>OX359289.1:61930228-66930228 GCA_947179395.2 Pulicaria dysenterica | reverse complement strand
ATCAAATTGTTTGATTTTGGGGCTTCACGGCCGTGAGGGATGCTCCACGGGTCTTGAAGCCCACTGACCTCATGTTTGAATCAACGACTCTCATACGGCTCGTGGAGTCTTCACGGGTCGTGAGAGGTCGTGAAGGGGTCGTAGAGGATGACGCCCTTACGAGTCACTCGACGCGGCACTGGCCGTGAAGAATTATGGCTAGTCGTGGCGCATTTTTGTCTTCACGGGCCGTGAGAGGCCGTGAAGACATGTCTGCATGAAAATCTTATATCTGATTGGGCCATCTTGTGGTTCAATGAGGTTAAGCTTTTGAATCCGGCCAAAACCGAGGTTGTGTGGTCTGGATGAGGGTGTTGCATGCAATGTGTTCATTCTCTCTCTCTAGAAATGTTCTCTGTTGGTACTAAATAACACACACACATAATATACACTAAGTTTGGGAATACTTGAGTGTTGTGAGTGAGTGTTTGGTGCAAGAGGAGATCGTGAAGGCTGTTCTAGAAAGGTGAAGTCAATAGAGACGTTCATCCGAAGGTGTACTAGCATACGGGGGTCGTGGTAACTTGGTGTGGATCAATCAATAGAGGAGGACACACTTGGATTCTTGATTTCATCCCGTTTGAGTTGCTACAGCCGATTTCTGATATGGTAAGGAGGTATTTTCTGCCCTCCTTTGTTTCTTTAAGTTGCAATTTTTGTTTTGTAGAAGATCATCACTTTAGAACATGTATGGACCCGATTTTGTTCGGTTGTGGAACTCGTGTTTTTGCTTCCGCTGTGCTTGTGCTCCATACCGTGTTCCAACAGTGGTATCAGGCCAAATCTACAGACAAATTGCACTTTTTTGGCTTGAAAACTGAAAATGGACATTCTGTCCAGAATGTCTTCACGGGTCGTGAAGGCTTGTTCTTCACGGTCGTGAAGTCTCACGACCAGTCTCGTGAAGTTTTTATCTTCATGATCGTGAAGGCTCACGACTAGTCTCGTGAATATTTTTTATTCACGGTCGTGAAGGCTCACGACCAGTTAAGTGGGGTGTTGGTCGTGAAGGTTTTTCACTATGTCAGAGTCGTGGAGCTCATGGGCTTCACGGGCCGTGAGAGGCCGTGAAGGCTCCTGGGCCGTGTATGATGTCGTGAACAGTGTTTTTGTCCTTTTTGAAAAAGAAAAATAATTTTTCGGTTTTAGCCTCCTCTCGATTCTGTTTTTCCAGAATCCGTCCAAAGTTGTTTGGACTTGAAAAGCCCCATCGTATCCTAACTTGCATATTTATATGTATCAGGCGGTTTTGGCATGATAACGCGCACGTGCATATACTGTTGGGTTTACGGGAACGCAGCGGAAGCAACAAAACAGAGAGCAAAGCCATGGTACAAGCATGCAATGCATAAAACCCAAAAGAGGACCAAACTCTATAACTAGTATTTGCAACATGTAAAAGAAGAGAAAGAAGATTATACCTTTCTCCTTAGCTCCAACAAACTGTAGAAGAGGATGGTGATGATTAGAAAGCAAGGTAGCTTCCCTCTATTGCAAGTCCACCCCGGGTTTCTTCAATCCTCAAGTACTAGCAAGCTTGGATGAACTTCAAAGCCTTGAATTCATCACAAGAACATCAATCCTCTCCACTTTATCTCCTGGAAATCTCAATCATAACCACTCTAATATGAAACCCACCATTGGAGCTCTAAGTGGAAGAGAAGAACAAACTTAGAGAGAGAAAGTAGTGAGAGAGAGGAGACAAGTTCAATTGAGAGAGACCAGCAACTTTACTGGATTAAACTCCAGAAAATGCCCCTTTAGTTGCCCAAGGCCGGCCACCAAAAAGTAAGCCCAACCATTGGTTAAAAAGGAAGTGGAGCCAAAAGTTGCATGCTGTCAGACGATTTTCCGCGCCGCGTACCCGTAGGTTTCCGCGCCGCGGACACTCCGCGTCGCGTTGACTAACAGGAGCCGCGTCGCATAAATCTCCTGCATACCAACCTCTCCACTTTGACACTTTTAGTCCCTCATCTTTCATTGCTGTCAGGATTGATCCCCGGCGTGTGACACAATAGGCCCACACTCTATTGGCAGTGATCCTAATGGCGTACGTGCGTCAATGGGCATACTCCAACAAACTCCCACTTGCACATGACACACCGTACCCATAAACCACGGACAAAGAGCAGCCTCTAGCAAGGCATCTCTGCCCCCAACAAGCATGGGTTTTGTCATCAAGAACAAAAACCAAATCCAGAATCAGATACGGAATGGTCCTATAGATAAGTGATCATTCATCCCTTCGTTCGCGATATCCGTGTGAACACGAGACATGGTTAAATGTGAATCTCCAGATCGTTCACGATTATATTTCTCGATCTCGATTGATGGTGACCCAAAATCTAGTTGCAATCGATCAAATATCATCGCAACTTGAGCATGGCCATGCATTTTACGTCAGCTCTCAATCATCGAGGGGCCCATGGATATCTCTCTAAGACTAGAGGAACGAATCCCTTTGACCACATTGCTCCGCTACATACACCATACTTTACCTAAAAGCTCCCTTTATAACAGCCAGTTACGAACTGCGTTTGAAAGCAATCAAAGCAAAGCAGATCCATGCTTTGGAACACATGTATCTCCAGTCTAAGGACAAAATGATATTATCATCCTGATTTACTCGCGACAGAAACCATGAAGTAAATTCAGGTGCGGGTCGTCCAGTCACTTGACCATTGCAAGCACAGGCGAAGTGTTGCGTCTCTTTTATCTAATCCATTATTAGATAGCGACCAACCACTTCCCTCAGCCTTATCTCAAACTTCCTCCCCGTGAAGAATGACCGACTGTGGACATTTAGAATGAAAAGAGCATTCTGGGAAGTGTTAAACATGCTAAGATGGAACACAGTAAGGATTCATAAAATATCCGCCCTCGGCGCATTATTAAATCACATTTAATAATCAATATAGTATGAAGTACAATATTGCTTAATGTTCCCCCAGATAATATATACCAAACATATAACTAAAACAAACTCAAGCTTTGTTCACCTAGGCCTAGTATGGTAAACATCACTAGCCCGTGACAACAGCTTAGTCAACGGATCTTCCATAAAGCCATCCGTGTAAACTCTGCTAGCGATCATGTCTCTACCTCAACCAATCACTCATAAAGTATGCGTTGGTGGAGACCATGCCGCTTCTTTCAATCCATCGTACCTTCATTGTTTCAGAAGAACACAATAAGGTAAATGATTACTCAGACTTTGGTTCTTATAGTAAAGCCATCATACCCTCATTGTCTCAGAAGAACCCAATAGGGTCATTGATGCTTCAAGAACCATTTTGATCAACAACACCATATTTTATAGGATCATGAACTCCGATTGAGATCGGCAGTTATCCCATTGTATTCAGAAGCTAACACTAGAGTAACAACTTACTCTTGCTTCTTTCACAATAGAGTACCAAGAACATATCTAAATATTTCTTGATCTCTTAAACCGGTTTTGTATATTCTATGATCGTCATGGATGCATAATTCCTTACTTTATCTTTTGAACAACAATATAAGGTAAGGACATTATTTCCATTTCATCGTAAATATAGAATTACAACAATGCTCCCACTAGCCCTGACATTTATATGTGTTTCATCCTTGCTCATTGAAAACTCAAACAATTGATTTTCATATCAATGCAAAGGTTGTAACCTAGAGATGCTTATTTAAGTCGACCATGTGACTTCTTTTGCTTGTAGACTTAACAGGGATACACTTAATGAAACAGACCATTGGATAGTGTTATGAGCACTTCCTCAGAGATTCCTATTAAGGAATGTGGTCTTTGCATTAAGTTGTCGTAGCCATGAAATGGCAGTAAAATCACAAGTATCTGAGTTTAATTCAACATAACCACCGGTAGAGAATTTCTAGATGATACCCTCCTCATGGTCAATCATCGTAAAACTATCTCCTACTAGTCGGTATTTGAAGTTGTCTACGAACTCAATGTTCGACATAACCACTGAGAGAAAGTCATCATATGATACCTTCCACATGGTCAATCATAGATCTTTCTTATCAGTCGGTATTCGAAATCATAAACATATCCATGTTGGTCTCTTTCAACAAAGAACCATTTTTACCTTTCGAGTTTCCACTCAACGGTTGGGTCTTCCAAGTCCAATACTTAGATATCCCACATGGATTGCATCTCATTTTCATTACCTCTTTCCTTCTAGCAGACTATAGGCCCACTCTTGTTTTGGTAGTTTGATGTAAACATCATTAAGTCATCTCCCTCGGATATAAAACTATATCTTTCCGGCCTTATGACAACTATTACCAAGTTTAAGAGGTAATGACTTAATGTCAGGTGCTCCAGCATAGCCATGTTGAGCTTCAATCACAATTGATTGCTAGTGCCAACATCAGGTTTTTCCATTCAAGGTAAACTTTAATCCTACTGGCACCCGCAGATATTTGAAACCTTTTGAACAACAATACTCTATATTCAAATATCCCATGGCCACAGCAGAATACCTAATGGAGTAGCACCTCTAGATTCCGGTTTCCTCCAACACACCTTAAACACATGTTGAGGAATTAGGACTTTGTGATGGACTAGGAAAGACATATTTTCTAGTATCATCATCTAAGGTGCATACATAACCATCTTTGTTGGTTTGGCTTATGGAACATTTCCCGCCACTGTCAAAGTACTCCCAAACAATAAGGTACTTTGGTTAAACCCATCATAATTGGACCATAACTAGAATGTCCGGTTCCTCCACTTAGCGACTATATATAACAATATGTCCTAGGAGGATTGAATTATGAGACAAAGCCATAATTCTTATGATGGTCACAAAACACAGAACTTCATCCTCAACATCTCTATTAGATTTGAGTATTTTAGTCTTATGCCCTCTTAATCATGTACTTTGTCACGGATGTGTCTTGAACACCTTTCAAGGCTTCAGACGAGTGTCTAACAGATTAAACATATTCATCCTTTTACCTTCATTGGTAAGGTAACAAAGTACCTAATGTTACTCTTTAGGTTTTGCTTGAACGGGTTACACACAAAAGTGTGAACGAAATCCAACAAGCCTTCATTCCTCTCACATACAAAAGTGAAGGATATTTGAGTCATTTTATCCTAATAAATAAGATTTACAATCATCAATTGATCCTAGATCAAAAAATCCAAGTTCCTAACCACATGGAGCTTGGTGATGCAAGTCTTATTTATATGGTTAAATTGACTTTAACAATACGAGTAACATGTACAAATCATTCACGATCAATCTATTACTTCATAAGCAAACGCTTATAATAAATGCCACAACATGGATAAACTTTCATATAAGCCACCAAATACATAATTCATAAGAAGTTAATCCATCGTTATCAAAAAGGCATAGAAGATACATTGTTTCTAGCCACGCAGGGCGTAAAACATAGATCTAACAAAGTAATAGACTTGCTGGAAGGAGTGGCAAGATCCCAGCTTCCAATCCTTTTCAAATAGGGACAACCATCTTGTTTCCCGTAATGAAGTCCAGCTCTCTACAGCTTCTACTTCTTTCTAACACCTGCACTTTGCACCAAACAAAATTGTGACAAACGTGAGTGTTATGGCTAGTATCCAAAACTTGCCCATAGAAGTATATAAATAGTAGAGTTTGATCATGAATGTACCTTAAGCTTTGGAGCCAATATTTCTCATCTTGTGCATCCTCAGCTCATCAAGGCACTTAGGGCAGGCGTGGCGGCGCCAATTTCCATGCTTTCCACAAAAATAGCAAACTTCCCCATTTTGAATCTCATATTGAGGCGCAATCTCATTGCCCTTCAACTCCTTGAACATGGTGAGCTTAGTAGAACCAAGCTTCCCATTTGAGGTAGCTCGCCATTTTGTAGCCATAGCGAGAGTAGACGAGGTGAGCTTACCTTTGGCCATGTTAGACTCAAGAGTCTTCAGCATGCCATGAAGCTCCATTAAGGATTTATCCATACCATGCATGTGATAATTCATAATGAATTGCTCATATGATGGTGGGAGTGATCGGAGAACAATATCCACCACCATTTCCCTTTCAATGGTAAATCCTAGCCTCTCCAAGCGTTCCACCAGTGCTTTCATCTTAAGCACGTGAATGCTTACGCTCTCATAATCCTGCATCCGGCAACCAAGTAGTTCATTTAAACACCCATACCGTTCTTGCCTTGCTTGTTGTTGGACCATGTCCTTCAACTCAAGCATTATCTCGTATGCATTTAGATCCACTAATTGCCTTTGCAAGTTAGGGATCATCATGCTTAACATGAGACAAGAGACCTCGTTGGTGTCCTTAACGCGTTTGTTATACGCATCAAGAATAGTCCTACTTGCGTTGGTAGCAGGGGCTTCTGGAAGGGGTTCCTCAATGGTGTGTACCTTGTCTTCGTGTCGTAGGACAATGCGCAATTGCCTAGACCAATCCATAAAGTTACTCCCATCGAGTTTCTCCTTCTCAAGAAACTTACGTAACGTGAAGTTGGTGTTGTTGATGCTAGTCGACGTCATCTATGAAACAGAGTAGTTTTAGTTAGTTTGATTGAAATCCTCGTTAAAATAATTACCCCATGTGTTAAATAAAAACAACTATTTTAACAAGGGCTATGAACCTTATTTCACCTTGCACCGTGACGGGTTTTCCGCAGATCACGTGGCAAAGCTATTTAGGCCGGCAACCATTGACCGATTGCAATCCATTATTGCAACTCTTAGTTCCTTGCGGGATCCTACTTGACAACCATTGTGCCAAGTTTGGCATGTTTGATCCCTCCACACCGATTCTCAATTAATATTTTGCACAACTCGGCTAGAGCTCGACAATCATCCAAAATATTACATTGAAACCGTAAATTAACCATCAAGATACACGGTGGTACTCTCGCCCAAAATCGACTCGGCTAGAGCTCGACAATCGACCTTGCGAGTTGCCACACGCACCTTCCACACAGCTCATGCAAAGGCTAACTCGGCTAAAGCTCGACAATCAACCCTTACACGACTAGATTCGGGTGGTGTCATCTTATGGCTGGTGTGCGATTTACATTTTAGAAAACGGGATTTAGTTTTCCGGTTAAAAAACCATTTTGAGTATGATTAACAAAAAGTGACAATAACCAAAACGTTCTCACTAATCGGATACTAAACCGTCGTTAAATCCGTTTGTTAATCGAGTGTGCGCGCGAGAGTTGTTAAACCATCTTTAAAACTCTTGGGTTTTATTATTTACAAAAAATTGTCTAGCATGCAATAGTCCTACAACTCATGCATAAACAATATAATAAAACCATCACACGCATACAACAAATTGGTAACCATGCCCCTAAAACCTATGCGTTTTCCCGTGAGCCACTACGGGAAAACAAAGTCATCTAAGGACCAAAAGCCTTGACTTCGGATGTGCTCCCACTAAACCCGCTACCTCCATTGGGCCTCTCGGATTCGTGTTCGCCAAGACGTCACTCCATTGACTCCCGATGGTTGCTCCATATTACAATTACATAGAAAAATAAATAAATGGCATGCAAGCCACAATTCCTAACTTCTAGTACAAATACTTAATATGGAATATTTAAATGGCATGCAAGCCACATATACAAAATTACATACCAAATAAATAAATTTAATTATTACAAACCATGTGACTTAAAGTCACCAAATGAATGAATAATTAAAATACAACCAAACATCCACAAGGTCTAGGGCATATTTATGGTTACCAACATCACAAGAACAAACAACCAAGTTCACTATTGAACAACAACAACATGGTGTGCCACACAAAACCATGTTAACTTATGTATAATGGTTAAGATTTTTACAAAACACTCAAGGCACTAAAAATCCCATGTATTTATGCATTAGTAACACCAAACCATTTTTGATGAAACATATTCATAAATACATAATGTAAGTATATGCAATTACCATTTTCATGCCAAAATAATAATCCACATATAAATACACCAACCATTATACAAGGCAACTTACAAAAACCAAATTTTAATTTCTGGACCAAAAAATTCCAGAAATCAAAATTTAGTGCCAAAAACCCAAAAATAATTTTTCTTTAACAAAAAGAAAAACGGATTCTGCCCAGGTAAGTTCCGCGCCGCGGACCCAACAACAGGACCGCGCCGCGTAAAAACACTGGCAGAAACCAAATTTCGTCCCGTCATTTTCCGCGCCGCGTGACCACAAGAGTTCCGCGCCGCGGAAATCCACTGGACAGAAAATTAAAAACTTATTTTCGGGTTTTTCAGGCCACCATGTGCAAATACAGTATAGAGGTGGCTCTGATACCACTGTTGGGTTTACGGGAACGCAGCGGAAGCAACAAAACAGAGAGCAAAGCCATTGTACAAGCATGCAATGCATAAACCCAAAGGAGGACCAAACTCTATAACTAGTATTTGCAACATGTAAAAGAAGAGAAAGAAGATTATACCTTTCTCCTTAGCTCCAACAAACTATAGAAGAGGATGGTGATGACTAGAAAGCAAGGTAGCTTCCCTCTATTGCAAGTCCACCCCGGGTTTCTTCAATCCTCAAGTACTAGCAAGCTTGGATGAACTTCAAAGCCTTGAATTCATCACAAGAACATCAATCCTCTCGACTTTATCTCCTGGAAATCTCAATCATAACCACTCTAATATGAAACCCACCATTGGAGCTCTAAGTGGTAGAGAAGAACAAACTTAGAGAGAGAAAGTAGTGAGAGAGAGGAGACAAGTTCAATTGAGAGAGACCAACAACTTTACTGGATTAAACTCCAGAAAATGCCCCTTTAGTTGCCCAAGGCCGGCCACCAAAAAGTAAGCCCAACCATTGGTTAAAAAGGAAGTGGAGCCAAAAGTTGCATGCTGTCAGACGATTTTCCGCGCCGCGTACCTATAGGTTTCCGCGCCGCGGACACTCCGCGTCGCTTTGACTAACAGGAGCCGCGTCGCGTAAATCTCCTGCATACCAACTTCTCCACTTTGACACTTTTAGTCCCTCATCTTTCATTGCTGTCAGGATTGATCCCCGGCGTGTGACCCAATAGGCCCACACTTTATTGGCAGTGATCCTAATGGCGTACGTGCGTCAATGGGCATACTCCAACATATACTTGTGTTGTGTATGTATGAATATGGTTTTTAGGTTGTTCACTTGTGCCTTGAGTGTTTTGGGTTGTTTAGGAACAAATCTGGTTGGGATATTTCTACACTGTTTTGTTGTGGCACACCGTGTTGTTGTTTGTGGTTGTTGTTTGATCTGGTAACGCCTTGCCCATTAGACCTATGTGTTGGTTGTTTGGTTGTATTTGATTATTCATTCATTTGGTGGTTTGTACCATAATTGGTTTGTAATAATTAAATTTATTCGGTCTTGTATTTTGTACTTGATTGTGGCTTGCATGCCGGTTGCTATTCTCTGTAATGGTTGATTAGCTTAGATTAGCATTTCGCGGCTTGCACACCGTTTCTTTCAAATATTTGTATGTATTTGTAAAAGAAGACCGAAGACAACCATCGAGAGTCGTAGAGGAGACGTCTCGGCTATTGATGGATCTGGAGGTTCTTTGGAGATGACGGATTCAGTGGGAGCACTTCCAGCTGGGCCAAGTGGTTGTGTCCTTAGTTTGGCCTTGCTTTCCTCGTTTGGCTCACGGGGAAGGCGCATAGAGTTTAGGGGCATGTTACCGGATATTGCTTGTGCGTGGTTGTTGTTTTGTTTAGTTTCTTGCATGGTTGTTTAGATCTTCGCTCACTTGAAAATATTTCAAAATAATAAAACCAAGAGTTTGGAATTGGTTTACAAACCTCGCGCGCCACAAGAGCACTTGAAAAACTAAAACCCGTTTTTCTAAAATGTAAATCACTCGCCTCCCGTAAGATGACACCACCCGAATCTAGTGAAACAAGATCGGTCGTCGAACTCTAACCGAGGTCGATTTTGCGTAACTGTGTGGAAGGTGTGTGTGGTAACTCGCAAGGGTCGGTTTTCAAGCTTTAGCCGAGCCGGTCATTGGGCTAGGGTACCACCGTGTATCTTGACGGTCGATTTACAATTCCAAGACTTAATACGCCTCGGTAGTTGTCGAGCTCTAGCCGAGCTATCAAAGCGGATTAATGAGGAATCGGTGAGGGAAGGGATCAAACATGCCAAACGGGTGCTATGAGTACCTAGGATCCCACAAGTGTCTAAGAGTTGTAATCTTGGATCCAATTGGTAAAGCGTTTACCGGCCTAAATAGCTCCATGAAGTGATCCGCGGCAAACCCGTCATGGATTGGGGTGAAATAAGGTTCTTAGCCCTTGTTAAGATAATTTGGTTTTCTTAATCAGATGGGTAATTATTTTAACGAGGATTATATCTGAACTAACTAAAACGTGTACTCTTTTATAGATGGTAAACATTAACGACACCACACCAAACTTTAAACTTCGATTATTCCTAGAAAGGGAGAGACTCATAGGAGTGAACTTCGCTGATTGGTATCATGTATTGAGGATTGTCCTCCGTCACGAGTCAAAGTAGCACATCCTTGAGGAACCCTTTCCGGAGCCACCTGCTACCAACGCGAACTGGGCCACTCGATACGCTTTTGAGAAGCGCGTTAGAGATACACAAGATATTTCTTGTCTCATGTTATCGACTATGTGCTTTGAGTTGCGTCAGCAACTAGAGCAATTAAGTGCGTATGACATGATTAACCGGCTAAAGGATATGTTTCCACAGCAGGTTAGACAAGAACGGTTTGAGTGTATAAAGGCTTTGGTCGGTTGTAGGATGCAGGAAGGTGAGGATGTAAGTGTCCATTTCCTTATGATGAAGGGATACATGGACCAATTGGAGAGACTTGGACTTCCAATAGGGAGGGAGATTGCGGTGGATATGATCCTCCAGTCCCTGCCCGTGTTTTATGAGAAGTTTGTCAAGAACTTTCACAAAGACAATTTGGATAAATCCTTGATCGAACTTCAAGACACCCTGAAGGCTTGTCAGGATCGGATATTAACAAATATCAATAACAAGAATTACCTTTTAGAATTAAATCAGAGTTGTTTAAAGATAATCTTTCAGTTTGATCACAATCAACTAAGAAGTTGCGGAATCACACTTAATTGATGTTTAAGGTTTTATCACAAGAACAATTCAACAATCAACACATAAAATTACGTTCAAACTCAAGATGTTTATTAATAACCAATGATGATTACAATATTCACCAACACCTCTAATCGAACCCTTTTGTTAGACGAAGAACACAACTTGTTCTTAGGTTTCTATGAAACTTAGAGATCAACACACTTTTAGAAAAATAAATTAACAATAAAATATGAATGCGTAGAATTGCCTTATAAAACAATATTCTAGTTCTAGTATATATAGGCTCTTGATCGTCCTTGAATAGTTGACAGTTAGGCAATCTTCTATCTTCCGAGATAATCTTGATAATCTTCAAACTTGATAAAGATATACTTCAAATCCACAAAGATAGCATTTTCCATTAATAGCTCAACAGCAACTGTTTGTTGAATAAACAGTTCTGAATTTCTTCTAACAGTCTTCACTTTAAGGTCTTCTAACAGTTGTGTATAACTGAACTAACAGTTCTGATCTTTTGTACTAACAGTTGTAAAACTTGCAACAACTGTTAGATACAACTGTTTTCACTAATTACTCTAACAGTTTTACTTTGCATGTCCAACAGTTTCAATGACTTAGCAAATTTCCCAACAATCTCCCCCTAACTTAAAGTATTGAACAATACATTTAAGTTGTTTGTTTTATAGGGTTCAACCACAGAAAAATTAACATAATCAAAGAAAATATTTACATTAAATATGCAAAGTCAAACTGTTACAATCAAAACATAATAAGAAAATTACTTTTGACTTGACTGTAAGAACTCCAGCCTTTTCTTTATCCTCTTTATCAGATCATCCTTCATATCAGCAGGACCAAAGAACTTTGCACTTAACATATTCAGCTGCTTTGCTTTACCATGATCAACGAATTCAAAATCAAACCACTGAGTTTGCCCCTTTCCCATCACCATATGATAAACTCTTGCCTTATCATATACTTTCATAGAACTTATTGGGAAGGCTTCATCACTTATCAAAATGGGCATTATCTTCAGTGGATTGCAAATACTCTTTAGATGCCTCATTAACACTCTCACCTCAATCTGTGTTGCATTTTCATACTTGCTTACTCCATAAGCATACATATCTTGACCATCTCTTCTTGTAATGCTACCCATCAGATGTAAGAAGCTGGAATAACTTTCAATTGGTTCCACTTCTCTGACAATAGTAACTCCTTTCTTTCCAATTTCCCATCTTAACAGTTCAAATCTCCACTCAGTAATGTGGGATTTCTGGCCTAGCTGCTCTGCCACTAATTTGTCAATTCTTTCTTCAACCTCCACCCTGAGTCTATCATGAAGAATGGTTTGTACCATACCTGCTTTTGCTGCATCTTCAGATGTTTGAACTGGTTTGGATATTTCAGGTTGTTGTGGCTGGGTTGTTTGTTTTATCTTCTCAACTGTTGGTTTGGGAGGTGGAACTGTTTTCTTCCTTTCAACTCTCTTTCTTTTTACTCTCTTACCAAGTTTCTTAGCACTTTCTTCTTCCTCAATCTCCTTAGTAAAATCAGCAGCTAGCTTTTGAGCTAACTCAAGATCTTTCCTCTCTTGCTGTTCAAACTCAGCAGCCATCCTTTGAGCTAACTCATGGTCACGCTCCTCTTGCTTCTCTTTTGTAAGTTTTAGCTTGGGAAGTTCCACAACAATCTCCTTACCCTTACCTTGCACTGAAGGCATCTTCTTCTCCACACCTTTTTCAGTAATATTGATTCCTTTGAATCCTGGCTTTGGTGCAATAGGTTTCATCTTTGGAGATTTACCATCCAGCCATCAATCTTCAATCTTTTGTTTCATTTGAAATGCACTGCAGTTTAGAGTTTGAGCACACACAACAATCAAATGATCTTTCTTCACTTTTGACCAAGATCCGAAAACTTCAGTAGTTGGGTAGTCCCCAGACATAATAATTTGATTAATCAGAACTCTATCAACTGCTGACAATTTTTCTACAACTGTTTGAGCACTTGGTGCAACTGTTTGTTGTTGAGCCGGTACAACTGTTTTCTCACTTGGTGCAACTGTTTTCTCTACAAACTCAGCAACTGTCTGTACAATCTCAGCAACTGTCTGTACACTCTCTTCAACTGTTGGATGATTTGGCAAAACTGTTTTCTCCCCCTTTTTGATTGGAACAGTTGGAGGGGGTCTAGCACCAGCATTTAACTGTTTCAACACTTGATCATGAAACTGTATCACAACATTAACCTTTTTCAAACTCTCTGTCAAAAATCTTATTGCTTGTCTTCCTTAATGATAAGCTCGTTATGTTTTGCCAAAAGCTTATCTTGCAAAGAATTTCTCTTCTTTAAATGCATGTATACCCCAAAGAATGGTACAAAATTGGTATCCGTCAAAGCCTTTTGTTTCATACTAGCCTCAATGTCAGGGAGTGTTGCCACTGTGAACATATCACTGGCAGAAATAACTGGTGATTCACTCCTAGAAGATTCCACACCAGTACCCCTCTGTTCTTGGTACTGGGGATTTCCAGAAGATGTTGGAACAACTTCTGTTGCCGTGGCTGAGGTCTTAAAGATGTTGACACTTTCCTTCTCACCCCTTGCGGATGAAACAGTAGTGTCAGCCTCAAACACCACATGATCACTCTCCCCTGGGGTGATCACCTCCTCAGTGTGCCTGGGAGACAGCACAATGGGTTCCCTTTGGATATTCTGCACAGGAGAATGCTCCTGTGCAGGGCTTACAGCTTGGGCATTAGGTACTGTGGTGGAAGGAGCACCAACAGTTCTCTTTCTTTTTCTGAAAGTTATTAGAGTGGGGGATTTTGTTGTAGCTTGAAGCAAAGTAGAAGATTGAGTTGTTTGAGTATAATGAGCTGTGGGTTCCAGAGTTGTGGGTTTAGCAATGATGTGAGCCTCTTGCTCAACTCTGGCAGCTCTGTTTCTTGACAGAAACTCCACCATTGCAGAGAGTGGTGGAGTTATGGCACCAGAAAAATTCTTGCCATTTATCAACAGTTTGCTCAATGTGGAGGCCACATGAGCAGAGGGAATTAGTACCCTCTTGTGCATTTTGAGATTTGGCAATAAAGAAGTTAGTAGAAACTGCACAAATTGTGGATACATCAAAAAGAGACCGTATTTAGTCCCAAGATGTTTTACCATGCCATCAAATATCATCTTAGAAAAGTTAAAAGAACGGTTATTTGCCAAACAGATTAAGGCCAGAGCAATGTTGCTCCCAAATTCATTCCATCCAGTTCTTTTAGGGCTTATGCATTGTTGGAGAGTGTGAATCAAATACTTCCAGTGCAAACAGAAGTGCCCTTTATAAAAGGCACCCTTTCACCTAGGGCCCTCATATCCCAGCTTAATAAGCTCAGCATGCAGATATTCCAAAGAAACAGAATCAGAATACTCACCTTCGAGATCATCAAGTTGAAGGTATTGTCTTATGATACTCTCAGAGATAGAAACATCATTAGCATCAACCTTGGAGTCAATCCATTTCACTCCATCTTCTTCACTCAGAGAAGCATTCTTCTAGAACTGATCGATATGCGCAGTATAAATGGTGGGATTGATAGTCAGAGCATGACGTAGGTTGGAAAGTGAAACATAGTCAATCACAACGTGAAAGACACTGAGATCATCGGGTTTCAACAGAAAAGCAAGCATGTTGTGTTCCTTAACGAATGGAAGGGGAGCCATGGCGATTTGCGAGTGAGTTTCTAGGGTTTTAGCGTTTGAAAGGAGTTCAATAAGCGTAAAGAAAACTGTGAGGAGGGAATGGCTTATATATGTTACGCATATTCAACGCAATTCAAATTTCCTCAAAGTCCCTGCAAAGACTAAAATACCCTGAAAGAAACTAACAGTTAAACAAAAAAGAACTAACAGTTGAGAACTGTTTTCTTAATAAACTACAACTGTTACTGAAAAGAAAGACTTCCCCTTGAATGACCATGCAGTTTGCCTAACAGTTGTGGACTCCATGTACTAACAGTTGAAAACTGTTAGGTGCATTATGTATAGCTTTCTCTTGAACACTTACACAAACAGTTGTTAGACAGAATACTAACAGTTTCAAACTGTTAGAGAGAGAAAACACAAAAACACAAGAAAACACAATCAAACATGTGATTCTAAGATATTCTAAGTTAATCATTCCAATATTTGAGATCAGAAAGTAGAATCTGCTAACATCAAATGCTTTGGTGAACATATCAGCTAACTGATCATCAGTGTGGACTTTCATAACCTGGATTAACCGTTTCTCATTGCAATCTCTAATAAAATGAAACCTTATCTCTATGTGCTTTGTTTTAGAATGCTTGACAGGATTGTTAACAATACTAATAGCACTAGTGTTATCAACATAGACAGGTGTATTCAAGAAAGTCATACCAAAATTCAGAAGTTGATTCTGGATCCACAAAACTTGTGAACAACAACTTGATGCAGCAACATATTCAGCCTCAGCTGTTGAAGTGGAAACTGTTGTTTGTTTCTTGCACTGCCACAATACTAACCTGGATCCAAAGAACTGACATCCTCCGGAAGTTGATTTCCTGTCTACATTAGCTCCTCCATAGTCACTGTCAGAGTATGCCACCAATTCAAAAGGTGAATCCTTAGAATACCAAAGACCCAGTTTTTGTTGGCCTTTGAGATACCTGAAGATCCTCTTTACAGCAAATAGGTGTGACATCTTTGGGCTGCATTGAAACCTGGCACAAACACACACAGCAAACATGATATCTGGTCTAGAAGCAGTTAAGTACATTAAAGAACCTATCATAGACCTATACAGGTGTACGTCTACATCCTCCCCCTTAGGATCTTCTCCCAACTGTTTGTGTGCCTCCAAACTCCTTGCACAGACTGTCATCAGTGGATCCAAAGATTATATCATCAACATAGATTTGTACAAGCAAAATCTTTGTTTTAATAATCTTTGTAAATAGTGTCTTATCAATAGTACCTCTCTTGAAACCATTCTCAAGTAGATATGATGTTAATGTCTCATACCAAGCTCTAGGAGCCTGATGTAACCCATACAAAGCCTTATCCAACCTATATACCTTATCAGGATATTTTGGGTCTTCAAAACCAGGTGGTTGACACACATATACCTCCTCATCAATAGTTCCTTAGAGAAATGCTGAGTTGACATCCATTTGATACACCTTGAACCCTTTAAAGCTTGCAAAGGCAAGGAACAGTCTAATTGCTTCTATCCTTGCAACTAGTGCAAAGACATCATCATAGTCTATTCCTTCCTCCTGTGTATAACCCTGTGCAACTAACCTAGCCTTATTCTTGATTACAATGCCTCTCTCATCCTTTTTACTCCTAAACACCCACTTGGTGCCAATAGCCCTCTTGCCTCTTGGAAGGTCAACTAACTTCCAAACTTGCTGAATCTGGAACTGTAAGAGTTCCTCCTGCATTTCTTCTAACCATGAAGGGTCTTTTAATGCCTCTACTTTTTTCTTAGGTTCTATCTGTGATAGAAAGCAGGCATTCACATCAAAATGTCCTAGATCCACACCACTATGTTCACCTTGCTGCATACCCCTAGTTCTGACAGGAGTGATGGGATCACCTATAATATGCTCTATGGGATGATCCTTGTGAATTCTTAAGGTAGGGATGTTTTCTTCAGTCAGTACATTCCCTAAATTAGACAGATCAACCTCAGATCCATTCTCATTCCCAGAAGAATTACATACCTGATCAGCAACTGTTTGATTTTCATATTCATTATTTTGTTGGAGAACGGGAGATTTCATATCCTTTGAAGGTTCAGCATCATCATTCATTGGACTAACAGCATTGGAAGAGTCATTTTGAAACAAAGGAATCACTACAAAGTCTTCAGTGGCTTTGTTTCTACCAACAGTTGTTGGACTTGAGCTAACAGTTTCAGAACTATTTGAGACAGTTTGTGGATTTGCACTAACAGCTGTAGGAAAACCTGCAACTGTTTCTATGGAAAACTCAAAAGAAAGAGAGTTAGACAATGCATCAATATCAAATAACCAATCAGGACCATTACCAGCAATATTGATCCTATTTTCATTAAAGGAGACATTCATACTCTCTTCTATGATCCTAGTGACACTGTTAAAAACTCTATATGCTTTACTCTGAGTGGAATATCCTACAAAGAATCCTTTTTCTGCTTTACTCTCAAATTTGCCTAATTGCGACTTGGTATTAAGGATAGTGCAGGGACATCCAAATGGTTTGAAGAAGTTGATCAAAGGTTTTCTTTTAAGGAACAACTCATAAGGAGTTTTCCCTTTGGACTTGACTACTTGTACTCTATTCTGAACATAGCAGGCAGTGTTCACAGCTTCTGCCCAGAAGGTCATTGGGAGCCTAGAATCAACTAACATAGATCTAGCAGCCTCTATCAAAGTCCTATTCCTTCTCTCAGCCACTCCATTCTGTTGTGGAGTCCTAGGTGCACTAAACTACCTTTCAATCCCTTTTTCCTCACAAAAACTGTTTAACTCATAGTTCTTAAACTCAGAACCATTGTCAGATCTAATAACTTTCACTCTCAAATCAGACTGATTTTCTATCCTAAGAATAAGAGAATTAACTAATGCAGCAGTTTCATCCTTAGTTCTAAGAAATTGAACCCATGTAAATCTGGTGAAGTCATCAACTATGACTAAACAGTAGGCTTTCTTCCCTATATTGACCACTGAAGTAGGACTAAAAAGATCCATATGCAACAGTTGTAAGGGTGCAACAATGGAAGAAACTTCTTTGGACTTATAAGAAGTTATGTGTTGCTTGCCTTTGAGGCAAGCCACACAATGATCATCACATGAGAATTCTTTTTGGGGCAAACCTCTTACCAGATTGTTTTTAGCTAACAGATTCATGGTTTTAAAATTCATGTGACACATCCTTCTATGCCAAATGGCAGACTCATCATGAGATGCCTTAGATAGTAAACAACTTAATACATTCTGTTTATAAACATTTTATGTGTCCAAACAGTATACATTATCCTTTCTAGGTGTTCTTAAAAGAACATTCTTTTCATCCACTTTAAAATCTTTTGAAAGGATAATGCACTCTGTGTCTGTGAACAGGAGTTTGTTTCCATGGTCACAGATTTGAGACACACTTAACAGATTGTATTTGAGTTGTTCAACAAAGAAAACATCATTGAAAGTAAGTGTACCTGCCTCTACAGCTCCCTTACCAGTGATTCTTCCTCCCTTAGCATTTACTCCGAATGCTACATGTCCTCCATTAATTCTTCTGAAATCCTTCAAGCAGTGTGGATTTCCAATCATGTGCCTTGAGCATCCACTATCCACATGCCAAATTTCTCCTTGATTGGCCCTATGGATGCTCTGCACAAATAAAAAGTTAGTTAGTAGCAGGAAGTACCCAGGCCATGCAGGTCTTGGGCACACCATTTGAATCATAATACTTAAACAAAGTTTGAGTCTTCTTGATTTCATCCCAGTTAGACTTCTCTATTATGTGTGAAGAGTATTTAGTGACAACATGTGGTTTCCAACTGTTGTGATTAATAGTTGAACCTTTTGAACAAATAGTTTTTGATTTTGGTAAAACAGTTGAGTCAATTTGTGACTCAGTTTGCTTGTCGGTGTGATTAACAATTTTGGCCCTTTCAGAAACTGTGTGTTTCTGCAATTTCACCCAAGCAGATCCAACATTTTTTGGTTTTGGCCTAACAGTTGTGGAACTGTTAGCCTGTTTTTTGTAACTTGGCCTCTGGGTGCTATAGATCTGTGGGTTATAATAATAGTTGTGAGCTAAGTGATTTGCTCTCCCACGTATATAGCACCTTTTGGTTTTGACTATAGGCAAACCAGTTCTTTGTTCCCAAAACTGGTTCCTATTTCTTTGATTTCCTCTCACAGGTGCTGAAGGAGGAAATTTCTGCACACCATGCTGTTTGCATGTGCAGACAGGCACTTCAGTATGCCTTTTCACAGATTTGAGCTGAAACTTTGTCTTTGAAGCTTCCTTCTTTGGCTTCTCAATTCCAACTTCACTAACCTTCTCCTTTTCCTCGGTCTTAACACTAACAGCTGAGGTTTTTGGGTTAGAACTGTTTGGGTTCTGTTTAGAACTGTTTGTGTAATTTTCGGGACTGTTTGTAGTAGTAGTGTAGCTGTTTATAGAGTAAACAGGTTTGAAAGGTTTTGTTTCACTGGTGGAGGGTTCAGAGTTGGCTTTTACAAACACCACAGGTTTTAAAGATGATTTTGGTGCTGTAGGTTCACAACAGATGTGGTTTTCAATAGGAATATCCTCTTCTTTCTTTACTACTTCCTCCTTCTCATCATCACTCATTTCATGCACAACTCCTTCCTTTTCACTCTCTAACTTTGGATCAGCTGACTTTAAGTATTCTTCTAATGATTCATTAACATACCTATCAGCTACATCCGACATGGGAGTTATGTAGTTGTGATTGAATGGAGGTGGGGTTTGTTTGTATCCTAAACCTGTTTTAACCTTATCTCTGATTTGTGAGTGTAACAAGGTTTCAAGCTTAAGATTTGTTGCTTTGAACATACTCAAATCCATATCCATACCTTCTAACTTCTTTGTTAGCTCATCAATCCTACTCTCTTTCTCACTCAGCTTTTTCTTAAGATTATCAATTTCTTCCGGAAGCTGCTCCTTCTCCCACTTATGATACTTCCTATCATAGTCCATTTGCAGTTCATTTTCCTGATAATCTTTAATTTTCTTTTCAAAGCTTTCAATGATAGCACTAGATTCATATCTTCTCTCCTCCATTCTGCTCAGAGCAGCACACACCTTTTTGTTGTGCTCCCTGAACCTTTTTACTATAGCTCTACATTCACCAGGGCATAGTTTAGAAGATACCTGTGTGTCTTCTGATTCTGGTGAATTTAGCTTGATGGAGGAGTCAGTCAAGGCCATCAGTGCCTTGTTGTGAGTAGCTTCCTCTGCTTGATCACTCCAATCATACCCATATCCATCCTGTGAAACCAATGTTGATGAGGTTTGATTGGGTCTTTTTCCTTGACTCTGAACTTGTCCACTAGATCTGCATTCCCTGGCAAAGTGACCAGGGTGTTGATATTTGAAGGATTTAACTTTGGATTTGTCAAAACCAGCCTGATCATTTGCCCTGAAGTTCATGTTTTGTCTGCCAGTTCTTTTAATGAATCTTTTTGTTCTGACTAGTTAACATGGCCATTTGCCACATGAGGTCCGTCTCCTCAAGATCATCAGGATGCACTTGTTCAAGATCCTCATTGGTGAGGGTTGAATTAGCATGGCTAGCAAGAAATGCTTCAAGCACTGCATCAGGGGTGTTCACATCTAACCCAACAGCAAAACTGGTACCTTCACATACATCAACAGAATTGGATAAAGAATGGTTTGAGTCCATACCTGAGGATGAAAGGAGAGCAGCATTGTGACTAGGGATTACAGACTTTCTTTTTCCCTCTATCTCTCCTTCAAACACAACCAAACGGTTGTATAGATCATCTAATTCTATATCTTCCAATGAGTCTTTAGTCCTCCATTGTGCAGCATAGACGGACCATTCTTCACCCAAGGACCTAAGGAACTTTCTATTGATATCATCTTGCTCTAGTCTAACTTTTGCACTCTTAAGTTGACTAACCAGCTTATAAAACCTATCAAAGAGTTGGGTTAAACTTTCATTCTTCCCTCTTGAAAAGTTTTCATAAGTCTGTTTAAGAAGGTCCCTTTGGTTCCTTTTGGAACTAGTATTCCCTGCAAATCTCTTTTCTAAGGCAACCCAAAGTTCGTGTGCATCTTCAAACTTCTTGAACTGATGCTGATATTCGTTGGGAATAGCAATCTGAAGGATGCAGAGGGCTTTCATCTCAATCATCCTTTCTTTCTTTTCAGCATTTGTTCTTGGTGGTGATTTCTTCTTTGGTTTTCCTGTTTCATCTAAATCAACAGCAGTAATGGGGTCCTTTTCTATGACTTCCCAAACAACATAGTCCATTAATTGGACATGCTGCTTGATTCTTAGCTTCCACATCTCAAAGTCAGTTGGTTTGAGCATGGGAACTCTAATGTTTGACCCAGATCCAGTGTTATCAGAAGATCCAACAGACTCCATTGCAGTAATATGAATGAAAAACACACAACAAGATTTAGACAAACTTTAAATAACAAAACACAGCAGATCTGTGAAAAACCTTCAAATAGTGATCAAAGGAGCCTTAATGAAAAAGGCTCTGATACCACTTGTCAGGATCGGATATTACCAAATATCAATAACAAGAATTACCTTTTAGAATTAAATCAGAGTTGTTTAAAGATAATCTTTCAGTTTGATCACAATCAACTAAGAAGTTACGGAATCACACTTAATTGATGTTTAAGGTTTTATCACAAGAACAATTCAACAATCAACACATGAAAATACGTTCAAACTCAAGATGTTTATTAATAACCAATGATGATTACAATATTCACCAACACCTTTAATCTAACCCTTTTGTTAGACGAAGAACACAACTTGTTCTTAGGTTTCTATGAAACTTAGAGATCAACACACTTTTAGAAAAATAAATTAACAATAAAATATAAATGCATAGAATTGCCTTATAAAACAATATTCTAGTTCTAGTATATATAGGCTCTTGATCGTCCTTGAATAGTTGACAGTTAGGCAATCTTCTATCTTCCGAGATAATCTTGATAATCTTCAAACTTGATAAAGATATACTTCAAATCCACAAAGATAGCATTTTCCATTAATAGCTCAACAGCAACTGTTTGTTGAATAAATAGTTCTGAATTTCTTCTAACAGTCTTCACTTTAAGGTCTTCTAACAGTTGTGTATAACTGAACTAACAGTTCTGATCTTTTGTACTAACAGTTGTAAAACTTGCAACAACTGTTAGATACAACTGTTTTCACTGATTACTCTAACAGTTTTACTTTGCATGTCCAACAGTTTCAATGACTTAGCAAATTTCCCAACAAGGCTGTTCAGTCTTACATGGTTGAGAAGGATCGTGCCTCGTCCACATCCACTATGGCTAATAGGAAACAAGTAAGCAAGAAGGAGAAACTGACCTCAAAAGGAAAGCCTTGTATAACTGGGCCATCCGTAACTGTGGAGTCAGAGGACAGTGAGATTGTGCCTCAAGATGATGTTCCACATGGGGTAGTTTGCTACTTTTGCGGAGAAATTGGAAATTGGCGTCGTCACGCCTGCCCTAAGTGCCTGGAAGAGCTAAGTATCCTAAAGCGGAAGAACGTTAGCTCATCATCTTCAGGTACATTCATGATCAAACTTCATTGATCTTCTACTTCTAAAGACTGGGTTTTGAACGCTAGTCAAAACGCTCACGTTTGTCACAAACTTGTTTAATGTTCCCAAGAATAATCGATACAAGCAGAAGCACAATATTGCTTAATGTTCCCAAGAATAAAACATATCAAAACATGACTAAAACAAACTCAAGCCAAGTTCATGTAGACCTTAGTATGACATTCATCACTAGACTGCCACTATAGCTCAGTAAACGGATGTCATCCGTGTGTACTCTGACATTGATCATATCCCTACTGCAACCAACCACTTCCAAAGTGTGCATTGATGGGATTTCGATCATTTGCCCAAGCCGTTATACCTTCATTGTTTCAAAAGAACCCAATAAGGTAAACAACGCTCGGTTTTAAAATTAATGTGCATAAGCCATCGTACTCTCATTGTCTTAAAAGATCTCAATAGAGTCAGCGATGCTTAGTTCTCAATGATCACAGCCCTGCTACAACCAACCACTTCTAAAGTGTGCGTTGATGGGATTTTGATCATTTGTCCAAGCAGTTATACCTTCATTGTTTCAAAAGAACCCAATAAGGCAAACAATGCTTGGTTCGCATAATTTAACGTGTATAAGCCATCGTACCCTCATTGTCTTAAAAGAACCCAATAGAGTCAACGATGCTTTAAGAAACACGTAAATTAACAACACCATATTAAGAAGGATCACAAACCCCAATCAAGATCGGTGGTTATCCTTAAAGTAGAAGCCATCACAAGAGTAGCAACTCACTTTAAGATTCTTCTAATCACCACAAGAACATATACTCATATTTCTTGTATTCCAAAAACTTCTTTGAATATCCCATATTCTTATGGGCGCATAATTCTCAATTTACGCTTCTATCCAAGCTAAATCAAGACATTATCTCGAAAAATATAGTATGTTCTAGACATACCATATAGGATTATAACAGCGCTCCCACTAGCTCTGGCATCTATCCAAGTTTCATCATTGCTTACTAAAAACTCAAACACTTGATTTTCTTAGCAAAGATTCCAAAACATAGATTTATTCTAAGCCCAAAAGGACTCCTCCTTTGTAGACTTGATAAGGATACTCAGGATGTAAAAGACCCTCGGACGGTGTTGTGAGCACTTCCTCATAAAATTCCTATAACGGAATGCGGTCTTTGCATCATACTACCATAAAACGGCATAAGCATCCTCTTAAACTTCAACATAACTACTGAAAGAATGTCTTCATATGATTCCTACCCAATGGTCAATCATCATGAAACCATTTCCTGTCAGTCAGTATTTGAAGTTATCTACAAACTTATCCATGCAGATCTCATTCCCAAAAGATCTATTTACACCATCAGGTCAAAACCTAGGTGTTGGATTGATCAAGTTTAAAACTTGGAAATCCAGCATCGAATGTATCTTATGTTATTACACTCCTCTTCTTAGCAGACTCAATGGCCCACTACAGCTTCCGGTAGTTGATGCATACATCACGTATCATCAATAAGTCATTGTCCTCAGATATAATAAATTATACTCTTCTGGTCTTATGACGACTCTTACCAGACATATGAAGAAGTAATAACTTTATGCCAGATACTACAACATAGCCATGTTGAGTTTCAATCATTTATGATCGAATGCTAGTGTCAACATCAGGTCTTTTATTTAAATATCACGTTCTTCCACTGGGATGCTTCAGTTATTCCTTTCCCTTTTTCGAGCAACCAAACCCAGTTCTTAAAAGGATATGAAATGAATATCTGAAATCTAGAAGAACTATTAAATACATTAGCATCCTCTAAGTTCTTCCATATCCCACTAAGTGTAGACTGGATAACTCTGATTTATGAGATAGACAATCAAAGAACTCTTTCTAGTCATATATTCTCAGATGCTAATTCGACCATCTTTGTTGATTTAAAACAAGAACATTGCCCGCCACTAATCAAGTATACCTATCAAGCAGGTTACTTAAGTTTAAGCCATCAAGATGGTACCATATCCAATATGTTCCAATCCTCTACTCAGCGATCCATGTAAAACATGTATCCTAGGAGAAGTGAATTTTGAGGCAACCTCATAATTCTTATGATGGAGTAGAAATTTAGAACGTAGATGCTCAACATCTCACAAGATTTGAGTATCTTTATTCCTTTTTGCCCTCTTTATTTTATAAATGTGAAGGGTGAGTCTTGAACACCTCACAGGTTTCAAACACTCTTCTAATAAATTAGACTTACCCATTCTGTTGGGAAAATATGAATATATTTTATATCCTCTTTTGTTAATTCAAAGATTTACAATATGTTTACATAATTGTATACACTAACATTAACATATGTGCACATATACATCTATATATATAATCAAACAAATAAATATTTATATTTATTTGTTACAAAAATAAATCGTATAAATCGTCCAAGATAAAACGTCATCAACGTCCAAGAAGAAGCGCCATCAACGTTCAAGATGAAGTCTTCGTCAAATATACCTACAAGAATAAATTCAAATGATATGAGCATAAAGACAAAATAATTAATTAGTATAAGTCTTTATAAAATTATTTTTATAAAATCTTTTATAAAAATGGACAAATTTTTTATAAACTTAATTGTGTTGGTTGATTAAAACTAAGAACTTCCCATTTTAGCAAATACCAAACACAATCCCACTTTGAAACAATACACCACCATAATTAGCAAAACAATCTCCCAAAAGGGTAAAATTCCAACATGCTTTGTGTATTGGTTTCCAAACTTCCATTTTTGTGTTTAAATTCAAACAATAGAAGTATGGGATCAACCATCCTTTTGAACATCTACTTTTCAGTTGATTTTATGGTAAAAATGAGTTGAGTGTGGTTTTAAATAAAGCCCAACGTCTATATTGCAAAGAACAAGAAATGCCAGATGCCTGACGGTCGATTCCACGGTCGACCGTGGTTCGACCGTGGAAGGTCTGGACAGTTTTGAGACTTGGACTTTTTTTCTTATTTAAACCAACTCAATCCTCATTTTATTACTGACCTCTTGCAAACACAAAACATTCAGAATACTCTCTAACACTTGAGCTCAATTCTTTGAATATTAATTCATCTTTCAAGTTCAAGATTCAAGCAAGAGAAAAGCCATCAAAGCTTAAACACTACTTCTACATTCTATATCATTTGTAATAGTGTGAGGATCAACTCTATCCTTTCAAATTAGAGTGAAGTGAGGATCAACTCTACCCTATAGAATTAGAGTGAAGAAAGGTTATCTTTACCTTATTTGCAAGTTTGAAGATTAATTTTTGCAAGTATAAAAAGAGAAGTGTAAAAGGTTTATCTCTACCTTCAAAGATAGAAGCAGGTGGATCAAACTCTTGGTGGGTGAGGCCAAGGAGTGGATGTAGTGCAAGTTTGTTAACATTTGCATGAACCACTATAAATCATTATGTTCAACTTGTGATTGGTGATATCTCTCTAACTCTATATCTAGTATTTTCTTTCAAGAACTCTTAAAAACTTCAAAAATTGGACATATAACCTATTCACCCCCCCTCTAGGTTCCAACAATTGGTATCAGAGCAAGTTGCTCTTGATAATTTTTGAAAACTTGCTTTGAGTGTTTTTAAACATTTTTCAAAAATTCTTTGAGTTGAAAATGGGACAAAACTTTGTAGAGGGGAATTCTATGGTTAGACCTCCACTTCTTGAAGAAGAAGGTTTTTGTTTTTCGAAACAAAGGTTTATGACTTATGTTAAAGCCAAAGATGTTGATCTTTGGGAAATCATAGAGAAAGTTTCTTAGGGCTCTATCACCAAATTGGAGAGCTAAGGTGACGGCTATTGAGGAGTCAAATGACTTAAATCTACCACAAATGGATGAGCTTATTGGAAACCTCAAAGTGTATGAGGTTATCATGCAAAAAGATGATGAAATAGCCAAATTGAAGAAGGAGAAGTGCAAATCTATTGCTCTCAAAGCCAAACATGTTAAAGAATCCTCAAGTGATGAGGAAGATGATGGCAATAGTGATGATGATGAAGAATATGCTATGATGGTGAGAAATTTCAAGAAATTCTTCAGGAGAAAGGGTAAGCATGTAAAGGTTACCTTTGACCCAAAGAAATACAAGGAAAGCATTGATGCAAAGAAAGACAAGAATCCATCAAGAGAATGCTATGGGTGTGGTGACTCTTCACACCTCATTGGTGATTGTCCAAAAGTTGCTTCAAAGAAGAGAGAAAACCACAAAGCATTTCTAGGAGGAGCATGGAGTGATAGTGGTGATGAAAATCAAGATGACATCAAGGAGGAAAGATATCTCATGGCAATTGAGACAAGTGAGGTACAATCCGATTCAAGTTATTATAGTGATAATGACCAATATGATTAATTGTGTGACTTTAGCTCAAAAATTCTTGCAAAAAATAAGGAACTAAAGATTGAAAACAAAAGTTTGAAAAAGGAGATTGAAAAGTTAAACTTGACTATTAACGATTTACAAAGTCAAGTTGTTCCTCATCCATCTCCAAGCTTGATAAGTTTGGAGATCAAGCTAAAGACAAACTTTGACAACTCCACCTTGTCAAAATTTGAAGAGAGCACACATAGGCTAGATGAAATGTTAAAAGTCCAAAAATCATCAAATGATAAGGGTGGTCTTGGTTTCTCAAGTCTTTCAAACAACATGCCTAAGAGCCATGTGACACAAATCAAATTTGTGAAAGAAAAAGGGAAAAAAAAATCCAGGAGGTTCACGGTCGACCCACGGTCGAAGCCGTGCATCGACCGTCGACTCTCTGGAAATTTTCTAATTTTCAAAACTTGTCCCTTGGCTCTAGTTCTTCCACTTGTAGACCAAAAGTTGCAAGTGTTGAACAAGTAAAAAGGTTTTACACTCCAACCATAAGGCATGAACTTGGATTCAAGAAACCCAAATCAAATGTGGTTCAAAGACCTAAGCACTCTATCAAACCCATCAACTCTATGAGCACATGGTATCATAAGGGCTTCAAGATTACTCCAAGGTGGATTAGAGTAGGAGTTTTTGATGCTAACCATACCGGACCCATGAAACATTGGGTACCAAAAGCTTGAATGATTATTCCATGTGTGTAGGCTTGCAACAAAAATGAGAATATGTCTCATGAATGGATACTTGATAGTGGTTGCTCAAAACACATGACCGGAAATAGAGAACTCTTTACATCATACAAAGAGTATGATGGAGGACATGTGGTGTTTGGGAGCAACCTAAGAGGAAAGGTGGTTCGTAGAGGTAACATCCTTCATGACAATATTAAATTTACAAATGTTGAGCATGTTAATGGTCTAGCTTATAACTTGATAAGTGTTGGTCAATTCTGTGATAGAAATTTGAATGTTAGATTTTCCAAACATGAAAGTGTTATATGCAAAGATGATTATGTGCTAGTAAAAGGTGTTAGGAGGAATGGACTCTATACATGTAGACTTGGTGACAATTCTAATACTCAAGTATGTCTTGCATCTATTGTTGATAACTCAACTTTGTGGCATAGAAGACTAGGACATGCTAACATGAGATTATTGCATAAATTGTCTAGTAGTGAACTTGTTAGAGACATGCCTATTGTGAAACTTGATAATCATTTTTGTGATGCATGTAAGATAGGTAAGCAAGTGCATTCATCTCATAAGTCTAAAAATGTCATATCTTCTAAGAGATGTCTTGAGCTTTTGCATATGGATCTTTTTGGACCTTCATCAATTCAAAGTTATGGAGGAAACTTCTACACACTAGTTGTTGTAGATGATTTTTCAAGATATACATGGACATCCTTTTTGAAAACAAAAAATGAAGCTTTTGACAAGTTTAAAATTCTTGGAAAGAAAATTCAAAACCAATTTGGGTGTACGATTATTTCAATTCGTACCGACCATGGTAGAGAATTTGACAATGAAGCGCAATTTGGAGCATTTTGTGATAAACATGGAGTTTCTCATAACTTTTCGGCTCCTCACACTCCTCAATCAAATGGGGTTGTTGAGAGGAAAAATAGGACCTTACAAGAAATGAGTAGGACTATGCTTAATAAACAATCCATACCCCAAAAGTTTTGGTGTCATGCGGACTCAACGGCCACATACATACTCAATAGAGTTTTAATTAGACCTATGCTAGGTAAAACTCCCTATGAGATTATCAAAGGTAGGAAACCATCCTTAGGTCACCTTAGAGTATTTGGAAGTAAGTGTTTTATCCTTAACACCAAAGACTATTTGACCAAGTTTGAACCAAAAGCCTATGAGGGTATCTTCTTAGGATACTCTCTAAATAGCAAAGCCTATAGGGTACTAAACAAATCTACTATGGTTGTGGAGGAATCCCTTAATGTCACATTTGATGAATCTCCACCACCTAAGACTCAACCTCTAATAGATGATGACAAACTAGAAGAAGAAGCAATTGAAACACAACTCTCTAGACTTGACTTAGATAAACCTAGTGACCAAAATCCTATAGTAAATGATAAGATCACTAGTGAACAAAATGAGGTTAGGGAAAATAGGAACCATCCAATAACCCAAGTTATAGGAGACCTAAACCAAAGACTCACTAGATCTCAAGCCCAAAACTTTAGTACATCCTTTGCCTTTGTGTCTCACATAGAACCTAAGAACATTAAAAAAGCAATTAAGGAAGAAAGTTGGGTAATGGCAATGCAAGAAGAGTTGAACCAATTCACTAGAAGTCAAGTATGGGATTTAGTACCTTTACCTAGTGGTCATACCATAATACAAACCAAATGGGTGTTTAGAAACAAATTGGATGAAAATGGGATCATTACTAGGAATAAGGCTAGACTAGTTGCCCAAGGATAAAATCAACAAGAAGGAATTGATTATGATGAAACTTTTGCTCCGGTTGCTAGATTGGAATCCATTAGGATTCTACTTGCTTATGCATCTGCACGGGATTTTAAATTATATCAAATGGATGTCAAAAGTGCTTTTCTAAATGGTTTTATAAAAGAGGAAGTCTATGTATGTCAACCTCCCGGATTTGAAGATCCAATTAAACCATCTTGTGTTTACAAACTTAGAAAAACATTGTATGGCCTTAAGCAAGCACCTAGAGCATGGTATATAGATTAAGATCATTCTTGTTGAAAAATGGTTATGTCATGGGTAAAGTTGATAACACTTTGTTTACCAAGAAGAGAAAGCATGATATATTACTTGTGCAAATTTATGTGGATGATATTATCTTTGGATCTACATGTCAAGATTTATGTGATGAATTCTCAACTCTTATGCATAATGAATTTGAAATGAGCATGATGGGTGAATTGAATTACTTTCTTGGTCTTCAAGTTAAGCAATATGAAGATGGTACATTCATAAGCCAATCAAAGTACATCAAGGATATGCTTAAGAAGTTTGAATTTGAGAATGTCAAACCCATGAGTACACCTATGGCCACAAACACACACTTGACACTTGATGAAGATGGTGAAATATATGATAGTACTAGATACCGTGGTTTAATCGGGAGCTTGCTTTATCTAACGGCAAGTCGCCCCGATATTATGTATAGTGTTTGTGTTTGTGCACGTTTTCAGGAAAATCCAAAGAAATCACACTATGAGGCCGTTAAACGAATATTTCGGTATATAAAGGGAACTATCAACTTAGGATTGTGGTATCCAAAGATGAGTGAACTTGACATCATGTGCTATGCGGATTCGGATCTTGGAGGATTCTACTTGTATAGAAAAAGTACAAGTGGAGTATGTGCATTCATTGGATATTTCCTTACTTCATGGTTTTCAAAGAAGCAAACATCCGTAGCACTATCAACAACCGAGGCCAAATATGTAGCTGCAGGAAAATCATGTGCACAAGCATTGTGGATGCAACAATCCCTATTGGACTATGAGGTACATTTAAGTGATATTCCTATTTTGTGTGATAATAAGAGTGCTATTGATTTAAGTAAAAACCCTGTTTTGCACTCTAGAACTAAGCATATTGATATTAGACATCACTTCCTACGTGACAATGTCCAAAAAGGTAACATTAGCATAGAAAAGGTTGATTCTTGTGAAAATATTGCGGACATATTCACTAAACCACTTAAGAGAGAAACATTTGATCTATTGAGACTTGGTTTAGGAATGATGGAGCATATTCCTTAGAAAAATTATGCATGATTGAATCAAAATTGCAAAAAATTGATTTCCAGGGGGTTCATGGTCGAACCACGGTCGAAGCCGTGTATCGACCGTGGAGCCACTGTCCACAAAAGACCAAATTTTTAAATATGACACGCGGTCTACGTCACGGTCGACCGTGCATCGACCGTCGGGAACCTGACGAGAAAACCCTTATTTTAGCCCACTTTCTCTTTCCTCTCCTCACTTTATCACTTCCCCTTTCTCTCTCTCTCTAACCCTAGCCGCCATAGCAGTTTTGAAGCTCAAAATTTTCGAATTTTTCTTCAAAAACTCACAAGAACATTAAGGATTACCTTACGATTGAAGATCTGGTCGAACCCACGAAGCTATTTCCGGACGATCTACGGCAAAAAGCTACGGTTTCTTCGAAATTTTTTTCTTTTTGTGTTCCTCTCGGGTCTTCTCATCTTCACGACTTCTTCATCACAAAAGGTATATTCTCTTCACCATTCTTGCTTTCTTCCTCATAGGACTTCGTTTTTGCACCCAAAACTCATGTGATTTTAGGTTTTGTATATTTCTTTTGAGGTTTTGGTTGTGGGTATTTGGATATGGTTGTGGGTGTAGTTTAAAGTTGAGGATTATGAGAAAATTATGTTTTAAGTAAAGATATGTGATGTATATATATTAGATAAAAGTTATGTTAAAAATTAAACAAAAAGTACACAAATTCGAACTGATCACCCACGGTCCATATACGGTCGAGCTCGGGTAAAACCATCGTGTTCTTACAAAAAAAAATAAAAAATTTTGAACAGCAGGTTCACGGTCGAACCATGGCTGAAACCGTGGTAAAACCGTGAGCTTGCTGGAATCTTTTAATTTTTTTTTAATTTTATTTGTTGACATTTAATTCTCAACTTAATCTTATTTAAACTTATTATAGTATAACTAAGACTAGTGTTCACATGATTTACTATTTTTCATAAAATCTTCTCACGTTTAGGACATGCACACACAATGTATGAACTTATTCCCACAGAGTTTGTTGTATCAATTAACTATACTCTTTAAATATGTTTCATATATAATGAATTATCATCCTCTTGTCATAATTTTGCAAAACAAAGTGTCCTTTATAATTCTAGTGTCATGACAAGCTTGGATGCACATTTGTTACACCATAGACACACACTAGGCTTACTTCTATTCGTTGCGATTATTTGTAAATAATATACAAATTATTGCATCACTAGATAATCATGCCACGTCAAAAGACTTCCTCCTCTCGTTCCGCCGCTCCCTCTCAACGGGATATCATGATTAATCTCAACAAGCGCCCCATTAATGAAGGGCGCTTGGTCGTACCTGCCCATCTACAACAATTTAACCTACAAGCGACCTTTGACCAAATGAATTGGTCAACTTTTCTTCGTCTCCCTAGTAACACTTTTCCTAGGCGCATTTGAGAGTTTTATGCATCTTATGCATATGACGAAGATAATGACTTGATCACATTTAAAATTGCCGCCCAAGAATTCGCCTTTACACTTGCTCAACTCGGGGATATGTTGCAAGTCCCATTTTCCGGTTTGAAATTCTATCATGACTCCCATAGTCTTAACCACCTCCCATCAGCCTTCACCATTAACGAGATCATAGGATCAATTTGTCATTCAAATGTCCCTCGTAATAAAACAAACATCTTAGGCAAAGATCTCTTAAGTGAGTGCAATGTGTGGAATAAAGTCATTGATTACAACATCTTTCCTAAATCCGGCCACCACTCCGAAATAAGTGTAACACAAGCCGTCCTCCTCCATTCCTTAAAATCGAGTTCGGAGATTAACATCATGTACATCCTTGCCAAAAGGATGGTTGGTCTCCCATCTAGCCGACGAGATCTTCCGTATGGACGACTTCTTACACTTCTCTTTCAACAACTTCCGAACCTTCCGGCTCTCAACCCAACTCCGGGTACTTCCTTGCCGATCGATCTTGCTACCCTACGCAAGATGGATTCTCATTCCCGAAAAGGGAAGAAGAGGGCACATTCCTCCTCTCATGACACGGAGGAGGACATTGAGAGATTTTTTGAAGAAGATGATGAAGGAGACGCGGAGGTGGAAAGCACACTTGCACCGGATTATGGCTTAAGAGAAGGCTCTACTGATGAGAGGATTGCGGCTCTAAATCGCAACATTAATGAATTGCGCAATGAGCACCGATCCTTACGAAAGGAGGTCAAGGGCATAAAAGGGATGTTGCGGACGATAATGAATGCTCTTAAATGCAACACCGGGACGGACGCGGGTGAGCCATCTCACCGGGGATGATTTATTTAATTATGTCATGTTTTGATATGTACGTTTGAAAACAGTTTATCTTTGGGTGCTTTGTTAGTGTTGAGAACAATTAATTATGCTTTCTAAGGCTTGGGGTTTGGTGATGCATGAACAATTTTAAATATTTGATTATGTATGACTTATGCTTCTATCTATCTTAACTTGTGATCATGTATGCTTTGCTCTTATAATGACATGTCTTATTGCATTGGTTTGACATGCTTAAAAATATTATGTAAATTGGATGGTTTATATATAGTATGCACTCACCCTCCATGGCAAGTCCTTGGTAGTTTCTCCATACAATTTTATAGAATTCAAGAAATGGAGTTCTAAAATCAAGGGGGAGTTTCTCTTCAAGGGGGAGCACAAGTCAAGGGGGAGTACTTTTTGTTAAAACAAAAAAGGGGGAGAAGGTATATATATATGTATAAATGCACATGTTAACATGCTAAATTTGTTTATACAATTTGTTCACAAATTGTAAATTTTTGTCTTTAACAAAAAGTGGGAGATTGTTGAGAAAATAGGAATATAATTTATATCCTCTTTTGTTAATTCAAAGATTTACAATATGTTTATATAATTGTATACACTAACATTAACATATGTGCACATATACATCTATATATATAATCAAGCAAATAAATATTTATATTAATTTGTTACAAAATTAAATCGTATAAATCGTCCAAGATAAAACGTCATCAACGTCCAAGAAGAAGCGCCATCAACGTTCAAGATGAAGTCTTCGTCAAATATATCTACAAGAATAAATTCAAATGATATGAGCATAAAGACAAAATAATTAATTAGTTTAAGTTTTTATAAAATTATTTTTATAAAATCTTTTATAAAAATGGACAAATTTTTTATAAACTTAATTGTGTTGGTTGATTAAAACTAAGAACTTCTCATTTTAGCAAATACAAAACACAATCCCACTTTGAAACAATACACCACCATAATTAGCAATGGAAACTCCCAAAAGGGTAAAATTCCAACATGCTTTGTGTATTGGTTTCCAAACATCTATTTTTGTGTTTAAATTCAAACAATAGAAGTATGGTATCAACCAACCTTTTGAACATCTACTTTTCAGTTGATTTTTATGGTAAAAATGAGTTGAGTGTGGTTTTAAATAAAGCCCAACGTCTATATTGCAAAGAACAAGAAATGCCAGATGCCTGACGGTCGATGCCACGGTCGACCGTGGTTCGACCGTGGAGGGTCTGGACAGTTTTGAGACTTGGACTTTTTTTCTTATTTAAACCAACTCAATCCTCATTTTATTACTGACCTCTTGCAAACACAAAACATTCAGAATACTCTCTAACACTTGAGCTCATATCTTTGAATATTAATTCATCTTTCAAGTTCAAGATTCAAGCAAGAGAAAATCCATCAAAGCTTAAACACTACTTCTACATTCTATATCATTTGTAATAGTGTGAGGATCAACTCTATCCTTTCAAATTAGAGTGAAGTGAGGATCAACTCTAGCCTATAGAATTAGAGTGAAGAAAGGTTATCTTTACCTTATTTGCAAGTTTAAAGATTAATTCTTGCAAGTATAAAAAGAGAAGTGTAAAAGGTTTATCTCTACCTTCAAAGAGAGAAGCTAGTGGATCAAACTCTTGGTGGGTGACGCCAAGAAGTGGATGTAGTGCAAGTTTGTTAACACTTGCATGAACCACTATAAATCATTGTGTTCAACTTGTGATTGGTGATATCTCTCTAACTTTATATCTTGTATTTTCTTTCAAGAACTCTTAAAAACTTCAAAAATTGGGCATATAACCTATTCAACCCCCCTCTAGGTTCCAACACATTCCTTCTACCATCATCGGTAAAGGTAACAAATCATATATAGTTAATCCTTATGATTTTGCTTGAACGGTCTTTACACCAACGTGCAAACTAAATCCAACAAGCTTTTATTCCTCTCACATTAACCAGTGAAGGATTTCTTAGTTATTTAGCCTTATAAGCAAGATTTACAATCAACAATTGACTCAAAGTCAAAAGCATCCAAGTTCCTATCCTCATGGATCTTGGTGATGTTAGTTTTGTTTATATGGTTAAATCAACTATTTCATAAGGATAACAATTCCATAATCATTCCATTATTTCCTTAAGCAAAAGCTTATTATAAATGCCAAGACATGAATAATAAACTTTGAAATAAATCTCGAAAACCCACAATAACATAATTCAAAGTAATATTCATCGTCATCAAAGGCATAAAAGATAAAATGCTTCTTGCCTCCCAGGGCGTAAGACAAAGATCTAAATGAAGTAATAGTATAGCTGGATGGAATGGAAAGACTCTTCTTCTAATCCTTTTAGTTAGGGACAACTACCATGTTTCCCTCTCTAAGGTCCAACTCTCCATGCATCCATTACCAACTCCTGTTAAACACTTGCACTTTGCAACAAACAAGTTTGTGACAAACGTGAGCGTTTTGACTAGCGTTCAAAACCTAGTCTTTAGAAGTAGAAGATCAATGGAGTTTGATCATGAATGTACCTGAAGATGATGAGCTAACCTTCTTCCGCTTTAGGATACTTAGCTCTTCCAGGCACTTAGGGCAGGCGTGACGACGCCAATTTCTAATTTCTCCGCAAAAGTAGCAAACTACCCCACGTGGAACATCATCTTGAGGCACAATCTCATTGTCCTCTGACTCCACAGTTATGGATGGCCCAGTCATACAAGGCTTTCCTTTTGAGGTCAGTTTCTCCTTCCTGCTTACTTGTTTCCTAGTAGCCATAGCGGATGTGGACGAGGCACGATCCTTCTCAACCATGTAAGACTGAACATCCTTCAACATGTCTTGAAGTTCGATCAAGGATTTTTCCAAATTGTCTTTGTGATAGTTCTTGACAAACTTCTCATAAGACGCGGGCAGGGATTGGAGGATCATATCCACCGCAATCTCCCTCCCTATTGGAAGTCCAAGTCTCTCCAATTGGTCCATGTAACCCTTCATCATAAGGAAATGGACACTTACATCCTCACTTTCCTGCATCCTACAACCGACCAAAGCCTTTATACACTCAAACCGTTCTTGTCTAACCTGCTGTGGGAACATGTCCTTCAGCCGGTTGATCATGTCATACACACTCAATTGCTCAAGCGGCTGACGCAACTCAAAGCTCATAGTCGATAACATGAGACAAGAAATATCTTGTGTATCTCTAACACGCTTCTCAAAAGCGTATCGAGTGGCCCAGTTCGCGTTGGTAGCAGGTGGCTACGGAAAGGGTTCCTCAAGGATATGCAACTTTGACTCGTGACGGAGGACAATCCTCAATACACGATACCAGTCAGCGAAGTTCACTCCTATGAGTCTCTCGCTTTCTAGGAATAATCGAAGTTTAAAGTTTGGTGTGGTGTCGTTAATATTATCCATCTATAAAAGAGTACACGTTTTAGTTAGTTTCGATATAATCCTCGTTAAAATAATTACCCAGCTGATTAAGAAAACCAAATTATCTTAACAAGGGCTAAGAGCCTTATTTCACTCCAATCCATGACGGGTTTGCCACGGATCACTTCATGGAGCTATTTAGGCCGGTAAACTCTTTACCAATTGCAATCCGAGATTACAACTCTTAGACACTTGCGGGATCCTAGGTACTCAAAGCACCCATTTGGCATGTTTGATCCCTTCTCTCACTGATTCCTCATTAAACCGCTTTGATAGCTCGGCTAGAGCTCGACAACTACCAAGGCGTATTAAGTCTTGGAATTGTAAATCGACCGTCAAGATACACGGTGGTACTCTAGCCCAATGACCGGCTCGGCTAAAGCTCGACAACCGACCCTTGCGAGTTGCCACACGTACCTTTCACACAGTTACGCAAAACCGACCTCGGCTAGAGCTTGACGACCGATCTTGTTTCACTAGATTCGGGTGGTGTCATCTTACGGGAGGTGAGTGATTTACATTTGAGAAAAATGGGTTTTAGTTTTTCAAGTGGTCTTGTGGCGCGTGAGGTTTGTAAACCAATTCAAAACTCTTGGTTTTATTATTTTGAAAAATGTTCAAGCGAGCGAAGAAACTAAACAACCACGCAAGAAAATAAACAAAACAACAACCACGCACAAGCAACATCCGGTAACATGCCCCTAAACCCTATGCGCCTTCCCCGTGAGCCAAACGAGGAAAGCAAGGCCAAACTAAGGACACAACCACTTGGCCCAACTGGAAGTGCTCCCACTGAATCCGTCATCTCCAAAGAACCTCCGGATCCACCAATAGCCGAGACTTCTTCTCCACGACTCTCGAGGGTTGTCTTCAGTCTTCTTTTACAAATACAAAATATTTGAAATAAACGGCATGCAAGCCGCGAAATTCTAATCCAAGCTAATCTAACAATTACAGAGAAAACAATCGGCATGCAAGCAAAAATCAAGTACAAAATACAAGACTGAATAAATTTAATTATTACAAACCAATTGTGGTTCATACAACCAAATGAATGAATAATCAAATACAACCAAACAACCAACACATAGGTCTAACGGGCAAGGTGTTACCGGATCAAACAACAACCACAAACAAAAACACGGTGTGCCACAACAAAAACCGTGTAGAAATATCCCAACTAGATTTGTTCTTAAACAACCTAAAACACTCAAGGCACAAGTGAAAAAATCTTGTACGTATGCATTAGGAATCCCAAACACTTTGAAAAACCATATTCATACATATACAACACAAGTATATGCACGTGCGCGTTATCATGCCAAAACCGCCCGATACATATAAATATGTGAGTTAGGATATTATGGGGCTTTTCAAGTCCAAACAACTATGGACGGATTCTAGAAAAACAGAAACAAAAAGGAGCTAAAACCGAAAATAATTTTTTTTTCAAAAAGGACAAAAACACTGTTCACGACATCCTTCACGGCCCAGAAGCCTTCACGGCCTCTCACGGCCCGTGAAGCCCATGAGCTCCATGACTCTGACACAGTGAAAAACCTTCACGACCAACACCCCACGAGACTGGTCGTGAGCCTTCACGACCATGAAGAAAAAACCTTCACTACCGGTGAAGACATTCTGGAGAGAATGTCCATTTTCGGTTTTCAAGCCAAAAAGTGCAATTAGTTTGTAGATTTGGCTCTGATACCACTGTTGGAACACGGTATGGAGCACAAGCACAGCGGAAGCAAAAACAAAAGTCTAAAACCGAACAAAATCGGGTCCATACATGTTCCAAAGTGATGATCTTTCTACAAAACAAATTGCAACTAAAAGGAAACAAAGAGGGTAGAAAGTACCTTCTTACCATTTCCATAAATCGGCTGTAGCATGCAACAAACGGGATAATCCGAGAACCCAAGTGTGTCCTCCTCTATTGTTGAACCACACCAAGTTGCCACGATCCCCGTATGCTAGTACCTCGTCAAGTGGACGTCCACCACGACTCCACCTTTCCGGAACAACCTTGATGATCTTGTCAATGCACCCAACACACTCACATTACACTCAAGATCTCTAATCTAGTGTACATGTATGTGTTTCCTTACAAAGGTATCAAGAGAGAACTTAGAGAGAGAGAGATATGTCTTCTTGCATGTTCTAATCTGTTCCAGACCCAAAATCTTCGTTTTGGCCGGAGACATTGTTGGGGTTTCGAGAACGACCAGCGGAAGCAAGGTACAACAAAAGTAACATAATGTACAAGCAAATGAAGCATAAAACCAAGGAAACCCCAAGAAAGTGTACCAAACTCCATAACTAAGAAAAGCAACATGTAAGACAGAGGAGAAAGGAAGTTATACCCTTATAAATCTTCTGGAAATGATGAAGTTGGTGGTGAAGATCCAAGAAGCCGAAAATGGCTTCCTCTATTGAAGTCCACCCCGGGTATATGCCAATCTCCAAGTACTAGCTAGCCATTGATGATCTTCAAGCATGAAATCATCAATGGAATAGCAACCACGAAACCTCCTTGCTCTCCTCTTCAAGAACACACTCCAAACCCTCAAACTCACTTAAGGAATCAAAGAGTATTTTGGTGTAAGTGTGTATAGCAAGAGAGAGTTTTTCCAATTGTTGCATATCCAAAAATGACCTCTCCAGATGCCTTTCAAAGGCCCAAGGCCGGCCAAAAGAGATCCATGCTTCTATTGGTGGAGAATGGAGGTGCATGCAAAAGTTGCATGTAATCTGACAGGGTTTAGCGCCGCTAACTCTGGGTTAGCGCCGCTAACTTTAACAGTTAGCGCCGCTATCGCGACCAAGTTAGAGCCGCTAACCTTAAGGAGTTAGAGCCGCTAACTTTAAATAGTTAGAGCCGCTAACTCCCATCAGCATGCCAACTCTTTGCAATTTGACAAAATCAGTCCCTCCACTTAGGTTGTTGTCGAGATTGATCCCCGGTGTGTGACCCAATAGGCCCATACATCATCGGTAGTGATTCATATGGCGTACGTGCGTCAGTGGGCATATTCTAACAGACATAGCCCCTATCTCATTGAACCACCAAATGTCCCAATCAAATAATATATTTTCATGCAGATGGTCCTTCACGGCCTCTCACGGCCCGTGAAGACAAAAATGCGCCACGACTGGCCATAATCTTTAACGGCCCGTGCCGCGTCGAGTGACTAATGAGGGCGTCATCCTCTACGACCCCTTCACGACCTCTCACGCCCGTGAAGAATCCACGAGCCGTATGAGAGTAGTTGAGTCAAACGTGAGGACAGTGGGCTTCACGACCCGTGGAGCATCCCTCGCGGCCGTGAAGCCCTAAAATCAAACAATTTGATTTTTGGACCTTATCTCTTTATCAGTAAGCTGTCGGGATCAATCCTTGGTGTGTGACCCAATAGGCTCGCACTTCATTAGCAGTAACACCAATGTACTTGTGTCAGTGGGCAGACACCAACAAGGCATCCACTGTTAAGTGGATCCCTGTGGATTGCACCTAGCCATCCACTTCATATTAGGTTGTTTAAGAATGATTAGAACCACAGTGTTATCAAAATCAGTCCGCTGTCTTGAGTTACCTTCAAGAGAACAATCACTTGCCTTATGCCCTTTGCTCCCACATTTATAACATTTTTTACTTTTGGAGCCTTTGACGTGTTTTAGTGATTGCCCAGGAGATGTCTTAACTATCTTCTGATGACTTTGGGTCATCAGCTGACAGATTTCACCATTCAGCTGTTGCAGCTGATTCTGTAAACTAATTAGGTCTTTGTTCACAGTCACCTTAAATTGATCCTTAGGAAAAAGGAGTTTTTGATCAACCTTAGATGTGGCAGACTTAGACTTCATTTGAACATTTAGGCCTTTTCTCTTGGTTTCTTTTATTGAAAGAGTTTGAAGTGATACTGGATTAGCTAAACAGTTTACAGAGGATTTTTGATCAGCTGACAGGGTATCAACTGAGCAACTATCATCTGTTCTCTGATCAGCTGATTGAGAATCATCAGCTAATGAAATGTCAGTCAGCTGAGCACTTATATTTAATGTATCAGCTTTCAAGGTTTGACAACATAATGTCTCTTTGGTATCAACAGATGATTCCATTCCTTTACTGACTTCCTTTACTATTAAATTTTTAGTACTTTTGCTTTCTATCAAAACAATAGAATTTGAACCAACTTTTGAAGTGGTTAAGTCTTTCAGCTGAGTAGTTTTGCTTTTGACAAATCTGTTGGTGATAATACTTCTTCCTTTTACAATTTTTTGAAAAGTTAGAGGTAGAATATCAGCCTTTTCTAAGATATTTATGTCCTTACTAAAATCAACACAATTAGCAGCTTGAGAATAATTCCCACCAATAATAGCTTGAACTTATTTTGGAATCTGCTCATTGACACACTGAGTGGTCTTCTCAGCAGATACGCACCAAGATTTTACTACTTTTTGAAGGTCATTAAACTTTATAGATGCCTCATTGGTTTCTTTTATTAAGATCTGATTAAGTATCTTTTGATTAGCTAAATCATCCTCCAGTTTTGTCATTTGTTTTAATTTCTCATCTTTAAGACTTAACTTCTCTTTTAGTGATTCTATTTCTAATTTTAGCTTCTTTTCTCTTTGAATATTTGACTGAAACTCAAGACACAGATAATCAAACATAGTGTTCTTTTGATTTTCTTCATAATTAATAAATTTTCCAACCTGATACATAGAAGAAGGATCCCAGTCAGGAGAAGTGAAAGCTTTAACAACTTTCTTCATGTCCTCATCAAAGGAACTTGTACTTGCTGTGTTGGCCATCAAGCTGAGCTAAGCAGTGAGTACCTCATCTTCATCACTTGAGAAATCTTCCTCAGCCCAATCTTCTTCTTCAGCCACCAACACCCTGTTCTGAGTTTTCTTATTTTTCTTGTCAAGGACAGCAGCAAGAAGCTTCATATACTTGGCTTCATAATCAATCTTGCTGTCTGAGCTTGAGGAACCCTTGAAGCCTGTGATTCCTCTGGACTTACATTCACTGGCATAGTGACTAGTCTTGCCACAGGAGAAACAACCTTCAGAAGCCTTTGGTTTAAACTTGGCTTTTTCTCCTTTGAAGGGTTTCCTCTCAAACCTCTTGACACCCTTTCTTTTTAAGAAAGGTTTGAACCTTTTTACCAACATGGCAGCCTGCTCAACAGCAGCTTCAATGCTGTCCATGTTCTCCAGAACATCATCCCTATCAGCCACTTGCTTATTATCAGAAGACTCCTCCTCTTCCTCCTCATCACAGGATTCATCCACCACTGCAGCAAAACTCCTGGATCTTGTATCCTTAGACACAAGGGCAGTAGATGGAGCTTTTGCAACCTCATTCGTATCCTTGGTAGAGAGTTTCCTTTGTTTCACTGATTGTTCATGATTCATAAGTTTTCCATATAAACAACTAGTGTAAGGCCCTTGATTTTCTCACCATGTTTAAGCACAGTGATAAAATGATCCCAAGATTTTGGGAGAGATTCTAGAAACTTTTTTACAAGTTCCTTGTTGCTCTTGGGAACATTTGCCCTTCTTAAGTCATTAACAAGACAGTTGAACCTGGTGTAGGTCTGAGTAAGACTTTCACTTTTATGAGCAAAGAAAAACTCATATTCTCTGACCAGAAGGAGTTTCTTGTTTTCTTGCACTTCTTCAGTTCCTTCATAAGCAACAGTCAAAGTATCTAGCATCTCCTTTGCAGATTTGCAGTTAAGAACTTGATGATAAACATCATTTGGAAATGCTGAGACTAAGGCTGTCTTGGCTTTGACATCAAGATTAACCAGCCTTTTATCTTCATCAGACCATAGATGAATAGCTTTAACAACATATCTTTGTACTGCAGGAGTTGAATCAGTGGCAGCAGTGACTTCTATAATGGAGGAAGGAACATATGGATATTCAGTAACAGTCTTGAGCATCACCTCATCTAGGCTTGACATATAGAGAAGAACTATACAGAAGTGGCCATTTTTGAGTGTGGGGTAGAAGCAGTTGAAGAGTAAGCAAAACAGATCTTAGATATGAATTGTCTAGCCTGCTCTGATACCAGTTGTTGGTCCCGAATGGATACTACAATAACAAATGTTTGTAGAAGGGGGGGTTGAATACAAACATTATCTATTTAAAATTTAAGAGACACACGGTTTACTTTTATATAATTCTTATTGATGTAAATCAAGAATTACATGAACTAGATGCGGAAAATCTAAGTTTAATAAAAGGTGGCAACTAAAATTTTCTAACACATAGACTAAGCTAATCTTAAACAACTTATGTCTAAGATGTTCAACACATGGACAAGTTTGTTACACTGAAAGTAAAATGCTAACTCTTCTAAATTCTCAACAGATGAGATTTCAGTGTTCAACTCTATCTATTCGCATACTTAGCATGTTTCCATGCTTGAGTATATATAAACAAAGGTGTCCGGGTTGATGAAGAGGAGAAGAAGACAAAGGTACTTGGTTTAATAATATTATAATAAATAAAGTTAGTGGGTGAAAGGCAAGTTAACTTTATACACAAAGTGTGCAAAGTGAACATACTTTTCAGTAAGGTGTTTACCCACTATCTATTATTATATTATTAAAGTACTACTTTTATGTCTTGGGAAAGTAAACTTCTCCTTCCATGCTTGTACTTTAATCAACACCATGCTTTTTGAAGACTTGACTTAACCAAGTATAGAGTTGCCAGCTATACTTAGTTGTTGATGCATATCTTCGAGATCTTCTTTTCTAAAGTATCTTTCTCCTTTTCTAGAGGATAAAGATCTATGCTTTTTGTTTCTTTGCAGATCCAAAAAGTGCTATGTACGTTTACAACGAGAGATCTAAGGCATAATAGAACAACACATGTTCTGCTTTTGACTTAAGAAAATATTACACTGAAAAACTATTAGCTGATTAAAGACTCAGCTAACATACACAGAATCTGCTAACGTAATTTTGCTCAGCTAAGGATCATTGTAAAAGGCTCATCTAATTAGATCTGCTCAGCTGATCAAACTTATCAGCTAATCAATATAATTAGGGTACAACTAATAAACTAATAAAAAAACTCTCAGCTGATCCCAAGGGCTCAGCTTAATCATTTGAGTATGATCAGCTTATTGAGACAAGAAAGAATAAGTGTAGAATACCTTATCTGACATGTGGGAGGCATCAGCTGACCAATGAGATACTGTGAGCTGATCCTTGACTGCTCAACTGATCTTTGAGGAACCCTCAGCTGATGGTTTGCACCATCAGCTGATGCTTTGTAGATGCATAGCTGATGCTTCTTGACTTGTCTTTTCTTCTTAGCTGATCTTCTTGAAGCTGGTCCTTTGGCTGATACTCAGTGTTCAGCTGACACTTTGGCTCGTCAGCTGACATTTCTTACTTAGAAATTCTTTAAGTCTAATATGAAAAACAACACATGTTTTTCATTAATCTAAGTCCAAAACTGAATATGTGGTTTTGTTAACATCAAATCCTATTTTAATTAGTAGACATGTTTAATTTAGGTTTGATATTGCTATCTCCCCAACAGTGTTATTAGAGACACCCTAGTCAATATGTCCACCTAGTTTAGTTCTCTTACACCCATATCTATCATTTAATTATAAGCTAATGATTATTACTTTATCATTGTTTTATAATTATTGTAACCCCATTTTTTTTGTTTTATCTTTTTTTTTTCTTTTACTTTTATCCATCTTTTATAGTTTTATTTAAACTATTAAATAAAGGAAATATATATAGTTTGATAACTAAAATAATTGCTTAACATAATACAATCTTTTATTATAAATAAAAAACTAATTTTATTAATTTAATTAGAATATCTTGATCTTTTATTTAATCAAAATTAAATTATATCTATTCATTTTATCATAAATGAAAGTTTAATTCTAATTTTTAATAGTCAAAATTGAAAACTTAAGTTTTAAAATTTAATTTTAGTAAGAGATAAAAAGTTTATAAAAAAAGATAATTTATATTTTAACTATATTCACAGGTTTACTTTAAATTAACAATAAAACTTAGCTAAATATAACTTTCAACAACAACCATATTTACAATATATTTATTCAATTTATATATTCACAAATAATTTTAGTAATAGTAAATTTATAATCCCTTCGTACAAAAGAAGATAGTTTGTATAGACAATATATAAACTATTCTATTTATCAAGGTTGTCAAAATCGGTCGGTGGTATGTCGGCGGTCGACTACCGCTAAGCAATTAATCGTTTTTGACGACGATTATTCAAAAATATGTTATACAATCTCATATATATAACCATGTTTTCCTAGTATAAAGGTTGTATAATCTACAAATTCAAGAATTAATAATGATCTGGTTGAGTATATATAAGAAATTTTCAATAATTATTATATATGTTGAATACGTAAACCTACAGTTTAAATGGGATATTTATGAAAATAATAAAAGCATTACATAAACATAATTTGGGTAATATCTATATTAAATGCAAATAGCCTAAAAAGAATAAAAATAAAAATTAAATAGCACAACATTAAATGCATATTGAAAAGGTAAACACACTATCCAATTAAATTTGGTCAAGCTCTATTATTATACTATAATTACCATACACTAAGATGTTTTGATCCTTTGATTAGGGTGGTATGAATTAATCTATATCTATACTAAAACAAGATCCTTCCAAGATGAGTTGGCATATGTCATTTTCTTCCAAAAATTCAATTAAGCTCAATTATGCATTCTTGATTTCTTATGTGGCACTCAATTAAACATTTGGGCTTTTAAACAAATCCCACATTGCTAGCTAAGACAAAACAAGGAAATCTCCATATCTATATATATATATTATGATCCCACATTGCTTCTAAGAACAAACCGAAGGATCTCCTTGCCTATATTTAGGTCTCCCATCATCTTTTGATTTTAGTTAAAAAGCTTTAGTAAAGGCCGGTTCGATGCGGGTTGCTCCGGTTCAGCGGTTCTATTTCGCTTTTAGTGAAACCGCCTGGTTCACAGTTTACGGTTGAACCGGCCGGTCTGGTCTGGTTTTCGAAAAAGTGCAAGTGGGTGAAGCAAGATGAAACCGTGATATTTGACCTATGTGAAAATTCCAAATTAATTTTTTATTTTATTAAAATAAATTTAGTTTTTTGGCAGTTAACATGGTTAATCAGTTAGCTAACTGTTTTTTGATTGTTGTGTGTGTGTGTATATATATATATATATATATATATATATATATATATATATGTGTGTGTGTGTGTGTGTGTGTGTGTGTGTCCTACGTTCTGGGAAAAACACAAAAGAAGAACACTCCTGAAAACTTGAGTTTTTCATACAAAAATTCATCATGAAACCAGTTGACTATTTATATGTCTTCTCATAAGTTTAACAGTTGGGCATGATTTTTAAAACCGGACCGGTCATTGAACGTGACGTCATAATGGTTCATCGGTCCATATCCTATATAATTTAAGAACTTGAAAATCCTATATGGCATGTGTAGTTAAGCTTCAAATTTAAAATACAATGTAGTTAGATAAGGTTTAAATCTGATGTGGCACTATGATTTGGCTGATTTAGGTGTTGGAACTTGATTACAGCAAATTAACATTTGTCCCATATAGAAAAATACAAAAAGATACACATGAAACCAGTTGACTACTTATATGTTTTCTTATGAGTTTGACAATTGAGCATGGTTTTTAAAACCGGACCGGTCATTGAACCGGACGTCATAATGGTTCGGTCCAACAGGTTGAACTGTATTTAAAAACCGGATGATATACTTTTTAATTTGAATACTATAAAAATTGTCAGGATCGGATTAGATTATATCAAATAACAAGAACTAACTTTTAAATAATAAATCAGAGTAAAATAAAAGTTAATCTTTAACTATGATCACAATCAACTAAGAAGTTGCGGAATCACACTTAATTGATTAAAGAAGGTTTTAAACACAGATCAATTCAATCAAACAGTAGTTTTATTAACCAACCAGAATGAATACAAAAGCAAACTTCACCCCCAATCTAACTTATTATGTTAGACGAAGAACACAGACTGTTCTTAGGTTTCAACGAGAAACTTATAGGCTTAGCACTATTCAGAAAGCAAAATTACAATTTTAAGAACGAATGCAAAATATAATCAATGAGTAAGTACTTATTATGAATTCTAATCTAGCATATATATACTCCTTGATCTTTCTTGATTTGCTGACAGTTAGGTAATCTTCTATCTTCCGAGATAATCTTGACGATCTTCAAAGTATTTCGAGATATCTTCAAAGATAGGATTTTCCAAATATAGCTCAACAGAAACTGTTTAATGAATACAACAGTTCTTTATTCTTCTAACAGTCTTCAGCTTCAAGGTCTTCAAACAGTTGTAGATGTTTATACTAACAGTTCTCAACTGTTTTCATATTTTCAACAAACAGTTTTAAACTGTTTCACCAACCTTCACCAAACAGTTCTCATCTTTATGTTCAATAACTTAGATTATTTCCCAACAATCTCCCCCTAACTTAAAGTATTGAACAATACATTTAAGTTGTTGGTTTGATTATAGACAAATTAATATAAGTAATGAGTCACATTTCTTCTAATCTCCTTTTGAATTTGTTCAGTAAGTCTTCCTTCTATTTTGAATCCCCATGGAATTTAGCTTTAATCAAAAACTCCAGCTTAGTCTTGTGATGCTCAATAAAGTTCAAATCAAACCACTCATGCATTGTATTTCCCATCACCATGTAGTATGTCCTTGATTTTGCATATACCTTTACTGCCTTTATGGGAAAAGCTTCCTCTGCTGTCAGTTTAGGCATAATCTTTAATGGGTTGCAAATGCTGGTAAGATATTCCATCAGAATCTTGATTCCTTCATTTGAGTCACTAAAGTGCTTAATTCCATATGTATACAATTCTTGTACATCTTCTGGTGATATTCTTGTCATCATTTGTACAAAATTGTCATACACCTCAACAGATCCATCTTCCCTTGCAATAGTAATGCAATGTTTGTCACTTGCTTTTTCTTCAAACTTCCATTCAACAACATGAAACTTTTCACCTAATTCTTTTTCCAATTGGTCATTCCCTTGCTGAACGTCTACTGTCAGTTTATCTTTCAGAATTTTGTGAACCACAGCAGCTTTGTTTGAAGTGGGAAGTTTCTTGGTTGGCTTAACTGTAAATGCTTTACCTTTTATTACCCTTTTTCTTTTAACACCTTTCTGAGATCTTTCCTCCTCATCAATTTCAGCTGTGATTTTCTCACCTAGCTGAAGAGTCATAGCAAAATCTTTTTCTTCTTGTTCTTTCTTCTTGACAGCAAGCAGTTCTTGATCCCTTTCTTCAGCTGCCAGCCTCCTAGCCAACTGATAATCATCTTCAAGTTGTTGAGGCTTTTTAAGAACTTTAGTAGGAAGAACAACAACTTCCTTTCCTTTTCCTGAACCAGAAGGCATTTGATCAGCAATTCTTTCTTCCAAAATTGCAATGCCTTTGAATCCTTTCTTTGGTGGTAATGGTTTCAGCTCCTTCATACCTTTGAATTTACCTTCCAACCAACCATCCTCAATACTTTGTGCCATCCTCTTGGTGTTAAATCCAGTAGTTTGAGCACATAGGTCAATCAAGTAAGTTTGTTTAACCTTGGACCATGACTTGAAGACTTCAGTAGTTGGATAGCTAGCAGTAACAGCCATCTTGTTTATCATCATCCTATCCTCAGCTGACAAAGTTTCTTCATCTTCAGTAACAGCTGTTGGGTCAATGGTTGCAACTGTTTGTTCAGTTGTAGTGACAACTGTTTGTTGATCCTGTGGAACTGTTTGTTTAACTCCTTCCTGCTTGGATTTTCTTCTTACTTTAGCTTGAGCAGTTGAAGAGGTTCTCACCAAAGATTTGGGTTTAAGCAGCATCTCATGAGTATGAAGAACATTGGTTGCCTTCTTCAGATTCTCATCAAGAAAGTTCAGCTGCTTATCTTGCCTAATTAGCACCTCAATGTGAATTGCTACTACCTTGAATACTTCAGTTGCCTTCTCCAACTTTTCAGTCAGTTCTTTTATCATCTCATCTTGAGTAACTATTCTTTTGTTTTGAAGGGCAATCCTTTTCTTTAGGTGTATATGAGCAGCAAGGTAAGGTGCAAAGTTAGGATCCGTCAATGCATGTTGTTTCAGTCTAGTCTCAATGTCAGTTAGTGTTTCCACTGTGACCATATCATTGACATTTTTCACTGGTGGTTGACTCCCCTGAATCTCACCATCAGTACCCCTTTGTTCTTGGTTCTGGGGATTACCAGAAACTATTTTACCAGTCTCTATTGCCATGGTTGAGGTCTTAGCTATGTTAACACTATCCTGGTTATCCCTTGCGGATAAAACAGTAGTGTCAGCCTCAAAAACCATATGATCACCCTCTTGAGGAATGATCACCTCCTCATTGTGCCTGGGAGACAGCACCAAAGGTTCCCTTTCGATATTCTACACAGGTGAATGCACCTGTGCAGGGCTAACAGTTTGGGGTTCTCTAACTGTGGTGGAAGGAGCACCAACAGTTTTCCTTTTCTTTCTAAATGTTTTCAATGTAGGGGCTTGTGTTGTAGCTATTCGAATGGTAGCAGAAGGGGATGTTTGTGTATCTTGAGTTGTGGGTTCTAAAGGTGGTGGTGTAGCAATAGTGTGGGCTTCATGCTCACCCCTGGCAACTCTGTTTCTTGACAAGAATTCCACCATTGCAGAGAGTGGAGGAGTTATGGCACCAGATAAACTCTTGCCATTAACCAACAGTTTGCTCAAAGTGGAAGCCACATGAGCAGAGGGAATAATGACCCTCTTGTGTATTTTAAGGTTTGGCATCAAAAAGTTTAAACAAGTTTGCACAAACCGTGGATACATCAAAAATAGACCATACTTGGTCCCCAGATGTTTTACCATACCATTAAATATCAATTTTGAAAAATTAAAACATCTGTTGTTGGCTATACAGATGAGTGCGAGAGCAATGTTGCTCCCAAACTCATTCCAGCCCGTTCTCTTAGGGCTTATGCACTGCTGGAGAGTATGGATAATGAACTTCCAGTGTGCGCAAAACTGCCCTTTGTAGAAGGTACCCTTACCCCCGGGGCCCTCATACCCAAGTTTTAGTAACTCAGTGTGTAGATATTCTAATGCAACCGAATCAGAATACTCACCATTAAGATCATTCAGTTGTAGTGCATGGCGAATAGTGTCTTCGGTTATAGAAACCTCCATATCATCAACAGTTGTAGAAATCTGTTGCACTCCATCAACTTCTTGGACTTTGACATTCTTCCAGAAGTTCTCAATATGTGAGGTATAGATTGTGGGGTTGACAATTAGAGCATAATGAATGTTTGATACCGTAAGATAATCAATCATGACGTGGAAAGCGTCAAGATTGTCTGGTTTTTCAAGATAAGCGATCACATTGTGCTCTTTGACAAATGGAAGAGGAGACATTTTGATTTCGATTTCTGAGAGTTGTTGAGAGTTAGGGTTTGTTAATGATCGAAGTTCGTTTTGGACGTGTGAGTTGCTTAATAAGGAGGGAATTGCCTTATATATGTTTCGACTGTTGAATGCAATCCAAAGGCTTCCAAAATTCTGCAAAGACCAAAACACCCTTTAATAGCTTAACAGTTGACGGACAAAATGAACTAACAGTTGAGGAACTGTTTTCATAAGATGTAACAACTGTTATTCAAAAGTTAACTCCCTTTTGTTTGATCATTTATTTGGATTAACAGTTGTTTAGTGTTTACAACTGTTCTCATTTCTCCCCCTTAGTTGACGAATTTCTCCCCCTCAGTTGCACATGGACTTTGCCTAACAGTTGCCGAAGCCATATGCTAACAGTTGAAAACTGTTAGTATTGATTGAAACAGAAATGTGCAACTGTCAAACAAACTTTTAGCTCATATATGTCAAATGCTGAAGCAATAATGACAAATCATTAGTGAACACAGTCATCAACATAAGATATATTTTATTCAAGATAATCACAATTGAGCTACAATAATTTTGAGAAAACAATACTGTCTTTTGCTATAGATCTAAACACAGCTTATAATAACTGTCTTAACTCCGAGATCTACATGTGACAAATTATCGTTAACATTTTGTATCATCAAATCTGAACTTTAAGGGAAGACAATCAACATCACATTCTTGCTCGAGAATGTCTTCATTATTTAAGAATCGAGTTCAGAATAGCCTCAACAGTGCCGCCATAGCCTTACTGAGAAGCCTGTCTTCAAAGAATGGTCATGTAATGCACAAGCCATTGTTGGTACTGCTTATCTAATTGTGCAAGGCCGTCTCGTAGGTGTGGGAGAACAATGATCTACACCGTAAGTGTAGACAACTTTCTCCGTGAACAGTTGACGTGCCTTAAACAATTTTCAAAACATACAACCCACCAATGGGTGTGCAGTAGACCTTCTCATCATATGTACCACCAGAGACGATTGTCATAATTTGCCTCTTGGGAAGATGGTGAATGATACTAATTCAACATCAGTGGAACTAGTCATCTATTACAATGACTTCCACTGCATCATCATCCGAGGCCCTCTGGTGGTTATGAGTATTATATCTTCGAACATTGAACCACACTACGGAGTTTGTAGTGCCTGCCAGGTTCAAGACGAATCTTAGACAACATGGTGTAGGAAATTCATGGAAGAGAGTGAAATTTTCAAAATCACCTCTTATACGAATATGATCAATTGGTTTATTTGGCCTACGTGGATCTGGATGCTGTGTCAAGGTGAACCTATCTCGATCATCATGCATCTCAAGAACACATGATGAGTATTGCCAAAGCTCATGCATTCTTACAAATGGGGCAGGGATGGTTACATAACTTTGTCTAACATTAATATCTTTGAAGTTTATGAGAAAGAAGTTAGTAGCCATTTGTAGAGAGAAGTGTGTGCAAATGTAGGTGTGATTTGTGAAGAATGGGTGCAAGGCTATTTATAGAGAAACTGGGAGGCATTAATGTCCATTAATAGCCATTAATGACCATTAATGTCTAGTAATTTCTATTAATAGCATGCAGTGACTTGTCATATCAAATTCACTATATTACAAGCAAAATGACCTACCTTTATCAGTCTGGAACTGTTGATTCAAGAAAGTGAATTTACCTTTACCTCTTAACAGGGACAGTCACTGGTGTGAAAACTGTTTGTGAGACAGGTCATCAGATATGTCCAAAACTGATGTGTGAAATTGCATTTCCTTCTCTGAATACTTAAATGACAACAGTTGTTAGAAAACGTAACTAACAGTTGCAAACTGTTAGTGTGAAAAACATGGAATAATGAACAACTGTTAGTCCAAGTTAATCATTCCAATGTTGGAAATCAAAAAGTTGAATCTGCTCACATCAAAAGCTTTAGTGAACAAATCAGCTAATTGATCATCAGTATGAATTTTCATAACTTGGATTAATCTCTTTTCATTGCAGTCTCTTATGAAGTGAAATCTGATTTCAATGTGCTTGGTTTTAGAATGCTTCACTGGATTATTAACTATGCTAATAGCACTGGTGTTATCAACATAAATAGGGGTATTTAAGAAAGACAAACCATAATCCAGAAGCTGATTTTGGATCCATAACACTTGTGAACAGCAGCTTGATGCAGCAATATATTCAGCCTCAGCTGTTGAAGTTGAAACTGTTGTTTGTTTCTTGCATTGCCATGAAACCAACCTTGATCCAAAGAATTGACATCCTCCAGAAGTTGATTTTCTGTTCACATTGGCTCCACCATAGTCACTATCAGAATATGCCACCAAATCAAAAGGTGAATCTTTAGGATACCAAAGTCCCAATTTTGGTTAGCCTTTGAGGTATCTAAAGATCCTCTTTACAGCAAACAGGTGTGACATCTTTGGACTGCATTGGAACCTGGCACAAACACAAACAGCAAACATTATATCAGGTCTAGAAGCAGTTAAGTACATTAATGAACCAATCATTGATCTATAGAGGTGTATATCAACATTCTCCCCCTCAGAATCTGCTCCCAACTGTTTGTGTGTCTCCATTGGAGTACTTGCCAGCTTCACATCTTGATAGCCAAACTTTTCCAATATGTCCTTGACATACTTAGATTGGCTTAGAAAAATACCAGTGGGCTTCTATTTGACTTGTAATCCCAAGAAAAATGTGAGTTCACCCATTGAACTCATCTGAAACCTTTTGTGCATAATGACTTCAAATTCTTTGCACAAGCTGTCATTAGTGGATCCAAAGATTATATCATCAACATAGATTTGAACAAGCAAAATCTCTGTTTTAACAATCTTTGTAAACAATGTTTTGTCAATTGTGCCTCTCTTAAAACCATTCTCAAGGAGATAGGATGATAATGTCTCATACCAAGCTCGAGGAGCTTGATGTAGACCATATAGGGCTTTATCCAACCTATATACCTTGTCAGGGTACTTTGAGTCTTCAAAGCCAGGAGGTTGACACACATATACTTCCTCATCAATAGTTCCATAGAGAAAAGCAGACTTGACATCCATTTGATACACCTTAAATCCTTTGAAGCTTGCGAAAGCAAGAAATAGTCTAATGGCTTCAATCCTTGCAACAGGTGCAAAAACATCATCATAGTCTATTCCTTCCTCTTGTGTGTAGCCTTGTGCAACCAGTCTTGCCTTATTCTTGATTGCAATCCCTCTTTCATCTTTCTTGTTTCTGAACACCCACTTGGTGCCAATTACTCTTTTGCCTCTTGGAAGCTCAACCAACTTCCAAACTTGCTGAATTTGAAATTGTAAGAGCTCTTCTTGCATTGCTTCCACCCATGAAGGGTCTTTCAATGCCTCAATTGCTTTCTTTGGTTCTATTTGAGATAGAAAGCAGGCATCCACATCAAATTGGGCAAGATCCACACCACTGTTTTCATTTTGCAGTATATTCCTTGTTCTGATAGGAGTGGTTGGATCACCAATTATTTGTGATATTGGATGAATCTTGTGAACTCTTGATGTAGGAATGTTTTCTTCAGTTAGTTCATTCCCAAGATTAGACAGATCAAACTCACATTCACTTGAATTTTCAGCATTATCACACACTTGAGCATCAACTGTTTGGGATGCAGAGTCAGTGTGTTGTTGAGGAGCATGAGCTTCCATGTCCTTTGAAGATTCAACATCAATCAATGGATCAACAGCATTGGAGAACTCTTGTTGAAGCATAGGAATCACAACAAAGTCTTCAGTAACTTTGTTTGAACCAACAGTTGTTGGTTTCGAGCTAACAGTGTCAAAACTGTTCGGGTAACAAGAACTAACTTTTAAATAATAAATGAGAGTAAAATAAAAGTTAATCTTTAACTATGATCACAATCAACTAAGAAGTTGCGGAATCACACTTAATTGATTAAAGAAGGTTTTAAACACAGATCAATTCAATCAAACAGTAGTTTTATTAACCAACCAGAATGATTACAAAAGCAAACTTCACCCCCAATCTAACTTATTATGTTAGACGAAGAACACAAACTGTTCTTAGGTTTCAACGAGAAACTTAGAGGCTTAGCACTATTCAGAAAGCAAAATTACAATTTTAAGAACGAATGCAAAATATAATCAATGAGTAGTTTTCATTATGAATTCTAATCCAGCATATATATACTCCTTGATCTTCCTTGATTTGCTGACAGTTAGGTAATCTTCTATCTTCCGAGATAATCTTGATGATCTTCAAAGTATTTTGAGATATCTTCAAAGATAGGATTTTCAAAATATAGCTCAACAGAAACTGTTTAATGAATACAACAGTTCTTTATTCTTCTAACAGTCTTCAGCTTCAAGGTCTTCAAACAGTTGAAGATGTATATACTAACAGTTCTCAACTGTTTTCATATTTTCAACAAACAGTTTTAAACTGTTTCACCAACCTTCACCAAACAGTTCTCATCTTTATGTTCAATAACTTAGATTATTTCCCAACAATCTCCCCCTAACTTAAAGTATTGAACAATACATTTAAGTTGTTGGTTCGATTATAGACAAATTAATATAAGTAATGAGTCACATTTCTTCTAATCTCCTTTTGAATCTGTTCAGTAAGTCTTCCTTCTGTTTTGAATCCCCATGGAATTTAGCTTTAATCAAAAACTCCAACTTAGTCTTGTGATGCTCAATAAAGTTCAAATCAAACCACTCATGCATTGTATTTCCCATCACCATGTAGTATGTCCTTAATTTTGCATATACCTTTACTGCCTTTATGGGAAAAGTTTCCTCTGCTGTCAGTTTAGGCATAATCTTTAATGGGTTGCAAATGCTGGTAAGATATTCCATCAGAATCTTGATTCCTTCATTTGAGTCACTAAAGTGCTTAATTCCATATGTATACAATTCTTGTACATCTTCTGGTGATATTCTTGTCATCATTTGTACAAAATTGTCATACACCTCAACAGATCCATCTTCCCTTGCAATAGTAATGCAATGTTTGTCACTTGCTTTTTCTTCAAACTTCCATTCAACAACATGAGATTTTTCACCTAATTCTTTTTCCAATTGGTCAATCCCTTGCTGAACGTCTACTGTCAGTTTATCTTTCAGAATTTTGTGAACCACAGCAGCTTTGTTTGAAGTGGGAAGTTTCTTGGTTGGCTTAACTGTAAATGCTTTACCTTTTATTTCCCTTTTTCTTTTAACTCCCTTACCAGCAGCTTCCTTCTCCTTTTTCTCTTCTTCTTCTAAATCTTTTGTCATTTGAGCACCTATCATTTTAGCTAGTTCAAAATCTGATTGTTCTTGCAACTCAAGCTCAGCATTAAATCTCTGTGCATATTCCCTATCTCGTTCTTCTTGCTGTTCTTTAGAAAGTTTTAGCTTGGGAATATCAACCATCACTTCCTTTCCTTTTACTGATACAGGGGGCATCTTTTCTTCTTTCTTTTCTTCTTTCTGTTTCTCAGCAAAAGCAATGCCTTTAAACCCTGCTATAGGAGGAAGTGGTTCCAGCTTCTTTACCTTCCCTTCTAGCCATCCATCATCGATCCTTTGAGTCATTTTAAATGTGCTGATGTTGAGAGTTTGAGCACCTATTTCAATTAAGTAATCTTGTTTGACTTTGGACCATGATCTGAACGCTTCAGTGGTTGGATAGTCACCTTGCATAACCATTCTGTTAATCATCACTCTATCCACCGCTGATAACCCTTCTTCTTCAACTACAGCTGTTTGCACACCTTCAACAACAATTTCATCAACTTCAGCAACTGTTTCAGCAACTTCAACAGCAACTGTTGAGTCAATGGCTGCAACTGTTTGTTCAGTTGTAGTAACAACTGTTTGTTGATCCTGTGGAACTGTTTGTTTAACTCCTTCCTGTTTGGATTTTCTTCTTCCTTTAGCTTGAGCAGTTGAAGAGGTTCTCACCAAAGATTTGGGTTTAAGCAGCATCTCATGAGTATGAAGAACATTGGTTGCCTTCTTCAGATTCTCATCAAGAAAGTTCAGCTGCTTATCTTGCCTTATTAGCACCTCATTGTGAATTGCTACTACCTTGAGTACTTCAGTTGCCTTCTCCAACTTTTCAGTCAGTTCTTTTATCATCTCATCTTGAGTAACTATTCTTTTGTTTTGAAGGGCAATCCTTTTCTTTAGGTGTAGATGAGCAGCAAGATAAGGTGCAAAGTTAGGATCCGTCAATGCATGTTGTTTCAGTCTAGTCTCAATGTCAGTTAGTGTTTCCACTGTGACCATATCATTGACAGTTTCCACTGGTGGTTGACTCCCCTGAGTATCACCATCAGTACCCCTCTGTTCTTGGTTCTGGGGATTACCAGAAACTGTTTTACCAGTCTCTGTTGCCATGGTTGAGGTCTTAGCTATGTTAACACTATCCTGGTTATCCCTTGCGGATAAAACAGTAGTGTCAGCCTCAAAAACCATATGATCACCCTCTTGAGGAATGATCACCTCCTCATTGTGCCTGGGAGACAGCACCAAAGGTTCCCTTTCGATATTCTGCACAGGTGAATGCACCTGTGCAGGGCTAACATTTTGGGGTTCTCTAACTGTGGTGGAAGGAGCACCAACAGTTTTCCTCTTCTTTCTAAATGTTTTCAATGTAGGGGCTTGTGTTGTAGCTATTCGAATGGTAGCAGAAGGGGATGTTTGTGTATCTTGAGTTGTGGGTTCCAAAGGTGGTGGTGTAGCAATAGTGTGGGCTTCATGCTCACCCCTGGCAACTCTGTTTCCTGACAAGAACTCCACCATTGTAGAGAGTGGAGGAGTTATGGCACCAGAGAAACTCTTGCCATTAACCAACAGTTTGCTCAAAGTGGAAGCCACATGAGCAGAGGGAATAATGACCCTCTTGTGTATTTTAAGGTTTGGCATCAAAAAGTTTAAACAAGTTTGCACAAACCGTGGATACATCAAAAATAGACCATACTCGGTCCCCAGATGTTTTACCATACCATTAAATATCAATTTTGAAAAATTAAAACATCTGTTGTTTGCTATACAGATGAGTGCGAGAGCAATGTTGCTCCCAAACTCATTCCAGCCCGTTCTCTTAGGGCTTATGCACTGCTGGAGAGTATGGATAATGAACTTCCAGTGTGCGCAAAACTGCCCTTTGTAGAAGGTACCCTTACCCCCGGGGCCCTCATACCCAAGTTTTAGTAACTCAGTGTGTAGATATTCTAATGCAACCGAATCAGAATACTCACCATTAAGATCATTCAGTTGTAGTGCATGGCGAATAGTGTCTTCGGTTATAGAAACCTCCATATCATCAACAGTTGTAGAAATCTATTGCACTCCATCAACTTCTTGGACTTTGGCATTCTTCCAGAAGTTCTCAATATGTGAGGTATAGATTGTGGGGTTGACAATTAGAGCATAATGAATGTTTGATACCGTAAGATAATCAATCATGACGTGGAAAGCGTCAAGATTGTCTGGTTTTTCAAGATAAGCGATCACATTGTGCTCTTTGACAAATGGAAGAGGAGACATTTTGATTTCGATTTCTGAGAGTTGTTGAGAGTTAGGGTTTGTTAATGATCGAAGTTCGTTTTGGCCGTGTGAGTTGCTTAATAAGGAGGGAATTGCCTTATATATATTTTGACTGTTGAATGCAATCCAAAGGCTTCCAAAATTCTGCAAAGACCAAAACACCCTTTAATAGCTTAACAGTTGACGGACAAAATGAACTAACAGTTGAGGAACTGTTTTCATAAGATGTAACAATTGTTATTCAAAAGTTAACTCCCTTTTGTTTGATCATTTATTTGGATTAACAGTTGTTTAGTGTTTACAACTGTTCTCATTTCTCCCCCTTAGTTGACGAATTTCTCCCCCTCAGTTGCACATGGACTTTGCCTAACAGTTGCCGAAGCCATATGCTAACAGTTGAAAACTGTTAGTATTGATTGAAACAGAAATGTGCAACTGTGAAACAAACTTTTAGCTCATATATGTCAAATGCTGAAGCAATAATAACAAATCATTAGTGACACAGTCATCAACATAAGATATATTTTATTCAAGATAATCACAATTGAGCTACAATAATTTTGAGAAAACAATACTGTCTTTTGCTATAGATCTAAACACAGCTTATAAGAACTGTCTTAACTCCGAGATCTACACGTGACAAATTATCGTTAACATGTTGTATCATCAAATCTGAACTTTAAGGGAAGACAATCATCATCACATTCTTGTTCGAGAATGTCTTCATTATTTAAGAATCGAGTTCAGAATAGCCTCTACAGTGCCGCCATAGCCTTACTGAGAAGCCTGTCTTCAAAGAATGGTCATGTAATGCACAAGCCATTGTTGGATCTAATGACTTTCACCTTCAAATCAGATTGATTTTCAATTTTAAGAATAAGAGACTTAACTAACTCAGCAGTTTCATCCTTAGTTCTAAGAAATTGAACCCAAGTAAACCTGGTGAAATCATCAACTATGACTAAACAGTAGGCTTTCTTCCCTATACTCACTACAGAAGTAGGACCAAAAAGATCCATATGCAATAGTTGTAAAGGTGCAGTAATGGAAGAAATCTCTTTGGACTTATAAGAAGTTTTGTGTTGCTTGCCTTTAAGACATGCCACACAATGATCATCACATGAGAACTCTTTTTGGGGCAAACCTCTTACCAAATTGTTTTTAGCTAACAAATTCGTGGTTTTAAAATTCATGTGACACATCCTCCTATGCCAAATGGCAGACTCATCATGAGATGCCTTGGAGAGTAAACAACTTAACACATTCTGTTTAGCAATCTTTTGTGTATCAAGACAGTATACATTATCTTTTCTAGGTGTTCTTAAAAGAACATCCTTCTCATTTAGTTTAAAATCTTTTGAAAGAATAATGCATTCTGAATCTGTAAACAAAACTTTGTTTCCATTGTCACAGATTTGAGATACACTTAACAAATTGTACTTAAGTTGTTCAACAAAGAAAACATCATTAAATGTAAGTGTACCTGCCTCAACAGCTCCTTTACCTGTAATATTTCCTCCCTTAGCATTTCCTCCAAATTCTACAAATCCACCATTGATGTTTCTGAAATCCTTCAAACAGTGTGGATTTCCAGTCATGTGCCTTGAGCATCCACTATCCACATGCCAGATAGATCCATGATTGGCCCTATGAATGCTCTGCACAAATAAAGTAAGTTAGTAGCAGGAAGTACCCAGGCCATGCAGGTCTTGGGTACACCATTCAAGTAATAGTACTTAAACAGAGTTTTGTTCTTTTTGATTTCATCCAAATTAGATTTCTATAATTTGTGTGAAGAATACTTTGTAAGAACATGTGGTTTCCAACTGTTGTGATTAACAGTGGACACCTTTGAACAAACAGCTGGTGGAGTTGGTAAAACAGATGAATCAACTTGTGATTCCTTTTGATTTTCAGTTTGAAGAACAGTTTTACCTTCTCCAGAATCAGTTTGTTTTTGAATTTTCATCCAAGCCAAACCAGCAGTTTTTGGTTTTGTTAAAACAGTTTTGGAACTGTTAGTTGGTTTGGATGTAACAGTTGTAGAACTGTTTGCCAGTTTTGGCTTAGCAGTCTTAGAACTGTTGATCTGCTTTGACTTAACAGTTTTAGAACTGTTATTTTGTCTTTTGGGACTTTTGTTTTGAGTGCCATTGGTCTGTGGGTTATAGTAACAGTCTTGAACTAAATGATTAGATCTCCCACAAATGTAGCACTTTTTGGTTTTCACAATAGGTAAACCAGTTATTTGTGACCAGAATTGGTTTCGATTTCTTTGATTTCCTCAAACAGCTGCAGATTGAGGAAACTTTTGGACACCATGTTTTTGGCATGTGCATGCAGCAGGCATTTCAGTATGCCTTTTCTTAGGCTTGGGTTTAGCCTGAGATTTTGGAGCTTCCATCTTCTTCTTTTCATACACAACCTCACCAACTTTCTCCTTTCCTTTGGCTTTTGTACTAACAGTTGGGCTTTTTAGCTTAGAACTGTTTGGGTTCTTGAGAGAACTGTTAGTGAAAGATGGGGATTATTGGCAACAGTTGTGGAGCTTTCTATAGAATGGATTGCTTTTGAAGGTGTTGGCTCAGTGATGAGGGATTATGTGGATGCTTTTACAAACACCACAGGATTGAAAGATGGTTTTGTGGAAATGGGTTCACAACAGATGTGATTTTCATATGGAATCACTTCATCTTTCTTCACAACTATCTTAATATCTTCAACACTTACTACAGACAGAACTTCATCTTCATAACTCTCAAACTTTGGATCAAGTGACTTTAATTCATCTGCCAAAGGTTCATTGACATATCTATCAGCTACCTCAGACAAGGGTGTTATATATGTGTGATTGTATGGAGGTGGGGTTTCCTTATATCCAAGTCCAGTTTTCACCTTGTCTCTCACTTGAGATTGTAGCAGAGTCTCAAGCTTAAGGTTTGCAGCCTTGAACATTCCAAGATCAATGTCCACACCCTCCAATTTCTTTGTGAGTTCATCCACCTTGCTTTCTTTTTCAACCAATTTCTTTTTCAGACTATCAATCTCATCTTGAAACTGCTCTTTCTCCCACTTATGATATTTTCTATCATAGTCCATTTGCAGTTCATTAGCCTGATAGTCTTTAATTTTCTTTTCAAGATCTTCTATCACAGCAGTATACTCATACCTTCTCTCCTCCATTTTACTTAGAGCAGCACATACTTTCTTATTGTGCTCTCTAAACCTCTTAACAATAGCTCTACATTCACCAGGACATAGTTTAGAAGATACCTGTATGTCCTCAGATTCTGGAGAATCCATCTTGATGGAGGAGTCAGTCAATGCCATCAAAGCTTTGTTGCTGGTAGCCTCCTCTGCTTGATCACTCCAATCAAATCCATGGCCTTCTTGTGAGACCAATGCTGAGGAGGTATGATTCTGAGTTGGCCTCTGACCTTGATTTTGAACTTGTCCACCAGATCTGCATTCTCTTGCAAAGTGGCCAAGTTATTGACATTTGAAGCATCTCACCTTTGACTTGTCAAATCCGGCCTTGCCATCAGCTCTGAAATTCATGTTTTGCCTTCCAGTCCTTTTAATGAACCTCTTGGCTCTAACAGTAAGCATTACCATCTGCCATTTGAGATCCATCTCCTCAAGATCATCAGGGTGCACTTGTTCAAGATCCTCATTGGTGAGGGTTGAATGTGCATGGCTGGCAAGAAAAGCTTCAAGAACTGCATCTGGAGTATTCATATCTAGTCCAACAACAGAACTAGTACCTGCACAACTATCAATAGAGTTAGTTAATGAATGGTTTGATTCCATACCTGAGGAAGACAGGAGAGCAGCATTGTGGCTAGGGATAACAGTTTTTCTTTTTCCCTCTATCTCTCCCTCAAACACTATCAAACTATTATAGAGGTCATCTAACTCTATGTCTTCAAGAGAATCCTTGGTTCTCCATTGTGCAGCAAACACAGTCCATTCATCACCTAGATACCTAAGAAACTTTCTATTTATCTCATCTTGATCAAGCCTAACCTTAGCACTCTCCAGTTGACTCACCAGTTTGTAAAACCTATCAAAGATTTGGGTGATACTCTCATTCTTCCCACTGGTGAAGTTCTCATAGGCTTGTTTAAGAAGATCTCTTTGGTTTCTCTTAGAACTAGCATTCCCAGCAAACCTCTTTTCCAGAGCATTCCAAAGTTCATGAGCATCATCAAATTTCTTGAATTGATGTTGATACTCATTGGGAATTGCAATCTGAAGGATGCTGAGGGCTTTCATCTCAATCATTCTATCCTTCTTTTCAGCATCTGTCTTTGGTGGTGGTTTCTTCTTTGGTTTTCCATTCTCATCCAGTTCAATGGGATTAGTGGGAAAAGTTTCAATGATTTGCCAAACAGCATAGTCCATTAGTTGGACATGCTGTTTAATTCTTAGTTTCCACATCTCAAAATCAGATGGTTTGAGCATGGGAACACAAATGTTGGACCCTGACCCACTGTTATCAGAAGAACCTCCCGAATCCATTGAAACAAATTGATTTAAAGACAGTTTAAAAAAAATATTAAAGCAAGGTAAAGCAAAAACCTTCAACCGGTGATCAAATGAACCTTAATGATAAGGCTCTGATACCACTTGTCAGGATCGGATATAGATTATTTCAAATAACAAGAACTAACTTTTAAATAATAAATCAGAGTAAAATAAAAGTTAATCTTTAACTATGATCACAATCAACTAAGAAGTTGCGGAATCACACTTAATTGATTAAAGAAGGTTTTAAACACAGATCAATTCAATCAAACAGTAGTTTTATTAACCAACCAGAATGATTACAAAAGCAAACTTCACCCCCAATCTAACTTATTATGTTAGACGAAGAACACAGACTGTTCTTAGGTTTCAACGAGAAACTTAGAGGCTTAGCACTATTCAGAAAGCAAAATTACAATTTTAAGAACGAATGCAAAATATAATCAATGAGTAGTTTTCATTATGAATTCTAATATAGCATATATATACTCCTTGATCTTCCTTGATTTGCTGACAGTTAGGTAATCTTCTATCTTCCGAGATAATCTTGATGATCTTCAAAGTATTTCGAGATATCTTCAAACATAGGATTTTCCAAATATAGCTCAACAGAAACTGTTTAATGAATACAACAGTTCTTTATTCTTCTAACAGTCTTCAGCTTCAAGGTCTTCAAACAGTTGAAGATGTTTATACTAACAGTTCTCAACTGTTTTCATATTTTCAACAAACAGTTTTAAACTGTTTCACCAACCTTCACCAAACAGTTCTCATTTTTATGTTCAATAACTTAGATTATTTCCCAACATTTATTTTGTAAGTGGAATTCATGGAAACAAGATATGGCCGTGATATTTTTTGTATTTAGTTTATAATTAAGATTTTTGTAATAATGTTATGTTTGTAATGCTTAATTGGACCGTGATACCTCTCCATATGGGCCGAGAGCTGCTGCAGCTCAAAGATAAAGGTTTGGTGATGGTTTTATACATGAAATTCGAGAACACAGCAAAGTAGTGCACATGTGGATTTGAGCTATTAAGTTATTGGTGGGCATCTTATTAATTAAATTGAGGCTTGTTGAATTAATTGTTGAAGGCCATATATTATTATTAGTAAAACGGTGGCTGCCAATTTCTTCTATACTATGGGCCGTAGCACAATCCACGTGAATTAAAAGGGATTACGAGATATATATTTCAAACGGCGGCTGCCGAATAATTATCGGATGATATATATCTTCAAGCAACAACCGGGAGAGATTATCACAATATATATTTAAGAAGTTACGTACGGCAGAAAGGAGAACATACGATATTTTTCATAAGGCGGCAGTTTTAAGGAAGCAATAAAGGAGAGGCTTTAACATCTGCAGGGTTAACTTAGGTTGCTACCATCGGTCTATAATGGTTTGCAATTCTTGTTTTTCTTTGTATTTGTTTTCTAACTTGTCTATGAGTTAGATCTTTCTTGTATTTACCATGATGAACGAACCCTAGTTTTGATTTGTATCTTTATTCATAAATATATGATTGGTTTTGTTTATGCTAAATCATGAACCTTGAGTTTTTGATCTTAACTTTTGCTGAGTAATCTGTTAGATATAGACGTGTATTTTCTTCTGGATTATTGTTTGCTTGATCTGAGACAATGACGTTTGCATTCAATAGGATAGATAACTTTTCTGAGATAATGAGGGTTAAGATTATTCAGTAATACCATAGATAAAAGTTTTAGTCTAATTCACCATACAACGAGAGTTAAGTGTGTTTTGGAAGGATTAAGTCGTAATCGGATTAGTAGGACTGATGGTTGTTGGTTCGAACGCCCTTAGAAACCTGTTATATTATTTATGTTTATAACAAATTGAACCTAGGGGGAGTGATTCATTGGTAAATACATCTCTATCAACTGATTTCAACTTCTTAAAATTGTTTCTAGTTTATTGCTTTAATTAAATATTTTCATACCTTGGCAGCGGTTAGCTGCTACACTTTTAAAAAAGCCCTTTTTTTAGTTTAAAGCATTTTAGTTTAACTAGTTTATTCATAATAGTATATTCCATAACTGTTCCCTGTGGAGACGATCCTGGTCTTGCCTGGTTTACTGCTATACGATCGGGTGCGCTTGCCCGTTAGTGTGTCAGTCAATACGGTTAGATTAGTTTATAAATTTAAGACTGATATTTGCGTATCAAGTTTTTGGCGCCGTTGCCGGGGAACGGTGACGACTATACTATTTTGAAATTACTAGTTATTCGATCCTTTCGCGGGGATTTATTCTCGTTAAAGTTACTCTTTTTTAGTTTTTTTTTCTCGTTTTACTCCGGGTATTTCCTTTGTGTTTCTTTTGCAGTTATGGCATATCATGGCATTCCCTCTACACCAAGGGCCCTCTGGGGACCTTCATTATTGGAGAGAGAAGACGTGGAAAACTGTGCGGATGAGGTGTTGGATTATCTAGAGTATTTGCTCAAGGATGAACCTACTTCACAACCAAAAGAAGAAATCAAAATTCATGGCGCAAGGGAAACAACACAAGAGATCGAGGAGTTGGAATGGGAAGTGATACTACCTGCTGAGCTTCAAGTAGGTAAATTATTATTTTCAGGTATGTATCAGTATTACCACCCTCAATTCATTGCAAGTGTGGGGTGGGATGCCCTAATTCCTAGTAAATAAGGGCAGAGTCAAGCTAGAGACTCGAACAAAAACAAGCGCTTCTCGGGAGGCAACCCGTGCTTAGTGTAGGTCTTTACTTTCTTTTTCGTACAAAACTTTGTGGGTGTGTTTACTAGAAACCCTCACGAGACTATAACTCGTCCACTTGGGCTACCAAGGGGTTTAAAGGCTTGTTTCATACGCTAAATGCAACCGTGATTCCTACGAAAGTGAGTTTAGGTTTTTGTTTTCTTTTGTTGGACTAATGGTTTCTTGAGTTTTATTCTGTGGATGCAAGTTGTGGTCCTCTACTTTGCGCCGACTGGTCCTTCCTGGAGCTGGCTTTTTCAAATCCGACCGCCCGACTGTTGTGGCTCCATAACCCCAGGGAGTACCTGTTCTCTCTTACTTTTCACCCTTACACATTTCTATGCTTTATTTTATCATTGCATTGGGGACAATGCAAATTTCTAAGTGTGGGGTGGGGGTTAAGTTACACTTAAGCTTTCGTTTGTCCTTGCATGCTATGTGAAAGTGTTTAAAATTTGACCAATTTTTTTCAGAGTTCTTATTTCATCTGCATGAAAGTGATTGAACTACATGAATTAGGTTGTTTTCTGTTTCTATGTTAGGAAGTAATTGAGTGTCAAAGAAAATGCATGACTTGGCATAATTATAGACCGATGGTAGCAACCTAAGTTAACTAGTTAAAAACCAACAATATGTGCTATTTTAACACTAATCTAACCTAATTTACTGACACACTAACGGGCAAGCGCACCCGATCGTATAGCAGTAAACAGGGCAAGACCAGGATCGTATCCTCACGGAACAGGAATTGAAAGTACTATAAAGAAATAAACTAATTAAACAAAATTACTGAAAATTAAATATGGGGTTTTTGAAAAGTAACAGCTAACCGCTGTCAAGGTATTGAGAGATTTGAATTAAAGCAGTAAATATGAAAATAATTTTTAAGAAGTAGAAATCAGATGACAAAGCTGTATTTACCAATGAATCACTCCCCCTAGGCTCAATTTGTTTTAAGCACAGTTAATATGATAAGTTTATAAGGGCGTTCGAACCAACAACCATCAGTCCTACTAATCCGATTATGACCTAATCGTTCCAAAACACACTTAACTCTCGTTGTATGGTGAATCAGACTCAAACTTTTATCTATGGTATTATTAAGTAATCTTAACCCTCATATCTCAGAAAAGTTATCTATCATATTGCATGCAAACGTCATTTCTCAGATCAAGCAAACAATAATCAAGAAGGAAATACACATGCAAGTCATTATCTCATCACAAAATTTAATTTCCGCATAACACAATTCAGAAGCAGCAGTCGTAAGGCAGAGCGGAGGAGAGCATCACATCAGGCTTCGATTTTTTCATTTGTTGTGAGGATGTCTGAATGCATTCATTTTAGAACTTGTGTTGAAATGCTTGTCAAAACCACCATAATGAGTGTACTAGACTATTGCACTGAGAGAGGCCGTCTTTGTGTTTAGCCATTTGTTTTTAGCCTTTTTCTTTGTTCGTTAAATAATCTCATTTTTAGATTATTTAATTTGTCCTCCCTTTGTTTGCGTAGTGCTCATTCTTAGCACTCGAAACCCTAGTTAACCATTTCGAGCCTAGCCTTTTCATTTGTTTAGCCACATTGTGACCCCCCTTTTCCGTTTTAGCTTTCTTTTTGCCTTAGTCAAAAGTCATAACTGATCTATCTATGCTGCTTAGTCCGTTTTAATTAGCTATTTTGGTCGTACATGCACCGCGTAGCGGGATATCTAAATTCATGATGTCCTTTGGTTTGTCAAGTATATATGTATGCACGTCAAAAAAAATAGCTGGAAAATAGAAAAAAAAAGGAGAAAAAGAAAAAATGAAGATATCAGTTACATGACGTGCTTTATTCTGCAATTTTTGAGTGTTGTCATACATTGAGATGAGGTTTTTTGTTAGTCTTTTCTAAGTATTTGCAGTGCTTGGACGAGCCTTGTTTCACTTCATCTTAGTGAACTGTGTCTTCGTAAAAAAACATATTCTGTTTAGTTGGTTCTAGTTTGAATAAAAGTAGTTTAGGTATTCTAGTTTTGATTTTTGACTATACTTTTTAGCCACTTTAAATATCCTTTTTCCTACCCTGACCCTTAGCCTCTACATTACAACCCCTAAAGTCCTCTCGAAAGTCTTAAGTCCTCTAGTGGTGAAGATTATATCTAAAATACACACATAATTTATATCCGATATCTCGTGCTTTTAATGAATATTTATAATGAATTATAAAAATTGTGGCTTAAGTTGGTGTTTTACATGTGTTAGGGCTCTCAAGAGAAGAAAAAGAGAAATTGATAAGAGATGGTGAAGAAAAGAGGAAGTGACAGCTTTGACACATCTTCAATGTTTGGGTTGTATCTCACTCATACGAAATCGAAACGAGGTGATTCAAAAAGCTACGGAAACTAGATAAAATGGGTCATAATAATGTTATGTTTGTAATGCTTAATTGGACCGTGATACCTCTCCATATGGGCCGAGAGCTGCTGCAGCTCAAAGATAAAGGTTTGGTGATGGTTTTATACATGAAATTCGAGAACACAGCAAAGTAGTGCACATGTGGATTTGAGCTATTAAGTTATTGGTGGGCATCTTATTAATTAAAATGAGGCTTGTTGAATTAATTGTTGAAGGCCATATATTATTATTAGTAAAACGGTGGCTGCCAATTTCTTCTATACTATTGGCCGTAGCACAATCCACGTGAATTAAAAGGGATTACGAGATATATATTTCAAACGGCGGCTGCCGAATAATTATCGGATGATATATATCTTCAAGCAACAACCGGGAGAGATTATCACAATATATATTTAAGAAGTTACGTACGGCAGAAAGGAGAACATACGATATTTTTCATAAGGCGGCAGTTTTAAGGAAGCAATAAAGGAGAGGCTTTAACATCTGCAGGGTTAACTTAGGTTGCTACCATCGGTCTATAATGGTTTGCAATTCTTGTTTTTCTTTGTATTTGTTTTCTAACTTGTCTATGAGTTAGATCTTTCTTGTATTTACCATGATGAACGAACCCTAGTTTTGATTTGTATCTTTATTCATAAATATATGATTGGTTTTGTTTATGCTAAATCATGAACCTTGAGTTTTTGATCTTAACTTTTGCTGAGTAATCTGTTAGATATAGACGTGTATTTTCTTCTGGATTATTGTTTGCTTGATCTGAGACAATGACGTTTGCATTCAATAGGATAGATAACTTTTCTGAGATAATGAGGGTTAAGATTATTCAGTAATACCATAGATAAAAGTTTTAGTCTAATTCACCATACAACGAGAGTTAAGTGTGTTTTGGAAGGATTAAGTCGTAATCGGATTAGTAGGACTGATGGTTGTTGGTTCGAACACCCTTAGAAACCTGTTATATTATTTATGTTTATAACAAATTGAACCTAGGGGGAGTGATTCATTGGTAAATACATCTCTATCAACTGATTTCAACTTCTTAAAATTGTTTCTAGTTTATTGCTTTAATTAAATATTTTCATACCTTGGCAGCGGTTAGCTGCTACACTTTTAAAAAAGCCCTTTTTTTAGTTTAAAGCATTTTAGTTTAACTAGTTTATTCATAATAGTATATTCCATAACTGTTCCCTGTGGAGACGATCCTGGTCTTGCCTGGTTTACTGCTATACGATCGGGTGCGCTTGCCCGTTAGTGTGTCAGTCAATACGGTTAGATTAGTTTATAAATTTAAGACTGATATTTGCGTATCAAGTTTTTGGCGCCGTTGCCGGGGAACGGTGACGACTATACTATTTTGAAATTACTAGTTATTCGATCCTTTCGCGGGGATTTATTCTCGTTAAAGTTACTCTTTTTTAGTTTTTTTTTCTCGTTTTACTCCGGGTATTTCCTTTGTGTTTCTTTTGCAGTTATGGCATATCATGGCATTCCCTCTACACCAAGGGCCCTCTGGGGACCTTCATTATTGGAGAGAGAAGACGTGGAAAACTGTGCGGATGAGGTGTTGGATTATCTAGAGTATTTGCTCAAGGATGAACCTACTTCACAACCAAAAGAAGAAATCAAAATTCATGGCGCAAGGGAAACAACACAAGAGATCGAGGAGTTGGAATGGGAAGTGATACTACCTGCTGAGCTTCAAGTAGGTAAATTATTATTTTCAGGTATGTATCAGTATTACCACCCTCAATTCATTGCAAGTGTGGGGTGGGATGCCCTAATTCCTAGTAAATAAGGGCAGAGTCAAGCTAGAGACTCGAACAAAAACAAGCGCTTCTCGGGAGGCAACCCGTGCTTAGTGTAGGTCTTTACTTTCTTTTTCGTACAAAACTTTGTGGGTGTGTTTACTAGAAACCCTCACGAGACTATAACTCGTCCACTTGGGCTACCAAGGGGTTTAAAGGCTTGTTTCATACGCTAAATGCAACCGTGATTCCTACGAAAGTGAGTTTAGGTTTTTGTTTTCTTTTGTTGGACTAATGGTTTCTTGAGTTTTATTCTGTGGATGCAAGTTGTGGTCCTCTACTTTGCGCCGACTGGTCCTTCCTGGAGCTGGCTTTTTCAAATCCGACCGCCCGACTGTTGTGGCTCCATAACCCCAGGGAGTACCTGTTCTCTCTTACTTTTCACCCTTACACATTTCTATGCTTTATTTTATCATTGCATTGGGGACAATGCAAATTTCTAAGTGTGGGGTGGGGGTTAAGTTACACTTAAGCTTTCGTTTGTCCTTGCATGCTATGTGAAAGTGTTTAAAATTTGACCAATTTTTTTCAGAGTTCTTATTTCATCTGCATGAAAGTGATTGAACTACATGAATTAGGTTGTTTTCTGTTTCTATGTTAGGAAGTAATTGAGTGTCAAAGAAAATGCATGACTTGGCATAATTATAGACCGATGGTAGCAACCTAAGTTAACTAGTTAAAAACCAACAATATGTGCTATTTTAACACTAATCTAACCTAATTTACTGACACACTAACGGGCAAGCGCACCCGATCGTATAGCAGTAAACAGGGCAAGACCAGGATCGTATCCTCACGGAACAGGAATTGAAAGTACTATAAAGAAATAAACTAATTAAACAAAATTACTGAAAATTAAATATGGGGTTTTTGAAAAGTAACAGCTAACCGCTGTCAAGGTATTGAGAGATTTGAATTAAAGCAGTAAATATGAAAATAATTTTTAAGAAGTAGAAATCAGATGACAAAGCTGTATTTACCAATGAATCACTCCCCCTAGGCTCAATTTGTTTTAAGCACAGTTAATATGATAAGTTTATAAGGGCGTTCGAACCAACAACCATCAGTCCTACTAATCCGATTATGACCTAATCGTTCCAAAACACACTTAACTCTCGTTGTATGGTGAATCAGACTCAAACTTTTATCTATGGTATTATTAAGTAATCTTAACCCTCATATCTCAGAAAAGTTATCTATCATATTGCATGCAAACGTCATTTCTCAGATCAAGCAAACAATAATCAAGAAGGAAATACACATGCAAGTCATTATCTCATCACAAAATTTAATTTCCGCATAACACAATTCAGAAGCAGCAGTCGTAAGGCAGAGCGGAGGAGAGCATCACATCAGGCTTCGATTTTTTCATTTGTTGTGAGGATGTCTGAATGCATTCATTTTAGAACTTGTGTTGAAATGCTTGTCAAAACCACCATAATGAGTGTACTAGACTATTGCACTGAGAGAGGCCGTCTTTGTGTTTAGCCATTTGTTTTTAGCCTTTTTCTTTGTTCGTTAAATAATCTCATTTTTAGATTATTTAATTTGTCCTCCCTTTGTTTGCGTAGTGCTCATTCTTAGCACTCGAAACCCTAGTTAACCATTTCGAGCCTAGCCTTTTCATTTGTTTAGCCACATTGTGACCCCCCTTTTCCGTTTTAGCTTTCTTTTTGCCTTAGTCAAAAGTCATAACTGATCTATCTATGCTGCTTAGTCCGTTTTAATTAGCTATTTTGGTCGTACATGCACCGCGTAGCGGGATATCTAAATTCATGATGTCCTTTGGTTTGTCAAGTATATATGTATGCACGTCAAAAAAAATAGCTGGAAAATAGAAAAAAAAAGGAGAAAAAGAAAAAATGAAGATATCAGTTACATGACGTGCTTTATTCTGCAATTTTTGAGTGTTGTCATACATTGAGATGAGGTTTTTTGTTAGTCTTTTCTAAGTATTTGCAGTGCTTGGACGAGCCTTGTTTCACTTCATCTTAGTGAACTGTGTCTTCGTAAAAAAACATATTCTGTTTAGTTGGTTCTAGTTTGAATAAAAGTAGTTTAGGTATTCTAGTTTTGATTTTTGACTATACTTTTTAGCCACTTTAAATATCCTTTTTCCTACCCTGACCCTTAGCCTCTACATTACAACCCCTAAAGTCCTCTCGAAAGTCTTAAGTCCTCTAGTGGTGAAGATTATATCTAAAATACACACATAATTTATATCCGATATCTCGTGCTTTTAATGAATATTTATAATGAATTATAAAAATTGTGGCTTAAGTTGGTGTTTTACATGTGTTAGGGCTCTCAAGAGAAGAAAAAGAGAAATTGATAAGAGATGGTGAAGAAAAGAGGAAGTGACAGCTTTGACACATCTTCAATGTTTGGGTTGTATCTCACTCATACGAAATCGAAACGAGGTGATTCAAAAAGCTACGGAAACTAGATAAAATGGGTCATAATAATGTTATGTTTGTAATGCTTAATTGGACCGTGATACCTCTCCATATGGGCCGAGAGCTGCTGCAGCTCAAAGATAAAGGTTTGGTGATGGTTTTATACATGAAATTCGAGAACACAGCAAAGTAGTGCACATGTGGATTTGAGCTATTAAGTTATTGGTGGGCATCTTATTAATTAAATTGAGGCTTGTTGAATTAATTGTTGAAGGCCATATATTATTATTAGTAAAACGGTGGCTGCCAATTTCTTCTATACTATGGGCCGTAGCACAATCCACGTGAATTAAAAGGGATTACGAGATATATATTTCAAACGGCGGCTGCCGAATAATTATCGGATGATATATATCTTCAAGCAACAACCGGGAGAGATTATCACAATATATATTTAAGAAGTTACGTACGGCAGAAAGGAGAACATACGATATTTTTCATAAGGCGGCAGTTTTAAGGAAGCAATAAAGGAGAGGCTTTAACATCTGCAGGGTTAACTTAGGTTGCTACCATCGGTCTATAATGGTTTGCAATTCTTGTTTTTCTTTGTATTTGTTTTCTAACTTGTCTATGAGTTAGATCTTTCTTGTATTTACCATGATGAACGAACCCTAGTTTTGATTTGTATCTTTATTCATAAATATATGATTGGTTTTTTTTATGCTAAATCATGAACCTTGAGTTTTTGATCTTAACTTTTGCTGAGTAATCTGTTAGATATAGACGTGTATTTTCTTCTGGATTATTGTTTGCTTGATCTGAGACAATGACGTTTGCATTCAATAGGATAGATAACTTTTCTGAGATAATGAGGGTTAAGATTATTCAGTAATACCATAGATAAAAGTTTTAGTCTAATTCACCATACAACGAGAGTTAAGTGTGTTTTGGAAGGATTAAGTCGTAATCGGATTAGTAGGACTGATGGTTGTTGGTTCGAACGCCCTTAGAAACCTGTTATATTATTTATGTTTATAACAAATTGAACCTAGGGGGAGTGATTCATTGGTAAATACATCTCTATCAACTGATTTCAACTTCTTAAAATTGTTTCTAGTTTATTGCTTTAATTAAATATTTTCATACCTTGGCAGCGGTTAGCTGCTACACTTTTAAAAAAGCCCTTTTTTTAGTTTAAAGCATTTTAGTTTAACTAGTTTATTCATAATAGTATATTCCATAACTGTTCCCTATGGAGACGATCCTGGTCTTGCCTGGTTTACTGCTATACGATCGGGTGCGCTTGCCCGTTAGTGTGTCAGTCAATACGGTTAGATTAGTTTATAAATTTAAGACTGATATTCGCGTATCAAGTTTTTGACTTACAAAACTTTGTGGGCCGTGATAATTAAGATTTTTTGTATTTAGGCGGTGATATTCGGTTAGATTGTTGGTTTTTAACTAGTTAACTTAGGTTGCTACCATCGGTCTATAATTATGCCAAGTCATGCATTTTCATGAATTCCATGAATTAAATATTTTAACTTACATAACACAACAATCTTGAACATTTATAATTTATAATTTTATATATACATTACCAAACATTAAACTTTACTACTTTTAAAACCGGACCGGTCATTGAACCGGATGTCATAATGGTTTCCGGGTCCAACCGGTTGAACTGTATTTAAAACCCGGATGACATACTTATTATTTTGAATACTATAAAAGTACCTAAATACAAAAAATATGTAATTAAATATTTTAACTTACATAAAACAACAATCTTTAACATTTATAATTTATAATTTTATATATACATTACCAAACATTATATTTTACTACTTTTGAATTCTACTATACTCTTCAACAATTTTATGCTTCACTATTAATCATCTAATCTAAATATCTTAATATACGCATCTGAGAGAATTTTGCAAGCTGTAAATATCGTGATTTGCATGTTCTTTCTGAATTCTGATCTACAATAAGAATAAAGTTTGACTTTTTTTTGTTATATAGGTGAACGATCTCTTGTAGGTTAAGAGCAACTTCAAGTCGGATGATAGTTAGGTGACCGTACAAATGGCATATGCGATCTTAGAGGCAAATGAAGCAAAGGCATTAGAGGCATCACATGGAGATGATACATATGTGAAAGAAATGTTTCTCGTGGGAACAAAATATTACATTTATGTTCATAGGTGTTTCTTTCATCAGTTTGAAGACTTTACTCCTATTCTTTGGAGACGAAGGAATTAAGTTTTGTTATTTTGGTAAATTTCTTAACTCAACTCATGATTATGTAATGGTAGCTCAATACACCTCCTAATAATCTAGCATTTGACTTATAAATTGACGTTGATAGTTTTTAGTGGATTACTGCAACAGATAGATTCGGAGCTGTAAGTACAAATCTCTGTTTGCCTTTATATGTAATCCTGCAATTTCAAATAATATTATTACATTGATTACCGGTAATTCACTACAGTTTACCTCAAAGCTTGGAAGAATATGTTCAGGTAATCCACCAAGCAGTTTTCTTTATAATCATTAAATCACTCATCTAATAATCAATCATAGAGGTCATGTTGTATAGACTTTTGTTGGGCTTTGTTGTTTCTAAAGAAAACTGTTTTTTGATTAAATTCTCAGGCTATATTGAAATTTTGTTGATGTTGGTATTGTTTCCCAAACATATTTTAGGCAGCTGATCATCATTATTTTGTAAATATTTTTTCCATTCATTAACAAAGTTGGATAATACAACCGAATTAGAATGCACAAAATTTAGACTTTATCAACAAAAGAAGATACATTGAGCTTATAGCTCAGGTTTTGAATAACTTAGGTACTAACCTATGCATCACATAATAGACCAGAATTTCTAAAACTAAACACTCTGGGCTATCGCTGAAAGGGGCAATAATTTGAATGTTCGTATGAGGTTTTGTTTTCAATTACTATATTTTGTTGATTAAATCTTTGCAGATCTTTTAGGTGTTACTAGCTAAGCAACCCGTGTATCAACACGGGGATTATACTAAAATCTTTAATTTATGCAGATTTAATAAGTATTAACACGTTAAAGAAAATTAAAAAACATAGATAGGAATATAAAAGCTCGTAATGAATGATAAACATTACAGAAGATTGAAATTCATACATAAGATTGTATTTAAATTTTCTGTAAAACCTCCTTATAAACAACATTAATGGATTTATTAGTAGAGTTGCCTTCATCATCACAAATTAAAACTTTTAACCTCTCCTTACTCTTCACTCGAAAACCACCACATATAGCTGCCCATAAGTGAAAACGGGTCGTCTAAAAAACAAACCAACATTCGATAAAGATTGACATTGGCTTTTATTTATCATTATTGCAAAACAAACCAAGAGAGGAAATTGTCTTCGTTGTAACTTGAATGGTAATGTAGACTCTGATGGAATCAACTTCAATCTGAAAATATGAGTAATGTGACCAACATTCTTACCCGCAATTATATATATTGACGCTTTGGTATTAAAGCATTTATAAAGTATATATAGAAGTTGGCATTATGAGTATATATAGAAGTTGGCATTATGAGTATATATAGAAGTTAGGTAATTTGTAAGTATTAATTGTTTCTTACCTGCAATTATTTTTGCTTCAATCACATGTGAACCAAGTCGAGTAACTTGTAATCTTGTTTCGTTGCAAAGGCCTTTAGACTGTTCAAGATTGCGAAGCATCATTACAGTCACACCAACCTTTAAAGTTAACTTGTGGTTTGGAAAATCAGATACTTTTATTGATTTCAAAAAGTTCAGGTAACTGTAATGATTCTTCAAATGTATCAGTATCTTCAGTTGCACAGATACTGTTAGAACTGAACTATATATGATACCTCCTCACCATCTTATATCCTTATTAAAAGAAAAGATTGCTACATCATCATTCCCTTCCATAAAAAAAATTAAAAAAAAACCAAAATAGCATGATTATGATGTCACCCGCAATTTAAAGGGTTTTAAATGTAAATTTAAAGGGTTTAAATGTAAATTATCAAGGGTTAGAATGTAATATGTGAGGGGGTTTTAAGACAATTGTTTATTAATGTAATTAATTATAAGTTATTTGAAAATTATACTTAACATCTTGTAATATATTTTGTTTTGAGAAAAATTAATTATATCTTTGTAATAGTCTTATTTTTATCTACGTTTTGATATAAATTTTATCGCAATATGAGGCTTTTTTTAAAAATTAGTATATTTTAATTGTTTTATTTATCGAGAGCAACGTGTAGGTAATTATTGAACATTTTATTATACATAATTACTGAATAGTGAAACAATTGTCATGTTAGTGAGTTTTGTAACTATAGATACAACTTGGAATGTTATATAAAAATTTAATTGTCTAAGTTTTTTTTTAAACTAATAACTTGATACATAAAATAATAGTTATTAAATGGATATTTGAACGAAGTGATATAGTGTGTTTTCAATTATATTTAACTGAATAATAAATTACACGTAAGTGGTTTATGTATGTATATACATAGTCTATTCTATGTTATAATCTTATTTTTATGTGATCTAACTTACGTATACTTAGATGAATGTCATCATTATTTAACTTATAATAAATTTCGTTTCCGATGTCAAAGGTTCAAATATAATTGGCTAATACAATGTCGGGATAAAGCTCAATCATGATTAACACATTAATATTATACTAAAAATTTTTATACGTATAATATAACTTTATCTAATTCTCAAAAAAAGTATTTATGAAAAGTATAAAAATACACGTTTTCACTCATTGACAGTTATATGTGTCGGTTTCTCGAGTGAAGAGTAAGGAGAGGTTAAAAGTTTTAATTTGTGATGATTAAAGAAACCTTACTATAAAACCATGAATGATGTTTATAAAGAGATATTAACGAAAATATAATGATAATCTTATGTATGAATTTCAAACTTCTGTAATGGTTATTCATTTCTTACGAAAATTTATATTCATATGTATGATTTGTAATTATTTTTACTATACGTGTTAGTTTTCTTTAAAACAATATAAATTTAAAATTGACTTATATCATCCTGTGTTAATACACGGGTCATTTATTGTGTAAACCCTCCACTATATATATATGATTCTTTAATTTTTTTTATATTAATTGATGCACCTTTGTCTGTTTTAAATGTTATCTATTTTTATATAAATTTATCTTAAATAAAAAAATTTAAAAAATAATTTTAACTTTTTATCGAAAGACCGAGGAATTAGTTATTATATCGACTATGATACGTAGATAACATAAATATAAAAAAGATATAAATTGTTTTATGAATAACCTACCCACTATCTTTAATGGATAACAAACAATTAAAAATATACTAATTTAAAAAAAGTGTCATATTACAATAAACTTTATACCAAAACGTAGATAAAAATGAGACGGTCACAAATATATAATTATTATTTCTCTAAACAAATTATATAATAAGTTATTAGACATATTTTATAAACAACTTATAATTAATTATATTAATATACCATTTTTATAAAACCCCCTCATATTTTCATAAAAGCCCCTAACATATTTTATAAAACCCCCTCAGAATTTTCACAATACCCCCTTCTAACTATGAATTGAAATCGAAAAACCTAATTGAGGACTTAAGCATTTTTGTGATTTTTGACGTCACTCTTTGATTTTTTTAATTTTTTTTTAAAACCAAGACTTGTGATTGGTGAAGAAATTTTAGGAAGAGGGGAAAATCCTTTTCTTTTAATATATATATAAGATTGCTCTAAAATATTCACCAAATAAAACCTAAAATAGAAGCCCGCATTTATGCGGGATTATAACCTAGTTCCCTAATAAAAGGAGAGATAGAGATAAAGAGAATAAGAGAGAGGAGAGAAAGGAAAAGAGAAAATATAGAGAAAGATGGAAGAGAAGGACAATCGGGTTGATAAATGGATAATTTTAAGTATTTTTATTTCAAATCTACTTTAACTTATTATTCACTATAACTTTAATTTCAAAAAATTATAAAATTAGTTATGCTAAAAAAATTTAAGCTTTATTTAACGTGTGTTTTTTTCGAAACTTAATAGCATTCAAAATCAACATTTTAAGTAGCTTGGGTTAAATAAAATGTAGTGATTCGTACAAATCAAAAGTTATTAATACATAACAACTTTATTTATTATAAACTTATTCCATATGCTGTTAGCTGTTTGTACCTATTACATATAAAAAAATTTGTGATATACAAATCAGCTCCCTTAAATAAACCCTTAATCTTGTTTAAGTAGTTTAATCAATAAAAATGCTTTTATTAGATTAAATTTGGAAAATTTGAGATTTCAAAATTCCTCTCCAACTCACTCTCATATATCATAATTGCATGCCAAATTTGGAACAATTTGATAATGATTTAAGTTCAATATTTTTTTTATATATCATGATTTTTTTATAAATTGTGTAATAGCAACAACAATGGTGGATTTTGAATTCTCATAATCCAAATTTTCAAAAATAAAAGGTTATGTTATATGATCACATAAATCCGCTCCAAAAGAAAAACAAAAATGAAAAGCAACCTCTAAATATTTCCACTTAAGCTTAAATTAGAAAGAAATTTGTGAAGGTGTTTATACGTGTAAAGTGTAAATAGTAATTGTAAAAAGAAAGGCAATAGTAAAATATCAAATTTCATGAGAAATTGAATATCATGATATAATAGTAATATTACCAAATTAACCCTTAATATCTCATGAGAATTTGAAACTAGTTTATTTTCTGTTAATATTGTGTTCCATAGTTTTATTTTAAAGAGAAAAAAAAATGATTTGGAAAGAAGGGGTAATAATAGTTACGTTACCAAGTTTTTTTTTAATATGAAGAAAAATGATTTGTAAGGAAAATTTTATTAACTTTCTTTTCTAAACTTTCCTCTAAAAAGTGGAAAGATTTAGAGGGAAATTAAGGGGGGGTTTGTTTGGCAAAGGGCTTTTAGAGGATTATAGGGGTTTAAGATTTTAGTTTTAGAGTTAATTACACGGATGGTCCCTGTGGTTTGTGTTGGTCCCTTGGTGAGATAAACAACAAACAAGTAATGTGTAGAAGAGGGGTTGAATACACTTTCTGCGGAAAATTGAACAAATCAATAAAAAGTGTTACACAAATCTAACCGAATAACATCGTATGCTTTAATTAATAAGAAGATGATTACAATAACTATCAAGTAAGCAACACTTGATATGTAAACACCTAATACAAATCAAATCTCTCAATCTCTCAAACTAATTGATCAAACTTGCTATATATAATCAACTAATGATTATAGACACAATATAATTCTCTAAACAGGATTTATTCACAGATTGAATACTTACCAACTTTACAACAGACGTGAAGATCGAACACACGAACTATTGTTGGCAATCTGTGAATGCTTGATCACGTTGATAAACTTACAATCAATGTATCAAGAACGGTGAGATGTTGAGGTCTCCTCTAAACTGATCAAGAGGTTAGTATTTATAATCCTGTTCCTACGGATCCTAACAAACTAGTGCTAATCCTAATCTGCTAATAACAAACTAACGGATACCCTCGAATCTTAAATCTTGAATCTTCTATCTTGAGTCTTCAATCTTCAATCTTGATTCTGAAATCTTCTTATCCGCACTGTAGATATAGAGAATTACAGAATTTAAAACATATTTAAATTCTCTTAAACTGACTTCTTTTGTCAAGCTGAGTTACTCAGCTTGAAACTCATCAAGCTGAGTTTACCGAGAACTAACTCGATATCAAACATGTACTAACATGTATAATGACTAACTCATCCTTAGAAGTCATAAGAGTTATCTAGAACTAACTTAGCAACTCTGTTGAGCTGACTTAGCCTAAAAGATGAGTCACTCAGCTTGAAACACATCAAGTTGAATACTCGGCCTATACCTTAGGTTACACACAATTTATCAAACATATAGATAAACTGACTAGGATATAGTCCAAGCTGATCAACTATAATGCTCAGCTTATACTCAGTCTGAAACACTATAAGTGCTCAGTCTGACCAAACTTCATAATTCTGTTTAAGTTATATCTAGAACATATCTTACAAACTTAACTTTGTCTCATCAAATCTTATCTAATAAGATTATTTGACCAACAAACTTCCTCTATTTGATGATGACAAAACCATCAAACAGTTTTTAAGTTTGTTGAACATAATTATGTTTCAAATCTTAAAGTTACTAAGATTCTATTTTTGAACTTATCAATTATATGTTGAACATACTAACCAATCATATTAATGAACACAAAATCATCATATTGTTCATTCAAGCTGAATGTTGGCTAACTCATCATCTGTTCAGCCCAAGCCTGCTCCCTTATTATTTTCTCATTTTGAATGTTGGCTAACTCAACTTGTACAATTTGTTGTCTTCTCCTTAATTCTTCAACAGACATTCCATGATGATCAGCATCTTGTTGTTCAAATCTTTCAATAGCTATCAGAGAAGCTCTTTCTTTCAAAGTCATAGAATTTTCATCTTCATCTGAATCTGATTCACCAAGAATCATTCTTCTCCTTTTACCTTTTCTTGGGGCATATGTATCTTCTGAGCTGATTGTTTGAGGTCTCTTGCCTTTAGCTTTTTCAGTACGCTCAGCTTCAGATCCTATTTGTTTCTCTTTCTCCCCCTCAGTCTGAGATGGTTCCTTTGTAGTTTCAGCTGGAACTAACTCAGCTTCTTCTTGAATCTTCTCCCCCTTTTTGTCATCATCAATAAGGGTTAAAGTCTGTCTTTGTTTAAGAGCAGCCACCACAGATTTTAACTTAGATACTCCGTCATCCAAAGAATCCAATTTCAATATTAAATGTTGCTTGGTCTATTTCCTCTTGAGGTGCAGTGTTTCAAACTGACCTTTAATAAATAACATTGAATCATCCAATGCAGCTTGAGAAGGTTGGGATTTGGGTGCATCATCCAAGAGTTGGCGAATATCCTCAAAGTCATTTGCACCAGAGGTTGGACCCTGTAACTCACCTTGGTATCTAGGTGAATCGTTGGCAGGTCGTGCAGGAGAGTGTGAGAAGTGAAGAGAATGTGGTTGGCTCAATGTATGATGAGAATGGGTTGGTGGTTGGCTTATTTGGTGAGTGAGGGATAGTTGACCCTGGGGATTGGTCAAATCTTTAATGTTACCTGAGTGTGTCTGCTCAGACACAGTAATAGGCTCTCCCATGGCTCTAGCAAGTGTGGGCTGAGTAGACACCACACCCTGGTTTGGCTGTAGGGTTTGAATGAGCCTTAAGGTTGGCACCTTAAGAGTAGGTGTATCCCCCTCAACTCCTTCCAGTGGAGGTATCAGTGTGATATAAGCTCTAGTGGTACCTTTAGGTGTGGCACCACCTTTGGTAGTCTTTCTAATATAGATTTGGAGATTTTCCTTTGTAGCAGTGGGCATGCCAAGGTTAGCTACAGATTGGAGTTTATGATGGATGGAAGGTGGAGGAGATGGGTTAGACTGGGTTGGGCTGACCACAGTCTTATCTCCAAATGAAGATGGAGAATAGTGAGAAGAAGAAGAAAGTGGAGAAATCATTTTTAGGCTTAGTTATTTCAGCTTTGAGGTCAGCTTGAGTCTTAAGGCTGGTCTTAAGGTCATTTAACAGATAAGCAAATGTAAGATCTATTTCTTCATCGGTGTAAGAGTTGAAATAACTAACCTTGTACACGGAGGAAGGATCCCAATCACTTAGTTTCCTATTTTCCTCAGCTTCCTTCATGTCAGCTTCAAAAGTTGATTCAGACAGACCATAATCAACTTCATCTATTTCAAACTCTTCATCTTCTTGAGCCATCAGACACTTGTCATCATCATCTGAGGTAGATGATTCTGTATTCCAAGTTTCAGCATAAAGTCCTTTAGTATGGGACTTGTCTTTAGGCTTTCCTTTCTTTAGCTGAGTATATTTCTTCTTATACTTATCCGCTCTGTATGCATTCTTGTCAGCTACTTAAGCTGTTTCACCCTTCTTTACTCTGTACTCAGCAGCAACGTGTCCCTTCTTCTGACAGTTGAAGCACACAACTTTCTTGGGGTCAAAAGAACTCTTTCCTTTGCCTCTGTCAGATCTTCCTATTCCCCTTTGTGCTCTTCTCAATCTTCTGGCAAGCATAGCCATTTGTTCAGGGATAGTCTGAACATCATCAGTATCACTTGTGTTTGAGTCTGAGTGGTCAGCTTGAGAATCTGACGCAGTCTCAGATTCAACTATGAAGGCTTTTGAACTCTTTTTCTTTTTCTTTGCAACTAATGCAATCTCATTTTTCTCAAGAGAGTCCTTCATCTGTTGTTGAGAAGATTTATTGTGTTCTGTGACATGTTCATGATTAAGCAAGAACACATATATGGACTGTAGGTTGTACATATGTAATGTACCTCCAGCCCTTAGTGCTATGGCCACTTCATTGAATTTCACTGGTAATACATCCAGAAATTTTAGCACTAGGTCAGCTTCATCATTTTTAATGCCTACACTTAGCAAGTCATTAACCAAGCAGTGAAACCTTGTAAACATATCAGATACACTTTCATTCTTCTTAGAAAAGAAGTTTTCATAAGATCTGTTTAGATGATTCTTCTTATGCCGCTTGACCAGATCTGTACCCTCATATGTGATACTTAGAGTATCCTAAATTTCTTTTGCAGATTGACGCCAGTCACAGTATGCAAAATCTCATTGGTGAGGGCATTTGCCATAACACTTTTTGCTTTGTTATCAAGAGAATGTAACTTCCAATCCTCTTCAGTCCAAGATGCCAAAGGTTTCTTAACTTCCTTCTCAGTCTTGTCAGGAGACTTATCACTGACAAAAGCAGGAATCTTGGGGATAATTGGTCCACGAGTTATGACATCATACATTCTGGTGTCAATGAACTTGAGAAAAAGCATGGCTCTGAATTTTCACATAGGATAATCAGATCCATCAAATATGGGACATCCTTTAGCAGCCATCTGAGGAAAGTTCGATGAATTGTTGCTTATTGACATCTTACTCTATATCAGGATCTTGATATTTTCAACTTATGAAAGATTTCAGATTGCTCTGATACCAGTTGTTGGTCCCTTGGTGAGATAAACAACAAGCAAGTAATGTGTAGAAGGGGGGTTGAATACACTTTCTGTGGAAAATTGAACAAATCAATAAAAAGTGTTACACAAATCAAACCGAATAACATCGAATGTTTTTATTAATACGAAGATGATTACAATAACTATCAAGTAAGAAACACTTGATATGTAAACACCTAATACAAATCAAATATCTCAATCTCTCAAACTAATTGATCAAACTTGCTATCTATAATCAACTAATGATTATAGACACAATATAATTCTCTAAACAGGATTTATTCACAGATTGAATACTTACCAACTTTACAACAGACGTGAAGATCGAACACACGAACTATTGTTGGCAATCTGTGAATGCTTGATCACGTTGATAAACTTACAATCAATGTATCAAGAATGGTGAGATGTTGAGGTCTCCTCTAAACTGATCAAGAGGTTAGTATTTTTAATCATGTTCCTATGGATCCTAACAAACTAGTGCTAATCCTAATCTACTAATAACAAACTAACGGATAACCCGGAATCTTGTGTTAGAACACCAAAATATTGTAATAAAATAAGAGTTATAATATGTGTGAGGGGGCTTATTGTAAATATACCCAAGGGATATATATACCTTATGCTTAGTGTAAAAGTGTAAGGATTGCCACATTTCAAAGAAATAAACTATGTGTTTTTCATTGTGTAACTGAGATTCTCTCAATCTTGTCATAGTTTCTTTTGCAATCCTTCAATCTAGCACTTGTTATGTTCTATCAAGTGGTATCAGAGCCAAGGGAGTGAAGATTAGATCGAAATCATCATCAACAAATCACCAATTTGAAGATCAAGGGGCTGAAATCGAGAGAAAACGGGACTGAAAATCGTTAATTTCAGTTTTACGACTTCACTATTCTAGAAGCGAATCATCTTTGATTTGATTTGATTTGGATCAGAGCTATTAATTACTATTTTCGGATTAATTAAAATCGATTGGGTTTAATTTGATGGAGTATTGAAGATTTCAATTTTTTCGACTCAAGAACTGGAACTGAGTTTTAGATGTTCAAAACTGAAATACACCATTGAATTGGTGTTTGTGTGTGAAAAACGGTTAGGATCGAAATGGGTAGGTGACACACAATTCAGTTCGACTGAGAAATTTGAACTACAGTTCGATCCAAGTGACAAACAAACCTGTTCGATCCAGATTTTTACACTTCTGTTCGATTAAAGCTTTTACACTGCAGTTCGATTGAGAACTTTGGTCTTCTGTTCGATCCAAGGTGAAAATCATTGCATTCGATTGGGGTTTACAACTTACAGTTCGATCGAAGTCACCATAATCGAATTCGATCAAGGTTACTAAACTTCAGTTCAATCAAAGTACATTTGGTTAGAACCTCGATTCGATCAAGGGGTTACCATGTCAAAATTTTGATAATTTTTCCAAGTGTTTACTGACGAATCGAACTGCGATTGAACTACTTCATTACACTGCGATTGAGAAGTTTACTGACATATCACAGAACAGATCGCATTCGATCACTTAACTTCGATTGTGAAGTGTTCCCTTCATTCGATCGTTCTTGAGTTCATTCGATCGTAGTTACATTTCGCGCTCACATGGTAGCTCGATCCCAGCCAGGGGCTCTGCCCCTTAGACCCCACTATCAGGGGCGCTGCCCCCGAACCCCCGTTGTCACTCTGACTGATTTATCTTGTCACCTTGATTCCTAAGTCAAGTGTTTGGATTTTTTTACTGATTCAGGAGTTCTCAAAGTTTCAGTTATCATTCTGATGTTTCTAGATTTTGAAGGGTTTTGAACCTGACCAAACCACTTATGACATAAACTGGTCAATCCTGGGTTTGATTCAACTGGTTCAATCCTAAAAGCGGAACTGGATTGAACACAACCCTCTAAACCCCAAAAGGGTTAGGATCTTTAAAACTTTAAATTGATCAACATAGTTTCTTACAAACAGTCCATAGAAAAGGTTACAAGAAATATACCTGAACAAAACCTTTAGGGTGGCTAAAGATAGTCCACCACTACTGCACCTCCGATTGAACTGGCTGCTAGACCGCTCCTGGATCACCAAGCCTTCAAACCGTGAAGCCTTCTTGTGTGTGTATCTGCGTCGATCATCAAAGCCGAAACACCCTTGGTGTTTGTTTGTATTTGACGGCAAGAGAGAGAGAGCCGAGAGGGATGCGAACGAGAGAGAGAGCGAGATCGAGAGGGAGAAGGAGAGTGGTGGCTAGGGTTTTTTTTCTTGTGTCCCAACTAGTTTTAATTAAAATTTCATCTCTTCTCATATTGACCCCCTTGACTTTACTAGTTAATTAATTAACTATTAATTAACTTAGTCCGTTAAATATTAAATCTTAGTATTTAATTCCCTATAAATAATAAATAACTATTTATTATTTATTTCCTTTTAATAATTAATACAAACTGATTAATTATTTATTTCTCTCTTTTCAATAATTAATCCAACTGATTAATTATTTCGTTTATCTCTTTAATAATTAATCTAACTGATTAATTATTTCCTCTTTTTCTTTAATAATTAATCTAACTGATTAATTATTTCCACACAAACTTATGGTGAAATCCAACTGTTCTGAATTGGGTGTGTAGCAGTGTGACCCTTTAGTCTCTTATAACATTGAATACAATGTGCCCATTAATTATCTCTGCACATAATCTAACAGACTTCCACTTGTGCAAGATAAGTATTAGTTACTGCACATTGTTAGCCTAAGGAGGTCCCTAGCCAGACACTTAGGGTAACCAGGTTATAAGAACTCTTATACCCTAAAGTAACTTGTCATAAAACTTCATAAGCAACCTGCTTAGAAGTAACCTGTTATAAACTAACTATTTATAAACTAAACTATCATAAACTCCCTGTTTATGAATGGGTACGTCTTTATATATACAAGCTTGCATGTATTTAGGTTTGTCCCTTGCAGCGCGATATTTCAATTTTGAGCATGAGCATGGAAAAAGTCAACTCAGAGACTCAAGAATTTGTTCATGACATACTTGATTTCAAAACTGCGTGATAAACGACAAAGAACAGATCAGTTCGTTTGGGCACGGCCGTGCTCTTACCAGTTTTTCTTATCAGTCAAGGGGCCCGGAAATATCTCTTCTAAAAAGAAGGTGCAATTACCATCTTGCATATTTGCATTTGGCAACACGGCTCCCACTGAATCTAGACACGCCCCTTATGACCACCCTGTTACGGCGTGGCGTTAGAACGCGCTAAGAAGACAACAGTTACCGCATCCCAAACCAAATACCTCAGGCTAGAGGATAACCTATGTGATAAATGAAGGGTTTTAAACCTGACCAAACCACCTTGTGACTCAAACTGGTCAGACCTGGGTTTGATTCTACTGGTTCAATCCTAAAAGCGGAACTGGATTGAACACAACCCTCTAAACCCCAAAAGGGTTAGGATCTTTAAACTTTTATATATGATCAACATAGTTTCTTAACAAACAACCCATAGATAAGGTTATAATATTATACCTGAACAAAGTGTTTAGGATTGCTAAAGATAGTCCACCACTACTGCACCTCCGATTGAACTGGCTGCTAGACCGCTCCTGGATCACCCGAAACAACAAAGCTCCAAGCTTGATTGTATGTGTGTGTGCGTCGAGATCAAGATCGCAAAACACCTTGGTGTTTTGCTTGCTTCGATTCGGCGAGAGAGAGAAGAGACCCGAGAGAGAGAGTGCGATCGAGAGAGACCGGCAAAAGGGAGAGAGAGCCGAGATCGATGAGAGCAAGAGAGAGTGACGACTAGGTTTTGTCCCTTATGTAACACACCTTAATCCTTAAGCCTAAAGAACATATTTATAAGGATTAGATTGGACCTAAGCCCGTTTAATTAAAAGCCCACTGGTTTTAATTAAACTTTCATCTCTTCTCACTTTGACCCCTTGGACTTTTACTAGTTAATCAATTAACTATTAATTAACTTAGTCCGTTAAATATTAAAACTTAATATTTAATTCCCTTTAAATAATAAATAACTATTTATTATTTATTTCCCTTCTAATAATTAATCCAAACTGGATAATTATTTATATCTCTCAATAATTAATACTAATGATTAATTATTCGTTTATCTCTTTAATAATTAATCTAACTGATTAATTATTTACTCTTTTTCTTTAATAATTAATCTAACTGATTAATTATTTCCACACAGAATAATGGTGAAATCCAACTGTTCTGAATTGGGTGTGTAGCAGTGTGACAATTTAGTCTCTTATAACATTGGATACAATATGCCCGTTAATTATCTCTGCACATAATCCAACAGACTCCCACTTATGCAAGATAAGTAACAGTTACTGCACATTGTTAGCCTAAGGAGGTCCCTAGCCAGACACTTAGGATAACCAGGTTATAAGAACTCTTATACCCCAAAGTAACTTGTGATAAAACTTCATAAGCAACCTGCTTAGAAGTGACCTGTTATAAACTAACTGTTTATAAACTAAACTATCATAAACTCCCTGTTCATGAATGGGTACGTTTTTATATATACAAACTTGCATGTATATATATATATAGGTTTGTACCTTGCAGCGCGATATTTCAATTTTGAGCATGAGAATGGAAAAAGTCAACTCAGAGACTCAAGAATTATGTTCATGACATACTTGATTTCGAAACTGCGTGATAAACAACAAAGAACAGATCAGTTCATTTGGGCACGGCCGTGCACTTACCAGTTTCTCTAATCAGTCAAGGGGCCAGGAAATATCTCTCTTAAAAAGGAGGTGCAATTACCATCTTGCATATTTGCATTTGGCAACACGGCTCCCACTGAATCCAGACACGCCCCTTATGACCACCCTGTTATGGCGTGGCGTTAGAACGCGCTAAGAAGACAACTCTTACCGCATCCCAAACCAAATACCTCAGGCTTGAGGATAACCTATGTGATAAATACTTTTGACACGAATCCACAAAGTATTTTTCACGGTGGGTCAATCCAATATTCGTAACCCTAACGAATATCCGTAAATTTTGGTCCACAAAAACCGTTTGCAGCTATATTCGATATACTTTCGAATCTACCCCAAAATTACGATGACTTTATATCCCTATCATAGTTCCCACCACGATAAGTAGTCACGGATAATGTTTTTGAATAAACCTAGTTTATTCCTCGATGAACCAAAACATACAAAATTGTGAAGAACAATGAAACTAATTTCTACACCCTTCCATATTCCTCCCTGGAATAAAGATGTATAATTTCTACCATTTCACTAACTCGATTCACGGTGTTTATCTGAAATTACTTATTATTTTTACATTGTAACTTATCACGGATTACAAAGAAAATAATATGGTTATGAACCCTAAAACACAAGAGTAGTACTTTGGAGTACTCTTTCTTGGTTTAGCTAGAAATCGTTCTTGCAACCTAAGAACACTTCTAGGCTTACTTATTTTATAAAATTCCTTAAAAATGGAGAACTGGAAATAACTCCTTGTTTCTGATTTATAAAACAACCTCCCTGTAATTAAAACTTTAATTACATTTGTAGACATATTAAATCTTACTAGATTTATATCCTTTTGAAATGATAAAACCTCTTACACCTACTTGTAAGAAACTTGAAACTAGATTCCCAGTGTGTACCAACACTAATATAATTCCATCACTAAGAATGTTAAAGAACATCCTATTTTATCATTTCTAACGTTAACCAACCAACAACATTATTAAGCTGACTCACTGAACATTTTAGAACGTATATAATTTAAAGTCATAGCTTGACTCAAAAATCTTGCAATGATATCTTTATCGAGTACCTCTCAATAAATCATGCATCCCTCGGATTAGTTCTTTCTCAAGAACTTACTGTTTTAGATAGCTTCTAAAAACATCCGATAATTATATACTCTAAAGGTTCAAACTTGTATTTATCACACTGGTTGAAAAACAACCTTTTATTAACTCTGATAAATACATTAGTCAGGTGCTCCCACTATCTTTTATAAAAAAGTGCATTCTTTAAGACATCCTTTTTAGGTCTTAGTCAAAAACTTGACTACCATGCCTAAAACTTGTGTTCCAAACACATGTTTCAAAGAACTTAGTTTTTGCAAGAAATTTGTTTTATGAAACCAATAACTTGGATCTCCCATATATCCATCTTTCCAATTACGGAAAGTGGTTTCATTAAACTTACCATGATCACAAGTATGAAATACTCATAATGGTATTTTAAATTTCTTTTCTTAAAAACATTTAGTATAAAATTCCCTTGACTATAATAACTTTTATAATCACTTTTATACTTTCTTAAATGTTTTATCAAAAACTACTTTACCCAGAAATAATGACTATTATTTCCATATGTTCAAGACTTTGAACATTCACTTTTCATAAAATCTTAAATACTTGTTGAATTAGAAAAACTATCTAATCTTATAAACAAAACTTGTTTATTCAAGTATTTGAAAAAGTGGAGCTAGCATTTATATAACTACAACAAATCATAGCATAAGATTATTATGAATCACTAATCAAGTCAAAAACATTGACTTATTAGGACTCTTTTAGTCACAACTGGACTAATCATGATTCATATAATAAGAACACGTGCACAAATATATAACCAAATAATTAAATTTCCATAAACTTAAAAAATATCCATAAGCAGTATAAAAATGTTCTAAAACTTAAAGAGTTTAATTAACTAGGAAATATGAATTATTATAATATCCGTAAGCTGCACGTAGGATCTTATCATGATCACTTTCCATCTACTCCTACAATAAACGATTGCAAGATGTTAGAGTACTCGTAAAACTTTACAAGTAGGAAAGTGACAAAGAAGCTAATCACGCAATACCTAAGGAGCCAGACTTGCATACTGCCTCGTGACCTTTCGGACAATCTCGTTTCCAATGTCCGGCCTCGCCACACCTGAAGCACCGATTATCGGTCTTTGCCTTGTTTGGCTTCGGCTTCTTGCCCTTGTTGTCGTTATTTGCCCTCGGTGCATTCTGGATGGGCCGGGCCTTGCCATTTCCCTTTCCGTTGCGCCCCTTCCTCTTCTTACATCCACCATGTCCCACCATAAGAATGTCCTTAGACTTGGTCCCGATACTCTGCTCAGCAGTCTTGAGCATTGAGTGCAACTCAGCCACGGATTTCTCCATGTTGTTCATGTTGTAGATGACTATAAAAGGCTTATAGTCATCTGACAACGAGTTGAGTATCGTATCCGTTGCTAGCTGCAACGGTACTGGGTGCCCAAGTCTCTCTAGGTGGTCCATGTAACCTTTCATTTTCATGACATGGTCACTGACCGAGGTCCCCTTAGCCATCTTGCACGAGTTAAATGCCCTAGTGGCATCATAACGCTCAGTGCGGGCTTGCTCTTGCTCCTGGAACATGTCCCTCAGCTGGCGGATCATGTCATATGCAGGAGTCTCCATCATGCTTGATTGCAACTCTGGACTCATAGTTGCAAGCATGAGGCAGCTAACATCCAAGGCGTCATTGGAGCGCTTCTGAAAAGCCTCCCTGACCTCTGCCCTGGCATTGCTGGCAGGGGGATTTCCTAGAGGTTGTTCTAGGACATACCACTTTCTCTCGTGCCTCCGCACGATCCGGAGATTTCTCTCCTAAGTGAGAAAGTTGGACCCGGTGAGCTTATCCTTCTCAAGGATAGAGCGGAGAGAGAGGTTATTAGTATTGGTAACGTTGGTTGCCATCTACAAATTAAAACCCGGTTTAATTAGTAATTGCAAATAAACTTTCCAACATATATCATTAAACCCATAAACAATATATATTAGACCTAGGACCCATATTTCACATACTTGACGCAAGGTTTGGGCACTTCCCGCCAAGTCATGCTATTTCTTGTAGGTAACACCCTGTACCAATCGTACCTAACTGATACGACTCGTAGAACCTCGTAGAGCACTTAGACCCAGTCTAGTATGTTTAACTCTACGCTAGTTCTTTTTGGGCCGGGACTCCCGATTATCACCAAAATAGATCGCACCACCTAAGACAGCATGAATTCTGGCCGGGACTCTCGATTATCGCAGAATCTTTTATGCCCCTTCCCACAATGGTTTGAACCCGGATGCCCAAGGTTTGGGCACTTCCGACACCCGAGTACCGTTTAACAGTTAGGGTGTACCATTAGGTGGGTAGCACACTGATCTAAGATTTTTCTTGGGTTTTATAATTAAGTTAAAAACTTAATTTTCCAGTTTTTGAAAAGCCATTTTAAAACTAACTGTTTTAAAAATACGATTTATATGTGTACCTAAACTAGGTGCACAAAACGGCCTTTATAAGTTCCAAACTTATAACCTTGACAAAACTTTTAATTTTATAAAAATTTAATTAATACGACTACCAGACTGAAGTCATATTCTAATTTGTCATAAAGCGTGGTTTTTCACTTGTTTAATAACAATCTGTCATTAAACCCCTTTTTATTTATCATCACACGCATATATATATATACCATTCATATATATATATATATAAAGCAGTAAATAAATCACAACCACGCAAATAATAATAAGCAGATAAAACCTATAGTTTTGCCAACAAATCCTAAGGTCAAACCTAAGGACAAAATGACTTGGATTCGCCTTTCTTGATGTGTTGCTCCCACTGGTCTTGACACCTCCCCGAAGTATCCGTGCTTCGCGTGAGAACACCATTTTCTTCATCACCTTCGTCGAGTCCAACTTGGTTGTGGGATTAAACTACTACTAATCTATTACAAATACAATATTGAATGGAGTTGTAAATGACACGCAGGCCTCCCCGAACCAGTACAATATTACAATTAAGAAAGGGATTGTAATTGGCACGCAGGCCTTCCCAAAACCAAAATAAAGAAGAAAAGAAAAAACGAGTCCTAAGTCGGCAAAACTATAGCTATCACAACCACACAATTATATATAAGCACTATATATATAAAAGTCAACCACGCAGTTATAATATATAAACAATAAACTGTGCTGTTAAGCACGCAGCCTGATTTGTTTAAATATTCTCATTTACCCTTTTGATTAATACCTATAAACCAAAAAAAAGAGAATTATGATCTTCTAGTTTAATTTGACCAAAAAAGTTTTTCAACAAAAACTTAAAACTTGATCTCATTCAAACTTGAATGGAATCCTCACATCGAGTTTTATTACTAGTTTTCCAAAAACTTAAAACCGACAACCTTGGTCAATTAAATACTATCTTATTTGTTTCTCCATAATATTATATAAACTTTTATCCTTTTAGACTTTATTCAGAAATGACTTAAACTAGTCATAATAAATAATTATCTAAAATATATATTTTAACTAAGCTAGTTAAAATATATAATACTAGTTTATATAATATTTTATTAATTTTAAAAACTTAAAATTAATAATTCCTTTTGTGTTAATCCGGAAAAACCATTTGGGTCTACATCTCCCGTCAACCCGGGAGACCCATTGGGCCAAGACTCTCTTGAGCCGAGAACCCATTGGACCGAAATCCTTACTTGGGCCGAGAACCCATCTTGGGCCGAGAACCCACCTTGGGCCGAAGCCCCTTGGGTCGAGAACCCATCTTGGGCCGAGAACCCACCTTGGGCCGAAGCCTCTTGGGTTGAGAACCCCTTGGGTCGAAGTCACTTGGGCTGGCCTCGCGCCGCTAACGGTCACGCCCAAACAGGTGTTTTTCTCGGTTCGTGTTTTTCCGATTAATACAGCATTCTAAATCCCTTTTAACCTATTAAAACTAACTGTTTTAATATACTGATTAAAAACTGGATTTAATTCAAAAACCAAAAATTATTAATTATTAATATTAACAAAACTTGTTTTATTAATAACTAATTACCCTAAAACTTGATTTCAACCTTTTTAAACAAAAGTTCAAAACTTGTTAAAATCTAGTTTTAGATAAAAGGTTTATCCTTTTTAACCGTTTAAACGCAATCCTAGTTTAAACCTAACTGGTTAAAATCAAACCTTTTACTATTTGGATAAAAACAGAAAACTTGTTTTTATCCCTTATGGATTTCGAAAACTTGTGGAGAAAGAAACAAGATGAAGTAGATCATTTAACCATTAAACAAAAAACAACAATGGATTAACTAGGTTTAATTAATTAAAAACAAACTGTTTAATTTATCTTAATCCTAAACTTGTTCTTATCCAAAAACCACAATCCTTTTTAACCGTTTAAACTAACTGTTTAAACTTTCTGATTAATAGGATTAAACTGAATAACAAAAACAAACTGTTTTGTTGCCCTTGGTGATTTTCGAAGTAGGCTAGAGCAAGTGGAAGATCAAGAATCAAACCTTAACCCAAAAACAGATAAAACTAGAAACTATGGATCATAGAGCCGAGGCTCTGATACATCTGAAGGGTTTTAAACCTGACCAAACCACCTTGTGACTCAAACTGGTCAGACCTGGGTTTGATTCTACTGGTTCAATCCTAAAAGCGGAACTGGATTGAACACAACCCTCTAAACCCCAAAAGGGTTAGGATCTTTAATCTTTTATATATCATCAACATAGTTTCTTAACAAACAAGTCATAGATAAGGTTATAAGATTATACCTGAACAAAGTCTTTAGGATTGCTAAAGATAGTCCACCACTACTGCACCTCCGATTGAACTGGCTGCTAGACCGCTCCTGGATCACCCGAAACAACAAAGCTCCAAGCTTGATTGTATGTGTGTGTGTGTGGAGATCAAGATCGCAAAACACCTTGGTGTTTTGCTTGCTTCGATTCGGCGAGAGAGAGAGAAGAGACCCGAGAGAGAGTGCGATCGAGAGAGATCGGCCAAAAGGAGAGAGAGTCGAGATCGATAAGAGCAAGAGAGAGTGACGGCTAGGTTTTGTCCCTTGTGTAACACACCTTAATCCTTAAGCCTAAAGAACATATTTATAAGGATTAGATTGGACCTAAGCCCGTTTAATTAAAAGCCCACTGGTTTTAATTAAACTTTCATCTCTTCTTACTTTGACCCCTTGGACTTTTACTAGTTAATTAATTAACTATTAATTAACTTAGTCCGTTAAATATTAAAACTTAATATTTAATTCCCTTTAAATAATAAATAACTATTTATTATTTATTTCCTTTCTAATAATTAATCCAAACTGGATAATTATTTATATCTCTCAATAATTAATACTAATGATTAATTATTCGTTTATCTCTTTAATAATTAATCTAACTGATTAATTATTTACTCTTTTTCTTTAATAATTAATCTAACTGATTAATTATTTCCACACAGAATAATGGTGAAATCCAACTGTTCTGAATTGGGTGTGTAGCAGTGTGACAATTTAGTCTCTTATAACATTGGATACAATATGCCCGTTAATTATCTCTGCACATAATCTAACAATATATACTTTTGACACGAATCCACGAAGTATTTTCACGGTGGGTCGATCCAATATTCGTAACCCTAACGAATACCCGTAAATTTTGGTCCGCAAAAAAACGTTCGCAGCTATATTCGATAAACTATCGAATCTACCCCAAAATTACGATGACTTTATAACCCTATCAAGGTTTCCACCAAGATAAGTAGTCACGGATAGTGTTTCGAATAAACCTAGTTTATTCCTGGATAAACCAAAACATACAAAATTGTGAAGAACAATGAAACTAATTTCTACACCCTTCCATATTCCTCCCTGGAATAAAGATGTATAATTTCTACCATTTCACTGACTCGATTCACGGTGTTTATCTGAATTACTTATTATTTTACTTTGTAACTTATCACGGATTACAAAGAAAATAATATGGTTATAAACCCTAAAACGCAAGACTAGTACTTTGAAGTACTCCTTCTTGGTTTTGCTAGAAATCATTCTTGCAACCTAAGAACACTTCTAGGCTTACTTATTTTATAAATTCCTTAAACTTGGAGAACTGGAAATAACTCCTTGTTTCTGATTTATAAAGTAACCTCCCTGTAATTAAAACTTTAATTACATTTGTAGATGTGTTAAATCTTACTTGATTTATATCCTTTTTTGAAATGATTAAATCCTCTTACACCTACTTGTAAGAAACTTGAGATTAGATTCCCTGTGTATACCAATACTAATCTAATATCATTACTAAGAATGTTTAAAGAACATCCTATTTTATCTTTCCCAAGAACTTACTGTTTTAGATAACTTCTAAAAGCATCCAATAATTATATACTTTAAAAGTTCAAACTTGTATTTATCACACTGGTTAAAAAAAACTTTTATTTACTCTGATAAATACATTAGTCAGGTGCTCCCACTATCTCTTATGAAAAGGTGCATTCTTTAAAAACATTCTTTTAGGCCTTAGTCAAAACTTGACTACCATACCTAAGACTTGTGTTCCAAACACATGTTTTAAAGAACTTAGTTTTTGTAAGAAATTTGTTTTATGAAACCAATAACTTGGATCTCCCATATATCAATCTTTCCAATTACGGAAAGTGGTTTCATTAAACTTACCATGATCACAAGTATGAAACACTCATAATGGTATCTTAAATTTCTTTCCTTAAAACATTTAGTATAAAACTCCCTGGATTATAATAACTATTATAATCATTTTTATACTTTCTTAAATGTTTTATCAAAAAACTACTTTACTTAGAAATAATAAGTATCATTTCTATTTAGTTCAAGACTTTGAACATTCACTTTTCATAAAATCTTAAATACTTGTTGAATTAGAAAAACTATCTAATCTTATAAACAAAACTTGTTTATACAAGTATTTACATAGTAGAACCGGCATTTATGTAACTACAACAAATCATAGCATAAGATTATTATGAATCACCAATCAAGTCAAGACTTGACATATTGGCACTCTTTTAGTCACAACTGGACCAATCATGATTCATATAATAAGAACACGTGCACGGATATGAACCAAATAATTATAATTTCCATAAACTCAAAAGTATCCATAAACCAACAATATAAAATTTTTCTTAAAAGGTTTAATTAACTAGGAAATATAAAAAAATATTTATAATATCCGTGAGCTGCACGTGGGATCTTCTCATACTGGGCCGCATCACTTTCCATCTCCTCCTGCAATAAAACAATTGCAAGATATTAGAATACTCGTAAAACTTTACAAGCAGAAAGTGACAAAAAAGCTAATCACGCAGTACCTGAGGAGCCAGACTTGCCTCCTGCCTCGTGACCCTTCGGACAATCTCGTTTCCAATGTCCGGCCTCGCCGCACCTGAAGCACCGATTATCGGTCCTTGCCTTGTTTGGCTTTGGCTTCTTGCCCTTTTTGTCGTTATTAGCCCTGGGTGCATTCTGGCTGGGCTGGACCTTGCCCTTTCCCTTTCCGTTACGCCCCTTCCTCTTCTTATGTCCACCATGTCCCACCATAAGAATGTGCTTAGACTTGGTCCTGATACACTGCTCAGCAGTCTTGAGCATTGAGTGCAACTCAGCCACGGATTTCTCCATGTTGTTCATGTTGTAGTTGACTATAAAAGGCTTATAGTCATCTGACAACGAGTTGAGTATCGTATCCGTTGCTAGCTGCAACGGTACTGGGTGCCCAAGTCTCTCTAGGTGGTCCATGTAACCTTTCATTTTCATGACATGGTCACTGACCGAGGTCCCCTTAGCCATCTTGCACGAGTTAAATGCCCTAGTGGCATCATAACGCTCAGTGCGGGCTTGCTCCTCGAACATGTCCCTCAGCTGGCGGATCATGCCATATGCAGGAGTCTCCATCATGCTTGATTGCAACTCTGGACTCATAGTTGCAAGCATGAGGCAGCTAACATCCAAGGCGTCATTGGAGCGCTTCTGAAAAGCCTCCGTGACCTCTGCCCTGGCATTGCTGGCTGGGGGATTTCCTAGAGGTTGTTCTAGGACATACCACTTTCTCTCGTGCCTCAGCACGATCCGGAGATTTCTCTCCCATGTGAGAAAGTTGGACCGAGTGAGCTTATCCTTCTCAAGGATAAAGCGGAGAGAGAGGTTATTAGTATTGGTAACGTTGGTTGCCATCTAAAAATTAAAACCCAGTTTAATAAGTAATTGCAAATAAACTTTCCAACATATATCATTAAACCCATAAACAATATATATTAGACCTAGGACCCATATTTCACATACTTGACGCAAGGTTTGGGCACTTCCCGCCAAGTCATGCTATTTCTGGTAGGTAACACCCTGTACCAATCGTACCTAACTGATACGACTCGTAGAACCTCGTAGAGCACTTAGACCCAGTCTAGTATGTTTAACTCTACTCTAGTGCTTTTTGGGCCGGGACTCCCCATTATCACCAAAATAGATCGCACCACCTAAGACAACATGAATTCTGGCCGGGACTCCCGATTATCGCAGAATCTTTCATGCCCTTTCCCGCAATGGTTTCAATTCGGATGCCCAAGGTTTGGGCACTTCCGACACCCGAGTACCGTTTAACAGTCAAGGTGTACCATTAGGTGGGTAGCACACTGATCTAAGATTTTTTCTTGGGTTTTAATTAAGTTCAATAAAAAACTTAATTTTCCAGTTTTTGAATAACCATTTTAAAACTAACTGTTTTAAAAATACGATTTATATGTGTACCTGAACTAGGTGCACAAAACGGTTTTTATAAGTTCCAAACTTATAACCTTGACAAAACTTGAAATTTATAAAAATTTAACTAACACGACTAACAACCTGTAGTCGTATTCTTAGTTTGTCATTAACACGTGGTTTTTCACTGTTTAATAACAACCTGTTATTAAACCCCTTTTTATTTACCATCACACGCATGTATATACATACCATACATATATATGAAAAAGCAGTAAATAAATCACAACCACGCAGATAATAAGAGTAAGCAAATAAAGCCCTATAGTTTTGCCAACTAATCCTAAGGTCAAGCCTAAAGACAAAGTGACTTGGATTCGCCTTTCTTGATGTGTTGCTCCCACTGGCCTTGACACCTCCCCGAAGTGTCCGTGCTTCGCGTATAGAACACCATTTTCTTGATTGCCTTCTTCGAGTCCATTTTGGTGGAGGGATTAAACTACTACTAATCTATTACAAATACAATATTGAATGGGGTTGTAAGTGGCATGCAGGCCTCCCCGAACCAGTACAATATTACAATTAAGAAAGGGATTGTAATTGGCACGCAGGCCTTCCCAAAACCAAAATAAAAGAAGAAATGGAAAAACGAGTCCTAAGTCGGCAAAACTATATCTATATAACCACACAATTATATATAAGCACAGTATATATAAAAGTCAACCACGCAGTTATAAAGAATAAATAAAAACTGTGCTGTTAAGTACACAACCTGATTGGTTTAAATTATTCTCATTTAACCTTTTGATTAATACCTATTAACCAAAAATGAGAATTATGATCTTCTAATTTATTTGACCAAACTAGTTTTTCAACAAAAACTTAAAAACTTGGTCTCATTCAAAACTTGAATGAAATCCTTACGTCGAGTTTTATTACTAGTTTTCCAAAAACTTAAAACCGACAACCTTGGTCAATTAAATACTATCTTATTTGTTTCTCCATTATATAAACTTTATCCCTTTTTAGAATTTATTTAAAACAACTAAACTAGTCATAATAAATAAAAACTAAAAATTATATATTTTAACTTAAAACAATTAAAATATATAACACTAGCTTATATAACACTTTTATTAATTTTATAACTTAAAATTAATAATCCTTTCATATTAATCCGGAAAAACTATCTTCGGCCAAACTCTCTTGTTAAGCCGCACAACCTACTGGGCCGAGACCCTCTTGGGCCGAGAACCTATTGGACCGACGTCACCTGGGCCGTAAGCCCTATTGGGCCGAGAACCACCTTGGGCCGAAACCCCTTGGGTTGGGAAACGCCTTGGGCCGCGGACCATCTTGGGCCGAAGCCTTTTTGGTCGTGATGTACTGGGTCAAAATTACTTGGGCCGAAGCCCACCCTGACCCTTAGCGCCGCTAACGGCTGCCGTTAGGCCCAACTGGCCTTAGCACCGCTAACAACCATCACCCGACACAGTGATGATCTCGGTTCCCGTTTTCCGATTAATAAAATAATTTAAATCCTTTTAACCTATTAAAACTAACTGTTTTAATATACTGATTAAAAACTGGATTTAATTCAAAAACCAAAAACTATTAATTATTAATTTCAACAAAATTTGTTTTATTAATAATCAATTATCCTAAAACTTGATTTCAACCTTTTTAAACAAAAGTTCAAAACTTGTTAAAATCTAGTTTTAGATAAAATGATTTATCCTTTTTAACCGTTTAAACGCAAACCTAATTTAAACCTAACTGGTTAAAATCAAATCTTTTATGAACTGGATAAAAACAGAAAACTTGTTTTTATCCTTTTATGGTTTTTCGAAATTTATGAAGAAAAGAAATAAGATGGAGAAGATCATTCAACTATTTAAACAAACCAACTATCTAGATTATCTAGGTGTAACTAATTAAACAAACTGTTTAATTTAATCTTAAATCAATCTTATTCTTATTTCAAAAATGATCCTTTTAACCATTCAAACTAACTGATTGAATTTTCTGATTAATAGGATAAACCTGATAACAAAACAAACTGTTTTGCTACCTTCTTGATTTTCGAAATTTCCAAAAAAAAAGAGAATCAAGAATAAAATCTTAATCTAAAAACAGATAAAAAACTCGAAACTATGGATCATAGAGCCGAGGCTCTGATACCACTGAATGGTTTTGAACCTGACCAAACCACTTATGACATAAACTGGTCAATCCTGGGTTTGATTCCACTGGTTCAATCCTAAAAGCGGAACTGGATTGAACACAACCCTCTAAACCGCAAAAGGGTTAGGATCTTTAAAACTTTAAATTGATCAACATAGTTTCTTACAAATAGTCCATAGAAAAGGTTACAAGAAATATACCTGAACAAAACCTTTAGGGTTGCTAAAGATAGTCCACCACTACTGCACCTCCGATTGAACTGGCTGCTAGACCGCTCCTAGATCACCAAGCCTTCAAACCGTGAAGCCTTCTTGTGTGTGTATTTGCGTCGATCATCAAAGCCGAAACACCCTTGGTGTTTGTTTGTCTTCGACGGCAAGAGAGAGAGAGAGCCGAGAGGGATGCGAATGAGAGAGAGCGAGATCGAGAGGGAGAAGGAGAGTGGTGGCTAGGTTTTTTTTTCTTGTGTCCCTTATCTAATCCTTAAGGCTTAAGGATATTATATAGGGATTAACTTGGACCTAAGCCCGTTTAATTAAAAGCCCAACTGGTTTTAATTAAAATTTCATCTCTTCTCATATTGACCCCCTGGACTTTACTAGTTAATTAATTAACTATTAATTAACTTAGTCCGTTAAATATTAAATCTTAGTATTTAATTCCCTTTAAATAATAAATAACTATTTATTATTTATTTCCTTTTAATAATTAATACAAACTGATTAATTAATTATTTCTCTCTTTTCAATAATTAATCCAACTGATTAATTATTTCGTTTATCTCTTTAATAATTAATCTAACTAATTAATTAATTCCACACAAACTTATGGTGAAATCCAACTGTTCTGAATTGGGTGTGTAGCAGTGTGACCCTTTAGTCTCTTATAACATTGGATACAATGTGCCCATTAATTATCTCTGCACATAATCTAACAGATTTGGGTTAGCTTTGGGTCATTACTACCATGTGCTTAATTCCTAGTACCCTATGTCTAGTCATCCTGCACTTTCCTAACTGATTTTAGGTTCTTCTTTCTTAGTGTCACCAATTTTTGCTCTCAAAACCAGATTTTGGCCATCCATTCCTTGTTTCTTTAGAGTCTCTGTAATTGTTTATCAGTCAGTTCTGAATTCTCGTATTTCATTCCTATATTACAGAATTCTAGTCTCTGTCCTTCACTGTATTGACTAACATCCGGTTACACAAGTTTTTTCGAGGATTTTGAAAGTTCATTTGTATGCTTCCAAATGAGGATGTATATGACTCCCTGTTCACGATATGCATTCAAAGTCACTTTTTTCTATAGTCGTGCATACTTATTATTTCATACTATAGAATCATTATGTGTCCCAAGTTTGTTTGCATCCTTATGTCTCTCAGGATCTTTTTGCACTTGTTGTAATTTGGACGAGGTTGATAATTCTTGATCGAGACATCGAGGATATTTGATTTGATTGATGTATTCATCTGATCTACACCACTCCTTAACGATCAGTCTTGGCTTACAAGTGGTAGAAGACAATTGACTGGTATCTTTCAATTGAATTATTTTGCATGATGACCATTGAAGATTATGGACATCATGAGGAGGAGATAAGGTTTATTCAGTTGATGTTTACTCTGATGAGATACATTTTACGAGGTATTCAGTCTAGGGGGAGAAGTACTCAGATGAAAGAACAATTTATTCTCACCCCGAATTTTTCAACAAGGATCGAGAGCAACATTGTAGGGGGAGAGTTTCACGTTGAAGTACTCGACCTATACCTTAGGTAACACACAGTTTATCAAACATATAAATAAACTGACTAAGATATAGTCCAAGCTGATCAACTATAATGCTCAGGTTATACTCAGCTTATGCTCCGTCTGAAAAACTATAAGTGCTCAGTCTGACCAAGCTTCATAATTCTGTTTAAGTTATATCTCGAACATTTCTTACAAACTTAACTTTGTTTCATCAAATCTTATATAATAAGATCATTTGACCAACAGTTTGTCCATAAATACTGATTTAGTACTTTAAGTAGAAAAATTACGCCAATGGTCCCTATTGTATGAGTTTTGTTACGCCTTTGGTCATTTTACTAACTCTCCGTTTACTACTGCCGTTACTTTGTCTTTTTGTGGGGACATTTTAGTCTTTTTACACCATTCGTCTCTACTCACCTTCCCAACTCTAAACTTCTGCAACCTGCTATTGACTCAACTCCCATGGTCTTTTCAAACTCCATCTTCACAAAAGTAAAAGCTTCTTCTAACCTGCCTAATCTTGTATTTGTTTCAAAAAAACTCTATATTTCTTCTTCACATCGCAAGACCCGGTGAAGGTTTAGCATGAATTTGACTAAAATGAACAAGGGTCCATACCTTGACAATTTTCCAGCCGATGGAAGCTGTTGGTCTAGAAGTACAATCGAGTTTGCAGCTCCATTCTTCCTTACCAGCTTACTCCCGCACACACGCACCCACTATCAACCCAAAACCGGTTTGAATCTCCACCAAAAGTTAATCACTTAAATCCTTTCTTGATTCATTAGGTTCTTGCATCTCCCCTTGCAGAAATTTTTTATGAAGATGATGATACTTGGGTCCTTGGTCTCGGCAACAGGTAGGCGATATACATACACCATTCACACTAGTTCTTGTTCTAAAGTTCCCGTTTAATCCCAAAAACAATTGATAAAAGAAGCAAGAGAGTCGAAATAACTAAAATATTGTTTGTTGATTGAATCCCAAAGCTTTGTAGGAGTTTAATTCTTATTCTCTGTTTCTTTTTCCTTGTTCGACGGTACCTCCCACACACACACACACACACGCACACACACATACAAAGAGAATCGATATGAACAGTGGGGCGGCTGAATAAGTCTAGGGTAACACAGGCCCCTTGTATGAATTGCGTCGTCACATGTGTTTGCTACAAATTTCGATGAATTTGAGTCGGAATTCAAATGATTTTCCAAGGTTTGATGTTAGCTTGAACTATACCCTGGTGTAGTTGGGTCAACGCCGGTGTGTAAATAATTCAGTCCACGAGCAGCACTGAGACAGATCTCGAATATTTGGATCGTGATGAGACGTTTCCTCATTTTATCGGCTAGGTTTCTGCTCACTACGTACTGGTATACGAGTATTATTTCATTGCTTTTTTCATCATAGAAGCCGAGTAGAGCAACCAAATCTGGATGTTGCCGGAATTTAGAAATTGTAAGAATCTCAGCTAACAGTTTCAGTTTAATATTAGCTAGATTTTTGATGTTCAACTAACAAAGCAAACTAATTAAAATCGAGAAAGAAAATATATTATGAACAATGAAACAAGTAATAAAAGTTTTAATTGAGAAAGCAAATCAACTAACAAAGACATTGAATTTTGAGGGATAGCTGTATAGTTTAAGATAGGAGATGAAACTCTACATCAGGTGTCATAGTGACACCCTAAATTTTTTTTATAATATAATAAAAATAAGTAAGAGAAACATCTGTTGGATTATGCCCACTGACACACGCGGATTAGTAATACTACCGATGATACACGAGCCTATTGGGTCACATGCCAAGGATCGATCCCGACAACCCGCAACACAAAGAGAGAAATAAATATTCTGGAAACGGTGTTTCCGCGTCGCGTAACCTTTTCGTTTCCGCGCCGCGGAAACTGTCTGACAGTAACTTGACTTTTTGGTTATTGCTTGGCTCAAGTAATTGACTCATGGGACATCTAGGAATGACATGCACGACTTTGTTGCCTTGCATATCAGTTGTAGAAGGTGATAAAAGTCTTTAGATGTCTTTCACATGTCATAAGTTGAATAATTGATCAAGGATCAAAAGGGAATTCTCTCTCTCACTCACACACACTTGCATACACTTTTCTAAGTGTTCTTGAGTGTTCTTGTATATCTTCAGAAAATCATAAGTGTGTTTAGTGATTTTATGGAAGTTGTGAGTTGTTCCAAAGAGTGATTTCAAGTCTTGAAGATCACAAATTGACATACTAGCATTTGGGGATCAAACAAACTTGGTGTGGACTATCAATAGAGAGTTGTTCTCTTGTGACTTAGAGTTCATCCCAACTTGAAGACCTCAGAAGCTGGAGCATGGTATAATTCCTTATTCCATCTCTTCGTTTTACATGTTGCATTTTATAGTTATAGAGTTCTTGGTCCATTCTTGGGGTTTCTAGCTTTTATGCTTCATATTCTTGAGCTATGCTTCCGCTGCTGTGTTCATGAAACACCAACAACATCAACCACGCGTTCTAAAAATATAATTACAGACGAATGTAAAAGAGTATTAAAAACTGTATCAGATCGCGGAAGCTTTAAATTAAATAAATATCTGTAACCGGTTTTATTTAAACTTGAACGCTGCTGCTACTGCCGCCGTGCCCAAGCCTCGTCCCAACCGATTCCAGAGGAACCTGAAAATATATCAACAACAACGGGTAAGCTAAAATCTTAGTGAATTACACTACCTTACCCCCTACAGGATCCCATCCTGTCATCAACACAATACATAGCTCGGGCCCCGCCCTCTTGCAGGAATCACATCCTGTTAGCATCAGAACATATATCTCGGGCCTCGCCCGTTACCACATCTCAGGTCCCACCCATTTGATGCCTCTAATCCGAGCCCCGCCCGCTACGACTACCACAGGTCCCACCTTCAAGTATCATACATCATCCCCGACCAGCCACGTAGGTACGATCGTCCATTCACAAATCACAACATTTAACACATAACATTTATCATGTTTAACACATAATGCTTATCACATTTAAATACACATAGCACATAACAAGAATATCACATCACATACCATCTACGCATTGCGGGAAACAAAAGTAAGTTAGGGTAACTCACCTGATTGTCGACACAACTTGCTCAATAGAAAATCTTGAGTGTTAGTGTAATGAATCACGTTGTTAAAACCTACAACATGTACCAAAACAATACTGAGTTTCAAATCGTTGAATTACACGATACTCACAACCCCTAGGTCGCACCACCCTATGGTTGAACCTAGTAATTAATCAACAACTCAACCCTAAGCCGAACGCCACGCGTTCCCGTAAAAAACCTCAAGTTGGATTCTTATAACGCAAGTCGAATCCTCAACTCACACTATCGTCGAATTCTTAAAATATATATTATAAGACGGTCGAATCCCTTAGTGAATTTAATCCACATGCCACCTAATCTCAAGTACATAATTAGATTACTAAGATCTCACGTGGCCTTGTATACAACACTAAAATAAGCCATGTATCATACACCTTTAATGTATATAATATATACATGATTCACAGGTTGCTAAATATTAATTATATACCTGCTGTGCATTTTCAAAGGGAGGTGATCCTCACATAACAAATTTTAGTCATGCACAACAATGTTATACATCATCAACATGTACTATGTATAGTAACTGCTTGTACATTGTTGTGCATGCCTAAAATTTGTTGTGTGAGGATCACCTCCCATTTTCAAAGGCTTAGTACCACCTAAGTGACTAAGTTGCTAACACACATACATGTCAAGGCGCTATTGGACCTGATCCATGGCCCAATCAGGTTTGTCCACCGAAATTCTTAATGTGCATATTAACTCAAAGTTGAATCCTCATAAATTACATGGGTCAGATTATCGATTTGTGCAAATCTAATTATTTACCTACAACTGAAGTCGAATTACAAATTACAAATTTATAATATAATTCGGAACGCAAGCCAAAAGGTATTAAAATGGGTGAGTCGAATTGGTCTGTCTTCGTCGGATTAACAGTGCGTCGACACCCAGGTGGGATTTTCAAGCACTGAAGCTTCATAAAATACAACAAAACTCGGGGAATACTAATCCTATGATTTACTAGTACCAAAATAAACAGTTCCTTTCCATTTTATTGTATTATCATCAAGGATTTGTGGGGATTAAAGACCATCTTGTTCTCACTTTGGCATGTCACGTAAAGTAGGTTTTGAATTCTTAAAAACAGTTGATTAATACTATAATGTTGTTGCCTTGGTGTTCTATAACGTTCATAAACATTTCGTGTTTACTTAACACCATGAAACACCACTCAATGATTTTCAAATTAAAATAGCTTATGAAGGTGTGGTTCTCGGTTAGCTTATTCAGGAATAGGGAATGAACAACTTTCACACCTAAAGCTTACCAAGGCTCTCTTCCTCACTGAATTCCTTATGGATTAATCTAAAGAAGGTTAGAATGTCCTACCTTATAATTCCCTGTCAAACTCCTAGTTTGATCCCTTGCTTTTCCCCTCTTGAAAGCACAATCAACCACTCTCTTCTTCTAATATTTGTATTTTTGAAAGTAGAAGAGTCAATGAAATAGTGGTATATTCTTGCCCTAATTGTTACCTATATATAACTTCCAAGTTCCAACATGGGCCAAGTCCACTACCACCCATAAATTACATCTAACCCCTAAGCCCAATTATATAGATGAGTAGCTACTTGTTTAAGGCCAACTTAACCCAAATATTTACTTTTAATTATCTAGCTAAACCCAACAACACCAAGTCCATCAAAACTAATTACAAATTCCAATAAGTAATGTAACTTAATTAATAAGCCTAGCTCAATGGTTATATATACATCACCATAATAATAATTTTGCAAACATTTACGACTTCCGGATCTTCCACATAATTATAAGTGTGACCTTAAGTATCAACTTATAATAATATAAATTTCACTACTAGAAAAACTACCAATACCAACGGTCGAAATCCGTTGGTAAATAGGCTAATTCCATTGGTAATCGGGTTTACCAACGAGATTAGCAACGGAAATGGCCTGTCGGTAAAAGGACCGTGGGTAAATTCGTTTACCAATGAATCCGTTGGTATTTTACCAACGGAAAGCCGTTGGTGATTAAAAAATAGCCGTTGATAATTTAGTAGCCAAAAACCTTATAGCCGTTGGTATTTTACCAACGGAAATGTAACACCCCAAAATGGGGCCTAGTTGTAAACTGTTGTAACTGTAGCTTGAATAGTTGTACGTTGACATTAACTGGTGTTTTGTTGTTAAATGTAGTATACATGTTGCTAAATGGTGTTCTATATGTTAATTGGTGTTATAAACGTGAATTGGTGCTAATTGGTGTTAACTGGTGTTAAATGTGGATAATAATGTGGAAATGTAAAAAGTGTCATAAGTTGACCAAGTTGATAAATAGTTGAACGGTTTTGGATAATGGTTCCAAAAATATCTCCGTTAGTTGAAACGGATAACCCTAAGTTGTGTTTTAAGTTGAATAGGGGAACAAAATACCCGTGTGGGGTATTTGTGAGCCACAAAGGCGGTTTAGCCTTTTATGACTTCTCTGGAAGTCAAATATACACACACATACGCATACATACGTACGTAGCTATACACACACAAACCTTGTACTTTTGGAGCTAGAAATCAAGAAACGAATTGTTGATTGAGGTTGTCCTAGCTGATTTCAGGAGCAATTAATCTGTTTTCATCAATCTTGTAAGTGTTCTTGAAACCTAAACCTAGCTCTTGAGTTGTAATGGTGAAAGGATCCATTTTGATGGATTCAAATGTGTTTTTGTGTTGATTTTGTGTCCAAATGGTGTTAGTAAGTTCATATGTATGTTAGATAACGTGTGTAAACGCTTGAATATGGATTCAAGACTGATTTTGGGTCAAAAACACGAAGAACAGGTCTGTTCGTGAAACAGAGTCGATCTTACTGTAAATGTGGTTCCTACGGGCGTAGTAGACAGTTACTACGGCCGTAGGGTGTTGTTTATTTTACTGCGGTCGTAGGAAATGGTTGCTACGGCCGTAGTGTTGTGTTTAAGAGGATTACCACCCACGGGTGATGGAAACAAGACTACGGGTGTGGGTACATAACCTACAGCCGTAGTTACCCAAAGGATACCTACTACGGGCGTAGGATATGTTTACTACGGCCGTAGGTCATGGTTCCTTGCGTTAGTGATTCGTTAATGATCATAATGGTGGTTATAAATGGTTATCGCACTAATAACATTTCTCAACACAAACACACACACACACACATATAGGGGAGATTTCAAACGTGAACTATTTTTCGTACGAGAAATGCGAGAACCAATATTAGGCATTGATTTAATAAGTGGAAATCATGGATGTAGAGCGTGGAGGGGATCAAGTGTGGCAGGGTGCATGTGAGGAGTCCATGGTGTTGGGAAATTTGCTAAGTCATTGAAACTGTTGGACATTCAAAGTAAAACTGTTAGAGTAATCAGTGAAAATAGTTGTATCTAACAGTTGTTGCAAGTTTTACAACTGTTAGTACAAAAGATCCGAACTGTTGGTTCAGTTATACACAACTGTTAGAAGATCTTGAAGTGAAGACTGTTAGAAGAATTTCAGAACTGTTTATTCAACAAACAGTTGCTGTTGAGCTATTTATGGAAAATGCTATCTTTGTGGATTTGAAGTATATCTTTATCAAGTTTGAAGATTATCAAGATTATCTCGGAAGATAGAAGATTACCTAACTTTCAACTATTCAAGGAGGATCAAGAGCTTATATATACTAGAACTAGAATATTGTTTTACATAGTAATTCTACGCATTCGTACTTCATTGTTAATTTGTTTTCTAAAAGTGTGTTGACCTCTAAGTTTCATAGAAACCTAAGAACAAGTTGTGTTCTTCGTCTAACAAAAGAGTTAGATTAGAGGTGTTGGTGAATATTGTAATTGTCATTGATTATTAATAAACATCTTGATTCTAAAAGTATTTTCTCTTGTTGATTGATTAAATTGTTCTTGTGATAAAACTTTAAACATCAATTAAGTGTGATTCCGCAACTTCTTAGTTGATTGTAATCAAACTGAAAGATTATCTTTAAACAACTCTGATTTAATTCTAAAGGTAATTCTTGTTATTGATATTTGGTAATATCCGATCCTGACAAGTGGTATCAGAGCCTTTACATTAAGGCTCCTTTGATCACTATTTGAAGGTTTTTCACAGATCTGCTGTGTTCTGTTATTTAAAGGTTGTCTAAATCTTTTCGTGTGTTTTTCATCCATATTACTGCAATGGAGTCTGTTGGATCTTCTGATAATACTGGATCTGGGTCAAACTTTAGAGTTCCCATGCTCAAACCAACTGAGTTTGAGATGTGGAAGCTAAGAATCAAGCAACATGTCCAATTAATGGACTATACTGTTTGGGAAATCATAGAAAAGGACCCCATTACTACTGTTGATTTAGATGAAACAGGAAAACCAAAGAAGAAATCACCACCAAGAATAGATGCTGAGAAGAAAGAAAGGATGATTGAGATGAAAGCCCTCAGCATCCTTCAGATTGCTATTCCCAACGATTATCAACATCAGTTCAAGAAGTTTGAAGATGCACACGAACTTTGGGTTGCCTTAGAAAAGAGATTTGCAGGGAATGCTAGTTCCAAAAGGAACCAAAGGGACCTTCTTAAATAGGCTTATGAAAACTTTTCAAGTGGGAAGAATGAAAGTTTAACCCAACTTTTTGATAGGTTTTATAAGCTGGTTAGTCAACTTGAGAGTGCAAAAGTTAGACTAGGGCAAGATGAGATCAATAGATAGTTCCTTAGGTCCTTAGGTGAAGAATGGACTGTCTATGCTACACAATGGAGGACTAAAGACTCGTTGGAAGATATAGAATTAGATGATCTATACAACAGTTTGGTTGTGTTTGAGGGAGAGATAGAGGGAAAAAGAAAGTCTGTAATTCCTAGTCACAATGCTGCTCTCCTTTCATCCTCAAGTATGGACTCAAACCATTCTTTATCTAATTCTATTGATGTGTGTGCAGGTACCAGTTCTGCTATTGGATTAGATGTGAACACCCCTGATGCAGTGCTTGAAGCATTTCTTGCTAGCCATGCCAATTCAACCCTCACCAATGAGGATCTTGAACAAGTGCATCCTGATGATCTTGAGGAGATGGATCTCAAGTGGCAAATGGCCATGTTAACTGTCAGAGCAAAAAGATTCATTAAAAGAACTGGCAGACAAAACATGAACTTCAGGGCTAATGGTCAAGCTGGTTTTGACAAATCCAAAGTTAAATGCTTCAAATGTCAACAGCCTGGTCACTTTGCCAGGGAATGCAGATCTGGTGGACAAGTTCAGAGTCAAGGACAAAGACCCAATCAAACCTCATCAGCATTGGTCTCACAGGATGGCTATGGATATGATTGGAGTGATCAAGCAGAGGAAGCTACTCAAAACAAGGCTCTGATGGCCTTGACTGACTCCTCCATCAAGCTGACTTCACCAGAATCAGAAGACACACAAGTATCTTCTAAACTATGCCCTGGTGAATGTAGAGCTATAGTAAAAAGGTTCAGGGAGCACAACAAAAAGGTGTGTGCTGCTTTGAGCAGAATGGAGGAGAGAAGATATGAATCTAGTGCTGTCATTGAAAGCTTTGAAAAGAAAATCAAAGATTATTAGGAAAATGAACTGCAAATGGACTATGATAGAAATTATCATAAGTGGGAGAAGGAGCAGGTTTAGGAGGAAATTGATAATCTTAGAAGGTGTGGATATGGATTTGAGTATGTTCAAAGCAACAAATCTTAAGCTTGAAACCTTGTTACAATCACAAATCAGAGATAAGGTTAAAACAGGTTTAGGATACAAACAAACCCCACCTCCATACAATCACAACTACATAACTCCCATGTCTGATGTAGCTGATAGGTATGTTAATGAACCATTAGGAGAAGACTTAAAGTCAGCTGATCCAAATTTAGAGAGTGAAGAGGAAGGAGCTGTGCATGAAGTGAGTGATGATGAGGAGGAAGTAGTGAAGAAAGAAGAGGATATTCCTCTTGAAAACCACATCTGTTGTGAACCTACAGCACCAAAATCATCTTTAAAACCTGTGGTGTTTGTAAAAGCCACCTCTGAACCCTCCACCAGTGAAACAAAACCTTTCAAACATGTTTATTCTATAAACAGATACACTACTACTACAAACAGTCCCGAAAATTACACAAACAGTTCCAAACAGAACCCAAACAGTGCTAACCCAAAAACTCCGCTGTTAGTGTTAAGACCAAGGAAAAGGAGAAAGTTAGTGAAGTTGGAATTGAGAAGCCAAAGAAGGAAGCCTCTAAGACAAAGTTTCAGCTCAAATCTGTGAAAAGACATACTGAAGTGCTTGTCTGCACATGCAAACAGCATGGTGTGCAGAAATTTCCTCCTTCAGCTCTTGTGAGAGGAAATCAAAGAAATAGGAACCAGTTTTGGGAACAAAGAACTGGTGTGCCTATAGTCAAAACCAAAAAGTGCTATATATGTGGGAGAGCAAATCACTTAGCTCACAATTGTTATTATAACCCATAGATCTATAGCACCCAGAGGCCAAGTTACAGAAAAAAGGCTAACAGTTCCACAACTGATAGGCCAAAACCAAAAACTGTTGGTTTGCCAAGTTCTAGCAAACAGGCTAACAGTTCCACAACTGTTAGGCCAAAACCAAAAACTGTTGGTTTTGCTTGGGTGAAATTGCAGAAACACACAGTTTCTGAAAGGGCCAAAACTGTTAATCAAACTGAGTCACAAGTTGACTCAACTGTTTTACCAAAAGGCTCAACTGTTAATCACAACAGTTGGAGACCACATGTTGTCACTAAATACTCTTCACACAAGATAGAGAAATCTAACTGTGATGAAATCAAGAAGACTCAAACTTTGTTTAAGTATTATGATTTAAATGGTGTGCCCAAGACCTGCATGGCCTGGGTACTTCTTGCTACTAACTAAGTTTTTATTTGTGCAGAGCATTCATAGGGCCAATCAAGGAGAAATTTGGCATGTGGATAGTGGATGCTCAAGGCACATGACTGGAAATCCACACTGCTTGAAGGATTTCAGAAGAATTAATGGAGGACATGTAGCATTCGGAGGAAATGCTAAGGGAGGAAGAATCACTGGTAAGGGAGCTGTAGAGGCAGGTACACTTACTTTCAATGATGTTTTCTTTGTTGAACAACTCAAATACAATATGTTAAGTGTATCTCAAATCTGTGACCATGGAAACAAAGTCTTGTTCACAGACACAGAGTGCATTATCCTTTCAAAAGATTTTAAAGTGGATGAAAAGAATGTTCTTTTGAGAACACCTAGAAAGGATAATGTATACTGTTTGGACACGCAAAAGGTTTCTAAACAGAATGTATTAAGTTGTTTACTATCAAAGGCATTTCATGATGAGTCTGCCATTTGGCATAAAAGAATGTGTCACATGAATTTTAAAACCATGAATCTGTTAGCTAAAAACAATCTGGTAAGAGGTTTGCCCCAAAAGGAATTCTCATGTGATGATCATTGTGTGGCTTGTCTCAAAGGCAAGCAACACAAAACTTCTTATAAGTACAAAGAAGTTTCTTCCATTGTTGCACCCTTACAACTGTTGCATATGGATCTTTTTGGTCCTACTTCAGTGGTCAGTATAGGGAAGAAAGCCTACTGTTTAGTCATAGTTGATGACTTCACCAGATTTACATGGGTTCAATTTCTTAGAACTAAGGATGAAACTACTGCATTAGTTAAGTCTCTTATTCTTAGGATAGAGAATCAGTCTGATTTGAAAGTGAAAGTCATTAGATCTGACAATGGTTCTGAGTTTAAGAACTATGAGTTAAACAGTTTTTGTGAGGAAAAAGGGATTGAAAGGCAGGTTAGTGCACCTAGGACTCCACAACAGAATGGAGTGGCTGAGAGAAGGAATAGGACTTTGATAGAGGCTGCTAGATCTATGTTAGTTGACTCTAGGCTCCCAATGACCTTCTGGGCAGAAGCAGTGAACACTACCTACTATGTTCAGAATTGAGTACAAGTAGTCAAGTCCAAAGGGAAAACTCCTTATGAGTTGTTCCTTAAAAGAAAACCTTTGATCAACTTCTTCAAACCATTTGGATGTCCCTGCACTATCCTTAATACCAAGTCACAATTAGGCAAATTTGAGAGTAAAGCAGAAGAAGGATTCTTTGTAGGATATTCCACTCAGAGTAAAGCATATAGAGTTTTTAATAGTGTCACTAGGATCATAGACGAAAGTATGAATGTCTCTTTTAATGAAAATAGGATCAATATTGCAGGTAATGGTCCTGATTAGTTATTTGATATTGATACATTGTCTAAATCTCTTTCTTTTGAGTTTTCTACAGAAACAGTTGCAGGTTTCCCTACAGCTGTTAGTGCAAATCCACAAACTGTCTCAAACAGTTCTGAAACTGTTAGCTCAAGTCCAACAAATGTTGGTAGAAACAAAGCCACTGAAGACCTTGTTGTGATTCCTTTGTTTCAAAATGACTCTTCAAATGCTGTTAGTCCAATGAATGATGATGCTGAACCTTCAAAGGATAAGGAATCTCCCGATCTCCAACAAAACAATGAATCTGAAAATCAAACAGTTGCAGATCAGGTATGTAATGCTTCTGGGAATGAGAGTGGATCTAAGGTTGATTTGTCTAATTTAGGGAATGTACTGATTTGTCACAAGGACCATCCCATAGAGCAGATTATAGGTGATCCCATCACTCCTGTCAGAACTAGGGGTATGCTGCAAGGTGAACATAGTAGAGTGGATCTAGAACAATTTGATGTGAATGCCTGCTTTCTATCACAGATAGAACCTAAGAAAGCAGTAGAAGCATTAAAAGACCCTTCATGGTTGGAAGCAATGCAGGAGGAACTCTTACAATTCCAGATTCAGCAAGTTTGGAAGTTAGTTGACCTTCCAAGAGGCAAGAGGGCTATTGGCACCAAGTGGATGTTTAGGAATAAAAAGGATGAGAGAGGCATTGTAATCAAGAATAAGGCTAGGCTAGTTGCACAGGGTTATACACAGGAGGAAGGAATAGACTATGATGATGTCTTTGCACCAGTTGCAAGGATAGAAGCAATTAGACTGTTCCTTGCCTTTGCAAGCTTTAAAGGGTTCAAGGTGTATCAAATGGATGTCAAATCAGCATTTCTCTATGGAACTATTGATGAGGAGGTATATGTGTGTCAACCACCTGGTTTTGAAGACCCAAAATATCCTGATAAGGTATATAGGTTGGATAAGGTTTTGTATGGATTACATCAGGCTCCTAGAGCTTGGTATGAGACATTAACATCATATCTACTTGAGAATGGTTTTAAGAGAGGTACTATAGATAAGACACTATTTACAAAGATTATTAAAACAAAGATTTGTCTTGTACAAATCTATGTTGATGATATAATCTTTGGATCCACTGATGATAGTATGTGCATGGAGTTTGAAGGCATAATGCATAAGAGATTTCAGATGAGTTCTATGGGAGAACTTACATTTTTCTTGGGATTACAAGTAAAGCAGAAGCCATCAGGTATATTTCTTAGTCAGTCAAAGTATGTCAAGGACATTTTGGACAAGTTTGGTTATCAAGATGTGAAGCTGGCCAGTACTCCATCGGAAACACACAAACAGTTGGGAGCAGATCCTGAGGGGGAGGATGTAGACGTACACCTGTATAGGTCTATGATAGGTTCTTTAATGTACTTAACTGCTTCTAGACCAGATATCATGTTTGTTGTGTGTGTTTGTGCCAGGTTTCAATGCAGCCCAAAGATGTCACACCTATTTGCTGTAAAGAGGATCTTTAGGTATCTCAAAGGCCAACAAAAACTGGGTCTTTGGTATTCTAAGGATTCACCTTTTAAGTTGGTGGCCTACTCTGATAGTGACTATGGAGGAGCTAATGTAGACAGGAAATCAACTTCCGGAGGATGTCAGTTCTTTGGCTCCAGGTTAGTATCTTGGCAGTGCAAGAAACAAACAACAGTTTCCACTTCAACAGCCGAGGCTGAATATGTTGCTGCATCAAGTTGTTGTTCACAAGTTTGTGGATCCAGAATCAGCTTCTGGATTATGGTATGACTCTCTTGAGTACACCTATCTATGTTGATAACACAAGTGCTATTAGTATTGTTAACAACCCTGTCAAGCATTCTAAAACAAAGCACATAGAGATAAGGTTTCATTTTATAAGAGATTGCAATGAGAAACGGTTAATCCAGGTTTTGAAAGTCCACACTGATGATCAGTTAGCTGATCTGTTCACCAAAGCATTTGATGTAAGCAGATTCAACTTTCTGATCTCAAATATTGGAATGATTAACTTAGAATAACTTAGAATCACATGTTTGATTGTGTCTTTGTGTTTTTGTGAGTTCTCTCTCTAACAGTTTGAAACTGTTAGTATTCTGTCTAACAACTGTTTGTGTTTGTGTTCAAGAGAAAGCTTTACATAATGCAACTAACAGTTTTCAACTGTTAGTACATGGAGTCCACAGCTGTTAGGCAAACTGCATGGTCATTCACGGGGGAGTCTTTCTTTTCAGTAACAGTTGTAGTTTATTAAGAAAACAGTTCTCAACTGTTAGTTCTTTTTCTGTTTAACTGTTAGTTTCTTTCAAGGGGTATTTTAGTCTTTGCAGGAACTTTGAGGGGATTTGAATTGCATTGAATATGCGTAACATATATAAGCCATTCCCTCCTCACAGTTTTCTTTACGCTTACTGAACTCCTTTCAAACGCTAAAACCCTAGAAACTCACTCGCAAATCGCCATGGCTCATCTTCCATTTGTTAAGGAACACAACATGCTTGCTTTTCTGTTGAAACCCGATGATCTCAGTGCTTTTCACGATGTGATTGATTATGTTTTACTGTCCAACCTACGTCATGCTTTGACCATCAATCCCACCATTTATACTGCGCATATCGATCAGTTCTGGAAGAATACTTCTATGAGAGAAGAAAATGGAGTGAAATGGATTGACTCCAAGGTTGATGCTAATGATTTTTCTATCTCTGAGAGTATCATAAGACAATACCTTCAACTTGATGATCTCGAAGGTGAGTATTCTGATTCTGTTTCTTTGGAATATCTGCATGCTGAGCTTGTTAAGCTGGGATATGAGGGCCCTAGGGGAAAGGGTACCATTTATAAAGGGCAATTATGTTCGCATTGTAAATTGTTGGGAAATTTGCTAAGTCATTGAAACTGTTGGACATGCAAAGTAAAAACTGTTAGAGTAATCAGTGAAAACAGTTGTATCTAACAGTTGTTGCAAGTTTTACAACTGTTAGTACAAAAGATCAAAACTATTAGTTCAGTTATACACAACTGTTAGAAGATCTTGAAGTGAAGACTGTTAGAAGAAATTCAGAACTGTTTATTCAACAAACAGTTGCTGTTGAGCTATTTATGGAAAATGCTATCTTTGTGGATTTGAAGTATATCTTTATCAAGTTTGAAGATTATCAAGATTATCTCGGAAGATAGAAGATTACCAAACTGTCAACTATTCAAGGAGGATCAAGAGCCTATATATACTAGAACTAGAATATTGTTTTACATAGTAATTCTACGCATTCGTACTTCATTGTTAATTTGTTTTCTAAAAGTGTGTTGACCTCTAAGTTTCATAGAAACCTAAGAACAAGTTGTGTTCTTCGTCTAACAAAATAGTTAGATTAGAGGTGTTGGTGAATATTGTAATTGTCATTGATTATTAATAAACATCTTGATTCTAAAAGTATTTTCTCGTGTTGATTGATTAAATTGTTCTTGTGATAAAACTTTAAACATCAATTAAGTGTGATTCCGCAACTTCTTAGTTGATTGTGATCAAACTGAAAGATTATCTTTAAACAACTCTGATTTAATTCTAAAGGTAATTCTTGTTATTGATATTTGGTAATATCCGATCCTGACACATGGGTGGGTGATTATATAAAAAAAGAGGAATTGGACCGCTCAGATTTGGTTCCCGTACGATAAAAAGTTATCGTTTAAACTTTTCTCTCTCTCTCTCTCTATATATATATATAGGGTAGAGATCTAGTAAAAAAAATTATGGTACTAAATGTAAGAAGAAATCTGGACCACATTATCTATTCAATAGTCAAACAAAAAAAATCACCTTTTTTACTGAATTTTCAGAATTAAAAAAATATACAGAAGGTTAAAATAGTAAATTCAAACAGCAAAAATAAAGGAAGAACAAAAACGTGGGTCTATTCCCGTCGGCCAAAATCTCAGGCAACCATACATGTGATTCACGGTTTACAAATCCTGATGCACAAAAATAAAACCTTCTGATTCACATAAGACATTGTAAACCAAAAATTACCAACGAAAGTTGCGTATTACCAACGGAATGAAGATGTTGGTAACACTTTTTAGAAAATTACCAGCGGAAAATTTGATAAAACCCGTTGGTAATTTAGAGCGGGAAAGTTCCCTCCATATTTGAGATGATTACCAACGGAAAAATAAAAAAATCCCGTTGGTAATACAAGGTGGGAAAATTCCCTCCAAAAACAGTCTTAATTACCAACAACATTACCAACGGATGCCTGTTGGTAAACAGTAAAAGCCTATAAAAGTGATTTCCGTTGGTAATTCCGTTGGAAATACACTAATTTACCAACGGATTAATGCCCGTTGGTATTGGCAACATTTCTAGTAGTGTTTCTTTTTCGAAAACGAGTATTACAACTCTCTCCCACTAAGACACGACTTCGTCCTCGAAGTCTCCATTTGCCATTCGCAGTAATTCTGACTATTCTCCTACCGTATCCCCACTGAACCTTGAAGGGCCCACTGCTTAAAGGGCTCGACCTTCCTCGCTTCTTGAATCGTATCACTTCTTTCCAAGGAAAACCTGGCGCGGTTCACAGATAACAACTTTAAATTCTAATTCTGAAAGCGTTTTATCAATGTAACTTTTCTGTCTACTCTGTGTTGTATGCAACTTTTCACAATTCTCCCGAATGTTCCCAAACATTTTCTGCATTACCTCGGTACTTCCGAGCTCTTACTGCACACTTCACTCTCAACAACTAGGCTTTTCTAGATCTGGATGGCTCTGGTTAGGATTTAAGAGATTGACTTTCAGATAGTTGTTTTCAGCTCCGAGTTGCATATCGTGTTCCTCAAAGTATTCCATCAAATTTCTCATATATTTCATCAGAGCACCCCTTCCAAACTCTTCTTCAGGCCACTTTCCTCTTTTCTGAAAGAGGGTGTCAAAGATAAAGCTGATGTCTTCAATACTAACATACCTTAAATCTGCTTTGTTAAGGAAGTATGACAGGTTGTTTGCTCTTCTGACATGAAAGATGGCATACTTTATTCTGAAGGTTGTCTGAGTATAGATATTGATAAGTTCAATTATTGGATACTCTGATTTGATCTCTTCGGGTTTTGTCATGGACTGAGAGAGTATGTGTTCATATCTTCTTCTCTGTTTGTCGTCCATGTTCTGCAACTCAAGGGAAATAACCTGCATTAGCTCATTGCTGAATATGTCTGGTATTCTTTCTTCAAGATTAGCAGCATTGACAAAATACGGTTTCCATATTGGTTGTTGGCCAGCACTTCTTGTGAACATGTTGCCTGCATCAAGTCCTGGATCTCCACGATACACTAGAGGAGCAGGTGGCACTATGAAGCTCCTTGGCAAAGGTCATTCAGATTCTTGTCTCACTTTCTCAACTGCCTCTTTCTGTCTGTTTCTTTCTAGTACATCGGCAGCTGACTCTTGAAACTAACCACGAGGAGGAGGGAAGCTTTCATGAACTTCAACGTTTACTCCACTGAGAACCCTAGATACGTCAAAGGTTGTTTCTTCTGTTTCGGCTTTCTCCTAGCTTCTCTTCTAGAAATTGCTAACCTTTCTTTCCTTCTGCGTGCAAGCTCCCTTTCACTAGGGATGTCATAAAACCTGTCAACAATTCTAGGTGAAGCTGGACTTGTAGCAACCCCAACGTATTCATCAATATCTCTGAACATATCACGAATTTCAGGATCCTCAGTTTCCTCCTCTGGTTGAGCAGAACTGCTTTCTCCCATATGCCTTGCAGGTGATGTGTGTATGGAATCATATAAATCCTTCATTTCTTCCTCTAAGTCGCTAGACCATTCATACATCTCGGCATGGGACTGCTCGTAAGGTATTTCACTTCTTCAAGATCAATTAGCCTCGGTTCAGATTGTTGCTGAGGTATATATAGTACAATCTGTTTATCAGCATTTTCTTTTTGTTGTTGTATATAAACTTCATTGGCCATATGTTGTTGTTGAATCCCAGACCCAGCTAAACTTATACATGCATATAGATATGAACTCAAACGCGGAACAAGTACAGTAGGAACCTGAGAGGGAGATGACTCCTGAGCAGGTACATTAGCACCCGCAGAGTGAGATGTCACATACAGTCTTCTCCTTTTCTCCCCCTCGGGTTGATCATCCGGATCCTGATCATCCCGTCTCCTCTTACTCCCCTGAGCCTGAGCCTGACATGTTTGTTCAAGGAGTGTCAGCCGGTCAGTAACCTTTGAAAGTGAAGTATAGAAACCTCTGGTGATCTCATCGATCTTGTTGTTTACATCTTCATGAAACTCTTGAAAGGCATCCATGGAGATTCCCGATGGACGCTGTTCGTTGTGAAGAGTAGTCAGAAGGTCTTGGTCATGTGCAGATTCTGGCCTTTGCTCAAGAAGTCTAACGTACAACATGCTCTTTAAAGCATCCACTGACATTGTAGCAGGATCAGGTTGTGGTTGTGGCTCTGGAACTAGAGGACGAGCAGCAAGGAGTGTTTCGATTCTGTTTAGCTGCTCAGCTTGGGCCTTGGAGGCTTGCTTGATCCGATCTAACTTTTGATTAGTCATCTGCAGTTGTTGGTGGATTGGTGACAAGGCTTGTTAAATTTGTTGTTGAAGTTCTACACGTGTAACAAACCCGGAATCACGAAGAGTTCCGTTTGAGGTACTAGCCACAGAGGCAGTACCACCTACTGGAGTAGCAGGTATGTTGGCTCCAGCAGGATTTCCTTCCAATCCTCGAATGGCACCTGAAAAGGTATCACCTCTGGTAGTTGAGGAGACTTGTTAAGTTAACAAGCTCAGTGCATCAATTGTGACTCTGTGTTGTTCATGATAAGCGGAGATCCGCGGTATATCAATTTGTGTACGAAAAGGAGTCGAGGATGAGGGAGGCGGTCCTCTTTGTTCAATAGGTCCAACACCCAATTGGGGTTGACCCAGTGTATGTGCTATAACCCTGTGCAATAAGGACGGTGCCTGTTGAGAGACACCGTAGTAGCTAGGTGGGGTAGAAACTTGCACGGGTGGGATTACCGCGACTTGTTTAATATGAGGCCCAACAATGTCAGGCCCCATAGTGGTTGTGGTTTCCCGGCTTTCTTGGTGTAGGGGTCCCTCAGCACTCTTCTTTTCTTTTCTCACCTCCTCTCTTTCACTCGAACTCCTAGCTAAACTATCTTCCTCTTCACCACTACCTGGACCATATCCGGCATATTGATTAGGATCTAGGAAAGAATCAGGAGTGACAGAGCCAGTTTCAACAGATATATCAGGAGATGGAGAGACAACTGGAATGTCATGGTCAGGGGCAATGATGATATTGTGAATGATAGGAATGGTAGTTGTTTGGGCAGGTGAAGTCAAAGGAATGACCAGACCACCAGGTTGGGGGATGGCCTGAGTAGTTTGAACGGGGTGAGTCTAGTCGGGAGAGGTAGTATGTGGGTCATGAAGTTTCATGAAGGAGGGTGTGCTTTCTACTGGTTGTTCGATTGGGTACTCAGGGGTACCCATGGGAGATATAACAAGTTCAAAGGTAGGGGCACCTCCTGGATGGGAAGCAGACTCATCATGAGAAGAACTGGATGACTCAGAAACGTCAAGACCAAGTTCAGTAAGAACAGCTTGGGTTCTGGTGATCTAGGAAAGTGATTGAATGATGGCTTGAATGGTGGTGGGATCATATGCATCCCCTCCCTCTCTAGTCTCAGCACCTTCACTCGCTTCTCCACCCCTCTCAACATTTTCCCTCTCCACTCCCCTCTCAGCATCTCTCACAGATGGCTGAGGCGTATTTTCGAATTCCTCACCAGGTGCTACTCCTCCCTGGGAAGGTATGGCCGGTTCTGGCACTACCATGGGAGGTATCCCTACACTCATCCTATAGCTCACAATAGTATCATTTTGCTCACATAGGTCTAATAGAGTGACAGGGAAAGATCTGGGGACAGGCAAGTTGGCCGGAATGGCAGGTTTAATGTACATGAAAAGTTTAGGGTTGATAGAAGGTAAACCTGCCCGGCGAGGAATATCAGCATTCCTATCCATCACATATTGGATGATCATTGGCAGGAAGCAGTGGTAGGGCAGCAAGTTAGCATCCTTTTTCTTTTGTGAGATCTTTCTTAGCATAGTTGCCTTGATATCTTGAAAGAGCAGGAATGCATAATCCACATGCAAGTGGTTGGCTGCAGCAACAAAGAGTTTGAGTTGGTTCTCTGTTGGAAACTCATATCCCGAGTGCTTGGGAGTGAGACACCTCTGGAGCACTATCATGAAAGTGTTATATTTTGGATGTAGACAGGTGCGTTTGAACAGATTCTTGTGGGTGAGCTCCCCATCATAGCCCATTTCCCGAATGGCTGTAAGACATGCCTCCTCATCCGGGATTTCCTCAAATTCTGTGGCTGAAGGTCTACTGACTGCAGTGGGCAGTGAAAAGATTGATCTGAGGCGGTGAAGTGGAATATTTACTTGGAATTCGTCAACCTCAGCATGTAAGACCTCCTTTCCTCTTTCATTAAGTCTGACATCACAAGTTTTCCAAAACTGTTGGACATATAACTCAAGACCATGTGTGCCTGTGGTGGCTGGGTTGTAGGTTAAGAGGTGATTTAGTGGATGGGTTTTGAGGATTTTTGTGACTATGGGATAAGTAGGGGTTTTGAGTTTGGTGAAGTCTATATAGTGGTTATTAGGATGAGTCCGGGTGTTAAGGAACTCAGCTTGAGGCATTATCTCCTCATGGTCACGGATAGCTTGAGCCATCTTATCTGTATAGACGGATAAAATAGTTAAGACATAGATACACAGATAAGCATGAAGGACAACATTACATATGAAATTAGATCCAATCTTTAGTGATTGACAAGGTAGTGGTTCATGTTGGACCAAAAATTTCAAGTGTGAAAAGTTAGTGAAAAATTCTCCAACACTGGAAGGCTTCAGTGTGTAGACAATGAATTGATGCGAGTAAAAGTTGTTTTGAGTATCTTATTATAGACATTGGACAGTTATAAAAAACGTTGCAGTACTGAAGCATGCTCCAAAAATCATCCTATCATCACTTTTTAGGCCAAAAATAGAGTTGATAGTGAAAACTCCAACACCCCAAGAACACGAAGAACACTTTTTGAGATTTGTGAAATATTTTTACATCAAAGTATTCCCCATATGTTCAAATAAGCCATCGCAAACATGAATTGATCAAACAAGTTAGTTTCAAGTCCCAAAAGTTCAACCAAAGTCTCGATATGCCTTATCGCATTCGGACGTTCAAGGGCTAAAAATCACCTTTTTAACTCAAAATTTTCAAAATGTAAACCGTACAAGTTGTTACCTTTGTGATTAGGAGTATTTTAATGTAAAAAGAGTAAATTTTGGCAAAGTAACGAGATGTTTTTCGAAATCAAAGTAGCCAAATCGAGAGTGTTTGCAAAATTTCGAATATTTGAAAGTGTGAAGTGACCGATGGAAGATGGGACGGTTATAAAGGTGAAAGAACACGTGTCAGTCGGTGATTGGGGTGTTAAACGGTTAAAAATTGCGGCTGATAGGTAAATGGGTGCGGCTGATAGAAGTGTTCAATCGCATGCGATTCACACTTTGGTGTGTTAATCGCATGCGATTCAGCATAAGTGTTGGTCCGATTCTATCAACCGATGCGAATCGCATGCGATTCATTCTTACATAACCCAATCGCATGCGATTGAAGGTTAGTTTGACATGCGATTGAAACTTGGTACATTTCTGTTAGACTATCGCATGCGATTAAGGAATATTGTTATCCCATGCTATAGCCTATCAAATGCGATTGAGTCCCATGCAATATAACCCAGACTTAGAAAATTATCATTGTGTTGAGATTGTAAGTGATTCCATGCGATTGACGCATAGAATGCGATTGACTATGAACACAGCCCAACACTTAGAGATTTTCTGAAAATTCAAAGTATCTGGAATTTTGAGTTGAAAAATTGTATATTCCAAGATACTTTGATTTGAGTTGTTTATTTTGACCCACTCCCCCTACACATGTGCATAATGTGTATCAAATTTCTCCCCCTACACATTTGCAACCTGTGTAACTCCAAAAATATACTCCCCCTGGAAAGTTGCACCAGATATCTGCACAGAGAAAAAACAGTATAACACCTACTTTAAGCAAATGAAAATAAAGGAGAAGAAAAAGAGATAACAATATGCTAGATTTGCAGATTGAGCATACCTAACTTGGATACCAGCTCAGTGAATCGACTTTCGTCTAATGGTTTGGTAAACAGGTCAGCCAGCTGATTTTCAATAGGAACATACTGTAGCTCAATTAATCCTTTCTCAACGTTATCTTTTATGAAGTGATAACGGATATCAATATGTTTAGTTTTAGAGTGGTGTACCGGATTGCAGGAGATGGCGATGGCAGACTGAGAGTCGCATAAAAGTGGAATGTTGTCATACCTGAGACCAAAGTATGATAGTTGTGTACGTATCCATACACTCTGTGAACAGCACATTGTAGCAGCAACATACTCTGCTTCTGCTGTAGAAGTGGATACACAGTTTTGCTTCTTTGATGCCCAGCAGACTAACCGATCTACCATAAAGTTTGCACTACCAGAGGTGCTTTTCCTATCAATCTTGCATCTGGCATAGTCAGCATCGGAGTAAGCATGAAGATCCAGATTTGAGTCCTTGGGATACCACAGACCAAGATCCATAGATCCCTTGAGATATCTGAAAATTCGCTTAACAGCTAACAGATGTGACTCCTTTGGATTCGCCTGATATCTGGCACAGAGACAGGTAGAGAACATGATATCTGGGAGACTTGCAGTTAGGTACAGTAAAGATCCAATCATCCCACGGTAAGTTTTGAAATCCACTGGAGAGCCATCTGGATCTGCTGATAGTTGTGCTTTTGCAGCCATGGGTGTGGAGATAGGATTACAGTTGAGCATATCGTACTTCGTGAGAAGATCTTTGATATACTTGGACTGGCAAATGAAACTACCATGACTCAACTGTTTCACCTGGAGTACGAGAAAGAATGACATCTCTCCCATCATACTCATTTGAAACCTGTTTGCCATGGTTTGTGCAAACTCTTCACTGTTCTTTGGATTTGTAGATCCAAAGATGATGTCATCCACATATATCTGGACAAGGATTTTGTCCCTACCTTTAGTTTTTGTGAATAGAGTGGTATCTGTCTTTCCTTTTGAATAACCCTCACCTATCAAGTACTCAGATAAGACATCATACCATGCACGCGGAGCTTGTTTTAAACCGTACAAGGCCTTATCTAGAATATAAACATGGTTAGGGTATTTGGAGTTGATAAAACCTTCAGGTTTTGAGACATAGACTTCTTCTTTAAGTACACCATTAAGAAAAGCTGTCTGCACATCCATCTGAAAGACACGAAAGCTGCGTGAGGCTGCATATGCGAGAAAGAGTCTTATAGCCTCAATTCGAGCAACGGGGGCAAAAGTTTCATCATAGTCAATGCCCTCTTGCTGATTGTATCCTTTAGCTACCAACCGAGCTTTGTTGCGAACAACCACTCCATCCGAATCCCTCTTGTTCTTGAATACCCATTTAGTTCCAATAATAGATTTACCATAAGGTAGAGGAACTAATCTCCAGACTTTGAGACGATCAAATTGGTGTAGTTCTTCTTGCATTGCAATCACCCAGTCTGGATCATCTAATGCCTCACAAGTCTTGGTGGGTTCAACCATACTTAAGAAACCCGCAAATTGACATTCATTTGTTGTTGCTGATCTTGTTTGAATGCCAATTGAGGGATCTCCGATTATGTTCTCCTCAGAATGATGTCTGGTCCATTTTATTTCATGAGAGGTAGAGGATGAAGGAATAAGATCTTGAATGTGTCTTGTCTCTTCTTCATCCTCTCGGGAGAAATTTGGGTCTGAATCAAACACAGGTGAGCTGTCCTGGTCAGCTATCGGAGTAGTCACAGGGGGCTGTGTGACTGAGACAGATGTAGAATCCTCGGTATATAGATCAGAAAATGGATTCGTTTCAGTGATCGTAGGGGCTGTGATAGATACACTTGTCTGTCCACCTGTGTTGATCCTGTTGTCAGTTAAAATAGGAGAAGATTCAGATCCTAAGAAATCAAACAAAAAGTCAAGGTTAGTATTAGAACTGGAAGAGATGTTTGATTCTTTATTTTGAAGACCTGGTCCTGAACAGGTAAGTTCAGAAGAGTTTATCTTTGATTTTGGTGGTAAATCAGTAACAGCCAATGTATTATCAAATGTTACATTGATGCTTTCCACAAGGCTCTTTGTTGGTTTGTTTAAAACTCGATAGGCTTTAGATTCAGTGGAGTAACCTAGGAAAAAAGATTCATCAGCTTTAGGAGCAAATTTTCGTAGATTATCCTTGTCATTTAGTACAAAACACCTATTACCAAAGACATGAAAGTATTTGATATTAGGCACTATGCCATTTGCCAGTTCATAGGGAGTTTTATTAAATCGTTTATTTATAAAAGAGCGATTCTGCGTATAGCAAGCAGTGTTGATGGCTTCAGCCCAAAAGGAAGGTGGGAGCCCGGAGTATGACAGCATGGTACGGGCAGCTTCAACCAAAGTTCTGTTTCGTCTTTCCACCACACCATTCTGTTGTGGAGTGTATGCTGCAGAGAACTGATGGTTGATCCCAACTAGGACACAAAAGATTTTCAGAGTATTGTTCTTGAATTCAGTTCCATTGTCAGTACGGATTGAGACAACACTCTGACTATGCTTGTTCTGCTGTTGCTTGATGAAGGAAATGATTGTTGGAGTGGCTTCATCTTTTGAGCGCAAAAACTTGACCCAAGTATATCTAGAGTAGTCATCCACCATGACTAGAATATACTTCTTCCCACTTTTGGACTGGATTCTCATAGGACCACAGAGATCCATGTGCAGGAGTTCCAAAGGCTTCGTAGAGCTAAATACTTGTTTAGATTTATGTGAAGCCTTCTTCATCTTTCCTTTCTCACAGTCTGCACATAGATGATCCTTCTTGAACCTTAACTTGGGAATGCCTCTCACTAAGTCACCTATGACTAATTTGTTGATATTTTGAAAGTTTAGGTGAGAGAGTTTTCTGTGTCATTGCCAAGTAAGATCCGTAGATGCTTCAGACATTAGACACACAGAGGTAGGGGAATCATATTTTTCCAAATCAATGGAATACAGGTTAGATTTTCTTGAACCTGCCAGCAAATCATCTCCATTTTCGGTTAAAACGGAACATTTGTTCTTTTTGAACACTACCTCTAGGTCTTTATCACAGAATTGTCCAATGCTGAACAAATTATGACCCAACCCTTCAACATAGGAGACTTTCTTGATCTTGATGTGCTTCTTCTTGATGTCTTCGTACCCCATTATTGGTGCAACATTGTCGTTCCCAAAACGTACATTCCCGGAGTACTTAGGAACATAATTCTTGAGAAGACTTTTGTTGCCAGTCATATGTTTGGTGCATCCGGAGTCCAGGTACCACAAGTGAGGCAACTGCAACAAGAGAATAAAGCACGTTCAAGTCCCCATATATGAATGGGTCCTTGATTGTTAGTTCCTAAAGGTGGTTGAGTAGTGATTGTGTCTACTTGTTGTGGTGAAACTTTAGATGATCTATTCTTAATTACCGATGTGGGTCGAATCTTTTGTCGAGTCGGATAGATTTGGAAGAAATTTGCTGAGCAAAAAGTTTCTTTACCACTGTCGGATTAACAGTTGATGGAATTGGAGGTTTTGGATTTGGTAGAGTTGCGGAAGCGTTATGTTTGCGAATCCATGTGTGTAAGGAATTCTTAAGAATTCTCTGTAGCCTCGGTGCATCAATTTGCTTTTGCTGAACTGGAGCATTGCAAGTAGTAGGTTTTGCTACTCATTGAATGGATGATGGCTTGGGTTTAGAAGATTTGGACATTTTGGAAGGGGAATTGTGAGACCGCTTTTGAGAATGCAAGTGTTTTTCCTGTGCAATCCAAGCCCTTTTAAATGCTTCATAGCCCTGCCATCGGTAGACTTCCAGTTCCTTGATCGTGAGCAATCGGTTGGATTTGTTTAAGCGTTTAAGTGCATGTGATTGACGAGTGGTGATCCACTGATGAATGATGTGTCCTTTTGAGTTTAAAAATGGGACACAGACTTGATGAGCATAAAAATCAGTCCAATCAGCACATGGCTTAATGCCTAAAGATTTTCTCAATTGATCATAACATCATTTAAATTCACAATGTCCATGAGTACAATCATCACTCATACAAAACATGGTAGAGGCAGTTTTGTCTTGTGAACATGAATGATTACAACTAGAATCAAACATCAAAATATTTTCACAGACAAGTTTCAAATTCGAACACTTCCTAGTGGATCTAGGAATAACTCTTTGCCATGATGCATTTATTCAGCGCTCCTCGTCTCCAGGCTTCTTCACATCTGCAGTAGAGGGTAAAAGATTAGAATTAAGTCATGGTCGACTAGCTGCAGCTCGTGATGATTCAGGTACGTCTTTGTGCACACGAGAACTGTGATTAGAAGTGGAAAGTTGCTTTGGTTTGTAAATCTGTTTAAGTTTAAGATTTGTTACGGCAGTATTATTAACAGATTTTATTTGTTTGTTACAGATTGAAGACTTAGTGGATGCATGAGTGGAATCATCAAGTTGTGAACCAAAGAGAGAAAATGTGAATGGAGTAGGAGGTTGCATCGCTTCTTGGATCTTCTTTATTCTTTCTTTTAGGGCAAACCGTTTCCTGCATAATTCGTCTAAGATCTTTTCATCATGAGCAAAAGACGTATTAAAGCGTTGTTGGAGGAGGATGGTTTCTTGTACCAAAGAAGATGTATCTACTCAATGATCAAAGATAGGAGGTTTGAATTCATCTTGAATGGCTTTGACAAGGTCCTGTTGAACAAGGTGGGTAAAACAAAACTCCTGCAGGGTGTTGAATCTGTTTTGTAATTCTTTGTGAGGAATGTATTCAACAGTGGGCTTTGGTGAAACAGGAGAGTATAGTTCGTCATCAGTGTAGACAGAAGATGAAACATCAGTATCAGATGATGACTGAGACAGGTGAGGTATGAGTCATTAAGATCAGAGTAGGCAAATGGAATTTCAGTTCGGAGATTAAGAGTTCGTTTGACATCTTCTTCTATACGTTCCTCTTCTTGACCAATAAAAACCATCCGTTGGGTAAGGCCTTCACCAAACAGATCAGCATTGTATAAATGTTTGGACGTAACCTTGCTCAATGCATTTGGGTGTTTGAAACCAAGCCCATCGAATTTCCATCTGGAGAAAGGACGTTCCTTTTCTTTGTATTGAGAGATGATCTTGTCGCTTTGATCGCGTTTCGACAAAAGATATTCAAGTTCATAGATTCTGGAGTAAAGAGTACTTAGTTCATTCCTAAGTTCATTTTTGAGAATTTCTGAATCCCTTTCAGCACATACACATTCTGCTTTGAGGTATAATATGGTGCTATACGTTTTATCTATTAACTCTAGGAATTCAGATTCTTTTACAGCTAATTGAGTCTTAAGGCTAATTAACTCATAATCTAGTTGTTTAATTACAGTTTGTGACTCTTTATCTTTGCATCATGAGACATCTTCTAGAACTTGATTTCTAGTGGTTAATTCTATTATCTGATTTTCTAACTCTTTCATTCGGATTAATATGGTTTGTATGTGTTCATGTTTAAAACCCATATTGTAGTTAGAGTTAGAAGATACCTTCCTGCTCTCCAAGCTCTCCTCATCTGAGTCAGAGAGATCATCACCATTATCATCATCTCTACTTCCTCCACCATTAAGAGCCATCAAACAGAACTGAGCATGATCTTCACCATCCAGATCACTGTCCGATTCTGTATCATCCAGGAACTGATCTTCTTCTACTAGCAGCGCGTTCCCATCCTGTCTTTGTTTGAACAGACGGTACTTCTGCCGATAGTATTCAGCATCTTTGGTCTTTTTCATTGGGCAGTTCCGGATCAAGTGCCCTGATCTTCCACAGTTGTAGCACTTGGAGTCAGTTTTCTTTTCCTCCTTCTTCTCTTCCCTCTGATATCTTGGATTGTCAACAGGAGCAGCTCTTTCGGGTCTCCTAGAACCTGATGTGAACCGTTGTCTATTGTTAGTCTTGTTGAAGTGGTTCTTGAAGTTCTTGTTGGCCACTGTGAGAGCTTGAAAGGCAGCTTTTATTGAATCATCTTCATCATCATGATCAGAATCACAGAGAACCACATGTTTAAGTTTCAAGGATCTTAATGATGTCTCCCTAGGGATTCTGTTAGCCACCACTAAGGCAAGAGGGTCAGCAACTGGTTGTTTCGGGTTAGACTGCGAGATTTCATCTTGATACTGATTGAGATCTTCGAAGATGTTGTGGAAGGTGACTGATGTAAGATCTTTGTTGATCTGTTTGTAAAGCCTAGCATAGCCTTTCCACTCAGAACCTAATGAATTCAGAAAAACACAGTTCAAATCAAGGTCAGTTCTGACAATTTGATTAGATCTCATTTCATTTTGCAGCTTGCAGTATCTGCCATATGTTTCAGATAGGAGCTCATTTTCACGAGCTTTGAAATCATGGTAACTGTTGACCAGTTGAGTACGTTTGATGTACTCTCCTTGTTCAGTGCCTTGTAGCTGTTTTTTTATTTCATCCCAGATTTCCTTGGCAGTACCCAAGCTTTCGATCTTCAGATAAATCTCAGATGAGAGACCCTGTTTCATATAGTACTTTGCTAGTCTCTCAGCTTTCTTTGTTTCCTTCTCAGTAGCAGTCAGCTCATCATTCGTCTTTTCTCTCTCATGTCTGAGAATGGGGGGATTGTTAGTTGGGTCAGCTTCAACGATCCTTGTGAACTTGGTGTTGCCCTTGTAGATGCATTCTATCATCTTGTCTCCAAATATTTCGTTGTGTTCAAGGAAGTCCATGAACCTTCCTTTCCAGATATTGTATCCCCCCGAAACAAAACAGGAGGTTTCGTGTTGGTGCCAATGGACATCATTTCATTTGTACTTGACATGATTAGTGATTTAGTAAGAAATGATCGTTTACTTGTGAGATGGTTTGATTGTTCGAAAGCTTAACCTAAAAGGTGTGACTATTAAAGCTTGATTTTTGGAGTGATTTAAAAATTGATTAAAGAACTAAGTCTTTTGAATTTCAATTTTGAATTAGACCTTAAAAGGATTAAATTCAACTTTGAACTAGATAGACTTAAGGTAATTTAATTCACCTTTGAATTAGATCCGATTTAGATTAAATTCAATTATGAATTAGATTGTTTGATTAAGTTCAAGTATCCTAGAGTTCTTTAAGTCAAGCCCAAAAGAGTCAATCACTTGTCTAAGTATATGGAATATCACTGTTTGGAATTAGTCTTATCGAGTGCGAATTGTTCAATCGAATGCGATTGAGTGTGTGATTTTCCTTGAAAACACAAGCAGAATGACTTAGTATTGATAGTTAATCGAATGCGATTAGACCCTGTTTCATCAAACACTTAGGAAATAAACTGTTAGTCCTGTCAATCGCATGCGATTGTCAATAGATTGAATGAATCAGTAATAAGGTTTGAAAGATATATCAAGTGTTATTCAATCAAATGAAATTCCAACAGTAATGGCTGATAGATGTGCAAGTGTTAATCGCATGCGATTGTCTTTATACTTAGGCTGATAGGGCAATCAAATGAGATTCACACTTAGTCTATTCAGGCTAACTTATCAACTGGCTCTATAAGCCGCGCACTGCAATCGCATGCGATTGTAGATCCGGCTGATAGAATCTGATCTGTCCTTTTCAAATCTGATTGCCTTACCCTGAATAGTGTCTAACGACTTGTACTTGATTGGTATGGAAAGTGTTTGACTTTCCTTGTACAACACTTAAACTATTTATAACTTATAATTAAATAAATTACAAAAACCGATTTCTTCTTCTTCAAGTTGTACAATTCAGACCAAGAACACCATAAATGCTTAAATACCCAGAGAATTTAATGTTTAAAAAGTGGGTATTTAATGACTTTTCTTGACCGAGAATGTATAGATATACTTTCGGTTCAAGTTTTTCTTCAAGAAAAGTTTTCGTAGACTTTGTAAGCTATGTAAAACAACCCAAAAGTAATTTAAATAAGATGAAGTTTATACCTTTACGGAGTTCTACCTTTTGGAGTTGTTTAAGCTAAAGTTTCTTTGAAGAAAGTTGAGGTTTTTGAACTTGTGTGAAACCGAGAATCTTCTCTTCTAGTAAGCTTGACATCTTCGAGATTTTGAGGTTCCTTTTCGAACAATCACGAGCCAAAACAAGTTTGGCTCTGATACCAATTGATGGTCCCGTAATGTATACGGATGAAGCAATGCTAGATGATAATCTTGCAAGTGTGTGTTTGTGTGTGTATTCGGTTTGTAGAGAGAGAGCCGAGAGAGAGTATGAAGCACACAAACACAAGTAAGAGAATATTCAAAGCTTAACATTGAAATGTGGGGGAAATGCCTTTATATGGCATTTCCCCAACTTTGTATAATTTACATATTACGCCCCTCGCTTTAATATTTCTAACACCTTATAATTCCCTGTCGAACTCCTAGTTTGATCCCTTGCTTTTCCCCTCTCGAAAGCACAATCAGCCACTCTCTTCTTCTAATATTTGTATTTTTGAAAGTAGAAGAGTCAATGAAACAGTGGTATATTCTTGCCCTAATTGTTACCTATATATAACTTCCAACATGGGCCAAGTCTACTACCACCCATAAATTCCATCTAACCCCTAAGCCCAATTATATAGATGGTAGCTAGTTGTTTAAGGCCAAATTAACCCAAATATTTACTTTTATTTATCTAGCTAAGCCCAACAACACCAAGTCCATCAAAACTAATTACAAATTCCAATAAGTAATGTAACTTAATTAATAAGCCTAGCTCAACCGTTATATATACATCACCATAATAATAATATTGCAAACATTTACGACTTCCGGATCTTCCACATAATTATAAGTTTGACCTTAAGTATCGACTTATAATAATATAAATTTCTTTTTCAAAAATGGGTATTACAGTTACTACTTGATTTATTAGAATCAAACTTCGTTGTTGAATTGTTGGGTGGGATTTCTTTTTTGGATGGAGCTTGTGCCTACAAGATAAGATTAAAAAAGTTAGAAACTGAGCAAAATTTGCAAAAAGCTTTCTGTTTTTTGAGGAAAAACACAAACCATCTTCTTTGGTACTGAAGCATTTAAAGAAGAAGGTGATGGAGGAGCCGCGGGTGCCGGAAATGGCATCCTTGGCTTTTTCTTAGAGGTAGGGAAGATGACAATTATGAGAGTTTGAAGGTGAGATACAATTACTCAATTAGTCCTTTTGAAAGAAAATGACCAAATTGTCCTTTGAATAAGTCAACTAACAGTAGAAGGTAACGAAGAGTTAGTAAAAGGACCAAGGGCGGAACAAAACTCGCATAGTAGGGATCATTGGCGTAATTTTTTTTTACTTAAAGGACTAAACCAGTAATTTTGGACAAACCACAGGGACCATCCGTGTAATTAACTCTGGTTTTTATAATCTTCAACCATCTAACCCGTTCGGGTGTTAAGGTCTTGAGGGGATTCTCAAAAATACAATCTACCAAAATAAAAGTCTTTTCAAGTAGCTTATAGATTGGGCTTGAGATTATCAATTAATCAGCTCCAGCTCCAGCTAGTTACGCCAAACACACCCTAACTATAAAGGAAAAGTTTTATGATTTTTGATTTGTTACTAAATTACCCCTAATTACATTTAATATATATTTTAGAAAATTAGAATATTATTATATACTGATTATAGCATAATCTGTTTGAAATTTTAGAATTTTCTTTATTGTTTGTCCTCGACTACATTCTTTATCTACTTATTACTTAACACGTGTTATGCTTTATGAGTAGGTCTGGTAATTCGGGTCATGTTCGTGTTAAATGGTTCGGGTCATGTTCGTGTCAACCATTTTCATGTCACTTTCATGTCGACCCATTTTTGACCCGGTTTAGTTTCGTGTCGTGTTCGGTTCGTGTCACTTAATTCGTGTCCGGTTCGGGTCGTGTTTTCGTGTCGACCCATATTTTGGAGAAAAAATCAAGTTGTGTTTTCGGTTAAATAACTTGACTTTCATGTCGGGTTTTCATATGGAATTATTTTTTAGAAAAAGTTTGCATGTATAACTTTCTTATATCAACTTTACTAAGCTTTTATTACACATTTTAATTCTTTATTTGTTCAACTTCTCAAGCATAAAAAATATAAAATATAAAATATAAAACCAATATAACAGTTCTAAGTTCTAAAGCACAAATACAAATAAATTTCATAACATAAGTTTGGGAATTCAAAACACAAATACAAATAAAATTCACAACATAAGTTTGGGAATTCAAACATACAACTAAAATTCATCAAACACACGAATACATCATCCTATTAATTGTCAGAATGATGCGAGTCGCAACGCAGAGGAGGCTAGGGCACACACGCACAACGTTCTTTCCCCTTTCCTCCTTTTCTTCCTAAATTTCTTATTTCTATTCTTAATATCTTATGTATATATTTACTTGTTTTTTTAAATTAATATTTATCAGTTTTATCAAAATAAAGATTGGCGGTAATTGACTATTTGGCACAATTTTGGAGGTAAAATAAAAAGACTGAAAATCTAAAACTCCCATCATTTTAATATTTTCTATACTAGTTACTTAGTTAGTTACTTAGTTCCTATTTATAATTTACAAATTTCCAATTATTTTTAAGTTAAATATTTTTTGGGTTTTTTTAGTTTTTATTATAAAAAGATCGTGTTGAACGGGTTACTTTCGTGTTCGTGTCGTGTTTGTGTCGAAAAGTTTCGTGTCATTTTCGGGTCGACCCATTTCAGACCCAGTTCAGTTTCGTGTCGTGTTCGCGTCGACCCAAATCGTGTTCGGTTCGAGTTGGGTATCGGGTCATGTCAGGATTTGCCAGCCCTATTTATGAGAAACAAAGTCAATCTATTATTTTATATTTAACTGTTATTTATACCTATATATTATAGTATTAAATATTTGTGAGGAATTTTGAACACTAACAGTTCTAATTGCTGGATAAGTAATTTTGAATGAGAAAAATACTAAAAGGCAAATTTGGCGGAGTGGTAAGGTTAGGAGGAAGGAACTATGCTTGTGGTTATTAGATCAAATTACACCCATAGCATTTATTTTCTTTTTTCCATTGCAACCTGCCTCTCATGTTGAACGAGTTAAAATTGTTAAAATTGGCTTTTGCTGCTGTGTACTAATTACTAAAGAGACACCTGGACTACTTTTAAGATATCTTGTTTTCAAACATATTTTGTTTTTTAAAAAAACAAAGTTTACAATTAACAAAAAAACATATTTTATATAAGACAAAATCCTTATCCTTCAAAAAAAACCAAATTAGAAATTGATAATTTTTTTTTTAAATTATTAAAAATAAAGTCTTCTAGTTCTCGAGTTGTTTTTTGAAGGAGGAAAAGAAGAGGCTATTTGATTACAAAACAAACTTTCCTTTAACCCACACTCCGTGCGGAAATTAGTGTCATCCATCATACTTTTTTTTTCTCTTTTTCTTTCCTCATGCCATGTCACCGCAACATCATCTTCTTCTCTTTTTTCGAAACTCAATAGCATTCAAAATCAACATTAGTTGCAGAGGCGGACCCAGCCCAAGAATCCACCGATAACACACAAATAAATTCATCAAACCAAGTAACAACAAAAGCACCTAACCTTAGAGACCTGTTTTCGTAGGGAATTTATGTAAATACGTAACACGATTCTATTAAGTTTTATGACCCTTTTTCTTTTCATCTTTTATTTTTTTGGGCTTTTAAGAGAATATGTTAAGTTAATTAGATATTGGACTATTTATTTATATAGTTGAGCTACTTAGTTAGAAGAGAAAAGAAAGATTATATGTTGCACCTAAAATTTCATATGTTGCACACATATATAAATTTATAACATTTATTATTTTTTATCCTAAGAATGAAAATTTGAGGGGTAGCATGTGCTATGAAGGAAGTCCGCCCCTGATTAGTTGCTCATATATCATTGTTGAGTAGCTTGGGTTAAATAAAAGCTAGTGATTCGTACAAATCAAAAGTTATCCATACATAACAACTTTATTTATTATAAACTTATACCATATGCTGTTAGCTTTTTGAACCTATTACATATAAAAAAATTTGTAATGTACAAATCAGCTCTCTTAAATAAACCCTTAATCTTGTTTAAGTAGTTTAATCAAGGGAAGTGATACTTCCACTGAACAAATTTCTTTATCCACGGACATTTAATGGATTGGACATGTTTACCCCTACAAATTTTAATACGGAGAGAGAGAGAGAAAATTCACAGGTTACAAGAATATACCCCACTTCCCTAAAATTTCTTTTTTCTTATAAACTAGCCACACATTTTTTTTCCTTTATTCATACTCCCATTCTTCCACAACCAGAATCACCAAATCAATGTTGTATAACTATATAGTATGCAATACCGTAATACGGAGTAAAATATAATAATGAAACTTGTTGAGTTGTTTCTTAGCCTTATCTAAAGCTTTTTTTTCTTTTTTATTGTTAGAATATGAGTTCAAACCCCCAGATTGAAAGAACATCTTCTGCAAGTAACAGAGCTAACAAGACCAAAAACATTAGCATGGGCTGAACTCAACAATGAAGAAAGAAGAAGAAAATACGAAGAAAAATATAAACATATCAAGATCAAAACATACGAAACCGATGCTACTTGCAGCATAAAGATCCCCGATTAAGATCAGATAGAACAATAGGATAATTGACGGAGAAGTACCGACCGAAAAACCAAAGAGTTCAAACCCAGAGATTGAGATTGGACTGTGATTCTTTTCACTGTTTACCTGCTTTTCGAGCAAACCCATCAGAGCTAATCTTCCATTATTACCTAGGTTCCAGCATTTACGAGAAACTATGGTCCTAGTAACCATCTTGCCCAGTAGACCTTTTTTTTCTTGCTTCGGTTTGAGACTCATTCATATAAATGCATCCGAAACTCGAAGAACATGTCTTTTAATTTGCAAGTTTCTTGATAAAAAAACGAATTTGTTTCGATGAAATGAGAAGACCCGTTTGATGGCAGCGACAAGGAAGAAGGCAGCGGCGAAGAATCGAAAAAGATAGTTATCACCGAGAAGTATAGTTTTGCTGACAGCGGCCAAAATAAGACGTGGCCGGTACTCGATGGTGAAGAAGCGATGGAACTACTCAACAAGGAGTAGAGGACGCTGGCTGTGCGTTGGTCAGTAGGGTCGCTACGAGCCTAGGACTATTTCTCCCTCTTCAATTTTGGCAATATGTGAAAGTTTTATAAATTAATCATAAGGGTAGAAAGGTCATATTATATAATTGTCATTGAATGAATAAAATTAAGCCTTGGAAATATCAGGTCCCTTTAATCAATAAAAATGCTTTTATTAGATTAAATTAGGAAATTTTGAGATTTCAAAATTCCTCTCCAACTCACTCTCATATATCATAATTGCATGCCAAATTTGGAACAATTTGATAACTGATTTAAGTTCAATATTTTTAACGTATATATCATGCTTTTATTATAAATTATGTAAAAGCAACAACATGGTGGATTTTGAATTCTCATATTTACATAATCAAAATTTTCAAAAATAAAAGGTTACGTTATATGATCACAAAAATCCGCTCTAGGAGAAAAACAAAAATGAAAAGCAATCTGTAAATATTTCTACTTGAGCTTAAATTAGAAAGTAATATGTGAAGGTGTTTACACGTGTAAAGTGTAAATAGTAATTGTAAAAAGAAAGATAATAGTAATATATCAAATTTCATGAGAAATTAAATATCATGATATAATAGTAATATTATCAAATTAACTCTAAATATCTCAAAAGAATTTGAACTTCAGTTAGCAAATTGATATATAAGGTAATTAGGGTACGTAATATCATATATGTTCTTAACTTGCAAATTGTCTCTTAACGTAGAAGTTTTTTTATGCATAAAATACAATGATCTTAAAGTATACTTTGGGTATATAAGATATTTTGCAATTTAAGAACAACATATATATGAAATTGCCTCAAAAAACTATCCTCTTAAATATGGGATAATTTGAAAGGATAGAGGTCGCATTTCATTTCTTTCCAACTCGATAATATAACTTAGTCATTTCCTTTCTTTCACTCCACTTTTCTTCTTAAATAACTCGGAAACGGAACACTAGTCCCACGCTATCACACCCAAACCCTTTTCCTCACAATATATAGCGTTTAAGTTTAATTATGTTGTTTGATATTACATATTATGTGATAATTAATTTACGTGTTTGATAAATAAATTAATCTATTTATGCCTTAATTGTTAAAACATAAAAATCGCCCAAAAGAGATTCATGTATTTGAACGCATAAACCGAATAAAGATAGTGAGTTGCATAAAAAGAAATTGAGACACACTCAAAATTTTATCGATGAACAAAAGGAACATTTTAGACGGACAGAAGCAAAAAAATGGAAGAGATTTTTTTGAGAGATAATAGGAAAATAAGCAATCGTAGCCTCGTAGGAAGTTTGATAGAGATCGATTCGAGATGGTCAATCTCCTAAAGAAAACAAGAAGGAAACAATGCTAATTTCAATACTAACAATTTATAAAAGGGAGCTGATCCATACACAATAGATTTTAGTCATATACAACAAGGTACAAAAAGTTACTACACATGTTACAAGTTGATGTTGCATAAAATTGTTGTGTATAAAAACAACAAGAACCTAACTCCTAAAAATTCTACCACTAAGCTTTGAAAAAGGATTATGGGAAACATGCATGCAGCCGTGGATGTGCTGTTAAACATAGAAACATCACAAGTGCTTCAAATGATTGTAACTTGAGCTTGGAAACTTGTACTTCCACTTGAGAAACAAAAATCGCACCAACGCACATATCAAGGTTAATAGGAAGTTTAAGGTAAAAGAAAGACGAGGCATTTACATAACCTCAAACTCAAGAATATATCCTTATAAAGTGGAGAAAATTAAGTATACAAATCACTTTAAAAATAGTTAAATTTTGAATTTTAATTTTGGATGTCTATCGGGTATTTATTTAGTAAAACTAAAAAAGAAATTGAAGTAAAAAGGTATTTCTTATAAATAATAACTAGGAAGTTTTAGGCTGTGCAATTGCACAGCCCTAGTAAGAAAATTTTGTTTCCTATCAGTTTCGCCCCCAACTCCCTCAGTTTCACCCCTAGTTTCGCCCTCCAATCAATGTTTGCCACGTGTCGCATAGCTTCGCCCCTCCATGCTAGTTTCGCCCCTCATGATCTCGACCTTGGTGCCTCGTCTCGGTTAACGTAAAAGTGTGTCGTAATTTGTGCCCGGTCTCGGATAAAGTGCCAGTTTCGCCCCTTGAAGGTTGGTTTCGCCCCCCAGTGTTTTGTGTTTCGTGCACTTGCAAATCGACAGCTTGGTTTCTCCCTCAAACAGTCTCGTGTTTCGTGCCATGGGCGAATCTACAGTCTTCGAGTTTCGTGCCATTGGATTTCGATGGTTACAAGGGAGAAGCTAGGGGCGAAACTCATCACTTCACAACAGCGATATCCTCCATATTTTCCGGCCAAAAAATTACGGCAAACACATCGGCGAGTTCATTTCTTCAAGGTTGGTTAACTTGCGTCTACGAATAATCCGGGTACAACATCATTTCGACTAACAATATTCCGGCCAGACCACCTCAAGTTTTCCGGCGAACAATAATCCGGCGACACTCATTTATTATATTTCAACCATGTTAAACGAGGTAATTTTTTTGTACCTATTTTTAGAACAAATGATATTATTTTGTTATTAGGTTGTATTAATGTTATTAGTTTAATGTTGTTGCTTATTTTTAGCTTATTTCATATACTTAGTAGGTAAATGTTGATATATATTGTTAATAGAAATTGATCTATATTAAAAAATTTAAACAAGCTTAAAAGCATGTTTTGACATTTTGTATCCATAATTAAAGAGAAAAACTACGTATTTAGCTACTAATGGTTGACATAGGTTATAAATGTGATTTGGTTAAATATATCATGTTTATTACATATATGTATATATATATATATATACTTTTATTTAATAGGCATTTAATACTTGTGACTTTATTGTCAATTAAATGGTTTTTGCAATCAACATTTTTATCATCAACATGTTGCCATCACTTACTCGTCAATATTTGGCTATCAAAGTATCATCAATATTTTTCACAACTTATGTGATAAAATATGATTAGATATTAGATATTTAGCGAGAAATTTTTTATATTGATAGTGATGTTGTTTGAGATTATATCACTTTGTCAATCACTTTGCACTCAATAATCATGAACAAGAATTTATATAACAAAGTATCGATAATAACCATGAACAAGAATTTGAGTCACGCTATATAAAATTTATAATTAATTAAATTTCAAAAAAAGTAAGATAAAATAATATATTAATACTCCCCCCTTTAGACCAAGTAAACGCTATATAAAATTTATAATTAATTGAATTCATGATTATACATTGTATTTAAAATGTTTGCAAAAAAAATTGTATTGTTGGGGAGATAGCAATATCAAACCTTAATTAAACCTATCTATTAATTAAAATAGGATTTGATGTTTACAAAACCACATATTCAGTTTTGGACTTAGATTAATGAAAAACATGTGTTGTTTTTCATATTAGACTTAAAGAATTTCTAAGTAAGAAATGTCAGCTGACGAACCAAAGTGTCAGCTGAACACTGAGTATCAGCCAAAGGACCAGCTTCAGGAAGATCAGCTAAGAAGAAAATACAAGTCAAGAAGCATCAGCTATGCATCTACAAAGCATCAGCTGATGGTGAAAACCATCAGCTGAGGGTTCCTCAAAGATCAGCTGAGCAGTCAAGGATCAGCTGACAGTATCTCATTGATCAGCTGATGCCTCCCATCTGTCAGATAAGCTGAGCAATTCGATCAGCTGAGCAAATCTAGTCAGCTGAGTCTTTCACATTTATCCTTAGCTGACCAAAATTATATTTGCAGTTCATTGTCTGTTAGCTGAGTAATTATACTATAACTCAGATAATAGCTTTTGTATGTAATGGTTTCTTAAGTCAAAGGCAGAACATGTGTTGTTCACTTTATGCCTTAGATCTTTCTTTGTAAAAGTACTTAGCACTTTTTGTATATGCAAAGAGACAAAAAGGATAGATCTTGATCCCCTGGAAAAGATGAAAGATACTTTAGAAGAGAAGATCTCGAAGATATGCTTCAACAACTAAGTATGGTTGGCAACTCTATACTTGGTAAAGTCAAGTCTTCAAGAATCATGGTGTTGATAAAAGTACAAGCATGGAAAGAGAAGTTTACTCTCCCAAGACATGAAGGTAGTACTTTAATAATATAATAATAGATAGTGGGTAAACACCTTACCACCTTACTGAAAAGTATGTTCACTTTACACACTTTGTGTATAAAGTTAACTTACTTTTCACCCACTAACTTTATCTATTATAATATTATTAAACCAAGTACTTTTGTCTCCTTCTCCTTTTCATCAACCCGGACACCGTTGCTTATATATACCCAAGCATGGAAACATGCTAAGTATGTGAATAGATAGTTGAATACTGAAATCTCATATGTTGAGAATTAGAAGAGTTAGCATTTTACTTTCAGTATAACAAACTTGTTCATGTGTTGAATATCTTAGACATAAGTTGTTTAAGATTAGCTTAGTCTATGTGTTAGACGAATTTAGTTGCCACCTTTTATTGAACTTAGATTTTCTGTATCTAGTTCATGTAATTCTTGATTCACATCAATAAGAATTATATAAAAGTAAATCGTGTGTCTCTTAAATTTTAATTTGCTAAAGTTTGTATTCAACCCCCCTTCTATAAACATTTGTTGTTGTAGTATCCATTCGGGACCAACAACTGGTATCAGAGCAGGCTGGATAACTCATATCTAAGATCTGTTTTGCTTACTCTTCAACTGCTTCTACCCCACACTACAAAATGGCCACTCCCATTGCTGCTTCTAACGGTTCTTCCAACAATGGCTCACTCACAAGGTGTCCAACGTTTGATGGAGAAAACGTTTCTCTCTGGAAGAGTAGAGTTCTTCTCTATATGTCAAGCCTAGATGATGTGATGCTCAAGACTGTTACAGAAGGTGCTTATGTTCCTTCCTCAACAATTCAAGTTACTGAAGCAACTGACGAAGTTCCTGCTGCTGAAACACTGATCATAAAGCCTATAAATCAGTGGTCTGATGAAGACAAAAGGCTTGTTAATCTTGATGTTAAAGCTTGAACCACTTTAGTCTCTGCACTACCAAATGATGTCTATCATCAAGTACTAAACTGCAAATCTGCAAAAGAGATGCTAGAAACTCTCACTGTGGCTTATGAAGGTACAGAGGAAGTTCAAGAAAACAAGAAAACTCTTTTGGTTAGCGAATATGAGTTCTTCCTTGCTCATAAAGGTGAAAGTCTCACTCAGACCTACACCAGGTTCAATTGCTTTATTAATGATCTACATAGGGCAGATGTTCCCAAGAGCAACAAGGAACTTGTTACTAAATTTCTGGACTCTCTCCCAGAATCTTGGGATCATTTTATCACTGTGCTAAAACATGGTGAGAAAATAAAGGGTCTTTCACTGGTTGGTCTGTATGGAAATCTTATGAATCATGAACAATCAGTGAAGCAAAGGAAGATTTCTACCAAAGAGATGAAGGAAGTTGCTAAGGCTCCCACTACAGCTCTTGTGTCCAAGAATAACAGATCAAGAAGTTTTGCTGCAGTGGTGGATGAGTCCAGTGAAGAGGAAGAGGAGGAGTCTTCTGATGAAGAGCAAGTGGCTGAAGGGGATGAAGATTTGGAGAACATGGACAGCAATGAAGCTGCTGTAGAACAGGCTGCCATGTTAGTAAAAAGGTTCAAGCCTTTCTTGAAAAGAAAGGGTGTCAAGAGCTTTGAAAAGAAACCCTTCAAAGGAGAAAAAGCCAAGGTTAAATCAAAGGCTTCTGAAGGTTGTTTCTCCTGTGGCAAGACTCGTCACTATGCCAGTGAATGTAAGTCCAGAGGAAGCACAGACTTCAAGGGTTCCTCAAGCTCAGAAATCAAGATTGATTATGAAGCCAAGTATAAGAAGCTTCTTGCTGCTGTCCTTGACAAGAAAAAGAAGAAAGCTCAGAGCAGGGTGTTGGTGGCTGAAGAAGAAGATTGGGCTGAGGAAGATCTCTCAAGTGATGAAGATGAGGTCCTCTCTGCTCAGCTCAGCTTGATGGCCAACACAGGGAGTACAAGTTTCTTTGATGAGGACATGAAGAAAGCTGTCAAAGCTTGCACTTCTCCTAACTGGGATCCTTCTTCTATGTATCAGGTTGGAAAATTTATTAACTATGAAGATAATGAAAATAATACTATGTTTGATTATCTGTGTGTTGAGTTTCAGTCAAATATTCAAAGAGAAAAGAAGCTAAATTTAGAAATAGAATCACTAAAAGAGAAGTAAAGTCTTAAAGATGAGAAACTGAAACAGATGACAAAGTTGGAAGATAATTTAGCTAATCAAAAGATACTTAATCAGATCTTGGTAAAAGAAAACAATGAAGCAACCACTAAGTTTAATGACCTTCAAAAAGTAGTTAAATCTTGGTGTGTTTCTGCTATTAAGACCACTCAGTGTGTCAATGAGCATATTCCAAAACAAGTTAAAACTATTATTGGTGGAAATTACTTCCAAGCTGCTAATTGTGTTGATTTTAGCAAGGACATCAATATCTTAGAAAAGGCTGATATTTTACCTCTTACTTTTAAAAAGATTGTAAAAGGAAAAAGTATTATCACTAACAGATTTGTTAATAGTAAAGGTACTCAGCTAAAAGACTCAACCACTTCAAAAGTTGGTTCAAGTTCTAGTGTTTTGACAGAAAGCAAAAGTACTGATAATTTAATTGTAAAGGAAGTCAGTAAAGGAATGGAATCATTTGTTGATAACAAAGAGACATTATGTTGTCAAACCTTGAAAGCTGATACATTAAATATAAGTGCTTAGTTGACTGGCATTTCATTAGTTGATGATCCTCAATCAGCTGATCAGAGAATAGATGATAGTTGCTCAGCCGATACCCTGTCAGCTGATCAAAAATCCTCTATAAACTGTTTAGCTGATCCAGTATCACTTCAAACTCTTTCAATAAAAGAAACCAAGAGAAAAGGACTAACACTGTGTTCCCGAGTTCAAATTTGAGGGGAAGAGAAAGCATTTGGATGGATTTTGGAAGGAAAATTAAATCAGTTCATGTTTCCTAGTTTTTTGGAGGGGAAGGGAAAAGATTTTGGAAAGAAAATAAGAACCAAATTTCTTCTATGATTTTCCTCCCAAAGTTGGGAGGATTTTGAAAGGAAAAGAATCGTGAAGATTTTTGTTTCATCTCCATGACGAATATGCCCCTTACCTAGTATAAAATACATGGATAATCTCAGTTGTTTTTGCCTCTACTGCTAGGAAAGATCATCTTGTTCTGCGTCTGAAGTTTCAACTTTCAACATTGTTGATTAGCTTTTTCCAGCCTCATGTATGTTCTTCATACTATCTTTCTTCTTTTTTTCTCTGTCAGTTTTTATGCTCTGTGTGTATTATATATATATATATATAATATATATATATATATATATATATATATCAATCCAGTATGTAAAGATTTATAGCATGCTATAAGTAGGAAATGAATTTTCTATATACATAATGATTCAAAGATAGTCTATTTTAATGTGATGTGACTTGATAAACCCTTCACTTACAAACTTTTTTTATTTTATGGTGTAATATATTTCATATAGTTCTAATTAGATGATTAGGTATTTATATACTAGGAAATAAAAAACGATTGAAAAAATATAATATTTTTATGTCAGTGTTTGAATTTTTTTCATGGTATGTAAAAGATTTGTAGTTGATGATAATATTTAAATACATACACAATATATACTAATTCAAAATATGTCATAATATGTAAAAAACATCGCAGCTTGCATCTCATTAGAACTAAATGCATAGTAAATTACATCATAAAACATTCAAGATTTGTGTTTTCCCTTGGCTCGTTTTTCAAGCAAACAAATTGGGATGCAAGGATTTTCTTAATTATTATTAAATCCATTTGTGGTTCAACGATATTTGTTTATGAACTTATAAGTAAATTACACATGAACAACAAATATATAGATCGTACTGATATTAATTATGTTTTTTTGATAATGTTTGTTTGTGAACTTATCTTGCGTAGAATGGATAATGTCATTTTTGAGAGAATTCTTACTATACGTCGAATGGTGAGAGCCCGGAAATTAGCATTTGTTCAATTGATTTGTATATTGTTGGTCCATATTACACGTCGTAGGCTTGCCATAACAAACCAACCTAAGTTGCCTACCCGGGAAGAGACCTTGGATAGACAAAGAGTGCGAGAAGAGATCTTATATAGCCTCTCAACTAGTGGTAAATGCCGTGAACTCATTCGTATGAACGAGGAAACATATAGAAATTATGCAAAATTTTAGAGGATGACGGTGGTCTTAGGTCAACTCAACGAATGTCTGTTGAAGAGCAAGTTGCTAGGTTCTTACATATTGTAGGACATGATTTGAGAAATCGTTTTGTCTCTTGGATTTATCGTCGATCTAAATCAACAACAAGTAGGTGTTTTCACCGAGTTTTGCGATCAATTATCTCCTTAGAAGGTCGTTATCTTCAACAACCCTTAGGTGATACTGTTCCAAAGGAAATTCAAGAAAAAAAAAGATTTTATCCTTTTTTCAGGGATTGCGTGGGAGCAATTGACGGGACCCATGTTCGTGTACGAGTATCTACTAAAGATGCCCCTAGGTATCGTGGTCGTAAAGGATACCCTACAATTAATGTCTTAGCTGCTTGCACATTTGATTTAAAGTTTACGTATGTTTTAAGCGGCTGGGAGGGTACTGCATCAGACTCAAGAATAATAAAAAATGCACTCACAAGAGAGGATAAACTACTCATTCCAAGTGGTAATTTTTTAATTTAAAAGTGTTTGCATGCATAGTATTAAATTATGATGAAGTTGATAGTATGTTGTTTATAGGTAGGTATTATCTAGGTGATGCGGGTCTACCTCATACAAGTACATTACTAACACCTTATAGAGGTGTTAGGTATCATTTAAAAGAGTATTCAGCTCGTGGGCCTCAAAATTCAAGAGAGTTGTTTAACCTTCGTCATGCATCACTACGAAATTCTATTGAACGAGCAGTTGGTGTGTTGAAGAAAAGGTTTCCTATCATTAGAAGCACAACAGAACCATTTTACTCGTGCGAAACTCAATCAGACATATTTCTTGCATGTTGCATTTTACATAATTTTTTACTTGAGGAAGAGGTGATACAAGAGGTCTTAAATGCACCACATGAGGAAACACATCTTGAGTCAAGAGACATAGGTGAAGCTAGCACGAGAGGAGAGCAATTACGAAACAAGATCTCAAATGAAATGTGGACAAGTTATTTGACGTTACCCGATAATGAAATTAATATGTCCACTTAGTTTTTTTAACACACCATTGTCATAATTGAATTGTAATTATAGTATTTTTTGAGTTTCAAACAATTAAATTATTTAGTCATTATATAAGCTTTTGCCATAATACATTTATGAATGTTATTATATATTTATCATGTCATTGTTAATATATTTATTTAACTTGATATGTAGCAACTAGTCATGACCAAAAATTTATTGGATGAAAAGAGTCCGGTAATGGAAGTACCGAAGCAAAAACCGAATAGTGTGTCTTGGAACCATGAAATGGACTTGGAGTTTATTCAAGCAATGTTTCATGAACAAGAAGAAGGGAACAGGGTCGATGGATCATTCACAACCCAGACGTATGCTAATATGGTAGAGGTGTTAAGTAAAAAGCTTGGTAGAGATCTGACTAAAGAAAAACTGAAGAATCGTCTAAAAACACTAAAATCAAAATTTTCTCAATGTTATGATATGTTTCGAGGAGTGTCATTGAGTGGATTTTCTGGGAATGACAAGACTAAATTAATATCAGCAGAAGATGATGTATGGGCAGAGTTGATAAAGGTACATGTCATTTTGATTAAGATAAACTTGATTTTAATTGTTTACGTATATGTCAATATATTTATGTTGATATCATTATTCTCTTTTTGTTTTTTAATAGCATAATCCCGAGGCTAAAAAGTGGAAGACGACACCAATCCATAATTACAATGCCTTGCTACAACCCTTTGCTAAAGATAGGGCCACAGGTGCTGCTGCTGAAACTGCAAAAGAGAAAAAAGCACGAATGAACAAGCAAGACAATATAAAATTAGAGACAATTGATGATGTTGATCACTTAGTAGCAACTAATGAAGTTACTTTAGAGAACTTCAACAAAAGTGATGATATTCAAGAGGCGTCTTCAATGCCATTTTCACATGTAAAGCCACAAAGTGGAAGTATGTCAAAAAGTAAAAAGAAAAAAGTTCAAGAGGAGGATACATCTAATTCTGAGCTAATGAGATATGTTCAAGTGGTTGCTGATGCTATTAGAGAAGGTAATGATGTTTTAAAAGAAAGTAATAGTATATTGGAAAGGGCTTTTCAACGTGAGTTAACTGGGGATGAAATATACAAAGAATTGGAGTCTATGGATTTGGAACCTGATTTGATGGCGAACGCTCTTCTTTATCTTGCGAATAATCATAAAAATGCTCACGTGCTATTTAGTTCCCCTCTCCCGATAAGGATGGTGTTGCTATTAAAAATGATGGGTGATACTAGTTGATGGAGTTACTGAACGAGTTCATTTTTCCTTATCGTATTAAACAACTTTGGTTTATGTTGCTTGCATTGTTGGAGTTTTCAAATTATGTTTTTTTTGTGGGACAATTAATAAGTATTATTATTATCTATTTGATGTTTACATTTGTCAAAAGATTTGGATAAATTTATGTTTCAAATGATTAAATTTTTTATTTACAAGAGTGAAATTTACTTATCGAAAACCATAAAACCCAAGAATTAAAATAAGGGTATAATTGTAAAAATGTTCATTTTCCTTCATTTTCTCTCCTACTCAGGAACACACAAAAAAACTGTATATTTTCTTTTCCTTTCATTTTCCTTCTGACTCAGGAACACAAAATAACAAAAAAACAATTCATCCTCCTATTTTCTTTTCCCTTCTTAATTTCTTTTCCTCTCATTTTCTTTACTAACTAAACTCGGGAACACAGTGTAAATGTTCACATGAAGTCTAAGTCTGCCACATCTAAGGTTGATCAAAAACTCATTTTTCCTAAGGATCAATTTAAGGTGACTGTGAACAAAGACCTAATTAGTTTACAGAATCAGCTGCAACAGCTGAATGGTAAAATCTGTTAGCTGATGACCCATAGTCATTATAAGATAGTTAAGACATCTCCTGGGCAATCACTAAAACATGTCAAAAGCTCCAAAAGTCAAAAATGTTATAAATGTGGGAGCAAAGGGCATAAGGCAAGTGATTGTTCTCTTGAAGGTAACTCAAGACAGAGGACTGATTTTGACAACACAGTTGTTCCTCTCATTCATAAACAACCTAATATGAAGTGGATGGCTAGGTGCAATCCATAGGGATCCACTTAACAGTGGATGCCAAGTGTCACTAACCTTCTTTAAATCTTATCTATGCAGGGTCTAAACACATGGTACCTTGACAGTGGATGTTCAAGGACCATGACGGGTTGTAAAGCTTTGTTTAGTAATTATAAGAAGGAAAGGGGCCCAAGGGTGACCTTTAGTGATAACAATTGTGGGCAAACAAAAGGCTACGGGAAACTTCATAATGGGAACTTAACCTTGTCCAAAGTATCATATATTAAAGGGCTTAAGTACAATCTCATCAGCATAAGTTAGTTATGTGATGGTGATCATAAAGTCCTATTTACAAAGACAGGTGGTTCCATTTTAGATCAAGAAGGTAAAACAATAATTTGTGCAAAGAGAACCAAGGATGTATATACTCTTGATATGTCCTCTGGTAATCCACCCAAGTTAACCTGTTTGTATACAAAATCTATAACTGACACAAACTAGTTATGGCACAAAAGGCTTTCTCACTTAAAATTCAAAAATATAAACAAGCTGAGCAAGGGTGATCTAGTGTCAAGACTACCTTCACTGACTTATGTTAAGCCTAAACCTTGTTCTGCCTGTGATAAGGGAAAACAGCACAAGACTTCTTTTCCATCTAAGCAAGCCTTCTCCATTACTGAACCTTTCTACATGTTGCACATGGATCTATTTGGTCCTGTTGCTACTGCTAGTATTAGTGGAAGTAAGTATGCATTGGTGATGGCTAATGAATTCTCAAGATACACTTGGGTCATCTTCCTAAAAGCAAAAAGTGAGGCTGCTGAAGAAATAATAAGCTTCATTAAGAAGATGGAAGTGCTAAATGGAAATTTGGTAAGGATGCTCGAAAGTGATCATGGAACTGAGTTTAGAAATCAAACTCTAGAAGGTTTCAGTGATGATAAAGGCATAACTCAAAACTTCTTTGCTCCAAGGACTCCACAACAGAATAGTGTAGCTGAAAGAAGAAACAGAACATTGATAGAAGCTGCAAGAACCATGCTGTGTGAGAGTAGGTGTTAGATTATGTGCAGAGATAATTAATAGGCACATTGTATCCAATGTTATAAGAGACTAAAGGGTCACACTGCTACACACCCAATTCAGAACAGTTAGATTTCACCATAAATCTGTGTGGAAATAATTAATCAGTTAGATTAATTATTAAAGAGAAAGAGTAAATAATTAATCAGTTAGATTAATTATTAAAGAAATAAACGAATAATTAATCAGTAGTATTAATTATTGAGAGATATAAATAATTATCCAGTTTGGATTAATTATTAGAAAGAAAATAAATAATTAATAGTTATTTATTATTTAAGGAGAATTAAATATTACGTTTTAATATTTAACGGACTAAGTTAATTAATAGTTAATTAATTAACTAGTAAAGTCCATGGGGTCAATATGATAAGAGATGAAAGTTTAATTAAAACCAGTTGGACTTTTAATTAAACGAGCTTAGGTCCAAATTAATTCCTATATAATATCCTTAAGCCTTAAGGATTAGATATGAGACATTAAGGGATTAACCCTAGCCACCACAACACTCTCTCTCGATCTCGCCCTCCCTCTCCCTTGTCGCTCTCTCTCTCTCTCTCGGATCTCTCTCTTGCCGTCGAACAAAAAGAACACCGCAAGGGTGTTTGCGGTTTTGGTGATCGACGCAAAGAATTACACACACACACATTCTCAATTTCGAGAATTGAAAGCTTGGTGATCCAGGAGCGGTCTAGCAGCCAGTTCAATCGGAGGGGCAGTAGTGGTGGACTATCTATAGCAATCCTAAGGTTTTGTTCAGTTATAATCTTGTAACCCTTTCTATATGGATTGTTTGTAAGAAACTATGTTGATCAGTTAAAGTTTAAAGATCCTAACCCTTTTAGGGTTTAGAGGGTTGTGTTCAATCCAGTTCCGCTTTTAGGATTGAACCAGTGGAATCAAACCCAGGTTTGACCAGTTTGAGTCATAAGTGGTTTGGTCAGGTTCAAAACCCTTCAGTGGTATCAGAGCCTCGGCTCTATGATCCATAGTTTCTAGTTTTTTATCTATTTTTAGATTAAGGTTTTATTCTTGATTCTCTTTTTTCTTGGAAATTTCGAAAATCAAGAAGGTAGCAAAACAGTTTGTTTTGTTATCAGGTTTATCCTATTAATCAGAAAATTCAAACAGTTAGTTTGAATGGTTAAAAGGATCATTTTTTGAAATAAGAATAAGATTGAATTAAGATTAAATTAAACAGTTTGTTTAATCGGTTAAACCTAGTTAATCTAATTTGGTTGTTTGTTTAATGTTTATATGATCTACTTCATCTTGTTTCTTTCTCCACAAGTTTTCGAAAACCATAAAGGATAAAAACAAGTTTTCTGTTTTTATCCAGTTCATAAAAGGTTTGATTTTAACCAGTTAGGTCTAAACCAGGTTTGCGTTTAAACGGTTAAAAAGGATAAAACCTTTTATCTAAAACTAGACTTTAACCAGTTTTGAACTTTTTGTTTAAAAAGGTTGAAATCAAGTTTTAGGGTAATTAGTTATTAATAAAACAAGTTTTTGTTAATATTAATAATTAATGTTTTTTGGTTTTTGAATTAAATCCAGTTTTTAATCAGTATATTAAAACAGTTAGTTTTAATTGGTTAAAAGGATATAAAATGTATTAATCGGAAAAACGGGGACCATCACCGTGCCGGGTAGTGGTTGTTAGTGGCGCTAAGGCCAGATGGGCCTCGCGGCGGCTGTTAGCGACGCTAAGAGCGAGGTGGGCTTCGGCCCAAGCATTTTCGACCAAAGACAAGTTCGAGATCCAAGGGCTTTTGGCCCAGGTGGGTCTCGGCCCAAGGAGGATCTCGGACGAGTCGGTTCTCGGCCCAAGAGGGTCTCGGCCCAATGGGTTACACGGGTTGACGGGAGATGTTGGCCCAAGATAGTTTTTCCAAATTAATACGAAAGGATTATTAATTTTAAGTTATAAAATTAATAAGATAATATATAAGCTAGTGTTATATATTTTAATTGTTTTAAGTTAAAATATATAATTTTTAGTTTTTATTTATTATGACTAGTTTAGTTGTTTTAAATAAATTCTAAAAGGGGATAAAGTTTATATAATGGAAAAACAAATAAGATAGTATTTATTTGACCAAAGTTGTCGGTTATAAGTTTTTTGGAAAAACTGGTAAAAGAACACAACGTAGAGGCTTTCTTTCAAGTTTTGAATAAGGCCAAGTTTTTCAAAGAATTATTGAAAAATTATATTGGTCAAATAAATTAGAAGATCATAACTCTCATTTTTGGTAAATAGGTATTAATCAAAAGGATAAATGAGAGAGTTTTAGACAGATCAGGTTGTGTGATTAACAGCACAGTTTATTGTTTACTTTTATTATAATTGCGTGGTTGTATAGCTATAGTTTTGCCGACTTAGGACTCGTTTTTCCTTTTTTTCTTTTATTTTGGTTTTGGGAAGGCCTGCGTGCCAATTACAATCCCTTTCTTAATTGTAATATTGTACTGGTTCGGGGAGGCCTGCGTGCCACTTACAACCCCATTCAATATTGTATTTGTAATAGATTAGTAGTATTTTAATCCCTCCACCAAAATGGACTCGAAGAAGGCAATCAAGAAAATGGTGTTCTATACGCGAAGCACGGACACTTTGGGGAGGTGTCAAGGTCAGTGGGAGCATCATATCAAGAAAGGCGAATCCAAGTCACTTTGTCCTTAGGTTTGACCTTAGGATTAGTTGGCAAAACTATAGGGCTTTATTTGGTTACTTTTTTTTTATCTGCGTGGTTGTGATTTATTTACTGCTTTTTCATATATATGTATATGTATGGTATGTATATACATGCGTGTGATGGTAAATAAAAAGGGGTTTAATAACAGGTTGTTATTAAACAGTGAAAAACCACGTGTTAATGACAAACTAAGAATATGACTACAGGTTGTTAGTCGTGTTACTTAAATTTTTATAAATTAAAGTTTTGTCAAGGTTATAAGTTTGGAACTTATAAAAACCGTTTTGTGTACCTAGTTCAGGTACACATATAAATCATATTTTTAAAACAGTTAGTTTTAAAATGCTTTTTCAAAAACTGGAAAATTAAGTTTTTTATTGAACTTAATTAAAACCCAAGAAAAATCTTAGATCAGTGTGCTACCCACCTAATGGTACACCTTGACTGTTAAACGGTACTCGGGTGTCGGAAGTGCCCAAACCTTGGGCATCGGGAGTCCCGGCCAGAATTCATGCTGTATTACGTGGTGCGATCTATTTTGGTGATAATCGGGGGTCCCGGCCCAAAAAGCACTAGAGTAGAGTTAAACATACTAGACTGGGTCTAAGTGCTCTACGAGGTTCTAGGAGTCGTATCAGTTAGGTACGATTGGTACAGGGTGTTACCTACCAGAAATAACATGACTTGGCGGGAAGTGCCCAAACCTTGCGTCAAGTATGTGAAATATGGGTCCTAGGTCTAATATATATTATTTATGGGTTTGATGATATATGATTAGAAAGTTTATTTGCAATTACTAATTAAACCAGGTTTTAATTTGTAGATGGCAACCAACGTTACCAATACTAATAAACTCTCTCTCCGCTCTATCCTTGAGTAGGATAAGCTCACCGGGTCCAACTTTCTCACTTGGGAGAGAAATCTCCGGATCGTGCTGAGGCACGAGAGAAAGTGGTATGTCTTAGAACAACCTCTAGGAAATCCCCCTGCCAGCAATGCCAGGGCAGAGGTCAGGGAGGCTTTTCAGAAGCGCTCCAATGACGCCTTGGATGTTAGCTGCCTCATGCTTGTAACTATGAGTCCGGAGTTGCAATCAAGCATGATGGAGACTCCTGCATATGACATGATCCGCCAGCTGAGGGACATGTTCCAGGAGCAAGCCCGCACAGAGCGTTATGATGCCACTAGGGCATTTAACTCGTGCAAGATGGCTAAGGGGACCTCGGTCAGTGACCATGTCATGAAAATGAAAGGTTACATGGACCACCTAGAGAGACTTGGGCACCCAGTATCGTTGCAGCTAGCAACGGATACGATACTCAACTCGTTGTCAGATGACTATAAGCTTTTTATAGTCAACTACAACATGAAGAACATGGAGAAATCCGTGGCTGAGTTGCACTCAATGCTCAAGACTGCTGAGCAGAGTATCGGGACCAAGTTTAAGGACATTCTTATGGTGGGACATGGTGGACGTAAAAAGAGGAAGGGGCGCAACGAAAAGGGAAAGGGCAAGGCCCAGCTTAGCCAGAATGCACCCAGAGCTAGCAACGACAACAAGGGCAAGAAGCCAAAGCCAAACAAGGCAAGGACCGAGAATCGGTGCTTCAGGTGCGGCGAGGCCGGACATTGGAAACGAGATTGTCCGAAGGGTCACGAGGCAGGAGGCAAGTCTGGCTCCTCAGGTATTGCGTGATTAGCTTCTTTGTCACTTTCCTACTTGTAAAGTTTTACAAGTATTCTAACATCTTGCAATCGTTTATTGCATGAGGAGATGGAAAGTGATGCGGCCCAGCATAAAAAGATCCTACGTGCAGCTTACGGATATTATAATAATTTATATTTCTAGTTTATTAAACTCTTTTTAAAGTTTTTATGAACATGTTTTATCTTGTTTGGTTTATTAAAACTTATGGTTATTAAGTTTATGGAATTTTAATTATTTAGTTATATATCCGTGCACGTATTCTTATGAATTAGGATTAGTCCAGTTGTGACTAAAAGAGAACCAATAAGTCAAGTCTTGACTTGTTTGGTGATTCATCATAATCTTTATGCTATGATTTGTTGTAGTTATATATAAATGCTGGCTCCACTTTTTCAAATGCTTAAATAAACAAGTTTTGTTTATAAGATTAGATAGTTTTTTCTAATTCAACAAGTATTTAAGATTTTATGAAAAGTGAATGTTCAAAGTCTTGAACTAAATAGAAATGATACTTATTATTTCTAAGTAAAATAGTTTTTAATAAAACATTTACGAAAGTATAAAAATGATTATAATAGTTATTATAATCAAGGGAGTTTTATACTAAATGTTTTAAGGAAAGAAATTTTAAGATACCATTATGAGTGTTTCATACTTGTGATCATGGTAAGTTTAATGAAACCACTTTCCGTAATTGGAAAGATGGATATATGGGAGATCCAAGTTATTGGTTTCATAAAACAAATTTGTTACAAAAACTAAGTTCTTTAAAACATGTGTTTGGAACACAAGTCTTAGGTATGGTAGTCAAGTTTTGACTAAGGCCTAAAAGGATGTTTTTTAAAGAATGCACCTTTTCATAAGAGATAGTGGGAGCACCTGACTAATGTATTTATCAGAGTTAATAAAAGTTTTTAACCAGTGTGATAAATACAAGTTTGAACTTTTAAAGTATATAATTATTGGATGCTTTTAGAAGTTATCTAAAACAGTAAGTTCTTGGGAAAGAACTAATCCAAGGAATGCATGCTTTATTGAGAGGTACTCGATAAAGATATCATTGCAAGATTTTTGAGTCAAGCTATGACTTAAATAGAAATTATATACGTTCTAAAATGTTCAGTAAGTCAGCTTAATAATATTGTTGGTTAGAGATGATGAAAAATGATGTTCTCAAATATCCTTAGTAATGGAATAAGATAAGTGTTGGTATACACTGGGAATCTAATTTCAAGTTTCTTACAAGTAGGTGTAAGAGGATTTATCATTTCAAAAGGGATATAAAATCTAGTAAGATTTATTACATCTACAAATGTAATTAAAGTTTTAATTACAGGGAGGTTGTTTTATAAATCAGAAACAAGGAGTTATTTCTAGTTCTCCAAATTTAAGGAATTTATAAAATAAGTAAGCCTAGAATTGTTCTTAGGATGCAAGAATGATTTCTAGCAAAACCAAGAAGGAGTACTTCAAAGTACTAGTCTTGTGTTTTAGGGTTTATAACCATATTATTTTCTTTGTAATCCGTGATAAGTTACAATGTAAAAATAATAAGTGAATCAGATAAACACCGTGAATCGAGTTAGTGAAATGGTAGAAATTATACATCTTTATTCCAGGGAGGAATATGGAAGGGTGTAGAAATTAGTTTCGTTGTTCTTCACAATTTTGTATGTTTTGGTTTATCCAGGAATAAACTAGGTTTATTCTAAACACTATCCGTGACTACTTATCTTGGTGGGAACCTTGATAGGGTTATAAAGTCATCGTAATTTTGGGGTAGATTCGATAGTTTATCGAATATAGCTGCGAACGTTTTTTTTGCTGACCAAAATTTACGGATATTCGTTAGGGTTACGAATATTGGATTGACCCACCGTGAAAAATACTTCGTGGATTCGTGTCAAAAGTATTTATCACATAGGTTATCCTCAAGCCTGAGGTATTTGGTTTGGGATGCGATAACTGTTGTCTTCTTAGCTCTTTCTAACGCCACGCCGTAACAGGGTGGTCATAAGGGGCGTGTCTAGATTCAGTGGGAGTCGTGTTGCCAAATGCAAATATGCAAGATGGTAATTGCACCTTCTTTTTAGAAGAGATATTTCCGGGCCCCTTGACTGATAAGAGAAACTGGTAAGTGCATGGCCGTGCCCAAACGAACTGATCTGTTCTTTGTCGTTTATCACGTAGTTTCGAAATCAAGTATGTCATGAACAAATTCTTGAGTCTCTGAGTTGACCTTTTCCATGCTCATGCTCAAAATTGAAATATCGCGCTGCAAGGGACAAACCTATATATATATGCAAGTTTGTATATATAAAAACGTACCCATTCATAAACAGGGAGTTTATGATAGTTTTAGTTTATAAACAGTTAGTTTATAACAGGTTACTTCTAAGCAGGTTTCTTATGAAGTTTTATCACAAGTTACTTTGGGGTATAAGAGTTCTTATAACCTGGTCATCCTAAGTGTCTGGCTAGGGACCTCCTTAGGCTAACGATGTGCAGTAACTATTACTTATCTTGCACAAGTAGGAGTCTGTTAGATTATGTGCAGAGATAATTAATAGGCACATTGTATCCAATGTTATAAGAGACTAAAGGGTCACACTGCTACACACCCAATTCAGAACAGTTGGATTTCACCATAAATCTGTGTGGAAATAATTAATCAGTTACATTAATTATTAAAGAGAAAGAGTAAATAATTAATCAGTTAGATTAATTATTAAAGAAATAAACGAATAATTAATCAGTAGTATTAATTATTGAGAGATATAAATAATTATCCAGTTTAGATTAATTATTAGAAAGGAAATAAATAATAAATAGTTATTTATTATTTAAGGAGAATTAAATATTAAATTTTAATATTTAACGGACTAAGTTAATTAATAGTTAATTAATTAACTAGTAAAGTCCAGGGGGTCAATATGAGAAGAGATGAAAGTTTAATTAAAACCAGTTGGGCTTTTAATTAAACGGGCTTAGGTCCAAGTTAATCCCTATATAATATCCTTAAGCCTTAAGGATTAGATATGAGACATTAAGGGATTAACCCTAGCCACCACAACACTCTCTCTCGATCTCGCCCTCCCTCTCCTTCGTCGCTCTCTATCTCTTGCCGTCGAACAAAAAGAACACCGCAAGCGTGTTTGCGGTTTTGGTGATCGACGCAAAGAAGTACACACACACACATTCTCGATTTCGAGAATTGAAAGCTTGGTGATCCAGGAGCGGTCTAGCAGTCAGTTCAATCGGAGGTGCAGTAGTGGTGGACTATCTTTAGCAATCCTAAGGTTTTGTTCAGGTATAATCTTGTAACCCTTTCTATATGGATTGTTTGTAAGAAACTATGTTGACCAGTTAAAGTTTAAAGATCCTAACCATTTTAGGGTTTAGAGGGTTGTGTTCAATCCAGTTCCGCTTTTAGGATTGAACCAGTGGAATCAAACCCAGGTTTGACTAGTTTGAGTCATAAGTGGTTTGGTCAGGTTCAAAACCCTTAAGTAGGTTAGGATTCAATCATTGGGCTGAAGCTGTCAGCTGTGAATGTTTCACTCAGAACAGATCCCTAGTTATCAAAAGGCACAACAAAACTCCATATGAAGTGCTCAAGGGAAGGAAGCCCAACATCAGCTTTCTGCATATCTTTGGGTGTCAGTGTTTCATTCTGAATCAGAGAGATCAATTTCAGAAGTTTGCACCAAAAGCTGATGAAAGTGTGTTTGTTGGATATTCTGTGATCTCCAAAGCTTACATAATCTACAACATCAGAACAAAGGTCATAGAAGAATCAATCAATGTAAGTTTTAATGAAAATGACTTTGTTGCTTCCTATTCTACTAATCCATCTACAGGTGAGGAATTTAATGATCTGCTGCATACTGAAGACAACATTCCAGTGTCAGCTGATCCACTCCCATCATCTGATGTAGAGGATTTAGATGAAACTGTTCCAAATATACATCAAACCAATGCACATCCTATCTTAAACCAATCCACACTTTTACTAAATGATGAGAATCATGATTCAACATCAATGGACTCTAAATCCCTATCAAACATTCCCTCATCAGTAGAAGTTCCAACATATAACATTCCTGAAATTTTGTCAGCTGATCAACCAGAAGTCTCATCAGCTGATCCAAACCAAAGAATTTTAACTCCCATAATCCAAAATAATCCAAACTCTCCCAGAATCCAAGATTCCTATAAGGACCACAAGGATCATCCTAAAGATCAGGTCATAGGTAACATAGAAGCACCTGTACTAACAAGATCAAAAGCTTGTAATTTCTGTTTATACACAGATTTTGTTTCTATGATTGAACCAAAGAAGGTGGATGAAGCTCTAAATGATCCCCACTGGATTAATGTCATGCAAGAAGAATTGGTAGAATTCACAAGGAACAATGTATGGACTTTGATGCCAAGACCAAAGGACAAAACCATCATTGGTACTAAGTGGGTGTTCAGAAACAAAATGGATGAACAAGGGCTGATCATCGGAAACAAAGCAAGGCTGGTTGCACAGAGGTATTGCCAAGAAGAAGTTATTGATTATGATGAAACCTTTGCCCATATTGCAAGACTTGAAGCTATAAGACTGTTTCTAGCCTATGCTACCTTCAAAGACTTCAAAGTGTTTCAAATGGATGTTAAGAGTGCTTTCCTCAATGGAGAATTAAAGGAAGAGGTGTATGTCAAACAACCTCCAGGTTTTGAGGATGCAAGCAAGCCAGACCATGTATACTTCTTGAACAAAGCTTTGTATGGTCTAAAGCAAGCTCTAAGAGCCTGGTATGATACCCTCTCTTCTTTTCAAACCACCAAAGGCTTTATAAGAGGAAGTATAGATAGCACTTTATTCATAAGGAAATTCAAGGGTGATGTAATACTTGTACAGATATATGTAGATGATATAATATTTGGGTCTACAAATTTGGATCTTTGTAAAAAGTTTTCTAAACTCATGTCTGATAACTATCAGATGAGCATGATGGGTGAACTAAACTATTTTCTTGGACTTCAAATTAGACAAGAGGTGGATGGAATTTTCATTCATCAAACAAAGTATGTAAATGACTTACTTAAGAAATTTGAGTTTGAAAATCGTTTTTCAATGAAAACACCCATGTACACTACCTTAAAGCTTGGAAAGGACACTGATGGTAAGTCAGTGAACATTACAGCTTACAAAGGTATGATAGGGTCACTTTTATACCTCATAGCAAGCAAACCTGATATTATGTTTTCAACATGTCTCTGTGCTAGATATCAAGCAGATCCCAAATAATCTCACTTAGCTGCCGTTAAAAGAAATTTCAGGTATCTCAAAGGAACTCCTAATTTAGGTCTTTGGTACCCCCAAAGACTCTGATTTTGAGTTAGTTGGATACACTGATTCTGATTTTGCAGGTTACACACTAGACATAAAGAGTACATCTGGTGGTTGTCAACTGTTAGGTGGAAGGTTAGTCAGCTGGTCAAGCAAGAAACAGAACTCTGTTTCAACTTCAACAACTGAGGCATAATACATTGCTGCTGGAAGCTGCTGTGCTCAACTGCTATGGCTGCAGAACCAACTACTTGATTATGACATTTAGTTTGAAAACTCTCCAATCCTGTGTGACAACACTAGTGCCATTTCTATCTGTAACAATCCTGTTTTGCATTCTAAGACCAAGCATATTGAAATCATACATTATTTTCTTAGAGATAATGTGCAGAAAAAGAAAGTTTTAATGCACTACATAAGCACTGATGTTCAATTAGCTGATATTTTTACAAAACCTTTGGATGAGTCGGTTCAACTTCCTAATATCCAAACTTGGCATGTTAAATTTGTAAAATATTCTTTTCTTAGTAGTTAGTTTGGTGTGAGAAAATAATTTCATTTGTGTGTGAAATGAAGTAGTTATCTAAGCTTCATCATGTCTTATTAATGGTGAATCAGCTAATGGTATTCTGTTAGCTGACGACCATCAGTTGATGTTATACCTCAGCTGATCAACCATCAGCTAAGACCTAGACGCTCAGCTAAGTGACTTCATTAGCTGACACTTATTTTGGCTCAACAAGGATCAACTGACACTCTCTTCTGTCAGCTGATGATTCTCAGAGTTAAAATTCTTGTGTCCCCATACTTATTTTATTAATATCTCATTTTTATTTATTGTGTTCCTAGGTAGTATTTAATTGTTTTTAATTATCCGTTAGTTGTCTGTGTATTTATTATCTTTTCCGTTTATCACCTTTTGCAGAAGTGATAGTTACTTTTTGAAAAAGATTTTTATGTGACAGAAGCGGTTTCCCAAAAAGATATAAATGGTTTTTTGAGCGGTTTTTCATGTCTCACGCTTTCAAAATTCTCAAAACTTCTACTCTCTGAAACCCTTCTTCTTCACTGCTCTCAAATAACTTCGTTTTTTGATCAAAGTTCTGCAACAATGGTGATGTTCTATCCTACTGAAGTCCCACAAGCTATTTCAGGTGAGAATGTTACTCCTAACTCTCTCTTGACCATAACCCCAAATAACATCCTAATTAACACCGACATACCTCAATCCAAAGCAAACCAGGGCTTTGAACTCGTGGTTATTTTTTAAGAGCACACCCTCTATTTCCCTGTTTATCTGCTCATCCTCTGTTCATCTTCCCTCGCATTATTGGGGAGATGTGTTACACTGCCAGATACCACCCAAACAATCAAACCATCACTTGCACTATCCTAAATAACCAAACCCGCATTGTCATCTCTGCTGAAACCCTCAGACAAGCCTTATCCATACCCAACTTTGCCCCATTCCAACCCTTTGCTACTGCTAAACAAACCTTGGAGGTTCTGCCACTGATTGGCTATAATAAACATATTTCTCATGGTAGATACAAGCTGTCAGTCTTAGGTCACCCCTGGAAATACTTGGCTGGTGTCATCATTCGATATTTTAGTCATAAGTCAGGAAGCCATGACCTACTGAATCAGACTGAGCTTATGGTTCTTCATGCTCTGATGACTGGGAGGAATGTAGATTTTTCTCAGATTATCTTTACTGAGATAGTGGATAAGATCACATTGGCAACTGTCAAAAAGACAACAAGGACCCATGTGCCTTATATCGGATTTCTCAGCTTGATTGCATTATAAGCACTGCAGTGGGAGGCATATACACATCTGAATGTTACACACAACACAATGCCAATCCCACAGATGGGTCAAAAGGTGTTTCACTTGATGGGAGATGATGCTGGTCCTGCCATCACTCCTGAAATGCAGGAGTTAATTGATGATGCAGATGGTGGTGATGATGAGGAAGGTAAGCATGAAGCTGTGAATGATCATCCAACAGATCTTGTGGTTGAGGATCAAGGTGAGATAGGTGCTGCACATCCAGAAGAGGATGTAATATTGGAAGAAGTGGTTGGTGGTGATGATCCTGTTGATGAAGGTTCAGATAGATCTAAGGGTATCCATCATGATGATCCTGCTCCTATAGAGGATCAAGATGCCCAAGAGGATATGGATGTTGGTAATTACAATGATGGAGATAATGATGATTTCCATGGTGGTGATGGTGGTTTTGTACCTACTGAGAATATTCAACACTCCACCACCTCATCCTCTCCAGTTAGAATGCCTTTCACTGGATTCCCAGCCAGTTCAAGTTCCAGCACAACTCAAGGTCCACAAGATGGAGTTGTAGTTGAAGGTGACGATGTTGAGGATGACATCATTTCTGACAATCTCATTCAACTGATTGAGATCAGCAAAACTCAGCACATCTCAGGTATAATCTCTACTACCCTTGAGGACACTCACTTGGTTAACCCCACAAGTAAGAACCCATCCTCTCCTCCAGTTGTAACACCCCCACAACATCCAAGCTCTAATGTACTCCCAACAGTCACTAGTTCTACTCCCACCTACACCTACACAGAATCAAGGTCACAAGAGCTTGTGCCTTTTTCACAAGTCTCTGAGGTAGTGTTATCCACACCTCTGACCTCAACTTCTATAGCTACCTCTTATGTTGAGGAGGAGCTTATGGATTTGCCTTAACCCAACTGCCAGTGAATGTGTCCTCACAACATGTCACATTTGTAAATATGAGACTCCTACAATCTGGGTCACCCTCCCAACACGGTGATACCATTGAAAGACATACCTTCTCCCAAGGTCACACTGTGTCTATGCCTATTATGAGTCTGCCTTCACCCTTAGTAAGCTCCCAACAGCTTGCTACTTCAATAAGGGAACCCACACTAAGTGCAACACTCACTTGTTGGGTTTACGGGAACGCAGCGGAAGCGACATAAACAACAAGCAAAGCCATGGTACAAGCATGCAATGCATAAAACCCAAAAGAGGACCAAACTCTATAACTAGTATTTGCAACATGAAAAGGAAGAGAAAGAAGATATACCTTTCTCCTTAGCTCCAGCAACCTGTAGAATGAGATGGTGTTGACAAGAAAGCAAAATAGCTTCCCTCTATTGCAAGTCCACACCGGGTTTTCTCAATCCACTTGTACTAGCAAGCTTGTGTAGACTTCAAAGCCTTGAATCCACACAAGAACAACATCCTCTCTTCAATTTCTGGACAAAACCCCACATGCACTCTCAAATGAAACCCTCATCTTGGCTCTACGTGTAAGTGGGTTTTTTTATCTTTAAGAGAGAAAAGTCCTTCAAGAGCGTAAGAAAGGAATGAAAGAATTCTGGAGACAAAAGGAGGTGGAGACAAAAGTTGCATGCAGTCTGACACATTTCCGCGCCGCGTACCCTTAGGTTTCCGCGCCGAGGACATCAGCGTCGCGTAGCCTAACAGGAGCCGCGTCGCGTAAATCTCCTGCATACCAACTTCTCCACTTTGACACTATTAGCCCCTCATCTTTCATTGCTGTCAGGATTGATCCCCTGTGTGTGACCCAATAGGCCCATACTTTATTGGCAGTGATCCTAATGGCGTACGTGCGTCAGTGGGCGTACTCCAACAAACTCCCACTTGTACATGACACACCGTACCCATAAACCACAGACAAAGAGCGGCCTCTAGCAAGGCATCTATGTCCCCAATAAGCACGGGTTTTGTCATCAAGAACAAAAACTAAATCCAGAAACAGATACGGAATGGTCCTATAGATAAGTGATCATTCATCCCTTCGTTCGCGATATCCGTGTGAACATGAGACATGGTTAAATGTCAATCTCCAGATCGTTCACGATTATGTTTCTCGATCTCGATTGATGGTGACCGAAAATCTAGTTGCAATCGATCAAATATCATCGCAACTTGAGCATGGCCATGCATTTTACGTCAGCGCTCAATCATCGAGGGGCCCATGGATATCTCTCTAAAACTAGAGGAACGAATCCCTTTGACTACATTGCTCCGCCACATACACCATACTTTACCTAAAAGCTCCCTTTATAACAGCCAGTTACGAACTGCGTTTGAAAGCAATCAAAGCAAAGCAGATCCATGCTTTGGAACACATGTATCTCCAGTCTAAGGACAAAATGATATTATCATCCTAACTTACTCGTGACAGAAACCATGAAGTAAGTTCAGGTGCGGGTCGTCCAGTCACTTGACCATAGCAAGCACAGGCGAAGTGTTGCGTCTCTTTTATCTAATCCATTATTAGATAGCGACCAACCACTTCCCTCAGTCTTATCTCAAACTTCCTCCCCATGAAGAATTACCGACTGTGGACATTTAGAATGAAAAAAGCATTCTGGGAAGTGTTAAACATGCTAAGATGGAACACAGTAAGGATTCATAAAATATCCGCCCTCGGCGCATTATTAAATCACATTTAATAATCAATATAGTATGAAGTACAATACTGCTTAATGTTCCCCAAGAAAATATATATACAAAACATATAACTAAAACAAACTCAAGCTTTGTTTACCTAGGCCTAGTATGGTAAACATCACTAGCCCGTGACAACAGCTTAGTTAACGGATCTTCCATAAAGCCATCCATGTAAACTCTGCTAGCGATCATGTCTCTACCTCAACCAATCACTCATTAAGTATGCGTTGGTGAGATCATGACGCTTCTTTCAATCTATCGTACCTTCATTGTTTCAGAAGAACACAATAAGGTAAATGATTACTTAGACTTTGGTTCTTTAGTAAAGCCATCATACCCTCATTGTTTCAGAAGAACCCAATAGGGTCAATGATGCTTCAAGAACTATTTTGATCAACAACACCATGTTTTATAGGGTCATGAACTCCGATAGAGATCAGTAGTTATCCCATTCTTTTCAGAAGCTAACACTAGAGTAACAACTTACTCTTGCTTCTTTTAGAATAGAGTACCAAGAACATATCTAAATATTTCTTGATCCCCTAAACCGGTATTGTATATTCTATAGTCGTTATGGATGCATAATTCCTTACTTTATCTTTTAAACAATTTAAGGTAAGGACATTATCTCCACTTCATCACAAATATAGAATTACAACAATGCTCCCACTAGCCCTGACATTCATATGTGTTTCATCCTTGCTCATTGAAAACTCAAAACATTGATTTTCATATTAAAGCAAAGGTTGTAACCTAGAGATGCTTATTTAAGTCCTCCATGGGACTCCTTTTGCTTGTAGATTTCACAAGGATACACTTAATGAAACAGACCATCGGATAGTGTTATGAACACTTCCTCAGAAAATTCCTATTAAGGAATGTGGTCTTTGCATTAAGTTTTCTTAGCCATAAAAGGCACTAAAATCACAAGTATCCGAGTTTACTTCAACATAACCACCAGTAGAGAATTTTTAGATGATACCCTCGTCATGGAATATCATCATAAAACTATCTCCTATTAGTCGGTATTTGAAGTTGTCTACGAACTCAATATTCAACATAACCACTAAGAGAAAGTCATCATATGATACCTTCCACATGGTCAATCATAGATTTTTCTTATCAGTCGGTATTCGAAATCGTACACTTATCCATGTTGGTCTCTTTCAACAAAGAACCATTTTTATCCTTCGAGTTTCATCCCAAGGGTTGGAATTCCCAAGTCCAATACTTGGATATCCCACATGGATTGCATCTCATTTTCATCACCCCTTTCCTTCTAGCGGACTCTAGGCCCACTCTTGTTTTGGTAGTTTGATGTAAACATCATTAAGTCGTCTCCCTCAGATATAAAACTATATCTTTCCGGCCTTATGACAACTATTACCAAGTTTAAGAGGTAATGACTTAATGTCAGGTGCTCCAGCATAGCCATGCTGAGCTTTAATCACAATTGATTGCTAGTGCCAACATCAGGTTTTTCCATTCAAGGTAAACTTTAATCCTACTGGCACCCGCAGATATTTGAAACCTTTTGAACAACACACTTCTTGTTCAAATATCCCATGGCCACAACAGAATACCTAATGGAGTAGCACCTCTAGATTCCAGTTTCCTCCAACACACCTTCAACACAGGTTGAGGAATTCGGACTTTGTGATAGACTAGCAAAGACATACTTTCTAGTATCATCATTTAAGGTGCGTACTAAACCATCTTTCTTGGTATGAGTTTTGGAACATTTCCCGCCACTATCAAAGTACTCCCCAAACAATAGGGTACTTTGGTTAAACCCATCATAATCGGACCATAACTAGAATGTCTGGTTACTCCACTTGGCGACCATATATAACAATATGTCCTAGGAGGTTTGAATTATGAAACAAAAAACATAATTCTTATGATGGTCACAAAAACCAGAACTATATCCTCAACATCTCTATTAGATGTGAGTATTATAGTCTTATGCCCTCTTAGTCATGTACTTTGTCGCGGATGTGTCTTGAACACCTCTAAAGGCTTCAGACGAGTGTCTAATAAATTAAACATGTTCATCCTTTTACCTTCACTGGTAAGGTAACAAAGTATCCAGTGTTACTCCTTAGGTTTTGCTTCAACGGTCTACACACAAAAGTGTGAACGAAATCCAACAAGCCTTCATTCCTCTCACATAAGTGAAGGATGTTTGAGTCATTCTACCCTAATAAATAAGATTTGCATTCTACAATTGATCCTAGATCAATAGATCCAACTTCCTAACCACATAGAGCTTGGTGATGTAAGTCTTATTTATATGGTTAAATTGACTTTAATAATTAGAGTAACATGTACAAATCATTCACGATCATTCTATTACTTCATAAGCAAATGCTTATAATAAATGCCACAACATGGATAAACTTTCAAATAAACCAAATACAAAGGAAGTTTATCCAACGTTATCAAAGGCATATAAGATATATTGTTTCTAGCCACGCAGGCGTAAAACATAGATCTATCAAAGTAATAGACTAGCTGGAAGGAGTGGCAAGATCCCGACTTCCAATCCTTTTCAAATAGGGACAACCATCTTGTTTCTCGTTATGAAGTCCAACTCTCTACATCTTCTACTTCTCTCTAACACTTGCACTTTGCAACAAACGTGAGTGTTGTGACTAGTGTCCAAAACTTGCCCATAGAAGTAGATTAGTAGTAGAGTTTGATCATGAATGTACCTTAAGGTTTGGAGCCAATATTTCCCATCTTGTTCATCCTTAGCTCATCAAGGCACTTAGGGCAGGCGTGGCGGCGCCAATTTCCATGCTTTCCACAAAAGTAGCAAACTTCCTCATTAGGAGTCTCATCTTGAGGCGCAATCTGATTGCCCTTCAACTTCATTAACATGGTGAGCTTAGTAGAACCGAACTTCCCATTTGAGGTAGCTCTCCTTTTGGTAGCCTTAGCGAGAGTGGACGAGGTGAGCTTACTTTTGGCCATGTTAGACTCAAGAGTCTTCAGCATGTCATGAAGCTCCATCAAGGATTTATCCATACCATGCATGTGATAATTCATAATGAATTGCTCATACGATGGTGGGCGTGATCGGAGAACAATATCCACCACCATTTCCCTTTCAATGGTAAATCCTAGCCTCTCCAAGCGTTCCACAAGTGCTTTCATCATAAGCATGTGAATGCTTACGCTCTCACCATCCTGTAGCCTACAACCAAGTAGTTCATTTAAACACCCATACCGTTCTTTCCTTGCTTGTTGTTGGAACATGTCCTTCAACTCAAGCATCATATCGTATGCACTTAGATCCTCTAATTGCCTTTGCAAGTTAGGAATCATCATGCTCAACATGAGACAAGAGACCTCGTTGATGTCCTTGACGCGTTTATCATACGCATAAAGAATGGTCCTACTTGCGTTGGTAGCAGGGGCTTCCGGAAGGGGTTCCTCAATAGTGTGTAACTTGTCTTCGTGTCGTAGGACAATGCATAATTGCCTAGACCAATACATGAAGTTACTCCCATCAATTTTCTCCTTCTGAAGAAACATACGTAACGTGAAGTTGGTGTTGTATATTAGTCGACGTCATCTATAAAAGCAGAGTAGTTTTACTTAGTTTGATTGAAATCCTCGTTAAAATAATTACCCCATGTGTTTAAGAAAAACATGCACCGTGACGGGTTTTCCGCGGATCACGTGGCAAAGCTATTTAGGCCGGCAACCATTGACCGATTGCAATACATTATTGCAACTCTTAGTTCCTTGCGAGATCCTACTTGACAACCATTGTGCCAAGTTTGGCATTTTTGATCCCTCCACACCGATTCTCAATTAATATTTTGCATAACTCGGCTAGAGCTCCACAATCATCCAAAATATTACATTGAAACCGTAAATCAACCATCAAGATACACGGTGGTACTCTCGCCCAAAATCGACTCGGCTAGAGCTCGACAATCGACCTTGCGAGTTGCCACACACACCTTCCACACAGCTCATGCAAAGGCTAACTTGGCTAAAGCTCAACAATCAACCCTTGCACGGCTAGATTCGGGTGGTTTCATCTTATGGCTGGTGTGTGGTTTACATTTTAGAAAACGGGATTTTGTTTTCCGGTTAAAAAACCATTTTGAGTATGATTAACAAAAAGTGACAATAACCAAACGTTCTCACTAATCGGATACTAAACCATCGTTAAATCTGTTTGTTAATCAAGTGTGCACGCGAGAGTTATTAAACCATCTTTAAAACTCTTGGGTTTTATTATTTACAAAAATTGTCTAGCATGCAATAGTCATACAACTCATGCATAAACAATATAATAAAACCATCACACCCATACAACAAATTGGTAACCATGCCCCTAAAACCTATGCGTTTTCCCGTGAGCCACTATGGGAAAACAAAGTCATTTAAGGACCAAAATCCTTGACTTCAGATGTGCTCCCACTAAACCCGCTACCTCCATTGGGCCTCTCGGATTCGTGTTCGCCAAGACGTCACTCCATTGACTCCCGATGGTTGCTCCATATTACAATTATATAGAAAAAGGAAACAAATGGCATGCAAGCCACAAATCCTAACTTCTAGTACAATTACATAATATGGAATATTTAAATGGCATGCAAGCCACAAATACAAAGTTACATATGAAATAAATAAATTTAATTATTACAAACCATGTGACTTAAAGTCACCAAATGAATGAATAATTAAAAAACAACCAAACATCCACAAGGTCTTGGGCATATTTATGGTTATCAAAACCACAAGAACAACCATCAAATTCACTAATGAACAACAACATGGTGTGCCACACAAAACAATGTAAACTTATGTATAATGGTTAAGATTTTTACAAAACACTCAAGGCACTAAAAATCCCATGTACTTATGCCTTAGTAACACCAAACCATTTTTTATGAAGCATATTCATAAATACATAATGTAAGTATATGCAATTACCATTTTCATGCCAAAATAATAATCCACATATAAATACACCAACCATTATACAAGGCAACTTACAAAAACCAAATTTTAATTTCTGGACAAAATTCCAGAAACCAAAATTTAGTGCCAAAAACCCAAAAATAATTTTCCTTTAACAAAAACACCCAGAAAAAGTCCCGCGCCGCGTAACCATTCTGGCAGAAATACAAATTTCATTCTGTCACTTTCCGCGCCGTGTACCAAGCCTGGGTCCGCGCCGCGGAAACCTACTGGACAGAAAACCAAAAACTTATTTTCGGGTTTTTCAGGCCACCATGTGCAAATACAGTATAGAGGTGGCTCTGATACCACTATTGGGTTTACAGGAATGCAGCAGAAGCGACATAAACAACAAGCAAAGCCATGGTACAAGCATGCAATGCATAAAACCCAAAAGAGGACCAAACTCTATAACTAGTATTTGCAACATGAAAAGGAAGAGAAAGAAGATATACCTTTCTCCTTAGCTCCAGCAACCTGTAGAATGAGATGGCATTGGCAGGAAAGCAAAATAGCTTCCCTCTATTGCAAGTCCACACCAGGTTTGCTCAATCCACTTGTACTAGCAAGCTTGTGTGGACTTCAAAGCCTTGAATCCACACAAGAATAGCATCCTCTCTTCAATTTCTGGACAAAACCCCACATGCACTCTCAAATGAAACCCTCATCTTGGCTCTACGTGTAAGTGGGTTTTTTTTATCTTCAAGAGAGAAAAGTCCTTCAAGAGCGTAAGAAAGGAATGAAAGAATTCTGGAAAATACACACTAAAAACGTCCCTTTAATTACACAAGGTCTGCCAGCAAAAAGCAAGGCCAACCATTGGTCTAAAAAGGAGGTGGAGACAAAAGTTGCATGCAGTCTGACACATTTCCGCGCCGTGTACCCATAGGTTTCCACGCCGCGGAACATCCGCGTCGCGTAGCCTAATAGGAGCCGCGTCGCGTAAATCTCCTGCATACCAACTTCTCCACTTTGACACTATTAGTCCCTCATCTTTCATTGCTATCAGGATTGATCCCCGACGTGTGACCAAATAGGCCGATACTTTATTGGCAGTGATCCTAATGGCGTACGTGCGTCAGTAGGCATACTCCAACATCACTCACACTCACATACTTGCACCTACATTTGATTCACTTCGCACACATACTACTGCACTACCTATCAATGCTAGTGGCATAAACCCGCCATTGGTACAGGGTACAACTTCTGTTCCTAGGGATCTTAGGCTTACATACCAAAGTCTAAGTGAGAGACCTCATCCCATTCCTGATATTGGCATTCCATCTCAATCAATACCTATTCATCCTATTCCCTCTACCTCCTCTGAACCCTCACCTCAAATACTCTAAAACCTACTGTCCATCTCTCAAAAGATGGATAGTCTTCAAGCCTCCTTCACCTCTTTCCAAACCCAAACAGAAACTCAACTCTCTCATCTAACCCAAGAGGTTGAGTCACTTAAAGCTAATCAATCCCATCACCAACCCACCCCTGCCCCAGTTGATCTATCACCAATTCTTCATAAATTGGATCAACTCCTATCCCAAACTTCTACCCCTTCACCTCCCAATTCAAACCAGACCATATCTTCTTTAAACCAAACCATTTCCAATCTCCTTTTCCAACTTCAAACTCTCAGACCTTCCCCTCCTAACATTTCTGTAACCATCCCTGACTCTCTTCTTAGAGTCCCTTCACTTCTAAAAACCATAGATGATGAAGTCACACACTTAAGCCACTACTCCAAACACAAGCACAGTGAAACCGTTCAAGAATTTACCAATATCACTGATGCTATCCTAAGGTTGAGACAACCTCCATCCTTCACCCAACCTCCTATCCCTATTGCCTCTCCTTCACCTTCAAGTATCACTCCATCTACCTCTACACCTTCTCCATCTCCTTATTCCTTTTTCACACCTTCTGCACCTGCTAAGCCTACCAAGCCTTCTGATAACTTTCCTTTCTCATTTGTTGATGACAAAAAGGGGGAGAAGTCAGACTCGAATTATACTAGTTCAAGCTCATCACCAATCCTATTCAAGTAGTAGAAGCTGATAAGGCAGCAGCAGATCAATCAGACCTCAATGAAGCAGAAATTCTAAATCAATCAACTGCTGAGAGGGAAAATCCATCTGAGGGGGAGCAACCTCCTCAAGATGAGCAGAGGCCTAAAAGAAGGCTAAAACAAATAGCCAGAAGGAAGAGTGCCAAAAATCCTAGACAAGATGAATCTTGTGCACCAATCAAAGTGACATCAGAAGATTCTGATGATAATGATGAAGTTAGGGTGCCTCTGTCCTCTCTGCTTAACTTGAAAAATCAGAGCCTCTCTACAAAAGCTCCACCAGTCCAAGCTTTCTCTCCAGTACAATCAAGTCAACCAACTCCCAGCAGCACATCAAGGAGAAAAGGAAAGAAAATTATGTCTGCTGAGGAGATTGAGGCTGAAGAAAGAAGAGAGGAAGAAATTCATAAAGAAGATGAGAGTCTCAGAGAGCTTAGTGACTTAGCTGCTGCACTTGGTACATCTATTGAAGAAGTATTGAATACCAGGAAATACATTAGGATTTCACTACTCCTGAAGATCTTGCTGCAATCATTGGTGTTACTGATGATGAACTGAGAGAATTACAAGAAGAAGAACTAATCATGTTGTCCTCTCAAACACATCAAGTACAATCTGCACCACAGCAAGATGACCCTTCCACCAAGAAAGCATTTAAAAAAGGAAAGACTCACAAGGAAGCCATTCAAACTTTGCTCAACTTCAACTTTGGAAGCACTACTCAGCAAACTGAAAGGAAATCCAAGGAGTTCTGGGATAATAACAAAAACTTGGTGAATAGAAGATGTGCAGACATCATTTCTAGGGTTACTCCTTACAAAGGTACATATGAAGGTCCTTATCTCAGAGTAGTGATAAGAGATGAAGGAAACACTTATGAAGATACCTATCTATATCACTGCAAACTGCTATCCTTCTTTGAGATGATAGAGATCCTGTACCATCTCCTAAAGTCCAAAAGTGAAATTGTTCAAAGATTCACGGGAAAGTTTGAGTACTGGATTCGAATGTCAGTATATCATAGACTCTTCACACATGATCAATTTGTTGCTCATGTTCAAGCAATTGAGGATGCATTCAAGAAGACTTCAAAAGCCTTTGTTGCTGCTGAACAAATCATTTTCAATCCTGATCATCCCTATCTCCCTGCTTATGAGAATTTGAACACTGCTCTTCCTCCCAATACTCATCCTGAAATGTTCAGGTATATAACTGAACCTGAAAGACGAATGTTCTTCATGAACAGAGCTGGTAACTGGAGATTTCTTAGAGAACCTGGGATAGTGAAAGCTCAAAAAGAACTGATATTTCATTTTGTAATAGCTATAAGAGATTTGACAGGAAGTGAGCACTTTGAACAATTGATTAAATCAAGAGCTGATCAACTTCTAGCTGAAAATCCACATATCAGAACTTTTGAAGTCAAGGAAGAACCTTGATGGGAAGACAACTGATACTTCATAACTAAAATAGTTGTATTTTTCATTTCTAGAATAGTTCAATTTCTGTACTTAGTTTAACTTTTAGTTAGATTACTCTGTACAAACTCTTGTGTAATTATTTGTTTTGTAATCAAGCTTGAAACTTTGATCATGGACTACTTAGCCAAATTGCTAGTATAGATGATTCTTAGTAGATAGCTCATCTAGTGTAAATATAGAAAATCAAAAATCCTAAAAACAGAAAAAGGATAGAAAATATACCACAAAAACAAAACAATGGTACTTCATAAATTAAAAGATTCCCAAAAACAAAATATCAGGGAACATAATTTAAAGAGTTACCAAAAACAGATAGCTAGGTAACCAAAATGCACTTAAAAGTGTTATCTTTACAAATCCGTATTAAACTGACTCTTCTTAAACAAGATGAGGTTTTGTAATCATCAAATAGGGGGAGATTGTTGGGGAGATAGCAATATCAAACCTTAATTAAACCTATCTATTAATTAAAATAGGATTTGATGTTTACAAAACCACATATTCAGTTTTGGACTTAGATTAATGAAAAATATATGTTGTTTTTCATATTAGACTTAAAGAATTTCTAAGTAAGAAATGTCAGCTGACGAACCAAAGTATCAGCTGAACACTGAGTATCAGCCAAAGGACCAGCTTCAGGAAGATCAGCTAAGAAGAAAAGACAAGTCAAGAAGCATCAGCTGATGGTGCAAAGCATCAGCTGATGGTGCAAACCATCAGCTGAGGGTTCCTCAAAGATCAACTGAGCAGTCAAGGACCAGTTGACAGTATCTCATTGATCAGCTGATGCCTCCCATCTGTCAGATAAGCTGAGCAATTCGATCAGCTGAGCAAATCTAGTCAGCTGAGTCTTTCACATTTATCCTTAGCTGACCAACATTATATTTGCAGTTCAGTGTCTATTAGCTGAGTAATTATACTATAACTCAGATAATAGCTTTTGTATGTAATGGTTTCTTAAGTCAAAGGCAGAACATGTGTTGTTCACTTTATGCCTTAGATCTTTCTTTGTAAAAGTACTTAGCACTTTTTGTATATGCAAAGAGACAAAAAGGATAGATCTTGATCCCTTGGAAAAGATGAAAGATACTTTAGAAGAGAAGATCTCGAAGATATGCATCAACAACTAAGTATGGCTGGCAACTCTATACTTGGTAAAGTCAAGTCTTCAAGAAGCATGGTGTTGATAAAATTACAAGCATGGAAAGAGAAGTTTACTCTCCCAAGACATAAAGGTAGTACTTTAATAATATAATAATAGATAGTGGGTAAACACCTTACCACCTTACTGAAAAGTATGTTCACTTTACACATTTTGTGTATAAAGTTAACTTACTTTTCACCCACTAACTTTATCTATTATAATATTATTAAACCAAGTACTTTTGTCTCCTTCTCCTTTTCATCAACCCGGACACCGTTGCTTATATATACCCAAGCATGGAAACATGCTAAGTATGCGAATAGATAGTTGAATACTGAAATCTCATCTGTTGAGAATTAGAAGAGTTAGCATTTTACTTTCAGTATAACAAACTTGTTCATGTGTTGAACATCTTAGACATAAGTTGTTTAAGATTAGATTAGTCTATGTGTTAGACGAATTTAGTTGCCACCTTTTATTGAACTTAGATTTTCCGCATCTAGTTCATGTAATTATTGCTTCACATCAATAAGAATTATATAAAAGTAAATCGTGTGTCTCTTAAATTTTAATTTGCTAAAGTTTGTATTCAACCCCCACTTCTACAAACATTTGTTGTTGTAGTATCTATTCGGGACCAACATGTATAACAAAAAAATATATTTTAGAGTTTGCAAAAAAAATTGTATATTAATATAAAATAGTTTTGAAAGTTTACTTATATTTTTTGCGAGTTATTTGTAAATTAAGTAAGTTATAATGTTTATAAAAAAAAGTTCATAAAATAGAATAAATTAGAATTATTTAATTTCATGTTTATTTTGTGATTTATAAAAAATTTATCATGCGAGCCTTACTTGTCGTAACCGGATGAGAATCGGTCAGGAAGAAATAAAACCCCGTCTTGAATTAAGACAAGAAAGTCTAAACTTATTTAACGAAACTTGTTTTGCGTCATTTTTAAATATTAAGGCGGAGCAAAAAGATCTGTTGCTCATACACTATTTGTTGTGTACCCAAGTTCATGTCGGTAAAAACGATTATGAGACTTTACATTTCAACGTAGCGGGGAATCCCGTAAGTTTTGGGCGGAGGGAATTCTGTTTGTTGACAGGATTTAGGATTGGGCCGTACACGTTAGACGACCGTGCTCCCGACACGCCATTTATGAGGCGTGTCTTCAATGAGCATATATCCTCCCGGCTGCGTGTGGGCCACATATGTCGTCTTTGGGCTTCAGAGACGGATTTTAATAATCTGGGGGATGATGACGTTATTTGAGTAGCGTTGTTGTACATGTTGTACAAAGGTTTTATAGGGGCGAAGCTAGACTGGTTCGTCACTACTGTGATTCATCTGTTTGATGACATCCCGCGATCATGGAATAGATTCGCATGGGGGTCGTATTTATGGACGTACACGTATGATAAACTGTACGACGCCATAAATGAGCGAAGAATCTAGATTGCTGCGGTTCGTACTGTAGAAAATGGGGTGCCAAAATACACTATTTACGGGCCGATTTGGGTCCTTAAGGTATGATAATATTTTTTTAGCCTTTGTAACTTTAATATATGATGAACTTAGTTACATTTTCTAATACAATTTTTTTTACACTTAGTGTTGGATTTTCGTGACATTCCCGGCCGTTACTAGGGTGACATCCAATGATGGATCGATTCCAAGATGCGGAGCGATTGGAAAATACCATGGTAGGTTGTACTTGAATGAGTTAACGAATATATTCGTCCAATGCTCTGAGGTTAGTGTTTATACTTTTTTTGTCTCCTTGTATTTAATACACACATATTAATTTTTTAATCACTAACATTTTATTTTGACCATCCAAAGCCTGGTTATGCACCTATCTACTTGAATCCCACGGATCGTGAGCAGAGACAACGTTGGTGGGTTGCCAGTCTGCCATTCTTTGAAGGTGGTGATGGCGTCGAGGTCCCTGGACATGAAGAGGAGAGAGCACCGACACCATAGTTTCATATGATAACTCCTGAGCGTTCCCCACCAAATGAGGGAATCCCGGTTTATGGCAGTGATGGTTTGAATGTCGATGCGTTTAATAAGCTATTAGCCCGTATTGAAGGGCAAGACCAAAAACTTAGTTTAATACAAACAATTTGGTGTAACACAAACGAAGAACTAAATGTGCTGAAAGAGCAGTACAAGTATGAGTGCGCAAAGCGGGAGGAGCTAGCTAAGATGGTCGAGAGTATCAAAGCTCAATATATGGTATGTTGATAGAATATGTATATTTGATCAAAGTTTGTTTTGAATTATATTGGTAATTTGCATGTATTTTTAATTATTTCAGAGGCAGTTTGAGGATATATTTGCGGGCACCCACCCGATGATGCCTACCGCCAACGAAAATATGGTAACGATGCTTATTCAATAAATTAAGTTACAGTATGTATGAAAAGTTTGTTGGTGTAAAAACTTTTTGAAACGCTATGTATTCACAGTCACATTCGGGACATTTAGATGGGGCTGATACATACCAGCAGGAGGAGCCGATTGTATGATTTTTGATAGTGAATATGAGTATGACTAGTTAAGTAAAAAAATTTATTGATTTTGTTTGGAACAGAGCATGCCATATCAGACGGCTCCGACTTGTTTGGTCGGAGAATGCTCTACATCGGGCAATGTACCCATTGCCCAAAGGCGACAACAGCGACAGACTAGACCGGCTGCGACCCTATGTTCCCCGTGCACACAGGAGCGGGGACGTGGCCTCCGACAAAGGCCAACATCTGTGCAAGATGTTATGAAATGGTACAGGTCGCTACCAGAGACATTTTGCGCGCGTAGTCAGCTGTACTCTACTGTAAGTTGTAGTAGGAATTTCTGGGCGCGTCTTCTGCGTGTGGATGACGGTTTGACTGGGTGGCTGTCCTCTGAAGTAAGTTCTTAAAGTTATAAACCTCATTTATATATTTTTTATAGAGATTTTGTAATTTAATTGTTTCATTAATATATTGTTAATCATGTGTAGCATGTAGAATTGTGGGTCGCCTACCTAATGCGTGAAGGGTTTTGATCTGACCAAACAACCATATGACTCAAACTGGTCAAACCTGGGTTTGATTCTACTGGTTCAATCCTAAAGCGGAACTGGATTGAACACAACCCTCTAAACCCCAAAAGGTTTAGGATCTTTAAAACATACATGAGCTAAAAGTTTCTAATTAACAACAATCCACAGTTAAGGTTATGAGAAAATATACCTATTATGATTTTCGATTTAGGGATTGCTAAAGACAGTCCACCACAACTGCACCTCCATGGAACTGGCTGCTACACCGCTCCTGGATCACCAATCAACAGCACTCGATAGACAAGAGTGTGTGTGTTTGCGTCGACCTTCAAGTCTCAAACCACCCTTGGTGTTTTGCTTCTTCGACTTCGACGAGAATGAGAGAGAGCCGAGAGAGGGAGTGAGACGAGAGAGAGGGAGAGAGTTGATGGTGGCTAGGGTTATCCTATTTATCCCTTGTTAAAAACATATGTTAATCCTTAAGGCTTAAGGATATATATAAGGATTTAAAAGGACCCAAGCCCGTTTAATTTAAAGCCCATTGATTTAATTAAACTTTCATCTCTTGCATTTCAACCCCCTGAACTTCACTAGTTAATTAATTAACTATTAATTAACTGGTCCGTTAAATATTAAACTTTAATATTTAATTCTCTTTAAATAATAAATAACTATTTATTATTTATTTCCTTTCTATTAATTAATACAAACTGATTAATTATTTATTTCTCTCTTTTCAATAATTAATACTACTGATTAATTACTTACTTTTCTCTTTAATAATTAATCCAACCTGATTAATTATTTCCACACAGATTTATGGTGAAATCCAACTATTCTGATTTGGGTGTGTAGTATTGTGACCCTTTAGTCTCTTATAACATTGGATACAATATGCTCATTAATTATCTCTGCACATAATCCAATAGACTCCCACTTGTGCAAAATAAGTAATAGTTACTGCACATTGTTAACCTAAGGAGGTCCCTTTCCAGACACTTAGGGTAACCAGGTTATAAGAACTCTTATACCCCAAAGTAACTTGTGATAAGACTTCATAAGCAACCTGCTTAGAAGTAACCTGTTATAAACTAACTGTTTACAAATTAAACTATCATAAACTCCTTGTTCATGAATGGGTACTTTTTTATATATATATACATGCATATAATGAGGTTTGTCCCTTGCAGCGCGATATTTCAATTTTGAGCATGAGCATGGAGAAAGTCAACTCAGAGACTCAAAAATTGGTTCATGACATGCTTGATTTCAAAAACTGCGTGATAAACGAGAAAGAACAGATCAGATCGTTTGGGTACGGCCGTGCACTTACCAGTTTCTCTAATCAGTCAAGGAGCCCGGAAATATCTCTTCTAAAAATAAGGTGCAATTACCATCTTGCGTATTTGCATCTGGAAATACGGCTCCCACTGAATCTAGACACGCTCCTTATGACCACCCTGTTACGGCGTGGCATTAAAACGTGCTAAGAAGACAACAGTTACCGCATCCCAAACCAGATACCTCAGGCTTAAGGATAACCTATGTGATAAATACTTTTGACACGAATCCACGAAGTACCTTTCACAGTGGGTCAATCCAATATTCGTAACCCTAACGAATATCCGTCAATTTTGGTCCGCAAAAACCTTTTGCAGCTATATTCGACATACTTTCGAATCTTCCCCAAAATTACGATGACTTTATATCCCTATCATAGTTCCCACCTCGATAAGTAGTCACGGATAATGTTTTGAATAAACCTAGTTTATTCCTGGATGAACCAAAACATACAAAATTTGTGAAGAATGATGAAACTAATTTCTACACCCTTCCATATTCCGCCCTGGAATAAAGGTGCATAATTTCTACCATTTCATTGACTCGATTCACCGTGTATATCTGAATTACTTATTATTTTGCATTGTAACTTATCACATATTACAAGGAAAAATAATATGATTATAAACCTAAAACTCAAGACTAGCACCCTAAAGTACTCCGTCTTGGTTTTACTAGAAATCGTTCTTGCAACCTAAGAACAATTCTAGACTTACTTATTTTATAAAATTCCTTAAACTTGGAGAAACTGGAAATAACTCTTAAGTTTCTGATTTTATAAAACAACCTTCCTGTAATTAAAACTTTAATTACATTTGTAGATATACTAGGTTTTATTATCCTTTTGAAATGATAAACCTTTTACACCTACTTGCAAGAAACTTGAAATTAGATTCCCAGTGTGTACCAACACTAATCTAATGTCATTACTAAGAATGTTTAAGAATATCCTATTTCATCATTTCTAACGTTGACCAACCAACAATATTTAATTAAGCTGATTTACTGAAACATTTTAGAACGTGTATAATCTTTATTTAAGTCATAAATTGACTCAAAACCTTGCAATGATATCTTTTATTGAGTATCTCTCAACAAGTCATGCATTCCTCGGATTTAGTCCTTTCTCAAGAACTTACTATTTTTAGATAACCTCTAAAATCATCCGATAATTATACTCTAAAAGTTCAATCTTGTATTTATCCTACTAGTTTAAAAAACTTTTATTAACTTTGATGAATACATTAGTCAGATGCTCCCACTATCTAAAAGTTCAATGTTGTATCCATCTTTCTAATTACAGAAAGTGGTTTCATTAAACTTGCCATAAGTGCAAAACACTTGTGAAGGCATTTTAAATTTCTTTCCATTAAAAACATTCAGTATAAAACACCCTTGATTATAGTAACTACCATAATCACTTTTATACTTTCTTAAATGTTTTATCAAAAACTATTTTTACTTAGAAATAATGACTATTATTTCCATTTGTTCAAGACTCTGAACATTCACTTTTGACAAAGAACTTAAAACCTTGTTAAAATTAGAAAAACTATCTAATTTTATAAACAACACTTGTTTATTTAAGCATTTGAATAGTGGAGCCATCATTTATGTAACTACAACAAATCATAGCATAAGATTATTATGAATCACCAATCAAGTCAAGACTTGACTTATTGGTATTCCTTTAGTCACAACTGGACTAATCCTGATCCATAAAATAAAAACACGTGCACGGATATGAACTGAATAATAAAAAATTTCCATAAACTCATAACCATAAGTTTAAAAAACAATCAATAAAACATGTTCATAAAAAAAACTTTAAAAGGAGTTTAATAAATTAGGAAATAAAATAATGATATCCGTAAGTTGCACGTATGATCTCTTTATGCTGGGCCGCATCACTTTCCATTTCCTCCTGCAATAAACGATTGCTAGACATTCGAATACTCGTAAAAACTTTTACAAGTGGAAAGTGATAAAGAAGCTATTTACACGATACTTGAGTGGCCAGCCTTGCCACCTGCCTCGTGACCCTTCGGACAATCTCTTTTCCAATGCCCGACGTCACCGCACCTGAAGCACCGATTCTCGGTTCTTGCTTTGTTCGGCTTCGGCTTCTTACCCTTGTTGTCATTATTAGCCCTGGGTGCATTCTCGCTGGGCTGGGCCTTGCCCTTTCCCTTTTCGTTGCGCCCCTTCCTCTTCTTATGTCCGTCATGTCCCACCATGAGAATGTCCTTAGACTTGGTCCCGATACTCTGCTCAGCTGTCTTAAGCATCGAGTGCAACTCAGCCACGGATTTCTCCGTGTTGTTCATGTTGTAGTTGACTATAAAAGGATTATAGTCATCTGACAACGAGTTGAGTATCGTATCCGTTGCCAGCTGCAACGGTACTGGGTGCCCAAGTCTCTCTAGGTGGTCCATGTAACCTTTCATTTTCATGACGTGGTTACTGACCGAGGTCTCCTTAGCCATCTTGCACGAGTTAAATGCCCTAGTGGCATCATAACGTTTTGTGCGAGCGTGCTCCTGGAACATATCCCTCAGCTGGCGGATCATGTCATAGGCAGGAGTCTCCATCATGCTAGACAGCAACTTTGGACTCATAGTTGCAAGCATGAGGCAGCTGACATCTAGGGCGTCATTGGAGCGCTTCTGAAAAGTCTCCCTGACTTCTGCCCTAGCATTGCTGGCAGGAGGATTTCCTAGAGGTTGTTCTAGGACATGCCACTTTCTCTCGTGCCTAAGCACGATTCGGAGATTTCTCTCCCTCGTGAGAAAGTTTGGTCCGACAAGCTTGTCCTTCTCAAGGATAGAGCGGAGAGAGAGATTGTTAATACTAGTAACGTTAGTTGCTATCTACAAATTAAAAATTTTGTTTAATTAGTAATTGCAGATAAACTTTCTAATCATATATCATCAAACCCATAAATAATATATATTAGACCTAGGACCCATATTTCACATACTTGACGCAAGGTTTGGGCACTTCACGGCAAGTCATGTTATTTCTGTTAGGTAACACCCTGTACCAATCATACTTAACTGATACGACTCCTAGAACCTCGTAGAGCACTTAGACCCAGTCTAGTATGTTTAACTCTACTCTAGTGCTTTTTGGGCCGGGACTCCCGATTATCACCAAAATATATCGCACCACCTAAGACAGCATGAATTCTGGCCGGGACTCCAGATTATAGCAGAATCTTTCATGCCCCTTCCCGCAATGGTTTGAACCCAGATGCCCAAGGTTTGAGCACTTCCGATACCCGAGTACCGTTTAACAGCAATGGAGTACCATTAGGTGGGTAGCACACTGATCTAAGATTTTCTTGGGTTTTACTATTAAGTTTAAAAACTTAATTTTCCAGTTTTTGAAAAACCATTTCAAAACTAACTGTTTTTTAAAATACGATTTATATGTGTACCTAAACTAGGTACACAAAACGGCATTTATAAGTTCCAAACTTATAATTTTGACAAAACTTAAAATTTATAAAAATTTAATTAATACGACTACCAAACTGAAGTCATATTTTAGTTTGTCATAAAACGCGTGGTTTCTCACTATTTAATAACAACCTTTTTTTAAACCCTTTTTTTTTATTTAGCTTCATATAAAAGACACATATCTATATGAAAAACAGTAAATAAAAGAACCACAACCACGCAGATAAATATAAAGCATATGAAACCTATAGTTTTGCCAACTAATCCTAATGTCAATCCTAAGGATAAAGTGACTTGGATTCGCCTTCTTGATGTGCTTCTCCCACTAGCTTTGACACCTCCCCGAAGTGTATGTGCTTCGTGTGAAGAACTTCATTAACTTGATCACCTTCTTCGAGTCCGTTTCAGTCGAGGGATTAAACTATTACTAACCTATTACAAATACAATATTGAATGGGGTTGTAAGTGGCACGCAGGCCTCCCCGAACCAGTACAATATTACAAATAAGAAAGTTATTGTAATTGGCACGCAGGCCTTCCCAAAACCAAAAGAAAAAAAAGAAAGGAAAAACGAGTCCTAAGTCGGCAAAACTATAGCTATGTGTATCACTAGCACGCAATTATATATAAACGCTATATATATAAAAGACAATAAACTGTGCTATTAAGCACATAACCTGATTTGTTTAATCATCCTCATTTACCCTTTGATTAATACCTATTAACCAAAAATGAGAATTATGATCTTCTAATTAAATTTATTTGACCATAATAGTTTTTCAACAAAACTTTGAGAAACTTGACTTCATTCGAAAACATGAATGAAATCTCATGTCGGGCTTTTACTAGTTTTCCAAAAACTTAAAACCGACAACTTTTGGTCAATTAAAATATTATCTTATTTGTTTCTCCATCTTGTTATATAAACTTTGCCCCTTTTTTTAGAATTTATTTAAAATGACTAAACTAGTCATAATAAACAAATATCTAAAATATATATATTTTAACTAAACTAATTAAAACATATAATACTAGTTTATATAACATCTTATTAAATTTATAGCCAAAATTTAATAATCCCCTTTTTTTTCATTAATCCGAAAATCTATTTGGGCCGAGTAACCCCTTGGGCCGAGAACCCTTTGGGCCGAGAGCCCTTTAGGCCGCGTATCACATTGGGCCGAGGCCCACTAGGCCTTAGTGCCGCTAAAGCCTTTTAGCGCCGCTAACGATCACCACCCGACACGGTGATGATTTTGGTTCCCGTTTTCCGATTAATACATAAAATAAAAATTAAATCCTTTTAACCTATTAAAAAAACTGTTTTAATATACTGATCAAAAACTGGATTTAATTTAAAAACCAAAAACTATTAATTATTAATTTTAAATAAAAACTTGTTTTATTAATAACTAATTATCCTAAAACTAGATTTTAACCCTTTTAAACAAAAATGGTTCAAAAAACTGGTTAAGATCAAGTTTTAGATAAAAAGTTTATCCCTTTTAACCGTTTAAACACAAACCTGGTTTAAACCTAACTGGTTAAAATCAAACATTTTATCAATTGAATAAAAATAGAAAACTTGTTTTTATCTCTTATGGTTTTCGAAAAACATGAGGAGAAGAAATAAGATGGAAAAGATTATTCAACTATCAAACAAACCCAAAAACAACTAGATAAAACAGGTTTAACTTAATTAAACAAACTGTTTGAATTTTCTGATTAATAGGATTAAACTTGATAGCAAAAATCAACTGTTTTTGCTACCTATTGATTTTCGAGAAAACTGATAACAATAGTAAGATCAAGAACAAAAACCTTAAATCTAGAAACAGATAAAACTAGAAACTATGGATCATAGAGCCGAGGCTCTGATACCACTAAATGGTTTTGATCTGACCAAACCACCATATGACTCAAACTGGTCAAACCTGGGTTTGATTCTACTAGTTCAATCCTAAAGCGAAATTGGATTGAACACAACCCTCTAAACCCCAAAAGGGTTAGGATCTTTAAAACTTACATGATCTACTAGTTTCTAATTAACAACAATCCACAGTTAAGGTTATGAGAAAATATACTTCTTATGATTTTCAATTTTGGGATTGCTAAAGACAGTCCACCACTACTGCACCTCCTTGGAACTGGCTGCTAGACCGCTCCTGGATCACCAATCAACAGCACTCGAAAGACAAGAGTGTGTGTGTGTGTTTGCGTCGACCTTCAAGTCGCAAAACACCCTTGGTGTTTTGCTTCTTCGACTTCGACGAGAATGAGAGAGAGCCGAGAGAGGGAGTGCGACGAGAGAGAGGGAGAGAGTTGATGGTGGCTAGGGTTATCCTATTAATCCATTGTTAAAAACATGTGTTAATCCTTAAGGGTTAAGTATATATATAAGGATTTAAAAGGACCCAAGCACGTTTAATTAAAAGCCCATTGATTTAATTAAACTTTCATCACTTGCATTTCAACCCCCTGGACTTCACTAGTTAATTAATTAACTATTAATTAACTGGTCCGTTAAATATAAAACTTTAATATTTAATTCTCTTTAAATAATAAATAACTATTTATTATTTATTTCCTTTCTAATAATTAATACAAACTGATTAATTATTTATTTCTCTCTTTTCAATAATTAATACTACTCATTAATTATTTACTTTTCTCTTTAATAATTAATCCAACCTGATTAATTATTTCCACACAGATTTATGGTGAAATCCAACTGTTCTGATTTGGGTGTGTAGTAGTGTGACCCTTTAGTCTCTTATAACATTGGATACAATATGCCCATTAATTATCTCTGCACATACTCCAACAATGCGGGTATGACCGAGTGACGCAAAATATACCATAATGTGCCCCCGGTTTATGGAGCAATTATTAATTGGTAGGACACCCAGACGTGGTGTACAGGCTTACGACATTTGGCCGGATCTAGCTGGTATATAAACTTACATACAAACACAGCAGAATTCCCTGAACAGCGACTTTGCTGACACACTTTTGCAAAAGAGCAGCGTTTGATGCGTATACTGCCTCCTGGTTAACCAAAAGTAGTTTATTTTACGTAAAAATCTTAGAAACATATTTGTGATGTTAATAATTTTGATTTCCATGTCTTCGTCGTTGGTGTTCATGTTATCACTGTTATAGATCACTACTTTGCCACCGTCATTAAGGTTCAGTGAGTAGAGGAACCAGTGATAAGCTCTCAAACGAATATGCATGAGTACCTTCATAGTCAATGGAAAGGAAATCATATATCAAATTTGAAATATATGAATTTGAAAGTATTTGTTTCACGTACCACGTCTGCATTTGTAAAAGATAGATGTAGGGGTGTACTCCCATCATACTTTCTCATATCGTGGAGATCTCCTAGCCCTAATTCATTATGAAAACTTGCAGGCAGTATCGTAAACCTAGTCGATGGTGCTGCACTACCACTTTCCATATGTTTCATGAGACTCATCGTCCATGTAGTCTAAGCGTCAAATGCTGTTAAATAAAAGAAAGTCATTATTATATTATTTAACAATGATTATCAATTTATAAAGTTGGCAATGCTTACTGCTTCTACAAATTAGAATTGGGTTCTTTTCCTAGAAGGACGCCCCAAAAATGTCTCGTGCACCTCAAATCAACTAAGCACTTTATGAGACAAGATGCTCTGTAGATATCCTCTGTTATTCCAACGTCGTCATTCAAATAGTACTCTTCTGCAGTAGTTGCCTTGAAAAACTCATTCCATGGGTAGACATCTACAGCCAAATTAACCGGGGGTAGCTGGACTTTTTCGTCAATCTCGTGTGCTTCTTCATTGGCATGTTCTTCATCGATGTGCATCATTTTTCAACTGTTGGTATTCTTCTGTTAGGCAATCAAGCTTGTACTTCATTTCATTAAGAATGAACGAGGTGTTGTTACTACTGCTACTTTGTGACTCTCCTGTCCATGGATGACTGTGTTCATCTAGATTTACCGGATCAAGAATTACACTTTCGTCCATTTCTTTCTCGTGTTGTCTTTTTAATGTACAGTATTCGTCGAACAAGGGTTGATATTATAGTTGAATGTCAAGCATTCTTTTTTTCAAACAATCCATTTTTTGTAGTAATTTCAGATTGGTACGTTTTTTTTCAATGCTACAACTGCTACATAAGGATGTATATATACAATCCCAATCGTGTATAGTGTTTCTCCCCTAAAAGATGAGTAGTCGCTATCAACTGTATTTTTTTTTTCAGAAAAAGCAAACGTGTACAGTGTTTCGCCCCTAAAAGATGAGTAGTTGCTATCAACTTTTTTTTCCCCAGAAAAAGCAGACGTGTACAGTGTGGCTCAGGTAACAACATCATGCTCTCATACAAAGACCCACAATACGATTCTCCGTTATATATATATATATATATATATATATATATATATATATATATATATATATATATATATGTGTGTGACGATGATGATGTAAGTGTTTTCGTGGAGTACGTACAAAGTCGCTCCTCTGATAAGTCTGTAACGTTGTTTACAGTAAACATTCCGTTTGATGATGGCCCTAAACAAACTAACGCCTATGAAAAAAAGTTTGAATATGATACACATCCTCCCAATTCTCAAAATCGGCACCTAAATACGGGTTCGTTTTTTAATGTCCCCGTAGACTTTGCTAGAAATGAATACTTTCCGAACAACAAACCATACCCACGCAACCATCAGTATTACAGCCCGAAATTATCGGCAGTTCAAAAAGACCACCTTCCAATAACCCTAACAATAACCCATTCGCTGAACCAGGTTGTGATCTTGGAGATTCAAAATACAGAGAAGATGGGGATGACAAGGATGAACATGAAAAACAACCGAGCGAATCAACATACATGACCTTTCATGGCATGCCAGCCCCCCTTCCCGAACCCACTATGCTGGTATCATCTACATCGTCTTCAAGCCAGAATTCGTCATCATGCATTTACAAAGGACAACTTTTTGATAGTAAGGACGAACTAAAGGTTCAGCTAGGCATGAAATGCCTTCAGGAGTGCTTCGAGTACAGAGTCAGCACTTCTAACAAAAAAAGGTTCGAAGTGAAGTGCACATCAAAAGACTGCGCCTGGGAACTCAAGGCCAAAAACATTGCCGGTGTGGATAACCCGTGTTTCATGGTAGTTACGTTAAAACACCAACACACCTGTTCAAGAACGCAAATGTATCCTACAATGCGCAACGCGGGTAAGAAGGTGATGGCGAATATCATAAAAGGCCAACTACAAGACCCAATTCGTGTTTATCGGGGGGGGGTGTGATATAGTAAGAGACGTTAATGAACGTTACAAATGTAACATATCTTACTCCCAGGCTTGGACGGGGAAAGCGTATGCCTTTGAACAACTACACGGCACGCATGATGGTTCTTTCGATGACCTTCCTGGTTACTGTCATTTTCTGAAGCTGGAAAACCCTGGTATTGTCAAAGAAATACTTACGGATGACTGTTCTGGGTTTGAAATGTTGTTTGTTGCTCTTGGACCATCGTTACGAAGCTTCTCATACAGTCTTCGCCCATTAATTATAGTAGACGCGGCGCACCTGAAAGGAACATACCTAGGAACCAACTTCTTGGAGGTTGCAATGGACGGTAACAACCAGATCCTTCCATTAGCGTATGGGATAGGCAAAACCGAGAGTGGCGAATCTTGGACCTGGTTTCTTGAGAAACGACATGCATGCATCCCGCACAAGACCTATACATTTGTTTCTGACAGAGCTACGTCTATTGAGCTAGCCGTACGAGACGTATTTACAGAATCGTACCATGTCCTGTACTATCGTTATCTGCAGATGAATTTGAACCTGAGGGCTAACAAACACAAACAAATTGCCTTCTTATTCTGGAAGGCATGCAAATCGTACACAGAACATCTATTACATTACTGGTACGGCAAGATTCAGCGGGCGGCGCCACGAGTATATGAGTATCTGGAAGAGATGGAAAAAAGCAAATGGACAAGAGCCTACTTTTTGGGTGATCGATACAACATCATGACCTCTAACAGCGCAGAGTCCATCAACTCGCTTTCTCGTCACGCGCGTAAACTTCCGGTGGTCATGCTTATTGATTTATTTCGTGCAAGTGTTCAAAATTGGTTCTTCAAACGCCGTAAGGAAGCAGGTAAACATCTCTCCTACAACAACTGCACCAAGTTTGAAAATATTTATTAATTGTACGAGTTTTTTTAAACCGAGAAACTCCAGCACAGGGTTACGCCGTGGGCAGAGAATAAAATACTTCATAGGATGGCAAAGTGCTCAACATGGCAGGTACAGGGTATTACAAACTACCGGTTTAGGGTTGAGGACCATAAACAAAACGTTAACATAGTTGATACTGAAGAAATGACATGCGATTGTCGTAAATGGCAAATTTCCGGGTTGCCATGTGGCCACGCAATTGCAGTTCCCAGATTTCTAAGGCTTACCGATTCAAGCCAGTGGGCGTTGAATTGGTTCACTAGTGAAACCTACCTTGCGACCTATAGCGGTTGTATAAACCCCGTGCCCAACAAAAATATGTGGGACTTACCTTCAGATCTCATAAACCTACATCCTCCACTGCTTAATAAAAGGCAGGCTGTGAGACCAAAACTTGTTAGAAGGATACTGTCAAAGGGTGAGCAGGTACCGTCTACACGCTGCTCTAGATGCGGTGACAGTGGACACAACCGAGACAGTTGCACAATGCCGTTTTCATCACAACAGTCAACTAACCAGACAACTAATGCCTCAACTACCGCAGAACCGACCCAGCCGGATTTATCACAATTTGAGCCAGACCTTTCTTTGTATGATGTGTATTACACTGTTCAACGTGATTGAAATTAATAATTAATGTAATACTACTTTGGTGTGCTTAACTTAATCAATTTAAATTAATGAAAAACTACACCAACGTTAACAATGTTTTGCTTTTACACGTTCAACACTGACAATCAAATTTAACTTTTCGGGCAAATAAGTGCCAACAAAAACAATCAAACAATATAGGAGTATGATAAAATAATATAGGAGTATGATAAAATAATTTTTACCTCATAATATGTCATTTCATTTTTTTTCTTTTTTTCATAAATTATTTTCTTTTTCATTTCTTTTTTTTCATATTATATTATTTTTTTAAACATATTTCTAAAAAACAATCAAACAAATTTTTTTAATTATATAATAATATTTATTGGTGAGTGTGTAAAGTAGGAGAAAGAGATGGAGATTAATTAAAAATTAAGAGTTTTTAGAGTGGAAATGTATCATATAGGAGTAAGATATATAGTCTAAATTTTATAAAATTAGTTAGGGGCTACTTTAAAAAATGAAGGAAATAAAAGGGGGTAAAATTAAAAAATCTAAGGGTGGGCCAGACATGTGGGGCCTACAGGGGGAGAAACTGAGGGTTGGGGGTGAAACTGAGGCTTGGGGGCGAAACTGGACTTGTAGGGCCCACCAGGGGGCGAAACTGAGCCGGGGGGAGGGGGGAACTGAGGACACGTGGCGGGGAACGATTGGAGGGCGAAGCTAGGAGCGAAACTGAGGGGGGGGGAACTGATGCTTATTTTCGTAATTTGACTTTTTGTAGCTTATCTTGGCTTATGTTTAATGTATTGTGCTTATTTGCGCGAAATCCTCTTGACAAAATACCTTAATGAGTTGTTACTGAATTTTTATAATTTTTTTAAAAAGTTGTGTGTGCTGGCTGAGATGGTTTGTTTAACTTACCCTTCATGTATCATGGTTTAATTTTTGGGTTAAAGCTTGCCAGCCTATTACAGGTGTTAATTCATTTCGTTTGTTTTTATGTTTACGCTTTATTCGAGCTATGCATGTGGTAACAATGAAACCTTGTCAAATAGTTTCTTTTTGCTACCGATTAATCATTTAGGAGATTGCTTCTTTGTAAATTCAAAATTAGTTCAACATGGTGATGTCTTTAAAATAAAAAACAGACAAAAAGAGCTAATATCCTATTATGCACGCCGTATGTTTGATAAAATGTGCCAACCAAAAAAATACATACTTTTATGTACATGTTGTGGTTTCATTATGTAATTAGCTGTAAGTTTATTTATTCACTTTCAAGAGACAAGATTAGATTATAAGGTGTTGATGTAGTAGGAGATTCATCCCTTTTATTCCTTTTTGAGTATGTTTTTCCTGTAATCCTTGTGTTTTGGTTAGGCAAGCGAGAAAAGTTCCGCTGTTAATTTACCAAGTAGTGTGTGACCAGGGGGTTTAAAATGGACTCAACAATGAGGTGAAAATAGGAAAAGTAAAAAATAAACATCTAGTTTACCTCTTTAAGATTGATTCCATGATTGTACCAAAATCTATTCATTCTCAAGTTCTCTCACACAAAGAACCTATTAGGCTATTATTTGGAAACAAATAAACTTGATAAATCTAAACACAAAGACTACAACTAAGAGATGTATAACATTCTCAAACCCTTTCTTTTTCTGCCTTGAAACAACTAAAAACCTATTGTTATCAATTAAACTCATAACCCCAACATATGTTTCATCTTTTGTGTTAACACATAATCACGTACACATATCATTCAAACACCATAATCTAAATACAAATCAAAACTGTAGGTCAGAGTTTATATTAGTATTGGAAAATGTTAATGACCCTTGAGGTAATATGGAGATACTGGTAACATAACCGCTAATCTTAAACCCTATACTTGTAGCGTAATTAAAATAGAGTAGATAGAAATGGAGAAGTTTAAATTCATGGAAAGTACAAAAATAAAAAGATCAACAGTACCTGATCGAATTATTTTTAATATTGAGTTTTAGTGACGACTTTGTCGTCTGTAACTTTTCGCGACGACTTTGTCCTCGTCGAAAAGTTTCCCATAGGGACTTTCAGCAACGACTTTTTGGCGACGACTTGTCCTCACCAAAGGGTTTCTGCGACGACTTGAGAGCTTTTCGTCAAGACATTTGTCCTCTCTGAAAGTGTTTTTTCCTGTAGTGGATAGTGATGTACAGTTGAGGGTCAGCAGCATACGTCGACAGTGGGAGTCAACAACGGATGGTGGTGCTGCTAATCGTTTTCCGCCAACGGAAAAAAATAGAGATAGATAAAGAGAAGGATAGAAAGAATTTGGGCAGTGAGGGTTTCTAGTGGAGGCGGTGAGGGTTTCTAGTGGTGATAGGTAGATGTAGGTGGTTTTGTGGTTTTTGGAACTTTCTTGTGTGGGGGCATGAGGGAGGAGACTTCCCGATTTAAGGAATCACAGTTCAAAGTGTAGGACCCAATATTATCAAGTATCAATCTATAGTTGAAGCAATCAAACAAAAATGATGAACTCGGTTGAATGATAGTTACGATTGAGAGAGAACCGAGCTACGTGAAAGTTACGTATGAATTGCTTATTGAATTAGGGTTTACAAACTTGTATTTATACCCCTTGGGTATTTACAATAGCTACCCTAAACTATGACTAATGTCATATGTAATACTAAACTCCACTAAAATATATTGAACATAATTTAGGACCTAACAATCTCCCCCTTTGTGTTCAATTTACAATTAAACATAATAAACAAAAATAAACTTCTTAAGCATCAAAACAATCTTTCCCATTGAGAATATGCAGAGATTCTTTTTCTTTCTGCATTCAACGTTTAGGAGATCATTCTTTGAAGTTTTGAGTTTTCACGAGATCTTCAAAGACTCGTCAACAGTGATCAGGTTGTTTATCAGAGATTGCAGTAGAAGCCTCGCGCTTATCAGAATTTACAACCATGATCATCTCTTTTGTCTTTACCGGAACAGTCTTGAGCATTACACGAGAATAATATTTCTTGATCATGCACAGATCGATGTTGCTTGAGGGTTGTATTAGCTGTATCAGCACCTTTGAATTTTTCTTTAAACAAATTTTGCTCCCCCTCGAAAATAGCTCAAGATCTTTAAGACTAAAATCTGAAACTTTTTCAAAGCATTGCTCCCTTTCAAATCTGTAAATAGTTGTCTTCTTTTCTTTGAAACTTTGTCAGCTGTCCTTGTTTTGCCTTTTTAGGAAGTAAAGATCTCATCTCCCTAAGATGTAAGAAACAGCTGAAAAGACACACTGCACTTGATGTATTAGCTCCCCCTTGACATGTGAATTATATTCCTTAAACTTGATTCTCCCCCTCATGATGGTCAGGATCCATCATGATCATCATGCACATGCAAAATGACTTCACTTTGATTTTAGCATGACTCTATCAGAACGATATGACAATAAACGCATCGGTTGTAACACCGGGATCACATAGATTTCCCGTTAGCACATCAGTTTAAATAAACCGAGTGACCTACGTTCAGCGTTGGCATGATGTTAGCACCGGTAGGATTTCCATCTATCACTCACTGTAAATATCTTAAAGATATTACTCAAGATGTTCCGGCTCTGTCACAAAAACAGGCAAAGGATTCCACTGAGTGTCCTGGAACAAGAATGGGTTATAATAAATTAACTATTCAACGGATATGGGTTATAATAAATTAACTATTCAATTGGCTCTAGACTCAATGAGTGCACGAAAGAAGTTGGGTACGGGAGCAATTGTCCTCCTATTTTCAATATCAACAATCTCCAAATGAGATGCCAATAGTGTATGTGAAAAATCTCCTTGTGAAGTTGAAACAATCATATTTTAAGAGATAATTGAGTAGCTGGGTGGGGTTAGTGCATTGCATCACTGGGTCCATGATGTCTTCTTCAATACCAGTATAAAACCAGTAGTAGATGTGGCTACCCAGATTGACACTGTTTAGTGAGGATCTTTCTGTTCTTTTGATCCTTTCTCTCACCCTCAGCTCTCTGAATATTTTTTAACTTCTCCCTCAACATCTCTTTTCAAAATTGAATGGACACTCTTTTTCTCATTTCTATAAAATAGGAAGCTCCTTAGGTAGGTCTGTCCGGCTCGGACAGACCATAGGAGTAAAGAAGCTACCTAAACACAGTACGCACGAGGTGATCGAAACAACAAAATATTTTTGAAATTTTGAATATTTGAAATGTTTTTGGAATTTGTATTTTTCAATGTTTTTGGATTTTCATTTTTCAATATTTTTGGTTTTTCGAATTTATTCCCCCTACAAGCATGCATAATAACAATTTTATTGAGAACAAATGCATACTTGCGGGTCTTGTAGACTTGTTCTCTCCCTGCAAGTAACAATCATCAACACAGAAGTTATATCAAATAATGATAAACTACAAAAGTAAGCTTCTCAGATCATCAGGCTCGGGCTGATGATGAATAAAATGACGTGTGTGATGAACAACAGGGAACACTCTTCTTTCTTCTAGCCATGAGATTTGAACTTCTTCGTGTATTGAACACACAGTTGTTTTGACTTCACATATTATCCAGAGTGTAACTGTGGTGTTCCAGAATGTCTCCAGGCTTATCTGCAAAACAGATTATGCAGATTTTGGTACCCATTTGAGTTTGGGTCCAGGTGGATTAGGAGAATTAACTACAGATTCATTTTTAGGCATCCACTTGTAGTTAGAATTCAGTTTCTCCTTTTGAATGTTCTGATTGATCAAAAATGTGTTTACTCTTTGAGGAGAGGTACAAGTTTTCTCCTTAGATAACCTTATGAGATGTTTAATAGAATACACCTTAAATGGATATTTCACATCAGGTTTATCAATAGCATCCCAACAAAAATTAACAAAAGTAGAAGATTCATACTTTCTAACATTAGCATGTGAATGAACATTGGAATTAAAACCAAACTCTTTTGAAACATTAGTCTTTGCACAACGAGAACTATTTCTAGCATTTGAAGTTATTCCACGCACATGATCAAAATAGTTGTTATAACTATCAGAACCAGAATGATTTTTCTCTTGTAAGCGTATTTTCTTGGCTTCTAGAAAACTCTTTCTTTTCTCAAGCCACAATGCTCTCTTGGTCTGCCTTTTACTTAGAGTTTTCTCTGTCATCACTTTCAAATTTTGGTTAGGAAATTTAACGTATTGATTATGCTGAGAGGTGCTACATTGATCACTAAAGACTTTTTCTCCACAATCAGACTCCACTAATTCATCAAAATTATGTTCAACAACAGATTTACCTTTGTCTATGAAAGAGTTTGAAACCTTTTCAGTTTTATTATTGACAGCGGAAGTGAGTTGGTCATTTAAAGAATTTATTCTATCAAGTAGAATAACTCTTTCATTAGTGAAATCTGTTGTTTGTTTAGGTAACTCTTCTTGAAGATCTGCAACTTTCTTTTTCAAAATAGAACTTGGAATATAAAGATCAGAGTATTCAGGTTTTTCAAAAAGATTTTCTGATTTTTGATTAAATTTTTCAGAAGAATAAGTTGTTGGAGATTCAGTTGATGAAGAAGTTTTAGGCTTTTCATAACATTGCTTTAACTCAGAATAGTCAAACGGAAGTTGCATTTTTTCTTTATTTTCTCTTTTTGGAATTTCCAACTCATCATCTTCTGAAGCCCCTGTGAATTTCATTAAATCGGTGAAACCCCAACCCATAAATTCAAATTCATAAAATTGAGCATGGCAGACTTAGATAAATTCTTTAGATTTTCAAAACCTAGACCTGCTTTTACATCGTAAAATTTAGTGTCTTTCGGTTTATTAAAAAATATAGTCTGTTCTGATTGACCACGTTTACAAAGATTATCTTGCAGTTCTTTAACTTTACAATAAAGTTGGGTTCTTTCTTTAACATAACGATCAATCTCAGCATCGTTATCTTTACATTGAATTTCTGCATCCCTCAATTTGACAGTAATTTCAGAGTTGACTTCAGTGAGATATTGAACTTTTTCTTCACAGACTTTGAACTTTCCTTGTACATAAGACAGTTGATCATTTGCTGATGCCAGTTCTCGATTGCATTGAACTAACTCATTGTAATTGTTATCTAATCTAGCCTCTAAGATGTGACAATGAGCTTTATCCTTTTCTAATTGAGAAATCTGATTTTGCAAAGCATGAATCATGTCAATCAATTGAGAATTAGTAGTACTAACCTCGGAGCCAGACTCTAAGATGCAAGACTGCAAATCTCCATTATTAGCATGTACTTCTTTTGACATTTTGAGTTAATGGTAAAAAAAAATGATACTTGAAATTGGATCTTTGAGTGAAGAGTAATGACTTGGTGAATGGCTTGGAGGGCAAACGGCTTGAAAGGTAAACTGCTTAAAGGGCAAATGGCTTGAATAGCAAACGGCTTGAAGCACTAACTAGCTTGAGGAGCAAATTGCTTGAACTCCAAATGGCTTGAAGTACAAACGGTTTGAAATACCTATTGTAACACCAAATGGCTTGAAGTACAAAATGGCTTGAAACACCAAATAGCTTGAAGTACTAAATGGCTTGAAGTGCAAATGGCTTGAAGTTCCAAATGGCTTGAAGAAAAATTACGAACCCTAGATCAGTTTCGACAATTTCAACCTGCAAATCGATATTTTTCTCCAAACAACACAACCAAAACAAGCTATTTCAATCCCAAACTTGAAATAAACACCAAACTTAATAATCCCAACAAACAATTCGAATCAAACACCAATAATCATGAGGAAACAAAGCCCTATGAACACTACGGCAGAAACATATAAGTCGACCAAGCCAAAGCCAAGAACAGTCAAAAACTTACCTTTTAATCACTCTTTTGCTCTGATACCAATTGTAGGACCCAATATTATCAAGTACTAATTTATAGTTGAAGCAATCAATACACAATGATGAAGTTCTTAGCGATATGAAGTATGCGTACGTGAGAGAACGATATACGGCTAGAACAAACAGAAAAGATCGAATGAAAGCTTATTGAATTAGGGTTTACAAACTTGTATTTATACCCCTTGGGTATTTACAATAGCTACCCTAAACTATGACTAATGTCATATGTAATACTTAACTCCACTAAAATATATTGAACACAATTTAGGACCTAACACAAAGAAATTTGATTGTAGACTCCATTTGGATATAAAACAGGAGGATAAAAATAAAACCTAAGAAAACTAATATATGAAACTGAATGAGGAGTTCTTAGTGTAATGAGAGGGAACTTTGAAAAGGCATACAATAAGAAGAGTGTGATGCCATGTGCCTGAAATTTCCCAATGTTATATGACATCTTCAAGATTTTACAAAAGCCTATCTAATTTTTTTCCTTCTGACTTGCAACTATTTTCGGGCATTAAAAAAAGTGAGAAATGTTCAATATAGTCCATACTTATTGCATAGTCCCAAGGGACTAATCTTAGCACTTGGATCAGCTCCATCAATGGTCCAGATTGAATTTTAAGAATTTCGGCGGAGTGGCATTTTCGTAATTAACATGTAATGATTTTACCATCACATGTGATTGTATACTGAATCACATGTGATTTTATATTTAATCACATGTGATTGAATATTAAAATTTAGGACTATGCTTTTTATATGGACTATATTGAACACAACTCGAAAAGAAGTAACAATAGCTACAAATTATATAACCTTTAAATATTAGCTCTACTATTACAATGGATATAAAAACACATAAAACAATTAATCATATACTGTCTTATAAGCATTTTAAAACAAAGAACTTTAAAGATTGTGTTCAAAACTTGAAAAGTTTGAACTATTTTTCCTAGAGGAGAATCCACAAACACTCGGTGTGCAAACATAACAGATGAGTTATTTATGTAGCAAAAATCCACAACAATAGATCACTTGCCAAAATTGTAGGTTACAATAACAATAGTCGCAAACAAACTTGCTGAAAATGAAGCTTAATTGGATGAAGGAATGAATCCATTAAAGACAACATGAAGAGGTAGAAACATTTTGTTGGTTGAGGTACCTGTACAATACTAACCAAAAACAAAAACCTATTTATTAGGCACAAAACATTTACCTCTGTAAACCATTTATAAAATCTAGTGGAATCGTATGTTGGCTTATCATCTCCATATCCACATAAACAAATATCATACCAAAATCGATTAGAATGTTTTCTGACAACTAAGAAAATTAACATCATTTCTAAACAACCAATCTTTTTCCTCTCAAGACAAACCGACTTGTACATAATTATAAAATAATATGAAAAAGGAATATACTATCCAATTTTTTGCCTCTTTAAGACAAACAAACTTGTAAATAACTTTTAAAATAAATATGGAAAAGAAACAAACACATTAGTGTATGAAAACACAATGACTACTATGTAGTTAGTAAGTACCTCTTTGTGTTCATGTTTGAGATTTCAGATGAAAAAGGTGATGATGAGATTAAGAAGTGTAGTTGGTTCAATTTAGATTAAATGGTTTCTAAATTTGAACAAGTTCTAATATAGAGATTTTTGTGTGTCTGGTTACGACATACCTGTAATTTATCTACATTAACTCTACCATGAGATAATATGTATAGTTTATCTAAGCTATAACACATAAGGTTCTAAAAGATTTATAAAAACTCAACATCAACTCTTCAAGGAATTTTGTCAAACACGTTGTATGCATTTTATTTAACACTTGTTATTAACAAACAAAAACACAAGTCAAGCTTAATAGCATATCAACGTAGGAAAACCATCAAATTTATAAATTAATTAGCACATGGCCAATAATTAACAATTGATATACAAAATCAATTAACTGTAGAAATAAGTTTAATGCACCATGTTTGAGTTGCCTTCCAATCAATATCTTTGTATAAATAAATTTAGGGCAGAAATTTATGGGAGGGCAGAATGTACCTCTAACTTTACAAAAACTAACAACTGATGAACAATGGAGGCATCAAGAAGATACGAAGGTAACTGTGTTGAGGCAATTCACTACCACAGCAGGAGGTGGCGCACAGACGATGCAAAGAGGACAACCGGGTAAAGAGAAGATTTCAGCGGGAGATGCAGGCAACTGCGTGGACTAATCTTTTTTTTAACAGTAAACACACACACTCTCTAAGAGCATTCACAGTGCAAAAACCTTTAAAAACCAAAATTTAGTCATTCACACCGCCACATCGTACCACATCAGCTTATCTCACTTTAAAAATTTTCAAAAACTTTTCCTTGCAATCCATTGTCCTTTACAAAGGTCCTTGCATTTTCCTAGGTCCCACCATTTTCCTAATATTTCACACATAATTGTTTTTGAAAGATCTTAAACAAAGACTTTTAAAGTCCTTCATTTTGGATGCAATGCTAAAATCCATTTTCAAAAGTTTTTAAGTGGCTAAAAACTTTTTAAAACCCTGCATTGTGGATACTCTAAGCATATTCCTAAATCTACTCCACTGTCCCGATTAACTGAGTGGCAATTCAGTTCGGTTAACGGTCAAAGTTTTGACAATAAAACAACCGATCTACCCGATCCAAACTACCCGAAACCCGAAAAAATAACCCAAAGGACACCCCTAGTTTGAGTTAGGTGATGCTTTTAGAAACTATTTAAACATTTAAATATTGAAATAAACAAGCAACCCTCATTTAAATTAGATAATGTTAACATCATGTACCATATTCCACCTAAGTTGAATGTTTTAAAATTTTTTCTATTGACCAATCCTTCCGTCAATCTTTGACCTTAGGTAAATATGTCATTAGAGCTATCACTTCTTTTTACTTCTCGTGACAAAATATAACTAAGTTGAAAATTCTATAACAAAAACTCTAATCCTATTTTATTTATTTTCCTTTTTTCCACTGATTTCATTAATATTTTACGTAAATATGTCATTAGCTGGGTATTCACATCACTTTTTTTCTTTGTCATTGTATGCACATAGGCTTTTAGATATACCAACAGTTCAAATTGATGCAAATGAAGCATTAGCAAGGTATGAAAGTGAAAAAGGAGGAAACTCTATATACCTGTCCACGATCCTTTATAAATACATACATAACCATCTAATTACAAAAAAGACTTTCAACCCCGGTTCTTTAAGACTTTTAACCCCGGTTTTGAGGGGGGCTGAATGGGGGGGCGACTAAAGGTACCCATTCAACCCCGGTTAAAAAACCGGGGCTAAAAACCCCTTTAACCCCGGTTAAAAAACCGGGTGTGAATAGAGTTTCAAACCAGGCCTAAACATACTTTCTACCCCGGTTTTTTAGCTAAAAAACCGGGGCTAAATATCAATTAAAAAACAAAAAAAAAATGTTTTATACAATAAATTTCCTATTTTCCTGTCATTTACAAACAAAAATCAGCCCAATTAATACATAACAATAACTTCTACTAAATAAATCATTGCAACTAAAAAATACATAATACTATAAGAACCTAACAAGTTTTGATTTCATGTTGTAACTAAAAAAAACACAAGAAAAATAAACATTTGATCTTACAATATAAACATTTCGAAGTCTGATCCAATTTGTTGAGCTGCCACAAAGTCCTATATCCTGCAAACAAAGGAGATGATTGTAATGGATTGAAATAGATAATTGGGAAATAAAGGAAGATATGAAAGAGACCCCTGGAAGATCTATGAACCCTTTTTCATCAGATGAAGAGAATGAAAAGTTCAACTTATAGAATCAAGACGTTGAGCATTCAAGTATCAAGGATGATTTGTCCAACAACTATGAAGACAATAAGTTAGAGAAATTCATTATCATCATCAATATATTGTGAGAAAGAAACAGTTATACTGATAACAATGTTATGGAATGTGAATTGCCTGAAGTTGTTGATCAAAATACTAGCACAACATTAGTAGATGCACAACATTGCCTGAAGTTATACTGATAACAACTTTAAAAATGACTAAAAATATTTCTATGATCAAAATACTAGCACAAAAGCAACTTTAAAAAAAACTCCCACATTAGTAGATGCACAAGATCAGCAGCATAACCGCTATCATCGTTTGAGTAAGCTACTAACAAAACGATAAATTAATCATGTTACCAGTTACGAACTTATGGTACAGAGTTTTGTAGGCTTAACGAATGCTCCAATGAATTGAACAGGATTCTTTTTACTAATCTCCCCCCAATAATTGAGAAGATAGCCACATGTCAAAGACCTGAAAAAGTTTACAAGAATTATAATCCCTAGAACCAATTTGATGTCCTAAACATATAAAAAAGAAAACTAATTTTAATTGAGCACAGAGGTTGTAGAATTACATTGTAGCAAGACCTAAACATATATAAAAGTAGGATATGCAGATTATATTTTGAATGAACTTACTAATAGTCCACTTTGGTGTTTGCCATCAATTTTGGATGTTTAACCAGATCTAAAACAGAATTTCCTTTAAATACTGAGGTGTGTGTGAACAACCATACCTACAAAACCATACATGAACAAAAATCTAAATTAGAAGTGAATATAATTAAGCTTATAAAGTAAATTATCCAACCTTTCCCAGGGGTAATCAAACCCATTTGTTCTGCATCTTTAATCACACTTAATGCAATCCTATTTGCTCAATTTTAAATCAAGGTCTCCCAACTCAAAAAACATATACTGCTTAATTAATACTAAAAAAACCCAGAAAATTAACCTGTCTTTTACACTTGAGCAGGGAGCGATAGTCTCTAACTTTGCAGCAATACGAGCACCAGAACCCTCCAAAGACTAAAAAGTTGACTCATATGATCATATCTAAAACAGATACAGCAATAATGTTATAAATTACAAAACTTGATACATATCAAATATAATAAATTAATGATAGCAGCAGCAACAAATTTATATAATTTAAGTGACCTTCATGCTTCAAGGAATGTAAAGGATGATCTTGGTTGGAGTACACTCTTTCTTATTAGAAATAAGTAGCAACACTATTACAAATATATCAATTCCGTAAGATTTTTAGTAACCAATCCAACAACTTATCAGTTGATTTTAAATAAATCAACTTATATTAAACAAACAACTAAATGTATGCATCATAATACTGCCAGAAAACACAAATAGAAACAATGCAAAAGAAATAAATACTTCAACCTTATATTAAAAAAGCAACAGCAACAAGAATTGTATATTTATATAAACTAAAACATGAACATAGATATATGCGAATCAGATGTTGGGCACCTTTTATATGCGAATCATGTAATTATGGAATACAAGTATAAAAATAAATATGAGAAAACAGTAAACTTTTAGTACAACATATAAAAATGAAACCATAAATTCAACTACTCACTGCCTAGCCCTAACCACATATTGCCTACTATACAAGAGCTTTATTTTCTAAATCTCTAGAAAATTCAAATAATCTTAGCATCTGTAAAACAATCAGACTCGGTGACAAGCGAATAGTCAAAGATTATGTAAGCCACTTTCATGTCTTCCATGGGGAAAAGAGGGATTGATTTTAAATAGAAATAAACGTTCTCGGAAATCAGGGATATCTTTTCAATGAGAGAAGCAGCATTTGTGAAATTATACATCAAAGATTTCATAAATGTATGACTAAAGCAGTAAATCTTACTTAATACATGTAGTCATTCAACAACCAAATCTGAAATATGGACCAACAAGGTTGAAAAGCTTAGCAACCTCTGAATAGCCAAGAGAACAAAATCGAAATCTTAAGTGATACTGGATCTTCTGCTATTCAAAGCCTTCATCAAGAAAGAACAAAAATAATGAAATCTGGACCAAGAAGTTACAAAAAAAACTTTATCAATTCAAAACCATCAACAATCTTAGAGTCCAAATCTATACCTTTAATTAATCGAACAACAAAGTTGAAAAAGCAACCTTAGAATCACTCGAACAAAACATAAGTAGATTTAGGGATTAATGGAGAGTCAAATCAGATTAATAATCAAATTAAACCCTAAAAAGAATTTTAGCAACAAAAACCATAATCAAATAAGAACCGTAAAGATCAAAAACCTACTTCAATTGAAGGAGGCTAAGAAGAAAAGTAGAAAACCTACCATTTACCACTTCAATTGAAGAAGCAGTGGTAGTGTTGTCGACATAAAACAGCGGCGGTGGTGTTGTCATGGGCGTCGGTGGCGGTGGCGGTGGCGGAGGCTAGCGGCGGTAGTGTTGTCATGAGCGGCGGTCAAGTCAGCGGAGGCTGGCGACGGTGGTGGGTCGTAAGCCAGAGAATGATGAAGGGGAATAAATTTGGCAACGGGGGAAAACGAAATTTTGAGAGCCGAATTTGTATTTAGAGTTTTAAACCCGGTTATCTAATATTATAACCGGGGTTAAAAGTTGTTTAGTCCTAGTTATTTTTAAAAAACCGGGGTTGATTCCAGACAAGCTAATTTAAATTTTTAACACTTATTTTCACACCCGGTTGCTCAAGTAAAAACCGGGGTTAAAAGTTCTGTCATTTTTAGCCCCGGTTGTTTGATAGAAAACCGGGGTTGAATTCTCTCCTAACATTTTTAGCATCCATTTTATAGTTTCAGCCCCGTTTTTTTTTTGTTTTTTACAAAACCGGGTCTAAAGATAGGGGGCTAAAAGTGATTTTTGTAGTAGTGATAAAATTTATTCTCTAATATCATTAGCAACAATGAAAAATGATTTAATGAAAGACGGAGTTTTTAAAGGGCGTCGACCGCTCATTCTTGGATACACATCTTCAAAAAATTAGTAGGCATGACCGGCGATCATTCCCTATCACATCAAACCAAACATTACTTTAATAAATATATAACTCAGTATTAATAACAACCTTAGGATATAAACGATTCGTGTCCAAAAATTTAGTAGCATGTTAAGAATCACGAGTTTTTTAAAAATTGACTTAAAGATTGTCAAGAAATAAGGAACCAATTTGAACCCTTAATAAGGGCCGATTGCTCTAATCACTTTTCGAAGACTATCATTATAACCAAGGTTTTAAAACCCGGGTTGACCCGGACGGTTGACCCGTGACCCGATGAGGAGACCGGGCCAATTTACTGTTGGGGTTTGAGGAACACAGCGGAAGCAACGAAAACAACATGCAATGCCAAATGTACCAACATGCAAAGCATAAAACCCCAAAATGGACCAAACTCTATAACTTGATATTTGCAACATGAAAAAGAAGAGAAAGATGATCTACCTTCCTCAGCTCCAGAATCTGTAGAAGAAGATGGATGACCAGAAAACAAATGAGTTTTCCTCTACTGCAAGTCCACCCCGGGTTTGGACAATCCTCAAGTACTAGCTAGCTTGTGTGGACTTCAAAGCCTTGAATCCACACAAGAACAGCAATGCTTCGATTTCCTGGACTAATCTCTCCTATACACTCTAAAATGAAACCCTTTTAATGAGCTCTAAGTGTATTTCTTCAAGAACTCTCCAAGAGAGTAAAAGTCATCTAGAGAGAGAGAGAAGTCAAGTGTGCCCTGGAAAAATGAGGCTTAAACCAACCAAATACAGCCCCAATAACCGGCCATAGGCTTTTGGAAAAAGCTTGCACATGCATTGGTCAATAAGGGAGGTGGAGCCAAAAGTTGCATGCTGTCAGATGAATTTCCGCGCCGCGTACCCGTAGGTTTCCGCACCCGGAACATCCGCGCCGCGTACCCTAACAGGCACCGTGTAGCGTAATCTTCCTGCACACCAACTTCTCCACTTTGCCACTTTCAGTCCCTCATCCTTAATTGCTGTCAGGATTGATCCCCGGCGTGTGACCCAATAGGCCCACACCATATTGGCAGTGATCCTAATGGCGTAAGTGCGTCAGTGGGCATACTCCAACAAACTCCCACTTGCACATGACACACCGTACCCATAAATCACACACAAAGAGCGGCCTCTAGCAAGGTATCTCTGCCCCCAATAAGCATGGGTTTTGTCATCAAGAACAAAAACCAAATCAAGAATCAGATACGGAATGGTCCTATAGATAAGTGATCATTCATCCCTTCGTTCGCGATATCCGTGTGAACACGAGACATGGTTAAATGTCAATCTCCAGATCGTTCACGATTATGTTTCTCGATCTCGATTGATGGTGACCCAAAATCTAGTTGCAATCGATCAAATATCATCGCAACTTGAGCATGGCAATGCATTTTACGTCAGCGCTCAATTATCGAGGGCCCATGGATATCTCTCTAAAACTAGAGGAACGAATCTCTTTGACTACATTGCTCCGCCACATACACCATACTTTACCTAAAAGCTCCCTTTATAGCAGCCAGTTACGAACTGCGTTTGAAAGCAATCAAAGCAAAGCAGATCCATGCTTTGGAACACATGTATCTCCAGTCTGAGGACGAAATGATATTATCATCCTGACTTACTCGTGACAGAAACCATGAAGTAAGTTCAGGTGCTGGTCGTCCAGTCACTTGACCATTGCAAGCACAGGCGAAGTGTTGCGTCTCTTTTATCTAATCCATTATTAGATAGCGACCAACCACTTCCCTCAGCCTTATCTCAAACTTCCTCCCCGTGAAGAATGACCTCTTGTGGACATTTAGAATGAAAAGAGCATTCTGGGAAGTGTTAAACATGCTTAGATGGAACACAGTAAGGATTCATAAAATATCCGCCCTTGGCGCATTATTAAATCACATTTAATAATCAATATAGTATGAAGTACAATACTGCTTAATGTTTCCCAAGATAATATATATTTACCAAACATATAACTAAAACAAACTTAAGCTTTGTTCACCTAGGCCTAGTATGGTAAACATCACTAGCCCGTGACAACACCTTAGTCAACGAATCTGCCATAAATCCATCCGTGTGAACTCTGCTAGCGATCATGTCTCTACCTCAACCAATCACTCATAAAGTATGCGTTGGTGAGACCATGACGCTTCTTGAAATTCATTGTGCCTTCATTGTTTCAGAAGAACCCAATAAGGTAAATGACTTATTCGAGACTTTGATTCTTTTAGTAAAGCCATCCTACCCTCATTGTCTCAGAAGATCCCAATAGGGTCAATGATGCTTCAAGAACTATTTTGATCAACAACACCATATATTGTAGGATCATGAACTCCGATTAAGATCGGCAGTTATCCCACTCTATTCAGAAGCTAACACTAGAGTAACAATTTACTCTTCCTTCTTTTATAATAGAGTACCAAGAACATATCTATATACTTCTTGATGCCTTAAACCAGTTTTGTATATTTTATAGTCGTTATGGATGCATAATTCCTTACTTTATCTTTTGAACAATATAAGGTAAGGACATTATCTCCATTTCATCGCAAATATAGAATTACAACAATACTCCCACTAGCCCTGACATTTATTCACGTTTCTTCCTTGCTTATTGAAAACTCAAACAATTGATTTTCATATCAAAGCAAAGATTGAAACCTTGAGATGCTTTTGTAAGTCCATCATGGGACTCTTTTTGCTTATAGACTTTACAAGGATACTCTTAATATAACAGACCATCGGATAGTGTTACGAGCACTTCCTCAGAGAATTCCTATTAAGGAATGTGGTCTTTGCATTAAGTTGTCTTAGCCATGAAAGGCACTAAAATCACAAGTATCCAAGTTTACTTCAACATAACCACCGGTAGAGAATTTTTAGATGATACCCTCCTCATGGTCAATCATCGTAAAACTATCTCCTACTAGTCGGTATTTGAAGTTGTCTACGAACTCAATATTCGACATAACCACTGAGAGAAAGTCATCACATGATACCTTCCACATGGTCAATCATAGATCTTTCCTATCAGTCGGTATTCGAGATCATAAACACATCCATGTTGGTTTCTTTCTACAAAGAACCATTTTTTACCTTTCAAGTTTCCACTCAAGAGTTGGGTCTACCAAGTCCAATACTTGGATATCCCTCATGGATCACATCTCATTTTCATCGCCTCTTTCTTTCTAGTAGACTCTAGGCCCACTCTTGTTTTGGTAGTTTGATGTAAACATCATTAAGTCGTCTCCCTCAGATATAAAACTATATCTTTCCGGTCTTATGACAACTATTACCAAATTCAAAGAGGTAATGATTCAATGTCAGATTCTCCAGCATAGCCATGCTGAGTTTCAATCACAATTGATTGCTAGTGCCAACATCAGGTTCTTCCATTCAAGGTAAACTTTACTTCCACTGGCACCCGTAGATATTTGAAACCTTTTCTTCTTGAACAACATACTTCTTGTTCAAATATCCCATGGCCACAGCAGAATACCTAATGGAGTAGCACCTCTAGATTCCGGGTTCCTCCAACTCACCCTAAAGTAGGTTGAGGAATTCGGACTATGTGATGGACTAGCAAAGACATACTTTCTAGTATCATCATCTAAGGTGCGTACTAAACCATCTTTGTTGGTATGACTTTTGGAACATTTCCCGCCACTCTTAAAGTACTCCCCAAACAATTGGGTACTTTGGTTAAACCCATCATAATTGGACTATAATTAGAATGTCCGGTTCCTCCGCTTGGCGACCCATATAACAATATGTCCTAGGAGGATTGAATTAAGAGACAAAACCATAATTCATATGATGGTCACAGAACTTAGAACTATATCCTCAACATCTCTATTAGATTTGAGTATTATAGTGTTTTGCCCTCCTTTTCATGTACTTTGTCGCGGATGTGTCTTGAACACCTCTCAAGGCTTCAGACGAGCGTCTAACAAATTAAACATGTTCATCCTTTTACCTTCACTGGTAAGGTAACAAAGTATCCAATGTTACTCTTTAGGTTTTGCTTGAACGGTCTACACACAAAAGTGTGAACGAAATCCAACAAGCCTTCATTCCTCTCACATACATAAGTGAAGGATCTTTGAGTCATTCTAGCCTAATAAATAAGATTTACCATCAACAATTGATCCTAGATCAAAAGATCCAAGTTCCTAACCACATGGAGCTTGGTGATGCAAGTCTTATTTATATAGTTAAATTGACTTTAGTAACAAGAGTAACATGTACAAATCATTCACGATCAATCTATTACCTCATAAGCAAACGCTCATTATAAATGCCACAACATGGATAAACTTTCAAATAAACCAACAAATACATAACACAAAGGAAGTTTATCCATCGTTATCAAAAGGCATAGTAGATACATTGTTTCTAGCCACGCAGGGCGTAAAACATAGATCTAACAAAGTAATAGACTAGCTGGAAGGAGTGGCAAGATTCCGACTTCCAATCCTTTTCAAATAGGGACAACCATCTTGTTATCCATTATAAAGTCCAACTCTCTACATCTTCTACTTCTCTCTAACACCTGCACTTTGTAACAAACAAAATTGTGACAAACGTGAGTGTTGTGGCTAGTATCCAAAACTTGCCCACAGAAGTAGATTAATAGTAAAGTTTGATCATGAATGTACCTTAAGTTTTGGAGCCAATATTTCTCATCTTGTGCATCCTTAGCTCATCAAGGCACTTAGGGCAGGCATGGCGGCGCCAATTTCCATGTTTTCCACAAAAGTAACAAACTTCCCCATTTGGAGTCTCATCTGGAGGCGCAATCTCATTGCCCTTCGACTCCATGAACATGGTGAGCTTAGTAGAACCAAGCTTCCCATTTGAGGTAGCTCGCCTTTTGTAGCCTTAGTGAGAGTGGACGAGGTGAGCTTACTTTTGGCCATGTTAGACTCAAGAGTCTTCAGCATGCCATAAAGATCCATCAAGGATTTATCCATACCATGCATGTGATAATTTATAATAAATTGCTCATATGATGGTGGGAGTGATCGGAGAACAATATCCACCACCATTTCCCTTTCAATTGTAAATCCTAGCCTCTCCAAGCGTTCCACAAGTGCTTTCATCTTAAGCACATGAATGCTTACACTCTCACCATCCTGTAGCCTACAACCAAGTAGTTCATTTAAACACCCATACCGTTCTTGCCTTGCTTGCTGTTGGAACATGTCCTTCAACTCAAGCATCATCTCGTATGCACTTAGATCCTCTAATTGCCTTTGCAAGTTGGGGATCATCATGCTTAACATGAGACAAAAGACCTCGTTGGTGTATTTGACGCGTTTGTAATACGCATCAAGTATGGTTCTACTTGCGTTGGTAGCAGGGATTTCCGGAAGGGGTTCCTCAATGGTGTGTATCTTGTCTTCATGTCGTAGGACAATGCGCAATTGCCTAGACCAATCCATAAAGTTACTCCCATCGAGTTTCTCCTTCTCAAGAAACGTACGTAACGTGAAGTTGGTGTTGTTGATGCTAGTCGACGTCATCTATAAAAGCAGAGTCGTTTAAGTTAGTTTGATTGAAATCCTTGTTATAATAATTACCCCATATGTTTAAGAAAAACAACTATTTTAACAAGGGCTAAGAACCTTATTTCACCTTGCACCGTGACGGGTTTTCCACGGATCACGTGGCAAAGCTATTTAGGCCGGCAACCATTGGCCGATTACAATCCATTATTGCAACTCTTAGTTCCTTGCGGGATCCTACTTGACAACCATTGTGCCAAGTTTGGCACGTTTGATCCCTCCACACCAATCCCAAAGTATTATTTTACATGACCTCGGCTAGAGCTCGACGACCATATGAAATATTAATTTGAATTTGTAAATCAACCATCAAGATACACGGTGGTACTCTCGCCCAAAATCGACTCGGCTAGAGCTCGACAATCGACCTTGCGAGTTGCCACACGCACCTTCCACATAGCTCATGCAAAGGCTAACTCGGCTAAAGCCCGACAATCAACCCTTACACGGCTAGATTCGGGTGGTGTCATCTTATGGGTGGTGTGCGATTTACATTTAGAAAACGGGATTTTGTTTTCCGGTTAAAAACCATTTTGAGTATGATTAACAAAAAGTGACAATAACCAAAACCTTCTCACTAATCGGATACTAAACCGTCGTTAAATCCGTTTGTTAATCGAGTGTGCGAACGAGAGTTGTTAAACCATCTTCAAAACTCTTGGGTTTTATTATTTACAAAAATTGTCTAGTATGCAATAGTCCTACAACTCATGCATAAACAATATAATAAAACCATCACACGCATACAACAAATTGGTAACCATGCCCCTAAAACCTATGTGTTTTCACGTGAGCCACTATGGGAAAACAAAGTCATCTAAGGACCAAAAGCCTTGACTTCGGATGTGCTCCCACTAAACCCGCTACCTCCATTGGGCCTCTCGGATTTGTGTTTGCCAAGACGTCACTCCATGGACTCCCGATGGTTGCTCCATATTACAGTTACATAGAAAAAGAAATAAATGGCATGCAAGCCATAATTCCTAACTTCTAGTACAAATACATAATATGGAATATTTAAATTGCATGCAAGCCACATATACAAAATTACATACCAAATAAATAAATTTAATTATTACAAACCATGTGACATAAAGTCACCAAATGAATGAATAATTAAAATACAACCAAACATCCACAAGGTCTAGGGCATATCTATGGTTACCAACATCACAAGAACAAACAAGCAAGTTCACTAATGAACAACAACATGGTGTGCCACACAAAACCATGTAAACTTATGTATAATGGTTAAGATTTTTACAAAACACTCAAGGCACTAAAAATCCCATGTACTTATGCATTAGTAACACCAAACCATTTTTGATGAAACATATTCATAAATACATAATGTAAGTATATGCAATTACCATTTTCATGCCAAAATAATATCCACATATAAATACACCAACCATTATACAAGGCAACATCAAGAAACCAAATTTCAATTCCTGGACAAAAATTCCAGAAACTAAAATTTAGTGCCAAAAACCCAAAAATAATTTTCTTTTAAAAAGTTAAAAAACAGATTCTGTCCAGGCAATTTCTGCTCCACGTACCTCCAAAATATCCGCGCCGCGTAAATACACCAAACAAAAAGCAGATTTCAATCCTGTCAGTTTCCGCGCCGCGTACCAAATCTGGGTCCGCGCCGCGGAACCCTACTGGACAGAGAACAAAAAACAATTTTCGGGTTTTTCAGGCCACCATGTGCAAATACAGTATAGAGGTGGCTGTGATACCACTGTTGGGGTTTGAGGAACACAGCGGAAGCAACGAAAACAACATGCAATGCCAAATGTACAAACATGCAAAGTATAAAACCCCAAAATGGACCAAACTCTATAACTTGATATTTGCAACATGAAAAAGAAGAGAGAGATGATATATCTTCCTCAGCTCCAGAATCTGTAGAAGAAGATGGATGACCAGAAAACAAATGAGTTTTCCTCTATTGCAAGTCCACCCCGGGTTTGGACAATCCTCAAGTACTAGCTAGCTTGTGTGGACTTCAAAGCCTAGAATCCACACAAGAACAGCAATGCTTCGATTTCCTGGACTAATCTCTCTTATACACTCTAAAATGAAACCCTTTTAATGAGCTCTAAGTGTATTTCTTCAAGAACTCTCCAAGAGAGTAAAAGTCCTCTAGAGAGAGAGAGAGAGAGTCAAGTGTGCCCTGGAAAAATGAGGCTTAAACCGACCAAATACAGCCCCAATAACCGGCCACAGGCTTTTGGAAAAAGTTTGCACATGCATTTGTCAATAGGGGAGGTGGAGCAAAAAGTTGCATGCTGTCAGATGAATTTCCGCGCCGCGTACACGTAGGTTTCCGCGCCGCGTACCCTAACAGGCATCGCGTCGCATAATCTTCCTGCACACCAACTTCTCCACTTTGCCACTTTCAATCCCTCATCCTTCATTGCTGTCAGGATTGATCCCCGGCGTGTGACCCAATAGGCCCACACCATATTGGAAGTGATCCTAATGGCGTACGTGCGTCAGTGGGCATATTCCAACATTTACACCAGGTTTTTGGTCATTTATGACCCGCCACCCGCCCGGTTTGTGATTGACCCGTTTGACCCGTTTTCATTTTTTCATTCTAATATATTTTTAAAACAAAAAAGCTCAGCCATTTGTAACAACATTTATAGTACTTCCAGAAAACTTACAAGTTGATCCGCCCAAGCACTTGCACCAACAAGAATCAAGAAGCCCAACAAAACCTGCATCGAAAACAACACGGTTAGGGAAATGAAGTCGTTAATTCAAGAGATTTCAGAGTCTTGCACTTGTGGATTCATTTGCATATCAATTGGGTTATATTTTATTGGAACCATATCAAATAAAAATCTGGCCAAAAATGTAACGGTTCATACCCGAGTTAAGTCGTATTGCATACGATATGATCTAATATAATTTCTTGATGATTATTAACACAAAAATTAATTAAATATACAAGGATGCAAATTATTGACAAGAATGTACTAACCCATGGAAGGTAAGCAGCAGTAAAAGTGAAAAGACCCAAGAAGCTCATATGAATAAACGGATTTCGTTTGCTCCAAACATAAATCTGCAAAATAACAGCAATCAAGCTTTAGATATTCATGTATCTCTTAACTATGTTTACGAGGTAATGCAAATTTATTTACCATCATAAATGTCAATGAGTTACTAAGAAAAATAATCTTGGCAAAAGATTCTGAGATGTAAGGTATCATTCCTCCAACGAGTACAATACTAGTGAAGACAGTAGCACCAAATAAGAGCATATAGAAGAAATCAGTAGTTCTTCCCTAAAACAATTTTCTTCAAGAAGCTTGCAGTATCGAGCAAGAAAGAACATGTGAAAAAGAAAGTCCAAATATGTAAATAAACATAAAAAATAAAAATTACAATGTTAAGAAAAATAATATTTTACTTATCATACAACAATATTTCAATAGATTAGTCTAAGAAGCCAATATAGGCTTCTACAACATTTAAAAGAGGTGACAATATGAGCAACCTGCATTACACCAACATTAAGTTTTTCACTTTTATAAAAAGCTAATGCTTTAATTATAACTGTAGATAACCATATTATTACAATAATAACAGATATGTAAACGAGCCTAGCTGAGCCAAGCCTGACACGGATGAAGCACGGCATGCTTATGAATTTTTTTTAAGCTTGCCTCTTTCCATCTCATGATGTGGAGCTTAAGCTCAGCTCATTTAAGATATGTTAGGTTCAGGCCCGGCTCGTTTAAACTCGTTTAGGCATGCAAGCTTAAACAAACCTTCTCTATGAGGCTCGAGCTCGGTCTCATTTAATAAATAAGTGTCAATCTAGAGCTAGTTAGGGCTCGACTCTTTTTGAGCTTTTAACGATCCAGATCGGATAGTTCGTGAGTAGCTAGGCTCCTTTACAACAATATTGATAATCTTTAACTTTGAATAAAAGATATACATGGGTGTTGGTTAAAAATATTTTTTGTACGCCTTTAAACAATTTGACATGTTGCTAATATTTTTGATTTGACCCGATTGTAAATGATTTTTTCTATCAAACAATGTTAGACCATCCGTAGCGCCCTCACGGGTGAGCTACGGGTCCTCACCGGTTTGGGCGAAACACCGCTATGCCCCAAGCGGTTTGAACCCTACGGTTTCACCTACGGCTCCTCACACCCATTGAACCCTCACCATTTTTCCTTTTTTTAACTTTAGTATTTATTATTACTTCTATTATTTATTATTGATTATGACTATTATTTATTATTATTATTATTATTATTATTTATTTACTATTACTATTATTATTTATATATTATTTATTATGTAGATTGCTTTTGGAAGAGAGTATAAACGCTTTTTTACGAACGCCTCGAACGTTATCCATACCAATCATCCTCTCAGTTAAACACCAAGTTCAAGCAATTGAACCGTATGATAACGTCTTTTACTGGCATCTACAACAAATTGCAAAATACAAGAAAAGAGGTTGGTTATTATTTTATTACAAAGACAAGTTGCAAGAATTTTACAAAGACAACTAGTTCTTTAGATGTTTTATTATTTTATATTTAATATTGAATGTCTCTGATACCAGTTGTTGGTCCCGAATGGATACTACAACAATAAATGTTTGTAGAAGGGGGGGGGGGTGTTTCAACTGGAGTGGAGGATTGGTTCTCACTGGTTGGGTATACCAAATGAGTGTCTGATGGTCCCTTTATGTGTAAAGGATGAAGCAATGCTAGATGATGATCTTGTTTGTGTTTGTGTGTGTGTGTTCGGTTTCAAGAGAGAGAGCCGAGAACTAGAGAGAATACACAAACAAGATATGAGAGTAATGCATAGCTTAATTAGAATAGTGGGGGCAAATGCCTTTTATAGCATTTGACCAAGTTTACAACAAGTGAGGGCATCATGTCTAGAATTACACATCATGTCTAGACTTGTTGCGATTCCCGAGGGCCACCTACTAGTGCCTCATTTGCTTCCTATTCTCCAGTGTATTTTATATTTGCTCGATGGACCTGAAGGCTTGTCTTTGATATTCTTCAGTCAATTCATTACGAGCTGCCCACACCTTTTCATGCAAGCCATAGTGCAGAAGCTTCAAAGTACCATCAGAATAGGCCATGTATTCTTCCATTCTTACGAATATTTTCTGTTTCTTTTCGTTGTGCAAGACTACACCCCTATCTCCTTTGTAGTTCGGATGACCTTCATAGATAGCTGTCAACTCTTCCAACTGTTCAAGTTCAGGATGAGTCTGGTTTGGCTTCAGAAGGTTGACTTTCAGATAGTTGTTCTCTGCACCGAGCTGCATGTCATGATATTCAACAAAGCTTATGAAGTTTCTCATGTAGCGCATAAGTTGAGATCTCCCAAATTGTTCGTCCGGAGTTTTCCCTTGCTTCCGAGACAGTGTATCATAGATAAATGTTATGTCATGAATCTTCACATGTCGCATATCTGCTTTGTTCAGTTGAACCTTTTCTCCTTGAGCCCACTTCACAACGAAGACAGCATACTTGTACTTGAAAGAAACCCCTGTAAGGACGTTTAGAATTTTAATAATTGGGTAATCAGAGTTGACAATATGCATCGGGGACTTTGTAGCATGTAAGATATTTTTCATATCTTCTTCTCTGATGTTCATCTAGACCCTTCAACTTTGGAGGTGTGAGCTCGACAACTTCATCACTGTAGATGCTTGGAATTCTGTCTTCAAGATGAGCAGCATTGACAAAGTATCATTTCCAGATAGGCTGTTGCTGTTGGGGAGATAGCAATATCAAACCTAAATCAACCAACTATTAAGTAAAATAGGATTTGATGTTAACAAAACCATATATTCGGTTTTGGACTTAGATTAATGAAAAACATGTGTTGTTTTTCATATTAGACTTAAAGAATTTCTAAGTAAGAAATATCAGCTGACGAATCAAAGTGTCAGCTGAACACTGAGTATCAGCCAAAGGACCAGCTTCAGGAAGATCAGCTAAGAAGAAAAGACAAGATAAGAAGCATCAGCTATGCATCTACAAAGCATCAGCTGATGGTGCAAACCATCAGCTGAGAGTTCCTCAAAGATTAGGTGAGCAGATAAGGATTAGCTGACAGTATCTCATTGATTAGCTTATGCCTCCCACATGTCAGATAAGGTATTCTATACTTTTCTTTTGTTCTCTCAATGAGCTGATCATACTCAAATGGTTAGCTGAGCCCTTGGGATTAGCTGATTGTTTAGGTTGACTAGTTCATTAGCTGTATTATGATTTGTGTTATTAGCTGAGCTATTCGATCAGCTGAGCAAATCTAGTCAGCTGAGTCTTTCACATTTTATCCTTAGCTGAGCAAAATTATGTTAGCTGTTCAGTGTCTGTTAGCTGAGTCTTTAATCAGCTAATAGCTTTTCAGTGTAATATTTTCTTAAGTCAAAGGCAGAACATGTGTTGTTCTATTATGCCTTAGATCTTTCTTTGTAAAAGTACTTAGCACTTTTTGTATCTACAAAGAAACAAAAAGGATGGATCTTTATCCTCTGGAAAAGGAAAAAGATACTTTAGAAGAGAAGATCTCGAAGATGTGCTTTGACAACTAAGTATGGTTGGCAACTCTACACTTGGTTATGTCAAATCTTCAGAAAGCATGGTGTTGATTAAAGCACAATCGTGAAAGGAGAAGTTTACTTTTCCAAGATATAAAGGTAGTAGTTTAATAATATAATAATAGATAGTGGGTACACTCATTACTGAAAAGTATGTTCACTTTACACACTTTGTGTATAAAGTTAACTTACTTTTCACCCACTAACTTTATCTATTATAATATTATTAAACCAAGTACCTTTGTCTCCTTCTCCTCTTCATCAACCCAGACATCCTTGCTTATATATACTCATGCATGGAAACATGCTAAGTATGCGAATAGATAGAGTTGAATACTGAAATCTCATTTGTTGAGAATTAGAAGAGTTAGCATTTTACTTTCAGAATTACAAACTTGTTCATGTGTTGAACATCTTAGACATAAGTTGTTTAAGATTAGCTTAGTCTATGTGTTAGAAAAATTTAGTTGCCACCTTTTATTGAACTTAGATTTTCCGCATCTAGTTCATGTAATTCTTGATTCACATCAATAAGAATTACATAAAAGTAAACCGTGTGTCTCTTAAATTTTAAATTGCTAAAGTTTGTATTCAACCCCGCCTCCCCCCTTCTACAAACATTTGTTGTGGTAGTATCCATTCGGGACCAACAACTGGTATCAGAGCAGGGATAACTCATATCTAAGATTTGTTTTGCTTACTCTTCAACTGCTTCTACCCCACACTACTAAATGTCCATTCCTGTTGCTGCTTCAATTGGTTCTTCAAATAATGGCTCACTCACAAGGTGTCCAACTTTTGATGGAGAAAACTTTTCTCTCTGGAAGAGTATAGTTCATCTCTATATGTCAAGCCTAGATGATGTGATGCTCAAAACTGTCAATGAAGGTCCTTATGTTCCTTCCTCAACAATTCAAGTGACTGAAGCCACTGATGAAGTTCTTGCTATTGAAAGACTAATTATAAAACCTATAAATCAATGGTCTGATGAAGACAAAAGGCTTGTTAATCTTGAATTTAAAGCAAGAACAGCCTTAGTCTCTGTACTACCAAATGATGTCTATCATCAAGTTCTTAACTGCAAATCTGTAAAGGAGATGATAGATACTTTGACTGTTGCTTATGAAGGCACTGAAGAAGTGCAGGAAAATAAGAAACTCCTTCTGGTAAGAGAATATGAGTTCTTCTGTGCTCATAAAGGTGAAAGTTTAACTAAGACCTACACCAGGTTCAACTGCCTTATTAATGACTTAAGAAGGGCAGATGTTCCCAAGAGCAATAAGGAGCTTGTAAACAAGTTTCTAGACTCTCTCCCAGAATCTTGGGATCATTTCATCATTGTACTTAAACATGGTGAGAAAATCAAGGGTCTCACACTGGTTGGTTTATAGGGAAACCTCATGAATCATGAACAATCAGTGAAACAAAGGAAACTCTCTACCAAGGATATGAAGGAGGCTGCAAAAGCTCCATCCACAGCCCTTGTGTCCAAGGTTACAAGATCCAGGGGTTTTGCAGCAGTGGTGGATAATCAAGTAATGAGGAAGAAGAAGAGGAAACTTCTGATGAAGAGCAGGTGACTGATGGGGATGAAGATCTAGAGAACATGGACATCATTGAAGCTGTTGTTGAGTAGGCTGCCATGTTGGTAAAAAGGTTCAAACCTTTCTTGAAAAGAAAGGGTGTCAAGAGGTTTGAGAAGAAACCTTTCAAAGGAGAAAAAGCCAAGTTTAAATCAAAGGCTTCTGAAGGTTGCTTTTCCTATGGCAAGACTGGTCATTATGCCAGTGAATGTACGTCCAGCGGAAGCACAGGCTTCAAGGGTTCCTCAAGCTTAGACAACAAGATTGATTATGAAGCTAAGTACAAAAAGCTTCTTGCTGCGGTCCTTGACAAGAAGAAGAAGAAGGCCCAGAGTAGTGTGTTGGTGGCTGAAGAAGAAGATTGGGCTGAGGAAGATCTCTTAAGTGATGAAGATGAGGTCCTCTCTGCACAGCTCAGCTTGATGGCCAACACTGGGAGTACAGGTTCCTTTGATGAGGACATGAAGAAAGCTGCCAAAGCTTGTACTTCTCCTGACTGGGATCCCTCTTCTATGTATCAGGTTGGAAAATTTATTAACTATGAAGATAATGAAAAGAGCACTATGTTTGATTATCTGTGTGTTGAGTTTCAGTCAAATATTCAAAGAGAAAAGAAGCTAAAAATAGAAATAAAATCACTAAAAGAGATGTTAAGTCTTAAAGATGAGAAACTAAAACTAATGACAAAACTAGAAGATAATTTAGCTAATCAAAAGATACTTAATCAGATCTTGGTAAAAGAAACCAATGAAGCAACCATAAAGTTTAATGACCTACAAAAAGTAGTTAAATCTTGGTGTGTTTCTGCTGAAAAGGCCACTCAGTGTGTCAATGAGCAGATTCCTAAACAAGTTCAAGCTATTATTGGTGGAAATTATTCCCAAGTTGCTAATTGTGTTGATTTTAGTAAGAACATTAATATCTTAGAAAAGGCTGATATTTTTCCTCTTACTTTTCAAAAGATAGTAAAAGGAAAAAGTATTATCACTAACAGATTTGTCAAAAGTAAATGTATTCAGCTAAAGGACTCAACAACTTCAAAAGTTATTGAAAATTCTATTGTTCTGTCAGATAGTAAAAGTACTAATAATTTAATGTTAAAGGAAGCCAGTAAAGGATTGGAATCATTTGTTGAAACCAAAGAGACATCATGTTGTCAAACCTTGAAAGCTGATACATTAAATATAAGTGCTCAGCTGACTGACATTTCGTTAGCTGATGATCCTTCATCAGCTGATCAGAGAACAAATGATAGTTACTCAGCCGATAGCCAGTCAGCTGATCAAAGATCCTCTGTAATCTGCTTAGCTGATCCAGCATCACTTCAAACTCTTTCAATAAAAGAAACCAAGAGAAAAGGACTTGATGTTCACATGAAGTCCAAGTCTGCCACATCTAAGGTTGATCAAAAATTTCTTTTTCCTAAGGATCAATCTAAGATTTCTATAAACAAAGACCTAATTAGTTTACAGAATCAGCTGCAACAGCTGAATGGTGAAATTTGTCAGCTGATGACCCATAGTCATCAGAAGATAGTTAAGACATCTCCTGGGCAATCACTAAAACATGTCAAAGGCTCCAAAAGTCAAAAATGTTATAATTGTGGGAGCAAAGTACATAAGGCAAGTGTTTGTTCCCTTGAAGGTGACTCAAGACAGCGGACTGATATTGATAACACAGTTGTTCCTCTCATGTTTAAACAACCTAATATGAAGTGGATAGCTAGGTGCAATCCACAGGGGTCCACTTAGTTGTGGATACCCTAAGTTTCACTAACCTTCTTTAAATCTAATCTTTTCAGGGCATTAACACATGGTATCTTGACAGTGGATGTTCAAGGACCATGACAGGTTGTAAAGCTCTGTTAAGTAACTACAAGAAGGAAAAGGGTCCAAGAGAGACCTTTGGTGATAACGATTGTGGGAAAACAAAAGGCTATGGTGAACTTCATAATGTGAACTTAACCTTGTCCAAAGTATCATATGTTAAAGGGCTTAAGTACAATCTCATTAGCATAAGTCAGTTATGTGATGGTGATAAAAAAGTCCTCTTTACAAAGACAGGTGGTTCCATTTTAGATCAAGAAGGTAAAACAATAATTTGTGCAAAAAGAACCAATGATGTATATACTATAGATATGTCCTCTTGTGATCCATCCAAGTTAACTTGCATGTATACAAAATCTATAACTGACACAAACTGGTTATGGCACAAAAGGCTTTCTCACTTAAACATCAAAAATATAAACAAGCTGAGCAAGGGTGAACTAGTGTCAGGACTACCTTCACTGACTTATGTAAAGCCTAAACCTTGTTCTGCCTGTGAGAAGGGAAAGCATCACAAGACTTCTTTTCCATCTAAGCAAGCCTTCTCTATTATTGAACCTTTCTACATGTTGCACATGGATTTATTTGGTCCTGTTGCTACTGCTAGCATTGGTGGAAGTAAGTATGCTTTAGTGATGGTTGATGAATTCTCAAGGTACACTTGGGTCATCTTCTTAAAAGCAAAGAGTGAGGCAGCTGAAGAGATAATAAGTTTCATAAAGAAGATGGAAGTGCTAAACTGAAATCTGGTAAGGATGCTCAGAAGTGATCATGGAAAAGAGTTTAGAAATCAAACTCTAGAAGGATTCTGTGATGATAAAGGTATATCTCAAAACTAATCTGCTCCAAGGACTCCACAACAGAATGGTGTAGCTGAAAGAAGAAACAGAACATTAATAGAAGCTGCAAGAACCATGTTATGTGAGAGTGGGTTAGGATTTAATCTGTGGGCTGAAGCTATCAGCTGTGCATGTTTCACTCAGAACAGATCCCTTATTATCAAGAGGCACAACAAGACACCCTATGAAGTGCTCAAGGGAAGGAAGCCCAACATCAGCTTTCTGCATATCTTTGGGTGTCAGTGTTTCACCCTGAACCAGAGAGATCAGTTGCTGAAGTTTGCTCCAAAAGCTGATGAAGGTGTGTTTGTTGGATATTCTGTAATTTCCAAAGCCTACAGAATCTACAATCTTAGAACAAAGGTCATAAAAGAATCAATCAATGTAAGTTTTAATGAAAATGACTTTGTTGCTTCCTACTCTACTAATTCATCTACAGGTGAGGAATTTAATGATCTGCTGTGTACTGAAGACAACATTCCAGTGTCAGCTGATCCACTCCCATCAGCTGATATAGAGGATTTAGATGAAACTGTTCCAAATGCACAACCAGCCACCTACCTCAAACCAACCCACACTTTTACTGAATGATGGGAATCATGTTTCAACATCAATGGACTCTAATTCCATATCACGCATTCCTTCATCAGTAGAAGTTTCATCAGACAACATTCCTGAAATTCTGTCAATTGACCAACCAGAAGTCTCATCAACCCAAACCAAATAATTTCAACTCCCTTAATCCAAACTATTTCAAACTCTCCCAGAATCCAAAATGCCTATAAGGACCACAGGGATCATCCTAAAGATCAGGTCATAGGTAACATAGAAGCACCTATACTAACAAGATAAAAAGCTTGTAATTTCTGTTTATACACAGGTTTTGTTTCTATGATTGAACCAAAGAAGGTGTATGAAGCTCTAAATAATCCTCACTGGATTAATGCCATGCAAGAAGAATTGGCAGAATTCACAAGAAACAATGTATGGACTTTGGTGCCAAGACCAAAGGATAAATCCATCATTGGTACTAAGTGGGTATTTAGAAACAAAATGGATAGACAAGGGCTGATATTCAGAAACAAAGCTAGGCTAGTTGCACAGGGGTATTGTCAAGAAGAAGGTATTGATTATGATGAAACCTTTGCCCCTGTTGCAAGACTTGAAGCCATAAGACTGTTTTTAGCTTATGCTGCCTTCAAAGACTTTAAAGTTTTCCAAATGGATGTTAAGAGTGCTTTCCGCAATGGTGAGCTGAAGGAAGAGGTGTATGTCAAACAACCTCCAGGTTTTGAGGATGCCAGCAAACCTGACCATGTATACTTCTTAAACAAAGCTTTTTATGGTCTAAAGCAAGCACCAAGAGCCTGGTATGATACCCTCTCTTCTTTTCTAATTAACAAAGGCTTTATAAGAGGAAACATAGATAGCACTTTGTTTATAAGGAAATTCAAAGGTGATGTGATACTTTTACAGATATATGTAGATGATATAATATTTGGGTCTACAAATTTGGATCTTTGCAAAAAGTTTTCTAAACTCATGTCTGATAACTATTAGATGAGCATGATGGGTGAACTAAACTATTTTCTTGGACTTCAAATCAGACAAGAGGTTGATTGAATTTTCATTCATCAAACAAAGTATGTAAATGACCTACTTAAGAAATTTGAGTTTGAAAATTGTTCTTCAATGAAAACACCCATGACCACTGCCTTAAAGCTTGGAAAGGACACTGATGGTAAATCAGTGAACATTACAGCTTATAGAGCCATGATAGGGTCTCTTTTGTATCTCACTGCAACTAGACCGGATATTATGTTTTCAACATGTCTCTGCTCTAGATATCAAGTAGATCCCAAAGAATCTCACTTAGCTGCAGTTAAAAGGATTTCAGGTATCTCAAAGGAACTCCTAATCTATGTCTTTGGTATCCCAAAGATTCTGATTTTGAGTTAGTCGGATACACTGATTCTGATTTTGCAGGTTGCACACTACACAGAAAGAGTACATCTGGTGGTTGTCAACTGTTAGGTGGAAGATTAGTCAGCTGGTCAAGCAAGAAACAGAACTATGTTTCAACTTCAACAGCTGAGGCAGAATACATTGCTGCTGGAAGCTGCTGTGCTAAACTTTTATGGCTGCAGAATCAACTACTTGATTATGACATACAGTTTGAAAACTCACCAACCCTGTGTGACAACACTAGTGCCTTTTCTATTTCTAACAATCCTGTTTTGCATTCTAAGACCAAGCATATTGAAATCAGACACCATTTTCTTAGAGAAAATGTGCAGAAAAAGAAAGTTTCAATGCATTATATAAGTACTGATTTTCAATTAGCTAATCTTTTTACAAAACCTTTGGATGAGTCTCGGTTCAACTTCCTAATATCCAAACTTGGCATGTTAAATTTGTAACATTTCCCTTTCTTAGGTAGTTAATTTTTGTGTGAGAAAATAATTCAATTCGTTTGTAAAATGAAGTACTTATCTAAGCTTCTTCATGTCTTATTAATGGAGAATCAGCTAATGATATTTTGTCAGCTGACAATCATCAGCTGATACTATACCTCAGCTGATCAACCATTAGCTAAGACTTAGACGCTCAGCTAATTGCATTCATTAGCTGACACTTATTTTGACTCAACAAGGATCAGCTGACACTTTATTCAGTCACCTGGTGATTCTTAGAGTTAAAATTTTTGTGTCCCCACACTTATTTATTTATTTACCATTTGTAGTTAATATGTTAACTAGGTATTTAATTCCTTTTACATGTCCGTTAGTTGTCCGTGTATTTAATATTATCTGTTTATTAACCTTTTTGCAGATGTGACAGGTACTTTTTCAAAAATATATTTCGATAGCAGTTTAAGTTTCCAAAGAAGATTTAAAGGTGTTTTTGAGCGGTTCCTCATTTCTTATGCTTTCATATTTCCCAAACACACTTCTTCTCTTCAAGCTGAAACCCTAAGCTCTTGCTACTCAAAATCTCTTCACTTTGTAATCATGGTGTCCTTCAATCCTGCTTCTACCCCTAACGCTATTGCTGGAGAAAACATTACTGTTAACTCCGAAATCACCATTCGCCTAAACAACTTTCTGATCAACACTAAAATTCCCGCGAATAAAGCAAACCAGGGATACGAACCAATGGTTGCATTCATCACTGCTCATCCCCTGTTTCCCTGTCTCTCTGCTCATCCTTTCTTCATCTTTCCAAACATCGTTGGTGAGATGTGGTACACTGCAAGGTACCATATGGATCAAGAACTCATAACCTGCACCTGTCTAAATGGCACAATCAACATCAACATCACTGTCAATACTCTTCGTCAAGCCATCTCTATGCCAAACATGGCTCCATATCAACCATTTGCTCAAATGGATCAAGTCTTGGAGGTCTTACCCCTAATTGGCAACAATAAAGATATTACCCATGGTCAATATAAGTTGTCTGTGCTGGGACACCCATGGAAGTACTTAGCAAGTGTAATCACTCGGTGCTTTGGTCATAAGTCTGGAAGTTTTGACCAAATGAATCAAACAGAACTGATGATTTTGCACGCCTTGGTCACGGGGAGGAATATTGACTTTGCTCAAGTCATATTCTCGGAGAGGGTGGATAAGATCACTCTTGGCACTGCAAAGAAATCCACAAGAACTATTATTCCCTATATCAGGTACCTAAGCTTACTTGTACTTCATCATCTTCAATGGGAACAATATACTGGGATTGCTGATGTTTTGGACACAATGACCATACCTCAAATGGGTCAAAAGATCTTTCATCTAATATGGGAAGATCAGGGTCATGCAATCACTGCACAGATGCAAGAGTTAATTGATATTGCTAATGATGATGATGACGAGGAGGAGGTGCATGATGAAGAAGTGGCTCATGATTCTAAGTCCCCTGATGTTATAACTGAGGAAGTGGCTCAATCGGTTACTCATGAAGAAGCCATGTTTGAAGGAGGAAATTTTGAGGAGGAGAATGTTGATGAACCTGTAAGAGGAAATGATTCAAGTGATGGTACTGATGCTGGTGATGGTAATGGTGATGGTGATGATGATAGTGATGGTGGTAATGGCCATGATGGTGATACTGGTGGATTTTACATGGCAGATGAACCTTATCATTCTGGTTCTACTTCATCCAGCCAACATGGAATACCATTACAAGTGTTTCCCTCTAGTTCAACTACTTCAAGGAGGTCCGGGCATCTAAGCACTTATGAAAATGAAGAAGAATCTGATGATGATTCTCCAAGTAGGACTCTTGGAGGCACAGTTGCATATCCCAACCCTGATCAACAACAAGGATCAAGTGACTCTGTTCATAGAGCACCAAGTGGTGGAGATGAAGAAGTCCCTGATGATGAAGAGGTCTCTGATAAGCTGGAGGAGCTCATAGAGATCAGCAAAGCAAAACACATCTCAGGTATACCTTTATCACTCCCTGAGGACACTCATTTGGTAATCCCAACCTGTGAGAACCCATCCTCAACTCCTGTTGAAACACTTCCACAAATGCCAAGCTCTAGTGCACTCCAAACAGTCACTAGTTCTACTCCATTTGTAACCCAAACAGAAACAAGGTCATTAGAGATCGTGCACACTGCCCTTATCTCAGAAGGATTGCACAATGCACCCTTGACCTCAACTCCTTTAGTTTCTTCTTATGTTAAGGGGGAGCTTATGGAAGTTGATATAAACCTACAACTAGTGGGTGCATCTTCCCAACAAGGTGCACCTGTAACAATGGGAACCCTGCAATCTGGGTCACTCTCCCAACAGAGTGATACCATTGAAAGACAGACCTCATCCCAGGGTGACCCTGTGTCACTACCCATAGTAAGTCTGTCTATACCCTCAACAAGCTTACAACAGCTTGTTGATGTAACAAGGGGAACCCAAGTGAGTTCAACCCCAACTCACACTCACATTGTTGTACCACCTATTTTTTCTATTCTTACACAAATCACCACACTGCCTGTCAATGTCAGTGGTATAAACCAACCATTGATACAGGGTACAATTTCTGCTCCCAGTGATCTTAGGTCTATATACCAACGTTTAAGTGAGGGACCTCAATCAATACCTATTCCATCTACTTCCTCTGAACCCTCCCCTCAAATACTTCAAAGCCTTCTGTCCATCTCGCAAAAGATGGATAGTCTTCAAACCTCCTTTACCAACTTCCAATCAAAAACATAAACTCAACTTTCCCTTCTTACCCAAGAAGTTGAGTCACTTAAAGGAAATCAAACCCAACCCCAACCCACCCCTGCCCCAGTTGATCTATCCCCAATTCTTCATAAATTGGATAAACTCTTATCCAAATCTTCTCACCCTGCACAAACCACTTCACCTGCCATCTCAAACCAAACCATCACTTCCTTAAACCAAACCATTTCAAATCTTCTTTCCCAACTCCAAACCTTAAGACTGTTGGGGTTCGTGGTACACAACAACGGAAGCATGCAAGGTCATAAACGAATTTTTCAAGCAAAAACAAGACCACAATCGGAACCCCATCAATGGATCTAACTCTACAACTAAGTTAAGCAACTAAACAGAAAGAAAAGAGGAGATTATACCCTTGATGTCTCTGATGGTTATGTGTGTGTGGCTAGCTTTCAATTCGTGACCTCCTTTCTCGGCACCTTCTAGCAATATCGAAGTCCACCCCGAGTGAATCGTGACCCAAGTGTACTAGCACTCCTTTAGCTCAATCAACAAGAAGATTAGCTTCTGGAAAACAACCAAAATCCACCAGGAATCTGCTCACTTTCTCTCTTATTTAAACTTAGCAACTATCACAAGAGTTCAAAGTTTGTATTTCTTTTAACAAGTGGCCAAGAGTAGAGAATGAGAGATATGCATGTGATTTATAGACCAACTCACGACTCCAGGTCTCCCTTAGTCGGTCCCAGAAGTCATCATTAGATATTACATGCATTGGTCGGATTTAGAGGTGAAAAGATAAAGTTGTTTCTGTCAGACAAAGTTAGCGCCGCTAGCCGCCCATAGTTAGCGCCGCTAACCTCCCAAAGTTAGCGCCGCTAACGCGACTGATTTAGCGACGCCAGAGTTAGCGCCGCTAACCCCTGCTGGAAACCAACTATCATTATTTATCCTTTCTCACCCTCATCTATTAGGTTGTGTCAAGGTCAACCCCCGGCGTGTGACCCGATAGGCCCATACATCATCGGTAGTGATCATTTGGCGTACGTGTGTTCGTGGGCATACTCCAACAGACTCCCACTTGCACATGACTCTACGTACCCAATGCATCACAGACAAAGAGCGGCCTCTAGTAAGACATCTCTGCCCCCAAGTCTGTATGGGTTTTGTCTTCTGCACAAAAACCAATCTGCAACCCATGTGAAAAGGTCCTATCGATAAGTGATCAATCATCCTTTTGTTCGCGATATCCAATGTGAACACGAGACATGGTACAAAGTCATTCTCCGTTCGTTCACGATTATGTTTCTCGATCTAGACTGGTGGTGACCAAAATATACAAGTTGCAATCAATCATAAATTATTGCAAGCTTTGAGCATGGCCATGCATTTTGGTGTCAGCGACCAATCATCGAGGGGCCCAAGGATATCTCTCTAAACAGAGGAACAAATTCCTTTGACTTACACTGCCTACCACAGTGATCATACTCTGCCCAACTACTCCCTTTATAACAGCCAGTTACGGACTGCGTTTGAAAGCAATTAGAACAAAGCAAACCAAAGTGATGCAGCCACGTGCATCTCCAGTCTTAGGATGAACTGATATTATCATCCTGATTTACTCATGACATGTACCATAAAGTAAAATCAGGTGTGGGTCGTCCAGTCACTTGAAACACTTTCAAGTACAGGCGAAGAATTGCGTCCCCGTGCCCCAATCCCCATTGGACACATGACCAATTACTTCCCTCAGTCTTAGTTCATATTTCCTTCCCGAGAAGAATGACCGACTGTGGACATTTAGAATGCTTGCGCATTCAGGGAAGAGTAAAACATGCTAAGTTGGAACACAGTAAAGATTTAAAGAAATACCCGCAACTTGCGTATTACTAAATCCCATTTAATAATCGATAAATACAATAAATACAATACTGCTTCATGTTCCCAAAAGGGTAAATACAACAAATATACTAACCAAATACAAAGGCATGATCAAACCAAATCACTAGCAAATCTAATCCCAATAGCTCGTGTATGAGCGTCATGCTTTGCTTGCGATAAAGGTTTGGTGAACGGATCCGCCACATTGCTATCCGTGTGTACTCTGCTGATAACAATGTCTCCACATTCGACCACGTCCCGGATGTAATGATACTTCCGCGGAATATGTCTCGTGCGTCGGTGAGACCTTGGTTCCTTGGCAAGAGCAACCGCACCCTCGTTGTCACAGAACACCTCAACAGGGTCGGCAATGCTAGGAACCACTCCCAGATCTTGGATGAATTTCTTCATCCATACAGCCTCCTTCACAGCTTCACTGGCCGCAATATACTCCGACTCGGTAGTAGAATCGGCCACAGTGTCTTGCTTGGAGCTTCTCCAGGAAATAGCACCACCATTGAGTAGGAACACAAACCCCGATTGAGATCGGCAGTCGTCCCGATCGGTTTGGAAGCTAGCATCTGAGTAACCAGTCACCCGTAGCTCTTCCGCACCTCCATACACCAAGAACATATCCTTAGTCCTCCGAAGATACTTGAGAATGTTCTTTACTGCCGTCCAATGAGCTTCACCAGGATTGGCTTGATATCTACTTGTCATACTCAATGCACAAGATATATCAGGCCTAGTACATAACATGGCGTACATGATAGAGCCAATTGCCGAAGCATATGGAACTCGACTCAGGGGAACTCGGGCTTTGAGCCTTGCTCAACACTAAACCATGCGACATAGGTATGAACCCCTTCTTGGAATCCTCCATCCTAAATCTCTTTAGGACCTTGTCTATGTACGTACTCTGGCTCAATCCGATCAACCTGCGGGATCTATCTCTATAGATCTTGATCCCAAGAATGTAAGCTGCATCCCCAAGATCCTTCATTGAGAAACAACTCCCTAGCCAGGCTTTTACCCCTTGCAAAGTTGGGACGTCGTTCCCAATTAGTAGAATATCATCTACATAAAGAACCAGGAATACAACTATGCTCCCAATAGCTCTAATGTAAACGCATGGCTCATCCTTGCTTTTAGAGAAGCCAAACTCTTTGACCTTCTCGTCGAAGCACAGGTTCCAGCTCCGAGAGGCTTGCTTAAGCCCATAAATGGACTTCTTAAGCTTGCAGACTTTATCCGGAAACTCAGGATGTACAAAACCCTCAGGCTGTGTCATATACACATCCTCTGCTAGTGTTCCATTAAGGAACGCGGTTTTGACGTCCATTTGCCAAATCTCATAATCATGAAATGCGGCAATGGCCAAAAGTATCCGGATAGACTTCATCATAGCCACTGGTGAAAAGGTTTCCTCATAGTCTATACCATGAGTTTGAGTGAAACCCTTAGCCACCAGTCGGGCCTTGAAGGTGTCTACCTCGCCATCCATGCCGATCTTCTTCTTGAAGACCCACTTGCACCCTACGGGTTTGCATCCCGGCACGGGATCAACCAAGTCCCAGACTTGATTATCCGACATAGACTGAATCTCGGATTCCATTGCCTCTAGCCACTTGGCGGACTCAGGGCCCACAACAGCGTCCTGGTATTTGGTAGGCTCATCAGAGACCACTACCATGTCGGTGCCCTCAGATATGTGAAAACCATATCTCTTTGGCTCATGCCGACTTCTACCAGATCTTCTAATAGGCAACGGGTTTACATCATCTCCAGCTTCATCATGCTGAGATTCAACCCTCTCAGGTTGTGAGCTAGTCCCAATATCAGGTTCTACATTGGCAGTCTCTTGAATTTCTTCAAGATCAACCTTTCTCCCACTAGCGTCTTTGGATAACAGTTCCCTTTCAAGGAACATCGCCCTTCGAGCAACAAACACCTTGTTCTCCGAAGGTTTGTAAAACAAATATCCCATAGACCCAGCAGGATGACCAATGAACAAGCACCTTTCGGCCCTGGGCTCCAACTTGTCCTCAACCTCACGTCTTACGTAGGCAGGACAACCCCAGACCTTTAAATATGAAATGGATGGAACCTTTCCATGCCACATCTCATACGGTGTTCTCTTAACCTTCTTTGTTGGTACGAGGTTAAGGATTCTACCGGCCGTCTCAAGCGCATATCCCCAAAACGTAACGGGAACGTCCGTACGAACCATCATAGACCGAACCATATCCAACAATGTTCGGTTCCTCCTCTCGGCGACACCATTTAATTGTGGCGTCCTAGGAGGGGTTAATTGCGAGATAATCCCACAATCCCTTAGATGTTCACGGAACTCGGAACTAAGATACTCACCGCCTCTATCGGATCGTAGCATCTTAATCCTTTTCCCTAGTTGATTTTCTACCTCGTTTTGATAAGTCTTAAATACCTCAAAGGTATCCGACTTTTGTCTCAACAAGTAGACATACCCGTATCGACTATAATCATCAATAAAGGTAACGAAGTAGCGGGAATGATCTCTTGTGGCATGCTTGAACGGACCACACACATCCGTGTGAACGATATCCAACAAGTCTTGCGCCCTCTCACAAACACCGGTGAAGGGTGCTTTGGTCATCTTGCCCAATATACAAGATTCGCATACGTCATTAGACCCGTGGTCAAATGATTCCAAGATCCCATCCACTTGGAGCTTGGCGATGCGTTTCTTGTTTATGTGGCCTAACCGACCATGCCATAGAGACAATTTATCCAAAACGTTTTTGGGACCCGAATCAACATTCATGATTGATCTAGTGCTTTGCAAGCTTACGCTTGTTTCATATATGCCATGACATGGAAATGCTTTGAAATAAAAAACATCATCTTTGTAACATAAAATGCTACCATTCTCAAATTTAAAAGTAAAACCATCGTCATACAAGGCATACAATGAAATAATGTTTCTTGCCACACATGGCGCAAAAGATACATTTAACAAAACAATAGATAAGCCAGAAGGAAAGGCGAGCTCCACACTCCCAATCTTCTCAACCGGGACAACCGCCTTGTTTCCCATGATGAGATCCAGCTCTCCATCAACCAAGTCCCTACTTCTTCTTAGTACCTGCACATTATTACAAACGTGAGTACCACACCCGCTGTCTAAAACCCAGGCGTTAGAAGTAGAAGTGTTATGGAGTTCAATCATGTACGTACCGGAGGCAGCGGCACCTTTAGAGCGAAGCTTCTTGAGCTCCTCCTTGTACTTGGGGCAACTACGCCGGTAGTGACCCTTCTCCCCGCAGAAGTAGCAGGTTGCTTCTTCCGGTGAGGTGGCAGCGGGAGCCACTTGCTTCCCCTTCGGCTCCGGGGTTGGGTTAGGTTTGGGCTTCGGCCCTTGAGCCTTGGCCTTCTTCTTTCCCTTCCCCTTGGAGCCCTAAGCGGGTTGCTTCCGCTTGTTACCACCCTCGTTAATGGTGAGAACGGCAGTGGAGGTGGTGGGCTTTGACTTGGCAAGCTCGCCCTCGGCGGTTTTTAGCATGCCATGCAATTCCATAATGGACTTGTCCATACTATGCATGTGGAAGTTCACAATGAACGGACCATATGCAGGAGGCAAGGATTGGAGGATGATATCAACCGCCAACTCCTTCCCCATGGGAAAGCCCAACTCCTCGAGCTGATCCACGTACCCTTTCATCTTAAGTACATGGGAGCTCACATTGCCGCCCTCCTGCATCCGGCAACCGATGAAGGCCTTGACGCACTCATAGAGTTCTTGCCTAGCTCGCTGTTGGAACATGTCCTTCAGCTGAGAAATCATCTCAAACGCACTCACTTTCTCAAATTGCCTTTGCAATTCGGGACTCATGGTCGTTAGCATAAGGCAAGTCACGTCATTTGTGTCCTTGAGGCGTTTTTCATACGCCTCGCGGACGGCCCTCGCCGCGTTGGTAGCAGGAGCCTCCGGAAGAGGTGACTCAAGGACCTCTAGCTTCATTTCATGACGTAGGACAATTCTCAAAGTCCTATGCCAATCCATAAAGTTTGGCCCTGTGAGTTTCTCCTTTTCCAAAAATGGACGGAGTGACATGTTGGTGGTGTTGGTGTTGCTAGTAGATGCCATCTACAAGCAAAGTACGAAATGGTTAGTTATTGTTGTATTAAATCCTTGTTAAGATAATTACCCTCTTGTTATAAAAACAAATTATATTAACAAGGGCTAAGAACCTCAAAATACCCTAATCCATGACGGGTTTTCCGCGGATCACTTCATAGAGCTATTTTAGGCCGGTAAACTATTTACCAATTGCAATCCGTGATCACAACTCTTAGGCACTTGCGGGATCCTAGGTACTCTTAGCACCCATTTGGCATGTTTGATCCCTCCACACCAATTCCTCATTAACCCACTTTGATAGCTCGGCTAGAGCTCGACAACTACCAATGCGTTTTAAGTCTTGGAATTGTAAATCGTCCGTCAAGATACACGGTGGTACTCTAGCCCAATGGCCGGCTCGGCTAGAGCTCGACAACCGACCTTGCGAGTTGCCACACGCGCCTTCCACACAGTTACGCAAAACCGGTCTCGGCTAGAGCTCGACAAACCGATCTTGTTTCACTAGAATCGGGCGGTGTCATCTTACGGGTGGTGTGAGATTTACTTTTGAAAAACGGGTTTTAGTTTTTCCGGTTAAAACACTTTTAACCAATTCTTGTCTATGTGGCGCGCGGAGTTTGTAAACCAATTTAAAACTCTTTGATTTTATTATTTTGAAAAATTTTCTAGCATGCGAAGAACCTAAACATCCATGCAAGAAAAATACAAAATAAAATCAACCACGCATGTAATATAATCCGGTAACGAGCCAAATCCTATGCGTCTTGCCCGTGAGCCAACGGGCAAGACTAAGTCATCTAAGGACTAGACCGAATGACCCGATGTGTGCTCCTCCCACTTGATCCATTGCGTCTCCTACCGACCTCCGGATCCAAGTACGCCAAGACACCCTCCACACGGTTCTTGTTGGTTGCTTCGGTTCATCTTTTACAATTTACAAATTTAAAAGGAAATGGCATGCAAGCCACAATTTCTATTCTAAGCTAATTCTACAAATTACAAAGAATACGAAATCGGCATGCAAGCCGTTAAAATTAGAAACCGAATAAATAGATTAATTATTACAAACCAATGTGGTACAAACCACCAAATGAATTAATACATTAATCTAAATCAACCAAACACATCTCATAGGTCATATGGCTCAAAAATTGTTACCGGATACGCATACTACAACCACATACAAGAAATCACACATCAACACATGGCGTGCCACACAAAACCATGTAAATCTTATATGTCTTGGTTAAGATTATCTAATCACTCAAGGCACTCATAATCCTATGTACATATGCATTAGGAACCTCAAACAAGTCAAAATTCCATAGTCATATATACACAATGTAAGTATATGCAATTAATCATTTTCATGCCTAAATGTTAATCCACATATAAATACATCAACCAAGACATAAGGCAACTTTAATCTAAACACAACTCAAATCTGGAACAATTCCAGCAAGTACAAATAGCCCAAAAATCCAACAAAATTGATTTAAGGCAAAACCATGCATTCTGCCAGTAAGGGGTTAGCGCCGCTAACTATAAAGAGTTAGCGCCGCTAACTCAGTTTAGCGCCGCTATCGCGAGACGACATTAAAACAAGTCAGTTTACCAAAGAGGACTGTTGACTCCGACTTTAGCGCCGTTAACTAAGGTTTAGCGCCGCTAACATAGATAAGTTAGCGCCGCTAAACACTGGACAGAACCAAAAATCACATTTTTCGGATTTTCTTGGCCATTTAGTGCAAAACCAGTGTAGAGCTGGCTCTGATACCACTGTTGGGGTTCGTGGTACACAGCAACGGAAGCATGCAAGGTCATAAACGAATTTTTCAAGCAAAAACAAGACCACAATAGGAACCCCATCAATGGATCTAACTCTACAACTAAGTTAAGCAACTAAACAGAAAGAAAAGAGGAGATTATACCCTTGATGTCTCTGATGGTTATGTGTGTGTGGCTAGCTTTCAATTCGTGACCTCCTTTCTCGGCGCCTTCTAGCAATATCGAAGTCCACCCCGAGTGAATCGTGACCCAAGTGTACTAGCACTCCTTTAGCTCAATCAACAAGAAGATTAGCTTCTGGAAAACAACCAAAATCCACCAGGAATCTGCTCACTTTCTCTCTTATTTAAACTTAGCAACTATCACAAGAGTTCTAAGTTTGTATTTCTTTTAACAAGTGGCCAAGAGTAGAGAATGAGAGATATGCATGTGATTTATAGACCAACTCACGACTCCAGGTCTCCCTTAGTCGGTCCCAGAAGTCATCATTAGATATTACATGCATTGGTCGGATTTAGAGGTGAAAAGATAAAGTTGTTTCTGTCAGACAGAGTTAGCGCCGCTAGCCGCCCATAGTTAGCGCCGCTAACCGCCCAAAGTTAGCGCCGCTAACGCGACTGATTTAGCGACGCCAGAGTTAGCGCCGCTAACCCCTGCTGGAAACCAACTATCATTATTTATCCTTTCTCACCCTCATCTATTAGGTTGTGTCAAGGTCAACCCCCGGCATGTGACCCGATAGGCCCATACATCATCGGTAGTGATCATTTGGCGTACGTGTGTTTGTGGGCATACTCCAACAAAGACCTTCCCCTCCTAACATTTCATTAACCATCCCTGACTCTCTTCTAAGAGTCCCTTCTCTTCTACAAACCATAAACACTGAAGTCACACGCTTAACCCACTCATCTACACAAAGGCATAGTGCAACCCTTCGAGAATTCACCAAAATCACAGATGCTATCTTAAGCCTAAGACAACCTCCTATTTCTACTACCTCTCCTTCACCTTCAACTTTCCCTCCCTTTACCTCAACCCATTCTCCATCTCCTTATTCCTTTATTCCACCTTATGACAACTTTCTGACAACTTTCTGACAACTTCCCCTCCTAACATTTCATTAACCATCCCAGGCCTTCTGACAACTTTCCTTTTTCATTTGCTGATGACAAAAAGGGGGAGAAGTCAGTCTCAACTTCTACTAAGTCAAGCTCTTCAACAGATACTATTCAAGAAGTAGAAGATGATAAGGCAGCAACAGACCTCAATGAAGCAGAAACTCTAAACCAATCAACTGCTGAGAGTGTAACTCAATCTGAGGGGGAGCAACCTGCTCAAGATGAGTAGAGGCCAAAAAGAAGGCTTAAACAAGTTGCAAGAAGGAAGAGTGCCAAAAGATCAAAGCAAGGTGAATCCTGTGCTCCCATCAAGATTCCTTCAAATGAATTAGATGATGATGAAGATGATGATGATGTGCCTCTGTCCTCTATATTCAACCTTCCCAAACAGTCTACACCCTCTACTCCACCAGTCCAAACTTCCTCTCCAGCTAAACAAAGTTCTTCAACTCCTAGCATCTCAAGAAGAAAAGAAAAGAAAATAATGTCAGCTGAGGAGATTGAAGAGGAAGAAAAGAGAGAGGAAGAGTTATAGAAAAATGAGTAAAAACCTCAAAGAGTTCAGTGACCTGGCTGCTGCCCGCTGTAGTTGGTGTTACAGATGATGAGATAAGGGAAATACAAGATGAAGAAATGATCTTCCTGTCATCTCAAGCTCCTCAAGAACAACAAGCACCACTGTAGAGTGATCACTCTACCAAGAAAGCTCCCAAAAGAGGAAGGACTCATAAAGAAGCCATTCAAGCACTGCAAAGTCTTGATTTTAGTTTGGATAGGCCTACTGAAAGGCAGCCCAAGGAATTCCTGAGCTTCAAAGAAAACTTGGTAGGAAGAAAGATTGAACACATAATTTCAAAGGTCACTCACTACAAGGGCACAGATGAAGGTCCCTATCTAAGAGTAGTAAGGAGAGATGAAAGAAAAACTTAGGAAGATGCTTATCTTTACCACTGTAAGCTCTTATCCTTCTACGAAATGATAGAAATCTTGTACCACCTCTTCAAGTCCAAGAGTGCGATAGTCTAGAAATTCATTGCCAAATTCGAATACTTGATCAAAATGTCAGTTTACACAAGACAATTCACTCATGATCAATTAATGGAACATATTGATGTGATTGAGGATGCCTTCAAGAAATCCTCCAAAGCTTTTGTACCTGCTGAACAGATCATACTCAATCCTGATCATTTTTACCTGGCTGCATATGAAAGTCTAAACACTGCTCTGCCCTCCAACATTGAACCAGAAATGTTTAAGTACATAACTGAACCTGAAAGAGGGATGTTCTTCAAGAGCAGAGCTGGTATTTGGAGATTCCTAAGAGAATCTTACTAAGGAAGAGCCCCTAGAGAGCTGATATTTCAAGCTGCAACTTCAACACGGGGACATACAGGAAGTGATCACTTTGAAAGTCTAATTCAAGCAAGAGCTGAAGAGTTGTTGGCTGAAAATCCTCTGGACAGACTTCTTGATGTGAAAGAAGAACCTTGGTGGGAAGAAACATGAAAACTTCATAACTAGATTAGTTGTACTTTCTATATCTTAGAATAGTTCTTCTTCTGTAACTTAGTATAAATTTCAGTATTTACAATTGTACAAACTCTGATGTAAATACTTTGTTTTGTAATCAAGCTTGAAACTTTGATCATTGACTACTTAGCTAAAATGCTAGTAGAGATGACTCTTAGTAAATAACTCACATGGTGTAAATAAAGAAAATATAAAAAATCCTAAAAACAGAAAAAGGATGAAAGATACCACAAAAACAGAACATGGTACTTCATAAATGAAAAGATTCCCAAAAACAGAATATCAGGGAACATATATTAAAGAGTTACCAAAAACAGATAGCTAGGTAACCATATTGCACTTAAAAGTTTTATCTTTACAAATCCGAGTCAAACTGATTCTTCTTAAATCAGATAAGGTTTTGTTATCATCAAATATGGGGAGATTGTTGGGGAGATAGCAATATCAAACCTAAATCAAACCGGCTATTAAGTAAAATAGGATTTGATGTTAACAAAACCATATATTCAGTTTTGGACTTAGATTAATGAAAATCATGTGTTGTTTTTCATATTAGACTTAAAGAATTTCTAAGTAAGAAATGTCAGCTGACGAATCAAAGTGTCAGCTGAACACTGAGTATCAGCCAAAGGACCAGCTTCAGGAAGATCAGCTAAGAAGAAAAGACAAGATAAGAAGCATCAGCTATGCATCTACAAAGCATCAGCTGATGGTGCAAACCATCAGCTGAGAATTCCTCAAAGATCAGCTGAGCAGATAAGGATCAGCTGACAATATCTCATTGATCAGCTGATGCATCCCACATGTCAGATAAGGTATTCTATACTTTTCTTTTCTTCTCTCAATGAGCTGATCATACTCAAATTGTTAGTTGAGCCCTTGGGATTAGCTGATTGTTTAGGTTGACTAGTTCATTAGCTGTATTATGATTTGTGTTATTAGCTGAGCTATTCTATCAGCTGAGCAAATCTAGTCAGCTGAGGTCTTTCACATTTTATCCTTAGCTGAGCAAAATTATGTTAGCTGTTCAGTGTCTGTTAGATGAGTCTTTAATCAGCTAATAGCTTTTCAGTGTAATATTTTCTTAAGCCAAAGGTAGAACATGTGTTGTTCTATTATGCATTAGATCTTTCTTTGTAAAAGTACTTCGCACTTTTTGTATCTACAAAGAAACAAAAAGGATAGATCTTTATCCTCTGGAAAAGGAGAAATATACTTTAGAAGAGAAGATCTCGAAGATGTGCTTTGACAACTAAGTATGGCTGGCAGCTCTATACTTGGTTAAGTCAAATCTTCAGAAAGCATGGTGTTGATTAAAACACAAGCATGAAAGGAGAAGTTTACTTTTCCAAGATATAAAGGTAGTACTTTAGTAATATAATAATAGATAGTGGGTATACTCGTTACTGAAAAGTATGTTCACTTTACACAGTTTGTGTATAAAGTTAACTTACTTTTCACCTACTAACTTTATCTATTATAATATTATTAAACCAAGTACCTTTGTCTCCTACTTCTCTTCATCAACCCTGACATCCTTGCTTATATATACTCATGCATGGAAACATGCTAAGTATGCGAATAGATAGAGTTGAATACTAAAATATCATTTGTTGAGAATTAGAAGAGTTAGCATTGTACTTTCAGTATTACAAACTTGTTCATGTGTTAAACATTTTAGGCATAAGTTGTTTAAGATTAGCTTAGTCTATGTGTTAGACAAATTTAGTTGCCACCTGTTATTGAACTTAGATTTTCCGCATCTAGTTCATGTAATTCTTGATTCACATCAGTAAGAATTATATAAAAGTAAACCGTATGTCTCCTAAATTTTAAATTACTAAAGTTTGTATTCAACCCCCCCTTCTACAAACAGTTGTTGTTGTAGTATCCATTCGGGACCAACAGTTGCATAGCAGTTCTTCTAAACATGTTGCTATCTAAGCCTTTGTCTCCTGTATACACTGGAGGTGTTGTAGGAATTACATAATTGGGTGGCAGAGGCCACTCTGACTCTTCTCTTGCTTTCTCTACAGCTTCTTCTTGTATGTTTCTTTCAACGACGTTAGCTGCAGAGACTTGAAATTGACCTGGTGGAGGAGGAATGTGTTCATGAACTTCAATGTTTAAACCACTGAGGACCCGAGATACATCAAAAGTAGATTTCTTCTTTTTAGGTTTCCTTCTTGCATCTCTTCTTGAGATTGCAGCCCATTCTTTCTTTTTGATTTCCAGTTTTCTTTCACTGATATTATCATCAAACATGTGAACCATTCTGGGTGTGTCTGGGCGTGTTGCAACCTCAATATATTTATCAATGTTTTTGAAAAGTCTTTCTAGAGCTGTATCCTCAGTCTCCTCCACCGGTTGAGCTTCCTCAGTCTGTCCCCAATCAACAAACGTATCAGACTGGAGCTCCTTATCTTGAGCAGTATCAGTTTCCTCCATATGCCTGGTGGGTGATGTGTGCAAGTTTTCATACAAGTCATCCATCTCATCATAAGAATCTGTATCAAGATCCACCCACTCAGCTTCATCATGGGACTGCTCCTGAGGTATTTCACCCTCTTCCAGATCAATTGCCTCTGTTCAGATTCTTGCTGAGGTACATATAGTACAATCTGCTTGTCAGCATTTTCTCTTTGTTGTTGTTCGTAAACTTCATCAGCGAATTGTTTCTATATTTGCTACTGTCAGGATCGGATATATATTATATCAAATAACAAGAACTAACTTTTAAATAATAAATCAGAGTAATATAAAAGTTAATCTTTAACTATGATCACAATCAACTAAGAAGTTGCGGAATCACACTTAATTGATTAAAGAAGGTTTTAAACAAAGATTAATTCAATCAAACAGTAGTTTTATTAACCAACCAGAATGATTACAAAAGCAAACTTCACCCCCAATCTAACTTATTCTGTTAGACGAAGAACACAGACTGTTCTTAGGTTTCAACAAGAAACTTAGAGGCTAAAACACTTTCAAAAAAAATGAATAACAATAAGAACAAATGCTTTTAATAATGAGATCAAGTCGTCGTCGTCAATTGATCATCTAATGAAGTATATATAGACTCTTGATCCTCCTTGAATTGTTGACAGTTAGGTAATCTTCTATCTTCTGAGATAATCTTGTTAATCTTCAAAGTATTTCGAGATATCTTCTAAGATAGGATTTTCCAAATATAGCTCAACAGAAACTGTTTAATGAACACAACAGTTCTTTAGTCTTCTAACAGTCTTCAGCTTCAAGGTCTTCTAACAGTTTTGACTTTGCCAACTAACAGTTCTCAACTGTTTTCATATTTTCAACAAACAGTTTTAAACTGTTTCACCAACCTTTACCAAACAGTTCTCATTTTCATGCTCAATAACTTAGATTATTTCCCAACAATCTCCCCCTAACTTAAAGTATTGAATAATACATTTAAGTTGTTGGTTTGATCATAGACAAATTAATATAAGTAATGAGTCACATTTCTTCTAATCTCCTTTTGAATCTGTTCAGTAAGTCTTCCTTCTGTTTTGAGTCTCCATGGAATTTAGCTTTAATAAAATACTCCAGCTTAGTCTTGTGATGCCCAATGAAGTTCAAATCAAACCACTCATGCAATGTATTTCCCATTACCACGTAATATGTCCTTGATCTTGCATATACCTTCACTGCCTTTATGGGAAAAGCTTCCTCTGCTGTCAGTTTGGGCATAATCTTCAATGGGTTGCAAATGCTGGTAAGATATTCCATCAAAATCTTGATTCCTTCATTTGGGTCACTAAAGTGCTTAATTCCATATGTATACAATTCTTGTACATCTTCTGGTGAGATTCTTGTCATCATTTGTACAAAATTGTCATATACCTCAACAGATCCATCTTCCCTTGCAATAGTAATGCAATGTTTGTCATTTGCTTTTTCTTCAAACTTCCATTCAACAATATGAGACTTTTCACCTAATTCTTTTTCCAATTGGTCAATCCCTTGCTGAACGTCTACTGTCAGTTTATCTTTCAAAATTTTGTGAACCACAGCAGCTTTGTTTGAAGTGGGAAGTTTCTTGGTTGGCTTAACTGTAACTGTTTTATCTTTTATTACCCTTTTTCTTTTAACTCCCTTACCAGCAGCTTCCTTCTCCTTTTTCTCTTCTTCTTCTAACTCTTTTGTCATTTGAGCACCTATCTTTTTAGCTAGCTCAAAATCTGATTGTTCTTGCAATTCAAGCTCAGCATTCAATCTCTGTGCATATTCCCTATCCCGTTCTTCTTGCTGTTCTTTAGAAAGTTTCAGCTTGGGAATATCAACCATTACTTCCTTTCCTTTTAATGATACAGGGGGCATCTTTTCTTCTTTCTTTTCTTCTTTCTGTTTCTCAGCAAAAGCAATGCCTTTAAATCCTGCTTTAGGAGGAAGTGGTTCCAACTTCTTTACCTTTCCTTCTAGCCATCCATCATCGATCCTTTGAGCCATTTTAAATGTGCTGATGTTGAGAATTTGAGCACCTATTTCAATTAAGTAATTTTGTTTGACTTTGGACCATGATCTGAAAGCTTCAGTCGTTGGATAATCACCTTGCATAACCATTCTGTTAATCATCACTCTATCCACCGCTGATAACCTTTCTTCTTCAACTACAGCTGTTTGCACATCTTCAACAACAGTTTCATCAACTACAGCAACTGTTTCAACAACTTCAGCAGCAACTGTTGGCTCAATGGTTGCAACTGTTTGTTCAGTTGTAGCAACAACTGTTTGTTTATCCTGTGGAACTGTCTGTTTAACTCCTTCCTGCTTGGATTTTCTTTTTCCTTTAGCTTGAGCAGTTGAAGAGGTTTTCACCAAGGATTTGGGTTTAAGCAGCATCTCATGAGTATGAAGAACATTAGTTGCCTTCTTCAGATTCTCATCAAGAAAGTTCAGCTGCTTATCTTGCCTTATTAGCACCTCATTGTGAATTGCTACTACCTTGAGTACTTCAGTTGCCTTCTCCAACTTTTCAGTCAGTTCTTTTATCTTCTCATCTTGAGAAACTATCCTTTTGTTTTGAAGAGCAATCCTTTTCTTTAGGTGTATATGAGCAGCAAGGTAAGGTGCAAAGTTAGGATCCGTCAATGCATGTTGTTTCAGTCTAGTCTCAATGTCAGTTAGTGTTTCCACTGTGACCATATCATTGACATTTTTCACTGGTGGCTTACTCCCCTGAGTATCACCATCAGTACCCCTCTGTTCTTGGTTCTGGGGATTACCAGAAACTGTTTTACTAGTCTCTGTTGCCATGGTTGAGGTCTTAGCTATGTTAACACTGTCCTGTTTATCCCTTGCAGATAAAACAGTAGTGTCAGCCTCAAAGACCATATGATCACCCTCTTGAGGAATGATCACCTCCTCATTGTGCCTGGGAGACAGCACCAAAGGTTCCCTTTCGATATTCTGCACAGGTAAATGCTCCTGTGCAGGGCTAACAGTTTGGGGTTCTCTAACTGTGGTGGAAGGAGCACCAACAGTTTTCCTCTTCTTTCTAAATATTTTTAGTGCAGGGGCTTGTGTTGTAGCTCTTTCAAAAGAAGCAGGTTGGAAATTTTGAGTATCTTGGACTGTGGGTTCCAGTGTTGGTGGTGTAGCAATACGATGGGTTTCATGCTCAACACTGACAGTCCTGTTTCTTGACAGAAACTCCACCATTTCAGAGAGTGGAGGAGTTATGGCACCAGAGAAACTCTTGCCATTAATCAACAGTTTGCTCAAAGTGGAAGCCACATGAGCAGAGGGAATAATGACCCTCTTGTGTGTTTTCAGATTTGGCAACAAAAAGTTTAACAATACTTGCACAAATCGAGGATACATCAAAAAGAGACCATACTTGGTCCCTAGATGTTTTACCATGCCATTGAAAATTAATTTTGAGAAATTGAAGCAACGATTGTTGGCCAAACAGATTAAGGCCAAAGCAATGTTGCTTCCAAACTCGTTCCATCCTGTTCTTTTAGGACTAATGCACTGCTGGAGAGTATGGATTAAATACTTCCAGTGAGCACAAAATTGTCCCTTATAGAATGTACCCTTCCCTGAAGGACCCTCATACCCAAGCTTAACAAGCTCGGCATGCAAAAAATCTAGTGAAACTGAATCAGAATACTCACCCTCACTATCATTGAGTTGTAGAATTTGGCGAATGGTGTCCTCAGAGATTGAGACGGTCAACTCATCAATGGTAGAATCAATCCATTGCACGTCATCAGTTGTTCGAAGTTGAGCATGTTTCCAAAACTGATCAATGTAAGAAGTGTATATAGTAGGATTGATGGTGAGTGCAGTGTTGAGATCGGACAATGAGAGATAATCAATCATATCGTGAAACATGTGAAGATCATCAGGTTTTGAAAGAAAAGCAAGCATGTTATGTTCCTTGACGAATGGAAGGGGAGCCATGGTGATTTGATAGCAGAATTCTAGGGTTTTAGCGTTCAAACGAAGTTCAGTATGCGTAAAGAAACCTCTGAGGAGAGAATGGTTTATATATGTTTCGATTTTTGAACGTAATCCAAAGGCTTTCAAACTCCTGCAAAGACCAAAGCACCCTTTAAAAGCTTAACAGTTGACGGACAAAAATGAACTAACAGTTGAGAAACTGTTTTTACTAGCTTAACAGTTGACGGACAAAAATGAACTAACAGTTGAGAAACTGTTTTCATAAGATGTAACAACTGTTATTCAAAAGTTCACTCCCTTTTGTTTGATCATTTATATGAATTGACAGTTGTTTAGGATTTACAACTGTTCTTTATTTCTCGCCCTTAGTTGACGAATTTCTCCCCCTCAGTTGCACATGGACTTTGTCTAACAGTTGCCGAAGCCATATGCTAACAGTTGAAAAACTGTTAGTATTGATTGAAACAGACATGTGCAACTGGCAAACAAACTTTCGGCTCACATATATCAAATGCTGAAGCAATAAAAATAAAACATTAGAGAACACAGTCATCAACAGAAGATATATTTTATTCAAGATAATCACAATTGAGCTACAATAAGTTGAAACGAAAAACAAAACAAAACTGTCTTGTACTATAGATCTAAACACAGCTTATAAGAACTGTCTTAACTCCTAGATCTACATATGACAAATGATTGATAACAGTTTGTATCATCAAATCTGAACTTTAAGGGAAGACAATCATCATCACATTCACATTCTTGCTCAAGACTGTCTTCGTTATTTAAGAATCGAGTTCAGAATAGCCTCTACAGTGCCACCATCGTCTTACTGAGAAGCCTGTCTTTAAAGAATGGTCATGTAATACACGAGCCATTGTTGGTACTGCTTATCTAATTGTGCAAGGCCGTCTCGTAGGTGTGGGAGAACAATGATCTACACCGTAAGTGTAGACAACTTTCTCCGTCAACTGTTGATAAGCCTTAGACAATTGTCAAAACATACTACCTACCAATGGGTGTGCAGTAGACCTTCTCATCTTATGCATCACCAGAGACGATTGTCATAATTTGCCTCGTGGGTGTGCAGTGGAACTAGTCATCTAAGACAGTGACTTCCACTGCCTCATCATCTGAGGCCCTCTGGTGGTTACGAGTATTATATCTTCGAACATTGAACCACACTACGGAGTTTGTAGTGCCTGCTAGGTTCAAGACGAATCTTAGACAACATGGTGTAGGCAATTCATGAAAGAGAGTGAAATTTTCAAAATCACCTCTTATACGAATATGATCAATTTGTTTATTTGGCCTACGTGGATCTGGATGTTGTGTCAAGGGAAACCTATCCCGATCATCATGCATCCCAAGAAAACATGATGAGTGATGCCAAAGCTCATGCATTCTTACAAATGGGGCAGGGATGGTTACATAACTTTGTCTAACATTAATATCTTTGAGGGTTATTAGAAAAAGTTAGTATCCATTTGCAGAGAGAAGAGTGTGCAAATGTAGGTGTGATTTGTGAAGGATGGGTGCAAGACTATTTATAGAGAAACTAGGAGGCATTAATGTCCGTTAATAGCCATTAATGACCATTAATATCCAGTAATTTCCATTAATAGCATGCAGTGACTGGTCATATCAAATGCACTATAGAACAAGCAAAAGGACTCACCTTTATCAGTTTGGAACTGTTGATTCAAGAAAGTGAATTTACCTTTACCTCATAACAAGGACAGTCACGAGTGTGAAGAACTGTTTGTGAGACAGGTCAGCAGATATGTCCAAAACTGATGTGTGAAATTGCATTTCCCTCTCTGAATACTTAAAGGATAACAGTTGTTAGAAAACGTAACTAACAGTTGCAAACTGTTAGTGTGAAAAACATGGAATAATGAACAACTGTTAGTCCAAGTTAATCATTCCAATGTTGGAAATCAAAAAGTTGAATCTGCTCACATCAAAAGCTTTAGTGAACAAATCAGCTAATTGATCATCAGTATGAATTTTCATAACTTGGATTAATCTCTTTTCATTGCAGTCTCTTATGAAGTGAAATCTGATTTCAATGTGCTTGGTTTTAGAATGCTTCACTGGATTATTAACTATGCTAATAGCACTGGTGTTATCAACATAAATAGGAGTATTTAAGAAAGACAAACCATAATCCAGAAGCTGATTTTGGATCCATAATACTTGTGAACAGCAGCTTGATGCAGCAATGTATTCAGCCTCAGCTGTTGAAGTTGAAACTGTTGTTTGTTTCTTGCATTGCCATGAGACCAGCCTTGATCCAAAGAATTGACATCCTCCAGAGGTTGATTTTCTGTCCACATTGGCTCCACCATAGTCACTATCAGAATATGCCACCAAATCAAAAGGTGAATCTTTAGGATACCAAAGTCCCAATTTTGGTTGGCCTTTGAGATATCTAAAGATTCTCTTTACAGCAAACAGGTGTGACATCTTCGGACTGCATTGGAACCTGGCACAAACACAAACAGCAAACATTATATCAGGTCTAGAAGCAGTTAAGTACATTAATGAACCAATCATTGATCGATAGAGGTGTATATCAACATCCTCCCCCTCAGAATCTGCTCCCAACTGTTTGTGTGTTTCCATTGGAGTACTTGCCAGCTTCACATCTTGATAGCCAAACTTGTCCAATATGTCCTTGACATACTTAGATTGGCTTAGAAAAATACCAGTGGGCTTCTGTTTGACTTGTAATCCCAAGAAAAATGTGAGTTCACCCATTGAACTCATCTGAAATCTTTTGTGCATAATGACTTCAAATTCTTTGCACAAGCTGTCATTTGTGGATCCAAAGATTATATCATCAACATAGATTTGAACAAGCAAAATCTCTGTTTTAACAATCTTTGTAAACAATGTTTTGTCAATTGTGCCTCTCTTAAAACCATTCTCAAGGAGATAGGATGACAATGTCTCATACCAAGCTCGAGGAGCTTGATGTAGACCATATAGGGCTTTATCTAACCTATATACCTTGTCAGGGTACTTTGAGTCTTCAAAGCCAGGGGGTTGACACACATATACCTCCTCATCAATAGTGCCATATAGAAAAGCAGACTTGACATCCATTTGATACACCTTAAATCCTTTGAAGCTTGCAAAAGCAAGAAATATCCTAATGGCTTCAATCCTTGCAACAGGTGCAAAAACATCATCATAGTCTATTCCTTCCTCTTGTGTGTAGCCTTGTGCAACCAGTCTTGCTTTGTTCTTGATAACAATTCCTCTTTCATCTTTCTTGTTTCTGAACACCCACTTTGTGCCAATTACTCTTTTACCTCTTGGAAGCTCAACCAACTTCCAAACTTGCTGAATTTGAAATTGTAAGAGCTCCTCTTGCATTGCCTCTACCCATGAAGGATCTTTCAATGCCTCAATTGCTTTCTTTGGTTCTATTTGAGACAAAAAGCAAGCATTCACGTCAAATTGGGCAAGATCCATACCACTATTTTCATTTTGCAGCATATTTCTTGTTCTGATAGGAGTGGTTGGATTTCCAATTATTTGTGATATTGGATGAATCTTGTGAACTCTTGATGTAGGAATGTTTTCTTCAGTCAGTTCATCCCCTAGATTAGACAGATCAAACTCACATTCACTTGAATTTTCAGCGTTATCACACACTTGATCAGCAGAGTCAGTGTGATGTTGAGGATCATGGGATTCCATGTCCTTTAAAGATTCAGCATCCATCAATGGATCAACAGCGTTGGAGAACTCTTGTTGAAGCATAGGAATCACAACAAAGTCTTCAGTAACTTTGTTTGAACCAACAGTTGTTGGTTTTGAGCTAACTGTATCAAAACTGTTTGGGCTGGAGGAAGATGTTTGATGACTTTCACCAACAGTTGTTGGGGTACCTGTAGCTGTTTCAGTAGAATACTCAAAAGAAAGAGATTTAGACAATGCATCAATATCAAATAACCAATCAGGTCCATTACCTGCAATATTGATCCTATTTTCATTGAAAGAGATATTCATACTCTCTTCTATGATTCTAGTGACATTGTTAAAAACTCTATAAGCTTTACTTTGAGTGGAGTATCCTACAAAGAAACCTTCTTCAGCCTTACTCTCAAACTTGCCTAACTGTGACTTGGTATTAAGGATAGTGCACGGACAACCAAACGGTTTGAAGAAGTTGATTAAAGGTTTTCTCTTGAGAAACAACTCATAAGGAGTTTTCCCTTTGGACTTGACTACTTGTACTCTATTCTGAACATAGCAGGCAGTGTTCACTGCTTCTGCCCAGAATGTCATTGGAAGTCTAGAATCGGCTAACATTGACCTAGCAGCCTCTATCAAAGTCCTATTCCTTCTCTCAGCAACTCCATTCTGTTGGGGAGTCCTAGGAGCACTAAACTGTCTTTCAATACCTTTACTTTCACAAAAACTGTTTAGCTCATAGTTCTTAAATTCAGAACCATTGTCAGATCTAATGACTTTCACCTTCAAATCAGATTGATTTTCAATTTTAAGAATAAGGGACTTAACTAACTCAGCTGTTTCATCCTTTGTTCTAAGAAATTGAATCCATGTGAACCTGGTGAAGTCATCAACTATGACTAAACAATATGCTTTCTTCCCTATACTCATCACAGATGTAGGACCAAAAAGGTCCATATGTAACAATTGTAAAGGTGCAGTAATAGAAGAAACTTCTTTGGTCTTATAAGAAGTTTTGTGTTGCTTGCCTTTAAGACATGCCACACAATGATCATCACATGAGAACTCTTTTTGGGGCAAACCTCTTACCAAACTGTTTTTAGCTAACAAGTTCATGGTTTTAAAATTCATGTGACACATCCTTCTATGCCAAATGGCAGACTCATCATGAGATGCTTTGGAGAGTAAACAGCTTAACACATTCTGTTTAGCAATCTTTTGTGGATCAAGACAATATACATTATCTTTTCTAGGTGTTCTTAAAAGAACATCCTTCTCATTTAATTTAAAATCTTTTGAAAGAATAATGCATTCTGAATCTGTAAACAAAACTTTGTTTCCATTGTCACAGATTTGAGATACACTTAACAGATTGTACTTAAGCTGTTCAACAAAGAAAACATCATTAAATGTAAGTGTACCTGCCTCAACAGCTCCTTTACCTGTGATTTTTCCTCCCTTTGGATTTCCTCCAAATGCTACAAATCCTCCATTGATTCTTTTGAAATCCTTCAAACATTGTGGATTTCCAGTCATGTGCCTTGAGCATCCACTATCCACATGCCAGATAGATCCATGATTGGCCCTATGAATGCTCTGCACAAATAAAATCAGTTAGTAGCAGGAAGTACCCAGGCCATGCAGGTCTTGGGTACACCGTTCAAGTCATAATACTTAAACAGAGTTTGGTTCTTTTTGATTTCATCCAACTTAGATTTCTCTAATTTGTGTGATGAATACTTTGTAAGAACATGTGGTTTCCAACTGTTGTGATTAACAGTGGATACCTTTGAACAAACAGCTGGTGGAGTTGGTAAAACAGATGAATCAACTTGTGATTCCTTTTGATTTTCAGTTTGAAGAACAGTTTTACCTTCTCCAGAATCAGTTTGTTTTTGAATTTTCATCCAAGCCAAACCAGCAGTTTTTGGTTTTGCTAAAACAGTTTTGGAACTGTTAGTTGGTTTGGATGTAACAGTTTTAGAACTGTTTGCCAGTTTTGGCTTAACAGTTTTAGAACTGTTATTCTGTCTTTTGGGACTTTTGTTTTGAGTGCCATTGATCTGTGGGTTATAGTAACAGTCTTGAACTAAATGATTAGATCTTCCACAAATGTAGCACTTTTTGGTTTTTACAATAGGTAAACCAGTTCTTTGTGACCAGAATTGGTTCCTATTTCTTTGATTTCCTCTAACAGCTGCAGATTGAGGAAACTTTTGGACACCATGTTTTTGACATGTGCATGCAGGCACTTCAGTATGCCTTTTCTTAGATTTGGGTTTAGCCTGAGGTTTTGCAACTTCCTTCTTCTTCCTAGTATACACAACTTCACCAACTTTCTCCTTTCCTTTGGCTTTGGTACTAACAGTTGGGCTTTTTAGCTTAGAACTGTTTGGGTTCTTGTTGGAACTGTTAGTGTAAAGATGAGGACTATTTGTAACAGTTGTGGAACTGCTAATAGAGTTAACAGTTTTTGAGGATTTTGGCTCATTGGTGAGGGGTTCAGTGGATGCTTTTACAAACACCACAGGTTGTAAAGATGATTTTGTGGGAATGGGCTCACACAAGATGTGATTTTCATATGGAATACCTTCATCCTTCTTCACAACTTCCTCATTATCTTCAACACTTACTACTGACACAACTTCATCTTCATAACTCTCAAACTTTGGATCAGCTGACTTAAGTTCATCTTCCAAAGGTTCATTAACATATCTGTCAGCTACCTCAGACATTGGAGTTATGTAGTTTTGGTTGTATGGAGGTGGGGTTTGTTTGTATCCTAGGCCAGTTTTCACCTTGTCTCTCACTTGAGATTGTAGCAGAGTCTCAAGCTTAAGGTTTGCAGCCCTGAACATTCCAAGATCAATGTCCACACCCTCCAATTTCTTTGTGAGTTCATCCACCTTGCTTTCTTTTTCCACCAACTTCTTTTTCAGACTATCAATCTCATCTTGAAACTGCTCTTTCTCCCACTTATGATATTTTCTATCATAGTCCATTTGCAGTTCATTAGCCTGATAGTCTTTAATTTTCTTTTCAAAATCTTCTATCACAGCAGTATACTCATACCTTCTCTCCTCCATTTTACTTAGAGCAGCACATACTTTCTTATTGTGCTCTCTAAATCTCTTAACAATAGCTCTACATTCACCAGGACATAGTTTAGAAGATACCTGTATGTCCTCAGATTCTGGAGAATCCATCTTGATGGAGGAGTCAGTCAATGCCATCAAAGCTTTGTTGCTGGTAGCCTCCTCTGCTTGATCACTCCAATCAAATCCATGGCCTTCTTGTGAGACCAATGCTGAGGAGGTATGGTTCTGAGTTTGCCTCTGACCTTGATTCTGAACTTGTCCACCAGATTTGCATTCTCTTGCAAAGTGGCCAAGTTGTTGACATTTGAAGCATCTAACCTTTGATTTGTCAAATCCAGCCTTGCCATCAGCTCTGAAGTTCATGTTTTGCCTTCCAGTTCTTTTAATGAATCGCTTGGCTCTAACGGTAAGCATGGCCATCTGCCATTTGAGATCCATTTCCTCAAGATCATCAGGGTGCACTTGTTCAAGATCCTCATTGGTGAGGGTTGAATGAGCATGGCTGGCAAGAAAAGCTTCAAGAACTGCATCTGGAGTATTCATATCTAGTCCAACACCAGAACTAGTACCTGCACCACTATCAAGAGAGTTAGTTAATGAATGGTTTGATTCCATACCTGAGGAAGATAGGAGAGCAGCATTATGACTAGGGATAGCAGTTTTTCTTTTTCCCTCTATCTCTCCCTCAAACACTATCAAACTATTATAGAGGTCATCTAACTCTATGTCTTCAAGAGAATCCTTGGTTCTCCATTGTGCAGCAAACACAGTCCATTCATCACCTAGAGACCTAAGAAATTTTCTATTTATCTCATCTTGATCAAGCCTAACCTTAGCACTCTCCAGTTGACTCACCAGTTTGTAAAACCTATCAAAGATTTGGGTGATACTCTCATTTTTCCCACTAGTGAAGTTCTCATAGGCTTGTTTAAGAAGATCTCTTTGGTTTCTCTTAGAACTAGCATTCCCAGCAAACCTCTTTTCCAGAGCATTCCAAAGTTCATGAGCATCATCAAATTTCTTGAATTGATGTTGATACTCATTGGGAATTGCAATCTGAAGGATGCTGAGGGCTTTCATCTCAATCATTCTACTTTTCTTTTCAGCATCTGTCTTTGGTGGTGGTTTCTTCTTTGGTTTTCCATTCTCATCCAGTTCAATGGTATTAGTAGGAACAGTTTCAATGATTTGCCAAACATCATAGTCCATTAGTTGGACATGCTGTTTAATTCTTAGTTTCCACATCTCAAAATCAGATGGTTTGAGCATGGGAACACGAATGTTAGACCCTGACCCACTGTTATCAGAAGAACCTCCCGAATCCATTGAAACAAATTGATTTAAAAGAAAAACAATTTGAAAAATAAAGCAAGGTAAAGCAAAGACCTTCAACTGGTGATCAAAGGAACCTTAATGATAAGGCTCTGATACCACTTGTCAGGATCGGATATATATTATATCAAATAACAAGAACTAACTTTTAAATAATAAATCAGAGTAATATAAAAGTTAATCTTTAACTATGATCACAATCAACTAAGAAGTTGCGGAATCACACTTAATTGATTAAAGAAGGTTTTAAACAAAGATTAATTCAATCAAACAGTAGTTTTATTAACCAACCAGAATGATTACAAAAGCAAACTTCACCCCCAATCTAACTTATTCTGTTAGACGAAGAACACAGACTGTTCTTAGGTTTCAACAAGAAACTTAGAGGCTAAAACACTTTCAAAAAAAATGAATAACAATAAGAACAAATGCTTTTAATAATGAGATCAAGTCGTCGTCGTCAATTGATCATCTAATGAAGTATATATAGACTCTTGATCCTCCTTGAATTGTTGACAGTTAGGTAATCTTCTATCTTCTGAGATAATCTTGTTAATCTTCAAAGTATTTCGAGATATCTTCTAAGATAGGATTTTCCAAATATAGCTCAACAGAAACTGTTTAATGAACACAACAGTTCTTTAGTCTTCTAACAGTCTTCAGCTTCAAGGTCTTCTAACAGTTTTGACTTTGCCAACTAACAGTTCTCAACTGTTTTCATATTTTCAACAAACAGTTTTAAACTGTTTCACCAACCTTTACCAAACAGTTCTCATTTTCATGCTCAATAACTTAGATTATTTCCCAACAGCTACTGACCGCCAGAACTAGTACATGCAGATAATAAAGAACTTAATGGTGTAACTGGCACTGTTGCTTTTGCAGTCACAAAGGGAGCAGATATGTACAATCTTCTTCTTTTCTCCCCCTCGGGTTGATCATCGAGGTCCTGATCATCCCGTCTCCTCTTGCTACTCTGTTCCTAAGCCTGACAAGTTTGTTCAAGGATAGTCAACCGCTCAGTAACCTTTTCCATTGAAGTATAGAACCCTCTAGTCACCCCATCAATCTTGTTATTAACATCTTCATGAAACTCTTGAAAAATCGTCCAAGGAGATTCTCTGTGGCCGTTGTTCGTTACGAAGAGTTGTAAGAAGGTCTTGATCATGAGCAGATTCGGGTCTTTGTTCAAGTAGTTTAACATACAAAAGGCTCTTTAGAGCATCCACTGACATGGTTGCTGGATCAGGTTGTGGTTGAGGTTCAGGAGCTGCAGGTCTAGTAGCAAGGAGTACTTCTATCCTATCCAACTTCTGATTTGTATCAGTTAATTGTTGTTGGAGAGGTGCCACGTCTTGTTGGATAGTTTCTTGTAATTCTGCACGTGTAACAAACCCGGAATCACGGAGACTTCCGGTTGAGGTACCAGCCACAGAGGCAATACCACCTACTGGAGCAACTGGGATGTAGGCTCCAGCAGAATTTCCTTCCAATCCTCGAATGATACTCTGAGTGGTACCACCTATGGAAGTTGAGGAGACTTTTTGAACATACAAGCTCAGTGCATCAATTGTTACCCTGTGTTGATCAAAATAAGCGGAGATCCGCAGTATATCAAATTGTGCATTAAAAGGAGTCGAGGACGAGGGAGGCGGTCCTCTAGTTTCAATAGATCTAACTCCCAATTGGGGTTAACCTAGAGTATGTGCTATAGCCCTGTGCAATGAAGACGGTGCCTGTTGAGAGACACCATAGTAGCTTGGTGGGGTTAAAAGTTGCACGGGTGGGATAACTAACCGCGACTTGTTCAATACGAGACCCAACAATGTCAGGTCCCATAGTAGATGTGGCTACCCGGCTTTCTGAGGAGAGGGGTCTCTCAACACTCTCTTGTTCGTTTCTCACCTCCTCATTGTCACTCGCACTCCTAATTACATAACTATCTCCTTCTTCACCACTACCTAGACCATACCCCGCATATTGATTTGGATGTAAAAATGAGTCAAGGGTGACAGGCTCAGTTTCGAAGGATAGGTCATGAGTTGGAGTAACGAATGGCATGTCATGGTCTGGGGCTATTATTGTAGTTCTGGGTGCAGGAATTTCAGTAATTTGGGTAGGAGGGTTCAGTGTTATGAAAAGACCACCTGGTTGGGGAATGACAATACCAGTTTGAGCAGTGTGGGTCAAGTCAGGAGAAGTTATACAAGGGTCGGTGAGTTTCATGAAGGAAGGGGTGATGTCGGCTGGTTGTTCAATCGGTCTGTCAGGGGTGCCCAAAGGAGATTGGACTGGTTCAAAGACAGGGTCACCACCTGCTTGTGAAGCAGACTCAACATGAGAAGATTGGGAACTGGATGACTTAGATGTGTCTAGACCAAGTTCTTCAAGTACAATTTTGGTTCGGCTGGTTTGAGAAATAGATTGGACAATTGTTTGAATAGTGGTGGGATCATAAGCATCCCCTTGCTCTCTAGTTTCTCCACCTTCACCTTTTTCTCCTCCCCTCTCTTCAACATTTTCTCTCAACTCGACCCGCTCAGCATCTCCCACAGATGACTGACTCTTAGGTTCTAATTCCTCACATGATACTACACCTCCCTGGGTAGGTATGGCCGGTGCTGGCATAACCAGAGGAGGTATTCCTACACTTGCCCTATAACTCACAACAATTTCATTCTACTTACATAAGTCCAGGAGAGTTACAGGGAATGATTGAGGAACAGGTACATTGACTGGGGTTGTAGGTTTGATATATATAAACAGTTTAGAGTTAACAGAAGGTAAACATGTCCGGCGAGAAATATCAACATTGTGGTCCATCAAGTTCTGGACAATCATGGGTAGAAATCTTTGGTACGGTAGAAAGTTAGCTTCCTTCTTTTTCTGGGAATTTTTCCTCAGCATTGTTGCTTTGATATCTTGAAAGAGCAGGAATGCATAATCTATATGCAAGTGATTGGCAGCCGCCACAAAGATCTTGAGCTGATGCTCAGTGGGAAATTCGTACCCTGAATGTTTTGGAGTGAGACACCTTCGAAGCACCGTCATGAATGTATTGTATTGTGGGTGCAGGTTGGTGCGTTTGAACTGATTCTTTCGGGTGAGTTCTCCATCGTATCCGATTGCCCGGATTGCAACAAGGCAAGTCTCCTCGTCTAGGATTTGATCAAAAGCTATAGCAGGAGGTCTGCTGTTAGCCTTTGGCAATCTGAAGATTGTTCTGAGGCGATTGAGAGGTATATCGATTGTGTATTCATCAACCTGAGCATGGATGACCTCATGCCCCCCTATCATTTGTGCGGACATCACATGTCTTCCAGAATTGTTGGACATATAGCTCAGCTACATGCATGCTGGTGGTGGATGGGTTGTATGTAAGAAGGTGGTTTAAAGGATGTATCTTTAGAATTTCAGTAACAATGGGGTAGGTAGGGTTTTTGAATTTGTTTAGGTCAATATAGTGGTTGTTGTCATGAGTCCTAGAGTTTAAGAACTCGGCTTGGGGCATAATCTCCTCAGGTTGAAGAACTACTTGTGCCATCTTAACTGCACAGAAAGATAAAACAATTAAGTCAAAGATATAAAGATATGCACATAGACATCATTCAATGTTGAATTGTGATCAAAGTTCAGTGAATGAGTCAAAGTTGACCAAATTTGTCCAAAATCATCAAGTTGGAAAAATGTGAGAAAACCCTACCTCTGAAACCCTCATTGTGTACGTGATGATTTGAAGTATAAAAAAGTCATTTTAATACTTTCAATATGTCTATTAGATAGCAACAAACAACTTTGTAGTACTTGAGTATAGTCCAAAAATCATCATAACACTCTCTTTAGAACCTAAAAGTAAGTTTTAAGTTCAAGTTCATACACCTCAAGAACACGAAGAACACTTTTTGAGATTTTTGAAATATTTTTGCACCAATGTGTTCCCCATATGTTCTAAACACCCATCGCAAACTTAGATTGATCAAATAAGTTTGTTTCGTGTCCCAAAAATCCATCCAAAGTCTCGAACACTCCTATCACTAAAGGCTGTTATAAGGCCAAAAATCACTATTTTAACTCAAAATTTTCAAAATGTAATCCGTACGAGTTGTTACCTATATGATCACAAGTATTTTGAGACTAAAATTATAAATTTCGGCAGCGTAATGAGAGGATTCGTAAATTCAAGTAACCAAATCGAGAGAGACACTTAAGAGTTTTTGAATTTTGATCGCGTGAATGGACTGATGGGTAAGATGGGACGGTTATAAAGTGAAGGGACACGTGTCGCGTTGTGATTGGACCAAACAGTTGGTTAAAACCCGGCTTATAGGGCAATCGCATGGTAATTCTATGCGGCTTAGAGAACCATGCGATTGGCCTCAAACAGTTGGTTAAAACCCGGCTTATTGGTGAATCGCATGCGATTCCCCTTTGGTTTGTCAATCGCATGCGATTGACACTTGATCCATAGTTAGTGTTAGTCTATCACATGTTATTTGAGCATTGGTGTTCAATCACATGCAATTGGTCTTATCTCAGTATAGTTCATTACTTGTATCCCATGCGATTGATCTATGGATCGTGATTCAAGTTTCAATCCATGCGATCGTAGTCCATGTGATCGAACAAAGACTTAGAAAACTTAGTTTGTTGAGTTCAAGAAATCCCATGCGATTGAAGTATAGTGTGCGATTGTGATCAATCAAACCCAACCCTTGAAAATTTTCTGAAAATTCAAAGTATCTGGATTTTGAGAATTAAAAAATGATTTCCCCAGATATCTTGATTTGAGTTCTTGTTAGACACACTACCCTTTGACTTTTGCATCTAATTTTGAAAGTTTTCAGAATCTTAGGGAATGTGTCAATTTTATTACTTCTCCCCCTACACATGTGCATTATGTGTATGTTTTTCTCCCCCTACACATATGTAACATGTGTCTAACCAGAAATTCACTCCCCCTTGAATGTTGCATCAGTAATCTGCACAAGGAACAAACAGTAAGCAACAGTATGTCATATTTTCAAGTTGAGCATGCCTAACTTGGATACCAACTCAGTAAAGCGACTTTCGTCTAATGGTTTGGTAAACAAGTTAGCGAGCTGATTTTCCGTTGGAACATACTGTAGCTCAATGAGACCTTTCTCGACGTTATTTTTTATGAAGTGATAACGGATATCAATATGTTTAGTTTTATAGTGGTGTACCGGATTGCAGGAGATAGCGATGGTAGACTGGGAATCGCATAGCAATGGAATTTTTTCATACCATAGGCCAAAGTATGATAACTGTGTACGTATCCTGAGACTTTGAGAACAACACATTTCAGCAACAAGATACTCTGCTTCAGTTGTGGAGGTGGATACGCAGTTTTGTTTCTTTGAGGCCCAGCATACTAAACGATCCCCCAGGAAGTGTGCACTGCCAGAGGTGCTTTTCCGTTCAATTTTGCAACCGGCATAGTCAGCATCTGAGTAAGCATGGAGATCTAGATTTAAATATTTGGGATACCATGTACCAAGATCCATAGACCCTTTAAGATATGTGAAGATCAGCTTAACCGCTAAAAGATGTGACTCCTTAGGATTCGCCTGGTATCGGGCACATAGACAAGTAGAGAACGTGATATCTGGACGACTCCCAGTTAAATACAGTAATGATCCAATCATCCCGCGATAGGTTTTGAGATCTACTAGAGAACTATCAAGATCTGCTGACAGTTGTGCCTTTGCAGCCATGGGAGTGGATATAGGTGTGTAGTTAATCATATCATACTTCGTGAGAAGATCTTAAATGTACTTGGATTGGAAAATGAAACTTCCATGACTTAACTGCTTCACTTGGAGGCTGAGGAAGAATGACATCTCCGCCATCATGCTTATTTGAAATCTGTTTGCCATTATCTTAGCAAACTCATCACTGTGTTATGGATTTGTAGAACAAAAAATGATATCGTCCACATATATTTGAACAAAAATCTTGTCCCTACCCTTGGTCTTTGTGAACAGAGTGGTATCAGTCTTTCCTTTAGAGTAGCCTTTACCAATCAAATATTCAGATAAGACATCGTACCATGCACGTGGAGCTTGCTTTAACCCGTACTAGGCCTTATCTAAGATATAGACATGATTAGGATGTGTTGAACTGATGAATCCCTCAGGTTGCAAGACATAGACTTCTTCTTTGAGAACACCGTTAAGAAAAGCCGTCTGCACGTCCATTTGAAAGACACGGAAGCTGCGGGAGGCTGCATATGCAAGAAATAGTTTGATAGCTTCAATACGAGCAACGGGGGCAAATGTTTCATCATATTCTATACCCTCTTGCTGATTGTAGCCTTTAGCAACCAACCTAGCTTTGTTAAGGATGACTACTCCATCCGAATCCCTTTTGTTCTTGAACACCCACTTAGTTCCAACAACAGATTTGCCATAAGGAAGAGGAACTAATCTCCAGACTTTGAGACGATCGAATTGGTGTAGTTCTTCCTGCATTGCAATTACCTAATCAGGATCATCTAATGCTTCAAAAGTCTTGGTGGGTTCAATGATGCTCAGAAAACCCAAAAATTGGCATTCGTTAGCTGTTGTTGCACGTTTTTGAACGCCAACTGAAGGATCTCCAATAGGGGTGTAAACGAGCGGAGCCAAGCCCGAATATTACTAAACTCGAGCTCTGCTCGTTTAATTTTATAAAGCTCGAACTCGAGCTCGAGCTTGTTCGAGCCTCATTTTTTTAACTCGAGCTTGCTTCGTTAGCTATTATAGGAGGCTCGAGATCGGCTCGTGTTAAGCTCATTTGTCTAGCGATCCTAAATGAGCTAAAGCTTGACTCGAGCTCGACTCGTTAATCACAAAAGCTCGAGCTCGCTTGTTTTATTTTGGGCTCATTAATAAGCTCGTAAAACTAACTTGCAAGCATCGATAAACTATCAAAATTTTACATTTAACTTTACATCTTTCACAAGAAGATATTACACAAATTAAATAATATCCAAATCCATATTAGGCAATTTAGGCACACCACCAAAAGCGTAGACCTAAAACTACAAGACCAAATTGTACATGCAGACATGCAGTATACGAAAACTGCAGCAGTGTAGCCTAGTAGTTTCTTTCACATGCCAAAATACCAAAACAAGCACTTGAAAAAAAAACCATAGTTAAATAGTTAGTAAAGAGGCTAATATTTTGAAATGACACATACAAAGAAACAAAAGATCAATTTCTAATAAACATAATCTGTTTTCATCGATAACCTAGTGAATACTTGTGTAGTTGTATTCTCAAATAAACGACATGCATATTAAAAAAACGCAACAGATCGATGAAAAAGAAACAAACTAAGAACGCAAACTCCATGGAACGATATCACGTTCCCATAAGAATGAAAAGAAAAATATTACTTTCATGCCCAAGTACACATAAGAATGAAAAAGAACAGATTGCAAAAACTATTTCTTTAATCCCAAAGTTCACGTAAGTACGGAAAAAACGAGAATGAAATAAACATTACTTACAAATGAAGAATGTGGTGGACTTTATAACAATGGAAAGTTTGTGATTTGCAGCGACACACCAGAGTTGTTTAGTTTCTAGATTTTTAGTTCTTTGCAAATGAAGTAAAAGGGTTTTCACCGCTTCATCTTCTAGACTTGGCGATAAGCCCATAATAGGGCTAATTTGAATTTTTGGAGAATGGAAACTTGTTTAATTGGAATTTGGAAACGAAAGCCAGAAGGTCACGTACTCACGTCTGGGACTTATGGGTGTTTGGGAATTGGAAATTTATTTTTCAAGAATATAAAATTAGAAATTAAACATATGTTGGTTTTTGATTATATACGTGGTGGTGTAAATAATTATATTATATGTATATTATATATATATATATTATATACTAACTAAAATAGATTTATATAAAAGCTCGTTTAGGCTCGCGAGCCTAATCGAACAAATTAATAAAGCTCGAGATCGAATTCGTTTATTAAACGAGCCTCAAGTTTTGTTCAAGCTCGGCTCGAGCTCGTTTAAGCTCGACTAGAATCGAACTTTTAACGAATCGATCTCGAATTACTCATGAGCGACTCTGCTCGTTTACACCCCTAATCTCCAATGATGTTTGCTTCAGAGTGATGTCTAGTTCACTTTGTCTCGTGGGAAGTAGAAGATGAAGAAATAAGATCTTGTAAGTGTCGAGCTTCCTCTTCATCTTCTCGGGAGAAATTTGGGTCTGAATCAAACATAGGTGGGCTCTCTGGGCCAGGAATCTAAGAAGTCACAGGGGGACGAGTGACAGAGACAGATGTAGAATCCTTAGCATAGAGATCTACAAATGGATTCGTCTCAGTAACCGTATAAACCGTGAGAGTAACACTTGCTTGTGCTTCTGTGTTGTTCCTGTTATCAGTTAAAACAGGGTAAGATTCAGATCTAAAGAAATCAAACATAAAGTCAAGATTAGTATTTAAACTGGATGGATTGTTTGATTCTTTATTTTGAAGCACCGGTCCTGAACTGGTATGTTCAGAAGCGTTCGCTGTTGATTTGGGTGGAAAATTTGTAACATTAAATGCATCATCAAATGTTACATTGATACTTTCAACAATGCTCTTAGTTCTTTTGGTTAAAACTTTGTAGGCTTTTGACTAAGTAGAATAACCTAGGAAAATAGCTTCATCAGCTTTGAGAGCAAACTTTCCTAGATTATCCTTGTCATTTAACACGAAACACCTATTACCAAAGACATGAAAGTATTTGATATTAGGAACTATGACATTGGCCAGTTCGTATGGAGTTTTATTAAAACGTTTATTAATAAAAGAGCGGTTCTGCGTGTAGCAGGCAGTGCTGATAGCTTCAGCCCAATAGGAAGGTGGGAGCCCGGAGTATGATAGCATTGTGCGGGCCGCTTCAACCAATGTTCTGTTTCGTCTTTCCACGACAGCATTTTGTTGTGGAGTATATGCAGCTGAGAACTGATGGTTGATCCTAACAAGGTCACAAAAGCTCTTCAGAGTATTGTTCTGGAATTTAGTTCCATTGCCTGTACGAATTGAAACAACACTCTGACTATGCTTATTCTGTTGTTTCTTGATGAAGGAAATGATTGTTGGAGTAGCTTCATCTTTGGATCGCAGAAACTTGACCCAAGTATATCTAGAGTAGTCATCCACCATGACTAGAATATACTTTTTCCCACTCTTTGATTGAATCCTCATAGGACCATATAGATCCATGTGCAGTAGTTCCAAAGGCTTGGTGGTGCTGAACACTTTTTTAGATTTGTGGGAAGCCTTCCTCATTTTACCGTTCTCACAGTCTGCACACAGATAATTCTTCTTGAATCTTAACTTGGAATGCCTCTCACCAAGTCACCAGTGACTAATTTGTTTATATTTTTAAAGTTCAGGTGAGAGAGTTTTCTATGCCATTGGCAAGTAAGATCTGATGAGGCTTCGGATAGTAGACACACGGAGGTAGGGGAGTTGTAATTTTCCAAATCAATTGAATACATATTAGATTTCCTCGAACCTGCCAGTAGTTCATCTCCATTCTCAGTCAGAACTGAACATTTATTCTTCTTGAACACTACCTCCAGGGTCTTTATCACAGAACTGTCTGATACTAAACAGATTATGTCCTAAACCTTCAACATAGGAAACTTTCTTGATCATGATGTTCTTCTTCTCTATGTCTCCATACCCCATTATTGGTACAACATTGTCGTTCCCAAAACGTACATTCCCGGAGTACTTAGTAACATAATTTTTTAGAAGACTCTTGTTGCCGGTCATGTGTTTGGTACAACCGGAGTCCAGGTACCAGAGGTTAGGAACCTGCAAAAAGAGAATAAAGCACGTTTAGGTCCCCATATATGAATGGGTCCTTGATTGTTAGTTCCCAGAAGTGGTTGAGGATTATTTGTTTCTACGTGTGGTGGTGAATCTTCTGATGATCTATCCTTAGGTACCCATGTGGATTTTATCTTTTGTCGAGAAGGAATATATTGAGAAAGAGTTGGCTTAGAAGGAAGTTTTGGTACCACCGTTGGTTTGACAGTTGATGGGATTGGAGGTTTAGCATTCGGTAGAGTTGCGGAAACGTTATGTTTGCGAATCCATATTTTCGTGGGATTCTTAAGAATCCTTTATGTCCTCGGTATATCAACCTGCTTTTGCTAAACTGGAGCCTTGAGTGCAGTAGGTTTTACTACTCGTTGATGGGATGAAGGCTTGGGTTTAAAAACTTGTGCACGTTTTGAAGGAGGATTGCGAGATCGTTTTTGAGAATGCAAGTGTTTTTCTTGAGCAATCCATGCCTGTTTGAATGCTTCATAACCCTGTCGTCTGTAGACTTCCAGTTCTATGATTGTCAGTAATCACTAATACAAAACATTGAAGAGGCTATTGTATCATGTAAACTTGAATGATTACATACTTTATCAAACATCAAAAGTTGTTCACATGTTTGTCTCATATTAGAACATTTCCTAGATGACCTAGGAATTACTCTCTTCCAAGTTGTATTTATTTTACGCTCTTCACTCCCGAGCTCCTTCACATCTGCAGCAGAAGTTAAAGAGTTAGAAGTGAGTCATGATCGATCTGTAGCTGCTTTTGAAGATTCAGGTATGTCAATGGGCATACGGGAAATGTGATTAGAAGTGGAAGTGGATGTCTGTTTGAAAATCTGTTTTTGTTTTGAAATTACCAAAGTAGCATTGTTAACAGATTTTATTTTGGGTTGGACATCTTGGGAAGATGTGGACGCATGCTTAGAATCTTCAATTTGTTCTGCGTATGGAGAAAGAGTGAATGGAGTAGGAGCCTGCATCTCTTGCCGGACTTGGGTGATACGTTATTTCAATGCTGTATTTTCCCTACACAAGTTATCGATGATCTTTTCATCATGATTAAAAATGGTTTTGATACGCTTGTGAAGGACTGCATTTTCTTGAGCTAATTGAGTAAGCTCAAGTGATTGGTCAGAAACTGAGATGGTTAGAGGTGTGGTTTCGGAGTGGACAGCTTTGGTAATGTCTCCTAGTATCAGATGTATGTAGCAAAACTCTTGCAAGGTTGGAACCTTTCTCTGCAATTCCTTGTGGGGAATATATTGAAGTTTGGGTTTTGGCACTTCAGGAGCATAAAGTTCCTCATCTGTATAGATTGGAGAAGTGACAGTTGAATTCAGTGTTGGAGGTGGGTAAGTGAAGTATGAGTCATTGATGTTAGAGTAGTTGAAGGGAGTTTCAGTTTTGAGATGAAGGGTTCGTTTGACATCCTTTTCAAGTATTTCTTCCTCTTGACCAACAAATATCATTCGTTGAGTTAGTCCTTCGCCAAATAAATTTGCATTGTACAATTGTTTGGAAGTCACCTTACTCAGAACACTTGGGTTTTCAAAACCAAGTCCTTCGAATGTCGATCTTGAAAAAGGTCGTTCCTTTTCTTTGTACAGAAATATAGTTTGTTCACTTTTCCCTCTTTTGATAAGAAGGTCTTCAAGTTCTTTAATTTTTAAACAAAGAGCACTCTATTCATTTTTAAGAATTTCTGAATCTTTTTCTGCACCAATGCGTTCTGCTTTGAGATCGTGCATGATGATGTTTGTCTTATCAGTTAATTCTAGAAATTCAGATTCTTTCACAGCTAATTGAACCTTAGATTTAGTTTTGTTCTTTTCTAATTGTTCAATTGCAGCTTCTGCTTCTTTGTCTTGTGTATGAATGACCTCTTTTAACACTTGTTTTTTACTTGTTAGTTTAGTCACCTTATGTTCTAACTTTTTCATGTGGTTTAATATGGTTTGAATATGTGCAAAATTAAAACCCATATTAGAGTTAGAGATAGAAGGTACCTTTCCGCTTTCCACGATCTCCTCCTCAACATCGGAGAGATCAGCACCATCATCTTCATCCCTAACACTTGTTTCACCAGTAGCCATCAGACAGAACTGTGCGTGATCATGTAGACAGTTCCAGGAACTGATCTTCTTCCACCATAAGAGCATTCCCAGCCTGATTTTGTTTTGACAGGCGGTACTTTTTCTATAGTATTCAACAACCTTGGTCTTCTTCTGTGGACAGTTCCTGATCATGTGTCCAGACCTCCCACAGTTGTAGCACTTCGAGTCTGTCTTCTTTTCCTCCTTCCTCTCATCCCTTTGAAATCTAGGCTTGTCAACAAGAGCAAGCCTTTCTGGTCTCCTGGAGCCAGAGGTAAATCGTTGTTTGTTGTTGGTCTTGTTGAAACGATTTCTGAAAGCCTTACCAACAACTGAGAGAACATGGATGGCAGCTTCAACTGAGTCTTCATCATCATCATCCGGTTCTGTTTCACTGAGAATCACTTTTTTGTGCTTCATTCATCTTGACGATGATTCTCTTGGAATCCTTTCTACTGCTACTAGGGCTAGAGGGTCTGCAGCTAGCTGTTTTGGGAGAGATTTCAGAAGTTCATCCTGGTACTGATTGAGATCTTCAAATATGTTGCGGAAGGTAACTGTGGAAAGATCTTTGTTGATTTTCTTGTACAGTCTAACATATTCTTTGCATTCTGGACCTAGTGACTTAAGAAATACGCAGTTCAGATCTAAGTCAGTCCTGATGATTTGATTAGACCTCATCTCATTTTGCAGTTTGCAAAATCTACCATATGTTTCTGAAAGAAGTTCATTCTCTCGAACACTGAAGTCATGATAGCTGTTGACTAGCTGAGTACACTTGATGTACTCTCCCTGTTCAGTACCCTGCAGCTGCTTCTTGATCTCATCCCATATTTCCTTGGCAGTGGCTAAGCTATCTATCTTAGTATAGATTTCTGAGGAAAGTCCTTGCTTAAGATAGTACTTAGCCAATCGTTCAGCCTTTTTGATTTCCTTTTCTTGGGCTGTGAGCTCTTCAGTAATCTTTTCTCTCTCATGACAGAGAATGGCGGGATTGTTGTTCGGGTCAGCTTCAACAACTTTTGTGAACTTTTTGTTCTCGTTTATGATGCAGTCAATCATCATTTCTCCGTACACCTCATTGTGTTCCAGGAAGTCCATAAACCTTCATTTCCAAACATTATATTCTCCTCGGAACAAAACAGGAGGTTTTGTATCGGTACCAATGGACATCATTTCATTTGAACTTGACATAATGAATGTTTTAGTAAGAAATGATCGTTCACTTGTTAGATGATTGGATTGTTCAAAAATTTTACTCAGAATAAAGAATAAGATTCTGTTCAAGCTTGTTTTAACAACTTCAAGGTGATGATTGAGGAACTAAGTCAATTTAACTCAACTTTGAATAAGATCTTGTAAAGATTAAATTCAACTTTGAATTACATAGAATTAAGTTGATTTAATTCAACTTTGAATAATATCCGGTTTAGATTAAATTCAATTTTGAATTAGATTGTTGAAGTTTAAAGTTCGATTGTCCTCTTGTTCAATAAGTCAAGTCCCAATGGTTCTATCACTTGTCCAATAGATTCAAGGAATGCAAATGGTTCTGTGCGATTGGTAATATCCCTTGAAGACAAATGGGTAGAGTAACGACTTGCTAGTGATCAATTGAGTAACTAATAGAATGCGATTGATTCCTGTAGCACCAAACACTTGGAAATAAAACGGTTAGTAATTCCAATCGAATGCTTATCAAGTCAATGATTCGAATGCGATTGCCTTTGATCTGTTTGATAACCAAGTAACCAGGAACCCTTGAATCTTACTGATTAGGACTTGGATTGATAGTGTTAGAATATGTCCACTGATGCGAGTACACCATTTGAATCACTACCGATGATGTATGGGCCTATAGGGTCATACACTGGGGTCAAATCTGACAGCAACTTAAGTAAAGGGACTAAATATGACAAAAGACAAAAGTTAACTTCGCACGCTGGGTTAGCGCCGCTAAGCATAAGGTTTCAGCGCCACTAACACTTATGGGTTAGAGCCGCTATGGCTGCATATACTTGACGTCAAGTCAACTGACAGGCCGCGTTAGCGCCGCTAACTCTTACAGGTTAGCGCCGCTAACTCTAGGTTAGCGCCGCTACAGTCGGACGTGACATTTTGTCTTATCACCTCAAGAGTTGGCCAATGCATGTGATATCTTGGAAACGACTTGGCCGGCTTTTGGCAGATCAAATGTCATATGGAGATTTATAAAAGGAGCACATTAGGTCTACTTCAATACTCTTGCTACTCTTACATTAAAATAGAATCTTAAGTGCTTCAAGACTTAGAGAGTTCAAGAGAGAGTTCTAGAAAGAGTTTTGCTCCAGGAATTTGGTCTATTGTGAGTTAGTTGTTGTTCCTCAAGTGATTTTCTGGAGAGAAGAATCACAAGGGGCTTGCTAGCACAAGGGATTTGCGTGTTACCGGGGTACCACTGCATAGTCGATTCGTTCAAGAGAGAAGAAGCAAGTTCTTCATCAACACTAACCTTTTCTGGAGCTTAGGAGGCTGGTATAACCTCCTTATCTTTCTGTTTTAGTTGCATTTCTTTTCATAGAGTATGGTCCATGATTGGGATTTCACCTTGCATGCTTTGTTTGTTTGATCTTATGGGCTTTTCATGTTGTTTTGCTTCCGTTGCGTGCCCTAGAAATCCCAACAGTGGTATCAGAGTCACCTCTATGATAGTTATGCACTTGGTGGCTTGTAAAACCCGAAATCAAAAATGTTTTTTTTTTTGACGAACAGGGGTTAGCGGCGCAAACTTTGAGTTAGCGGCGCTGAAACATTTTTTTGTTCCTGGGTAAAAACAGATTTTGGTCTCGGGTTTTAGGCTTGCTTTTGAGCTTCTGGATTTTTAATCTTGTTATTATGATGTTTAATTTCAGTAGCATTAATATGTTTGGTTGTATGTGGATATGTAAGTTGGTAACCTTGCCTAGGCCATTTGGTTGATTTTGTGTGTTTGGATGCTTGGTTGGTTATATTATTATTCTTATGATAAATTTGTAATAATAATGTGGGTTGCATGCCATTTCATTCATCCATGTAATTGTAATAGATAAATAGGTATTTTATGGCTTGTATGCCATTTTATTCTATTGTATGTATTATTTTGGTGGATGATGACACACAAAAGATGGAATCAAAGAGGATGGAGTATGGAGTCCATGAAGCCGATGAAGTCCAATGGAGATGGCGGCGTTAGTGGGAGCTCGCGTTGAAAACTTTGTCCCTTAGAATTGACCAAGTTCTTCCCGTTTGGCTCACGGGAAGAACACATAGGTTTTTATGGCAAGGGTTACCAATTATAGTATTTTATGCGTGTGATGTGATTTTTGTATGCATGGATTGTTTAGGATTCACATGCTAGATAAGTTTTCGAAAATTAACAAAATCACAAGAGATTTGCTAAAAATGGTTTACAACTCTCTCGCGCGCTCACATACAAGATTAACTCACCTAGTGAAAATAGGTTTTTATCGCTAATAAGTTAATCTAAAACCAAACCGGAAACAAAAGCCCGTCTTTCCACCAAACGTAAATCATGCACCATCCGTAAGACGATACCACCCGAATCTAGTCTTATGGGTTTTGGTTGTCGAGCTTAGCACGAGCCAACTCCCATAAAACTGTGTGGAAGGTGAGTGTGGCAAATTCACAATTTTGGTTGTCGAGCTTAGCACGAGCCAACTTTGGTGAGTTTGTTATCATATGTCTTGACGGACATTTTACAATTTTAGATTTGAAATCTTGGTTAATTGTCGAGCTTAGCACGAGTTAACCAAAATTTCAAGATTTAAAATTGGTGCAAGAAGGGATCAAACATGCCAAACGACCATTGGATGTCGTAGGATCCCACAAGGAGCTAAGGATTGCAATAGAAATTGCAATTGGCAAAATGGTTGCCGACCTAAATAATTTTATCATGTGATCCTTTTGGGTAAATTAATTTAACTAGATAATACGTATACATCAAACTAACTTAAGTCTACTTTGCAATTTTTAGATGCCATCAACAAGAGCAAACACCACCACCACTAACGTTTCTCTACGAGTTTTCCTTGAGAAGGAGAAACTCGACGGGAGCAACTTCATGGATTGGCATAGGCAGCTTAAGCTTGTCTTACGCTATGAAGGGAAGATGCACACCATTGAGGAACCCTTACCCGAGGCACCTCCAAGCGGTGCAACGAGAGCGGTCCGTGAGGCGTAGGAAAAAATGCCTCAAGGAGACTAAGGAGATTACATGCCTCATGTTAAGCACCATGAGTACCGATTTGCAAAAGCAAATGGATCACTTGGGTGCTTACGACCTGATCGTGCAGCTGAAGGACATGTTCCAACAGCAGGCGAGGTAGGAGAGGTATGAATGCTTCTAGACTGTTCTCGCTTGCAAGCTTCAAGATGGAGGGAACGTGAGCTCACATGTTTTGCGCATGAAGGAAAACGTTGAGCGGATGGAGAAGCTGGGATTTACCATCGGGAGGTAGATGGCGGTCGACTTGATCCTTTAATCCCTGCCCAGTGCATATGATCAATTCACTATGAGTTATCATATGCACAACATGGATAAATCCTTGATGGAGCTGCATGGTATGCTCAAAACTGCCAAAGCGAGCATTACCAAGAGCAAACCATCCTCCTCCTCCACTCCCGTTCTAGCCATCCGGGAAGGCCGCATTACCAAAAAGAAGGCCGCCCCATCCAAGAAAAGGAAGGGTAAGGGAAAGGTTGGCGCGGCCAAGCCTGCCCCGGCCTCCGAGGGTAAGGGCAAAGGGAAAATTCCCCAAGCCAAGACTCCGAAGGATGCGGAGTGCTTCTTTTGTGGGGGCAAGGGCCACTACCGCCGAAGCTGCCCGAAGTACTTGGAGGGACTCAACAAGCTCAAAGCAATGAGCATTTCGGGCCCCGACACTTCAGGTACATTCATGATAGAACTCCACCATACTTCTACTTCTAAAGGTTGGGTTTTGGATACTGGCTGTGGCACTCACATATGTAATATGGTGTAGGTGCTAAAGGCAAGTAGGAACTTGGAGCGTGGAGAGGTAGATCTTGTGATGGGAAATTCAGAGATTGTCTCAGTAGAAGCAAAAGGAGATTTAGAGCTTTCGTTCAAGACCGGCTACTCTATTTTATTACATAATGTATGCTATTCGCCCCATGTGGGAAGAAACATTATTTCATTTCATGCCTTGTATGATGATGGTTATAACTTTCATTTTGATAATGCTTCTATTATATGCTTTAAAGATAATCTTGTTTATTTTAAGGCTTTACGATGTCATGGCATTTATGAGGCAAGTGCATACATTAATTCAACAAAATCTATCATGAATATTGATTCAAATTCCAAAGATTCTTTGGATAAGTATTCCTTGTCGCATAGTCGACTTGGCCACATAAACAAGACTCGCATCACCAAGCTCCAAGTGGATGGGATCTTGGAATCATTTGACCAAGGGTCGAATGATGTATGTGATTCTTGTTTATTAGGCAAGATGACAAAGGCACCCTTCACGGGGACAAGTGAGAGGGGAAAGGACCTCTTGGATATCATCCATACGGATGTATGTGGGCCTTTCAAGCATGTTACAAGGAATAACTCGAGATACTTCGTAACCTTTATAGATGATTATAGTAGGTATGGATATGTCTATCTTGTTAAACACAAGAATGAAACCTTTGAGGTGTTCAAGACATTCCAAAACAAAGTTGAGAATCAATTGGGCAAAACAATAAAGATACTCCGGTCTGATAGAGGTGGAGAGTATCTAAGTACCGAGTTTACCGATCATCTTAAGAATTGTGGAATTATTTCGCAATTAACACCTCCAAGGACTCCACAATTAAATGGGGTCGCTGAGAGGAGGAACCGGACTTTACTAGATATGGTAAGGTCCATGATGAGTCGAACGGAGGTACCCATTAGTTTCTGGGGATATGCTCTAGAAACGGCGGTAAGGATCCTTAACCTCGCACCAACCAAGATAGTATCAAAAACACCTTATGAAATGTGGCATAATAAGAAGCCGACACTTTCATACCTACGAGTTTGGGGTTGTCAAGCCTACGTGAGACGTGAGGCTGAGGACAAACTTGAACCTAGCTCGGAAAGGTGTTACTTTATCGGATATCCTCCTGCCGGTGTTGGATATATATTTTATAAACCTTCTGAGAACAAAGTATTTGTTGCTCGAAGGGCATTTTTCTTAGAAAGAGAAATGCTATCCAAACAAAGAAGCAATAAGGAAATTGACCTTGAGGAAGTTCAAGGGTTAACCGATAAAGAACTTGAGGTTGGCACTAGCACTCAACCTAGGACGGTTGAAACTGAGCAAGAGAATGCTGCAGTTCCTGGCACTCATTCATTGCTTACTCCAACGCGTTCCAGTATAACTCGTTATGAGCCAGAGAGATATGGATTCTACATATCTGAGGGCAGCTAGTTAGTAGTGGACTCTGATGAGCCCACTAACTACAAGGAAGCTATGGCGGGCCCTGAGTCTGCAAATTGGAGAGGAGCAATGGAAAGTGAGATGCAATCCATGTTGGATAACTAGGTTTGGGAACTGGTTGATCCTACGCCCGGGGTTACACCCGTAGGGTGTAAATGGGTATTCAAGAAGAAGACCGGCATGGACGGAACCTTGGATACCTTCAAAGCCCGACTGGTGGCAAAGGGCTTCACTCAAACACCTGGTGTTGATTATGAAGAAACCTTTTCCCCGGTGGCAATGTTGAAATCCATCCGGATACTTTTGGCCATTGCTGCATTTTATGATTATGAAATATGGCAAATGGACGTTAAAACCGCCTTCCTTAACGGGAAGCTTTCTGAAGAGGTGTATATGACACAGCCTGATGGTTTTATACATCCAGAATATCCAGACAAGGTCTGTAAGCTCGAGAAGTCCATTTATGGACCTAAGCAAGCATCTCGCAGCTGGAATCTATGCTTTGATGAGAAAATCAAGGAATTTGGATTTTTGAAAAGCAAAGATGAACCATGTGAATATGTCAGGGCTAGTGGGAGAACTATAGTCTTCTTAGTCCTGTATGTAGATGATATACTACTCATTGGAAATCATATTCCGAGCATAAGGAGTGTTAAAGCTTGGCTAGGAAATTGTTTTTTAATGAAGGACCTAGGGGATGTGAGCTATATTTTGAGGATCAAGATCTATAGAGATAGATCAAGAAAGCTGCTTGGGCTTTCTCAAAGTGCATACATAGATAAGGTTGTGAGACGCTTTAGAATGGAGGATTCTAAGAAAGGAAACTTCCCTATGTCACATGGCTTGATGTTGAGCAAGACTCAATGTCCTACCTCCCAAAAGGAGATAGAAGTAATGGAGCGAGTACCATATGCTTCGGCTGTGGGATCGATCATGTACGCCATGTTGTGCTCTCGTCCTGATGTGTCATGTGCTTTAAGCATGACTAGTAGATATCAGGAAAATCCTGGGGAACCTCATTGGAAGGCTTTAAAGAACATTCTTAAGTACCTTAGGCATACGAAAGAGATGTTCTTAGTATATGGTGGAGAAGAAGAGCTGAGAGTAAAGGGTTACTCGGACGCTAGCTTCCAAACAGATAGAGATGACTGCCGATCTCAATCGGGGTTTGTATTCCTATTAAATGGTGGTGCTGTCAGCTGGAGGAACTCGAAGCAAGACACGGTGGCTGACTTGACTACCGAGTCGGAATACATTGCGGCAAGTGAAGCCGCAAAGGAGGCCGTGTGGATGAAGAAATTCATCCAAGATTTACAAGTGGTTCCAAGCATCACTGACCCTATTGAGATATTTTGTGACAATGAGGGTGCAGTGGCTTTGGCGAAGGAACCAAGAGCTCACAAGAGAACAAGACATATTTTGCGCAAGTACCACTTCATACGGGAAGTAGTTGAAAACGGTGAGGTCATCATAAGCAGAGTAGCAACAGATGGAAACCTTGCGGATCCATTCACGAAGCCGTTATCGCAGGCAGCTCATGATTCTCACACTAGTGCAATAGGTGTAAGATTTGCTAGCGATTTGGCTTGAGTTATATATTTAGTTTGTTTGATATGTAAATTTTATATTTTGGGAACGATATAGACAGTATTGTAACTTATGCTTTTTTCGATATATAATAGAGATTATATATGCGTATGATACTGTTACATTCATAAGACTCTACTGTGTTCCATCTTAGCATGTTTAAATACTTCCAGAAGTATTATTCTATATTTCGAACTTTCCACAGTCAGTCGATCTTGTGGAAGGAAGATTGAATTAAGACTGAGATAAACATTTGACATTGAATTCAATATGGTCGAATTAAGGAGCAATGCCTATTTGTGCTTGAAAGGAGTTTCAAGTGACTGGAAGACCTACACCCAAGTATACTTCATGGTTTATGGTCACGAGTAACTTGGGATGATAATATCTTACATCCTTAGACCTGAGATGTATGAACCGCTATATCATATTTCTTCCTTGCTTTAGTCATTTTCAAAAGCAGTTCGTAACTGGCTGTGATAAAGGAAATGACTAGATAAGTCAAGAAGTATGGTATAGAGTTATACAGTCAAAAGGAATTTGTTCCTCTGATACGAGAGATATCCATGGGCCCCTCGATGATTGGGAGCTGACACAAAACTTCTGCATGGCCATGCGCAAGGAATATTGATTGAGAATCAGATATGTCCTTAACTTTTGGTCACCACCAATCAAGATCGAGAAACACAATAGTGAACGATCTGGAGATTGACATTTAATCCATGTCTCGTCTTCACACTGATATCGCGAACAAAAGGATGTTTAAGATCACTTATCTATAGGACCTTTCTTTGTGAATAGGTTTTATTCTGGATAACGAAACCCATACTGACTTGGGGGCAATGATGTTTGGCTAGAGGCCGCTCATTGTCTGTGGTTTATTAGAAATGGTGCATCGTGTGCAAGTGGGAGTTTGTTAGAATATGTCCACTGATGCGAGTACACCATTTGAATCAGTACCGATGATGTATGGGCCTATGGGGTCATACACCGGGGTCAAATTTGACATCAACTTAAGTAAAGAGACCAAATATGTCAAAAGACAAAAGTTGACTTCGCAGGCTGGGTTAGCGCCGCTAACCATAAGGTTTTAGCGCCGCTAACACTTATGGGTTAGAGCCGCTACGGCTGCATGTACTTTACGTCAAGTCATCTGACAGGCCGTGTTAGCGCCGCTAACTCTTACAGGTTTGCGCTGCTAACTCTAGGTTAGCGCCGCTACGGTCTGACGTGACATTTTGTCTTATCACCTCAAGAGTTGTCCAATGCATGTGATATCTTGGAAACGACTTGGCCGGCTTTTGGGAGATTAAATTGTTGGGATTTCAAGACCACACAGCAGAAGCAAAAACAACAATAATAAAGCATAAAAGTGTTCAATTCATGAAATCCCAAAGGTGGATCTACTCTATGTAACAAAATAGCAACTAAAAAGGAGGTTAGAGAGTTATACCAGCTCCTAAGCTCCAGAATCTTGGTGTGTGGTGGCTGAAATCGGGTTTGTGGCAAGACTCTTCTCTCTCTTATGCTCCTTGGTCTCTTCACGAAATCACACCCTGGGAATGAGCCCAACAACAAGTGATAGCAAGCTTGTGTGTAATCTTCTACTTGAAACTCACACAAGAACAGCAAACAACTTCTGGAACCAAAGGCCTTTTATCACCTAATCACCAATCTTGAGTATTAAGTGAGAAAATAAGGAAATGGGTGCTTCAAAGAGAGAGTTGGCCAAGAGATCCATATGTCCAGGTTTGAGGCCTTTTTAAAGACATAAAAAAGCCCCTAGAGTTCCCTCAAACCGGCCAAGAATGATCTGGAAGCTCTCCTCTATTGGCTAAGAGTGTAGGTTATTTGATATAAAGCCCATGCAGAGGTTTAACGGCGCTAACCATAAGTTAGCGGCGCTAACTCTTGCACTTTAGTGGCGCTATCGTTCCCTTACATCCGAAATGACATAAAGCACATGCAGCCGTAGCGGCGCTAACCTGTAACAGTTAGCGGCGCTAACTCGTTATGTTAGCGGCGCTATCGTGGTCTGCATTGCTAACTTACGCTCTTGTCATCTTTGGTCCCTCAATCTTATTTGCTGTCATGTTAGACCCCGGTGTGTGACCCAAATAGGCCCATACATCATCGGCAGTGCTCTAAGGTGTACATATATTATCGGGCAGATTCTAACACAAATGTCATCTGGAGATTTATAAAAGGAGCACATTAGGTCTACTTCAATACTCTTGCTACTTTTACATTAAAATAGACTCTTAAGTGCTTCAAGACTTGGAGAGTTCAAGAGAGAGTTCTAGAAAGAGTTTTGCTCCAGGAATTTGGTCCATTATGAGTTAGTTGCTGTTCCTCAAGTGATTTTCTGGAGAGAAGAATCAAAAGGGGCTTGCTAGCACAAGGGATTTGCGTGTTACCGGGGTACCACTCCATAGTCGATTCGTTCAAGAGAGAAGGAGCAAGTTCTTCATCAACACCAACCTTTTCAGGAGCTTAGGAGGCTGGTATAACCTCCTTATCTTTCTGTTTTAGTTGAATTTCTTTTCATAGAGTATGGTCCATGATTGGGATTTCACCTTGTATGCTTTGTTTGTTTGATCTTATGGGTTTTTCATGTTGTTTTGCTTCCGTTGCGTACCCTAGAAATCCCAATAGATAGAACCTTCACAATCCACCCAATCTCATGTGATAGAGCTAAAGCGGCTAATAGCTTATGAGTAACACTTGGGTTCAGTTTGGGATCTCTATAAGCCGCATACCCCCAATCGCATACCTCTTGGATCTGGCTTATAGGATCTGAGATGTCACTATCAGATCTGTTGGACTTACTCTTTATGGTGTCTACCCACTTGTACCTTGATTGGTATGGGTAGTACTTGAGTTTCCTTGTTCAACAATTAATCTTTGACGAATTAATAATTATTTAAATGAAAAAACCGATTTCTTCTTCTACAAGACTGAACTTTCAGCTCCAAGAACACCATAAATGGTTGAATGCCTAGAAAATTAAATGCTAAAAAGTCGAGTATTTAATGAACCATTGAACTTTTTGCTTTTAAAACACCACTCGGTTTTATATGTTCTTCAAGAAAACCTTATAAAACAGTAGCAACCTTTGAACAAACCCGAAGAAATGGTAGAAAAAGTATTGTTTATACCTTAGATGTGTTCTACCCTTGGGAATCACTAGAACTCGTACCTTTCTTGAAGAAATCGTATGTTTGTATGCTTTGAGGAAACCAAATGCTTGTTCTTCACTTTGAACTTGAAGTATTCGAGATGTAGCTTGTTGTCTTCGAACAATCACCAGCCAAAAACAAGTTTGGCTCTGATTCCAATTGATGGTCCCTTTATGTGTAAAGGATGAAGCAATGCTAGATGATGATCATGTTTGTGTTTGTGTGTGTGTGTTCGGTTTCAAGAGAGAGAGCCGAGAACTAGAGAGAATACACAAACAAGAGATGAGAGTAATGCAAAGCTTAATTAGAATAGTGGGGGCAAATGCCTTTTATAGCATTTGCCCAAGTTTACATTATGGACATATTGCACCCTCACTTTCATAATCTAACAGTGTCCTCAGGGAGTGAGAGAGGCATACCTGAGATGTTTTTGGCTTTACTGATCTCAATGAGCTCATTCACTTTGTCAGAAACCACATCATCCTCAGCAACATCCTCAGTGGCAGCTTCATTATCACCACCTTGTGCTCAATGTATAGAAGCACTTGATCCTTGAGATTGGGCAGGAGATGGATAAGCTACATGTCCTCCCAGAGTTCTACTAGGAGAGTCATCATCATACTCACTTTCACTAGTAGAAGTACTTAGATTCCCTGATCTCCTTATAGTAGATGGACTTAAGGGAAATACAGTCATGGGCATCATAATGGGAGTAGATGTGGTGGCTGTCGTAGTATCAGCACCATAATCAATAAACAGACCACCAGCATCACCATCATGTGCATTATCATCATTATCATTACCATGATCATCACTATCAGAACCACCATCAATACCAGCATCATCTTGGGTTCCCTGATCCTTTGGACTTGAAGATTTAGCAACAGAGTGCTCAGAATCCTCACCTTGAGATCTTTGTGGAGAGTCAACTGGATCAAACAATGGAATACCCTCGGAATGCATCCTTTCCTCAGTAATGGAATGTTCTGAGTTCTCTGTGATCACATCAGGAGACTCAGCAGAATCCTCACCCATCTCAACATTAATGTTCTCAGCAACTACCTCTTCCTCATTCTCACTGGCCCATTAGCAGCAACATCTATCAACTCTTGCATTTGCTTAGTGATAGCAGGACCTTGAAATTCCCTTATCAAATGGAAGATCTTCTAACCCATTTGAGGGATGGTCATAGTGTGCAAATTTGCAGCCAATCCAGCATAGTGCTCTCATTGAATGCTTCTAAAAGCAATAAGACTTAGATACCTGATGTAGGGAACATGGGCTCTGGTTGATTTCTTTGATGTACCCAAAGTAATTTTGTCCACCATCTTAGTGAATATGACTTTGGCAAAGTCAATATTCCTCCCTGTGACCAGAGCATGAAGAACCGTCAACTCAGACTGGTTCATTTGGTCATGGATTCTAGATTTGTGACCAAAACAGCGAATGATCACACTGGCGAGATACTTCCATGGGTGTCCTAGTACAGACAACTTGTATTGACCATGGCCAATGGGTTCATTGTAGCCAATCAGGGGCAAGACCTCTAGAGTTTGGTTTAGTGAAGCAAAGGGCTGAAATGGGGATAAATTGGGTATAGAAATTGCTACTCTGAGAGAGTTAACAGTAATGGGAATGTTAATTGTGTTGTTGAGGCAGGAACAGGTTATTACTTGCTCGGTTGGGTTGTATCTTGCAGTATACCACATCTCTCCAACAATGTTAGGAAAGATAAAGAGAGGATGAGCAGAGAGACATTGAAATAGAGGGTGAGCAGTGATGAAAGCTACCATGGGTTCATAGCCCTGGTTTGCCTTGCTCGAAGGGATATCAGTGTTTAGGAGAAAGTTGTTTGGTCGAATGGTGATTTGAGAGTTTAGAGTAATGTTATCACCAGGAACAGCATTAGGTGTTGAAGCAGAGTTGAAGGTCACTATTTTTGCAAAGATGGAGATACTGAAAGCAGTGAGGGAATAGGATTCCTATTTTCGGAAGAAGATGACTGTTTGGGAATTTTGAAAGCTTAGGAAATTGGAAGCCGCTCTAACATCATTTATCTTCTTTGGAAACCTAAACTGTCACATAAATATCTTTTTCATAAAGCAACTGTCACGTCTGCAAAAATGTAATAAACGGAAGGTTTAATAAATACCCAGACAACTAACGGACAATTATATGGAATTAAATACTACCTAGTAATATAATAAATACAAATGAGAAATTAATAAAATAAGTGTGGGGACACATAATTTTGACTCTGAGTATCATCAGCTGATGAGAAAAAAAAATATTAGCTGATATATTTGGATAGAAAATAAGTGTCAGCTAATGAATGAACTTAGCTGAGCTGCTAGTCCATAGCTGATAGTGCATTAGCTGAAGTCTTTCATCAGCTGACAGTCATCAGCTGACATAATTCCTTTAGCTGATGCATAATCAGTAAGACATGAAGAAGCTTAGATAAGTGCTTCATTTCACACACAAACATAATTACATTCTCACACTAAATTAACTACTTAGGAAAGAATATTTTACAAGTTTAACATGCCAAGTTTTGATATTAGGAAGTTGAACCGAGACTCATCCAATGGTTTTGTTAAAAGATCAGCTAATTGAAAATCAGTGCTAATGTAGTGCATATACACTTTCTTTTTCTGCACATTATCTCTTAAAAAGTGATGTTTGATTTCAATGTGCTTAGTCTTAGAGTGCAAAACAGGATTGTTAGAAATAGAAATGGCACTAGTGTTGTCGCACAAGATTGGGGAATTTTCAAACTGTATGTCATAATCAAGTAGTTGGTTTTGCAGCCACAATAATTAAGCACAACAGCTTCTAGCAGCAATGTATTCTGCTTCAGCTGTAGATGTTGAAACAGAGTTCTGTTTCTTGCTTGACCAGCTGACTAACCTTCCACTTAACAATTGACAACCACCAGATGTACTCTTTCTGTCCAGTGTGCAGCCTGCAAAATCAGAATTAGTGTATCCAACTAACTCAAAATCTGAGTCCTTGGGGTACCAAAGACCTAGATTAGGAGTTCCTTTGAGATACCTGAAAATTCTTTTAACAGCAGCTAAATGAGATTCTTTGGGATCTGCTTGATCTCTTGCAATGAGACATGTTGAAAACATTATATTGGGTCTGCTAGAAGTGAGGTACAAAAGTGACCCTATCATGCCTCTATAAGCAGTAATGTTCACTGATTTACCATCAATGTCAATTCCAAGGTTTAAGGAAGTGGACATAAGTGTTTTCATTGAAGAACAATTTTCAAACTCAAATTTCTTAAGTAAGTCATTAACATACTTTGTTTGATGAATGAAAATTCCATCAACCTCTTGTTTAATTTGAAGTCCAAGAAAATATTATAGTTCACCCATCATACTCATCTGATAATTATCAGACATGAGTTTAGAAAACTTTTTACAAAGATCCAAATTTGTAGACCCAAATATTATGTCATCTACATATATCTGCACAAGGATTACATCACCCTTGAATTTCCTTATAAACAAAGTGCTATCTATGCTTCCTCTAGTAAAGCCTTTAGTGGTTAGAAAATAAGAGAGTGTATCATACCAGGATCTTGGAGCTTGCTTCAGACCATACAAAGCTTTGTTTAAGAAATATACATGGTCTGGCTTGCTTGCATCCTCAAAACGAGGAGGTTGTTTGACATACACTTCTTCCTTCAATTCACTATTTAGGAAGGCATTGTTAACATCCATTTGGAATACTTTAAAGTCCTTGAAGGCAGCATAGGCGAGAAACAATCTGATTGCTTCCAGTCTTGCAACAAGGGCAAAGGTCTCATCAAAATCAATACCTTCTTCTTGACAGTACCCCTGAGCAACTAGCCTTGCTTTGTTTCTGATGATTAGCTCTTCTTTATCCATCTTGTTTCTGAATACCCACTTAGTACCAATGATGGATTTGTCCTTTGGTCTTGGCACCAAAATCCATACATTGTTCCTAGAAAATTCTGCCAATTCTTCTTGCATGGCATTAATCCAGTGGGGATCATTGAGAGCTTCATCTACCTTCTTTGGTTCAATCATATATACAAAACCTGTGTACAAACAGAAATTACAAGCTTTTGATCTTGTTAGTACAGGTGCTTCTATGTTACCTATGACCTGATCTTTAGGATGATCTTTGTGGTCCTTGTAGGCATTTTGGATTAAGGGAGAATTTGGATTAATTTGGATTTGAGGAGTTGAAATTGTTTGGTTAAGATCAGCTGATGATATTTTTGGTTGATCAGCTGACAGAATTTCAAGGTTGCAATCTGTGGAAACTTCTACTGACGAAGGAATATTTGATATGGAATTAGAATCCATTGATGTTAAGTCATGATTCAAATCAGTCAGTAAAAGTGTGGATTGGTTTAGGATAGGTTGTGCATAATTTTCATGTAAAATTGGAACAGGTTCATCTAGATCCTCTACATCAGTTGATGGGAGTGGATCAACTGACACTGGAATGTTGTCTTCAATATGCAGCACATCATTAAATTCCTCACCTGTAGATGGATTAGTAGAACAAGAAGCAACAAAGTCATTTTCATTAAAACTTACATTGATAGATTCTTCTATGACCTTTGTTCTGATGTTGTAGATTCTGTATGCTTTGGAGATCACAGAATATCCAACAAACACTCCTTCATCAGCTTTAGGTGCAAACTTCAGCAATTGATCTCACTGGTTCAGGATGAAGCACTGACACCCAAAGATGTGCAGAAAGCCGATGTGGGCTTCCTTCCCTTGAGTACTTCATAAGGAGTCTTGTTATGCCTTTTGATTACTAGGGATCTGTTCTGAGTAAAACAAGCACAGCTGACAGCTTCAGCCCATAAGTTGAATCCTAACCTACCCTCACACAACATGGTTCTTGCAGCTTCAATCAAAGTTATGTTTCTTCTTTCAGCTACACCATTCTGTTGTGATGTTCTTGGAGTAGAGAAGTTTTGAGATATTCCTTTCTCATCACAGAAACCTTCTAGAGTTTGATTTATAAACTCAGTTCCATGATCACTTCTAAGCATCCTTACCAGATTGCCATTTAGCACTTCCATTTTTTAACAAAACTTATTATCTCTTCAGCAGCCTCACTCTTAACTTTAAGGAAGATGACCCAAGTGTATTTTGAGAATTCATTAACCATCACCAGTGCATACTTGCTTCCACCAATACTTGCAGTGATAACCGGACCAAATAGATACATGTGCAACATGTAGAAAGGTTCAGTAATGGAGAAGGCCTGCTTAGATGGAAAAGATGTCTTGTGCTGCTTTCCCTTTTCACACGCAGAGCAAGGTTTAGGCTTAATATACGTTAGTGAAGGTAGTCCTGACACTAGATCACCCTTGCTCAACTTGTTTATATTTTTGAAGTTTAAATGAGAAAGCCTTTTATGCCATAACCAGTTTGTGTCAGTTACAGATTTTGTATACAAACAGGTTAACTTAGATGGATCACCAGGGGACATATCAAGTGTGTACACATCCTTGGTTCTCTTTGCACAAATAATTGTTTCACCTTCTTGATTTAAAATGGAACCACCTGTCTTAGTAAACAGAACTTTGTGATCATTATCACAGAGTTGACTTACACTGATAAGATTATACGTAACCCCTTTAACATATGATACTTTGGACAAGGTTAAGTTCCCATTATGAAGTTCACCATAGCCTTTAGTTTACCCGCAATTGTTATCACCAAAGGTCACTTTTGGACCCTTTTCCTTCTTGTAGTTACTAAGAAGAGCTTTACAACCTGTCATGGTCCTTGAACATCCACTGTGAAGATACCATGTGTTAAGACCCTGCATAGATTAGATTGAAAAAAGGTTAGTGACACTCGGGCATCCACAGTTAAGTGGACCCCTGTGGATTGCACCTAGGCATCCAATTCATATTAGGTTATTTATGAATGATTAGAACAGAAGTGTTATCAATATCAGGCCGATGTCTTAATAATCACTTGCCTTATGTTCTTTGCTCCCACATATATAGCATTTTTTATTTTTGGAGCCTTTAACATGTTTTAGTGATTTCCTATGAGATGTCTTAACAATCTTTTGATGACTATGGGTCATTAGCTGATTGAATTTACCATTCAGCTATTGTAGCTGACACTGTAAACTAACAAGGTCTTTGTTTATAGTCACCTTGGGTTGACCCTTAGTTAAAAGGAGTTTTTGATCAACCTTGGGTGTGGCAGACTTAGACTTTATGTAAACATTAAGTCCTTTTCTCTTGGTTTCTCCTATTGAAAGAGTTTGAAGTGATACTTGATTAGCTAAACAAGTAACAGAGGATTTTTAATCAACTGACAGGCTATCAGCTGAGAAACTATCATCTACTTTTTTATCAGCTGATGTAAGATCATCAGCTAATGAAAAGTCAGTCAGCTGAGTACTTATATTTAATGTATCAGCTTTCAAGGTTTGACAACATAATATCTCTTTGGGATCAACAAATGATTCCATTCCTCTACTGGCTTCCTTTAACATTAAATTTTCAGTACTTTTACTTTCTGACAGAACAATAGAATTTGAATCAAGTTTTGAAGTGGTTAAGTCTTTCAGCTGAGTACATTTACTTTTGACAATATGTTAGTGATAATACTTTTTCCTTTTACAACCTTTTGAAAAGTAAGAGGTAAAATATCAGCCTTTTCTAAGATATTTATGTCCTTGCTAAAATCAACACAATTAGCAGCATGGGAATAATTTCCACCAATAATAGCTTGAACTTGTTTTGGAATCTGCTCATTGACACACTGAGTGGTCTTCTCAGCAGAAATATACCAAGATTTAACTACTTTTTTTAGGTCATTAAACTTTATGGTTTCTTCATTGGTTTCTTTTACCAAGATCTGATTAAGTGTCTTTTGATTAGCTAAATCATCTTCTAGTTTTGTCATCAGTTTCAGTTTCTCATCTTTAAGACTTAACATCTCTTTTAGTGACTCTATTTCTATTTTTAGCTTCTTTTCTCTTTGAATATTTGACTAAAACTTAACACACAGATAATCAAACATAGTGTTTTTTTCATTTTCATCATAATTAATAAACTTTCCAACCTGATACATTGAAGAAGGATCCCAGTCAAGAGAAGTACAAGCTTTTGCAGCTTTCTTCATGTCCTCATCAAAGGAACTTGTACTCCCAGTGTTGGCCATCAAGCTGAGCTGAGCAGTGAGGACCTCATCTTTATCACTTGAGAGTTCTTCCTCATCCCAATCCTCGTCTTCAGCTACCAACACCTTGTTTTGGGCTTTTTTCTTCTTCTTGTCAATGATAGCAGCAAAAAGCTTTTTATACTTAGTTTCATAGTCAATCTTGCTGTCTGAATTTGAGGAACCCTTGAAGCCTGTGCTTCCTCTGGACTTACATTCACTGGCAAAATGACCAGTCTTGCCATAGGAAAAATAACCTTCAGAAGCCTTTGATTTAAACTTGGCTTTTTCTCCTTTAAAGGGTTTCTTCTCAAACCTCTTGACACCCTTTCTTTTTAAGAAAGGTTTAAACCTCTTAACCAACATGGAAGCTTGCTCAACAGCAGCTTCAATGTTGTCCATGTCCTCTAAATCATCATTCCCATCAGCCATCTGCTCTTCCTCTTCAGAGGTCTCCTCTTCTTCCTTTTCATCACTTAACTCATCTACCACTGCAGCAAAACTTCTTGGTCTTGCATCCTTAGACACAAGAGCAGTAGTGGGAGCCTTAGCAAGAGTGACAGACCAGTGACAAACCCTTGATTTTCTCACCATGTTTTAGCACAGTGATAAAATGATCCCAAGATTCTGGGAGAGAGTCTAGAACCTTAGTAACAACTTCCTTGTTGCTCTTGGGAACATCTGTCCTTTGGAGATCATTGACAAGGCAGTTGAACCTAGTGTAGGTCTGAGCGAGACTTTCACCTTTATGAGCAAAGAAGAACTCATACTCTCTAACCAAAAGAGTCTTCTTGTTTTCTTGAACCTCCTTTGTACCTTCATAAGCCACAGTGAGAGTGTCTAGCATCTCATTTGCAGATTTGCAGTTGAGAACTTGATGATAGACATCATTTGGTAGTGCAGAGACTAAGGATGTTCTTGCTTTAACATCAAGATTAACAAGCCTTTTGTCTTCATCAGACCACTGATTTACAGGCTTAATGATCAGTCTTTCAACAACAGGAGCTTCATCAGTTGCTTCAGTAACTTGTACTGTTGATGAAGGAACATGAGGACCGTCTGAGACAATTTTCAACACCACAATAGCCAAGCTCTAGTGCACTTCAAATAATCACTAGTTCTATTCCCTATGTCACCCAAATAGAACCAAGGTCAATGGAGATAGTGCACACTGCACTCATCTCAGAGTATGTAACACTTACACCTCTGACCTCAACTCCTATAGTTACCTCTTATGTTGAGGGGGAGCTTATGGATGTTGACTTTACCCCTAAACCAGTGGGTGCATCTTCTCAACAGGATGTATCTGTAGCATTGGGACTCCTACTATCTAGGTCACCCTCCCAACAGGGTGATGCCATTGAAAGAGAAACCTCAACACAAGGTCATACTGTGTCTTTACCTTCATTGAGTCAGCCTATGACTTCAATAAGCTCACAACAGCTTATTGATGTAATAAGGGGAACCCAAGTGACTTTAACCCCAACTCAAAATCACATATTTTTGTTGGAGTATGCCCACTGACACACGTACGCTAAATAATTACTACCGATGATGTATGGGCCTATCGGGTCACACGCCGGGGGTTGACCTTGACACAACCAAAAAGATGAGGGTGAGAAAGGATAAATAATGATAGTTGGTTTCCTGGCAGGGGTTAGCGGCGCTAAACCTTCCGTAGCGATCGCTAAGTCATCGGACGTTAACGGCGCTAACCTGGAGTTAACGGTGCTAACTTTTATAGTTAGCGGCGCTAACCCTTCTGGCAGAATGCAAGTTTTGTTTTTAAAATCAATTTTGTTGGATTTTTAGGCTTGATGTACTTTCTGGAATTATTCCAGAAGTTGGGATGTGATTAGTTCTAAGTTGCCTTATGTCTTGGTTGATATATTTATATGTGGATTAACATTTAGGCATGAAAATGGTTAATTACATATACTTACATTGTGTACATATGACTATGGAATTTTGACTTGTTTAAGGTTCCTAATGCATATGTACATAGGATTATTTGTGCCTTGAGTGATTAGATAATCTTAACCAAAACATATAAGATTACACGGTTTTGTGTGGCACACCATGTGTAGTTTTAAATTTCTTGTATGTGGTTGTAATATTAGAATCCGGTAACAATATAAGGCATAAGACCTATGTGATGTGTTTGGTTGATTTAAATTAATGTATTCATTCATTTGGTGGTTTGTACCACAATGGTTTGTAATAATTAATTTAATTATTCGGTTTGTATACGTAACGTCTTGCATGCCGATTTTTTATTCTTTGTAAATTGTAGTATTAGCTTAGAATAGTAAATTTGTAAATTGTAAAAGGAGAACCGAAGCAACCAACATGGACCATGGAGGATGTCTTGGCATACTTGGATCCGGAGGTCGGTGGGAGACGCAATGGATCAAGTGGGAGATGCACACATCGGGTCATTCGGTGTAGTCCTTAGATGACTTAGTCTTGCCCGTTGGCTCTCGGGCAAGACGCATAGGATTGGCTCGTTACCAGATATATATATTACATGCGTCGTTGATTTTATTTTGTGTATTTTCTTGCATGGATGTTTAGGATCTTCGCATGCTAGAAAATTTTTCAAAATAACAAAATCAAAGAGTTTTTAAATTGGTTTACAAACTCCGCGCGCCACATAGACAAGAATTGGTTAAAAGTGTTTTAACCCAAACAAAAACCCATTTTTCAAAAGTAAATCTCACAACACCCGTAAGATAACACCGCCCAAATCTAGTGAAACAAGATTGGTCGTCGAGCTCTAGCCGAGATCGGTTTTGCGTAACTGTGTGGAAGGCGCGTGTGGCAACTCGCAAGGTCGGTTGTCGAGCTCTAGCCAAGCCGGCCATTGGGCTAGAGTACCACCGTGTATCTTGACCGACGATTTACAATTCCAAGACTTAAAACGCATTGGTAGTTGTCGAGCTCTAGCCGAGCTATCAAAGTGGGTTAATGAGGAATTGGTGTGGAGGGATCAAACATGCCAAATGGATGCTAAGAGTACCTAGGATCCCGCAAGTGCCTAAGAGTTGTGATCACGGATTACAATTGGTAAAGTGTTAACCGGCCTAAAATAGCTCTATGAAGTGATCCGCGGAAAACCCGTCATGGATTGGGGTATTTGAGGTTCTTAGCCCTTGTTAATATAATTTGTTTTATAACAAGTGGGTAATTATTTTAACAAGGATTTAATATGTCATAACTAACCAATTTCATACTTTGCTTGTAGATGGCATCTACTAGCAACACCAACATGTCACTCCGTCCATTTCTGGAAAAGGAGAAACTCACGGGGCCAAACTTCATTGATTGGCATAGGACTTTGAGAATTGTCCTACGTCAAGAGATGAAGCTAGGGGTCCTTGAGTCACCTCTTCCGGAGGCGCCGACAATCAATGCGCCAAGAGCCGTAAAGGACGCGCATGAAAATCGTGTCCGTGACACTAATGATGTCACTTGCCTAATGCTAACGACCATGAGTCCCGAATTGCAAAGGCAATTCAAGAAAGTGAGTGCGTTTGAGATGGTTTCTCAGCTTAAGGACATGTTCCAATTGCAAGCAAGGCAAGAGCATTATGAGTGTGTCAAGGCTTTTGTCGGTTGTAAGATGCTGGAGGGCGGCAATGTCAGCTCCCACGTCCTTAAGATGAAAGGGTATGTGGATCAGCTTGAAGAGTTGGGCTTTCCCATGGGGAAAGAGTTGGCGGTTGAAATAATCCTCCAATCTTTGCCTCTGTCATATGGACCGTTCATTGTGAACTTCCATATGCATAGTATGGATAAAACCATTATGGAATTGCAAGGCATGCTCAAGACTACTGAGTCCGAGCTTGCCAAGGCAAAGCCCTCCACCTCCACTACCATCCTCACCATCAACGAAGGTGGGCACAAGTGGAAGCAACCCGCTTCGGGCTCCAAGGGGAAGGGAAAGAAGAAGGCCAAGGCCCAATGGCCGAAGCCTAAACCTAACCCAACCGCGGAGACGAAGGGGAAGCAAGTGGCTCCCGCTGCCACCACTCCGGAAGAGGCAACCTGCTACTTCTGCAGGGAGAAGGGTCACTACCGGCGTAGTTGCCTCAAGTATACGGAGGAGCTCAAAAAGCTACGAGCTAAAGGTGCCGCTGCCTCCGGTACGTACATGATTGAACTCCATAACCCTTCTACTTCTAACGCCTGGGGTTTAGACAGCGGGTGTGGTACTAACGTTTGTAATAATGTGCAGGTACTAAGAAGAAGTAGGGACTTGGTTGATGGAGAGCTGGATCTCATCATGGGAAACAAAGCGGTTGTCCCGGTTGAGAAGATTGGGAGTGTGGAGCTCGCCTTTCCTTCCGGCTTATCTAATGTTTTATTAAATGTATCTTTTGCGCCCTGCGTGGCAAGAAACATTATTTCTTTGTATGCCTTGTATGACGATGGAATTAACTTTAAATTTGAGAATGGTAGCATTGAATGTTACAAAGATCATGTCTTTTAATTTAAAGCATTTCTATGTCATGGCATATATGAGACAAGCATAAGCTTGCAAAACAATAGATCAATCATGAATGTTGATTCGGGATCCAAAAGTATTTTGGATAAATTATCTCTATGGCATGGTCGATTAGTGATAGTGCATGAATGTAAATCCCTAGTTCTGGTCAATCAGATATGTAATTACTTACTTAGAATGATAATACAAAGGAGTTTTGACTTATGGTTTACATGTTTATTCATTCTAAGTGTTTACTTATGTTTATTTTAAGCTTACAAGTATATAATCATGTGTTGATTTATGTTTGGAAGGTTAAGTATAAATCTAAGTCATCACGTGCATGATAAAGCTCACTACGTACGTAGTGGTGCTCATTACGTGCGTAGTGAGGCTGGTTAATTAAAGTTAACTAATTATTATTAGAAAATGTCTAGTATGTGCGTACTATATACACTACGTGCGCCGTGCGTTGCACCACGTGCGTAGTGAAAGTTAATTAAGGTAGAAACGTGTTTAACATAAATACCGCGTTTTCTGTTCATATAAATGGGGTTTAACCGTGTTTTATCGGGGAAATCGTCGAATAATCGTTCATTAGAGTTCTGGGCAGCCATAAGCATTCTGTGTGAATTCTTAGTGTTATTCTTAGCAATCTCTGTGTGTTCGTGATCTCTGTGTGCCGGACACCTAAGTAGATCTTGAATCCTTAGGAGGTTTGGGAAATAGATATTCCGCACTATTTCTCATCCTAGATCAGTCCTAGCATTAGGGTGTTATTTTAGAACCCCCCGGTCCTACAAAGTGGTATCAGAGCCTTGTGCTTTGATTGATCACTTTTCCTTAAGATTTTGTGATCTAGGTGTCTGTTTTGGTCATCAAGGATTGTTAGTTTATTGTTTTCCAAGTGATTTTTCGTGCGTTTAGTCATAAACAGGTTGTTTTTGCATCCAAAGGTTCGAGTTTTTTGAGTTAAAAAGTTTCTTAACTGTTGAAGGTTACACGTACGTAGTGCCCCTCACTACGTGCGTATAACTCTTCACTTCGTGCGAAGTGTCTTTTGGTGTTCTAGAACTTTCCGTAACACTTGTTCAGTCCGTGTGCAGTGCGTCTTCAACACGTGCGTAGTGTCCTTCATTTCGCACGTATTGAATCTTTATGTTAGAACTAATCTTGGAAAACAAGTCACTCACTACGTACGAAGTGAATCCAGTTCGTGCGTACGAGTTCTTTCATCCGTGCGTACCTGAGTCTGTAAGATAGTCTACTTGTTCTTTTTATTCAGTGCGTAGTATACTCCCACTACGTGCGTATTCGGGTCACTGCGTGCGTAGTACCTGTTTTTTTTTTTGTCTTATCTTTTTTTCAAAATGTCTGATCTGAGTGCAATAGCTGCTAAACAGACTATAACCGCTTTAAGTAATCTGATAATGGACAATGAACAAAGTGGTATTAATAAAGTACCTCGACTCTTAACCATGGAAGACTACCCATTCTGGAAACCACGTTTTGAGATTTTTATTGATGGGATTAATTCGCGATTGCACAGGGCTATATCTGCTGATTACTCTATTCCTAAGGGTGAAGGGAATATCGAAGTTCCTTATGACATGATGAGTGACGATCAGCGGAAAGCATATGATGCTGAAAAGAAAGCTTACTCTTACTTGATTCAAGCCATTCCTAATGAGATATTTCACCAGTTCAGAAGGTATAGAACATCTCATTCTTTGTGGAATGCACTGCAAAAGAGGAATGAAGGAAATGCATCTCTAAAAGAGCTCAAAGCCTCACAACTGAGAAAAGAATTTGATCACTTCACAGCATACATGAATGAAAAGCTTCCTGATCTGATTAATAGATACAACCATCTTCTTAGTGAGTTGGACAGTCTGGGTGTGTAGCTTTCTGAAAGACAACAAGTAGAGACTTTATCCAAGGCACTACCCAAGAGCTGGAGGCCATTTATAATGATTCTGAAGAATGGTGAGGGTTTTGAAGGCATGGATCTAAATGATTTTATAACTAAGCTGAAAGAGCATGAACAGGAGGAGCAAAATCTAGACAGATTGAGCAGTTACGTTCAAAATCCCTCTCTATACTGCTCTGGACCAATTGCTTCTCCAGCCACTTCATCAAATGCTCCATTGCAGACAGCTTTTACCTCTAATGTCTGTGCTTCAAACAAGTCTGCACCTGAAACTTCAAATGGATCACCATATTCTGCTCCTTCAAGCAAAAAATCTGGGCCAGCGTTAAACACGGAACACTTCAAGCATGGTAGCACTGAAGAAGTAAAGGAGCATATGGGGATGCTTAGTGCTTTGGTCTCTTCCTACGATGATCTGCTGAAGGGTAAAATTGGAAATGCTTATTTGACTCAGGAAGATTATGACCAGATAGATAATGATGAGATGGAAAGACAGCACATTCTATGGCCCTATGCTAATCTGGTAAGGAGAGCCAAGGCACTAGTGAAGAGAACCGGGATAGAGCTGACAGCAACCAAAGATACCAAGTTGGGTTTTGATAAATCAGCTGTCACGTGCTACAATTGTGGTGAAAAGGGTCATTTTGCTAGAGAGTCTGACAAACCAAATAACTCAGGACCTAAGTATCCTTTCCGTACATCTCAAAAGAAAGCAGAAACATCTCCTGAAAGTTCAACCAAGGTAATGGCGGTTGTTCAAAAAGATGAGGGTATTGACTGGTCTGGGCATTTTAAAGATGATGATACTTTTGAGGTTGCAAAGACCAACTTGGCTAGTGTTCAGGAGCTGAACGATGAGTCACAATCGAAAACAGATAGTGTCCAAGAAGCTGATGATGAATTTTTTGCCAGTAAGGAAGAACCCGTAATGACTACTGATGAGCACAATGACAAACCAGTCTCGGTGCCAGCTGCCGGACCAACGCCAGTGACTGTGCAATCTCAATCAGAAGATCCTAAGGCAAGCATGACTGGACAAGCTGACTTAAAGGTAAGTAACATTTCTGGACTTCCCTGTGTGTCGTGCAATGATTATGTACAAAACATAGTATTCTTGAAATCTCAAGTTGCTGAGCTTACCTCTAAACTGCATGAGAACATGATTATTAAAGAAACAGAAAAGACTTTAAAAGACAAAATTGAAAGTCAAAATAGACAGATTAGAGAACTAGAGGTAGCTCTGTTAAATAAACAGGATGCTATAGTTTTTTACATCAATCAAATAGATACTCTAAAACGGGATCTTGCTAGCTCTAAGGTAGATTATGAAACTCTAAACCAGAAACTTAAAAGTTATTCAACTTCATCTTACTTATTTGAGCACATAATTGACCGAAGACCTGAAGGTTCCGATTTATAAAAGGACAAAAAGCAGTATACCGAATGTCCACCACCAGTGCTAAATCAACTGGTGAAAATAGATGTCTTCTCTGAAGCTGACCAAATTCCTCCTAAGGTTGATGAACCTTCTGCTTCAACTTCAAAACCTGATTTAAAAATGAAGGGAGTAGTTGGTGAGCCTCAGATGAAAGAGGTCAAACAAGAAGACTTGACTGAACCTGGAATGAGAAAACTTTTAGGCAATTCCACTGGACAAGGCACTCTAATGCAAAATGTCCAAGCAGCACTCAGAACAATAGGGAAGGAGGGTGCAAAGTCTCCTGCAACCCGTCCTTATGAAGAAGTTAAAATCCTACCCAAACAACGTGGTCTAGGAGTTGAGCCAAAATGTCCAGTTGATCAGAGAGTGCCACATAATCCTGCAAAACAACAGTCAAACAGGATTTGCTATGTTTGTAGGAGACCTGGTTACCTCAGTTATGAGTGTGCTCAACAACAACAGAGCTGCAATGGGAAATTTGATTCTTTTTCTGAAAATTTTCAAAGGAACAAAATGTTTAATCAAAATAATCAAAGATCAACTCAACCCATTCAGATCAAGAGGACTGTTGGGGAAACATTTGTTAAACCCAAAGGTCCCGAGGTCTGTCAAAAAGAGAAAGAACCACTCCATAAGGTGATTAATGCTTCTAGTGTTTATCACAAGGCTTCTCCCCGTCAAGGCTTAAAATGGACCAATAAACCCGAATCTAAAATGTCAAATAGTTCAGATACCAATGCAGACTTCAAAGCTACTGGTATTTGGATTAACATGCCAATTGTTGGAGAAGATGGGAAACCCATGACCATTCGGGCTTGGGTTACTAATGCAAACTAACTTTTTACTCTTTGTGCAGACTTCAAAACCAAGTGTGAGGTCGTCTCTGATGATGCAACTTAATGCACCTCTCATCTATGTGCCTGTGTGTCTATTTTCTGTGTGTTTATTTTTTGTGTGTATGTGTGTATCTGTTCTTGTTTTTTTTAGTATTTTAGGGGGAGATAGGTGCAACATAGAAAATACAAAAAAAAAAAATCAGAAAAACATAAAAAAAAATAAGAAAAACATAGAAAATAATGAGAAGTTGATCCAACGCAGTTGGAAAATGATGGTACACTGGCTTTCAATACAAAGTATGTCTAGTAAGATTAGGACTGAAGGCATGTACATATTCTTGAGAAAACTGTCTGAAAATTTGAGTCAAATCAGATAAGAAACAGATGGCGTGTAAGACATATGATGAGAGTCTAGGCTAATAAGTGGTTATGCATGTGGAAATCCATCAAAGATTCAAACTATCGATACATTCCAAGTCTACAAGTCAATAACAGTTGAGACTAACTTAGTCTGGTGCACACACCTGCTACCATGACAAATGTGTTAGATAACAATGAGCAAAATGTAAAAAGAGGGTGAAAAATTGACCCCAATCTGAGATGTCAAAAGAAATAGATACATTGATCTATTAGTGTTGAATTGTTAAAGAGCATAAAATGCAGTGACTAAAGCTCAACAGAAATTATCAAAAGAGGTGAAAAATTGACCTCAATTGTCAAAGAGCATAAAATGCAGTGACTAAAGCTCAACAGAAATTATCAAAAGAGGTGAAAATTTGACCTCAATATCAAAGAGCATAAAATGCGTTGACAAAATGACAAAGCACATAAGCATGGTGGTTGGGTATTCAAGTTGTGCAACCTACTGAGTGATTCAAAACACTGTGAGATTTTAAAAAGAGATAGTCTTAACCATGTACTCAGTTCTGGATAATCAGAAAATGTTGAAATTAAATCTGTCATTATCTGAGGAAAGTTAGATTGACAGACATTAATTGAGGGAGTGTGTTTCTGCCTAAGGTTCTGAAATGAATGATATCTAAGTATAAAAATGCTGGTACTGATTCCATTTTGGAACTTTCTCACAAAAAGATTTAATTTAAGCAATTTAATTTTTGCTAGGTTACTTTTCAGTTATTTTCATTTCTGTCTTTTAGTTTTAGAGTTTAATTTGTTGCTTTTAGATCTCCCTGAAATTAGTTTGTGAATAGTCTGCTTTCTGTTTCTTTTATTCAGAAAAATATAAAAAGATTTTTGGTGTGGTCTAACTTCTTTCGGTGTGTTTTGTTTTATATTTAAAGGTTCTTGCTGTTTTGATGTGCTTAAATGTTTATTAGTTTCCTTGAAGTTACTGATCTTTTATTGCTGAGTGCAGTACGAAAAGTAACAAGTTTCACATATGAGGATTTCATCACGTGCGTAATGGAGCCACTACGCACGGTTTACAGATCACCACGTGCGTAGTACAGGTAAGGTCGTAACGAAAGGAATTCATATACCTAACATCACCGCGCACGCAGTGAATCCACTACGCACGCACTACATAGTTCAATGCATACGTAGTGAAGTTCATTCGGATTAAACATTGATATCATTCACTACGCACCAAAATGTATCACAACACGTACGTAGTGTAGTGGATATAAAAGCCAGGTACGTGTGTCTGTAGCCATTACGCATATAGAACATTCAAACGCACTGTTGCTTTTCTCTCGATCTCGTTTTTCGAATCTGTGTGTTAGGAGTGATTTTGCCTTCATATTCGTGTTCGGTTTTCACTCACGATCTTAGTGGTATGATTTTTAACCATTTTCATCCATTAAATAGGGAGATATGATCGATTTTTGCTCCCGAAGACCCTCGAAATGTAAAATGGGATAAATTGGGGATTTTGTGTGTTCGATTGAATGATTTGAACTGAAAAGAGTGTTTGTTAGCCTTCATCGATGTTGAATACATGTTTAATTAGATCAAAACATCAAAGGATAAAGAAAATCGAAATTTGAAGTGTTCGTGATTTGAATGTTATCCGCACGTAGTGAATGTCACTACGTGCGTAGTGAAGCTTGTTCTCCATGTTGACGATGAGTCCTACCCGTGCGTAGTGAACATGCATCACGCACATACCTAAGTGTAATACGTGCGTGGTGAAATTGATTTCTTTTAAATCATAGTGTTTAATTCGTTTTGTCACTACGTGCGAGGCAGGATCACTCCGTGCGTACTGGGTTTCAGTCCGCACGAAGTGTGTTTTTGGAATGAACTTTTGAGTCTATTTTTTTTAATTTTATTTTTTGCAAGTGTGTTCAACTTTCACATGTTTTGGATATCTGTTACTAATGTGTTACATATGTATTCTACAGATTCTAAAAATGTCAACATCTCAAACTCAACCCGAGGGATCTACAGCTGGTGCAATGGAGACTGCATCTGGCAGTCAAGTTCAAAAGGAGCTTATGTATGTTGACATCCATAACATCCGAGCATATCTAGAGAAAGGAAAGTTGACAAGAGACTGTGATGGGATGATCGATTATCTGAAAAGATCAAGAATTCATAAGGCAATCTCTGCTAGATGCTCAACGTATCTGTCACATCAACGAGCCTTCTAGAAAATTGCTGTGTATGATTCTGAATCTAATGTAATCAAGACTGTGATTAACAAACAAGATGTCCTTGTATCTGAAGCTGTATTAAATGAGCTGTTAGGTTTTGGGGATGCACCTGGAGATCCCATTCTGCTAAGTAGCTGCCGAGTAAAAGGATGTCTCTTACGATGTGGATACAATGAAAAGGTGGAAGTTGACATCATAAAGAAAACCTTGTTCTGCCCACCCTACAGATACTTGATGCATATTATTTCTCATTGTCTGGGATCGAGGAGGTCGGGCCATGATCAGATCAACACAACCTTTTCTCATCTGTTTGTATCTTTGATCCTGAATGTGCCATTCAATATCTTAAAGGTTATCTTCAAAGCAATAAAAGGAAACATGTCAAAGGGTAAGGACCAGTTCCTGCTATACCCTAGGTTTCTACAGATGGTGATTGATAGTCAGATGATGGACCTGGTGAAGGAGGATGGTGATAAAATGCAGCTGAAACACATGAGTGCATCGACCGTTGGCCAGATGAGTAGGTACATTGGTGAGCATCCACCAAAAAGGAAGTTGATCTGTCACCTTGCCAATCCCCAGTACAAAGCTCCAGTGAAGAAGCACTTGTGGAGAAATACAGATTCAAATTCTGGGGTGGAAAACATGCAAAACGTTTCAGATGACGAAGAGGAGGTTGAAAGTGCTGAATTCGATCCCACCCAGGGAGAAAACATACCAGCAAATCTTGGGAATGTGCTATATGATGATATCTTGGAGAGTGAGGATATCTTAGCTGAGGAAACTTTGCAAAGGAGAGTAGGAGAGGATAGAGGGAAAGAGGTTACTGAGGAACCTCAAAGAAAGAAGAGGAAAGTATTCAAGTATAAGCCCCTTATCCAACCAACAACACAAGCAGCTCCAACTTCTGGCTCATCTACACCAGCAACAACGACAACTCTAGCAGGTTCTCAACTGCCTCCAGTCTCGGCCACTCAGGAGTTACAGTTGGTCACACGACATGTGATGATATTATTGGCTAAAGAGACTGAAAGAGAGGCGAGAGAAAAGCAGAAGGATGAAGAGCTTGAAAAGATGAAGAGTTTTTTAGATGAGTCTGCAAGGAGAGATGCTGAAAGAGAACAACTGCTGAAACAGCTGCAGTTGGAAAATGAAGCTAACAAAAAGGTAATCTTGGAGCTAAAAGAAGAAAACCAATCAATGCGAACAATGATGTGTTGCTAAAGCTGAAAGGAACTGCTGAGGAAGACACATATGTTCTTTCAGATGAGGAAGAAGGTTGATTCCAGATTTCAAATGTTTACTTTTGTTTTATTTGATGTAATCTGGTTGATAATAAATCCTATGTACTGAAACATTTAAGTTATAAATGAAAAGGATGTTTTGTGTTTACTGACAACAACTTTATCTGGTTTGATTTTCTGTGTGAAGATCTATATGTTGCTAAGCCATTAAAAGCTGAGATCCCTCAATCTTCAAGACTACCGAGTATTCAAGGTCAGATTGTATCTCAAGAGGATTATGATGCTGAGGAAGGAGAAATTCTTCCATTTTTGTCTAGAGAACAAATTGCTGAACTCTTGCAAATTCCAATCGAAAATGTAATCATAGATAAGGTTGATCAAAGTTTTATGCCTCCATCGTCTGATCTTGCTGATCTATTCAAAAACGCTAATGCTGATGAAATCAACAAAAGAGCTGAAGCCAGAGAACAAGCAAATGTTGATTTTGATTTAGATAAATATTTGGGTGATAGGAAGTCTAAGCAAGAAGAAAGAGAAGCACGAAGAAAGAAATATCAAAGATACCTGGAACGTCAGGCAAGTAAAGAAAAGAAATTTGAAAGTTCACCCGAGTACACCAAGTTTTATCAGACTCTGGGTAAGAAGACTGATGGTGAAATCGTTGCTTGGTGCTATGTTCCTGAATTCAACGTTTATGCTGTTAAAAGAGAAAAGGGAGTTGAGTATTTTCAGCGAGCAAATGATATACAGACGTTGCCATTCTATAACATCAGACAACTTGCACGTCTGCCACTTTTGGATTGTAGAGGTCAAGGAATGGCTGAATGGTTTGAAACATTGGTAAAACGTGAGGCACGTTATGGATGGAAAAACTTAAAGCCGTATGTGCCTAGTGTCAAGAGTCATCCGACTAAGATTGATCCATTGACTGGCAGGAAGCTTAAAGTTTTGAAATGTAAAGGCCCACTGTGTATGAAAGAGAATCCATTGAGAAAGATGCCTACTGGGTGGAGTGCAAGATTTAAATGGTGGTATTTCAATGAAGTTACAACCGAAGCAGTTGTTGTGTTGCGAGATGATCATGATGGTGGTGATACGATAAAGATTTTTTATCCTATGTGGATAAAGAATTTTGGAAAGGATGACATAACCGTATTGTACTACAATCCGATTCTGTACAAGGATAAGTTTATGGATCTGGCGTTGCAGTTTCAGAAGGTTGTTCGTGTTTGTTTTACTTTTGACATCTATGCTGGATCTCATGAAGTCAAGTCTACAACATTATGAAAGCTAGGTTGTCATTTTGTTTTGCTCAGTGCATTTTATTGACAGAACTAGGTCTTAGGGGGAGTTTGTTAGTGCATGAATGTAAATCCCTAGTTCTGGTCAATCAGATATGTAATTACTTACTTAGAATGATAATACAAAGGAGTTTTGACTTATGGTTTACATGTTTATTCATTCTAAGTGTTTACTTATGTTTATTTTAAGCTTACAAGTATATAATCATGTGTTGATTTATGTTTGGAAGGTTAAGTATAAATCTAAGTCATCACGTGCGTGATGAAGCTCACTACGTACGTAGTGGTGCTCATTACGTGCGTAGTTAGGCTGGTTAATTAAATTTAACTAATTATTATTAGAAAATGTCTAGTACGTGCGTACTATATACACTACGTGCACAGTGCGTTGCACCACGTGCGTAGTGAAAGTTAATTAAGGTAGAAACGTGTTTAACATAAATACCGCGTTTTCTGTTCATATAAATGGGGTTTAACCGTGTTTTATCGGGGAAATCGTCGAATAATCGTTCATTAGAGTTCTGGGCAGCCATAAGCATTCTGTGTGAATTCTTAGTGTTATTCTTAGCAATCTCTGTGTGTTCTTCGTGATCTCTGTGTGCCGGACACCTAAGCAGATCTTGAATCCTTAGGAGGTTTGGGAAATAGATATTCCGCACTATTTCTCATCCTAGATCAGTCCTAGCATTAGGGTGTTAGTTTAAAACCCCCCGGTCCTACAGTTAGGCCACATAAACAAGAAACGCATCGCCAAGCTCCAAGCGGATGGGATCTTGGAATCATTTTACCACGGGTCTAATGAAGTATGCGAATCTTGTGTATTGGGCAAGATGACCAAAGCACCCTTCACCGGTGTTTGTGAGAGGGCGCAATACTTGTTGGATATCGTTCAGACGGATGTGTGTGGTCCGTTCAAGCATGCCACAAGAGATCATTCCCATTACTTCGTTACCTTTATTGATGATTATAGTCGATACGGGTATGTCTACCTGGTGAGACAAAAGTCGGATACCTTTGAGGTGTTCAAGACTTATCAAAACAAGGTGGAAAATCAACTAGGGAAAAGGATTAAGATGCTACGATCTGATAGAGGTGGTGAGTATCTTAGTTCCGAGTTACGTGAACATCTAAGGGATTGTGGGATTATCTCGCAATTAACCCCTCCTAGGACGCCACAATTAAACGGTGTTGCCGAGAGGAGGAACCGGACATTGTTAGATATGGTTCGGTCTATGATGGTTCGTGCGGACGTTCCCGTTACGTTTTGGGGATATGCGATTGAGACGGCCGGAAGAATCCTTAACCTTGTACCAACAAAGAAGGTTAAGAAAACACCATATGATATGTGGCATGGAAAGGTTCCATCCATTTCATATTTAAAGGTCTGGGGTTGTCATTGGTTATCCTGATGGGGGTATGGGATATTTGTTTTACAAACCTTCGGAGAACAAGGTATTTGTTGCTCGAAGGGCGATGTTCCTTGAAAGGGAACTGCTATCCAAAGACACTAGTGGGAGAAAGGTTGATCTTGAAGAAATTCAAGAGCTTGCCAATGTAGAACCTGATGTTGGGACTAGCTCACAACCCGTAAGGGTTGATTCTCAGCATGATGATGCTGGAGATGATGTAAACCATTGCCTAATAGAAGATCTGGTAGAAGTCGGCATGAGCCAGAGAGATATGGTTTCAACATATCTGAGGGCACCGACATGGTAGTGGTCGCTGATCAGCCTACCAAATACCGGGACGCTGTGGTGGGCCCTGAGTCCGCTAAGTGGAAAGAGGCAATGGAATCTGAGATTCAATCGATGTCGGATAATCAAGTCTGGGACTTGGTTGATCCCGTGCCAGGGTGTAGACCCGTAGGGTGCAAATGGGTCTTCAAGAATAAGATCGGCATGGATGGCGAGGTAGACACCTTCAAGGCCCGACTGGTGGTTAAGGGTTACATTCAAACTTATGGTGTAGACTATGAGGAAACCTTTTCCCCGGTGGCTATGAGGAAGTCTATCCGGATACTTTTGGCCATTGCAGCATCTCAAGATTATGAGATTTGGCAAATGGACGTCAAAACCGCGTTCCTGAATGGAACACTTTCATAGGATGTGTATATGACACAGCCTAAGGGTTTTGTACATCCAGAATTTCCGGATAAAGTATGCAAGCTTAAGAAGTCCATTTATGGGCTTAAGCAAGCCTCTCGGAGCTGGAACCTGTGCTTCGACGAGAAGGTCAAAGAGTTTGGCTTCTCTAAGAGCAAGGATGAGCCATGCGTTTACATTAAAGCTAGTGGGAGAGTAGTTGTATTCCTAGTTCTTTATGTAGATGATATTCTACTTATTGGGAACGACGTCCCAACTTTGCAAGGGGTAAAAGCCTGGCTAGGGAGTTGTTTCTCAATGAAAGATCTTGGGGATGCGGCTTATATTCTTGGATCAAAATCTATAGAGATAGATCCCGCATGTTGATCGGATTGAGCCAGAGTACGTACATTGACAAGGTCCTAAAGAGATTTACGATGGAGGACTCCAAGAAGGGGTTCATACCTACGTCACATGGTTTAGTGTTGAGTAAGGCTCAAAGCCCGAGTTCCCCTGTGGAACGGTAAGTAATGAGGCAAGTTCCATATGCTTCGGCAATTGGCTCGATCATGTACGCCATGTTATGTACTAGGCCTGATATATCTTGTGCATTAAGTATGACAAGTAGATATCAAGCTAATCATGGTGAAGCTCATTGGACGGCAGTGAAGAACATTATTAAGTATCTTCGGAGGACAAAGGAGATGTTCTTGGTGTATGGAGGTGCGGAAGAGCTTCGGGTGACTGGTTACTCCGATGCTAGCTTCCAAACTGATCGGGACGACTGCCGATCTCAAACGGGGTTTGTGTTCCTGCTCAATGGTGGTGCTATTTCCTGGAGAAGCTCCAAGCAAGACACTGTGGCCGATTCTACTACCGAGTCGGAGTATATTGCAGCCAGTGGAGCTGCGAAGGAGGCTGTATGGATGAGGAAGTTCATCCAAGATCTGGGAGTGGTTCCTAGCAATTCCGACCCTGTTGAGGTGTTTTGTGACAACGAGGGTGCGGTTGCTCTTGCAAAGGAACCAAGGTCTCACCGACGCACGAGGCATATTCCGCGGAAGTATCATTACATTAGGGACGTGATCGAATATGGAGACATTGTCATCAGCAGAGTACACACGGATAGCAATGTGGCGGATCCGTTTACCAAACCTTTATCACAAGCAAAGCATGATGCTCATACACGTTCTATTGGGATTAGATTTGCTAGTGATTTGGTTTGATTATGTATTTGGTTAGTATATTTGATGTATTTACCCTTTTGGGAACATGAAACATTATTGTAGTTATTGTATTTATCGATTATTAAATGAGATTTAGTAATACGCAAGTTGCGGGTATTTCTTTAAATCTTTACTGTATTCCAACTTTGCATGTTTTGCTCTTCCCTGAATGCGTAAGCATTCTAAATGTCCGCAGTCGGTCATTCTTCACGGGAAGGAAGTATGAACTAAGACTGAGGGAAGTAATTGGTCATGTGTCCAATGGGGATTGGGGCACGGGGACGCAATTCTTCACCTGTACCTGAAATTGTTTCAAGTGACTGGACGACCCACACCTTATTTTACTTTATGGTACATGTCATGAGTAAATCAGGATGATAATATCAGTTCATCCTCAAACTTGAGATGCACGTGGTTGCATTACTTTGGTTTGCTTTGTTCCAATTGCTTTCAAACGCAGTCTGTAACTGGCTGTCATAAAGGGAGTAGTTAGGCAGAGTATGATCACTTTGGTGGGCAGTGTAAGTCAAAGAAATTTGTTCCTCTGTTTAGAGAGATATCCTTGGGCCCCTCGAAGATTGGTCGCTGACACCAAAATGCATGGTCATGTTCAAAGCTTGCAATAATGTATGATTGATTGCAACTTGTATATTTTCGTCACTACCAATCTAGATCGAGAAACATAATCGTGAACGAACGTAGAATGACATTGTACCATATCACGTGTCCACTTGGATATCGCGAGCAAAAGGATGATTGATCACTTATCGATAGGACCTTTTCACATGGGTTGCAGATTGGTTTTTGTGCTGAAGACAAAACCCATACTGACTTAGGGGCAGAGATGTCTTGCTAGAGGCCGCTCTCTGTCTGTGATGTATTAGGTACGGTGAGTCATGTGCATGTGAGAGTCTGTTGGAGTATGCCCACTGACACACGTACGCTAAATAATTACTACCGATGATGTACGGGCCTATCGGGTCACACGCCGGGGGTTGACCTTGACACAACCTAAAATATGAGGGTGAGAAAAGATAAATAATGATAGTTGGTTTCCTGGCAGGGGTTAGCGGCGCTAACCCTGGCGTCGCTATCTCAGCCGCGTTAGCGGCGCTAACCTTAAGTGGTTAGCGGCGCTAACCCTGCCTGACAGAAACAACTTTATTCTTTTCACCTCTAAATTCCACCAATGCATGGAGACTTGATCATTAGCTCTGGGCCGACTTTGGGGAGACCTGGAGTCACCTTTGGGTTAATAAAAGGCATGTTATTCTCTTCATTTGTCTCTCTTGACCATTCCTACAAAATATAAACACTTAGAACTTGTGAGTAACTAAGTAAGAGAGAAAAGAGAGAAGAGTTCCTGGTGGTTTTCATGGGTTGTTGTTCGAGTAGCTTTTTCATCTTGTTGGATTAAGCAAAGGGGTGCTAGTACACCAAGGTTTCCTTGTTTCTCGGTGTGGACTTCAATTTGGGAAAAGAGTTCAAGAAGGAGATCAAGACTTGGAGCTACACACACACAACAACCAGAGACATCAAGGGTATAAATCTCTTCTTCCTTTTCTGGTTTTTGTTGCATTACCTTGTTGTAGAGCTAGATCCATTGATGGGGTTCACTTTATGGTTGATTTTTTGCTTTGAAAATTGTTATTTGTACTTGCATGCTTCAATTTGTGCATACTCTTGATTCAATTCTTACACATGCTAGTGCACTGCCTGTCAATACTAGTGGTATGAACCAACCATTAGTACAGGGCACACTTTCTGTTCCCAGTGATCTTAGGCTTACACACCAAATTCTAAGTGAAGGACCACAATCAAATCCTGATGTTGGCACCTCCACTCAATCATTCCTAGTTCAACCTATTCCCTCTACCCCCTTCTGAATCCTCTCCTCAAATACTTCAAAACCTACTATCTATCTCGCAAAAGATGGATAGTCTTCAAACTTTCTTCACCTCCTTCCAAACTAAAACAGAATCTCAAATTTCTCTTCTAACCCAAGAAGTTGAGTCACTCAAAGCTAACCAATCCCAACCCCAACCCACCCCTGCCCCAGTTGATCTTACTCCAATTCTTGACAAATTGGATAAATTATTTTCCAAATCCTCTACTCCCACTCCTACCCCTTCACCTACCCTTTCTAACCAAACCATTTCCTCTCTAAACCAAACCATTTCAAACATTCTCACCTAACATCACAAAATTAAACCCACCCCTCCAAATATTTTTGTTACCATCCCTGACCAAATTCTTAGAGTACCTACACTTCTAAAAACATAGATGATGAGGTCACAAAGTTAAGCCAATACTCTAGGCAGAAACACATGGATACTCTCAAAGAGTTCACCAATGTGACTGATGCAATCAATAGCCTTAGACCTCTTACATCTACCTTTGTTCCTTCTTTATCACCCATACCCTATCACCAAAAAGCCTCCCCTCCACCTTTCACTCAACCTCCTATACCTACTGCCTCTCTTTCACCCTCAACCATTCCACCCTTTACTTCTACACCTTCTCCATCTCCTTACTCAATTTTCACTCCAACTGCTCCTGCTAAGACTTCAGTCTCTTTTCCTACCTTTGCTGATGACAAAAAGGGGGAGAAGTCAGACTCATCTTCAAGCTTATCACCAGCTTCTGTTAGAGCAGCTTGTGATGTAGTTACAGCTCAAGTGGAAGCTGACAAGGCAGCAGCAGATGCAACAGCCCTCAATGAAGCAGAAACTCAAAGACAATCAACTGCTAAGGGGTATAATCAATCTAAGGGGGAGCAACCTGCTCAAGATGAGTAGAGGCCTAAGAGAAGGCTGAAACAAAAATCCAGAAGGAAGAGTGCTAAAAATTCAAGGCAAGGTGAATCATGTGCTCCAATCAAAATTCAATCACAAGACTCTGATGATGATGATGAAGATGACATGCCTCTGTCCTCTCTGCTCAACTTGAAAAAGCAGAGGTTATCCTCAACTTGAAAAAGCAGAGGTTATCCTCAACAACTCCAATAGTCCAAGCTTCTTCTCCAGTACAACAAAGTCAATCAACTCCCAGCAGTACATCAAGGAGAAAGGGAAATAAAATCATTTCTGCTGAGGAGATTGAAGAGGAAGAAAGAAGAGAGGAAGAGCTTCAAAAAGAAGAAGATAATCTTAAGGAGCTAAGTGAACTGGCTGCTACATTTGGCACTTCAATTGAGGATATATTAAAAGCCAAGGAAAGGCACCAGGATTTCACCACTCCTGAGGATCTTGCTGCTATCATCGGGTACCACTGATGAAGAGCTGAGAGAGATACAAGAAGAAGAGATGATCATGCTTTCCTCTCAAGCTCATCCAGTTTAAGCAACACCAAGCTCTCCTGAACACAGATTTTGCCAGTACTAAAAAGCCAACCAGAATGCAATCTGAGGAGTTCTGGAAAAACAAAGAGATCTTGACAGATAGGAAGAATCCAAACATGATCTCTAGAATCACTCCATATAGAGGAACTGAAAATGATCCTTATATTAGAGTTGTAATAAGGGATGAGTATAACACTTATGAAGATATTCATCAAGAACACTACAAGCTGTTCTCCTTCTTTGAGATGATTGAGATCATGTACCTTCTCCTCAAGTCCAAAAGTGAAATTTCCCTCAGGTTCATCAAACAATTTGACTACTGGATAAGACAGACTGTATGCCACAGAGTTTTTACTTATGATCAGTTTGTTACACATGTTCAAGTGATAGAGGATGCTATTAAGAAGACATCAAAAGCCTTAGTTACTGTTGAACAGATCATTCTCAACCCAGATCATCCATTCCTTACTGCTTATCAGAACTTAACCATAGCCCTTCCTCCTAATACAACTCCTGAGATGTTTAAGTACATCACTGAACCTGAAAGGGGGATGTTCTTCAAGAACAGAATGGGTGAATGGAAGTTCTTAAGAGAAGTTGAGTTAGGAAAAGCTCAACCAGAATTCATCTTTCATGATATTCAATCAACAAGGGATATGACTGGAAGTGACTACTTTGAGCAACTACTGAGATCAAGAGCTGAATAAATTGTAGCTACAAATCCTCAGATTAAGAGAGTTGATGTCAAAGAAAAACTTTGGTGGGAAGGCAACTGATACTTCATAATTAGATTATTTGTATTTTCAAATTCCTAGAATAGTTTAATTTTTGTAACTTAGCATAACTTTCTGATAAGTTGCTCTGTACAAACTCTGCTGTAGTTACTTGTTTTGTAATCAAGCTTGAAACTTTGATCATAGACTACTTAGCTAAACTGCAAGTATAGATGATTCTTAGTAGATAACTCACCTAGTGTAAACATAGAAATTCAAAAAATCCTAAAAACAGAAAAAAAGGATAGGAAAGATACCACAAAAACAGAACAATGGTACTTCATAAATGAAAAGATTCCCAAAAACATAATATCAAAGGAACATATTTTAAAGAGTTACCAAAAACAGATAGCTAGGTAACCAAATTAAACTTAAAAGTTTTATCTTTACAAATCCGAGTCAAACTGATTCTTCTTAAACAAGATAAGGTTTTGTCATCATCAAATAGGGGGAGATTGTTGCGGAGATAGAGATATCAAACCATAATCAAACCTGTCTATTATTTAAAATAGGATTTGATGCTAACAAAACAACATATTCAGTTTTATACTTGGATCAATGAAAAACATGTGTTGTTTTTCATAGTAGACTTAAAGAAATTTCTAAGTAAGAAATGTCAGCTGAAGAACAAAAGTGTTAGCTGAACACTGAGATTCGGCCAAAGGACCAGCTTCAGGAAGATCAGCTAAGAAGAAAATATAATTCAAGAAGCATCAGCTGAGCATCTACAAAAGCATCAGCTGGTGGTCCAAAACCATAAGCTGAGTGTCTCTTCATGATCAGCTGAGCAGTCAAGGATCAGCTGACACTATCACATTGATCAACTGATGCCTCCCATTTGTCAGATAAGGTATTCATTACTTATCCAATCTTTTCCTGATAAGCTGATCATACTTAAATGATTAGCTGAGCCCTTGGGATTAGCTGATTGTTTAGATTGATCAGTTTTTTATTTGTACTCTGATATGTATGATCAGCTGAGCAAATCTGAGCAGCTGAGTCTTTCACATTTATCCTTAGCTGAGCAAAGTTATGTTTGCAGTTCAGTGTCTGTTAGCTGAGTCTTTACACAACATCTCAGTTAATAGTTTTTCAATGTAATATATTCTTAAGTCAAAGGCAGAACATGTGTTGTTCTATTATGCCTTAGATCTATCTTTGTAAAAGTACTTAGCACTTTTTGAATCTGCAAAGAGACATAAAAGATTGATCTTGATCCCCTGGAAAAGGTGAAAGATAATTTAGAAGAGAAGATCTCGAAGATATGCTTCAAAAACTAAGTATGGCTGACAACTCTATACTTGGTTAAGTCAAGTCTTCAAGAAGCATGGTGTTGATAAAAGTACAAGCATGGAAAGAGAAGTTTACTCTTCCAAGACATAAAGGTAGTACTTTAATAATATAATAATAGATAGTGGGATTTGACTTTACCACAAAGTACATTCACTTTACACACATTCTGTATAAAGTGAACCTACTTTCTACCCACTAACTTTATCTATTATAATATTATTAAATCAAGTACCTTTGTCTCCTTCTACACTCCATCAACCCGGACACCACTTTGCTTATATATACTCGTGCATGGAAATCTGCTGAGGAAGCGAATAGAAGAGTTGAACACTGAAATCTCATCTGTTGAGAATTTAGAAGAGTTAGCATTTTACTTTCAGTGTAACAAACTTGTTCATGTGTTGAACATATTAGACAAAAGTTGTTTATGATTAGCTTAGTCTATGTGTTAGAAAAATTTACTTGCCACATTTTATTGAACTTAGATTTTCCGTATCTAGTTCATGTAATTCTATTTTTACATCAATAAGAATTATATAAAAGTAAACCGTGTGTCTCTTAGATTTTAAATAGCTAAAGTTTGTATTCAACCCTCTTCTACAAACATTTGTTGTTGTAGTATCTATTCGGAACCAACAGTTATGTTATTTTTCTTAATGTTTAGTAATGTTAGGATTTTATTATTATTATTTGTATTGTTTTATTTTTAATCAATATAAAAGTATTTTATTTTGTTATATTATTAAATGTATTTAAAAAAATTTTAAAAAGTGGAAAAGGTTGAGGTTAGATGGGGTGTGGTACTCCACTTGAGGGTAGGATGAGAGTATAGAGAAAAGCTGATGTGGCGCAGATGTGGCAGAAGGGTTCAATGGGTTCTGTGGGTGTACTACGGATGGTCTTAGTATCATAACATAAAGGAATCTGTCATTATATACTTAACATACAAGCTGATTAACAACCTGTTGGGTTTTATAGCACCTCCTATGTGTCATACTGATTCAAACTCAAACTGGTTTGAACCGACTCAAGGATGAAAACTGATTAATCTTTCCTAAAGCGCAACTTGAAAGATCAACCACCCAAAAATCCTAAAGGGACATGATCTTTGTTTATCACACAATATATCTATACTACTATAATAAACATGTGTACACCTCTCTCTCTCTCTCTCCTATTAAAAATTAAGAACTTCTTAATTTTCAATCAACTCAAAATTCCCACCCTTTATTTTTCCGCATGAATCTCATCCGTCCATCAATCCTAATCCTAATAAATCTAATTTCAAAGACGGCTCATTGTCCCTCCCATCTCTCCAACATCGCTTCTGCGTTCTACTCTTCCCATGTCGTCGTTCTTCTACTGCTGTTCCCTTTCACTGGATACCCATCTCCGATGTCCGGCCGCCCTCGCCCACCCCTTCGCCTTAGGGGTTTTCTGGCCTTGCAACAGGGGTCATTCGATGCTGCTCTCATAATTCCGACCGCTACTATCTTTCGCTGGATACCCATCTCCGATGGCCAGCCGGCGTCGCCCACCCCTTCACCTTAGGAGTTGTCTACCCTCGCACATGGTTAGTTGATGTAACTCTCGCAACTCCGCATTAGACTGCGTAGATTTCATGAAATACACTTTCTCGCAGGTTTGTAATTCATAGACTTCATGAAACAAGCGGATGCATGGCTTAATTATTTTGATGGTAATGTTAATATATTCACAAATATTCCTGATATATATCGGTAAGCATTTCATATCATCTTTGTCTACTGTAATTCTTTTCTCGCCTTTTATTTTAATTTAATTTTGGTAGATTTGTTGTTCTTGGTTGTAATTAGGGTTTTCTTTGCTCTGCTGAACTAGGTTATTTTGCCTAAGTTATGGTAATCTGTGATCATATTAGTTAATTCAGTCCTAAATTTGAAAATTTTGGTCTCTTAACAGTGAAATTTGTTGTGTTATTCCAGGCAATTTGTTTCTTTGTACTTTATTTTTCTGAAATTAATTTTGAAAGGGGTGTCTACAGATGAACGGATGTAATCTGGGAGAGTGTTCGAGTCGTCCATGACGCCGGTATCGTCTAAGCTGCTGGCCAACAACATTCGTGAGTCGTACGCTCCTGTCGTTGCATGCTGCTCTTCCGAACGGAGTTTTTGAACTGCAGCAACCACGTTCACCTGCTGCTCTTACGATATCCGCCGCTCATGTGATTTCTATATGACTATATACACACATTTTCTATCTAACATTCTGATATTTCAAAGGTCTTCGTATTTAATGATTTATGAACAAATGTGATAGTGAACAGGTTCTGCATTTTCTATCTAATCATGATCAGACAGACGACAAAGTGGTAATTGCTTCATATTTTTGTATTATAAGCAGTATACATAAAGTTTTTATTAGAAGTACTTACTATTCCTAGGCTTGATTGTGATTTGACCCAATATAATGATTACATTGACGAATGTCGATTGTTTATTGCACATGAAATGTCAAAGGAAGAGGGCCCTAAGCAAAGTCCTTCCAATTTGGTTACTAAGCTAATGGGACTTGATGCCCTTTCACAACAGTATCAACCTGTTTTAGCTTCACACATGAGTGATTTGGGATCTTTAGAATTTTTGCAACAAGCATGAGATCAATCAATATTCATAAGAGGGTGAATGCAAAGATGTTTTTGAAATGTATCAAAATGATTTGATGGTAAATCTTATTGTTCGGTTGCTATATATTGTCAAATAAATGTTCTTGTGTAAATTGTTTGATTGATTTTCTTAGTTTCCTGTTTAAATATTTTTTGACTTCTTCTATAAAGATAAAAGTTATCATGGTTGTTAGTCTTTTGCTCTTTGATTTCTTCATCTGAAAAGTTTCTCAAATTGGTATTGTTTTACTCATATTAGGATTGACCAACAATGACATGCAAGATCCAAAAACAACTCTATGTACGTATCAGATTGGTGTCAAGTATTAGTTAAAGCAGAATAGGCCTGCTCTTATTATTAGCAATACAAGCTAGTGAGTTCTACAAATCTTACAGTACTGTGTATAGTAGCATTGTCCAATAAATGAATGTTTACTGCTTTAAAAACAACTTGAAGACCTACTTATGTAAAATGATTGTATTTGATGTGTTGGTAATTGATGTCTTATTTTATAACAAAATATCTTTAAAAAAACGTATTGACAGGTTTATAACACTATGCCACATAACAATATTTTGTTTTTAGTTGACTTTTTGTAATCATATAACATATACGATTTTTTAATTTTGGAATAAATTTTACATTAAATTTGGAATTGTTTACATTAAATTTGGAATAAGGTTGTTGAATTCTCTAAGTTAAATATGGAATGGATTTGGAATTAATTATATATATATTATGTTTGGAATGAATTTGATTGCTAGCTAAAATATGGATGTTGACTCCTCTAATTATGTAGAGGTTCCACATATAACTAATAATTCCATTTCTGTTGTAATATATTATATATATACACCATACTACTTACTTACAAAAAATAATTGTTCTTTTATTAGCAATTTCCAATAGCAAAGGTAAACAACCACGGTTTGTTTCTCTTATTTTATCATCGATTTACTTTCTTGTTGTTTATTAACATCTTGCTCTACTTTTCTTTCATAAATTTTATAGCAATATGAACTCAGAAATGAACATTGTTGAACTGTTTGAAGATACTATAATGAGTGAAGACACTCCTCCTGCTCTTATGAGTGAAGACACTTCTCCTGCTCCTATGAGTGAAGACACTCGTTCTGTTACTCAAGACCTTGCTCAGTTAACCGTTGTGACAAATGATGTCATTCAGATAAGTACATTTGATCCACGTTTGATATTTAATTTTTTTTTCCATTTAGACATTTATTTGCTTATATGAGCCGAGTTCCTAGCCCACTTTGATTTGTTTAATATTGCCATGTGAAAGCTCATTTTTAACTCTTGAATAATTGTTTTAAACAACCAACATTTTATTCAATTATATAGTATGATAATAACTAACTATAACACTTGATACTTTAATAAAATGTAAGAGTTTATTTCTAAACTTTTGATATACTGTAACATAATAGTAACAATTAATAAATATAAAGTGCATATAATATAGAATATAAAATATAACACTATCTATGCAAACCGTAACATTTCTGCGTAACGCTTTCAATTTTCATAGTAAACCAGAATATTAAATTACTCGATATGTGTACATTCTGTTGTTATTACTTGTATTTAATATTCCTGTAGAAACCGTTTATTTTTATGATTTCAATAATGACTAACTGTAACACTTGATACTTTAATAAAATGTTATAATGCATGTCTAAACTTTATATATATTGTAACATAACAGTAGCAATCTATACAAAGTAATATTTTCCTAAAAATTGTTTATATTATATGATTTCATTTATAAATGAATATAATGTCAATACCAACACTAATAATGAATAAAGGATCACACCTATTTTAGGAAAATGGTATTTTGTACTAATACACTAAATACTAATGTTTAATATTTATATTGTTCAGATTTGCAAAAAGAAAAAAAGAGAAGATAATCTATTAAACTGGGACTGGAATGATGTCATCGACGTTGACACTTCTGACGTTGACATTCTGACGATGAAACTTTGATTATGAAAAATGTGAAAAAAAAGGAACCGAATCTCAGTTTTTTAGCCGAAACAAGATTTATAGGTTGATAGATGAATCTAAAGACGGCGACTAAAACTTATATTAGCGTATATCATTTTTCAACGAATACTATTTAAGTTTTATGTTTTTTTTACTTATGTAACGAATTGGGGATAGTACTTAATTCAATATTAATGCCAATAAATTACATTTTCATTTGTGTTGTTTGATTACATTGTATGTTGTTATTTTTTAATGGTATGTATTAAATGAGGTTTACATCCGAACAAATGAAACTTAAAAATATTTAAGTACGTTCTAAATAGAATATAATTAAATAAATCATAAACATTAAAGAGAAATTTACATATATATCCTTGCAAACTTTGTAAATTATATCTATATCCTTTAAATCTTAAAATTACTCCAATATCCTTTTAAAACTCTTAAACTCTCATTTATATCCAAATACCTAATTTAAATATAATTAAATCATTTAAGTGTGAAAGAACTATTACTTCCAATTTTATATCATGTAAACTTACTAAAATACCCCTATCTAGACGTTACATTATTCAAACAAATTTTTCATCCAATTAGACTCCATCTTATCTACTTTACAAAACTTGTGAAGACAGATTACTTAAATTGTTAAAACATAAATTACTCAATTTTTATAAAACCAAGTAAACGAAGTAGTCAAAGGGATAAATGATTCCACCATCATCAGATACATTACTGCGCCTGTCCTGAACTTTATGTCACCTTATGTTTGGTTCTAGATCTTGAATGAAGGGGTATAAAAATTTACATAGATGGAGTGGAATCTTAAGAATTTGATAGAAATGGGGAAGATAGGCTTTTAAATTGCTATGTAAAACTAGTTCGATTCCAAATGTTAATTCGTGAGAAATAGATTACTCAAATTTGCCAAAAAAAAAAGAATAAGAAGAAGAAGAGTGGTAGGTATGTAAAACTGGAAGTTTCTTAGCTGTCCAGTTTAGGCACAACAATAATTTCGTTATCACGAAAATTATGGAATCTAAAAGCAGAGTAGAATTTTATGAGGATGAAGATACAAGAGAAGGTGAAGAACAATTTGCCCGTTAACCTTGTTATGTATAGTTTAAATATGGGTATTTTAGTAAATTTGAATGAAATAAACTAAAATATAATATTTTTTAACATAAATTGATTTAATTATGTTTAAGTTAGTTATTTGGATATATATGAGAGTTTATGATTTTTAGGCAAATATTAGTGTAATTTTAAAGTTTATAAGGATACACATGTAATTAAGAAGTTTTAAGGATATATATGAAATAATCCCAACATTAAAAGTACATTATAAATAATATACATAGCAAGTAATTAATTGATTTGTAAATCTTATAATTTTATAAGTTGTATTGTATACAACATTATATTATTATCAACTATTTTATATACTACTCTTTTTCCTTTGCTACTTTGTTTTTTTGTACACTTTAATGAGTCATAATTAAATGCTTTTATAGTGGACGGATCCATATTCCTATGAAGTATTTTCTAAAATCAAAGCAGTTAGGGTTCAATTTGTCTACAAGGATGTTCAAGGAAACCAATTGTATTTGTTTTTACTCGATAAGAACGTAAGTAATTCAACATATATTTGGAGTTATTTTATATGAATATTATATTGTATGCACTATTTCTAATATGTTTAATAAAATATATATTATAATAGACAGATAGAATTCTTGCCGTTGTTCCTTCCGGTTTGATGGAAACCTATGAGCAAATGAATTTAGAAGGCGGTATAATTTCAATAGAGACTTTCCGAGGTATCAAACTTACTCTCTCCACCATGACAATTATGAACTTTGGTTTTACGAAAAAAACAAAGCTTACACCGTTGGAGAGCACATTAGTTGGGTTCGAGCTTCCGTATTATCCAAAATTTTATTCATTTGGGTATCTCGAGGGTGTGAAAGTAAAATTGTTGATAGGTATATAACAATTTCCTTTTCAATTTAATTTAATTTAAATATTTTAATATATCATATATATTTTTTGAGTTAATGTTATATGGTATTTTTGTAATAGATGTCGTAGGAAAGATCATTAGAGGATAATTGAAAAGCTTTCGGGATCAATGGAATTTGCATCGTTCTCCTTATCTAGAATTAGTATTGAAGGATTTTTCATAGATTATTTAATATATATTAGTATTAATTGATTAAGAGGTTTTTTGTGGTTTATAGTACACCAAAACAAATATATATGGATTAACTATAACTATTCTATTCATGTATAGGGGCCAAGAGTTAAAAGTGAAATTGTATAATCCATGGAGTTTACATCTTCCGGGACCTCTCGCACGCGCAATACAAAAGCATTTGGTAATATTTATTACAAGAGTAAAACTTGACCCTATGAGAGAAAGTAAACACTACTTTACATTTGATCAAACATTTCAAGTATTGATTGTTAACTAACAAATAGTTATAGTTTATCTAACAATAACATTTCTTTTTAGAAAATATTTTGATTTACACGGGTTTGTCTACTATAGAGCTTGAACCGACGATGCCGGAAGCGGATGACATGGGACGTCTTTTGATTTAAGATGTTTGTTTCTTAAATGATATATTTGAACCTTTGTCCTACACCATTTATGGCCAATAAGCTTTACTATTTTGTTGCGAACTATATTAATTTATGTTTTTTCTTTCCGAAGTATTTTTTTTTTTGATACATTTTTGGATTGATATCTATAACATAATTTTGAATTATATGTTGCAATTTCTTCTTCATATAAGTTACAAAATTAATGTTCGGCTTCTATTAACGTTTTGGTTTCATACTATATCTTAATTTGGTGTTCTTGTTAATTATCCAATTAGTATCATGCATCTAAATATTTACAACTCAATTAACGAAACGAAATCAACAACCGAACAATATAATTCTTGTTTATTATTCAAAAAATCATATAATATGGATAAAATAATACACACTCCGTAAATTTTCAAATTGCATTATTCATAAAGGCTAAGCTATATTAAACAACAACAACAACAACAACAACAATAATAATAATAATAATAATAATAATAATAATAATAATAATAATAATAATTTTTTGAGAAGTTACTTATTTTTATACAAAATGATTGTGTATAATTGATAAATGATAAGTATATATAGTACCATTTTAATAAGGTATACTTTATGTATTTTAAATTAAGATTGCAATAGATGAAATACCGTATATCTATTCATATCCCATCCATAAACATGTATTCTGAGAGAATAAAATAAATATCATGCCAACTTTGTTGTGTTGTGTTGTAGTTTCAGATGATGACGACAAATGATGAAAATGCTAATGATGATAGCACCCAAATTTATTGTGACACAGGAAAAGGTATTTTCTATAATCATGCTCAACATTTATATTATCTCGTTTACAATCTGAGACAGTATATACTATAAAAACATATATAATAAAAAATACACTGCAGAAAAACGAAAAGAATACAACAAAAAAGTTTATGACCGGAAAAAGGAGAAGAACAAATTGAGAAAGAATGTTAACGGGGATATATCACAAGTTGACGTAAACATAGAGAAAGGTATGTAAAAAGTAAAATGAGTAATATTATATATTTCTTTTCATACTTGTAATGATTTTCATTGTATGTTTTCTTGTAATCAAATTTCATTTAGAACATCGAAAGGAATATAGTAGATGGTATTATGCACAACAAAAGGAGAAGATTCAAACGAAAAAATTGACCAGCGGTGAAGGAGTCTTGTAAAAAATCCAAAACCAAGACCAAATATGATAGCGTACATATGACTCACATGAAGTTAGCACAATCTGAGAGAACTCCATTAACAATATTGCAAGATACAACAAGAACACTTGATGTGTCCCATTTTTCTAATGATTGGGAAATATGTGGTACAACTTTAAGGGTAAAAAGGCGACCACCTCTTCTGATATTTTAGCGACAAACAAAGAAAATATTGGTCCATCTCCAACAAATGTCATAAATGGATATGGATGTGTAGAAACTCCTTTCCATTCAAATAAAGCTGCTGAAAAGAAAAGAGTTTATAACAGAAACTGTTACCAACGCAGTAAAGAAAAGAAAAAGATGACAACAACTGCTAACAATGTTCAGCAGAATGATACAAACACAGAAGCCATCACCCCGATGCAATCAGGATTAACACATGAAAGCGGTAGCGGTACAACCTCATGTTTAATATTGTTTTACATTAGAGATATTTAATAAATAATGGTCTCTTTAACTTAATCTATTTCCCAAATACAGACATCCGAAGACAAAGTGGTATACTTCTACCTCTATTCGATGAAGTCACCGATCACGCATCAACAAGTTAGTACTTAAATTATCGTCTTCTATATTAGAAAGATAAATCCAACAATTGATTATGTATGCTCTGGTATAAATTCCTCATTGCATTAATCATTAGTAGTCAACATTACTTGATTAAAAATAATATCATACTAATAAATAATATTAAACTAAAATGTCTTAGATGTTGAAATACATGTTGATATAATTGTCAATCCATCAACCGAGGATGAAATTATCCAAGAGGATCCATACGATTTTGTTTACAATGGTATCCCTAAACACCACCATATCTTGAAGAAACAAAAGCTAACGGACAACTAGAGGATGAATCCATCAACACCACCGTATCCAGCAGACATTCACCTCCCTGGCACACCCTCAAGCTAACGGACAACTAGAAAGAGCTAACAGAAGCTTGGTCGAAGGGGTAAAAGCTAGATTGCAAGAATAAGGCGAAGGATAGGTAGATCATCTCAGTCACGTCCTATGGGCTCACCGGACGATACTAAAAATGAGCAATGACGAGATACCTTTTAGCCTGGCTTATGGCACCGAAGCTGTGATACCACCGGAGATAGGAATACCAACTCTTCGATGCCAGATGGATGTTCGAGAAAATGAAGAAGGTCTACGATTTAACCTGGAATCATTGACGGAAAGGCGAGAGCTAGCAGCAATCAGAGAAGCCGCATACAAAAAGAAAATTGAACAGTATTACAACAAAAGGGTACGGAACGTCGCCTTCAAGCCAAACGATTATGTATGGTGCAAGAATGAAGCAAGTAGGAAAGAGAACCAGGGAAAGCTAGGGCCACGATGGGAAGACCCTTACAAAATAGCAGTAGCGCATCGGAATGGTTCCTACGAGCTCGAAGATACCGAAGGAAACGATATACCAAGAACATGGAACACCATGAACCTGAAGAAGTGTTACCTTTGAAAAGAACGAGGACCATCACACCACCTTTTGATAACAACAACCAATAAATTCTGTGTTTTGAAGCAAACGGGCAGATCATAGGTGATATGATTACTGACCTGGAGAACTCAATCCTTTTGTGATTATTTACAAACTAGCAGACAATCTGTTGTTGTTTAAATATCATTTGATATAGCAAGTGAATGGAAGTATGTTTTGGCAAACTATGTCAAATTTGTGGATCTCACTAACGAGCTCTATTGGCTCATACAGTACACAACATAAAATCGAGCTTTGCTACCGCGTACACCTACTTGACCTAGAAGGATTAAGTAGAAGAAAATCGAAGACCACAAACTTCGTACATAATTCCTACTATGTCTTATGGCAAGTAGAAGAAAATCGAAGGATCGGGACTTCGTACATAAGTCGGGTGAAACGCGTTTGAAAATGCGTATGTGTATACAACACAACAAATCTTCCTTTCACACCCGCAAGATCAAATTTCAGAAAGCTTTGTTTTTGGAGAATTTACATTAAAAAGGAACCGGCTGAAGAAATTAAAACCATCGGCTTGTCCAAAAGACAACCGATTTATGAATCTAGCAAATTCACTAGAGCATCAAATATAAATAACCATAAGCCTTATTTAAGACAAGTCAACGACATAATAACATAAACATCAAAAGTAAACCACAATAGTCAGGCCATACATATTACGACTGTCCATTAGTAAAATAAGGTTAGGCACGAAGTTAACACTTCAACAAAAAACACTAAGATATCATAGTAAAATTCAACGCTTGGTAGTAGCAGAGAGCTCAACAGCGACTCCAAAGCCTCCAGACTCGAATCCGGGAGCAGCTAGGTCTTCTGGCTCTACAAGCTTCAGCGCCTCCAGAGGATGATAAGCCATGGATGCAAGCTCCTGATAGTAAGGATAAGAAAGTTGACCAAATTTAGTACCAGCTTGGCTAAGGCAAGCAGCAACACTTGGATTGTACTGAGGAGCAGTGGTGATATCACGGTTACGCTTGGCACATTTCTCCCAGATCGACAGCCCTTTCTGATAACCAGCCAGAAAGCTGAAGCTCTCAAGATCACCAAGTGACTTGGACTACTCTGAACTTTGCTGGAGCTTGTTGAAAAAGAAGTTCAAACCTTCGGTAACCAATCAATCCCTATCTTCTTTCAAACCAGCAGCAAGTTTCTCGGCACCTTCATGAGCTTCCCGTACTTCCACCATCTTCGCCTTCAGTCCTTTCACTTCTCCCCATGCTTTCTCAGCCTCCACAGTTACAACCTTTAGTTCCTCCAGCTCACCTCGCAATCTCACATTCTCCACAGCATTCTCTCGCAGGGACTCAGCTTCGGCCTTCAAATTCTCCACTTCCTTCCGAAGATCACTAACAAGGACAAAACTCTCATATAACCGACTCTCTTTCTCACCAACCATCCTCTCTAACTCCTTCAACTGTGACACATCCTTACTAGCAGCATTCTTATCCTTCAGGTTCCCTTTCAAATCCTTAATCACTAGTTTCTGAGCCACAGACTCGTTATGTGCCAGTAACTACCTACGACGCACCTCCAGAAAAGTGACACAAAGCTGAGACAAGCAGTAGTAACCGTTATTCACTATATCTGTAAGTTCCTCCACAGAAATCCTCTGTGCTTCTGCAGGAGTGGAAAAGTAATCAAGTACATCACGACAATTGCCAACTGTATCATACAGAGATTTATTCTTCAAGCGACGATATGCGGGTATAAACCCGGCTTCAGCAACCTTCGGATCCAAGGAAAGGTGTTCCGAAGCAGCAGAGTCAGAATCATCTTCGAAAGCAGAAAAATCAAGAAAATGTGCAGTATCCGAAGGGATCTCCTCATAATCCTCCTTACGAATTTTCTTACCAACACCATGGACACAGTTGTCCACGACCGGACTAGTCAAGTCCACCTGCTCAGCAATCTTTTGCTTTTCTTCTCCCACCACAGTTTTCCCTTTCTTCCTCTCGGGATTTTCAACAACAGTTTCTTTCCCTTTACGGCTAGATCCCTCACCACGAGTACTCCCAACACAACTCTTACCTTTATCAACTTCCTTTGACTTAGCAGGAATGACAACCCTTAAGTTTGCTGCACTAGAAGGTCAGCAGATACAGCAATAGCCCTATTAGGAGATAACACATCATCACCAACATCGTCTTCGTCAGCAAGCTCGACATCATGAAAGCCAGGGAGATTAAGAAACTCCAAAAAGTTCATAGCTGTAATCAACATGAAATAATTTCGTTAGTTTTTAACAGAGATAGTGGAAATTCCAATTTCAAATCAAAGGACTAGTTAGCAAGGGGCGTTTACCAGGACGATCCCAGTTTAGACTAATCCCGCCCAAAACAAGAGCATCCTCAGGAAATGAACGGTATTCGATAGGGTTATTAATCAAACGTTCAGCCAACTCTAGATCAACACCTGTATCCTCCGGAAAAAGAACTGCGACAGACGGCACCTTATTCCAAGATATTTTAACTGGCACCAACGATTCATTTACCCATATAAATGTTGGACTATGCCCACTGACGCACGTATGCCTTAGGATCACTGCCAATATAGTGTGGGCCTATTGGGTCACACACTGGGGGTTGATCTCGACAGCAACCTATGTTGAGGGACTAAAAGTGTCAAAGTGGAGAAGTTGGCATGCAGAAAGATTACGCGGCGCGGTTTAGGCTATGTGACGCGGAGTTTCCACGGAACGGAACCTTTAGGTTACGCGGCGCGGAATTCGTCTGACAGCATGCAACTTTTGTCTCCCACCTCCCTTTTGGACCAATGCATGTCTTTTCCTTTGCAGAAATGATGGCCGGTCTAGGGAGAGAAAAGGGTACGTCTTTGTCTATTTAACATCTCTTTTTGCCTCTCATTACGACTCTTGAAACTTTGTAAAAAAAACCCCACAAACACTTAGAGCTCTTTGAGAGTTTCATTTGAGAGTGTAAGTGTGTTGAGTCCAGAGGAAGAGGCAACGCTGAGATCGAAGGTTGCTGTTCGAGGAATGGTTTCAAGGCTTTGAAGACCATTAATGGTGTGCTAGTACATGGAGATCTCACAAACCCGGTGTGGACTTGCAATAGAGGGAATCTATTTTGCTTCCTAGTCAACACCATCCTCTTCTACAGATTACTGGAGCTAAGGAGAAAGGTATATCCTTCTTTCTCTTCTTTTTCCATGTTGCAAATACTAGTTATAGAGATTGTTCCATTTTGGGGTTTTATGCTTTGTTTGCTTGTTCCCTTTGATTTATTGTTGCATGTTGCTTCCGCTGTGTTCATAGAACCTCAACAGTGGTATCAGAGCCACCTCTATATTGTATTTGCACATGGTGGCCTGAAAAACCCAAAAATAAGTTTTTAGTTTTCTTTCGAGTGGATTTCCGCGGTGCGGAACTCGTGTGGTCACGCGGCGCGGAAAGTTACGGGACGAAATTTGGATTTCTGCCAGGATTTTACGCGGCGCGGAACTTTGTCTGGGTCCGCGGTGCGGAATATGCCTGAGCAGAATCTGTTTTTCTTTTTGTTAAAGAAAAATTGTTTTTGGGTTTTTGGCACTATATTTTGGTTTCTGGAATTTTTGTCCAGAAATTAAAATTTGGTTTTTGTAAGTTGCCTTGTATAAGGGTATACATGGGATTTTTAGTGCCTTGAGTGTTTTGTAAAAATCTTAACCATTATACATAAGTTTACATGGTTTTGTGTGGCACACCATGTTGTTGTTCATTAGTGAACTTGTTTGTTGTTCTTGTGATGTTGGTAACCATAGATATGCCCTAGACCTTGTGGATGTTTGGTTACATTTTAATTATTCATTCATTTGGTGACTTTAAGTCACATGGTTTGTAATAATTAAATTTATTTATTTGGTATGTAATTTTGTATATGTGGCTTGCATGCCATTTAAATAGTCCATATTATGTATTTGTACTAGAAGTTAGGAATTGTGGCTTGCATGCCATTTATTTCTTTTTCTATGTAATTGTAATATGGAGCAACCATCGGGAGTCAATGGAGTGACATCTTGGCAAACACGAATCCGAGAGGCCCAATGGAGGTAGCGGGTGTAGTGGGAGCACATCCGAAATCAAGGCTTTTGGTCCTTAGATGACTTTGTTTTCCCGTAGTGGCTCACGGGAAAACGCATAGGTTTTAGGGGCATGGTTACCAATTTTTTGTATGCGTGTGATGATTTTATTATATTGTTTATGCATGAGTTGTAGGACTATTGCATGCTAGACAATTTTTGTAAATAATAAAACCCAAGAGTTTTTAAAGATGGTTTAACAAACTCTCGCGCGCACACTCGATTAACAAACGGATTTAACGATGGTTTAGTATCTGATTAGTGAGAACGTTTGGTTTTTGTCACTTTTTGTTAATCATACTCAAAATGGTTTTTTAACCGGAAAACTAAATCCCGTTTTCTAAAATGTAAATCGCACACCAGCCATAACATGACACCACCCGAATCTAGTTGTGTAACGGTTGATTGTCGAGCTTTAGCCGAGTTAGCCTTTGCATGAGCTGTGTGGAAGGTGCGTGTGGCAACTCGCAAGGTCGATTGTCGAGCTCTAGCCGAGTCGATTTTGGGCGAGAGTACCACCGTGTATCTTGATGGTTGATTTACGGTTTCAATGTAATATTTTGGATGATTGTCGAGCTCTAGCCGAGTTATGCAAAATATTAATTGAGAATCGGTGTGGAGGGATCAAACATGCCAAACTTGGCACAATGGTTGACAAGTAGGATCCCGCAAGGAACTAAGAGTTACAATAATGGATTGCAATAGGTTAATGGTTGCCGGCCTAAATAGCTTTGCTACGTGATCCGCGGAAAACCCGTCACGGTGCATGGTGAAATAGGGTTCTTAGCCCTTGTTAAAATAGTTGTTTTTCTTAAACACATGGGGTAATTATTTTAACGAGGATTTCAATCAAACTAACTAAAACTACTCTGCTTTTATAGATGATGTCGACTAGCATCAACAACACCAACTTCACGTTATGTACGTTTCTTGAGAAGGAGAAACTCGATGGTAGTAACTTTACGGATTGGTCTAGGCAATTTCGCATTGTCCTACGACACGAAGACAAGTTACACACCATTGAGGAACCCCTTCCGGAAGCCCCTGCTACCAACGCAAGTAGGACTATTCTTGATGCGTATAATAAACGCGTTAAGGACATCAACGAGGTCTCTTGTCTCATGTTAAGCATGATGATCCCAAAAATGCAAAGGAAATTAGAGAATCTAAATGCATACGAGATGATGCTTGAGTTGAAGGACATGTTCCAACAACAAGCAAGGCAAGAACGGTATGGGTGTTTAAATGAACTACTTGGTTGCCGGATGCAGGATGGTGAGAGCGTAAGCATTCACGTGCTTAAGATGAAAGCACTTGTGGAACGCTTGGAAAGGCTAGGATTTACCAGTGAAGGGGAAATGGTGGTGGATATTGTTCTCCGATCACTCCCACCATCGTATGAGCAATTCATTATGAATTATCACATGCATGGTATGGATAAATCCTTGATGGAGCTTCATGGCATGCTGAAGACTCTTGAGTCTAACATGGCCAAAAATAAGCTCACCTCGTCCACTCTCACTAAGGCTACCCAAAGGCGAGCTACCTCAAATGGGAAGCTTGGTTCTACTAAGCTCACCATGTTCATGGAGTCGAAGGGCAATGAGATTGCGCCTCAAGATGAGACTCCTAATGGGGAAGTTTGCTATTTTTGTCGAAAGCATGGAAATTGGCGCCGCCACGCCTGCCCTAAGTGCCTTGAAGAGCTAAGGATGCACAAGATGAGAAATGTTGGCTCCAAAGCTTAAGGTACATTCATGATCAAACTCTACTATTAATCTACTTATATGGGCAAGTTTTGGATACTAGCCACAACACTCACGTTCGTCACAAATTTGTTTGTTGCAAAGTGCAGGTGTTAGAGAGAAGTAGAAGATGTAGAGAGCTGGACTTCATAATGGGAAACAAGATGGTTGTCCCTATTTGAAAAGGATTGGAAGTAGGAATCTTGTCACTCCTTCCAGCTAGTCTATTACTTTACTAGATCTATGTTTTACGCCCTGCGTGGCTAGAAACAATATATCTTCTATGCCTTTTGATAACGATGGATTAACTTCTTATGAATTATGTATTTGGTGGCTTATTTGAATGTTTATCCATGTTATGGCATTTATTATAAGCGTTGCTTATGAAGTAATAGATTGATCGTGAATGATTTGTACATGTTACTCTTATTGCTAAAGTCAATTTAACCATATAAGTAAGACTTGCATCACCAAGCTCCATGTGGTTAGGAACTTGGCTCTTTTGATCTAGGATCAAATGATGACTGTAAATCTTATTTATTAGGGTAGAATGACTCAAACATCCTTCACTTATGTATGTGAGAGGAATGAAGGCTTGTTGGATTTCGTTCACACTTTTGTGTGTAGACCGTTCAAGCAAACCCTAAGTAGTAACATTGGATACTTTGTTACCTTACCAGTGAAGGTAAAAGGATGAATATGTTTAATTTGTTAGACACTCGTCTGAAGCCTTGATAGGTGTTCAAGACACATCTGCGACAAAGTACATGACAAAGAGGGCATAAGACTATAATACTCAAATCTAATAGAGATGTTGAGGATGAAGTTCTGAGTTTTGTGACCATCATAAGAATTATGGTTTTGTCTCATAATTCAAACCTCCTAGGACATATTGTTATATATGGTCGCCAAGTGGAGGAACCGGACATTCTAGTTATGGTCCGATTATGATGGGTTTAACCAAAGTACCCTATTGTTTGGGGAGTACTTTGAGAGTGGCGGGAAATTTTCCATAAGCCAAACCAACAAAGATGGTTATGTATGCACCTTAGATGATGATACTAGAAAGTATGTCTTTGCTAGTCCATCAAAAAGTCCTAATTCCTCAACCTGTGTTTAAGGTGTGTTGGAGGAAACCGGAATCTAGAGGTGCTACTCCATTAGGTATTCTGCTGTGGCCATGGGATATTTGAACAAGAAGTGTGTTGTTCAAAAGGTTTCAAATATCTGCGGGTGCCAGTAGGATTAAAGTTTACCTTGAATGGAAAAACCTGATGTTGGCACTAGCAATCAATTGTGATTGAAGCTCAGCATGGCTATGCTGGAGCACCTGACATTAAGTCATTACCTCTTAAACTTGGTAATAGTTGTCATAAGGCCGGAAAGATATAGTTTTATATCTGAGGCAGACGACTTAATGATGTTAACATCAAACTACCAAAACATGAATGGGCCTAGAGTCTGCTAGAAGGAAGGGGCGATGGAAATTAGATGCGATACATGAGGGATATCCAAGTATTGGACTTGGTAATTCCAACCCCTAGGTTGAAAATCGAAGGGTAAAAATGGTTCTTTGGTGAAAGAGACCAACATGGATATGTTTATGATTTCGAATACCGACTGATAGGAAAGATCTATGATTGACCATGTGGAAGGTATCATATGATGACTTTCTCTCAGTGGTTATGTCGAATATTGAGTTTGTAGACAACTTCAAATACCGACTAGTAGGAGATAGTTTTACTATGATTGACCATGAGGAGGGTATCATCTAAAAATTCTCTACCGGTGGTTATGTTAAAATAAACTCGGATACTTGTGATTTTAGTGCCTTTCATGGCTGTGACAACTTAATGCAAAGACCACATTCCTTAATAGGAATTCTCTGAGGAAGTGCTCATAACTCTGTCCGATGGTCTTTTTACATTAAGTGTATCCTTGTAAAGTCTACAAGAAAAAGGAGTCCCATGTTGGACTTAAATAAGCATCTCAAGGTTACAATCTTTTCTTTGATATGAAAATCAATTGTTTGAGTTTTCAATAAGCAAAGAAGATACGTGTATGAATGTCAGGGCTAGCGGGAGCATTGTTGTAATTCTATATCTACAACGTAATGGAGATAATGTCCTTACCATATATTGTTCAAGAGATAAAGTAAGGAATTATGCATCCATGACGACAATAGAATATACAAAACCTGTTTAGGGCATCAAGAAATATTAAGATATGTTCTTGGTACTCTGTTATAAAAGAAGCAAGAGTAGGTTGTTACTCTAGTGTTATCTTCTGAATAGAATGGGATAACTGCCGATCTTAATTGTAGTTTATGATCCTATAATATATGGTGTTGTTGATCAAAGTAGTTCTTGAAGCATCACTGACTCTATTGGGTTCTTCTGAGACAATGAGGGTAGGATGGCTTTACTATAAGAACCGAAGTCTCGAGTAGTCATTTACCTTATTGGGTTCTTCTGAAACAATGAAGGTACTATGAATTGAATAAGGCACCAGGGTCTCACCAACGCATACTATGTGAGTGATGGTTGAGGTAGAGATGTGGTCGCTAGCAGAGTTAACACGGATAGCTTTATGGCAGATCCGTTAACTAAGCTGTTGTCACAGGCTAGTGATGTTTATCATACTAGGCCTAGGTGAACAAGGCTTGAGTTTGTTTTAGTTATATGTTTGGTATATATTATCTTGGGGAACATTAAGAAGTATTGTACTTCATACTATATTGATTATTAAATGTGATTTAATAATGCTCCGAGGGCGGATATTTTATGAATCCTTACTGTGTTCCATCTTAGCATGTTTAACACTTCCCAGAATGCTCTTTTCATTCTAAATATCCACAGTCGGTCATTCTTCACGGGGAGGAAGTTTGAGATAAGGCTGAGGGAAGTGGTTGGTCGCTATCTAATAATGGATTAGGTAAAAGAGACGCAACACTTCGCCTGTGCTTGCAATGGTTAAGTGACTGAACGACCCGCACCTGAATTTACTCCATGGTTTCTGTCACGAGTAAATCATGATAATATCATTTTGTCCTTAGACTGGAGATACATGTGTTCCAAAGCATGGATCTGCTTTGCTTTGATTGCATTCAAACGCAGTTCGTAACTGGCTGTTATAAAGGGAGCTTTTAGGTAAAGTATGGTGTATGTGGCGGAGCAATGTAGTTAAAGGGATTCGTTCCTCTAGTCTTAGAGAGATATCCATGGGCCCCTTGATGATTGAGAGCTGACGTAAAATGCATGGCCATGCTCAAGTTGCGATGATATTTGATCGATTGCAACTAGATTTTGAGTCACCATCAATTGAGATCGAGAAACATAATCGTGAACGATCTGGGGATTGACATTTAACCATGTCTCGTGTTCACACGGATATCGCGAAGAAGGGATGAATGATCACTTATCTATAGGACCATTCCGTGTCTGTTTCTGGATTTGGTTTTTGTTCTTGATGACAAAACCCATGCTTGTTGGGGGCAGAGATGCCTTGCTAGAGGCCGCTCTTTGTCTATGGTTTATGGGTACGGTGTGTCATGTGCAAGTGGGAGTTTGTTTGAGTATGCCCACTGATGCACGTACGCCATTAGGATCACTACCAATATAATGTGGGCCTATTGGGTCACACACCGGGGGTTGATCTCGACACCAACCTATGTTGAGGGACTAAAAGTGTCAAAGTGGAGAAGTTGGCATGCAGGAAGATTACGGGGCGTGGTTTAGGCTACGCGACGCGGAGTTTCTGCGGCGCGGAACCTTTAGGTTACGCGGCGTGGAATTCGTCTGACAACATGCAGCTTTTGTCTCCCACCTCCCTTTTGGACCAATGCATGTCTTTTCCTTTGCAGAACTGATGGCCGGTCTAGGGAGAGAAAAGGGTACGTCTTTGTCTATTTAACATCTCTTTTTGCCTCTCATTACGACTCTTGAAATTTTGTAAAAAAAAACCCACAAACACTTAGAGCTCTTTGAGAGTTTCATTTGAGAGTGTAAGTGAGTTGAGTCCAGAGGAAGAGGCAAGGCTGAGATCGAAGGTTGCTGTTCCAGGAATGGTTTCAAGGCTTTGAAGACCATTAATGGTGTGCTAGTACATGGAGATCTTACAAACCTGGTGTGGACTTGCAATAGAGGGAATCTATTTTGCTTCCTAGTCAACACCATCCTCTTCTACAGATTACTGGAGCTATGGAGAAAGGTATATCCTTCTTTCTCTTCTTTTTCCATGTTGCAAATACTAGTTATAGAGATTGGTCCATTTTGGGGTTTTATGCTTTGTTTGCTTGTTCCCTTTGATTTGTTTGTTGCATGTTGCTTCCGCTGTGTTCATAGAACCCTAACAATAAACTGTTCCTTCCATTTTTTCAGACCCAAAGGAGCAATGGTGACACAAGTATCCTGAGGAGCCTTACGTTTCTCTATAGTATGTTGTAGTTCATGCAGAGCAACAAACGCAACGGAAGCAAATTTTAAAAATATTTTCACAAAGATTTTACAAGAACTCCATGGATGGTATAAACTTGAAACTCATGCATGCAACCATAAAAAACAAACACAAGGGATAGAGAGTTTTATACCTTCCTCCTTAGCTCCTACCTACTGAAATGAATGTTGTGTATAATAAGAATGAACTTGTCTTGTAGAAAATGCCTTCAAGAGATCCACCGAACTGATACACCAAAGAACTCCGACAACTCTAGTAGTCTTGATGATGCTCAAAAGTCCTTCACGTTTCTGAAACACTGTCACAACAACTCTTGTTTGAAGCTTGAAGTAGTGTATGTATGTTCAAGTGACAAAAGCTTCTTTAGCAACTCAATATGCATCCTTATATAGACCATATTTTCGTCACTTAAGCTTCTGTAGCCGGCCAAGAGATAAATTCTGATTGGACCAAAAAACCAAAGCCAATGAGAATTGAGTTCCACTTAGTTTTTCGAGCTTCACGACCCCTCACGGTCCCTCACGGCCCGTGAAGCTTAAAAGCTTCACGGCCCGTGCCATGTTTCTGGAAGTCGTGGAGGTACTCTTGGCGCAATTATCCTTCACGATCCCCTTCACGACCCGTGTAGGGCCGTGAAGCCACTCTGGTCCACGAGCCATATAGCCCATGTAGGAACTGGTGGGGACACCGCGCTTCACGACCCGTGAAGTATCCTTCACGGTCGTGAAGCCTAGGTCAACTGGAATTTGACCATTTTGACCGGCTGTTTTCACTTAGGGCTGTCGGGGTAGAAGTTTGGTGTATCACTCAATAGGCCCGGAACTCATTGGCAGTGATATGGCATACGTGTTCCTGTGGGCATACTCCAACACACTCCCACTTGCACATGGGAGACCGTATCCTAAATATCACAGACAGAGAGCGGCCTCTAGCAAGACATCTTTGCTCCCAAATCAGAACCGGGTATGTCATCCCTGACAAGCACCAGATCACAACCCAAATGGTTTGAAATGGTCCTATGGATAAACAATCAACCATCCCTTTGTTCGCAATATCCATGTGAAGACTAGATATGGTACAGAGTCATTCTCAGTCCTTCACTGTGTTTCTCGATCAAGATTGGTGGTGACCAAAATATACAAGTTGCAATCGGTTATACATAAAATCATTGCACACTTGAGCATAGCCACGCATTTTGGTGTCAGCGCCCAATCACCGAGAGTCCCGTAGATATCTCTCTAAACAAAGTAACAAATCCCTTTGACTACATTGCCCACCAAATTGATCATACTCTGCCCAGCTACTCCCTTTATAACAGCCAGTTACAGACTGCGTTTGAAAGCGACTAGAACAAAGCAAACCAAAGTGATGCAGACACATGTATCTCTAGTCTAAGGATGAAATGATGTTATCATCCCGATTCACTCATGACTAGTACCACAAAGTGAATTCAGGTGTGGGTCGTCCAGTCACTTGAAATATTTCCAAGTATAGGATAAGAATTGCGTCCCTGTGTCCCAATCACTATTGAACACTTAACCAATCACTTCCCTCAGCCTTCGATCAGACTTCCTACTCATGAAAAATGACTGGTTGTAGACATTTAGAATGTATACACATCCAGGGAAGAATAAAACATGCTAAGTTGGAACACAGTATTGATTTAAAGAAATACCCGCAACTTGCTTATTACTAAATCTCCATTTAATAATCGATAAATATAATATATACAATACTGCTCAATGTTCCCAAAAGGGTAAATACATCAAATACAATAACCAAATAAAATGTACAAGTACATAATCAAACCAAATCGCTAGCAAATCTAATACCAATAGCACGGGTGTGGGCATCATGCTTTGCCTGCAATAACGGTTTGGTGAACGGATCTGCCACATTGCTATCCGTGTGTACTCTGCTGATGACAATATTTCCACTCTCGACCACGTCCCGGATGTAATGGTACTTCCGCGGAATATGCCTCATGCGTCGGTGAGACCTTGGTTCCTTCGCGAAAGCAACCGCACCCTCGTTGTCACAAAATACCTCAACAGGGTCAGAAATGTTAGGAACCACTCCTAGATCTTGGATGAACTTCTTCATCCATACAGGCCTTGTACATAACATGGCGTACATGATCGAGCCTATTGCCGAAGCATAAGGTACTCGCCTCATTACTTCCCATTCCTCAAGGGAACTCGGGCATTGAGACTTACTCAATACCAAACCATGCGACATATGTATGAACCCCTTCTTGGAGTCCTCTGTCCTAAATCTCTTTAGGACCTTGTCAATGTACGAACTCTGGCTCAAGCCGATCAACCTGCGGGATCTATCTCGGCAGATTTTTATCCCAAGGATATAAGTTGCATCCCATAGATCTTTCATTGAGAAACAACTCCCAAGCCAGGCTTTTACACCTTGTAAAGTTGGGACGTCATTCCCAATTAGTAGTATATCATCTACATAAAGAACTAGGAACACAACTATGCTCCCACTAGCTTTAATGTAAACACATGGCTCATCCTTGCTTTTAGAGAAGCCAAACTCTTTGACCTTCTCATCAAAGCACAGGTTCCAACTCCGAGATGCTTGATTAAGCCCATAAATGGACTTCTTTAGCTTGTAGACTTTATCCGGAAACTATGGATGTACAAAAACCTCAGGATGTGTCATATACACCTCCTCTGAAAGTGTTCCATTAAGGAACGCGTTTTGATGTCCATCTACCAAATCTCATATTCATGAAATGCGGCAATGGCCATGAGTATCCAGATAGACTTCAACATAGCCATCGGGGAAAAAGTTTCCTCATAGTCTACACCATGAGTTTGAGTGAAACCCTTAGCCACCAGTCGGGCTTTGAAGGTGTCTACCTCGCCATCTACACCGATATTTTCCTTGTAGACCCATTTGCACCCTACGGGCTTGCACCCAGGCACAGGATCTACCATGTCCCAAACTTTGTTATCGGACATGGATTTTATCTCGGATTCCATTGCTTCTTTCCACTTGGTGGACTCAGGGCCCACCACAGCGTCCTGGTATTTGGTAGGCTCATCAGAGACCACTACCATGTCAGTGCCCTCAGACATGAAAAAACCATACCTCTCTTGCTCATGCCGACTTCTACCAGATCTTCTAGGAGGCATTGGGTTTACATTATCTCCAGCATCATCTTGCTGAGATTCAACCGTTACCGGTTGTGAGCTAGTGCCAACATCAGGTTTTACATTGGTAGGTTCTTGAACTTCTTCAAGATCAACCCTCCTCCCACTAGCGTCTTTGGATAGCAGCTCCCTTTCAAGGAAAACCTCCCTTCGAGCAACGAATACCTTGTTCTCTAAAGGTTTGTAAAACAAATATCCCATAGATCCAGTAGGATAACCAATGAAAATGCACCGTTCGGCCCTGGGCTCCAATTTGTCCTCTTCCTCACGTCTCACGTAGGCAGGACAACCCCAGACCGTTAAATATAAAATGGATGGAACCTTTCCATACCACATCTCATACGGTGTTTTCTTAACCTTCTTTGTTGGTACGAGGTTAAGGATTCTACCAGCCGTTTCTAATGCATATCCCCAAAACGTAACGGGAACATCCGTATGACACATCATAGACCGAACCATATCCAACATTGTTCTATTTCTCTTCTCGGCGACATCATTTAATTGTGGCGTCCTAGGAGGGGTTAATTGCGAGATAATCCCACAACTCCTTAGATGGTCATGGAATTCAGAACTAAGATACTCACCGCCTCTACCAGATCGTAGCATCTTAATTCTTTTCCCTAGTTGATTTTCTACTTCGTTTTGGTAAGTCTTGAACACCTCAAAGATTTCAGACTTATGTCTTACCAAGTAGACATACCAATATCGACTATAATCATCAATAAAGGTAACGAAATAGCGGGAGTGATCTCTTGTGGCATGCTTGAACGGACGACACACATTAGTGTGAACGATATCCAACAAGTCTTGCGCCCTCTCACAAACACCGGTGAAGGGTAGTTTGGTCATCTTTCCCAATAAACAAGATTTGCATTCTTCACTAGACCCATGGTCAAATGATTCCAAGATCCAATCCACTTGGAGCTTGGCGATGCGTTTCTTGTTTATGTGGCCTTACCGACCATGCCACAAAGATAACTTATCCAAAACGTTTTTGGATCCCGAATCAACATTCATGATTGACCTATTGTTTTTGGTAGCTTACACTTGTCTCATATATGCCATGACATGGAAAAACTTTAAAATAAAAGACTTGATCTTTGTAACACAAAATGCTACCATTCTCAAATTTAAAAGTAAAAACATCGTCATACAAGGCATATAAACATATAATGTTTCTTTCCACGCCGGGCGAATAAGATACATTTAACAAAACAATAGATAAGCCGGATGGAAAGGAGAGTTCCACACTCCCAATCTTCTCAACCGGAACAATTGCCTTGTTTCCCATGATGAGGTCCAGCTCTCCATCAACCAGGTCCCTACTTCTTCTTAGTACCTGCACATTATTACAAACGTAAGTACCACACCCGCTGTCTAAAACCCAGGCGTTAGAAGTAGAGGTGTTATGAAGTTCAATCATGTACGTACCGGAGGCAGCAACACCTTTAGCTCGAAGCTTCTTGAGCTCCTCCGTGTACATGGGGCAACTACGCCGGTAGTGTCCCTTCTCCCCGCATAAGAAGCAGGTTGCCTCTTCCGGTAAGGTGGCAGCGGCAGCCACTTGTTTTTCCTTCGCCTCCGGGGTTAGGTTAGGTTTGGGCTTCGGCCCATTGGCCTTAGCCTTCCCCTTCCCTTTTCCCTTGGAGCTCGAAGCGGGCTGCTTTCGCTTCTTACCACCCTCATTGATGGCAAGGACGGCAGTGGAGGTGGAGGTTTCGACTTGCCAAGTTCAGACTCGGCGGTCTTCAACATGCCATGAAGTTCCATTATGGTTTTATCCATACTATGCATATGGAAGTTCACAATGAGCGGTCCATATGACGGAGGCAAAGATTGTATGATGATATCAACTGCCAACTCTTTCCCCATTGGAAAGCCCAAATCCTCAAGCTGATCAATGTACCCTTTCATCTTTAGAACGTGGGAGTTAACATTGCCGCCCTCCTGCATCTGGTAACCGATGAAGGCCTTGACGCACTCATAGAGTTCTTGCCGTGCCCGCTGTTGAAACATGCCCTTCAGCTGAGATAACATCTCATACGCACTCACTTTCTCTAATTACCTTTGCAATTCTAGACTCATGGTCGTAAACATTAGGCAAGTCATGTCATTTGTGTCCTTGAGGCGTTTCTCATACGACTCTCGGACGGCTCTCGCCGCTTTGGTAGCAGGAGCCTCCTGGAGAGGTGACTCAAGGACCTCTAGCTTCATTTCATGACGTAGGAAGATTCTCAAAGTCCTATGCCAATCCATAAAGTTTGGCCCAGTGAGCTTCTCCTTCTCCAGAAATGGACGGAGTGACATGTTGGTGGTGTTGGTGTTGCTAGTAGATGCTATCTACAAGCAAAGTACGAATTTGGTTAGTTTGATGTATTAAATCCTTGTTAAATAATTACCCACTTGTTTATAAAACAAATTATATTAACAAGGGCTAAGAACCTCAAAATACCCCAATCATCACGGGTTTGCCGCGGATCAACTCATGGAGCTACTTATAGCACCTTTTGGCAGGTAAACAATTTACCAATTGCAATCCAAGATCGCAACTCTTAGACACTTGCGGGATCCTAGGTACTCATAGCACCTTTTGGCATGTTTGATCCCTCCATACCATTCCTCATTAATCCACTTTGGTAGCTCGGTATGGGCACGAAAATTACCAAGGCGTTTTAAGTCTAGGAATTGTAAATCGTCCGTCAAGATACACGGTGGTACTCTAGCCCAATGGTCGGCTCGGCTAGAGCTCGACAATTGACCTTGTGAATTGCCATATGCACCTTCCACATAGTTACGCAAAACCGACCTCAGCTAGTGCTCGACGGCCGATCTTGTTTCACTAGATTCGTGTGGTGTCATCTTATGGTTGGCGTGTGATTTACTTTTGAAAAACCGGGGTTTTGTTTTTCTCGGTTAAAAACGATTTTTAACCAATTCTTATCTATGTGGTGCGCGAGGTTTGTTAACCAATTTAAAACTCTTGGTTTTATTATTTTGATAAATTTTCAAGCAAGAAAATCATAAAACATCCATGCAAGAAAATACAAAATAAATAAACAACCACGCATGTAAATAATATATCCGGTAACGAGCCAACTCTATGCGCCTTGCCCGTGAGCCAACGGGCAATACTAAGTCATCTAAGGACAAATCCGAATGACTTGATGTGTACTCTTCCCACATGACCCATCGCGTCTCCCGCCGATCTCCGGATCCAAGTTTGAGCCAAGACACCTTCTCCATGGTTCCCTTTTGTTTGTCTTCCGTTCTCCTTTTACAATTTACAAATTTAAAAGGAAATGGCATGCAGCCACGATATCTATTCTAAGCTAATACTAACAATTACAAAGAATAGAAAATCGACATGCAAGCCGTAAAGACCTTCTGGACAGAATGTCCAGTTTGCAAAAATCGAATTTTCAGGCTATCAAGGTGCGTGCATTGCATCAAGGTGGCTCTGATACCACTGTTGGAGTTCATGTAGAGCAACAAACGTAATGGAAGCAAATTTTAAAAACATTTTCACAAAGATTTTACAAGAACTCCATGGATGGTATAAACTTGAAACTCATGCATGCAACCAAAAACAACAAACACAAGGGATATAGAGTTTTATACCTTCCTCCTTAGCTCCTAGCTACAGAAATGAAGGTTGTGTATAATAAGGATGAACTTGTCTTGAAGAAAATGCCTTCAAGAGATCCACCGAAGTGATACACCAAAGACCTCTGACCCTTGTGCTAGCAAGATGCTTCACTAACAACTCTAGTAGTCTTGATGATGCTCAACAGCCCTTCACATTTCTGAAACACACTCAAGAACCTCACAACAACTCTTGTTTGAAGCTTGAAGTAGTGTATGTATGTTCAAGTGACAAAAGCTTCTTTAGCAACTCAATATGCATCCTTATATACACCATATTTTTGTCACTTAAGCTTCTGTAGCCGGCCAAGAGATAAATTCTGATTGGACCAAAAAACCAAAGCCAATGAGAATTGAGTGCCACTTACTTTTCCGAGCTTCACGACCCCTCACGGTCCCTCACGGCCCGTGATGCTTAAGAGCTTCACGGCCCGTGTCGTGTTTCTGGAAGTCGTGGAGGTACTCGTGGTGCAATTTTCCTTCACGATCCCCTTCACGACCCGTGTAGGGCCGTGAAGCTACTCTTGTCCACGGGCCATATAGGCCATGTAGGAACTCGTGGGGACACCGTGCTTCATGACCAGTGGAGCATCCTTCACGGTCGTGACGCCTAGGTCAACTGGAATTCGACCATTTTGACTGGCTGTTTTCACTTAGGGCTGTCGGGGTAGAAGTTGTGTGTATGACCCAATAGGCCCGGACCTCATTGGCAGTGATATGGCATACGTGTTCCAGTGGGCATACTCCAACATAGTTAACCAATCCCCAGCACGACCAAGTTTAAAAAACCTCCGGAATAACGGGACAGAAGGTTCCCCACCCAAGGCACAACATTGAAGTTCAAAACTTGTTATTTTTATAGCACCAAGAGGAGAAAGCCGACTCAAATGGATACTAAAGTATTTTAACACATTTAGAAAAAACTTTGAGATGGTAGACGGACATTAGCAAAGTCAAAGAGCCTAAGATACAAGGCCATATAACCTTAGGGCATTCGCAAATATTTTTCCCCGATCGAGGAAGACGATGATCGTATTGCCTACCAATATCAAAGGATAAACAAAAATCTTTCATACATTCTTCAGTTTAAGAAGAAAAGGCCACGGTTAGATTATTTTTCGACATAGTTAAGAAAGAAGAAACACCAAACCTGTTGTAAAACCTCGATTAGGAAGATGACGGACAGCCAAGATGGTGAAATGGTCTCCAGCGAATAAAAACCAAGCTACCGGCAGCAAAAACAGGAAGCAAACGGAAGAAGTTTTTGAGAAGGAAGAAAAGGCGTCGGTATATATAGACAAATACAAAAACCCTCACGTTCCCCTTTATAAACCATCATTGCTTGACGGGTAGAGGCGCGTGGGACAATCCGCACATCACCACAAATGATGCAGCCAATGAAATATTGCCACGTCCGAGGAACCTTGAGAACTACAAGAGACAACCGGTTTAATTGCATTCGAAATTTCAAACTTCCATCTAAAATTTCATCATTACACTTACACACATATTTATGGCTCATAAATACACGCAATCATGAAAGACAATTCTCAAACTTACCAGATTAGAAGTCTACATTTTCCTATTTTTTAGAAATAAATGTTTTTTCCCCTTTATTTTATTTTATTTTAAAGTCTGGCACTTTCACACTTTGAAGTGATATACGCACCAGACTGGGGGACATGATGACCTTTGTACTGTGTTATGAATGGTCCAAAGGAACCTTCGGAAAATATCCAAGATAGAGTCCACTATCAAATCATGTAAAATATATGTCATGTTAAACCTTCATATAAGACAAAGCGGAAACAGATAGAAGAATGAACACCATCTGCTTAACAGATCAAGAGGATCTGCATTTAATGAACTCTGTCACCTGGACTGAAAGTAATTAATGTAGGCAGATCATGTCTGTATCAAGGAATGAACAACCAAAGATTATTAACCGACCACCATGGCTACAAATACACTATCAGAGGTAAATACATGCATATGATTATCATTAAAAGCTCTCTCTCTCTCTCTCCATATTTATTGCTATTTTTTAGTTGTCAACCCAGTACTCATTCTCACGCCGGAGCTGGGTCGCGAGCCGGTGCTCGTGACGAGGTTAACCGGTGGTTGTTTTGTAGGTGTTCCAGACCAAGTCTAAGCGGAAGCGGATTACACACAACACGCCTGCTTCAACATCTTTCGCAATTAAAGTGTTATTTTTAAGACCATCTGAGAATTATTTGTAACACCATTAATGACTCTGGGTATGACAAGAGAGCCTAAGTGAAGCTATAGTGATGTTACTCTAGTATGGCAAGAGAGCCTAAGGAAGCTTACCCATCTTCCGAAAATAGAGAAAATTAGTGATAAGCCTCCAGATTTGTAATTGTTCAAGAACAAGCTTTGGGTTGAGATACAAACTGTAAGGCGAAATAATCTGCCATCAAATTTTACATTCAAGATAATTAATAAGCTCATTCTCCCTGCACAAATTCTTCAATATTGAAAATAAGTATGCCCTAACATTCGTACCTTTCATTAATTTACCAAATCAACTGGATAAACTATAACAATCAAATAATCCAAATCCTAGAACCAAAAGCAGAAGAAAATTAGGGGGAATACCTCAAGGGAGAAACCAATGGTGGTAAGAACAGCATCTGTGAGATAAGAACGAGTTATAACGGGCATTTTTTTGTACCATTCTTCTACAACTTGTGTCATTTTCTCGTTAATCAAACAACAGTAACCTGATTTTTCAACAATATCGATCAGAAATGTGTAAAGAGAGAACTTGAAGAATATAGAGAGGAATAAAATTGTGTGTGTTTAGAGAGAGAGAAACGAGAGAGAGAGAGAGAGAGAGAGAGAGAGAGGGAGGCCTGTGTAAAGGATTCGATTGTAAAGTTGTGTTGACTTTTTAATTCTTTGACTTGTCTTTTATCTCAAATAGCACCTTCAATTCGTCCGTATTCCGTAACGTGGATCGGTAAGGATTACGACCTGTTTTTTTCATCTCAAATAGCACCCTGTTTGATCCTATATTTTATCGACGTATATATAGTTGTTTGAATCTCATCAAACCAATATTAATTCCAATGTTTTTAGATTCGGGTTGACCTGCCTCGAGACCGGTTAACATAAGACGTGTTTTTGATAATTTCCAGTCCGGAGCGACCTGACCGGGTTAGCGGTTTAACTGGTCGGACTAGTGTACATCGACCCGGTTTGACTCGGTTTGCTATTTTATTTTTATAAAAAGATGACTTTTAACCCTAATCGTTTCCATATACTAAGTGAAAGTGAGCTTAATGCGTACAATACTTCAATTTCCTAAAATAATGAATTTAGTTTGATTGTGAGCCTATGACAATTATTGTTTGAATTTTCTTTTTCTTATTGTATGTTGAACTTAATTATTGTGTTTGGATTGATGATATTGTAGGTTTATGATTTATTTTTTGTAGTTTATATATATGTATCATATATATATATATATATATATATATATATATATATAACTATAAACCGGATAGACCCACTGGTCGAACCGGTTGACCCGTGACCCTGTTAGGAGACCTGGTCAACTAAAAAACCAGTTTTTAAAACATAGATTAACACCCAAAACCTTCAATTAAACACCATATTATTCCGATATTTACACACAAAACAAAGTATATTTCCAACAATAACCTCCAAAAATTGCTTTTTTTCATTCGTATTACCACATATTGGGCATCTAACTGCGGGAAGTGACATACCACGGAGGCATAGATTCAATCGAGTAGGTTTCACTTTCTTAACACTCGCCATATAAAACAATTGACTATACGAGATAGCCACTTATTTCTTAAATATTGATTTCAAAGATAGAAACAAGATAAGCTTTCAATGATAAGTCATAAGAATTTTACTAAAAAGTTACCACTTGGATTGTTCTTCCACCTCCATAAATCATTGCCTTCATTCAACAAGACATGCTGCGTTAGATTCTCTAATATTAATATTTGAGCTGATACTTGCACCAAATATGTTGATTGTGACCATGACCACCTCCATGTAGCTCTTTCATCAACCATGTTAAAGCAAATGGAGTAGGTCAAAATTGGTTTGACCTGACCTTCATGACCGTAAAAGGAACTCCACGGGGCGTCAAGATGAGTACCTTCACGAATCTTAGATAGGCGGCACAGGTCATGATACCTATTGACTTCACAGCTCGTGAAGCGTTAGTAACGGCCCGTAAAGGTCGGATTTCAAGTGACACTTGTTTTTCATTGGACCATTCCATGAACCAATGGAGAGGAGGACTTTGGCCGGCCAAGAGGATTCCTAGAGGCTTCTAATGGTCTTTAAAAGGGCGAAAACTCTTCCTTCTTCACACCTTTTGCCAAAATTGCATGCATAGTACACTAAACACACTCATACAAGAGAGTAGTGAGTTCAAGTGGTCTTTTGTGGCTGTACATGTAACACCCGTAAAATTGGTACAAATTTAAACTATTTAAACTTAAATTAAAAGATAATAGATACCTGCTTGTTTACAAAATATCATCTAAACGGTTTACAAAATCAAGCGGACACTTTTAATTTTACATAATATTTGGAGTTACTTAGTAAATGTATCTTTGACCATTAATAATATGAGAGGAAGATATCACAAAAGTTGAATCCAAACATGTCTTCATTGATTCCCAAAAAAATCAAGCCCTTCATTCCACGATCGATCATAAATACTATTCATCTGTGTATACAAAAACATTTTAACAACATAATGTTAGCATATAGCTAGTGGGTGCACCAAAAATTAGTTCAGTATACAAAAACAAGTCATCATGATCTTATTTTTAAATCATGGCAACACAATAATAACACATAAGATGTGGGGTACAAGTCCACTAGACTTTGTATCTTTCATGGTGGCCAACTACAGTCAACAAATCCACGTGGGGTATGCCCACATTTCCCATTAAGGTGGGAGAGCACGAAGCATCCACTGTAAAACGGTTATTAGGAATGAACAATCTTTTCCCCAAGTCTACTCGTGTATATCCAGTTCAGTGGCTTGTCAACCCATTGAACCATACGGTCATAACGGCTATTTATCATTCCATTCCACTCATTGTATCAAGTCTATTCCACCCGTGTATCAAGTCTTAAATTCCGAAGCTACTTGACCCATACACATCACCAAATGGCATAAACATAGCATACAAGTATAAGGTTCAAACACGGATCCAGATCATATATCTTAACCATAATCGCAAGCAAGTTAAACATATAAGGTTCACAACTTGCAAGAATCCATAATTTGTATATCACAGATGTCAAAGGCATCAATTATACACATACATATGCCAATTTCATGAAATCTTGATAGCCACTTAAACCATATGTAATTCCATTAATAAATATAAAGAATTAACATGGTGACTATGATGAGTGTAAAATTTATTGCGTATCCACAGGGTACAACTCACTTGAAAGTTGTGATGAGGATCACAACACCAAATCAAAATTAGTCACTTGATAGGACACCCTATAATTAAAAGTACACAAGACCATCTTAGATAACTTAGCAAAATTCTCAAGCTAAGTAACATATTTGACCTCAATACTAGATTAGTTAAGAGGCCTCAAATACACTTTGATAAGAGCTACTCTTGAATTCCATAACAACTCACAAAAGCTTAAGGTCAAATACTAAAAAAATCTTGTTTTACGTTTGTCAAATACACTCCCAAAATTGACATAGCTACTGTATTTCGATCTTTAGGCCATTCTTCTGTTCAGATTAGCTTCTAGGTTCAAAAGATAAATATAAGCAGACATTTCCAGATTTCCCACAATATATAATACGACCTCTAACGATTTTTATATTATTTTTAATGATTTTAGCAAAACAGCCTAAAACCTGTAGAAAATTCCGAACAACATGCTGCTTTTGCGATTTTCTTCGCAAAAACTTGCCATTTTTATATCTAAATCGACCCCAAAGTATACCAAACTCAAAGATAGGTTTATAGAACATGGTTAGGACATTTTTAACACATCAAAACACATTATAACATTAACATACCCAATCATTAAGTGGTTAAACCCTAACTTACTCAACTTTACTAAATTGTGATCTATATGCTCAAGAACTTCAACACACAACAAAATTTGGTCTAATTAACTGTTGGGGTTTCTAGGGCACGCAACAGAAGCAAGAAACAACATAAGAAGCCCAAAAAACAAGCATGCATTTCATAAAAACATGAAACCCCATACATGGATCATACTCTATGTAAAGAAATGCAACAAGAGAAGGAGGTTAGAAATTATATCAGCCTCCTTAGCTCCAGAAACTTGACTTGTGTTGGTGATGATCCTCCTCCTTGGATAAAACCGAATTAACTATTGGATGGTACCCTGGGAACACGCCAACCTCTTGTTCTAGCAAGCTCCTTGTGATTCTTCTCTTCAGAAAATCACTCAAGAACAGCAACTAATGAGATCAATCTCTGGAACCTTACTAATGTGTACACTCTCTAAGTCACAAATGAACTTTAAGAGGATATATGTTTGAATGTGGCCAAGAGTGAGAGAAGAGAGCAAAATGATACTCTTTTATAAACTCTCTGGAGCCAATTCACCTCCCTTAGACCGGCAAGACTCCATCATGAAGCCCCCATGCATTGGCCAAGTCTAGAGGTGATTTGACAAAAAGGCACATGCAGCCGTAGCGGCGCTAACCTTTAAGGTTTAGCGGCGCTAACCCCTTAAAGTTAGCGGCGCTATCGCGGCCTGCCAAGTGACATGACACAAAGTACATGCAGCCTTAGCGGTACTAACCCTTAAGGTTTAGCGACGCTAAACCCTTAATGTTAGCGGCGCTATCGCGACCTGCGAAGTCATCTTTTGTCTTTTGTCAGTTTTGGTCTTTTTACTTTAGTTGTTGTCAGGTTTGACCCCGGTGTATGACCCAATAGGCTCATACATCATCGGTAGTGATTTAAATGGTTTACTCACATCAGTGGGCATATTCTAACAAAGTCCCACTTGCACACGATGCACCGTGTCTTTTAAACAATAGACAATGAGCGGCCTCTAGCAAAGCATCATTGCCCCCAAGTCAGTATGAGTTTCGTTATCCATAATAGAAACCTATTCATAAAGAAAGGTCCTATAGATAAGTGATCTTAAAAATCCTTTTGTTCTCGATATCCGTGTGAACACGAGACATGGATTAAATGTCAATCTCTAGATTGTTCACTATTGTATTTCTCGATCTTGATTGGTGGTGACCAAAAGTTAACGACATATATGATTCTCAATCAATATTCCTTGCGCATGGCCATGAATAATTTTGGTGTCAGCTCCCAATCATCGAGGGGCCCAGGGATACCATACTTCCTTTTGACCGTATAACCCTATACCATACTTCTTGGCTTATTTAGTTATTTCCTTTATCACAGCCAGTCACGAACTGCTTTTGAAAATAGCTAAATCAAGAAAGAACTATGATATAGTGGTTCATACATCTCAGGTCTAAGGACGTAAGATATTATCATCCCAAGTTACTCGTGACATAATCCATGAAGTATACTTGGGTGTAGGTCTTCCAGTCACTTGAAACTCTTTTCAAGCACAGATAGGCATTGCTCCTTAATTCAACCATTTTGAATTCAAGGTCATATGCCTATCTCAGTCTTAATTCAATCTTCCTTCCAGAAGATCGACTGACTGTGGAAAGTTTGAAATATAGAATAATATTTCTTGAAGTAATTAAACATGCTAATGGAACACAGTAGAGTCTTATGAATGTAACCGTATCACACACATGTATAATCTCCATTATAAATCGAAACAAGCATAAGTTACAATACTGTCTTTATCGTTCCGAAAATATAATTTACATATCAAACAAACTAAATACATAACTCAAGCCAAATCGCCGGCAAATTTTACACCTATTGCATTAGTGTGAGAGTCATGAGCTGCCTGCGGTAACGGCTTCATGAATGGATCCACAAGGTTTCTATCCGAAGCTACTCTACTTATGATGACTTCACCACTTTCAACTACATCTCGTATAAAGTGGTATTTGCGCAATATGTGTCTTGTTCTCTTGTGAGCTCTTGGTTCCTTTGCCAAAGCCACCGAACCCTCATTGTCACAAAATATCTCAATAGGGCCAACGATGCTTGGAAGCACTTGTAGATCTTGGATGAATTTCTTCATCCACACGGCCTCCTTTTTGGCTTCACTTGCCGCAATGTATTCCGATTCGGTAGTCAAATCAGCCATCGTGTCTTGCTTCGAGCTCCTCCAGCTGATAGCACCACCATTAAACAACAATACAAACCCCGATTGAGATCTCGGCAGTCATCCCTGTCTGTTTGGAAGCTAGCATCCGAGTAACCCTTTACTCTCAGCTCTTCTTCCCCACCATATACTAAGAACATTTATTTCATACGCCTAAGGTATTTGAGTATGTTCTTTATAGCTCTCCAATGAAGTTACCCGGGATTTGCCTGATATCTACTAGTCATGCTCAAAGCACATGACACATCAGGACGAGTGCATAACATGGCGTACATGATCGATCCCATAGCCGAAGCATATGGTACTCGCTCCATTACTTCTATCTCCTCTTGGGAGGTAGGACATTGAGTCTTGCTCAATGTCAAGCCATGTACCATAGGGAGGGTTCCTTTATTGGATTCCTCCATTTTAAAGCGTCTCATGACCTTATCTATATAAGCACTTTCACAAAGCCCGAGCAGCCTTCTAGATCTATCTCTATAGATCTTGATTCCCAGAATATAGCTCGCATCCCCTAGGTCCTTCATTGAAAAACAATTCCCTAGTCAAGCTTTAACACTCCTTATGCTCGGAATATGATTTCCAATGAGTAGTATATCATCTACATATAGGACTAAGAAGACTATAGTGCTCCCACTAGCCCTGACATATACACATGGTTCATCTTTGCTTTTCGAAAATCCAAATTCCTTGATTTTCTCATCAAAGCATAGATTCCAGCTATGAGATGCTTGCTTGAGTCCATAAATGGACTTCTTCAGTTTACAGACCTTGTTTGGATACTCTGGATGTACAAAACCATAAGGCTGTGTCATATACACCTCTTATGAAAGCTTCCCATTAAGGATGGCGGTTTTAACATCCATTTGCCATATTTCATAATCATGAAATACAGCAATTTCCAGAAGTATCCGGATAGACTTCAACATAGCCACTGGGGAAAAAGTTTCATCCTAGTCTACACCAGGTGTCTGAGTGAAACCCTTTGCCACCAGTCGGGCTTTGAAGGTATCCAAGGTTCCGTCCATGCCAGTCTTTTTCTTGAAGATCCATTTACACCCTACGGGTCTAACCCCGGGTGTGGGATCAACCAGTTCCCACACCTGGTTATCTGACATGGATTGCATCTGACTTTCCATTGCTCCTCTCCATTTTCCAGACTCAGGGCCTGCCATTGCTTCCTTGTAGTTGGTGGGCTCATCATACTCCACTACTAACTCGCTGCCCTCAGATATGTGGAATCCATATCTCTCTGGCTCATAACGAGTTCTACTAGAATGCCTTGGAGTAAGCAATGAATGAGTCTCAGGAACTGCAGCATTTTCATGCTCAGTTTCAACCGTCTCAGGCTGAGTGCTAGTGCCAACCTCAAGTTCTTTATCAGTTGACCCTTGAACTTCCTCAAGGTCAATTTCCTTATTGCCTCTTTGTTTGGATAGCATTTCTCATTCTAGGAAAAATCCCCTTCGACCAACAAAAACTTTGTTCTCAGAAGGTTTATAAAATATATATCCAACACCGGCAGGAGGATATCCGATAAAGTAACACCCTTCCGAGCGAGGTTCAAGTTTGTCCTCAGCCTCACGTCTCACGTAGGCTTGACAACCCCAAACTCGTAGGTATGAAAGTGTCGGCTTCCTATTATGCCACATTTCATAATTTTATTTAATACTTTCTTGGTTGGTGCGAGGTTAAGGATTCTTACCGCCGTTTCTAGAGCATATCCACAGAAACTAATAGGTACCTCTGTTTGACTCATCATGGACCTTACCATGTCTAGTAAAGTCCGGTTCCTCCTCTCAGCGACCCCATTTAATTGTCGAGTCCATGGAGGTGTTAATTGTGAAATAATTCCACAATTCTTAAGATGATCGGTAAATTCGGTACTTAGATACTCTCCACCTCTATCAGACCGGAGTATCTTTATTGTTTTGCTCAATTGATTCTGGACTTCATTTTGGAATCTCTTGAACACCTCTAAGGTTTCATGCTTGTGATTAACAAGGTAGACATATCCATACCTACTATAATCATCTATAAAGGTTACGAAGTATCTCGAGTTATTTCTCGTGACATGCTTGAAAGCCCCACATACATCCGTATGGATGATATCTAAAAGGTCCTTTCCCCTCTCACTAGTCCCCGTGAAAGGTGCTTTTGTCATCTTGCCTAATAAACACGAATCACATACATCATTTGATCCATGGTCAAATGATTCCAAGATCTCATCCACTTGGAGCTTGGTGATGCGAGTCTTGTTTATGTGTAACACCGGGTTTTGCAAACTTAAAATTTGTCATAATTTAAACTTTTTAAGTATGTTTATCGAAGGCGTACAACGGAAACTAAACACTGATTATAAAACATAAAGGTTATAACCGGACTTGGCGTTTATAATTATAAAACCACATAGCCAAGACCCAAACGAACCGGTATTACCGACTACTAACCGACCATCGGATCACAAGATATAAAAATATAACCAGGTAGTGTTCCCGAAAAGTAACTACAAATACCAATAAGGACCCGCCTCACCAGGCTACCTAGTCTTTACCTGTAAAAAGGATAAATCATGAACCTGTTAGCTACAATAGCTAGTGTGTACAGATTTGCACATAAGTATCAATAAACATGCAATCAAATCTCAGGAAAGCACACAAGGCTATCCTATCATATTGCGGCGCGCCAATCATGTCAGCAGAAGTCGTGTCTTGCAAGGTAGCGAGCCCCGCTCAACAACTCTAGCTGAGGAATCAGCCGCAACCAATTGCACCAGTGGGGGAGCGAAGAGCAGTCCACATGGTGCATTCTATCTATCATGCTGGTTCCCGCCTAAGCGAAGAACCCAGTTCATATTAAGGAACGGCGGCCTGCAGAACCTTACACAAGCATATACTCATGAGTACCATTAGTTCCCCAATTTATAGCCCCTAAGGACCCTGGGAACACAGCCAGATATTATCCCCGAGTGTCCGGACATAATAACATATACAAATAGCTGATCCTATTAGGATCCAGTTAATGCGCGCATATAATCACACCAATTAATATCTTTCATGCTGATAAACAAACATATAAGTACAATTCTATCACATTATACACTTACCACATAATTTCTGACTCGAGTATTCTCTTACTTTTACAGCAATTCTAATCATCATAAACATGGTACCTCATATCATAACGCACCTTTGCATACGTACTTAGAATCACCAATACACGTATAAAATATACAATGGTTAGCATTACTTACTGAGCCTCATGGGAAACCGGTACTCACCTTGAGATTACAGTAGGCAGATAATGTTGGGAATCCTTAGAGTCGTCCGAACCACCTAACACAGTAGGTATAGATTTAAACACCACTTAGTATAAACTACACTTGACTATTCTAACAACTATCTCAATCAAAAGGTTAACATGGCTTCTGACAGCCTCCTACGGCCGCAGGAACATGTTCCTACGCCCGCATGATGTCTTTACAACACGTACTACGACCGTAGTAGATATACACTACGCCCGCATAAAGTGTTCCCAAGAAACCATGTCCTAAGGTCGAAGGGACCATTCCCTACGCCCGCAGGAGGTATCCTTTGGGTGCCCACGGCCGCAGGTTATGTACCCACGCCCGTAGGCTTCGTTCCTTCAACCTTAGGTGGTAAACCACATAAAATACCCTCCTACGGCCGCAAAAACCTTTTCCTACGGCCACAGAAGGCTTAATTTCAATAATCCTGAAAAACACCCTCCTACGGCCGTAGGAACATTTTACTACGGCCGCAGGAATATTAGGGTCCCTACGGCCGCAGAAACATTTTCTTACGGCCGTAGGAAGGGTCTGCACATCAGACTTCATCCCTGTTCGAACACAGCTGATGTTCTTCACGTTTTTGGACACCAATAGGACCAAAACTCAATTTCAATCATCTATACACTTCCTTTTACATCCATTGAAGTCTATAAACATGTTTTATACTAAAACCCATCATTTAAAACATGATTCAATCACTAATTTAGCTTACCACCAACACAACCTCAAGAACATGGTTTCTTCATAAGAAATACTTACAATCAAGATGAAGCAACAGTAGATTAGCCCCTTTGAATCCCGTTATAAGCCTCTTGCTACTTATTTCCTTTGATTTCTCTTTCAAAACTCGAAGAGTTGAGAGTGTGTGTGTGTGTCGTGGGCTTGTGTGTATTTCTAGTGTGTGTATTGTGTGTTTACAGGGGATAAGAAGAAGAGGAAACCGACATAGAGGTTTATCACTTTAAACCTCGGGTATTTTATTCCCCTATTCAACTTACAGTACAACTTAGGTTTACCTGTTTCAACTAACGGGGATATCTATGGAACCATTACGCGAAACCGTTTAATATTTTATCACTTTTGCATACTAACTGTAACTTTCATATATCCACTTTAACTAATTAAAACATAAATAATCACTATAACATATATATTTAAAGTCAAGGTACAACCACCTGAGCATGAAGTACAACTAAGTACTACTAGGCCCATTTTGAGGATGTTACATTATGTGGCCAAGACGACTATGCCACAAAGAAAACTTGTCCAAAACATTTTTGGAATCGGAATCAATATTCATGATAGACTTTCTTGAATCAATGTATACATTTGCCTCATATATGCCATGACATGGTAAAGCTTTAAATTAAACAACTTCATTTTTAAAGCAAATGATTGTTCCATAAACAAATTTAAAATCATAACCATCGTCATACAATTTGTGAAAAGAAATAATGTTTCTAGCCACATTGGGCGAATAACATACATCCTTTAACAAAATAGAATAGCCGGTCTTGAATGAAAGCTCCAAATCACCCTTTGCTTCCACTGGGACAACTTCCGAGTTTCCAATAACAAGATCTAGCTCTCCACGCTCCAAGCTCCTACTTGCTTTTAGCACCTGCACCATATTACATATGTGAGTGCCACAGCCAGTATCCAAGACCCAGCTTTTAGAAGTAGAAGTGTGGTGGAGTTCTATCATGAATGTACCTGAAGTGTCGTGGCCCGATATGCTCATATCTTTGGGCTTGTTGAGTCCCTCCAAGTACTTCGAGCAGCTTCGGCGGTAATGGCCCTTGCCCCCACAAAAGAAGCACTCCGCATCCTCCGGAGTCTTGGCTTGGGGAAGTTTCCCCTTGCCTTTTCCCTAGGAGGTCGGGGCAGGCTTAGCCACGCCAACCTTTCCCTTAACCTTCCTCTTCTTGGAAGGGGCGGCCTTCTTTTTCGTGATGCGGCCTTCCCGGATGGCTAGAACGTGAGTGGAGGAAGAGGATGGCTTGCTCTTGGTCATGCTCGCTTCGGCAGTCTTGAGCATACCATGCAGCTTCATCAAGGATTTGTCCATGTTGTGCATGTGATAACTCATAATGAATTGATCATATGCACTGGGCAGGGATTGGAGGATCAAATCTGTTGGAGTATGCCCACTGACACACGTACGCCAAATGATTACTACCGATGATGTATGGGCCTATCGGGTCACATGCCGGGTGTTGATCTTGACAACAACCTAATAGGGAGGGTTATAAATGAATAATTAAAGATGGTTGGTAATCTGGTCAAGGTTAGCGACGCTAAACCCTGCTGTCGCTAACTGTGCCACGTTAGCGGCGCTAACCTTAACTGTCTACCGGCGCTAAATTTGGGCGGTTAGCGGCGCTAACCCATCTGACATATTACAACTTTATTCCTTTCACCTCCACTGTCCACCAATGCATGTTGATGTCTTTAAGACTTTGTTGGCCGGTCTTGGGAGTTCCAGGGGGCACAAGAGACTTATTAAAAACACATGCAACTCTCATTTTGTCACTTGATGGTTTAAGTGACACACACACATAAGAAAACATGAGAGTTGTTCTTATGAGTATTTGAAAGAGAGAGTTCAAAAGAGAGGTTCCTGGAGTTCTTGAGGTTGTTGTTCCAGAGAAGGTGTCGCTATATGGTGTAGGACACTTTATGGGATGCTAGTACATCAAGATCACGGTTTTCCCGAGGTGGACTTCTATAGAGGAAGAAGGTGCTATTGCTCGAGTTCATGATCTACACCAACAACCAGAGATTCTTCAAGGGTATATTTCTCTCTTCTCTGCTCTTTTAGTTGCATTTCTTAGTTGTAGAGATTGGTACACATTTGGGGTTCCTTTTGTGGTTTGTTTTTGCTTTGAAATTTTCTGATTTTGTACTTGCATGCTACAGCTGTGCCAAACCCCGAACCCCAACAGTGGTATCAGAGCCACCTCTACACTAGATTTGCACTTGGTGGCTTTGAAAATCCGAAAAATGTGATTTTTGGTTGTGTCCAGGGTTTAGCGGCGCTAACCTTTCCATGTTAGCGGCGCTAACCTATCAGTAGCGGTCGCTATCTCGTCTCGCGTTAGCGGCGCTAAGTCGTAGTTAACGGCGCTAACTTTTATAGTTAGCGGCACTAACCCGTCTGGCAGAATGCATTTTTGCCTAAAATCAATTTTGTTGGATCACTTGAGCTACTTGTACTTTCTGGATTTTTCCAGAATTTTGGATGTGATGTATTTAAGTTGCCTTATGTCTTGGTTGGTGTATTTATATGTGGATTAACATTATGGCATGAAAATGGTTAATTGCATATACTTACATTGTGTATATATGAATATGGAGTTTTTGACTTGTTTAAGGTTTCTGTTAAATAAATAATTTATTATTGTTATTTATGTATAGTGTAGGGTACCTTTGTGTAAATACTATGTATTATTTATATTGGTGATGGAATGCAATACGCCCTCAACGGGTTTCCACAATACATAACATGGTATCGAGCATAACCTAAACCTCGATCCCCAATTTTTTTTTCGATCTACCGATCGACGGCGCTTACCCGTCGCCGGTCAAGCTTCCGCCGCCGTCGCCGGTTTTTCTCCCGCTCGCAGTCGCCGCTTGCAAAGTTTGGGTTGGTGCATGTGTGATTTGGCTCCTTGCTGCAGCACTGGAACCAAGGCATAGACACTTTAATTAATTAATTGTCCATTTGCCTTGCCTACTCCCTAGGTGGAAATCACTGGAACCAAAGGAAAATTAATTTAATTATCTAGTGCAGCCACCCTACACCCTGCCATTGCTTTCGCTGAGCCCTAGGTGGCAGAAATCCTAGGTGCGACTTCCTAGGTCAACAAATCCCTAGGCGCGTAACCCTAGGTGTGCGTTTCTCCTTCTGCCGGTTTGATACACTCGCCGGTTTGGTCTACCACTCCTGCTGTCACGATTATTTCAGCCGCCGCTGCCTCAGGCTACTGCGATCTCCGGTTACTCTGTTCTTCGGGATATCTTTTTGGTGAGCTCGTTTCTGTTTTTAATTCTTTTGTTATCTTTATTTTTCGTGAGTACAATTATTATTAGTCATGGCCGCCAATGATCCCACCCCACCACCTACCCCCACGGCTTCCCAACTAGTATTTGCTATTGGTAATGTTTACCCTCAGTTCAGTTTCAAACTTACAACTGACGGGTCTCGTTATAAATTATGGCGTCGTATTTTTACTGATATGTGTAAAGGGGCAAAAGTTATGAGTCATATCACTGGGAAATCTAAACCTAAAAGTGATGATGATGAGGATTGGGAAGCTATTGACTCCCGTATTAAATCTTGGTTTTACTCTACCTGTGAACCTAATTTGCTTAATATTATCACGACAGATAATTGTACTGCAAAAGACTTATGGGACGCCCTTGATGCTCATTTCTTGAATAATAAGTTATCCCGTAGTCTACAGCTTCAAACTTTATTTCGGAACACCAAAAAATGTGTTCTATCTATTACTGATTACTGCCATATGTTAAAAGATTTAGCTGATTCCCTGGCTGATGTTGATACAAAAATTTCTGATCAGGATCTTGTGTTACAAATCTTACAGAATTTACCACCCTCGTACCAAAGCTTGGTAGATGTTATCACTCACTCCAAACCTTTTCCCACCTTCCTTGAGGCCAAAAACATGTTACTCATGCATGAGTCACGTGAAGACCAACCCGAACCCACTGTTGACACACAACCTTCCCACAGTTCTGCCCTTTATTCTACCTCTAGTACTAATAATAATGGGAAAGGGAAAAATAAAAATAACCGGGGAAACAAAAACACGAGACGGGTTTCATCTAAAGGTAATTCCGGGGGAGGGGGTGCTTCTGGTATTTTCACTGGTAATTCTGGTGATGCAGGTAATTCAGGTGGTTCACCAGTTTTCAACAATCAGCTTCTCCAACTTCTGCAAAATGTCATGCATCAACAGCAGTCTCAGTCCCCTCAGCATGTCGGATCTCACCGCTTTTCGGCACCTTCTGCGCCGCCATCTGCACTATATGTTGCGCCTTCTACAGCACCTCCAGCTCCTGCGGCTCAACCTCAGTTCACGGATCTAGCCTCGCTATTCAGCGCAATGTCTATCTAGCAACCTACACAGCATCAAGACAACAACTACTATATGGACACCGGTGCAAGCTCTCACATGTCATTCAACCAAGGTAACTTACTTTCTCTTAAACCTTGTGGCAAGTCAAAAGTAATTATGGTTGGTAATGGTGCTTTACTTTCGGTGTCTTGTATTGGTGATACATTCATTCCATTTTCTTAAAACAAACTGGCACTTAAAAATGTTCTTGTTTCTGATCAAATGGTTAAAAATATGATTTATGTTCGTAAGTTCACTCTTGATAACTGGGTTTCTGTTGAATTTGATCCTTTTGGTTTCTCCATAAAGGATCTTAATACAGGTCGTTTTCTTCATCGTTCTGATAGCGTTGGTGATCTTTATCCGGTTCTTCAGCCTTCTCAGTCGTCCGTGTCTCTAGATACTGCCCTTGCTGCTGTGTCTTCTCATGTGTGGCATCGCCGTCTTGGTCACCCTGGCGTATCTACTTTTAATTTTTTACATTCTCGTAAATTTATTTCTTGTTCCAACAACATGTTACCCATGTGTCATGCATGTCAACTAGGTAAACATTGTCGTTTGTCTTTTTCTAGTTCCGTCACTAAGACTTCTAGGGTTTTTGAGCTAGTTCATTCTGATTTGTGGACATCACCTGTGACTATTTTGAGTGGTTATAAATATTACATTTTATTTTTGGATGACTTTTCTCATTTTTTATGGGTGTTTCCTTTGCGTGTGAAATATGATGTGTTTCAAGCTTTTTGTAATTTTCGTGCCTACGTTGTTAATCAGTTTAAAACAGATATTCAATCGTTTCAGTGTGATAACGGGCGTGAATTTAATAATACTAGATTGCTTGATCTTTTTCAACAAAATGGAATTAAAATTCGCTTTTCTTGTCCGTACACGTCACAACAAAATGGTAAAGTTGAACGTGCCATACGCACTATTAACAATGTCGTCCGCACTCTCTTGTTTCAGGCCTCTCTTCCTCCCAAATTCTGGGTTGAAGCTCTCAACATGTCAATTCACATTCTCAATCTTCTGCCCACAACCACCCTAGCTTTCAAATCCCCTTGTGAAATCTTGTACGGAACCTTCCCTACCTTCACGCATTTGCGTGTTTTCGGATGTCTATGTTATCCTAATCTCTCTTCTACGACGCCTCACAAGCTCTCCCCTCGTTCTACTGCCTGTGTGTATCTGGGTCCATCGTCTTCTCATCGGGGCCATCGATGCTATGATCTTGTCTCGCATCACATCATTATCTCTCGACATGTGGTGTTTGATGAAGATCATTTCCCGTATGCTTCGTTTAATGCGCCATCATCTCACTCCGACTATGATGCTTTTGTTTACGATCAGACCTCCCCTACTTTGATGTCTGACGTTAATTCTGCATCGTCTCAAGCTACTCATCCTGTGCCCCCTCCTGATCCGGATACCTCCACCGCTGACTCTCCTTCCCGCGCTAGTCACGACCATTCTCCTGCAGCTACGGCCTCGTCTGGCAGCACCTCTGCGCCAGATACTGTGTCTCCCGGCGACACTGTTGTTTCCTCGTCTCCTTCACCTCCGTCTATTGCTTCCTCTACTCATCCCATGACCACTAGATCGCGTACTGGGAATCTCAAACCCCGTCAGATTCTCAATCTCTCGGCGGTCGACTCTCTCTCGCCGATCCCGAAATCGACTGCTCAAGCAGTTGGTGATTCGAACTGGAAGGCAGCCATGGACTCTGAAATGTCTTCTTTGCTTTCTAATCACACATGGGATCTCGTTCCACTTCCAACTAATGTTAACATTGTTGGTTGTCGGTGGTTATATCGTCACAAGTTCGATAGTCAGGGCCGACTTGACCGTTACAAAGGTCGGTTGATTGCCCAGGGCTTCTCTCAACAACCTGGTCTTGACTATTGCCCAGTGAAACCGGCTACTATTCGGACCGTTCTTAGTATTTCTATCTCTTTGAACTGGCCCATCCATCAGTTGGACGTCAAAAATGCTTTTCTTAACGGTGATTTGTACGAGGAGGTCTACATGAAACAAGCACCTGGTTATGTTCATCCTTCCTATCAGAATCATGTTTGCCGGCAACGCAAAGCTCTTTATGGGCTTAAGCAAGCCCCGCGTGCTTGGTTTCAGCGATTTGCTGTCTTCATCACCTCTCTTGGTTTCTCTTCCAGCAAATCAGATAGCTCCCTTTTCGTCTATCACCATGGCCGTGACACTATATACTTACTGTTATATGTCGATGACATCATTTTGACGGCCTCCTCTCCTGCTTTGGTCACGCGTGTCATTTCTTGACTCTCCTCTGAGTTCAAAATGACTGACCTTGGTGCTCTCTCCTTTTTTCTAGGGGTTGCTGCCACTCGCTCCTCCTCGGGTCTTTTTCTGACTCAGTCAGTTTTTGCCCAGGATATCATCACTCGTGCTGGCATGGATACGTGCAATCCTTGCTCCACACCGGCGGAGACAAAGTCTAAACTACCCTCTTCTGGTGTGCCAGTATCTGATCCGACTCTTTATCGGAGTCTTGCTGGTGCTCTACAGTCATAACGTTTACTCGCCCGGACATCTCTTATGTTGTTCAGCAAATCTGTCTCTTTATGCATGATCCTCGCGAACCGCATCTGAATGCTCTTAAACGTATTCTGCGATATCTAAAGGGTACTATTTCCCAAGGTCTTTTTCTCCGTCCCTCATATGTTGATTGTTTGGTGTCCTACACTGATGCTGATTGGGCCGGTTGCCCTGAAACGCGCCGGTCTACATCTGGGTTCTCCATTTTCCTGGGTGACAATCTTGTTTCTTGGTAGTCCAAGCGACAACACGTTGTTTCCCGCTCCAGTGCTGAAGCTGAATATCGTGGCATTGCTAATGTCGTCGCCGAGTCTGCTTGGCTTCGCAATCTTCTGGTCGAGTTGGGTCTCCCTCTTTCCCGTGCCACGGTTGTTTTTTGTGATAATGTGAGTGCCATGTATTTAGCCAATAACCCTGTACAGCACTAGCGTACCAAACATGTGGAACTTGACTTACACTTTGTGAGAGAACGTGTTGCTTTAGGGCAAGTGCGTGTGTTGCATGTGCCCTCGTCTCATCAGTTTGCATATATATTTACTAAAGGCCTACCTACATAGTTGTTTTTAGATTTCAGATCCAGTCTAAGCATTCGCCCTCCTCTAGCTCCGACTGCGGGGGTGTGTTAAATAAATAATTTATTATTGTTATTTATGTATAGTGTAGGGTACCTTTGTGTAAATACTATGTATTATTTATATTGGTGATGGAATGCAATACACCCTCAACAGGTTTCCACAATACGTAACAGTTTCTAATGCATATGTACATAGGATTATTAGTGCCTTGAGTGATTAGATAATGTTAACCAAGACATATAAGATTTGCATGGTTTTTGTGCGGCACACCATGTACTAGATTTGTTGTATGTGGTTGTAATATTTGTGTCCGGTAACGATTGAGCCTTTAAGACCTATGTGATGTGTTTGGTTGTGTAAATTACTTTATTCATTCATTTGGTGGTTTGTACCACAATGGTTTGTAATAATTTAATTTTATTCGGTTTGTATATTTAACGGCTTGCATGCCGATTTCTTTTCTTGGTAATTTGTAGTATTAGCTTAGAATAGAAAATTGTGGCTTTCATGCCGTTTCCTTTTAAAATTTGTAAATTGTAAAAGGAGAACCGAAACAACCAACAAGAACCATGGAGGGTGTCTTGGCAAGCTTGGATCCGGAGGTCGGTAGGAGACGCAGTGGATCAAGTGGGAGGAGCACAAATCAAGTCATTCGGAATATGTTCTTAGATGACTTAGTCTTGCCCGTTGGCTCACGGATAAGACGCATAGGGTTTTCGGCTCGCTACCGGACTTGTATTACATGCGTGGTTGGTTTTATTTTGTATTATTTCTTGCATGGATGTTTAGGATCTTCGCATGCTAGAAAATATTTCAAAATAATAAAACCAAAGAGTTTTAAATTGGTTTACAAACTCCGCGCGCCACATAGACAAGAATTGGTTAAAATCGTTTTAACCGGCAAAAAAAAATCCTGTTTTTCAAAATTGTAAATCTCACGCCATCCGTAAGATGACACCACCCGAATCTAAAACATGTACTCTTATTTTAGATGGCAAATCTTAATGACACAACATCAAAAATATCATTTCGTTTGTTCCTGGAAAAGGAGAGACTCATAGGAGTAAACTTCGTTGACTGGTATCGTGTGCTAAGGATTGTCCTTCAACACGAGTCAAAGTTGCACGTCCTTGAGGAGCCTCTTCTGGAGCCACCTGCTACCAATGCGAGCTGGGCCACTAGATATGCATGGGAAAAGCATGTCAGAGATACACAAGATGTTTCTTGTCTCATGTTGTCGACTATGAGCTGTGAGCTGCGGAAGCAACTCAAGCATTTGAGTGCGTACGACATGATTAATTGGCTAAAGGACATGTTCCCACAGCAGGTTAGACAAGAACTTTTTGAGTATGTTAAGGCTCTAGTCGGTTGTAGGATGCAGGAAAGCGGGGACGTAAGTGTTCATGTCCTTAAGATGAAGGCGTACATGGACCAAATGGAGAGACTTGGATTTCCCATAGGGAGGGAACTGATGGTGAACTTGATTCTCCAATCCCTGCCCACGTCTTATGAGAAGTTTGTCATGGAATATCTCAAAGACAGCATGGATTGGTCCTTAAGTGAGCTACATGGCATGTTAAAGGCTACTGAGTTGAACATGGCCAAAGGTAAGATAATCTCGTCCACACCCGCTAAGGCTACTAGGAAACAAAAACACAAGAAGAAGAAATTGACCTCAAATGGAAAGCTTGGTTTGACTAAGCCTACCATAACCGTGGAAGTTGAGGGAAATGAGATTGTGCCTCAAGATAACGTTCCACCTGGGGTAGTTTGCTACTTTTATGGGGAAATTGGAAATTGGCGCCGTCACGCCTGCCCTAAGTGCCTGAATGAGCTAAGTATCCTAAAGCGGAAGAACGTTAGCTCCTCGACTTCAGGTACATTCATGATTATACTCCATTGATCTTCTACTTCAATGGACTGGGTTTTTGAACGCTAGTCAAAACACTCACGTTTGTTACAAACTTGTTTGTTGCAAAGTGTAGGTGTTTATCTGAAGTAGGCCGATGATGCATGGAAAGCTGGTAGAAGTGAAGGGAAGCATAAGTGCTTGTCTCTTACTAGAAGGATTGGAAGAGTTGATCTTGCCATTCCTACCGGCTAAATTATTACTTCATTAGATAGATGTTTTACGCCCTGCGTGGCAAGAAGCATTGTATCTTTTATGCTATTGATGACGGTGAATATTACTTTGAATTATGTTATTGTGGGTTTTAGAAATTTATTTCAAAGTTTATTCATGTCGCGGCATAAGCTTTTGCTTAAGAAGTAATAATATGATCATGAGTGTTTATTGATTAGTTATCCTTATAACATTGGTAATTTAACCATATAAACAAAACTAACATCACCAAGGTCCATGTGGAAAGGAACTTGGAATCTTTTGACTTCGAGTCATTAGTTGATGTTGAATTTTGCTTATAAAGTTAAATAACTATAACGTCCTTCACTAGTTGATGTGGGAGGAATAAAAGTTTGTTGGACTACACTTACACTTTTGTGTAAGGGCCGATCAAGCAAAGTCATAAGGATTAACTAAGTATAATTTGTTACCTTTACCTATGATGGTAGAAGAAAAGGGTATTAGAAAAGTGTTTGAAACCTGAGAGGTATTCAAAACTCACCCTTAACGAATTAATAACAAAAGAGGGCAAAAGGGAACTAAAATACTCAAATCTAATGAGATGTTGAGATGTAATAGATTCCTAGTTCATCATAAGAACTATGGGAATGTCTCATAATTCACCTCTCCTAGGATACGTGTTTTACATGGATCGCCAAGTGGAGAAACGGAACATACTAGTTATGATTCCATTTGATGGCTTAAACTTAAGTAACCTGTCAGATGGGTGTACTTGAGTTGTAACGGGCAATGTTCCTATATTACAACAAAGATGGTCAAATTAGCAACCATGGAGGTTAGACTAGAAAGAGAGCTTTGCTTGTCTATCTCATGGATTAAAGTCATCTAGTCTATATCAAGTGGGAGATTGATGAACTTTAAAAGATGCTAATACATTTAATAGGTTCTTCTTTGTTTTAGATGTTATTTCCATAACCTTTTTGAGAACTGACGTGAGTTGCTCGAAAAGGGAAATGAACAACTGAAACATTCCAGTAGAAGAACGTGTGTATTAAATAATGACATGATGTTGACACTAGCATTCAATCAGTAATGATTGGAACTTAACATGGCAATGTTGAAGTACTTGGCATTATGATATTACCTCTTCATAAGTCTGGTAAAAGTCATCATAAGGCCGGAAGTGTATTACATACATGAGGACGATGACTTGTTGATACATTAAGTATATATCAATTACCGGAATCTGTAGTGGACTTTGGGTCTACTAAGATAAGGAAAAGGTAATGAGATAAGATATAATCCATGCTGGATTTCAAGGATGAGCTTGGATAATCCAACACCTAGATGAGACCAGTAAGGTGTATATAGATCTTTTCGTTATAAGATCTGCATGGATTAGTTTGTAGATAACTTCAAATACTGACTGGTGGGGATTGATTTCATGATGATTGACCATGTGGAAGGTATCATATGAAGACATTCATCCAGTAGTTATGTTGAAGTTTACGCTGACACTTACGCCATTTCATGGAAAAATGATGCAAAGACCATATTCCATGAAAGGAATTTAATGAGGAAGTGCTGATGACACTGTCCGAAGGTGCTTTATATCTAAAGTATTCTTGTAAAATCTACAAACAAGAAAAGGGTGTCTTGGACTTCAATGAACATCTAAGTTTCGTGTTTTGCTGTGAAAATCACATGTTTGAGTTTTCAATAAGCAATAATGAAACTTGGATAGAAGTTAAAGCTAGTGGGAGTGTTGTTGATATCCTATATCTCTTGGACATATGCAACAATGGAGATAATGTCTTGATCATGTATGGCTGTAAGTTTGAATCAAGAATTATACGTTCGTTAAGGATAAACAAAGCAATTTGTAAAGTACAAGAAATATTAAGATATGTTCTTGTTGATCAAAAGATATGAGAGTAAATAATTACTCTGAGTGATAGTTTATGTTTTAAGGATAATCGCCAATTCGATTTGGGTTCGTGATCCTACAAACATTCTGTCGTTAATAAATGTGATACTTAAAGCATCAATAACTCTATAGAGATCTTTATGAAAACTATGAGAGTACGATGACTTGATCACATAAGATTTGATCACATAAAGCATCGGTGACTCTATAGAGATCTTTATGAAAACTATGAGAGTACGATGGCTTGATCACATAAAATTTTATTCTTAAAGCATTGGTGACTCTATAGAGATCTTTATGAAAACTATGAGAGTACGATGGCTTAAGCAGATAAGATTTTATTCTTAGAGCATCAATAACTCTATAGAGATCTTTATGAAAACTATGAGAGTATGATGGCTCATGCACATTAGAGTTTTAGATCGAAGCGTTGTTTGTCTTATTGGATTCCTTGAGACAATGAAAGTATAACGGCTAGGAAGTATGATCATAATACCATCAACGCACACTTTGGAAGTGGTTGGTTGGAGTGGGAATACGATTATTATCATAGTACACACGGAGAGCATGGTGGCGGATCCGTTCACTAAGCTATAGTAGCGGGTTAGTGATTATCATCAGACTAGGGCCTGCATATACTTGGCTTAAGTTCGTTTTAGTAATGTTTTGATATACCTTTCTTTTGGGAACATTAAGCAATATTGTGCTTCTGCTTGTATCGATTATCAAAGGGGTTTGATAATGCGCGTGTAGCGGGTACTCTCAGTAAGCCTTATTGTGTTCCAACTTAGCATGTTTTACCTCTTCCCTGAATGTTTTAACATTCTAAATGTCCACAGTCGGTCATTCTTCATGGGAAGGAAGTCTGAACTAAGACTGAGGGAAGTGATTGTTCAAGTGTCCAATGATTTATGATCGATTGGGATACTGGGACGCAATACTTCACCTGTACTTGAAGTGTTCAAGTGACTGGACGACCCACACCTGATTTTACTTTAAGGTACTCGTCATGAGTAAATTAGGATGATAATATCAGTTCATCCTCATACTGGAGATACATGTGTCTGCATCACTTTGGTTTGCTTTGCTCTAGTTGTTTTCAAACGCAGTCCGTAACTGGTTGTTATAAAGGGAGCAGCTGAGCAAAGTATGATCACTGTGGTGGGAAATGTAGTCAAAGGAATTTGTTCCTCTGTTTAGAGAGATATCCCTGGGTCTCTCGATGGTTGGTAGCAGACACCAAAATGCACGGCCGTGCTCAAGTGTGCAATGATTAAAGAATATGATTGCAACTTGTATGTTTTGGTCACCACTAATCTCAATCGGGAAACATAATCGTGAACGAACGGAGAGACTTATTAAAAACACATGCAACTCTCATTTTCTCACTTGATGGTTTAAGTGACACACACATAAGAAAACATTAGAGTTGTTCTTATGAGTGTTTGAAAGAGAGAGTTCAAAAGAGAGGTTCCTGGAGTTCTTGAGGTTGTTGTTCCAGAGAAGGTGTCTCTATATGGTGTAGGATACTTGATGGGATGCTAGTATATCAATATCACGGTTTTCCCGAGGTGGACTTCGATAGAGGAAGAAGGTGCTATTGCTCGGGTTCATGATCTACACCAACAACCAGAGATTCTTCAAGGGTATATTTCTCTCTTCTCTGCTCTTTTAGTTGCATTTATTAGTTGTAGAGATTGGTACACATTTGGGGTTCCTTTTGTGGTTTGTTTTTGCTTTGAAATTTTCCGATTTTGTACTTGCATGCTTCCGCTGTGCCAAACCCCGAACCCCAACAAAATCGACCGCCATCTCCCTCCCTATGGTGAATCCCAACTTCTCCATGTGCTCGATGTTTGCCTTCATGCGCAAAACATGAGCGCTCACATTCCCTCCATCTTGAAGCTTGGAAGCGAGAACGGACTTGAAGAATTCATACCTCTCGTGCCTCGCCTGCTGTTGGAACATGTCCTTCAGCTGCACGATCAGGTCGTAAGCACTCAAGTGATCCATTTGCTTTTGTAAATCGGTACTCATGGTGCTATACATGAGGCATGTAATCTCCTCAGTTTCCTTGAGGCGTTTCTCGTACGCCTCTCGGACCTCCCTCGTTGCACCTCTTGGAGGTGCCTCGGGTAAGGGTTCTTCAATGGTATGCATCTTTCCTTCATAGCGTAAGACAAGCTTTAGCTGCCTATGCCAAACCATAAAGTTGCTACCGTGGAGCTTCTCCTTCTCAAGGAAAACTCGAAGAGAAACGTTAGTGGTGGTGGTGTTTGCGCTTGTTGATGCCATCTAAAAACGTTTTGGTTAGTTTGATATTTTATCTTGTTAAAATAATTTACCCATAAAAAATTATCTTTAACAAGGCTAAGAACCGTATTTCATCCCACCATGTGACGGGGTTACCGTGGATCACATGATAAAACTATTTAGGTCGGTAACCATTTTGCCAATTGCAATCTCTATTGCAATCCTTAGCGCCTTGTGGGATCCTACGACATCCAATGGTCGTTTGGCATGTTTCATCCCTTCTTGCACCAATTTTAAGTCTTGAAATTTTGGTTAACTCGTGCTAAGCTCGAAAATTAACCAAGATTTCAAACCTAAAATTGCAAATCGTCCGTCAAGACATACGGTAACAAACTCACCAAAGTTGGCTCGTGCTAAGCTCGACAACCAAAATTGTGAATTCGCCACACTCACCTTCCACACAGTTTTATGATAATTGGCTAGTGCTAAGCTCGACAACCAAATCCCATAAGACTAGGTTCGGGTGGTATCGACTTACGAATGATGCAGAATTTACGTTTTGTGGAAAAACGGGCTTTTGTTTCCGGTTTGGTTTTAGATTAACTTATTAGTGACAAATCCTATTTTCACTAGGTGGGTTAATCTTGTATGTCAGCGCGCGAGAGAGTTGTAAACCATTTTTAACAAATCTCTTGTGATTTTGTTAATTTTCAAAAAATTATCTAGCATGCGAATCCAAAGCAATCCATGCATACAAAATCACATCACACGCATAATATTCTATAAATGGTAACCGTTGCCATAAAACCTCTGTGTTCTTCCCGTGAGCCAAACGGGAAGAACATGGTCAAAACTAGGGACAAAGTCTTCAATGCGAGCTCCAACTAACGCCGCCATCTCCATTGGATTTCACCGGCTTCATGGACACCATGCTCCGTCTTCTTTGACCCCTTCTTATGTGTCAAAATCCACTAAAATGTAATACATACAATAGAATAAAAATGGCATGCAAGCCACAAAATACCTATTTATCTATTACAATTACATGGATGAATGAAATGGCATGCAAGCCGCATTATTATTACAAATTTATCATAAGAATAAAAATACAACCAAACAAGCATCCAATACACACAAACAACCACTTGGTCAAGGCAAGGTTACCAACTTATAAATCCACATACAACCAAACATATATTATAGCTACTCGAATAATACATAATATAACAAAATTAAAATTCCAGAAGCTCAAAATAATGCCAAAAACCCGAGACCATAAACTGTTTTTAACTAAGAACAAAAAAATCTTTACAGCGGTGTTAGCGCCACTAACGTTTAAGAGTTAGCGCCGCTAACACGAGTTTAACGCCGCTAACCCTGTTCGACAGAAAACAAACATTTTCGATTTCGGGTTTTTCAAGCCACCATGTCCATAACTAACATAGAGGTTGCTCTGATACCACTGTTGGGGTTTCTAGGGCACGCAACGGAAGAAAGAAACAACATAAGAAGCCCATAAAACAAGCATGCATAGCATAAAAACATGAAACCTCATACATGGATCATACTCTATGTAAAGAAATGAAACAAGAGAAGGAGGTTAAAAATTATACCAGCCTCCTTAGCTCCAAAAACTTGACTTGTGTTGGTGATGATCCTCCCCCTTGGATAAAACCGAAATAACTATTGGATGATACCCCGGGAACACGCCAACCTCTTGCGCTAGCAAGCTCCTTGTGATTCTTCTCTTCAGAAAATCACTCAAGTACAGCAACTAATGAGATCAATCTCTGGAACCTTACTAATGTGTACACTCTCTAAGTCACAAATGAACTTTAAGAGGATATATGTTTGAATGTGGCCAAGAGTGAGAGAAGAGAGCAAAATGATACTCTTTTATAAACTCTCTAGAGCCATTTCACCTCCCTAAGACAGGCCAAGACTCAATCAAGAAGCCCCCATGCATTGGCCGCTAACACGAGTTTAACGCCGCTAACCCTGTTCGACAGAAAACAAACATTTTCGATTTCGGGTTTTTCAGGCCACCATGTCCATAACCAACATAGAGGTTGCTCTGATACCACTGTTGGGGTTTCTAGGGCACGCAACGGAAGCAAGAAACAACATAAGAAGCCCATAAAACAAGCATGCATGGCATAAAAACTTGAAACCCCATACATGGATCATACTCTATGTAAAGAAATGCAACAAGAGAACGAGGTTAGAAATTATACCAGCCTCCTTAGCTCCAAAAACTTGACTTGTGTTGGTGTCGATCCTCCCCCTTGGATAAAACCGAATCAACTATTGGATGGTACCCCGGGAACACGCCAACCTCTTGTGCTAGCAAGCTTCTTGTGATTCTTCTTTTCAGAAAATCACTCAAGTACAACAACTAATGAGATCAATCTCTGGAACCTTACTAATGTGTACACTCTCTATGTCGCAAATGAACTTTAAGAGGATATATGTTTGAATGTGGCCAAGAGTGAGAGAAGAGAGCAAAATGATACTTTTTTATAAACTCTCTGGAGCCATTTCACCTCCCTAACACCGGCCAAGACTCAATCATGAAGCCCCCATGCATTGGCCAAGTCTAGAGGTGATTTGACAAAAAGGCACATGCAGTTGTAGCAGCGCTAACCTTTAAGGTTTAGCGGTGCTAACCCCTTAAAGTTAGCGGCGCTATCGCGACATGCCAAGTGACATGACACAAAGTACATGCAGCCTTAGCGGCGCTAATCCTTAAGGTTTAGCGGCGCTAAACCCTTAATGTTAGTGGCGCTATCACGACCCGCGAAGTCAACTTTTGTCTTTATTCAGTTTTACTCCTTTACTTTAGTAGTTGTCAGGTTTGACACCGGTGTATGTGTTGGAGTATGCCCGATGACACACGTATGCCATTTGGATCACTACCAATAATGTATGGGCCTATTGGGTCACACACCGGGGACCTATCTCAACAGCCTAAAAAATGGAGGGACCAATGGTGTCAAAATGGAAAGATTGATGTGCTGGCAAATAACGCGACGCGGACCACTTAAGGATACGCGACTCGGAGATTCCGCTGCGCGGAACCGTACAAGCACGCGGCGCGGAATTTTGTCAGACTGCATGCAATGATTAGATTCTCCACCTCCACTCTTGCCCAATGCATGTGGCTTTCTTCTGGAGAACTCTTGGCCGGCCTTGGGAGAGGAAGTGGCATCTCTGGGTTTATAAAATAACCACATTTGCTTTTCATTTTATCCTTTTGTAAAAACTCACACCCACTTAGTCTTGAGAGAACTTTTAGAGTGTTCTTGTGAATGCCAAGAGGAGATCCGAATTCCTGCATATTGGTGGTTGTTCTTGTGGTGATTTCTACTGAAAGAAGATCATCCAAGCTTGCTAGTACAAGGAGAGAGGACAATACCCGGGGTGGACTTCATTAGAGGAAAGCTTCTTTGCTTTCTTGTCATCACCACCACATCTTCAAGTTGCTGGAGCTAAGGAGCAGGGTATAACCTCTTTTCTTTCTGTTTTGCATGTTGCTTAAGCTAGTTATAGAGTTTGGTCCATGGCTTGGGGTTTTATGCTTTGATTTCTTGTACTCTATGCTTTGTATATTGTACCTTGTTGCTTCAGCTGTGTACATAGAACCCCAACAGTGGTATCAGAGCCACCTCTATACTACTTTTACACATGGTGGTCTGAAAACCCCGAAAATAATGTTTTGTGTTTTCTGTTCGTCAGTTTCCGCGGCGCGGAATCTTTGAGGTTACGCGGCGCGGAATATCGCTGTACAGATTCTGTTTTTAAACTTTGTTTTAAATAAAAATTATTTTTGGGTTTTTGGCACTAAATTTTGGTTACTGGATTTTTAGTCCAGAAATTAAAATTTAGTTTTATGAAGATGCCTTGTATAATGGTTGGTGTATTTATATGTGGATTATTATTTTGGCATGAAAATAAATAATTGCATATACTTACATCATATATTTATGAATATGTTTCATCAAAAATGGTTTGGTGTTACTAATGCATAAGTACATGGGATTTTTAGTGCCTTGAGTGTTTTTGTAAAAATCTTAACCATTATACATAAGTTTACATAGTTTTGTGTGGCACACCATGTTGTTGATGTTGATCTTGTTGTTGTTGTTCACTAGTAAACCTGTTTTGTTGGTAACCCTAGAAATATTCCCTAGACCTTGTGGATGTTTGGTTGTATCTTTTATTATTCATTCATTTGGTGATTTTATGTCACAATGGTTTGTAATAATAATTTATTTATTTATTTGGTATGTAATTGTTTTGTGGCTTGCATGCCATTTAAATATTCCATATTATGTATTTGTACTAGAAAATAGGATTTGTGGCTTGCATGCCATTTATTTAATTTTCTATGTAATTGTAATATGGAGCAACCGTCGGGAGTCCATGGAGTGACGTCTTGGCGAACACGAAATCCGGAAAGCCCAATAGAGGTGGTGGGTTTAGTGGGAGCACATCCAAGTCAAAGGAGGTTTTGTCCTTAGATGACTTGTTTTTCCTGTAGTGGCTCACGGGAAAACGCATAGGTTTTAGGGGCATGGTTACAAACTATTTATATGCGTGTGATGGTTTTATTATAGGGCAAACTGCAGTATAATACAACGAACTTTTGCTAAGCTACCAATGTATACAATGAACTTTAAAATTTTTTAAAAAATACAACTAACTTATCTTTTCCTCACATTATATGCAAACGGTGACCTGGAGTAAAGGTAGCCGGTAATTTTTAATTTCTTTATATATTTTAATTTTAAATTTCATTGTTCTTCAAGATAATAATTATGTTCTTCAAATCTAAAGTCAAATCTTTTCAGATTATGAACAAAAGTTAAATCTATAAGAGTGGATCTTTTGGAAATTTTCCTAGTACCATGGAAATTTCCCATCTTCTATGGTGAAGAAAATTACCCAGAACAGCATTTATGTTGTCAGAGGCTTCACCTTCAAAAGTTAAATTTCAATTAACCGGCCATTTAAACTTTTGCTTCTGCATCCCTGCGTTATCAGTTTTGTTTGAATCAAAACCACCAGATGATTTAATATTTCTAAAAACAGATGAGCTCCCTATGCCTTCAAACTAGAACTTGCCAAAAAAGTACAAAATGCTTACCCCCAGAAAATTCAGATGAGCCCCCCCAGAAACCATCATCGATGAAGATAAAAAGAATTGCAGTATCAAATATGTGAAAGAATCAAGACATAAGAAACTGAATAAGCGCATTGGCGGTGGTTTGAAGGCAGAGGTTTGCGGCGGAGGTTGGCAGTGGTGTGCGGCGGTGGTTTAAAGGCGTGCGGCGGCGGCTTCTTCGTTCTTACAGTTGTCGCCTTCATGTTCTTGCAGCTGTCGCCTTCATCTTCTTCGTTCTTAACCATCGTAGTGATTAGGGCTCCAAGCTTCTTCTTCGATTAAGGCTCCAAACTTCATCTTCTTTGATTAGGGCTCAAACTGTTCATCTTCATCTTCCCACAAAATAAAGTTGATTTGTTGATGTATTTCTGTTTCTTTCAAATATTGTTTGATCTTGTTTCATATTCCTACATATTCATGCTCTTGTTTGGTGAATCAAGGGCAACAGATTGGGGCTTTTGTTTCAGATTCATATGAACAAGATGAAGGGCAAGAACATAATTAATTTAGATAATAATTAATTATAAATAATAATATTAAAGTGGGTAACCGGTTAGGTGACCTTGGATTGAAGGTCGTTTGTATACAATATGGATATTTAGAGAGTTAGTTGTATTAATTTTCAAAAATAAAAGTTGGTTGTATAGAATGGTAGCTTAGTAAAAGTTCGTTGTATTATGATGCAGTTTGCCCTTTATTATATATTGTTTATGCATGAGTTGTAGGACTATTGCATGCTAGACAATTTTTGATAAATAATAAAACCCAAGAGTTTTAAAAATGGTTTAACAACTCTCGCGCGCGCATACTTGATTAACAAACGGATATAAAATTGGTTTAGTATCCGATTAGTGAAAACGTTTGTTTTGTCACTTTTTGTTAATCAAACTCAAAATGGTTTTTTAACCGGAAAACTAAATCTTGTTTCCTACATGTAAATCGCACACCACCCATAAGATGACACCGCCCAAATCTAATCGTGTAAGGGTTAATCGTCGAGCTCTAGCCGAGATTGCCTTTGCATGAGCTGTGTGGAAGGCGCGTGTGGCAACTCGCAAGGTCGATTGTCGAGCTCTAGCCGAGTCGACCATTGGGCTAGAGTACCACCGTGTATCTTGATGGTTGATTTACAATTTCAAATTAATCTTTCATATGGTCATCAAGCTCTAGCCGATGTCATGTAAAATATTAATTTAGGATTGGTGTGGAGGGATCAAACATGCCAAATTTAGCACCATGGTTGTCAAGTAGGATCCCGCAAGGAACTAAGAGTTGCAATAATGGATTGCAATCGGTCAATGGTTGCCGGCCTAAATAACTTTGCCACGTGATCCGCGGAAAACCCGTCACGGTGCAAGGTGAAATAAGGTTCTTAGCCCTTGTTAAAATAGTTGATTTTCATTAAACTTTTGGGGTAATTATTTTAACGAGGATTTCAATCAAACTAACCAAATCTACTTTGCTTATTATAGATGGCATAAACTAGCACCAACCACACCACGTCAAACATATCCTTAAGAGTGTTTCTCGAGAAGGATAAACTCGATGGGACCAATTTTATGGATTGGTCACGGCAACTACGAATTGTCCTCCGTCATGAGGACAAGTTGGCTACCATTGAGGAACCCATCCCCGAGGTCCCTGCATCCAACGCGAGTAGGGTCGTGAAAGAGGCGTATGAAAAACGCCTCAAATACATCACCGAGGTTACTTGCCTCATGCTTAGCACTATGAGCTCCGACTTGCAAAAGTCGATGGAGCACTTGAGTGCTTATGACATGATGCGCGAGTTGTTGGACATGTTCCAACAACAAGCGAAGCAAGAGCGGTATGGTTGTCTTAACGATCTTCTCGGTTGCCGGTTGCATGAGGGCGGGAACGTGTCCTACCACGTTCTTAAGATGAAAGCGTTGGTGGAACGCCTCGAGAGGTTGGGATTTTCCATATCGAGAGAGATAGCGGTAGACTTGATTCTACGGTCTCTCCCACCGTCATATGATCAATTTGTTGTGAGTTATCATATGTACGGGATGGACAAATCCCTCATGGAATTGCATGGTATGCTGCGGACCGCCGAGTCCAACATGACCAAGCAAAATCCATCTACCTCTGTTCCCGTCTTGGCCATCAAGGAGGGTGAGTCCAAGAAGAGGAAGAAACCGGCCTCTACCCCAAAAGGGAAAGGCAAGGGTAAGATTGGGGCTCCAAAGCCGAACCCTGCACCGGAGCCAAAGCCGAAGGGACCTATCCCTTAAGCTAAGACTCCGGAGGAGGCGATTTTCTTCTTCTGCGGGGCAAAGGGACACATGCGTCGGAGTTGCCCTAAGTACCTAGAGGGCCTGAAGAAGCTACGAGCTTCGGGAGCGGGCGCTTCTACTTCAGGTACGTTTGTGATTGAACTCCATCATACTTCTACATCTAATGGCTGGGTTTTAGATACCGGCTGTGGCACTTACATTTGTAATATGGTGCAGGTGCTAAAGGGAAGTAGAAGGCTGAGAGATGGGGAGCTGGAGCTAACAATGGGAAACAAAGAGGTTGTCCCGGTGTTAGAGAAAGGAAGTGTGGAGCTTACTTTCAAGACCGGCTTATCTATTTTTTTGAAATATGTATGCTATTCGCCGATTGTGGCAAGAAACATTTTATCATTTTATGCTATGACGATGGATATTTGTTTAAATTTGAAAATGGTTTTTTCTTATGCTTTAGAAATGATGTTTGTTATTTTAAAGCTTATCCATGTCGTGGTATATACGAAGCCGATGCATACATAGAAAATAATAGAGCAATCATGAACATTGATTCTGGATCCAAAAATGGTTTGGATAAATTTTCCTTATGGCATAGTCGTCTTGGCCATATAAACAAGAAACGCATCACCAAGCTCCAATCGGATGGGATCTTGGAATCCTTTTACCTCGGGTCAAATGAAGCATGCGAATCTTGTATGTTAGGCAAGATGACTAAGTCACCCTTTACCGGTATGGGTGAAAGGGCAAAGTGCTTGTTGGAAATAGTGCATACGGATGTATGCGGTCCGTTCAAGCATGTTACAAGGAACAACTCAAGATACTTCGTTACGTTTACTGATGATTTCAGTAGATATGGATATGTCTACTTGATTAGGCAAAAGTCTGAGGCCTTTGAGGTCTTCAAGACATTCCAAAACGAAGTCCAGAATCAATTGGGCAAGACTATCAAAGTACTTCGCTCCGATAGGGGAGGCAAATACTTGAGCTCGGAGTTCCGTGATCATCTAGTTAGTTGTGGGATTATTTCACAACTAACTCCTCCTAGGACACCACAATTGAATGGTGTCGCCGAGCGGAGGAATCGGACATTGTTGGATATGGTACGGTCAATGATGAGTCGCACGAATGTACCCATAAGTTTTTGGGAGTACGCTCTCGAGTCGGCGGTTAGGATCCTTAACCTCGTACCGACAAAGAAGGTCCAAAAGACACCTTATGAGATGTGGCATGGAATTGCTCCTAAGATCGCATATCTCAAGGTTTGGGGATGTCCTGCCTTCGTGAGACGAGAGGTAGAGGACAAACTCGAACCAAGGTCTGAAAGGTGTTACTTCATTGGGTATCCAACCGGTGGCATGGGATATACATTCTACAAACCTTCCGAAAACAAAGTGTTTATTGCGAGAAGGGCAGTTTTCCTTGAAAGGGAACTTATATCCATGCAATCGGGTAAGAGGATTGATCTTGAAGAAATTCAAGAACCCAATGGGGAAGGGACAAGTGTCGGCACTAGCAATCAACCCGAAGTGGTTGAAACCGAGCAAGAGGATGCGTCGGTACCTGAAAACACTTCATTAATTCCTTGTAGGTCCGGTAGACAACGTCAAGAGCCAGAGAGATATGGGTTTCTCATATCTGAGGGCAATGACTTATTGGTGGATCATGATGAACCGACCAACTACCGGGAAGCCGTAGCGGGCACTGAGTCTGCTAGGTGGAGGGAAGCAATAGAGAGTGAGATTCAATCCATGTCGGATAACCAAGTATGGGAATTGGTTGATCCTACACCCAGGTGTAAGACAGTGGGATGTAAATGGGTCTTCCAGAAGAAGACCGGCATGGATGGATCTGTAGATACCTTCAAAGCCTGACTGGTAGCTAAGGGTTTCACGCAAACTCATGGGATTGACTATGAGGAAACCTTTTTGCCAGTGGCCATGTTGATGTCTATCCGAATACTCATGGCCATAGCTGCGTTTTATGATTACGAGATATGGCAAATGGATGTAAAAACTGCCTTCCTTAACGGGAAGCTAAGTGAAGAGGTGTTTATGACACAACCCAAGGGTTTTGTACATCTTGAGTATCCGGATAGAGTCTGCAGGTTAAAGAAGTCAATTTATGGACTTAAACAAGCATCTCGTAGCTGGAACCTGTGCTTTGATGAGAAAATCAAAGAGTTTGGATTTTCGAAAAGCAAGGATGAGCCATGCGTATATGTCAAGGCTAGTGGGAGCGCTGTTGTATTCCTTGTCCTATATGTAGATGATATTCTACTTATTGGAAACGACGTCCCAAACTTGAAAGAAGTTAAGACTTTTCTTGGGAGTTATTTCTCTATGAAGGAATTGGGAGATGCAACATATATCTTGGGCATAACGATCTATAGAGATAGATCTAAAAGGCTAATAGGGCTTAGCCAAAGTGCATATGTCGACAAGATCTTGAAGCGATTCAAGATGGAGGACTCTAAGAGGGGTAATACCCCTATGTTGCATGGAGTGACTTTGAGCAAGTCTCAATGTCCTAGTTCCAAAGAGGAACTTGAAGTAATGAAGAGGGTTCCGTATGCTTCGGCAGTGGGATCAATCATGTACGCCATGCTATGCACTCGTCCTGATGTATCGTGTGCCTTGAGCATGACGAGTAGATATCAGGCAAATCCCGGGCAAGCCCATTGGGCTGCGGTCAAGAACATTCTCAAGTATCTTCGGAGGACAAAGGAGATGTTCTTGGTATATGGTGGTAAGGAAGAGCTTAGAGTACATGGTTACTCTGACGCTAGCTTCCAAACTGATAAGGACGACTGCCGATCACAATCGGGGTTCGTGTTCTTTCTCAATGGTGGTGCTATAAGTTGGAGGAGCTCCAAGCATGACACCGTAGCTGATTCAACTACCGAGTCGGAGTACATTGCGGCTAGTGAAGCAGCTAAAGAGGCGGTATGGATGAGGAAGTTCATCCAGGATCTTGGAGTGGTTCCTAGCATATCCGACCCTATTGAGATCTTCTGTGACAATGAGGGTGCGGTGGCTTTAGCTAAGGAACCAAGGGCTCATAAGCGGATGAGGCACATTCCTCGCAAATATCACTTCATCAGAGATGTTATTGAGAGTGGTGATATTGCCATCAGTAGAGTAGCATCGGAGGGCAATTTGGCTGATACGTTCACTAAACCGTTGTCACAAGTTGTACATGATTCTCACACTAGAGGTATAGGTGTTAGATTCGCTAGTGACTTGGTTTGAGTGTAATATTTGGTTTATGTTTGATTTGTATTTGTACTTTGGGAACGTTAAGCAGTATTGTATTTCTTACTATATTGATTATTAAATTTGATTTAATGATACGAACGAAGGGATAAATGATCACTTATCTAAAGGACCATTTCGTAACTGATTCTGAATTTGGTTTTTGTTCTAGATGACAAAACCCATACTGACTTGGGGGCAGAGATGCCTTACTAGAGGCCACTCTTTGTATGTGGTTTATGGGTACGGTGTGTCATGTGCAAGTGGGAGTTTGTTGGAGTATGCCCGATGACACACGTATGCCATTTGGATCACTACCAACAATGTATGGGTCTATTGGGTCACACACCGGGGACCTATCTCGACAGCCTAAAAGTTGGAGGGACCAATGGTGTCAAAATGGAAAGATTGACGTGCTGGCAAATAACGCGACGTAGAGCACTTAAGGCTACGCGACGCGGAGATTCCGAGGCGCGGAACCTTACGGGCACGCGGCGCGGAATTTTGTCAGACTGCATGCAATGATTAGATTCTCCACCTCCACTCTTGCCCAATGCATGTGGCTTTCTTCTGAAGAACTCTTGGCCGGCCTTGGGAGAGGAAGTGGCATATCTGGGTTTATAAAATAACCCCATTTGCTTTTCATTCTATCCTTTTGTAAAAACTCACACCCACTTAGTCTTGAGAGAACTTTTAGAGTGTTCTTGTGAGTGCCAAGAAGAGATCCGAATTCCTGCATATTGGTGGCTGTTCTTGTGATGATTTCTACTGGAAGAAGATCATCCAAGCTTTCTAGTACAAGGAGAGAGGACAATACCCGGGGTGGACTTCATTAGAGGAAAGCTTCTTTGCTTTCTTGTCATCACCACCACATCTTCAAGTTGCTGGAGCTAAGGAGCAGGGTATAACCTCTTTTCTTTCTGTTTTGCATGTTGCTTAAGCTAGTTATAGAGTTTAGTCCATGGCTTGGGGTTTTATGCTTGATTTCTTGTACTCTATGCTTTGTATATTGTACCTTGTTGCTTCTGTTGTGTACATAGAACCCCAACAGTATGACCCAATAGGCCTATACATCATCGGTAGTGATTTAAATGGTGTACTCGCATCAGTGGGCATATTCTAACATTAACCACATATCATACTTAAATCAAAGATCAAAACTTACTTGTAATCATCAACCAACCTTGTCCATCTCTATTTTGCTCTAAATCAAAGCTTTAATGGTAGTATTGCTACTAAAACACAATAAATTTGACTCAAACACCACATGCAAGCAAGATTTCCCTTGTGATTTCCTCTTTTTCTTCTCAAGCTTCTTTCCCAGCTCACCTCCATCTCTCTCGTTCTTTTTGCAGCAGAAACATTTGGGATTTTTGACTCTAAATGAGTCAAATAAGTGATCTTTCTTTCTTAGACAACTATAGCCCTTGAACTAACAGTTAATTACACTTTGGCCCTTCCCCTTACCAAATATAATTACTAACCACTTTAAGGCATTTACATTATTACAACAACAATAACAAAAAAGGTAGTTACACATATAATACACATACAAAATTATATTAATAGTTTAACACATAATACTCATCGTTTTATGTTTATAGATTAAAATCTCGAGTATTACAATTCTTCCTTCCTTACAAAGATTCCGTCCTCGGAATCTTTTAACTAAACAGATGAGGGTAACGGCTTTTCATATCTTCGTTAGGTTCCCAAATCAAGTTAGGACCTTGACAGGTGTATAAGGGTTGTAGACTAATTTACAAGTGTATGTGAGATTGAATTGGGTTGCTAGCACAAAGGTGTTGGAAAGGAGCTTGGTGTGGACTTGCATTAGAAATTTGGGGCCTCTTGTCTCAACATCATCATCCCACATTTGTTCCAGCCAAGTTTTGAGCTTATGAAGGGTATAATCTTTATTTGTTTGAGCTTGTTTCTTGTTGCATGTATTTCTTGTAAAGTCTGACCACAATTCGAGTGCATTAGGGTTTTGTTTGTACTTATTTTGTTTTTTTTTCTATGCTTCTGTTGTGTGTTTGGTCATTAGTGTACTCCAACAGTGGTATCAGAGCCACCTTTGCAAGATGAATGCACTTGTGTTGTCTGAAAAACTGAATTTTTTAAAATGGACATTCTGTCCAGAAGGTCTTTCCATGGTCCTTTATCAGATCTCATGCAATCTCCTTTGTTTGCACAATTGCAACTACCACCTAGAAATTGTGGAAATTCACTAACACATCCCACAGATGTATCAAAATCAAGGTTAATGGATAACAATACAAGCCTTAACTTAAGAATTACAGTTATGTTAGTAAGGTTTACCTTGCATCAATTACTTAGCCAATGTGCTTTCGAAGTTGGTGCTTAGGACCTGAAGGCATTGATCGCCTTCGGTTATATAATTAATTTAGAATATAGAGGTTTTCAGCAATTGGATCCTTGAGCATTAGGCCATCAGCGGAAGCATATAAGGATTCATCAACAGGAGAGAATATGTTTCTTACTCCCCCTAGAATCACGAACGGGAAACCCCCCCCCCCCCTACAATGTTGCTCTTGATCCTTGACGATAATAAGTTTTATCAAACAGGAGGAGTTGCAGAAAGGTTTGTCTGTAAAGCAACTCAGAAGTGATCATGGGACTGAGTTCAGAAACTCAACCCTTGAAACCTTCTGTGAGAAAAAGGGAATATTACAAAATTTCTCATCTGTCAGAACTCCACAACAAAATGGAGTTGCTGAAAGGAGAAATAGAACCTTGATTGAGGCTGCTAGAACAATGCTATGTTAGGCAGGATTGAAACTCTATTTCTGGGATGAAGCTGTTAGTGCAGCCTGTTATACTCAGAATAGGTCAATCATTGTCAAAAGACATGGAAAGACTTCGTATGAAATGTATAAGTCTAGAAAGCCCAATATAGGTTATTTCCATATCTTTGGTTCAAAATGCTATGTGCTGAATCAAAGAGATCAGCTCCATAAGTTGGAACCTAAAGCTGATCCTGGAATATTTGTTGGTTATTCCTCAATCTCCAAATCCTACAGAGTGTATAACACTAGGAGAAAGGCCATAGAAGAATCAATTCATGTCTTATTTGATGAAGACAGTCTTGATCAAGCTGAGAAAAGACAAGCTGACTCAGTCAGTCTGAGTGAGCTTGAAAGGCCTAAGGAAACCAACTTATCAAATCCTATGTATGTCATGGGAAATGATAGTGATGATGATGTGTGTCCATCACAAGCTCAAATGGATTCTCAAGCTGAGAAAGATAATGAGTTCGTCAATCCATTTGGAGCTGACATTCCTCAGACTGAAGATCTTAGTGATCAACAGTTTGATGCTGCTGAGACTGAGGAGATTAGTTCACCTCAGGGCTCTCAACATCACTCAGATTTTGAACCAGATTCTCCAACTACAACATTTAAATTCCTCAAAGATCATCCTCAAGATCAGATCATTGGAAATGTCCAAGAAAGGGTTATGACCATATCAAAGGCTACAGCTAACTATGCTGCCCACTTTGGTTTTCTATCTCAAATGGAACCAAAGAAGACTGAAGAAGCCTTAGAGGATGAGGATTGGATCGAAGCTATGCAAGAGGAATTGAATGAATTTAAGAGAAATAAGGTCTGGAACCTTGTCCCTGCCCCCAAAGGTCACTCAATTATAGGCACTAAGTGGGTCTATAGAAATAAAATGGACAAGGATGGACTGATAGTAAGGAACAAAACTAGGCTGGTAGCACAAGGGTATAAGCAAGAAGAAGGAATTGATTATGATGAGACCTTTGCCCCTGTTGCTAGAATTGAAGCCATAAGGCTATTCCTAGCCTATGCAGCATATAAAGACTTCAAAGTCTATCAAATGGATGTGAAAAGTGCTTTCCTAAATGGAAAACTTCAGGAGGAAGTCTATGTGAAACAACCTCCTGGCTTTGTAAGTTCAAAGTTTCCACATCATGTCTATAAGTTTGACAAGGCTTTGTATGGTCTTAAACAAGCTCCAAGAGTTTGGTATGATACACTGTCCACTTATCTACTATCCATGGATTTCACCAGAGGTAGCATAGATAAGACACTTTTTATTAAAAAGAGTAAAGGACATGTGATTCTTGTACAAATCTATGTGGATGACATCATTTTTGGTTCTACAAATGAATCTCTGTGTGATTGGTTCTCCAAAATAATGTCACAAAAGTACAAGATGAGTATGATGGGTAAGATGACATATTTCCTAGGTCTACAAATTCAACAAAAGCCTGATGGAATATTCATCAATCAAAGAAAGTATGTTCTTGATTTGATAAAGAAATATGGTTTTGATTCAAGTTCAACCATGAGAACACCCATGTCACCAGCTGTCAAGCTGAGTAAAGACTCAGATGGTAAATCTGTGTGTCAGTCTACCTATAGAGGAATGATAGGTTCATTACTCTATTTTACAGCTAGTAGACCTGATATCATGTTTGTTACATGTGTTTGTGCAAGATATCAGGAAGATCCTAAGGAAACACATCTTCAAGCTGTGAAAAGGATCTTTAGGTACCTTAAAGGTACACCAAATCTAGGACTTTGGTATCCAAAGGATTCTGGATTTGAGTTAGTTGGTTTCTCTGATGCTGACTATGTTGGGTGCAAGTTGGATAGAAAATCAACAACTGGAGGATGTCAATTGCTTGGAGGGAAGCTAGTAAGCTGGACTAGTAAGAAACAGAACTCAGTGGCTACTTCAACTGCTGAAGCTGAATATGTTGCAGCAGGAAGTTGTTGTGCTCAAATCTTATGGATGCAACATTAGCTTCAGGACTTTGGCATGAGTTTCAAGAAAACTCCTATCTTCTGTGATAACCAAAGTGCAATAGCCATCACTTACAATCCAGTGTTCCACTCACGAACCAAGCACATTGAAATTAGACATCACTTCATATGGGACATCGTGGAAAAAGGTAAAGTTGACCTCAAGTTCATCTCCACTGATGATTAACTAGCAGATATCTTTACTAAACACCTTGATGAAAAGAGGTTTATGTATCTGCAAAGTGAATTGGGTATGTCAACCCCTAGCTAGGTGTCTAGAATTTGAGTTTCTCAGTTTGACAAAGACTAAGTGTCTTAAGCTGAGTGCACGGTTTATAAATAAGTTCTGTTAAACTGATTAATCTGTCAAGCTGAATGATGAGTTCATACGTTTGGTCAGTTCCAAACATATTTTAACTACTCAGTGTGGTTAAAATGTAAGTTTGAGTAAGTCTCAAACATAAATGACTAAGTGTCATTGAGTCTGAGCTATGTGCTTAACTCAAGCTGTGTGATTGGTTCACAAGTTTGGTAAGTTCAAAAACCCTTTTTAACTGCTCAGTGTGGTTAAAAAGGTCTGTTTGAGTAAGTCTCAAACATGAATGACTATGTGTCATTAGTCCTGAGTTGTGTGCTCCGCTCAAGCTGAGTGTCCTACTCAAGCTGAGTGATCAATTCAAGCTGAATTCTTGACTTAGACTGAGTAATATGTTTACTCAGCTTGGTGTGTCCAACATATGAATTAGTTATTTAGTGTTTTTAATTCATCTATCAAAGCGTATTTGAGTCTGTCTCAATTCGCATCGTATATCGATTGTGTATTGGTATCGCTACACAGTGTTTATAATCTTATTATTCGTTAATATTATTATTTTACACTTATATCCGTTGGAAGATGATGTGTTTCTACCCTCTAAATGTTACATCAAGCCGTAAGTTTACCGGTGTAACGGATTAAAAAGGGATTCCAACGGTAATTTTTCTCTCTCCTCTAAAAGGTATATATAACGACCTTACCCGCATTTTTTAGGTTTACGCTTAATTTTCTCATCTCTAAAACACTCATCTGCTTATATATCTTTCAACAAACTTGCTAAGTGCAATTCTCTGTTCCATCGACTTTGAAACCCTAACTCGCTCAGTGCGACGCTCATTGCTTAGTGCAACAAAATCAATTACTCAGTGTAATCTTCAATTTTCAACGATGGAAGGAACCACTCTCATTCTAAGTGATCGAATGGTCAGGGGTGCTGCGTTCAAAAACAACGGATTACCACTGATTAAAATCAACAATCAGCGTGCCTGCCTTGCTATTCCTCCGAGGAAACAAGGCAGAGGATATGAAGTCTGGGTGGCTTACATCCGTAAATGCCCCCTGGCATTCGCCTTTTGTGGCGCACCTCTCCATATCGTTCCTCAACATCTACTGGAGTTCTGGTATACATACACGTATGATCAGAACAGGGGAGAGATTACGGGAACTGTTCTTAATGGCAATAGAACAGTAGTTCTATTCGTGTAGCGGCTAAGGGATGTTCTTCGACTCCTCAATCAGATAAGTTCGAGCTTGCTGTCACGAGGTAGGTGGCAAGGTCAGTCCTACCCAGAATGGGTCACCCGCAGATAGCGGGTATAATAAAAAAGGCCACATTTCCAACCAGTTGATCAGGATGTGTTCCTGTTTCCTACACCCAGCCCCAAGATGTTCAACAATGACATCTTTCCTGAGCAAGAGGGTCTGAGTGGTTCAATGCTCTTGGTTGCTGAGGGAGCTTCTTCAGAAAGTGAAGAAGAGGGATCAAATCAAGGGGGAGCTTCCCAAGCTGACACGGAAGTTCAAGCTGAACCAGCACAAACTGAAGCTGCTTCTGGTAAGACCTCTCCACTTTCTTTCTCTTCTCATTATTCTCTATCCACCTTTGGAGATAAGACTGAAGTGAAACCAACTCAGTCTAACCCATCTCCTCCACCTTTCATTCAAATCCACTCTGAAGCCACCCCTAGTATGCCCACTGCTGCTAGGGAGAATATCCGAACCTATACACGTAAAACTGCCATAGGTGGTGCCACTCCTACAGGCATCACTGGAGCTGAGATCACACTGATCCCTCCACCGGCAGGAGTTGAGGGGGAGACGCCTACTCTTAAGGTGTCAACCTCAAGGCTCGTAACAAACCTGATACCTTATCCGGGTGTGGTGTCTACTCAGCCCACACTTACTAGAGCCATAGGAGAACCTACTACTGTGCCTGGGCAGACACACTCAGGTCACACTGAATATATGACCAATCCCCAGGGTCAATCACCCCGCTCCAAACCATAAAGCCAACCACCTACCCATACACTACACGTTTCGAGCCCCATTACTTCTCTTCACTTCTCACACCCTACAGCACGACCTGTCAATGTTTCATCTTCAAACCAGGATGATTCACAGGGTCCAAACTCTGGTGCACATGAATTTGAGTGTCCACACCAACCCTTGGATGATGCACCCAAGTCTCAACCTTCACAAGATGACTTCGATTCTATAATCACTTTTCTAAAAAGTCAGTTTGAAATCCTCCATTTCAAAAGAAAGAAGACCATGAAGCATATGTTGCTAAAGTTGGATGCTTTGGATGCTGAGGTGTCCAAATTGAAGTCTGCCATTGCTGCTTTCCATCAACAAAGACCTTCAACCCCTGTTGATGATGACAAAAAGGGAGAGAAGGTTCAAGAGGGTGAAGTTGAAGCTGAAGCTTTACTATTTCTAGCAAAGGGAGCAGATCAACTTTAGGAGGAGAAAGTAATAATAAAAGACGCTGAGCTGAGTGACAAAGCTAAAGGAAAGAGACCAGTAGTGGTCAGCTCAGGAGAATCAGAACCTCCTCAACATAAAAGAAGAAAAATGATTCTTAGTGAATCATCTGACTCAGATGAAGACTCTACGGTTAAAATGACTATACAAGAAAGAGCTTCACTGCTGGCAGTTAGGAGAATGGAAAACGAGGATGTTGACAGGCTTGGGATATCTATTAATGAGTTAAGAGAAAGACAAAGGGATGCTCAAGCTGTACTAGTCAGTGAAAAAGAAGCAAGAGAAAGGGCTTGGGCTGAGCAGATTAGAAAACAGAATGAGGATTTTGCTAAACTCAATCTGCCAATTGTGCCAAAGGAGGAAGAGGAAGAAGAGCCTCCTGTTGAAGATCAACAAGAGGAGGAGAACATAATGAATTGTTATCCAAAATCATTCTTCTATTCTCAAATAATCTCACTAAAGTTGAGCTCAGCTCAAGGGATCATCATTCTAGAGTTTGTCTTAAGAAATGGTGAGACACCTTCTCTGGAGCAGAATCAAATGCATAAACTGGGTAATGAAGAATGGAAGCAAGTGGCGGTACTTATCAAGCAGATGGGAAAGTCCTCCGCTAGAAGTCAAGTTAAAGATGAGTTGCTAAGGTTACTTGAAAGAGCTGATTTGATGAAACTCATACCCAGATTTGAGATAACTACCTTACTAACTTCCTTTCACAAAATGGGGAAGGACAAGCTGAAAAAGCCAGCTGGATTAGCAAGAGCAGACAAGTACATTATGAAGATTCCTGAAGGCATGGAGTTTAAAGAAAACACCTTTGTGGAAAAGCCTGAGAAGGGATTCATGTACCTGGATAGAAATGGTGAACAATGCTTCCAGTCTGATGCAGGTATTTACACATGTGGGGTATCTCAAGTGTTTGCTCTAAGACACATTGTTGAAAAGACTGAACAAACTGCAAGGTTCAGATACAGAATAAACAGAGCAATCAGATCACAAAAGGATCAGCGCCAACATATACCTAATCTGCAGGAAATCCTTGAAGAAATAAATAAGGAGATTAAGGAGTTTGAAGAGCTGCATAAAGAATAGATTAGTTCTAATGTAAATATTAGATTTGTTCTAATATTTTTATAAGCACTTAGTGTGCATGATCTAAGTGATCAATCATTTCGTATTATGATTAGTTCAATTAATACAAATATTTGTTTGATATGTTCAACTGTATTGTGATGTGTTCATAATTATAAGTCTTATAAGTTCAGCTTAATGGATAAATGATAAGTTCTTATTCATGGACATGTTTGGTTGGTGTGTTCAACTAAAAGTTGGTATGTTCCACTTATAATTGATAAGTTCAATTAAAATTGATTTGTTCAAATTAATATTTGATTAGTTCAAATATAAAATCTTAATAAGTTTAAGATTTAAAAAATAATTTTGTTAAACAAACTTATTAATTGTTTGATGGTTTTGTCATCATCAAATACGGGGAGTTTGTTGGGAAAATGATCTCATCAGTTAAGATTTGATGAGACAAAGTTAAGTTTGTAAGATGTGTTCTACATATAACTTAAACAGAATTATAAAGCTAAGTCAGACTGAATACTCATAGTGATTCAGACTGAGTATAAGCTGAGTGTAAGCTGTACATATGTTTGATCAGCTTAGACTATATCTTAGTAAGATTATCAATGTGTTTGATAAGCTGTGTGTGTCACCTAAGATATATATATTAAGTATTTAGCTTGATGAGTTTCAAGCTGAGCGACTCAGCGTGAAGACTGAGTCAGCTCAATAGATTTGCTAAATATGTTTTAGTTAATTCTTTAGACTTCTAAGGATGAGGTAATAATTATACATCTTAGTCCATGTTTGTTTTCGAGTGTGTTCTCGAAGAACTCAGCTTGATGAGTTTCAAGCTGAGTAACTCAGCCTGACAAAAGAAGTCATATTAAAAGAATTTAAATGTGTTTTAAATTATGTTTTATCTCTCTATATCTACGGGAAGGATAAGAAGACTTCAGAATCAAGATTCAAGATTGAAGACTCAAGATAAGAAGATTCAAGATTCAAGATTCCGAGTTATCCGATAGTTAGTTAGCGAATTAAGCTAAGTCTTAGTTTGTTAGGAACCTTAGGCACAGGATTATAAATACTTATCTCCAGATAAGTTTAGAGGTACGACTCAGGTACGACTACGACTTAGAAAAACAACTAAGTGTTGCAGAGCCAAAACCTCACCTCACCGTATGTGTTACGAATCTTGATTACAGTTTGTAAGTTCAACGTGATCAAGAAACTCACAGATTGCCAAGGTGTTCGTGTGTTCGAACTATCACATCAGTTGTGATATTGGTAAGTTATCAATTTGTGTAAATCCTGTTTTGAGAGTCGTCAGTATCTATAATCATAAGTTGATTATAGATAGGTAATATTGAGAGATTTATATTAGGTGGTTACTTGATAATCATTGAAATCATATTCTTATTTAAAGCATTGTAATCATCTTCTTAATAAAAGCATTCGATTGATTGTGGTTTGACTTACTGTGTGTGACACTTTTATTTGATTTGTTCAATTTCTGCAGAAAGTGTATTCAACCCCCCCTTCTACACACCTGTTGCTTGTTGTTATTCTCGTACTAGGGACCAACAGTAAGCTTGCAGAACAATAGGGCAATCATGAATGTTGATTTGGGATCCAAAAATGTTTTGGATAAATTATCTCTATGGCATGGTCGGTTAGGCCACATAAACAAGAAACGCATCGCCAAGCTCCAAGCGGATGGGATCTTGGAATCATTTGACCACGGGTCTAATGAAGTATGCGAATCTTGTGTATTAGGCAAGATGACCAAAGCACCCTTTACCGGTGTGTGTGAAAGGACGCAAGACTTGTTGGGTATCGTACATACATGTGTGTGGCCCGTTCAAGCATGCCACAAGAGATCATTTCCGCTACTTTGTTACCTTTATTGATAATTATAGTCGATACGGGTATGTCTACTTAGTGAGACAAAAGTCGGATACCTTTAAGGTATTTAAGACTTATCAAAATGAAGTAGAGAATCAACTAGGGAAAAGAATTAAGACACTAGATTCTGATAGAGGCGGTGAGTATCTTAGTTCTGAGTTCCATGAAAATCTTAGGAATTGTGGGATTATCTCGCAATTAACCCCTCCTAGGACACCGCAATTAAATGGTGTCGCCGAGAGGAGGAACCGAACATTATTAGATATGGTTTGTTCAATGATGTGTCATTCGGATGTTCCCGTTACATTTTGGGGATACACAATTGAAACCGCTGGTAGAATCCTTAACCTCGTACCAACAAAGAAGGTTAAGAAAACACCGTATGAAATGGGGCATGGAAAGGTTCCATCCATTTCATATTTAAAGGTCTGGAGTTGTCCTGCCTACGTGAGACGTGAGGTTGAGGACAAATTGGAGCACAGGGCCGAAAGGTGCTTTTTCGTTGGTTATCCTGCTGGGTATATGGGATATTTGTTCTACGAACCTTCAGAGAACAAGGTATTTGTTGCTCGAAGGGCAGTGTTCCTTGAGAGGGAACTGCTATCCAAAGACGTTAGTGGGAGGAGGGTTGATCTTGAAGAAATTCAAGAACCTGCCAATGTAGAACCTGATATTGGCACTAGCTCACAACCTGCAAAGGTTGATTCTCAGCATGATGATGCTGGAGATAGTGTAAACCCATTGCCTCTTAGAAGATCTGGTAGAAGTCGTCATGAACCCGTTAGATATGGTTTTCTCATGTCTGAGGGTACCGACATGGTAGTAATCTCTGATAAGCCTACCAAATACCAGGACGCTGTTGTGGGCCCTGAGTCCGCCAAGTGGCAAGAAGCAATGGAATCCGAGATAAAATCCATGTCCGATAACCAAGTTTGGGACTTGGTAGATCCTGTGTCTGGGTGCAAACCCGTACGGTGCAAATGGGCTACAAGAAAAAGGTCTGTGTGGATGGCGAGGTAGACACCTTCAAAGCCCGACTGGTGGCTAAGGGTTTCACTCAAACTCATGCTGTAGACTATGAGGAAACCTTTTCCCCGGTGGCTATGTTGAAGTCTATCCGGATACTCATGGCCATTGCCGCATTTCATGATTATGAAATCTGGCAAATGGACGTCAAAACCGCGTTCCTTAATGGAACACTTTCAGAGGAAGTGTATATGACACAACCTGAGGGTTTTGTACACCCAGAGTTTTCGGACAAAGTCTGCAAGCTTAAGAAGTCCATTTACGGGCTTAAGCAAGCTTCTCGGAGCTGGAACCTGTGCTTCGATGAGAAGGTCAAAGAGTTTGACTTCTCTAAAAGCAAGGATGAACCATACATTTACATTAGAGCTAGTAGGAGCATAGTTGTATTCCTAGTTCTTTATGTAGATGATATTCTACTAATTGGGAATGACGTCCCAACATTACAAGGTGTAAAAGCCTGGTTAGGGAGTTGTTTCTCAATGAAAGATCTAGGGGATGCGGCTTATATCCTTGGGATAAATATCTATAGAGATAGATCCCGCAGGTTGATAGGCTTGAGCCAGAGTACATATATTGACAAGGTCCTAAAAAGATTTAGGATGGAGGACTCCAAGAAGGGGTTCACACATATGTCCCATGGTTTAGTGTTGAGCAAGGCTCAAAGCCCGAGTTCCCCTGAGGAACGGGAAGTAATGAGGCGAGTCCCTTATGCTTCGGCAATAAGCTCGATCATGTACGCCATGTTATGTACTAGGCCTGATATATCTTGAGCATTGAGTATGACAAGTAGATATCAAGCCAATCCTGGTGAGGCACATTGGACGGCAGTGAAGAACATTCTCAAGTATCTTCGGAGAAAAAAGGAGATGTTCTTAGTGTATGGAGGTGCGGAAGAGCTTCGGGTAACTAGTTACTCCGACGCTTGCTTCAAAACTGATCGGGACGACTGCCGATCTCAATCGGGGTTCGTGTTCCTGCTAAATGGTGGTGCTATATCCTGGAGAAGCTCCAAGCAAGACACTGTGGCCGATTCTACTACCGAATCGGAGTATATTGTGGCCAGTGAAGCTGCGAAGGAGGCTGTGTGGATGAGAAAGTTCATCCAAGATCTGGGAGTGGTTCCTAGTATAGCCGACCCTGTTGAGGTATTTTGTGACAACGAGGTTGCGGTTGTTCTAGCAAAGGAACCAAGGTCTCACCGACGCACGAGACACATTCCACGGAAGTATCATTACATCCGAGACGTGGTCGATAGTGGAGACATTGCCATTAGCAGAGTACAAACGGATAGCAACGTGGCGGATCCGTTCACCAAACCATTATCGCAAGCAAAGCACGATGCTCACACACGTGCTATTGGGATTAGATTTGCTAGCGATTTAGTTTGATCATGCATTTATTGTTGGAGTATGCCCACTGACACACGTATGCCGAGTCACTGCCGATGATGTGCGAGCCTATTGGGTCATACACCTAACTTCTACCCAAATAGCCCTAAGTGGAAATAGCTGGTCAAAACCGTCAAATTCAAGTTGACCTAGGCTTCACGACCGTGAAGGATGCTCCACGGGTCGTGAAGTAAGGTGTCCCCACAAGTTCCTTCACGGGTCAGGTCGTGAAGGGAATCGTGAAAGGAAAAATGCGCCACGGATACCTCTACGACTTGAAGAAACACGGCACAGGCCGTGAAGCTTTTAAGCTTCACGGCCGTGAAAGCCCGTGAAAGGTCGTGAAGCCCGGAATTCTAAGTGGCACTTGATTTTCATTGGCTTGTTCATAGTGGTCCAATGGGGATTAAGATCTTGGCCGGCCAAGAGTGACATGGGGTCGGTTTTGAGGCTTATTTAAGTTATGAACTTGATATGCTTTAGGACCTTTTGTCACTCTTGCATACACACTTATTTTTGCACTTAAACTAAGAGAGTTGTGAGTGTACTTTGTGTGTATATTCCAGAAGTGTGGATTGTACAAGGTTATCAAATCTTGGTTGATTGTTGGTGTCTTGTCTTGCTAGCACAAAGGTAGAGTTTGTTGGTGTATAACTTCGGTGGGTAACTTGGAGGCTTCTTCTTCAAGTGATTGTTCATCCACACATCATCACCTTCTCATACAAGAAGCTAGGAGGTAAGGAGGAAGGTATAACACACTTACCTTGTGTTCTTTTGGTTACATGCATGTTATCATCAAGTAGTACCATTTATGGAGTTTGTGTAAAATCGGTTTTTGAAATCGCTTTGTTCTTGCTTCCGTTGTGTTTTTCTTTGTTCATGAACTCCTACAGTGGTATCTGAGCCATCTTGATGCCTTGCATGCACCGATTTGGCCTGAAAATCATTTTTATGCGAAACTGGACATTCTGTCCAGATGGCCTTCACGGGCGTGAAGGTTTTTCTTCACAGCCGTGAAGACTCCACGTTCATGGGCGTGAAGGTTTTTCTTCACGGTCGTGAAGCTCCACGACCTCAGTGTGCGGTTGAGGTCGTGAAGGGCAATGGTCGTGAAGGCGTCTGGAAATTGTTTTTTGACCCGTTTTAAAAGAAAAACCTTTATAAAAATGATTTGGCCATTTTCTGGATTTTTCCAGCTGTTTTGATTGGTCTTTTGACCATTTAGAAAACCCCATAATATCCTAACTCGCATGTTTATATGTATCAGGCGGTTTTGGCATGATAACTTGCACGTGCATATACTTGTGTTGTGTATGTATGAATATAGATTTTCAAAGTGTTTGGAATTCTTAATACATACGTACAAGATTTATTCACTCGTGCCTTGAGTGTTTTAGGTAGTTTTGGAATAAATCTAGTTAGGATATTTTACACGGTTTGGTGTGTCACACCGTGTTGATTTGTGTTGTTTGTTGTGGTTGTTTGTAAATCCGGTAACGTTGAGCCTTATGACCTATGTAATGTGCTTTGGTCTGTTGTAATTATTTATTCATTCATTTGGTGGTTTGTACCACACTTGGTTTGTAATAATTAATTAATTCATTCGGTTTGTAATATTTACCGGCTTGCATGCCGATTTCCTATTCTTTGTAATTGTAAGTATTAGCTTAGAATAGATATCATGGCTTGCATGCCATTTCCTTTTAAATTTGTAAATTGTAAAAGGAGAACCGAAGACAACTAAAGAAGAACCGGTAGGAGGTGTCTTTGCTCGGTCTTGGATCTGGAGGTCGGTAGGAGACGCAATGGATCAAGTGGGAGGAGCACGCATCAAGTCATTCGGCGTTTGTCCTTAGATGACTTAGTCTTGTCCGTTGGCTCTCGGGCAAGACGCATAGGGTTGGCTCGTTACCGGATATGTTTACATGCGTGGTTGTTTAATTTATTTAGTTTTTCTTGCTTGGTTGTTTAGTTTCTTCACAAGCTTGAAAACTTTTCAAAATAAATTAATACCAAGAGTTTTGAATTGGTTAACAAACTCTCGCGCGCCACAACAAGAAATGGTTAAAATTTGTTTTAACCGGAGAAATCAAAATCCCGTTTTTCTCAAAAGTAAATCACAGACCAACCATAAGATGACACCACCCGAATCTAGTGAAACAAGATCGGTCATTGAGCTTTAGCCGAGATCGGTTTTGGGTAACTGTGTGGAAGGTGCGTGTGGCAACTCGCAAGGTCGGAATGTCGAGCTTTAGCCGAGCCGGCCATTGGGCTAGAGTACCACCGTGTATCTTGATGGTCGATTTACAATTCCAAGATTTAAAACGCCTTGGTAGTTGTCGTGCCCATACCGAGCTACCATGGTGGATTAATGAGGAATGGTGTGGAGTGATCAAACATGCCAAATGGGTGCTATGAGTACCTAGGATCCCACAAGTGTCTAAGAGTTGCAATCGCGGATTGCGATCGGTAAAGTGTTTACCGGCGTAAGTAGCTCCATGAAGTTATCCGCGGCAAACCCGTCATGGATTGGGGTACTTTGATGTTCTTGGCCCTTGTTAACATAATTTGTTTTATAAACAAGTGGGTAATTATTTAACAAAGATTTAATACGTCAAACTAACCAAACTTCGTATTTTGCTTGTAGATGGCATCTACTAGCACCAACACCAACACCGCAAATATGTCGCTACGTCCTTTCCTTGAAAAGGAGAAACTTCAAGGACCTAACTTCATGGATTGGTTTAGGACTTTGAGAATTGTCTTACGTCATGAGATGAAGCTTCAGATCTTCCGGACCCACCTGCTACCAACGCAACGAGGGCTGTCAAAGACGCGTATGATAAACGCGTAAAAGACACAAACGACGTGACCTGCCTCATGCTTACGACCATGAGTCCCCAGTTGCAAAGGCAATTCGAGACTGTGAGTGCGTATGACATGATAACGCAGCTGAAAGACATGTTCCAGATGCAAGCGAGGCAGGAATTATACGAATGCGTCAAAGCCTTCGTTGGTTGCCGGATGCAGGAGGGCGGCAACGTGAGTTCACATGTCCTTCGTATGAAGGGCTATGTGGATCAATTGGAGAAGTTGGGGTTCTCTATGGGGAAAGAGTTGGCGGTTGAAATAATCCTCCAATCTTTGCCTCCATCTTACGGGCCCTTCATTGTGAATTTCCATATGCACAATATGGATAAGACCATAATGGAGCTTCATGGCATGTTGAAGACTGCCGAGTCTAACATGGCCAAGATGAAGCCATCTTCCTCCACCGCCGTCCTTATGATCAAAGAGGGTGGCAAGAAGCGGAAGCAACCCGCTTCGGCTTCAAAGGGGAAGGGGAAGGCCAAGGTGGCAACACCAAAGCCTAAACCTAACACAACCCCAGAGGCGAAGGGGAAACAAGTAGCTACCGCTGAAACCTCTCCAGAAGAGGCAACCTGCGGGGAAAAGGGCCACTACCGGCGTAGTTGCCCCAAGTACACGGAGGAGCTCAAGAAGTTGAGATCCAAAGGTGCCGCTGCCTCCGGTATGTACATGATTGAACTCCATAACACTTCTACTTCTAACGCCTGGGTTTTGGACATCGGGTGTGGTACTCACGTTTGTAATAATGTGCAGGTACTAACAAGAAGTAGGGACTTGGTTGATGGGAAACAAGGCGGTTGTCCCTGTTGAGAAGATTGGAAGTGTTGAGCTTGTCTTTCAATCCGGCTTATCTATTGTTTTATTGAATGTATGTTATTCGCCCTGCGTGGCAAGAAATGTTATTTCCTTATATGCCTTGTACGACGATGGATATGATTTTGAATTTATGAATGGTTCTATTTTATGTTATAAGAATAGTTCCTTTTGTTTCAAAGCATTTCCATGTCATGACATATATGAAATAAGCGTAAGCTTGAGAAACAATAGATCAATCATGAATGTTGATACGGGATCCAAAAGTATTTTGGATAAATTGTCTCTTTGGCATGGTCGGTTAGGCCACATAAACAAGAAGCGCATCGCCAAGCTCTAAGCGGATGGGATCTTGGAATCATTTGACCATGGGTCTAATGAAGTATGTGAATCTTGTTTATTAGGCAAGATGACCAAAGCACCCTTCACCGGTGAATGTGAGAGGGCAAAAGACTTGTTGGATATCGTTCACACTGATATGTGTGGTCCGTTCAAGTATGCCACTAGAGATCACTCCCGCTACTTCATTACCTTTATTGATGATTATAGTCGATATGGGTATGTGGTGTGCAGCCCACGTACGGGTATTTTTAAGATGATTAAAAGCTTTTTCACACGGATGTTTTAAATTTATAAAACGAAATTACAAAATAAATACTACACACGACTCAGGCAAGTATGACCTGGTCAGTAGTAGTATAGAAAGAGTAAGAACGAGTATCGATCCACAGGGATAATTTTGGCAGCTACTAGTATTCAACCCTCGTTATTGTTTGGTAATTAAATAACAATTGATTTTTAGCTTTTTGAATTTAAACTAATTAAAGAAACAAGTTACGCTATCAGAGTAATAACAGACGTGCAGATAAATAGATAAAAGATCACTTAGGCTTCAGAATCATCATTGGCTAGTTATGGCAATATTTAGTTTGATTAAGATGTTGATGACTAGATAAAATACATTAAAGCACACAGCATGTTATTCTATCTAATACTCCCAAGTTATATTATCATGTAAATCATCACTCGAGTTATCAAGACTCAGATTTACAATCAAATATAACATGTCAGCATAGAATCAAAAGACAATCACAGATCCACCTAACTATGTTTAAATTCAGCTACAAACCATACACTCTTGGTCAAATGATATGTCTCATAGCCTTCAAAACATAAGAAAGGTGTTAAAGTGATTAAAACATTGGTTAAAATAAAAGAAACAACAAACTGAACTGGAATAAAGGTGCATACGGCCACATGTCAAAGACATGTGGTCGCAAAGGTACATGCGATCGTATGTCAAAGACATGTGATCGCATAGATCATGCGATCGCATGGAGACACCATGCGGTCGCATGACTTCTTTTTACAGCAGAATTCATTTTATGCACCAAGGATTGAATACGTACAACCTGAAATGCCATTCAAAGTTATAAGTAGATAGAAAGGAACACTATGATGTTATGAACCCAACAAGACTCAAACCGCGTGTGTTGGATTTAAGATCGAGCCTTACGTTATTTCCTTCAGATATCATCGTGTTTATATACTATTTCTAATACTTAACACATGTAAAGCATGAACACGTAAGCATGCATATAGAATCGTAGATCTCTGATTCTTAATGACATTAGGAGTTCATTTCAACATTAACATGTTTAAAAACATCTTTTCAATCCTTTTTATTCTTTTATAGTTGTTATGATCGAATGATAAACTTAAACACTTAAACTTTCGTTAACATGTTAAAGTTTGTGTAAAATCACAATATGATGAACATGACCAATATTGTTATGATCCAAAATGATCAAAGACAAGTTCCAAAGATGCTTTTCGGATGACAACCTTGCTTTGTTATACCATTTCTAGTAATAACTTACACAAGATCTTGATATTGAAAACCATCACCTTTGAATATGCATGGGATGAAATCTTTATGTTTTCACGTAAAAGATTTAATGAAACATGAACATGGACATATTTAACATAAGAACATGGTTAAACACAATTATTACAACGATTAAAACATACTTTTTATATCAAATCATCAAGAAAAGGTTTATATTGCCATAACTTGGCCAAGAATCATCTTGGCCCAAGTGAAAGAGTTTAGTTACACATGATTACAAGTAAAACAACGAGATCAACACTCGGGTACATATTAAGAACAGAAAGGTTTAGATTATACCAAGCTATCCCCAAGTTGTATACGTGAGCAGAACCTTCACTTGGTTTCTACACCTTTGGACCGGAGTTTGGGGAGTTTTACTACCACCAAATCAAAACCTAAGTGTAAAAACACCTAAGTGTGTGTTTTGTGTGTGTTTTACAGAGAAACCCGTGTGTGTGTGTTTCTGAACGTGTTTTTGGTGTGTGTGGTGTACTCTGATGAACTGCAGAAGAGCTGTTTATATAGGCCAGAAACGGGGGTCTTTGCGATCGCATGCAATGTCCATGCGATCGCATGGAGTGACTTTGGGTGGCTGATAAGACATCTCTATATGCAGACGATGCCAGGTTTTAAAGCTAGATTCCCAGCCTACCATGCGACCGCATGGTAGGGCTTTGCGATCGCAAGGCCCAACGGATTTCAGCAATTCTTTATTTTCTTCAGTTATGCACTCATTTTACTTGTTATTTTTACTTGAAGTCCTTTTTACCTGCAATGGTGAATATTAAACATTTAAGACAGTAATTTGTACAATTCACCTTGATTCTGGATTAACTGCGAGGGTTTTCGATGTGTAAAACATGTATAATTATGAATATATCAGTATGTCTACTTGGTGAGACAAAAGTCTGAAACCTTTGAGGTGTTCAAGACTTATAAAAGCGAAATGGAAAATCAACTTGGGAAAAGGATTAAGATGCTTAAAACCGATAGAGGTGGAGGGTATCTTAGTTCCGAATTCCGAGACCATCTTAAAGATTGTGGGATTGTCTCGCAATTAACCCCTCCTAGGACGACTCAATTTAATGGTGTCGCCGATAGGAGGAACCGAACATTGTTGGATATGGTTCGGTCTATGATGTGTCACACGGAGGTTCCCATTACATTTTGGGGTTACGCTATTGAGACGGCTGGTAGAATCCTTAACCTCGTACCAACAAAGAAGGTTAAGAGAACACCGTATGAGATGTGCCATGGAAAGGTTCCATCTGTTTCATATCTAAAGGTCTGGGGATGTCCTATCTACGTGAGACGTGAGGTGGAGGACAAGTTGGAGCCCAGGGCCGAAAGGTGTTTCTTCATTGGCTATCCTGCTAGGTCTATGGGGTATTTGTTTTACAAACCTTCGGAGAACAAGGTGTTTGTTGCTCGAAGGTTAGTCTTCCTTGAGAGGGAGCTGATATCCAAGAACGCTAGTGGGAGCAAGATTGATCTTGAAGAAATTCTAGAGCCTACCAATGTAAAACCTGATGTTGGAACTAGCTCACAACCGGCAACGGTTGAGTCTCAGCAAGATGATGCTGGAGATAATGATGTAGATGTTGTAGAATGCCCACTGACACAAGTATATTGGTGTTACTGCTGATGAAGTGCGAGCCTATTGGGTCACACACCAAGGATTGATCCCGACATCTTACTGATAAAGAGAGAAGGTCCAAAAATCAAATTGTTTGATTTTAGGGCTTCACGACCGTGAGGGATGCTCCACGGGTCGTGAAGCCCACTGCCCTCACGAATGGCTCAATGACCTTTACACGGCTCGTGGAGTCTTCACTGGTCATGAAGAGGTCGTGGAGGGGTCGTGAAGGAGACGCCCTCACGAGTCACTCCAACGCGGCACGGGCCGTGAAGGTCGTGGCGCATTTGTCTTCACGGGCTCTTCACGGGCCGGGAGAGGCCGTGAAGGTCTGTCTGCATGAGATTCTTATTTCTGATTGGGCCATCTCATGGTCCAACGGAGATAAGCTTTTGTCTCCGGCCAAAAGCAGTGGAGTGAGGCTGGAACAAGTAGGATGCATGCATTTCGACACCTTCTAACTCTCTCTTTCTCTCTTGGTTCCATACTTGTAAAATATACATAATATACACTAAGAGTTTGAGTTCTTGAGTGTTGTGTGTTTTGTTGGTACAAGAGGATACTATAGTAGGCTGTTCCAGATACGTGAAGTCGTTGAGGACGTTCATGTGATGGTGTACTAGCATACGGGGATCTTGGAAACTTGGTGTGGATCATGCAATAGAGATGGATTCACTTGAGTTCTTGTTCATCCCGTTCTTGCATTTGCTACAGCCGATTCTTGCAAAGGTATTGAGGTATTTTCAGCCCTCTCCTTTGTTCTTTTAAGTTGCAATTTGAGTTTTGTAGAATATTATCACTTTGGAACATGTATGTTTTAGAAATATGCCCATTAATGCACGTACGCCATATGGACCGCTGCTGATGATGTATGGGCCTATTAGGTCATACACCGGGGTCTAACCTGACAGCAACTTAAGTTAAGGGACCAAATATGACAAAAGACAAAAGTTGACATCGCAGGCCGCGTTAGCGCCGCTAACTTTAAGGGGTTAGCGCCGCTAAGTCCTAAAGGTTAGCGCCGCTACGGCTGCATGTACTTTGTGTTAAATCGCTGACAGGGCGCGTTAGCGCCGCTAACTATTTTGGGTTAGCGCCGCTAACTTATAAGACTCACGTTTGTCACAAATTTGTTTTTGTCACAAAGTGTAGGTCTGTTCGTTGCAAGAAGGAAGAGCTTGAAGAACCGGATCTCTGAAGAAGAAATTTTGTTGATTGTCTTTTACAAGAGAATTAGGAGTGTTGGTCTCGCCATTAATTCCGGATTAATTATTACTTTTGTATGTACGCCCTGCGTGGCAAGACTCGCTTTATTATATGTTCTTTTGAAGATGATGGATATTTTTGTATCTTGTATTTTTGTTTAAAAGATTTTTCATTCTGATTGTTTCATTTCATTTTCTATCCATGTCTAAGCTTATGTGTTATTTTGACCATTTTGGTGCACAAATACACATTTGATGACGATGGATGTTGCTTGGAATTGAAACAATTTTGAAAAATTATTTTGAGATGTTTTATCAAAAACTTATCCATATCATTGCATACATAAAGACACGTTATAAGTAATAAGGCAATCATGAAATAATTGATTCTTAAATCCAAAAGTGGTTTGGATACATTAAGTATATGGCATAATCAAACTTGACCAAGTAAACAACATTTACATCACTTAGATCCATGTGGTTAGGATCTTTGTAAAAGTTTAGCTTCGGGCTAAATGAAAGATGCAAATCTTGTTTATTGGACTAGGATGATTAAGAAATCTTTCACCAGTATTGGTAGGAAGGATTATAACTTGTTGGATTTTGATCACACTCGTGTGGATAATCCGCTCAAGTATGCCATGTATAGTGACACTAGTGAAATTCTCCATCACCATCTTTATGATAGTAGTTGGGAGAATGTTTAACTAGATAAGGGGTTTGTGTCTGAAACCTGGAGGTGTTCGGAAATAACCTTAAGGAATTGGGAATCAATAAGGGCATATAGATATCGATTCTTAGATCTAGATAAGATGCTAAGTTTCTATTATCTATATTGATTTTAACATGAAATGAATTATGGGTTTATCCCATACTTCGTTTACTCTAAGAAACACATTTTGTACATGGTGTTACTTTAAAGAAAAACCGGATATCTTTGTTGATGATCTGGTAAAAGGCAGGCCTTAAAGATGTATTCAATATGATTGGTATACAATATTTTATGAACCAAGTCCTCAATCTAAAAACACGACATTATGGTCACTTAAGCATCCAATGATATTTTGACTAGAAAGAGTCCTTTGCTTGTCAATCTCATAACTTAAAATTATCCATTCTACATTTAGTGGGAGATGGATGAATTATAAGTTGATGCTTGTATATTTAAGTAGTTCATCTGAGTTTTGGATAATTGTTTCTTGAACTTATGGGAACGATGTTTGGTAGCTCAAAAGGGAGAGGACAATTTACAAAAGCATTCCAGTGGAAGAATGTAAAACTTAAATAAGAGACCTAATGTTGACACTAGAATTTAATCAGCATAGAGATGCTGGTAAAACCTGACAATATCCATTGCTTCTTTAATTTAGATATGAGGTTGTCATATTTTAGTAACAGCAGCTTGATGGTAAATCATTGCGATGTTACCATTCATCGGAAACATGGTGGGACCCTGTGTTCACTAGTGAATAAAACAAGGGAATGGTATATATATAGATGTAATCTATTTGCTACGTCCAAGTACTTGACTTGGGTTAATCCCACACCTAAGGTGTAATCCGAGAAGGGTGAAGGGACTAACATATATGCAATTATAGACAACTTCAAATACCGACTAGAGACAAAGTGTTTCATATTGTTTAAACATGGAAACATGTTCTAGTAGTTATCTTGAAGATAATTTGGATAAAGTGAAATATTGTTGTAACCTTGCGGAAACAAGTTGGTTCACATGGACGTAAAAGACCTGTATCCTTCAAAGGTTAAGTTGAGGAAATGTTTGAAGCATGTTCCGAGGTCTAATATATCCATAATATCCAAGTTATGTCCATGACTAAAGTCAGCAAAACTTGCATCTTGTGGCTGTAATTCTGCTTTGCAAGAAAGTCATAGGAATGAGTTTTCTAGAAAGCATAGACTGAGCCAGATACCCTTGTCAGGGCTAGTAGGAGCTTCATGTGTTCCTAGTAAAATATGCTCAATGAAAATAATGTCCTAATTTAGGGTTGTTCTACAACCTAATGTTGGAATTATTTTTCTATGAGTATATATAGAAGAATATGGAATCAAGTGGAGTTTAGATTCAAGAAATACTGATGTATGTTCTTGATGTTCGACGTAAATAGAGTTGTCTTGAGTAAGTTATTACTGCAAGCAAATCTATACTTGTGAAACTGTCGATTTTTAATCGAAGTTTAGAATATTCAAATATGTGGTGCAGATACGACATTGAGATTCAATGAGTGTCATTGACCCTATGGTGTACTTTGGTAACATTAAGGGTATGTCGACTCTAATAAAAGTGAGTGTCAGTAACTCTATTGTTAACTTCGGTTACATTGAGAGTATGATGACTCTGATAATCATAAGTGTCATTAATCCTATTATAGACTTCGGTAACATTGAGGATATGACGACTATGATAACCTTATGTATGATCTCTTTGATAAACACTTTGCAAGTGGTTTAATAAGAGAATACAAAAGAGTACAAAAGGGATATCGTGTAGATGATCCCATAGTTAAGCCGTTGTCAAATACTAGTGATGTTATACATACTAGGTATAATAGCATTGTTAATGCTTATGACTAGGCTCGAATATCATTTTAGTAAATGTTTGATTTACTTATAAGCTTTGGGAACGGTAAGCAGTACTGCTAACCCATGATTGTATCGATATATAGTGGGGACTATATATACGCATGATGCGGTTACCTTCATTGGTCTTTACTGTGTTACATCTTAGCATGTTTAACCACTTCCCAGAATGTTTATACATTCTAAATTTCAACAGCCAGTCATTCTTCAAGAGAAGGAAGCTTGAATTAAGGCTGAGGTTAGGTGTTGGTTATGCATTAATCAAGGATTGAATGCATGAAACGCAACAGTGACCTGTGCTTGAAAGGAGTTTCAAGTAACTGGAAGACCCACACCCGAGTTTACTTCATGGATCATGGTCATAGAGTGACTCGGAAGGATAATATCATTACGTCCTTCGACCCGAGATGTATGAATTGCTATAGCATGAAACTTTCTTGCTTTAACCATTTCAAAACGTAGTTCGTAACTGGCTGCTATAAAGGGAATAGTTAAGTAAGATAAGGTTCACGCTATGGGGTTGTACAGTCAACGGAATTTGTTCCTCTGATATGAGAGATATCCCTGGGCCCCTCGATGATTGGGCGCTGACACCAAAAATAAGCATGGCCATGCGCAAAGGAATATTGATTGAGAATCAGATATGTCCTTAAATTTTGGTCACCACCAATCAAGATCGAGTAACATAATCGTGAACGATCTGGAGATTGACGTATCAATCCATGTCTCGTGTTCACAAGGATATCGCGAACGGTTTTCTGCATAGAAGCGGAACCCATACTGACTTAGGGGCATTGATGCTTTTGCTAGAGGCCGCTCTTTGTCTGTGGTTACATGGGTACGATGCATTATGTTCAAGTGGGAGTTTGTTAAAAATATGCCCATTAATGCACGTACGCCATATGGACCGCTGCTGATGATGTATGGGCCTATTGGGTCATACACCGGGGTCTAACCTGACAGCAACTTAAGTTAAGGGACCAAATATGAAAAAAGACAAAAGTTGACATCGCAGGCCGCGTTAGCGCCGCTAACTTTAAGGGGTTAGCGCCGCTAAGTCCTAAAGGTTAGCGCCGCTACGGCTGCATGTACTTTGTGTCAAATCGCTGACAGGGTGCGTTAGCGCCGCTAACTATTTTGGGTTAGCGCCGCTAACTTATGGTTAGCACCGCTAAACCCTGCCAGTGCCATTTGTCAAAGCACCTCCATAATCAGCCAATGGATGTAGACATGAGAGTCTCGAGGTTGGGCCGACTTGATGGAGTTATTTGAAGTCTGGAGAGAGTGGGGAGTAAGGTAAGAGAGTTCATTTTTGGTTTTAGCTCTCTCACTCTTTTTCTCTCTAATACACACATAAACTCTTTGGTGCTACTAAGACCAAGAGAGATTTATTCAAGAGGGATTTTTCCAGATTGTTGGTCTTGTAGATGATGTTCCAGAAGTGTTTTTCATAGTGAAGAAACATGGAGGCTTGCTAGCTCAAGGGGTTAGACGTGTTCCCGGGGTACTACCCATTAGTCGATCCGTGTTTCATTCTTGGAGCTCAACGCCACGAGTCAATCACATTCTGGAGCTTAGGAGAAAGGTATAAACCTTCTTCCTCCTTACATGTTGCTATTTTGTTACATAGAAATTATCCATCGTTTGGATTTCTTGTTTTGAACATTTTTGTACATGATTGATGATGTTTACGCTTCCGCTGCGTGTTCACGAGATCCCAACAGTATAGACCCGTTTTTGTACGGTTTTTGAACTCTTTGTTTTCGCTTCCGCTGTGTTTTGCTCCATACGGTGTTCCAACAGTGGTATCAGAGCCAAATCTACAAACAAATTGCACTTTCTTGCCTTGAAAACCGAAAATGGACATTCTTTCCAGAATGTCTTCACGGGTCATGAAGGATTATTCTTCACGGTCGTGAAGTCTCATGACCAGTATCGTGAAGGTTTTTACTTCACGGTCGTGAAAGCTTACGACTAGTCTCGTGAAGATTTTTCTTCACGGTCGTGAAGGCTCACGACTAGTTACGTGGGTTGTTGGTCGTGAAGGTTTTTCACTGTGTCAGAGTCGTGGAGCTCATGGGCTTCACGGGCAGTGAAAAGCCGTGAAGGCTCCTGGGCCGTGAAGGACGTAGTGAACAGTGTTTTTATCCTTTTGGTAAAAGAAAAATTTTTTTCAGTTTTAGCTCCTTGCGATTCTGATTTTCCAGAATTTGTCCAAAGTGTTTGGATGTTGGAAAAGCCCCATATGTGTCTTGATTCATACATTTATATGTATTGGGTGATTTTTGGCATGAAATGCACACATGCATATACTTGTATTGTGTATATATGAATATGTATTCTCAAAGTGTTTGGGGTACTAATGCATATGTACAAGGATTGTTCACTTTGTGCCTTGAGTGTTTAGCTAGGTTTGAACAATCTTAATCGAGATACATTTCACACGGTTTTGTTGTAGCACACCGTGTTTTTGTTTGTGGTTGTTGTTTGATCCGGTAACACCTTGCCCATTAGACCTATGTGTTGGTTGTTTGGTTGTGTTTAATTATTCATTCATTTGGTGGTTTGTACCACAATTGGTTTGTAATAATTAAATTTATTCGGTCTTGTATTTTGTACTTTATTTTGGCTTGCATGCCGATTGCTTTTCTTTGTAATTGTTAGATTAGCTTAGATTAGCATTTCGCGGCTTGCACGCCGTTTCTTTTCAAATATTTGTATGTATTTGTAAAAGAAGACCGAAGACAACCATCGAGAGTCTTGGAGGAGACGTCTCGGCTATGGTGGATCCGGAGGTTCATTGGAGATGACGGATTCAGTGGGAGCACTTCCAGCTGGGCCAAATGGATGTGTCCTTAGTTTGGCCTTGCTTTCCTCGTTTAGCTCACGGGGAAAGCGCATAGGGTTTAGGGGCATGTTACCGGATATTACTTGTGCGTGGTTGTTGTTTTGTTTAGTTTCTTGCATGGTTGTTTAGTTTCTTCGCTTGCTTGAAAACTTTTCAAAATAATAAAACCAAGAGTTTTGAATTGGTTTACAAACCTAGCGCGCCACAAGACCACTTTAAAAACAAAATCCCGTTTTTATCAAAAGTAAATCACACGCCAACCATAAGATGACACCACCCAAGTCTAGTGAAACAAGATCGGTCGTCGAGCTTAGCCGAGATCGGTTTTGCGTAACTGTGTGGAAGGTGCGTGTGGCAACTCGCAAGGGTCGGTTGTCGAGCTTAGCCGAGCCGGCCATTGGGCTAGAGTGCCACCGTGTATCTTGATGGTAGATTTACAATTCTAAGACTTAAAATGCCTTGGTAGTTGTCATGCCCATACCGAGCTACCATGGTGGATTGATGAGGAATGGTGTGGAGGGATCAAACATGCCAATTGGGTGCTATGAGTACCTAGGATCCCGCAAGTGTCTAAGAGTTGTAATCTCGGATTGCAATTGGTAAAGCCGTCATGGATTGGGGTACTTTGAGGTTCTTAGCCGTTGTTAAGATAATTTGGTTTTCTTAATCAGCTAGGTAATTATTTTAACGAGGATTATATCGAAACTAACTAAAACGTGTACTCTTTCATAGATGGAAAATATTAACGACACTACACCAAACTTTAAACTTCGATTAATCCTAGAAAGGGAGAGACTCATAGGAGTGAACTTCGCTGACTGGTATCGTGTATTGAGGATTGTCCTCCGTCACGAGTCAAAGTTGCACATCCTTGAGGAGCCCTTTCCGGAGCCACCTGCTACCAACGTGAACTGGGCCACTCGATACGCTTTTGAGAAGCGTGTTAGAGATACAACAGATATTTCTTGTCTCATGTTATCGACTATGAGCTTTAAGTTGCGTCAGCAGCTTGAGCAATTGAGTGCGTATGACATGATAAACCGGCTAAAGGACATGTTCCCGCAGCAGGTTATACAAGAACGCTTTGAGTATATAAAGGATTTGGTCGGTTATAGGATGAAGGAAGGTGAGGATGTAAATGTCCATTTCCTTATGATGAAGGGATACATGGACCAGTTGGAGAGACTTGGACTTCCAATAGTGAGGGAGATTGCGGTGGATATGATCCTCCAGTCCCTGCCCGCGTCTTATGAGAAGTTTGTCAAGAACTTTCACAAAGACAATTTGGATAAATCCTTGATCGAACTTCAAGACATGCTGAAGGCTGTACAGTCTTACATGGTTGAGAAGGATCGTGTCTCGTCCACATCCACTATGGCTACTAGGAAACAAATAAGAAAGAAGGAGAAACTGACCTCAAAAGGAAAGTCTAGTGTGACTAGGCTATCCGTAATTGTCGAGTCGGAGGACAATGAGATTGTGTCTCAAGGTGATGTTCCACATGGGGTAGTTTGCTACTTTTGCGGTGAAATTGGAAATTGGCGCCGTCACGCCTGCCCTAAGTTCCTGGAAGAGCTAAGTATCCTAAAGCGGAAGAACGTTAGCTCATCTTCAGGTACATTCATGATCAAACACCATTGATCTTCTACTTCTAATGATTGGGTTTTGAACGCTAGTCAAAACGCTCACGTTTGTCACAAAATTGTTTGTTGCAAAGTGCAGGTGTTAATCAGAAGTAGGTAATGGATGCATGGAGAGCTGGATCTTAGAGAAGGGAAGCATGGTGCTTGTCCCTAACTAGAAGGATTGGAAGAAGAGTCTTGCCATGCCATCCAGCTAAACTATTACTTCATTTAGATCTTTGTCTTACGCCCTGCGTGGCAAGAAGCATTATATCTTTTATGCCTTTGATGATGATGAATATTACTTTGAATTTTGAAATTGTGGGTTTTAAAGATTTATTTCAAAGTTTATTCATGTCTCGGCATTTGTTATAAGCTTTTGCTTAAAGAAGTAATGGAATGATTATGAATGATTATGGAATTGTTATCCTTATGAAATAGTTGATTTAACCATATAAACAAGACCTGCATCACCAAGCTCCAAGTGGTTAGGAACTTGGAACCTTTTGACTTTGAGTCAATTGTTGATGGTAAATCTTGCTTATAAGGTTAAATAACTAACATATCCTTCACTTGTGTATGTGAGAGGAATAAAGGCTTGTTGGATTTCGTTTGCACGTTGGTGTAAAGACCGTTTAAGCAAAATCATAAGGATTAACTATATATGGTTTGTTACCTTTACCGATGATGGTAGAAGGAATGGGTAAGTCTAATTTATTAGACGAATGTCTGAAACTTGAGAGGTGTTCAAGACTCACCCTTAACAAATTTAAGATGAAGAGGGCAAAGGGGAATAAAGATACTCAAATCTTGCGAGATGTTGAGCATCTACATTCTAAATTTCTAAACCATCATAAGAATTGTGAGGTTGCCTCATAATTCACTTCTCCTAGGATACATGTTTTACATGGATCGCTTAGTGGAGGAATGGAACATATTGGTTATGGTTCCGCCTTGATGGATTAAACTTAAGTAACCTGTTTGATAGGTGTACTTGAGTAGTGACGGGCAATGTTCTTGTTTTAAATCAACAAAGATGGTCAAGTTAGCATCTAAGGAGATTCGATTAGAAAGTGTTCTTTGCTTGTCTATCTCATAGATCAGAGTTATCCAGTCTACATTTAGTGGGAGATGGATGAACTTAAAGGATGCTAATGTATTTAAATAGTTCTTCTAGGTTTCAGATATTCATTTCATATCCTTTTGAGAACCAGGTTAGGTTGCTCGAAAAGGGAAAGGAATAACTGAAGCATTCCTGTGGAAGAACGTGAGATTTAAATAAAAGAACTGATGTTGGCACTAGCATTCAATCAGAAATGATTGAAACTCAACATGGCTATGTTAGAGTAACTGACATAAAGTTATTACTTCTTCATATGTCTGGTAAGAGTCGTCATAAGACCAGAAGGGTATAATTTATTATATCTGAGGATGATGACTTATTGATGATACGTGATGTATGCATCAACTACCGGAAGCTGTAGTGGGCCCTTTTTGAGTCTGCTAAGAAGAGAAGTGTAATAACATAAGATACATTCCATGCTGGATTTTCAAGTTTTGAACTTGGTTAATCCAACACCAAGGTTTTGACCTGACGGTGTATATAGATCTTTTGGATATAAGATCTGCATGGATTAATTTGTAGATAACTTCAAATACTGACTGGATGAAATTGGTTTCATGATGATTGACCATAGGGTAGGAATCATATGAAGACATTCTCTCAGTAGTTATGTTGAAATTTAAGGGGATGCTTATTCCGTGTTATGGCAGTATGATGCAAGGACCGCATTCCGTTATAGGAATTTTATGAGGAAGTGTTCACAACACTGTCCGAGGGTCTCTTACATCCTGAGTGTTCTTATGAAGTCTACAAATATGGAGTCCTTTTGGACTCAGAGTAAATCTAAGTTTTGGAATCTTTGCTAAGAAAATCAAGTGTTTGAGTTTTCAAGTAAGCAATGATGAAACTTGGATAGATGCCAGAGCTAGTGGGAGCGCTGTCATAATCCTATTTGGTATGTCTAGCACATACTTTGTTTTGGAGATAATGTCTTAATGCAACTTGGCAACAAGTGTAAATTGAGAATTATGCGTCCATAATAAATATGGGATATTCATAGAAGTTTATGGAATACAAGAAATATGAGTATATGTTCTTGTGGTGATATAATTAGAAGAAGCTTAAAGTGAGTTGTTACTCTTGTGATAGCTTCTACTAGAAAGGATAACCGTCAATCTTTATTGGGGTTTGTAATCCTTTTAAAATATGGTGTTGTTAATTTACGTGTTACTTAAAGCATCGTTGACTCTATTGAGTTCTTTTGAGGCAATGAGGGTACGATGGCTTACACACGTTAATTTCTGTGGACCAAGCATTGTTTGCCATATTGGGTTCTTTATGAAATAATGAAGGCATAATTGCTTGGAAAAATAATCAAATCCCATCAACGCACACTTTGGAAGTGGTTGGTTGCAGTAGAGATATGATCAATGTTAGAGTACACACGGATGACATAGTGGATGGTCCGTTTACTGAGCTATAGTTGCAGTCTTGTGATGAATGTCATACTAAGGTCTGCATGAACTTGGCTTGAGTATGTTTTAGTCAAAGTTTTGATATGCATTATCTTTGGGAACATTAAGCAATATTGTGTTTCTGCTTGTATCGATTATCAAAGGGGTTTGGTAATGCGTGTGTAGCGAGTACTCTCAGTTAGCCTTATTATGTTCCAACTTTGCATGTTTTACCTCTTCCCTGAATATTTTTACATTCTAAATGTCCACAACCAGTCATTCTTCAAGGGAAGGAAGTCTGAATGAAGGCTGAGGGAAGTGATTGGTCAAGTGTCCAATGGTGATTGGGACACAAGGACGCAATACTTCGCCTGTACTTGAAAGGGGTTTCAAGTGACTGGACGACCCACACCTGAATTCACTTTGTGGTACTTGTCATGAGTGATTCAAGATGATAATATCAGTCCATCCTCATACTGGAGATGCATGTGTCTGCATCACTTTTGTTTGCTTTGCTCTAGTTTCTTTCAAACGCAATCCGTAACTGGCTGTTATAAAGGGACTAGCTGATCAGAGTATGATCACTGTGGTGGGCAATGTAGTCAAAGGAATTTGTTCCTCTGCTTAGAGAGATATCCCTGGGCCCCTCGATGATTGGGCGCTGACACCAAAATGCATGGCCGTGCTCGAGTATGCAATGATTTGGGTAATCGATTGCAACTTGTTTATTTTGGTCACCACCAATCTCGATCGAGAAACATAATCGTGAAGGACTAAGAATGACTTAGTACCATGTCTCGTCTTCACATGGATATCGCGAACAAAAGGATGGTTGATCACTTATCTATAGGGCCATTTCAAACTTTTGGTTGTGAAGTGGTACTTGTCTATGGGATGACATACCTCGTACTGACTTGGGGGCAGGGATGCCTTGCTAGAGGCCGCTCCTTGTCTGTGATACCTCTGGGTACGTTGTGTCATGTGCAAGTGGGAGTCTGTTAGAGAATGCCCACTGACACAAGTACATTGGTGTTACTGCTGATGAAGTGCGAGAGTATTGGGTCACACACCAAGGATTGATCCCGACAACTTACTGATAAAGAGAGAAGGTCCAAAAATCAAATTGTTTGATTTTAGGGCTTCACGACCGTGAGGGATGCTCCACGGGTCGTGAAGCCCACTGCCTTCACGAATGGGTCAATGACCTTTACACGGCTCGTGGAGTCTTCACGGGTCGTGAAGAGGTCGTGGAGGGGTCGTGAAGGAGACGCCCTCACGAGTCACTCGAACGCGGCACGGGCCGTGAAGGACTATGGCCGGTCGTGGCGCATTTGTCTTCACGGGCTCTTCACGGGCCGTGAGAGGCCGTGAAGGTCTGTCTGCATGAGATTCTTATTTCTGATTGGGCCATCTCATGATCATATGGAGATAAGCTTTTTTTCTCCGGCCAAAAGCAGTGGAGTGAGGCTGGAACAAGTAGGATGCATGCATTTTGACAGCTTCTAACTCTCTCTTTCTCTCTTGGTTCCATACTTGTAAAATACACATAATATACACTAAGAGTTTGAGTTCTTGAGTGTTGTGTGTTTTGTTGGTACAAGAGGAGACTATAGTAGGCTATTCCAGATACGTGAAGTCGTTGAGGACGTTCATGTGATGGTGTACTATCATACGGGGATCTTGGAAACTTGGTGTGGATCATGCAATAGAGAAGGCTTCACTTGAGTTCTTGTTCATCCCGTTCTTGCATTTGCTACAGCCGATTCTTGCAAAGGTATTGAGGTATTTTCAGCCCTCTCCTTTGTTCTTTTAAGTTGCAATTTGAGTTTTGTAGAATATTATCACTTTGGAACATGTATGGACCCGTTTTTGTACGGTTTTTGAACTCTTTGTTTTCGCTTCCGATGTGTTTTGCTCCATACCGTGTTCCAACAGTAGATCCATTACCTCTAAGAAGATCTAGTAGAAGTCAGCATGAGCTAGAGAGATATGGTTTTAACATATCTGAGGGCACCGACATGGTAGTTATTTCTGATGAACCTAACAAATACCGGGATGTTGTGGCGAGCCCTGAGTCCGCCAAGTGGAAAGAGGCAATGGAATCTGAGATTAAATCTATGGCCGATAACCAGGTTTGGGATTTGGTAGATCCTGTGCCGGGGTGTAAACCTGTCGGGTGCAAGTGGGTCTTCAAGAAGAAGATCGGTGTACATGGAGAGGTAGACACCTTCAAAGCACGACTGGTGGCTAAGGGTTTCACGCAAACTCATGGTGTTGACTATGAGGAAACCTTTTACCCGGTGGCTATGTTGAAGTCTATTCGGATACTCATGGCCATTGCCGCATTTTATTATTATGAAATTGTTAGAAATATGCCCATTAATGCACGTACGCCATATGGACCGCTGCTGATGATGTATGGGCCTATTGGGTCATACACCGGGGTCTAACCTGACAACAACTTAAGTTAAGGGACCAAATATGACAAAAGACAAAAGTTGATATCGCAGGCCGCGTTAGCGCCGCTAACTTTAAGGGTTAGCGCCGCTAAGTCCTAAAGGTTAGCGCCGCTACGGCTGTATGTACTTTGTGTCATATCACTGACAGGCAGCGTTAGTGCCGCTAACTCCAGGTTAGCGCCGCTAACTCTGCCAGTGCCATTTGTCAAATGCACCTCCTAAACTAGCCAATGCATGTAGATTTCTTAATCTCGAGGCATGGCCGGTTTGTGGGGTTTATTCACGAATTCTGGATACAAGAGGTGAGGGTGTAGCTTATTTGTTGAGGGTGGTTTTCTTTTGCTCTCTCTTTTCTCTCTAATATACATATTATCTTCTTTGGTGCTACAAGAGGCCAAGAGAAGATTCAAGAGAAATTTTCCAGAAGTTGGTCTCGTATTGTTGCTGTTCCAGTGTGTTTTTCATAGTGAAGAAACAAGAAGGCTCGCTAGCTCGTGTGGTTAGACGTGTTCCCAGCGTACTACCCATTAGTCGATCCGCGTTTCTCTCTTGGAGCTTCACCATCACGAGACAACAAGTTTACTGGAGCTTAGGAGAAAGGTATAATAACCTTCTTCCTTCTTTTCTTGTTGCATTTCTTTACATAGAGTTTGGTCCATGTTTGGGATTTCTAGTTTTGTGCTTTGATTGCTTGCACCTTGGGCTGTTTTTGTTGTACCTTTGCTTCCGCTGTGTGCCCATGAAATCCCAACAGTGGTATCAGAGCCACCTCTATGTTAGATTTGCACTTGGTGGCTTGAAAAATCCCGAAATCGAAATGGTTGTTTTCTGTTCGAACAGGGTTAGCGGCGCTAACCTCGGGTTAGCAGCGCTAACTCACAAAACTTAGCGGCGCTAACGCGCAGCTACAGATTTCGGTTTTAAAGTTAAAATCAGTTTTGGTCTCGGGAATTTTTAGCTTTTTTGTGATTCTGGAAATTTGTTCCAGATTTTGTATTGGTACTTTTGTTACCATTTTGTCATGTTTGGTTGTATGTGATAGATTTGAAATTGGTAACCTTGCCTTTGACCTTGTGGTTGACTTTGTGTGTTTGGATGCAATTTGGTGATTTTATATCACATTATGAGCTGTAATATTTATTAATTCAGTTTGGTATGTAATAATATTGTGGCTTGCATGCCATTTCATTCATCCGTGTATTTGTACTAGATAAATAGGAAATTATTATGGCTTGTACGTCATTTCTATTTCTATTGTATGTATTGTACAATTTGGATGAAGACACACAAAAAGGAGTCAAAAGGAGATGGAGGATGACCATAGAAGCCGGTGGAATCCAATGGAGATAGCGGTTCTAGTGGGAGCTCACATCGGAGTCCTTTTGTCCCTTAGTTTAACCACGTTCTACCCGTTTTGGCTCACGGGAAGAACGCATAGGATTTTGGCAAGGGTTACCAATTTATTTCGTTTATATGCGTGTGATGTGACTTTATATAATTCTTGCATGGTTTGCTTAGGATTCGCATGCTAGAATTTTTTTTCGAAATTAATAAAATCACAAGAGATTTGGTAAAAATGGTTTGCAACTCTTGCGCACTCACATACAAGATTAACCCACCTAGTGGAAATAGGTTTTGTCACTAAACAAGTTAATTTGTAACCAAGTCGAAAACAAAAGCTAGTTTTTAATAAAACGTACATCTTGCGCCATCCATAAGTCAATACCACCCGAATCTAGATTTATGGGTTTTGGTTGTTGAGCTTAGCACGAGCCAACTCTCATAAAACTGTGTGGAAGGTGAGTGTGGCGAATTCACAATTTTGGTTGTCGAGCTTAGCACGAGCCAACTTTGGTGAATTTGTTACCGTATGTCTTGACGGACGATTTACAATTGCAAATTAATATCCTTGAATGATTGTCGAGCTTAGCACGAGTCAACCAAGAATTTTAATTTGGAATTGGTGCAAGTAGGGATCAAACATGCCAAATGACCGATGGTTGTCGTAGGATCCCGCAAGTGTCTAAGAGTTGCAATAGAGATTGCAATCGGTAAGATGGTTATCGGCCTAAATAGCTCCATGAAGTGATCCGCGGCAATCCCGTCATGAATTGGAGTGAAATATGGTTCTTAGCCCTTGTTAAAATATTTTTCGAGACGATATGGGTAATTATTTTAACGAGGATCAAATCGAACTAACTAATTCGCGTACTCTCTTTAAATATAGGATGTCGAATCAAAACCACACCACGTCGAACTTTTCACTACGTATGTTCCTACAAAGGGAGAAACTCACGGGAGTGAATTTTGTTGACTGGCTTAGACAATTGAGGATTGTCCTACGTGCCGAGTCTAAGTTGCACATCCTTGAGGAACCTCTTCCTGAACCAACTGCTATCAATGCGGAATGGACTATCCGATACGCGTATGAAAAGCGTGTTCGGGATACGTACGATGTTGCTTGTCTCATGTTATCAAGAATGAGCTTAGAACTGTGAAAGCAATTTGAGCACATGACTGTGTATGACATGATCAACAAGCTGAAGGATATATTCCGACAGCAAGTTAGGCAAGAACATTATGAGTGTGTTAGATGTCTAACCGGTTGTAAGATGCGGAAAGGCAGGAGTGTTAGTGCCCATGTTTTGAAGATGAAATCTTACATGGACCAAATGGAGAGACTAGGATTTCCTGTAGGGAGGGAGCTTGGTGTGAATTTCATACTTCAGTCTCTGCCCGCATCATATGAACAGTTTGTGAAGAACTATCATATGCATGCCAAGGAAATAACTATAGATGAATTGCATGGAATGTTGAAGGATATAGAATCTAACATGTCCAAGCATACATTATCCTCATCCACTCTCGTTCATGGTTCTAAGGAACAACATAATATGAGGAAGAAGAAATCGATCTCATCAAAAGAAGAAGTTGGAGTTTCCAAGCTTACTTCAAGTTTTGAGTCCATGGATATTGATGATATGCCTTAAGAGACTCAACAAGGGGTGGTTTGCTACTTCTGCGGTAGATTTGGGGATTAGGGCCGTCATGCCTGCCCTCTGTGCCGAGAGGATATAAAACTTCTCAGACAAGAGAGAGTTAATTTTCCTACTTAAGGTACATTCATGATTATACTTCATTGCTATTCCTTAATAAGCTGGGTTATTTACCCGAGCTATAAGACTCACGTTTGTCACAAAATTATTTTGGTGCAAAGTGTAGGTATGTTCGATGCAAGAAGGAAAAGCTTGAAGAACCGGATCTCTCAAGAAGAAATTTTGTTGATTGTCTTCTACAAGAGAATTGGGAATGTTGGTCTCGCCATTAATTCTGGATTAATTATTACTTTTGTATGTACGCCCTGCGTGGCAAGACTCGCTTTATTGTATGTTCTTTTGTAGATGATGGACATTTTGTATCTTGTATTTTTGTTTATAAGATTTTTCATTCTGATGGTTTCATTTCATTTTCTATCCATGTCTAAGCTTATGTCTTATTTTGACCATTTTGGTGCACAAATACATATTTGATGACGATGGATATTTCTTGGAATTGAAACATTTTTGAAAAATTATTTTGAGATGTTTTATCAAAAACTTATCCATATCATTGCATACATAAAGACACATTATAAGTAATAAGGCAATCATGAAATAATTGATTCTTAGATCCAAAAGTGGTTTGGATACATTAAGTATATAGCATAATCAAACTTGACCAAGTAAACAACATTTACATCACTTAGATCCATGTGGTTAGGATCTTTGTAAAAGTTTAGCTTCGGGCTAAATGAAAGATATAAATATTGTTTATTGGACTAGGGTGATTATGAAATCTTTCACCAGTATTGGTAGGAAGGATTATAACTTGATGGATTTTGATCACACTTGTGTGGATAATCCGGCAAGTATGCTATATAGAGTGACACTAGTAAAATTCTCCATCACCATCTTTATGATAGTTGTTGGGAGAATGTTTAAACTAGATAAAAGGTTTGTGTCTGAAACCTGGAGGTGTTCGGAAATAACCTTAAGAAATTAAGAATCAATAAGGGCATATAGATATCGATTCTTAGATCTAGATAAGTTGCTAAGTTTCTATTATCTATATTGATTTAAACATGAAATGAATCATGGGTTTATCCCATACTTCGTTTTCTCTAAGAAACACATTTTGTACATGATGTTACTTTAAAGAAAACCGGATATCTGTGTTGATGATCTGGTAAAAGGCAGGCCTTAAACATGTATTCAATATGTTGGTGCATAATTGTGAATCCCTAGTTCTTATCAATCAAATACATACATGTTTACTTGAAATGTTAATTCAAATGTGTTTTGATTAATTGTTTGCATGTGTATATATTCTCAGTGATTCTTTGTGATGATCTTAAGCTTACAAGTACTTAATCATGTGTTGATGTGAGTTTGGAAGTTTAAGTCTGTGTGAAAGTTCATCACGTGCGTGAGGTGTTCACTGTGTGCGTGGTGAGTCTACTGCGTGCGTAGTGTATCTCAGTGCGCACGTGGTGATTAGGTCGGTTAAAATGAAATTAATTAACATTAAAATATCCAGTACGTGCGTACTGGACTCGCTACGTGCGAAGTGCGTTGCATCACGTGCGTAGTGAAATTAATTACACTATAAATACTGATCAACTTCATATGTTCGCGGGTAATCGAGCAATAAACAGAAATCGCTAGAAATCAACCGGGAGCCTTACATAATCGACCTTATACGACCTTAAGCCTACTAAATCGCGAACTTAGTGTTCATTACGAATCCAATCGCAGCCTTAAGCATCTCTGTGTGAGTTCTTAGGAGTTGTTCTTGCTTCTACTCTGTGTGTTTCTCTGTGTGATACTGTGTGCCGTACACCTAAGCAGATCTTAGAATCCTTAGGAGGTTTGGGAAATAGAAATTCCGCACTATTTCTCATCCTAGATCAGTCCTAGCCTAAGGGTGTTTTAGTTTAGTTTAGAACCCCGTCCCCCCAACGGTCCTACAAAGTGGTATCAGAGCCTTGTGCTTTGATTGATCATTTTTCCTTTAGGATTTCGTGATCTAGGTGTCGATTAGGCCTGTGTGTTTGTCCTTTTCGTCGTTTTAAACCGGTTAGTAGGTCGAAAATAGGTCGTTTTGCGTTAAAAAGGTCGTGTTTTTACGTTAATCTGTTTGCATTTTACTCGTGCGAAGTGAGTCCTTAGTGCGTGCGTAGTAAGCTTTGTGCGTGCGAAGTGTGTCGTAGATCCTCTAGAATCTTCGGTAACTGTGTGTTCACTCCGTGCGTCCTAGGTTCCAATCCGTGCGTGTGACAGTTCCAGTTCGTACGCAGGAGCGTCTGTGTGTCTTCGTGTCAGTTCGCATTGAGTATTACCCACTACGTGCGTATTGTGTCATGTCCGTGCGTAGTACTGTGTGCTTCGTGCGTTGTGCTGTGTGTTCGTGCGAAGTGCCTTCCCACTCCGTGCGTATTGAATCTGTGTGGGCTATCAAATCCTAATTTCAGTCTGTGTGTTCTCAGCTCTTGATTACTGAAATGGCATCAAAACAGACAACAGTTTTAAACAACTTATTATTAGACAGTGAAATGGGGAGTGCCAATAAAGTACCTAAATTGTTAACCATGGAAGACTATCCTATGTGGAAGCCCAGGTTCGAAATATTCCTCGATGGCCTTGACTGTAGACTTCGGAGAGCAATAAGCACCGATTATATGGTTCCCAAGAGGGAGGGAAATATTGAAACCCCCTATGATGGAATGACTGTTGAACAGAAGAGCAGTCATGATGCAGAGAAGAAGGCCTATGCTCAACTAATCCAGGCCATTCCAAATGAGATCTTCCATCAATTCAGAAGATATAAAACTTCCCACAACCTGTGGAGAGCACTAGAGAAGAGAAATGAGGGAAATGCCGCCCTCAAGGAATTGAAAGCAAGTCAATTGAGAAAGGAATTAGATCATTTCATGGCTACTAGAGATGAAAAACATCCTTCTCTCATTACAAGATATAATCATCTTCTTAGTGAACTGGATAGTCTGGGTGTTACTGTTCCAGAGAAGCAGCAGGTGGAAATTTTGGCAAAAGCCTTGCCCAAGAGCTAGCGGCCATATATTATGATACTGAAGAATAGTGATGGTTTTGACGGGATGGATCTAAATGATTTCATCACAAAGTTGAAAGAGCAAGAGCAGGAGGAACAAAATTTGGATTCCATGTCCGGTTATCAACAAAATCCTTCTCTCTACTACTCTGGAACACCTGTATCGTCATCCACTTCTTCAAATGCCCCCTTACAATCTGCCTATGTGAGTAATGTAAATGAATCTGGCAGATCTACATCTGAAGCTTCATCTTCTGGGCCATCCTATACTGTGTCTACTTCTGGATTCAATGTCGAGCATTTCAAGTATGGGAGCGCAGATGAAGTAAAAGCACATATGAGCATGCTAAGTGCGCTAGTCTCCTCTTATGATGATCTACTGAAGGGGAAGATTGGTAATGCTCATCTTACTCAAGAGGATTATGAGCAGATTGATGACGATGAGATGGAAAGACAAGATATCCTCTGGTCATATGCTAACTTAGTCAGGAGGGCGAGAGCATATGAGAAAAGAACAGGAAAGCAAATATCAGCTACAAAGGATACCAACCTTGGTTTTGATAAGTCTGCGGTAACATGTTATAATTGCGGTGAAAAAGGTCATTTCGCGAGAGAATGTGATAAGCCGAAGAGTATGGGACCGAAGTATCCTTTCAAAACCAGTCCTGGCAGTAGATCATTTTCCTCTTCAACTATAAAGTCTGAATCAACTCCAAAACCGGCTAAGGCAATGGCAGTTGTTCAAAAGGACGAGGGAACTGACTGGTCAGTACAATTTGGGAATGATGGTGCTGATATTAATGTGGCAAATGTTCATGTGTTGAACGAAGATTCTCAATCCGAGACAGAAAGTTACTCAAGTGAGGAAGAATCAATTGCCAGCATTGATGATGAACCAGCCTCGGTTCCAGCTGCAGAAAAGACACCAGTGAAAGTTCGTGCTAATGAGTCAAACCAAAAGGTGTGCAGTTGTGGTCAATCATCCGAGGAAAAGGTATGTACTTTTGGCTTACCTTGTGGTTCTTGTAATGATTATGTAAAACAGATAGTGTTCCTAAAGTCTACAATTTCAGAGCTCACATCTACGTTAGATAAAAACCTGTTGATAAAAGAAAGAGAAAAACAGTTGAAAGAAAAGAATGAAAGTTTAGGCAAACAGGTGCATGAACTAGGTGTGGCTCTGTTAAATAAACAGGATGCTATAGTGTTTTACATAAATGAGATTGATAAGCTGAAACGAGACCTTGCTACTTCAAAGGTCGATTATGAGACTCTGAGTCAAAAACTCAAAAGTTATTCCACGTCTTCCTACTTATTTGAGTACATAATCGATCAGAGAGGTCAAGGTACTGATTCAGAAAAGAACAAGAAGTTATACTCTAAATGTCCACCACCAGTGTTAAGTCAACTGGTGAATGATGATGTTCACTCTGAATCTGACCCACTACTCACAAAGGTTGATGAATCTTCTGCATCAACCCCAAAAGAGGATTTAAAGTTACACGAGAATGTGGGTGGGCCTCAGAAGAATGAGGTTCAGCAAGAAGAAATTAAAAAGGCTGAACCAGGAATGAGAGAACTGTTGGCAAGTTCTAATGTCAAAGATCCGTTGATGCATCGTATCCACGATGTCCTTCGGAAATTTGAAAAGGAGGGTGTAAAGTCTCCTGATACCCGTCCATACCAAGAGATCAAAATCTTACCCAAACATCAAGGTTTAGGGTATCGATCTCAAAGGATGTCGGAAGGTTCTGTAAAGCAATATCCAGACAGGATTTGCTATGTGTGCAGGAGACCTGGTCACCTCAGTTACGAGTGTGATCAGCAGCCACATCAGCGCTGTAACAGGAAAGTTGAGACTTATCAAAAGAATAAAACGTTTACTAAAAACAATCAAAACTCAACTCTTCCAGTTCAGCATCAAAGGACAAACGGGGATAGCGTAAGAAAATCTAAAAATCCCGAAGTTGTTAGCAACAGAAAATCTTCGCTCAATCAGACTTCTAAGTGGACTAACAAACTGTGTGTTCAAATGCCTAAGGATTCGAGTGACAGGTTCAGCAATGCTGCTGAGAAGACTGGAACTTGGATGAAACTTCCAGTGATTGGAGAAGACGGGAAACCCATGACTATTAGGGCTTGGGTTCCTAATGCTTTCTAATTCTTTCTTCTATGTGAAGGGTGTCAACCGCTATAATCAAGTGTGAGGTATTTGTGACTGTGTGTCTATTTTCTGTGTGACTAAATTGTTCTTTTGTCTTTGTGTTTATTTCCTGTGTGCTTCTGCGTTTCTATTTTCTTAGTTTTTAGATTGTTTCGTATTTTAGGGGGGGATAGTTCCGGAAAAAAAAAGGGGAGATAGATAATAGTTCAGAAAACATAGAAAATACAAAAAAAAAATCAGAAAACATAGAAAATACAAAAAAATCAGAAAACATAGAAAATACAAAAAAATCAGAAAACATAGAAAATACAAAAAAAATCAGAAAACATAGAAAATACAAAAAAAATCAGAAAACATAGAAAATACAAAAAAATCAGAAAACATAGAAAAAAAAATCAGAAAACATAGAAAATACAAAAAAAATCAGAAAACATAAAAATAAAAAATAAAAATAAAAAATAAAAAGGGGAGAAGTTGATCCAACCTAGATGGAGAGTGATGGCACACTGGTTCTCAATACAAAGTCGTCTAGTAAAATTAGAACCGAAGGCACATACATACTTTTGAGAAAACTGTCTGAAAATTTGAGTCAAATCAGATAAGAAACAGATAGTGTGTAAGACATATAAGGAAAGTCTAGACTGATAAATGGTTATGCATGTGAAAATCAATCATAGATTTAAGCTATCGAGACATTCCAAGTCTATAAGTCAATAACAGTTGAGAATGACTTAGTTTGATGCACACACATGTTATCATGCCTAATGTGTTAAATGACATTGAGCTATATGTAAAAGAGGGTGAAAAATTGACCCCAATTTGAGAATGTCAAAAGAAATAGATACATTGATCTATCAATGTTGAATTGTCAAAGAGCATAAAATGCAGTGACAAAAGCTACATTGATCTATTAGTGTTGAATTGTCAAAGAGCATAAAATGCAGTGACAAAAGCTCAACAGAAATTATCAAAAGAGGTGAAAAATTGACCTCCATGTCAAAGAGCATAAAATGCGTTGACAAAATCACAAAGCACATAAGCATGGTGGTTGGGTACTCAAGTTGTGCATCCTACTGAGTAAGTCAAAACACTGTGAGATTTTAAAAGAGATAGTCTTAATCATGTATCCAGTCTAGACAATCTGAAAATGTTGAAACAAAATATGTTATTATCTGAAGAAAGATAGGCTGACAGACAGAGTTTAAGAGACTATGTTTATACCCAAGGTTCTGAAATGAAAGATTACTGAGTATAGACGAGCTAGTACTGACTCCATACTAGAACCTTCTCACAAAAAGATTTAATTTTCAGGAATTTACTTCTTTTGCAAATTTATTCTGAGTTAATTTCATTTCAGTTATTTTTCATTTCTGTCTTTTATTTTTAAGTCTTTAAATAGTTGAATTTAGATTCCCAAAAATAAGTTGTTAATAGTTTGCATTTTTATCTCGTTTCTGTTTAGAAAAATACAAAAAGAGTTCTAGTATGTTCTATTTTCTCTTAGTGTGATTTGTTCTGTTTACATTTCCTTCATCTCACTGTGATGTGTTTTGCTTAAATGTTTATAAGTGATCTTGAAGTTACTGACAGTTTATTGCTGAGTGCAGTACTAACAGTAATTAAGGTTCACAGATGAGAAACTCATTACATGCGAAATGGAACCCCACTAAGCACGAGTTACAGCTCACATCGTGCGTAGTGCAGGTAAGGGCATGACGAAAGGTATTCGTTTAGCATTCTGCTGTATGAATTTTGCTATGTGCATTTTGTTGCGTACATTCTGCTGTGTGCATTTTGTTGTGTGCATTCTGATGTGTGCATTTTGCTGTGTGAATTTTGCTTTGTGCATTTTACTTTGTGGAATTTTTGCTTAGTGAAATGGTTATTGATAGAACTAGGTCTTAGGGGGAGTTTGTTGGTGCATAATTGTGAATCCCTAGTTCTTATCAATCAAATACATACATGTTTACTTGAAATGTTAATTCAAATGTGTTTTGATTAATTGTTTGCATGTGTATATATTCTCAGTGATTCTTTGTGATGATCTTAAGCTTACAAGTACTTAATCATGTGTTGATGTGAGTTTGGAAGTTTAAGTCTGTGTGAAAGTTCATCACGTGCGTGAGGTGTTCACTGCGTGCGTGGTGAGTCCACTGCGTGCGTAGTGTATCTCAGTGCGCACGTGGTGATTAGGTCGGTTAAAATGAAATTAATTAACATTAAAATATCCAGTACGTGCGTACTAGACTCGCTACGTGCGAAGTGCGTTGCATCACGTGCGTAGTGAAATTAATTACACTATAAATACTGATCAACTTCATATGTTCGCGGGTAATCGAGCAATCAACAGAAATCGCTAGAAATCAACCGGGAGCCTTACATAATCGACCTTATACGACCTTAAGCCTACTAAATCGCGAACTTAGTGTTCATTACGAATCCAATAGCAGCATTAAGCATCTCTGTGTGAGTTCTTAGGAGTTGTTCTTGCTTCTACTCTGTGTGTTTCTCTGTGTGATACTGTGTGCCGGACACCTAAGCAGATCTTAGAATCCTTAGGAGGTTTGGGAAATAGAAATTCCGCACTATTTCTCATCCTAGATCAGTCCTAGCGTAAGGGTGTTTTAGTTTAGTTTAGAATCCCATCCCCCCCAACGGTCCTACACAATATGATTGGTATACATTATTTTATGAACCAAGTCCTCAATCTAAAACACGACATTATGGTCACTTAAGCATCCAATGAGATTTTGACTAGAAAGAGTCCTTTGCTTGTCAATCTTATAACTTAAAATTATCCATTCTACATTTAGTGGGAGATAGATGAATTATAAGTTGATGCTTGTATATTTAAGTAGTTCATCTGAGTTTTGGATAATTGTTTCTTGAACTTATGGGAACCATGTTTGGTAGCTCAAAAGGGAGAGGACAATTTACAAAAGCATGCCAGTGGAAGAACGTAAAACTTAAATAAGAGTCCTAATGTTGACACTAGCATTTAATCAGCATAGAGATGCTAGTAAAACCTGACAATATCCATTGCTTCTTTAAATCTGATGGAAATCAAGAAGGCTGTTTAGATATGAGGTTGTCATATTTTAGTAACAGCAGCTTGATGGTAAATCATTGTGATGTTACCATTCATAGGAAACATGGTGGGACCCTGTGTTCACTAGTGAATAAAACAAGGGAATGGTATACATAGATGTAATCTATTTGCTGCGTCCAAGTACTTTACTTGGGTGAATCCCACACCTAAGGTGTAATCCGAGAAGGGTGAAGGGACTAACATATATGCAATTATGGACAACTTCAAATACCGACTAGAGACAAAGTGTTTCATATTGTTTAAATATGGAAACATGTTCTAGTGATTATGTTGAAGATAACTTAGATAAAGTGAAATATTGTTGTCACCTTGCGGGAACAAGATTAGTTCACTTGGATATAAGAGACATGTATCCTTCATAGGATTAAGTTGAGGAAATGTTTAAGGCACTTTCCGAGGGTCTTATTCATCCATAATATCCAGATTAGGTATGGATTATGTGAAACATTGTTGTCACTTTGGGAAAACGAGTATGTTCACATGGAAATAAAAGACCAAGATCCTTCGCGGGATTAAGTTGAGGAAATGTTTGAAGCATGTTCCGAGGTCTAATATATCCATAATATCCAAGTTATGTCCATGACTAAAGTCAGCAAAACTTGCACCTTGTGGTTGTAATCCTGCTTTGCAAGAAAGTCAAAGGAATGAGTTTTCTAGAAAGCGTAGACTGAGCCAGATACCCTTGTCAGGGCTAGTGGGAGCTTCATGTGTTCCTAGTAAAATATGCTCAATGAAAATAATGTCCTAATTTAAGGTTGTTCTACAACCTAATGTTGGAATTATTGTTCTATGAGTATAAATAGAGAATATGGAATCAAGTGGAGTTTAGATTCAAGAAATACTAATGTATGTTCTTGATGTTCGACGTAAATAGAGTTGTCTTGAGTAAGTTATTACTGCAAACAAATCTATACTTGTGAAACTGTCGATTTTTAATCGAAGTTTAGAATATTCAAATATGTGATGCAGATACGACATTGAGATTCAATGAGTGTCATTGACCCTATTGTGTACTTTGGTAACATTAAGGGTATGTCGACTCTAATAAACATGAGTGTCAGTAACTCTATTGTGAACTTCGGTTACATTGAAAGTACGTCGACTCTGATAATCATAAGTGTCATTAATCCTATTGTAGACTTCGGTAACATTGAGGATATGACGACTAAGAATACATTATGTATGATCTCTTTGATAAACACTTTGCAAGTGGTTTAATAAGAGAATACAAAAGAGTACAAAAGGGATATTGTATAGATGATCCCATAGTTAAGCCGTTGTCAAATACTAGTGATGGTTTTCATACTAGGTATTATAGCATTATTAATGCTTGTGACTAGGCTTGAATATCGTTTTAGTAAATGTTTGATTTACTTATAAGCTTAGGGAACGGTAAGCAGTACTGCTAACCGATGATTGTATCGATATATAGTGGAGACTATATATACGCATGATGCGGTTACCTTCATTGGTCTTTACTGTTTTTCATCTTAGCATGTTTAACCACTTCCCAGAATGTTTATACATTCTAAATTTCCACAGCCAATCATTCTTCAAGGGAAGGAAGCTTGAATTAAGGCTGAGGTTAGGTGTTGGTTATGCATTAATCAAGGATTGAATGCATGAAACGCAACAGTAACCTGTACTTGAAAGGAGTTTCAAGTAACTGGAAGACCCGCACCCGAGTTCACTTCATGGATCATGGTCAAAGAGTGACTCGGAAGGATAATATCATTACGTCCTTCGACCCGAGATGTATGAATTGCTATAGCATGGAACTTTCTTACTTTAACCATTTCAAAATGTAGTTCGTAACTGGCTACTATAAAGGGAATAGTTAAGTAAGATAAGGTTCACGCTATGGGGTTGTACAGTCAACGGAATTTGTTCCTCTAGTATGAGAGATATCCCTGGGGCCCTCGATGATTGGGCGCTGACACCAAAATAAGCATGGCCATGCGCAAAGGAATATTGATTTAGAATCAGATATGTCCTTAAAATTTGGTCACCACCAATCAAGATCGAGTAACATAATCGTGAACGATCTGGAGATTGATGTATCAATCCATGTCTCGTGTTCACAAGGATATCGCGAACAAAAATAGTATTGATCACTTATCAAATAGGACCTCTACGTTCTTTTTGTAGGTAATGGTTTTCTGCAAAGAAGCGGAACCCATACTGACTTGGGGGCATTGATGCTTTTGCTAGAGGCCGCTCTTTGTCTGTGGTTACATGGGTACGGTGCATTATGTGCAAGTATGAGTTTGTTAGAAATATGCCCATTAATGCACGTATGCCATATGGACCGCTACAGATGATGTATGGGCCTATTGGGTCATACACCGGGGTCTAACCTGACAGCAACTTAAGTTAAGGGACCAAATATGACAAAAGACAAAAGTTGATATCGCAGGCCACGTTAGCGCCGCTAACTTTAAGGGTTAGCGCCGCTAAGTCCTAAAGGTTAGCGCCGCTACGGCTGCATTTACTTTGTGTCATATCACTGACAGGCCGCGTTAGCGCCGCTAACTATTTATAGTTAGCGCCGCTAACTCCAGGTTAACGCCGCTAACTCTGCTAGTGCCATTTGTCAAATGCACCTCCTAAACTAGCCAATGCATGTAGATTTCTTAATCTCGAGGCATGGCCGGTTTGTGGGGTTTATTCACGAATTTTGGATACAAGAGGTGAGGGTGTAGCTCATTTGTTGAGGGTGGTTTTCTTTTGCTCTCTCTTTTCTCTCTAATATACATATTATCTTCTTTGGTGCTACAAGATGCCAAGAGAAGATTCAAGAGAGATTTTCCAGAAGTTGGTCTCGTATTGTTGCTGTTCCAGAGTGTTTTTCATAGTGAAGAAACATGAAGGCTCGCTAGCTCGTGCGGTTAGACGTGTTCCCGGGGTACTACCCATTAGTCGATCCGCGTTTCTCTCTTGGAGCTTCACCATCACGAGACAACAAGTTTATTGGAGCTTAGGAGAAAGGTATAATAACCTTCTTCCATCTTTTCTTGTTGCATTTCTTTACATAGAGTTTGGTCCATGTTTGGGATTTCTAGTTTTGTGCTTTGATTGCTTGTACCTTGGGCTATTTTTATTGTACCTTTGCTTCCGCTGTGTGCCCATGAAATCCCAACAGAAATATGGCAGATGGACGTCAAAACCGCGTTCCTTAATGGAACACTATATGAGGAGGTGTATATGACACAACCTGAGGGTTTTGTACATCCTGAGTTCACGGATAAAGTCTGCAAGCTTAAGAAGTCTATCTATGGACTTAAGCAAGCCTCTCGGAGCTGGAACCTGTGCTTTGTTGAGAAGTTCAAAGAGTTTGGCTTCTCTAAAAGCAAGGATGAGCCATGCGTATACATCAGGGCTAGTGGGAGCATAGTTGTATTCCTGGTCCTTTATGTGGATGATATTCTGCTAATTGGGAACGACGTCCTAACTCTATAAGGTGTAAAAACCTGGCTAGGGAGTTGTTTCTCAATGAAGGATTTGGGAGATGCAGCTTATATTCTTGGGATTAAAATCTATAGAGATAGATCCCGCAGGTTGATTGATTTGAGCCAAAGCACGTACATTGACAAGGTCCTAAAGAGGTTTAGGATGAAGGAATCCAAGAAGGGGTTCATACCTATGTCACATGGTTTGGTATTGAGTAAGACTCAATGCCCGAGTTCCCCTGAGGAACGGGAAGTAATGAGGCGAGTACCTTATGCTTCGGCAATAGGCTCGATCATGTATGCCATGCTATGTACTAGGCCTGATGTCTCTTGTGCTCTGAGTATGACAAGTAGATATCAAGCCAACCCTGGTGAGGCACATGGACAGCGGTGAAGAACATTCTCAAGTATCTTCGGAGGACTAAGGAGATGTTCTTAGTATATGGTGGGGAAGAGGCGCTGAGGGTAACTGGTTACTCTGACACCAGCTTCCAAACCGACAGGGATGACTGCCGATCTCAATCGGGGTTCGTGTTCCTGTTAAACGGTGGTGCTATCTCCTGGAGAAGCTCCAAACAAGACATGGTGGCTGATTCCACGACCGAGTCTGAGTACATTACGGCAAGTGAAGCTGCAAAGGAGGCTGTATGGATGAGGAACTTCATCATAGATCTGGGAGTGGTTCCTAGCATTGCCGACCCTGTTGAGATTTTCTGTGACAACGAGGGTGCGGTTGCATTGGCAAAGGAACCGAGATCTCACCGACGCACGAGGCATATTCCGCGGAAATATCATTATATCCGGGACGTGGTCGAGAGTGGAGATATTGTCATCAGCAGAGTACACACGGATAGCAATGTGGCGGATCTGTTCACTAAACCGTTATCGCAAGCTAAGCACGATGCCCACACCCTTGCTATCGGTATTAGATTTGCTAGCGATATGGTTTGAGTTTGTATCTTGTATTGTTTGGTTATTGTATTTGATGTATTTACCTTCTTGGGAACATTAAGCAGTATTGCATTTATTGTACTTATCGATTATTGAATGGAGATTTGATAATGCGCAAGTTGCGGGTATTACTTTAAATCTTTACTGTTTTCCAACTTAGCATGTTTTATACTTCCCTGAATGTTTTACATTCTAAATGTCCACAGTCAGTCATTCTTCATGGAAAGGAAGTATGAACGAAGACTGAGGGAAGTGATTGGTCATGTGTCCAATAGTGATTGGACACGGGGACGCAATACTTCGCCTGTACTTGAAAGGGGTTTTAAGTGACTGGATGACCCACACCTGACTCCACTTTGTGGTACTAGTCATGAGTGGATCAGGATGATAATATCATTTCGTCCTCAGACTGGAAATGCATGTGTCTGCATCACTTTGGTTTGCTTTGTTCTAATTGTTTTCAAATGCAATCCGTAACTGGCTGTTATAAAGGTAGCAGTTGGGCAAAGTATGGTCAATGTGGTGGGCAATGTAGTCAAAGGAATTTATTCCTCTGTTAAGAGAGATATCCCTGAGCCCCTCGATGATTGGACGCTGACACCAAAAGGCATGGCCGTGCTTGAGTGTGCAATGATTTGGTAATCGATTGCAACTTGTTTATTTTGGTCACCACCGATCTCGATCGAGAAACACAATCGTGAAGGACTGAGAATGACTTAGTACCATATCTCGCCTTCACAAGGATATCATGAACAAAGGGATGATGATCACTTATCTATAGGACCATCTCAAACCTATGAGGTTGTGATTTGGTACTTGTCAGGGATGACATACCCCGTACAGATTTGGGGAAAAAGATGTCTTGCTAGAGGCCGCTCTCTGTCTGTGATACTTCAGGGTACGGTGTGTCATGTGCATGTGGGAGTCTGTTGGAGTATGCCCACTGACACACGTATGCCGAGTCACTGCCGATGATGTGCGGGCCTATTGGGTCATACACCTAACTTCTACCCAAATATCCCTAAGTGGAAATAGCTGGTCAAAACGGTCAAATTCAAGTTGACCTAGGCTTCACGACCGTGAAGGATGCTCCATGGGTCGTAAAGTAAGGTGTCCCCACGAGTTCCTTCATGGGTCAGGTCGTGAAAGGAATCGTGAAAGGAAAAATGCGCCACGGATACCTCTACGACTTGAAGAAACACGGCACGGGCCGTGAAGCTTTAAGCTTCACGGCCGTGAAAGCCCGTGAAAGGTCGTGAAGCCCGGAATTCTAAGTGGCACTTGATTTTCATTGGCTTGTTCATAGTGGTCCAATGGGGATTAAGATCTTGGCCGGCCAAGAGTGACATGGGGTCGGTTTTGAGGCTTATTTAAGTTACGAACTTGATATGCTTTAGGACCTTTTGTCACTCTTGCATACACACTTATTTTTGCACTTAAACTAAGAGAGTTGTGAGTGTACTTTGTGTGTATATTCCAGAAGTGTGGATTGTACAAGGTCATCAAATCTTGGTTGATTGTTGGTGTCTTGTCTTGCTAGCACAAAGGTAGAGTTTGTTGGTGTATAACTTCGGTGGGTAACTTGGAGGCTTTTTCTTCAAGTGATTGTTCATCCATACATTATCACCTTCTCATACAAGAAGCTAGGAGCTAAGGAGGAAGGTATAACACACTTACCTTGTGTTCTTTTGGTTGCATGCATGTTATCATCAAGTAGTACCATTTATGGAGTTTGTGTAAAATTAGTTTTTGAAATTGCTTTGTTCTTGCTTCCGTTGCGTTTTTCTTTGTTCATGAACTCCTACATTTATATTTTGGTTAGTATATTTGATGTATTTACCCTTTTGGGAACATTCAGTAGTATTGTTTTTATCGGATTTATCGATTATTAAATGGAGATTTAGTAATACGCAAGTTGCGGATATTTCTTTAAATCTTTACTGTGTTCCAACTTAGCATGTTTTATTATTCCCTCAATGTGTTAAACATTCTAAATGTCCACAGTCGGTCATTCTTCTAGGGAAGGAAGTCTGAACTAAGACTGAGGGATGTGATTGGTCATGTGTTCAATAGGGATTGAAACACCAGGACGCAATACTTCGCCTGTACTTGATTTGTTCAAGTGACTGGACGACCCACACCTGATTTCACTTCATGGTACACGTCATGAGTAAATCAGGATGATAATATCAGTTCATCCTTATACCGGAGATGCATGTGTCTGCATCACTTTGGTTTGCTTTGTTCTAGTGGCTTTCAAACGCAGTCCGTAACTGGCTTTTATAAAAGGAGTAATTGGACAAATTATGATCACTTTGATGGGCAGTATAGTCAAAAGGAATTTGTTCCTCTATTTAGAGAGATATCCCTAGGCCCCTCGATGATTGGTCGCTGACACCAAAATGCATGGCCATGCTCAAAGCTTGCAATGGTTTATGATCGATTGCAACTTGTATATTTTGGTCACCACCAATCTAGATCGAGAAACATAATCGTGAACGAACGGAGAATGACTAAGTACCATGTCTCGTGTTCACACGGATATCGCGAACAAAAGGATGTTTGATCCCTTATCTATAGGACCATTTCACACGGGCTGCAGTTTGGTTTTTGTGCTGAAGATAAAACCCGTACTAAATCTCATAAGTTTAGAATTAGAAGAATTACATGAACTAGATGCGGAAAATCTAAGTTCAATAAAAGGTGGCAACTAGATTTGTCTAACACATAGAAAATGCTAATCTTAAACAACTAATGTCTAAGATGTTCAACACATGAACAAGTTTCTTACACTGAACGTAAAATGCTAACTCTTCTAATTCTCAACTTATGAGATTTCAGTGCTTTTTCAACGCATACTTAGCATGTTTTCATGCATGAGTATATATAAGCAAAGTGTGTCCGGGTTGATGAAGAGAGAAGGAGACAAAGGTACTTGGTTTAATAATATTATAATAGATAAAGTTAGTGGGTGAAAAGTAAGTTAACTTTATACACAAAGTGTGTAAAGTGAACATACTTTTCAGTAATGAGTATACCCACTATCTATTATTATATTATTAAACTACTACCTTTATATCTTGGAAAAGTAAACTTCTCCTTTCATGCTTGTGCTTTAATCAACACCATGCTTTCTGAAGATTTGACTTTACCAAGTATGGAGTTGCCAGCCAAACTTAACATCATATCTTTGAGATCTTCTTTTCAAGAGTATCTTTCTCCTTTTCCAGGGGATAAAGATCTATCCTTTTTGTTTCTTTGCAGATACAAAAAGTGCTAAGTACTTTTACAAAGAAAGATCTAAGGCATAATAAGAACCACACATGTTCTGCCTTTGACTAAAGAAAATATTACACAGAAAAACTATTAACTAGATGTAGAATAAATACTCAGCTAACAGACACTGAACTGCAAATGTAAATTTGCTCAGCCAAGGATAAATGTGAAAGACTCAGCTGACTAGATTTGCTCAGCTGATCGAAATGCTCAGCCAACAATACAAATCAGGGTATAGCTAACCAACTGATCAAACTAAACTGTCAGCTGATCCCAAGGGCTCAGCTAATCGTTTGAGTATGATCAGCTTATGAAGGAAAGATTGGATAGGTAGTAAATACCTTATCTGACAGATGAGAGGCATCAGCTGATCAATGTGATTGTGTCAGCTGATCCTTGATAGCTCAGCTGATCTTGAAATTTTCCTCAGCTGATAACTTTGGACCATCAGCTGATCTAGTGAAGATCCTCAACTGATGTTTCTTGACTTGTCTTTTCTTTCCAGCTGATCTTTCTGAAGTTGGTCCTTTGACTGATACTCAGTGTTCAGCTGACACTATGATACGTCAGCTGACATTTCTTACTTAGAGATTCTTTAAGTCTAAGATAAAAAACAACACATGTTTTTCATCACTCTAAGTCCAAAACTGAATATATGGTTTTGTTAACATCAAATCCTATTTTACTTAATAGATAGGTTTGATTTAGGTTTTGTAACACCCTAAATTAGGGCCTAGTTGTAAATAGTTGTACCTTAAGTTTGTTAAGTTGTACGTTGACTTTAACCAAGTTGTTTAAGTTGTTTTGTTGCTTAATTGTTGTTAATTGTTGGTACACGTGGTTATGTGGCTAAAGTTAGAAATGTTTCATAAATAGAAAATGTTGGTAAATAGTTGAACGGTTTCAGATAATGATTCCGAAAATATCTCCGTTAGTTGAAACGGATAAACCTAGGTAGTGTTGTAAGTTGAATAGGAGAACAAAATACCCACACGGGGTATTAAACAAACCCAAGGTCGGCTAATGGGGATCCTTATCCCCTGCTTTCACAAAAACACGCCCCACATACACATACATGCTTACACGTTAGAACACACACATACCCTTTGAAGATTTGAAAGAAAATTCAAGAAGTAAGTTGCTGTTTGTGGTTTCGTTAGTTGAATTCAGAAGCAAACTGTCCAAAGCTGTTTATTTTGTAAGTGATTCTTAAGCTTGAAACCTAGTTCTTGAAGGTGGGGAGACTCACTTGAAGGGTTAAATTGATTAATTAATGTTGTTTTGAAGCAAGAAATCATGTAATAGATGTGTGTTGATGTTAAACAACATGTACAAACGCTTGAATATGGATTCAAGATGGATTTTGATGCAAAAACGGATAAAAACAGTTGCTTGCGATCGCATGGGTGAGGCATGCGGTCGCATGGGTACTTGCGATCGCATTGTTCCCCTTTGCTTGCATGGGTTGTCTGGAGTCTCTTGCGGTCGCATGCATGTGTCTTGCGATCGTAAGGGTGTCGTTGTCGTGGTTTACCGTCCAAGGACGAAGGAAACATAACTTGCGAAAGTAGGTACATAACTTGCGATCGTAAGCCCCCAAGATACCACCCTTGCGGTCGTATGGTTATGTCATGCGATCGTAAGGCGGGGTTGTTTAGGCAAGGGCCTTTGCGGTCGCATGGAATGGTCTTGCGATCGCATGGGTATGCCTTGCGATCGCATGGTATTGCCTTGTGGTCGCATGGTGTGTTGTTTTGTTGGCAGCTTTGTTGTATTGTGGTTTAAGCCTCGTTGGTTGTCGTTGTTTGGTGTCTAAGCTTGAACCTTATGTGTTAGGTGATTCGGACGACTCCGTGTGCTCCTGGGTTCCCGAATTCATATCTGCCTCTTATAATCTCGAGGTGAGTACCGGTTTTCCCATGAGTCTCGGTAAGTAGCGTTGTCTGTTGTTTATTGGCATATGTTGTTAATGTCGCACACGTGCGTATATGAGGTATGTTATACATGTAGTTGTATATTGTTGCCATGTTAAGTTGCTTTACACGTTGGTTATGAATCGCATGCGTATAGTTGAACCCTCTACGAGTTGTAGTTGTATGTTGTACTGGTCCGGACTGTTGTTGGCATGGTTAAGGTCAGCTTTCTTCCCGAAGGCTGGATCCCTTTGATGGAATAACGGGGATCAACGGTACCCGGTGTGCAGCACGCCGGGGTGGTCTTGCAAACCGCCGCTCTTTAACGTGAGTTGGGATCTTAACTTTCGTTGAGATCTGAGATGTCGAGCTTCGAGCTTCGTAACGCGTTTGGTGGACTGCTCTTCGCTCCCCCACTATTGCGGATAGTTGTTGCTGATAGTCCCTAGTTTGAATCGTTGAGCGGGGTTCCCTTCCCTGCGAGATATGATACCTACTGACTCGTTGGCGCGACGCTATATGTTAGGATAGCCTTATGTGCTGTCCCGTAGTTGGGATAACCTGCTTATTGATGCTTATGTGTTAATCTGTACTCACTAGCTAGTTGTAGCTAACGATGCCTAATTTACCTTTTTGTAGATGCGAAGTAGTTGGCTTGGTGAGGCGGGAATTGGTGGTAGTTTGTTGTACATACCTTTTGTGGAACACTGCTCGTTGTATATATTTGTGATCCGATGGTCGGTAGTGTCGGTTAGTTGGTAACACCAAACAGTTGAACTTGGCATATTTTTTGGTTGTATTATAACTGCCGAGTCAGTTAACACTTACAAGCTTTGTTAATGACATTTACTTCCGCTGCTGGCTTTTATTATATAAGTTTAAAAAGCTTATTTTTTTCCTAATTTTAAGCGCGTGAAAACCGGTGTTACAATTAGGTATCAGAGCCTAAGTTTGAGGAATTGGGTACTCGTAGAAGTATTCAATCTCAAGCTCGGGCCCGACCATCGTTAAGTGTTCCTAGTTGGGTATTTGGGGTTGAGTATGAGCGTTATGTGGTAGTTGCATGTGTAAACTAACTGGTAGCGTTAGTAGTTGTTGAATAAGTAGAGTACTAAACGTTGTTCCCATGTGTAGTAAGTTGACATAGAATGGTTGAGCAGCGAGTTAATACTGAAGAAGCTATTAAGAGAATGGAGGATGAAGCTTCGAGCGTTCATCCTGAAGCTAAGGAGGGATCTGCTCCATATAATTACAAGCCGCTAAGGCAAGATCCAGATCAAACAGCACGTATTGCACGTCTGGAGGAAGAGCTCCGACTTACACGGGAGCTGTTAGTAGCGGCTGTGCAAGGGCGTAAACCAGAGAAGTGTTCGTTTAAGAAATTCCGTTCTTGCGGTCCGAAAGAATTTGAGGGCGGTGATGGTCCTTCAGATACCGTGAGGTGGCTTAGAGAAACCAAGGAGGTGTTCGATTCTTGTGACTATGAAGCGGAGCTTCGTGTCAAATACGCGGCATGGATGTTGAAGGGTAGCGCGTTGTTCTGGTGGGATTCAGTGAAAGCGACGTTGAGTAAAGAGGTTGTGGCTGCCATGACATGGGAGCAGTTTACTGAGAAAGTAACCAGACGGTATTGTACAGATTATGACATGGAGAAGATGGAAAGAGAGTTTAACGCTCTTAGTAAGGGAGACAAGTCGGTGGATGTTCTGATTCAAACCTTTATCGATAAAGTGAGGTTTATTCCAAGCTTGGTGAATGATGAAGCTGCAAAGATGAGAAAGTTCGTGGGAAAGTTTCCTGCTGATTATCGCGCTCTCGTTAGAATGGCTGGGAGTTTAGATCGAGCGTTTGAAATGGCTCGACAGATTGAAGATGATCGTACTCAGGGCAAGGATGACAGAGCTGGTGAAGGTCATAAGAGGAAGTTTCAACAATCCTCGAAGTCGGGTCCTTCTAAAGGAAAATTTGTTGCTGGTGGGAAGTTTGATTCCCAGAAGAAGCCGTGGGTGGATCGTCCGTGGTGTGCAACTTGCCGTACGTATCACAGTGGTGACTGTTCTAAATCCACTGCTCGATGCTTACGGTGTGGGCAGAAGGGGCACGTGGTTACCGAGTGTGAGTTCAAGGAGGATGTTTGTTACAAGTGCCACAAGCCAGGGCACAGATTATCTGATTGCCGGTCAAAGCCAAGTACCGGTGCTGGTGGATCTGCCTCTGGGCAGAAGAAAGATGGTGCTCCTCGAGCCAAAGGACGAGCCTTTAAGATGACGGCCGAAGAGGCTAAAGGTGCTGGGGACGTGATAACTGGTACATTTCTTGTTAATTCTGCCCCAGCATGTGTATTGTTTGATTCTGGAGCTACGTATTCTTTTGTATCTGTCTCTTTTTGTGATAAACTGCAAATGCCTGTATCTGTACTATCTGAGCCAATAAGAGTAGAGACTGCTAGTGGTAGAGTAGTTCCAGTTGTTGATAATGTCCCTCAAGCGGTTATTGATATCGATGGGAGTAGTTTTCCTGTTTCCTTTCTTCTTATGCCGATTGCGGGATTCGATGTTGTAATTGGGATGGATTGACTTAGCAAGTTGAACGCTGAGATTTTCTGTTCCAAGAAGTTGATCAAAGTTCCTCTACCTGACGGGTCATATGCTGTGGCTCGCAGTGAAAGATGCAAATCGGATGTTCCTGTCATCTCTCTGATAAAAGCAAGAAAGGCAGTTTCAAAAGGTTGCGAGTGTTATCTGGCACATGTGATTGATGCTAAATTGGAGAAACGTGTTGTTCGTGATATTCCGGTGGTAACCGATTATCCAGAAGTGTTTCCTGATGAGTTGCCTGGGTTGCCGCCAGTTAGAGATGTTAAATATCGTATTGATCTTGTTCCGGGGGCTACCCCTGTGGCCAAAGCTCCGTATCGTCTTGCTCCTTCCGAGGTTCGCGAGATGATGACACAAATTTAGGAATTGCTAGACAAAGGCTTTATTCGCCCGAGTTCTTCTCCTTGGGGTGCTCATGTACTTTTCGTAAAGAAGAAAGATGGGACGATGAGAATGTGTATAGATTACCGGGCGCTGAATAAGCGAACGGTAAAGAACAAGTATCCTTTGCCACAGATAGACGATTTATTTGATCAACTGCAGGGAGCGACATGTTTCTCAAAGATTGATCTGTGGTCGGGATATCATCAAGTATTAGTTGCTGACGAAGATGTTCCGAAGACGGCTTTCCGTACTCGTTATGGTCATTATGAGTTTTTGGTGATGCCTTTTGGCTTAACCAACGCTCCTGCTATTTTCATGGACCTGATGAATCGGGTTTGTCGTCCGTTTCTTGATAAGTCGGTGATTGTGTTTATTGATGATATTCTTATTTATTCTAAGACTGAAGCTGAGCACGAGTTGCATTTGCGAGAGGTTCTCGAAACTCTTAAACGGGAGAAGCTTTACGCTAAATTCTCGAAGTGTGAATTCTGGTTGCAAGAGGTCTATTTTCTTGGTCACGTGATTTGCAGTGATGGTGTAAATGTTGATCCAGCGAAAGTCGAGGTGGTGATGAATTGGGGAGTTCCCCGAACTCCTTCTGAAGTTAGAAGCTTTCTTGGCTTAGCTGGTTATTATCGGCGGTTTATCCGTGAATTTTCTAAACTTGTGGGTCCTCTGACTAAACTAACTCGCAAGGATGTTGCATTTGTTTGGGCGGAATCTCAAGAACAAGCATTTCAATCTCTGAAACGGCTATTGTGCGAAGCTCCAATTCTTTCGTTGCCAGATGGATCTGAAGATTTTGTTGTTTATTGTGATGCTTCGTACTCCGGATTGGGGTGTGTGCTGATGCAGCGTGATAAAGTGATTGCCTACGCTTCAAGGCAATTGAAACCTCATGAAGGCAATTATCCGACTCATGATCTGGAGTTGGCAGCTGTGGTGTTCGCGTTGAAATTGTGGAGACACTATCTTTACGGTACCAAATGTGTGGTCTGCACAGATCACAAAAGCCTCCAATATGTCTTCACGCAGAAAGAGCTCAATATGAGGCAACGCAGATGGCTCGAGTTGATAAAGGGCTATGATTGTGAAATTCGCTACCATCCTGGTAAGGCCAATGTGGTGGCGGATGCCTTAAGTCGCAAAAGCTCTACTGTAGACGCAAAGTTTATGAAATTTACTGTGGTTCCTGATATCATTGCTCGATTAAAGGAAGCGCAGCAAGTGGCATTGCAAGATGACAATCTGAAAGCTGAAGTAACGAGAAAGCAAAAGGATCAACTCGTTGATGATACTCGTGGATTAAAGACTTTTCAGTCTCGCGTATGGGTGCCACTTCATGGTGGTAATCGTGATCTGATACTGCAGGAAGCCCATAAGTCTAGGATGTCAGTTCATCCGGGCAGCACAAAGATGTATCATGACTTGAAAGCATTGTATTGGTGGCCTACTTTAAAAAGAGACATTGCTTCATTTGTGGAGAAATGTCAAATCTGTGCGCAAGTTAAGACAGAACATCAGAAGCCTTATGGCAATCTGCATCAACTTGAGATCCTTGAGTGGAAGTGGGATCACATTACGATGGACTTTGTGACAAAGTTGCCGAAAACCCTCAGAGGTCAAGATGCAATTTGGGTCATTGTCGATCGATTGACCAAAAGTGCTCACTTTCTAGCTATCAGCAAGTCTGCTCCGTTGGAAAAGCTAGCAAAGTTGTATGTGAATGAGGTGGTATCACGACATGGTTTACCATGTTCGATTGTATCTGATCGGGATGCACGATTTGCTTCCCATTTTTGGCAGAGTTTGCAGAATGAACTTGGTACTCGTGTTCACCTGAGCACGGCGTATCATCCACAGACAGATGGTCACTCAGAGAGAACGATTCAAACGTTGGAGGACATGCTTCGCGCATGTGTTCTCGAGTTCGGTGGTGCGTGGGATTCTTACTTACCTTTGATCGAGTTTGCTTACAACAACTCGTATCACTCCAGTATTGGGATGCCTCCATGTGAGATGTTGTACGGGAGACGTTGTCGCACACCAACCTGTTGGCTCGAGCCCGGTGAGAAGCAGTTTGCCGGACCCGAGATCGTTCAAATCACAGCTGATAAGGTGAAAGTTGTTCGTGAAAAGTTGAAAGCCGCACGGGATAGACAGAAGGTATACGCAGATCCAAAACGTAGACCTGTTGAATTCAAGGAGAGCGAACGAGTATTTATAAAAGTCTCTCCTTCGAAAGGCGTTATTCGATTCGGTCGGAAGGGTAAGTTGAGCCCGAGATATATTGGTCCGTTTAAAATCCTTCGTAAGGTTAACGACCAGACGGTGTCACTTGAGTTGCCACCAGAGCTTTCTGGAATTCATAACACGTTCAACGTGTGTTACCTGCGTAAATGCAAAGTGGAGGAGAACCAGATTCTGCCTCTGCAAGAGTTGAGAGTGGATGCTTCAAAACGTCTAGTTGAAGAACCAATTGAAATACTTGGTTCAAAGATCAAGAATTTGCGCAGAAAGATGATAAAGCTGGTTTTGGTCAAGTGGAAGCAAAACCTAGGTTCGAATATGACCTGGGAGACCGAAGACGACATGCGATCTAGATACCCTCACTTGTTTGTGGACAATCAGATTCCAAGGACGGAATCTTCTTAAGGGGGGTAGATTTGTAACACCCTAAATTAGGGCCTAGTTGTAAATAGTTGTACCTTAAGTTTGTTAAGTTGTACGTTGACTTTAACCAAGTTGTTTAGGTTGTTTTGTTTCTTAATTGTTGTTAATTGTTGGTACACGTGGTTATGTGGCTAAAGTTAGAAATGTTTCATAAATAGAAAATGTTGGTAAATAGTTGAACGGTTTCAGATAATGATTCCGAAAATATCTCCGTTAGTTGAAACGGATAAACCTAAGTAGTGTTGTAAGTTGAATAGGAGAACAAAATACCCACACGGGGTATTAAACAAACCCAAGGTCGGCTAATGGGGATCCTTATCCCCTGCTTTCACAAAAACACGCCCCACATACACATACATGCTTACACGTTAGAACACACACATACCCTTTGAAGATTTGAAAGAAAATTCAAGAAGTAAGTTGCTGTTTATGGTTTCGTTAGCTGAATTCAGAAGCAAACTGTCCAAAGTTGTTTATTTTGTAAGTGATTCTTAAGCTTGAATCCTAGTTCTTGAAGGTGGGGAGACTCACTTGAAGGGTTAAATTGATTAATCAATGTTGTTTTGAAGCAAGAAATCGTGTAATAGATGTGTGTTGATGTTAGACAACATGTAAAAACGCTTGAATATGGATTCAAGATGGATTTTGATGCAAAAACGGATAAAAATAGTCGCTGTATCGAACAGAGCAAGAACCCTTTTGTAACAGGGTTGCTTGCGATCGTATGGGTGAGGCATGCGGTCGCATGGGTACTTGCGATCGCATGGTTCCCCTTTGCGATCGCATGGGTTGTCTGGAGTCTCTTGCGGTCGCATGCATGTGTCTTGCGATCGTAAGGGTGTCGTATGGTTATGTCATGCGATTATAAGGCGGGGTTGTTTGGGCAAGGGCCTTTGCGGTAGCATGGAATGGTCTTGCGATCGCATTGGTATGCCTTGCGATCGCATGGTATTGCCTTGTGGTCGCATGGTGTGTTGTTTTGTTGGCAGCTTTGTAGTATTGTGGTTTAAGCCTCGTTGGTTGTCGTTGTTTGGTGTCTAAGCTTGAACCTTATGTGTTAGGTGATTCGGACGACTCCGTGTGCTCCTGGGATTCCCGAATTCATATCTGCCTCTTATAATCTCGAGGTGAGTACCGGTTTTCCCATGAGTCTCGGTAAGTAGCGTTGTCTGTTGTTTGTTGGCATATGTTGTTAATGTCGCACACGTGCGTATATGAGGTATGTTATACATGTAGTTGTATATTGTTGCCATGTTAAGTTGCTTTACACGTTGGTTATGAATCGCATGTGTATAGTTGAACCCTCTACGGGTGTAGTTGTATGTTGTACTGGTCCGGACTGTTGTTGGCATGGTTAAGGTCAGCTTTCTTCCCGAAGGCTGGATCCCTTTAATGGAATAACGGGGATCATCGGTACCCGGTGTGCAGCACGCCGGGTGGTCTTGCAAACCGCCGCTCCTTAACGTGAGTTGGGATCTTAATTTTCGTTGAGATCTGAGATGTCAAGCTTCGAGCTTCGTAACGCGTTTGGTGGACTGCTCTTCGCTCCCCCACCATTGCGGATAGTTGTTGCTGATGGTCCCCAGTTTGAATCGTTGAGCGGGGTTCCCTTCCCGGCGAGATATGATTCCTACTGACTCTATGGCGCGATGCTATATGTTAGGATAGCCTTATGTGCTGTCCCGTAGTTGGGATAACCTGCTTATTGATGTTTATGTGTTAATCTGTACTCACTAGCTAGTTGTAGCTAACGGTGCCTAATTTACCTTTTTGCAGATGCGAAGTAGTTGGCTTGGTGAGGCGGGAATTGGTGGTAGTTTGTTGTACATACCTTTTGCGGAACACTGCTCGTTGTATATATTTGTGATCCGATGGTCGGTAGTGTCGGTTAGTTGGTAACACCAAACAGTTGAACTTGGCATATTTTTTGGTTGTATTATAACTAAGTCAGTTAACACTTACAAGCTTTGTTAATGACATTTACTTCCGCTGCTGGCTTTTATTATATAAGTTTAAAAAGCTTATTTTTTTTCCTAATTTTAAGCGCGTGAAAACCGGTGTTACAGGTTGTCAGGATCGGATATATATTATATCAAATAACAAGAACTAACTTTTAAATAATAAATCAGAGTAATATAAAAGTTAATCTTTAACTATGATCACAATCAACTAAGAAGTTGCGGAATCACACTTAATTGATTAAAGAAGGTTTTAAACAAAGATTAATTCAATCAAACAGTAGTTTTATTAACCAACCAGAATGATTACAAAAGCAAACTTCACCCCCAATCTAACTTATTCTGTTAGACGAAGAACACAGACTGTTCTTAGGTTTCAACAAGAAACTTAGAGGCTAAAACACTTTCAGAAAAATAAATAACAATAAGAACAAATGCTTTGAATAATGAGATCAAGTCGTCGTCGTACTTAATTGATCATCTAATGAAGTATATATAGACTCTTGATCCTCCTTGAATTGTTGACAGTTAGGTAATCTTCTATCTTCTGAGATAATCTTGATAATCTTCAAAGTATTTCGAGATATCTTCTAAGATAGGATTTTCCAAATATAGCTCAACAGAAACTGTTTAATGAACACAACAGTTCTTTATCCTTCTAACAGTCTTCAGCTTCAAGGTCTTCTAACAGTTTTGACTTTGCCAACTAACAGTTCTGAACTTTTGTACTAACAGTTGTAAACCTTGCAGCAATTGTTAGTTACAACTGTTATCACCAAAATATTCTAACAGTTTTACCTTTGCATGTTCAACAGTTTCAATAACTTAGCGAATTTCCCAACAATCTCCCCCTAACTTAAAGTATTGAACAATACACTTAAGTTGTTTTATAGGGTTCAACCATAGAAACATTCACATAAGCAAAGAACACATTAACATTAATTTTGCAAAGTAAAATTGTTATAATCAAAATATGAAAGAAAAATTACATTTTCTCTTTCTCTATCAGCTCCATCCTTTCTTTCAGTCTTCTTCCCAGATCTTCCCTTAACCTTACAGGACCATAGAACCTTGCCTTTACCATGTACATCAGCTTGGTCCTACTGTGATCAACAAACTTAAGATCAAACCACTGGGTTTTAGCATTGTTTGTCACAAGATTATACACCCTTGATCTTTCAAAAACTTTCACAGTCGATATAGGAAATCTTTCATCATTTGTCAGTATTGACATTACTCTCTGTGGATTGCATATACTCGATAAATGTACTAAAAATACTTTTATCTCAATTTCAACATCCTTTCCTAAATGACTTACCCCATATTCATACATTTCTTGTACATCTCTCCTGGTCACACTATCCATCATTGCAGAGAAACTGACATAGCTTTCAATTGGTTCCACCTCTCTAACAATGGTGACACCCTGCTTTCCAGTTTCCACTCTCAGCATTTCAAACCTCCATTCTTTGATATGCGACTTTTGAGCTTCAAATTTATCAATTCTTTCTTTTATCTCTTTTGAGAGTCTATCTTGCAAAATAGTTTTGACCAAGCCTGTTTTGATTTTTTCTTCAGACTGTTGGGGTTTTTGGACTGATTGGGGTTTCTTCTTTTCCACTACTGGCTTGGGAGGTGGAACTGTTTTCTTCTTTACAACTCTTTTTCTTTTTACTCCCTTACCAGCAGCTTCCTTTACTTTCTCTTCTTCATCAATCTGAGTAGTAATCTCATCAGCCAGCTTCTTTGCTATCTCAAAATCAGTCTGTTCTTGTTCTCTTAGCTCAGCTGCTAGCCTTAATGCAAATTCATGATCACGCTCTTCTTGTTGCTGTCTTGAAAGCTTGAGTTTAGGACAAACAACAACAATTTCTTTACCTTTGCCTGAAACAGGAGGCAACTCAGATTCTTTCTTTCCTTCTTGGATGACTATCCCTTTATATCCTTTCTTTGGTGGTAAAGATTCTAACGTAGCAACCTTTCCATCAAGCCATCCATCATCAATTTTCTGTCCCATTCTAGAAGAACTTATTCCCAGATATTGAGCACTAATATCAACCAAATAGTTCTGCTTAACTGTTGACCACGATTTGAAAATCTCAGTGCTTGGAACATCTGCAGTTGATACCATCCTGTTGATTAGCATCCTATCAACACTTGAAAGCTGTTCTTCTTCTTCTTCATTAACCGCTTGGACACTTGCAACTGTTAGTTGATTTGAAGTTACAACTGTTGGTTGTTGTGTTGCAACTGTTTGCTCATTTGGAGCAACAACTGTTTGTTTATCCTGTGAAACTGTCTGCTTAACTTCTTCCTGCTTGGATTTTCTTCTTCCTTTAGCTTGAGCAGTTGAAGAGATTTTCACCAAGGATTTGGGTTTAAGCAACATCTCATGAGTATGAAGAACATTTGTTGCTTTCTTCAGATTCTCATCAAGAAAGTTCAGCTGCTTATCTTGCCTTATTAACACCTCATTGTGAACTGCTACCACCTTGAGTACTTCGGTTGCCTTCTCCAACTGTTCAGTCAGTTCTTTTATCTTCTCATCTTGAGAAACTATCCTTTTGTTTTGAAGAGCAATCCTTTTCTTTAGGTGTAAATGAGCAGCAAGGTAAGGTGCAAAGTTAGGATCCGTCAATGCATGTTGTTTCAGTCTAGTCTCAATGTCAGTTAGTGTTTCCACTATGACCATATCATCGACATTTTTCACTGGTGGCTTACTCCCCTGAGTATCACCATCAGTACCCCTCTTTTCTTGGTTCTGGGGATTACCAGAAACTGTTTTACTAGTCTCTGTTGCCATGGTTGAGGTCTTAGCTATGTTAACACTGTCCGGTTTATCCCTTGCGGATAAAACAGTAGTGTCAGCCTCAAAGACCATATGATCACCCTCTTGAGGAATGATCACCTTCTCATTTTGCCTGGGAGACAACACCAAAGGTTCCCTTTCGATATTCTGCACAGGTAAATGCACCTGTGCAGGGCTAACAGTTTGGGGTTCTCTAACTGTGGTGGAAGGAGCACCAACAGTTTTCCTCCTTTTTTTAAATATTTTTAGTGCAGGGGCTTGTGTTGTAGATTTTTCAAAAGAAGCAGGTTGGAAATTTTGAGAATCTTGGACTGTGGGTTCCAGTGTTGGTGGTGTAGCAATACGATGGGTTTCATGCTCAACACTGGCAGTCCTGTTTCTTGACAGAAACTTCACCATTTCAGAGAGTGGAGGAGTTATGGCACCAGAGAAACTCTTGCCATTAATCAACAGTTTGCTCAAAGTGGAAGCCACATGAGTAGAGGGAATAATGACCCTCTTGTGTGTTTTTAGATTTGGCATCAAAAAGTTTAACAATACTTGCACAAATCGAGGATACATCAAAAAGAGACCATACTTGGTCCCTAGATGTTTTACCATGCCATTGAAAATTAATTTTGAAAAATTGAAGCAACGATTGTTGGCCAAACAGATTAAGGCCAAAGCAATGTTGCTTCCAAACTCGTTCCATCCTGTTCTTTTAGGACTAATGCACTGCTGGAGAGTATGGATTAAATACTTCCAGTGAGCACAAAATTGTCCCTTATAGAATGTACCCTTTCCTGAAGGACCCTCATACCCAAGCTTAACAAGCTCGGCATGCAAAACATCTAGTGAAACTGAATCAGAATACTCACCCTCACTATCATTGAGTTGTAGAATGTGGCGAATGGTGTCCTCAGAGATTGAGACGGTCAACTCATCAATGGTAGAATCAATCCATTGCACGTCATCAGTTGTTCGAAGTTGAGCATGTTTCCAAAACTGATCAATGTAAGAAGTGTATATGGTAGGATTGATGGTGAGTGCAGTGTTGAGATCGGACAATGAGAGATAATCAATCATATCGTGAAACATGTGAAGATCATCGGGTTTTGAAAGAAAAGCAAGCATGTTATGTTCCTTGACGAATGGAAGGGGAGCCATGGCGATTTGATAGCAGAATTCTAGGGTTTTAGCGTTCAAACGAAGTTCAGTATGCGTAAAGAAACCTCTGAGGAGAGAATGGTTTATATATGTTTCGATTGTTGAACGCAATCCAAAGGCTTCCAAAATCCTTTACCTCATAACAAGGACAGTCACGAGTGTGAAAAACTGTTTGTGAGACAGGTCAGCAGATATGTCCAAAACTGATGTGTGAAATTGCATTTCCCTCTCTGAATACTTAAAGGATAACAGTTGTTAGAAAACGTAACTAACAGTTGCAAACTGTTAGTGTGAAAAACATGGAATAATGAACAACTGTTAGTCCAAGTTAATCATTCCAATGTTGGAAATCAAAAAGTTGAATCTGCTCACATCAAAAGCTTTAGTGAACAAATCAGCTAATTGATCATCAGTATGAATTTTCATAACTTGGATTAATCTCTTTTCATTGCAGTCTCTTATGAAGTGAAATCTGATTTCAATGTGCTTGGTTTTAGAATGCTTCACTGGATTATTAACTATGCTAATAGCACTGGTGTTATCAACATAAATAGGAGTATTTAAGAAAGACAAACCATAATCCAGAAGCTGATTTTGGATCCATAACACTTGTGAACAGCAGCTTGATGCAGCAATGTATTCAGCCTCAGCTGTTGAAGTTGAAACTGTTGTTTGTTTCTTGCATTGCCATGAGACCAGCCTTGATCCAAAGAATTGACATCCTCCAGAGGTTGATTTTCTGTCCACATTGGCTCCACCATAGTCACTATCAGAATATGCCACCAAATCAAAAGGTGAATCTTTAGGATACCAAAGTCCCAATTTTGGTTGGCCTTTGAGGTATCTAAAGATTCTCTTTACAGCAAACAGGTGTGACATCTTCGGACTGCATTGGAACCTGGCACAAACACAAACAGCAAACATTATATCAGGTCTAGAAGCAGTTAAGTACATTAATGAACCAATCATTGATCAATAGAGGTGTATATCAACATCCTCCCCCTCAGAATCTGCTCCCAACTGTTTGTGTGTTTCCATTGGAGTACTTGCCAGCTTCACATCTTGATAGCCAAACTTGTCCAATATGTCCTTGACATACTTAGATTGGCTTAGAAAAATACCAGTGGGCTTCTGTTTGACTTGTAATCCCAAGAAAAATGTGAGTTCACCCATTGAACTCATCTGAAATCTTTTGTGCATAATGACTTCAAATTCTTTGCACAAGCTGTCATTTGTGGATCCAAAGATTATATCATCAACATAGATTTGAACAAGCAAAATCTCTGTTTTAACAATCTTTGTAAACAATGTTTTGTCAATTGTGCCTCTCTTAAAACCATTCTCAAGGAGATAGGATGACAATGTCTCATACCAAGCTCGAGGAGCTTGATGTAGACCATATAGGGCTTTATCTAACCTATATACCTTGTCAGGGTACTTTGAGTCTTCAAAGCCAGGGGGTTGACACACATATACCTCCTCATCAATAGTGCCATAGAGAAAAGCAGACTTGACATCCATTTGATACACCTTAAATCCTTTGAAGCTTGCAAAAGCAAGAAATATCCTAATGGCTTCAATCCTTGCAACAGGTGCAAAAACATCATCATAGTCTATTCCTTCCTCTTGTGTGTAGCCTTGTGCAACTAGTCTTGCTTTGTTCTTGATAACAATTCCTCTTTCATCTTTCTTGTTTCTGAACACCCACTTGGTGCCAATTACTCTTTTACCTCTTGGAAGCTCAACCAACTTCCAAACTTGCTGAATTTGAAATTGTAAGAGCTCCTCTTGCATTGCCTCTACCCATGAAGGATCTTTCAATGCCTCAATTGCTTTCTTTGGTTCTATTTGAGACAAAAAGCAAGCATTCACGTCAAATTGGGCAAGATCCACACCACTATTTTCATTTTGCAGCATATTCCTTGTTCTGATAGGAGTGGTTGGATTTCCAATTATTTGTGATATTGGATGAATCTTGTGAACTCTTGATGTAGGAATGTTTTCTTCAGTCAGTTCATCCCCTAGATTAGACAGATCAAACTCACATTCACTTGAATTTTCAGCGTTATCACACACTTGATCAGCAGAGTCAGTGTGGTGTTGAGGATCATGGGATTCCATGTCCTTTAAAGATTCAGCATCCATTAATGGATCAACAGCATTTGAGAACTCTTGTTGAAGCATAGGAATCACAACAAAGTCTTCAGTAACTTTGTTTGAACCAACAGTTGTTGGTTTTGAGCTAATAGTATCAAAACTGTTTGGGCTGGAGGAAGATGTTTGATGATTTTCACCAACAGTTGTTGGGGTACCTGTAGCTGTTTCAGTAGAATACTCAAAAGAAAGAGATTTAGACAATGCATCAATATCAAATAACCAATCAGGTCCATTACCTGCAATATTGATCCTATTTTCATTGAAAGAGACATTCATACTCTCTTCTATGATTCTAGTGACATTGTTAAAAACTCTATAAGCTTTACTTTGAGTGGAGTATCCTACAAAGAAACCTTCTTTAGCCTTACTCTCAAACTTGCCTAACTGTGACTTGGTATTAAGGATAGTGCACGGACAACCAAACGGTTTGAAGAAGTTGATTAAAGGTTTTCTCTTGAGAAACAACTCATAAGGAGTTTTCCCTTTGGACTTGACTACTTGTACTCTATTCTGAACATAGCAGGCAGTGTTCACTGCTTCTGCCCAGAATGTCATTGGAAGTCTAGAATCGGCTAACATTGACCTAGCAGCCTCTATCAAAATCCTATTCCTTCTCTCAGCAACTCCATTCTGTTGGGGAGTCCTAGGAGCACTAAACTGTCTTTCAATACCTTTACTTTCACAAAAACTGTTTAGCTCATAGTTCTTAAATTCAGAACCATTGTCAGATCTAATGACTTTCACCTTCAAATCAGATTGATTTTCAATTTTAAGAATAAGAGACTTAACTAACTCAGCTGTTTCATCCTTTGTTCTAAGAAATTGAACCCATGTGAACCTGGTGAAGTCATCAACTATGACTAAACAATACGCTTTCTTCCCTATACTCACCACAGATGTAGGACCAAAAAGGTCCATGTGTAACAATTGTAAAGGTGCAGTAATAGAAGAAACTTCTTTGGTCTTATAAGAAGTTTTGTGTTGCTTGCCTTTAAGACATGCCACACAATGATCATCACATGAAAACTCTTTTTGGGGCAAACCTCTTACCAAACTGTTTTTAGCTAACAAGTTCATGGTTTTAAAATTCATGTGACACATCCTTCTATGCCAAATGACAGACTCATCATGAGATGCTTTGGAGAGTAAACAGCTTAACACATTCTGTTTAGCAATCTTTTGTGGATCAAGACAATATACATTATCTTTTCTAGGTGTTCTTAAAAGAACATCCTTCTCATTTAATTTAAAATCTTTTGAAAGAATAATGCATTCTGAATCTGTAAACAAAACTTTGTTTCCATTGTCACAGATTTGAGATACACTTAACAGATTGTACTTAAGCTGTTCAACAAAGAAAACATCATTAAATGTAAGTGTACCTGCCTCAACAGCTCCTTTACCTGTGATTTTTCCTCCCTTTGGATTTCCTCCAAATGCTACAAATCCTCCATTGATTCTTTTGAAATCCTTCAAACATTGTGGATTTCCAGTCATGTGCCTTGAGCATCCACTATCCACATGCCAAATTCCTCCTTGATTCGCCCTATGAATGCTCTGCACAAATACAATCAGTTAGTAGCAGGAAGTACCCAGGCCATGCAGGTCTTGGGTACACCATTCAAGTCATAATACTTAAACAGAGTTTTGTTCTTTTTGATTTCATCCAAATTAGATTTCTCTAACTTGTGTGAAGAATACTTTGTAAGAACATGTGGTTTCCAACTGTTGTGATTAACAGTGGATACCTTTGAACAAACAGCTGGTGGAGTTGGTAAAACAGTTGAATCAAATTGTGATTCCTTTTGAGTTTTAGTTTGAAAAACAGTTTTACCTTCTCCAGAATCAGTTTGTTTTTGAATTTTCATCCAAGCCAAACCAGCAGTTTTTGGTTTTGTTAAAACAGTTTTGGAACTGTTAGTTGGTTTGGATGTAGCAGTTGTAGAACTGTTTGCCAGTGTTGGCTTAGCAGTCTTAGAACTGTTAATCTGCTTTGACTTAACAGTTTTAGAACTGTTAGTTTGTCTTTTGAAACTTGGTTTCTTGGTGCTATACAGCTGTGGGTTATAATAACAGTCTTGAACTAAATGATTAGATCTTCCACAAATGTAGCACTTTTTGGTTTTCACAATAGGTAAACCAGTTCTTTGTGACCAGAATTGGTTCCTATTTCTTTGATTTCCTCTAACAGCTGCAGATTGAGGAAACTTTTGGACACCATGTTTTTGACATGTGCATGCAGGCACTTCAGTATGCCTTTTCTTAGATTTGGGTTTAGCCTGAGGTTTTGCAGCTTCCTTCTTCTTCCTAGTATACACAACTTCACCAACTTTTTCCTTTCCTTTGGCTTTGGTACTAACAGTTGGGCTTTTTAGCTTAGAACTGTTTGGGTTCTTGTTGGAACTGTTAGTGTAAAGATGGGGACTATTTGTAACAGTTGTGGAACTGCTAATAGAGTTAACAGTTTTTGAGGATTTTGGCTCATTGGTGAGGGGTTCAGTGGATGCTTTTACAAACACCACAGGTTGTAAAGATGATTTTGTGGGAATGGGCTCACACAGGATGTGATTTTCATATGGAATACCTTCATCCTTCTTCACAACTTCCTCATTATCTTCAACACTTACTACTGACACAACTTCATCTTCATAACTCTCAAACTTTGGATCAGCTGACTTAAGTTCATCTTCCAAAGGTTCATTAACATATCTGTCAGCTACCTCAGACATTGGAGTTATGTAGTTTTGGTTGTATGGAGGTGGGGTTTGTTTGTATCCTAGGCCAGTTTTCACCTTGTCTCTCACTTGAGATTGTAGCAGAGTCTCAAGCTTAAGGTTTGCAGCCTTGAACATTCCAAGATCAATGTCCACACCCTCCAATTTCTTTGTGAGTTCATCCACCTTGCTTTCTTTTTCAACCAACTTCTTTTTCAGACTATCAATCTCATCTTGAAACTGCTCTTTCTCCCACTTATGATATTTTCTATCATAGTCCATTTGCAGTTCATTAGCCTGATAGTCTTTAATTTTCTTTTCAAAATCTTCTATCACAGCAGTATACTCATACCTTCTCTCCTCCATTTTACTTAGAGCAGCACATACTTTCTTATTGTGCTCTCTAAATCTCTTAACAATAGCTCTACATTCACCAGGACATAGTTTAGAAGATACCTGTATGTCCTCAGATTCTGAAGAATCCATCTTGATGGAGGAGTCAGTCAATGCCATCAAAGCTTTGTTGCTGGTAGCCTCCTCTGCTTGATCACTCCAATCAAATCCATGGCCTTCTTGTGAGACCAATGCTGAGGAGGTATGGTTCTGAGTTGGCCTCTGACCTTGATTCTGAACTTGTCCACCAGATCTGCATTCTCTTGCAAAGTGGCCAAGTTGTTGACATTTGAAGCATCTAACCTTTGACTTGTCAAATCCAGCCTTGCCATCAGCTCTGAAATTCATGTTTTGCCTTCCAGTTCTTTTAATGAATCGCTTGGCTCTAACGGTAAGCATGGCCATCTGCCATTTGAGATCCATTTCCTCAAGATCATCAGGGTGCACTTGTTCAAGATCCTCATTGGTGAGGGTTGAATGTGCATGGCTGGCAAGAAAAGCTTCAAGAACTGCATCTGGAGTATTCATATCTAGTCCAACAACAGAACTAGTACCTGCACCACAATCAAGAGAGTTAGTTAATGAATGGTTTGATTCCATACCTGAGGAAGACAGGAGAGCAGCATTATGGCTAGGGATAGCAGTTTTTATTTTTCCCTCTATCTCTCCCTCAAACACTATCAAACTATTATAGAGGTCATCTAACTCTATGTCTTCAAGAGAATCCTTGGTTCTCCATTGTGCAGCAAACACAGTCCATTCATCACCTAGAGACCTAAGAAATTTTCTATTTATCTCATCTTGATCAAGCCTAACCTTAGCACTCTCCAGTTGACTCACCAGTTTGTAAAACCTATCAAAGATTTGGGTGATACTCTCATTCTTCCCACTGGTGAAGTTCTCATAGGCTTGTTTAAGAAGATCTCTTTGGTTTCTCTTAGAACTAGCATTCCCAGCAAACCTCTTTTCCAGAGCATTCCAAAGTTCATGAGCATCATCAAATTTCTTGAATTGATGTTGATACTCATTGGGAATTGCAATCTGAAGGATGCTGAGGGCTTTCATCTCAATCATTCTATTCTTCTTTTCAGCATCTGTCTTTGGTGGTGGTTTCTTCTTTGGTTTTCCATTCTCATCCAGTTCAATGGTATTAGTAGGAACAGTTTCAATGATTTGCCAAACATCATAGTCCATTAGTTGGACATGCTGTTTAATTCTTAGTTTCCACATCTCAAAATCAGATGGTTTGAGCATGGGAACACGAATGTTGGACCCTGATCCACTGTTATCAGAAGAACCTCCCGAATCCATTGAAACAAATTGATTTAAACAAAAAAAAACAGTTTTGAAAAATAAAGCAAGGTAAAGCAAAAACCTTCAACTGGTGATCAAAGGAACCTTAATGATAAGACTCTGATACCACTTGTCAGGATCGGATATATATTATATCAAATAACAAGAACTAACTTTTAAATAATAAATCAGAGTAATATAAAAGTTAATCTTTAACTATGATCACAATCAACTAAGAAGTTGCGGAATCACACTTAATTGATTAAAGAAGGTTTTAAACAAAGATTAATTCAATCAAACAGTAGTTTTATTAACCAACCAGAATGATTACAAAAGCAAACTTCACCCCCAATCTAACTTATTCTGTTAGACGAAGAACACAGACTGTTCTTAGGTTTCAACAAGAAACTTAGAGGCTAAAACACTTTCAGAAAAATAAATAACAATAAGAACAAATGTTTTGAATAATGAGATCAAGTCGTCGTCGTACTTAATTGATCATCTAATGAAGTATATATAGACTCTTGATCCTCCTTGAATTGTTGACAGTTAGGTAATCTTCTATCTTCTGAGATAATCTTGATAATCTTCAAAGTATTTCGAGATATCTTCTAAGATAGGATTTTCCAAATATAGCTCAACAGAAACTGTTTAATGAACACAACAGTTCTTTATCCTTCTAACAGTCTTCAGCTTCAAGGTCTTCTAACAGTTTTGACTTTGCCAACTAACAGTTCTGAACTTTTGTACTAACAGTTGTAAACCTTGCAGCAATTGTTAGTTACAACTGTTATCACCAAAATACTCTAACAGTTTTACCTTTGCATGTTCAACAGTTTCAATAACTTAGCGAATTTCCCAACACAGGTTTGATATTGCTATCTCCCGAACACTTGGGGACAGAGATGTCTTACTAGAGGCAGCTCTCTGTCTGTGATGCATTGGGTACGGTGAGTCATGTGCAAGTGGGAGTTTGTTGGAGTATGCCCACTTACACACGTACACCAAATGATCACTGCCGATGACGTATGGGCCTATCGGGTCACACACGAGGGGGTTGATCTTGACAACAACCTAAAAGATGAGGGTGAGAAAGAATAAATAATGGTAGTTGGTAATCTGGCCAGAGTTAGCGGCGCTATCTCTACCGTCGCTAACTCAGCCGCATTAGCGGCGCTAACTTTGGGCGGTTAGCGGCGCTATCCCTGGGCGGCTAGCGGCGCTAACCCCTCTGACAGATTACAACTTTATTCTTTTCACCTACACAATTCACCAATGCATGACTTTCTCATCATTCGGCCTTGGGCCGACCTTGGGGAGTCTTGGGGTCATGTTAAGCTCTATAAAAGACATGTAACTCTCTTTTATTAACTCTCTTGCCTAACTTGAGTTTAAAAAGACTTAGAAACATTTGTGAGTTGTCTAAGCAAAATAAGAGAGAGTTCCTTGTGAGAGTTCCTGGTGGTTTTTGTTGTTGTTCCAGAAGCCAAGATCAAGTGTTGATTTGGTTGAAGGGGTGCTAGTACACCAAGGTCACCAAGTTTCTCGGGGTGGACTTCGGTAGCTCAAGAAGGAGGTTACAAAGGCTTGGAGCTTAGCACACAACAAATCCAGAGACACCAAGGGTATAATTCTTCTCTCTTTTCTGTTTTAGTTGCAAATCTTAGTTGTAGAGTTTGGTACTTCATTTGGGGTTCATCATGTGGTTTTTGTTCATGCTTTTAAAATTCGATTTTGTACTTGTTTGCTTCCGTTGTGCTCCACCACGAACCCCAACAATTTGTTGTTGTAGTATCCATTCGGGACCAACAAATTCTTAGTGATATTCCTAAGGCAATTAATTTAAACACTATTTGAAATGAGTGATCTTAGAAAAATAAAGTTTTGTTTTTGTTGTAAATCGAACACCTTAAGTATGAAATCCTTGTGCACCACTAAAAGAATATATTAAAAGATGTTTAAGATTCTATATGATAAATCACATCATTAAGTACTCAAATGATTATGAGGTCATTTGGCGTTGAATGACCCATTTTCGAATTCGAAGAAGTGGCAACAGATTTTTGGTCTAGAAATACCATCTTTATAAGTCACTCGGGTCATTTATATTTCTCGGTAGTCATAGATGACATTAAATGTTACCTTTTATTGAATTTATTAGCGAGATGTAGTTTTTGTCAAAAAAGAGATATCCTAATGGAATAAAACGAATATTCTGATACCTTTAAGGTATGAAGGACACGCGTTTATATTTTACTAACCCATCAAAACAAGTTTGTTAGTTTTGTAAATGCAGGATATATGTCATATCCCCATATTGATTGGTGTCAAACTAGATGTAACTTCGTAATTAGTGACACTAGAAGTTAATGACGACATTCTTCAAAGCAAATCATTACAAAAGCTTCATCTAATTTTAAAGAGATCCTATCAATCCATGAAGCAAGCAAAATATGTGTCTTCATTAGGGAATGCATTACGACATATTCAAGAGGTTCATTCAAGCATTGCTTAACTGATTTATCTACCGACGAATTTCCGACTTCAACATTCGAGAAGATAGTTCATGATATTGGTCATTGAGCTGTACCGACGTAAAGAGCTCATGCGATGTACTCGTCAGGGAGAGAAAATACGCATTGCACTCTTTTTCCCTTCGTCATGCTTTTGTCCAACTAGGATTTTCTGACAAGGTTTTTAATGAGGCAACATCCCAAGCGTATTGAAGTATATATATACTCTTTTTCCTTCACTAGGTTTTTGTCCCATTGAGTTTTACTTAGTAAGGTTTTAACGAGGAATAATACTTTTAGTAGACATCTAAGGGGGAGTGTTATAGATAATTATTAGTAGATGTCCTTATCCCCTAATATTAGATGCGATATACTAGAGATATATGTATTATACTAATAAAATATTAAAATATAGAATATTTATCCTTATCTATTGTACACTTAAAAATAAAAAGTTATCTAATAAACAAAATTAATTCTTGTCTCTCTATTCTCATTCTCCTATTCTGTATAATTCACAACACATTATAAATAAATACAAAATGGAGGAAATTTTTTTGTTTTTAGTCTATTTTGTCTTTTGTGTAATTTTTTTTTTAATTTTATTATTATTATATTATTATTATTTTTATTATTATTATTATTATTATTACTATAATAATATTATTTTATTACTATAACAATAATATTATATTATTATATTATTATTATAATAACAATATTATTATATTACTATATTATTATATTATTATTATGATAATAATATTATTATTATTATTATTATTAATATTATTATTATTATAATTATTAGTTATAGTAGTAGTAGATTATTTATATTAAAAATAATTTAGTTTAATACAATAGTTGTTTATATTAATAATAGTGAGCAAAGTCAGGGATATAAATTGGAAGCCTTTTAAATTATTTTTTATAAAGTTGTTTAAACGTATTTAAAAAAAAATTAAAGTAACAATATAACCTTAAACGAGATATTATTTTTACCCGCCGCGAAGCGCGGGTAATATTTACTTGTTATTTATATATGGCAACTCGCACGTAGAAAACACCTCAATTTGACGCGAAATTTTACCTTTTTCATGTAAAAGATGCCATAAATTATAACGAGTTCTTGCCCAAGTTAGCCCGAAACTGACCTCTTTTGGACCCGAATTTGACGAAAGCTTCTTCCTTTTCTTCTTTATCCGAATTTCTACGCTTCGTAGACGAAACGGGATCTAGGGCTGTTCAACCTTCATCTTCACGCCGTACAGCTGGTACGATTCCCCTTCTATTTTATTGATTATAATTCGGAGATGATAAGAATTGACGTTTGAACAATGAAGTTGTCAGTTTTGTTAACCAATTAGTAACTGTTGTATGTAATTTCAGATGGGATTTCTTAGTTATAGCTTCAAGCATCCTCATTAGTTTATAATTTTAAAATCAGACCCTAACCCTAACCCTTAGCTTATCTTTGAGCTCTAATGGAACCAGTATAATAAAAACCTAATTAAATGCAAATTTGTTCTTGTTTGCTTGGAATGTTGAAAACCTTTTTTTTAATTAATTCAGTGCTAAGCATGAAATTTTGATCTTTGAACACTAATTACTGCAGTAATAAATTAACCTTAAGCAAGCAATATGTCACTTCATAATGTCATATAAATATATATATATATATATATATATATATATATATATATATATATATATATATAGGAAGAAGTTCTATCGAGAACCATTTTTAATGCGAGAACCGCGAGAACCAATCTGAGCCGTCAAATTCCCCCTCTTTCAATATCATTGCTCACCCATGAATTCCTCACATACACCCTGCCACACTCGATCCCCCCACGCTCTCCATCCATGAATTCCACTTCTCAAATCAACGGCTAAGATTGGTTCTCGCACTAAAATCGGTTCTTAATGGAACCCTCCCCTCTATATATATATATATATATATATATATATATATATATGTAATGCTAACCAATCAATGTTGTCTTGTTTCCATGTTCCTGAAACAGAAATTCCAATTTGAAGAATCTTTTGCTAAGTGCATTGCAAATGTTCATCTATTCTTTATAATTAACCACAATGACAGCAGCTATTGATCCTTGATTTTCCCCACAGAAATCATAGTGTTTTATTATTATTAAACAGAGAGTAATCCTTGAATTATTTCTAGATGACTCGAAAATAATAACGAGTGGAATTACTTTTCTGTGCTGGATGAAAATTGTTACTTTGCTAAACGCAATTGGAATCTATGAATTTAAAAACTCAATATTCGTTCTCTTCTATCTGCTGATTCTGCAGTTGAGGTATGCTCACTTTTCATATCTCTTTACTGTTTATTGAGTTCAGAGTTTTCATTCTATAAAATGGTTTATGTTGGTCTGCTGAAATCTTGTCGCGTAAACAGGATTACAAAGTGCTACATGACAACAATCTGATAAAAATGATGAATTATTCATCTGATGATGATGATAAGCCCTTGGTTTTTAAAAGGAGCTCAACGTGTGATAAAATAAAGCATTCTTCTCAACAGAAGCCAGCTGCCATTGTTAAGCGCGAGAAACCTTTTATTAAACCAAAGAGTGACTCAGAGGATTCTGACGATGAGAAACCATTGAGTTTTAGAATTTCAAATGCGTCTAAACATGCAAAGACGCTGGTAAAAAATGAAGATTCTGATGATGAGAAACCGTTATCTTCAAAATTCACATCTAAATCATCTTTTAACAAACATGATGATTCTGATGATGATAAACCACTATCATTGAGAGTTAAGCAAAATGGTTCTACATCAAGGGATAATAATAATAGCTATAGTAATAATAACAATAATCAAATAAAAAAACTGCATGCTGGTTTGAATAAGAGACCTCCAAATGAGGAAAGATTATTGGGTCAATCGTCCGTTAAAAAGCCAAAGTTTTCAGATTCATCGACACCTGTTAACCGAAAACCGGTTTCTGAGAAACTGCAAGGGGATTCAGATGATGAAAATGATCACGTTCCGATATCTCAGAGAATCAAGAATCAAAACCCATCTGGTAGTAAATCATCATCTGTAAAAAAGAATGTGATGAAAGTTAATTCGCCTTCTGTAAAGAATTTCAAGAAGTCAAACTCAAAGAAGGTGGAGAAAAAGTCAACATATTCAAAGTCATCAAAGGTTCCACCTGGATCCGGTGAAGGCCAGAAGTGGACGAGTTTGGTTCACAACGGTGTAATATTTCCACCGCCATATAAACCACACGGTGTTAAAATTCTTTACAAGGGGAAGCCTGTTGATTTGACTCCTGAACAGGAAGAGGTGAATATAAATTGTAGCATTTTTGGTTTTTTATTCACCGGTTACTTTCTTTAACATTTTGTGTTCTTAAAATAAATAAAAGTAATTGGAGTTAATTGTAAATTGTGATTCTCATTTTTCATTTTTCTTTTACCTCATGTGAGTGGTCAACTTTGCAGGTGGCGACAATGTTTGCAGTGATGTTAGATACTGATTACATGACAAAACCTGTGTTTAAAGAAAATTTCTGGAATGATTGGCGGAAAATATTAGGGCGAAAACACACAATTCAGAGTTTAGAAGACTGTGATTTCAAGCCGATATATGAATGGCACCAGAGGGAAAAGGAAAAAAAGAAGCAAATGAGTGCAGATGTAAGTTTTAATGAATTATTATTATATCAGAAATGTGAAAATAGATGTAAATTTAATATGAATTAGAAGGGCCTTTTTGCATGTTTAGGGGTGTTTGGGTGTGCTTTTTGAATTTGATTATGTGATACTAAACAATTAAGATAAGACAATCCTCTGTATAGTGCTAAGATGTGCTTCTCTAGACCTATTGGTTGAGTTTGTAATAAGAAGATGTGCGATCATACCATCACTAATGCACCGGATCCCATCATAACTCCGCAGTTAAGCGTGCGTGGGCGAGAGTAGTACTAGGATGGGTGACCTCCTGGGAAGTCTTCGTATTGCACCCCTTTTAAATGCTGTTAAACAATATATATATATATATATATGTTATTGATGAAATCTGATTATATGATATGTTTATATATTAAAATTGCCAATTATGACATTTTTTTTTAGGAAAAAGTAGACGATGTGTGAAATCGGAATAAAAGTTATGTTATTTTATTCCCAATCAATTCTATGAAACTGAATGTTTGATCCTGAGATAAGCAAATAATCAATTCTTTAAGGTGGGAGGACAGAGTTAGAGTCGATCTGCAGGAGCTTTCCTTCTCCGAGGACATGATCTCACATAGGTTATCCTGGAGAAGGAGGATTAGTACACACGGATAGGTAGGCGGGTCTTTTGCAACCTTGGGCTTAGGACTAGATGGGAGTTTGGACTTTTAGTTAATTTTTAACTGCTTTTTAAATTTTCCGAGTTCCGACCTTTTGGTTCCACGTTTTCTTTGTCAGATCCACATTCGTAGTGTCTTGGTTTCTCTGGATTTTGTTTGTCATACCGAGACTAGCTTTTATACTCTTACGCGTTTTTTTTCTCTTTTTCCTTTTTTTTTCCTTGTTTTTTACTCCTTTTCGCCTTTGTTATTTTTATTTTAACTTTACTGGCCTTTACTATTACTATTATTATTATTTTATTCTTATTATTATTATTTTATTTTCTATTACTTCTTACATCGTTTTCACTGCTGGAGGTCTTTCTCGGAAAGCAATCTCTCTACCTTCGTGTAGAGGTATGATTGTCTACATTTTACCTCCCCCATACCCTGTTGTTACGGGATTGGGTACTGTTGTTGTTGTTGTTGTTGTTGTTGTTCTCCCATGGTGAAAAACTAATCTTTGCAACTTAAAGTTGCAATTATCGGATTATTAGTTCAAACGCAAATCCAAACATGGCACTTATTTGTTGCTACCCACGATTATTGTTATTTTATTATCTCTTTGTATAAATTTGGAGAAAATTAGTCTAAAACGTGTAAAGATTTAAAAATATGAGGCTGTGTTTCTTTTGGCAGGAGAAGAAGGCCATAAAAGAAGAAAAAATGAAGCTCGAGGAAAAATACATGTGGGCAATAGTTGATGGCGTTAAAGAAAAGGTTACCAGCATTCGTATTTCATCTGTATATAATTATTGTAATAATAGTGTATTAATTGCATAAGCATTCCTTAATTGACTACGCAGGTTGGAAACTTTCGAGTTGAGCCGCCAGGGTTGTTCCGAGGCCGTGGGGAGCATCCGAAGGTGATAATGACAACTCTCTCTCTCTCTCTCTGTCTGCCTTATATATATGCGTGTGTGTACATATATGTGTGACCACGTTATACACACACATATATGGAGCGAATGATGTAAAAGCTTGTTTCAATGTGGTTCTCAATGTAAAATGTTTATATGATAATTATTAGGATGATTGAAAAACACCATTTTGACCTTCCTTACTAATTCATAATGAATGAAATATGACTATTTGATAAAGGTTCAAAATTGTCAGATTAGATTTTAGCGGAAAATGTCTTCACTTTCTTCCTAAAATAGCAAACCATAACTCTTATTTCTGTTGCTTAGATGGGTAAGCTAAAAAGCCGTATACGTCCAAGTGACATTACAATAAATATTGGGATAGGTGTCCCAATTCCAGAATGTCCAATTCCAGGCGAAAGGTTTGACTTTGAATTTGACTTTGAATTTTGTAATTTTTTATTTTGCTTTTCTGAAAGCCAAACTTTGATTGATGTTTGGCAGCTGGAAAGAGGTTAGGCATGATAATACTGTCACTTGGTTAGCATATTGGAATGATCCAATAAATGGGAAGGACTTCAAATACGTGTTTTTAGCCGCTAGCAGTGCCTTAAAAGGTCAAAGTGACAAGGAAAAGTATGAGAAAGCAAGGTCATTGAAAGTAAGTGAAATGATATTTGCCCTACTTTTAATGCATAAAACCTTCGAAGAATTTCATAAAAAGTGTTAGTATCGAAATAAAATTATATTAACATAGTAGATACTAATTATTTAGCATACGTTAAAAGTTATAAACAAAAGTGTTTCTGGTCAACCCAACATGTACCGAACCAAGTTGCTCCCTTTCAACTCATACCCAATTCGAACCCCGTGTAACCCTTCGTCTTAGTTTACTGCCTTTAATGCCACAAATTTATAAAAATGACATTCTTTGCTGAAAAATTGCAGAAACACATAGAAAGTATCAGAAAAGCTTACACTAAGGATTTTGGAAATAAAGATGTGACAAAGAGGCAAGTTGCTGTGGCTACATATCTCATTGATAAATTAGCACTCAGGGCAGGAAATGAAAAGGTGAATTTCATTCGTTGTTTTTTTCTTTTCATTACCTTGAAATAATAAATAAATTACTTAAAAAACATTTTATTTGATATACTGTTTTTTGGTTGAAGGATGATGATGAAGCTGATACAGTTGGTTGTTGCACATTGAAAGTAGAAAATGTTGAGCCAAAACCTCCAAACATTTTGAAGGTAGATTAGATTAACCATTTGTTCACATTCACGGTTTTTTGTTAGTTAATTGTGTTGGTGATCAGAATCATACGAATTCTCTCTAAAATCAAGTGTCGTAACTTTGAATATGTGCCTAGAATCAAAGTTGATCCTTGTAGGATTATCCCGTTATTTGAATATGTTGTAACCCAGTCATAGGGGCAAAATATTTTTTCGAAAAGTGATCTCATGATCCTGTGAGAAATCCGAGTTTTTGTGATTCCAGAAATTACCCTGTTCACTGTATAATTTCCAACAAATTGTATATAGAAATTACTGAACTGATGAAATCATGTTTTATGTGTTGATGATTCTCCAGTTTGATTTCCTTGGTAAAGATTCCATAAGATATCAAAATGAGGTTGAAGTCGAGCTTCCAGTGTTCAAAGCAATTCAACAGTTTAGGACAGGTTAGTTGGTTTCTTTAGTTACTTGATAATTTGTCCGTTTTCAAAACATAGGTGGTGTGTTTCTTTTCTAGATTATCATGCGTTGATAAAATTTCATGTTAATTGGTAAAATCCAACAAGAGTCTTGTCATCATAATTTTATATTTTATTTAGCTTATTATCCATTTAAAAAAAAATCCAGGAATGTTTATAAATTCACTAATTCAAACTATAAATTATTTAGATTTTTTAGTTCAAGTTCTACTTAATTTCTAATAGTTAAGTCAAAATATATATTAAATGATAGAATATATAATATGAAAGGTTTATTTATTATATTCTTTCAGTTACTAATATAATTTGCATTGACTTGATTTTTTAAAACTAAATTTTGTTATAAAAGGTATAGTTATCAAAATTGTATATAAGATCGTCATTAACTCCAACTAATAGTTACTTTATTTAATAGTTTAAATTTTCCAACTATGATTTCAATGCTACATTTAACTTTCGACAATTTCTTAGTGTGTTATAATTGTTTGTACAAGATGCATAAACATTTGTACTACTTAAAATAAGATATTAAGATTTTTAAACGAGAGAATATTGAATGCATTATACATTAGTATAGATATAGATATAGATTTAAACTTTATATTTTTGTGCTGATATTGAGATTATGTAAAAACCTCAGGAAAGAAGGGTAGCGATGATCTTTTTGACAAGCTGGATACCAGTACATTAAATGCTCATTTAAAGGAGCTCATGACCGGCCTCACAGCAAAAGTTTTCCGTACATACAATGCATCCATCACGTTGGATGATATGGTATGGTGCATATGTCTCTGTCTGTATGTGACAGTTTATTCAGTAGAAACAGAAGTAGGCTGAAGGGTTGAACTGAATTTTCACATAACTTTCTTAGAGCCAAGAGAAATAATCAGGATTTAGGAAAAATATCAATAAAAAATAACCTATTTTGAATTTGTAAGAATAGATTTTTTAATCAAGATTTAAGTACTCAATTAATAATTTTCCGACAGAACAGGCTCTGGAAATCGCTTCTGAACTCTCAAGAACAGCTCTCTCTCTCTCTCTCTATATATATATATATGTATATATATTTATAATTCACAGTCAGAGATACTTCAACTTTCTTCCGTATCCACTTTTTGCAGAAGAAGAACAAAAAAAGATTACTCTTCAACTTTATCTTTTCTTTTATCTTTGAAACATATTCGTCAGATAATCTTTCCTTCAGAGTGAGACAAAATTTAACTCATGAATCTTCCTTGAACTGCCATTTGATGCTGGAGCTGAAATGTCTTTAAACATACGTATAGTAGCGGGCTACTGAGCTTGAGCCGAGTACCCAGACCATCAATTTTCAGTGACTGATACAATACTTCATAATTTTGTCTCGTCAAATCTATACAGAGTATTGGACTTACAGTTCTTTTCTACTGGTTGCAGTTAAATAAGGGTGTGAAGGGCGGAAATGTTGCTGAAAATGTAGTTGTTTATAATCAAGCAAACAAGGAGGTGAAATTCATACCCTTTTAGAAGCTTTAATAATATCCTATTATTGTCATGTTGAGGATTAATAGTAATTTTATGCATTACATTTCGTAGGTTGCAATCATCTGTAATCATCAGCGTACTGTTTCAAAGTCTCACTCTGCACAAATGTTGAGGTTGAATGAGAAAATTGAGGAACTAAAGGTAACACTTTTCTAGTTTGCCCTAGTTATTTATATAAGAATCAAATGTATGGTAAACTTTATAAACTTTGTTAAAGATATACGGATCAAATGGGTCGAAAGTGATCTATGGTGTATTTCTATACTTGCAACCTTTTAAATTAGTCTAATCAAAGAAACTTATTTTAGTGTTCTTTAATAGGGCAAAATGCGCAAAAATATAATTTTTTTTGCCAATATTGCCATTGTATGCAATTAACTTTATTTTGTACCTAAAATATATACAACTTACAAATTTGGTTCATTGTATACAATTGGTAACCTGATTAGCAGGTTACCGGTTACCGATTATATACAATGAACCAAATTTGAAAGTTGTTTGTATTTTTTAGGTACAAAATAAAGTTGGTTGCATATAATCACAACATTGGCATAGTTTATTATATTTTCATAATTTCATGCAATTTACCCTATCTAATACTATAATATTGGAACATATATACATAAATGATAAATTAATATAGTCTACATAATTTGTGGGACCCATTCATATGGTTCAATTTTTATTAGTTTATTACTATTTATGTTATTATTATTATTATTTTGTATTTATTTTTTTTATTCTTTTTGTTAGCGTCTTGTAGAAGAATTGGAAACCGATTTGGCACGTGCAAAGAAAGGGAAGCCTCCTTTAAAAGGTTCTGATGGGAAATCAAAGAGGAATATGAACCCTGAGGCGTAATAGCACTAATCATTCTTTGATCTAATGGATAATAATACTTTATACTTTCTGATAGTAACTTGATTTTGCAAGTGTTACGTAAATTAAAAATTGCAGGTTGTGGAAGAAGATCGATCAAACTGTTGCAAAAATTGAGAAAATGGAACGTGATAAAGAGACCAAAGAAGATTTGAAAACGGTAGCATTGGGCACTTCAAAAATTAACTATCTTGATCCTAGAATAACCGTCGCATGGTGTAAACGTCGTGAAGTTCCCATTGAAAAGGTAAACAATTAGTTTATACTCCATGTGAAAGTTATAAAATAGCAACTTACTTTTCTTAACGAGCCAAATCAGTTTCAGAACCATTTGTATGGTTTTAAGATTTTATCAATATTTTTAAAAAGTTTAAAATGAAAATAAAAATGATTTTCGTGATTGTTGGGAAGAAAAAAAAGTAATGCGAAAGCAAGTACCTTTGTACTGAATAGGGATGTAAACGAGCCGAGCCGAGCCGAGCTGAATACTTATCAAGCCGGGCTCGTTTAGGCTTTTTTAACCTAGGCTCGGGTATTTTGATATTTTAATTAAAATGATATATGCACTAAGTTGCACGGAAACGGATACGGCACCGAGAAACGGATACGGAACGGATACGGGAAACGGCAAAACTCTAACATTCAAGATACGCATACGGCAGAGATACGACAAATATAAAATATAATATATATATATATATATATATATATATATATATTTATATATATATTAAAGAAATTCCAAAATACATAAATACTGAAGCCATTTTTAACAATTGTAGAGACATGGTCACTATAAAAATAGAAAATAATTCATGATTTATACCATAAAAGTTGAATATTAATACATAATTAAAAAAGTAAGAAGAAATATAGAAATAACATGTGTCAAATACAATTAGGGGTATTAAGAGAAACTTGTTAAATTTTCTGCAATTTCACGTTCATATTAACAAAACCCTAGTCGGTTTTTTCCGCCTCCATCCCCTTCACATTTTCCGCCTCCATCCCCTGAACTATGAGGACGCCAACCGCCGCCTCCCTGTCTGCCGTCGCCGACCACAACCATCACTTGCTGAAGCCGGATCAGTCTCCTTCGCGATGCACATCCCTACCGGACGCATCTACGAAACGTGGCCGAAACTTGACGGAAACTTCAAAGAAACGTAAATAGAAACGTTTCTGGTGTTTGTGAAACGTGTCCTAGCGTATCGGAGCCGTATCCGTATCCTGGAGGTTTCCGAAACGGGAACGGCACTCCATATGCCGTTTCGGTTTAAAAAATTAAACATATAAAATATAAATTAATTTATATATGGAGCTCAAGCTCGGCTTGATTATTAAATGAGCTTTAATCTAGGCTCGAGCTCGTTAAGGCTTGGCTCGTTTCGAGCTTTTAACGATTCGAGCTTGAATAGCTCACGAGTAACTCAGCTTATTTACATCCTTGTACTGAAACACCAAGAAAAGTAATTTGCTATACTCTAGTTTTTACTTTTTTTTTACTTTTTTGTGTTTTGGTCAAAACGGTATAAATAATAAGTGTTGGATAATTTATTTTCTTCGGACGCAAAATAACCATATCATATGAACAACTTCAAAGAAGAACAAGTGATTTTGGCCGTTTTATCAGCTAATTTCTTAAGCAATCGGAATTTGTCAAACATTTGCGTAACTATCCAATATAGTGACTGTACGACATCCAACTGTAATTTCTACTGTCCGTTATAGGCGATTATGTGATTAGGAAACACAAATTATTAAAATCTAATGCAGATATTTAACAAGTCGTTACTGGCGAAGTTTGCTTGGTCGATGGACGTGGATCCCGACTTTAGGTTCTGATCTCTATTATAGTTCAAGCAGCGGAACTCTCCTAGCCAAAAAGAGAAAGAAAAAATGCCAAAAAAAAGAAAAAAAAAATGGACAGAAGTAAACAATGTTTTTTTTCTATTTACAAGTTTTGTTATATATTTCCATTTCATTTTGTTGTGGATTGCCTTGTGCAGAACATTCATGTTGTACCATGTTAACAAACCAATGATGAGTTAGTTGACTTAATTTTCTCATGTTATGTAACTCTCAGAAATTAGAGTTTTTCTTTATACTTTTATTTATTTATTTATATATTACAAGTGTGAATTTTACTACTGGTTCTGTTGTTTTTTGTGATTTAAGGTGGAAAAGTTGTTTGATCATTAGTTAGATCTATAAAGAGGTCTAATGAATAGGGGTGTTCAATCGGTCGGTTATATGGATTTCTTCGGTTTGGTTTAATTGGATTTCAGAAAAAAAATTAACCGGCCATAATACAAACCAAAACTATATAAAACCAAACCAATCCAACCAAATAATATTCGGGTTAATTGGTTCGGGTTCCGTAAAACCAAATAAGGAATTTGCCTAAAAAGACACCGAAAACTTACCATTAGGCACACATGATACTTGACCACAAGATCACCAACTTCAATTATTCATAAAGATACCAATCATTCTAAGTTTAACAATCACAATAATTCATAAAATTATAAACAGGATATCACCATTCAAAAAGGCCTAAAAATAATAAAAACCAAGCAAAATGAAATAACCATCGTGAAATCCCATATATAAGTAACAGTCAACGGAGCAAATCAGATGAAAAGATTTGATTATGATTTGAATTTAAGTAAGAGAAAATAGGGAAAAGATTGATGGAATCCATAATTTTTGTATATCATACCCTGATTCAAGGAAATATATGACATATATATGTAAGTTTTGAAATACAATCTTTATCTTAATCGGGTTTCGAGCGGTCCCCGAATGATAAGATATAAAACCAAATCCGAGCCATAAACCGAATAAAAGTTCGGGTCTATCCACAAATCCAATCCAAATCCGATTAAGCCGTAACCAAGTAATCCAGTTCTTATGGATCGGTTGGATTTTCGGGTAAAACCAATTAATGAACACCCCTACTAATGAAGGACTATAGAATCCGGTTGTGTTTTGATAATAAACCAGAACTAACTAAACAGTGGCTGTTTTTTTCAAGTTATCTGAGGGCGTCGAACTTTTGATTCCGATGTACGTCTTAAGTGGTATATTTGTGTCTGTTATCAAAACATCTCCATGACAATTTCTAATTAAAATCGCTTATAGGAATAGAACTCTTTACCTCCCTTACGGGAGGCAATAGACAAGTACACTACCCGCGAAGCCTAAACAAAAACTTTTGAGTCATGTTTATCTTTTATTTAGTTTCTTAAATTGCAGGATTAAGAGTCTATAAAGGCTTAGGGCCTATTAGCGTTTGATAAAGGAAATATATTGTTTTTGTTTTGTCGTTTGTTTTTTTTTGGGAGACCTAATGGTTTTCGAATTTATAGGTTTATCTATTCAATCATCCGATTAAGAGGGCCTATTATCAATACCATGAGAATATTTAGTTGACTAATTTGATGGTTGTATATTTTTTGTAATGAAAATTAACTTGTAGGAGCATAAAATCAGAAAAAGTAAAAAAATAATATATGGTTTTTGCTATAATGATTTATAGGGTGCTTGGTTGGGGGTTTTAGGAGGTAAAGAATGAGAATCTTAATGATTAATATTGCTTGGTTAGGTGTAACATAGGCTGACAATTCGGGTCGTGTTTGTGTTGAATGGTTCGTATCGTGTTCGTGTTGACCTATTTTGACCTAATTTAGTTTCGTGTTCGGTTCGGTTAATGTCACTTAATTCATGTTCGGTTTCGGTCGTCTTTTTGTATCGACCCATTTTTCTGTAGAAAAAGTCAAGTTAATTTTCGGTAAAAAAAACTTGATTTTCAGGTCGAGTTTCGCATCAACTTATTTTCTGGAAAAAATTCGCATGTGAAACTTTCTTGTATTAATTTTACTAAACTTTTATATAATGGATGTACATCACTTTCTTGGTAAATTAATAAAGTTAATTCAATTATAAGGGAATCATTGTCAATATAAATTTTTCCCTAAGAACAATAGTTAAGATGTAATACTAACTGTGATTTCGTAAAGAGTAAATCAAAGTGCGAAATAGCAAACACAAATTGAACACAATGGTGAATCTTTAAGTTTGAGTATATTAATATTCAAACTCGGATGCTTTCAAGAACAACTCAAAAGCAAAGAACAAACTTCAAAATCAGTGAGTACTGAATTTGAAAGATGAACTTACAGACTCACACTCTTCTCTAACATAAGAGAAAAATATTTATAATTGTAATGTAAATTGATCCTAGCCTTCTAAACAATTACACGTGTAATAATCTAAATAAAATATGCTAGAGAATCCTAACAAACTTCTAAACCAATGGGAGGGTCGGATCTTGAATCGCTTGCCTCACGAGATATAGCATTGAAAGTGACAGCAGTGACGTGTTCAAATTGTTAAGGGGACCATCTATTTCAGCAAAGACAAATTTCAGTGAAAAATTCATTTCTTCAGTCAGCGGAGCTTTCTTCGGATTTGAGTGAGGATCCTTCTTCAGTGAACTTGTCTTTAGCGGCTTTACAAAAAATGTAGCATTTCATTCTTCGAGGAGCATCTAAACTTGATGGAATGTAAACAAATCTGAGATTAACAATCCCCCCTATTTGTTTATAATTGTAACACCGCGTTTCACAAGCTTAAAATCGGTGATAAATTTAAAACTTTAAACTATATTTACACAAAAGATTGCAGCGGAACAAATAACTGATTACAAAATTAAGTATTATTCACCGACTTGGCAATTAAGATGCCACAAACTAAGCCAAGTCCAAAAATCATCAGTGTTACTATACTAGACACCGAGCATCGGATCCATAAGTAAAATACAAAAACCAGTGTTCCACAAAAGACATATGTACAATAACCCACAAGGGATCCCGTCTTGCCAGACCATCCAATCACTAACCTACGAAAAAGGGAAAATCATGCAACGTTAGCTACAACTAGCTAGTGGGCACATATTTCACATAAGCATCAATAAACATGCTATCACAACACGGCACGACACATAGAGCTAGTCTACCATATAGCGGTGCGCTGACAAGTCAGCAGGGTCATATCTCACTAGATAGCTAGTCCAGCTCAACGACCCTAACTGGAGAATCAGCCACAACCAACCGTACATGTGGGGGAGCGAGAGCAGTCCACCAGCATGTTATGAGCCACAAGGAATCCATTCAGATCTGGTCATAAACCAAGACCCACACTAACGTCAAGGAACGGCGGCCTGCAGCGCCCAAGACCCGGAAATAACCGTCGAGTACCGTTAAACCCCGAATCACTAGCCCTAAGGCCCTCAAGGGATCCAGCTGCAGCTGACCTCAACAATTATAACCCTTTTTCCTTCTTGCATGTTGCATTTCTTGTACATAGAGTTTGGTCCTCTTTTAGGGTTTCTTGTTTTTGTGCATGTTTGAGTTGTACTTTGCGCTTTTCTTGTTATACCATATTTCCGCTGCTAACCCACGAAACTCCAACAATGGTATCAGAGCCACCTCTATGTTAGATTTGCACATGGTGGCCTGAAAATCCCGAAATCAAAATGTTTGTTTTCTGTCGAACCGGGTTAGCGGCGCTAACTCTTAAAAGTTAGCGGCGTAAAGGTTTTTGTTTAATGTTAAAAACAGTTTTGGTCTCGGGTATTTTTGGCATTTTAGAGATTCTGGAATTTTGTTCCAGATTATTATATGGTAATTTTGTTACCATTTTGTATGTTTGGTTGTATGTGGTTGATATTTGTTTGGTAACCTTGCCTTAGACCTTGTGGTTGATTTTGTGTGTTTGGTTGCTATTTAGTGATTTTCAAATCACATATGGGCTATAATATTTATTAATTCAGTTTTGTTTGTAATAATATTGTGGCTTGCATGCAATTTCATTCATCCGTGTAATTTGTAATAGATAAAATAGGAAAATTGTGGCGTGTATGCCATTTATTTTCTATTTGTATGTATTGTAAATTTTGGATGAAGACACACATATGGAGTCAAAAGGAGATGGAGGATGTCCATAGAAGCCGGTGAAATCCATTGGAGATGGCGGTTCTAGTGGGAGCTCACATCGGATGCCTTTTGTCCCTTAGATTGACCACGTTCTTCCCGTTTTGGCTCACGGGAAGAACGCATAGGATATTTTGGCAAGGGTTATCAATTTATTTCGTTTATGCGTGTGATGTGATTTATAATTCTTGCATGTATTGTTAGGATTCGCATGCTAGATAACTTTTTTCATAAAAAATCACAAGAGATTTGATAAAAATGGTTTACAATTCTCGCACGCGCCTACATACAAAGATTAACTCATATAGTGGAACTAGGGTTTGTCACTAAACAAGTTAATGTAAATCCAAACCGGAAACAAAAGCCCGTTTTCCATAAAACGTAATCTTGTACCATCCGTAAGTCGATACCACCCGAATCTAGTTTTATGAGTTTTGGTTGTCGAGCTTAGCATGAGCCAATTCTCATAAAACTGTGTGGAAGGTGAGTGTGGAAAATTCACAATTTTGGTTGTCGAGCTTAGCACGAGCCAAATTTTGGTGAGTTTGACATCGTATGTCTTGATGGACGATTTACAATTGCAAATTAAAATCCTTGAGTGATTGTCGAGCTTAGCACGAGTCAACCAAGAATTTTAATTTGGAATTTGTGCAGGTAGGGATCAAACATGCCAAACGACCGATGGTTGTCGTAGGATCCCGCAAGTGTCTAAGAGTTGCAATAGAGATTGCAATCGGTAAAATGGTTATCGGCCAAAATAGCTCCATGAAGTGATCCGCGGTAACCCCGTCATGAATTGGAGTGAAATATGGTTCTTAGCCCTTGTTAAAATATTTTTCGAGATGATATAGGTAATTATTTTAACGAGGATTTAAATCAAACCTACTAATTCGCGTACTCTCTTTAAATATAGGATGTCGAATCATAACCACACCACTTTGAACTTTTCACTTCGTATGTTCCTAGAAAGGGAGAAACTCACGGGAGTGAACTTTGTTGACTGGCTTAGACAATTGAGATTTGTCCTACGTGCCGAGTCTAAGTTGCACATCCTTGAGGAACCCCTTCCTAAACCACCTGCTATCAATGCGGCATGGACCATCTGATATGCATATGAAAAGCGTGTTCGGATACGCACGATGTTGCTTGTCTCATGTTATCAAGTATGAGCTCCGAACTGCGAAAGCAATTTGAGCACATGGCTGTGTATGACATGATTAACAAGCTGAAGGATATATTCCAACAGCAAGTTAGGCAAGAACATTATGAGTGTGTTAAAAGTCTAGCCGGTTGTAAGATGCGGAAAGGCGGGAGTGTAAGGGCCCATGTTTTGAAGATGAAATCATGCATGGACCAAATGGAGAGGCTAGGATTTCCTATAGGGAGGGAACTCAGTGTGAACATCATACTTCAGTCTCTGCCCGCTTCGTATGAACAGTTTGTTATGAACTATCATATGCATGTAAAGGAAATATCTATAGATGAATTGCATGGAATGTTGAAGGATGTAGAATCTAACATGTCCAAGCATGAATCAACCTCATCCACTCTCGTTCTTGGTTCTAAGGAACAACATATTATGAGGAAGAAGAAATCGATCCCATCAGAAGAAGTTGGAGTATCCAAGCTTGCTTCAAGTTTTGAGTCTATGGACATTGATGATGTGCCTAAGGAGACTCAACAAGGGGTGGTTTGCTACTTCTGCGGAAGATTTGGGGATTGGGGCCGTCATGCCTGCCCTTCGTGCCGAGAGGATATAAAACTTCTCAAAAAAGAGAGAGTTAATTTTCCTACTTGAGGTACATTCATGATTATATTTCATTGCTATTCCTTAATAAGTTGGGTTGTTTACCCGAGCTATAAGACTCACGTTTGTCACAAATTTATTTTTGTTACAAAGTGTAGGTCTGTTCGTTGCAAGAAGGAAGAGCTTGAAGAACCGGATCTCTGAAGAGGAAACCCTGTTGATTGTCCTCCGCAAGAGAATTGGGAGTGTTAGTCTCGCCATTATTTCCGGATTAATTATTACTTTTATATTTATGCCCTGCGTGGCAAGACTTGCTTTAATGTATGATTTTGTATATGATGGATGTTTTTTTGACTCTTATATTTTATGAAAAGATTTTTCATATTGATGGTTTCATTTCAAATTCGATCCATGTCAATGCTTATGTGTTATTTTGACCATTTTTGGTGCTCAAATACACATTTGATGACGATGGATATAGCTTGGAATTGAAACATTTTGAAAAATTGTTTTTGATATGTTTTTATCAAAACTTATCCATATCATAACATACATAAAGACTCGTTATAAGTAATAAGCCAGTCATAAATAATTGATTCTTAGATCCAAAAGTGGTTTGGATACGTTAGCTCTATGGCATAATCAAACTCGACCAAGTAAACAACATCTGCATCACTTAGATCCATGTGGTAAGGATCTTTGTAAAAGTTTAGCCTTAGGTTAAATGAAAGATGCAAATCTTGTTTATTGGACTTGGGTGATTAAGAAATCCTTCATCAGTGTTGGTAGGAAAGGATTGAGACTTGTTGGATTTTGATCACACTTGTGTGGATAATCCGTTCAAGTATGCCACATAGAGTGACAATAGTAAAATTCTCCATCACCATCATTATGATAGTTGTTGGGAGAATGTTTAACTAGAAAAAAGGTTTGTGTCTGAAACCTGGAGGTGTTGGGAAATAACCTGAGGAAAACTAAGAATCAGTAAGGGCATATAGATATCAATTCATAGATCCAGAAAAGATGCTAAGTTTTCTTATCTATATTGGTTTAAACATAAAATGGATCATGGGTTTAACCCATAATTCGTTTTCTCTGAGAGACACATTTGTACATGGTGTCACATTATAGAAAACCGGATATCTTTGTTGATGATCTGGTGAAAGGCAGGCCTAAAACATGTATTCAATATGATTGGTATACATTAATTTTTATGAACCAAATCCTCAATCTAAAACCCAACATGATGGTCACCTAAGCATCCAATGAGATTTTGACTAGAAAGAGTCCTTTGCTTGTCAATCTCATAACTTAAAATTATCCAGTCTACATTCAGTGGGAGATGGATGAATTATAAACTAAGTTGATGCTTGTATATATTTAAGTAGTTCATCTAAGTTTTGGATAGTTGTTTCTTGAACTTACGGGAACCATGTTTGGTTGCTCAAAAAGAGAAGACAATATCAAAAAGCATTCCAGTGGAAGAACGTAAAACTTAAATAAGAGACCTAATGTTGACACTAGCATTTAATTAGCATAGAGATGCTGGTAAAACCTGAAAATATCCATTACTTCTTTAAATCTGATGGAAGTCAAGAAGGCTGTTTAGATATGAGGTTGTCATATTATAGTAACAGCAGCTTGATGGTGAATCATTGTGAGGTCACCATTCATCGGAAACATAGTGGGCCCAGAGTTCACTAGTGAATATAAGAAGGGAATGGTATATATAGATGTAACTCATATGATGCATCCAAGTACTTGACTTGGGTTAATCCCACACCAAAGGTGTAATCCAAGAAGGGTGAAGGGACTAACATATATGCAATAATAGACAACTTCAAATACCGACTAGAGACAAAGGGTTTCATATTGATTATATGAAAACATGTTCTAGTGGCTATGTTGAAGATGACTTGGATAAAGTGAAATATTGTTGTCACCTTGCGGAAACAAGTTAGTTCACTTAGACGTAAGAGACCTGTATCCTTCATAGGATTAAGTTGAGGAAATGCTTGAGGCACTTTCCGAGGGTCCTACACATCTATAATATCCAGATTAGGTCTGGATTATGTGAAACATTGTTGTCGCTTTAGGGAAACAAGTAAGTTCACATGGTAATAAGAAGACCTAGATCCTTCACAGATTAAGTTGAGGAAATGCTTGAAGCATGTTCCGAGGTCTTACACATTGTTGGTCCCTTGTATGAGAGAGTAACAACAAGCAACAGTGAGTAGAAGGGGGGTTGAATACACTTTCTGCTGAAATTGAACAAATCAAAGAAAAGTGTTACACACAGTAAATCAAACCACAATCAATCAAATACTTTTATTAATCAGAAGATGATTACAATGCTTTGAATAAGAAGATGATTACAATGAGTATCAAGTAAGCAACTCTTGATATATAATCACCTAATATAAATCTCTCAATTCTCTCAAACTTAGATATCTATAATTAACATATAATTATAGATACCGACGACTCTCTAAACAGGATTTTCACAGATTGAATCAACACATGATTACTTACCAATATCACAACTAATGTGATTAATTCGATCACACGAACTTCTTTGGCAATCTGTGATTAAATCTTGATACTGAATCAAGACTCGTAACACATACGGTGAGGTGAGGTTTGGCTCTGCAACACTTAGTTGTTTTTTAATCAAAGTCGTACCTCTAAACTTATCAGGAGATAAGTATTTATAATCCTGTTGCTACGGTTCCTAACAAACTAGACTTAGCCTAATTCGCTAACTAACTTTCGGATAAACCGGAATCTTTAATCTTGAATCTTCTTATTTTGACTCTTCAATCTTCAATCTTGATTCTGGAGTCTTCTTATCCGCGCCGTAGATATAGAGAGAGATAAAGATGAATTTAAAACATATTTAAATTATCTTTAAACTGACTTCTTCACTCGGACTGAGTTACTCAGCTTGAAACTCATCAAGCTGAGGTCTTCGAGAACAAATACGAATTCATACATGAACTAACACGTACATTGATAAACTCATCCTTAGAAGTCTAACTTAGTTGACTAAAACATATTTAGCAACTCTATCGAGCTGACTCTGCTTTTGAGCTGAGTCACTCAGCTTGAAACACATCAAGCTGATTACTCGATATATACCTTATGTGACATACACAGATTATTAAACATATTAATAAACAAACTAAGGTATAATATAAACTGATCAACATATGCTCAGCTTATATTCAGCTTATACTCAGTCTGAATCACTCTAAGTGTTCAGTCTGACTAAGCATCATAATTCTGTTTAAGTTATATGTAGAACTCATCTTAGAAACTTAACTTTGTCTCATCAAATTCAAACTGATGAGATCATTTTCCCAACACACATCTATTATATCCAAGTTATGTCCATGACTGAAATCAACAAAACTTGCATCTTGTGGATGTAGTCTTGCTTTACAAGAAAGTAAAAGGAATTAGTTTTCTAGAAAGCATAGATTAAGCCAGTAGATAAACTTGTCAGGGCTAGTGGGAGCTTTATATGTTCCTAATAAAATATACTCAAATGAAAATAATGTCCTAATTTAGGGTTGTTTTCAACCTATTGATGGAATTATTGTTCCACGAGTACAAATAGGAAATTTGGAATAAAGTAGATTCTAAAATTCAAGAAATACTGAAGTATGTTCTTGATGTTGGACGAAAGTAGAATTGTCTTGAGTAAGTTATTACTGCAAGCAAATCTATACTAATAAGACTGTCGATTTTAATCGAAGTTTTGAATATACAAATATGTGGTGTAGATACGACATTTAAATTCCAATGAGTATCATTGACCCTATTGTGAACTTCGGTTACATTGCGGGTATGTCGACTCTAATAAACATAAGTGTCATTAATCCTAATGTAGACTTCGGTAACATTGAGGATATGATGACTATGATAACTTATATAAGATCTATTTAATAAACACTGTGCAAGTGGTTTAATAAGAGAATACAAAAGAGTACAAAGGGATATTGTGTAGATGAACCTATCGTTAAGCCATTATCAAATACTAGTGATGAATTTCATACTAGGTGTAATAGCATCGTTCATGCTGATGACTAGGCTTTACCATCGTTTTAGTACATGTTTGATTTACTAATAAGCTTTGGGAACTGTAAGCAGTACTGTTACCAATGATTGTATCAATATATTGTGGAGACTATATATACGCATGATGCGGTTACCTTCATTGGTCTTTACTTTGTTCCATCTTAGCATGTTTAACCACTTCCCAGAATGTTTATACATTCTAAATTTCCACAGTCAGTCATTCTTCAAGGGAAGGAAGTCTGAATTAAGGCTGAGGTTAGGTGTTAGTTATGCATTGATCAAGTATTGAATGCATGAAAGCAATAGTAACCTGTGCTTGAAAGGAGTTTCAAGTGACTGGAAGACCCACACCTGAGTTCACTTCATGGATCATGGTCACAAGTGTCTCGGGATGGTAATATCATTTCGTCCTTCGACCTGGGATGTATGAATTTCTATGGCATGAATCCTCCTTACTTTGGCTATTTCAAAACGTAGTTTGTTACTGGCTATTATAAAGGGAATAGTTAAGTAAGATAAGATTCACGCTATGGGATTGTACAGACAATGGAATTTGTTCCTCTGATATGAGAGATATCCCTTGCCACTTGATGATTGGGAGATGACACCAAAACTAGCATGGTCATGCGCAAGGAATATTGATTGAGAATCAGATATGTCCTTAAATTTTTGTCACCACCAATTAAGATCGAGAAACATAATCGTGAACGATCTAGAGATTGACATTTAATCCATGTCTCGTATTCACAAGGATATCGCGAACAAAAGGATGTTTGATCATTTATATATAGGATCACTATGTACTCGTATGTTTTGGTTTTCTGCAGGGAAGGGGACCCCATACTGACTTGGGGGAATCAATACTTTGCTAGAGGCCGCTCTTTGTCTGTGATTACATGGGTACGGTGCATTGTGTGCAAGTGGGAGTTGTTAGAAAAATGCCCACTACGCCATCTAGACCGCTACTGATGATGTATGGGCCTATTGGGTCATACACCGGGGTCAAACATGACATCAACTAAAGTAAAGGGACCAAAAATGGCAAAAGAAAAAAGTTGACATCGCAGGACGCGATAGCGCCGCTAACGATAAGGGGTTAGCGCCGCTAACCCGCAAGAGTTAGCGCCGCTACGGCTGCATGTGCTTTGTATCATATTACCTGACAGATCGCGATAGCGCCGCTACCCTTAGGGGGTTAGCGCCGCTACAGTTGCATGTGAACGTTTGTTAGAAAAGCTGCAGGCCGCGTTAGTGCCACTAACTTTAAGGGGTTAGCGCCGCTAAACCCTAAGGGTTAGCGCCGCTATGGCTGCATGTGCTTTTTTGTCAAATCACCTCTAGGCTTGGCCAATGCATGTGAAATGTGTGGGCCGGCTTTTGTGATCTGGAACATTAAAAGGAGGCAGAAATGCTCTCTAGAAGGTTCTCTTGGCCATATTACACATATATGCAATTTCTCTTAAGTTGTGAGAGCTTGAGGAGAGTGTTAATTAGTGTGGTTCCAGAATTTACTTGATAGTTGCTGTTCCTGAAGTGATGTTCAAGGTGAAGTATTACTAGAGGCGAGCTAACACTCGTGGTTGACGTGTTCCCGGGGTATATCCCAATAGAAAGGTTCGGTTTCATTCTAGGAGGATCACCACCACATCACTTGACGTTTTCTGGAGCATAAGGAGAAAGGTATAACCCTTTTTCCTTCTTGCATGTTGTATTTCTTGTACATAGAGTTTGGTCCTCTTTTGAGGTTTCTTGTTTTTGTGCATGTTTGAGTTGTACTTTGGGCTTTTCTTTTTATACCATGTTTCCGCTGCTAACCCACGAAACCCCAACAGATCAATGGATCGTAATCTTGAAATGTAGAGAGAATAATACGAACACCATGTGAACACACACTTAAGCTTTGTGATTATGCCAAAGACCTTACTAAAGACAATTAGTCATTAGTATATATACCCCTAAGGGTATTTACAATATTAACCCTCTAGTTTGTATATTTAATACAAACTTCAACTAAAAAGAAATCTTCTATTCTATACAATATTTATAACCTAACAATCTCCCCCTTTGTATAGAAATAGAAGATGTTTGTCTTTTCAGCTTCATACGAACTCTAACAATCTCCTGTTACAAATATGCAAATTTCTTGCTGCATTCTTTAACGCTTTAGGAGACAAGACTTGAACGATTTCTTTTTGAATCTTCAGTCTTTGATTGGATGTCTTCAGAATGTCTTCTCATCTTGCATAATGGACTCTTCAATTTTAAGAATAGTCTTCACTTTAAAATTCTTGATGAGAACTTGATTCTTGAAAGTACACGAGAACATCCTTTTTCTTCTGATTTTCAGATTTGCACCAGTAACCTAAGGATTTTCAACCTTTGGTTGTATGAGCAGTTTAGCTTGAAGTGGTTTTCAGCATTCGCGATCTTGAGCCTTTAAATAGTATGATTTAGAAAGAATATTTGTTCTTTTCCCCTTGAATGTAGCTCTAGATCTGGTTTATTTCTTCAGAACTTCTTGAATTTTCATTAAGCACTATCATTGTTCAGAATTTGAACTCTTTCTCTTCTTTGTTCTTTAAGTTTCTCTTCTTTGCTCCTCTTTGGCTTGACATGTAAAGATTTTATTTTAGTTCTCTTTGTCACCCACTCAACACATGAATCATTTCTTGATCGATAAGCTTAAAATCAACTAAATGAGTATCAAAACTTTCTCCCCCTCATGATGATCAGGATTGTTCATGAGCATCATGTACTTGAAATCTGAAGTCGGCTTGATTTTGACATGAAGATATGAACATTTGAAACTTAGAATCTATTAGGATATGTCCACTGAAGCATTTACACCATATGAATCACTTCTGATGATGTATGGGCCTATTGGGTCACACACCGCGGATCAATCTCAACAACAACCTAAGTAGAGGGACCAATTTGGTCAAATTGCAAAAGGTTGGCATGCTGATGGAGTTAGCGGCTCTATCTCCTAAAGGTTAGCGGTGCTAACTTGAGGCCCGATAGCGGCGCTAACTGGAGGCGCGATAGCGGCGCTACCTTAGAGTTAGCAGCGCTATCTTCTAAGAGTTAGCGGCGCTAACCCCTGTCAGATTACATGCAACTTTTGCATGTTGCCTCTATTCTCCACCAATGGAATTCTCTTGCTTGTGCTACTACTTGGCCGGCCTTTGGGGGTCAAAAGCAGTTCTAGGGAATTCATTTGGGACATACATGCAATTTCTCTCTTAGAGAAACTCTCTCTTGTAAAAAACACACACATATACAAAACTCTCTCTACATGGTAGGGTGAGAAGGGATTTTTCAAGTGTGATTCAGAAACAGGAGAGAAAGGAGAACACAAGGTTGTTGTTCTAGAGTTGATTTCATGGCTTGAAGTTCACCAAAGGCTTGCTAGTACAAGGAGATTGGCATATACCCGGGGTGGACTTCAATAGAGGAAGTCATTTTCGGCTTCTTGGATTCTCACCATCATCTTCACCATTTCCAGAAGATTGAGAAGGGTATAACTTCATTTCTTTGCTCTTTTCATGTTGCATTTTCTTTTGTTATGGAGTTTGGTCCGTTCTTGGGGTTTCCTTTGTTTTTATGCATTTCTATGTTGTACTTTATGCTTTTGAACCTGTACCATGCTTCCGTTGTTTGTTCCCGAAACCCCAACAGCGGTATCAGAGCCACCTCCATACTAGAAATGCACATGGTGGCCTGAAAAACCCGAAACAAAATTATTTTGTTTTCTGTCACAGGGGTTAGCGGCGCTAACTTCGTGTTAGCGGCGCTAACTTCGTGTTAGCGGCGTTAACTCTATAAAGTTAGCGGAACTACACGCGCTGGAACTGTTTTTTTAAAAATAAAATTAGTTTTGGTCTCGGGTTTTTGGCATATTTCTTGGTTTCTGGAAATTTATTTCAGAAAGCCTTTTGGTAATTTTGTTACCATTTGCATGTTTGGTTGTATTTGGTTGATATTGGAATTGGTAACCTTGCCTTAGACCTTGGGGTTGATTTTTGTGTGTATGGATGCATTTGGTGACATTTTGTCACATTGGGCTATAATATTAATTAAAATTGATAAATTTGTAAAAATATTGTGGCTTGCATGTCATTTCATTCATCCGTGTAATTTGTAATAGATAAAATAGGAAAATCGTGGCTTGCATGCTATTTATTTTCTATTTGTATGTATTGTAAATTATGGATGGATGGACACACACTTGGAGCCGGAAGTTTTGGAGTATGCCCACTGACGCACGTACACCAATTGATCACTGCCGATGATGTATGGGCCTATTGGGTCACACGCCGGGGGTTGATCTTGACACCAACCTGAAATGGAGGGTGAGAAAGAATAAATAAATGATAGTCGGCAGGCTAGACAGGATTAGCGACGCTAAACATGTTGTCGCTAACTCAGCCGCGATAGCGGCTAACATTTAGAGGTTAGCGGCGCTAACGTTGGGCGGTTACCTAACAGCATGCAACTTTATTTAATTCACCTCCATTTTCCACCAATGCATGTTACTCTCTTGTCTACTCATTTGGCCGGTCTTGGGTAGTTCTAGAGACTTCAGAGAGTTTATAAAAACCTCTCTTTTGTCTCTCATAACATCCTTTTTGGCTAATTAGAGTTCATACACATAAGAAAACCTTGAGTATTGTTCTAGTGTATTTGAGAGAGGGCAAAGAGGAGAGTTCTACCTGGTGGTTTAGGTTGGTGTTCCAGAATATACTCTTCAAGGAGAAGGAGTATTGAAGGTGTACTAGTACACATAGATCACGGTTCTTCCCGGGGTGGACTTCGATAGCCTAAAGGAGGTCATTACATGCTTGGATTCGTGACTAACACCAACTCTAGAGACATCAAGGGTACAGATCTCCCTTATCTCTTTCCTTTTTAGTTGCATTGCTTAGTTGTAGAGCTTGGTAACACCTTTGAGGTTCTCTTATGGTTTCTTTCATGCTTTAAATTTCTGTTTTTGCTTCCGTTGCGCCAGACCACGAACCCCAACAGGAAGATGATGGAGCAGAATGTCCATAGAAGCCGACGAAATCTATTGGAGATGGCGGTTCTAGTGGGAGCTCGCATCGATGACCTTTCGTCCCTTAGTTTGACCAAGTTCTTCCCGTTTTGGCTCACGGGAAGAACGCATAGGACTTTTGGCAAGGGTTACCAATTTTTGATTATTATGCGTGTGATGTGATTTTTACAATGCATGGTTTGCTTAGGATTCGCATGCTAGACAATTTTTTGAAATTAATAAAATCACAAGAGATTTGATAAAAATGGTTTACAATTCTCGCCACCGCTCACATACAAGATTAACTCACATAGTGAAAATATGTTTTGTCACTAATAAGTTAATCTAAAACCAAACCGGAAACAAAAGTCCGTTTTCCATAAAACGTAAATCATGCACCATCCAAGAGATGACACCAACTGAATCTAGTGAAGCATGGGATGATTGTATAGCTTTGCACGAGTTATTCCATGTGGATCTGTGTGGAAGTTGAGTGTGGAAACTTGAAATTATTGGTTGTCGAGCTTAGCACGAGCCAATGGTTGTCAAGTTGTTACCGTGTATCTTGTTGGACGATTTACAATTTTAAGTTTGAAATCTTGATTGATTGTCGAGCTTAGCACGAGTTAATAAAAATTTCAAAGCTTAAGATTGGTGCAAGTAGGGATCAAACATGCCAAACGACCGATGGTTGTCGTAGGATCCCGCAAGTGTCTAAGAGTTGCAATAGAGATTGCAATCGGTAAAATGGTTATCGGCCTAAATAGATCCATGAAGTGATCCGCGACAAACCCGTCATGGATTGGGGTGATATATGGTTCTTAGCCCTTGTTGAAATAAATTATTTATCGGAACCTTATGGGTAATTATTTTAACGAGGATTAAATCAAACTAACTAATCCGTGTACTCTATTTACTCTAGGATGTCGAATCATAATAACACCACGTCGAACTTTTCACTTCGTATGTTCCTAGAAAGGGAGAAACTCACGGGAGTGAACTTGGTTGACTGGCTTAGGAAACTGATAATTGTCCTACATGCCGAGTCTAAGTTGCACAACCTTGAGGAACCCCTTCCTGAACCACCTGCTACCAACGCGGCATGGGCTATCCGATACGCGTATGAAAAGCGTGTTAAGGACACACACGATGTTGCCTGTCTCATGTTGTCAACTATGAGCTCAGAACTGCAAAAGCAATTCGAGCACATGAGTGTGTATGACCTGATTAACAAGCTGAAGGATATGTTCCAACAGCAAGTTAGGCAGGAACACTAAGAGTGTGTTAAAAGTCTAGCCGGTTGTAAGATACGGGAAGGAGGGAGTGTTAGTGCCCATGTTTTGAAGATGAAGTCTTACATGGACCAATTGGAGAGACTTGGATTTCCTATCAAGAGGGAGCTTGGTATAAATTTTATACTTCAGTCCCTGCCCGCATCATGTGAGTAGTTTGTTATAGACCCTCATATGCTTGGGATGGTGAAATCCATTGATGAACTACAATGTTGAAGGTTGTAGAGTCTAACATGTCCAAGCATGGTTCAATCCCATCCATTCCCAGTTTTGGTTCAAAGGAATGAAAAGTTGAGAAGAAGAAGAAATCGACCCTACAAGAGAAGGTTGGAGTATCCAAGTTTTCTTTGGGCATAGAGTCTTTGGACATTGATGATGTGCCTAAAGAGACTCAACAAGGGGTGGTTTTCTACTTCTGAGGAAGATTTGGGGATTGGGGCCGTCATGCCTGCCCTTCGTTCCGAGAGGATATAAAACTTCTCAGAAAAGAGAGCGTTAATTTTCCTACATGAGGTATATTCATGATTATACTTCATTGCTATTCCTTAATAAGCTGGGTTATTAACCCGAGCTATAAAACTGACGTTTGTCACAAATTTATTTTGTTACAAAGTGTAGGTCTGTTCATTGCAAGAAGGAAGAGGTTGAAGAACCGGATCTCTGAAGAGGAAACCCTGTTGATGGTACTTTACAAGAGAATTGGGAGTGTTGATCTCGCCATTACTTGCGAATCACTTATTACTTTTGTTTTTATGCCCTGCGTGGCAAGTTTTGCTTTAGTGTATGCTCTTTAATGGTGATGGATATATTTTGACTCTTGTATTTTGATGTAAAGATTTTTCATATTAATGGTTTCATTTCGAATTCTATCCATGTCATTGCTCATGTGTTATTTTTGACCATTTATGGTGCTCAAATACACATTTGATGACGATAGATATCGTTCTGAATTGAAACATTTGTTTAGAAATATTGTTTTGAGATTTTTATTGAAATCAAAGCTAATCCATATCATAGCATACATAAAGACTTGTTACAAGTAATAAGGCAATCATGAATAACTGATTCTTAGATCCAAAAGTGGTTTGGATACATTAACTATTTGGCATAATCAAACTCGACCAAATAAACAAGAATTGCATCACTTAGATCCATGTGGTTAGGATCTTCATAAAAGTTTAGCCTTGGGTTAAATGATAGATACAATTCTTGTTTATTGTACTTGGATGATTAAATCCTTCACCTGTGTTTGTTGAGAGGGATTAAGACTTGTTGGATATTAATCACACTTGTGTGGATAATCCGTTCAAGTATGCCACAAAGAGTGACAATAGTAAAATTCTCCATCACCATCTTAAAGATATTAGTTGGGAGAATGTTTACTAGAGAAAAGGTTTATGTCTGAAACCTTAGTGGTGTTCAGAACTAACCTAAGGAAAACTGAGAATCAGTAAGGACATATAGATATGAAATCTTTAATCCAGTAAAGAAGCTAAGTTTTCTTATCTATATTGGTTAAACATGAAATGGGTCATGGGTTTAACCCATAATTCATTTTCTATGAAAGACACATTGGTGCATGGTGTCACATAATATAAAACTAGATATCATTGAAGATGATCTGGTGAAAGGCAGGCCAAATACATGTATTCAATTTGATTGGTATACATTAATTTAGTGAACCAATTCCCTAATCTAAGATCTAACAAAGATGGTCACTTGCGCATCAAACGAGATATGACTAGAAAGAGTTCTTTGTTTGTCAATCTCACAATTTAAAATTATCTAGTCTACATTCAGTGGGAGATGGATGAATTTTAAACCAAATTGATGCTCACACATATATTTAAGTAGTTCATCTGTGTTTTGAATAATTGTTTTTTAGACTTACGGGAACCATGTTTGGTTGTTCAAAAGGAGAAGACAATATCCAAAAGCATTCCAGTGGAAGAACGTAAAACTTAAATAAGAGACCTAATGTTGGCACTAGCATTTAATCAACATCTTTAGGAAAACCTGACAATATCCATTGCTTCTTTAAATCTGATGGAAGTCAATAAGGCTGTTTAGATATGAGGTTATCATATTATAGTAACAGCAGCTGGCTGGTTAATCATTGTGAGGTCACCATTCATTAGAAAAACATAGTGGGCCCAGAGGTCACTAGTGAATGTAAGAAGAAAATGGTATGTATAGATGCAACCTATCTGCTGCATATAAGTGTTTGACTTGGGTTAATACCATAACAATGTGTAATCCAAGAAGGTTGAAGGGACTAACCTATATGCAATAGTAGACAACTTCAAATACCTACTAGTGGCAAAAGGTTTCATGTTGATCTTATGGAAACTTGTCCTAGTGGCTATGTTGAAGATAATTTGGATTAAGTGAAATATTGTTGTCATTTGTCGGAAGCAAGTAAATTCACATGGACGTGAGAGACCAAGATCCTTCACAGGACTAAGTTGAGGAAATGCTTGAGGCACTTTCCGAGGGTCTTACACATCCATAATATCCAAATTAGGTCTGCAACTGCGGGAAAGTGCTCTGTGATAAGACTTGCATCTTATGGCTATAATTTTGCTTTGTGAGAAAGTCATTAAGATGAGTTTTCTGGAAAGCATAGATTAAGCTGATAAACTTGTCAGGGCTAGTGGGAACTTTATGTGTACCTTGTGTTTCGTTTGTTGTACCTGGTTGCTTCCGTTGCATACATAGAACCCCAATAGTGGTATCAGGCTACCTCTATACTACTTTTGCACATGGTGGCCTGAAAAACCCAAAAATGTATTTTTTGTTTTCTGACCAGAAGGGTTAGAGGCGCTAACTGTTAACAGTTAGCGGCTCTAACTCCTTAAAGTTAGCGACGCTACCATGTCTGGCAGTGCTGTTTTTGGTTTTTTAAACTTTAAAAATATTTTTGGGTTTTTGGCATTTTGTTTTAGTTTCTGGATATTATAGTCCAGAAATTAAAATTATTTATTTAAAGTTGCTTTGTATAATGGTTGTTGTATTTATATGTATATTATTATTTTGGCATGAAAATGATAATTGCATATACTTACACTATGTATTTATGAATATGTTTCATAAAAAATGGTTTGGTGTTACTAATGCATAAATACATGGGATTTTTAGTGCCTTGAGTGTTTTGAAAAATCTTAACCATTCTACATAAGTGTTGGAGTATGCCCAATGACACATGTATGCTATTTGGATCACTACCGATAATGTATGGGCCTATTGGGTCACACACCGGGGACCTATCTCGACAGCCTATAAGATGGAGGGACCAATGGTGTCAAAATAAGAAAATTGATGTGCTGGCAAATACCGCGACGCGGTATACTTAAGGCTACGCGACGCGGAACTTCCGCGGCGTGGAAACTTACGGGTACGCGGCGCGGAATTTTGTTAGACTGCATGCAATGATAAGATTCTCCACCTCCACTCTTGCCCAATAGTTGGGCTTTCTTGTGCAGTACTCTGAGGCCGGCCAAGGGAGACTAAAAGGCATCTTTGGGTTTTTAAAAAGCCCTCTCTTGCTTTTTAATCTATCTTTTTGCCAAACACACATTTTACACTTAGTAAAAGTTCTCTAAGAGTGTTCTTATGTGGGTACTCCAAGGAGTCCGAATTCTGGAATATTAAGGCTGTTCTTGAGAAAGATTTCAAGGCTTTGAAGATCTCCCAAGCTTGCTAGTACAAGGAGAGATGACAATACCCGGGGTGGACTTCATTAGAGGAAAGCTTCTTTGCTTTCTTGTCGCACCACCACATCTTCAAGTTGCTGGAGCTAAGGAGCAGGGTATAACCTCTTTTCTTTCTGTTTTGCATGTTGCTTAAGCTAGTTATAGAGTTTGGTCCATGGCTTGGGGTTTTATGCTTTGATTTCTTGTAATCTATGCTTTGTATATTGTACCTAGTTGCTTCCGCTGTGTACATAGAACCCCAACAGTGGTATCAGAGCCACCTCTATGCTACTTTTGCACATGGTGGCCTGAAAAACCCGAAAATAAAGTTTTGTGTTTTCTGTTTGTCAGTTTCCGCGGCGCGGAACTCATGAGGTTACGCGGCGCGGAATATCGCTGTACATATTCTATTTTTAAACTTTGTTTTAAACAAAAATTATTTTTGGGTTTTTGGCACTGGATTTTGGTTTCTGGAAGTTTTCTCCAGAAATTAAAATTTAGTTTTATTAAGTTACCTTGTATAATGGTTGGTGTATTTATATGTGGATTATTGTTTTGGCATGAAAATGGTAATTGCATATACTTACATTATGTATTTATGAATATGTTTCACCAACAATGGTTTGGTGTTACTAATGCATAAGTACATGGGATTTTTAGTGCCTTGAGTGTTTTTTGTAAAAAAATCTTAACCATTATACAAAAGTTTACATGGTTTTTGTGTGGCACACCATGTTGTTGTTGTTGTTGATGTTGTTGTTCACAAGTGAACCTGTTTTGTTGGTAACCCTAGGAAAATGCCCTAGACCTTGTGGATGTTTGGTTGTATGATTTGTTATTATTCATTCATTTGGTGACTTAATGTCACAATGGTTTGTAATAATAATTTATTTATTTATTTGGTATGCAATTTGTTTTAAGGCTTGCATGCCATTTAAATATTCCATATTATGTACATGTACTAGAAGATATGAATTTGTGGCTTGCATGACATTTTATTTAATTTTCTATGTAATTGTAATATGGAGCAACCATCGGGAGTCCATGGAGTGACGTCTTGGCGAACACGAAATCCTGAAGGCCCAATGGAGGTGGCGGGTTTAGTGGGAGCACATCCAAATCAAGGAGTTTTTGTCCTTAGATGACTTGTTTTTCCCGTAGTAGCTCACGGGAAAAAACACATAGGTTTTAGGGGCATGGTTACCAACCTTATGTATGCGTGTGATGGTTTTATTATATATTGTTTATGTTGGATTATGTGCAGAGATAGTTAACGGGCATATTGTATCCAATGTTATAAGAGACTAAAGGGTCACACTGCTACACACCCAATTCAGAACAGTTGGTTTTCACCATAAATCTGTGTGGAAATAATTAATCAGTTAGATTAATTATTAAAGAGAAAAAGGAGATAATTAATCAGTTAGATTAATTAAAGAGATAAACGAATAATTAATCAGTAGTATTAATTATTGAGAGATATATAAATAACTATCCAGTTTGGATTAATTATTAGAAAGGAAATAAATAATAAATAGTTATTATTTAAAGGGAATTAAATATTAAGTTTTAATATTTAATGGACTAAGTTAATTAAATAGTTAAGTAAGTAAAGTCCAGGGGGTCAATATGAGAAGAGATGAACGTTTAATTAAAACCAGTTGGGCTTTTAATTAAACGGGCTTTTAATTAAACGGGCTTAGGTCCATCTAATCCTTATATATATATATATCCTTAAGCCTTAAGGATTAAACATAAGTTAACAAGGATTAAAAGGAGAAAACCCTAGCCGCCACTCTCCCTCTCTAGATCTCGCCCTCCCTCACGGTCGATCTCTCTTTCGACCGTAGCTCTCTCTCTCTCTCAGTCTCTCTCTCTCATCGTCGAACAAGAGGAACACCCGAGGGGTGTTTGCGATCCTCGGTCGACGCACACACATACACACTCTCGACTTTGAGTGTTGAAGTCTTGGTGATCCAGGAGCGGTCTAGCAGCCAGTTCAATCGGAGGTGCAGTAGTGGTGGACTTTCTTTAGCAATCCTAAAGGTTTTGTTCAGGTATATTTCTTGTAACCTTATCTATGGATTGTTTGTCAAGAAACTATGTTGATCATTTAAAGATTAAAGATCCTAACCCTTATTGGGGTTTAGAGGGTTGTGTTCAATCCAGTTCCGATTTTAGGATTGAACCAGTGGAATCAAACCCAGGTTTGACCAGTTTGTGTCATAAGTGGTTTGGTCAGGTTCAAAACCCTTCAGTTTATGCATGAGTTGTAGGACTATTGCATGCTAGACAATTTTTGATAAATAATAAAACCCAAGAGTTTTAAAAATGGTTTAACAACTCTCGCGCGCACACTTGATTAACAAACGTATTTAAAATTGGTTTAGTATCCGATTAGTGAAAACGTTTGGTTTTTGTCACTTTTTGTTAATCAAACTCAAAATGGTTTTTTAACCGGAAAACTAAATCCCGTTTTCTATATGTAAATCGCATACCACCCATAAGATGACACCGCCCAAATCTAGTCGTGTAAGGGTTGATCGTCGAGCTCTAGCCGAGATTGCCTTTGCATGAGCTGTGTGGAAGGCGCGTGTGGCAACTCGCAAGGTCAATTGTCGAGCTCTAGCCGAGTCGACCATTGGGCTAGAGTACCACCGTGTATCTTGATGATTGATTTACAATTTCAAATTAATCTTTCATATGATCGTCGAGCTCTAGCCGAGGTCATGTAAAATATTAATTTGGGATTGGTGTGGAGGGATCAAACATGCCAAATTTGGCACAATGGTTGTCAAGTAGGATCCCCCAAGGAACTAAGAGTTGCAATAATGGATTGCAATCGGTCAATGGTTGCCGGCCTAAATAGCTTTGCCACGTGATCCGCGGAAAACCCGTCATGGTTCAAGGTGAAATAAGGTTCTTAGCCCTTGTTAAAATAGTTGTTTTTCATTAAACATTTGGGGTAATTATTTTAACGAGGATTTCAATCGAACTAACCAAATCTACTTTGCGTGTATAGATGACATCAACTAGCACCAACCATACCACGTCAAACATATCCTTAAGAGTGTTTCTCGAGAAGGATAAACTCGATGGGACCAATTTTATGGATTGGTCACAGCAACTACGAATTGTCCTCCGTCATGAGGACAAGTTGTCCACCATTGAGGAACCCATCCCCGAGGTCCCTGCATCCAACGCAAGTAGGGTCGTTAGAGAGGCTTATGAAAAACGCCTCAAAGACATCACCGAGGTTACTTGCCTCATGCTAAGCACCATGAACTCCGACTTGCAAAAGTCGATGGAGCATCTTAGTGCTTACGACATGATGCGCGAGTTGTCGGACATGTTCCAACAACAAGCCAAGCAAGAGCGGTATGGTTGTCTCAACGACCTTCTCGGTTGCCGGTTGCATGAGGGCGGGAATTGATCACATGATGCATGAGTTGTCGGACATGTTCCAACAACAAGCCAAGCAAGAGCGGTATGGTTGTCTCAACGACCTTCTCGGTTGCCGGTTGCATGAGGGCGGGAACGTGTCCCACCACGTTCTTAAGATGAAACTGTTGGTGTAATGCCTCGAGAGGTTGGGATTTGCCATCACGAGAGAGATGGCGGTAGACTTGATTCTACTGTCTCTCCCACCGTCATATAATCAATTTGTTGTAAGTTATCATATGCACGGGATAGATAAATCCCTCATGGAATTGCATGGTATGCTACGGACCGGTGAGTCCAACATAACCAAGCAAAATCCATCTCCATCCGTTCCCGTCTTGGCCATCAAGGAGGGTGAGTCCAAGAAGAGGAAGAAACCGGCCTCTACGCCGAAAGGGAAAGGCAAGGGTAAGGTTGGGGGACCCAAGCCGAACCCTGCCCCGGAGCCGAAGCCGAAGCCGAAGCCGAAGCCGAAGCCGAAGGGACCTATCCCTCAAGCTAAGACTCCGGAGGAGGCGATTTGCTTCTTCTACGGGGCTAAGGGACACATGCGCTGGAGCTGCCCTAAGTACTTAGAGGGCCTGAAGAAACTACGAGCTTCGGGAGCGGGCGCTTCTACTTCAGGTACGTTTGTGATTGAACTCCATCATACTTCTGAAGGGTTTTGAACCTGACCAAACCACCATATGATTCAAACTGGTCAAACCTGGGTTCGATTCTACTGGTTCAATCCTAAAAGCGGAACTGGATTGAACACAACCCTCTAAACCCAAAAAGGGTTAGGGTCTTTAAAACTTTAACTTGATCAACATATTTTCTTGCAAAACAATCCACATAAAAGGTTATAGAAAGTATACCTGATCAGACTTGGGATTGCTAAAGAAAGTCCACCACTACTGCACCTCCGATTGAACTGGCTGCTAGACCGCTCCTTGATCACCAACCTTTCAACACTCAAAATCGTGAGTGTGTGTGTGTCCTTTTGCGTCGATCACCAAAACTGCAAACACCTTTGCGGTGTTCTTTTTGTTCGACGGCAAGAGAGAGCCAAGAGAGAGAGAGAGAGAGAGAGAGAGCGACGAGGGAGAGGGAGGGCGAGATCGAGAGAGAGTGTTGTGGTGGCTATGGTTAATCCCTTATTGACTCATATCTAATCCTTAAGGCTTAAGGATATTATATATAGGGATTAACTTGGACCTAAGCCCATTTAATTAAAAGGCCAACTAGTTTTAATGAAACTTTCATCTCTTCTCATATTGACCCCCTGGACTTTACTAGTTAATTAATTAACTATTAATTAACTTAGTATTATTTATTTCCTTTCTAATAATTAATCCAAAACGGATATTTATATATATCTCTCAATAATTAATACTACTGATTAATTATTCGTTCATCTCTTTAATAATTAATTTAACTGATTAATTATTTACTCTATTAATCTAACTAATTAATTATTTCCACACAGATTTATGGTGAAAACCAACTGTTCTGAATTGGGTGTGTAGCAGTGTGACCCTTTAGTCTCTTATAACATTGGATACAATATGCCCGTTAATTATCTCTGCACATAATCCAACAGACTCCCACTTGTGCAAGATAAGTAACAGTTACTGCACATTGTTAGCCTAAGGAGGTCCCTAGCCAGACAGTTACGATAACCAGGTTATAAGAACTCTTATACCCCAAAGTAACTTGTGATAAAACTTCATAAGCAACCTGCTTAGAAGTAACCTGTTATAAACTAACTGTTTATATACTAAACTATCATAAACTCCCTGTTTATGAATGGGTACGTTTTTATATATACATAACTTGCATATATATAGGTTTGTCCCTTGCAGCGCGATATTTCAATTTTGAGCATGAGAATGGAGGAAGTCAACTCAGAGACTCAAGAATTTGTTCATGACATACTTGATTTCGAAACTGCGTGATAAACGACAAAGAACAGATCAGTTCGTTTGGGCACGGCCGTGCACTTACCAGTTTCTCTTATCAGTCAAGGGGCCCGTAAATATCTCTTGTAAAAAGAAGGTTCAATTACCATCTTGCATATTTTCATTTGGAAATACGACTCCTACTGAATCTAGACACACCCCTTATGACCACCCTGTTACGGCGTGGCGTTAGAGCTAGCTAAAAAGACAGTAGTTACCGCATCCCAAACCAAATACCTCAGGCTTAAGGATAACCTATGTGATTAATACTTTTGACATGAAACCACGAAGTATTATTCACAGTGGGTCAATCCAATATTCGTAAATCTAAAAAAATATCCGTCAATTTTGGTCCGCAAAAACCTTTTGCAGCTATATTTGACAAACTTTCGAATCTTCCCCAAAATTACGATGACTTTATAGCCCTATCATAGTTCCCACCACGATAAGTAGTCACGGATGATATTTTGAATAAACTTAGTTTATTCCTGGATAAACCAAAACATACAAAATTGTGAAGAACAATGAAACTAATTTCTACACCCTTCCATATTCCACCCTAGAATAAAGATGTATAATTTCTACCATTTCACTGACTCGATTCACGGTGTCTATCTGAATTACTTATTATTTTTACATTGTAACTTATCACGGATTACAAAGAAAATAATATGGTTATAAACCCTAAAACACAAGACTAGTACTTTGAAGTACTTCTTCTTGGTTTTGCTAGAAATCATTCTTGCAACCTAAGAACACTTCTAGGCTTACTTATTTTATAAATTCCTTAAACTTGGAGAACTGGAAATAACTCCTTGTTTCTGATTTATAAAACAACCTCCCTGTAATTAAAACTTTAATTACATTTGTAGATGTATTAAATCTTACTAGATTTATGTCCTTTTGAAATGATAAATCTTCTTACACCTACTTGTAAGAAACTTGAAACTAGATTCCCGGTGTATACCAACACTTATCTAATTCCATTACTAAGAATGTTAAAAGACATCCTATTTTATCATTTCTAACGTTAACCAATCCAACAATATTAAGCTGACTCACTGAACATTTTAGAACGTATATAATTTCTTTTATTTAGGTCACAACTTGACTCAAATTCTTGCAATGATATCTTTATCGAGTACCTCCCAATAAATCATGCATCCCTCGGATTAGTTCTTTCTGAAGAACTTACTGTTTTAGATAGCTTCTAAAAACATCCGATAATTATATACTTTAAAAGTTCAACCTTGTATTTATCACACTGGTTAAAAACAACCTTTTATAAATTTTGATAAATACATCAGTCAGGTGCTCCCACTATCTTTTATGAAAAAGTACATTCTTTAAAACATCCTTTTAGGCCTCAGTTAAAACTTGACTATCATGCCTAAAACTTGTATTCCAAACACATGTTTTAAAGAACTTAGTTTTTGAAAGAAATTTGTTTCATGAAACCAAGAACTTGGATCTCCATATATCCATCTTTCCAATTACGGAAAATGGTTTCATTAAACTTACCATGATCACAAGTATGAAACACTCATAATGGTATCTTTAATTTCTTTCCTTAAAACATTTAGTATAAAACGTCCTTGATTATAATCACTATTATAATCACTTTTATACTTTCTTAAACGTTTTATCAAAAACTACTTTACTTAGAAATAATAACTATTATTTCTATTTAGTTCAATACTTTGAACATTCACTTTTCATAAATAACTTAAACACTTTGTTAAATTAGAAAAACTATCTAATTTTATAAACAATACTTGTTTATTTAAGTGTTTGAAAAAGTGGAGCCAACATTTATATAACTACAACAAATCATAGCATAAGATTATTATGAATCACCAAACAAGTCAATAGTTGACTTATTGGTATTCTTTTAGTAACAACTGGACTAATCCTGATTCATAAAATAAGAACACGTGCACGGATATGAAATAAAATATTTCCATAAACTCAAAGCCAAAAAGTTTCCATAAACATGTAAGATAAAAATTATCCAAACTTAAAAGGAGTTTAATAAACTAGGAAGTAAAAAATATTTATAATATCCATGAGCTGCACGTGGGATCTTCTCATGCTGGGCTGCATCACTTTCCATCTCCTCCTGCAATAAACGATTGCAGGATTTTAGAATACTCGTAAAAACTTTTACAAGTGGAAAGTGACAAAGAAGCTAATCACGCAATACCTGAGGAGCCAGACTTGCCTCCTGCCTCGTGACCTTTCGTACAATCTCGTTTCCAATGTCCGGCCTCGCCGCACCTGAAGCACCGATTCTCGGTCCTTGCCTTGTTTGGCTTTGGCTTCTTGCCCTTGTTGTCATTTCTTGCTCTGGGTGCATTCTGGCAGGGCTGGGCCTTGACCTTTCCCGCCCCTTCCTCTTCTTACGTCCACCATGTCCCACCATAAGGATGTCCTTAGACTTGGTCCCGATACTCTGCTCAGCAGTCTTGAGCATGGAGTGCAACTCAACCACGGATTTCTCCATGTTGTTCATGTTGTAGTTGACTATAAAAGGCTTATAGTTTTCTGACAACGAGTTGAGTATCGTATCTATTGCTAGCTGCAACGAAACTGGGTGCCCAAGTCTCTCTAGGTGGTGCATGTAACCTTTCATTTTCATGACGTGGTTACTGAACGAGGTCCCCTTAGCCATCTTGCACGAGTTGAATGCCCTGGTGGCATCATAACGCTCAGTGCGAGCTTTCTCCTGGAACATGTCCCTCAGCTGATGGATCATGTCATAAGCAGGAGTCTCCATCATACTCGACTGCAACTCTGGACTCATAGTTGCGAGCATGAGGTAGCTAACGTCCAGGGCGTCATTGGAGCGCTTCTGAAAAGCCTCCCTGACTTCTGCCCTAGCGTTGTTGGCAGGAGGATTTCCTAGAGGTTGTTCTAGGACATACCACTTTCTCTCGTGCCTAAGCACGATCCGGAGATTTCTCTCCCATGTGAGAAAGTTAGGACCGACAAGCTTGTCCTTCTCAAGAATGGAGCAGAGAGAGAGGTTATTGGTACTAGTAACGTTGGTTGCCATCTACAAATTAAAACCCGGTTTAATTAGTAATTGCAAATAAACTTTCCAACATATATCACTAAACCCATAAACAATATATATTAGACCTAGGACCCATATTTCACATACTTGACGCAAGGTTTGGGCACTTCCCGCCAAGTCATGCTATTTCTGGTAGGTAATACCCTGTACCAATCGTACCTAACTGATACGACTTCTAGAACCTCGTAGAGCACTTAGACTCAGTCTAGTATGTTTAACTCTACTCTAGTGCTTTTTGGGCCGGGACTCCCGAGTATCACCAAAATAGATCGCACCACCTAAGACAACATGAATTCTGGCCGGGACTCCCGATTATCGCAGAACCTTTCATGCCCCTTCCCGCAATGGTTTGAACCCGGATGCCCATGGTTTGGGCACTTCCGACACCCGAGTACCGTTTAACAGTTAGGGTGTACCATTAGGTGGGTAGCACACTGATCTAAGATTTTTCTTGGGTTTTATAATTAAATTAAAAACTTAATTTTCCAGTTTTTGAAAAACCATTTTAAAACTAACTGTTTTAAAAAATACGATTTATATGTGTACCTAAACTAGGTGCACAAAACGGCCTTTATAAGTTCCAAACTTGTAACCTTGACAAAACTTTAAATTTAAAAAAATTTAATTAACAAGACTAAAAGCCTGTAGTCGTATTCTAGTTTGTCATAAAGCGCGTGGTTTTTCACTGTTTAATAACAGCCTGTTATTAAATCCCCTTTTTATTTAGCATCATATAAGTGTCGCAAAAATATATGATAAACATTAAATAAAAGAAACACAACCATGCAGATATAAGAGTAAGCATAAAAACCCTATAGTTTTGCCAACTAATCCTAAGGTCAAACCTAAGGACAAAGTGACTTGGATTCGCCTTTCTTGACATGCTGCTCCCACTAGCCTTGGCACCTCCCCGAAGTGTCCGTGCTTCGCATATAGAACACCATTTATGTCGTCATCTTCTTCGAGTCCATTTTGGTTGAGGGATTAAACTAACACTAGTCTATTACAAATACAATATTGAATGGGGTTGTAAGTGGCACGCATGCCTTCCCAAAACCAAAATAAAAGAAGAATAAGAAAAACGAGTCCTAAGTCGGCAAAACTATAGTTATCACAACCACGCAATTATATATAAGCACAATATATATAAAAGTCAACCACGCAGTTATAATAAAAGTAAACAATAAACTGTGCTGTTAAGCACACAACCTGATTTGTCTAAAACTCTCTCATTTATCCTTTTGATTAATACCTATTAACCAAAATGAGAGTTATGATCTTCTAATTTATTTGACCAATATAATTTTTCATTAATCCTTTGAAAAACTTGGCCTTATTCAAAACTTGAATGAAAGCCTCTACGTCGAGTTCTTTTACCAGTTTTTTTTATTTTTTTTAAAAACTTAAAACCGACAACTTTGGTCAAATAATACTATCTTATTTGTTTCTCCATTATATAAACTTTATCCCCTTTTAGAATTTATTTAAAACGACTAAACTAGTCATAATAAATAAAAACTAAAAAATATATATTTTAACTTAAACTAATTAAAATATATAACACTAGCTTATATATTATCTTATTAATTTTATAACTTAAAATTAATAATCCTTTTGTGTTAATCCGGAAAAACTGTCTTGGGCCAACATCTCTCGTCAACCCGAGAAAACTTACCAAGCCGAGACCCTCCTGGGTCGAAGACCCACTGGACCAAAATCACCTGGGCCGTAAGCCCTATTGGACCGAGAGCTTCACTGGGCCGAGGACCTCACTGGGCCGAGGACCTCACTGGGCCGAGGCCTACTGGCCCTTAGTGCCGCTAACCAGCACCGTGACACTGTGATGTTCTCGGTTCGTGTTTTCCGATTAATATATATTAAATCCTTTTAACCTATTAAAACTAACTGTTTTAATATATTGATTAAAACTGGATTTAATTTCTAAAACCAAAAACTATTAATTATTAATTTCAACAAAATTTGTTTTATTAATAATTAATTATCCTAAAACTTGATTTCAATCTTTTTAAACAAAAATTCAAAAAACTTGTTAAAATCTAGTTTTAGATAAAAGGTTTATCCTTTTTAACCGTTTAAACACAAACCTGGTTTAAATCTAACTGGTCAAAATCAAACCTTTTATGATCTGGATAAAAAGAGAAAACTTGTTTTTATCCTTATGGTTTTCGAAAACTTGTGGAGAAAGAAACAAGATGAAGTAGATCATACATCTATCAAACAAACCAACTAACTAGATTATCTAGGCTTAATACATTTGATGAAAACTATCCTTATCAAAAATCATAAACCTTTTAACCATTCAAACTAACTGTTTGAACATTCTGATTAATAAGATTTAACCTGGTAACAAAAACAAACTGTTTTGTTACCTACTTGATTTTCGAAATTAGCAAGAACAAGTAGAAGATCAAGAACAAACCTTAAACCTAGAACAGATAAAAACTAGAAACTATGGATCATAGAGCCGAGACTCTGATACCACTGAAGGGTTTTGAACCTGACCAAACTACCATATGACTCAAACTGGTCAAACCTGGGTTTGAATTTACTGGTTCAATCCTAAAAGCGGAACTAGATTGAACACAACCCTCTAAACCCCAAAAGGGTTAGGATCTTTAAAATTTTAACTTGATCAACATAGTTTATTGCAAAACAATCCACATAAAAGGTTATAGAAAGTATACCTGATCAGACTTGCGATTGCTAAAGAAAGTCCACCACTACTGCACCTCCGATTGAACTGGCTGCTAGACCGCTCCTGGATCACCAAGCTTTCAACACTCAAAATCGTGAGTGTGTGTGTGTCCTTTTGCGTCGATCACCAAAACCGCAAACACCCTTGCGGTGTTCTTTTTGTTCGACGGCAAGAGAGAGAGCCAAGAGAGAGAGAGAGAGAGAGAGAGAGAGCGACGAGAGAGAGGGAGGGCGAGATCGAGAGAGAGTGTTGTGGTGGCTAGGGTTAATCCCTTATTGACTCATATCTAATCCTTAAGGCTTAAGGATATTATATATAGGGATTAACTTGGACCTAAGCCCATTTAATTAAAAACCCAACTGGTTTTAATTAAACTTTCATCTCTTCTCATATTGACCCCCTGGACTTTACTAGTTAATTAATTAACTATTAATTAACTTAGTCCGTTAAATATTAAAACTTATTATTTAATTCTCCTTAAATAATAAATAACTATTTATTATTTATTTCCTTTCTAATAATTAATCCAAAACGGATAATTATTTATATCGCTCAATAATTAATACAACTGATTAATTATTCGTTCATCTCTTTAATAATTAATCTAACTGATTAATTATTTACTCTATTAATCTAACTGATTAATTATTTCCACACAGATTTATGGTGAAAACCAACTGTTCTGAATTGGGTGTGTAGCAGTGTGACCCTTTAGTCTCTTATAACATTGGATACAATATGCCCGTTAATTATCTCTGCACATAATCCAACAACTTCTACATCTAATGGCTGGGTTTTAGATACCGGCTGTGGCACTCACATTTTTAATATGGTGCAGGTGGTAAAGGGAAGTAGAAGGCTGAGAGATGGGGAGCTGGAGCTAACAATGGGAAACAAAGAGGTTGTCCCGGTATTAGAGAAAGGAAGTGTGGAGCTTACTTTCAAGACCAGCTTATCTATTATTTTGAAAGATGTATGCTATTCGCCTCTTGTGGCAAGAAACATTTTATCATTTTATGCTTTGTATGACGATGGATATTTGTTTAAATTTGAAAATGGTTTTATCTTATGCTTTAAAAATGATGTTTGTTATTTTAAAGCTTATCCATTTCGTGGTATATACGAAGCCGATGCATACATAGAAAATAATAGAGCAATCATGAACATTGATTCTGGATCCAAAAATGGTTTGGATAAGTTTTCATGTTGGAGTATGCCCACTGACACACGTACGCTAAATGATCACTACCGATGATGTATGGGCCTATCGGGTCACACGCCGGGGGTTAACCTTGACACAACCTAAAAGATGAGGGTGAGAAAGGATAAATAATGATAGTTGGTTTCCAGCAGGGGTTAGCGGCGCTAACCCTGTCGTCGCTAAATCAGCCGCGTTAGCGGCGCTAACCTTGGTCGGTTAGCGGCGCTAACCTTGGGCGGCTAGCGGCGCTAACCCTGCCTGACAGAAATAATTTTATTCTTTTCACCTCTTCTATCCACCAATGCATGGCATTGCCATCATTGAGTCCAGGCCGACATGGGGAAGATCTGGGGTCGGTTTGTGGCTTATAAAACACTCCATGTTGTCTCTCATTTTGACTCTTGGTCATTCTTGAAAGAAAACCCGCTTAGAACTATTGTGTGTTGCTAAGTTGAGAAGAGAGAAATCCTTGAGAGTGTTTTCTGGTGGTTTTGGTCGTGTTCCACATAGTACTTTCAGAGAGGGAAGAGTACTTGGGGTGCTAGTACACCAAGGTTACGTGATCTCGGGGTGGACTTCGATATTGAAAGGAGAAGGCAAGGAAGGAAATAAACCAAGCTTGGAGGCTAGCTCACACAACCGACCAGAGACATCTAGGGTATAAATCTTTCTCTCCTTTCTGTGTTAGTTGCATAACTTGGTTGTAGAGTTAGATCCATTGATGGAGTTCATATTGTGGTCTTGTTTTTGCTTGAAAAATTCATTTTTGGGCTTGCATGCTTCCGTTGCCGTGTACCACGAACCCCAACAGTGGTATCAGAGCCAGCTCTACACTGGTTTTGCACTAGATGGCCAAGAAAATCCGAAAAATGTGATTTTAGTTCTGTCCAGTGTTTAGCGGCGCTAACGTTTCCATGTTAGCGGCGCTAAACCTTAGTTAACGGCGCTAAAGTCGAACTCAATAGTCGTCTTTGCTTATCTGACTTGGTAAACTGTCGTCTCGCGATAGCGGCGCTAAACTGTGTTAGCGGCGCTAACTCGTTATAGTTAGCGGCGCTAACCCCTTACTGGCAGAATGCATGGTTTTGCCTTAAATCAATTTTGTTGGATTTTTGGGCTATTTGTTCTTGCTGGAATTTTTCCAGATTTGTGCTGTGATTCTGTTTATGTTGCCTTATGTCTTGGTTGATGTATTTATATGTGGATTAACATTTTGGCATGAAAATGGTTAATTGCATATACTTACATTGTGTATATATGACTATGAAATTTTGACTTGTTAAGGTTCCTAATGCATATATACATAGGATTATTAGTGCCTTGAGTGATTAGATAATCTTAACCAAGACATATAAGTTTACATGGTTTTGTGTGGCACACCATGTGTAGTTTTAGATTTCTTGTATGTGGTTATGATATTAGAATCCGGTAACAATATGAGCCAGGAGACCTATGTGATGTGTTTGGTTGTGTAAATTAATGTATTCATTCATTTGGTGGTTTGTACCACAATGGTTTGTAATAATTAATTTAATTATTCGGTTTGTATATTTAACGGCTTGCATGCCGATTTTCTATTCTTTGTAATTTATCGTGTTAGCTTAGAATAGTAAATTGTGGCTTGCATGCCATTCCTTTTAAATTTGTAAATTGTAAAAGGAGAACCGAAGAAACCAACAAGGACCATGGAGGATGTCTTGGCGTACTTGGATCCGGAGGTCGGTGTAAGACGCAATGGATCAAGTGGGAGATGCACACATCGGGTCATTCGGTCTAGTCCTTAGATGACTTAGTCTTGCCCGTTGGCTAACGGGCAAGACGCATAGGATTGGCTCGTTACCGGATATATATATTACATGCGTGGTTGATTTTATTTTGTTTATTTTCTTGCATTGATGTGTAGGATATTCGCATGCTAGAAAATTTTTCAAAATAATAAAATCAAAGAGTTTTTAAATTGGTTTACAAACTCCACGCGCCACATAGACAAGAACTGGTTAAAAGTGTTTTAACCGGAGAAACAAAAACCCGTTTTTCAAAAGTAAATCTCACACCACCCGTAAGATGACACCGGCCAAATCTACTGAAACAAGATTGGTCGTCGAGCTCTAGCCGAGATCGATTTTGCGTAACTGTGTGGAAGGCGCGTGTGGCAACTCTCAAGGTCGGTTGTCGAGCTTTATCCGAGCCGGCCATTGGGCTAGAGTACCACCGTGTATCTTGACGGACGATTTACAAATTCCAAGACTTAAACGCAATGGTAGTTGTCGAGCTTTAGCCGAGCTATCAAAGTGTATTAATGAGGAATTAGGTGTGGAGGGATCAAACATGCCAAATGGTGCTATGAGTACCTAGGATCCCGCAAGTGTCTAAGAGTTGTGATCACGGATTACAATTGGTAAAGAGTTTACCGGCCTAAAATAGCTCTATGAAGTAATCCGCGGAAAACCCGTCATGGATTAGGGTATTTTGAGGTTCTTGGCCCTTGTTACTATAATTTGTTTTATAACAAGTGGGTAATTATTTTAACAAGGATTTAATACGTCATAACTAACCAAATTTCGTACTTTGCTTGTAGATGACATCTACTAGCAACACCAACACCACCAACATGTCACTCCGTCCATTTTTGGAAAAGGGGAAACTCACCGGGCCGAACTTTATTGATTGGCATAGGACTTTGAGAATTGTCCTACGTCAAGAGATGAAGCTAGAGGTCCTTGAGTCACCTCTTCCGGAACCACCGGCAATCAACGCGCCAAGGGCTGTAAAGGATGCGCATGAAAAGCGTGTCTGTGACACTAATGATGTTACTTGCCTAATGCTAACGACCATGAGTCCCGAATTGCAAAGGCAATTCGAGAAAGTGAGTGCGTTTGAGATGATTTCTCAGCTTAAGGACATGTTCCAATTGCAAGCAAGGCTAGAGCTTTATGAATGTGTCAAAGCCTTTGTCGGTTGCAAGATGCCGGAGGGCGGAAATGTTAGCTCCCACGTACTAAAGATGAAAGGGTACGTAGACCAGCTTGAGGAGTTGGGTTTTCCCATGGGGAAAGAGTTGGCGGTTGAAATCATCCTCCAATCTTTGCCTCCGTCATATGGACTGTTCATTGTGAACTTCCATATGCATAGTATGGATAAAACCATTATGGAACTGCACGGCATGCTCAAGACTACTGAGTCCGAGCTTGCCAAGGCAAAGCCCTCCACCTCCACTGCCGTCCTCACCATCAACGAAGGTGGACACAAGCAGAAGCAGCCCGCTTCGGGCTCCAAGGGGAAGGGAAAGAAGAAGGCCAAGGCCCAAGGGCCGAAGCCTAAACCTAACCCAACCCCGGAGCCGAAGGGGAAGCAAGTGGCTCCCGCTGCCACCTCTCCGGAAGAGGCAACCTGCTACTTCTGCGGGGAGAAGGGTCACTACCGGCGTAGTTGCCCCAAGTACATGGAGGAGCTCAAGAAGCTTCGCTCTAAAGGTGTCGCTGCCTCCGGTACGTACATGATTGAACTCCATAACACTTCTACTTCTAATCCCTGGGTTTTAGACAACGGGTGTGGTACTCACGTTTGTAATAATGTGCAGGTACTAAGAAGAAGTAGGGACCTGGTTGATGGAGAGATGAATCTCATCATGGGAAACAAGGCGGTTGTCCCGGTTGAGAAGATTGGGAGTGTGGAGCTCGCCTTTCCTTCCGGAGTATCTATTGTTTTAGATAATGTTTGTTATTCGCCCTGCGTGGCAAGAAACATTTTATCTCTTTATGCTTTATATGACATTGGATTTGACTATAAATTTGAGAATGGTCGCATTTTATGTTACAAAGATCATGTCTTATATTTTAAAGCTTTTCCATGTCATGACATTTATGAGGCAAGTGTAAACTTGCAAAACAATAGATCAATCATGAATGTTGATTCGGGATCCAAAAGTGTTTTGGATAAATTATCTCTATGGCATGGTCGGTTAGGCCACATAAACAAGAAATGCATCGCCAAGCTCCAAGCGGATGGGATCTTGGAATCATTTGAGCACGGTTCAAAGGATTCTCAAGCTGAGAAAGATGATGAGTTCATCAATCCTTTTGGAGCTGAAGTCACTCAGACTGAGAATCTTAGTGATAATCAGTTTGTTGACAATGCTGCCAAGTTCACCTCGAGGTTCTCAACATCACTCAGATTCAGAACCAGACTCTCCAATTACCACATTTAAATTCCTCAAAGATCATCCTCAAGATCAAATCATTGGAAATGTCTTAGAGAAAGTCATGACTAGATCTAAGGCTACAGCTAACTATGCTGCTCACTTTGGTTTTCTGTCTCAGATGGGACCAAAGAAGACTGAGGAAGCCTTAGCAGATGAGGATTGTATTGATGCTATGCAAGAGGAATTAAGTGAGTTTGAGAGGAATAAAGTCTGGACTCTTGTCTCTGCCCCTGAAGATCATACAATTATAGGCACTAAGTGGGTCTATAGAAACAAAATGGACAAGGATGGAGTGATAGTCCGGAACAAAGCCAGGCTGGTAGCACAAGGGTATATGCAAGAAGAAGGAATTGATCATGATGAGACCTTTACCCCTGTTGCTAGAATTGAAGCTATAAGGCTGTTCCTGGCTTATGCAGCATATAAAGACTTCAAAGTCTATCAAATGGATGTGAAAAGTGCTTTCCTGAATGGAAAACTTCAGGAGAAAGTCTATGTGAAACAACCTCTTGGCTTTGTAAGTTCAAAGTTTCCACATCATGTCTATAAGTTGGACAAGGCTTTGTATGGTCTTAAACAAGCTCCAAGAGCTTGGTATGATACACTGTCCACTTATCTAATATCCATGAATTTCACCAGAGGCAGTATAGATAAGACAATCTTTTTTAAAAGGAGTAAAGGACAGATAATTCTTGTACAAATCTATGTGGATGACATCATTTTTGGCTCTACAAATGATTCTCTGTGTGATTGGTTCTCCAAAATAATGTCACAAAAGTACAAGATGATTATGATGGGTGAGATGACATATTTCTTAGGCCAACAAATTCAACAAAAGCCTGACGGAATTTTCATCAATCAAAGCAAATATGTTTTGGATTTGATAAAGAAATATGGTTTTGATTCAAGTTCAACCATGAGAACACCCATGACACCAGCTGTCAAGCTGAGTAAAGACTCAGATGGTAAGCCTGTGTGTCAGTCTACCTATAGAGGAAAGATAGGTTCATTACTCTATTTGACAGCTAGTAGACCTGATATCATGTTTGCTACATGTGTTTGTGCAAGATATCAGGCAGATCCTAAAGAATCACATCTTTTAGCTGTGAAAAGGATCTTTAAGTACCTTAAAGGTACACCAAATCTAGGTCTTTGCTATCCAAAGGATTCTGGATTTGAGTTAGTTGGTTTTTCTGATGCTGACTATGCTGGGTGAAGTTAGATATAAAATCAACCACTGGAGGATGTCAATTGCTTGGAGGTAAATTAGTAAGCTAGACTAGTAAGAAACAGAACTCAGTGGCTACTTCAACTGCTGAAGCTGAGTATGTTGCAGTAGGGAGCTGTTGTGCTCAAATCTTGTGGATGCAGCATTAGCTTCAGGACTTTGAGATGAGTTTCAAGAAAACTCCTATCTTCTGTGATAACCAAAGTGCAATAGCCATCACTTACAATCCAGTATTTCACTCAAGAACCAAGCATATTGAAATTAGACATCACTTCATAAGGGACATCGTGGAAAAAGGTAAAGTTGACATTAAATTTATCTCCACTGATGACCAATTAGCAGATATCTTTACTAAGCCCCTTTATGAAAAGAGGTTTATGTATCTGCTAAGTAAATTGGGTATGCTCAACCCCTAGCTAAGTGTCTAAAATTTGAGTTCTCAGTTTGACAGAGACTAAGTGTCTTAAGCTGGGTGCACAGTTTATAAATAAGTTTTCATAAACTGATCTATATGTCAAACTGAATAATGAGTTCACACGTTTGGTCAGTTCCAAACATAATTCAACTACTCAGTGTGGTTGAAATGTAGTTTGAGTTAGTCTCGAACAAAATGACTAAGTGTCATTGAGTCTGAGCTATGTGCTTAACTCACACTGTGTGATTGGTTCACACGTTTGGTAAGTTCCAAACATATTTTACCTACTTAGTGTAGCTAAAATTACATGTTTAAGTCAGTCTTAAACAAAAATTACTAAGTGTCATTGAGTCTGAGCTATGTGCTTAACTCACACTGTGAGATTGGTTCACACGTTTGGTAAGTTCCAAACATATTTTACCTACTTAGTGTAGCTAAAATTACATGTTTAAGTCAGTCTTAAACATAAATGACTAAGTGTCATTGAGCCTGAGTTGTGTGCTCTACTCAAGCTGAGTATCAATCTCAAGCTGAGTGCTCCACTCAATATGAGTGCTCCACTCAAGCTGAGTGCTTGAATCAAGCTGAGTGCTTGACTTAGACTGAGTAATATGTTTACTCAGCTTGGTGTGTCCAATCTATGAATTAATTACTAAGTGTTATTAATTTTTCTGTCCATACGTATTTGAATCAGTTTCAATTCGTATCGTATATCAATTGTGTATTGATATATTTACAAAGTGTTTATAATCTTATTATTTGTTAATATTATTATTTTACACTTGTATCCGTTGGAGAATGATGTGTTTCTACCCTCTAACTGTTACATCAAGCCATAATTTTTCGACGTAACTGATTAAAAATGGATTCCAACGGTAACTTTTATCTATCCTCGAAAAGGTATATATATCAATCATAGTCGAATTAGAGAAGTTACGCTTTCAATCCAGACTTCTCACATACTAAAATACCTTTCACTTTCTTTGCTAAGTGCAAATTTCTGTTCCATCGAATTCAACACCCTAAGTCGCTCAGTGCGCAATTGACGATCGCTCATTGCGAGTTACAAATTGATTACTCTGTGTAATCTAAACATTCAACGATGGAAAGTACCACTCTTGTTCTAGGTGAGCGGATGGTCAGAGGTGCTACTTTTAAGAACAATGGACTGCCAATGATTAAAATCAACAATCAACGGGCCTGTCTTGCGATTCCTCAGAGGAAACAAGGCAGAGGATATGAAATTTGGATTGATTGTTGGGATTTCGTGGGCTCAAAGCGGAAGCAAGGTACAAACAAAATAGCCCAATGTACAAGCAATCAAAGCATAAAAACCGAAATCCCTCAAATGGACCAAACTCTATGTTCAAGAAATGCAACTGGAAAAGGAAGGAGGTGTTATACCTTTCTCCTTAGCTCCAGTAATCTCAAACCGTGGTGATGATCCTCCAAGAACGAAAACCGGATCTTCTATTGGGATATACCCCGGGAACAAGCCAAACCACGAGTGCTAGCAAGCCATTGCGATACTTCACTATGAAAACCACAATGGAACAGCAACTAGAAGACCAAAATCACTGGAGCACTCTCTAGAACTCAAGATCTCTCTCAAAGTCTTGAGTGCACTTTAGAGAGAATATGGTGTGTGTGTTTTTTCACCTAGTGAAAAAGAGTTCTATTTTTTTTTAAATGTTCCAGAATCCGTGACTTATCCCCACAAACCGGCCAAGTCTCGATTCTAGGTGTTACCCTCGCATTGGCCAGCTTGGGAGGTAATTTGACATAAAGCCCATGCAGCCGTAGCGGCGCTAACTCTTAGGGTTTAGCGGCGCTAACCCCTTAAAGTTAGCGGCGCTAACGCGGCCTGCCAGGGATGTGACACAAAGTACATGCAGCCGTAGCGGCGCTAACTCTTAGGACTTAGCGGCGCTAACCCTTTATAGTTAGCGGCGCTAACGCGGCCTGCGATGTCAACTTTTGTCTTTTGTCATAATTGGTCCCCAAACTTAAGTTGCTGTCAGGTTTAACCCCGGTGTATGACCCAATAGGCCCATACATCATCAGCAGCGGTCTATGGCGTACGTACATTAGTGGGCATATCTCTAACATTGATTATATCCGTAAATGCCCCCTGGCATTCGCCTTCTGTGGCGCAACATTCAACATTGTTCCCCAACATCTGTTGGAGTTCTGGTTTAGATGCACCTTCAATCAGAACAGAGGAGAGATCATAGGCACTGTTCGTAATAGAGATAGAGCAGTGGTCCTCATGGTTCAACGGCTAAGGGAAGTTCTTCAACTCCCTATTCAGGATGTGTTCGAGTCCAACGTGACTAGACAAGTGGCGAGGTCAGTTCTACCTCTGATGGGTCACCCTCAAACTGAAGGGGTGATCAAGAAGGCCAATTTCCCAACTGGCTGGGGCTTGATGGTGTCAACAGTGGTACGTTCACTGGGGACTAAAGTTGGAGGCTTGGACCAAGTCAACGAGTTTGAAATGCAGCTGTTATAAAATATGTTCTTCGACAGACGTATCGACTATGCACAACTTATATTCAACGAGCTCAAAGTCCAAATACTGAAGACCACCAGGGACCTCCATGTGCCATTCATAAGGTACTTGTCCTTGGTGCTTGAAGCTGAGTTGGGAGATCTCCATGAAGCTGGATGGGATGTGTTTCCTGTTCCATCACTCAGCTCCAAGATGTTCAATAATGACATCTTCCTTGAGTAAGAGGGACTAAGTGGTCCAATGCTCTTGGTAGCTGAGGGAGCTTCTTCCGAGAGTAAAGTTGAGGGATCAAATCAAGGGGGAGCTTCTCAGGCTGACACAGAAGTTCAAGCTGAGCACTCTGCTCAGGCTAAACCAGAACATACTGAAGCAAACTCTGGTAAGACCTCTCCTCTCTTACTTTCTTCTCACTTTTCTTCATCTACCTTTGGAGATAAGACTGTAGTGGAACCAACTCAGTCTAACCCATCTCCACCACCTTCATTCCATCTACAATTCCAATCTGAAGCCACCTCTAGTATGCCCACTGCTGCTAGGGAGAATATCCAAACATACCAAAGAAAAACATCCAAAGGTGGTGCCACTCCTAAAGGCATCACTGGAGCTAAGATCACATTGATTCCTCCGGAAGGAGTTGAGGGGGAGACGCCTACTCTCAAGGTGTCAACCTCAAGGCTCTTTAAAACCTAACAGCCTAAACCGGGTGTGGTGTCTACTCAGCCCACACTTACTCGTGCCATGGGAGAGCCTACTTCTGTGCCTGAACAGACACATTCAGGTTACATTGAACATATGACCAATCCCCAGGGTCAATTACCCCCCTCTATACCCAAAAGCCAACCACCAACCCATACACTTCACGTCTCGAGCCCTATTCCTTCTATTCATTTCTCACACTCTAGTGCACGACCTGTCAATGTTTCATCTTCAAACCAGGATGAATCACAGGGTCCAAACTCTGGTGCACATGAATTTGAGGGTCCACACCAACCTTCGGATGATGCACCCAAATTCCTACCTACTTAAGCTGACTTGGATGATTTGCTAATATTCTTCAAATGTCAGTTTGATACATTGCACCTCAAGAGAAAGAAAGCAAAGAAAGATATGCTGATGATTCTTGATAATCTGGACGAGGAGGTGTTAATGTTGAAATCTTCAGTTGCTGCCCTACAAAAAGAAAAGACTTCGACCCCTATTGATGATGACAAAGAGGGGAAGAAGGTTCAAGAAAGTGAAGCTGAGTCAGTCAAAACTGAAGCTCTACTATTATTGGCAGAGGGAGCAGATCAGATTGAGGGGAAGAAAGAAACAGAGAAAGAACCTGAGCTGACTGAGAAAGCAAAAGGCAAAAGACCAGTAGTGGTCAGCTCAGGAGAATCAGAACAACTCCCTCAACAGAAGAAAAGGAAAATGATTCTTAGTGAATCATCATCCTCAGAAGAAGACTCTGCGGATAAAATGACTTTACAAGAGAGAGCTTCACTGCTGGCAGTTAGAAGAATGGAGAAGGAGGATGCTGACCAGCTTAGGATCTTTGATAACGAATTAAGAGAAAGACAAAAGAATGCTTAAGCTGTATTGGTCAGTGAAAAAGAGGCAAGAGAAAGGGCTTGGGCTGAGCAAATCAAAAAGCAGAATGAGAATCTGACTAAACTCAAGCTGCCCACAGTGCCTAAGGAGGAAGTGGAAGAAGAATCTCCTGTTCAAGATCAACAAGAGGAAGAAAATATAATTCATTGTTATACACGAACATTCTTCTCTTCTCAAATATCTTCATTACAGTTGAGGTCAGCTCAAGGGATAATTTTTCTATAGTTTGTCTTTAGAAATGGTGAGACATCATCCTTGGAGCTGAATCAAATGCGTAGACTAGGTTATGAAGAGTGGAAGCAAGTGGCAGTGCTCATTAAGCAGATGAAAAAGTCCTCTGAAAGAAATCAAGTTAAAGATGAGTTGCTGAGGCTACTTGCAAGAGCTGATTCAATGAAACTCATACCCAGGTCTGAGATAGCTACCCTACTAACTTCTCTTCATAAAGTTGGAAAGAAGAAGCAAACAAAGCCAGCTGGACTAGCAAATTTAGATAAGTACAGTCTTGCTCTTCCTGAAGGCATGGAGTTTCAAGAGAATATATATGTTTAAAAGCCTCAGAAAGGGTTCATGTACTTGGACATAAATGGTGAAAAATACTTCCAGGCTGATGCTAACATTTATACTTGTGGGGTATCTCAGGTGTTTGCTCTGAGACAAACTGTAGAAAAGACTGAACAGACTGCAAGGTTCAGATACAGAATCAACAGAGCAATCAGATCACAAAAGGGTCAGCTTCAACATATACCTAATCTGCAAGAAATCCTAGAAGAAATAAATAAAGAGATTAAGGAGTTTGAAGAGCTGCATCCATAATAGATTAGTTCTATTGTGAATATTAGATTAGTTCTAATATTTTTGTAAGCACTATGTGTGCATGATCTAAGTGATCAAAAACTTTTGTATTATGATCAGTTCTATTAATACAAATATAAAGTTTGATATGTTCAACTGTATTATGATGTGTTCATATCTATAAGTCTGATAAGTTCAGCTTAAAGAATAAATGATAAGTTCTTATTCATTTATGTAATTAGTTGGTGTGCTCAACTAAAAATTGGTGTGTTCCAATTTAAATTGATAAGTTCAATTAATATTGATATGTTGAATAAATATTTGATCAGTTCAAATAATAAAATCGTAATAAGTTTAAGATTTAAAACATAATTCTGTTAAACAAACTTAAGAACTGTGTGATGGTTTTGTCATCATGAAATAGGGGAGTTTGTTGGGAAAATGATCTCATCAGTTTGAATTTGATGAGACAAAGTTAAGTTTGTAAGATGAGTTCTACATATAACTTGAACAGAATTATGAAGCTTAGTCAGACTGAACACTTAGAGTGATTCAGACTGAGTATAAGCTGAATATAAGCTGAGCATATGTTGATCAGTTTATATTATACCTTAGTTCGTTTATTAATATATTTAATAATCTGTGTATGTCACATAAGGTATATATCGAGTAATCAGCTTGATGTGTTTCAAGCTGAGTGACTCAGCTCAAAAGCAGAGTCAGCTCGACAGAGTTACTAAATATGTTTTAGTTTACTAAGTTAGACTTCTAATGATGAGTTTATCAATGTACGTGTTAGTTCATATATGAATTCGGATTTGTTCTCGAAGAACTCAGCTTGATGAGTTTCAAGCTAAGTAACTCAGTCCGAGTGAAGAAGTCAGTCTAAAGATAATTTAATTATGTTTTAAATTCTTCTTTATCTCTCTCTATATCTACGGCGCGGATAAGAAGACTCCAGAATCAAGATTGAAGATAGAAGATTCAAGATTCAAGATTCCGGATTATCCGAGAGTTAGTTATCGATTTAAGTTGAGTCTTAGTTTGTTAGGAACCGTTGGCACAGGATTATAAATACTTATCTCCTGATAAGTTTAGAGGTACGACTTTGATACAAAAACAACTAAGTGTTGCAGAGCCAAACCTCACCTCACCGTATGTGTTACAGATCTTGATGACTGTTTGTCAGTTCAACGTGATCAAGAAAAACTCACAGATTGCCCAAGTGTTCGTGTGCTCGAACTATCACATCAGTTGTGATATTGGTAAGTTGTCAATCTGTGTAAAATCCTGTTTAGAGAGTCGTCAGTATCTATAATCATAAGTTGATTATAGATAGCTAAGTTTGAGAGATTGAGATATTTATATTAGGTGGTTATATATCAAGAGTTGCTTACTTGATAGTTATTGTAATCATCTTCTTATTCAAAGTATTGTAATCATCTTTTTAATAAAAGCATTCGATTGATTGTGGTTTGATTTACTGTGTGTAACACTTTTATTTGATTTGTTCAATTTCCGCAGAAAGTGTATTTAACCCCCCTTCTACACACCTGTTGTTTGTTGTTACTTTCTCATACAAGGGACCAACACATGTATTCCAAAGCATGGATCTGCTTTTCCTTGATTGCTTTCAAACGTAGTTCATAACTGGCTGTTATAAAGGAAGATTTTAGGTAAAGTATGGTGTATGTAGCGGAGCAATGTAGTCGAAGGGATTCGTTCCTCTAGTTTTAGAGAGATATCCTTGGGCCCCTCGATGATTGAGCGCTGACGTAAAATGCATGACCATGCTCAAGTTGCAATGATGTTTGATCGATTGCAACTAGATTTTGGGTCACCATCAATCGAGATCGAGAAACATAATTGTGAACTATCTGGAGATTGATATTTAACCATGTCTCGTGTTCACACGGATATCGCGAACGAAGGGATAAATGACCACTTATCTAAAGGACAATTTCGTAACTGATTCTGAATTTGGTTTTTGTTCTAGATGACAAAACACATACTGACTTGGGGGCAGAGATGCGTTACTAGAGGCCGCTCTTTGTCTGTGGTTTATGGGTACGGTGTGTCATGTGCAAGTGGGAGTTTGTTGGAGTATGCCCAATGACACATGTATGCCATTTGGATCACCACCGACAATGTATGGGCCTATTGGGTCACACACCGGGGACCTATCTCGACAGCCTATAAGATGTAGGGACCAATGGTGTCAAAATGAGAAAATTGATGTGCTGGCAAATACCACGACGCGGTATACTTAAGTCTACGCGATACGGAACTTCCGTGGCGCGGAACCTTACGGGTACGCGGTGCGTAATTTTTTCAAACTACATGCAATGATAAGATTCTCCACCTCCACTCTTGCCCAATAGTTGGGCTTTCTCTAGGTTTTTAAAAAGCCATCTCTTGCTTTTTAATCTATCTTTTTGACAAACACACATTTTACACTTCTCTAAGAGTGTTCTTGTGTGGGTACTTCAAGGAGTCCAAATTCTGGAATATTAAGGCTGTTCTTGAGAAAGATTTCAAGGCTTTGAAGATCTCCCAAGCTTGCTAGTACAAGGAGAGAGGACAATACCCGGGGTGGACTTCATTAGAGGAAAGCTTCTTTGCTTTCTTGTCATCACCACCACATCTTCAAGTTGTTGGAGCTAAGGAGCAGGGTATAACCTCTTTTCTTTCTGTTTTGCATGTTGCTTAAGCTAGTTATAGAGTTTAGTCCATGGCTTGGGGTTTTATGCTTTGATTTCTTGTACTCTATGCTTTGTATATTGTACCTTGTTGCTTCCGCTGTGCACATAGAACCCCAACAATAAGTTCACATGGTTTTGTGTGGCACACCATGTTGTTGTTGTTGTTATTCATTAGTGAACTTTACACGTTCATGTGATGTTGGTAACCCTAGAAAATTCCCTAGGCCTTGTGGATGTTTGGTTGTGTATTTTATTATTATTCATTCATTTGGTAACTTCAAGTCACATGGTTTGTAATAATAATTAATTTATTTATTTGGTATGTAATTTGTATTTGTGGCTTGCATGCCATTTAAATATTTCATATTATGTATTTGTACTAGAAAATAGGAATTTGTGGCTTGCATGCCATTTATTAAATTTTCTAAGTAATTGTAATATGGAGCAACCATCGGGAGTCTATGGAGTGACGGCTTGGCAAACACAAATCCGGAAGGCCCAATGGAGGTGGCGAGTTTAGTGGGAGCACATCTAAGTCAAGGATTTTTGTCCTTAGATGAATTGTTTTTTCAAGTAGTGGCTTACGGGAAAAACGCATAGGTTTTAGGGGCATGGTTACCAGCTATGTGTATGCGTGTGATGGTTTTATTATATTGTTTATGCATGAGTTGTAGGACTATTGCATGCTAGACAATTTTTTGATAAATAATAAAACCCAAGAGTTTTAAAAATGGTTTAACCACTCTCGCGCGCATACTTGATTAACAAAGAGGATATAAATTGGTTTAGTATCCGCATAGTGATAATGCTTGGTTTTTGTCACTTTTGTTAATCAAAACTCACAATGGTTTTTTAACCGGAAAACTAAATCCCGTTTTCTAAATGTAAATCTCACGCCGTCTATAAGATGACACCACCCAAATCTAACCGCACAAGGGTTGATTTTCGAGCTTTAGCCGAGTCAATTTTTGTGTGAGTTGTGTGGAAGGTGCATGTGGCAACTCGCAAGGTCGATTGTCTTGCTTTAGCAGAGTCGATCATTGGGCTAGAGTACTACCGTGTATCTTGATGGTTGATTTACGATTTCAAAATATCGTCGAGCTCTAGCCGAGGTTATGTAAAATATTACTTTGAGATTGGTGTGGAGGGATCAAACATGCCAAACTTGGCACAATGGTTGTCAAGTAGGATCCCACAAGGAACTAAGAGTTGCAATAATGGATTGCAATCGGTCAATGGTTGCCGGCTTAAATAGCTTTGCCATGTGATCCGCGGAAAACCCGTCACGGTGCAAAGTAAAATATGGTTCTTAGCCCTTCTTAAAATAGTTGTTTTTCAATAAACATTTGGGGTAATTATTTTAACAAGGATTTCAATCGAACTAACCAAACTACTTTGCATTTTATAGATGGCATCAACTAGCACCAACAGCAACACCACTTTTTCTCTAAGGATTTTCCTTGAGAAGGACAAACTTGATGAGACCAATTTTATGGATTGGTCAAGGAAACTTAGGATATTCCTCCAACATGAGGACAAGTTGGCCACCATCGAGTAACCCATCCCCGAGGTCCTTGCATTCAACGCGAGTAGGGCAATCAAGGAGGGGTATGAAAAATGCCCCAAAGACATCACCGAGGTTACTTGCCTCATGCTTAGCACAATGAGCTGGGACTTGCAAAAGTCGATGGAGCATCTTAGTGCCTATGACATGATGCGCGAGTTGTCGGACATGTGATAAACAACAAGCAAAGCAAAAGCGGTATGGTTGTCTAGATGACCTACTCGGTTGCCGGTTGCAAGAGGGCGGGAACATGTCCCACCACATTCTTAAGTTGAAAGCATTGGTGGAGCGCCTTGAGAGGTTGGGATTTGCCATGGCGAGAGAGATGGCGGTAGACTTGATTCTACGGTCTCTCCCACCATCATATGATCAATTCGTTGTGAATTATCATATGCATGGGATGGATAAATCCCTAATGGAATTGCATGGTATGCTGTGTATCGCTGAGTCCAACATGACGAAGTAAAATCCATCTACCTATGTTCCCGTCTTGGCCATCAAGGAGGGTGAGTCCAAGAAGAGGAAGAAACTGGCCTCTACCCCAAAGGGTAAAGGTAAGGGTAAGGTTGAGGCACCCAAGCCGAACCCTGCCCCGGAGCTAAAGCCGAAGGGTCCAATCCCTCAAGCCAAAACTCCGGAAGAGGGGGTTTGCTGTTTCTGCGGGGTGAAGGGGCATATGCGCCAGAGCAGCTCTAAGTAACTAGAGGGCCTGAAGAAGCTGCGAGCTTCGGGAGCGGGCGCTTCTACTTCTGGTACGTTTGTGATTGAACTCCATCATACTTCTACATCTAACGGTTGGTTTTTAGACACCGGCTATGGCACTCACATTTGTAATATGGTGCAGGTGCTAAATGGAAGTAGAAGGCTGAGAGATGGGGAGCTGGAGCTAAGTATGGAGAACAAGGAGGCCGTCCCCGTGTTAGAGAAAGGAAGTGTAGAGCTTACCTTCAAGACTGGCAACTCTATTATTTTAATAGATGTATGCTATTCGCCAATTATGGCAAGAAACATTTTGTCTCTTTACGCTTTGTATGATGATGGATATTGTTTTAAATTCGTAAATTGTTATATTTGTTGTTTTAAAAATGATGTTTGTTATTTTAAAGCTTATCCATGTCGTGGTATATACGAAGCCGATGCATACATAGAAAATAATAGAGCAATCATGAACATTGATTCTGGATCCAAAAATGGTTTGGATAAGTTTTTCTTATGGTTGTTGGAGTATGCCCACTGACACACGTATGCCAAATGATCACCGCCGATGACGTATGGGCCTATCGGGTCACACGCCGGGGGTTGATCTTGACAACAACCTAAAAGATGAGGGTGAGTAAGAATAAATAATGGTAGTTGGTAATCTGGCTAGAGTTAGCGGCACTATCTCTACCGTCGCTGACTCAGCCGCGTTAGCGGCTCTAACTTTGGGCGGTTAGCGGTGCTATCCCTGGGCGGCTGGCGGCGCTAACCCCTCTGACAGATTACAACTTTATTCTTTTCACCTCCACAATCCACCAATGCATGGCTTTCTCATCATTCGGCCTTGGGCCGACCTTGGGGAGTCCTTGGGTCATGTTGAGCTCTATAAAAATACATGTAACTCTCTCTTATTAACACTCTTTCCTAACTTGAGTTTAAAAAGACTTAGAAACATTTGTGAGTTGTCTAAGCAAAATAAGAGAGAGTTCCTTGTGAGAGTTCCTGGTGGTTTTTGTTGTTGTTCCAGAAGCCAAGATCAAGTGTTGATTTGGTTGAAGGGTTGCTAGTACACCAAGGTCACCAAGTTTCTCGGGGTGGACTTCGGTAGCTCCAGAAGGAGGTTACAAAGGCTTGGAGCTTAGCATACAACAAACCAAGAGACACCAATGGTATAATTCTTCTCTCTTTTCTGTTTTAGTTGCAAATCTTATTTGTAGAGCTTGGTACTTCATTTGGGGTTCATAATGTGGTTTTTGTTCATGCTTTTAAAATTCGATTTGTACTTGTTTGCTTCCGTTGTGCTCCACCACGAACCCCAACAGTGGTATCAGAGCCACCTCTACACTAGATTTGCACTTGGTGGCTTGAAAAATCCGGAAAATGTGATTTTTGGTTCTGTCCAGGGCTTAGCGGCGCTAACCTGACCACGTTAGCGATGCTAAACCGGCTGTAGCGATCGCTAAGCCGTCTGGCTTTAGCTGAGCTAACTTAGCAATTAGCGGCGCTAACCCTTTATGGTTAGCAGCGCTAACTCTCTTCTGGCATAATGCATTTTATGCCTTAAATCAATTTTGTTGGGTTTTTAGCTCAACTTGTACTTTGTGGAATTGTTCAAGAATTTCGAATATTATTAGCTTAAGTTGCCTTATGTCTTGGTTGGTGTGTTTATATGTGGATTAACATTTTGGCATGAAAATGATTAATTGCATATACTTACATTGTGTATATATGAATATGGAATTTTAAAATGTTTAAGGTTCCTAATGCATATGTACATAAGTTTATTAGTGTCATGAGTGTTTAAATGATCTTAACCAAGACATATAAGATTTGCATGGTCTTGTGTGGCACACTATTCCTTAGAATTTATATATGATGTATGTGGTTGTAATATTTGTGTCCAGTAACAATTTTGAGCCTTTTAGACCTATGTGATGTGTTTGGTTGATTAAATTAATGTATTCATTCATTTGGTGGTTGTAATAGTTAATTTATTCGGTTTGTATTTTTGAAGGCTTGCATGTCATTTCCTTTTAAATTTGTAAATTGTAAAAAGGAAGACCGAAGCAACCAACAAGGACCATGGAGGGTGTCTTGGTGAACTTGGATCCGGAGGTCGGTGGGAGACGCAATGGATCAAGTGGGAGGGCACACATCAAAGTCTTGGATTTTTGTCCTTAGTAGACTTTGTCTTGCCCATTGGCTCATGGGCAAGATGCATAGGGTTATATGGCTCGTTACCGGACTTATATTGCATGCGTGGTTGGTTTTATTTTGTTCCTTTCTTGCATGGTTGTTTAGGATCTTCGCATGCTAGAAAACTTTTCAAAAATAATAAAACCAAAGAGTTTTTAAATTCGTTTACAAACTCCTCGCGCCACATACATAAGAAATGGTTAAAAACGTTTTAACTGGAAACACAAAAACCCAATTTACAAAAGTAAATCTCACATCACCCGTAAGATGACACCGCCCGAATCTAGTGAAACAAGATTGGTCGTCGAGCTCTAGCCGAGATCGGTTTTGCGTAAATGTATGGAAGGTGCGTGTGGCAACTCGCAAGGTCGGTTGTCGAGCTCTAGCCGAGCTGGCTATTGGGCTAGAGTACCACCATGTATCTTGACGGGCGATTTACATTTCAAGACCTAAAACGCCTTGGTAGTTGTTGAGCTCTAGCCGATCTAGCAAAGTGGACTAATGAGGAATTTGTGTGAAGGGATCAAACATGCCAAATAGGTGCTATGAGTACCTAGGATCCCGCAAGCGTCTAAGAGTAGTAGTCACGGACTACAATCAGTAAAATGTTTACCGGCCTAAAATAGATCCATAAAGTGATCCGCGGAAAACCCGTCATGGATTGGGGTATTTTGAGGTTCTTAGCCCTTGTTAATATAATTTGTTTTTATAACAAGTGGGTAAATATTTAACAAGGATTTAAATACGTCATAACTAACCAAATTCGTACTTGGCTTGTAGATGGCATCTACTAGCAACACCAACACCAAAAACATATCACTCCGTCCGTTTTTGGAGAAGGAGAAACTCACCGGACCGAACTTCTTGGATTGGCATAGGACTTTGAGAATCGTCCTCCGCCAAGAGATGAAGCTTGAAGTCCTTGAGTCACCTCTTCCGGAGGCTCCGGCAGCCAATGCGTCAAGGGCCTTGAAAGACGCGCACGAAAAGCTTGTCAAAGACACAAATGATGTTACTTGCCTAACGCTTACGACCATGAGTCCCGAATTGCAAAGGCAATTCGAGAAAGTGAGTGCGTACGAGATGATTTCTCAACTAAAGGACATGTTCCAACAACAAGCAAGGCAAGAGCTTTATGAATGTGTCAAGGCTTTTGTCGGTTGTAAGATGCCGGAGGGCGGCAATGTGAGCTCCCACGTCCTTAAGATGAAAGGGTACATGGACCAGCTCGAGGAGTTAGGGTTTCCCATGGGGAAAGAGTTGGCGGTTGAAATAATCCTCCAATCTTTGCCTCCCTCATATGGACCATTCATTGTGAACTTCCATATGCATAGTATGGATAAAACCATTATGGAACTGCATGGCATGCTTCAGACTACTGAGTCCGAGCTTGCAAAAGCAATGCCCTCCACCTCCACTACCGTCCTAGCCATCAACCAAGGTGGTAAGAAGCGGAAGCAGCCCGCTTCGGGCTCGAAGGGCAAAGGGAAAGGGAAGGCCAAGGCCAATGGGCGGACGCACCAACCTAACCCGACCCCGGAGCCAAAGAGACAACCTGCTTCTTCTGCGAGGAGAAGGGACACTACTGGCGTAGTTGCCCCAAGTACTTGGAGGAGCTCAAGAACCTACGAGCAAAAGGTGCCGCTGCCTCCAGTACGTACATGATTGAACTCCATAACACCGCTACTTCTAACGCCTGTGTTTTAGACAGCGGGTGTGGTACTCACGTTTGTAATAATGTGCAGGTACTAAGAAGAAGTAGGGACTTAGTTGATGGAGAGCTGGATCTCATCATGGGAAACAAGACAGTTATCCCGGTTGAGAAGATTGGGAGTGTGGAGCTCGCCTTTCCATCCGGCTTATCTATTGTTTTGTATGATGTATCTTATTCGCCACATGTGGCTAGAAACATTATTTCCTTATATGCTTTGTATGACAATGTCTTTGATTTTAAATTTAAGAATGGTAGTATCTTGTGTTACAAGAATCATGTCTTTTATTTTAAAGCATTTCCATGTCATGGCATATATGAGACAAGCGTAAGATTGCAGAACAATAGAGCAATCATGAATATTGATTCGGGATCCAAAAATGTTTTGGATAAATTATCTCTATGGCATGGTCAGTTAGGCCACATAAATAAGAAACGCATCGCCAAGCTCCAAGCGGATGGGATCTTGTAATCATTTGACCACGGGTCTAATGAAGTATGCGAATCTTGTGTATTAGGTAAGATTGTTGGGATTTCATGGGCAAGCAGCGGAAGCAAGGTACATGAAGAAAAGCCCAAGGTACAACACAAGATTGCACAAAAACAAGAAATCCCAAAATGGACCAAACTCTATGTAAAGAAATGCAACAAGAAAAGAAGGAAGAAGGTGGTTCTACCTTTCTCCTAAGCTCCAGTAATCTAATTTTCAATTGGTGTTGATGCTTCAAGAACGAAATGCGGATCGAATAATGGGATGTACCCCGGGAACACGTCTAACCACAAGTGCTAGCAAGCCATTGTGTTTCTTCACCATGAAAAACACTCCGGGACAGCAACAATTCGAGACCAACCTCTGGAGCACTCTTTAAAGCTCTCACTTGGTCATAGTAGCACCAAAGAGACTTTGTATGTGTGTGTTTCTTAGAGAGAAAAGTGAGTAAAACAAAATGAATGAATCCTCCTCTTAATCCCTCTGTCTCCAGATCTCTCTATTTACCCCAAAACCGGCCAAAGTGGTTTATAGAAGTTAAACATGCATTGGCTAGCTTGGGAGGTGTTTGGACAAATGTCACATGGCAGTCGTAGCGGCGCTAACCCCTTAGAGTTAGCGTCGCTAACTCGGCCTGTCAGTGATTTGACACAATGTACATGCAGCCGTAGCGGCGCTAACCTTTAGGACTTAGCTAACGCTGCCTGCGATGTCAACTTTTGTCTTTTGTCATATTTGGTCCCTTAACTTAAGTTGATATCAGGTTTGACCCCGGTGTATGACCCAATAGGCCCATACATCATCAGCAACGGTCTATATGGCGTACGTACATTAGTGGGCATATTTTTAACAATGATGACCAAGGCACCCTTTACCGGTGTGTGTGAAAGGGCGCAAGACTTGTTGGGTATCGTACATACGGATGTGTATGTCCCGTTCAAGCATGCCACAAGAGATCATTCCTGCTACTTTGTTACCTTTATTGATGATTATAGTCGATACGGGTATGTCTACTTAGTGAGACAAATGTCGGATACCTTTGAGGTATTTAAGACTTATCAAAATGAAGTAGAGAATCAACTAGGGAAAAGAATTAAGACACTACATTCTGATAGAGGCGGTGAGTATCTTAGTTCTGAGTTTCGTGAACATCTTCGGAATTGTGGGATTGTCTCGCAATTAACCCCTCCTGGGACACCGCAATTAAATGGTGTCGCTGAGAGGAGCAACCGAACATTATTAGATATGGTTCGTTCAAGGATGTGTCATTCGGATGTTCCTGTTACATTTTGGGGATACGCAATTGAAACCGCTGGTAGAATCCTTAACCTCGTACCAACAAAGAAGGTTAAGAAAACACCGTATGAAATGTGGCATGGAAAGGTTCCATCCGTTTCATATTTAAAGGTCTGGGGTTGTCCTGCCTCCGTGAGACATGAGGTTGAGGGAAAATTGGAGCCCAGGGCCGAAAGGTGCTTTTTCATTGGTTATCCTGCTGGGTCTATGGGACATTTGTTCTACAAACCTTCAGAGAACAAGGTATTTGTTGCTCGAAGGGCAGTGTTCCTTGAGAGGGAACTGCTATCCAAAGACGCTAGTGGGAGGAGGGTTGATCTTGAAGAAATTCAAGAACCTGCCAATGTAGAACCTTATGTTGGCACTAGCTCACAACCTGCAAAGGTTGATTCTCAGTATGATGATGCTGGATATGATGTAAACCCATTGCCTCTTAGAAGATCTGGTAGAAGTCGTCATGAGCCCAAGAGATATGGTTTTCTCATGTCTGAGGGTTCTGACATGGTAATAGTCTCTGATGAGCCTACCAAATACCAGGACACTGTGGTAGGCCCTGACCAAGTGGCAAGAAGCAATGGAATCCGAGATAAAATCCATGTCCGATAACCAAGTTTGGGACTTGGTAGATCCTGTGCATGGGTGCAAACCCGTAGGGTGTAAATGGGTCTACAAGAAAAAGGATGGTGTGGATGGCGAGGTAGATACCTTCAATGTCCGACTGGTGGCTAAGGGTTTCACTCAAATTCATGGTCTAGACTATGAGGAAACCTTTTCCCCGGTGGCTATGTTTGTAGGAGTTCAAGTACAACACAGAAACGCAACTGAAGCAAAGATTTACATCAAAAAAGTTCTTGAACTCCATAGAATGGTATAAACTTGATACAATCATGCATGCAACCAAAACAAGCAACACAAGAGAAGAAATGGTGTTATACCTTCCTCCTTAGCTCCTTGCTACTGTGAGAAGGTTGTTTTTCGGATGGGATGAAACAAAACTTGAAGAAAACGCCTCCAAGCTCTTCTACCGAAGTTATACACCAAGAACACTCTACCTTGTGCTAGCAATGCCAGTCACCAACAATCACCTCTTGATTTGATGCACTTGCTTCAGCCCTTGACTTCTGGAAACACTTACAAATCCTCACAAGAACTCTTCTTTGAAGCTTGAGTGTGTAGGGAAGTTAAGATGGCAAAAGTTTCCAAAGCCTTCAAGGCATTAAGATAATATAAAACCTTATAGAGCCTTCTGGAACAGCTCTAGCCGGCCACAACTTGAATTTTCATTGGACCACCAAGCCAAGGCCAATGAAATTCAAGTGCCACTTCGGTTTCCGGGCTTCACGACCCCTCACAGGCTCTTACGGCTGGTGAAGCTTAAAAGCTCCACGGACCGTGCCATATTTTTACAAGTCGTAGAGTTATCCGTGGCGCATTTATCCTTCAGGATCCCTTCACGGTTCGTGAAGGACTGTGAAGCCACTCTGGTCCACGAGCCATAATGCTCGTGTAAGGACTCGTGGGGACACCATGCTTCACGACCCGTGGAGCATCCTTCACGGTCGTGAAGCTTAGGTCAACTGGAATTTGACCATTTTGACCGGCTGTTTTCACATAGGGCTATTTGGGTAGAAGTTAGGTGTATGACCCAATAGGCCCGTACATCATCGGCAGTGATACGACATACGTGTGTCAGTGGGCATACTCCAACAGACTCCCACTTGTACATGACGCACCGTATCCATATGTATCACAGACAGAGAGCGGCCTCTAGCAAGACATCTCTGCCCTCAAGTCGGTACGGTGTATGTCATCCCTGACAAGTACCAAATCACAACCAAAAGGTTTGAGATGGTCCTATAAATAAGTGATCAATAATCCCTTTGGTCACGATATCCATGTGAAGGCGAGACATGGTACTAAGTCATTCTCAGTCCTTCACGATTATGTTTCTCGATCAAGATTGGTGGTGACCAAAACATACGAGTTGCAATCGATTACTCAAATCACTGCACACTCGAGCACGGCCATGCATTTTGGTGTCAGCGCCCAATCATCGAGGGGCCCAGGGATATTTCTCAAAACAGAGGAACAAATTCCTTTGACTACATTGCCCACCACAGTGATCATACTTTTCCCAACTGCTCCCTTTATAACAGCCAGTTACGGACTGCGTTTGAAAATAATTAGAACAAAGCAAACCAAAGTGATGCAGACACATGCATCTCCAGTCTGAGGATGAAATGATATTATCATCCTGATTCACTCATGACTAGTACCACAAAGTGGAGTCAGGTGTGGGTCGTCCAGTCACTTGAAACCCCTTTCAAGTACAGGCGAAGTATTGCGTCCCCGTGTCCCAATCACCATTGGACACATGACCAATCATTTCCCTCAGTCTTCTTTCAGACTTCCTTCCCATGAAGAATGACTGACTTGTTAGAAATATGCTCATTAATGTACATACGCCATATGGACCGCTGCTGATGATGTATGGGCCTATTGGGTCATACACCGGGGTCTAACCTGATAGCAACTTAAGTTTAGGGACCAAATATGGCAAACGACAAAAGTTGACATCGCAGGCTGCGTTAGCGCCGCTAACACTTATGGTTAGCGCCGCTAAGTCCTAGAGGTTAGCGCCGCTACGGCTGCATGTACTATGTGTCAAATTACTGACAGGGCGCGTTAGCGCCGCTAACTATTTTGAGTTAGCGCCGCTAACTCATGGTTAGCGCCGCTAAACCCTGCCAGTGCCATTTGTCAAATCCACCTCTTAAATCAGCCAATGCATGTGATATTTGATAGATCGAGGCTTGGCCGGTTGAGAGAGATAATAACACGAATTCTGGATCTTTTAGAAGGGTGGAACTCTTTTGTTTAGTGTGGGTTTTTCTCTCAAGAAAACACTTCTCCTTCTTTGGTGCTACTAAGACCAAGTGAAGATACCAAGAGAGTTCAAGCTCAAGCTCCAGAATTGTGGTCTCATTGTTGCTGTCCCGGAGTGATTTTCGTAGTGAAGAAGCACGAAGGCTCGCTAGCTCTTGTGGTTAGACGTGTTCCCGGGGTACTACCCATTAGTTGATCCGCGTTTCTAGCTTGGAGCATCACAACCTCGAGACAACACGTTTTTCTGGAGCTAAGGAGAAAGGTATAATCACCTTCTTCCTTCTTTTCTTGTTGCATTTCTTTACATAGAGTTTGGTCCATTTTGGGATTTCTAGTTTTATGCTTTGATTGCTTGTACATTGGGCTGTTTTTGTTGTACATTCGCTTCTGCTGTGTGCCCACGAGAACCCAACAGTGGTATCAGAGCCACCTCTATGTTAGATTTGCACTTGGTGGCTTAAAAAATCCCGAAATCGGAATGTTTGTTTTCTGTTCGAACAAGGTTAGCGGCGCAAACCTCGAGTTAGCGGCGCTAACCCATAAAACTTAGCAGCACTAACGCGCAGCTACGGATTTTGTTTTTCAAGTTAAAATCAGTTTTGGTCTCGGGAAATTTTAGCCTTTTGTGATTCTGGAAATTTGTTCCAGATTATGTATTGGTAATTTTGTTACCATTTTGTCAAGTTTGGTTGTATGTGATAGATTTGAAATTGGTAACCTTGCTTTTGACCTTGTGGTTGACTTTGTGTGTTTAGATGCTATATAGTGATTTTATATCACATTATGGGCTGTAATATTTATTAATTCAGTTTGGTATGTAATAATATTGTGCCTTGCATGCCATTTCATTCATCCTTGTATTTGTACTAGATAAATAGGAAATTATTGTGGCTTGTACGCCATTTCAATTTCTATTGTATGTATTGTACAATTTGGATGAACACACACAATTTGGAGTCGGAAGGAGATGGAGCGTGTCCATAGAAGCCGGTGAAGTCCATTGGAGATGGCGGTTCTAGTGGGAGCTCGCATTGAAGATCTTCCGTCCCTTAGTTTGACCACGTTCTACCCGTTTTGGCTCACGAGAAGAACTCATAGGAATTATGGCAAGGGTTACCAATTTATTTCGTTTAAATGCGTGTGATGTGATTTTATATTATTCTTGCATGGTTTGCTTAGGATTCGCATGCTAGACAATTTTTTGAAAATTAATAAATCACAAGAGATTTGGTAAAAAATGGTTTGCAACTCGCGCGCGCTCACATACAAGATTAACTCAACTAGTGGAAATAGGTTTTGTCACTAAACAAGTTAATCTGTAACCAAGCCGAAAACAAAAGCCCGTTTTTCATAAAACGTAAATCTTGCGCCATCTGTAAGTCGATACCACCCGAATCTAGATTTATGGGTTTTGGTTGTCGAGCTTAGCACGAGCCAACTCTCATAAAACTGTGTGGAAGGTGCGTGTGACAAATTCACAATTTTGGTTGTCGAGCTTAGCACGAGCCAACTTTGGGGAATTTGTCACCGTATCTCTTGACGGACGATTTACAATTGCAAATTAAAATCCTTGAGTGATTGTCGAGCTTAGCACGAGTCAACCAAGAATTTTAATTTGGAATTGGTGCAAGTAGGGATCAAACATGCCAAACGACTAATGGTTGTCATAGGATCCCGCAAGTGTCTAAGAGTTGCAATAGAGATTGCAATCGGTACGATGGTTATCGGCCTAAATAGCTCCATGAAGTGATCCGCGGCAACCCCGTCATGGATTGGAGTGAAATATGGTTCTTAGCCCTTGTTAAAATATTTTTCGAGGCAATATGGGTAATTATTTTAACGAGGATTAAATCAAACTAACTAACTCGCGTACTCTCTTTAATTGTAGGATGTTGAATCAAAACCACAACACGTCGAACTTTTCACTTCGTATGTTCCTCAAAGGGAGAAACTCACGGGAGTGAACTTTGTTGACTGGCTTAGGCAATTGAGGATTGTCCTACGTGCCGAGTCTAAGTTGCACATGTTGGGGTTCGTGGTACACAGCAACGGAAGCATGCAAGGTCAAAAACATAAACAAGACCACATGGAGAACCCCATAAGTGTACCAATCTCTACAACTAAGAAATGCAACTTCAAAACAGAAAGAGAGAAGAAATATACCCTTGAAGAATCCTCTGGAGTTGGTGTAGATCAAGAACCCGTGTAGCACCTTATTCTCTATCGAAGTCCACCCCGGGAAAACCGTGATCCACTCGTACTAGCGAGCCATCGGGTGTCCTACACCATATGGAGACACCTTCTGGAACAACAACACTAAAGAACTCCAGGAACTCTCTTTTCTCGGTTCTCTCTCAAGCACACAAGAACAACTCCAAAATGTTTTCTTAAGTGTGTGTATTTTCACTTTCAACAACTAGAGAGAAAAATGAGAGAGTGCATGTGTTTTTTATGAACCTCATCTACCCCCTGGAACTCCCAAGGCCGGCCATAAAGAAATCCAAGCAATCCACATGCATTGGTGGAGAGTGGAGGTGAAAGGAATAAAGTTGTAATCTGCCAGACGGGTTAGCGCCGCTAACCGCCCAAACGTAGCGCCGCTAACCACTTAAGGTTAGCGCCGCTAACGTGGCCAAGTTAGCGACAACAGGGTTTAATGCCGCTAACCCTTCCTGATTATCAACTATCTTTAATTATTCATTTCAAACCCTCCCTTTTAGGTTGTTGTCAAGATCAACCCCCGGCGTGTGACCCGATAGGCCCATACATCATCGGTAGTGATCATTTGGCGTACGTGTGACAGTGGGCATACTTCAACAGACTCCCACTTGCACATGACTCTACGTACCCAATACATCACAGACAAGGAGCGGCCTCTAGTAAGACATCCTGCCCCCAAGTCAGTATGGGTTTTGTCTTCAGCACAAAAAACCAATCTGCAACCCATGTGAAAAGGTCCTATCGATAAGTGATCAATCATCCTTTTGTTCGCGATATCCATGTGAACACGAGACATGGTACTTAGTCATTCTCCGTTCATTCACGATTATGTTTCCCGATAGAGATTAGTGGTGACCAAAACTTGCAAGTTGCAATCAGATTCATTAATCATTGCACACTTGAGCACGGCCGTGCATTTTGGTGTCAGCGACCAATCATCGAGGGGCCCAGGGATATCTCTCTAAACAGAGGAACAAATTCCTTTGACTCACACTGCCCACCACAGTGATCATACTTTGCCCAGCTGCTCCCTTTATAACAACCAGTTACGGACTGCGTTTGAAAACAACTAGAGCAAAGCAAACCAAAGTGATGCAGCCACGTGTATCTCCAGTCTGAGGATGAACTGATATTATCATCCTGATTTACTCATGACAAGTACCACAAAGTAAAATCAGATGTGGGTCGTCCAGTCACTTGAAACACTTTCAAGTACGGGCGAAGAATTGCGTCCCCGTGCCCCAATCCCCATTGGACACATGACCAATTACTTCCCTCAATCTTAGTTCAGACTTCCTTCCCATGAAGAATGACCGACTGTGGACATTTAGAATGTTAAAACATTCAGGGAAGAGGTAAAACATGCAAAGTTGGAACACAATAAGGCTTACTGAGAGTACCCGCTACACGCGCATTACCAAACCCTTTTGATAATCGATACAAGCAGAAGCTCAATATTGCTTAATGTTCCCAAAAGAAAAGCATATCAAAATATTACTAAAACGAACTTAAGCCAAGTATATGCAGGCCCTAGTCTGATATAAAATCACTAACCCACTACTATAGCTAAGTTCACGGATCCGCCACCATTGCTCTCCGTGTGTACTCTGATTATGATCGTATCCCTGCTCCAACCAACCACTTCTAAAGTGTGCGTTGATGGGATTATGATCAATTGTCCAAGCCGTTATACATGCATTGTCTTAAAGGAATCCAATAAGACAAACAACGCTTGGATCTAAAATTTAATGTGCATGAGCCATCATACTCTCATAGTTTTCATAAAGATCTCTATAGAGTTATTGATGCTCTAAAGTCAAAATCTTATTTGCTTAAGCCATTGTACTCTCATAGTTTTCACAAGGATCTCTATAGAGTCACCAATGCTTTAAGAATAAAATCTTATGTGTTAAAGTCATCGCACTCTCATAGTTTCACAAGGATCTCTATAGAGTCACCGATACTTTAAAATCAAATCTTATGTGATTAAGTCATCATACTCTCATAGTTTTCATAAAGATCTCTATAGAGTTATTGATACTTTAATAATCACATTTACTAACGACACAATATTTGTAGAATCACAAACCCAATCGAATTGGAGATTATCCTAAAACATAAACTATCACACAGAGTAATAAATTACTTTCATATCTTATGATCAACAAGAACATATCTCAATATTTCTTGTACTTCATAAATTGCTTTGTTAATCCTCAATGGACGTATAATTCTTGACTCAAGCCAAAAATTATCAAGACATTATCTCAATTATTGCATATGTCCAAGACATATCACATAGGATAACAACAGCCCTCCCACTAGCTCTGACATCTATCCAAGTTTCATCGTTGGTCACTGAAAACTCAATCGCTTGATTTTCACAACACGAAACTTAGATGTTTGTTGAAGTTCAAGGCAGTCTTTTCTATGTATTGTAGATGTTACATGGATACTTTAGATGTAAAGCACCTTCGGACAGTGTTACCAACACTTCCTCATTGAATTCCTATTACGGAATACGGTCTTTGCATTGTGCAGCCATCAAACGGCATAAGTGTCCGTGTAAACTTCAACATATCCACTGGAAGAATGTCTTCATATGATACCTTCCATATGGTCAATCATCATGAAACCAATTCCGACCAGTCAGTATTTGAAGTTATCTACAAATTAATCCATGCAGATCTTATATCCAAAAGATCTATTTACACCTTTCTGGACTCATCTAGGTGTTGGATTATCCAAGCTCATCCTTGAAATCCAGCATGGATTATAGCTTATCTCATTACCTTTCCTTATCTTAGTAGACCCAAGGTCCACTACAGATTCCGGTAATTGATACATACGCAATGTATTATCAATAAGTCATCGTCCTCATGTATGTAATACATTTCCGGCCTTATGATGACTATTACCAGACTTATGAAGAGGTAATATCATAATGCCAAGTACTTCAACATTGCCATGTTAAGTTCCAATCATTACTGATTGAATGCTAGTGTCAACATCAGGTCATAATTTAAATTACACGTTCTTCCACAGGAATGCTTCAGTTGTTCATTTCCCTTTTCGAGCAACTCACCTCAGTTCTCAAAAGGTTATGAAAAGAACATCCAAAACTCAGAAGAACATATTTAAATGTATTAGCATCTTTTCAAGTTCATCCATCTCCCACTAAATGTAGACAAGATAACTTTAATCCATGAGGTAGATAAGCAAAGCTTTCTTTCTAGTCTAACCTCCATGGTTGCTAATTTGACCATCTTTGTTGTAATAAAACAAGAACATTGCCTGCCACTACTTAAGTACACCCATCTTTTAGGTTACTCAAGTCTAATCCATCAAAGGGAATCATATCTAGTATGTTCCTTTTCTCCACTTGGCGATCCATGTAGAACATGTATCCTAGGAGAGTTAAATTATGAGATATTCTCATAATTCTTTTTGATGAATAAGGAATCTATTATATCTCAACATCTCATAAGACTTGAGTATTTTAGTTTCCTTTTTGCCCTCTTCACATGTTATGAATTTGTTACGGGTGAGCTTTGAATACTTCTCAAGTTTCAAACACTTTTCTAATACCCTTTTCTTCTACCTTCATAGGTAAAGGTAACAAATTTATACTTAGTTCATCCTTATGACTTTGTTTGATTGCACCTTATACGTGAAGTGCAAGCGTAGTCCAACAAACTTTTATTCCTCTCACTTCAACTAGTGAAGGAAGTCATAGGTATTTAACTTTATAAGCAAGATTCAACGTCAACTAATAGCTTGAAGCTAAAAGATTCCAAGTACCTATCCACATGGACCTTGGTGATGTTAATCTTGTTTATATGGTTAAATCACCAATGCTTATAAGGATAACCAATCAATGATCATATTATTACTTCTTAAGCAAAAGCTTATTATTTATGCCACGACATGAATAAACTTTGATATAAAACTCTAAACCCACAATAACATAATTCAAAGTAATATTCATCGTCATCAATAGCATAGAAGATACAATGCTTCTTGCCACGCAGGGCGTAAAACATCTATCTAATGAAGTAATAAATTAGCTGGTAGGAATGACAAGATCAACTCTTCTAATCCTTTTAGCAAGAGATAAGCACACAAGCTTCTCTTCACTTCTTCCAGTTCTCCATGCATCATCGGCCTACTTCGGATAAACACCTACACTTTGCAACAAACAAGTTTGTAACAAACGTGAGTGCTTTGACTAGCGTTCAAAAACCTAGTCCTCTGAAGTAGAAGATCAATGGAGTATAACCATGAATGTACCTGAAGTCGAGGAGCTAACGTTCTTCCGCTTTAGGATACTTAGCTCATTCAGGCACTTAGAGCAGGCGTGACGGAGCCAATTTCCAATTTCCCCACAAAAGTAGCAAACTACCCCAAGTGGAACGTTATCTTGAGGCACAATCTCATTTGCCTCAACTTCCACGTTTATGGTAGGCTTAGTCAAACCAAGCTTTCCATGTGAGGTCAGTTTCTTCTTCTTATATTTTTGATTCCCAGTAACCTCAGCAGGTATGGACGAGATTTGCTTACCTTTGGCCATGTTCAACTCAGCAGCCTTTAACATGCCATGTAGCTCACTTAAGGACCATTCCATATTGTCTTTGAGATATTCCATGACGAACTTTTCATAAGACGTGGGCAGGGATTGGAGAACCAAGTTCACCATCAGTTCCCTCCCTATAGGAAATCCAAGTCTCTCCATTTGGTCCATGTACGCCTTCATCATAAGGACATGAACACTTACATCCCCGCCTTCCTGCATCCTACAACCGAACAAAGCCTTGACATACTCAAAAAGTTCTTGTATAACTTGCTGCGGGAACATGTCCTTTAGCTTATTAATCATGTTGTACGCACTCATATGCTTGAGTTGCTTTCGCAGCTCACAGCTCATAGTCGACAACATGAGACAAGAAACATCTTGTGTATCGCTGACACGCTTTTCCCATGCGTATCTCGTGGCCCAGTTCGCATTGGTAGCAGGTGGCTCCGGAAGAGGCCCCTCAGGGACGTGCAACTTTGACTCGTGTTGAAGGACAATCCTTAATACACGATACCAGTCAACGAAGTTCACTCCTATGAGTCTCTCCTTTTCCAGGAATAAACGAAATGATAGTTTTGATGTAGTGTCGTTAAGATTTGCCATCTAAAATAAGAGTACGAGTTTTAGTAAGTTTCGATACAATCCTCGTTATGATAATTACCCACTTGATTTAAGAAAACCAAATTATCTTAACAAGGGCTAAGAACCTACAAAATACCCCAATCCATGACGGGTTTGCCGCGGATCACTTCATGAAGCTATTTTAGGCAGGTAAACGACATACCAATTGCAATCCGTGATCGCAACTCTTAGACACTTGCGGGATCCTAGGTACTCGCAATTCCCATTTGGCATGTTTGATCCCTCTCACACCATTCCTCATTAATCCACTTTGATAGCTCGGCTAGAGCTCGACAACTACCAAGGCGTTTTAATTCTTGGAATTGTAAATCAATCGTCAAGATACACGGTGGTACTCTAGCCCAATGGCCGGCTCGGCTAGAGCTCGACAACCGACCCTTGCGAGTTGCCACACGCACCTTCCACACAGTTACACAAAACCGGCTCGGCTAGAGCTCGACAACCGATCTTGCTTCACTAGATTCGGGTGGTGTCATCTTACGGATGGCGTGAGATTTACAATTTAGAAAAACAGGATTTTGTTTTACCGGTTAAAACAATTTTAACCAATTCTTGTCTATGTGGCGCGCGGAGTTTGTAAACAAGTTAAAAACTCTTTGGTTTTATTATTTTGAAAAGTTTTCTAGCATGCGAAGATCCTAAACATCCATGCAAGAAATAATACAAAATAAAACCAACCACGCATGTAATACAAGTCCGGTAACGAGCCATAAACCCTATGCGTCTTGCCCGTGAGCCAACGGGTAAGACTAAGTCATCTAAGGACTAGACCGAATGACTTGATGTGTGCTCCTCTCACTCGATCCATCGCGTCTCCTACCGACCTCCGGATCCAAGCTTGCCAAGACACCCTCCATGGTTCTTGATGGTTGCTTCGGTTCTATTTTTACAATTTACAAAATTTAAAAGGAAATGGCATGCAAGCCACAATTTCTATTCTAAGCTAATACTACAAATTACAAAGAATACGAAATCGGCATGCAAGCCGTTAAAATATACAAACCGAATAAATTAAAATATTACAAACCATTATGTGGTACAAACCACCAAATGAATGAACAAATTAATTTAAACAATCAAACACATCACATAGGTCTCAAAGGCTCAAAATGTTACCGGATACACATACTACAACCACATACAAGAAATCACAAACTATACATGGTGTGCCACACAAAACCATGCAAATCTTATATGTCTTGGTTAAGATTATCAAATAACTCAAGGCACAAATAATCCTATGTACATATGCATTAGGAACCTCAAACTAGTCAAAATTCCATAGTCATATATACACAATGTAAGTATATGCAATTAACCATTTTCATGCCAAAATGTTAATCCACATATAAATACACCAACCAAGACATAAGGCAACTTAATCAAAGCTCACAACTAATCTGGAATAAATTCCAGAATCAACGAGTAGCTCAATCGATCCAACAAAATTGATTTTAGGCAAAAATGCATTCTGCCAGCCGGGTTAGCGCTGCTAACTATATAGAGTTAGCGCCGTTAACTTAGACTTAGCGCCGCTAACGCGAGAGAGGATAGCGACCGCTACGGACGGGATAGCGCCGCTAACATGGTAAGGTTAGCGCCGCTAAACCCTGGACAGAACCAAAATCACATTTTTCGGATTTTCAAAGCCACAAAGTGCAAATCTAGTGTAGAGGTGGCTTTGATACCACTGTTGGGGTTCGTGGAACACAGCAACGGAAGCATGCAAGGTCAAAAACATAAACAAGACCACATGGAGAACCCCATAAGTGTACCAATCTCTACAACTAAGAAATGCAACTTCAAAACAGTAAGAGAGAAGAAATATACCCTTGAAGAATCCTCTGGAGTTGGTGTAGATCAAGAACCCGTGTAGCACCTTATTCTCTATCGAAGTCCACCCCGGGAAAACCGTGATCCACTTGTACTAGCGAGCCATCGGGTGTCCTACACCATATGGAGACACCTTCTGGAACAACAACACTAAAGAACTCCAGGAACTCTCTTTTCTCGGTTCTCTCTCAAGCACACAAGAACAACTCCAAAATGTTTTCTTAAGTGTGTGTATTTTCACTTTCAACAACTAGAGAGAAAAATGAGAGAGTGCATGTGTTTTTATGAACCTCATCTACCCCCTGGAACTCCCAAGGCCGGCCATAAAGAAATCCAAGCAATCCACATGCATTGGTGGAGAGTGGAGGTGAAAGGAATAAAGTTGTAATCTGCCAGACGGGTTAGTGCCGCTAACCGCCCAAACGTAGCGCCGCTAACCACTTAAGGTTAGCGCCGCTAACGTGGCCAAGTTAGCGACAACAGGGTTTAGCACCGCTAACCCTTCCTGATTATCAACTATCTTTAATTATTCATTTCAAACCCTCCCTTTTAGGTTGTTGTCAAGATCAGCCCCCGGCGTGTGACCCGATAGGCCCATACATCATCGGTAGTGATCATTTGGCGTACGTGTGACAGTGGGCATACTTCAACAGCACATCCTTGAGGAACCCCTTCCTGAACCACCTGCTATCAATGCGGAATGGACCATCCGATACGCGTATGAAAAGCGTGTTCGGTATACGCACGATGTTGCTAGCCTCATGTTATCAAGTATGAGCTTGGAACTGTGAAAGAAATTTGAGCACATGACTCTGTATGACATGATTAATAAGCTGAAGGAAGTATTCCAACAGCAAGTTAGGCAAGAACATTATGAGTGTGTAAAAAGTCTAACCGGTTGTAAGATGCGGGAAGGCAGGAGTGTAAGTGCCCATGTTTTGAAGATGAAATCATACATGGACCAGATGGATAGGCTTGGTTTTCCTATAGGGAGGGAGCTCTGTGTGAACTTCATACTTCAGTCTCTGCTCGCATCATATGAGAAGTTTGTAATGGACTATCATATGAATGGAAAGGAAATATCTATAGATGAATTGCATGGACTGTTGAAGGTTGTAGAATCTAACATGTCCAAGCATGAATCATCCTCATCCACTCCTATTCATGGTTCTAAGGAACAACTTTTAGCCAAGAAGAAGATGTTAGAATATGCCCACCGATGCAAGTATACCATTTGGAATCACTACCGATGATGTATGGGCCTATTGGGTCATACACCGGGGTCAAATCTGACAGCAACTTAAGTAAAGGGATCAAAAATGGCAAAAGAGAAAAGTTGACTTCGCAGGCCACGTTAGCGCCGCTAACTATTAGGAGTTAGTGCCGCTAAGTACTATAGGATAGCGCCGCTACAGCTGCATGGGCTTTATGTCAAGTCAACTGACTGGCCGCGTTAGCGCCGCTAAGTATGGGTTAGCGCCGCTAAGTCCAAACGGCACCTTTTTGTCATATCACCTCAAAAGATAGCCAATGCATGGGGTTGAGTCTGAGACTCTCTTGACCGGCTGTGGGAGGTGAAATGTCGATATGGAGCTTATAAAAGACCTTTATTCAGCCTCATTTGTCTCTCTTGACTAGTTACACATACATACATACTCACAAAGTGCTACTAAGACTTTTGGTGAGTTCTACAAGAGAGAGTTAGGGTCTTTGCTCCAGAATTCGATTCTAAGTGTTGAGTTGCTGTTCTCCTAGTCGGTTTTCAAGCAAGAAGAACCCAAAGGAGCTTGCTAGCTCAAGGGATTTGACGTGTTGCCGGGGTATTATCCTCTAGTTGATTCGTTCAAGCCAAGGAGAAGCAAATACATTCACTACACCGACTTTTGCTGGAGCTAAGGAGCTGGTATAACCATCTCAACCCTCTCTTTTGTTGCATTTCATATCATAGAGATTGGTCCATTATTGGGGTTTTTCGATTTCATGCTTTTTGTGCTTGTACTTTGGGGCATTTTTGTTGTACCTTTGCTTCCGTTGCGTGCCCTGAGAACCCCAACAGTGGTATCAGAGCCACCTCTATGATTGTTATGCACTTGGTGGCTTTGAAAACCCGAAATTAAAATTGTTTGTTTTCTGTCGAACAGGGTTAGCGGCGCTAACTTTGAGTTAGCGGCGCTAACTAGTTTTAGATAGCGGCGCTATCGTCGCTGGTCAGTTTTTGTTCATGTTTAAAAACAGTTTTTTGGTCTCGGGTTTTTAGCCATGTTTTGAGCTTCTGGAAATTTTAATCTTGTTACTTTGATGTTTAAATTCCAGTAGCATGTATGTATGTTTGGTTATATGTGAATATGTTAGTTGGTAACCTTGCCTAGACCCTTTGGTTGTTTTGTGTGTTTGGATGCAAATTTGGTTGTATTATTATTCTTATGATTAATTTGTAATAATAATGTGGCTTGTATGCCATTTCATTCATCCATGTAATTGTAGTAGATAAATAGGTATTTTATGGCTTGTATGCCATTTTATTCTATTGTATGTATTTTATGATGGATGATGAACACACAAGAAGGGTCAAAGGAGATGGAGCTAGGAGCCCATGAAGCCCACGATGGAGTCCAATGGAGATGTCGGGATTAGTGGGAGCTCGCATCGAAGATTTTGTCCCTAGAATTGACCAAGTTCTTCCCGTTCGGCTCATGGGAAGAACGCATAGGTTTTTATGGCAAGGGTTACCAATTTTAATATTTTATGCGTGTGATTTGATTTTGTATGCATGGATTGTGTAGGATTCGCATGCTAGATAATTTTTCGAAAATTAACAAAATCAAAAGAGATTTGATAAAAATGGTTTACAACTCTCTCGCGCGCTCACATACAAGATTAACCCACCTAGTGAAAATAGGCTTTTGTCACTTGCATGTTAATCTAAAACCAAACCGGAAACAAAAGCCCGTCTTTCCACGAAACGTAAATAATGCACCATCCGTAAGATGATACCACCCGAATCTAGTCTTATGGGTTTTGGTTGTCGAGCTTAGCACGAGCCAACTCCCATAAAACTGTGTGGAAGGTGAGTGTGGAAATTCACAATTTTGGTTGTCGAGCTTAGCACGAGCCAACTTTGGTGAATTTGTCACCGTATGTCTTGACGGACTATTTGCAATTTTGGATTTGAAATCTTGGTTTGTTGTCGAGCTTAGCACGAGCTAACCAAAATTTCAAGATTCAAAATTGGTGCAAGAAGGGATCAAACATGCCAAACGACCATTGGATGTCGTAGGATCCCACAAGGCGCTAAGGATTGCAATAGAGATTGCAATTGGCAAAATGGTTGCCGACCTAAATAATTTTATCATGTGATCCGCGGTAACCCCGTCACATGGTGGGATGAAATACGGTTCTTAGCCTTGTTAAAGTTAATTCTTTATGGGTAAATTAATTTAACAAGATAATACATATCTATAACAAACTAATTTAAGTCTACTTTGCAATTTTAGATGGCATCAACAAGCGTGTAGGACCGGCTGGGGGACGGGGTTCTAAACTAAACTAAAACACCCTAATGCTAGGACTGATCTAGGATGAGAAATAGCGCGGAATTCTATTTCCCAAACCTCCTAAGGATTCTAAGATCTGCTTAGGTGTCCGGCACACAGTAACACACAGAGTAGAAACAAGAACACACTCTAAGAACTCACACAGAGATGCCTAGCCTGCCCTTGGATTCGGATTAACACTTAGATTTCGGTTTACGAGGGCTAGTTTGCGTTAATCGAGGCTTAAGGTCGTAAAGGTCGAGTTTCGTGGCTTCTTCTTTTCGAATATGCGAATTAAGACTATTTATAGGCCCAGACTAGTCACTACGTGCGAAGTGCCAGTCACTACGCACGTAGTGACCTCAATTCGCACGAAGTGAAAGTGTTATCTAATCCATATTGATCAACATCCTCACCACGTGCGAAGTGGTACTCACTACGCACGTAGTGAGGTCATTTCGTGCGTGGTGAACCGGATAACCAAAATGGTGATTTTTCCACGCATACTTAAACTTCCAAACTCTCACCAACACATGGTTAAGTACTTGTAAGCTTAAGATAATCACATAGAATCACTAAGAACATATAAACATGCAAACCATTAATCAAAACACATTTAATTAACACCACATGAATATACTTTATTGATACGAACTAGGGATTTACAAACATGCACCAACAAACTCCCCCTAAGACCTAGTTCTATCAATAACCATTGCACTAAGCAAAAATCTACAAAGCAACATGCACAAAGCAAAATGCACACAGCAGAATGCACTAAGCAAAAATTTGCACACAGCAAAATTCATACAGCAGAATTTTAAACGAATACCTTTCGTCATGCCCTTACCTGCACTACGCACGATGTGAGCTGTAACTCGTGCTTAGTGACTCCATTTCGCATGTGATGAGCTTCTCCTCTATGAACCTTGATACTGTTAGTACTACACTCAGCAGCAACCAGTCAGTAACTTCAAAACCACTAATAAGCATCTAAGTACATCAAAGCGAAAAGAGAAAGTCTAAACAAATAACACACTAAAAGACATAAAAACATATCAATCCTCTTCGTATGTTTTGTTTATCAACTTCGTGCGTTTTGATTCACTTCGTGTGAGTCAGCTTCCTCACATAGAGTTGGCTCTTTTTCTCGATTGTCCTGTACTTAGCACACAGCTATTAGTAACTTCAGGGCAAGTTATTAACATATAAGTACCAGTGAACATTCGGAGTAATAACGAACAATAAAATCAAGAAATAAGATAGACTGAAGGAAACTTTAACTAATAAAAGAATATAAATTTAAATCTAATCTATTTACTAACTAAATCCTAAGGAACAAACTTAAAAACAAACAGTAAAGAAATTGCAGGAATTTAAAATTACTGAAATTAAATCTTTTTGTGAGAAGGTTCCAATATGGAGTCAGTACCAGCTCGTCTATACTTAGTAGTCATTCATTTCAGAACTTTGGGCCTAAACATATTCTCTCAAACTCTGTCTGTCAACCTAACTTTCCTCAGATAATGACAGATTTTGTTTCAACATTTTCAGATTGGATACATGGTTAAGGCTATCTCTTTCAAAGTCTCACAGTATATTGATTTACTTAGTAGTTTGCACAACTTGGTTACCTAGACTACCATGCTTGTGTGATTTCGTTAATTTGTCAACGCATTATATGCTCTTTGACATGGAGGTCAATTTTTCACCTCACTTGACATTTTTCTTGCTGAGCTTGTGTCAATGCATTTTATGCTCTTTGACAATTTAACATTTAGATCGATAAGTCTAAATTCTTTTGACATAAACAAGGTTTGGGGTCAATTTTTCACCCTCTTTTACATTTTGCTCATTGTCATTTATCACATTTGGCATGGTAACAGGTGTGTGCATCAAACTAAGCTAGTCTTAACTGTTTTTGACCTATAGACTTGGAATGTCTCGATAGCTTAAATCTTATGAGATTTTTACAGCATAACCATCTATCTGTCTAGACTTTCCTTATATGTCTTACACACTATCTGTTTCTTATCTGATTCAGCTATGTTTTCAGACATTTTTCTCAGGATTATGTATATACCTTCAGTCCTAATTTTACTAAGACATACTTTGTATTGATAGCCAGTGTGCCATCACTCTCCATCTAGGTTGGATCAACTTCTCATTTTTATATTTTCTAAAATTTCGAAATTTTCTAAGTTTTCTGATTTTTTTGTATTTTCTAAGTTTTCTGATTTTTTTGTATTTTCTAAGTTTTCTGATTTTTTTGTATTTTCTAAGTTTTCTGAACGATCTATCTCCCCCTAAAATACTAAACAATCTAAAAACTAAGAAAATAGAAATGCAACGACACAGAAAATAAGCTGAAAGAAAATAAAATGATAAAGACACACAGTCATAGAAACCTTAACCTGGACTATTTCGGTTGACACCCTTCACTTAGAAGAATGAGTTAGACAACGTTAGGAACCCAAGCCCGGATGGTCATGGGTTTCCCGTCTTCTCCAACCACTGGAAGTTTCATCCATGTTCCAGTCTTGATGATCCTGTCACTTGATTCCTTGGACATTTGAACACACAGTTTGTTAGTCCACTTAGGAATCCTTTGATGCTGAACAGGAAGAGTTGAGTTTTGATGGTTTTTGAGAAACGTTTTATTTTCTTGCAAAATCTCAACTTTCTTGTTACAGCTTTGATGTGTCTTCTGATCACACTTGTAACTGAGGTGACCAGGTCTCCTGCACACATAGCAGACCCTTTCTGGGTATTGCTTCACAGAGCCTTTCGTTACCTTTTGAGGCCGATACCCTAACCCTTGATGTTTGGGTAGTTGTTTGACCTCTTGGTATGGACGGGTATCAGGAGACTTAATACCCTCATTTTCAAATTTCCGAAGTGCATCATGGATACGATGCATCAACGGACCTTGCACATAGGAACTGTCCAACAGTTCTCTAATGCCTGGTTCAGCCTTTTTGGTAACCTCTTGCTGAACCTCATTCTTCTGAGGCTTACCCACATCCTCATGTAGCGTTAAATCCTCATTTGAGGTTAATGCAGAAGATTCATCAACCTTTGTGAATAGTGGGTCAGCTTCAGAATGGACATCATCGTTCACCAGTTGATTTAACACTGGTGGTGGACATTTTGAATATACGTTTTTGTCCTTTTCTGAATCGGTACCTTGACCTCTCTGATCGATTATGTACTCAAAAAGATAAGAAGACGTGGAATAGCTTTTGAGTTTTTGACTCAGAGTCTCATAATCGACCTTTGAGGTAGCAAGGTCCCGTTTCACCTTATCGATTTCGTTTATGTAAAACACGATAGCATCTTGTTTATTTAACAGAGCCACACCTAGTTCATTAACCTGTTTACCTAGACTTTCATTCTTTTCTTTTAATTGATTTTCTCTTCCTTTGATCAACAGGTTATTATCTAACTTAGATGTGAGATCTGAAATAGTAGACTTTAAGAACACTATCTGTTTTACATATTCATCACACGAACCACAAGGTAATCCAAAGGTACATACCTGATCCGCAGACGGTTGACCACATCTGCACACCTTTTGATTTGACTCTTTGGCACGGACATTGACTGGTGTCTCTTCTGCAGCTGGTGTCGAGGCTGGTTCATCATCATTGCTGGCACTTGATTCTTCTTAACTTGAATAGCTTTCGGTCTCGGATGGAGAATCTTCGTTCAACACATGAACGTTCGCCAAGTTGATATCAGCATCAGCATTCCCGAACTGTACAGACCAATCCACTCCCTCATCTCTTTGAACAACCGCCATAGCCTTAGTCGGTGTTGGAGTTGCTTCAGATTTTATGGTTGTGGAGGTAGATGATCTGCTGCCAGAACCAGTTTTGAATAGATACCTCGGTCCCGAATTCTTCGGCTTTTCACATTCACGCGCGAAGTGACCCTTTTCACCACAGTTATAGCAGGTCACAGCAGATTTATCAAAGCCGAGTTTGGTATCCTTGATTGCTGATATTGACTTTCCCGTTCTTCGCTCATAAGCTTTTGCCCTTCTCACTAAGTTGGCATACGACCAGAGGATATCTTGTCTCTCCATCTCATCCTCGTCGATCTGGTCATAGTCCTCTTGAGTCATATGAGCATTACCAATCTTCCCCTTCAGTAGATCATCATAAGAGGAGACTAGTGCACTTAGCATGCTCATATGTGTCTTAACCTCATCTGTACTTCCATAGTTGAAGTGTTCGACATTAAGTCCGGAGGAAGATGCAGTATAAGATGGCCCAGAGGATGAAGCATCAGAGGTAGATCTGCCCGATTCATTCACGTTGGTCACATAGGCAGACTGTAGGGGGGCATGTGAAGAGGTGGATGACGAGACAGGTGTTCCGGAGTAGTAGAGTGAGGGGTTCTGTTGATAACTAGACATTGAATCCAGGTTTAGTTCCTCCTGCTCCTGCTCCTTTAACTTGGTGATGAAATCATTAAAGTCCATCCCGTCAAAACCGTTACCATTCTTGAGTATCATGATGAATGGCCGCCAGCTCTTGGGCAAAGCATTCGCCAAGATCTCTACTTGCTGCTTCTCTGGAACAGTAACACCCAGACTGTCCAGTTCACTTAGAAGGTGGTTGTATCTTGTAATAAGGGAAGGAATCTTCTCATCTCTTGTAGCCGTGAAATGGTCTAATTCCTTCCTTAATTGACTTGCTTTAAGTTCCTTCAGAGCAGCGTTTCCCTCATTCCTCTTCTCAAGAGCTCTCCATAGACTGTAGGAAGTTCGATACCTCCTAAACTGGTGAAAAATCTCGTTGGGAATCGCCTGAATCAGTTGAGCATATGCCTTCTTTTCGGCATTGTAATTGGTCTGCTGTTCGACAGTCATCTTGTCGTAAGGGGTTTCAATGTTTCCCTCCCCTTTCGGAACCATATACTCAACGTTCATGGCTCGCCGCAATCTACAGTCAACCCCATCTAGAAAGATTTCGAACCTGGGCTTCCACATAGGATAGTCCTCCATGGTTAGCAATTTCGGCACTTTGTTTATACTGCCCATTTCTGTTTCTAGTAAAAGGTTGTTTAAGGCAGTGGTTTGTTTAGAGGCCATTTAGATTGACTTTGAGAACCAAGGCAGTAAGCACACAGAGTAAAAATTGATTTTGAGAGACCACACAGTCCAGTACGTGCGAACTGGCTTCACCACGCACGTACTGGAGAACCACTACGCACGGAGAAGAAAACAAAGGTTCTAGACGCACACACAGCAACTACGCACGCACCACAAGCACTTCGTGCGGACTGCGAGCACCACGCACGCAATCATAGGATCTAGAACACACACAGTTCGTGCGAACTGGCTCCACTACGCACGTAGTGGAAGTCCACTACGCACGGACGGAATTCAAAAAACTAATCGCTAAAAATTTTGACCTTTTAAACGCAAAAGACCTATTTCCGACCTATTTTCGGTTAAAATCGACGCAAGAGGGCACACACAGGCCTAAAGGAACACCTAGATCGACAAATCCTAAGGAAAAGTGATCAATCAAAGCACAAGGCTCTGATACCACTTTGTAGGACCGGCTGGGGGACGGGGTTCTAAACTAAACTAAAACACCCTAATGCTAGGACTGATCTAGGATGAGAAATAGCGTGGAATTCTATTTCCCAAACCTCCTAAGGATTCTAAGATCTGCTTAGGTGTCCGGCACACAGTAACACACAGAGTAGAAACAAGAACACACTCTAAGAACTCACACAGAGATGCCTAGCCTGCCCTTGGATTCGGATTAACACTTAGATTTCGGTTTACGAGGGCTAGTTTGCGTTAATCGAGGCTTAAGGTCGTAAAGGTCGAGTTTCGTGGCTTCTTCTTTTCGAATATGCGAATTAAGACTATTTATAGGCCCAGACTAGTCACTACGTGCGAAGTGCCAGTCACTACGCACGTAGTGACCTCAATTCGCACGAAGTGAAAGTGTTATCTAATCCATATTGATCAACATCCTCACCACGTGCGAAGTGGTACTCACTACGCACGTAGTGAGGTCATTTCGTGCGTGGTGAACCGGATAACCAAAATGGTGATTTTTCCACGCATACTTAAACTTCCAAACTCTCACCAACACATGGTTAAGTACTTGTAAGCTTAAGATAATCACATAGAATCACTAAGAACATATAAACATGCAAACCATTAATCAAAACACATTTAATTAACACCACATGAATATACTTTATTGATACGAACTAGGGATTTACAAACATGCACCAACAAAGCGCAAACACCACCACCACCAATGTTTCTCTTAGAGTTTTCCTTGAAAAGGAGAAACTCGATGGGAGCAACTTCATGGATTGGTATAGGCAACTCAAACTTGTCCTACGCTATGAAGGGAAGATGCACACCATAGAGGAACCCTTACCCGAGGCACCTCCAAGCGGTGCAACTAGGGCAATCCGAGAGGCATATGAAAAATGCCTCAAGGAGACTGAGGAGATTACATGCCTCATGCTGAGCACCATGAATACCGATTTGCAAAAGCAAATGGACCACTTAAGTGCTCACGACTTGATCGTGCAGCTGCGGGATATGTTCCAGCAGCAAGCGAGGCAAGAGAGGTATGAATGCTTCAAGTCGGCCCTCGCTTGCAAGCTTCAAGATGGAGGGAACGTGAGTGCTCATGTTTTGCGTATGAAAGCAAACATTGAGCGGATGGAGAAGCTAGGATTTACCATCGGGAGGGAGATGGCGGTCGATTTGATCCTCCAATCCCTGCCCAGTGCATATGACCAATTCACTATGAGTTATCATATGCATAGCATGGATAAATCCTTGATGGAGTTGCATGGTATGCTCAAGACTGCCGAAGAGAGCATGACCAAGAGCAAGCCATCCTCCTCCTCCACTCCCATTCTTGCAATCCGGGAAGGCCGCATAACCAAAAGGAAGGCCGCCCCTTCCAAGAAAAGGAAGGGTAAGGGAAAGGTTGGTGCAACCAAGCCTGCCCCGGCCTCCGAGGGTAAGGGTAAGGGGAAGACTCCCCAAGCCAAGACTCCGGAGGATGCGGAGTGCTTCTTTTGTGGGGGCAAGGGCCACTACCGCCGAAGCTGCCCCAAGTACTTGGAGGGACTCAATAAGCTCAAGGCAATGAGCATATCGGGCCCGGAAACTTCAGGTACGTTCATGATAGAACTTCACCATACTTCTACTTCTAGAGGCTGGGTTTTAGTTACTGGCTGTGGCACTCACATATGTAATATGGTGCAGGTGCTAAGGGCAAGTAGGAGCTTGGAGAAGGGAGAACTAGATCTTGTGATGGGAAACTCCGAGATTGTCCCGGTGGAAGCTCAAGGAAGTGTGGAGCTTTCATTCAAGACTAGTTATTCTATTTTATTGAAAAATGTCTGCTATTCGCCCTATGTGGCTAGAAACATTATATCACTTCATGCATTGTATGACGATGGTTACAAATTTTATTTTGATGATGATACTATTATATGCTTTAAAGATAACATTGTTTATTTTAAAGCTTTACCATGTCATGGCATTTATGAAGCAACTGCATACATTAATTCAACAAAGTCTATCATGAACATTGATTCTAGTTCCAAAGATGGTTTGGATAAGTATTCCTTATGGCATGGTCGTCTTGGCCACATAAACAAGACTCGCATCACCAAGCTTCAAGTGGATGGAATCTTGGAGACATTTGACCAAGGGTCGAATGATGTATGTGATTCTTGTTTACTAGGCAAGATGACAAAGGCACCCTTCACGGGGACAAATGAGAGAGGTAAAGACCTCTTGGACATCATCCATACGGATGTATGTGGGCCTTTTAAACATGTTACAAGGAATAACTCGAGATACTTCGTAACCTTTATAGATGACTATAGTAGGTATGGATATGTCTATCTTGTCAAGCACAAGAATGAAACTTTTGAAGTGTTCAAGACATTCCAAAACGAGGTTGAGAATCAATTGGGCAAAACAATAAAGATACTCCGGTCTGATAGAGGTGGAGAGTATCTAAGTACCGAGTTTATCGATCATCTTAAGAATTGTGGAATTATTTCGCAATAAACACCTCCAAGGACTCCACAATAGAATGGAGTCGCTGAGAGAAGGAACCGGACTTTACTAGATATGGTAAGGTCCATGATGAGTCGAACTGAGGTACCTATTAGTTTCTGGGGATATGCCCTAGAAACGGCGGTAAGGATCCTTAACCTTGCACCAACCAAGAAAGTATCGAAAACACCTTATGAAATGTGGCATAATAAGAAGCCGACACTTTCATATCTACGAGTTTGGGGTTGTCAAGCTTACGTGAGACGTGAGACTGAGGACAAACTTGAACCTCGATCGGAAAGGTGTTACTTTATCGGATATCCTTCTGCCCGTGTTGGATATATTTTTTATAAACCTTCTGAGAACAAAGTTTTTGTTGCTCGAAGAGCATTCTTCTTAGAAAGAGAATTGCTATCCAAACAAAGAGGCAACAAGGAAATTGATCTTGAGGAAGTTCAAGGATCAACCGATAAAGAACTTGAGGTTGGCACTAGCTCTCAACCTAGGACGGTTGAAACTGAGCAAGAAAATGCTGCAATACCTGACACTACTTCATCTCTTACTCCAAGGCGTTCCAGTAGAACTCGTTTCGAGCCAGAGAGATATGGTTTCTACATATCTGAGGGCAGCGAGTTAGTAGTGGACTCTGATGAGCCCTCTAACTATAAGGAAGCCATGGCGGGCCCTGAGTCTGCACATTTGAAAGAAGCGATGGAAAGTGAGATGCAATCCATGTCGGATAACCAAGTTTGGGAACTGGTTGATCCTACACCCTGGGTTAGACCCGTAGGGTGTAAATGGGTCTTGAAGAAGAAGACCGGCATGGACGGAACCTTGGATACTTTCAAAGCTCGACTTGTGGCAAAGGGTTTCACTCAAACACCCGGTGTTGATTATGATGAAACCTTCTCCCCAGTGGCTATGTTGAAATCAATCCGGATACTTCTGGCCATTGCCGCATTTTATGACTATGAAATATGGCAAATGGATGTTAAAACCGCCTTCCTTAACGGGAAGCTTTCCGAAGAGGTGTATATGACACAACCTGATGGTTTTGAACATCCAGAATATCCGAACAAGGTTTGTAAGCTAAAGAAGTCCATTTATGGACTTAAGCAAGCATCTCGCAGTTGGAATCTGTGCTTTGATGAGAAAATCAAGGAATTTGGATTTTCGAAAAGCAAAGATGAACCATGTGTATGACATATTACTCATTGGAAACCATGTTCCGAGCCTTAAGAGTGTAAAAGCTTGGCTCGGGAATTGTTTCTCAATGAAGGACTTAGGCGATGCGAGCTATATTCTGGGAATCAAGATCTATAGAGATAGATCTAGAAAGCTACTTGGGCTTTCTCAAAGTGCATACATAGATAAGGTCGTGAGACGCTTTAAAATGGAGGAATCCAAGAAAGGAAACCTCCCTATGGCGCAAGGCTTGATGTTGAGCAAGACTCAATGTCCTACCTCCCAAGAGGAGATAGAAGTAATGAAGCGAGTACCATATGCTTCGGCTGTGGGATCGATCATGTACGCCATGTTATGCACTCGTCCTGATGTGTCATGTACTTTAAGCATGACTAGTAGATATCAGGCTAATCCCGGGGAACCTCATTGGAAAGCTGTAAAGAACATTCTTAAGTACCTTAGACGTACAAAAGAAATGTTCTTGGTATATGGTGGGGAAGAAGAGCTAAGAGTAAAGGGTTACTCGGACGCTAGTTTCCAAACGGATAGGGATGACTGCCGATCTCAATCGGGGTTTGTATTCCTTTTAAATGGTGGTGCTGTGAGCTGGAGGAGCTCCAAGTAAGACACGGTGGCTGATTCGACTACTGAGTCGGAATACATTGCGGCAAGTGAAGCTGCAAAAGAGGCCGTGTGGATGAAGAAATTCATCCAAGATCTACAAGTGGTTCCAAGCATCACTGACCCTATTGAGATATTTTGTGACAATGAGGGTGCAGTGGCCTTGGCGAAGGAACCAAGAGCTCACAAGAGAACAAGACACATTTTGCGCAAATACCACTTCATACGAGAAGTAGTTGAGAGTGGTGAAATCGTCATAAGCAGAGTAGCAACGGATGAGAACCTTGCGGATCCGTTCACGAAACCATTATCGCAAGCAGCTCATGATTCTCACACTAATGCTATAGGTGTAAGATTTGCTAGCGACTTGGTTTGAGTTTGTATATTTAGTTTGTTTGATATGTAAACTTTATTTTATATTTTGGGAACGATATAGACAGTATTGTAACTTATGCTTGTTTCGATATATAATAGAGATTATATATGCGTATGATACAATTACATTCATAAGACTCTACTGTGTTCCATCTTAGCATGTTTAATCACTTCCGGAAATATTTTATATTTCAAACTTTCCACGGTCGGTCAATCTTGTGGAAGGAAGATTGAAACAAGACGAGATAAGCATGTGACCTTGAATTCAAGATGGTCGAATTAAGGAGCAATGCCTATCTATACTTGAAAAGAGTTTCAAGTGATTGGAAGACCCGTACACAAGTATACTCCATGGATTATAGTCACGAGTAACTTGGGATGATAATATCTTACGTCCTTAGACCTGAGATGTATGAACCGCTATATCATATTTCTTTCTTACTTTAGTCTTTTTCAAAAGCAGTTCGTAACTGGCTGTGATAAAGGAAACGGCTAAGTAAGTTAAGGGGTATGGTTTAGGGTTATGCAGTCAAAAGGGATTTGTTCCTCTGATAAGAGAGATATCATTGGGCCCCTCGATGATTGGGAGCTGACACCAAAATTTTGCATGGCCATGCGCAAGGAATATTGATTTAGAATCAGATATGTCCTTAACTTTTGGTGACCACCAATCAAGATCGAGAAACACAATCGTGGACGATCTGGAGATTGACACTCAATCCATGTCTCGTGTTCACATTGATATCGTGAACAAAAGGATGTTTAAGATCACTTATCAATAGGACCTTTCTTTGTGAACAGGTTTCATTCGTATAACGAAACCCATACTGACTTGGGGGCAATGATGCTTTTGCTAGAGGCCGCTCATTGTCTGTGGTTTATTAGAAATGGTACATCGTGTGCAAGTGGGAGTTTGTTAGAATATGCCCACTGATGCAAGTATACCATTTGGAATCACTACCGATGATGTATGGGCCTATTGGGTCATACACCGGGGTCAAATCTGACAGCAACTTAAGTAAAGGGATCAAAAATGGCAAAAAAGAAAAGTTGACTTCGCAGGCCACGTTAGCGCCGCTAACTATTAGGAGTTAGCGCCGCTAAGTCCTATAGGATAGCGCCGCTACGGCTGCATGGGCTTTATGTCAAGTCAACTGACTGGCCGCGTTAGCGCCGCTAACCCTTATTAGTTAGCGCCGCTAAGTATGGGTTAGCGCCGCTAAGTCCAAACGGCACCTTTTTGTCATATCACCTCAAAAGATAGCCAATGCATGGGGTTGAGTCTGAGACTCTCTTGACCGGCTGTAGGAGGTGAAATGTCGATATGGAGCTTATAAAAGACCTTTATTCAGCCTCATTTGTCTCTCTTGACTAGTTACACATACATACATACTCACAAAGTGCTACTAAGACTTTTGGTGAGTTCTACAAGAGAGAGTTAGGGTCTTTGCTCCAGAATTCGATTCTAAGTGTTGAGTTGCTGTTCTCCTAGTCGGTTTTCAAGCAAGAAGAACCCAAAGGAGCTTGCTAGCTCAAGGGATTTGACGTGTTGCCGGGGTATTATCCTCTAGTTGATTCGTTCAAGCCAAGGAGAAGCAAATACATTCACTACACCGACTTTTGCTGGAGCTAAGGAGCTGGTATAACCATCTCAACCCTCTCTTTTGTTGCATTTCATATCATAGAGATTGGTCTATTATTGGGGTTTTTCGATTTCATGCTTTTTGTGCTTGTACTTTGGGGCATTTTTGTTGTACCTTTGCTTCCGTTGCGTGCCCTGAGAACCCCAACAGAAGAAATCGATCCCATCGAATGAAGAAGTTGGAGTATCCAAGCTTGCTTCAAGTTTTGAGTCTATGGACATTGATGATGTGCCTAAAGAGACTCAACATGGGGTGGTTTGCTACTTCTGCGGTAGATTTGGGGATTGGGGCCGTCATGCCTGCCCTCCGTGCCGAGAGGATATAAAACTTCTCAGACAAGAGAGAGTTAATTTTCCTACTTGAGGTACATTCATGATTATACTTCATTGCTATTCCTTAATAAGGTGGGTTGTTTACCTGAGCTATATGACTCACGTTTGTCACAAATTTGTTATTTTACAAAGTGTAGGTCTGTTCGTTGCAAGAAGGAAGAGCATAAAGAACCGGATATCTGAAGTAGAGATTTTGTTGATTGTCTTCTACAACAGAATTGGGAGTGTTGGTCTCGCCATTAATTCCGGATTAATTATTACTTTTGTATCTACGCCCTGCGTGGCAAGACTCGCTTAATTGTATGTTCTTTTGAAGATGATGGATATTTTTGTATCTTGTATTTTTGTTTAAAATATTTTTCATTCTGATGGTTTCATTTCATTTTCTATCCATGCCTAAGCTTATGTGTTATTTTGACCATTTTGGTGCACAAATACACATTTGATGACGATGGATGTTGCTTGGAATTGAAACAATTTTGAAAACTTATTTTGAGATGTTTTATCAAAAACTTATCCATATCATTGCATACATAAAGACACATTATAAGTAATAAGGCAATCATGAAATAATTGACTCTTAGATCCAAAAGTAGTTTGGATACATTAAGTATGTGGCATAAGCAAACTTGATCAAGTAAACAACATTTACATCACTTAGATCCATGTGGTTAGGATCTTTGTAAAAGTTTAGCTTCGGGCTAAATGAAAGATGCAAATCTTGTTTATTGGACTAGGATGATTAAGAAATCTTTCACCAGTATTGGTAGGAAGGATTATAACTTGCTGTATTTTGATCACACTTGTGTGGATAATCCATTCAAGTATGTCATGTATAGTGACACTTGTAAAATTCTTCATCACCATCTTTATGATAGTTGTTGGGAGAATGTTTAACTAGATAAGGGGTTTGTGTCTGAAACCTGGAGGTGTTCGGAAATAACCTTAAGAAATTAAGAATCAATAAGGGCATATAGATATCGATTCTTTGATCTAGATAAGATGCTAAGTTTCTATTATCTATATTGGTCTAAATATGAAATGAATTATGGGTTTATCCCATACTTCGTTTTCTCTAAGAAACACATTTTGTACATGGTGTTACTTTAAAGAAAACCGGATATCTTTGTTGATGATCGTGTAAAAGGGAGGCCTTAAACATGTATTCAATATGATTGGTATACATTATTTTATGAACCAAGTCCTCAATCTAAAACACGACATTATGGTCACTTAAGCATCCAATGAGATTTTGACTAGAAATAGTCCTTTGCTTGTCAATTTCATAACTTAAAATTATCCATTCTACATTTAGTGGGAAATGGATGAATTATAAGTTGATGCTTGTATATTTAAGTAGTTCATCTGAGTTTTGGATAATTGTTTCTTGAACTTATGGAAACCATGTTTGGTAGCTCAAAAGGGAGAGGACAATTTACAAAAGCATTCCAGTGGAAGAACGTAAAACTTAAATAAGAGACCTAATGTTGACACTGGCATTTAATCAACATAGAGATGCTGGTAAAACCTGACAATATCCATTGCTTCTTTAAATCTGATGGAAATCAAGAAGGCTGTTTAGATATGAGGTTGTCATGTTTTAGTAACAGCAGCTTGATGGTAAATCATTATGATGTTACCATTCATCGGAAACATGGTGGGACCCTGTGTTCACTAGTGAATAAAACAAGGGAATGGTATACATAGATGTAATATATTTGCTGCGTCCAAGTACTTGACTTGGGTTAATCCCACACCTAAGGTGTAATCCGAGAGGGGTGAAGGGACTAACATATATGCAATTATGGACAACTTCAAATACCGACTAGAGACATAGTGTTTCATATTGATAATATGGAAACATGTTCTAGTGGTTATGTTGAAGATAACTTGGATAAAGTGAAATTTTGTTGTCATATTGTCGGAACAAGATTAGTTCACTTGGATGTAAGATACCTGTATCCTTCATAGGATTAAGTTGAGGAAATGCTTAAGGCACTTTCCGAGGGTCTTATTCATCCATAATATCCAGATTAGGTGTGGATTATGTGAAACATTGTTGTCACTTTGGGAAAACCAGTATGTTCACATGGAAATAAAAGACCAAGATCCTTCGCGGGATTAAGTTGAGGAAATGTTTGAAACATGTTCCGAGGTCTTGCATATTCATTATATCCAAGTTATGTCCATAACTAAAGTCAGCAAAACTTGCATCTTATGCCTGTAATCCTACTTTACGAGAAAGTTAATGGAATGAGTTTTCTAGAAAGCATAGATTAAGCCAGATACCCTTGTCAGGGCTAGTGGGAGCTTCATGTGTTCCTAGTAAAATATGCTCAATGAAAATAATGTCCTAATTTAGGGTTGTTCTACAACCTAATGTTGGAATTATTTTTCTATGAGTATATATAGAAGACTATGGAATCAAGTGGAGTTTAGATTCAAGAAATACTGATGTATGTTCTTGATGTTCGACGTATATAGAGTTGTCTTGAGTAAGTTATTACTGCAAGCAAATCTATACTTGTGAAACTGTCGATTTTTAATCGGAGTTTAGAATATTCAAATATGTGGTGCAGATACGACATTGAGATTCAATGAGTGTCATTGACCCTATTGTGTACTTTGATAACATTAAGGGTATGTCGACTCTAATAAAAGTGAGTGTCAGTAACTCTATTGTTAACTTCGGTTACATTGAGAGTATGACAACTCTGATAATCATAAGTGTCATTAATCCTATTGTAGACTTCGGTAACATTGAGGATATGACGACTATGATAACCCTGTGTATGATCTAGTTGATAAACACTTTGCAAGTAGTTTAATAAGAGAATACAAAAGAGTACAAAGGGATATCGTGTAGATGATCCCATGATTAAGCCGTTGTCAAATACTAGTGATGAATTTCATACTAGGTATAATAGCATTGTTAATGCTTATGACTAGGCTCGAATATCATTTTAGTAAATGTTTGATTTACTTATAAGCTTTGGGAACGGTAAGCAGTACTGCTAACCGATGATTGTATCGATATATAGTGGGGACTATATATACACATGATGCGGTTTCCTTCATTGGTATTTACTGTGTTCCATCTTAGCATGTTTAACCACTTCCCAGAATGTTTATACATTCTAAATTTCCACAGCCAGTCATTCTTCAAGGGAAGAAAGCTTGAATTAAGGCTGAGGTTAGGTGTTGGTTAGGCATTAATCAAGGATTAAATACATGAAACGCAACAGTAACCTGTGCTTGAAAGGAGTTTCAAGTAGCTGGAAGACCCACGTCCGAGTTCACTTCATGGATCATGGTCATAGAGTGACTCGGAAGGATAATATCATTACGTCCTTCGACCCGAGATGTATGAATTGCTATAGCATGACACTTTCTTACTTTAACCATTTCAAAACGTAGTTCATAACTAGGTACTATAAAGGGAATAGTTAAGTAAGATAAGGTTCACGCTATGGGGTTGTACAGTCAACGGAATTTGTTCCTCTGATATGAGAGATATCCCTGGGCCCCTCGATGATTGGGTGCTGACACCAAAAATAAAGCATGGCCATGCGCAAAGGAATATTGATTGAGAATCAGATATATCCTTAAATTTTGGTCACCACCAATCAAGATCGAGTAACATAATCGTGAACGATCTGGAGATTGATATATCAATCCATGTCTCGTGTTTACAAGGATATCGCGAACAAAAGGAGTATTGATCACTTATCAAATAGGACCTCTACGTTCTTTTTGTAGGTAATGGTTTTCTGCGTAGAAGCGGAACCCATACTGACTTGGGGGCATTGATGCTTTTGCTAGAGGCCGCTCTTTGTCTGTGGTCACATGGGTACGGTGCATTATGTTCAAGTGGGAGTTTGTTAGAAATATGCCCATTAATATACGTACGCCATATGGACCGCTGCTGATGATGTATGGGCCTATTGGGTCATACACCGGGGTCTAACCTGACAGCAACTTATGTTTAGGGACCAAATATGGCAAAAGACAAAAGTTGACATCGCAGGCTTCGTTAGCGCCGCTAACTCTTATGGTTAGCGCCGCTAAGTCCTAGTCGCTAACTATTTTGAGTTAGCGCCGCTAAACCCTGCCAATGCCATTTGTCAAATCCACCTCTTAAATCAGCCAATGCATGTGATATTTGATAGATCGAGGCTTGGCCGGTTGAGAGAGATAATAATACGAATTCTGGATCTTTTAGAAGGGTGGAACTGTTTTGTTTAGTGTGGGTTTTTCTCTCAAGAAAACACTTCTGCATCTTTGGTGCTACTAAGACCAAGTGAAGATACCAAGAGAGTTCAAGCTCAAGCTCCAGAATTGTGGTCTCATTGTTGCTGTCCCGGAGTGCTTTTCGTAGTGAAGAAGCACGAAGGCTCGCTAGCTCATGTGGTTAGACGTGTTCCCGGGGTACTACCCATTAGTTGATCCGCGTTTCTCGCTTGGAGCATCACAACCTCGAGAAAACAAGTTTTTATGGAGCTAAGGAGAAAGGTATAATCACCTTCTTCCTTCTTTTCTTGTTGCATTTCTTTACATAGAGTTTGGTCCATTTTGGGATTTCTTGTTTTATGCTTTGATTGCTTGTACATTGGGCTGTTTTTGTTGTACATTCGCTTCCGCTGCGTGCCCACGAGATCCCAACATGACTGTGGACATTTAGAATGTAAAACATTCAGGGAAGAATAAAACATGCTAAGTTGGAACGCAGTAAAGATTTAAAGTAGTATCCACAACTTGCGCATTATCAAATCTCCATTTAATAATCGATAAGTACAATAAATAGAATACTGCTCAATGTTCCCAAAAGGTAAATACATCAAATACAATAACCAAACAATACAAGATACAAGCTCAAACCAAATCGCTAGCAAATCTAATACCAATAGCACGGGTGTGGGCGTCGTGCTTTGCTTGCGATAATGGTATAGTGAACGGATCCGCCACGTTGCTATCCGTGTGTACTCTGCTGATGACAATATCTCCACTATCGACCACGTCCCGGATATAATGATATTTCCGTGGAATATTTCTCGTACGTCGGTGAGATCTAGGTTCCTTTGCTAACGCAACCGCACCCTCGTTGTCACAGAAAACCTCAACAGGGTCGGAAATGCTAGGAACCACTCCCAGATCAAGGATGAACTTCCTCATCCATACAGCCTCCTTTGCAGCTTCACTTGCCGCAATGTACTCAGACTCGGTCGTGGAATCAGCCACCGTGTCTTGTTTGGAGCTCCTCCAGGAGATAGCACCACCGTTTAACAGAATCACGAACCCCGATTGAGATCGACAGTCATCCCTATCTGTTTGGAAGCTGGCGTCAGAGTAACCAGTTACCCTCAGCTCCTCTTCCCCACCATATACTAAGAACATCTCCTTAGTTCTCTGAAGATACATGAGAATGTTCTTCACCGCTGTCCAATGTGCCTCACCAGGGTTGGCTTGATATCTACTTGTCATACTTAATGCACAAGAGACATCAGGCCTAGTACATAGCATGGCGTACATGATCGAGCCTATTGCCGAAGCATAAGGTACTCGCCTCATTACTTCCCATTCCTCAGGGGAACTCGGGCATTGAGTCTTACTCAATACCAAACCATGTGACATAGGTATGAACCCCTTCTTGGAGTCCTCCATCCTAAACATCTTTACGACCTTGTCAATATATCTACTTTGGCTCAAGCCTATCAACCTGCGGGATCTATCTTTATAGATTTTAATCCCAAGAATATAAGCTGCATCTCCCAGATCCTTCATTGAGAAACAACTCCCTAGCCAGGCTTTTACACCTTGCAAAGTTGGGACGTCATTCCCAATTAGCAGAATATCATCTACATATAGGACCAGGAATACAACTATGCTCCCACTAGCCCTGATGTATACGCATGGCTTATCCTTGCTTTTAGAGAAGCCAAACTCTTTGACCTTCTCATCAAAGCACAGGTTCCAGCTCCGAGAGGCTTGCTTAAGCCCATAAATGGACTTCTTAAGCTTGCAGACTTTATCCGGGAACTCAGGATGTACAAAACCTTTAGGCTGTGTCATATACACCTCCTCTGACAGTGTTCCATTAAGGAATACGGTTTTGACGTGCATCTACCATATTTCATAATCATGAAATGCGGCAATGGCTATGAGTATCCGGATAGACTTCAACATAGCCACCGGAGAAAAGGTTTCCTCATAGTCTACACCATGAGTTTGCGTAAAACCCTTAGCTACCAGTCGGGCTTTGAAGGTGTCTACCTCGCCACCTACACCGATATTCTTCTTGAAGATCCATTTGCACCCGACGGGCTTACACCCCGGCACGGGATCTACCAAGTCCCAAACCTGGTTATCGACCATAGATTTAATCTCGGATTCCATTGTCTCTTTCTACTTGAAAGACTCAGGGCCCACCACAGCGTCCTGGTATAAGGTAGGTTCATCAGAAACAACTACCATGTCGGTGCCCTCAGATATGTTAAAACCATATCTCTCTGGCTCATGCCGACTTCTACCAGATCTTCTTAGAGGTAATGGATCTACATCATCATCTCCAGCATCATCATGCTGAGACTCAACCGTTGCCGGTTGTGAGCTAGTTCCAACATCAGGTTCTACATTGGTAGGCTCTCGAATTTCTTCGAGATCAACCTTGCTCCCACTAGCCCTCTTGGATACCAGCTCCCTCTCTAGGAAGACCGCCCTCCGAGCAACAAATACCTTGTTCTCCGAAGGTTTGTAAAACAAATATCCAATGGAACTAGCAGGATAACCAATGAAGAAACACCTTTCGGCCCTGGGCTCCAACTTTTCCTCCACCTCATGTCTCACGTAGGCATGACATCCCCATACTTTTAAATATGAAATGGATGGAACCTTTCCATGCCACATTTCATACGGTGTTCTCTTAACCTTCTTTGTTGGTACGAGGTTAAGGATCCTACCAGCCGTTTCGATAGCGTAACCCCAAAATGTAATGGGAACTTCCGTGTGACACATCATAGACCGAACCATATCCAACAATGTTCGGTTCCTCCTCTCAGCAACACCATTTAATTAAGGCGTTCTAGGAGGTGTTAATTGTGAGACAATCCCACAATCTCTAAGATGGTCTCGGAATTCGAAACTAAGATACTCTCCACCTCTATTGGATCTAAGCATCTTAATCCTTTTCCCAAGTTGATTTTCTACTTCGTTTTAATATGTCCTAAACACCTCAAAGGTTTCGGACTTTTGTCTCACCAAGTAGACATACCCATATCGACTATAATAATCAATAAAGGTAACAAAGTAGCGGGAGTGATCTCTAGTGGCATGCTTGAACGGACCACACACATCAGTGTGAACGATATCTAATAAGTCTTTTGCCCTCTCACATTCACCGGTGAAGGGTGCTTTGGTCATCTTGCCCAATAAACAAGATTCACATACTTCATTAGACCCGTGGTCAAATGATTCCAAGATCCCATCCTCTTGGAGCTTGGCGATGCGTTTCTTGTTTATGTGGCCTAACCGACCATGGCAAAGAGACATTTTATCCAAAACACTTTTGGATCCCGAATCAACATTCATGATTGATCTATTGTTTCTCAATCTTACGCTTGTTTCATATATGCCATGACATGGAGATGCTTTGAAATAAAAAGAACCATTCTTATAACACAAAATAGAACCATTTTTAAATTCAAAATCAAATCCATCGTCGTACAATGCATATAGAGAAATAATGTTTCTTGCCACGCAGGGCGAATAACAAACATTAGATAAAACAATAGATAAGCCGGATTGAAAGGCAAGCTCTACACTTCCTATCTTCTCAACCGGGATAACCGCCTTATTTCCCATGATGAGATCCAGCTCTCCACTTACCAGGTCCCTACTTCTTGTTCGTACCTGCACATTATTACAAATGTATGTGAGTACCACACCCGCTGTCAAAAACCCAGGCGTTAGATGTAGAAGTGTTATGGAGTTCAATCATATACATACCGGAGGCAGCGGCACCTTTAGATCTCAATCTCTTGAGCTCCTCCGTGTACTTGGGGCAACTACGCTGGTAGTGACCCTTTTCCCCGCAGAAGAAGCAGGTTGCCTCTTCTGGTGAGGTGGCAGCGGCAGCCACTTGTTTCCCCTTCGCCTCCGGGGTTGGGTTAGGCTTTGGTGTTGCCACCTTGGCCTTCCCCTTCCCCTTACCCTTGGAGAACGAAGCGGGTTGCTTCCGCTTGTTGCCACCCTCATTGATCGTAAGGACGGCGGTGGAGGAAGATGGCTTCGTCTTGGCCATGTTAGACTCGGCGGTCTTCAACATGCCATGAAGCTCCATTATGGTCTTATCCATATTATGCATATGGAAATTTAAAATGAAGCGCCCATAGGATGGAGGAAAGGATTTGAGGATTATTTCAACCGCCAACTCCTTCCCCATCGGGAACCCCAACTTCTCCAGCTGATCTACATAGCCCTTCATACGAAGGACATGTGCACTCACGTTGCCGCCCTCCTGCATCCGGCAACCAACGAAGGATTTGATGCATTCGAACAACTCTTGCCTCGCTTGCATCTGGAACATGTCCTTCCGCTGCGTTATCATGTCATAGGCACTCACCGTCTCGAATTGTCGTTGTAACTCAGGACTCATGGTCCTAAGCATGAGGCAGGTTACGTCATTTGTGTCCTTGACGCGCTTTTCATACGCGTCTTGGACAGCTTTCGTTGCATTAAAAGGAGACTCCAAGACCTCCATCTTCATTTCGTGGCGTACGACAATTCTCAATGTCCTAAACCACTCCATAAAGTTTGGCCCTTGAAGTTTCTCCTTCTCATGGAAAGGTCGTAGCGACATGTTTGCGGTGTTGGTGTTGGTGCTAGTAGATGCCATTCTACAAGAAAAATACGAAGTTTGGTTAGTTTGACGTATTATAATCCTTGTTAAATAATTACCCACTTCTTTATAAAAACAAATTATGTTAACAAGGGCCAAGAACCTCAAAGTACCCCAATCCATGACGGGTTTGCTGCGGATCACTTCATGGAGCTACTTAGGCCGGTAAACATTTTACCGATTGCAACTCTTAGACACTTGCGGGATCCAAGGTACTCATAGCACCCATTTGGCATGTTTGATCCCTCCACACCATTCCTGATTAATCCACCATGGTAGCTCGGTATGGGCACGACAACTACCAAGGCGTTTTAAGTCTTGGAATTGTAAATTGACCATTAAGATACACGGTGGTACTCTAGCCCAATGGCCGGCTCGGCTAAGCTCGACAACCGACCTTGCGAGTTGCCACACGAACCTTCCACACAGTTACACAAAACCGATCTCGGCTAAGCTCAATGACCGATCTTGTTTCACTAGATTTGGGTAGTGTCATCTTATGGTTGTTGTGTGATTTACTTTTGTGAAAAAACGGGGTTTTGATTTCTCCGGTTAAAACAAATTTTAACCAATTCTTGTTGTGGCGCGCGAGGTTTGTTAACCAGTTCAAAACTCTTGGTTTTAATTTTTTTTGAAAAATTTTCAAGCTTGCGAAGAAACTAAACAACCAAGCAAGAAAAACAAAATAAATAAACAACCACGCATGTAAACATATCCGGTAACGAGCCAACGGACAAGACTAAGTCATCTAAGGACTAACTCCGAATGACTTGATGTGTGCTCCTTCCACTTGATCCATTGCGTCTCCCACCGACCTCCGGATCCAAGATTGAGCAAAGACACCTCCTCCCGGTTCTTCTTTGGTTGTATTCGGTTCTCCTTTTACAATTTTATAAATTTAAAAGGAAATGGCGTGCAAGCCACGAAATCTATTCTAAGCTAATTCTAACAATTACAAAGAATAAGAAATCGGCATGCAAGCCGTTAAATATTACAAAGCGAATAAATTAATTAATTATTACAAACCAAATGTGGTACAAACCACCAAATGAATGAATAAATAATTACAACCAACCAAAACACATCACAAGGGTCTAATGGGCTCATTGTTACCGGATTTAGAAACAACCACAACAAACATCACAAAACAACACGGTGTGCCACACCAAACCGTGTCAAAAGATATCCGAACTAGATTTATTCTGAGACTACCTAAAACACTCAAGGCACGAACGAATAAATCTTGTACGTATGTATTAGGAATTCCAAACACTTTGAAAATCCATATTCATACATACACAACATAAGTATATGCACGTGCGCGTTATCATGCCAAAACCGTCCGATACATATAAATATGCGAGTTAGTATATTATGGGGTTTTCTAAAATGGTCAAAAGACCAAGTTAACCTACTGGAAAAACCAGAATATTGGCCAAATCATTTTTATAAAGTTTTTCTTTTAAAACGGGTCAAAAACAATTTCCAGACGTCCTTCACGACCACTGACCTTCACGGCTTCTCACGGCCCGTGAAGCCAGTGCGTCTCACGACTCGTGAAAAATTTCAAAAAACCCTTTTCACGACCCCAACCCCACACTTAAGTCATGTAGGCTTCACGACCCGTGAAGATAAAACCTCCACGGCCTGTGAAGACCTTCTGGACAGAATGTCCAGCTTTGCATAAAAATGATTTTCAGGCCATTATGGTGCATGCAATGCATCAAGATGGCTCTGATACCACTGTAGGAGTTCAAGTACAACACAGAAACGCAACTGAAGCAAAGATTTACATCAAAAAAATTCTTGAACTCCATAGAATGGTATAAACTTGATACAATCATGCATGCAACCAAAACAAGCAACACAAGAGAAGAAATTGTGTTATACCTTCCTCCTTAGCTCCTTGCTACTGTGAGAAGGTTGTTTTTCGGATGGGATGAACCAAAACTTGAAGAAAACGGCTCCAAGCTCTTCTACCGAAGTTATACACCAAGAACACTCTACCTTGTGCTAGCAATGCAAGTCACTAACAATCACCTCTTGATTTGATGCACTTGCTTCAGCCCTTGACTTCTGGAAACACTCACAAATCCTCACAAGAACTCTTCTTTGAAGCTTGAGTGTGTAGGGAAGTTAAGATGTCAAAAGGTTCCAAAGCCTTCAAGGCATTAAGATTATATAAAACCTTATGGAGCCTTCTGGAACAGCTCTAGCCGGCCACAGCTTGAATTTTCATTGGACCACCAAGCCAAGGCCAATGAAATTCAAGTGCCACTTCGGTTTTCGGGCCTCACGACCCCTCACGGGCTCTTACGGCCCGTGAAGCTTAAAAGCTCCACTACCCGTGCCGTGTTTTTACAAGTCGTAGAGGTATCCGTTGCGCATTTATCCTTTACGATCCCTTCACAGTCCGTGAAGGACCGTGAAGCCACTCTGGTCCATGACTCATAATGCTCGTGTAAGGACTCGTGGGGACACCATGCTTCACGACCCGTGGAGCATCCTTCACGGTTGTGAAGCTTAGGTCAACTGGAATTTAACCATTTTGACCAGCTGTTTTCACATAGGGCTATTTGGGTAGAAGTTAGGTGTATAACCCAATAGGCTCGTACATCATCGGCAGTGATACGGCATACGTGTGTCAGTGGGCATACTCCAACAATGTTGAAGTCTATCCGGATACTCTTGGCCATTGCCGCATTTCATGATTATGAAATGTGGCAAATGGACGTCAAAACCGCGTTCCTTAATGGAACACTTTCAGAGGAAGTGTATATGTCACAACCTGGGGGTTTTGTATACCCAGAGTTTCCGGAAAAAGTCCGCAAGCTTAAGAAGGCCATTTATGGGCTTAAACAAGCTTCTCGGAGATGGAACATGTGCTCCGAGGAGAAGGTCATAGAGTTTGGCTTCTCTAAAAGCAAGGATGAACCATGCGTTTACATTTGAGCTAGTAGGAGCATAGTTGTATTCCTAGTTCTTTATGTGGATGATGTTATACTAATTGGGAACGACGTCCCAACATTACAAGGTGTAAAAGCCTGGTTAGGATGTTGTTTCTCAATGAAAGGTCTAGGGGATGCGGCTTATATCCTTGGAATAAAGATGTATAGAGATAGATCCCGCAGGTTGATAGGCTTGAGCCAGAGTACATATATTGACAAGGTCCTAAAGAGATTTAGGATGGAGGACTCCAAGAAGGGGTTCACACCTATGTCACATGGTTTACTGTTGAGCTAGGCTCAAAGCCCGAGTTCCCCTAAGGAACATGATGTAATGAGGCGAGTCCCTTATGCGTCAGCAATAGGCTCGATCATTTACGCCATGTTATGTACTAGGCCTGCTATATCTTGTGCATTGAGTATGACAAGTAGATATCAAGCCAATCCTGGTGAGGCACATTGGACGGCAGTGAAGAACATTCTCAAGTATCTTCGGAGGACAAAGGAGATGTTCTTAGTGTATGGAGGTGCGGAAGAGCTTCGGGTAACTAGTTACTCCGACGCCAGCTTCCAAACCGATCGGGACGACTGCCGATCTCAATCGGGGTTCGTGTTCCTGCTAAATGGTGGTGCTATATCCTGGAGAAGCTCCAAGCAAGACACTGTGGCCGATTCTACTACCAAATCGGAGTATATTGCGGCCAGTGAAGCTGCGAAGGAGGCTGTGTGGATGAGAAAGTTCATCCAAGATCTGGGAGTGGTTCCTAGTATTGCTGACCCTGTTGAGGTATTTTGTGACAACGAGGGTGCGGTTGCTCTAGCAAAGGAACCAAGGTCTCACTGACGCACGAGACACATTCTGTGGAAGTATCATTACATCCAGGACGTGGTTGATAGTGGAGACATTGGCATTAGCAGAGTACACACGGATAGCAACGTGGCGGATCCGTTCACCAAACCATTATCGCAAGCAAAGCACGATGCTCACACACATGCTATTGGGATTAGATTTGCTAGCGATTTAGTTTGATCATGCACTTATATTTTGGTTAGTATATTTGATGTATTTACCCTTTTGGGAACATTTAGCAGTATTGTTTTTCTCGGATTTATCGATTATTATATGGAGATTTAGTAATGCGCAAGTTGCGGATATTTCTTTAAATCTTTACTGTTTTCCAACTTAGCATGTTTTATTATTCCCTGAATGTGTTAAACATTCTAAATGTCCACAGTCGGTCATTCTTCTAGGGAAGGAAGTCTGAACTAAGACTGAGGGAAGTGATTGGTCATGTGTTCAATAGGGATTGAAACACTAGGACGCAATACTTCACCTGTACTTGAATTGTTCAAGTGACTGGACGACCCACACCTGATTTCACATCATGGTACACGTCATGAGTAAATCAGGATGATAATATCAGTTCATCCTTATACCGGAGATGCGTGTGTCTGCATCAGTTTGGTTTGCTTTGTTCTAGTTGCTTTCAAACGCAGTTCGTAACTGGCTGTTATAAAGGAAGTAATTGGACAAAGTATGATCACTTTGATGGGCAGTGTAGTCAAAAGGAATTTGTTCCTCTGTTTAGACAGATATCCCTGGCCCCTCGTGTTGAGGTCCTATGTACACAGCGGAAGCACCAAGGTACAACAATCAAAGCATAAAGTACAAGTAAACAAAGCATAAAACCCCAAGTCATGGACCAAAACACTATAACTAACTTATGCAACATGAAAAAGAAGAAGGGAAGAAGGTTATACCCTCTCCTATGCTCCAAAAAACGGTGGATGATAGTGATGAAGACTAGAAGCTCACAAAAGCTTCCTCTATTGAAGTCCACCCCAGGTATAGTCCTTTATCCTTGTACTAGCAAGCTTGGATGATCTTCTCCAGTAGAAATCACTACAAGAACAACCTAGTGAAATCAGAAATTCGGACCTCTTTGGTTAAAGAACTCAAGAACACTCTAAGAGAACAATTCTAAGTGTATTTGAGTAAAGTGGCAAGAGGTTATTTAGCAACACAAGTGAGAGCTTTTTATAAACTCTCAAATGACCCTTAGATAACCCATAAACCGGCCAAGAGAGGTCTGCCCAAGAGAGTCATGCATTGGGCAACAAGAGAGGTGGAAAATCCAATCATTGCATGTAGTCTGACAGACGTTAGCACCGCTAACGTTTAAAGTTTAGCGTTGCTAACCAAAAATAGTTAGCGCCGCTAACGCGGCCTGCATCATAACTTTTCCATTCTGACACCATTGGTCCCTCCATCTTTTAGGCAGTCGAGATAGGTCCCCGGTGTGTGACCCAATAGGCCCATACATTATCGGTAGTGTTCTATATGGCATACGTGTAGCAGCGGGCATACTCCAACATTGGTCGTTGACACCAAAATGCATGGCCATGCTCAAAGATTGCAATGGTTTATGATCGATTGCAACTTGTATATTTTGGTCACCACCAATCTAGATCGAAAAACACAATCGTGAACGAATGGAGAATGACTAAGTACCATGTCTCGTGTTAACACGGATATCGCGAACAAAAGGATGTTTGATCCCTTATCTATAGGACCATTTCACACGGGCTGCAGTTTGGTTTTTGTGCTAAAGACAAAACCCATACTGACTTGGGGACAAAGATGTCTTAATCGAGGCCGCTTTCAGTCTGTGATGCATTGGGTACGGTGAGTCATGTGCAAATAGGAGTTTGTTGGAGTATGCACACTGACACACGTACGCCAAATGATCACTGCTGATGACGTATGGGCCTATCGGGTCACACGCCGGGGGTTGATCTTGACAACAACCTAAAAGATGAGGGTGAGAAAGAATAAATAATGGTAGTTGGTAATCTGGCCAGAGTTAGCGGCGCTATCTCTACCGTCGCTAACTCAGCCGCGCTAGCAGCGCTAACTTTGGGCGGTTAGCGGCACTATCCCTGGGCAGCTAGCGGCTCTAAACCCTCTGTCAGATTACAACTTTATTCTTTTCACCTCCACAATCCACCAATGCATGGCTTTCTCATCATTCGATCTTGGGCCGACCTTGAGGAGTCCTTGGGTCATGTTGAGCTCTATAAAAGACATGTAACTCTCTCTTATTAACACTCTTGCCTAACTTGAGTTTAAAAAGACTTAAAAACATTTGTGAGTTGTCTAAGCAAAATAAGAGAGAGTTCCTTGTGAGAGTTCCTGGTGGTTTTTGTTGTTGTTCCAGAAGCCAAGATCAAGTGTTGATTTGGTTGAAGGGGTGCTACTACACCAAGGTCACCAAGTTTCTCGGGGTTTACTTCGGTATCTCAAGAAGGAGGTTACAAAGGCTTGGAGCTTAGCACACAAAAAATCCAGAGACACCAAGGGTATAATTCTTCTCTCTTTTCTGTTTTAGTTGCAAATCTTAGTTTTAGAGTTTGGTACTTCATTTGGGGTTCATCATGTGGTTTTTGTTCATGCTTTTAAAATTCGATTTTGTACTTGTTTGCTTTCGTTGTGCTTCACAATGAACCCCAACAATGGCATAGCCGTCTTGGCCACATAAACAAGAAACACATCACCAAGCTCCAAGTGGATGGGATCTTGTAATTATTTGACCTAGGGTCAAATGAAGCATGCGAGTCTTGTCTATTAGGCAAGATGACTAAGTCACCCTTTACCGGTATAGGTGAAAGGGCTAAATGCTTGTTGGAAATAGTGCATACCGATGTATGCGGTCCATTCAAGCATGTTACTAGGAATAACTCTAGATACTTGGTTACATTTGTTAGAATATGCCCACCGATGCAAGTATACCATTTGGAATCACTACCGATGATGTATGGGCCTATTGGGTCATACACCGGGGTCAAATCTGACAGCAACTTAAGTAAAGGGATCAAAAATGGCAAAAGAGAAAAGTTGACTTCGCAGGCCACGTTAGCGCCGCTAACTATTAGGAGTTAGCCCCGCTAAGTCCTATAGGATAGCGCTGCTACGGCTGCATGGGCTTTATGTCAAGTCAACTGACTAGCCGCGTTAGCGCCGCTAAGTATGGGTTAGCGCCGCTAAGTCCAAACGGCATCTTTTTGTCATATCACCTCAAAAGTGAACCAATGCATGGGAGTTATGTAATCATCGATCTTGGCCGGCTTGGGAAGGTTAAGTGGCGTCCTAATCTTTATAAAAGGGCTGCTTAACCCTCTCTTACTCTCTCTTGGCTAGAATTACATATACACACACTTTGGTTTATTTTCTCTCAAGTGCTACAAAGACTTGGAGAGTTCTAAAAGGGTTCTAGTTCCAGAAGTTGATCCAAGTTCGTGGTTGCTGTTCTCTCATCGGTTTTCTACTGTGAAGAATCGAAGGGAGCTTCCTAGCTAAAGAGATTTGGCGTGTTGCCGGGGTATCCATCCGATAGTCGATTCGTTCAAGTCACAAGGAACAAAATCAACCACTTCATCAAATTTTGCTGGAGCTAAGGAGCTGGTATAATCTCCTTTACCCTCAGTTTTGTTGCATTTCATTTCATAGAGATTGGTCCATTATTGGGGTTTTCGTTTTATGCTTTATGTGCTTGTACTTTGGGCCTTCTATGTTGTACCTTTGCTTCCGTTGCGTGCCCTGAGAACCCCAACAGTGGTATCAGAGCCACCTCTATGATTGTTATGCACTTGGTGGCTTTGAAAACCCGAAATCGAAATTGTTTGTTTTCTGTCGAACAGGGTTAGCGGCGCTAACTTTGAGTTAGCGGCGCTAACTAGTTTTAGATAGCGGCGCTATCGTCGCTGGTCAGTTTTTGTTCATGTTTAAAAACAGTTTTTTGGTCTCGGGTTTTTAGCCATGTTTTGAGCTTCTGGAAATTTTAATCTTGTTTCTTTGATGTTTAAATTCCAGTAGCATGTATGTATGTTTGGTTGTATGTGAATATGTTAGTTGGTAACCTTGCCTAGACCCTTTGGTTGTTTTGTGTGTTTGGATGCAAATTTGGTTGTATTATTATTCTTATGATTAATTTGTAATAATAATGTGGCTTGCATGCCATTTCATTCATCCATGTAATTGTAGTAGATAAATAGGTATTTTATGGCTTGTATGCCATTTTATTCTATTGTATGTATTTTATGATGGATGATGAACACACAAGAAGGGTCAAAGGAGATGGAGCTAGGAGCCCATGAAGCCCACGATGGAGTCCAATGGAGATGGCGGGATTAGTGGGAGCTCGCATCGAAGATTTTGTCCCTAGAATTGACCAAGTTCTTCCCGTTCGGCTCATGGGAAGAACGCATAGGTTTTTATGGCCAGGGTTACCAATTTTAATATTTTATGCGTGTGATTTGATTTTGTATGCATGGATTGTGTAGGATTCGCATGCTAGATAATTTTTCGAAAATTAACAAAATCAAATGAGATTTGATAAAAATGGTTTACAACTCTCTCGCGCGCTCACATACAAGATTAACCCACCTAGTGAAAATAGGCTTTTGTCACTTGCATGTTAATCTAAAACCAAACCGGAAACAAAAGCCCGTCTTTCCACGAAACGTAAATAATGCACCATCCGTAAGATGATACCACCCGAGTCTAGTCTTATGGGTTTTGGTTGTCGAGCTTAGCACGAGCCAACTCCCATAAAACTGTGTGGAAGGTGAGTGTGGAAATTCACAATTTTGGTTGTCGAGCTTAGCACGAGCCAACTTTGGTGAATTTGTCACCGTATGTCTTGACGGACTATTTGCATTTTTGGATTTGAAATCTTGGTCAGTTGTCGAGCTTAGCACGAGCTAACCAAAATTTCAAGATTCAAAATTGGTGCAAGAAGGGATCAAACATGCCAAACGACCATTGGATGTCGTAGGATCCCGCAAGGCGCTAAGGATTGCAATAGAGATTGCAATTGGCAAAATGGTTGCCGACCTAAATAATTTTATCATGTGATCCGCGGTAACCCCGTCACATGGTGGGATGAAATACGGTTCTTAGCCTTGTTAAAGTTAATTCTTTATGGGTAAATTAATTTAACAAGATAATACATATCTATAACAAACTAATTTAAGTCTACTTTGCAATTTTAGATGGCATCAACAAGCGCAAACACCACCACCACCAACGTTTCTCTTAGAGTTTTCCTTGAAAAGGAGAAGCTCGATGGGAGCAACTTCATGGATTGGTATAGGCAACTCAAACTTGTCCTACGCTATGAAGGGAAGATGCACACCATAGAGGAACCCTTACCCGAGGCACCTCCAAGCGGTGCAACTAGGGCAATCCGAGAGGCATATGAAAAACGCCTCAAGGAGACTGAGGAGATTACATGCCTCATGCTGAGCACCATGAGTACCGATTTGCAAAAGCAAATGGACCACTTAAGTGCTCACGACTTGATCGTGCAGCTGCGGGATATGTTCCAGCAGCAAGCGAGGCAAGAGAGGTATGAATGCTTCAAGTCGGCCCTCGCTTGCAAGCTTCAAGATGGAGGGAACGTGAGTGCTCATGTTTTGCGTATGAAAGCAAACATTGAGCGGATGGAGAAGCTAGGATTTACCATCGGGAGGGAGATGGCGGTCGATTTGATCCTCCAATCCCTGCCCAGTGCATATGACCAATTCACTATGAGTTATCATATGCATAGCATGGATAAATCCTTGATGGAGCTGCATGGTATGCTCAAGACTGCCGAAGCGAGCATGACCAAGAGCAAGCCATCCTCCTCCTCCACTCCCGTTCTTGCCATCCGGGAAGGCCGCATAACCAAAAGGAAGGCCGCCCCTTCCAAGAAAAGAAAGGGTAAGGGAAAGGTTGGTGCAACCAAGCCTGCCCCGGCCTCCGAGGGTAAGGGTAAGGGGAAGACTCCCCAAGCCAAGACTCCAGAGGATGCGGAGTGCTTCTTTTGTGGGGGCAAGGGCCACTACCGCCGAAGCTGCCCCAAGTACTTGGAGGGACTCAATAAGCTCAAGGCAATGAGCATATCGGGCCCGGAAACTTCAGGTACGTTCATGATAGAACTTCACCATACTTCTACTTCTAGAGGCTGGGTTTTAGATACTGGCTGTGGCACTCACATATGTAATATGGTGCAGGTGCTAAGGGCAAGTAGGAGCTTGGAGAAGGGAGAACTAGATCTTGTGATGAGAAACTCCGAGATTGTCCCGGTGGAAGCTCAAGGAAGTGTGGAGCTTTCATTCAAGACTAGTTATTCTATTTTATTGAAAAATGTCTGCTATTCGCCCTATGTGGCTAGAAACATTATATCACTTCATGCATTGTATGACGATGGTTACAAATTTTATTTTGATGATGATACTATTATATGCTTTAAAGATAACATTGTTTATTTTAAAGCTTTACCATGTCATGGCATTTATGAAGCAACTGCATACATTAGTTCAACAAAATCTATCATGAACATTGATTCGAGTTCCAAAGATGGTTTGGACAAGTATTCCTTATGGCATGGTCGTCTTGGCCACATAAACAAGACTCGCATCACCAAGCTTCAAGCGAATGGAATCTTGGAGTCATTTGACCAAGGGTCAAATGATGTATGTGATTCTTGTTTACTAGGCAAGATGACAAAGGCACCCTTCACGGGGACAAATGAGAGAGGTAAAGACCTCTTGGACATCATCCATACGGATGTATGTGGGCCTTTCAAACACGTTACAAGGAATAACACAAGATACTTCGTAACCTTTATAGATGACTATAGTAGGTATGGATATGTCTATCTTGTCAAGCACAAGAATGAAACCTTTGAGGTGTTCAAGACATTCCAAAACGAAGTAGAGAATCAATTGGGCAAAACAATAAAGATACTCCGGTCTGATAGAGGTGGAGAGTATCTAAGTACCGAGTTTATCGATCATCTTAAGAATTGTGGAATTATTTCGCAATTAACACCTCCAAGGACTCCACAATTGAATGGAGTCGCTGAGAGGAGGAACCGGACTTTACTAGATATGGTAAGGTCCATGATGAGTCGAACTGAGGTACCTATTAGTTTATGGGGATATGCCCTAGAAACGGCGGTAAGGATCCTTAACCTTGCACCAACCAAGAAAGTATCGAAAACACCTTATGAAATGTGGCATAATAAGAAGCCGACACTTTCATATCTACGAGTTTGGGGTTGTCAAGCTTACGTGAGACGTGAGACTGAGGACAAACTTGAACCTCGATCGGAAAGGTGTTACTTTATCGGATATCCTTCTGCCGGTGTTGGATATATTTTTTATAAACCTTCTGAGAACAAAGTTTTTGTTGCTCGAAGGGCATTCTTCTTAGAAAGAGAATTGCTATCCAAACAAAGAGGCAACAAGGAAATCGATCTTGAGGAAGTTCAAGGATCAACCGATAAAGAACTTGAGGTTGGCACTAGCTCTCAACCTAGGACGGTTGAAACTGAGCAAGAAAATGCTGCAATACCTGACACTACTTCTTCTCTTACTCCAAGGCGTTCCAGTAGAACTCGTTTCAAGCCAGAGAGATATGGTTTCTACATATCTGAGGGCAGCGAGTTAGTAGTGGACTCTGATGAGCCCTCTAACTATAAGGAAGCCATGGCGGGCCCTGAGTCTGCACATTGGAAGGAAGCGATGGAAAGTGAGATGCAATCCATGTCGGATAACCAAGTTTGGGAACTGGTTGATCCTACACCCGGGGTTAGACCCGTAGGGTGTAAATGGGTCTTCAAGAAGAAGACCGGCATGGACGGAACCTTGGATACTTTCAAAGCTCGACTTGTGGCAAAGGGTTTCACTCAAACACCCGGTGTTGATTATGATGAAACCTTCTCCCCAGTGGCTATGTTGAAATCAATCCGGATACTTCTGGCCATTGCCGCATTTTATGACTATGAAATATTGCAAATAGATGTTAAAACCGCCTTCCTTAACGGGAAGCTTTCCGAAGAGGTGTATATGACACAACCTGATGGTTTTGAACATCCAGAATATCCGGACAAGGTTTGTAAGCTAAAGAAGTCCATTTATGGACTTAAGCAAGCATCTCGCAGTTGGAATCTGTGCTTTGATGAGAAAATCAAGGAATTTGGATTTTCGAAAAGCAAAGATGAACCATGTGTATATGTCAGGGCTAGTGGGAGCACTATTGTCTTCTTAGTCCTATATGTGGATGACATATTACTCATTGGAAACCATGTTCCGAGCCTTAAGAGTGTAAAAGCTTGGCTCGGGAATTGTTTCTCAATGAAGGACTTAGGCGATGCGAGCTATATTCTGGGAATCAAGATCTATAGAGATAGATCTAGAAAGCTACTTGGGCTTTCTCAAAGTGCATACATAGATAAGGTCGTGAGACGCTTTAAAATGGAGGAATCCAAGAAAGGAAACCTCCCTATGGCGCAAGGCTTGATGTTGAGCAAGACTCAATGTCCTACCTCCCAAGAGGAGATAGAAGTAATGAAGCGAATACCATATGCTTCGGCTGTGGGATCGATCATGTACGCCATGTTATGCACTCGTCCTGATGTGTCATGTGCTTTGAGCATGACTAGTAGATATCAGGCTAATCCCGGGGAACCTCATTGGAAAGCTGTAAAGAACATTCTTAAGTACCTTAGACGTACAAAAGAAATGTTCTTGGTATATGGTGGGGAAGAAGAGCTAAGAGTAAAGGGTTACTCGGACGCTAGTTTCCAAACGGATAGGGATGACTGTCGATCTCAATCGGGGTTTGTATTCCTTTTAAATGGTGGTGCTGTGAGCTGGAGGAGCTCCAAGCAAGACACGGTGGCTGATTCGACTACTGAGTCGGAATACATTGCGGCAAGTGAAGCTGCAAAAGAGGCCGTGTGGATGAAGAAATTCATCCAAGATCTACAAGTGGTTCCAAGCATCACTGACCCTATTGAGATATTTTGTGACAATGAGGGTGCAGTGGCCTTGGCGAAGGAACCAAGAGCTCACAAGAGAACAAGACACATTTTGTGCAAATACCACTTCATACGAGAAGTAGTTGAGAGTGGTGAAATCGTCATAAGCAGAGTAGCAACGGATGAGAACCTTGCGGATCCGTTCACGAAACCATTATCACAAGCAGCTCATGATTCTCACACTAATGCTATAGGTGTAAGATTTGCTAGCGACTTGGTTTGAGTTTGTATATTTAGTTTGTTTGATATGTAAACTTTATTTTATATTTTGGGAACGATATAGACAGTATTGTAACTTATGCTTGTTTCGATATATAATAGAGATTATATATGCGTATGATACGGTTACATTCATAAGACTCTACTGTGTTCCATCTTAGCATGTTTAATCACTTCCGGAAATATTTTATATTTCAAACTTTCCACGGTCGGTCAATCTTGTGGAAGGAAGATTGAAACAAGACCGAGATAAGCATATGACCTTGAATTCAAGATGGTCGAATTAAGGAGCAATGCCTATCTATACTTGAAAAGAGTTTCAAGTGATTGGAAGACCCGTACCCAAGTATACTCCATGGATTATAGTCACGAGTAACTTGGGATGATAATATCTTACGTCCTTAGACCTGAGACGTATGAACCGCTATATCATATTTCTTTCTTACTTTAGTCTTTTTCAAAAGCAGTTCGTAACTGGCTGTGATAAAGGAAACGGCTAAGTAAGTTAAGGGGTATGGTTTAGGGTTATGCAGTCAAAAGGGATTTGTTCCTCTGATAAGAGAGATATCATTGGGCCCCTCGATGATTGGGAGCTGACACCAAAATTTTGCATGGCCATGCGCAAGGAATATTGATTTAGAATCAGATATGTCCTTAACTTTTGGTCACCACCAATCAAGATCGAGAAACACAATCGTGGACGATCTGGAGATTGACACTCAATCCATGTCTCGTGTTCACATTGATATCGTGAACAAAAGGATGTTTAAGATCACTTATCAATAGGACCTTTCTTTGTGAACAGATACTGACTTGGGGGCAATGATGCTTTTGCTAGAGGCCGCTCATTGTCTGTGGTTTATTAGAAATGGTACATCGTGTGCAAGTGGGAGTTTGTTAGAATATGCCTACCGATGCAAGTATACCATTTGGAATCACTACCGATGATGTATGGGCCTATTGGGTCATACACCGGGGTCAAATCTGACAGCAACTTAAGTAAAGGGATCAAAAATGGCAAAAGAGAAAAGTTAACTTCGCAGGCCACGTTAGCGCCGCTAACTATTAGGAGTTAGCGCCGCTAAGTCCTATAGGATAGCGCCGCTACGGCTGCATGGGCTTTATGTCAAGTCAACTGACTAGCCGCGTTAGTGCCGCTAACCCTTTAGAGTTAGCGCCGCTAAGTATGGGTTAGCGCCGCTAAGTCCAAACGGCATCTTTTTGTCATATCACCTCAAAAGTGAACCAATGCATGGGAGTTATGTAATCATCGATCTTGGCCGGCTTGGGAAGGTTAAGTGGCGTCCTAATCTTTATAAAAGGGCTGCTTAACCCTCTCTTACTCTCTCTTGGCTAGAATTACATATACACACACTTTGGTTTATTTTCTCTCAAGTGCTACAAAGACTTGGAGAGTTCTAAAAGGGTTCTAGTTCCAGAAGTTGATCCAAGTTCGTGGTTGCTGTTCTCTCATCGGTTTTCTACTGTGAAGAATCGAAGGGAGCTTCCTAGCTAAAGAGATTTGGCGTGTTGCCGGGGTATCCATCCGATAGTCGATTCGTTCAAGTCACAAGGAACAAAATCAACCACTTCATCAAATTTTGCTGGAGCTAAGGAGCTGGTATAATCTCCTTTACCCTCAGTTTTGTTGCATTTCATTTCATAGAGATTGGTCCATTATTGGGGTTTTCGTTTTATGCTTTATGTGCTTGTACTTTGGGCCTTCTATGTTGTACCTTTGCTTCCGTTGCGTGCCCTGAGAACCCCAACAACATTCACTGATGTTTTCAATAGATATGGATATGTCTACTTGATTAGGCATAAGTATGAGACCTTTGAGGTCTTTAGGACATTCCAAAACGAAGTCCGTAATCAATTGGGCAAGACTATCAAGATACTTCGCTCCGATAGAGTAGGCGAGTACTTGAGCTCGGAGTTCTGTAATCATATAGCTACTTGTGGGATTATTTCACAACTAACTGTTCCTAGGACGCCACAATTGAATGGTGTCTCCGAGCGGAGGAATCGGACATTGTTAGATATGGTCTGATCGATGATGAGTCGCACGAAAGTACCCATTAGTTTTTGGGGGTATGGTCTCGAGTCGGCGGCTAGGATGCAAGGGTCGCATATCTCAATGTTTGGGGATGTCCTGCCTCATTAGACGAGAGGTAGAAGACAAACTTGATCCTAGATCCGAGAGGTGTTAATTCATTGGGTATCCAACCGGAGCCATGGGTTATTTGTTTTACAATCCTTCCGAAAACAAAGTGTTTATCGCGCGAAGAGCCGTCTTCCTTGAAAGGGAGATGATATCCATGCAATCTGGTGGAAAGAGGATTGATCTTGAGGAAATTCAAGAACCTGATGGAGAAGGGACTAGTGTCGGCACTAGCACTCAACCCGAAATGGTTGAAACTGAGCAAGAGGATGCGTTGGTACCTGACAACGCTCCATTAATTCCTCGTAGATCCGGTAGACCACGTCATGAGCCGGAGAGATATGGATTTCTCATATCTGATGGCGATGACTTATATGTGGATCATGATGAACCGACCAACTACCGGGAAGCCGTAGCGGGCAGTGAGTCTGCTAGGTGGAAGGAAGGAATGGATAGTGAGATGCAATCCATGTCGGACAACCAAGTGTGGGAATTGGTTGATCCTGCACCCGGGTGTAAGACAGTGGGGTGTAAATAGGTCTTCAAGAAGAAGACCTGTGTGGATGGATCCGTAGACACCTTCAAAGCCCGACTGGTGGCTAAAGGTTTCACGCAAACTCATGGGATTGACTATGAGGAGACCTTTTCACTGGTGTCCATGTTGAAGTCTATTAGAATACTTATTGCCATAGCTGTGTTAGAAATATTAAAGTGAGGGGTGTAATATGTAATTACTCAAAGTTGGGGAAATGCTATATAAAGGCATTTCCCCCACATTTCAATGTTAAGCTTTGCATATTTCTAAACTATTGTGTGTGTTTTCTCTCTTAGCTCTCGGCTCTCTTTCTCTCTACCATTTACACATACAAACACACACATTAACTCTCAGGCATTGTTTCATCCGTATAATACGAGACCATCAATTGGTATCAGAGCCAAACTTGGTTTTGGCTCGTGATTGTTCGAAAGAAGGGAACAAAATCTCGAAGTATTCAAGTTTTCAAGAAGAAAAGGCTCTCGGTTTTACAAAAGGCTCAAGAACGACAGTTTTATTCAAGAAAAACTCAAGTTCAAACGACTTATAAAGGTAGAACTCGTTAAAGGTATAAACTACATCTTCATTAACCTTCCTTTGAGTTGTTTTGATAGCCTTACAAAGTTTACAAAACATTCCTTGAAGAAAAACACAAACCGTGAGTGTTTTTATAAGCATCAAGTCAAGAAGGTCATTAAATACCCACTTTTTCAACATTAAATTTTCTGGGTATTTAAGCATTTATGGTGTTCTTGGCCTGAATGTACAACTTGAAGAAGAAAGAATCGTATTTTGTAATTTATTTAATTATAAATTCATAATAGATTAATTGTTGTACAAGGAAAATCAAGTACTTGCGATACCAATCAAGTACAAGTGGTTAGACACTATTTAGGGAATGGCAATCTGATTTGAAAAGGACACTTCATACTCTATCAACCGGATCCCCTATCACACGCGATTGGGTTGTGCGGCTTATAGAGTATCACAGGGAACTAAGTGTTGATATTATATCAGCCTGATTTTCTTAAGCATTCGCACGCGATTCACACTTGATATTCTATCAGCCGGATCTTAGTGTTGATACCCTATCAGCCGGCTTATTCCTTAAGGAATCGCACGCGAATTGAAAGTTCTCAAAGTTCCAAGACTTTAATCGCGAGCGAATTCGCACTCGATTGAAAGTTTCTTAAGTTACATATATAATCGCACGCGATCGACTCTTGACTTATTTCTGTGCTATTCACTCACTCAATTGACAATCGCATTTGATTGTCAGGACTAACAGTTTTATTTCCTAAGTGTGTGATGCAATAGGATTGATTCGCATTCGATTGGTTATCTTATTAATCGATACTAAGTCCTTGCTCTGCCCACTTGTTTTCAAGGAATTTACTCAATCACACTCAATTGGATCTATTCGCATTTGATAAGACAAAATCAAACAGTGACATTCCTAAGACTTGGACAAGTGATTGACTCTTTGAACTTGACATAAAGAACGTTAAGACAATTGAACTTAACTAAACAATCTAATTCATAATTGAATTTAATTTAAATCAAATCAAATTCAAAGGTGAATTACATTACCTCAAGTCTAGTTAGTTCAAAGTTGAATTTAATATTTTCTAGATCTAATTCAAAATTGAAATTCCAAAGACTTAGTTCTTTAAATCAAATCCTCAAGTCATTTAATCAAGCTTGAAAAGAATCATACTCTTTACGTTGGAAAAAGCTTTCGAACAATCAAACCATCTTACAAGTAAACGATCATTTCTCTCAAACATCACTAATCATGTCAAGTACAAATGAGATGATGTCCATTGGTACAGAAAGCGGGAAGGTATCTTCTAACTCTAACTATAATATGGGTTTTAAACATGAACACATACAAACCATATTAATCCGAATGAAAGAGTTAGAAAATTAGGTAATAGAGTTAACCACTAGAAATCAAGTTCTAGAAGATTTTTCACACAACAAGGGTATAGAGGCACAAACAATAATTAAGCAGTTAGATAACAACTTAATTAGCCTTAAGATCCAATTAGCTGCTAAAGAATCTGAATTCTTAAAGTTAACTAATAGCACGAATACCACCATATTAGATCTTAAAGCAGAATGTGCATGTGCTGAAAAGGATTCTGAAATTCTTAAAAATGAACTTAGGGATGACCTAAGTACTCTTTACTCCAGAATCAATGAAGGACTTGGTCTTGACACACTCTAAATTAAGGACTTGGTCTTGACATTTCTGAGTCATCCAGTTCTGAATCCTCTCTTCATGAGTCTGCTTCCCATCAAGGAGGTGCCGAATTTTGATACACATTGGGCACATGTGTAGGGGGAGAAGTTTACTACAACTGACACACTCTAAATTAAGGACTTGGTCTAAACTTAAAAACTTTAAAAAACAAAGCCTAAGTCTAGGGGGAGTGTGTCAAACAAACATTCAAATCAAACATATCTGAAAAACTAAAGTTTCAAATCTCAAAATTCAGATATTTTGATTTTTCATAAAATTTTCAAGTATTGGTTCAATCGCATGCGATTCAAACAATTTGATAGCAAGTATGACGTAATCACATGCGATTGATAAACAGGTTTATTCGCATGCAAGGGTTGATTCGCATGCGATTGATAAACAGGATTCGCATGCAAGGGTTGATTCGCATGCGATTCATAGATAGTGATTCACATGCTATTAACCAAAGGGTGATTCACATGCGATTAACACACCAAAGAGTTAATCGCATGCGATTCAACACTTCTATCAGCCGGGTTTCTTTACCATTCACATTGGCTATCAGCCGTGTTTTTAACCGTCTTGGATGGCTAATCAGAGCACAACACGTGTCTTTTTTCACTGACATAAGTTACCCATCAGTTACCCAACGTCCTTCACACGATTCAAAATTCAAAAATTCTACTAAGTGTTCTCTCGTTTTGTTGGTTACTTGATTTCGAAAACATTCCGTTACTCTGCCAAAATTTGCAATTTTAGTGTCAAAATACTCCTAATCTCAAAGGTAACAACTTGAACGGTTTACTTTTTGAAGATTTTGAGTTAAAAAGGGTAATTTTTGGCCTAGAACACCCATATGCGAATGAGGTTTTCAACACTTTGAAGGGATGTTTGGTACATGAAACAAACTTGTTTGATGAAACAAAGTATGCGATGGGTATTTTGAACACTTGGGGAACACTTTGATGTAAAAATATTTCAAAAATCTCGAAAAATGTTCTTCGTGTTCTTGGGGGGTATAAACATACACTAACAATTTGGTTTTTGGCCTAAAAAGAGGTGTTAGGGTGATTTTTGGACTATGCTCCAGTACTACAAAGTTGTTCAGCACTATCTAATTGACACTCTCAAAGTTTCAAAACAACTTTTCTATACTAAAAATCATCCTGTACACAGTAAGGGTTCAACACTTAGGGTGTTAGAACATTGGTCAACATGGGTCAAACTTTTGTCATGCATATCTCTTTATCCTTAACTTAACTATTTTATCAATCTATACAGATAGAATGGCTCAAGCTGTACGTGACCCAGAGGAGATCATGCCCCAAGCAGAATTCCTTAACACCAAATCTCATGAAAACAACCATTTTGTTGACTTAAGAAAACTGAGAAACCTTACCTACCCAATTGTCACTGAAATTCTCAAAATACACCCACTCGATCACCTGCTGACCAATAACCCAGCCAAAACAGGCACACATGTACCTGAACTATACGTTCAACAATTTTGGAAAACATGTGATGTGCGGATCAATGACAGGGTTATGAAGTAATCCATGCTGAGGTCGACGAATTTCAAGTCAATATATCTCTTAGTCGCCTAAGAACAATTTTTTCCCTACCCAGAGCAGACAGCAGACCTCCTACAACAGACTTTGAGGAAATCCCAGACGAGGATGCATGTCTTGCAGCTATAATGGAGATGGGGTATGATGGTGAGCTCACACGTAAAGGTCAATTCAATCGCAACAGCTTGCACCCGAAATATAATACATTAATGACGGTGCTTCAAAGGTGTCTCACCCCGAAACATTATGGATATGAATTCCCTACTGAGTATCAGCTCAAGATTTTTGTTGCTACAACGAACCATATGCATATAGACTATGCTTTTCTGCTGTTCCAGGATATTAAAGCCACCATGCAAAGGAAAAATTCCCAAAAGCAGAAAGATGCAAACATGCTGCCTTACCACCGCTTCCTGCCAATGATCATCCAGTACGTGATGGATCGGAATGCTGACATTCCCCGCCGGGCAGGTTTACCTTCTATACACCCTAAGCTATTCTTGTATATTAAACCTGCCACTCCGGCCAACCTGCTTGTTCCTAAACCATTTCCTGTATCTCACTTAAATCTGTGTGAGCAAAATGATATTGTTAAGAGCTATAGGGAGAGTGTCGGAATACCTCCTATGGTTACGCCAGAGCCGGCCATACCTACCCAGGGAGGAGTAGCACCTGGTGAGGAAATAGAGGATAGGCCTCAGCTATCTGTGGGAGATGCTGAGAGGGGAGTGGAGAGAGAAAATTTTGAGAGGGGTGGTGAAGAAGGTGAAGGTGTTGAGAGTAGAGAGGGAGGGGATGCATATGATCCCGCCACCATTCAAGCCATTGTTCAGTCTCTTTCTCAATCCACCCGCACCCAAGCTGTACTAAAAGAACTTGGTCTTGACATTTCTGAGTCATCCAGTTCTGAATCCTCTCTTCATGAGTCTGCTTCCCATCAAGGAGGTGCCCCTTCCTTTGAACTTGCTATATCTCCTGTGGGCACCCCTAACCAACCAATCGAACAACCAGCAGAAAGCACACCCTCATTCATGAAACTTACTGACCCACATACTACCTCTCCCGACCAGACTCACCCCGTTCAAACTACTCAGGTCATTCTACAACCTGGTGGTCTGGTCATTCCTTTGACTTCAACTGCCCAAGCAACCACCATTCCTATCATTCGCAGGGCCATAGTTGCTCCCGAACATGACATTCCAGCCACTTTGCCAAGTCATTCCTTATCTGTTGAATCTGGTTCTGTCACCCCTGACTCTCTTATTTACCCTGATCAATATGCGGGGTATGGTGCTGGTAGCGGTGATGATGAAGATAGTTTTGTAGATAGGAGTGCGAGTGATAGAGAGGAGGTGAAAAAAGAAAAAATGAGTGCTGAGGGTTCCCCAAACCCAGAAAGCCGGGAAGCCACATCTACTATGAGGCCTAGCACTGCTGAGCCTCATATTGAAGAAGTCGCGGTGATCCTACCCGTGCAAGTTTCTGCCCCACCAAGCCACTACGGTGTCTCTCAACAGACTCCGTCTTTATTGCACAGGGTTATAGCACATACACTGGGTCAACCCCAATTAGGCGTTGGACCTATTGAACAAAGAGGACCGTCTACCTCGTCCTCGACTCCTTTTCATGCACAATTTGATATGCCGCGGATCTCCGCTTATCTTGAACAACACAAAGTCACCATTGATGCACTGAGCTTGTTGGATCGACAAGTCTCCTCAACTTCCATAGGTGGTACCTCTCAAGGTGCCATTCGAGGATTGGAAGGAAATCCTGCTGGAGCCTACATCCATGCTGCTCCAGTAGGTGGTTCTGCCTCTGTGGCAGGTACCTCAACCGGTAATCTGAGTGATTCCGGGTTAGTTACACGTGTAGAACTTCAACATCATATTCAACAAGCCGTGTCACCAATCCACCAACAACTGCAGATGACAAATCAAAAGTTGGATCGGATAGAGTAAGCTTCCAAGTCCCAAGCTGAGCAGCTAAACCGAATTGAAACACTTCTTGCTGCCCGTCCTCCGGTTCCAGAGCCTCAATCACAACCTGATCCTGCCACAATGTCTGTAGATGCTTTAAAGAGCATGTTGTATGTTACACTGCTGGAGCAAAGGCCAGAATCTGCACATGATCAAGACCTTCTGACTATTCTTCGCAACGAACAGCGTCCATCGGGAATCTCCATGGATGAATTTCAAGAGTTTCATGAAGATGTAAACAGAAAGATTGATGGGATCACCAAAGGTTTCTACACCTCCCTATCAAAAGTCACAGACCGGCTGACTAGCCTAGAAACAACCTGTCAGGCTCAGGCTCAGGGGAGTAAGCGGAGACGGGATGATCAGGATCCGGATGATCAACCCGAGGGGGAGAAAAGGAGAAAATACATGTCTGCTCCCTCAGTTGTTACTACTGTGCCTGTCCCACTCGTTACTTCATACTTATCTGCAGGTACAAGTTCAACTGGGTCCGGAAGTCAACACAAACAACAACAAATGGCCGATGAAGTTTATTAACGACAGCAAAAGGAAAATGCTGACAAACAAATTGTACTTTACGTACCTCAGCAACAATCTGAACCGAGGCCAAGTGATCTTGAAGAAGGTGAAATACCTTATAAGCAGCCCCATGCCGAGATGTTTGACTGGTCTAGTGACTCAGAGGAACAAGTGGAAGATTTATATGAGTTTATTCACACATCACCTGCAAGGCATGTGGGGGAAGGTAGTTCTGCTCTGCCAGAGGAGGAAGCTGAGGATCCGGAGATGGAAAGTCTATTCAAAGGTATTGATGATTACGTCGAGGTTGCTACACGTCCAGATTCTCCTAGAATTGTTGACATATTTAATGATATCCCTAGTGAAAGGGAGCTTGCTCTCAGAAGAAAAGAAAGGGAAGCAATTTCTAGAAGGGAAGCTAGGAGAAAGCCTAAACAAAAGAAACCTATCTTCGACGTGTCCAGGGTTCTCAGTGGGATTAATGTTGAAGTTCATGAAACTTTCCCTCCTCCTCCAGGTCGATTTCAAGAATCAGCTACCGATGTACTTGAAAGAAACAAACAAAGAGAGGCAGCTGAGAAAACAAGACAAGAATCTGAATGGCCCTTGCCAAGGAGCTTCATTGTGCCACCTGCTCCTCCAGTCTATCGTGGGGATCCAGGACTTGATGCAGGCAACATGTTCACAAGAAGTGCTGCCCAACAACCTATATGGAAACCTTATTTTGTCAATGCTGCTAATCTTGAAGAAAGAATTCCAGATATATTCAGCAATGAGCTAATACAGGTTATTTCCCCTGAGTTGCGGAACATGGACGATAAACAGAGAAGAAGATATGAACACATCCTCTCTCAGTCCATGAAAAAACCCGAAGAGATCAAATCAGAGTATCCAATAGTTGAACTTATCAATATCTATACTCAGACAACCTTCAGAATAAAGTATGCCATCTTTCATGTCAGAAGAGCAAACAATCTGTCATTCTTCCTCAACGAAGCAGACTTAAGGTTTGTAAGTATTGAAGACATCAGCTTCATCTTTGACACCCTCTCTCAGAAAAGAGGAAAGTGGCCAGAAGAAGAGTTCGGAAGGGTTGCTCTGATGAAATACATGAGAAATTTAATGGAATACTTTGAGGAACATGATCTGCAACTCGGAGCTGAAAACAACTATCTGAAAGTCAATCTCTTAAAGCCTAACCAGAGCCATCCAGATATAGAAAAGCTTGAAGAATTGACAGTTATCTATGATGGGCATCCAAACTTCAAAGGTGATCGAGGAGTCGTCTCAAAGAATACAAAAGGCGAAAAGATCTTCATCAGACTTGATGAACTCATGGCGTATTCAGACGGCACCTTGAAAATTCTCCATCATAAGATACATCAGAAAGTTTGGGAAAACCGGGCAGCCTATACTGATGAAGAACATGCTGAAGCCTATCGTGCTATAGAAAGGATGAGAACTACTCTGTCGAGCAGAAGGCAAATACGCAAGTGGCAAGTGGCATTCGGCATTCGCAACAAATCGGCATACGAATAGATTAATGTATTTATTTGTTGTGAATGATTACACACCTCACTTAGGGGGAGATTGTTAGAAATATTAAAGTGAGGGGTGTAATATGTAATTACTCAAAGTTGGGGAAATGCTATATAAAGGCATTTCCCCCACATTTCAATGTTAAGCTTTGCATATTTCTAAACTATTGTGTGTGTTTTCTCTCTTAGCTCTCGGCTCTCTTTCTCTCTACCGTTTACACATATAAACACACACATTAACTCTCAAGCATTGTTTCATCCGTATAATACGGGACCATCAAGCTGCGTTTTATGATTGCAAGATATGGAAAATGGATGTTAATGTTAGAATATGCCCACTGATGCGAGTACACCATTTGAATCACTACCGATGATGTATAGGCCTATTGGGTCATACACTGGGGTCAAATCTGACAGCAACTTAAGTAAAGGGATCAAAAATGACAAAAGATAAAAGTTGACATGGCAGGCATGGTTAGCGCCGCTAACCATAAGGTGTTAGCGCCGCTAACACTTATGGGTTAGAGCCGCTACAGATGCATTCACTTTACGTCAAGTCTTCTGACAGGCCGCGTTAGCGCCACTAACTCTTAAAAGTTAGCGCCGCTAACTCTGGGTTAGCGCCGCTACGGCCAGACGTGACTTATTGTCAAATCACCTCTCCACTTAGCCAATGCATGTAAGAACCTTGTTTCGACTTGGGCCGGCCTTGGGTAAGTTAATAGACGTCTTGAGGGTTTTATAAACACTCCAAGGCTGTCTCATTAGCTCTCTCTGGGCAATACACTTACACACATTTTGGTTATTCTCTCAAGTGCTACAAGAGACTTGGAGAGTTCTAAGAGAGTTTGAGTTCCAGAATTCGGTTCCTTAGTGTTTGGTTGTTGTTCTCCTACTGGGTTTTCATGAAAGAAGAACCTCAAGGAGCTTGCTAGCTACAGTGATTTGCTTGTTACCGGGGTATCACCTTCTAGTTGATTCGTTCAAGCCACAAGGAGCAACTTCATCATCTTCATCGATTTTCTGGAGCTTAGGAGCTGGTATAACATTCTTAACTCTCTCCTTTTGTTGCATTTATGTTCACAGAGTTAGATCTACTATTGGGGTTTCATGTTTTATGCTTTACATGCTTGTACCTTGGGAGTTTTGTTTTGTACTTTGCTTCCGTTGCGTGCCCAAGAAAACCATTACAGTTAAAACTGCCTTCCGTAACGGGAAGCTTAATGAAGAGGTGTTTATGTCACAACCCGAGGGTTTTGTACATCCAGAGTATCCTGATAGAGTCTGCAAATTAAAGAAGTCCATTTATGGACTCAAGCAAGCATCTCGAAGCTGGAACCTGTACTTTGATGAGAAAATCAAAGAGTTTGGATTTTCGAAAAGCAAGGACGAACCATGCGTATATGTCAGGGCTAGTGGGAGCACTGTAGTATTCCTTTTCCTATATGTAGATGATATTCTACTTATTGGGAATGACCTCCCAACTTTGCAAGAAGTTAAATCTTTTCTTGGGAGTTGTTTCTCAATGAAGGACTTAGGAGAAGCAGCATATATGTTGGGCATTAAGATCTATAGAGATAGATCCAAGGGGCTAATTGAACTTAGTTAAAGTTTGTATGTCGACAAGGTCTTGAAGCGATTCAAGTTGGAGGACTCAAAGAGGGGTAACACCCCTATGTTGCATGGAGTGACGTTGAGCAAGACTCAATGTCCTAGTTCCAAAGAGGAACTAGACGTAATGAAGAGGGTCCCTCATCCTTCGGCAATAGGATCAATCATGTACGCCATGCTATGCACTAGACCTGATGTATCGTGTGCCTTGAGCATGATGGGTAGATATCAGGCTAACCCCGGGCAAGCCCATTGGACTGCGGTTAAGAACATTCTCAAGTATCTTCGGAGGACAAAGGAGATGTTCTTAGTTTATGGTGGTGGGGAAGAGCTAAGAGTACATGGTTATTCTGACGCAAGCTTCCAAACTGATAAGGATGATTGCCGATCATAATCGGGGTTCATGTTACTTCTCAATGATGGTGCTATAAGCTGGAGGAGCTCCAAGTAAGACACCGTAGTTGATTCAACTACCGAATCAGAATACATTGTGGCTAGTGAAGCAGCTAAAGAGGCGGTATGGATGAGGAAATTCATCCAAGACCTTGGAGTGGTTCCTAACATATCCGACCCTATTGAGATTTTCTGTGACAATGATGGTGCGGTTGCTCTAGCTAAGGAACCAAGGGCTCAAAAGTGGACAAGACATATTCCTCGAAAATACCACTTCATCAGAGATGTTATCGGGAGTGGTGACATTGTCAACAGCGGAGTAGCATTGGAAGACAATTTAGCCGATCCTTTCACTAAATCGTTGTCACAAGTTGTACATGATTCTCACACTAGATCGATAGGTGTAAGATTTGGTAGTGACTTGGTTTGAGTGTAATATTTGGTTTATGATTGATTTGTACTTGTACTTTGGGAACATTAACCAGTACTGTATTGTTGGGTTGTTGGGATTTCAAGAACACGCAACGGAAGCGAAAACAACAAGTAAATACGCATAAAAGTGTTCAAAACAAAGAAATCCGAAAGGTGGATCTACTCTATGTATCAAATAGCAACAAAAACAAGAGGTTAGAGAGTTATACCAGCTCCTAAGCTCCAGAAAACTCCTTATTGGTGGCTGATTGTTGATGTAGAAGCAAGGGACTCCTTCTTCTTCTCCGTTGTCTTCTCTCGAAATCGCAAACCGGGAACAAAGTCTAACAACAAGTGCTAGCTTGGTTGATGGAAATCTTCTACACGAAATTTCACTCAAGAACAACAAAAGATTTCTGGAACCCAAAGTCTCTACTCCACCAAATCACTAATCTTGGTATTAAGTGAGAAAGAGAGAGATATGTGGCTTAAGAGAGAAAAATGACCAAGAAGAGCTCAAGTCCGGGATTGATCTCTTTTGAATACCCCTGGAGTGCAATTTGAACTCCCTCAAACCGGCCAAGATGATTCTAGATCCCCTCATGCATTGGCTACAAGTGGAGGTGATATAGACATAAAGTCCATGTAGTGGTAGCGCCGCTAACCACCAGTTAGCGGCGCTAAACATTAACTCGTAGCGGCGCTATCGCGGCCTGACTTCTATGTGACATAAAGCACATGCAGCCGTAGCGGCACTAACCTTTAACAGTTAGCGGCGCTAACTCATTAAGTTAGCGGCGCTAACGCGGCCTGCATTGCTAACTTCCACTTTTGCCATGTTTGGTCCCTCAACCTTATTTGCTGTCATGTTAGACCCCGGTTTGTGACCCTTATAGGCCCATACATCATCGGCAGTGCTCTAAGACGTACATATATTATCGGGCAGATTCTAACAAACTCCCACTTGCACATAATATACTGTACCCTAATAAGCATAGACAAAGAGCGGCCTCTAGCATAGCATCATTGCCCCCAAGTCTGTATGGGTTCTGAATACCTGCAGAAAACCATCATACTGAAAGTAGTGGTCCTAGATAAGTGATCTTAGACATCTTTTTGTTCGCGATATCCTTGTGAAACCAGAGATGGATTAGAAAATGTCAATCTCCAGATCGTTCACGATTAAGTTTCTCGATCTTGATTGGTGGTGACCAAAAGGTAAGGACATATCTGATTCTCAATCAATATTCCTTGTGCATGGCCAAGCAATATTTTTGGTGTGAGCTCCCAATTATCGAGGGGCCCAGGGATATCTCTCATATAGGAGGAAGAAATCCCTTCGACTGCATAACCCCATACCATACTTCTTGACTTACCTAGTCATTCCCTTTATCACAGCCAGTTACGAACTGCTTTTGAAAATGGCTATAGCAAGTAAGAACTATGATATAGTAGTTCATACATCTCGGGTCTAAGGATGTAAGATTTTATCATCCCAAGTTACTCGTGACTATAATCCATGAAGTAAACTTGGGTGTGGGTCTTCCAGTCACTTGAAACTCTTTTCAAGTATATATTAGCATTGCATCTTAATTCAACCATTTTGAATTCAAGATCACATACTTATCTCAGTCTTAATTCAATCTTTCTTCCAAAAGATTGACTGACTGTGGAAAGTTTGAAATATAAAATAATATTTCTGGAAGTAGTTAAACATGCTAAGATGGAACACAGTAAAGTCTTATGAATGTAATCGTACCACACGCATATATAATCCCCATTATATATCGAATCAAGCATAAGTTACAATATTGTCTGTATCGTTCCCAAAATAAAATGATACATATCAAATAAACTAATATATACAACTCAAGCCAAATCGTTACACCTATCCCTCTAGTGTGAGATTCATGAGCTGCTTACGGTAACGGCTTAGTGAATGGATCAGCCAAGTTTCCATTCGATGCTACTCTACTAATGATGACTTCCCCACTTTCAATAACATCCTATATAAAGTGGTACTTGCGCGAAATGTGTCTTTTCCTCTTGTGAGCTCTTGGTTCCTTTGCCAAAGCCACCGCACCCTCATTGTCACAAAATATCTCAATAGGGTCAGCGATGCTTGGAACCACTTGTAGATCTTGGATGAATTTCTTCATCCACACGGCCTCCATTGCGGCTTCACTTGCCGCAATGTACTCCAATTCGGTAGTCGAATCAGCCACCGTGTCTTGCTTTGAGCTCCACCAGCTGACAGCACCACCATTTAACAGGAACACAAACCCCGATTGAGATCGGCAGTCATCCCTGTCAGTTTGGAAGCTAGCATCCGAGTAACCCTTTACTCTCATCTCTTCTTCCGCACCATATACCAAGAACATCTCTTTTGTACATCTCAGATATTTGAGAATGTTCTTTACTGCCCTCCAATGAGGCTCTCCTGGGTTTGCCTGATATCTACTAGTCATGCTTAAAGCACATGACACATCAGGACGAGTGCATAGCATGGCGTACATGATCGAGCCCACAGCCGAAGCATATGGCACTCGCTTCATTACTTCTATCTCCTACTTGGATGTAGGACATTCAGTTTTACCCAAAGTCAAACCATGCATAATAGGAAGGTTTCATTTCTTGGATTCCTCCATCTTAAAGCGTCTCACGACCTTTTCTATTTATGCACTTTGAGAAAGCCCTAGCAGCCTTCTAGATCTATCTCTATAGATCTTTATTCCCATAATAGAGCTCGCATCACCTAGGTCCTTCATTGAAAAGCAATTCCCTAGCCAAGCTTTGACACTCCTTAGGCTTGGGATATGATTTCCAATGAGTAGAATATCATCTACATATAAAACCAAGAATGTTATAGTGCTCTCACTAGCCCTGACATACACGCATGGTTCATCTTTACTCTTTGAAAATCCAAACTCTTTGATTTTCTCATCAAAGCAAAGATTCCAGCTTCGAGATGCTTGCTTAAGTCCATAAATGGACTTCATAAGCTTACAAACCTTGTTTGGATACTTTGGATGTTCAAAACCGTCAAGCTATCTCATATACACCTCTTCATGAAGCTTCCCGGTAAGGAAGGCAGTCTTTACATCCATTTGCCAAATTTTATAATTATGAAATGCAGCTATGGCAAGTAGTATCCGGATTGACTTCAACATGGCCACTAGGGAGAAGGTTTCATCATATTCAATTCCTTGAGTCTGAGTGAAACCCTTTGCCACCAGTTGGGCTTTGAAGATATCCAAGGTTCCATCTATGCCGGTTTTCTTCTTAAAAACCCATTTACACCCAACGGGTTTTATCCCTGGTGTAGGATCAACCAGTTCCCAAACCTGGTTATCCGACATAGATTGCATCTCGCTCTCCATCGACTTTCTCCATTGACCAGACTCATGGCCTGCCAAGGCTTCCTTGTAGGTGGTAGGTTCATCTTGATCCACCAATAATTCGTTGCCCTCAGATATGAGAAACCCATATCTCTCTGGCTCAAAACGAGTCCTACTGGAACGCCTAGAACTAGACGTTGCTAGAGTGTCAGGTACCGCAGCATCATATTGCTCGGTATTTTGGCTAGTGCCAACCTCAAGTCCTTTATCGGCCGACCCTTGATCTTCCTCAAGGTCTACTTCCTTAGTGCCATGTTTGGATAGCAATTCCCTTTCAAGGAAGAATGCCCTTCGAGCAACAAATACCTTGTTCTCTGAAGGTTTATAAAATAAATATCCAACACCGTTAGGAGGATATCCGATAAAATAACACCTCTCTGAATGAGGTTCAAGTTTGTCTTCGGCCTCATGTCTCACGTAGGCTTGACAACCCCAAACTCGTAGGTATGAAAGTGTCGGTTTCTTACCATGCCACATTTCATAAGGTGTTTTAGTAACTTTCTTGGTTGGTGCGAGGTTAAGAATTCTTACCGCTGTTTCTAAGGAATATCCCCAGAAACTAATAGGTACCTCCGCTCGACTCATCATAGACCTTACCATATCAAGCAAAGTCCGGTTCCTCCTCTCAGCGACCCCATTTAATTGTGGAGTCCTTGGAGGTGTCAATTGTGAAATAATTCCACAATTTTTAAGATGATCGATGAACTCGGCACTAAGATACTCTCCACCTCTATCAGACCGGAGTATCTTTATAGTCTTGCCCAACTGATTCTGAACTTCGTTTTGGAATGTCTTGAACAGCTCAAAGGTTTCATTCTTGTGTTTAACAAGATAGACATACCCGTACCTACTATAATCATCTATAAAGGTTATGAAGTATCTTGAATTATTCCTTGTGACATGCTTGAAAGGTCCACATACATCCGTATGGATTATGTCTAAAAGGTCCTTTCCCCTCTCACTTGTTCCCGTGAAGGGTGCTTTTGTCATTTTGCCCAATAAGCAAGATTCGCATACTTCATTCGATCCTTGATCAAATGATTCCAAGATACCATCTGCTTGGAGCTTGGTGATACGAGTCTTGTTTATATGGCCAAGACTACTATGCCACATGGAATATTTATCCAAACCATTTTTGGAGTCAGAATCAATGTTCATGATAAATTTTCTTGATTCAATGTATGCATTTGCCTCATATATGCCATGACATGGTAAATCTTTAAACTTAACAATTTCATTTCAAAGCAAATAAATGTACCACTTACAAATTTGAAATCAAAACCATCGTCATACAAATTGTGAAAAGAAATAATGTTTCTAGCCACATTGGGCGATTAGCATACATCTTTAAGCAAAATAGAAAAACCTGTCTTGAATGAAAGCTCCAAGTCTCCTTTTGCTTCCACTTGGATAACCTCCGAGTTTTCCATAACAAGATCCAGTTCTCCCCGCTCCAAGCTCCTACTTTCCCTTAGCACCTGCACCATATTACATATGTGAGTGCCACAGCCAGTATCCAATACCCAGCCTTTAGAAGTAGAAGTATGGTGGAGTTCTATCATGAACGTACCTGACGTGTCCGGACCCGAAATTCTCATTGCCTTAAGCTTGTTGAGTCCCTCCAGGTACTTCGGGCAGCTACGGCGGTAATGACCCTTGCCCCCTCAGAAAAAGCACTCCGCATCCTCTGGAGCCTTAGCTTGGGGAAATTTCCCCTTGCCCTTGCCCTCGGAGGCCGGGTTAGACTTGGCCACGCCAACCTTACCCTTACCCTTTCTTTTATTGGAAGGGGCGGCCTTCTTCTTTGTGATGCGGCCTTCCCGGATGGCGAGAACGTGGTTGGAGGAGGATGGCTTATTCTTGGTCATGCTAGACTCAGCGGTCTTCAACATACCATGAAGTTCCATCAAAGTCTTGTCCATGCTGTGCATATGATAACTCATAACAAATTGATCATATGCACCGGGCAGGGATTGGAGGATTAAATCAACCGCCATCTCCCTCCCTATGGTAAAACCTAACTTCTCCATGCGCTCGATGTATGCTTTCATCCGCAACACATGCGCACTCACATTCCCTCCCTCTTGCATCTTGAAAGCAAGGGTTGTCTTGAGGCACTCGTATCTTTCCTGACTCGCCTGCTGCTGGAACATGTCCTTTAGCTGCACGAGCAGGTCGTAAGCACTCAGATGATCCATTTGCTTTTGCAAATCTTGGTTCTTCATGCTCAACATGAGGCACGTGACTTCCTCAGTTTCCTTGAGGCGTTTTTCATACGCCTCACGGATAGCCCTTGTTGCACCAGTAGGAGGTGCCTCGGGGAGGGGTTCCTCTATGGTATGCAACTTTCCTTCATACCGCAAGACCAACCTCAGTTGTCTATGCCAGTCCATGAAGTTGCTACCGTCGAGTTTCTCCTTCTCAAGGAAAACCCGAAGAGAAACGTTGGTGGTGGTGTTTGTTGCGCTTGTTGATGCCATCTAAAATTGTTTCAAAGTAGATATTAGTTAGTTTGATATTTTATCTTGTTAAATAATTTACCCATTATGAATTATCTTAACAAGGCTAAGAACCGTATTTTATCCTACAATGTGACGGGGTTACCGCGGATCACATGATAAAACTATTTAAGTCGGCAACCATTTTGCCAATTACAATCTCCATTGCAATCTTTAGCACATGCGGGATCCTATGACATCCAATGGTCGTTTGGAATGTTTGATCCCTTCTTGCACCAATTCTAAGTCTTGAAATTTTGGTTAATTAACCAAGATTTCAAACCTAAAATTGCAAATCGTCCGTCAAGACATACGGTAACAAATTCACCAAAGTTGGCTCGTGCTAAGCTCGACAACCAAAATTGTGAAATTGCTACACTCACCTTCCACACAGTTTCATGAGAATTGGCTCGTGCTAAGCTCGACATACAAATCCCATTAGACTAGATTTGGGTGGTATCGACTTACGGATGGTGCATGATTTGTGTTTTGTGGAAAAACGGACTTTTGTTTCCGGTTTGGTTTAGATTAACTTATTAGTGAAAAAACCTATTTTTCACTATGTTGGTTAATCTTTGTATGTGATCGCGCGCGAGAGTAAACCATTTTTACCAAAACTCTTGTGATTTTATTAATTTTGTGAAAAATTATCTGGCATGCGAAACCTACAAATCCATGCATAGAATAATAAAATCACATCACATGCAATATACAACCAAATGGGCCATTGCAAGGTTACCAACTCATATCAACATATACAACCAAACAAATCATGCCACTACTGGAACAACAAGAAAATACCTTTGGAACAAATTTCCAGAAAGTCTAAGTGCCAAAAATCCCGAGACCAAAACTGTTTTATTCCAAATTTTCGAAAATAATTTTCCAGTAACGTTAATGCCGCTAAAGCTTAAGACTTAGGTGGATCTACGTCTTGCTAACGCGACCTGCATTGCTAACTTCCACTCTTGCCATCTTTGGTCCCTCAACCTTATTTGCTGTCATGTTAGACACCGGTTTGTGACCCTTATAGGCACATACATCATCGGCAGTGCTCTAAGGTGTACATATATTATCGGGCAGATTCTAACATGGGTTTCGTTGGCCATCTAACCCACGCAACTGAAGCGTGAAAAACATGGTTTGGGTAGAAAAACAAGATTCCAACAATACCCGTCAATGGTGAAACACTACATATATGTATGCAACCAAAATAAAGAGATGGAATAGGAAATATACCATGCTCCAGCTTCTGAAATCTTCATGGTTGGGATGAACTCATAGTCACCAAGAGAGCAACTCTCTATTGATAGTCTACCCCAAGTTTGTTTGATCCTCAATTGCTAGTAAGTCAAGTTGTGATCTTCAAGCCATGAAACCACACATTGATACAGCCCACAAACTCCAGAAGTTGCTCAAGAACACTTAGCATTTCTGGAGGAACTCTCAAGAACTCATAAGGAGCAAGTAGAGAGAGAGAGATGTGATCAATTCGATCAATTAATATTTTTGGTCAAGCTTAAAAGAGTAAGTCATATTGGAATTTTATGAGCAGCCTCACATGCATAGACTGACAATTAACTCGTCCATGCAGCACCCAAGGTGTACCAATAATTTCTACTTTGAGCCATGTGCAGAAAATGACAAATCATTAACTACAGTCTATTAGAGCACCCCTTACGGCCGTAAGCCATAACCCTTATGGCCGTAAGGCAGAAACCCTTTACGGCCGTAAGGTATAACCCTTGCGGCCGTAAGGCCCTATTTCCAGTTTTCAGTTTCTCTCGTTTATGTTGTGTGCTGTCGGGATCAATCCTTGGCGTGTGACTCAATAGGCTTGTGTATAATCAATAGCATTACTAATCTACGCGTGTCACTGGGCATATAATCTTACAGACTCCCACTTGCACATGACAAGGCGTGTTGATAAGTAATACAGAGAGAGAGCGGCCTCTAGCAAGACATCGATGCCCCCAAGTCAACGCGAGTTAGGTCATCTCAAGACAAGTACCAAATCACAACCATATAGGTTTGATATGGCCCTACAGATAAGTAATCAATCATCCTTTTGTTCTTGATATCCGTGTCAACACGAGTCATGGTACAAGATCATTCTCCGATCGTTCACGATTGTATTTCTCGATCTAGATTAGTGGTGACCAAAATATACAAGTTGCAATTGATCAAAATCATTTGCTAACTCGATCATGGCCATGATTTTTGGTGTCAGCACCTAATCATCGAGGGGCCCAGGGATATCTCTCTAAATAGAGGAACAAATTCCTTTGACTACATTGTCCCATTACATTAGAAATACTTTGCTAGAAAACTCCTGTTATAACAGCCAGTTACAGCTGCGTTAGAAAGCCATTAGATCAAAGCAAACTAATGTGATGCAAACACATGTTTCTCCGGTCTAAGGACAAAATGATATTATTGTTAGAATCTGCCCGATAATATATGTACGCCTTAGAGCACTGCCGATGATAAATGGGTCTATATGGGTCACACACCGGGGTCTAACATGACAGCAAATTAGGTTGAGGGACCAAAGATGGCAAAAGTGGAAGTGAGAAATGCAGGCCGCGATAGCGCCGCTAACTTAATGAGTTAGTGCCACTAACTGTTAAAGGTTAGCGCCGCTACGGCTGCATGTGCTTTATGTTACATCAAAGTCAGGCCGCGATAGCGCCGCTACAGGTTAAGGTTTAGCGCCACTAACTCTTGGTTAGCGGCGCTACCACTGCATGGACTTTATGTCTACATCACCTCCACTTGTGGCCAATATATGAAGGCTTCTAGATCCGTCTTGGCCGTCTAGAGGGGAGAGTAAGGGTCAGTTTTGAGTCTTTAAAAGAGATAAAACTTGGCCTTGAATATCTCTTGGTCAATTTCTCTCTCTAGCACATACAATACTCTCTTCTTCACTTAATACCTCAAGTTGGTGACTTTGTGATCAAGAGACTTTGGGTTCCAGGGATTTTGCTGTTCTTGAGTGAGACTTCCAGAGAAGGTTTCTCTCAAGCTAGCTAGCACTTGTTGTTAGGCTTGTTCCCGGGTTGTGATTTTGAGAGGAGAGAAGAAGAAGATGGAATCCCTTGCTTCTACACCACAATCAGCCACCAACAAGGAGTTTACTGGAGCTTAGGAGCACGGTATAACTCTCTAACCTCCTTCTTTGGTGCTATTTTATCACATATAGTAGATCCACCTTTGGGATTTCATTGTTTTGGACACATTTATGCTTGTTTCTTGTTGTTTTTGCTTCTGCTGAGTGTTTGTGAAATCCCAACAATTATCATCCTGATTTACTTTTGATAAGTACCATGAAGTAAATTCAGGTGTGGGTCGTCTAATCACTTGAAAGTATATTTCAAGTGCAAGCGAAGTGTTACGTACTTTGTATTCAATCTAGTATTGTATACGTGACCAACCCTTCCTTCAGTCTTTGTTCAATTTTCCTTCCCCATGAAGAGTGACCGACTATGGACTTTTAGAATGCGTGCACAGTCATGGAAGTACTAAAACATGCAAAGTTGGAACACAATAATGGTTTCTGAGTATATCCGCAACTTGCGTATTATCAAATCCCTATTTGATAATCGATACAAGCAGAAAGCACAATATTGCTTAATGTTCCCTACAACATATTTCAATATTTTAAATATTTCTTGTACTCCATAATCAATATTTTAAATGCTATAATCATTATGGACGAATAATTCCTTAACTATGCTTTTAAACAAAGTTAGGACATTATCTCCAATACAATATATGTGCTAGACAAAGTAGTATATGGTTACAACAAGGCTCCCACTAGCCCTGACATTCATATTGGTTTAATCTTGCTCTTGAAAACTTAAACATATGATTTTCAAATCTAAGCAAAGACTCCAACCTTGAGATTCTTGTTTAAGTCCACGAGCGGACTTTTCTTGACTTTGTAGACTTCACAATAATACTCTTGATGTAAGAGACCTTCGGATAGTGTTATCTACACATCCTCAAAATAGATTCCTATTAATGAACTTGGTCTTTATATCAATTTATCATAACCATGAAATAGTACTGATATCTATGAGTATTTGAGTGAACTTCAACATAACCAATGGGAAAAAGTTTCAGGACGATACCATCCACTTAGTCAATCATCATGAAAAACCTTTCGAACCATGCGGTATTTGAAGTTGTCTATACAACTACTTCTGACATATCTACTGAGAGAAAGTTTCTAGATGATACCATCCACTTGGTCAATCATCTAGAAAACCTTTCCTATCAGTCGGTATTCAAAGTTGTAAACTTATCCATGATGGTTTCTTGTTTCTAGGAACCATGTACACCTTTAGGTTTCCCTTAGATAATGCAAATTCAATATTTCGTTTGACTCGTGCTAAGCTCGACGCCATCCAAGAATTTTAATTTGTACCATCCATGAAGATAGTAGGTGTTGGTTTAAACAAGTCCCATATATGGATTGCATCTCTCTTTCATTGCCTTTTTCCTCATAGCAGACTCTAGGTCCATTATGCTTCCGGTATTTATTTGTCTTCTTTTAGATATAGTTATCTATATCTATCTTATCATGTGAAGACATATACCAGTCCAAAAGGAAATGACTTTTGTCAGGTTCTCCAGCATTGCTATGCTGAGTTTCAACCATTTCTGATTGAGTGCTAGTGCCAACATCAGGTTCCTCCATTCAAGGTTAACTTTAACTTCTACATACATCCATGGATATTAGTTTCCATTTAAGGAAACATGTCCTTGAAGTAAGAAACATTTTGTTTTTTAAGGTTTGTCAAACAAATATCCCATGGTCTCGGTAGAATACTTAATGGAGTAACACCTCTATATTCTTCCCTTACCTTACGTCTAAAACGTAGGTTTGGACAATCCATACTTTGAGTTAAACAAGCAAAGATGCTCTTTCTAGTTTCATCCTCTAAGGTGTAGTCTTAACCATCTTTGTTGGTTTAAGATTAATAACATAGCCCGCCGCTACTTTAGTATATCCCAAGCATTTGGATACTAAAGTCCTACTCATCAATTATCGGTCCATATCAAGAATGTCCGATTCCTCCACTAAGGTGACCCCATTTCACAATGTGTCATAGGATGAGTGAATTGTGAGACAATCTCATAATTCTTTTGATGGTTATAAGATTTAGAACATACTTACTTAATCTACAATTCAGACAAGGATTAACTCGTGCTAAGCTCGACAATCAACCTTTGTGTAACTAGATTCAAGTATCCTTTGTTCTTTATCTATATTCACAAGGACTTCGTCATGGTGTGTTTTGAACACCTCTAAGGTTTCAAACATTTATCTATAAAATAGATATATCCATATCTTCTACCATCATTGGTAACGAAGTGTTTGGAGTTATTCCTTATGATTTGCTTGAATAGTCTATACACAAGTGTGTACTAAATTCAACAAGCTATCATTCCTCTCACATACTTAAGTGAATGATGTGTAAGTCGTCTAGCCCGATAAACAAGATTTGTTCTCAACATTTGACCCGCGGTCAAACGATTCCAAATTCCTAACCGCCGGAGTTTGGTGATACAAGTCTTGTTTATATGGTTTAGATCGATTACGTCATAAGGGCAACTTATCCAAATCATTCATGATTATTTTATTACTTCTTAAGCAAGCGTTTATTATAAATGTCATGACATGTATAAAATTTATAACATATACATGATTCAAAATAATATACAGGGTATACCAAGGCATAATAGATATATTCCTTTTAGACACGCTGGACATAAACAAATATCTATTTGAAGTAATATATTAGCTGAATGGATAGACAAGTTTTAAACTTTCAATCCTCTCAATAGAAACAACTTGCTTGTTTTTCCATTTGAGGTCCAGCCCTCCATGTCTCATGTCTCTACTTCTCTTTAATACTTTCACTTTGAAGCAAATAAATTTGCGACAAGCGTGAGTGTAATAGCTAGCGTTCGAAAACTAGCCTTTAAAAGTTGAAAAGCAATGGAGTTAAATCATGAATGCACCTGAAGTCGAAGAACTACCTCATATGGAGTGTCATGTATAGGCACTAATTTGTATTCGCTTTAAGAGTTCTTCGCTTTTCTAGATGTGTAGGGCAAATGTGGTGGCGCTAATTTGTATTCTTTTATGGAATTAGCAAACTACCTCATATGGAGTGTCATGTATAGGCACAATCTCATTGTCCTCTATCTCCATTAATATGGTAGGTTTGGTGTAACCAAAACATCCGTTAGAGGTCAATTTCTATTTCTTGATTACTCGTTCCTTAGTAGACTTAATAATGCAAGATTCATGTTTGTCATGTTTAGACTTAGAAGTTTTCAACATACCATGAAGCTCTAGCGGGAATGGACAAGGTGCGTTTCATATTGGTCATGCTTAAGCTATGCATACCATGAAGCTCTTATCAAGGAGTTCTCCATGTCCTTTCCATGTGGTCTATGTACGCCTTAATCTTAAGGACATAGCCACTTATTTTCCCGTTTTCTGGCATTCGACAACCGACTTAGGTTTAGACACACATATGTTACAAATATGCCCATTAATGCGCGTACGCCATATGGACCGCTGCTGATGATGTATGGGCCTATTGGGTCATACACCGGGGTCTAACCTGACAGCAACTTAAGTTAAGGGACCAAATATGACAAAAGACAAAAGTTGACATTGCATGCCGTGTTAGCGCCACTAACTTTAAGGGGTTAGCGCCGCTAAGTCCTAGAGGTTAGCGCCTCTATGGTTGCATGTACTTTGTGTCAAATCACTGACAGGGCGCGTTAGCGCCGCTAACTATTTTGAGTTAGCGCCGCTAACTTGTCGTTAGCGCCGCTAAACCCTGCCAGTGCCATTTGTCAAAACACCTCCAAAACTACCCAATGCATGTTGACTTCTACTCTCGAGGCTTGGACGGTTTGGTGGGGTTAAGTGGAGAATTCTGGAACATATTAGGTGTTGAACTCATTTTTCTCCTTAAGGTGAAAACACACACACATAACATTCTCTCTAAAGGGACTTAGAGACTTTGAGAGAGATTTTTTAAGCAAGTGAGTTCAAGAGCTTGTTCCAGAAGGTTGGTCATGGTTGCTGTTCCGAGGTAGTATTCATCATGAAGTACTACTATAGGCGAGCTAGCTCTCGAGGTTGGCGTGTTACTGGGGTACTACGCATTAGTTGATCCGCGGTTTTCGTTCTTGGAGGATAACTATCAAAACACCCACCATTTCTGGAGCTAAGGTGAAAGGTATAACCACTTCTTTCCTTTCCTTGTTGCATTTCTTTACATAGAGTTTGGTCCATGTTTGGGATTTCGGTTTTTATGCTTTATATGCTTTTACATTGGGCTTTATTTGTTGTACCTTTGCTTCCACTGCGTGTCCACGAAATCCCAACAGTGGTATCTGAGCCACCTCTATGTTAGATTTGCACTTGGTGGCTTGAAAAATCCCGAAATCTGAATGTTTGTTTTCTGTTCGAACAAGGTTAGCGGCGCTAACCTCGAGTTAGCGGCGCTAACCCATAAAACTTAGCGGCGCTAATGCGCAGCTACAGATTTTGTTTTTCAAGTTAAAAACAGTTTTGGTCTCGGGTATTTTTGGCTATTTTGTAATTCTGGAAATTTGTTCCAGATTTTGTCTTGGTAATTTTGTTACCATTTTGTTTGGTTGTGTGTGTTAGATTTGAAATTGGTAACCTTGCCTTTGACCTTGTGGTTGACTTTGTGTGTTTGAATGCATTTGGTGATTTTTATATCACGTTATGGGCTGTAATATTTATTAATTCAGTTTGGTATGTAATAATATTGTGGCTTGCATGCCATTTCATTCATCCGTGTACTTGTAATAGATAAATAGGAAATTTTGTGCCTTGTACGCCATTTCAATTTCTATTGAATGTTTTGTACATTTGGATGAAGACACACAAAAAGGAGTCAAAAGGAGATGGAGGATGACCATAGAACCCGGTGGAATCCAATGGAGATAGCGGTTCTAGTGGGAGCTCGCATCGGAGTCCTTTTGTCCCTTAGTTTTACCACGTTCTACCCGTTTTGGCTCACGGGAAGAACGCATAGGATTTTGGCAAGGGTCACCAATTTACTTCATTTATATGCGTGTGATGTGATTTTATTTTATTTATTTCTTGCATGGTTTGCTTAGGATTCGCATGCTAGATAATTTTTCGAAATTAATAAAATCACAAGAGATTTGGTAAAAATGGTATGTAACTCTAGCGCGCTCACATACAAGATTAACTCACCTAGTGAAAATAGGTTTTGTCACTAAACAAGTATATGTAACCAATCCGAAAACAAAAGCCCGTTTTTCATAAAACGTAAATCTTGCGCCATCCGTAAGTCGATACCACCCGAATCTAGATTTATGGGTTTTGGTTGTCGAGCTTAGCACGAGCCAACTCTCATAAAACTGTGTGGAAGGTGCGTGTGGCAAATTCACAATTTTGGTTGTCGAGCTTAGCACGAGCCAACTTTGGTGAATTTGTTACCGTATGTATTGACGGACGATTTACAATTGCAAATTAAAATCCTTGAGTCATTGTCGAGCTTAGCACGAGTCAACCAATAATTTTAATTTGGAATTGGTGCAAGTAGGGATCAAACATGCCAAACGACCGATGGTTGTCGTAGGATCCCGCAAGTGTCTAAGAGTTGCAATAGAGATTGCAATCGGTAAGATGGTTATCGGCCTAAATAGCTCCATGAAGTGATCCGCGGCAACCCCGTCATGGATTGGAGTGAAATATGGTTCTTAGCCCTTGTTAAAATATTTTTCGAGGCAATATGGGTAATTATTTTAACGAGCATTAAATCAAACTAACTAATTTGCGTACTCTCTTTAATTATAGGATGTCGAATCAAAACCACAACACGTCGAACTTTTCACTTCGTATGTTCCTACAAAGGGAGACACTCACGGGAGTGAACTTTGTTGACTGACTTAGGCAATTGAGGATTGTCCTACGTGCCGAGTCTAAGTTGCACATCCTTGAGGAACCCCTTCCTGAACCACCTGCTATCAATGCGGAATGGACCATCCGATACGCGTATGAAAAGCGTGTTCGGGATACGCACGATGTTGCTAGCCTCATGTTATCAATTTTAGCTCGGAACTGCGAAATCAATTTGAGTACGTGACTGTGTATGACATCATGAATAAGCTGAAGGAAGTATTCCAACAACATGTTAGGCAAGAACATTATGAGTGTGTTAAAAGTCTAACTGGTTGTATGATGCGGGAAGGCAGGAGTGTAAGTGCCCATGCTTTGAAGATGAAATCATACATGGACCAGATGGATAGGCTTGGTTTTCCTATAGAGAGGGAGCTCGGTGTGAACTTCATACTTCAGTCTCTGCCCGCATCATATGAAAGGTTTGTAATGGACTATCATATGAATGATTTGGAAATATCTATAGATAAATTGCATGGAATGTTGAAGGTTGTAAAATCTAACATGTCCAAGCATGAATCATCCTCATCCACTCCTATTCATGGTTCTAAGGAACAACTTTTAGCCAAGAAGAAGAAATCGATCCCATCGAATGAAGAAGTTGGAGTATCCAAGCTTGCTTCAAGTTTTGAGTCTATGGACCTTGATGATGTGCCTAAAGAGACTCAACATGGGGTGGTTTGCTACTTCTGCGGTAGATTTGGGGATTGGGGCCGTCATGCCTGCCCTCTGTGCCGAGAGGATATAAAACTTCTCAGACAAGAGAGAGTTAATTTTCCTACTTGAGGTACATTCCTGATTACACTTCATTGCTATTCCTTAATAAGCTGGGTTGTTTACCCGAGCTATATGACTCACGTTTGTTACAAATTTGTTTTTGTTACAAAGTGTAGGTCTGTTCGTTACAAGAAGGAAGAGCTTGAAGAACCGGATCTCTGAAGAAGAAATTTTGTTGATTGTCTTCTTCAAGAGAATTGGGAGTGTTGGTCTCGCCATTAATTCCGGATTAATTATTACTTTTGTATATACGCCCTGCGTGGCAAGACTCGCTTTATTGTATGTTCTTTTGTAGATGATGGATATATTGTATCTTGTATTTTTATTTAAAAGATTTTTCATTCTGATGGTTTCATTTCATTTTCTATCCATGTCTAAGCTTATGTGTTATTTTGACCATTTTGGTGCACAAATACACATTTGATGACGATGGATGTTGCTTGGAATTAAAACAATTTTGAAAAATTATCTTGAGATGTTTTATCAAAAACTTATCCATATAATTGCATACATAAAGACACGTTATAAGTAATAAGGAAATCATGAAAAATTGATTCTTATATTCAAAATTGGTTTGGATACATTAAGTATATGGCATAATCAAACTTTACCAAGTAAACAACATTTACATCACTTAGATCCATGTGGTTAGGATCTTTGTAAAAGTTTAGCTTCGGGCTAAATGAAAGATGCAAATCTTGTTTATTGGACTAGGATGATTAAGAAATCTTTCACCAGTATTGGTAGGAAGGATTATAACTTGTTGGATTTTGATCACACTTGTGTGGATAATCCGTTCAAGTATGCCATGTATAGTGACACTAGTAAAATTCTCCATCACTATCTTCTTGATAGTAGTTGGGAGAATGTTTAACAAGATAAGAGGTTTGTGTCTGAAACCTGGAGGTGTTAGGAAATAACCTTAAGAAATTGGTAATCAATAAGGGCATATAGATATCGATTCTTAGATCCAGATAAGATGCTAAGTTTCTATTATCTATATTGATTTAAACATGAAATGAATCATGGGTTTATCCCATACTTCGTTTAGTCTAAGAAACACATTTTGTACATGGTGTTACTTTAAAGAAAAACCGGATATCTTTGTTGATGATCTGGTAAAAGGCAGGCCTAAAATATGTATTCAATATGATTGGTATACATTATTTTATGAACCAAGTCCTCAATCTAAAACACGACATTAAGGTCACTTAAGCATCCAATGAGATTTTGACTAGAAAGAGTACTTTGCTTGTCAATCTCATAACTTGAAATTATCCATTCTACATTTAGTGGGAGATGGATGAATTATAAGTTGATGCTTGTATATTTAAGTAGTTCATCTGAGTTTTGGATAATTGTTTCTTGAACTTATGGGAATAATGTTTGGTAGCTCAAAAGGGAGAGGACAATTTACAAAAACATTCCAGTGGAAGAACGTAAAACTTAAATGAGAGACCTAATGTTGACACTAGCATTTAATCAGCATAGAGATGCTGGTAAAACCTGACAATATCCATTGCTTATTAAATCTGATGGAAATCAAGAAGGCTGTTTAGATATGAGGTTGTCATATTTTAGTAACAGTACCTTGATGGTAAATCATTGTAATGTTACCATTCATCGGAAACATGGTGGGACCCTGTGTTTACTAGTGAATAAAACAAGGGAATGGTAGACATAGATGTAATCTATTTGTTGCTTCCAAGTACTTGACTTGGGTTAATCCCACACCTAAGGTGTAATCCGAGAAGGGTGAAGGGACTAACATATATGCAATTATGGACAACTTCAAATACCGACTAGAGACAAAGTGTTTCATATTGTTTAAATATGAAACATGTTCTAGTGATTTTGTTGAAGATAACTTAGATAAAGAGAAATATTGTTGTCACCTTGCGGGAACAAGATTAGTTCACTTGGATGTAAGAGACCTGTATCCTTCATATGATTAAGTTGAGGAAATGCTTAAGGCACTTTCCGAGGGTATTATTCATCCATAATATCCAGATTAGGTCTGGATTATGTGAAACATTGTTGTCACTTTGGGAAAACGACTATGTTCACATGGAAATAAAATACCAAGATCCTTCGCGGGATTAAGTTGAGGATATGTTTGTAGCATATTCCGAGGTCTAATATACCCATAATATCCAAGTTATTTCCATGACTAAAGTCAGCAAAACTTGCATCTTGTGGCTGTAATCCTGCTTTGCAAGAAAGTCAAAGGAATGAGTTTTCTAGAAAGCATAGATTGAGCCAGATACCCTTGTCAGGGCTAGTGGGAGCTTCATGTGTTCCTAGTAAAATATACTCAATAAAGATAATGTCCTAATTTAGTGTTGTTTTACAACCTAATGTTGGAATTATTGTTCTATGAGTATAAATAGAGAATATGGAATAAAGTTGAGTTTAGATTCAAGAAATACTGATGTATGTTCTTGATGTTCGACGTAAATAGAGTTGTCTTGAGTAAGTTATTACTGCAAGCAAATCTATACTTGTGAAACTGTCGATTTTAATCGAAGTTTAGAATATTCAAATGTGTGGTGCAAATACGACATTGAGATTCAATGAGTGTCATTGACCCTATTGTGTACTTCGATAACATTAAGGGTATGTCTACTCTAATAAAAGTGAGTGTCGGTAACTCTATTGGTAACTTCGGTTGATATTACTTAATATCAAATAACAAGAATTCTCTTTTGAAATAAAATCAGAATTGTTAAAAAGACAATCTATAGTTTTGATCACAATCAATTAAGAAGTTGCGGAATCACACTCAATTGATTAAGAAAGTTTTGAACACAAGAACAATTCAATCAATAAACATAAAGTAATACTGCCAAAACGATGTTTATTGATAACCAATCGATGATTACAATATTCACCTACACCTCCAATCTAACTTCTTATGTTAGACGAAGAACACAATCTGTTCATAGGTTTCAAAAGAAACTTAGAGGCTAAAACAGTTTCTGAAAGCAAATAACAATTACGTATGAATGCAAAAATAATCATTATCGAGATCTATATTCTAATCGAGTATTTATAGACTCTTGATCCTCCTTGATAAGTTGACAGTTAGGTAATCTTCTATCTTCTGAGATAATCTTGAAAATCTTCAAACTTTGTTAAAGATATACTTCAAATCCAAGAAGATAGCATTTTCCATAAATAGCTCAACTGAAACTGTTTGTTGAATGAAACAATTCCGATCTTCTTCTAATAGTTGTAAACTTTGTACTAACAGTTCTGATCTCTTGGACTAACAGTTGTAAAGCTTACAGCAACTGTTAGTTACAACTGTCTTCGTATTCAGCTAACAGTCCTCGACTGTTTTATCAGAATCCTTCTAACAATTTTGACCTGTTTTCACAAAATCCATTAACAGTTTTAACTTTGCATCTTCAACAGTTTCAATGCCTTAGCCAATTCCCAACAATCTCCCTCTAACTTAAAGAATTTGAACAATGCCTTTAAGTTCTTCAATTCATAGGGTTCAATCTCAGATAAATTTAGCATATGCAAAGAATAACTTCCATTATTTAAGCAAAGTCAACTGTTTCAATCAAAATTGAAAGAAAATTACACAGACTTGAAAAGTTCCAATCTTTCTTTTATTCTCTTAAGCAAATCATCCTTTATTCTATCAGATCCATAGAATTTAGCCTTTGACATGTATTGAAGCTTTACTTTACTGTGCTCTACAAACTCTAAATCAAACCATTGAGACTGAGCATTTGCCATAACCATGTGATACACTCTACCTTTAGCATACACCTTTATTGAAATTATTGGAAAAGCCTCATCAGTAATCAAAACTGGTATTATCTCTTTTGGACTGCATATACTCGCAAGATGCCTCATCAAAACTCTAATCTCAACCTCCACAGCATCTGCATAATGACTAACTCCAGTTGAAAGAAATTTAAATAACTCTCTATTGGTTCGATTTCTCTCACAACTGTAACTCCTTGCTTACCAGTATCATACCTTAAAACTTCAAATCTCCATTCTTTTATGTGAGACTTCTGACCCAATTGTTCTTTCTCCAATTTAGCAATCCCTTGCTGAAGTTCTGTTCTCAGTCGATCTTGCACTATCAGTTGAACCATCTCAGCTTTCTTTTTCTCAACTGTTTTCTTTGGACGTGGAGGTGCTTTTCTTTTCACAATCCTTTTGCTCTTTACACCTTTTTGCTCTTTTTCCTCTTCATCTATCTGTTTAGTGAACTCATCAGCCAGCTTCTTTGCTATCTCAATATCTGTCTGTTCTTGTTCTTGAAGTTCAACTGACAACCTCTGAGCTACCTCAAAATCTCTTGCTTCTTGCTGTTCTTTGGTTAATTTGAGCTTTGGTAGTGCAACAGCTATCTCTTTTCCTTTTCCTTGTACAACTTGCAGTTTCTTTTCACCAGCCCTCTCAGAAATACTAATCCCTTTGAATCCAGGCTTTGGCTTAAGTGGCTTAAGCTTTGCAGACTTTCCCTCTAGCCAACCATCCTCAATCTTCTGTCTCATTTGATTGATACTGCAGATTAGCATTTCACTTCCCATTTTCACCAGATAATCTTGTTTAACCTTTGGCCATGATCTATAAACCTCTGTTGAAGGGTAATCACCAGACAAAATCATCGTATTGATCAGCACTCTATCCACCGCTGATAGTTTCTCTTCAACTGTTGATTCACTAGGTGCAACTGTTAGTTCATCCACTGCAACTGTTTGTTCTGGTACTTCAGCAACTGTTGGTAATGAACTATCCCCCTTTTTGATTGGAACAGTTGAAGGAGGTCTTGCAGCAGCTGTCAACTGTTCTAGTACTTGAGCGTGTAGCTTTAGTACCTCATTAGCATGCTTCAAACTGTTGGTCAACACCTGGATTTGATGATCTTGCTGAAGAATCCTTTTATTCTGTAGGGAAATCTTCTTCTTCATTTGAACATAGGCCGCAAAGAATGGTGCAAAATTAGGATCCGTCAATGCTTTGTGTTTCATGCGAGCCTGAATGTCAGACAGTGTTGCCACTGTTAACATGTCATTGACCGATATAACTGGTGGTTCACTCAAAAGAGATTCCACACCAAAAACCACATGATCACCCTTGCGGATGAAATAGTAGAATTAGCCTCAAAAACCACATGATCACCCTCTAATGGAGTGATCACCTCCTCATTGTTCCTGGGAGACAGCACGAATGGTTCCCTTTCGATATTCTGCACAGGTGAATGCACCTGTGCAGGGCTAACAGTTTGGAATTTGAGAACTGTGGTGGAAGGAGCACTAACAGTTCTTTTTCTCTTTTGGAATGTTTTCAGAGGTGTGACTTGTGTTGTAGCTCTATCAAAGGTAGTAGAATGGATTATATGAGTATCATGAGCTGTGGGTTCTAGAGTTGGTGGTGTAGCAATGCTGTGGGCTTCATGCTCAACTCTAGCAGCTCTGTTTCTTGAAAGAAACTCCACCATTGCAGAGAGTGGTGGAGTTATGGCACCAGAGAAGCTCTTGCCATTTATCAGCAACTTACTCAATGTGGAGGCCACATGAGCAGAGGGAATGATGACCCTCTTGTGTTTTTGGAGATTTGGCAACAAAAAGTTTAGCAAAACTTGCACAAATCTAGGGTACATAAAAAAGAGACCATATTTGGTCCCAAGATGTTTTACCATACCATTAAATATCAGTTTAGAAAAGTTAAAGCATCTATTGTTTGCTAGACAGATGAGTGCAAGAGCAATGTTGCTCCCAAACTTATTCCAGCCTGTTCTCTTAGGGCTAATGCACTGCTGGAGAGTATGGATCATGAACTTCCAGTGTGAGCAGAATTGCCCTTTGTAGAAGGTACCCTTTCCCCTAGGGCCCTCATACCCAAGTTTAACTAACTCGGCATTCAAAAATTCTAAAGAGACAGAGACAGAATACTCACCAAGTCGATCATTCAATTGTAGGTGTTGGCGGATGGTATCCTCAGAGACGGACACAGTCATACCATCAACAGTGGAATCAATCCATTGCGCATTAGCTTCCTCTCTGATCGTCGCATTTTTCCATAATTGATCAAGATGGGAAGTGTAGATGGTTGGATTTATGGTGAGAGCAGTGTTGAGATTGGACATCGAAAGGTAATCGATCATATCATGGAAAGTAGTGTTCTGTCACGAAGCATGTTGTGTTCTTTCACGAATGGAAGGGGAGCCATTGCAAGTCGAACGCAAAATTCTAGGGTTTACGTATAATCAAAGTTTAGAAAGCGTGAATGAACTTGTGAGGATGGAATGCCTTATATATGTTTCGAATATTAAATTAAATTCAAACATCCTCAGTTTCTGCAAAGACTAAAACACCCTTAAGTAAGCTAACAGTTGATGGATAAAAATGAACGAACAGTTGAGAACTGTTATCAGAAGAATGTACAACTGTTACTTAAAAATTTTCTCCCCCTTAGAAGAACATGCAGGTTTCCTCACAGTTGTGCACTCCATTCACTAACAGTTGGAAACCGTTGTCAGGATTGGATATAGTTTATATCATATAACAAGAACTAACTTTCGAATAATCAATCAAAGTTGAATAAAAGTTAATCTTTAACTATGATCACAATCAACTAAGAAGTTGCGGAATCACACTTAATTGATTAAAGAAGATTTTGATCACAAAGAGATTCAATCAAACAGTAATTTTATTAATCAATGAGAACGATTACAATAGCAAACTTCACCCCCAATCTAACTTATTATGTTAGACGAAGAACACAGATTGTTCTTAGGTTTCAACGAGAAACTTAGAGGCTTAGCACTATTCAGAAAGCAAACACAACTTGAAGAACGAATGCAAAAATATAATCAATGAGTAAGTACAAATTATGAATTCTAATCTAGCATATATATACTCCTTGATCTTCCTTGATTTTCTGACAGTTAGGTAATCTTCTATCTTCTGAGATAATCTTGATGATCTTCAAAGTATTTCGAGATATCTTCAAAGATAGGGTTTTTCCATATTTAGCTCAACAGAAACTGTTTAATGAATACAACAGTTCTTGGTTCTTCTAACAGTCTTCAGCTTCAAGGTCTTCAAACAGTTGTAGTAGTTTGTACTAATAGTTCTGAACTCTATATAACAGCTTTAAAGTTCACAGCAACTGTTGGTTACAACTGTCTTCACAATTTCAACTAACATTTCTAAACTGTTTCTTCAACACTTCTTCTAACAGTTTTGAACTGTTTTCCCAGCACTTATTAACAGTCTTAATCATTTTTGATATTTGCATATATAACAGTTTCAATGACTTAGCCAATTTCCCAACAATCTCCCCCTAACTTAAAGTATTGAACAATACACTTAAGTTGTTTGTTTTAAGGGTTCAATCATAGACAAATTAACATAAGTAATGAACATATTTATCATTGAATGCAAAATCAAACTGTTATAATCAAAAATTCAAAAGATAGAAAAATTACTTTTTCTTTGATCTCAGAGATTCAAGTCTATCTTTGAATTTCTGAAGTAGCTCATTCCTTTCTTTAGCTGGACCATAGAACTTGGCTTTCACTAAGTATTGAAGCTTAATCTGACCATGTTCGACGAAATCTATGTCAAACCATTCAGTAATTGCATTTTCCATTACCATGGAGTATACCCTTGGCTTAACATGCACTTTAACAGATTGAATTGGAAAAGTTTCATCAGCCACCAGTATTGACATTATTTTCTTTGGGTTGCAAATACTTGTCAAATGTCTCATCAATAACTTAATTAGAGTTTGCTCAGATCCTCCATAATTCCTTGTTCCATACTCATACAATTCTTGTATGTCTCGCCTAGTCATACTATCCATCATTTGTAAGTAGCCTATCAACTGTTCAATCTGATCATTCTCCCTTACAATGATTATACCTTCCTTTCCAGTATCAAACCTGACAACATCAAACTTCCATTCTTTAATGAGAGACTTCTGGCCAAGATGTTCTTTTACAAACTGGTTAACACCTTTTTCAACATCGACCAAGAGCCTATCTTGAATGATAGTTTTAACCATTTTAGCTTTGATGGTTTGATCTGTTTGGGTTGGTTGGACAGTTTTGGACTTTTGGGGTTTGGATTGTAGAGGTTGAGACTTCTTCTCAGTTACTGACTTAGGAAGTTGAGGTTGTTTCTTTTTCACAAGTCTTTTTCTTTTAACTCCCTTAGCAGCCTTTTCTTGTTTTTCTTCCTCATCAATCTGAGCTGTGATCTCATCAGCTAGCTTCTTTGCTACTTCAAAATCTTTCAATTCTTGTTCCCTTTGCTCAGCTGCTAGCCTTAATGCAAATTCATGATCACGCTCTTCTTGTTGTTGTTTTGAAAGCTTGAGCTTAGGACAAGCAACAACAACTTCCTTACCTTTGCCTAGAACAGGGGGCAACTTGGATTCTTTCTTTCCTTCCAGGATGACTATGCCTTTAAACCCTTTCTTTGGTGGTAAAGATTCTAACGTAGCAACCTTTCCATCAAGCCATCCATTATCTATTTTCTGTGCCATTCTAGAAGAACTTATTCCCAGATATTGAGCACTTATATCAACCAAGTAGTTCTGCTTAACTTTTGACCAAGATTTGAAAATCTCAGTGCTTAGAACATTTGCAGTTGATATCATCCTGTTGATTAGTACCCTATCAGCATTTGAGAGCTGTTCTTGTTCTTCTTCATTAACAGTTTGGACACTTGCAACTGTTTGTTCACTTGGTGCAACTGTTTTGCCTTCAGCTGCAACTGTTTATGTACAAGATGCAACTGTTAGTTCATCCACTGCAGCTATTTGTTCTGGCACATCAGCAACTGTTGGTAATGAACTCTCTCCCTCTTTGATTGGAACAGTTGAAGGAGGTCTTGCAACAGCTGTCAACTGTTGTAGTACTTGATCATGCAGTTTTAGCACCTCATTAGCATGCTTCAAACTGTTGGTCAAAACCTTAATTTGCTGATCTTGTTGAAGAATCCTTTTGTTTTGTAAGGCAATCTTCTTTTTGAGTTGTATATATGCAGCAAAGAAGGGTGCAATGTGGGAATCCGTCATTGCTTGGTGTTGCATTCTAGCCTCAATGTCAGCCAGTGTTGCCACTGTTAACATATCATTGACAGATAAAACTGGTGGTTCACTCAATTGAGATTCCACACCAGTACCCCTCTTTTCTTGGTACTGGGGATTTCCAGAAACTATTTAACCAGCCTATGTTGCCGTGGCTGAGGTCTTAGTTATGTTAACCCTGTCCTGTTCACCCCTTACGGGTAAAACATTAGGATCAGCCTCACATACCACATGATCATCCTGTAATGGAGTGATCAGCTCCTCATTGTGCCTAGGAGACAGCACAAGGGGTTCCCTTTCAATATTCTGCATAGGTGAATGCACCTGTGCAGGGTTAACAGTTTGAGTTTCATGAACTTTGGTGGAAGGAGCACCAACAGTTCTTTTCCTTTTCTTTAGAAATATTTTTAGTATAGGGGCTTGTGTTGTAGCTCGTTCAAAGGAAGTAGAAGGGATTATTTGAGTATCGTGAGCTGTGGGTTCCAGAGGTGGTGGTGTAGCAATAAGTTGGGCTTCATGCTCACCCATGGCAGCTCTGTTTCTTGAAAGAAACTCCATCATTGCAGAGAGTGGTGGAGTTATGGCACCTGAGAAATTCTTCCCATTAACCATCAACTTGCTCAATGTGGAGGCCACATGAGCAGAGGGAATTAGAACCCTCTTGTGTGCTTTAAGATTTGGCATAAAAGTGTTTAGCAAAACTTGCACAAATCGCGGGTACATAAAAAAGATACCATATTTGGTTTCTAGATGCTTTACCATTCCATTAAAGATCATTTTTGAGAAATTAAAAGATTTGTTGTTGGCTAAACAAATGAGTGCGAGAGCAATGTTGCTCCCAAATTCATTCCAGCCAGTTCTCTTAGGGCTCATGCACTGCTGGAGAGTATGGATAATATACTTTCAGTGTGAGCAAAATTGCCCTTTGTAGAAGGTGCCCTTTCCCCTAGGTCCCTCATACCCAACTTTACGAGTTCAGCATAAATAAACTCAAGTGATACAGAATCAGAATACTCACCATCCTGATCATTCAGTTGTAGTTGTTGGCTTATTATGCTTTCAGAGATGGAGACATTGATATCATCCACCATAGAGTCGATCCATTTCACTCCATTTTCTTCCCTTAGTGAGGCATTTTTCCAGAACTGATCAATATGAGAGAGATAAATGGTGGGGTTGACCGTAAGAGCATGGTGGAGTGTGGAGAGTGAGAGATAGTCAATCACATCATGGAAAGCACCGAGATGATCGGATTTGGACAAATATGCGAGCATGTTGTGTTCCTTTACGAATGGAAGGGGAGACATTTTGATTTCGATCGCTGAGAGTTGTTGAGAGATTAGGGTTTGTTTCTGATCAAAGTTCGTTTTGGACGTGTGAGTTGCTTGGTAAGGAGGGAATTGCCTTATATATGATTCGACTGTTGAATGCAATCCAAAGTTTCCAAAATTCTGCAAAGACCAAAACACCCTTTAATAGCTTAACAGTTGACGGACAAAATGAACTAACAGTTGAGGAACTGTTTTCATAAGATGTAAATGAACTAACAGTTGAAGAACTGTTTTCATAAGATGTAACAACTGTTATTTAAAAGTTAACTCCCTTTTGTTTGATCATTTATTTGGATTAACAGTTGTTTAGTGTTTACAACTGTTCTCATTTCTCCCCCTTAGGTTGACGAATTTCTCCCCCTCAGTTGCACATGGACTTTGCCTAACAGTTGTGGAAGCCATATACTAACAGTTGAAAACTGTTAGTATTTATTGAAACAGAATTGTGCAACTGTCAAACAAACTTTAGCTCATATATATCAAATGCTGAAGCAACAATAACAAACCATTAGTGAACACAGTCATCAACATAAGATGTATTTTAACTATGCAAATAGCACTGGTGTTATCAACATAAATTGGAGTATTCAAGAAAGACAAACCATAATCCAGAAGCTGATTTTGGATCCATAAAACCTGTGAACAGCAGCTTGATGCAGCAATATATTCAGCCTCAGCTGTTGAGGTTGAAACTGTTGTTTGTTTCTTGCATTGCCATGAAACCAGCCTTGATCCAAAGAATTGACATCCTCCAGAGGTTGATTTTCTGTCCACATTTGCTCCACCATAGTCACTATCAGAATATGCCACCAAATCAAAAGGTGAATCTTTAGGATACCAAAGTCCCAATTTTGGTTGGCCTTAGAGGTATCTAAAGATCCTCTTTACAGCAAACAGGTGTGACATCTTTGGACTGCATTGAAACCTGGCATAAACACAAACATCAAACATTATATCAGGTCTAGAAGCAGTTAAGTACATTAATGAACCAATCATTGACCTATAGAGGTGTATATCTACATCCTCCCCCTCAACATCTGCTCCCAACTGTTTGTGTGTCTCCATTGGAGTACTTGCCAGCTTCACATCTTGATAGCCAAACTTGTCCAATATGTCTTTGACATACTTAGATTGGCTTATAAAAATACCAGTGGGCTTCTGTTTGACTTGTAATCCCAAGAAACATGTGAGTTCACCCATTGAACTCATCTGAAACCTTTTGTGCATAATGACTTCGAATTCTTTGCACAAGCTGTCATCAGTGGATCCAAAGATTATAACATCAACATAGATTTGAACAATCAAAATCTCTGTTTTAACAATCTTTGTAAACAATGTTTTGTCAATTGTGCCTCTCTTAAAACCATTCTCAAGAAGGTAGGATGATAATGTCTCATACCAAGCTCTAGGAGCCTGATGTAGTCCATATAGAGCTTTATCCAACCTATATACCCTGTCAGGGTACTTTGAGTCTTCAAAGCCAGGAGGTTGACACACATATACCTCCTCATCAATAGTTCCATAGAGAAAAGCAGACTTGACATCCATTTGATACACCTTAAATCCTTTGAAGCTTGCAAAGGCAGGAAATAGTCTAATGGCTTCAATCCTTGCAACAGGTGCAAAGACATCATCATAGTCTATTCCTTCCTCTTGTGTATAACCTTGTGCAACCAATCTTGCTTTATTCTTGATTACAATCCCTCTTTCATCTTTCTTGTTTCTGAACACCCACTTGGTGCCAATTACTCTTTTGCCTCTTGGAAGCTCAACCAACTTCCAAACTTGCTGAATTTGAAATTGTAAGAGTTCCTCTTGCATTGCTTCCACCCATTAAGGGTATTTCAATGCCTCAATTGCTTTCTTTGGTTCTATTTGAGATAGAAAGCAAGCATTCACATCAAATTGGGCAACATCCACACCACTATTTTCATTTTGCAGCATATTCCTTGTTCTGATAGGAGTGGTTGGATCACCAATTATTTGTGACATTGGATGATTCTTGTGAACTCTTGATGTAGGAATGTTTTCTTCAGTCAGTTCATTCCCTAGATTAGACAGATCAAACTCACATTCACTTGAATTTTCAGCAGTATCACACACTTGATTAGCAACTGTTTGGGATGCAGAGTCAGTGTGTTATTGAGGAACATGGAATTCCATGTCCTTTGAAGATTCAGAATCAATCAATAGATCAACAGCATTGGAGAACTCTTGTTGAAGCATAGGAATCACAACAAAGTGTTCAGTAACTTTTTTTGAACCAACAGTTGTTGGTTTTGTGCTGACAGTTTCAGAACTGTTTGGGCTGTTGGAAACTGTTTGTTGATTTTCACCAACAGTTGTTGGGGTACCTGCAGCTGTTTCAGTAGAATACTCAAACGAAAGAGATTTAGACAATGCATCAATATCAAATAACCAATCAGGTCCATTACCTGCAATATTGATCCTATTCACATTGAAAGACATTCATACTCTCTTCTATGATTCTAGTGACATTGTTAAATACTCTATAAACTTTACTTTGAGTGGAGTATCCTACAAAGAAAACCTTCTTCAGCCTTACTCTCAAACTTGCCTAATTGTGATTTGGTATTAAGAATAGTGCAAGGACAACCAAATGGTTTGAAGAAGTTGATTAAAGGTTTTCTCTTGAGGAACAACTCATAAGGAGTTTTCCCTTTAGACTTGACTACTTGTACTCTATTCTGAACATAGTAGGCAGTGTTCACTGCTTCTGCCCAGAATGTCATTGGGAGCCTAGAATCAGCTAACATGGATCTAGCAGCCTCTATCAAAGTCCTATTCCTTCTCTCAGCAACTACATTCTGTTGGGGAGTCCTAGGGGCACTAAAATGTCTTTCAATACCTTTACTTTCACAAAAACTGTTTAGCTCATAGTTCTTAAATTCAGAACCATTGTCAGATCTAATGACTTTCACCTTCAAATCAGATTGATTTTCAATTTTAAGAATAAGAGACTTAACTAACTCAGCAGTTTCATCCTTAGTTCTAAGAAATTGAACCCATGTGAACCTGGTGAAATCATCAACTATGACTAAACAATATGCTTTCTTCCCTATACTCACCACAGATGTAGGACCAAAAAGATCCATATGTAACAATTGTAAAGGTGCAGTAATAGAAGAAACTTCTTTGGTCTTATAAGAAGTTTTGTGTTGCTTGCCTTTGAGACAGGCTACATAATGATCATCACAGGAGAATTCTTTTTGGGGCAAACCTCTTACCAAACTGTTTTTAGCTAACAAGTTCATGGTTTTAAAATTCATGTGACACATCCTTCTATGCCAAATGGCAGACTCATCATGATATGCCTTTGAGAGTAAACAGCTTAACACATTCTGTTTAGCAATCTTTTGTGTATTTAGACAGTATACATTATCTTTTCTAGGTATTCTCAAAAGAACATCCTTCTCATTTAGTTTAAAATATTTTGAAAGAATAATGCATTCTGAATCTGTAAACAAAACTTTGTTTCCATTGTCACAGATTTGAGATATACTTAACAGATTGTACTTAAGCTGTTCAACAAAGAAAACATCATTAAATGTAAGTGTACCTGCCTCAACAGCTCCTTTACCTGTGATTTTTTCTCCCTTAGCATTTCCTCCAAATGCTACAAATCCACCATTGATGCTTCTGAAATCCTTCAAACAATGTGGATTTCCAGTCATGTGCCTTGAGCATCCACTATCCACATGCCAGATAGATCCATGATTGGCCCTATGAATGCTCTGCACAAATAAAATCAGTTAGTAGAAGGAAGTACCCAGGCCATGCAGGTCTTGGGTACACCAAATTAGATTTCTCTAATTTGTGTGAGGAATACTTTGTAAGAACATGTGGTTCCCAACTGTTGTGATTAACAGTGGATACCTTTGAACAAACAGCTGGTGGAGTTGGTAAAACAGATGAAACAACTTGTGATTCCTTTTGATTTTCAGCTTGAAGAACAGTTTTACCCTCTCCAGAATCAGTTTGTTTTTGAATTTTCATCCAAGCCAAACCAACAGTTTTTGGTTTTGTTAAAACAGTTTGGAACTGTTAGTTGGTTTGGATGTAACAGTTGTAGAACTGTTTGCCTGTTTTGATTTAACAGTTTTAGAACTGCTATTTTGCTTTGACTTAACAGTTTTAGTACTGTTATTTTGTCTTTTGGGACTTTTGTTTTGAGTGCCATTGGTCTATGGGTTATAGTAACAATCTTGAACTAAATGATTAGATCTCCCACATCTGTAGCACTTTTTGGTTTTCACAATAGGTAAACCAGTTCTTTGTGACCAGAATTGGTTCCTATTTCTTTGATTTCCTCTAATAGCTGTAGATTGAGGAAACTTTTGGACACCATGCTTTTGGCATGTGCATGCAAACATTTCAGTATGCCTGTTCTTAGACTTGGGTTTAGCCTGAGATTTTGAAGCTTCCATCTTCTTCCTTGCATACACAACCTCACCAACTTTCTCCTTTCCTTTGGCTTTTGTACTAACAGTTGGGCTTTTTGGCTTAGAGCTGTTTGGATTCTTTTTAGAACTGTTAGTGTAAAGATGGGGATTATTGGCAACAGTTGTGAAACTTTTTATGGTTTGGATAGATTTTGAAGGTGTTGGCTCAGTGGTGAAGGGTTCTGTGGATGCTTTTACAAACACCACAGGCTTGAAAGATGGTTTAGTGGGTATGGGTTCACAACAGATGTGATTTTCATATGGAATCACCTCATCTTTCTTCATAACTCCCTCATCATCACTTACTTCCTCCACAAATCCTTCCTCATCACTTTCAAATGGTGGATTAGCTGACTTCAGTTCCTCTGGTAATGATTCATTAACATACCTATTAGCTACATCGGACATGGGAGTTATGTAGTTGTGATTATATGGAGGTGGGGTTTCCTTATATCCAAGTCCGGTTTTCACCTGGTCTCTCACTTGAGATTGTAGAAGAGTTTCAAGCTTAAGGTTTGCGGCCTTTAACATTCCAAGATCAATGTCCACACCCTCCAATTTCTTTGTGAGTTCATCCACCTTGCTTTCTTTTTCCACCAATTTCTTTTTCAGACTATCAATCTCATCTTGAAACTGCTCTTTCTCCCACTTATGATATTTTATATCATAGTCCATTTGCAGTTCATTAGCCTGATAGTCTTTAATTTTATTTTCAAGATCTTCTATCACAGCAGTATACTCATACCTTCTCTCCTCCATTTTACTTATAGCAGCACATACTTTCTTATTGTGCTCTCTAAACCTCTTAACAATAGCTCTACATTCACCAGGACATAGTTTAGAAGATACCTGTATGTCCTCAGATTCTGGTGAATCTATCTTGATGGAGGAGTCAGTCAATGCCATCAAAGCTATATTGTTTGTAGCCTCTTCTGCTTGATCACTCCAATCAAACCCGTGGCCTTCTTGTGAGACCAATGCTGAGGAGGTGTGATTCTGAGTTGGCCTCTGACCTTGATTCTGGACTTGTCCACCAGATCTGCATTCTCTTGCAAAGTGGCCAAGTTGTTGACATTTGAAGCATCTCACCTTTGACTTGTCAAATCCAGCCTTGCCATCGTCTCTGAAATTCATGTTTTGCCTTCCAGCCCTTTTGATGAACCTCTTGGCTCGAACAGTAAGCATGACCATCTGCCATTTGAGATCCATCTCCTCAAGATCATCAGGGTGCACTTGTTCAAGATCCTCATTGGTAAGGGTTGAATGTGCATGGCTGGCAAGAAAAGCTTCAAGAACAGTATCTGGAGTGTTCACATCTAGTCCAACAGCAGAACTAGTACCTGCATAATTTTCAAAAGAGTTAGTTAAAGAATGGTTTGATTCCATACCTGAGGATGACAGGAGAGCAGCATTGTGGCTAGGAACAACAGTTTTTTCTTTTTCCTTCTATCTCTCCCTCAAACACTATCAAACTATTATAGAGATCATCTAACTCTATGTCTTCAAGAGAATCCTTAGTCCTCCATTGTGCAGCAAACACAGTCCATTCATCACCTAGAGACCTAAGAAACTTTCTATTTATCTCATCTTGATCAAGCCTAACCTTAGCACTCTCCAGTTCGCTCACCAGTTTGTAAAACCTATCAAAGATTTAGGTGATACTCATTCTTCCCACTAGTGAAATTCTCATAGGCTTGTTTAAGAAGATCTCTTTGGTTTCTATTAGAACTAGCATTCCCAGCAAACCTCTTCTCCAGAGCATTCCAAAGTTCATGAGCATCATCAAATTTCTTGAATTGATGTTGATACTCATTGGGAATTGCAATCTGGAGGATGCTGAGGGCTTTCATCTCAATCATTCTATCCTTCTTTTCAGCATCTGTCTTTGGTGGTGGTTTCTTCTTTGGTTTTCCATTCTCATCCAGTTCAATGGGATTAGTGGGAACAGTTTCAATGATTTGCCAAACAGCATAGTCCATTAGTTGGACATGCTGCTTAATTCTTAGTTTCCACATCTCAAAATCAGATGGTTTGAGCATAGGAACACGAATGTTGGACCCAGACCCATTGTTATCAGAAGAACCTCCCGAATCCATTGAAACAAATTGATTGAAAAACAATTTTGAAAAATAAAGCAAAGTAATGCAAAAACCTTCAACTGGTGATCAAAGGAACCTTAATGATAAGGCTCTGATACCACTTGTCAGGATCGGATATAGTTTATATCAAATAACAAGAACTAACTTTCAAATAATCAATCAAAGTGGAATAAAAGTTAATCTTTAACTATGATCACAATCAACTAAGAAGTTGCGGAATCACACTTAATTGATTAAAGAAGATTTTGATCACAAAGAGATTCAATCAAACAGTAATTTTATTAATCAATGAGAACGATTACAATAGCAAACTTCACCCCCAATCTAACTTATTATGTTAGATGAAGAACACAGATTGTTCTTAGGTTTCAACGAGAAACATAGAGGCTTAGCACTATTCAGAAAGCAAATTACAACTTGAAGAACGAATGCAAAAATATAATCAATGAGTAAGTACAAATTATGAATTCTAATCTAGCATATATATACACCTTGATCTTCCTTGATTTTCTGACAGTTAGGTAATCTTCTATCTTCTGAGATAATCTTGATGATCTTCAAAGTATTTCGAGATATCTTCAAAGATAGGGTTTTTCCATATTTAGCTCAACATAAACTGTTTAATGAATACAACAGTTCTTGGTTCTTCTAACAGTCTTCAGCTTCAAGGTCTTCAAACAGTTGTAGTAGTTTGTACTAACAGTTCTGAACTCTATATAACAGCTTTAAAGTTCACAGCAACTGTTGGTTACAACTGTCTTCACAATTTCAACTAACAGTTCTAAACTGTTTCTTCAACACTTCTTCTAACAGTTTTGAACTGTTTTCCCAGCACTTATTAACAGTCTTAATCATTTTTTATATTTGCATATATAACAGTTTCAATGACTTTACCTGTGATTCTTCCTCCCTTAGCATTTCCTCCAAATGCTACATATCCTCCATTGATTCTTCTGAAATCCTTTAAACAATGTGGATTTCCAGTCATGTGCCTTGAGCATCCACTATCCACATGCCAAATTGATCCATGATCGGCCCTATGAATGCTCTGCACAAAGAAAAATCAGTTAGTAGCAGGAAGTACCCAGGCCATGCAGGTCTTGGGTACACCATTCAAGTCATAATACTTAAACACAGATTGAGTTTTCTTTATGTCATCGAAATTAGACTTCTCTATTTTGTGTGAAGAGTATTTTGTGATAACATGTGGTTTCCAACTGTTATGATGAACAGTTGAGTCTTTTGAACAAACAGTTTTTGGAGTTGGTAAAACAGTTGAAGCATGTTTTAACTCAGATTGGTTTTCAGATTGATTAACAGGTTTACTCTCTTCAGAAACTGTTTATTTTTGCAATTTGACCCAAGCCAGACCAACAGTTTTTGATTTTTGCTTAACAGATGTAGAACTGTTAGCCGGTTTGGATGTAACAGTTGTAGAACTGTTAACCTGTTTTGGCTTAACAGTCTTAGAACTGTTAATCTGTTTTCTTGAACTTGGTTTCTGAGTGTTATAGATTTGTGGGTTATAATAACAATCTTTAGCCAAGTGATTAGTTCTCCCACATATATAGCACTTTTTAGTTTTGACAATAGGCAAACCAGTTCTTTGTGACCAGAACTGGTTCCTATTTCTTTGGTTTCCTCTCACTGGTGCTGACTGAGGAAATTTTTGTACACCATGCTGTTTGCATGTGCAGATAGACACTTCAGTATCCCTTTTCACATATTTGGGTTGAGACTTTGCTTTTGAAGCTTCCTTCTTTGGCTTCTTAATCACAGCTTCATCAACCTTCACTTTTCCTTTTGACTTAACACTAACAGTTGAGATGTTTGAGTTAGAACAGTTTGGGTTCCTGTTGGGACTGTTAGTGTAAAGGTGGGGACTGTTTGTAACAGTTGTGGAACTGCTTATAGAATGAACAGCTTTGTTCAGTTTTGGCTCATTGGTGAGGGGTTCAGTGGATGCTTTTACAAACACCACAGGTTGTAAAGAGGATTTTGTGGCTATGGGTTCACAACAGATGTGATTTTCAAATGGAATGACCTCTTCCTTCTTCCCAACTCCTTCATTCTTATCATCACTCACTGCATACACAACTCCTTCCTCTTCACTTTCAAATTATGGATTAGCTGACTGCAGTTCCTCTGGTAATGATTCATTAACATACCTATCAGCTACATCAGACATGGGAGTTATGTAGTTGTGATTGTATGGAGGTGGGGTCTGTTTATATCCTAAACCAGTTTTCACCTTGTCTCAGATTTGTGATTGTAACAAGGTTTCAAGTTTAAGATTTGTTGCCTTGAACATGCTCAGATCAATATCAACACCCTCCAACTTCTTGGTTAACTCATCAACCTTACTTTCCTTTTCACTTAGCTTTTTGTTTAAACTATCAATCTCTTCTTGAAGCTGCTCCTTCTCCCACTTATGATACTTTCTATCATAATCCATTTGCAGTTCATTAGCTTGATAATCTTTGATTTTCTTTTCAAAGCTTTCAATAACAGCACTAGTTTCATACCTTCTTTCCTCCATTCTACTTAAAGCTTCACATACCTTTTTGGTGTGCTCTCTAAACCTTTTAACAACGGCTCTACATTCACCAGGACAGAGTTTAGAAGATACCTGAATGTCTTCTGATTCTGGTGAATCCAGTTTGATGAAGGAGTCAGTTAATGCCATCAATGCCTTGTTGTTAGTGGCTTCCTCTGCTTGATCACTCCAATCAAACCCATGTCCTTCTTGTGATACCAATGCTGAGGAGGTTTGAGTTGGCCGTTGTCCTTGATTCTGGCCTTGTCCACCTGATCTGCACTCTTTGGGAAAGTAACCATACTGTTGACATTTAAAACATCTAACTTTTGACTTGTCAAACCCAGCTTTGCCATCAGCTCTGAAGTTCATGTTCTGCCTTCCAGTTCTTTTGATAACCCTTTTGGCTCTGACAGTTAACATGGCCATCTGCCATTTGAGATCCATCTCCTCAAGATTATCAGGATGCACTTGTTCAAGACCCTCATTAGTGAGGGTTGAATGTGCATGGCTAGCAAGAAAGGCTTCAAGTATAGCATCAGGAGTGTTTACATCTAGTCCAACAGCAGAACTAGTACCTGCACAACCATCAACAGAGTTAGTTAACGAATGGTTTGAGTCCATACTTGAGGATGAAAGAAGAGTAGCATTGTGGCTAGGGGTAACAGACTTTCTTTTTCCCTCTATCTCTCATTCAAACACAATCAAACTGTTGTAGAGATCATCTAACTCTATATCCTCTAGAGAATCTTTGGTTCTCAATTGTGCAGCATAGACTATCCACTCTTCACCTAAGGATCTAAGAAACTTTCTATTGATCTCATCTTGTTCTAATCTAACCTTAGCACTCACCAATTGACTCACCAGCTTATAGAACCTATCAAATATTTGAGTAATACTCTCATTCTTTCCACTAGTAAAGTTCTCATAAGCTTGTTTCAGTAGATCCCTTTGATTTCTTTTGGAACTAGCATTCCCAGCAAACCTCTTCTCTAATGCATTCCACAGTTCATGAGCATCATCAAACTTTTTGAATTGATGCTGATACTCATTGGGGATAGCAATCTGAAGGATGCTGAGTGCTTTCATCTCCATCATCCTTTCTTTCTTTTCAGCATCAGTTTTTGGTGGTGGTTTCTTCTTAGGTTTTCCTGTTTCATCTAAATCAACAGTAGTAATGGGGTCCTTTTCTATGATTTCCCAAATAGCATAGTCCATTAATTGGACATGCTGCTTGATTCTTAGTTTCCACATCTCAAAATCAGATGGTTTGAGCATGGGAACACAAATGTTTGACCCAGATCCAGTGTTGTCAGAAGATCCACCGGACTCCATTGCAGTATAGTGATTGAAAAACACAATTAAACTTTAGAAAAACTCTAAATAAAGAAAGACAGCATATTGGTGCAAAACCTTCAACTGGTGATCAATGGAACCTTAATGATAAGGCTCTGATACCACTTGTCAGGATCGGATATTACTTAATATCAAATAACAAGAATTATCTTTTGAAATAAAATCAGAACTGTTAAAAAGACAATCTATAGTTTTGATCACAATCAATTAAGAAGTTGCGGAATCACACTCAATTGATTAAGAAAGTTTTGAACACAAGAACAATTCAATCAATAAACATAAAGTAATACTGCCAAAACGATGTTTATTGATAACCAATCGATGATTACAATATTCACTTACACCTCTAATCTAACTTCTTATGTTAGACGAAGAACACAATCTGTTCTTAGGTTTCAAAAGAAACTTAGAGGCTAAAACACTTTCTGAAAGCAAATAACAATTACGTATGAATGCAAAAATAATCATTATCGACATCTATATTCTAATCGAGTATTTATAGACTCTTGATCCTCCTTGATAAGTTGACAGTTAGGTAATCTTCTATCTTCTGAGATAATCTTGAAAATCTTCGAACTTTGTTAAAGATATACTTCAAATCCAAGAAGATAGCATTTTCCATAAATAGCTAAACTGAAACTGTTTGTTGAATGAAACAGTTCTGATCTTCTTCTAACAGTTGTAAACTTTGTACTAACAGTTCTGATCTCTTGGACTAATAGTTGTAAAGCTTACAGCAACTGTTAGTTACAATTTTCTTCGTATTCAGCTAACAGTCCTCGACTGTTTTATCAGAATCCTTCTAACAGTTTTGAACTGTTTTCACAAAATCCATTAACAGTTTTAACTTTGCATCTTCAACAGTTTGAATGCCTTAGCCAATTCCCAACAATTGAGAGTATGACGACTCTGATAATCATAAGTGTCATTAATCCTATTGTAGATTTCGGTAACATTGAGGATATGACGACTATGATAACCTAGTGTATGATCTAGTTGATAAACACTTTGCAAGTAGTTTAATAAGAGAATACAAAAGAGTACAAAGGGATATCGTATAGATGATCCCATGATTAAGCCGTTGTCAAATACTAGTGATGAATTTCATACTAGGTATAAAAGCAATGTTAATGCTTATGATTGGGCTCGAATATCATTTTAGTAAATGTTTGATTTACTTATAAGCTTTGGGAACGGTAAGCAGTACTGCTAACCGATGATTGTATCGATATATAGTGGGGACTATATATACGCATGATGCGGTTACCTTCATTGGTCTTTACCGTGTTCCATCTTAGCATGTTTAATCACTTCCCAGAATGTTTATACATTCTAAATTTCCACAGCCAGTCTTTCTTCAAGGGAAGGAAGCTTGAGTTAAGGCTGAGGTTAGGTGTTCGTTATGCATTAATCAAGATTGAATGCATGAAGCGCAACAGTAACCTGTTCTTAAAAGGAGTTTCAAGGAACTGGAAGACCCACACCCGAGTTCACTTCATGGATCATGGTCAAAGAGTGACTCGGAAGGATAATATCATTACGTCCTTCGACCTGATATGTATGAATTGCTATAGCATGAAACTTTCTTACTTTAACCATTTCAAAACGTAGTTCGTAACTGGCTACTATAAAGGGAATAGTTAAGTAAGATAAGGTTCACGCTATGGGGTTGTATAGTCAACGGAATTTGTTCCTCTGGTATGAGAGATATCCCTGGGCCCCTCGATGATTGGGCGCTAACACCAAAATAAGCATGGCCATGCGCAAAGGAATATTGATTGAGAATAAGATATGTCCTTAAATTTTGGTCACCATCAATCAAGATTGAGTAACATAATCGTGAACGATCTGGAGATTGATATATCAATCCATGTCTCGTGTTCACAAGGATATCACGAACAAAAGGAGTATTGATCACTTATCAAATAGGACCTCTACGTTCTTTTTGTAGGTAATGGTTTTCTGCATAGAAGCGGAACCCATACTGACTTGGGGGCATTGACGCTTTTGCTAGAGGCCGCTCTTTGTCTGTGGTTACATGGGTACGGTGCATTATGTGCAAGTGGGAGTTTGTTAGAAATATGTCCATTAATGCACGTACGCCATATGGACCGCTGCTGATGATGTATGGGCCTATTGGGTCATACACCGGGGTCTAACCTGACAGCAACTTAAGTTAAGGGACCGAATATGACAAAAGACAAAAGTTGACATTGCAGTCCGTGTTAGTGCCGCTAACTTTAAGGGGTTAGCGCCGCTAAGTCCTAGAGGTTAGCGCCGCTATGGTTGCATGTACTTTGTGTCAAATCACTGACAGGGCGCGTTAGCGCCGCTAACTATTTTGAGTTAGCGCCGCTAACTTGTGGTTAGCGCCGCTAACTTGTGGTTAGCGCCGCTAAACCCTGCCAGTGCCATTTGTCAAAACACCTCCAAAACTAGCCAGTGCATGTTGACTTCTACTCTCGAGGCTTGGCCGGTTTGGTGGGGTTAAGTAGAGAATTCTGGAACATATTAGGTGTTGAACTCATTTTTCTCCTTAAGGTGAAAACACACACACATAACATTCTCTCTAAAGGGCCTTAGAGACTTTGAGAGAGATTTTGTAAGCAAGTGAGTTCAAGAGCTTGTTCCAGAAGGTTGGTCTCGCATGGTTGTTGTTCCGAGGTAGTATTCATCGTGAAGTACTACTATAGGAGAGCTAGCTCTCGAGGTTGGTGTGTTACCGGGGTACTACCCATTAGTTGATCCGCGATTTTCGTTCTTGGAGGATCACTATCAAAACACCCACCATTTCTGGCGCTAAGGCGAAAGGTATAACCACCTCTTTCCTTTCCTTGTTGCATTTCTTTACATAGAGTTTGGTCCATGTTTGGGATTTCGGTTTTTATGCTTTATATGCTTGTACATTGGGCTTTATTTGTTGTACCTTTGCTTCCGCTGTGTGCCCACGAAATCTCAACAACATATAGAGTTTCTTTTAATTTTAGCCTGCTGATGGATCATCCATTCAGCTTGGTTAATTATATTGTACGCACTTTAAAATGCTTTCGCAATTCTTAAGTCAAACAACATATAATAAGAAACTTCTTTTGTGTCTTTGATATGCTTTATGCGTATCTAATAACCTAGTTCGTGTTAGTAGAAAGTGGCTTAAAAAGGGTTTATCAATAATGTACAACTTTGACTCAATATTTAATATTAGTCGACAAAGTTTACATTTATGATTTTATCCTTTACTAGAAACAAACGGAGTATTTATTTTAATGTGGTGGTGTTAACGTTATCGTCTAAAATTAGAATACACGTCTAAGTTTATATTGATATGATCCTAGTTAAAATAATTACCCATTTGATTTTATTAAAAACCAATTTATTTTAACAAGGGCTAAGAACCTTATTTCACTGCAATTAATGACGGGTTTTCCGCGGATCACTTCATGAAGTTATTTCGGGCCGGTAACAATATTACCGATTGTAATCTCTATTACAACTCGTTAGCATCTTGCGGGATTCGTTGATATCCATTATATCGTTTGACATGTTTAATCCCTTCAAGCACCAAACATAAATTAAAATTTTGTTTGACTCGTGCTAAGCTCGACAATCAACCTAGATTTTAAATTGTATTTGTAAATTATCCATCAAGATACTCGGTGGTACTCTCGACCAACAACTAGCTCGTGCTAAGCTCGAAAACTAATTATTGCGAGTTGCCGCCCTCACCTTCCACATAGTTAGACAAGAATGACTCGTGCTAAGGTCGACGCCATCCAAGTTTTCACTAGATTCGGGTGGAGTCATCTTATAGACGGTGCTTTAAATTTACATTTTTAAGAAAAAACGGGACTTTAGTTTTTCCGGTTTGAAAAACCTCTATTTGCGGTTTGATTAACAAATAAGTGGCAAAATACATTTTTCACTTTGAACATAAAATATATTCATATTTATATTCGTTTGTTAATCGTGTGCGCGCGCGAGTTTGTTAACCACGCACATATATATATCCGGTAATTTGCCCCAATATCCTATGTGTTCTTCCGTGAGCCAAAAAGGAAGAACAAGGTCAATCTAAGGACGTATACCTTTGACCTTGTCGGTTTGCTCCCACTAAATCCGTCACCTCCACTTGGACCTCCGGATTTGAGTCTAGCCGGGACATCACTTACACGTCTCCCGATGGTTGTCTTCGGTTTCATCTTTTTCACAATTACATACAAATTTGAAAAGAAACGGCGTGCAAGCCGCGGTTGTAATTTTAAGCTACTAACAAGTACAAAAAATAATACAACGGCATGCAAGCCGCAATAAATATAAAATTTATTAACCGAATTAATTATTACATACCATTGTGGTTAAAAACCACCAAATGAATGAATAAATATATAAACAACCAAAAACCAACAACATAGGTCTATGGGCAAATATATAACCGAATACTAAATATATACAACCACAAATAATAAAATGATAATAATGGTGTCTAACACCATTTTGACCAAGATTATTTTGATTAAGATTATTTTGTCGCTAACTAACTATCGGATAATCCGGAATCTTCTTATCTTGAGTCTTCAATCTTCAATCTTGATTCTGGAATCTTCTTATCCTTGCCGTAGATATAGAGAGATAAAAGATAAATTTAAAACAAATTTAAATTATCTTAAACTGACTTCTTTAATTGGACTGAGTTACTCAGCTAGAAACTCATCAAGTTGAGTTCTTCGAGAACACACTCGAAAACAAACATGTACTAACAGGTATAATTATTAACTCATCCTCATAAGTCCAAAGAATTAACTAAAACATATTTAGCAACTCTATTGAGTTGACTCAGTATTCACGCTGAGTCGCTCAGCTTGAAACTCATCAAGCTGAATACTCAATATATATCTTAGGTGACACACACAGCTTATCAAACACATTGATAATCTTACTAAGATATAGTCTAAGTTGATCAAACATATGTACAGCTTACACCAGCTTATACTCAGTCTGAATCACTATGAGTGTTCAGTCTCACTAAGCTTTATAATTCTGTTTAAGTTATATGGAGAACACATCTTACAAACTTAACTTTGTCTCATCAAATCTTAACTGATGAGATGAATTTCCCAACAAAATCCCTTTATTTGATGATGACAAAATCATCAAACAGTTAATAAGTTTGTTTAACAGAATTATGTTTTAAATCTTAAACTTATTAAGATTTTTATATCTGAACTAATCAAATATTGATTGAACATATCAATTTTAATTGAGCTTATCAATTATATGTGGAACAAACCAACTTTTAGTTGAATACACCAACTGAATACATTGATGAATAAGAACTAATCAGTTATTAATTTAAGCTGAACTTTTCAGACTTATAAATATGAACACATTATAACACTGTTGACCATATCAAACAAATATTTGTATTAATTGAACTTATCATAATACAAAAAAATTGATCTCTCAGATCATGCACACTAAGTGCTTACAAAAATTAGAACTAATCTAATCAGGATGCAGCTCTTCAAACTCCTTGATCTCCTTATTTATTTCTTCAAAGATTTCTTGTAGATTTGGCAAGTGTTGAAGCTGATCCTTTTGTGATCTGATTACTCTGTTTAGTCTGTATCTGAACTTGGCATTTTGTTCTGTATTTTCCACAATTTGTCTTAGAGCAAATACCTGAGATACCCCACATGTATATATGTTTGCATCAGACTGGAAGCATTGTTTTCCATTTCTATCCAGGTACATGAATCCTCTCTCAGGCTTTTCCACATAGGTGTTTTCTTTAAACTCCAAGCCTTTAGGAAGATTAGTATTGTACTTGTGTGCTTTTGCTAATCCAGCTGGCTTTTTCATCTTGTCCTTGTTGGGTTTCGTTGGCCATCTTACCCGCGCGGCGGATGCGAGAAAAACAGATTTCCGGGTAAATAAACATGATGCCAAAAAGACCCACTAATGGTGGAACTCTACATAAGGATAAAGCAACCAAATAAGAGATGGGATAGGAAATATACCATGCTCCAGCTTCTGATTTCATCATGTTGGGATGAAATCAAAGTCACCAAAAGAACAACTCTCTATTGCTAGTCCACACCAAGTTTGCTTGATCACCAAATGCTAGTATGCCAACGTGTGATATTCAAAGCTTTGAAATCACTCCTTGGAACAACTCACAACTTCCAGAAGTAGCTCAAGAACATGCTTGAATTTCTGGACTTCTCCATGAACTCACAAAGGAGCTCAAAGATCAAGAGAAGAGAAAAAGAGAGACTAGCTTTATTTCTTGGTTCATCCATCAACCTTATAGCATGTTAGATGCATACCAAGACATTTATCACCCTTTTTCAGCTGATAAGCATGGCAACAAAGTCGTGCATAATCAATAATACATGCCCCATAAGTCAATAACTTGAACCAAGCAATAACCAAAAAGTCAAGTTTCTGTCAGGCGATTTACGCGCCGCGTAATACTTAAACTTACGCGTCGCGTAACCCTTACGGTCGTAAGGAAAAAGCCATGCGGCCGTAAGGCCCCTTATTCCAGATTTCAGTTTCTCTCGTTTGCGTTGCGTGCTGTCGGGATCAATCATTGGCGTGTGACCCAATAGGCTCGTGTATTATCAATAGAGTTACTAATCTACGTGTGTCAGTGGGCATATTATACAACAGACTCCCACTTGCACATGACACATCATATCAAGAACTAACACAGACATAGAGCGGCCTCTAGCAAGACATCTCTACCCCCAAGTCAACGCGAGTTATGTCATCCCAAGAAAAGTACCAAATCAAAACCCTATAGATAAGCGATCAATTATGCTTTTGTTCGCGATATCCTTGTGAACACAAGACATGGTTAAATGTCAATCTCCAGATCGTTCACTATTATGTTTCTCGATTTCGATTGATGGTGACCAAAATCTAGTTGCAATCGATCAAACATCATAGCAACACGAGCACGGCCGTGCATTTTACGTCAGCTCTCAATCATCGAGGGGCCCATGGATATCTCTCTAAAACTAGAGGAACAAATCACTTTGACTACATTGCTCCACCACTTACCCCATACTTTACCTAAAAGCTCCCTTTATAATAGCCAGTCACGGACTGCGTTAGAAAGCAATCAAAGCAAAGCAGGTTCATGCTTTGGAATACATGTATCTCCAGTCTCAGGACGAAATTATATTATCTTTCTGAGTTACTTATAACAGAAACCATGAAGTAAGCTCAGGTGTGGGTCGTCCAATCAATTGACCATTGCAAGCACATGCGAAGTGTTGCGTCTCTTTACCCAATCCATTGTTGGATAGCGACCAACCACTTCCCTCAGTCTTAATTCAAACTTCCTCCCCTTGAAGAATGACCGATTGTGGACCTTTAGAATGAAAAAGCATTCTGGGAAGTAATTAAACATGCTAAGAAGGAACACAGTATAGATTCATGAAAATACCCGCCCATGGTGAATTATTAAATCACATTTAATAATCGATATAGTATGATATACAATACTGTTTAATGTACCCTATGGTTAGTATATCAATATATAACTAAAATAAACTTAAGTGAAGTCCTTTTGCAAAAGGATTTTCATGTAGGCACTAGTATGACAACCATCATCAGCCTATGACTTAAGCTTAATTAAACGGATCAGTCATAATGCTATCTGTTTGTACTCTCATGAAGACCATACCTCCAAACACAACCAAACCACTAATAAAGTGTTTGTTTATGAGACTATGGTCTTTTGTCCAAGTCTGAGTACCTTCATTGCTTCAAAAGAACTCAATAAGGTAAGTGACACTAAGGACAATGGTTCTTGTGCAAAAACCATTATACCCTCATTATCTCACAAGATACAAATAGGGTCATCAATGTTTTGAGAACCATTCTTACTAACAACTACACATAAAATAGGATCATGTACTTGTTGGAGTATGCCCACTGACACATGTACGCCAAATGATCGCTGCCGATGATGTATGGGCCTATCAGGTCACTCACCGGGGGTTGATCTTGACACAACCTAAAAGATGAGGGTAAGAAAGGATAAATAATGTAAGTTGGTTTTCTGGCAGGGGTTAGCGGCGCTAACCCTAGTGTCGCTAACTCAGCCGCGTTAGCGGCGCTAACCTTAAGTGGATAGCGGCGTTAAGCGTGGGCGGTTAGCGGCGCTAACCCTGCCTGACAGAAACAACTTTATTCTTTTCACCTCCTCTCTCTAGCAATGCATGTTATACACCATCATTTGCCTTGGCCGACTAAGGGAAGCTCTACGGTCATGAGTGGCTTATAAAACACATGCATAACTCTCTCATTTATACTCTTTGGCCATTTCTTGAAAGAAAACTCTTAGAAACAAAGTGAGGTTGTCTAAGCTAAGCAAGAGAGAAAAGAGAGGAGAGTTTCCTGGTGTTTTTGGTTGTGTTCCAGATAAGAATCTTCATCAAGGGAAGGATTCTTTGGAGTGCTAGTACACTTGGGTCACCTTGTTTATCGGTATGGACCTCAATTGTTCAAGAAGGAGTACAAGGAGGAGATTGAGCTTGGAGCTAGCTACACATACAAAAATCAGAGACATCAGGGGTATAAATCTCTTCTTCCTTTTCTGTTTTGTTGCATTACCTTGTTGTAGAGCTAGATCCATTGATGGGGTTCATTTTATGGTTGATTTTGGCTTTGAAAATTATTATTTGTACTTGCATGCTTCCGTTATGCTCAACCACGAGCCCCAACAGTGGTATCAGAGCCAACTCTACACTGCTTTTGCACTAGATGGCCTGGAAAATCCAAAAAATGTGATTTTTGGTTCTGTCCAGGGTTTAGCGGCGCTAACTTTTCCATGTTAGCGGCGCTATACCTTCCGTAGCGGCCGCTAAGCCGTCTCGCGATAATGGCGCTAACCTGGAGTTAACGGCGCTAACTTTTATAGTTAGCGGCGCTAACCCTTCTGGCAGAATGAATGTTTTGTTTTTAAAATCAATTTTATTGGATTTTTAGGCTTGTTGTACTTTCTGGAATTATTCCAGAATTTGGGATGTGATTAGTTCTAAGTTGCCTTATGTCTTGGTTGATGTATTTATATGTGGATTAACATTTAGGCATGAAAATGGTTAATTACATATACTTACATTTTGTACATATGACTATGGAATTTTGACTTGTTTAAGGTTCCTAATGCATATGTACATAGGATTATTTGTGCCTTGAGTGATTAGATCATCTTAACCAAGACATATAAGATTACATGGTTTTGTGTGGTACACCATGTGTAGTTTTAAATTTCTTGTATGTGGTTGTGATATTAGAATCCGGTAACAATATGAGCCATAAGACCTATGTGATGTGTTTGGTTGTTTAAATTAATGTGTTCATTCATTTGGTGGTTTGTACCACAATGGTTTGTAATAATTAATTTATTTATTCGGTTTGTATATTTAACGGGTTGCATGCCGAATTTCTATTCTTTGTAATTTGTAGTATTAGCTTAGAATAGTAAATTGTGGCTTGTATGCCATTTCCTTGTAAATTTGTAAATTGTAAAAGGAGGACCGAAGCAACCAACAAGGACCTTGGAGGGTGTCTTGGCATACTTGGATCCGGAGGTTGGCGTGGAGATGTAATGGATCAAGTGGGAGGAGCACACATCAAGTCATTCGGTCTAGTCCTTAGATGACTTAGTCTTGTCCGTTGGCTCACGGGCAAGACGCATATGATTGGCTCGTTACCGGATATGTATTACATGCGTGGTTGATTTTATTTTGTATTTTTTCTTGCATGGATGTTTATGATCTTCGCATGCTAGAAAATTTTTCAAAATAATAAAATCAAAGAGTTTTAAATTGGTTTACAAACTCCGCACGCCACATAGAGAAGAATTGGTTAAAAGTGTTTTAACCGAAGAAACAAAAAAACCCGTTTTTCAAATGTAAATCGCACACCACCCTTAAGATGACACCGCCCAAATCTAGTGAAACAAGATTGGTCGTCGAGCTCTAGCCGAGATCAGTTTTGCGTAACTGTGTGGAAGGCGCGTGTGGCAACTCGCAAGGTCGGTTGTCGAGCTTTAGCCGAGCCGGCCATTGGGCTAGAGTACCACCGTGTATCTTGACAGACGATTTACAAATTCCAAGACTTAAACACAATGGTAGTTTTCGAGCTTTAGCCGAGCTATCAAAGTGTATTAATGAGGAATTGGTGTGGAGGGATCAAACATGCCAAATGGGTGCTAAGAGTACCTAGGATCCCGCAAGTGCCTAAGAGTTGTGATCACGGATTGCAATTGGTAAAGTGTTTACCGGCCTAAAATAGCTCTATGAAGTGATCCGCGGAAAACCCGTCATGGATTAGGGTATTTGAGGTTCTTAGCCCTTGTTAATATAATTTGTTTTATACAAGTGGGTAATTATTTTAACAAGGATTTAATACATCATAACTAACCAATTTCGTACTTTGCTTATAGATGGCATCTACTAGCAACACCAACACCACGAACATGTCACTCCGTCCATTTCTGGAAAAGGAGAAACTCACGGGGCCACACTTCATTATTTGGCATAGGACTTTGAGAATTGTCCTACGTCAAGAGATGAAGCTAGAGGTCCTTGAGTCACATCTTCTGGAGGTGCCGGCAATCAATGCGCCAAGAGCCGTGAAGGACGCGCAAGAAAAGCGTGTCCGTGACACTAATGATGTCACTTGCCTAATTCTAATGACCATGAGTCCCGAATTGCAAAGGGAATTCGAGAAAGTGAGTGCGTTTGAGATGATTTCTCAGCTTAAGGACATGTTCCAATTGCAAGCAAGGCAAGAGCTTTATGAGTGTGTCAAGGCTTTTGTCGGTTGTAAGATGCCGGAGGGCGGCAATGTCAGCTCCCACGTCCTTAAGATGAAAGGGTACGTGGATCAGCTTGAGGAGTTGGGCTTTCCCATGGGGAAAGAGTTGGCGGTTGAAATAATACTCCAATCTTTGCCTCCGTCATATGAACCGTTCATTGTGAACTTCCATATGCATAGTATGGATAAAACAATTATGGAATTGCACGGAATGCTCAAGACTACTGAGTCCGAGCTTTCCAAGGCAAAGCCCTCCACGTCCACTGCCGTCCTCACCATCAACGAATGTGGGCACAAGCGGAAGCAACCCGCTTCGGGCTCCAAGGGGAAGGGAAAGAAGAAGGACAAGGCCCAAGGGCCGAAGCCCAAACCTAACCCAACCCCGGAGCTGAAGGGGAAGCAAGTGGCTCCCGCTGCCACCACTCCGGAAGAGGCAACCTGCTACTTCTGCGGGAAGAAGGGTCACTACCGGTGTAGTTGGCCCAAGTATATGGAGGAGCTCAAATAGCTACTAGCTAAAGGTGCCGCTGCCTGCGGTACGTACATGATTGAACTCCATAACACTTCTACTTCTAACGCCTGGGTTTTAGACAGCGGGTGTGGTACTCACGTTTGTAATAATGTGCAGGTACTAAGAAGAAGTAGGGACTTGGTTGATGGAGAGCTGGATCTCATCATAGGAAACAAAGCTGTTGTCCCGGTTGAGAAGATTGGGAGTGTGGAGATCGCCTTTCCTTCTGGCTTATCTATTGTTTTATTAAATGTATCTTTTGAGCCCAGTGTGGCAAGAAAGATTATTTCTTTGTATGCCTTGTATTACGATGGATTTAACTTTAAATTTGAGAATGGTAGCATTGAATGTTACAAAGATCATGTCTTTTATTTTAAAGCATTTCCATGTCATGGTATATATGAGACAAGCATAAGCTTGTAAAACAATAGATCAATTATGAATGTTGATTCGGGATCCAAAAGTATTTTGGATAAATTATCTCTATGGCATGGTCGGTTAGGCCACATAAACAAGAAACACATCGCCAAGCTCCAAGCGGATGGGATCTTGGAATCATTTGACCACGGGTGTAATGAAGTATGCGAATCTTGTGTATTGGGCAAGATGACCAAAGAACCCTTCACCGGTGTTTGTGAGAGGGGGCAAGACTTGTTGGATATCGTTCACATGGATGTGTGTGGTCCGTTCAAGCATGCCACAAGAGATCATTCCCGCTACTTTGTTACCTTTATTGATGATTATAGTCGATACAGGTATGTCTACATGGTGAGACAAAAGTCGGATACCTTTGAGGTGTTCAAGACTTATCAAAACAAGGTGGAAAATCAACTAGGGAAAAGGATTAAGATGCTACGATCTGATAGAGGTGGTGAGTATCTTAGTTCCGAGTTCCGTGAACATCTAAGGGATTGTGGGATTATCTAGCAATTCACCCCTTCTAGGACGCAACAATTAAACGGTGTCACCGACAGGAGGAACCGAACATTATTAGATATGGTTCGGTCTATGATCGTTCGTACGGACGTTCCCGTTACGTTTTGGAGATATGCGATTGAAACGGCTGGTAGAATCCTTAACCTCGTACCAACAAAGAAGGTTAAGAAAACACCGTATAAGATGTGGCATGGAAAAATTCCATCCATTTCATATTTAAAGGTCTGGCTTTGTCCTGCCTACGTGAGACGTGAGGCAGAGGAAAAATTGGAGCCCAGGGCGAAAGGTGCTTTTTCATTGGTTATCCCGCGGGGTCTATGGGATATTTGTTTTACAAACCTTCGGAGAACAAGGTATTTGTTGCTCGAAGGGCAATGTTCCGTGAGAGGGAACTGCTATCCAAAGACGCTAGTGGGAGAAAGGTTGATCTTGAAGAAATTCAAGAGCCTGCCAATGTAGAACCTGATGTTGGGACTAGCTCACAACCCGTAAGGGTTGATTCTCAGCATGATGATGCTGGAGATAATGTAAACCCATTGCCTATTAGAAGATCTGGTAGAAGTCGGCATGAGCCAGAGACATATGGTTTTAACATATCTTAGGGCACCGACATAGTAGTGGTCTCAGATGAGCCTACCAAATACCGTGACGCTGTGGTGGGCCCTGAGTCCGCCAAGTGGCTGGAAGCAATGGAATCCGAGATTCAATCCACGTCGGATAATCAAGTCTGGGACTTGGTTGATCCCGTGCCGGGGTGTAAACCCGTAGGGTGCAAATGGGTCTTCAAGAAGAAGATCGGAATGGATGGCGAGGTAGACACCTTCAAGGCCCGACTGGTGGATAAAGGTTTCACTCAAACTCATGGTGTAGACAATGAGGAAACCTTATCCCCGGTGGCTATGATGAAGTCTATCCGGATACTCTTGGCAATTGCCGCATTTCATGATTATGAGATTTGGCAAATGGACGTCAAAACCGCGTTCCTTAATGGAACACTTTCAGAGGATGTGTATATGACACAGCCTGAGGGTTTTGTACATCCAGAGTTTCCGGATAAAGTCTGCAAGCTTAGAAGTCCATCTATGGGCTTAAGCAAGCCTCTCGCAGCTAGATACTTAGCTTCGATGAGAAAGTCAAAGAGTTTGGCTTCTCTAAAAGCAAGGATAAGCCATGCGTTTACATTAGAGGTAGTGGGAACATAGTTGTATTCCTAGTTCTTTATGTAGATGATATTCTACATATTGGGAATGACGTTCCAACTTTGCAAGGGGTAAAAGCCTGGCTGGGGAGTTGTTTCTCAATGAAAGATCTTGGGGATGCGGCTTACATTCTAGGGATTAAAATCTATAGAGAAGATCCCGCATGTTGATCAGATTGAGCCAGACTACGTACATTGACTCCAAGAAGGGGTTCATACCTATGTCACATGGTTTAGTGTTGAGCAAGGCTCAAAGCCCGAGTTCCCTTGAGGAACAGGAAGTAATGAGGCGATTTCCATATGCTTCGGCAATTGGCTCGATCATGTACGCCATGTTATGTACTAGGCCTGATATATCTTTTGCATTGAGTATGACAAGTAGATATCAAGCCAACCCTGATGTGACACATTGGACGGCAGTAAAGAACATTCTCAAGTATCTTCGGAGGACAAAGGAGATGTTCTTTGTGTATGGAGGTGCGGAAGAGCTACGGGTGACTGGTTACTCCGATGGTAGCTTCCAAACCGATCGGGACGACTGCCGATCTCAATCGGGGTTTGTGTTCCTGCTCGATTGTGGTGTTATTTCCTCGAGAAGCTCAAAGCAAGACACTGTGGCCGATTCTACTACCGAGTCGGAGTATATTGCCGCCAGTGAAGCAGCGAAGGAGGCTTGTGGATGAGGAAGTTCATCCAAGATCTGGGAGTGGTTCCTAGCATTGCCGACCCTGTTGAGGTGTTTTGTGACAACGAGGGTGCGGTTGCTCTAGCGATGGAACCAAGGTCTCAATGACGCACGAGGCATATTCCGCAGAAGTATCATTACTGTTGGGGTTCTATCATTACTGTTGGGGTTCTATGTACAAAGCATAAAGTACAAGTCATCAAAGCATAAAACCCCAAACCATGGACCAAACTCTATAGCTAACTTAAGCAACATGCAAAACAGAAGGAGAAGAGGTTATACCCTGCTCCTTAGCTCCAGCAACTTAGATGTGGTGGTGATGACAAGAAAGCAAAGAAGCTTTCCTCTAATGAAGTCCACCCTGGGTATTGTCCTCTCTCCTTGTACTAGCAAGCTTAGATGATCTTCTTCCAGTAGAAATCACCACAAGAACAGCCACCAATATGCAGGAATTCGGATCTCCTCTTGGCACTCACAAGAACACTCTAAAAGTTCCCTTAAGACTAAGTGGGTGTGAGTTTTTGCAAAAGGATAGAATGAAAAGCAAATAGGGTTATTTTATAAACCCAGAGATGCCACTTCCTCTCCCAAGGCCGGCCAAGAGTTCTCCAGAAGAAAGCCACATGCATTGGGCAAGAGTGGAGGTGGAGAATCTAATCATGGCATGCAGTCTGACAAAATTCCGCGCTGCGTTCCCGTAAGTTCCGCGCCGCGGAATCTCCGCGTCGCATATCCTTAAGTGCTCCGCGTCGCGTTATTTGCCAGCACATCAATCTTTCCATTTTGACACCATTGGTCCCTCCATCTTTTTGGCTGTCGAGATAGGTCCCCGGTGTGTGACCCAATAGGCCCATACATTATCAGTAGTGATACTTATAGCATACGTGCGTCAGTGGGCATACTCCAACAAACTCCCACTTGCACATGACACACCGTACCCTAAGACCACAGACAAAGAGCGGCCTCTATCAAGGCATCTCTGCCCCCAAGTCAGCATGGGTTTTTGTCAAAAACCAAATCCAGAATCAGTTACGAAATGGTCCTATAGATAAGTCATCATTTATCCCTTCGTTCGCGATATCCGTGTGAACATGAGTCATGGTTAAATGTCAATCTCCAGATCGTTCATGATTATGTTTCTCGATCTTGATTGATGGTGACCCAAAAACTAGTTGCAATCGATCAAATATCATTGCAACTTGAGCATGGCCATGCATTTTACGTCAGCTATCAATCATCGAGGGGCCCAAGGATATCTCTCTAAAACTAGAGGAACGAATCCCTTCGACTACATTGCTCCGCTACATACACCATACTTTACCTAAAAGCTCCCTTTATAACAGCCAGTTACAAACTGCGTTTGAAAGCAATTAAGGCAAAGCAGATCCATGCTTTGGAACACATGTATTTCTAGTCTAAGGACAAAATGAAATTATCATCCTGACTTACTCGTGACAGAAACCATGAAGTAAGTTCAGGTGCGGGTCATCCAGTCACTTGGCCATTGCAAGCACAGGCGAAGTGTTGCGTCTCTTTTATCTAATCCATTATTAGATAGCGACCAAACACTTCCCTCAGTCTTATCTCAAACTTCCTCCCCATGACTGTGGACATTTAGAATGAAAAAGCATTCTGGGAAGTATTAAACATGCTCAGATGGAATACAGTAAGGATTCATAAAATATTCGCCCTCCGCGTATCATTAAATCACATTTAATAATCAATATAGAATGAAATACAATACTATTTAGCGTCCCCAAAGTACAAATACAAATCAAACATAAACCAAACATTACACTCAAACCAAGTCACTTGCAAATCTAACACCTATATCTCTAGTGTGAGAATCATGTACAGCTTGTGACAACGGTTTAGTGAACGGATCAGCCAAATTTCCCTCCGATGCTACTCTGCTGATGGCAATATCACCACTCTCAATAACATCTCTGATGAAGTGGTATTTGCGAGGAATGTGCCTCGTTCGCTTATGAGCCCTTGGTTCCTTAGCTAAAGCCACTGCACCCTCATTGTCACAGAAGATCTCAATAGGGTCGGATATGCTAGGAACCACTCCAAGATCCTGGATGAACTTCCTCATCCATACCGCCTCTTTAGCTGCTTCACTAGCCGCAATGTATTCCGACTCGGTAGTTGAATCAGCTACGGTGTCTTGCTTGGAGCTCCTGCAACTTATAGCATCACCATTGAGATGGAACACGAACCCCGATTGTGATCGGCAGTCGTCCTTATCAGTTTGGAAGCTAGCGTCAGAGTAACCATATACTCTAAGCTCTAACTTACCACCATATACCAAGAACATCTCTTTTGTCCTCCGAAGATACTTGAGAATGTTCTTGACCACAGTCCAATGGGCTTGCCCGGGATTAGCCTGATATCTACTCGTCATGCTCAAGGCACACGATACATCAGGACGAGTGCATAGCATGGCGTACATGATTGATCCCACTGCCGAAGCATATGGAACCCTCTTCATTACGTCAAGTTCCTCTTTGGAACTAGGACATTGAGACTTGCTCAAAGTCACTCCATGCAACATAGGGGTGTTACCCCTCTTAGAGTCCTCCATCTTGAATCGCTTCAAGACCTTGTCGACATATGCACTTTGGCTAAGCCCTATTAGCCTTTTAGATCTATCTCTATAGATCTTTATGCCCAAGATATACGCCGCATTTCCCAAGTCCTTCATAGAAAAACAACTCCCAAGAAAATTCTTAACCTCTTTCAAGGTTGGGACATCGTTTCCAATAAGTAGAATATCATCTACATATAGGACAAGGAATACTACAGCGCTCCCACTAGCCCTGACATATACGCATGGTTCATCCTTGCTTTTTGAAAATCCAAACTCTTTGATTTTCTCATCAAAGCACAGGTTCCTGCTACGAGATACTTTTTTAAGTCCATAAATAGACTTCTTTAACTTGCATACTCTATCAGGATACTCAGGATGTACAAAACCCTCGGGTTGTGTCATAAACACCTCTTCATTTAGCTTCCCGTTAAGGAAGGCGGTTTTAACATCCATTTGCCATATCTCGTATTCATAAAACGCAGCTATGGCCATGAGTATTCGGATAGACTTCAACATGGCCACTGGTGAAAAGGTTTCCTCATAGTCAATCCCATGAGTTTGCGTGAAACCCTTGGCCACCAGTCGGGCTTTGAAGGTATCTACAGTTCCATCCATGCCGGTCTTCTTCTTGAAGACCCATTTACATCCCACTGTCTTATACCCGGGTGTAGGATCAACCAATTCCCATACTTGGTTATCCGACATGGATTGCATCTCACTCTCCATTGCTTCCTTCCACCTAGCAGACTCAGTGCCCGCTACGGCTTCCCGCTAGTTGGTCGGTTCATCATGATCCACCAATAGGTCATTGCCCTCATATATGAGAAACCCATATCTCTCTGGCTCTTGACGTCGTCTACCGGACCTACGAGGAATTAATGAAGTGTTGTCAGGTACCGACGCATTCTCTTGCTCGGTTTCAACTACTTTAGGTTGATTGCTAGTGCGGACACTTGTCCCTTCCTCATTGGGTTCTTGAATTTCATCAAGATCAATCCTCTTACCTGATTGCATGGATATAAGTTCCCTTTCAAGGAACACGGCACTTCTCGCGATAAACACTTTGTTTTCGGAAGGTTTGTAGAATAAATATCCCATGCCTCCGGTTGTATACCCAATGAAGTAACACCTTTCAGACCTTGGTTCAAGTTTGTCCTCTACCTCTCGTCTCACGAAGGCAGGACATCCCCAAACCTTGAGATATGGTATCTTTGGAGCAACTCCATGCCATATCTCATAAGGTGTCTTTTGGACCTTCTTTGTCGGTACGAGGTTAAGGATCCTTACCGCCGACTCGAGAGCGTACCCCCAAAAGCTTGTGGGTACTTCCGTGCGACTCATCATCGACCGGACCATGTCCAGCAATGTCCGATTCCTCCGCTCGGCGACACCATTCAATTGTGGTGTCCTAGGAGGAGTTAGTTGCGAAATAATCCCACTACTAACAAGATGATCACGGAACTCCGAGCTCAAGTACTCGCCTCCCCTATCGGAGCGAAGTACTTTGATAGTCTTGCCCAATTGATTATGGACTTCATTTTGGAATGTCTTAAAGACCTCAAAGGCCTCAGACTTTTGCCTAATCAAGTAGACATATCCATATCTACTGAAATCATCAGTAAACATAACGAAGTATCTTGAGTTGTTCCTTGTAAGATGCTTGAACGGACCGCATACATCCGTATGCACTATTTCCACCAAGCATTTAGCCCTTTCACTCACACCGGTAAAGGGTGACTTAGTCATCTTGCCTAATAAACAGGATTCGCATACTTCATTTGACCCGAGGTCAAAGGATTCCAAGATCCCATCCGATTGGAGCTTGGTGATGCGTTTCTTGTTTATATGGCTAAGACGACTATGCCATAAGGAAATCTTATCCAAACCATTTTTGGATCCAGAATCAATGTTCATGATTGCTCTATTATTTTCTATGTATGCATCGGCTTCGTATATACCACGACATGGATAAGCTTTAAAATAACAAACATCATTTTTAAAGCATTAGATAAAACCATTTTCAAATTTAAACAAATATCCATCGTCATACAAGGCATAAAAAGATAAAATGTTTCTTGCCACAATCGGCGAATAGCATACATCTTTCAAAATAATAGATAAGCCGGTCTTGAAAGTAAGTTCCACACTTCCTTTCTCTAACACCGGGACAACCTCTTTGTTTCCCATTGTTAGCTCCAGCTCCCCATCTCTCAGCCTTCTACTTCCCTTTAGCACCTGCACCATATTACAAATGTGAGTGCCACAGCCGGTATCTAAAACCCAGCCATTAGATGTAGAAGTATGATGGAGTTTAATCACAAACGTACCTGAAGTAGAAGCGCCCGCTCCCGAAGCTCGTAGCTTCTTCAGGCCCTCTAGGTACTTAGGGCAGCTCCGGCGCATGTGTCCTTTAGCCACGCAGAAGAAGCAAATCGCCTCCTCCGGAGTCTTAGCTTGAGGGATAAGTCCCTTCGGCTTCGGCTCCGGGGCAGGGTTCGGCTTGGGAGCCCCAACCTGACCCTTGCCTTTCCCTTTCGGGGTAGAGGCCATTTTCTTCCTCTTCTTGGACTCACCCTCCTTTATGGCCAAGACGGGAACGGAGGTTGATGGCTTTTGCTTGGTCATGTTTAACTCGGCGGTCCGCAGCATACCATGAAATTCCATAAGGGATTTGTCCATCCCGTGCATATGATAACTTACAACAAATTGATCATATGACGGTGGGAGAGACCGTATAATCAAGTCTACCGCCATCTCTCTCGATATGGCAAATCCCAACCTCTCGAGGCGTTCCACCAACGCTTTCATCTTTAGGACGTGGTGGGACACGTTCCCGCCGTCATGCAACCGGCAACCGAGAAGGTCGTTGAGACAACCATACCGTTCTTGCTTGGCTTGTTGTTGGAACATGTCCGACAACTCGCGCATCATGTCATAAGCACTCAAGTGCTCCATCAACTTTTGCAAGTCGGAGCTCATAGTGCTAAGCATGAGGCAAGTAACATCGGTGATGTCTTTGAGGCGTTTTTCATAAGCCTCTCTAACGACCCTACTCGCGTTGGATGCAGGGACCTCGGGGATGGGTTCCTCAATGGTGTCCAACTTGTCCTCATGATGGAGGACAATCCGTAGTTGCCGTGACCAATCCATAAAATTGGTCCCATCGAGCTTATCCTTCTCGAGAAACACTCTTAAGGATATGTTTGACGTGGTGTGGTGGTTGCTAGTTGATGCCATCTATAATAAGCAAAGTAGATTTGGTTAGTTTGATTGAAATCCTCGTTAAAATAATTACCCCAAATGTTTAAAAAAAACAACTATTTTATCAAGGGCTAAGAACCTTATATCACCTTGCACCGTGATGGGTTTTCCGCGGATCACGTGGCAAAGTTATTTAGGCCGGAAACCATTGACCGATTGCAATCGATTATTGCAACTCTTAGTTCCTTGCGGGATCCTACTTGACAACCATTGTGCCAAGTTTGGCATGTTTGATCCCTCCACACCAATCCCAAATTAATATTTTACATGACCTCGGCTAGAGCTCGACGACCATATGAAAGATTAATTTGAAATTGTAAATCAACCATCAAGATACACGGTGGTACTCTAGCCCAATGGTCGACTCGGCTAAAGCTCGACAATCGACCTTGCGAGTTGCCACACGTGCCTTCCACACAGCTCATGCAAAGGCAATCTCGGCTAGAGCTCGACGATCAACCCTTACACGACTAGATTTGGGCGATGTCATCTTATGGGTGGTGTGTGATTTACATTTAGAAAACAGGATTTTAGTTTTCCGGTTAAGAAACCATTTTGAGTTTGATTAACAAAAGTGACAATAACCAAAAGTTTTCACTAGTCGGATACTAAACCAATTTAAATCCGTTTGTTAATCAAGTGTGCGCGCGAGAGTTGTTAAACCATTTTTAAAAGTCTTTGGTTTTATTATTTGTCAAAAATTGTCTAGCATGCAATAGTCCTACAACTCATGCATAAACAATATATAATAAAACCATCACACGCATACATAAGGTTGGTAACCATGCCCTTAAAACCTATGTGTTTTTTCCGTGAGCCACTACGGGAAAAACAAGTCATCTAAGGACAAAAACTCCTTGACTTGGATGTGCTCCCACTAAACCCGCCACCTCCATTGGGCCTTCCGGATTTCGTGTTCGCCAAGACGTCACTCCATGGACTCCCGATGGTTGCTCCATATTACAATTACATAGAAAATTAAATAAATGGCATGCAAGCCATAAATCCTATTTTCTAGTACATATACATAATATGGAATATTTAAATGGCATGCAAGCCACAAAACAATTACATACCAAATAAATAAATAAATTATTATTACAAACCATTGTGACCCAAAGTCACCAAATGAATGAATAATAAAACATACAACCAAACATCCACAAGGTCTAGGGCATTTTTCTAGGGTTACCAACAAAACAGGTTCACTAGTGAACAATTACAACCACAACATCAACAACATGGTGTGCCACACAAAGACCATGTAAACTTATGTATAATGGTTAAGATTATTTAAAACACTCAAGGCACAAAATAATCCCATGTATTTATGCATTAGTAATACCAAACCAATTTTAGTGAAACATATTCAAAAATACATAATGTAAGTATATGCAATTATTTATTTTCATGCCAAAATAATAATCCACATATAAATACACCAACCATTATACAAGGCAACTTCAAAACAAATTTTAATTTCTGGACAAAAATTCCAGAAACCAAAATCCAGTGCCAAAAACCCAAAATAATTTTTCTATTTAAAACAAAGTTTTTTTAAAAAAAACAGTCTGTACAGCAACATTCCGCGCCGCGGTTTCACAAGGGTTCCGCGCCGCGGAAAGTGACGAACAGAAAACAAGACCAATTATTTTCGGGTTCTTCAGGCCACCATGTGCTAAAGTAGTATAGAGGTGGCTCTCATACCACTGTTGGGGTTCTATGTACATAGCGGAAGCAACAAGATACAACATACAAAGCATAAAGTACAAGTAATCAAAGCATAAAACCCCAAACCATGGACCAAACTCTATAGCTAACTTAAGCAACATGCAAAACATAAAGAGAAGAGGTTATACCCTGCTCCTTAGCTCCAGCAACTTAGATGTGGTGGTGATGACAAGAAAGCAAAGAAGCTTTCCTCTAATGAAGTCCACCCCGGGTATTGTCCTCTCTCCTTGTACTAGCAAGCTTAGATGATCTTCTTCCAGTAGAAATCACCACAAGAACAGCCACCAATATGCAGGAATTCGGATCTCCTCTTGGCACTCACAAGAACACTCTAAAAGTTTTCTCAAGACTAAGTAGGTGTGAGTTTTTGCAAAAGGATAGAATGAAGAGCAAATGGGGTTATTTTATAAACCCAGAGATGCCACTTCCTCTCCCAAGGCCGGCCAAGAGTTCTCCAGAAGAAAGCCACATGCATTGGGCAAGAGTGGAGGTGGAGAATCTAATCATTGCATGCAGTCTGACAAAATTCCGCGCCGCGTGCCCATAAGGTTCCGCGCTGCGGAATCTCCGCGTCACGTATCCTTAAGTGCTCCGCGTCGCGTTATTTGCCAGCACATCAATCTTTCCATTTTGACACCATTGGTCCCTCCATCTTTTAGGCTGTCGAGATAGGTCCCCGGTGTGTGACCCAATAGGCCCATACATTATCAGTAGTGATACTTATGGCGTACGTGCGTCAGTGGGCATACTCCAACAATTACATCCGGGACGTGGTCGAAAGTGGAGACATTGTTCTCAGCAGAGTACACATGGATAGCAATTTGGCGGATCCGTTCACCAAACCATTATCTCAAGCAAAGTACGATGCTCATACACGTGCTATTGGGATTAGATTTGCTAGTGATTTGGTTTGATTATGTATTTGGTTAGTATATTTGATGTATTTACCCTTTTAGGAACATGAAGCAGTATTGTATTTATTGTATTTATCGATTATTAAATGAGATTTAGTAATACGTAAGTTGCGGGTATTTCTTTAAATCTTTACTGTGTTCCAACTTAGCATGTTTTGCTCTTCCCTGAATGCGTAAGCATTCTAAATGTCCGTAGTCGGTCATTCTTCTCGGACTAAGGGAGAAATATGAACTAAGACTAAGGGAAGTAATTGGTCATGTGTCCATTGGGGATTGGGGCACGGGGACGCAATTCTTCGCCTGTACTTGAAAGTGTTTCAAGTGACAGGACGACCGACACCTGATTTTACTTTATGGTACATGTCATGAGTAAATCAGGATGATAATATCAGTTCCTCCTCAAACTGGAGATACACGTGGCTTCATCACTTTGGTTTGCTTTGTTCTAATTGCTTTCAAACGCAGTCCGTAACAGGCTGTTATAAAGGGAGTAGTTGGGCAGAGTATGATCACTGTGGTGGGCAGTGTAAGTCAAAGGAATTTGTTCCTCTGTTTAGAGAGAGATATCCTTGGGCCCCTCGATGATTGGTCGCTGACACCAAAATGCATGGCCATGCTCAAAGCTTACAATGATTTATGATCGATTGCAACTTGTATATTTTAGTCACCAGCAGTCTAGATCGTGAAACATAATCGTGAACAAACGGAGAATGACTTAGTACCATGTCTCATGTTCACTTGGATATCGCGAAAAAAAGGATGATTGATCACTTATCAATAGGACCATTTCACATGGGGTTGCAGTTTGGTTTTTACGCTGAAGACAAAACCCATACTAACTTGGGGGCAGAGATGTCTTACTAGAGGCCGCTCTCTGTTAGTGATGTATTGGGTACGGTGAGTCATGTGCAAGTGGGATATTGTAGGAGTATGCACACTGACACATGTACGCCAATTGATCGCTGCCTATTACTTAAGCTTAATTAAACAGATCAGTCCTAATGCTATCTGTTTGTACTCTCATGAAGACCATACCTCCAAACACAACCAAACCACTAATAAAGTGTTTGTTGACAAGACTATGGTCCTTTGTCTAAGTCCGAGTACCTTCATTGCTTCAAAAGTACTCAATAAGGTAAGTGACACTAAGGACAATGGTTCTTGTGCAAAAGCCATTATACCCTCATTATTAACAATTACACATAAAATAGGATCATGTACTTGTTGGAGTATGTCCACTGACACATGTACGCCAAATGATCGCTGCCGATGATGTATGGGCCTATCGGGTCACACACCGGGGGTTGATCTTGACACAACCTAAAAGATGAGGGTGAGAAAGGATAAATAATGTAAGTTGGTTTCCTGGCAAGGGTTAGCGGCGCTAACCCTGGTGTCGCTAACTCAGCCGTGTTAGCGGCGCTAACCTTAAGTGGTTAGCGGCGCTAAGTGTGGGCGGTTAGCGGCGCTAACCCTGCCTGACAGAAACAACTTTATTCTTTTCACCTCCTCTCTCCACCAATGCATGTTATACACCATCATTTGCCTTGGGCCGACTAAGAGAAGCTCTAGGGTCGTGAGTGGCTTATAAAACACATGCATAACTCTCTCATTTATAGTCTTTGGCCATTTCTTGAAAGAAAACTCTTAGAAACAAAGTGAGGTTGTCTAAGCTAAGCAAGAGAGAAAAGAGAGGAGAGTTTCCTGGTGTTTTTGGTTGTGTTCCAGATAAGAATCTTCATCAAGGGAAGGATTCTTTGGAGTGCTAGTACACTTGGGTCACCTTGTTTCTCGGTGTGGACTTCGATTGTTCAAGAAGGAGTTCAAGGAGGAGATTGAGCTTGGAGCTAGCTACACATACAACCATCAGAGACATCAGGGGTATAAATCTCTTATTCCTTTTCTGTTTTGTTGCATTACCTTGTTGTAGAGCTAGATCCATTGATGGGGTTCATTTTATGGTTGATTTTTGCTTTGAAAATTGTTGTTTGTACTTGCATGCTTCCGTTGTGCTCAACCACGAGCCCCAACAGTACTCCGATCTAAATCTGCAGATATCCTTTATAGAAACTAGCACTGGAGTAATAAATTACTTTAAGCTTTTATCTTTCCATAAATTTTCCAAGAACATATCTCAATATTTCTTGTACTCCATAATCAATATTTTATAATAATCATTATGGACGAATAACTCCTGAACTAATCTTTTGAACCAAGCATAGTCGGGACATTTTTGTTGGGATTTCAAGAACACGCAACGGAAGCGAGAACAACATAAAACATGCAAACAAGTGTTCAAAACAATGAAATCCCAAGCATGGATCTACTCTATGTACAAAATAGCAACTAGACAAGAAGGAAACAGAGTTATACCAGCTCCTAAGCTCCTGCAAACTTCTTGTAAGTGGCTGAACTTGTTGGTAGAAGCAAGAACCTCCTCCTTCTTCCTTGGCTTTCGAAATCACACCCCGGGAACTAGTCTAACAAGATGTGCTAGCACCCTTCAATGATATCTCCAACTAGGAATATCACCTAAGAACAGCAAATGGCTTCTGGAACCCGAAAAATACCTCACTTGATCACTAAACTAAGTATCAAAGTGTATGAGAGGGAAAATATATGCTTTAGAGAGAATGTGGCCAAGAGAGAATTAAGTCCAGGCTTTTGGTCCTTTTAAAGACACTGGAGTGTCACTTGAACTACCTCAAACCGGCCAAGAAATCTCGAGAAGCTTAATCCCATTGGTTGCAAGTGGAGGTGTATTTGACATAAAGCCCATGCAGGTTTAGCGGCGCTAACCAAGAGTTAGCGGCGCTAAACCTTAACCCGTAGCGGCACTAACGCGGCCTGACTTCGATTAGACGTAAAGCACATGCAACCGTAGCGGCGCTAACCTTTAACAGTTAGCGGCGCTAACTCGTTAAGTTAACGGCGCTCTCGTGGCCTGCATTGCTAACTTCCACTTTTGCCATCTTTGGTCCCTCAATTTCATTTGCTGTCATGTTAGACCCCTGTGTGTGACCCATATAGGCCCATACATCATCGGTAGTGCTCTAAGGCGTACATATATTATCGGGCAGATTCTAACAAACTCACACTTGCACATAATATACTGTACCCTGGCAAGCACAGACAAAGAGCGGCCTCTAGCAAAGCATCAATGCCCCCAAGTCTGTATGGGTTCTGAATACCTGCAGAAAACCATCATACTAAAAGTAGTGGTCCTAGATAAGTGATCTTAGACATCCTTTTGTTCGCGATATCCTTGTGAACACGAGACATGGATTAATAAATGTCAATCTCCAGATCGTTCACGATTATGTTTCTCGATCTTGATTGGTGGTGACCAAAAGGTAAGGACATATCTGATTCTCAATCAATAGTCCTTGTGCATGGCCATGCAATATTTTGGCGTCAGCTCCCAATCATCGAGGGGCCCAGGGATATCTCTCATACAGGAGGAACAAATCCCTTTGACTGCATAATCCCATACGATACCTCTTGACTTACCTAGTCATTCCCTTTATCACAGCCATTTACGAACTGCTTTTGAAAATGGCTAAAGCAAGTAAGAACTATGATATAGCTATTCATACATCTCGGGTCTGAGGATGTAAGATTTTATCATCCCAAGTTACTCGTGACTATAATCCAAGAAGTATACTTGGGTGTGGGTCTTCCAGTCACTTGAAACTCCTTTCAAGCACAGGTTACTGTTGCGTTTCATGCATTCAATCCTTGATTAATGCATAACCAACACCTAACCTCAGCCTTATTTCAAACTTCCTTCCCTTGAAGAATGACTGACTGTGGAAATTTAGAATGTATAAACATTCTGGGAAGTGGTTAAACATGCTAAGATGGAACACAGTAAAGTCTTATGAATGTAACCGAATCACTCGCATATCGAAACAAGCATAATTACAATACTGTCTGTATCGTTCCCAAAAATAAATTAATACATACCAAATAAACTAATATATATACAACTCAAGCCAAATCGCTAGCAAATCTTACACCTATCCCTCTAGTGTGAGATTCATGAGCTGCTTGCGGTAACGGCTTAGTGAATGGATCTGCCAAGTTTCCATTCGATGCTACTCTGCTAATGATGACTTCACCACTTTCAATTACATCCCGAATAAAGTGGTATTTGCGTGAAATGTGTCTTGTCCTCTTGTGAGCTCTTGGTTCCTTTGCCAAAGCCACCGCACCCTCATTGTCACAAAAGATCTCAATAGGGTCAGCGATGCTTGGAACCACTTGTAGATCTTGGATGAATTTCTTCATCCACACGGCTTCTTTTGCTGCTTCACTAGCCGTAATGTACTCAGATTCGGTAGTCGAATCAGCCACCGTGTCTTGTTTTGAGCTCCTCCAGCTGACAGCACCACCATTTAACAGGAACACAAACCCCGATTGAGATCGGCAGTAATCCCTGTCAGTTTGGAAGCTAGCGTCCGAGTAACCCTTTACTCTCAGCTCTTCTTCCCCACCATATACCAAGAACATTTCTTTCGTACGTCTCAAGTACTTAAGAATGTTCTTCACTGCCCTCCAGTGAGGTTCTCCTGGGTTCGCCTGATATCTACTAGTCATGCTTAAAGCATATGACACATCAGGACGAGTGCATAGCATGGCGTACATGATCGAACCCACAGCCGAAGCATATGGAACTCGCTTCATTACTTCTATTTCCTCCTTGGAGGTAGGACATTGAGTTTTACTCAAAGTCAAACCATGCAACATAGGGAGATTTCCTTTCTTGGATTCCTCCATCTTAAAGCGTCTCACAACCTTTTCTATGTATGCACTTTGAGAAAGCCCTAACAGCCTTCTTGATCTATCTCTATAGATCTTTATACCCAGAATACAGCTCGCATCGCCTAGGTCCTTCATTGAAAAGCAATTCCCTAGCCAAGCTTTGACACTTCTTAAGCTTGGGATATGATTTCCAATAAGTAGAATATCATCTACATATAGAACCAGGAAGACTATGGTGCTCCCACTAGCCCTGACATATACGCAAGGTTCATCTTTACTCTTCGAAAAACCAAACTCTTTGATTTTCTCATCAAAGCAAAGATTCCAGCTTCGAGATGCTTGCTTAAGTCCATAAATGGACTTCATAAGCTTACAAACCTTGTTCGGATACTTTGGATGTTCAAAACCGTCAGGCTGTCTCATATACACCTCTTCATTAAGCTTCCCGTTAAGGAAGGCGGTTTTTACATCCATTTGCCAAATTTCATAATCATGAAACGCAGCTATAGCAAGTAGTATCCGGATTGACTTCAACATGGCCACTGGGGAGAAAGTTTCATCATAATCAATCCCTTGAGTCTGAGTGAAACCCTTTGCCACCAGTCGGGCTTTGAAGATATCCAAGGTTCCATCTATGTCGGGTTTCTTCTTAAAAACCCATTTACACCCGACGGGTTTAATCCCTGATGTAGGATCAACCAGTTCCCAAACCTGGTTATCCGACATAGATTGCATCTCGCTCTCCATTGCCTTCCTCCATTGAGCTGACTCAGGGCCTGCCATGGCTTCCTTGTAGCTGGTGGGATCATCATGATCCACCAATAACTCATTGCCCTCAGATATGAGAAACCCATATCTCTCTGGCTCAAAACGAGTCCTACTGGAACGCCTAGGAGTAGACGTTGGAAGAGTGTCAGGTACCGCAGCATTATCTTGCTCGGTATTTTGACTAGTGCCAACCTCAAGCCCTTTATCGGCCGACCCTTGATCTTCCTCAAGGTCAACTTCCTTACTGCCGTGTTTGGATAGCAACTCCCTTTCAAGGAAGAATGCCCTTCGAGCAACAAAAACCTTATTCTCTGAAGGTTTATAAAATAAATATCCAACACCGTTAGGAGGATAACCAATAAAATAACAGCTCTCCGAACGAGGTTCAAGTTTGTCTTCAGCCTCACGTCTCACGTAGGCTTGACAACCCCAAACTCGTAGGTATGAAAGTGTCGGCTTCTTACCATGCCACAATTCATAAGGTGTTTTAGCGACTTTCTTGGTTGGTGCGAGGTTAAGGACTCTTACCGCAGTTTCTAAGGCATATCTCCAGAAACTAATAGGTACCTCCGCTCGACACATCATAGACCTTACCATATCAAGCAAAGTCCGGTTCCTCCTCTCAGCGACCCCATTTAATTGTGGAGTCCTTGGAGGTGTTAATTGTGAAACAATTCCACAATTTTTAAGATGATCGACGAATTCGGTACTAAGATACTCTCCACCTCTATCAGACCGGAGTATCTTTATAGTCTTGCCTAACTGATTCTGAACTTCGTTTTGGAATGTCTTGAACACCTCAAAGGTTTCATTCTTGTGTTTAACAAGATAGACATACCCGTACCTACTATAATCATCTATAAAGGTTACGAAGTACCTTGAATTATTCCTTTTGACATGCTTGAAAGGTCCACATACATCCGTATGGATTATGTCTAAAAGGTCCTTTCCCCTCTCACTTGTTCCCGTGAAGGGTGCTTTTGTCATTTTGCCCAATAAGCAAGATTCGCATACTTCATTTGATCCTTGATCAAATGATTCCAAGATCCCATCCGATTGGAGCTTGGTGATACGAGTCTTGTTTATATGGCCAAGACGACTATGCCACATGGAATATTTATCCAAACCATTTTTGGAGTCAGAATCAATGTTCATGATAGATTGTCTTGATTCAATGTATGCATTTGCCTCATATATGCCATGACATGGTAAAGCTTTAAAATACTCAACTTCATTTTTAAAACAAATGATTGTACCACTTACAAATTTAAAATCAAAACCATCGTCATACAATTTGTGAAAAGAAATAATGTTTCTAGCCACATAGGGCGAATAGCATACATTCTTTAACAAAAAAGATAAACCGGTCTTGAATGAAAGCTTCAAATCTCCTTTAGCTTCCACTGGGACAACCTCCGAGTTTCCCATGACAAGATCCAGTTCTCCCCGCTCCAAGCTCCTACTTTCCCTTAGCACCTGCACCATATTACATATGTGAGTGCCACAGCCAGTATCCAATACCCAGCCTTTAGAAGTAGAAGTATGGTGGAGTTCTATCATGAACGTACCTGACGTATCCGGACCCGATATGCTCATTGCCTTGAGCTTGTTGAGTCCCTCCAGGTACTTTGGGCAGCTACGGCGGTAATGGCCCTTGCCCCCGCAGAAAAAGCACTCCGCATCCTCCGGAGACTTGGCTTGGGGAAGTTTCCCCTTGCCCTTGCCCTCGGAGGCCGGGTTAGGCTTGGCCCCGCCAACCTTTCCCTTTCCCTTCCTTTTAGAGGAAGAGGCGGCCTTCTTCTTCGTGATGCGGCCTTCCCGGATGGCGAGAACTTGAGAGGTGGAGGAGGATGGCTTGTTCTTGGTCATGCTAGACTCAGCAGTCTTCAACATACCATGAAGTTCCATCAAGGTCTTATCCATGCTGTGCATATGATAACTCATAACGAATTGATCGTATGCACCGGGCAGGGATTGGAGGATTAAATCAACCGGCATCTCCCTCCCGATGGTAAAACCTAACTTCTCCATGCGCTCGATGTTTGCTTTCATACGCAACACATGCGCGCTCACATTCCCACTCTCTTGCATCTTGCAAGCAAGGGTTGTCTTGAGGCACTCGTACCTCTCTTGCCTCGCCTGCTGTTGGAACATGTCCTTTAGCTGCACGAGCAAGTCGTAAGCACTAAGATGATCCATTTGCTTTTGCAAATCTTGGTTCATCGTGCTCAACATAAGGCACGTGACTTCCTCAGTCTCCTTGAGGCGTTTTTCATACGCCTCACGGATAGCCCTTGTTGCACCGGCAGGAGGTGCCTCGGGGAGGGGTTCCTCTACGGTATGCAACTTTCCTTCATAGCGTAAGACCAACCTCAGTTGTCTATGCCAATCCATGAAATTGCTACCATCGAGTTTCTCCTTTTCAAGGAAAACCCTAAGAGAAACGTTGGTGGTGGTGTTTGTTGCGCTTGTTGATGCCATCTAAAATTTGCAAAGTAGATATTAGTTATTATGATATTTTATCTTGTTTAATAATTTACCCAATAAGAATTAGTTAAACAAGGCTAAGAACCGTATTTCATCCTACCATGTGACGGGGTTACCGCGGATCACATGATAAAACTATTTAGGTCGGCAACCATTTTGCCAATTGCAATCTCCATCGCAATCCTTAGCACATGCGGGATCCTACGACATCCAATGGTCGTTTGGCATGTTTGATCCCTTCTTGCAACAATTTTAAGTCTTGAAATTTTGGTTAACTCGTGCTAAGCTCGACAATTAACCAAGATTTCAAACCTAAAATTGCAAATCGTCCGTCAAGACATACGGTAACAAATCCACCAAAATTGGCTCGTGCTAAGCTCGACAACCAAAGTTGTGAATTTGCCACACTCACCTTCCACACAGTTTCATGAGAATTGGCTCGTGCTAAGCTCGACAACCAAATCTCATAAGACTAGATTCGGGTGGTATCGACTTACGGATGGTGCATGATTTACGTTTTGTGGAAAAACGGGCCTTTTGTTTCCGGTTTGGTTTTGATTAACTTATTAGTGACAAATCCTATTTTCACTAGGTGTGTTAATCAATGTATGTGATCGCGCGCGAGAGGAAACCATTTTTAACAAAACTCTTGTGATTTTATTAATTTTTATCAAAAAAAATTTCTAGCATGCGAAACCTACAATCCATGCATAGAATAATAAAATCACATCACACGCAATATACAACATAGTCGGTAATTCTTGCCATAAAACCTATGCGTTCCTCCCGTGAGCCAAAACGGGAAGAACTCGGTCAATCTAAGGGACAAAACAATATTGACGCGAGCTCCCACTAGAACCACCATCGCCATCGGATTTCTTTGGCTTCTAAGGGCACCTTGCTCCATCTCGTTTTGCCTCCTCGTGTGTCTTCATCCCATCATCATACAATATACAATACAATAGAAAATATAAATGGCATACAAGCCACATAATTTTTCCTATTTATCTAATACTTGTACATGGATGAATGAAATGACATGCAAGCCACAAATTATTACAATCAAACTGAATTTAATAAATTTACAGCCCCAATTGTGGATCAAAACCACCAAATTACATGCAAAACACACATCAACCAAATGGGCCAAGGCAAGATTACCAACTCATGTTAACACATACAACCAAACAAATCATGCTACTACTGGAACAACATGAAAAACATCTTTGGAACAAATTTCCAGAAGGTACAAGTGCTAAAAATCCCGAGACCTAAGCTGTTTTATTCAAGATTTTCGAAAACAATTTTTCCAGTGGCGTTAGCGCCACTAACCCTAGAGACTTAGCGCCGCTAACTCTAGGATAGCTACGCTAACCCTAACGGCATAATACAAACACTTTGATTTCGGGTTTTTCAAGCCACCAAGTGCTATTCTAATATAGAGGTGGCTCTGATACCACTGTTGGGATTTCAAGAACACGCAACGGAAGCGAGAACAACATAAAACATGCAAACAAGTGTTCAAAACAATGAAATCCCAAGCATGGATCTACTCTATGTACAAAATAGCAACTAGACAAGAAGGAAACAGAGTTATACCAGCTCCTAAGCTCCAGCAAACTTCTTGTAAGTGGCTGAACTTGTTGGTAGAAGCAAGAACCTCCTCCTTCTTCCGTGGCTTTCGAAATCACACCCCGGGAACTAGTCTAACAAGATGTGCTAGCACCCTTCAATGATATCTCCAACTAGGAATATCACCTAAGAACAGCAAATGGCTTCTGGAACCCGAAAAATACCTCACTTGATCACTAAACTAAGTATCAAAGTGTATGAGAGGGAAAATATATGCTTTAGAGAGAATGTGGCCAAGAGAGAATTAAGTCCAGGATTTTGGTCCTTTTAAAGACACTGGAGTGTCACTTGAACTACCTCAAACCGGCCAAGAAATCTCGAGAAGCTTAATCCCATTGGTTGCAAGTGGAGGTGTATTTGACATAAAGCCCATGCAGGTTTAGCGGCGCTAACCAAGAGTTAGCGGCGCTAAACCTTAACCCGTAGCGGCGCTAACGCGGCCTGACTTCGATTAGACGTAAAGCACATGCAACCGTAGCGGCGCTAACCTTTAACAGTTAGCGGCGCTAACTCGTTAAGTTAACGGCGCTATCGTGGCCTGCATTGCTAACTTCCACTTTTGCCATCTTTGGTCCCTCAATTTCATTTGCTGTCATGTTAGACCCCGGTGTGTGACCCATATAGGCCCATACATCATCGGTAGTGCTCTAAGGCGTACATATATTATCGGGCAGATTCTAACAATTTTCTCCAATATAATTATAACAATGCTCCTACTAGCCCTGACATTCATACAAGTTTAATCTTTGCTTTTGAAAAATCACATATATGATCTTCATATCAAAGAAAAGGTTCCAACCCTGAGATGCTCATTTAAGTCTATCAATAGACTTCCATAATTTGCAGACTTTAAAAGAATACTTGTGCTCTTAGACATCACAAGGATGCTTGTGCTTGTAGACAATACAAGGATACTTTTGATGTAAACGACCTCCGGATAGTGTTTTAAACACTACTGCATAAAAATTCCTGTTAAGCAATGGAGTCCTTATATCAATTTATTATAGCCATAAAAGGGTAGTGATATCTTATAAGTATCTGAGTAAACTTCAACATAACTATTGGAATAAAGTTTCAAAATGATACCAACCACATGGTCAATCATCGAGAACACTTTTCAACTATGCGATATTTGAAGTTGTCTACAAAACTACTTTTGACATAGCCACTAAAAAAAAGTTTCTAGATGATACCTTCCACTTGGTCAATCATCAAGAAAACCTTTCCAATAAGTCGGTATTCAAAATGGTCTACAAATTTACTCATCGACATTACCACTAAGAGAAATTTTCCAGATGATACCTCCAAACATGGTTAATCATCGAAAAAATCTTTCTATTAGTCGGTATTCAAAGTTGTAAACAAATTCATATTGGTTTCTTTCAAAAAGAACCATATACACTCTATGGGTTTCCACCCCGGTATAGTATAAAAAACAAGTTTCAAACTTGAATATCCTCAATGGATTACATCTCACATTCAATGTCTGTTTTCTACTAGCAGACACTAGGCCCACTACGCTTCCAGTAGTTGATGAGTTATCATCAAGTCGTCTTCCTTAGATATAATAAACTATATCTTTTTGGTCTTATGACGACATATACCAGTCTAAGAGGAAATGACTATATGTCAGATTCTCCAGCCTTCTCATGCTGAATTTTAATCATTGCTGATTATTTGCTAGTCCCAACATCAGATTATTCCATTCAAGGTTTACTTTTACTTATACAGACATCCATGGATATTAGTTTTGACGAAAAGAAACTTTTTCCCAGAAAACACTTTCTTTTTATAAAAAAACAAATATCCCATGGTCTTAGAAGAATACCTAATGGAGTAACACCTCTAGATTCCGGATTCCTTCACCTCATGTACAAAGCGCAGGTTTAGACAATCCAGACTTTGAGATAGACAAGCAAATATACTCTTTCTAGTCTCATCCCCTAAGGTGTAGTCTTAACCGTCTTTGTTGGTTTAAGATTAAGAACATAGCCCGCCACTACTTTAGTATACTCCATGAGTACTAAAGTATAACATATCAATTACCAGACCATATCAAGAATGTCCGGTTCCTCCTTTATATGACCAATTATACAATGTGTCATAGGATGAGTGAATTATATGACAAATCAATAATTCAATTGATGGTAATATAATTTAAAACATATTAACTCAATCTACCACAGTCTACACAAGGATTAACTCGGCTAAAGCTCGACAATCAACCTTTGTGTAACTTGAATCGAGTATCAAATTTCTTTATCTATTTTAAATCAGGCACTTCGTTATGGTGTGTCTCTAACACCTATAAGGTTTCAAACACATAGTCTATAAAAGGATAGACATATCCATTTCTTCTACCATCATCGGTAAAGATAACAAAGTATTTGGATTTTATACCTTATGATTTGTTTGAACGGTCTACACGCAAGAGTGTGTACGTAATCCAACAAGCTATCAATCCTCTCACATACAAAAGTGAAGGATTTATAATTAAATTATCCTAATAAATAAGATTTGTTAGTCAACATTTGACCCATGATCAAACGATTCCAAATTCCTTCACCTCATGGAGTTTGGTGATACAAATCTTGTTTATATGGTTAAGTCAACTATGTCATAAGGATAACTTATCCAAATTATTCATGATCATGATATTACTTCTTAAGCATAAGCATAATATAAACGCCTTGACATGTATAAAATTTGAAACAAGTACATGGTTCAAAATAATATACATCGTCCAACAAATGGCATAATAGATATAATGTTTCTTGCCACGAAAAAATGCAAAACAAATATCTATTGAAGTAATATATTAGCTAGAAGGATAAGCAAGTGTCATACTTCCAATCTTTCAATAGAAACAACTATCTTGTTTTTCTATTTGAAGTGCAGCTCTCAATGCCTTATAAGCATACTTCCCTTTTAATACTTATACTTTGCAGCAAATAAATTTGCAAGAAATATAAATATTATAGCTAGCGTTCAAAAACCTAGCCTATAGAGGTAGCATTAAAAACAATGGAGTTTAATCATGAATGTACCTTAAGCCAAAAAGCTAAAAGAGTCTTTAACCCATTTAGACAAAATGGTGGCGCTAATTTCTTATCATATCGTGAAGTAGAAAACTAACCCTCATGGAGTCTAATCACTGTAGGCGCAATCACATTGCCCTTTAACTCCAATATAATGGAAGGCTTGATTAAAAATCAAAAATTCCATATGGTTAGTTTCTATTTAATTGATTATTTGTTCCTTAGTAGCCTTACTTGGGAATATATGAAGTAATATTCATTTGTCATACTTTGCAGTCTCTAATCATACCATGAAGCTCTATCAAAGAGTTCTTCATTTTGTCCATGTACGCCTTAATAATAAGGACATAGACACATTTATTCCCACCTTCTTGCATCCATCAACCGACTTAGGTCTAGACACATAATTCTCACTTGTGTCTACGACACGCATTGTGCGCATCTTATGACCTAGTTCGCATTGGTAGCAAGTGGCTTTAAAAGGTTTTCTCAATAATGTACAACTTTGTCTCAACCAATAATGTTAGACAATTAAGTTTACATGTATGAGTTTATCCTTTATTAGGAACCGACGGAGTATTAACTTTAATGTGTTGTTGTTAACGTGTAAGTGATCTTTAGAGTACACAATTTAGTTAACATTGAAATAATCCTCGTTAAAATATTTTACCCATTTGATTTATAAAATCTAAATTTTAACAAGGGCTAAGAACCATATTTCACCTTCCACCGTGACGGGTTTTCCGCGGATCACGTGGCAAAGCTATTTAGGCCGGTACAAATTCACCGATTGTAATCCATTGTTACAACTCTTAGTTCCATGCGGGATGCAAGTTGACAACCATAGTTTCAAATTTGGCATGTTTGATCCCTCCACACCAACTTCAAACTAAGATTTTAAATAACTCGGCTAGAACTCGATAATTATTCAAAATATTATTTTGAAATCGTAAATCAACCATCAAGATACACGGTGGTACTATTGCCCAACGATTGACTTGGATAGAGCTCGACAATCAACCTTGCGAGTTGCCACATGCGCCTTCCACACAGTCCATACAAAGATTAACTCGACTAGATCTCGACAATCAACCCTTGTATAACTAGATTCGGGCGGTGTCATCTTATGGGGGGTGTGCAATTTACATTTAGAAAACGGGATTTAGTTTTCCGGTTTAAAAAAACATTTGAGCGGTTAGATTAACAAATAAGTGACAAAACGCATTTTACACTTTGAATTATAAGCCATAGTTATATTCTCTTTTGTTAATCTTATGCGCCCGCGAGTTTGTTAAACCAATGTTAAAAACTCTTGAGTTTTATTATTGTCAAAAATTGTCTAGCATGCAATAATCCTAATATCCATGCATAAACAATAAATAATAAAACAACCACACGCATAAAATAAGATTGGTAACCATGCCCATAAAACCTATGCGTTTTCCCATGAGCCATTACGGAAAAACAAAGTCGTCTAAGGACATATCCTTGACTTGGATGTGCTCCCACTAAACCCGCTACCTCCATTGGGCATCTCGGTTTCGTGTTTGCCAAGACGTCACTACTCGACTCCCGATGGTTGCCTCCAAATTAATTTTACATAGAAAATGAAATAAATGACATGCAAGCCACAAAATAATTTACATACCAAATAAATTAATTATTACATACCATGTGACATTTAGTCATCAAATGAATGAATAACTAATTTAACACAACCAAACATCCACGAGGCCTAGGGCATTTATTGGTTACCAATATAACATGAACAACATGAACAACATGGTGTGCCAAACAAAACCATGTAAACTTATGTATCTTGATTAAGATTATTTCTAAAAACACAAGACACTAAATAATCCCATGTATATATGTATTAGTAACAACAAACCATTTTTGATAACACATACTCATATATACATAATGTAAGTATATGCAATTACTATTTTTATGCCAAAAATAATAATATACATATAAATACAGCAACCAAGTTACAAGGCATCTTAAAATACCAAAAAATAATTTCTGGAACAAAAATCACAGAAACCATTTTTGGATGCCAAAAACCCGACTGCAAAAACTGTTTTATAATTTTTTTAAAAATCTGTCACATCAAATTACGCGCCGCGTAACCCAAAAAGTTCCGCGCCGTGTAACTTACCTGACAGCAAATCCAGTTTTTTCGATTTCGGGTTTTTCAGGCCACCAAGGTGCAATACCTATGTAGAGATGGCTCTAATAGCACTGTTGGGTTTCGTTGGCCATCTTACCCGCGCGGCAGAAGCGAGAAAAATAGATTTCCGGGTAAATAAACATGATGCCAACAAGACCCACTAATGGTGGAACTCTACATAAGGATAAAGCAACCAAATAAGAGAGATGGGACAGGAAATATACCATGCTCCAGCTTCTGATTTCATCATGTTGGTATGAACTCAAAGTCACCAAAAGAGCAACTCTCTATTGCTAGTCCACACCAAGTTTGCTTGATCCCCAAATGCTAGTATGCCAACTTGTGATCTTTAAAGCCTTGAAATCACTCCGTGGAACAACTCACAACTTCCAGAAGTAGCTCAAGAACATGCTTGAATTTTGGACTTCTCCATGAACTCACAAAGGAGCTCCAAGATCAAGAGAAGAGAAAAAGAGAGCCTAACTTTATTTCTTAGTTCATCCATCAACCTTATAGCATGTTAGATGCATACCTAGACATTTATCACCCTTTTTCAACTGATAAGCATGGAAACAAAGTCATGCATAATCATTAATACATGCCTCATAAGTCAATAACTTGAACCAAGCAATAACCAAAAAGTCAAGTTTCTGTCAGGCGATTTACGAGCCGCGTAATAATTAAACTTACGAGTCGCGTAACCCTTACGGCCGTAAGCAAAAAGCCATGCGGCCGTAAGGCCCCTTTTTCCAGATTTCAGTTTCTCTCGTTTCCGTTGTGTGCTGTCGGAATTAATCCTTGGCGTGTGACCCAATAGGCTCGTGTATTATCAATAGAGTTACTAATCTACGTGTGTCAGTGGGCATATTATCCAACAGTCCTTCCCCATTTTGTGAAAGGAGGTCAATAGGGTTGCTATGTCAAATCTGGGAATGAGCTCCATTGCATCAACTTTTGCTAGTAGCCTTAATATCTCGTCTTTGACTTGATTTATAGTAGATGAATTTTCCATCTGCTTGATGAGGATGGTCACTTGCTTCCATTCATCATATCCCCGCCTTTGCAGTTGATTCAACTCTAGAGAGGGCGTTTCACAATTTCTTAAGACAAACTCTAGAATGATGATCCCTTGAACTGAGCTTAACTTAAGTGAGATTATTTGAGAAGAGAAGAATGTTTTTGTATAACAATGCATTATATTCTCCTCCTCTTGTTGATCTTCAACAGGAGGCTCTTCTTCCTCTTCCTCCTTAGGCACAATTGGCAGATTGAGTTTTGCTAAATCCTCATTCCGTTTTCTGATTTGCTCAGCCCAACCCTTTCTCTTGCTTCTTTCTCACTGACTGACAAAACTTGAACATCATTTTGTCTTTCTCTTAACTCATTGACAGATATTCCAAGCCGGTCAGCGTCCTCCTGTTCCAATCTCCTAACTGCCAGCAGTGAAGCTCTTTCTTCTATAGTCATTTTAACGCAGAGTCTTCATCTGAGGCAGATGATTCACTAAGAATCATTTTCCTTCTTTTCTGTTCAGGGGGTTCTGATTCTTCTGAGCTGACCACTGCTAGTCTCTTTCCTTTTGCTATCTTAGTCAGCTCAACTTCTTTTTCTATTACTTTCTGCCCCTAAATCTTATCTGCTCCCTTTGCTAGAAGTAGTAAAGCTTCAGCTTCATCTTCAGCTTCAGCCTCGTGAACCTTCTCCCCCTTTTTGTCATCATCAATAGGGGTTGAAGGTCTTTGTTGATGGAGAGCAGCAACGGCAGACTTCAGATTTGATACCTCAGCATCCAGAGCATCTAACCTTAGCAACAGATGCTTCTTGGCCTTCTTTCTTTTTAGATGGAGGATTTCAAACTGACTCTTCAGAAAAGTCAATATATTATCTAAGTCAGCTTGTGTAGGGTGAGATTTGGATGCATCATCCAAGGGTTGGTGTTTACCTTCAAATTAATTTCCACCAAAGTATAGACCCTGTGAATCACCTTGGTTTGAAGATGAAACATTGACAAGTCGTGCGAGTGGGTGTGAGAAGTGAAGAGAAGTAATGGGGCTCGAAATGTGAAGTGTATGGGTTGGGGGTTTGCTTATGGGTATAGAGGGGGGTGATTGACCCTGGGGATTAGTCATATGTTCAATGTAACACGAGTGTGTCTGCTCAGGCACAAAAATGGGCTCTCCCATGGCTCGAGTAGGTGTGGGCTGAGTAGACACCACACCCGGATAAGGTATAGGGCTAGTAATAAGCCTTGAGGTTGACACCTGAAGAGTAGGCGTCCCCCTCAACTCCTGCCGGTGGAGGGATCAGTGTGATCTCAGCTCCAGTGATGCCTTTAGGAGTGGCACCACCTATGGCAGTTTTACATGTATAGCTTCGGATATTCTCCATAGCAGCAGTGCGCATACTAGGGGTGGCTTCAGAGTGAGATTGTAAATGGAATGAAGGTGGAGGAGATGGGTTAGACTGAGTTGGTTACACTGCAGTCTTATCACCAAAGGTGGATGGAGAAAAATGAGAGGAAAGAGAAAGTGGAGAGGTCTTACCAGAAGTAGCTTCAGTGTGTACTGGTTCAGCTTGAGCAGAGTGCTCAGCCTGAACCTCAGTGTTAACGTGAGAAGCTCCCCCTTGAGTGGATCCCTCTTCTTCACTTCCAAATGAATATCCCTCAGCAATAACTAGCATGGGCTCACTCAGACCCTCTTGCTCCGGGAAGATGTCATTATTGAACATCTTTGAGCTGAGTGTGGGGGCAGGGAACACATCCCATCTAGCTTCATAAACATCTCCCAACTCAGCTTCAATCACCAAGGACAAGTACCTTATGAATGGAACATGGTGGTCCCTGGTGGTCTACATTACTTGGACTTTGAGCTCGTTGAAGATGAGATGTGCATAGTATATGCGTCTGTCGAAGAACATGTTATACAACAGCTGCATTTCGAAGTCGTTAACTTTGTCTAAGCCTCCATCTCTAGTCCCCAGTGAACGTACAACTGTTGAAACCACGAAGCCCCAGCTGGTTGGGAAAGTGGCCTTCTTAATCACTCCTTCAGTTTGAGGGTGACCCATTTGAGGTAGGACTAACCTCGCCACTTGTCTAGTCACGGTGGTGTCGAACACATCTTGAACAGGGAGTTGAAGAAAATCCCTTAGCCGTTGAACCGTGATGGCCACTGTTCTATCGTCATTGAGAACAATGCCTGTGATCTCTCCTCTGTTATGGTTGAAGGTGCATGTATACCAGAACTCCAAAAGGTGCTGTGGAGCGATATTGACAGGTGCTCCAGTGAAAGCAAAAGCCAATGGGCATTTTTGAATGTAATATACTCATGGTTTGTATCCCCTGTTGATTTTGCGTTGAGGAATTGCAAGGCAGGCACGATGATTGTTGATTTTGATCTGCGACAATCCGTTGTTTTTTATTGCAGCACCCCTACCCATTCGATCACTAAGATTGAGAAGGGTTCCTTCCATCGTTGAAATAAGTAGATTACACTGAGTAACTGTTTTCTTTGCACTGATCAATGAGCGTCGCACTGAGCGAGTTAGGGTTTTTGAGTCGATGGAACAGGGAATTGCACTTAGCAAATTTGTTAATAGATATATAAGCAGATGAGAGGTTTAGAGACGAGAAGTTTAAGCGTAACCCTCTAAATTTTAGTTAGAATCGTTATATATACCTATCTGAGGAGAGAGAAAAGTTACCGTTCGATTCCCCTTTTTATCCGTTACGTCGGAAAATTTTATGGCTTGATGTAACAGTGAGAGGGTAGAAACACATCATCTTCCAACCACAAGTGTAAAATAATATTATTAACTCATAATAAGATTATAAACACTGTTTAAATATACCAAGACACAATTGATATACGATGCGATTTGAAACTGACTTAAATACGTTTTGACAGATGAATTAATAACACTAAGTAATTTACTCATATGTTGGACACACAAAGCTAAGTAAACATATTACTCAGTCTAGATCAAGCACTCAGATTGAAATGATCACTCTGCTTGAGTACGACACTCAGCTTGAGCGGAGCACACATCTTAGGATCAATGACACATAGTCATTTACGTTTGAAACTGACTCAAACGTACATTTTAACTACACTGAGTAGTTAAAGAATGTTTGGAACTGACCAAACATGTGAACCAATCACATAGCTTGAGGTAAGCAGATAGCTCAGACCCAATGACACATAGTCATTTATGTTTGAGACTTACTCAAACATACATCTTAACCACACTGAGTAGTTAAAAGATGTTGGAACTAACCAAACGTGTGAACTCATCATTCAGATTGACCGATTTATCAGTTTATGAATAATAAATCAAATAACAAGAACTAACTTTTAAATAATAAATCAGAGTAGAATAAAAGTTAATCTTTAACTATGATCACAATCAACTAAGAAGTTGCGGAATCACACTTAATTGATTAAAGAAGGTTTTAAACACAGATCAATTCAATCAAACAGTAGTTTTATTAACCAACCAGAATGATTACAAAAGCAAACTTCACCCCCAATCTAACTTATTATTTTAGACGAAGAACACATATTGTTCTTAGGTTTCAACGAGAAACTTAGAGGCTTAGCACTATTCAGAAAAGAAAAATTACAACTTGAAGAACGAATGCAAAAATATAATCAACGAGTAAGTACGTACAAATTATGAATTCTAATCTATCATTTATATACTCCTTGATCTTCCTTGATTTGCTGACAGTTAGGTAATCTTCTATCTTCTGAGATAATCTTGATGATCTTCAACATATTTCGAGATATCTTCAAAGATAGGATTTTTCCATATTTAGCTCAACAGAAACTGTGTAATGAAACAGTTCTTGATTCTTCTAACAGTCTTCAGCTTCAAGGTCTTCAAACAGTTGTAGACGTTTACACTAACATTTCTCAACTGCTTTCATATTTTCAACTAACAGTTCTAAACTGTTTCTTCAACACTTCTTCTAACAATTTCAACTTTGCATGTTAAACAGTCTTAATGCCTTAGTTAATTTCCCAACAGGTGTGCAGCCCGCGTACGTGTATTTTTAAGATGATTAAAAGCTTTCACCCAGATGTTTTAAATTTATAAAACGAAATTACAGAATAAATACTACACACGACTCAGGCAAGTATGACCTGGTCAGTAGTAGTACAGATCGGGTAAGAACAAGTATCGATCCACAGGGAAAACTTTTTGGCAACTACTAGTATTCAATCATCGTCATTGTTTGGTAATTAAATAATAACAGGTGATTTTTATCTTTTTGATTTAAAACAAATAACAGAAACAAGTTAAACTAACAAAGTAATAACAAGCGTGCACATAATCAGAGAAAGGATCACTTAGGCTTCAGAATCATCCTGGTTAGTTATGGCAATATTTAATTTGGTTAACTTTGTTGATGACTTGATAAATTGCATTAAGCTCACAGTATGCTATAAGTATAGAATCAAAAGATAATCACAGATCCACCTAACCATGTTTAAATCCGGCTACAAACCATACACTCTTGGTCAAATGATATGTCTCATAGCCTTCAAAACATAAGGAAGGTGTAAAAGTGATTTGAGAATGGTTTAAACATGAGAAACAACAAACTGAAATGGAATAAAAGTGCATAAGGCCGCTTGTCAGTGACATGTGGTCGCAAAGGTACACGCGATCGCATGACCTCTATTTACAGCAGAATTCATTTCATGCACCAAGGATCGGGTACGTACAACCTAGACTGTCATCCAAAGTTATAAACATATAGAGATGAACACCTACATATTCATGAACCCAACAAGACTCAGACCGCGTGTGTTAGATTTAAGATCGAGCCTTACGTTATTTCCTTAAGATATCATCATGTTAAATACTATATCTAGAATTTAACACATGCAAAGCATGAAACAGGTAATCATGCACATAGAATCGTAGAGTTCTGATTCTTAATGACATTAGGAGTTCATTTCAACGTTAACATGTTCCAAAACATCTTTTCAATACTTTTTATCCTTTTGTTGTAGTTATGATCGAATGATATACTTAAACACTTGAAACTTTCGTTAACATGTTAAGTATGTGTAAAATCACAATATGATGAACATGACCAATCTTGTTATGATCCGAAATGATCAAAGACAAGTTCCAAAAATGCTTTTCGAATAACAACCTTGCTTGTTACACCATTTCTAGTGATAACTACACAAGATCTTGATATTAAAATCATCACCTTTGAATATCCATGGGATGAAACCTTTATGTTTTCACGTAAAATATTTAACAAAATATGAACATGGACATATTTAACATAAGAACATAGTTAAACACAATTATAACAATGATCAAAACACACTTTTTTATATAAAATCATCAAGAAAAGGTTTATATTGCCATAACTTGGCCAAGAATCATCTTGGTCCAAGTGAAAGAGTTTAGTTACACATGGTTACAAGTAAAACAACAAGATCAACACTTGGATACATATTAAGAACAGATAGGTTTAGATTATACCAAGCTATCCCATGTGATCAGAACCTCCACTTGGTTTCTACACCTTTGGAATGGAGTTTGGGATGTTTTACTATCACCAAATGGAAAACTAGGTGTAAAAACACCTTAGTGTATGTTGTGTAGGTGTATTACAGAGCAAAATATGTGTGTGTGTATTTCTGAGCGAGTTTTGCTTCTGAGATTCTCTGGTGGTGTGTTCAATGAGCTGCAGAAAGCTGTTTAAATAGACCTGATCAGGGGGGTCTTTGCGATCGCATGGAAGTGTTTTGCGATCGCATGGCTTGACTTTGGACGGTTGACAAGACATCTTGGCTCGCAAACGTTGCCAGGTTTCAAAGCTAGATTCCCACCTAAAATGCGATCGCATGGTATGGTTATGCGGTCGCATGAGTCTACGGATTTCACTTGATCTTTGTTTTTTCTTCAGTTTTGCACTCTATTGACTTGATATCTTCATTTTAGGACCTATTAACCTGCAATGGTGAATATTAAACATTTAAGACAATAATTTATACAATTCACCTTGATTATGGATAAAATGCGAGGATTTCCGATGTGTAAATCATGTATAATTACTGATATATCAATCTCCCCACACTTAAACCTTGCTTGTCCTCAAGCAATCTCTTAATGCAACTCAGAATATCTAATAACATAAATTAGTGCAAAAGTATATACTTCTAACACTGAAAAGGTCTAGAGGCATAATAGATATTCAAGCAAAGCAACGAGGACAAACTCTCATGTAAAAGATATGGCAAAATCAAAGCAAACTTAGCGCGCGTACCTGAATCAAGACTTATTATTTGACTTCATACCTCTCCAGGTGGTCACTCAAGCACTTAATATGTATATCAGGGTATGTGTATAAGTGCAAAAATGCAAGATTTGAGACTAAGATTAGCATAAGCTTGATCACATATCAAATCTCCACCAATTAACATAAACGTAATCAAATATCAAGAGGTCTTTATTTGGGTTGTAACGTGGCTAAGGTTTTTAGGGTAGGAATGGGAAGATATAAAGGTGACAAAAACAAAATTAAGGAACCAAGTTAATGTTGCTGTATTTTTGTATGGGATCCACGATAATCTTATGGATCCTTAGGATCGGTATAATCTTTTAGATCCTGTAGTTTTTCTAGATCAAGACAGGTATTTGTATGGACAGGAATTTACGCATATTTTTGGTGAGAATACAGTTTATCAAGCTGTAGTGGAATCAAAATAGTCTGAGTGATGGCTAACACCCGGATAACTAACAAAAAACTACTACTCAATGTATGACAAGCTTCAAAAATAGCCAAGGAACAACTAATCAAACAACCGATCTTCTCATTTTTCATTTCTATTTATTTTCTTTTTATCGGTTTTTTGCGTTTTGTTTTTCTCTAAGCTATATTTTTGGAGATCAAATCAGCAGTATGCAACATAATCGTTACAACTCTAAGAAGAACACTTGGATTTCATGTCCACCTAAAGCAGTGCATGAAATACTGAAGATCTGACAAAATTTTGTATAATAGCAGTTAACGATAAAATTGGTTATGAAATTTAAAAAATAAGATAGAATTAAAACAAGTATTTATATCGGGGGTTTTGAAATGAAAGGCTAAGGCTCAAAGTGGTGAACTAGGGGTAAATATATAAAAATTGGCTAAAAATAAAAGTGTATTGGCTAAAATGGGTTATCCTAAATTCCTCTGTCATTTAAGTGCAACAGTTTAGTTCATGGTTCCGAAATGCATAGTTATGAGCAAGTTATGTAATCAAAGCACAATCTGCATATATATGTGATAATTCCATGAGCTAAATAAGAAATTTAAATGTTGTGGCTCAAATGCTCAGGAATTATAGTGTCGAGGTGTGGTTTGTGCAATTGAAGTCAGAAAATAGGAAAAACTCATATACTTTTGCTAAGCTTAACTTCATGAAAGTTATACAAGACAAGGTCCTCATATTGTTACTTGCTTATAATCTATCATGCAAAAGGATCTAAACATGTCCAAAAGGATATAAATTTGCGAAAAATTTAGGTTAAAATTTGATTCTGAGATTTTATATCATTAAGAGTTTTCAAGAGAACAAGACTATGGTAGGTATGTATATCCCTTCCCCACACTTAAAATTGTACATTGTCCTCAATGAACAGAAAATGCATGTAAACAGTGATGTAGTGTGATAAGTGTAAGATAAGAGTTATGAAAACTCCCTGAATCGGTGTTAGTAACCGATTTTCAAAAGTGATATAGATTCTGATTTTCTTCCCCACACATGAATTGAGCAGCACTCCGTTGAAATGTAACTGTATAATCTGAGTGAAACTTGTAAAACAAGAAACTCAACCACAAGTGAAAAGAGAGAGTGTAACAAAATCATATATGGCAATATAATTAAACCAAGAAGTACATAATGTTTTGATGTTATACACATGAACATCAAACATTGTACAACAAAAACTAACTAAAAACAAACAAACAACTAAACTAACTATCTACCAATCTATCCCTAACTACTACAGGGGCGGAGGTTATGGTGGTGTATCTGAAGTACTGGCCCCAGTGTAGTAGTCTCTAAGCTGCTGAGGAGGCTCTGGAGGTACATGGGTGTGACTAGATGATGGCAAAGCTGTCGCGGTATCGGTCAACATGCCGATCACATACTGTCTGTGGCGCTCAGCATGTGCGCACTCAAGCCTCTGAATCTCCTCTATCCTCTGGAGTCTACTCTCCAATGAACTGAGGCGTGCTCCCTGATCTCTCGCATAACTGAACCTGATGCCCGGCTGCCGATCTAGAATAATCTCAGGTCGAAGATGGCGTGTCTGATCAGGAGAAGGAACACGATCCTCATCATGGTGGCCCTCCTCATGGCCCTTAAGCACATGCTCCTCCTCCTCCTCATCATAATTATCATCATCTCTAACAACCATCCACTGTCCAGGTGGCACCCATCTCTAATGCTGATGGTCAAGTAGAAAGTACCTGTTCTGAACCAACTCAACCACTCTCATCCTAGCAAACACCTCCATATCAATGGTAGTAGCAGGGGGAATAAAAGAAAGATCCTCTACATCCTGTTGAGACACTATATCCATTCCCCTAGCCAAATGATATATGAAACCACCACCATATACAGCCTGCGTAACACGTGGCGTACTGATGGTGAAAAGATGTTGTGCCAAGCAAACGGCCAGCTGGCAGTGCTGCTGATGAGCAAAGTAATAAAGATAGAATAAGTCGCGGTGGGTGATGTTGCTCACTGATGAGTCTGTACGTGCAGATAAGCAATAAGCGGTAGCACGATGAAGAATGCGGAAAAGTGGGTCTGGAACAGAACTGCTCTTGGGAATTGGCGCACCATATGGCCCACTACCAATATCTGCCCAAATATCCTGATATGTAAGTCTGGCAAGTAAATCAGTAATGCCCTCTGTGAAAAGCAGGGGACTGTAACTCATCTCCCATGTATAATCCTATGTGGGAAGCAAACTGCCGTAGAGATAACTGTCTCTCGGCTCCACAAAGTCGGAATGTCAAAGCATACGGTCTATCGTATTCAGTGACTGGTGATGTGCAGAGTGGAGAAAAACGCGATTGTAAGCTCGGTACACACCTAGCGATCGATCATCAGTAAACACCTCCAATGAGGACCTGTAAGAGCAGCAGCTCGATCAATAAGACCAACGGTGTCGAGAGAGGCCCAACGCAAGTATCTCAGGTGCGCATATCCGTGCTTGCGCACCTGCTCCAACAAAAAATCACGACCCAAACGATCCTTGTCTAAGTCAAATCGTAGGTATGGGTGCAATAGATCGTCCCCTAGATGCTCGATAGGATTTGTCCCAGGCTCGGGTACAGGATCCGGGACTCTGGGTAGTGTACGAGGGTCAACAGTAGGCGGCTCTGGTGATCGACGGCGTCTAGGTGCCATAACTGGAAAATATACATAGATACAAGTCAGGAATGCTATCTAGTGTAAGAATAGTTCATCGATCGATAATGAGTTGTTCTATGTTGCCGAATTTCGAACGAAAGTTGGTTTGATCGAAGATTTGATCGAAAACGAAAAACAGCAGCAAAACAGAAGCATGCGATCGCATGTATAGTGCATACGGTCGCATGGCAGTTGAATTTGAAAACCCTAATTGCATACTCATGCGATCGCATGGTATCTCAATGTGGTCGCAAGACTGTTGGAAATAAGAAATCCTAATCGAAACCCTATGCGATCGTAAGGATCGATCATGCGCCGGAGTTGGAATCGATGGAGAAATGATCGAATCGCCGGAGTTATCTCGTAATCGCCATGTAAAGAGAGAAAATAGAGAGAGAGTGTGTGTGTTTGCGATGAGGTTCAGGTCGCATGGGGGTGTTTATATAGGCGGACACCCATGCGATCGCATGACTTATCTTTGCGATCGCAAAGGGTAGGTTTTTCAGAATTTTTGATTTTTTAGTCGTTTGAAGCTTGATTGTCTCGATTTTTACACTCACCCTTTATGCAATGTTTATGATACACTCCTCTTGTGCTTTGATTGGGATAGAGTTTGAGTTTTATTGAAAAAGCAACTATACAAACGGACAACAAACGAAACGAAATGAAGCAGAAAATGCTCGGAAGGGAAAGGGTAAGGAAACGTATTTACATACGTATGTATAGGTAACACACTATTAGTACGGTGTGTAAGCAAACATTTTAACGCGTTGAAATGCGGAGTGTTTTTCTGTCTCTCCAGACTTAATGAGAACAAAACCGAGAAGTCATAAGGAAAGATACAGCTGTGAATGAGGAATGACTTAGGGATTTTAGTGGGGCTTAGGCCTGAGTTTGCTTATTCGGAGGATTGCAAATTCATTAACCAGAGCTCTATCATTACTATTAACCCTGAAAACCCTTTAAGCTTTTAGCTTAATTGGATCTCCCCGAAGAGCACTAGCACACTCTGATTGTAAAATTGTAGGCCAATCCTTACAAGCTCCCTCGTGCATTAGAGCACCACATTCCCAACACTTCCCTACATGCATTGCACGTCTCTTAGCTGCAGATTTTGAAGTACCTCTATGGAATCTTGCATAGTTCGGGTCTCTCGTCACATGTTTCTCAAGTTTCATGACAATATCACGCTGAACATCAGAAGGTAAATAAGTGTGTAGAAAAAGACAAGAGAGAAGAGAAATTGATTCGTTTGAAAGCATCTCTAGTTCTTTTAGGTTTGCCGGTAAAAGACCAAACACGGTCGCTAAGGTGCAGCGAGGTGAAGTTTCATGTTTTCAGATGGTTCATCCTGGAGCAGGGTTCCTAAATACTTTTTGAGACGGTGACCATTGACTTTAAATGTCACTCCTGCAGAGTTACTAATATCAACAACACCATATGGATACACAGTATGTACTGTAAAAGGACCCGTCCATCTGGACTTTAATATACCTGGGAAAAGACGAAGACGAGAGTTGTATAAGAGCACACGATCTCCAGCCTGGAATTTCTTGTCCTTTAGGCGAGCATCATGGAATATTTTCATCTTTTCCTTATACATCAAGGAATTATCGTACTCTTGGTACCTTAATTCTTCCAATTCATTGAGCTGTAGTAGACAATTCTCTGTGGAGACATTTGGATCAAGATTTAGGGTTTCTAATTCCCAATAAGCTTTATGTTCAAGTTCAACAGGAAGGCGACACGCTTTTACGTAAACCAATTTATAAGGTGTGGTTCCGATAGGCGTTTTGTAGGCGGTTCTAAATACCCACAATGCATCGTCTAGTTTATCTGCCCAATCTTTTGGGTTATTCCTAACGGTTCTTTCAAGGATCCGCTTTAGACCACGATTAGTGACCTCAACTTGTCCACTTGTTTGTGGATGGTATGCAGTAGAAACCCTATGGGTCACCCCATAACGTTTTAATACCTTTTCAAGCTGGGTATTTAAAAAATGAGTACCCCGATCGCTTATTAATGCTCTCGGAGTTCCAAAGCAAGAAAATAACCTTTCTAGAAACTTGCATACAACTCGTGCATCATTAGTTGATAAGGCCTGTGCTTTGGCCCATTTTGAAAAATAATCGACTACAACAAGAATGTACTTGTTTCCATGGGAATTTGGAAAAGGACCCATAAAATCTATCCCCCAAACATCGAAAATTTCACAAACTTGGATAGGGTTTTGGGGCATCTCATTGCGTGATGAGATGTTTCCAGAGTCAAGGACCTTCTTAGCTGTTGTGACAGATCCATGATGGCCTCCAATCGGTCCTGAGTAACAGTCTTCTAGGATGACCATTGCTTCTTGACCAGTCACGCATCGACTTATAATCTGGTTAGCACCTATCCTAAATAGATAGGGACCTTCCGAGAAATAGAATTTTAGCTGAGAAAATAATCTTTTCCTCTGCTGATGCGCGAGACCTTTTCCTAATACCCCTGCTGTTAAATAGTTTGCAAAATCTACAAACCATGGGGCATTATTGGATTTATGAAGTGCTAATCAGGAAATGTATCCTGAATGGCATAGTCATCCAATATTTCAAGGTTTGGATTATCTAGACGCGTAAGGTGATCGGCAACAAGATTTTATGCACCTCGCTTATCTTTTATTTCGATATCAAACTCTTATAACAAGAGTATCCATCTAACAAGGCGGGGTTTTGCGTCTTGTTTGGAAAACAAAAATCTCAAGGCAGAATGGCCAGTGAAAACCACTGTTTTAGTGTTGGGAAATTTTCTAGGTCATTGAAACTGTTGGACATGCAAAGTAAAACTGTTAGAGTAATCAGTGAAAACAGTTGTAGCTAACAGTTGTTGCAAGTTTTACAACTGTTAGTACAAAAGATCAGAACTGTTAGTTCAGTTATACACAACTGCTAAAATACCTTGAAATGAAGACTGTTAGAAGAAATTCAGAACTGTTTATTCAACAAACAGTTGTTGTTGAGCTATTAATGGAAAATGCAATCTTTGTGGATCTGAAGTATATCTCTATCATGTTTGAAGATTATCAATATTATCTCGGAAGATAGAAGATTGCCTAACTGTCAACTATTCAAGGAGGATCAAGAGCCTATATATACTAGAACTAGAATATTGTTTTATAAGGCAATTCTACGCATTCATATTTTATTGTTAATTTGTTTTTCTAAAAGTGTGTTGATCTCTAAGTTTCATAGAAACCTAAGAACAAGTTGTGTTCTTCGTCTAACAAAAGGGTTAGATTAGAGGTGTTGGTGAATATTGTAATCATCATTGGTTATTAATAAACATCTTGAGTTTGAAAGTATTTTCTTGTGTTGATTGTTGAATTGTTCTTGTGATAATTCTAAAAGGTAATTCTTATTATTGATATTTGGTAATATCCGATCCTGACAAGTGGTATCAGAGCCTTTTCATTAAGGCTCCTTTGATCACTATTTGAAGGTTTTTCACAGATCTACTGTGTTTTGTTATTTAAAATTTGTCTAAATCTTGTCATGAGTTTTTCATTCATATTACTGCAATGGAGTCTGTTGGATCTTCTGATAACACTGGATCTGGGTCAAACATTAGAGTTCCCATGCTCAAACCAACCGAGTTTGAGATGTGGAAGCTAAGAATCAAGCAGCATGTTCAATTAATGGACTATGCTGTTTGGGAAGTCATAGAAAAGGACCCCAATACTGCTGTTGATTTAGATGAAATAGGAAAACCAAAGAAGAAATCACCACCAAGAACAGATGTTGAGAAGAAAGAAAGGATGATTGAGATGAAAGCCCTCAGCATCCTTCAGATTGCTTTTCCCAACGAATATCAGCATCAGTTCAAGAAGTTTGAAGATGCACACGAACTTTGGGTTGCCTTAGAAAAGAGATTTGCAGGGAATGCTAGTTCCAAATGGAACCAAAGGGACCTTCTTAAACAGGCTTATGAAAACTTTTCAAGTGGGAAGAATGAAAGTTTAACCCAACTTTTTGATAGGTTTTATAAGCTGGTTAGTCAATTTGAGAGTGCAAAAGTTAGACTAGATCAAGATGAGATCAATAGAAAGTTCCTTAGGTCCTTGGGTGAAGAATGGACCGTCTATGCTGCACAATGGATGACTAAAGACTCATTGGAAGATATAGAATTAGATGATATATACAACAGTTTAGTTGTGTTTGAGGGAGAGATAGAGGGAAAAAAAAGTCTATAATCCCTAGTCACAATGCTGCTCTCCTTTCATCCTTAGGTATGGACTCAAACCATTCTTTGTCTAATTCTGGTGATGTATGTGTAGGTACCAGTTCTGCTGTTGGGTTAGAGGTGAACACCCCTGATGCAGTGCTTGAAGCATTTCTTGCTAGCCATGCTAATTCAACCCTCACCAATGAGGATCTTGAACAAGTGCATCCTGATGATCTGGAGGAGATGGACCTCAAGTGGCAAATGGCCATGTTAACTGTCAGAGCAAAAAGATTGATTAAAAGAACTGGCAGACAAAACATGAACTTTAGGGTAAATGGTCAGGCTGGATTTGACAAATCCAAAGTTAAATGCTTCAAATGTCAACAGTCTGGTCACTTTGCCAGGGAATGCAGATCTGGTGGACAAGTTCAGAGTCAAGGACAAAGACCCAATCAAACCTCATCAGTATTGGTATCACAGGATGGCTATGGGTATGATTGGAGTGCTCAAGCAGAGGAAGCTACTCTAAACAAGGCACTGATGGCCTTGACTGACTCCTCCATCAAGCTGAATTCACCAGAATCAGAAGACACACAGGTATCTTCTAAACTATGCCCTGGTGAATGTAGAGCTATAGTAAAAAGGTTCAGGGAGCACAACAAAAAGGTGTGTGCTGCTCTGAGCAGAATGGAGGAGAGAAGATATGAATCTAGTGCTGTCATTGTAATATTTGAAAAGAAAATTAAAGATTATCAGGCAAATGAACTGCAAATGGACTATGATAGGAAGTATCATAAGTGTGAGAAGGAGCAGCTTCAGGAAGAAATTGATAATCTTAAGAAAAAGCTGAGTGAGAAAGAGAGTAGGATTGATGAACTAACAAAGAAGTTAGAAGGTGTGGATATGGATTTGAGTATGTTCAAAGCAACAAATCTTAAGCTTGAAACCTTGTTACACTCACAAATCAGAGATAAGGTTAAAACAGGTTTAGGATACAAACAAACCCCACCTCCATACAATCACAACTACATAACTCCCATGTCTGATGTAGCTGATAGGTATGTTAATGAACCATTAGAAGAAGACTTAAAGTCAGCTGATCCAAAATTAGAGAGTGAAAAGGAAGGAGTTGTGCATGAAGTGAGTGATGATGAGAAGGAGGAAGTAGTGAAGAAAGAAGAGGATATTCCTATTGAAAACCACATCTGTTGTGAACATACAGCACCAAAATCATCTTTAAAACCTGTGGTGTTTGTAAAAGCCACCTCTGAACCCTCCACCAGTGAAACAAAACCTTTTGAACCTGTTTATTCTATAAACAGCTACACTACTACTGCAAACAGTCCCGAAAATTACACAAACAGTTCTAAACAGAACCCAAACAGTTCTAACCCAAAAACCTCAGCTGTTAGTGTTAAGACCAAGGAAAAGGAGAAGGTTAGAGAAGTTGGAATTGAGAAGCCAAAGAAGGAAGCTTCAAAGACAAAGTTTTAGCTCAAATCTGTGAAAAGGCATACTGAAGTGCCTATCTGCACATGCAAACAGCATGGTGTGCAGAAATTTCCTCCTTCAGCGCCTGTAAGAGGAAATCAAAGAAATAGGAACCAGTTTTGGGAACAAAGAACTGGTTTGCCTATAGTCAAAACCAAAAGGTGCTATATATGTGGGAGGGCAAATCACTTAGCTCACAACTGTTATTATAACCCACAGATCTATAGCAGCCAGAGGCCAAGTTACAGAAAACAGGCTAACAGTTCCACAACTGTTAGGCCAAAACCAAAAACTGTTGGCTTTGCTTGGGTGAAATTGCAGAAACACACAGTTTCTGAATGGGCCAAAACTGTTAATCAAACCGACAATCAAACTGAGTCACAAATTGACTCAACTGTTTTACCAAAATCAAAAACTGTTTATTCAAAAGGCTCAACTGTTAATCACAACAGTTGGAAACCACATGTTGTCACTAAATACTCTTCACACAGGATAGAGAAGTCTAACTGGGATGAAATCAAGAAGACTGAAACTTTGTTTAAGTATTATGATTTAAATGGTGTGCCCAAGACCTGCATGGCCTGGGTACTTCCTTCTACTAACTAAGTTTTTATTTGTGCATAGCATTCATAGGGCCAATCAAGGAGAAATTTGGCATGTGGATAGTGGATGCTCAAGGCACATGACTGGAAATCCACACTGCTTGAAGGATTTCAGAAGAATTAATGGAGGACATGTAGCATTCGGAGGAAATGCTAAGGGAGGAAGAATCACTGTTAAGGGAGTTGCAGAAGCAGGTACACTTACTTTCAATGATGTTTTCTTTGTTGAACAACTCAAATACAATCTGTTAAGTGTGTCTCAAATCTGTGACCATGGAAACAAAGTCCTGTTCACAGACACATAGTGCATTATCCTTTCAAAAGATTTTAAAGTGGATGAAAAGAATGTTCTTTGAAGAACACCTAGAAAGGATAATGTATAATGGTTGGACACACAAAAGGTTTATAAACAAAATGTATTAAGTTGTTTACTATCTAAGGCATCTCATGATGAGTATGCCATTTGGCATAGAAGGATGTGTCACATGAATTTTAAAACCATGAATCTGTTAGCTAAAAACAATCTGGTTAGAGGTTTGCCCCAAAAAAGAATTCTCATGTGATGATCATTGTGTGGCTTGCCTCAAAGGCAAGCAACACAAAACTTCTTATAAGTCCAAAGAAGTTTCTTCCATTGTTGCACCTTTACAACTGTTGCATATGGATCTTTTTGGTCCTACTTCAGTGATCACTATAGGGAAGAAAGCCTACTGTTTAGTCATAGTTGATGACTTCACCAGATTTATATGGGTTCAATTTCTTTGAACTAAGGATGAAACTGCTGAATTAGTTAAGTCTCTTATTCTTAGGATAGAAAATCAATCTGATTTGAGAGTGAAAGTCATTAGATCTGACAATGGTTCTGAGTTTAAGAACTATGAGTTAAACAGTTTTTGTGAGGAAAAAGGGATTGAAAGGCAGTTTAGTGTACCTAGGAATCCACAACAGAATGGAGTGGCTAAGAGAAGGAATAGGACTTTGATAGAGGCTGCTAGATCTATGTTAGTTGATTATAGGCTCCCAATGACCTTCTGGGCAGAAGCTGTGAACACTGTCTGCTATGTTCAGAATAGAGTACAAGTAGTCAAGTCCAAAGGGAAAACTCCTTATGAGTTGTTCCTTAAAAGAAAACCTTTGATCAACTTCTTCAAACCATTTGGATGTCCCTGCACTATCCTTAATACCAAGTCACAATTAGGGAAATTTGAGAGTAAAGCAGAAGAAGGATTCTTTGTAGGATATTCCACTCAGAGTAAAGCATATAGAGTTTTTAACAGTGTCACTAGGATCATAGAAGAGAGTATGAATGTCTCCTTTAATGAAAATAGGATCAATAATGCAGGTAATGGTCCTGATTGGTTATTTGATATTGATGCATTGTCTAACTCTCTTTCTTTTGAGTTTTCTACAGAAACAGTTGCAGGTTTTCCTACAGCTGTTAGTGCAAATCCACAACCTGTCTCAAACAGTTCTGAAACTGTTAGCTCAAGTCCAACAATTGTTGGTAGAAACAAAGCCACTAAAGACTTTGTAGTGATTCATTTGTCTCAAAATGACTCTTCCAATGCTGTTAGTCAAATGAATGATGATGTTGAACCTTCAAAGGATATGGAATCTCCCGTTCTCCAACAAAACAATGAATCTGAAAATCAAACAGTTGCAGATCAGGTATGTAATTCTTCTAGGAATGAGAGTGGATCTGAGGTTGATCTGTCTAACTTAGGGAATGTACTGACTGAAGAAAACATACCTACCTTAAGAATTCACAAGGACCATCCCATAGAGACAATACCTTCAACTTGATGATCTCGAAGGTAAATATTCTGATTCTGTTTCTTTGGAATATCTGCATGCTGAGCTTGTTAAGCTGGGATATGAGGGCCCTAGGGGAAAGGGTACCTTTTATAAAGGGAAATTCTGTTCGCACTGGAAGTATTTGATTCACACTCTCCAGCAATGCATAAGCCCTAAAAGAACTGGCTGGAATGAATTTGGGAGCAACATTGCTCTGTCCTTAATCTGTTTGGCCAATAACCGTTCTTTTAACTTTTCTAAAATGATATTTGATGGCATGGTAAAACATCTTGGGACTAAATACGGTCTCTTTTTGATGTATCCACGATTTGTGCAGTTTTTACTAAATTCTTTATTGCCAAATCTCAAAATGCACAAGAGGGTACTGATTCCCTCTGCTCATGTGGCCTCCACATTGAGCAAACTGTTGATAAATGGCAAGAATTTTTCTGGTGCCATAACTCCACCACTCTCTGCAATGATGGAGTTTCTGTCAAGAAACAGAGCTGCCAGAGTTGAGCAAGAGGCCAACATCATTGCTAAATCCCCAACTCTGGAACCCCAAACCCACGATACTCAAACAACTCAATCTGCTACTTTGCTTCAAGCTACAACAAAAGCCCCCACTCTAATAACTTTCAGAAAAAGAAAGAGAACTGCTGGTGCTCCTTCCACCACAGTACCTAATGCCCAAGCTGTAAGCCCTGCACAGGAGCATTCTCCTATGCAGAATATCCAAAGGGAACCTATTGTGCTGTCTCCCAGGCACACTGAGGAGGTGATCACCCCAGGGGAGAGTGATTATGTGGTGTTTGAGGGTGACACTACTGTTTCATCCGCAAGGGGTGAGTAGTAAAGTGTCAACATCTTTAAGACCTCAGCCACGGCAACAGAAGCTGTTCCAACATCTTCTGGAAATCCCCAGTACCAAGAACAGAGGGGTACTGGTGTGGAATCTTCTAGGAGTGAAGCACCAGTTATTTCTGCCAGTGATATGTTCACAGTGGCAACACTCCCTGACATTGAGGCTAGTATGAAACAAAAGGCTTTGACAGATACCAATTTTGTACCATTCTTCGGGGCATACATGCATTTAAAGAAGAGAAATTCTTTACAAGATAAGCTTTTGGAAAAACATAATGAGCTTATCATTAAGCAAGACAATCAAATAAGATTTTTTACAAAGAGTTTGAAAAAGGCTAATGCTGTGATATAGTTTCATGATCAAGTGTTGAAACAGTTAACTGCTGGAGCTAGACCCCCTCCAACTGTTCCAATCAAAAAGGGGGAGAAAATAGTTTTGCCAAATCATCCAACAGTTGAAGAGAGTGTAAAGACAGTTGCTGAGATTCCAGAGAAAACAGTTGTACCGGCTCAACAACAAACAGTTGCACCAAGTGCTCAAACAGTTGTAGAAAAATTGTCATCAGTTGATAGAGTTCTGATTAATCGAATGATTATGTCTGGGGACTACCTAACTACTGAAGTATTCGGATCTTGGTCAAAAGTGAAACAAGATCATTTGATTTCTGTGTGTGCTCAAACTCTAAACTGCAGTGCATTTCAAATGAAACAAAAGATTGAAGATGGATGGCTGGATGGTAAATCTTCAAAAATGGAACCTATTGCACCAAAGCCAGGATTCAAAGGAATCAATATTACTGAAAAAGCAGTGTAAAAGAAGATGCCTTCTGTGCAAGGTAAGGGTAATGAGATTGTTGTGGAACTTCCGAAGCTAAAACATACAAAAGAGCATCAAGAGGAGCGTGACCATGAGTTAGCTCAAAGGATGGCTACTGAGTTTGAACAGCAAGAGAAGAAAGATCTTGAGTTAGCTCAAAAGCTAGCTGCTGATTTTACTAAGGAGATTGAGGAAGAAGAAAGTGCTAAGAAACCTGGTAAGGGAGTAAAAAGAAAGAGAGTTAAAAGGAAGAAAACAGTTCCACCTCCCAAACCAACAGTTGAGAAGATAAAACAAACAACACAGCCACAACAACTTGAAAAATCCAAATCAGTTCAAACATCTGAAGATGCAGCAAAAGGAGGTATGGTACAAACCATTCTTCATGATAGACTCAGGGTAGAGGTTGAATAAAGAATTGACAAATTAGTGGCAGAGCAGCTAGGCCAGAAATCCCACATTACTGAGTGGAGATTTGAACTGTTAATATGGGAAACTGGAAAGAAAGGATTTACTATTGTCATAGAAGTGGAACCAATTGAAAGTTATTCCAGTTTCTTACATTTGATGGGTAGCATGACAAGAAGAGATGTTCAAGATATGTATGCTTATGGAGTAAGCCATTATGAAGATAAGACAGAGATTGAGGTGAGAGTGTTGATGAGGCATCTAAGGAGTATTTGTAATCCACTGGAGATAATGCCCATTTTGATAAGTGACGAAGCCTTCCCAATAAGTTCTGTGAAAGTATATGATAAGGCAAGAGTTTATCATATGGTGATGGGAAATGCACAAACTCAGTGGTTTGATTTTGAATTCGTTGATCAGGGTAAAGCAAAGCTACTGAATATGTTAAGTGCAAAGTTCTTTAGACCTGCTGATATGAAGGATGATCTGATAAAAAGGCTAAAGGAAAGGTTGGAGTTCTTACAGTCAAATCAAAACTAATTTTCTTTTTATGTTTTGATTGTAACAGTTTGACTCTGCATATATAATGTAAATATTTTCTTTGATTATGTTGATTTTTCTGTGGTTGAACCCTATAAAAGAAACAACTTAAATGTATTGTTCAATACTTTAAGTTAGGGGGAGATTGTTGGAAAATTTTCTAAGTCATTGAAACTGTTGGACATGCAAAGTAAAACTGTTAAAGTAATCAGTGAAAACATTTGTAGCTAAAAGTTGTTGCAAGTTTTACAACTGTTAGTACAAAAGATCAGAACTGTTAGTTCAGTTATACACAACTGTTAGAAGACCTTGAAATGAAGACTGTTAGAAGAAATTCAGAACTGTTTATTCAACAAACAGTTGCTGTTAAGCTATTAATGGAAAATGCTATCTTTGTGGATCTGAAGTATATCTCTATCAAGTTTGAAGATTATCAATATTATCTCGGAAGATAGAAGATTTCCTAACTGTCAACTATTCAAGGAGGATCAAGAGCCTATATATACTAGAACTAGAATATTGTTTTATAAGGCAATTCTACGCATTCATATTTTATTGTTAATTTGTTTTTCTAAAAGTGTGTTGATCTCTAAGTTTCATAGAAATCTAAGAACAAGTTGTGTTCTTCGTCTAACAAAAGGGTTAGATTAGAGGTGTTGGTGAATATTGTAATCATCATTGGTTATTAATAAACATCTTGAGTTTGAAAGTATTTTCTTGTGTTGATTGTTGAATTGTTCTTGTGATAAAACCTTAAACATCAATTAAGTGTGATTCCACAACTTCTTAGTTGATTGTGATCAAACTGAAAGATTATCTTTAAACAACTCTGATTTAATTCTAAAAGGTAATTCTTGTTATTGATATTTGGTAATATCCGATCCTGACATTTAGAAAGAATTAAGTAAGACCGAAATTTATCGAAAGCAAAGACGACGGCCAGTAACTCTTTTTCTGTTACTGTGTAGTTCTCCTGGGCGTCTGTCAGAGTTTAACTTGCATAATATATCGGATGAAAACGATTTTCTTTTCGTTGACCTAAAACTGCACCTATAGCAAAATCACTTGCGTCGCACATTAATTCGAATGGAAGAGTCCAGTCAGGGCCGGTTAAAATTGGAGCGTTAGTAAGTGTTTCTTTTAGAGTGTTGAATGATTTCATGAATTCAGAAGAAAAAACAAACGGAGTATCTTTTTCTAAGAGATGGGTCATAGGCCGTGAAATTTTTGAGAAGTCTTTGATGAAAAGACGATAAAAACCTGCATGACCAAGGAAACTCCGAATGCCTTTGAAATTCGTTGGGAGAGGTAGTTTAGAAATGACATCGATTTTTGCACGATCGACCTCAATTCCCGATTTGGAAATTTTATGTCCCAGAACAATACCTTCTCGCACCATAAATTGACATTTTTCCTAGTTAAGAGCGAAATTGGTTGTTTCGCATCTAGACAACATCTTTTCTAGATTAAGAAGACAAGTGTCAAATGTATCACCGAAAACAGAGAAGTCATCCATGAAAACATCGACACATTCTTTGATCATATCATGGAATATTGTTGTCATGCAGCGCTGGAATGTAGCTGGGGCATTGCACAAGCCAAATGGCATTCTCCTGTAGGCAAATGTACCATAAGGGCAAGTGAATGTGGTTTTTTCTTGATCTTCCGGAGAGATTGGAATTTGAAAATACCCGGAAAACTATCGAGAAAACAATAGAAGGCATTACCCGCCAGGCTCTCAATCATTTGATCAATGAATAGGAGCGGGAACTGATCTTTACGAGTTGCGTCATTCAGTTTATGGAAGTCGATACAAATACGCCACCCGGTTACAGTATGAGTGGGAATCAACTCGTTTTTATCGTTAATGATCACGGTCATACCTCTTTTCTTGGGAACTACTTGGACAGGGCTAACCTAAGGGCTATCAGATATCGGATAAATCATACCCGCATCCAAGAGTTTAATTATTTCTTTTTTAACCACTTCTTGCATATGTGGATTTAATTACCTCTGTCTTTGCACACTTGTCTTATGGTTATCCTCCATGAGGATTTTGTGTGTACAGAAAAAAGGATTAATTCCTTTTATGTCGGAAAGCTTCCATGCAATAGCGGTCTTCTGCTTCTTGAGCATATTCAATAGCTTCACTTTTTCATTAGAGCTGAGATCAGAAGCTATGATTACATGTAATTTGGAATTACTATCTAGAAAAGCGTATTCTAGATGTGATAGGAGTTCTTTTAACTCAAGTGTTGGAGGCTCAATTATAGAAGGTTGAGAGTGAGGTACCTTATCATCATTGAGAGACTCTTATGTTTCAAAAACTAATTCATCTTTAAGGATAACATCAGTGTCTGATTGATACAGCTCAAGTTGTGTAAGGTCCTTCGGAAAAGAGCCTTTCTCCATAATTTGCGTGTCTAGCATGTCTTTTTCAGAAGAAATTGAAATTCAATCAAGATGATATTGATCAGAGATATCAACACAATAAAGGGCATCATCTTGAGTGAATGGTTGTTCATGGATTTTTGAATATCAAAGGTAACAACTTGATCAGCTACTATAAGAGATAGTTTGCCATCACAAATGTCGATAAGAGTGCGTGAAGTAGCCAAAAATGGTCGGCCTAAGATAAGAGGAACATTTTTGTCCTCATCCATGTCAAGGATAACAAAGTCAACAGGGAAGATAAATTTATCAACTTTGACAAAAATATTTTCATAAATTCCCCGTGGATATTTAACAGATTGGTCTGCTAGCTGAGTAAACATTTTGGTTGGGTTAGGTTCACCTAGACCTAGCGTTGCAAACATGGAATAGGGCATGAGATTAATGCTTGCACCTAGATCGGCTAAAGCATTATTAACATAGAGTTGTCCTATTTCACACGGGATGGTGAAGCTACCTGCGTCGGTTTTCTTCATTGGGAGTTTGTTTTGTAAGATGGTTGAACATTCTTCACTAAGAACGACAGTAGAAAGGTCCTCCAGTTTCCTTTTGTTGCTCAGCAGTTCTTTAAAGAACTTGGCATAATTTGGCATTTGAGCCAATGCCTCGACAAATGGGATGTTGATTTGAAGTTGTTTGAAAAGTTCAAGGAACTTTTTTTAATACTCCTCTATTTGTTATTTCTTTAATCGCTGAGGATAAGGAATCCTGGGCTGATATTTAGGAATCGGGGGCCTAATGTTGGAGTATTCTCACTGACGCACGTACGCCATAAGGATCACTGCCAGTATAGTGTGGGCCTATTGTGTCACACGTCGGGGATCAATCCAAACAACAATAAAAGATGAGGGACTAAAAGTGTCAAAGTGGAGAAGTTGGCATGCAGGAAGATTACGCAGCGCGGTTTAGGCTACGCGACGCGGTGCTTCTGTTGGGTTTACGGGAATACAGCGGAAGGAACAAAAACAAAGAGCAAAGCCATGGTACAAGCATGCAATGCATAAAACCCAAAAGAGGACCAATCTCTATAACTAGTATTTGCAACATGAAAAAGAAGAGAAATAGAGTTATACCTTTCTCTTTAGCTCCAGAAACCTGTAGAGAATGATGGCGATTACAAGAAGCTCAAATGAAGTTTCTCTCTATCGTTGATCCACCCCGGGTTTCTTCAATCCACTTGTACTAGCAAGCTTGTGTGGACTTCAAAGCCTTGAATCCACACAAGAACATCAATCTACTGCTTTTCCTGGATAAAACCCTTAGATGTACTCTAAAATGAAACTCAATATGAGCTCTAAGTGTGTGTATAGGTTATGAACTTTCTTGAGAAAAAAATTATCCAAGAGTAACAGAGAGAGTTAAAGAGAATCCCGGAAATAGTCTCTAAAAACCCTTTCATATGCCCCAGGCCGGCCAGCTAAAAAGCAAGGCCACCTATTGGCTAGAAAAGGAGTTGGAGCCAAAACTTGCATGCTGTCAGACGCATTTCCGCGCCACGTAGCCTAACAGGAGCCGCGTCGCGTAAATCTCCTGCATACCAACTTCTCCACTTTGAAACTTTTAGTCCCTCATCTTCTATTGCTGTCAGGATTGATCCCCGGCGTGTGACCCAATAGGCCCACACTATATTGGTAGTGATCCTAATGGCGTACGTGTTGGGGTTCTATGTACACAGCGGAAGCAACAAAGTGCAACATATAAAGCAAAGAGTACATGATAACAAAGCATAAAACCCCAAACCATGGACCAGACTCTATAGCTAACTTGAGCAACATGAAAAACAGAAGGAAGAGAGATTATACCCTGCTCCTAAGCTCCAAAAAAAGATGGATGAAGAGATGATGACTTTAAAGCCAAAGAAGACTTTCTCTATTGAAGTCCACCCCGGGTTTTCAACCAACTTGTACTAGGAAGCTCAATGGATCTTCAAAGCCTTGAAATCCTTTGAGAACAGCCCACAATTTCCAGAAACTCGGATCTCTTGGTAGCACCCACAAGAACACTCTTAAAGCCTCTTTAAACTAAGTGTATTGTGAGATTTGGCAAATGGATAGATTGAATGGCAAGTGGGGTCCTTTTATAAATCCAGAGATGCCATTTCCTCTCCCAAGGCCGGCCAAGAGTTCTCCAGAAGAAAGCCACATGCATTGGGCAAGAGTGGATGTGGAGAATCTAATCATTGCATGCAGTCTGACAAAATTCCGCGCCGCGTTCCAGTAAGGTTCCACGCCGCGGAATCTCCGCGTCGCGTATCCTTAAGTTCTCCGCGTTGCGTTATTTGCCAGCACATCAATCTTTCCATTTTGACACCATTGGTCCCTCCATCTTTTAGGATGTCGAGATAGTTCCCCGGTGTGTGACCAAATAGGCCCATACATCATCGGCAGTGGGCATACTCCAACAAACTCCCACTTGCACATGACACACCGTACCCTAAGACCACAGACAAAGAGCGGCCTCTAGTAAGGCATCTCTGCCCCCAAGTCAGTATGGGTTTTGTCATCTAGAACAAAAACCAAATTCAGAATTAGTTACGAAATGGTCCTTTAGATAAGTGATCATTTATCCCTTCGTTCGCGATATCCGTGTTAACACGAGACATGGTTAAATGTCATTCTCCAGATCGTTCACGATTATGTTTCTCGATCTCGATTGATGGTGACCCAAAATCTAGTTGCGATCGATCAAACATCATTGCAACTTAAGCATGGCCATGCATTTTACGTCAGCGCTCAATCGTCGAGGGGCCCAAGGATATCTCTCTAAAACTAGAGAACGAATCCCTTCGACTACATTGCTCCGCTACATACACCATACTTTACCTAAAAGCTCCCTTTATAACAGCCAGTTCCGAACTGCGTTTGAAAGCAATCAAGACAAAGCAGATCCATGCTTTGGAACACATGTATCTTTAGTCTAAGGACAAAATGATATTATCATCCTGACTTACTCGCGAGAAACCTTGAAGCAAGTTCAGGTACGGGTCGTCCAGTCACTTGACCATTGCAAGCACAGGCGAAGTGGTGCGTCTCTTTTATCTAATCCATTATTAGATAGCGACCAACCACTTCCCTCAGTCTTATCTCAAACTTCCTCCCCTTGAAGAATGACCGACTCTGGACATTTAGAATGAAAAAGTATTCTGGGAAGTATTAAACATGCTAAGATGGAACACAGTAAGGATTCATAAAATATTCGCCCTCAGCGTATCATTAAATCTCATTTAATAATCAATATAGTATGAAATACAATACTGCTTAGCGTTCCTAAAATACAAATACAAATCAAACATAAAAAAAACATTACACTCAAACCAAGTCACTTGCGAATCTAACACCTATATCTCTAGTGTGAGAATCATGTACAGCTTGAGACAACCATTTAGTAAACCGATCAGCCAAATTGCCCTCCGATGCTACTCTGCTGATGGCAATATCACCACTCTCAATAACATCTCTGATGAAGTGGTATTTGCGAGGAATGTGCCTCGTCCGCTTATGAGCCCTTGGTTCCTTAGCTAAAGCCACCGCACCCTCATTGTCACAGAAGATCTCAATAGGGTCGGATATGCTAGGAACAACTCCAAGATCCTGGATGAACTTCCTCATCCATACCGCCTCTTTAGCTGCTTCACTAGCCGCAATGTACTCCGACTCGGTAGTTACATCAGCTACGGTGTCTTGTTTGGAGTTCCTCCAACTTATAGCACCACCATTGAAAAGGAACACGAACCCCGATTGTGATCGGCAGTCGTCCTTATCAGTTTGGAAGCTAGCGTCAGAGTAACCATGTACTCTAAGATCTTCCTTACCACCATATACCAAGAACATCTCTTTTGTCCTCTGAAGATACTTGAGAATGTTCTTAACCGCAGTCCAATGAGTTTGCCCGGGATTAGCCTGATATCTACTCGTCATGCTCAAGGCACACGATACATCAGGACGAGTGCATAGCATGGCGTACATGATTGATCCAACAGCCGAAGCATATGGAACCCTCTTCATTACGTAAAGTTCCTCTTTGGAACTAGGACATTGAGACTTGCTCAAAGTCACTCCATGCAACATAGGGGTATTACCCCTCTTAGAGTCCTCCATCTTGAATCGCTTCAAGACCTTGTCGACATATGAACTTTGGCTAAGCCCTATTAACCTTTTAGATCTATCCCTATAGATCTTTATGCCCAAGATATATGCTGCATCTCCTAAGTCCTTCATAGAAAAACAACTCCCAATAAAAGTCTTAACTTTTTTCAAGGTTGGGACGTCTTTTCCAATAAGTAAAATATCATCTACATATAGGACAAGGAATACAACAGCGCTCCCACTAGCCCTGACATATACGCATGGCTCATCCTTGCTTTTCGAAAAACCAAACTCCTTGATTTTCTCATCAAAGCACAGGTTCCAGCTACGAGATGCTTGTTTAAGTCCATAAATAGACTTCTTTAACCTGCAGACTCTATCCGGATGCTCAGGATGTACAAAACCCTCGGGTTGTATCATAAACACCTCTTCACTTAGCTTCCCGTTAAGGAAGGCGGTTTTAACATTCATTTGCCATATTTTGTAATCATAAAACGCAGCTATAGCCGTGAGTATTCGGATAGACTTCAACATGGCCACTGGTGAAAAGGTTTCCACATAGTCAATCCCATGAGTTTGCGTGAAACCCTTAGCCACCAGTCGGGCTTTGAAGGTATCTACAGATCCATTCATGCCGGTCTTCTTCTAGAAGACTCATTTACATCCCACTATCTTACACCCGGGTGTAGGATCAACAAATTCCCATACTTGGTTATCCGACGTGGATTGCATCTCACTCTCCATTGCTTCCCTCCACCTAGCAGATTCAGTGCCCGCTACGGCTTCCCGGTAGTTGGTCGGTTCATCATGATCCACCAATAAGTCATTGCCCTCAGATATGAGAAACCCATATCTCTCTGGCTCTTGACATGGTCTACCAGACCTACGAGGAATTAACGGTTCATTGTCAGGTACCGACGCATCTTCTAGCTCAGTTTCAACCACTTCGGGTTGATTGCTAGTGCCGACACTTGTCCCTTCCCCATTGGGTTCTTGAAATTCTTCAAGATCAATCCTCTTACCCGATTGCATGGATATAAGTTCCCTTTCAAGGAACATAGCCCTTCTCGCAATAAACACTTTGTTTTCGGAATGTTTGTAGAATGTATATTCCATGCCTCCGGTTGGATACCCAATGAAATAACACCTTTCAGACCTTGGTTCGAGTTCGTCCTCTACCTCTCGTCTCACGAAGGCAGGACATCCCCAAACCTTGAGATATGCGATCTTTGGAGCAATTCCATGCCACATCTCATAAGGTGTATTTTGGACCTTCTTTGTCGGTACGAGGTTAAGGATCCTAACCGCCGACTCGAAAGCGTACCCCCAAAAGCTTATGGGTACTTCCGTGCGACTCATCATCGACCGGACCATGTCCAGCAATGTCCGATTCCTCCACTCGGCGAAACCATTCAATTGTGGCGTCCTAGGAGGAATTAGTTGCGAAATAATCCCACAACTAACAAGATGATCACGGAACTCCGAGCTCAACTACTCGCCTCCCCTATCAGAGCGAAGTACTTTGATAGTCTTGCCCAATTGATTCTGGACTTCGTTTTGGAATGTCTTAAAGACCTCAAAGGCCTTAGAGTTTTTCCTAATCAAGTAGACATATCCATATCTACTGAAATCATCAGTAAACGTAACGAAGTATCTTGAGTTGTTCCTTGTAACATGCTTGAACGGACTGCATACATCCGTATGCACTATTTCCAACAAGCATTTAGCCCTTTCACCCACACCGGTAAAGGGTGACTTAGTCATCTTGCCTAATAAACAGGATTCGCATACTTCATTTGACCCGAGGTCAAAGGATTCCAAGATCCCATCCGATTGGAGCTTGGTGATTCGTTTCTTGTTTATATGACCAAGACGACTATGCCATAAGGAAAACTTATCCAAACCATATTTGGATCCAGAATCAATGTTCATGATTGCTCTATTATTCTCTATGTATGCATCGGCTTCGTATATACCACGACATGGATAAGCTTTAAAATAACAAACATCATTTTTAAAGCATAAGATAAAACCATTTTCAAATTTAAACAAATATCCATAGTCATACAAAGCATAAAATGATAAAATGTTTCTTGCCACAAGCGGCGAATAGCATACATCTTTCAAACTAATAGAAAAGCCGGTCTTGAAAGTAAGCTCTACACTTCCTTTCTCTAACACCGGGACAACCTCCTTGTTTCCCATTGTTAGCTCCAGCTCCCCATCTCTCAGCCTTCTACATTCATTTAGCATCTACACCATATTACAAATGTGAGTGCCAGAGCCGGTATCTAAAACCCAGCCATTAGATGTAGAAGTATGATGGAGTTCAATCAGAAACATACCTGAAGTAGAAGCGCCTGCTCCCGAAGCTCGTAGCTTCTTTAGGCCTTCTAGGTACTTAGGGCAGCTCCGGCGCATGTGTCCCTTAGCCCCGCAGAAGAAGCAAATCACCTCCTCCGCAGTATTAGCTTGAGGGATAGGTCCCTTCGGCTTCGGCTCAAGGGCAGGGTTCGGCTTGGGTGCCCCAACCTTACCCTTGCCTTTCCCTTTCGGGGTAGATGCCAGTTTCTTCCTCTTCTTGGACTCACTCTCCTTGATGGCCAAGACGGAAACGGAGGTAGATGGCTTTTGCTTGGTCATGTTGGACTCGGCGGTCCGCAGCATACCCTGCAATTCCATGAGGGATTTGTCCATCCCGTGCATATGATAACTCACAAAAAATTGATCATATGACGGTGGGAGAGACCGTAGAATCAAGTCTACCTCCATCTCTCTCGATATGGCAAATCCCAACCTCTCGAGGCGTTGCACCAAATCTTTCATCTTAAGAACGTTGTGGGACACGTTCCTGCCCTCATGCAACCGGCAACCGAGAAGGTCGTTGAGACAACCATACCGTTCTTGCTTGGCTTGTGACGGGTTTTCCGCGGATCACGTGGCAAAGTTATTTAGGCCGGCAACCATTGACCGATTGCAATCCATTATTGCAACTCATAGTTCCTTGCGGGATCCTACTTGACAACCATTGTGCCAAGTTTGGCATGTTTGATCCCTCCACACCAATCCCAAATTAATATTTTACATGACCTCGGCTAGAGCTCGACGACCATATGGTGGACTCATGCGAAGGCAATCTCGGCTAGAGCTCGACGATCAACCCTTACACGACTAGATTTGGGCGGTGTCATCTTATGGGTGGTGTGCGATTTACATTTAGAATACGGGATTTAGTTTTCCGGTTAAAAAACCATTTTGAGTTTGATTAACAAAAGTGACAATAACCAAAAGTTTTCACTAGTCGGATACTAACCCAATTTAAATCCGTTTGTTAATCAAGTGTGCGCGCGAGAGTTGTTAAACCATTTTTAAAACTCTTGGGTTTTATTATTTATCAAAAAATTTCTAGCATGCAATAGTCCTACAACTCATGCATAAACAATATATAATAAAACCATCACACGCATACATAAGTTTGAGCCACTACGGGAAAAACAAGTCATCTAAGGACAAAAACTCCTTGACTTGGATGTGCTACCACTAAACCCACCACCTCCATTGGGCCTTCCGGATTTCGTGTTTGCCAAGACGTCACTCCATGGACTCCCGATGGTTGCTCCATATTGCAATTACATAGAAAATTAAATAAATGGCATGCAAGCCACAAATCCTATTTTCTAGTACAAATACATAATATGGAATATTTAAATGGCATGCAAGCCACAAAACAATTACATACCAAATAAATAAATAAATTATTATTACAAACCATTGTGACATAAAGTCACCAAATGAATGAATAATAAAACATATAACCAAACATCCACAAGGTCTAGGGCATTTTTATAGGGTTACCAACAAAATAGGTTCAATAGTGAACAACAACAACAAGATCAACATCAACAACATGGTGTGCCATACAAAACCATGAAAACTTATGTATAATGGTTAAGATTTTTACAAAAACACTTAAGGCACTAAAAAACCCATGTAACACCATTTTTTATGAAACATATTCATAAATGTTGGAGTCTGCCCACTGACATTGGTGTTACTGCTGATGAAGTGCGAGCCTATTGGGTCACACACCAAGGATTGATCCCGACAGCTTACTGATAAAGAGAGAAGGTCCAAAAATCAAATTGTTTGATTTAGGGGCTTCACAGCAGTGAGGGATGCTCTACGGGTCGTGAAACCCTCTGCCCTCACGAATGGCTCAATGACTTTTACACGGCTCGTGGAGTCTTCACGGGTCGTGAAGAGGTCGTGGAGGGGTCGTGAAGGAGACGCCCACACGAGTCACTCGAACGCGGCACGGGCCGTGAAGGACTATGGTCGGTCGTGGCGCATTTAGTCTTCACGGGATCTTCACGGGCCATGAGAGGCCGTGAAGGTCTGTCTGCATGAAATCGTGAATTCTGATTGGGCCATTTTGTGGTCCAATGAGAGATGGATCAGGATAGTTCATGCATGAGACATATTTCTCTTGACTCTCTCTCTCTAGAATCATTCTCTCTTGGTACCATACATGACATAAACACAATATACACTAAGATGGCATTACTTGAGTGTTGTGTGAGCTCCATTGGTGTAAGAGAAAAAGCTTGTAGGTTGTCCCGGAAAGGTGGAGTCGTGGTGGACGTCCGCTTGACGGAGTACTAGCATACGGGGATCGAGCAAACTTGGTGTGGATCAAGCAATAGAGGAGGACACACTTGGGTTCTCGAATTCATCCCTTGTCGTGCATGTTTAGCCGATTTTGGAGCTTATAAGGAGGTATATTTTCTGTCCTTCTTGCTCCTTTAAGTTGCAATTTGGTTTTTGTAGAACACTATCACTTTGGAACATGATACGAACCCGTTTTTTACGGTTTTAAAGATTTTTGTTTTATGCTTCCGCTGTGTTTGCTCCATACCGTGTTCCAACAGTGGTATCAGAGCCGAATCTACAAACAAAATGCACTTTCTTGGCTTGAAAGTCGAAAATGGACATTCTGTCCAGAATGTCTTCACGGGTCATGAAGGATTATTCTTCACGGTCGTGAAGTCTCACGACCAGTCTCGTGAAGTTTTTATCTTCATGGTCGTGAAGGTTCACGACCAGTCTCGTGAAGATTTTTCTTCACGGTCGTGAAGGCTCCCAGTTACGTGGGGTGTTGGTCGTGAAGGTTTTTCACTGTGTCAGAGTCGTGGATTTCATGGGCTTCACGGGCCGTGAAAGGCCGTGAAGGACGTTATGAACATTGTTTTTGTCCTTTTGGTAAAAAAAATTATTTTCGGTTTTAGCTCCTTTTGATATTGTTTTTCCGGAATTTGTCCAAAGTGTTTGGATGATGAAAAAGCCCCATATGTGTCTTGATTCGTACATTTATATGTATTGGGTGGTTTTTGGCATGAAATGCACACATGCATATACTTGTATAGTGTATATATGAATATGTATGCCCAAAGTGTTTGGGGTACTAATGCATATGTACAAGGATTGTTCACTTTGTGCCTTGAGTGTTTAGCTAGGTTTGAACAATCTTAATCAAGATACATTTTGCACGGTTTTGTTGTGGCACACCGTGTTGTTGTTTGTGGTTGTTGTTTGATCCGGTAACACCTTGCCCATTAGACCTATGTGTTGGTTGTTTGGTTGTGTTTAATTATTCATTCATTTGGTGGTTTGTACCACAATTGGTTTGTAATAATTAAATTTATTCGGTCTTGTATTTTGTACTTGTATTTTGTACTTGTTTTTTGCTTGCATGCCGATTGCTTTTCTTTGTAATTGTTAGAATTAGCTTAGATTAGCATTTCGCTGCTTGCATGCCGTTTCTTTTCAAATATTTGTATGTATTTGTAAAAGAAGACCGAAGACAACCATCGAGAGTCGTGGGGAGACGTCTCGGCTATGGTGTATCCGGCGGTTCATTGGAGACGACAGATTCAGTGGGAGCACTTCCACCTGGGCCAAGTGGCTGTGTCCTTAGTTTGGCCTTGCTTTCCTCGTTTGGCTCACGGGGAAAGTGCATAGGGTTTAGGGGCATGTTACCGGATATTTCTTGTGCGTGGATGTTGTTTTGTTTAGTTTCTTGCGTGGTTGTTTAGTTTCTTCGCTCGCTTGAAAACTTTTCAAAATATTAAAACCAAATGTTTTGAATTGGTTTACAAACCTCGCGCGCCACAAGACCACTATAAAAACAAAATCCTGTTTTTATCAAATGTAAATCACTCGCCTCCCGTAAGATGACACCACCCAAATCTAGTGAAGCAATATCGGTTTTGTGTAACTGTGTGGAAGGTGCGTGTGGCAACTCGCAAGGGTCGGTTGTTGAGCTTAGCCGAACCGGCCATTGGGCTAGAGTACCACCGTGTATCTTGACGGTCGATTTATAATTCCAAGACTTAAAACGCCTTGGTAGTTGTCGTGCCCATACCGAGCTATCAAAGCGGATTAATGAGGAATCGGTGAGAGAAGGGATCAAACATGCCAAATGGGTGCTATGAGTACCTAGGATCCCGCAAGTGTCTAAGAGTTGTAATCTCGAATTGCAATTGGTAAATCGTTTACCAGCCTAAGTAGCTCCATGATGTGATCCGCGGCAAACCCGTCATGGATTGGGGTACTTTGAGGTTCTTAGCCCTTGTTAAGATAATTTGGTTTTCTTAATCAGCTGGGTAATTATTTTAACGAGGATAATATCGAAACTAACTAAAACGTGTACTCTTTTATAGACTCATGGGAGAGACTCATGGGAGTGAACTTCGCTGACTGGTATCGTGTATTGATGATTGTCCTACGTCACGAGTCAAAGTTGCACATCCTTGAGGAACCCTTTCCGGAGCCACCTGCTACCAACGCGAACTGGGCTACTCGATACGCTTTTGAGAAGCGTGTTAGAGATACACAAGATATTTCTTGTCTCATGTTATCGACTATGAGCTTTGAGTTGCGTCAGCAGCTTGAGCAATTAGTGCGCATGACATGATAAACCGGCTAAAGGACATGTTCCCGCTGCAGGTTAGACAAGAACGGTTTGAGTGTATAAAGTCTTTGGTCGGTTGTAGGATGCAGGAAGGTGAGGATGTAAATGTCCATTTCCTTATGATGAAGGGATATATGGACCAGTTGGAGAGACTTGGACTTCCAATAGGGAGGGAGATTGCGGTGGATATGATCCTCCAGTCCCTGCCCGCGTCTTATGTGAAGTTTGTCAAGAACTTTCACAAAGACAATTTGGATAAATCCTTGATCGAACTTCAAGACATGCTGAAGGCTGTACAGTCTTACATGGTTGAGAAGGATCATACCTCGTCCACATCCACTTTGGCTACTAGGAAACAAGTAAGCAAGAAGGAGAAACTGACCTCAAAAGGAAAGTCTAGTGTGACTAGGCTATCCGTAATTGTGGAGTCGGAGGACAATGAGATTGTGCCTGAAGATGATGTTCAACATGGGGTAGTATGCTACTTTTGCGGATAAATTGGAAATTAGTGCCGTCACGCCTGGCCTAAGTTCCTGGAAGAGCTAAGTATCCTAAAGCGGAAGAACGTTAGCTCATCTTCAGGTACATTCATGATCAAACTCCATTGATCTTCTACTTCTAAAGACTGGGTTTTTGAACGCTAAACAAAATGCTAACGTTTGTCACAAACTTGTTTGTTGCAAAGTGCAGGTGTTTATCAGTAGTAGGTAATGGATGCTTGGAGAGCTGGATATTAGAGAAGGGAAGCATGGTGCTTGTCCCTAACTAAAAGGATTGGAAGATAAGTCTTGCCATTCCATCTAGCTATACTATTACTTCATTTAGATCTTTGTCTTACGCCCTGCGTGGCAAGAAGCATTGTATCTTATTTGCCTTTGATGACGATGAATATTACTTTGAATTATGTTATTGTGCGAGATTTATTTCAAAGTTTATTCATGTCTTGGCATTTACAAAAAGCTTTTGCTTAAGGAAGTAATGGAATGATTATGAATGATTATGGAATTGTTATCCTTATGAAATAGTTGATTTAACCATATAAACAAGACATGCATCACCAAGATCCAAGAGGTTAGGAACTTGGAATCTTTTGACTTTGAGTCAATTGTTGATGGTAAATCTTGCTTATAAGGCTAAATAACTAACATATCCTTCACTTGTGAATGTGAGAGGAATAAAGGCTTGTTGGATTTCGTTTGCACGTTTTTGTAAAGACCGTTCAAGCAAAATCATAAGGATTAACTATGTGTGGTTTGTTACCTTTACCGATGATGGTAGAAGGAATGGGTAAGTTTAATTTATTAAACGAATGTCTGAAACCTGAGAGGTGTTCAAGACTCACCCTTAACAAATTTAAGATGAAGAGGGCAAAAAGGGAATAAAGATACTCAAATCTTATGAGATGTTGAGCATCTACATTCTAAACCATTATAAGAATTGTAAGTTTGCCTCATAATTCACTTCTCCTAGGATACATGTTTTTACATGGATCGCTACGTGGAGGAATGGAACATATTGATTATGGTTCCGCCTTGATGGCTTGAACTTAAGTAGCCTGCTGGATAGGTGTACTTGAGTAGTGGCGGGCAATGTTCTTGGTTATAAATCAACAAACATGGTCAAATTAGCATCTAAGGAGATTCAATTAGAAAGTGTTCTTTGCTTGTCAATCTCATAGATCAGAGTTATCCAGTCTACATTTAGTGGGAGATGGATGAACTTAGAGGATGCTAATGTATTTATTAGTTCTTCTGAGTTTCAGATATTCATTTCATAACCTTTTGAGAATTGGTTTGGTTGCTCGAAAAAGGAAATGAACAACTGAAGCATTCCAGTGGAAGAACGTGAGATTTAAATAAAAGACCTGATGTTGACACTAGCATTCAATCAGAAATGATTGAAACTCAACATGGCTATGTTGGAGTATCTGGCATAAAGTTATTACTTCTGAATATGTCTGGTAAGAGTCATCATAAGACCAGAGGAATATAATTTATTATATCTGAGGATGATGACTTATTGATGATACGTGATGTATTCATCAACTACCGGAAGCTGTAGTGGGCCCTCCTTGAGTCTGCTAAGAAGAGGAGTCTAATAACATAAGATACATTTCATGCTGGATTTACAAGTTTTGAACTTGGGTAATCTAACACCTAAGTTTTGAACTATAAGGTGTATATAGATCTTTTGGATCTGCATGGATTAATTTGTTGATAACTTCAAATACTGATTGGAAGGAATTGGTTTCATGATGATTGACCATTGGGTAGGAATCATATGAAGACATTCTTTCAGTAGTTATGTTAAAGTTTAAGAGCATGCTTATGCCGTGTTATGGCAGTATGATGCAAGGACCGTATTCCGTTATAGGAATTTTATGAGGAAGTGTTCACAACACTGTCCGAGGGTCTCGTACATCCTGAGTGTCCTTATGAAGTCTACAAATATGGAGTCCTTTTGGACTCAGAGTAAATCTAAGTTTTGGATACTTTGCTAAGAAAATCAAATGTTTGAGTTTTTAGTAAGCAATGATGAAACTTGGATAGATGCCAGAGCTAGTGGGAGCGCTGTCATAATCCTATTTGGTATGTCTAGCACATACTTTGTTTTGGAGATAATGTCTAAATGCAGCTTGGCAACAAGTGTAAATTAAGAATTATGCGTCCATAATAAATATGGGATATTCATAGAAGTTTATGGAATACAAGAAATATGAGTATATGTTCTTGTGGTGTGTAATTAGAAGAAGCTTAAGGTGAGTTGTTACTCTTGTGATAGCTTCTACTTTAAAGGATAACCGCTGATCTTGATTGGGGTTTGTGATCCTTTTTTGAAATATGGTGTTGTTAATTTACATGTTTCTTAAAGCATCGATCACTCTATTGGATCTTTTGAGTCAATGAGAGTACGATGGCTTATACATGTTAACTATGTGATCCAAGCATTGTTTGCCTTATTGGGTTCCTTTGAAACAATGAAGGTATAACTGCTTGGACAAAATGACCAAAATCCCATCAACGCACACTTTGGAAGTGGTTGGTTGTAGTAGGGATATGATCACTGAGAATCAAGCATCGCTGACTGTATAGAGATCTTTGTGAAAACTATGAGGGTACGATGGCTTAGGCACATTAAATTTGAGACCCGAGCGTTGTTTACATTATTGGGTTCTTTTGAAACAATGAAGGTATAACAACTTGGATAAATGATCGAAATCCTATCAACGCATAATTTGGAAGTGGTTGGTTGCAGTAGGGATATGATCAATCTCAGAGTACACACGGATAACATCGTGGATGGTGATCCGTTTACTGAGCTATAGTGGCAGTCTAGTGACTAAGAAGGTCTGCATGAACTTGGCTTGAGTGTGGTTTAGTCATGATTCGATATGTTTTACTCTTGGGAACGTTACGTAATATTGTGCTTCTGCTTGTATCGATTATCAAAGGGGTTTGGTAATGCACGTGTAGCGGGTACTCTCAGCAAGCCTTATTATGTTCCAACTTTGCATGTTTTACCTCTTCCCTGAATATGTTTACATTCTAAATGTCCACAACCACTCATACTTTAAGGGAAGGTAGTCTGAATGAATGCTTAGGGAAGTGATTGGTCAAGTGTCCAATGGTGATTGGGACACAGGGACGCAATACTTCGCCTGTACTTGAAAGGGGTTTCAAGTGACTGGACGACCCACACCTGAATTCACTTTGTGGTACTTGTCATGAGTGATTCAGGATGATAATATCATTTCATCCTCATACTGGAGATGCATGTGTCTGCAGTCCGTAACTGGCTGTTATAAAGGGAGTAGCTGATCAGAGGACTGTGGTGGGCAATGTAGTCAAAGGAATTTGTTCCTCTGTTTAGAGAGATATCCCTTGGCCCCTCGATGATTGGGCGCTGACACCAAAATTCATGGCCGTGCTCGAGTGTGCAATGATTTGGGTAATCGATTGCAACTTGTATATTTTGGTCACCACCAATCTCGATCGAGAAACATAATCATGAAGGACTGAGAACGACTTAGTACCATGTCTCGTCTTCGCATGGATATCGCGAACAAAAGGATGGTTGATCACTTATCTATAGGTCCATTTCAAACCTTTGGGTTGTGAATAGGTATTTTTCTATGGGATGACATACCTCGTACTGAGTTGGGGGCAGGGATGCCTTGCTAGAGGCCGCTCCCTGTCTGTGATACCTCTGGGTGCGTTGTGTCATGTGCAAGTGGGAGTCTGTTGGAGTCTACCCACTGACACAAGTACATTGGTGTTACTGCTGATGAAGTGCGAGCCTATTGGGTCACACGCCAAGGATTGATCCCGACAGCTTACTGATAAAGAGAGAAGGTCCAAAAATCAAATTGTTTGATTTGGAGGCTTCACGGCTCGTGGAGTCTTCACGGGTCGTAAAGAGGTCGTGGAGGGGTCGTGAAGGAGAAGCCCTTACGAGTCACTCGAACGCGGCACGGGCCGTGAAGGACTATGGCCGGTCGTGGCGCATTTAGTCTTCACGGGATCTTCAAGGGCCGTGAGAGGCTGTGAAGGTCTGTCTGCATGAAATCGTGAATTCTGATTGGTCCATTTTGTGATCCAATGGGAGATGGCTCTTGTATCCGGCCAAAAGAGGCATTTGGGGTCTGGATCATGATAGTTCATGCATGAGACATATTTCTCTTGACTCTCTCTCTCTCTAGAATCATTCTCTCTTGGTACCATACATGACATAAACACAATATACACTAAGTTGGCATTACTTGAGGGTTGTGTGAGCTCCATTGGTGCAAGAGGAGAAGCTTGTAGGTTGTCCCGGAAAGGTGGAGTCGTGGTGGACGTCCGCTTGACGGAGTACTAGCATACGGGGATCGAGCAAACTTGGTGTGGATCAAGCAATAGAGGAGGACACACTTGGGTTCTCGGATTCATCCCGTGCCGTGCATGTTCAGCCGATTTGGAACTTAGAAGGAGGTATATTTTCTGTCCTTCTTGCTCCTTTAAGTTGCAATTTGGTTTTTGTAGAACACTATCACTTTGGAACACGATACGGACCCGTTTTGTACGGTTTTAAAGATTTTTGTTTTATGCTTCCGCTGTGTTTGCTCCGTACCGTGTTCCAACAATAAATAAATTATGTAAGTATATGCAATTATACACCAACCATTATACAAGGCAACTTCATAAAACTAAATTTTAATTTCTGGACTAAAAATCCGGTAACCAAAATTTAGTACCAAAAACCCAAAAATAATTTTCATTTAAAAACAAAGTTTAGAAACAAAATTTGTACAGCGATATTCCGCGCCGCGTAATCTCATGAGTTCCACGCCGCGGAAATTTACAAACTCTATAGCTAACTTGAGCAACATGAAAAACAGAAGGAAGAGAGATTATACCCTGCTTCTAAGTTCCAAAAAAAGATGGATGAAGAGATGATGACTTTAAAGCCAAAGAAGACTTTCTCTATTGAAGTCCACCCCTGGTTTTCAACCACCTCCTTGTACTACAAGCTCAATGGGCATCAAAGCCTTGAAATTCTTTGAGAACAGCCCACAATTTCCAGAAACTCGGATCCCTTGGTAGCACCCACAAGAACACTCTTCAAGCCTCTTTAAACAAAGTGTATTGTGAGATTTGGCAAAAGGATAGATTGAATGGCAAGTGGGGTCCTTTTATAAATCCAGAGATGCCATTTCCTCTCCTAAGGCTGGCCAAGAGTTCTCCAGAAGAAAGCCACATGCATTGGGCAAGAGTAGAGGTGGAGAATCTAATCATTGCATGCAGTCTGACAAAATTCCGCGCCGCGTTCCAGTAAGGTTCCACGCCGCGGAATCTCCGCGTCGCGTATCCTTAAGTTCTCCGCGTTGCGTTATTTGCCAGCACATCAATCTTTCCATTTTGACACCATTGGTCCCTCCATCTTTTAAGCTGTCGAGATAGTTCCCCGGTGTGTGACCCAATAGGCCCATACATCATCGGCAGTGATACTTGGGGCGTACGTGTGTCAGTGGGCATACTCCAACAGTACGTGCGTCAGTGGGCATACTCCAACAAACTCCCACTTGCACATGACACACGGTACCCACAAACAACAGACAAAGAGCGGCCTCTAGAAAGTCATCTGTTCCCCCAACAAGCATCGGTTTTTTCATCAAGAACAAAAACCAAATCCAGAATCAGATACGGAATGGTCCTATAGATAAGTGATCATTCATCCCTTCGGTCGCGATATCCGTGTGAACACGAGGCATGGTTATATGTCAATCTCCAGATCGTTCACGATTATGTTTCTCTATCTCGATTGATGGTGACCCAAAAAGTAGTTGCAATCGATCAAATATCATCGCAACTTGAGCATGGCCATGCATTTTACGTCAGCGCTCAATCATCGAGGGGCCCATGGATATCTCTCTAAACCTAGAGGAACGAATCCCTTTGACTACATTGATCTGCGACATACACCATACTTGACCTAAAAGCTCCCTTTATAACAGCCAGTTACGAACTGCGTTTGAAAACAATCAAAGCAAAGCAGATCCATGCTTTGGAACACATGTATCTCCAGTCTGAGGACTAAATGATATTATCATCCAAACTTACTCGTGACAGAAACAATGAAGTAAGTTCAGGTGCTGGTAGTCCAGTCACTTGAACATTGCAAGCACAGGCGAAGTGTTGCGTCTCTTTTATCTAATCCATTATTAGATAGCGACCAACTACTTCCCTCAGCCTTATCTCAAACTTCCTCCCCGTGAAGAATGACTGACTGTGAACATTTAGAATGAAAAGAGCATTATGGGAAGTGTTAAACATTCTAAGATGGAACACAGTAACGATTCATAAAATATCCGCCCTCGTCGCATTATTAAATCACATTTAATAATCAATATATAGTATGAAGTACAATACTGCTTAATGTTCCCCAAGAAAAAATATTTACCAAACATATAACTAAAACAAACTCCAGCTTTGTTCACCTAGGCCTAGTATGGTAAACATCACTAGCTCGTGATAATAGCTTAGTTAACGGATTTGCCATAAAGCCATCCGTGTAAACTCTGCTAGCAATCATGTCTCTACCTTAACCTATCACTCATAGAGTATGTGTTGGTGAGATCATGACGCTTCTTTTAATTCATCATACCTTCATTGTTTCAGAAGAACCCAATAAGTTAAATGATTACTCAGACATTGGTTCTTATAGTAAAGCCATCATACCCTCATTGTCTCATAAGAACCCAATAGGGTCAGTGATGCTTTAAGAACTATTTTGATAAACAACACCATATTTTGTAGGATCATCAACTCCGATTGAGATCGCCAGTTTATCCCATTCTATTCAGAAGCTAACACTAGAGTAAAAACTTACTCTTGCTTCTTTTACAATAGAGTATCAAGAACATATCTAAATATTTCTTGATCCCCTTAACCGGTTTTGTATATTTTATAAATGTCGTGGATGCATAATTCCTTACTTTATCTTTTGAACAATATAAGGTAAGGACATTATCTCCATTGCGTTGCAAATATAGAATTACAACAATGCTCCTACTAGCCCTGACATTCATATGTGTTTCATCCTCGCTTATTGAAAACTCAAACAATTGATTTTCATATAAAAGAAAAGATTGTAACCTTGAGATGCTTTTTTAAGTCCATCATGGGACTCCTTTTTCTTGTAGACTTTACAAGGATATACTTAATGTAACAGACCATCGGATAGTGTTATGAGCACTTCCTCATAGAATTCCTATTAAAGAATGTGGTCTTTGCATTAAGTTGTCGCAGCCATGAAAGGCACTAAAATCACAAGTATCCGAGTTTACTTCAACATAACCACCGGTAGAGAATTTCTAGATGATACCCTCCACATGGTCAATCATCGTAAAATTATCTCCTACTAGTCGGTATTTGAAGTTGTCTACAAACTCATTATTCGACATAACCACTGAGAGAAAGTCATCATATGATACCTTCCACATGGTCAATCATAGATCTTTCCTATAAGTTGGTATTGGAAATCATAAACATATCCATGTTGGTCTCTTTCAACAAAGAACAATTTTTACCCTTCGAGTTTCAACCTAAGGGTTGGAATTACCAAGTCCAATACTTGGATATCCCACATGGATTGCATCTCATTTTCATTGCCCCTTTCCTTCTAGCAGACTCTAGGCCTACTCTTGTTTTGGTAGTTTGATATAAACATCATTAAGTCATCTCCCTCAGATATAAAACTATATCTTTCCGGCCTTATGACAACTATTACCAAGTTTAAGAGGTAATGACTTAATGTCAGGTGCTCCAGCATAGCCATGCTGAGCTTCAATCACAATTGATTGCTAGTGCCAACATCAGGTTTTTCCATTCAAGGTAAACTTTAATCCTACTGGCACCCGCAGATATTTGAAACCCTTTTCTTTTGAACAACAATACTCATTGTTCAAATATCCAATGGCCACAGCATAATACCTAATGGAGTAGCACCTCTAGATTCCGTGTTCCTCCAATTCACCTTAAACACCGGTTGAGGAATTAGGACTTTGTGATGGACTAGAAAACACATGCTTTCTAGTATCATCATCTAAGGTGCATACTTAACCATCTTTGTTGATTTGGCTTTTAGAACAATTCCCGCCACTCTCAAAGTACTCCTCAAACAATAGGGTACTTTGGTTAAACCCATCATAATCGGACCATAACTAGAATGTCCGGTTACTCCACTTGGCGACCATATATAACAATATGTCCTAGGAGGTTTGAATTATGAGACAAAACCACAATTCATATGATGGTCACAGAACTCAGAACTAGATCCTCAACATCTCTATTAGATTTGAGTATGATAGTCTTTTGCCCTCTTAGTCATGTACTTTGTCACGGATGTGTCTTGAACACCTCTCAAGGTTTCAGACGAGTGTCTAACATTCCTAAACATATTCATCCTCTTACCTTCACTGGTAAGGTAAATCCTTAGGTTTTGCTTGAACGGTCTACACACGAAAGTGTGAACGAAATCCAACAAGCCTTCATTCCTCTCACATACATAAGTGAAGGATGTTTGAGTCATTCTAGCCTAATAAATAAGATTTTGTTTTCCGGTTAAAAACCATTTTGAGTTTGATTAACAAAAAGTGACAATAACCAAAACGTTCTCAATAATTGGATACTAAGCCATCGTTAAATCCGTTTGTTAATCAAGTGTACGCGAGAGTTGTTAAACCATTTTTAAAAACTCTTGGGTTTTATTATTTACAAAAATTGTCTAGCATGCAATAGTCCTAGAACTCATGCATAAACAATATAATAAAACAATCACACGCATATAACAATTTGGTAACCATGCCCCTAAAACCTATGCGTTTTCCCGTGAGCCACTACGGGAAAACAAAGTCATCTAAGGACCAAAAGCCTTGACTTCAGATGTCCTCCCACTAAACCCGCTACCTCCATTGGGCCTCTCGGATTTGTGTTCGCCAAGACATCACTCCATTGACTCCCAATGGTTGCTCCATGTTACAATTACATAGAAAAAGGAAACAAATGGCATGCAAGCCACAATTCCAAACTTCTAGTACAATTACATAATATGGAATATTTAAATTGTAGGAGTTCATCATGAACACGGGAACGCAACGGAAGCAAATAAAACGGATTTTAAAACAAAAGTTTCCATGAACTCCATAAATGGTAAAGCTTGAAGACAATGCATGCAACCAAAAAGAACAACACAAAGGTAAGAGATTTATACCTTCCTCCTTAGCTCCTTGCTACTGGAAAGGTTGTGTATGCTTGGGATGATCAAACTCTTGAAGAAGAAGCCCTCAAGATCTTCCACCAAAGTGATACACCAAAACTTAACCATTGTGCTAGCAAAGCAAGTCACCAACAATCACCAAGATCTTGATGCACTTGTAATACCCTCTTGATTTTCTGGAAACACACACAAAATACCTCACAAGAACAACCTTTGAAGCTTAAGTGTGTATGAGAGAAGAATTTGACAAAAGGATCCAAGGCTTATAAGGCTAATGCCTTGTATAGACCTCAAAAACCGACCTCATTCTCACTTAGCCGGCCAAGTTCATAATTCCTATTGGACCAACATCAACAAGCCAATGAGAATCAAGTGCCACTTAGTATTCCGAGCTTCACGACCTCTCACGGGCTGTTACAGCCCGTGAAGCTCAAAAGCTCCACGGCCCGTGCAGTGTTTTTTACAAGTCGTAGAGGTATCCGTGTCGCATTTATCCTTCACAATCCCCTTCACGGTCCGTGAAGGACCGTGAAGCCACTCTGGTCCACGAGCCATAATGCTCGTGTAAGGACTCGTGTGGACACCTTGCTTCACGACCCGTGGAGCATCCTTCACGGTCGTGAAGCCTAGGTCAACTGGAATTTGACCATCTTGACGGGCTGTTTCCACTTAGGGCTATTTGGGTAGAAGTTAGGTGTATGACCCAATAGGCCCGTACATCATTGGCAGTGACCCGACATATGTGTGTCAGTGGGCATTCTCCAACAGACTCCCACTTGCACATGACACACCGTATCCTAAAGCATCACCGACAGAGAGCGGCCTCTAGGATGACATCTCTGCCCCCAAGTCTGTACGAGGTATGTCATCCCCGACAAGTACCAAATCACAACCTAACAGGTTTGAGATGGCCTATAGATAAGTGATCAGTTATCCCTTTGTTCACGATATCCATGTGAAGGCGAGACATGGTACTAAGTCATTCTCAGTCCTTCACGATTATGTTTCTCGATCAAGATTGGTGGTGACCAAAACATACGAGTTGCAATCGATTACTCAAATCACTGCACACTCGAGCACGGCCATGCATTTTGGATACGGGATATCTCTCTAAACAGAGGAACAAATTCCTTTGACTACATTGCCCACCACAGTGATCATACTCTGATCAGCTACTCCCTTTATAACAGCCAGCTACGGACTGCGTTCGAAAGCAACTAGAGCAAAGCAAACCAATGTGATGCAGACACATGCATCTGCAGTATGAGGATGAAATGATATTATCATCCTGATCTACTCATGACTAGTACCACAAAGTGGAGTCAGGTGTGGGTCGTCCAGTCACTTGAAACCACTTTCAAGTACAGGCGTAGTATTGCGTCCCCGTGTCCCAATCACCATTGGACACATGACCAATCACTTCCCTCAGTCTTCTTTCAGACTTCCTTCCCATGAAGAATGACTGACTGTGGACATTTAGAATGTAAAACATTCAGGGAAGAATAAAACATGCTAAGTTGGAACATAGTAAAGATTTAAAGTAATATCCGCAACTTGCGCATTATCAAATCTCCATTTAATAATCAATAATAAATACAATACTGCTAAATGTTCCCAAAAAGGTAAATACATCAAATACAATAACCAAACAATACAAGATATAATGATATTTCCGCAGAATATTGTTGGGGTTCGTGGTACACAGCAACGGAAGCATGCAAGGTCATAAACGAATTTTTCAAACAAAAAACAAGACCACAAGATGAACCCCATAAGTGGATCTAACTCTACAACAAAGTTATGCAACAAAACAGAAAGAAAAGAGAGGATATATACCCCTGATGTCTCTGATGGTTGTGTGTAGCTAGCTTCAAGCCTTGATCTCTTCTTGAACTTCTTCTTCGGCTATCTAAGTCCACACCGAGACACTTGGCAACCTTGGTGTACTAGCACCCCTTAGCCTAATCCACAAGATGAAGAAGCTACTGGAACAACAACCCACGAAACCACCAGTGAATCTAGCTCTCTCTCTCTCTATCTTGTTTGAACTTAGCAACTCTCAATATAGTTCTAAGTGTATTTTTGTAGCAAAAAGGTCAAAAAGAGAAATGAGAGATTCATGCATGTTTTATAAGCCAAGCCATGACCGCAGGTCTCCCCAAGTCGGCCCAAGGCTAATCATCACAAAACACATGCATTGGTGGAGGCTAGAGGTGAAAGGAATAAAGTTGTTTCTGTCAGACAGGGTTAGCGCCGCTAACCGCCCATGGTTAGCGCCGCTAACCTCCCATGGTTAGCGCCGCTAACCCCTGCGGGAAACCAACTATCATTATTTATCCTTTCTCACCCTCATATTTTAGGTTGTGTCAAGGTCAACCCCCGGCGTGTGACCCGATAGGCCCATACATCATCGGTAGTGATCATTTGGCGTACGTGTGTTCGTGGGCATACTCCAACAGACTCCCACTTGCACATGACTCTACGTACCCAATGCATCACAGACAAAGAGCGGCCTCTAGTAAGACATCTCTGCCCCCAAGTCTGTATGGGTTTTGTCTTCTGCACAAAAACCAATCTGCAACCCATGTGAAAAGGTCCTATCGATAAGTGATCAATCATCCTTTTGTTCGCGATATCCAATGTGAACACGAGACATGGTACAAAGTCATTCTCCGTTCGTTCACGATTATGTTTCTCGATCTAGACTGGTGGTGACCAAAATATACAAGTTGCAATCAATCATAAATTATTGCAAGCTTTGAGCATGGCCATGCATTTTGGTGTCAGCGACCAATCATCGAGGGGCCCAAGGATATCTCTCTAAACAGAGGAATAAATTCCTTTGACTTACACTGCCCACCACAGTGATCATACTCTGCCCAACTACTCCCTTTATAACAGCCAGTTACGGACTGCGTTTGAAAGCAATTAGAACAAAGCAAACCAAAGTGATGCAGCCACGTGCATCTCCAGTCTTAGGATGAACTGATATTATCATCCTGATTTACTCATGACATGTACCATAAAGTAAAATCAGGTGTGGGTCGTCCAGTCACTTGAAACACTTTCAAGTACAGGCGAAGAATTGCGTCCCCGTGCCCCAATCCCCATTGGACACATGACCAATTACTTCCCTCAGTCTTAGTTCATATTTCCTTCCCGAGAAGAATGACCGACTGTGGACATTTAGAATGCTTGCGCATTCAGGGAAGAGTAAAACATGCTAAGTTGGAACACAGTAAAGATTTAAAGAAATACCCGCAACTTGCGTATTACTAAATCCCATTTAATAATCGATAAATACAATAAATACAATACTGCTTCATGTTCCCAAAAGGGTAAATACAACAAATATACTAACCAAATACAAAGGCATGATCAAACCAAATCACTAGCAAATCTAATCCCAATAGCTCGAGTATGAGCGTCATGCTTTGCTTGCGATAAAGGTTTGGTGAACGGATCCGCCACATTGCTATCCGTGTGTACTCTGCTGATAACAATGTCTCCACATTCGACCACGTCCCGGATGTAATGATACTTCCGCGGAATATGTCTCGTGCGTCGGTGAGACCTTGGTTCCTTGGCAAGAGCAACCGCACCCTCGTTGTCACAGAACACCTCAACAGGGTCGGCAATGCTAGGAACCACTCCCAGATCTTGGATGAATTTCTTCATCCATACAGCCTCCTTCACAGCTTCACTGGCCGCAATGTACTCCAACTCGGTAGTAGAATCGGGCCACAATGTCTTGCTTGGAGCTTCTCCAGGAAATAGCACCACCATTGAGTAGGAACACAAACCCCGATTGAGATCGGCAGTCGTCCCGATCGGTTTGGAAGCTAGCATCTGAGTAACCAGTCATCCGTAGCTCTTCCGCACCTCAATACACCAAGAACATCTCCTTAGTCCTCCGAAGATACTTGAGAATGTTCTTTACTGCCGTCCAATGAGTTTCACCAGGATTGGCTTGATATCTACTTGTCATACTCAATGCACAAGATATATCAGGCCTAGTACATAACATGGCGTACATGATCGAGCCAATTGCCGAAGCATATGGAACTCGACTCATTACTCCCCGTTCCTCAAGGGAACTCGCGCTTTGAGCCTTGCTCAACACTAAACCATGCGACATAGGTATGAACCCCTTCTTGGAATCCTCCATCCTAAATCTCTTTAGGACCTTGTCTATGTATGTACTTTGGCTCAATCTGATCAACCTGCGGGATCTATCTCTATAGATCTTGATCCCAAGAATGTAAGCTGCATCCCCAAGATCCTTCATTGAGAAACAACTCCCTAGCCAGGCTTTTACCCCTTGCAAAGTTGGGACGTCGTTCCCAATTAGTAGAATATCATCTACATAAAGAACCAGGAATACAACTATGCTCCCACTAGCTCTAATGTAAACGCATGGCTCATCCTTGCTTTTAGAGAAGCCAAACTCTTTGACCTTCTCGTCGAAGCACAGGTTCCAGCTCCGAGAGGCTTGCTTAAGCCCATAAATGGACTTCTTAAGCTTGCAGACTTTATCCGGAAACTCAGGATGTACAAAACCCTCAGGCTGTGTCATATACACATCCTCTGCTAGTGTTCCATTAAGGAACGCGGTTTTGACGTCCATTTGCCAAATCTCATAATCATGAAATGCGGCAATGGCCAAAAGTATCCGGATAGACTTCATCATAGCCACCGGTGAAAAGGTTTCCTCATAGTCTATACCATGAGTTTGAGTGAAACCCTTAGCCACCAGTCGGGCCTTGAAGGTGTCTACCTCGCCATCCATGCCGATCTTCTTCTTGAAGACCCACTTGCACCCTACGGGTTTGCATCCCGGCACGGGATCAACCAAGTCCCAGACTTGATTATCCGACATGGACTGAATCTCGGAATCCATTGCCTCTAGCCACTTGGCGGACTCAGGGCCCACCACAGCGTCCTGGTATTTGGTAGGCTCATCAGAGACCACTACCATGCCGGTGCCCTCAGATATGTGAAAACCATATCTCTTTGGCTAATGCCGACTTCTACCAGATCTTCTAATAGGCAACGGGTTTACATCATCTCCAGCTTCATCATGCTGAGATTCAACCCTTTCAGGTTGTGAGCAAGTCCCAACATCAGGTTCTACATTGGCAGTCTCTTGAATTTCTTCAAGATCAACCTTTCTCCCACTAGCGTCTTTGGATAACAGTTCCCTTTCAAGGAACATCGCCCTTCGAGCAACAAACACCTTGTTCTCCGAAGGTTTGTAAAACAAATATCCCATAGACCCAGCAGGATGACCAATGAAAAAGCACCTTTCGGCCCTGGGCTCCAACTTGTCCTCAACCTCACGTCTTACGTAGGCAGGACAACCCCAGACCTTTAAATATGAAATGGATGGAAACTTTCCATGCCACATCTCATACGGTGTTCTCTTAACCTTCTTTGTTGGTACGAGGTTAAGGATTCTACCGGTCGTCTCAAGCGCATATCCCCAAAACATAACGGGAACGTCCGTACGAACCATCATAGATCGAACCATATCCAACAATGTTCTGTTCCTCCTCTCGGCGACACCATTTAATTGTGGCGTCCTAGGAGGGGTTAATTGCGAGATAATCCCACAATCCCTTAGATGTTCACGGAACTCGGAACTAAGATACTCACCGCCTCTATCGGATCGTAGCATCTTAATCCTTTTCCCTAATTGATTTTCTACCTCGTTTTGATAAGTCTTAAATACCTCAAAGGTATCCGACTTTTGTCTCAACAAGTAGACATACCCGTATCGACTATAATCATCAATAAAGGTAACGAAGTAGCGGGAATGATCTCTTGTGGCATGCTTGAACGGACCACACACATCTGTGTGAACGATATCCAACAAGTCTTGCGCCCTCTCACAAACACCGGTGAAGGGTGCTTTGGTCATCTTACCCAATATACAAGATTCGCATACGTCATTAGACCCGTGGTCAAATGATTCCAAGATCCCATCCACTTGGAGCTTGGCGATGCGTTTCTTGTTTATGTGGCCTAACCGACCATGCCATAGAGACAATTTATCCAAAACGTTTTTGGGACCCGAATCAACATTCATGATTGATCTAGTGCTTTGCAAGCTTACGCTTGTTTCATATATGCCATGACATGGAAATGCTTTGAAATAAAAAACATCATCTTTGTAACATAAAATGCTACCATTCTCAAATTTAAAAGTAAAACCATCGTCATACAAGGCATACAATGAAATAATGTTTCTTGCCACACATGGCGCAAAAGATACATTTAACAAAACAATAGATAAGCCAGAAGGAAAGGCGAGCTCCACACTCCCAATCTTCTCAACCGGGACAACCGCCTTGTTTCCCATGATGAGATCCAGCTCTCCATCAACCAAGTCCCTACTTCTTCTTAGTACCTGCACATTATTACAAACGTGAGTACCACACCCGCTGTCTAAAACCCAGGCGTTAGAAGTAGAAGTGTTATGGAGTTCAATCATGTACGCACCGGAGGCAGCGGCACCTTTAGAGCGAAGCTTCTTGAGCTCCTCCGTGTACTTGGGGCAACTACGCCGGTAGTGACCCTTCTCCCCGCAGAAGTAGCAGGTTGCCTCTTCCGGTGAGGTGGCAGCGGGAGCCACTTGCTTCCCCTTCGGCTCCGGGGTTGGGTTAGTTATTGTTGTATTAAATCCTTGTTAAGATAATTACCCTCTTGTTATAAAAACAAATTATATTAACAAGGGCTAAGAACCTCAAAATACCCTAATCCATGACGGGTTTTCCGCGGATCACTTCATAGAGCTATTTTAGGCCGGTAAACTATTTACCAATTGCAATCCGTGATCACAACTCTTAGGCACTTGCGGGATCCTAGGTACTCTTAGCACCCATTTGGCATGTTTGATCCCTCCACACCAATTCCTCATTAACCCACTTTGGTAGCTCGGCTAGAGCTCGACAACTACCAATGCGTTTTATGTCTTGGAATTGTAAATCGTCCGTCAAGATACACGGTGGTACTCTAGCCCAATGGCCGGCTCGGCTAGAGCTCGACAACCGACCTTGCGAGTTGCCACACGCGCCTTCCACACAGTTACGCAAAACCGGTCTCGGCTAGAGCTCGACAAACCGATCTTGTTTCACTAGAATCGGGCGGTGTCATCTTACGGGTGGTGTGAGATTTACTTTTGAAAAACGGGTTTTAGTTTTTCCGGTTAAAACACTTTTAACCAATTCTTGTCTATGTGGCGCGCGGAGTTTGTAAACCAATTTAAAACTCTTTGATTTTATTATTTTGAAATATTTTCTAGCATGCGAAGAACCTAAACATCCATGCAAGAAAAATACAAAATAAAATCAACCACGCATGTAATATAATCCGGTAACGAGCCAAATCCTATGCGTCTTGCCCGTGAGCCAACGGGCAAGACTAAGTCATCTAAGGACTAGACCGAATGACCCGATGTGTGCTCCTCTCACTTGATCCATTGCGTCTCCTACCGACCTCCGGATCCAAGTACGCCAAGACACCCTCCACACGGTTCTTGTTGGTTGCTTCGGTTCATCTTTTACAATTTACAAATTTAAAAGGAAATGGCATGCAAGCCACAATTTCTATTCTAAGCTAATTCTACAAATTACAAAGAATACGAAATCGGCATGCAAGCCGTTAAAACCACCAAATAAATTAATACATTAATCTAAATCAACCAAACACATCTCATAGGTCATATGGCTCAAAAATTGTTACCGGATACGCATACTACAACCACATACAAGAAATCACACATCAACACATGGTGTGCCACACAAAACCATGTAAATCTTATATGTCTTGGTTAAGATTATCTAATCACTCAAGGCACTCATAATCCTATGTACATATGCATTAGGAACCTCAAACAAGTCAAAATTCCATAGTCATATATACTCAATGTAAGTATATGCAATTAATCATTTTCATGCCTAAATGTTAATCCACATATAAATACATCAACCAAGACATAAGGCAACTTTAATCTAAACACAACTCAAATCTGGAACAATTCCAGCAAGTACAAATAGCCCAAAAATCCAACAAAATTGATTTAAGGCAAAACCATGCATTCTGCCAGTAAGGGGTTAGCGCCGCTAACTATAAAGAGTTAGCGCCGCTAACTATAAAGAGTTAGCGCCGCTAACTCAGTTTAGCGCCGCTATCGCGAGACGACATTAAAACAAGTCAGTTTACCAAAGAGGACTGTTGACTCCGACTTTAGCGCTGTTAACTAAGGTTTAGCGCCGCTAACATAGATAAGTTAGCGCCGCTAAACACTGGACAGAACCAAAAATCACATTTTTCGGATTTTCTTGGCCATTTAGTGCAAAACCAGTGTAGAGCTGGCTCTGATACCACTGTTGGGGTTCGTGGTACACAGCAACGGAAGCATGCAAGGTCATAAACGAATTTTTCAAACAAAAAACAAGACCACAAGATGAACTCCATAAGTGGATCTAACTCTACAACAAAGTTATGCAACAAAACAGAAAGAAAAGAGAGGATATATACCCCTGATGTCTCTGATGGTTGTGCGTAGCTAGCTTCAAGCCTTGATCTCTCCTTGAACTTCTTCTTCGGCTATCTAAGTCCACACCGAGACACTTGGCAACCTTGGTGTACTAGCACCCCTTAGCCTAATCCACAAGATGAAGAAGCTACTGGAACAACAACCCACGAAACCACCAGAGAATCTAGCTCTCTCTCTCTCTCTTGTTTGAACTTAGCAACTCTCAATATAGTTCTAAGTGTATTTTTGTAGCAAAAAGGTCAAAAAGAGAAATGAGAGATTCATGCATGTTTTATAAGCCAAGCCACGACCCCAGGTCTCCCCAAGTCGGCCCAAGGCTAATCATCACAAAACACATGCATTGGTGGAGGCTAGAGGTGAAAGGAATAAAGTTGTTTCTGTCAGACAGGGTTAGCGCCGCTAACCGCTCATGGTTAGCGCCGCTAACCTCCCATGGTTAGCGCCGCTAACGCGGCTGATTTAGCGACGCCATAGTTAGCGCCGTTAACCCCTGCGGGAAACCAACTATCATTATTTATCCTTTCTCACCCTCATATTTTAGGTTGTGTCAAGGTCAACCCCCGGCGTGTGACCCGATAGGCCCATACATCATCGGTAGTGATCATTTGGCGTACGTGTGTTCGTGGGCATACTCCAACAAATATGTCTCTTGCGTCGGTGATATCTAGGTTCCTTTGCCAATGCAACCGAACCCTCGTTGTCACAGAAAACGTCAACAGGGTCGGAAATGCTAGGAACCACTCCCAGATCAAGGATGAACTTCCTCATCCATACAGCCTCCTTTGCAGCTTCACTTGCCGCAATGTACTCAGACTCGGTCGTGGAATCAGCCACCGTGTCTTGTTTGGAGCTTCTCCAGGAGATAGCACCACCGTTTAACAGGAACACGAACCCCGATTGAGATCGGCAGTCATCCCTGTCGGTTTGGAAGCTGGCGTCAGAGTAACCAGTTACCCTAAACTCTTCTTCCCCACCATATACTAAGAACATATCCTTAGTTCTCCGAATATACTTAAGAATGTTCTTCACCGCTGTCCAATGTGCCTCACCAGGGTTGACTTGATATCTACTTGTCATACTTAATGCACAAGAGACATGAAGCCTAGTACACAGCATGACGTACATGATCGAGCCTATTGCTGAAGCATAAGGTACTCGCCTCATTACTTCCCATTCCTCAGGGGAACTCGGGCATTGAGTATTACTCAATACCAAACCATGTGACATAGGTATGAACCCCTTCTTGGAGTCCTCCATCCTAAACCTCTTTAGGACCTTGTCAATATATGTACTCTGGCTCAAGCCTATCAACCTGCGGGATCTATCTCTATAGATTTTAATCCCAAGAATATAAGCTGCATCTCCCAGATCCTTCATTGAGAAACAACTCCCTAGCCAGGCTTTTACACCTTGCAAAGTTGGGACGTCATTCCCAATTAGCAGAATAGCATCTACATATAGGACCAGGAATACAACTATGCTCCCACTAGCCCTGATGTATACGCATGGCTCATCCTTGCTTTTAGAGAAGCCAAACTCTTTGACCTTCTCATCAAAGCACAGGTTCCTGCTCTGAGAGGCTTGCTTAAGCCCATAAATGGACTTCTTTAGATTGCAGACTTTAACCGGGAACTCTGGATGTACAAAACCTTCAGGCTGTGTCATATACACCTCCTCTGACAGTGTTCCACTAAGGAACGCGGTTTTGACGTCCATCTGCCATATTTCATAGTCATGAAATGCGGCAATGGCCATGAGTATCCGGATAGACTTCAACATAGCCACCGGAGAAAAGGTTTCCTCATAGTCTACACCATGAGTTTGCGTGAAACCCTTAGCTACCAGTCGGGCTTTGAAGGTATCTACTTCGCCATCTACGCCGATCTTTTTCTTGAGAACCCATTTGCACCCGACAGGCTTACACCATGGTACAGGATCTAGCAAGTCCCAAACCTGGTTATCGGCCATAGATTTAATCTCGGATTCTATTGCCTCATTCCACTTGGTAGACTCAGGGCCCACCACAGCGTCCTGGTATTTGGTAGGTTCATCAGAAACAACTACCATGTCGGTGTCCTCAGATATGTTAAAACCATATCTCTCTAGCTCATGCCGACTTCTACCAGATCTTCTTAAAGGTAACGGATCTACATCATCATCTCCAGCATCATCATCCTGAGACTCGACCGTTGCCGGTTGTGAGCTAGTTCCAACATCAGGTTCTACATCGGTAGGCTCTCGAATTTCTTCGAGATCAACCTTGCTCCTACTAGCCCTCTTGGATACCAGCTCCCTTTCTAGGAAGACCGCCCTTCGAGCAACAAATACCTTGTTCTCTGAAGGTTTGTAAAACAAATATCCAGTAGGCAGGACATCCCCAGACCTTTAAATATGAAATGGATGGAACCTTTCCATGCCACATTTCATACGGTGTTCTCTTAACCTTCTTTGTTGGTACGAGGTTAAGGATCCGACCAGCCGTTTCAATAGCGTAACCCCAAAATGTAATGAGAACTTCCGTGTGACACATCATAGACCGAACCATATCTAACAATGTTCTGTTCCTCCTCTCAGCAACACCATTTAATTGAGGCGTTCTAGGTTGTGTTAATTGTGAGACAATCCCACAATTTCTAAGATGGTCTCGGAACTCGGAACTAAGATACTCTCCACCTCTATCGGATCTAAGCATCTTAATCCTTTTCCCATGTTGATTTTCTACTTCGTTTTGATAAGTCCTAAACACCTCAAAGGTTTCGGACTTTTGTCTTACCAAGTATACATACCCATATCGACTATAATCATCAATAAAGGTTACGAAGTAGCGGGAGTGATCTCTAGTGGCATGCTTGAACGGACCACACACATCAGTGTGAATGATATCCAACAAGTCTTTCGCCCACTCACATTCACCGGTGAAGGGTGCTTTGGTCATCTTGCCCAATAAACAAGATTCGCATGCTTCATTAGACCCGTGGTCAAATGATTCGAAGATCTTATCCGCTTGGAGCTTGGCGATACGTTTCTTGTTTATGTGGCCTAACCGACCATGCCAAAGAGACATTTTATCCAAAACACTTTTGGATCCCGAATCAACATTCATGATTGATCTATTGTTTCTCAAGCTTACGCTTGTTTCATATATGCCATGACATGGAGATGCTTTGAAATAAAAAGAACCATTCTTATAACACAAAATAGAACCATTTTTAAATTCAAAATCAAATCCATCGTCGTACAATGCATATAGAGAAATAATGTTTCTTGCCACGCAGGGCGAATAACAAACATTAGATAAAACAATAGATAAGCCGGATTGAAAGGTAAGCTCCACACTTCCTATCTTCTCAACCGGGACAACTGCCTTGTTTCCCATGATGAGTTCTAGCTCTCCACTTACCAGGTCCCTACTTCTTGTTAGTACCTGCCCATTATTACAAATGTGAGTACCACACCCATTGTCAAAAACCCAGGCGTTAGAAATAGAAGTGTTATGGAGTTCAATCATATACATACCGGAGGCAGCGGCACCTTTAGATCTCAATCTCTTGAGCTCCTCCGTGTACTTGGGGCAACTACGCCGGTAGTGACCCTTTTCTCCGCAGAAGAAGCAGGTTGCCTCTTCCGGTGAGGTGGCAGCGGCAACCACTTGTTTCCCCTTTGCCTCCGGGGTTGGGTTAGGCTTTGGTGTTGCCACCTTGGCCTTCCTCTTCCCTTTACCCTTAGAGGACGAAGCGGGTTGCTTCCGCTTCTTGCCACCCTCATTGATCGCAAGGACGGCGGTGGAGGAAGATGGTCTTCAACATGCCATGAAGCTCCATTATGGTCTTATCCATATTATGCATATGGAAATTCACAATGAAGGGCCCATAGGATGAAGGCAAGGATTGGAGGATTATTTCAACCGCCAACTCCTTCCCCGTCGGGAACCCCAACTACTCCAACTGATCCACATAGCCCTTCATACGAAGGACATGTGCACTTACGTTGCCGCCCTCCTGCATCCGGCAACCAACGAAGGCTTTGACGCATTCATACAACTCTTGCCTCGCTTGCATCTGGAACATGTCCTTTAGCTGCTTTATCATGTCATACGCACTCACAGTCTCGAATTTCCGTTGCAACTCGGGACTCATGGTCGTAAGCATTAGGCAATTTACGTCATTAGTGTCCTTGACGCGCTTTTCATACGCGTCTCGGACAGCCTTCGTTGCATTGGTAGCAGGGGGATCCGGAAGAGGAGACTCCAAGACCTCCATCTTCATTTCGTGGCGTAGGACAATTCTCAATGTCCTAAACCAGTCCATAAAGTTCGGTCCTTGAAGTTTCTCCTTCTCAAGGAAAGGTCGTAGCGACATGTTTGCGGTGTTGGTGTTGGTGCTAGTAGATGCCATTCTACAAGCAGAATACGAAGTTTGGTTAGTTTGACGTATTATAATCCTTGTTAAATAATTACCCACTTGTTTATAAAAACAAATTATGTTAACAAGGGCCAAGAACCTCAAAGTACCCCAATCCATGACTGGTTTTCCGCGGATCACTTCATGTAGCTACTTAGGCCGATAAACACTTTACCGATTGCAATCCGTGATCGCAACTCTTAGACACTTGCGGGATCCTTGGTACTCATAGCACCCATTTGGCATGTTTGATCCCTCCACACCATTCCTCATTAATCCACCATGGTAGCTCGGTATGGGCACGACAACTACCAAGGCGTTTTAAGTCTTGGAATTGTAAATCGACCATCAAGATACACGGTGGTACTCTTGCCCAATGGCCTGCTCAGCTAAGCTCGACAACCGACCTTGTGAGTTGCCACACGCACCTTCCACACAGTTACACAAAACCAATCTCCGCTAAGCTCGACGAGCGATCTTGTTTCACTAGATTTGGGTGGTGTCATCTTATGGTTGGCGTGTGATCTACTTTTGAGAAAAACGGGGTTTTGATTTCTCCGGTTAAAACAAATTTTAACCAATTCTTGTTGTGGCGCGTGAGGTTTGTTAACCAATTCAAAAAACTTGGTTTTAATTTATTTTGAAAAGTTTTCAAGCTTGCGAAGAACTAAACAACAAAGCAAGAAAAACAAAAAAAAACAACAACCACGCATATAAACATATCCGGTAACGAGCCAACCCTATGTGTCTTGCCCGTGAGCCAATGAACATGACTAAGTCATCTAAGGACTAATTCCGAATGACTTGATGCGTGCTCCTCCCACTTGATCCATTGCGTCTCCCACCGACCTCCGGATCCAAGATTGAGCAAAGACACCTCCTCCCGGTTCTTCTTTGGTTGTATTCAGTTCTCCTTTTACAATTTTACAAATTTAAAAGGAAATGGTGTGCAAGCCACGAAATCTATTCTAAGCTAATACTAACAATTACAAAGAATAAGAAATCGGCATGCAAGCCGTTAAATATTACAAACCGAATAAATTAATTAATTATTACAAACCAAATGTTGTATAAATCACCAAATGAATGAATAAATAATTAAAACCAACCAAAACACATCACAAGGGTCTAATGGGCTCATTGTTACCGGATTTACAAACAACCACAACAAACATCTCAAAACAACACGGTGTGCCACACCAAACAGTGTCAAAAAATATCCCAACTAGATTTATTCCGAGACTACCTAAAACACTCAAGGCACGAATGAATAAATCTTGTACGTATGTATTAGGAATTTCAAACACTTTGAAAATCCATATCCATACATACACAACACAAGTATATGCACGTGCGCGTTATCATGCCAAAACCGCCCGATACATATAAATATGTGAGTTAGGATATTATGGGGTTTTCAAGATGGTCAAAAGACCAAGTTAATCTACTGGAAAATCCAGAATATTGGCCAAATCATTTTTATAAAGTTTTTTTTTGAAAACGGGTCAAAAAACAAATTCCAGACGTCCTTCACGACCACTAACCTTCACGGCTTCTCACGGCCCGTGTCGCCAGTGCGTCTCACGACTCGTGAAAATTTTCAAAAAACTCTTTTCACGACCCCAACCACATACTGAAGTCGTGTAGGCTTCACGACCCATGAAGATAAAACCTTCACGGCCCGTGAAGACCTCCTGGACAGAATCTCCAGCTTTGCATAAAAATGATTTTCAGGCCAAAATGGTACATGCAATGCATCAAGATGGCTCTGATACCACTTTAGGAGTTCATCATGAACACGGGAACGCAACGGAAGCAAATAAAATGGATTTTAAAACAAAAGTTTCCATGAACTCCATAAATGGTAAAGCTTGAAGACAATGCATGCAACCAAAAAGAACAACACAAAGGTAAGAGATTTATACCTTCCTCCTTAGCTCCTTGCTACTGGAAAGGTTGTGTATGCTTGGGATGATCAAACTCTTGAAGAAGAAGCCCTCAAGATCTTCCACCGAAGTGGTACACCAAAACTTTACCCTTGTGCTAGCAAAGCAAGTCACCAACAATCAACAAGATCTTGATGCACTTGTAATACCCTCTTGATTTTCTGGAAACACACACAAAATACCTCACAAGAACAACCTTTGAAGCTTAAGTGTGTATTAGAGGAGAATTTGACAAAAGGATCCAAGGCTTATAAGGCTAATGCCTTATATAGACTTCAAAAACCAACCTCATTCTCACTTAGCCGGCCAAGCTCTTAATTGCTATTGGACCAACATCAACAAGCCAATGAGAATCAAGTGCCACTTAGTATTCCGAGCTTCACGACCTCTCATGGGCTGTTACAGCCCGTGAAGCTCAAAAGCTCCACGGCCCGTGCCGTGTTTTTTACAAGTTGTAGAGGTATCCGTGGGGCATTTATCCTTCACGATCCCCTTCACGGTTCGTGAAGGACCGTAAAGCGACTCTGGTCCACGAGCCATAATGCTCGTGTAAGGACTCGTGGGGACACCTTGCTTCACGACCCGTGGAGCATCCTTCACAGTCGTGAAGCCTAGGTCAACTGGAATTTGACCATCTTGACCGGCTGTTTCCACTTAGGGCTATTTGGGTAGAAGTTAGGTGTATGACCCAATAGTCCCGCACATCATTGGCAGTGACCCGGATGTCAGTGGGCATTCTCCAACGTAAATGACATGCAAGCCACATATACAAAATTACATACTAAATAAATATATTTAATTATTACAAACCATGTGACATAAAGTCACCAAATGAACGAATAATTAAAGTACAATCAAACATCTACAAGGTCTAGGGCATATCTATGGTTACCAACATCACAAGAACAAACAACCAAGTTCACTAATGAACAACAACATGGTGTGCCACACAAAACCATGTAAACTTATGTATAATGGTTAAGATTTTTACAAAACACTCAAGGCACTAAAAATCCCATGTACTTATGCATTAGTAACACCAAACCATTTTTGATGAAACATATTCATAAATACATAATGTAAGTATATTCAATTACCATTTTCATGCCAAAATAATAATCCACATATAAATACACCAACCATTATACAAGGCAACTTACAAAAACCAAATTTTAATTTCGGGACAAAAAAAATCCAGAAACCAAAATTTAGTGCCAAAAACCCAAAAATAAATTTTCTTTAACAAAAAGAAAAACAGATTATGCCCAAGCATATTCCGCGCCGCGGACACAGAAAAAGTCCCGCGCCGCGTAACCATTTTGGCAGAAAACCAAATTTTCGGGTTTTTCAGACCACCATGTGCAAATACAGTATAGAGGTGGCTATGATACCACTGTTGGGTTTACGGGAATACAGCGGAAGCAACAGAAACAAAGGGCAAAGCCATGGTACAAGCATGCAATGCATAAAACCCAAAAGAGGACCAATCTCTATAACTAGTATTTGCAACATGAAAAAGAAGAGAAATAGAGTTATACCTTTCTCCTTAGCTCCAGAAACCTGTAGAGAATGATGGTGATTACAAGAAGCTCAAATGAAGCTTCTCTCTATCGTTGATCCACCCCGGGTTTCTTCAATACATTTTTACTAGCAAGCTTGTGTTGACTTCAAAGCCTGGAATCCACACAAGAACAGCAATCTACTGCTTTTCCTGGATAAAACCCTTACATGCACTCTAAAATGAAACTCAATATGAGCTCTAAGTGTGTGTATAGGTTATGAACTTTCTTGAGAGCAAAATTATCCAAGAGTAAGAGAGAGAGTTAAAGAGAATCCCGGAAATAGTCTCTAAAAACCCTTTCATATGCCCGAGGCCGGCCAGCCAAAATGCAAGGCCACCTATTGGCTAGAAAAGGAGGTGGAGCCAACAGATGCATGCTGTCAGACGCATTTCCGTGCCGCGTACCCGTAGGTTTCCACGCCGCGGAACACCCGCGTCGCGTAGCCTAACAGGAGCGACGTCGCGTAAATCTCCTGCATACCAACTTCTCCACTTTGACACTTTTAGTCCCTCATCTTCTATTGCTGTCAGGATTGATCCCCGGCGTGTGACCCAATAGGCCCACACTATATTGGCAGTGATCCTAATGGCGTACATGCGTCAGTAGGCATACTCCAACAGCTTCCGCGGCGCGGAACCTTATGGTTACATGGCGGGGAATATGTCTGACAGCATGCAACTTTTGTCTCCCACCTCCCCTTTGTACCATTGCATGTCTTGGCTTTTTCTAAAAGCACATGGCCGGTCTTTGGGGCAGTATTAGGTCGGTTTTTGGCCTATTTTCCAGAGATCAACTTAAGTACTCTCTCTCTCTACATTCCTTCCTCTCTCAAGAATAGTTCTTCTATCTCACTTAGATCTCCCATGGTGAGTTTCATTTTAAAGTGAGAGTAAGCAAGCTCCAGAAGATATATAAGGAAGGATTGTTGTTCATGTGTGGATTCAAAGCATTGAAGTCCACACAAGCTAGCTAGTACTTGAGGGATGTCCAAACCCGAGGTGGACTTGCAATAGAGGAAAACTCATTTGTATTCTGGTCATCCATCTTCTTCAACAGGTTGCTGGAGCTAAGGAGAAAGGTATATCTTTCTTTCTCTTTGTTTTTTCCATGTTGCAAGTATATGTTATAGAGTTTGTTCCATTTTGGGGTTTTATGCTTTGTTTGCTTGTTCTCTTGATTTGTATGTTGATCCCTTGCTTCCGCTGTGCTCATAGAACCCCAACAGTGGTATCAGAGCTAGCTCTATACTGTATTTGTATATGGTAGCCTGAAAAACCCGAAAATAAGTTTTTGGTTTTCTGTCCAGTGGAAAGTGACAGGACGAAATTTGGATTTCTGCCAGGATGATTACGCGGCGCGATTCTGTTGCTGGGTCCGCGGTGCGGAATATGCTTGGGCAGAATCTGTTTTTGGTTTTTGTTAAAGGAAAATTATTTTTGGGTTTTTGGCACTAAATTTTGTTTTCTGGAATTTTTGTCCAGAAATTAAAATTTTGTTTCTTGAAGTTGCCTTGTATAATGGTTGGTGTATTTATATGTGGATTATTATTTTGGCATGAAAATGGTAATTGCATACACTTACATTATGTATTTATGAATATGTTTCATCAAAAATGGTTTGGTGTTACTAATGCATTATACATAAGTTTACATGGTTTTGTGTGGCACACCATGTTGTTGTTCATTAGTGAACATGGTTGTTTGTTCTTGTGATGTTGGTAACCATAGATATGCCCTAGACCTTATGGATGTTTGGTTTTACTTTAATTATTCATTCATTTGGTGACTTTAAGTTACATGATTTGTAATAATTAAATTTATTTATTTGGTATGTAACTTTGTATATGTGGCTTGCATGCCATTTAAATATTCCATATTATGTAATTGTACTAGAAGTTAGGAATTGTGGCTTGCATGCCATTTATTTCTTTTTCTATGTAATTGTAATATGGAGCAACCATCGGGAGACAAAGGAGTGACATCTTGGCGAACAAGAATCCGAGAGGCCCAATGGAGGTAGCGGGTTTAGTGGAGCACATCCGAACTCAGGGCCTTCGATCCTTAGATGACTTTGTTTTCCTGTAGCGGCTCACAGGAAAACGCATAGGTTTTAGGGGCATGGTTACCAATTTGTTGTATGCGTGTGATGGTTTTATTATATTGTTTATGCATGAGTTGTAGGATTATTGCATGCTAGACAATTTTTTTAAATAATAAAACCCAAGAGTTTTAAAGATGGTTTAACAACTCTCGCGCGCACACTTGATTAACAAACAGATTTAACGATGGTTTAGTATCCGATTAGTGAGAACGTTTGGTTATTGTCACTTTTTGTTAATCATACTCAAAATGGTTTTTTAACCGGAAAACAAAATTCCATTTTCAAAAATGTAAATTGCACACCAGCCATAAGAAGACACCACCCGAATCTAGCCGTGTAAGGGTTGATTGTCGAGCTTTAGCCGAGTTATCCTTTGCATGAGCTGTGTGGAAGGTGCGTGTGGCAACTCGCAAGGTCGATTGTCGAGCTCTGGCCGAGTCGATTTTGGGCGAGAGTACCACCGTGTATATTGATGGTTGATTTATGGTTTCAAACATGCTGAGCTCTAGCCGAGTTATAAAAAATACTAATTGAGAATCGGTGTGGAGGGATCAAACATGCCAAACATCGCACAATGGTTGTCAAGTAGGATCCCGCAAGGAACTAAGAGTTGCAATAAGGGATTGCAATCGGTTAATGGTTGCCAGCCTAAATAGCTTTGCAACGTGATCCGCGGAAAACCCGTCACGGTGCAAGGTGAAATAAGGTTCTTAGCCCTTGTTAAAATAGTTGTTTTTCTTAAACACATGGGGTAATTATTTTAACGAGGATTTTAATCAAACTAACTAAAACTACTCTGCTTTCATAGATGACGTCGACTAGCATCAACAACACCAACTTCACGTTACGTACGTTTCTTGAGAAGGAGAAACTCGATGGGAGTAACTTTATGGATTGGTCTAGGAAATTTCGCATTGTCCTACGACATGAAGACAAGTTACACACTATTGAGGAACCCCTTCCAGAAGCCCCTGCTACCAACGCAAGTAGGACTATTCTTGATGCGTATTATAAACGCGTTAAGGACACCAACGAGGTCTCTTGTCTCGCGTTAAGGACATGTTCCAACAATAAGCGAGGCAAGAACGGTATGGGTGTTTAAATGAACTACTTTGTTGCCGGCTGCAGGATGGTGAGAGCATAAGCATTCACGTGCTTAAGATAAAAGCACTTGTGGAACGCTTGGAGAGGCTAGGATTTACCATTGAAAGGGAAATGGTGGTAGATATTGTTCTCCGATCACTCACACCATCATATGAGCAATTCATTATGAAGTATCACATGCATGGTATGGATAAATCCTTAATGGAGCTTCATGGCATGCTGAAGACTCTTGAGTCTAACATGGTCAAAAGTAATCTTACCTCGTCCACTCTCACTAAGGCTACTGGAAAGCGAGCTACCTCAAATGGGAAGCTTGGTTCTACTAAGCTCATCATGTTCATGGTGTCGACGGGCAATGATATTGCGCCTCAAGATGAGACTCCTAATGGAGAAGTTTGCTACTTTTGTGGAAAGCAAGGAAATTAGCGTCGCCACGCCTGCCCTAAGTGCCTTGATGAGCTAAGGATGCACAAGATGAGAAATATTGGCTCCAAAGCTTAAGGTACATTCATGATGAAACTCTACTATTTATCTACTTCTATGGGCAAGTTATGGATACTAGCCACAACACTCACGTTTGTCACAATTTTGTTTGTTGCAAAGTGCAGGTGTTAGAGAGAAGTAGAAGATGTAGATAACTGGACTTCATAACGGGAAACAAGATGGTTGTCCCTATTTTAAAAGGATTGGATGTCGGAATCTTGCCACTCCTTCCAGCTAGTCTATTACTTTACTAGATCTATGTTTTACGCTTTGCGTGGCTAGAAACAATGTATCTTCTATGCCTTTTGATAACGATGGATTAACTTCTTATGAATTATGTATTTGGTGGCTTATTTGAAAGTTTATCCATGTTATGGCATTTATTATAAGTATTTACTTATGAAGTAATAGATTGATTGTGAATGATTTGTACATGTTACTCTTATTGCTAAAGTCAATTTAACCATATAAATAAGACTTGCATCACCAAGCTCCATGTGGTTAGGAACTTGGAACTTTTGATCTAGGATCAATTGATGACTGTAAATCTTATTTATTCGGGTAGAATGACTCAAACATCCTTCACTTATGTATGTGAGAGGAATGAAGGCTTGTTGGATTTCGTTCACACTTTTGTGTGTAGACCGTTCAAGCAAAACCTAAGTACTAACATTGGATACTTTGTTACCTTACCAGTGAAGGTAAAATGATGAATATGTTTAATTTGTTAGATACTCGTCTGAAGCCTTGAGAGGTGTTCAAGACACATCCGCGACAAAGTACATGACTAACAGGGCATAAGACTATAATACTCAAATCTAATAGAGATGTTGAGGATGAAGTTCTGAGTTTTGTGACCATCATAAGAATTATTGTTTTGACTCAAAATTCAAACCCCCTAGGACATATTGTTATATGTGGTCGCCAAGTGGAGGAACCGGACATTCTAGTTATGGTCCGATTATGATTGGTTTAACCAAAGTACCCTATTGTTTGGGGAGTACTTTGAGAGTGGCGGGAAATGTTCCAAAAGCCAAACCAACAAAGATGGTTAAGTATGCACCTTAGATGATGATACTAGAAAGTATGTCTTTGCTAGTCTATCACAAAGTCCTAATTCCTTAACCTGTGGTTAAGGTGTGTTGGAGGAAACCGGAATCTAGAGGTGCTACTCCATTAGGTATTCTGCTGTGGCCATGGGATATTTGAACAAGAAGTGTGTTGTTCAAAAGGTTTAAAATATATGCGGCTGCCAGTAGGATTAAAGTTTACCTTGAATGGAAAAACCTGATATTGGCACTAGCAATCAATTGTGATTGAAGCTCAGCATGGCTATGCTGGAGCACCTGACATTAACTCATTACCCCTTAAACTTGGTAATAGTTGTCATAAGGCCGGAAAGATATAGTTTTATATCTGAGGGAGACGACTTAATGATTTTTACATCAAACTACCAAAACAAGAGTGCGCCTAGAGTCCGCTAGAAGGAATGGGGTGATGAAAATGAGATGCAATCCATGTGGGATATCCAAGTATTGGACTTGGTAATTCCCACCCTTGGGTTGAAACTCGAAGGATTAAAATGGTTCTTTGTTGAAAGAGACCAACATGGATAAGTGTACGATTTCGAATACCGACTTATAAGAAAGATCTATGATTGACCATGTGGAAGGTATCCTATGATGACTTTCTCTCAGTGGTTATGTCGAATATTGAGTTCGTAGACAACTTCAAATACCGACTAGTAGGAGATAGTTTTACGATGATTTACCATGAGGAGGGTATCATCTAAAAATTCTCTACTGATGGTTATGTTGAAGTAAAGTCGGATACTTGTGATTTTACTGCCTTTCATGGCTAAGACAACTTAATGCAAAGACCACATTCCTTAATAGGAATTTTCTGAGGAAGTGCTCGTAACACTATCCGATGGTCTGTTACATTTTAGAGTATCCTTGTAAAGTCTACAAGCAAAAGGAGTCCCATGATGGACTTAAATAAGCATCACAAGGTTACAATCTTTGCTTTGATATGAAAATCAATTGTTTGAGTTTTCAATGAGCAAGGATGAAACACATATGAATGTCAGGGCTAGTGGGAGCTTTGTTGTAATTCTATATTTGCGATGAAATGGAGATAATGTCCCTACCTTATATTGTTCAAAAGATAAAATAAACAACTATGCATCCACGACGACTATAGAATATTCAAACCGGTTTAGGGGATCAAGAAATATTTAGATATGTTCTTGGTACTCTATTATGAAAGAAGCAAGAGTATGTTGTTACTCTAGTGTTAGCTTCTGATTAGAATGGGATAACTACCTATCTTAATCAGAGTTCATGATCCTACCAAATATGGTGTTGTTGATCAAAATTGTTCTTGAAGCATCACTGACTCTATTGGGTTCTTCTGAGACAATGAGGGTATGATGGCTTTTAATATAAGAACCAAAGTCTGAGTAATCATTTACCTTATTGTGTTCTTCTGAAACAATGAAGATACAATGAATTGAAGGAAGCGTCATGGTCTCACCAACATATACTTTATGAGTGATTGGTTGAGGTAGAGACATGAGCGCTAGCAGAGATTACACGGATGGCTTTATGGCAGATCCGTTAACTAAGCTGTTGCACGGGCTAGTGATGTTTACCATACTAGGCCTAGGTAAACAAAGCTTGAGTTTGTTTTAGTTATATGTTTGGTATATATATTATCTTGGGGAACATTAAGCAGTATTGTACTTCATACTATATTGATTATTAAATTTGATTTAATAATGCGCCATGGGTGGATATTTTATGAATTCTTACTGTGTTCCATCTTAGCATGTTTAATACTTCCCAGAATTCTCTTTTCATTCTAAATGTCCACAGTCGGTCATTCTTCATGGGGAGGAAGTTTGAGATAAGGCTGAGGGAAGTGGTTGGTCGTTATCTAATAATGGATTAGATAAAAGAGACGCAACACTTCGCCTGTTTTTGCAATGGTCAAGTGACTGGACGACCCGCACCTGAACTTACTTCATGGTTTCTGTCACGAGTAAGTCAGGATGATAATATCATTTAGTCCTCAGACTGGAGATACATGTGTTCCAAAGCATAGATTTGCTTTACTTTGATTGTTTTCAAACACAATTCGTAACTGGCAGCTATAAATGGAGCTTTTAGGTAAAGTATGGTGTATGTGGCGGAGCAATGTAGTCAAAGGGATTCGTTCCTCTAGTTTTAGAGAGACATCCGCTTACGTAAAATGCATGGCCATGCTCAAGTTGCGATGATCTTTGATCGATTGCAACTAGATTTTGGGTCACCATCAATTGAGATTGTGAAACATAATCGTGAACGATCTGGAGATTGACATTTAACCTTGTCTCATATTCACACGGATATCGGGAACGAAGGGATGAATGATCACTTATCAATAGGACCATTCCGTATCTGATTCTGGATTTGGTTTTTGATCTTGATGACAAAACCCATGCTTGTTGGGGGCAGAGATGCCTTGCTAGAGGCCGCTCTTTGTCTGTGGTTTATAGGTACGGTGTGTCATGTGCAAGTGGGAGTTTGTTTGAGTATGCCCACTGACGCACGTACGTCATAAGGATCACTGCCAATATAGTGTGGGCCTATTGAGTCACACGCCGGGGATCAATCATGACAGCAATGAAAGATGAGGGACTAAAAGTGTCAAAGTGGAGAAGTTGGCATGCAGGAAGATTACGCAGCGCGGTTTAGGCTACGCGACGCGGTGCTTCTGTGGCGCCGAACCTTATGGTTACGCAGCGCGGAATCTGTCTGACAGCATGCAACTTTTGTCTCCCACCTCCCCTTTGGACCAATGCATGTCTTGGCTTTTTCCAAAAGCACATGGCCGGTCTTTGGGGCAGTATTAGGTCGGTTTTTGGCCTATTTTCCAGAGATCAACTTAACTCCTCTCTCTCTACATTCCTTCCTCTCTTAAGAATAGTTCTTCTCTCTCACTTAGAGCTCCCATGGTGTGTTTCATTTTAGAGTGAGAGTGAGCAAGATCCAGGAGATATATAAGGAAGGATTGTTGTTCTTTTGTGGATTTAAGGCTTTGAAGTCCACACAAGCTAGCTAGTACTTGAGGATTGTCCAAACCCGGGGTGGACTTGCAATAGAGGTAAACTCATTTGTTTTCTGGTCATCCATCTTCTTCAACAGGTTGCTGGAGCTAAGGAGAAAGGTATATCTTTCTTTCTCTTTGTTTTTTTATGTTATAGAGTTTGGTCCATTTTGGGGTTTTATGCTTTGTTTGCTTGTTCTCTTGATTTGTATGTTGATCCCTTGCTTCCGCTGTGCTCATAGAACCTCAACACCTAACTTGTGCAGTACTTGTTGGATGGATCCTGTTGTGCACTTCGTTACTTCCCTCGATTGGAACCTGTGATTCGGGAGATTCCGAATCTGGATTTTCTTTGGATATGGCGGGGGTGCTTGGTTCATCTACCGGAGGCATCGTTGGTGGAACCATAGTGGTACCATTCCTGAGAGTAATAACTTTAACATCGGACCTAGGATTGGCTTCGGTGTTACTTGGCAAACCACCTTGTTGACTCTCTGATAGCGAATTAGCAATCTGGCTTACTTGATTTTCTATGATTTTAAATGAAGCGTGAAGAACTTTCATGTCATTTTCGTGATGGACGAAACGACTTTCGACAACAGAGGAAAATCTGTCAAGTAAGCTCTTAATCTTTTATTGAGTTTGAACAGGTTGACGGTTTTGAGATGAACATAGACTTTGTTGGTTGTTATTTTGATGAGAAAATCCGGGAGGGGGATTACTAGAAGTACCCGCTTCGGACTTCCAGGAGAAATTCGGATGATTTCTCCAGCCAGAGTTTTATGAGTTTGAGTAGGGATTGTTTTGGGTCTTTGAGTACCCGTGTAATCCACCTCTTCTGTACAGGTGAAATTGTTGCCAGTTTGCTAATCTCTACTTAAGTGAGGACCATTGCATATCTCACATGTAGACTGCACTAAATTTACTTTCATTTGGTCGAGCTTTTGGGATAAAGCTTCAACTTGTGCAGTGAGTAAGGTAACAGTATCAACAGGGATGATACCAACTGTTTTGGGTTGTTTCATTCGAGATGAATGCCACTGATAGCTGTTCATAGCCATTTCTTCAATGAGCTCATGAGCTATCTCAGGGGTTTTGTTAGTAATTGCGCCTCCCGCTGCAGCATCGATCATTTGGTGTGAAGCCACTGTCACACCATTGTAGAATTTTTGAACTTGAAGCCACATTGGTAATCCATGATGAGGGCATCAATGCAGTAATTCTTAACCTTTCCCATGTATCATACAAAGATTCTCCCTCTTGCTGTTGTTAAGATGAAATGTCATTACGAAGTTTAGCCGTTTTTTAAGGTGGAAAATATTTCTGAGGAAATTTTTCGGGTAAATCAGTCCATGTAGTGATGGAACTAGTAGGCAAGGAGTTAAGCCAAAGCTTGGCTTTATGTTTAAGTGAAAATGGAAAAAAGGCGTAGAAGAATAGCGTCTTGAGAGACACCGTTCATCTTGAACGTATCATAGATCTCAAGGAAATTCTGAAGATGATGGTTAGGATCTTCTTCAGGTAAACCGTTAAATTGAACTGTGTTTTGAACCATTTGGATAATGTTCGGCTTGATTTCGAAATTGTTGGCGGTGACTGGAGGAAGAACGACACTTGCGTGCATTCCATTGAGAGTTGGACTAGCGTAATCTCTTACTGTTTTGGTATCTAACGGTGGTGGACTTTCAGCCATGTTGTGAGTTTGATTACGAGCAGCTCGTCTACGTGCTAAACGTCGGCGAAGTCTAAATTCTCGTTCAGGCTCTACGTAAGGCTCAATGGGCTCAATTGTTCAAGAGAGAACACAAGAGATAGTTTTGATGTCGCGGGGAAATGAAAAACAAAATGAAATTAAAATGCAATAAAGAAGCACACAACTAAAATAAAAAGAAAGGAAATGAAATGAACAATTGACCACTAAGAAAGGAAATGATTTCTCAAAAGTCTGTCTATGGTGTTTCGAATGGAATTTTGTTGTTCCCTTAGTAGATGAATTTGTTCTAGATATTTATGATTTGAGAGATGTCAAATTCAAATTCTAATTCGTTAATTAACACCCAGATCTGATTTTCAAGGAGATCAATGTGAATTTGGTAAACACTAATTCTTCTATGAAGGTTTTCTGAATGAACACACATGATTGAAACAAATTTTTAAGAGAAGACTAAAGATTAATGAAATTTAAAAAGTTAGAGTGTAAGACATGATTCTTCGGATGTAACATTTATGGAGGTAGATGAGGTTACGTCTGTGGCTAATAAGGTTTCTCTATCTTTCGATTTCTTGGGGGTTGGTTTCAGATTTCAAAAATTCTTCGATGTATTTTACGAGGGATTCAGATTTTTTGATCTGTGTACGTTGAAACTTAACCCTCCTTCGAAGTTCAGCAGTGTATTCACACATAAAGGAAAAAGAAATTTGAAAGAATATATATATATATATATATATATATATATATATATATATATATATATTTAAAACCTAAAAAATTAAAGTACGTGCCATGGTTCTCCGGATGAAAGTTTGATTGAGAAAAATCATAATTTTTTCGTGTTCAATGCTATCTCTCAATCTTTTGAGTTCTTGAGGGTCGGTTTCGGAAAACAAGGCTTCTTCGGAAGATTTTATAAGGATTTCAGAATTTTTAATTCTACTACGATATTCTTTAATCGTTTTTCGAAGTTCGACATATTAGATACACATAAAATAGAAAAGAAAATATATGGAAACTAAAGTATGCTAAACACTAGACTAGTAATGGCCAGAAGATAACAACTAGGAATAGTAAAGATAAAAACTGTAACTCGACTATATGATGGGCATGTTAAGAATAAAGTTGATATTACATTTAGTTATCATTATTGAATGTTGCCAATATTCAATTTCACCTAAAATTAGTTCAAATTCTTCTAGGTTGTCTGTAGCTAAAGCTATTTGTTCAAGGAGTTCTATTTCAGCTTTAAACGATTTAAGACAATCTTGACAGAATTTATACCTTAATTTTAGCGTTTCAGAATAGATACATATGGTAGAAAAATAAAAGAAAACACGAAAAATTAAAATAACAGGTAAAAAGCAATAAACAAAAGCCAAATCAACAATTAGATCTTTTCTAATATTGCCAAAAGATTATCCCCGGCAGCGGCGCCCAAAACTTGGTGTGCATCCCGCGTACGGATATTTTAAAGATGATTAAAAGCTTTCACACAGATGTTTTAAATTTATAAAACGAAATTATAGAATAAATACTACACACGACGCAGACAAGTATAACCTGGTCAGTAGTAGTACAGATCGGGTAAGAACGAGTATCGATCCATAGGGAAAACTTTTTGGCAACTACTAGTATTCAATCATCATCATTGTTTGGTAATTGAATAATAACAGGTGATTTTTAGCTTTTTGATTTAAAACAAATAACAGAAACAAGTTAAACTAACAAAGTAATAACAAGTGTGTAGATAATCAGAGAAAGGATCGCTTAGGCTTCAGAATCATCCTGGTTAGTTATGGCAATATTTAATTTGGTTAAGTTTGTTGATGTCTTGATAAATTGCATTAAGCTCACAGTATGCTGTTCTATCTAATACTTACAAGTCATATTTTCATGCAAATCATCACTCGAGTTATCAAGACTCAGATTTACAATCAAATATAGCCTGTAAGTATAGAATCAAAAGATAATCACAGATCAACCTAACCATGTTTAAATCCGGCTACAAACCATACACTCTTGGTCAAATGATATGTCTCATAGCCTTCAAAACATAAGGAAGGTGTTAAAGTGATTTGAGAATAGTTTAAACATGAGAAACAACAAACTAAAATGGAATAAAAGTGCATAAGGCCGCGTGTCAGTGACATGTGGTCGCAAAGCTACATGCGATCGCATGACTAACCCAGGCCATGACCTCTATTTACAGCAGAATTCATTTCATGCACCAAGGATCGGGTACGTACAACCTGGACTGTCATCCAAAGTTATAAACAGATAAAGATGAACACCTACATATTCATGAACCCAACAAGACTCAAACCGCGTGTGTTGGATTTAAGATCGAGCCTTACGTTATTTCCTTAAGATATCATCAAGTTAAATACTATATCTATAATTTAACACATGCAAAGCATGAAACACGTAAGCATGCACATAGAATCATAGTGTTCTGATCTTAATGACATTAGGAGTTCATTTCAACGTTAATATGTTCCAAAACATCTTTTCAATCCTTTTTATCCTTTTGTAGTAGTTATGATCAAATGATATACTTAAACACTTGAAACTTTCGTTAACATGTTAAGTATGTGTAAAATCACAATATGATGAAAGACAAGTTCCTAAAATGATCAAAGACAAGTTCCAATATGATGAAAGACAACTTCCAAAAATAATCAAAGACAAGTATGTGTAAAATCACAAATCTTGTTATGATCACAAGTTCCAAAATGATCAAAGACAAATCACAAAAATGACCAATCTTGTTATGATCCAAAATGATCAAAGACAAGATCCAAAAATGCGTTTTGAATAACAACCTTGCTTGTTACACCATTTCTAGTGATAACTACACAAGATCTTGATATTAAAATCATCACCTTTGAATATGCATGGGATGAAACCTTTATGTTTTCACGTAAAAGATTTAACAAAACATGAATATGGACATATTTAACATAAGATCATGGTTAACACAATTATAACAACGATCAAAACAAACTTTTTTATATCAAATTATCAAGAAGAGGTTTATATTGTCATAACTTGGCCAAGAATCATCTTGGCCCAAGTGAAAGAGTTTAGGTACACATGGTTACAAGTAAAACAACAAGATCAACACTTGGATAAATATTAAGAACAGATAGGTTTAGATTATACTAAACTATCCCGAGTTGTATACGTGTGTGTGTATTTTTGAGCGAGTTTTGCTTCTGAGATTCTCTGGTGGTGTGTTCAATGAGCTGCAGAAAGCTATTTAAATAGACCTGATCAGGGGGGTCTTTGCGATCGTATGGAAGTGTCATGCGATCGCATGGCTTGACTTTGGGCGGTTGACAAGACATCTTGTCTTGCAGATGTTGCCAGGTTTCAAAGCTAGATTCCCACCTACCATGCGATCACATGGTAGGGTCATGCGGTCGCATGAGTCTACGGACTTCACTTGATCTTTGTTTTTTCTTCAGTTTTGCACTCATTTGACTTGATATCTTCATTTTAGGACCTATTAACCTACAATGGTGAATATTAAACATTTAAGACAATAATGTATACAATTCACCTTGATTATGGATAAAATGCGAGGATTTCCGATGTGTAAAACATGTATAATTACTGATATATCACAAAACATATTCATAAACTGTGCACTCAGCTTAAGACACTTAGTCTTTGTCAAACTGAAAAACTCAGATTCTAGACACTTAGCTAGGGGTTAAGCATACCCAATTCACTTAGCAGATACATAAACCTCTTTTTATCAAGGGGTTTAGTAAATATATCTGCTAGTTAGTCATAAGTGGAGATAAATTTAATGTCAACTTTACCTTTTTTCCATGATGTCCCGTATGAAGTGATGTCTAATTTTAATATGCTTGGTTCTTGAGTGGAAAACTGGATTGTAAGTGATGGCTATTGCACTTTGGTTATCACAGAAGATAGAAGTTTTCTTGAAACTCATGCCAAAGTCTTGAAGCTGATGTTGCATCCACAGGATTTGAGTACAACAGCTTCCTGCTGCAACATATTCAGCTTCAGCAGTTAAAGTAGCCACTGGGTTCTGTTTCTTACTAGTCCAGCTTACTAGCTTCCCTCCAAACAATTGACATCCTCCAGTTGTTGATTTTCTATCCAACTTGCACACAGCATAGTCAGCATCCGAAAAACCAACTAACTCAAATCCAGAGTCTTTTGGATACCAAAGACCTAGATTTGGTGTACCTTTAAGGTACCTAAAGATCCTTTTCACAGCTTGAAGATGTGATTCTTTAGGATCTGCCTAATATCTTGCACAAACATATGTAGCAAACATGATATCAGGTCTACTAGCTGTCAAATAGAGTAATGAACATATCATTCCTCTATAGGTAGACTGACACACAGACTTACCATCTGAATCTTTACTCAGATTGACAGCTGGTGACATGGGTGTTCTCATGGTTGAACTTGAATCAAAACCATATTTCTTTATCAAATCAAGAACATACTTGCTTTGATTGATGAATATTCCATCAGGCTTTTGTCGAATTTGTAGGCCTAGGAAATATGTCATCTCACCCATCATACTCATCTTGTACTTTTGTGATATTATTTTTGAGAACCAATCACACAGAGATTCATTTTTAGAACAAAAGATAATGTCATCCACATAGATTTGTACAAGAATCACCTGTCATTTACTCTCTTTAACAAAGAGTGTCTTATCTATACTACCTCTGGTGAAACCCATTGATAGTAGATAAGTGGACAGAGCCCTGAGGTAAACTAATCTCCTCAGTCTCAACAGCAGCATCAAACTGTTGATCACTAAGATCGTTAGTCTAAGAAATGTCAGCTTCAAATGGATTGACGAACTCATCATCCTTCTCAGCTTGAGAATCCATTTGAGCATGAGATGGACACACATCATCATCACTATCATCTCCCATGACATACATAGGATTTGATAAGTTGGTTTCCTTAGGCCTTTCAAGCTTACTCAGACTGACCGAGTCAGTTTGTCTTTTCTCAGCTTGATCAAGACTGTCTTCATCAAACGAGACATGAATTGATTCTTCTATGGCCTTTCTCCTAGACTTATACACTCTATAGGATTTGGATATTGAGGAATATCCCAACAAATATTCCAGGATCAGCTTTGGGTTCCAACTTATGGAGCTGATCTATTTGATTCAGCACATAGCATTTTGAACCAAAGATATGTAAATAACCTATATTGGGCTTTCTAGACTTATAAATCTCATATGAAGTCTTTACATGTCTTTTGACAATGATTGACCTATTCTGAGTATAGCAGGTTGTACTAACAGCTTCATCCCAGAAATAGAGTTTCAATCCTGCCTCACATATCATTGTTCTAGCAGCCTCAATTAAGGTTCTATTTCTCCTTTTAGGAAATCCATTTTGTTGTGGAGTTCTGACAGATGAGAAATTTTGTAATATTCCCTTTTGTTCACAGAAGCTTTCAAGGGTTGAGTTTCTGAACTCAGTCCCATGATCACTTCTGAGTTGCTTTAAAGACAAACCTTTCTGCAACTCCTCTTATGGGTCCAAATAGATCCATATGCAACATATGTAGTACTTCTTGCCACTTAGGCTTGGAGTACTTATGGGTCCAAATAGATCCATATGCAACATATGTAGTGGGTTTGTTATTGAAAAAAAATTCTTTGAGTTAAAGGACCCTTTATGATGCTTCCCTTGTTCACAAGTTGAGCACAATTTGTCCTTGAAAAATGTGATCTTTGGTAATCCAGAGACTAACTCTTTATTGGATAGCATATTTATATATTTGAAATTTAAATGAGATAAGTGTTTATGCCACAACCAACTCAGCTTAGGAACAAATTGGGAATACAAGCAGGTTTCATTATGGGGATCAGCAGAATTAAGATCAAGTAGATACACATCTCTTTCTCTTTTAACTATTAATACAGGCTTTCCCTTAGCATTATAAATTGTTCCTACTTTCCTCCTAAAAGTAACAACATTATCTTTATCACACAATTGACTGATACTAATCAGGTTGTGTTTGAGACCTTTGACATATGCAACTCTTTGAAAAGTAACCTTGCCAGCTTGCATCTTCCCATAGCCTTTAGTTCTTCCATGGGAGTTGTCACCAAATGTTACTTTAGGACCTTCATCTTCTTGGAAATCACTAAGAAGTCCTTTCCACCCGGTCATGTGCATTGAGCATCCACTATCCAAGTACCATTTACTTGAACCCTTATACATGGAAGTAGGATCCCAATCACTGAGCTTGCTGTTTTCCTCAGCTTCCTTCATGTCAGCTTCAAAGATTGATTTGGACTGACCATAATCAACTTCGTCAATTTCAAACTCTTCATCTTCTTGAGCCATAAGACATACATCATCATCTGAGGTAGATGATTCTGTATCCCAGGTTTCAGCATATAACCCTTTTGCACTGGGTTTGTCTTTTGACTTTCCTTTCTTGAGCTGAGTATATTTCTTCTTGTATTTATCAGCTCTGTAAGCATTCTTATCAACAACTGATATTGATTCCACCTTCTTTGATCTGCACTCAGCAGCAATGTGTCCCTTCTTTTGATAGTTGAAGCACGTAACATTCTTGGGATCAAAAGAACTCTTCCCTTTGCCCCTGTCAGATCTTCCTCTTCCCCTTTGAGCTCTTCTCAAACGTATGGCTAGCATTGCCATTTGCTCAGTGATATTCTGAACATCATCAGTATCACCTGAGTCTAAGTCTGAGTGGTGAGCTTGAGATTCTGACTCAGTCTCAGATTCAAAAACTAGTGCCTTCGAATTTTTCTTCTTTTTCTGTGTAGCTAATGAAACTTTAGTTTTATCCAGAGATTGCTTCAGTTGTTGTTGAGAAGTTCTCTTGTGTTCAGTGATCTGTTCATGATTTAGCAAGAACCCATAAATGGACCTTTCTGTTAACACATCCATAAACTTCAGCATGAGGTTAGCTTCATCTTTCTTTACACCCACACTTAGTAGGTCATTTATCAAGCAGTGAAACCTTGTGAACAAATCAGACAAGGTTTCATTCTTCTTTAAGAAGAAGTTTTCGTAAGATCTAATCAAGTTATTCTTCTTCTGTTGCTTGACCAGATCTGTGCCCTCATATGTAACACTCAGCGTATCCTAGATATCTTTTGCAGATTGACACCCAGTCACAATATACAAGATCTCATTAGTCAGGGCATTTGCTAGAACCCTTTTAGCCCTGTCATCCAGATTAAAGAGTTTCCAATCTTCATCAGTCCAGGATGCCGTAGGCTTTCTTGTTTCCTTTTCAGTTCTGCCAGGAGACTTATCACTGACAGTAGTAGGAATCTTGGGGATAATAGGTCCTTTTGTGATGACATCCGACATACGGTTGTCAATGGACTTGAGGAACAACATGGCTCTGAACTTTCACATAGGATAGTCAGATCCATCAAATACGGGACATCCTTTGGCAGATATCGGTGGAAAGTTTGAGTTATTGTTGCTTGTAGACATTGCAGACTTTCTCAGAATCTTGAACTTTCAACTTATGAAATTTTTCAGCCTGCTCTGATACCAGTTGTTGGTCCCTTGGTGAGAATAACAACAAGCAACAGGTTTGTAGAAGGGGGGTTTAATACACTTTATGCGGAAATTGAACAAATCAAATAAAAGTGTTACACAAAGTTGTTGGAGTTTTGAGAATGACCAGCGGAAGCAAGGTACAACAAAAGTAACATAATGTACAAGCAAATGAAGCATAAAACCAAGGAAACCCCAAGAAAGTGTACCAAACTCCATAACTAAGAAAAGCAACATGTAAAACAGAGGAGAAAGGAAGTTATACCCTTATGAATCTTCTGGAAATGATGAAGTTGGTGGTGAAGATCCAAGAAGCCGAAAATGGCTTCCTCTATTGAAGTCCACCCCGGGTATATGCCAATCTCCAAGTACTAGCTAGCCATTGATGATCTTCAAGCATGAAATCATCAATGGAACAGCAACCACGAAACCTCCTTGCTCTCCTCTTCAAGAACACACTCCAAACCCTCAAACTCACTTAAGGAATCAAAGAGTATTTTGGTGCAAGTGTGTATAGCAAGAGAGAGTTTTTCCAATTGTTGCATATCCAAAATGACCTCTCCAGATGCCTTTCAAAGGCCCAAGGCCGGCCAAAAGAGATCTATGCTTCTATTGGTGGAGAATGGAGGTGCATGCAAAAGTTGCATGTAATCTGACAGGGGTTAGCGCCGCTAACTATTAGGAGTTAGCGCCGCTAACTATAAAAGTTAGCGCCGCTAACGGGCCCTTAGTTAGAGCCGCTAACCTTAAGGAGTTAGAGCCGCTAACTATAAAGAGTTAGAGCCGCTAACTCCCATCAGCATGCCAACTCTTTGCAATTTGACAAAAAACAGTCCCTCCACTTAGGTTGTTGTCGAGATTGATCCCCGGTGTGTGACCCAATAGGCCCATACATCATCGGTAGTGATTCATATGGCGTACGTGCGTCAGTGGGCATATTCTAACAAAAGTAAATCAAACCACAATCAATCGAATGTTTTTATTCAGAAAATGATTACAATGCTTTGAATAAGAAGATAATTAGAATAACTATCAAGTAAGCAACTCTTGATATATAACCACTAATATGAATCTCTAAATCTCTCAAACTTAGCTATCTATAATCAACTTATGATTATAGATACTGACGACTCTCTAAACAGGATTTACACAGATTGATAACTTACCAATATCACAACCAATGTGATTATTCGAACACGTGAATAGCTTGGCAATCTGTGAACATCTTGATCACGTTGAACTAACAAACAGTGATATTAGAATCATAACACATACGATGAGGTGAGGCTTGGCTCTAGAACACTTTGTTGTTTTTTGGTTCTGAGTCGTACCTCTAAACTTATCAGGAGATAAGTATTTATAATCATGTGCCTACGGAATCTAACAAACTAAGACTTAGCTTAATTCGCTAGCTAACTATCGGATAATCCGGAATCTTGAATCTTGAATCTTCTTATCTTGAGTCTTCAATCTTCAATCTTGATTCTAGAATCTTCTTATCCTTGCCATAGATATAGAGAGATAAAAGATAAATTTAAAACAAATTTAAATAATCTTAAACTGACATCTTTAATTGGACTGAGTTACTCAGCTTGAAACTCATAAAGCTGAGTTCTTCGAGAACACACTCGAAAACAAAAATGGACTAGCATGTATAATTATTAACTCATCCTCAGAAGTCCAAAGAATTAAGTAAAACATATTTAGCAACTCTATTGAGCTGACTCAGTTTTCAGGCTGAAACTCATCAAGCTGAATACTCAATATATATCTTAGGTGACATACACAGCTTATCAAACACATTGATAATCTTACTAAGATATAGTCTAAGCTGATCAAACATATGTACAGCTTACACTCAGCTTATACTCAGTTTGAATCACTATGAGTGTTCAGGCTGACTAAGATTTATAATTCTGTTTAAGTTATATGAAGAACACATCTTACAAACTTAACTTTGTCTCATCAAATCATAACTGATGAGATCCTTCACGGCCCAGGAGCCTTCACGGCCTCTCACGGCCGTGAAGCCGATGAGCTCTATTACTCTGACACAGTGAAAAACCTTCACGACCAACACCCCCCGAGACTGGTCATGAGCCTTCACGACCGTGAAGAAAAATCTTCACGAGACTGGTCGTGAGCCTTCACGACCGTGAAGAAAAAATCTTCACGAGACTGGTCGTGACACTTCACGACCGTGAAGAACAAGCCTTCACGACCCGTGAAGACATTCTGGACAGAATGTCCATTTTTGGTTTTCAAGCCAAAAAAGTGCAATTTGTTTGTAGATTTGGCTCTGATACCACTGTTGGAACACGGTATGGAGCAGGGCTCAGCGGAAGCAAAAACAAAAGTTTAAAATACCGAACTTAATCGGATCCATAACATGTTCCAAAGTGATGAACTTTCTACAAAACAAAATTGCAACTTAAAAGGAAACAAGGAAGGAAGAAAATACCTCCTTACCATGTATCAAAATCTGGCTGAAAATGCACAAGACGGGATGAAACCGAGAACCCAAGTGTGTCCTCCTCTATTGCATGATCCACACCAAGTTTGCTCAATCCCCGTATGCTAGTACACCATCCGGTGAACGTCCTACACGACTCCACCTTCTGGAACAGCCCTTGAAACTTCTCCTCTTGCCCCAAGAATGCTCACAAAACACTCAAGAACTCACAAACTTAGTGTATATGTCTATTTCTTGCATGTAGGTCCCAAGAGAGATTATTAGAGATAGAGTTTTTTTTTACAAGTCTAATGCATCTAACCACATGTTCCAGGACACAATAATCAGTATTTGGCCGGAGTGTAAAGCCTTCATCCATTGGACCATAAGATGGCACAATCAGAAATAAGGATTTCATGCAGATAGACCTTCATGGCCTCTCACGGCCCGTGAAGGTAAAAATGCGTCACAACTGGCCATAATCCTTTACGGCCCGTGCCGCGTTGAGTGACTCGTGAGGGCGTCATCCTCTACGACCCCTTCACGACCTCTCATGCCCGTGAAGACTCCACGAGCCGTATGAGAGTCGTAGAGTCAAACGTGAGGGCATTAGGCTTCACGAACCGTGGAGCATCACTCACGGCCGTGAAGCCCTAAAATCAATCCTTGGTGTGTGACCCAATAGGCTCGCACTTCATCAGCAGTAACACCATTGTACTTGTGTCAGTGGGAAGACTCCAACAATTACAGTTTTCAGTTTCTCTCGTTTCAAGTTGCATGCTGTCGGGATCAATCCTTGGCGTGTGACCCAATAGGCTCGTGTATCATCAGTAGCATTACTAATCTACACGTGTCAGTGGGCATAAATCCTACAGACTTCCACTTGCACATGACACGGTGTGTTGATAACTAATACACACAGAGAGCGGCCTCCAGCAAGACATCTCTGCCCCCAAGTCAACTCGAGTTATGTCATCCCAAGACAAGTACCAAATCACAACCATATAGGTTTGATGTGGCCCTAAAGATAAGTGATCAATCATCCTGTTATTCTTGATATCTAGGTGAACACGAGTCACGGTCCAAGATCATTCTCCGGTCGTTTACGATTGTGTTTCTCGATCTAGATTAGTGGTGACCAAAATATACAAGTTGCAATTGATCAAAATCATTTTCTAACTCGATCATGGCCATGATTTTTTGGTGTCAGCACCTAATTATCGAGGGGCACAGGGATATCTCTCTAAACAGAGGAACAAATTCCTTTGACTACATTGTCCCATTACATTAGAAATACTTTGCTCAAAAAATCTTGTTATAACAGCCAACTACGGTTGCCTTAGAAAGCAATAAGATCAAAACAAACCAATGTACTGCGAACACATGTTTCTCCGGTCTAAGGACGAAAATGATATTATCATCCTGGTTTACCCTTGACAAGTACCATGAAGTAAATTCAGGTGTGGGTCGTCCAATCACTTGAAATTATATTTCAAGTGAAGGCGTAGTGTTGTGTCCTTTGTATTCAATCTAGTATTGTATACATGACCAACCTCTTCCCACAGTATTAGTTCAAACTTCCTTCCCCATAAAGAGTGACCGACTGTGGACTTTTTGAATGCGTGCACATTCATGGAAGTACTAAAACATGCAAAGTTGGAACACAATAATGGTTTCTGAGTATATCCGCAACCTGCGTATTATCTGTTGGGATTTCGTGGGCTCACAGCGGAAGCAAGGTACAAACAAACCGAAATCCCTCAAATGGACCAAACTCTATGTTCAAGAAATGCAACTTGAAAAGAAAGAGGTTATACCTTTCTCCTTAGCTCCAGAATACTTCAAGTCGTGGTGATGATCCTCCAAGAACGAAAACCGGATCTTCTATTGGGATATACCCCGGGAATACGTCAACCACGAGTGCTAGCTCGCCTCTAGTGGTACTTCACCTTGAATACCACCTTTTGAACAGCAGCTATAGGAGACCAAGGATCTGGAGCAGCCTCTCGGATCTTCACTTGGCCATAGTAGCACCAAAGAAGAAAGAATATGTGATAAACTTAGAGAGAGAGAAGAGAGAGAACCCCTTAGCCCAAAAATGAATTCACATGACTCTCTCATCTGCCTCCAGATCCAAATAACCCCTCTCCCCACCGGCCATGCTTCGAAAAGTGTAAAACCCACATGCATTGGCTAGTTTGGAGGTGGAAATGACAAATGGAAGTCTGCAGGGTTAGCGGCGCTAACCTAGAGTTAGCGGCGCTAACTCACTAAAGTTAGCGGCGCTAACGCGGCCTGTCAGAAATGTGACCCAAAGTACATGCAGCCGTAGCGGCGCTAACCTTAAGGACTTAGCGACGCTAACCCCTAATAGTTAGCGGCGCTAACGCGGCCTGCGATGTCAACTTTTGTCTTTTGCCATATTTGATCCCTTAACTTAAGTTGCTGTCAGATTTGACCCCGGTGTATGACCCAATAGGCCCATACATCATCAGCAGTGGTCTATGGCGTACGTGCATTAGTGGGCATATCTCTAACAGACTCCCACTTGCACATAATGCACCGTACCCATGCAACCACAGACAAAGAGCGGCCTCTAGCAAAGCATCGATGCCCCCAAGTCAGTATGGGTTCCGCTTCCTTGCATAAAACCATAACCTACATAAAACGTAGAGGTCCTATAGATAAGTGATCAAACATCCTTTTGTTCGCGATATCCTTGTGAACACGAGACATGGATTAATATGTCAATCTCCAGATCGTTCACGATTATGTTTCTCGATCAAGATTGGTGGTGACCAAAATTTAAGGACATATCTGATTCTCAATCAATATTCCTTTGCGCATGGCCATGCTTATTTTGGTGTCAGCGCCCAATCATCGAGGGGCCCAGGGATATCTCTCATACATGAGGAACAAATTCCGTTGACTGTACAATCCCATAACATGAACCTTGTCTTACTCAGCTATTCCCTTTATAATAGCCAGTTACGAACTACATTTTGAAATAACCAAAGTAAGAAAGTTTCATGCTATGGCAATTCATACATCTCGGGTCGAAGGACCTAATGATATTATCATCTCGAGTTACTTGTGACCATGATCCATGAAGTGAACTCAGGTGTGGGTCTTCCAGTCACTTGAAACCCCTTTCAAGCACAAGTTACTGTTGCGTTTCATGCATTCAATCCTTGATTAATGCATAACCAACACCTAACCTCAGCCTTATTTCAAACTTCCTTCCCTTGAAGAATGACTGACTGTGGAATTTTAGAATGTATAAACATTCTGGGAAGTGGTTAAACATGCTAAGATGGAACACAGTAAAGTCTTATGAATGTAACCGAATCACTCGCATATCGAAACAAGCATAAATTACAATACTGTCTGTATCGTTCCCAAAGCTTATAAGTAAATCAAACATATACTAAAACGATATTTAAGCCCGGTCATAAGCATGAACAATGCTTTTATACCTAGTATGAAAGTCACCACTAGTATTTGACAATGACTTAATTATGGGATCATTTACCCGATATCCCTTTGTACTATTTTGTATTCTCTTATTAAACCACTAGCGAAGTGTTTATTAAAGAGATCATTTACAAAGTTATCATAGTCATCATATCCTCAATGTTACAGAAGTCAACAATAGGTTTAATGACACTTATGATTATCAGAGTCGACATACTCTCAATGTAACCGAAGTTCACAATAGAGTCATTGACACTCATGTTTATCAGAGTCGACATACCCTCAATGTGACCGAAGTCCACAATAGGGTCGATGACACTCATTTAGGTCTAAATGTCGTATCTATACCACATACTTGATTAATCTAAACTTCGATAAAATCGACAGTCTCATAAGCATAGATTTGCTTGCAGTAATAACTTACTCAAGACAATTCTACTTTCGTCGAACATCAAGAACATACATCAGTACTTCTTGAATTAGAAAATCCACTGTTAGAGATATGCCCACTAATGTACGTACGCCATATAGACCGCTGCTGATGATGTATGGGCCTATTGGGTCATACACCGGGGTCTAACCTGACAGCAACTTAAGTTAAGGGACCAAATATGGCAAAAGACAAAAGGTGACATCGCAGGCCGCGTTAGCGCCGCTAACTGTTAGGGGTTAGCTCCGCTACGGCTGCATGTACTTTGTGTCAAATCGCTGACAGGGCGCGTTAGCGCCGCTAACACTTTTGAGTTAGCGCCGCTAACTCTTGGTTAGCGCCGCTAAACCCTGCCAGTGTCATTTTGTCATTTCCACCTCCAAAATGACCAATGCATGTTGTTTTTACAACTCTCGATGTTGGGGCCGGTGGAGAGGGAATATTAGACGAAATCTGGAACACAAGAGGTGTAACTCATTTTGATTTGGGTTTTCTCTCTTGAAGCTCTCTCTTTCAAAATATACATTATCTTCTTTGGTGCTACAAGAGGTCAAGAGAAGTTCAAGGGAGAGGGTTGTTCTCCAGAGTTTGGTCTCGTTTTATTGCTGTTCCAGAAGTGGTTTTCGAGTAGAAGTACCATGGAGGCTTGCTAGCTCAAGAGGTTGGCGTGTTACCGGGGTATATCCCATTAGTCGATCCGCAATTTGTTCTTGGAGCTCAACACCACGAGACAATCACTTTTCTGGAGCTTAGGAGAAAGGTATAACACCTCTTTCCTTCTTGTTGCATTTCTTGAACATAGAGTTTGGTCCATTTGAGGGATTTCGGTTTTATGCTTTGATTGCTTGTACATTGGGCTATTTTGTTTGTACCTTGCTTCCGCTGTGAGCCCACGAAATCCCAACAGTGGTATCAGAGCCACCTCTATGTTAGATCTGCACTTGGTGGCTTGAAAAATCCCGAAATCAAAATGGTTGTTTTCTGTTCGACAAGGGTTAGCGGCGCTAACCTCGGGTTAGCGGCGCTAACTCATAAATGTTAGCGGCGCTAACGCGCTGTAACAGTTTTAATTTTCAAAGTTAAAATCAGTTTTGGTCTCGGAAATTTTTAGCCTTTTGTGATTCTGGAAATTTGTTCCAGTTTAGTGTTTGGTAATTTTGTTACCACCTTGTTTGTTTGGTTGTATGTGATAGATTTGAAATTGGTAACCTTGTCTTTGACCTTGTGGTTGACTTTGTGTGTTTGGATGCATTTGGTGATTTTTAATCACATGGGCTGTAATATTTATTAAAATTGTTATATTTGTAATAATATTGTGGCTTGCATGCCATTTCATTCATCCGTGTATTTGTACTAGATAAATAGGAAATTAGTGTGGCTTGTACGCCATTTCAATTTCTATTGTATTTGTTGTACAATTTGGATGAAAACACACAAGATGGAGTCGGAAGGAGATGGAGCGTGTCCATAGAAGCCGGTGAAGTCCATTGGTGAGAGCGGTTCTAGTGGGAGCTCGCATTGAAGACCTTCCGTCCCTTAGTTGACCACGTTCTACCCGTTTTGGCTCACGGGAAGAACGCATAGGATTTTGGCAAGGGTTACCAATTTATTTCGTATATATGCGTGTGATGTGATTTTATTTTATTCTTGCATGGTTTGCTTAGGATTCGCATGCTAGAAAATTTTTTCGAAATTAATAAAATCACAAGAGATTTGGTAAAAATGGTTTACAACTCTCTCGCGCGCTCACATACAAGATTAACTCACCTAGTGGAAATAGGTTTTGTCACTAAACAAGTTAATCAGTAACCAAGCCGAAAACAAAAGCCCGTTTTCATAAAAACGTAAATCTTGCACCATCCAAAAGATGACACCACCCAAATCTAGTGAAGCATGGAGTGATTGTCGAGCTTAGCACGAGTTATTCCATGTGGATCTGTGTGGAAGGTGAGTGTGGGATCTTGAAATTATCGGTTGTCGAGCTTAGCACGAGCCGGTAGTTGTCGGGGTATCACCGTGTATCTTGTTGGACGATTTGCAATTACAAATTAGAATCCTTGAGTGATTGTCGAGCTTAGCACGAGTCAACCAAGAATTTTAATTTGGAATTGGTGCTAGTAGGGATCAAACATGCCAAACGACCGATGGTTGTCGTAGGATCCCGCAAGTGTCTAAGAGTTGCAATAGAGATTGCAATCGGTAAAGTGGTTATCGGCCTAAATAGCTCCATGAAGTGATCCGCGGCAACCCCGTCATGAATTGGAGTGAAATATGGTTCTTAGCCCTTGTTAAAATATTTTTCGAGACGATAAGGGTAATTATTTTAACGAGGATTCAAATCAAACTAACTAATTTGTGTACTCTACTTTAATATAGGATGTCGAATCAAAACCACAACACGTCGAATTTTTCACTTCGTATGATTCTACAAAGGGTGAAACTCACGGAAGTGAACTTTGTTGACTGGCTTAGGCAATTGAGAATTGTCCTACGTGCTGAGTCTAAGTTGCACATTCTTGAGGAACCCCTTCCTGAACCACCTGCTATCAATGCGGAATGGGCTATCCGATATGCGTATGAAAAGCGTGTTCGGGATACACACGATGTTGCTAGTCTCATGTTATCAAGTATGAGCTCGGAACTGCGAAAGCAATTTGAGCACATGACTGTGTATGACATGATTAACAAGCTGAAGGATGTTTTCCGACAACAAGTTAGACAAGAACATTTTGAGTGTGTTAAAAGTCTAACCGGTTGTAAGATGCGGGAAGGCGGGAGTGTAAGTGCCCATGTTTTGAAGATGAAATCATACATGGACCAGATGGACAGATTAGGTTTTCCTATAGGGAGGGAGCTTAGTGTGAATTTCATACTTCAGTCTATGCCCGCCACATATGAAAAGTTTATAAAGGACTATCATATGCATGGAAAGGAAATGTCTATAGATGAATTGCATGGAATGTTGAAGGTTGTAGAATCTAACATGTCCAAGCATGCATCATCTTCATCCACTCTTGTTTTTGGTTCTAAGGAACAACATAACATGAAGAAGAAGAAATCGATCCCATTAAAAGAAGAAGTTGGAGTTTCCAAGCTTGCTTCAAATTTTGAGTCTATGGACATTGATGATGTGCCTAAAGAGACTCAACAAGGGGTGGTTTGCTACTTCTGCGGTAGATTTGGGGATTGGGGCCGTCATACCTGCCCTTCGTGCCGAAAGGATATAAAACTTCTCAGACAAGAGAGAGTTAATTTTCCTACTTGAGGTACATTCATGATTATACTTGATTGCTATTCCTTATAAGCTGGGATGTATACCCGAGCTATAAGACTCACGTTTGTTACAAATTTATTTTTGTTGCAAAGTGTAAGTCTATTCGTTGTAAAAAGGAAAAAGCTTGAAGAACCGGATCTCTGAAGAAGAAATTTTGTTAATTGTATTCTTCAAGAGAAATGGGAGTGTTGGTCTCGCCATTAAATCCGGATTTATTATTACTTTTGTTTGTATGCCCTGCGTGGCAAGAACTACTTTAGTGTATGCTCCTTTGGAGATGATGGATGTTTTTTGAATCTTGTATTTTACAAAGATTTTTCATTTTAATAGTTTCATTTCAAATTCGATCCATGTCTATGCTTTTGTGTTATTTTGACTATTTTAGTGCTTAAATACACATTTGATGACGATGGATATGACTTAGAATTGAAACAATTTTGAAAAATTATTTTGAGATGATTTTATCAAAACTTATCCATATCATTGCATACATAAAGGCTCGTTATAAGTAATAAGACAATCATGAACAATTGATTCTTAAATCCAAAAGTGATTTGGATATATTAGCTCTATGGCATAATCAAACTTGACCAAGTAAACAACATTTGCATCGCTTAGATCCATGTGGTTAGGATCTTTCTAAAAGTTTAGCCTCGGGCTAAATGAAAGATACAAATCTTGTTTATTGGAATAGGATGATTAATGAAATCCTTCACCAGTATTGGTAAGGAAGGATTGTGACTTGTTGGATATGATCATTTTTGTGTGGATAATCCATTCAAGTATGCCACAAAGAGTGACACTAGTGAAATTCTTCATCACTATCTTTATGGTAGTAGTTGAGAGAATGTTTACTAGAGAAAAGGCTTATGTCTGAAACCTAGTGGTGTTTGGAACTAACCTAAAGAGAATTAAGAATCAATAAGGGCATATAGATATAAATTCTTAGATCTAGAATAGATGCTAAGTTTTCTTATCTATATTGGTTTAAACATAAAATGGATCATGGGTTTAACCCATAATTCGTTTTTCCGAAGAAACACATTTGCACATGGTGTTACTTTAAATAAAACCGGATAATTGTGTTGATGATCTGGTAAAAGGCAGGCCTAAAACATGTATTCAATGTGGTTGGTATACATTAATTTTATGAACCAAGTCCTCGATCTAAAACACAGCATTGTGGTCACTTAAGCATCGAATGAGATATTGACTAGAAAGAGTTCTTTCCTTGTCAATCTCATAACTTAAATTATCCAGTCTACATTCAGTGGGAGATGGATGAATTATAAGTTGATGCCTACATATTTAAGTAGTTCATCTGAGTTTTGGATAATTGTTTCTTGAACTTTTGGGAACCATGTTTGGTTGCGCAAAAGGGAAAGTACAATTTACAAAAGCATTCCAGTGGAAGAACGTAAAACTTAAATAAAATACCTAATGTTGACACTAGCATTTAATCAGCATAGAGATGCTGGTAAAACCTGACAATATCCATTGCTTCTTTATATCTGATGGTAATCAAGAAGGTTGTTTAGATATGAGGTTGTCATATTTTACTAACAGCAGTTAGATGGTAAATCATTGTGATGTTACCATTCATCGGAAACATAGTGGGACCCTGTGTTCACTAGTAAATAGAAGAAGATAATGGTGTAACCTATTTGCTGCATCCAAGTACTTGACTTGGGTTAATCCCACACCTAAGGTGTAATTCAAGAAGGGTGAAGGGACTAACATATATGCCATAATGGACAACTTCAAATACCGACTAGAGACAAAGTGTTTCATATTGATTTTATGGAAACAAGTTCTAGTGGTTATGTTGAAGATAATTTGGATAAAGTGTAATTTTGTTGTCACCTTGTGGAAACAAGTTTGCTCACATGGACAAAAGAGATCTGAATCCTCTATAGGACCAAGTTGAGGAAATACTTAAGGCATTTTCCGAGGGTCTCATTCATCCATAAAAACCAGATTAAGTCTGGATTAAGCGAAACATTGTTGTCACTATGGGGAAACAAGTAATCTCGCATGGAAATAAAAGGCCAAGATCCTTTACAGGATTAAATTGAGGAAATGTTTGAATCATGTTCCGAGGCCTTATATATCCATTATGTCCAAATTGTGTTCATGACTAAGGTCAGCAAAACTTGCATCTTGTGGCTGTAATCCTGCTTTATGAGAAAGTCAAAGGAATGAGTTTTCTAGAAAGCGTAGATTAAGCCAAATACCCTTGTCAGGGCTAGTGGGAGCATCATGTGTTCCTAGTCAAATATGCTCTATGAAAATAATGTCCTAATTTTGGGTTGTTCTACAACCTAATGGTGGAATTGTTGTTCTATGAGTATAAATAGAAAATATGGAATCAAGTGGATTTTCTAATTCAAAGAGTACTGATGTATGTTCTTGATGTTCGACGAAAGTAGAATTGTCTTGAGTAAGTTATTACTGCAAGCAAATCTATGCTTATGAGACTGTCGATTTTATCGAAGTTTAGATTAATCAAGTATGTGGTATAGATACGACATTTAGACCTAAATGAGTGTCATCGACCCTATTGTGGACTTCGGTCACATTGAGGGTATGTCGACTCTGATAAACATGAGTGTCAATGACTCTATTGTGAACTTCGGTTACATTGAGAGTATGTCGACTCTGATAATCATAAGTGTCATTAATCCTATTGTTGACTTCTGTAACATTGAGGATATGATGACTATGATAACTTTGTAAATGATCTCTTTAAACACTTCGCTAGTGGTTTAATAAGAGAATACAAAAGAGTACAAAGGGATATCGGGTAAATGATCCCATAATTAAGCCATTGTCAAATACTAGTGATGACTTTCATACTAGGTATAAAAGCATTGTTCATGCTTATGATCGGGCTTAAATATCGTTTTAGTATATGTTTGATTTACTTATAAGCTTTGGGAACGATACAGACAGTATTGTAATTTATGCTTGTTTCGATATGCGAGTGATTCGGTTACATTCATAAGACTTTACTGTGTTCCATCTTAGCATGTTTAACCACTTCCCAGAATGTTTATACATTCTAAAATTCCACAATCAGTCATTCTTCAAGGGAAGGAAGTTTGAAATAAGGCTGAGGTTAGGTGTTGGTTATGCATTAATCAAGGATTGAATGCATGAAACGCAACAGTAACCTGTGCTTGAAAGGGGTTTCAAGTGACTGGAAGACCCACACCTGAGTTCACTTCATGGATCATGGTCACAAGTAACTCGGGATGATAATATCATTACGTCCTTCGACCCGAGATGTATGAATTGCCATAGCATGAAACTTTCTTACTTTGGTTATTTCAAAACGTAGTTCGTAACTGGCTATTATAAAGGGAATAGCTGGGTAAGACAAGGTTCATGTTATGGGATTGTACAGTCAACGGAATTTGTTCCTCCTGTATGAGAGATATCCCTGGGCCCCTCGATGATTGGGCGCTGACACCAAAATAAGCATGGCCATGCGCAAAGGAATATTGATTGAGAATCAGATATGTCCTTAAATTTTGGTCACCACCAATCTTGATCGAGAAACATAATCGTGAACGATCTGGAGATTGACATATTAATCCATGTCTCGTGTTCACAAGGATATCGCGAACAAAATGATGTTTGATCACTTATCTATAGGACCTCTACGTTTTATGTAGGTTATGGTTTTCTGCAAGGAAGCGGAACCCATACTGACTTGGGGGCATCGATGCTTTGCTAGAGGCCGCTCTTTGTCTGTGGTTACATGGGTACGGTGCATTATGTGCAAGTGGGAGTCTGTTAGAGATATGCCCACTAATGTACGTACGCCATATAGACCGCTGCTGATGATGTATGGGCCTATTGGGTCATACACCGGGGTCTAAACTGACAGCAACTTAAGTTAAGGGACCAAATATGGCAAAAGACAAAAGGTGACATCGCAGGCCGCGTTAGCGCCGCTAACTGTTAGGGGTTAGCGCCACTAAGTCCTATAGGTTAGCGCCGCTACGGCTGCATGTACTTTGTGTCAAATCGCTGACAGGGCGCGTTAGCGCCGCTAACACTTTTGAGTTAGCGCCGCTAAACCCTGCCAGTGTCATTTTGTCATTTCCACCTCCAAAATGACCAATGCATGTTGTTTTTACAACTCTCGATGTTGGGGCCGGTGGAGAGGGAATATTAGACGAAATCTGGAACACAAGAGGTGTAACTCATTTTGATTTGGGTTTTCTCTCTTGAAGCTCTCTCTCTCAAAATATACATTATCTTCTTTGGTGCTACAAGAGGTCAAGAGAAGTTCAAGGGAGAGGGTTGTTCTCCAGAGTTTGGTCTCGTTTTATTGCTGTTCCAGAAGTGGTTTTCGAGTAGAAGTACCATGGAGGCTTGCTAGCTCAAGAGGTTGGCGTATTACCGGGGTATATCCCATTAGTCGATCCGCAATTTGTTCTTGGAGCTCAACACCACGAGACAATCACTTTTCTGGAGCTTAGGAGAAAGGTATAACACCTCTTTCCTTCTTGTTGCATTTCTTGAACATAGAGTTTGGTCCATTTGAGGGATTTCGGTTTTATGCTTTGATTGCTTGTACATTGGGCTATTTTGTTTGTACCTTGCTTCCGCTGTGAGCCCACGAAATCCCAACATCCACTTGATTCCATATTTTCTATTTATACTCATAGAACAACAATTCCACCATTAGGTTGTAGAACAACCCTAAATTAGGACATTATTTTCATAGAGCATATTTGACTAGGAACACATGATGCTCCCACTAGCCCTGACAAGGGTATTTGGCTTAATCTACGCTTTTTAGAAAACTCATTTCTTTGACTTTCTCATAAAGCAGGATTACAGCCACAAGATGCAAGTTTTGCTGACCTTAGTCATGAACACAATTTGGACATAATGGATATATAAGGCCTCGGAACATGATTCAAACATTTCCTCAATTTAATCCTGCAAAGGATCTTGGCCTTTTATTTCCATGCGAGATTACTTGTTTCCCCATAGTGACAACAATGTTTCGCTTAATCCAGACTTAATCTGGTTTTTATGGATGAATGAGACCCTCGGAAAATGCCTTAAGTATTTCCTCAACTTGATCCTATGAAGGATTCAGATCTCTTTTGTCCATGTGAGCAAACTTGTTTCCACAAGGTGACAACAAAATTACACTTTATCCAAATTATCTTCAACATAACCATAGAACTTGTTTCCATAAAATCAATATGAAACACTTTGTCTCTAGTCGGTATTTGAAGTTGTCCATTATGGCATATATGTTAGTCCCTTCACCCTTCTTGAATTACACCTTAGGTGTGGGATTAACCCAAGTCAAGTACTTGGATGCAGCAAATAGGTTACACCATTATCTTCTTCTATTCACAAGTGAACACAGGGTCCCACTATGTTTCCGATGAATGGTAACATCACAATGATTTACCATCAAGCTGCTGTTAGTAAAATATGACAACCTCATATCTAAACAACCTTCTTGATTTCCATCAGATATAAAGAAGCAATGGATGTTGTCAGGTTTTACCAGCATCTCTATGCTGATTAAATGCTAGTGTCAACATTAGGTCTTTTATTTAAGTTTTACGTTCTTCCACTGGAATGCTTTTGTAAATTGTACTTTCCCTTTTGCGCAACCAAACATGGTTCCCAAAAGTTCAAGAAACAATTATCCAAAACTCAGATGAACTACTTAAATATGTAGGCATCAACTTATAATTCATCCATCTCCCACTGAATGTTGACTGGATAATTTAAGTTATGAGATTGACAAGCAAAGAACTCTTTCTAGTCAATATCTGATTCGATGCTTAAGTGACCACAATGTTGTGTTTTAGATCGAGGACTTGGTTCATAAAATTAATGTATACCAACCACATTGAATACATGTTTTTTAGGCCTACCTTTTACCAGATCATCAACACAGATATCCGGTTTTATTTAAAGTAACACCATGTGCAAATGTGTTTCTTCGGAAAAATGAATTATGGGTTAAACCCATGATTCATTTTATGTTTAAACCAATATAGATAAGAAAACTTAGCATCTATTCTAGATCTAAGAATTTATATCTATATGCCCTTATTGATTCTTAATTCTCTTTAGGTTAGTTCCAAACACCACTAGGTTTCAGACATAAGCCTTTTCTCTAGTAAACATTCTCTCAACTACTACCATAAAGATAGTGATGAAGAATTTCACTAGTGTCACTCTTTGTGGCATACTTGAACGGATTATCCACACAAATATGATCATATCCAACAAGTCACAATCCTTCCTTACCAATACTGGTGAAGGATTTCATTAATCATCCTATTCCAATAAACAAGATTTGTATCTTTCATTTAGCCCGAGGCTAAACTTTTACAAAGATCCTAACCACATGGATCTAAGCGATGCAAATGTTGTTTACTTGGTCAAGTTTGATTATGCCATAGAGCTAATATATCCAAAACACTTTTGGATTTAAGAATCAATTGTTCATGATTGTCTTATTACTTATAACGAGCCTTTATGTATGCAATGATATGGATAAGTTTTGATAAAATCATCTCAAAATAATTTTTCAAAATTGTTTCAATTCTAAGTCATATCCATCGTCATCAAATGTGTATTTAAGCACTAAAATAGTCAAAATAACACAAAAGCATAGACATGGATCGAATTTGAAATGAAACTATTAAAATGAAAAATCTTTATAAAATACAATATTCAAAAACATCCATCATCTCCAAAGGAGCATACACTAAAGTAGTTCTTGCCACGCAGGGCATACAAATAAAAGTAATAATAAATCCGGATTTAATGGCGAGACCAACGCTCCCATTTCTCTTGAAGAATACAATTAACAAAATTTCTTCTTCAGAGATCCGGTTCTTCAAGCTTTTTCCTTTTTACAACTAATAGACCTACACTTTGCAACAAAAATAAATTTGTGACAAACGTGAGTCTTATAGCTCGGGTAAACATCCCAGCTTATAAGGAATAGCAATGAAGTATAATCATGAATGTACCTCAAGTAGGAAAATTAACTCTCTCTTGTCTGAGAAGTTTTATATCCTTTTGGCACGAAGGGCAGGCATGACGGCCCCAATCCCCAAATCTACCGCAGAAGTAGCAAACCACCCCTTGTTGAGTCTCTTTAGCCACATCATCAATGTCCATAGACTCAAAACTTGAAGCAAGCTTGGAAACTCCAACTTCTTCTTTTAATGGGATCGATTTCTTCTTCTTCATGTTATGTTGTTCCTTAGAACCAAAAACAAGAGTGGATGAAGATGATGCATGCTTGGACATGTTAGATTCTACAACCTTCAACATTCCATGCAATTCATCTATAGACATTTCCTTTCCATGCATATGATAGTCCTTTATAAACTTTTCATATGTGGCGGGCAGAGACTGAAGTATGAAATTCACACCAAGCTCCCTCCCAATAGGAAAACCTAATCTCTCCATCTGGTCCATGTATGATTTCATCTTCAAAACATGGGCACTTACACTCCCGCCTTCCCGCATCTTACAACCGGTTAGACTTTTAACACACTCAAAATGTTCTTGTCTAACTTGCTGTCGGAAAACATCCTTCAGCTTGTTAATCATGTCATACACAGTCATGTGCTCAAATTGCTTTCGCAGTTCCGAGCTCATACTTGATAACATGAGACTAGCAACATCGTGTGTATCCCGAACACGCTTTTCAAATGCATATCGGATAGCACATTCCGCATTGATAGCAGGTGGTTCAGGAAGGGGTTCCTCAAGAATGTGCAACTTAGACTCAGCACGTAGGACAATTCTCAATTGCCTAAGCCAGTCAACAAAGTTCACTTCCGTGAGTTTCACCCTTTGTAGAATCATACGAAGTGAAAAATTCGACGTGTTGTGGTTTTGATTCGACATCCTATATTAAAGTAGAGTACATGAATTAGTTAGTTTGATTTGAATCCTTGTTAAAATAATTACCCTTATCGTCTCGAAAAATATTTTAACAAGGGCTAAGAACCATATTTCACTCCAATTCATGACGGGGTTGCCGCGGATCACTTCATGGAGCTATTTAGGCCGATAACCACTTTACCGATTGCAATCTCTATTGCAACTCTTAGACACTTGCGGGATCCTATGACAACCATCGGTCGTTTGGCATGTTTGATCCCTACTAGCACCAATTCCAAATTAAAATTCTTGGTTGACTCGTGCTAAGCTCGACAATCACTCAAGGATTCTAATTTGTAATTGCAAATCGTCCAACAAGATACACGGTGATACCTCGACAACTACCGGCTCGTGCTAAGCTCGACAACCGATAATTTCAAGATCCCACACTCACCTTCCACACAGATCCACATGGAATAACTCGTGCTAAGCTCGACAATCACTCCATGCTTCACTAGATTTGGGTGGTGTCATCTTTTGGATGGTGCAAGATTTACGTTTTTATGAAAACGGGCTTTTGTTTTCGGCTTGGTTACTGATTAACTTGTTTAGTGACAAAACCTATTTTCACTAGGTGAGTTAATCTTGTATGTGAGCGCGCGAGAGAGTTGTAAACCATTTTTACCAAATCTCTTGTGATTTTATTAATTTCGAAAAAAATTTCTAGCATGCGAATCCTAAGCAAACCATGCAAGAATAAAATAAAATCACATCACACGCATATATACGAAATAAATTGGTAACCCTTGCCAAAATCCTATGCGTTCTTCCCGTGAGCCAAAACGGGTAGAACGTGGTCAACTAAGGGACGGAAGGTCTTCAATGCGAGCTCCCACTAGAACCGCTATCTCCAATGGACTTCATCAGCTTCTATGGACACGCTCCATCTCCTTCCGACTCCAAAGTGTATGACTTCATCCAATTGTACAAAACATACAATAGAAATTTGAAATGGCGTACAAGCCACACTAATTTCCTATTTATCTAGTACAAATACACGGATGAATGAAATGGCATGCAAGCCACAATATTATTACAAATATAACAATTTTAATAAATATTACAGCCCATGTGATTAAAAATCACCAAATGCATCCTAACACAAAAAGTCAACCACAAGGTCAAAGACAAGGTTACCAATTTCAAATCTATCACATACAACCAAACAAACAAGGTGGTAACAAAATTACCAAACACTAAACTGGAACAAATTTCCAGAATCACAAAAAGGCTAAAAATTCCCGAGACCAAAACTGATTTTAACTTTGAAAATTAAAACTGTTACAACGCGTTAGCGCCGCTAACATTTATGAGTTAGCGCCGCTAACCCGAGGTTAGCGCCGCTAACCCTGTTCGAACAGAAAACAACCATTTTGATTTCGGGATTTTTCAAGTCACCAAGTGCAGATCTAACATAGAGGTGGCTCTGATACCACTGTTGGGATTTCGTGGGCTCACAGCGGAAGCAAGGTACAAACAAACCGAAATCCCTCAAATGGACCAAACTCTATGTTCAAGAAATGCAACTTGAAAAGAAAGAGGTTATACCTTTCTCCTTAGCTCCAGAATACTTCAAGTCGTGGTGATGATCCTCCAAGAACGAAAACCGGATCTTCTATTGGGATATACCCCGGGAATACGTCAACCACGAGTGCTAGCTCGCCTCTAGTGGTACTTCACCTTGAATACCACCTTTGGAACAGCAGCTATACGAGACCAAGGATCTGGAGCAGCCTCTCGGATCTTCACTTGGCCATAGTAGCACCAAAGAAGAAAGAATATGTGATAAACTTAGAGAGAGAGAAGAGAGAGAACCCCTTAGCCCAAAAATGAATTCACATGACTCTCTCATCTGCCTCCAGATCCAAATAACCCCTCTCCCCACCGGCCATGCTTCGAAAAGTGTAAAACCCACATGCATTGGCTAGTTTGGAGGTGGAAATGACAAATGGAAGTCTGCAGGGTTAGCGGCGCTAACCTAGAGTTAGCGGCGCTAACTCACTAAAGTTAGCGGCGCTAACGCGGCCTGTCAGAAATGTGACACAAAGTACATGCAGCCGTAGCGACGCTAACCTTAAGGACTTAGCGACGCTAACCCCTAATAGTTAGCGGCGCTAACGCGGCCTGCGATGTCAACTTTTGTCTTTTGCCATATTTGGTCCCTTAACTTAAGTTGCTGTCAGATTTGACCCCGGTGTATGACCCAATAGGCCCATACATCATCAGCAGTGGTCTATGGCGTACGTTCATTAGTGGGCATATCTCTAACATTATCAAATCCTTATTTGATAATCGATACAAGCAGAAAGCACAATATTGCTTAATATTCCCTACATAAGCATATCAAAATAAACTTGAGCTAAATCTTTTGCAAAAAGTGTAAGCGCTAGTATGATGACCATCACTAGCTTACGATATTAGCTTAGTAATCGGATCCGCTACTTGCCATCCGTGTGTATTCTTGAACATATCTCCATCCACAACTAAACCACTCAAAAAGTGTTTGTTGGCGAGATTATAGTTCATTGTCCAAGTCTTTATATCTTCATTGTTTCTAAAGAACTCAATAAGATAAATGACGCTAAGGAATATGGTTATTGTGCAAAAGCCAATGTTCCCTCATTTTCTCAAAAGATCTAAATAGGGTCAGCGATTCTTTGAGAACCAAACTTACTAACAATTCCACATAAAATAGGATTACTTTCTTCAATCAAAATCGGTAGTTATCCTTTTGTATTTGGATTTCAAACTCCAAGCTAAATTGGCAGTTTATCCTCATTAGTATAAAAACTTGTACTGGAGTAATAAATTACTCTAAGCTTTCTATTACCATAAATCATCAATAAAATAATTCAATATTTCTTGTACTCCATAATCAATATTATAAATGTTATAATCATTATTGATGAATAATTCCTTAACTAAGCTCTTAAACAAAGTTAGGACATTATCTCCAATACAATAAATGTACTAGACATACTAGTATGTGATTACAACAAGGCTCCTACTAGCCCTGACATTCATATCGGTTTAATCTTGCTCTTAAAAACTCAAACATATGATTTTCAAATCTAAGCAAAGATTCGAACCCTGAGATGCTTGTTTAAGTCCACGAGTGGACTTTCTTTAGTTTATAGACTTCACAATAATACTCTTGATGTAAGAGACCTTCGGATAGTGTTATATACACATCCTTAAAATAGTTCCTGTTAAGGAATGTGGTCCTTATATCAATTTATCATAACCATGAAATGGTACTGATGTCTTTGAGTATTTGAGTGAACTTCAACATACCATTGGGAGAAAGTTTCATGATGATACCTTCCACTTGGTTAATCATCATGTAAAACTTTTCCAACCATGCAGTATTTGAAGTTGTGTATACAACTACTTCTGAGATATCTACTGAGAGAAAGTTTCTAGATGATACCATCCACTTGGTCATTCATTGAGAACACCTTTCCTATAAGTCGGCATTCAAAGTTTTAAATTTATCCATACTGGTTTCTTGTTTCTAGGAACCATGTACACCTTTAGGTTTCCCTTAGATAATGCAAATTCAAAATTTCGTTTGTCTCGTGCTAAGCTCGACGTCATCCAAAAATTTTAATTTGTACCATCCATCAAGATAGTAGGTGCTGGTTTAAACAAGTCCCATATATGGATTGCATCTCTCTTTCATTGCCTTTTCCCTCATAGCGAACTCTAGGTCCACTATGCTTCTAGTATTTAGGTGTCTTCTTTTAGATATAGTGATCTATATCTATCTTATCATGTGAAGACATATACCAGTCCAAAAGGAAATGACTTTTGTCAGGTTCTCTAGCATTGCTATGCTGAGTTTCAACCATTTCTGATTGAGTGCTAGTGCCAACATCAGGTTATTCCATTCAAGGTTAACTTTCACTTCTACAGACATCCATGGATATTAGTTTCTATTTAAGGAAACATGTCCTTGAAGTAACAAACATTTTGTTCTTTAAGGTTTGTCAAAAAAATATCCATGGTCTCCGTAGAATACTTAATGGAGTAACACTTCTAGATTATGGGTTCCCTGACCTCACGTTTAAAACGTAGGGTTAGACAATCCATACTTTGAGATGAACAAGCGAAGATGCTCTTTCCGGTTTCATTCTATAATGTGTAGTCTTAACCTTCTTTGTTGGTATAAGATTAATAACATAGCCCATCACTACTTTAGTATATCCCAAACATTTGGATACTAAAGTTCTACTCAACAATCATCGGTCCATATCAAGAATGTTTGATTCCTCCACTAAGATGACCCCATTTCACAATGTGTCCTAGGAGGAGTGAATTGTGATACAATCTCATAATTCTTTTGATGGTTATAAAATTTAGAACATACTTACTCAATCTACAAGTTCACATAAGGATTAACTCGTGCTAAGCTCGACAATCAACCTTTGTGTAACTATATTCAAGTATCATTTGTTCTTTATGAGTAATCTCCAATATGCATAGACTAGATTCAAGTTCACATACTTACTTAATCTCAAAGAGAAAGTCATATTGGACTTTTATGAGTAGCCTCACATGCATAGACTGACAATTAAGTCGTCCATGCAGCCCCTAAGGTGTCCCAATAATTTCTACTTTGGGCCTTGTGCAGAAAATGACAAATCATTAACTACTGTCTGTCAGAGCACCCCTACGGCTATAAGCCATAACCCTTACGGCCGTAAGGCATAAACCCTTTACGGCCGTAAGGTATAACCCTTGCGGTCGTAAGTTTTCAGTTTCTCTCGTTTCTTGTTACGTGCTGTAGGGATCAATCCTTGGCGTGTGACCCAATAGGCTTGTGTATCATCAGTAACATTACTAATCTACGCGTGTCAGAGGGCATATAATCCTACAAAAGTATGGTGTATGTGGCGGAGCAATTTAGTCAAAGGGATTCGTTCCTCTAGTTTTAGAGAGATATCCATGGGCACCTCGATGACTGAGCGCTGACGTAAAATGCCTGACCATGCTCGAGTTGAAATGATATTTGATCAATTGCAGCTAGATATTGGGTCACCATCAATCAAGATTAAGAAACATAATCTTGAACGATTTGGAGATTGACTTTTAACCATGTCTCGTGTTCATAAGGATAACGCGAACGAGGGGATAAATGATCACTTATCTATAGGACCATTTAATAACTTATTCTGGATTTGGTTTTTATTCTAGATGACAAAACCCATACTGACTTGGGGGCAAAGATGCCTTACTCGATGCCGCTCTTTGTATGTGTTCTATGGGTACGGTGTGACATGTGCAAGTGGGAGTTTGTTGGAGTATGCCCACTGACTCACGTACACCATATGGATCACTACCAATAATGTATGGGCCTATTGGGTCACACACCGGGGACCTATCTCGAGAGCCTTAAAGATGGAGGGACCAATGGTGTCAAAATGGGAAAGTTTTGATGCAGGCCGAGTTAGCGGCGCTAACATTTTAGGGTTAGCAGCACTACACCCTAAAAATTAGCAGCACTAACGCCTGATAGACTGCATGCAACATTAAATTCCACCTCATCTTTTGCCTAATGTATGTAGAGTTCTAGAATCTTTTTTGGCCGGCCAAAGGCAACTGAAGTGGGATCTTGGAGTCTTTAAAAAGTTTTCATTTGTCATTTGTTATATCCTTTTGCCACTTTCACACTAAAACACTTAGTTAAGATACTTTAAGAGTGTATTTAAGTGTGAGCCCAAGGAGGTCCGAGTTTCTGGCTTTTGGGGTTGTTCTTGTGAAGAGTTCAAGGCTTTGAAGCTCTCACAAGCTTGCTAGTACAAGGAGAAGGACAATACCTGGGGTGGACTTCATTAGAGGAAGGTTATTTTGGTCTTCTAGTCATCACCAACTCATCCACAAGTTTTCTGGAGCTAAGGAAAAAGGTATAATCTTCTTTCCTTCCTTCTTCATGTTGCAATTGTTAGCTATAGAGTTTGGTCTATTTTGTGGTTTTACGCTTTAAATACTTGTACCTTGTGTTTCATTTGTTGTACTTGGTTGCTTCCGCTGCGTACATAGAACCCGAACAAATACTAGTGATGAGTGGCATACAAGGTATATTACCATCATTTATACTAATGACTAGGCTTGAACATCATTTTAGTAAATGTTTGATTTACTAATTAGCTTTGGGAACTGTAAGCAGTTCTGCCACCGATGATTGTATCAATATATAGTACGGACTATATATACGCATAATGCGGTTACCTTCATTGGTCTTTACTGTGTTCCATCTTAGAATGTTTAACCACTTCCCAGAATGTTTATACATTCTAAATTACTACAGCCAGTCATTTTTTAAGGGAAGGAAGTTTGAATTAAGGCTGATGTTAGGTGTTCCTTATGCATTAATCAAAGATTGAATGCATGAAACGTAACAGTAACCTGTGCTTGAAAGGAGTTTCAAGTGACTGGAAGACCCGCAACTGAGCTCACTTCATGGATCATGGTCACAAGTGACTCGGGATGATAATATCATTTCATCCTTAGACCAGTGATACATGAGTATCCAAAACATGTATCTTCTTTATTTTGATTGCTTTCAAACGTAGTTCGTAACTGGCTGCTATAAAGGGAGTTTACAAAGAAAGTATGATACGTGTGGCGGAGCTATGTAGTTAAAGGGATTTGTTCCTCTGTGTAGAGAGATATCCATGTGCCCCTCGATGATTGGGAGCTGACACCAAAAATAAGGATGGCCATGCACAAGGAATATTGATTGAGAATCAGACATATCCTTAACTTTTGGTCACCACCAATCAAAATTGAGAAACAAAATCTTGAACGATCTGGAGATTGACATTTTAATCCATGTCTCGTGTTCACAAGGATATCGCGAACAAAAGGATGTTTGATCACTTATCTTTAGGCCTCCCATATTTACTGTGGTTTATGGTTTTGTCAGGATGACAAAACCCATACTGACTTGGGTACAAAAATGCTTTACTAGAGGCCGTTCTTTGTCTGTGATTTCATGGGTATGGTGTGTCATGTGCAAGTGGGATTTTGTTGGGATATGCCCACTGACGCACATACACCATCTGAATCATTGCCGATGATGTATGGGCCTATTGGGTCACACACCGGGGATCAATCTAAAAAACAACCTAAGTGGAGGGACCAATTTGGTCAAATTGCAAAAGGTTGGCATGCCCGATAGCGGCGCTAACTTAGAGTTAGCGGCGCTATCTTCTAAGAGTTAGCGGCGCTAACCCCTGTCAGATTACAATGCAACTTTTGCATGTTTCCTCCATTCTCAACCAATGGAATTCTCTTGCTTGTGCTACTATTTGGCCAGGCTTTGGTGGTCAAAAGGAGTTCTGGAGAATTCATTTGGGAAATACATGCAATTTCTCTCTTAGAGAAACTATCTGTTGTCAAAAACACACACATATACAAAACTCTCTCTACATGGTAAGGTGAGAAGGGGTTTTTCAAGTGTGATTCAGAAAGAGGAGAGAAAGGAGAACACAAGGTTGTTGTTCCAGAGGTGATTTCATGGCTTGAAGATCACCAAAGGCTTGCTAGTACAAGGAGATTGGCGTATACACTGGGTGGACTTCAATAGAGAAAGTCATTTTTGGCTTCTTGGATTCTCACCATCATCTTCACCATTTCCAGAAGATTGATAAGGGTATAACTTCATTTTTCTGCTCTTTTCATGTGGCATTTTCTTTTGTTATGGAGTTTGGTCCATTCTTGGGGTTTCCTTTGTTTTTATGCATTGCTATCTTGTACTTTATGCTTTTGAACTTGTACCATGCTTCCGTTGTTTGTTCCCGAAACCCCAACAGAATCCATATCATGAGATTCAGTTGAATGATGGTGTCACCACAATGATATGGCAATGAAAGTATCAGAGACAGTCTTTAGGACACCGTCTCAAAGTTCCCATGGAAAACACCGAGATCACATAGATTCTCGTTAACACAACATTTTAAATAAACTGTGTGACCTACGTTCAGAACTAACATAACGTTGATTCTGGTAGGATTTCCATCTACTCATCGTGAATATCACAAAAGATATCACTCCAAAATTTTACGGTAGTTACGAAAACTAGATACACTTAATATTTCTACCACGTGTCCTAAGAAATGAAATTTATATTCAAATAAGCTCTAGACTCTATCTGTGCAAGAAAGAAGTCGGGGACCGGAGTAGCTGTCTTCCTTGTTTCAATATCAACAATCTCCAAGTGAGATGTCAATAGAAATGTGCTAATTCTCCGTGTGAAGTTGAAACAATTATCTTTTAAGAGATAATTGAGTAGTTGGGTTGGGTTAGTGCTGTTGGGATTTAGTGGGCTAGCAGCAGAAGCAAAGTACAAACAAAATAGCCCAATGTACAACTCATCAAAGCACAAAACAAGAAATCCCAAAAGAGGACCAAACTCTATGTTCAAGAAATGAAACATGCAAAAGGAAAGAGGTGGTTGTACCTTTCTCCTAAGCTCCATAAATCTTCAAAACACGTGGTGATAATCCTCCAAGAACAAAATGCGGATCTTCTATTGAGGTATACCCCGGTAACACGCTAACCTCGAGTGCTAGCTCGCCTCTAGTGATATTTCAACTTGAATATCACCTTAGGAACAACAACAAGATAGATTTCAGGAACCACACTTGAAAACTCTCTCAAAGTCTAAAAATTACCCCTTAAGAGTGTTTTTGGTGTATCTCATCTAGAGAGAAAGAAGAGAGTTAAAACTATGCACCCACCCCTTTTCTCTAAGTTTCCAGATGACTATATCGTCCTCTACACCGGCTAAAGACTTATACACTTGTTACCCATGCATTGGCCAGCCTTGGAGGTGATTTGACAAAAAGCACATGCAGCCGTAGTGGCGCTAACCTTTAGGGTTTAGCGGCGCTAACCCCATAAAGTTAGTGGCGCTAACGCGGCCTGTCAGTGATATGACACAAAGTACATGCAGCCTTAGCGACTCTAACCTTTAGGGTTTAGTGGCGCTAACCTTTAAAGTTAGCGGCGCTAACGCGGCCTGCGATGTCAACTTTTGTCTTTTTTTAAATTTTGGTCCTTTTACTTTAGTTGCTGTCAGGTTTGACTCCGGTGTATGACCAAATATGTCCATACATCATCAGCAGTGGTCTATATGGCGTACATGCATTAGTGGGCATATTCTAACAACTCCCACTTGAACACAATGCATCAAACCCATAAAACCAGAGACAAAAAGCGGCCTCTAGCAAAGCATCGATGCCCCCAAGTCAGTATGGGTTACGCCTCCTTGCAGAAAACCATAACCTACAAATGCGTAGTGCTCCTATAGGTAAGTGATCAAACATCCTTTTGTTCGCGATATCCTTGTGAACACGAGACATTGATTAATATGTCAATCTACAGATCGTTCACGATTATGTTTCTCGATCTTGATTGGTGGTGATCAAAATTTAAGGACATATCTGATTCTCAATCAATATTCCTTTGCGTATGGCCATGCTAGTTTTGGTGTCAACGCCCAATCATCGAGGGGCCCAGGGATATCTCTCATATCAGAGGAAAAAATTCCGTTGACTGTACAATCCCAAAGCGTGAACCTTATCTTACTTAACTATTTCCTTTATAATAGCCAGTTACGAACTATGTTTTGAAATAGCCAAAGTAAGAAACTTTCATGCTATAGTAATTCATACATCTCAGGTCGAAGGACGTAATGATATTACCATCCCGAGTTACTTGTGACCATGATCCATGAAGTGAACTCAGGTGTGGGTCTTCCAGTCACTTGAAACTCCTTTCAAGCACAGGTTACTGTTGCGTTTCATGTATTCAATCCTTGATCAATGCATAACCAACACCTAACCTCAGCCTTAATTCAAACTTCCTTCCCATGAAGAATGACTGACTGTGAAAATTTAGAATGTATAAACATTATGGGAAGTGTTTAAAAATTATAAGATGGAACACAGTAAAGACCAATGAAGGTAACTGCATCATGCGTATATATAGTCTCCACTATATATCGATACAATCATCGGTTAGCAGTTCTGCTTATTGTTCCCAAAGCTAACTTGTAAATCAAACATTTACTAAACGATATTCAAGCCTCGTCATTAGCATGAACAATGCTATTTTACCTAGTATGAAATTTATCACTAGTATTTGACAATGGCTTAATTATGGGATCATTTACGCAATATCCCTTTGTACTCTTTTGTATTCTCTTTATTAAACCACTTGCATAGTGTTTATCAAATAGATCATACACAAGGTTATCATAATCGTCATATCCTCAATGTTACCGAAGTCTACAACAGGATTAATGACACTTATGATTGATTAGAGTCGACATGCCCTCAATGTAACCGAAGTTCACAATAGGGCCACTGACACTCACGTTTATTATAGTCGACATACCCTTAATATTACCGAAGTACACCATAGGGTCAATGACACTCATTTGAATTTAAATGTCGTATCTACACCACATACTTTTGTTGGAGTATGCCCACTGACACATGTATGCCGTATCACTGCCGATGATGTGTGGGACTATTGGGTCATACACCTAACTTCTACCCAAATAGCCCTATGTAAAAACAGCCGGTCAAAATGGTCAAATTCAAGTTGACCTAGGCTTCACGACCGTGAAGGATGCTCCACGGGTAGTGAAGCAAGGTGTCCCCACGAGTCCTTACACGAGCATTATGGCTCGTGGACCAGAGTGGCTTCACGGTCCTTCACGGACCGTGAAGGGAATCGTGAAGGATAAATGCGCCACGGATACCCTTACGACTTGGATAGAACACGGCACGGGCCGTGAAGATTTGCCGTAAGAGCCCGTGAGAGGTCGTGAAGCTCGGAAAACTAAGTGCCACTTGATTCTCATTGGCTTGTTCATGGTGGTCCAATGGGAGTCAACTTCTTGGCCGGCTAGAGAAGAGAACATATCGGTTTTGTGGCTTATATAATGTTTATGCCTTTGTAACCATGGAACCTTTTGTCTTTTTACATACTTACACACTCAAGCTTCAAAGAAGAGTTCTTGTGAGGATTTGTGAGTGTTTCCAGAAGTCAAGGGCTGAAGCAAGTGCATCAAATCAACAGGTGATTGTTGATGACTTGCATTGCTAGCACAAGGTGTATAACTTCGGTGAAAGTGCTTGGAGGCATTTTCTTCAAGTTTAGTTCATCCCATCCGAAAACAACCTTCTCTACAGCAGCTAGGAGCTAAGGAGGAAAGTATAACACTATTTCTACCCTTGTTCTTGTTTGTTTTGGTTGCATGTAAGTTGTATCAAGTTTATACCATTCTATGGAGTTCAAAGATTTGTTGATGTAAATTGCTTATTTCTTTGCTTCCATTGCGATTCAGAGACGCACTGGTTTCACGGGCCGTGAGAAGCCGTGCAGACCCGTGGTCGTGAAGGACGTCTGGAAATTGTTTTTTGACCCATTTTAAAAGAAAAACGTTATAAAAATGATTTGGCCAATATTCTGGATTTTCCAGTAGATTAACTTGGTCTTTTGACCATTTTAGAAAACCCCATAATATCCTAACTCACATATTTATATGTATCGGGCGGTTTTGGCATGATTACGCACACGTGCATATACTTATGTTGTGTATGTATGAATACGGTTTTTCAAAGTGTTTGGAATTCCTAATGCATACGTACAAGATTTATTCATTCGTGCCTTTAGTGTTTTAGGTAGTCTTGGAATAAATCTAGTTTGGATATTTTTTGACACAGTTTGGTGTGGCACACCGTGTTGTTTTGTGATGTTTGTTGTGGTTGTTTGTAAATCCGGTAACATTGAGCCCATTAGACCCTTGTGATGTGTTTTGGTTGGTTGTAATTATTTATTCATTCATTTGGTGGTTTGTACCACATTTGGTTTGTAATAATTAATTAATTTATTTGGTTTGTAATTTTTAACAGCTTGCATGCCGATTTCTTATTCTTTGTAATTGTAAGAATTAGCTTAGAATAGATTTCGTGGCTTGCACGCCATTTCCTTTTAAATTTGTGAAATTGTAAAAGGAGAACCGAATACAACCAAAGGAGAACCGGGAGAAGGTGTCTTTTCTCAATCTTGGATCCGGAGGTCGGTGGGAGACGCGGGTCAAATGAAGTATGTGAATCCTTTTTGTTAGGCAAGATGACTAAGTCACCCTTTACCGGTGTGGGTGAAAGGGCTAAATGCTTGTTGGAAATAGTGCATACGGATGTATGCGGTCCGTTCAAGCATGTTACAAGGAACAACTCAAGATACTTCGTTACATTGACTGATGATTTCAGTAGATATGGATATGTCTACTTGATTAGGCAAAAGTCTGAGGCCTTTGAGGTCTTTAAGACATTCCAAAGCAAAGTCCAGAATCAATTAGGCAAGACTATCAAAGTATTTTGCTCCGATAGGGGAGGCGAGTACTTGAGCTTAGAGTTCCGTGATCATCTTGTTAGGTGTGGGATTATTTCGCAACTAACTCTTCCTAGGACGCCACAATTGAATGGTGTCGCCGAGCGGAGGAATCGGACATTGCTGGACATGATCCGGTCGATGATGATGTTGGAGTCTGCCCACTGACACACGTACGCCAGTTGATCACTACCGATGATGTATGGGCCTATCGGGTCACACGCCGGGAGTTGATCTTGACAACAACCTAAAAGGGAGGGTTGGAAATGATTAATTAAAGATAGTTGGTAATCAGGAAGGGTTAGCGGCGCTAAACCCTGCTGTCGCTAACTTGGCCGCGTTAGCGGCGCTAACCTTAAGTGGTTAGCGGCGCTACGTTTGGGCGGTTAGTGGCGCTAACCCGACTGACAGATTACAACTTTATTCCCTCCACCTCCATTCTCCACCAATGCATGTTGAGCACTATGTCTGGCCTTGGGAGGTTCTAGAGGCTTTTCTGGAGTGTTAAAAAGTACATGCAACTCACTCTTTTCTCTCTTGATGGTTTTGGAAAACACACACACATATGAAACCTATAGTGGTAGTTCTTATGGGTGTTGAAGAGAGAGCTTGAAGTGAGAGTGTCCTGGAGTTCTTTAGTGTTGTTGTTCCAGAAGGTGTCTCCATATGGTGTAGGACACCCGATGGCTCGCTAGTACGAGTGGATCACGGTTTTCCCGGGGTGGACTTCGATAGAGCAAGGAAGGTGCCATAGCTCGGTTCTTGATCTACATCAACTCCAGAGATATCAGGGGTATTTATCTCTTCTCTCTTTTCTTTTGTAGTTGCATAACTTGGTTGTAGAGTTAGATCTATTGATGGGGTTCACCATGTGGTCTTGTTCATTATTTGAAAATTCGTTTTTGACCTTGCATGCTTCCGTTGCTGTGTACCACGAACCCCAACAGTGGTATCAGAGCCAGCTCTACACTGGTTTTGCACTAGATGGCCAAGAAAATCCGAAAAATGTGATTTTTGGTTCTATCCAGTGTTTAGCGGCGCTAACTTTTCAATGTTAGCGGCGCTAAACCTTAGTTAACGACGCTAAAGTCGGAGTCAACAGTACTCTTTGTTAAACTGACTTGTTTTAATGTCGTCTCGCGATAGCGGCGCTAACTCGTTATAGTTAGCGGCGCTAACCCCTTACTGGCAGAATGCATGGTTTTTGCCTTAAATCAATTTTGTTGGATTTTTGGGCTATTTGTACTTGCTGGAATTGTTCCAGATTTAAGCTGTGTTTAGATTAAAGTTGCCTTATGTCTTGGTTGATGTATTTATATGTGGATTAACATTTAGGCATGAAAATGGTTAATTGCATATACTTACATTGTGTACATATGACTATGGAATTTTGAATTGTTTAAAATTCCTAATGCATATGTACATAGGATTATTTGTGCCTTGAGTGATTTGATAATCTTAACCAAGACATATAAGATTTGCATGGTTTTGTGTGGCACACCATGTGTAGTTTGTGATTTCTTGTATGTGGTTGTAGTATGTGTATCCGGTAACATTTTGAGCCTTTGAGACCTATGTGATGTGTTTGGTTGTTTAAATTAATTTGTTCATTCATTTGGTGGTTTGTACCACATAATGGTTTGTAATAATTTAATTTATTCGGTTTGTATATTTTAACGGCTTGCATGCCGATTTCATATTCTTTGTAATTTGTAGTATTAGCTTAGAATAGAAATTGTGGCTTGCATGCCATTTCCTTTTAAATTTTGTAAATTGTAAAAGGAGAACCGAAGCAACCATCAAGAATGGAGGGTGTCTTGGCAAGCTTGGATCCGGAGGTCGATTGGAGACGCAATGGATCGAGTGGGAGGAGCACACATCAAGTCATTCGGTCTAGTCCTTAGATGACTTAGTCTTACACGTTGGCTCACGGGCAAGGCTCATAGGATTGGCTCGTTACCGGATTTATATTACATGCGTGGTTGTTATTATTTCGTTTTGTTTCTTGCATGGTGTTGGAGAATGCCCACGAACACACGTACGCCAAATGATCACTACCGATTATGTATGGGCCTATCGGGTCACACGCCGGGGGTTGACCTTGACACAACCTAAAAGATGAGGGTGAGAAAGGATAAATAATGATAGTTGGTTTCCCGCAGGGGTTAGCGGCGCTAACTCTGGCGTCGCTAAATCAGCCGCGTTAGCGGCGCTAACCATGGGAGGTTAGCGGCGCTAACTATGGGCGGCTAGCGGCGCTAACCCTGCCTGACAGAAACAACTTTATTCCTTTTTACCTCTTCTCTCCACCAATGCATGGCATTGCCATCATTGCACTCAGGCCGTCTTTGGGGAGACCTGGAGTCATCTCTGGGTTTATAAAAGTGTAGCCTTTCTCCTCTTTTGTCTCTCTTGATGAATTTGAGAGATAAGACCTTAGAATCAAAAGAGTGTTCTAAGAAAAGAAGAGAGAGCTCCTTGAGTGTTCCTGGTGGTTTTGGTTCGTGTTCCTCATAGTACTTTCAGAGAGGGAAGAGTACTTGGAGTGCTAGTACACTTGGGTCACGCTAGTCTCGGGGTGGACTTCGATTGAACCGAAGAAGGAGCCGAAGAAGGAGGTCACAAGTTCGGTGCTAGCATCACACCACCATCAGAGACATCAAGGGTATAAATCTCCTCCTTTCTCTCCTGTTTAGTTGCTTAACTAGCTTGTAGAGTTACATCCACTTATGGGGTTCATCTTGTGGTTTCCTTTTATGTTTGAAAATTCGTTTTTTGACCTTGCATGCTTCCGTTGCTATGTACCACGAACCCCAACAGTGGTATCAGAGCCAGCTCTACACTGGTTTTGCACTAAATGGCCAAGAAAATCCGAAAAATGTGATTTTTGGTTCTGTCCAGTGTTTAGCGGCGCTAACTTTTCTATGTTAGCGGCGCTAAACCTTAGTTAACGGCGCTAAAGTCGGAGTCAACAGTCCTCTATGGTAAACTGACTTGTTTTAATGTCGTCTCGCGATAGCGGCGCTAAACTGTGTTAGCGGCGCTAACTCTTTATAGTTAGCGGCGCTAACCCTACTGGCAGAATGCATGGTTTTGCCTTAAATCAATTTTGTTGGATTTTTGGGCTATTTGTACTTGCTGGAATTGTTCCAGATTTGAGTTGTGATCAGATTAAAGTTGCCTTATGTCTTGGTTGATGTATTTATATGTGGATTAACATTTAGGCATGAAAATGATTAATTGCATATACTTACATTGTGTATATATGACTATGGAATTTTGACTTGTTTGAGGTTTATGAGTGCCTTGGGTGATTAGATAATCTTAACCAAGACATATAAGATTTACATGGTTTTGTGTGGCACACCATGTGTTGATGTGTGATTTCTTGTATGTGGTTGTTGTATGTATATCCGGTAACGTTTTTGAGCCATATGACCTATGTGATGTGTTTGGTTGATTTAGATTAATGTATTAATTCATTTGGTGGTTTGTACCACAATGGCATGTAATAATTAATCTATTTATTTGGTTTGTAATTTTAACGGCTTGCATGCCGATTTCGTATTCTTTGTAATTTGTAGAATTAGCTTAGAATAGAAATTGTGGCTTGCATGCCATTTCCTTTTAAATTTGTAAATTGTAAAAGATGAACCGAAGCAACCAACAAGAACCGTGTGGAGGGTGTCTTGGCGTACTTGGATCTGGAGGTCGGTAGGAGACGCAATGGATCAAGTGGGAGGAGCACACATCGGGTCATTCGGTCTAGTCCTTAGATGACTTAGTCTTGCCCGTTGGCTCACGGGCAAGACGCATAGGATTTGGCTCCTTACCGGATTATATTACATGCGTGGTTGATTTTATTTTATATATTTTCTTGCATGGATGTTTAGGTTCTTCGCATGCTAGAAAATTTTTTAAAATAATAAAATCAAAGAGTTTTAAATTGGTTTACAAACTCCGCGCGCCACATAGACAAGAATTGGTTAAAAGTGTTTTAACCGGAAAAACTAAAACCCGTTTTTCAAAAGTAAATCTCACACCACCCGTAAGATGACACCGCCCGATTCTAGTGAAACAAGATCGGTTTGTCGAGCTCTAGCCGAGACCGGTTTTGTGTAACTGTGTGGAAGGCGCGTGTGGCAACTCGCAAGGTCGGTTGTCGAGCTCTAGCCGAGCCGGCCATTGGGCTAGAGTACCACCGTGTATCTTGACGGACGATTTACAATTCCAAGACTTAAAACGCATTGGTAGTTGTCGAGCTCTAGCCGAGCTATCAAAGTGGGTTAATGAGGAATTGGTGTGGAGGGATCAAACATGCCAAATGGGTGCTAAGAGTAACTAGGATCCCACAAGTGCCTAAGAGTTGTGATCACGGATTGCAATTGATAAATAGTTTACCGGCCTAAAATAGCTCTATGAAGTGATCCGCGGAAAACCCATCATGGATTAGGGATTTTGAGGTTCTTAGCCCTTGTTAATATAATTTGTTTTTAAAACAAGAGGGTAATTATCTTAACAAGGATTTAATACAACAATAACTAACCATTTCGTACTTTGCTTGTAGATGGCATCTACTAGCAACACCAACACCACCAACATGTCACTCCGTCCATTTTTAGAGAAGGAGAAACTCACGGGGCCAAACTTTATGGATTGGCATAGGACTTTGAGAATTGTCCTACGTCATGAAATGAAGCTAGAGGTCCTTGAGTCACCTCTTCCGGAGGCTCCTGCTACCAACGCGGCGAGGGCCGTCCGCGAGGCGTATGAAAAATGCCTCAAGGACACAAATGACGTGACTTGCCTTATGCTAACGACCATGAGTCCCGAATTGCAAAGGCAATTCGAGAAAGTGAGTGCGTTTGAGATAATTTCTCAGCTGAAGGACATGTTCCAACAGCGAGCTAGGCAAGAACTCTATGAGTGCGTCAAGGCCTTCATCGGTTGCCGGATGCAGGAGGGCGGCAATGTGAGCTCCCACGTACTTAAGATGAAAGGGTACGTGGATCAGCTCGAGGAGTTGGGCTTTCCCATGGGGAAGGAGTTGGCGGTTGATATCATCCTCCAATCCTTGCCTCCTGCATATGGTCCGTTCATTGTGAACTTCCACATGCATAGTATGGACAAGTCCATTATGGAATTGCATGGCATGCTAAAAACCGCCGAGGGCGAGCTTGCCAAGTCAAAGCCCACCACCTCCACTGCCGTTCTCACCATCTACGAGGGTGGTAACAAGCGGAAGCAACCGGCTTCGGGCTCCAAGGGGAAGGGAAAGAAGAAGGCCAAGGCCCAAGGGCCGAAGCCCAAACCTAACCCAACCCCGGAGCCGAAGGGGAAGCAAGTAGCTCCCGCTGCCACCTCACCGGAAGAGGCAACCTGCTACTTCTGCGGGGAGAAGGGTCACTACCGGCGTAGTTGCCCCAAGTACACGGAGGAGCTCAAGAAGCTTCACTCTAAAGGTGCCGCTGCCTCCGGTACGTACATGATTGAACTCCATAACACTTCTACTTCTAACGCCTGGGTTTTAGACAGCGGGTGTGGTACTCACGTTTGTAATAATGTGCAGGTACTAAGAAGAAGTAGGGACTTGGTTGATGGAGAGCTAGATCTCATCACGGGAAACAAGGCGGTTGTCCCGGTTGAGAAGATTGGGAGTGTAGAGCTCGCCTTTCCTTCCGGCTTATCTATTGTTTTGTTAAATGTATCTTTTGCGCCCTGCGTGGCAAGAAACATTATTTCATTGTATGCCTTGTATGACGATGGTTTTACTTTTAAATTTGAGAATGGTAGTATTTTATGTTACAAAGATCATGTCTTTTATTTTAAAGCATTTCCATGTCATGGCATATATGAAACAAGCGTAAGCTTGCAAAGCACTAGATCAATCATGAATGTTGATTCGGGTCCCAAAAACGTTTTGGATAAATTGTCTCTATGGCATGGTCGGTTAGGCCACATAAACAAGAAACGCATCGCCAAGCTCCAAGTGGATGGGATCTTGGAATCATTTGACCACGGGTCTAATGGCGTATGCGAATCTTGTATATTGGGCAAGATGACCAAAGCACCCTTCACCGGTGTTTGTGAGAGGGCGCAAGACTTGTTGGATATCGTTCACACGGATGTGTGTGGTCCGTTCAAGCATGCCACAAGAGATCATTCCCGCTACTTTGTTACCTTTATTGATGATTATAGTCGATACGGGTATGTCTACTTGTTGAGACAAAAGTCGGATACCTTTGAGGTATTTAAGACTTATCAAAACGAGGTAGAAAATCAACTAGGGAAAAGGATTAAGATGCTACGATCCGATAGAGGCGGTGAATATCTTAGTTCCGAGTTCCGTGAACATCTAAGGGATTGTGGGATTATCTCGCAATTGACCCCTCCTAGGACGCCACAATTAAATGGTGTCGCCGAGAGGAGGAACCGAACATTGTTGGATATGGTTTGGTCTATGATGGTTCGTACGGACGTTGCCGTTACGTTTTGGGGATATGCGCTTGAGACGGCCGGTAGAATCCTTAACCTCGTACCAACAAAGAAGGTTAAGAAAACACCGTATGAGATGTGGCATGGAAAGGTTCCATCCATTTCATATTTAAAGGTCTGGGGTTGTCCTGCCTACGTAAGACGTGAGGTTGAGGACAAGTTGGAGCCCAGGGCCTAAAGGTGCTTTTTCATTGGTCATCCTGCTGGGTCTATGGGATATTTGTTTTACAAACCTTCGGAGAACAAGGTGTTTGTTGCTCGAAGGGCGATGTTCCTTGAAAGGGAACTGTTATCCAAAGACGCTAGTGGGAGAAAGGTTGATCTTGAAGAAATTCAAGAGACTGCCAATGTAGAACCTGATGTTGGGACTAGCTCACAACCTGAGAGGGTTGAATCTCAGCATGATGAAGCTGGAGATGATGTAAACCCGTTGCCTATTAGAAGATCTGGTAGAAGTCGGCATGAGCCAAAGAGATATGGTTTTCACATATCTGAGGGCACCGACATGGTAGTGGTCTCTGATGAGCCTACCAAATACCAGGACGCTGTGGTGGGCCCTGAGTCCGCCAAGTGGCTAGAGGCAATGGAATACGAGATTCAGTCCATGTCGAATAATCAAGTCTGGGACTTGGTTGATCCCATGCCGGGATGCAAACCCGTAGGGTGCAAGTGGGTCTTCAAGAAGAAGATCGGCATGGATGGCGAGTTAGACACCTTCAAGGCCCGACTGGTGGCTAAGGGTTTCACTCAAACTCATGGTATAGACTATGAGGAAACCTTTTCACCGGTGGCTATGATGAAGTCTATCCGGATACTTTTGGCCATTGCTGCATTTCATGATTATGAGATTTGGCAAATGGACGTCAAAACCGCGTTCCTTAATGGAACACTAGCAGAGGATGTGTATATGACACAGCCTGAGGGTTTTGTACATCCTGAGTTTCCGGATAAAGTCTGTAAGCTTAAGAAGTCCATTTATGGGCTTAAGCAAGCCTCTCGAAGCTGGAACCTGTGTTTCGACGAGAAGGTCAAAGAGTTTGGCTTCTCTAAAAGCAAGGATAAGCCATGTGTTTACATTAGAGCTAGTGGGAGCATAGTTGTATTCCTAGTTCTTTATGTAGATGATATTCTACTAATTGGGAATGACGTCCCAACTTTGCAAGGGGTAAAAGCCTGGCTAGGGAGTTGTTTCTCAATGAAGGATCTTGGGGATGCAGCTTACATTCTTGGGATCAAGATCTATAGAGATAGATCCCGCAGGTTGATCGGATTAAGCCAGAGTACGTACATAGACAAGGTCCTAAAGAGATTTAGGATGGAGGATTCCAAGAAGGGGTTCATACCTATGTCGCATGGTTTAGTGTTGAGCAAGGCTCAAAGCCCGAGTTCCCCTGAGGAACGGGAAGTAATGAGTCGAGTTCCATATGCTTCGGCAATTGGCTCGATCATGTACGCCATGTTATGTACTAGGCCTGATATATCTTGTGCATTGAGTATGACAAGTAGATATCAAGCCAATCCTGGTGAAGCTCATTGGACGGCAGTAAAGAACATTCTCAAGTATCTTCGGAGGACTAAGGAGATGTTCTTGGTGTATGGAGGTGCGGAAGAGCTACGGGTGACTGGTTACTCAGATGCTAGCTTCCAAACCGATCGGGACGACTGCCGATCTCAATCGGGTTTGTGTTCCTGCTCAATGGTGGTGCTATTTCCTGGAGAAGCTCCAAGCAAGACACTGTGGCCGATTCTACTACCGAGTCGGAGTATATTGCGGCCAGTGAAGCTGTGAAGGAGGCTGTATGGATGAAGAAATTCATCCAAGATCTGGGAGTGGTTCCTAGCATTGCCGACCCTGTTGAGGTGTTCTGTGACAACGAGGGTGCGGTTGCTCTTGCCAAGGAACCAAGGTCTCACCGACGCACGAGACATATTCCGCGGAAGTATCATTACATCCGGGACGTGGTCGAATGTGGAGACATAGTTATCAGCAGAGTACACACGGATAGCAATGTGGCGGATCCGTTCACCAAACCTTTATCGCAAGCAAAGCATGACGCTCATACTCGAGCTATTGGGATTAGATTTGATAGTGATTTGGTTTGATCATGCCTTTATATTTGGTTAGTATATTTGTTGTATTTACCCTTTAGGGAACATGAAGCAGTATTGTATTTATTGTATTTATCGATTATTAAATGGGATTTGGTAATACGCAAGTTGCGGGTATTTCTTTAAATCTTTACTGTGTTCCAACTTAGCATGTTTTGCTCTTCCCTGAATGCGCAAGCATTCTAAATGTCCACAGTCGGTCATTCTTCTCGGGAAGGAAGTATGAACTAAGACTGAGGGAAGTAATTGGTCATGTGTCCAATGGGGATTGGGGCACGGGGACGCAATTCTTCGCCTGTACTTGAAAGTGTTTCAAGTGACTGGACGACCCACATCTGATTTTACTTTGTGGTACATGTCATAAGTAAATCGGGATGATAATATCAATTCATCCTCAGACTGGAGATGCACGTGGCTGCATCACTTTGGTTTGCTTTGTTCTATTTGCTTTCAAACGCAGTCCGTAACTGGCTGTTATAAAGGGAGTAGTTGGGCAGAGTATGATCACTGTGGTGGGCAGTGTAATGTTGGGATTTCGTGGGCTCACAGCGGAAGCAAGGTACAAACAAAATAGCCCAATGTACAAGCAATCAAAGCATAAAACCGAAATCCCTCAAATGGACCAAACTCTATGTTCAAGAAATGCAACAAGAAGGAAAGAGGTGTTATACCTTTCTCCTAAGCTCCAGAAAAGTGATTGTCTCGTGGTGTTGAGCTCCAAGAACAAATTGCGGATCGACTAATGGGATATACCCCGGTAACACGCCAACCTCTTGAGCTAGCAAGCCTCCATGGTACTTCTACTCGAAAAACACTTCTGGAACAACAATAAAACGAGACCAAACTCTGGAGAACAACCTTCTCCCTTGAACTTCTCTTGACCTCTTGTAGCACCAAAGAAGATAATGTATATTTTGAGAGAGAGAGCTTCAAGAAAGAAAACCCAAATCAAAATGAGTTACACCTCTTGTGCTCCAGATTTCGTCTAATATTCCCTCTCCACCGCCCCCAACATCGAGAGTTGTAAAAACAACATGCATTGGTCATTTTGGAGGTGGAAATGACAAAATGACACTGGCAGGGTTTAGCGGCGCTAACCAAGAGTTAGCGGCGCTAACTCAAAAGTGTTAGCGGCGCTAACGCGCCCTGTCAGCGATTTGACACAAAGTACATGCAGCCGTAGCGGCGCTAACCTATAGGACTTAGCGGCGCTAACCCCTAACAGTTAGCGGCGCTAACGCGGCCTGCGATGTCACCTTTTGTCTTTTGCCATATTTGGTCCCTTAACTTAAGTTGCTGTCAGGTTAGACCCCGGTGTATGACCCAACAGGCCCATACATCATCAGCAGCGGTCTATATGGCGTACGTACATTAGTGGGCATATCTCTAACAGACTCCCACTTGCACATAATGCACCGTACCCATGTAACCACCGACAAAGAGCGGCCTCTAGCAAAGCATCGATGCCCCCAAGTCAGTATGGGTTCCGCTTCCTTGCAGAAAACCATAACCTACATAAAACGTAGAGGGCCTATAGATAAGTGATCAAACATCCTTTTGTTCGCGATATCCTTGTGAACACGAGACATGGATTAATATGTCAATCTCCAGATCGTTCACGATTATGTTTCTCGATCAAGATTGGTGGTGACCAAAATTTAAGGACATATCTGATTCTCAATCAATATTCCTTTGCGCATGGCCATGCTTATTTTGGTGTCAGCGCCCAATCATCGAGGGGCCCAGGGATATCTCTCATACAGGAGGAACAAATTCCATTGACTGTACAATCCCATAACATGAACCTTGTCTTACCCAGCTATTCCCTTTATAATAGCCAGTTACGAACTACGTTTTGAAATAACCAAAGTAAGAAAGTTTCATGCTATGGCAATTCATACATCTCGGGTCGAAGGACGTAATGATATTATCATCCCGAGTTACTTGTGACCATGATCCATGAAGTGAACTCAGGTGTGGGTCTTCCAGTCACTTGAAACCCCTTTCAAGCACAGGTTACTGTTGCGTTTCATGCATTCAATCCTTGATTAATGCATAACCAACACCTAACCTCAGACTTATTTCAAACTTCCTTCCCTTGAAGAATGACTGACTGTGGAATTTTAGAATGTATAAACATTCTGGGAAGTGGTTAAACATGCTAAGATGGAACACAGTAAAGTCTTATGAATGTAACCGAATCACTCGCATATCGAAACAAGCATAAATTACAATACTGTCTGTATCGTTCCCAAAACTTATAAGTAAATCAAACATATACTAAAACGATATTTAAGCCCGATCATAAGCATGAACAATGCTTTTATACCTAGTATGAAAGTCATCACTAGTATTTGACAATGGCTTAATTATGGGATCATTTACCCGATATCCCTTTGTACTCTTTTGTATTCTCTTATTAAACCACTAGCGAAGTGTTTAAAGAGATCATTTACAAAGTTATCATAGTCATCATATCCTCAATGTTACAGAAGTCAACAATAGGATTAATGACACTTATGATTATCAGAGTCGACATACTCTCAATGTAACCGAAGTTCACAATAGAGTCATTGACACTCATGTTTATCAGAGTCGACATACCCTCATTGTGACCGAAGTCCACAATAGGGTCGATGACACTCATTTAGGTCTAAATGTCGTATCTATACCACATACTTGATTAATCTAAACTTCGATAAAATCGACAGTCTCATAAGCATAGATTTGCTTGCAGTAATAACTTACTCAAGACAATTCTACTTTCGTCGAACATCAACAACATACATCAGTACTTTTTGAATTAGAAAATCCACTTGATTCCATATTTTCTATTTATACTCATAGAACAACAATTCCACCATTAGGTTGTAGAACAACCCTAAATTAGGACATTATTTTCAATGAGCATATTTGACTAGGAACACATGATGCTCCCACTAGCCCTGACAAGGGTATTTGGCTTAATCTACGCTTTCTAGAAAATTCATTCCTTTGACTTTCTCATAAAGCAGGATTACAGCCACAAGATGCAAGTTTTGCTGACCTTAGTCATGAACACAATTTGGACATAATGGATATATAAGGCCTCGGAACATGATTCAAACATTTCCTCAATTTAATCCTGCAAAGGATCTTGGCCTTTTATTTCCATGCGAGATTACTTGTTTCCCCATAGTGACAACAATGTTTCGCTTAATCCAGACTTAATCTGGTTTTTATGGATGAATGAGACCCTCGGAAAATGCCTTAAGTATTTCCTCAACTTGATCCTATGAAGGATTCAGATCTCTTTTGTCCATGTGAGCAAACTTGTTTCCACAAGGTGACAACAAAATTACACTTTATCCAAATTATCTTCAACATAACCACTAGAACTTGTTTCCATAAAATCAATATGAAACACTTTGTCTCTAGTCGGTATTTGAAGTTGTCCATTATGGCATATATGTTAGTCCCTTCACCCTTCTTGAATTACACCTTAGGTGTGGGATTAACCCAAGTCAAGTACTTGGATGCAGCAAATAGGTTACACCATTATCTTCTTCTATTTACTAGTGAACACAGGGTCCCACTATGTTTCCGATGAATGGTAACATCACAATGATTTACCATCAAACTGCTGTTAGTAAAATATGACAACCTCATATCTAAACAACCTTCTTGATTACCATCAGATATAAAGAAGCAATGGATATTGTCAGGTTTTACCAGCATCTCTATGCTGATTAAATGCTAGTGTCAACATTAGGTCTTTTATTTAAGTTTTACGTTCTTCCACTGGAATGCTTTTGTAAATTGTACTTTCCCTTTTGCGCAACCAAACATGGTTCCCAAAATTTCAAGAAACAATTATCCAAAACTCAGATGAACTACTTAAATATGTAGGCATCAACTTATAATTCATCCATCTCCCACTGAATGTAGACTGGATAATTTAAGTTATGAGATTGACAAGCAAAGAACTCTTTCTAGTCAATATCTCATTCGATGCTTAAGTGACCACAATGCTGTGTTTTAGATCGAGGACTTGGTTCATAAAATTAATGTATACCAACCACATTGAATACATGTTTTAGGCCTGCCTTTTACCAGATCATCAACACAGATATCCGGTTTTATTTAAAGTAACACCATGTGCAAATGTGTTTCTTCGGAAAAACGAATTATGGGTTAAACCCATGATTCATTTTATGTTTAAACCAATATAGATAAGAAAACTTAGCATCTATTCTAGATCTAAGAATTTATATCTATATGCCCTTATTGATTCTTAATTCTCTTTAGGTTAGTTCCGAACACCACTAGGTTTTAGACATAAGCCTTTTCTCTAGTAAACATTCTCTCAACTACTACCATAAAGATAGTGATGAAGAATTTCACTAGTGTCACTCTTTGTGGCATACTTGAACGGATTATCCACACAAAAATGATCATATCCAACAAGTGACAATCCTTCCTTACCAATACTGGTGAAGGATTTCATTAATCATCCTATTCCAATAAACAAGATTTGTATCTTTCATTTAGCCCGAGGCTAAACTTTTACAAAGATCCTAACCACATGGATCTAAGCGATGCAAATGTTGTTTACTTGGTCAAGTTTGATTATGCCATAGAGCTAATATATCCAAATCACTTTTGGATTTAAGAATCAATTGTTCATGATTGTCTTATTACTTATAACGAGCCTTTATGTATGCAATGATATGGATAAGTTTTGATAAAATCATCTCAAAATAATTTTTCAAAATTGTTTCAATTCTAAGTCATATCCATCGTCATCAAATGTGTATTTAAGCACTAAAATAGTCAAAATAACACAAAAGCATAGACATGGATCGAATTTGAAATGAAACTATTAAAATGAAAAATCTTTGTAAAATACAAGATTCAAAAAACATCCATCATCTCCAAAGGAGCATACACTAAAGTAGTTCTTGCCACGCAGGGCATACAAACAAAAGTAATAATAAATCCGGATTTAATGGCGAGACCAACACTCCCATTTCTCTTGAAGAATACAATTAACAAAATTTCTTCTTCAGAGATCCGGTTCTTCAAGCTTTTTCCTTTTTACAACGAATAGACCTACACTTTGCAACAAAAATAAATTTGTAACAAACGTGAGTCTTATAGCTCGGGTATACATCCCAGCTTATAAGGAATAGCAATGAAGTATAATCATGAATGTACCTCAAGTAGGAAAATTAACTCTCTCTTGTCTGAGAAGTTTTATATCCTTTCGGCACGAAGGGCAGGCATGACGGCCCCAATCCCCAAATCTACCGCAGAAGTAGCAAACCACCCCTTGTTGAGTCTCTTTAGGCACATCATCAATGTCCATAGACTCAAAACTTGAAGCAAGCTTGGAAACTCCAACTTCTTCTTTTAATGGGATCGATTTCTTCTTCTTCATGTTATGTTGTTCCTTAGAACCAAAAACAAGAGTGGATGAAGATGATGCATGCTTGGACATGTTAGATTCTACAACCTTCAACATTCCATGCAATTCATCTATAGACATTTCCTTTCCATGCATATGATAGTCCTTTATAAACTTTTCATATGTGGAGGGCAGAGACTGAAGTATGAAATTCACACTAAGCTCCCTCCCTATAGGAAAACCTAATCTCTCCATCTGGTCCATGTATGATTTCATCTTCAAAACATGGGCACTTACACTCCCGCCTTCCCGCATCTTACAACCGGTTAGACTTTTAACACACTCAAAATGTTCTTGTCTAACTTGCTGTCGGAAAACATCCTTCAGCTTGTTAATCATGTCATACACAGTCATGTGCTGAAATTGCTTTCGCAGTTCCGAGCTCATACTTGATAACATGAGACTAACAACATCGTGTGTATCCCGAACACGCTTTTCATACGCATATCGGATAGCCCATTCCGCATTGATAGCAGGTGGTTCAGGAAGGGGTTCCTCAAGAATGTGCAACTTAGACTCAGCACGTAGGACAATTCTCAATTGCCTAAGCCAGTCAACAAAGTTCACTTCCGTGAGTTTCACCCTTTGTAGAATCATACGAAGTGAAAAATTCGACGTGTTGTGGTTTTGATTCGACATCCTATATTAAAGTAGAGTACACGAATTAGTTAGTTTGATTTGAATCCTCGTTAAAATAATTACCCTTATCGTCTCGAAAAATATTTTAACAAGGGCTAAGAACCATATTTCACTCCAATTCATGACGGGGTTGCCGCGGATCACTTCATGGAGCTATTTAGGCCGATAACCACTTTACCGATTGCAATCTCTATTGCAACTCTTAGACACTTGCGGGATCCTACGACAACCATCGGTCGTTTGGCATGTTTGATCCCTACTAGCACCAATTCCAAATTAAAATTCTTGGTTGACTCGTGCTAAGCTCGACAATCACTCAAGGATTCTAATTTGTAATTGCAAATCGTCCAACAAGATACACGGTGATACCCCGACCACTACCGGCTCGTGCTAAGCTCGACAACCGATAATTTCAAGATCCCACACTCACCTTCCACACAGATCCACATGGAATAACTCGTGCTAAGCTCGACAATCACTCCATGCTTCACTAGATTTGGGTGGTGTCATCTTTTGGATGGTGCAAGATTTACGTTTTAATGAAAACGGGCTTTTGTTTTCGGCTTGGTTACTGATTAACTTGTTTAGTGACAAAACCTATTTTCACTAGGTGAGTTAATCTTGTATGTGAGCGTGCGAGAGAGTTGTAAACCATTTTTACCAAATCTCTTGTGATTTTATTAATTTCGAAAAAATTTTCTAGCATGCGAATCCTAAGCAAACCATGCAAGAATAAAATAAAATCACATCACACGCATATATACGAAATAAATTGGTAACCCTTGCCAAAATCCTATGCGTTCTTCCCGTGAGCCAAAACGGGTAGAACGTAGTCAACTAAGGGACGGAAGGTCTTCAATGCGAGCTCCCACTAGAACCGCTATCACCAATGGACTTCACCGGCTTCTATGGACACGCTCCATCTCCTTCCGACTCCATCTTGTGTGTTTTCATCCAAATTGTACAACAAATACAATAGAAATTGAAATGGCGTACAAGCCACACTAATTTCCTATTTATCTAGTACAAATACACGGATGAATGAAATGGCATGCAAGCCACAATATTATTACAAATATAACAATTTTAATAAATATTACAGCCCATGTGATTAAAAATCACCAAATGCATCCAAACACACAAAGTCAACCACAAGGTCAAAGACAAGGTTACCAATTTCAAATCTATCACATACAACCAAACAAACAAGGTGGTAACAAAATTACCAAACACTAAACTGGAACAAATTTCCAGAATCACAAAAGGCTAAAAATTTCCGAGACCAAAACTGATTTTAACTTTGAAAATTAAAACTGTTACAGCGCGTTAGCGCCGCTAACATTTATGAGTTAGCGCCGCTAACCCGAGGTTAGCGCCGCTAACCCTTGTCGAACAGAAAACAACCATTTTGATTTCGGGATTTTTCAAGCCACCAAGTGCAGATCTAACATAGAGGTGGCTCTGATACCACTAGCGGGATTTCGTGGGCTCACACCGGAAGCAAGGTATAAACAAAATAGCCCAATGTACAAGCAATCAAAGCATAAAACCGAAATCCCTCAAATGGACCAAACTCTATGTTCAAGAAATGCAACAAGAAGGAAAGAGGTGTTATACCTTTCTCCTAAGCTCCAGAAAAGTGATTGTCTCGTGGTGTTGAGCTCCAAGAACAAATTGCGGATCGACTAATGGGATATACCCCGGTAACACGCCAACCTCTTCAGCTAGCAAGCCTCCATGGTACTTCTACTCGAAAACCACTTCTGGAACAGCAATAAAACGAGACCAAACTCTGGAGAACAACCCTCTCCCTTGAACTTCTCTTGACCTCTTGTAGCACCAAAGAAGATAATGTATATTTTGAGAGAGAGAGCTTCAAGAGAGAAAACCCAAATCAAAATGAGTTACACCTCTTGTGTTCCAGATTTCATCTAATATTCCCTCTCCACCGGCCCCAACATCGAGAGTTGTAAAAACAACATGCATTGGTCATTTTGGAGGTGGAAATGACAAAATGACACTGGCAGGGTTTAGCGGCGCTAACCAAGAGTTAGCGGCGCTAACTCAAAAGTGTTAGCGGCGCTAACGCGCCCTGTCAGCGATTTGACACAAAGTACATGCAGCCGTAGCGGCGCTAACCTATAGGACTTAGCGGCGCTAACCCCTAACAGTTAGCGGCGCTAACGCGGCCTGCGATGTCACCTTTTGTCTTTTGCCATATTTGGTCCCTTAACTTAAGTTGCTGTCAGGTTAGACCCCGGTGTATGACCCAATAGGCCCATACATCATCAGCAGCGGTCTATATGGCGTACGTACATTAGTGGGCATATCTCTAACATGTAAGTCAAAGGAATTTGTTCCTCTGTTTAGAGAGATATCCTTGGGCCCCTCGATGATTGGTCGCTGACACCAAAATGCATGGCCATGCTCAAAGCTTGCAATAATTTATGATTGATTGCAACTTGTATATTTTGGTCACCACCAGTCTAGATCGAGAAACATAATCATGAACGAACGGAGAATGACTTTGTAGCATGTCTCGTGTTCACATTGGATATCGCGAACAAAAGGAAGATTGATCACTTATCGATAGGACCTTTTCACATGGGTTGCAGATTGGTTTTTGTGCAGAAGACAAAACCCATACAGACTTGGGGGCAGAGATGTCTTACTAGAGGCCGCTCTTTGTCTGTGATGCATTGGGTACGTAGAGTCATGTGCAAGTGGGAGTCTGTTGGAGAATGCCCACGAACACACGTACGCCAAATGATCACTACCGATGATGTATGGGCCTATCGGGTCACACGCCGGGGGTTGACCTTGACACAACCTAAAAGATGAGGGTGAGAAAGGATAAATAATGATAGTTGGTTTCCCGCAGGGGTTAGCGGCGCTAACTCTGGCGTCGCTAAATCAGCCGCGTTAGCGGCGCTAACCATGGGAGGTTAGCGGCGCTAACTATGGGCGGCTAGCGGCGCTAACCCTGCCTGACAGAAACAACTTTATTCCTTTTTACCTCTTCTCTCCACCAATGCATGGCATTGCCATCATTGCACTCAGGCCGACTTTGGGGAGACCTGGAGTCATCTCTGGGTTTATAAAAGTGTAGCCTTTCTCCTCTTTTGTCTCTCTTGATGAATTTGAGAGATAAGCCCTTAGAATCAAAAGAGTGTTCTAAGAAAAGAAGAGAGAGCTCCTTGAGTGTTCCTGGTGGTTTTGGTTCGTGTTCCTCATAGTACTTTCAGAGAGGGAAGCGTACTTGGAGTGCTAGTACACTTGGGTCACGCTAGTCTCGGGGTGGACTTCGATTGAACCGAAGAAGGAGCCGAAGAAGGAGGTCACAAGTTCGGTGCTAGCATCACACCACCATCAGAGACATCAAGGGTATAAATCTCCTCCTTTCTCTCCTGTTTAGTTGCTTAACTAGCTTGTAGAGTTAGATCCACTTATGGGGTTCATCTTGTGGTTTCCTTTTATGTTTGAAAATTCGTTTTTTGACCTTGCATGCTTCCGTTGCTGTGTACCACGAACCCCAACACATGGATGTTTAGGATCTTCGCATGCTAGAAAACTTTTCAAAATAATAAAATCAAAGAGTTTTTAACTTGTTTACAAACTCCGCGAGCCACATAGACAAGAATTGGTTAAAATCGTTTTAACTGGTAAAACAAAATCCCGTTTTTTCAAAATTGTAAATCTCACGCCATCCGTAAGATGACACCACCCGAATCTAGTGAAGCAAGATCGGTTGTCGAGCTCTAGCCGAGCCGGTTTTGTGTAACTGTGTGGAAGGTGCGTGTGGCAACTCGCAAGGGTCGGTTGTCGAGCTCTAGCCGAGCCGGCCATTGGGCTAGAGTACCACCGTGTATCTTGACGGTTGATTTACAATTCCAAGAATTAAAACGCCTTGGTAGTTGTCGAGCTCTAGCCGAGCTATCAAAGTGGATTAATAAGGAATGGTGTGAGAGGGATCAAACATGCCAAATGGGTGTTGCGAGTACCTAGGATCCCGCAAGTGTCTAAGAGTTGCGATCACGGATTGCAATTGGTAAGTCGTTTACCTGCCTAAAATAGCTTCATGAAGTGATCCGCGGCAAACCCGTTATGGATTGGGGTATTTTGTAGGTTCTTAGCCCTTGTTAAGATAATTTGGTTTTCTTAAATCAAGTGGGTAATTATCATAACGAGGATTGTATCGAAACTTACTAAAACTCGTACTCTTATTTTAGATGGCAAATCTTAACGACACTACATCAAAACTATCATTTCGTTTATTCCTGGAAAAGGAGAGACTCATAGGAGTGAACTTCGTTGACTGGTATCGTGTATTAAGGATTGTCCTTCAACACGAGTCAAAGTTGCACGTCCTTGAGGGGCCTCTTCCGGAGCCACCTGCTACCAATGCGAACTGGGCCACGAGATACGCATGGGAAAAGCGTGTCAGAGATACACAAGATGTTTCTTGTCTCATGTTGTCGACTATGAGCTGTGAGCTGCGAAAGCAACTCAAGCATATGAGTGCGTACAACATGATTAATAAGCTAAAGGACATGTTCCCGCAGCAAGTTAGACAAGAACTTTTTGAGTATGTCAAGGCTTTGGTCGGTTGTAGGATGCAGGAAGGCGGGGATGTAAGTGTTCATGTCCTTATGATGAAGGCGTACATGGACCAAATGGAGAGACTAGGATTTCCTATAGGGAGGGAACTGATGGTGAACTTGGTTCTCCAATCCCTGCCCACGTCTTATGAGAAGTTCGTCATGGAATATCTCAAAGACAATATGGAATGGTCCTTAAGTGAGCTACATGGCATGTTAAAGGCTGCTGAGTTGAACATGGCCAAAGGTAAGCAAATCTCGTCCATACCCGCTAAGGCTACTGGGAATCAAAAAAATATAAGAAGAAGAAACTGACCTCAAATGGAAAGCTTGGTTTGACTAAGCCTACCATAAATGTGGAAGTTGAGGCAAATGAGATTGTGCCTCAAAATAACGTTCCACTTGGGGTAGTTTGCTACTTTTGTGGGGAAATTGGAAATTGGCGCCGTCACGTCTACCCTAAGTGCCTGAATGAGCTAAGTATCCTAAAGCGGAAGAACGTTAGCTCCTCGACTTCAGGTACATTCATAATTATACTCCATTGATCTTCTACTTCAAAAGACTAGGTTTTTGAACGCTAGTCAAAACACTCACGTTTGTCACAAACTTGTTTGTTGCAAAGTGTAGGTGTTTATCCGAAGTAGGCCGATGATGCATGGAGAGCTGGAAGAAGTGAAGAGAAGCTTATGTGCTTGTCTCTTACTAAAAGGATTGAAAGAGTTGATCTTGTCATTCCTACCAGCTAATTTATTACTTCATTAGATAGATGTTTTACGCCCTGCGTGGCAAGAAGCATTGTATCTTCTATGCTATTGATGATGATGAATATTACTTTGAATTATGTTATTGTGGGTTTAGAGTTTTATATCAAAGTTTATTCATGTCGTGGCATAAATAATAAGCTTTTGCTTAAGAAGTAATAATATGATCATTGATTAGTTATCCTTACAACATTGGTGATTTAACCATATAAACAAGATTATCGTTACAAAGCACCATGTGGATAGGTACTTGGAATCTTTTAGCTTTGAGCTATTAGTTAATGATTGAATCTTGCTTATAAAGTTAAATACCTATGACTTCCTTCACTAGTTGAAGTGAGAGGAATAAAAGTTTGTTGGACTACGCTTGCACTTCACGTATAAGGTGCAACCAAACAAAGTCATAAGGATGAACTAAGTATAAATTTGTTACCTTTACCTTTGATGGTAGAAGAAAAGGGCATTAGAAAAGTGTTTGAAACCTGAGAGGTATTCAAAGCTTACCCGTAACAAATTCATAACAAAAAAAAAAAAAAAAAAAAAAAAAAGGGCAAAAAGGAAACTAAAATACTCAAGTCTTAGGAGATGTTGAGATATAATAGATTCCTTGTTCATCATAAGAATTATGAGAATGTCTCATAATTTAACTCTCGTAAGATACATGTTTTACATGGATCGCCAAGTGGAGAAAAGGAACATACTAGTTATGATTCCAATTGATGGCTTAGACTTAAGTAACCTGACAGATAGGTGTACTTGAGTTGTGACGGGCAATGTTCTTGTTTAATTACAACAAAGATGGTCAAATTAGCAACCATGGAGGTTAGACTAGAAAGATAACTTTGCTTATCTACCTCATGGATTAAAGTTATCTTGTCTACATTTAGTGGGAGATGGATGAACTTTAAAAGATGCTAATACATTTAAACATGTTATTCTTGGTTTTGGATGTTCTTTTCATAACCTTTTGAGAACTGAGGAGAATTGCTCGAAAAGTGAAATGAACAACTGAAGCATTCCAGTGGAAGAACGTGTAATTTAAATAATGACCTGATGTTGACACTAGCATTCAATCAGTAAAGATTGGAACTTAACATGGCAATGTTGAAGTACTTGGCATTATGATATTACCTCTTCATAGGTCTGGCAAAAGTCATCATAAGACCGGAAATGTATTACATACATGAGGACGATGACTTGTTGATAATACATTGCGTATGTATCAATTACCGGAATCTGTAGTGGACCTTGGGTCTACTAAGATAAGGAAAGGTAATGAGATAAGCTATAATCCATGCTGGATTTCAAGGATGAGCTTGGATAATCCAACAACTATATGAGTCCAGAAAGGTGTAAAAAGATCTTTTGGATATAAGATCTGCATGGATTAATTTGTAGATAACTTCAAATACTGACTGGTTGGAATTGGTTTCATGATGATTGACCATGTGGAAGGTATCATATGAAGACATTCTTCCAGTGGATATGTTGAAGTTTACACGGACACTTACGCCCTTTGATGGCTGCACGATGCAAAGACCGTATTCCGTAATAGGAATTCAATGAGGAAGTGTTGGTAACACTGTCCGAAGGTGCTTTACATCTAAAGTATCCATGTAACATCTACAATACATAGAAAAGACTGCCTTGAACTTCAACAAACATCTAAGTTTTATGTTGTGAAAATCAAGTGGTTGAGTTTTCAATGAGCAATGATGAAACTTGGATAGATGTCAGAGCTAGTGGGAGGGTTGTTGTTATCCTATGTGATAATGGAGATAATGTCTTGATCATGTTTGGCTTTAAGTTTGAGTCAAGAATTATACGTCCATTAAGGATTGACAAAGCAATTTGTGAAGTACAAGAAATATTGAGATATGTTCTTGTTGATCATAAGATATGAAAGTAATTTATTACTCTATGTGATAGTTTATGTTTTAGGATAACCTCCAATTCGATTGGGGTTAGTGATTCTACAAATATTGTGTCGTTAGTAAATGTGATTATTAAAGTATCGGTGACTCTATAGAGATCCTTGTGAAAACTATGAGAGTGCGATGACTTTAACACATAAGATTTTATTCTTAAAGCATTGGTAACTCTATAGAGATCCTTGTGAAAACTATGAGAATACAATGGCTTAAGCAAATAAGATTTTATTCTTAGAGCATCAATAACTCTATAGAGATCTTTATGAAAACTATGAGAGTATGATGGCTCATGCACATTAAATTTTAGTTCCAAGCGTTGTTTGTCTTATTGGATTCCTTTAAGACAATGCATGTATAACGGCTTGGACAATTGATCATAATCCCATCAACGCACACTTTAGAAGTGGTTGGTTGGAGTAAGGATACGATCATAATCAGAGTACACACGGAGAGCAATGGTGGCGGATCCGTGAACTAAGCTATAGTAGTGGGTTAGTGATTTTATATCAGACTAGGGCCTGCATATACTTGGCTTAAATTCGTTTTAGTAATATTTTGATATGCTTTTCTTTTGGGAACATTAAGCAATATTGAGCTTCTGCTTGTATCGATTATCAAAAGGGTTTGGTAATGCGCGTGTAGCGGGTACTCTCAGTAAGCCTTATTGTGTTCCAACTTTGCATGTTTTACCTCTTCCCTGAATGTTTTACATTCTAAATGTCCACAGTCGGTCATTCTTCACGGGAAGGAAGTCTGAACTAAGACTGAGGGAAGTAATTGGTCATGTGTCTAATGGGGATTGGGGCACGGGGACGCAATTCTTCGCCTGTACTTGAAAGTATTTCAAGTGACTGGATGACCCACACCTGATTCTACTTTGTGGTACTTGTCATGAGTAAATCAGGATGATAATATCAGTTCATCCTCAGACTGGAGATGCACGTGGCTGCATCACTTTGGTTTGCTTTGCTCTAGTGGTTTTCAAACGTAGTCCGTAACTGGTTGTTATAAAGGGAGCAGCTGAGCAAAGTATGATCACTGTGGTGGGCAGTGTAAGTCAAAGGAATTTGTTCCTCTGTTAAGAGGGATATCCCTGGGCCCCTCGATGATTGGTCGCTGACACCAAAATGCACGGTCGTGCTCAAGTGTGCAATGATTAATGAATCTGATTGCAACTTGCAAGTTTTGGTCACCACTAATCTCTATCGGGAAACATAATCGTGAACGAACGGAGAATGACTAAGTACCATGTCTCGTGTTCACATGGATATCGCGAACAAAAAGGATGATTGATCACTTATCGATAGGACCTTTTCAAATGGGTTGCAGATTGGTTTTTTGTGCTGAAGACAAAACCCATACTGACTTGGGGGCAGGATGTCTTACTAGAGGCCGCTCCTTGTCTTTGATGTATTGGGTACGTAGAGTCATGTGCAAGTGGGAGTCTGTTGGAGTCTGCCCACTGACACACGTACGCCAGTTAATCACTACCGATGATGTATGGGCCTATCGGGTCACACGCCGGGAGTTGATCTTGACAACAACCTAAAAGGGAGGGTTGGAAGATAGTTGGTAATCAGGAAGGGTTAACTTGGCCGCGTTAGCGGCGCTAACCTTAAGTGGTTAGCGGTGCTACGTTTGGGCGGTTAGCGGCGCTAACCCGACTAACAGATTACAACTTTATTCCCTCCACCTCCATTCTCCACCAATGCATGTTGAGCACTATGTCCGGCCTTGGGAGGTTCTAGAGGCTTTTCTGGAGTGTTAAAAAGTACATGCAACTCACTCTTTTCTCTCTTGATGGTTTTGGAAAACACACACACATATGAAACCTATAGTGGTAGTTCTTATGGGTGTTGAAGAGATAGCTTGAAGTGAGAGTGTCCTGGAGTTCTTTAGTGTTGTTGTTCCAGAAGGTGTCTCCATATGGTGTAGGACACCCGATGGCTCGCTAGTACGAGTGGATCACGGTTTTCCCGGGGTGGACTTCGATAGAGCAAGGAAGGTGCCATAGCTCGGTTCTTAATCTACATCAACTCCAGAGATATCAGGGGTATTTATCTCTTCTCTCTTTTCTGTTGTAGTTGCATAACTTGGTTGTAGAGTTAGATCTATTGATGGGGTTCACCATGTGGTCTTGTTCATTATTTGAAAATTCGTTTTTGACCTTGCATGCTTCCGTTGCTGTGTACCACGAACCCCAACAGATGAGTCGCACGGAAGTACCCGTAACCTTTTGGGGGTACACTCTCGAGTCGGCGGTTAGGATCCTTAACCTCGTACCGATAAAGATGGTCCAAAAGACTCCTTATTAGATTTGGCATGGAATTGCTCCAAAGATCGCATATCTCAAGGTTTGGGGATGTCCTGCCTTCGTTAGACGAGAGGTAGAGGACAAACTCGAACCAAGGTCTGAAAGGTGTTACTTCATTGGGTATCCAACCGGAGGCATGGGATATACATTCTACAAACCTTCCGAAAACAAAGTGTTTATTGCGAGAAGGGCTGTGTTCCTTGAAAGGGAACTTATATCCATGCAATCGGGTAAGAGGATTGATCTTGAAAAAATTCAAGAACCCAATGGGGAAGGGACAAGTGTCGGCACTAGCAATCAACCCGAAGTGGTTGAAACCGAGCAAGAAGATGTGTCGGTACCTGACAATGCACCATTAATTCCTCGTAGGTCTGGTAGACCACGTCAAGAGCCAGAGAGATATGGGTTTCTCATATCTGAGGGCAATGACTTATTGGTGGATCATGATGAACCGACCAACAACCGGGAAGCCATAGCGGGCACTGAGTCTGCTAGGTGGAGGGAAGCAATGGAGAGTGAGATGCAATCCATGTCGGATAACCAAGTATGGAATTGGTTGATCCTACACCCGGGTGTAAGACAGTGGGATGTAAATGGGTCTTCAAGAAGAAGACCGGCATGGATGGATCTGTAGATACCTTCAAAGCCCAACTGGTAGCTAAGGGTTTCACGCAAACTCATGGGATTGACTATGAGGAAACCTTTTCACCAGTGTCCATGTTGAAGTCTATCCGAATACTCATGGCCATAGCTGCGTTTTATGATTACGAAATATGGCAAATGGATGTAAAAACCGCATTCCTTAACGGGAAGCTAAGTGAAGAGGTGTTTATGACACAACCCGAGGGTTTTGTACATCCTGAGTATCCGGATAGAGTCTGCAGGTTAAAGAAGTCTATTTATAGACTTAAAAAGCATCTCGTAGCTGGAACCTGTGCTTTGATTAGAAAATCAAAGAGTTTGGTTTTTCAAAAAGCAAGGATGAGCCATGCGTACATGTCAGGGCTAGTGGGAGCACTGTTGTATTCCTTATCATATATGTAGATGATATTCTACTTATTGGAAATGACGTCCTAGTCTTAAAGCGATTCAAGATGGAGGACTCTAAGAGGGGTAATACCCCTATGTTGCATGGAGTGACTTTGAGCAAGTCTCAATGTCCTAGTTCCAAAGAGAAACTTGACGTAATGAAGAAGTTTCCGTATGCTTCGGTAGAGGGATCTATCATGTACGCCATGCTATGCACTCGTCCTGATGTATCATGTGCCTTGAGCATGACGAGTAGATATCAGGCTAATCCCGGGCAAGCCTATTGGACTGTGGTCAAGAACATTCTCAAGTATCTTCGGAGGACAAAGGAGATGTTCTTGGCATATGGTGGTAAGGAAGAGCTTAAAGTACATGGTTACTCTGACGCTAGCTTCCAAACTGATAAGGACGACTGCCGATCACAATCGGGGTTCGTGTTCCTTCTCAATGGTGGTGCTATAAGTTGGAGGAGCTCCAAGCAAGACACCGTAGCTGATTCAACTACCGAGTCGGAGTACATTGCGGCTAGTGAAGCAGCTAAAGAGGCGGTATGGATGAGGAAGTTCATCCAGGATCTTGGAGTGGTTCCTAGCATATCCGACCCTATTGAGATCTTTTGTGACAATAAGGGTGCGGTGGCTTTAGCTAAGGAACCAAGGGCTCATAAGCGGACGAGGCACATTCCTCGCAAATACCACTTCATCAGAGATGTTATTGAAAGTGGTGATATTGCCATCAGAAGAGTATCATCGGAGGGCAATTTGGCTGATCCGTTCACTAAACCGTTGTCACAAGCTGTACATGATTCTCACACTAGAGATATAGGTGTTAGATTCGCAAGTGACTTAGTTTGAGTGTAATGTTTGGTTTATGTTTGATTTGTATATGTATTTTGGGAACGCTAAGCAGTATTGTATTTCATACTATATTGATTATTAAATGTGATTAAATGATACGCCGAGGGCGAATATTTTATGAATCCTTACTGTGTTCCATCTTAGCATGTTTAATACTTCCCATAATGCTTTTTCATTTTAAATGTCCACAGTCGGTCATTCTTCAAGGGGAGGAAGTTTGAGATAAGACTGAGGGAAGTGGTTGGTTGCTATCTAATAATGGATTAGATAAAAGAGATGCAACACTTCGCCTGTGCTTGCAATGGTCAAGTGATTGGACGACCCGCACCTGAACTTACTTCATGGTTTCTGTCACGAGTAACTCAGAATGATAATATCATTTTGTCCTTAGACTGGAGATACATTTGTTCCAAAGCATGGATCTGCTTTGCCTTGATTGCTTTGAAACGCAGTTCGTAACTAGCTGTTATAAAGGGAGCTTTTAGGTAAAGTATGGTGTATGTAGCGGAGTAATGTAGTCGAAGGGATTCGTTCCTCTAGTTTTAGAGAGATATCCTTGGGCCCCTCGATGATTGATCGCTGACGTAAAATGCATGGCCATGCTCAAGTTGCAATGATATTTGATCGATTGCAACTAGATTTTGGGTCACCATCAATCGAGATCGAGAAACATAATCGTGAATGATCTGGAGATTGACATTTAACCATGTCTCGTGTTCACACGGATATCGCGAACGAAGGGATAAATGATCACTTATCTATATGACCATTTCATAACTGATTCTGGATTTGGTTTTTGACAAAAACCCATACTGACTTGGGGGCAGAGATGCCTTACTAGAGGCCGCTCTTTGTCTGTGGTTTATGGGTACGGTGTGTCATGTGCAACTGGGAGTTTGTTGGAGTATGCCCGCTGACACACGTATGCCATTTGGATCACTACCGATAATGTATGGGCCTATTGGGTCACACACCGGGGACCTATCTCAACAGCCTAAAAGATGGAGGGACCAATGATGCCAAAATGGAAAAATTGATGTGCTGGCAAATAACGCGACGCGGAGATTCCGCGGAGCGGAACCTTACGGGCACGCGGCGCGGAATTTTGTCAGACTGCATGCAACGTTTGTGTTTTCCACCTCCACTCTTGCCTAATGGTTGGGCTAGCTTGTGCAGTACTCTGAGGCCGGCCATGGGTAAGATTAAGTGGTATTTCAGGGTCTATAAAATACCCACATTTGTCCTTCATTCTAACCTTTTGTCAAGACCCACATAAACACTTAGTCTTGAGAACTTTTAGAGTGTTCTTGTGAGTTCAAGGAGGGTATCCGAATTTCTGCTACTAAGAGGCTGTTCTTGTGGTGATTTCTCTTGAAAGAAGATCATCCAAGCTTGCTAGTACAAGGAGAGAGGACAATACCCGGGGTGGACTTCATTAGAGGAGAGCTTCTTTGCTTTCTTGTCATCATCACCACATCTTCAACTTGCTGGAGCTAAGGAGCAGGGTATAACCTCTTCTCTTTCTGTTTTTCATGTTGCTTAAGTTAGTAATAGAGTTTGGTCCATGGTTTGGGGCTTTATGCTTTGATTTCTTGTACTCTTTGCTTTATATGTTGTACTTTGTTGCTTCAGCTGTGTACATAGAACCCCAACGTCAAGTACTTGGATGCATCAAATAGATTACATCTATGTATACCATTCCCTTCTTATATTCACTAGTGAACATTGGGTCCACTATGTTTCCGATGAACGGTGACCTCACACTGATTCAGCATCAAGCTGCTGTTACTAAAATATGACAACCTCATATCTAAACAGCCTTCTTTACTTCCATCATATTTATAGAAGCAATGGATATTGTCAGGTTTTACTAGCATCTCTATGCTGATTAAATGCTAGTCTCAACATTAGGTCTCTTATTTAAGTTTTTCGTTCTTCCACTGGAATGCTTTTGGATATTGTTTTCTCCCTTTTGAGCAACCAAACATGGTTCTCATAAATTTTCAAGTAACAACTATCCAAAACTTAGTTGAACTACTTAAATATATAAGCATCAATTTTTAATTCATCCATCTCCCACTGAATGTAGAGTGAATAATTTTAAGTTATGAGATTGACAAGCAAAGGACTCTTTCTAGTCAAATCTCATTGGATTCTTAGGTGACCATCATGTTAGGTTTTAGATTTGGGACTTGGTTCATAAAATTAATGTATACCAATCACATTAAATACATGTTTAAGGTCTGCCTTTCACCAGATCATCAACAAAGATATCCGGTTTTCTTTAATGTGACACCATGTACAAATGTGTCTCTCAGAGAAAACAAATTATGGGTTAAACCCATGATCCATTTTATGTTTAAACCAAATATAGATAAGAAAACATAGCATCTTGTCTGGATCTAAGAATTTTTATCTATATGCCCTTACTGATTCTTAATTTTTCTAGTTAAACATTCTCCCAACAACTATCATAAAGATGGTGATGGAGAATTTTACTAGTGGCACTCTATATGGCATACTTGAACGGATTATCCACACAAGTGTGATCAAAATCCAACAAGTCATAATCCTTCCTACCAACACTGGTGAAGGATTTCTTAATTACCCTAGTCCAATAAACAATATTAATATATTTCATTTAGCCTGGGGCTAAAGTTTTACAAAGATCCTAACCACATGGATATAAGTGATGTAAATGTTGTTTACTTGGTCGAGTTTGATTATGCCATAGAGCTAACGTATCGAAACTACTTTTGGATCTAAGAATCAATTATTCATGATTGCCTTATTACTTATAACGAGTCTTTATGTATGTTTTGATATGGATATGTTTTGATAAAACATCTCAAAAACAAATTTTCAAAGTATTTCAATTCCAAGCCATATCCATCGTCATCAAATGTGTATTTGAGCACCAAAAATGGTCAAAAATAACACATAAGCATTGACATGGATCGAATTTGAAATGAAACTATCAAGTTGAAAAAAAAAATTCATAAAAATACAAGAGTCAAAATACATCCATCATCTTCAAAAGAACATACAATAAAGCAAGTCTTGCCACACAGGGCATAAATACAAAAGTAATAATTAATCCGGAAATAATGGCGAGACTAACACTCCCAATAATTTTGCAGAGGAAAATCAACATGGTTTCCTCTTCAGAGATCCGGTTCTTCAAGCTCTTCTTTCTTGCAACGAACAGACCTACACTTTGTAACAAAAATAAATTTGTGACAAACGTGAGTCTTATAGCTCGGGTAAACAACCCAGCTTATTAAGGAATTGCAATGAAGTATAATCATGAATGTACCTCAAGTAGGAAAATTAACTCTCTCTTTTCTGAGAAGTTTTATATCCTCTCGGCACGAAGGGCAGGCATGACGGCCCCAATCCCCAAATCTTCCATAGAAGTAGCAAACCACCCCTTGTTGAGTCTCCTTAGGCACATCATCTATGTCCATAGATTCAAAATTTAAAGTAAGCTTGGATATTCCAACTTCTTCTGATAGGATCGATTTCTTCTTCTTCTTCATAATATGTTGTTCCTTAGAACCAAGAACGAGAGTGGATGAGGTTGATTAATGCTTCGACATGTTAGATTCTAAATCCTTCAACATTCCATGCAATTCATCTATAGATATTTCCTTTCCATGCATACGATAGCCTTTTACAAACTATTCATATGATGCGGCCAGAGACTAAGTATGAAATTCACATCCAGCTCCCTCCCTATAGGAAATCCTAGCCTCTCGATTTGGTTCATGTATGATTTCATCTTCAAAACATGGGCACTAACACTCCCGCCTTCGCGCATCTTACAACCGGTTAGACTTTTAACACACTCATAATGTTCTTGCTTAACTTGCTGTCGGAATACATCCTTCAGCTTGTTAATCATGTCATACACAGTCATGTGCTCAAATTGCTTTCGCAGTTCTACGCTCATACTTGATAACTAGAGATAAGAAACATCGTGCGTATCCCGAACACGCTTTTCATATGCGTATCGGATAGTCCATGCCGCATCGATAGCAGGTGGTTCAGGAAGAGGTTCCTCAAGGATGTGCAACTTAGACTCAGCACGTAGGACAATTCTCAATTGCCTAAGCCAGTCAACAAAGTTCACTCCCGTGAGTTTCTCCCTTTCCCGGAACATACGAAGTGAAAAGTTCAACGTGGTATGGTTATGATTCGACATCCTATATTTAAATAGAGTACACGAATTAGTTAGTTTGATTTAATTACCCATATCGTCTCGAAAAATATTTTAACAAGGGCTAAGAACAATATTTCACTCCAATTCATGACGGGGTTGCCGCGGATCACTTTATGGAGCTATTTAGGCCGATAACCATTTTACCGATTTCAATCTCTGTTGCAACTCTCAGACACTTGCGGGATCCTACGACAACCATCGTTCGTTTGGCATGTTTGATCCCTACTTGCACCAATTTAAAATTAAAATTCTTGGTTGACTCGTGCTAAGCTCGACAATCACTCAAGGATTTTATTTTGCAATTGTAAATCGTCCAACAAGATACACGGTGACACCTCGACAACTACCGGCTCGTGCTAACCTCGACGACCGATAATTTAAAGATACCACACTCACCTTCCACACAGATCCACATGCAATAACTCGATCTAAGCTCGACAATCACTCCATGTTTCACTAGATTCGGGTGGTGTCATCTTTTGGATGGAGCAAGATTTACGTTTTATGAAAACGGGATTTTGTTTCCGGCTTGGTTATAGATTAACTTGTTTAGTGACAAAACCTATTTCCACTTGGTGAGTTAATCTTGTATGTGAGTGCGCGTGAGAGTTGCAAACCATTTTTACCAAATCTCTTGTGATTTTATTTATTTCGAAAAATTATCTAGCATGCGAATCCTAAGCAAACCATGCAAGAATTATAAAAACACATCACACAAATATAAACGAAATAAATTGGAAACCCTAGCCAAAATTCCTATGCGTTCTTCCCGTGAGACAAAACGGGTAGAACGTGGTCAATTTAAGGGACAAAAGGACTCCGATGCGAGCTCCCAGTAGAACCGCCATCTCCATTGGATTTCACCGGCTTCTATGGACATCCTCCATCTCCTTTTGACTTCCTTTTGTGTGTCTTCATCCAAATTGTACAATACATACAATAGAAATTGAAATGGCGTACAAGCCACAATAATTTCCTATTTATCTATTACAATTACACGGATGAATTAAATGGCATGCAAGCCACAATATTATTACAAATATATCAGTTTTAATAAATATTACAGCCATATGTGATATAAAATCATCAAATGCATCCAAACACACAAAGTCAACCACAAGGTCAAAGGCAAGGTTTACCCATTTCAAATCAACCACATACAACCAAACATAACAAAATAGTAACAAAATTACCAAATAATAATCTGGAACAAATTTCTAGAATTACAAAAGACCAAAAATTCCCGAGACCAAAACTGTTTTTTAACTTGAAACCAAAATCTGTAACAGCGTGTTAGCGCCACTATGTTTAGGAGTTAGCGCCGCTAACCCGGTTCGAACTGAAAACAAACATTTCGATTTCGGGGTTTTTCAGGCAACTATGTGCAAATCTAACATAGAGGTGGCTCTGATACCACTGTTGGGATTTCGTGGGCTAGCAGCGGAAGCAAAGTACAAACAAAATAGCCCAACGTACAACTCATCAAAGTACAAAACAAGAAATCCCAAAAGAGGACCAAACTCTATGTTCAAGAAATGCAACATGCAAAAGGAAAGAGGTGATTGTACCTTTCTCCTAAGCTCCAGAAATCTTCAAACCACGTGGTGATGATCCTCCAAGAACAAAATGCGGATCTTCTATTGAGGTATACCCCGGTAACACGCCAACCTCGAGTCCTAGCTCTCCTCTAGTGATACTTCAACTTGAATATCACCTTTGGAACAGCAACAAGATAGATTTCTGGAACCACACTTGAAAACTATCTCTAAGTCTAAAAATTAGACCTTAAGAGTGTTTTTGGTGTATCTCATCTAGAGAGAAAGAAGGGAGTAAAAACTATGCACCCACCCCTTTTCTCTATGTTTCCAGATCACTATATCCTCCTCTACACCGTCCAAAGACTTATACACTTGTTACCCATGCATTGGCCAGCCTTGGAGGTGATTTGACAAAAAGCACATGCAGCCATAGCGGCACTAACCACTTAAAGTTAGTGGCGCTAACGCGGCCTATCAGTGATATGACACAAAGTACATGCAACCTTAGCGGTGCTAACCTTTAGGGTTTAGCGGCGTTAACCTTTAAAGTTAGCGGCACTAACGCGGCTTGCGATGTCAACTTTTGTCTTTTGTCAATTTTGGTCCCTTTACTTTAGTTGCTGTTAGGTTTGACCCCGGTGTATGACCCAATAGGCCATACATCATCAGCAGCGGTCTATATTGCTTACATGCATTAGTGGGCATATTCTAACAAGTGCATTACATCACTGGGTCCATGCTGTCTATTTTAATACCAATTCTCATCAAATGAGATACAGTAGCAGATGCGACACCCAGATGTATTCTATTCGGTAAGGATCTTTCTTTTCTTTTGATCCTGTCTCACCCACGGCTTACTAACTATTTTTTAACTTCTCCCTCAAACTCTCATTCAGAATATATGTATGTACCTATTTTTGTTAGATACATAAGAACACTTGTTATTATTCGAAACCAAATGACAAATCATGTGATATACAACAAAAATGATTGTCAAGAAATTCAGTGTTGAGTTGGATTGTCAAGAACAAATTGAACAATCAGGAAATTTGAATAATCAGGATGTTTGAACATATGATGTAATCCCAAGTGATTCAGGTATCAACAATGTAATGAAGATCAATGGTGTTAGAATATGCCCACTGATGCGTGTACACCATTTGAATCACTATCGATGATGTATGGGCCTATTGGGTCATACACCGGGGTCAAATCTGGCAGCAACTTAAGTAAAAGGATCAAAAATGACAAAAGGCTGAAGTTGACTTTGCAGGCTAGGTTAGCGCCGCTAACACTTATGGATTAGAGACGCTGCAACTGCATGTGCTTTACGTCAAGCCATCTGACAGGCCACGTTAGCGCCGCTAACTCTTAAATGTTAGCGCCGCTAACTCTGGGTTAGCGCCGCTACGGGCGGACGTGACTTGTTGTCATATCACCTCTTCACCAAGCCTATGCATGTAAGTTTCTTATTCGAACTTGGCCGGTTTTGGGGTATACCACGTGACTTTCTGGAGTTTATAAAACACTCTTATAGAACCTCATTTTACACTCTTAGCAATACATACTTTTGTGAGACTCTTAAGTGCTTCAAGACTTAGAGAGTTCAAGAGTGACTTAGTGAGTTCTAGAGAGAGTTTAGTTCTAGAATCTTGATCCTAGCTCGGTTGTTGCTGTTCCTCAAGTGATTTTCTAGGGAGTTTAGTTCTAGAATCAAGAGAGTTGCGTGTTACCGGGGTACTACCTACTAGTCGATTCGTTCAAGCAAGGAGGAGCAAGTTCATCAATTACACCAACATTTTCTGGAGCTCAGGAGCTGGTATAACCTCCTTAACTCTCTCCTGTTGTTGCATTTGTATTCATAGAGCTTGGTCCATGTTTGGGGTTTCATGATTTTGTGCTTTATTTGCTTGTACCATGGGCTTATTATGTTGTTCTTTGCTTCCGTTGCGTGCCCTGCAAACCCCAACAGTGGGATCAGAGCCACCTCTATCAATCTGGGTTAGCGGCGCTAACTCCTTTTAGTTAGCGGCGCTAACGCCCTGTAACCGTTTTTTGTTCTTGGTTAAAAATAGATTTTGGTCTCTGGTTTTAGGCTTGATTTTTGAGCTTCTGGATATTTTATCTTGTTTTTATGATGTAAATTCCAGTAGCATTCTCATGTTTGGTTGTATGTGGATATGTAAGTTGGTAACCTTTCCTAGACCAAATGGTTGATTTTGTGTGTTTCGATGTTTGGTTGGTTATATTATTATTCTTATGATAAATTTGAAATAATAATGTGGATGCCATTTCATTCATCCATGTAATTGTAATAGATAAATAGGTATTTTATGGCTTGTATGTCATTTTATTCTCTTGTATGTATTATTTTATGGCTTGTATGCCATATCACTGCCGATAATGTGTGGGGCTATTGGGTAATACACCTAACTTCTACCCTAGTAGCCCTAAGTGGAAATAGCCGGTCAAAATCGTCAAATTCCAGTTGACCTAGGCTTGACGACCGTGAAGGATGCTCCACGGGTCATGAAGCAAGGTGTCCCCACGAGTCCTTACACGAGCATTTTGGCTCGTGGACCAGAGTGGCTTCACGGTCCTCCACGGACCGTGAATGGATCGTGAAGGATAAATGCGCCACGAATACCTCTACGACTTGTAAAAAACACGGCACGGGCCGTGGAGCTTTTAAGCTTCACGGGCCGTGAAAGCCCGTGAGGGGTCGTGAAGCCCGGAAAACTAAGTGGCACTTGAATTTTATTGGCTTTGGTTTGGTGGTCCAATCAGACTTCAAGCTGTAGCCGGCTAGAGGACTTCAAGTGACGAAAATGTGGTTTATTTAAGGGGTTACCTTGATAGCCATTTGAACTTTTTGTTACTTGTGAAGTACATACCCACAAAACACTTCAAAGAGGAGTTCTTGTGAGGTTGAGTGTTTAGTTCCAGAGATAAGAGGGCTGAGATTGTTGTTCAACAAAGAGTGTGTGAACCACAATTGATTTGCTAGCACAAAGGTAGAAGTTCTTTGGTGTATAACTTCGGTAGAGGAGCTTGGAGGCCATTTTCTTCAAGTTTTAGTTCATCCCAACCAAGTTCAACCTTTATCCACTAGCTAGGAGCTTAGGAGAAAGGTATAACCATTTCTACCCTTGTGTTTGTCTTGTTATGGTTGCATGCAAGTTAGTTTCAAGTGTATACCATTCTATGGAGTTCAAGAAATTGTTGATGTAAATTGTCTATATCTTTGCTTCTGTTGCGTTTATGTGATGTACTTGAACTCCTACAGTGGTATCAGAGCCATCTTGATACCTTGCATGCACCATTTTGGCCTGAAAATCATTTTTATGCGTAACTGGACATTCTGTCCAGGTGGTCTTCACGGGCGTGAAGCTTATTCTTAACGGTCGTGAAACTCCAGGTTCACGGGCGTGAAGGTTTTTCTTCACGGTCGTGAAGCCTCCACGACTTCAGTGTGGGGTTGAAGTCGTGAAAGGGTTTTTTGAAAATTTTCACGAGTCGTGAGACTCACTGGCTTCACGGGCCGTGAGAAGCCGTGAAGGTAAGTAGTCGTGAAGGTCGTCTGGAAATTGTTTTTTGACCCGTTTTAAAAGAAAAACTTTGTAAAAATGATTTGGCCAATTTTCTGGATTTTTCCAGTAGTTTAGATGGGGCTTTTGACCATTTTAGAAAACCCCATAATATCCTAACTCGCATATTTATATGTATCGGACGGTATTGGCATGATAACGCGCACGTGCATATACTTGTGTTGTGTATGTATGGATATGGATTTTCAAAGTGTTTGGAATTCCTAATACATACGTACAAGATTTATTCACTCGTGCCTTGAGTGTTTTAGGTAGTTTTGGAATAAATCTAGTTGGGATATTTTACACGGTTTGGTGTGGCACACCGTGTTGTTTTGTGATGTTTGTTGTGGTTGTTTGTAAATCCGGTAACATTGAGCCTTACGACCTATGTAATGTGCTTTTGTTGGTTGTAATTATTTATTCATTCTTTTGGTGGTTTGTACCACACTTGGTTTGTAATAATTAATTAATTCATTCGGTTCGTAATATTTGACTGCTTGCATGCCAATTTCCTATTCTTTGTAATTGTTAGTTTTAGCTTAGAATAGTTATCGTGGCTTCCATGCCGTTTCCTTTTAAATTTGTATATTGTAAAAGGAGAACCGAAAGACAACCAAAGAAGAACCGGGAGGAGGTGTCTTTGCTCAATCTTGGATCCGGAGGTCGGTAGGAGACGCAAAGGATCAAGTGGGAGGAGCACGCATCTAGTCATTCAGAGTTTGTCCTTAGATGACTTAGTCTTGTCCGTTGGGTCACGGGCAAGACGCATAGGGTTGGCTCATTTCCGGATATGTTTGCTATGCGTGGTTATTTTATTTATTTTGTATTTCTTGCTTGGTTGCTTAGTTTCTTCGCAAGCTTGAAAAATTTTCAAAATAAATTAAACGAAGAGTTTTGAATTGGTTAAAAAACCCTCGCGCGCCACAACAAGAATTGGTTAAACTTTGTTTTAACCGGAGAAATCAAAATCCCGATTTTCTCAAAAGTAAATTGTTAGAATCTGCCCCGATAATATATGTACGCCTTAGAGCACTGCCGATGATGTATGGGCCTATAAGGGTCACAAACCGGGGTCTAACATGACAGCAAATAAGATTGAGGGATCAAAGATGGCAAAAGTTGAAGTTAGCAATGCAGGCCACGATAGCGCCGCTAACTTAACGAGTTAGCGCCGCTAACTGTTAAAGGTTAGCGCCGCTATGGTTGCATGTGCTTTACGTCAAATCGAAGTCAGGCCCCGTTAACGCCGCTAGGGGTCAAGGTTTATTGCCGCTAACTTATGGTTAGTGCCGCTAACCCTGCATGGGATTTGTGTCAAAATCACCTCCACTTGTATCCAATAGAGGAAAGGTTCTAGAACCGACTTGGCCGGTTAATGGGGATATAGAGGGTCGGTTTTGAGTCTATAAAAGACTTAAGAGCTGGACTTTATTTACTCTTGGTCAATTTCTCTCTAAAAACCCACATATCTCTCTTACTTGATACCTACCTTGGTGATTTAGTGGAGTAGAGACTTTGGTTTCCAGAAATCTCTAGCTGTTCCTGAGTGAAATTTCGTGGTGAAGATTTCTCTCAAGCTAGCTAGCACTTGGTGTTGGACTTGTTCCCGGTTTGCGATTTCAAGAGAAGACAACAAGAAGAAGAAGGTGTTTCTTGCTACTACATCCACGATCAACCACCAACAAGAAGTTTACTGGAGCATAGGAGCTGGTATAACTCTCTTACCTTCTTGTGTAGTTGCTATTTTGTACATAGAGTAGATCCATGCTTGGGATTTCATTGTTTTTAACACTTGTATGCATGATTTTTGTTGTTCTCGCTTCCGTTGCGTGTTATTGAAATCCCAACATAAATCACACGCCAACCATAAGATGACACCACCCGAATCTAGTGAAGCAAGATCGGTTGTCGAGCTTTAGCCAAGATCGGTTTTGTGTAACTGTGTGGAAAGTACGTGTGGCAACTCGCAAGGTTGGAATGTCGAGCTTTAGCCGAGCCGGCCATTGGGCTAGAGTACCACCGTGTATCTTGATGGTCGATTTACAATTCCCATACTTAAAACGCCTTGGTAGTTGTCGTGCTAAGTAGCTCCATGAAGTGATCAAACATGCCAAATGTGTGCTATGAGTACCTAGGATCCCGCAAGTGTCTAAGAGTTGCAATCGCGGATTGCAATCGGTAAAGTGTTTACCAGCCTAAGTAGCTCCATGAAGTGATCCGCGGCAAACCCGTCATGGATTGGGGTACTTTGAGGTTCTTGGCCCTTGTTAACATAATTTGTTTTATAAACAAGTGGGTAATTATTTAACAAGGATTTAATACGTCATACTAACCAAACTTCATATTTTGCTTATAGATGGCATCTATGGCATCTAACAGCACCAAGACTAACACCGCAAACATGTCACTACGTCCTTTCCTTGAGAAGGAGAATCTTCAAGCACCTAACTTTATGGATTGGTTTAGGACATTGAGAATTGTCCTACGCCACGAAATGAAGCTTGAGGTCTTGGAGCCTCCTCTTCCGGAAGCTCCGGCTGTTAACGCACCAAGGGCTACAAAGGACGCGTATGAAAAGCGTGTCCGTGACACAAACGATGTCACTTGCCTCATGCTTATGACCATGAGTCCCGAGTTTCAATGACAGTTTGAGACTGTGAGTGCGTATGACATGATATCGTAGCTGAAGGACATGTTCCAGATGCAAGCTAGGCATGAATTGTACGAATGTGTCAAAGCCTTTGTTGGTTGACGGATGCAGGAAGGCGGCAACATGAGTTCACATGTCCTTCGTATGAAGGGCTATGTGGATCAATTGGAGAAGTTGGGGTTCCCGATGGGGAAAGAGTTGGCGGTTGTAATAATCCTCCAATATTTGCCTCCTTCTTATGGACCCTTCATTGTGAACTTTCATATGGATAAAACCATAATGGAGCTTCACTGCATGTTGAAGACCGCCAAGTCTAACATGACCAAGACGAAGCCCACTTCCTCCACTATCGTCCTTACCATCAGAGAGGGTGGCAAGAAGAGGAAGCAACCCGATTTGGCATCTAAGGGGAAGGGAAAGGCCAAGGTGGCAACACCAAAGCCTAAGCCTAACCTAACCCCAGAGTCAAAGGGGAAACCAGTGGCTGCCGCTGCCACCTCACCGGAAGAGGCAACCTGCTTCTTCCGCGGGGAAAAGGGTCACTACCGACGTAGTTGCCCCAAGTACACGGAGGAGCTCAAGAAGTTGAGATCCAAAGGTGCCGCTGCCTCCGGTATGTACATGATTGAACTCCATAACACTTCTACTTCAAACGCCTGGGTTTTTTACAGCGGGTGTGGTACTCACGTTTGTAATAATGTGCAGGTACTAACAAGAAGTAGGGACCTTGTTGATGGAGAGCTGGATCTCATCATGGGAAACAAGGTGGTTGTCCCGGTTGAGAAGATAGGAAGTATGGAGCTTGCCTTTCAATCTGGCTTATCTATTGTTTTATCAAATGTTTGTTATTCGCCCTGTGTCGTAAGAAACATTATTTCTTTATATGCATTGTACAACGATTGATTTGATTTTGAATTAAAAATTTGTTCTATTTTGTGTTATAAGAATGGGTCTTTTTATTTCAAAGCATCTCCATGTCATGGCATATATGAAACAAGCGTAAGCTTTAGAAATAATAGATCAATCATGAATGTTGATGCGGGATCCAAAAGTGTTTTGGATAAAATGTCTCTTTGGCATGGTCGGTTAGGCCACATAAACAAGAAATGCATCGCCAAGCTCCAAGCGGATCGGATCTTGGAATCATTTAACCACGGGTCTAATGAAGTATGCGAATCTTGTGTGTTGGGCAAGATGACCAAAGCACCCTTCAAGCATGCCACTAGAGATCACTCCCGCTACCTCGTTACCTTTATTGATGATTATAGTCGATATGGGTATGTCTACTTGGTGAGACAAAAGTCTGAAACCTTTGAGGTGTTCAAGACATATAAAAGTGAAGTGGAAAATCAACTTGGGAAGAGGATTAAGTTGCTTAGATCCGATAGAGGTGGAGAGTATCTTAGTTCCGAATTCCGAGACCATCTTAGAGATTGTGGGATTGTCTCGCAATTAACCCCTCCTAGGACGCCTCAATTAAATGGTGTCGCCTAGAGGAGGAACCGAACATTGTTAGATATGGTTTGGTCTATGATGTGTCACACGGACGTTCCCATTACATTTTGGGGTTACACTATTGAGACGGCTGGTAGAATCCTTAACCTCATACCAACAAAGAAGGTTAAAAGAACACCGTATGAGATGTGGCATGGAAAGGTTCCATCCATTTCATATTTGAAGGTCTGGGGATGTCCTGCCTACCTAAGACGTGAGGTGGAGGACAAATTAGAGCCCAGGGCCGAAAGGTGTTTCTTCATTGGATATCCTGCTAGGTCTATGGGGTATTTGTTTTACAAACCTTCGGAGAACAAGGTGTTTGTTGCTCGAAGGGCAGTCTTCCTTGAGAGGGAGCTGATATCCAAGAACGCTAGTGGGAGCAAGGTTGATCTCGAAGAAATTCGAGAGCTTACCGATGTAGAACCTGATGTTGGAACTAGCTCAAATCCGGCAACGGTTGAGTCTCAGCAAGATGATGCTGGAGATAATGATGTAGATCCATTACCTCTAAGAAGATCTGGTAGAAGTAGGCATGAGCCAGAGAGATATGGTTTTCACATATCTGAGGGTAGCGACATGGTAGTTGTTTCTGATGAACCTGCCAAATACCAGGACGCTGTGGTAGTCCCTTAGTCCGCCAAGTGGAAAGATGAAATGGAATCCGAGATTAAATCTATGGCCGATAACCAGATTTGGGACTTAGTAGATCCTGTGCCGGGGTGTAAGCACGTCGGGTGCAAGTGCGTCTACAAGAAGAAGATCGGTGTAGATGGCGAGGTAGACATCTTCAAAGCCCGACTGGTGGCTAAGTGTTTACTCAAACTCATTGTGTTGACTATGAGGAAAGCTTTTCCCCGGTGGCTATGTTGAAGACTATCCGGATACTCATGGCCATTGCCGCATTTTATGACTATGAAATATGGCAAATGGACGTCAAAACCGCGTTCCTTAATGAAACACTATCAGAGGAGGTGTATATGGCACAACCTGAGGGTTTTGTAGATCCTGAGTTCCTGGATAGAGTCTGCAAGCTTAAGAACTCCATCTACGGACTTAAGCAAGCCTCTCGGAGCTGGAACCTGTGCTTTGATGAGAAGGTAAAAGAGTTTGTCTTCTCTTAAAGCAAGGATGAGCCATGCGTATACATCAGGGCTAGTTGGAGCATAGCTGTATTCCTGGTCCTTTATGTGGATGATATTATGCTAATTGGGAACGACGTCCCAACTTTGCAAGGTGTAAAAACCTGGCTAGGGAGTTGTTTATCAATGAAGGATTTGGGAGATGCAGCTTATATTCTTGCGATTAAAATCTATAGCGATAGATCCCACAGGTTGATTGGTTTGAGCCAAAGCACGTACATTGACAATGTCCTAAAGAGATTTAGGATGGGGGACTCCAAGAAGGGGTTCATACCTTTGTCACATGGTTTGGTATTGAGTAAGACTCAATGCCCGAGTTCCCCTGAGGAACGGGAAGTAATGAGGTGACTCCCTTATGCTTCGGCAATAGGCTCGATCATGTACGCAATGCTATGTACTAGGCCTGATGTTTCTTGTGCATTGAGTATGACAAGTAGATATCAAGCCAACCCTGGTGAGGCACATTGGACAGCGGTGAAGAACATTCTCAAGTATCTTCGGAGGACTAAGCAGATGTTCTTAGTATATGGTGGGGAAGAGGAGTTGAGGGTAACTGGTTACTCTGATGCTAGCTTCCAAACCGACAGGGATGACTGCCGATCTCAATCGGGGTTTGTGTTGCTGTTAAATGGTAGTGATATCTCCTGGAGAAGTTCCAAACCAGACACGGTGGCTGATTCCACGACCGAGTCTGAGTACATTGCAGCAAGTGAAGCTGCAAAGGAGGCTGTATGGATGAGGAAGTTCATCCTTGATCTGGTAGTGGTTCCTAGCATTGCCGACCCTGTTGAGATTTTTTGTGACAACGAGGGTGCGGTAGCATTGGCAAAGGAACCGAGATCTCACCGACGCACGAGGCACATTCCGCGGAAATATCATTATATCCGGGACATGGTCGAGAATGTAGATATTGTCATCAGCAGAGTGCACACGTATAGCAATGTGGCAGATCCGTTCACTAAACCGTTATCTCAAGCTAAGCACGATGCCCACACCCATGCTATTGGTATTAGATTTGCTAGGGATTTGGTTTAAGTTTGTATATTGTATTGTTTGGTTATTGTATTTGATAATGCGCAAGTTGCTGGTATTACTTTAAATCTTTACTGTGTTCCAACTTAGCATGTTTTATACTTACCTGAATGTTTTACATTCTAAATGTCCACAGTCAGTCATTATCCATGGGAAGGAAGTCTGAACGAAGATTGAGGGAAGTGATTGGGCATGTGTCCAACAGTGATTGGGACACGGGGACGCAATACTTCACCTATACTTGAAAGGGGTTTCAAGTGACTGGATGACCCACACCTGACTCCACTTTGTGGTATTAGTCATGAGTGGATAAGGATGATAATATCATTTCATCCTTAGACTAGAGATGCATGTGACTGCATCACTTTGGTTTGCTTTGTTCTAATTGTTTTCAAACGCAGTCAATAACTAGCTGTTATAAAGGGAGCAGTTGGGCAGAATATGATCACTGTGGTGGGCAATGTAGTAAAAGGAATTTGTTCCTCTGTTTAGAGAGATATCCCTGGGCCCCTCGATGATTGGGCGCTGACACCAAAATGCATGGCCATGCTCGAGTGTGCAATGATTTGAGTAATGGATTGCAACTTGTAAATTTTGGTCACCACCAATCTCAATCAAGAAACATAGTCGTTAAGGATTGAGAATGACTTAGTACCATGTCTCGCCTTCACTTGGATATCGTGAACAAAGGGATGATTGATCACTTATCTATAGGACCATTTCAAACCTTTAAGGTTGTGATTTGGTACTTTTTAGGGATGACATACCCCGTACAGACTTGGGGGCAGAGATGTCTTGCTAGTGGCCACTCTCTGTCTATGATACTTATGGATACGGTGTGTCATATGCAAGTGGGAGTCTGTTGGAGTATGCCTACTGACACACGTATGCCATATCACTGTCGATAATGTGCGGGCCTATTAGGTCATACACCTAACTTCTACCCTAGTAGCCCTAAGTGGAAAAAGCCTGTCAAAATGGTCAAATTCCAGTTGAGCTAGGCTTCACGACCGTGAAGGATGCTCCACGGGTCGTTAAGGAAGGTGTCCCCACGAGTCCTTACACGAGCATTATGGCTCGTGGACCAGAGTGGCTTCACAGTCTTTCACGGACCGTGAAGGGATCGTGAAGGATAAATGCGCCATGAATACCTTTACGACTTCTAAAAAACACAGCACGGGCCGTGGAGCTTTTAAGCTTCACGGGCCGTGAGAGCCCGTGAGGGGTCGTGAAGCCCGGGAAACTAAGTGGCACTTGAATTTTATTGGCTTTGATTTGGTGGTCCAATCAGAATTCAAGCTGTGGCCGGCTAGAGGACTTCAAGTGACGAAAATGTGGTTTATTTAAGGTGTTAATTTGATAGTCATTTGAACTTTTTGTTACTTGTGAAGTATATACACACAAAACACTTCAAAGAGGAGTTCTTGTGAGTTTTAGTGTTTAGTTCCAGAGATAAGAGGGCTTAGATTGTTGTTCAACAAAGAGTGTGTGAACCACAATTGATTTGCTAGCACAAAGGTAGAAGTTCTTTGGTGTATAACTTCGGTGGAGGAGCTTGGAGGCCATTTTCTTCAATTTTTAGTTCATCCCAACCAAGTTCAACCTTTATCCACTAGCTAGGAGCTTAGGAGTAAGGTATAACCATTTCTACCCTTGTGTTTGCCTTGTTATGGTTGCATGCAAGTTAGTTTCAAGTTTATACCATTCTATGGAGTTCAAGAAATTGTTGATATAAATTTCTTATATCTTTGCTTCCGTTGCATTTCTGTGATGTACTTGAACTCCTACAGATGGGCCAAAGGAGATGGAGCATGGTGTCCATGAAGCCGATGAAGTCCAATGGAGATGGCGGCGTTAGTGGGAGCTCACATCGAAGACTTTTGTCCTTAGAATTGACCAAGTTCTTCCCGTTTGGCTCACGGGAAGAACGCATAGGTTTTTATGGCAAGGGTTACCAATTATAGTATTTTATGCGTGTGATGTGATTTTGTATGCATGGATTGTTTGGGATTCGCATGCTAGATAATTTTTCGAAAATTAACAAAATCACAAGAGATTTGATAAAATGGTTTACAACTCTCTCGCGCGCTCACATACAAGATTAACTCCCCTAATGAAAAAAATAGGTTTTTTTTTCTAATTAGTTAATCTAAAAGCAAACCGGAAACAAACGCCCCTCTTTCCACGAAACATAAATCATGCACCATCCGTAAGACGATACCACCCAAATCTAGTCTTATAGGTTTTGGTTGTCGAGCTAAGCACGAGCCAACTCCCATAAAACTGTGTGGAAGGTGAGTGTGGCAAATTCACAATTTTGGTTGTCGAGCTTAGCACGAGCCAACTTTTGTGAGTTTGTAATCGTATCTCTTGACGGAAAATTTGTTGGAGTATGCCGTATCACTGCCGATGATGTGCGGGCCTATTGGGTCATACACCTAACTTCTACCCAAATAGCCCTAAGTGAAAACAGCAGGTCAAAATGGTCAAATTCCAGTTGACCTAGGCATCACGACCGTGAAGGATGCTCCACGGGTCGTGAAGCAAGGTGTCCTCACGAGTTCCTACTTGGGCTTTACAGCTAATGGATTAATGTGGCTTCACAGTCCTTCACGGACCAGGAAGAGGATCGTGAAGGAAAAATGCGCCACGGATACCCTTACGACTTGAAGGAACACGGCACGGGCCGTGAAGCTTAAAAGCTTCACGGGCCGTGAGAGCCCGTGAGGGGTCGTGAAGCCCGGAAAACTAAGTGGCACTTGAATTTGTTGGCAGTGGTTTAGTGGTCCAATCAAAATTCAAGCTGTGTCCGGCTAAGGGACTCCAAGTGACAAAAACATGGTTTATTAAAGGTGTTACCTTGATAGCCATTTAATCTTTTTGTCATTTTGAAAGCTTAAACACTCTAAACACTTCGAAGAGAAGTTCTTGTGAGGTTGAGTGTTTAGTTCCAGAGATTGAGGGGCTGCGATTGTTGTTCAACAAAGAGTGTGTAAACCATAATTGATTTGCTAGCACAAAGGTTGAAGTTCTTTGGTGTATAACTTCGGTGGAGGAGCTTCGGAGAAAGGTATAACCATTTCTACCCTTTTGTTTGTCTTGTTATGGTTGCATGCAAGTTTGTTTCAAGTTTAAACCATTCTATGGAGTTCAAGAAATTGTTGATGTAAATTGCTTATATCTTTGCTTCCGTTGCGTTTCTATGTGGGGTTGGGGTCGTGAAAAACATTTTTATGCAAAGAGGACTCCAAGAGGTTTCGGATGGAGGACTCCAAGAAGGGGTTCATACCTATGGGACATGGTTTGGTATTGAGTAAGACTCAATGCCCGAGTTCCCCTGAGGAACGAGAAGTAATGAGGCGAGTACCTTATGCTTCGGCAATTGGCTCGATCATGTACGCCATGCTATGTACTAGGCCTGATGTCTCTTGCGCCTTGAGTATGACAAGTAGATATCAAGCCAACCCTAGTGAGTCACATTGGACAGCGGTGAAGAACATTCTCAAGTATCTTCGGAGAACTAAATAAATGTTCTTAGTATATGGTGGGGAAGAAGAGTTGAGGGTAACTGGTTACTCCGATGCCAACTTTCAAACCGACAGGGATGACTGCCGATCTCAATCGGGGTTCGTGTTCCTGTTAAACTGTGTTGCTATCTCCTGGAGGAGCTCCAAACAAGACACGGTGGCTGATTCCACGACCGAGTCTGAGTACATTCCGGCAAGTGAATCTGCAAATGAGGCTGTATGGATGAGGAAGTTCATCCTTGATCTGGGAGTGGTTCCTGTTAGAAATATGCCCATTAATGCACGTACATCATATGGACCGCTGCTGATGATGTGTGGGCCTATTGGGTCATACACCGGGGTCTAACCTGACAGCAACTTAAGTTAAGGGACCAAATATGGCAAAAGACAAAAGTTGACATCGCAGGCCGCTTTAGCGCCGCTAACTCTTAAGGTTTAGCGCCGGTAAGTCCTAGTGGTTAGCGCCGCTACGGCCACATGTACTTTGTGTCTAATCACTAATAGGGAGCGTTAGCGCCGCTAACTATTTAGAGTTAGCGCCGCTAACTCCAGGTTAGCGCCGCTAACCCTGCCAGTGCCATTTTTCAAATGCACCTCCTAAACTAGCCAATGCTTGTGGATATGGTTATCTCGAGGCTTGGATTCCGTTGCCGTGTACCACGAACCCCAATAGTGGTATAAGAGCTAGCTCTACACTGGTTTTGCACTAGATGGCCAAGAAAATCCGAAAAATGTGATTTTTTGGTTCTGTCCAGAGTTTAGCGGTGCTAACTTTTCCATGTTAGCGGCGCTAAACCTTTCGTAGCGGCCGCTAAGGCGTCTCGCGATAGCGGCGCTAACCTGAAGTTAACCGCGCTAACTTTTATAGTTAGCGGCGCTAACCCTTTCTGGCAGAACGCAAGTTCTGTTCTAAAATCAATTTTGTTGGATTTTTGGGCTGTTTGTTCTTGATGGAATTGTTCCAGATTTGTGATGTGATTCTCTTTAAGTTCCCTTATGTATTGGTTGGTGTATTTATATGTGGATTAACATTATGGCATGAAAATGGTTAATTGCATATACTTACATTGTGTACATATGACTATGGAATTTTGACTTGTTTAAGGTTCCTAATGCATATGTACATAGGATTATTAGTGCCTTGAGTGATTAGATAATCTTAACCAAGACATATAAGTTTACATGGTTTTGTGTGGCACACCATGTGTAGTTTTAAATTTCTTGTATGTGGTTGTGATATTAGAATCCGGTAACAATATGAGCCATGAGACCTATGTGATGTGTTTGGTTGTTTAAATTAATGTATTCATTCATTTGGTGGTTTGTACCACAATGGTTTATAATAATTAATTTAATTATTCTGTTTGTATATTTAACGGCTTGCATGCCGATTTTCTATTCTTTGTAATTTGTAGCATTAGCTTAGAATAGTAAATTGTGGCTTGCATGCCATTTCCTTTTAAATTTGTAAATTGTAAAAGGAAAACCGAAGCAACCAACAAGGACCATGGAGGATGTCTTGGCGTACTTGGATCCGGAGGTCGGTGGGAGACGCAATGGATCAAGTGGGAGATGCACACATCGGGTCATTCGGTCTAGTCCTTAGATGACTTAGTCTTGCCCGTTGGCTCACAGGCAAGATGCATACGATTGGCTCGTTACCGGATATATATTACATGCGTGGTTGATTTTATTTTGTTTATTTTCTTGCATGGATGCTTAGGATCTTCGCATGCTAGAAAAATTTTCAAAGTAATAAAATCAAAGAGTTTTAAATCGGTTTACAAACTCCGCGCGCCACATAGACAAGAATTGGTTAAAAGTGTTTTAACCGGAGAAACAAAAACCCGTTTTTCAAAAGTAAATCTCACACCACCCGGAAGATGACACCGCCCAATTCTAGTGAATCAAGATTGATCGTCGAGCTCTAGCCGAGATCGATTTTGCGTAACTGTGTGGAAGGCGCGTGTGGCAACTCGCAAGGTCAGTGGTCGAGCTTTAGCTGAATCGGCCATTGGGCTAGAGTACCACCGTGTATCCTGACGGACGATTTACAAATTCCAAGACTTAAACGCAATGGTAGTTGTCGAGCTTTAGCCGAGCTATCAAAGTGTATTAGAGTACCTAGGATCCCGCAAGTATATAAGAGTTGTGATCCCGGATTACAATTGGTAAAGTGCTTACCGCCCTAAAATAGCTCTATGAAGTGATCCGCGGAAAACCCGTCACGGATTAGGGTATTTTGAGGTTCTTAGCCCTTGTTAATATAATTTGTTTTATAACAAGTGGGTAATTATTTTAACAAGGATTTAATACGTCATAACTAACCAAATTTCGTATTTTGCTTGTAGATGGCATCTACTAGAAACACCAACACCACCAACATGTCACTCCGTCCATTTTTGGAAAAGGAGAAACTCACTAGGCCGAACTTCATTGATTGGCATAGGACTTTAAGAATCGTCCTACGTCAAGAGATGAAGTTAGAGGTCCTTGAGTCACCTCTTCCGGAACCACCGGCAATCAACGCGCCAAGGGCCGTAAAGGATGCGCATGAAAAGCGTGTCCGTGACACTAATGATGTTACTTTCCTAATGCTAACGACCATGAGTCCCGAATTGCAAAGGCAATTCGAGAAAGTGAGTGCGTTTGAGATGATTTCTCCGCTTAAGGACATGTTCCAATTGCAAGCAAGGCAAGAGCTTTATGAGTGTGTCAAGGCCTTTGTCGGTTGCAAGATGCCATAGGGCAGCAATGTAAGCTCCCACATCCTTAAGATGAAAGGGTATGTGGATCAGCTAGAGGAGTTGGGCTTTCCCATGGGGAAAGAGTTGACGGTTGAAATAATCCTCCAATCTTTGCCTCCGTCATATGGACCGTTCATTGTGAACTTCCATATGCATAGTATGGATAAAACCATTATGGAATTGCACGGCATGCTCAAGACTACTGAGTCCGAGCTTGCCAAGGCAAAGCCCTCCACCTCCACTACCGTCCTCACAATCAACGAAGGTGGGGACAAGCGGAAGAAACCCGCTTCGGGTTCCAAGGGGAAGGGAAAGAAGAAGGCCAAGGCCCAAGGGCCGAAGCCTAAACCTAACCCAACTCTGGAGCCGAAGGGGAAGCAAGTGGCTCCCGCTGCCACCTCTCCCGAAGAGGCAACCTACTACTTCTGCGGGGAGAAGGGTCACTACCGGCATAGTTGCCCCAAGTACACGGAGGAGCTCAAGAAGCTTCCCTCTAAAGGTGCCGCTGCCTCCGGTACGTACATGATTGAGCTCCATAACACTTCTACTTCTAACACCTGGGTTTTAGACATCGGGTGTGGTACTCACGTTTTTAATAATGTGCAGGTACTAAGAAGATGTAGGGACCTGGTTGATGGAGAGCTGGATCTCATCATGGGAAACAAGGCGGTTGTCCCGGTTGAGAAGATTGGGAGTGTGGAGCTCGCCTTTCCTTCCGACTTATCTATTGTTTTATCACTTTATGCTTTATATGACATTGGATTTGACTATAAATTTGAGAATGGTAGCATTTTATGTTACAAAGATCATGTCTTATATTTTAAAGCTTTTCCATGTCATGGCATTTATGAGGCAAGTGTAAACTTGCAAAACAATAGATCAATCATGAATGTTGATTCGGGATCCAAAAGTGTTTTGGATAAGTTATCTCTATGGCATGGTCGGTTAGACCACATAAACAAGAAACGCATGGTTCAAATGAAGTATGCGAATCTTGTTTATTGGGCAAAATAACCAAAGCACCCTTCACCGGTGTATGTGAGAGGGCGCAAGACTTGTTGGATATCGTTTACACTGATGTGTGTGGTCCGTTCAAGCATGCCACAAGAGATCATTCCCGCTATTTCGTTACCTTTATTGATGATTATAGTCGATACGGGTATGTCTACTTGGTGAGACAAAAGTCGGATACCTTTGAGGTGTTCAAGACTTATCAAACGAGGTGGAAAATCAACTAGGGAAAAGAATTAAGATGCTACGATCTGATAGAGGCGGTGAGTATCTTAGTTCTTAGTTCCGCGAACATCTAAGGAGTTCTGAGATTGTCTCGCAACTAACACCTCCTAGGACGCCACAACTAAATGGTGTTGCCGAGAGGAGGAACCGAACATTACTAGATATGGTTCGGTCTATGATGGTTCGTACGGACGTTCCCGTTACGTTTTGGGGATATGCGATTGAAACGGCTGGTAGAATCCTTAACCTCGTACCAACAAAGAAGGTTAAGAAAACACCGTATGAGATGTGTCATGGAAATGTTCCATCCATTTCATATTTAAAGGTCTGGGGTTGAGCCTACGTGAGACGTGAGGTTGAGGACAAATTGGAGCCCAGGTCCGAAAGGTGCTTTTTCATTGGTTATCCCGCCGTGTCTATGGGATATTTGTTTTACAAACCTTCAGAGAACAAGGTATTTGTTGCTCGTAGGGCAGTGTTCCTTGAGAGAGAACTGCTATCCAAAGACGCTAGTGGGAGAAAGGTTGATCTTGAAGAAATTCAAGAGCCTGCCAATGTAGAACATGATGTTGTAACTAGCTCACAACCCGTAAGGGTTGATTCTCAGCATGATGATGCTGGAGATAATGTAAACCCGTTGCCTATTAGAAGATCTGGTAGAAGTCGGCATGAGCCAGAGAGATATGGTTTTAACATATCTGAGGGCACCGACATGGTAGTGGTCTCTGATGAGCCTACCAAATACCGGGACGCTGTGGTGGGCCCTGAGTCTGCCAAGTGGCTAGAAGCAATGGAATCCGAGATTCAATCCATGTCGGATAATCAAGTCTGGGACTTGGTTGATCCCGTGCCAGGATGTAGACCCGTAGGGTGCAAATGGGTCTTCAAGAAGAAGATCGGCATGGATGGCGAGGTAGACACCTTCAAGGCCCGACTGGTGGCTAAGAGTTTCACTCAAACTCTTGGTATAAACTATGAGGAAACCTTTTCCCCGGTGGCTATGATGAAGTTTATCCGGATACTTTTGGCCATTGCCGCATTTCATGATTATGAGATTTGGCAAATGGATGTCAAAACCGCGTTCCTTAATGGAACACTTGCAGAGGATGTGTATATGACACAACCTGAGGGTTTTGTACATCCCGAATTTCCAGATAAAGTCTGCAATCTTAAGAAGTCCATTTATGGGCTTAAGCAAGCCTCTCGGAGCTGGAACCTGTGCTTCGACGAGAAGGTCAAAGAGTTTGGCTTCTCTAAGAACAAGGATGAGCCATGCGTTTACATTAGAGCTAGTGGGAGCAAAGTTGTATTCCTAGTTCTTTATGTAGATGATATTCTACTAATTGGGAACGACGTCCCAACTTTGCAAGGGGTAAAAGCCTGGCTAGGGAGTTGTTTCTCAATGAAAGATCTTGGGGATGCGGCTTACATTCTTGGGATTAAGATCTATAGAGATAGATCCCGCAGGTTGATCGGATTGAGCCAGAGTACGTACATTGACAAGGTCCTAAAGAGATTTAGGATGGAGGACTCCAAGAAGGGGTTCATACCTATGTCACATGGTTTAGTGTTGAGCAAAGCTCAAAGCCCGAGTTCCCCTGAGGAACGGGAAGTAATGAGGTGAGTCCCATATGCTTCGGGTATAGGCTCGATCATGTACGCCATGTTATGTACTAGGCCTGATGTATCTTGTGCATTGAGTATGACAAGTAGATATCAAGCCAACCCTGATGAGGCACATTGGACGGCAGTAAAGAACATTCTCAAGTATCTTCGGAGGACAAAGGAGATGTTCTTAGTGTATGGAGGTGAGGAAGAGCTACGGGTGACTGGTTACTCCGATGCTAGCTTCCAAACCGATCGGGACGACTGCCGATCTCAATCGGGGTTTGTGTTCCTGCTCAATGGTGGTGTTATTTCCTGGAGAAGCTCCAAGCAAGACACTGTGGCCGATTCTACTACCGAGTCGGAGTATATTGCGGCCAGTGAAGCTGTGAAGGAGGCTGTATGGATGATGAAATTCATCCAAGATCTGGGAGTGGTTCCTAGCATTGCCGACCCTGTTGAGGTGTTCTGTGACAACGAGGGTGCGGTTGCTCTTGCAAAGGAACCAAGGTCTCACCGACGCACGAGGCATATTCCGCGGAAGTATCATTACATCCGGGACGTGGTCGAATGTGGAGACATTGTTATCAGCAGAGTACACACGGATAGCAATGTGGAGGATTCGTTCACCAAACCTTTATCGCAAGCAAAGCATGATGCTCATATGCGTGCTATTGGGATTAGATTTGCTAGTGATTTGGTTTGATTATGTAATTGGTTAGTATATTTGATGTATTTACTCTTTATGGGAACATGAAGCAGTACTTTATTTATTGTATTTATCGATTATTAAATGATATTTAGTAATGCGCCAGATGCGGGTATTTCTTTAAATCTTTACTGTGTTCCAACTTAGCATGTTTTGCTCTTCCCTGAATGCGCAAGCATTCTTAATGTCCACAGTCGGTCATTCTTCTCGGGAAGGAAGTATGAACTAAGACTGAGGGAAGTAGTTGGTCATGTGTCCAATGGGGATTTGGGCACGGGGACGCAATTCTTCGCCTGTACTTGAAAGTGTTTCAAGTGACTGGACAACCCACACCTGATTTTACTTTGTGGTACATGTCATGAGTAAATCAGGATGATAATATTAGTTCATCCTCATAGTGGAGTTGCACGTGGCTGCATCACTTTGGTTTGCTTTGTTCTAATTACTTTCAAACGCAGTCCGTAACTGGTTGTTATAAAGGGAGTAGTTGGGCAGAGTATGATCACTCTGATGGGCAGTGTGAGTCAAAGGAATTTGTTCCTCTATTTAGAGAGATATCCTTGGGCCCCTCGATGATTGGTCGCTGACACCAAAATGCATGGCCATGCTCAAAGCATGCAATAATTTATGATTGATTGCAACTTGTATATTTTGGTCACCACCAATCTAGATCGAGAAAAATAATCGTGAACGAACGGAGAATGACTTTGTACCACGTCTCGTGTTCAATTGGATATCGCAAAGAAAAGGATAATTGATCACTTATCGATAGGACCTTTTCACATGGGTTGCAGATTGGTTTTTTGTGCAGAAGACAAAACCCATACTGACTTGGGGGCAGAGATGCCTTACTAGAGGCCGCTCTCTGTCTGCGATGTATTGGGTACGGTGAATCATGTGCAAGTGGGAGTTTGTTGGAGAATGCCCACTGACTCATGTAAGCAAATTGATTGCTACCGACGATGTATGGGCCTATTGGGTCACACACCGGGGGCTGACCTTGACAATTACCTAAAAGATGAGGGTAAGAAAGGATAAATAATGATAGTTGGTTTCAGCAAGGGTTAGCGGTGCTAACCCTGGTGTCGCTAAATAAGCCTCGTTAGTGGCGCTAACCATGGGCGGTTACCGGCGCTAACCGTGGGCGGCTAGCGGCGCTAACCCTTCCTGACAGAAACAACTTTATTCTTTTCACCTCCTCTTTCCACCAATGCATGGTGTTCTCATGATGAGGCTTGGGGCCGACCAGGGGAGCTCTGGGGTCATGTACCTCTCTATATAACACATGCATGTCTCACTCTCTTTTACTCTTGGCCATATTGCATAAGAAATTCACTTAGAACATTTTTAGTTGCTAAGTTACAAGAGAGAAAAGAGAGAGAGTTTCCTGGAAAGTTTGGTGGTTTGTTCCAGAAGGCTAGTCTCGTGAGGATTAGCTTTAAGGGTTGCTAGTACAACAAGGTTGCCTTGTGTCTCGGTGTGGACTACGATTTGAAGAAAGGAGTTCGAGAAGGAGATCAAGGCCGGAGCTAGACTTTCACACAACCACCAGAGACATCTAGGGTATAAATCTTTCTCTCCTTTCTGTTTTAGTTGCATAACTTGGTTGTAGAGTTAGATCCATTGATGGGGTTCATATTGTGGTCTTGTTTTTGCTAAAAAAAATTTCGTTTTTGGGCTTGCATGCTTCCGTTGCCGTGTACCACGAACCCCAACAGGTTTTCCTATAAAGGGGGGGCTTGGTGTGAATTTCATACTTCAGTCTCTGCCCGCATCATATGAAAAGTTTGTTGAGAACTATCATATGAATTGAAAGGAAGTGTCTATAGATGAATTGCATGGAATGTTGAAGGTTGTAGAATCTAACATGTCCAAACATGCATCATCCTCATCCACTCCCGTTCTTGGTTCTAAGGAACAACACAATACAAGGAAGAAGAAATCAATCCCATCAGAAGGAGTTGGAGTATCCAAGCTTGCTTCAAGTTTTGAGTCTATGGACATTGATGATGTGCCTAAAGAGACTCAATAAGGGGTGGTTTGCTACTTCTGCGGTAGATTTGGGGATTGGGGCCGTCATGCTTGCCCTCCGTGCCGAGAGGATATAAAACTTCTCAGACAAGAGAGAGTTATTTTTCCTACTTGAGGTACATTCATGATTATACTTCATTGCTATTCCTTAATAAGCTAGGTTGTTTACCCAAGCTATAAGACTCACGTTTGTCACAAATTTGTTTTTGTTACAAAGTGTAGGTCTGTTCATTGCAAGAAGGAAGAGCTTGAAGAACCAGATCTATGAAAAAGAATTTTTGTTGATTGTCTTCTACAAGAGAATTGGGAGTGTTGGTCTCGCCATTAATTCCGGATTAATTATTACATTTGTATGTACGCCCTGCGTGGCAAGACTCGCTTTATTGTATGTTCTTTTGAAGATGATGGATATTATTGTATGTTCCTACTTGAGGTACATTCATGATTATACTTTATTGCTATTCCTTAATAAGCTGGGTTGTTTACCCGAGCTATAAGACTCACGTTTGTCACAAATTTGTTTTTGTTACAAAGTGTAGGTCTGTTCATTGCAAGAAGGAAGAGCTTGAAGAACCAGATCTATGAAAAAGAATTTTTGTTGATTGTCTTCTACAAGAGAATTGGGAGTGTTGGTCTCGCCATTAATTCCGGATTAATTATTACTTTTGTATGTACGCCCTGCGTGGCAAGACTCGCTTTATTGTATGTTCTTTTGAAGATGATGGATATTATTGTATGTTCCTACTTGAGGTACATTCATGATTATACTTTATTGCTATTCCTTAATAAGCTGGGTTGTTTACCCGAGCTATAAGACTCACGTTTGTCACAAATTTGTTTTTGTTACAAAGTGTAGGTCTGTTCATTGCAAGAAGGAAGAGCTTGAAGAACCAGATCTCTGAAGAAGAAATTTTGTTGATTGTCTTCTACAAGAGAATTGGGAGTGTTGGTCTCGCCATTAATTCCGGATTAATTATTACTTTTGTATGTACGCCCTGCGTGGCAAGACTCGCTTTATTGTATGTTCTTTTGAAGATGATGGATATTTTTGTATCTTGTATTTTTGTTTAAAAGATTTTTCATTCTGATGGTTTCATTTCATTTTCTATCCATGTCTAAGATTATGTGTTATTTTGACCATTTTGGTGCACAAATACACATTTGATGACGATGGATGTTGCTTGGAATTGAAACAATTTTGAAAAATTATTTTGAGATGTTTTATCAAAAACTTATCTATATCATTGCATACATAAAGACACGTCATAAGTAATAAGGCAATCGTGAAATAATTGATTCTTAGATCCAAAAGTGGTTTGGATACCTTAAGTATATGGCATAATCAACCTTGACCAAGTAAACAACATTTACATCACTTAGATCCATGGGGTTAGGATCTTTGTAAAAGTTTAGCTTCGGGCTAAATGAAAGATGCAAATCTTATTTATTGGGCTAGGATGATTAAGAAATATTTCACCAGTTTTGGTAGGAAGGATTATAACTTGCTGGATTTTGATCACACTTGTGTGGATAATCCGTTCAAGTATGCCATGTATAGTGACCCTAGTAAAATTCTCCATCACCATATTTATGATAGTAGTTGGGAGAATGTTTAAGAGGTTTGTGTCTGAAACCTGGAGGTGTTCGGAAATAACCTTAACAAATTATGAATCAATAAGGGCATATAGATGTAAATTCTTAGATCTAGAATAGATGCTAAGTTTTACTATCTATATTGGTTTAAACATGAAATGAATCATGGGTTTGTCCCATAATTAGTTTTTCGAAGAAACATATTTGTACATGGTGTTACTTTAAAGAAAAACCGGATATCTTTGTAGATAATCTGGTAAAAGGCAGGCCTTAAACATGTATTCAATATGATTGGTATACATTATTTTATGAACCAAGCCCTCAATCTAAAACACGACATTATGTTCATTTAAGCATCCAATGAGATTTTTTACTAGAAAGAGTCCTTTGTTTGTCAATCTTATAACTTAAAATTATCCATTCTATATTTAGTGGGAGATGGATGAATTATAAGTTGATGCTTGTATATTTAAGTAGTTCATCTGAGTTTTGGATAATTGTTTCTTGAACTTATGGGAACCATGCTTGGTAGGTCAAAAGGGAGAGGACAATTTACAAAAGCATTCCAGTGGAAGAACGTAAAACTTAAATAAGATACCTAATGTTGACACTAGCATTTAATCAGCATAGAGATGCTGGTAAAACCTGACAATATCCATTGCTTCTTTAAATCTGATGGAAATCAAGAAGGCTGTTTAAATATGAGGTTGTCATATTTTAGTGACAGCAGCTTGATGGTAAATCATTGTGATGTTACCATTCATCGGAAACATGGTGGGACCCTGTGTTCACTAGTGAATTAAACAAGGGAATGGTATATATAGATGTAATCTATTTGCTGCATCCAAGTACTTGACTTGGGTTAATCCCACACCTAAGGTGTAATCCAAGAAGGGTGAAGGGATTAACATGTATGCAATTATGGAGAACTTCAAATACCGACTAGAGACAAAGTGTTTCATATTGTTTAAATATGGAAACATATTCTAGTGGTTATGTTGAAGATAACTTAGACAAAGTGAAATATTGTTATTGTTAGAATATGCCTACTGATGCGTGTATACCATTTGAATCACTACCGATGATGTATGGGCCTATTGGGTCATACACCGGGGTCAAATCTGACAGCAACTTAAGTAAAGGGACCAAAATTGATAAAAGACAAAAGTTGACTTCGCAGGCTAGGTTAGTGCCGCTAACCATAAGGTGTTAGCGCCGCTAACACTTATAGGTTAGAGCCGCTACAGCTGCATGGGCTTTACGTCAAGTCAACTGACAGGCCGCGTTAACGCCGCTAACTCCTACAGGTTAGCGCCGCTAACTCGGGTTAGCGCCGCTACGGATAAACGTCAATTTTTTGTCACATCAACTTTCTACTAGACCAATGCATGTGAGCTTCTTGTTGCGACTTAGGCCGACTTGGGGCATTCCAGGAGGCGGTTTGGGGTTTATAAAAGACCCTAACTCAGCCTCATTTGTTCTTCTTGGCTAAAAAGGGATTATATACACTCATAAGTGCTTGTGAGGCTTAGTGAGTTCTTGAGAGAGTTTGAGTTCCACAATTCGGTCCCTTAGTGTTTAGTTGCTGTTCTCCTACTGGGTTTTCGTGAAAGAAGAACCTCAAGGAGCTTGCTAGCTCAAGTGATTTGCGTGTTACCGGGGTATCACCTTCTAGTTGATTCGTTCAAACCACAAGGAGCAACGTCATCATATTCATCGAATTTCTGGAGCTTAGGAGCTGGTATAACTTCCTTAACTCTCTCCTTTTGTTGCATTTCTGTTCATAGAGTTAGATCTACTATTGGGGTTTCATGTTTTGTGCCTTATGTGCTTGTACCATGGGCCTTTTATGTTGTACCTTGCTTCCGTTGCGTGCCCTGATAACCCCAACAGTGGTATCAGAGCCACCTCTATGAGAGTTATGCACATGGTGGCTTTGAAAACCTGAAATCGAAATTGTTTGTTTTCTGTCGAACAGAGGTTAGCGGCGCTAACTTTGAGTTAGCGGCGCTAACGTTTTGAAGATAGCGGCGCTAGCGTCGCTGAGTGAGTTTTTTGTTCATGTTTAAAAACAGATTTTGGACTCGGGTTTTGGCCTTGTTTTTGGCTTCTGGAAATTTTAATCTTGTTATTATGATGTTTAAATTCCAGTAGCACATATATATGTTTGGTTGTATGTGTATATAAGTTGGTAACCTTGCCTAGGCCCATTTGGTTATTTGTGTGTTTGGATGCATGATGGTTGTATTATTATTCTTAAGATAAATTTGTAATAATAATGTGGCTTGCATGCCATTTCATTCATCCATGTAATTGTAATAGATAAATAGGTATTTTATGGCTTGCATGCCATTTTATTCTATTGTATGTATTATTACATTTGTGGATGATGAACACACATGATGTGTCAAAAGAGATGGAGTTTGGATCCGATGAAGCCGATGAAGTCCAATGGAGATGGCGGGATTAGTTGGAGCTAGCATCGAAGACTTTGTCCCTAGTATTGACCAAGTTCTTCCCGTTCGGCTCACGGGAAGAACGCATAAGTTTTATGGCAAGGATTACCAATTATAGTGTTTTATGTGTATGATGTGATTTTGTATGCATGGATTGTGTAGGATACGCATGCTAGATAATTTATTGAAAATTAACAAAATCACAAGAGATTTGATAAAAATGGTTTACGACTCTCTCGCGCGCTCACATATAAGATTAACCCACATAGTGAAAATAAGTTTTTGTCACTTATATGTTAATCTAAAACCAAACCGTAAACAAAAGCCCGTATTTCCTTAAAACGTAAATCACACACCATCCATAAGACGATACCACCCGAATCTAGTCTTATGGGATTTGGTTGTCGAGCTTAGCACGAGCCAATTCCCATAAAACTGTGTGGAAGTTTAGTGTGGCAAACTTTCACAATTTTGGTTGTCGAGCATAGCACGAGCCAACTTTGGTGAGTTTGTTACCGTATGTCTTCATGGACGATTTGCAATTTTAGGTTTGAAATCTTGGTTAATTGTCGAGCTTAGCACGAGTTAAACAAATTTTCAAGATTTAAAATTGGTGCAAGAAGGGATCAAACATGCCAAACGACCATTGGATGTCGAAGAATCCCGCAAGGCGCTAAGGATTGCAATAGAGATTGCAATTGGCAAAATTGTTGCCGACCTAAATAGTTTTATTATGTGATCCGCGGTAACCCCGTCACATGGTGAGATGAAATATGGTTCTTAGCCTTGTTAAAGTTAACAAGATAATACATATGCAACAAACTAACTTAAGTCTACTTTGGAATTTTAGATGGCATCAACAAGCGCAAACACCACCACCACAAATGTTTCTCTACGAGTTTTCCTCGAGAAGGAGAAACTCGATGGTAGCAACTTCATGGATTGGTATAGGCAGCTTAAACTTGTCCTACGCTATGAAGGGAAGATGCACACCATAGAGGAACCCTTACCCGAGGCACCTCCAAGCGGTGCAACGAGGGCAATCCGTGAGGCGTACGAGAAACGCCTCAAGGAGACTGAGGAGATTACATGCCTCATGTTGAGCACTATGAGTACCGATTTGCAAAAGAAAATAGATCACTTGGGTGCTCATGACCTGATCGTGCAGCTGCGGGATATGTTCCAGCAGCAGGCGAGGCAGGAGAGGTATGAATGCTTCAAGTCGGTTCTCTCTTGCAAGCTTCAAGATGGAGGGAACGTGAGTGCTCATGTTTTGCGTATGAAAGCAAACATTGAGCGCATGGAGAAGCTAGGATTTACCATCGGGAGGGAGATGGAGGTCGACATGATTCTCCAATCCCTGCCCAGTGCATATGATCAATTCACTATGAGTTATCATATGCATAGCATGGATAAATCCTTGATGGAGCTACATGGTATGCTCAAGACTGCCGAAGCGAGCATGACCAAGAGGAAACCATCTTCCTCCTCCACTCCCGTTCTAGCCATTCGGGAAGGCCGCATAACCAAAACGAAGGCAGCCCCTTCCAGGAAAGGGAAGGGTAAGGGAAAGGTTGGCGCTGCCAAGTCTGCCCCGGCCTCCGAAGGAAAGGGTAAGGGGAAGATTCCCCAAGCCAAGACACCGGAGGATGCGGAGTGCTTCTTTTGTGGGGGCAAGGGCCATTACCGCCGAAGCTTCCCCAAGTACTTGGAGGGACTCAATAAGCTCAAGGCAATGAGCATATCGGGCCCGGAATCTTCAGGTACGTTCATGATAGAACTCCATCATATTTCTACTTCTAAAGGTTGGGTCTTGGATACCTGCTGTGGCACTCACATATGTAATATGGTGCAGGTGCTAAAGGCAAGTAGGGACTTGGAGCGAGGAGAGCTGGATCTTGTGATGGGAAATTCAGATAATGTCCCAGTGGAAGCTAAAGGAGAAGTAGAGCTTTCGTTCAAGACCGGCTACACTATTTTATTAAAAAATGTATGCTATTCGCCCCATGTGGCAAGAAACATTATTTCTTTTCATGCCTTGTATGACGATGGTTACTATTTTCATTTTGATAATGGTTCTATTATATGCTTGAAAGATAATCTTGTTTATTTTATGGCTTTACCATGTCATGGCATTTATGAGGCAAGTGCATACATTAAATCAACAAAATCTATCATGAACATTGATTCTAGTTCCAAAGACGGTTTGGATAAGTATTCCGTGTGGCATGGTCGTCTTGGCCACATAAACAAGACCCGCATCACCAAGCTTCAATCGGATGGAATCTTGGAGTCATTTGACCAAGGGTCGGATGATGTATGTGATTCTTGTTTATTAGGCAAGATGACAAAGGCACCCTACACGGGGACAAGTGAGGGGGGTAAAGACCTCTTGGACATCATCCATACAGATGTATGTGGGCCTTTTAAACATGTTACAAGGAATAACTCGAGATACTTCGTAACCTTTATAGATGATTATAGTAGGTATGTATATGTCTATCTTTTTAAGCACAAGAATGAAACCTTTGAGGTGTTCAAGACATTCCAAAACGAAGTTGAGAATCAATTGGGCAAAACAATAAAGATACTCCGGTCTGATAGAGGTGGAGAGTATCTAAGTACCGACTTTACCGATCATCTAAAAAATTGTGGAATTATTTCGCAATTAACACCTCCAAGGACTCCATAATTAAATGGGGTCGTTGAGAGGAGGAACCGGACTTTACTAGATATGGTAAGGTCCATGATGAGTCCAACGGAGGTACCAATTAGTTCAGAGCATATGCCCTAGAAACGGCGGTAAGGATCCTTAACCTTGCACCAACCAAGAAAGTATCGAAAACACCTTATGAAATTTGGCACAAGAAGAAGCCGACACTTTCATACCAACGAGTTTGGGGTTGTCAAGCCTACGTGAGACGTGAGACTGATGACAAACTAGAACCTCTATCGGAAAGGTGTTACTTTATTGGATATCCTCCTGCCGGTGTTGGATAAATATTTTATAAACCTTCTGAGAACAAATTTTTTGTTGCTCGAAGGGCATTTTTCCTTGACAGAGAATTGCTATCCAAACAAAGAGGCAACAAAGAAATTGATCTTGAGGAAGTTCAAGGATCAACCGATAAAGAGCTTGAGGTTGGCACTAGCACTCAACCTAGGACGGTTGAAACTGAGCAAGAGAATGCTGCAGTACCTAACACTAATTCATTGCTTACTCCTAGGTGTTCCAGTAGAACACGTTTCGAGCCAGAGAGATATGGATTCTGATCAGCCCTCTAACTACAAGGAAGCTATGGAGGGCCCTAAGTTTGCACATTGGAAGGAAGCAATGGAAAGTGAGATGCAATCCATGACGGATAACCAGGTCTGGGAACTGGTTGATCCTACGCCCGGGGTTACACCCGTAGGGTGTAAATGGGTCTTCAAGAAGAAGACCGGCATGGACGGAACCTTGGATACTTTCAAAGCGCGACTAGTGGTGAAGGGTTTCACTCAAACACACGGTGTTGATTATGATGAAACCTTCTCCCCAGTGGCTATGTTGAAATCAATCCGGATACTTCTGGCCATTGCTGCATTTTATGATTATGAAATATGGCAAATGGACGTTAAAACCGCCTTCCTTAACGGGAATCTTTCCGAAGAGGTGTATATGACACAACCTGATGGTTTTGAACATCCAGAGTATCCGAACAAGGTTTGTAAGCTAAAGAAGTCCATTTATGGACTCAAGCAAGCATCTCGCATCTGGAATCTATGCTTTGATGAGAAAATCATAGAATTTGGATTTTCGAAAAGCAAAGATGAACCATGTGTATATGTCAGGGCTAGTGGGAGCACTATTGTCTTCTTAGTCCTAAATGTGGATGACATATTGCTCATTGGAAACCATATTCTGAGCCTTAAAAGTGTAAAAGCTTGGCTAGAGAATTGTTTCTCAATGAAGGACTTAGGGGATGCGAGCTACATTCTGGGAATTAAGATCTATAGAGATAGATCTAGAAAGTTGCTCGGGCTTTATCAAAGTGCATACATAGATAAGGTCGTGAGACGCTTTAAAATGGAGGAATCCAAGAAAGGAAACCTCCCTATGGCACAAGGCTTGATGTTGAGCAAGACTCAATGTCCTACCTCCCATGAGGAGATAGAAGTAATGAAGCGAGTACCATATGCTTCGGCTGTGGGATCGATCATGTACGCCATGTTATGCACTCGTCATGATGTGTCATGTGCTTTTAGCATGACTAGTAGATATCAGGCGAATCCCGGGGAGCCTCATTGGAAAGCTGTAAAGAACATTCTTAAGTACCTTAGGCGTACAAAAGAAATGTTCCTGGTTTATGGTGGGGAAGAAGAGCTAAGAGTAAAGGGTTACTCGGACGCTAGCTTCCAAACGGATATGGATGACTGCCGATCTCAATCGGGGTTTGTATTCCTATTAAATGGTGGAGCTGTCAGTTGGAGGAGCTCAAAGCAAGACACGGTGGCTGATTCGAGTAACGAGTCGGAATACATTGCGGCAAGTGAAGCTGCAAAAGAGGCCGTGTGGATGAAGAAATTCATCCAAGATTTACAAGTGGTTCCAAGCATCACTGACCCTATTGAGATATTCTGTGACAATGAGGGTGCAGTGGCTTTTGTGAAGGAACCAAGAGCTCACAAGAGAACAAGACATATTTTGCGCTAATACCACTTCATACGGGAAGTAGTTGAGAGTGGTGAAATCGTCATAAGCATAGTAGCATCGGATGGAAACCTTGCGGATCCATTCACGAAGCCGTTATCGCAAGCAGCTCATGATTCTCACACTAGTGCTATAGGTGTAAGATTTGCCAGCGATTTGGTTTGAGTTATGTATTTAGTTTGTTTGATATGTAAACTTTATTTTATTTTTGGGAACGATACAGACAGTATTGTAATTTATGCTTGTTTCGATATATAATAGAGATTATATATGCGTATGATACGGTTACATTCATAAGACTCTACTGTGTTCCATCTTAGCATGTTTAATTACTTCCGGAAATATGTTATATTTCAAAACTTTCCACAGTCGGTTGATCTTGTCGAAGGAAGATTGAATTAAGACTGAGATAAGCATGTGACCTTGAATTCAATATGGTCGAATTAAGGGGCAATGCCTTTCTGTACTTGAAAAGAGTTTCAAGTGATTGGAAGACCCGTACCCAAGTATACTCCATGGATTATAGTCACGAGTAACTTGGGATGATAATATCTTACGTCCTTAGACCTGAGATGTATGAACCGCTATATCATATTTCTTTCTAACTTTAGCCATTTTCAAAAGCAGTTCGTAACTGGTGGTGATAAAGGAAATGACTAGATAAGTTAAGGGGTATGGTTTAGAGTTGTACAGTCAAAAAGGGATTTGTTCCTCTGATATGAGAGATATCACTAGGCCCCTCGATGATTGGGAGCTGACACCAAAATTATGCATGGCCATGCGCAAGGAATATTGATTTAGAATATGATATGTCCTTAACTTTTGGTCACCACTAATCAAGATCGAGTAACACAATCGTGGACGATCTGGAGATTGACACTCAATCCATGTCTCGTGTTCACATTGATATCGTGAACAAAAGGATGTTTAAGATCACTTATCTATAGGACCTTTCTTTAAGAACAGGTTTCATTCGGATAACGAAACCCATACTGACTTGGGGGCAATGATGTTTTTGCTAGAGACCGCTCATTGTCTGTGATTTGTTAGAAATGGTGCATCATGTGCAAGTGGGAGTTTGTTAGAATATGTCCACGATTGCGTGTATACCATTTGAATCACTACCGATGATGTATGGGCCTATTGGGTCATACACCGGGGTCAAATCTGACAGCAACTTAAGTAAAGGGACAAAAATTGATAAAAGACAAAAGTTGACTTCGCAAGCTAGGTTAGCGCCGCTAACCATAAGGTGTTAGCGCCGCTAACACTTATGGGTTAGAGCCGCTACAGCTGCATGGGCTTTACGTCAAGTCAACTGACAGGCCGCGTTAACGCCGCTAACTCCTACAGGTTAGCGCCGCTAACTCGGGTTAGCGCCGCTACGGCCAAACGTCAATTTTTTGTCACATCACCTCTCTACTAGACCAAGCATGTGAGCTTCTTGCTGCGACTTGGGGCATTCCAGGAGGCGGTTTGGGGTTTATAAAAGAACCTAACTCAGCCTCATTTGTTCTTCTTGGCTAAAAAGGGATTATATACACTCATAAGTGCTTGTGAGACTTAGTGAGTTCTTGAGAGAGTTTGAGTTCCACAATTCGGTCCCTTAGTGTTTAGTTGCTATTCTCCTACTGGGTTTTCGTGAAAGAAGAACCTCAAGGAGCTTGCTAGCTCAAGTGATTTGCGTGTTACCGGGGTATCACCTTCTAGTTGATTCGTTCAAACCACAAGGAGCAACGTCAACATCTTCATCGAATTTCTGGAGCTTAGGAGCTGGTATAGCTTCCTTAACTCTCTCCTTTTGTTGCATTTCTATTCATAGAGTTAGATCTACTATTGGGGTTTCATGTTTTGTGCTTTATGTGCTTGTACCATGGGCCTTTTATGTTGTACTTTGCTTCCGTTGCGTGCCCTGATAACCCCAACAGTTATCACCTTGCGGGAACAATATTAGTTCACTTGGATGTAAGAGACCTGTTACCTTCATAGGATTAAGTTGAGGAAATGCTTAAGGCACTTTCCGAGGGTCTTATTCATCCATAATATCCAGATTAGGTCTGGATTATGTGAAACATTGTTGTCACTTTGGGAAAACGAGTATGTTCATAGGGAAATAAAAGACCAAATAGGAATGAGTTTTCTAGAAAGCATAGATTGAACCAAATACCCTTGTCAGGGCTAGTGGGAGCTTCATGTGTTCCTAGTAAATTATGTTCAATGAATAAAATGTCCTAATTTAGTGTTGTTTTACAACATAATGTTGGAATTATTGTTCTATGAGTATAAATATAGAATATGGAATCAAGTGGAGTTTAGATTCAAGAAATACTGATGTATGTTCTTGATGTTCGACGTAAATAGAGTTGTCTTGAGTAAGTTATTACTGCAAGCAAGTCTATACTTGTGAAACTGTCGATTTTTAATCGAAGTTTAGAATATTCAAATATGTGGTGCATATACGACATTGAGATTCAATAAGTGTCATTGACCCTATTGTGAACTTCGGTTACATTGAGGGTATGTCGACTCTAATAAAAGTGAGTTACAATAACTCTATTTTTAACTTCGGTTACATTGAGAGTATGACGACTTTGATAATCATAAGTATCATTAATCCTATTGTAGACTTCGGTAACATTGAGGATATGACGACTATGATAACCTTGTGTATGATCTAGTTGATAAACACTTTGCAAGTGGTTTAATAAGAGAATACAAAAGAGTACAAAGGGATATCGTGTAGATGATCCCATAATTAAGCCATTGTCAAATACTAGTGATGAATTTCATACTAGGTATAATAGCATTGTTAATGCTTATGACTAGGCTCGAATATCGTTTAAGTAAATGTTTGATTTACTTATAAGCTTTGGGAACGGTAAGCAGTACTGCTAACCGATGATTGTATCGATATATAGTGGGGACTATATATACTCATGGTGCGGTTACCTTCATTGGTCTTTACGATGTTCCATCTTAGCATGTTTAACCACTTCCCATAATGTTTATACATTCTAAATTTCCACAGCCAGTCATTCTTCAGGGGAAGGAAGCTTGAAATAAGGCTGAGGTTAGGTGTTGGTTGTGCATTGATCAAGGATTGAATGCATGAAACGCAACAGTAACCTGTGCTTGAAAGGAGTTTCAAGTAACTGGAAGACCCGTACCCAAGTTCACTTCATGGATCATGGTCAAAGAGTGACTCGGAAGGATAATATCATTACATCCTTCGACCCGAGATGTATGAATTGCTATAGCATGAAACTTTCTTACTTTAACCATTTCAAACCGTAGTTCATAACTGGCTACTATAAAGGGAATAGTTAAGTGAGATAAGGTTCACGCTATGGGGTTGTACACTCAACTGAATTTCTTCCTCTGATATGAGTGATATCCCTGGGCCCCTCGATGATTGGGCGCTGACACCAAACTAAGCATGGCCATGCACAAAGGAATATTGATTGAGAATCAGATATGTCCTTAACATTTTGGTCACCACCAATCAAGATCGAGTAACATAATCGTGAACGATCTGGAGATTGATGTATCAATCCATGTCTCGTGATCACAAGGATATCGCGAACAAAAGGAGTATTGATCACTTATCAAATAGGACCTCTACGTTCTTTTTGTAGGTAATGGTTTTCTGCATAGAAGCGGAACCCATACTGACATGGGTACGGTGCATTATGTGCAAGTGGGAGTTTGTTAGAAATATGCCCATTAATGCAGGTACGTCATATGGACTGCTGCTGATGATGTATGGGCCTATTGGGTCATACACCGGGGTCTAACCTGACCGCAACTTAAGTTAAGGGACCAAATATGGCAAAAGACAAAAGTTGACATCGCAGGCCGCGTTAGTGCCGCTAACTCTTAAGGTTTAGCGCCGCTAAGTCCTAGTGGTTAGCGCCGCTACGGCTGCATGTACTTTGTGTCAAATCACTGACAGGGCGCGTTAGCGCCGCTAACTATTTAGTGTTAGCGCCGCTAACTCCTGGTTAGCGCCGCTAACCCTGCCAGTGGCATTTGTCAAATGCACCTCCTAAACTAGCCAATGCATGTGGATATGGTTATCTCGAGGCTTGGCCAGTTGAGGGGGTTAATAGTCGAATCTGGAGCCAGGAGAGAGCAAGTGATTTCATTTTTGGTTTTGGTTCTCTCACACTCTTTTCTCTCTAACATACACATAAAACTTTTTGGTGCTACTACGGCCAAGAGAGTTATTCAAGAGAGTATTTCTAGATTGTTGGTCTTGTTGATGCTGTCCCAGAGTGTTTTTCATAGTGAAGAAACATGATGGCTTGCTAGCTAATGTTGTTGGACGCGTTACCGGGGTACTACCCATTAGTCGATCCGCGTTTCGTTCTTGGAGCCTCACCACTGTGAGACAACAAGTTTTCTGGAGCTTAGGAGAAAGGTATAACACCTCTTTCCTTCCCTTGTTGCATTTCTTTACATAGAGTTTTGTCCATTTGTGGGATTTCGGTTTTTATGCTTTGATTGCTTGTACCTTGGGCTGTTTTTGTTGTACATTCGCTTCCGCTGCGTGCCCACGAGATCCCAACAGTTCCTAGCATTTCCGACCCTGTTGAGGTTTTCTGTGACAACGAGGGTGCGGTTGCATTAGCAAAGGAACCTAGATCTCACCGACGCACGAGACATATTCCGCGGAAATATCATTATATCCGGGACGTTGTAAAGAGTAGAGATATTGTCATCATCAGAGTACACACGGATAGCAACGTGGCGGATCCGTTCACTAAACCGTTATCGCAAGCAAAGCACGAAGCCCACACCCATGCTATTGGTATTAGATTTGCTAGCGATTTGGTTTGAGTTTGTATCTTGTATTGTTTGGTTATTGTATGGGATGTGTTTACCTTTTGGGAACATTGAGCAGTATTGTATTTATTGTACTTATCGATTATTAAATGGAGATTTGATAATGCGCAAGTTGCGGATATTACTTTAAATCTTTACTGTGTTCCAACTTAGCATGTTTTATTCTTCCCTGAATGTTTACATTCTAAATGTCCATAGTCAATCATTCTTCATGGGAAGGAAGTCTGAAAGAAGACTTGGGGAAATTTTTTGTCATGTGTCCAATGGTGATTGGGACACGGGGACGCAATACTTCGCCTGTACTTGAAAGGGGTTTCAAGTGACTGGACGACCCACACCTGACTCCACTTTGTGGTACTAGAGATGAGTGGATCAGGATGATAATATCATTTCATCCTCTGACTGGATATGCATGTGTCTGCATCACTTTGGTTTGCTTTGTTCTAATTGTTTTCAAATGCAGTCCGTAACTGGCTGTTATAAAGGGAACAGTTGGGCAAAGTACGGTCAATGTGGTGGGCATTGTAGTCAAAGGAATTTGTTCCTCTGTTTAGAGAGATATCGCTGGACCCCTCGATGATTGGGTGCTGACACCAAAATGCATGTCCGTGCTCGAGTGTGCAGTGATTTGATTAATCGACTACAATTTGTACCAAGTCTCGCCTTCACATGGATATCGTGCACAAAGGGATGATTGATTGCTTATCTATAAGACCATCTCAAACCTATGAGGTTGTGATTTGGTACTTGTCAGGGATGACATACCCCGTACAAATTTGGGGGCAGAGATGTCTTGCTAGAGGACTCTCTCTGTCTGTGATACTTAAGGATATGGTGTGTCATGTGCAAGTGGGAGTCTGTTGGAGTATGCCCACCGACACACGTATGTCGTATCACTGTCGATGATGTGCGGGCCAATTGGGTCATACACCTAAGTTCTACCCAAATAGCCCTAAGTGAAAACAGTCGGTCAAAATGGTCAAATTCCAGTTGACCTAGGCTTCACGACCATGAAGGATGCTCCACGGGTCGTGAAGCAAGGTGTCCCCACGAGTTCCTACATGGGCTTTATAGCGCATGGACCAATGTGGCTTCACGGTCCTTCACGGACCATGAAGAGGATCGTGAAGGATAAATGCGCCACGGATACCCTTACGACTTGAAGGAACACGGCACGGGCCGTGAGGCTTAAAATCTTCACGGGCCGTGAGAGCCCATGAGGGGTCGTGAAGCCCGGAAAACTAAGTGGCACTTGAATTTTATTGGTTGTGGTTTAGTGGTCCAATCAAAATTCAAGTTGTGGCCGGCTAAGGGACTCCACGGGACGAAAACATGGTTTATTTAAGGTGTTACCTTGATAGCCATTTAATCCTTTTGTCATTTTGAAAGCATAAACAGTCTAAACACTTCAAAGAGAAGTTCTTGTGAGGTTGAGTGTTTAGTTCCAGAGATTGAGGGGCTGCGATTGTTGTTCAACAAAGAGTGTGTGAACCACAATTGATTTGCTAGCACAAAGGTAGAAGTTATTTGGTGTATATTTCGGTGGAGGAACTTGGAGGCCATTTTCTTCAAGTTTTAGTTCATCCCAACCAATTTCAACCATTATCCAATAGCTAGGAGCTTAGGAGAAGGGTATAACCATTTCTACCCTTGTGTTTGTCTTGTTATGGTTGCATGCAAGTTTGTTTCAAGTTTATACCATTCAATGGAGTTAAAGAAATTGTTGATGTAAATTGCATATATCTTTGCTTCCATTGCGTTTCTGTTATGTACTTGAACTCCTACACAATTTACAATTTTAGATTTGAAATCTTGGTTAATTGTCGAGCTTAGCATGAGTTAACCAAAATTTCAGGATTTAAAATTGGTGCAAGAAGGGATCAAACATGCCAAACGACCATTGGATGTCGTAGGATCCCGCAAGGCGCTAAGGATTGCAATAGAGATTGCAATTGGCAAAATGGTTGCCGACCTAAATAATTTTATCATGTGATCCGCGGTAACCCCGTCACATGGTGGGATGAAATACAGTTATTAGCCTTGTTAAAGTTAATTCTATTTAGGTAAATTAATTTAACAAGATAATACGTATACATCAAACTAACTTAAATCTACTTTGTAATTTTAGATGGCATCAACAAGCGCAAACACCACCACCACCAACGTTTCTCTACGAGTTTTCCTTGAGAAGGAGAAACTCGACGGGAGCAACTTCATGGATTGGTATAGGCAGCTTAAGCTTGTCGTACGCTATGAAGGGAAGATGCATACCATTGAGGACCCCTTACCCGAGGCATTTCCAAGCGGTGCAACGAGGGCAATCCGTGAGGCGTACGAGAAACGCCTCAAGGAGACAGAGGAGATTACATGCCTCATGCTAAGCACCATGAGTACCGATTTGCAGAAGCAAATGGATCACTTGGGTGCTTACGACTTTATCGTGCTACTAAAGGACATGTTCCAACAGCAGGCGAGACAAGAGAGGTATAAATTCTTCAAGTCCGTTCTCGCTTGCAAGCTTCAAGACGGAGGGAACGTGAGTGCTCATGTTTTGCGTATGAAAGCAAACATTGAGCGCATTGAGAAGTTGGGATTTACCATCGGCAGGGAGATGGCGGTCGATTTGATCCTTCAATCCCTGCCCAGTGCATATGATCATTTCACTATGAGTTATCATGTGTATAGCATGGATAAATCTTTGATGGAGCTGCATGGTATGCTAAAAACTGCCGAAGCGAGCATGACCAAAAGCAAGCCATCCTCCTCCTCCACTCCCGTTCTAGCCATCTGGGAAGGCCACATTACCAAAAGGAAGGCCGCCCCTTCCAAGAATAGGAAGGGAAAGGGAAAGGTTGGCGCGGCCAAGCCTGCCCCGGCCTCCGAGGGTAAAGGTAAGGGGAAGATTTCCCAAGCCAAGACTCCGGAGGATGCGGAGTGCTTATTTTGTGGGGGCAAGGGTAACTACCGCCGAAGCTGCCCAAAGTACTTAGAGGGACTCAATAAGCTCAAGGCGATGAGCATATCGCGCCCGGACACTTCAGGTACATTCATGATAGAACTCCACCATACTTATACTTCTAAAGGCTAGGTCTTGGATACCGGCTGTGGCACTCACATATGTAATATGGTGCAGGTGCTAAAGGCAAGTAGGAACTTGGAGCGTGGAGAGCTGGATCTTGTGATGGGAAATTTAGAGATTGTCCCAGTGGAAGCGAAAGGAGATTTGGAGCTTTCGTTCAAAACCGGCTACTCTATTTTATTACATAATGTATGATATTCGCCCCATGTGGCAAGAAACATTACATCATTTCATGCCCTGTATGACGATTGTTATAACTTTCATTTTGGTAATGGTTCAATTGTATGCTTTAAAGAAAATCTTGTTTATTTTAAGGCTTTACCATGTCATGGCATTTATGAGGCAAGTGCATACATTAATTCAACAAAATCTATCATGAATATTGATTCTAACTCCAAAGATTGTTCGGATAAGTATTCCTTGTGGCATAGTCGTCTTTGCCACATAAACAAGACTCGCATCACAAAGGTCGAAGTGGATAGGATCTTGGAATCAATTGACCTAGGGTCGAATGATGTATGTGATTCTTGTTTAGTAGGCAAGATGACAAAGGCACCCTTCACCGGGATAAGTGAGAGGGGAAAAGACCTCCTGGACATCATCCATACGGATGTATGTGGGCCTTTCAAACATGTCACTAAGAATAACTCGAGATACTTCATAACCTTTATAGATGATTATAGTAGGTATAGATATGTCTATCTTGTTAAACACAAGAATGAAACCTTTGAGGTGTTCAAGACATTCCAAAACGAAGTTGAGAATCAATTGGGCAAAACGATAAAGATACTCCGGTCTGATAGAGGTGGAGAGTATCTAAGTACCGAATTTATCGATCATCTTAAGAATTGTGGAATTATTTCGCAATTAACACCTCCAAGGACTCCACAATTAAATGGGGTCGCTGAGAGGAGGAACCGGACTTTACTAGATATGGTAAGGTCCATGATGAGTCGAAGGGAGGTACCCATTAGTTTCTGGGGATATGCTCTAGAAACGGCGGTAAGGATCCTTAACCTTGCACCAACCAAGAAAGTATCAAAAACACCTTATGAAATTTGGCATACAAAGAAAGCCGACACTTTCATACCTACGAGTTTGGGGTTGTCAAGCCTACGTGAGATGTCAGATTGAGGAGAAACTTGAACCTCGACCGGAAAGGTGTTACTTTATCGGATATCCTCCTGCCGGTGTTGGATATATATTTTATAAACCTTCTGAGAACAAAGTTTTTGTTGCTCGAAGGCATTTTTCTTGGAAAGAGAAATGCCATCCAAACAAAGAGGCAACAAGGAAATTGATCTTGAGGAAGTTGAAGGATCAACCGATAGAGAACTTGAGGTTGGCACTAGCACAAAACCTAGGATGGTTGAAACTGAGCAAAATAATGTTGCAGTACCTGACACTAGTTCATTGCTTACTCCAAGGCGTTCCAGTAGAACTCGTTTCGAGCCAGAGAGTTATGGATTCTACATATCTGAGGGCAGCGAGTGAGTAGTGGACTCTGATGAGCCCAATAACTACAAGGAAGCTATGGCGGGTCCTGAGTCTGAAAATTGGAATGAAGCAAAAGAAAGTGAGATGCAATCCATGTCGGATAACCAGGTTTGGGAACTGGTTGATCCTACGCCTGGGGTTATACCCGTAGGGTGTAAATGGGTATTCAAGAAGAAGACCGGCATGAACGGAACCTTGGATACCTTCAAAGCCCTACTGGTGGGAAAGGGTTTCTCTCAAATACCTGGTGTTGATTATGAAGAAACCTTTTCCCTAGTGGCAATGTTGAAATCAATCCGAATACTTCTGGCCATTGCTGCATTTTATGATTATGAAATAAGGCAAATGGACGTTAAAACCGCCTTCCTTAACAGGAAGCTTTCTGAAGAGGTGTATATGACACAGGCTGATGGTTTTGAACATCCAGAGTATCCGAACAAGGTTTGTAAGCTAAAGAAGTCCATTTATGGACTCAAGCAAGCATCTCGCAGTTGGAATCTATGCTTTGATGAGAAAATCAAGGAATTCGGATTTTCAAAAAGCAAAGATAAACCATGTGTATATGTGAGGGCTAGTGGTAGCACTATAGTCTTATTAGTTCTATATGTAGATGACATACTACTCATTGGAAATCACATTCCGAGCCTAAAGAGTCTAAAAGCTTGGCTAGGGAATTGTTTCTTAATGAAGGACCTAGGGGATGCGAGCTATATTTTGGGAATCAATATCTATAGAGATAGATCTAGAAAGCTACGCGGACTTTCTCAAAGTGCATACATAGATAAAGTCGTGAGACGATTTAGAATGTAGGATTCCAGGAAAGGAAAACTCCCTATGTCACATGGCTTGATGTTGAGAAAGACTCAATGTCCCACCTCCCAAAAGGAGATAGAAGTAATGGAGCGAGTACCATATGCTTCGGCTGTGGGATCGATCATGTACGCCATGTTGTGCACTCGTCCTGATGTGTCATGTGCTTTAAGCATGACTAGTAGATATCAGGCAAATCCCGGGGAACCTCATTGGAAGGCTGTAAAGAACATGCTCAAGTACCTTAGGCGTACAAAAGAGATGTTCTTAGTATATGGTGGGGAAGAAGAGCTAAGAGTAAAGGGTTACTCAGACGCCAGCTTCCAAACAGAGAGGGATGACTTCCTATCTCAATCGAGGTTTGTATTCCTATTAAATGGTAGTGCTGTCAGCTGGAGGAGCTCGAAGCAAGACACGGTGGCTGACTCGACTACCGAGTCGGAATACATTCCGACATGTGAAGCCGCAAAGTAGGCCGTGTGGATGAAAAATTTCATCCAAGATCTACAAGTGGTTCCAAGTATCACTGACCCTATTGAGATATTTTGTGGCAATGAGGGTGCAGTGGCTTTGGCGAAGGAATCAAAAGCTCACAAGAGAACGAGACACATATTGCGCAAATACCACTTTATATGAGAAGTAGTTGAAAGTGGTGAAATCATTATAAGCAGAGTAGCATCGGATGGAAACCTTGTGGATCCATTCACGAAGCCGTTATCGCAGGCATCTCATGATTCTCACACTAGTGCTATAGGTGTAAGCTTTGCTAGCGATTTGGCTTTTGTTATGTATTTAATTTGTTTGATATGTAAACTTTATATTTTGGGAACGATTAAGACAGTATAGTAGCTTATTCTTGTTTCAATATGTAATGGAGATTATATATGCGTGCGATACGGTTACATTCATAAGACTCTACTGTGTTCCATCTTAGCATGTTTAACCACTTCCGGAAATATTTTATATTTCAAACCATCCATGGTCAGTCAATCTTGTGGAAGGAAGATTGAATTAAGACTGAGATAAGCATGTGACCTTGAATTCAATATGGTCGAATTAAGGAGCAATGCCTATATGTACTTGAAAAGAGTTTCAAATGACTGGAAGACCCACACCCAAGTATACTTCATGGATAGTCACGAGTAACTTGGGATGATAATATCTTACGTCCTTAGACCTGAGATGTATGAACCGCTATATCATACTTCTTCCTTACTTTGGCCATTTTCAAAAGCAGTTCGTAACTGGCTGTGATAAAGGAAAAGGCTGGATAAGTCAAGAGGTATGGTTTATGGTTATACAGTCAAAAAGGGATTTGTTCATCTGATATGAGAGATATCACTGGGCCCCTCGATGATTGGGAGCTGACACCAAAATTTTGCATGGCCATGCGCAAGGAATATTGATTGAGAATCAGATATATCCTTAACTTTTGGTCACCACCAATCAACATCGAGAAACACAATCGTGAACGATCTGGAGATTGACATTTGATCCATGTCTCGTGTTCACACTGATATTGGGAACAAATCGATGTTTAAGATCACCTATCTATAGGACCTTTCTTTGTGAACAGGTTTTATTCGGATAACGAAACCCATACTGACTTGGGGGCAATGATGTTTTTGCTAGAGACCGCTCATTGTATGTGGTTTGTTAGAAATGGTGCATCATGTGCAAGTGGGAGTTTGTTAGAATATGCCCACTGGTGCGTGTACACCATTTGAATCACTACCGATGATGTATGTGCCTATTGGGTCATACACCGGGGTCAAATCTGACAGCAAGTTAAGGAAAGGGATCAAAATTGACAAAAGGCAAAAGTTGACTTCGCAGGCTGGGTTAGCGCCGCTAACCATAAGGTGTTAGCGCCGCTAACACTTATGGGTTAGAGCCGCTACAACTGCATGTGCTTTACGTCAAGTCATCTAATAGGCCGCGTTAGCACCGCTAACTCTAGGTTAGCGCCGCTACGGCCGGACGTGACTTGTTGTCATATGACCTTTCCCCCAAGCCAATGCGTGTAAGTTTCTTATTCGAACTTGGCCGGTTTTGGGGTATACCAAGTGACTTTCTGGAGTTTATAAAACACTCATATAGAACCTCATTTGACACTCTTAGCAATACACACTTTTGTGAGACTCTTAAGTGCTTCAAGACTTAGAGAGTTTAAGAGTGACTTAGTGAGTTCTAGAGAGAGTTTAGTTCCAGAATCTTGATCCTAGCTTGGTTGTTGTTGTTCCTCAAGTGATTTTCTAGAGAGAAGAATCACCAAAGGCTTGCTAGCTCAAGAGATTTGCATGTTACCGGGGTACTACCCATTAGTCGATTCGTTCAAGCAAGGAGGAGCAAGTTCATCCATTACACCAACATTTTCTGGAGCTCAGGAACTGGTATAACCTCCTTAACTCTCTCCTTTTGTTGTATTTCTATTCATAGAGCTTGGTCCATGTTTGGGATTTCATGATTTTGTTCTTTATTTGCTTGTACCATGGGCTTGTTATGTGGTACTTTGCTTCCGTTGCGTGCCCTGGAAATCCCAACAAATGGATCATAATCTTGAAATGTAGAGAGAATATTATGAACACCATGTGAACAAACACTTAAGATTTGTGATTATGCCAAAGAACTTACTAATGACAATTAGTCATTAGTATATATACCCCTAAGGGTATTTACAATATTAACCCTCTAGTTTATATATTTAATATAAACTTCAACTAAAATGCAATCTTCTATTCTATACAATATTTATAACCAAACACAGATGTTTAGTATGAATATTATGTTAGAATATGCCCACTGATGCATACAAGCCATTTGAATCTGTTGGTCAAATGATCTTATTAGTTAAGATTTGATGAGACAAAGTTAAGTTTGTAAGATATGTTCTAGATATAACTTAAACATAATTATGAAGCTTGGTCAGACTGAGCACTTATAGTGTTTCAGACTGAGCATAAGCTGAGTATAAGCTGAGCATTATAGTTTATCAGCTTAGACTATATCTTAGTCACTTTAACTATATGTTTGTTAAACTGTGTGTCATCTAAGGTATAGGTCGAGTATTCAGCTTGATATGTTTCAAGCTGAGTGACTCAGCTTCTATGCTGAATCAGCTCAACAGAGTTGCTAAGTTAGTTCTAGCTAACTCTTATGACTTCTAAGGATTAGTTAGTCATTATACATGTTAGTACATGTTTGATATCGAGTTAGGTCTCGATAAACTCAGATTGATGAGTTTCAAGCTGAGTAACTCAGCTTGACAAAAGAAGTAAGTTTAAGAAAATTTAAATATGTTTTAAATTCTGTAATTCTCTATATCTTCGGTGCAGATAAGAAGATTCCAGAATCAAGATTGAAGATTGAAGATTCAAGGTAGAAGATTCAAGATTCCAGATTCCAGATTCCGGGTTATCCGTTAGGATTAGCACTAGTTTGTTAAGATCTTTAGGAACAGGATTATAAATACTAACCTCTTGATCAGTTTAGAGGAGACCTCAACATGTCACCGTTCTTGATACATTGATTGTAAGTTGATCAACGTGATCAAGCATTCATAGATTGCCACCAATAGTTCATGTGTTCGATCTTCACGTCAGTTGTGAAGTTGGTAAGTATTCAATCTGTGAATAAATCCTGTTTAGAGAATTATATTGTGTCTATAATCAATAGTTGATTATGATGGATTATGCTCATGTCATAATATGATTATATGGCTAGATACATGTGAGCCTAAAGGGTCACACACTTATACACTGAGATACCAATTAATAATAATAATATAATTAATGTAGTTATATTATTTATGTAATGCAAAATATTAATTGGGCCTAATTAAGTATGGACTTAATAAATAAATTGTTATTGGGCTTAATTAATATATGGACTTTGTTATAAATTAGGAGATAATCTTTAATTTGATTTAAGGATAAACATGATTCTTAATATAGATTAAGGATAAACATGAGACTTAATTTTAATTAAGGATAAACATGATCCTTAATATAGATTAAGGATAAACATGAGACTTAATAGGGATTAAGGATAAACATTAGAAAGAGATAAACATGAAAGAGTTTATATTTATCTCAAACTATTTTTCTCCTATATAAACACTTAAAATTTCGTGACCCCCTTAACATATATGAAGAGTTTTCAATTTTGATCTTAAAATTGGAGGGTTTTGTGTTCTTAATGATCCAAGCAACAAAGGGTTGTTCTTGGTGATTAATTCAAGCATTACAAAAGGACTAGCATCCATTAGTGATCAAGGAAGTGTAGTGTGGACTACATTAGAGGTGTTCTACATTGAACACTAAGGTTTGAAGGTTATACAACAAGATCCCGAATCGTATCTCTTACCAGCGATAAAAGGTAATCGATTCTTATATTTCGTTTGATTGTTTTGGCAATACGTAGATCCAGCTATTGGTGATGTTTTCCGCTGCATTTATATATATTATTATGAATTATTTTCTTCTTTATCACCAACAGTGGTATCAGAGCCATCGTATGTGCCATTCGATTAACGGGGTATACGTAAAAGTGGTTCAAACTCATTTTTTTAAGGTTTATGTGGTTCGAATTTTTGGACAGCTCTTGGCTGTGGTTTTTCGACCATGTGATGGTCTTAAAATATTAGTTTTTATAAACCTTGAAGCCACTTGTTACCTATACCATTCGTAGATCAATTATTGTATTTGTTTCTTTGATTAGTTGGCTTGTTTTTCTTCTCTTTGTTAGTTTTTGAGATCCATGGTTAAATCATGCAATTTCACCATGGACCAAGCCAACACATTCATGATTGGATGTTATTACGTTTAATGTGCAAAACTGATGAAAACCTAGACCGTTTATGTGCCTTGTTCTTCATTACCGTATGTATGGTTGATTTGGTGTTTGGTGCCGGGTTTTTGACCTTGTAATTATTTAAATTTTTCTTCATTTGTCGCCATTGTTTGGAAAATTTTGTTACTTAGTTTTGTAGTAGTATAATTGTATGTTAGTACAAAATTGTAATCGTTACTCAACATGGAATGGCGGGAAAAATTAAAGAAAAATGTGGTTTTTTGTAGCTGCTGGACAGCCTGTACGAAAACTGGAATTCCCGGAGCTAGACGACTCGGATTGACGTGATATTTTTTTCTGGAGTTTTACAAGACATAGACCTACAACTTTCGTGAAGGGTACTTTGATTGGGGAAGACTCTCTGAAGGCGAAAAACTGATCACAAGTTGCTACAAAATTTCTGGAAATATTTAAATGTTACTTTTACTTGACCATAATTGTGATCTTGGTTCAAGTGGGAGTCTTTTGTGGGTTTTTGTTGGCCCCTCCCTTAGTTGACCTCTTGGTCTGTCGTGATGGCTCACGAGACCAATCATAGGATTTCATCGGTTGAGGTATTGCACATAAGTGATAGTTGTTGTGGTTATTTACTCTTATGTGATTGAGTTTTGCCTTATACCATGGTTTTATATAAAGCTGGACTTTAAGTTAAGGAAAATATTTTTAACTAATGCTATGAATGAAGTTTGCATGCTTCTTTCATACATTCTTTTGATTAAAAATTGTTTTATCAAATTATATACCCATTGAATTTTTATTCATGCCGTCCAATCGTTTTAAATTACTTGCCGTTAATTTTTGCCTTTGCGTGAGACGTGAGTTAATTATAACCCCGAGGTAATTATTTTCCATGCGTGAGACCTAGATTTATTTTTACACAATTTAAAATTGGATGACTAAATCGTGTTAAGCCGGTGAGACCATAACCCGAGGCAAGGATGGGACTAAATATGCCTATTTGACACTAGTTGATTTGTCACTAGGTGTCATGAGTCCCATAATGATCTAAGAGTTGCATTTGTAATGCAATTGGTGATCGTCACCTACCTATTGAATCTATCGTTGCTAGCAGATCAACTGATGTGATGATAGAAGTACAATGAGGATCTTAGCCTTTTCGTAAAATTAATTGTTTTTCTTAAAACATTGGGTAATTAATTTTAAAAGGATAATTATTGAAAATACTAATTAAAATTTGTACTTGTGTAGATGACTTCTGCAAATCAAACCCTTGGTAATTCTACTATTAGGTCAGTTCTTGAAAAAGAAAAATTGAATGGAATCAACTTTATCGATTGGTATCAAAACATAAGAATCGTTCTTAGAGCTGAGAATAAGTTGTTCCACTTGGAAGAGGCCTTACCTGAGGAACCTCCTGCCACTGCTTCTGTTGCCGCTCGTTCTGCCTATACTAAAAGGTTTAATGAACAAAGAGAGGTCGCTTCTCTTATGCTAGTGAGCATGACCCCCGAGATCCAAAAGAACTTCGAGGAACTCACAGCCTTTGATATGATCAAAGAGTTGAAAACTATGTTTCAACAACAAGCGGAGCAGGAACTGTTTGAAACAGTTAAAGCATTCCACGCTTGCAAGCACGAGGAAGGCCAACCGGTTACCTCTTATGTGTTGAAGATGAAAAGTTATCTTGACCAAATGGAGCGCCTCGGTTTCCCTATGCCACAAGTCCTCGGAGTGAACTTGATTCTTACTTCACTCTCAAAGGACTTTGACCAATTTGTGATGAACTATAACATGAATAGCATGGGGAAGATGTTAGTCTTGATTTCTTTACATTCCATCAGCGCTGAAGTTTTCAAAGAAGATTTCAGCACATGAAGTTATCTAAAGATTTGCCTCATCAACTTAAATAAGGTTCATATGAAGGGCTTAAAGTTTCATCACTGAAACTTTCAGTCAAGGTTTACTGATGTTTGTCTTCAGCAAATGGTCCCCTCGCTGACGTCATCAACTGTCACTTTCAAGATGGTTTTGCATGAGGAAATCTGTTACTTATCAATCTACAAGATTGTGACGTGTGTCACTATTTCAACGGCTAGGATTGATAAGGGAAATGTATAAATACTCTTCTCTATGTTGAGAAGAGTGAGCTTGCTTATTCTGTATGTTCAGTTAGCAAGAGCTTTGTGCGTCTGTTTTCTCTCAAGTTTGTCCTTGAGTTTTTCATTGAATTTAAGAAGTTTGTTCTTCTTAAATTCTAGTCTGTAAGTTTGTTATATCAATATTAACAACCTTAGACATTTCTCTGTGTTCTTATAATTCCTATTTCCGCACTTAACATTTCTTTAAGTTAGTATTATTCAAAATTTGGGAACAACAATTGGTATCAGAGAAGGTTCAAATTCTTCTATAATTTGAGATCTGCCGAGATGTCTAAAGTTGATTATAATGACAATGGGTCTTCTGGTAAACCACCAAAGTTCTCTTCCGAAAACTTTTTCAGCTGGAAAGGAAGAATGCTTCTCTATCTCGAGAACCTGGATACCATGTCTCTGTCTGTTCTAGAAAATGGTCCTATCATTCCAAAATCCATTTCACTTATGAGTGAGGAAGGTGAACTACTGGAATCTCTTCCAAAACCAAGAAACTTGTGGACTGATGAAGAAAGAAGACAGGTAAACTTGGATGTTGAGATTCGAAACAACATTGCAATATCAATTCCCAATGATATTTATCATACCATCTCCAATCTGAAAACTGCAAAGGATATGTGGGAAACCTTGTGCATAGCATACGAAGGAACTGAAGAGGTGAAGGAGAACAAAAAGACGAATGTCATCAGGAAATACGAAAGTTTTTGTGCTCAAGAATCTGAAACTCTCACTGAAGTTTATACCAGGTTTACCTATTTGCTGAATGATATGCTAGAGGCTGGTGTTCAGAGAGAGAAGATTCAGATTCTCAACAGATTCCTGGATGCTCTCCCCAGTGAGGGACACTATGTGCCTCGTTCTCAGGACCAACAACAAGCTGAAAAATTGGATATGAGAAAGTTGTATGGCATACTACTGAATGATGAGCAAACTAGAGCTCAGAAACTGGAGCTTAAGAGATCAACTAAGAAGAGCTTAGCTCTTGTGGCAGAAGCTGAAGTACCCGCTCAACAATTCTCTGATGATTCTGACACAAAGACAGAGAATGACTGGGAAGCTGAAGGTGAAGAGGGACATCCAGATTTCAAGGTGGAACGAGCCTTCATAATGAAGAACTTCAGCAAGTTCTTAAAATTCAAGGCTAAAACTAACGATCAAGGGTCAGGAAGCTTCAAATCCACTACTGATAAATCAAAGCTGGAATGTTACAAATGTGGTAGACTTGGTCAGTTTGCTTCTAATTGTGTTGTCAAAACCTCATCAAAGGGTTATCCATCAAAGGCTGACAAGTACAAGTCTAAGTACAAGGCACTGAAGCTGAAAAATCAAAGTTCAACTGAAAAGAAGAAAGAGAAGGCAATGATAGCTGGAGAATTGAATTGGACTGACTCTGAAACGTCTGATGATGATCAAGAGTTTGAAAAAGCGAAGTTTGCTGAAGAATTCGCAGGGTGTGCTAAGCCCTACATGTGTCTGATGGCTACTGAGAGCCAGTTCAAGAAAGAACTAGCTACTGCTGAACGGTTGAGTTCAGCTGAAGGATGGAATTCCTCTATGATGTATAAGGTATCAAACTTTCAGAACTATGAGTCTAATGAGAAAAATGATATGTTTGCTTATTTGGTGTCTGATTTAATTTCTGCACATGATGAACAAAACAAAACCAAGAAAATCTTTTCTGATCAACAGAACCTAATTCAGAAAACTGAAACTGAGAATGATATTCTTGTTCAAGAGTCTTGTGCCTTGAAATGTCATCTAGAGTTGTTAGCAAAGGAACTAAAAATGACTAAAGCTGAGCTATCTTTAACAAACGATAAACTCCAAGATCGTCAGTCTATCATTGATCTCTGGCTCAGTCCCAATAAACTTGCTTTTGAGAGTATCAATCATCAAATGATCATTCAGAGAGAAAGAGTTGGGTTAGGAAAAATCAAAGAAGCTGCCTCGTTTAGCAAAAAGTGTAAAACTGTCGATGAAATGTTTTTCAGTGAGTTCACACGTGAAAACATAGGAAACTCACATATGCTATATAAAAGATATACTAAGGCAGCCAGTGAAGTTCCTGAGTTCAATGAGGAAACAAAGTCTAAAATTAGAAACATACAGTTGTCTTCCGATAACTTGTATGAAAATCAGAATAATTCTCAGCAAAAATTTTCCAATCCCACTGAATCTGTACTTACGGTGATCACTGAACCTGAATTGCTTACTTCTAATGAACTTTAACCGATAGCCTTCACAAAAACTGAATCCCCTTCAGTTCACATCATCACTACACCTCTTCTAGCTAAAGATTCACTTGATCCCAATTCTTCAAAACATCGTCAGAAGTTAAAAAGATCAAAAACACAAAGTGCTCAGTATGAAAAGCCAAAATCAAAAAGGTTGAGCAAATTTCAAAAATTTGAATCAACACTGAACATAATGATGAATCAGTTAAAAGAGTTAACTAGATACAATTCTAAAAAAGATAGCACCAAACATCAAAAGGATACCAAATACACACGAAAATGTTATAAATGTGGTATTAGAGGTCATGAAGCCAAAACATGTGAGTCTCCTGTTGCCACTTGTTGCACTTCTTCTGAGCCCATCAGCAGGTGGGTTCACAAAATGGTATAATTATTTGCTAATTTATGCAGGGAGGTTAAGGAAATAACACCTGGTACCTTGACAGTGGATGCTCCCGTCACATGACTGGATGCAAATCGTTACTAACAAAAGTTACTCCAGTCGATGGTCCACAAGTTATGTTTGTTGGAGGTAAATGTGGAAAAACAGATGCCTACGGTCAATTGAAGAAAGGTGTTATTCAAATCAAGAATATCGCTCATGTCACCGGACTTGAGCATAATCTGATAAGCATAAGTCAGATGTGCGATGCAGATTATTCCGTTCTTTTCAAGAAATATAAGTGTTCTATCAGAAACAAAGAAGGAACTGAAGTCCTTCAAGCCAAGAGAATAGATAACATGTATGTTCTCGATTTCAATTCAGTTACTTCTCCCTCAGATGTATGCTTTATCTCACAGTCAGTCAAAGAACTACATTGGTAGTGGCACAAAAGGTTGTCTCATCTGAATTTCAAAAATATGAGTAAACTTGCACAAGGGAAACTAGCAAAAGGGTTACCTAAGATTAGTTATGTAAAAGGCAAAGTTTGTCATGCTTGCGAGAAAGGAAAACAAAAGAAGTCTGTTCACAAATCAAAGCACTGTGATCAGATCAACAAAGCATTTCGGTTGCTTCATATGGATCTCTTTGGTCCAGTCAGCACTCCAAGTCTCAGTGGTAAGAAATACACTCTTGTAATTGTGGATGAATATACACGTTTCACTTGGGTATTCTTTCTGTCTAAAAAGAGTGAAACTACTGAGATCATAATTAGCTTTATCACAAGAATGAATCATCAGTACGATATTCATGTCAAACATCTAAGAAGTTATCATGGTACTGAATTCATAAACAAAACTCTTGAGGACTTCTGTGAAGAGAATGGGATTGTTCAGAATTTTTCAGCTGTATACACACCTCAACAGAATGGAGTTGCTGAAAGAAAGAATCGTACACTAATCGAAGCTGCATGCGGAAGCTAATTACATATAATTACATTAAGATCAAAAGCTAAATACAATATTTGTCTGGTTTATATTTACAAAATACCACTATAGTGTTAATTTACAAAACATCCTCCATACAAAACAATCTCCAAATAAAATATTAGACATTAGAGTAGAGGTCCGTCCATATTCCTAGCTTTCACATTCAGAACCTCACCAAAACCAATCTACAAAATATGATAGTGGGGAATTAGCACAAAGCTAAGTGAGGGAATAAATATCTAAACACATATACAAGGCAAACATGCCCAAACTCAAAGCTCATAATCCCAAGAAAACAGGCGGTTCTGCAGAACCTACAACCAAGGTCGTACAAAACCAAGGTTTACCGATAGCCCAATTAACATTGACAACAATACTAGTACCTCTTGAATACAACAAATGCATATCAAGAATGAACTAATACTGTATATCCCTAATCCAGACCCAGCCGAAACACCGCCACACAGATTTCCAAAACAACATGTATACATATTAAACAAGACATACAGTCCAATGAGCAAGTTACATTCAGGATATCATATCCTGTATATCCAAAGATATAAATCCACTCACCACAGTTAGCACAGTGGTGCCACACTCAGATGACTAATTCACTGAGTCTTCTGAGTTCCTGAGAATATAAATACAAGTTAGTATTGTGTCATAATACTGATTCAATATAGGCAATACACTTATTAATACATCATATGTAACACATATATCACATATGTATAATTAATTTCACACCTCCTCCCGGTTCTTCTTTGGTTATATTCGGTTCTCCTTTTACAATTTTACAAATCTAAAAGGAAATGGCGTGCAAGCCACGAAATCTATTTTAAGCTAATTCTAACAATTACAAAGAATAAGAAATCGGCATGAAAGCCGTTAAATATTACAAACCGAATAAATTAATTAATTATTACAAACCAAATGTGGTACAAACCACCAAATGAATGAATAAATAATTACAACCAACCAAAACACATCACAAGGGTCTAATGGGCTCATTGTTACCGGATTTACAAACAACCACAACAAACGTCACAAAACAACACGGTGTGCCACACCAAACCGTGTCAAAAAATATCCCAACTAGATTTATTCCGAGACTACCTAAAACACTCAAGGCACGAATGAATAAATCTTGTATGTATGTATTAGAAATTCCAAACACTTTGAAAATGCATATTCATACATACACAACACAAGTATATGCACGTGCGCGTTATCATGCCAAAAACCGCCCGATACATATAAATATGTGAGTTAGGATATTATGGGGTTTTCTAAAATGGTCAAAAGACCAAGTTAATCTACTAGAAAAACAAGAATATTGGCCAAATCATTTTTATAAAGTTTTTCTTTTAAAACGGGTCAAAAAACAATTTCAAGACGTCCTTCACGACCACTGACCTTCACGGCTTCTCACGGCACGTGAAGCCAGTGCGTCTCACGACTCGTGTAAAATTTCAAAAAACCCTTTTCACGACCCCAACCCCACACTGAAGTCGTGTAGGCTTCACGACCCGTGAAGATAAAACCTCCACGGCCCGTGAAGACCTCCTGGACAGAATGCCCTATCTTGCATAAAAATTATTTTTAGGCCAAAATGGTGCATGCAATGCATCAAGTTGGCTCTGATACCACTGTAGAAGTTCAAGTACAACACAGAAACGCAACGAAAGCAAAGTTTACATCAAAAATTTCTTGAACTCCATAGAATGATATAAACTTGATACAATCATGCATGCAACCAAAACAAGCAACACAAGAGAAGAAATTGTGTTATACCTTCCTCCTTAGCTCCTTGCTACTGTGAGAAGGTTGTTTTTCGGATGGAATGAACCAAAACTTGAAGAAAACGCCTCCAAGCTCTTCTACCGAAGTTATACACAAGAACACTCTACCTTGTGCTAGCAATGCAAGTCACCAACAATCACCTCTTGATTTGATGCACTTACTTCAACCCTTGACTTCTGGAAACACTCACAAATCCTCACAAGAACTCTTCTTTGAAGATTGAGTGTGTATGGAAGTTAAGATAGCAAAAAGGTTCTAAAGCCTTCAAGGCATTATCCTTATATAAAACCTTATGGAGCCTTCTGGAACAGCTCTAGCTGGCCATAGCTTGAAATTTCATTGGACCACCAAGCCAAGGCCAATGAAATTCAAGTGCCACTTCGGTTTCCGGGCTTCACGACCCCTCACGGGCTCTTACGGCCCATTAAGCTTAAAAGCTTCACGGCCCGTGCCGTGTTTTTTACAAGTCGTTGAGGTATCCGTGGCGCATTTATCCTTCACGGTCCCTTCACGGTCCGTGAAATACCGTGAAGCCACTGTGGTCCACGAGCCATAATGCTTGTGTAAGGACTCGTGGGGATACCTTGCTTCACATAGGGCTATTGGGTAGAAGTTAGGTGTATGACCCAATAGGCCCGCACATCATCAGCAGTGATGCGACATATGTGTGTCAGTGGGCATACTCCAACAATCCGATCAATCTTCAATTCCGATCAATCAAATTCGAGTAAAGGCATATGTTCAATTCCAAATGGTCCTCAGTCCGATCATTTCATTCGGATTCTCCAAGTATTCGGAAATAAACATAAAGTCTAACGGTTTGTCCGGTTTCGTCCAATTCCGGATAAATTCACTCGGTTTCTCACATTCCGAATATAGTTTATGCGAAATTCATCTCAATTCCGATCACTTTGTCCGGATTTCACCAATTCCGATTGATTCAAACCCCAAATTTCGATCAACTAAAGTTCTTCCATATTCTTGATTCTTTTTCAATTCTAATCTGTTTTATGAGCATGCAAAGTAATATTTCCAGAAATGATTATAAACACATAATGATCATGAATTATCAACCAATTTTAACATGCAAACATCCTAAGTTCATAATCTCATATCATCATGCTTCATTCAGTTTTTCACATATAAATTCATAAAACCAAAAATTAACTAACATATAACAATCCATTAAACTAACCTTCTTGATCAGTTAAAGCAGAATTCTAAACCACAATTTCAAAGATTGAAATTGAAGATGTTGATTCTTCTTCTTTTCTTGCTTTCTTTCTCTGCCGAGCACAACTCCAAACACACACACACACTATATGTTCCAATTGCATGTAAATGGATATGGTAGATGGTGTTGGTGACTATGTGTCACCAACATGGGACACCTCATCACACCAATTCAATTTTATTAAATTAATTATTTATTTCTAAATTAAAAATAAAAGCACATAATTTATCACATATTATCACAATTTAATCGTCAAATAATAAATAACACTTAATGATAATTAAATCCACATAATGAAACTTAAACTCAAGGTAAATTAATTAATTACCTTATTAATTCTAGACCAGTTGAGGGGGTGTTACAAATCTCTCCCCCTTAAAACAATTTCTTCCTCGAAATCTTATTGTTCTCGAATAAGGAAAGTTTCCTCTAAATCTATTTGAACCCCAATCACTAATTTTAAAATAAGCACTAGCTTATCATTTACTATTTCTGATTTTAAGAAAGAAAGAAACAATCGCAGTAATAGACATTTTCATTTAATCACATAAGGACACAGATATGAAAATTTTATTTGCACAAAAATTAATAACATACCAGCGAACACAAAGTTCATTAAAAATATACCCGTAATTACATCCTCATCTTCGGTGGCCTCATTTACTGTCATTTTTAAGGCTCTTCCTTCAGCAAAAGGTGGATTCTTTCTCTTCTGACCTGCAGAAGACGATCCCCCGACAGTGACTACCCCTTGCCCTGTCCCCGTTGATCTTTGTTGTGCACAAGCTCCAGCTCTGTCACCCTCTTCATGACAATTCCAAAACATATTAGTTGTAAACCGACAGTCCAACGGTTCATGACCAATTTCACCACAACGTATACAACGACGAGCTTGTGCTGTGCGCGGGCCGGTATGACGAGACCTATAAGTTCCACCCCATTGTTTCTCTTGATTGAATCCTAAACTTTCAGATTTCTGATCTTCTCTGTTCTGGTCATTCTGCCACTTTCCCTTATTCTGATTTCCACTAGATTTGTGAGACGATCCCTTCTCTCTATTCATCCTCTCCCTAGCTCTCATATCACCTTCAGCAGCCCTAGCTAAAGTGAACGCCTGAATCAAAGATGTTGCCATTCGGGTGTTACCCCGATATTCAGGCAATAAAGCTTGAACAAAATGTTCAATCTGAGCAGGTTCATTAGGCACCCACTTTTTTTGCAAACCTCAAAGTATCATTTAACTTATTAATCAACTCATCCACAGTCATCTTATCATTCTGAGCTAAGTCCATAAACTCTCGTTTTACTTTTGCCAAATCATAAGCATTGCAACATTGTTCACAAAACTTAATCTGAAATTGTTCCCAAGTTACAGAGTTTAAAGTTTCTCTTAGACTCTTCACAATTACAGGCATCCAATCCCTTCACCATTTCCCTCAGCCAATTCAAAGTGATAGTCGGATCGAAGCTTCCAGAATACTCCGGTGGTTGGCAATCCATAAAATCCTTAATTGACACCTAGGCTTATAACTCTGCTGAAATGGATACCATGGAATAAAAATATTCTGCTGATGAGGTTGCTGATGTTGGTTACCTTGCGGAATAGGCATATAGGGCAAACTTCCAAAAGGTGACGAAAATGTGCTAAAAGGAGTAGCAGTGTATACAGGAGGTGGTAAGGGTTGAGTAAATACAGTTGTCTCTCAAGGCATGTGAATGGTTTGGGTTTCCTGAGAAGACTTAGATTGATGTTGCTATTGTTCTAACTGCTGGATTCTATCTCTTAGAGTCTGCAGTGTATCTTCTAACTGAAACACATAGTCTTGCGGATCAGATTCACCATTGTGAGAAGTACCTGCTCGGTGGTGTTGTTCATTCACTGCCGTTGAAGACCGATTTTTTTTTTCTAGGGATGCACGGGTAGTTGTTTGGTTCACGTTCTCAGCAATATTATGTTTCATACACAACATCTCACCAGTTGTTAGATTTAAATCCGTTAGTACAATCATACTAACTACCCTCAAAGCTACACTACCAATTACCCACCCTGAAAATACTGGACTGACCAGAGCCTTGGTTCGAGTATTGCATGACAACACCAATGCAAATCCTCAAACCGGGGTTCTGATACCAATTTGTAACACTGTACTTTTAATTAACATAAAACTGCATGCGGAAGCTAATTGCATATAATTACATTAAGATCAAAAGCTAAATACAATATTTGTCTGGTTTATATTTACAAAATACCTCTACAGTAATTTACAAAGCAGGCTTGAAATAAAATATTAGGCATCAGAGTAGAGGTCCGTCTATATTCCCATATTTCACACTCAGAAACTCACCAAAACCAATCTACAAAATATGATAGTGGGGAATTAGCACAAAGCTAAATGATGGAATAAATATCTAATACCATATACAAGGAAAACATGCCCAAACACAAAGCTCATAATCCCAAGAGAACCGGCGGATCTGCATAACCTATAACCAAGGTCGGCCAAAACAAAGGTTTACCGATAGCCCAGTTAAAATGGACAACAAAACCAGTACCTCTTGAATACAACAAATGCATATGAAGAATGAACTAATACTGTATATCCCTAAACTAGACCCAGCTGAAACACCGCCACGCTGATCTCTAAAAGAACATGTATACATATTAAACAATACATACAGTCCAATGAGCAAGTTACAATCAGGATATCATATACTATATATCCGAAGATATAAATCCACTCACCACAGTTAGCATAGAGGTAGCACACTCAGATGACTAATTCACTAAGTCTTCTTAGTTCCTGATAATATAAATAAAAGTCAGTAATGTTTCATAATACTTATTCAAAATAAGCAATACACTTATTAATATATCATATGTAACACATATATCACATATGTATAATTAAGTTCACACACGGTTTTAATAACATTCCCGTATCTTTATTATTCTTGTTAGAATCCACTATCTCTATAGCTTAGGCAATACACATGTTTCTTCCCCAATTATGATTCCAATTTAATCTTCAAAACCGAATAAGTCTTCATGCGGTTTCTTCGTCATACGGTTTTATAGCCATAAGTCCAAATCCGAATAAAGTGTTAGGGAATTATGTTGAAATCTCAAATCCCAGATGTATCATGCGGAATTATCATAATTTATAATTCCGAATAAGCGAAGGATATTCCATGTGGTTTAATACAAATTTCGGATAGCATTCGGTTTCCTCAAAATCCGGATAGGTCATAAGTCTCAATTCCATATAAGTTTATAATTCCAAATGTTAAGGCAATACCGAATAGCAAAGGCCAAATCCGATCAATCAAATTCCGAGTAAAGGCATATGCTCAATTCCGAATGGTCCTCAATTCTGACCATTTCATTCGGATTCTCCAAGTATTCGGAAATAATCATAAAGTCTAACTATTTGTTCGGTTTCGTCCATTTCCGGATAAATTCATTCGGTTTCTCACATTCCGAATTTATTTTATGCGGAATTTATCTCAATTCCGATAACTTTGTCCAGATTTCACCAATTCCGATTGATTCAAACCCACAATTCCGTTCAACTCAAGTTCTTGCATATTCTTGATTCTTGATTCTTTTAAATTCTAATATGTTTTACGAGCATGCAAAGTAATCTATATTTCAAGAAATTATTAAAAATAAAAGCACCTAATTAATCACATATTATCACAATTTGATCATCAAATAATAAATAACACTTAATGATAATTAATTCCACATAATCAAACTTAAACTCAAGGTTAATTAAATAATTACCTTATTAATTCTAGGCCAGTTGAGGGGGTGTTATAACACGGCCTCCTTTGCGGATTCACTTGCCGCAATGTATTCGGACTCGGTAGTCGAATCAGCCATCGTGTCTTGCTTCGATTCCTCCAGCTGACAGCACCACCATTTAATAGGAATACAAACCCTGATTGTGATCGGAAGTCATCCCTATCGGTTTGGAAGTTAGCATCCGAGTAACCCTTAACTCTCAGCTCTTCTTCCCCAGCATATACCAAGAACATCTCTTTCATACGCCTAAGGTATTTGAGAATGTTCTTTACGGCTCTCTAATGAGGTTCCCCGGGATTAGCCTGATATCTACTAGTCATACTTAAAGCACCTAACACATCAGGACGAGTGCATAACATGGCGTACGTGATCGACCCCACAGCTGAAGCATATGTCACTCGCCTCATTACTTCTATCTCCTCTTGGGAGGTAGGACATTGAGTCTTGCTCAATGTCAAGCCATGCAACATAGGGAGGTTTCCTTTCTTGGATGCTTGTTTGAGTCCATAAATGGACTTCTTCAGTTTACAAATCTTGTTTGGATACTCTGGATGTACAAAACCACCAGGTTGTATCATATACACCTCTTTGGAAAGCTTCCCGTTACGGAAGGCAGTTTTAACATCCATTTGCCATATTTCATAATCATGAAATGCAGCAATAGCTAGAAGTATCTGGATAGACTTCAACATAGCCACTGGGGAAAAGGTTTCATCATAGTCTATGCCAGGTGTTTGAGTGAAACCCTTTGCCACCAGTCGGGCTTTGCAGGTATCCAAGGTTCTGTTCATGCCGGTCTTCTTCTTGAAGACCCATATACACCCTACGGCAGGAGGATATCCGATAAAGTAACACCTTTCCGAGCGAGGTTCAAGTTAGTCCTCGGCCTCACGTCTCACGTAGGCTTGACAACCCCAAACTCTTAGGTATGAAAGTGTTGACTTTTTATTATGCCACATTTCATAAGGTATTTTTACAACTTTCTTGGTTGGTACGAGGTTAAGTACTCTTACCGCCATTTCTAGAGCATATCCCCATAAACTAATAGGTACTTCCGTTCGACTCATCATAGACCATACCATACCTAGTAAATTCCGGTTCCTCCTCTCAGTGACCCCATTTAGTTGTGGAGTCCTTGGCGGTGTCTATTGTGAAACAATTCAACAATTTCTCAGATGATCTGTAAACTCGGTACTTAGATACTCTTCACCTCTATCAGACCGAAGCATCTTTATTGTTTTTGCCCAATTGATTTCGAACTTCGTTTTGGAATGTCTTGAACAACTCAAATGTGTAATGCTTGTGTTTAACAAGATAGAAATATACATACCTACTATAGTCATCTATAAAGGTAACTAAGTATCTTGAGTTGTTTCTTGTGACATGTTTGAAAGGACCACATACATCAGTATGCACAATATGCAAAAGGTCCTTTCCCCTCTCACTTGTTCCCGTGAAGGATGCTTTTGTCATCTTGCCTAATAAGCAAGATTCGCATACATCATTAGACCCATGGTCAAATGATTCCAAGATCTCATCCACTTGAAGCTTGGTGATGCGAGTCTTGTTTAGGTGGCCAAGACGACTATGCCACAAAAAGAACTTGTGCAAACCATTTTTTAAATTAGAATCAATGTTCATGAGTGATTCTCTAGATTCAATGTTTGCATTTGCCTCATATATACCATGACACGGTAATGCTTTAAAATAAACATCATCATTTTTAACGCAAATAATAACACCATCAATAAATTTGACGTTAAAACCGTCGTCATACAAAGCGTGAAAAGAAATAATGTTTCAAGCCACTTTGGGCGAATAACATAAATTCTTTAATAAAATGGAATTGCCGGTCTTGAAATGAAGCTCCAAGTCTCCTATTGCCACAACCGGTATCTAAAACCCAGCCTTTAGAAGTAGAAGTTTGATGAAATTCTTTCATGAACGTACTAGAAGAGTCGGGTCCCTATATGCTCATCGGCTTGAGCTTATTAAGCCCCTAAAGGTACTTTGGGCAGCTTTGGCGGTAATGGCACTTGCCCCCGCAAAAGAAGCATTGGGCATCCTCTGGGGTCTTGGCTTGGGGAGCTTTCCCATTGCCCTTACCGTCGTAGGTAGGGTTGGGCTTGGTTTCACCAACCTTTCCCTTGCCCTTCCCTTTGGAAGAGTTGCCCTTCTTCTTCTTCTTGGTAATGCTGCCCTCCCGGATAGCCAAGACGGAAGTGGAAGAAGATGATGGATTGTTCTTGGTCATGCTCTCCTCCGCAGTTTTGAGCATGCCATGCAACTCCATCACGGTTTTATCCATGTTATGCATATGATAACTCATGACGAATTGATCATATGCACTGGGCAAGGATTGCAGGATCAAGTCGACCGCCTTCTCCCTCCCCATGGTAAAACCCAACTTCTCCATACGCTCAATGTTTGCTTTCATCCGCAAAACATGAGCGCTCATATTCCCGCCCTCTTGGAGCTTGCACGCAAGGACGGACTTCAAGCATTCGTACCTTTCTTGCCTCGCCTGCTGTTGGAACATGTCCTTCAGTTGCACGATCAAGTCGTAAGCACTCAAGTGCTCCATTTGCTTCTGTAAATTGGAGCTCATGGTGCTCAAGATTAGGCAAGTAACTTCTTCGGTCTCTTTGACGCGTTTATCATGTGCCTCTTTGACCGCCCTTGAGGCATTGCTTGCAGGTGCCTCAGGTAGGAGTTCCTCAATGGTATGCAACTTTCGTTCATAGTGTAGGACAAGCCTCAGCTGCCTATGCCAATCCATGAAATTGCTACCATCGAGTTTCTCTTTCTCAAAGAAAACTCAGAGAGAAACGTTGGTTGTGGTGTTCTTTGCGCTTGTTGATGCCATTTAAAATTGCAAAGTATATTTTAGTTAGTTTGATATTTTATCTTGTTAAAACAATTTACCCATAAAGAATCATCTTAACAAGGCTAAGAACCGTATTTCATCCTACCATCTGACGGGGTTACCACAGATCACATGATAAAACTATTTAGGCCGGCAACCATTTTGCCAATTGCAATCTCTATTACAATCCTTATCACCTTGCGGGATCCTATGACAACCAAGGGTCGTTTGGCATGTTTGATCCCTTCTTGCACCAATTTTAAGTCTTGAAATTTTGGTTAACTCGTGCTAAGCTCGACAATTAACCAATAATTCAAACCTAAAATTGCAAATCCTCCGTCAAGACATACGGTAACAAACTTACCAAAGTTGGCTCGTGCTAAGCTCGACACCCAAAATTGTGAATTTGCAACACTCACCTTGCACACAGTTTTATGATATTTGGCTCGTGCTAAGCTCGACAACCAAATCCCATAAGACTAGATTCGGGTGGTATCGACTTACAGATGGTGCATGATTTACATTTAATGGACAAATGGGCTTTTGTTTCAATTTTGGTTTTAGATTAACTTATTAGTGACAAATCCTAATTTCAGTAGGTGAGTTAATCTTGTATCTGAGCGTGCGAGAGAATGGTAAACCATTTTTATCAAATCTCTTTTGATTTTGTTAATTTTCGAAAAATTATCTACCATGCGAATCCTAAGCAATCCATGCATACAAAATCACATCACACGCATTATATACTATAATTGGTAACCCTTGCCATAAAAACCTACGCATTTTTCCCGTGAGCCGAACGGGAAGAACATGGTCAATTCTTAGGGGCAAAGTCCTCTTGTATGTCTCCATCCACCAAAATTATAATACATACAATGGAATAAAAATTGCATGCAAGCCAGAATATACCTATTTATCTATTACAATTACATGGATGAATGAAATTGCATGCAAGACACATTATTATTACAAATTTATTAAATGAATAATAATACAACCAAACAAGCATCCAAACACACAAACAACGATAATGTCTTGGCAAGGTTACCAACTTATAAATCCACATACAACCAAACATACAAGAAATTTAAAATTTTCAGAGGCTCAAAATATTGCCAAAAACCCGAGACCATAAACTGTTTTTAACCAAGAACAAAAACTGTTACAGCGGGGTTGGCGCCGCTAACTTTTAAGAGTTAGAGCCGCTAATACAAGTTTAGCGCTGCTAACCCTGTTCGACAGAAAACAAACATTTTTGATTTCGGGTGTTTCAGGCCACCATATGCATAACTAACATAGAGGTGTCTCTGATACCACTGTTGGGGTTTCCAGGGTACGCAATGAAAGCAAATTACAACATATAAAGCCTAAGGTACAAGCGTACAAAGCACAAAACATGAAACCCCATACATGGATCAAACTCTATGTAAAGAAATGCAACATAAAGAGGAAGGATTAGATGTTAAACCAACCTCCTTAGCTACAGAAAGTGTGTCAAAGATGATGATCTTCCTTGTGCAAGAGCCGAACTTCCTAGTGGTGTATACCCCGGGAACACGCCAACCACGACTGCTAGCTCGCCTCTATTGGTACTTCACTTTGAAAACCACTTATCGAACAACAACAAAAACTTCCCACTTATCGAACTTACAAAAACTCTCTCTAAGTCTAAAGAAGCACTTAAGAGTGTTTTATGTGTATGTGGCCAAGAGTATGAAAAGAGTGCAATAGAGCTTCTTTTATTAACCTCCAGATGCCACTTAGTCTCCCCAAGGCCGGCCAAGAACAATTATAACCTTCCCATGCATTGGTCAAGCCTTGAGGGGATTTGAAAAAAAGCACATGTAGCCGTAGCGGCGCTAACCCTTAAGGGTTAGCGGCGCTAAGCCGTTAAAGTTAGCGGCACTATCGCGGTCTGTCAGTTGATATGACACAAAGTATATGTAGCCGTAGTGGCTCTAACCCATAAGTGTTAGCGGCACTAACACCTTATGGTTAGCGGCGCTAACGGGGCCTGCGATGTCAACTTGTTTCTTTTGTCATTTTTGGTCCCTTTTCTTTAGTTGTTGTCAGGTTTGACCACGGTGTATGACCCAATAGGCCCATACATCATCGGCAGTGATTCAAACGGCGCGTATGCATCAGTGGGCATATTATAACAGATCCAACTCTCCCTGCTCCAAGCTCCTACTTGTCTTTGGCACCTGCACCATGCCACAGCCGGTGTATAAAACCCAGCCTTTGGAAGTAGAAGTTGTTGGAGTATGCCCACTGACACAAGTACATTGGTGTTACTGCTAATGAAGTGCGAGCCTATTGGGTCACACACCAGGGATTGATCCCGACAGCTTACTGATAAAGTGAGAAGGTCCAAAAATCAAATTGTTTGATTTTGGAGCTTCACAGCCGTAAGGGTACTCCACGGGTCGTGAAGCCCACGACCCTCACGTTTGACTTAACGACTCTCATACGGCTCGTGGAGACTTCACGGATGTGAGAGGTCATGAAGGGGTCGTAGAGGATGACACCCTCTTGAGTCACTCGACGCAGCACGGGCCGTGAAGGATTATGGCTAGTCGTGGCACATTTTTGTCTTCACGGGCCGTAAGAGACCGTGAGAGGACGTGAACGTGTGTCTGCATGAAAATCTCTTATTTCATTGGGCCAATTTTGGTCCAATGTGATGAGAGGCTTGTCTCCGGCCAAAAGGGTCCCTTTGTGGTATGGAATAGTAAGAAAATGCATGAGACACATATCTCTCTCTCTCAATATTTCTCTCTTGATACCTTTGTAAGAAAACACATACATGTAGACTAGATTAGAGATCTTGAGTGTGTTGGGTGCATAATGAAGATCATCAAGGCTGTTCCAGATAAGTGAAGTCATTATGGACGTTCATGTGAAGGGGTACTAGCATACGGGGGGCGAGGCTACCTTGGTGTCGTTGAACGATAGAGAAGATACACTTGGATCTCTTGGTTGTCCCATTTTCGTATTTGCTACAGCCGTTTTTCGTGAAGGTAAGGAGGTATTTCCTGCCATCCTTTGTTTTCTTTTAGTTGCAATTTGTGTTTTGTAGAAAGATCTCACTTTGGAACATGTATGGACCCGATTGTGTTCGGGTTTTGTCTTTTGTTTTTGCTTCCACTGTGCTTGTGCTCGATACCATGTTCCAACAGTGGTATCAGAGTGAAATCTACAAACAAATTGCACTTTCTTGGCTTGAAAACCGAAAATGGACATTATGTCCACAATGTCTTCACGGGTTGTGAAGGTTTGTTCTTCACGGTCGTGAAGGCTCATGACCAGTCTCGTGAAGATTTTTCTTCACGGTCGTGAAGACTCACGACCAGTCCCGTGAAGGTTTTTTCTTCACGGTCGTGAAGGCTCATGACCAGTCTCGTGGGGTGTTGGTCGTGAAGGTTTTTCACTGTGTCAGAGTCGTGGAGCTCATAGACTTCACAGGCCGTGAGAGCCCGTGAAAGCTACTGGGCCGTGAAGGATGTCGTGAACAGTGTTTTTGTCCTTTTTGAAAAAGAAAATAATTTTCGGTTTTAGCCACCTCTCGATTCTGTTTTTCCAGAATCTGTCCTTTTTTGTTTGGACTTGAAAAGCCCCATAATATCCAAACTCGCATATTTATATGTATCGGGCACTTTTGGAATGATAACGCGCACGTGCATATACTTGTGTTGTGTATGTATGAATATGGTTTTTCAAAGTGTTTGGGATTCCTAATGCATACGTACAAGATTTTTTCACTTGTACCCTGAGTGTTTTAGGTTGTTTAGAACAAATCTAGTTGGGATATTACTACACGGTTTTGTTGTGGCACACCGTGTTGTTGTTTCTTGTTGTTGTTTGATCCGGTAACGCCTTGCCCATTAGACCTATGTGTTGGTTGTTTGGTTGTATTTGATTATTTATTCATTTGGTGGTTTGTACCACAATTGGTTTGTAATAATTAAATTTATTCGGTCTTGTATTTTGTACTTTTTGGCTTGCATACCGATTGCTTTTCTCTGTAATTGTTAGATTAGCTTAGATTAGCATTTCGCAGCTTGCATGCCGTTTCTTTTCAAATATTTGTATGTATTTGTAAAAGAAGACCGAAAACAACCATCGAGAGTCGTGGAGGAGACGTCTCGGCTATTGGTGGATCCGGAGGGTCAATGGAGTTGACGGATTCAGTGGGAGCACTTCCAGCTGAGCCATATGGTTGTTTATTTTCTTGCGTGGTTGGCTAGTTATTCGCTCGCTTGAAAAATTTTCAAAATAATAAAACCAAGAGTTTTAAATTGGTTTACAAACCTCGCGCGCCACAAGACCACTTGAAAAACTAAAACCCGTTTTTCTCAAAACGTAAATCACGCACCATCCATAAGACGATACCACCCGAATCTAGTCTTATGGGATTTGGTTGTCGAGCTTAGCACGAGCCAATTCCCATAAAACTGTGTGGAAGGTGAGTGTGGCAAAATTTCACAATTTTGGTTGTCGAGCTTAGCACGAGCCAAATTTGTTGAGTTTGTTACCGTATGTCTTGATGGACGATTTGCAATTTTAGGTTTGAAATCTTGGTTAATTGTCGAGCTTAGCACGAGTAAACCAAAATTTCAAGATTTAAAATTGGTGCAAGAAGGGATCAAACATGCCAAACGACCATTGGATGTCGTAGGATCCCGCAAGAAGCTAAGGATTGTGATAGTGATTACAATTGGCAAAATGGTTGCCGACCTAAATAATCTCATTATGTGATCCGCGGTAATCCCGTCACATGGTGGGATGAAATACGGTTCTTAGCCTTGTTAAAGTTAATTCTTTATGGGTAAATTAATTTAACAAGATAATACATATTTATAACAAACTAATTTAAGTCTACTTTGCAATTATAGATGGCATCAACAAGCGCAAACACCACCACCACCAACGTTTCTCTTAGAGTTTTCCTTGAAAAGGAGAAGCTCGATGGGAGCAACTTCATGGATTGGTATAGGCAACCCAAACTTGTTCTACGCTATGAAGGGAAGATGCACACCATAGAGGAACCCTTACCCGAGGCACCTCCAAGCGGTGCAACGAGGACAATCCGTGAGGCGTACGAGAAACGCCTCAAGGAGACTGAGGAGATCACATGCCTCATGTTGAGCATAATGAGTACCGATTTGCAAAAGCAAATGGACCACTTGGGTGCTCACGACCTGATCGTGCAGCTGCGGGATATGTTCCAGCAGCAGGCGAGGCAGGAGAGGTATGAATGCTTCAAGTCGGTTCTCGCTTGCAAGCTTCAAGATGGAGGGAACGTGAGCGCTCATGTTTTGCGTATGAAAGCAAACATTGAGCACATGGAGAAGCTAGGGTTTACCATCGGGAGGGAGATGGCGGTTGATTTGATCCTCCAATCCCTGCCCAGTGCATATGATCATTTCACTATGAGTTATCATGTGTATAGCATGGATAAATCTTTGATGGAGCTGCATGGTATGCTTAAAACTGCCGAGGCGAGCATGACCAAAAGCAAGCCATCCTCCTCCTCCACTCCCGTTCTAGCCATCTGGGAAGGCCACATTACCAAAAGGAAGGCCGCCCCTTCCAAGAATAGGAAGGGAAAGGGAAAGGTTGGCGCGGCCAAGCCTGCCCCGGCCTCCGAGGGTAAAGGTAAGGGGAAGATTTCCCAAGCCAAGACTCCGGAGGATGCGGAGTGCTTCTTTTGTGGGGGCAAGGGTAACTACCGCCGAAGCTGCCCTAAGTACTTGGAGGAACTCAATAAGCTCAAGGCAATGAGCATATCGGGTCCGGAATCTTCAGGTACGTTCATGATAGAACTTCACCATACTTCTACTTCTAGAGGTTGGGTTTTGGATACTGGCTGTGGCACTCACATATGTAATATGGTGCAGGTGCTAAGGGAAAGTAGGAGCTTGGAGAAGGGAGAGCTAGATCTTGTGATGGGGAACTCGGAGATTGTCCCGGTGGAAGCTCAAGGAAGTGTGGAGCTTTCATTCAAGACTAGCAACTCTATTTTATTGAAAAATGTCTGTTATTCGCCCTACGTGGCAAGAAACATTATTTCACTTCTTGCATTGTATGATGATGGTTACAACTTCCATTTTGATGATGGTGATATTATATGCTTTAAAGATAATATTGTTTATTTTAAGGCTTTACCATGTCATGGCATTTATGAAGCAACTGCATACATTAATTCAACAAAATCTATCATGAACATTGATTCTAATTCCAAAGATGGTTTGGATAAGTATTCCTTGTGGCATGTTCGTCTTGGCCACATAAACAAGACCCGCATCACCAAGCTTCAAGCGGATGGAATCTTGGAGTCATTTGATGTATGTGACTCTTGTTTACTAGGAAAGAGGACAAAGGCACCCTTCACGGGGACAAGTGAGAGGGGTAAAGACCTCTTCGACATCATCCATATGGATGTATGTGGGCCTTTTAAACATGTTACAAGGAATAACTCGAGATACTTCGTAACCTTTATAGATGATTATAGTAGGTATGGATATGTCTATCTTGTTAAGCATAATAATGAAACCTTTGAGGTGTTCAAGACATTCCAAAACGAAGTTGAGAATCAATTGGGAAAAAGAATAAAGATACTCCGGTCTGATAGAGGTGGAGAGTATCTAAGTACCAACTTTACCGATCATCTCAAGAATTGTGGAATTATTTCGCAATTAACACCTCCAAGGACTCCAAAATTAAATGGGGTCGCTGAGAGGAGGAACCGGACTTTACTAGATATGGTAAGGTCCATGATGAGTCGAACGGAGGTACCTATTAGTTTCTGGGGATATGCCCTAGAGACGGCGGTAAGGATCCTTAACCTTGCACCAACCAAGAAAGTATCGAAAACAGCTTATGAAATGTGGCACAAGAAGAAGCCGACACTTTCATACCTACGAGTTTGGGGTTGTCAAGCCTACGTGAGACGTGAGACTGAGGACAAACTTGAACCTCGATCGGAAAGGTGTTACTTTATCGGATATCCTCCTGCCGGTGTTGGATATATATTTTATAAACCTTCTGAGAACAAAGTTTTTGTTGTTCGAAGGGCATTTTTCCTTGAAAGAGAATTGCTATCCAAACAAAGAGGCAACAAGGAAATAGATCTTGAGAAAGTTCAAGAATCAACCGATAAAGAACTTGAGGTTGGCACTAGCACTCAACCTAGGACGGTTGAAACTGAGCAAGAGAATGCTGCAGTACCTGACACTAATTCATTGGTTACTCCTAGGCGTTCCAGTAGAACTCATTTCGAGCCAGAGAGATATGGATTCTACATATCTGAGGGCAGCGAGTTAGTAGTGGACTCTGATGAGCCCACTTACTACAAGGAAGCTATGGCGGACCCTGAGTCTGCACATTGGAAGGAAGCAATGGAAAGTGAGATGCCATCCATGTCGGATTACATGGTTTTGTGTGGCACACCATTTGTTGTTTTAAATTTCTTGTATGTGGTTGTGATATTAGAATCCGGTAACAATATGAGCCATAAGACCTATGTGATGTGTTTAGTTGTTTAAATTAATGTTTTCATTCATTTGGTGGTTTGTACCACAATGGTTTGTACTAATTAATTTTATTATTCTGTTTGTATATTTAACGGCTTGCATGCAGATTTTCTATTCTTTGTAATTAGTAGTATTAGCTTAGAATAGTAAATTGTGGCTTGCATGCCATTTCCTTTTAAATTTGTAAATTGTAAAAGGAGGACCGAAGCAACCAACAAGGACCTTGGAGGGTGTCTTGGTATACTTGGATCCGGAGGTCGGCGTGGAGATGCAATGGATCAAGTGGGAGGAGCACACATCTTCATTCGGTCTAGTCCTTAGATGACTTAGTCTTGCCCGTTGGCTTATTGGCATGACGCATAGGATTGGCTCGTTACCGGATATGTATTACATGCGTGGTTGATTTTATTTTGTGTATTTTCTTGCATGGATGTTTAGGATCTTCGCGCGCCACATAGACAAGAATTTGGTAAAAGTCTTTTAACTGGAGAAACAAAAACCCGGTTTTCAAAAGTAAATCTCACACCACCCGTAAGATGACACCGCCCAAATCTAGTGAAGATAATTTTTCGAAATTAATAAAATCACAAGAGATTTGGTAAAAATGTTTTACAACTCTCGCGCGCGCATACATACAAGATTAACTCACATAGTGAAAAATAGGTTTTGTCACTAAATAAGTTAATTTGTAACCAAGCCGGAAACAAAAGCCCGATTTCATAAAACGTAAATCTTGCAGCATCCGTAAGTCGATACCACCCGAATCTAGATTTATGAGTTTTGGTTGTCGAGCTTAGCAAGAGCCAACTCTCATAAAACTGTGTAGAAGGTGCGTGTGACAAATTCACAATTTTGCTTGTCGAGCTAGCACGAGCCAATTTTGGTGGGTTTGACATCGTATGTCTTGACGGAAGATTTGCAATTACAAATTAAAATCCTTGAGTGATTGTCAGGCTTAGCACGAGTCAACCAAAAATTTTAATTTGGAATTGGTGCTAGTAGGGATCAAACATGCCAAACGACCAATGGTTGTCGTAGGATCCCGCAAGTATCTAAGAGTTGCAATAGAGATTGCAATCGGTAAAATGGTTATCGGCCTAAATAGCTCCATGAAGTGATCCGCGACAACCCCGTCATGAATTGGAGTGAAATATGGTTCTTAGCACTTGTTAAAATATTTTTCGAGACGATATGGGTAATTATTTTAACGAGGATTAAATCAAACTAACTAATTCATGTACTCTAATTAATATAGGATGTCGAATCAGAACAACACCACGTCGGACTTTTCACTTCGTATGTTCCTACAAAGGGAGAAACTCACGGGAGTGAACTTTGTTGACTGGCTTAGGTAATTGAGGATTGTCCTACGTGCCGAGTCAAAGTTGCACATCATTGAGGAACCTCTTCCTGAACCACCTGCTATCAATGCGGAATGGACTATCTGATACGCGTATGAAAAGCGTGTTCGGGATACGCACGATGTTGCTTGTCTCATGTTATCAAGTATGAGCGTAGAGCTGCGAAAGCAATTTGAGCACATGATTGTGTATGACATGATTAACAAGCTGAAGGATGTATCCCAACAGCAAGTTAGGCAAGAACATTATGAGTGTGTTAAATGTCTAACCGGTTGTAAGATGCGGGAAGGCGGGAGTGTTAGTGCCCATGTTTTGAAGATGAAATCATACATGGACCAAATGGAGAGACTAGGATTTTCTGTAGGGAGGGAGCTTGGTGTGAATTTCATACTTCAGTCTCTGCCCGCATCATATTAACAGTTTGTCAAGAACTATCATATGCATGCAAAGGAAATATCTATAGATGAATTGCATGGAATGTTGAAGGATGTAGAATCTAACATGTCCAAGCATGCATCATCCTCATCCACTCTAGTACTTGGTTCTAAGAAACAACACATTACGAGGAAGAAGAAATCGATCCCATCAGAAGAAGTTGGAGTATCCAAGGTTGCTTCAAGTTTTGAGTCTATGGACATTGATGATGTGCCTAAGGAGACTCAACAAGGGATGGTTTGCTACTTCTGTGGAAGATTTGGGGATTGGGGCAATCATGCCTGCCCTTCGTGCCGAGAGGATATAAAACTTCTCAGAAAAGAGAGAGTTAATTTTCCTACTTGAGGTACATTCATGATTTACTTCATTGCTATTCCTTAATAAGCTCGGTTGTTTACCCGAGCTATAAGACACACGTTTGTCACAAAATTATTTTTGTTACAAAGTGTAGGTCTGTTCGTTGCAAGAAGGAAGAGCTTGAAGAACCGGATCTCTGAAGAAGAAAATTTGTTGATTGTCTTCTACAAGAGAATTGGGAGTGTTGGTCTCGCCATTATTTCCGGATTAATTATTTCTTTTGTTTTTATGCCCTGCGTGTTGGAGTATACCTACTGACACACGTATGCCGTATCATTGCTGATGATGTGCGGGCCTATTGGGTCATACACCTAACTTCTACCAAAATAGCCCTATGTGTAAAAAGCCGGTCAAAATGGTCAAATTCCAGTTGACCTAGGTTTCACGACCGTGAAGGATGCTCCACGGGTCGTGAAGCAAGGTGTCCCCATGACTCCTTACACGAGCATTATGGCTAGTGGACCAAAGTAGCTTCACGGTCCTTCACGGATCGTGAAGGATAAATGCGCCACGGATACCTCTACGACTTGTAAAAAACACGGCACGGGCCGTGGAGCTTTTAAGCTTCACGGGCCGTGACAACCCGTGAGGGGTCGTGAAGCCCGGAAAACTAAGTGGCACTTGAATTTTATTGGCTTTGGTTTGATGGTCCAATTAGGATGCAAGATATGGCCGGCTGAGGAACTTCAAGTGACGAATTTGAGCTTTATTTAAGCTCTTGCTTTGTGAAGCCCTAATCTCTTTTGCCACTTGTGATACTTACACATACTAAACACTTCAAATAGAGTTCTTGTGAGGTTAAGTGGTTGTTTCCAGAATCTCGTGGGCTACTAGAGTGCACCAAATCTGTTGGAGATTGTTGGTGACTTGTTTTGCTAGAACAAGGTAGAGTGTTCTTGGTGTATAACTTCGGTAGAAGAGCTTGGAGGCGTTTTCTTCAAGTTTTGGTTCATCCCATCCGAAAAACAACCTTCTCACAGTAGTAAGGAGCTAAGGAGAAAGGTATAACACCATTTCTCCTCTTGTGTTGTTTGTTTTGGTTGCATGCATGATTGTATCAAGTTTATACCATTCTATGGAGTTCAACAAATTTTTAATGTAAATCTTTGCTTCCATTGCGTTTCTGTGTTGTACTTGAACTACTACAGTGGTATCAGAGCCATCTTGATGCATTGCTTGCACCATTTTGGCTTGAAAATCATTTTTATGCAAAGCTGGACATTCTGTCCAGAAGGTCTTCACGGGCAGTGGAGGTTTTATCTTCACAGGTCGTGAAGCCTACACGACTTCAGTGTGGGGTTGGGGTCGTGAAAAGGGTTTTTTGAAAATTTTCACGAGTCGTGAGACGCACTTGCTTCACGGGCCGTGAGAAGCCGTGGAGGACGTCTGGAAATTTTTTTTTGACCCGTTTTAAAAGAAAAACTTTATAAAAATGATTTGGCCAATATTCTGGTTTTTCCAGTAGATTAACTTGGTCTTTTGACCATTTTAGAAAACCCCATAATATCCTAACTCACATATTTAAATGTATAGGGCGGTTTTGACATGATAACGCGCACGTGCATATACTTGTGTTGTGTATGTATGAATATGGATTTTCAAAGTGTTTTGTATTCCTAATACATAGGTACAAGATTTATTCATTCGTGCCTTGAGTGTTTTAGGTAGTCTCGGAATAAATCTAGTTGGGATATTTTTTGACACGGTTTGGTGTGGCACACCGTGTTGTTTTGTGATGTTTGTTGTGGTTGTTTGTAAATCCGGTAATAATGAGCCCATTAGACTTCGTGGCTTGCACGACATTTCCTATTCATTCATTCATTTGGTGGTTTTACCACACTTGGTTTGTAATAATTAATTAATTTATTCGGTTTGTAGTATTTAACGGCTTGCATGCCGATTTCCTATTCTTTGTAATTGTAAGAATTAGCTTAGATTAGACTTCATGGCTTGCACGCCATTTCCTTTTAAATTTGTAAAATTGTAATAGGAGAACCGAATACAACCAAAGAAGAACCGGGAGGAGGTGTCTTTGCTCAAACTTGTATGCGGAGATCGGATGAAGAAGCAATGGATCAAGTGGGAGGAGCACGCATCAAGTCATTCGGAATTAGTTCTTAGATGACTTAGTCTTGTCCGTTGGCTCACGGGAAAGACGCATAGGGTTGGCTCGTTACCGGATATGTTTACATGCGGGGTTGTTTATTTATTTTGTTTTTCTTGCTTGGTTGTTTAGTTTCTTCGCAAGCTTGAAAATTTTACAAAATAAATTAAAACCAAGAGTTTTGAATTGGTTAACAAACCTCGCGCGCCACAACAAGAATTGGTTGAAATTTGTTTTATCCGGAGAAATCAAAATCCCGTTTTTCTCAAAAGTAAATCACACACCAACCATAAGATGACACCACCCAAATCTAGTGAAACAAGATCGGTCGTCGAGCTTAGCCGAGATCTGTTTTGTGTAACTGTGTGGAAGGTGAGTGTGGCAACTCGCAAGGTCGGTTCGAGCTTAACCGAGCCGGCCATTGGGCTAGAGTACCGCCGTGTATCTTGATGGTCGATTTACAATTCCAAGACTTAAAACGCCTTGGTAATTGTCGTGCCCATACCGAGCTATCATGGTGGATTAATGAGGAATGGTGTGGAGGGATCAAACATGCCAAATGGGTGCTATGAGTACCTAGGATCCCGCAAGTGTCTAAGAGTTGCGATCGCGGATTGCAATTGGTAAAGTGTTTACCGGCCTAAGTAGCTCTATGAAGTCATCTGCGGCAAACCCGTCATGGATTGGGGTACTTTGAGGTTCTTGGCCCTTGTTAACATAATTTGTTTTTATAAATAGGTGGGTAATTATTTAACAAGGATTATAATACGTCAAACTAACCAAACTTCGTATTTTTCTTATAGATGGCATATATGGCATCTACTAGCACCAACACCAACACCGCTAACATGTCGCTACGACCATTCCTAGAGAAGGAGAAACTTCAAGGACCGAACTTTATGGACTGGTTTAGGACATTGAGAATTGTCATACGCCACGAAATGAAGATGAAGGTCTTGGAGTCTCCTCTTCCTGATCCCCCTGCTACCAATGCAACGAGGGCTGTCCGAGACGCGTATGAGAATCTCGTCAGGGACACTAATGACGTAACATGCCTGATGCTTACGACCATGAGTCCCAAGTTGCAACGACAATTCGAGACTGTGATTGCATATGAGATCATTACTCAGTTGTAGTACATGTTCCAGATGCAAGCAAGGCAGGAGCTGTATGAATGCGTCAAAGCCTTCGTTGGTTGCCGGATGCAGGAGGGCGGCAACGTGAGTTCACATGTCCTTTGTATGAGGGATATGTAGATCAATTGGAGAAGATGGGGTTCCCAATGGGGAAGGAGTTGGCGGTTGAAATAATCCTCCAATCCTTGCCTCCATCCTATGGGCCCTTCATTGTGAATTTCCATATGCATAATATGGATAAGACCATAATGGAGCTTCATGGCATGTGGAAGACCGCCGAGTCTAACATGGCCAAGATAAAGCCATCTTCCTCCACCGCCGTCCTTATGATCAATGAGGGTGGCAAGAAGCGGAAGCAACCTGCTTCAGCCTCTAAAGGGAAGGGAAAGGGGAAGGCTAAGGTGGGATCACTGAAACCCAAGCCTAACCCAACCCCAGAGGCGAAGGGGAAACAAGTGGCTGCCGCTGCCACCTCACCGGAAGAGGCAACATGCCTCTTCTGCGGGGAAAGGGTCATTACCTGCGTAGTTGCCCCAAGTACACGGAGGAGCTCAAGAGATTGAGATCTAAAGGTGCCGCTGCCTCCGGTATGTACATGATTGAACTCCATAACACTTCTACTTCTAACGCCTGGGTTTTTTTACAGCGGGTGCGTTACTCACGTTTGTAATAATGTGCAGGTACTAACAAGAAGTAGGGACCTGGTTAGTGGAGAGCTGGATCTCGTGATGCGAAACAAGGCGGTTGTCCCTATAGAGAGGATTGGGAGTGTAGAGCTCGCCTTTCAATCCAGCTTATCTATTGTTTTATTTAATGTTTGTTATTCTCCCTGCGTGGGAAGAAACATTATTTCTCTATATGCATTGTACGACGATGGATTTGATTTTGAATTTAAAAATGGGTCTATTTTGTGTTATAAGAATGGTTCTTTTTATTTCAAAGCATCTTCATGTCATGGCATATATGAAACAAGCGTAAGCTTGAGAAACAATAGATCAATCATGAATGTTGATTCGCGATCCAAAAGTGTTTTGGATAAAATGTCTCTTTGGCATGGTCGGTTAGGCCACATAAACAAGAAACGCATCGCCAAGCTCCAAGCGGATGGGATCTTGGAATCATTTGACCACGGGTCTAATGAAGTATGCGAATCTTGTTTATTGGGCAAGATTACCAAAGCACCCTTCACCGGTGAATGTGAGAGGGCGAAAGACTTGTTGGATATCGTTCACACTAAAGTGTGTGGTCCGTTCAAGCATGCCACTAGAGATCACTCCCGCTAATTCTTTACCTTTATTGATGATTATAGTCGATATGGGTATGTCTACTTGGTGAGACAAAAGTATGAAACCTTTGAGGTGTTTAAGACTTATCAAAACGAAGTAGAAAATCAATTTGGGAAAAGAATTAAGATGCTTAGATCCGATAGAGGTGGAGAGTATCTTAGTTCTGAATTCCAAGACCATCTTAGAGATTGTGGGATTGTCTCACAATTAACACCTCCTATAACGCCTCAATTAAATGGTGTTGCCGAGAGGAGGAACCGAACATTTTTGGATATTGTTCGGTCTATGATGTGTCACATGGAAGTTGCCATCACATTTTGGGGTTACGCTATTGAGACGGCTCGTAGAATCCTTAACCTCGTACCAACAAAGAAGGTTAAGAGAACACCGTATGAAATGTGGCATGGAAAGGTTCCATCCATTTCATATTTGAAGGTCTGGGGATGTCCTGCCTACGTGAGACGTGAGGTGGAGGACAAGTTGGAGCCCAGGGCCGAAAGGTGTTTCTTCATTGGTTATCCTGCTAGTTCCATTGGATATTTGTTTTACAAACCTTCGGAGAACAAGGTATTTGTTGCTCGGAATGCGGTCTTCCTAGAGATGGAGCTGGTATCCAAGAGGGCTAGTGGGAGCAAGGTTGATCTCGAAGAAATTCGAGAGCCTACCGATGTAGAATCTGATGTTGGAACTAGCTCACAACCGGCAACGGTTGAGTCTCAGCAAGATGACGCTGGAGATAATGATGTAGATCTGTTACCTCTAAGAAGATCTGGTAGAAGTCGGCACGAGCCACAGAGATATGGATTTAACATATCTGAGGGCACCGACATGGTAGTTGTTTCTGATGAACCTACCAAATACCAGGACGCTGTGCTGGGCCCTGAGTCTGCCAAGTTGAAAGAGGCAATGGAATCCGAGATTAAATCTATGGCCGATAACCAGGTTTGGGACTTGATAGATCCTATGCCGGGGTGTAAGCCCGTCGGGTGCAAATGGGTCTTGAAGAAGAAGATCGGTGTAGATGGCGAGGTAGACACCTTCAAAGCCCGACTGGTGGCTAAGGGTTTCACGCAAACTCATGGTGTAGACTATGAGGAAACCTTTTCTCCAGTGGCTATGTTGAAGTCTATCCGGGTACTCATGGCCATTGCCGCATTTCATGATTATGAAATATGGCAGATGGACGTCAAAACCGCGTTATTTAATGGAACACTATTAGCGGAGGTGTATATGACACAACCTGAAGGTTTTGTAGATCCTGAGTTCCCGGATAAAGTCTGCAAGCTTAAGAAGTCCATTTATGGGCTTAAGCAAGCCTCTCGGAGCTGGAACCTGTGCTTTGATGAGAAGGTCAAAGAGTTTGGCTTCTCTAAAAGCAAGGATGATCCATGCGTATACATCAGGGCTAGTGGGAGCATAGTTGTATTCCTGGTCCTATATGTAGATGATATTCTGCTAATTAGGAATGACGTCCCAACTTTGCAAGGTGTAAAAACCTGGCTAGGGAGTTGTTTCTAAATGAAGGATCTGGGAGATGCAGCTTATATTCTTGGGATTAAAATCTATAGAGATAGATCCCGCAGGTTGATAGGCTTGATCCAAAGTACATATATTGACAAGGTCCTAAAGAGTTTTAGGATGGAGGACTCCAAGAAGGGGTTCATACCTATGTCACATGGTTTGGTATTGAGTAAGACTCAATGCCTGAGTTCCCTTGAGGAACGGGAAGTAATGAGGCGAGTACCTTATGCTTTGGCAATAGGCGTGATCATGTACGCCATGCTGTGTACTAGGCCTGATGTCTGTTGTGCATTGAGTATGACAAGTAGATATCACGCCAACCCTGGTGAGGCACATTGGACAACGGTGAAGAACATTCTTAAGTATCTTCGGAGAACTAAGGATATATTCTTAGTATATGGTGGGGAAGAAGAGCTGAGGGTAACTGGTTACTCCGATGCCAGCTTCCAAACCGACAGGGATGACTGCCGATCTAAATCGGAGTTCGTGTTCCAGTAAAACGGTGGTGCTATCTCCTGGAGAAGCTCCAAACAAGACACGGTGGCTGATTCCATGACCGAGTGTGAGTATATTGCAGCAAGCGAAGATTCAAAGGAGGCTGTATGGATGAGGAAATTCATCCTAGATCTGGGAGTGGTTCCTAGCATATCCGACCATGTTGAGATTTTCTGTGAAAACAAGGGTGCGGAAGTATTGGCAAAGGAACCGAGATCTCACCGATGCACGAGGCATATTCCGAGGAAATATCATTATATCCGGGACATGGTCGAGAGTGGAGACATTGTCATCAGCAAAGTACACACGGATAGCAACGTGGCGGATCCGCTCACTAAACCGTTATCGCAAGCGAAGCACGATGTCCACACCCGTGCTATTGGTATTAGATTTGCTAGCGATTTGGTTTGAGTTTGTATCTTGTATTGTTTGGTTATTGTATTTGATGTATTTACCTTTTAGGAACATTGAGCAGTATTTTATTTATTGTACTTATCGATTATTAAATGGAGATTTGATAAAGCGCAAGTTGCGGATACTACTTTAAATCTTTACTGCGTTCCAACTTAGCATGTTTTATTCTTCCCTGAATGTTTTACATTCTAAATGTCCACAGTCAGTCATTCTTCATGGGAAAGAAGTCTGAAAGAAGACTGAGGGAAGTGATTGGTCATGTGTCCAATGGTGAATGGGACACGGGGACGCAATACTTCGCCTGTACTTGAAAGGGGTTTCAAGTGACTGGACGACCCACACCTGACTCCACTTTGTGGTACTAGTCATGAGTGGATCAGGATGATAATATCATTTCATCCTCAGACTGGACATGCATGTGTCTGCATCACTTTGGTTTGCTTTGTTCTAATTGTTTGCAAACGCAGTCCGTAACTGGCTGTTATAAAGGGAGCAGTTGGGCAAAGTATGATCACTGTGGTAGGAAATGTAGTCAAAGGAATTTGTTCCTCTGTTTACAGAGATATCCCTAGACCCCTCGATGATTGGGCGCTGACACCAAAATGCATGGCCGTGCTCGAGTGTGCAGTGATTTGAGTAATCGATTGCAACTCGATTGTTTTGGTCACCACCAATCTTGATTGAGAAACATAATCATGAAGGACTGAGAATGACTTAGTACCATGTCTCGCCTTCACATGGATATCGTGAACAAAGAGATGATTGATCAGTTATCTATAGGACCATCTCACACATTTTGGTTGAGATTTGGTACTTGTCAGGGATGACATACCCCGTACTGATTTGGGGGCAGATATGTCTTGCTAGAGGCCGATCTCTGTCTATGATACATAAGGATACGGTGCGTCATGTGCGAGTGAGAGTCTGTTGGAGTATGCCCACTAACACACGTATGCCGTATCACTACTGATGATGTGCGGGCCTATTGGGTCATACACCTAACTTCTACCCAAATAACCCTAAGTGTAAACAGACGGTCAAAATGGTCAAATTCTAGTTGACCTAGGCTTCACGACCGTGAAAGATGCTCCACGGGTCATGAAACAAGGTGTCCCCACGAGTGAAGGATACCTCTACGACTTGTAAAAAATACGTCACGGGCCGTTGTGAGTTTAAGCTTCACGGGCCGTGACAGCCCGTGAGGGGTCGTGAAGCCCGGAAAACTAAGTGGCACTTGAATCTTATTGGCTTTGGTTTGATGGTCCAATTAGGATGCAAGATATGGCCGGCTGAGGAACTTCAAGTGACGAAACACTTTTGTCACTTTTGATACTTACACATACTAAACACTTCAAAGAGAGTTCTTGTGAGGTTAAGTGTGTGTTTCCAGAATCTCGTGGGCTACTAGAGTGCACCAAATCTGTTGCAGATTGTTGGTGACTTGTTTTGCTTGCACAAGGTAGAGTGTTCTTGGAGTATAACTTCGGTAGAAGAGCTTGGAGGCGTTTTCTTCAAGTTTTAGTTCTTCCCATCCGAAAAACAACCTTCTCACAGTAGCAAGGAGCTAAGGAGGAAGGTATAACACCATTTCTTCTCTTGTGTTGCTTGTTTTGGTTGCATGCATGATTGTATCAAGTTTATACCATTCTATGGAGTTCAAGAAATTTTTTATGTAAATCTTTTCTTCCGTTGCGTTTCAGTGTTGTACTTGAACCACTACACTGCGTGGCAAGACTTGATTTATTGAATGTACTTTCCAAGATGATGGATGTTTTTGTATCTTGTAATTTTGATAAAAAGATTTTTCATATTGATAGTTTCATTTCAAATTGATCCATGTCAATGCTTATGTGTTATTTTGACTAATTTTATGGCTTAAATACACATTTGATGACGATGGATATGACTTAGAATTGAAACATTTTGAAAAATTGTTTTTGAGATGATTTTATCAAAACTTATCCATATCATTTCATAAATAAAGGCTCGTTATAAGTAATAGTGCAATCATGAATAATTGATTCTTAGATCCAAAAGTGGTTTGGATATATGAGCTCTATGGCATAATCAAACTTGACCAAGTAAACAACATTTACATCGCTTAGATCCATGTGGTTAGGATCTTTGTAAAAGTTTAGCCTCTGGCTAAATGAAAGGTATAAATATTGTTTATTGGACTTGATTGATTATAAAATCCTTCACCAGTATTGGTTGGAAGGATTATGACTTGTTGGATTTTGATCACACTTGTGTGCATAATCCGTTCAAGTATACCACAAACAGTGACACTAGTGAAATTCTCCATCACCATCTTTATGATAGTAGTTGAGAGAATGTTTACTAGAGAAAAGGCTTGTGTCTGAAACCTAGTGGTGTTCGGAACTAACCTAAAGTAAACTAAGAATCAGTAAGTGCATATAGATATAAATTCTTAGATCTAGAATAGATGCTAAGTTTTCTTATCTATATTGGTTTAAATATGAAATGGATCATGGGTTTAACCCATAATTCATTTTTTTTTCGAAGAAACACATTTGCACATGGTGTTACTTTAAATAAAACCAGATATCTGTGTTGATGATCTGGTAAAAGGCAGGCCTAAAACATGTATTCAATGTGGTTGGTATACATTAATTTTATGAACCAAGTCCTCGATCTAAAACACAACATTGTGGTCACTTAAGCATCGAATGAGATATTGACTAGAAAGAGTTCTTTGCTTGTCAATCTCATAACTTAAATTATCCAGTCTACATTCAGTGGGAGATGGATGAATTATAAGTTGATGCCTACATATTTAAGTAGTTCATCTGAGTTTTGGATAATTGTTTCTTGAACTTTTGGGAACCATGTTTGGTTGCGAAAAAGGGAAAGTACAATTTACAAAAGCATTCCAGTGGAAGAACGTAAAACTTAAATAAAAGACCTAATATTGACACTAGTATTTAATCAGCATAGAGATGCTGGTAAAACCTGACAATATCCATTGCTTCTTTATATCTGATGGAAATCAAGAAGGTTGTTTAGATATGAGGTTGTCATATTTTACTAACAGCAGCTTGATGGTAAATCATTGTCATGTTACCATTCATCGGAAACAAAGTGGGACCCTGTGTTCACTAGTGAATAGAAGAAGATAATGGTGTAACCTATTTGCTGCATCCAAGTACTTGACTTGGGTTAATCCCACACCTAAGGTGTAATTCAAGAAGGGTGAAGGGACTAACATATATGCCATAATGGACAACTTCAAATACCGACTAGAGACAAAGTGTTTCATATTGATTTTATGGAAACAAGTTCTAGTGGTTATGTTGAAGATAATTTGGATAAAGTGTAATTTTGTTGTCACCTTGTGGAAACAAGTTTGCTTACATGGACAAAAGAGATCTGAATCCTTCATAGGATCAAGTTGAGGAAATACTTAAGGCATTTTCCGAGGGTCTCATTCATCCATAAAAACCAGATTAAGTCTGGATTAAGTGAAACATTGTTGTCACTATGGGGAAACAAGTAATCTCGCATGGAAATAAAAGGCCAAGATCCTTTGCAGGATTAAATTAAGGAAATGTTTGAATCATGTTCCAAGGCCTTATATATCCATTATGTCCAAATTGTGTTCATGACTAAGGTCAGCAAAACTTGCATCTTGTGGCTGTAATCCTGCTTTATGAGAAAGTCAAAGGAATGAGTTTTCTAGAAAGCGTAGATTAAGCCAAATACCCTTGTCAGGGCTAGTGGGAGCATCATGTGTTCCTAGTCAAATATGCTCTATAAAAATAATGTCCTAATTTAGGGTTGTTCTACAACCTAATGGTGGAATTGTTGTTCTATGAGTATAAATAGAAAATATGGAATCAAGTGGATTTTCTAATTCAAGAAGTACTGATGTATGTTCTTGATGTTCGACGAAAGTAGAATTGTCTTGAGTAAGTTATTACTGCAAGCAAATCTATGCTTATGAGACTGTCGATTTTATCGAAGTTTAGATTAATCAAGTATGTGATATAGATACGACATTTAGACCTAAATGAGTGTCATCGACCCTATTGTGGACTTCGGTCACATTGAGGGTATGTCGACTCTAATAAACATGAGTGTCAATGACTCTATTGTGAACTTCGGTTACATTGAGAGTATGTCGACTCTGATAATCATAAGTGTCATTAATCCTATTGTTGACTTGTGTAACATTGAGGATATGATGACTATGATAACTTTGTATATGATCTCTTTAATAAACACTTCGCTAGTGGTTTAATAAGAGAATACAAAAGAGTACAAAGGGATATTGGGTAGATGATCCCATGGTTAAGCCGTTGTCGAATACTAGTGATGAGTTTCATACTAGGTATAAAAGCATTGTTCATGCTTATGACCGGGCTTAAATATCGTTTTAGTATATGTTTGATTTACTTATAAGCTTTGGGAACGATACAGACAGTATTGTAATTTATGCTTGTTTCGATATGCGAGTGATTCGGTTACATTCATAAGACTTTACTGTGTTCCATCTTAGCATGTTTAACCACTTCCCAGAATGATTATACATTCTAAAATTCCACAGTCAGTCATTCTTCAAGGGAAGGAAGTTTGAAATAAGGCTGAGTTTAGGTGTTGGTTATGCATTAATCAAGGATTGAATGCATGAAACGCAACAGTAACCTGTGCTTGAAAGGGGTTTCAAGTGACTGGAAGACCCACACCTGAATTCACTTCATGGATCATGGTCACAAGTAACTCGGGATGATAATATCATTACGTCCTTCGACCCGAGATGTATGAATTGCCATAGCATGAAACTTTCTTACTTTGGTTATTTCAAAACGTAGTTCGTAACTGGCTATTAAAGGGAATAGCTGGGTAAGACAAGGTTCATGTTATGGGATTGTACAGTCAACGGAATTTGTTCCTCCTGTATGAGAGATATCCCTGGGCCCCTCGATGATTGGGCGCTGACACCAAAATAAGCATGGCCATGCGCAAAGGAATATTGATTGAGAATCAGATATGTCCTTAAATTTTGGTCACCACCAATCTAGATCGAGAAACATAATCATGAACGATCTGGAGATTGACATATTAATCCATGTCTCGTGTTCACAAGGATATCGCGAACAAAAGGATGTTTGATCACTTATCTATAGGACCTCTACGTTTTATGTAGGTTATGGTTTTCTGCAAGGAAGCGGAACCCATACTGACTTGGGGGCATCGATGCTTTGCTAGAGGCCGCTCTTTGTCTGTGGTCACATGGGTACGGTGCATTATGTGCAAGTGGGAGTCTGTTAGAGATATACCCACTAATGTACGTGCGCCATATAGACCGCTGCTGATGATGTATGGGCCTATTGGGTCATACACCGGGGTCAAACCTGACAGCAACTTAAGTTAAGGGACCAAATATGGCAAAAGACAAAAGTTGACATCGCAGGCCGCGTTAGCGCCGCTAACTCTTAGGGGTTAGCGCCGCTAAGTCCTTAAGGTTAGCGCCGCTACGGCTGCATGTACTTTGTGTCAAATCACTGGCAGGCCCCGTTAGCGCCGCTAACCATTTTGAGATAACGCCGCTAACTCTAGGTTAGCGCCGCTAACCCTGCAGCTGGCTTTTTGTCATATAACCACCCAAACTGGCCAGTGCATGTGGGACACGTGGAATCCACTATGGCCGGCCTTTGTGGGGTTTATTGGGTCTGGAGGCAGTAGAGATCATGAGGGGAGAATTCATTTTTAGATACATGGTTTTCTCTCAACTCTCTCTCTAAGTTTTCCTACACACAACTTCACTTTCTTTGGTGCTACTAAGACCAAGAGAGAGCTAGAGAGTACACCAGAAGCTTGGTCTCGAATTGTTGCTGTTCCTAAGTGGTATTCATGTTGAAGTATCACAAGGCTTGCTAGCACTTGTGGTTTGGCTTGTTCCCGGGGTATATTCCAATAGAAGATTCGGTTTTCGTTCTTGGAGGATCATCACCACGACCTGAAGAAATCTGGAGCTAAGGAGAAAGGTATAACACCTCTTTCCTTCTTGTTGCATTTCTTTAACATAGAGTTTGGTCCATTTGAGGGATTTCGGTTTTTATGCTTTGATTGCTTGTACATTGGGCTATTTTGTTTGTACCTTGCTTCCGCTGTGAGCCCACGAAATCCCAACAGTGGTATCAGAGCCACCTCTATGTTAGATCTGCACTTGGTGGCTTGAAAAATCCCGAAATCAAAATGGTTGTTTTCTGTTCGAACAGGGTTAGCGGCGCTAACCTCGGGTTAGCGGCGCTAACTCATAAATGTTAGCGGCGCTAACGCGCTGTAGCAGTTTAAATTTTCAAAGTTAAAATCAGTTTTGGTCTCGGGAATTTTTAGCTTTTTGTGATTCTGGAAATTTGTTCCAGTTTAGTGTTTGGTAATTTTGTTACCACCTTGTTTGTTTGGTTGTATGTGATAGATTTGAAATTGGTAACCTTGCCTTTGACCTTGTGGTTGACTTTGTGTGTTTGGATGTATTTGGTGATTTTTTAATCACATGGGCCGTAATATTTATTAAAATTGTTATATTTGTAATAATATTGTGGCTTGCATGTCATTTCATTCATTCGTGTATTTGTACTAGATAAATAGGAAATTAGTGTGGCTTGTACGCCATTTCAAATTTCTATTGTATGTTTTGTACAATTGGATGAAGACACACACTTTGGAGTCGGAAGGAGAAGGAGCGTGTCCATAGAAGCCGATGAAGTCCATTGGAGATAGCGGTTCTAGTGGGAGCTCGCATTGAAGACCTTCCGTCCCTTAGTTGACCACGTTCTACCCGTTTTGGCTCACGGGAAGAACGCATAGGATTTTGGCAAGGGTTACCAATTTATTTCGTATATATGCGTGTGATGTGATTTTATTTTATTCTTGCATGGTTTGCTTAGGATTCGCATGCTAGAAAATTTTTCGAAATTAATAAAATCACAAGAGATTTGGTAAAAAGGGTTTACAACTCTCTCGCGCGCTCACATACAAGATTAACTCACCTAGTGAAAATAGGTTTTGTCACTAAACAAGTTAATCAGTAACCAAGCCGAAAACAAAAGCCCGTTTTCATAAAAACGTAAATCTTGCACCATCCAAAAGATGACACCACCCAAATCTAGTGAAGCATGGAGTGATTGTCGAGCTTAGCACGAGTTATTCCATGTGGATCTGTGTGGAAGGTGAGTGTGGGATCTTGAAATTATCGGTTGTCGAGCTTAGCACGAGCTGGTAGTTGTCGGGGTATCACCGTGTATCTTGTTGGACGATTTGCAATTACAAATTAGAATCCTTGAGTGATTGTCGAGCTTAGCACGAGTCAACCAAGAATTTTAATTTGGAATTGGTGCTAGTAGGGATCAAACATGCCAAACGACCGATGGTTGTCGTAGGATCCCGCAAGTATCTAATAGTTGCAATAGAGATTGCAATCGGTAAAATGGTTATCGGCCTAAATAGCTCCATGAAGTGATCCGCGGCAACCCCGTCATGAATTGGAGTGAAATATGGTTCTTAGCCCTTGTTAAAATATTTTTCGAGACGATAAGGGTAATTATTTTAACGAGGATTCAAATCAAACTAACTAATTCGTGTACTCTACTTTAATATAGGATGTCGAATCAAAACCACAACAAGTCGAATTTTTCAATTCGTATGATTCTACAAAGGGTGAAACTCACGGAAGTGAACTTTGTTGACTGGCTTAGACAATTGAGAATTGTCCTACGTGCTGAGTCTAAGTTGCACATTCTTGAGGAACCCCTTCCTGAACCACCTGCTATCAATGCGGAATGGGCTATCCGATATGCGTATGAAAAGCGTGTTCGGGATACACACGATGTTGCTAGTCTCATGTTATCAAGTATGAGCTCGGAACTGCGAAAGCAATTTGAGCACATGACTGTGTATGCCATGATTAACAAGCTGAAGGATGTTTTCCGACAGCAAGTTAGACAAGAACATTTTGAGTGTGTTAAGAGTCTAACCGGTTGTAAGATGCGGGAAGGCGGGAGTGTAAGTGCCCATGTTTTGAAGATGAAATCATACATGGACCAGATGGAGAGATTAGGTTTTCCTATAAGGAGGGAGCTTGGTGTGAATTTCATACTTCAGTCTCTGCCTGCCACATATGAAAAGTTTATAAAGGACTATCATATGCATGGAAAGGAAATGTCTATAGATGAATTGCATGGAATGTTGAAGGTTGTAGAATCTAACATGTCCAAGCATTCATCATCTTCATCCACTCTTGTTTTTGGTTCTAAGGAACAACATAACATGAAGAAGAAGAAATCGATCCCATTAAAAGAAGAAGTTGGAGTTTCCAAGCTTGCTTCAAGTTTTGAGTCTATGGACATTGATGATGTGCCTAAAGAGACTCAACAAGGGGTGGTTTGCTACTTCTGCGGTAGATTTGGGGATTGGGGCCGTCATGCCTGCCCTTCGTGCCGAAAGGATATAAAACTTCTCAGACAAGAGAGAGTTAATTTTCCTACTTGAGGTACATTCATGATTATACTTCATTGCTATTCCTTATAAGCTGGGATGTATACCCGAGCTATAAGACTCACGTTTGTCAAAAATTTATTTTTGTTGCAAAGTGTAGGTCTATTCGTTGTAAAAAGGAAAAAGCTTGAAGAACCGGATCTCTGAAGAAGAAATTTTGTTAATTGTATTCTACAAGAGAAATGGGAGTGTTGGTCTCGCCATTAAATCCGGATTTATTATTACTTTTGTTTGTATGCCCTGCGTGGCAAGAACTACTTTAGTGTATGCTCCTTTGGAGATGATGGATGTTTTTGAATCTTGTATTTGATAAAGATTTTTCATTTTAATAGTTTCATTTCAAATTCGATCCATGTCTATGCTTTTGTGTTATTTTGACTATTTTAGTGCTTAAATACACAATTGAAGACGATGGATATGACTTAGAATTGAAACAATTTTGAAAAATTATTTTGAGATGATTTTATCAAAACTTATCCATATCATTGCATACATAAAGGCTCGTCAAAAGTAATAAGACAATCATGAACAATTGATTCTTAAATCCAAAAGTGATTTGGATATATTAGCTCTATGGCATAATCAAACTTGACCAAGTAAACAACATTTGCATCGCTTAGATCCATGTGGTTAGGATCTTTGTAAAAGTTTAGCCTCGGGCTAAATGAAAGATACAAATCTTGTTTATTGGAATAGGATGATTAATGAAATCCTTCACCAGTATTGGTAAGGAAGGATTGTGACTTGTTGGATGTGATCATATTTGTGTGGATAATCCGTTCAAGTATGCCACAAAGAGTGACACTAGTGAAATTCGTCATCACTATCTTTATGGTAGTAGTTGAGAGAATGTTTACTAGAGAAAAGGCTTATGTCTGAAACCTAGTGGTGTTCGGAACTAACCTAAAGAGAATTAAGAATCAATAAGGGCACATAGATATAAATTCTTAGATCTAGAATAGATGCTAAGTTTTCTTATCTATATTGGTTTAAACATAAAATGAATCATGGGTTTAACCCATAATTCGTTTTTTTTTTTCGAAGAAACACATTTGCACATGGTGTTACTTTAAATAAAACCAGATATCTGCGTTGATGATCTAGTAAAAGGCAGGCCTAAAACATGTATTCAATGTGGTTGGTATACATTAATTTTATAAACCAAGTCCTCGATCTAAAACACAACATTGTGGTCACTTAAGCATCGAATGAGATATTGACTAGAAAGAGTTCTTTGCTTGTCAATCTCATAACTTAAATTATCCAGTCTACATTCAGTGGGAGATGGATGAATTATAAGTTGATGCCTACATATTTAAGTAGTTCATCTGAGTTTTGGATAATTGTTTCTTGAACTTTTGGGAACCATGTTTGGTTGCGAAAAAGGGAAAGTACAATTTACAAAAGCATTCCAGTGGAAGAACGTAAAACTTAAATAAAAGACCTAATGTTGTCACTAGGATTTAATCAGCATAGAGATGCTGGTAAAACCTGACAATATCCATTGCTTCTTTATATCTGATGGAAATCAAGAAGGTTGTTTAGATATGAGGTTGTCATATTTTACTAACAGCAGCTTGATGGTAAATCATTGTGATGTTACCATTCATCGGAAACATAGTGGGACCCTGTGTTCACTAGTGAATAGAAGAAGATAATGGTGTAACCTATTTGCTGCATCCAAGTACTTGACTTGGGTTAATCCCACACCTAAGGTGTAATTCAAGAAGGGTGAAGGGACTAACATATATGCCATAATGGACAACTTCAAATACCGACTAGAGACAAAGTGTTTCATATTGATTTTATGGAAACAAGTTCTAGTGGTTATGTTGAAGATAATTTGGATAAAGTGTAATTTTGTTGTCACCTTGTGGAAACAAGTTTGCTCACATGGACAAAAGAGATCTGAATCCTTCATAGGATCAAGTTGAGGAAATACTTAAGGCATTTTCCGAGGGTCTCATTCATCCATAAAAACCAGATTAAGTCTGGATTAAGTGAAACATTGTTGTCACTATGGGGAAACAAGTAATCTCGCATGGAAATAAAAGGCCAAGATCCTTTGCAGGATTAAATTAAGGAAATGTTTGAATCATGTTCCGAGGCCTTATATATCCATTATGTCCAAATTGTGTTCATGACTAAGGTCAGCAAAACTTGCATCTTGTGGCTGTAATCCTGCTTTATGAGAAAGTCAAAGGAATGAGTTTTCTAGAAAGCGTAGATTAAGCCAAATACCCTTGTCAGGGCTAGTGGGAGCATCATGTGTTCCTAGTCAAATATGCTCTATAAAAATAATGTTCTAATTTAAGGTTGTTCTACAACCTAATGGTGGAATTGTTGTTCTATGAGTATAAATAGAAAATATGGAATCAAGTGGATTTTCTAATTCAAGAAGTACTGATGTATGTTCTTGATGTTCGACGAAAGTAGAATTGTCTTGTGTAAGTTATTACTGCAAGCAAATCTATGCTTATGAGACTGTCGATTTTATCGAAGTTTAGATTAATCAAGTATGTGATATATATACGACATTTAGACCTAAATGAGTGTCATCGACCCTATTGTGGACTTCAGTCACATTGAGGGTATGTCGACTCTAATAAACATGAGTGTCAATGACTCTATTGTGAACTTCGGTTACATTGAGAGTATGTCGACTCTGATAATCATAAGTGTCATTAATCCTATTGTTGACTTCGGTAACATTGAGGATATGATGACTATGATAACTTTGTATATGATCTCTTTAATAAACACTTCGCTAGTGGTTTAATAAGAGAATACAAAAGAGTACAAAGGGATATCGGGTAGATGATCCCATGGTTAAGCCGTTGTCGAATACTAGTGATGAGTTTCATACTAGGTATAAAAGCATTGTTCATGCTTATGACCGGGCTTAAATATCGTTTTAGTATATGTTTGATTTACTTATAAGCTTTGGGAACGATACAGACAGTATTGTAATTTATGCTTGTTTCGATATGCGAGTGATTCGGTTACATTCATAAGACTTTACTGTGTTCCATCTTAGCATGTTTAACCACTTCCCAGAATGTTTATACATTCTAAAATTCCACAGTCAGTCATTCTTCAAGGGAAGGAAGTTTGAAATAAGGCTGAGGTTAGGTGTTGGTTATGCATTAATCAAGGATTGAATGCATGAAACGCAACAGTAACCTGTGCTTGAAAGGGGTTTCAAGTGACTGGAAGACCCACACCTGAATTCACTTCATGGATCATGGTCACAAGTAACTCGGGATGATAATATCATTACGTCCTTCGACCCGAGATGTATGAATTGCCATAGCATGAAACTTTCTTACTTTGGTTATTTCAAAACGTAGTTCGTAACTGGCTATTATAAAGGGAATAGCTGGGTAAGACAAAGTTCATGTTATGGGATTGTACAGTCAACGGAATTTGTTCCTCCTGTATGAGAGATATCCCTGGGCCCCTCGATGATTGGGCGCTGACACCAAAATAAGCATGGCCATGCGCAAAGGCATATTGATTGAGAATCAGATATGTCCTTAAATTTTGGTCACCACCAATCTAGATCGAGAAACATAATCGTGAACGATCTGGAGATTGACATATTAATCCATGTCTCGTGTTCACAAGGATATCGCGAACAAAAGGATGTTTGATCACTTATCTATAGGACCTCTACGTTTTATGTAGGTTATGGTTTTCTGAAAGGAAGCGGAACCCATACTGACTTGGGGGCATCGATGCTTTGCTAGAGGCCGCTCTTTGTCTGTGGTCACATGGGTACGGTGCATTATGTGCAAGTGGGAGTCTGTTAGAGATATGCCCACTAATGTACGTGCGCCATATAGACCGCTGCTGATGATGTATGGGCCTATTGGGTCATACACCGGGGTCAAACCTGACAGCAACTTAAGTTAAGGGACCAAATATGGCAAAAGACAAAAGTTGACATCGCAGGCCGCGTTAGCGCCGCTAACTCTTAGGGGTTAGCGCCGCTAAGTCCTTAAGGTTAGCGCCGCTACGGCTGCATATACTTTGTGTCAAATCACTGGCAGGCCCCGTTAGCGCCGCTAACCATTTTTAGATAACGCCGCTAACTCTAGGTTAGCGCCGCTAACCCTGCAGCTGGCTTTTTGTCATATAACCACCCAAACTGGCCAGTGCATGTGGGACACGTGGAATCCACTATGGCCGGCCTTTGTGGGGTTTATTGGGTCTGGAGGCAGTAGAGATCATGAGGGGAGAATTCATTTTTAGATACATGGTTTTCTCTCAACTCTCTCTCTAAGTTTTCCTACACACAACTTCACTTTCTTTGGTGATACTAAGACCAAGAGAGAGCTAGAGAGTACTCCAGAAGCTTGGTCTCGAATTGTTGCTGTTCCTAAGTGGTATTCATGTTGAAGTATCACAAGGCTTGCTAGCACTTGTGGTTTGGCTTGTTCCCGGGGTATATCCCAATAGAAGATTCGGTTTTCGTTCTTGGAGGATCATCACCACGACCTGAAGAAATCTGGAGCTAAGGAGAAAGGTATAACACCTCTTTCCTTCTTGTTGCATTTCTTGAACATAGAGTTTGGTCCATTTGAGGGATTTCGGTTTTTATGCTTTGATTGCTTGTACATTGGGCTATTTTGTTTGTACCTTGCTTCCGCTGTGAGCCCACGAAATCCCAACAAGCATTCCAGTGGAAGAACGTAAAACTGAAATAAGAGACATAATGTTGTCACTAGCATTTAATCAGCATAGAGATGTGGGTATAACCTGACAAAATCCATTGCTTCTTTAAATCTGATGGAAATCAAGAAGGCTGTTTAGATATGAGGTTGTCATATTTTAGCAACAGCAGCTTGATGGTGAATCATTGTGATGTCACCATTCATCGGAAACATAGTGGGACCTTGTGTTCACTAGTGAATATAAGAAGATAATGGTATACATAGGTGTATCCCATTTGATGCATCCAAGTAATTGACTTGGGTTAATCCCACACATAAGGTGTTATCCAAGAAGGGTGAAGGGAATAACAAATATGAAATCATAGACAACTTCAAATGCCGACTAGAGACAAAGTGTTTCATATCGATTATATGGAAACATGTTCTAGTGGCTATGTTGAAGATGATTTGGATAAAAGTGAAATATTGTTGTCACATTGAGGAAACAAGTTAGTTCACTTGGACGTAAGAGGCCTGAATCCTTCATACGATTAAGTTGAGAAAATGCTTAAGGCACTTTCTGAGGGTCTTACACATCCATAATATCCAGATTAGGTCTGATTGTGTGAAGCATTGTTGTCACTTTGGGGAAACAAGTAAGTTCACATTGATATAAAAGGCCAAGATCCTTCACAGGGTTAAGTTGAGGAAATGTTTGAAGCATGTTCCGAGGTCGTATATATCCATTATGTCCAAGTTGTGTCCATGACTAAAGTCAGCAAAACTTGCATCTTGTGGCTGTAATCCTGCTTTACGAGAAAGTCAAAGGAATAAGTTTTCTAGAAAGCATAGATTAAGGTAGATACTCTTGTCAGGGCTAGTGGGAGCTTCATGTGTTCCTAGTAAAATATACTCAATGAAAATAATGTCCTAATTTAGGGTTGTTATCAACCTATTGATGGAATTATTGTGTCAAGAGTATAAATGTGAACATAGAGTAAATGAGGGGTTTTGAACCTGACCAAACCACCATAAGACTCAAATTGGTCAATCCTGGGTTTGATTCCACTGGTTCAATCCTAAAAGTAGAACTGGATTGAACACAACCCTCTAAACCTCAAGAGGGTTAGGATCTTTAAAACTTTAAATATATCAACGTAGTTTCTTACAAACATTCCATAGAAAAGGTTATAAGAAATATACCTGAACAAAACCTTTAGGGTTGCTAAAGATAGTCCACCGCTACTGCACCTCCGATTGAACTCGCTGCTAGACCGCTCCTGGATCACCAACCCTTCAAACCGTGAAGACCCCTTGTGTGTATGCCTGCGTCGATCAACACAAGGCCAAAAACCGAGAACACCTTGTGTTCTTCTTGGCTTGCGATCGTAGAGAGAGAGACCGAGAGAGAGAGAGAGAGAGTACGGTCGAGAGAGAGATCGACGTGAGGGAGTGCGAGATCGAGAGAGAGAGAGTGTTGTGTTGACTAGGGTTAATCCCTTGTGTCTCTTATCAAATCCTTAAGGCTTAAGGATATTATATATGGATTAACTTGGACCTAAGCCCTTATAATTAAAAGGCCAAAAGTTTTAATTAAAATTTCAATCTCTTCATCTTGACCCCTGGACTTTACTAGTTAATTAATTAACTATTAATTAACTTAGTCCGTTAAATATTAAAATTTAATATTTAATTCTCCTTAAATAATAAATAACTATTTATTATTTATTTCCTTTCTAATAATTAATACAAACTGATTAATTATTTATTTTCTCTTTTCAATAATTAATACTACTGATTAATTATTTCGTTTTTCTCTTTAATAATTATCTAACTGATTAATTATTTCCACACAGATTTATGGTGAAATCTAACTGTTCTGAATTGGGTGTGTAGCAGTGTGACCCTTTAGTCTCTTATAACATTGGATACAATATGTCCGTTAATTATCTCTGCACATAATCCAACAGTAAAGTGGATTCTAAAATTCAAGAAATACTGGAGTATGTTTTTGATGTTTGACGAAAATAGAGTTGTCTTGAGTAAGTTATTACTGCAAGCAAATCCACACTTGTAAGACTGTCGATTCTAATCGAAGTTTTGAATATACAAATATGTGGTGTAGATACGACATTTAAATTCAAATGAGTGTCATTGACCCTATTGTGTACTTCGGTGACATTGAGGGCATGTCGACGCTAATAAAAGTCAGTGTCAGTGACTCTATTGTGAACTTCGGTTACATTGAGGGTATGTCGACTCTAATAATCATAAGTGTCATTAATCCTATTGTAGACTTCGGTAACATTAAGGATATTATGACTATGATAATATTATGTATGATCTCTTTGATAAACACTATGCAAGTGGTTTAATTAGAGAATACAAAAGAGTACAAAGGGATATCGTGTAGACGATACCATAATTAAGCCGTTGTCAAATACTAGTGATGAATTTCATACTAGGTATAATAGCATTGTTTATGCTAATGACTAGGCTTGAATATCATTTTAGTAAATGTTTGATTTACTTATAAGCTTTGGGAACGGTAAGCAGTACTGCTCACCGATGATTGTATCGATATTAAGTGGAGACTATATATACGCATGACGCGGTTACCTTCATTGGTCTTTACTGTGTTCCATCTTAGCATATTTAACCACTTCCCAGAATGTTTATATATTCTAAATTTCCACAGCCAGTCATTCTTCAAGGGAAGGAAGCTTGAGTTAAGGATGAGGTTAGGTGTTGGTTATGCATTGATCAAGGATTGAATGCATGAATCGCAACAATAACCTGTACTTGAAAGGAGTTTCAAGTTAATGGAAGACCCGCACCCGAGTTCACTTCATGGATCATGGTCAAAGAGTGACTCGGAAGGATAATATCATTACGTCCTTCGACCCGAGATGTATGAATTACCATAGCATGAAACTTTCTTACTTTAGCTATTTCAAAACGTAGTTCGTAACTGGCTATTATAAAAGGAATAGTTAAGTAAGATGAGGTTCACGCTATGGGATTGTACAGTCAACGGAATTTGTTCCTCTAGTATGAGAGATATCCCTCAGTCCCTCGATGATTGGGCGCTGACACCAAAATAAGCATGGCCATGCACAAAGGAATATTGCTTGAGAATCATATATGTCCTTAAATTTTGGTCACCACCAATCAAGATCGAGTAACATAATCATGAACGATCTGCAGATTGACATATTAATCCATGTCTCGTGTTCACAAGGATATCGCGAACAAAAGGATGTTTGATCACTTATCAATAGGACCTCTACGTTCTTTTGTAGGTAATGGCTTTCTGCAAAGAAGCGGAACCCATACTGACTTGGGGGAATCGATGCTTTGCTAGAGGCCGCTCTTTGTCTGTGGTTGCATGGGTACGGTGCATTATGTGAAAGTGGGTGTTGTTAGAAATATGCCCACTAATGCATGTACGCCATATCAACCGCTACTGATGATGTATAGGCCTATTGGGTCATACACCGGGGTCAAACCTGACAGCAACTTAAGTTAAGGGACCAAATATGACAAAAGACAAAAGTTGACATCGCAGGCCGCGTTAGCGCCGCTAACTCTAAGGATTAGCGCCGATTTGTCCTAAAGGTTAGCGCCACTACAGCTGCATGTACTTTGTGTCAAATCACTGACAGGCCGCGTTAGCGCCGCTAACTCTAAGGGGTTAGCGCCACTAAACCCTAAAGGTTAGCGCCGCTACGTCTGCCATGTGACATTTTTCAAAACACCTCCCAAGCTAGCCAATACATGTTTAACATCTATAAACCACTTTGGCCGGTTTTGGGGTAAATAGAGAGATTTGGAGACAGAGGGATAAGAGGAGGATTCATTCATTTTGTTTTTCCTCACTTTTCTCTCGAAGAAACACACACATACAAAGTCTCTTTGGTGCTACTATGACCAAGTGAGAGCTTTAGAGAGTGCTCCAGAGGTTAGTCGCGATTAGTTGCTGTCCCGGAGTGTTTTTCATGGTGAAGAAACACAATGGCTTGCTAGCACTTGTGGTTTGACGTGTTCCCGGGGTACCACCCATTAGTCGATCTGCATTTCACACTTGGAGCATCACCACCACGAGACAATCAGTTTTCTGGAGCTTAGGAGAAAGGTATCACCACCTCTTTCCTTTACATGTTGCATTTCTTTACATAGAGTTTGGTCCATTTGTGGGATTTCGGTTTTTATGCTTTTTGTGCTTGTACCTTGGGCTGTTTTTGTTGTACCTTGCTTCCGCCGCTAGCCCTCGAAATCCCAACAGCAGGCGCGTGTGGCAACTCGCAAGGTCGGTTGTCGAGCTTTAGCCGAGCCGGCAATTGGGCAAGACTACCACCGTGTAACTTGACGGTCGATTTACAATTCAAAGACTTAAAACGCATTGGTAGTTGTCGAGCTCTAGCCGAGCTATCAAAGTTGCTTAATGTGGAATTGGTGTGGAGGGATCAAACATGCCAAATGGGTGCTATGAGTACCTAGGATCCCGCAAGTGCCAAAGAGTTGTGATCACGGATTGCAATTGGTAAAGTGTTTAACGACCAAAAATAGCTCTATGAAGTGATCCGCGGAAAACCCATCATGGATTAGGGTATTTTGAGGTTCTTAGCCCTTGTTAATATAATTTGTTTTTATAACAAGTGGGTAATTATTTTAACAAGGATCTAGTACATCATAACTAACTAAATTTCGTACTCTACTTGTAGATGGCATCTACTAGCAATACCAACACCACCAACTTGTCACTTCGTCCATTTTTTGAGAAGGAAAAATTAACCGGGCCAAACTTTATGGATTGGCATAGGACTTTGAGAATTGTCCTTCACCATGAAATGAAGCTAGAGGTCCTTGAGTTACCTCTTCCGGAGGCTCCAGCTACCAAAGCGGCTAGGGCCGTCTGCGAGTGTCGGGATCGGATATATATTATATCAAATAACAAGAACTAACTTTTAAATAATAAATCAGAGTAGAATAAAAGTTAATCTTTAACCATGATCACAATCAACTAAGAAGTTGCGGAATCACACTTAATTGATTAAAGAAGGTTTTAAACACAGATCAATTCAATCAAACAGTAGTTTATTAACCAACCAGAATGATTACAAAAGCAAACTTCACCCCCAATCTAACTTATTATGTTAGACGAAGAACACAGATTGTTCTTAGGTTTCAACGAGAAACTTAGAGGCTTAGCACTATTCAGAAAGCAAAATTACAACTTGAAGAACGAATGCAAAAAATATAATCAACGAGTAAGTACGTACAAATTATGAATTCTAATCTATCATTTATATACTCCTTGATCTTCCTTCATTTGCTGACAGTTAGGTAATCTTCTATCTTCTGAGATAATCTTGATGATCTTCAAAATATTTCGAGATATCTTCAAAGATAGGATTTTTCCATATTTAGCTCAACAGAAACTGTTAAATGAAACAGTTCTTGATTCTTTCAACAGTCTTCAGCTTCAAGGTCTTCAAACAGTTGTAGATGTTTACACTAACAGTTCTCAACTGTTTTCATATTTTCAACTAACAGTTCTAAACTGTTTCTTCAACACTTCTTCTAGCAATTTCAACTTTGCATGTTAAACAGTCTTAATGCCTTAGTTAATTTCCCAACAATCTCCCCCTAACTTAAAGAATTTATCAAACTCTTTAAGTTCTTTCGATCATAGGGTTCAATCACAGACAAATTAAGCATAAGCAAAGAATGAATTCCATATATTTATGCAAAGTAAACTGTTACAATCAAATTTGAGAGGAAACTTACATAGACTTGACTCATGCCAGTCTTTCTTTCAATCTCTTGAACAAATCATCTTTTATTCTATCTGATCCATAGAATTTTGCTTTTAGTATATACTGAAGCTTGACTTTATTGTGCTCTATGAACTCAAAAGAAAACCATTGTTGTTTAGTGTTAGCCATCACCATATGGTACACTCCAGCTTTAGCATACACTCTTACTGACTTGATAGGAAAAGCTTCATCAGCAATCAAAACTTGCATAATCTCATTTGGACGACATATGCTTGTTAGATGCCTCATCAACACTTCTATAGCAATCTCCTCAGTATTAGCAAAATGATTAACCCCATATATATACATTTCTTCAAGATCTCTCCTTGTACAATTATTCACTAATTGATAGAAATTAGAGTAACTTTCAATCAACCCTTCTCTAACCACAGTTACTCCTGTCTTTCCAGTGTCCTCTCTTAACACCTCAAATCTCCATTATGTGATATGAGATTTTTGACCCAACTGTTCTTTTTCCAACTTTTCAATCCCTGTTTCAAGCTCAGAACTCAGTCGGTCTTGGAGAATTGTTTGAACCATTTGAGCCTTTTCCTTTTCAACTTATGGCTTGGAAGGAGGTAAAACAGTTTTCCTCTTTACAATTCTTTTTCTTTTCACTCCCTTATTAGCTTTCTTTGCTTTCTCTTCCTCATCAATCTGAGCAGTGATCTCATCAGCCATCTTCTTTGCTATTTCAAAATCAGACTGTTCTTGTTCTCTTTGCTCAGCTGCTAGCCTTAATGCAAATTCATGATCACGCTCTTCTTGTTGTTGACTTGAAAGCTTGAGCTTAGAACAAGCAACAACAATTTCTTTACAACTTTGATTCTTTCTTTCCTTCCTGGATGACTATGCCTTTATACCCTTTCTTTGGTGGTAAATATTCTAACGTAGCAACCTTTCCATCAAGCTATTCATCATCAATTTTCTGTGCCATTCTAGAAGAACTTATTCCCAGATATTGAGCACTTATATCAACCAAGTAGTTCTGCTTAACTTTTGACCAAGATTTGAAAATCTCAGTGCTTGGAACATCTGCAGTTGACACCATCCTGTTGATTAGCACCCTATCAACACTTGAAAGTTGTTCTTCTTCTTCTTCATTAACCGCTTGGACACTTGCAACTGTTAGTTGATTTAAAGTTGCAACTGTTGGTTGTTGTGTTGCAACTGTTTGCTCATTTGGAGCAACAACTGTTTGTTCAGCTTGTGGAACTGTTTGTTTAACCTCTTCTTGCTTAGACTTTCTTTCTCCTTTTGCTTGAGAGGTTGAAGATGATCTCACTGTGGCTTTAGGTTTGTTGAGCAGCTATTCATGATTATGAAGAACATCAGTTGCCTTCATAAGAGTTTCTCCCAGAAATTTCAGCTGCTTGTCTTGTCTGATCAGCACATCATTATGCATTCCTATCACCTTAATGACTTCATTTGCCTTTTCCAACTTTTCGGATAGCTCTTTTATTTTCTCATCTTGTTTAATTATCCTCTTGTTTTGAAAAGCAATCTTCTTCTTTAGGTGTAGGTGAGCAGCCAAGTAAGGTGCAAAGTTAGGATCCGTCAATGCTCATTGTTTTAGTCTAGTCTCAATGTCATCCAGTGTTTCCACTGTTAGCATATCATTGACAGATTTAACTGGTGGTTTACTCACTTTAGTTTCCCCATCAGTACCCCTCTTTTCTTGGTTCTGGGGATTACCAGAAACTGTTTTACCAGTCTCTGTTGCCATGGTTGAGGTCTTAGCTATGTTAACACTGTCCTGGTTATCCTTTGCGGATAAAACAGTAGTGTCAGCCTCAAAAACAATATGATCATCCTCAAAAGGAGTGATCACCTCCTCATTGTGCCTGGGAGACAGCACAAGGAATTCCCTTTGGATATTCTGTACAGGTGAATGCACCTGTTCAGGGCTAACAGTTTCAGTTTCAAGAACTATGGTAGAAGGAGCACCAACAGTTCTTTTCCTCTTCTTTTGAAATATTTTTAGTGCAGGGGCTTGTGTTGTAGCTTTTTCAAAGGAAGCAGATTGGGAATTTTGAGTATCTTGGACTGTGGGTTCCAGTGTTGGTGGTGTAGCAATACGTTGGGCTTTATGCTCAACACTGGCAGTCCTGTTTCTTGAAAGAAACTCCACCATTTCAGAGAGTGGTGGAGTTATGGCACCAGAGAAACTCTTGCCATTAACTAACAGTTTGCTCAAAGTGGAAGCCACATGAGCAGAGGGAATAATGACCCTCTTGTGTATTTTAAGGTTTGGAATCAAAAAGTTTAAACAAGTTTGCACAAACCGTGGATACATCAAAAATAGACCATACTTGGTCCCCAGATGTTTTACCATACCATTAAATATCAATTTTGAAAAATTAAAACATCTGTTGTTGGCTAGATAGATGAGTGCGAGAGCAATGTTGCTCCTAAACTCATTCCAGCCCGTTCTCTTAAGGCTTATGCACTGCTGGAGAGTATGGATAATGAACTTCCAGTGTGCGCAAAACTGCCCTTTGTAGAAGGTACCCTTACCCACAGGGCCCTCATACCCAAGCTTCAGTAACTCGGTGTGTAGATATTCTAATGCAACCGAATCAGAATACTCACCATTAAGATCATTCAGTTGTAGTGCATGGCGAATAGTGTCTTCGGTTATAGAAACCTCCATATCATCAACAGTTGTAGAAATTTGTTGCACTCCATCAACTTCTTGGACTTTGGCATTCTTCCAGAAGTTCTCAATATGTGATGTATAGATTGTGGGGTTGGCAGTTAGAGCATAATGAATGTTTGATACCGTGAGATAATCAATCATGACGTGGAAAGCGTCAAGATTGTCTGGTTTATCAAGATAAGCGATCACATTGTGCTCTTTGACAATTGGAAGAGGAGACATTTTGATTTCGATCTCTGAGAGTTGTTGAGGGTTACGGTTTGTTTCTGATCGAAGTTCGTTTTGGACATGTGAGTTGCTTGGTAAGGAGGGAATTGCCTTATATATGTTTCGAATGCAATTTAAAGTTTCCATAATTCTGCAAAGACCAAAACACCCTTTAATAGCTTAACAGTTGACGGGCAAAATAAACTAACAGTTTTAAAGTTGTTTTCATAAAAAGTGACAACTGTTATTTAAAAGTTAACTCCCTTTTGTTTGATCATTTATTTTGATTAACAGTTGTTTAGTGTTTACAACTGTTCTCATTTTTCCCCCTTAGTTGACGAATTTCTCCCCCTCAGTTGCACACGGATTTTGTCTAACAGTTGTGGAAGCCATATACTAACAGTTGAGAACTGTTAGTATTTATGGAAACAAAATTGTGCAACTATCAAACAAACTGTAGCTCATATATGTCCAATGCTGAAGCAACAATAACAAATCATTAGTGAACACAGTCATCAACATAAGATATATTTTATTCATGATAATCACAATTGAGCTACAATAATTTTGAGATAACAATACTGTCTTTTGCTATAGATCTAAACACAGCTTATAATAACTGTCTTAACTCCGAGATCTACATGTGACAAATTATCGTTAACATTTTGTATCATCAAATCTGAACTTTAAGGGAAGACAATCATCATCACATTCTTGCTCGAGAATGTCTTCATTAGTTAAGAATCGAGTTCAGAATAGCCTCTATAGTGCCGCCATAGCCTTACCGAGAAGCATGTCTTCAAAGAATGGTCATGTAATGCACAAGCCATTGTTGGTACTGCTTATCTAATTGTGCAAGGCCGTATCGTAGGTGTGGGAGAACAATGATATACACCGTAAGTGTAGACAACTTTCTCCGTTAACAGTTGACATGCCTTAGACAATTTTCAAAACATACAACCCACCAATGGGTGTGCAGTAGACCTTCTCATCATATGCACCACCAAAGACGATTGTCATAATTTGCCTCTTGGGAAGATGGTGAATGATCCAATTCAACATCAGTGGAACTAGTCATCTATTACAATGGCTTCCACTGCCTCATCATCCGAGGCCCTCTGGTGGTTATGAGTATTATTTCTTTGAACATTGAACCACACTACGGAGTTTGTAGTGCCTGCCAGGTTCAAGACGAATCTTAGACAACATGGTGTAGGCAATTCATGGAAGAGAGTGAAATTTGTAAAATCACCTCTTATATGAATATGATCAATTGGTTTATTTAGCCTACGTGGATCAGGATGCTGTGTCAAGGTGAACCTTTTCACGGCCCGTGTCGCCAGTGCGTCTCACGACTCGTGAAAATTTTCAAAAAACTCTTTTCACGACCCCAACCACATACTGAAGTCATGTAGGCTTCACGACCCATGAAGATAAAACCTTCACGGCCCGTGAAGACCTCCTGGACAGAATGTCCAGCTTTGCATAAAAATGATTTTCAGGCCAAAATGGTACATGCAATGCATGAAGATGGCTCTGATACCACTTTAGGAGTTCATCATGAACACGGGAACGCAACGGAAGCAAATAAAATGGATTTTAAAACAAAAGTTTCCATGAACTCCATAAATGGTAAAGCTTGAAGACAATGCATGCAACCAAAAAGAACAACACAAAGGTAAGAGATTTATACCTTCCTCCTTAGCTCCTTGCTACTGGAAAGGTTGTGTATGCTTGGGATGATCAAACTCTTGAAGAAGAAGCTCTCAAGATCTTCCACCGAAGTGGTACACCAAAACTTTACCCTTGTGCTAGCAAAGCAAGTCACCAACAATCAACAAGATCTTGATGCACTTGTAATACCCTCTTGATTTTCTGGAAACACACACAAAATACCTCACAAGAACAACCTTTGAAGCTTAAGTGTGTATTAGAGGAGAATTTGACAAAACGATCCAAGGCTTATAAGGCTAATGCCTTATATAGACTTCAAAAACCAACCTCATTCTCACTTATCCGGCCAAGCTCTTAATTGCTATTGGACCAACATCAACAAGCCAATGAGAATCAAGTGCCACTTAGTATTCCGAGCTTCACGACCTCTCATGGGCTGTTACGGCCCGTGAAGCTCAAAAGCTCCACAGCCCGTGCCGTGTTTTTTACAAGTTGTAGAGGTATCCGTGGTGCATTTATCCTTCACGATCCCCTTCACAGTCCGTGAAGGACCGTGAAGCGACTCTGGTCCACGAGCCATAATGCTCGTGTAAGGACTCGTGGGGACACCTTGCTTCACGACCCGTGGAGCATCCTTCACAGTCGTGAAGCCTAGGTCAACTGGAATTTGACCATCTTGACCGGCTGTTTCCACTTAGGGCTATTTGGGTAGAAGTTAGGTGTATGACCCAATAGTCCCGCACATCATTGGCAGTGACCCGGATGTCAGTGGGCATTCTCCAACGTAAATGACATGCAAGCCACATATACAAAATTACATACTAAATAAATATATTTAATTATTACAAACCATGTGACATAAAGTCACCAAATGAACGAATAATTAAAGTACAATCAAACATCTACAAGGTCTAGGGCATATCTATGGTTACCAACATCACAAGAACAAACAACCAAGTTCACTAATGAACAACAACATGGTGTGCCACACAAAACCATGTAAACTTATGTATAATGGTTAAGATTTTTACAAAACACTCAAGGCACTAAAAATCCCATGTACTTATGCATTAGTAACACCAAACCGTTTTTGATGAAACATATTCATAAATACATAATGTAAGTATATGCAATTACCATTTTCATGCCAAAATAATAATCCACATATAAATACACCAACCATTATACAAGGCAACTTACAAAAACCAAATTTTAATTTCGGGACAAAAAAAAATCCAGAAACCAAAATTTAGTGCCAAAAACCCAAAAATAATTTTTCTTTAACAAAAAGAAAAACAGATTATGCCCAAGCATATTCCTCGCCGCGGACACAGAAAAAGTCCCGCGCCGCGTAACCATTTTGGCAGAAAACCAAATTTTCGGGTTTTTCAGACCACCATGTGCAAATACAGTATAGAGGTGGCTATGATACCACTGTTGGGTTTACGGGAATACAGCGGAAGCAACAGAAACAAAGGGCAAAGCCATGGTACAAGCATGCAATGCATAAAACCCAAAAGAGGACCAATCTCTATAACTAGTATTTGCAACATGAAAAAGAAGAGAAATAGAGTTATACCTTTCTCCTTAGCTCCAGAAACCTGTAGAGAATGATGGTGATTACAAGAAGCTCAAAAGAAGCTTCTCTCTATCGTTGATCCACCCCGGGTTTCTTCAATCCATTTGTACTAGCAAGCTTGTGTTGACTTCAAAGCCTGGAATCCACACAAGAACAGCAATCTACTGCTTTTCCTGGATAAAACCCTTACATGCACTCTAAAATGAAACTCAATATGAGCTCTAAGTGTGTGTATAGGTTATGAACTTTCTTGAGAGCAAAATTATCCAAGAGTAAGAGAGAGAGTTAAAGAGAATCCCGGAAATAGTCTCTAAAAACCCTTTCATATGCCCGAGGCCGGCCAGCCAAAATGCAAGGCCACCTATTGGCTAGAAAAGGAGGTGGAGCCAACAGATGCATGCTGTCAGACGCATTTCCGTGCCGCGTACCCGTAGGTTTCCACGCCGCGGAACACCCGCGTCGCGTAGCCTAACAGGAGCGGCGTCGCGTAAATCTCCTGCATTCCAACTTCTCCACTTTGACACTTTTAGTCCCTCATCTTCTATTGCTGTCAGGATTGATCCCCGGTGTGTGACCCAATAGACCCACACTATATTGGCAGTGATCCTAATGGCGTACATGCGTCAGTGGGCATACTCCAACAGCTTCCGCGGCGCGGAACCTTATGGTTACATGGCGGGGAATATCTCTGACAGCATGCAACTTTTGTCTCCCACCTCCCCTTTGTACCATTGCATGTCTTGGCTTTTTCTAAAAGCACATGGCCGGTCTTTGGGGCAGTATTAGGTCGGTTTTTGGCCTATTTTCCAGAGATCAACTTAAGTCCTCTCTCTCTCTACATTCCTTCCTCTCTCAAGAATAGTTCTTCTATCTCACTTAGAGCTCCCATGGTGAGTTTCATTTTAGAGTGAGAGTAAGCAAGCTCCAGAAGATATATAAGGAAGGATTGTTGTTCATGTGTGGATTCAAAGCTTTGAAGTCCACACAAGCTAGCTAGTACTTGAGGGATGTCCAAACCCGAGGTGGACTTGCAATAGAGGAAAACTCATTTGTATTCTGGTCATCCATCTTCTTCAACAGGTTGCTGGAGCTAAGGAGAAAGGTATATCTTTCTTTCTCTTTGTTTTTTCCATGTTGCAAGTATATGTTATAGAGTTTGTTCCATTTTGGGGTTTTATGCTTTGTTTCCTTGTTCTCTTGATTTGTATGTTGATCCCTTGCTTCTGCTGTGCTCATAGAACCCCAACAGTGGTATCATAGCTAGCTCTATACTGTATTTGTATATGGTAGCCTGAAAAACCCGAAAATAAGTTTTTGGTTTTCTGTCCAGTGGAAAGTGACAGGACGAAATTTGGATTTCTGCCAGGATGATTACGCGGCGCGATTCTGTTGCTGGGTCCGGGGTGCGGAATATGCCTGGGCAGAATCTGTTTTTGGTTTTTGTTAAAGGAAAATTATTTTTGGGTTTTTGGCACTAAATTTTGTTTTCTGGAATTTTTGTCCAGAAATTAAAATTTTGTTTCTTGAAGTTGCCTTGTATAATAGTTGGTGTATTTATATGTGGATTATTATTTTGGCATGAAAATGGTAATTGCATACACTTACATTATGTTTTATGAATATGTTTCATCAAAAATGGTTTGGTGTTACTAATGCATTATACATAAGTTTACATGGTTTTGTGTGGCACACCATGTTGTTGTTCATTAATGAACTTGGTTGTTTGTTCTTGTGATGTTGGTAACCATAGATATGCCCTAGACCTTGTGGATGTTTGGTTTTACTTTAATTATTCATTCATTTGGTGACTTTAAGTCACATGGTTTGTAATAATTAAATTTATTTATTTGGTATGTAACTTTGTATATGTGGCTTGCATGCCATTTAAATATTCCATATTATGTAATTGTACTAGAAGTTAGGAATTGTGGCTTGCATGCCATTTATTTCTTTTTCTAGGTAATTGTAATATGGAGCAACCATCGGGAGACAAAGAAGTGACATCTTGGCGAACAAGAATCCGAGAGGCCCAATGGAGGTAGCGGGTTTAGTGGAGCACATCCGAACTCAGGGCCTTCGATCCTTAGATGACTTTGTTTTCCTGTAGCGGCTCACAGGAAAACGCATAGGTTTTAGGGGCATGGTTACCAATTTGTTGTATGCGTGTGATGGTTTTATTATATTGTTTATGCATGAGTTGTAGGACTATTGCATGCTAGACAATTTTTTTAAATAATAAAACCCAAGAGTTTTAAAGATGGTTTAACAAACAGATTTAACGATGGTTTAGTATCCGATTAGTGAGAACGTTTGGTTATTGTCACTTTTTGTTAATCATACTCAAAATGGTTTTTTAACCGGAAAACAAAATTCCGTTTTCAAAAATGTAAATCGCACACCAGCCATAAGAAGACACTACCCGAATCTAGCCGTGTAAGGGTTGATTGTCGAGCTTTAGCAGAGTTATCCTTTGCATGAGCTGTGTGGAAGGTGCGTGTGGCAACTCGCAAGGTCGATTGTCGAGCTCTAGCCGAGTCGATTTTGGGCGAGAGTACCACCGTGTATATTGATTGTTGATTTATGGTTTCAATGTAATATTTTCGATGATTGTCGAGCTCTAGCCGAGTTATAAAAAATACTAATTGAGAATCGGTGTTGAGGGATCAAACATGCCAAACTTGGCACAATGGTTGTCAAGTAGGATCCCGCAAGGAACTAAGAGTTGCAATAAGGGATTGCAATCGGTTAATGGTTGCCGGCCTAAATAGCTTTGCAACGTGATCCGCGGAAAACCCGTCACGGTGCAAGGTGAAATAAGGTTCTTAGCCCTTGTTAAAATAGTTGTTTTTCTTAAACACATGGGGTAATTATTTTAACGAGGATTTTAATCAAACTAACTAAAACTACTCTGCTTTCATAGATGACGTCGACTAGCATCAACAACACCAACTTCACGTTACGTACGTTTCTTGAGAAGGATAAACTCGATGGGAGTAACTTTATGGATTGGTCTAGGAAATTACGCATTGTCCTACGACATGAAGACAAGTTACACACTATTGAGGAACCCCTTCCAGAAGCCCCTGCTACCAACGCAAGTAGGACTATTCTTGATGCGTATTATAAACGCGTTAAGGACACCAACGAGGTCTCTTGTCTCGCGTTAGGGACATGTTCCAACAATAAGCGAGGCAAGAACGGTATGGGTGTTTAAATGAACTACTTTGTTGCCGGCTGTAGGATGGTGAGAGCATAAGCATTCACGTGCTTAAGATAAAAGCACTTGTGGAACGCTTGGAGAGGCTAGGATTTACTATTGAAAGGGAAATGGTGGTAGATATTGTTCTCCGATCACTCACACCATCATATGAGCAATTCATTATGAAGTATCACATGCATGGTATGGATAAATCCTTAATGGAGCTTCATGGCATGCTGAAGACTCTTGAGTCTAACATGGTCAAAAGTAATCTTACCTCGTCCACTCTCACTAAGGCTACTGGAAAGCGAGCTACCTCAAATGGGAAGCTTGGTTCTACTAAGCTCATCATGTTCATGGTGTCGAAGGGCAATGATATTGCGCCTCAAGATGAGACTCCTAATGGGGAAGTTTGCTACTTTTGTGGAAAGCATGGAAATTGGCGTCGCCACGCCTGCCCTAAGTGCCTTGATGAGCTAAGGATGCACAAGATGAGAAATATTGGCTCCAAAGCTTAAGGTACATTCATGATCAAACTCTACTATTTATCTACTTCTATGGGCAAGTTATGGATACTAGCCACAACACTCACGTTTGTCACAATTTTGTTTGTTGCAAAGTGCAGGTGTTAGAGAGAAGTAGAAGATGTAGAGAACTGGACTTCATAACGGGAAACAAGATGGTTGTCCCTATTTGAAAAGGATTGGAAGTCGGAATCTTGCCACTCCTTCCAGCTAGTCTATTACTTTACTAGATCTATGTTTTACGCTTTGCGTGGCTAGAAACAATGTATCTTCTATGCCTTTTGATAACGATGGATTAACTTCTTATGAATTATGTATTTGGTGGCTTATTTGAAAGTTTATCCATGTTATGGCATTTATTATAAGTATTTACTTATGAAGTAATAGATTGATTGTGAATGATTTGTACATGTTACTCTTATTGCTAAAGTCAATTTAACCATATAAATAAGACTTGCATCACCAAGCTCCATGTGGTTAGGAACTTGGATCTTTTGATCTAGGATCAATTGATGACTGTAAATCTTATTTATTCGGGTAGAATGACTCAAACATCCTTCACTTATGTATGTGAGAGGAATGAAGGCTTGTTGGATTTCGTTCACACTTTTGTGTGTAGACCGTTCAAGCAAAACCTAAGGACTAACATTGGATACTTTGTTACCTTACCAGTGAAGGTAAAATGATTAATATGTTTAATTTGTTAGATACTCGTCTGAAGCCTTGAGAGGTGTTCAAGACACATCCGCGACAAAGTACATGACTAACAGGGCATAAGACTATAATACTCAAATCTAATAGAGATGTTGAGGATGAAGTTCTGAGTTTTGTGACCATCATAAGAATTATGGTTTTGTCTCAAAATTCAAACCCCCTAGGACATATTGTTATATGTGGTCGCCAAGTGGAGGAACCGGACATTCTAGTTATGGTCCGATTATGATTGGTTTAACCAAAGTACCCTATTGTTTGGGGAGTACTTTGAGAGTGGCGGGAAATTTTCCAAAAGCCAAACCAACAAAGATGGTTAAGTATGCACCTTAGATGATGATACTAGAAAGTATGTCTTTGCTAGTCTATCACAAAGTCCTAATTCCTTAACCTGTGGTTAAGGTGTGTTGGAGGAAACCGGAATCTAGAGGTGCTACTTCATTAGGTATTCTGCTGTGGCCATGGGATATTTGAACAAGAAGTGTGTTGTTCAAAAGGTTTAAAATATATGCGGCTGCCAGTAGGATTAAAGTTTACCTTGAATGGAAAAACCTGATATTGGCACTAGCAATCAATTGTGATTGAAGCTCAGCATGGCTATGCTGGAGCACCTGACATTAACTCATTACCCCTTAAACTTGGTAATAGTTGTCATAAGGCCGTAAAGATATAGTTTTATATCTGAGGGAGACGACTTAATGATTTTTACATCAAACTACCAAAACAAGAGTGGGCCTAGAGTCCGCTAGAAGGAATGGGGTGATGAAAATGAGATGCAATCCATGTGGGATATCCAAGTATTGGACTTGGTAATTCCCACCCTTGGGTTGAAACTCGAAGGATTAAAATGGTTCTTTGTTGAAAGAGACCAACATGGATAAGTGTACGATTTCGAATACCGACTTATAAGAAAGATCTATGATTGACCATGTGGAAGGTATCCTATCATGATTTTCTCTCAGTGGTTATGTCGAATATTGAGTTCGTAGACAACTTCAAATACCGACTAGTAGGAGATAGTTTTACGATGATTTACCATGAGGAGGGTATCATCTAAAAATTCGCTACTGATGGTTATGTTGAAGTAAAGTCGGATACTTGTGATTTTACTGCCTTTCATGGCTAAGACAACTTAATGCAAAGACCACATTCCTTAATAGGAATTTTCTGAGGAAGTGCTCGTAACACTATCCGATGGTCTGTTACATGATGGACTTAAATAAGCATCACAAGGTTACAATCTTTGCTTTGATATGAAAATCAATTGTTTGAGTTTTCAATGAGCAAGGATGAAACACATATGAATGTCAGGGCTAGTGGGAGCTTTGTTGTAATTCTATATTTGCGATGAAATGGAGATAATGTCCTTACCTTATATTGTTCAAAAGATAAAATAAGGAACTATGCATCCACAACGACTATAGAATATTCAAACCGGTTTAGGGGATCAAGAAATATTTAGATATGTTCTTGGTACTCTATTATGAAAGAAGCAAGAGTAAGTTGTTACTCTAGTGTTAGCTTCTGATTAGAATGGGATAACTACCTATCTCAATCAGAGTTCATGATCCTACCAAATATGGTGTTGTTGATCAAAATTGTTCTTGAAGCATCACTGACTCTATTGGGTTCTTCTGAGATAATGAGGGTATGATGGCTTTTAATATAAGAACCAAAGTCTGAGTAATCAATTACCTTATTGTGTTCTTCTGAAACAATGAAGATACAATGAATTGAAGGAAGCGTCATGGTCTCACCAACATATACTTTATAAGTGATTGGTTGAGGTAGAGACATGAGTGCTAGCAGAGATTACACGGATGGCTTTATGGCAGATCCGTTAACTAAGCTGTTGTCACGGGCTAGTGATGTTTACCATACTAGGCCTAGGTAAACAAAGCTTGAGTTTGTTTTAGTTATATGTTTGGTATATATATTATCTTGGGGAACATTAAGCAGTATTGTACTTCATACTATATTGATTATTAAATTTGATTTAATAATGCGCCATGGGCGGATATTTTATGAATTCTTACTGTGTTCCATCTTAGCATGTTTAATACTTCCCAGAATTCTCTTTTCATTCTAAATGTCCACAGTCGGTCATTCTTCATGGGGAGGAAGTTTGAGATAAGGCTGAGGGAAGTGGTTGGTCGTTATCTAATAATGGATTAGATAAAAGAGACGCAACACTTCGCCTGTTTTTGCAATGGTCAAGTGACTGGACGACCCGCACCTGAACTTACTTCATGGTTTCTGTCACGAGTAAGTCAGGATGATAATATCATTTAGTCCTCAGACTGGAGATACATGTGTTCCAAAGCATAGATTTGCTTTACTTTGATTGTTTTCAAACACAATTCGTAACTGGCAGCTATAAATGGAGCTTTTAGGTAAAGTATGGTGTATGTGGCGGAGCAATGTAGTCAAAGGGATTCGTTCCTCTAGTTTTAGAGAGACATCCGCTTACGTAAAATGCATGGCCATGCTCAAGTTGCGATGATCTTTGATCGATTGCAACTAGATTTTGGGTCATCATCAATTGAGATTGTGAAACATAATCGTGAACGATCTGGAGATTGACATTTAACCTTGTCTCATGTTCACACGGATATCGCGAACGAAGGGATGAATGATCACTTATCAATAGGACCATTCCGTATCTGATTCTGGATTTGGTTTTTGATCTTGATGACAAAACCCATGCTTGTTGGGGGCAGAGATGCCTTGCTAGAGGCCGCTCTTTGTCTGTGGTTTATGGGTACGGTGTGTCATGTGTAAGTGGGAGTTTGTTGGAGTATGCCCACTGACGCACGTACGTCATAAGGATCACTGCCAATATAGTGTGGGCCTATTGGGTCACACGCCGGGGATCAATCATGACAGCAATGAAAGATGAGGGACTAAAAGTGTCAAAGTGGAGAAGTTGGCATGCAGGAAGATTACGCAACGCGGTTTAGGCTACGCAACGCGGTACTTCCGTGGCGCGGAACCTTATGGTTACACAGCGCGGAATCTGTTTGACAGCATGCAACTTTTGTCTCCCACCTCCCCTTTGGACCAATGCATGTCTTGGCTTTTTCCAAAAGCACATGGCCGGTCTTTGGGGCAGTATTAGGTCGGTTTTTGGCCTATTTTCCAGAGATCAACTTAACTCCTCTCTCTCTACATTCCTTCCTCTCTTAAGAATAGTTCTTCTCTCTCACTTAGAGCTCCCATGGTGAGTTTCATTTTAGAGTGAGAGTGAGCAAGATCCAGGAGATATATAAGGAAGGATTGTTGTTCTTTTGTGGATTCAAGGCTTTGAAGTCCACACAAGCTAGCTAGTACTTTAGGATTGTCAAAACCCGGGGTGGACTTGCAATAGAGGTAAACTCATTTGTTTTCTGGTTATCCATCTTCTTCAACAGGTTGCTGGAGCTAAGGAGAAAGGTATATCCTTCTTTCTCTTTGTTTTTTTATGTTACAAATTTATGTTATAGAGTTTGGTCCATTTTGGGGTTTTATGCTTTGTTTTCTTGTTCTCTTGATTTGTATGTTGATCCCTTGCTTCCGCTGTGCTCATAGAACCTCAACACCTAACTTGTGCAGTACTTGTTGGATGGATCCTGTTGTGCACTTCGTTACTTCCCTCGATTGGAACCTGTGATTCGGGAGATTCCGAATCTGGATTTTCTTTGGATATGGCGGGGGTGCTTGGTTCATCTACCGGAGGCATCGTTGGTGGAACCATAGTGGTACCATTCCTGAGAGTAATAACTTTAACATCGGCCCTAGGATTGGCTTCGGTGTTACTTGGCAAACCACCTTGTTGACTCTCTGATAGCGAATTAGCAATCTGGCTTACTTGATTTTCTATGATTTTAAATGAAGCGTGAAGAACTTTCATGTCATTTTCGTGATGGACGAAACGACTTTCGACAACAGAGGAAAATCTGTCAAGTAAGCTCTTAATCTTTTATTGAGTTTGAACAGGTTGACGGTTTTGAGATGAACCTAGACTTTGTTGGTTGTTATTTTGATGAGAAAATCCGGGAGGGGGATTACTAGAAGTACCCGCTTCGGACTTCCAGGAGAAATTCGGATGATTTCTCCAGCCAGAGTTATATGAGTTTGAGTAGGGATTGTTTTGGGTCTTTGAGTACCCGTGTAATCCACCTCTTCTGTAGAGGTGAAATTGTTGCCAGTTTGATAATCTCTACTTAAGTGAGGACCATTGCAGATCTCACATGTAGACTGTACTAAATTTACTTTCATTTGGTCGAGCTTTTGGGATAAAGCTTCAACTTGTGCAGTGAGTAAGGTAACAGTATCAACAGGGATGATACCAACTGTTTTGGGTTGTTTCATTCGAGATGAATGCCACTGATAGCTGTTCATAGCCATTTCTTCAATGAGCTCATGAGCTATCTCAGGGGTTTTGTTAGTAATTGCGCCTCCCGCTGCAGCATCGATCATTTGGTGTGTAGCCACTGTCACACCATTGTAGAATTTTTGAACTTGAAGCCACATTGGTAATCCATGATGAGGGCATCAACGCAGTAATTCTTTATACCTTTCCCATGTATCATACAGAGATTCTCCCTCTTGCTGTTGTTAAGATGAAATGTCATTACGAAGTTTAGCCATTTTTTAAGGTGGAAAATATTTCTGAGGAAATTTTTCGGGTAAATCAGTCCATGTAGTGATGGAACTAGTAGGCAAGGAGTTAAGCCAAAGCTTGGCTTTATGTTTAAGTGAAAATGGAAAAAAGGCGTAGAAGAATAGCGTCTTGAGAGACACCGTTCATCTTGAACGTATCATAGATCTCAAGGAAATTCTGAAGATGATGGTTAGGATCTTCTTCAGGTAAACCGTTAAATTGAACTGTGTTTTGAACCATTTGGATAATGTTCGGCTTGATTTCGAAATTGTTGGCGGTGACTGGAGGAAGAACGACACTTGCGTGCATTCCATTAAGAGTTGGACTAGCGTAATCTCTTACTGTTTTGGTATCTAAAGGTGGTGGACTTTCAGCCATGTTGTGAGTTTGATTACGAGCAGCTCGTCTACGTGCTAAACGTCGGCGAAGTCTAAATTCTCGTTCAGGCTCTACGTAAGGCTCAATGGGCTCAATTGTTTAAGAGAGAACACAAGAGATAGTTTTGATGTCGCGGGGAAATGAAAAACGAAATGAAATTAAAATGCAAGAAAGAAGCACACAACTAAAATAAAAAGAAAGGAAATGAAATGAACAATTGACCACTAAGAAAGGAAATGATTTCTCAAAAGTCTGTCTATGGTGTTTCGAATGGAATTTTGTTGTTCCCTTAGTAGATGAATTTGTTCTAGATATTTATGATTTGAGAGATGTAAAATTCAAATTCTAATTCGTTAATTAACACCCAGATCTGATTTTCAAGGAGATCAATGTGAATTTGGTAAACACTAATTCTTCTATGAAGGTTTTCTGAATGAACACACATGATTGAAACAAATTTTTAAGAAAAGACTAAAGATTAATGAAATTTAAAAAGTTAGAGTGTAAGACATGATTCTTCGGTTGTAACATTTGTGGAGGTAGATGAGGTTACGTCTGTGGCTAATAAGGTTTCTCTATCTTTCGATTTCTTGGGGGTTGGTTTCAGATTTCAAAAATTCTTCAATGTATTTTACGAGGGATTCAGATTTTTTGATCTGTGTACGGTGAAACTTAACCCTCCTTCGAAGTTCAGCAGTGTATTCACACATAAAGGAAAAAGAAATTTGAAAGAATATATATATATATATATATATATATATATATATATATATATATATATTTAAAACCTAAAAAATTAAAGTACGTGCCATGGTTCTCCGGATGAAAGTTTGATTGAGAAAAATCATAATTTTTTCGTGTTCAATGCTATCTCTCAATCTTTTGAGTTCTTGAGGGTCGGTTTCGGAAAACAAGGCTTCTTCGGAAGATTTTATAAGGATTTCAGAATTTTTAATTCTACTACGATATTCTTTAATCGTTTTTCGAAGTTCGACATAATAGATACACATAAAATAGAAAAGAAAATATATGGAAACTAAAGTATGCTAAACACTAGACTAGTAATGGCCAAAAGATAACAACTAGGAATAGTAAAGATAAAAACTGTAACTCGACTATATGATGGGCATGTTAAGAATAAAGTTGATATTACATTTAGTTATCATTATTGCATGTTGCCAATATTCAATTTCACCTAAAATTAGTTCAAATTCTTCTAGGTTGTCTGTAGCTAAAGCTATTTGTTCAAGGAGTTCTATTTCAGCTTTAAACGATTTAAGACAATCTTGACAGAATTTATACATTAATTTTAGCGTTTCAAAATAGATACATATGGTAGAAAAATAAAAGAAAACACGAAAAATTAAAATAACAGGTAAAAAGCAATAAACTAAAGCCAAATCAACAATTAGATCTTTTCTAATATTGCCAAAAGATTATCCCCGGCAGCGGCGCCCAAAACTTGGTGTGCATCCCGCGTACGGATATTTTAAAGATGATTAAAAGCTTTCACACAGATGTTTTAAATTTATAAAACGAAATTATAGAATAAATACTACACACGACGCAGACAAGTATAACCTGGTCAGTAGTAGTACAGATCTGGTAAGAACGAGTATCGATCCATAGGGAAAACTTTTTGACAACTACTAGTATTCAATCATCATCATTGTTTGGTAATTGAATAATAATAGGTGATTTTTAGCTTTTTGATTTAAAACAAATAATAGAAACAAGTTAAACTAACAAAGTAATAACAAGTGTGCAGATAATCAGAGAAAGGATCGCTTAGGCTTCAGAATCATCCTGGTTAGTTATGGAAATATTTAATTTGGTTAAGTTTGTTGATGTCTTGATAAATTGCATTAAGCTCACAGTATGCTGTTCTATCTAATACTTACAAGTCATATTTTCATGCAAATCATCACTCGAGTTATCAAGACTCAGATTTACAATCAAATATAGCCTGTAAGTATAGAATCAAAAGATAATCACAGATCCACCTAACCATGTTTAAATCCGGCTACAAACCATACACTCTTGGTCAAATGATATGTCTCATAGCCTTCAAAACATAAGGAAGGTGTTAAAGTGATTTGAGAATAGTTTAAACATGAGAAACAACAAACTAAAATGGAATAAAAGTGCATAAGGCCGCGTGTCAGTGACATGTGGTCGCAAAGGTACATGCGATCGCATGACTAACCCATGCCATGACCTCTATTTACAGCAGAATTCATTTCATGCACCAAGGATCGGGTACGTACAACCTGGACTGTCATCCAAAGTTATAAACAGATAGAGATGAACACCTACATATTCATGAACCCAACAAGACTCAAACCGCGTGTGTTGGATTTAAGATCGAGCCTTACGTTATTTCCTTAAGATATCATCAAGTTAAGTACTATATCTATAATTTAACACATGCAAAGCATGAAACACGTAAGCATGCACATAGAATCATAGTGTTCTGATCTTAATGACATTAGGAGTTCATTTCAACGTTAATATGTTCCAAAACATCTTTTCAATCCTTTTTATCCTTTTGTAGTAGTTATGATCAAATGATATACTTAAACACTTGAAACTTTCGTTAACATGTTAAGTATGTGTAAAATCACAATATGATGAAAGACAAGTTCCTAAAATGATCAAAGATAAGTTCCAATATGATGAAAGACAACTTCCAAAAATAATCAAAGACAAGTATGTGTAAAATCACAAATCTTGTTATGATCACAAGTTCCAAAATGATCAAAGACAAATCACAAAAATGACCAATCTTGTTATGATCCAAAATGATCAAAGACAAGATCCAAAAATGCGTTTTGAATAACAACCTTGCTTGTTACACCATTTCTAGTGATAACTACACAAGATCTTGATATTAAAATCATCACCTTTGAATATGCATGGGATGAAACCTTTATGTTTTCACGTAAAAGATTTAACAAAACATGAATATGGACATATTTAACATAAGATCATGGTTAACACAATTATAACAACGATCAAAACAAACTTTTTTATATCAAATTATCAAGAAGAGGTTTATATTGTCATAACTTGGCCAAGAATCATCTTGGCCCAAGTGAAAGAGTTTAGGTACACATGGTTACAAGATCAACACTTGGATAAATATTAAGAACAGATAGGTTTAGATTATACTAAACTATCCCGAGTTGTATACGTGTGTGTGTATTTCTGAGCGAGTTTTGCTTCTGAGATTCTCTGGTGGTGTGTTCAATGAGCTGCAGAAAGCTATTTAAATAGACCTGATCAGGGGGGTCTTTGCGATCGTATGGAAGTGTCATGCGATCGCATGGCTTGACTTTGGGCGGTTGACAAGACATCTTGTCTTGCAGATGTTGCCAGGTTTCAAAGCTAGATTCCCACCTACCATGCGATCACATGGTAGGGTCATGCGGTCGCATGAGTCTACGGACTTCACTTGATCTTTGTTTTTTCTTCAGTTTTGCACTCATTTGACTTGATATCTTCATTTTAGGACCTATTAACCTGCAATGGTGAATATTAAACATTTAAGACAATAATGTATACAATTCACCTTGATTATGGATAAAATGCGAGGATTTCCGATGTGTAAAACATGTATAATTACTGATATATCACAAAACATATTCATAAACTGTGCACTCAGCTTAAGACACTTAGTCTTTGTCAAACTGAAAAACTCAGATTCTAGACACTTAGCTAGGGGTTAAGCATACCCAATTCACTTAGCAGATACATAAACCTCTTTTTATCAAGGGGTTTAGTAAATATATCTGCTAGTTAGTCATAAGTGGAGATAAATTTAATGTCAACTTTACCTTTTTTCCATGATGTCCCGTATGAAGTGATGTCTAATTTTAATATGCTTGGTTCTTGAGTGGAAAACTGGATTGTAAGTGATGGCTATTGCACTTTGGTTATCACAGAAGATAGAAGTTTTCTTGAAACTCATGCCAAAGTCATGAAGCTGATGTTGCATCCACAGGATTTGAGTACAACAGCTTCCTGCTGCAACATATTCAGCTTCAGCAGTTAAAGTAGCCACTGGGTTCTGTTTCTTACTAGTACAGCTTACTAGCTTCCCTCCAAACAATTGACATCCTCCAGTTGTTGATTTTCTATCCAACTTGCACACAACATAGTCAACATCCGAAAAACCAACTAACTCAAATCCAGAGTCTTTTGGATACCAAAGACCTAGATTTGGTGTACCTTTAAGGTACCTAAAGATCCTTTTCACAGCTTGAAGATGTGATTCTTTAGGATCTGCCTGATATCTTGCACAAACATATGTAGCAAACATGATATCAGGTCTACTAGCTGTCAAATAGAGTAATGAACATATCATTCCTCTATAGGTAGACTGACACACATACTTACCATCTGAATCTTTACTCAGATTGACAGCTGGTGACATGGGTGTTCTCATGGTTGAACTTGAATCAAAACCATATTTCTTTATCAAATCAAGAACATACTTGCTTTGATTGATGAATATTCCATCAGGCTTTTGTCGAATTTGTAGGCCTAGGAAATATGTCATCTCACCCATCATACTCATCTTGTACTTTTGTGATATTATTTTTGAGAACCAATCACACAGAGATTCATTTTTAGAACAAAAGATAATGTCATCCACATAGATTTGTACAAGAATCACCTGTCATTTACTCTCTTTAACAAAGAGTGTCTTATCTATACTACCTCTGGTGAAACCCATTGATAGTAGATAAGTGGACAGAGTATCATACCAAGCTCTTGGAGCTTGTTTAAGACCATACATTGCCTTGTCCAACTTATAGACATGATGTGGAAACTTTGAACTTACAAAGCCAGGAGGTTGTTTCACATAGACTTCCTCCTGGAGTTTTCCATTTAGGAAAGCATGCTTCACATCCATTTGATAGACTTTCAAGTCTTTATAGGCTGCATAAGCCAGGAACAGCCTTATGGCTTCAATTCTAACAACAAGGGCAAAGGTCTCATCATAATCAATTCCTTCTTCTTGTTGATACCCTTGTGCCACCAGCCTGGCTTTGTTCCTTACTATCACTCCATCCTTGTCCATTTTATTTCTATAGACCCACTTAGTGCCTATAATTGAGTAACCTTTGGGGGCAAGGACAAGGTTCTAGACCTTATTTCTCTCAAATTAATTCAATTCCTATTACATAGCTTCAATCCAATCCTCATCCTCTAAGGCTTCTTCAGTCTTATTTGGTTCCATTTGAGATAGAAAACCAAAGTGAGAAGCAAAGTTAGCTGTAGCCTTTGATCTGGTCATAACCCTTTCTTGGACATTTCCAATTATTTGATCTTGAGAATGATCTTTGAGGAATTAAAATGTACTAGTTGGAGAATCTGGTTCAGAATCTGAGTGATGTTGAGAGCCCTGAGGTAAACTAATCTCCTCAGTCTCAACAACAGCATCAAACTGTTGATCACTAAGATCGTTAGTCTAAGAAATGTCAGCTTCAAATGGATTGACGAACTCATCATCCTTCTCAGCTTGAGAATCCATTTGAGCATGAGATGGACACACATCATCATCACTATCATCTCCCATGACATACATAGGATTTGATAAGTTGGTTTCCCTAGGCCTTTCAAGCTTACTCAGACTGACCGAGTCAGTTTGTCTTTTCTCAGCTTGATCAAGACTGTCTTCATCAAACGAGACATGAATTGATTCTTCTATGGCCTTTCTCTTAGACTTATACACTCTATAGGATTTGGATATTGAGGAATATCCCAACAAATATTCCAGGATCAGCTTTGGGTTCCAACTTATGGAGCAGATCTATTTGATTCAGCACATAGCATTTTGAACAAAAGATATGTAAATAACCTATATTGGGCTTTCTAGACTTATAAATCTCATATGAAGTCTTTCCATGTCTTTTGACAATGATTGACCTATTCTGAGTATAGAAGGTTGTACTAACATCTTCATCCCAGAAATAGAGTTTCAATCCTGCCTCACATATCATTGTTCTAGCAGCCTCAATTAAGGTTCTATTTCTCCTTTTAGGAACTCCATTTTGTTGTGGAGTTCTGACAGATGAGAAATTTTGTAATATTCCCTTTTGTTCACAGAAGCTTTCAAGGGTTGAGTTTTTGAACTCAGTCCCATGATCACTTCTGAGTTGCTTTAAAGACAAACCTTTCTGCAACTCCTCCTGTTTGATAAAACTTATTATCTCCAGGGAAGCCTCACTCTTGGCTTTTAGAAATATTACTAGGTGAATCGTGAGAACTCATCTACTATCACCAGTGTGTACTTCTTGCCACTTAGGCTTGGAGTACTTATGGGTCCAAATAGATCCATATGCAACATATGTAGTGGGTTTGTTATTGAAAAAAATTTCTTTGAGTTAAAGGACCCTTTATGATGCTTCCCTTGTTCACAAGTTGAGCACAATTTGTCCTTGAAAAATGTGATATTTGGTAATCCAGAGACTAACTCTTTATTAGATAGCATATTTATATATTTGAAATTTCAATGAGATAGGTGTTTATGCCACAACCAACTCAGCTTAGGAACAAATTGGGAATACAAGCAGGTTTCATTATGGGGATCAGTAGAATTAAGATCAAGTAGATACACATCTCTTTCTCTTTTAACTATTAATACAGGCTTTCCCTTAGCATTATAAATTGTTCCTACTTTCCTCCTAAAAGTAACAACATTATCTTCATCACACAATTGACTGATACTAATCAGGTTGTGTTTGAGACCTTTGACATATGCAACTCTTTGAAAAGTAACCTTGCCAGCTTGCATCTTCCCATAGCCTTTAGTTCTTCCATGGGAGTTGTCACCAAATGTTACTTTAGGACCTTCATCTTCTTGGAAATCACTAAGAAGTCATTTCCACCCGGTCATGTGCATTGAGCATCCACTATCCAAGTACCATTTACTTGAACCCTTATACATGGAAGTAGGATCCCAATCACTGAGCTTGCTGTTTTCCTCAGCTTCCTTCATGTCAGCTTCAAAGATTGATTTGGACTGACCATAATCAACTTCGTCAATTTCAAACTCTTCATCTTCTTGAGCCATAAGACATACATCATCATCTGAGCTAGATGATTTTGTATCCTAGGTTTCAGCATATAACCCTTTTGCACTGGGTTTGTCTTCTGACTTTCCTTTCTTGAGCTGAGTATATTTCTTCTTGTATTTATCAGCTCTGTAAGCATTCTTATCAACAACTGATATTGATTCCACCTTCTTTGATCTGCACGCAGCAGCAATGTGTCCCTTCTTTTGATAGTTGAAGCACGTAACATTCTTGGAATCAAAAGAACTCTTCCCTTTGCCCCTGTCAGATCTTCCTCTTCCCCTTTGAGCTCTTCTCAAACGTATGGCTAGCATTGCCATTTGCTCAGTGATATTCTGAACATCATCAGTATCACCTGAGTCTAAGTCTGAGTGGTGAGCTTGAGATTCTGACTCAGTCTCAGATTCAAAAACTAGTGCCTTCGAATTTTTCTTCTTTTTTTGTGTAACTAATGAAACTTTAGTTTTATCCAGAGACTGCTTTAGTTGTTGTTGAGAAGTTCTCTTGTGTTTAGTGATCTGTTCATGATTTAGCAAGAACCCATAAATGGACCTTTCTGTTACCACATCCAGAAACTTCAGCATGAGGTTAGCTTCATCTTTCTTTACACCCACACTTAGTAGGTCATTTATCAAGCAGTGAAACCTTGTGAACAAATCAGACAAGGTTTCATTCTTCTTTAAGAAGAAGTTTTCGTAAGATCTAATCAAGTTATTCTTCTTCTGTTGCTTGACCAGATCTGTGCCCTCATATGTAACACTCAGCGTATCCTAGATATCTTTTGCAGATTGACACCCAGTCACAATATACAAGATCTCATTAGTCAGGGCATTTGCTAGAACCCTTTTAGCCCTGTCATCCAGATTAAAGAGTTTCCAATCTTCATCAGTCCAGGATGCCGTAGGCTTTCTTGTTTCCTTTTCAGTTCTGCCAGGAGACTTATCACTGACAGTAGTAGGAATCTTGGGGATAATAGGTCCTTTTGTGATGACATCCGACATACGGTTGTCAATGGACTTGAGGAACAACATGGCTCTGAACTTTCACATAGGATAGTCAGATCCATCAAATACGGGACATCCTTTGGCAGATATCTGTGGAAAGTTTGAGTTATTGTTGCTTGTAGACATTGTAGACTTTCTCAGAATCTTGAACTTTCAACTTATGAAATTTTTCAGCCTGCTCTGATACCAGTTGTTGGTCCCTTGGTGAGAATAACAACAAGCAACAGGTTTGTAGAAGGGGGGTTTAATACACTTTATGCGGAAATTGAACAAATCAAATAAAAGTGTTACACAAAGTAAATCAAACCACAATCAATCGAATGTTTTTATTAAGAAAATGATTACAATGCTTTGAATAAGAAGATAATTAGAATAACCATCAAGTAAGCAACTCTTGATATATAACCACTAATATGAATCTCTCAATCTCTCAAACTTAGCTATCTATAATTAACTTATGATTATAGATACTGACGACTCTCTAAATAGGATTTACACAGATTGATAACTTACCAATATCACAACCAATGTGATTATTCGAACACGTGAATAGCTTGGCAATCTGTGAACATCTTGATCACGTTGAACTAACAAACAGTGATATTAGAATCATAACACATACGATGAGGTGAGGTTTGGCTCTGGAACACTTTGTTGTTTTTTGGTTCTGAGTCGTACCTCTAAACTTATCAGGAGATAAGTATTTATAATCATGTGCCTACAGAATCTAACAAACTAAGACTTAGCTTAATTCGCTAGCTAACTATCGGATAATCCGGAATCTTGAATCTTGAATCTTCTTATCTTGAGTCTTCAATCTTCAATCTTGATTCTAGAATCTTCTTATCCTTGCCATAGATATAGAGAGATAAAAGATAAATTTAAAACAAATTTAAATTATCTTAAACTGACATCTTTAATTGGACTGAGTTACTCAGGTTGAAACTTATAAAGCTGAGTTCTTCGAGAACACACTCGAAAACAAAAATGGACTAGCATGTATAATTATTAACTCATCCTCAGAAGTCCAAAGAATTAAGTAAAACATATTTAGCAACTCTATTGAGCTGACTCAGTTTTCAGGCTGAAACTCATCAAGCTGAATACTCAATATATATCTTAGGTGACATACACAGCTTATCAAACACATTGATAATCTTACTAAGATATAGTCTAAGCTGATCAAACATATGTACAGCTTACACTCAGCTTATACTCAGTTTGAATCACTATGAGTGTTCAGGCTGACTAAGATTTATAATTCTGTTTAAGTTATATGAAGAACACATCTTACAAACTTAACTTTGTCTCATCAAATCATAACTGATGAGATCCTTCATGGCCCAGGAGCCTTCACGGCCTCTCACGGGCGTGAAGCCGATGAGCTCTATTACTCTGACACAGTGAAAAACCTTCACGACCAACACCCCCCGAGACTGGTCATGAGCCTTCACGACCGTGAAGAAAAATCTTCACTAGACTGGTCGTGAGCCTTCACGACCGTGAAAAAAAAATCTTCACGAGACTGGTCGTGACACTTCACGACCGTGAAGAACAAGCCGTCACGACCCGTGAAGACATTCTGGACAGAATGTCCATTTTTGGTTTTCAAGCCAAAAAAGTGCAATTTGTTTGTAGATTTGGCTCTGATACCACTGTTGGAACACGGTATGGAGCAGGGCACAGCGGAAGCAAAAACAAAAGTTTAAAATACCGAACTTAATCGGATCCATAACAAGTTCCAAAGTGATGAACTTTCTACAAAACAAAATTGCAACTTAAAAGGAAACAAGGAAGGAAGAAAATACCTCCTTACCATGTATCAAAATCTGGCTGAATATGCACAAGACGGGATGAAACCGAGAACCCAAGTGTGTCCTCCTCTATTGCATGATCCACACCAAGTTTGCTCAATCCCCGTATGCTAGTACACCATCCGGTGAACGTCCTACACGACTCCACCTTCTGGAACAGCCCTTGAAACTTCTCCTCTTGCGCCAAGAATGCTCACACAACACTCAAGAACTCACAAACTTAGTGTATATGTCTATTTCTTGCATGTAGGTCCCAAGAGAGATTATTAGAGATAGAGTTTTTTTTTACAAGTCTAATGCATCTAACCACATGTTCCAGGACACAATAATCAGTATTTGCCCGGAGTGTAAAGCCTTCATCCATTGGACCATAAGATGGCACAATCAGAAATAAGGATTTCATGCAGATAGACCTTCACGGCCTCTCACGGCCCGTGAAGGTAAAAATGCGTCACAACTGGCCATAATCCTTTACGGCCCGTGCCGCGTTGAGTGACTCGTGAGGGCGTCATCCTCTATGACCCCTTCACGACCTCTCATGCCTGTGAAGACTCCACGAGCCGTATGAGAGTCGTAGAGTCAAACGTGAGGGCATTAGGCTTCACGACCCGTGGAGCATCACTCACGGCCGTGAAGCCCTAAAATCAAACAATTTGATTTTTGGACATTCTCTCTTTATCAGTAAGCTGTCGGGATCAATCCTTGGTGTGTGACCCAATAGGCTCGCACTTCATCAGCAGTAACACCATTGTACTTGTGTCAGTGGGTAGACTCCAACAATTACAGTTTTCAGTTTCTCTCGTTTCAAGTTGCATGCTGTCGGGATCAATCCTTGGCGTGTGACCCAATAGGCTCGTGTATCATCAGTAGCATTACTAATCTACACGTGTCAGTGGGCATAAATCCTACAGACTCCCACTTGCACATGACACGGTGTGTTGATAACTAATACACACAGAGAGCGGCATCTAGCAAGACATCTCTGCCCCCAAGTCAACTCGAGTTATGTCATCCCAAGACAAGTACCAAATCATAACCATATAGGTTTGATGTGGCCCTAAAGATAAGTGATCAATCATCCTGTTATTCTTGATATCCAGGTGAACACGAGTCACGGTCCAAGATCATTCTCCGGTCGTTTACGATTGTGTTTCTCGATCTAGATTAGTGGTGACCAAAACATACAAGTTGCAATTGATCAAAATCATTTGCTAACTCGATCATGGCCATGAGTTTTTGGTGTCAGCACCTAATTATCGAGGGGCACAGGGATATCTCTCTAAACAGAGGAACAAATTCCTTTGACTACATTGTCCCATTACATTAGAAATACTTTGCTCAAAAAATCCTGTTATAACAGCCAACTACGGCTGCCTTAGAAAGCAATAAGATCAAAACAAACCAATGTACTGCGAACACATGTTTCTCCGGTCTAAGGACCAAAATGATATTATCATCCTGGTTTACCCTTGACAAGTACCATGAAGTAAATTCAGGTGTGGGTCGTCCAATCACTTGAAATTATATTTCAAGTGAAGGCGTAGTGTTGCGTCCTTTGTATTCAATCTAGTATTGTATACATGACCAACCTCTTCCCACAGTATTAGTTCAAACTTCCTTCCCCATAAAGAGTGACCGACTGTGGACTTTTTGAATGTGTGCACATTCATGGAAGTACTAAAACATGCAAAGTTGGAACACAATAATGGTTTCTGAGTATATCCTCAACCTGCGTATTATCAAATCCTTATTTGATAATCGATACAAGCAGAAAGCACAATATAGCTTAATATTCCCTACATAAGCATATCAAAATAAACTTGAGCTAAATCTTTTGCAAAAAGTGTAAGCGCTAGTATGATGACCATCACTAGCTTACGATATTAGCTTAGTAATCGAATCCGCTACTTGCCATCCGTGTGTATTCTTGAACATATCTCCATCCACAACTAAACCACTCAAAAAGTGTTTGTTGGCGACATTATAGTTCATTGTCCAAGTCTTTATATCTTCATTGTTTCTAAAGAACTCAATAAGATAAATGATGCTAAGGAATATGGTTCTTGTGCAAAAGCCAATGTTCCCTCATTTTCTCAAAAGATCTAAATAGGGTCAGCGATTCTTTGAGAACCAAACTTACTAACAATTCCACATAAAATAGGATTACTTTCTTCAATCAAAATCGGTAGTTATCCTTTTGTATTTGGATTTCAAACTCCAAGCTAAATTGGCAGTTTATCCTCATTAGTATAAAAACTTGTACTGGAGTAATAAATTACTCTAAGCTTTCTATTACCATAAATCATCAATAAAATAATTCAATATTTCTTGTACTCCATAATCAATATTATAAATGTTATAATCATTATTGACGAATAATTCCTTAACTAAGCTCTTAAACAAAGTTAGGACATTATCTCCAATACAATAAATGTACTAGACATACTAGTATGTGATTACAACAAGGCTCCTACTAGCCCTGACATTCATATCGGTTTAATCTTGCTCTTAAAAACTCAAACATATGATTTTCAAATCTAAGCAAAGATTCGAACCCTGAGATGCTTGTTTAAGTCCACGAGTGGACTTTCTTTAGTTTATAGACTTCACAATAATACTCTTGATGTAAGAGACCTTCGGATAGTGTTATATACACATCCTTAAAATAGTTCCTGTTAAGGAATGTGGTCCTTATATCAATTTATCATAACCATGAAATGGTACTGATGTCTTTGAGTATTTGAGTGAACTTCAACATACCATTGGGAGAAAGTTTCATGATGATACCTTCCACTTGGTTAATCATCATGAAAAACTATTCCAACCATGCAGTATTTGAAGTTGTCTATACAACTACTTCTGAGATATCTACTGAGAGAAAGTTTCTAGATGATACCATCCACTTGGTCATTCATTGAGAACACCTTTCCTATAAGTCGGTATTCAAAGTTTTAAATTTATCCATACTGGTTTCTTGTTTCTAGGAACCATGTACACCTTTAGGTTTCCCTTAGATAATGCAAATTCAAAATTTCGTTTGTCTCGTGCTAAGCTCGACGTCATCCAAAAATTTTAATTTGTACCATCCATCAAGATAGTAGGTGCTGGTTTAAACAAGTCCCATATATGGATTGCATCTCTCTTTCATTGCCTTTTCCCTCATAGCGAACTCTAGGTCCACTATGCTTCCAGTATTTAGGTGTCTTCTTTTAGATATAGTGATCTATATCTATCTTATCATGTGAAGACATATACCAGTGTTGGGGTTTCGAGAACGACCAGCGGAAGCAAGGTACAACAAAAGTAACATAATGTACAAGCAAATGAAGCATAAAACCAAGGAAACCCCAAGAAAGTGTACCAAACTCCATAACTAAGAAAAGCAAAATGTAAAACAGGAGAATAAAGAGATTATACCCTTGTCACAACTTCTGGAATGTGAAGAAATAATCCAAGAAGCCGAAATAGCTTCCTCTATTGAAGTCCACCCCGGGTATGTGTCAATCCCAAGTACTAGCTAGCCATTGATGATCTTCAATCATGAAATCATCTTTGGAACAGCAACCACGAAATCTCCTAGCTCTCCTCTACCAAGAACTCACCAAGATCCCTCTTCTTGTGCTACACAAAAGATCAAGATTTGGTGTATATGTGTTTATGGCTAGAGAGAATTTTTCTTGAGAGAAAAATGCATGTCCCTCATCAAAATGAGACCTCCAGATCTGCTTTAACCCCAAAATGCCGGCCAAGAATGATCTGGAAGCAATCCCACTCGATTGGTGGAGAATGGAGGCAACATGCAAAAGTTGCATGCATACTGACAGGGTTTAGCGCCGCTAACTTTAAAAGTTAGCGCCGCTATCGCGCCCAAGTTAGAGCCGCTAACCTTAAGGAGTTAGAGCCGCTAACTCTAAATAGTTAGAGCCGCTAACTCCCATCAGCATGCCAACTCTTTGCACTTTGACAAAATCAGTCCCTCCACTTAGGTTGTTGTCGAGATTGATCCCCGGTGTGTGACCCAATAGGCACATACATCATCGGTAGTGATTCATATGGCATACGTACGTCAGTGGGCATATTCTAACAAACTCCCACTTGCACATGACACACCGTACCCAAGAAACCACAGACAAAGAGCGGCCTCTAGTAAAGCATCTCTGCCCCCAAGTCAGTATGGGTTTTGTCATCCTGAACAAAACTAAAAACCCCAAGAAATATGGGATGCCTATAGATAAGTGATCAAACATCCTTTTGTTCGCGATATCCTTGTGAACACGAGACATGGATTAATATGTCAATCTCCAGATCGTTCACGATTATGTTTCTCGATCAAGATTGGTGGTGACCAAAATTTAAGGACATATCTGATTCTCAATCAATATTCCTTTGCGCATGGCCATGCTTATTTTGGTGTCAGCGCCCAATCATCGAGGGGCCCAGGGATATCTCTCATACAGGAGGAACAAATTCCGTTGACTGTACAATCCCATAACATGAACCTTGTCTTACCCAGCTATTCCCTTTATAATAGCCAGTTACGAACTACGTTTTGAAATAACCAAAGTAAGAAAGTTTCATGCTATGGCAATTCATACATCTCGGGTCGAAGGACGTAATGATATTATCATCCCGAGTTACTTGTGACCATGATCCATGAAGTGAACTCAGGTGTGGGTCTTCCAGTCACTTGAAACCCCTTTCAAGCACAGGTTACTGTTGCGTTTCATGCATTCAATCCTTGATTAATGCATAACCAACACCTAACCTCAGCCTTATTTCAAACTTCCTTCCCTTGAAGAATGACTGACTGTGGAATTTTAGAATGTATAAACATTCTGGGAAGTGGTTAAACATGCTAAGATGGAACACAGTAAAGTCTTATGAATGTAACCGAATCACTCGCATATCGAAACAAGCATAAATTACAATACTGTCTGTATCGTTCCCAAAGCTTATAAGTAAATCAAACATATACTAAAACGATATTTAAGCCCGGTCATAAGCATGAACAATGCTTTTATACCTAGTATGAAAGTCATCACTAGTATTTGACAATGGCTTAATTATGGGATCATTTACCCGATATCCCTTTGTACTCTTTTGTATTCTCTTATTAAACCACTAGCGAAGTGTTTATTAAAGAGATCATTTACAAAGTTATCATAGTCATCATATCCTCAATGTTACAGAAGTCAACAATAGGATTAATGACACTTATGATTATCAGAGTCGACACACTCTCAATGTAACCGAAGTTCACAATAGAGTCATTGACACTCATGTTTATCAGAGTCGACATACCCTCAATGTGACCGAAGTCCACAATAGGGTCGATGACACTCATTTAGGTCTAAATGTCGTATCTATACCACATACTTGATTAATTTAAACTTCGATAAAAAAACGACAGTCTCATAAGCATAGATTTGCTTGCAGTAATAACTTACTCAAGACAATTCTACTTTCGTCGAACATCAAGAACATACATCAGTACTTCTTGAATTAGAAAATCCACTTGATTCCATATTTTCTATTTATACTCATAGAACAACAATTCCACCATTAGGTTGTAGAACAACCCTAAATTAGGACATTATTTTCATAGAGCATATTTGACTAGGAACACATGATGCTCCCACTAGCTCTGACAAGGGTATTTGGCTTAATCTACGCTTTCTAGAAAACTCATTCGTTTGACTTTCCCATAAAGCAGGATTACAGCCACAAGTTGCAAGTTTTGCTGACCTTAGTCATGAACACAATTTGGACATAATGGATATATAAGGCCTCGGAACATGATTCAAACATTTCCTCAATTTAATCCTGCAAAGGATCTTGGCCTTTTATTTCCATGCGAGATTACTTGTTTCCCCATAGTGACAACAATGTTTCGCTTAATCCAGACTTAATCTGGTTTTTATGGATGAATGAGACCCTAGGAAAATGCCTTAAGTATTTCCTCAACTTGATCCTATGAAGGATTCAGATCTCTTTTGTCCATGTGAGCAAACTTGTTTCCACAAGGTGACAACAAAATTACACTTTATCCAAATTATCTTCAACATAACCACTAGAACTTGTTTCCATAAAATCAATATGAAACACTTTGTCTCTAGTCGGTATTTGAAGTTGTCCATTATGGCATATATGTTAGTCCCTTCACCCTTCTTGAATTACACCTTAGGTGTGGGATTAACCCAAGTCAAGTACTTGGATGCAGCAAATAGGTTACACCATTATCTTCTTCTATTCACTAGTGAACACAGGGTCCCACTATGTTTCCGATGAATGGTAACATCAAGCTGCTGTTAGTAAAATATGACAACCTCATATCTAAACAACCTTCTTGATTACCATCAGATATAAAGAAGCAATGGATATTGTCAGGTTTTATCAGCATCTCTATGCTGATTAAATGCTAGTGTCAACATTAGGTCTTTTATTTAAGTTTTACGTTCTTCCACTGGAATGCTTTTGTAAATTGTACTTTCCCTTTTGCGCAACCAAACATGGTTCCCAAAAGTTCAAGAAACAATTATCCAAAACTCAGATGAACTACTTAAATATGTAGGCATCAACTTATAATTCATCCATCTCCCACTGAATGTAGACTGGATAATTTAAGTTATGAGATTGACAAGCAAAGAACTCTTTCTAGTCAATATCTCATTCGATGCTTAAGTGACCACAATGCTGTGTTTTAGATCGAGGACTTGGTTCATAAAATTAATGTATACCAACCACATTGAATACATGTTTTAGGCCTGCCTTTTACCAGATCATCAACACAGATATCCGGTTTTATTTAAAGTAACACCATGTGCAAATGTGTTTCTTCGGAAAAATGAATTATGGGTTAAACCCATGATTCATTTTATGTTTAAACCAATATAGATAAGAAAACTTAGCATCTATTCTAGATCTAAGAATTTATATCTATATGCCCTTATTGATTCTTAATTCTCTTTAGGTTAGTTCCGAACACCACTAGGTTTCAGACATAAGCCTTTTCTCTAGTAAACATTCTCTCAACTACTACCATAAAGATAGTGATGAAGAATTTCACTAGTGTCACTCTTTGTGGCATACTTGAACGGATTATCCACACAAATATGATCATATCCAACAAGTCACAATCCTTCCTTACCAGTACTGGTGAAGGATTTCATTAATCATCCTATTCCAATAAACAAGATTTGTATCTTTCATTTAGCCCGAGGCTAAACTTTTACAAAGATCCTAACCACATGGATCTAAGCGATGCAAATGTTGTTTACTTGGTCAAGTTTCATTATGCCATAGAGCTAATATATCCAAATCACTTTTGGATTTAAGAATCAATTGTTCATGATTGTCTTATTACTTATAACGAGCCTTTATGTATGCAATGATATGGATAAGTTTTGATAAAATCATCTCAAAATAATTTTTCAAAATTGTTTCAATTCTAAGTCATATCCATCGTCATCAAATGTGTATTTAAGCACTAAAATAGTCAAACTAACACAAAAGCATAGACATGGATCGAATTTCAAATGAAACTATTAAAATGAAAAATCTTTATAAAATACAAGATTCAAAAACATCCATCATCTCCAAAGGAGCATACACTAAAGTAGTTCTTGCCACGCAGGGCATACAAACAAAAGTAATAATAAATCCGGATTTAATGGCGAGACCAACACTCCCATTTCTCTTGTAGAATACAATTAACAAAATTTCTTCTTCAGAGATCCGGTTCTTCAAGCTTTTCCTTTTTACAACGAATAGACCTACACTTTGCAACAAAAATAAATTTGTGACAAACGTGAGTCTTATAGCTCGGGTAAACATCCCAGCTTATAAGGAATAGCAATGAAGTATAATCATGAATGTACCTCAAGTAGGAAAATTAACTCTCTCTTGTCTGAGAAGTTTTATATCCTTTCGGCATGAAGGGCAGGCATGACGGCCCCAATCCCCAAATCTACCGCAGAAGTAGCAAACCACCCCATGTTGAGTCTCCTTAGGCACATCATCAATGTCCATAGACTCAAAACTTGAAGCAAGCTTGGATACTCCAACTTCTTCATTCGATGGGATCGATTTCTTTTCTTTGGCTAAAAGTTGTTCCTTAGAACCATGAATAGGAGTGGATGAGGATGATTCATGCTTGGACATGTTAGATTCTACAACCTTCAACATTCCATGCAATTCATCTATAGATATTTCCTTTCCATGCATATGATAGTCCTTTACAAACTTTTCATATGTGGCGGGCAGAGACTGAAGTATGAAATTCATACCAAGCTCCCTCCCTATAGGAAAACCTAATCTCTCCATCTGGTCCATGTATGATTTCATCTTCAAAACATGGGCACTTACACTCCCGCCTTCCCGCATCTTACAACCGGTTAGACTTTTAACACACTCAAAATGTTCTTGTCTAACTTGCTGTCGGAAAACATCCTTCAGCTTGTTAATCATGTCATACACAGTCATGTGCTCAAATTGCTTTCGCAGTTCCGAGCTCATACTTGATAACATGAGACTAGCAACATCGTGTGTATCCCGAACACGCTTTTCATACGCATATCGGATAGCCCATTCCGCATTGATAGCAGGTGGTTCAGGAAGGGGTTCCTCAAGAATGTGCAACTTAGACTCGGCACGTAGGACAATTCTCAAATGCCTAAGCCAGTCAACAAAGTTCACTTCCGTGAGTTTCACCCTTTGTAGAATCATACGAAGTGAAAAATTCGACGTGTTGTGGTTTTGATTCGACATCCTATATTAAAGTAGAGTACACGAATTAGTTAGTTTGATTTGAATCCTCGTTAAAATAATTACCCTTATCGTCTCGAAAAATATTTTAACAAGGGCTAAGAACCATATTTCATCCTACCATGTGACGGGGTTACCGCGGATCACATGATAAAACTATTTAAATCGGCAACCATTTTGCCAATTGCAATCTCCATTGCAATCCTTAGCACATGCGGGATCCTACGACATCTAATGGTCGTTTGGCATGTTTGATCCCTTCTTGCACCAATTTTAAGTCTTGAAATTTTGGTTAACTCGTGCTAAGCTCGACAATTAACCAAGATTTCAAACCTAAAATTGCAAATCGTCCGTCAAGACATACGGTAACAAATTCACCAGAGTTGGCTCGTGCTAAGCTGGACAACCAAAATTGTAAATTCGCCACACTCACCTTCCACACAGTTTCATGAGAATTGGCTCGTGCTAAGCTCGACAACCAAAACCCATAAGACTAGATTCGGGTGGTATCGACTTACGGATGGTGCATGATTTACGTTTTTTTTTATGAAAACGGGCTTTTGTTTCCGGATTGGTTACAGATTAACTTGTTTAGTGACAAAACCTATTTTCACTAGGTGAGTTAATCTTGTATGTGTGCGCGCGCGAGAGTTGTAAACCATTTTTACCAAATCTCTTGTGATTTTATTAATTTAGAAAAATTTTCTAGCATGCGAATCCTAAGCAAACCATGCAAGAATTAAATAAAATCACATCACACGCATATATACGAAATAAATTGGTAACCCTTGCCAAAATTCCTATGCGTTCTTCCCGTGAGCCAAAACGGGTAGAACGTGGTCAATCTAAGGGACGGAAGGTCTTTAATGCGAGCTCCCACTAGAACCGCCATCTCCAATAGACTTCACCGGCTTCTATGGTCATTATACTCCATCTCCTTCCGACTCCAAATTTTGTGTGTTCACCCATCCAAAATTTACAATACATACAAATAGAAACTAAATGGCATGCAAGCCACAATTTTCCTATTTTATCTATTACAAATTACACGGATGAATGAAATGGCATGCAAGCCACAATATTATTACAAACAAATCTGAATTAATAAATATTACAGCCCATATGTGATATTAAATCACCAAAAAGCATCCAAACACACAAAGTCAACCACAAGGTCAAAGGCAAGGTTTACCAATTTCAAATCCTTCACATACAACCAAACATAATAAATGGTATTTAAAAATACCAAAACATGCAAACATATTCTGAAACAAATTTCCAGAATCTACAAGAATGCCAAAAACCCGAGAACCAAAACTGTTTTATTTTAAAAGAAAAATCCGGTCCAGCGCGCGTAGCACCGCTAACCCTTATGAGTTAGCGCCGCTAAACCAAAGTTAGCGCCGCTAACCCTTAGTTCCAGAAAACAAAAAGCTTTTGATTCGGGTTTTTCAGGCCACCATGTGCAATTCTAGTATGGAGGTGGCTCTGATACCACTGTTGGGGTTTCGAGAACGACCAGCGGAAGCAAGGTAAAACAAAAGTAACATAATGTACAAGCAAATGAAGCATAAAACCAAGGAAACCCCAAGAAAGTGTACCAAACTCCATAACTAAGAAAAGCAACATGTAAAACAGGAGAATAAAGAGATTATACCCTTGTCACAACTTCTGGAATGTGAAGAAATAATCCAAGAAGCCGAAATAGCTTCCTCTATTGAAGTCCACCCCGGGTATGTGTCAATCTCCAAGTACTAGCTAGCCATTGATGATCTTCAAGCATGAAATCATCTTTGGAATAGCAACCACGAAATCTCCTAGCTCTCCTCTACCAAGAACTCACCAAGATCCCTCTTCTTGTGCTTCACAAAAGATCAAGATTTGGTGTATGTGTGTTTATGGCTAGAGAGAATTTTTCTTGAGAGAAAAATGCATGTCCCTCATCAAAATGAGACCTCCAGATCTGCTTTAACCCCAAAATGCCGGCCAAGAATGATCTGGAAGCAATCCCACTCGATTGGTGGAGAATGGAGGCAACATGCAAAAGTTGCATGCATACTGACAGGGTTTAGCGCCGCTAACTCTGGGTTAGCGCCGCTAACTTTAAAAGTTAGCGCCGCTATCGCGCCCAAGTTAGAGCCGCTAACCTTAAGGAGTTAGAGCCGCTAACTCTAAATAGTTAGAGCCGCTAACTCCCATCAGCATGCCAACTCTTTGCACTTTGACAAAATCAGTCCCTCCACTTAGGTTGTTGTCGAGATTGATCCCCGGTGTGTGACCCAATAGGCCCATACATCATTGGTAGTGATTCATATGGCGTACGTACGTCAGTGGGCATATTCTAACAACCAGTCCAAAAGGAAATGACTTTTGTCAGGTTCTCTAGCATTGCTATGCTGAGTTTCAACCATTTCTGATTGAGTGCTAGTGCCAACATCAGGTTCTTCCATTCAAGGTTAACTTTCACTTCTACAGACATCCATGGATATTAGTTTCTATTTAAGGAAACATGTCCTTGAAGTAACAAACATTTTGTTCTTTAAGGTTTGTCAAACAAATATCCATGGTCTCCGTAGAATACTTAATGGAGTAACACTTCTAGATTATGGGTTCCCTGACCTCACGTTTAAAACGTAGGTTTAGACAATCCATACTTTGAGATGAACAAGCGAAGATGCTCTTTCCGGTTTCATTCTATAATGTGTAGTCTTAACCTTCTTTGTTGGTATAAGATTAATAACATAGCCCACCACTACTTTAGTATATCCCGAACATTTGGATACTAAAGTTCTACTCAACAATCATCGGTCCATATCAAGAATGTTTGATTCCTCCACTAAGATGACCCCATTTCACAATGTGTCCTAGGAGGAGTGAATTGTGATACAATCTCATAATTCTTTTGATGGTTATAAAATTTAGAACATACTTACTCAATCTACAAGTTCACATAAGGATTAACTCGTGCTAAGCTCGACAATCAACCTTTGTGTAACTATATTCAAGTATCATTTGTTCTTTATGAGTAATCTCCAATATGCATAGACTAGATTCAAGTTCACATACTTAGTTAATCTCAAAGAGAAAGTCATATTGGACTTTTATGAGTAGCCTCACATGCATAGACTGATAATTAAGTCGTCCATGCAGCCCCTAAGGTGTCCCAATAATTTCTACTTTGGGCCTTGTGCAGAAAATGACAAATCATTAACTACAGTTTGTCAGAGCACCCCTACGGCTGTAAGCCATAACCCTTACGGCCGTAAGGCATAAACCCTTTACGCCCGTAAGGTATAACCCTTGCGGTCGTAAGGCCTTATTTACTGTTTTCAGTTTCTCTCGTTTCTTGTTACGTGCTGTCGGGATCAATCCTTGGCGTGTGACCCCATAGGCTTGTGTATCATCAGTAACATTACTAATCTACGCGTGTCAGAGGGCATATAATCCTACAAAAGTATGGTGTATGTGGCGGAGCAATTTAGTCAAAGGGATTCGTTCCTCTAGTTTTAGAGAGATATCCATGGGCACCTCGATGACTGAGCGCTGACGTAAAATGCCTGACCATGCTCGAGTTGAAATGATATTTGATCAATTGTAGCTAGATTTTGGGTCATCATCAATCAAGATTGAGAAACATAATCTTGACCGATTTGGAGATTGACTTTTAACCATGTCTTGTGTTCATAAGGATAACGCGAACGAGGGGATAAATGATCACATATCTATAGGACCATTTAATAACTGATTCTGGATTTGGTTTTTATTCTAGATGACAAAACCCATACTGACTTGGGGGCAGAGATGCCTTACTAGAGGCCGCTCTTTGTATGTGTTCTATGGGTACGGTGTGACATTTGCAAGTGGGAGTTTGTTGGAGTATGCCCACTGACTCACGTACACCATATGGATCACTACCAATAATGTATGGGCCTATTGGGTCACACACCGGGGACCTATCTCGAGAGCCTTAAAGATGGAGGGACCAATGGTGTCAAAATGGGAAAGTTTTGATGCAGGCCGAGTTAGCGGCGCTAACATTTTAGGGTTAGCAGCACTACACCCTAAAAATTAGCAGCACTAACGCCTGATAGACTGCATGCAACATTAAATTCCACCTCATCTTTTGCCTAATGTATGTAGAGTTCTAGAATCTTTTTTGGCCGGCCAAAGGCAACTGAAGTGGCATCTTGGAGTCTTTAAAAAGTTTTCATTTGTCATTTGTTATATCCTTTTGCCACTTTCACACTAAAACACTTAGTTAAGATACTTTAAGAGTGTATTTAAGTGTGAGCCCAAGGAGGTCCGAGTTTCTGGCTTTTGGGGTTGTTCTTGTGAAGAGTTCAAGGCTTTGAAGCTCTCACAAGCTTGCTAGTACAAGGAGAAGGACAATACCTGGGGTGGACTTCATTAGAGGAAGGTTATTTTGGTCTTCTAGTCATCACCAACTCATCCACAAGTTTTCTGGAGCTAAGGAAAAAGGTATAATCTTCTTTCCTTCCTTCTTCATGTTGCAATTGTTAGCTATAGAGTTTGGTCTATTTTGTGGTTTTACGCTTTAAATACTTGTACCTTGTGTTTCATTTGTTGTACTTGGTTGCTTCCGCTGCATACATAGAACCCGAACAAATACTAGTGATAAATGGCATACAAGGTATATTACCATCATTTATACTAATGACTAGGCTTGAACATCATTTTAGTAAATGTTTGATTTACTAATTAGCTTTGGGAACTGTAAGCAGTTCTGCCACCAATGATTGTATCAATATATAGTACGGACTATATATACGCATAATGCGGTTACCTTCATTGGTCTTTACTGTGTTCCATCTTAGAATGTTTAACCACTTCCCAGAATGTTTATACATTGACCAGTGATACATGAGTATCCAAAGCATGTATCTTCTTTATTTTGATTGCTTTCAAACGTAGTTCGTAACTGGCTGCTATAAAGGGAGTTTACAAAGAAAGTATGATACGTGTGGCGGAGCTATGTAGTTAAAGGGATTTGTTCCTCTGTGTAGAGAGATATCCATGGGCCCCTCGATGATTGGGAGCTGACACCAAAAATAAGCATGGCCATGCACAAGGAATATTAATTGAGAATCAGACATATCCTTAACTTTTGGTCACCACCAATCAAAATCGAGAAACAAAATCTTGAACGATCTGGAGATTGACATTTTAATCCATGTCTCGTGTTCACAAGGATATCGCGAACAAAAGGATGTTTGATCACTTATCTTTAGGCCTCCCATATTTACTGTGGTTTATGGTTTTGTCAGGATGACAAAACCCATACTGACTTGGGTACAAAAATGCTTTACTAGAGGTCGTTCTTTGTCTGTGATTTCATGGGTACGGTGTGTCATGTGCAAGTGGGATTTTGTTGGGATATGCCCACTGACGCACATACACCATATGAATCATTGCCGATGATGTATGGGCCTATTGGGTCACACACCGGGGATCAATCTCAAAAACAACCTAAGTGGAGGGACCAATTTGGTCAAATTGCAAAAGGTTGGCATGCCCGATAGCGGCGCTAACTTAGAGTTAGCGGCGCTATCTTCTAAGAGTTAGCGGCGCTAACCCCTGTCAGATTACAATGCAACTTTTGCATGTTTCCTCCATTCTCCACCAACGGAATTCTCTTGCTTGTGCTACTATTTGGCTAGGCTTTGGTGGTCAAAAGGAGTTCTGGAGAATTCATTTGGGAAATACATGCAATTTCTCTCTTAGAGAAACTATCTGTTGTAAAAAACACACACATATACAAAACTCTCTCTACATGGTAAGGTGAGAAGGGGTTTTTCAAGTGTGATTCAGAAAGAGGAGAGAAAGGAGAACACAAGGTTGTTGTTCCAGAGGTGATTTCATGGCTTGAAGATCACCAAAGGCTTGCTAGTACAAGGAGATTGGCGTATACACTGGGTGGACTTCAATAGAGAAAGTCATTTTCGGCTTCTTGGATTCTCACCATCATCTTCACCATTTCCAGAAGATTGATAAGGGTATAACTTCATTTTTCTACTCTTTTCATGTGGCATTTTATTTTGTTATGGAGTTTGGTCCATTCTTGGGGTTTCCTTTGTTTTTATGCATTGCTATCTTGTACTTTATGCTTTTGAACTTGTACCATGCTTCCGTTGATTGTTCCCGAAACCCCAACAGAATCCATATCATGAGATTTAGTTGAATGATGGTGTCACCACAATGACATGGCAATGAAAGTATCAGAGACAGTCTTTAGGACACCGTCTCAAAGTTCCCATGGAAAACACCGAGATCACATAGATTCTCGTTAACACAACATTTTAAATAAACTGTCTGACCTACGTTCAGAACTGACATAACGTTGATTCTGGTAGGATTTCCATCTACTCATCGTGAATATCACAAAAGATATCACTCCAAAATTTTACGGTAGTTACGAAAACTAGATACACTTAATATTTCTACCACGTGTCCTAAGAAATGAAATTTATATTCAAATAAGCTCTAGACTCTATCCGTGCAAGAAAGAAGTCGGGGACCGGAGTAGCTGTCTTCCTTGTTTCAATATCAACAATCTCCAAGTGAGATGTCAATAGAAATGTGCTAATTCTCCGTGTGAAGTTGAAACAATTATCTTTTAAGAGATAATTGAGTAGTTGGGTTGGGTTAGTGCTGTTGGGATTTAGTGGGCTAGCAGCAGAAGCAAAGTACAAACAAAATAGCCCAATGTACAACTCATCAAAGCACAAAACAAGAAATCCCAAAAGAGGACCAAACTCTATGTTCAAGAAATGAAACATGCAAAAGGAAAGAGGTGGTTGTACCTTTCTCCTAAGCTCCAGAAATCTTCAAAACACGTGGTGATGATCCTCCAATAACAAAATGCGGATCTTCTATTGAGGTATACCCCGGTAACACGCTAACCTCGAGTGCTAGCTCGCCTCTAGTGATATTTCAACTTGAATATCACCTTAGGAACAACAACAAGATAGATTTCAGGAACCACACTTGAAAACTCTCTCTAAGTCTAAAAATTACACCTTAAGAGTGTTTTTGGTGTATCTCATCTAGAGAGAAAGAAGAGAGTTAAAACTATGCACCCACCCCTTTTCTCTATGTTTCCAGATGACTATATCGTCCTCTACACCGGCTAAAGACTTATACACTTGTTACCCATGCATTGGCCAGCCTTGGAAGTGATTTGACAAAAAGAACATGCAGCCGTAGTGGCGCTAACCTTTAGGGTTTAGCGGCGCTAACCCCATAAAGTTAGTGGCGCTAACGCGGCCTGTCAGTGATATGACACAAAGTACATGCAGCCTTAGCGACTCTAACCTTTAGGGTTTAGTGGCGCTAACCTTTAAAGTTAGCGGCGCTTACGCGGCCTGCGATGTCAACTTTTGTCTTTTTTTCAATTTTGGTCCTTTTACTTTAGTTGCTGTCAGGTTTGACTCCGGTGTATGACCAAATATGCCCATACATCATCAGCAGTGGTCTATATGGCGTACATGCATTAGTGGGCATATTCTAACAACTCCCACTTGAACACAATGCATTGAACCCATAAAACCAGAGACAAAAAGCGGCCTCTAGCAAAGCATCGATGCCCCCAAGTCAGTATGGGTTACGCCTCCTTGCAGAAAACCATAACCTACAAATGCGTAGTGGTCCTATAGGTAAGTGATCAAACATCCTTTTGTTCGCGATATCCTTGTGAACACGAGACATGGATTAATATGTCAATCTACAGATCGTTCACGATTATGTTTCTCGATCTTGATTGCTGGTGATCAAAATTTAAGGACATATCTGATTCTCAATCAATATTCCTTTGCGTATGGTCATGCTAGTTTTGGTGTCAACGCCCAATCATCGAGGGGCCCAGGGATATCTCTCATATCAGAAGAAAAAATTCCGTTGACTGTTGCGTTGCGTTTCATGTATTCAATCCTTGATCAATGCATAACTAATACCTAACCTCAGCCTTAATTCAAACTTCCTTCCCATGAAGAATGACTGATTGTGAAAATTTAGAATGTATAAACATTCTGGGAAGTGTTTAAAAATGATAAGATGGAACACAGTAAAGACCAATGAAGGTAACTGCATCATGCGTATATATAGTCTCCACTATATATCGATACAATCATCGGTTAGCAGTTCTGCTTACAGTTCCCAAAGCTAACTTGTAAATCAAACATTTACTAAAACGATATTCAAGCCTCGTCATTAGCATGAACAATGCTATTTTACCTAGTATGAAATTTATCACTAGTATTTGACAATGGCTTAATTATGGGATCATTTAGGCAATATCCCTTTGTACTCTTTTGTATTCTCTTTATTAAACCACTTGCATAGTGTTTATCAAATAGATCATACACAAGGTTATCATAGTCGTCATATCCTCAATGTTACCGAAGTCTACAACAGGATTAATGACACTTATGATTGATTAGAGTCGACATGCCCTCAATGTAACCGAAGTTCACAATAGGGCCACTGACACTCACGTTTATTAGAGTCGACATACCCTTAATATTACCGAAGTACACCATAGGGTCAATGACACTTATTTGAATTTAAATGTCGTATCTACACCACATACTTTTGTTGGAGTATGCCCACTGACACACGTATGCCGTATCACTGCCGATGATGTGTGGGACTATTAGGTCATACACCTAACTTCTACCCAAATAGCCCTATGTAAAAACAGACGGTCAAAATGGTCAAATTCAAGTTGACCTAGGCTTCACGACCGTGAAGGATGCTCCACGGGTAGTGAAGCAAGGTATCCCCACGAGTCCTTACACGAGCATTATGGCTCGTGGACCAGAGTGGCTTCACGGTCCTTCACGGACCGTGAAGGGAATCGTGAAGGATAAATGCGCCACGGATACCCTTACGACTTGGATAGAACACGGCACGGGCCGTGAAGATTTTCCGTAAGAGCCCGTGAGAGGTCGTGAAGCTCGGAAAACTAAGTGGCACTTGATTCTCATTGGCTTGTTCATGGTGGTCCAATGGGAGTCAACTTCTTGGCCGGCTAGAGAAGAGAACATATCGGTTTTGTGGCTTATATAAGGTTTATGCCTTTGTAACCATGGAACCTTTTGTCTTTTTACATACTTACACACTCAAGCTTCAAAGAAGAGTTCTTGTGAGGATTTGTGAGTGTTTCCAGAAGTCAAGGGCTGAAGCAAGTGCATCAAATCAACAGGTGATTGTTGATGACTTGCATTGCTAGCACAAGGTAGAAGTTCCATCGGTGTATAACTTCGGTGAAAGTGCTTGGAGGCATTTTCTTCAAGTTTAGTTCATCCCATCCGAAAACAACCTTCTCTACAGCAGCTAGGAGCTAAGGAGGAAAGTATAACACTATTTCTACCCTTGTTCTTGTTTGTTTTGGTTGCATGTAAGTTGTATCAAGTTTATACCATTCTATGGAGTTCAAGGATTTGTTGATGTAAATTGCTTATTTCTTTGCTTCTATTGCGATTCAGAGACGCACTGGTTTCACGGGCCATGAGAAGCCGTGCAGACCCGTGGTCGTGAAGGACGTCTGGAAATTGTTTTTTGACCCATTTTAAAAGAAAAACGTTATAAAAATGATTTGGCCAATATTCTGGATTTTCCAGTAGATTAACTTGGTCTTTTGACCATTTTAGAAAACCCCATAATATCCTAACTCACATATTTATATGTATCGGGTGGTTTTGGCATGATTGCGAACATGTGCATATACTTATGTTGTGTATGTATGAATACGATTTTTCAAAGTGTTTGGAATTCCTAATGCATACGTACAAGATTTATTCATTCGTGCCATTAGTGTTTTAGGTAGTCTTGGAATAAATCTGTTGGAGTATGCCCACTGTCACACGTACGCCAAATGATCACTACCGATGATGTATGGGCCTATCGGGTCACACGCCGGGGGTTGATCTTGACAACAACCTAAAAGGGAGGATGAGAAATGAATAATTAAAGATAGTTGGTGATCTGGACGTGGTTAGCGACGCTAACCAATCTGTCGCTAACTTAGCCGCGTTAGCGGCGCTAACCTTAAGTGGTTAGCGGCGCTAAGTTTTGGCGGTTAGCGGCGCTAACCCACCTGACAGATTACAACTTTATTCTCTCCACCTCCATGCTCCACCAATGCATGTCTTTTGATAGGAATCTTCTATGGCCGGCAATTTGGGTTTATTGAGGCCAGATGAGATCTATATTTACATGCATTCACTCTCTCTTTTCTCTCTAGTTGGTTAAGGTGAAAACACACACACATAAGGAAACCATTTAGGGGTTGTTCTTGTGAGTGTAAAAGAGAGAGCCGAAAATAGAGAGTTCCTGGAGTTCTTTATTTGTTGTTGTTCCAGAAGGCATTCTTCATAAAGGGAAGGAATGCTCATGACTAGCTAGTACAAGAAGATCACGGTTTTCCCGGGGTGGACTTCGATAGAGAAAAAGGTGCCATTGCTCGGATTCGTTTTCTTCATCAGCTCCAGAGACATCAGGGGTATTTCCTCCTTCTCTCTTCCTTTTAGTTGCTTATCTTAGTTGTAGAGATTGGTACACTCTTTGGGGTTCACTTTGTGGTTTTGTTTTTGGCTTTGAAAATTCCGATTTTGTTCTTGCATGCTTCCGCTGTGATGAACCACGAACCCCAACAGTGGTATCAGAGCCACCTCTACACTAGATTTGCACTTTGTGGCTTTGAAAATCCGAAAAATGTGATTTTTGGTTCTGTCCAGGGTTTAGCGGCGCTAACCTGTCCATGTTAGCGGCGCTATCCCGTAGTTAGCGGTCGCTAAGTCGTCTCGCGTTAGCGGCGCTAAGTATAAGTTAACGGCGCTAACTCTTATAGTTAGCGGCGCTAACCCGGCTGGCAGAATGCATTTTTTGCCTAAAATCAATTTTGTTGGATCGATTGAGCTACTCGTTGATTCTGGAATTTATTCCAGATTTGTTGTGAGCTTTGATTAAGTTGCCTTATGTCTTGGTTGGTGTATTTATATGTGGATTAACATTTTGGCATGAAAATGGTTAATTGCATATACTTACATTGTGTATATATGACTATGGAATTTTGACTAGTTTGAGGTTCCTAATGCATATGTACATAGGATTATTTGTGCCTTTAGTGTTTTCATAATCTTAACCAAGACATATAAGATTTGCATGGTTTTTGTGTGGCACACCATGTGTTAGATTTGTTGTATGTGGTTGTAATATTAGTGTCCGGTGACATTTTGAGCCTTTGAGACCTATGTGATGTGTTTGGTTGTTTAAATTAATTTGTTCATTCATTTGGTGGTTTGTACCACATAATGGTTTGTAATAATTTAATTTATTCGGTTTGTATATTTTAACGGCTTGCATGCCGATTTCGTATTCTTTGTAATTTGTAGTATTAGCTTAGAATAGAAATTGTGGCTTGCATGCCATTTCCTTTTAAATTTTGTAAATTGTAAAAAGAGAACCGAAGCAACCATCAAGAACCATGGAGGGTGTCTTGGCAAACTTGGATCCGGAGGTCGGTAGGAGACGTGATGGATCGAGTGGGAGGAGCACACATCAAGTCATTCGGTCTAGTCCTTAGATGACTTAGTCTTACCCGTTGGCTCGCGGGTAAGACGCATAGGGTTTATGGCTCGTTACCGGACTTGTATTACATGCGTGGTTGGTTTTATTTCGTTTTGTTTCTTGCATGGATGTTTAGGATCTTCGCATGCTAGAAAACTTTTCAAAATAATAAAACCAAAGAGTTTTTAACTTGTTTACAAACTCCGCACGCCACATAGACAAGAATTGGTTAAAATCGTTTTAACCGGTAAAACAAAATCCCGTTTTTCAAAATTGTAAATCTCATGCCATCCGTAAGATGACACCACCCAAATCTAGTGAAGCAAGATCGGTTGTTGAGCTTAGCCGAGCCGGTTTTGAATAGCTGTGTGGAAGGTGCGGGTGGCAACTCGCAAGGGTCGGTTGTCGAGCTTAGCCGAGCCGGCCATTGGGCTAGAGTACCACCGTGTATCTTGACGGTTGATTTACAATTCCAAGACTTAAAACGCCTTGGTAGTTGTCGAGCTCTAGCCGAGCTATCAAAGTGGATTAATGAGGAATGGTGTGAGAGGGATCAAACATGCCAAATGGGTGCTGCGAGTACCTAGGATCCCGCAAGTGTCTAAGAGTTGCGATCTCGGATTGCAATTGGTAAATCGTTTACCTGCCTAAAATAGCTTCATGAAGTGATCCGCGGCATACCCGTCATGGATTGGAGTATTTTGTAGGTTCTTAGCCCTTGTTAAGATAATTTGGTTTTCTTAAATCAAGTGGGTAATTATCATAACGAGGATTATATCAATAGTTACTAAAACTCGTACTCTTATTTTAGATGGAAAATCTTAACGACACTACATCAAAACTTTCATTTCGTTTGTTCTTGGAAAAGGAGAGACTCATTGGAGTGAACTTCGTTGACTGGTATCGTGTGTTAAGGATTGTCCTTCAACACGAGTCAAAGTTGCACGTCCTTGAGGAGCCTCTTCCGGAGCCACCTGCTACCAATGCGAGCTGGGCCACAAGATACGCATGGGAAAAGCGTGTCAGAGATACACAAGATGTTTCTTGTCTCATGTTGTCGACTATGAGCTGTGAGCTGCGAAAGCAACTCAAGCATATGAGTGCGTACGACATGATTAACAAGCTAAAGGACATGTTCCCGCAGCAAGTTAGACAAGAACTTTTTGAGTATGTTAAGGCTTTAGTCGGTTGTAGGATGCAGGAAGGCGGGGATGTAAGTGTTCATGTCCTTATGATGAAGGCGTACATGGACCAAATGGAGAGACTTGGATTTCCCATAGGGAGGGATTTGATGGTGAACTTGGTTCTCCAATCCCTGCCCACGTCTTATGAGAAGTTCGTCATGGAATATCTCAAAGACAATATGGAATGGTCCTTAAGTGACCTTCATGGCATGTTAAAGGCTGCTGAGTTGAACATGGCCAAAGGAAAGCAAATCTCGTCCACACCCGCTAAGGCTACTGGGAATCAAAAACATAAGAAGAAGAAACTGACCTCAAATGGAAAGCTTGGTTTGACTAAGCCTACTATAAATGTGGAAGTTGAGGCAAATAAGATTGTGCCTCAAGATAACGTTTCACTTGGGGTAGTTTGCTACTTTTGTGGGAAATTGGAAATTGGCGCCGTCACGCCTGCCCTAAGTGCCTGAATGAGCTAAGTATCCTAAAGCGGAAGAACGTTAGCTCCTCGACTTCAGGTACATTCATGATTATACTCCATTGATCTTCTACTTCAAAAGACTAGGTTTTTGAACGCTAGTCAAAACACTCACGTTTGTCACAAACTTGTTTGTTGCAAAGTGTAAGTGTTTATCCGAAGTAGGCCGATGATGCATGGAGAGCTGGAAGAAGTGAAGAGAAGGTTGTGTGCTTATCTCTTGCTAAAAGGATTGGAAGTGTTGATCTTGTCATTCCTACCAGCTAATTTATTACTTCATTAGATAGATGTTTTACGCCCTGCGTGGCAAGAAGCATTGTATCTTCTATGCTATTGATGACGATGAATATTACTTTGAATTATGTTAAGTTTTATATCAAAGTTTATTCATGTCGTGGCATAAATAATAAGCTTTTGCTTAAGAAGTAATAATATGATCATTGATTAGTTATCCTTACAACATTGGTGATTTAACCATATAAACAAGATTATCGTTACCAAGCACCATGTGGATAGGTACTTGGAATCTTTTAGCTTTGAGCTATTAGTTAATGATTGAATCTTGCTTATAAAGTTAAATACCTATGACTTCCTTCACTAGTTGAAGTTAGAGGAATAAAAGTTTGTTGGACTACGCTTGCACTTCACGTATAAGGTGCAATCAAACAAAAGGATGAACTAAGTATAAATTTGTTACCTTTACCTATGAAGGTAGAAGAAAAGGGTATTAGAAAAGTGTTTGAAACTTGAGAAGTATTCAAAGCTCACCCGTAACAAATTCATAACATGTGAAGAGGGCAAAAAGGAAACTAAAATACTCAAGTCTTATGAGATGTTGAGATATAATAGATTCCTTATTCATCAAAAGAATTATGAGAATATCTCATAATTTAACTCTCCTAGGATACATGTTCTACATGGATCGCCAAGTGGAGAAAAGGAACATACTAGATATGATTCCCTTTGATGGATTAGACTTGAGTAACCTAAAAGATGGGTGTACTTAAGTAGTGGCTAGCAATGTTCTTGTTTTATTACAACAAAGATGGTCAAATTAGAAACCATGGAGGTTAGACTAGAAAGATAGCTTTGCTTATCTACCTCATGGATTAAAGTTATCTTGTCTACATTTAGTAGGAGATGGATGAACTTAAAAAGATGCTAATACATTTAAATATGTTATTCTGAGTTTTGGATGTTCTTTTCATAACCTTTTGAGAACTGAGGTGAGTTGCTCGAAAAGGGAAATGAACAGCTGAAGCATTCCTGTGGAAGAACGTGTAATTTAAATTATGACCTGATGTAGACACTAGCATTCAATCAGTAATGATTGGAACTTAACATGGCAATGTTAAAGTACTTGGCATTATGATATTACCTCTTCATAAGTCTGGTAATAGTCATCATAAGACCGGAAATGTATTACATACATGAGGACGATGACTTGTTGATAATACATTGTGTATGTATCAATTACCGGAATCTGTAGTAAACCTTGGGTCTACTAAGATAAGGAAAAAGGTAATGAGATAAGCTAAAATCCATGCTGGATTTCAAGGATGAGCTTGGATAATCCAACACCTAGATGAGTCCAGTAAGATGTATATAGATCTTTTGGATATAAGATCTGCATGGATTAGTTTGTAGAAAACTTCAAATACTGACTGGTTGGAATTGGTTTCATGATGATTAACCATGTGGAAGGTATCATATGAAGACATTCTTCTAGTGGATATGTTGAAGTTTACATGGACACTTATGCCGTTTCAAGGCTATATGATACAAAGACCGTATTCCGTCATAGGAATTCAATGAGGAAGTGCTGCTAACGCTGTCCGAAGGTGCTTTACATCTAAAAGTATCCATGTAATATCTACAATACATAGAGAAAGACTGCCTTGAACTTCAACAAACGTCTAAGTTTCATGTTGTGAAAATCAAGCGGTTGAGTTTTCAATGAGCAACGATGAAACTTGGATAGATGTCAGAGCTAGTGGGAGGGCTGTTGTTATCCTATGTGATATGTCTTGGACATATGAAATAATGGAGATAATGTCTTGATCATATTTGGCTTTAAGTTTGAGTCAAGAATTATACGTCCATTAAGGATTAACAAAGCATTTTGTGAAGTACAAGAAATATTAAGATATGTTCTTGTTGATCATAAGATATGAAAGTAATTTATTACTCTGTGTGATAGTTTATGTTTTAGGATAACCTCCAATTCGATTGGGGTTAGTGATCCTACAAATATTGTGTCGTTAGTAAATGTGATACTTAAAGTATCGGTGACTCTATAGAGATCTTTATGAAAACTATGAGAGTACGATGACTTGATCACATAAGATTTGATTTTAAAGTATCCGTGACTCTATAGAGATCCTTGTGAAAACTATGAGAGTTCGATGACTTTAACACATAAGATTTTATTCTTAAAGCATTGGTGACTCTATAGAGATCCTTGTGAAAACTATGAGAGTACAATGGCTTAAGCAAATAAGATTTTATTCTTAGAGCATCAATAACTCTATAGAGATCTTTATGAAAACTATGAGAGTATGATGGCTTATGCACATTAAATTTTAGTTCCAAGCGTTGTTTTGCCTTATTGGATTCCTTTAAGACAATGCATGTATAACGGCTTGGACAATTGATCATAATCCCATCAACGCACACTTTAGAAGTGGTTGGTTGGAGTAGGAATACGATCATAATCAGAGTACACACGGAGAGCAATGGTGGCGGATCCGTGAACTAAGCTATAGTAGCGGGTTAGTGATTTTATATCAGACTAGGGCCTGCATATACTTGGCTTAAGTTCGTTTTAGTAATATTTTGATATGCTTTTCTTTTGGGAACATTAAGCAATATTGAGCTTATGCTTGTATCGATTATCAAAAGGGTTTGGTAATGTGCGTGTAGCGGGTACTCTCAGTAAGCCTTATTGTGTTCCAACTTTGCATGTTTTACCTCTTCCCTGAATGTTTTAACATTCTAAATGTCCACAGTCGGTCATTCTTCATGGGAAGGAAGTCTGAACTAAGACTGAGGGAAGTAATTGGTCATGTGTCCAATGGGGATTGGGACACGGGGACGCAATTCTTCGCCTGTACTTGAAAGTGTTTCAAGTGACTGGACGACCCACACCTGATTTTACTTTGTGGTACTTGTCATGAGTAAATCAGGATGATAATATCAGTTCATCCTCAGACTAGAGATGCACGTGGCTGCATCACTTTGGTTTGCTTTGTTCTAATTGCTTTCAAACGCAGTCCGTAACTGGCTGTTATAAAGGGAGTAGTTGGGCAGAGTATGATCACTGTGGTGGGCAGTGTAAGTCAAAGGAATTTGTTCCTCTGTTTAGAGAGATATCCTTGGGCCCCTCGATGATTGGGCGCTGACACCAAAATGCATGGCCATGCTCAAAGCTTGCAATAATTTATGATTGATTGCAACTTATATATTTTGGTCACCACCAGTCTAGATCGAGAAACATAATCGTGAACGAACGGAGAATGACTTTGTACCATGTCTCGTGTTCACATTGGATGTCGCGAACAAAAGGATGATTGATCACTTATCGATAGGACCTTTTCACATGGGTTGCAGATTGGTTTTTTGTGCTGAAGACAAAACCCATATTGACTTGGGGGCATGATGTCTTACTAGAGGCCGCTCCTTGTCTGCGATGTATTGGGTACGTAGAGTCATGTGCAAGTGGGAGTCTGTTGGAGTATGCCCACTGTCACACGTACGCCAAATGATCACTACCGATGATGTATGGGCCTATCGGGTCACACGCCGGGGGTTGATCTTGACAACAACCTAAAAGGGAGGATGAGAAATGAATAATTAAAGATAGTTGGTGATCTGGACGTGGTTAGCGACGCTAACCAATCTGTCGCTAACTTAGCCGCGTTAGCGGCGCTAACCTTAAGTGGTTAGCGGCGCTAAGTTTGGGCGGTTAGCGGCGCTAACCCACCTGACAGATTACAACTTTATTCTCTCCACCTCCATGCTCCACCAATGCATGTCTTTTGATAGGAAAACTTCTATGGCCGGCAATTTGGGTTTATTGAGGCCAGATGAGATCTATATTTACATGCATTCACTCTCTCTTTTCTCTCTAGTTGGTTAAGGTGAAAACACACACACATAAGGAAACCATTTAGGGGTTGTTCTTGTGAGTGTAAAAGAGAGAGCCGAAAATAGAGAGTTCCTGGAGTTCTTTATTTGTTGTTGTTCCAGAAGGCATTCTTCATAAAGGGAAGGAATGCTCATGACTTGCTAGTACAAGAAGATCACGGTTTTCCCGGGGTGGACTTCGATAGAGAAAAAGGTGCCATTGCTCGGATTCGTTTTCTTCATCAGCTCCAGAGACATCAGGGGTATTTCCTCTTTCTCTCTTCCTTTTAGTTGCTTATCTTAGTTGTAGAGATTGGTACACTCTTTGGGGTTCACTTTGTGGTTTTGTTTTTGGCTTTGAAAATTCCGATTTTTTTCTTGCATGCTTCCGCTGTGATGAACCACGAACCCCAACAAAATCTAGTTTGGATATTTTTTGACACAGTTTGGTGTGGCACACCGTGTTGTTTTGTGATGTTTGTTGTGGTTGTTTGTAAATCCGGTAACATTGAGCCCATTAGACCCTTGTGATGTGTTTTGGTTGGTTGTAATTATTTATTCATTCATTTGGTGGTTTGTACCACATTTGGTTTGTAATAATTAATTAATTTATTTGGTTTGTAATTTTTAACGGCTTGCATGCTGATTTCTTATTCTTTGTAATTGTAAGAATTAGCTTAGAATAGATTTCGTGGCTTGCACGCCATTTCCTTTTAAATTTGTGAAATTGTAAAAGGAGAACCGAATACAACCAAAGGAGAACCGGGAGAAGGTGTCTTTTCTCAATCTTGGATCCGGAGGTCGGTGGGAGACGCGGGTCAAATGAAGTATGTGAATCCTTTTTGTTAGGCAAGATGACTAAGTCCCCCTTTACCGGTGTGGGTGAAAGGGCTAAATGCTTGTTGGAAATAGTGCATACGGATGTATGCGGTCCGTTCAAGCATGTTACAAGGAACAACTCAAGATACTTCGTTACGTTGACTGATGATTTCAGTAGATATGGATATGTCTACTTGATTAGGCAAAAGTCTGAGGCCTTTGAGGTCTTTAAGACATTCCAAAGCGAAGTCCAGAATCAATTAGGCAAGATTATCAATGTATTTCGCTCCGATAGGGGAGGCGAGTACTTGAGCTCAGAGTTCCGTGATCATCTTGTTAGTTGTGGGATTATTTCGCAACTAACCCTTCCTAGGACGCCACAATTGAATGGTGTCGCCGAGCGGAGAAATCGGACATTGCTGGACATGGTCCGGTCGATGATGAGTCGCACGGAAGTACCCGTAAGCTTTTGGGGGTACACTCTCGAGTCGGCGGTTAGGATCCTTAACCTCGTACCGATAAAGATGGTCCAAAAGACTCCTTATTAGATTTGGCATGGAATTGCTCCAAAGATCGCATATCTCAAGGTTTGGGGATGTCCTGCCTTCGTTAGACGAGAGGTAGAGGACAAACTCGAGCCAAGGTCTGAAAGGTGTTACTTCATTGGGTATCCAACCGGAGGCATGGGATATACATTCTACAAACCTTCCGAAAACAAAGTGTCTATTGCGAGAAGGGTTGTGTTCCTTGAAAGGGAACTTATATCCATGCAATCGGGTAAGAGGATTGATCTTGAAAAAATTCAAGAACCCAATGGGGAAGGGACAAGTGTCGGCACTAGCAATCAACCCGAAGTGGTTGAAACCGAGCAAGAAGATGCGTCGGTACCTGACAATGCACCATTAATTCCTCGTAGGTCTGGTAGACCACGTCAAGAGCCAGAGAGATATGGGTTTCTCATATCTGAGGGCAATGACTTATTGGTGGATCATGATGAACCGACCAACAACCGGGAAGCCATAGCGGGCACTGAGTCTGCTAGGTAGAGGGAAGCAATGGAGAGTGAGATGCAATCCATGTCGGATAACCAAGTATGGCAATTGGTTGATCCTACACCCGGGTGTAAGACAGTGGGATGTAAATGGGTCTTCAAGAAGAAGACCGGCATGGATGGATCTGTAGATACCTTCAAAGCCCAACTGGTAGCTAAGGGTTTCACGCAAACTCATGGGATTGACTATGAGGAAACTTTTTCACCAGTGGCCATGTTGAAGTCTATCCGAATACTCATGGCCATAGCTGCGTTTTATGATTACGAAATATGGCAAATGGATGTAAAAACCGCCTTCCTTAACGGGAAGCTAAGTGAAGAGGTGTTTATGACACAACCCGAGGGTTTTGTACATCCTGAGTATCCGGATAGAGTCTGCAGGTTAAAGAAGTCTATTTATGGACTTAAAAAGCATCTCGTAGCTGGAACCTGTGCTTTGATTAGAAAATTAAAGAGTTTGGTTTTTCAAAAAGCAAGGATGAGCCATGCGTATATGTCAGGGCTAGTGGGAGCGCTGTTGTATTCCTTATCATATATGTAGATGATATTCTACTTATTGGAAATGACGTCCTAGTCTTAAAGCGATTCAAGATGGAGGACTCTAAGAGGGGTAATACCCCTATGTTGCATGGAGTGACTTTGAGCAAGTCTCAATGTCCTAGTTCCAAAGAGAAAGTTGACGTAATGAAGAAGGTTCCGTATGCTTCGGTAGAGGGATCTATCATGTACGCCATGCTATTCACTCGTCCTGATGTATCATGTGCCTTGAGAATGACGAGTAGATATCAGGCTAATCCCGGGCAAGCCCATTGGACTGCGGTCAAGAACATTCTCAAGTATCTTCGGAGGACAAAGGAGATGTTCTTGGCATATGGTGGTAAGGAAGAGCTTAAAGTACATGGTTACTCTGACGCTAGCTTCCAAACTGATAAGGACGACTGCCGATCACAATCGGGGTTCGTGTTCCTTCTCAATGGTGGTGCTATAAGTTGGAGGAGCTCCAAGCAAGACACCGTAGCTGATTCAACTACCGAGTCGGAGTACATTGCGGCTAGTGAAGCAGCTAAAGAGGCGGTATGGATGAGGAAGTTCATCCAGGATCTTGGAGTGGTTCCTAGCATATCCGACCCTATTGAGATCTTTTGTGACAATAAGGGTGCGGTGGCTTTAGCTAAGGAACCAAGGGCTCATAAGCGGACGAGGCACATTCCTCGCAAATACCACTTCATCGGAGATGTTATTGAAAGTGGTGATATTGCCATCAGCAGAGTAGCATCGGAGGGCAATTTGGCTGATCCGTTCACTAAACCGGTGTCACAAGGTGTACATAATTCTCACACTAGAGATATAGGTGTTAGATTCGCAAGTGACTTAGTTTGAGTGTAATGTTTGGTTTATGTTTGATTTGTATATGTATTTTGGGAACGCTAAGAAGTATTGTATTTCATACTATATTGATTATTAAATGAGATTAAATGATACGCCGAGGGCGAATATTTTATGAATCCTTACTGTGTTCCATCTTAGCATGTTTAATACTTCCCATAATGCTTTTTCATTTTAAATGTCCACAGTCGGTCATTCTTCAAGGGGAGGAAGTTTGAGATAAGACTGAGGGAAGTGGTTGGTTGCTATCTAATAATGGATTAGATAAAAGAGATGCTACACTTCGCCTGTGCTTGCAATGGTCAAGTGATTGGACGACCCGCACCTGAACTTACTTCATGGTTTCTGTCACGAGTAAGTCAGAATGATAATATCATTTTGTCCTTAGACTGGAGATACATTTGTTCCAAAGCATGGATCTGCTTTGCCTTGATTGCTTTCAAACGCAGTTCGTAACTAGCTGTTATAAAGGGAGCTTTTAGGTAAAGTATGGTGTATGTAGCGGAGCAATGTAGTAGAAGGGATTCGTTCCTCTAGTTTTAGAGAGATATCCTTGGGCCCCTCGATGATTGATCGCTGACGTAAAATGCATGGCCATGCTCAAGTTGCAATGATATTTGATCGATTGCAACTAGATTTTGGGTCACCATCAATCGAGATCGAGAAACATAATCGTGAATGATCTGGAGATTGACATTTAACCATGTCTCGTGTTCACACGGATATCGCGAACGAAGGGATAAATGATCACTTATCTATAGGACCATTTCATAACTGATTCTGGATTTGGTTTTTGACAAAAACCCATACTGACTTGGGGGCAGAGATGCCTTACTAGAGGCCGCTCTTTGTCTGTGGTTTATGGGTACGGTGTGTCATGTGCAAGTGAGAGTTTGTTGGAGTATGCCCGCTGACACACGTATGCCATTTGGATCACTTCTGATAATGTATGGGCCTATTGGGTCACACACCGGGGGACCTATCTCGACAGCCTAAAAGATGGAGGGACCAATGGTGTCAAAATGGAAAGATTGATGTACTGGCAAATAACGCGACGCGGAGATTCCGCGGAGCGGAACCTTACGGGCACGCGGCGCGGAATTTTGTCAGACTGCATGCAACGTTTGTGTTTTCCACCTCCACTCTTGCCTAATGGTTGGGCTAGCTTGTGCAGTACTCTGAGGCCGGCCATGGGTAAGATTAAGTGGCATTTCAGGGTCTATAAAATACCCACATTTGTCCTTCATTCTAACCTTTTGTCAAGACCCACATAAACACTTAGTCTTGAGAACTTTTAGAGTGTTCTTGTGAGTTCAAGGAGGGTATCCGAATTTCTGCTACTAAGAGGCTGTTCTTGTGGTGATTTCTCTTGAAAGAAGATCATCCAAGCTTGCTAGTACAAGGAGAGAGGACAATACCCGGGGTGGACTTCATTAGAGGAGAGCTTCTTTGCTTTCTTGTCATCATCACCACATCTTCAACTTGCTGGAGCTAAGGAGCAGGGTATAACCTCTTCTCTTTCTGTTTTTCATGTTGCTTAAGTTAGTAATAGAGTTTGGTCCATGGTTTGGGGTTTTATGCTTTGATTTCTTGTACTCTTTGCTTTATATGTTGTACTTTGTTGCTTCCGCTGTGTACATAGAACCCCAACATCAAGTACTTGGATGCATCAAATAGATTACATCTATGTATACCATTCCCTTCTTATATTCACTAGTGAACATTGGGTCCACTATGTTTCCGATGAATGGTGACCTCACACTGATTCAGCATCAAGCTGCTGTTACTAAAATATGACAACCTCATATCTAATAAGCCTTCTTGACTTCCATCATATTTATAGAAGCAATGGATATTGTCAGGTTTTACTAGCATCTCTATGCTGATTAAATGCTAGTGTCAACATTAGGTCTCTTATTTAAGTTTTTCGTTCTTCCACTGGAATGCTTTTGGATATTGTTTTCTCCCTTTTGAGCAACCAAACATTGTTCTCATAAAGTTTCAAGTAACAACTATCCAAAACTTAGTTGAACTACTTAAATATATAAGCATCAATTTATAATTCATCCATCTCCCACTGAATGTAGAGTGAATAATTTTAAGTTATGAGATTGACAAGCAAAGGACTCTTTCTAGTCAAATCTCATTAGATTCTTAGGTGACCATCATGTTAGGTTTTAGATTTAGGACTTGGTTCATAAAATTAATGTATACCAATCACATTAAATACATGTTTAAGGTCTGCCTTTCACCAGATCATCAACAAAGATATCCGGTTTTCTTTAATGTGACACCATGTACAAATGTGTCTCTCAGAGAAAACGAATTATGGGTTAAACCCATGATCCATTTTATGTTTAAACCAAATATAGATAAGAAAACATAGCATCTTGTCTGGATCTAAGAATTTGTATCTATATGCCCTTACTGATTCTTAATTTTTCTCAGGTTAGTTCCGAACACGTCCAGGTTTCAGACACAAACCTTTTATCTAGTTAAACATTCTCCCAACAACTATCATAAAGATGGTGATGGAGAATTTTACTAGTGGCACTCTATATGGCATACTTGAACGGATTATCCACACAAGTGTGATCAAAATCCAACAAGTCATAATCCTTCCTACCAACACTGGTGAAGGATTTCTTAATCACCCTAGTCCAATAAACAATATTAATATATTTCATTTAGCCCGGGGCTAAAGTTTTACAAAGATCCTAACCACATGGATATAAGTGATGTAAATGTTGTTTACTTGGTCGAGTTTGATTATGCCATAGAGCTAACGTATCGAAACTACTTTTGGATCTAAGAATCAATTATTCATGATTGCCTTATTACTTATAACGAGTCTTTATGTATGCTTTGATATGGATATGTTTTGATAAAACATCTCAAAAACAATTTTTCAAAGTATTTCAATTCCAAGCCATATCCATCGTCATCAAACGTGTATTTGAGCACCAAAAATGGTCAAAAATAACACATAAGCATTGACATGGATCGAATTTGAAATGAAACTATCAAGTTGAAAAAAAAAATTCATAAAAATACAAGAGTCAAAATACATCCATCATCTTCAAAAGAACATACAATAAAGCAAGTCTTGCCACACAGGGCATAAATACAAAAGTAATAATTAATCCGGAAATAATGGCGAGACTAACACTCCCAATAATTTTGCAGAGGAAAATCAACATGGTTTCCTCTTCAGAGATCCGGTTCTTCAAGCTCTTCTTTCTTGCAACGAACAGACCGACACTTTGAAACAAAAATAAATTTGTGACAAACGTGAGTCTTATAGCTCGGGTAAACAACCCAGCTTATTAAGGAATTGCAATGAAGTATAATCATGAATGTACCTCAAGTAGGAAAATTAACTCTCTCTTTTCTGGGAAGTTTTTGTTGGGAAATTTGCTAAGTCATTGAAACCATTGAACATGCAAAGGTAAAACTGTTAAGAGTATTTTGAAGATTGTTAGATGGATACGAAAACAGTTGTAACTAACAGTTGCTGCAAGTTTTACAATTGCTGGTACAAAAGTTCAGAACTGTTAGTTGGCAAAGTCAAAACTGTTAGAAGACCTTGAAGTGAAGACTGTTAGAAGACTAAAGAACTGTTGTGTTCATTAAACAGTTTCTGTTGAGTTATATTTGGAAAATCCTATCTTAGAAGACATCCCGAAATACTTTGAAGATTATCAAGATTATCTCAGAAGATAGAAGATTACCTAACTGTCAACAATTCAAGGAGGATCAAGAGTCTATATATACTTCATTAGATGATCAATTTAGTACGACGATTTGATCTTATTATTCAAAGCATTTGTTCTTATTGTTATTTATTTTTTCTGAAAGTGTTTAGCCTCTAAGTTTCTTGTTGAAACCTAAGAACAGTCTGTGTTTTTCGTCTAACAGAATAAGTTAGATTGGGGGTGAAGTTTGCTTTTGTAATCATTCTGGTTGGTTAATAAAACTACTGTTTGATTGAATTAATCTTTGTTTAAAACCTTCTTTAATCAATTAAGTGTGATTCCGCAACTTCTTAATTGATTGTGATCATAGTTAAAGATTAACTTTTATTTTACTCTGATTGATTATTTAAAGTTAGTTCTTGTTATTTGATATAATCTATATCCGATCCTGACAAGTGGTATCAGAGCTTTATCATTAAGGTTCTGTTGATCACCAGTTGAAGGTTTTGCTTCAATCTTGCTTTGTTCTTTAAAACTGTTTTCAAACTACTTTGTTTCAATGGATTCTAGTGGATCTTCTGATGAAATTCAGGTATCTTCTAAACTATGTCCTGGTGAATTTAGAGCAATTGTTAAAAGGTTTAGAGAGCACAACAAAAAGGTATGTGCAGCTCTAAGTAAAATGGAGGAGAGAAGGTATGAAACTAGTGCTGTTATTGAAAGCTTTGAAAAGAAAATCAAAGATTATCAAGCTAATGAACTGCAAATGGATTATGATAGAAAGTATCATAAGTGGGAGAAGGAGCAGCTTCAAGAAGAGATTGATAGTCTAAAGAAAAAGCTAAGTGAAAAGGAAAGTAAGGTTGATGAGTTAACCAAGAAGTTGGAGGGTGTTGATATTGATCTGAGCATGTTCAAGGCAACAAATCTTAAGCTTGAAACCTTGTTACAATCTCAAATCAGAGATAAGGTGAAAACTGGTTTAGGATATAAACAGATCCCACCTCCATACAATCACAATTACATAACTCCCATGTCTGATGTAGCTGATAGGTATGTCAATGATCCATTAGAAGCAGAGTTGAAGTCAGCTGATCCAAAACTTGAAAGTGATGAAGAAGGAGTTGTGTATGAAGTGAGTGATAACAAGAATGAAGGAGTTGTGAAGAAGGAAGAGGTCATTCCATTTGAAAATCACATCTGTTGTGAACCCATAGCCACAAAATCCTCTTTACAACATGTGGTGTTTGTAAAAGCATCCTCTAATTCCTTCACCAGTGAGCCAAAACCTTCCAAACCTGTTTATTCTATAAACAGTTTCACAACTGCTGCAAACAGTCCCCAACTTTACACTAACAGTTCTAAACCGAGCCCAAACAGTTTTAAATCACACATCTCAACTGTTAGTGTTAAGTCCAAAGGAAAAGAGAAGGTTGATGAATTTCAAATTGAAAAGCCAAAGAAGAAGGCTGCAAAAGCACATAATAAACCCAGTTCTGTAAAAAGGCATACTGAAATGCCTGCATGCACATGCCAAAAGCATGGTGTACAAAAGTTTCCTCAGTCAGCACCTGTTAGAGGAAATCAAAGAAATAGGAACCAGTTCTGGTCACAAAGAACTGGTTTGCCTATTGTGAAAACTAAAAAATGCTATATATGTGGGAGATCCAATCACTTGGCTCAAGACTGTTATTATAACCCACAGCTGTATAGCACCAAGAAACCAAGTTTCAAAAGGCAAACTAACAGTTCTAAAACTGTTAAGTCAAAGCAGATTAACAGTTCTAAAATTGCTAAGCCGAAACAGGCTAACAGTTCTACAACTGTTACATCCAAACCAACTAACAGTTCCACAACTGTTTTATCAAAACTAAAAACTGTTGGTCTGGCTTGGGTGAAACTGCAGAAACAAACAGTTTCTGGAGAGGGTAAAACTGTTCTTCAAACTGAAAATAAAAAAGAATCACAAGTTGATTCATCTGTTTTACCAACTCCACCAGCTGTTTGTTCAAAGGTATCCAATGTTAATCACAACAGTTGGAAACCACATGTTCTTACAAAGTATTCATCACACAAATTAGAGAAATCTAAGTTGGATGAAATCAAAAAGAACCAAACTCTGTTTAAGTATTATGACTTGAATGGTGTACCCAAGACCTGCATGGCCTGGGTACTTTCTGCTACTAACTGATTTTATTTGTGTAGAGCATTCATAGGGCCAATCATGGATCTATCTGGCATGTGGATAGTAGATGCTCAAGGCACATGACTCGAAATCCACATTGTTTGAAGGATTTCAGAAGCATCAATGGTGGATTTGTAGCATTTGGAGGAAATGCTAAAGGAGGAAAAATCACAGTTGTTTGAAATACTACTAACAGTTTTTAACTATTAGCATATGGCCTGCACAACTGTTAGGCAAAATCCATGTGCATCTGAGGGGGAGAAACTCGTCTAATAACCGTTCTACTTTCTAACAAAAACAGTCTTCAACTGTTAGTGTGTAGAATGCACAACTGTTAGTGTCTCTTTTTGATGTACCCCAGGTTTGTGCAAACTTTCTTAAACTTTTTGACGCCAAACCTTAAAATACACAAGAGGGTCATTATTCCCTCTGCTCATGTGGCTTCCACTTTGAGCAAATTGTTGATTAATGGCAAGAATTTTTCTGGTGCCATAACTCCTCCACTCTCTGAAATGGTGGAGTTTCTTTCAAGAAACAGAGCTGCCAGGGGTGAGCATGAAGCCCAACTTATTGCTACACCACCACCTCTGGAACCCACAGCTCATGATACTCAAAATTCCCAATCTGCTTCCTTTGAAAAAGCTACAACACAAGCCCCTGCACTTAAAATATTTCAAAAGAAGAGGAAAAGAACTGTTGGTGCTCCTTCCACCACAGTTCTTGAAACTGAAACTGTTAGCTCTGCACAGGTGCATTCACCTGTGCAGAATATCCAAAGGGAATCCCTTGTGCTGTCTCCCAGGCACAATGAGGAGGTGATCATTCCTCAAGAGGGTGATCATGTGGTTTGTGAGGCTGACACTACTGTTTCATCCACAAGGGGTGAACAGGATAGTGTCAACATCTTTAAGACCTCAACCACGGCAACAGAAGCTGGTAAAATAGTTTCTGGAAATCCCCAGTACCAAGAAAAGAGGGGTACTGGTGAGGGATCTTCTAAAAGTGAACCACCAGTTTTATCTGTCAATGATTTGTTAACAGTGGCAACACTGGATGACATTGAGGCTAGAATGAAACATAATGCATTGACGAATTCAAACTTTGCACCTTTCTTTGCTGCATACGTGCAACTCAAAAAGAAGATTGCCTTACAAAACAAAAGGATTCTTCAACAAGACCAGCAAATCAAGGTTTTGACCAACAGTTTGAAGCACGCTAATGAGGTAATAAAGCTATATGATCAAGTGCTCCAACAGTTGACAGCTGCTGTTAAACCTCATTCAACTGTTCCAATCAAAAAGGGGGAGAGTTCATTACTAACAGTTTACTTTGCATAAATACATGGAATTCATTCTTCGCTTATGCTTAATTTGTCTGTGATTGAACACGATGATCGAAAGAACTTAAAGATTTTGATCAATTCTTTAAGTTAGGGGGAGATTGTTGGGAAATTTGCTAAGTCATTGAAACCATTGAACATGCAAAGGTAAAACTGTTAAGAGTATTTTGAAGACTGTTAGATGGATACGAAAACAGTTGTAACTAACAGTTGCTGCAAGTTTTACAATTGCTGGTACAAAAGTTCAGAACTGTTATTTGGCAAAGTCAAAACTGTTAGAAGACCTTGAAGTGAAGACTGTTAGAAGACTAAAGAACTATTGTGTTCATTAAACAGTTTTTGTTGAGTTATATTTGGAAAATCCTATCTTAGAAGATATCCCGAAATACTTTGAAGATTATCAAGATTATCTCAGAAGATAGAAGATTACCTAACTGTCAACAATTCAAGGAGGATCAAGAGTCTATATATACTTCATTAGATGATCAATTTAGTACGACGATTTGATCTTATTATTCAAAGCATTTGTTCTTATTGTTATTTATTTTTTCTGAAAGTGTTTAGCCTCTAAGTTTCTTGTTGAAACCTAACAACAGTCTGTGTTCTTCGTCTAACAGAATAAGTTAGATTGGGGGTGAAGTTTGCTTTTGTAATCATTCTGGTTGGTTAATAAAACTACTGTTTGATTGAATTAATCTTTGTTTAAAACCTTCTTTAATCAATTAAGTGTGATTCCGCAACTTCTTAATTGATTGTGATCATAGTTAAAGATTAACTTTTATTTTACTCTGATTGATTATTTAAAGTTAGTTCTTGTTATCCTGACAGTTTTATATCCTCTCGGCACGAAGGGCAGGCATGACGGCCCCAATCCCCAAATCTTCCATAGAAGTAGCAAACCACCCCTTGTTGAGTCTCCTTAGGTACATCATCTATGTCCATAGATTAAAAATTTAAAGTAAGCTTGGATATTCCAACTTCTTCTGATAGGATCGATTTCTTCTTCTTCTTCATAATATGTTGTTCCTTAGAACCAAGAACGAGAGTGGATGAGGTTGATTCATGCTTCGACATGTTAGATTCTAAATCCTTCAACATTCCATGCAATTCATCTATAGATATTTCCTTTCCATGCATATGATAGCCTTTTACAAACTATTCATATGATGCGGGCAGAGACTAAGTATGAAATTCACATCCAGCTCCCTCCCTATAGGAAATCCTAGCCTCTCGATTTGGTTCATGTATGATTTCATCTTCAAAACATGGGCACTAACACTCCCGCCTTCGCGCATCTTACAACCGGTTAGACTTTTAACACACTCATAATGTTCTTGCCTAACTTGCTGTTGGAATTCATCCTTCAGCTTGTTAATCATGTCATACACAGTCATGTGCTCAAATTGCTTTCGCAGTTCTACGCTCATACTTGATAACTAGAGATAAGAAACATCGTGCGTATCCCGAACACGCTTTTCATATGCGTATCGGATAGTCCATGCCGCATCGATAGCAGGTGGTTCAGGAAGAGGTTCCTCAAGGATGTGCAACTTAGACTCAGCACGTAGGACAATTCTCAATTGCCTAAGCCAGTCAACAAAGTTCACTCCCGTGAGTTTCTCCCTTTCCCGGAACATACGAAGTGAAAAGTTCGACGTGGTATGGTTATGATTCGACATCCTATATTTAAAGAGAGTACACGAATTAGTTAGTTTGATTTAATTACCCATATCGTCTCGAAAAATATTTTAACAAGGGCTAAGAATAATATTTCACTCCAATTCATGACGGGGTTGCCGCGGATCACTTTATGGAGCTATTTAGGCCGATAACCATTTTACCGATTTCAATCTCTGTTGCAACTCTCAGACACTTGCGGGATCCTACGACAACCATCGTTCTTTTGGCATGTTTGATCCCTACTTGCACCAATTTCAAATTAAAATTCTTGGTTGACTCGTGCTAAGCTCGACAATCACTCAAGGATTTTATTTTGCAATTGTAAATCGTCCAACAAGATACACGGTGACACCTCGACAACTACCGGCTCGTGCTAACCTCGACGACCGATAATTTGAAGATACCACACTCACCTTCCACACAGATCCACATGCAATAACTCGATCTAAGCTCGACAATCACTCCATGTTTCACTAGATTCGGGTGCTGTCATCTTTTGGATGGAGCAAGATTTACGTTTTATGAAAACGGGATTTTGTTTCCGGCTTGGTTATAGATTAACTTGTTTAGTGACAAAACCTATTTCCACTTGGTGAGTTAATCTTGTATGTGAGTGCGCGCGAGAGTTGCAAACCATTTTTACCAAATCTCTTGTGATTTTATTTATTTCGAAAAATTATCTAGCATGCGAATCCTAAGCAAACCATGCAAGAATTATAAAAACACATCACACAAATATAAACGAAATAAATTGGAAACCCTTGCCAAAATTCCTATGCGTTCTTCCCGTGAGACAAAACGGGTAGAACGTGGTCAATTTAAGGGACAAAAGGACTCCGATGCGAGCTCCCACTAGAACCGCCATCTCCATTGGATTTCACCGGCTTCTATTGACATCCTCCATCTCCTTTTGACTTCCTTTTGTGTGTCTTCATCCAAATTGTACAATACATACAATAGAAATTGAAATGGCGTACAAGCCACAATAATTTCCTATTTATCTATTACAATTACACGGATGAATGAAATGACATGCAAGCCACAATATTATTACAAATATATCAGTTTTAATAAATATTACAGCCATATGTGATATAAAATCATCAAATGCATCCAAACACACAAAGTCAACCACAAGGTCAAAGGCAAGGTTTACCCATTTCAAATCAACCACATACAACCAAACATAACAAAATGGTAACAAAATTACCAAATAATAATCTGGAACAAATTTCTAGAATTACAAAAGACCAAAAATTCCCGAGACCAAAACTGTTTTTTTACTTGAAACCAAAATCTGTAACAGCGTGTTAGCGCCACTAAGTTTAGGAGTTAGCGCCGCTAACCCGGTTCGAACTGAAAACAAACATTTCGATTTCGGGGTTTTTCAGGCCACCATGTGCAAATCTAACATAAAGGTGGCTCTGATACCACTGTTGGGATTTCGTGGGCTAGCAGCGGAAGCAAAGTACAAACAAAATAGCCCAACGTACAACTCATCAAAGTACAAAACAAGAAATCCCAAAAGAGGACCAAACTCTATGTTCAAGAAATGCAACATGCAAAAGGAAAGAGGTGGTTGTACCTTTCTCCTAAGCTCCAGAAATCTTCAAACCACGTGGTGATGATCCTCCAAGAACAAAATGCGGATCTTCTATTGAGGTATACCCCGGTAACACGCCAACCTCGAGTCCTAGCTCTCCTCTAGTGATACTTCAACTTGAATATCACCTTTGGAACAGCAACAAGATAGATTTCTGGAACCACACTTGAAAACTATCTCTAAGTCTAAAAATTAGACCTTAAGAGTGTTTTTGGTGTATCTCGTCTAGAGAGAAAGAAGATAGTAAAAACTATGCACCCACCCCTTTTCTCTATGTTTCCAGATCACTATATCCTCCTCTACACCGTCCAAAGACTTATACACTTGTTACCCATGCATTGGCCAGCCTTGGAGGTGATTTGACAAAAAGCACATGCAGCCATAGCGGCACTAACCACTTAAAGTTAGTGGCGCTAACGCGGCCTATCAGTGATATGACACAAAGTACATGCAACCTTAGCGGTGCTAACCTTTAGGGTTTAGCGGCGTTAATCTTTAAAGTTAGCGGCACTAACGCGGCTTGCGATGTCAACTTTTGTCTTTTGTCAATTTTGGTCCCTTTACTTTAGTTGCTGTTAGGTTTGACCCCGGTGTATGACCTAATAGGCCATACATCATCAGCAGCGGTCTATATTGCTTACATGCATTAGTGGGCATATTCTAACAAGTGCATTACATCACTGGATCCATGCTGTCTATTTTAATACCAAATCTCATCAAATGAGATACAGTAGCAGATGCGACACCCAGATGTATTCTATTTGGTAAGGATCTTTCTTTTCTTTTGATCCTGTCTCACCCACGGCTTACTAACTATTTTTTAACTTCTCCCTCAAACTCTCGTTCAGAATATATGTATGTACCTATTTTTGTTAGATACATAAGAACACTTGTTATTATTCGAAACCAAATGACAAATCATGTGATATACAACAAAAATGATTGTCAAGAAATTCAGTGTTGAGTTGGATTGTCAAGAACAAATTGAACAATCAGGAAATTTGAATAATCAGGATGTTTGAACAAATGATGTAATCCGAAGTGATTCAGGTATCAACAATGTAATGAAGATCAATGGTGTTAGAATATGCCCACTGATGCGTGTACACCATTTGAATCACTATGGATGATGTATGGGCCTATTGGGTCATACACCGGGGTCAAATCTGGCAGCAACTTAAGTAAAAGGATCAAAAATGACAAAAGGCTGAAGTTGACTTTGCAGGCTAGGTTAGCGCCGCTAACACTTATGGATTAGAGACGCTGCAACTGCATGTGCTTTACGTCAAGCCATCTGACAGGCCACGTTAGCGCCGCTAACTCTTAAATGTTAGCGCCGCTAACTCTGGGTTAGCGCCGGTACGGGCGGACGTGACTTGTTGTCATATCACCTCTTCACCAAGCCTATGCATGTAAGTTTCTTATTCGAACTTGGCCGGTTTTGGGGTATACCACGTGACTTTCTGGAGTTTATAAAACAGTCTTATAGAACCTCATTTTACACTCTTAGCAATACATACTTTTGTGAGACTCTTAAGTGCTTCAAGAGTGACTTAGTGAGTTCTAGAGAGAGTTTAGTTCTAGAATCTTGATCCTAGCTCGGTTTTTGCTGTTCCTCAAGTGATTTTCTAGAGAGTTTAGTTCTAGAATCAAGAGAGTTGCGTGTTACCGGGGTACTACCTACTAGTCGATTCGTTCAAGCAAGGAGGAGCAAGTTCATCAATTACACCAACATTTTCTGGAGCTCAGGAGCTGGTATAACCTCCTTAACTCTCTCCTTTTGTTGCATTTGTATTCATAGAGCTTGGTCCATGTTTGGGGTTTCATGATTTTGTGCTTTATTTGCTTGTACCATGGGCTTATTATGTTGTTCTTTGCTTCCGTTGCGTGCCCTGCAAACCCCAACAGTGGGATCAGAGCCACCTCTATCAATCTGGGTTAGCGGCGCTACCTTTGGGTTAGCGGCGCTAACGCCCTGTAACAGTTTTTTGTTCTTGGTTAAAAATAGATTTTGGTCTCTGGTTTTCGGCTTGATTTTTGAGCTTCTGGATATTTTATCTTGTTTTTATGATGTAAATTCCAGTAGCATTCTCATGTTTGGTTGTATGTGGATATGTAAGTTGGTAACCTTTCCTAGACCAAATGGTTGATTTTGTGTGTTTGGATGTTTGGTTGGTTATATTATTATTCTTATGATAAATTTGAAATAATAATGTGGCTTGCATGCCATTACATTCATCCATGTAATTGTAATAGATAAATAGGTATTTTATGGCTTGTATGCCATTTTATTCTTTTGTATGTATTATTTTATGGCTTCTATGCCATATCACTGCCGATAATGTGCGGGGCTATTGGGTCATACACCTAACTTCTACCCTAGTAGCCCTAAGTGGAAATAGCCGGTCAAAATGGTCAAATTCCAGTTGACCTAGGCTTGACGACCGTGAAGGATGCTCCACGGGTCATGAAGCAAGGTGTCCCCACGAGTCCTTACACGAGCATTTTGGCTCGTGGACCAGAGTGGCTTCACGGTCCTCCACGGACCGTGAATGGATCGTGAAGGATAAATGCGCCACGAATACCTCTACGACTTCTAAAAAAACACGGCACGGGCCGTGGAGCTTTTAAGCTTCACGGGCCGTGAGAGCCCGTGAGGGGTCGTGAAGCCCGGAAAACTAAGTGGCACTTGAATTTTATTGGCTTTGGTTTGGTGGTCCAATCAGACTTCAAACTGTGGCCGGCTAGAGGACTTCAAGTGACGAAAATGTGGTTTATTTAAGGGGTTACCTTGATAGCCATTTGAACTTTTTGTTACTTGTGAAGTACATACACACAAAACACTTCAAAGAGGAGTTCTTGTGAGGTTGAGTGTTTAGTTCCAGAGATAAGAGGGCTGAGATTGTTGTTCAACAAAGGGTGTGTGAACCATAATTGACTTGCTAGCACAAAGGTAGAAGTTCTTTGGTGTATAACTTCGGTAGAGGAGCTTGGAGGCCATTTTCTTCAAGTTTTAGTTCATCCCAACCAAGTTCAACCTTTATCCACTAGCTAGGAGCTTAGGAGAAAGGTATAACCATTTCTACCCTTGTGTTTGTCTTGTTATGGTTGCATGCAAGTTAGTTTCAAGTTTATACCATTCTATGGAGTTCAAGAAATTGTTGATGTAAATTGTCTATATCTTTGCTTCCGTTGCGTTTCTGTGATGTACTTGAACTCCTACAGTGGTATCAGAGCCATCTTGACACCTTGCATGCACCATTTTGGCCTGAAAATCATTTTTATGCGTAACTGGACATTGTGTCCAGGTGGTCTTCACGGGCGTGAAGCTTATTCTTAACGGTCGTGAAACTCCAGGTTCACGGGCGTGAAGGTTTTTCTTCACGGTCGTGAAGCCTCCACGACTTCAGTGTGGGGTTGAAGTCGTGAAAGGGTTTTTTGAAAATTTTCACGAGTCGTGAGACTCACTGGCTTCACGGGCCGTGAGAAGCCGTGAAGGTCAGTGGTCGTGAAGGTCGTCTGGAAATTGTTTTTTGACCCGTTTTAAAAGAAAAACTTTGTAAAAATGATTTGGCCAATTTTTACCATTTTAGAAAACCCCATAATATCCTAACTCGCATATTTATATGTATCGGACGGTATTGGCATGATAACGCGCACGTGCATATACTTGTGTTGTGTATGTATGGATATGGATTTTCAAAGTGTTTGGAATTCCTAATACATACGTACAAGATTTATTCACTCGTGCCTTGAGTGTTTTAGGTAGTTTTGGAATAAATCTAGTTGGGATATTTTACACGGTTTGGTGTGGTACACCGTGTTGTTTTGTGATGTTTGTGGTGGTTGTTTGTAAATCCGGTAACATTGAGCCTTACGACCTATGTGATGTGCTTTGGTTGGTTGTAATTATTTATTCATTCTTTTGGTGGTTTGTACCACACTTGGTTTGTAATAATTAATTAATTCATTCGGTTCGTAATATTTGACTGCTTGCATGCCAATTTCCTATTCTTTGTAATTGTTAGTTTTAGCTTAGAATAGTTATCGTGGCTTCCATGCCGTTTCCTTTTAAGTTTGTATATTGTAAAAGGAGAACCGAAAGACAACCAAAGAAGAACCGGGAGGAGGTGTCTTTGCTCAATCTTGGATCCGGAGGTCGGTAGGAGACGCAAAGGATCAAGTGGGAGGAGCACGCATCTAGTCATTCAGAGTTTGTCCTTAGATGACTTAGTCTTGTCCGTTGGGTCACGGGCAAGACGCATAGGGTTGGCTCGTTTCCGGATGTGTTTGCTATGCGTGGTTATTTTATTTATTTTGTATTTCTTGCTTGGTTGTTTAGTTTCTTCGCAAGCTTGAAAAATTTTCAAAATAAATTAAACCAAGAGTTTTGAATTGGTTAAAAAACCCTCGCGCGCCACAACAAGAATTGGTTAAACTTTGTTTTAACCGGAGAAATCAAAATCCCGATTTTCTCAAAAGTAAATTGTTAGAATCTGCCCCGATAATATATGTACGCCTTAGAGCACTGCCGATGATGTATGGGCCTATAAGGGTCACAAACCGGGGTCTAACATGACAGCAAATAAGATTGAGGGACCAAAGATGGCAAAAGTTAAAGTTAGCAATGCAGGCCACGATAGCGCCGCTAACTTAACGAGTTAGCGCCGCTAACTGTTAAAGGTTAGCGCCGCTATGGTTGCATGTGCTTTACGTCAAATCGAAGTCAGGCCCCGTTAACGCCGCTACGGGTCAAGGTTTATTGCCGCTATCTTATGGTTAGCGCCGCTAACCCTGCATGGGATTTGTGTCAAAATCACCTCCACTTGTATCCAATAGAGGAAAGGTTCTAGAACCGACTTGCCCGGTTAATGGGGATATAGAGGGTCGGTTTTGAGTCTATAAAAGACTTAAGAGCTGGACTTTATTTACTCTTGGTCAATTTCTCTCTAAAAACCCACATATCTCTCTTACTTGATACCTACCTTGGTGATTTAGTGGAGTAGAGACTTTGGTTTCCAGAAATCTCTTGCTGTTCCTGAGTGAAATTTCGTGGTGAAGATTTCTCTCAAGCTAGCTAGCACTTGGTGTTGGACTTGTTCCCGGTTTGCGATTTCAAGAGAAGACAACAAGAAGAAGAAGGTGTTTCTTGCTTCTACATCCACGATCAACCACCAACAAGAAGTTTACTGGAGCATAGGAGCTGGTATAACTCTCTTACCTTCTTGTTTAGTTGCTATTTTGTACATAGAGTAGATCCATGCTTGGGATTTCATTGTTTTGAACACTTGTATGCATGATTTTTGTTGTTCTCGCTTCCGTTGCGTGTTATTGAAATTCCAACATAAATCACACGCCAACCATAAGATGACACCACCCGAATCTAGTGAAGCAAGATCGGTTGTCGAGCTTTAGCCAAGATCGGTTTTGTGTAACTGTGTGGAAAGTACGTGTGGCAACTCGCAAGGTTAGAATGTCGAGCTTTAGCCGAGCCGGCCATTGGGCTAGAGTACCACCGTGTATCTTGATGGTCGATTTACAATTCCCAGACTTAAAACGCCTTGGTAGTTGTCGTGCTAAGTAGCTCCATGAAGTGATCAAACATGCCAAATGTGTGCTATGAGTACCTAGGATCCCGCAAGTGTCTAAGAGTTGCAATCGCGGATTGCAATCGGTAAAGTGTTTACCGGCCTAAGTAGCTCCATGAAGTGATCCGCGGCAAACCCGTCATGGATTGGGGTACTTTGAGGTTCTTGGCCCTTGTTAACATAATTTGTTTTATAAACAAGTGGGTAATTATTTAACAAGGATTTAATACGTCATACTAACCAAACTTCGTATTTTGCTTATAGATGGCATGTATGGCATCTACTAGCACCAACACTAACACCGCAAACATGTCACTACGTCCTTTCCTTGAGAAGGAGAATCTTCAAGCACCTAACTTTATGGATTGGTTTAGGACATTGAGAATTGTCCTACGCCACGAAATGAAGCTTGAGGTCTTGGAGCCTCCTCTTCCGGAAGCTCCGGCTGTTAACGCACCAAGGGCTACAAAGGACGCGTATGAAAAGCGTGTCCGTGACACAAACGATGTCACTTGCCTCATGCTTATGACCATGAGTCCCGAGTTTCAACGACAATTTGAGATTGTGAGTGCGTATGACATGATAACGTAGCTGAAGGACATGTTCCAGATGCAAGCTAGGCATGAATTGTACGAATGTGTCAAAGCCTTTGTTGGTTGACGGATGCAGGAAGGCGGCAACATGAGTTCACATGTCCTTCGTATGAAGGGCTATGTGGATCAATTGGAGAGGTTGGGGTTCCCGATGGGGAAAGAGTTAGCGGTTGTAATAATCCTCCAATCTTTGCCTCCTTCTTACGGGCCCTTCATTGTGAACTTCCATATGGATAAAACCATAATGGAGCTTCACTGCATGTTGAAGACCGCCAAGTCTAACATGACCAAGACGAAGCCCACTTCCTCCACTGTCGTCCTTACCATCAGAGAGGGTGGCAAGAAGAGGAAGCAACCCGATTCGGCATCTAAGGGGAAGGGAAAGGCCAAGGTGGCAACACCAAAGCCTAAGCCTAACCTAACCCCAGAGGCAAAGGGGAAACCAGTGGCTGCCGCTGCCACCTCACCGGAAGAGGCAACCTGCTTCTTCCGCGGGGAAAAGGGTCACTACCGACGTAGTTGCCCCAAGTACACGGAGGAGCTCAAGAAGTTGAGATCCAAAGGTGCCGCTGCCTCCGGTATGTACATGATTGAACTCCATAACACTTCTACTTCAAACACCTGGGTTTTTGACAGCGGGTGTGGTACTCACATTTGTAATAATGTGCAGGTACTAACAAGAAGTAGGGACCTTGTTGATGGAGAGCTGGATCTCATCATGGGAAAAAAGGTGGTTGTCCCGGTTGAGAAGATAGGAAGTGTGGAACTTGCCTTTCAATCTGGCTTATCTATTGTTTTATCAAATGTTTGTTATTCGCCCTGCGTCGTAAGAAACATTATTTCTTTATATGCATTGTACGACGATGGATTTGATTTTGAATTAAAAAATGGTTCTATTTTGTGTTATAAGAATGGGTCTTTTTATTTCAAAGCATCTCCATGTCATGGCATATATGAAACAAGCGTAAGCTTTAGAAATAATAGATCAATCATGAATGTTGATGCGGGATCCAAAAGTGTTTTGGATAAAATGTCTCTTTGGCATGGTCGGTTAGGCCACATAAACAAGAAATGCATCGCCAAGCTCCAAGCGGATGGGATCTTGGAATCATTTAACCACGGGTCTAATGAAGTATGTGAATCTTGTGTGTTGGGCAAGATGACCAAAGCACCCTTCAAGCATGCCACTAGAGATCACTCCCGCTACCTCGTTACCTTTATTGATGATTATAGTCGATATGGGTATGTCTACTTGGTGAGACAAAAGTCTGAAACCTTTGAGGTGTTCAAGACATATAAAACTGAAGTGGAAAATCAACTTGGGAAGAGGATTAAGATGCTTAGATCCGATAGAGGTGGAGAGTATCTTAGTTCCGAATTCCGAGACCATCTTAGAGATTGTGGGATTGTCTCGCAATTAACCCCTCCTAGGACGCCTCAATTAAATGGTGTCGCCTAGAGGAGGAACCGAACATTGTTAGATATGGTTTGGTCTATGATGTGTCACACGGACGTTCCCATTACATTTTGGGGTTACACTATTGAGACGGCTGGTAGAATCCTTAACCTCCTACCAACAAAGAAGGTTAAAAGAACACCGTATGAGATGTGGCATGGAAAGGTTCCATCCATTTCATATTTGAAGGTCTGGGGATGTCCTGCCTACCTGAGACGTGAGGTGGAGGACAAATTAGAGCCCAGGGCCGAAAGGTGTTTCTTCATTGGATATCCTGCTAGGTCTATGGGGTATTTGTTTTACAAACCTTTGGAGAACAAGGTGTTTGTTGCTCGAAGGGCAGTCTTACTTGAGAGGGAGCTGATATCCAAGAACGCTAGTGGGAGCAAGGTTGATCTCGAAGAAATTCGAGAGCTTACCGATGTAGAACCTGATGTTGGAACTAGCTCAAATCTGGCAACGGTTGAGTCTCAGCAAGATGATGCTGGAGATAATGATGTAGATCCATTACCTCTAAGAAGATCTGGTAGAAGTCGGCATGAGCCAGAGAGATATGGTTTTCACATATCTGAGGGTACCGACATGGTAGTTGTTTCTGATGAACCTGCCAAATACCAGGACGCTGTGGTAGGCCCTGAGTCCGCCAAGTGGAAAGATGAAATGGAATCCGAGATTAAATCTATGGCCGATAACCAGGTTTGGGACTTGGTAGATCCTGTGCCGGGGTGTAAGCACGTCGGGTGCAAGTGCGTCTACAAGAAGAAGATCGGTGTAGATGGCGAGGTAGACATCTTCAAAGCCCGACTGGTGGCTAAGTGTTTTACTCAAACTCATTGTGTTGACTATGAGGAAAGCTTTTCCCCGGTGGCTATGTTGAAGACTATCCGAATACTCATGGCCATTGCCGCATTTTATGAATATGAAATATGGCAAATGGACGTCAAAACCGCGTTCCTTAATGAAACACTATCAGAGGAGGTGTATATGGCACAACCTGAGGGTTTTGTAGATCCTGAGTTCCCGGATAGAGTCTGCAAGCTTAAGAACTCCATCTATGGACTTAAGCAAGCCTCTCGGAGCTGGAACCTGTGCTTTGATGAGAAGGTAAAAGAGTTTGTCTTCTCTTAAAGCAAGGATGAGCCATGCGTATACATCAGGGCTAGTTGGAGCATAGCTGTATTCCTGGTCCTTTATGTGGATGATATTATGCTAATTGGGAACGACGTCCCAACTTTGCAAGGTGTAAAAACCTGGCTAGGGAGTTGTTTATCAATGAAGGATTTGGGAGATGCAGCTTATATTCTTGCGATTAAAATCTATAGCGATAGATCCCGCAGGTTGATTGGTTTGAGCCAAAGCACGTACATTGACAATGTCCTAAAGAGATTTAGGATGGGGGACTCCAAGAAGGGGTTCATACCTTTGTCACATGGTTTGGTATTGAGTAAGACTCAATGCACGAGTTCCCCTGAGGAACGGGAAGTAATGAGGTGACTCCCTTATGCTTCGGCAATAGGCTCGATCATGTACGCAATGCTATATACTAGGCCTGATGTCTCTTGTGCATTGAGTATGACAAATAGATATCAAGCCAACCCTGGTGAGGCACATTGGACAGCGGTGAAGAACATTCTCAAGTATCTTCGGAGGACTAAGCAGATGTTCTTAGTATATGGTGGGGAAGAAGAGCTGAGGGTAACTGGTTACTCTGATGCTAGCTTCCAAACCGACAGGGATGACTGCTGATCTCAATCGGGGTTTGTGTTGCTGTTAAATGGTGGTGATATCTCCTGCAGAAGTTCCAAACAAGACACGGTGGTTGATTCCACGACCGAGTCTGAGTACATTGCAGCAAGTGAAGCTGCAAAGGAGGCTGTATGGATGAGGAAGTTCATCCTTGATCTGGTAGTGGTTCCTAGCATTGCCGACCCTATTGAGATTTTCTGTGACAACGAGGGTGCGGTAGCATTGGCAAAGGAACCGAGATCTCACCGACGCACAAGGCACATTCCGCGGAAATATCATTATATCCGGGACATGGTCGAGAATGTAGATATTGTCATCAGCAGAGTGCACACGTATAGCAATGTGGCAGATCCGTTCACTAAACCGTTATCGCAAGCTAAGCACGATGCCCACACCCATGCTATTGGTATTAGATTTGCTAGTGATTTGGTCTAAGTTTGTATATTGTATTGTTTGGTTATTGTATTTGATAATGCGCAAGTTGCGGGTATTACTTTAAATCTTTATTGTGTTCCAACTTAGCATGTTTTATACTTACCTGAATGTTTTACATTCTAAATGTCCACAGTCAGTCATTATCCATGGGAAGGAAGTCTGAACGAAGATTGAGGAAAGTGATTGGGCATGTGTCCAACAGTGATTGGGACACGGGGATGCAATACTTCACCTCTACTTGAAAGGGGTTTCAAGTGACTGGATGACCCACACCTGACTCCACTTTGTGGTATTAGTCATGAGTGGATAAGGATGATAATATCATTTCATCCTTAGACTAGAGATGCATGTGACTGCATCACTTTGGTTTGCTTTGTTCTAATTGTTTTCAAACGCAGTCAATAACTAGCTGTTATAAAGGGAGCAGTTGGGCAGAATATGATCACTGTGGTGGGCAATGTAGTAAAAGGAATTTGTTCCTCTGTTTAGAGAGATATCCCTGGGCCCCTCGATGATTGGGCGCTGACACCAAAATGCATGGCCATGCTCGAGTGTGCAATGATTTGAGTAATGGATTGCAACTTGTATATTTTGGTCACCACCAATCTCAATCGAGAAACATAATCGTTAAGGACTGAAAATGACTTAGTACCATGTCTCGCCTTCACTTGGATATCGTGAACAAAGGGATGATTGATCACTTATCTATAGGACCATTTCAAACCTTTAAGGTTGTGATTTGGCACTTTTTAGGGATGACATACCCCGTACAGACTTGGGGGCAGAGATGTCTTGCTAGTGGCCACTCTCTGTCTATGATACTTATGGATACGGTGTGTCATATGCAAGTGGGAGTCTGTTGGAGTATGCCTACTGACACACGTATGCCATATCACTGTCGATAATGTGCGGGCCTATTAGGTCATACACCTAACTTCTACCCTAGTAGCCCTAAGTGAAAAAAGCCTGTCAAAATGGTCAAGGAAGGTGTCCCCACGAGTCCTTACAGTTGACCTAGGCTTCACGACCGTGAAGGATGCTCCACGGGTCGTTAAGGAAGGTGTCCCCACGAGTCCTTACACGAGCATTATGGCTCGTGGACCAGAGTGGCTTCACAGTCTTTCACGGACCGTGAAGGGATCGTGAAGGATAAATGCGCCACGAATACCTTTACGACTTCTAAAAAACACAGCACGGGCCGTGGAGCTTTTAAGCTTCACGGGGCGTGAGAGCCCGTGAGGGGTCGTGAAGCCCGGAAAACTAAGTGGCACTTGAATTTTATTGGCTTTGATTTGGTGGTCCAATCAGAATTCAAGCTGTGGCCAGCTAGAGGACTTCAAGTGACGAAAATGTGGTTTATTTAAGGTGTTAATTTGATAGTCATTTGAACTTTTTGTTACTTGTGAAGTATATACACACAAAACACTTCAAAGAGGAGTTCTTGTGAGGTTTAGTGTTTAGTTCCAGAGATAAGAGGGCTGAGATTGTTGTTCAACAAAGAGTGTGTGAACCACAATTGATTTGCTAGCACAAAGGTAGAAGTTCTTTGGTGTATAACTTCGGTGGAGGAGCTTGGAGGCCATTTTCTTCAATTTTTAGTTCATCCCAACCAAGTTCAACCTTTATCCACTAGCTAGGAGCTTAGGAGTAAGGTATAACCATTTCTACCCTTGTGTTTTCCTTGTTATGGTTGCATGCAAGTTAGTTTCAAGTTTATACCATTCTATGGAGTTCAAGAAATTGTTGATATAAATTTCTTATATCTTTGCTTCCGTTGCATTTCTGTGATGTACTTGAACTCCTACAGATGGGCCAAAGGAGATGGAGCATGGTGTCCATGAAGCCGATGAAGTCCAATGGAGATGGCGGCGTTAGTGGGAGCTCACATCGAAGACTTTGTCCTTAGAATTGACCAAGTTCTTCCCGTTTGGCTTACGGGAAGAACGCATAGGTTTTTATGGCAAGGGTTACCAATTATAGTATTTTATGCGTGTGATGTGATTTTGTATGCATGGATTGTTTGGGATTCGCATGCTAGATAATTTTTCGAAAATTAACAAAATCACAAGAGATTTGATAAAATGGTTTACAACTCTCTCGCGCGCTCACATACAAGATTAACTCCCCTAGTGAAAAAAATAGGTTTTTTTTGCTAATTAGTTAATCTAAAAGCAAACCGGAAACAAACGCCCCTCTTTCCACGAAACATAAATCATGCACCATCCGTAAGACGATACCACCCAAATCTAGTCTTATGGGTTTTGGTTGTCGAGCTAAGCACGAGCCAACTCCCATAAAACTGTGTGGAAGGTGAGTGTGGCAAATTCACAATTTTGGTTGTCGAGCATAGCACGAGCCAACTTTTGTGAGTTTGTAATCGTATCTCTTGACGGAAAATTTGTTGGAGTATGCCCACTGACACACGTATGCCGTATCACTGCCGATGATGTGCGTGCCTATTGGGTCATACACCTAACTTCTACCCAAATAGCCCTAAGTGAAAACTGCAGGTCATAATGGTCAAATTCCAGTTGACCTAGGCATCACGACCGTGAAGGATGCTCCACGGGTCGTGAAGCAAGGTGTCCCCACGAGTTCCTACTTGGGCTTTACAGCTAATGGATTAATGTGGCTTCACAGTCCTTCACGGACCAGGAAGAGGATCGTGAAGGAAAAATGCGCCACGGATACCCTTACGACTTGAAGGAACACGGCACGGGCCGTGAAGCTTAAAAGCTTCACGGGCCGTGAGAGCCCGTGAGGGGTCATGAAGCCCGGAAAACTAAGTGGCACTTGAATTTGTTGGCAGTGGTTTAGTGGTCCAATCAAAATTCAAGCTGTGGTCGGCTAAGGGACTCCAAGTGACGAAAACATGGTTTATTAAAGGTGTTACCTTGATAGCCATTTAATCTTTTTGTCATTTTGAAAGCTTAAACACTCTAAACACTTCGAAGAGAAGTTCTTGTGAGGTTGAGTGTTTAGTTCCAGAGATTGAGGGGCTGCGATTGTTGTTCAACAAAGAGTGTGTTAACCAGAATTGATTTGCTAGCACAAAGGTTGAAGTTCTTTGGTGTATAACTTCGGTGGAGGAGCTTCGGAGAAAGGTATAACCATTTCTACCCTTTTGTTTGTCTTGTTATGGTTGCATGCAAGTTTGTTTAAAGTTTAAACCATTCTATGGAGTTCAAGAAATTGTTGATGTAAATTGCTTATATCTTTGCTTCCGTTGCGTTTCTATGTGGGGTTGGGGTCGTGAAAAACATTTTTATGCAAAGTGGACTCCAAGAGGTTTCGGATGGAGGACTCCAAGAAGGGGTTCATACCTATGTCACATGGTTTGGTATTGAGTAAGACTCAATGCCCGAGTTCCCCTGAGGAACGAGAAGTAATGAGGCGAGTACCTTATGCTTCGGCAATTGGCTCGATCATGTACGCCATGCTATGTACTAGGCCTGATGTCTCTTGTGCCTTGAGTATGACAAATAGATATCAAGCCAACCCTAGTGAGTCACATTGGACAGCGGTGAAGAACATTCTCAAGTATCTTCGGAGAACTAAATAAATGTTCTTAGTATATGGTGGGGAAGAAGAGTTGAGGGTAACTGGTTACTCCGATGCCAACTTTCAAACCGACTGGGATGACTACCGATCTCAATCGGGGTTCGTGTTCCTGTTAAACTGTGTTGCTATCTCCTGGAGGAGCTCCAAACAAGACACGGTGGCTGATTCCACGACCGAGTCTGTGTACATTCCGGCAAGTGAAGCTGCAAATGAGTCTGTATGGATGAGGAAGTTCATCCTTGATCTGGGAGTGGTTCCTGTTAGAAATATGCCCATTAATGCACGTACGTCATATGGACCACTGCTGATGATGTGTTGGCCTATTGGGTCATACACCGGGGTCTAACCTGACAGCAGCTTAAGTTAAGGGACCAACAATGGCAAAAGACAAAAGTTGACATCACAGGCCGCGTTAGCGCCGCTAACTCTTAAGGTTTAGCGCCGGTAAGTCCTAGTGGTTAGCGCCGCTACGGCCACATGTACTTTGTGTCTAATCACTAATAGGGAGCGTTAGCGCCGCTAACTATTTAGAGTTAGCGCCGCTAACCCTGCCAGTGCCATTTTTCAAATGCACCTCCTAAACTAGCCAATGCTTGTGGATATGGTTATCTCGAGGCTTGGATTCCGTTGTCGTGTACCACGAACCCCAATAGTGGTATAAGAGCTAGCTCTACACTGGTTTTGCACTAGATGGCCAAGAAAATCCGAAAAATGTGATTTTTTGGTTCTGTCCAGAGTTTAGCGGTGCTAACTTTTCCATGTTAGCGGCGCTAAACCTTTCGTAGCGGCCGCTAAGGCGTCTCGTGATAGCGGCGCTAACCTGAAGTTAACCGCGCTAACTTTTATAGTTAGCGGCGCTAACCCTTTCTGGCAGAACGCAAGTTTTGTTCTAAAATCAATTTTGTTGGATTTTTGGGCTGTTTGTTCTTGATGGAATTGTTCCAGATTTGTGATGTGATTCTCTTTAAGTTCCCTTATGTATTGGTTGGTGTATTTATATGTGGATTAACATTATGGCATGAAAATGGTTAATTGCATATACTTACATTGTGTACATATGACTATGGAATTTTGACTTGTTTAAGGTTCCTAATGCATATGTACATAGGATTATTAGTGCCTTGAGTGATTAGATAATCTTAACCAAGACATATAAGTTTACATGGTTTTGTGTGGCACATCATGTGTAGTTTTAAATTTCTTATATGTGGTTGTGATATTAGAATCCGGTAACAATATGAGCCATGAGACCTATGTGATGTGTTTGGTTGTTTAAATTAATGTATTCATTCATTTGGTGGTTTGTACCACAATGGTTTGTAATAATTAATTTAATTATTCGGTTTGTATATTTAACGGCTTGCATGCCGATTTTCTATTCTTTGTAATTTGTAGCATTAGCTTAGAATAGTAAATTGTGGCTTGCATGCCATTTCCTTTTAAATTTGTAAATTGTAAAAGGAAAACCGAAGCAACCAACAAGGACCATGGAGGATGTCTTGGCGTACTTGGATCCGGAGGTCGGTGGGAGACGCAATGGATCAAGTGGGAGATGCACACATCGGGTCATTCGGTCTAGTCCTTAGATGACTTAGTCTTGCACGTTGGCTCACATGCAAGATGCATAGGATTGGCTCGTTACCGGATATATATTACATGCGTGGTTGATTTTATTTTGTTTATTTTCTTGCATGGATGCTTAGGATCTTCGCATGCTAGAAAAATTTTCAAAGTAATAAAATCAAAGAGTTTTAAATCGGTTTACAAACTCCGCGCGCCACATAGACAAGAATTGGTTAAAAGTGTTTTAACCGGAGAAACAAAAACCCGTTTTTCAAAAGTAAATCTCACACCACCTGGAAGATGACACCGCCCAAATCTAGTGAATCAAGATTGATCGTCGAGCTCTAGCCGAGATCGATTTTGCGTAACTGTGTGGAAGGCGCGTGTGGCAACTCGCAAGGTCAGTGGTCGAGATTTAGCTGAGCCGGCCATTGGGCTAGAGTACCACCGTGTATCCTGACGGACGATTTACAAATTCCAAGACTTAAACGCAATGGTAGTTGTCGAGCTTTAGCCGAGCTATCAAAGTGTATTAGAGTACCTAGGATCCCGCAAGTGTCTAAGAGTTGTGATCCCGGATTACAATTGGTAAAGTGCTTACCGCCCTAAAATAGCTCTATGAAGTGATCCGCGGAAAACCCGTCACGGATTAGGGTATTTTGAGGTTCTTAGCCCTTGTTAATATAATTTGTTTTATAACAAGTGGGTAATTATTTTAACAAGGATTTAATATGTCATAACTAACCAAATTTCGTATTTTGCTTGTAGATGGCATCTACTAGAAACACCAACACCACCAACATGTCACTCCGTCCATTTTTGGAAAAGAAGAAACTCACTAGGCCGAACTTCATTGATTGGCATAGGACTTTAAGAATCGTCCTACGTCAAGAGATGAAGTTAGAGGTCCTTGAGTCACCTCTTCCGGAACCACCGGCAATCAACGCGCCAAGGGCCGTAAAGGATGCGCATGAAAAGCGTGTCCGTGACACTAATGATGTTACTTTCCTAATGCTAACGACCATGAGTCCCGAATTGCAAAGGCAATTCGAGAAAGTGAGTGCGTTTGAGATGATTTCTCCGCTTAAGGACATGTTCCAATTGCAAGCAAGGCAAGAGCTTTATGAGTGTGTCAAGGCCTTTCTCGGTTGCAAGATGCCAGAGGGCAGCAATGTAAGCTCCCACATCCTTAAGATGAAAGGGTATGTGGATCAGCTAGAGGAGTTGGGCTTTCCCATGGGGAAAGAGTTGGCGGTTGAAATAATCCTGCAATCTTTGCCTCCGTCATATGGACCGTTCATTGTGAACTTCCATATGCATAGTATGGATAAAACCATTATGGAATTGCACGGCATGCTCAAGACTACTGAGTCCGAGCTTGCCAAGGCAAAGCCCTCCACCTCCACTACCGTCCTCACAATCAACGAAGGTGGGGACAAGCGGAAGAAACCCGCTTCGGGTTCCAAGGGGAAGGGAAAGAAGAAGGCCAAGGCCCAAGGGCCGAAGCCTAAACCTAACCCAACTCTTGAGCCGAAGGGGAAGCAAGTGGCTTCCGCTGCCACCTCTCACGAAGAGGCAACCTGCTACTTCTGCGGGGAGAAGGGTTACTACCGGCATAGTTGCCCCAAGTACACGGAGGAGCTCAAGAAGCTTCCCTCTAAAGGTGCCGCTGCCTCCGATACGTACATGATTGAGCTCCATAACACTTCTACTTCTAACACCTGGGTTTTAGACATCGGGTGTGGTACTCACGTTTTTAATAATGTGCAGGTACTAAGAAGATGTAGGGACCTGGTTGATGGAGAGCTGGATCTCATCATGGGAAACAAGGTGGTTGTCCCGGTTGAGAAGATTGGGAGTGTGGAGCTCGCCTTTCCTTCCGACTTATCTATTGTTTTAGAAAATGTTTGTTATTCGCCCTGCGTGGCAAGAAACATTTTATCACTTTATGCTTTATATGACATTGGATTTGACTATAAATTTGAGAATGGTAGCATTTTATGTTACAAAGATCATGTCTTATATTTTAAAGCTTTTCCATGTCATGGCATTTATGAGGCAAGTGTAAACTTGCAAAACAATAGATCAATCATGAATGTTGATTCGGGATCCAAAAGTGTTTTGGATAAGTTATCTCTATGGCATGATCGGTTAGGCCACATAAACAAGAAACGCATGGTTCAAATGAAGTATGCGAATCTTGTTTATTGGGCAAAATAACCAAAGCACCCTTCACCGGTGTATGTGAGAGGGCGCAAGACTTGTTGGATATCGTTCACACTGATGTGTGTGGTCCGTTCAAGCATGCCACAAGAGATCATTCCCGCTATTTCGTTACCTTTATTGATGATTATAGTCGATACGGGTATGTCTACTTGGTGAGACAAAAGTCGGATACCTTTGAGGTGTTCAAGACTTATCAAACGAGGTGGAAAATCAACTAGGGAAAAGAATTAAGATGCTACGGTCTGATAGAGGCGGTGAGTATCTTAGTTCTTAGTTCCGCGAACATCTAAGGAGTTGTGAGATTGTCTCGCAACTAACACCTCCTAGGACTCCACAACTAAATGGTGTTGCCGAGAGGAGGAACCGAACATTACTAGATATGGTTCGGTCTATGATGGTTCGTACGGACGTTCCCGTTACGTTTTGGGGATATGCGATTGAAACGGCTGGTAGAATCCTTAACCTCGTACCAACAAAGAAGGTTAAGAAAACACCGTATGAGATGTGGCATGGAAAGGTTCCATCCATTTCATATTTAAAGGTCTGGGGTTGTCCTGCCTACGTGAGACGTGAGGTTGAGGACAAATTGGAGCCCAGGTCCGAAAGGTGCTTTTTCATTGGTTATCCCGCCGTGTCTATGGGATATTTGTTTTACAAACCTTCAGAGAACAAGGTATTTGTTGCTCGTAGGGCAGTGTTCCTTGAGAGGGAACTGCTATCCAAAGACGCTAGTGGGAGAAAGGTTGATCTTGAAGAAATTCAAGAGCCTGCCAATGTAGAACCTGATGTTGGGACTAGCTCACAACCCGTAAGGGTTGATTCTCAGCATGATGATGCTGGAGATAATGTAAACCCGTTGCCTATTAGAAGATCTGGTAGAAGTCGGCATGAGCCAGAGAGATATGGTTTTAACATATCTGAGGGCACCGACATGGTAGTGGTCTCTGATGAGCCTACCAAATACCGGGACGCTGTGGTGGGCCCTGAGTCTGCCAAGTGGCTAGAAGCAATGGAATCCGAGATTCAATCCATGTCGGATAATCAAGTCTGGGACTTGGTTGATCCCGTGCCAGGATGTAGACCCGTAGGGTGCAAATAGGTCTTCAAGAAGAAGATCGGCATGGATGGCGAGGTAGACACCTTCAAGGCCCGACTGGTGGCTAAGGGTTTCACTCAAACTCATGGTATAAACTATGAGGAAACCTTTTCCCCGGTGGCTATGATGAAGTTTATCCGGATACTTTTGGCCATTGCCGCATTTCATGATTATGAGATTTGGCAAATGGATGTCAAAACCGCGTTCCTTAATGGAACACTTGCAGAGGATGTGTATATGACACAACCTGAGGGTTTTGTAAATCCCGAATTTCCGGATAAAGTCTGCAATCTTAAGAAGTCCATTTATGGGCTTAAGCAAGCCTCTCGGAGCTGGAACCTGTGCTTCGACGAGAAGGTCAAAGAGTTTGGCTTTTCTAACAACAAGGATGAGCCATGCGTTTACATTAGAGCTAGTGGGAGCAAAGTTGTATTCCTAGTTCTTTATGTAGATGATATTCTACTAATTGGGAACGACGTCCCAACTTTGCAAGGGGTAAAAGCCTGGCTAGGGAGTTGTTTCTCAATGAAAGATCTTGGGGATGCGGCTTACATTCTTGGGATTAAGATCTATAGAGATAGATCCCGCAGGTTGATCGGATTGAGCCAGAGTACGTACATTGACAAGGTCCTAAAGAGATTTAGGATGGAGGATTCCAAGAAGGGGTTCATACCTATGTCACATGGTTTAGTGTTGAGCAAAGCTCAAAGCCCGAGTTCCCCTGAGGAACGGGAAGTAATGAGGCGAGTCCCATATGCTTCGGCTATAGGCTCGATCATGTACGCCATGTTATGTACTAGGCCTGATGTATCTTGTGCATTGAGTATGACAAGTAGATATCAAGCCAACCCTGGTAAGGCACATTGGATGGCAGTAAAGAACATTCTCAAGTATCTTAGGAGGACAAAGGAGATGCTCTTAGTGTTTAGAGGTGCGGAAGAGCTACGGGTGACTGGTTACTCCGATGCTAGCTTCCAAACCGATCGGGACGACTGCCGATCTCAATCGGGGTTTGTGTTCCTGCTCAAAGGTGGTGCTATTTCCTGGAGAAGCTCCAAGCAAGACACTGTGGCCGATTCTACTACCGAGTCGGAGTATATTGCGGCCAGTGAAGCTGTGAAGGAGGCTATATGGATGATGAAATTCATCCAAGATCTTGGAGTGGTTCCTAGCATTGCCGACCCTGTTGAGGTGTTCTGTGACAACGAGGGTGCGGTTGCTCTTGCAAAGGAACCAAGGTCTCACCGACGCACGAGGCATATTCCGCGGAAGTATTATTACATCCGGGACGTGGTCGAATGTGGAGACATTGTTATCAGCAGAGTACACACGGATAGCAGTGTGGAGGATCCGTTCACCAAACCTTTATCGCAAGCAAAGCATGATGCTCATATGCGTGCTATTGGGATTAGATTTGCTAGTGATTTAGTTTGATTATGTAATTGGTTAGTATATTTGATGTATTTACTCTTTATGGGAACATGAAGCAGTACTGTATTTATTGTATTGATCGATTATTAAATGAGATTTAGTAATGCGCCAGATGCGGGTATTTCTTTAAATCTTTACTGTGTTCCAACTTAGCATGTTTTGCTCTTCCCTGAATGCGCAAGCATTCTAAATGTCCACAGTCGGTCATTCTTCTCGGGAAGGAAGTATGAACTAAGACTGAGGGAAGTAGTTGGTCATGTGTCCAATGGGGATTTGGGCACGGGGACGCAATTCTTCGCCTGTACTTGAAAGTGTTTCAAGTGACTGGATGACCCACACCTGATTTTACTTTGTGGTACATGTCATGAGTAAATCAGGATGATAATATTAGTTCATCCTCATAGTGGAGTTGCACGTGGCTGCATCACTTTGGTTTGCTTTGTTCAAATTACTTTCAAACGCAGTCCGTAACTGGTTGTTATAAGGGAGTAGTTGGGCAGAGTATGATCACTCTGATGGGCAGTGTGAGTCAAAGGAATTTGTTCCTCTATTTAGAGAGATATCCTTGGGCCCCTCGATGATTGGTCGCTGACACCAAAATGCATGGCCATGCTCAAAGCATGCAATAATTTATGATTGATTGCAACTTGTATATTTTGGTCACCACCAATCTAGATCGAGAAAAATAATCGTGAACGAACGGAGAATGACTTTGTACCACGTCTCGTGTTCAATTGGATATCGCGAAGAAAAGGATAATTGATCACTTATCGATAGGACCTTTTCACATGGGTCGCTAAATAAGCCGTGTTAGCGGCGCTAACCATGGGCGGTTAGCGGCGCTAACCGTGGGCGGCTAGCGGCGCTAAACCTTCCTGACAGAAACAACTTTATTCTTTTCACCTCCTCTTTCCACCAATGCATGGTGTTCTCATGATGAGGCTTGGGGCCGACCAGGGGAGCTCTGGGGTCATGTACCTCTCTATATAACACATGCATGTCTCACTCTCTTTTACTCTTGGCCATATTGCATAAGAAATTCACTTAGAACATTTTTAGTTGCTAAGTTACAAGAGAGAAAAGAGAGAGAGTTTCCTGGAAAGTTTGGTGGTTTGTTCCAGAAGGCTAGTCTCGTGAGGATTAGCTTAAAGGGTTGCTAGTACAACAAGGTTGCCTTGTGTCTCGGTGTGGACTACGATTTGAAGAAAGGAGTTCGAGAAGGAGATCAAGGCCGGAGCTAGACTTTCACACAACCACCAGAGACATCTAGGGTATAAATCTTTCTCTCCTTTCTGTTTTAGTTGCATAACTTGGTTGTAGAGTTAGATCCATTGATGGGGTTCATATTGTGGTCTTGTTTTTGCTTAAAAAAATTCGTTTTTGGGCTTGCATGCTTCCGTTGCCGTGTACCACGAACCCCAACAGGTTTTCCTATAAAGGGGGGGCTTGGTGTGAATTTCATACTTCAGTCTCTGCCCGCATCATATGAAAAGTTTGTTGAGAACTATCATATGAATTGAAAGGAAGTGTCTATAGATGAATTGCATGGAATGTTGAAGGTTGTAGAATCTAACATGTCCAAACATGCATCATCCTCATCCACTCCCGTTCTTGGTTCTAAGGAACAACACAATACAAGGAAGAAGAAATCGATCCCATCAGAAGGAGTTGGAGTATCCAAGCTCGCTTCAAGTTTTGAGTCTATGGACATTGATGATGTGCCTAAAGAGACTCAACAAGGGGTGGTTTGCTACTTCTGCGGTAGATTTGGGGATTGGGGCCGTCATGCTTGCCCTCCGTGCCGAGAGGATATAAAACTTCTCAGACAAGAGAGAGTTATTTTTCCTACTTGAGGTACATTCATGATTATACTTCATTGCTATTCCTTAATAAGTTAGGTTGTTTACCCAAGCTATAAGACTCACGTTTGTCACAAATTTGTTTTTGTTACAAAGTGTATGTCTGTTCATTGCAAGAAGGAAGAGCTTGAAGAACCAGATCTATGAAAAAGAAATTTTGTTGATTGTCTTCTACAAGAGAATTGGGAGTGTTGGTCTCGCCATTAATTCCGGATTAATTATTACTTTTGTATGTACGCCCTGCGTGGCAAGACTCGCTTTATTGTATGTTCTTTTGAAGATGATGGATATTATTGTATGTTCCTACTTGAGGTACATTCATGATTATACTTCATTGCTATTCCTTAATAAGCTGGGTTGTTTACACGAGCTATAAGACTCACGTTTGTCACAAATTTGTTTTTGTTACAAAGTGTAGGTCTGTTCATTGCAAGAAGGAAGAGCTTGAAGAACCAGATCTCTGAAGAAGAAATTTTGTTGATTGTCTTCTACAAGAGAATTGGGAGTGTTGGTCTCGCCATTAATTCCGGATTAATTATTACTTTTGTATGTACGCCCTGCGTGGCAAGACTCGCTTTATTGTATGTTCTTTTGAAGATGATGGATATTTTTGTATCTTGTATTTTTGTTTAAAAGATTTTTCATTCTGATGGTTTCATTTCATTTTCTATCCATGTCTAAGATTATGTGTTATTTTGACCATTTTGGTGCACAAATACACATTTGATGACGATGGATGTTGCTTGGAATTGAAACAATTTTGAAAAATTATTTTGAGATGTTTTATCAAAAACTTATCTATATCATTGCATACATAAAGACACGTCATAAGTAATAAGGCAATCGTGAAATAATTGATTCTTAGATCCAAAAGTGGTTTGGATACCTTAAGTATATGGCATAATCAACCTTGACCAAGTAAACAACATTTACATCACTTAGATCCATGGGGTTAGGATCTTTGTAAAAGTTTAGCTTCGGGCTAAATGAAAGATGCAAATCTTATTTATTGGGCTAGGATAATTAAGAAATATTTCACCAGTTTTGGTAGGAAGGATTATAACTTGCTGGATTTTGATCACACTTGTGTGGATAATCCGTTCAAGTATGCCACGTATAGTGACCCTAGTAAAATTCTCCATCACCATCTTTATGATAGTAGTTGGGAGAATGTTTAAGAGGTTTGTGTCTGAAACCTGGAGGTGTTCGGAAATAACCTTAACAAATTATGAATCAATAAGGGCATATAGATGTAAATTCTTAGATCTAGAATAGATGCTAAGTTTTACTATCTATATTGGTTTAAACATGAAATGAATCATGGGTTTGTCCCATAATTCGTTTTTCGAAGAAACATATTTGTACATGGTGTTACTTTAAAGAAAAACCGGATATCTTTGTAGATAATATGGTAAAAGGCAGGCCTTAAACATGTATTCAATATGATTGGTATACATTATTTTATGAACCAAGCCCTCAATCTAAAACACGACATTATGGTCATTTAAGCATCCAATGAGATTTTTTACTAGAAAGAGTCCTTTGTTTGTCAATCTCATAACTTAAAATTATCCATTCTATATTTAGTGGGAGATGGATGAATTATAAGTTGATGCTTGTATATTTAAGTAGTTCATCTGAGTTTTGGATAATTGTTTCTTGAAGTTATGGGAACCATGCTTGGTAGCTCAAAAGGGAGAGGACAATTTACAAAAGCATTCCAGTGGAAGAACGTAAAACTTAAATAAGATACCTAATGTTGACACTAGCATTTAATCAGCATAGAGATGCTGGTAAAACCTGACAATATTCATTGCTTCTTTAAATCTGATGGAAATCAAGAAGGCTTTTTAAATATGAGGTTGTCATATTTTAGTGACAGCAGCTTGATGGTAAATCATTGTGATGTTACCATTCATCGGAAACATGGTGGGACCCTGTGTTCACTAGTGAATTAAACTAGGGAATGGTATATATAGATGTAATCTATTTGCTGCATCCAAGTACTTGACTTGGGTTAATCCCACACCTAAGGTGTAATCCGAGAAGGGTGAAAGGATTAACATGTATGCAATTATGGAAAACTTCAAATACCGACTAGAGACAAAGTGTTTCATATTGTTTAAATATGGAAACATATTCCAGTGGTTATGTTGAAGATAACTTAGACAAAGTGAAATATTGTTATTGTTAGAATATGCCTACTGATGCGTGTATACCATTTGAATCACTACCGATGATGTATGGGCCTATTGGGTCATACACCGGGGTCAAATCTGACAGCAACTTAAGTAAAGGGACCAAAATTGATAAAAGACAAAAGTTGACTTCGCAGGCTAGGTTAGCGCCGCTAACCATAAGGTGTTAGCGCCGCTAACACTTATGGGTTAGAGCCGCTACAGCTGCATGGGCTTTACGTCAAGTCAACTGACAGGCCGCGTTAACGCCGCTAACTCCTACAGGTTAGCGCCGCTAACTCAGGTTAGCGCCGCTACGGATAAACGTCAATTTTTTGTCACATCAACTTTCTACTAGACCAATGCATGTGAGCTTCTTGTTGCGACTTGGGCCGACTTGGGGCATTCCAGGAGGCGGTTTGGGGTTTATAAAAGACCCTAACTCAGCCTCATTTGTTCTTCTTGGCTAAAAAGGGATTATATACACTCATAAGTGCTTGTGAGGCTTAGTGAGTTCTTGAGAGAGTTTGAGTTCCATAATTCGGTCCCTTAGTGTTTAGTTGTTGTTCTCCTACTGGGTTTTCGTGAAAGAAGAACCTCAAGGAGCTTGCTAGCTCAAGTGATTTGCGTGTTACCGGGGTATCACCTTCTAGTTGATTCGTTCAAACCACAAGGAGCAACGTCATCATATTCATCGAATTTCTGGAGCTTAGGAGCTGGTATAACTTCCTTAACTCTCTCCTTTTGTTGCATTTCTGTTCATAGAGTTAGATCTACTATTGGGGTTTCATGTTTTGTGCTTTATGTGCTTGTACCATGGGCCTTTTATGTTGTACTTTGCTTCCGTTGCGTGCCCTGATAACTCCAACAGTGGTATCAGAGCCACCTCTATGAGAGTTATGCACATGGTGGCTTTGAAAACCTGAAATCGAAATTGTTTGTTTTCTGTCGAACAGAGGTTAGCGGCGCTAACTTTGAGTTAGCGGCGCTAACGTTTTGAAGATAGCGGCGCTAGCGTCGCTGAGTGAGTTTTTTGTTCATGTTTAAAAACAGATTTTGGACTCGGGTTTTGGCCTTGTTTTTGGCTTCTGGAAATTTTAATCTTGTTATTATGATGTTTAAATTCCAGTAGCACATATATATGTTTGGTTGTATGTGTATATAAGTTGGTAACCTTGCCTAGGCCCATTTGGTTATTTGTGTGTTTGGATGCATGATGGTTGTATTATTATTCCTAAGATAAATTTGTAATAATAATGTGGCTTGCATGCCATTTCATTCATCCATGTAATTGTAATAGATAAATAGGTATTTTATGGCTTGCATGCCATTTTATTCTATTGTATGTATTATTACATTTGTGGATGATGAACAAACATGATGTGTCAAAAGAGATGGGTTTGGATCCCATGAAGCCGATGAAGTCCAACGGAGATGGCGGGATTAGTTGGAGCTTGCATCGAAGACTTTGTCCCTAGTATTGACCAAGTTCTTCCCGTTCGGCTCACGGGAAGAACGCATAGGTTTTATGGCAAGGATTACCAATTATAGTGTTTTATGCGTATGATGTGATTTTGTATGCATGGATTGTGTAGGATACGCATGCTAGATAATTTATTGAAAATTAACAAAATCACAAGAGATTTGATAAAAATGGTTTACGACTCTCTCGCGGGCTCACATATAAGATTAACCCACATAGTGAAAATAAGTTTTTGTCACTTATATGTTAATCTAAAACCAAACCGTAAACAAAAGCCCGTATTTCCTTAAAACGTAAATCACGCACCATCCATAAGACGATACCACCCGAATCTAGTCTTATGGGATTTGGTTGTCGAGCTTAGCACGAGCCAATTCCCATAAAACTGTGTGGAAGGTTAGTGTGGCAAACTTTCACAATTTTGGTTGTCGAGCATAGCACGAGCCAACTTTGGTGAGTTTGTTACCGTATGTCTTGATGGACGATTTGCAATTTTAGGTTTGAAATCTTGGTTAATTGTCGATCTTAGCACGAGTTAAACAAATTTTCAAGATTTAAAATTGGTGCAAGAAGGGATCAAACATGCCAAACGACCATTGGATGTCGAAGAATCCCGCAAGGCGCTAAGGATTGCAATAGAGATTGCAATTGGCAAAATTGTTGCCGACCTAAATAGTTTTATTATGTGATCCGCGGTAACCCCGTCACATGGTGAGATGAAATATGGTTCTTAGCCTTGTTAAAGTTAATTCTTTATGGGTAAATTAATTTAACAAGATAATACATATGCAAGAAACTAACTTAAGTCTACTTTGGAATTTTAGATGGCATCAACAAGCGCAAACACCACCACCACAAATGTGTCTCTACGAGTTTTCCTCGAGAAGGAGAAACTCGATGGTAGCAACTTCATGGATTGGTATCGGCAGCTTAAACTTGTCCTACGCTATGAAGGGAAGATGCACACCATAGAGGAACCCTTACCCGAGACACCTCCAAGCGGTGCAACGAGGGCAATCCGTGAGGCGTACGAGAAACGCCTCAAAGAGACTGAGGAGATTACATGCCTCATGTTGAGCACTATGAGTACCGATTTCCAAAAGCAAATAGATCACTTGGGTGCTCATGACCTGATCGTGCAGCTGCGGGATATGTTCCAGTAGCAGGCGAGGCAGGAGAGGTATGAATGCTTCAAGTCGGTTCTCGCTTGCAAGCATCAAGATGGAGGGAACATGAGTGCTCATGTTTTGCGTATGAAAGCAAACATTGAGCGCATGGAGAAGCTAGGATTTACCATCGGGAGGGAGATGGCGGTCGACATGATCCTCCAATCCCTGCCCAGTGCATATGATCAATTCACTATGAGTTATCATATGCATAACATGGATAAATCCTTGATGGAGCTACATGGTATGCTCAAGACTGCCGAAGCGAGCATGACCAAGAGCAAACCATCTTCCTCCTCCACTCCCGTTCTAGCCATTCGGGAAGGCCGCATAACCAAAAAGAAGGCAGCCCCTTCTAGGAAAGGGAAGGGTAAGGGAAAGGTTGGCGCTGCCAAGTCTGCCCCGGCCTCCGAAGGCAAGGGTAAGGGGAAGATTCCCCAAGCCAAGACACCGGAGGATGCGGAGTGCTTCTTTTGTGGGGGCAAGGGCCACTACCGCCGAAGCTTCCCCAAGTACTTGGAGGGACTCAATAAGCTCAAGGCAATGAGCATATCGGGCCCGGAATCTTCAGGTACATTCATGATAGAACTCCATCATATTTCTACTTCTAAAGGCTGGGTCTTGGATACCTGCTGTGGCTCTCACATATGTAATATGGTGCAGGTGCTAAAGGCAAGTAGGGACTTGGAGCGAGGAGAGCTGGATCTTGTGATGGGAAATTCAGATAATGTCCCAGTGGAAGCTAAAGGAGAAGTAGAGCTTTCGTTCAAGACCGGCTACACTATTTTATTAAAAAATGTATGCTATTCGCCCCATGTGGCAAGAAACATTATTTCTTTTCATGCCTTGTATGACGATGGTTACTATTTTCATTTTGATAATGGTTCTATTATATGCTTGAAAGATAATCTTGTTTATTTTAACGCTTTACCATGTCATGGCATTTATGAGGCAAGTGCATACATTAAATCAACAAAATCTATCATGAACATTGATTCTAGTTCCAAAGACGGTTTGGATAAGTATTCCGTGTGGCATGGTCGTCTTGGCCACATAAACAAGACCCGCATCACCAAGCTTCAATCGGATGGAATCTTGGAGTCATTTGACCAAGGGTCGGATGATGTATGTGATTCTTGTTTATTAGGCAAGATGACAAAGGCACCCTACACGGGGACAAGTGAGGGGGGTAAAGACCTCTTGGACATCATCCATACAGATGTATGTGGGCCTTTTAAACATGTTACAAGGAATAACTCGAGATACTTCGTAACCTTTATAGATGATTATAGTAGGTATGTATATGTCTATCTTGTTAAGCACAAGAATGAAACCTTTGAGGTGTTCAAGACATTCCAAAACGAAGTTGAGAATCAATTGGGCAAAACAATAAAGATACTCCGGTCTGATAGAGGTGGAGAGTATCTAAGTACCGACTTTACCGATCATCTAAAAAATTGTGGAATTATTTCGCAATTAACACCTCCAAGGACTCCATAATTAAATGGGGTCGCTGAGAGGAGGAACCGGACTTTACTAGATATGGTAAGGTCCATGATGAGTCCAACAGAGGCACCAATTAGTTCTGAGCATATGCACTAGAAACGGCGGTAAGGATCCTTAACCTTGCACCAACCAAGAAAGTATCGAAAACACCTTATGAAATTTGGCACAAGAAGAAGCCGACACTTTCATACCTACGAGTTTGGGGTTGTCAAGCCTACGTGAGACGTGAGACTGATGACAAACTAGAACCTCGATCGGAAAGGTGTTACTTTATTGGATATCCTCCTGCCGGTGTTGGATAAATATTTTATAAACCTTCTGAGAACAAATTTTTTGTTGCTCGAAGGGCATTTTTCCTTGAAAGAGAATTGCTATCCAAACAAAGAGGCAACAAGGAAATTGATCTTGAGGAAGTTCAAGGATCAACCGATAAAGAGCTTGAGGTTGGCACTAGCACTCAACCTAGGACGGTTGAAACTGAGCAAGAGAATGCTGCAGTACCTGACACTAATTCATTGCTTACTCCTAGGCGTTCCAGTAGAACACGTTTCGAACCAGAGAGATATGGATTCTACATATCTGATGACAGCGAGTTAGTAGTGGACTCTGATGAGCCCTCTAACTACAAGGAAGCTATGGAGGGCCCTAAGTTTGCACATTGGAAGGAAGCAATGGAAAGTGAGATGCAATCCATGACGGATAACCAGGTCTGGGAACTGGTTGATCCTACGCCCGGGGTTACACCCGTAGGGTGTAAATGGGTCTTCAAGAAGAAGACCGGCATGGACGGAACCTTGGATACTTTCAAAGCGCGACTAGTGGCGAAGGGTTTCACTCAAACACACGGTGTTGATTATGATGAAACCTTCTCCCCAGTGGCTATGTTGAAATCAATCCGGATACTTCTGGGCATTGCTGCATTTTATGATTATGAAATATGGCAAATGGACGTTAAAACCGCCTTCCTTAATGGGAAGCTTTCCGAAGAGGTGTATATGATACAACCTGATGGTTTTGAACATCCAGAGTATCCGAACAAGGTTTGTAAGCTAAAGAAGTCCATTTATGGACTCAAGCAAGCATCTCGCATCTGGAATCTATGCTTTGATGAGAAAATCAAAGAATTTGGATTTTCGAACAGCAAAGATGAACCATGTGTATATGTCAGGGCTAGTGGGAGCACTATTGTCTTCTTAGTCCTAAATGTGGATGACATATTGCTCATTGGAAACCATATTCTGAGCCTTAAGAGTGTAAAAGCTTGGCTAGGGAATTGTTTCCCAATGAAGGACTTAGGGGATGCGAGCTACATTCTGGGAATTAAGATCTATAGAGATAGATCTAGAAAGTTGCTCGGGCTTTCTCAAAGTGCATACATAGATAAGGTCGTGAGACGCTTTAAAATGGAGGAATCCAAGAAAGGAAACCTCCCTATGGCACAAGGCTTGATGTTGAGCAAGACTCAATGTCCTACCTCCCATGAGGAGATAGAAGTAATGAAGCGAATACCATATGCTTCGGCTGTGGGATCGATCATGTACGCCATGTTATGCACTCGTCATGATGTGTCATGTGCTTTTAGCATGACTAGTAGATATCAGGCGAATCCCGGGGAGCCTCATTGGAAAGCTGTAAAGAACATTCTTAAGTACCTTAGGTGTATAAAAGAAATGTTCTTGGTATATGGTGGGGAAGAAGAGCTAAGAGTAAAGGGTTACTCGGACGCTAGCTTCCAAACGGATAGGGATGACTGCCGATCTCAATCGGGGTTTGTATTCCTATTAAATGGTGGAGCTGTCAGTTGGAGGAGCTCAAAGCAAGACACGGTGGCTGATTCGAGTACCGAGTCGGAATACATTGCGGCAAGTGAAGCTGCAAAAGAGGCCGTGTGGATGAAGAAATTCATCCAAGATTTACAAGTGGTTCCAAGCATCACTGACCCTATTGAGATATTCTGTGACAATGTGGGTGCAGTGGCTTTTGTGAAGGAACCAAGAGCTCACAAGAGAACAAGACATATTTTGCGCTAATACCACTTCATACGGGAAGTAGTTGAGAGTGGTGAAATCGTCATAAGCATAGTAGTATCGGATGGAAACCTTTCGGATCCATTCACGAAGCCGTTATCGCAAACAGCTCATGATTCTCACACTAGTGCTATAGGTGTAAGATTTGCCAGCGATTTGGTTTGAGTTATGTATTTAGTTTGTTTGATATGTAAACTTTATTTTATTTTTGGGAACGATATAGACAGTATTGTAATTTATGCTTGTTTCGATATATAATAGAGATTATATATGTGTATGATACGGTTACATTCATAAGACTCTACTGTGTTCCATCTTAGCATGTTTAATTACTTCCGGAAATATGTTATATTTCAAAACATTCCACAGTCGGTTGATCTTGTCGAAGGAAGATTGAATTAAGACTAAGATAAGCATGTGACCTTGAATTCAATATGGTCGAATTAAGGGGCAATGCCTATCTGTACTTGAAAAGAGTTTCAAGTGATTGGAAGACCCGCACCCAAGTATACTCCATGGATTATAGTCACGAGTAACTTGGGATGATAATATCTTACGTCCTTAGACCTGAGATGTATGAACCGCTATATCATATTTCTTTCTTACTTTACCCATTTTCAAAAGCAGTTCGTAACTGGTGGTGATAAAGGAAATGACTAGATAAGTTAAGGGGTATGGTTTAGAGTTGTACAGTCAAAAAGGGATTTGTTCCTCTGATATGAGAGATATCACTGGGCCCCTCGATGATTGGGAGCTGACACCAAAATTATGCATGGCCATGCGCAAGGAATATTGATTTAGAATCAGATATGTCCTTAACTTTTGGTCACCACTAATCAAGATCGAGAAACACAATCGTGGACGATCTGGAGATTGACACTCAATCCATGTCTCGTGTTCACATTGTTATCGTGAACAAAAGGATCTTTAAGATCACTTATCTATAGGACCTTTCTTTAAGAACAGGTTTCATTCGGATAACGAAACCCATACTGACTTGGGGGCAATGATGTTTTTGCTAGAGACCGCTCATTGTCTGTGATTTGTTAGAAACGGTGCATCATGTGCAAGTGGGAGTTTGTTAGAATATGTCCACGATTGCGTGTATACCATTTGAATCACTACCGATGATGTATGGGCCTATTGGGTCATACACCGGGGTCAAATCTGACAGCAACTTAAGTAAAGGGACAAAAATTGATAAAAGACAAAAGTTGACTTCGCAGGCTAGGTTAACGCCGCTAACCATAAGGTGTTAGCGCCGCTAACACTTATGGGTTAGAGCCGCTACAGCTGCATGGGCTTTACGTCAAGTCAACTGACAGGCCGCGTTAACGCCGCTAACTCCTACAGGTTAGCGCCGCTAACTCGGGTTAGCGCCGCTACGGCCAAACGTCAATTTTTTGTCACATCACCTCTCTACTAGACCAATGCATGTGAGCTTCTTGCTACGACTTGGGGCATTCCAGGAGGCGGTTTGGGGTTTATAAAAGACCCTAACTCAGCCTCATTTGTTCTTCTTGGCTAAAAAGGGATTATATACACTCATAAGTGCTTGTGAGGCTTAGTGAGTTCTTGAGAGAGTTTGAGTTCCATAATTCGGTCCCTTAGTGTTTAGTTGTTGTTCTCCTACTGGGTTTTCGTGAAAGAAGAACCTCAAGGAGCTTGCTAGCTCAAGTGATTTGCGTGTTACCGGGGTATCACCTTCTAGTTGATTCGTTCAAACCACAAGGAGCAACGTCATCATATTCATCGAATTTCTGGAGCTTAGGAGCTGGTATAACTTCCTTAACTCTCTCCTTTTGTTGCATTTCTATTCATAGAGTTAGATCTACTATTGGGGTTTCATGTTTTGTGATTTATGTGCTTGTACCATGGGCCTTTTATGTTGTACTTTGCTTCCGTTGCGCGCCCTGATAACCCCAACAGTTATCACCTTGCGGGAACAATATTTGTTCACTTGGATGTAAGAGACCTGTTACCTTCATAGGATTAAGTTGAGGAAATGCTTAAGGCACTTTCCGAGGGTCTTATTCATCCATAATATCCAGATTAGGTCTGGATTATGTGAAACATTGTTGTCACTTTGGGAAAACGAGTATGTTCATAGGGAAATAAAAGACCAAGATCCTTCGCGGGATTAAGTTGAGGAAATGTTTGAAGCATGTTCCGAGGTCTAATATATCCATAATATCCGAGTTATGTCCATGACTAAAGTCAGCAAAACTTGCATCTTGTGGCTGTAATCCTGCTTTGCAAGAAAGTCAAAGGAATGAGTTTTCTAGAAAGCATAGATTGAGCCAAATACCCTTGTCAGGGCTAGTGGGAGCTTCATGTGTTTCTAGTAAATTATGTTCAATGAATAAAATGTCCTAATTTAGTGTTGTTTTACAACCTAATGTTGGAATTATTGTTCTATGAGTATAAATAGAGAATATGGAATCAAGTGGAGTTTAGATTCAAGAAATACTGATGTATGTTCTTGATGTTCGACGTAAATAGAGTTGTCTTGAGTAAGTTATTACTGCAAGCAAGTCTATACTTGTGAAACTGTCGATTTTTAATCAAAGTTTAGAATATTCAAATATGTGGTACAGATACGACATTGAGATTCAATAAGTGTCATTGACCCTATTGTGAACTTCGGTTACATTGAGGGTATGTCGACTCTAATAAAAGTGAGTTACAATAACTCTATTTTTAACTTCGGTTACATTGAGAGTATGACGACTTTGATAATCATAAGTATCATTAATCCTATTGTAGACTTCGGTAACATTGAGGATATGACGACTATGATAACCTTGTGTATGATCTAGTTGATAAACACTTTGCAAGTGGTTTAATAAGAGAATACAAAAGAGTACAAAGGGATATCGTGTAGATGATCCCATAATTAAGCCATTGTCAAATACTAGTGATGAATTTCATACTAGGTATAATAGCATTGTTAATGCTTATGACTAGGCTCAAATATCGTTTAAGTAAATGTTTGATTTACTTATAAGCTTTGGGAACTGTAAGCAGTACTGCTAACCGATGATTGTATCGATATATAGTGGGGACTATATATACTCATGGTGCGGTTACCTTCATTGGTCTTTAGGATGTTCCATCTTAGCATGTTTAACCACTTCCCAGAATGTTTATACATTCTAAATTTCCACAGCCAGTCATTCTTCAGGGGAAGGAAGCTTGAAATAAGGCTGAGGTTAGGTGTTGGTTGTGCATTGATCAAGGATTGAATGCATGATACGCAACAGTAACCTGTGCTTGAAAGGAGTTTCAAGTAACTGGAAGACCCGCACCCAAGTTCACTTCATGGATCATGGTCAAAGAGTGACTCGGAAGGATAATATCATTACATCCTTCGACCCGAGATGTATGAATTGCTATAGCATGAAACTTTCTTACTTTAACCATTTCAAACCGTAGTTCATAACTGCTACTATAAAGGGAATAGTTAAGTGAGATAAGGTTCACGCTATGGGGTTGTACACTCAACGGAATTTCTTCCTCTGATATGAGAGATATCCCTGGGCCCCTCGATGATTGGGCGCTGACACCAAACTAAGCATGGCCATGCACAAAGGAATATTGATTGAGAATCAGATATGTCCTTAACATTTTGGTCACCACCAATCAAGATCGAGTAACATAATCGTGAACGATCTGGAGATTGATGTATCAATCCATGTCTCGTGTTCACAAGGATATCGCGAATAAAAGGAGTATTGATCACTTATCAAATAGGTCCTCTACGTTCTTTTTGTAGGTAATGGTTTTCTGCATAGAAGCGGAACCCATACTGACATGGGTACGGTGCATTATGTGCAAGTAGGAGTTTGTTAGAAATATGCCCATTAATGCACGTACGTCATATGGACCGCTGCTGATGATGTATGGGCCTATTGGGTCATACACCGGGGTCTAACCTGACCGCAACTTAAGTTAAGGGACCAAATATGGCAAAAGACAAAACTTGACATCGCAGGCCGCGTTAGCGCCGCTAACTCTTAAGGTTTAGCGGTGCTAAGTCCTAGTGGTTAGCGCCGCTACGGCTGCATGTACTTTGTGTCAAATCACTGACAGGGCGCGTTAGCGCCGCTAACTATTTAGTGTTAGCGCCTCTAACTCCAGGTTAGCGCCGCTAACTCCTGGTTAGCGCCACTAACCCTGCCAGTGGCATTTGTCAAATGCACCTCCTAAACTAGCCAATGCATGTGGATATGGTTATCTCGAGGCTTGGCCAGTTGAGGGGGTTAATAGTCGAATCTGAAGCCAGGAGAGAGCAAGTGAGTTCATTTTTGGTTTTCGTTCTCTCACACTCTTTTCTCTCTAACATACACATAAAACTCTTTGGTGCTACTACGGCCAAGAGAGTTATTCAAGAGAGTATTTCCAGATTGTTGGTCTTGTTGATGTTGTCCCAGAGTGTTTTTCATAGTGAAGAAACATGATGGCTTGCTAGCTCATGTTGTTGGACGTGTTACCGGGGTACTACCCATTAGTCGATCCGCGTTTCGTTCTTGGAGCCTCACCACTGTGAGACAACAAGTTTTCTGGAGCTTAGGAGAAAGGTATAACACCTCTTTCCTTCCCTTGCTGCATTTCTTTACATAGAGTTTTGTCCATTTGTGGGATTTCGGTTTTTATGCTTTGATTGCTTGTACCTTGGGCTGTTTTTGTTATACATTCGCTTCCGCTGCGTGCCCACGAGATCCCAACAGTTCCTAGCATTTCCGACCCTGTTGAGGTTTTCTGTGACAACGAGGGTGCGGTTGCATTAGCAAAGGAACCTAGATCTCACCGACGCACTAGACATATTCCGCGGAAATATCATTATATCCGGGACGTTGTAAAGAGTGGAGATATTGTCATCATCAGAGTACACACGGATAGCAACGTGGCGGATCCGTTCACTAAACCGTTATCGCAAGCAAAGCACGAAGCCCACACCCATGCTATTGGTATTAGATTTGCTAGCGATTTGGTTTGAGTTTGTATCTTGTATTGTTTGGTTATTGTATTGGATGTGTTTACCTTTTTGGAACATTAAGCAGTATTGTATTTATTGTACTTATCGATTATCTAATGGAGATTTGATAATGCGCAAGTTGCGGATATTACTTTAAATCTTTACTGTGTTCCAACTTAGCATGTTTTATTCTTCCCTGAATGTTTACATTCTAAATGTCCATAGTCAATCATTCTTCATGGGAAGGAAGTCTGAAAGAAGACTTGGGGAAGTTTTTTGTCATGTGTCCAATGGTGATTGGGACACGGGGACGCAATACTTCGCCTGTACTTGAAAGGGGTTTCAAGTGACTGGACGACCCACACCTGACTCCACTTTGTGGTACTAGAGATGAGTGGATCAGGATGATAATATCATTTCATCCTCTGACTGGATATGCATGTGTCTGCATCACTTTGGTTTGCTTTGTTCTAATTGTTTTCAAATGCAGTCCGGAACTGGCTGTTATAAAGGGAGCAGTTGGGCAAAGTACGGTCAATATGGTGGGCATTGTAGTCAAAGGAATTTGTTCCTCTGTTTAGAGAGATATCCCTGGACCCCTCGATGATTGGGTGCTGACACCAAAATGCATGTCCGTGCTCGAGTGTGCAGTGATTTGATTAATCGACTACAGTTTGTACCAAGTCTCGCCTTCACATGGATATCGTGCACAAAGGGATGATTGATTGCTTATCTATAAGACCATCTCAAACCTATGAGGTTGTGATTTGGTACTTGTCAGGGATGACATACCCCGTACATATTTGGGGGCAGAGATGTCTTGCTAGAGGCCGCTCTCTGTCTGTGATGCTTAAGGATATGGTGTGTCATGTGCAAGTGGGAGTCTGTTGGAGTATGCCCACCGACACACGTATGTCGTATCACTGTCGATGATGTGCGGGCCAATTGGGTCATACACCTAACTTCTACCCAAATAGCCCTAAGTGAAAACAGTCGGTCAAAATGGTCAAATTCCAGTTGACCTAGGCTTCACGACCATGAAGGATGCTCCACGGGTCGTGAAGCAAGGTGTCCCCACGAGTTCCTACCTGGGCTTTATAGCGCATGGACCAATGTGGCTTCACGGTCCTTCACGGACCGCGAAGAGGATCGTGAAGGATAAATGCGCCACGGATACCCTTACGACTTGAAGGAATACGGCACGGGCCGTGAGGCTTAAAATCTTCACGGGCCGTGAGAGCCCATGAGGGGTCGTGAAGCCCGGAAAACTAAGTGGCACTTGAATTTTATTGGTTGTGGTTTAGTGGTCCAATCAAAATTCAAGGTGTGGCCGGCTAAGGGACTCCACGGGACGAAAACATGGTTTATTTAAGGTGTTACCTTGATAGCCATTTAATCCTTTTGTCATTTTGAAAGCATAAACACTCTAAACACTTCAAAGAGAAGTTCTTGTGAGGTTGAGTGTTTAGTTCCAGAGATTGAGGGGCTGCGATTGTTGTTCAACAAAGAGTGTGTGAACCACAATTGATTTGCTAGCACAAAGGTAGAAGTTATTTGGTGTATACTTCGGTGGAGGAACTTGGAGGCCATTTTCTTCAAGTTTTAGTGTTAGAATATGCCCACCGATGCAAGTATACCATTTGGAATTACTACCGATGATGTATGGGCCTATTGGGTCATACACCGGGGTCAAATCTGACAGCAACTTAAGTAAAGGGATCAAAAATGGCAAAAGAGAAAAGTTGACTTCGCAGGCCACGTTAGCGCCGCTAACTATTAGGAGTTAGCGCCGCTAAGTCCTATAGGATAGCGCCGCTACGGCTGCATGGGCTTTATGTCAAGTCAACTGACTAGCTGCGTTAGCGCCGCTAACCCTTTAGAGTTAGCGCCGCTAAGTATGGGTTAGCGCCGCTAAGTCCAAACGGCATCTTTTTGTCATATCACCTCAAAAGTGAACCAATGCACGGGAGTTATGTAATCATCGATCTTGGCTGGCTTGGGAAGGTTAAGTGGCGTCCTAATCTTTATAAAAGGGCTGCTTAACCCTCTCTTACTCTCTCTTGGCTAGAATTACATATACACACACTTTGGTTTATTTTCTCTCAAGTGCTACAAAGACTTGGAGAGTTCTAAAAGGGTTCTAGTTCCAGAAGTTGATCCAAGTTCGTGGTTGCTGTTCTCTCATCGGTTTTCTACTGTGAAGAATCGAAGGGAGCTTCCTAGCTAAAGAGATTTGGCGTGTTGCCGGGGTATCCATCCGATAGTCGATTCGTTCAAGTCACAAGGAACAAAATCAACCACTTCATCAAATTTTGCTGGAGCTAAGGAGCTGGTATAATCTCCTTTACCCTTAGTTTTGTTGCATTTCATTTCATAGAGATTGGTCCATTATTGGGGTTTTCGTTTTATGCTTTATGTGCTTGTACTTTGGGCCTTCTATGTTGTACCTTTGCTTCCGTTGCGTGCCCTGAGAACCCCAACAGTGGTATCAGAGCCACCGCTATGATTGTTATGCACTTGGTGGCTTTGAAAACCCGAAATCGAAATTGTTTGTTTTCTGTCGAACAGGGTTAGCGGCGCTAACTAGTTTTAGATAGCGGCGCTATCGTCGCTGGTCAGTTTTTGTTCATGTTTAAAAACAGTTTTTTGGTCTCGGGTTTTTAGCCATGTTTTGAGCTTCTGGAAATTTTAATCTTGTTTCTTTGATGTTTAAATTCCAGTAGCATGTATGTATGTTTGGTTGTATGTGAATATGTTAGTTGGTAACCTTGCCTAGACCCTTTGGTTGTTTTGTGTGTTTGGATGCAAATTTGGTTGTATTATTATTCTTATGATTAATTTGTAATAATAATGTGGCTTGCATGCCATTTCATTCATCCATGTAATTGTAGTAGATAAATAGGTATTTTATGGCTTGTATGCCATTTTAGTCTATTGTATGTATTTTATGATGGATGATGAACACACAAGAAGGGTCAAAGGAGATGGAGCTAGGAGCCCATGAAGCCCACGATGGAGTCCAATGGAGATGGCGGGATTAGTGGGAGCTCGCATAGAAGATTTTGTCCCTAGAATTGACCAAGTTCTTCCCGTTCGGCTCATGGGAAGAACGCATAGGTTTTTATGGCAAGGGTTACCAATTTTAATATTTTATGCGTGTGATTTGATTTTGTATGGATGGATTGTGTAGGATTCGCATGCTAGATAATTTTTCGAAAATTAACAAAATCAAAAGAGATTTGATAAAAATGGTTTACAACTCTCTCGCGCGCTCACATACAAGATTAACCCACCTAGTGAAAATAGGCTTTTGTCACTTGCATGTTAATCTAAAACCAAACCGGAAACAAAAGCCCGTCTTTCCACGAAACGTAAATAATGCACCATCCGTAAGATGATACCACCCGAATCTAGTCTTATGGGTTTTGGTTGTCGAGCTTAGCACGAGCCAACTCCCATAAAACTGTGTGGAAGGTGAGTGTGGAAATTCACAATTTTGGTTGTCGAGCTTAGCACGAGCCAACTTTGGTGAATTTCTCACCGTATGTCTTGACGGACTATTTGCATTTTTGGATTTGAAATCTTGGTCAGTTGTCGAGCTTAGCACGAGCTAACCAAAATTTCAAGATTCAAAATTGGTGCAAGAAGGGATCAAACATGCCAAACGACCATTGGATGTCGTAGGATCCCGCAAGGCGCTAAGGATTGCAATAGAGATTGCAATTGGCAAAATGGTTGCCGACCTAAATAATTTTATCATGTGATCCGCGGTAACCCCGTCACATGGTGGGATGAAATATGGTTCTTAGCCTTGTTAAAGTTAATTCTTTATGGGTAAATTAATTTAACAAGATAATACATATCTATAACAAACTAATTTAAGTCTACTTTGCAATTTTAGATGGCATCAACAAGCGCAAACACCACCACCACCAACGTTTCTCTTAGAGTTTTCCTTGAAAAGGAGAAGCTCGATGGGAGCAACTTCATGGATTGGTATAGGCAACTCAAACTTGTCCTACGCTATGAAGGGAAGATGCACACCATAGAGGAACCCTTACCCGAGGCACCTCCAAGCGGTGCAACTAGGGCAATCCGAGAGGCATATGAAAAACGCCTCAAGGAGACTGAGGAGATTACATGCCTCATGCTGAGCACCATGAGTACCGATTTGCAAAAGCAAATGGACCACTTAAGTGCTCACGACTTGATCGTGCAGCTGCGGGATATGTTCCAGCAGCAAGCGAGGCAAGAGAGGTATGAATGCTTCAAGTCGGCCCTCGCTTGCAAGCTTCAAGATGGAGGGAACGTGAGTGCTCATGTTTTGCGTATGAAAGCAAACATTGAGCGGATGGAGAAGCTAGGATTTACCATCGGGAGAGAGATGGCGGTCGATTTGATCCTCCAATCCCTGCCCAGTGCATATGACCAATTCACTATGAGTTATCATATGCATAGCATGGATAAATCCTTGATGGAGCTGCATGGTATGCTCAAGACTGCCGAAGCGAGCATGACCAAGAGCAAGCCATCCTCCTCCTCTACTCCCGTTCTTGCCATCCGGGAAGGCCGTATAACCAAAAGGAAGGCCGCCCCTTCCAAGAAAAGGAAGGGTAAGGGAAAGGTTGGTGCAACCAAGCCTGCCCCGGCCTCCGAGGGTAAGGGTAAGGGGAAGACTCCCCAAGCCAAGACTCCGGAGGATGCGGAGTGCTTCTTTTGTGGGGGCAAGGGCCACTACCGCCGAAGCTGCCCCAAGTACTTGGAGGGACTCAATAAGCTTAAGGCAATGAGCATATCGGGCCCGGAAACTTCAGGTACGTTCATGATAGAACTTCACCATACTTCTACTTCTAGAGGCTGGGTTTTAGATACTGGCTGTGGCACTCACATATGTAATATGGTACAGGTGCTAAGGGCAAGTAGGAGCTTGGAGAAGGGAGAACTAGATCTTGTGATGGGAAACTCCGAGATTGTCCCGGTGGAAGCTCAAGGAAGTGTGGAGCTTTCATTCAAGACTAGTTATTCTATTTTATTGAAAAATGTCTGCTATTCGCCCTATGTGGCTAGAAACATTATATCACTTCATGCATTGTATGACGATGGTTACAAAATTTATTTTGATGATGATACTATTATATGCTTTAAAGATAACATTGTTTATTTTAAAGCTTTACCATGTCATGGCATTTATGAAGCAACTGCATACATTAGTTCAACAAAATCTATCATGAACATTGATTCGAGTTCCAAAGATGGTTTGGACAAGTATTCCTTATGGCATGGTCGTCTTGGCCACATAAACAAGACTCGCATCACCAAGCTTCAAGCGAATGGAATCTTGGAGTCATTTGACCAAGGGTCAAATGATGTATGTGATTCTTGTTTACTAGGCAAGATGACAAAGGCACCCTTCACGGGGACAAATGAGAGAGGTAAAGACCTCTTGGACATCATCCATACGGATGTATGTGGGCCTTTCAAACACGTTACAAGGAATAACACAAGATACTTCGTAACCTTTATAGATGACTATAGTAGGTATGGATATGTCTATCTTGTCAAGCACAAGAATGAAACCTTTGAGGTGTTCAGGACATTCCAAAACGAAGTAGAGAATCAATTGGGCAAAACAATAAAGATACTCCGGTCTGATAGAGGTGGAGAGTATCTAAGTACCGAGTTTATCGATCATCTTAAGAATTGTGGAATTATTTCGCAATTAACACCTCCAAGGACTCCACAATTGAATGGAGTCGCTGAGAGGAGGAACCGGACTTTACTAGATATGGTAAGGTTCATGATGAGTCGAACTGAGGTACCTATTAGTTTCTGGGGATATGCCTTAGAAACGGCGGTAAGGATCCTTAACCTTGCACCAACCAAGAAAGTATCGAAAACACCTTATGAAATGTGGCATAATAAGAAGCCGACACTTTCATATCTACGAGTTTGGGGTTTTCAAGCTTACGTGAGACGTGAGACTGAGGACAAACTTGAACCTCGATCGGAAAGGTGTTACTTTATCGGATATCCTTCTGCCGGTGTTGGATATATTTTTTATAAACCTTCTAAGAACAAAGTTTTTGTTGCTCGAAGGGCATTCTTCTTAGAAAGAGAATTGCTATCCAAACAAAGAGGCAACAAGGAAATCGATCTTGAGGAAGTTCAAGGATCAACCGATAAAGAACTTGAGGTTGGCACTAGCTCTCAACCTAGGACGGTTGAAACTGAGAAAGAAAATGCTGCAATACCTGACACTACTTCATCTCTTACTCCAAGGCGTTCCAGTAGAACTCATTTCGAGCCAGAGAGATATGGTTTCTACATATCTGAGGGCAGCGAGTTAGTAGTGGACTCTGATGAGCCCTCTAACTATAAGGAAGCCATGGCGGGCCCTGAGTCTGCACATTGGAAGGAAGCGATGGAAAGTGAGATGCAATCCATGTCGGATAACCAAGTTTGGGAACTAGTTGATCCTACACCCGGGGTTAGACCCGTAGGGTGTAAATGGGTCTTCAAGAAGAAGACCGGCATGGACGGAACCTTGGATACTTTCAAAGCTCGACTTGTGGCAAAGGGTTTCACTCAAACACCCGGTGTTGATTATGATGAAACCTTCTCCCCAGTGGCTATGTTGAAATCAATCCGGATACTTCTGGGCATTGCCGCATTTTATGACTATGAAATATGGCAAATGGATGTTAAAACCGCCTTCCTTAACGGGAAGCTTTCCGAAGAGGTGTATATGACACAACCTGATGGTTTTGAACATCCAGAATATCCGGACAAGGTTTGTAAGCTAAAGAAGTCCATTTATGGACTTAAGCAAGCATCTAGCAGTTGGAATCTGTGCTTTGATGAGAAAATCAAGGAATTTGGATTTTCGAAAAGCAAAGATGAACCATGTGTATATGTCAGGGCTAGTGGGAGCACTATTGTCTTCTTAGTCCTATATGTGGATGACATATTACTCATTGGAAACCATGTTCCGAGCCTTAAGAGTGTAAAAGCTTGGCTCGGGAATTGTTTCTCAATGAAGGACTTAGGCGATGCGAGCTATATTCTGGGAATCAAGATCTATAGAGATAGATCTAGAAAGCTACTTGGGCTTTCTCAAAGTGCATACATAGATAAGGTCGTGAGACGCTTTAAAATGGAGGAATCCAAGAAAGGAAACCTCCCTATGGCGCAAGGCTTAATGTTGAGCAAGACTCAATGTCCTACCTCCCAAGAGGAGATAGAAGTAATGAAGCGAATACCATATGCTTCGGCTGTGGGATCGATCATGTACGCCATGTTATGCACTCGTCCTGATGTGTCATGTGCTTTGAGCATGACTAGTAGATATCAGGCTAATCCCGGGGAACCTCATTGGAAAGCTGTAAAGAACATTCTTAAGTACCTTAGACGTACAAAAGAAATGTTCTTGGTATATGGTGGGGAAGAAGAGCTAAGAGTAAAGGGTTACTCGGACGCTAGTTTCCAAACGGATAGGGATGACTGCCGATCTCAATCGGGGTTTGTATTCCTTTTAAATGGTGGTGCTGTGAGCTGGAGGAGCTCCAAGCAAGACACGGTGGCTGATTCGACTACTGAGTCGGAATACATTGCGGCAAGTGAAGCTGCAAAAGAGGCCGTGTGGATGAAGAAATTCATCCAAGATCTACAAGTGGTTCCAAGCATCACTGACCCTATTGAGATATTTTGTGACAATGAGGGTGCAGTGGCCTTGGAGAAGGAACCAAGAGCTCACAAGAGAACAAGACACATTTTGCGCAAATACCACTTCATACGAGAAGTAGTTGAGAGTGGTGAAATCGTCATAAGCAGAGTAGCAACGGATGAGAACCTTGCGGATCCGTTCACGAAACCATTATCGCAAGCAGCTCATGATTCTCACACTAATGCTATAGGTGTAAGATTTGCTAGCGACTTGGTTTGAGTTTGTATATTTAGTATGTTTGATATGTAAACTTTATTTTATATTTTGGGAACGATATAGACAGTATTGTAACTTATGCTTGTTTCGATATATAATAGAGATTATATATGCGTATGATACGGTTACATTCATAAGACTCTACTGTGTTCCATCTTAGCATGTTTAATCACTTCCGGAAATATTTTATATTTCAAACTTTCCACAGTCGGTCAATCTTGTGGAAGGAAGATTGAAACAAGACCGAGATAAGCATATGACCTTGAATTCAAGATGGTCGAATTAAGGAGCAATGCCTATCTATACTTGAAAAGAGTTTCAAGTGATTGGAAGACCCGTACCCAAGTATACTCCATGGATTATAGTCACGAGTAACTTGGGATGATAATATCTTACGTCCTTAGACCTGAGACGTATGAACCGCTATATCATATTTCTTTCTTACTTTATTCTTTTTCAAAAGCAGTTCGTAACTGCCTGTGATAAAGGAAACGGCTAAGTAAGTTAAGGGGTATGGTTTAGGGTTATGCAGTCAAAAGGGATTTGTTCCTCTGATAAGAGAGATATCATTGGGCCCCTCGATGATTGGGAGCTGACACCAAAATTTTGCATGGCCATGCGCAAGGAATATTGATTTAGAATCAGATATGTCCTTAACTTTTGGTCACAACAAATCAAGATCGAGAAACACAATCGTGGACGATCTGGAGAAACATTATGTATGATATTCGCCCCATGTGGCAAGAAACATTACATCATTTCATTCCCTGTATGACGATTGTTATAACTTTCATTTTGGTAATGGTTCAATTGTATGCTTTAAAGAAAATCTTGTTTATTTTAAGGCTTTACCATGTCATGGCATTTATGAGGCAAGTGCATACATTAATTCAACAAAATCTATCATGAATATTGATTCTAACTCCAAAGATTGTTCGGATAAGTATTCCTTGTGGCATAGTCGTCTTTGCCACATAAACAAGACTCGCATCACAAAGATCCAAGTGGATAGGATCTTGGAATCATTTGACCTAGGGTCGAATGATGTATGTGATTCTTGTTTAGTAGGCAAGATGACAAAGGCACCCTTCACCGGGATAAGTGAGAGGGGAAAAGACCTCCTGGACATCATCCATACGGATGTATGTGGGCCTTTCAAACATGTCACTAAGAATAACTCGAGATACTTCATAACCTTTATAGATGATTATAGTAGGTATAGATATGTCTATCTTGTTAAACACAAGAATGAAACCTTTGAGGTGTTCAAGACATTCCAAAACGAAGTTGAGAATCAATTGGGCAAAACGATAAAGATACTCCGGTCTGATAGAGGTGGAGAGTATCTAAGTACCGAATTTATCGATCATCTTAAGAATTGTGGAATTATTTCGCAATTAACACCTCCAAGGACTCCACAATTAAATGGGGTCGCTGAGAGGAGGAACCGGACTTTACTAGATATGGTAAGGTCCATGATGAGTCGAAGGGAGGTACCCATTAGTTTCTGGGGATATGCTCTAGAAACGGCGGTAAGGATCCTTAACCTTGCACCAACTAAGAAAGTATCAAAAACACCTTATGAAATTTGGCATACAAAGAAAGCCGACACTTTCATACCTACGAGTTTGGGGTTGTCAAGCCTACGTGAGATGTCAGATTGAGGAGAAACTTGAACCTCGACCGGAAAGGTGTTACTTTATCGGATATCCTCCTGCCGGTGTTGGATATATATTTTATAAACCTTCTGAGAACAAAGTTTTTGTTGCTCGAAGGCATTTTTCTTGGAAAGAGAAATGCTATCCAAACAAAGAGGCAACAAGGAAATTGATCTTGAGGAAGTTGAAGGATCAACCGATAGAGAACTTGAGGTTGGCACTAGCACAAAACCTAGGATGGTTGAAACTGAGCAAAAGAATGCTGCAGTACCTGACACTAGTTCATTGCTTACTCCAAGGCGTTCCAGTAGAACTCGTTTCGAGCCAGAGAGTTATGGATTCTACATATCTGAGGGCAGCGAGTGAGTAGTGGACTCTAATGAGCCCACTAACTACAAGGAAGCTATAGCGGGTCCTGAGTCTGAAAATTAGAATGAAGCAAAAGAAAGTGAGATGCAATCCATGTCGGATAACCAGGTTTGGGAACTGGTTGATCCTACGCCCGGGGTTATACCCGTAGGGTGTAAATGGGTCTTCAAGAAGAAGACCGGCATGAACGGAACCTTGGATACCTTCAAAGCCCTACTGGTGGGAAAGGGTTTCTCTCAAATACCTGGTGTTGATTATGAAGAAACCTTTTCCCTAGTGGCAATGTTGAAATCAATTCGAATACTTCTGGCCATTGCTGCATTTTATGATTATGAAATAAGGCAAATGGACGTTAAAACCGCCTTCCTTAACGGGAAGTTTTCTGAAGAGGTGTATATGACACAGGCTGATGGTTTTGAACATCTAGAGTATCCGAACAAGGTTTGTAAGCTAAAGAAGTCCATTTATGGACTCAAGCAAGCATCTCGCAGTTGGAATCTATGCTTTGATGAGAAAATCAAGGAATTCGGATTTTCAAAAAGCAAAGATAAACCATGTGTATATGTGAGGGCTAGTGGTAGCACTATAGTCTTATTAGTCCTATATGTAGATGACATACTACTCATTGGAAATCACATTCCGAGCCTAAAGAGTCTAAAAGCTTGGCTAGGGAATTGTTTCTCAATGAAGGACCTAGGGGATGCGAGCTATATTTTGGGAATCAATATCTATAGAGATAGATCTGGAAAGCTACGCGGACTTTCTCAAAGTGCATACATAGATAAAGTCGTGAGACGATTTAGAATGGAGGATTCCAGGAAAGGAAAACTCCCTATGTCACATGGCTTGATGTTGAGAAAGACTCAATGTCCTACCTCCCAAAAGGAGATAGAAGTAATGGAGCGAGTACCATATGATTCGGCTGTGGGATCGATCATGTACGCCATGTTGTGCACTCGTCCTGATGTGTCATGTGCTTTAAGCATGACTTGTAGATATCAGGCAAATCCCGGGGAACCTCATTGGAAGGTTGTAAAGAACATGCTCAAGTACCTTAGGCGTACAAAAGAGATGTTCTTAGTATATGGTGGGGAAGAAGAGCTAAGAATAAAGGGTTACTCAGACGCCAGCTTCCAAACAGAGAGGGATGACTTCCTATCTCAATCGGGGTTTGTATTCCTATTAAATGGTAGTGCTATCAGCTGGAGGAGCTCGAAGCAAGACACGGTGGCTGACTCGACTACCAAGTCGGAATACATTGCGACATGTGAAGCCGCAAAGGAGGCCGTGTGGATGAAAAATTTCATCCAAGATCTACAAGAAGTTCCAAGTATCACTGACCCTATTGAGATATTTTGTGACAATGAGGGTGCAGTGGCTTTGGCGAAGGAATCAAAAGCTCACAAGAGAACGAGACACATATTGCGCAAATACCACTTTATATGAGAAGTAGTTGAAAGTGGTGAAATCATCATAAGCAGAGTAGCTTCGGATGGAAACCTTGCGGATCCATTCACGAAGCCGTTATCGCATGCAGCTCATGATTCTCACACTAGTGCTATAGATGAAAAGCTTTGCTAGCGATTTGGCTTGAGTTATGTATTTAATTTGTTTGATATGTAAACTTTATATTTTGGGAACGATTAAGACAGTATAGTAGCTTATTCTTGTTTCAATATGTAATGGAGATTATATATGCGTGCGATACGGTTACATTCATAAGACTCTACTGTGTTCCATCTTAGCATGTTTAACCACTTCTGGAAATATTTTATATTTCAAACCATCCATGGTCAGTCAATCTTGTGGAAGGAAGATTGAATTAAGACTGAGATAAGCATGTGACCTTGAATTCAATATGGTCGAATTAAGGAGCAATGCCTATCTGTACTTGAAAAGAGTTTCAAATGACTGGAAGACCCACACCCAAGTATACTTCATGGATTATAGTCACGAGTAACTTGGGATGATAATATCTTACGTCCTTAGACCTGAGATGTATGAACCGCTATATCATACTTCTTCCTTACTTTGGCCATTTTCAAAAGCAGTTCGTAACTGGCTGTGATAAAGGAAAAGGCTGGATAAGTCAAGAGGTATGGTTTAGGGTTATACAGTCAAAAAGGGATTTGTTCATCTGATATGAGAGATATCACTGGGCCCCTCGATGATTGGGAGCTGACAACAAAATTTTGCATGGCTATGCGCAAGGAATATTGATTGAGAATCAGATATATCCTTAACTTTTGGTCACCACCAATCAACATCGAGAAACACAATCGTGAACGATCTGGAGATTGACATTTGATCCATGTCTCGTGTTCACACTGATATTGGGAACTAATGGATGTTTAAGATCACCTATCTCTAGGACCTTTCTTTGTGAACAGGTTTTATTCGGATAACGAAACCCATACTGACTTGGGGGCAATAATGTTTTTGCTAGAGACCGCTCATTGTATGTGGTTTGTTAGAAATGGTGCATCATGTGCAAGTGGGAGTTTGTTAGAATATGTCCACTGGTGCGTGTACACCATTTGAATCACTACCGATGATGTATGTGCCTATTGGGTCATACACCGGGGTCAAATCTGACAGCAAGTTAAGGAAAGGGATCAAAATTGACAAAAGGTAAAAAGTTGACTTCGCAGGCTGGGTTAGCGCCGCTAACCATAAGGTGTTAGCGCCGCTAACACTTATGGGTTAGAGCCGCTACAACTGCATGTGCTTTACGTCAAGTCATCTGACAGACCGCGTTAGCGCCGCTAACTCTAGGTTAGCACCGCTACGGCCGGACGTGACTTGTTGTCATATGACCTTTCCCCCAAGCCAATGCGTGTAAGTTTCTTATTCGAACTTGGCCGGTTTTGGGGTATACCAAGTGACTTTCTAGAGTTTATAAAACACTCATATAGAACCTCATTTGACACTCTTAGCAATACACACTTTGGTGAGACTCTTAAGTTCCTCAAGACTTAGAGAGTTCAAGAGTGACTTAGTGAGTTCTAGAGAGAGTTTAGTTCAAGAATCTTGATCCTAGCTTGGTTGTTGTTGTTCCTCAAGTGATTTTCTAGAGAGAAGAATCACCAAAGGCTTGCTAGCTCAAGAGATTTGCATGTTACCGGGGTACTGCCCATTAGTCGATTCGTTCAAGCAAGGAGGAGCAAGTTCATCCATTACACCAACATTTTCTGGAGCTCAGGAACTGGTATAACCTCCTTAACTCTCTCCTTTTGTTGTATTTCTATTCATAGAGCTTGGTCCATGTTTGGGATTTCATGATTTTGTTCTTTATTTGCTTGTACCATGGGCTTGTTATGTTGTACTTTGCTTCCGTTGCGTGCCCTGGAAACCCCAACAAATGGATCATAATCTTGAAATGTAGAGAGAATATTATGAACACCATGTGAACAAACACTTAAGATTTGTGATTATGCCAAAGAACTTACTAATGACAATTAGTCATTAGTATATATACCCCTAAGGGTATTTACAATATTAACCCTCTAGTTTATATATTTAATACAAACTTCAACTAAAATGCAATCTTCTATTCTATACAATATTTATAACCAAACACAGATGTTTAGTATGAATATTATGTTAGAATATGCCCACTGATGCATACAAGCCATTTGAATCTGTTGGTCAAATGATCTTATTAGTTAAGATTTGATGAGACAAAGTTAAGTTTGTAAGATATGTTCTAGATATAACTTAAACATAATTATGAAGCTTGGTCAGACTGAGCACTTATAGTGTTTCAGACTGAGCATAAGCTGAGTATAAGCTGAGCATTATAGTTTATCAGGTTAGACTATATCTTAGTCACTTTAACTATATGTTTGTTAAACTGTGTGTCATCTAAGGTATAGGTCGAGTATTCAGCTTGATATGTTTCAAGCTGAGTGACTCAGCTTCTATGCTGAATCAGCTCAACAGACTTGCTAAGTTAGTTCTAGCTAACTCTTATGACTTCTAAGGATGAGTTAGTCATTATACATGTTAGTACATGTTTGATATCGAGTTAGGTATCGATAAACTCAGATTGATGAGTTTCAAGCTGAGTAACTCAGCTTGACAAAAGAAGTAAGTTTAAGAAAATTTAAATATGTTTTAAATTCTGTAATTCTCTATATCTTTGGTGCAGATAAGAAGATTCCAGAATCAAGATTGAAGATTGAAGATTCAAGGTAGAAGATTCAAGATTCCAGATTCCGGGTTATCCGTTAGGATTAGCACTAGTTTCTTAAGATCTTTAGGAACAGGATTATAAATACTAACCTCTTGATCAGTTTAGAGGAGACCTCAACATGTCACCGTTCTTGATACATTGATTGTAAGTTGATCAACGTGATCAAGCATTCATAGATTGCCACCAATAGTTCATGTGTTCGATCTTCACGTCAGTTGTGAAGTTGGTAAGTATTCAATCTGTGAATAAATCCTGTTTAGAGAATTATATTGTGTCTATAATCAATAGTTGATTATGATGGATTATGCTCATGTCATAATATGATTATATGGCTAGATACATGTGAGCCTAAAGGGTCACACACTTATACACTGAGATACCAATTAATAATAATAATATAATTAATGTAGTTATATTATTTATGTAATGCAAAATATTAATTGGGCCTAATTAAGTATGGACTTAATAAATAAATTGTTATTGGGCTTAATTAATATATGGACTTTGTTATAAATTAGGAGATAATCTTTAATTTGATTTAAGGATAAACATGATTCTTAATATAGATTAAGGATAAACATGAGACTTAATTTTAATTAAGGATAAACATGATCCTTAATATAGATTAAGGATAAACATGAGACTTAATAGGGATTAAGGATAAACATTAGAAAGAGATAAACATGAAAGAGTTTATATTTATCTCAAACTATTTTTCTCCTATATAAACACTTAAAATTTCGTGACCCCCTTAACATATATGAAGAGTTTTCAATTTTGATCTTAAAATTGGAGGGTTTTGTGTTCTTAATGATCCAAGCAACAAAGGGTTGTTCTTGGTGATTAATTCAAGCATTACAAAAGGACTAGCATCCATTGGTGATCAAGGAAGTGTAGTGTGGACTACATTAGAGGTGTTCTACATTGAACACTAAGGTTTGAAGGTTATACAACAAGATCCCGAATCGTATCTCTTACCAGCGATAAAAGGTAATCGATTCTTATATTTCGTTTGATTGTTTTAGCAATACGTAGATCCAGCTATTGGTGATGTTTTCCGCTGCATTTATATATATTATTATGAATTATTTTCTTCTTTATCACCAACAGTGGTATCAGAGCCATCGTATGTGCCATTCGATTAACGGGTTATACGTAAAAGTAATTCAAACTCATTTTTTTAAGGTTTATGTGGTTCGAATTTTTGGACAGCTCTTGGCTGTGGTTTTTCGACCATGTGATGGTCTTAAAATATTAGTTTTTATAAACCTTGAAGCCACTTGTTACATATACCATTCGTAGATCAATTATTGTATTTGTTTCTTTGATTAGTTGGCTTGTTTTTCTTCTCTTTGTTAGTTTTTGAGATCCATGGTTAAATCATGCAATTTTACCATGGACCAAGCCAACACATTCATGATTGGATGTTATTACGTTTAATGTGCAAAACCGATGAAAACCTAGACCGTTTATGTGCCTTGTTCTTCATTACCGTATGTATGGTTGATTTGGTGTTTGGTGCCGGGTTTTTGACCTTGTAATTATTTAAATTTTTCTTCATTTGTCGCCATTGTTTGGGAAATTTTGTTACTTAGTTTTGTAGTAGTATAATTGTATTTTAGTACAAAATTGTAATCGTTACTCAACATGGAATGGCGGAAAAAATTATAGAAAAATGTGGTTTTTCGGAGCTGCTGGACAGCCTGTACGAAAACTAGAATTCCCGGAGCTAGACGACTCGGATTGACGTGATATTTTTTTCTGGAGTTTTACAAGACATAGACCTACAACTTTCGTGAAGGGTACTTTGATTGGGGAAGACTCTCTGAAGGCGAAAAACTGATCACAAGTTGCTACAAAATTTCTGGAAATATTTAAATGTTATTTTTACTTGACCATAATTGTGATCTTGGTTCAAGTGGGAGTCTTTTGTGGGTTTTTGTTGGCCCCTCCCTTAGTTGACCTCTTGGTCTGTCGTGATGGCTCACGAGACCAATCATAGGATTTCATCGGTTGAGGTTTTGCACATAAGTGATAGTTGTTGTGGTTATTTACTCTTATGTGATTGAGTTTTGCCTTATACCATGGTTTTATATAAAGCTGGACTTTAAGTTAAGGAAAATATTTTTAACTAATGCTATGAATGAAGTTTGCATGCTTCTTTCATACATTCTTTTGATTAAAAATTGTTTTATCAAATTATATACCCATTGAATTTTTATTCATGCCGTCCAATCGTTTTAAATTACTTGCCGTTATTTTTTTCCTTTGCGTGAGACGTGAGTTAATTATAACCCCGAGGTAATTATTTTCCATGCGTGAGACCTAGATTTATTTTTACACAATTTAAAATTGGATGACTAAATCGTGTTAAGCCGGTGAGACCATAACCCGAGGCAAGGATGGGACTAAATATGCCTATTTGACACTAGTTGATTTGTCACTAGGTGTCATGAGTCCCATAATGATCTAAGAGTTGCATTTGTAATGCAATTGGTGATCGTCACCTACCTATTGAATCTATCGTTGCTAGCAGATCAACTGATGTGATGATAGAAGTACAATGAGGATCTTAGCCTTTTCGTAAAATTAATTGTTTTTCTTAAAACATTGGGTAATTAATTTTAAAAGGATAATTATTGAAAATACTAATTAAAATTTGTACTTGTGTAGATGACTTCTGCAAATCAAACCCTTGGTAATTCTACTATTAGCTCAGTTCTTGAAAAAGAAAAATTGAATGGAATCAACTTTATCGATTGGTATCAAAACATAAGAATCGTTCTTAGAGCTGAAAATAAGTTGTTCCACTTGGAAGAGGCCTTACGTGAGGAACCTCCTGCCACTGCTTCTGTTGCCGCTCGTTCTGCCTATACTAAAAGGTTTAATGAACAAAGAGAGGTCGCTTCTCTTATGCTTGTGAGCATGACCCCCGAGATCCAAAAGAACTTCGAGGAACTCACAGCCTTTGATATGATCAAAGAGTTGAAAACTATGTTTCAACAACAAGCGGAGCAGGAACTGTTTGAAACAGTTAAAGCATTCCACGCTTGCAAGCACGAGGAAGGCCAACCGGTTACCTCTTATGTCTTGAAGATGAAAAGTTATCTTGACCAAATGGAGCGCCTCGGTTTCCCTATGCCACAAGTCCTCGGAGTGAACTTGATTCTTACTTCACTCTCAAAGGACTTTGACCAATTTGTGATGAACTATAACATGCATAGCATGGGGAAGATGTTAGTCTTGATTTGTTTACATTCCATCAGCGCTGAAGTTTTCAAAGAAGATTTCAGCACAAGAAGTTATCTAAAGATTTGCCTCATCAACTTAAATAAGGTTCATATGAAGGGCTTAAAGTTTCATCACTGAAACTTTCAGTCAAGGTTTACTGATGTTTGTCTTCAGCAAATGGTCCCCTCGGTGACGTCATCAACTGTCACTTTCAAGATGGTTTTGCATGAGGAAATCTGTTACTTATCAATCTACAAGATTGTGACGTGTGTCACTATTTCAACGGCTAGGATTGATAAGGGAAATCTATAAATACTCTTCTCTATGTTGAGAAGAGTGAGCTTGCTTATTCTGTATGTTCAGTTAGCAAGAGCTTTGTGCGTCTGTTTTCTCTCAAGTTTTTCCTTGAGTTTTTCATTGAATTTAAGAAGTTTGTTCTTCTTAAATTCTAGTCTGTAAGTTTGTTATATCAATATTAACAACCTTAGACATTTCTCTGTGTTCTTATAATTCCTATTTCCGCACTTAACATTTCTTTAAGTTAGTATTATTCAAAATTTGGGAACAACAATTGGTATCAGAGAAGGTTCAAATTCTTCTATAATTTGAGATCTGCCGAGATGTCTAAAGTTGATTATAATGACAATGGGTCTTCTGGTAAACCACCAAAGTTCTCTTCCGAAAACTTTTTCAGCTGGAAAGGAAGAATGCTTCTCTATCTCGAGAACCTGGATACCAAGTCTCTGTCTGTTCTAGAAAATGGTCCTATCATTCCAAAAACCATTTCACTTATGAGTGAGGAAGGTGAACTACTGGAATCTCTTCCAAAACCAAGAAACTTGTGGACTGATGAAGAAAGAAGACAGGTAAACTTGGATGTTGAGATTCGAAACAACATTGCAATATCAATTCCCAATGATATTTATCATACCATCTCCAATCTGAAAACTTCAAAGGATATGTGGGAAACCTTGTGCATAGCATACGAAGGAACTGAAGAGGTGAAGGAGAACAAAAAGACGAATGTCATCAGGAAGTACGAAAGTTTTTGTGCTCAAGAATCTGAAACTCTCACTGAAGTTTTATACCAGGTTTACCTATTTGCTGAATGATATGCTAGAGGCTGATGTTCAGAGAGAGAAGATTCAGATTCTCAACAGATTCCTGGATGCTCTCCCCAGTGAGGGACACTATGTGCCTCGTTCTCAGGACCAACAACAAGCTGAAAAATTGGATATGAGAAAGTTGTATGGCATACTACTGAATGATGAGCAAACTAGAGCTCAGAAACTGGAGCTTAAGAGATCAACTAAGAAGAGCTTAGCTCTTGTGGCAGAAGCTGAAGTACCCGCTCAACAATTCTCTGATGATTCTGACACAGAGACAGAGAATGACTGGGAAGCTGAAGGTGAAGAGGGACATCCAGATTTCAAGGTGGAACGAGCCTTCATAATGAAGAACTTCAGCAAGTTCTTAAAATTCAAGGCTAAAACTAACGATCAAGGGTCAGGAAGCTTCAAATCCACTACTGATAAATCAAAGCTGGAATGTTACAAATGTGGTAGACTTGGTCAGTTTGCTTCTAATTGTGTTGTCAAAACCTCATCAAAGGGTTATCCATCAAAGGCTGACAAGTACAAGTCTAAGTACAAGGCACTGAAGCTGAAAAATCAAAGTTCAACTGAAAAGAAGAAAGAGAAGGCAATGATAGCTGGAGAATTGAATTGGACTGACTCTGAAACGTCTGATGATGATCAAGCGTTTGAAAAAGCTAAGTTTGCTGAAGAATTCTCAGGGTGTGCTAAGCCCTACATGTGTCTGATGGCTACTGAGAGCCAGTTCAAGAAAGAACTAGCTACTGCTGAACGATTGAGTTCAGCTGAAGGATGGAATTCCTCTATGATGTATAAGGTATCAAACTTTCAGAACTATGAGTCTAATGAGAAAAATGATATGTTTGCTTATTTGGTGTCTGATTTAATTTCTGCACATGATGAACAAAACAAAACCAAGAAAATCTTTTCTGATCAACAGAACCTAATTCAGAAAACTGAAACTGAGAATGATATTCTTGTTCAAGAGTCTTGTGCCTTGAAATGTCATCTAGAGTTGTTAGCAAAAAAACTAAAAATGACTAAAGCTGAGCTATCTTTAACAAACGATAAACTCCAAGATCGTCAGTCCATCATTGATCTCTGGCTCAGTCCTAATAAACTTGCTTTTGAGAGTATCAATCATCAAATGATCATTCAAAGAGAAAGAGTTGGGTTAGGAAAAATCAAAGAAGCTGCCTCGTTTAGCAAAAAGTGTAAAACTGTCGATGAAATGTTTTTCAGTGAGTTCACACGTGAAAACATAGGAAACTCACATATGCTATATAAAAGATATACTAAGGCAGCCAGTGAAGTTCCTGAGTTCAATGAGGAAACAAAGTCTAAAATTAGAAACATACAGTTGTCTTCCGATAACTTGTATGAAAATCAGAATAATTCTCAGCAAAAATTTTCCATTCCCACTGAATCTGTACTTACGGTGATCACTGAACCTGAATTGCTTACTTCTAATGAACTTTAACCCATAGCCTTCACAAAAACTGAATCCCCTTCAGTTCACATCATCACTACACCTCTTCTAGCTAAAGATTCACTTGATCCCAATTCTTCAAAACATCGTCAGAAGTTAAAAAGATCAAAAACACAAAGTGCTCAGTATGAAAAGCCAAAATCAAAAAGGTTGAGCAAATTTCAAAATTTTGAATCAACACTGAACATAATGATGAATCAGTTAAAAGAGTTAACTAGATACAATTCTCAAAAAGATAGCACCAAACATCAAAAGGATACCAAATACACACGAAAATGTTATAAATGTGGTATTAGAGGTCATGAAGCCAAAACATGTGAGTCTCCTGTTACTACTTGTTGCACTTCTTCTGAGCCCATCAGCAGGTGGGTTCACAAAATGGTCTAATTCTTTGCTAATTTATGCAGGGAGGTTAAGGAAATAACACCTGGTACCTTGACAGCTGATGCTCCCGTCACATGACTGGATGCAAATCGTTACTAACAAAAGTTACTCCAGTCGATGGTCCACAAGTTATGTTTGTTGGAGGTAAATGTGGAAAAACAGATGCCTACGGTCAATTGAAGAAACGTGTTATTCAAATCAAGAATATCGCTCATGTCACCGGACTTGAGCATAATCTGATAAGCATAAGTCAGATGTGCGATGCAGATTATTCCGTTCTTTTCAAGAAATATAAGTGTTCTATCAGAAACAAAGAAGGAACTGAAGTCCTTCAAGCCAAGAGACTAGATAACATGTATGTTCTCGATTTCAATTCAGTTACTTCTCCCTCAGATGTATGCTTTATCTCACAGTCAGTCAAAGAACTACATTGGTTGTGGCACAAAAGGTTTTCTCATCTGAATTTCAAAAATATGAGTAAACTTGCACAAGGGAAACTAGCAAAAGGGTTACCTAAGATTAGTTATGTAAAAGGCAAAGTTTGTCATGCTTGCAAGAAAGGAAAACAAAAGAAGTCTGTTCACAAATCAAAGCACTGTGATCAGATCAACAAAGCATTTCGGTTGCTTCATATGGATCTCTTTGGTCCAGTCAGCACTCCAAGTCTCAGTGGTAAGAAATACACTCTTGTAATTGTGGATGAATATACACGTTTCACTTGGGTATTCTTTCTGTCTAAAAAGAGTGAAACTACTGAGATCATAATTAGCTTTATCACAAGAATGAATCATCAGTACGATATTCATGTCAAACATCTAAGAAGTTATCATGGTACTGAATTCAGAAACAAAACTCTTGAGGACTTCTGTGAAGAGAATGGGATTGTTCATAATTTTTCAGCTGTATACACACCTCAACAGAATGGAGTTGCTGAAAGAAAGAATCGTACACTAATCGAAGCTGCATGCGGAAGCTAATTACATATAATTACATTAAGATCAAAAGCTAAATACAATATTTGTCTGGTTTATATTTACAAAATACCACTATAGTGTTAATTTACAAAACATCCTCCGTACAAAACAATCTCCAAATAAAATATTAGACATTAGAGTAGAGGTCCGTCCATATTCCTAGCTTTCACATTCAGAACCTCACCAAAACCAATCTACAAAATATGATAGTGGGGAATTAGCACAAAGCTAAGTGAGGGAATAAATATCTAAACACATATACAAGGCAAACATGCCCAAACTCAAAGCTCATAATCCCAAGAAAACTGGCGGTTCTGCAGAACCTACAACCAAGGTCGCACAAAACCAAGGTTTACCGATAGGCCAATTAACATGTACAACAATACTAGTACCTCTTGAATACAACAAATGCATATCAAGAATGAACTAATACTGTATATCCCTAATCCAGACCAAGCCGAAACACCGCCACGCAGATTTCCAAAACAACATGTATACATATTAAACAAGACATACAGTCCAATGAGCAAGTTACATTCAGGATATCATATCCTGTATATCCAAAGATATAAATCCACTCACCACAGTTAGCACAGTGGTACTACACTCAGATGACTAATTCACTGAGTCTTCTGAGTTCCTGAGAATATAAATACAAGTTAGTATTGTGTCATAATACTGATTCAATATAAGCAATACACTTATTAATACATCATATGTAACACATATATCACATATGTATAATTAATTTCACACACGGTTTTAGTAACATTCCCGTATCTTTATTATTCTTGTTAGAACCACTATTTCCATAGCTTAGACAATAAACATGTTTCTTCCCCAACTATGATTCCAATTCAATCTCCAAAAACCGAATAAGTCTTCATGCGGTTTCTTGGTCATAAGGTTTTATAGTTATAAGTCCAAATCCGAATAAAGTGTTAGGGAATTATGTTGAAATCTCAAATCCTGGATGTATCATGCGGAATTATTATAATTCCGGATCCAATTTATAATTCCGAATAGCAGATGCTAAATCCGTGTAGGAGTTCAAGTATAACACAGAAACGCAACGGAAGCAAAGATTTACATAAAATATTTCTTGAACTCCATTGAATGGTATAAACTTGATACAATCATGCATGCAACCAAAACAAGCAACACAAGATAAGAAATGGTGTTATACCTTCCTCCTTAGCTCCTTACTACTGTGAGAAGGTTGTTTTTCAGATGGGATGAACCAAAACTTGAAGAAAACGCATCCAAGCTCTTCTACCGAAGTTATACACCAAAAACACTCTACCTTGTGCTAGCAATGCAAGTCACCAACAATCACCTCTTGATTTGATGCACTTTCTTCAGCCCTTGACTTCTGGAAACACTCACAAATCCTCACAAGAACTCTTCTTTGAAGCTTGAGTGTGTATGGAAGTTAAGATAGCAAAAAGGTTCTAAAGCTTTCAAGGCATTATCCTTATATAAAACCTTATGGAGCCTTCTGGAACAGCTCTAGCCGGTCATAGCTTGAAATTTCATTGGACCACCAAGTCAAGGCCAATGAAATTCAAGTGCCACTTCGGTTTCCGGGCTTCACGACACCTCACGGGCTCTTACGGCCCGTGAAGCTTAAAAGCTCCACGGCCCGTGCCGTGTTTTTTACAAGTCGTAGAGGTATCCATGGCGCATTTACCCTTCAGGATCCCTTCACGGTCCGTGAAGGACCATGAAGCCACTCTGGTCCAAGAGCCATAATGCTCGTGTAAGGAATCGTGGGGACACCTTGCTTCACGACCCGTGGAGCATCCTTCACGGTCGTGAAGCCTAGGTCAAGTTAGGTGTATGACCCAATAGGCCCGCACATCATCAGTAGTGAGACGGCATACGTGTGTCAGTGGGCATACTCAAACAGACTCCCACTTGCACATGATGCACCGTATCCTTATGTATCACAGACAGAGAGCGGCCTCTAGCAAGACATCTCTGCCCCCAAATCAGTATGGGGTATGTCATCCCTGACAAGTACCAAATCTCAACCAAAAGGTGTGAGATGGTCCTATAGATAAGTGATCAATATCCCTTTGTTCACAATATCCATGTGAAGGCGAGACATGGTACTAAGTCATTCTCAGTCCTTCACGATTATGTTTCTCGATCAAGATTGGTGGTGACCAAAACATACTAGTTGCAATCGATTACTCAAATCACTGCACACTCGAGCACGGCCATGCATTTTTGGTGTCAGCGCCCAATCATCGAGGAGCCCAGGGATATCTCTCTAAACAGAGGAACAAATTCCTTTGACTACATTGCCTACCACAGTGATCATACTTTGCCCAACTGCTCCCTTTATAACAGCCAGTTACGGACTGCGTTTAAAAACAATTAGAACAAAGCATATCAAAGTGATGCAGACACATGCATCTCCAGTCTGAGGATGAAATGATATTATCATCCTGATCCACTCATGACTGGTACCACAAAGTGGAGTCAGGTGTGGGTCGTCCAATCACTTGAAACTCCTTTCAAGTACAGGCGAAGTATTGTGTCCCCGTGTCCCAGTCACAATTGGACACATGACCAATCACTTCCCTCAGTCTTCTTTCAGACTTCCTTCCCATGAAGAATGACCGACTGTGGTCATTTAGAATGTAAAATATTCAGGGAAGAATAAAACATGCTAAATTGGAACACAGTAAAGATTTAAAAAAATATCCGCAACTTGCGCATTATCAAATCTCCATTTAATAATCGATAAGTACAATAAATGCAATACTGCTCAGTATTCCCAAAAGGTAAATACATCAAATACAATAACCAAACAATACAAGATACAAGCTCAAACCAACTCGCTAGCAAATCTAATACTAATAGCAAGGGTGTGGGCGTCGTGCTTTGCTTGCGATAACGGTTTAGTGAACGGATCCGCCACGTTGCTATCCGTGTGTACTCTGCTGATGATAATATCTCCACTCTCGACCACGTCCCAGATATAATGATATTTCCGCGGAATATGTCTCGTGCGTCGGTGAGATCTAGGTTCCTTTGCTAACGCAACCGCACCCTCGTTGTCACAAAAAACCTCAACAGGGTCGGAAATGCTAGGAACCACTCCCAGATCTAACACCACCTTAACAGGAACACGTACCCCGATTGAGATCGGCAGTCATCCCTGTCGGTTTGGAAGCTGGCGTCAGAGTAACCAGTTACCCTTAGTTCCTCTTCCCCACTATATACTAATAACATCTCCTTAGTCCTCCGAAGATACTTGAGAATGTTCTTCACCGCTGTCCAATGTACCTCACCAGGGTTGGCTTGATATCTACTTGTGTTACTAATGCACAAGAGACATCAGGCCTAGTACATAGCATGGCGTACATGATCGAGCCTATTGTCGAAGCATATGGTACTCGCCTCATTACTTCCAGTTCCTCAAGGGAACTCGGGCATTTAGTCTTACTCAATACCAAACCATGTGACATAGGTATGAACCCGTTCTTGGAGTCTTTCATCCTAATCCTCTTTAGGACCTTGTCAATATATGTACTTTGGCTCAAGCCTATCAACCTGCGGTATCTATCTCTATAGATTTTAATCCCAAGAATATAAGTTGCATCTCCCAGATCCTTCATTGAGAAATAACTCCCTAGCCAGGCTTTTACACCTTGCAAAGTTGGGACGTCATTCCCAATTAGCATAATATCATCTACATATAGGACCAGGAATACAACTATGCTCCCACTAGCCCTGATGTATGCGCATGGCTCATCCTTGCTTTTAGAGAAGCCAAACTCTTTGACCTTCTCATCAAAGCACAGGTTCCAGCTACGAGAGGCTTGCTTAAGCCCATAAATGGACTTCTTAAGCTTGTAGACTTTATCCGGGAACTCAGGATGTACAAAACCTTCAGGCTGTGTCATATACACCTCCTCTGACAGTGTTTCATTAAGGAACACGGTTTTGACGTCCATCTGCCATATTTCATAATCATGAAATGCGGCAATGGCCATGAGTATCCGGATAGACTTCAACATAGCCAACGGAGAAAAGGTTTCCTCATAGTCTACACCATGAGTTTCCGTGAAACCCTTAGCTACCAGTCGGGCTTTGAAGGTGTCTACCTCGCCATCTACACCGATCTTCTTCTTGAATACCCATTTGCACCTGACGGGCTTACACCCCGGCACAGGATCTACCAAGTCCCAAACCTGGTTATCGGCCATAGATTTAATCTCGGATTACATTGCCTCTTTCCACTTGGCAGACTCAGGGCCCACCACAGCGTCCTGGTATTTGGTAGGTTCATCAGAAACAACTACCATATCGGTGCCCTCAGATATGTTAAATCCATATCTCTCTGGCTCGTGCCGACCTCTACCAGATCTTCTTAGAGGTAACGGATCTACATCATTATCTCCAACGTCATCTTGCTGAGACTCAACCGTTGCCGGTTTTGAGCTAGTTCCAACATCAGGTTCTACATCGGTAGGCTCTCGAATTTCTTCGAGATCAACCTTACTCCCACTAGCCCTCTTGGATTCCAGCTCCCTCTCTAGGAAGACCGCCCACCGAGCAACAAATACCTTGTTCTCCGAAGGTTTGTAAAACAAATATCCAATTGAACTAGCAGGATAACCAATGAAGAAACACCTTTCGGCCCTGGGCTCCAACTTGTCCTCCACCTCACGTCTCACGTAGGCAGGACATCCCCAGACCTTTAAATATGAAATGGATGGATCCTACCAGCCGTTTCGATAGCGTAATCCCAAAATGTAATGGGAACTTCCGTGTGACACATCATAGACCGAACCATATCTAACAATGTTCGGTTCATCCACTCACCAACACCATTTAATTGAGGCGTTCTAGGAGGTGTTAATTGCGAGACAATCAGTCTCGGAATTCAGAACTAAGATACTCTCCACCTCAATCGGATCTAAGCATCTTAATCCTTTTCCCAAGTTGATTTTCTACTTCGTTTTGATAAGTCCTAAATACCTCAAAGGTTTCGGACTTTTGTCTCACCAAGTAGACATACCATATCGACTATAATCATCAATAAAGGTTACGAAGTAGCGGGAGTGATCTCTAGTGGCATGCTTGAACGGACCACACACATCAGTGAGAACGATATCCAACAAGTATTTCGCCCTCTCAGATTCATCGGTGAAGGGTGCTTTGGTCATCTTGCCCAATAAACCAGATTCACATACTTCATTAGACCCGTGGTCAAATGATTCCAATATCCCATCCGCTCGGAGCTTGGCGATGTGTTTCTTGTTTATGTGGCCTAACCGACCATGCCAAAGAGACATTTTATCCAAAACACTTTTGGATCACGAATCAACATTCATGATTGATCTATTGTTTCTCGAGGTTACGCTTGTTTCATATATGCCATGACATGGAGATGCTTTGAAATAAAAAGAACCATTCTTATAACACAAAATAGAACCATTTTTAAATTCAAAATCAAATCCATCGTCATACAATGCATATAGAGAAATAATGTTTCTTGCCACGCATGGTGAATAACAAACATTACATAAAACAATAGACAGATTAAAAGGCAAGATCCACACTTCCTATCTTCTCAACCGGGACAACCGCCTTGTTTCCCATGATGAGATCCAGCTCTCCACTTACCAGGTCCCTACTTCTTGTTAGTACCTGCATATTATTACAAATGTGAGTACCACACCTGCTGTCAAAAACCCAGGAGTTAGAAGTAGAAGTGTTATGGAGTTCAATCATATACATACCGGAGGCAGTGGCACCTTTAGATCTCAATCTCTTGAGCTCCTACGTGTACGTAGGGCAAATACGCCGGTAGTGACCCTTTTCCCCGCAGAAGAAGCAGGTTGCCTCTTCCGGTGAGGTGGCAGCGGCAGCCACTTGTTTCCCCTTCGCCTCCGGGGTTGGGATAGGCTTTGGTGTTGCCACCTTGGCCTTCCCCTTCCCCTTACCCTTGGAGAACGAAGCGGGTTGCTTCCGCTTCTTACCACCCTCATTGATCGTAAGGACAGCGGTGGAGGAAGATGGCTTCGTCTTGGCCATGTTAGACTCGGCGGTCTTCACCATGCCATGAATCTCCATTATGGTCTTATCCATATTATGCATATGGAAATTCACAATGAAGGGCCCATAGGATGGAGGCAAGGATTTGAGCATTATTTCAACCGCCAACTCCTTCCCCATCGGGAACCCTAACTTCTCCAGCTGATCCACATAGCCCTTCATACTAAGTACATGTGCACTCACGTTGCCGCGCTTCTGCATCCAGCAACCAACTAAGGCTTTGACGCATTCGAATAACTCTTGCCTCGCTTGCATATGGAACATGTCCTTCAGCTGCATTATCATGTCATACGCACTCACAGTCTCGAATTGCCGTTCCAACTCGGGACTCATGGTCATAAGCATGAGGCAGGTGACGTCATTTGTGTCCTTGACGCGCGTTTCATACGCGTCTCGGACAACCCTCGTTGCATTCGTAGCAGGGGGATCTGGAAGAGTAGACTCCAAGACCTCAATCTTCATTTCGTGGCGTAGGACAATTCTCAATGTCCTAAAGCAGTCCATAAAGTTCGTTCCTTGAAGTTTCTCCTTCTCAAGGAAAGGTCGTAGCGACATGTTTGCGGTGTTGGTGTTGGTGCTAATAGATGCCATTCTACAAGCAAAATACGAAGTTTGGTTAGTTTGATGTATTAGAATCCTTGTTAAATAATTACCCTCTTGTTTATAAAAACAAATTATATTAACAAGGGCTAAGAACCTCAAAGTACCCCAATCCATGACGGGTTTGCCGCGGATCACTTCATGGAGCTACTTATTACCGATTGCAATCCGCGATCGCAACTCTTAGACACTTGCGGGATCCTAGGTACTCATTGCACCCATTTGGCATGTTTGGTCCCTCCACACCATTCCTCATTAATCCACCATGGTAGCTTGGTATGGGCACGACAACTACCAAGGCGTTTTAAGTATTTGAATTGTAAATCGACCATCAAGATACACGGTGGTACTCTAGCCCAATGGCTGGCTCGGCTAAGCTCGACAACCGACCTTGCGAGTTGCCACACGCACCTTCCACACAGTTACAAAAAACTGATCTCGGCTAAGCCCGACGACCGATCTTGTTTCACTAGATTTGGGTGGTGTCATCTTATGGTTGGCGTGTGATTTACATTTGAGAAAAACGGGGTTTTGATTTCTTCGGTTAAAACAAATTTTAACCAATTCTTGTTGTGGCGCGCGAGGTTTGTTAACCAATTCAAAACTCTTGGTTTTAATTTATTTTGAATAATTTTCAAGCTTGCGAAGAAACTTAACAACCAAGCAAGTAAAAACAAAAGAAATAAACAACCACGCATGTAAACATATCCGGTAACAAGCCAACCCTAGGCGTCTTGCCCGTGAGCCAACGGACAAGACTAAGTCATCTAAGGACTAACTCCGAATGACTTGATGCGTTCTCCTTCCACTTGATCCATTGCGTCTCCCACCGACCTCCGGATCCAAGATTGAGCAAAAACACCTCCTCCCGGTTCTTCTTTGGTTATATTCGGTTCTCCTTTTACAATTTTACAAATCTAAAAGGAAATGGCGTGCAAGCCACGAAATCTATTTTAAGCTAATTCTAACAATTACAAAGAATAAGAAATCGGCATGAAAGCCGTTAAATATTACAAACCGAATAAATTAATTAATTATTACAAACCAAATGTGGTACAAACCACCAAATGAATGAATAAATAATTACAACCAACCAAAACACATCACAAGGGTCTAATGGGCTCATTGTTACCGGATTTACAAACAACCACAACAAACGTCACAAAACAACACGGTGTGCCACACCAAACCGTGTCAAAAAATATCCCAACTATATTTATTCCGAGACTACCTAAAACACTCAAGGCACGAATGAATAAATCTTGTATGTATGTATTAGAAATTCCAAACACTTTGAAAATCCATATTCATACATACACAACACAAGTATATGCACGTGCGCGTTATCATGCCAAAAACCACCCGATACATATAAATATGTGAGTTAGGATATTATGGAGTTTTCTAAAATGGTCAAAAGACCAAGTTAATCTACTAGAAAAACCAGAATATTGGCCAAATCATTTTTATAAAGTTTTTCTTTTAAAACGGGTCAAAAAACAATTTCAAGATGTCCTTCACGACCACTGACCTTCACGGCTTCTCACGGCCCGTGAAGCGAGTGCGTCTCACGACTCGTGTAAAATTTCAAAAAACCCTTTTCACGACCCCAACCCCACACTGAAGTCGTGTAGGCTTCACGACCCGTGAAGATAAAACCTCCACGGCCCGTGAAGACCTCCTGGACAGAATGCCCTATCTTGCATAAAAATTATTTTTAGGCCAAAATGGTGCATGCAATGCATCAAGTTGGCTCTGATACCACTGTAGAAGTTCAAGTACAACACAGAAACGGAACGGAAGCAAAGTTTACATAAAAAATTTTCTTGAACTCCATAGAATGGTATAAACTTGATACAATCATGCATGCAACCAAAACAAGCAACACAAGAGAAGAAATTGTGTTATACCTTCCTCCTTAGCTCCTTGCTTCTGTGAGAAGGTTGTTTTTCGGATGGAATGAACCAAAACTTGAAGAAAACGCCTCCAAGCTCTTCTACCGAAGTTATACACAAGAACACTCTACCTTGTGCTGGCAATGCAAGTCACCAACAATCACCTCTTGATTTGATGCACTTGCTTCAACCCTTGACTTCTGGAAACACTCACAAATCCTCACAAGAACTCTTCTTTGAAGATTGAGTGTGTATGGAAGTTAAGATAGCAAAAAGGTTCTAAAGCCTTCAAGGCATTATCCTTATATAAAACCTTATGGAGCCTTCTTGAACAGCTCTAGCTGGCCATAGCTTGAAATTTCATTGGACCACCAAGCCAAGGCCAATGAAATTCAAGTGCCACTTCGGTTTCCGGGCTTCACGACCCCTCACGGGCTCTTACGGCCCATTAAGCTTAAAAGCTTCACGGCACGTGCCGTGTTTTTTACAAGTCGTTGAGGTATCTGTGGTCCACGAGCCATAATGCTTGTGTAAGGACTCGTGGGGATACCTTGCTTCACGACCCGTGGAGCATCCTTCACGGTCGTGAAGCCTAGGTCAACTGGAATTTGACCATTTTGACCGGCTTTTTTCACATAGGGCTATTGGGTAAAAGTTAGGTGTATGACCCAATAGGCCCGCACATCATCAACAGTGATGCGGCATATGTGTATCAGTGGGCATACTCTAACAATCCGATCAATCTTCAATTCCGATCAATCAAATTCGAGTAAAGGCATATGTTCAATTCCAAATGGTCCTCAGTCCGATCATTTCATTCGGATTCTCCAAGTATTCGGAAATAAACATAAAGTCTAATGGTTTGTCCAGTTTCGTCCAATTCCGGATAAATTCACTCGGTTTCTCACATTCCGAATATAGTTTATGCGAAATTCATCTCAATTCCGATCACTTTGTCCGGATTTCACCAATTCCGATTGATTCAAACCCCAAATTTCGATCAACTAAATTTCTTCCATATTCTTGATTCTTTTTCAATTCTAATCTGTTTTATGAGCATGCAAAGTAATATTTCCAGAAATGATTATAAACAAATAATGATCATGAATTATCAACCAATTTTAACATGCAAACATCCTAAGTTCATAATCTCATATCATCATGCTTCATTCAGTTTTTCACATATAAATTCATAAAACCAAAAATTAACTAACATATAACAATCCATTAAACTAACCTTCTTGATCAGTTAAAGCAGAATTCTAAACCACAATTTCAAAGATTGAAATTGAAGATGTTGATTCTTCTTCTTTTCTTGCTTTCTTTCTCTGCCGAGCACAACTCCAAACACACACACACACTATATGTTCCAATTGCATGTAAATGGATATGGTAGATGGTGTTGGTGACTATGTGTCACCAATATGGGACACCTCATCACACCAATTCAATTTTATTAAATTAATTATTTATTTCTAAATTAAAAATAAAAGCACATAATTTATCACATATTATCACAATTTAATCGTCAAATAATAAATAACACTTAATGATAATTAAATCCACATAATGAAACTTAAACTCAAGGTTAATTAATTAATTACCTTATTAATTCTAGACCAGTTGAGGGGGTGTTACAAATCTCTCCCCCTTAAAACAATTTCTTCCTCGAAATCTTATTGTTCTCGAATAAGGAAAGTTTCCTCTAAATCTATTTGAACCCCAATCACTAATTTTAAAATAAGCACTAGCTTATCATTTACTATTTCTGATTTTAAGAAAGAAAGAAACAATCGCAGTAATAGACATTTTCATTTAATCACATAAGGACACAGATTTGAAAATTTTATTTGCACAAAAATTAATAACATACCAGCGAACACAAAGTTCATTAAAAATATACCCGTAATTACATCCTCATCTTCGGTGGCCTCATTTACTGTCATTTTTAAGGCTCTTCCTTCAGCAAAAGGTGGATTCTTTCTCTTCTGACCTGCAGAAGACGATCCCCCGACATTGACTACCCCTTGCCCTGTCCCCGTTGATCTTTGTTGTGCACAAGCTCCAGCTCTGTGACCCTCTTCATGACAATTCCAAAACATATTAGTAGTAAACCGACAGTCCAACGGTTCATGACCAATTTCACCACAACATATACAACTACGAGCTTGTGGTGTGCGCGGGCCGGTATGACGGGACCTATAAGTTCCACCCCATTGTTTCTCTTGATTGAATCCCAAACTTTCAGATTTCTGATCTTCTCTGTTCTGGTCATTCTGCCACTTTCCCTTATTCTGATTTCCACTAGATTTGTGAGACGATCCCTTCTCTCTATTCATCCTCTCCCTAGCTCTCATATCACCTTCAGCAGCCCTAGCTAAAGTGAACGCCTGAATCAAAGATGTTGCCATTCGGGTGTTACCCCGATATTCAGGCAATAAAGCTTGAACAAAATGTTCAATCTGAGCAGGTTCATTAGGCACCCACTTTTTTGCAAACCTCAAAGTATCATTTAACTTATTAATCAACTCATCCACAATCATCTTATCATTCTGAGCTAAGTCCATAAACTCTCGTTTCACTTTTGCCAAATCATAAGCATTGCAACATTGTTCACAAAACTTAATCTGAAATTGTTCCCAAGTTACAGAGTTTAAAGTTTCTCTTAGACTCTTCACAATTACAGGCATCCAATCCCTTCACCGTTTCCCTCAGCCAATTCAAAGTGATAGTCGGATCGAAGCTTCCAGAATACTCCGGTGGTTGGCAATCCATAAAATCCTTAATTGACACCTAGGCTTATAACTCTCCTGAAATGGATATCATGGAATAAAAATATTCTGCTGATGAGGTTGCTGATGTTGGTTACCTTGCGGAATAGGCATATAGGGCAAACTTCCAAAAGGTGACGAAAATGTGCTAAAAGGAGTAGCAGTGTATACAGGAGGTGGTAAGGGTTGAGTAAATACAGTTGTCTCTCAAGGCATATGAATGGTTTGGGTTTCCTGAGAAGACTTAGATTGATGTTGCTATTGTTCTAACTGCTGGATTCTATCTCTTAGAGTCTGCAGTGTATCTTCTAACTGAAACACATAGTCTTGCTGATCAGATTCACCATTGTGAGAAGTACCTGCTCGGTGGTGTTGTTCATTCACTGCGGTTGAAGACCGATTTTTTTTCTTCTAGGGATGCACGGGTAGTTGTTTGGTTCACGTTCTCAGCAATATTATGTTTCATACACAACATCTCACCAGTTGTTAGATTTAAATCCGTTAGTACAATCATACTAACTACCCTCAAATCTACACTACCAATTACCCACCCTGAAAATACTGGACTGACCAGAGCCTTGGTTCGAGTATTGCATGACAACACCAATGCAAATCCTCAAACCGGGGTTCTGATACCAATTCGTAACACTGTACTTTTAATTAACATAAAACTGCATGCGGAAGCTAATTGCATATAATTACATTAAGATCAAAAGCTAAATACAATATTTGTCTGGTTTATATTTACAAAATACCTCTACAGTAATTTACAAAGCAGGCTCCAAATAAAATATTAGGCATCAGAGTAGAGGTCCGTCTATATTCCCATCTTTCACACTCAGAAACTCACCAAAACCAATCTACAAAATATGATAGTGGGGAATTAGCACAAAGCTAAATGATGGAATAAATATCTAATACCATATACAAGGAAAACATGCCCAAACACAAAGCTCATATTCCCAAGAGAACCGGCGGATCTGCATAACCTACAACCAAGGTCGGCCAAAACAAAGGTTTACCGATAGCCCAGTTAAAATGGACAACAAAACCAGTACCTCTTGAATACAACAAATGCATATGAAGAATGAACTAATACTGTATATCCCTAAACCAGACCCAGCCGAAACACCGCCACGCTGATCTCTAAAAGAACATGTATACATATTAAACAATACATACAGTCCAATGAGCAAGTTACAATCAGGATATCATATACTATATATCCGAAGATATAAATCCACTCACCACAGTTAGCATAGAGGTAGCACACTCATATGACTAATTCACTAAGTCTTCTTAGTTCCTGATAATATAAATAAAAGTCAGTAATGTTTCATAATACTTATTCAAAATAAGCAATACACTTATTAATATATCATATGTAACACATATATCACATATGTATAATTAAGTTCACACACGGTTTTAATAACATTCCCGTATCTTTATTATTCTTGTTAGAATCCACTATCTCTATAGCTTACGCAATACACATGTTTCTTCCCCAATTATGATTCCAATTCAATATTCAAAACCGAATAAGTCTTCATGCGGTTTCTTCGTCATACGGTTTTATAGCCATAAGTCCAAATCCGAATAAAGTGTTAGGGAATTATGTTGAAATCTCAAATCCCTGATGTATCATGCGGAATTATCATAATTTATAATTCCGAATAAGCGAAGGATATTCCATGTGGTTTAATACAAATTTCGGATAGCATTCGGTTTCCTCAAAATCCGGATAGGTCATAAGTCTCAATTCCATTTAAGTTTATAATTCCAAATGTTAAGGCAATACCGAATAGCAAAGGCCAAATCCGATCAATCAAATTCCAAGTAAAGGCATATGCTCAATTCCGAATGGTCCTCAATTCTGACCATTTCATTCGGATTCTCCAAGTATTCGGAAATAATCATAAAGTCTAACTATTTGTTCGGTTTCGTCCATTTCCGGATAAATTCATTCGGTTTCTCACATTCCGAATATATTTTATGCGGAATTCATCTCAATTCCGATCACTTTGTCCAGATTTCACCAATTCCGATTGATTCAAACCCACAATTCCGTTCAACTCAAGTTCTTGCATATTCTTGATTCTTGATTCTTGATTCTTTTTAAATTCTAATATGTTTTACGAGCATGCAAAGTAATCTATATTTCAAGAAATGATTAAAAATAAAAGCACCTAATTAATCACATATTATCACAATTTGATCATCAAATAATAAATAACACTTAATGATAATTAATTCCACATAATCAAACTTAAACTCAAGGTTAATTAAATAATTACCTTATTAATTGTAGGCCAGTTGAGGGGGTGTTATAACACGGCCTCCTTTGCGGCTTCACTTGCCGCAATGTATTCGGACTCAGTAGTCGAATCAGCCATCGTGTCTTGCTTCGATTCCTCCAGCTGACAGCACCACCATTTAATAGGAATACAAACCCCGATTGTGATCGGAAGTCATCCCTATCGGTTTGGAAGTTAGCATCCGAGTAACCCTTAACTCTCAGCTCTTCTTCCCCAGCATATACCAAGAACATCTCTTTCATACGCCTAAGGTATTTGAGAATGTTCTTTACGGCTTTCTAATGAGGTTCCCCGGGATTAGCCTGATATCTACTAGTCATGCTTAAAGCACCTGACACATCAGGACGAGTGCATAACATGGCGTACGTAATCGACCCCACAGCTGAAGCATATGTCACTCGCCTCATTACTTCTATCTCCTCTTGGGAGGTAGGACATTGAGTCTTGCTCAATGTCAAGCCATGCAACATAGGGAGGTTTCCTTTCTTGGATTCCTCCATGTTAAAGCGTCTCATGACCTTATCTATGTATGCACTTTGAGAAAGCCCGAGCAGCCTTCTAGATCTATCTATATAGATCTTGATCCCTAGAATACAGCTCGCATCCCCAAGATCCTTCATTGAAATGCAACTCCGTAGCCAAGCTTTAACACTCCTTAGGCTTGGGATGTGATTTCCAATGAGTAGAATATCATCTACATATAGGACTAACAAGACAATTGTGCTCCCACTAGCCATGACATATACACATGGCTCATATTTGCTTTTCGAAAATACAATTTCTTTGATTTTCTCATCAAAGCATAGATTCCAGCATCTAGATGCTTGTTTGAGTCCATAAATGGACTTCTTCAGTTTACAAACCTTGTTTGGATACTCTGGATGTACAAAACCACCAGGTTGTATCATATACACCTCTTCGGAAAGCTTCCCGTTACGGAAGGCAGTTTTAACATCCATTTGCCATATTTCATAATCATGAAATGCAGCAATAGCTAGAAGTATCTGGATAGACTTCAACATAGCCACTGGGGAAAAGGTTTCATCATAGTCTATGCCAGGTGTTTGAGTGAAACCCTTTGCCACCAGTCGGGCTTTGCAGGTATCCAAGGTTCTGTTCATGCCGGTCTTCTTCTTGAAGACCCATATACACCCTACGGCAGGAGGATATCCGATAAAGTAACACCTTTCCGAGCGAGGTTCAAGTTAGTCCTCGGCCTCACGTCTCACGTAGGCTTGACAACCCCAAACTCTTAGGTATGAAAGTGTTGACTTTTTATTATGCCACATTTCATAAGGTATTTTTACAACTTTCTTGGTTGGTACGAGGTTAAGTACTCTTACCGCCATTTCTAGAGCATATCCCCATAAACTAATAGGTACTTCCGTTCGACTCATCATAGACCATACCATACCTAGTAAATTCCGGTTCCTCCTCTCAGTGACCCCATTTAGTTGTGGAGTCCTTGGCGGTGTCTATTGTGAAACAATTCCACAATTTCTCAGATGATCTGTAAACTCGGTACTTAGATACTCTCCACCTCTATCAGACCGAAGCATCTTTATTGTTTTTGCCCAATTGATTTCGAACTTCGTTTTGGAATGTCTTGAACAACTCAAATGTGTAATGCTTGTGTTTAACAAGATAGAAATATACATACCTACTATAGTCATCTATAAAGGTAACTAAGTATCTTGAGTTGTTTCTTGTGACATGTTTGAAAGGACCACATACATCAGTATGCACAATATGCAAAAGGTCCTTTCCCCTCTCACTTGTTCCCGTGAAGGGTGCTTTTGTCATCTTGCCTAATAAGCAAGATTCACATACATCATTAGACCCATGGTCAAATGATTCCAAGATCTCATCCACTTGAAGCTTGGTGATGCGAGTCTTGTTTAGGTGGCCAAGACGACTATGCCACAAAAATAACTTGTGCAAACCATTTTTGGAATTAGAATCAATGTTCATGAGTAATTCTCTAGATTCAATGTTTGCATTTGCCTCATATATACCATGACACGGTAATGCTTTAAAATAAACATCATCATTTTTAACGCAAATAATAACACCATCAATAAATTTGACGTTAAAACCGTCGTCATACAAAGCGTGAAATTAAATAATGTTTCAAGCCACTTTGGGCGAATAACATAAATTATTTAATAAAATGGAATTGCCGGTCTTGAAATGAAGCTCCAAGTCTCCTATTGCCACAACCGGTATCTAAAACCCAGCCTTTAGAAATAGAAGTTTGATGAAATTCTTTCATGAACGTACTAGAAGAGTCGGGTCCCGATATGCTCATCGGCTTGAGCTTATTAAGCCCCTAAAGGTACTTTGGGCAGCTTTGGCGGTAATGGCACTTGCCCCCGCAAAAGAAGCATTGGGCATCCTCTGGGGTCTTGGCTTGGGGAGCTTTCCCATTGCCCTTACCGTTGTAGGTAGGGTTGGGCTTGGTTTCATCAACCTTTCCCTTGCCCTTCCCTTTGGAAGAGTTGCCCTTCTTCTTCTTCTTGGTAATGCTGCCCTCCCGGATAGCCAAGACGGGAGTGGAAGAAGATGATGGATTTTTCTTGGTCATGCTCGCCTCCGCAGTTTTGAGCATGCCATGCAACTCCATCACGGTTTTATCCATGCTATGCATATGATAACTCATGTCGAATTGATCATATGCACTGGGCAAGGATTGCAGGATCAAGTCGACCGCCTTCTCCCTCCCCATGGTAAAACCCAACTTCTCCATATGCTCAATGTTTGCTTTCATCCGCAAAACATGAGCGCTCATATTCCCGCCCTCTTGGAGCTTGCACGCAAGGACGGACTTCAAGCATTCATACCTTTCTTGCCTCGCCTGTTGTTGGAACATGTCCTTCAGTTGCACGATCAAGTCGTAAGCACTCAAGTGCTCCATTTGCTTCTGTAAATTGGAGTTCATGGTGCTCAAGATTATGCAAGTAACTTCTTCGGTCTCTTTGACTCGTTTATCATGTGCCTCTTTGACCGCCCTAGAGGCATTGCTTGCAGGTGCCTCAGGTAGGAGTTCCTCAATGGTATGCAACTTTCGTTCATAGTGTAGGACAAGCCTCAGCTGCCTATGCCAATCCATGAAATTGCTACCATCGAGTTTCTCTTTCTCAAAGAAAACTCAGAGAGAAACGTTGGTTGTGGTGTTCTTTGCGCTTGTTGATGCCATTTAAAATTGCAAAGTATATTTTAGTTAGTTTGATATTTTATCTTGTTAAAACAATTTACCCATAAAGAATCATCTTAACAAGGCTAAGAACCGTATTTCATCCTACCATCTGACGGGGTTACCACAGATCACATGATAAAACTATTTAGGCCGGCAACCATTTTCCCAATTGCAATCTCTATTGCAATCCTTATCACCTTGCGGGATCCTATGACAACCAAGGGTCGTTTGGCATGTTTGATCACATCTTGCACCAATTTTAAGTCTTAAAAATTTGGTTAACTCGTGCTAAGCTCGACAATTAACCAATAATTCAAACCTAAAATTGCAAATCCTCCGTCAAGACATACGGTAACAAACTCACCAAAGTTGGCTCGTGCTAAGCTCGACACCCAAAATTGTGAATTTGCAACACTCACCTTGCACACAGTTTTATGATATTTGGCTCGTGCTAAGCTCGACAACCAAATCCCATAAGACTAGATTCGGGTGGTATCGACTTACAGATGGTACATGATTTACATTTAATGGACAAATGGGCTTTTGTTTCAATTTTGGTTTTAGATTAACTTATTAGTGACAAATCCTAATTTCAGTAGGTGAGTTAATCTTGTATCTGAGCGTGCGAGAGAATGGTAAACCATTTTTATCAAATCTCTTTTGATTTTGTTAATTTTCGAAAAATTATCTACCATGCGAATCCTAAGCAATCCATGCATACAAAATCACATCACACGCATTATATACTATAATTGGTAACCCTTGCCATAAAAACCTACGCATTTTTCCCGTGAGCCGAACGGGAAGAACATGGTCAATTCTTAGGGGCAAAGTCCTCTTGTATGTCTCCATCCACCAAAATTATAATACATACAATGGAATAAAAATTGCATGCAAGCCAGAATATACCTATTTATCTATTACAATTACATGGATGAATGAAATTGCATGCAAGACACATTATTATTACAAATTTATTAAATGAATAATAATACAACCAAACAAGCATCCAAACACACAAACAACGATAATGTCTTGGCAAGGTTACCAACTTATAAATCCACATACAACCAAACATACATGATAGCTACATGAATAACATATAATAACAAGAAATTTAAAATTTTCAGAAGCTCAAAATATTGCCAAAAACCAGAGACCATAAACTGTTTTTAACCAAGAACAAAAACTGTTACAGCGGGGTTGGCGCCGCTAACTTTTAAGAGTTAGAGCCGCTAATACAAGTTTAGTGCTGCTAACCCAGTTCGACAGAAAACAAACATTTTTGATTTCGGGTGTTTCAGGCCACCATATGCATAACTAACATAGAGGTGTCTCTGATACCACTGTTGGGGTTTCCAGGGTACGCAATGAAAGCAAATTACAACATATAAAGCCTAAGGTACAAGCGTACAAAGCACAATACATGAAACCCCATACATGGATCAAACTCTATGTAAAGAAATGCAACATAAAGAGGAAGGATTAGATGTTAAACCAACCTCCTTAGCTCTAGAAAGTGTGTCAAAGATGATGATCTTCCTTGTGCAAGAGCCGAACTTCCTAGTGGTATATACCCCGGGAACACGCCAACCACGACTGCTAGCTCGCCTCTATTGGTACTTCACTTTGAAAACCACTTATCGAACAACAACAAAAACTTCCCACTTATCGAACTTACAAAAACTCTCTCTAAGTCTAAAGAAGCACTTAAGAGTGTTTTATGTGTATGTGGCCAAGAGTATGAAAAGAGTGCAATAGAGCTTCTTTTATTAACCTCCAGATGCCACTTAGTCTCCCCAAGGCCGGCCAAGAACAATTATAACCTTCCCATGCATTGGTCAAGCCTTGAGGTGATTTGAAAAAAAGCACATGTAGCCGTAGCGGCGCTAACCCTTAAGGGTTAGCGGCGCTAAGCCGTTAAAGTTAGCGGCACTATCGCGGCCTGTCAGTTGATATGACACAAAGTATATGTAGCCGTAGTGGCTCTAACCCATAAGTGTTAGCGGCACTAACACCTTATGGTTAGCGTCGCTAACGGGGCCTGCGATGTCAACTTGTTTCTTTTGTCATTTTTGGTCCCTTTTCTTTAGTTGTTGTCAGGTTTGACCCCGGTGTATGACCCAATAGGCCCATACATCATCGGCAGTGATTCAAACGGCGCGTATGCATCAGTGGGCATATTATAACAGATCCAACTCTCCCTGCTCCAAGCTCCTACTTGTCTTTGGTACCTGCACCATGCCATAGCCGGTGTATAAAACCCAGCCTTTGGAAGTAGAAGTTGTTGGAGTCTGCCCACTGACACAAGTACATTGGTGTTACTGCTAATGAAGTGCGAGCCTATTGGGTCACACACCAGGGATTGATCCCGACAGCTTACTGATAAAGTGAGAAGGTCCAAAAATCAAATTGTTTGATTTTGGAGCTTCACAGCCGTAAGGGTACTCCACGGGTCGTGAAGCCCACTACCCTCACGTTTGACTTAACGACTCTCATACGGCTCGTGGAGACTTCACGGATGGGAGAGGTCATGAAGGGGTCGTAGAGGATGACACCCTCTTGAGTCACTCGACGCGGCACGGGCCGTGAAGGATTATGGCTAGTCGTGGAACATTTTTGTCTTCACGGGCCGTAAGAGACCGTGAGAGGACGTGAACGTGTGTCTACATGAAAATCTCTTATTTCATTGGGCCAATTTTGGTCCAATGTGATGAGAGGCTTGTCTCCGGCCAAAAGGGTCCCTTTGTGGTATGGAATAGTAAGAAAATGCATGAGACACATATCTCTCTCTCTCAATATTTCTCTCTTGATACCTTTGTAAGAAAACGCATACATGTAGACTAGATTAGAGATCTTGAGTGTAATGTGAGTGTGTTGGGTGCATAATGAAGATCATCAAGGCTGTTCAAGATAAGTGAAGTCATTATGGACGTTCATGTGAAGGGGTACTAGCATACGGGGGGCGAGGCTACCTTGGTGTCGTTGAACGATAGAGGAGATACACTTGGATCTCTTGGTTGTCCCATTTTCGTATTTGCTACAGCCGTTTTTCGTGAAGGTAAGGAGGTATTTCCTGCCATCCTTTGTTTTCTTTTAGTTGCAATTTGTGTTTTGTAGAAAGATCTCACTTTGGAACATGTATGGACCCGATAGTGTTCGGGTTTTGTCTTTTGTTTTTGCTTCCGCTGTGCTTGTGCTCGATACCGTGTTCCAACAGTGGTATCAGAGTGAAATCTACAAACAAATTGCACTTTCTTGGCTTGAAAACCGAAAATGGACATTATGTCCACAATGTCTTCACGGGTTGTGAAGGTTTGTTCTTCACGGTCGTGAAGGCTCATGACCAGTCTCGTGAAGATTTTTCTTCACGGTCGTGAAGACTCACGACCAGTCCCGTGAAGGTTTTTTCTTCACGGTCGTGAAGGCTCATGACCAGTCTCGTGGGGTGTTGGTCGTGAAGGTTTTTCACTGTGTCAGAGTCGTGGAGCTCATAGACTTTACAGGCCGTGAGAGCCCGTGAAAGCTACTGGGCCGTGAAGGATGTCGTGAACAGTGTTTTTGTCCTTTTTGAAAAAGAAAATAATTTTCAGTTTTAGCCTCCTCTCGATTCTGTTTTTCCAGAATCTGTCCTTTTTTGTTTGGACTTGAAAAGCCCCATAATATCCAAACTCGCATATTTATATGTATTGGGCACTTTTGGCATGATAACGCGCACGTGCATATACTTGTGTTGTGTATGTATGAATATGGTTTTTCAAAGTGTTTGGGATTCCTAATGCATACGTACAAGATTTGTTCACTTGTACCCTGAGTATTTTAGGTTATTTAGAACAAATCTAGTTGGGATATTACTACACGGTTTTGTTGTGGCACACCGTGTTGTTGTTTCTTGTTGTTGTTTGATCTGGTAACGCCTTGCCCATTAGACCTATGTGTTGGTTGTTTTGTTGTATTTGATTATTTATTCATTTGGTGGTTTGTACCACAATTGGTTTGTAATAATTAAATTTATTCGGTCTTGTATTTTGTACTTTTTGGCTTGCATACCGATTGCTTTTCTCTGTAATTGTTAGATTAGCTTAGATTAGCATTTCGCGGCTTGCATGCCGTTTCTTTTCAAATATTTGTATGTATTTGTAAAAGAAGACCGAAAACAACCATCGAGAGTCGTGGAGGAGACGTCTCGGCTATTGGTGGATCCGGAGGGTCATTGGAGTTGACGGATTCAGTGGGAGCACTTCCAGCTGGGCCATATGGTTGTTTATTTTCTTGCGTGGTTGGCTAGTTATTCGCTCGCTTGACAAATTTTCAAAATAATAAAACCAAGAGTTTTAAATTGGTTTACAAACCTCGCGCGCCACAAGACCACTTGAAAAACTAAAACCCGTTTTTCTCAAAACGTAAATCACGCACCATCCATAAGACGATACCACCCGAATCTAGTCTTATGGGATTTGGTTGTCGAGCTTAGCACGAGCCAATTCCCATAAAACTGTGTGGAAGGTGAGTGTGGCAAAATTTCACAATTTTTGTTGTCGAGCTTAGCACGAGCCAAATTTGTTGAGTTTGTTACCGTATGTCTTGATGGACGATTTGCAATTTTAGGTTTGAAATCTTGGTTAATTGTCGAGCTTAGCATGAGTAAACCAAAATTTCAAGATTTAAAATTGGTGCAAGAAGGGATCATACATGCCAAACGACCATTGTATGTCGTAGGATCCCGCAAGAAGCTAAGGATTGTGATAGTGATTACAATTGGCAAAATGGTTGCCGACCTAAATAATCTCATTATGTGATCCGCGGTAATCCCGTCACATGGTGGGATGAAATACGGTTCTTAGCCTTGTTAAAGTTAATTCTTTATGGGTAAATTAATTTAACAAGATAATACATATTTATAACAAACTAATTTAAGTCTACTTTGCAATTATAGATGGCATCAACAAGCGCAAACACCACCACCACCAACGTTTCTCTTAGAGTTTTCCTTGAAAAGGAGAAGTTCGATGGGAGCAACTTCATCGATTGGTATAGGCAACCCAAACTTGTTCTACGCTATGAAGGGAAGATGCACACCATAGAGGAACCCTTACCCGAGGCACCTCTAAGCGGTGCAACGAGGACAATCCGTGAGGCGTACGAGAAACGCCTCAAGGAGACTGAGGAGATCACATGCCTCATGTTGAGCATAATGAGTACCGATTTGCAAAAGCAAATGGACCACTTGGGTGCTCACGACCTGATCGTGCAGCTGCGGGATATGTTCCAGTAGCAGGCGAGGTAGGAGAGGTATGAATGCTTCAAGTCGGTTCTCGCTTGCAAGCTTCAAGATGGAGGGAACGTGAGCGCTCATGTTTTGCGTATGAAAGCAAACATTGAGCGCATGGAGAAGCTAGGGTTTACCATCGGGAGGGAGATGGCGGTTGATTTGATCCTCCAATCCCTGCCCAGTGCATATGATCATTTCACTATGAGTTATCATGTGTATAGCATGGATAAATCTTTGATGGAGCTGCATGGTATGCTTAAAACTGCCGAGGCGAGCATGACCAAAAGCAAGCCATCCTCCTCCTCCACTCCCGTTCTAGCCATCTGGGAAGGCCACATTACCAAAAGAAAGGCCGCCCCTTCCAAGAATAGGAAGGGAAAGGGAAAGGTTGGCGCGGCCAAGCCTACCCCGGCCTCCGAGGGTAAAGGTAAGGGGAAGATTTCCCAAGCCAAGACTCCGGAGGATGCGGAGTGCTTCTTTTGTGGGGGCAAGGGTAACTACCGCCGAAGCTGCCCTAAGTACTTGGAGGGACTCAATAAGCTCAAGGCAATGAGCATATCGGGTCCGGAATCTTCAGGTACGTTCATGATAGAACTTCACCATACTTCTACTTCTAGAGGCTGGGTTTTGGATACTGGCTGTGGCACTCACATATGTAATATGGTGCAGGTGCTAAGGGAAAGTAGGAGCTTGGAGAAGGGAGAGCTAGATCTTGTGATGGGGAACTCGGAGATTGTCCCGGTGGAAGCTCAAGGAAGTGTGGAGCTTTCATTCAAGACTAGCAACTCTATTTTATTGAAAAATGTCTGTTATTCGCCCTACGTGGCTAGAAACATTATTTCACTTCTTGCATTGTATGACGATGGTTACAACTTCCATTTTGATGATGGTGATATTATATGCTTTAAAGATAATATTGTTTATTTTTAGGGTTTACCATGTCATGGCATTTATGAAGCAACTGCATACATTAATTCAACAAAATCTATCATGAACATTGATTCTAATTCCAAAGATGGTTTGGATAAGTATTCCTTGTGGCATGTTCGTCTTGGCCACATAAACAAGACCCGCATCACCAAGCTTCAAGCGGATGGAATCTTGGAGTCATTTGACCAAGGGTCCAATGATGTATGTGACTCTTGTTTATTAGGAAAGAGGACAAAGGCACCCTTCACGGGGGCAAGTGAGAGGGGTAAAGACCTCTTCGACATCATCCATATGGATGTATGTGGGCCTTTTAAACATGTTACAAGGAATAACTCGAGATACTTCGTAACCTTTATAGATGATTATAGTAGGTATGGATATGTCTATCTTGTTAAGCATAATAATGAAACCTTTGAGGTGTTCAAGACATTCCAAAATGAAGTTGAGAATCAATTGGGCAAAAGAATAAAGATACTCCGGTCTGATAGAGGTAGAGAGTATCTAAGTACCAACTTTACCGATCATCTCAAGAATTGTGGAATTATTTCGCAATTAACACCTCCAAGGACTCCAAAATTAAATGGGGTCGCTGAGAGGAGGAACCGGACTTTACTAGATATGGTAAGGTCCATGATGAGTCGAACGGAGGTACCTATTAGTTTCTGGGGATATGCCCTAGAGACGGCGGTAAGGATCCTTAACCTTGCACCAACCAAGAAAGTATCGAAAACAGCTTATGAAATGTGGCACAAGAAGAAGCCGACACTTTCATACCTACGAGTTTGGGGTTGTCAAGCCTACGTGAGACGTGAGACTGAGGACAAACTTGAACTTCGATCGGAAAGGTGTTACTTTATCAGATATCCTCCTGCCGGTGTTGAATATATATTTTATAAACCTTCTGAGAACAAAGTTTTTGTTGTTCGAAGGGCATTTTTCCTTGAAAGAGAATTGCTATCCAAACAAAGAGGCAACAAGGAAATAGATCTTAAGGAAGTTCAAGAATCAACCGATAAAGAACTTGAGGTTGGCACTAGCACTCAACCTAGGACGGTTGAAACTGAGCAAGAGAATGCTGCAGTACCTGACACTAATTCATTGGTTACTCCTATGCGTTCCAGTAGAACTCATTTCGAGCCAGAGAGATATGGATTCTACATATCTGAGGGCAGCGAGTTAGTAGTGGACTCTGATGAGCCAAATTACTACAAGGAAGCTATGGCGGACCCTGAGTCTGCACATTGGAAGGAAGCAATGGAAAGTGAGATGCCATCCATGTCGGATTACATGGTTTTGTGTGGCACACCATGTGTTGTTTTAAATTTCTTGTATGTGGTTGTGATATTAGAATCCGGTAACAATATGAGCCATAAGACCTATGTGATGTGTTTAGTTGTTTAAATTAATGTTTTCATTCATTTGGTGGTTTGTACCACAATGGTTTGTACTAATTAATTTAATTATTCTGTTTGTATATTTAACGGCTTGCATGCAGATTTTCTATTCTTTGTAATTAGTAGTATTAGCTTAGAATAGTAAATTGTGGCTTGCATGCCATTTCCTTTTAAATTTGTAAATTGTAAAAGGAGGACCGAAGCAACCAACAAGGACCTTGGAGGGTGTCTTGGCATATTTGGATTCGGAGGTCGGCGTGGAGATGCAATGGATCAAGTGGGAGGAGCACACATCTTTATTCGGTCTAGTCCTTAGATGACTTAGTCTTGCCCGTTGGCTCATTGGCAAGACGCATAGGATTGGCTCGTTACCGGATATGTATTACATGCGTGGTTGATTTTATTTTGTGTATTTTCTTGCATGGATGTTTAGGATCTTCGCGCGCCACATAGACATGAATTTGGTAAAAGTGTTTTAACTGGAGAAACAAAAACCCGGTTTTCAAAAGTAAATCTCACACCACCCGTAAGATGACACCGCCCAAATCTAGTGAAGATAATTTTTCGAAATTAATAAAATCACAAGAGATTTGGTAAAAATGTTTTACAACTCTCGCGCGCGCATACATACAAGATTAACTCACATAGTGAAAAATAGGTTTTGTCACTAAAAAAGTTAATTTGTAACCAAGCCGGAAACAAAAGCCCGATTTCATAAAACGTAAATCTTGCAGCATCCGTAAGTCGATACCACCCGAATCTAGATTTAGGAGTTTTGGTTGTCGAGCTTAGCAAGAGCCAACTCTCATAAAACTGTGTAGAAGGTGCGTGTGACAAATTCACAATTTTGCTTGTCGAGCTAGCACGAGCCAATTTTGGTGGGTTTGACATCGTATGTCTTGACGGAAGATTTGCAATTACAAATTAAAATCCTTGAGTGATTGTCAGGCTTAGCACGAGTCAACCAAAAATTTTAATTTGGAATTGGTGCTAGTAGGGATCAAACATGCCAAACGACCAATGGTTGTCGTAGGATCCCGCAAGTATCTAAGAGTTGCAATAGAGATTGCAATCGGTAAAATGGTTATCGGCCTAAATAGCTCCATGAAGTGATCCGCGGCAACCCCGTCATGAATTGGAGTGAAATATGGTTCTTAGCACTTGTTAAAATATTTTTCGAGACGATATGGGTAATTATTTTAACGAGGATTAAATCAAACTAACTAATTCATGTACTCTAATTAATATAGGATGTCGAATCAGAACAACACCACGTCGGACTTTTCACTTCGTATGTTCCTACAAAGGGAGAAACTCACGGGAGTGAACTTTGTTGACTGGCTTAGGTAATTGAGGATTGTCCTACGTGCCGAGTAAAAGTTGCACATCATTGAGGAACCCCTTCCTGAACCACCTGCTATCAATGCGGAATGGACTATTTGATACGCGTATGAAAAGCGTGTTCGGGATACGCACGATGTTGCTTGTCTCATGTTATCAAGTATGAGCGTAGAACTGCGAAAGCAATTTGAGCACATGATTGTGTATGACATGATTAACAAGCTGAAGGATGTATTCCAACAGCAAGTTAGGCAAGAACATTATGAGTGTGTTAAATGTCTAACCGGTTGTAAGATGCGGGAAGGCGGGAGTGTTAGTGCCCATGTTTTGAAGATGAAATCATACATGGTCCAAATGGAGAGACTAGGATTTTCTGTAGGGAGGGAGCTTGGTGTGAATTTCATACTTCAGTCTCTGCCCGCATCATATTAACAGTTTGTCAAGAACTATCATATGCATGCAAAGGAAATATCTATAGATGAATTGCATGGAATGTTGAAGGATGTAGAATCTAACATGTCCAAGCATGCATCATCCTCATCCACTCTAGTACTTGGTTCTAAGAAACAACACATTACAAGGAAGAAGAAATCGATCCCATCAGAAGAAGTTAGAGTATCCAAGGTTGCTTCAAGTTTTGAGTCTATGGACATTGATGATGTGCCTAAGGAGACTCAACAAGGGATGGTTTGCTACTTCTGTGAAAGATTTGGGGATTGGGGCAATCATGCCTGCCCTTCGTGCCGAGAGGATATAAAACTTCTCAGAAAAGAGAGAGTTAATTTTCCTACTTGAGGTACATTCATGATTTACTTCATTGCTATTCCTTAATAAGCTCGGTTGTTTACCCGAGCTATAAGACACACGTTTGTCACAAAATTATTTTTGTTACAAAGTGTAGGTCTGTTCGTTGCAAGAAGGAAGAACTTGAAGAACCGGATCTCTGAAGAAGAAAATTTGTTGATTGTCTTCTACAAGAGAATTGGGAGTGTTGGTCTCGCCATTATTTCCGGATTAATTATTTCTTTTGTTTTGATGCCCTGCGTGTTGGAGTATACCTACTGACACACGTATGCCATATCATTGCTGATGATGTGCGGGCCTGTTGGGTCATACACCTAACTTCTACCAAAATAGCCCTAAGTGTAAAAAGCCGGTCAAAATGGTCAAATTCCAGTTGACCTAGGTTTCACGACCGTGAAGGATGCTCCACGGGTCGTGAAGCAAGGTGTCCCCACGACTCCTTACACGGGCATTATGGCTAGTGGACCAAAGTAGCTTCACGGTCCTTCACGGATCGTGAAGGATAAATGCGCCACGGATACCTCTACGACTTGTAAAAAACACGGCACGGGCCGTGGAGCTTTTAAGCTTCACGGGCAGTGACAACCCGTGAGGGGTCGTGAAGCCCGGAAAACTAAGTGGCACTTGAATTTTATTGGCTTTGGTTTGATGGTCCAATTAGGATGCAAGATATGGCCAGCTGAGGAACTTCAAGTGACGAATTTGAGCTTTATTTAAGCTCTTGCTTTGTGAAGCCCTAATCTCTTTTGCCACTTGTGATACTTACACATACTAAACACTTCAAATAGAGTTCTTGTGAGGTTAAGTGATTGTTTCCAGAATATCGTGGGCTACTAGAGTGCACCAAATCTGTTGGAGATTGTTGGTGACTTGTTTTGCTAGAACAAGGTAGAGTGTTCTTGGTGTATAACTTCGGTAGAAGAGCTTGGAGGCGTTTTCTTCAAGTTTTGGTTCATCCCATCCGAAAAACAACCTTCTCACAGTAGTAAGGAGCTAAGGAGGAAGGTATAACACCATTTCTTCTCTTGTGTTGTTTGTTTTGGTTGCATGCATGATTGTATCAAGTTTATACTATTCTATGGAGTTCAACAAATTTTTAATGTAAATCTTTGCTTCCGTTGTGTTTCTGTGTTGTACTTGAACTACTACAGTGGTATCAGAGCCATCTTGATGCATTGCTTGCACCATTTTGGCTTGAAAATCATTTTTATGCAAAGCTGGACATTCTGTCCAGAAGGTCTTCACGGGCAGTGGAGGTTTTATCTTCACAGGTCGTGAAGCCTACACGACTTCAGTGTGGGGTTGGGGTCGTGAGAAGCCGTGGAGGACGTCTGGAAATTGTTTTTTGACCCGTTTTAAAAGAAAAACTTTATAAAAATGATTTGGCCAATATTCTGGTTTTTCCAGTAGATTAACTTGGTCTTTTGACCATTTTAGAAAACCCCATAATATCCTAACTCACATATTTAAATGTATCGGGCGGTTTTGGCATGATAACGCGCACGTGCATATACTTGTGTTGTGTATGTATGAATATGGATTTTCAAAGTGTTTTGTTTTCCTAATACATAGGTACAAGATTTATTCATTCGTGCCTTGAGTGTTTTAGGTAGTCTCGGAATAAATCTAGTTGGGATATTTTTTGACACGGTTTGGTGTGGCACACCGTGTTGTTTTGTGATGTTTGTTGTGGTTGTTTGTAAATCCGGTAATAATGAGCCCATTAGACTTCGTGGCTTGCACGACATTTCCTATTCATTCATTCATTTGGTGGTTTTACCACACTTGGTTTGTAATAATTAATTAATTTATTCGGTTTGTAGTATTTAACGGCTTGCATGCCGATTTCCTATTCTTTGTAATTGTAAGAATTAGCTTAGATTAGACTTCGTGGCTTGCACGCCATTTCCTTTTAAATTTGTAAAATTTTAATAGGAGAACCAAATACAACCAAAGAAGAACCGGGAGGAGGTGTCTTTGCTCAAACTTGTATCCGGAGATCGGATGAAGAAGCAATGGATCAAGTGGGAGGAGCACGCATCAAGTCATTCGGAATTAGTTCTTAGATGACTTAGTCTTGTCCGTTGGCTCACGGGAAAGACGCATAGGGTTGGCTCGTTACCAGATATGTTTACATGCGGGGTTGTTTATTTATTTTGTTTTTCTTGCTTGGTTGTTTAGTTTCTTCGCAAGCTTGAAAATTTTACAAAATAAATTAATACCAAGAGTTTTGAATTGGTTAACAAACCTCGCACACCACAACAAGAATTGGTTGAAATTTGTTTTATCCGGAGAAATCAAAATCCCGTTTTTCTCAAAAGTAAATCACACACCAACCATAAGATGACACCACCCAAATCTAGTGAAACAAGATCGGTCGTCGAGCTTAGCCGAGATCGGTTTTGTGTAACTGTGTTGAAGGTGCGTGTGGCAACTCGCAAGGTCGGTTCGAGCTTAACCGAGCCGGCCATTGGGCTAGAGTACCGCCGTGTATCTTGATGGTCGATTTACAATTCCAAGACTTAAAACGCCTTGGTAATTGTCGTGCCCATACCGAGCTATCATGGTGGATTAATGAGGAATGGTGTGGAGGGATCAAACATGCCAAATGGGTGCTATGAGTACCTAGGATCCCGCAAGTGTCTAAGAGTTGCGATCGCGGATTGCGATCTGCGGCAAACCCGTCATGGATTGGGGTACTTTGAGGTTCTTGGCCCTTGTTAACATAATTTTTTTTTATAAACAAGTGGGTAATTATTTAACAAGGATTATAATACGTCAAACTAACCAAACTTCGTATTTTGCTTATAGATGGCATATATGGCATCTACTAGCACCAACACCAACACCGCTAACATGTCGCTACGACCATTCCTAGAGAAGGAGAAACTTCAAGGACCGAACTTTATGGACTGGTTTAGGACATTGAGAATTGTCATACGCCACGAAATGAAGATGGAGGTCTTGGAGTCTCCTCTTCCTGATCCCCCTGCTACCAATGCAACGAGGGCTGTCCGAGACGCGTATGAGAAGCGCTTCAGGGACACTAATGACGTAACAATCCTGATGCTTACGACCATGAGTCCCAAGTTGCAACGACAATTCGAGACTGTGATTGCGTATGAGATCATTACTCAGTTGTAGTACATGTTCCAGATGCAAGCAAGGCAGGAGCTGTATGAATGCGTCAAAGCCTTCGTTGGTTGCCGGATGCAGGAGGGCGGCAATGTGAGTTCACATGTCCTTTGTATGAGGGATATGTAGATCAATTGGAGAAGATGGGGTTCCCAATGGGGAAGGAGTTGGCGGTTGAAATAATCCTCCAATCCTTGCCTCCATCCTATGGGCCCTTCATTGTTAATTTCCATATGCATAATATAGATAAGACCATAATGGAGCTTCATGGCATGTGGAAGACCGCCTAGTCTAACATGGCCAAAATAAAGCCATCTTCCTCCACCGCCGTCCTTATGATCAATGAGGGTGGCAAGAAGCGGAAGCAACCCGCTTCAGCCTCTAAAGGGAAGGGAAAGGGGAAGGGTAAGGCGGGATCACCGAAGCCCAAGCCTAACCCAACCCCAGAGGCGAAGGGGAAACAAGTGGCTACCGCTGCCACCTCACCGGAAGAGGCAACATGCTTCTTCTGCGGAGAAAGGGTCACTACCTGCGTAGTTGCCCCAAGTATACGGAGGAGCTCAAGAGATTGAGATCTAAAGGTGCCGCTGCCTCCGGTATGTACATGATTGAACTCCATAACACTTCTACTTCTAACGCCTGGGTTTTTTTACAGCGGGTGCGTTACTCACGTTTGTAATAATGTGCAGGTACTAACAAGAAGTAGGGACCTGGTTAGTGGAGAGCTGGATCTCGTGATGCGAAACCAGGCGGTTGTCCCTATAGAGAGGATTGGGAGTGTAGAGCTGGCCTTTCAATCCAGCTTATCTATTGTTTTATTTAATGTTTGTTATTCTCCCTTCGTGGGAAGAAACATTATTTCTCTATATGCATTGTACGACGATGGATTTGATTTTGAATTTAAAAATGGGTCTATTTTGTGTTATAAGAATGGTTCTTTTTATTTCAAAGCATCTCCATGTCATGGCATATATGAAACAAGCGTAAGCTTGAGAAACAATAGATCAATCATGAATGTTGATTCGCGATCCAAAAGTTTTTTGGATAAAATGTCTCTTTGGCATGGTCGGTTAGGCCACATAAACAAGAAACGCATCGCCAAGCTCCAAGCGGATGGGATCTTGGAATCATTTGACCATGGGTCTAATGAAGTATGCGAATCTTGTTTATTGGGCAAGATGACCAAAGCACCCTTCACCGGTGAATGTGAGAGGGCGAAAGACTTGTTGGATATCGTTCACACTAAAGTGTGTGGTCCGTTCAAGCATGCCACTAGAGATCACTCCCGCTAATTCGTTACCTTTATTGATGATTATAGTCGATATGGGTATGTCTACTTGGTGAGACAAAAGTATGAAACCTTTGAGGTGTTTAAGACTTATCAAAACGAAGTAGAAAATCAATTTGGGAAAAGAATTAAGATGGTTAGATCCGATAGAGGTGGAGAGTATCTTAGTTCTGAATTCCAAGACCATCTTAGAGATTGTGGGATTGTCTCACAATTAACACCTCCTAGAACGCCTCAATTAAATGGTGTTGCCGAGAGGAGGAACCGAACATTTTTGGATATGGTTCGGTCTATGATGTGTCACACGGAAGTTGCCATCACATTTTGGGGTTACGCTATTGAGACGACTCGTAGAATCCTTAACCTCGTACCAACAAAGAAGGTTAAGAGAACACCGTATGAAATGTGGCATGGAAAGGTTCCATCCATTTCATATTTGAAGGTCTGGGGATGTCCTGCCTACGTGAGACGTGAGGTGGAGGACAAGTTGGAGCCCAGGGCCGAAAGGTGTTTCTTCATTGGTTATCCTGCTAGTTCCATTGGATATTTGTTTTACAAACCTTCGGAGAACAAGGTATTTGTTGCTCGGAATGCGGTCTTCCTAGAGATGGAGCTGGTATCCAAGAGGGCTAGTGGGAGCAAGGTTGATCTCGAAGAAATTCGAGAGCCTACCGATGTAGAATCTGATGTTGGAACTAGCTCACAACCGGCAACGGTTGAGTCTCAGCAAGATGACGCTGGAGATAATGATGTAGATCTGTTACCTCTAAGAAGATCTGGTAGAAGTCGGCACGAGCCACAGAGATATGGATTTAACATATCTGAGGGCACCAACATGGTAGTTGTTTCTGATGAACCTACCAAATACCAGGACGCTGTGCTGGGCCCTGAGTCTGCCAAGTTGAAAGAGGCAATGGAATCCGAGATTAAATCTATGGCCGATAACCAGGTTAGGGACTTGATAGATCCTATGCCGGGGTGTAAGCCCGTCGGGTGCAAATGGGTCTTGAAGAAGAAGATCGGTGTAGATGGCGAGGTAGACACCTTCAAAGCCCGACTGGTGGCTAAGGGTTTCACGCAAACTCATGGTGTAGACTATGAGGAAACCTTTTCTCCAGTGGCTATGTTGAAGTCTATCCGTATACTCATGGCCATTGCCGCATTTCATGATTATGAAATATGGCAGATGGACGTCAAAACCGCGTTCTTTAATGGAACAGTATTAGCGGAGGTGTATATGACACAACCTGAAGGTTTTGTAGATCCTGAGTTCCCGGATAAAGTCTGCAAGCTTAAGAAGTCCATTTATGGGCTTAAGCAAGCCTCTCGTAGCTGGAACCTGTGCTTTGATGAGAAGGTCAAAGAGTTTGGCTTCTCTAAAAGCAAGGATGATCCATGCGTATACATCAGGGCTAGTGGGAGCATAGTTGTATTCCTGGTCCTATATGTAGATGATATTCTGCTAATTAGGAATGACGTCCCAACTTTGCAAGGTGTAAAAACCTGGCTAGGAAGTTGTTTCTCAATGAAGGATCTGGGAGATGCAGCTTATATTCTTGGGATTAAAATCTATAGAGATAGATCCCGCAAGTTGATAGGCTTGATCCAAAGTACATATATTGACAAGGTCCTAAAGAGTTTTAGGATGGAGGACTCCAAGAAGGTATGTCACATGGTTTGGTATTGAGTAAGACTCAATGCCTGAGTTCCCCTGAGGAACGGGAAGTAATGAGGCGAGTACCTTATGCTTTGGCAATAGGCTCGATCATGTACGCCATGCTGTGTACTAGGCCTGATGTCTCTTGTGCATTGAGTATGACAAGTAGATATCAAGCCAACCCTGGTGAGGCACATTGGACAACGGTGAAGAACATTATTAAGTATCTTCGCAGAACTAAGGATATCTTCTTAGTATATGGTGGGGAAGAAGAGCTGAGGGTAACTGGTTACTCCGATGCCAGCTTCCAAACCGACAGGGATGACTGCCGATCTAAATCGGGGTTCGTGTTCCAGTAAAACGGTGGTGCTATCTCCTGGAGAAGCTCCAAACAAGACACGGTGGCTGATTCCATGACCGAGTCTGAGTATATTGCAGCAAGTGAAGCTTCAAAGGAGGCTGTATGGATGAGGAAATTCATCCTAGATCTGGGAGTGGTTCCTAGCATATCCGACCATGTTGAGATTTTCTGTGACAACAAGGGTGCGGAAGTATTGGCAAAGGAACCGAGATCTCACCGATGCACGAGGCATATTCCGAGGAAATATCATTATATCCGGGACGTGGTCGAGAGTGGAGACATTGTCATCAGCAAAGTACACACGGATAGCAACGTGGCGGATCCGTTCACTAAACCGTTATCGCAAGCGAAGCACGATGTCCACACCCGTGCTATTGGTATTAGAGCTGCTAGCGATTTGGTTTGAGTTTGTATCTTTTATTGTTTGGTTATTGTATTTGATGTATTTACCTTTTGGGAACATTGAGCAGTATTTTATTTATTGTACTTATCGATTATTAAATGGAGATTTGATAAAGCGCAAGTTGCGGATACTACTTTAAATCTTTACTACGTTCCAACTTAGCATGTTTTATTCTTCCCTGAATGTTTTACATTCTAAATGTCCACAGTCAGTCATTCTTCATGGGAAAGAAGTCTGAAAGAAGACTGAGGGAAGTGATTGGTCATGTGTCCAATGGTGAATGGGACACGGGGACGCAATACTTCGCCTGTACTTGAAAGGGGTTTCAAGTGACTGGATGACCCACACCTGACTCCACTTTGTGGTACTAGTCATGAGTGGATCAGGATGATAATATCATTTCATCCTCAGACTGGACATGCATGTGTCTGCATCACTTTGGTTTGCTTTGTTCTAATTGTTTGCAAACGCAGTCCGTAACTGGCTGTTATAAAGGGAGCAGTTGGGCAAAGTATGATCACTGTGGTAGGCAATGTAGTCAAAGGAATTTGTTCCTCTGTTTACAGAGATATCCCTAGACCCCTCGATGATTGGGCGCTGACACCAAAATGCATGGCCGTGCTCGAGTGTGCAGTGATTTGAGTAATCGATTGCAACTCGTATGTTTTGGTCACCACCAATCTTGATCGAGAAACATAATCATGAAGGACTGAGAATGACTTAGTACCATGTCTCGCCTTCACATGGATATCGTGAACAAAGAGATGATTGATCAGTTATCTATAGGACCATCTCACACATTTTGGTTGAGATTTGGTACTTGTCAGGGATGACATACCCCGTACTGATTTGGGGGCAGAGATGTCTTGCTAGAGGCCAATCTCTGTCTATGATACATAAGGATACGGTGCGTCATGTGCGAGTGAGAGTCTGTTGGAGTATGCCCACTAACACACGTATGCCGTATCACTACTGATGATGTGCGGGCCTATTGGGTCATACACCTAACTTCTACCCAAATAACCCTAAGTGTAAACAGACGGTCAAAATGGTCAAATTCCAGTTGACCTAGGCTTCACGACCATGAAGGATGCTCCACGGGTCATGAAACAAGGTGTCCCCACGAGTGAAGGATACCTCTACGACTTGTAAAAAACACGTCACGGGCCGTGGTGCGTTTAAGCTTCACGGGCCGTGATAGCCCGTGAGGGGTCGTGAAGCCCGGAAAACTAAGTGGCACTTGAATCTTATTGGCTTTGGTTTGATGGTCCAATTAGGATGCAAGATATGGCCGGCTGAGGAACTTCAAGTGACGAATTTGAGCTTTTTTTAAGCTCTTGCTTTGTGAAGCCTTAATCTCTTTTGTCACTTTTTATACTTACACATACTAAACACTTCAAAGAGAGTTCTTGTGAGGTTAAGTGTGTGTTTCCAGAATCTCGTGGGCTACTAGAGTGCACCAAATCTGTTGCAGATTGTTGGTGACTTGTTTTGCTTGCACAAGGTAGAGTGTTCTTGGAGTATAACTTCGGTAGAAGAGCTTGGAGGCGTTTTCTTCAAGTTTTAGTTCTTCTCATCTGAAAAACAACCTTCTCACAGTAGCAAGGAGCTAAGGAAGAAGGTATAACATCATTTCTTCTCTTGTGTTGCTTGTTTTGGTTGCATGCATGATTGTATCAAGTTTATACCATTATATGGAGTTCAAGAAATTTTTGATGTAAATCTTTGCTTCCGTTGCGTTTCAGTGTTGTACTTGAACTACTACACTGCGTGGCAAGACTTGATTTATTGAATGTACTTTCCAAGATGATGGATGTTTTTGTATCTTGTATTTTTTATAAAAAGATTTTTCATATTGATAGTTTCATTTCAAATTGATCCATGTCAATGCTTATGTGTTATTTTGACTAATTTTATGGCTTAAATACACATTTGATGACGATGGATATGACTTAGAATTGAAACATTTTGAAAATTTGTTTTTGAGATGATTTTATCAAAACTTATCCATATCATTCCATACATAAAGGATCGTTATAAGTAATAGTGCAATCATGAATAATTGATTCTTAGATCCAAAAGTGGTTTGGATATATGAGCTCTATGGCATAATCAAACTTGACCAAGTAAACAACATTTACATCGCTTAGATCCATGTGGTTAGGATCTTTGTAAAAGTTTAGCCTCTGGCTAAATGAAAGGTATAAATATTGTTTATTGGACTTGATTGATTATAAAATCCTTCACCAGTGTTGGTAGGAAGGATTATGACTTGTTGGATTTTGATCATACTTGTGTGCATAATCCGTTCAAGTATACCACAAAGAGTGACACTAGTGAAATTCTCCATCACCATCTTTATGATAGTAGTTGAGAGAATGTTTACTAGAGAAAAGGCTTGTGTCTGAAACCTAGTGGTGTTCGGAACTAACCTAAAGTTAACTAAGAATCAGTAAGGGCATATAGATATAAATTCTTAGATCTAGAATAGATGCTAAGTTTTCTTATCTATATTGGTTTAAATATGAAATGGATCATGGGTTTAACCCATAATTCGTTTTCTATAAAAGACACATTATTACATGGTGTCACATTAAAGAAAAACCTGATATCTTTGTTGATGATCTGGTAAAAGGCAGGCCTAAAATACGTATTCAATGTAATTGGTATACATTAATTTTATGAAACAAGTCCTCAATCTAAAACACAACATTATGGTCACTTAAGCATCGAATGAGATTTTGACTAGAAAAAGTCCTTTGCTTGTCAATCTCATAACTTAAAATTATCCAGTCTACATTCAATGGGAGATGGATGAATTATAAGTTGATGCCTATATATTTAAGTAGTTCATCTGAGTTTTGGATAATTGTTTCTTAGACTTATGGGAACCATATTTGGTTGCTCAAAAGAAAGAAGACAATTTACAAAAGCATTCCAGTGGAAGAACGTAAAACTGAAATAAGAGACATAATGTTGTCACTAGCATTTAAACAGCATAGAGATGTGGGTAAAACCTAACAATATCCATTGCTTCTTTAAATCTGATGGAAATCAAGAAGGCTGTTTAGATATGAGGTTGTCATATTTTAGCAACAGCAGCTTGATGGTGAATCATTGTGATGTCACCATTCATCGGAAACTAGTGAATATAAGAAGATAATGGTATACATAGGTGTATCCCATTTGATGCGTCCAAGTAATTGACTTGGGTTAATCCCACACATAAGGTGTTATCCAAGAAGGGTGAAGGGAATAACAAATATGAAATCATAGACAACTTCAAATGCCGACTAGAGACAAAGTGTTTCATATCGATTATATGGAAACATGTTCTAGTGGCTATGTTGAAGATGATTTGGATAAAAGTGAAATATTGTTGTCACATTGAGGAAACAAGTTAGTTCACTTGGACGTAATAGGCCTGAATCCTTCATACGATTAAGTTGAGGAAATGCTTAAGGCACTTTCTGAGGGTCTTACACATCCATAATATCCAGATTAGGTCTGATTATGTGAAGCATTGTTGTCACTTTGGGGAAACAAGTAAGTTCACATAGATATAAAAGGCCAAGATCCTTCACAGGGTTAAGTTGAGGAAATGTTTGAAGCATGTTCCGAGGTCGTATATATCCATTATGTCCAAGTTGTGTCCATGACTAAAGTCAGCAAAACTTGCATCTTGCGGCTGTAATCCTGCTTTACAAGAAAGTCAAAGGAATAAGTTTTCTAGAAAGCATAGATTAAGGCAGATACTCTTGTCAGGGCTAGTGGGAGCTTCATGTGTTCCTAGTAAAATATACTCAATGAAAATAATGTCCTAATTTAGGGTTGTTATCAACCTATTGATGGAATTATTGTGTCAAGAGTATAAATGTGAACATAGAGTAAATGAGGGGTTTTGAACCTGACCAAACCACCATAAGACTCAAATTGGTCAATCCTGGGTTTGATTCCACTGGTTCAATCCTAAAAGTAGAACTGGATTGAACACAACCCTCTAAACCTCAAGAGGGTTAGGATCTTTAAAACTTTAAATTGATCAACATAGTTTCTTACAAACAGTCCATAGAAAAGGTTATAAGAAATATACCTGAACAAAACCTTTAGGGTTGCTAAAGATAGTCCACCGCTACTGCACCTCCGATTGAACTCGCTGCTAGACCGCTCCTGGATCACCAAGCCTTCAAACCGTGAAGACCCCTTGTGTGTATGCCTGCGTCGATCAACACAAGGCCAAAAACCGAGAACACCTTGTGTTCTTCTTGGCTTGCGATCGTCGAGAGAGAGACCGAGAGAGAGAGAGAGAGTACGGTCGAGAGAGAGATCGACGTGAGGGAGTGCGAGATCGAGAGAGAGAGAGTGTTGTGTTGACTAGGGTTAATCCCTTGTGTCTCTTATCTAATCCTTAAGGCTTAAGGATATTATATATGGATTAACTTGGACCTAAGCCCGTTTAATTAAAAGCCCAAAAGTTTTAATTAAAATTTCAATCTCTTCATCTTGACCCCTGGACTTTACTAGTTAATTAATTAACTATTAATTAACTTAGTCCGTTAAATATTAAAATTTAATATTTAATTCTCCTTAAATAATAAATAACTATTTATTATTTATTTCCTTTCTAATAATTAATACAAACTGATTAATTATTTATTTCTCTCTTTTCAATAATTAATACTACTGATTAATTATTTCGTTTTTCTCTTTAATAATTATCTAATTGATTAATTATTTCCACACAGATTTATGGTGAAATTTAACTGTTCTGAATTGGGTGTGTAGCAGTGTGACCCTTTAGTCTCTTATAACATTGGATACAATATGCCCGTTAATTATCTCTGCACATAATCCAACAGTAAAGTGGATTCTAAAATTCAAGAAATACTGGAGTATGTTTTTGATGTTTGACGAAAATAGAGTTGTCTTGAGTAAGTTATTACTGCAAGCAAATCCATACTTGTAAGACTGTCAATTCTAATCGAAGTTTTGATTATACAAATATGTGGTGTAGATACGACATTTAAATTCAAATGAGTGTCATTGACCCTATTGTGTACTTCGGTGACATTGAGGGCATGTCAACGCTAATAAAAGTCAGTGTCAGTGACTCTATTGTGAACTTCGGTTACATTGAGGGTATGTCGACTCTAATAATCATAAGTGTCATTAATCCTATTGTAGACTTCGGTAACATTAAGGATATTATGACTATGATAATATTATGTATGATCTCTTTGATAAACACTATGCAAGTGGTTTAATTAGAGAATACAAAAGAGTACAAAGGGATATCGTGTAGACGATCCCATAATTAAGCCGTTGTCAAATACTAGTGATGAATTTCATACTAGGTATAATAGCATTGTTTATGCTAATGACTAGGCTTGAATATCATTTTAGTAAATGTTTGATTTACTTATAAGCTTTGGGAACGGTAAGCAATACTGCTCACCGATGATTGTATCGATATTAAGTGGAGACTATATATACGCATGACGCGGTTATCTTCATTGGTCTTTACTGTGTTCCATCTTAGCATATTTAACCACTTCCCAGAATGTTTATATATTCTAAATTTCCACAGCCAATCATTCTTCAAGGGAAGGAAGCTTGAGTTAAGGATGAGGTTAGGTGTTGGTTATGCATTGATCAAGGATTGAATGCATGAATCGCAACAGTAACCTGTACTTGAAAGGAGTTTCAAGTGAATGGAAGACCCGCACCCGAGTTCACTTCATGGATCATGGTCAAAGAGTGACTCGGAAGGATAATATCATTACGTCCTTCGACCCGAGATGTATGAATTACCATAGCATGAAACTTTCTTACTTTAGCTATTTCAAAACGTAGTTCGTAACTGGCTATTATAAAAGGAATAGTTAAGTAAGATGAGGTTCACGCTATGGGATTGTACAGTCAACGGAATTTGTTCCTCTAGTATGAGAGATATCCCTCGGCCCCTCGATGATTGGGCGCTGACACCAAAATAAGCATGGCCATGCACAAAGGAATATTGCTTGAGAATCATATATGTCCTTAAATTTTGGTCACCACCAATCAAGATCGAGTAACATAATCATGAACGATCTGCAGATTGACATATTAATCCATGTCTCGTGTTCACAAGGATATCGCGAACAAAAGGATGTTTGATCACTTATCAATAGGACCTCTACGTTCTTTTGTAGGTAATGGCTTTCTGCAAAGAAGCGGAACCCATACTGACTTGGGGGAATCGATGCTTTGCTAGAGGCCGCTCTTTGTCTGTGGTTGCATGGGTACGGTGCATTATGTGAAAGTGGGTGTTGTTAGAAATATGCCCACTAATGCATGTACGCCATATCAACCGCTACTGATGATGTATGGGCCTATTGGGTCATACACCGTGGTCAAACCTAACAGCAACTTAAGTTAAGGGACCAGATATGACAAAAGACAAAAGTTGACATCGCAGGCCGCATTAGCGCCGCTAACTCTAAGGATTAGCGCCGATTTGTCCTAAAGGTTAGCGCCACTACAGCTGCATGTACTTTGTGTCAAATCACTGACAGGCCGCGTTAGCGCCGCTAACTCTAAGGGGTTAGCGCCACTAAACCCTAAAGGTTAGCGCCGCTACGTCTGCCATGTGACATTTTTCAAAACACCTCCCAAGCTATCCAATGCATGTTTAACATCTATAAACCACTTTGGCCGGTTTTGGGGTAAATAGAGAGATTTGGAGACAGAGGGATAAGAGAAGGATTCATTCATTTTGTTTTTCGTCACTTTTCTCTCGAAGAAACACACACATACAAAGTCTCTTTGGTGCTACTATGACCAAGTGAGAGCTTTAGAGAGTGCTCCAGAGGTTAGTCGCGATTAGTTGCTGTCCCGGAGTGTTTTTCATGGTGAAGAAACACAATGGCTTGCTAGCACTTGTGGTTTGACGTGTTCCCGGGGTACCACACATTAGTCGATCTGCATTTCACACTTGGAGCATCACCACCACGAGACAATCAGTTTTCTGCAGCTTAGGAGAAAGGTATCACCACCTCTTTCCTTTACATGTTGCATTTCTTTACATAGAGTTTGGTCCATTTGTGGGATTTCGGTTTTTATGCTTTTTGTGCTTGTACCTTGGGCTGTTTTTGTTGTACCTTGCTTCCGCCGCTAGCCCACGAAATCCCAACAGCAGGTGCGTGTGGCAACTCGCAAGGTCGGTTGTCGAGCTTTAGCCGAGCCGGCAATTGGGCAAGACTACCACCGTGTAACTTGACGGTCGATTTACAATTCAAAGACTTAAAATGCATTGGTAGTTGTCGAGCTCTAGCCGATCTATCAAAGTTGCTTAATGTGGAATTGGTGTGGAGGGATCAAACATGCCAAATGGGTGCTATGAGTACCTAGGATCCCGCAAGTGCCAAAGAGTTGTGATCACGGATTGCAATTGGTAAAGTGTTTTACGACCAAAAATAGCTCTATGAAGTGATCCGCGGAAAACCCATCATGGATTAGGGTATTTTGAGGTTCTTAGCCCTTGTTAATATAATTTGTTTTTATAACAAGTGGGTAATTATTTTAACAAGGATCTAGTACATCATAACTAACTAAATTTCGTACTCTACTTGTAGATGGCATCTACTAGCAATACCAACACCACCAACTTGTCACTTCGTCCATTTTTGGAGAAGGAAAAATTAACCGGGCCAAACTTTATGGATTGGCATAGGACTTTGAGAATTGTCCTTCACCATGAAATGAAGCTAGAGGTCATTGAGTTACCTCTTCCGGAGGCTCCCTCTACCAAAGCGGCTAGGGCCGTCTGCGAGTGTCGGGATCGGATATAGATTATATCAAATAACAAGAACTAACTTTTAAATAATAAATCAGAGTAGAATAAAAGTTAATCTTTAACCATGATCACAATCAACTAAGAAGTTGCGGAATCACACTTAATTAATTAAAGAAGGTTTTAAACACAGATCAATTCAATCAAACAGTAGTTTATTAACCAACCAGAATGATTACAAAAGCATACTTCACCCCCAATCTAACTTATTATGTTAGACGAAGAACACAGATTGTTCTTAGGTTTCAACGAGAAACTTAGAGGCTTAGCACTATTCAGAAAGCAAAATTACAACTTGAAGAACGAATGCAAAAAATATAATCAACGAGTAAGTACGTACAAATTATGAATTCTAATCTATCATTTATATACTCGTTGATCTTCCTTCATTTGCTGACAGTTAGGTAATCTTCTATCTTCTGAGATAATCTTGATGATCTTCAAAATATTTCGAGATATCTTCAAAGATAGGATTTTTCCATATTTAGCTCAACAGAAACTGTTTAATGAAACAGTTCTTGATTCTTCTAACAGTCTTCAGCTTCAAGGTCTTCAAACAGTTGTAGACGTTTACACTAACAGTTCTCAACTGTTTTCATATTTTCAACTAACAGTTCTAAACTGTTTCTTCAACACTTCTTCTAACAATTTCAACTTTGCATGTTAAACAGTCTTAATGCCTTAGTTAATTTCCCAACAATCTCCCCCTAACTTAAAGAATTTATCAAACTCTTTAAGTTCTTTCGATTTAAGGGTTCAATCATAGACAAATTAAGCATAAGCAAAGAATGAATTCCATATATTTATGCAAAGTAAACTGTTACAATCAAATTTGAGAGGAAACTTACATAGACTTGACTCATGCCAGTCTTTCTTTCAATCTCTTGAACAAATCATCTTTTATTCTATCTGATCCATAGAATTTTGCTTTTAGTATATACTGAAGCTTGACTTTATTGTGCTCTATGAACTCCAAAGAAAACCATTGTTGTTTAGTGTTAGCCATCACCATATGGTACACTCCAGCTTTAGCATACACTCTTACTGACTTGATAGGAAAAGCTTCATTAGCAATCAAAACTTGCATAATCTCATTTGGACGACATATGCTTGTTAGATGCCTCATCAACACTTCTATAGCAATCTCCTCAGTATTAGCAAAATGATTAACCCCATATATATACATTTCTTCAAGATCTCTCCTTGTACAATTATTCACTAATTGATAGAAATTAGAGTAACTTTCAATCAACCCTTCTCTAACCACAGTTACTCCTGTCTTTCCAGTGTCCTCTCTTAACACCTCAAATCTCCATTCTGTGATATGAGATTTTTTACCCAACTGTTCTTTTTCCAACTTTTCAATCCCTGTTTCAAGCTCAGAACTCAGTCGGTCTTGGAGAATTGTTTGAACCATTTGAGCCTTTTCCTTTTCAACTTGTGGCTTGGAAGGAGGTAAAACAGTTTTCCTCTTTACAATTCTTTTTCTTTTCACTCCATTATCAGCTTTCTTTGCTTTCTCTTCCTCATCAATCTGAGCAGTGATCTCATCAGCCAGCTTCTTTGCTATTTCAAAATCAGACTGTTCTTGTTCTCTTTGCTCAGCTGCTAGCTTTAATGCAAATTCATGATCACGCTCTTCTTGTTGTTGTCTTGAAAGCTTGAGCTTAGGACAAACAACAACAATTTCTTTACCTTTGCCTGGAACAGGAGGCAACTTTGATTCTTTCTTTCCTTCCTGGATGACTATGCCTTTATACCCTTTCTTTGGTGGTAAATATTCTAACGTAGCAACCGTTCCATCAAGCTATTCATCATCAATTTTCTGTGCCATTCTAGAAGAACTTATTCCCAGATATTGAGCACTTATATCAACCAAGTAGTTCTGCTTAACTTTTGACCAAGATTTGAAAATCTCAGTGCTTGGAACATCTGCAGTTGACACCATCCTGTTGATTAGCACCCTATCAACACTTGAAAGTTGTTCTTCTTCTTCTTCATTAACCGCTTGGACACTTGCAACTGTTAGTTGATTTAAATTTGCAACTGTTGGTTGTTGTGTTGCAACTGTTTGCTCATTTGGAGCAACAACTGTTTGTTCAGCTTGTGGAACTGTTTGTTTAACCTCTTCTTGCTTAGACTTTCTTTCTCCTTTTGCTTGAGAGGTTAAAGATGATCTCACTGTGGCTTTAGGTTTGTTGAGCAGCTATTCATGATTATGAAGAACATCAGTTGCCTTCATAAGAGTTTCTCCCAGAAATTTCAGCTACTTGTCTTGTCTGATCAGCACATCATTATGCATTCCTATCACCTTAATGACTTCATTTGCCTTTTCCAACTTTTCGGATAGCTCTTTTATTTTCTCATCTTGTTTAATTATCCTCTTGTTTTGAAAAGCAATCTTCTTCTTTAGGTGTAGGTGAGCAGCCAAGTAAGGTGCAAAGTTAGGATCCGTCAATGCTCGTTGTTTCAGTCTAGTCTCAATGTCATCCAGTGTTTCCACTGTTAGCATATCATTGACAGATTTAACTGGTGGTTTACTCACTTGAGTTTCCCCATCAGTACCCCTCTTTTCTTGGTTCTGGGGATTACCAGAAACTGTTTTACCAGTCTCTGTTGCCATGGTTGAGGTCTTAGCTATGTTAACACTGTCCTGGTTATCCTTTGCGGATAAAACAGTAGTGTGAGCCTCAAAAACAATATGATCATCCTCAAAAGGAGTGATCACCTCCTCATTGTGCCTGGGAGACAGCACAAGGAATTCCCTTTGGATATTCTGTACAGGTGAATGCCCCTGTTCAGGGCTAACAGTTTCAGTTTCAAGAACTGTGGTGGAAGGAGCACCAACAGTTCTTTTCCTCTTCTTTTGAAATATTTTTAGTGCAGGGGCTTGTGTTGTAGCTTTTTCAAAGGAAGCAGATTGGGAATTTTGAGTATCTTGGACTGTAGGTTCCAGTGTTGGTGGTGTAGCAATACGTTGGGCTTTATGCTCAACACTGGCAGTCCTGTTTCTTGAAAGAAACTCAACCATTTCAGAGAGTGGTGGAGTTATGGCACCAGAGAAACTCTTGCCATTAACCAACAGTTTGCTCAAAGTGGAAGCCACATGAGCAGAGGGAATAATGACCCTCTTGTGTATTTTAAGGTTTGGAATCAAAAAGTTTAAACAAGTTTGCACAAACCGTGGATACATCAAAAATAGACCATACTTGGTCCCCAGATGTTTTACCATACCATTAAATATCAATTTTGAAAAATTAAAACATCTGTTGTTGGCTAGACAGATGAGTGCGAGAGCAATGTTGCTCCTAAACTCATTCCAGCCCGTTCTCTTAGGGCTTATGCACTGCTGGAGAGTATGGATAATGAACTTCCAGTGTGCGCAAAACTGCCCTTTGTAGAAGGTACCCTTACCCCCAGGGCCCTCATACCCAAGCTTCAGTAACTCGGTGTGTAGATATTCTAATGCAACCGAATCAGAATACTCACCATTAAGATCATTCAGTTGTAGTGCATGGCGAATAGTGTCTTCGGTTATAGAAACCTCCATATCATCAACAGTTGTAGAAATCTGTTGCACTCCATCAACTTCTTGGACTTTGGCATTCTTCCAGAAGTTCTCAATATGTGATGTATAGATTGTGGGGTTGGCAGTTAGAGCATAATGAATGTTTGATACCGTGAGATAATCAATCATGACGTGGAAAGCGTCAAGATTGTCTGGTTTATCAAGATAAGTGATCACATTGTGCTCTTTGACAAATGGAAGAGGAGACAATTTTATTTCGATCTCTGAGAGTTGTTGAGGGTTACGGTTTGTTTCTGATCGAAGTTCGTTTTGGACATGTGAGTTGCTTGGTAAGGAGGGAATTGCCTTTTATATGTTTCGAATGCAATTCAAAGTTTCCATAATTCTGCAAAGACCAAAACACCCTTTAATAGCTTAACAGTTGACGGACAAAATAAACTAACAGTTTTAAAGCTGTTTTCATAAAAAGTGACAACTGTTATTTAAAAGTTAACTCCCTTTTGTTTGATCATTTATTTTGATTAACAACTGTTTAGTGTTTACAACTGTTCTCATTTTTCCCCCTTAGTTGACGAATTTCTCCCCCTCAGTTGCACACGGATTTTGTCTAACAGTTGTGGAAGCCATATACTAACAGTTGAGAACTGTTAGTATTTATGGAAACAAAATTGTGCAACTGTCAAACAAACTGTAGCTCATATATGTCAAATGCTGAAGCAACAATAACAAATCATTAGTGAACACAGTCATCAACATAAGATGTATTTTATTCATGATAATCACAATTGAGCTACAATAATTTTGAGAAAACAATACTGTCTTTTGCTATAGATCTAAACACAGCTTATAATAACTGTCTTAACTCCGAGATCTATATGTGACAAATTATCGTTAACATTTTGTATCATCAAATCTGAACTTTAAGGGAAGACAATCATCATCACATTCTTGCTCGAGAATGTCTTCATTAGTTAAGAATCGAGTTCAGAATAGACTCTACAGTGCAGCCATAGCCTTACTGAGAAGCCTGTCTTCAAAGAATGGTCATGTAATGCACAAGCCATTGTTGGTACTGCTTATCTAATTGTGCAAGGCCGTCTCGTAGGTGTGGGAGAACAATGATCTACACCGTAAGTGTAGACAACTTTCTCCGTTAACAGTTGACATGCCTTAGACAATTTTCAAAACATACAACCTACCAATGGGTGTGCAGTAGACCTTCTCCTCATATGCACCACCAAAGACGATTGTCATAATTTGCCTCTTGGGAAGATGGTGAATGATACCAATTCAACATCAGTGGAACTAGTCATCTATTACAATGACTTCCACTGCCTCATCATCCGAGGCCCTCTGGTGGTTATGAGTATTATTTCTTTGAACATTGAACCACACTACGGAGTTTGTAGTGCCTGCCAGGTTCAAGACGAATCTTAGACAACATGGTGTAGGCAATTCATGGAAGAGAGTGAAATTTGTAAAATCACCTCTTATACGAATATGATCAATTGGTTTATTTAGCCTACGTGGATCAGGATGCTGTGTCAAGGTGAACCTATCTCGATCATCATGCATCTCAAGAACACATGATGAGTATTGCCAAAGCTCATGCATTCTTACAAATGGGGCAGGGATGGTTACATAACTTTGTCTAACATTAATTTCTTTGAAGTTTATGAGAAAGAAGTTAGTAGCCATTTGCAGAGAGAAGTGTGTGCAAAGGTAGGTGTGATTTGTGAAGTATGGGTGCAAGGCTATTTATAGATAAACTGGGAGGCATTAATGTCCATTAATAGCCATTAATGACCGTTAATGTCCAGTAATATCCATTAATAGCATGCATTGACTTGTCATATCAAATTCACTATATTACAAGCAAAATGACTCATCTTTATCAGTCTAGAACTGTTGATTCAAGAAAGTGAATTTACCTTTACCGCTTAACAAGGACAGTCACGGGTGTGAAAACTGTTTGTGAGACAGGTAAGCAGATATGGCCAAAACTGATGTGTGAAATTGCATTTCCTTCTCTGAATACTTAAAAGACAATAGTTGTTAGAAAACGTAACTAACAGTTGCAAACTGTTAGTATGAAAAACATGGAATAATGAACAACTGTTAGTCCAAGTTAATCATTCCAATGTTGGAAATCAAAAAGTTGAATCTGCTCACATCAAAAGCTTTAGTGAACAAATCAGCTAATTGATCATCAGTATGAATTTTCATAACTTGGATTAATCTCTTTTCATTGCAGTCTCTTATGAAGTGTAATCTGATTTCAATGTGCTTGGTTTTAGAATGCTTCACTGGATTATTAACTATGCTAATAGCACTGGTGTTATCAACATAAATAGGGGTATTTAAGAAAGACAAACCATAATACAGAAGCTGATTTTGGATCCATAACACTTGTGAACAGCAGCTTGATGCAGCAATATATTCAGCCTCAGCTGTTGAAGTTGAAACTGTTGTTTGTTTCTTGCATTGCCATGAAACCAGCCTTAATCCAAAGAATTGACATCCTCCAGAGGTTGATTTTCTGTCCACATTGGCTCCACCATAGTCACTATCAGAATATGCCACCAAATCAAAAGGTGAATCTTTAGGATACCAAAGTCCCAATTTTGGTTGGCCTTTGAGGTATCTAAAGATCCTCTTTACAGCAAACAAGTGTGACATCTTCGGACTGCATTGAAACCTGGCACAAACACACACAGCAAACATTATATCAGGTCTAGAAGCAGTTAAGTACATTAATAAACCAATCATTGACCTATAGAGGTGTATATCAACATCCTCCCCCTCAGAATCAGCTCCCAACTGTTTGTGTGTCTCCATTGGAGTACTTGCCAGCTTCACATCTTGATAGCCAAACTTGTCCAATATGTCTTTGACATACTTAGATTGGCTTAGAAAAATACCAGTGGGCTTCTGTTTGACTTGTAATCCCAAGAAAAATGTGAGTTCACCCATTGAACTCCTCTGAAACCTTTTGTGCATGATGACTTCAAATTCTTTGCACAAGCTGTCATTAGTGGATCCAAAGATTATATCATCAACATAGATTTGAACAAGCAAAATCTCTATTTTAACAATCTTTGTAAACAATGTTTTGTCAATTGTGCCTCTCTTAAAACCATTCTCAAGAAGGTAGGATGATAATGTCTCATACCAAGCTCTAGGAGCTTGATGTAGTCCATATAGAGCTTTATCCAAACTATATACCTTGTCAGGGTACTTTGAGTCTTCAAAGCCAGGGGGTTGACACACATATACCTCCTTATCAATAGTTCCATAGAGAAAAGCAGACTTGACATCCATTTGATACACCTTAAAACCTTTGAAGCTTGCAAAAGCAAGAAATAGTCTAATGGCTTCAATCCTTGCAACAGGTGCAAAAACATCATCATAGTCTATTCCTTCCTCTTGTGTGTAGCGTTGTGCAACCAGTCTTGCCTTATTCTTGATTACAATTCCTCTTTCATCTTTCTTGTTTCTGAACACCCACTTGGTGCCAATTACTCTTTTGCCTCTTGGAAGCTCAACCAACTTCCAAACTTGCTAAATTTGAAACTTTAAGAGCTCCTCTTGCATTGCTTCCACCCATGAAGGGTCTTTCAATGCCTCAATTGCTTTCTTTGGGTCTATTTGAGATAGAAAGCAAGCATTCACATCAAATTGGGCAAGATCCATACCACTGTTTTCATTTTGCAGCATATTCCTTGTTCTGATAGGAGTGGTTGGATCACCAATTATTTGTGATATTGGATGAATCTTGTGAACTCTTGATGTAGGAATGTTTTCTTCAGTCAGTTCATTCCCTAGATTAGACAGATCAAACTCACGTTCATTTGAATTTTCAGCATTTTCACACAGTTGATCAGCAACTGTTTGGGATGCAGAGTCAGTGTGTTGTTGAGGATCATGAGATTCCATGTCCTTTGAAGATTCAGCATCAATCAATGGATCAACAGCATTGGAGAACTCTTGTTGAAGCATAGGAATCACAACAAAGTCTTCAGTAACTTTGTTTGAACCAACAGTTGTTGGTTTTGAGCTAACAGTTTCAAAACTGTTCGTGCTGGTGGAAACTGTTTGTTGATTTTCACCAACAGTTGTTGGGGTACCTGTAGCTATTTCAGTAGAATACTCAAAAGAAAGAGATTTAGACAATGCCTCAATATCAAATAACCAATCAAGTCCATTACCTGCAATATTGATCCTATTCTCATTGAAAGAGACATTCATTCTTTCTTCTATGATTCTAGTGACATTGTTAAAAACTCTATAAGCTTTACTTTGAGTGGAGTATCCTACAAAGAAACCTTCTTCAGCCTTACTCTCAAACTTGCCTAATTGTGATTTGGTATTAAGGATAGTGCAAGGACAACCAAATGGTTTGAAGAAGTTGATTAAAGGTTTTCTCTTGAGGAACAACTCATAGGGAGTTTTCCCTTTGGACTTGACTACTTGTACTCTATTCTGAACATAGCAGGCAGTGTTCACTGCTTCTGCCCAGAATGTCATTGGAAGCCTAGAATCAGCTAACATGGATCTAGCAGCCTCTATCAAAGTCCTATTCCTTCTCTCAGCAACTCCATTCTGTTGGGGAGTCCTAGGGGCACTACACTGTCTTTCAATACCTTTACTTTCACAAAAACTGTTTAGCTCATAGTTCTTAAATTCAGAACCATTGTCCGATCTAATGACTTTTACCTTCAAATCAGATTGATTTTCAATTTTAAGAATAAGAGACTTAACTAACTCAGCAGTTTCATCCTTAGTTCTAAGAAATTGAACCCATGTGAACCTGGTGAAATCATCAACTATGACTAAACAATATGCTTTCTTCCCTATACTCACTACAGATGTAGGACCAAAAAGATCCATATGTAACAATTGTAAAGGTGCAGTAATAGAAGAAACTTCTTTGGTCTTATAAGAAGTTTTGTGTTGCTTGCCTTTGAGACAGGCTACACAATGATCATCACATGAGAATTCTTTTTGGGGCAAACCTCTTACCAAACTGTTTTTAGCTAACAAGTTCATGGTTTTAAAATTCATGTGACACATCCTTCTATGCCAAATGGCAGACTCATCATGAGAAGTCTTTGAGAGTAAACAGCTTAACACATTCTGTTTAGCAATCTTTTGTGTATCTAGACAATATACATTATCTTTTCTTGGTGTTCTTGAAAGAACATCCTTCTCATTAAGTTTAAAATCTTTTGAAAGAATAATGCATTCTGAATCTGTAAACAAAACTTTGTTTCCATTGTCACAGATTTGAGATACACTTAACAGATTGTACTTAAGCTGTTCAACAAAGAAAACATCATTAAATGTAAGTGTACCTGCCTCAACAGCTCCTTTACCTGTGATTTTTCCTCCCTTAGCATTTCCTCCAAATGCTACAAATCCACCATTGATGCTTCTGAAATCCTTCAAACAGTGTGGATTTCCAGTCATGTGCCTTGAGCATCCACTATCCACATGCCAGATAGATCCATGATTGGCCCTATGAATGCTCTGCACAAATAAAATCAGTTAGTAGCAGGAAGTACCCAGGCCATGCAGGTCTTGGGTACACCATTTAAGTCATAGTACTTAAACAAAGTTTGGTTCTTTTTGATTTCATCCAAATAAGATTTCTCTAATTTGTGTGAGGAATACTTTGTAAGAACATGTGGTTCCCAACTGTTGTGATTAACAGTGGATACCTTTGAACAAACAGCTGGTGGAGTTGGTAAAACAGATGAATCAACTTGTGATTCCTTTGGATTTTCTGTTTGAAGAACAGTTTTACCCTCTCCAGAATCAGTTTGTTTTTGAATTTTCATCCAAGCCAAACCAACAGTTTTTGGTTTTGTTAGAACAGTTTTGGAACTGTTAGTTGGTTTGGATGTAACAGTTGTAGAACTGTTTGCCTGTTTTGGCTTAGCTGTCTTACAACGGTTGATCTGCTTTGACTTAACAGTTTTAGAACTGTTATTTTGTCTTTTGGGACTTTTGTTTTGAGTGCCATTGGTCTGTGGGTTATAGTAACAATCTTGAACTAAATGATTAGATATCCCACAAATGTAGCACTTTTTGGTTTTCACAATAGGTAAACCAGTTCTTTGTGACCAGAATTGGTTCCTATTTCTTTGATTTCCTCTAACAGCTGCAGATTGAGGAAACTTTTGGACACCATGTTTTTGGCATGTGCATGCTGGCATTTTAGTATGCCTTTTCTTAGGCATGGGTTTAGCCTGAGATTTTGGAGCTTCCATCTTCTTCTTTGCATACACAACCTCACCAACTTTCTCCTTTCCTTTGGCTTTTATACTAACAGTTGGGCTTTTTAGCTTAGAACTGTTTGGGTTCTTGTTGGAACTGCTAGTGTAAAAATGGGGACTATTGGCAACAGTTGTGGAACTTTCTATGGATTGGATAACTTTTGAAGGTGTTGGCTCAGTGATGAGGGATTCTGTGGATGCTTTTACAAATACCACAGGCTTGAAAGATGGTTTTGTGGGAATGGGTTCACAACAGATGTGATTTTCATATGGAATCACCTCATCTTTCTTCACAACTATCTCAATATCTTCAACACTTACTACTGACAGAACTTCATCTTCATAATTCTCAAACTTTGGATCAGCTGACTTTAATTCATCTGCCAAAGGTTCATTGACATATCTATCAGCTGCCTCAGACAAGGGTGTTATGTATGTGTGATTGTATGGAGGTGGGGTTTCCTTATATCCAAGTCCAGTTTTCACCTTGTCTCTCACTTGAGATTGTAGCAGAGTCTCAAGCTTAAGGTTTGCAGCCTTGAACATTCTAAGATCAATATCCACACCCTCCAATTTCTTTGTGAGTTCATCCACCTTGCTTTCTTTTTCAACCAATTTCTTTTTCAGACTATCAATCTCATCTTGCAACTGCTCTTTCTCCCACTTATGATATTTTCTATCATAGTCCATTTGCAGCTCATTAGCCTGATAGTCTTTAATTTTCTTTTCAAGATCTTCTATCACAGCAGTATACTCATACCTTCTCTCCTCCATTTTACTTAGAGCAGCACATACTTTCTTATTGTGCTCTCTAAACCTCTTAACAATAGCTCTACATTCACCAGGACATAGTCTAGAAGATACCTGTATGTCCTCAGATTCTGGGGAATCCATCTTGATGGAGGAGTCAGTCAATGCCATCAAAGCTTTGTTATTTGTAGCCTCTTCTGCTTGATCACTCCAATCAAACCCATGGCCTTCTTGTGAGACCAATGCTGAGGAGGTATGATTCTGAGTTGGCCTCTGACCTTGATTCTGAACTTGTCCACCAGATCTGCATTCTCTTGCAAAGTGGCCAAGTTGTTGACATTTGAAGCATCTCACCTTTGACTTGTCAAATCCAGCCTTGCCATTAGCTCTGAAATTCATGTTTTTCCTTCCAGTCCTTTTAATGAACCTCTTGGCTCTAACAGTAAGCATGGCCATCTGCCATTTGAGATCCATCTCCTCAAGATCATCAGGGTGTACTTGTTCAAGATCCTCATTGGTGAGGGTTGAATGTGCATGGCTGGCAAGAAAAGTTTCAAGAACAGCATCTGGAGTGTTCATATATAGTCCAACAGCAGAACTAGTACCTGCACAACTATCAATAGAGTTAGTTAATGAATGGTTTGATTCCATACCTGAGGATGACAGGAGAGCAGCATTGTGGCTAGGGACAACATTTTTTTCTTTTTCCCTCTATCTCTCCCTCAAACACTATCAAACTATTATAGAGATCATCTAACTCTATGTCTTCAAGAGAATCCTTAGTCCTCCATTGTGAAGCAAACACAGTCCATTCATCACCTAGAGACCTAAGAAACTTTCTATTGATCTCATCTTGATCAAGCCTAACCATAGCACTCTCTAGTTGGCTTACCAACTTGTAAAACCTATCAAAGATTTGGGTTATACTCTCATTCTTTCCACTGGTAAAGTTCTCATAGGCTTGTTTAAGGAGATCTCTTTGGTTTCTCTTAGAACTAGCATTCCCAACAAACCTCTTCTCCAGAGCATTCCAAAGTTCATGAGCATCATCAAATTTCTTGAATTGATGTTGATACTCATTGGGAATTGCAATCTGGATGATGCTGAGGGCTTTCATCTCAATCATTCTATCCTTCTTTTCAGCATCTGTCTTTGGTGATGGTTTCTTCTTTGGTTTTCCATTCTCACCCAGTTCAATGGGATTAGTGGGAACAGTTTCAATGATTTGCCAAACAGCATAGTCCATTAGTTGGACATGCTGTTTAATTCTTAGTTTCCACATCTCAAAATCAGATGGTTTGAGCATGGGAACACGAATGTTGGACCCTGACCCATTGTTATCAGAAGAACCTCCCGAATCCATTGAAACAAATTGATTAAAAAACAGTTTTGAAAAATAAAGCAAAGTAATGCAAAAACCTTCAACTGGTGATCAAAGGAACCTTAATGATAAGGCTCTGATACCACTTGTCAGGATCGGATATAGATTATATCAAATAACAAGAACTAACTTTTAAATAATAAATCAGAGTAGAATAAAAGTTAATCTTTAACTATGATCACAATCAACTAAGAAGTTGCGGAATTACACTTAACTGATTAAAGAAGGTTTTAAACACAGATCAATTCAATCAAACAGTAGTTTTATTAACCAACCAGAATGATTACAAAAGCAAACTTCACCCCCAATCTAATTTATTATGTTAGACGAAGAACACAGATTGTTCTTAGGTTTCAACGAGAAACTTAGAGGCTTAGCACTATTCAGAAAGCAAAATTACAACTTGAAGAACGAATGCAAAAAATATAATCAACGAGTAAGTACGTACAAATTATGAATTCTAATCTATCATTTATATACTCCTTGATCTTCCTTCATTTGCTGACAGTTAGGTAATCTTCTATCTTCTGAGATAATCTTGATGATCTTCAAAATATTTCGAGATATCTTCAAAGATAGGATTTTTCCATATTTAGCTCAACAGAAACTGTTTAATGAAACAGTTCTTGATTCTTCTAACAGTCTTCAGCTTCAAGGTCTTCAAACAGTTGTAGACGTTTACACTAACAGTTCTCAACTGTTTTCATATTTTCAACTAACAGTTCTAAACTGTTTCTTCAACACTTCTTCTAACAATTTTGTTAGAAATATGCCCATTAATGTACGTACGCCATATGGACCGCTGCTGATGATGTATGGGCCTATTGGGTCATACACCGGGGTCTAACCTGACAGCAACTTAAGTTAAAGGGACCAAACATGGCAAAAGACAAAAGTTGACATCGCAGGCCGTGTTAGCGCCGCTAACTATTAGGAGTTAGCGCCGCTAACTCCTATAGGTTAGCGCCGCTACGGCTGCATGTACTTTGTGTCAAATCGCTGACAGGGCGCGTTAGCGCCGCTAACCCTTTTGAGTTAGCGCCGCTAAACCCTGCCAGTGATTTTTGTCATATCCACCTCTAAAATCAACCAATGCATGTGTATTTTTTTGTTTCGATGCTTGGCCGGTTGGAGGGGATATTACCCGAATCTGGACATAAGAGAAAGATGGAGAACTCATTTTTTGACTTGGGGGTTTTTCTCTCTAATGCTCTTTCTCTCAAAATTACATATAACTTCTTTGGTGCTACAAGAGACCAAGTGAAGATACAAGAAAGCTCATGTTCCAGAAGATTGGTCTCGACATATTGCTGTTCCAGAAGTGGTTTTCGAGTAGAAGTACCATGGAGGCTTCCTAGCTCAAGAGGTTGGCGTGTTACCGGGGTATATCCCTCTAGTCGATCCGCACTTTCGTTCTTGGAGCTCAACACTACGAGACAATCCGAATTCTGGAGCTAAGGAGGCTGGTATAACCATTTCTTCCTTTTCTTAAGTTGCCTTTTATACATAGAGTTTGGTCCATTTTGGGATTTCTTGTTTTCATGCTTTATTTGCTTGTACCGTGGGCTTTGTTTGTTGTACTTGCTTCCGCTATGTTGCCCACGAGATCCCAACAGTGGTATCAGAGCCACCTCTATGTTAGATTTGCACTTGGTGGCCTGAAAATCCCGAAATCAAAATGTTTGTTTTCTGTTCGAACCGGGTTAGCGGCTCTAACTATTTTGAGTTAGCGGCGCTAACTGTTTAAACTTAGCGGCGCTAACGCGCAGCTACGATTTTGGTTTTAAAAGTTTAAAATAGTTTTGTTCTCGGGTATTTTGGTCATTTTATGTTTCTGGAATTTTGTTCCAGATTTGGTTTTGGTATTATAGTTACCATTATGTTTGGTTGTATGTGGTTGTTGTGAAATTGGTAACCTTGCCTTGACCTTGTGGTTGTATTTGTGTGTTTGGATGCAATTTGGTGATTTTAATCACATATGGGCTGTAATAGTTATTAATTCAGTTTTGTTTGTAATAATATTGTGGCTTGCATGCCATTTCATTCATCCGTGTAAATGTACTAGATAAATAGGAAATTATCGTGGCTTGTATGCCATTTCTTTTTCTATTGTATGTTTTGTACATTTGGATGATGACACACAAATAGGAGTCGGAAAGGAGATGGAGCGTGTCCATAGAAGCCGATGAAGTCCATTGGAGATGGCGGATCTAGTGGGAGCTCGCATTGAAGACTTTCCGTCCCCTAGTTTGACCACGTTCTACCCGTTTTGGCTCACGTGAAGAACGCATAGGATTTTGGCAAGGGTTACCAATTTACTTCATTTATATGCGTGTGATGTGATTTCATTTTATTCTTGCATGGTTTGCTTAGGATTCGCATGCTAGATAATTTTTCGAAATTAATAAAATCACAAGAGATTTGGTAAAAATGGTTTGCAACTCTCGCGCGCTCACATACAAGATTAACTCACATAGTGGAAATAGGTTTTGTCACTAAACAAGTTAATCTGTAACCAAGCCGAAAACAAAAGCCCGTTTTTCATAAAACGTAAATCTTGCGCCATCCGTAAGTCGATACCACCCGAATCTAGATTTATGGGTTTTGGTTGTCGAGCTTAGCACGAGCCAACTCCCATAAACCTGTGTGGAAGGTGAGTGTGGTAAATTCACAATTTTGGTTGTCGAGCTTAGCACGAGCCAATTTTGGTGAATTTGTTACCGTATGTCTTGACGGACGATTTACAATTGCAAATTAAAATCCTTGAGTGATTGTCGAGCTTAGCACGAGTCAACCGAGAATTTTAATTTGGAATTGGTGCAAGTAGGGATCAAACATGCCAAACGACCGATGGTTGTCGTAGGATCCCGCAAGTGTCTAAGAGTTGCAATAGAGATTGCAATCGGTAAGATGGTTATCGGCCTAAATAGCTCCATGAAGTGATCCGCGGCAACCCCGTCATGGATTGGAGTGAAATATGGTTCTTAGCCCTTATTAAAATATTTTTCGAGGCAATATGGGTAATTATTTTAACGAGGATTAAATCAAACAACTAATTCGTGTACTCTACTTTAATATAGGATGTCAAATCAAAACCACAACACGTCGAACTTATCACTACGTATGTTCCTACAAAGGGAGAAACTCACGAGAGTGAACTTTGTGGACTGGCTTAGGCAATTGAGGATTGTCCTACGTGCCGAGTCCAAGTTGCACATCCTTGAGGAACCCCTTCCTGAACCACCTGCTACCAATGCGGAATGTGCTATCCGATACGCGTATGAAAAGCGTGTTCGGGATACGCACGATGTTGTTAGCCTCATGTTATCAAGTATGAACTCGGAACTGCGAAAGCAATTTGAGCACATGACTGTGTATGACATGATTAACAAGCCGAAGGATGTTTTCCGACAGCAAGGTAGGCAAGAACATTATGAGTGCGTTAAAAGTCTAACCGATTGTAAGATGCGGGAAGGCGGGAGTGTTAGTGCCCATATTTTGAAGATGAGGTCATACATGGACCAGATGGAGAGACTAGGTTTTCCTATAGGGAGGGAGCTTGGTGTGAATTTCATACTTCGGTCTCTGCCCGCATCATATGAAAAATTTGTAGAGAACTATCATATGCATGGAAAGGAAATATCTATAGATGAACTGCATGGAATGTTGAAGGATGTAGAATCTAACATGTCCAAGCATGCATCATCTTTATCCACTCTTGTTTTTGGTTCTAAGGAACTACATAACATGAAGAAGAAGAAATCGATCCCATTAAAAGAAGAAGTTGGAGTTTCCAAGCTTGCTTCAAGTTTTGAGTCGATGGACATTGATGATGTGCCTAAAGAGACTCAACAAGGGGTGGTTTGCTACTTCTGCGGTAGATTTGGGGATTGGGGCCGTCATGCCTGCCCTCCGTGCCGAGAGGATATAAAACTTCTCAGACAAGAGAGAGTTAATTTTCCTACTTAAGGTACATTCATGATTATACTTCATTGCCATTCCTTATTAAGCTGGGTTGTTTACCCGAGCTATATGACTCACGTTTGTCACAAATTTATTTTGTTGCAAAGTGTAGGTCTGTTCGTTGCAAGAAGGAAGAGCTTGAAGAACCGGATCTCTGAAGAAGAAATTTAGTTGATTGTCTTCTATAAGAGAATTGGGAGTCTTAAATCTCGCCATTTATTCCAGAATTATTTATTACTTTTGAGTATGCCCTGCGTGGCTAGACTTGCTTTATTGTATGTTCTTTTGAAGATGATGGATGTTTTATACTATGTATTTTGTTTAAAAGATTTTTCATTATGATGGTTTCATTTCAAATTCGATCCATGTCAAAGCTTATGTGTTATTTTTGACCATTTATGGTGCTTAAATACACATTTGATGACGATGGAGATGACTTGGAATTGAAACAATTTTGAAAAATTATTTTGATACGTTTTATCCAATCAAAACTTATCCATATCATTTCATACATAAAGGCTCATTATAAGTAGTAAGGCGATCATGAAATAATTGATTCTTAGATCCAAAAGTGGTTTGGACACATTAGTATATGGCATAATCAAACTTAACCAAGTAAACAACATTTACATCGCTTGGATCCATGTGGTTAGGATCTTTGTAAAAGTTTAGCTTCGGGCTAAATGAAGGATATAAATATTGTTTATTGGACTAGGATGATTAAGAAATCCTTCACCTATGTTGGTAGGAAGGATTATAACTTGTTGGATTTTGATCACACTTATGTGGATAATCCGTACAAGTATACCATATAGAGTGACACTAGTAAGATTCTCCATCACCATCTTTATGATGGTTGTTGAGAGAATGTTTAACTAGATAAAAGGTTTGTGTCTGAAACCTGGAGGTGTTCGGAAATAACCTTAAGAAATTAAGAATCAATAAGGGCATATAGACGTAAATTCTTAGATCTAGAATAGATACTAAGTTTTACTATCTATATTGGTTTAAACATGAAATGAATCATGGGTTTAACCCGTAATTCGTTTTCTCTAAGAAACACATTTTGTACATGATGTTACTTTAAACAAAACCGGATATCTTTGTTGATGATCTGGTAAAAAGCAGGCCTAAAACATGTATTCAATGTGATTGGTATACATTAATTTTTATGAACCAAGTACTCAATCTGAAACACAACATTATGGTCAACTTAAGCATCCAATGAGATTTTGACTAGAAAGAGTACTTTGCTTATCAATCTCACAACTTAAAATTATTCATTCTACATTAAGTGGGAGATGTATGAATTATAAGTTGATGCTTGTATATTTAAGTAGTTCATCCGAGTTTTGGATAATTGTTCTTGAACTTATGGGAACAATGTTTGGTTATTCAAAAGGGAAAGAACAATTTACAAAAGCATTCCAGTGGAAGAACGTTAAACTTAAATAAAAGACCTAATGTGGACACTAGCACTTAATCAGCATAAAGATGCTAGTAAAACCTGACAATATCCATTGCTTCTTTATATCTGATGGAAATCAAGAAGGTTGTTATAGATATGAGGTTGTCATATCAGAGTAGCAACAGCTTGATGGTAAATCATTGTGATATTACCATTCATTGGAAACATAGTGGGACCCTGTGTTCACTAGTGAATATGAGAAGGGAATGGCATACATAGATGTAATCAATTTGCTGCATCCAAGTACTTGACTTGGGTTAATCCCACACCTAAGGTGTAATCCGAGAGGGGTGAAGGGACTAACATATAGCATCTATGGACAACTTCAAATACCGACTAGAGACAAAGCTTTTCATATTGATAATATGGAAATATGTTCTAGTAGTTATGTTGAAGATAACTTGGATAAAGTGAAATATTGTTGTCACCTTACGAAAACAAGATTAGTACACTTGGATGTAAGAGACCTGTATCCTTCGCAGGATTATGTTGAGGAAATGCTTAAGGCACTTTCCGTGGGTCTTATTCATCCATAATATCCAGATTAGGTCTGGTTTATGTGGAACATTATTGTCGCTTTGGGAAAAACAAGTATGTTCACATGGAAACAAGAGACCAAGATCCTTCGCAGGGTTAATTTGAGGAAATGTTTTGAAACATGTTCCGAGGTCTCATATATCCATTATGTCCAAATTGTGTCCATGAGTTTAGTCAGCAAAATTTTGCATCTTGTGGCTGTAATCCCGCTTTGCAAGAAAGTCAAAGGAATGAGTTTTCTAGAAAGCATAGATTAAGCCAGATACCCTTGTCAGGGCTAGTGGGAGCTTCATGTGTTCTTAGCAAAATATGCTCAATAAAATTAATGTCCTAATTTAGGGTTGTTTTACAACCTAGTGATGGAATTATTGTACTATGAGTATGAATAGAAAACATGGAATCAAGTGGATTTTAGATTCAAGAAATACTGATATATGTTCTTGATGTTCGACGAAAATAGAATTGTCTTGAGTAAGTTAGTACTGCAAGAAAATCTATACCTATGAAACTGTCAAATTTTAATCGGAGTTTTGAATATTAAAATATGTGGTGCAGATACGACATTAAGATTCAATGAGTGACGTTAACCCTATTGTGTACTTTGGTAACATTTAGGGTATGTCGACTCTAATTAACGTGAGTGTCAGTAACTCTATTATGAACTTCGGTTACAATGAGAGTATGACGACTTTGATAATCATTAGTGTCATTAATCCTATTGTAGACTTCGGTAACATTAAGGATATGACGACTATGATAACCTTGTATATGATCTCTCTGATAAACACTTTGCAAGTGGTTTAATAAGAGAATACAAAAGAGTACAAAGGGATATCGTGTAGATGATCCCATAATTAAGCCGTTGTCAAATACTAGTGATGAATTTCATACTAGGTATAATAGCATTGTCAATGCTTATGACTAAGCTCGAATATCGTTTTAGTAAATGTTTGATTTACTTATAAGCTTTGGGAACAGTAAGCAGTACTGCTAACCGATGATTGTATCGATATATAGTAGAGACTATATATACGCATGATGCGGTTACCTTCATTGGTCTTTACTGTGTTCCATCTTAGCATGTTTAACCACTTCCCAGAATGTTTATACATTCTAAATTTCCACAGCCAGTCATTCTTCAAGGGAAGGAAGCTTGAATTAAGGTTGAGGTTAGGTGTTGGTTAGGCATTAATCAAGGATTGAATGCATGAAACGCAACAGTAACCTGTGCTTGAAAGGAGTTTCAAGTAACTGGAAGACCCACACCCGAGTTCACTTCATGGATCATGGTCATAGAGTGACTCGGAAGGATAATATCATTACGTCCTTCGACCCGAGATGTATGAATTGCTATAGCATGAAACTTTCTTACTTTAGCCATTTCAAAACGTAGTTCGTAACTGGCTACTATAAAAGGAATAGCCAAGTAAGAGAAGGTTTACGCTATGGGGTTGTATAGTCAACGGGATTTGTTCCTCTGGTATGAGAGATATCCCTGGGCCCCTCGATGATTGGGCGCTGACACCAAAATAAGCAAGGCCATGCGCAAAGGAATATTGATTTAGAATCAGATATGTCCTTAAATTTTGGTCACCACCAATCAAGATCGAGTAACATAATCGTGAACGATCTGGAGATTGATATATCAATCCATGTCTCGTGTTCACAAGGATATCGTGAACAAAAGGAGTATTGATCACTTATCAAATAGGACCTCTACGTTCTTTTTGTAGATAATGGTTTTCTGCATAAAAGCGGAACCCATACTGACTTGGGGGCATTGATGCTTTTGCTAGAGGCCGCTCTTTGTCTGTGGTTACATGGGTACGGTGCATTATGTGCAAGTGGGAGTTTGTTAGAAATATGCCCATTAATGTACGTACGCCATATGGACCGCTGCTGATGATGTATGGGCCTATTGGGTCATACACCGGGGTCTAACCTGACAGCAACTTAAGTTAAAGGGACCAAACAAGGCAAAAGACAAAAGTTGACATCGCAGGCCGTGTTAGCGCCGCTAACTCCTATAGGTTAGCGCCGCTACGGCTGCATGTACTTTGTGTCAAATCGCTGACAGGGCGCGTTAGCGCCGCTAACCCTTTTGAGTTAGCGCCGCTAACTCTTGGTTAGCGCCGCTAAACCCTGCCAGTGATTTTTGTCATATCCACCTCTAAAATCAACCAATGCATGTGTATTTTTTTGTTTCGATGCTTGGCCGGTTGGAGGGGATGTTACCCGAATCTGGACATAAGAGAAAGATGGAGAACTCATTTTTTCACTTGGGGGTTTTTCTCTCTAATGCTCTTTCTCTCAAAATTACATATAACTTCTTTGGTGCTACAAGAGACCAAGTGAAGATACAAGAAAGCTCATGTTCCAGAAGATTGGTCTCGACATATTGCTGTTCCAGAAGTGGTTTTCGAGTAGAAGTACCATGGAGGCTTGCTAGCTCAAGAGGTTGGCGTTTTACCGGGGTATATCCCTCTAGTCGATCCGCACTTTCGTTCTTGGAGCTCAACACTACGAGACAATCCGAATTCTGGAGCTAAGGAGGCTGGTATAACCATTTCTTCCTTTTCTTAAGTTGCCTTTTATACATAGAGTTTGGTCCATTTTGGGATTTCTTGTTTTCATGCTTTATTTGCTTGTACCGTGGGCTTTGTTTGTTGTACTTGCTTCCACTGTGTTGCCCACGAGATCCCAACAAATTTCAACTTTGCATGTTAAATAGTCTTAATGCCTTAGTTAATTTCCCAACAGCGAGGCGTATGAAAAACGCCTCAAGGACACAAATGACGTGACTTGCCTTATGCTAATGACCATGAGTCCCGAATTGCAATGGCAGTTCGAGGAAGTGAGTGCATTTGAGATGATATCTCAGCTGAAGGACATGTTCCAACAGCGGGCATGATAAGAACTCTATGAGTGCGTCAAGTCCTTAATCGGTTGCCGGATGCAGGAGGGCAGCAATGTAAGCTCCCACGTACTTAAGATGAAAGGGTATGTGGATCAGCTCGAGGAGTTGGGCTTTCCCATGGGGAAGGAGTTGGCGGTTGATATCATCCTCCAATCCTTGCCTCCCGCATATGGCCCGTTCATTGTGAACTTCCATATGCATAGTATGGACAAGTCCATTATGGAACTGCATGGCATGCATAAGACAGCGGAGGGCGAGCTTGCTAAGTCTAAGCCGTCCACATCCACTGCCATCCTCACAATCAACGAAGGTGGGCACAAGCGGAAGCAGCCCTAAACCCTAAACCCTAAACCCTAAACCCTAAACTTAGCAAGCTCAAACCTAACCCACCCCCGGAGCCGAAGGGGAAGCAAGTGGCTCACGCTGCCACCTCACCGGAAGAAGCAACCTGCTACTTCTACGGCGAGAAGGGTCACTACCGACGTAGTTGCCCCAAGTACACGGAGGAGCTTAAGAAGCATCAAGCTAAAGGTGTCGCTGCCTCCGGTACGTAGATGATTGAACTCCATAATACTTCTACTTCTAACGCCTGGGTTTTAGACAGCGGGTGTGGTACTCACGTTTGTAATAATTTGCAGGTACTAAGAAGAAGTAGGGACTTGGTTGATGGAGAGCTGGATCTCATCATGGGAAACAAAGCGGTTGTCCCAGTTGAGAAGATTGGGATTGTGGAGCTCGCCTTTCCTTCCGGCTTATCTATTGTTTTGTTAAATGTATCTTTTGCGCCCTGCGTGGCAAGAAACATTATTTCATTGTATGCCTTGTATGACGATGGTTTTAACTTAAAATTTGAGAATGGTAGCATTTTATGTTACAAAGATCATGTCTTCTATTTTAAAGCATTTCCATGTCATGGCATATATGAACCAAGCGTAATCTTGCAAAGCAGAAATCAATCATGAATGTTGATTCGGGATCCAAAAGTGTTTTGGATAAAATGTCACTATGGCATGGTCGGTTAGGCCACATAAACAAGAAACGCATCGCCAAGCTCCAAGCGGATGGGATCTTGGAATCATTTGACCACTGGCTAATGAAGTATGCGAATCTTGTGTATTAGGCAAGATGACCAAAGCACCCTTCACCGGTGTTTGTGAGAGGGCGCAAGACTTGTTGGATATCGTTCACAAGGATGTGTGTGCTCCGTTCAAGCATGCCACAAGAGATCATTTCCGCTACTTCGTTACCTTTATTGATGATTATAGTCGATATGGGTATGTCTACTTGGTTAGACAAAAGTCGGATACCTTTGAGGTGTTTAAGACTTATCAAAACGAAGTGGAAAATCAACTAGGGAAAAGGATTAAGATGCTACTATCTGATAGAGGCGGTGAGTATCTTAGTTCTGAGTTCCGTGAACATCTAAGGGGTTGTGGGGTTATCTCGCAATTAACCCCTCCTAGGACGCCACAATTAAATGGTGTCACTGCGAGGAGGAACCGGACATTGTTAGATATGGTTCGGTCTATGATGGTTCATGCGGACGTTCCCGTTACATTTTGAGGATATGGGTTCGAAACGGCCGGTAGAATCCTTAACCTTGTACCGACAAAGAAGGTTAAGAAAACACCGTATGAGATGTGGCATGGAAAGGTTCCATCCATTTCATATTTAATGGTCTAGGGTTGTCCTGCCTATGTGAGACGTGAGGTAGAGGACAAGGTGAAACCCAGGGCCGAAATGTGCTTTTTGATTGGTTACCCTGCTGGGTCTATGGGATATTTGTTTTACAAACCATCGGAGAACAAGGTGTTTGTTGCTCGAAGGGCGATGTTCCTTGAAAGGGAACTGCTATCCAAAGATGCTAGTGGGAGAAAGGTTGATCTTGAAGAAATTCAAGAAACTGCCAATGTAAAACCTGATGTTGGGACTAGCTCACAACCTGAAAGGGTTGATTCTCAGCATGATAAAGCTGGAGATAATGTAAACCCATTGCCTATTAGAAGATCTGGTAGAAGTCGGCATGAGCCAGAGAGATATGGTTTTAACATATCTGAGGGCACCGACATGGTAGTGGTCTCTGATGAGCCTACCAAATACCAGGACGCTGTGGTGGGCCCTGAGTCCGCTAAGTGGCAAGAAGCAACGGAATCCGAGATTCAGTCCATGTCGGATAATCAAGTCTGGGACTTGGTTGATCCCGTGCCGGGGTACAAACCCGTATGGTGCAAGTGGGTCTTCAAGAAGAAGATCAGCATGGATGGCGAGGTAGACACCTTCAAGACCCGACTGGTGGCTAAGGGTTTCACTCAAACTCATGGTGTAGACTACGAGGAAACCTTTTCCCCGGTGGAAATTATGAAGTCTATCCGGATACTTTTGGCCAATGCCGAATTTCATCATTATGAAATTTGGCAAATGGATGTGAAAACCGCGTTCCTTAATGGAACACTTTCAGAGGATGTGTATATGACGCAGCCTGCGGGATTTGTACATCCAGAGTTTACGGATAAAGTCTGGAAGCTTAAGAAGTTAATTTATGGGCTTAAGCAAGCCTCTCGGAGCTGGAACCTGTGCTTCGACGAGAAGGTCAAAGAGTTTGGCTTCTCTAAGAGCAAGGATGAGCCATGCGTTTACATTAGAGCTAGTGGGAGAGTAGTTGTATTCCTGGTTCTTTATGTTGATGATATTCTACTTATTGGGAACGACGTCCCAACTTTGCAAGGGGTAAAATCCTGGCTAGGAAGTTGTTTTTCAATGAAAGATCTTGGGGATGCAGCTTACATTCTTAGGATTAAAATCTATAGGGATAGATCCCACAGGTTGATCGGATTGAGCCAGAGTACGTACATTGGCAAGGTCCTAAAGTGATTTAGGATGGAGGTCTCCAAGAAGGGGTTCATACCTAGGTCACATGGTTTAGTGTTGAGCAAAGCTCAAAGCCCGAGTTCCCCTGAGGAACGGGAAGTAATGAGGCGAGTTCCATATGCTTCGGCAATTGGCTCGATCATGTACGCCATGTTATGTACTAGGCCTGATATATCTTGTGCATTGAGTATGACAAGTAGATATGAAGCCAACCCTGGTGAGGCATATTGGACGGCAGTAAAGAACATTCTCAAGTATCTTCGGAGGACAATAGAGATATTCTTGGTGTATGGAGGTGCGGAAGAGCTACGGGTGACTGGTTACTCCGATGCTAGCTTCCAATCCGATCGGGACGACTGCTGATCTCAATCGGGGTTTGTATTCCTACACAATGGTGGTGCTATTTCCTGGAGAAGCTCCAAGCAAGACACTGTGCCCGATTCTACTACCGAGTCGGAGTATATTGTGGCCAGTGAAGCTGCGAAGTAGGCTATATGGATGAGGAAGTTTATCCAAGATCTGGGAGTGGTTCCTAGTATCGCCGACCCTGTTGAGGTATTTTGTGACAACGAGGGTGCGGTTGCTCTAGCGAAGGAACCAAGGTCTCACCGACGCACGAGGCATATTCCGTGGAAGTATCATTACATCCGGGACGTGGTCGATTGTGGAGACATTGTCATCAGCAGAGTACATACGGATAGCAATGTGGCGGATCCGTTCACCAAACCTTTATCGCAAGCAAAGCATGATTCTCATACGCGTGCTATTGGGATTAGATTTGATAGTGATTTGGTTTGATTATGTATTTGGTTAGTATATTTGATGTATTTACCCTTTTGGGAACATGAAACAGTATTGTATTTATCGATTATTAAATGAGATTTAGTAATACGCAAGTTGCGGGTATTTCTTTAAATCTTTACTGTGCTCCAACTTAGCATGATTTGCTCTTCCCTAAATGCGTAGGCATTCTAAATGTCCGCAGTCGGTCATTCTTCTCGGGAAGGAAGTATGAACTAAGACTGAGGGAAGTAATTAGTAATGTGTTCAATGGGGATTGGGGCACGGGGACACAATTCTTCCCCTGTACTTGAAAGTGTTTCAAGTGACTTGACGACCGACACCTGATTTTACCTTATGGTACATATCATGAGTAAATCAGGATGATAATATCAGTTCATCCTCAAACTGGAGATGCACGTGGCTGTATCACTTTGGTTTGCTTTGTTCTAATTGCTTTCAAACGCAGTCCGTAACTGGATGTTATAAAGGGAGTAGTTGGGCAAAGTATGATCACTATGGTGGGCAGTGTAAATCAAAGGAATTTGTTCCTTTGTTTAGAGAGATATCCTTGGGCCCCTCGATGATTGGTCGCTGACACCAAAATGCATGGCCATGCTCAAAGCTTGCAATAATTTATGACTGATTGCAACTTGTATATTTTGGTCACCACCAATCTAGATCGAAAAACATAATCGTGAACGAACGGAGAATGACTTAGTACCATGTCTCGTGTTCACTTGGATATCGCGAACAAAAGGATGATTGATCACTTATCGATAGGACTATTTCACATGGGATGCAGAATGGTTTTTGTGCTGAAGACAAAACCCATACTGATCTGGGGGCAGAGATGTCTTACTAGAGGCCTCTCTTTGTCTGTGATGCATTGGGTTACGGTGAGTCGTGTGCAAGTGGTAGTATGTTGGAGTATTCCCACTGACACATTTATGTCAAATGATCACTACCGATGATGTATGGGCCTATCGGGTCACACGCTGGGGGTTGACCTTGACACAACCTAAAAGATGACGGTGAGAAAGGATAAATAATGATAGTTGGTTTCCTAGCAGGGGTTAGCGGCGCTAACCCTGGGGTCGCTATCTCAGCCGCGTTAGCGGCGCTAACTTTGGATGGTTAGCGGCCCTAACCGTCGGCGGCTAGCGGCGCTAACCCTTCCTGACAGAAAAAACTTTATTCTTTTCACCTCTATTTTCAACCAATGCATGTTAATTCTAATCATTCATCCTTGGGGCCGACTTGGAAGCTCTGGGTAGTGGGTTAGCTTATAAAAACATGCATAACACTCTCTTCTCTACTCTTGGCCATTTCTTGAGAGAAAATACACTTAGAACTTCGGAGTGTTGCTAAGTAACAAGAGAGAAAGAGGTCCCTGGAGTTTTGGGTTGTGTTCCAGAAAATACTTTCAGAAAGGAAGAGTATTTGGGGTGCTAGTACACCAAGGTTACCTTGTTTCTCGGTGTGGACTTCGATTTTTCAAGAAGGAGTTCAAGAAGGAGGTTGAGCTTGGAGCTAGTCACACACACAACCGACCAGAGACATCGGGGGTATAAATATCTCACTTTCTCTTATGTTTTGTTGCTTAACTGAGTTATAGAGATTGGTACACTATGGGGTTCTTCATGTGGTATGTTTTGTGCTTAGTTTTTGCGATTTTTTTACATGCTTGCTTCCGTTGCGTTGTACCACAAACCCCAACAGTCTCTGATAAAGTGAGAAGGATTAGGGTTTCTCGAACGATTGAGCGGTAAATTGCACTTAGCAAATATGTGGTTGTAGAAGGATTAGAGAGAATATCAGAAGTTTAGTAAGTGTAAACGTCTTAATTTCGGTTACAACCGATATATATTTACCTTTTTCCACAATATCTCTGATGAAGTGATGTCTAATTTCAATGTGCTTGGTTCTTGAGTGGAAGACTGGATTATATGTAATGGCTATTGCACTTTAGTTTTTACAAAATATGGGTGATTTTTTGAAATTCATACCAATGTCTTGAAGCTGAAGTTGCATCCGCAGTATTTGACCACAACAGCTACCTGCAGCAACATACTCAGCTTCAGCAGTTGAAGTAGCCACTGAATTCTGTTTCTTACTAGTCCAGCTTACTAACTTCCCTCCAAGCATTTGACATCCTTCTATTGTTGATTTTCTGTCTAACTTGCACCCAACATTGTCAGCATCTGAAAAAGCAACTAACTCAAATCCATGGTCCTTTGGATACCAAAGACCTAGATTCGGTGTACCTTTAAGGTACCTATAGATCCTTTTCATAGCTTGAAGATGTGATTCCTTAGGATCTGCATGATATCTTGCACAAACACATATAGCAAACATGATATCAGGTCTACTAGCTGTCAAATAGAGTAATGAACCTATCACTCCTCTATAGGTAGACTGACATACAGACTTTCAATCTGAGTCTTTGCTCAGCTGGATAGTTGGTGACATGGGTTTTTTCATGGTTTAACTAGAATCAAAACCATATTTCCTTAACAAATCAAGACCATACCTGCTTTTGATTAATGAATATCCCATCAGGCTTTTGTTGAATTTGCAAGCCTAGGAAATATGTCATTTCACCCATCATACTCATCTTGTACCTTTTTGACATAACTTTGGACAACCATTCACACAGAGATTCATTTGTAGAACCAAAGATAATGTCATCCACATTAATTTGTACAAGAATCACCTGTCCTTTACTGTTTTTAGTAAAGAGTGCCGTATCTATACTACCTCTGGTGAAGTCAATTGATAGTAGATAGTTTGACAGGGTATCATACCAAGCTCTTGGAGCTTATTTAAGACCATACAAAGCCTTGTCTCACATGTAGAAATGATGTGGATACTTTGAACTGACAAAGCCAGGAGGTTGTTTCACATAGACTTCTTCCTGAAGTTTTCCATTTAGGAAAGCACTCTTCACATCCATTTGATATACTTTGTAGTCTTTATATGCTGCATAAGCTAAGAACAGCCTTATGGCCTCAAATCTAGCAACAGGGGAAAATGTCTCATCATAATCGATTCCTTCTTCTTGTTTGTACCCTTGTGCTACCAGCCTGGCTTTGTTCCTAACAATCACTCCATCCTTTTCCATTTTGTTTCTATAGACCCACTTAGTGCCTATAATTGCATGATCTTTGGGGGTTGGGACAAGACTCCACACCTTGTTTCTCTCAAACTCATTTGATTCTTCTTGTATAGCTTGAATCCAGTCTTCATCATCTAAGGCTTCTTCAGTTTTCTTTGGTTCCTTTTGAGATAGAAATCCAAAGTAAGTAGCATAGTTTGTTGTTGCCTTCGATCTGGTAATCACTCTTTCTTGAACATTACCAATTACTTGATCTTGAGTATGATCCTTGAGGAATTTAAATGTTGTAGTAGAAGATTGTGGTTCTGGATCTGAGTGATATTGAGGACTCTGAGGTGAACTATTGATCACTAAAATCTTCAGTCTGAGTAGTACAGCTCCAAATGTATTAACGAACTCATCAACTTTCTCAGCTTAAGAGTCCTTTGGAGCTTGTGATGATTTCTTTGATGTACACACATCATCATCACTGTCATCATCCTTGACATACATAGTATTTGACATTCTGGTTTCCTCGGGCTTTTCAACCTCACTCAGACTGACCAAGTCAGCTTGTCTTTTATCAGCTTGATCAAAACTGTCTTCATCAAATGAGACATGAATTGATTCTTCTATAGTCTTTCTCCTTGAGTTATATACTCTGTAAGACTTGGAGATTGAGGAATAACCAACAAAAATTCCAAGATCAGCTTTAGGTTCCAACTAATGGAGCTAATCTCTTTGATTCAGCACATAGCATTTTGAACCAAAGACATGGAAGTAACCTATATTGGGCTTTCTTGATTTATACATTTCATAAACAGTTTTGCCATCTCTTTTTACTATGATAAACCTATTATGGGTATAACATGCTGTACTTACTGCTTCATCCCAAAAATAGAGTTTCAATCCTGCCTCACACAACATTGTTCTTGCAGCCTCAATTAAGGTTCAGTTTCTCCTTTCAGCAACTCCATTTTGTTGAAGAGTTCTGACTAAGGAGAAATTTTATAATATTCCTTTTTGTTCACAAAAGCCTTATAGGGTTGACTTTCTTAACTCAGTCCCATGATCACTTCTAAGTTGCTTAACAGGCTTACCTTTTTGCAACTCTTCCTGTTTGATAAAACTTATTATCTCCAGGGCAGCTTCACTTTTGGCTTTAGGGAATATTACCCAGGTGAATCATGAGAACTCATCTACTATTACCAGAGTGTACTTCTTGCCACTTAGGGTTGGAGTACTTATGGGTCCAAACAGATCCATATTACATATGCAGTGGGTCTGTTATTGAAATATTTTCCTTTGACTTGAAGGACCCTTTGTGATGTTTCCCTTGTTCACAAGCTGAGCACAATTTGTCCTTGAAAAATGTGATATTTGGAAATCTAGAGACTAACTCTTTATTGGATAGCATATTTATATTCTTGAAGTTTAAATGTGACAACCTTTTATGCAACAACCAACTAAGCTTAGTAACAGATTGAGAATATAAGCAGGTTTCAGTATAGGGATCAGCAGAGTTAAGATTAAGTAGATACTGTTGGTCCCTTGGTGAGAGTATCAACAAGCAAGTAATGTGTAGAAGGGGGGTTGAATACACTTTCTGCGGAAAATTGAACAAATCAATAAAAAGTGTTAACACACATCAAACCACAAAAAATTGAATGCTTTGCTTTCATTAATAAGAAGATGATTACAAGAACAATCAAGTAAGCAACACCTGATATGGAAACACCTAATGTAAATCAAATCTCTCAATCTCTCAAACTTTGCTATCTATAATCAAGTTATGATTATAGATACAGGAAGACTCTATAAACAGGATTTAATCGTAGATTGAATACTAACAAAATTCACAACAGATGTGAAGATTCGAACACACGAACAAATTGGCAATCTGTGAGTTTCTTGATCACGTTGAACTGACATACAGTGAATCAAGATTCGTAACATACGATCAATGGATTGAGATGAAACTGAGTTTGGCTCTGTAACTCGTTGAATGTAGTCGTACGTCTAAACCTATCGGGAGAAAAGTATTTATAATCCTGTTCCTACGGATCCTAACAAAATAGATCTAATCCTAATCTGCTAACAAACTAACGGATAACCCGGAATCTTGAATCTTGAATCTTCTTATCTTGAGTCTTCAATATTCAATCTTCATTCTGGAATCATCTTATCCTTGCCGTAGATATAGAGAGATAAAAGGAATTTAAAACATATTTAAATTCTCTTAAACAGACTTCTTTAGTCAGACTAAGTTACCCATCTTGAAACTCATCAAGCTGAGTTCTTCGAGAACAAACCCGATAATAAACATGTATTAACACGTATAATGATTAACTCATCCTTGGAAGTCAGAAGAGTTAGCTAGAACTTATTTAGCAACTCTGTTGACTTGCCACAGTATATACGCTAAGTCACTAAGCTCGAAACTCATCAAGCTGAATACTTAACCTATATCTTAGGTGACATACACAGCTTATCAAACATATTGATAATCTTACTAAGATACAGTCTAAGCTGATCGAATATATGCTCAGCTTATATTCAGCATGTGCTCAGTCTGAAACACTATAATTGCTCAGTCTGATCAAGCTTCACAATTCTGTTTAAATTATATTTAGAACACATCCTTCAAACTTAACTTTGTCTCATCAAATTTTAACATATGAGACCATTTGACCAACAAACACCCCCTATTTGATGATGACAAAACCATCAAACAGTTCTTAAGTTTGTTGAACAAAATTATGTTTTAAATCTTAAACTTACTAAGATTTTATTTTTGAACTGATCAAATATTAATTGAACTTATCAATTTTATTTGAACTTATAAGTTTTAAGTTGAACAAACCAACCAAACACATTAATGAGTAAGAACTAATCAGTTATTCAGTTAAGCTGAACTAATCAGACTAATAATTATGAACATATAATAACACAATTGAACATATCAAACCAATACTTGTATTCATTGAACTTACCAGAATACAAATATTTTGATCACTTAGATCATGTACACTTAGTGCTTACAAAAAATAGAACTAATCTATTATGTAAAATAGAACAAATCTATTATACAGTTTATCTTATAAACTCAGGATGTAGAAGTTCCCAAATAATGATTTCTTTGTTGATTTCTTCTAGCAAATTCTCAGCTTCTACATTCCCTCTGAGTTCCTTCTGTTGTACTCTGATGATTTTGTTCAGTTTTTATCTCACAAAGTGATTTGAGCTATCATCACCACATCAACTTCAAATGTGTAAGGCATCCCTAGCTTTGAGATTGCAGATCTTATTCAGCGTGATAAAGCTAGGTTTGCCTGCCTGATCCTTGAACATAAACCCCTAAACAGGTGCATTAATACTTTGATTCTCTTTGAACTCACAACCTTTATGTACCTCGAATAGTTTCTCCCATTGCAGACCAGGAACTGGAACATATCTCAGCTCCTCAGCTCTATTGATGAGTTTAGAAACTTCAACGAAGATCTCTTGCTTGATTTGACTTCTTTTAAACTTCTTGACCATCATTATTATTCTTTTACATTCTATGTGTTAGAAATATTAAAGTGAGGGGTGTAATATGTAATTACTTAAAGTTGGGGAAATGCTATATAAAGGCATTTCCCCCACATTTCAATGTTAAGCTTTGCATTCTAAGTTACTTGAGTTTGTGTTTTTCTCTCAACCTCTCGGCTCTCTCTCTCTAACCGATTACACACACAAACACACACTAAGAAGATAATCATCTAGCATTGCTTCATCCGTATCATAATACGGGACCATCAACTGGTATCAGAGCCAAACTTGTTTTTGGCTCTTGATTGTTCGAAAAACATCAAAGAAAATTTCTAAAAATTCAAGTTCAAAGTGAAGAACAAGCACTCGGGTCTAACAAAAAGCTTCCAAGAAGAAAAAGCTCTCGGTTTCACAAAGGTTCAAGAACTTCATCTTTCTTCAAGAAAAACTCAAGCACAAACGATTTCTACAGGTAGAACTCGTTAAAGGTTTGAACTACATTTTCTTTAAACTTTCCTTTGAGTTGTTTCTATATTCTTAGAAAGTTTATAAAACATTCTTTAAGGAAAAACACAAACCGTGGGCGTTTTTATACACATTAAGTCAAGAGAGTCATTAAATACCCACCTTTTTCAACATTAAATTGTCTGGGTATTTAAGCATTTATGGTGTTCTTGGTCTGAAAGTACAACTGGAAGAAGAAGAAATCGGATTTTGTAATTTATTTAATTATAAATTCTTAATAGTTTAAGTGTTGTACAAGGAAAATCAAGTACTTGCCATACCAATCAAGTACAAGTAGTTAGACACTATTCAGGGTATGGCAATCTGATTTAGCGACACATTAGAGTCTATCAGCCGGTTCCTTGGTCAATGCGATTGACTCTTGGGGCGGCTTATAGAATTTTGTCAAGTTGGAACATCTAAGTGTTAATCAAATAGCTATAAGCCGGGTTCAGTGAATCGCATGCGCTTGGACTGTGCGGCTTATAGAAGCAGTTGATAATATAGCCTAAATACCAAGTGAATCGCATTTGATTGAATCGCATACGATTAACACTTACCTTTCATCCTACTATTGGAATCGCATTTGATTGGATCACTATTATACATTCCATATTGGCAATCGTATTCGATTGACAGGACTAATAGTTTATTTTCTAAGTGTTTGATGAAACAGGATTGATTCGCATTCGATTAACCATCAATACTAAGTTCTTATTCTGCTTGTTTTCAAGGACACCTAATCGCATTCGATTGACCTGTATTCGCACTCGATAAGACAAATTCCAATCAGTTATTCCTTATACTTGGACAAGTGATTGACTCTTTGGACTTGAATTAAAGAACTCTAAGACATTTGGACTTAATCAAACAATCTAATTCATAATTGAATTTAATTTAAATCAGATTTAATTCAAAGGTGAATTACATTACCTCAAGTCTATTTAGTTCAAAGTTGAATTTAATCCTTTAAGATCTAATTCAAAATTGAAATTCAAAAGACTTAGTTCTTTAATCAATCATTCAAATCACTTAAAAATCAGGTCAAGTTTTCGAAAAATCAAACCATCTTACAAGTGAACGATCATTTCTCACAAACATCACTAATCATGTCAAGTACAAATGAAATGATGTCCATTGGCACCGATACAAAACCTCCTGTTTTGTTTCAGGGGGAATACAATGTCTGGAAAGGAAGGTTCATGGACTTCGTCGAGCACAACGAACTCTTCGGTGACAAGATGATTGAATGCATCAACAATGGAAACACCAAATTCATGAGGGTAGTTGAAGCAGATCCATACAACAACCCTGGCATTCCCAGACATGAAAGAGAGAAGACTCATGATGAGATGACCACTACAGAAAGAGAAACAAAGAAAGCTGAGAAACTAGCCAAGTACTACCTCAAGCAGGGCCTCTCATCAGAAATCCATCTCAAAATAGATAGCTTGGGCACAACCAAGGAAATCTGGGATGAGATCAAGAAACAACTTCAAGGCACTGAGCAAGGAGAATACATCAAACGAACTCATCTAGTCAACAGCTATCATGACTTCAAGGGTCAAGAAAATGAACTACTCTCTGAAACATATGGGAGATTCTGCAAGCTGCAAAATGAAATGAGAACTAATCAAATTGTCAGAACTGACCTTGATTTGAACTATGTTTTTCTGAATTCATTAGGTTCTGAGTGGAAAGGCTATGCCAGACTTTACAAACAGATCAATAAAGATCTTACATCGGTCACATTCTACAACATCTTCGAAGATCTCAATCAGTATCAAGATGAAATCTTGCAATCTCTCCCTAAACAACCAGTTGCTGACCCTCTTGCCTTGGTGGTGGCTGACAGAATCCATAGCGAAACATCATCAAGATCCTTGAAACATAAACAAGTGGTTCTCAGTGATTCTGATCATGATAATGATGATGATGATTCAATAGAAGCTGAATTTCAAGCTCTCACAGTGGCCAACAAGAACTTCATGAACTGTTTCAGCAAGACTAACAATAGACAACGGTTCACATCAGGTTCAAGGAGGCCCGAAAGAGCTGCTCCTGTTGACAAGCCAATGTACCAGAGGAATGAGAAGAAGGAGGAAAAGAAAACTGACTCCAAGTGCTACAACTGTGGAAGATCAGGGCATCTAATCCGGAACTGCCCCATGAAAAAGACCAAAGATGCAGAATACTATCGGCTGAAGTATCGTCTGTTCAAACAAAGATAAGCTGGGAACGCGCTGCTAGTAGAAGAAGATCAGTTCTTGGATGATACAGAATCGGACAGTGATCTGGATGGTGAAGATCATGCTCAGTTCTGTTTAATGGCTCACAATGGTGGAGGAAGTAGAGAGGATGATGATGGTGATGATCTCTCTGATTCAGATGAGGAAAGCTTGGAAAGCGGGAAGGTATCTTCTAACTCTAACTATAATATGAGTTTTAAACATGAACACATACAAACCATATTAATCCGAATGAAAGAGTTAGAAAATCAGGTAATAGAGTTAACCACTAGAAATCAAGTTCTAGAAGATGTTTCACGCACCAAGGATAAAGAGGCACAGATAGTAATTAAACACTTAGACAACGATTTAATTAGCCTTAAGTCTCAATTAGCTGTGAAAGAATCTGAATTCTTAGAATTAACCGATAAGACAAATAGCACTATACTAGATCTTAAAGCAGAATGTGTATGTGTTGAAAAGGATTCAGAAATTCTCAAAAACGAACTTAGGAATGAACTAAGTACTCTTTACTCTAGAATCAATGAACTTGAGTATCTTCTGTCCAAACGTGATAAAAGTGAACAGACCATCTCTCAATACAAAGAAAAGGAACGTCCTTTTTCCAGATGGAAATTCGATGGGTTGGGCTTCAAATTGAGAAAGATTACGTCCAAACAATTATATAATGTTGATCTGTTTGGCGAAGGCCTTACCCAACGGATGGTTTTTATTGGTCAAGAAGAGGAACGTATTGAAGAAGATGTCAAACGAACCGTTAATCTCAGAACTGCAATTCCATATGACTACTCTGGTCTCAATGACTCATACCTCACCTGTCTCACGTCATCATCTGATAGTGATGTTTCATCTTCTGTCTATTCTGATGAAGAACTCTACTCTCCTGTTTCACCAAAGCCCACTGTTGAATACATTCCCCACAAGGAATTACAGCAAAGGTTTCAAACCTTACAGGAGTTTTGCTTCACTCATCTAGTTCAAGATGACCTTACCAAAGCCTTCCAATCAGAAACCACATCTGAACCGTCTCCACTAGTTCAAGAAAACGCCATCCTCCACAAGCGTCTCCAAAGAGTATTCAATCTTGATGGAAAGATCATTGACGACTTGTGCAAAGAAAATTTTGAATTGCTTGAACGAATCAAAGAGGTCGAAACTGCACTGGAACCACCCACTCCATTTACCTTCTCACCAAAGGGAATCATATTAGATGAACGAATTGAAGGTTCCTAACATGTGTCTAAATCTTCTCAAAATGTCAAACTAGTAAAATCTGTTAATCATACTGCGGTAACAAATCTTAAACTTCAACAGATTTACAAACCAAAGAAACTTTCCACTTCTAATCACAGTTCTCGTGTGCACTTAGACGTACCTGAATCATCACGAACTGCAGCCAGTCGACCACGTCTTCATTCTAATCTTTTATTCTCTGCTACAGATGTGAAGAAGGCTGGAAACAAGAAGTGTGAAATAAATACATCATGGAAAAGAGCTATTCCTAGATCCACTAGGAGGTGTTCAAATTTGAAACATGTCTGTGAAAACGTTTTGATGTTTGATTCTGTTTGTAATCATTCCAGTTCACTAGACAAAATTGCTTCTACTACGTTTTGTATGAGTGATGGTTGTACTCATGGACACTGTGAATTTAATTGTTGTTATTATCAATTGCGACAATCTTTAGGCATTAAGCCATGTGCTGATTGGACTGATTTTTATGCTAATCAAGTATGTGTCCCGTTTTTAAACTCAAAAGGATACATCATTCATTAGTGGATCACCACTCGTCAATCACATGCACTTAAACGCTTAAACAATCCAACCGATTGCTCAAGATCAAGGAACTGGAAGTCTATAGACGGCAGGGCTACAAAGCATTTAAAAGGGCTTGGATTGCACAGGAAAAACACCTGCACTCTCAAAAGCATTCTCGCAATTCCCCTTCCAAAATCTCCAAATAACCATCATTCATTCAACGAGTAGCAAACCCTACTAATCGAAGTGCTCCAGTTCAGCGAAAGCAAGATGAGGCATCGAGGCCACAGAGCATTCTTAAGAATTCCTCGCAAACATGGATTCGCAAACATAACGCTTCCGCAACTCTACCGAATTCAAAACCTTCGATTCCATCAACTGTCAAACCAACAGTAGTCAAGAAACTTTCTTCTCAACCAATTTCTTCCAAATCTATTCATTCTCGACAAAAGATTCGACCCACATGGGTAATTAAGAATAGATCATCTCAAGTTTCACCACAACAAGTAGATACAATCACTACTCAACCACCTTTAGGAACTAACAATCAAGGACCCATTCATATATGGGGACCTGAACGTGCTTTATTCTCTTATTGCAGGTGCCTCACTTGTGGTACCTTGACTCCGGCTTCACCAAACATATGACTAGCAACAAAAGTCTTCTCAAGAACTATGTTCCTAAGTACTCCGGGAATGTACGTTTTGGGAACGACAATGTTGCACCAATAATGGGGTACGGAGACATAGAGACGAAGCACATTAAAAATCAAGAAAGTTTCCTATGTTGAAGGGTTGGGTCATAATTTGGTCAGCATTGGACAGTTTTGTGACAAGGATCTGGTCATTGTATTCAAAAGGAACAAATGTTATGTGCTCACAGAAGCTGGTGATGAACTACTTGCAGGCTTTAGGACATCTAACATGTATTCCATAGATTTGGAGAAATATGATTCTCCTACATCTGTGTGTCTCCTGTCTGAAGCCTCCAATGATCTTACTTGGCAATGGCATCGTAAACTCTCTCATCTGAACTTTCAGAATATTAACAAACTAGTCACTGGTGACTTGGTGAGAGGCGTTCCCAAGCTGAGATTCAACAAGGACCATCTGTGTGCATACTGTGAGAAGGGTAAAATGAAGAAGGCTTCTCATAAATCCAAAAAAGTGTTTAGCACTACTAAGCCTTTAGATCTCCTGCACATGGATCTCTGTGGTCCTATGAGAATTCAGTCCAAACATGGGAAGAAGTATATCCTAGTTATGGTGGATGACTATTCCAGGTATACTTGGGTCAAATTCTTGCGTGCTAAAGATGAAGCTACTCCAACAATTATCACACTCATCAAACAGCAGCATAACAAGTATGGTTAGAGTGTTGTCTCAATACGTACACACAATGGAACAAAATTCAAGAACAACGCTCTGAAAAGCTTTTGTGACCTAGTTGGGATCAACCATCAGTTCTCTGCAGCATACACTCCACAACATAATGGTGTGGTCGAACGACGAAACAGAACATTGGTTGAAGCTGCCCGTACCATGTTGTCATACTCTGGGCTCCCACCTTCCTTTTGGGCTGAAGCCATCAACACTGCCTGCTATACGCAGAATCGCTCTTTCATTAATAAACGTTTTAATAAAACTCCCTATGAACTGGCAAATGGCGTAGTACCTAATATCAAATACTTTCATGTCTTTGGTAATAGGTGCTTTGTTCTAAATGACAAGGATAATCTAGGAAAGTTTGCTCCTAAAGCTGATGAAGCTATTTTCTTAGGTTATTCAACTGAATCGAAAGCCTACAGAGTTTTTAACAAACGTACAAAGAGCATTGTTGAAAGTCTCAACGTAACATTTGATGATGCTTTGAATGTTACCAATTTTCCACCAAAATCAATAGTAGTTGCTTCTGAACATACCTGTTCAGGACCAGTTATTCAAAATAAAGAATCAAACATTTCTTCCAGTTCAAATTCTAATCTTGACTTTATGTTTGATTTCTTTTGTTCTGAATCTTCCCCAGTTGTGACTGAAAACAGGGACAACACAGCTACACAAACAAGTGTCACTATCACAGCTCCTACGATCACTGTGACAAACCCAGTTGCTGATCTATACGCTGAAGATTCTGCAGCTGTCTTGGTCACACAGCCCCCTGTGACTTCTTCTATAGCTGACCAAGATAGCTCACCTGTGTTTGATTCAGTCCCAAATTTCTCCAGAGAAGATGAAGAAGAAGCACGACACTTACAAGAACTCAATCCTTCATCTTCCACCTCCCATGAAATTAAGTAGACCAGACATCACTCTGAAGAGAACATCATCGGAGATCCTTCAGTTGGCATTCAAACAAGATCTGCAACAACAAACGAATGCCAATTTTCTAGTTTCTTAAGCATCATTGAACCCACCAAGACTTGTGATGCATTAGATGATCCAGATTGGGTAATTGCCATGTAGGAAGAATTACACCAATTTGATCGTCTTAAAGTCTGGAGATTAGTTCGTCTTCCATATGGCAAATCTGTTGTCGGAACTAAATGGGTATTCAAGAACAAACGGGATTCGGATGGAGTGGTCATCCGTAACAAAGCTAGGTTTGTTGCTAAGGGCTAAATTCAACAGGAGGGCATTGACTATGATGAAACTTTTGCCCCTGTTGCTCGAATTGAAGCCATACGGCTATTTCTTGCTTATGCAGCCTCTAAAAGCTTTCGTGTCTTTCAAATGGATGTGCAGACAGCTTTTCTTAATAATGTACTTAAAGAAGAAGTTTATGTCTCACCGCCTGAGGGTTTCATCAATTCAACACATCCAAATCATGTTTATATCTTAGATAAGGCCTTGTACGGGTTAAAGCAAGCTCCGCGTGCATGGTACAACGTCTTATCTGAATATTTGATTGGTGAAGGCTACTCCAAAGGAAAGACTGATACCAATCTCTTCACAAAGACAAAAGGTCGGGATAAGATTTTGGTTCAGATATATGTGGACGATATTATTTTTGGATCTACAAATCCAAAATACAGTGACGAGTTTGCTAAAATCATGGCAAACAGATTCCAAATGAGTATGATGGTGGAGATGTCATTCTTTCTCAGACTCCAGGTGAAGCAGTTAAGTCATGGCAGCTTTATTTGCCAATCAAAGTACATCAAAGATCTTCAAACGAAGTACGATATGATTAACTGCTCACACATATCCACACCGATGGCTGCTAAGGCACAACTCTCAGCAGATCTTGATGGTTCTCATGTAGATCTGAATATCATGTTCTCTACCTGTCTATGGATTTAGGTATGTGGTATCTGAAAGATTCAAATCTGGATCTACATGCTTACTCAGATGCTGACTATGCCGGTTGCAGAATTGATAGAAAAAGCACCTCTGGTAGTGCACACTTTCTGGGTGATCGTTTAGTCTGCTGGGCCTCCAAGAAGCAAAACTGTGTATCCACCTCAACAGTAGAGGCTGAGTATGTTGCTGCTGCAATGTGCTGTTCACAAAGTCTTTGGATACGCACACAGTTATCAGACTTTGGCCTCTGGTATGACAAAATTCCACTTTTATGCGACTCTCAGTCTGCCATCGCCATCTCCTACAATCCGGTATACCACTCTAAAACTAAGCATATTGATATCCGTTATCACTTCATAAAAGATAACGTTGAGAAAGGATTAATTGAGCTCTAGTATGTTCCTACTGAAAATCAGCTAGCTGACTTGTTTACAAAACCATTAGACGAAAGTCGCTTCACTGAATTGGTATCCAAGTTAGGCATGCTCAACTTGAAAATATAACATATTGTTGCTCCATTTTTCATTTCCTTTTTGTTTAGAGTAGGTATTACACTATTTGTTCTTTGTGCATCTTCATGATGTAACACTCAAGGGGGAGTGAATTTCTGGTGACACACATGTATCCTATGTGTGGGGGGAGAAAAATTATACACATACTGCACATGTGTAGGGGGAGGAGTATACAACTGATACATTTCCTAAATCTTGAGAATTTTTTCATAAATAGATGCAAAAGTCTAGGGGGAGTGTGTCAAACAAACATTCAAATCAACCGTATCTGAAAAACTAAATTTTCAAATCTCAAAATTCAGATATCTTGATTATTCATAAATTTCTCAAGTATGGGTTCAATCGCATGCGATTCAAACAATTTGATAGAAAATATGACTTAATCGCATGCGATTGATAAACAGGTTGACTCGCATGAAAGGGGTGATTCGTATGCGATTGATAAACAAAGGTTGATTCGCATGCAAGGGGTGATTCGCATGCAATTGATAAACAAATGTTGATTTGCATGCAATGGTTGTTTCGCATGCGATTGATAAACATGTTGATTCGCATGCAATGGTTGATTCGCATGCGATTGATAAACAAAGTGATTCACATGCTACTAACCAAAGAGTGATTCGCATGCGATTAACACACCAAAGAGCTAATCGCATGCGATTCAAAACTTCTATCAGCCGCATTTTTTACCGTTTAACCACCCAATCATCAACTGCCACGTCTCCTTTTACTTTATAACCGTCCCATCCATCTTTCACTCCATTCAACCGATCAAAATCAAACAAGTTTCTCTCGTTTTTTTTGGCTACTTGAATATACGAACTCTCTCGTTACTCTGCCAAACTTTGCAATTTTTATCTCAAAATACTCCTAATCACATAGGTAACAAATTGTACGGTTTACATTTTGAAAATTTTGAGTTAAAAGTAGTGATTTTGGCCCTAGAACAGCCACTTGCGATAGGGTCTTTTGGAACTTAAGATGGAGTTTTGGGACACGAAACAAACTTGGTTGCCCAATCCAAGGTTGCGATGGGTGTTTTGAACATATGGGGAACTCTATGATGTAAAAATATTTCAAAAATCTTGAAAAGTGTTCTTCGTGTTCTTGGGAGGTATGAAAATACACATACAATTTGGTTTTTGGCTTGAAAAGAGGTGTTAGGATGATTTTTTTACCATGCTTCAGTAATACAAAGTTGTTTATTACTATCTAATTGCTATATTGGAAGTGCCAAAACAACTTTTATATGCACAAAATCATCGTGTACACAATGGAATTTTCAGACTTAGGGTGTTAGCAAAGTTTTTCCAACTTTATAAGTTTGGTCAAATGTCAGCCAATCTTGACTCTTTCACTTATATTTGACCACATTTCCAATCCTTTCAAAGATAAGTGAGGTCAACTGATATATCTCTTTATCTGCGACTTAAATTTTTACCTATCTGTGCAGATAAGATGGCTCAAGCTATTGTTGACCCAGTGGACATCATGCGTCGGTCTGAGTTCTTAAATTCAATCTCTCATGAGAACAACCATTACACTGACCTCACCAAACTCAGAAATCCTAACTACCCAATCATCACTGAGATTCTGAAAATCCACCCTTTGAACTACCTTCTAACCTATAATCCTGCCATCATTGACACACATGTCCCTGAACTCTATGTCCAACAATTCTGGAAAACTTGTGAGGTCCGTACCAATGACAGGGACGAAGAGGTCATATATGCTGAGATTGATGAGTACACTGTTGAAATTACTGTCAGTCGCCTAAGAAGCATCTTCAGACTTCCAAGAGCAAACAGTAGGCCACCTGCCACTACTTTTGATGACATACCAACTGAGGAAGATTGTCTAGCTATCGTGAGGGATATGGGCTATGATGGTGAGCTTGTAAGGAAAACCCATTTCAAAAGAACCAGCTTACACCCAAAATACAACTCCATGTTGACTGTGCTTCAAAGATGTCTCACCCCAAAGCATTCTGGTTATGAATTCCCCACTGAGTATCAACTCAAGATTTTTGTTGCTGCCGCCAACCATATGCATATAGACTATGCATTTCTGCTATTACAGGATATTAAAGCCACTATGCAAAGGAAGAATTCCTAAAAACAGAAAGAAGCTAAAATGCTAACTTACCATCGCTTCATACCAATGATCATCCAGTATGTCATGGATCGAAATGCTGATATCCCTCGTCGGACAGGTTTACCTTATGTTTCTCCAAAACTCTTTATTCATATTAAACCTGCTAACCCGATCAATCTGCCTATTCCAAGACCCTTCCCTGTATCTCTCTTAGATCTTTGTGAGAAGAATGATATTGTTAAGAGTTATAGGGAGAGTATAGGAATACCTCCCATGGTTGTGCAAGAACCAGCCATACATGTCCAGGGAGGAGTAGCACCTGGTGAGGATATAGAGAATAGGCCTCAACAATCTACGGGAGATGCTGAGGGGGAAGAGGGGATAGAAAATTCAGAGAGGGGTGGAGAAAAAGGTGAAGGTGTTGAGAATAGAGTAAGAGGGGATGCATATGATACCGCTACCATTCAAGCCATAGTTCAATCTCTTTCTCAATCTACCCGAAACCAAGTCATTCACTATCTGTTGAATCTGGCTCTGTCACTCCTGATTCTTTACTAGATCCTAATCAATATGCCGGTTATGGAGTTGGCAGTGGTGGAGAAGAAGAAGATAGGAGTATGAGTGAACGAGAGGAGGTGAGAAAAGAAAATATGAGTGCTGAGGGAACACCAAACCCAGAAAGCCGGGAAGCCACATCCACTATGGGGCCTGAAATTGTTGGGCCTCATATTGAACAAGTCGTGGTGATCCCACCCGTGCAAGTTTCTGCCCCACCAAGCCACTACGGTGTCTCTCAACAGACTCCGTCTTTATTGCACAGGGTTATAACACATACACTGGGTCAACCCCAATTGGGTATTGGACCTATTGAACAAAGAGAACCGTCTCCCGTGTCCTCGACTCCTTTTGATGCCCGATTTGACATACCGCGGATTTCCGCATATCTTGACCAACACAGGGTAACAATCGATGAACTGAGCTTGTTGGCTCAACAAGTTTCCTCAACTTCCAGAGGTGGTACCTTTCAAGGTTCCATTCGAGGATTGGAAGGAAATCCTGCTGGAGCCAACATCACTGTTGCTCCAGTAGGTAGTACTGCCTATGTGGCTGGTACTACAACCGGAAGTCTTCGTGCTTCCGGGTTTGTTACACGTGCAGAACTTCAACAACATATTCAACAAGCCATGTCACCAATCCACCAACAACTGCAGATGACAAATCAAAAGTTGGATCGGATAGAGCAAGCTTCTAAGGCCCAAGCTGAGCAGCTAAACCGAATTGAAACACTTCTTGATGCCCGTCCTCCAGTTCCAGAGCCTCAATCACAACCTGATCCTGCCACAATGTCTGTAGATGCTTTAAAGAGCATGCTGTACGTTTGACTTCTAGAGCAAAGGCCAAAATTTGCACATGACCAAGACCTTCTGACTACTCTTCGCAACGAACAGCGTCCATCGGGAATCTCCATGGATGACTTTCAAGAGTTTCATGAAGATGTAAATAGAAAGATTGATGGGATCACCAAAGGTTTCTACACCTCCCTATCAAAAGTCACAGACCGGCTGACTAGCCTAGAAACAACCTGTCAGGCTCAGGCTCAGGGGAGTAAGAGGATACGGGATGATCAGGATCCGGATGATCAACCCGAGGGGGAGAAAAGGAGAAAATACATGGCTGCTCCCTCAGTTGTTGCTACTGTACCTGTCCCAATCGTTACTTCATACTTATCTGCAGGTACAAGTTCAACTGGGTCCGGAAGTCAACAACAACAACAAATGGCCGATGAAGTTCATGAACGACAATAAAAGGAAGATGTTGAAAAACAAATAGTACTTTATGTACCTCAGCAACAATCTGAACCGAGGCTAAGTGATCTTGAAGAAGGTGAAATACCTTACGAGCAGCCCCATGCCGAGATGTTTGACCGGTCTAGTGACTCATAGGAACAAGTGGAAGATTTATATGAGTCTATTCATACATCACCAGCAAGGCATGTGGGTGAAGGTAGTTCTGCTCAACCAAAGGAGGAGACTGAGGATTCTGAGATGCAAAGACTATTCAAAGGCATTGATGAATATGTCGAGTTTGCTTCCAGATTCTCCTAGAATTGTCCACAAATTTGATGATATTCCCAGTGAAAAAGAACTTGCACTTAAAATAAAAGAAAGGGAAGCAATTTCTAGAAGGGAAGCTAGGAGAAAGCCTAAAAAAAAGAAACCAATCTTCGACGTGTCCAGGGTTCTCAGTGGGATTAATGTTGAAGTTCATGAAACTTTCCCTCCTCCTCCTGGTCAGTTTCAAGAATCAGCTGCTGATGTACTTGAAAGAAACAAACAAGGAGAGGCAGCTGAGAAAACAAGACAAGAGTCTGAATGGCCCTTGCCAAGCAGCTTCATTGTGCCACCTGCTCCTCCAGTGTATCGTGGGGATCAAGGACTTGTTGCAGGCAACATGTTCACAAGAAATGTTGCCCAACAACCTATATGGAAACCTTATTTTGTCAATGCTGCTAATCTTGAAGAAAGAATTCCAGACATATTCAGCAATGAGCTAATACAGGTTATTTCCCCGGAGTTGCGGAACATAGACGACAAACAGAGAAGAAGATATGAACACATCCTCTCTCACTCCATGACAAAACCCGAAGAGATCAAATCAGAGTATCCTATAGTTGAACTTATCAATATCTATACTCAGACAACCTTCAGAATAAAGTATGCCATCTTTCATGTCAGAAGAGCAAACAACCTGTCATACTTCCTCAACGAAGCAGATTTAAGGTTTGTTAGTATTGAAGACATTAGCTTTATCTTTGACACCCTCTCTCAGAAAAGAGGAAAGTGGCCTGAAGAATAGTTTGGAAGGGGTGCTCCAATGAAATATATTAGAAATTTAATGGAATACTTTGAGGAACATGTTCTGTAACTCGGAGCTGAAAACAACTATCTGAAAGTCAATCTCTTAAAGCCTAACCAGAGCCATCCAGATCTAGAAAATCTTGAAGAATTGACAGTTATCTATGATGGGCATCCAAACTTCAAAGGTGATCGAGGGGTCATCTCAAAGAATACAAAAGGCGAAAAGATCTTCATCAGACTTGATGAACTCATGGCGTATTCAGACGGAACTTTAAAAATTCTACATCATAAGATACATCAGAAACTGTGGGATTACCGGGCAGCCTATACTGATGAAGAACATGCGGAAGCCTATCGTGCTATAGAAAGGTTGAGAACGACACTAGCAAGCAGAAGGCAAATACGCAAGTGGCAAGTGGCATTCGTGATTCGCAACAAATCATCCTATGAATAGATTAATGTATTTATTTGTTGTGAATGTTTACATACCTCACTTAGGGGGAGATTGTTTGAAATATTAAAGTGAGGGGTGTAATATGTAATTACTCAAAGTTGGGGAAATGCTATATAAAGGCATTTCCCCCACATTTCAATGTTAAGCTTTGCATTCTAAGTTACTTGTGTTTGTGTTTTGCTCTCAACCTCTCGGCTCTCTCTCTCTCTAACCGATTACACACAAAACACACACTAAGAAGATAATCATCTAGCATTGCTTCATCCGTATCATAATACGGGACCATCACTATGTAATCCATCCTGTGAACAAATCTCAGGTCCATTCTCATTGTAGATTTATCATCAAATTCTAAGTTGAGAATGATGGCTCCATTTACTCTGCTCAAAGTCATGCCTTTGATCTCTCCGCTTGTGTTCCTTCTGAAATAGCACTCTTAAATCTCTGGGTCTATATATGGAATAGGATCAGGTATTGGACCAGTATAATCAGCTTCAGCTTTAGCCAAAGCTTTTCTTTCTTTTTCTTTTTCTTGGTCCTTTGCCTCCTTCTCTTTCCTTTTTCTTAGCTCATCAAGTGAAATGCCTAACTCAGTAGCTTCCTCTTGTTCGAGCAATTCAGTCTCATAAACAGTCTCAGATACACTTTCAGCTTCTGATTCATATTTTACTACTTTTTTGTTTCTTATCTGCAGGTTCCTCTTTTTCTAACTCCAGCACCCCCTCAAACTGAGCTTGCCTCTCAGCTCTTTTTGCTAGTGCCAGTAGAGCTTCAGCTTGAACTAATCCCATTTAGAAAAATGCCAGTGATCTCTCCCTTATTCTGGTTGTAAGTACAAGTGTACCAGAACTCCAATAGGTGTTGTGGAACAATGTGGAGTGGTGCTCCTGAAAAAGCGAATGCCAAGGCCATTTTTGAATGTAGTACACCCATACTTCGTATCCTCTGCCTCATTTCCTTGCTGGAATGGTGAGTCTGTCATGTTGATTGTTGACTCGGATCAACAGCACACCATTATTCTTCATCTGAGCACCTCTAACCATTCGATCAATGAGAATAAGATTGGTTCCATCCATGTTGATAACGTAAATTCACACTGAGTAAATTTTGAATACGCGCTGAGCTATGTAAAATTCGCACTTAGCAATTTAGGGTTTCGAATATGAACGGTTGATTGCACTAAGCAGGGAGAGGTGTTTAAGAAAGGTATTCGAGTGTATGAGAAGTTCTAGACTTGAGAATTGTAATCGTAAACCTCTAAATATCGGATATGATCGTTATATATACCTTTCTGAGTAGAGAGAAAAGTTACCGTTGGAATTCCCTTTTTATCCGTTACGCATAACAAATTTACGGCGCAAGGTAAACAGTAATCGAGATGAAACTTATCATCTCCCAACGGTTAAGTTTGTAAAATAATATTTTTTACTTACAACAATATTATTTACACTGTTGTATTACTCCAATACGTAATCGGTATAAAACTTTATTCGAGACTAACTCAAATACACAATAACTCATGAGTTAATATGTGTTATTAATTCATAGTTTGGACACACCAAGCTGAGTAAACTTATCACTCAGTGTAAGTCAAGCATTCAGCTTGAGATTTATACTCAGTTTGAGTAGAGCACACAACTCAGAATCAATGACACATAGTCATTTATGTTTGAGACTGACTCAATCGTTTATGTTAACTACACTGAGTAGTTAAGATATGTTTGGAACTCACCAAACATGTGAACCAATCACACAGCAAGAGTTAAACACATAGTTCAGACTCAATGACACTTAGTCATTTTAGTTTGAGACTAACTCAAACTTGTGAACTCATCATTCAGCTTGACAAGATATTCAGTTTATGAAAACTTATTTATAAATTGTGCACTCACCTTAAGACACTTAGTCTTAGTAAAACTGAAACTCAAATTCTAGACACTTAGCTAGGGGTTGAGCATACCCAATTCACTTAGCAGATACATATACCTCATTTCATCAAGTGGTTTTGTAAATATATCTACCAATTTGTCATAAGTGGAGATAAATTTTATATCAACTTTACATTTTTCCACGATGTCCCTGATGAAGCGATGTCTAATTTCAATGTGCTTGGTTCTTGAGTGGAAGACTGGATTGTAAGTGATGGCTAAAGCACTTTGGTTATCACAGAAGATAGCACTTTTTCTAAAATTCATACAAAAGCCTTGAAGCTGATGTTGCATCCACATGATTTGAACATAACTGCTTCCTGCTGCAACATACTCAACTTCAGCAGTTGAAGTAGCCACTGAGTTCTGTTTCTTACTTGTCCAGCTTACTAACTTGCCTCCAAGCATTTGACATCCTCCTGTTGTTGATTTTCTATCTAACTTTCACCCAGCATAGTCAGCATCTGAAAAACTAACCAATTCAAATCCGGAGTCCTTTGGATACCAAAGGCCTAGAATTGGTGTACCTTTAAGGTACCTAATGATCTTTTTCACACCTTGAAGATGTGATTCCTTAGGATCTACCTGATATCTTGCACAAACACATGTAGCAATAATGATATCAAGTCTACTAGCTGTCGAATAGAGTAGTGAACTAATCATTCCTTTATAGGTAGACTTACATACATACTTAACATCTGAGTCTTTACTCAGCTTGATAGCTGGTGACATGGGTGTTTTCATGGATGAACTAGAATCAAAACCATATTTTTTATCAAATAAAGAACATACTTGCTTTGATTAATGAATATACCATCAGGATTTTGTTGAATTCGTAACCCTAGGAAATTTGTCATTTCACCCATCATACACATCTTGTACCTTTTTGACATAATTTTGGAGAACCATTCACACAGAGATTAATTTGTAGAACCAAAAATAATGTCATCCACATAGATTTGTACAAGAATCACCTGTCCTTTACTCTTTTAAATAAAGAGTGTCTTATATATACTACCTCTGGTGAAATACATTGATAGCAGATAGTTGGACAGTGTATCATACCAAGCTCGTGGAGCTTGTTTAAGACCATACAAAGCCTTGTCTAACTTATAGACATGATATGGAAACTTTGAACTAACAAAGCCAGGAGGTTGTTTCACATAGACTTCCTCCTGAAGTTTTCGATTTAGGAAAGCACTCTTCACATCCATCTGATAGTCTTTGAAGTCTTTATATGCTGCATAAGCTAAGAACAGCCTTACGGCTTCAATTCTAGCAATATGGGCAAATGTCTCTTCATAATCAACTCTTTCTTCTTGTTTATACCCTTGTGCTACCTGTTTGGCTTTGTTCCTAACAATCACTCCATCCTTGTCCATTTTGTTTCTATAGACCCACTTAGTGCCTATAATTTTATGATTTTTGGGGGCTGGGACAAGACTCCAGACTTTGTTTCTCTCAAACTCATTTAATTCCTCTTGCATAGCTTTAATCCAATCTTCATCCTCTAAGGCTTCTTCAGTCTTCTTTGGTTTCATTTGAGATAGGAAACCAAAGTAAGCAGCATATTTTGCTGTTGCCGTGTATCTTGTCATGACTCTTTCTTGAACATTACCATTTATTTGATCTTGAGGATGGTATTTGAGGAATTTAAATGTTGTAGTAGGAGATTGTGGTTCTGGATCTGAGTGATATTGAGGACTTGTTTGTCCCGTATGTTATACGGATGAAGCAATGCTAGATGATTATTTTGTTTTGGTTTGTGTGTGTGTTTCAGTTTCTAGAGAGAGAGAGATAGCCGAGAGGTAGAAAGCAAACACAAGAACACAAATAGTAGAATGCAAAGTTTAATTAATAATGTGGGGGAAATGCCTTTATATAACATTTCCCCAACTTTGAGTAATTGCATATTACACCCCTCACTTTAATATTTCTAACAATCTCTCCCTATGTGAGGTTTGTAATGATTCACAACAAATAAATACATAAGACTATTCATAGGATGATTTGTTGCGAATCCCGAATACCACTTGCCATTTGCGTATTTGCGTTCTGCTATCCAGTGTCGTTCTTATCCTTTCTATAGCACGATAGGCTTGAACATGTTCTTCATCAGTGTATGTTGCACGGTTATTCCATATTTTCTGATGTATCTTGTGATGGTGAATTTTCAAAGTGCCGTCTAAATACACCTTGAGTTCATCCAGTCTGATGAAGATCTTTTCGCCTTTTGTATTCTTTGAGATGACCCCTCGATCACCTTTGAAGTTTGTATGACCATCATAGATAACTGTCAACTCTTTAAGCTCTTCAAGATCTGGATGTCTTTGATTAGGCTTAATAAGATTGACTTTCTGATAGTTGTTTTCAGCTCCGAGCTGAATATCATGTTCCTTAAAATATTCCATAAGATTCCTCATATACCTCATTAACGTAAATCTTCCAAATTCTTCATCAGGCCATTTTCCTCTTTTCTAAGACAGAGTGTCATAAATAAAGCTGAAGTATTCAATATTAACAAACGTAAGATCTGCTTCTGTGAGGAAGTATGATAGGTTGTTGGCTCTTCTGACATGGAAAATAGCGTATTTTATGTTGAGGTTGGTTTCGGTATAGACACTGAGGAGTTTGACTATTGGAAATTTTGATTTGATATCTTCAGGTTTAGTTTTGGAACGAGTAAGGATGTGATCATATCTTCTTCTTTACTTGTCATCCATGTTCCTCAGCTCGGGTGAAATAACATCTATCAATTCACTTCTGTATATTTCTGGTATTATTTCTTCAAGATTTGCAGCATTGACAAAATATGTTTTCCATGTAAGTTGTTGCCCAGAACTTCTAGTAAACATGTTACCTGCATCAAGTCCTGGATCCCCACGATATACTAGAGGAGCAGGTGGCATTGTGAATCTCTATGGTAAGGGCAATTCTGATTCACTTCTGAATTTTTCAGCTGCTTCTGTTTGTCTGTTTTTCTCCAAAATATCAGCAGCTGATTCTTGAAATTGACTAGAAGGAGGAAGGAATTATTGATGAACTTCAAAGTTTAATCCACTGAGAACCCGGGAGACGTCAAAGGTTGGTTTCTCCTTTTTTGTCTTTCTCCTAGAAATTGCTAACCTTTCATTCTTTCTGAGTGCAAGCTCCCTTTCACTGGGGATATCATAGAATCCGTCAACAACTCCAGATGAGGCTGGACGTGTAGCGACCCCGACGTATTCATCAATATCTCTGAACATATCTCGAATTTCAGGATCCTCAGGTTCCTCCTCTGGCTGAGCAAAACTGCTTTCTCCCATATGCCTTGCAGGTGATGTGTGTATGGACTCATATAAATTCTCCATTTCTTCCTCTGAGTCACTAGACCATTAAAACATCTCGGCATGGGACTGCTCGTATGGTATTTCACCTTCTTCAAGATCAATTGGCCTCTGTTCAGATTGTTGCTGAGGTACGTAAAGTACAATTTTTTTGTCAGCATTTTCCTTTTGTTGTTGTTCATAAACTTCATCGGCCAATTGTTGTGCAGTTTTCTGTTATTGTTGTTGTTGACTTCCAGACTCAGCTGAACTTGTACCTGCAGATAAGTATGAACTGAGACTGGGGACAAGTACAATTGGTACATTTGCAGCCGCAGAGGGAGAAGTCATATATATTTTTCTTCTTTTCTTCCCCTCGGGTTGATCATCAGGATCTTGATCATCCCGCCTCCTTTTACTTCCCTGAGTCTGAGCCTGACAAGTTTGTTCAAGTAGTGTTAGCCGGTCAATAACCTTTGAAAGTGAAGTATAGAAACCTCTGGTGATCCCATCTATCTTGTTTTTTACATCTTCATGAAACTCTTGAAAGTCATCCATGGAGATTCTTGATGTACACTGTTCGTTGCGAAGAGTAGTCAGAAGGTCTTCATCATGTATAGATTCTGGCCTTTGCTCAAGAAGTCTAACATACAACATGCTCTTTAAAGCATCCACTGACATAATAGCAGGACTAGGTTGTGGTTGTGGCTCTGGAATTGGAGGACGAGCAGCAAGGAGTGTGTCAATTCTGTTTACCTGCTCAACTTGGGCCTTGGAGGCTTGCTCGATCCGATCCAACTTTTGATTAGTCATCTGCAGTTGTTGGTGGATTGGTGACACGGCTTGTTGAATTTGTTGTTGAAGTTCTGCACGTGTAACAAACCCGGAATCACGAAGACTTCCGGTTAAAGTACCAGCCACATAGGCAATACTACCGACTAGAGCAGCAGGTATGTTGGCTCTAGCAGGATTTCCTTCCAATCCTCGAATGAAACTTTGAAAGGTACCACCTCTGGAAGTTGAGGAGACTTGTTGAGCCAACAAGCTCAGTGCATCGATTGTTACCCTTTGTTGGTCAAGATATGCGGAAATCCGCGGTATGTCTAATCGTGCATCAAAAGGAGTCGAGGACGAGGGAGGCAGTCCTCTTTGTTCAATAGGTCCAACACCTAACTGAGGTTGACCCAGTGTATGTGCTATAACCTTTTGCAATAAAGACGGAGTGTGTTGAGAGACACCGTAGTAGCTTCGTGGGGCAGAAACTTGCACGGGTGGGATCACCGCGACTTCTTCAATATGAGGCCCAGCAGTGCTAGTCCCCATAGCAGATGTGGCTTCCTGGATTTCTATGTTTGGGGAACCCTCAGCACTCACTTTTCCTTTTCTCACCTCTTCTCTATCACTCACACTCCTAACAACAAAACTATCTTCATCATCACCACTACCAGCACCATACCCTGCATATTGGTCAGGTTGAATGAGAGACTCAAGGGTGACAGAACCAGTTTCAACAAATAGGCTATGAGTTGGAGAAGTGACTGGAATGTCATGCTCTGGGGCTATAATAGTCTGGCCAGTGGTAGGAAATTCAGGAGGTTGCAAAGAGATTATCAGACCACTAGGTTATGGAGTGACCTCAGCAGGGTGAATGGGGTGTGTCTGGTCAGGAGAAGTAGTATGAGGTTCAGTTAGCTTCATGAAAGATGGTGTGCTTTCAGATGGTTGGTCTATTGCTTGCTCAGGGGTGCCCATAGGAGAAGTGATAGGTTCAAAAATAGGGACACCACCTTGGTGGGAAGCAGACTCATCAAGAGATGATTCAGAACTGGATGACTCAAAAATGTCAAGACCAAGTTGTTCTAGTACAGCTTGGGTGCGGGTGGATTGAGAAATAGATTGAACAATCGCTTGAATGGTGGCCGGATCATAAGCATCCCCTCCCTCTCTAGTCTCATCACCTTCACCCTCTTCTCCTCCCCTCTCTTCATTTTTTCTCTGCTCTTCCCTCTCAGTATCTCCCATAGATGTCTAAGGCCTATGTTCTAATTCCTCACCAGGTTCTACTCCTCCCTAGGCAGGTATGGCCGGTTCTGGCACAACCATGAGAGGTATTCCTACACTCTCCCTATAACTCTTAACAATATTATTCTGCTCACAAAGGTCTAAGAGAGATACAGTGAATGGTCTGGGAATGGGTAGATTAGCTGGAATGGCAGGTTTAATATTTATGAAAATCTGAGGAATTATAGAATGTAAACCTGCTCGGCGGAGAATGTTAGCATCCTGATCCATCAGGTATTGGATGATCATGGGTAAGAACCGGTGGTAGGGCAGCATGTTTGCATCCCTCTTCTTCTGAGAGTTCTTCCTGAGCATAGTGGCTTTGATGTCCTGGAAGAGAAGGAAGGCATAATCCACATGCATATGAGTTTCCGCTGCTACAAATATTTTAAGTTGATTCTCTTTTGGGAATTCGTAGCCTGAATGCTTTGGGGTGAGACATCTTTGAAGCACAGTCATGAGAGTGTTATACTTTGGATGTAGGCCTGTGCGTTTGAACTGGTTCTTTCGGAGGAGCTCACCATCATAGCCCATCTCCCGAATAGCAGCAAGACAAGCTTCCTCAGTAGGAATATCCTCAAAGTGTGTTGCGGGAGGTCTGCTATCTGCCCTTGGGAGTCTAAAGATTGTTCTGAGCCGATTTAAAGGTATATCTGTTGTATATTCGTCAACCTCAGGATGAATGACCTCGTGCCCTCTTTTATTGGTTCTGACATCACAGGTTTTCCAGAATTGCTAGACATAAAGTTCGGGGACATGTGTGCCAGAGGTGGATGGGTTGTATGTGAGGAGGTGGTTCAGGGGGTGTATCTTTAGTATCTTAGTAACAATGGGGTAAGTAGGGTTTTTAAGCTTGTCCAAGTCAATACAATGATTGTTTGCATGAGTCCTGGTGTTAAGGAACTCAGCTCTGGGCATGATCTCCTCAGGGTCGCGGACAGCTTGAGCCATCTTATCTGTGCAAACAGATAAAACATTTAAGTTTCAGATAAATATAAATGCATGAAACAACATTTAGCTTTGAATGTTGGTCAATCTGTAGTGAGTGTGACAAAGTTAATCAATATGGAGCAATGTTGACCAATTGAAAAAAAAGTTATCTTGAACCCTCATTGTGTACAGGATGATTTTCAGTATAAAAAAGTTGTTTTGATACTTTGAAATTGTCAATTAGATTGTACTGAACAACTTTGTAGTACTGGAGAATAGTCCAAAAATCATCCTAACACCCCTTTTTGAGCCAAAAACCAAATTATTATTGTATGTTCATACCCCCCAAGAACACGAAGAACACTTTTCTAGATTTTTGAAATATTTTTACATCAAAGTGTTCCCCATGTGTTTAATATACTCATCGCAGACTTGGTTTGATCAAACGAGTTCGTTTCGTGTCCCAAAAATCCTATCAAAGTCTCAAAACTCCTTATCGGATAAGGAAGTTCAAAGGCCAAAAAATACCCTTTTAACTCAAAATTTTCAAAATGTAAACCGTACAAGTTGTTACCTTTGTGATTGGGAGTATTTTGATATAAAAAGTTTAAATTTCGGCAGAGTAACGAGAGGATTCGTATGCTAAAGTAACCAAGAAAACGAGAGAATCACATATGAAAATTTCGAAATTTGAATCGTGTGAAAGAAGCTTGGTAACTGATGAGACTGTTATAAGTTGAAAATGGACACGTGTCACTCGCTGATTGGACCAAAACATGTAAGAAACACGGTTGATAAGGTAAAAACACCCGACTTATAGAAATTCCCAATCGCATGCGATTGATGTGAATCGCATGCTATTAACTCATTTGTGAGTTAATCGCATGCGATTAAGCCTTTGTACGTTGAATCGCATGCTATTAACCCATTTGTGAGATAATCGCATGCGATTAATTCTTTGAATGTTGAATCGCGTGCGATTGATTGTTTTATATTCCAATCGCATGCGATTGACTCTGAATTCATTTCATTTTCTAAGGCATGCAATTGACTTCCCATGCGATTGAACCAATATTTGAAAAATTAATTTTGTTGGGTATCAAGATTTAGGGAATGTGTCAGTTGTATACTTCTCCCCCTACACATGTGTAGTATGTGTATGATTTTTCTTCCCCTACACATATGATACATGTGTGACTAGAAACTCACTCCCCCTTGAGTGTGGCATCATGAAGTTGCACAAAGAACAAACAGTGTAACACCTACTCTAAATAATAAAGAAAGAATGAAAAAATGGAGCACATTATGTTATATTTTCAAGTTTAGCATGCCTAACATGGATACCAACTCAGTGAAGCGACTTTCGTCTAATGGTTTGGTAAACAAGTCAACAAGCTGATTTTCAGTAGGAACATACTGGAGCTCAAGAAGACCTTTCTCTACGTTATCTTTTATGAAGTGATAACGGATATCAATGTGTTTAGTTTTAGAGTGGTGTACCGGATTGCAGGAGATAGATATAGCATACTGGGAATCGCATAGTAATGGAATGTTGTCATACCTAAGGCCAAAGTCTGATAACTGTGTTCGTATCCAGAGACTTTGTGAACAACACATTGCAGCAGCAACATACTCAGTTTCAGCTGTAGAAGTGGATACGCAGTTTTGCTTCTTTGAGGACCAACAGACTAAATGATCACCCAAGAAGTGTGCACTACCAGAGGTGCTTTTCTTATCAATCTTGCAACCGGCATAGTCAGCATCTGAGTAAGCATGAAGATCCAGATTTCAATCTTTGGGATACCACATACCTAGATCCATAGCCCCTTTTAGATATCTGAATATCCGCTTAATTGCCAGAAGATGTGACTCTTTAGGATTCGCCTGGAATCTGGCATAGAGACATGTAGATAACATGATATCCGGACGACTAGTAGTAAGATACAGTAACGATCCAATCATCCCACGGTAGGTTTTCAGATCTACAGGAGAACCATTAAGATCTGCGGATAGTTATGCCTTAGCAACCATGGGTGTGGATATGGGTGTGCAGTTAAGCATATCATACTTTGTGAGAAGATCTTTGATGTACTTGGATTGGCAAATAAAGCTGCCATGACTTAACTGCTTCACCTGGAGTCCGAGAAAGAATGACATCTCCCCCATCATACTCATTTGAAATCTGTTTGCCATTATCTTAGCAAACTCATTACTGTATTTTGGATTTGTAGATCCAAAAATGATATCGTGCACATATATCTGGACCAAAATCTTGTCCCGAACATTGGTCTTTGTGAACAAAGTGGTATCCGTCTTTCCTTTGGAGTAGCCTTCACCAATCAAATATTCAGATAAGACGTCGTACCATGCACGAGGAGCTTGCTTTAACCCGTACAAGGCCTTAACTAAGATATAGACATGATTTGGATGTTTTGAATGTTGGGGTTCGTGGTACACAGCAACGGAAGCATGCAAGGTCATAAACGAATTTTTTCAAACCAAAAACAAGACCACAAGATGAACCCCATAAGTGGATCTAACTCTACAACAAAGTTATGCAACAAAACAGAAAGAAAAGAGAGGATATATACCCCTGATGTCTCTGATGGTTGTGTGTAGCTAGCTTCAAGCCTTGATCTCTCCTTGAACTTCTTCTTCTGCTATCTAAGTCCACACCGAGACACTTGGCAACCTTGGTGTACTAGCACCCCTTAGCCTAATCCACAAGATGAAGAAGCTACTGGAACAACAACCCACGAAACCACCAGTGAATCTAGCTCTCTCTCTCTCTCTTGTTTGAACTTAGCAACTCTCAATATAGTTCTAAGTGTATTTTTGTAGCAAAAAGGTCAAGAAGAGAAATGAGAGATTCATGCATGTTTTATAAGCCAAGCCACGACCCCAGGTCTCCCCAAGTCGGCCCAAGGCTTATCATCACAAAACACATGCATTGGTGGAGGCTAGAGGTGAAAGGAATAAAGTTGTTTCTGTCAGACAGGGTTAGCGCCGCTAACCGCCCATGGTTAGCGCCGCTAACCTCCTATGGTTAGGGCTGCTAACGCGGCTGATTTAGCGACGCCATAGTTAGCGCCGCTAACCCCTGCGGGAAACCAACTATCATTATTTATCCTTTCTCACCCTCATCTTTTAGGTTGTGTCAAGGTCAACCCCCGGCGTGTGACCCGATAGGCCCATACATCATCGGTAGTGACCATTTGGCGTACGTGTGTTCGTGGGCATACTCTAACAGACTCCCACTTGCACATGACTCTACGTACCCAATGCATCACAGACAAAGAGCGGCCTCTAGTAAGACATCTCTGCCCCCAAGTCTGTATGAGTTTTGTCTTCTGCACAAAAACCAATCTGCAACCCATGTGAAAAGGTCCTATCGATAAGTGATCAATCATCCTTTTGTTCGCGATATCCAATGTGAACACGAGACATGGTACAAAGTCATTCTCCATTCGTTCACGATTATGTTTCTCGATCTAGACTGGTGGTGACCAAAATATACAAGTTGCAATCAATCATAAATTATTGCAAGCTTTGAGCATGGCCATGCATTTTGGTGTCAGCGACCAATCATCGAGGGGCCCAAGGATATCTCTCTAAACAGAGGAACAAATTCCTTTGACTTACACTGCCCACCACAGTGATCATACTCTGCCCAACTACTCCCTTTATAACAGCCAGTTACGGACTGCGTTTGAAAGCAATTAGAACAAAGCAAACCAAAGTGATGCAGCCACGTGCATCTCCAGTCTTAGGATGAACTGATATTATCATCCTGATTTACTCATGACATGTAACATAAAGTAAAATCAGGTGTGGGTCGTCCAGTCACTTGAAACACTTTCAAGTACAGGCGAAGAATTGCGTCCCCGTGCCCCAATCCCCATTGGACACATGACCAATTACTTCCCTCAGTCTTAGTTCATATTTCCTTCCCGAGAAGAATGACCAACTGTGGACATTTAGAATGCTTGCGCATTCAGGGAAGAGTAAAACATGCTAAGTTGGAACACAGTAAAGATTTAAAGAAATACCCGCAACTTGCGTATTACTAAATCCCATTTAATAATCGATAAATACAATAAATACAATACTGCTTCATGTTCCCAAAAGGGTAAATACAACAAATATACTAAACAAATACAAAGGCATGATCAAACCAAATCACTAGCAAATCTAATCCCAATAGCTCGAGTATGAGCGTCATGCTTTGCTTGCGATAAAGGTTTGGTGAACGGATTCGCCACATTGCTATCCGTGTGTACTCTGCTGATAACAATGTCTCCACATTCGACCACGTCCCGGATGTAATGATACTTCCGCGGAATATGTCTCGTGCGTCGGTGAGACCTTGGTTCCTTGGCAAGAGCAAACGCACCCTCGTTGTCACAGAACACCTCAACAGGGTCGGCAATGCTAGGAACCACTCCCAGATCTTGGATGAATTTCTTCATCCATACAGCCTCCTTCACAGCTTCACTGGCCGCAATATACTCCGACTCGGTAGTAGAATCGGCCACAGTGTCTTGCTTGGAGCTTCTCCAGGAAATAGCACCACCATTGAGTAGGAACACAAACCCCGATTGAGATCGGCAGTCATCCCGATCGGTTTGGAAGCTAGCATCTGAGTAACCAGTCACCCGTAGCTCTTCCGCACCTCCATACACCAAGAACATCTCCTTAGTCCTCCGAAGATACTTGAGAATGTTCTTTACTGCCGTCCAATGAGCTTCACCAGGATTGGCTTGATATCTACTTGTCATACTCAATGCACAAGATATATCAGGCCTAGTACATAACATGGCGTACATGATCGAGCCAATTGCCGAAGCATATGGAACTCGACTCATTACTCCCCGTTCCTCAAGGGAACTCGGGCTTTGAGCCTTGCTCAACACTAAACCATGCGACATAGGTATGAACCCCTTCTTGGAATCCTCCATCCTAAATCTCTTTAGGACCTTGTCTATGTATGTACTTTGGCTCAAACCGATCAACCTGCGGGATCTATCTCTATAGATCTTGATCCCAAGAATGTAAGCTGCATCCCCAAGATCCTTCATTGAGAAACAACTCCCTAGCTAGGCTTTTACCCCTTGCAAAGTTGGGACGTCGTTCCCAATTAGTAGAATATCATCTACATAAAGAACCAGGAATACAACTATGCTCCCACTAGCTCTAATGTAAACGCATGGCTCATCCTTGCTTTTAGAGAAGCCAAACTCTTTGACCTTCTCGTCGAAGCACAGGTTCCAGCTCCGAGAGGCTTGCTTAAGCCCATAAATGGACTTCTTAAGCTTGCAGACTTTATCCGGAAACTCAGGATGTACAAAACCCTCAGGCTGTGTCATATACACATCCTCTGCTAGTGTTCCATTAAGGAACGCGGTTTTGACGTCCATTTGACAAATCTCATAATCATGAAATGCGGCAATGGCCAAAAGTATCCGGATAGACTTCATCATAGCCACCGGTGAAAAGGTTTCCTCATAGTCTATACCATGAGTTTGAGTGAAACCCTTAGCCACCAGTCGGGCCTTGAAGGTGTCTACCTCGCCATCCATGCCGATCTTCTTCTTGAAGACCCACTTGCACCCTACGGGTTTGCATCCCGGCACGGGATCAACCAAGTCCCAGACTTGATTATCCGACATGGACTGAATCTCGGATTCCATTGCCTCTAGCCACTTGGCGGACTCAGGGCCCACCACAGCGTCCTGGTATTTGGTAGGCTCATCAGAGACCACTACCATGTCGGTGCCCTCAGATATGTGAAAACCATATCTCTTTGGCTCATGCCGACTTCTACCAGATCTTCTAATAGGCAACGGGTTTACATCATCTCCAGCTTCATCATGCTGAGATTCAACCCTCTCAGGTTGTGAGCTAGTCCCAACATCAGGTTCTACATTGGCAGTCTCTTGAATTTCTTCAAGATCAACCTTTCTCCCACTAGCGTCTTTGGATAACAGTTCCCTTTCAAGGAACATCGCCCTTCGAGCAACAAACACCTTGTTCTCCGAAGGTGTGTAAAACAAATATCCCATAGACCCAGCAGGATGACCAATGAAAAAGCACCTTTCGGCCCTGGGCTCTAACTTGTCCTCAACCTCACGTCTTACGTAGGCAGGACAACCCCAGACCTTTAAATATGAAATGGATGGAACCTTTCCATGCCACATCTCATACGGTGTTCTCTTAACCTTCTTTGTTGGTACGAGGTTAAGGATTCTACCGGCCGTCTCAAGCGCATATCCCCAAAACGTAACGGGAACGTCCGTACGAACCATCATAGATCGAACCATATCCAACAATGTTCGGTTCCTCCTCTCGGCGACACCATTTAATTGTGGCGTCCTAGGAGGGGTTAATTGCGAGATAATCCCACAATCCCTTAGATGTTCACGGAACTCGGAACTAAGATACTCACCGCCTCTATCGGATCGTAGCATCTTAATCCTTTTCCCTAATTGATTTTCTACCTCGTTTTGATAAGTCTTAAATACCTCAAAGGTATCCGACTTTTGTCTCAACAAGTAGACATACCCGTATCGACTATAATCATCAATAAAGGTAACGAAGTAGCGGGAATGATCTCTTGTGGCATGCTTGAACGGACCACACACATCTGTGTGAATGATATCCAACAAGTCTTGCGCCCTCTCACAAACACCGGTGAAGGGTGCTTTGGTCATCTTGCCCAATATACAAGATTCGCATACGTCATTAGACCCGTGGTCAAATGATTCCAAGATCCCATCCACTTGGGGCTTGGCGATGCGTTTCTTGTTTATGTGGCCTAACCGACCATGCCATAGAGACAATTTATCCAAAACGTTTTTGGGACCCGAATCAACATTCATGATTGATCTAGTGGTTTGCAAGCTTACGCTTGTTTCATATATGCCATGACATGGAAATGCTTTGAAATAAAAAACATCATCTTTGTAACATAAAATGCTACCATTCTCAAATTTAAAAGTAAAACCATCGTCATACAAGGCATACAATGAAATAATGTTTCTTGCCACACAGGGCGCAAAAGATACATTTAACAAAACAATAGATAAGCCAGAAGGAAAGGCGAGCTCCACACTCCCAATCTTCTCAACCGGGACAACCGCCTTGTTTCCCTTGATGAGATCCAGCTCTCCATCAACCAAGTCCCTACTTCTTCTTAGTACCTGCACATTATTACAAACGTGAGTACCACACCCGCTGTCTAAAACCCAGGCGTTAGAAGTAGAAGTGTTATGGAGTTCAATCATGTACGTACCGGAGGCAGCGGCACCTTTAGAGCGAAGCTTCTTGAGCTCCTCCGTGTACTTGGGGCAACTACGCCGGTAGTGACCCTTCTCCCCGCAGAAGTAGCAGGTTTCCTCTTCCGGTGAGGTGGCAGCTGGAGCCACTTGCTTCCCCTTCGGCTCCGGGGTTGGGTTATGTTTGGGCTTCGGCCCTTGGGCCTTGGCCTTCTTCTTTCCCTTCCCCTTGGAGCCCGAAGCGGGTTGCTTCCGCTTGTTACCACCCTCGTTGATGGTGAGAACGGCAGTGGAGGTGGTGGGCTTTGACTTGGCAAGCTCTCCCTCGGCGGTCTTTAGCATGCCATGCAATTCCATAATGGACTTGTCCATACTATGCATGTGGAAGTTCACAATGAACGGACCATATGCAGGAGGCAAGGATTGGAGGATGATATCAACCGCCAACTCCTTCCCCATGGGAAAGCCCAACTCCTCGAGCTGATCCACGTACCCTTTCATCTTAAGTACGTGGGAGCTCACATTGCCGCCCTCCTGCATCCGGCAACCGATGAAGGCCTTGACGCACTCATAGAGTTCTTGCCTAGCTCGCTGTTGGAACATGTCCTTCAGCTGAGAATTCATCTCAAACGCACTCACTTTCTCGAATTGCCTTTGCAATTCGGGACTCATGGTCGTTAGCATAAGGCAAGTCACGTCATTTGTGTCCTTGAGGCGTTTTTCATACGCCTCGCGGACGGCCCTCGCCGCGTTGGTAGCAGGAGCCTCCGGAAGAGGTGACTCAAGGACCTCTAGCTTCATTTCATGACGTAGGACAATTCTCAAAGTCCTATGCCAATCCATAAAGTTTGGCCCCGTGAGTTTCTCCTTCTCCAAAAATGGACGGAGTGACATGTTGGTGGTGTTGGTGTTGCTAGTAGATGCCATCTACAAGCAAAGTACGAAATGGTTAGTTATTGTTGTATTAATTCCTTGTTAAGATAATTACCCTCTTGTTATAAAAACAAATTATATTAACAAGGGCTAAGAACCTCAAAATACCCTAATCCATGACGGGTTTTCCGCGGATCACTTCATAGAGCTATTTTAGGCCGGTAAACTATTTACCAATTGCAATCCGTGATCACAACTCTTAGGCACTTGCGGGATCCTAGGTACTCTTAGCACCCATTTGGCATGTTTAATCCCTCCACACCAATTCCTCATTAACCTACTTTGGTAGCTCGGCTAGAGCTCGACAACTACCAATGCGTTTTATGTCTTGGAATTGTAAATCGTCCGTCAAGATACATGGTGGTACTCTAGCCCAATGGCCGGCTCGGCTAGAGCTCGACAACCGACCTTGCGAGTTGCCACACGCGCCTTCCACACAGTTACGCAAAACCGGTCTCGGCTAGAGCTCGACAAACCGATCTTGTTTCACTAGAATCGAGCGGTGTCATCTTACGGGTGGTGTGAGATTTACTTTTGAAAAACGGGTTTTAGTTTTTCCGGTTAAAACACTTTTAACCAATTCTTGTCTATGTGGCGCGCGGAGTTTGTAAACCAATTTAAAACTCTTTGATTTTATTATTTTGAAAAATACAAAATAAAATCAACCACGCATGTAATATAATCCGGTAACGAGCCAAATCCTATGCGTCTTGCCCGTGAGCCAACGGGCAAGACTAAGTCATCTAAGGACTAGACAGAATGACCCGATGTGTGCTCCTCCCACTTGATCCATTGCGTCTCCTACCGACCTCCGGATCCAAGTACGCCAAGACACCCTCCACACGGTTCTAGTTGGTTGCTTCGGTTCATCTTTTACAATTTACAAATTTAAAAGGAAATGGCATGCAAGCCACAATTTCTATTCTAAGCTAATTCTACAAATTACAAAGAATACGAAATCGGCATGCAAGCCGTTAAAATTAGAAACCGAATAAATAGATTAATTATTACAAACCAATGTGGTACAAACCACCAAATGAATTAATATATTAATCTAAATCAACCAAACACATCTCATAGGTCATATGGCTCAAAAATTGTTACCGGATACGCATACTACAACCACATACAAGAAATCACACATCAACACATGGTGTGCCACACAAAACCATGTAAATCTTATATGTCTTGGTTAAGATTATCTAATCACTCAAGGCACTCATAATCCTATGTACATATGCATTAGGAACCTCAAACAAGTCAAAATTCCATAGTCATATATACACAATGTAAGTATATGCAATTAATCATTTTCATGCCTAAATGTTAATCCACATATAACTACATCAACCAAGACATAAGGCAACTTTAATCTAAACACAACTCAAATCTGGAACAATTCCAGCAAGTACAAATAGCACAAAAATCCAACAAAATTGATTTAAGGCAAAACCATGCATTCTGCCAGTAAGGGGTTAGCGCCGCTAACTATAAAGAGTTAGCGCCGCTAACTCAGTTTAGCGCCGCTATCGCGAGACGACATTAAAACAAGTCAGTTTACCAAAGAGGACTGTTGACTCCGACTTTAGCGCCGTTAACTAAGGTTTAGTGCCGCTAACATAGATAAGTTAGCGCCGCTAAACACTGGACAGAACCAAAAATCACATTTTTCGGATTTTCTTGGCCATTTAGTGCAAAACCAGTGTAGAGCTGGCTCTGATACCACTGTTGGGGTTCGTGGTACACAGCAAAGGGAAGCATGCAAGGTCATAAATGAATTTTTCAAACAAAAAACAAGACCACAAGATGAACCCCATAAGTGGATCTAACTCTACAACAAAGTTATGCAACAAAACAGAAAGAAAAGAGAGGATATATACCCCTGATGTCTCTGATGGTTGTGTGTAGCTAGCTTCAAGCCTTGATCTCTCTTTGAACTTCTTCTTCGGCTATATAAGTCCACACCGAGACACTTGGCAACCTTGGTGTACTAGCACCCCTTAGCCTAATCCACAAGATGAAGAAGCTACTGGAACAACAACCCACGAAACCACCAGTGAATCTAACTCTCTCTCTCTCTCTCTTGTTTGAACTTAGCAACTCTCAATATAGTTCTAAGTGTATTTTTGTAGCAAAAAGGTCAAGAAGAGAAATGAGAGATTCATGCATGTTTTATAAGCCAAGCCACGACCCCAGGTCTCCCCAAGTCGGCCCAAGGCTAATCATCACAAAACACATGCATTGGTGGAGGCTAGAGGTGAAAGGAATAAAGTTGTTTCTGTCAGACAGGGTTAGCGCCGCTAACCGCCCATGGTTAGCGCCGCTAACCTCCAATGGTTAGCGCCGCTAACGCGGCTGATTTAGCGACGCCATAGTTAGCGCCGCTAACCCCTGCGGGAAACCAACTATCATTATTTATCCTTTCTCACCCTCATCTTTTAGGTTGTGTCAAGGTCAACCCCCGGCGTGTGACCCGATAGGCCCATACATCATCGGTAGTGATCATTTGGCGTACGTGTGTTCGTGGGCATACTCCAACATTGAATTGATGAATCCCTCAGGCTGTGAGACATAGACTTCTTCTTTAAGTACACCATTAAGAAAAGCTGTCTGCACGTCCATTTGAAAGACACGGAAGCTTCGTGAGGCTGCATATGCAAGGAATAGCCATATAGCTTCAATACGAGCAACAGGGGCAAAAGTTTCATCATATTCAATGCCATCCTATTGATTGTAGCCTTTAGCAACCAACCTAGCTTTGTTACGAATAACTACTCCATCCGAATCCCTTTTGTTCTTGTAAACCCATTTAGTTCCTACAACAGATTTTCCATATGGAAGAGGAACTAATCGCCAGACTTTGAGACGATCAAATTGGTGTAATTCTTCCTACATTGCAATTACCCAATCTGGATCATCTAATGCTTCACAAGTCTTGGTGGGTTCAATGATGCATAAGAAACCCGAGAATTGGCATTCGTTTGCTATTGTGGATCTTGTTTGAATGCCAACAGACGGATCTCCGATGATGTTCTCTTCAGAGTGATGTCTGGTCCACCTAATTTCCTGTGAAGTGGAAGATGAAGGAATGAGATCTTGTATGTTTCTTGCTTCTTCTTCATCTTCAGGAGAGAAATGTGGGTCTGAATCAAACACAGGAGGACTCTCCGGGTCAGGAATCTGAGAAGTTACAGGGGGACAAGTGACAGAAACAGAAGAGGAATCCTCAGTATAGAGATCAGCAAATGGATTCGTTTCAGTGACCGAAGGAGCCGTTATAGTAACACTTGTTTGTATGCATGTGTTGTCCCTGTTTTTAGTTAAAACAGGAGAGGATTTAGATCTTAAGAAATCAAACATAAAGTCAAGATTAGTATTTAAACTGGACGGATTGTTTGATTCTTGATGTTGAATGGCCGGTCCTGAACAAGTATGTTCAGAAGCGGTAATCTTTGATTTTGGTGGTAAATCAGTAACAGCCAATGTATCATCAAATATTACATTGATGCTTTCTATGATGCTCTTTGTTCGTCTGTTTAAAACTCGATATGCTTTAGATTCAGTGGAATAACCTAAAAAAATAGCTTCATCAGCTTTAGGAGCAACATTTCCTTGATTATCTTTGTCATTTAGAACAAAGCACCTATTACCAAAGACATGAAAGTATTTGATATTAGACACTATGCCATTTGCCAGTTCATATGGATTTTTATTAAAACGTTTATTAATGAATGAGCGATTATGCGTATAACAGTCAGTGTTGATGGCTTCAGCCCAGAAGGAAGGTGGGAGCCCGGAGTATGACGGCATGGTACGGGCAGCTTCAACCAATGTTCTGTTTTGTCTTTCGACCACACCATTCTGTTGTGGAGTGTATGCTACAGAGAACTGATGGTTGAATTCTGTTCCATTGTCTGTATGGATTGAGACAACATTCTGACCATACTTGTTTTGCTGCTGCTTGATGAATGTGATAATTGTTGGAGTAACTTCATCTTTAGCACACAGGAATTTGACCCAAGTATATCTATAGTAGTCATCCACCATGACTAGAATATACTTCTTCCCACTTTTAGACTGGATTCTCATAGGACCACAGAGATTCATGTGCAGGAGTTCCAAAGGCTTCGAAGTGCTAAATAATTGTTTAGATTTATGTGAAGCCTTCTTCATCTTTCCTTTCTCACAGTCTGCACATAGATGATCCTTCTTGAACCTTAACTTGAGAATGCCTGTCACTAAGTCACCCGTGACTAATTTGTTGATATTTTGAAAGTTTTGGTGAGAGAGTTTTATGTGCCATTGTCAAGTAAGATCCGTAGATGCTTCGAACATTAGACACACAGAGGTAGGGGAGTCATATTTTTCCAAATCAAGGGAATACAGGTTAGATTTTCTTGAACCTGCCAGCAACTCATCTCCATTTTCGGTTAAAACGGAACATTTGTTCTTTTTGAACACTACCTCTAGGTCTTTATCACAGAATTGTCCAATGCTGAACAAATTATGACCCAACCCTTCAACATAGGAGACTTTCTTGATCTTGATGTGCTTTTTTTCAATGTCTCCATACCCCATTATTGGTGCAACATTGTCGTTCCCAAAACGAACATTCCCGGAGTACTTAGGAACATAATTCTTGAGAAGAATTTTGTTGCCAGTCATATGTTTGGTGCAGCCGGAGTCCAGATAGCACAAGTGAGGCACCTGCAACAAGAGAATAAAGCACTTTCAGGTCCCCATATATGAATGGGTCCTTGATTGTTAGTTCCTAAATGTGGTTGAGTAGTGATTGTGTCTACTTGTTGTGGTGAAACTTTAGATGATCTATTCTTAATTACCCATGTGGGTCGAATCTTTTGTCAAAAAGGAATAGATTTGGAAGAAATTGGCTGAGCAGAAAGTTTCTTTACCACTGTTGGATTGACAGCTGATGGAATTGGAGGTTTTCGATTCGGTAGAGTTGCGGAAGCATTATGTTTGTGAATCCATGTGTGCAAGGAATTCTTAAGAATTCTCTGTGGCCTCGGTGCATCAACTTGCTTTTGCTGAACTGGAGCACTGTGAGTAGTAGGCTTTGCTACTCGTTGAATGGATGATGGCTTGGGTTTAGAAGATTTGGAGATTTTGGAAGGGGAATTGTGGGAACGTTTTTGAGAATGCAAGTATTTTTCCTGTGCAATCCAATCCCTTTTAAATGCTTCATATCCCTGCCGTCTGTAGACTTCCAGTTCCTTGATCGTGAGCAATCGGTTGGATTTGTTTAAGCGTTTAAGTGCATTTGATTGACGAGTGGTGATCCATTGATGAATGATGTGTCCTTTTGAGTTTAAAAACGGGCCCCAAACTTGATTAGCATCAAAATCAGTCCAATCAGCACATGGCTTAATGCCTAATGATTTTCTCAATTGATCATAACAGCATTTAAATTCACAATGTCCATGATATACAAAACATGGTAGAGGCAGTTTTGTCTTGTGAACAGGAATGATTACAACCAGAATCAAACATCAAAATATTTTCACAGACAAGTTTCAAATTCGAGCACTTCCTAGTGGATCTAGTAATAACTCTTTGCCATGATGCATTTATTCGGCGCTCCTCGTCTCCAGGCTTCTTCACATCTGAAGTAGAGGGTAAAAGATTAGAATTAAGTCTTGGTCGACTAGCTGCAGCTCGTGATGATTCAGGTATGTCTTTGTGCACACGAGAACTGTGATTAGAAGTGGAAAGTTGCTTTGGTCTGTAAATCTGTTTAAGTTTAAGATTTGTTACCGCAGTTTTGTTAACAGATTTTATTTGTTTGTTACTGATTGAAGACTAAGTGGATGCATGAGTGGAATCATCAAGTTGTTAACCATAGAGAGAAAATGTGAATGGAGTAGAAGGTTGCATCTCTTCTTCGATCTTCTTGATTCTTTCTTTTAGGACAAACTGTTTCCTGCATAGTTCGTCTATGATATTTTCATCATGAGCAAAGAAGGTCTGAATGCGCTGTTGAAGAGTATTGGTTTTTTGTACTAGAGAAGATGTATCAGAGGTAGGAGGTTTGAATTCATCTTGAATGGCTTTGGCATGGTCCTGTTAAACAAGGTGGGTAAATCAAAATTCCTGCAGGGTGTTGAATCTGTCTTGTAATTCTTTTGTGAGGAATGTATTCAACAGTGGGCTTTGGTGAAACAGAAGAGTAGAGTTTGTCACCAGTGTAGACAGAAGATGAAACATCAGTATCAGATGATGACGTGAGACAAGTGAGGTATGAGTCATTAAGATCAGAGTAGTCAAATGGAATTGCAGTTCTAAGATTAAAAGTTCGTTTGACATCTTCTTCAATACGTTCCTCTTCTTGACCAATAAAAACCATCCGTTGGGTAAAGATGTTCCTTTTCTTTGTATCGAGAGATGATCTTGTCGCTTTGATCACGTTTCAACAAAAGATATTCAAGCTCATAGATTCTGGAGTAAAGAGTACTTAGTTCATTCCTAAGTTCATTTTTTAGAATTTCTGAATCCCTTTCAGCACATACACATTCTGCTTTGAGGTCTAATATGGTGCTATTCGTTTTATCTGTTAACTCTAGGAATTCAGATTCTTTTACAGCTAATTGAGTCTTAAGGCTAATTAACTCATTATCTAGTTGTTTAATTACAGTTTGTGACTCTTTATCTTTGCATTGTGAGACATCTTCTAGAACTTGATTTCTAGTGGTTAATTCTATTATCTGATTTTCTAACTCTTTCAATCGGATTAATATGGTTTGTATGTGTTCATGTTTAAAACCCATATTGTAGTTAGAGTTAGAAGATACCTTCCCGCTCTCCAAGCTCTCCTCATCTGAGTCAGAAAGATCATCACCATCATCATCCTCTCTACTTCCTCCACCATTATGAGCAATCAAACAGAACTGAGCATGATCTTCACCATCCAGATCACTGTCCGATTCTGTATCATCAAGTAACTGATCTTATTCTACTAACAACGCGTTCCCAGCCTGTCTTTGTTTGAACAGATGGTACTTCTGCCGATAGTATTCAGCATCTTTGGTCTTTTTCATGGGGCAGTTCCGGATCAAGTGCCCTGATCTTCCACAGTTGTAGCACTTGAAATCATTTTTCTTTTCCTCCTTCTTCTCTTCCCTCGGATATCTTGGCTTGTCAACATGAGCAGCTCTTTCGCGTCTCCTATAACCTGATGTGAACCGTTGTCTATTGTTAGTCTTGCTGAAGCGGTTCTTGAAGTTCTTGTTGGCCATTGTGAGAGCTTGAAAGGCAGCTTCTATTGAATCATCATCATCATCATCATGATCAGAATCACTATGAACCACTTGTTTAAGTTTCAAGGATCTTGATGATGTCTCCCTAGGGATTATGTCACCCATCACTAAGGCAAGAGGGTCAGCAACTGGTTGTTTTGGGTTAGACTGCAAGATTTCATGTTGATACTGATTGAGATCTTTGAAGATATTGTGGAAGTTGACTGATGTAAGATCTTTGTTGATCTGTTTGTAAAGCCTGGCATAGCCTTTCCACTCAGAACCTAATGAATTCAGAAAAACACAATTCAAATCAATGTCAGTTCTGACAATTTGATTAGATCTCAATTCATTTTGCAGCTTGCACTATCTGCTATATGTTTCAGACAGGAGCTCATTTTCACGAGCTTTGAAATCATGGTAACTGTTGACCAGTTGAGTACGTTTGATGTACACTCCTTGTCCAGTGCCTTGTAGCTGTTTTTTTATTTCATTCCAGATTTCCTTGGCAGTACCCAAGCTATCGATCTTCAGATAAATCTCAGATGAGAGAGCCTGTTTCAGATTGTACTTTGCTAGTCTCTCAGCTTTCTTTGTTTCCTTCTCAGTAGCAGTAAGTTCATCATTGATCTTTTCTCTCTCATGTCTGAGAATGGGGGGATTGTTAGTTGGGTCAGCTTCAACGATCCTTGTGAACTTGGTGTTGCCCTTGTAGACGCATTCTATCATCTTGTCTCCAAAGATTTCGTTGTGTTCAAGGAAGTCCATGAACCTTCCTTTCCAGACATCGTATTCCCCCCGAAACAAAACAGGAGGTTTCGTGTCGGTGTCAATGGACATCATTTCATTTGTACTTGACATGATTGGTGATGTAATAAGAAATGATCGTTTACTTGTGATATGGTTTGATTGTTCGAAAGCTTAACCTAAAAGGTGTGACTGTTCAAGCTTGATCTTTGGAGTGATTTAAAAATTTATTAAAGAACTAAGTCTTTTGAATTAGACCTTAAAAGGATTAAATTCAGCTTTGACCTAGATAGACTTAAGGTAATTTAATTCACCTTTGAATTAGATCCGATTTAGATTAAAATCAATTATGAATTAGATTGTTTGATTATGTTCAAGTATCCTAGAGTTCTTTAAGTCAAGTCCAAAAGAGTCAATCACTTGTCCAAGTATATGGAATATCACTGATCGGAATTGGTCTTATCGAGTGCGAATTGTTCAATAGAATGCGATTGGGTGAGTGATTTTCCTTGAAAACACAAGCAGAATTACTTAGTATTGATAGTTAATCGAATGCGATAAGACCCTGTTTCATCAAACAATTAGGAAATAAACTGTTAGTCCTGTCAATCGCATGCAATTTCCAATAGATTGAATGAATCAGTAATATGGTTTGAAAGATATATCGAGTGCGATTCAATCAAATGCAATTCTAACAGTAATGGCTGATAGATGTGCAAGTGTTAATCAGATGTCCTTTTCAAATTAGATTGCCTTACCCTGAATAGTGTCTAACCACTTTGTACTTGATTGGTATGGCAAGTGCTTGACTTTCCTTGTTCAACACTTAAACTATTTATAATTTATAATTAAATAAATTACAAAAACCGATTTCTTCTTCTTCAAGTTGTACTATTCAGATCAAGAACACAATAAATACTTAAATACCCAGAAAATTTAATGTTTGAAAAGTGGGTATTTAATGACTTTTCTTGACCAAGAATGTATAGATATACTATTGGTTCAAGTTTTTCTTCAAGAATTGTTTTCGAGACTTTGTAAGATTTGTAAAACAACCCAAAGGTAATTTAGAGAAGATGAAGTTTATACCTTTACCGAGTTCTACCTTTAGGAGTCATTTAAGCTAGAGTTTCCTTGCAGAGAGTTGGAGTTCTTGAACTTGTGAGAAACCAAGTATCTTCTTCTTCTTGTAAGCTTGAGATCTTCGAGTTTTTTTAGTTCCTTTTCGAACAATCACGAGCCAAAAAAAGTTTGGATCTGATTCCAATTGTTTGTCCCGTATTTTATACGGATGAAGCAATTCTAGATGATTATTTTGTTTGGGTTTGTGTGTGTGTTTCGGTTTCTAGAGAGAGAGATAGCCGAGAGGTAGAAAGCAAACACAAGAACACAAATAGTAGAATGCAAAGCTTAATTAATAATGTGGGGGAAATGCCTTTATATAGCATTTCCCCAACTTTGAGTAATTACATATTACACCCCTCACTTTAATATTTCTAACAGGACTCTAAGATGAAATTACATCCTCAGTCTCAATTGCAGCATTGTCATCAAACTGTTGATCACTATGATCTTCAATCTGAGTAACATCAGCTCCAAAAGGATTGATGAACTCATCATGTTTCTCAGCTTGTGAGTCCTTTGGAGTTTGTGATGATTTCTCTGATAGACACACATCATCATCACTGTCATCATCCATGACATACATTGGAATTGACATTCTGGTTTCCTCAGTCTTTTTAAGCTTACTCAGACTGACCAAGTCAGCTTTTCTTTTATAAGCTTGATCAAAACTGTCTTCATCAAATAAGACATGAATTTATTCTTCTATAGTCTTTCTCCTGGTGTTATACACTCTGTAAGACTTGGAGATTGAGGAATAACCAACCAAAGACATGGAAGTAACCTATATTGGGCTTTCTAGATTTATACATCTCATATGATGTTTTTCCATGTCTTTTGACTATGATTGATCTATTCTAGGTATAGCATGTTGTACTTACAGCTTCATCCCAGAAATAAAGTTTCAATCCTGCCTCACATAGCATTGTTCTAGCAGCCTCATTTAATGTTCTATTTCTCCTTTCAGCTACTCTATTTTATTGAGGAGTTCTGACTGAGGAGAAGTTTTGTAATATTCCTTTATGTTCACAAAAGCTTTCTAGGGTTGTGTTTCTGAACTCAGTCCCATGACCAATTCTGAGTTGCTTTACAGACATACCTTTTTACAACTCTTCCTGTTTGATAAAGCTTATTATCTCCAGGGAAGCATCACTTTTGGCTATAAGGAATATTACCCAAGTGAATCGTGAGAACTCATCTACTATCATCAGAGTGTACTTCTTGCCACTTAGGCTTGGAGTACTTATGGGTCCAAACAGATCCATATGCAATATATGCAGTGGGTCTGTTATTGAAAAATTTTACTTTGATTTGAAGGACCCTTTATGATGTTTCCCCTGTTCACAAGTTGAACGCAATTTATCCTTGACAAATGTGATCTTTGGTAATCGAGAGACTAACTCTTTATTTGATAGCATATTTATATTATTGAAATTTAATGTGATAGTCTTATCCCACAACCAACTCAGCATAGGAACATATTGAGAATACAAGCAAGTTTCAGTGTAGGGATCAGCAGATTTAAGATCAAGTAGATACACATCTCTTTCTCTTTTTGTAATTAATACAGGCTTACCCTTAGCATTATATATAGTTCATGCTTTCTTCCTAAAAGTAACAATATTGTCTTCATCATACAACTGGCTGATACTTATCAGATCGTGTTTAAGACCTTTGACATATGCAACCTTCTGGAAAGTCACTTTGCCAGCATGCATCTTCCCATAACCTTTAGTTCTTCCACGGGAGTCATCTTCTTGGAAATAACTAAGAAGTCCTTTCTACACAGTCATGTGCCTTGAACATCCACTATCCAAGTACTATTTACTTGAACCCTGCACATGATAAGAAAACTAAACATATTAGTTTTGTTTGGGAACCAACTTCATAGTAGGTTCAGATGATGAGCACTTAGAATCTTTATCTTGTGCAACTAACTGGTCAGCTTGAGCAGATGTTGAATCCTGTGTAGGCTTATCAGCCTGCTCCTTTTTAGGCCTTGAAATTTCAATTTCACAGTCCTTGGCCTTATGTCCTCTACTTTTGCACTTGTAGCATCTTCTTCTTCTAATGATTACAGGAGGTACAGTGTTTAATAATCCTTGTGAAAATTTGCTCTTAGTCTTCGGATTATATGTTGTGGATAACTTTTCAAATTTCTTAGCAAGTTGATTCACTGATGTACACTGACTTTGGACTTACCTTTGTCAGATCTTGGTTTGTTATCCTTTTGATTAGAAGCTTGACCAACAAACTTCTTTTCGATGACTTTGGACTTACCATTGTCATATTTTCTAGACTTACCAGTTTCAACTAATTTCGACAACTTTGGACTTACCATTGTTCTGTTGTAACCTCTGACTTACAGTGGTCTTCCTATTCTTGTAACTTCTCTCTAAGCCAGATAGAGAGTGTTGTTGTTTGAATGGATTTGGATTAAGTCTTTCTATGACCGAAGTTCTTTGAATATGCTGAGTGCCTAATTTGTCCAGCACAGACTTACTATGCTGTTTAGATGTTGAACACTCATTCCCATGATCTTTTGCCTTTACAAACATATTGTATTTAAGGTTCTGACCATGTTTCTTCTCTGAGGCTGACTTCTGAGACTCAATCAGTTGTCTATCTTACTCCGAGTCTGTACTTGCTATCTCATCATCATCAGCTGCATAAGATGCGGATTGATAGTCACCTCCAAGTACAGCTCGTACCTGTTTAGGAATTTGTTGGTTGATGCACTTTTCAGCAAGCCTTGATGACTTACACCAAGATTCAGTGACATTTTGAAGTTGGTCAGCTTTATCCTTGGTTTCCTGAAGTTCTACACTTAAAAGTTTATTGATGTGTATTTGACATTCAAGATCACATTGTGCCTTCTTACCAACATCAATGAGAGATTGATTCTCCTTAATCTCATATTTCAGTTTAGCTATCTCAGCTTTGAGGTCTTTTTGAGACTTAAGGCTGGTCTTGAAATCATTTAATAGATAATCGAAAGCAAGACCTTTTTTTCTTCATCATTATAAGAGTTGAAATTTCTAACCTTGTACATGGAGGAAGGATCCTAATCACCAAGTTTGCTATTTTCCTCAGCTTCCTTCATGTCAGCTTCAAAAGTTGATTTAGAAAACCCATAATCAACTTCATCTATTTCAAACTCTTTATCTTCTTGAGCCATCAAACATTTAACATCATCATCTGAGGTGGATGATTTTGTATCCCATGTTTCAGCATAAAGTCTTTTTGCACCGGGCTTGTCTTCAGGCTTTCCTTTCTTGAGCTGAGTATATTTCTTCTTGTATTTAGCAGCTCTGTAAGCATTCTTATCAGCTACTGAAGCTGATTCATCCTTCTTTGATCTGCAGTCAGCAGCAATGTGTCCCTTCCTCTGACAGTTAAAGCACATAGCTTTCTTGGGATCAAAAGAACTCTTTCCTTTGCCCCTGTTAGATCTTCCTCTTCTCCATTGAGCTCTTCTCAAACGTCTGGCTAGCAAGGTCATCTACTCAGTGATAGTCTGAACATCATCAGTATCACTTGAGTCTGAGTCAGAGTAGTCAGCTTGAGAGTCCGACTCAGTCTCAGATTCAACAACCAAGGCTTTTGAATTTTTCTTCTTTTTCTGTGCAACCAATGCAACATCAGCTTTATCAAAAGAATCCTTCAGTTGTTGAGAAGTTCCCTTGTGCTATGTGATCTGTTCATGATTGAGCAAGAACCCATAGATAGACTGTAGGTTATACGTGTGTAATGTTACTACAGCCCTCAGTGCTCTAGTTACTTAATTGAACTTTTCAGCACTAGGTCAGCTTCATTCTTCTTAATACCTACACCTAGCAGGTCATTAATCAAGTAGTGAAACCTGGTAAACACATCAACTAAGGTTTCATTCTTCTTAGAGAAGAAGTTTTCATAGGATATGTTCAGATGATTCTTCTTCTGCTGCTTGACCAGATCTGTGCCCTAATATGTAATACTCAGAGTATCCCAGATCTCTTTTGCATATTGACACCCAGTCACAGTGTGCAAGATCTCATTGGTCAGAGAATTAGCCAGAACACTCTTTGCCTTGTCATTCAGATTATACAGTTTCCAATCTTCATCAGTCCAGGATGCAACAGGCTTCTTTACTTTCTTTTCAGTTTTGTCGGTGGACGTATCACTGACAACAGCAGAAATCTTGGGGATAATGGGTCCTGTAGTGATGACATCGTACATACGATTGTCAATGGACTTGAAGAAAATCATGGCTCTGAATTTCCACATAGGATTGTCAGATCCATCGAATATGGGACAACCCTTAGCAGACATCTGAGGAAAGTTTGATGCATTGTTGCTTGTCGACATTTTATACTTTCTCAGAATCTTGACGTTTCAACTTATGAAATCATTCAGCCTGCTCTGATACCAGTTGTTGGTCCCTTGGTGAGAGTATCAACAAGCAAGTAATGTGTATAAGAGGGGTTGAATACACTTTCTGCCGAAAATTAAACAAATCAATAAAAAGTGTTAACACACATCAAACCACAAACAATCGAATGCTTTGTTTCGTTAATAAAAAGATGATTACAAGAACAGTCAAGTAAGCAACACCTGATATTTAAACGCCTAATGTAAATTAAATCTCTCAATCTCTCATACTTTGCTATCTATAATCAACTTATGATTATAGATACAGGAAAACTCTCTAAACAGGATTTAATCACAGATTGAATACTTAACAACTTCACAACAGATGTGAAGATTCGAACACACGAACAAATTGGCAATCTGTGAGTTTCTTGATCACGTTGAACTGACAAACAGTGAATCAAGATTCGTAAGACATACAATCAATAGGTTGAGGTAAAACTGAGTTTGCCTCTGTAACTCGTTGAATATAGTCATACCTCTAAACTTATCAGAAGATAGGTATTTATAATCTTGTTCCTACAGATCCTAACAAACTATAACTAATCCTAATCTGCTAATAAACTAACGGATAACCCGGAATCTTGAATCTTGAATCTTCTTATCTTGAGTCTTCAATATTCAATCTTGATTGTGGAATCTTCTTATCCTTGCCGTAGATATAGAGAGATAAATGAATTTAAAACATATTTAAATTCTCTTAAACTGACTTATTTAGTCGGACTGAGTTACTCATCTTGAAACTCAACAAGCTGAGTACTTAGAGAACAAACCCGAAAATAAACATGTACTAACACGTATAATGATTAACTCATCCTTGGAAGTCATAAGAGTTACCTAGAACTTATTTAGCAACTCTGTTGAGCTGACTCAGTATATACGCTGAGTCAGTCAGCTCGGAACGCATCAAGCTGAATACTCAACCTATATCTTGTTGGGGTTCGTGGTACACAGCAACGGAAGCATGCAAGATCAAAAACGAATTTTCAAACATAAGAGGAAACCACAAAATGAACCCCACAAGTGGATCTAACTCTACAAGCTAGTTAAGCAACTAAACAGAAGAGAAAAGAGGAGATTATACCCTTGATGTCTCTGATGGTTGTGTGTGTGTGGCTAGCTTCCAAGTCGTGACCTTCTTTCTCGGCTCCTTCTTACAATATCGAAGTCCACCCCGAGTGAATCGTGACCCAAGTGTACTAGCACTCCTTTAGCTTGATGAAGCTACTGGAACACAACCAAGACTCCACCAGAAATCTGTTCCCTTTCTCTCTTGATGAACTTAGCAACTCTCTTGATTAGTTCTAAGTGTATTTCTTTTTAACAAAATGGCCAATAGTAAGAAATGAGAGAAGTGCATGTCTTTTATAAGCCAAGCCATGACCCCAGGTCTCCCCAAGTCGGCCCAAGGCTAATCATCACGATCAACATGCATTGGTGGAAGCTAGAGGTGAAAAGATAAAGTTGTTTCTGTCAGGCAGGGTTAGCGCCGCTAACCGCCCACGGTTAGCGCCGCTAACCTCCCATGGTTAGCGCCGCTAACGCGGCTGATTTAGCGACGCCTGAGTTAGCGCCGCTAACCCCTGCGGGAAACCAACTATCATTATTTATCCTTTCATACCCTCATCTTACAGGTTGTGTCAAGGTCAACCCCCGGCGTGTGACCCGATAGGCCCATACATCATCGGTAGTGATCGTTTGGCGTACGTGTGTTCGTGGGCATACTCCAACAGACTCTCACTTGCACATGACTCTACGTACCCAATGCATCACAGACAAAGAGCGGCCTCTAGTAAGACATCTCTGCCCCCAAGTCTGTATGGGTTTTGTCTTCTGCACAAAAACCAATCTGCAACCCATGTGAAAAGGTCCTATCGATAAGTGATCAATCATCCTTTTGTTCGCGATATCCAATGTGAACACGAGATATGGTACAAAGTCATTCTCCGTTCGTTCACGATTATGTTTCTCAATCTAGACTGGTGGTGACCAAAATATATAAGTTGCAATCAATCATAAATTATTGCAAGCTTTGAGCATGGCCATGCATTTTGGTGTCAGCGACCAATCATCGAGGGGCCCACGGATATCTCTCTAAACAGAGGAACAAATTCCTTTGACTTACACTGCCCACCACAGTGATCATACTCTGCCCAACTACTCCCTTTATAACAGCCAGTTACGGACTGCGTTTGAAAGCAATTAGAACAAAGCAAACCAAAGTGATGCAGCCACGTGCATCTCCAGTCTTAGGATGAACTGATATTATCATCCTGATTTACTCATGACATATACCATAAAGTAAAATCAGGTGTGGGTCGTCCAGTCACTTGAAACACTTTCAAGTACAGGCGAAGAATTGCGTCCACGTGCCCCAATCCCATTGGACACACGACCAATTACTTCCCTCAGTCTTTGTTCATACTTCCTTCCCGAGAAGAATGACCGACTGTGGACTTTTAGAATGCTTGCGCATTCAGGGAAGAGCAAAACATGCTAAGTTGGAACACAGTAAAGATTTAAAGAAATACCCGCAATTTGCGTATTACCAAATCCCATTTAATAATCGATAAATACAATAAATACAATACTGCTTCATGTTCCCTAAAGGGTAAATACAACAAATATACTAACCAAATACAAAGGCATGATCAAACCAAATCACTAGCAAATCTAATCCCAATAGCTCGAGTATGAGCGTCATGCTTTGTTTGCGATAAAGGTTTGGTGAACGGATCCGCCACATTGCTATCCGTGTGTACTCTGCTGATAACAATGTCTCCACATTCGACCACGTCCCGGATGTAATGATACTTCCGCGGAATATGTCTCGTGCGTCGGTGAGACCTTGGTTCCTTGGCAAGAGCAACCGCACCCTCGTTGTCACAGAACACCTCAACAGGGTCGGCAATGCTAGGAACCACTCCCAGATCTTGGATGAATTTCTTCATCCATACAGCCTCCTTCACAGCTTCACTGGCCGCAATATACTCCGACTCGGTAGTAGAATCGGCCACAGTGTCTTGCTTGGAGCTTCTCCAGGAAATAGCACCACCATTGAGTAGGAACACAAACCCCGATTGAGATCGGCAGTTGTCCCGATCGGTTTGGAAGCTAGCATCTGAGTAACCAGTCACCCGTAGCTCTTCCGCACCTCCATACACCAAGAACATCTCCTTAGTCCTCCGAAGATACTTGAGAATGTTCTTTACTGCCGTCCAATGAGCTTCACCAGGATTGGCTTGATATCTACTTGTCATACTCAATGCACAAGATATATCAGGCCTAGTACATAACATGGCGTACATGATCGAGCCAATTGCCGAAGCATATGGAACTCGACTCATTACTTCCCGTTCCTCAGGGGAACTCGGGCTTTGAGCCTTGCTCAACACTAAACCATGCGACATAGGTATGAACCCCTTCTTGGAATCCTCCATCCTAAATCTCTTTAGGACCTTGTCTATGTACGTACTCTGGCTTAATCCGATCAACCTGCGGGATCTATCTCTATAGATCTTGATCCCAAGAATGTAAGCCGCATCCCCTAGATCCTTCATTGAGAAACAACTCCCTAGCCAGGCTTTTACCCTTTGCAAAGTTGGGACGTCGTTCCCAATTAGTAGAATATCATCTACATAAAGAACTAGGAATACAACTATGCTCCCACTAGCTCTAATGTAAACGCATGGCTCATCCTTGCTTTTAGAGAAGCCAAACTCTTTGACCTTCACGTCGAAGCACAGGTTCCAGCTCCGAGAGGCTTGCTTAAGCCCATAAATGGACTTCTTAAGCTTGCAGACTTTATCCGGAAACTCAGGATGTACAAAACCCTCAGGCTGTGTCCGGATAGACTTCATCATAGCCACCGGTGAAAAGGTTTCCTCATAGTCTATACCATGAGTTTGAGTGAAACCCTTAGCCACCAGTCGGGCCTTGAAGGTGTCTACCTCGCCATCCATGCCGATCTTCTTCTTGAAGACCCACTTGCACCGTACGGGTTTGCATCCCGGCACGGGATCAACCAAGTCCCAGACTTGATTATCCGACATGGACTGAATCTCGGATTCCATTGCCTCTAGCCACTTGGCGGACTCAGGGCCCACCACAGCGTCCTGGTATTTGGTAGGCTCATCAGAGACCACTACCATGTCAGTGCCCTCAGATATGTGAAAACCATATCTCTTTGGCTCATGCCGACTTCTACCAGATCTTTTAATAGGCAACGGGTTTACATCATCTCCAGCTTCATCATGCTGAGATTCAACCCTCTCAGGTTGTGAGCTAGTCCCAACATCAGGTTCTACATTGGCAGTCTCTTGAATTTCTTCAAGATCAACCTTTCTCCCACTAGCGTCTTTGGATAACAGTTCCCTTTCAAGGAACATCGCCCTTCGAGCAACAAACACTTTGTTCTCCGAAGGTTTGTAAAACAAATATCCCATAGTCCCAGCAGGATGACCAATGAAAAAGCACCTTTCGGCCCTGGGCTCCAACTTGTCCTCAACCTCATGTCTTACGTAGGCAGGACAACCCCAGACCTTTAAATATGAAATGGATGGAACCTTTCCATGCCACATCTCATACGGTGTTCTCTAAACCTTCTCTGTTGGTACGAGGTTAAGGATTCTACCGGCCGTCTCAAGCGCATATCCCCAAAACGTAACGGGAACGTCCGTACGAACCATCATAGACCGAACCATATCCAACAATGTTCGGTTCCTCCTCTCGGCGACACCATTTAATTGTGGCGTCCTAGGAGGGGTTAATTGCGAGATAATCCCACAATCCCTTAGATGTTCACGGAACTCGGAACTAAGATACTCACCGCCTCTATCGGATCGTAGCATCTTAATCCTTTTCCCTAGTTGATTTTCTACCTCGTTTTGATAAGTCTTAAATACCTCAAAGGTATCCGACTTTTGTCTCAACAAGTAGACATACCCGTATCGACTATAATCATCAATAAAGGTAACGAAGTAGCGGGAATGATCTCTTGTGGCATGCTTGAACGGACCACACACATCCGTGTGAACGATATCTAACAAGTCTTGCGCCCTCTCACAAACACCGGTGAAGGGTGCTTTGGTCATCTTGCCCAATATACAAGATTCGCATACGTCATTAGACCCGTGGTCAAATGATTCCAAGATCCCATCCACTTGGAGCTTGGCGATGCGTTTCTTGTTTATGTGGCCTAACCGACCATGCCATAGAGACAATTTATCCAAAACGTTTTTGGGACCCGAATCAACATTCATGATTGATCTAGTGCTTTGCAAGCTTACGCTTGTTTCATATATGCCATGACATGGAAATGCTTTGAAATAAAAAACATCATCTTTGTAACATAAAATGCTACCATTCTCAAATTTAAAAGTAAAACCATCGTCATACAAGGCATACAATGAAATAATGTTTCTTGCCACACAGGGCGCAAAAGATACATTTAACAAAACAATAGATAAGCCAGAAGGAAAGGCGAGCTTAGCACGAGCCAACTTTGTATTATTATTCTTATGATAAATTTGTAATAATAATGTGGCTTGCATGCCATTTCATTCATCCATGTAATTGTAATAGATAAATAGGTATTTTATGGCTTGTATGCCATTTTATTCTATTGTATGTATTTTATGATGGATGATGAACACACAAGATGGGTCAAAGGAGATGGAGCTAGGAGCCCATGAAGCCCACGATGGAGTCCAATGGAGATGGCGGGATTAGTGGGAGCTCGCATCGAAGATTTTGTCCCTAGAATTGACCAAGTTCTTCCCGTTCGGCTCATGGGAAGAACGCATAGGTTTTTATGGCAAGGGTTACCAATTTTAATATTTTATGCGTGTGATGTGATTTTGTATGCATGGATTGTGTAGGATTCGCATGCTAGATAATTTTTTCAAAAATTAACAAAATCAAAAGAGATTTGATAAAAATGGTTTACAACTCTCTCGCGCGCTCACATACAAGATTAACCCACCTAGTGAAAATAGGCTTTTGTCACTTGCATGTTAATCTAAAACCAAACCGGAAACAAAAGCCCGTCTTTCCACGAAACGTAAATAATGCACCATCCGTAAGATGATACCACCCGAATCTAGTCTTATGGGTTTTGGTTGTCGAGCTTAGCACGAGCCAACTCCCATAAAACTGTGTGGAAGGTGAGTGTGGAAATTCACAATTTTGGTTGTCGAGCTTAGCACGAGCCAACTTTGGTGAATTTGTCACCGTATGTCTTGACGGACTATTTGCAATTTTGGATTTGAAATCTTGGTTAGTTGTCGAGCTTAGCACGAGCTAACCAAAATTTCATGATTCAAAATTGGTGCAAGAAGGGATCAAACATGCCAAACGAGCATTGGATGTCGTAGGATCCCGCAAGGCGCTAAGGATTGCAATAGAGATTGCAATTGGCAAAATGGTTGCCGACCTAAATAATTTTATCGTGTGATCCGCGGTAACCCCGTCACATGGTGGGATGAAATACGGTTCTTAGCCTTGTTAAAGTTAATTCTTTATGGGTAAATTAATTTAACAAGATAATACATATCTATAACAAACTAATTTAAGTCTACTTTGCAATTTTAGATGGCATCAACAAGCGCAAACACCACCACCACCAACGTTTCTCTTAGAGTTTTCCTTGAAAAGGAGAAGCTCGATGGGAGCAACTTCATGGATTGGTATAGGCAACTCAAACTTGTCCCACGCTATGAAGGGAAGATGCACACCATAGAGGAACCCTTACCCGAGGCACCTCCAAGCGGTGCAACTAGGGCAATCCGAGAGGCATATGAAAAACGCCTCAAGGAGACTGAGGAGATTACATGCCTCATGCTGAGCACCATGAGTACCGATTTGCAAAAGCAAATGGACCACTTAAGTGCTCACGACTTGATCGTGCAGCTGCGGGATATGTTCCAGCAGCAAGCGAGGCAAGAGAGGTATGAATGCTTCAAGTCGGCCCTCGCTTGCAAGCTTCAAGATGGAGGGAACGTGAGTGCTCATGTTTTGCGTATGAAAGCAAACATTGAGCGGATGGAGAAGCTAGGATTTACCATCGGGAGGGAGATGGCGGTCGATTTGATCCTCCAATCCCTGCCCAGTGCATATGACCAATTCACTATGAGTTATCATATGCATAGCATGGATAAATCCTTGATGGAGTTACATGGTATGCTCAAGACTGCCGAAGCGAGCATGACCAAGAGCAAGCCATCCTCCTCCTCCACTCCCGTTCTTGCCATCCGGGAAGGCCGCATAACCAAAAGGAAGGCCGCCCCTTCCAAGAAAAGGAAGGGTAAGGGAAAGGTTGGTGTAACCAAGCCTGCCCCGGCCTCCGAGGGTAAGGGTAAGGGGAAGACTCCCCAAGCCAAGACTCCGGAGGATGCGGAGTGCTTCTTTTGTGGGGGCAAGGGCCACTACCACCGAAGCTGCCCCAAGTACTTGGAGGGACTCAATAAGCTCAAGGCAATGAGCATATCGGGCCCGGAAACTTCAGGTACGTTCATGATAGAACTTCACCATACTTCTACTTCTAGAGGCTGGGTTTTAGATACTGGCTGTTGCACTCACATATGTAATATGGTGCAGGTGCTAAGGGCAAGTAGGAGCTTGGAGAAGGGAGAACTAGATCTTGTGATGGGAAACTCCGAGATTGTCCCGGTGGAAGCTCAAGGAAGGTTGGAGCTTTCATTCAAGACTAGTTATTCTATTTTATTGAAAAATGTCTGCTATTCGCCCTATGTGGCTAGAAACATTATATCACTTCATGCATTGTATGACGATGGTTACAAATTTTATTTTGATGATGATACTATTATATGCTTTAAAGATAACATTGTTTATTTTAAAGCTTTACCATGTCATGGCATTTATGAAGCAACTGCATACATTAATTCAACAAAGTCTATCATGAACATTGATTCTAGTTCCAAAAATGGTTTGGATAAGTATTCCTTATGGCATGGTCGTCTTGGCCACATAAACAAGACTCGCATCACCAAGCTTCAAGTGGATGGAATCTTGGAGACATTTGACCAAGGGTCGAATGATGTATGTGATTCTTGTTTACTAGGCAAGATGACAAAGGCACCCTTCACGGGGACAAATGGGAGAGGTAAAGACCTCTTGGACATCATCCATACGGATGTATGTGGGCCTTTTAAACATGTTACAAGGAATAACTCGAGAAACTTCGTAACCTTTATAGATGACTATAGTAGGTATGGATATGTCTATCTTGTCAAGCACAAGAATGAAACTTTTGAAGTGTTCAAGACATTCCAAAACGAGGTTGAGAATCAATTGGGCAAAACAATAAAGATACTCCGGTCTGATAGAGGTGGAGAGTATCTAAGTACCGAGTTTATCGATCATCTTAAGAATTGTGGAATTATTTCGCAATTAACACCTCCAAGGACTCCACAATTGAATGGAGTCGCTGAGAGGAGGAACCGGACTTTACTAGATATGGTAAGGTCCATGATGAGTCGAACTGAGGTACCTATTAGTTTATGGGGATATGCCCTAGAAACGGCGGTAAGGATCGTTAACCTTGCACCAACCAAGAAAGTATCGAAAACACCTTATGAAATGTGGCATAATAAGAAGCCGACACTTTCATATCTACGAGTTTGGGGTTGTCAAGCTTACGTGAGACGTGAGACTGAGGACAAACTTGAACCTCGATCGGAAAGGTGTTACTTTATCGGATATCCTTCTGCCGGTGTTGGATATATTTTTTATAAACCTTCTGAGAACAAAGTTTTTGTTGCTCGAAGAGCATTCTTCTTAGAAAGAGAATTGCTATCCAAACAAAGAGGCAACAAGGAAATTGATCTTGAGGAAGTTCAAGGATCAACCGATAAAGAACTTGAGGTTGGCACTAGCTCTCAACCTAGGACGGTTGAAACTGAGCAAGAAAATGCTGCAATACCTGACACTACTTCATCTCTTACTCCAAGGCGTTCTAGTAGAACTCGTTTCGAGCCAGAGAGATATGGTTTCTACATATCTGAGGGCAGCGAGTTAGTAGTGGACTCTGATGAGCCCTCTAACTATAAGGAAGCCATGGCGGGCCCTGAGTCTGCACATTGGAAAGAAGCGATGGAAAGTGAGATGCAATCCATGTCGGATAACCAAGTTTGGGAACTGGTTGATCCTACACCCGGGGTTAGACCCGTAGGGTGTAAATGGGTCTTCAAGAAGAAGACCGGCATGGACGGAACCTTGGATACTTTCAAAGCTCGACTTGTGGCAAAGGGTTTCACTCAAACACCCGGTGTTGATTATGATGAAACCTTCTCCCCAGTGGCTATGTTGAAATCAATCCGGATACTTCTGGCCATTGCCGCATTTTATGACTATGAAATATGGCAAATGGATGTTAAAACCGCCTTCCTTAACGGGAAGCTTTCCGAAGAGGTGTATATGACACAACCTGATGGTTTTGAACATCCAGAATATCCGAACAAGGTTTGTAAGCTAAAGAAGTCCATTTATGGACTTAAGCAAGCATCTCGCAGTTGGAATCTGTGCTTTGATGAGAAAATCAAGGAATTTGGATTTTCGAAAAGCAAAGATGAACCATGTGTATATGTCAGGGCTAGTGGGAGCACTATTGTCTTCTTAGTCCTATATGTGGATGACATATTACTCATTGGAAACCATGTTCCGAGCCTTAAGAGTGTAAAAGCTTGGCTCGGGAATTGTTTCTCAATGAAGGACTTAGGCGATGCGAGCTATATTCTGGGAATCAAGATCTATAGAGATAGATCTAGAAAGCTACTTGGGCTTTCTCAAAGTGCATACATAGATAAGGTCGTGAGACGCTTTAAAATGGAGGAATCCAAGAAAGGAAACCTCCCTATGGCGCAACGCTTGATGTTGAGCAAGACTCAATGTCCTACCTCCCAAGAGGAGATAGAAGTAATGAAGCGAGTACCATATGCTTCGGCTGTGGGATTGATCATGTACGCCATGTTATGCACTCGTCCTGATGTGTCATGTGCTTTGAGCATGACTAGTAGATATCAGGCTAATCCCGGGGAACCTCATTGGAAAGCTGTAAAGAACATTCTTAAGTACCTTAGACGTACAAAAGAAATGTTCTTGGTATATGGTGGGGAAGAAGAGCTAAGAGTAAAGGGTTACTCGGACGCTAGTTTCCAAACGGATAGGGATGACTGCCGATCTCAATCGGGGTTTGTATTCCTTTTAAATGGTGGTGCTGTGAGCTGGAGGAGCTCCAAGCAAGACACGGTGGCTGATTCGACTACTGAGTCGGAATACATTGCGGCAAGTGAAGCTGCAAAAGAGGCCGTGTGGATGAAGAAATTCATCCAAGATCTACAAGTGGTTCCAAGCATCACTGACCCTATTGAGATATTTTGTGAGAATGAGGGTGCAGTGGCCTTGGCGAAGGAACCAAGAGCTCACAAGAGAACAAGACACATTTTGCGCAAATACCACTTCATACGAGAAGTAGTTGAGAGTGGTGAAATCGTCATAAGCAGAGTAGCAACGGATGAGAACCTTGCGGATCCGTTCACGAAACCATTATCGCAAGCAGCTCATGATTCTCACACTAATGCTATAGGTGTAAGATTTGCTAGCGACTTGGTTTGAGTTTGTATATTTAGTTTGTTTGATATGTAAACTTTATTTTATATTTTGGGAACGATATAGACAGTATTGTAACTTATGCTTGTTTCGATATATAATAGAGATTATATATGCGTATGATACGGTTACATTCATAAGACTCTACTGTGTTCCATCTTAGCATGTTTAATCACTTCCGGAAATATTTTATATTTCAAACTTTCCACGGTCGGTCAATCTTGTGGAAGGAAGATTGAAACAAGACCGAGATAAGCATGTGACCTTGAATTCAAGATGGTCGAATTAAGGAGCAATGCCTATCTATACTTGAAAAGAGTTTCAAGTGATTGGAAGACCCATACCCAAGTATACTCCATGGATTATAGTCACGAGTAACTTGGGATGATAATATCTTACGTCCTTAGACCTGAGATGTATGAACCGCTAATCATATTTCTTTCTTACTTCAGTCTTTTTCAAAAGCAGTTCGTAACTGGCTGTGATAAAGGAAACGGCTAAGTAAGTTAAGGAGTATGGTTTAGGGTTATGCAGTCAAAAAGGGATTTGTTCCTCTGATAAGAGAGATATCATTGGGCCCCTCGATGATTGGGAGCTGACACCAAAATTTTGCATGGCCATGCGCAAGGAATATTGATTTAGAATCAGATATGTCCTTAACTTTTGGTCACCACCAATCAAGATCGAGAAACACAATCGTGGACGATCTGGAGATTGACACTCAATCCATGTCTCGTGTTCACATTGATATCGTGAACAAAAGGATGTTTAAGATCACTTATCTATAGGACCTTTCTTTATGAACAGGTTTCATTCGGATAACGAAACCCATACTGACTTGGGGGCAATGATGCTTTTGCTAGAGGCCGCTCGTTATCTGTGGTTTATTAGAAATGGTACATCGTGTGCAAGTGGGAGTTTGTTAGAATATACCCACCGATGCACGTACACCATTTGGAATCACTACCGATGATGTATGGGCCTATTGGGTCATACACCGGGGTCAAATCTGACAACAACTTTAGTAAAGGGATCAAAATCTGACAAAAGAGAAAAATTGACTTCGCAGGCCGCGTTAGCGCCGCTAACTATTAGGTATTAGCGCCGCTAAGTCCTAGAGGTTAGCGCCGCTACGGCTGCGTGGGCTTTGTGTCATGTCAGCTGACAAGCCGCGTTAGCGCCGCTTACTTTTATAAGTTAGCGCCGCTAAGTCTTGGATAGCGCCGCTAAGTCCGAACGGCACCCTTTTGTCATATCACCTTAAAGTTGGCCAATGCATGATAGGTTGCGTGTGTAACTCTCTTGGCCGGCTGTGGGAGTCTAGAAGACGTCCTGAGGTTTATAAAATGGACTTAACTCTCTCATTTGTTTTCTTCTTGGCAATACACACACTTGAGAGAACTCTTTAGTGCTTATATAGACTTAGTGAGTTCAAGAGAGTTTTTGGTTCCAGAGATTGATCCTTGCTCGTGGGTTGTTGTTCTCCTACTGATTTTCTACCGTGAAGAATCAAAGGGAGCTTGCTAGCTCAAGAGATTTGGCGTGTTGCCGGGGTATCCACTCGATAGTCAATTCGTTCTAGCCACAAGGAGCAACCACATCATCTTCATCAATTCTCTGGAGCTAAGGAGCTGGTATAACCTCCTTTACTCTCTGTCTTTGTTGCATTTCGTTTCATAGAGAATGATCCTTGTTTGGGGTTTTTACGTTTTATGCTTTACATGCTTGTACTTTGGGCCTTTTATGTTGTACCTTTGTTTCCGCTGCGTGCCCTGAGAACCCCAACAGAAACTCCAAGAAATTAAATAGAGCTTCAAGAAATTGAAGAAGAAGAGATAACACCACCACCGATAATCGAACCCATGGTTCAACAGAGAATTGTTGAATCTCAACCCGAGTCTGTTGTTGAGGAGGAAATGCAAACACAAGACCTTCGCAGATCTAGTAGGCCTCGTCATGAGATAGATAGATATCTAGGATTCTTTGTTGCTCAAGACGAAGAGGATTTATTAGAACCCACCACCTACCAAGATGTTGTTTCAGGTTTAGAATCTGAGAAATAGCTAGAAGCCATGAAGGCGGAGATGCAATCCATTTATGACAACAAAGTTTGGTAGTTAGTAGATTTGCCTCAACACAGTAAAGCTGTTGGGTGCAAATGGGTCTTCAAGAAGAAGACAAACATGGATGGAAAGGTGCATACCTTTAAAGCTAGGCTAGTGGCAAAAGGTTTCACGCAAACTCATGGTGTTGACTATGATGAAACCTTTTCCCCAGTGGCAATGCTTAAGACTATTAGGATTCTTATGGTCATATCAGCATATATTGATTATGAGATATGGCAGATGGATGTCAAAACCGCCTTCCTTAACGGGAAGTTGACAGAGGACGTATATATGATACAACCGGATGGTTTTGCGGATCCAAAGAACCCTAATAAGGTATGCAAGTTGCTAAAACCCATTTATGGGTTAAAGCAAGCATCTAGAAGTTGGAACTTACACTTTGATGAGGGTATCAAAGAATTTGGTTTTACCAAAAGTGAGTTCAAGTCGTGTGTTTACACTAAATTCAGTGGGAGCGCGGTAATCTTCCTAGTCTTGTATGTGGATGACATACTGCTAATAGGAAACAGTATGCCAGTGTTACAAGGAGTCTAATCTTGGTTGGGTAAATGTTTCCAGATGAAATACTTGGGAGAAGCTGCTTATATACTAGGTATAAAGATCAATAGAAATAGATCTAAGCGGCTTATCAGACTTAGTCAACTATATACATAGACAAAGTCGTGAAAAGATTCAAGATGGATGAATGCAAGAAAGGATTTATTCCTATGCAATCTGGCGCGATTTTGAGTAAGGCTCAGTGTACAGTGTCTAGTCAAGATAAGGGCAAGATGAAATTGATTCCATATGCTTCGGCAATAGGGTCAATTATGTATGACATGCTATGTACTAGGCCCGATGTTGCCTACTCTATTAGTGTCATGAGTAGATATCAGCAAAATCCTGGTGAGGATCATTTGGTAGTTGTCATGAATATTCTCAAGGACCTGAGATAGACAAAAGACATATTCCTAGTTTATGGAGGTTCGATGGCTGAGCTCAGTGTGACTGGTTACACTGATTCAAGTTTCCAGACCGACAGGGACGACTTTAGGTCGCAATCAAGATTTGCCTTAACCCTAACCGGAGGAGCCATATCTTGGAAAAGTCAGAAGCAAGATACAATATCAAATTCGACTACAGAAGCAGAGTATATTGCAGCTAGTGATGCGGCAAAGGAAGCTGTTTGGCTGAAGAAGTTTATCTCGTATCTTAGAGTTGTTGGCAGTATCTCTAGACCGATCGATATATTCTGTGATAACTCAGGGGCTGTGGCACAAGCTAAAGAGCCAATAGATCATCAGCGGACTAGGCATGTACTCAGGAAATATAACCTCATCTTAAAGATTATTGGAAGAGATGATATTCGACTGCAAAAGATACCGACGGACGACAACGTTGCTGACCCGTTGACGAAGCCGCTAGGTAGAGCTAAGCATGAGATGCGTGCGAGTTCTATGGAAATGCAGTACTTAGAACATAGCAGCTAGTTCAAGTTTTTGATTATTAACATAGATGTAACTTGAAACTCTTTTATTATGTATTTACATTTCATGGGATTGAAATAGGAGGTATTTACATAATTTTTTCTCGTTGTCTATTATTAGCATGTTTTAACGTATCCATGACAAGTCAAGTGATGAATTGTCTAAATGCCCGTAGCTACTTAATGTAGTAGGAGCTACATTAGGGAGGTAACGCTATTATGTATATTTGATGATTTATTCGGGGAAGAATAAAAGCACAAGGTTGTAACAAAATATTCATAGATATTTATCGGGGGATAAATATTGGCAGTGATCCGCATCGAGTTTATTTCATGGAGCGTCATCATAAGTAAACTTGATAGGTTGTCCTTAGACCTAAGATATATGGTTTGGGGCATGGTAACTTCTGTACTTTAGCTTGTTCTAACGTCACGCCGTAACAATGTGATCACAACGGGCATGTCTAGGTGCAGCGGAAGATGTGTGCTCAAATTGCAAATTGTGAAGATGGGATTTGCACCTCCTACTTTTAGTAGAGTTATTTCTGGGCCCCTCGACGGTTAAGACTACTGAAAATGCGTTGCCGCGCTCGGTTAGAATGATAGGTTTCATTCGGTAAACCCTAAGTGTAGAGTGTCGAGATCAGAGTCGAGAAAATCTGAGTATTTAGAATAAGACCCCTGCTCCATGTCTAATACTCACGTTATGGCATATCGCGATGCAAAATGAAAAGCATAGATAATCCAAGGGGTGGATTATATCTCTAGATGTAAGAGATCTAATAGTCTGGTTAACCTAAGTGTCTGGCTAGGGACCTCCTTACGCCAACGGTGTATCAGGAGTGTAACTTATCTTGCACAAGTGGGAGTCTGTTAGATTGTGTGCAGAGATAGATAACATGTGTCATCGTGTCCAATACTATGTGACACTAAAGGATCACGCTGCTACACACCCATTTAGAACATTTTGGATTTTACCACGTCGTGTGTAAGAATAAATAATTAGTTAATTAATTATTGAGAAGGAAAATAATTATTATTATTTATTATTTTATAAGGGAAATTAATATTTAAGTTTACATATTAATTGGACAAATTATTTAATAGTTATTAATTAATTAGAAAGGTCAAAGGGTATATTATACAATTAAGTGATAGTTTAATTAAAGTTGGGCTTTAATTAAATGGGCTTGGGACTTAATGAGGTTTATAATATAAATAACCTTTTAAGGTTTAAGGAATCAAGGGGATTATTACAAGTTGCAAAAAGATAACCCTAGCGCCTATCCTTCTCTCCTTCTGCGTCGAAGTCAACAAGGACCCCAGGTGTTCTCGGATTTTTACGATCGACGACACACACACACGCAAGTCTTGCGAGTTTGAGTTTGGTGATATCCTCAAGCAAACAATTACCCACGGGTTTTCCGCGGATCACTTCATAGAGCTATTTTAGGCAAGTAAACACTTTACCAATTGCAATCCGTGATCACAACTCTTAGGCACTTGCGGGATCTTAGGTACTCATAGCACCCATTTGGCATGTTTGATCCCTCCACACCAATTCCTCATCAACCCACTCTGATAGCTCGGCTAGAGCTCAACAACTACCAATGCGTTTTATGTCTTGGAATTGCAAATCGTCCGTCAAGATACATGGTGGTACTCTAGCCTAATGGCCGGCTCAGCTAGAGCTCGAAAACCGACCTTGCAAATTGCCACACGCGCCTTCCACACAGTTACGCAAAACCGATCTCGGCTAGAGCTCGACAACCAATCTTGTTTCACTAGATTCGGGCGGTGTAATCTTACGGGTGGTGTGAGATTCACTTTTAAAAAACGGGTTTTTGTTTTTCCGGGTAAAACACTTTTAACCAATTCTTGTCTATGTGGAGCACGGAGTTTGTAAACCAATTTAAAAACACTTTGATTTTATTATTTTGAAAAATTTTCTAGCATGCGAAGAACCTAAACAACAATGCAAGAAAATACACAAAATAAAATCAACCACGCATGTAATATATATCCGGTAACGAGCCAATGTGTACTCCTCCCACTTGATATATCCCGTCTTCTTCCGACCTCCGGATCCAAGTACTCCAAGACACCCTCCAATTGTCCTTGTTGGTTGCTTCGGTTCTCCTTTTACAATTTACAAATTTAAAAGGAAATGGCATGCAAGCCACAATTTACTATTTTAAACAAATACTACAAATCACAAAGAATAGAAAATCGGCTTGCAACCCGTCAAATATACAAACCGAATAAATAAATTAATTATTACAAACTATTGTGGTACAAACCACCAAATGAATGAATACATTAATTTAAATCAACCAAACACATCACATAGGTCTTATGGCTCGAAATGTTACTGGATGCAAATATTACAACCACACACAAGAAACAACAAAACTACACATGGTGTGCCACACAAAACCATGTAAATCTTATATTTCTTGATTAAGATTATCTAATCACTCAAGGCACTAATAATCCTATGTACATATGCATTAGGAACCTTAAACAAGTCAAAACTTCATAGTCATATATACACAATGTAAGTATATGCAATTAACCATTTTCATGCCAAAATGTTAATCCACATATAAATACACCAACGAAGACATACGGCAACTTAAACAAAGCACATCTCAAATTCTGGAACAATTCCAGAAAGTACAAGTAGCCCAAAAATCCAACAAAATGGATTTAAGGCAAAACTTTGCATTCTGCCAGTAAGGAGTTAGCGCCGTTAACTCCGGGTTAGCGCCGCTATCACGAGACAAGACAGTGACCGCTACAGACAGTTTAGCGCCTCTAACATAGAAAAGATAGCGCCGCTAAACCCTGGACAGAACCAAAAGTCACATTTTTCGGATTTTCAAAGCCACCAAGTGCAAAACCAGTGTAGAGGTGGCTTTGATACCACTGTTGGGGTTCGTGGTACAACGTAACGGAAGCATACAAGTACAAAAACGAAATTTTCAAAGCAAAAACAACCACAAAAGAACCTCATAAGTGTACCAAGCTCTACAACAAGTAATGCCACTAAAAACAGAAGAGAAATAGAAGTTATTGGGAAGTCATAGAAAAGGACCCCATTACTGCTGTTGATTTAGATGAAACAGGAAAACCAAAGAAGAAACCACCACAAAAAACTGATGTTGAAAAGAAAGAGAGGATGATTGAGATGAAAGCTCTCAGCATTCTTCAGATTGCTATTCCTAATGAATACCAGCATCAGTTCAAGAAGTTTGATGATGCTCATGAACTGTGGAATGCGTTAGAGAAGAGGTTTGCAGGGAATGCAAGTTCCAAAAGGAACCAAAGGGATCTTCTGAAACATGCTTATGCGAACTTTACCACTGGGAAGAATGAGAGTATAACTCAAATCTTTGATAGGTTCTATAAGCTGGTTAGTCAACTTGAGAGTGCAAAGGTTAAACTAGAACAAGATGATATCAATAGGAAGTTTCTTAGGTCCTTAGGTGAAGAGTGGACAATTTATGCTGCACAATGGAGAACTAAGGATTCTCTGGAAGATATATAGTTAGATGATCTTTACAACAGTTTGATTGTGTTTGAGGGAGAGATTGAGGGAAAAAGAAAGTCTGTTACCCCTAGCCACAATGTTACTCTCCTGTCATCCTCAAGTATGGACTTAAACCATTCTTTAACTAATTCTATTGATGGTTGTGCATGTACTAGTTCTGCTATTGGACTAGATGTAAACACTCCTGAGTGAAAAAGAGAGTAATATAGATGAGCTAACCAAAAAATTGGATGGTGTGGATATGGATTTGAGTATGTTCAAAGCAACAAATCTTAAGCTTGAAACCTTGTTACAATCACAAATCAGAGAGAAGGTTAAAACAGGTTTAGGATACAAACAGACCCCAGCTCCATACAATCACAACTACATAACTCCCATGTCTGATGTAGCTGATAGGTATGTCAATGAACCATTAGAAGAAGAGTTGAAGTCAGATGATCCAAAATTTGAAAGTGAAGAAGAAGGAGTTGTGTATGAAGTGAGTGATGACAAGAATGAGGGAATTGTGAAGAAGGAAGAGGTTATTTCATTTGAAAATCACATCTGTTGTGAACCTACAGCACCAAAATCCTCTTTACAACCTGTGATGTTTGTTAAAGCCTCCTTTGAACCATTCACCAGTGAAACAAAATCTTTCAAAGAAGTTTATTCTATAAACAGTTCCACTACTGTTGCAAACAGTCCCCAACAATACACTAACAGCAAACAGAACCCAAACAGTTTTAAACCAAACATCTCAACTGTTAGTGTTAAGTCCAAAGGAAAAGAGAAGGTTGATGAATTTCAAGTTAAGAAGCCAAAGATGGAAGCTTCAAAAGCACAATCTCAATCCAAATATGTGAAAAGGAATACTGAAGTGCCTGTATGCACATGCAAACAGCATGGTGTTCAGAAATTTCCTCCTTCAGCTCCAGTGAGAGGAAATCAAAGAAATAGAAACCAGTTTTGGTCACAAAGAACTGGTTTGCCTATTGTGAAAACCAAAAGGTGCTATATATGTGGGAGAGTAAATCACTTGGCTCACAACTGTTATCATAATTCACAGATCTATAGCACCCAAAAGCCAAGTACCAGAAAACAGGCTAACAGTTCTACAACTGTTAAATCAAAATCAACTAACAGTTCTACAATTGTTAAGCCAAAACCAAAAACTGTTAGTATGGCATAGGTGAAATTGCAGAAACAAATAGTTTCTGCAGAGGTTAAAACTGTCAATCACAACAGTTGGAAACCACATGTTCTCACCAAATACTCTTCACATAAAATAAAGAAGTATAATTTGGATGAAATCAAGAAGAATCAAACTCTGTTTAAGTATTATGACTTGAATGGTGTACCCAAGACCTGTATGGCCTGGGTACTTCCTGCTACTGACTGAATTTTATTTGTGCAGAGCATTCATAGGGCCGATCATGGATCAATTTGGCATGTGGATAGTGGATGCTCAAGGCACATGACTGGAAATCCACACTGTTTGAAGGATTTCAGAAAAATCAATGGAGGATATGTAGCATTTGGAGGAAATGCTAAAGGAGGAAGAATCACTGGTAAGGGAGCTGTAGAGGCAGGTACACTTACTTTCAATGATGTTTTCTTTGTTGAACAACTTAAATACAATCTATTAAGTGTGTCTCAAATCTGTGATCATGGAAACAAAGTCCTGTTCATAGACACAGAGTGCATTATCCTTCGAAAGATTTTAAACTGGATGAAAAGGATGTTCTTTTAAGAACACCTAGAAAGGATAATGTATACTGTCTGGATACACAAAAGGTTGCTAAACAGAATGTATTAAGTTGTTTACTCTCAAAGGCATCTCATGATGAGTCTGCTATTTGGCATAGAAGGATGTGTCACATGAACTTTAAAACCATGAATCTGTTAGCTAAAAACAATCTGGTAAGAGGTTTGCCCCAAAAAGAATTCTCATGTGATGATCATTGTGTAGCCTGTCTCAAAGGCAACCAACACAAAACTTCTTATAAGCCCAAAGAAGTTTCTTCCATTACTACACCTTTACAACTGTTGCATATGGATCTTTTTGGTCCTACATCTGTGGTCAGTATAGGGAAGAAAGCTTATTGTTTAGTCATAGTTGATGACTTCACCAGATTTACTTGGGTTCAATTTCTAAGAACTAAATATGAAACTGCTGAGTTAGTTAAGTCTCTTATTCTTAGAATTGAAAATCAATCTGATTTGAAGGTGAAAGTCATTAGATCTGATAATGGTTCTGAGTTTAAGAACTATGTGTTGGGGTTCTATGTACACAGCGGAAGCAACAAGGGACAACATACAAAGCATAAAATATAAGTAATCAAAGCATAAAACCCCAAACCATGGACCAAACTCTATAGCTAACTTAAGCAACATGTGAAACAGAAAGAGAAAAGGTTATACCCTTGCTCCTAAGCTCCAGAAAATCGGATGTGAGGTGATGATGAACAAGAGCGCAAAGAAGATCTCCTCTATCGAAGTCCACCCCGGGTATGGTCCTTTCTTCTTGTACTAGCAAGCTTGGATGATCTTCTTCCAGTAGAAATCACCACAAGAACAACCCTTGATAGCAGAAATTCAGATGGCCCTTTTGAACTCACAAGAACACTCTTATAGTTCTCAAGACTAAGTGTATATGTGGGTTTTGCAAAAGCTTGAAGAGATGGACAAATGAGGGTGTTTTATAAACTATAAAATGCCACTTCCTCTCCCCAAAGCCGGCCTCAGACTTCTGCACACGTTAGCCCACCCATTGGGCAAGAGTGGAGGTGAAAAGCAAAAGGTTTCATGTTGTCAGATGAAATTCCGCGCCGCAGGCCCGTAAGCTTCCGCGCCGCGGACACTCCGCGTCGCGTTTACTTAAGTGCTCCGCGTCGCGGTATTCGCCAGCGCACCAATCTTTCCATTTTGACACCATTGGTCCCTCCACTTATTAGGCTGTCGAGATAGGTCCCCGGTGTGCGACCCAATAGGCCCATACATTATCAGTAGTGATACTTATGGCGTACGTGCGTCAGTGGGCATACTCCAACAAACTCCCACTTGCACATGACACACCGTACCCTAAGACCACAGACAAAGAGCGGCCTCTAGCAAGGCATCTCTGCCCCCAAGTCAGTATGGGTTTTTATCAAAAACCAAATCTAGAATCAGTTACGAAATGGTCCTATAAATAAGTGATCATTTATCCCTTCGTTCGCGATATCCATGTGAACACGAGACATGGTTAAATGTCAATCTCCAGATCGTTCACGATTATGTTTCTCGATCTTGATTGATGGGGACCAAAAACTAGTTGCAATCGATCAAACATCATTGCAACTTGAGCATGGCCATGCATTTTACGTCAGCTATCAATCATCGAGGGGCCCAAGGATATCTCTCTAAAACTAGAGGAACGAATCCCTTCGACTACATTGCTCTGCTACATACACCATACTTTACCTAAAAACTCCCTTTATAACAGCCAGTTACGAACTGCGTTTGAAAGCAATTAAGTCAAAGCAGATCCATGCTTTGGAACACATGTATTTCCAGTCTAAGGACAAAATGATATTATCATCCTAACTTACTCGTGACATAAACCATGAAGTAAGTTCAGGTGCGGGTCATCCAGACACTTGGCCATTGCAAGCACAGGCGAAGTGTTGCGTCTCTTTTGTCTAATCCATTATTAGATAGCGACCAACCACTTCCCTCAGTCTTATCTCAAACTTCCTCCCCATGAAGAATGACTGACTGTGGACATTTAGAATGAAAAAGCATTCTGGGATGTATTAAACATGCTAAGATGGACCACAGTAAGGATTCATAAAATATTCGCCCTCGGCGTATCATTAAATCACATTTAATAATCAATATAGAATGAAATACAATACTGCTTAGCGTTCCCAAAGTACAAATACAAATCAAACATAAACCAAACATTACACTCAAACCAAGTCACTTGCGAATCTAACACCTATATCTCTAGTGTGAGAATCATGTACAGCTTGTGACAACGGTTTAGTGAACGGATCAGCCAAATTGCCCTCCGATGCTACTCTGCTGATGGCAATATCACCACTCTCAATAACATCTTTGATGAAGTGGTATTTGTGAGGAATGTGCCTCGTCCGCTTATGAGCCCTTGGTTCCTTAGCTAAAGCCACCGCACCCTCATTGTCACAGAAGATCTCAATAGGGTCGGATATGCTAGGAACCACTCCAAGATCCTGGATGAACTTCCTCATCCATACCACCTCTTTAGCTGCTTCACTAGCCGCAATGTACTCCGACTCGGTAGTTGAATCAGCTACGGTGTCTTGCTTGGAGCTCCTCCAACTTATAGCACCACCATTGAGAAGGAACACGAACCCTGATTGTGATCGGCAGTCGTCCTTATCAGTTTGGAAGCTAGCGTCAGAGTAACCATGTGTTCTAAGCTCTTCCTTACCACCATATACCAAGAACGTCTCCTTTGTCCTCCGAAGATACTTGAGAATGTTCTTGACCGCAGTCCAATGGGCTTGCCCGGGATTAGCCTGATATCTACTCGTCATGCTCAAGGCACACGATACATCAGGACGAGTGCATAGCATGGCGTACATGATTGATCCCACTGCCGAAGCATATGGAACCCTCTTCATTACGTCAAGTTCCTCTTTGGAACTAGGACATTGAGACTTGCTCAAAGTCACTCCATGCAACATAGGGGTGTTACCCCTCTTAGAGTCCTCCATCTTGAATCGCTTCAAGACCTTGTCGACATATGCACTTTGGCTAAGCCCTATTAGCCTTTTAGATCTATCTCTATAGATCTTTATGCCCAAGATATACGCCGCATCTCCCAAGTCCTTCATAGAAAAACAACTCCCAAGAAAAGTCTTAACCTCTTTCAAGGTTGGGACGTCGTTTCCAATAAGTAGAATATCATCTACATATAGGACAAGGAACACTACAGCGCTCCCACTAGCCCTGACATATACGCATGGTTCATCCTTGCTTTTCGAAAATCCAAACTCTTTGATTTTCTCATCAAAGCACAAGTTCCAGCTACGAGATGCTTGTTTAAGTCCATAAATAGACTTCTTTAACTTGCAGACTCTATCAGGATACTCAGGATGTACAAAACCCTCGGGTTGTGTCATAAAAACCTCTTCATTTAACTTCCCGTTAAGGAAGACGGTTTTTACATCCATTTGCCATATCTCGTATTCATAAAACGCAGCTATGGCCATGAGTATTCGGATAAACTTCAAAATGGCCACTGGTGAAAACGTTTCCTCATAGTCAATCCCATGAGTTTGCGTGAAACCCTTAGCCACCAGTCGGGCTTTGATGGTATCTACAGTTCCATCCATGCCGGTCTTCTTCTTGAAGACCCATTTACATCCCACTGTCTTATACCCGTGTATAGGATCAACCAATTCCCATACTTGGTTATCCGATATGGATTACATCTCACTCTCCATTGTTTCCCTCCACCTAGCAGACTCACTGCCCGCTACGGCTTCCCCGTAGTTGGTCAGTTCATCATGACTCACCAATAGGTCATTGCCTTCAGATATGAGAAACCCATATCTCTCTGGCTCTTGACGTTGTCTACCGGACCTACGAGGAATTAATGAAGTGTTGTCAGGTACCGACGCATTCTCTTGCTCGGTTTCAACCACTTTAGATATGAGTTCCCTCTCAAGGAACACAACCCTTCTCGCAATAAACACTTTGTTTTCGGAAGGTTTGTAGAATGTATATCCCATGCCTCCGGTTGGATACCCAATGAAGTAACAACTTTCAGACCTTGGTTCGAGTTTGTCCTCTACCTCTCGTCTCACGAAGGCAGGACATCCCCAAACCTTGAGATATGTGATCTTTGGAGCAACTCCATGCCACATCTCATAAGGTGTCTTTTGGACCTTCTTTGTCGGTACGAGGTTAAGGATCCTTACCGCCGACTCGAGAGCGTACCCCCAAAAGCTAATGGGTACTTCCGTGCGCCTCTTCATCGACCGGACCATATCTAACAATGTCCGATTCCTCCGCTCGGCGACACAATTCAATTGTGGCGTCCTAGGAGGAGTTAGTTGCGAAATAATCCCACAACTAACAAGATGATCACGGAACTCCGAGCTCAAGTACTCGCCTCCCCTATCGGAGCGGAGTACTTTGATAGTCTTGCCCAATTGATTCTGGACTTCGTTTTGGAATGTCTTAAAGACCTCAAATGCCTCAGACTTTTGCCTATTCAAGTAGACATATCCCTATCTACTGAAATCATCAGTAAACGTAACGAAGTATCTTGAGTTGTTCCTTGTAACATGCTTGAACGGACCGCATACATCCGTATGCACTATTTCCAACAAGCATTTAGCCCTTTCACCCACACCGGTAAAGGGTGACTTAGTCATCTTGCCTAATAAACAGGATTCGCATACTTCATTTGACCCGAGGTCAAAGGATTCCAAGATCCCATCCGATTGGAGCTTGGTGATGCGTTTCTCGTTTATATGGCCAAGACAACTATGCCATAAGGAAAACTTATCCAAACCATTTTTGGATCCAGAATCAATGTTCATGATTGCTCTATTATTTTCTATGTATGCATCGGCTTCGTATATACCACGACATGGATAAGCTTTAAAATAACAAACATCATTTTTAAAGCATAAGATAAACCATTTTCAAATTTAAACAAATATCCATCGTCATACAAAGCATAAAATGATAAAATGTTTCTTGCCACAAGTGGCGAATAACATACATCTTTCAAAATAATAGATAAGCCGGTCTTAAAAGTAAGCTCCACACTTCCTTTCTCTAACACCGGGACAACCTCTTTGTTTCCCATTGTTAGCTCCAGCTCCCCATCTCTCAGCCTTCTACTTCCCTTTAGCACCTGCACCATGTTACAAATGTGAGTGCCACAGCCGGTATCTAAAACCCAGCCATTAGATGTAGAAGTATGATGGAGTTCAATCACAAACGTACCTGAAGTAGAAGCGTCTGCTCCCGAAGCTCGTAGCTTCTTCAGGCCCTCTACGTACTTAGGGCAGCTCCGGCGCATGTGTCCCTTAGCCCCGCAGAAGAAGCAAATCGCCTCCTCCGGAGTCTTAGCTTGAGGGATAAGTCCCTTCGGCTTCGGCTCCGGGGCAGGGTTCGGATTGGGAGCCCCAACCTTACCCTTGCCTTTCCCTTTCGGGGTAGAGGCCGGTTTCTTCCTGTTCTTGGACTCACCCTCCTTGATGGCCAAGACGGGAACGGAGGTTGATGGCTTTTGCTTGGTCATGTTGGACTCGGCGGTCCGCAGCATACCATGCAATTCCATAAGGGATTTGTCCATCCCGTGCATATGATAACTTACAACAAATTGATCATATGACGGTGGGAGAGACCGTAGAATCAAGTCTACCGCCATCTCTCTCGATATGGCAAATCCCAACCTCTCGAGGCGTTCCACCAACGCTTTCATCTTTAGAACGTGGTGGGACACGTTCCCGCCCTCATGCAACCGGCAACCGAGAAGGTCGTTGAGACAACCATACCGTTCTTGCTTGGCTTGTTGTTGGAACATGTCCGACAACTAGCGCATCATGTCATAAGCACTCAAGTGATCCATCGACTTTTGCAAGTCGGAGCTCATAGTGCTAAGCATGAGGCAAGTAACCTCGTTGATGTCTTTGAGGCGTTTTTCATAAGCCTCTCTAACGACCCTACTCGTGTTGGATGCAGGGACCTCGGGGATGGGTTCCTCAATGGTGGCCAACTTGTCCTCATGACGGAGGACAATCCGTAGATGCCGTGACCAATCCATAAAATTGGTCCCATCGAGCTTATCCTTCTCGAGAAACACTCTTAAGGATATGTTTGACGTGGTGTGGTGGGTGCTAGTTGATGCCATCTATAATAAGCAAAGTAGATTTGGTTAGTTTGATTGAAATCCTCGTTAAAATAATTACCCCAAATGTTTAATGAAAAACAACTATTTTAAGAAGGGCTAAGAACCTTATTTCACCTTGCACCGTGACGGGTTTTCCGCGGATCACGTGGCAAAGTTATTTAGGCCGGAAACCATTGACCGATTGCAATCCATTATTGCAACTCTTAGTTCCTTGCGGGATCCTACTTGACAATCATTGTGCCAAGTTTGGCATGTTTGATCCCTCCACACCAATCCCAAATTAATATTTTACATGACCTCGGCTAGAGCTCGACGACCATATGAAAGATTAATTTGAAATTGTAAATCAACCATCAAGATACACGGTGATACTCTAGCCCAACGGTCGACTCGGCTAGAGCTCGACAATCGACCTTGCAAGTTGCCACACGCGCCTTCCACACAGCTCATGCAAAGGAAATCTCGGCTAGAGCTCGACGATCAACCCTTACACGACTAGATTTGGGCGGTGTCATCTTATGGGTGGTGTGCGATTTACATTTAGAAAACGGGATTTTAGTTTTCCGGTTAAAAAACCATTTTGAGTTTGATTACCAAAAGTGCCAATAACCAAAAGTTTTCACTAGTCGGATACTAAACCAGTTAAAATCCGTTTGTTAATCAAGTGTGCGCGCGAGAGTTGTCAAACCATTTTTAAAACTCTTTCGTTTTATTATTTGTCAAAAATTTTCTAGCATGCAATAGTCCTACAACTCATGCATAAACAATATTTAATAAAACCATCACACGCATACATAAGGTTGGTAACCATGCCCCTAAAACCTATGTGTTTTTCCCGTGAGCCACTATGGGAAAAACAAGTCATCTAAGGACAAAAACTCCTTGACTTGGATGTGCTCCCACTAAACCCTCCACCTCCATTGGGCCTTTCAGATTTCGTGTTTGCCAAGACGTCACTCCATGGACTCCCGATGGTTGCTCCATATTACAATTACATAGAAAATTAAATAAATGGCATGCAAGCCACAAATCCTATTTTTCTAGTACATATACATAATATGGAATATTTAAGTGGCATGCAAGCCACAAAACAATTACATACCAAATAAATAAATAAATTATTATTACAAACCATTGTGACCCAAAGTCACCAAATGAATGAATAATAAAACATACAATCAAACATCCACAAGGTCTAGGGCATTTTTCTAGGGTTACCAACAAAACAGGTTCACTAGTGAACAACAACAACAAGATCAACAACATGGTGTGCCACACAAAGACCATGTAAACTTATGTATAATGGTTAAGATTATTTAAAACACTCAAGGCACAAAATAATCCCATGTATTTATGCATTAGTAACACCAAACCATTTTTAGTGAAACATATTCATAAATACATAATGTAAGTATATGCAATTATTTATTTTCATGCCAAAATAATAATCCACATATAAATACACCAACCATTATACAAGGAAACTACAAAACAAATTTTTAATTTTTGGACAAAATCTAGAAACCAAAAATATGTGCCAAAAACCCAAAAATAAATTTTTATTTTTTTTTATTTAAAACAAAGTTTATAAAAAAAAACAGTCTGTACAGCGACATTCCGCGCCGCGGTTCCACAAGGGTTCCGCGTTGCGGAAACTGACGAACAGAAAACAAGACTTATTATTTTCGGGTTTTTCAGGCCACCATGTGCTAAAGTAGTATAGAGGTGGCTCTGATACCACTGTTGGGGTTCTATGTACACAGCGGAAGCAACAAGGTACAACATACAAAGCATAAATTACAAGTAATCAAAGCATAAAACCCCAAACCATGGACCAAACTCTATAGCTAACTTAAGCAACATGTGAAACAGAAAGAGAAAAGGTTATACCCTTGCTCCTAAGCTCCAGAAAATCGGATGTGAGGTGATGATGAACAAGAGAGCAAAGAAGATCTCCTCTATCGAAGTCCACCCCGGGTATGGTCCTTTCTCCTTGTACTAGCAAGCTTGGATGATCTTCTCCAGTAGAAATCATCACAAGAACAGCCCTTGATAGCAGAAATTCGGATGGCCCTTTTGAACTCACAAGAACACTCTTATAGTTCTCAAGACTAAGTGTATATGTGGGTTTTGCAAAAGCTTGAAGAGAAGGACAAATGAGGGTGTTTTATAAACTCTAAAATGCCACTTCCTCTCCCCAAAGCCAGCCTCAGACTTCTGCACACGTTAGCCCACCCATTGGGCAAGAGTGGAGGTGAAAAGCAAAAGGTTGCATGCTGTCAGATGAAATTCCGCGCCGCGGGCCAGTAAGTTTCCGCGCCGCGGACACTCCGCGTCGTGTGTCCTTAAGTGCTCCGCGTTGCGGTATTCGCCAGCACACCAATCTTTCCATTTTGACACCATTGGTCCCTCCACTTATTAGGCTGTCGAGATAGGTCCCCGGTGTGTGACCCAATAGGCCCATACATTATCAGTAGTGATACTTATGGCGTACGTGCATCAGTGGGCATACTCCAACACTATGAATTAAACAGCTTTTGTGAGGAAAAAGGAATTGAAAGACAGTTTAGTGCACCTAGGACTCCTCAACAGAATGGGGTGGCTGAGAGAAGGAATAGGACTTTGATAGAGGCTGCTAGATCTATGTTAGCTGATTCTAGGCTCCCAATGACCTTCTGGGCAGAAGCAGTGAACACGGCCTGCTATGTTCATAATAGAGTACAAATTGTCAAGTCTAAAGGGAAAACTCCTTATGAGTTGTTCCTTAAACGAAAACCTTTAATCAACTTCTTCAAACCATTTGGATGTCCCTACACTATCCTTAATACCAAGTCACAATTAGGCAAATTTGAGAGTAAAGCAGAAGAAGGATTCTTTGTAGGATATTCCACTCATAGTAAAGCATACAGAGTTTTTAACAACGTCACTAGGATCATAGAAGAGAGTATGAATGTCTCCTTCAATGAGAATATGATCAATATTGCAGGTAATGGTCCTGATTGGTTATTTGATATTGATGCATTGTCTAAATCTCTCTCTTTTGAGTATTCTACAGAAACAGTTGCAGGTGTTCCTACAGCTGTTAGTGCAAATCCACAAACTGTTTCAAACAGTTTTGAAACTGTTCGCACAAGTCCAACAAATGTTGGTGAAAACAAAGCCACTGAAGACTTTGTAGTAATTCCTTTGTTTCAAAATGACTCTTCCAATGCTGTTAGTCCAATGAATGATGATGCTGAACCTTCAAAGGATATGGAATCTCCTGTTCTCCAACGAAACAATGAATCTATTAATCAAACAGTTGCAGATCAGGAATGTAATTCTTCTAGGAATGAAAGTGAATCTGAGATTGATCTGTCTAATTTAGGGAATGTACTGAGTAAAGATAACATCCCTACCTTAAGAATTCACAAGGATCATCCCATAGAGCAGATTATAGGTAATCCCATCACTCCTGTCAGAACTAGAGGTATGCTGCAAAGTGAAAATAGTGATGTGAATCTTGAATAGTTTGATGTGAATGTCTGCTTTCAATCTCAGATAGAACCAAAGAAAGCAATAGAGGCTTTAAAAGACTCTTCATGGGTGGAAGCAATGCAAGAAGAGCTCTTACAGTTTCAAATTCAGCAAGTTTGGAAGTTAGTTGAACTTCCAAGAGGCAAAAGAGCTATTGGCACTAAGTGGGTGTTCAGAAATAAGAAGGATGAGAGAGGGATTGTAATCAAGAACAAGGCTAGACTTGTTGCACAGGGTTATACACAAGAGGAAGGAATAGACTATGATGATGTCTTTGCACCTGTTGCAAGGATAGAAGCAATCAGACTGTTCCTTGCCTTTGCAAGCTATAAAGGATTTAAGGTGTATCAAATGGATGTCAACTCATCTTTTCTCTATGGAACTATTGATGAGGAGGTATATGTGTGTCAACCACCTAGTTTTGAAGACTCAAAGTATCCTGACAGGGTATATAGACTGGATAAAGCATTGTATCGATTGCATCAGGCTCCTAGAGCTTGGTATGAAACATTATCATCATATCAGCTTGAGAATGGCTTTAAGAGAGGCACCATTGACAAGACATTGTTTACAAAGATTGTTAAAACAGAGATTTTGCTTGTTCAAATCTATGTTCATGATATAATCTTTGGATCCACTGATGACAGCCTGTGCAAGGAGTTTGAAGTCATCATGCATAAGAGATTTCAGATGAGTTCCATGGGAGAACTCACATTTTTCTTGGGACTACAAGTGAAGCAGAAGCCAACTGGTATATTTCTCAGTCAATCAAAGTATGTCAAAGACATTTTGGACAAGTTTGGCTATCAAGATGTGAAGATGGCAAGTACTCCAATGGAAACACACAAACTGTTGGGAGCAGATCCTAAGGGGGAGGCTGTAGACATACATTTGTATAGGTCTATCATAGGTTCTTTAATGTACTTAACTACTTCTAGACCAGATATAATGTTTACTGTGTGTGTTTGTGCCAAGTTTCAATGCAGTTCAAAGATGTCACACCTGTTTGCTGTAAAGAGAATCTTTAGATATCTCAAAGGCCAACCAAAACTAGGTCTTAGGTATCCTAAGGATTCACCTTTTGATTTGGTGGCATACTGTGATAGTGACTATGGTAGAGCTAATGTGGACAGAAAATCAACCTCTGGAGGATGCCAATTCTTTGGCTCAAGGTTGGTTTCATGGCAGTGCAAGAAACAAACAACAGTTTCAACTTCAACAGCTGAGGCTGAATATGTTGCTGCATCAAGCTCCTGTTCAAAAGTGTTGTGGATCCAGAATCAGCTTCTGGATTATGGTATGTCTTTCTTGAATACACCTATTTATGTTGACAACACAAGTGCTATTAGAATTGTCAACAATCCAGTGAAGCATTCTAAAACAAAGCATATTGAGATCAGGTTTCACTTCATTAGAGATTGCAATGAGAAAAGGTTAATCCATGTTATGAAAGTCCATACTGATGATCAGTTAGCTGATCTGTTCACTAAAGCTTTTGATGTGAGCAGGTTCAACTTTTTGATCTCAAATATTGGAATGATTAACATGGAATAATAGTTGTTTGTTTATCTATGTTTTCTCACTAACAGTTTGCAACTGTTAGTTTTATTGTCTAACAACTGTTTGAGTAAGTGTTCAGGGAAGAGCTGTATGTGATACAACTAACAGTTTTCAACTGTTAGTACATGTTGTTCACAACTGTTAGACAAACGGAATGTTCATTTAAGGGGGAGTACTTCATTTCAATAACAGTTGACGATTATTACAAAAACAGTTCTCAACTGTTAGCTCGTTATTTCCTTCAACTGTCAGTTTTGTTCAAAGGGTATTTTAGTCTTTGCAGAAACTCTGAGGAAGTTTGAATTGCATTTAATATTCGAAACATATATAAGCCATTCCCTCCTCACAGTTTCATTTACGCTTACTGAACTTCGATCAAACGCTAAAACCCTAGAATTTTGCTCTCAAATAGCAATGGCTCCCCTTCCGTTTGTCAAAGAACACACCATGCTTGCCTGCCTCTCGAAACCTGCTGATCTCAATGATTTCCATGACATGATTGACTATCTTTCAAAGTCAACTCTCCACACTGCTCTCACCATCAATCCAACCATCTACACTTCTCATATCGACCACTTTTGGAAACATGCTACACTCCGAGAAGCTGATGGAGTGCAATGAATTGATTTAAATGTTGATGGTTTGGCTGTTTCAATCTCCAAGGATACCATACGCCAACATCTTCAACTCAATGATCGCAATGGTGAGCTTTCTGAATGTGTCTCACTAGAATTTTTGCATGCTGAGTTGGTAAAACTTGGGTATGAGGGCCCTAGGGGAAAGGGTACCTTCTATAAGGGACAATTTTGCGCACACTGGAAGTATTTGATTCATACTCTCCAGTAGTGTATCCGTCCCAAACGAACTGGATAGAATGAGTTCGGAAGCAAAATTGCCTTGGCTCTAATATGTTTATCCAACAATCGTTGTTTTAATTTTTCAAAACTGATCATCAATGGTATGGTAAAGCATCTCGGGACCAAATATGGTCTCTTTTTTATGTACCCCAACTTTGTGCAAGTTTTGCTGAACTCTTTGTTGCCAAATCTCCAAAAACACAAGAGGGTCATAATTCCCTCTGCTCATGTGGCATCCACATTGAGCAAGATGCTAATAAATGGCAAAAGCTTCTCTGGTGCCATAACTCCACCACTCTCTACAATGGTGGAGTTTCTTTCAAGAAACAGAGCTGCTAGAGTTGAGCATGAAGCCCCACTTATTGCTACACCTCCAACTCCAGAACCCACAGATCATGATACTCAAATATTCCCCTCTGCTACCTTGTCTTAAGCTACAACACAAGCCCCCACACTCATAACGTTTAAAAAGAAAAAAGAGAACTGTTGGTGCTCCTTCCACCACCGTCTCCAATCCCCAAACTGTTAACCCTGCACAGGTGCATTCACCTGTGCAGAATATTCAAAGGGAAACCATAGTGCTGTCTCCCAGGCACGATGAGGAGGTGATCGCTCCACTAGAGGGTGATCATGTGGTTCTTGAGGCTGATGCTAATGTTTCATCTTCAAGGGATGAGCAGGCCAGTGTTAACATTGCTAAGACCTCAACAACGGCAACAGAGGCTGGTCAAACAGCTTTTGGAAATCCCCCAGTACCAAGAAAAAAGGGGTACTGGTGAGGGAACTTCAAGGAGTGACCCACCAGTTCTATCTGCCGATGATATGTTTACAGTGGCAACATTGGCTGACATTGAGGCAAGTATGAAACTTAAAGCATTGACGAATCCAGAACTTGTACCATTTTTTGCTGATTTCCTTTATCTCAAGAAAAGGAACTCTTTAGAAGACAAGCTCTTGGCCAAGCACAATGAGCTCATTATCAAGCAAGACAAACATATCAAGTTTTTGTCAGATACATTGAAGAAGGCTACTGATGTCCTTCAAGTCCATGATCTAGTGCTCAAAAAGTCCACAACAAGTGCCAGAACCCCTTCTCAAACAGTTCCAATCAAAAAGGGGGAGAAATCTTTAAAGCCAGTGGTGATTCAACCAACAGTTGCTGAAACAGTTGTGTAGACTGAACAAACAGTTGCACCAGATACTCAAACAGTTGCAGCTCCAGAGACAACAGTTGCTCCTATTCAACAACAAACAGCTGCTAGTTCTCAAACAGTTGAAGAAGAAGAAAGGCTGTCAGCAGTTGACAGAGTTTTGATAAACAAAATGATTATGACAGGAGATTATCCAACAACAGATGTTTTCAAAACATGGTCAAAGGCTAAGCAAATTCATCTGATTGAAATCGGTGCTCAAACTCTTAACATCAGCACATTCAAAATGGCTCAAAAGATAGATGATGGGTGGTTAGATGGCAAAGTCTCAAAACTGGAACCACTTGCACCTAAGCTAGGGTTTAAAGACATTGCAATTATTGAAGGAAAGAAAGATGAAAGGATGCCTCCTGTGCTAGGTAAGGGAAAGGAGGTTGTGGTTGATATTCCTAAGCTAAATCTCACCAAAGAACAAGAAGAAGAGCATGATCGTGAATTAGCACAAAGGCTGGATGCTGAGCTTAAGCAACAAGAACAGAAAGATCTTGAATTGGCTCAACAGCTTGCTGATGAATTCACTGCTGAAATCGATGAAGAAGAAAAGGCAAAGAAAGCTGGTAAGGGAGTAAAAAGAAAAAGAGTTGTAAGGAAGAAACCAGTTCCACCTCCTAAGCCAGCAGCTGAGAAGAAAAAGCAGACAGCTCAACCTCAACTGTCTCAACAATCCCAAACAGTTCAAACTAAAGCTGGTATGGTTCAAACCTTCCTACAAGACAGACTCAGGGTGGATGTGGAAGAAAGAATAGATAAACTTGTGGCAGAGCAACTAGGCCAAAATTCTCACATCACTGAGTGGAGATTCTAACTTCTAAGGATTAAAACTGGGAAGAAAGGGGTGACCATTGTAAGAGAAGTAGAGCCAATAGAAAGCTATGCTAGCTTCTTGCATCTAATGGAGAGTGTGACTAGAAGGGATATTCAAGAGATGTATGCATATGGAATAAGTCACTATGGGGGAGATGCAGAAATTGAAATCAGAGTTTTGATGAGGCACTTAACAAGTATAGGCAATCTACTGGGAATAATGCCCATGTTGATAATTGATGAAGTCTTCCCAATAATTTCTATGAAAGTATATGACAAATCAAGAGTTTATCATATGGTGATGGGAAAGCGACAAACTCAATGGTTTGATTTTGAGTTTGTTGATCATGGTAAAATAAAGCTTATGTATATGTTGAAAGCAAAGTTCATAGAATCAAGTAAAAAGTAAATTTTATTTTTATGTTTTGATTGTAACAGTTTGACTTTGCATAATTAATGATATATTTTCTTTGCTTATGTTAATTTTTCTATGGTTGAACCCTTAAAACAAACAACTTAAATGTATTGTTCAATACTTTAAGTTAGGGGGAGATTGTTGGGAAATTTGCTAAGTAATGGAAACTATTGGACATGCAAAGGTAAAACTGTTAGAGGAAATTTGTGAAAACAGTTGAAAACTGTTAGAAGTAATTCTGGGAAAACAGTTGCAAACTGTTAAGTGAAGTATGAAAACAGTTGTGACTAACAGTTGCTGTGAGCATTACAACTGTTAGTACAAAGTTCAGAACTGTTAGTTCAAGTGTTTACAACTGTTAGAAGACCTTGAAGAGAAGACTGTTAGAAGAAGACCATAACTGTTTCATTCAACAAACAATTTCTGTTGAGCTAATCATGGAAATCACTATCTTCGTGGATCTGAAGTATATCTTTATCAAAATTTGAAGATTATCAAGATTATCTCGGAAGATAGAAGATTACCTAACTGTCAACTATTCAAGGAGGATCAAGAGTCTATAAATACTTGGAATAGAATATCGTATTAGTAGTACTTCTTGATTTGATTATTCTACGCATTCATAGTTTATTGTTAATTTGCTTTTAGAAAGTGTCTAGCCTCTAAGTTTCATTGAAACCTAAGAACAAGTTGTGTTCTTCGTCTAACAAAAAAGTTAGATTAGAGGTGTTGGTGCTTATTGTAATCGTAATCGGTTTTTAATACATCTGGTGTTTGAAAGTGTTTTATTGTGTTGATTAATTGAATTGTTCTTGTGTTAAACCTTAAACATCAATTAAGTGTGATTCCGCAACTTCTTAGTTGATTGTGATCAAACTGAAAGATTATCTTTATACAACTCTGATTTAATTCTCAAAGATAATTCTTGTTATTGATATTTGGTAATATCCGATCTTGACAATCTCTGTGTGAATGGTTCTCCAAAGTTATGTAAAAAATGTACAAGACGAGTATGATGGTGAGATGACATATTTCCTAGGCTTGCAGATTCAGCAAAAGCCTGATGGAATATTCATTAATCAAAGCAAGTATGTTCTTGATTTGATAAAGAAATATGGTTACGATTCTAGTTCAACCATGAAAACACCCATGTCACCAGCTGTCAAGCTGAGCAAGGACTCAGATGGAAAGTCTGTATGTCAGTCTACCTATAGAGGAATGATAGGTTCATTACTCTATTTGACAGCTAGTAGACCTGATATCATGTTTGCTACATCTATTTGTGCAAGATATCAGACAGATCCTAGAGAATCACATCTTCAAGCTGTGAAAAGGATCTTTAGGTACCTTAAAGGTACACCAAATCTAGGTCTTTGGTATCCAAAGGACTCTGTAATTGAATTAGTTGGTTTTTCAGATGCTGACGTTGTTGGGTGCTAGTTAGACAAAAAAATCAACCATAGGAGGATGTCAAATGCTTGGAGGGAAGTTACTTAGCTGGTCTAGTAAGAAATAGAACTCAGTGGCTACTTCCACTGCCGAAGCTGAGTATGTTGCTGCAGGAAGCTGTTGTGCTCAAATTATGTGGATGCAACATTAACTTCAAGACTTTGGTATGAATTTTAGGAAAACTCCTATTTTCTATGATAACCTAAGAGCAATAGCCATTACTTACAATCCAGTCTTCCACTCAAGAACCAAGCATATAGAAATTAGACATCACTTCATAAGAGACATCGTGGAAAAAGGTAAAGTTGACTTAAATTTTATCTCCAAGGATGATCAATTAGCAGATATCTTTACAAAACCTCTTGATGAGAAAAGGTTTTCCTATCCGCTAACTAAATTGGGTATGCTCAACCCCTAGATAAGTCTCTAAAACCGAGCTTCAGCTTGACAAAGACTATGTGTCTTAAGCTGAGTGTACAGTTCATAGGTATGTCTTCATAAACTGTTCACTTGTTCAAACTAAGTGATAAGTTCACACGTTTGGTCTGTTCCAAACATGTTTTAACTACTAAGAGTGGTTAAAATATCAATTTTGGTTAGTCTCAAATAAAGATGACTAAGTGTCATTGATTCTGAGCTGTGTGCTCTACTCAAGCTGAGTGCTTGACTCAAGCTGAGTGATAAGTTTACTCAACTTGGTGTGTCCAAACCATGTTTTAATTACTATGTGTTATTAATGCATGAGTAATTGTATTTGGGTCAGTCTCAAGTCACGTTTTATACCAATTACATATTGGTATAATACAACAGTGTAAATAATATTTTTGTAAGTCAAGAATGTTATTTTACAAACTTATCCATTGGGATTTGATGTGTTTCATCTTGATTACTGTTACATCATGCTATAAGTTTGTTAGAGTAATGGATAAATAGGGATTTCCAACGGTAACTTTTCTCTCTCCTCAAAAAGGTATATATATCGGTTGTAACCGAAATTCAGAAGTTTACGCCTAGTTGACTTCTTATATACTTCTTATATCTTCTAAAATCACCTATTTGCTAAGTGCAATTCACCGTTCAATTGAACTTGAACCCCTAATCACTCAGTACGACTTTTGTAATCACTCAGTTTGAATCAATTTCAAGTTTGCTCAATTCTAACATGGACGGAATCATTCTGAATCTCCATTTCAGAATGGTAAGAGGTGCATTATTCAAGAACAACGGAATGCCTGTGATTAAGATTAATAATCAACAAGCCTGCCTCGCTATACCTGAGCGAAAACGAGGTAGAGGTTACAAAGCATGGGTGGATTACATGAGAAAATGCCCTTTGGCATTCGCTTTTACTGTAGCACCTATTCACGTTGTTCCTCAGCACTTACTGGAGTTCTAGTATACGTGTGTCTATGACCAGGACAAAGGGGAAATCCGAGGCACTGTGTTGTATAGGGAGAGAACCATTGTTCTCACAACTCAAAGGCTAAAGGAAGTTCTTCAACTCCCTCAAACCGATGTGTTTGAGCCTGCTGTGACGAGACAGGTGGCAAGGTCTGTCCTACCCTGAATGGGTCACCTATAAATAGAGGGTTTAATCAAAAAGGCCACATTTCCAACTGTAGGACCGTGGGGGTTCTAAACTAACACCCTAATGCTATGACTGATCTAGGATGAGAAATAGTGCGGAATATCTATTTCCCAAACCTCCTAAGGATTCAAGATCTGCTTAGCTGTCCGGCACACAGAGATCACGAAGAACACACAAATATTGCTAAGAAAATCACTAAGAAGTCACACATAATGCTTTATGGCTTCCCAGAACTCTAATTAACAATTATCGACCATTACCCGCGATAAAACACGGTTAAACCCTATTTATATGAACAGAAAATGCGGTATTTATGTTAAACACGTTTCTACCTTAATTAACTTTCACTACGCACGTGGTGCAACGCACTGCGCACGTAGTGTATATAGTACCCACGTACTAGACATTTTCTAATAATAATTAGTTAACTATAATTATCCAGCCTCACTGCGCACGTAATGAGCACCACTACGTACGTAGTGAGCTTCATCACGCACGTGATGACTTTGATTTATACTTAACCTTCCAAATACAAATCAACACATGATTATATACTTGTAAGCTTAAAATAAACATAAGTAAACACTTAGAATGAATAAACATGTAAACCATAAGTCAAAACTCCTTTGTATTATCATTCTAAGTAAGTAATTACATATCTGATTTACCAGAACTAGGGATTTACATTCATGCACTAACAAACTCCCCCTAAGACCTAGTTCTGTCAATAAAATGCTCAAAATGACAATCTAGCTTTCATAGTATTGTAGACTTGACTTCATGAGATCCAGCATAGATGTTAAAAGCAAAACAAACACTCTTTTCGGTTCAAATCATTCAAACGAACACACAAAATCCCCAATTTATCCCATTTTACATTTCGAGGGTCTTCGGGAGCAAAAATCGATCATATCTCCCTATTTAATGGATGAAAATGGTTAAAAATCATACCACTAAGATCATGAGTGAAAACCGAACACGAATATGAAGGCAAAATCACTCCTAACACACAGATTCGAAAAACATGATCGAGAGAAAAGCAACAATGCGTTTGAATGTTCTATATGCGTAATGGCTACAGACACACGTACCTGGCTTTTATAGCCACTACACTACGTACGTTGTGTGATACATTTTGGTGCGTAGTGAATGATATCAATGTTTAATCCGACTGAACTTCACTACGTACGCATTGAACTAAGTAGTGCGTGCGTAGTGGATTCACTGCGTGCGTAGTGATTTTAGGTATATGGATTCCTTTCGTTATGACCTTACCTGCACTACGCACGTGGTGAGATGTAAACCGTGCGTAGTGGCTCCATTACGCACGCGATGAAATCCTCATATGTGAAACTTGTTACTTTTCGTACTGCACTCAGCAATAAAAGATCAGTAACTTCAAGGCAACTAATAAACATTTAAGCACATCAAAACAGCAAGAACCTTTAAATATAAAGCAAAACACACCGAAAGAAGTTAGACCACACCAAAAATCTTTTTGTATTTTTCTGAATAAAAGAAACAGAAAGCAGACTATTCACAAACTAATTTCAGGGAGATCTAAATGCAACAAATTAAACTCTAAAACTAAAAGACATAAATAAAAAATAACTAAAAAGTAACCCTGCAAGAATTAAATTGCTGAAATTAAAATTTTTTTTTTTTTGTGAGAAGGTTCCAAGATGAAGTCAGTACTAGCATATCTAAACTTAGTTATCATTCATTTCAGAACCTTAGGCACAATCACACTCCCTCAATTTCTGATTATCTAGAGCTGAATACATGGTTAAGACTATCTCTTTTTAAAATCTCTCAGTGTTTTGACTCACTCAGTAGGTTGCACAACTTGAATACCCAACCACCATGCTTATGTGGTTTGTCATTTTGTCAACGCATTTTATGCTCTTTGACATAGAGGTCAATTTTTCACCTCTTTTGATAATTTCTGTTGAGCTTTAGTCACTGCATTTTATGCTCTTTGACAATTCAACACTAATAGATCAATGTATCTATTTCTTTTGACATCTCAGATTGGGGTTAATTTTTCACCCTCTTTTTACATTTTGCTCATTGTTATCTAACACATTTGGCATGGTAGCAGGTGTGTGCACTAGACTAAGTTAGTCTCAACTGTTATTGACTTGTAGACTTGGAATGTCTCGATAGTTTGAATCTTTGATGGATTTCCACATGCATAACCACTTATCAGCCTAGACTCTCATCATATGTCTTACACGCCATCTGTTTCTTATCTGATTTGACTCAAATTTTCAGACAGTTTTCTCAAGAATATGTACATGCCTTCAGTCCTAATTTTACTAGACATACTTTGTATTGAAAGCCAGTGTACCATCATTTTCCATTTGAGTTGGATCAACTTCTCATTATTGTTTTTCTGATTTTTTTTTTTTTTTTGTATTTTTTATGTTGCACCTATCTCCCGCTAAAATACTAAATAAAAGTAAATACCAAGAACAGAGACACATAGACACAGAAAATAAACACACAGAACATAGACACACAGGCACAGAAACGAAAAGTGCATTAAGTTGCATCATCAGAGACGACCTCACACTTGGTTTTCATCCCGTTTTCATTCACTAAGAACAAAAACCTAGGCTAATCAAATGCCTTAGTATACAGGTCTGCCTTTTGGAATTCAGTTTGAATAGACAATACGTCAATTAATTTCTTCTCCCAACAGTCCCGTATAAAATGATATTTGATACCAATATGCTTGGTCTTGGAGTGTTGTACTGGATTTTTAGTGATAGCTATGGCAGCAATATTTTCGACATAAATAGGAGTAGTAGAAAGTTTCAAACCGTAGTCCCGTAGCTGTTGTTGAATCCAGACGACCTGAGAACAGCAACTTGCCACTGAAATATATTCAGCTTCACACGTAGAGAGAGTAACCGCAGTCTGCTTTTTACACTGCCACGTGACAAGACGCGATCCGAGAAACTGACAACCCCCAGAAGTAGATTTGTGATCCTTTTATTTTTCTGACATTTGAAAGCAGGCTCAGATCGCCTGTCATGTTCCTGGATGCTCCACTATCTACAATCCACGTGTTATAGCCGCGGCACCCTGCACAAAGAGTAAAAAGTTAGTTAGCATTAGGAACCCAAGCCCGAATGGTCATGGGTTTCCCATCTTCTCTAACAATTGGCATGTTAATCCAAATACCAGTAGCTTTAAAGTCTGCATTGGTATCTGAACTATTTGACATTTTAGATTCGGGTTTATTGGTCCATTTTAAGTCTTGCCGGGGAGAAACCTTGTGATAAACACTAGAAGCATTAATCACCTTATGGAGTGGTTCTTTCCCTTTTTGACAGACCTCGGGACTTTTGGATTTAACAAATGTTTCCCCAAAAGTCTTCTTGATCTGAATAGGTTGAGTTGATCTTTGATTATTTTGATTAAACATTTTATTCCTTTGAAAATTTTCAGAAAAAGAATCAACTTTCCCATTGCAGCTCTGTTGTTGCTGCTCACACTCATAACTGATGTGACCAGGTCTCCTACAAACATAGCAAATCCTGTTTGACTGGTGTTTTGCAGGATTATGTGGCACTCTCTGATCAACTGGACATTTTGGCTCAACTCCTAGACTACGTTGTTTGGGTAGGATTTTAACTTCCCCATAAGGATGGATTGCAGGAGACTTTGCACCCTCTTTCCCTATTGTTCTGAGTGCTGCTTGGACATTTTGCATTAGAGTGCCTTGTCCAGTGGAATTGCCTAAAAGTTTTCTCATTCCAGGTTCAGGCATTTCTTCTTGTTTGTCCTCTTTCATCCGAGGCTCACCATCTACTCCCTTCATTTTTAAATCAGGTTTTGAAGTTGAAGCAGATGATTCATCAACCTTAGGAGGAAGTTTGTCAGCTTCAGAGAAGACATCTGTTTTCACCAGTTGATTCAACACTAGTGGTGGACATTTGGTATACTGCTTTTTGTCCTTTTCTAAATCGGAACCTTGAGCTCTTCGGTCGATTATGTGCTCAAATAGGTAAGATGAAGTTGAATAACTTTTAAGTTTCTGGTTTAGAGTTTCATAATCTACCTTAAAGCTAGCAAGATCCCGTTTCAGAGTGTCTATTTGATCGATGTAAAAAATTATAGCATCCTGTTTATTTAACAAAGCTACCTCTAGTTCTCTAATCTATCTATTTTGACTTTCAATTTTTTCTTTTAAAGTCTTTTCTCTTCCTTTAATAATCGTGTTCTCATGCAGTTTAGAGGTAAGTTCAGCAACTTGAGATTTCAGGAATACTATGTTTTGTACATAATCATTGCACGATGCACAGGAAAGTCCAAAAATGTTACTTACCTTTAAGTCAGCTTGTCCAGTCATGCATGCCTTAGGATCTTCTGATTCAGATTGTACAGTCACTGGCGTTGGTCCGGCAGCTGGCACCGAGGTTGGTTTGTCATTGTGCTCATCACTAGGCATTACGGATTCTTCCTTACTGGCAATAAATTCATCATCAGCTTCTTGGACACTATCTGTTTCAGATTGTGACTCATCATTCAGCTCCTGAACACTAGCCAAGTTGGTATCTGTAACTTCAAAAACAACATCATCTTTAAAGTGCACAGACCTGTCAATCCCCTCATCTTTTTGAACAACCGCCATTGCCTTGGTTGAACTTTCAGGAGATGTTTCTGATTTCTTTTGAGATGTACGGAAAGGATACTTAGGTCCTGAGTTCTTTGGTTTGTCACACTCTATAGCAAAATGACCCTTTTCACCACAATTGTAGCACGTGACAGCTGATTTATCAAAACCCAACTTGGTATCTTTGGTTGCTGTCAGCTCTATCCCGGTTCTCTTCACTAGTGCCTTGGCTCTCCTTACCAGATTACCATAAGACCATAGAATGTCCTGTCTTTCCATCTCATCATTATCTATCTGGTCATAATCTTCCTGAGTCAAGTAAGCATTTCCAATTTTACCCTTCAGCAGATCATCGTAGGAAGACACCAAAGCACTAAGCATCCCCATATGCTCCTTTACTTCTTCAGTGGTACCATGCTTGAAGTGTTCCGTGTTTAACGCTGGCCCAGATTTTTTGCTTGAAGGAGCAGAATATGGTGGTCTATTTGAAGTTTCAGGGGCAGACTTGTTTAAAGCACATACATTAGAAGTAAAAGTTGTATGCAATGGAGCATTTGATGAAATGGCTGGAGAAGCAATGGGTCCAGAGCAGTATAGAGAGGGATTTTGAACATAACTGCTCAATCTGTCTAGATTTTGCTCCTCCTGTTCATGCTCTTTCAGCTTAGTTATAAAATCATTTAGATCCATGCCTTCAAAACCATCACCATTCTTCAAAATCATTATAAATGGCCTCCAGCTCTTGGGTAGTGCCTTGGATAAAGTCTCTACTTGTTGTCTTTCAGAAACCTGCACACCCAGACTGTCCAACTCACTAAGAAGATGGTTGTATCTGTTAATTATATCAGGAAGCTTTTCATTCATGTATGCTGTGAAGTGATCAAATTCTTTTCTCAGTTGTGAGGCTTTGAGCTCTTTTAAAGATGCATTCCCTTCATTCCTCTTTTGCAGTGCATTCCACGAGGAATGAGATGTTCTATACCTTCTGAACTGGTGAAATATCTCATTAGGAATGACTTGAATCAAGTAAGAGTAAGCTTTCTTTTCAGCATCATATGCTTTCCTATGATCGTCACTCATCATGTCATAAGAAACTTCGATATTCCCTTCACCCTTAGGAATAAAATAATCAGCAAATATAGCCCTGTGCAGTCGTGGATCAATCCCATCAATAAAAATCCTAAAGCGTAGTTTCCAGAATGGGTAGTCTTCCATGGTTAAGAGTCGAGGTACTTTATTAATACCACCTTGTTCATTGTCCATTATCAGATTACTTAAAGCGGTTATAGTCTGTTTAGCAGCCATTGCACTCATATCAGACATTTTGATTAAAAAAAATAAAACAAAAACAAGTACAACGCACGCAGTGACCGGAATACGCACGTAGTGGCAGTGTACTACGCACGGAATGAAAAGGACAAGTAGACTATCACACAGACTCAGGTACGCACGGATGAAAGAACTTGTACGCACGAAGTGGATTCACCTCGTACGTAGTGAGTTACTTGTTTTCCAAGATTACTTCTAACACTAAGATTTAATACGTGCGAAATGAAGGACACTACGCACGTGTTGAAGACGCACTACACACGAACTGAACAAGGGTTACGGAAAGTTCTAGAACACCAAAAGACACTATGCACGAACTGAAAAGTTATACGCACGTAGTGAGAAGCACTACGCACGTGTAACCTTCAACAGTTAAGAAACTTTTAACGCAAAAACTCGAATCTTTTGATGAAAAAACAACCTGTTTATGACTAAACGCACGAAAAATCACTGGGAAAACAACAAACTAACAATCCTTGATGACCAAAACAGACACCTAGATCACAAAATCTTACGGAAAAGTGATCAATCAAAGCACAAGGCTCTGATACCACTTTGTAGGACCGTGGGGGTTCTAAACCAACACCCTAATGCTAGGACTGATCTAGGATGAGAAATAGTGTGGAATATCTATTTCCCAAACCTCCTAAGGATTCAAGATCTGCTTAGGTGTCCGGCACACATAGATCATGAAGAACACACAAAGATTGCTAAGAAAATCACTAAGAACTCACACAGAATGCTTTATGGCTGCCCAGAACTCTAATTAACAATTATCGACCATTACCCGCGATAAAACACGGTTAAACCCTATTTATATGAACAGAAAAGCGGTATTTATGTTAAACACGTTTCTACCTTAATTAACTTTCACTACGCACGTGGTGCAACGCACTGCGCACGTAGTGTATATAGTACGCACGTACTAGACATTTTCTAATAATAATTAGTTAACTATAATTATCCAGCCTCACTACGCACGTAATGAGCACCACTACATACGTAGTGAGCTTCATCACGCACGTGATGACTTTGATTTATACCTAACCTTCCAAATACAAATCAACACATGATTATATACTTGTAAGCTTAAAATAAACACAAGTAAACACTTAGAATGAATAAACATGTAAACCATAAGTCAAAACTCCTTTGTATTATCATTCTAAGTAAGTAATTACATATCTGATTCAGAGGTTCAAGCTGAGCACTCTGCTCAAGCTGAGCCAGCACACATTCAGACTACACCTGGTAAGATCTCTCCACATTCTTCTTCTTCTAACTTTTCTCCATCTTCCTTTGGAGACAAGACTGTAGTAAGCCCAACTCAGTCTAACCCATCTCCTCCACCTTTTGTCCATCATAAACTCCACTCTAAAGCCAACCTTTGTGTGCCCATTGCTACCAAGGAATACATTTAAACCTATATACCAAAAACTGCCAAAGGTGGTGGCCATAACTAAAGGCACCAGTAGAGCTAAAATCACATTGATTCCTCTACCGGCAGGAGTTGAGGGGGAGACATCTACTCTTCAGGTGCCAACCTCAAAGCTCATTCAAACCCAACAGCCTAACCTGGGTGTGGTGACTACTCAGCCCACACTTACTTAAGCTATAGGAGAGCCTACTACTGTGACTAAGCAGACAAACTAAGGTAACATTGAAATTCTGACCAATCCCCATGGTCAATCACCCCCTACTCACCACATAAGCCAACCACCTACCCATACTCATCACATTTTGAACCCAACAACTTCTCTTCACTTCTCACACTCTCCAGCATGACCTGTCAATGATTCATCTCAATACCAAGGTGAATTACAGGGTCCAACCTCTGGTGCACATGACTTTGAGGGTATACACCAACCCTTGAATAATACAACCAACTCTTAACCTTCTCAAGCTGCCTTAGATGATCTATTGAAATTTATTAAAGGTCAGTTTGAAACATTGCATCTCAAGAGAAGAAAGACCGAGAAGCATATGCTGCTGATATTGGATTCACTGGATGAAGAAGTGCTGAAACTAAAATCTGTAGTGGCTGCTCTAACACAAACTTCGACCCCTATTGATGATGACAAAAAGGGGGTGAAGGTTTAAGAGGCTAAAGAAGAGTCCGTTCAAGATGAGGCTCTGTTACTACTTGCTAAGGGAGCAGAAAAGCCACATCAGATTGAGAGGGAGAAAGAGAAAGAATCTGAAGTTGAGCTTACTGAAAAAGCTAAAGGAAAAATACCACAAGTAGCCAGCTCAGAGGATTCAGAATCCCCAAAGAAGAAAAGAATAAAAATGATTCTTGGTAAATCAGACTCAGATGAAGACTCTAAAGATTACATGACTTTGAAGGAAAGAGCTTCTCTGATAGCAATTAAAATATTAGAATAACAAGATGCTGACCAGCTTGGGATGTCTGTGGATGAACTAAGAAGAAGACAAATGAATGTACAAGCTGAGTTAGCAAATCTTCAGAATGAGAAAGAAGCAAGGGAGCAGGCTTGGGCTGAACAGATAAGAAAGTAGAATGATGAATTATCCAGACTCATACTGCCTATAGAGCACAAGGAAGAAGAAGTAGAGCTTCCTATTAGGAATCAACAAGAAGAAGAAGAAGACATAACTCAGTGTTATATCAAGACACACTTATCCTCTCAAATCAAAACACATTAACTAAGCACACTCCAAGGGATCGTAATTCTAGAGTTAGTGCTAGAAAATGGTGAAACACCTTCCCTAGATCTAAACAAACTTCACAGACTGTGATATTCGGAATGGAAGCAAGTAGCCATACTCATTAAGCACATGGAAAAGTCCTCTCCTAGAAATCAAGTTAAGTATGAGATCTTAAGGCTTCTAGCAAGAGCTAATGCGATGGATATCATACCTAGATCTGAGATCAGAACCCTACTTACTTCCTTTCACAAAGTTGGGAAGAAAAAGTTATCAAAGACAGCTGGACTAGCAAAAAGAAACAAGTACGATCTTGATCTTCCTGAAGGCATGGAGTTTAAAGAGAATACTTATGTTGAAAAGCCTCAGAAAGGATTTTTGTACTTGGACAGTAATGGTGAACAATGCTTCCAGTCTGATGCATCAATTTATATATGTGGGGTATCTCAAGTGCTAGCTCTAAGATTAATTGTGGAGAAAACTGAACTAAATGCCAGGTTCAGATATAGACTAAACAGAGCTATCAGATCACAAAAGGATCAACTTCAACACTTTCCAAATCTAATAGAAGTTCTTGAAGACATTAACAAAGAAATTAAAAAGTTTGAAAAATTGCATCCTGATCATAATTAATAGATTAGTTCTATCTGTGATTATTATATTAGTTCTAATAATTCATAAACACTAAGTGTGCATGATCTAAGTGATCAAAGTTTTGTATTCTGATATGTTCAATTTAATGAATACAAGTATTAGTTTGATATGTTCAACAGTTTATGATATGTTCATATTTATTAGTCTGATAAGTTCAGCTTGAATGAACAATTTGATTAGTTCTCGTTCATTAATATGATTGGTTGCTATGTTCAACTTGTAATTGATAAGTTCAATTAATATTTGATAAGTTCAAAATTAAAATCTTAGTAAGTTTGAGATTTAAAACATAATTATGTTCAACAAATTTAAGAACTGTTTGATGGTTTTGTCATCATCAAATAGAGGGAGTTTGTTGGCCAAATGATATCATCAGTTGAGATTTGATGAGACAAAGTTAAGTTTGTAAGATATGTTCTAAGTATAACTTAAACAGAATTATGAAGCTTGATCAGACTGAGCACTTATAGTATTTCAGACTGAGCATAAGCTGAGCACATATTTGATCAGCTTAGACTATATCTTAGTGAGTTTATCAATATGTTTGATAAGCTATGTGGGTCACCTAAGGTATAGGTTGAGTATTCAAATTGATGCGTTTCGAGATAAGTGACTCAGCTTATAGACTAAGTCAGCTCAACAGATTTGCTAAGTATGTTTTAGCCAACTCTTATAGCTTCTAAGGATGAGTTAGTCATTATACATGTTAATTCATGTTTGTTTTCGAGTTTCTTCTCGAAGGACTCAGCTTGATGAGTTTCAAGCTGAGTAACTCAGCTCGACTAAAGAAGTCAGTTTAAGAGAATTTAAATATGTTTTAAATTCCTTTTACTCTCTATATCTATGGCATGGATAAGAAGATTCCGGGTTATCCGTTAGTTTGTAGCACATTAGGATATGTTCTAGTTTGTTAGGATCCGTAGGAACATGATTATAAATACTTATCTCCTGATAAGTTTAGAGGTATGAGTGCCAGACTCCAATCTCACCTCAACTCATTGATCATATCTTGATACACCGTTTGTAAGTTCAACGTGATCAAGAAATTCACTGATTGCTAGGATTGTTCGTGTGTTCGATCTTCACGTCTGTTGTGAAGTTGGTAACTATTCAATCTGTGAATAAATCCTGTTTAGAAAGTCAGTTTGTATCTATAATCATAAGTTGATTATAGATAACAAAGTTTGAGAGATTGAGAGATTTGATTTACATTAGGTGATTACATATCAAGTGTTGCTTACTTGATTGTTTCTGTAATCATCTTCTTATTAATGAAAGCATTCGGTTTCATGTGGTTCTATGTGTGTTAACACTTTTTATTGATTTATTCAATTTTCCGCAAAAAGTGTATTCAACCCCCTTCTACACATTACTTGCTTGTTGATACTTTCACCAAGGGACCAACACCAGTCAACAAAGTTCACTCCCGTGAGTTTCTCCCTTTCTAGGAACATACGAAGTGAAAAGTTCGACGTGGTGTTATTATGATTTGACATCCTATAATAAAGAGAGTACGAGAATTAGTTAGTTTGATTTAATCCTCGTTAAAATAATTACCCAAAATGTTCCAAAAAACTAGTTATTTCAACAAGGGCTAAGAACCATATTTCACTCCAATTCATGACGCGTTTCCCGCGGATCACTTCATGGAACTATCTAGGCCGGTAACCATTTTACCGATTGCAATCTCTATTGCAACTCTTACGCACTTGCAGGATCCTATGACAACCATCTGTCGTTTGACATGTTTGATCCCTACTTGCACTAATCTTAAGCTTCGAAATTTTTGATTGACTCGTGCTAAGCTCGACAATCATTCAAAATTTCAAACTCAACATTGTAAATCGTCCGCCAAGACATATGATGAAAAACTCACCAAAGTTGGCTTATGCTAAGCTTGACAAACAGAATTGTGAATTTTCCACACTCACCTTCCACACATTTTATGAGAACTGGCTCGTGCTAAGCTCGACAACAAAAACTCATAATACTAGATTCAGGTGGTATCGACTTACGGATGGTGCACGATTCACGTTTCTTGGAAAAACGGGCTTTTGTTTCCGGTTTGGATTTAGATTAACTTGTTATTGACAAAACTTAGTTTTCACTATGTGTGAGCTAATCTTGTATGTGAGAATGCGTGAGAAAAGTAAACCATTTTTAGCAAATCTCTTGTGATTTTATTAATTTTGAAAAATTGTCTAGCATGCGAGACCTAAGCAACCATGCAAGATATAAAATCACATCACACGCATATGCAAAAGATTGTTAACCCTTGCCATATTCCTATGCGTTTTTCCCGTGAGCCAAAACGGGAAGAATGTGGTCAATCTATGGGACAAAAGGTCTTCGATGCAAGCTCCCACTAGAACCGCGATCTCTAATAGATTTCACTGGCTTCTATGGACATGTTACTCCATCTTCTTCTGGCTCTAATTGTGTCTTCATTTATCCAAGATTTAGAATACATACAATAGACAATAAATGGCATGCATGCCACGTTTTTCCTATTTATCTATTACAAATTACACGGATGAATAAAATGGCATGCAAGCCACAATATTATTACAAATATTTCTAAATTAATAAATTTTGCAACCCATGTGATAATAAAATCACCAAATGCATCCAAACACACAAAATCAACCAAAAGGGTCAAAGGCAAGGTTACCAACTCTAATCAATCACATAATTCCAAACAACAAACATGGTAACTGTTGGAACACGGTATGGAGCAAGGCACAGCGGAAGCATAAACAAAAAGTTTAAAACCCGTACAAAAACGGGTCCGTATCGTGTTCCAAAGTGAGAATCGTTCTACAAAACAAAATGCAACAAAAGAAACAACAAGAGGGCAGAAACTACCTCTTTACCTTGGCTCAAAAACGGCTGTAGCAATGCAAACCCGGGACAACCGAGAGATCCAAATGTATCTCCTCTATTGCTAGTCCACACCACGGCTAGCTCGACCCCCGTATGCTAGTACACCGTCGAGTGAACGTCTCTAATGACTTCACCTTCTGGAACAGCCAAGTTGAAGCTTCTCCTCTTGCACCAAGAACACTCAACACTCAAGAACTACTAATCTTAGTGTATAATTTGTGTGTACCCTTCAATATGCCAAGAGAAAAATTGAAGAGAGAAAAAAAAAGCAAGTCTCATGCATGCACTCTACTGATCCAGACCCCAAATGCCTCATTTGGCCGGATACAAGAGCCATCTCTCATTGGACCACAAAATGGCCCAATCAGAATTCACGATTTCATGCAGACAGACCTTCACGGCCTCTCACGGCCCGTGAAGATCCCGTGAATACTAAATGCGCCACGACCGGCCATAGTCCTTCACGGCCCGTGCCGCGTTCGAGTGAGTCGTAAGGGCGTTTTCTTCACGACCCCTCCACGACCTCTTCACGACCCGTGAAGACTCCACGAGCCGTGTAAAAGTCATTAGCCATTCGTGAGGGCAGTGGGCTTCATGACCCGTGGAGCATCCCTCACGGCCGGGAAGCCCCAAAATCAAACAATTTGATTTTTGGACCTTCTCTCTTTATCAATAAGCTGTCGGGATCAATCATTGGTGTGTGACCCAATAGGCTCGCACTTCATCAGCAGTAACACCAATGTACTTGTATCAGTGGGCATTCTCCAACAGACTCCCACTTGCACATCACACAACGTACCCAGAGGTATCACAGACAAGGAGCGGCCTCTAGCAAGGCATCCCTGCCCCCAAGTTAGTACGAGGTATGTCATCCCATACACAAGTACCACTTCACAACCAAAGGTTTGAAATGACCCTAGATAAGTGATCAACCATCCTTTTGTTCGCGATATCCATGTGAATACGAGACATGATACTAAGTCATTCTCAGTCCTTCACGATTATGTTTCTCGATCGAGATTGGTGGTGACCAAAATAAACAAGTTGCAATCGATTACCCAAATCATTGCACACTCGAGCACGGCCATGCATTTTGGTGTCATCACCCAATCATCGAGGGGCCCAGGGATATCTCTCTAAACAGAGGAACAAATTCCTTTGACTACATTGCCCACCACAGTGATCATACTCTGATCAGCTACTCCCTTTATAATAGCCAGTTATGGACTGCGTTCGAAAGCAACTAGAGCAAAGCAAACCAAAGTGATGCAGACACATGCATCTCCAGTATGAGGATGAACTAATATTATCATCCTGAATCACTCATGACAAGTACCACAAAGTGAATTCAGGTGTGGGTTGTCCAGTAACTTGAATCCCCTTTCAAGTACAGGCGAAGTATTGCGTCCCTGTGTCCCAATCACCATTGGACACATGACCAATCACTTCCCTCAGCCTTCATTCAGACTTCCTTCCCTTGAAGAATGACTGGCTGTGGACATTTAGAATGTAAAAACATTCAGGGAAGAGGTAAAACATGCAAAGTTGGAACACAATAAGGCTAACTGAGAGTACCCGCTACACGCGCATTACCAAACCCCTTTGATAATCGATACAAGCAGAAGCACCATATTGCTTAATGTTCCCAAAGATAAAGCATATCAAAACTTTAACTAAAACATACTCAAGCCAAGTTCAAGCAGACCTTAGTATGACATTCATCACTAGACTGCTACTATAGCTCAGTAAACGGACCATCCACGATGTTATCCGTGTGTAGTATGTCATTGATCATATCCCTACTGCAACCAACCACTTCCAAAGTGTGCGTTGATAGGATTTCAATCATTTATCCAAGATGTTATACCTTCATTGTTACAAAAGAACCCAATAAGGTAAACAATGCTTGATTCACAAAGTTTAGTGTGTATAAGCCATCGTACTCTCATTGCCTCAAAAGAACCCAATAGATTCAACAACGCTTTAAGACACACGCAAACTAACAACACCATATTAAAAAAGGATTACAAACCCCAATAAAGATTGACGGTTATCCTTTCTAGTAGAAGCTATCACAAGAGTAACAACTCACTTTAAGCTTCTTCTCTTTACATGACCACAAGAACATATACTCATATTTCTTGTATTCCATAAACTTCTTTGAATATCCCATATTTATTATGGACGCATAATTCTTAATTTACACTTGTTGCCAAGCTGTATTAAGACATTATTTCCAAAACAAAGTATGTGCTAGACATACCAAATAGGATTATGACAGCGCTCCCACTAGCTCTGGCATCTATCCAAGTTTCATCATTGCTTACTTGAAAATCAAACACTTGATTTTCTTTGCAAAGATTCCAAAACTTAGATTTACTCTGACTCCAAAAGGACTCCATATTTGTAGACTTCATAAGAACACTCAGGATGTAAGAGACCTTCGGAGAGTGTTGTGAACACTTCCTCATAAAATTCCTATAACGGAATGCGGTCCTTGCATCATACTGCCATAACACGGCATAAGCATCCCCTTAAACTTCAACATAACTACTGAGAGAATATCTTCATGTGATTCCTACCCAATGGTTAATCACCATGAAACCAATTACTTCCAGTCAGTATTTGAAGTTATCTACAAATTAATCCATGCAGATCTTATATCCAAAAGGTCTATATACACCATCAGGTCAAAACCTAGGTGTTGGATTAACCAAGTTCAAAACTTGAGAATCCAGCATGGAATATATATTATGTTACTACACTTCTCTTCTCAGCAGACTCAAGGGCCCACTACAGCTTCCGGTAATTGATGCATACATCATGTATCATCTATAAGTCATCGTCCTCAGATATAACAAATTATATTCCTCTGGTCTTATGATGACTCTTACCAGACATATTCAGAAGTAATAACTTTATGCCAGATACTCCAACATAGCCATGTTGAGTTTCAATCATTTCTGATTGAATGCTAGTGTCAACATCAGGTCTTTTATTTAAATCTCACGTTCTTCCACTGGAATGCTTCAGTTGTTCATTTCCCTTTTCGAGCAACCAAACCAGTTCTCAAAAAGGTTATGAAATGAATATCTAAAACTCAGAAGAACTATTAAATACATTAGCATCCTTTAAGTTCATCCATCTCCCACTAAATGTAGACTGGATAACTCTGATCTATGAGATTGACAACCAAAGAACACTTTCTAATCGAATATCCTTAGATGCTAATTTGACCATCTTTGCTGATTTAAAACAAGAACATTGCCCGTCACTACTTAAGTACACCTATCAAGCAGGTTACTTAAGTTTAATCCATCAAGACGGAACCATAACCAATATGTTTCATTCCTCCACTAAGAGATCCATGTAAAACATGTATCCTAGGTGAAGAGAATTATGAGGCAACCTCCCAATTCTTATGATGGTTTATAAATTTAGAATGTAGATGCTCAACATCTCGCAAGATTTGAGTATCTTTATTCCCTTTTGCCCTCTTTATTTTAAATTTGTTAAGGGTAAGTCTTGAACACCTCTCAGGTTTCAGACATTCGTCTAATAAATTAGACTTACCCATTCCTTCTACCATCATCGGTAAAGGTAACAAATCACATATAGTTAATCCTTATGATTTTTCTTGAACGGTCTTTACACAAACGTGCAAACTAAATCCAACAAGCATTTATTCCTCTCACATTTACAAGTGAAGGATATGTTTTAGTTATTTAGCCTTATAAGCAAGATTTGCAATCAACAATTGACCCAAAGTCAAAAGATTCCAAGTTCCCAACCACATGGAGCCTGGTGATTCAAGTCTTTTTTATATGGTTAAATCAACTATTTCATAAGGATAACTATTCAATAATCATTCATAATCATTCCATTACTTCTTTAAGCAAAAGCTTATAACAAATGCCAAGACATGAATAAAATTTGAAATAAATCCTTAAAACCCACAATTTCAAAATTCAAAGTAATATTCATCATCATCAAAGGCATAAAAGATACAATGCTTCTTGCCACGCAGGGCATAAGACAAAGATATAAATGAAGTAATAGTTTAGCTGGATGGAATGGCAAGACTCTTCTTCCAATCCTTCTAGTTAGGGACAAGCACCATGCTTCCCTTCTCTAAGGTCCAGCTCTCCATGCATCCATTACCTACTTCTGATTAACACCTGCGTTTTGACTAGCGTTCAAAACCCAGTCCTTATAAGTAGAAGATGAATGGAGTTTGATCATGAATGTACCTGAAGATGAGCTAACGTTCTTCCGTTTTAGGATACTTAGCTCTTCCAGGCACTTGGGCCAGGCGTGACGGCGCCAATTTCCAATTTCTCCGCAAAAATAGCAAACTACCCCATGTGGAACATCACCTTGAGGCACAATCTCATTGTCCTGCGACTCCACAATTACGGATAGCCTAGTCACACTAGACTTTCCTTTTGAGGTCAGTTTCTCCTTCTTGCTTACTTGTTTCCTAGTAGCCATAGTGGATGTGGACGAGACACGATCCTTCTCAACCATGTAAGACTGTACAGCCTTCAACATGTCTTGAAGTTCGATCAAGGATTTTTCCAAATTGTCTTTGTGAAAGTTCTTGACAAACTTCTCATAAGACGCGGGCAGGGACTGGAGGATCATATCCACAACAATCTCCCTCCCTATTGGAAGTCCAAGTCTCTCCAATTGGTCCATATATCCCTTCATCATAAGGAAATGGACATTTACATCCTCACCTTCCTGCATCCTACAACCGACCAAAGCCTTTATACACTCAAACCGTTCTTGTCTAACCTGCTGCGGGAACATGTCCTTTAGCCGGTTTATCATGTCATACGCACTCAATTGCTCAAGCTGCTAACGTAACTCAAAGCTCAAAGTCGATAACATGAGACAAGAAATATCTTGTGTATCTCTAACACGCTTCTCAAAAGCGTATCGAGTGGCCCAGTTCGCGTTGGTAGCAGGTGGCTTCGGAAAGGGTTCCTCAAGGATGTGCAACTTTGACTAGTGATGGAGGATAATCCTCAATACATGATACCAGTCAGCGAAGTTCACTCCTGTGAGTCTCTCCCTTTCTAGGAATAATCGAAGTTTAAAGTTTGGTGTGGTGTCGTTAATATTTGCCCTCTATAAAAGTGTACACGTTCTAGTTAGTTCCGATATAATCCTCGTTAAAATAATTACCCAGCTGGTTAAGAAAACCAAATTATCTTAACAAGGGCTAAGAACCTGAAAGTACCCCAATCCATGACGGGTTTGCCGCGGATCACTTCATGGAGCTACTTAGGCCGGTAAACGCTTTACCAATTGCAATCCGAGATTACAACTCTTAGACACTTGCGGGATCCTAGGTACTCAAAGCACCCATTTGGCATGTTTGATCCCTTCTCTCACCGATTCCTCATTAATCCGCTTTGATAACTCGGTATGGGCACAACAACTATCAAGGCGTCTTAAATCTTGGAATTATAAATCGACCGTCAAGATAAAAGGTGGTACTCTAGCCCAATGTCCGGCTAGGCTAAGCTCGACAACCGACCCTTGCGAGTTGCCACACGCACCTTCCACACAGTTACACAAAACCGATCTCGGCTAAGCTCGACGACCGATCTTGTTTCACTAGACTCGGGTGGTGTCATCTTACGGGAGGCGAGTGATTTACATTTGATAAAAAACGGGATTTTGTTTATAAAGTGGTCTTGTGGTGCGCGAGGTTTGTAAACCAATTCAAAACTCTTGGTTTTATTATTTTGAAAAGTTTTCAAGCGAGCGAAGAAACTAAACAACCACACAATAAACTAAACAAAACAACAACCACGCACAAGTAATATCCGGTAACATGCCCCTAAACCCTATGCACTTTCCCCGTGAGCCAAACGAGGAAAGCAAGGCCAAACTAAGGACACAGCCACTTGGCCCAGCTGGAAGTGCTCCCACTGAATCTGTAATCTCCAATGAACCTCTGGATCCACCATAGCCGATACGTCTCCTCCACGACTCTCGATGGTTGTCTTCGGTCTTCTTTTACAAATACATACAAATATTTGAAAAGAAACGGCGTGCAAGCCGCGAAATGCTAATCTAAGCTAATCTAACAATTACAAAGAATAGCAACCGGCATGCAAGCAAAAATCAAGTACAAAATACAAGACCGAATAAATTTAATTATTACAAACCAATTGTGGTACAAACCACCAAATGAATGAATAATTAAACACAACCAAACAACCAACACATAGGTCTAATGGGCAAGGCGTTACCGGATCAAACAACAAACCACAAACAACAACAACACGGTGTGCCACAACAAAACCGTGTGAAATGTATCTCGATTAAGATTGTTCAAACCTAGCAAAACACTCAAGGCACAAAGTGAACAATCCTTGTACATATGCATGAGTACCCCAAATACTTTGAGCATATATATTCATATATACACAATACAAGTATATGCATGTGTGCATTTCATGCCAAAAATCACCCAATACATATAAATGTACGAATCAAGATACATATGGGGCTTTTCCAACATCCAATCACTTTGGACAGATTCTGGAAAAACAGAATCGAAAGGAGCTAAAACCGAAAATATTTTTCTTTTGCCAAAAGGACAAAAACACTGTTCACAACGTCCTTCACGGCCTTTCACGGCCCGTGAAGCCCTTGAACTCCACGACTCTGACACACTGAAAAACCTTCACGACCAACACCCCACGTAACTGGTCGTGAGCCTTCACGACCGTGAAGAAAAATCTTCACGAGACTGGTCGTGAGCCTTCACGACCATGAAGATAAAAACTTCACGAGACTGGTCGTGAGATTTCACGACCGTGAAGAATAATCCTTCACGACCCATTAAGACATTCTGGACAGAATGTCCATTTTCGATTTTCAAGCCAAGAAAGTGCAAATTGTTTGTAGATTTGGCTCTGATACCACTGTTGGAACACGGTATGGAGCAAGGCACAGCGGAATCACAAACAAAAAGTTTAAAAACCATACAAAAACGGGTCCGTATCGTGTTCCAAAGTGAGAATCATTCTACAAAACAAAATGCACCAAAAGAAACAACAAGAGGGCATAAACTACCTCTTTACCTTGGCTAAAAAACGGCTATAGCAATGCAAAACCGGGACACCCGAGAGATCCAAATGTATCTCCTCTATTACTAGTCCACACCAAGGCTAGCTCGACCCCCGTATGCAAGTACACCGTCGAGTGAAAGTCTCTAATGACTTCACCTTATGGAACAGCCAAGTTGAAGCTTCTCCTCTTGCACCAAGAACACTCAACACTCAAGAACTACTAATCTTAGTGTATAATTTGTGTGTACCCTTCAAGATGCCAAGAGAGAAATTGAAGAGAGAAAAAAAAGCAAGTCTCATGCATTCACTCTACTGATCCAGACCCCAAATGCCTCATTTGGCCGGATACAAGAGCCATCTCTCATTAGACCACAAAATGGCACAATCAGAATTCACGATTTCATACAGACAGTACTTCACGGCCCGTGAAGATCCCGTGAAGACTAAATGCGCCACGACCAGCCATAGTCCTTCCCGGCACGTGCCGCGTTCGAGTGACTCGTAAGGGCGTCTCCTTCACGACCCCTCCACGACCTCTTCACGACCCGTAAAGACTCCACGAGCCGTGTAAAAGTCATTGAGCCATTCGTGGGGGAAGTGGGCTTCACGACCCGTGGAACATCCCTCACGGCCGTGAAGCCCCAAATTCAAACAATTTGATTTTTGGACCTTCTCTCTTTATCAATAAGCTGTCGGGATCAATCCTTGGTGTGTGACCCAATAGGCTCGCACTTCATCAGCAGTAACACCAATGTACTTGTGTCAGTGGGCATTCTGCAACAGTAACTAAATTACAAAAATATATTTTTGAATCAAATTTCCAGAAACGAAGAACATGACAAAAACCCGAAGCAAAAACTGGTTATATCTTAAAAACGAAAACTGTTCCAGCGTGCGTAGCCCGCTAACAACTGCAACAGAAAACAAATTAATTTTGTTTCGAGTTTTTCAGACCACCATGTGCGTTTAAAGTATGGAGGTGTCTCTGATACCACTGTTGGGGTTTAAGAAACAACCAGCGAAGCAAGGTACAACATGAAATGCATAAAGTACCACTCAATAAAGCATAAAACCAAGGAAACCCCAAGAATGTACAAAACTCCATAACTATGAAATGCATCATGAAAAACAAGAGAAAGAAGATAATACCCTTGTCCAAACTTATGGAAAAGTGTAGATGATGGTGGTGATAATCCAAGAAGCCAAAAATATCTTCCTCTATTGAAGTCCACCCCGCGTATACGCTAATCTCCTTTTACTAGCAAGCAATCGGTGATCTTCAATCAAGAAATCACTTCTGGGACAGCCAACCGAGTATTCTCCTTCCTCTCCTCTTTCTGAATCACACTTAGAGCACTCACTCTTACCATACCATGTAGAGAGAGTTTATTGTATGTGTGTGTAAGACAAGAGAGAGTTCCTCTAATTCATGTCACTTGTTCAAATGACCTCTTCCAGACCATTTCAAAGTCCCATGGCCGGCCTAAAGATTCCACGCTTTGATTGGTGGAGAATGGAGGCAACATGCAAAAGTTGCATGTAATCTAACACGGGTTAGCGCCGCTAACTCTTAGTAGATAGCGCCGCTATCGGGCCTCTAGTTAGCGCCGCTAACCTTTAAGAGATAGAGCCACTAACTCTAGAGAGTTAGCACACTATTTCCGCCAGCATGCCAACCATCTTGCAATTTGACCAAATCAGTCCCTTCATTTAGGTTGTTGTCGAGATTGATCCCTGGTGTGTGACCCAACAGGCACATACATTATCTGCAGTGATTCATATGGCGTACGTGCGTCAGTGGGCATATTCCAATATTTTCGGCCAAAAGAAAATATATGTATATTATTATGTATTTTATATTAATAATAATGTATAAATCAAGTAGCCTATTTAAAAAGATAACTGGATAAGTTATCTATAAATATGGGATTTATACCACAAGATTAGGGTTAACAATTAGCAAAAAGGAAATCAAAAACTCTCTCCCCCTCCCTCCTTGAAGTTTTTGGGGAGATAGAGATATCAAACCATAATCAAACCTGTCTATTAATTAAAAATAGGATTTCATGCTAACAAAATCACATATTCAGTTTTGTACTTGGTTTAGTGAAAAACATTTGTTGTTTTTCATGTTAGACTTAAAGAATTTTCTAAGTGAGGAATATCAGCTGATATACAAAAGCATCAGCTGAATACTGAGTATCAGCCAAAGGATCAGCTTCAGAAAGATCAGCTGAGGAGAAAAGACCAGTCTAGAAAGCATCAGCTGAGCATCTACAAGCATCAGCTGAGGGTTTAACACCATCAGCTAAGGGTTATCTCAAGATCAGACCAGCCATCAAGAAATCAGTTGAGTCTTCAAATCAGATCAGCTGATGCCTTCCATCTATCAGATAAGCTATTCAACTGTCTAAGTCTTTTTCTCTCATAAGCTTATCACCCAGAATAATCAGCTGAGCCATCTCAATCTACTGATCATATAGGTTGCTTAGCTTATACATTGTTACTATGATATGTTTTATTAGCTGAGCATTTATGATCAGCTGAGAATATGTTAGTAGCTGAGTCTTTCACATTTATCCTTAGCTGAGCAAAAAATATGTTTGCAGTTTAGTATCTATTAGCTGAGTCATTATACAGTACCTCAGTTAATGATTTCCTATTGTGATATTTTCTTAAGTCAAAGGCAGAACATGTGTTGTTCTATTATGCCTTTAGATATGTCTTTGTAAATGTATTAAACACTTTTTGGATCTGCAAAGATACAAAACGGATTGATCTTGATCCTCTGGAAAAAGGTGATAGATACTTTAGAAGAGAAGATCTCGAAGATACATTTCAACAACTAAGTATAGCTGGCAACTCCATTCTTGGTAAAGTCAAATCTTCAGAAAGCATGGTGTTGTATAAAGTACAAGCATGGAAAGAGAAGTTTACACTCCCAAGGCTAAAAGGTAGTACTCTAATCACTGATAAGGACGTTTGCTTTATACACGAAATGTGTAAAGCAAGTTTACTTTTCACCCACTAACTCTATCTATTATAATATTATTAAATCAAGTACCTTTTGTCTCCTTCTCTTCTCCATGAACCAGATTTATATATATTCACTTGCATGGGAGCATGCAAAGTATCGGAATTGAACACTTAAATCTCATAAGTTGAGATTGAAGAATTGTTAGCAATATATTTCTCAGTGTAATCAAAGTTGTTCATGTGTTGAACACCTTAGACATTGATCTGTTGCCACCTTTGTTGAACTTAGATTTTCCACATCTAGTTCATGTAATTCTTGATTCAGATCAATAATAATTATATAAAGTACATCTGTGTGTTCTTATTTTTTAAATTGCTATGTTTGTATTCAACCCCCTTCTACAAACATTTGTTGTTGTAGTATCCATCCGGGACCAACAACTGGTATCAGAGCAGGTTAGACAATCAATATCTAAGATCTGCTTTGCTTACTCTTAAACTGCTTCTACCCCACACTATCAAATTGCCACTCCAAATGCTACTTCTAATAGTTTCTCAAATAATGGCTCACTCTCAAGGTGTCCAATGTTTGATAGGGAAAACGTTTCCCTTTAGAAGAGTAGAGTTCATCACTACATGTCCAGCCTTGATGATATGATGCTCAAGACTGTTACTAGAGGCCCCTACATTCCTTCCTCTACTTTTGAAGTTACTGCTACTACTGATTCTACTCCTGCAACTGAAAGATATGTTGTCAAAGTTGTGCATCAATGGTCTGATGAGGACAAAAGGCTTGTTAATCTTGATGTCAAAGCCAGAACAGTCTTAGTCTCTGCATTAACCAATGAAATCTATCAACAAGTTCTTAATTTCAAAACTGCAAAAGAGATGTTAGATACTTTGACTGTTGCATATGAAGGCACTGAAGAAGTACAGGAGAATAAGAAGCTCCTTCTTGTTAGAGAGTATGAGTTCTTCTTTGGTCATAAAGGTGAAAGTCTTACCCAGACCTACACCAGGTTCAACTGCCTTGTTAATGATTTAAGAAGGGTATATGTTCTCAAGAGCAAGAAAGAACTTGTAAATAAGTTTGTAGACTCCCTCCCAGAATCGTACGATCATTTTATCACTATGTTAAAGCATGGTGAGAAAATCAAGGGACTTTCACTGGTTGGTCTTTATGGTAATCTAATGAATCATGAACAATCAGTGAAACAAAGGAAACTCTCTACAAAGGATATAAAAGAAGCTGCAAAAGCTCCATCAATTGCCCTTAGGACAAAAGATACAAGATCTATGAGTTTTGCTGCAGTTGTGGATGACTCTAGTGAGGATGAGTAAGAGATGGAGTCTTCTGAAGAAGAAGAGCAAGTAGCTGATGGGGAAGAAAATTTGGAGGACATGGACAACATTGAAGATGCTGTTGAGCGAGCTTCCATGTTGGTTAAGAGGTTCAAACCATTCCTCAAAGGAAAGGGTGTCAAGAGGTTCGGGAAGAGACCTTTAAAAGGTAACAGGTTCAAAACCAAGTTGTTGGTCCCTTGGTGAGAATAATAAAAAGCAACAGATGTGTAGAAGGGGGGTTGAATACACTTTCTGCGGAAATGGAACAAATCAAAATAAAGTGTTACACAAAGTAAATCAAACCACAATCGAATGCTTTGCTTTTCTTTAATAAGAAGATGATTATAGACTCTATCAAATAAGCAACTCTTGATATGTAAACACCTAATATAGAGAGTATTTATAATCGTCGTTGTACTTATTTCTGAGTCGTACCTCTAAACTTATCAGGATATAAGTATTTATAATCCTGTGCCTACGGAATCTAACAAACTAAGACTCAGCCTAATTTGCTAACTAACTATCGGATAACTCGGAACCTTGAATCTTGAATCTTATTATCTTGAGTCTTCAATCTTCAATATTGATTCTGAAGTCTTCTTATCCTTCCCGTAGACATAGAGAGTTAAAAAGATAAGTTTAAAACATATTTAAACTTTCTTTAGGCTGACTTCTTACTCGAACTGAGTTACTCAGCTTGAAACTCATCAAGCTGAGTTCTTCGAGAACAAACTCGAAAACCAACATGAACTAACACGTATATTAATAAACTCGTCCTTAGAAGTCCTAAGAGTTACCTAGAACTTATTTAGCAACTCTGTTGAGCTGACTCAGTATATACGCTGAGTCACTCAGCTTGAAACACATCAAGCTGAAAGTTCAATATATCTTAGGTGACATACACAGCTTATCACACATAGTGATAATCATACTAAGATATAGTATAAGCTGATTGACCATATGGTCAACTTATATTCAACTTATGCTCAGTCTAAAACACTATACGTGTTCAGTCTGATCAAGCCTCATAATTCTGTTTAAGTTATATCTATAACATATCCAACAAACATAACTTTTTCTTATCAAATCTAAACTGATGAGATCATTTTCCCAACAAACTCCCCCTATTTGATAATGACAAAATCATCAAATAGTTATTAAGTTTGTTTAACATAATTATGTTTTAAATTTCAAACTTATCAAGATTTTAAATTTGATCACATCAATTTTAAGTGGAACATACCAACTTTAAGTTGAACTCACCAACTAAATACATTAATGAATAAGAATTAATTAACTATCCATTCAACCTGAACTTATCAGACTAATAATTATGAACATATCATAACACAGTTGAACATATCAAAATTATATACTTGTATTAATTGAACAAACCTTAAAACAAAAGTATTGATCACATAGATCATGCACACTAAGTGCTTACAAAAATATTAGAACTAATCTAATATTTACATTAGAACTAATCTAATTAGTTTATCTAATGAACTCAGGATGTAGAAGCTCCCAAATGCTGATCTCCTTATTGATCTCATCTAGTAGTCTTTCAGCTTCTTCATTTCCTTTTAGTTAATTTTGTTGTATTCTAATGAGCTTGTTCAACCTATACTTTATTAGCTAATTCGAATCATCATCACCATAACACTTTCTAATTTTCAAGGCATCCTCAGCTTTTAAATAGCAAATCTCATTCAGCTTGATAAAGCTAGGAGTGCCTGCCTGATCCTTGAACATAAGGCCTTGAATAGGTGTGTTGATACTTTGATTTTCCTTGAATTCTACACCCTCAGTCATTCTGAACAGATTTTCCCATTGCAGACCATGAACTGGAACATACCTCAGTTCTTCAGCTCGAGCAATCAACTTGGAGACTTCAGATAGAATTTCTTGTTTGATCTGAATTCTTTTAAATTTCTTGAGCAGCATCATTATCCTTTGCCATTCAATGTAGTTCATCCTGTGAACATATCTTAGGTCCATCCCCACTGTTGATTTGTCACTAAGCTCAAAAGTGAGAATGACAGCTCCATTTGCTCTGCTCAAGGTCATTCCTCTAATCTCTTTGTTGAAGATACTTCTGAAGTAACATTCCTGTAGTTCTGCATCTGAGTATGGGATTAGATCAGGTCTTGGACTAGTGTATGTAGCTTTTGCTTGAGCCAAACTTTTCTTTCCTTATCTTTTTTCTTGGTCCTTTATCTCTTCCTCTTTTCTCTTTCTCAGCTCATCCACAGAGATCCCAAGCTCATTTGCTTCTTCTTGCTCAAGCAACTCTATTAACTCTCTTGTAGCTTCTTCTTCTTCTATCTCTTCCTCAGTCTCAGCAACACTGTCAGCTTTAAGTTCAGATTCTACTACCTTTTGTCTCTTAGCTGCAGGTTCCTCTTTATTTATTTCTAAATCCCCCTCAGCCTGAGCTTGCCTCTCTACTCCTTTAGCTAGTACTAGTAGAGCTTCAGCCTCAGCTTGAACTAGTTCAGCTTGAGCATCAGCTTGAACCTTCTCCCCCTTTTTGTCATCATCAATAGCGTTTGAAGTCCTTTGTTGTTGGAGTGCAGCAACTGTAGAGGCAATCTCCTTAAAATCCTTTGCCAGCTTCTCAAGCCTCTGATAAATTTGAAGTTTATGCTTCTTCTGCTTTAGGTGGAACAGACCAAATTGAGCAGCAATGTAGTCCATCAGCTGCTGGATGCTGGAGGAGGCAGTTTCATTTTGAGGAGAGTCTTTGGGTGCATTATCCAAGGATTGGTGTATACCCTCAAACTCATTTGCACCAGAGTTTGGACCCTGTGAATCACCTTGGTATGAAGATGAAACATTGACAGGTCGTGTGTGTGGGTGTGAGAAGTGAAGTGAAGTAATGGGGCTCGAGATGTGAAGTGTATGGGTAGGTATTTGGCTAATTGGTTTGGAGGGGGGTGGATGACCCTGGGGATTGGTCATTTCTTCAATGTAACCTAAATGTGTCTGCTTAGGCACAGTAATGGGCTCTCACGTGGCACTGGAGAGTGTGGGCTGAGTAGACACCACACCCGGTTTAGGCTGTTGGGTTATAATGAGCCTCGAGGTTGACACCTTAAGAGTAGGCGTCTCCCCCTCAACTCCTACCGGTGGTGGGTTCAATGTGATCTCAGCTCCAGTGATGCCTTTAGAGGTGGCACCACCTTTGGCAGTTTTCCTGGTGTAGGTTTGGATATTCTCCCTAGCAGCAGTGGGCATACTAGAGGTAGCTTAAGAGTGGAATTTTAGTTGGAATGAAGGTGGAGGAGATGGGTTAGACTGGGTTGGGTTTACCACAGCCTTATCTCCAAAAGTAGATGGAGAATAATGAGAAGAGAGAGAAAGTAGAGAGGTCTTACCAGAAGCAGCTTCAATATTTGCTAGTTCAGCCTTAGCAGAGTGCTGAGCTTGAACCTCGGTGTCAGCTTGGGAAGCTCTCCCTTGATTGGATCCCTCTTCTTCACTCTCTGATGAAGCTGCCTCTTCTATCAGTAGCATGGGCTCACTCAGACCCTCTTGCTCAGGGAAGATATCGTTATTGAAAATCTTGGAGCTGAGTGTAAGAAACAGGAACACATCCTGATCAGCTTCATATAGTTCTGTCCCCAGCTCGGCTTCAAATGCCAAGGACAGGTACCTTATGAAGGGTACATGAAGATCCCTTGTGGTCTTCATCACTTGGACCCTGAGTTCGTTGAAGATGAGCTGAGGATAATCCAAGTTTCTGGTGAAGTACATGTTGTACAACAGCTGCATCTCGAACTCGTTGACCTGGTATAGTCCTCCAACCTAGGTACCAAGTGAACGAATCATTGTGGACACTACGAAACCCCAACTGGTTGGAAAGGTGGCCTTTTTGATAACACCCTCTGTCTGCGGGTGACCCATTCTGGGTAGGGCTGACCTTACCATCTGCCTCGTGACAGCAGGCTCAAACTAAGCAGATTTAAGGAGTTGAAGAACATCTCTTAGCCGCTGCACGGATAGGACCACTGTTCTATTTCCATTAAGATCAGTCCCTGTAATCTCTCCCCTGTTTTGGTCATACGTAAATGTGTACCAGAACTCCAGTAGATGTTGAGGAACAATATGGAGGGGTGCACCACAGAAGGTGAATGCCAGGGGGCATTTACGGACGTAAGCCACCCAGACGTCATATCCTCTGCCTTGTTTCCTCCGAGGAATTGCAAGATAGGCCCGGTTATTGTTGACTTTAAGCAACGGCACTCTATTTTTCTTAAACTAAGCACCTCGAACCATTTGATCACCGAGAACTAATATGATTCCATCCATTTTTGATTGATTACATTGAGTAATTTGTAATTTGCACTGAGCGGTACAGAAATTGCACTTAGCAACTTAGTGTTTGGAACGGACGAATATACTAAGCAATTGAGATGGTTGCAGAAGGTATTGTAGAAGGTGAGAAGTCAGAATTGTAGGCGTAAACTTCTCTGAACCGGTTATGAGCGATATATATACCTTTCTGAGGAGAGAGAAAAGTTACCGTTAGAATCCCATTTTTATCCATTACGGCGGAAAAATTACGGCTTGATGTAACAGTAATAGGGTAGAAACACATCATCTTCCAACGGATACAAGTGTAAAATAATATTAGTGACTTACACAAATATGATTAACATTGTTGTATTACACTAATACCGAATTAGTATAATATGCGATTTGAGACTGACTCAAAGACGCCGAGACGCATGAATCAATAACACTTAGTAATGAAAACATGGTTTTGAACATACCAAGTCTAAGTAGACTTATTACTCAGTTTATATCAAACACTCAGCTTGAGTTGAGCACTCAGCTTGAGTAGAGGACACAGCTCATGCTTAATGACACTTAGTCATTTATGTTTAAGACTGACTTAAACATAAAATTTAGCTATACTAAGTAGTTAAATATGTTTGGAACTTTCCAAACATGTGAACCAATCACACAGTTTTAGTTAGGCATATAGCAAGACTCAATGACACTTAGTCATTTAAGTTTGAGACTGTCTCAAACTATATCTTAACTATACTAAGCAGTTAAAAATTTGTTTGGAACTTACCAAACGAGTGAACTCATCATTCAGCTTGACAGGTTATACAGTTTATGAAAACTTATTTATAAACTGTGCACTCAGCTTAAGACACTTAGTCACTTGTCAAACTGAAAAACTCAAATTCTAGACACGTAGCTAGGGGTTGAGCATACCCAATTCACTTAGCTGATACATAAGCCTCTTCTCATCAAGTGGTTTAGTAAAGATATCTGCTAATTGGTCATTAGTGGAGATAAATTTAATGTCAACTTTACCTTTTTCCACGATGTCCCTGGTGAAGTGATGCCTAATTTCAATGTGCTTGGTTCTTGAGTGGAAGACTGGATTGTAAGTTATGGCTATAGCACTTTGGTTATCACAGAAGATAGGAGTTTTCTTGAAACTCATACCAAAGTCTTGAAGCTAATACTGCATCCATAGGATTTGAGCACAACAGCTTCCTGTTGCAACATATTCAGCTTCAGCAGTTGAAGTAGCCACTGAGTTCTGTTTTTTACTAGTCCAGCTGACTAACTTCCCTCCAAGCAGTTGACATCCTCCTGTAGTTGATTTTCTATCTAACTTGCACCCAGCATAGTCACCATCTGAAAAACCAACCAACTCAAATCCAGAGTACTTTAGATACCAAAGACCTAGATTTTGAGTACCTTTAAGGTACCTAAAGATCATTTTCACAGCTTGAAGATGTGATTCTTTAGGATCTGTCTGATATATTACACAAACAAATGTAGCAAACATGATATCAGGTCTACTAGCTGTAAAATAGAGTAATGAACCTATCATTCCTCTATAGGTAGACTGACACACAGACTTACCATCTGAGTCTTTACTCAACTTGACAGCTGGTGATATGGGTGTTTTCATGGTTGAACTAGAATCAAAACCATATTTCTTTATCAAATCTAGAACATACTTGCTTTGATTGATGAATATTCCATCAGGATTTTGTTGAATTTGTAGGCCTATGAAGTATGTCATCTCACCCATTATGCTCATCTTGTAATTTTGTGACATTATTTTGGAGAACCATTCACACAGAGATTCATTAGTAGAACAAAAGATAATGTCATCCACGTAGATTTGTACAAGAATCATCTTATCTATACTACCTCTGGTGAAATCCATTGCTAGTATATAAGTTGACAGTGTATCATACCAAGCTCTTGGATCTTGTTTAAGACCATACAAAGCCTTGTCTAACTTATAGACATGATGTGGAAACTTTGAACTGACAAAGCCATAAGGTTGTTTCACATAGACTTCCTTTTGAAGTTTACCATTTAGGAAAGCACTATTCACATCCATTTGATAGACTTTGAAGTCTTTATATGCTGCATAAGCCAGGAAAAACCTTATGGCTTCAATTCTAGCAACAGGGGCAAATGTCTCATCATAATCAATTCCTTCTTCTTGCTTATACCCTTCTACTACCAGTCTGGCTTTGTTCCTTACTATCACTCCATCCTTGTCCATTTTATTTCTATAGACCAACTTAGTGCCTATAGTTGAATGATCTTTGGGGGTAGGGACAAGGCTCCAGACGTTATTTCTATCAAATTCATTCAATTCCTCTTGAATAGCTTCAATCCAATCCTCACCCTCTAAGGCCTCTTTAGTCTTCTTTAGTTCCATTTGAGATAGAAAACCAAAGTGGGCAGCATAGATAGCTGTAGCCTTTGATCTGGTCATAACCCTTTCTTGGATATTTCCAATGATCTGATCTTGAGGATGGTCTTTGAGGAATTTGAATGTTGTAGTTGCAGAATCTGGTTCTGGATCGGACTGATGTGGAGAGTCTTGAGGTAAACTTATCTCCTCAGTCTCAAAAGCAGCATTGTCAACAGACTGATGATCACTGAGATCCTCAGTCTGAGTGACTTCAGCTCCAAAGGGGTTGATGAACTCATTATCCTTCTTAGCTTGAAAATTCCTTGGAGCCTGTGATGATTTCTTTGAAGAACACACATCATCATCACTATCATCTCCCATGACATACATAGGATTTGACGTATTGGTTTCCTCTGGTTTTTCAAGCTCACTCAGACTAACCAAGTTAGCTTGTCTTTTCTCAGCTTGATCAAGACTGTCTTCATCAAATGAGACATGAATTGATTCTTCTATAGCCTTTCTCCTCGTGTTATATACTATGTATGATTTGTAGATCGAGGAATAACCAACGAATATTCCAAGATCAGCTTTGGATTCCAACTTTTAGAGTTGATCTCTTTGATTCAGCATGTAGCATTTTGAACCAAAGAAATAAAAATAACCTATATTGGGCTTTCTAGACTTATACATCTCATATGATTTTTTACCCTGTCTTTTGACAATGATTGATCTATTTTGAGTATAATAGGCTGTACTGACATCTTCATCCCAAAAATAGAGTTTCAATCCTGCCTCACACAACATTGTTCTAGCAGCCTCAATTAGAGTTCTATTTCTCCTCTCAGCAACTCCATTTTGATGGGGAGCTCCGACATATGAGAAATTTTGTAATATTCCCTTTTGTTCATAGAAGCTTACATGGGTAGAGTTTTTTAACTCAGTCCCATGATCACTTATGAGTTGCTTTACAGACTTACCTTTCTGCAACTCTTCCTGTTTGATAAAACTTATTATCTCCAGGGCACCCTTGCTTTTGTCTTAAAGGAATATTACTCAGGTGAATCGTGAGAACTCATCTACTATCACCAGTGTGTACTTCTTGCCACATAGGCTTGGAGTACTTATGGGTCCAAACAGATCCATATGCAACATATGCAATGGATCTGTTATTGAAATTTTTTTCTTTGATTTAAAGGACCCTTTGTGGTGTTTCCCTTGTTCACAAGCTGAACACAATTTGTCCTTGACAAATGTGATCTTTGGAAATCCAGACACTAACTCTTTATTGGATAGCATATTTATATTTTTAAAATTCAAATGTGACAATCGTTTATGCCACAACCAACTCAGCTTAGGAACAGATTGTGTTTACAAGCAGATTTCAGTATAGAGATCAGTAGAGTTAAGATCAAGTAGATACACATCTCTTTCCCTTTTAGCTATTAATACAGGCTTTCCCTTAGCATTATATATTGTTCCTGATTTCTTCCTAAAAGTAACAATGTTGTCTTCATCACAAAATTGGGTGATACTAATTAGATTGTGCTTAAGACCCTTGACATATGCAACCTTCTGGAAAGTAACTTTTCCAGCATTCATCCTCCCATAGCCTTTAGTTCTTCCATGAGAATTGTCTCCAAAAGTTACTTTAGGACCTTCATCTTCCTGGAAATCACTAAGAAGTCCTTTCCACCCGGTCATGTGCCTTGAGCATCCACTATCCAAGTACGATTTACTTGAACCCTGCACATGATATAAAAACTAAACACATTAGTTTTGTTTGGGAACGCACTTCTTGGTGGACCTGGTTGTTCAGCTTGAGCAAGAGCTGAGTCCTGTGTAGACTGATCAGCCTGTTCTTGTTCAGGCTATGAGATTTCAACATCACAATTTTTAGCCTCATGACCTCTACTTCTGCACATGTAGCATCTCCTTCTTCCAATGATTACAGGAGGTAGAGTGTCTAATAATCCTTGTGAGAACTTGCTCTCAGTTTTAGGATTATATGAAGTGGATAAGTTTTCAACATTCTTTGCAAGTTGATTCACTTGATGTTCACTGACTTTGGACTTACCTTTGTCAGATCTTTGTTTGTTATCCTTTTGATTGGAAGCTTGACCAACAAACTTCTTTTCCATGACCTTGGACTTACCTTTGTCATGCTTACTGGAGTCACCAGTTTCAACAGGTTTGGACTTACCACTGTTGATCTTCTTGGACTTACCAAGATCTACAACTTTGGACTTACCATTGTTGTGATTTGACTTCTGACGTATAGTGGTCTTCCTATTCTTGTAATTTCTCTCCGAGCCAGATAGAGAATGTTGTCTTTTGAAAGGATTTTGATTAAGCCTTTCTATGACAGAAGTTCTTTGAATAGGCTGAGTGCCTAATCTATCTAGCACCGACTTACTATGCTGTTTGGATGTTGAGCACTCATTTCCATGATCTTTAGCTTTTACAAACATATTGTATTTCAAGTTTTGATCATGTCTTTTCTCTGAGGCTGACTTCTGAGACTCAATCAGTTGTCTATCCTTCTCAGAGTCTGTACTTGCTATCTCATCATCAGCTACATAAGCTGTTGTTTGATAGTCACCTCCAAGTACAGGTTGTACCTGTTTAGGAATTTGCTGGTTTATGCACTTTTCAGCAAGCTTTGATGACTTACACCAAGACTTAGTGACCTTTTGAAGTTGGTCAGCTTTGACTTTAGCTTACTGAAATTCTTCACTTAGAAGTTTATTAATATGTCTTTGGCATTCAAGATAACACTGTGCTTTCTTACCAACATCAATGAGAGATTGATTTTCCTTAATCTCATCTTTGAGTTTAGATATTTCAGCTTTGAGGTCATTTTGAGACTTAAGGCTGGTCTTGAAATCATTCAGCAAATAAGCAAACACAAGACCCTTTTCTTCATCGGTGTAAGTGTAGAAATTACTGACCTTGTACATGGAAGCAGGATCCCAATTACTAAGCTTGCTGTTTTCCTCGGCTTCCTTCATGTCAGTTTCAAAGATTGATTCGGACTGACCATAATAAACCTCATCTAATTCTAACTCTTCATCTTCTTGAGCCATAAGACATACATCATCATCTGAGGTAGATGATTTTGTATCCCAGGTTTCAGCGTATAGTCCTTTTGCATTGGGTTTGTCTTCTGGCTTTCCTTTCTTGAGCTGAGTGTATTTATTCTTGTATTTTTCAGCTCTATACGCATTCTTATCATCAACTGATGCTGATTCTCCCTTCTTTAATCTGCACTCAGTAGCAATATGTCCCTTCTTCCAACAGTTGAAGCACACAGCATTCTTGGGATCAAAGGAACTCTAACCATTGCCCCTGTCAGATCTTCCTATTCCCCATTGAGCTCTTCTCAAACGTCTGGCTAACATTGCTATTTGCTCAGTGATAATCTGAACATCATCAGTATCACCTGAGTCTGAGTCTGAGTGGTCAGCTTGGGATTCTGACTCAGTCTTAGATTCAACAACTAGTGCCTTGGAACTTTTCTTCTTTTTCTGTGCAACCAATGCAACTTCAGCTTTATCCAAGGATTCCTTAAGTTGTTGTTGAGAAGTTCTCTTGTGCTCTGTGATTTGTTCATGATTGAACAAGAACCCATAAATGGACTCTAGGTTATACAAATGCAATGTTCCTCTAGCCCTCAGTGTTGTGATTACTTCATTGAACCTTTCTGGTAACACATCCAGAAACTTCAGCACGAGTTCAGCCTCTTCCTTCTTAATGCCTACACTTAGCAGGTCATTAATCAAGCAATGAAACCTAGTAAACACATCATCCAGGGTTTCATTCTTCTTTGAGAATAAGTTTTCATATGATCTATTTAAATGATTCTTCTTCTGCTGTTTGACCAGATGTGTGTCCTCATATGTAACACACAGAGTATCCCATATCTCTTTTGCAGACTGACACCTAGTCACAGTATGCAAGATCTCGTTGGTCAGGGCATTTGCCAGAACATTTTTTGCCTTGTCATCCAGATTTTAGAGTTTCCAATCTTCATTAGTCCATGATGCAACAGGCTTTCTCATATCCTTTTCAGTTCTGCCAGGAGACGTATGACTGACAGTAGCAGGTATCTTGGGATGATTGGTCCTTTTGTAATGACATCGTACATGTTAGAAATATGCCCACTAATGCACGTATGCCATATAGACCGCTGCTGATGATGTATGGGCCTATTGGGTCATACACCGGGGTCAAACCAGACAGCAACTTAAGTTAAGCGACCAAATATGACAAAAGACAAAAGTTGACATCGCAGGCCGCGTTGGCGCCGCTAACTTTAAGGTTTAGCGCCGCTAAGTCCTAAAGGTTAGCGCCGCTACGGCTGCATGTACTTTGTGTAAAATCACTGACAGGACGCGTTAGCGGCGCTAACCTTAAGTGGTTAACGCCGCTAAACCCTAAGGGTTAGCGCTGCTACGGCTGCATGTCCTTTTTGTCAAATCACCTCCCAAGCTAGCCAATGCATGGATGACACCTTGGAAAGCATTTGGCCGGCCATAGAGGGGTTATTTGGGTTCTGGAGACAGATGAGAAGATAATGAATTCATTTTGTTTTGGTTTCCTCTCAACTTTCTCTCTAAGTGTTACACACACATTCATTCTCTTTGGTGCTTGAGAGACCAAGAGAGAGTTGTTCAAGAGAGTATAACAGATTCTTGGTCTCATATAGTTGTTGTCCCGGAGTGGTTTTCAAGATGAAGAACCATAATGGCTTGCTAGCACTCGTGGTTTGACGTGTTCCCGGGGTACATCCCATTAGTTGATCCGCATTTCGTTCTTGGAGCATCACCACCACGAGACAAGAAGATTTTTGGAGCTAAGGAAAAAGGTATAACCTTCTTTCCTTCTTTCAAGTTGCATTTCTTTACATAGAGTTTGGTCCATTTTGTGATTTCTTGTTTTTGTGCTTTGATGGCTTGTACATTGGGCTTTATTTGTTGTACTTTGCTTCCGCTGCTAGCCCACGAAATCCCAACAGTGGTATCAGAGCCACCTCTATGTTAGATTTGCACTTGGTGGCCTGAAAAAAATCCCGAAATTGAAATGTTTGTTTTCTGTTTGAACAGGGTTAGCGGCGCTAACATCTAGTTAGCGGCGCTAACTCATAATAGTTAGCGGCGCTATCCGCGCTGTAACAGGTTTGGTTTCAAGATAAAAACAGTTTTGGTCTAGGGTATTTTTGACTATTTTGTGATTCTGGAAATTTGTTTCAGATTTTTCTTTGGTAATTTTGTTACCATTATGTATGTTTGGTTGTACGTGATAGATTTGAAATTGGTAAACCTTGCCTTTGACCTTGTGGTTGACTTTGTGTGTATGGATGCATTTGGATGAAGACACAAAATTTAGAGTCGGAAGGAGATGAAGCATGTCCATAGAAGCCGGTGAAGTCCAATGGAGATAGTGATTCTAGTGGGAGCTCGCATTGAAGACCTTCCCTCCCTTAGATTAACCACGTTCTACCCGTTTTGGCTCACTGGAAGAACGCCTAGGAATTATGGCAAGGGTTTCCAATTTATTTTGTTTCTATGCGTGTGATGTGATTTTATTATTTCTTGCATGGTTTGCTTAGGACTCGCATGCTAGATAATTTTTCAAAAATTAATAAAACACAAGAGATTTGGTAAAAATGGTTTACAACTCTCGCGCGCGCTCACATACAAGATTAACTCACCTAGTGGAAATAGGTTTTGTCACTAAACAAGTTAATCTGTAACCAAGCCGAAAATAAAAGCCCATTTTCATAAAACATAAATCTTGCGCCATCCAAAAGATGACACGACCCGAATCTAGTGAAGCATGGAGTGATTGTCAAGCTTAGCACGAGTTATTCCATGTGGATCTGTGTCGAAGGTGAGTGTGGGATCTTGAAATTATCGGTTGTCGAGCTTAGCACAAGCCGGTAGTTGTCGAGGTGTCACGGTGTATCTTGTTGGACGATTTACAATTGCAAATTAAAATCCTTGAGTGATTGTCGAGCTTAGCATGAGTCAACCAAGAATTTTAATTTGGAATTGGTGCAAGTAGGGATCAAACATGCCAAATGACCGATGGTTGTCGTAGGATCCCGCAAGTGTCTAAGTGTTGCAATAGGGATTGCAATCGGTAAGATGGTTATCGGCCTAAATAGCTCCATGAAGTGATCCGCGGCAACCCCGTCATGAATTAGTGTGAAATATGGTTCTTAGCACTTGTTAAAATATTTTTCGAGGCGATATGGGTAATTATTTTTACGAGGATTCAAATCAAAGTAACTAATTTGCGTACTCTCTTTAATATAGGATGTCGAATCATAACCACAACACGTCAAACTTTTCACTTCAATGCGGAATGGACCATCTGATACGCGTATGAAAGCGTGTTCGGGATACGCACGATGTTAATTGTCTCATGTTATCAAGTATGAGCTCGGAACTGCGAAAGCAATTTGAGCACATGACTGTGTTAGACATGATTAACAAGCTGAAGGATGTATTCTGACAGCAAGTTAGGCAAGAACATTATGAGTGTGTTAAAGGTCTAACCGGTTGTAAGATGCGGGAAGGCGGGAGTGTTAGTGTCCATGTTTTGAAGATGAAATCATACATGGACCAAATGGAGAGACTAGGATTTCCTGTAGGGAGGGAGCTCGGTGTGAATTTCATACTTCAGTCTCTGCCCGCCTCATATGAAAAGTTTGTAAAAGACTATCATATGCATGGAAAGAAAATATCTATAGATGAATTGCATGGAATGTTGAAGGATGTAGAATCTAACATGTCCAAGTATACATCATCCTCATCCACTCTCGTTCTTGGTTCTAAGGAACAACATAATATAAAGAAGAAGAAATCGATCCCATCAAATGAAGAAGGTGGAGTATCCAAGCTTACTTCAAGTTTTTAGTCTATGGACATTGATGATGTGCCTAAGGAGACTCAACAAGGGGTGGTTTGCTACTTCTACGGTAGATTTGGGGATTGGGGCCGTCATGCCTGCCCTTCGTGCCGAGATAATATAAAACTTTTCAGAAAAGAGAAAGTTAATTTTCCTACTTGAGGTACATTCATGATTATACTTCATTGCTATTCCTTGATAAGCTGGGTTGTTTACCCGAGCTATAAGACTCACGTTTGTCACAAATTTATTTTTGTTGCAAAGTGTAGGTCTGTTCGTTATAAGAAGGAAAAGCTTGAAGAACCGGATCTGTAAAGAAGAAATTTTGTTAATTGTCTTCTACAAGAGAACCGGGAGTGTTGGTGTCGCCATTAATTCCGGATTAATTTATTACTTTTGTATTTACGCCCTGCGTGGCAAGACTTGCTTTATGGTATGTTCTCGTAAAGATGATGGATATTTTGTACCTTGTATTTTTGTTGAAAAGATTTTTCATTTTGATAGTTTCATTTCAAATTCGATCCATGTCAATGCATATGTGTTATTTTTGACCATTTATGGTGCACAAATACACATTTGATGACGATGGATATCACTTGCAATTGAAAATTTTTGAAAAATTATTTTGAGATGTTTTATCAAAAACTTATCCATATCATTACTTACATAAAGGCTCATTACAAGTAATAACGCAATCATGAATAATTGATTCTTAGATGCAAAAGTGGTTTGGATACATTAGCTCTATAGCATAATCAAACTTGACCAAGTAAACAACATTTACAACGCTCTTAGATCCAAAAACTTATCGCAGGCCGCGTTAGCACCGCTAACTTTAAGGTTTTGCGCCAGTAAGTCCTAAAGGTTAGCGCCGCTACGGCTGCATGTGCTTTTTGTCAAATCACCTCCCAAGCTAGCCAATGCACGTGTGACACCTTGGAAAGCATTTGGCCGGCCATAGAGGGGTTATTTGGGGTCTGGAGACAGATGAGAAGATAGTGAATTCATTTTGTTTTGGTTTCCTCTCAACTTTCTCTCTAAGTGTTACACACATTCATTCTCTTTGGTGCTTGAGAGACGAAGAGAGAGTTGTTCAAGAGAGTATTCCAGATTCTTGGTCTCATATAGATGTTGTCCCGGAGTGGTTTTCAAGATGAAGAACCACAATGGCTTGCTAGCACTCGTGGTTTGACGTGTTCCCGGGGTACATCCCATTAGTTGTTGGGGTTCTATGAGAACAGCGGAAGCAACATGCAACAAACAAATTGAGAGAACAAGCAAACAAAGCATAAAACCCCAAAATGGACCAATCTCTACCACTAGTATTTGCAACATGGAAAAGGAAGAGAAAGAAGATTATACCTTTTTCCTTAGCTCCAGCAAACTGTAGAAGAGGATGGTGATGACTAGAAAGCAAGGTAGCTTCCCTCTATCGATAGTCCACACCGGGTTTGTGAGATCTCCATGTACTAGCATGCCATAAATGGTCTTCAACGCCTTGAAACCATTCCTGGAACAGCAACCTATCGATCTCAGCCTTGCCTCTTCTTCTGGACTTAACTAACATACACTCTAAGATGAAACTCAAAAGAGCTCAAAGTGGGTGTGGGTTTTACAAAGTGTCAAAAGTAGAAAAGAGAGGCAAAGAGAGTTATTTTATAGACCTAAGAGTGCCATTTCAACTCCCCAAGCCGGCCACCAGCTTTAAAGAAAGCTGGACATGCATTGGTCAAAAGGAGAGGTGGGAGACAAAAGCTGCATGCTGTCAGACGAATTCCGCGCCGCGTGCCCATAAGGTTCCACGCCGCGGAACCTCCGCGCCGCGTAACCTAGAGTGCACCGCGTCGCGTAATTTGCCTGCATGCCAATTTCTCCACTTTGACACTAATAGTCCCCAAATATAAGTTGCTGTCGAGATCAACCCCCGGCGTGTGACCCAATAGGCCCACACTATATTGGCAGTGATCCTAACGGCGTACGTGCGTCAGTGGGCATGCTCCAACAAACTCCCACTTGCACATGACACACCGTACCCATAAACCACAGACAAAGAGCGGCCTCTAGCAAGGCATCTCTGCCCCCAATAAGTATGGGTTCTGTCATTAAGAACAAAAACCAAATCCAGAATCAGATACGGAATGGTCCTATAGATAAGTGATCATTCATCCCTTCATTCGCGATATTTGTGTGAACACGAGACATGGTTAAATGTCAATCTGCAGATCGTTCACGATTATGTTTCTCGATCTCGATTGATGGTGACCCAAAATCTAGTTGCAATCGATCAAATATCATCGCAACTTGAGCATGGCCATGCATTTTACGTCAGCGCTCAATCATCGAGGGGCCCATAGATATCTCTATAAAACTAGAGGAACGAATCCCTTTGACTACATTGCTCCGCCACATACACCATACTTTACCTAAAAGCTCCCTTTATAGCAGCCAGTTACGAACTGCGTTTTAAAGCAATCAAAGCAAAGCAGATCCATGCTTTGGAACACATGTATCTCCAGTATAAGGACAAAATGATATTATCATCCTGACTTACTCGTGACAGAAACCATGAAGTAAGTTCAGGTGCGGGTCGTCCAGTCACTTGACCATTGCAAGCACAGGCGAAGTGTTGCGTCTCTTTTACCTAATCCATTATTAGATAGCGACCAACCACTTCCCTCAGTCTTATCTCAAACTTCCTCCCCGTGAAGAATGACCGACTGTGGACATTTAGAATGACAAGAGCATTCTGGGAAGTGTTAAACATGCTAAGATGGAACACAGTAAAGGTTCATAAAATATCCGCCCTCGGCGCATTATTAAATCACATTTAATAATCAATATAGTATGAAGTACAATACTGCTTAATGTTCCCAAGAAAATGTATACCAAACATATAACTAAAACAAATTCAAGCTTTGTCCACTTAGCCCTAGTATGATAAACATCACTAGCTCGTGACAACAGCTTTGTTGACGGATCCACCATAAAATCATCCGTGTAACCTCTGCTAGCGATCATGTCTCTACCTCAACCAATCACTCATAAAGTATGCGTTGGTAAGACCATGATGCTTCTTATAATTCATCGTACCTTCATTGTTTCAGAAGAACCCAATAAGGTAAATGATTATTCAGACATTGGTTCTTACAGTAAAGCCATCATACCCTCATTGTCTCAGAAGAACCCAATAGGGTCAATGATGCTTCAAGAACTATTTCGATCAACAACACCATATTTTTGTAGGATCATGAACTCCGATTGAGATCGGCAGTTATCCCATTCTATTTAGAAGCTATCACTAGAGTAACAACTTACTCTTGCTTCTTTTACAATAGAGTACCAAGAACATATCTAACAATTTCTTGATGCCCTAAACCGGTTTTTGTATATTCTATGATCGTCATGGATGCATAATTCCTTACTTTATCTTTTGAACAACAATATAAGGTAAGGACATTATCTCCACTTCATCGTAAATATAGAATTACAACAATGCAAACTCAAACAATTGATTTTCATATTGCAGCAAAGGTTGTAACCTTGAGATGCTTATTCAAGTCCTCACGGGGACTCCTTTTGTTTGTAGATTTCACAAGGATACACTTAATGAAACAGACCATCGGAAAGTGTTATGAGCACTTCCTCATAGAATTCCTATTAAGGAATTTGGTCTTTGCATTAAGTTGTCACAGCCACGAAAGGCACTAAAATCACAAGTATCCGAGTTTACTTCAACATAACCACCGGTAGAGAATTTTTAGATGATACCCTCCTCATGGTCAATCATCGTAAAACTATCTCCTACTAGTTGGTATTTGAAGTTGTCTACGAACTCAATATTCGACATAACCACTGAGAGAAAGTCATCATATGATACTTTCCACATGGTCAATCATAGATCTTTCCTATCAGTCGGTATTCGAAGTCATAAACCTATCCATGTTGGTCTCTTTTCAAAGAACCATTTATACCTTTCGAGTTTCCACTCAACGGTTGGGTCTTCCAAGTCCAATACTTGGATATCCCACATGGATTGCATCTCATTTTCATCGCCCCTTTCATTCTAGGAGACTCTAGGCCCACTCTTGTTTTGGTAGTTTGATGTAAACATCATTAAGTCGTCTCCCTCAGATATAAATCTATATCTTTCCGGCATTATGACAACTATTACCAACTTTAAAGAGGTAATGATTTAATGTCAGGTGCTCCATAATAGCCATGCTGAGCTTTTGATTGCTAGTGCCAACATCAGGTTTTCCATTCAAGGTAAACTTTACTCCCACTGGCACCCGCAGATATTTTAAACCTTTTCTTTTGAACAACGATACTCCTGTTCAAATATCCTATGGCCACAGTAGAATACCCAATGGAGTAGCACCTCTATATTCCGGGTTCCTCCAAGATACCCTAAACACAGGTTGAGGAATTCGGACTTTGTAATGGACTAGCAAAGACACACTTTCTAGTATCATCATCTAAGGTGCATACTTAACCATCTTTGTTGGTTTGGCTTTTGGAACATTTCCCGCCACTCTCAAAGTACTCCCTAAACAATAGGGTACTTTAGTTAAACCCATCATAATCGGACCATAACTAGAATGTCCGGTTCCTCCAATTGGCGACCATATATAGCAATATGTCCTAGGAGGTTTGAATTATGAAACAAAACCATAATTCTCATGATGGTCACAAAACTCAGAACTATGTGCTCAATATCTCTATTAGATTTGAGTATTATAGTCTAATGCCCTCTTAGTCATGTACTTTGTCGCGGATGTGTCTTGAACACCTCTCAAGGCTTCAAACAAGTGTCTAACATATTAAACATATTCATCCTTCTTACCTTCACTGGTAAGCTAACAAAGTATCCAATGTTACTCCTTAGGTTTTGCTTGAACGGTCTACACACAAGAGTGTGAACGAAATCCAACAAGCCTTCATTCCTTTCACACACAAAAGTGAAGGATGTTTGAGTCATTTTATCCTAATAAATAAGATTTACAAACATCAATTGATCCTATATCAAAAGATCCAAGTTCCTAACCACATGGAGCTTGGTGATGCAAGTCTTATTTATATGGTTAAATTGACTTTAACAATACTAGTAACATGTACAAATCATTCACGATCAATCTATTACTTCATAAGCAAACGCTTATAATAAATGCCACAACATGGATAAACTTTCATATAAGCCACCAAATACATAATTCATAAGAAGTTAATCCATCGTTATCAAAAGGCATAGAAGATACATTGTTTCTAGCCACGCAGGGCGTAAAACATAGATCTAACAAAGTAATAGACTAGCTGGAAGGAGTGGCAAGATTCCAGCTTCCAATCCTTTTCCAATAGGGACAACCATCTTGTTTCCTGTTATGAAGTCCAGCTTTTTACAGCTTCTACTTCTTTCTAACACCTGCACTTTGCACCAAACAAAATTGTGACAAACGTGAGTGTTATGACTAGTATCCAAAACTTGCCCATAGAAGTAGATAAATAGTAGAGTTTGATCATGAATGTACCTTAAGCTTTGGAGCTAATATTTCTCATCTTGTCCATCCTTATCTCATCAAGGCACTTACGGCAGGCGTGGCGGCGCCAATTTCCATGCTTTCCACAAAAGTAGCAAACTTCCCCATTAGGAGTCTCATCTTGAGGCGCAATCTCATTGCCCTTCAACTCCTTGAACATGGTGAGCTTAGTAGAACCAAGCTTGCCATTTGAGGTAGCTCGCCATTTTGTAGCCATAGCGAGAGTGGACGAGGTGAGCTTACCTTTGGCCATGTTAGACTCAAGAGTCTTCAGCATGCCATGAAGCTCCATCAAGGATTTATCCATACCATGCATGTGATAATTCATAATGAATTGCTCATATGATGGTAGGAGTGATTGGAGAACAATATCCACCACCATTTCCCTTTCAATGGTAAATCCTAGCCTCACCAAGCGTTCCACAAGTGCTTTCATCTTAAGCACGTGAATGCTTACGCTCTCACCGTCCTGCATCCGGCAACCAAGTAGTTCATTTAAACACCCATACCATTCTTGCCTTGCTTGTTGTTGGAACATGTCCTTCAACTCAAGCATCATCTCGTATGCATTTAGATCCTCTAATTGCTTTTGCAAGTTTGGGATCATCATGCTTAACATGAGACAAGAGACCTCGTTGGTGTCCTTAACACGTTTATTATACGCATCAAGAATAGTCCTACTTGCGTTGGTAGCAGGGGCTTCCGGAAGGGGTTTCTCAATGGTGTGTAACTTGTCTTCGGGTCGTAGGACAATGCGCAATTGCTTAGACCAATCCATAAAGTTACTTCCATCGAGTTTCTCCTTCTCAAGAAACATACGTAACGTGAAGTTGGTGTTGTTGATGCTATTCGACGTCATCTATGAAACATAGTAGTTTTAGTTAGTTTGATTGAAATCCACGTTAAAATAATTACCCCATGTGTTAAATAAAAACAACTATTTTAACAAGGGCTAAGAACCTTATTTCACCTTGCACCGTGACGGGTTTTCCGCGGATCACGTGGCAAAGCTATTTAGGCCGGCAACCATTGACCGATTGCAATCCATTATTGCAACTCTTAGTTCCTAGCGGGATCCTACTTGAAAACCATTGTGCCAAGTTTGGCATGTTTGATCCCTCCACACCGATTCTCAATTAATATTTTGCATAACTCGGGTAGAGCTCGACAATCATCCAAAATATTACAATGAAACCGTAAATCAACCATCAAGATACACGGTGGTACTCTCGCCCAAAATCGACTCGGCTAGAGCTCGACAATCGACCCTGCGAGTTGCCACATGCACCTTCCACACAGCTCATGCAAAGGCTAACTCGGCTAAAGCTCGACAATCAACCCTTACACGACTAGATTCGGGTGGTGTCATCTTATGGCTGGTGTGCGATTTACATTTTAGAAAACGGGATCTAGTTTTCCGGTTAAAAAACCATTTTGAGTATGATTAACAAAAAGTGACAATAACCAAAACGTTATCACTAATCGGATACTAAACCATCGTTAAATCCGTATGTTAATCAAGTGTGCGCGCGAGAGTTGTTAAACCATCTTTAAAAACTCTTGGGTTTTATTATTTACAAAAATTGTCTAGCATGCAATAGTCCTACAACTCATGCATAAACAATATAATAAAACCATCACACGCATACAACAAATTGGTAACCATGCCCCTAAAACCTTTGTGTTTTCCCGTGAGCCACTACGGGAAAACAAAGTCATCTAAGGACCAAAAGCATTGACTTCGGATGTGCTCCCACTAAACCCGCTACCTCCATTGGGCCTCTCGGATTCGTGTTCGCCAAGACGTCACTCCATTGGCTCCCGATGGTTGCTCCATATTACAATTACATAGAAAAAGAAATAAATGGCATGCAAGCCACAATTCCTAACTTCTAGTACAAATACATAATATGGAATATTTAAATGGCATGCAAGCCACATATACAAAATTACATACCAAATAAATAAATTTAATTATTACAAACCATGTAACTTAAAGTCACCAAATGAATGAATAATAAAAATGCAACCAAACATCCACAAGGTCTAGGGCATATCTATGGTTACCAACATCACAAGAACAAACAACCAAGTTCACTAAAGAACAACAACATGGTGTGCCACACAAAATCATGTAAACTTATGTATAATGGTTAAGATTTTTACAAAACACTCAAGGCACTAAAAATCCCATGTACTTATGCCTTAGTAACACCAAACCATTTTTGATGAAACATATTCATAAATACATAAAGTAAGTATATGCAATTACCATTTTCATGCCAAAATAATAATCCACATATAAATACACCAACCATTATGCAAGGCAACTTACAAAAAACAAATTTTTATTTCTGGACAAAAAATCCAGAAACCAAAATTTAGTAACAAAAACCCAAAAAACAATTTTCTTTAACAAAAAGAAAAACGGATTCTGCCCAGGTAAGTTCCGCGCCGCGGACCCAACAACATGACCGCGCCGCGTAAAAACACTGGCAGAAACCAAATTTCGTCCCGTCATTTTCCGCGCTGCGTGACCACAAGAGTTCCGCGCCGCGGAAATCCACTAGACAGAAAACTAAAATCTTATTTTCGGGTTTTTCAAGCCACCATGTGCAAATACAGTATAGAGGTGGCTCTGATACCACTGTTGGGGTTCTATGGGCGCAGCGGAAGCAAGATGCAACAAACAAATTGAGAGAACAAGCAAACAAAGCATAAAACCCCAAAATGGACAAATCTCTACCACTAGAATTTGCAACATGGAAAAGGAAGTGAAAGAAGATTATACCTTTCTCCTTAGCTCCAGCAAACTATAGAAGAGAATGGTGATGACTAGAAAGCAAGGTAGCTTCCCTCTATCGATAGTCCACCCCGGGTTTGTGAGATCTCCATGTACTAGCATGCCATAAATGTTCTTCAACGCCTTGAAACCATTCCTGGAACAGCATCCTATCGATCTCAGCCTTGCCTCTTCTTCTGGACTTAACTCACATACACTCTAAGATGAAACTCAAAAGAGCTCTAAGTGGGTGTGGGTTTTACAAAGTGTCAAGAGTAGAAAAGAGAGGCAAAGAGAGTTATTTTATAGACCTAAGAGTGCCATTTCAACTCCCCAAGCTGGCCACCAGCTTTAAAGAAAGCTGGACATGCATTGGTCAAAAGGAGAGGTGGGAGACAAAAGTTGCATGCTGTCAGACGAATTCCGCGCCGCGTGCCCGTAAGGTTCCACACCGCGGAAGCTCCGCGCCGTGTAACCTAGAGTGCACCGCGTCGCGTAATTTTCTTGCATGCCAATTTCTCCACTTTGACACTAATAGTCCCCAAATATAAGTTGCTGTCGAGATCTACCCCCAGCGTGTGACCCAATAGGCCCACACTATATTGGCAGTGATCCTAATGGCGTACGTGCGTCAGTGGGCATGCTCCAACATTAGTTGATCCGCATTTTGTTCTTCGAGCATCACCAGCACGAGACAAGAAGATTTCTGGAGCTAAGGAAAAATGTTTAACTCCTTCTTCCAAGTTGCATTTCTTTACATAGAGTTTGGTCCATTTTGGGATTTGATGGCTTGTACCTTGGGCTTTATTTGTTGTACTTTGCTTCCGCTGCTAGCCAACGAAATCCCAATAGTACATACGATTGTGAATGGACTTGAGGAACAACATGGCTTTGAACTTCCACATAAGATAGTCGATTCCATCAAATACGGGACAGCCTTTGGCAGACATCTGTGGAAAGTTTGAAAAATTGTTTCTTGTAGACATTGTAAACTTTCTCATAATCTTGAAATTTCAACTTATGAAATCGTTCAGCCTGTTCTGATACCATTTGTTGGTCCCTTGGTGGGAATAGAAACAAAGAACAGATGTGTAGAAGAGGGGTTGAATACACTTTATGCGGAAATTGAACAAATCAAAATAAAGTGTTACACAAAGTAAATCAAACCACAATCGAATGCTTTGCTTTTCATTAATAAGATGATGATTACAGACTCTATCAAGTAAGCAACTCTTGATATGTAAACACCTAATATAAATCTCCCAATCTTTCAAACTTAGCTATCTATAATCAACTTATGATTATAGATACTGACGACTCTCTAAACAGGAGTTAATCACATATTGAAAACTTACCAATCTCACAACTAATGTGAGTATTCGAACACACGAATAGCTTGGCAATCTGTGAATATCTTGATCACGTTGAACTGACAAACAGTGATTCAAGAATCATAACACATACGGTTGAGGTGAGGTATTTGGCTTTACAACACTTAGTTGTAATTGTCGTTGTAGTTATTTCAGAGTCATACCTCTAAACGTATCAGGAGATAACTATTTATAATCCTGTGCCTACGGAATCTAACAAACTAAGACTCAGCCTAATTTGCTAACTAACTATCGGATAACTCGGATCCTTGAATCTTGAATCTTCTTATCTTGAGTCTTCAATCTTCAATCTTGATTCTGAAGTCTTCTTATCCTTCCCGTAGATATAGAGAGTTAAAAAGATAAGTTTAAAACATATTTAAACTTTCTTTAGGCGGACTTCTTACTCGGACTGAGTTACTCAGCTTGAAACTCATCAAGCTGAGTTCTTCGAGAACAAACTCGAAAACCAACATGAACTACACGTATATTAATAAACTCATCCTTAGAAGTCCTAAGAGTTAGGTAGAACTTATTTAGCAACTCTGTTGAGCTGACTCAGTATATACGCTGAGTCACTCAGCTTGAAACACATCAAGATATAGTATAAGCTGATCGAACATATGCTTAGCTTATATTCAACTTATGCTAAGTCTAAAACACTGTACGTGTTCTGTCTGATCAAGCCTCATAATTCTGCTTAAGTTATATCTAGAACATATCCAACAAACTTAACTTTGTCTCATCAAATATAAACTGATGAGATCATTTTCCCAACACAAGTCTTCTAAGGGATGTTTCTCTTATGGCAAACCTAGTCACTATGCCAGTGAATGTAAGTCCAAAGGAAACACAAGCTTCAAGGCTCCTTCCGGATCAGACAGCAAGATAGCTTATGAAGCAAAATATAAAAAGTTTCTTGCTGTTGTTATTGACAAGAAGAAGAGGAAGTCCCAAACCAAAGTGTTGGTTGCTGAATAAGAGAATTGGGCTGTAGAAGATCTCTTAAGTGATGAAGATGAGGTCCTTACTGCTCAGCTCAGTCTGATGGCAAGCATATGTAGTTCTAGTACCTTTGATGAAGACATGAAAAGGGCTGCCAAAGCTTGTACCTCTTCCAACTGGGATCCTTCTTCTATGTATCAGGTTGGCCAATTTATGAGTTATAATGATAATGAAAAGAACACCCTGTTTGATTATTTGTGTATTGAGTTTCAATCTTATATTCAAAGAGAAGAGAAACTAAAAACAGAAATAGAATCACTTAAGAAGAAATTAATTCTTAAAGATGTGGAACTTAAACCTTTAACAGGTTTGAAAGAAGATCAAGCTAATCAAAAGATATTAAATCAGATCTTGATAAAAGAAACCAGTGAAGAAACTCATAAGTTTAATGACCTTCAAAAAGTAGTTAAATCTTGATGTGTATCTGCTGAAAAGACCACTCAGTGTGTCAATGAGCAGATTCCCTAACAAGTTCAAGCTATTATTGGTGAAAATTACTTCTAAGCAGCTAACTGTGTTGATTTTAATGAGAACATTAATATCTTAGAAAAGGTTGACATCTTACCATTTACTTTCCTTAAGGTTGTAAAAGGTAAAAATGTGATCACTAAAATATTTGTTAGAAGTCAAAGTTCTCATCTAAAAGAATCAATTACTTCCACAAGAGATTCAAGTTTTGTTATCCTATTAGAAAGTAAAAGTACTCAAAAGTTAAAATCAAAGGATGCAAGTAAAGGGAAAGAGTCATATGTTGATTCCAACTTGACATTATGTTGTCAGACCTTGAAAACAGATGACTCAACTTTAAGTACTCAGCTAACTGACATCTCATTAGCAAATGATTCTAGCTCAGTTCATAAAGTAGCTGATGATATCTACTCAACTAGATGGCCTATTAGTTGATCATGGATCATCATCGAAGTGCTAAGTTGATCAAGCATCTTCTTCTTCTCTTTTAATAAAAGAAACTATGAGAAAAGGAAATAATGCTTGCATTAAATCTAAACCTGCCACATCTAAAGTTGACCAAAAACTTCTTATTACAAAAGGTCAAGCTAAGATGCTTGTAAACAAAGACTTTTTAAGTTTACAAGGTTAGCTGCAACTGCTGAGTGGTAAAGTTAATGAGCTGATGACCCATAGTCATCAAACGATTGACAAGGTTACTCGTGGGCAGTCATTAAAACATGTTCCATGCTCCAAGAATAATAAATGTAATAAATTTGGCAGTAAAGAACATAAGGTACATGACTATTCCTAAGAAGGTAACTCAAGACATCGCACTAATAATGATAACATGACTATTTCTATCATTCCCAAACAACCTGAGATGATGTGGATAGCTAGGTGCGATCCACAAGGGTCCACTTAACTAAGGATACCCTAAGTGTTACTAATCCTTCTTTCATTCATATCTATGTAGAGCCTTAGCACATGGTATCTTGTCAATGACAGGTTGCAAAGCTTTGCTAAGCAACTATAAGAAGGAGAAAGGTCCAAGAGTGACTTTAGGTGATAACAACTTTGGGAAAACAAAAGGCTACAAAGAAATTTATAATGGGAACCTTAAACCGTCAAAAGTCTCATATGTTAAAGGGCTCAAGTATAATCTCATTAGCATCAGTCAACTTTGTGATGATGATAATGTGGTTTACTTCACTAAGACAAGAGGTTCCATCATAAATTAAGAAGGCAAAACAGTTATCTGTGCTTAAAGAACCAAGTATGTGTTTACTTTAGATATGTCCTCTGGTGATCCATCTAAGTTAACCTGTTTGTACTCAAAATCTGTAACAGACATAAACTGGTTATGGCACAAAAGGCTTCCCCATCTCTGCTTGTGAGAAGGGAAAGTAGCTCAAAACATCTTTTCCATCTAAGAAAGCCTTCTCTATTACTGAACCTTTCCACATGTTGCACGTGGATCTATTCGGTTCTGTTGCCATTGCAAGTATTGGTGGAAGTAAGTATGCACTTGTTATAGTTGATGAGTTCTCAAGATACACTTGTGTCATTTTCCTTAAAGCAAAGAGTGAGGCTGCTGAAGAGATAAGCTTTATCAGAAAAATGGAAGTGCTAAATGGCAATCTAGTGAGGATGCTGAGAAGTGATCATGGAACTGAGTTTAGAAATCAAACTCTAGAAGATTTTTGTGATGGGAAAGGTGTTGGGATTTCAAGAACACGCAACGGAAGCGAGAGCATCATAAAAACATGCATACAAGTGTTCAAAGCAATGAAATCCCAAGCATGGATCTACTCTATGTAACAAATAGCAATTAAACAAGAGAGATAGAGAGTTATACCAGCTCCTAAGCTCCAATGATCTCGTGATGGTGGCTGAAATGTTGTAGAAGCAACGAACTCCTTCTTCTTGTTCTTGTCTTCTCTCGAAATCACAAACCGGGCACAAGTCCAACTTCAAGTGCTAGCTAGCTTGAGAGAAAACTTCCTCCAGGAAACTTCACTCAAGAACAGAAAATAAGACCTCTGGAACCCTTGTTCTCTTGTTAACTAAATCACCAAGCTAGGTATCAAGTATAAGAGAAGTATGTGTGCGTGAGAGAGATGTTGACCAAGAGAGATAAAGGCTCCAGGCTTTTTGCCTTATATAGACCACCATGAAGCCATTTCATCTCCCCTTTGCCGGCCAAGATTGATCTAGAATCTCTTCCCCATTGGCTACAAGTGGAGGTGACTTGTACATAAAGTCCATGCAGGTTTAGCGGCGCTAACCAAGAGTTAGTGGCGCTAAACCTTAACCCGTAGCGGCGCTAACGCGGCCTGACTTCGATTAAATATAAAGCACATGCAGACTTAGCGGCGCTAACATTTAACAGTTAGCGGCGCTAACTCGTTAAGTTAGCGGCGCTAACGTGGCCTGCATTGTCAACTTCCACTTTTGCCATCTTTGGTCCCTCTACCTTATTTGCTGTCATGTTAGACCCCGGTTTGTGACCCTTATAGGCTCATACATCATCGGCAGTGCTTTAAGGCGTACATATATTATCGGGCAGATTCTAACAAACTCCCACTTGCACATAATATACTGTACCCAGGCAAGCACAGACAAAGAGCGGCCTCTAGCAAAGCATCAATGCCCCCAAGTCTGTATGAGTTCTGAATACCTGCAGAAAACCATCATACTAAAGTAGTGGTCCTAGATAAGTGATCTTAGACATCCTTTTGTTCGCGATATCCTTGTGAACACGAGACATGGATTAGTAAATGTCAATCTCCAGATCGTTCACGATTATGTTTCTCGATCTTCATTGGTGGTGACCAAAAGGTAAGGACATATCCGATTCTCAATCAATAGTCCTTGTGCATGGCCATGCAATATTTTGGCGTCAGCTCCCAATCATCGAGGGGCCCAGGGATATCTCTCATACAGGAGGAACAAATCCCTTTGACTGCATAATCCCATACCATACCTCTTGACTTACCTAGTCATTCCCTTTATCACAGCCATTTACGAACTGCTTTTGAAAATGGCTAAAGCAAGTAAGAACTATGATATAGCGATTCATACATCTCGGGTCTGAGGATGTAAGATTTTATCATCCCAAGTTACTCGTGACTATAATCCATGAAGTATACTTGGGTGTGGGTCTTCCAGTCACTTGAAACTCCTTTCAAGCACAGGTTACTGTTGCGTTTCATGCATTCAATCCTTGATTAATGCATAACCAACACCTAACCTCAGCCTTATTTCAAACTTCCTTCCCTTGAAGAATGACTGACTGTGGAAATTTAGAATGTATAAACATTCTGGGAAGTGGTTAAACATGCTAAGATGGAACACAGTAAAGTCTTATGAATGTAACCGAATCACTCGCATATCGAAACAAGCATAATTACAATACTGTCTGTATCGTTCCCAAAATAAATTAATACATATCAAATAAACTAATATATATATTTAACTCAAGCCAAATCGCTAGCAAATCTTACACCTATCCCTCTAGTGTGAGATTCATGAGCTGCTTGCGGTAACGGCTTAGTGAATGGATCTGCCAAGTTTCCATTCGATGCTACTCTGCTAATGATGACTTCACCACTTTCAATTACATCCCGTATAAAGTGGTATTTGCGCGAAATGTGTCTTGTCCTCTTGTGAGCTCTTGGTTCCTTTGCCAAAGCCACCGCACCCTCATTGTCACAAAAGATCTCAATAGGGTCAGCGATGCTAGCAACCACTTGTAGATCTTGGATGAATTTCTTCATCCACACGGCCTCTTTTGCAGCTTCACTTGCCGCAATGTATTCCGACTCAGTAGTCGAATCAGCCACCGTGTCTTGCTTTGAGCTCCTCCAGCTGACAGCACCACCATTTAACAGGAACACAAACCCCGATTGAGATCGGCAGTCATCCCTGTCAGTTTGGAAGCTAGCGTCCGAGTAACCCTTTACTCTCAGCTCTTCTTCCCCACCATATACCAAGAACATCTCTTTCGTACGTCTCAAGTACTTAAGAATGTTCTTCACTGCCCTCCAGTGAGGTTCTCCTGGGTTCGCCTGATATCTACTACTCATGCTTAAAGCACATGACACATCAGGACGAGTGCATAGCATGGCGTACATGATCGAGCCCACAGCCGAAGCATATGGTACTCGCTTCATTACTTCTATCTCCTCCTTGGAGGTAGGACATTGAGTTTTACTCAAAGTCAAACCATGCAACATAGGGAGGTTTCCTTTCTTGGATTCCTCCATCTTAAAGCGTCTCACGACCTTTTCTATGTATGCACTTTGAGAAAGCCCTAATAGCCTTCTTGATCTATCTCTATAGATCTTTATACCCAGAATACAGCTCGCATCGCCTAGGTCCTTCATTGAAAAGCAATTCCCTAGCCAAGCTTTGACACTTCTTAAGCTTGGGATATGATTTCCAATAAGTAGAATATCATCTACATATAGAACCAAGAAGACTATGGTGCTCCCACTAGCCCTGACATATACGCAAGGTTCATCTTTACTCTTCGAAAAACCAAACTCTTTGATTTTCTCATCAAAGCAAAGATTCCAGCTTCGAGATGCTTGCTTAAGTCCATAAATGGACTTCATTAGCTTACAAACCTTGTTCGGATACTTTGGATGTTCAAAACCATCAGGCTGTCTCATATACACCTCTTCATTAAGCTTCCCGTTAAGGAAGGCGGTCTTTACATCCATTTGCCAAATTTCATAATCATGAAACGCAGCTATGGCAAGTAGTATCCGGATTGACTTCAACATGGCCACTGGGGAGAAAGTTTCATCATAATCAATCCCTTGAGTCTGAGTGAAACCCTTTGCCACCAGTCGGGCTTTGAAGACATCCAAGGTTCCATCTATGTCGGGTTTCTTCTTAAAAACCCATTTACACCCGACGGGTTTTATCCCTGGTATAGGATCAACCAGTTCCCAAACCTGGTTATCCGACATAGATTGCATCTCGCTCTCCATCGCCTTCCTCCATTGAGCAGACTCAGGGCCTGCCATGGCTTCCTTGTAGCTGGTGGGATCATCATGATCCACCAATAACTCATTGCCCTCAGATATGAGAAACCCATATCTCTCTGGCTCAAAACGAGTTCTACTAGAACGCCTAGGAGTAGAAGTAGCAAGAGTGTCAGGTACCGCAACATTATCTTGCTCGGTATTTTGGCTAGTGCCAACCTCAAGCCCTTTATCGGCCGACCCTTGATCTTCCTCAAGGTCAACTTCCTTACTGCCGTGTTTGGATAGCAACTCCCTTTCAAGGAAGAATGCCCTTCGAGCAACAAATACCTTATTCTTTGAAGGTTTATAAAATAAATATCCAACACCGTTAGGAGGATAACCAATAAAATAACACCTCTCCGAACGAGGTTCAAGTTTGTCTTCAGCCTCACGTCTCACGTAGGCTTGACAACCCCAAACTCGTAGGTATGAAAGTGTCGGCTTCTTACCATGCCACAATTCATAAGGTGTTTTAGCGACTTTCTTGGTTGGTGCGAGGTTAAGGACTCTTACCGCAGTTTCTAAGGCATATCCCCAGAAACTAATAGGTACCTCCACTCGACACATCATAGACCTTACCATATCAAGCAAAGTCCGGTTCCTCCTCTCAGCGACCCCATTTAATTGTGGAGTCCTCGGAGGTGTTAATTGTGAAACAATTCCACAAGTTTTAAGATGATCGACGAATTCGGTACTAAGATACTCTCCACCTCTATCAGACCGGAGTATCTTTATAGTCTTGCCCAACTGATTCTGAACTTCGTTTTGGAATGTCTTGAACACCTCAAAGGTTTCATTCTTGTGTTTAATAAGATAGACATACCCGTACCTACTATAATCATCTATAAAGGTTACGAAGTATCTTGAATTATTCCTTGTGACATGCTTGAAAGGTCCACATACATCCGTATGGATTATGTCTAAAAGGTCCTTTCCCCTCTCACTTGTTCCCGTGAAGGGTGCTTTTGTCATTTTGCCCAATAAGCAAGATTCGCATACTTCATTTGATCCTTGATCAAATGATTCCAAGATCCCATCCACTTGGAGCTTGGTGATACGAGTCTTGTTTATATGGCCAAGACGACTATGCCACATGGAATATTTATCCAAACCATTTTTGGAGTCAGAATCTATATTCATGATAGATTTTCTTGATTCAATGTATGCATTTGCCTCATATATGCCATGACATGGTATAGCTTTAAAATAAACAATTTCATTTTTAAAGCAAATGATTGTACCACTTACAAATTTAAAATCAAAACCATCGTCATACAACTTGTGAAAAGAAATAATGTTTCTAGCCACATTGGGCGAATAGCATACATCCTTTAACAAAATAGAAAGACCGGTCTTGAATGAAAGCTCCAAGTCACCTTTAGCTTCCACAGGGACAACCTCTGAGTTTCCCATGACAAGATCCAGTTCTCCCCGCTCCAAGCTCCTATTTTCCCTTAGCACCTGCACCATATTACATATGTGAGTGCCACAGCCAGTATCCAATACCCAGCCTTTAGAAGTAGAAGTATGGTGGAGTTCTATCATGAACGTACCTGACGTATCCGGACCCGATATGCTCATTGCCTTGAGCTTGTTGAGTCCCTCCAGGTACATTGGGCAGGTACGGCGGTAATGGCCCTTGCCCCCGCAGAAAAAGCACTCCGCATCCTCTGGAGCCTTGGCTTGGGGAAGTTTCCCCTTGCCCTTGTCCTCGGAGGCCGGGTTAGGCTTGTCCCCGCCAACCTTTCCCTTACCCTTCCTTTTAGAGGAAGAGGCGGCCTTCTTCTTCGTGATGCGGCCTTCCCGGATGGCGAGAACATGAGAGGTGGAGGAGGATGGCTTGTTCTTGGTCATGCTAGACTCAGCGGTCTTCAACATACCATGAAGTTCCATCAAGGTTTTATCCATGCTGTGCATATGATAACTCATAACGAATTGATCGTATGCACCGGGCAGGGATTGGAGGATTAAATCAACCGCCATCTCCCTCCCGATGGTAAAACCTAACTTCTCCATGCGCTCGATGTTTGCTTTCATACGCAACACATGCGCGCTCACGTTCCCACCTTCTTGCATCTTGCAAGCAAGGGTTGTCTTGAGGCACTCGTACCTCTCTTGCCTCGCCTGCTGCTGGAACATGTCCTTTAGCTGCACGAGCAAGTCGTAAGCACTAAGATGATCCATTTGCTTTTGCAAATCCTGGTTCATCGTGCTCAACATGAGGCACGTGACTTCCTCAGTCTCATTGAGGCGCTTTTCATACGCCTCACGGACGGCCCTTGTTGCACCAGCAGGAGGTGCCTCGGGGAGGGTTTCCTCTATGGTATGCAACTTTCCTTCATAGCGTAAGACCAACCTCAGTTGTCTATGCCAATCCATGAAATTGCTACCATCGAGTTTCTCCTTTTCAAGGAAAACCCTAAGAGAAACGTTGGTGGTGGTGTTTGTTGCGCTTGTTGATGCCATCTAAAATTTGCAAAGTAGATATTAGTTATTATGATATTTTATCTTGTTTAATAATTTACCCAATAAGAATTAGTTAAGCAAGGCTAAGAACCGTATTTCATCCTACCATGTGACGGGGTTACCGCGGATCACATGATAAAACTATTTAGGTCGGCAACCATTTTGCCAATTGCAATCTCCATCGCAATCCTTAGCACATGCGGGATCCTACGACATCCAATGGTCGTTTGGCATGTTTGATCCCTTCTTGCACCATTTTAAGTCTTGAAATTTTGGTTAACTCGTGCTAAGCTCGACAATCAACCAAGATTTCAAACCTAAAATTGCAAATCATCCGTCAAGACATACGGTAACAAATCCACCAAAATTGGCTCGTGCTAAGCTCGACAACAAAAGTTGTGAATTTTCCACTCACCTTCCACACAGTTTCATGAGAATTGGCTCGTGCTAAGCTCGACAACCAAATCTCATAAGACTAGATTCGGGTGGTATCGACTTACGGATGGTGCATGATTTACGTTTTGTGGAAAAACGGGCTTTTGTTTCCGGTTTGGTTTTGATTAACTTTTTAGTGACAAATCCTATTTTCACTAGGTGTGTTAATCAATGTATGTGATCGCGCGCGAGAGGAAACCATTTTTAATAAAACTCTTGTGATTTTATTAATTTTTTTATCAAAAAAATTTTCTAGCATGCGAAACCTACAATCCATGCATAGAATAATAAAATCACATCACACGCAAAATACAACATAGTCGGTAATTCTTGCCATAAAACCAATGTGTTCCTCCCGTGAGCCAAAACGGGAAGAACTCGGTCAAACTAAGGGGCAAAACAAACTTGACGCGAGCTCCCACTAGAACCACCATCGCCATTGGATTTCTTTGGCTTCTAAGGGCACCATGCTCCATCTTGTTTTGCCTCCTCTTGTGTCTTCATCTCTCCATCATACAATACATAATACAATAGAAAACAAATGGCATACAAGCCACATAATTTTCCTATTTATCTAATACTTGTACATGGATGAATGAAATGGCATGCAAGCCACAAATTATTACAATCAAACTGAATTTAATAAATTTACAGCCCCAAATGTGGATCAAAACCACCAAATTGCATGCACAACACAAAACAACCAAATGGGCCAAGGCAAGATTACCAACTCATGTTAACACATACAACCAAACAAATCATGCTTCTACTGGAACAACATGAAAAACATCTTTGGAATAAAATTCCAGAAGGTACAAGTGCTAAAAATCCCGAGACCTAAGCTGTTTTATTCAAGATTTTCGAAAACAAATTTCCAGTGGCGTTAGCGCCGCTAACCCTAGAGACTTAGCGTCGCTAACTCTAGGATAGCGCCGCTAACCCTAACGGCAGAATACAAACACTTGGATTTCCGGTTTTTCAAGCCACCAAGTGCTATTCTAACATAGAGGTGGCTCTGATACCACTGTTGGGATTTCAAGAACACGCAACGGAAGCGAGAACATCATAAAAACATGCATACAAGTGTTCAAAGCAATGAAATCCCAAGCATGGATCTACTCTATGTAACAAATAGCAATTAAACAAGAGAGTTAGAGAGTTATACCAGCTCCTAAGCTCCAATGATCTCGTGATGGTGGCTGAAATGTTGTAGAAGCAAGGAACTCCTTCTTCTTGTTCTTGTCTTCTCTCGAAATCACAAACCGGGCACAAGTCCAACTTCAAGTGCTAGCTAGCTTGAGAGAAAACTTCCTCCAGGAAACTTCACTCAAGAACAGAAAATAAGACCTCTGTAACCCTTGTTCTCTTGTTAACCAAATCACCAAGCTAGGTATCAAGTATAAGAGAAGTATGTGTGCTTGAGAGAGATGTTGACCAAGAGAGATAAAGGCTCCAGGCTTTTTGCCTTATATAGACCACCATGAAGCCATTTCATCTCCCCTTTGCCGGCCAAGATTGATCTAGAATCTCTTCCCCATTGGCTACAAGTGGAGGTGACTTGTACATAAAGTCCATGCAGGTTTAGCGGCGCTAACCAAGAGTTAGCGGCGCTAAACCTTAACCCGTAGCGGCGCTAACGCGGCCTGACTTCGATTAGACATAAAGCACATGCAGCCTTAGCGGCGCTAACATTTAACAGTTAGCGTCGCTAACTCGTTAAGTTAGCGGCGCTAACGTGGCCTGCATTGCCAACTTCCACTTTTGCCATCTTTGGTCCCTCTACCTTATTTGCTGTCATGTTAGACCCCGGTTTGTGACCCTTATAGGCTCATACATCATCGGCAGTGCTTTAAGGCGTACATATATTATCGGGCAGATTCTAATAAAAGGGATATCTCAAAACTTATCTGCTCCAAGAACTCCATAACAAACTTGAGTAGCTAAAAGAAGGAACATAACCTTGATTGAAGATGCTAGAACCATGCTGTGTGAAAGTGGGTTAAGTTTTAACTTTTGGGCTGAGGCTGTTAGCTGTGCTTGCTTTACTCAGAACAGATCCCTTGTGATCAAAAGGCATAACAAGACTCCATATGAAGTGTTGAAGGGAAGGAAGCCTAACATCAGCTTTCTGCATATCTTTGGGTGTTAGTGTTTCATTCTGAACCAAAAGGATCAATTGCAGAAGTTTGCACCTAAGGCTGATGAAGGTGTGTTTGTTGGATACTCTGTCATTTCCAAAGCATACAAAGTTTACAACATCAGAACAAAGGTCATTCAAGAATCAATTAATGTAAGTTTTAATGAGAATGACTTTGTTGCTTCCTGTGTTACTAATAATTTTACAGGTGAGGAATTCAATGATTTGCTGCATACTGAAGACAATATTTCAATGTCAGCTGATCCACTCCCATCAGCTGATGTAGATGACTTAGTGTTATAAATATGCCCACTAATGCACGTACGCCATATAGACCGCTGCTGATGATGTACGGGCCTATTGGGTCATACACCGGGGTCAAACCTGACAGCAACATAAGTTGTAACACCACTTTCTAAAAATAGCTTTAAAAATTTGTTTGCTACTAATCAACACTCTAAAACATCAACAAGCTACATCACTTTAGTGCTAACAATTTCATAAAAAGTAGTGTTGAAAGTACTCTGTTTAAAAACTTGGAGCCATCCAACTCTGCAAAGCGCTGGGGCCTTACCCTTGCTGGAAACTGGTTACCTGCATGCACAACATACTAAAACATAAGCTTTCGCTTAGTGATCATACAAACTGAACAGATAAATACTTAAAACATGAGTAACTCTTCTGTGGATGTCTCACATCCAAGCTGGACACCTGCAAAACTATTCAAACTATTATCTGGTCCAGGGTATGATCACACCTCGCTCGTATCAGATCCCTGACACTCTGTTTGGGTATAAGGATCTCAATATACCCATATCTCTGTATTGAATAATATATTTGAGTTCTATTAAACCTTGAAACAATAGTCTTAACTCATACATAAACACATCAAAACACGGATAACATACTAATTACCTTGTGCATATAAATGTATGCTGATCATACTAAACACTGCATCATAGTGCTACAGAATCTCACATAATCAAATCATATATCAAGCATAAAATTGATATACTAGCTACTTAATGGATATACATATGCTAATCTGATTAAAGGTAAGTACACTCACCATAGCAGCAGTTAAGAAATATACTCTTTTCACAGAAGCGTCAATCTATTATTGCCTACAAGCAATAAACATGTGCTACATTAACTTCTATACGCTCTATGGAAACTTAAACTGAACATTAAGCAACAAACCACTTGACCTGGTCCTGGCCCTCCCTACGGCCATAGGGGTTCATCCCTACGCCCGTAGTAGTGTTTCTAGGCTTCCTACGGTTGTAGGCTATATGCACTACGCCCGTAGGCTAGTTCCCTTTGTCCTTAGACGGTAACTCATAAAACATTGTCCTACGCCCGCAGGAACCCTTACCTACGGCCGTAGGAGACAAAACAACCAGTAATTCTTGACCCTTTCCTAAGCCCGTAGGGAATAATCCCTGCGGCCGTAGGAACAGTCGGTACAGCAGACTCACCTGCTCTGTTCGAACAACAGCTGGGTTTCGAGGTTTTACCCTCTATCAGCGATCCAAAACACGATTTTGACCAAGTAACAGTCTTTAACACATACTACAACCTTTTGGATCATCATATAACATCTAAAACACATTAAATCAAACTACTAACATGAATTCAACTTTTGAATCCCATTGTTGACCTAAATACTCAAATAAACCAATAAGAACACATACCTCTTGTTACTACTTCTTTAAGGAAATGAATTCAGCTATCAATCTCCTGATTTCTTGATCAAAATTCTAAAAGAACTAACTGAAGTGTGTGTACGTATATTTCCTGTGTTTGTGACTTCCCATTTGACTACTCAAGGTCAAAACAAGATATACATACACTACTATTGCAACTTAGCACAAATGGCCCCTGTACTTTAACTTTCTCATGCTGTCAACTTTAGGCCCTCAATTATATATAACACATAATTACTTATTAAAACATAGTAACAAAACTTAATTAAATTAATACAACTTATCATAAAAGCTTTTAAACTTTGGGGTGTTACAATTCTTCCCCACTTGGAACGATTTCGTCCCCGAAATCAACTGTACACATAAAAACTTTAACATCATAATACACTGAATGCTACCGTAGCGCACTAGCGGTAGTCTTACATCTCCTCAACTCTGAATGCTATCGCAGCGCACTGACGATCGTCTTACATCTCATATCTACCTACTACTAACGTAGAAGGTCTATCTAATACCGAAAATAAAATAACATAACATACATAAAACATGTATACACCTTGGTGTATCTAATCTCTTTTAGTATCTCTACTGTAACATTACCAATCTTATCTGTTTGTTACACAACTCGTAACTTTTCTTTTCAATAAAACTATTAAATGTGCTTCAATTCATACTGAGCATAAATCAGGTATTACATACACAACATAGTATAATTACATCTAAGTGTAATCTAACTCTTTCTCGTATTTCTACCGTATCTTTACTACCTCATCTGTCTACTACACAATTCTCAACTTCCTCTAAAATACAACCACTGGCTGTTCTATACAACATAATTTCACATCTCTTGTCCTGTTTGGACAACTACAGGTGCATCTGTTACATACTTACAATGATAGCTATACTTGTTATACTATCTAAGACATCTTTACTATAAATTCTGGCATATACATTACTCTCTCTATCTTTGAGATAATCCTCAAAAGACCATTAAACTACTATCCTAGCTTATCTTTCTTTCTGAATCTGTTCACCCATATCCACGATGATATTTTTAATAACACATAACTTCCAATCTGAAGCTCTACTAATAATCCTTTCTTATGACATAAATGTTCGGTTTATCTTTAGCAGTTCTAAGCCGCTTACGTAACTGTGGTACTATCTTCACATTCGATCGTGTGCTGAGTCCTCTCATTCTAATCAACCTCGTCCTAGCAAATAGGAGTTCTGTACTTCCCATCATACATCATCTGGTACTAGATATGCTATTACTCAAAAGTAACTGTGATCATACTGGATTTCTATTAACGTATATACGTATCTTAACTGTCATTAAAGTCAATTATACATGTTCTGAGCATATCTCTTTGTGTTGATATATTTCTCTCACTCTGTCAAACCCTACAAGGGTGCAATACTGTACTAAGATATAACTTAATTCTCATATCTTTCTGGAATTTACTCTATAACTTAAAGATAACCGAGTATCTCTATTTAAATCCTTATACTGTCATTTTATATCTACCTGTTATTTTCCATGAAATTTCTGATACTCTGTTTTAACCTGTAAACAATTTAAATATTTCTCAACCTTCTTTGCCAAATCACATTCTATTTTTGGCTACTAGTAATTCCTGCTCATAGCTCTTGACAAATTTGGACCTTACTCTTTAAATAGATTCTTTCTTCTGATCACCCTTTCTAACTGCTTCATTCTGTACTACTTCAACTTGATCAAGTATAGAAGTGATGTCTAACATTCTTACTTGAGGTATCTGTATCTTTAGGGTAGCTGACTTGATGCTAAAAACATTCTTTACTAAATTAACTTTCCAACTACTGCTAGTTTCAAATCCCGAGTCGAATAATTGCTTCATACTTGTAGGGAGTCATATTCTAAGAACTTCCTTGACTATATCTTGCTCTCTGACCTTTATTTGACGGTACTCTGACCACAACTCTATTCCTGAAAACCATTCTACACTCTGAAACTAATCTAACCAATTATCTACTTCTTAAGCTGGGTACTGATTCTTGGCTGTAACCTTATAGTGTCCTCTGTAATCTATACAGATTCTTACTAGTTATCTTTCTTTACGACTACCTATATTAATGCGCCCCACTATGAACTAATGCATCGAACAAAACCCTTATCTGTTAACTATTACTGTTGAATCATCAATTATTACTTCTCTGGGGGCCAATCTGCACAATACTTTAACTCCTTGGTTCTATTCCTGACATAATACTAGTACTAAGTTCTACTTATTAAAACTCTAGAATTACTGGTAATTCTTTTGGAAATACATCTGAGTAGTCACCACTGGTGGTATCTATTAAATCTACTATGACTGTCATTTATACTACACTTTTCCACATAAGCTAGACAAGCTATACCATTAAGCATTGCTGACAAGCAACTGGAACACTGACTCTCTTACTATTACCTATGTCCAATAGTTTTTCCCCACTTAGGGTCTAAGCCCACGCTGCTCTCTGATCTCCGAGTACCTGAACTTGCTATGAACTCAATTAATCAATACTAATAACTTTTCAAAATTCTTTCATCGCGAACATATGCTCAATTGAAACTGATCAATTTCTATCTGTATCACTATTTACTTACACTTAGTATTCAGAATAGTAATCTCAACTATTACGTCTGTCTGCTATCATAATAGGTTCAATCTTTATTTCTTTAAGCATAAACTGGAACATTCTATCTTTTGACCAGGTCACATATGCTTTTCTAGTATTGATCCTTGTTATAACAAAACTAAGCTAAAAGTTAACTGACTTACTCTCTGTCACTAATAACTTAGGACAATAATGTTCAAACTAAAAACCTGATAACACACTTAGCGTAACCGATTTCAAACATTGGTCACATGCCTCTACTTTTCACACTTCGTATATCTGAGTGGGGAACCTAACCCTCCATGCTGTAGTACAAACGTCGACTTATTACTTAACATTGTTACCGGCTTAACCTTTCTCTTTGCATTCACTATTCTCTGCTCTCTCTCAACTACTTGTCTTTCTTCCATGTAAGACTTATCATTTTATCCACTTCATTGCGAATAACTGCCGTTAAAATTCTCCCGTATCATTTCTAACATCAAACTATACTATTGTATTTACAAAACTTCTATACCAACTTACTCTGTACAAATTTACATATTCTTAACAATTTCTAGTTGATGTTATTCACCAACTCTATTGTCTGTCATCCTACTCAAAATTCTTTTGTGATCTGATCTACACAAACTTCTAGTACGGTTATACTCTAAACAATTCTTTAAACTAAGGCCATGTCATAGCCTCAATCTATGCTTCTAACTTTCTCTATAATAACATGGTTCACCCGTCTTTCACTATCTCACATAACAAAGTCAACGCGTACAAAACTTTTCTCCCTGAAAAACACCCCCAATACGGAAAATCTCATTCCATCTCTATTAATCATCACAACTCACAACTGGATCTAAAATCTTCCCTCTAACGAGGAAATTCGTATGCTGAACAATCTTTACACGTCTACCCCTACAACGGGTTTTTTCTTAGCTTTAACCCTTACTAATGCTTTAACCGTAACCTATACTGATGTATCCACGTACAACGATAACATAACTTTCTTTTCCTTCTAAAACTTACTCAACCACTTGGTTGATAATATCTGGAACGTTTACATATAGGACTTCACTATACTCTATCACTGTTATCCCTTTTACTAAACTGATCTCAAGATCTTGCAATCCCTCTGTAACAACTCCCTCTAAAGGGTTACTCATAGGTCTACTGATTTAAAATAAGAATTGCATCTAGAAAATAGGTATTCCTGGTCTTCTACAGTATACTAGCCTCAGGCTGCTTTATCTAACTCGTATCAACTTACTGTATACTATAAACTCAAGATCATGTATCTTTAACATATACTACTAAACAACTATCTCTGTTTCTCATAATAAGGTATGTAATATTATTAATGCTACATATATCTCATATTCTGTTCTTGTGTTATTCACGCATACTGTACTATCACGTGTCACCCCTCACTTGATTCACAAGGTACTGACATGGCAATCTTAAGCTCAACTGCATATCACATGTTCTTTACAGACACTGGCCAGGCATTGTGAGGAACATATTATACACAATTGTTTTTAATACCGTCATGGAATACCCCGATTCACAAGCTTAGGTCACGTATATGGAATAACTAATTACATTTGCTTAAGCATTCTTCTTTTCTCTGATATCATATAAACATATTATCATTTAGTACTTAGCCAAATAACTATTACACATTCAAAACATTGATACTCATGCTCAATCTGTAAAACTGATAACAAATCATAAACTTCTACTAACCGTATGCTCACCAAGACTACTGCCCAGGGATAGTTCCTCCTGACCTCAAAACCACGGTTTAAGTTCAGACATCACACTCGTGTGTGCCCAAATCTCTTAAACCTTGGCTCTGATACCAAGTTGTAACACCACATTCTAAAAATAGCTTTAAAATTTTGTTTGCTACTACTCAACACTCTAAAACATCAACAAGCTTACATCACTTTAGTGCTAACAATTTCATAAAAAAGTGTGTTAAAAGTACTCTGTTTAAAAACTTGGAGCTATCCAACTCTGCAAAGCGTTGGGGCCTTACCCTTGCTGGAAACTGGTTACCTGCATGCACAACATACTAAAACGTAAGCTTTCGCTTAGTGAGCATACAAACTGAACAGATAAATACTTAAAACATGAGTAACTCTTCTGGGGATGTCTCACATCCAAGCAGGACAACTGCAAAACTATTCAAACAATTATCTGGTCCAGGGTATGATCACACCTCGCGCGTATCAGATCCCTGACACTCTGTTTGGGTATAAGGATCTCAATATACCCCTATCTCTGTATTGAATAATATATCTGAGTTATATTATACATTGAAACAATAGTCTTAACTCATACATAAACACATCATAACACGGATAACATACTAATCACCTTGTGCATATAAATGTATCCTGATCATACTAAACACTGCATCATAGTGCTAAAGAATCTCACATAATCAAATCATATATCAAGCATAAAATTGATATACTAGCTACTTAATGCATATACATATGCTAATCTGATTAAAGGTAAGTACACTCACCTTAGCAGCAGTTAAGAAATATACTCTTTTCACAAAAGCGTCAATCTCTTATTGCCTACAAGCAATAAACATGTGCTACATTAACTTCTATACGCTCTATGGCAACTTAAACTGAACATTAAGCAACAAACCACTTCACCTGGTCCTGGCCCACCCTACAGCCGTAGGGTTCATCCCAACGCCCGTAGTAGTGTTTCTAGGCTTCCTACGGTTGTAGGCTATATGCACTACGCCCGTAGGCTAGTTCCCTTCGTCCTTAGACAGTAACTCATAAAACATTGTCCTACGCCCGCAGGAACCCTTACCTACGGCCGTAGGAGACAAAACAACCAGTAATTCTTGACCCCTTCCTACGCCCGTAGGGAATAATCCCTGCGGCAGTAGGAACAGTCGGTACAGCAGACTCATCTGCTCTGTTCGAACAGCAGCTGGGTTTCGAGGTTTTACCCTCTATCAGCGATCCAAAACACGATTTTGACCAAGTAACAGTCTTTAACACATACTACAACCTTTTAGATCATCATATAACATCTAAAACACATTAAATCAAACTACTAACATGAATTCAACTCTTGAATCCCATTGTTGACCTAAATACTCAAATAAACCAATAAGAACACATACCTCTTGTTACTACTTCTTTAAAGAAATGAATTCAGCTATCAATCTTCTGATTTCTTGATCAAAATTCGAAAAGAACTAACTGAAGTGTGTGTACGTATATTTCCTGTGTTTATAACTGTAGGGGTTTTCAGGGCGCGCAGCGGAAGCAAGGTACAACACAAAAAGCCCAAGGTACAAGCATGTAAAGCATAAAACGTAAAAACCCCTAACATGGATCATTCTCTATGAAACGAAATGCAACAAAGACAGAGAGTAAAGGAGGTTATACCAGCTCCTTAGCTCCAGAAATTTGATGAAGATGATGAACTTGTTCCTTGTGGCTTGAACGAATCGGCTATTGAGTGGATACCCCGGCAACACGCCAAATCCCTTGAGCTAGCAAGCCTTGGTGATTCTTCTAACTCGAAAATCACTTATGGAACAGCAACTCACGAAGCTTGGATCATATTCTGGATCAAACTCTCTCTAGAACTCTCTCTAAATCAAAGAACCCTTTTAGAGAATTACAAGTGCATGTAGAGCCAAGAGAGCCAAATGAGGCTGGAGTATAGCCTTATAAAGACTTCAAAACGACTCTAGGTTATCCCCAAGCCGGCCCAAGTCGCAGAAAGTAACATACATGCATTGGTGTAGTTGAGAGGTGATTTGACAAAAAGGTGCCGTTTGGACTTAGCGGCGCTATCCAAGACTTTGCGTCGCTAACTTATAAAAGTTAGCGGCGCTAACGCGGCTTGTCAGCTGACATGACACAAAGCCCATGCAGCCGTAGCGGCGCTAACCTCTAGGACTTAGCGGCGCTAATACCTAATAGTTAGCGGCGCTAACGCGGCCTGCGAAGTCAACTTTTCTCTTTTGTTATTTTTGATCCCTTTACTTAAGTTGCTGTCAGATTTGACCCCGGTGTATGACCCAATAGGCCCATACATCATCGGTAGTGATTCCAAATTGTGTACGTGCATCGGTGGGCATATTCTAACAAACTCCCACTTGCACACGATGTACCATTTCTAATAAACCACAGACAACGAGCGGCCTCTAGCAAAAGCATCATTGCCCCCAAGTCAGTATGGGTTTCGTTATCCGAATGAAACCTGTTCATAAAGAAAGGTCCTATAGATAAGTGATCTTAAACATCCTTTTGTTCACGATATCAATGTGAACACGAGACATGGATTGAGTGTCAATCTCCAGATCGTCCACGATTGTGTTTCTCGATCTTGATTGGTGGTGACCAAAAGTTAAGGACATATCTGATTCTAAATCAATATTCCTTGCGCATGGCCATGCAAAATTTTGGTGTCAGCTCCCAATCATCGAGGGGCCCAATGATATCTCTCTTATCAGAGGAACAAATCCCTTTTGACTGCATAACCCTAAACCATACTCCTTAACTTACTTAGCCGTTTCCTTTATGACAGCCAGTTACGAACTGCTTTTGAAAAAGACTAAAGTAAGAAAGAAATATGATATAGCGGTTCATACATCTCAGGTCTAAGGACGTAAGATATTATCATCCCAAGTTACTCGTGACTATAATCCATGGAGTATACTTGGGTACGGGTCTTCCAATCACTTGAAACTCTTTTCAAGTATAGATAGGCATTGCTCCTTAATTCGACCATCTTGAATTCAAGGTCACATGCTTATCTCGGTCTTGTTTCAATCTTCCTTCCACAAGATTGACCGACCGTGGAAAGTTTGAAATATAAAATATTTCCGGAAGTGATTAAACATGCTAAGATGGAACACAGTAGAGTCTTATGAATGTAACCGTATCATACGCATATATAATCTCTATTATATATCGAAACAAGCATAAGTTACAATACTGTCTATATCGTTCCCAAAATATAAAATAAAGTTTACATATCAAACAAACTAAATATACAAACTCAAACCAAGTCTCTAGCAAATCTTACACCTATAGCATTAGTGTGAGAATCATGAGCTGCTTGCGATAATGGTTTCGTGAACGGATCCGCAAGGTTCTCATCCGTTGCTACTCTGCTTATGACGATTTCACCACTCTCAACTACTTCTCGTATGAAGTGGTATTTGCGCAAAATGTGTCTTGTTCTCTTGTGAGCTCTTGGTTCCTTCGCCAAGGCCACTGCACCCTCATTGTCACAAAATATCTCAATAGGGTCAGTGATGCTTGGAACCACTTGTAGATCTTGGATGAATTTCTTCATCCACACAGCCTCTTTTGCAGCTTCACTTGCCGCAATGTATTCCGACTCAGTAGTCGAATCAGCCACCGTGTCTTGCTTGGAGCTCCTCCAGCTCACAGCACCACCATTTAAAAGGAATACAAACCCCGATTGAGATCGGCAGTCATCCCTATCCGTTTGGAAACTAGCGTCCGAGTAACCCTTTACTCTTAGCTCTTCTTCCCCACCATATACCAAGAACATTTCTTTTGTACGTCTAAGGTACTTAAGAATGTTCTTTACAGCTTTCCAATGAGGTTCCCCGGGATTAGCCTGATATCTACTAGTCATGCTCAAAGCACATGACACATCAGGACGAGTGCATAACATGGCGTACATGATCGATCCCACAGCCGAAGCATATGGTACTCGCTTCATTACTTCTATCTCCTCTTGGGAGGTAGGACATTGAGTCTTGCTCAACATCAAGCCTTGCGCCATAGGGAGATTTCCTTTCTTGGATTCCTCCATTTTAAAGCGTCTCACGACCTTATCTATGTATGCACTTTGAGAAAGCCCAAGTAGCTTTCTAGATCTATCTCTATAGATCTTGATTCCCAGAATATAGCTCGCATCGCCTAAGTCCTTCATTGAGAAACAATTCCCGAGCCAAGCTTTTACACTCTTAAGGCTCGGAACATGGTTTCCAATGAGTAATATGTCATCCACATATAGGACTAAGAAGACAATAGTGCTCCCACTAGCCCTGACATATACACATGGTTCATCTTTGCTTTTCGAAAATCCAAATTCCTTAATTTTCTCATCAAAGCACAGATTCCAACTGCGAGATGCTTGCTTAAGTCCATAAATGGACTTCTTTAGCTTACAAACCTTGTCCGGATATTCTGGATGTTCAAAACCATCAGGTTGTGTCATATACACCTCTTCGGAAAGCTTCCCGTTAAGGAAGGCGGTTTTAACATCCATTTGCCATATTTCATAGTCATAAAATGCGGCAATGGCCAGAAGTATCCGGATTGATTTCAACATAGCCACTGGGGAGAAGGTTTCATCATAATCAACACCGGGTGTTTGAGTGAAACCCTTTGCCACAAGTCGAGCTTTGAAAGTATCCAAGGTTCCGTCCATGCCGGTCTTCTTCTTGAAGACCCATTTACACCCTACGGGTCTAACCCCGGGTGTAGGATCAACCAGTTCCCAAACTTGGTTATCCGACATGGATTGCATCTCACTTTCCATCGCTTCCTTCCAATGTGCAGACTCAGGGCCCGCCATGGCTTCCTTATAGTTAGAGGGCTCATCAGAGTCCACTACTAACTCGCTGCTCTCAGATATGTAGAAACCATATCTCTCTGTCTCGAAACGAGTTCTACTGGAACGCCTTGGAGTAAGAGATGAAGTAGTGTCAGGTATTGCAGCATTTTCTTGCTCAGTTTCAACCGTCCTAGGTTGAGAGCTAGTGCCAACCTCAAGTTCTTTATCGGTTGATCCTTGAACTTCCTCAAGATCGATTTCCTTGTTGCCTCTTTGTTTGGATAGCAATTCTCTTTCTAAGAAGAATGCCCTTCGAGCAACAAAAACTTTGTTCTCAGAAGGTTTATAAAATATATATCCAACACCGGCAGAAGGATATCCGATAAAGTAACACCTTTCCGATCAAGGTTCAAGTTTGTCCTCAGTCTCACGTCTCACGTAAGCTTGACAACCCCAAACTCGTAGATATGAAAGTGTCGGCTTCTTATTATGCCACATTTCATAAGGTGTTTTCGATACTTTCTTGGTTGGTGCAAGGTTAAGGATCCTTACCGCCGTTTCTAGGGCATATCCCCAGAAACTAATAGGTACCTCAGTTCGACTCATCATGGACCTTACCATATCTAGTAAAGTCCGGTTCCTCCTCTCAGCGACTCCATTCAATTGTGGAGTCCTTGGAGGTGTTAATTGCGAAATAATTCCACAATTCTTAAGATGATCGATAAACTCGGTACTTAGATACTCTCCACCTCTATCAGACCGGAGTATCTTTATTGGTTTGCCCAATTGATTCTCAACCTCGTTTTGGAATGTCTTGAACACTTCAAAAGTTTCATTCTTGTGCTTGACAAGATAGACATATCCATACCTACTATAGTCATCTTTAAAGGTTACGAAGTATCTCGAGTTATTCCTTGTAACATGTTTAAAAGGGCCACATACATCCGTATGGATGATGTCCAAGAGGTCTTTACCTCTCTCATTTGTCCCCGTGAAGGGTGCCTTTGTCATCTTGCCTAGTAAACAAGAATCACATACATCATTCGACCCTTGGTCAAATGTCTCCAAGATTCCATCCACTAGAAGCTTGGTGATGCGAGTCTTATTTATGTGGCCAAGACGACCATGCCATAAGGAATACTTATCCAAACCATCTTTGGAACTAGAATCAATGTTCATGATAGACTTTGTTGAATTAATGTATGCAGTTGTTTCATAAATGCCATGACATGGTAAAGCTTTAAAATAAACAATGTTATCTTTAAAGCATATAATAGTACCATAATCAAAACGAAAATTGTAACCATCGTCATACAATTTATGAAGTGAAATAATGTTTCTTGCCACGCAGGGCGAATAGCATACATCAAATAAAGTAATAGAATAGCCAGTCTTGAATGAAAGCTCTAAACTTCCTTGAGCTTCCACCGGGACAACCTCCGAGTTCCCCATGACAAGATCTAGCTCTCCACTCTCCAAGCTCCTACTTGCCCTTAGCACCTGCACCATATTACATATGTGAGTGCCACAGCCAGTATCTAAAACCCAGCCTCTAGAAGTAGAAGTATGGTGAAGTTCTATCATAAACGTACCTGAAGTTTCCGGGCCCGATATGCTCATTGCCTTGAGCTTATTGAGTCCCTCCAAGTACTTGGGGCAGCTTCGGCGGTAGTGGCCCTTGCCCCTACAAAAGAAGCACTCTGCATCCTCCGGAGTCTTGGCTTGGGGAGTCTTCCCCTTACCCTTACCCTCGGAGGCCGGGGCAGGCTTGGTTGCACCAACCTTTCCCTTACTCTTCCTTTTCTTGGAAGGGGCGGCCTTCCTTTTGGTTATGCGGCCTTCCCGGATGGCAAGAACGGGAGTGGAGGAGGAGGATGGCTTGCTCTTGGTCATGCTCGCTTTGGCAGTATTGAGCATACCATGCAACTCCATCAAGGATTTATCCATGCTATGCATATGATAACTCATAGTGAATTGGTCATATGCACTGGGCAGGGATTGGAGGATCAAATCGACCGCCATCTCCCTCCCGATGGTAAACCCTAGCTTCTCCATGCGCTCAATGTTTACTTTCATTCGCAAAACATGAGCGCTCACGTTCCCTCCATCTTGAAGCTTGCAAGCGAGAACCGACTTGAAGCATTCATACCTCTCTTGCCTCGCTTGCTGCTGGAACATATCCCGCAGCTGCACGATCAAGTCGTGAGCACCCAAGTGGTCCATTTGCTTTTGCAAATCGGTACTCATGGTGCTCAACATGAGGCATGTGATCTCCTCAGTCTCCTTGAGGCGTTTCTCGTACGCCTCACGGATTGCTCTCGTTGCACCGCTCGGAGGTGCCTCGGGTAAGGGTTCCTCTATGGTGTGCATCTTCCCTTCATAGCGTAGGACTAGCTTGAGCTGCCTATACCAATCCATGAAGTTGCTACCATCGAGTTTCTCCTTTTCAAGGAAAACTCGTAGAGAAACGTTGGTGGTGGTGGTGTTTGCGCTTGTTGATGCCATCTAAAATTGCAAAGTAGACTTACGTTAGTTTGTTTGAATATGTATTATCTTGTTAAATTAATTTACCCATAAAGAATTAACTTTAACAAGGCTAAGAACCGTATTTCATCCCACCATGTGACGGGGTTACCGCGGATCACATGATAAAATTATTTAGGTCGGCAATCATTTTGCCAATTGCAATCTCTATTGCAATCCTTAGCGCCTTGCGGGATCCTACGACATCCAATGGTCGTTTGGCATGTTTTATCCCTTCTTGCACCAATTTTGAATCTTGAAATTTTGGTTAGCTCGTGCTAAGCTCGACAACTAACCAAGATTTCAAATCCAAAATTGCAAATAGTCCGTCAAGACATACGGTGACAAATTCACCAAAGTTGGCTCGTGCTAAGCTCGACAACCTAAATTGTGAGTTTCCACACTCACCTTCCACACAGTTTTATGGGAGTTAGCTCGTGCTAAGCTCGACAACCAAAACCCATAAGACTAGATTCGGGTGGTATCATCTTACGGATGGTGCATTATTTACGTTTCGTGGAAAGACAGGCTTTTGTTTCCGGTTTGGTTTTAGATTAACATGCAAGTGACAAAATCCTATTTTCACTAGGTGGGTTAATCTTGTATGTGAGCGCGCGAGAGAGTTGTAAACCATTTTTATCAAATCTCTTTTGATTTTGTTAATTTTTGAAAAAATTATCTAGCATGCGAATCCTACACAATCCATGCATACAAAATCACATCACACGCATAAAATATTAAAATTGGTAACCCTTGCCATAAAAACCTATGCGTTCTTCCCATGAGCCGAACGGGAAGAACTTGGTCAATTCTAGGGACAAAATCTTCGATGCGAGCTCCCACTAATCCCGCCATCTCCATTGGACTCCATCGTGGGCTTCATGGGCTCCTAGCTCCATCTCCTTTGACCCATCTTGTGTGTTCATCATCCATCATAAAATACATACAATAGAATAAAATGGCATACAAGCCATAAAATACCTATTTATCTATTACAATTACATGGATGAATGAAATGGCATGCAAGCCACATTATTATTACAAATTTATCATAAGAATAATAATACAACCAAATTTGCATCCAAACACACAAAACAACCAAAGGGTCTAGGCAAGGTTACCAACATGAATATCCACATACAACCAAACTAATATATGCTACTGGAATAATACATCAAAATAACAAGATTAAAAAATCCAGAAGCCTTAAAACATGGCTAAAACCCGAGACCAAAATCTGTTTTTAAACATGAACAAAAAACTGACCAGCGACGATAGCGCCGCTATCTTAAAATAGTTAGCGCCGCTAACTCAGTTCGACAGAAACAAACAATTTCGATTTCGGGTTTTCAAAGCCACCATGTGCATAACAATCATAGAGGTGGCTCTGATACCACTGTAGGGGTTTTCAGGGCGCGCAGCGGAAGCAAGGTACAACACAAAAAGCCCAAGGTACAAGCGTGTAAAGCATAAAACGTAAAAACCCCTAACATGGATCATTCTCTATGAAACGAAATGCAACAAAGACAGAGAGTAAAGGAGGTTATACCAGCTCCTTAGCTCCAGAAATTTGATGAAGATGATGAACTTGTTCCTTGTGGCTTGAACGAATCGGCTATTGAGTGGATACCCCGGCAACACGCCAAATACCTTGAGCTAGCAAGCCTTGGTGATTCTTCTAACTCGAAAATCACTTATGGAACAGCAACTCATGAAGCTTGGATCAAATTCTGGATCAAACTCTCTCTAGAACTCTCTCTAAATCAAAGAACCCTTTTAGAGAATTACAAGTGCATGTAGAGCCAAGAGAGCCAAATGAGGCTGGAGTATAGCCTTATAAAGACTTCAAAACGACTCTAGGTTATCCCCAAGCCGGCCCAAGTCGCAGAAAGTAACATACATGCATTGGTCTAGTTGAGAGGTGATTTGACAAAAAGGTGCCGTTTAGACTTAGCGGCGCTATCCAAGACTTAGCGGCGCTAACTTATAAAAGTTAGCGGCGCTAACGCGGCTTGTCAGCTGACATGACACAAAGCCCATGCAGCCTTAGCGGCGCTAACCTCTAGGACTTAGCGGCGCTAATACCTAATAGTTAGCGGCGCTAACGCGGCCTGCGAAGTCAACTTTTCTCTTTTGTTATTTTTGATCCCTTTACTTAAGTTGCTGTCAGATTTGACCCCGTTGTATGACCCAATAGGCCCATACATCATCGGTAGTGATTCCAAATGGTGTACGTGCATTGGTGGGCATATTCTAACAGTAACTTCCCATTTGACTACTCAAGGTCCAAACAAGATATACATACACTACTATTGCAACTTAGCACAAATGGCCCCTATACTTTAACTTTCTCATCATGTCAACTTTAGTCCCTCAATTATATATAACACATAATTACTTATTAAAACATAGTAACAAAACTTAATTAAATTAATAAAACTTATCATAAAAGCTTTTAAACTTTGGGGTGTTACAACTCTTCCCCACTTGGAACGATTTCGTCCCCGAAATCAACTGTACACATAAAAACTTTAACATCATAATACACCGAATGCTACCGTAGCACACTACGGCTGCATGTGCCTTTTGTCAAATCACCACCCAAGCTGGCCAATGCGTGGGTAACAGCAAGAAACACATTTTCGCCGGTCATAGGGGTTTAAAACGAATCTAGAGGCAGAAGTATTACAAGAGAATTCATTTTGTTGAAGTTCTTTTGCTTTTATCTCTCTAAAAACACATATTACCTTCTTTGATGCTACAAAAGATCAAGAGAAGGTGTAAAAGAGGTTTGCTCTATACTTTGGTCTACAAGTTGTTGTTCCAAGGTGGTGTTCAAGTTGAAGTACCACTAGAGGAGAGCTAGCACTCGTGGTTGACGTGTTCCCGGGGTGTATCCCAATAGAAGATGCGGTTTTTCGTTCTTGGAGGATCATCACCACGATTTTGACCTTTTCTGGAGCTAAGGAGAAAGGTATAACCACCTCTTTCATTTCCTTGATGCATTTCTTGAACATAGAGTTTGGTCCATTTTGGGATTTCTTGTTTTCATGCTTTGTTTGCTTGTACCTTGGGCTATTTTGTTTGTACTTTGCTTCCGCTGCTAGCCCATGAAATCCCAACAGTCGTATCAGAGCCACCTCTATGTTAGATTTGCACTTGGTGGCCTGAAAAATCCCGAAATTGAAATGTTTGTTTTCTGTTCGAACCGGGTTAGCGGCGCTAACTCTTAAACTTAGCGGCGCTAACGCGCTGTTACAGATTTTGGTTTTAAAGTTAAAAACAGTTTTGATCTCTGGTATTTTTTGGCATTTTGTGATTCTGGAAATTTGTTCCAAATTTTGTTTTGGTAATTTTGTTACCATTTTGTTATGTTTGGTTGTATGTGGTTGATTTGAAATTGGTAACCTTGCCTTTGACCTTGTGGTTGACTTTGTGTGATTGGATGCATTTGGTGATTTTTAATCACATCTGGCTGTAATATTTATTAAAATTGATATATTTGTAATAATATTGTGGCTTGCATGCCATTTCATTCATCCGTGTAATTTGTACTAGCCACAATAGGAAAATTGTGGCTTGCATGCCATTTATTTTCTATTTGTATGTATTGTACATTTGGATGAAGACACACAATTTGGAGTCGAAAGGAGATGGAGCATGTCCATAGAAGCCGGTGAAGTCCAATGGACTATATCAACATTTATTTTCAATTAGCTGAATTTTTACAAAACCTTTAGATGAGTCTCGATTTAATTTCCTAATATCCAAACTTGGCATGTTTAATTTGTAAAATATTCTTTTCTTAGGTAGTTAACATGTTATGTGAAAATAATTTCATTTTTATGTGAATTCTAACTGAAGTACTTATCTAAGCTTCTATATATCTTACTGTTGGAGTATGCACACTGACGCACGTACGCCATTAGGATCACTACCAATATAGTATAGGCCTATTGGGTCACATGTCGGGGATCAATCCTGACAGCGATGAAAAATGAGGGACTGAAAGTGTTAAAATGGAGAAGTTGGTGTGCAGGAACATTACGCGACACGGCGCTTGTTAGGGTACGCGACGCGGAGTGTCAGCGGCGCGGAAACCTACGGGCACACGGCGCGTAAATATGTCAGACTGCATGCAACTTTTGTCTCCACCTCCTTTTTAGAGCAATGGGTGGCCTTGCTTTTTGTTGGCCGGCCTTGGGCACATAAAGGGGAATATCTGGGTCATTTAATCCAGAGAAGAAGTTACACTCTCCTTCTTCTTCCTCTCTCTCAATTTTTTCTCTTGGAAATATGGTTTTTCTCACATACACTTAGAGCTCCATGGTAGGTTTCATATGAGAGTGCATGTGAGTGATTTGGTCCAGGAGTAGAAGGAAGGATTGACGTTCTTGTGTGGATTCAAGGCTTTGAAGTCCACACAAGCTTGCTAGTACAAGTGGATTGAGGAAACCCGGGATGGATCAACAATAGAGAGAAGCTTCATTTGAGTTTCTTGTCATCACCATCTTCTTGTACAAGTTGCTGGAGCTAAGGAGAAAGGTATATCTTCTTTCTATTTTTTTTAAATGTTGCAAATACTAGTTATATAGTTTGGTTCTCTTTTGGATTTTATGCATTGCATGCTTTTACCATGGTTTTGCTCTTTTGTATTCTTTCTTCGGCTGTGTTCTGGAAAACTCAACAGTGGTATCAGAGCCACGTCTATACTGTATTTGCACATGGTAGCTTGAAAAACCCGAAAATATGTTTTTTGTTTTCTGTACAGTAGGGTTCCCCGGCGCGGACCTATCTTTGGTACGCGGCGCGGAAATTAGCGAGACAGTGTTTTGCTTTTTCTTCGGTGTATTTACGCGGCTTGGATATTTTGGAGGTACGAGGCGCGGAAATTGCCTAGACAAAATCTGTTTTTTAACCTTTTAAAAGAAAATTTATTTTTGGGTTTTTGGCACTAAATTTTAGTTTCTGGAGTTTTTGTCCAGGAATTGAAATTTGGTTTCTTGAGTTGCCTTGTATAATGGTTGGTGTATTTATATGTGGATTATTATTTTGGCATGAAATTGGTAATTGCATATACTTACATTATGTATTTGTGAATCTGTTTCATGAAAAATGGTTTGGTGTTACTAATGCATAAGTAGATGGGATTTTTAGTGCCTTGGGTGTTTTGAAAAATCTTAACCATTATACATAAGTTTACATGGTTTTGTATGGCACACCATGTTGTTGTTGTTGTTGTTGTTGTTCATTAGTGAACTTGTTTGTTGTTCTTGTGATTTTGGTAACCATAGATATGCCCTAGACCTTGTGGATGTTTGGTTGTATTTAAATTATTCATTCATTTGGTGACTTTAAGTCACATGGTTTGTAATAATTAAATTTATTTATTTGGTATGTAACTTTGTATTTGTGGCTTGCATGACATTTAAATATTCCATATTATGTAATTGTACTAGAAGTTAGAAATTGAGGCTTGCATGCCATTTGTTTCCTTTTTCTATGTAATTGTAATATGGAGCAACCATCGGGAGTCAATGGAGTGACGTCTTGGCGAACACAAATCCGGGAGACCCAATGGAGGTAGCGGGTTTAGTGGGAGCACATCCGAAGTCAAGGCTTTTGGTCCTTAGATGACTTTGTTTCCTCGTAGTGGCTCACGGGAAAACGCATAGGGTTTAGGGGAATGGTTACCAAATTGTTGTATCCGTGTGATGGTTTTATTATATTGTTTATGCATGAGTTGTAGGACAATTGCATGCTAGACAATTTTTGAATGTTAAGAGTACTTTGCCCCTGATGCAAGACTTGAAGCAATCAGACTGTTTCTAGGCTATGTTGCCTTCAAAGACTTCAAAGTATTTCAGATGAATGTTAAAAGTGTTTTCCTCAATGGTGAATTGAAGGAAGAGGTGTATGACAAACAACCTCCTGGTTTTGAGTATGAAAGTTGTCCAGGCCATGTTTACTTCTTAAATAAAGCTTTATATGGTCTAAAGCAAGCTCCAAGAGCCTGGTATGATACTATCTCTTCTTTTCTAACCAATAAAGGTTTTACTAGAGGAAGCATTGATAGCACTCTGTTCATTAGAAAATTCAAGGGAGATGTAATTCTTGTGCAAATATATGTAGATGACATAATATTTGAGTCTATAAATTTGGACTTTGTAATTATCAGATTTGCATGATTGGTGAACTAAACTATTTTCTTGGACTTCAAATTAAACAAGAGGTTTATGGTTTTCATTCATCAAACAAAGTATGTAAATGACTTACTTAACAAATTTTATTTTGAAAATTGTTCTTCAATGAAAATACCTATGTCAACTGCTCTTAAGGTAGGAAAGGACACTGATGGTAAATCAGTGAACATTACTGCTTATAGAGGCATGATAGGTTCTCTTTTAAACCTTAGTTCAAGTAGACCAGATATAATGTTTTCAACATGTCTCTGTGCAAGATAACAAGCTGACCCCAAAGAATCACATGTTGCTGCTGCTAAAAGAATATTCAGGTATCTCAAAGGAACTCCTAATCTAGGTAATTGGTACCCTAAGGACACAGATTTTGAGTTAGTTGGACACACAGGTTCTGATTTTTCAGGATGTACATTGGATGATTGTCGAGCTCTAGTCGAGTTATGCAAAATATTAATTGAGAATCGGTGTGGAGGGATCAAACATGCCAAACTTGGCACAATGGTTGTCGAGTACGATCCCGCAAGGAATTAAGAGTTGCAATAATCGATTGCAATCGGTCAATGGTTGCCGGCCTAAATAGCTTTGCCACGTGATCCGCGGAAAACCCGTCACGGTGCAAGGTGAAATAGGGTTCTTAGCCCTTGTTAAAATAGTTGTTTTTCTTAAATTCATGGGGTAATTATTTTAACGAGGATTTCAATCAAACTAACTAAAACTACTCTACTTTTATAGATGAAGTCGACTAGTATCAACAACACCAACTTCACGTTACGTACGTTTCTTAGAAGGAGAAACTCGATGGAAGTAACTTTATGGATTGGTCTAGGAAATTACGCATTTTCCTATGACACGAAGACAAGTTACACACTATTGAGGAACCCCTGCTACCAACGCAAGTAGGACCATTCTTGATGCGTTTGACAAACGCGTCAAGGACACCAACGAGGTCTCTTGCCTCATGTTAAGCATGATGATCCCTAACTTGCAAAGGCAATTAGAGGATTTAAGTGCATACGATATGATCCTTTAGTTGAAGGACATGTTCCAACAACAAGCAAGGCAAGAACGGTATGGGGTGTTTAAATAAACTACTTGGTTGTAGGCTGCAGGATGGTGAGAGCGTAAGCATTCACGTGCTTAAGATGAAAGCACTTGTGGAACGCTTGGAAAGGCTAGGATTTACCATTGAAAGGGAAATGGTGGTGGATATTGTTTTCCGATCACTCCCACTATCGTATGAGCAATTCATTTTGAATTATCACATGCATGATATGGATAAATCCTTGATGGAGCTTCAGGGCATGCTGAAGACTCTTGAGTCTAACATGGCCAAAAGTAAGCTCACCTCGTCCACTCTTGCTATGGCTACCAAAAGGCGAGCTACCTCAAATGGGAAGCTTGGTTCTACTAAGCTCACCATGTTTATGGAGTCGAAGGGCATTTAGATTGCGCCTCTAGATGAGATTCCAAATGGGGAAGTTTGTTACTTTTGTGGAAAGTACGGAAATTGGCGCCGCCATGCCTGCCCTAAGTGCCTTGATGAGCTAAGGATGTACAAGATGAGAAATATTGGTTCCGAAGCTTCAGGTACATTCATGATCAAACTCTACTACTTAGCTACTTCTATAGGCAAGTTTTGGATACTAGCCACAACACTCACGTGTGTCACAAATTTGTTTGTTGCAAAGTGCAGGTGTTAGAGAGAAGTAAAAGATGTAGAGAGCTTGACTTCATAACGGGAAACAAGATGGTTGTCCCTATTTGAAAATGATTGGAAGTCGGGATCTTGCCACTCCTTCCAGCTAGTCTATTACTTTGATAGATCTATGTTTTATGCCCTGCGTGACTAGAAACAATATATCTTATATGCCTTTGATAACGATGGATAAACTTCCTTTTTATTATGTATTTGTTGGTTTATTTGAAAGTTTATCCATGTTGTGACATTTATTATGAGCGTTTGCTTATGTATTAGATTGATCGTGAATGATTGTACATGTTACTCTTGTTACTAAAGTCAATTTAACCATATAAATAAGACTTGCATCACCAAGCTCCATGTGGTTAGGAACTTGGATCTTTTGATCTAGGATCAATTGTTGATGATAAATCTTATTTATTAGGCTAGAATGACTCAAACATCCTTCACTTATGTATGTGAGAGGAATGAAGGCTTGTTGGATTTCGTTCACACTTTTGTGTGTAGACCGTTCAAGAAAAATCTAAGGAGTAACATTGGATACTTTGTTACCTTACCAGTGAAGGTAAAAGGATGAATATGTTTACTTTGTTAGACACTCGTCTGAAATCTTGAGAGGTGTTCAAAACACATCCGCGACAAAGTACATGACTAAGAGGGCAAAAGACTATAATAATCAAATCTAATAGAGATGTTGAGGATATAGTTCTGAGTTACGTGACCATCATAAGAATTATGGTTTTGTCTCATAATTCTATCATCCTAGGACATATTGTTATATGGGTCGCCAAGTGGAGGAACCGGACATTCTTGTTATGGTCCGATTATGATGGGTGTGACGAAAGTACCCTATTGTTTGGGGAGTACTTTGAGAGTGGCGGGAAATGTTCCAAAAAGTCTTACCAACAAATATGGTTAAGTACGCACCTTAGATGATGATACTAGAAAGTATTTCTTTGCTAGTCCATCACAAAGTCCGAATTCCTCAACCTGTGTTTAGGGTGAGTTGGAGGAACCCGTAATCTAGAGGTGCTACTCCATTAGGTGTTCTGCTGTGGCCATGGGATATTTGAACAAGAAGTATGTTGTTCATGAAGAAAAGGTTTCAAATATCTATGGGTGCCAGTGGGAGTAAAGTTTACCTTAAATGGAAGAACCTGATGTTGGCACTAGCAATCAATTGTGATTGAAGCTCAGCATGGCTATGCTGGAGCACCTGACATTAAATCATAACCTCTTTAAATTTGGTAATAGTTGTCATAAGGCCAGAAAGATATAATTTTATATCTGAGGGAGACGACTTAATGATGTTTACACCAAACTACCAAAACTAGAGTGGGCCTAGAGTCCGCTAGAAAGAAAGAGGCAATGAAAATGAGATGAGATCCATGAGAGGTATCCAAGTATTGGACTTGGTAATTCCAACCCTTGGGTTGAAACTCGAAGAGTAAAAATGGTTCTTTGTAGAAAGAGACCAACATGGATAAGTTTACGAATAGACTGATAGGAAAGATCTATGATTGACCATGTGGAAGGTATCATATGAAGACTTTCTCTCAGTGGTTATGTCGAATATTGAGTTCGTTGACAACTTCGAATACCGACTAGTAGGAGATAGTTTTACGATGATTGACCATGAGGAAGGTATCATCTAGAAATTCTCTACCAGTGGTTATGTTGAACTAAACTCGGATACTTGTGATTTTAGTGCCATTTTGATGACTGCGACAACTTAATGCAAAGACCACATTCCTTAATAGGAATTTTCTGAGGAAGTGTTCATAACACTATCCGATGGTCTATTACATTAAGTGTATCCTTGTAAAGTCTACAAGCAAAAGGAGTCCCATGGTGGACTTATATAAGCATCTCAAAGTTATAATCCTACAAAATATGGTGTTGTTGATCAAAATAGTTCTTAAAGCATCACTGACTCTATTGGGTTCTTCTGAGACAATGAGGGTAGGATGGCTCTACTATAAGAACCGAAGTCTTGAGTAGTCATTTACCATATTGGGTCCTTCTGAAACAATGAAGGTACAATGAATTGAAGGAAGCGCCATGGTCTCACCAACGCATACTATGTGAGTGATGGTTGAGGTAGAGACGTGGTCGCTAGCAGAGTTAACACGGATAGCTTTATGGAAGATCTGTTAACTAAGCTATTGTCACGGGCTACTGATGTTTACCAAACAAGGATTGAGTTTCTTTTAGTTATATGTTTAGTATTGTTGAAACACGGTATGGAGCACAAGCACAGTGGAAGCAAGAACAAAACTTTAAAAACCGAACAAAATCGGGTCCATAACATGTTCCAAAGGGAGATCTTTCTACAAAACACAAATTGCAACTAAAGAAACAAAGGAGAGCAGAAAATACCTCCTTACCATTCAAGAAATCGGCTATAGCAATGCAACAAACAGGACAACCAAGAGATCCAAGTGTATCTCCTCTATCGTTGATCCACACCAAGGTTGCCTTGACCCCCGTATGCTAGTACTCCTTCCCATGAACGTCCATAATGACTTCACGTATCTGGAACAGTCCTTATATGGTCTCCTCTTGCACCAATAGCTCACTTACAACACTCAAGTAGTCACCAACTTAGTGTATAATGTATGTATAGCATGTATGGCACCAAGAGAGAAAGGAGAGAGTTTCATATGTCTATTGCATGCAACCACTCATCCAGACTCCATAACCTCGGTTTTCGCCGGAGACCAAGCCCCTCTCCCATTAGACCACGAAATGACCCAATGATGTTGGAGTATGCCCACTGACACACGTATATTAGTAATGCTATTGATGATACACGAGCCTATTGGGTCACACGCCAATGATTGATCCCGACAACCCTCAAAAGGAAGAGAGAAATAAAGATTCTGGATTCGTTGTTTCCGCGCCGCGTAACCTTTTGGTTTCCGCGGCGCGTAAACCGCCTGACAGAAACTTGACTTTTTGGTTGTTTCTTGTTTCAAGTCATTGACTTATGGGACATATTGTAATGATGGTGCCCGACTTTGAGGCATGCTTATCTGCTGAAATGGGTGATAAAATATCTTGTAGATCTTGAAGAAGTCATAAGTTGTTTTTCTTGATCAAGCAACAAAAGTGTATTCTCTCTTTTTATACACACACACTTGCATACACTTTACTATGTGTTCTTGAGTATTTCCAGAAAATCATAAGTGTGTTTAGTGATCATATGGAAGTAGTGGGTTGTTCCAAAGAGTGATTTCAAGTCTTGAAGATCACATTTTTGGCATACTAGCATTTGTGGAATCAAACTAACTTGGTGTGGACTATCAATAGAGAGTTGCTCTTTTGTAACTTAGAGTTCATCCAAACTAGAAGATTTCGGAAGCTGGAGCATGGTATAATTCGTTATCCTTCTCTTTCTTTACATGTTGCATTTTGTAGTTATAGAGTTCTTGGTCCATTTTTGGGGTTTCTAGCTTTTATGCTTCCGCTGCTGTGTTCATGGAAACCCAACAGTGGTATCAGAGCCACCTCTATACTAAAAATGCACATGGTGGCCTTAAAAACCCGAAATCGAAAAACTGGATTTGCTGTCAGGTAAATTCCGCGGCGCGGTACCTTGTGGGTTTCGCGGCGCGTAATTTCGTCGGACAGAATTTTATAAATAAAATAAAAAACAGTTTTGCAGTCGGGTTTTTGGCATAAAAAAATGGTTTCTGGAATTTTTATTCTAGAAATTATTTTTTGGTTTATTAAGATGCCTTGTATCTTGGTTGGTGTATTTATATGTATATTATTATTTTTGGCATAAAAATAGTAATTGCATATACTTATATTATGTATATATGAATATGTTTCTTCAAAAATGGTTTGTTGTTACTAATGCATATATACATGGGATTATTTAGTGTCTTGAGTTTTGATAAATAATCTTAATCAAGATACATAAGTTTACATGGTTTTGTGTGGCACACCATGTTGTTCATGTTGTTCATGTGATGTTGGTAACCAAAAGATGCCCTAGACCTTGTGGATGTTTGGTTGTGTTAAATTAGTTAATCATTCATTTGGTGACTATATGTCACATGGTATGTAATAATTAATTTATTTGATTTATTTGGTATGTAAATTATTTTATGGCTTGCATGTCATTTTAAATTCCTTGTTATGTATTTTCTACTAGAAAATAGGATTTGGGGCTTGTATGCCATTTATTTCATTTTCTGTGTAAAATTAATATGGAGGCAATCATCGGGAGTCAAGGAGTGACGTCTTGGAAAACACAAAACGAGAGGCCCAATGGAGGTAGCGGGTTTAGTGGGAGCACATCCAAGTCAAGGATATGTCCTTAGATGACTTCGTTTTTTCGAAGTGGCTCACGGAAAAACGCATAGGTTTTAGGGGCATGGTTACCAATCTTTTTGTATGCGTGTGGTTGTTTTATTATTTATTGTTTATGCATGGATTATAGGATTGATTCCATGCTAGACAATTTTTACAATAATAAAACTCAAGAGTTTTTAACTATGGTTTAACAAACTCTCGCGTGTATACTTGATTAACAAGACGGATTTAAATTGGTTTAGTATCCGATTAGTGAAAACTTTTGATTATTGTCACTTTTGTTAACCAAACTCAAAATGGGTTTATAACCGGAAAACTAAATACCGTTTTCTAAATGTAAATTTCACACCACCCATAAGATGACACCGTCCGAATCTAGCCGTGCAAAGGTTGATTGTCGAGCTCTAGCTGAGTTGACCCTTGTATGTACTTTGTGGAAGGCGCGTGTGGCAACTCGCAAGGTTGATTGTCGAGCTTTAGCCGAGTCGATCATTGGGCTAGAGTACCACAATGTATTTTGATGGTTAATTTACGATTTCAAATTAATATTTCATATGGTCGTCGAGCTCTAGCCGAGGTCATGTAAAATATTACTTTGGGATTGGTGTGGAGGGATCAAACATGCCAAACTAGAAACTATGGTTGTCTAGTAGGATCCCACAAGGAACTAAGAGTTGCAATAATGTATTGCAATCGGTCTATGGTTGCCGGCCTAAATAGCTTTGCCACGTGATCCGCGGAAAACCTGTCACGGTGCAAGGTGAAATAGGGTTCTTAGCCCTTGTCAAAATAGTTTTTTTTTAAGCACATGGGGTAATTATTCTAACAAGGTTTATCAAACTAACTAAAACTCTCTGCGTTTATAGAAGATATCGACATACGTCAACAACACCGAGTTTACTCTACATGTGTTTCTAGAGAAGGAGAAACTCGATGGAAGTAACTTTATGGATTGGTCTAGGAAATTATATATTGTCCTAAGACGCGAAGACAAGTTACACACCATTGAGGAACCTCTTCCGGAAGCCCATGCTACCAACGCAAGTAAGACCGTTCATGATGCCTATAATAAACGCGTCAAAGACACCAACGAGGTCTCTTGCCTCATGTTAAGCATGATAAGCCCCAATTGCAAATGCAATTGGAGCATCTGAGTGCTTACGAGATTATGCTTGAGTTGAAGGACATGTTCCAACAACAAGCGAGCCAACAACGGTTTGGGTGTTTGAACGACCTACTTGGTTGCAGGCTGCAGGATGGTGAGAACATAAGCATTCACGTGCTTACGATGAAAGCACTTATGGAGTGCTTGGAAAGGTTAGGATTTACCATTCAAAGGGAGATGATGGTATATATTATACTAAGATCCCTTCCACCATCATATGAGCAATTCATTGAGAATTATCACATGCATGGTATGGTCAAATCCTTAATGGAGCTTCACGGCATGTTGAAGACTTATGAATATAACTTGGCTAAAGGTAAGCTCACCTTGTCCACTCTCACTAAGTCTACCAACAAGCAAACTACTACAAATGGTAAGCTTGGTCTAACTAAGCTCACTATGACCATGGGGTTTGAGGGCAATGAGATTGCACCTCTTGATGAGACTTGTAATGGGGAAGTTTGCTACTTTTGTGGGAAGATTGGAAATTGGCGCCACCACGCCTGCCCTAAGTGCCTGGAAAAGCTAAGGATACACAAAATGAGATATGGTGGTTCCTTGGCTTCAGGTACATTCATGATCAAACTTCACTGATCTTATACTTCTATTGGCAAGTTTTGTATACTGGCCATAATACTAACGTTTGTTACAATTTTCATTGTTGCAAAGTGCAGGTAAGAAGTAGAAATATAAGATATGGAGAGCTGGACTTCATAACGGGAAACAAGATGGTTGTCCCTTATTGAAAATATATGGAAGACAAAATCTTGCCACTCCTTCCAGCTAGACTATTACTTTATAAGATCTATGTTTTATGCCCTGCGAGGCAAGAAAATTATAAATCTATTATGCTGTTGATAACGATGGATATTACTTTGAATTATGTATTTTTCGTGGTTTATTTCAAAGTTCATCCATGTTGTGGGATTTGTTTAAGAAGTAATAGAATGATCATGAATGGTTTATATAAGTTACTCTTATGACAATAGTCAATTTAACCATATAAACAAGGCTTGCATCACCAAGCTCCATGTGGTTAGGAACTTGGGATCTTTTGATCTTGTATCAATTGTTGAGTGCAAATCTTGTTTATTAGGCTAAAATTACTTACATATCCTTCACTTGTGTATGTGACAGGAATGAAGGCTTGTTAAGTTTCGTTCACATTTATGTGAAGATCATTCAAGCAAATCGTGAGGGGTAACTATTGATACTTTGTTACCTTTACCAATGAAGGTAGAAGGGATGGGAATGTCTAACTTCTTAGACGAGCGTCTGAAACCTTGAGAGGTGTTCAAGACATACATGTGACAAAGTATATGAATAAGAGGGCAAAAGGACTACAATACTCAAATCTGATATAGATGTTGAGTGCTTTAGTTCTGGATTTTAAATGACCATCATAAAGAGTTATGATGTTATCTCATAATTCTTTTCTCCTAGGACACATTGTGAAAATGAGTCGCCAAGTGGAGGAATCAGACATTTTTTAGATGGTCCGTCTTTGATAGAGAATATTATGATAGTGGTGGGCAATGTTCTTAATCTCAAATCAACAAAGATGGTCAAATTAGCATATAAGGAGATTTGACAAGAAAGTGTTATTTGCTTTATAATCTCATAGATAAGAGTTATCCATTCTACATTTAGTAGGAGATGGATGAACTTGAAGGATTCTAACACATTTAAATAGTTCTTCTAGGATTCAGATATTCATTTCATATCCTTTTGGGAACCGGATTTGGTTGCTCGAAAAGGGAAATGAACAACTGAAGCATTCCAGTGGAAGAACGTGAGATTTAAATAAAAGACTTGATGTTGGCACTAGCACACAATCAGAAATGATTGTAACTCAGCATGGCAATGCTGGAGTACCTGACATAAAATTCATTACCTCTCTATAGAATTATTAGAAGTTTTCATAAAGCCAAAAAGATATATTTTTATATCTGAGGGAGACAACTTAATGATAGATACATCAACTACTGATAAACCAGAGTGGGCCCAAAGTCCACTAAGAGAATACAGGTAGTGAAAGTGAGATGCAATCCATGAGGATACCCAAGTATTGGATTTGGTTAATCCTATACCAAGGTGGCAACCCAAAGGGTGAAATTGGTTCTTTGTAGAAAGAGACCAACATGGATTTATTTGCAAGTTCGAATACCGATAGATAAGAATAGTTTTAGTGATGATTGACCATTTGGAAGGTATCATCTGGAAACTATATCTAAGTGGTTATGTTGATCAAAAAGTTTGTAGACAACTTCAAAAACCGACTAGTAGGAGATGGTTTTACGATAATTGACCATGAGTAAGGTATTATCTAAAACTCTCTACTGGTGGTTATGTCGAAGTTTACTGGGATACTAATTGTGCCTTTTTATGGCTGTGACAATTTGATGTAAAAAAAACCACATTCCTTAATAGGAATTCTCTGAGGAAGTGCTGACAAGACTTTCGAGGGTCTGTTACATCAAGCGTATCTTTCTATTGTCTACAAACGAAAAGAAGTCCACTGATGGACATATATAATTATGCATCTCAAAGTTCAATATTTGCTTCAATATGAAAATCATAGAGTTTGAGTTTTCAATAAGCAAAATGAAACATGGATGAATGTTAGGGCTAGTGGGAGCGTTATTATAATTCTATATTTGTATGCAAATACAACGTAATGAAGATAATGTCCTGACCTTACTTTAAAAGATTAGTTAAGGAATTATGCATTCATAACGAATATAGAATATACTAAACCAGTTTAGGGGATCAAGAAATATTGAGATATGTTCTTTATGCTCTATACAAGAAGAAGCTAGAAGTAAAGATTACTCAAGTGCTGTCTTCTGAAAAGAGTGGGATAACTGTTGATTTTAATCGGAGATTATGATCCTACAAAATTTGGTGTTATTGATCATAAATTGTTCTTAAAGCATCACTATCCCTATTGGGATCTTTTGAAACAATGAGGGTATGATGGCTTTCATATAAGAACTAAAATCCCAAGCATCATCTACCTTATTGGGCTTTTGAGACAATGAAGGTATGATTGCTTGGAGTTCAAGCATTGTTTACCTTATTGGGATCTTCTGAAACAATGAAGGTAAAATAGCTTGAACGAAGGACCATAATCTCTCCAACGCATACTTTGCAAGTGATAGGTTGAGGAAGAGATATGTTCACTGGCAGAGAACACACGGATAGCTTTATGGCGGATCCGTTAACTAAGTTGTTGTTACAGGCTAGTGATGATAGTCATACTAGGCCTAGGTGAACAAGGCTTGAGTTTTTTTTAGTTATAAGTTTGAAAGAAATAAATACTTGGGGAACGTTAAAGCAGTATTGTACTTCATATTATATCGATTATTAAATGGGGATTTAATAATGCGCTGAGGGCGGATATTTTTATGAATCCTTACTGTGTTCCATCTTAGCATGTGTAATACTTCCCAGAATGTTCTTTTTCATTATAAATGTCCATAGTCGGTCATTCTTCATGGGGAGGAAGTTTGAGATAAGGCTGAGGGAAGTGGTTGGTCGGTATCTAATAATGGTTTAGATAAAAGAGACACAACACTTCGCCTGTGCTTGCAATGGTCAAGTGAATGGATGACCTGCACCTGAGATTACTTCATGGTTTTTTTCATGAGTAACTCAGGATGATAATATCATTTTGTCCTAAGACCGGAGATACATGTGTTCCAAAGCATGGTCCAGCTTTGCTTTGATTGCTTTCTAACGCAGTTCATAACTGGCTCTTATAAGGGGAGTTTTTGGGTAAAGTTTGGGTTATGTGGCGGAGCAATGTAGTCAAAGGGATTTGTTCCTCTAGTATTAGAGAGATATCCATGGGCCCCTCGATGATTGAGAGCTGACGTAAAATGCATGGCCATGCTCAAGCTGCAATGATATTTGATCGATTGCAACTAGATTTTGGGTCACCATCAATCAAGATCGAGAAACATAATCGTGAACGATCTGAAGATTGACATCTAACCATGTCTCGTGTTCACTCGGATATCGCGAAAGAAAGGATGATTGATCACTTATCAATAGGGCCATATCAAACCTATAGGGTTGTGATTTGGTACTTGTCTTGGGATGACATAACTCGCGTTGACTTGGGTGGCAGAGATGCTTTGCTAGAAGCCGCTCTCTGTCAGTGTTACTTATCGATATGCTGTGTCATGTGCAAGTGGGAGTTTGTTGGAGTATGCCTACTGACTCACGTATATTAGTAATGCTACTGATGATACACGAGCCTATTGGGTCACAAGCCAAGGATTGATCCCGAAAACCCGCAAAAGGAAGAGAGAAATAAAGATTCTGGAATCGGTGTTTCCGTGCCACGTAACCTTTTGGTTTCCGCGGCGCGTAAACCGCCTGACAGAAACTTGACTTTTTGGTTGTTGCTTGTTTCAAGTCATTGACTTATGGGACATATTGTAATGATGGTACCCGACTTTGAGGCATGCTTATCTGCTGAAATGGGTGATAAAATATCTTGTAGATCTTGAAGAAGTCATAAGTTGTTTTTCTTGATCAAGCAACAAAAGTGTATTCTCTCTTTTTCTACACACACACTTGCATACACTTTAGTATGTGTTCTTGAGTGTTCTTGAGTATTTCCAGAAAATCATAAGTGTGTTTAGTGATTATATGGAAGTAGTGGGTTGTTCCAAAGAGTGATTTCAAGTCTTGAAGATCACATTTTTGGCATACTAGCATTTGTGGAATCAAACTAACTTGGTGTGGACTATCAATAGAGAGTTTCTCTTTTGTAACTTAGAGTTCATCCAAACTAGAAGATTTCAGAAGCTGGAGCATGGTATTATTCCTTATCCTTCTCTTTCTTTACATGTTGCATTTTGTATTTATAGAGTTCTTGGTCCATTTTTGGGGTTTCTAGCTTTATGCTTCCGCTGCTGTGTTCATGGAAACCCAACAAATGAAACAAGAGATTTTCTTGCAGACAAACCTTCACGGCCTCTCACGGCCCGTGAAGAGCCCGTGAAGACAAATGCGCCACGACCGGCCATAGTCCTTCACAGTCCATGCCGCGTCACGAGTCAAACGTGAGGGTAGTGGGAGCACCCTCACGGCTGTGAAGCCCCAAAATCAAACAATTTGATTTTTGGACCTTCTCTCGTTATCAATAAGCTGTTGGGATCAATCCTTGGTGTGTGACCCAATAGGCTCGCACTTCATCAGCAATAACACCAATGTACTTGTATCAGTGGGCAGACACCAACAGACTCCCACTTGCACATGACACAACGTACCCAGAGGTATCACAGACAGGGAGCGGCCTCTAGCAAGGCATCCCTGCCCCCAAGTCAGTACGAGGTATGTCATCCCATAGACAAGTACCAATTCACAACCCAAATGTTTGAAATGGCCCTATAGATAAGTGATCAATTATCCTTTTGTTCGCGATATCCATGTGAAGGCGAGACATGGTACTAAGTCATTCTCAGTCCTTCAAGACTATGTTTCTCGATTGAGATTGGTGGTGACCAAAATAAACAAGTTGCAATCGATTACCAAAATCATTGCACACTCGAGCACGGCCATGCATTTTGGTGTCAGTGCCCAATCATCGAGGGGCCCAGGGATATCTCTCTAAACAGAGGAACACATTCCTTTGACAACATTGCATACCACAGTGATCATACTCTGCCCAACTACTCCCTTTATAACAGCCAGTTACGGACTGCGTTTGAAAGCAACCAGAGCAAAGCAAACCAAAGTGATACAGACACATGCATCTCCAGTATGAGGATGAACTGATATTATAATCCTGAATCACTCATGACAAGTACCACAAAGTGAATTCAGGTGTGGGTCGTCCAGTCACTTGAAACCCCTTCCAAGTACAGGCGAAGTATTCCGTCCCTGTGTCCCAATCAGCATTGGACAGTTTACCAATCACTTGCCTCAGCCTTCATTCAGACTTCCTTCCCATGAAGAACGGCTGGCTCTGGACATTTAGAATGTATACACACTCAGGGAAGAGGTAAAACATGCAAAGTTGGAACACAATAAGGCTTACTGAGAGTACCCGCTACACGCGCATTACCAAACCCCTTTGAAAATCGATACAAGCAGAAGCACAATATTGCCTAATGTTCCCAAGAGTAAAACATATCAAAACATGACTAAAACATACTCAAGCCAAGTTCATGCAGACCTTAGTATGACATTCATCACTAGACTGCCACTATAGCTCAGTAAGCGGACCATCCACGATGTCATCCGTCTATACTTTGACATTGATCATATCCGTACTACAACCTGTTGGGATTTCGTGGGCTAGCAGCGGAAGCAAGGTACAACATATAAAGCCCAATGTACTGTTGGAGTCTGCCCACTGACACACGTACGCCAGTTGATCACTACCGATGATGTATGGGCCTATCGGGTCACACGCCGGGAGTTGATCTTGACAACAACCTAAAAAGGAGGGTTGGAAATGAATAATTAAAGATAGTTGGTAATCAGGAAGGGTTAGCGGCGCTAAACCCTGCTGTCGCTAACTTGGCCGCGTTAGCGGCGCTAACCTTAAGTGGTTAGCGGCGCTACGTTTGGGCACTGACAGATTACAACTTTATTCCCTCCACCTCCATTCTCCACCAATGCATGTTGAGCACTATGTCCGGCCTTGGGAGGTTCTAGAGGCTTTTCTGGAGTGTTAAAAAGTACATGCAACTCACTCTTTTCTCTCTTGATGGTTTTGGAAAACACACACACATATGAAACCTATAGTGGTAGTTCTTATGGGTGTTGAAGAGAGAGCTTGAAGTGAGAGTGTCCTGGAGTTCTTTAGTGTTGTTGTTCCAGAAGGTGTCTCCATATGGTGTAGGACACCCGATGGCTCGCTAGTACGAGTGGATCACGGTTTTCCCGGGGTGGATTTCGATAGAGCAAGGAAGGTGCCATAGCTCGGTTCTTGATCTACATCAACTCCAGAGATATCAGGGGTATTTCTCTCTTCTCACTTTTCTGTTGTAGTTGCATAACTTGGTTGTAGAGTTAGATCCATTGATGGGGTTCACCATGTGGTCTTGTTCATTATTTGAAAATTCGTTTTTGACCTTGCATGCTTCCGTTGCTGTGTACCACGAACCCCAACAGTGGTATCAGAGCCAAATCTACACTGGTTTTGCACTAGATGGCCCAGAAAATCCGAAAAATGTAATTTTTGGTTCTGTCCAGTGTTTAGCGGCGCTAACTTTTCAATGTTAGCGGCGCTAAACCTTAGTTAACGGCGCTAAAGTCGGAGTCAACAGTACTCTTTGTTAAACTGACTTGTTTTAATGTCGTCTCGCGATAGCGGCGCTAAACTGAGTTAGCGGCGCTAACTCGTTATAGTTAGCGGCGCTAACCCCTTACTGGCAGAATGCATGGTTTTTGCCTTAATTCAATTTTGTTGGATTTTTGGGCTATTTGTACTTGCTGGAATTGTTCCAGATTTAAGCTGTGTTTAGATTAAAGTTGCCTTATGTCTTGGTTGATGTATTTATATGTGGATTAACATTTAGGCATGAAAATGGTTAATTGCATATACTTACATTGTGTACATATGACTATGGAATTTTGAATTGTTTAAAATTCCTAATGCATATGTACATAGGATTATTTGTGCCTTGAGTGATTTGATAATCTTAACCAAGACATATAAGATTTGCATGGTTTTGTGTGGCACACCATGTGTAGTTTGTGATTTCTTGTATGTGGTTGTAGTATGTGTATCCGGTAACATTTTGAGCCTTTGAGACCTATGTGATGTGTTTTGTTGTTTAAATTAATTTGTTCATTCATTTGGTGGTTTGTACCACATAATGGTTTGTAATAATTTAATTTATTCGGTTTGTATATTTTAACGGCTTGCATGCCGATTTCATATTCTTTGTAATTTGTAGTATTAGCTTAGAATAGAAATTGTGGCTTGCATGCCATTTCCTTTTAAATTTTGTAAATTGTAAAAGGAGAACCGAAGCAACCATCAAGAACCATGGAGGGTGTCTTGGCAAGCTTGGATCCGGAGGTCGATTGGAGACGCAATGGATCGAGTGGGAGGAGCACACATCAAGTCATTCGGTCTAGTCCTTAGATGACTTAGTCTTGCCCGTTGGCTCACGGGCAAGGCTCATAGGATTGGCTCGTTACCGGATTTATATTACATGCGTGGTTGTTATTATTTCGTTTTGTTTCTTGCATGGATGTTTAGGATCTTCGCATGCTAGAAAACTTTTCAAAATAATAAAATCAAAGAGTTTTTAACTTGTTTACAAACTCCGCGAGCCACATAGACAAGAATTGGTTAAAATCGTTTTAACTGGTAAAACAAAATCCCGTTTTTTCAAAATTGTAAATCTCACGCCATCCGTAAGATGACACCACCCGAATCTAGTGAATCAAGATCGGTTGTCGAGCTCTAGCCGAGCCGGTTTTGTGTAACTGTGTGGAAGGTGCGTGTGGCAACTCGCAAGGGTCGGTTGTCGAGCTCTAGCCGAGCCGGCCATTGGGCTAGAGTACCACCGTGTATCTTGACGGTTGATTTACAATTCCAAGAATTAAAACGCCTTGGTAGTTGTCGAGCTCTAGCCGAGCTATCAAAGTGGATTAATGAGGAATGGTGTGAGAGGGATCAAACATGCCAAATGGGTGTTGCGAGTACCTAGGATCCCGCAAGTGTCTAAGAGTTGCGATCACGGATTGCAATTGGTAAGTCGTTTACCTGCCTAAAATAGCTTCATGAAGTGATCCGCGGCAAACCCGTCATGGATTGGGGTATTTTGTAGGTTCTTAGCCCTTGTTAAGATAATTTGGTTTTCTTAAATCAAGTTGGTAATTATCATAACGAGGATTGTATCGAAACTTACTAAAACTCGTACTCTTATTTTAGATGGCAAATCTTAACGACACTACATCAAAACTATCATTTCGTTTATTCCTGGAAAAGGAGAGACTCATAGGAGTGAACTTCGTTGACTGGTATCGTGTATTAAGGATTGTCCTTCAACACGAGTCAAAGTTGCACGTCCTTGAGGGGCCTCTTCCGGAGCCACCTGCTACCAATGCGAACTGGGCCACGAGATACGCATGGGAAAAGCGTGTCAGAGATACACAAGATGTTTCTTGTCTCATGTTGTCGACTATGAGCTGTGAGCTGCGAAAGCAACTCAAGCATATGAGTGCGTACAACATGATTAATAAGCTAAAGGACATGTTCCCGCAGCAAGTTACACAAGAACTTTTTGAGTATGTCAAGGCTTTGGTCGGTTGTAGCATGCAGGAAGGCGGGGATGTAAGTGTTCATGTCCTTATGATGAAGGCGTACATGGACCAAATAGAGAGACTTGGATTTCCTATAGGGAGAGAACTGATGGTGAACTTGGTTCTCCAATCCCTGCCCACGTCTTATGAGAAGTTCGTCATGGAATATCTCAAAGACAATATGGAATGGTCCTTAAGTGAGCTACATGGCATGTTAAAGTCTGCTGAGTTGAACATGGCCAAAGGTAAGCAAATCTCGTCCATACCCGCTAAGGCTACTGGGAATCAAAAAAAATATAAGAAGAAGAAACTGACCTCAAATGGAAAGCTTGGTTTGACTAAGCCTACCATAAATGTGGAAGTTGAGGCAAATGAGATTGTGCCTCAAAATAACGTTCCACTTGGGGTAGTTTGCTACTTTTGTGGGGAAATTGGAAATTGGCGCCGTCACGCCTACCCTAAGTGCCTGAATGAGCTAAGTATCCTAAAGCGGAAGAACGTTAGCTCCTCGACTTCAGGTACATTCATAATTATACTCCATTGATCTTCTACTTCAAAAGACTAGGTTTTTGAACGCTAGTCAAAACACTAACGTTTGTCACAAACTTGTTTGTTGCAAAGTGTAGGTGTTTATCCGAAGTAGGCCGATGATGCATGGAGAGCTGGAAGAAGTGAAGAGAAGCTTATGTGCATGTCTCTTGCTAAAAGGATTGAAAGAGTTGATCTTGTCATTCCTACCAGCTAATTTATTACTTCATTAGATAGATGTTTTACGCCCTGCGTGGCAAGAAGCATTGTATCTTCTATGCTATTGATGACAATGAATATTACTTTGAATTATGTTATTGTGGGTTTAGAGTTTTATATCAAAGTTTATTCATGTCGTGGCATAAATAATAAGCTTTTGCTTAAGAAGTAATAATATGATCATTGATTAGTTATCCTTACAACATTGGTGATTTAACCATATAAACAAGATTATCGTTACCAAGCACCATGTGGATAGGTACTTGGAATCTTTTAGCTTTGAGCTATTAGTTAATGATTGAATCTTGCTTATAAAGTTAAATATCTATGACTTCCTTCACTAGTTGAAGTGAGAGGAATAAAAGTTTGTTGGACTACGCTTGCACTTCACGTATAAGGTGCAATCAAACAAAGTCATAAGGATGAACTAAGTATAAATTTGTTACCTTTACCTTTGATGGTAGAAGAAAAGGGCATTAGAAAAGTGTTTGAAACCTGAGAGGTATTCAAAGCTTACCCGTAACAAATTCATAACAAAAAAAAAAAAAAAAAAGGGCAAAAAGGTAACTAAAATACTCAAGTCTTAGGAGATGTTGAGATATAATAGATTCCTTGTTCATCATAAGAATTATGAGAATGTCTCATAATTTAACTCTCGTAAGATACATGTTTTACATGGATCGCCAAGTGGAGAAAAGGAACATACTAGTTATGATTCCATTTGATGGCTTAGACTTAAGTAACCTCACAGATAGGTGTACTTGAGTTGTGACGGGCAATGTTCTTGTTTAATTACAACAAAGATGGTCAAATTAGCAACCATGGAGGTTAGACTAGAAAGATAACTTTGCTTATCTACCTCATGGATTAAAGTTATCTTGTCTACATTTAGTGGGAGATGGATGAACTTTAAAAGATGCTAATACATTTAAACATGTTATTCTTGGTTTTGGATGTTCTTTTCATAACCTTTTGAGAACTGAGGAGAATTGCTCGAAAAGGGAAATGAACAACTGAAGCATTCCAGTGGAAGAACGTGTAATTTAAATAATGACCTGATGTTGACACTAGCATTCAATCAGTAAAGATTGGAACTTAACATGGCAATGTTGAAGTACTTGGCATTATGATATTACCTCTTCATAGGTCTGGCAAAATTCATCATAAGACCGGAAATGTATTACATACATGAGGACGATGACTTGTTGATAATACATTGCGTATGTATCAATTACCGGAATCTGTAGTGGACCTTGGGTCTACTAAGATAAGGAACGGTAATGAGATAAGCTATAATCCATGCTGGATTTCAAGGATGAGCTTGGATAATCCAACAACTAGATGAGTCCAGAAAGGTGTAAAAAGATCTTTTGGATATAAGATCTGCATGGATTAATTTGTAGATAACTTCAAATACTGACTGGTTGGAATTGGTTTCATGATGATTGACCATGTGGAAGGTATCATATGAAGACATTCTTCCAGTGGATATGTTGAAGTTTACACGGACACTTACGCCCTTTGATGGCTGCACGATGCAAAGACCGTATTCCGTAATAGGAATTCAATGAGGAAGTGTTGGTAACACTGTCCGAAGGTGCTTTACATCTAAAGTATCCATGTAACATCTACAATACATAGAAAAGACTGCCTTGAACTTCAACAAACATCTAAGTTTTATGTTGTGAAAATCAAGTGGTTGAGTTTTCAATAAGCAATGATGAAACTTGGATAGATGTCAGAGCTAGTGGGAGGGCTGTTGTTATCCTATGTGATAATGGAGATAATGTCTTGATCATGTTTGGCTTTAAGTTTGAGTCAAGAATTATACGTCCATTAAGGATTGACAAAGCAATTTGTGAAGTACAAGAAATATTGAGATATGTTCTTGTTGATCATAAGATATGAAAGTAATTTATTACTCTATGTGATAGTTTATGTTTTAGGATAACCTCCAATTCGATTGGGGTTAGTGATTCTACAAATATTGTGTCGTTAGTAAATGTGATTATTAAAGTATCGGTGACTCTATAGAGATCCTTGTGAAAACTATGAGAGTGCGATGACTTTAACACATAAGATTTTATTCTTAAAGCATTGGTAACTCTATAGAGATCCTTGTGAAAACTATGAGAATACAATGGCTTAAGCAAATAAGATTTTATTCTTAGAGCATCAATAACTCTATAGAGATCTTTATGAAAATTATGAGAGTATGATGGCTCATGCACATTAAATTTTAGTTCCAAGCGTTGTTTGTCTTATTGGATTCCTTTAAGACAATGCATGTATAACGGCTTGGACAATTGATCATAATCCCATCAACGCACACTTTAGAAGTGGTTGGTTGGAGTAAGGATACGATCATAATCAGAGTACACACGGAGAGCAATGGTGGCGGATCCGTGAACTAAGCTATAGTAGTGGGTTAGTGATTTTATATCAGACTAGGGCCTGCATATACTTGGCTTAAATTCGTTTTAGTAATATTTTGATATGCTTTTCTTTTGGGAACATTAAGCAATATTGAGCTTCTGCTTGTATCGATTATCAAAAGGGTTTGGTAATGCGCGTGTAGCGGGTACTCTCAGTAAGCCTTATTGTGTTCCAACTTTGCATGTTTTACCTCTTCCCTGAATGTTTTACATTCTAAATGTCCACAGTCGGTCATTCTTCACGGGAAGGAAGTCTGAACTAAGACTGAGGGAAGTAATTGGTCATGTGTCCAATGGGGATTGGGGCACGGGGACGCAATTCTTCGCCTGTACTTGAAAGTATTTCAAGTGACTGGATGACCCACACCTGATTCTACTTTGTGGTACTTGTCATGAGTAAATCAGGATGATAATATCAGTTCATCCTCAGACTGGAGATGCACGTGGCTGCATCACTTTGGTTTGCTTTGCTCTAGTTGTTTTCAAACGCAGTCCGTAACTGGTTGTTATAAAGGGAGCAGCTGAGCAAAGTATGATCACTGTGGTGGGCAGTGTAAGTCAAAGGAATTTGTTCCTCTGTTAAGAGAGATATCCCTGGGCCCCTCGATGATTGGTCGCTGACACCAAAATGCACGGCCGTGCTCAAGTGTGCAATGATTAATGAATCTGATTGCAACTTGCAAGTTTTGGTCACCACTAATCTCTATCGGGAAACATAATCGTGAACGAACGGAGAATGACTAAGTACCATGTCTCGTGTTCACATGGATATCGCGAACAAAAAGGATGATTGATCACTTATCGATAGGACCTTTTCACATGGGTTGCAGATTGGTTTTTTGTGCTGAAGACAAAACCCATACTGACTTGGGGGCAGGATGTCTTACTAGAGGCCACTCCTTGTCTGTGATGTATTGGGTACGTAGAGTCATGTGCAAGTGGGAGTCTGTTGGAGTCTGCCCACTGACACACGTACGCCAGTTGATCACTACCGATGATGTATGGGCCTATCGGGTCACACGCCGGGAGTTGATCTTGACAACAACCTAAAAGGGAGGGTTGGAAATGAATAATTAAAGATAGTTGGTAATCAGGAAGGGTTAGCGGCGCTAAACCCTGCTGTCGCTAACTTGGCCGCGTTAGCGGCGCTAACCTTAAGTGGTTAGCGGCGTTACGTTTGGGAGGTTAGCGGCGCTAACCCGACTGACAGATTACAACTTTATTCCCTCCACCTCCATTCTCCACCAATGCATGTTGAGCACTATGTCCGGCCTTGGGAGGTTCTAAAGGCTTTTCTGGAGTGTTAAAAAGTACATGCAACTCACTCTTTTCTCTCTTGATGGTTTTGGAAAACACACACACATATGAAACCTATAGTGGTAGTTCTTATGGGTGTTGAAGAGAGAGCTTGAAGTGAGAGTGTCCTGGAGTTCTTTAGTGTTGTTGTTCCAGAAGGTGTCTCCATATGGTGTAGGACACCCGATGGCTCGCTAGTACGAGTGGATCACGGTTTTCCCGGGGTGGACTTCGATAGAGCAAGGAAGGTGCCATAGCTCGGTTCTTGATCTACATCAACTCCAGAGATATCAGGGGTATTTCTCTCTTCTCTCTTTTCTGTTGTAGTTGCGTAACTTGGTTGTAGAGTTAGATCCATTGATGGGGTTCACCATGTGGTCTTGTTCATTATTTGAAAATTCGTTTTTGACCTTGCATGCTTCCGTTGCTGTGTACCACGAACCCCAACATGTACAAGCCAATAAAGTATAAAAACCGAAATCCCACAAATGTACCAAACTCTATGTGTAGAAATGAAACAAGAAAAGTAGGAAGAAGGTTATACCTTTCTCCTTAGCTCCAGAAAACTCGTTGTCTCGTGGTGGTGATGCTCCAAGAATGAAATGCGGATCGACTAATGGGTAGTACCCCGGTAACACGCCAACCTCTAGAGCTAGCAAGCCTCCATGGTACTTCACCTTTGAATACCAGTACTGGAACAGCTACTCACGAGACAAACTCTGGAACAATCTCTCTTAGGCCTTATCTTGGTCTTTGTATCACCAAAGAAAGAGAAAAGTGTATGTGTTTTTCTTGAGAGAAAGAAGAGAGAACTTCCCTTAAACAAATGAGTTCTACATGCCACTTTTGTCCAGAATTCGTCAATTAATCCCACCTAGCCGGCCAAGCCTCGAGAGTATGAAATCCACATGCATTGGCCAGTTTAGGGGTGGATTTGACAAATGGCAGTGGCAGGGTTTAGAGGCGCTAACCACAAGTTAGCGGCGCTAACTCAAAATAGTAAGCGGCACTAACGCGCCCTATCAGTGATTTGACACAAAGTACATGCAGCCGTAGCGGCGCTAACCTCTAGGACTTAGCGGCGCTAACCCCTAAGAGTTAGCGGCACTAACGCGGCCTGCGATGTCAACTTTTGTCTTTTGCCATATTTGGTCCCTTAAATTAAGTTGCTGTCAGGTTAAACCCCGGTGTATGACCCAATAGGCCCACACATCATCAACAGCGGTCCATATGGCGTACATGCATTAATGAGCATATTTCTAACAAACTCCCACTTGCACAGAATTCACCGTACCCATGTAACCACAGACAAAGAGTGGCCTCTAGCAAAAGCATCAATGCCCCCAAGTCAGTATGGGTTCCGCTTCTTTACAGAAAACCATAACCTACATAAAAACGTAGAGGTCCTATAGATAAGTGATCAAAACTCCTTTTGTTCGCTATATCCTTGTGAACACGAGACATGGATTGATACGTCAATCTCCAAATCGTTCACGATTATGTTTCTCGATCTTGATTGGTGGTGACCAAAATTTAAGGACATATCTGATTCTCAATCAATATTCCTTTGTGCATGGCCATGCTTATTTTGGTGTCAGCGCCCAATCATCGAGGGGCCCAGGGATATCTCTCATACTAGAGGAACAAATTCCGTTGACTGTACAATCCCATTGCGTGAACCTTATCTTACTTAACTATTCCTTTTATAATAGCCAGTTACGAACTACGTTTTAAAATATCTAAATTAAGAAAGTTTCATGCTATCGTAATTCATACATCTCTGGTCGAAGGACGTAATGATAATATCCTTCCGAGTCACTCTTTGACCATGATCCATGAAGTGAACTCGGGTGCGGGTCTTCCAGTCACTTGAAACTTCTTTCAAGTACAGATTATTGTTGCGCTTCATGCATTCAATCCTTGTTCAATACATAACGAACACCTAACCTCAGCCTTATCTCAAGCTTGCTTCCCAAGAAGAATGACTGGCTGTGGAAATTTAGAATGTATAAACATTCTAGGAAGTGGTTAAACATTGTAAGATGGAACACAGTAAAGAACAATGAAGGTAACCGCGTCATGCGTATATATAGTCTCCACTATATATCAATACAATCATTGGTGAGCAGCACTACTTACCATTCTCAAAGCTTATAAGTAAATCAAACATTTACTAAAACGATATTCAAGCCTAGTCATAAGCATGAACAATGCTATTATACCTAGTATGAGATCCATCACTAGTATTTGACAATGGCTTAACTATGGGATCATCTACACGATATCCCTTTGTACTCTTTTGTATTCTCTTATTAAACCACTTGCAAAGTGTTTATCAAAGAGATCATACATAATATTAACATAGTCGTCATATCCTCAATGTTACCGAAGCCTACAATAGGATTAATGATACTTATGATTATTAGATTCGACATACCCTCAATGTAACCGAAGTTCACAATAGAGTCACTGACACTGACTTTTATTAGAGTTGACATGCCCTCAATGTCACCGAAGTACACAATAGGGTCAATGACACTCATTTGAATTTAAATGTCGTATCTACACCACATATTTGTATATTCAAAACTTCGATTAGAATCGACATTCTTACAAGTATGGATTTGCTTGCAGTAATAACTTACTCAAGACAACTCTATTTTCGTCGAACATCAAAAACATACTCCAGTATTTCTTGAATTCTTGAATCCACTTTACTTTATGTTCACATTTATACTCTTGACACAATAATTCCATCAATAGGTTGATAACAACCCTAAATTAGGACATTATTTTCATTGAGTATGTTTTACTAGGAACACATGAAGCTCCCACTAGCCCTGACAAGAGTATCTAGCTTAATCTATGCTTTCTAGAAAACTCATTCCTTTGATTTTCTCCAAAGTGACAACAATGCTTCACACAATCCAGACTTAATCTGGATATTATGGATGTGTAAGACCCTCGGAAAGTGCCCTAAGCATTTCCTCAACTTAATCCTATGAAGGATTTAGGCCTCTTACGTCCAAGTGAACTAACTTGTTTCCTCAAGGTGACAACAATATTTCACTTTTATCCAAGTCATCTTCAACATAGTCACTAGAACATGTTTCCATATAATCGATATGAAACACTTTGTCTCCAGTCGGTATTCGAAGTTGTCTATGATTGCATATTTGTTTGTCCCTTTACCTTTTCTTGGATTACACCTTAGGTGTGGGATTAACCCAAGTCGAGTTCTTGGTTGCATCTATGTATACCATTCCCTTCTTATATTCACTAGTGAACACAGGGTCCCACTATGTTTCCGATGAATGGTAACATCACAATGATTTACCATCAAGCTGCTGTTACTAAAATATGACAACGTCATATCTAAACAGCCTTCTTGATTTCCATCAGATTTTTAGAAGCAATGGATATTGTCAGGTTTTACCAACATCTCTATGCTGATTAAATGCAAGTGACAACATTATGCCTCTTATTTAAGTTTTACGATCTTCCACTGGAATGCTTTTGTAAATTGTCTTCTTCCTTTTGGGCAACCAAGTATGGTTCCCATAGGTCTAAGAAACAATTATCCAAAACTCAGATGAACTACTCAAATGTATAGACATCAACTTATAATTCATCCATCTTCTACTGAATGTAGTCTGGATAAATTAAGTTATAAGATTGACAAGCAAAGGACTCTTTCTAGTCAATATCTCATTCGATGCTTAAGTGACCATAATGTTGTGTTTTAGATCGAGGACTTGGTTCATAAAATTAATTTATACCAATCACATTGAATACATGTTTTAGGTCTGCCTTTTACCAAATCATCAACAAAGATATCCGGTTTTCTTTAAAGTAACACCATGTACAAATGTGTTTCTTTGAGAAAACGAATTATATGTTAAACCAATGATTCATTTCATGTTTAAACCAATATAGATAAGAAAACTTAGCATCTATTCTAGATCTAAGAATTTATATCTATATGCCCTTACTGATTCTTAGTTTACTTTAGGTTAGTTCCGAACACCACTAGGTTTCAGACACAAGCCTTTTCTCTAGTAAGCATTCTCTCAACTTCTATCATAAAGATGGTGATGGAGAATTTCACTAGTGTCACTCTTTGTTGCATACTTGAACGGAATATCCACACAAGTGTAATCAAAATCCAACAAGTCATAATCCTTCCTACCAACACTGGTGAAGGATTTTATAATCAATCAAGTCCAATAAACAATATTTATACCTTTCATTTAGACCGAGGCTAAACTTTTACAAAGATCCTAACCACATGGATCTAAGCGATGTAAATGTTGTTTACTTGGTCAAGTTTGATTATTCCATAGAGCTCATATATCCAAACCATCTGTGGATCTAAGAATCAATTATTCATAATTGCATATTACTTATATCGAGTCTTTATGTATGTTATGATATGGATAAGTTTTGATAAAATATCTCAAAATAATTTTTCAAAAAATGTTTCAATTCCAAGCCACATCCATCGTCATCAAATGTGTATTTGTGCACCTAAACGGTCAAAAATAACACATAAGCATTGACATGGATCAAATTTGAAATGAAACCATTATAGTGAAAAATCTTTTTTCAACAAAATACAAGATTCAAAATATATCCATCATCTTTGAAAGATCATACAATAAAGCAAGTCTTGCCACGCAGGGCATACAAACAAAAGTAATAAATTAATCCGGAATTAATGGCGAGACTAACACTCCCAATTCTCTTGTAGAAGACAGTCAACTAAATTTCTTCTTCAGAGATCCGGTTCTTCAAGTTTTTCCTTCTTTCATCGAACAGACCTACACTTTGCAACAAAAATAAATTTGAACGTGATTCTTGTAGCTCGGGTAAACAACCCAGCTTATTAAGGAATAGCAATGAAGTATAATCATGAATGTACCTCAAGTAGGAAAATTAACTCTCTCTTTTCTTAGAAGTTTTATATCCTCTCGGCACGAAGGGCAGGCATGACGGCCCCAATCCCCAATCCCCAAATCTTCCACAGAAGTAGCAAACCACCCCTTGTTGAGTCTCTTTAGGCACATCATCAATGTCCATAGACTCAAAACTTGAAGCAAGCTTGGAAACTCCAAGTTCTTCTTTTAATGGGATCGATTTCTTCTTCTTGGCTAAAAGTTGTTCCTTAGAACCAAGAACGAGAGTGGATGAGGATGATGCATGCTTGGACATGTTAGATTCTACATCCTTCAACATTCCATGCAATTTATCTATAGATATTTCCTTTGCATGCATATAATAGTTCTTGACAAACTGTTCATATGATGCGGGCAGAGACTGAAGTATGAAATTCACACCAAGCTCCCTCCCTACAGGAAATCCTAGTCTACCCATTTGGTCCATGTATGATTTCATCTTCAAAACAAGAGCACTAACACTCCCACCTTCCTGCATCTTACAACCGGTTAGACATTTAACACACTCGTATGTTCTTGCCTAACTTGCTGTTGGAATACATCCTTCAGCTTGTTAATCATGTCATACACAGTCATGTGCTCAAATTGCTTTCACAGTTCTACGCACATACTTGATAACATGAGACAAGTAACATCGTGCGTATCCCGAACACGCTTTTCATACGCGTATCGGATAGTCCATTCCGCATTGATAGCAGGTGGTTCAGGAAGGGGTTCCTCAAGGATGTGCAACTTTGACCCGGCACGTAGGACAATCCTCAATTGACTAAGCCAGTCAACAAAGTTTACTCCCGTGAGTTTCTCCCTTTGTAGGAACATAGGAAGTGAAAAGTTTGACGTGGTGTTGTTTTGATTCGACATCCTCTATTAATTAGAGTACATGAATTCGTTAGTTTGATTTAATCCTCGTTAAAATAATTACCCATATCGTCTCGAAAAATATTTTAACGAGCGCTAAGAACCATATTTCACTCCAATTCATGACAGGGTTGCCGCGGATCACTTCATGGAGCTATTTAGGCCGATAACTATTTTACCGATTGCAATCTCTATTGGAACTCTTAGACACTTGCGGGATCCTATGACAAACATCGGTCGTTTGGCATGTTTGATCCCTACTAACACCAATTCCAAATTAAAATTCTTGGTTGACTCGTGCTAAGCTCGACAATCACTCAAGGATTTTAATTTGTAATTGCAAATCGTCCGTCAAGACATACGATGTCAAACCTACCAAAATTGGCTCGTGCTAAGCTCGACAAGCAAAATTGTGAATTTGCCACACGCACCTTCCACACAGTTTTATGAGAGTTAGCTCGTGCTAAGCTCGACAACTAAAACTCATAAATCTAGATTCGGGTGGTATCGACTTACGGATGGTGCAAGATTTACGTTTTATGAAAACGGGCTTTTGTTAATTTCGAAACCTATTTTTCACAATGTGAGTTAATCTTGTATGTGTGCGTGCGCGAGAGTTGTAAACCATTTTTACCAAATCTCTTGTGATTTTATTAATTTCGAAAAATTATCTAGCATGCGAATCCTAAGCAAACCATGCAAGAATAATATAAAATCACATCACATGCATATAAACGAAATAAATTGGTAACCCTTGCCATAATTCCTATGCGTTCTTCCCGTGAGCCAAAACGGGTAGAACGTGGTCAATCTAAGGGACGGAAGGTCTTCAATGCGAGCTCCCACTAGAACCGCCATCTCCAATGGACTTCACCGGCTTCTATGGACACGCTCCATCTCCTTCTGACTCCAAATTGTGTGTCTTCATCCAAATTGTACAATACATACAATAGAAATAGAAATGACGTACAAGCCACAATAATTTCCTATTTATCTAGTACAAATACACGGATGAATGAAATGGCATGCAAGCCACAATATTATTACATACCAAACTGAATTAATAAATATTACAGCCCATATTGTGATTTTAAAATCACCAAATTGCATCCAAACATACAAAGTCAACCACAAGGTCAAAGGCAAGGTTACCAATTTCAAATCAACCACATACAACCAAACATACTAAAATGGTAACAAAATTACCAAATCAAAATCTGGAACAAATTTCGAGAATCACAAAAAGCCAAAATTTCCCGAGACCAAAACTGTTTTTAACTTTGAAACCAACACTTTCACAGCGCATTAGCGCCGCTAACTATTAAGAGTTAGCACCGCTAACTCGAGGTTAGCGCCGCTAACCCAGTTCGAACAGAAAACAAACATTTTGATTTCGGGATTTTTCAAGCGACCAAGTGCAAATCTAACATAGAGGTGGCTCTGATACCACTGTTGGGATTTCGTGGGCTAGCAGCGGAAGCAAGGTACAACATATAAAGCCCAATGTACAAGCCAATAAAGCATAAAAACCGAAATCCTACAAATGGACCAAACTCTATGTGTAGAAATGCACCAAGAAAAGTAGGAATGAAATGCTCCAAGAATGAAATGCGGATCGACTAATGGGTAGTACCCCGGTAACACGCCAACCTCAAGAGCTAGCAAGCCTCCATGGTACTTCAGCTTTGAATACCACTTCTGGAACAGCTACTCACCCGACCAACTCTGGAACAATCTCTCTTAGGCCTTCTCTTGGTCTTTGTAGCACCAAAGAAAGAGAAAAGTGTGCGTATTTTTCTTGAGAGAAAGAAGAGAGAACTTCCGTTAAACAAATGAGTTCTACATGCCATTTTTGTCCAAAATTAGTCAATTAATCCCACCTACCCGGCCAAGCCTCGACAGTATGAAACCCACAAGTTAGCGGCGCTAACTCAAAATAGTTAGCGGCGATAACGCGCCCTGTCAGTGATTTGACACAAAGTACATGCAGCCGTAGCGGCGCTAACCTCTAGGACTTAGCGGCACTAACCCCTAAGAGTTAGTGGCACTAACGCAGCCTGCGATGTCAACTTTTGTCTTTTGCCATATTTGGTCCCTTAACTTAAGTTGATGTCAGGTTAAACCCCGGTGTATGACCCAATAGGCCCATACATCATCAGCAGCGGTCCATATGGCGTACATGCATTAATGAGCATATTTCTAACACAACCAACCACTTCCAAAGTGTGCGTTGATGGGATTTGGATCATTTGTCCAAGCCGTTATACCTTCATTGTTTCAAAACGAACCCAATAAGGCAAACAATGCTTGGGTTTCAAACTGAATATGCATAAGCCATCGTACTCTCATTTTCTTAAAAGATCTCAATAGTGTCAGCGATGATTAGATCTCAATGATCACATCCCTGCTACAACCAACTACTTCTAAAATGTGCGTTGATGGGATTTTGGTCATTTATCCAAGCAGTTATACCTTCATTGTTTCAAAAAGAAACCAATAAGGCAAACAATTCTTGGTTCATAATGATTGACGTGTATAAGCCATCGTACCATCATTGTTTCAAAAGAACTCAATAGAGTCAATCGATGCTTTAAGAAACACGTAAATTAACAACACCATATTTCGAAAAGGATCACAAACCCCAATCAAGATCGGCGGTTATCCTCTAAACTAGAAGGCATCACAAGAGTAACAACTCACTTTAAGCTTCTTCTAATTACACACCACAAGAGCATATACTCATATTTCTTGTATTCCATAAACTTCTTTAAATATCCCATATTTGTTATGGACGCATAATTCTCAATTTACGCTTCTATCCAAGCTAAATCAAGACATTATCTCCAAAAATATAGTATGTTCTATACATACCAAATAGGATTGTAACAGCGCTCCCACTAGCTCTGGGATCTATCCAAGTTTCATCATTGCTTACTAAAAACTCAAACACTTGATTTTCTTTGCAAAGATTCCAAAACTTAGATTTATTCTAAGCCCAAAAGGACTCCTCCTTTGTAGACTTCATAAGGATACTCAGGATGTAAAAGACCCTCGGTCAGTGTTGTGAGCACTTCCTCATAAAATTCCTATAACGGAATGCTGTTTTTGCATCATACTGCCATGAAACGTCATAAGCATCCGCCTAAACTTCAGCATAACTACTGGAAGAATGTCTTCATATGATTCCAACCCAATGGTTAATCATCATGAAACCATTTCCTACCAGTCAATATTTGAAGTTATCTACAAACTTATCCATGCAGATCTCATTCCCAAAAGTTATATTTACACCATCAGGTCAAAACCTATGTGTTGGATTAACCAAGTTCAAAACTTGGAAATCCAGCATGGAATGTATCTTATGTTATTACACTTCTCTTCTTAGCAGACTCAAGGGCCTACTACAGCTTCCGGTAGTTGATGCATACATCATGTATCATCAATAAGTCATCGTCCTCAGATATAATAAATTATACCCTTCTGGTCTTATGACGACTCTTACCAGACATATGAAGAAGCAATAACTTTATGCCAGATACTCCAACATAGCCATGTTGAGTTTCAATCATTTCTGATCCAGTGATAGTGTCAACATCAGGTCTTTTATTTAAATCTCACGTTCTTCCACTGGAATGCATCAGTTGTTCATTTCCCTTTTCCATCAACCAAACCCGGTTCTCAAAAGGATATGAAATGAATATCTGAAATTCAGAAGAACTATTAAATACATTAGCATCCTCTAAGTTCATCCATCTCCCACTAATATAGACTGGATAACTCTGATCTATGAGATAGACAAGCAAAAAACTCTTTCTTGTCAAACCTCCTTAGATGCTAATTCGACCATCTTTATTGATATACAACAAGAACATTGCCCGCCACTACTCAAGTATACCTATTTAATCAGGTTACTTAGGTTTAAGCCATCAAGTCGGAACCATAACCACTAGGTTCCATTCCTCCACTCAGCGATCCATGTAAAAACATGTATCCTATGAGAATTGAATTATGAGTCAACCTCATAATTCTTATGATGGTTTAGAAATTTAGAATGTAGATACTCAACATCTCATAAGATTTGAATATCATTATTCCATTTTTTCCCTCTTTATTATTTAAATGTTAAGGGTGAGTCTTGAACACTTCACAGGTTTTAGACACTCGTCTAATAAATTAGACTTACCCATTCCTTATACCATCATCGGTAAAGGTAACAAATCATGTATAGTTAATCCTTATGATTTTGCTTGAACGGTCTTTACACCAACGTGCAAACTTAAATCCAACAAATTTTATTCCTCTCACATTCATAGGTGAAGGATATGTTAGTTATTTAGCCTTATAAGCAATATTTGCAATCAACAATTGACCCATGGTCAAAAGGTTCCATGTTTCTAACCACATGGAGCTTGGTGATGCAAGTCTTGTTTATATGGTTAAATCAACTATTTCATAAGGATAACAATTCCATAATCATTCCATTACTTCCTTAAGCAAAAGCTTATCATAAATGCCAAGACATGAATAAAGTTTGAAATAAATCTCGAAAACCCACAAAAACATAATTCAAAGTAATATTCATCGTCATCAAAGGCATAAAAGATACAATGCTTCTTGCCACGCAGGGCGTAAGACAAAGATCTAAATGAAGTAATAGTATAGCTGGATGGAATGGCAAAACTCTTCTTCCAATCCTTTTAGTTAGGGACAACCACCATGTTTCCCTCTCTAAGGTCCAGCTCCCCATGCATCCATTACCTACTCCAGATAAACACCTGCACTTTGCAACAAACAAGTTTGTGACAAACGTGATTGTTATGACTAGCGTTCAAAACCCATTCTTTAGAAGTAGAAGATCAATGGAGTTTGATCATGAATGTACCTGAAGATGATGAGCTAACGTTCTTCCGCGTTAGGATACTTAGCTCTTTCAGGAACTTTGTTAGAACTAAATATTGTATAGAATAGAAGATTGAATTTAGGTGACGTTTGTACTACGTACAAACTAGAAGGACTGAATATGTAAATACCCTTAGGGGTATATAAACCAAATGACTAGATGTCATTTGGTGGACTTTGCACTATTCCAAGCTTAACTATGTGTTTTTAATGGTGTATCTATATTCTCTCTACATCTATTGATTAGTTTGCCATTGTTCCCTCCTTAGAATTTGATACCTGAACCACTTGGGACAAACAAGTGGTATCAGAGCTTGATTAGGATTGATTTGAGTTTGTTTTGATCAAATTTTCAAGCTTTTTTAGAAAATTTCGAGATAAAGTGAGCTGAAATATTTAGAAAATCATAGAACATTCATATGAGCTCCGTTTGAGCTGATTTTCGGATATGTTTTTCCTCTAGATGAAAGGAACATTGTGTAAAAATTTCATGCAAAAAATCCTTACGGTTTGAGAGAGATCTAAATTTTCGTTTTCCAGGTTTTTCATGTATTCTTCACGATACATACATCACATGATTTGTTAAAAATATATATCTTGAGCTTATTGTTAAATCATTTTGTGACATTATTGGTGAAATTCCCTGATTGTTCATATTCTCTTATTGTTCAAATCTTCCTTGACAATCCTTCTCAACAGTGAATTCCTTGATATATCATTCTTGTTGTACATCACATGATTTCTCATTCCGGTTATGAATGATAACAAAGTGTCCATATGTATCAAATAAATAGAGATACATACATCAAATTAGAAAGTTAGTTTGAGGGAGAAGTTGAAAAATAGTTAGTGAGCTGTGTGTGAGACAGGATCAAAAGAAAAGAAAGATCCTTACCAAATAGTATACATCTGGGTAGCCACATCTGCTACTGGATCTCATTCGTTGAGATTTGGTATTGAAATAGACATCATGGACCCAGTGATGCAATGCACTAACCCTACTCAGCTACTCAATTATCTCTTAAAAGATAATTGTTTCAACTTCACACGGAGATTTAGCACATTTCTATTGACATCTCACTTGGAGATTGTTGATATTGAAACAAGGAGGACAGCTACTCCCGTCCCCGACTTCTTTCATGCACTTATCAAGTCTAGAGCTTATTCAAATATAAATTTCATTTCTTAGGACACATGTTGGATCTGTAATGCATATCTAGTCTTTCGTGACTACCGGAACATCTTAGAGTGATATCTTATGTGATATTCACGATGATTAGATGGAAATCCTACCAGAATCAACGATTTACCAGTTCTGAATGTAGGTCACACAATTTATTTAAACTGTTATGGTAACAAGAATCTATGTGATCTCGGTGTTATACCGAGGAAAATTTGAAACGGTGCCCTAAAGACTGTCTCAGATGCTTTTATTGCCATATAATTGTGGTGACACCTTCGAATACAGTTCAACTGATTCTCATGATGCGGGTTCAAAGCTTCAAGTGCTCATATATTCCGGCCAAAATCAAGCCGAATATAGAGTTCATGTACATGATGTTTATGAAGAATCCTGATCATTATGAGGGGGATAAATTATAATACTAAATCAGTTGATTTTGAGCTAATCGATCAAGAAAATATTTGTGTGTTGAGGGGGAGACAAAGGGAACTAAACTTTCAAAAATTCATATTTCAAGTCAAGGGGGAGCAAAGAAGAGAACAACAGAAGAAAATAATTCAAATTCAAAACAGAAAAAGTGCTTAATCGCCATTTTAAAGAAGTTCTGAATAAATAAACCAGATCTAGAGCTACATACAAAGAGGGAAATTGTTAGAATTAAATATTGTATAGAATAGAAGATTGAATTCTAGGTGACGTTTGTACTACGTACAAACTAAAAGGACTAAATATGTAAATACCCTTAGGGGTATATAAGCCAAATGATTAGTTGTCATTTGGTGCACTTTGGCATTAATCACAAACCTTATGTCATTCAAAAAAAAAAAAAAACATTTTTGTCGAGTGACTTTAATTCGGCTGAATCAGTTCATGTGCTCATCGGTTAATGCTGAATCATTATATTAATCGATTATATTCAAGCATTAAAATCTCATTCAAGATTAATTTGTGCCTACCTACCAACGTTTGTACCCATTAATTCCTTTGGGTAGCACATATTAATTCAAGTGTATTTATCTTCCATCGAGCCACACACAATTTAATTTGTTTTTCATTTCTTGAACACATTTCTTTAAATTGAGTCGGTTGTTGGAATTATTGCTCGTGCTTATTGCTAAATCATTGTTGCCAACTATCATTTTTGTTGCGTTTAATCAACTCGTACTAATTTTATTTTTTTAATCATTTTAGTTGATTAAATTTTTGATCAAATCAAATCATTCCTAAACGATCAATATTTTTTCAGGTATCACTATGGATTATTCATTGACATATTTTGACAAAGCGCACATTGAGGTCGTGGTTAAGAACTGGCCAAGGTCAAGATTTCACTTTACAAAAGAGGTGACGTTTATCCAAACATTGTTTGATCATATGTTTTCCTTGCACGATAAAGCTTGTGCTGGATGGAGCAGAGAGACTGCAAAACTAAAAGAGCTTACACAGGAAAATTCTGATTTAACTGCAAAACTTCAAGAGCTTGAACAAAATTCTGAAAGATTACATTCTGAGAGACAGAGGGCAGATGATCTGTCTACAGCCAATACCAAGCTTAATGATCACATTTCCGAAATGTCTAAGGAAGTACAACTTCTGAAAAAGGAAAATCATCGTTATGATTTAAGGATTGAACATATGTTAGATCAAAATTCTGAAAAGTTAAATTCTGAGAGGCAGAAAGCCAATGATCTGACCACAGCCAATGAAAAGCTCACAGAGCAGGTGTCTAAAGTGTCCGAGCAATTTCAATTTTCCGAACAGAAATGTAAATCTTATGCAATTGAATTGGAGCAAAAGCAAGCAGATATTGAGACTGCGCTGAACAAGGCTAAAGAATTGACACAGGCCAATGCCGAGCTGAACAACAAATTGTCTTCTATGTTGCTATGTGATTCAAAAATCATAGACAAATTGTGTTTTGAGAAAGCTGAGTTGAAGGAAAAAGTCAATGGACTTGAACAACAGCCGCATGTGTCAAATCAAACTTCTGTTCCTCGTTCAATCTTAGAAAGGAAAATATCTGACATGCAAACAACACTGGACACCGAGAGAGTACAGTTTGAGAAAGAGAAGAAAGAGTTAATGGCTAAAACTCTGAATGTTGAGCTTAGTGCTGCAAAACTTGCTGAATCAATCAAGACTTCCGCTGAAAATATTAATTTTGATTCAGTTTCACATTGTAGTAGCCAATCTGATTCTTATTTCTCTGTTGCAGGTACTGAGCGTTCAGATAACGATTTCATCAACGCATCTACTGCTGCGAAGCATCCTAAGATTACTGTATCTGTCGGATCTTCCTATCAAGTGGAATCACCTTCAACCGCAATGACTCACTCTCATAAACTAAACCCTAAACAGAAAAAAGCTACTTTCAATTCTAGACAGAATACTTGTTCTTCAAGTAATTCTAATTCTGCTTGTTGTGTAACTACAGATGAAACTGCGTCTAAACAAGCATGGATTTTGAAGAAAAATCTAGATGACGCGATTGCAAAGGTTTCATCATTATTCACTTCAACGCCGACGAAATCATCCTGGATTGAAAAGAAGAATCTTTCTGACTCTGCATTAAGTACATCAGAATTCAGAGTAGAGAAGGTTCTAAATGATGATTCGTCAAATATAACAAAAACAACGAGGATTCCAAAGAAAGAGAATAGAGCTGATAAGTCAAATTATACTTCTTCTCACAACAACAAACGCCGATCTTTCTCAAAACCGAAATCAACAGGGGAGTTTGTGCTTAACACAGATGTCATGTATCCTTTTGTGGTTACTCAGCAAAGCACTTAATCCGCCTTTCAAAAGAGAAGATTTGTAAGACGTCCAGAATAAGACAAGAGTTTGTTGTGAAGTAAGGAATTCCTCAATGGCATTCAGGACCATTGAATCGAAAGGTCCATAAACCTGTAATTGTAACAAATACACAAAAATGGATGCCAAAACCTGCGACTAACAAATCTGGACCCAAACAAAAATGGGTGCCAATTTTTGTTAATCCGTTTTGCAGGTAAACACAAAAAGAGATTGTTGGAGCTCAATGAAGATCATTCAGACTGCAGTTAAGATCATTGTGTTCAGTGTGCTGAAATGGTTTAATTCTCATTATCTTTCAAAAATGTCGGAGTGTCCCTGCAATTTCATTCTAATTTCATTTTGTTCAGCATTAGCCCGAGTCTAATGTCTGAGAAGTTTATTCCGCGCAGTTTATCATTTCATGATATAACTTGTTTTCTAATGGATTGTTTATTGCAGGGGGAACAAAACTTTGTATCTTCTCCTAATTGATGAAAAATGATTTTCATGCATCAATTTAGGGGGAGTGTGTTTTTACTGCTTTATATCTTTTCAAAAACTCCAAAAACATTCAAATATATTGAAAAGCCAAAAACATTCAAATATTGAAAAGCCAAAAACATTATAAAATTTCAAAATACAAAAAGATTTGCTGCTTTTCATTTGTTCTTATCTCTTCAAGAAGGTATTCATTCTTTGATATATTCTCATACCTTTCTTTATTCACTCTTGTTGATCTTTCGTAAGATCGACTTTCATTTCCACGTTTCCATCTCAAATCATTCCTTCCTTCTATGCTAATTGTTTCAAATCATTTCTGGAACCGTTCATTTATCTGTTATTATTCAAATGATCGAAAACGCACCATGAGTGAGGGAGTGTAGGTATTTATACTCCTATGGTCTATCCAGACCCGGAAGGACCTGCCTCAGGAGCTCACCATAATCTAGCACGAAATAGTAAGGGTTACTTACTAGGTCATCTAGGTGAGCAGAATCAGTTATCACGGGATACTGGTTGGTGTGCAGAGGTAAAATGAAACTGAGAGGGGTGGAACAGGAGATGGGGGTGCATCTAATAAACAAAAATCTTGAGCTGAAACAGTTAAATCATCCTGTGACATTTCTGTCAAAATACATTGATTGTCAAATTCCCTGATTATTCATAATCTTTGATTGTTCAAATCTTCCTTGACAATCCTTCTCAACACCGAATTTCTTAAAATCATTCTTGTTGATTGATCACTATATGATTTCTGAATCCGGTTACGAATGATAACAAGTGTCCATATGTATCCAACAAACAGAGATATATACATAAATTTGAAAAGAGAGTTTGAGGGAGAAGTTGAAAAATAATTAGTGAGCTGTGGGTGAGACAGGATCAAAAGAAAAGAAAGATCCTTACCAAACAATATACATCTGGGTAGCCACATCTGCTACTGGATCTCATTCGTTGATATTTGCTATTGAAATAGATATCATGGACCTAGTGATGCAATGCACTAACCCCACCCAGCTACTCAATTATCTCTTAAAAGATAATTGTTTCAACTTCACACGGAGAATTAACACATTTCTATTGACATCTCACATGGAGATTGTTGATATTGAAACAAGGAGGACAGCTACTCCCATCCCCGACTTCTTTCATGCACTTATCGAGTCTAGAGCTTATTTGAATATATATTTCATTTCTTAGGACACATGTTGGAACTTTAATGCATATCTAGTTTTCGTAACTACCGGAACATCTTGGAGTGATATCTTTTGTGATATTCACAATGATTAGATGGATATCCTACCAGAATCAACGTTATGCCAGTTCTGAACGTAGGTCACACAGTTTCTAACTACTGTGTTAACGAGAATCTATGTGATCTCGGTGTTTTCCATGGGAACTTTGAGACGGTGCCCTAAATACTGTCTCTGATACTTAATTGCCATATAATTGTAGTGACACCATCATTCAACTGAATCTCATGATGAGGGTTCTAAGCTTCAAGTGATTATCTGTTCATGACAAAATCAAATACATGTTGTTCATGAAGAATCATGATCATCATGAGGGGATAAATATCAGTTGATTCTGAGAGGGAGAAACTTGTGATACTCATTCAGTTGATTTTGAGCTTATCGATCAAGAAATGATTCATGTGTTGAGGGGGAGACAAAGAGAACTAAAATAAAAGATCATACATGTCAAGTCAAGGGGGAGTAATGTAAAGAACAACAGAAGACAAGAAGGACAAAGATTCCGAACAGTAAAAGTGTTTAAATGAAAATGCAAGAAGTTCTGAGGAATTAAACAAGATCTAGAGCTACATTCAAGGGGGAGAGAACAAATATTCTTCCTAAATTGTTTTGCTTAAACGCTCAAGATCGCTTTTGCTGAAAACCACCTCAAGCTAAAACATTCATACAACCAAAGGTTGCATAACCTTAGGTTACTGGTGCGAATCTGAAAATCAGATGAAAAAGGATGTTACTGTGCGCTTTCAAGAATCAAGTTCTCATCAAGATTTTAAAGTGAAGACTGTTCTTAAAGATTGAAGAGTCTATCTTTCAAGATGAGAAGACATTATGAAGACATCCGATCAAAGACTGAAATTTCAAAAAGAAATCGTTCAAGTCTTGTCTCCTAAAGCTTAAAGAATGCAGCAAGAAATCTGCATATTCATAAGAGGAGATTGTTAGAGCCCGTATGATGCTGAATTTAGGTGACGTTTGTACTACATACAAACTAGAAGGACTTAATATGTAAATACCCTTAGGGGTATATAAACCAAATGACTAGATGTCATTTGGTGGACTTTGGCACTATTCCAAGCTTAACTATGTGTTTTTAATGGTGTTTCTATATTCTCTCTACATATATTGATTAGTTTGCCATTGTTCCCTCCTTAGAATTTGATACCTGAACCACTTGGGACTAACACACTTAGGGTAGGCTTGACGACACCAAAATCCAATTTCTCCGTAAAAGTAGCAAACTACCCTATGTGGAAAATCATCTTGAGGCACAATTACAGATGGCCCAGTCATACAAGGCTTTCCTTTTGAGGTCAGTTTCTCCTTCTTGCTTGTATGTGTTGGGATTTCGTGGGCTCACAGCAGAAGCAAGGTACAAACAAAAAAACCCAATGTACAAGCAATCAAAGCATAAAAACCGAAATCCCTCAAATGGACCAAACTCTATGTTCAAAAAAATGCAACTTGAAAAGGAAGGAGGTTATACCTTTCTCCTTAGCTCCAGTAATCTCCAACCGTGGTGATGATCCTCCAAGAACGAAAACCGGATCTTCTATTGGGATATACCCCGGGAACAAGCCAAACCACGAGTGCTAGCAAGCCATTGCGATACTTCACTATGAAAACCACAATGGAACAGCAACTAGAAGACCAAAATCTCTGGAGCACTCTCTATAATCTCACTTGGTCATAGTAGCACCAAAGAGAAAAGTGTGTGTGTTTATTAGAGAGAAAAAGAGCAAAGCACTTCAAAAACTAAAATGAAGTCTCTACTTAACTTCTGCCTCCAGCTTCGATTTTAACCACAAAGACCGGCCAAAGTGCGTTCCTAGGTGTACACCACGCATTGGCCAGCTTGGGAGGTAATTTGACATAAAGCCCATGCAGCCGTAGCGGCGCTAACTCTTATGGTTTAGCAGCGCTAACCCCTTAAAGTTAGCGGCGCTAACGCGGCCTGTCAGGGATGTGACACGAAGTACATGCAGCCGTAGCGGCGCTAACTCTTAGGACTTAGCGGCGCTAACCCTTTATAGTTAGCGGCGCTAACGCGGCCTGCGATGTCAACTTTTGTCTTTTGCCTATTGGGTCATACACCGGGGTCTAACCTGACAGCAACATAAGTTAAGGGACCAAATATGGCAAAAGACAAAAGGTGACATCGCAGGCCGCGTTAGCGCCGCTAACTGTTAGGGGTTAGCGCCGCTAAGTCCTATAGGTTAGCGCCGCTACGGCTGCATGTACTTTGTGTCAAATCGCTGACAGGGCGCGTTAGCGCCGCTAACACTTTTTAGTTAGCGCCGCTAACTCTTGGTTAGCGCCGCTAAACCCTGCCAGTGTCATTTTGTCATTTCCACCTCCAAAATGACCAATGCATGTTGTTTTTACAACTCTCGATGTTGGGGCCGGTGGAGAGGGAATATTAGACGAAATCTGGAACACAAGAGGTGTAACTCATTTTGATTTGGGTTTTCTCTCTTGAAGCTCTCTCTCTCTCAAAATATACATTATCTTCTTTGGTGCTACAAGAGGTCAAGAGAAGTTCAAGGGAGAGGGTTGTTCTCCAGAGTTTGGTCTCGTTTTATTGCTGTTCCAGAAGTGGTTTTCGAGTAGAAGTACCATGGAGGCTTGCTAGCTCAAGAGGTTGGCGTGTTACCGGGGTATATCCCATTAGTCGATCCGCAATTTGTTCTTGGAGCTCAACACCACGAGACAATCACTTTTCTGGAGCTTAGGAGAAAGGTATAACACCTCTTTCCTTCTTGTTGCATTTCTTGAACATAGAGTTTGGTCCATTTGAGGGATTTCGGTTTTATGCTTTGTTTGCTTGTACATTGGGCTATTTTGTTTGTACCTTGCTTCCGCTGTGAGCCCACGAAATCCCAACAATCTCAAAATAATTTTTTCAAAATTGTTTCAATTCTAAGTCATATCCATCGTCATCAAATGTGTATTTAAGCACTAAAATAGTCAAAATAACACAAAAGCATAGACATGGATCGAATTTGAAATGAAACTATTAAAATGAAAAATCTTTATAAAATACAAGATTCAAAAAATCCATCATCTCCAAAGGAGCATACACTAAAGTAGTTCTTGCCACGCAGGGCATACAAACAAAAGTAATAATAAATCCGGATTTAATGGCGAGACCAACACTCCCATTTCTCTTGTAGAATACAATTAACAAAATTTCTTCTTCAGAGATCCGGTTCTTCAAGCTTTTTCCTTTTTACAACGAATAGACCTACACTTTGCAACAAAAATAAATTTGTGACAAACGTGAGTCGTATAGCTCGGGTAAACATCCCAGCTTATAAGGAATAGCAATGAAGTATAATCATGAATGTACCTCAAGTAGGAAAATTAACTCTCTCTTGTCTGAGAAGTTTTATATCCTTTCGGCACGAAGGGCAGGCATGATGGCCCCAATCCCCAAATCTACCGCAGAAGTAGCAAACCACCCCTTGTTGAGTCTCTTTAGGCACATCATCAATGTCCATAGACTCAAAACTTGAAGCAAGCTTGGAAACTCCAACTTCTTCTTTTAATGGGATCGATTTCTTCTTCTTCATGTTATGTTGTTCCCTAGAACCAAAAACAAGAGTGGATGAAGATGATGCATGCTTGGACATGTTAGATTCTACAACCTTCAACATTCCATGCAATTCATCTATAAACATTTCCTTTCCATGCATATGATAGTCCTTTATAAACTTTTCATATGTGGCGGGCAGAGACTGAAGTATGAAATTCACACCAAGCTCCCTCCCTATAGGAAAACCTAATCTCTCCATCTGGTACATGTATGATTTCATCTTCAAAACATGGGCACTTACACTCCCGCCTTCCCGCATCTTACAACCGGTTAGACTTTTAACACACTCAAAATGTTCTTGTCTAACTTGCTGTCGGAAAACATCCTTCAGCTTGTTAATCATGTCATACACAGTCATGTGCTCAAATTGCTTTCGCAGTTCCGAGCTCATACTTGATAACATGAGACTAGCAACATCGTGTGTATCCCGAACACGCTTTTCAAACGCATATCGGATAGCCCATTCCGCATTGATAGCAGGTGGTTCAGGAAGGGGTTCCTCAAGAATGTGCAACTTAGACTCAGCACGTAGGACAATTCTCAATTGCCTAAGCCAGTCAACAAAGTTCACTTCCGTGAGTTTCACCCTTTGTAGAATCATACGAAGTGAAAAATTCGACGTGTTGTGGTTTTGATTCGACATCCTATATTAAAGTAGAGTACACGAATTAGTTAGTTTGATTTGAATCCTTGTTAAAATAATTACCCTTATCGTCTCGAAAAATATTTTAACAAGGGCTAAGAACCATATTTCACTCCAATTCATGACGGGGTTGCCGCGGATCACTTCATGGAGCTATTTAGGCCGATAACCACTTTACCGATTGCAATCTCTATTGCAACTCTTAGACACTTGCGGGATCCTACGACAACCATCGGTCGTTTGGCATGTTTGATCCCTACTAGCACCAATTCCAAATTAAAATTCTTGGTTGACTCGTGCTAAGCTCGACAATCACTCAAGGATTCTAATTTGTAATTGCAAATCGTCCAACAAGATACACGGTGATACCCCGACAACTACCGGCTCGTGCTAAGCTCGACAACCGATAATTTCAAGATCCCACACTCACCTTCCACACAGATCCACATGGAATAACTCGTGCTAAGCTCGACAATCACTCCATGCTTCACTAGATTTGGGTGGTGTCATCTTTTGGATGGTGCAAGATTTACGTTTTTATGAAAACGGGCTTTTGTTTTCGGCTTGGTTACTGATTAACTTGTTTAGTGACAAAACCTATTTTCACTAGGTGAGTTAATCTTGTATGTGAGCGCGCGAGAGAGTTGTAAACCATTTTTACCAAATCTCTTGTGATTTTATTAATTTCGAAAAAAAAAATTCTAGCATGCGAATCCTAAGCAAACAATGCAAGAATAAAATAAAATCACATCACACGCATATATACGAAATAAATTGGTAACCCTTGCCAAAATCCTATGCGTTCTTCCCGTGAGCCAAAACGGGTAGAACGTGGTCAACTAAGGGACGGAAGGTCTTCAATGCGAGCTCCCACTAGAACCGCTATCTCCAAAGGACTTCATCGGCTTCTATGGACACGCTCCATCTCCTTCCGACTCCAAAGTGTATGTCTTCATCCAATTGTACAAAACATACAATAGAAATTTGAAATGGCGTACAAGCCACACTAATTTCCTATTTATCTAGTACAAATACACGGATGAATGAAATGGCATGCAAGCCACAATATTATTACAAATATAACAATTTTAATAAAAATTACAGCCCATGTGATTAAAAATCACCAAATGCATCCAAACACACAAAGTCAACCACAAGGTCAAAGACAAGGTTACCAATTTCAAATCTATCACATACAACCAAACAAACAAGGTGGTAACAAAATTACCAACCACAAAACTGGAAAAAATTTCCAGAATCACAAAAAGGCTAAAAATTCCCGAGACCAAAACTGATTTTAACTTTGAAAAATAAAACTGTTATCACCAAACAAAAAAACCCGCTGTTGGGATTTCGTGGGCTCACAGCGGAAGCAAGGTACAAACAAAAAAACCCAATGTACAAGCAATCAAAGCATAAAAACCGAAATCCCTCAAATGGACCAAACTATATGTTCAAGAAATGCAACTTGAAAAGGAAGGAGGTTATACCTTTCTCCTTAGCTCCAGTAATCTCCAACCGTGGTGATGATCCTCCAAGAACGAAAACCGGATCTTCTATTGGGATATACCCCGGGAACAAGCCAAACCACGAGTGCTAGCAAGCCATTGCGATACTTCACTATGAAAACCACAATGGAACAGCAACTAGAAGACCAAAATCTCTGGAGCACTCTCTATAATCTCACTTGGTCATAGTAGCACCAAAGAGAAAAGTGTGTGTGTTTATTAGAGAGAAAAAGAGCAAAGCACTTCAAAAACTAAAATGAAGTCTCTACTTAACTTCTGCCTCCAGCTTCGATTTTAACCACAAAGACCGGCCAAAGTGCGTTCCTAGGTGTACACCACGCATTGACCAGCTTGGGAGGTAATTTGACATAAAGCCCATGCAGCCATAGCGGCGCTAACTCTTATGGTTTAGCGGCGCTAACCCCTTAAAGTTAGTGGCGCTAACGCGGCCTGTCAGGGATGTGACACAAAGTACATGCAGCCGTAGCGGCGCTAACTCTTAGGACTTAGCGGCGCTAACCCTTTATAGTTAGCGGCGCTAACGCGGCCTGCGATGTCAACTTTTGTCTTTTGTCATAATTGGTCCCTAAACTTAAGTTGCTGTCAGGTTTGACCCCGGTGTATGACCCAATAGGCCCATACATCATCAGCAGCGGTCTATATGGCGTACGTACATTAGTGGGCATATCTCTAATAGTATGTTCCCTATTAGCCAAAGTGGATGTGGACGAGGCACGATCCTTCTCAACCATGTAAGACTGAACATTCTTTAGGGTGTCTTGAAGTTCGATCAAGGATTTTTCCAAATTGTCATTGTGATAGTTCTTGACAAACATCTTATAAGACGCGGGCAGGAACTGGAGGATCATATCCACCGCAATCTCCCTCCCTATTGGAAGTCCAAGTCTCTCCAATTTGTCCATGTATCCCTTCATCATAAGAAAATGGACATTTACATTCTCACCTTCCTACATCCTACAACCGACCAGAGCCTTTATACACTCAAACCGTTCTTGGCTAACCTACTGTGGGAACATGTCCTTTAGCCGGTTTATTATGTCATACACACTCAATTGTTTAAGCTGCTGACGCAACTCAAAGCTCAAAGTCGATAACATGAGACAAGAAATATCTTTTGTATCTCTAACACGCTTCTCAAAAGTGTATCGAGTGGCCCAGTTCGCGTTGGTAGCAGGTGGATCTGGAAAGGGTTCCTTTAGGATATGCAACTTTGACTCGTGACGGAGGACAATCCTCAATACACGATACCAGTCAGCGAAGTTCACTCCTATGAGTCTCTCCCTTTCTAGGAATAATCGAAGTTTAAAGTTTGGTGTGGTGTCATTAATGTTTGCCATCTATAAAAGAGTACACGTTTTAGTTAGTTCTGATATAATCCTCGTTAAAATAATTACCCAGCTGATTAAGAAAACCAAGTTATCTTAACAAGGGCTAAGAACCTTATTTCACCCCAATCCATGACGGGTTTGCCGCGGATCATTTCATGGAGCTATTTAGGCCGGTAAACTCTTTACCAATTGCAATCCGAGATTACAACTCTTAGACACTTGCGGGATCCTAGGTACTCATAGCACCCATTTGGCATGTTTGATCCCTTCCCTCACCAATTCCTCGTTAATCCTCTTTGATAGCTCGGCTAGAGCTCGACAACTACCAAGGCGTATTAAGTCTTGGAATTTTAAATCGACCGTCAAGATACACGGTGGTACTCTAGCCTAATGACCGGCTCGGCTAAAGCTCGACAACCGACCCATGCGAGTTGCCACACGCACATTCCACACAGTTACGCAAAACCGACCTCTGCTAGAGCTCGACGACAGATCTTGTTTCACTAGATTCGAGTGGTGTCATCTTACGGGAGGATAGTGATTTACATTTGAGAAAAACGGGTTTTAGTTTTTCACGTGGTCTTGTGGCGCGCGAGGTTTGTAAACCAATTCAAAACTCTTGGTTTTATTATTTTGAAAAATTTTCAAGCGAGCGAAGAACTAAACAACCACGCAAGAAAATAAACAAGACAACAACCACGCACAAGCAATATCCGGTAACATGCCCCTAAACCCTATACGCCTTCCCCGTGAGCCAAACGAGGAAAGCAAGGCGAAACTAAGGACACAACCACTTGGCCCAGCTGGAAGTGCTCCCACTAAATCCGTCATCTCCAAAAAACCTCCGGATCCATCAATAGCCGAGACGTCTCCTCCACGACTCTCGATGGTTGTCTTCGGTCTTCTTTTACAAGTACATACAAAATATTTGAAAAGAAACGGCGTGCAAGCCGCCAAATGCTAATCTAAGCTAATCTAAGAATTACAGACAAAAGCAATCGGCATGCAAGCCAAAATCAAGTACAAAATACAAGACCGAATAAATTTAATTATTACAAACCAATTGTGGTACAAACCACCAAATGAATGAATAATCAAATACAAACCAAACAACCAACACATAGGTCTAATGGGTAAGGCGGTACCGGATCAAACAACAACACGGTGTGCCACAACAAAACCGTGTAGAAATATCCCAACCAGATTTGTTCCTAAACAACCTAAAACACTCAAGGCACAAATTGAACAAATCTTGTACGTATGCATTAGGAATTCCAAACACTTTGAAAAACCATATTCATACATACACAACACAAGTATATGCACGTGCGCGTTATTATGCCAAAACCGCCCGATACATATAAATATGCGAGTTAGGATATTATGGGGCTTTTCAAGTCCAAACAACTAAGGACGGATTCTGGAAAAACAGAATCGAGAGCAGGCTAAAACCGAAATTATTTTTCTTTTTCAAAAAAGGACAAAAACACTGTTCACGACATCCTTCACGGCCCAGGAGCCTTTACGGCCTCTCACGGCCCGTGAAGCCCATGAGCTCCACGACTCTGACATAGTGAAAAACCTTCACGACCAACACCTCACGAGACTGGTCGTAAGCCTTCACGACCGTGAAGAACTATCCTTCACGACCGTGAAGAACTAGCCTCACGACATAGACTGTCGTGAGCCTTCACGACCATGAACAACAAGTCTTCATGACATGGACTGTCGTGAGCCTTCACGACCGTGAAGAACAAGTCTTCACGACCCGTGAAGACCTTCTCGACAGAATGTCCATTTTCGGTTGTCAAGCCAAAAAAGTGCAATTCGTTAGTAGATTTGGCTCTGATACCACTGTTGAAACACGGTATGGAGCACAAGCACAGCGGAAGCAAGAACAAAACTTTAAAAACTATACAAAATCGGGTCCATAACATGTTCCAAAGTGAGATCTTTCTACAAAACACAAATTGCAAATAAAAAAACAAAGGAGAGCAGAAAATACCTCCTTACCATTCACGAAATCGGCTGTAGCAATGCAACAAATGGGATAACCAAGAGATCCAAGGGTATCTCCTCTATCGTTGATCCACACCAATGTTTCCTTGACCCCCGTATGCTAGTACTCCTCCACATGAACGTCCATAATGACTTCACGTATCTGGAACAGCCCTTAGATGGTCTCCTCTTGCACCAATAGCTCACTTACAACACTCAAGTATTCACCAACTTAGTGTATAATGTATGTATAGCCTGTATGGCACCAAGAGAGAAAAGAGAGAGTTTCATATGTCTATTGCATGCAACCACTCATCTAGACTCCAAAACCTCGGTTTTGGCCGGAGACCAAGCCCCTCTCCCATTGGACCACGAAATGGCCCAATGAAACAAGAGATTTTCATGCAGACAGACCTTCATGGCCTCTCACGGCCCGTGAAGAGCCCGTGAAGAAAAATGCGCCACGACCGGCCATAGTCCTTCACGACCCGTGCCGCGTCATGAATCAAACGTAAGGGCAGTGGGCTTCACGACCCGTGGAGCACCCTCACGGGCGTGAAGCCCCATAATCAAACAATTTGATTTTTGGACCTTCTCTCTTTATTAGTAAGCTGTCGGGATCAATCCTTGGTGTGTGACCCAATAGGCTCGCACTTCATCAGCAGTAACACCAATGTACTTGTGTCAGTGGGCAGACACCAACAAGTATATATTATCTTGGGGAACGTTAAGCAGTATTGTACTTCATACTATATTGATTATTAAATGTGATTTAATAATACGCCGAGGGCGTATATTTTATGAATCCTTACTGTGTTCCATCTTAGCATGTTTAACACTTCCCAGAATGCTCTTTTCATTCAAAATGTCCACCGTCGGTGATTCTTCATGGGGAGGAAGTTTGAGATAAAGCTGAGGGAAGTGGTTGGTCGCTATCTAATAATGGATTAGATAAAAGAAACGCAACACTTCGCCTGTGCTTACAATGGACAAGTGACTAGACGACCTGCACCTGAACTTACTTCATGGTTTCTGTCACGAGTAAGTCAGGATGATAATATCATTTTTGTCCTTAGACTGGAGATACATGTGTTCCAAAGCATGGATCTGCTTTGCTTTGATTGCTTTCAAACGCAGTTCGTAACTGGCTGTTATAAAGGGAGCTTTTAGGTAAAGTATGGTGTATGTGGCGGATTAATGTAGTCAAAAGGATGCGTTCCTTTAGTTTTAGAGAGATATCCATGGGCCCCTCGATGATTGAGCGCTGACGTAAAATGCATGGCCATGCTCTAGTTGCGATGATATTTGAACGATTGCAACTAGATTTTGGGTCACCATCAATCGAGATCGAGAAACATAATCGTAAACGATCTGGAGATTGACATTTAACCATGTCTCGTGTTCACGTGGATATTGCGAACGAAGGGATGAATGATCACTTATCTATAGGACCATTCCGTATCTGATTCTGGATTTGGTTTTTGTTCTTGATGACAAAACCCATGCTTGTTAGGGGCAGAGATGCCTTACTAGAGGCCGCTATTTGTCTGTAGTTTATGCGTACGGTGTGTCATGTGCAAGTGGGTGTTTGTTGGAGTATGCCCACAGATGCACGTACGCCATTAGGATCACTACCAATATAGTAAGGGCCTATTGGGTCACACGCTGGGGATCAATCCTGACTGCGATGAAAGATGAGGGAATGAAAGTGTTAAAGTGGAGAAGTTGGTGTGCAGGAAGATTACGCGACGAGACGCTTGTTAGGGTACGCGGCGCTTGTTAGGTTACGCGGCGATTGTTAGGGCCGGCCTTGGGCATTTAAAGGGGCATATATGGGTCCTTTTGTTGGGATTTCGTGGGCTCACAGCGGAAGCAAGGTACAAACAAAATAGCCCAAAGTACAAGCAATCAAAGCATAAAAACCGAAATCCCTCAAATGGACCAAACTCTATGTTCAAGAAATGCAACTAGAAAAGGAAGGAGGTTATACCTTTCTCCTTAGCTCCAGTAATCTCCATCCGTGGTGATGATCCTCCAAGAACGAAAACCCGATCTTCTATTGGGATATACCCCGGGAACAAGTCAAACCACTAGTGCTAGCAAGCCTTGTGATACTTCAACATGAATATCACTTAGGAACAGCAACAATAAGGACCAAATGCCTGGAGCACTCTCTTGAACTCTCTCTTGATCACTTGGGCATCAAAGAGAATTTTGTGTATTCAAAACTTAGAGAGAAAAAGTGAGAGAGAACCATAAAATAAGTTCACTTAACTCTCTCCTGCTCCAGAATCGTGTATTTACCTCACTCAACCGGCCAAGCATCGAGTAAATGAAACTCACATGCATTGGTTAGTTTTAGAGGTGGATTTGACAAAAGGCCAGCTGCAGGGTTAGCGGCGCTAACCAAGAGTTAGCGGCGCTATCTCAAAATGGTTAGCGGCGCTAACGGGGCCTGCCAATGATTTGACACAAAGTACATGCAGCCGTAGCGGCGCTAACCTTTAGGACTTAGCGGCGCTAACCCTTTAAAGTTAGCGGCGCTAACGCGGCCTGCAATGTCAACTTTTGTCTTTTGTCATATTTGGTCCCTAAACTTAAGTTGCTGTCAGGTTTGACCCCGGTGTATGACCCAATAGGCCCATACATCATCAGCAGCGGTCTATGGCGTACGTACATTCGGGTCGAAGGACGTAATGAAATTATCATCCCGAGTTACTTGTGACCATGATCCATGAAGTGAACTCAGGTGTGGGTCTTCCAGTCACTTGAAACCCCTTTCAAGCACAGGTTACTGTTGCGTTTCATGCATTCAATCCTTGATTAATGCATAACCAACACCTAACCTCAGCCTTATTTCAAACTTCCTTCCCTTGAAGAATGACTGACTGTGGAATTTTAGAATGTATAAACATTCTGGGAAGTGGTTAAACATGCTAAGATGGAACACAGTAAAGTCTTATGAATGTAACCGAATCACTCGCATATCGAAACAAGCATAAATTACAATACTGTCTGTATCGTTCCCAAAGCTTATAAGTAAATCAAACATATACTAAAACGATATTTAAGCCCGGTCATAAGCATGAACAATGCTTTTATACCTAGTATGAAAGTCACCACTAGTATTTGACAATGGCTTAATTATGGGATCATTTACCCGATATCCCTTTGTACTCTTTTGTATTCTCTTATTAAACCACTAGCGAAGTGTTTATTAAAGAGATCATTTACAAAGTTATCATAGTCATCATATCCTCAATGTTACAGAAGTCAACAATAGGTTTAATGACACTTATGATTATCAGAGTCGACATACTCTCAATGTAACCGAAGTTCACAATAAATTCATTGACACTCATGTTTATCAGAGTCGACATACCCTCAATGTGACCGAAGTCCACAATAGGGTCGATGACACTCATTTAGCTCTAAATGTCGTATCTATACCACATACTTGATTAATCTAAACTTCGATAAAATCGACAGTCTCATAAGCATAGATTTGCTTGCAGTAATAACTTACTCAAGACAATTCTACTTTCGTCGAACATCAAGAACATACATCAGTACTTCTTGAATTAGAAAATCCACTTGATTCCATATTTTCTATTTATACTCATAGAACAACAATTCCACCATTAGGTTGTAGAACAACCCTAAATTAGGACATTATTTTCATAGAGCATATTTGACTAGGAACACATGATGCTCCCACTAGCCCTGACAAGGGTATTTGGCTTAATCTACGCTTTCTAGAAAACTCATTTCTTTGACTTTCTCATAAAGCAGGATTACAGCCACAAGATGCTAGTTTTGCTGACCCTAGTCATGAACACAATTTGGACATAATGGATATATAAGGCCTCGGAACATGATTCAAACATTTCCTCAATTTAATCCTGCAAAGGATCTTGGCCTTTTATTTCCATGCGAGATTACTTGTTTACCCATAGTGACAACAATGTTTCGCTTAATCCAGACTTAATCTGGTTTTTATGGATGAATGAGACCCTCGGAAAATGCCTTAAGTATTTCCTCAACTTGATCCTATGAAGGATTCAGATCTCTTTTGTCCATGTGAGCAAACTTGTTTCCACAAGGTGACAACAAAATTATACTTTATCCAAATTATTTTCAACATAACCACTAGAACTTGTTTCCATAAAATCAGTATGAAACACTTTGTCTCTAGTCGGTATTTGAAGTTGTCCATTATGGCATATATGTTAGTCCCTTCACCCTTCTTGAATTACACCTTAGGTGTGGGATTAACCCAAGTCAAGTACTTGGATGCAGCAAATAGGTTACACCATTATCTTCTTCTATTCACTAGTGAACACAGGGTCCCACTATGTTTCCGATGAATGGTAACATCACAATGATTTACTATTAAGCTGCTGTTAGTAAAATATGACAATCTCATATCTAAACAACCTTCTTGATTTCCATCAGATATAAAGAAGCAATGGATATTGTCAGGTTTTACCAGCATCTCTGTGCTGATTAAATGCTAGTGTCAACATTAGGTCTTTTATTTAAGTTTTACGTTCTTCCACTGGAAAGCTTTTGTAAATTGTACTTTCCCTTTTGCGCAACCAAACATGGTTCCCAAAAGTTCAAAAAACAATTATCCAAAACTCAGATGAACTACTTAAATATGTAGGGATCAACTTATAATTCATCCATCTCCCACTGAATGTAGACTGGATAATTTAAGTTATGAGATTGACAAGCAAAGAACTCTTTCTAGTCTATATCTCATTCGATGCTTAAGTGACCACAATGCTGTGTTTTAGATCGAGGACTTGGTTCATAAAATTAATGTATACCAACCACATTGAATACATGTTTTAGGCCTGCCTTTTACCAGATCATCAACACAGATATCCGGTTTTATTTAAAGTAACACCATGTGCAAATGTGTTTCTTCGGAAAAATGAATTATGGGTTAAACCTATGATTCATTTTATGTTTAAACCAATATAGATAAGAAAACTTAGCATCTATTCTAGATCTAAGAATTTATATCTATATGCCCTTATTGATTCTTAATTCTCTTTAGGTTAGTTCCGAACACCACTAGGTTTCAGACATAAGCCTTTTCTCTAGTAAACATTCTTTCAACTACTACCATAAAGATAGTGATGAAGATTTTCACTAGTGTCACTCTTTGTGGCATACTTGAACGGATTATCCACACAAATATGATCATATCCAACAAGTCACAATCCTTCCTTACCAATACTGGTGAAGGATTTCATTAATCATACTATTCCAATAAACAAGATTTGTATCTTTCATTTAGCCCGAGGCTAAACTTTTACAAAGATCCTAACCACATGGATCTAAGCGATGCAAATGTTGTTTACTTGGTCAAGTTTGATTATGCCATAGAGCTAATATATCCAAAACACTTTTGGATTTAAGAATCAATTGTTCATGATTGTCTTATTACTTATAACGAGCCTTTATGTATGCAATGATATGGATAAGTTTTGATAAAATCATCTCAAAATAATTTTTCAAAATTGTTTCAATTCTAAGTCATATCCATCGTCATCAAGTGTGTATTTAAGCACTAAAATAGTCAAAATAACACAAAAGCATAGACATGGATCGAATTTGAAATGAAACTATTAAAATGAAAAATCTTTATAAAATACAAGATTCAAAAACATCCATCATCTCCAAAGGAGCATACACTAAAGTAGTTCTTTCCACGCATGGCATACAAATAAAAGTAATAATAAATCCGGATTTAATGGCGAGACCAACGCTCCCATTTCTCTTGAAGAATACAATTAACAAAATTTCTTCTTCAGAGATCCGGTTCTTCAAGCTTTTTCCTTTTTACAACGAATAGACCTACACTTTGCAACAAAAAATAAATTTGTGACAAACGTGAGTCTTATAGCTCGGGTAAACATCCAGCTTATAAGGAATAGCAATGAAGTATAATCATGAATGTACCTCAAGTAGGAAAATTAACTCTCTCTTGTCTGAGAAGTTTTATATCCTTTCGGCACGAAGGGCAGGCATGACGGCCCCAATCCCCAAATCTACCGCAGAAGTAGCAAACCACCCCTTGTTGAGTCTCTTTAGGCACATCATCAATGTCCATAGACTCAAAACTTGAAGCAAGCTTGGAAACTCCAACTTCTTCTTTTAATGGGATCGATTTCTTCTTCTTCATGTTATGTTGTTCCTTAGAACCAAAAACAAGAGTGGATGAAGATGATGCATGCTTGGACATGTTAGATTCTACAACCTTCAACATTCCATGCAATTCATCTATAGACATTTCCTTTCCATGCATATGATAGTCCTTTATAAACTTTTCATATGTGGCGGGCAGAGACTGAAGTATGAAATTCACACCAAGCTCCCTCCCTATAGGAAAGCCTAATCTCTCAATCTGGTCCATGTATGATTTCATCTTCAAAACATGGGCACTTACACTCCCGCCTTCCCGCATCTTACAACCGGTTAGACTTTTAACACACTCAAAATGTTCTTGTCTAACTTGCTGTCGGAAAACATCCTTCAGCTTGTTAATCATGTCATACACAGTCATGTGCTCAAATTGCTTTCGCAGTTCCGAGCTCATACTTGATAACATGAGACTAGCAACATCGTGTGTATCCCGAACACGCTTTTCATACGTATATCGGATAGCCCATTCCGCATTGATAGCAGGTGGTTCAGGAAGGGGTTCCTCAAGAATGTGCAACTTAGACTCAGCACGTAGGACAATTCTCAATTGCCTAAGCCAGTCAACAAAGTTCACTCCCGTGAGTTTCACCCTTTGTAGAATCATACGAAGTGAAAAATTCGACGTGTTGTGGTTTTGATTCGACATCCTATATTAAAGTAGAGTACACGAATTAGTTAGTTTGATTTGAATCCTCGTTAAAATAATTACCCTTATCGTCTCGAAAAATATTTTAACAAGGGCTAAGAACCATATTTCACTCCAATTCATGATGGGGTTGCCGCGGATCACTTCATGGAGCTATTTAGGCCGATAACCACTTTACCGATTGCAATCTCTATTGCAACTCTTAGACACTTGCGGGATCCTACGACAACCATCGGTCGTTTGGCATGTTTGATCCCTACTAGCACCAATTCCAAATTAAAATTCTTGGTTGACTCGTGCTAAGCTCGACAATCACTCAAGGATTCTAATTTGTAATTGCAAATCGTCCAACAAGATACACGGTGATACCCCGACAACTACCGGCTCGTGCTAAGCTCGACAACCGATAATTTCAAGATCCCACACTCACCTTCCACACAGATCCACATGGAATAACTCGTGCTAAGCTCGACAATCACTCCATGCTTCACTAGATTTGGGTGGTGTCATCTTTTGGATGGTGCAAGATTTACGTTTTTATGAAGCTTGGTTACTGATTAACTTGTTTAGTGACAAAACCTATTTTCACTAGGTGAGTTAATCTTGTATGTGAGCGCGCGAGAGAGTTGTAAACCATTTTTACCAAATCTCTTGTGATTTTATTAATTTCGAAAAAAAAATTTCTAGCATGCGAATCCTAAGCAAACCATGCAAGAATAAAATAAAATCACATCACACGCATATATACGAAATAAATTGGTAACCCTTGCCAAAATCCTATGCGTTCTTCCCGTGAGCCAAAACGGGTAGAACGTGGTCAACTAAGGGACGGAAGGTCTTCAATGCGAGCTCCCACTAGAACCGCTATCTCCAATGGACTTCATCGGCTTCTATGGACACGCTCCATCTCCTTCCGACTCCAAAGTGTATGTCTTCATCCAATTGTACAAAACATACAATAGAAATTTGAAATGGCGTACAAGCCACACTAATTTCCTATTTATCTAGTACAAATACACGGATGAATGAAATGGCATGCAAGCCACAATATTATTACAAATATAACAATTTTAATAAATATTACAGCCCATGTGATTAAAAATCACCAAATGCATCCAAATACACAAAGTCAACCACAAGGTCAAAGACAAGGTTACCAATTTCAAATCTATCACATACAACCAAACAAACAAGGTGGTAACAAAATTACCAAACACTAAACTGGAACAAATTTCCAGAATCACAAAAAGGCTAAAAATTCCCGAGACCAAAACTGATTTTCACTTTGAAAATTAAAACTGTTACAGCGCGTTAGCGCCGCTAACATTTATGAGTTAGCGCCGCTAACCCGAGGTTAGCGCCGCTAACCCTGTTCGAACAGAAAACAACCATTTTGATTTCGGAATTTTTCAAGCCACCAAGTGCAGATCTAACATAGAGGTGGCTCTGATACCACTGTTGGGATTTCGTGGGCTCATAGCGGAAGCAAGGTACAAACAAAATAGCCCAAAGTACAAGCAATCAAAGCATAAAAACCGAAATCCCTCAAATGGACCAAACTCTATGTTCAAGAAATGCAACTGGAAAAGGAAGGAGGTTATACCTTTCTCCTTAGCTCCAGTAATCTCCATCCGTGGTGATGATCCTCCAAGAAAGAAAACCCGATCTTCTATTGGGATATACCCCGGGAACAAGTCAAACCACTAGTGCTAGCAAGCCTTGTGATACTTCAACATGAATAAGGACCAAATGCCTGGAGCACTCTCTTGAACTCTCTCTTGATCACTTGGGCATCAAAGAGAATTTTGTGTATTCAAAACTTAGAGAGAAAAAGTGAGAGAGAACCATAAAATAAGTTCACTTAACTCTCTCCTGCTCCAGAATCGTGTATTTACCTCACTCAACCGGCCAAGCATCGAGTAAATGAAACTCACATGCATTGGTTAGTTTTAGAGGTGGATTTGACAAAAGGCCAGCTGCAGGGTTAGCGGCGCTAACCAAGAGTTAGCGGCGCTATCTCAAAATGGTTAGCGGCGCTAACGGGGCCTGCCAATGATTTGACACAAAGTACATGCAGCCGTAGCGGCGCTAACCTTTAGGACTTAGCGGCGCTAACCCTTTAAAGTTAGCGGCGCTAACGCGGCCTGCAATGTCAACTTTTGTCTTTTGTCATATTTGGTCCCTAAACTTAAGTTGCTGTCAGGTTTGACCCCGGTGTATGACCCAATAGGCCCATACATCATCAGCAGCGGTCTATGGCGTACGTACATTAGTGGGCATATCTCTAACACCTTTAATCCAGAGAAGACGTTACACTCTCCTTCTTTTTCCTCTCTCTCAATTTTCTCTCTTGAAACTATGGTTTTTCTCACATACACTTGGAGCTCCATGGTGGGTTTCATATGAGAGTGCATGTGAGTGATTTGGTCCAGGAGTAAACGGAGTTTGCTGTTCTTGTGTGGATTCAAGGCTTTGAAGTCCACACAAGCTTGCTAGTACAAGTGGATTGAGGAAACCCGGGGTGAATCAACAATAGAGAGAAGCTTCATTTAAGCTTCTTGTCATCACCATCTTCTTCTACAGGTTGCTGGAGCTATGGAGAAAGGTATATCTTTTTTATCTTTCTTTTACATGTTGCAAATACTAGTTATAGAGTTTGGTCCTCTTTTGGGTTTTATGCATTGCATTCTTATACCATGGCTTTGCTATTTTGTATTCTTGCTTCCACTATGTTCTGGAAAACCCAACACTTACTGATTGTGAATCAGCTAAGAGAATTCTGTAGCTGACAACCATCAGCTGATGCAATACCTCAGCTGATAAACCATCAGCTAAGGACTAGAAGCTCAGCTAAATGTTTTCTTTAGCTGACACTTATTTCTTTTGAAAAAGGATTCTTTCATCAGCTAATGCCTCTAAAAGTCAAATCTGTATCCCCTTAATTATTTTATTAGTTCCTCATTAGTATTTAATACGTTTCTTATGTGTATTTATTTCAGTTATTTATCCGTTAGTTGTCTGTGTATTTATTTGCTTTCCGTTAACTCCTTTTTGCATATGCGACAGTTAATCTTTGAAAAATTAATAAAAGTGTCAGTTTTAGGTTTTCAAAAAGATATAAATGCGACAGTTTTAGGTTTTCCGTTAACTCCTTTTTGCATATGTTTCTAATCTTTATGTTTTCAAAACACTCAACCTTCATCTTTCTCTCTCAAAGAAACCTGCAAACTTACTACTATTCATCTTCTCTCCGTCTCTTCTTAACAATGGTGATGTTCAACCTGAAGGGTTATTGTCAGGACCAAACCACCCTAAGACACAAACTGGTCTAACCCTGGGTTTCATTTTACTGGTTCAATCCTAAAGCGGAACTGAATTGAATACAACCTGTTAAACCCTAATAGGGTTAGGATCTTACTAATGATCTAATCAGTTTCATATGAACCATCAAGAACAAAAGAAAAAGAATTACCTCTTCATCTTGGGATTGCTAAAGTTAGTCTACATCTACTGCACCACCAACGAACTGCTACTAGACCGCAATAGGAATTACCCGAATAACGCATGAAACTATGTGTGTGTGTGATGATCGACGATCGAAAAAACCAAGGGGTTTTTAGATGGGGTACGGCCGACCTAGAGAGAGAGAGAAGGGAGCAGGCTAGGGTTCTTCTATCTTTTGCAAAGTTAGTTCTCTTTATTTAGATAATGAGGTTTTTCTATGTTTAAATACCTTAAACCTTATCTAAGCCCAAGCCTTTTCAATTATAGCCCATGTCTTTAATTGAACTTTCATTCTCTGCACTTTGACCCCCTGAGCCTTATTAATTAATTAATTAGCTATTAATTAACTAGTCCGTTAAATATTAAAACTTAATATTTAATTTCCCTTTAAATAATAAATAACTATTTATTATTTATTTCTCTCAAATAATTAATTCAACTGATTAATTATTTCCACACAAATACTGGTAAATTCCAAACTGTTCTAATTGGGTGTGTAGCAGTGTGACCCTTTAGTCTCTTATAACATTGGACACAATATACCTATTAATTATCTATGCACACAATCCAACAGACTCCCACTTGTGCAAGATAAGTAATAGTTACTGTATATTTCTAGCATAAGGAGGTCCCTAGCCAGACCATTAGGATAACCAAGTTATAAGAACTCTTATACCCCAAAGTAACGAGTGATAAAATAAACTCTCATAAGCCAACTGTTTATGAACGAGTAGTCTATCATAAACTAACCGTTCATGAATTAACAATCATAAACTACCTGTTTATGAATGAGTATGATATTTAGGCTTTTCCCATTGCAGCACGATATTTCAATTTTGAGCATGAGCATGGAGAGTGTCAACTCAAAATCTCAACAATTATTTCATGACATCCTTGATTTCAAAACTGCGGGATAAACGACAAAGAACATATCAGTTTGTTTGGGCACGGCTGTGCATTTACCAGTTTTTTTAATCAGTCAAGGGTTCAGAAATATCTCTCCTAAAAAAGAGGTGCAAATACCTTCTTGCATATTTGCATTTGGCAATACGGCTCCAAGTGAATCTAGACACGCCCCTTATGACCACCCTGTTACTGTGTGGCATTAGAACGCACTAAGGAAACAATGGTTACCGCATCCCAAACCAAATACCTTAGGTTTAAGGATAACATATGTGATAAATACTTTTGACACGAATCCACGAAGCATTTTTCACGGTGGGTTAATCCAATATTCGTAACCCTAATGAATATCCTGTTAGAATATGCCCACCGATGCAAGTATACCATTTGGAATCACTACCGATGATGTATGGGCCTATTGGGTCATACACCGGGGTCAAATCTGACAGCAACTTAAGTAAAGGGATCAAAAATGGCAAAAGAGAAAAGTTGACTTCGCAGGCCACGTTAGCGCCGCTAACTATTAGGAGTTAGCGCCGCTAAGTCCTATAGGATAGCGCCGCTACGGCTGCATGGGCTTTATGTCAAGTCAACTGACTGGCCGCGTTAGCGCCGCTAACCCTTATTAGTTAGCGCCGCTAAGTATGGGTTAGCGCCGCTAAGTCCAAACGGCACCTTTTTGTCATATCACCTCAAAAGATAGCCAATGCATGGGGTTGAGTCTAAGACTCTCTTGACCGGCTGTGGGAGGTGAAATGTCGATATGGAGCTTATAAAAGACCTTTATTCAGCCTCATTTGTCTCTCTTGACTAGTTACACATACATACATACTCACAAAGTGCTACTAAGACTTTTGGTGAGTTCTACAAGAGAGAGTTAGGGTCTTTGCTCCAGAATTCGATTCTAAGTGTTGAGTTGCTGTTCTCCTAGTCGGTTTTCAAGCAAGAAGAACCCAAAGGAGCTTGCTAGCTCAAGGGATTTGACGTGTTGCCGGGGTATTATCCTCTAGTTGATTCGTTCAAGCCAAGGAAAAGCAAATACATTCACTACACCGACTTTTGCTGGAGCTAAGGAGCTGGTATAACCATCTCAACCCTCTCTTTTGTTGCATTTCATATCATAGAGATTGGTCCATTATTGGGGTTTTTTCGATTTCATGCTTTTTGTGCTTGTACTTTGGGGCATTTTTGTTGTACCTTTGCTTCCGTTGCGTGCCCTGAGAACCCCAACAGTGGTATCAGAGCCACCTCTATGATTGTTATGCACTTGGTGGCTTTGAAAACCCGAAATCAAAATTGTTTGTTTTCTGTCGAACAGGGTTAGCGGCGCTAACTTTGAGTTAGCGGCGCTAACTAGTTTTAGATAGTGGCGCTATCGTCGCTGGTCAGTTTTTGTTCATGTTTAAAAACAGTTTTTTGGTCTCGGGTTTTTAGCCATGTTTTGAGCTTCTGGAAATTTTAATCTTGTTACTTTGATGTTTAAATTCCAGTAGCATGTATGTATGTTTGGTTATATGTGAATATGTTAGTTGGTAACCTTGCCTAGACCCTTTGGTTGTTTTGTATGTTTGGATGCAAATTTGGTTGTATTATTATTCTTATGATTAATTTGTAATAATAATGTGGCTTGCATGCCATTTCATTCATCCATGTAATTGTAGTAGATAAATAGGTATTTTATGGCTTGTATGCCATTTTATTCTATTGTATGTATTTTATGATGGATGATGAACACACAAGAAGGGTCAAAGGAGATGGAGCTAGGAGCCCATGAAGCCCACGATGGAGTCCAATGGAGATGGCGGGATTAGTGGGAGCTCGCATCGAAGATTTTGTCCCTAGAATTGACCAAGTTCTTCCCGTTTGGCTCATGGGAAGAACGCATAGGTTTTTATGGCAAGGGTTACCAATTTTAATATTTTATGCGTGTGATTTGATTTTGTATGCATGGATTGTGTAGGATTCGCATGCTAGATAATTTTTCGAAAATTAACAAAATCAAAAGAGATTTCATAAAAATGGTTTACAACTCTCTCGCTCGCTCACATACAAGATTAACCCACCTAGTGAAAATAGGCTTTTGTCACTTGCATATTAATCTAAAACCAAACCGGAAACAAAAGCCCGTCTTTCCACGAAACGTAAATAATGCACCATCCGTAAAATGATACCACCCGAATCTAGTCTTATGGGTTTTGGTTGTCGAGCTTAGCACGAGCCAACTCCCATAAAACTGTGTGGAAGGTGAGTGTGGAAATTCACAATTTTGGTTGTCGAGCTTAGCACGAGCCAACTTTGGTGAATTTGTCACCGTATGTCTTGACGGACTATTTGCAATTTTGGATTTGAAATCTTGGTTAGTTGTCGAGCTTAGCACGAGCTAACCAAAATTTCAAGATTCAAAATTGGTGCAAGAAGGGATCAAACATGCCAAACGACCATTGGATGTCGTAGGATCCCGCAAGGCGCTAAGGATTGCAATAGAGATTGCAATTGGCAAAATGGTTGCCGACCTAAATAATTTTATCATGTGATCCGCGGTAACCCCGTCACATGGTGGGATGAAATACGGTTCTTAGCCTTGTTAAAGTTAATTCTTTATGGGTAAATTAATTTAACAAGATAATACATATCTATAACAAACTAATTTAAGTCTACTTTGCAATTTTAGATGGCATCAACAAGCGCAAACACCACCACCACCAATGTTTCTCTTAGAGTTTTCCTTGAAAAGGAGAAGCTCGATGGGAGCAATTTCATGGATTGGTATAGGCAACTCAAACTTGTCCTACGCTATGAAGGGAAGATGCACACAATAGAGGAACCCTTACCCGAGGCACCTCCAAGCGGTGCAACTAGGGCAATCCGAGAGGCATATGAAAAACGCCTCAAGGAGACTGAGGAGATTACATGCCTCATGCTGAGCACCATGAGTACCGATTTGCAAAAGCAAATGGACCACTTAAGTGCTCACGACTAAATCGTGCAGCTGCGGGATATGTTCCAGCAGCAAGCGAGGCAAGAGAGGTATGAATGCTTCAAGTCGGCCCTCGCTTGCAAGCTTCAAGATGGAGGGAACGTGAGTGCTCATGTTTTGCGTATGAAAGCAAACATTGAGCGGATGGAGAAGCTAGGATTTACCATCGGGAGGGAGATGGCGGTCGATTTGATCCTCCAATCCCTGCCCAGTGCATATGACCAATTCACTATGAGTTATCATATGCATAGCATGGATAAATCCTTGATGGAGTTGCATGGTATACTCAATACTGCCGAAGCGAGCATGACCAAGAGCAAGCTATCCTCCTCCTCCACTCCCGTTCTTGCCATCCGGGAAGGCCGCATAACCAAAAGGAAGGCCGCCCCTTCCAAGAAAAGGAAGGGTAAGGGAAAGGTTGGTGCAACCAAGCCTGCCCCGGCCTCCGAGGGTAAGGGTAAGGGGAAGACTCCCAAAGCCAAGACTCCGGAGGATGCGGAGTGCTTCTTTTGTGGGGGCAAGGGCCACTACCGCCGAAGCTGCCCCAAGTACTTGGAGGGACTCAATAAGCTCAAGGCAATGAGCATATCGGGCCCGGAAACTTCAGGTACGTTCATGATAGAACTTCACCATACTTCTACTTCTAGAGGCTGGGTTTTAGATACTGGCTGTGGCACTCACATATGTAATATGGTGTAGGTGCTAAGGGCAAGTAGGAGCTTGGAGAAGGGAGAACTAGATCTTGTGATGGGAAACTCCGAGATTGTCCCGGTGGAAGCTCAAGGAAGTGTGGAGCTTTCATTCAAGACTAGTTATTCTATTTTATTGAAAAATGTCTGCTATTCGCCCTATGTGGCTAGAAACATTATATCACTTCATGCATTGTATGACGATGGTTACAAATTTTATTTTGATGATGATACTATTATATGCTTTAAAGATAACATTGTTTATTTTAAAGCTTTACCATGTCATGGCATTTATGAAGCAACTGTATACATTAATTCAACAAAGTCTATCATGAACATTGATTCTAGTTCCAAAGATGGTTTGGATAAGTATTCCTTATGGCATGGTCATCTAGGCCACATAAACAAGACTCGCATCACCAAGCTTCAAGTGGATGGAATCTTGGAGACATTTGACCAAGGGTCGAATGATGTATGTGATTCTTGTTTACTAGGAAAGATGACAAAGGCACCCTTCACGGGGACAAATGAGAGAGGTAAAGACCTCTTGGACATCATCCATACGGATGTATGTGGGCCTTTTAAACATGTTACAAGGAATAACTCGAGATACTTCGTAACCTTTATAGATGACTATAGTAGGTATGGATATGTCTATCTTGTCAAGAACAAGAATGAAACTTTTGAAGTGTTCAAGACTTTCCAAAACGAGGTTGAGAATCAATTGGGCAAAACAATAAAGATACTCCGGTCTGATAGAGGTGGAGAGTATCTAAGTACCGAGTTTATCGATCATCTTAAGAATTGTGGAATTATTTCGCAATTAACACCTCCAAGGACTCCACAATTGAATGGAGTCGCTGAGAGAAGGAACCGGACTTTACTAGATATGGTAAGGTCCATGATGAGTCGAACTGAGGTACCTATTAGTTTCTGGGGATATGCCCTAGAAACGGCGGTAAGGATCCTTAACCTTGCACCAACCAAGAAAGTATCGAAAACACCTTATGAAATGTGGCATAATAAGAAGCCGACACTTTCATATCTACGAGTTTGGGGTTGTCAAGCTTACGTGAGACGTGAGACTGAGGACAAACTTGAACCTCGATCGGAAAGGTGTTACTTTATCGGATATCCTTCTGCCGGTGTTGGATATATTTTTTATAAACCTTCTGAGAACAAAGTTTTTGTTGCTCGAAGAGCATTCTTCTTAGAAAGAGAATTGCTATCCAAACAAAGAGGCAACAAGGAAATTGATCTTGAGGAAGTTCAAGGATCAACCGATAAAGAACTTGAGGTTGGCACTAGCTCTCAACCTAGGACGGTTGAAACTGAGCAAGAAAATGCTGCAATACCTGACACTACTTCATCTCTTACTCCAAGGCGTTCTAGTAGAACTCGTTTCGAGCCAGAGAGATATGGTTTCTACATATCTGAGGGCAGCGAGTTAGTAGTGGACTCTGATGAGCCCTCTAACTATAAGGAAGCCATGGCGGGCCCTGAGTCTGCACATTGGAAAGAAGCGATGGAAAGTGAGATGCAATCCATGTCGGATAACCAAGTTTGGGAACTGGTTGATCCTACACCCGGGGTTAGACCCGTAGGGTGTAAATGGGTCTTCAAGAAGAAGACCGGCATGGACGGAACCTTGGATACTTTCAAAGCTCGACTTGTGGCAAAGGGTTTCACTCAAACACCCGGTGTTGATTATGATGAAACCTTCTCCCCAGTGGCTATGTTGAAATCAATCCGGATACTTCTGGCCATTGCCGCATTTTATGACTATGAAATATGGCAAATGGATGTTAAAACCGCCTTCCTTAACGGGAAGCTTTCCGAAGAGGTGTATATGACACAACCTGATGGTTTTGAACATCCAGAATATCCGAACAAGGTTTGTAAGCTAAAGAAGTCCATTTATGGACTTAAGCAAGCATCTCGCAGTTGGAATCTGTGCTTTGATGAGAAAATCAAGGAATTTGGATTTTCTAAAAGCAAAGATGAACCATGTGTATATGTCAGGGCTAGTGGGAGCACTATTGTCTTCTTAGTCCTATATGTGGATGACATATTACTCATTGGAAACCATGTTCCGAGCCTTAAGAGTGTAAAAGCTTGGCTCGGGAATTGTTTCTCAATGAAGGACTTAGGCGATGCGAGCTATATTCTGGGAATCAAGATCTATAGAGATAGATCTAGAAAGCTACTTGGGCTTTCTCAAAGTGCATACATAGATAAGGTCGCGAGACGCTTTAAAATGGAGGAATCCAAGAAAGGAAACCTCCCTATGGCGCAAGGCTTGATGTTGAGCAAGACTCAATGTCCTACCTCCCAAGAGGAGATAGAAGTAATGAAGCGAGTACCATATGCTTCGGCTGTGGCATCGATCATGTACGCCATGTTATGCACTCGTCCTGATGTGTCATGTACTTTGAGCATGACTAGTAGATATCAGGCTAATCCCGGGGAACCTCATTGGAAAGCTGTAAAGAACATTCTTAAGTACCTTAGACGTACAAAAGAAATGTTCTTGGTATATGGTGGGGAAGAAGAGCTAAGAGTAAAGGGTTACTCGGACGCTAGTTTCCAAACGGATAGGGATGACTGCCGATCTCAATCGGGGTTTGTATTCCTTTTAAATGGTGGTGCTGTGAGCTGGAGGAGCTCCAAGCAAGACACGGTGGCTGATTCGACTACTGAGTCGGAATACATTGTGGCAAGTGAAGCTGCAAAAGAGGCTATGTGGATGAAGAAATTCATCCAAGATCTACAAGTGGTTCCAAGCATCACTGACCCTATTGAGATATTTTGTGACAATGAGGGTGCAGTGGCCTTGGCGAAGGAACCAAGAGCTCACAAGAGAACAAGACACATTTTGCGCAAATACCACTTCATACGAGAAGTAGTTGAGAGTGGTGAAATCGTCATAAGCAGAGTAGCAACGGATGAGAACCTTGCGGATCCGTTCACGAAACAATTATCGCAAGCAGCTCATGATTCTCACACTAATGCTATAGGTGTAAGATTTGCTAGCGACTTGGTTTGAGTTTGTATATTTAGTTTGTTTGATATGTAAACTTTATTTTATATTTTGGGAACGATATAGACAGTATTGTAACTTATGCTTGTTTCGATATATAATAGAGATTAAATATGCGTATGATACGGTTACATTCATAAGACTCTACTGTGTTCCATCTTAGCATGTTTAATCACTTCCGGAAATATTTTATATTTCAAACTTTCCACGGTCGGTCAATCTTGTGGAAGGAAGATTGAAACAAGACCGAGATAAGCATGTGACCTTGAATTCAAGATGGTCGAATTAAGGAGCAATGCCTATCTATACTTGAAAAGAGTTTCAAGTGATTGGAAGAACCATACCCAAGTATACTCCATGGATTATAGTCACGAGTAACTTGGGATGATAATATCTTACGTCCTTAGACCTGAGATGTATGAACCGCTATATCATATTTCTTTCTTACTTTAGTCTTTTTCAAAAGCAGTTCGTAACTGGCTGTGATAAAGGAAACGGCTAAGTAAGTTAAGGGGTATGGTTTAGGGTTATGCAGTCAAAAGGGATTTGTTCCTCTGATAAGAGAGATATCATTGGGCCCCTCGATGATTGGGAGCTGACACCAAAATTTTGCATGGCCATGCGCAAGGAATATTGATTTAGAATCAGATATGTCCTTAACTTTTGGTCACCACCAATCAAGATCGAGAAACACAATCGTGGACGATCTCGAGATTGACACTCAATCCATGTCTCGTGTTCACATTGATATCGTGAACAAAAGGATGTTTAAGATCACTTATCAATAGGACCTTTCTTTGTGAACAGGTTTCATTCGTATAACGAAACCCATACTGACTTGGGGGCAATGATGCTTTTGCTAGAGGCCGCTCATTGTCTATGGTTTATTAGAAATGGTACATCGTGTGCAAGTGGGAGTTTGTTAGAATATGCCCACCGATGCAAGTATACCATTTGGAATCACTACCGATGATGTATGGGCCTATTGGGTCATACACCGGGGTCAAATCTGACAGCAACTTAAGTAAAGGGATCAAAAATGGCAAAAGAGAAAAGTTGACTTCGCAGGCCACGTTAGCGCCGCTAACTATTAGGAGTTAGCGCCGCTAAGTCCTATAGGATAGCGCTGCTACGGCTGCATGGGTTTTATGTCAAGTCAACTGACTGGCCGCGTTAGCGCCGCTAACCCTTATTAGTTAGCGCCGCTAAGTATGGGTTAGCGCCGCTAAGTCCAAACGGCACCTTTTTGTCATATCACCTCAAAAGATAGCCAATGCATGGGGTTGAGTCTAAGACTCTCTTGACCGGCTGTGGGAGGTGAAATGTCGATATGGAGCTTATAAAAGACCTTTATTCAGCCTCATTTGTCTCTCTTGACTAGTTACACATACATACATACTCACAAAGTGCTACTAAGACTTTTGGTGAGTTCTACAAGAGAGAGTTAGGGTCTTTGCTCCAGAATTCGATTCTAAGTGTTGAGTTGCTGTTCTCCTAGTTGGTTTTCAAGCAAGAAGAACCCAAAGGAGCTTGCTAGCTCAAGGGATTTGACGTGTTGCCGGGGTATTATCCTCTAGTTGATTCGTTCAAGCCAAGGAGAAGCAAATACATTCACTACACCGACTTTTGCTGGAGCTAAGGAGCTGGTATAACCATCTCAACCCTCTCTTTTGTTGCATTTCATATCATAGAGATTGGTCCATTATTGGGGTTTTTCGATTTCATGCTTTTTGTGCTTGTACTTTGGGGCATTTTTGTTGTACCTTTGCTTCCGTTGCGTGCCCTGAGAACCCCAACATATCCGTCAGTTTTGGTCCACAAAAACACTTTTGCAGCTATATTCGATATACCTTCGAATCTACCAAAAAATTACGATGACTTTACAACCCTATCAAGGTTCCCACCAAGATAAGTAGTCACGGACAATGTTTTGAATAAACCTAGTTTATTCCTGGATGAACCAAAACATACAAAATGGTGAAGAACAATGAAACTAATTTATGCACCCTCTATATTCCACCCTTGAATAAAGATGCATAATTTCTACTATTTCATTGACTCGATTCACAGTGTTTATCTGAATTACTTTTTATTTTTATTGCAACTTATCACGGATTACAAGGAAAAATAATATGATTATGAACCTAAAAACTCAAGACTAGTACCTTGAAGTACTCTTTCTTGGTTTTGCTAGAAGTTGTTTTGCAACCTTTTAAAAACTTCTAGACTTTCTTATTTTATAAATTCCTTTAAACTTTGGAGAACCGGAAAAAAGTCCTCAGTTTCTGAGTTCATAAAATAATCTCTTTGTAATTAAAACTTTAATTAAACTTTTAGATGTATTAAATCTTACTAGATTCATACTTTTGAAATGATAAATCTATATACACATACTTGTAAACTTGAGATTAGATTCCTTGTGTACACTAACACCTTTCCAATTTCATTACTAGGGATATCAAATATCATATTTTATCATTTCTAACGTTAATCAACTATCAATATTAATTATTTTGACTTTTGAACCCTTTTATTTTAAGTCATAACTTGACTTAAAGTCTTGCAATGACATCTTCATTGAGCACCTATCTATAAGTCACGCGTTCCTCGGATTGATCCTTTTTCAAGAACTTGCTATATTAGAAACCTTCTAAAATCATTCGATAATTATATACTTTAAAAGTTCATTCTTATATTTTTTGTTAGGGATTAACAAGCGGTAGATTGAAGAATTGCGATATGTAACTATGATAGGTTGAGAGAGAATCTCATTTCACCATACAAAACACATAGTTAAGCCCTACATTGTGGGGCAATCCTTAGCATACACTTACACTAGTCATATGCTTATATACCCAAAGGGTATATTTACAATAAGCACCCTCAACTATTATTGAACTCCTATTCTATTACAATAATATAGTTCTAACATTTATGATACTAGTTAGATCAAATTTGATAGCATGATAAATATACTAGTCAGACGCTCCCACTATCTTTTATGAAAAATGTGCATCACTTTAAAACACTCTTTTTGGCTTAGTCAATCCTTGACTAATATGCCTAACACTTGTGTTTTAAACGTTTGCTCTTAAACTTACTTTTTATAAGAAATTTAATTGTTTTATGAAACCAAAAACTTGGATTTCTCATATATCCATTTTTCCAATTACAGAATGTTGTTTCATTAAACCTAACACGATTACAAGTATAAAACACTTGTAAAGGTATTTTGCATTCTTTACTTAAAAACATTTAGTATAAAAGGGCCTTAATCATAATAACGATTATAATCATTTTATACTTTCTTAAATGTTTTATCCAAAAACTTTTACCTAGAAATAATAGCAATTATTTCTTATTTTAACATGTTCAATGCTTTAGACATAATTTTTCATAAAATCTTTAAATACTTGTAAATTAGAAATGATTCCTAATTTCATAAACACGACTTGTTTATCTAAGTATTTATATAGTGACATTAATATTTATGGAACTACAACAATTATTGCATAAGATCACTATGAATCACCTATTAAGCCAAAACTTGACTTATTAGTAACCTTTAGTCATAACTAGACTAACTTGATTCATCAACAAACATACGTGTACGGATATAAACTAAAAATAATTCAAATTTTTAAAAAATTTAAACCATAATACAAAAAAGTTGAAAAACAAAACAAGAATATCCAAAACTTTAAATAAAAAGTTTAATAACTGAAACTATGAATTATTAAAATATCCGAAAAGCACGTGGGATCTTAAATGCCGGGCCACTTCACTTTCCATTACCTCCTACAATAAACGATTGCAAGATATTAGAATACTCGTAAAAACTTTACAAGTGGAAAGTGACAAAGAAGTTAATAACACGATACCTGAGGAGCCAGTCTTGCCTCTTGCTTTGGGAACCATCGGATAATCTTTCTTCCAGCGTCCGATCTCGCCACATTTGAAGCACCGATTATCGGTCCTCACTTTGTTTGGCTTTGACTTTTTGCCCTTGTTGTTGTCACTAGCCTTGGCTGCATTCTGGCTGGGCTCAGTTTTACCCTTTCCCTTTCCGTTGCGCCCCTTTCTCTTCTTACTTCCACCATTGCCCACTATGAGAACGTCCTTAGACTTGGTTCCGATACTCTGCTCTGCAGTCTTAAGCATAGAATGCAGCTCTGACACAGATTTCTCCATGTTGTTAATGTTGTAGTTGAAAGGTTTATAGTCATCTGACAACGAGTTGAGTATCGTATCCGTTGCTAGCTGCAACTGTACTCGGTGTCCAAGTCTCTCTAGGTGGTCCATATACCCTTCCATTTTCATGACATGTGCACTGACCGACGTCCCCTTTGACATCTTGCACGAGTTAAATGCTCTGTGTGGGCTTGCTCCTGGAACATATCCCTTAAATGGCAGATCATGTCATAAGCAGGAGTCTCCATCATGCTTGTCTGCAACTCTGGACTCATAGTTGCAAGCATGAGGTAACTAACATCAAGGGCGTCATTAGAGCACTTTTGATAAGCCTCCCTGACATCTGCCTTAGCTTTGTTGGGAGGGGGATTTCCTAGAGGTTGTTCTAGGACGTACCACTTTCTCTCGTGCCTTAGCACGATCCAGAGATTTCGCTCCCATGTGAGAAATTTTGGTCTGGTGAGCTTATCCTTCTCTAGGATAGAGCGAAGTGAGAGGTTGTTAGTGTTGGTAACGTTGGTTGCCATCTACAAATTAAAACATGGTTTAATTAGTAATTGCAAATAAACTTTTCTAACACATATTAATAAACCCTTAAATAATATAAATCAGACCTAGGACCCATATTTCACATACTTGACGTAAGGTTGGGACACTTCCCGCCAAGTTATGCTATTTCTGGTAGGTAACACGCTTTACCAATCGTACCTATCTGATACGACTCCTAGAACCTCGTAGAGTACTTACAATAAAAATCTAGTATGTTTAACTCTACTCTAGTGCATTTTGGGCCTGGACTCCCGATTATCACCAAAATAGATCGCACCACCTAAGACAGTATGAATTCTGGCTGGGACTCCCGATTATCGCAGAACCTTTCATACCCTTTCCTGCAATGGTTTCAAACCGGATATCCAAGGTTTGGGCACTTCCGACACCCGAGTACCGTTTAACAGTAAAGGTGTACCATTAGATGGGTAGCACACTGATCTAAGATTTTTCTTGGGTTTTATAATTAGATTAAAAAGAAAAAGTTAATTTTCCAGTTTTTGAAAAAACCATTTTAAAACCGTTTGTTTTAAAAATACGATTTATATGTGTACCTACACTAGCTGCACAAAATGGCTTTATAAGATTAAAACTTATAATCTTGACAAAACTTTAAATTGACAAAAATTAACTAATACGACTAACAAACTGAAGTCGTACTCTAGTTTGTCATAAATCGCGGTTTTTCTCTGTTTAATAATTGCCTATTATTAAACATATTCATTTAGCATCACACACATATAAGAGTAAGCAATAAATAAATGAACATAACCACACATATAATAAAAGAGGTATAGTCTTTGCGAATGGAAACCTAATGGTCAATCTAAGGACAAAACTAGTCTATTTTGTCTTGATGATCATCTTCAAATCTCCCACTGGATTTAACGTCTCCGGTTTTGTAGAAAAAACTTCCAACTCCGTGCTCTTGGTCTTCTTGTCTTTTTGGTCTTCTAAAAAATATAATAAATAAATAAAACCCTATTATATTACAATTACATAACAGAAAAGGGGTTGTAAGTGGCACACAGGCCTCCCCAAAACCAAAAATAAATAAAGAAATAAAAACACAACCACGGGTCTAGTTGGCAAAAGACTATAACCAAAACAATCTAAAACAACTGGTTAACTCGACCAATATTAAAAAACAGAATATCTGAGTTAACAATGCAATATATATATATATATATATATATATATATATATATATATATATATATATATATATATATATATATATATATATATATATATATATATATATATATATATATATATAGGGGAGGGTTCCAGTGAGAACCGTTTTTTGTGCGAGAACCGCGAGAAACAATCTTAGCCGTTGATTTGATAAGTGGAATTCATGGATGGAGAGCGTGGGGGGATCAAGTATGGCAGAGTGTATTTGAGGAAATCATGGGTGGGCAATAACATTGAAAGATGGGGAATTGGACGGCTCAGATTGGTTATCGCAGTTCTCGCACTAAAAATGGTTCTCAATGGAACTTCTTCCTATATATATTATATATATGTATCAACAACCACGCAATTATATTTAAACGATAATAAAAGCGATAAACACAAAATCTGATTCGTTTAACTATTCTCATCTATCCTTTTTGTCTAATAACTATTAATCACAATATGAGAAATATAATTATCTAAGTTATTTAAACTAACTTGACCAAAAAATAGTCTTTCAATAAACTTTAAAAAACTAACTTATTCAAGACTTGAATAATAAATATGTCGAGTTTTTTACTAGTTTTTTTTTTCTTTTTTTACCAAACACCTAAAACACGATAAACGTTTGATCACCATTTTAAATAACAATATCTTGTTTCGATTATCTTTATATAAACTTACTTTTAGAGTTTATATATAGCGCCTCAACTAGCCGTAATTAATAAAGATCCAAAACTATATACTTCAACTAAACTAGTTAAAATATATAAATTAGTAGTTCATATAAATCACTTATTAATTTTAAAACTTAAAGTTAATAACTTTGTAATAAACCGAAAAACATTATTTGGGCCAAGAAGCCCCTTGGGTCGAACCACCTACTTGGGCTGAACCCTATATGGGCCGAGGAGCCCCTTGGGTCCAACCACTGACTTGGGCCAAACCCTTTTCGGCCTAGGACCCCCTTTGGTTGAAACACCCATTTGGGTCGTGGACTCCCTGGGCTGGCCGCTATCTTGGGCCACAACCATTCTGGGTCGTAAACCCTTTTGGTCACACACCCAATTGCAACCGCCACCGTCCCACCGCCGATCGGCCGCAGTTGACCGCCGTCGACCGCGCCGGCTAGGCTGCTGGTCACGATTCCGGTTTTCTAGATAAAAACAAAAAACTTTTTAAATCCTAACCCTTTTTAACTTATTAAAAACAAACTAGTTTTTAACAACCTGATTAAAACTGGATTTAATCAAAAACCAAAAACTTTTAATTATTAATGTGATAAAAAACTTTGTTCCACTAATAATAATAACCCAAAAAACTAGATTTTAACCATTAAACAAAAACTTGTTTAAATCCTTGGTCAAGATCAGGTTTTTAATAAAAAAATTATTTTTTAATTGTTTAAACGAAAACGTGTTTAAACTTTCTTGATTAAAATAAAACCTTTTATATTCTAGATGAAAAACAAAAACTTGTTTTGATCATCTTTATGGTTTTTGATTTTCATAGAGAAACAAGATAAAGAAGAATAAAACTAATTAAATGAATCAACTAACTTGTTTAACTAGGTTTTTATCAACTAAACAAACTGTTTAATTTTCTTGATTAAAAACTTGTTTCATTAAAAGTTGTAATCATTTAACCGTTCAAACTAACTGTTTAAACTTTCTGATCAATAAGATTATAGCTTTTAACAACTGGATAACCAAAACAAACGGTTTTATCATCCCTCTTGATTTTCGATTTTGACAAGAACAAGTAGGAGATCAAGAACAAACTTTAAACCTAAAAACAGATAAACTAGAAACTATAGATCATATAGTCGAGGCTCTGATACCACTGAAGGGTTTTTGTCAAGACCAAACCACCTAAGACACAAACCGGTCTACCCTTGGGTTTGATTCTACTAGTTCAATCCTAAAGCGGAACTAAATTGAACACAACCCGTTAAACCCTAAAAGGGTTAGAATCTTACTAATGATCTAATCAGTTTCATATGAACAATCAAGAACAAAAGAAAAAGAATTACCTCTTGATCTTGGGATTACTAAAGTTAGTCCACAGCTACTGCACCACCAACGAACTGCTGCTAAACTACAATAGGAATTACCCGAATAACACACGAAACTGTGTGTGTGTGTGTGATGATCGACGATCGAAAAAACCAAGGGTTTTTTCTATCTCCTGCAAAGTTAGTTCTCTCTATTTAGATAATGAGTTTTTTCTAAGTTTAAATACCTTAAACCTTATCTAAGCCCAAGCCTGTTCCATTAAAGCCCATTTCTTTAATTGAACTTTCATCCTCTGCACTTTGACCCCCTTAACCTTATTAAATAATTAATTAGCTATTAATTAACTACTCCGTTAAATATTAAAAGTTAACACTTAATTTCCCTTTAAATAATAAATAACTATTTATTATTTATTTCTCTCAAATAATTAATTTAACTGATTAATTATTTCCACACAAATACTAGTAAATTCCAAACTGTTATAATTGGGTGTGTAGCAGTGTGACCCTTTAGTGTCTTATAACATTCGACACAATGTACCCATTAATTATCTGTGCACACAATCCAACATAACCCTACTGTTACTCCTAATGTCGTTCTATGTGAGAATGTTATTCCTAACTCCCAAATGACTATTATCCCAAACAACATCCTGATTTCCGCTAAAATTCACCTATCTAAAGCAAACTAGGGATATGAACCTATGGTAAACTTCATAACTGCTTATCCTCTGTTCCCCTGTCTTTTTGCCCATCCTCTGTTCATCTTCCCATAAATTATTGGGGAGATGTGGTTTACTACTAGATACCACCCAGATCAACAAACAAGTACATGTTCCATCCTAAACAATCAAATGACCCTAAACATAACTGTCCATACACTCTAAGATACCATATCCATTCCCAACTTTGCTCCATTCCAACCCTTCTCCAATCATGAACAAACTCTGGAGGTCCTACCCTTGATAGGCTATAATGACCCTGTTACCCATGGAAGATACAAGTTATTTGTTCTAGGTCATCCATGGAAGTACTTAGCCAGTATAATCATTAGGTGATTTGGCCACAAGTCTAGCAGCCATGACCTCTTGAACCAAACTGAGTTAATGGTTCTTCATGCCTTCATAACTAGAAGGAATATTGACTTTGCTCAAGTAAATTTTCTGAGATGGTGGATAAGATCACCTTGGCCACTGCCAAGAAAACAACAAGGACTCATGTTCCTTATATCATATACTTAAGTCTGTTGGCTCTTCAATATCTGTAGTGGGAAGCTTATACTCACTTAACTGTTAATCTCAACACCATGCCTATTGCTCGTATGGGTCAAAAGGTGTTTAATTTGATAAAGAAGAATGCTGGTCCTACATTAACTCCAGCAATGCAAGAGTTAATTGATGAGGCTGCTGAGGATGAGAATGTTAAGGAGGGGGAACAAGTAGATGAAAACTTGGATGATGTTGAGAATGTGGATGATCAAGTAGAATATGAGGTTATGGAACATATTGCTGAGGATGTTGTTGTTGGTCCCTTGGTGAGATAAACAACAAACAAGTAATGTGTAGAAGTGAAGTTGAATACACTTTCTACGGAACATTGAACAAATCAATAAAAAGTGATACACAAATCAAACAACATGAAATCGAATGCTTTCATTAATAAGAAGATGATTACATTGACTATCAAGTAAGCAACACTTGATATGTAAACACCTAATCTAAATCAAATCTCTCAATCTATCAAACTAATTGATCAAACTTGCTATATATAATCCACTAATGATTATAGATACAGACTAACTCTCTAAACAGGATTTATTCACATATTGAATACTTACCAACTTCACAACAGACGTGAAGATCAAACATACAAACTATGTTGGAAATCTGTGAATTTATTGATCACGTTGAACACACAAACAATGTATCAAGATTCGTAACACATACGATGGTAAGCTTAGATGATTACCTTTGAACTTATCTAGAGGTTAGTATTTATAATCCTGTTCCTACAAATCCTAACAAACTAGAACTTATCCTAATCTGCTAACAAACTAACGGATAACCCGGAATCTTGAATGTTGAATCTTCTATCTTGAGTCTTTAATCTTCAATCTTGATTCTGGAACCTTGTTATCCGCACCGTAGATATAGATAATTACAGAATTTAAAAACATATTTAAATTCTCTTAAACTGACTTCTTTTGTCAGGCTGAGTTGCTCAGCTTGAAACTCATCAAGCTAAGTTCTTCGAGAACAAACTCGAAATCAAACATGTACTAACATGTATAATGACTAACTCATCCTTAGAAGTCATAAGAGTTGGCTAGAACTTACTTAGCAACTCTGTTGAGCTGACTCAGCCTAGAAGCCGTGTCACTCAGCTTGAAACACATCAAGCTAATCAAACATATTGATAAACTAACTAAGATATAGTCTAAGCTGATCAACTATATGCTCAGCTTATACTCAGCTTATACCCAGTCTGAAACATTATAAGTGCTCAGTCTGATCAAGCTTCATAATTCTATTTAAGTTGTATTTAGAACAAACTTAACTTTGTCTCATCAAATCTTAACTGATAAGATCATTTGACCAACAAACTCCCCCTATTTGATGATAACAAAACCATCAAACAGTTTTTAAGTTTGTTGAACATAATTATGTTTCAAATCTTAACTTACTAAGATTTTATTTTTAAACTAATCAAATATTAATTAAACTTATTAATTTTAATTGAACTTATCAATTATAAGTTGAACATACCAACCTATTATACTAACGAACACGAACTAATCAAATTGTTCATTCAAGCTGAACTCATCAGACTAATAAATTTGAACATATCATAAACATTTGAACATATCAAAATAATACATGAATTCATTTAGTTGAACATATCAGAATACAAAATTTGATCACTGAGATCATGCACACTTAGTGCTTACAGATTATTAGATGTTGTTCCCAAATTGAGAATAATACTAACTTAAAGAAATATTAAGTGCGGAAATAGTAATTATAAGAACAGAGAGAAATGTCTAAGGTTGTTAATATTGATATAAGAAACCTACACACTAGAATTTAAGAAGAACAGACTTCTTAAATTCAATGAAAAACTCAAGGACAAACTTGAGAGAAAACAGACGCACAAAGCTCTTACTATGTGAACATACAGAATAAGCAAGCCACTATTCTCAACAAAGAGAAGAGTATTTATACAATTCCCTTATCAATCCTAGCTGTTGAAATAGTGACACACGTCACAATCTTCTAGACTGATAAGTAACAGATTTCCTCATGCAAAACCATCTTGAAAGTGACAGTTAATGACATCACTGAGGGGACCATTTGCTGAAGACAAACTTCAGTAAACCTTGACTGAAAGTTTCAGTGATGAAACTTTCAGCCCTTCCGATGAACATTATTTAAGTTGATGAGGCAAATCTTCAGATAGCTTCTTTTGCTGAAATCTTCTTTGAAAACTTCAGCGCTGATGGAATGTAAACAAATCAAGACTAACAATCTCCCCCTATTTGTTTATAATCCATCATTATTTACAAAGAATAAACAAATAGAACTATTTACATAAAAGAACTCATATGTACATGATCCAGACTGTCTGTTTTTGGATTCTTTCATTTTTCAATGTTTTTTAATTTTTCAGATAAACAAGGGAATAGAAAACAATAAAAACAAGAAGATAAGTTACATATAGAATTAAGAGCTCTTTGAAGGTTTGTGAGTTTGAGTACTTTCTAGAACATTGACCTTTTCTTCCCATATATCAGTTTCAGGTGTTAGAATATGCCCACCGATGCAAGTATACCATTTGGAATCACTACCGATGATGTATGGGCCTATTGGGTCATACACCGGGGTCAAATCTGACAGCAACTTAAGTAAAGGGATCAAAAATGGCAAAAGAGAAAAGTTGACTTCGCAGGCCACGTTAGCGCCGCTAACTATTAGGATTTAGCACCGCTAAGTCCTATAGGATAGCGCCGCTACGGCTGCATGGGCTTTATGTCAAGTCAACTGACTAGCCGCGTTAGCGCCGCTAACCGTTTAGAGTTAGCGCCGCTAAGTATGGGTTAGCGCCGCTAAGTCCAAACGGCATCTTTTTGTCATATCACCTCAAAAGTGAACCAATGCATGGGAGTTATGTAATCATCGATCTTGGCCGGCTTAGGAAGGTTAAGTGGCGTCCTAATCTTTATAAAAGGGCTGCTTAACCCTCTCTTACTCTCTCTTGGCTAGAATTACATATACACACACTTTGGTTTATTTTCTCTCAAGTGCTACAAAGACTTGGAGAGTTCTAAAAGGGTTCTAGTTCCAGAAGTTGATCCAAGTTCGTGGTTGCTGTTCTCTCATCGGTTTTCTACTGTGAAGAATCGAAGGGAGCTTCCTAGCTAAAGAGATTTGGCGTGTTGCCGGGGTATCCATCCGATAGTCGATTCGTTCAAGTCACAAGGAACAAAATCAACCACTTCATCAAATTTTGCTGGAGCTAAGGAGCTGGTATAATCTCCTTTACCCTCAGTTTTGTTGCATTTCATTTCATAGAGATTGGTCCATTATTGGGGTTTTCGTTTTATGCTTTATGTGCTTGTACTTTGGGCCTTCTATGTTGTACCTTTGCTTCCGTTGCGTGCCCTGAGAACCCCAACATCAGGATCTCTAGGCTTCTTGGCTTCAAACAGTTTAACAATCTTCAGTCGAATATCTGCCGTTTCAGGATCCCTTGAATCGAAGTAGGATGAATTAGCTTTCAGATGCATCCAATCAGCATTGTCAAGTTCAGATATTCTTTGAAACCTGGGTCTTTCATAAGCATCTTTGAAGAAAAATCCTCTAGGATTTTCAAGAACCTGTTTATCAATGAATACGAAGCCTGGAGGGATTGAACAATCCATATTTCTACAGTTTGGAAGAAAACTGGCGGCCATAAGCTTTATGATCTCTTCTTCAGATCTCATAGAAGACCTTCTTCTTCTTTTCATTAATGGTTGATCCTTTTCTGGATTTTCAGAGTCACTTTCAGTAGGTTGAAAACGTTTCTTCAGATTATCATAGGACTCTTGTAGATAAGAAAGCCTTCTTTTAACTGTCCTAACCAGTTCCGTTAGTTTCAGTTTGTTCAGATACTTTCCAATTTCAACCCATTCAGACAGACTGAATTTTGTAAGGTTGGTATTGGTGACATACTGAACCTTGAGGCGATTTTTATTTCTTGCGATCTCCAATATGATTCCACGTTTATCTTTGGTGACTCTGACTGCTGTGATTGGATCAGGATCAACTCTATTCGATTTAGATTCAAACCATTCCTTCTCTTTTTGTTCTCTGATCAGTTTAGCTTTCTCCTTTTTGATCCTTTCCTCTTCAACTCTTCGTTCAACAACAAGTTGAAGACACTGAGGAGACATTTTCTTTGAAGCTTTTTGATTTTCAACTTCAAGTTTTGCTGTCTTCAATGCTTCTACTTCAGATAGACTTAGTAATCTGGCATTTTCTTCAGCTATCTCTTTTTCTCTTCTGAACTCTTCCACCGTCATCCCAAAAGAAGCAACTTCTTCTTCTTCAGTAACCTGATGTTCAGACTTTCCTCCCCCTGTGTTGGACGCCTGATTTCTAATAGCCTTCATACTGTCAAACAATAGTTTTTCAGTGTAGATAACCTTGGGTTTCATGATCTCAAAGCCATCTACAATACCTTTACCTTTATTAGGATTTCTGATAGGTGAGGTAGCTTTCTCACTTATAACTGAAGTGAACTCAGTTTTCGGAATTATTAGCGGGATCTGCTCTAAGTATGTTGGTTTCGGAATGTTGGATGTTAGATCCTTTGGACTAAGAACATCAACATTCATCTTTGTTTCAGATGCAGAGACTGAACTATCAGCAGTATGAGGTGCATTGGGATGTATTATCAGGGCTGTTTCAGGTTGAATGAATTTCTGAGGAGAGGATTGAATCATTATATTAACGTCATGTTCAGGAGAAGACCTTTCAGAGATTTTAGTATTGCCTTAATCACCAGGTTCACTAAGAGATTCCTTAAACAATCTGTGTAACTCTTCCCTTTCTTTTTCATTTTGATCTCTAATCACTGAGCATTCCTCAATTGTTTGTCACAGCTGACGAATTTCTTCCTTATCACGTAACGACTCTGTTTTTCTTTTCTTGATCTGAGCTCTTATAGCTTTAGCCAAAACCGAAGATTTCAAAATTTTCTCCCCCTTAGAAGCTGAGGAGGAGACTGTAGCAGCTTCTATTCTTTGCAATCTTGGAACAATATGTTTGTTCAGTGTGGCTACCATCATACGTTGCATATCTTTCAAAACTACATTTTTGTGATAGGATTGAAGATAGCGTTTGGAAGGATAAGCTTTCAGAGAGTCTCGGAGTTGCGAGATAGTTTTATTGAATGACTGTAGAAAAGTGACTTGAAATTTGGAAAGAGACTCAGATAGAGATGACTGAGAGGTGGAAAGCTGAGATAACACATCCTCGTAACGTTTATTACCATTAGCAATATAGTCACGAAGTTGTTTGAAGATAGTGACCCTAAGTTGGTTGTGAAATTGAAACTCCTTGTTTAAGGTATTGATATAATCAACCAAAAGCACAGTAAAAAGTTTAATTTCATCAGCAAAGTTGACATTAGACATGTGCTGAACATGGAACCTATGAAATTCTTTGGTGACTTGACTCTGAAGAAGACGAATGGTATCATCAAGCTTTGAGTAGGCATCTAGAACGGACATTGATTCATCATCAAACTCTGTGGGGAACGCATGATGGGAGAAGACAAAGGGGTTGTTGTGTCAGCCAGAAAATCATGATCAGTGGAGGAAGAGGAGGTTTCAGATTTGTCAGAACCGTCGTGAGGATCGGTTACTGATTTGGCAGAGAGTACGTGTTTGAGAGAGGGAAACTGAGCATTATATTCAGTGGAGATTTCCTTCCCATAAGCCATCAGTTGATCAAGATGAGTTTGATTGGCAGTGGGAGGAAGAAGATTGACAGAATACTCAAAACAAGAAGCAGGATCCCAAATGAGACCTTGTTCTTTGTTTAAATTTTTAAAAGAAATTGGTGGAGAAGGGGCAGATTTAGCCATATAAACATTTGTGTTTAATGAATCATCAGGAGCCAAAATAGTCTGTGCTTCAGTAGTAGTTTTGTGTATAACTACATCTTCATGAGCAAAAGAAATAGCCGTAGGTTCAGTTGGGTTAGCTGAACCATCAGTGGCCAAGGTGGTAGAGAAGGGAATAACTTCAGTATCAGGGATATCTGAAACATCATAAGTCGAGGGTTTCTCAGAATCAGATGGTTTGGTTGATTCATCACAGAGGTGAAATACATCAAACTCAGATGGTTTGAATTCTGAGAGATCATTTGTATTGGTAAAATCCATAAGATCAGTTGGGACGACTGATCTATCAAGGGATTGTAGCTGAACTGTAGTTTCAGTTGGTGATACTGAAACGTTAACAGTAGTGGTGACATCTGAAGTAGGGGGATGAGCTCCAACTGAAGTGGTGGGAACCTTAGTTGAGGTTGTGATTTTCTCAACATCATTGGTTCTTGGAGCCTCAGAGTGTGAGGGTGATTTACACTCGTCATTGGTAATGGATGATGTAGCAACTTTAACAAATGGGTTGACAAATGCATCATCAGTTGCAAAGGAAAAACCAAGTTCAGTAGGTATAGCTGAACTTTGTGCGGGCTGAGATGGTTGTGCTTCAGATTCGGTCTGGTGTTGAGCCGATACATCACTAGCATTTGTGTGGACCAGTAAACTAGTTGGGTCAACTATAGTACTAAGGGTCTGTGATGCGAGCAGGGGAGAGAGGACTTACAGTGGAAATTGGATAAAGAATGATCATATTTGCTGTTGTAGAAGGTGCTGAACGTCCAATTGAAGAACTTTTGTGACGAAGGATTCGAGGTGTTCTCCTTTGCGGTTCAGTAGCAGATGTAGGCTGAACAGTAGTGTCAGCAGGTGTTGTTTCAGATGTATTAGGAGAAGAAGGTAGAGTGTTACGCTTCAGTCTTTTTGATTGATCAGACGGACTTGAATCAGATGCTCCTTTTGCATAAGAGGTCTTCTGAAGAAAAACACCGTGTGAAGTAGGCAGAAGGTCAGTAATAGTAACTGAAGCGGGTAACTTGAGAGGCCTACGCTTTCTCTTCTTTGTAGCAGGAATTGGTGCAGCTGAAGGAGCAACAGGCTGTTCAATGGCATCTGAATCTGAAAGCGGTGTAACAATTTCAGCAGAGGTTGATGGTCGGACTGAAATAGCAGGAGAATCATCCGTATGTGCATAGTCCATCATGGCTTCAGTGAGTGGCATGGGATCAGCAGAGTCAGTACTGGTCCAGACAGAGTTTGGAAGAGAAGATAACTCAACTGAATGTTTGGCTGAATAGTAGTGTGATCGTCGCAGCAATTGTCGAAACATCAAAGATAGAAAACGGGGACAAGGAATATGGGAATTTCTCTTCTTCATCTTGACAAGTGAGAGAAGAAGATTGAATACAAAGGAAGCATAGTCTACCTTTGTATTGTTCATCAGCGCATTACCAAGACTCAGCACATTGTAAGCCACTTGATCCATTCCTCCAGTTTTAGCAGTCATACAGAAGGTAAGGATACTGAAGAAACTACACCAGACGGTTGGGAGCTTGTTCCTGACTAGGGTTTTTCCTTTGATGAAGGAAGTTGCAGGTAGCTTCAGATATTCAGAAATAAGATCCTTTGCCAATTTTGTGAAAGGAACACAGGGAGACTCATCATCAGTAGGAAGATGAAGTGCTTTAGCAAGAAGGTATTTATCAATACGACATTTGTGCTTGCCGTTCAGCAGAGTGAAGGAGATTTTAGGGTTGTCAGAAGTCTCATCGATGGCTGTAGCTGTCATCCAGAATTCACAAAGATGTTCTTCAAACATGGGAAGTTAGGTAGTCAAAGCATAGTTAAGAAGGCAATGGCGGAGAAAGTTACTAAGATTGAAGAATTTGGATTTTGCTGGAACAGGAGAGAGTGACACAGAGATATTGTTGGATTTGTGAACGATTTCATCATTGGAGATGATTGGGACAACTGAAGCAGGTAGACGAACACACAAGGTTGCTGGGTGAGACATGATGATTGAAAGAAGAAAAAGTATGTCGAAGGAAATGAGAAACAGTAGAGAGAAGAATGAAGAAGAGGATAGAGCGTTTTATAGGTTTAGAGAAAGAGAGCGGTTAACGGAGAATAGAGAAAAGAGACGGTGATTTTGAAAAAAAATGGATCCTAGTTAATTGATATTCAACCGTTGGATTAAACCGCAAAAATTAACCACAGTTAAAACTAAAAAAAACATTAAACAAAAGGAATATTATTTAAAGAAATGTAAATAACTAAAAAGCTGTAAGCAAGAAATTTATTGTGGTGAATGTTTATAATTTTTTATTATTAGCAATTAATGATTGTGAAATGAAAGGCTGTTAATCAGGGTATTTCAGTGAAACAACATTAAATGAGAATAACTAAGAATTACATTGACTTATCTGAAGCAAATAAAGTGAAATAAGCAAAATGTAAAGAAGAACACATAACACAATGTAAGAACATCGTCCATTAATATGATAGATTCAAACAACAGAGTTACAATGGAGCATACAAGCAAAAATGATCTAAGTCAGATAACCAAAAGAAGATGATTGTATAGTTCATCCATGTCAAGAGAAGATCGCTAAGTTGGTTAATCAAGAAGATTAACAGTGATTTGGACTGTGCTCCAAGCCCAATGTTGTTGATATGAATGGTGATGGTATACATGAATGGATAGTTGACAACGACGAACATGATCTCCATGAAGAAAGTGGAAGTAAATAGAGGAAGAAAGGGAGGGAAAATGATGAAGGAAGGTGAGAATGAAACGGATGAGATTAACAAAGAGATAAGCAAGGATAAATAAAGAAAAGAAGTAATCATTATTTGGTATGAAAACTGAACATGAAATGACGGCTGTAATAAATGCTACCCCAAATAAAGATAAATCGAGTTAACAAAATGTACATAAATCCAGCCAATAAGTTATTAACATAAGAAAAAGGAAGACTTACCTGTCAGCTGAAGTCATTCAGTGGAGAAGTTCAGTCGATCATATTTCAGTTGAAAACTGAAACAAGGTAAGTGAAACACGGCAGAGTCAAAGGTTCAACATACCAAGTTCAGTAACAAGATAATTGAATCTTGCTTCATCCAGAGATTTTGTGAATATATCAGCTAATTGATGTTCAGCTGGAACAAAGTATAGTTCAATATCGTTTTTAGCAATGTGATCTCTGATGAAGTGATGACGAACATTGATATGTTTGGTTCGCATATGAAGCACGAGATTGTTTGAAATGGCTATGGCACTGGTGTTGTCACAATAGATGGGAGTATTGACAAGAGAAACACCATAGTCAGCAAGCTGATGCTGAATCCATAAGATTTGAGCACAACAACTCCCTACTGAAATATATTCAGCTTCAGCGGTAGATAAAGAAATGGAATTTTGTTTCTTGCTCTGCCAACTGACTAATTTGTGTCCAAGCAACTGACATCCACCAGTTGTACTCTTTCTGTCCAAATGACAACCTGCATAATATGATTCTGAAAAGCCCATTAGATCAAAACCTGAGTCTCTGGGATACCAAAGACCCAGATGAGGAGTACCCTTCAGATATATGAAGATCCTTGACACATCAGACATATGAGACTCTTTTAGATTAGCTTGAAATCGGACACATAAGCATGTAGAAAACATGATATCAGGTCCACTAGCAGTTAAATAAAGCAAAGAACCAATCATTCCTTGAAAAGTAGGCAAGTCAACTGCTTTTCCATCAAGATCAGCAGTTAACTTGGTTTTGGGAGCTATGAGTGTTTTCATTACTGAACATTCAGTGAAGTTAAACATGTTCAGTAATATACTTTCCTTGATTGATAAAAATGCCAGTTTCAGTTTGCTTAATCTGAAGTACTAAAAAGAAAGTTAGCTCACCCATCATACTCATTTGAAACTTTTTGGTCATGATTATTTCAAATTCCTTACACAAATTTTCATTAGTAGACCCAAAAATTATGTCATCAATATATATTTGAACCAGAAGCAAATCACCTTTTTCACGACCAAGAAAAAGTGTTTTATCAATTGTACCTCGTTTGAATCCCTTTTTAAGGAGATATGCTGAAAGAGTATCATACCAGGCTCGAGGTGCTTGTTTCAATCCATATAGTGCTTTGTCTAACTTGTATACATGATTTGGATATTTGGGATTTTCGAAACCGGGAGGTTGCGAACAAATACCTCTTCTTTCAGTTCGCCATTGAGAAAAGCACATTTGACGTTCATTTGATAAACTTTAAATCCTTTATGAGCAGCAAAAGCAAGAAATTTGCGAATTGCTTCCACTCGTGCAACGGGAGCAAATTTCTCATCATAGTCAATTCCTTCTTCCTGACAGTATCCCTTGGCAACCAATCTTGCTTTGTTCCTAATTACTACCCGTGATTCATCTTTCTTGTTACTGAAAACCCATTTGGTTCTTATCACAGACTGATTCGAAGGGGGTGGTACGAGATTCCAGACTTTATTCCTTGTAAATTCATTCAGTTCCTCTTGCATTGCTGAAACCCAATGTGAATCTTTTAAAGCATCATTAACCTTCTTTGGTTCAGTTTGAGAAATGAATTCAGCAAACATACAAAAGCCGGTTGTAACAGATCTTCTAGTACGAACCCCTTCATTTAAATCTCCAATTACTTGATCCATAGGATGAGCTTTAGTCCATTTGGTGTTAGAAGGTATTGGATTTTGAACTTGAAGTGATTCAGTTTGGGATTCAGGAATGGGAGAGTTTACTTCAATAAAAGGATCAGTGGGAACTTCAGTTGAAGATGGAGACTGAGAATCAAATTCAATCAGTGGTACTCGGTGGTTAATGGGATCAGGAATGAGTGTTTTACAGGATGTGTCCACTGAAATAGGTGTTGGAGTAACATGAGGTATGCCATTATCATCATAATCATCGCAAGCTGTTTCTGGTGCCTGAGCAGCTGAAGTGTCTTCGAATGGAGAGGAAAGCAGTGCATCGCAGTCATCTGAAATTGCAGTGTTTTGATCTGAGTATCTTGACTGAAGGTCTAATTCGTCAAATGTGACATCTATTGTTTCAAAGATTGTATTGCTTTTGTAGTTGAACACTCTATATGCCTTTGAGATGCTAGAATACCCAAGAAATATTCCTTCGTCAGCCTTGGGTGCAAACTTACTTTGGCGATCCTTACTGTTCAGAATAAAGCATGTACTGCCAAAGATTCTCAAATGACCAACATTTGGAATCTTGCTGTGCAACAATTCATAAGGAGTTTTCGAGTGTCGTTTGACAACCAACAATCTGTTTTGTGTGTAACATGCGGTGTTGATGGCCTCAGCCCAGAAACGTAATGATATATTTGCTTCAGCAAGCATGGTGCATGCAGCTTCGATTAGTGTGCGATTCTTTCTTTCAGCAACTCCATTCTGTTGAGGTGTGTATACAGCTGAAAAATTCTGAACAATCCCATTCTCTTCACAAAAGTCCTCAAGAGTTCTGTTTCTGAATTCAGTACCATGATCACTTCTTAGCTGTTTGACATGAATATCGTACTAACGATTCATTCTTGTGATAAAGCTAATTATGATCTCAGCAGAGTCACTCTTTTTAGACAGAAAGAATACCCAAGTGAAACGTGTATATTCATCCACAATTACAAGAGTGTATTTCTTACCACTGAGACTTGGAGTGCTGACTCGACCAAAGAGATCCATATGAAGCAACTGAAATGCTTTGTTGATCTGATCACAGTGCTTTGATTTGTGAACAGACTTCTTTTGTTTTCCTTTCTCGCAAGCATGACAAACTTTGTCTTTTACATAGCTAATCTTAGGCAACCCTTTTGCTAGTTGCCCTTGTGCAAGTTTACTCATATTTTTGAAATTCAGATGAGACAACCTTTTGTGCCACAACCAATGTAGTTCTTTGACTGACTGTGAGATAAAGCATACATCTGAGGGAGAAGTAACTAAATTGAAAATGAGAACGTACATGTTATTTATTCTCTTGGCTTGAAGGACTTCAGTGCCATCTTTGTTTCTGATAGAACAATTGTATTTCTTGAAAAGAACGGAATAATCTGCATCACACATCTTTCTTCAATTGACCGTAGGCATCTGTTTTTCCATATTTTCTTCCACCAAACATAACTTGTGGACCATCGACTGGAGTAACTTTTGTTAGTAACGATTTGCATCTAGTCATGTGACGGGAGCATCCACTGTCAAGGTACCAGGTGTTATTTCCTTGATCTCCCTGCACAAGTTAACAAAGAATTAGACCATTTTGTGAACCCACCTGTTGATGGGCTCAGAAGAAGTGCAACAAGTAGCAACAAGAGAATCACATGTTTTGGCTTCATGACCTATAATACCACATTTATAACATTTACGTGTGGATTTCGTATCCTTTTGATGTTTGGTGCTATCTTTTTGACAAGTGGATCTAGTTAACTCTTTTAACTAATTCATCATTATCTTAAGTGTTTATTCAAATTTTTGAAACTTGCTCAACCTTTTTGATTTTGGCTTTTCATACTGAGCACTTTGTGTTTTTGATCTTTTGAACTTCTGACTATGTTTTGAAGAATTGGGATCAAGTGAAGCTTTAGCTATCAGAGATTCAGTGATGATGTGAACTGAAGGGGATTCAGTTTTGGTGAAGGCTATGGGTTCAGGTTCATTTGAAGTAATCAATTCAGGTTCAGTGATCACCGTAAGTTCAGATTCAGTGGGATTGGAAAATTTTTGCTGAGAATTATTCTGATTTTCATACAAGTTAATGGAAGACAACTGTATGTTTCTAATTTCAGAATTTGTTTCCTCATTGAACTCGGGAACTTCACTAGCTGCCTTAGTAAATCTTTTATATAGCATATATGAGTTTCCTATGTTTTCACGTGTGAACTCACTGAAAAACATTTCATCGACAGTTTTACACATTTTGCTAAACGAGGCAGCTTCTTTAATTTTTCCTAACCCAACTCTTTCTCCCCGAATGATCATTTGATAATTGATACTCTCAAAAGCAAGATTATTAGGACTGAGCCAGAGATCAATGATAGACTGACGATCTTGGAGTTTATCGTTTGTTAAAGAGAGCTCAGTTTTAGTCATTTTTAGTTCATTTGCTAACAACTCTAGATGACATTTCAATGCACAGGACCCTTGAACAAGAATATCATTCTCAGTTTCAGTTTTCTGAATTAGGTTTTGTTGATCAGAAAAGATTTTCTTGATTTTGTTTTGTTCATCATGTGCATAAAATAAATCAGACACCAAATAATCAAACATATCATTTTTCTCATTAGACTCATAGTTCTGAAAGTTTGATACCTTATACATCATAGAGGAATTCCATCCTTCAGCTGAACTCAACCGTTCAGCAGTAGCTAGGTCTTTCTTGAACTGGCTCTCAGTAGCCATCAGACACATGAAGGGCTTAGCACACCCTGAGAATTCTTCAGCAAACATCGCTTTTTCAGACTCTTGATCATCATCAGACGTTTCAGAGTCAGTCCAATTCAATTCTCCAGCTATCATTGCCTTCTCTTTCTTCTTTTCAGTTGAACTTTGATTTTTCAGCTTCAGTGCTTTGTACTTAGACTTGTACTTGTCAGCCTTTGATGGATAACCCTTTGATGAGGTTTTGACAACACAATTAGCAGCAAAGTGACCAAGTCTACCACATTTGTAACATTCCAGCTTTGATTTATCAGCAGTGGATTTGAAGCTTCCTGACCCTTGATCATTAGTTTTAGCCTTCAATTTTAAGAACTTGTTGAAGTTCTTCATTATGAAAGCTCGTTCAACCTTGAAATCTGGATGACCCTCTTCACCTTCAGCTTCCCAGTCATTCTCTGTCTCTGTGTCAGAATCATCAGAGAATTGTTGAGCTGGTACTTCAGTTTGTGCCACAAGAGCTAAGCTCTTCTTAGCTGATCTCTTAAGCTCCAGTTTCTGAGCTCTAGTTTGCTCATCATTCAGTAGTATGCCATACAGCTTTCTCATATCCAATTTTTTCAGCTTGTTGTTGGTACTGAGAACGAGACACATAGTGTCCCACTCACTGGTGAGAGCAACCAGGAATCTGTTGAGAATCTGAATCTTCTCTCTCTGAACACCAGCCTCTAGCATATCATTCAACAGACAAGTAAACCTAGTATAAACTTCAGTGAGAGTCTCAGGTTCTTTAGAGCAGAAACTTTCGTATTTCCTGATGACATTCATCCTTTTGTTCTCCTTCACCTCTTCAGTTCCTTCGTATGCTATACACAAAGTTTCCCACATATCCTTTGCAGTTTTCAGATTAGATATTGTATGATAGACATCATTGGGAAGTGAGATAACAATGTTGTTTCGAATCTTAGCATCCAAGTTTACCTGTCTTCTGTCTTCATCAGTCCACAGGTTCCTTGGTTTTGGAAGAGATTCCAGTAGTTCACCTTCTTCACTCATAAGTGAAATGGTTTTTGGAATGATAGGACCATTTTCTAGAACAGACAGAGACATGGTAACCAGCCTCTAGCATATCATTCAACAGACAAGTAAACCTAGTATAAACTTCAGTGAGAGTCTCAGGTTCTTTAGAGCAGAAACTTTCGTATTTCCTGATGACATTCATTCTTTTGTTCTCCTTCACCTCTTCAGTTCCTTCGTATGCTATACATAAAGTTTCCCATATATCCTTTGCAGTTTTCAGATTAGAGATTGTATGATAGACATCATTGGGAAGTGAGATAACAATGTTGTTTCGAATCTTAGCATCCAAGTTTACCTGTCTTCTGTCTTCATCAGTCCACAGGTTCCTTGGTTTTGGAAGAGATTCCAGTAGTTCACCTTCTTCACTCATAAGTGAAATGGTTTTTGGAATGATAGGACCATTTTCTAGAACAGACAGAGACATGGTATCTAGGTTCTCAAGATAGAGAAGCATTCTTCCTCTCCAGCTAGAAAAGTTTTCGGAAGAGAACTTTGGTGGTTTACCAGAAGACCCATTGTCATTATAATCAACTTTAGACATCTCGGCAGATCTCAAATTATAGAATAATTTGAACCTGCTATGATACCAATTGTTGTTCCCAAATTGAGACTAATACTAACTTAAAGAAATATTAAGTGCGGAAATAGTAATTATAAGAACAGAGAGAAATGTCTAAGGTTGTTAATATTGATATATCAAACATACAGACTAGAATTTAAGAAGAACAGACTTCTTAAATTCAATGAAAAACTCAAGGACAAACTTGAGAGAAAACAGACGCACAAAGCTCTTACTATCTGAACATACAGAATAAGCAAGCCACTCTTCTCAACAAAGAGAAGAGTATTTATACATTTCCCTTATCAATCCTAGCCATTGAAATATTGACACACGTCACAATCTTGTAGACTGATAAGTAACAGATTTCCTCATGCAAATCCATCTTGAAAGTGACAGTTGATGACATCACCGAGGGGACCATTTGCTGAAGACAAACTTCAGTAAACCTTGACTGAAAGTTTCAGTGATGAAACTTTCAGCCCTTCCGATGAACATTATTTAAGTTGATGAGGCAAATCTTCATATAGCTTCTTTTGCTTAAATCTTCTTTGAAAACTTCAGCGCCGATGGAATTTAAACAAATCAAGACTAACATTAGAACTAATCTAATATTTACAATTGTAAATAATCTATTACAAAAATTATCTCTTGAACTCTGGATGTAAAACTTCCTAAAGAATAATTTCTCTGTTGATCTCTTCTAGTATCCTTTCAGCTTCTGCATCCCCTATGAGTTCATTATGTTGCACTCGGATGATCTTATTCAGCTTGTATCTCACAAAGTGATTTGTGCTATCATCACCACAGCAACTCCTTATTTTTAAGGCATCCTTAGCCTTCAGATAACATATCTCAGAAAGCTTAATGAAGCAAGGATTGCTTGCCTGATCCCTAAACATGAATCCGTGAACTGATGTCTCTGTAACTTGATTTTCTTTAAATGTCACACCTTCAGGTACTTTAAATAAGATTTCCCATTGCAGACAAGGAACAGGAACATATCTCAGCTCCTCAGCTCTAGAAATCAGCTTAGAGACTTCAGTTGTAATCTCTTGCTTGATTTGGCTCCTTTTAAATTTCTTGCGCATCATTATTATTCTTTTCCACTCAATATAGCCCATCCTGTGGACATACCTCAGGTCCATTCCAACTGTTGACTTATCGTCGAATTTGAAGGTGAGAATGATGGCTCCATTTATTCCGCTCAGAGTCATGCTCTTGATTTTCTTGTTGGTGCTTCTTCTGAAGTAGCATTCCAGGATGTCTGCATCTGTATATGGGATTGGATCAGGCCTTGGACCAGAGTAGTTAGCTTCAGCTTGAGCTAAAGTTTTTCTTTCTTTTTCTCTTTCATGGTCCCTTACTTCTTTTTCTTTTCTCTTTCCTAGCTCATCAAGAGATATACCGAGCTCATTAGCTTCCTCCTTTTCAACCAATTCAATCATAAGCCTTGTGACTTTGTCTTCTTTATTCTCAGACTCACTGTCAGCTTCAGATTCTACAATTTTTATTTTCTTTGTTGCAGGTTCTTCGACCATAACTTCTAACTCCCCCTCAATCTGAGTTTGCTTCTCTGCTCCTTTATCTAAAGCTAATAAAGCCTCAGTCTCAGCTTGAACTAACTTAGCTTCAGCTTCAGCTTGAACCTTCTCCCCCTTTTTGTTATCATCAATAGAGTTTGAAGTTTGTCTTTGTTGTAGAGCAGCAACTGCAGATGTAAGCTCTTTGACATAATTGGTCAGCTTTTCAATCCTCTGATAGATTTTTCGTTTGTTCTTCTTTCTTTTGTGATGGAATAACAAAAACTGGGCTGCAATGTATGTCCTTAATTCTTGAATGCATGAGGAGGTAGTTTCATCCTAGAGATACTTACTCCTGCCCTTGAATTCAAAATTTTGTTCCTCTGAAGTGTAAGAATCAAGGTCCTTAGTTGGTGTAGCGGGAGACTGTTTGGGTGCATCATCGAAGGGTTAGTGTATACCCTCAAATTCATTTGCACCAGAGGTTGGACCTCGTAACACACCTTGGTATCTAGGTGAATCATTGGCAGGTCGTGCAGGAGAGTGTGAGAAATGAAGAGAATGAGTTGTGGTCAAAATGTGATGAGAATGGGTTGGTGGTTGGCTTATTTGGTGAGTGGGGGGTAATTGACCCTTGGGATTGGTCAAATTTTCAATGTTACCTGAGTGTGTCTGCTTAGGCACAGTAGTAGGCTCTCCTATGGCACTAGAAAGTGTGGGCTGAGTAAACACCACACCCTGGTTAGGCTTAAGGGTTAGTATGAGCCTTGAGGTTGACACCTTTAGAGTAGGTGTCTCCCCCTCAACTCCTGCCTTTGGAGATATCAATGTGATATCAGCTCTAGTGGTACCTTTAGGTGTGGCACCACCTTTCGTAGTCTTTCTAATATATGTTTGGATATTTACCTTGGTAGCAGTGGGTAAACCAAGGTTGGCTTCAGATTGGAGTATGTGATGGAAAGAAGGTGAAGGAGATCGGTTAGACTGGATTGGGCTTACCACAGCCTTATATCCAAATGAAGATGGAGAAAACTAAGAAGAAGAAGAAAGTGGAGAAGTCATACATGGCTCAGTTTCAATATTGGCTGGCTCAGCTTGAGCAGAGTGCTCAGCTTGAACATCTTGGTCAGCTTGAGCTCCTCCCCCTTGATCAGACCCCTCAGCTTCACTTTATGATAAAACTCTTTCAGCAATCCATTGCATAGGCGCACTGAGGCCGTCTTGCTCTGGAAAGATGTCGTTGTTGATCATCTTTGGGCTGAGTGCTGGTGTGAGGAACATATCCTATCCAGCTTCATACACTGCACTCCCCAGCTCAGCTTCAATCACCATGGACAAGTACCTTATGAATGGTACATGCAAGTCCCTTGGTGTCTTCACTACATGGACATTGAGTTCGTTGAAGATAAGTAGTGCAAAGTCCAGATTTCGTGCAAAGTAGATGTTGTATAGCAAATGCATTTCGAACTCATTAACTTAATCCAAACCTCCAACCTTGGTTCCGAGTGAACGGATCACGGTAGAAACCATAAATCCCCAACATGTTGGGAAGGTGCCCTTCTTGATTACACCCTCAGTTTGTGAGTGACCCAACCTGGGTAGAACTAACCTTGCCACCTGCCTTGTCACGGTGGGCTCAAACACATCGTTTGCAGGGGAGGTGTAGAATCTGTCGTAGCCTATGAACTATGATTTGTACTTGTCTCTCGCCATTAAGAACCGTCCCTCTTATTTCTTCTCTGTTCTGGTCATAGACACACGTGTACCAAAACTCCAATAAATATTAAGGAACGACGTGGATGGGTGCTCCGGTAAAAATGAATGCCAATGGGCATTTGCGAATATAATCCACCCACGCCTCATAACCTCTGTTCCTTTTGCGCTCAGGGATGGCTAGACAAGCTGGTTGATTGTTGATTTTAATCAATGACACTCCATTATTTTTTAACGCGGCACCTCTTACCATTCTATAACTAAGATTTAGAACGATCCCATCCATTGTAGAATTGGTTAAAATTGAAGTTGATTCACACTGAGTAATTACAAAATTCCCACTGAGCGATTAGGGATTCAAGTTCGAGTGACGAAGGTTTGATTGCACTTAGCAAAGAGGTGTTTGTACAAGGTATACTGAGTGTAGCAAAAGTTTAGAGATGATAGAAAGTAAGTGTACACTTCTGAATTTCGGTTACAATCGATATATATACCTAAGTGAGGAGAGAGAAAAGTTACCGTTGGAATTCCCTTTTTATCCATTACACTAACTAACTTACAGATAGACATAACAGTAATCGAGATGAAACACATCATATCCCAACGGATAAGTTTGTAAAATAACATTTTTTACTTACAAAAATATTATTTACACGGTTGTATTACACCAATACATAATCGGCATAAAACGTAATTTGAGACTGGCTCAAACATTATGCTTCATGAGTTAATAACACGTAGTAATTAAAACATGGTTTGGACATACAAAAGAGGTAACTTATCACTCAGCGTGAGTCAAGCACTCTGCTTGACTTTAGCATTCAGCTTGAGATTAACATTCAGCTTGAGATTAACACTTAGTCATTTTTATTTGAGACTGACTCAAAATGATATTATAACCAAACTTAGTAGTGAAAACCTTACTTGAGGATTCTGAGGAAGCAAAAACCTGATCCGTCTGAAATATTCTTTGTGAACTACATTAAGAACTACAGCTTCCATGAGATCATTGAAATATTCTATCATTTGATGAAGTCGAAGGGAAAGTATGCTGATACATTTAGAGATGAATGCAGATACTGGATAAGACAGTCAGCTGAAAACCAACTCTTCTCACATGATCACTTTACACAACATGTGACTCATCTTGCATAATTCTTCAATAAAAGGTCCAAGCCCTTTATTCCGTTTGAAAAGAGAAAAAACACCCTGATCACTCTTACCTCACAAGTTTTGGAAACATGAACACAAACTTACCTCCCAACTCCATTCCAGAAGATTTCAAATATGTCTCTGAACATGAGGAAGGGATGTTCTTCAGAGATAGAGCTGGACTCTAGAGGTTCTTCAGGTTAGCATAACTAAACCTAGCAAGTGTTGACTTCCTTTCTCAGCTAGTTCCAACATTTAGAGGAAGAACAGGGAGTACACAGTTTGAACAACTTGTTGAAAGAAGAGCAGATCATATTACTTCTCCAGATCCCTTCTCAGTCAAAGTCAAAGAAGAAGAGGAAGACTGGAGTTAACATCTTCATAAGTTAATCTAGTTGCAATCTCAAATTCATAAAATAGTGATAGTTAACTATTTTTGTACTCTGTATTTAATCTCTATAAAACTCTTGTTTCATGTTTATGTAATATAGCTTGAAACTTTGATCATGGACTACTTGCCTAATAGCTAGTATAGATGATTCATAGTAAATAGCTAACCTAGTGTAAATATAGAAAATCAAAAATCCTAAACAAAGAAAAATGATAGAAAAGATACCACAAAAGCAGAACAATGTTACTTCATAAATCAAAAGATTCACAAAAACAAAACATCAAGGGAACATATTTTAAAGAGTTACCATAAACAGATAGCTAGGTAACCAATCTGAACTTAAAAGTTTCATCTTTACAAATCTGAGTCAAACTAATTCTTCTTAAACAAGATAAGGTTTTTTCATCATCAAATAGGGGGAGATTGTTGGGGAGATAGAGATATCAAACCATAATCAAACCTGTCTATTAATTAAAAATAGGATTTGATGCTAACAAACCAACATATTCAGTTTTGTACATGGATCAGTGAAAAACATGTGTCGTTTTTCATGTTAGACTTAAATAATTTTCTAGGTAAGGAACATCAGCTGATATACAAAAGCATCAGTTGAACACTGAGTATCAGCCAAAGGATCAGCGTCAGAAAGATCAGCTGACTAGAAAAGACAAGTCTAGAAAGCATCGGTTGAGGGGTTAACACCATCAGCTGAGGGTTATCTCAACATCAGCTGAGTAGTCAAGAGTTCAGATGAGTCTTCAAATCAGATCAGCTGATGCCTTCCATTTATCAGATAAGCTATTCAACTACTAAGTCTTTTTCTCTCATAAGCTTATCACCCTGAATGATCAGCTGAGCCATCTGGATCTACTGATCATATAGGTTGATTAGCTTATACATTGTTACTATAATATGTTTTATTACGTGAGCATTTATTATCCGCTGAGCATATGTTTGTAGCTAAGTCTTTCACATTTATACTTGGCTGAGGAAAAGTTATGTTTGCAGTTCAGTGTCTATTAGCTTAGTCATTATACAGTACCTCAGTTAATGATTTTCCGTTGTAATATTTTCTTAAGTCAAAGGCAGAACATGTGTTGTTCTATTATGCCTTTAGCTGAGTCATTATAATAATTTCCCATTGTAGTATGTCTTTGTAAAAGTGTTAAGCACTTTTTGGATCAGCAAAGATACAAAAAGGATTGATTTTGATCCTCTGGAAAAAGGTGATAGATACTTTAGAAGAGAAGATCTCGAAGATACACTTCAACAACTAAGTATGGCTGGCAACTCCATTCTTGGTAAACCCTAAACCAGATACATCTGCTTATATATTCACTTGCATGGGAACATGCAAAGTATCATAGTTGAACACTGAAATCTCATAAGTTGAGATTGAAGAAGAGTTAGCAATATATTTTTCAGTGTAATCAAACTTGTTCATGTGTTGAACACCTTAGACATTAGTTGTTTAAGGTTACCTAGTCTATATGTTAGACAAATCTGTTACCACCTTTGTTGAACTTAGATTTTACGCATCTAGTTCATGTAATTCTTGATTCAAATCAATAAGATTTATATAAAGTACATTTGTGTGTAGTTTTTAAATAGCTAAAGTTTGTATACAACCCCCCTTTCTACAAACATTTGTCATTGTAGTATCCATCCAGGACCAACAGAAGTCGGCGGCCTAAGGTACCCAAGAGGGTAGCCTTGTCAATTTTTGGTGTTCAAAAATCAAGAAGATCAAGAGCAAAAGTGTGATCCAGATCCTTCTAGCAAATTCTTGGTGTACCTCATTACGGGTGGACTTTCATTGAGCAATCCGAGGTATAATCTTCATCCTATTATATGTTCTTGATGGTTGTGGTGAAATTGATTGACATATACAATTTCAAGGTATACATGACAGATTGGTTGCTTATCTTGTTTTAAGTATAAACTAATTTTGATTGTCATGTTTATGTCCTTTTTCGATGATATGGATAAACACACACTAGCATGTATCGAAATTAAAATATGTATCATATGCACACTTGTGATAAACTAAAGATCTTTATTCCTTTAGGGTTTTAAGGATTGTGATTATTATTTCTTCTGCTTTATAAATAATAAGTGATTATGTTTATACAGTTCTGAGTTGGTTCAAATCAGTTTGGTTATGAATCAGGATAACACAAGTCTCAATTGTGACCTGTAAAACCCAATAGTGCTATCAGAGCCTCGGCTTAGTTTATCACAAAGTGTTGGATAAACTGTTATTATTGTATATTTGATATTATTGTGTGTTGTGTGATTTTTGAAAATCACAAAAGGATTGACAAGTTCATGTCAATCCTTGTCGATCCTAGTTGATTTAAAACGGTTTTTAGATAAGGTTTGTAGTATTGAACCTTTGATCAGAAAGGTAAACCGGTTAAAGGATTAAAACTATAAACAGTTTGTTGAATTATATGATTATCTGTTAGGTTTAACTAGTTAAAAAGGGTTGAAACTATAAAGGTTTATATTTATATGTTATTATATATATATATATATATATATATATATATATATATATATATATATATATATATTAGCCAATTGAGCTAATATGGACTTTTGGAGGTTTTAATCAAAAACTAGTTTAGTTTTAAGATTAAAGGATAAACTTTAAAAACTAAGAAATTCTATCATCTTATCAACGAGTTCTATGTTGATAAGATTGTTTTAAAATTTAAATAATAAAACAAGTTTATGTTTTAAAGTTGGAATTTTGATAAACAAGAATTTCTAGGATTATAAAATTTATATATTTAATGTATAAATATAGAATTCTGAATTAAAGGAATTGACTGGGTAAAGTGTCACCGGAAAACATTAGGACCACCAGTGGCGGCCCAGTCGAGGTGGCCACAAGGTGGTGACAGGTCGGCGAAGGGCTACGACCCAAAAGGGGTTCCTCGGCCCAGGGGTTTACGGCCTACGTTTTTGTGGCCCAACCCAGTTCGCCGTACGAACCATAGATCGCGACCAGTTTTGGGCGTCTGCCCAATAGCCTATTTTGGTCGAAGCCCAGGCCCCATTGCGGCGGCCTGGCAGCCCAAATGGTTTTCGGCCCAGTGGGGGTTGAACGGGGTAGTTTATTAATTTGATTTCATAAAAGCCCAAGTTTTTTCTTTTTTAATTTTTAAGTTTGTTTTTGTAAATTAAAACGGGTTTGCATGAACTTAAAAGGTAGTTAATGAACTTAATGGGCTTAATTATCCAATTAGGGAAATCCGAGAATGGGCTTAGGCCTATAGGGCTTGGATGATAAATAATTGGGATAATTTTGGATTAAAATATAATACAAGTTACTATATAAATGAATATTAATTTTACGTACTTAATATATATATATATATATATATATATATATATATATATATATATATATATATATATATATATATATATATATATATATATATATATATATATATATATATATATATTATGGTTAAGGTTTTATATTTTAACTAGTTAAGTTAAAGTATAAGCTTTATTATATTTTTTGATTAATGTATAGTAAATAACCATAATGGTGTAGTATTATCATACAATATAAACAAAGTTAAATCATTAATCAATAAGTATTTTTGGGTTTAAATACACATTGGGTGTAATAGTTATTATACCCTAGGTTTATAAATTGATTAAATAGTTTTTGACAAGTTTCTCTCAAATCTTTCTCATCTCAATTAAAGGCTTGATTAATTTGAGAAGAAATAAAAAAAGTTTTATATATATTTCTTGCATTAGTATTGTTTATATTTAATGCATTGTTGTTTATATATATTGTTGAATGGGTTTGAGTTGTATACTAAGTCACATTAGTATCATTAAATCGCGTTTGTAGTTTTTACATGTTAACTACAAATGCTTGACTTAAATAAGTAAACAGTATATTCTTGATATGGTTGGACATGTAGGTTATAGGTTTTGCCAACTTAGACTTCTAGTTGTGTTTTTTCCTTTTAGTATTTCTTTTTTATTTTGGGGAGGCCTACGTGCCACTTACAACCCCTTTTATAATGTAAAAGTATTCCGGGGAGGCCTGCATGCCACTTACAACCCCTTTCTATAATGTAATTGTAAAAGAATAGGTTTATGTATTATAGTTTAGATTGTTGTAACCAAAAACCGAAGACAAAGGATTTTTTAAGACGGAGAAACAAAACGGAGTTGCTAGGGTTAAGACTAGAGGTGTCAAGGCTAGTGGGAGCAAGGAGAATGTTCGTTAGATCCTGCCACGGTATCTATCTAGCTTAGTTTATCCTTATATTGACCCCTTAGGACAAAGTTGGCAAAACTATAACAAGTTATTAACTGCGTGGTTGTGCTTTAATTTTATGATTATTATGCGACTGAAAATTTGAAGTAGGAGATTAATAATAGTCTTTATTAATCAGAGGTAAAACCACAAATGTGATAAAATTGGTACACGACAACAGTTTTATAAAATTTAATATTTTATGATTGTCGTATCAGCATTTTAAAAACAGTTTGTTTTTTAAAATAATTTCGTCATAAAATGTATTGTGTACCTAGTTTGAGGTATACCAAGATATACGGATTTTAAAACAAGATACTTTAAAATGGTTTTACAAAACTGGAAATCATATTTTTCAAACTTGGATAAAACCAACAAAAAATTTTAGACCGGTAATGCTACCCATCTAGTGGTACCCCTTTCCTGCTCCCGGTACATTGGTGTGTTGTCGTGTCCAAACCGTGCACACCGGGGTCCAAACTGATGTGGGGAGGGGGTGAAATACTTTGCGATTCCTTGATGTGACGGGCCAGAGTTCACCCCGCCGTAGGTGGTGCGATCTATTTTGGTGATTCCCTTATGTGACGGGCCCAAAATGCATTTAGTGTGGAGATAAACATACATAGATAGTTTTTTCTAAAATCTCTACAAGGTCTAGGAGTCGTATCAAGTTAGATACAATTAGTAAAGGAACCTACCTACATGAAATAGCACGGGGTTGGTGTTGTCATGCTTAAACCGTGCACTAACACTAGTGAAATAAGGATCCTAGGGCTTATACTTAATCATTTAAGGGTTTTTATGAATTTGTATTTAGCAAAGTCTTATATGTGTTACTAATTTAACTACACGATTAAATTGTAGATGGAAAACATTACCAACACTAACAACCTCTCGCTCCGTTCCATCCTAGAAAAGGATAAGCTCACTGGACCTAATTTCCTCAACTGGGAGCGTAATCTACGGATTGTGCTCAGGCATGAGAGGAAATGGTATGTTTTAGATGAGCCGGTGGGAAATGCCCCAGCCAACAATGCAAGGGCTGATGTTAGGGAGGCTTACCAGAAACATGTCAATGATGCGCTAGATGTAAGTTGCCTCATGCTTGCGACTATGAGTCCAGAGTTGCAAACAAGCATGATGGATACATCAGCTAATGACATGATCCGTCAGGTGAGGGATATGTTTCCAGAGCAGGCTCGACCAGAACAATATGATATCACAAAAGCTTTTAATACTTGCAAGATGGCCAAAGGTACTTTGGTTAGTACCCATGTCATGAAGATGTTGGGGTACACGGACCACCTAGAAAGGCTTGGACATCCGGTACCGTTTCAGCTAGCAACTAACTTGATTCTTAACTCGCTGTCTGATGACTATAAGCCGTTTATAGTCAACTACAACATGAACAACATGGAGAAATCCATTGCTGAGTTGCATTCTATGCTTAAGACAGCGGAGTCGAATTATATATGCAAATATGTCAGTAAAAGCAAAAGGATGCCTTGGAATGCTGGAGGACACTGCATGCGGGAACAAGGACATATATAATTCATGGATTTTTACTTATTTAAAATTTTTCATTTTGAATATGTAAATGTTTTAAAGACTTCTTTTTATTAAAACTTTAATAAATTATTGGTTGACATGTCCTTGCACGTAGTTTATAAGTATATCTAGTCAAGTATGACTAGAGGATAACTAACAAGTCAAAGTTTTTGACTTATTAGTTTTTAGCCCATAAGCATTGGTTGCCATTTGAGTAATATGATTAATATTGTAATTGCTCGACTAAACTTATGGAATTACTTGAATCAACAAAGTTGTTGTTGTGTAATCAAGCAATTATAAGTATTTATGAAAACAAGTTCAAGGTTTGAACTAGAACTAGAACACGTGAAATAATAGTTACTAGCTAAACGAACCGTGTATCAACACTGGATGATATAAATCAATTTTAAATTTATATAGTTTTAAAGAGTCATAACACGTATAGTAAAAATAATTACAAAGCATAGATAGGAAAATAAAATCTCGTAAGAAAATAAGAAATAAATAACCATTACAGAATTTTAAAATCCATGCATAATATTATCATTAAATTTTCTGTAAAAACTCTTTATAAACAACATTCATGGTTTTATTAGTAAGGTTTCCTTCATCATCGCAAATTAAAACTTTTAAGCACTCCTTACTCTTCACTCAAGAAACCGTCACATATAACTATCCTTGAGTAAAAAGGTGTATTTTTAATACTTTTTATAAATACTCCTTTTAAGAAATATTAAGTTACATTACACGTCTAAAAGTTTTTAGTATAATATTAATGTGTTTCTCATGATGGAGCTTTATCCCGACATTGTAAAGAATAACTATAATCTTATTGTCGATGTTATAATATCAAGTGTTTTAATGACATTTTTATTACCCAATTATATATTTGAAAATTTGAAATTGTAAAGTAAATTTATTAAAAGTTAAATAATGATTACATCCATCTAAGTATATGAAAATTAGATCGCATAAAAATAAGATTCTAACATAAAATAAATTATGTCTATACATACGTAAATCACTTAAGTGTAATTTATTATTCAATTAAATATAATTGAAAACACGAGATCTCACTGAATTCAAATATCCATGTAATAATAACTTTTATTTTATGTATCAAGTTATTAGTTAAAAAATAAGAAAACTTAGACAATTAAAATTTTTATATAAAATTTCAAGTTGTATGTGTAGTTACAAAACTCACTATCATAACATTTGTTTCACTACCCTGGAGTTATGTAGAGTTATAGTTTTTGAAAGGTTATTTACTCACAACTAACAATTAATATTAAAAGACTCTAACGGTAGTGTAGTTTTGTAAACAACTTTATGCCACTAACCATTAGTTATAGTATATTTTTAAATTTTTTTATTGAAATACAAAGAAATTAGTTATATCAACTATATTATGTAGATGGAATAACTATAAAAGACAAAAAAAAATGTCCAATAACTACTTAGATGTTGATAAAACAATTGAATTATACTAATTTTTTTTAAAAACCTCATATTCCGTAAAATTTATATCAAAACGTAGATAAAAAATGAGACAATTCAAATATATAATTATTTTTTCTCAAAACAAAATATATTTGAAGTTATTAAACATAATTTTCAAACAACTTATAATTAATTACATTAATATACAATTTTCTTAAAACCCCCTCACATATTTCATACTACCCCCTTAACAATTTATATTCAACCTCTTCCAATTAATGTAATTATCTAAAAAGAATCAAAAAAATCTTAAGGAATTTTGGCAATTATGACGTAATCAACATCGAATTTCCGAAATTTTTTTTATTTTTTTAATGAAGGGTTGTCATCTGTGGAGAATTTTTAAGAAAGGGGTTGATAATGTAAGCAACACTTTTCTTTTGATAAGTTTATAAGATTATTTCTGGAGATATGTTTAGAGATTAAACATTTTTAAGTATGATTATAATGGATATTTTAATCAAGGACACTCATGTGTTTTAAATAAGAATCAGTACAAGTGTGTTATACTTGTAATAAAGACAAATTTCGAGAAACCAATTTCCATAATAGGAAATAATGGATATGTGGAAAATCTAAGTTTAAGGTTATGTTAACTTTAAAGATTCTTATTTCAAAATATAAGTTTTAGATTTATACTTAAAATCAGTATTTTGACTTTTGTGTCAAGTTTGACCAAGTCGATAAGGTGTTTTAAGTAATGTCATGTTTTCATAATAGTAAGTGGGAGCAATTGACCTACGCAAAGTGTTTATCAAGTTTTTGTTAAACTGATATATATATATATATATATAGCGTAGAAGTAAATAAGTGATTAGAAAAACACGGTAATTATTAGCTTGTTGAAATTCAAGCACGTATATAATTCTAATGACGGGAATTTTGAGGATTCAAAATGAGTCCAGGTAAATGGACTAGTCCTAGGAGGTCATAATTATATATTGAAATTCAATGTGACCAATATTAAATATTGTTGGGGAGAGAGCAATATTAAACCACAATTAAACCTATTTATTATCTAAAAAATAGGATTTGATGTTTATAAAACCATATTCTTAGTTTTGAGTTCAGAATGTTGAAAAACATATGTTGTTTTTCAAAACAGACTTGAATAATTTTCTAAGTATGAAACATTAGCTGATGAGTTAAAACATCAATTGAACTCTAAGTATCAAAAGATGAATCAGGTTCAAAGGATATGACTAGAAGAAAAGAGCATTAGCTAAGGATTTACAAAGCATCAGCTAATGGCTTACAAAACATCAGCTGAGGATCAAAAGCATCAGCTGATACCTCTAAAGCATCAGCTAAAGACTCAAAGCATCAGCTGAAGACTTCTCCCTTTCAGATAAGCAGTATACCTTCCGTTAAAGTAACTTTTATAAGCTTATCACTCTAAATGATCACAAGAACATGTTTGGTCTACTGATCATATAGGTTGATTAGCTTATACACTTTTGTCCTTATTTATTTCATCTTTGAGCAAATTTATTAATGCAGTTTAGAGTTAGTTTCAACAGCTGCGTCGTGTTAAATGTAAACACTTGGCTGTTTTTATTTTTAAGTCAAGGCAGAACATGTGTTGTTCTATGTTGCCTTTAGAAAATCCTTTGTAAAAGTATTAGCACTTGTTGTATCTACAAAGAGACAATAAGGATAGAGTTTGATCCCCTGGAAAAGGTGAAAGCTACTTTATAAAAGGAAGATCTCGAAGATTTGTTTCAACAACTATGTATGGCTGGAAACTCCATACTTGGTGAAGTCAAATCTGAAGAAAGCATGGTGTTGTATAAAGTACAAGCATGACAATAGAAACTTGCACTTCCAAGGCAAAAGGTATGAGTTTAATAATATAGTAATAGATAGTGGGATTTATCTTTTCAGATAGTACATGCACTTTATACTTTTCCGGTCTCCAAGCTTTCTATATATATAAGCATTCCCCATGTTTGAATACATCAGTTGAACACTATAAAATCTCATAAGTTGAGATTTAGAAGAGTTAGCAAATATTTAAAAGTGTATACAAACTTGTTCATTTGTTGAACATTATAAGCATTAGTTGGTTAGAATTAGCTAGTCTATGTGTTAGACTAAAACTGTTTCCACCTTTGTTGAACTTAGATTTTCCGCATCCAGTTCATGTAATTCTTGATTAACATCAATAAGAACTATATAAAGTACATCGGTGTGTTTTAATTTGTAACATCCCAAATTCGGGTCAAGTCGTTTAGTGAATTTCCTCATAATTGCCTATGTGTTTATATTTAAAAGCTTGCTTATATGGTATCGTTAAGTTCGTTTTTAAATAAAGATTTGGAATATTATTTTATTAGAAATTAATTAATTGTTATTAGTCATTTATGTGATAAATTATATATTCGAACGGAGCGTTTTAAATACTGATATATGCATGTGTGGAATTATGGCCGAAAATAAGGTATTAAATATACCTTCATGTTTCAACTCTTTACTTTTAATTGTGATTTTGAGAGAGAAAAGCTACTACTATTTCTTGCTACTTGATCTTCTTATCATCTTGATTTGTTACATTGATTCAAGGTAGAAACATGATCTATGGTTACTTAATAACATGATTTTTAAAGGTTACCATGTGTAAATTTCTTATGAAAGGCATGATAGAATTTGATGATGATTATGAAACGTGTTTGTTTGATTTATGTTCATTAAATGATTTTTTAAGTTCTTGATGATTAAAAAACTTGCCAAATATGTTTTATGATGATTCATGAGTATATGAATTAAATCATGATTTAAAATATGTTTGTATGAAAATTATGAGATTTGAATTAAGGTGCTTGTTCATGTGTTCTTGAATATATTATAATAGCTTGGAGATGATAGCAATGGAGATAAGTTTAATATGAATAAGTGTTTAATATTAAAAAGTGATGATGAGTTTATGAAATAAATAAATTCTATGTTGACTAAAATGACATGTATGGTTGCTTTGGTTGAATATATATAAATAATATATATTAATGTTGGGCATTGGTTAAATTCGATGATATATATATATATATATATATATATATATATATATATATATATATATATATATATATACATATATATATAAGAGTACATGTTTGTATTGTTTGTTGTAGAACTAGTATGAGATCGATAGAAGGGGGGACTTTTGATTTAATATATAATATATATGTGGTACATGTGTGCGTTATTGTGTGGTTCGATATATATATATATATATATATATATATATATATATATATATATAGTGGTGGATGTGTATGATAGTGTGTTTGTGTTTAAAATATATATGTGCGATGGTGTGCTTGTGATATGTGTGTGTATGCGATAGGAGTGTGTGTCTATGTAATATAGGCGATAGGAGTGTGAGTGTTGTGTAGTGTGTGTTTGCTTCTTTTTTTAGTGGACCGTACATTTATGTGTGTGTAGTGTTCATGTGGGTTGGTGCACATGGGGAATAGATAGTTTATATATTTATTCATTAAGTTGGTGTATAGTTAATAATTATATGGGAGTATGCATGTGTGAGTATTCATGTATGGATAGATAAGGATTAATAATGGAGTGTGAGTACTTGTGCATGGTGTTCAACTATTTTGGTGCGATAGTTTATATATATATATATATATATATATATATATATATATACATGTAATTAAGTAAGTTGGTTTCGTATAATAACAAATTCATGAAGCTATTTAATTTATAAATGAATTTATATAGGTTAGTGTTGGATTTCGTTGGCCATCTCACCCGCGTAGCGGAAGCGTGATAAACATGGTTTGGGTAGAAAAACAATATGCCAACAATACCCGTCAATAGTGGAACTCTACATATATGTGCAACCAAAATAAAGAGATCGAATAGAAAATATATCATGCTCCAGCTTCTGAAATCTTCATGGTTGGGATGAACTCATAGTCACCAAGAGAGAAACTCTCTATTTATAGTCCACTCCAAGTTTGTTTAATCCCCAAATGCTAGTAAGTCAAGTTGTGATCTTCAAGCCATGAAACCACACCTTGATACAGCCCACAAACTCCAGATGTTGCTCAAGAACACTTAGCATTTCTGGAGGCACTCTCAAGAACCCACAAGGAGTAATGAGAAAGAGAGACAAATGTATATTTGCATTATCTTGGTCTAGAGAACAAATGAGGACTTCCCTTGGACATATATGACAAAGCATTAAATGCAATCTGTCAGACAGCCCTTACGGCCACAAGAAGCCACAATTATTTCCACTTAGAGCATGTGCAGAAAATGACAAAGCATTAAATGCAATCTATCAGACAGCCCTTACGGCCACAAGCAGTATCCCTTGCGGCCGCAAGGCCCTTTTTCAGTTTTCAGTTTCTCTCGTTTCTTGTTGCGTGTTGTAGGGATCAATCCTTGGCGTGTGACCCAATAGGCTCGTGTATCATCAGTAGCATTACTAATCTACGCGTGTCAGTGGGCATATAATCCAATAGACTCCCACTTGCACATGACACAGCGTGTTGATAAGTAATACAGATAGAGAGCGGCCTCTAGCAAGACATCTCTACCCCCAAGTCAACGCGAGTTATGTTATCCCAAGACAAGTACCAAATCACAACCCTATAGATTTGATGTGGCCCTAAAGATAAGTGATCAATCATCATTTTGTTCTTGATATCCAGGTGAACACGAGTCATGGTACAAGATATTGTGTTTCTCGATCTAGATTAATGGTGACCAAAATATACAAGTTGCAATTGATCAATCATCATTTGCTAACTCGATGACGGCCATGATTTTTGGTGTCAACACCTAATCATCGAGGGGCCCAGGGATATCTCTCTAAACAGAGGAACAAATTCTTTGACTACATTGTCCCATTACATTAGAAATACTTTGCTCAAAATGTTGGAATATGCACACTGACACACGTACGCCAAATGATCGATGCCGATGACGTATGTGCCTATCGGGTCACACGGCAGGGGTTGATCCTGACAACAACCTAAAAGCTTGAGGGTGAGAAAGGATAAATAATAATAGTTGGTTTCCTGGAGGGGGTTAGCGACGCTAACCCAGACATCGCTAACTCAGCCGCGTTAGCGGCGCTAACCTTAAGTGGTTAGCGGCACTAAGCGTGGGCAGTTAGCGGCGCTAACCCTGCCTGACAGAAACAACTTTATTCTTTTCACCTCCTCTCTCCACCAATGCATGTATATTCTCATGATTGCTTCTGGGCCGACTTTGGGGAGATCAGGAGGCAACTTGGAGTTTATAAAACCATGCATCACTTCTCTCATTTTTCCTCTTGGCATTATTGAGTTTTAAGCTTAGAAACCAAAAGAGTGTTGTCTAACTTAAAAGAGAGAAAGAGAGCTAAGAGTTCCTGGAGTTTTAGTGTTGTTGTTCCAGAAGCTTGTTCAAAATCGAGTTGAGCTTTTGGAGTGCTAGTACACTTAGGTCACATTATCTCTTGGGGAGGACTTGGATAGTTCAAGAGGAACAAGGATCATGCTTGGAGCCTAGCATTTAACAACTATCCAAAGACATCAAGTGTATAACTTCTCTTTCTCTTCTGTTTTTAGTTGCATTACTTGTTGTAGAGCTTGGTACACTTATGGGGTTCTTTTTGTGGTTGATTTTGCTTAAAAAATTTCGAATTTCTACTTATATGCTTCCGTTGTGCTCGACCACGAACCCCAACAGTTGTATCAGAGTCACCTCTACCCTGGTTTTTCACTTGGTGGCTTTGAAAATCCGAAAAATGTGATTTTTTGTTCTATCCAGGGTTTAGCAGCGCTAACCTGTCCATGTTAGTGGCACTAAACCGTCTATAGCGGTCGCTATCCCGTCTCGCGATAGCGGTTCTAAACTGAAGTTAACGGCGCTAACTTCCTATAGTTAGTAGCGCTAACCCGTTCTGGCAGAATGCAAGTTTTTTGCCTAAAATCAATTTTTTTGGATTTTTAAGCTACTTGAACTTTATGGAATTTTGTTCCAGAATTTGAGATGTGTTTAGTTTAAGTTGTCTTATGTCTTGGTTGGTGTATTTATATGTGGATTAACATTTTGGCATAAAATTGGTTAATTGCATATACTTACATTGTGTATATATGACTATGGAATTTTGACTTGTTTAAGGTTCCTAATGCATATGTCCATAGGATTATTAGTCCCTTGAGTGATTAGATAATCTTAACCAAGACATATAAGATTTACATGGTTTTGTGTGGCACACCATGTGTAGATTTGTGTTTCTTGTATGTGGTTTTAGTAAATATTTGAATCCGGTAACATTTTTGAGCCATAAGACCTATGTGATGTGTTTAGTTGATTTAAATTAATGTATTCATTCATTTGGTGGTTTGTACCACAATGGTTTGTAATAATTAATTTATTTATTCGGTTTGTATATTTGACGGCTTGCATGCCGATTTTCTATTCTTTGTAATTTGTAGTATTAGCTTAGAATAGTAAATTGTGGCTTGCATGCCATTTCCTTTTAAATTTGTAAATTGTAAAAGGAGAACTGAAGCAACCAACAAGGACCATTGGAGGGTGTCTTGGCGTACTTGGATCCGGAGGTCGGTAGGAGACGCGATGGATCAAGTGGGAGGAGCACACATCAAGTCATTCGGTCTAGTCCTTAGATGACTTAGTCTTGCCCGTTGGCTCATGGGCAAGGCGCATAGGATTGGCTCGTTACCGGATATATATTACATGCGTGGTTGATTTTATTTTGTATATTTTCTTGCATGGATGTTTAGGTTCTTCGCATGCTAGAAAATTTTTCAAAATAATAAAATCAAAGATTTTTTAAATTGGTTTACAAACTCCGCGCGCCACATAGACAAGAATTGGTTAAAAATGTTTTAACCGGAGAAACAAAAACCCGTTTTTCAAAAGTAAATCTCACACCACCCGTAAGATGACACCGCCCGAATCTAGTGAAACAAGATTGGTCGTCGAGCTCTAGCCGAGATCGGTTTTGCGCAACTGTGTGGAAGGCGAATGTGGCAACTCGCAAGGTTGGTTGTCGAGCTCTAGCCGAGCCGGCCATTGGGCTAGAGTATCATTGTGTATCTTGACGGACGATTTACAATTCCAAGACTTAAAACGCATTGGTAGTAGTCGAGCTCTAGCCGAGCTATCAAAGTGGGTTAATGAGGAATTGGTGTGGAGGGATCAAACATGCCAAATGGGTGCTATGAGTACCTAGGATCCCGCAAGTGCCTAAGAGTTGTAATCACGGATTGCAATTGGTAAACAGTTTAACGGCCTAAAATAGCTCTATGAAGTGATCAGCGGAAAAACCGTCATGGATTAGGGTATTTTGAGGTACTTAGCCCTTGTTAATATAATTTGTTTTTATAACAAGTGGGTAATTACTTAACAAGGATTTAATACATCATAACTAACCAAATTTCGTACTTTGCTTGTAGATGGCATCTACTAGCAACACCAACACCACCAACATGTCACTTCGTCCATTTTGGGAGAAGGAGAAAGTCACGGGGCCAAACTTCATGGATTGGCATAGGACTTTGCGAATTGTCCTTCGCCATGAAATGAAGCTAGAGGTCCTTGAGTCACCTCTTCCGGAACCTTCTGCTACAAATGTGGCGAGGGCCATCCGAGAGGCGTATGAAAAAAGCCTCAAGGACACAAATGACGTGACTTGCCTTATGCTAACGACCATGAGTCCCGAATTGCAAAGGCAAATTGAGAAAGTGAGTACGTTTGAGATGATCTCTCAGCTGAAGGACATGTTCCAACAGCGGGCTAGGCAAGAACTCTATGAGTGCGTCAAGGCCTTCATCGGTTGCCGGATGCAGGAAGGCGGCAATGTAAGCTCCCATGTGCTAAAGATGAAAGGGTACGTACGTGGACCAACTTGAGGAGTTGGGCTTTCCCATGGGGAAAGAGTTGGCGGTTGATATCATCCTCCAATCCTTGCCTCCGGCATATGGTCCATTCATTGTGAACTTCCATATGCATACTATGGACAAGTCCATTATGGAGCTACATGGCATGCTCAAGACTGCCGAGGACGAGCTTGCAACGTCAAAGCCCTCCACCTCCACTGCCGTCCTTACCATCAACGAGGGTGGCAACAAGCGAAAGCAGCCCGCTTCGGGCTCCAAGGGGAAGGGGAAGAAGAAGGCCAAGGCCTAAGGGCTGAAACCTAAATCTAACCCAACCCCGGACCGAAGGGGAAGCAAGTGGCTCCCGCTGCCACCTCGTCGGAAGAGGCAACCTGCTACTTCTGCGGGGAGAAGAGTCACTACCGGCTTAGTTGCCCCAAGTATACGGAGGAGCTCAAGAAGCTTCGTGCTAAAGGTGCCGCTGCCTCTGGTACGTTGATGATTGAACTCCATAACACTTCTACTTCTAACGCCTGGTTTTAGACAGCAGGTGTGGTACTCACATTTGTAATAATGTGCAGGTACTAAGAAGAAGTAGGGAGTTGGTTGATGGAGAGATGGATCTCATCATGGGAAACAAGGCGGTTGTCCCGGTTGAGAAGATTGGGAGTGTGGAGCTCGCCTTTCCTTCCGGCTTATCTATTATTTTGTTAAATATATCTTTTTCGCCCTGCGTGGCAAGAAACATTATTTCTTTATATTCCTTGTATGACGATGGTTTTAACTTAAAATTTGAGAATGGTAGCATTTTATGTTACAAAGATCATGTCTTTTATTTTAAAGCATTTCCATGTCATGGCATATATGAAACAATCGTATGCTTGCTAAGCAATAGATCAATCATGAATGTTGATACGGGATCCAAATGTGTTTGGGATAAATTATCTCTACGGCATGGTCGGTTAGCCTACATAAACAAGAAACGCATCGCCAAGCTCCAAGCGGATGGGATGTTGGAATCATTTGACCACGGGTCTAATGAAGTATGAGAATCTTGTGTATTGGGCAAGATGACCAAAGCACCCTTCACCGGTGTTTGTGAGAGGGGGCAAGACTTTTTGGATATCGTTCACACTGATGTGTGTGGTCCGTTTAAGCATGCCACAAGAGATCATTCCCGCTACTTCGTTACCTTTATTGATGATTATAGTCGATATGGGTATGTCTACTTGGTGAGAAAAACGTCGGATACCTTTGAGGTGTTTAAGACTTTACAAAACGAGGTAGAGAATCAACTTGGGAAAAGGATTAAGATGCTACGATCTGATAGAGGCGGTGAGTATCTTAGTTCCGAGTTCCGTGAACATCTAAGGGATTGTGGGATTATCTCGCAATTAACCCCTCCTAGGATGCCACAATTAAATGGTGTCGCCGAGAGGAGGAACCGGATATTGTTAGATATGGTTCGGTCTATGATGGTTCGTGCGTACGTTTCCGTTACGTTTTGGGGATATGCGATCGAAATGGCCGGTAGAATCCTTAACCTTGTACCAACAAAGAAGCTTAAGAAAACACCGTATGAGATGTGGCATGGAAAGGTTCCATCCATTTCATATTTAAAGGTATGGGGTTGTCCTGCCTACGTGAGGCATGAGGTTGAGGACAAGTTGGAGCCCAGGGCCGAAAGGTGCTTTTTCAATGGTTATCCTGCTGGTTCTATGGGATATTTGTTTTACAAACCTTCGGAGAACAAGGTGTTTGTTGCTCGAAGGGCGATGTTCCTTGAGAGGGAACTGCTATCCAAAGACGCTAGTGGGAGAAAGGTTGATCTTGAAGAAATTCAAGAGACTGCCAATGTAGAACCTGATGTTGGGACTAGCTCACAACCTGAGAGGGTTGATTCTCAGCATGATGATGCTGGAGATGATGTAAACCTATTGCCTATTAGAATATCTGGTAGAAGTCGGCATGAGCCAGAGAGATATGGTTTTAACATATCTAAGGGCACCGACATGGTAGTGGTCTCTGATGAGCCTACCAAATACCAGGACACTGTAGTGGGCCCTTAGTCTGCCAAGTGGAAAGAAGCAATGGAATCCAAGATTCAATCCATGTCGGATAATCAAGTCTGGGACTTGGTTGATGCCGTGCCAGGGTGTAAACCCGTAGGGTGCCAGTGGGTCTTCAAGAAGAAGATCGGCATGGATGGCGAGGTAGACATCTTCAAGGCCCGACTGGTGGCTAAGGGTTTTACTCCAACTCATGGTGTAGACTATGAGGAAACCTTTTTCCGGTGGCTATGATGAAGTCTATCCGGATACTTTTGGCCATTGCCGCATTTCATGATAATGAGATTTGGCAAATGGACGTCAAGACCGCGTTCGTTAATGGAACACTTTCAGAGGATGTGTATATGACACAGCCTGAGGGTTTTGTACATCCATAGTTTCCGGATAAAGTCTGCAAGCTTAAGAAGTCCATTTATGGGCTTAAGCAAGCCTCTCGGAGCTGGAACCTGTGCTTCGACGAGAAAGTCAAAGAGTTTGGCTTCTCTAAAAGCAAGGATGAGCCATGCGTTTACATTAGAGCTAGTGGGAGCGTAGTTGTATTCCTAGTTCTGTATGAAGATGATATTCTACTTATTGGGAATGACGTCCCAACTTTGCAAGGGGTAAAAGCCTTGCTAGGGAGTTGTTTCTCAATGAAGGATCTTGGGGATGCGGCTTACATTCTTGGGATTAAAATCTATAGAGATAGATCCCGCAGGTTGATCGGATTGAGCCAGAGTACGTACATTGAGAAGGTCCAAAAGACATTTAGGATGGAGGACTCCAAGAAGGGGTTCATACCTATGTCACATGGTTTAGTGTTGAGCAAAGCTCAAAGCCCGAGTTCCCCTGAGGAACGGGAAGTAATGAGGCGAGTTCCATATGCTTCGGCAAATGGATCGATCATGTACGCCATGTTATTTACTAGGCCTGATATATCTTGTTCATTGAGTATGACAAGTAGATATCAAGCCAACCCTGGTGAGGCACATTGGACGGTAGTGAAGAACATTCTCAAGTATCTTCGGAGGACAAAGGAGATGTTCTTAGTGTATGGAGGTGCGGAAGAGCTACGGGTGACTGGTTACTCCGATGCTAACTTCCAAACTGATCGGGACGACTGCCGATCACAATCAGGGTTTGTGTTCCTGCTCAATGGCGGTGCTATATCCTGGAGATTCTCCAAGCAAGACACTGTGGCCGATTCTACTACCGAGTCGGAGTATATTGCGGTTAGTGAAGCTGCGAAGGAGGATGTGTGGATGAGGAAGTTCATCCAAAATCTGGGAGTGGTACCTAGTATTGCCGACCCTGTTGAGGTGTTTTGTGACAACGAGGGTGTGGTTGCTCTAGCAAAGGAACCAAGGTCTCACTGACGCACGAGGCATATTCCGCTGAAGTATCATTACATCCGGGACGTGGTCGATTGTAGAGACATTGTCATCAGCAGAGTACACACGGATAGCAATGTGGCAGATTCGTTCACCAGACCATTATCGCAAGCAAAGCACGATGCTCATACACGTACTATTGGGATTAGATTTGCTAGTGATTTGGTTTGATTGTGTATTTGGTTAGTATATTAGATGTATTTACCCTTTTGGGAACATGAAGCAGTATTGTATTTATTGTATTTATCGATTATTAAATGAGATTTAGTAATACGCAAGTTGCGGGTATTTCTTTAAATCTTTACTGTGTTCCAAGTTAGCATGTTTTGCTCTTCCCTGAATGTGCTTGCATTCTAAAAGTCCGCAGTCGGTCATTCTTCTCGGGAAGGAAGTATGAACAAAGACTGAGGGAAGTAATTGGTTATGTGTCCAATGGGGATTGGGACACGGGGACACAATTGTTCGCCTGTACTTGAAAGTGTTTCAAGTGACTAGACAACCCACACCTGATTTTACTTTATGGTACATGTCATGAGTAAATCAGGTTGATAATATATGTTCATCCTCAAACTGGAGATGCACGTGGCTGCATCACTTTGGTTTGCTTTGTTCTAGTTTCTTTCAAACGCAGTCCGTAACTGGCTGTTATAAAGGGAGTAATTAGGCAGAGTATGATCACTGTGGTGGGCAGTGTAAGTCAAAGGAATTTGTTCCTCTGTTTAGAGAGATATCCTTGGGCCCCTCGATGATTTTTCACTGACACCAAAATGCATGGCCATGCTCAAAGCTTGCAATAATTTATGATTGATTGCAACTTGTATATTTTGGTCACCACCAATCTGTAACACCCCACCGCCCCGCGGTGCATCGACGCATCGAGCACCCGGCAGCCGAAATGGCGATGTTAGGTCTGCAGCCCAATATACCCCAACCCTTCCCTCCGATCATTATCCAGAGTAAGTTGTTGGTGAGACTTGAACCAAAGACCTCACCCTTTAATACTACTCCTACCAGAGTGATATTACCAATTGAGTTTGCCGGCCTAAATTAATTAAGGTAATTAAGTTAATTAATCTTGAGATTTATATTTAATTATAAGAATTACTTGTTATGATGTGTATTTAATAGTTTTTTGTATTATTTGTTTTATTTTTATTATTTTAATTAGAATTGATAATTAATTTAATAAAAATGGAATGATGAGTGTCCTTTTTGTTTAGTCCTTCACGCCACTTTGGTCACCAACTCAACCCCATACCTCTTTCTTTCTTTCAAATTAACATAGAAGGTGTGGTGTGTGTTTGTGTGTGTGTTCGGCCGAGAAGAAGAAGGGAGAAAAGAAAAAAAAAACAAACTTCAATCTTGTTTGCATTTAAGTTGATTATTTGATATCATCTAAAGGTTAGAATTCGGAATATTAGTTGATTAACTGTTATATATATTCGGTTTTGAATGTTTTTGTGAATTCCGATAGATTCTTGATGATTTGATGATTTAGGATTGAATGCATGTTAGATTTTATGATCAATATATGTTGTTTATATGTTTAGAATGATTTCTGGAAACTTAGAACTCTTGCATGTTTAAAATCAGTAAGATTTGAGTTAGAATTCGAAATGGGAATGAACTTATGAATCTATCGGAATTGAGGATTTGAATGTGTCGGAATTGATGAATTCCGATAGAATATTCTCGGAATGATGATGAATCCGAGCAAATTGATAGGAATTTTATTAATACCGATAAAATGTTCTCAGAATATGATATATGCCCTAACACTTGTATCGGAATGTGCCTTTTATCGGAATTCCTTATTTTTCGGAATTGGATATTATCAGAATTAGACATTTTCTCGGATTTGATTGTATGGGAATAGGCTTTATCGGAATTGGACATATTTTCGGAATTTTCTATTTTATCTGAATGTGCCTTTTCTCGGAATTGGAATATGATTTCATCGGAATTGATGATTTATCGGAATTCCTCATTTCATCGGAATTGGATGTTATCGGAATTTACCTTCACTCGGAATTATATTTGTATCGGAAATGGACTTAATCAGATTTTGGGATTTTTAAAGTGATTCTTAACAATCAAACTATGATTTGATACACATGATATATATATATGTGTGTGTGTGTGTGTGTGTGTGTGTGTGTATGTGTGTGTGTGATATTCATGTGATGTATGAATAAATTGTAGGAGTTCATGTAACAACACAAAAACGCAACGGAAGCAAGATCTAAAGATTTTGCAAAAAGATTTATGACAAGAACTCCATAAATGGTATTACTTGAAACAACATGCATGCAACCAAAAACAAGAAACAACACAAAGGTGGAGATGTTATACCTTTCTCCTAAGCTCCTAGCTTCTAAAAAGGTTGTGTATTGAGAAGGATGAACAAAACTTGAAGAGAAACGGCCTCCAAGCTCTTCCACCTAAGTGATACACCAAGAACTTCTACCTTGTGCTAGCAAAAAAGATTAAATCTCACACTACTATAGTTGAGATCTTAATCCAGCCCTTGATACTCTGGAAACCCACAAGAACCCTCACAAGAACTCTCTCTTTGAAGCTTCAAGTGTATATTGATGAGTTTGGCAAAAGGTCCTTAAGCTACTAAGGCATAAGCCTTATATAGAGCTCAAAACCGACCTTCTCTCAGTCTTAGCCGGCCAAGATCTTGACTCTTATTGGACCACCATGAACAAGCCAATAAGAGTCAAGTGCCACTTAGTTTTCCGAGCTTCACGCCTTTTCATGGGCTCTCACGGCCCATGAAGCTTAAAAGCTTCACGGCCCGTGCCGTGTTCCTTCAAGTCGTAAGGGTATCCGTGGCGCATTGTATCCTTCACGATCCCTTCACGTCCCATGAAGGACCGTGAAGCCACCCTGGTCCACGAGCCATAAGGCTCATGTAAGGACTCGTGGGGACACCTTGGTTCACGACCCGTGGAGCATCCTTCACGGTCGTGAAGCCTAGGTCAACTTGAATTTGACAGTTTTGACCAGCTATTTCCACTTAGGGCTATTTGGGTAGAAGTTAGGTGTATGACCCAATAGGACCGCACATCATCAGCAGTGATACGGCATACGTGTGTTAGTGGGCATTCTCCAACAGACTCCCACTTGCACATGACACACCGTACCCATGAGTATCACAGACAGAGAGCGGCCTCTAGCAAGACATCTCTGCCCCCAAGTCTGTATGGGGTATGTCATTCCTGACAAGTACCAAATCACAACCTAACAGGTTTGAGATGGTCCTATAGATAAGTGATTAATCATCCCTTTGTTCACAATATCCATGTGAAGGCAAGACATGGTACTAAGTCATTCTCAGTCCTTCACGATTATGTTTCTCGATCGAGATTGGTGGTGACCAAAATATACAAGTTGCAATCGATTACTAAAATCATTGCACACTCGAGCATTGTCATGCATTTTGGTGTCAGCGCCCAATCATCGAGGGGCCCAGGGATATCTCTCTTAAAAGAGGAACAAATTCCCTTGACTACATTGCCCACCACATTGACCATACTTTGCCCATCTGCTCCCTTTATAATAGCCAGTTACGGACTGCGTTTGAAAACAATTAGAACAAAGAAAACCAAAGTGATGCAGACACATGCATCTCCAGTCTGAGGATGAAATGATATTATTATCCTGATCCACTCATGACTAGTGCCACAAAGTGGAATCATGTGTGGGTCGTCCAGTCACTTGAAATCCCTTTCAAGTACAGGCGAAGTATTGCGTCCTCGTGTCCCAATCACCATTGGACACATGACCAATCACTTTCCTCAGTCTTTGTTCAGACTTCCTTCCCATAAAGAATGACTGACTGTGGACATTTAGAATGTAAAACATTCAGGGAAGTATAAAACATGCTATGTTGGAACACAGTAAAGATTTAAAGTAATACCCGCAACTTTCGCATTATAAAATCTCCATTTAATAATCGATAAGTACAATAAATACAATACTGCTTAATGTTCCCGAGAAGGTAAATACATCAAATATAATAACCAAACAATACAAGATACAAACTCAAACCAAATCGCTAGCAAATCTTAGACCAATAGCACGGTAGTAGGCATCGTGCTTAGCTTGCGATAACGGTTTAGTGAACGGATCCACCACATTGCCATCCGTGTGTACTATGCTGATGAAAATATCTCCATTCTCGACCACGTCCCGGATATAATGATATTTTCGTGGAATGTGCCTCGTGCGTCGGTGAGATCTCGGTTCCTTTGCCAATGCTACCACACCCTCGTTTTCACAGAAAATCTCAACAGGGTCGGAAATGCTAGGAACCACTCCCAGATCAAGGATGAACTTCCTCATCCATACAGCCTCCTTTGCTGCTTCACCAGGGTTGGCTTGATATCTACTTGTCATACTCAATGAACAAGAGACATCAGGCCTAGTACATAGCATGGCGTACATGATCGAGCCTATTGCAGAAGCATAAGGTACTCGCCTCATTACTTCCCGTTCCTCAGGGGAACTCGGGCATTGAGTCTTACTCAATACCAAACCATGTGACGTAGGTATGAACCCCTTCTTGGAGTCCTCCATCCTAAACCTCTTTAGGACCTTGTCAATGTACGTGCTTTGGCTCAAACTAATCAAATGCGGGATCTATCTCTATAGATTTTAATCCCAAGAATATAAGCTACATCTACCAAATCCTTCATTGAGAAACAACTCCCTAGCCAGGTTTTTACACCTTGCAGAGTTGGGATGTCGTTCCCAATTAGTAGAATATCATCCACATAAAGGACCAAGAATACAACTATGCTCCCACTAGCCCTGATGTATACGCATGGCTCATCCTTGCTTTTAGAGAAGCCAAACTCTTTGACCTTCTCATCAAAGCATAGGTTCCAGCTCCGAGAGGCTTTCTTAAGTACATAGATGAACTTCTTAAGTTTGCAGACTTTATCCGGGAACTCAGGATGTACAAAACCCTCAGCTTGTGTCATATACACTTCCCCTGATAGTGTTCCATTAAGGAATGCGGTTTTAACGTCCATCTGCCATATTTCATAATCATAAAATGCGGCAATGGCCGTGAGTATCCGAATAGACTTCAACATAGCCACCGGGGAAAAGGTTTCCTCATAGTCTACTCCATGAGTTTGCGTGAAACCCTTAGCCACCAGTCGGGCTTTGAAGGTGTCTACCTCGCCATCTACACCGATCTTCTTCTTGAAGACCCACTTGCACCCGACGGGTTTACACCCCGGCACAGGATCTACAAGTCCCAAACCTGGTTATCGGCCATAGATTTAATCTCGGATTCCATTGCCTCTTTCCACTTGGCAGACTCAGGACCCACCACAGCATCCTGGTATTTGGTAGGTTCATCAGAAACAACTACCATGTCGGTGCCCTCAGATATGTGAAAACCATATCTCTCTGCCTCATGCCGACTTCTACCAGATCTTCTTAGAGGTAATAGATCTACATCATTATCTCCAGCATCATCTTGCTGAGACTCAACCGTTTCCGGTTGTGAGCTACTTCAACATTAGGTTCTACATTGGTAGGCTCTCGAATTTCTTCAAGATCAACCTTGCTCCCACTAGCGTCTTGGATATCAGCTCCCTCTCAAGGAAGACCGCCCTTCGAGCAACAAATATCTTGTTATCCGAAGGTTTGTATAACAAATATCCCATAGACCTAGCAGGATAACCAATGAAGAAACACCTTTACCCCTGGGCTCCAACTTATCCTCCATCTCACGTCTCACGTAGGCAGGACATCCCCAGACCTTTAAAATGCAAAATGTAAAAAGGAAAGGATAAGAAATGTACCCTCTTGTGATTTTTGGAACTCTTGACAAAAAAGCAAGTAAGCTTCCTATCTACCGAAGTCCACCCCAAGTTTGTTTGATACGCAAATGCTAGTATGCCAAGTTGTGATCTTCAAGACTTGAAATCACTCTTTAGAAGAACCCACAAATACCAAGAAATCACTAAGGACCCTTATGATTTTCTGGAGAAGATCAAGAACCTCCAAGAACAATAATGGAAGTGTTCTTGAGAGAGAAAGAGAAACCTAGTGACAAACTTGATTACTTTTCACTTACTTCACAAGTTAAAGACGAACAAGACTTTTTAACACCAATCCAGCAGATATGCCTGACCACAAAGTCATGCATACCATCCCTAGATGTAACTTGTACCAAGCAATAACCAAAAAGTCATGTTTCTGTCAGACGGTTTACGCATCGCGGAAACCAAAAGATTACGCGACGCGAAAATAGTGTTTCCAGAATCTTTATTTCTCTCTTCCTGTTGCAGGTTGTCGGGATCAATCCATGACGTGTGACCCAATAGGCTCGTGTATCATCAGTAGCATTACTAATATATGTGTGTCAGTGTGCATACTCCAACAAACTCCTACTTGCACATGACACAACATATCGATAAGTAACACAGACAGAAAGCGCCCTCTAGCAAAGCATCTCTGCCACCCAAGTCAACGCGAGTTATGTCATCCCAAGAAAATTACCAAATCACAACCCTATAGGTTTGATATGGCCCTATTGATAAGTGATCAATCATCCTTTCGTTTACGACATCCGAGTGAACACGAAACATGGTTAAATATCAATCTCCAGATTATTCACCATTATGTTTCTCGATCTTGATTGATGGTGACCCTAAAAATAGTTGCAATCAATCAAATATCATTGCAACTTGAGCATGACCATGCATTTTACGTCAGCTCTCAATCATCGAGGGGCCCATGGATATATCTCTAAAATTAGAGGAACGAATCCCTTTGACTATATTTCTCCGCTACATACACGATACTTTACCTAAAGGCTCCCTTTATAACAGCCAGTTACGAACTGCGTTTGAAAGCAATCAAAGCAAAGCAGGTCCATGCTTTGGAACACATGTATCTTTAGTCTAAGGACGAAATGATTTTATCATCCTAAGTTACTCATGACCGAAACCATGAAGTAACCTCAGGTTTGGGTCATCCAGTCACTTAACCAAGTCAAGCACAGGCGATGTGTTGCATCTCTTTTATCTAATCCATTATTAGATAACGACCAACCACTTCCCTCAGTCTTATCTCAGACTTCCTTCCTATGAAGAATGACAGACTGTGGATATTTAGAATGTAAAAACATTCTGGGACGTGTTAAACATGCTAAGATGAAACACAGTAAGGATTCATAAAATATTCTCCCTAGGCGTATCATTAAATCACATTTAATAATCAACATAATATGAAATACAATACTGCTTAATGTTCCCAAACGTCAATTACAAATCAAACATTAAACCAAATCAAACACTCAAGCCAAGTCACTAGCTAGTCTAACACCTATGTTGCCTTCCGATGTTACTCTGCTAATGGCAATTTCACCACTCTCTATCACATCTCTGATGAAATGGTATTTCCGAGGAATGTGCCTCGTACGTTTGTGAGCTCTTGGTTCCTTAGCCAATGCAACCGCACCCTCATTGTCACAAAAAATCTCAATAGGGTCGGTAATGCTAGGAACCACTCCAAGATCTTGAATGAATTTCCTCATCCATACCGCTTCCTTTGCTGCTTTACTAGCCGCAATGTACTCGGACTCGGTAGTTGAATCAGCAACAGAGTCTTGCTTGGAGCTCCTCCAACTAATAGCATCACCATTGAGAAGGAACACGAACCCCGATTGAGATCGGCAGTCGTCCTTATCAGTTTGGAAGCTTGCGTCAGAGTAACCATGCACTCTAAGATCTTCCTTACCACCATAGACCAAGAACAACTCCTTTGTCCTCCGAAGATACTTGAGAATGTTCTTTACGGCCGTCAGTGAGCTTGCCCTGGTTTAGCCTAATATCTGCTAGTCATGCTGAAGGCACACGATACATCAGGACGAGTGCATAGCATGGCGTACATGATCGATCCTACTGCCGAGGCATAAGGAACCCTTTTCATTACGTCAAGTTCCTCTTTGGAACCAGTACTTTGAGCCTTGCTCAATGTTATTCCATGCATCATACGGGTGTTACCCCTTTTTGAGTCCTCCATCTTGAATCGATTCAAGACTTTGTCCACATATGCACTTTGGCAAAGCCCTAAAAGCCTTTTAGATCTATTTCTATAGATATTGATGCCCAAGACATACACCGTCTCTCCCAAGTCTTTCATTGAGAAACAACTCCCAAGAAAAGATTGTACCTCTTTTAATGTTGGGATGTTGTTACCGATGAGTAGAATATCATCTACATATAAGACAAGAAATACTGCAGCGCTCCCACTAGCCCTGACATATACGCATGGCTCATCCTTGCTTTTCGAAAATCCAAACGTTTTGATTTTTTCATCAAAGCATAGGTTCCAGCTTCGAGATGCTTGCTTAAGCCCATAAATGGACTTCATCAGTCTACAGACTCTATTAGGATACTCAGGATGTACAAAACCATCGGGTTGTGTAATAAAGACCTCTTCATTTAGCTTCCCGTTAAGGAAGGTGGTTTATACATCCATATGCCATATCTCATAGTCATAAAATGCAGCTATGGCCATGAGTATTCTAATAGACTTCAACATAGCTACTGGTGAGAAAGTTTCATCATAGTCAATACCATGAGTTTGAGTGAAACCCTTTGCCACCAGTCGAGCTTTGAAGGTATCTATAGACCCATCCACGCCGGTCTTCTTTTTGAAGACCCATTTACACCCTATTGTCTTAAACCCGGGTGTAGGATCAACCAATTCCCAAACTTGGTTATCCGACATGGATTGCATCTCACTCTCCATTACTTCCTTCGACCTAGCAGACTCATTGTCCGCTACGGCTTCCCGGTAGTTGGTGGGTTCATCATGATCCACCAATAAGTCACTGCCATCAGCTATGTAAAACCCATATCTCTCTGGCTCATGACGTGGTCTACCAGACCTACGAGGAATTAATGGAGTGTTGTCAGGTACCGACGCAATTTCTTGCTCGGTTTCAACTACTTCGGGTTGAGTGCTATTGCCGAAATTAGTCCCTTCTTCCATGGGTTCTTGAATTTCTTCAAGATCAATCCTCTTACCTCCGGATTGTATGGATATCAGTTCCCTTTCAAGGAAAACTACACTTATTGCAATAAACACTTTGTTTTCAGAAGGTTTATAAAATAAATATCACATAGCTCCGGATAGATACCCTATGAAATAACACCTTTCTGACCTTGGTTCAAGTTTGTCCTCTACCTCTCGTCTTACGAACGCAAGACATCCCCAAACCTTAACATATGCCACGTTTGGAGATACTCCATGCCATATCTCATAAGGTGTCTTTTTTACTTTCTTAGTCGGTACAAGGTTAAGGATCCTGGCCGCCGACTCAAGAGCGTACCCCCAAAAACTAATGGGTACTTCCGTGCGACTCATCATTGATCGGACCATGTCTAAAAGTGTCTGATTCCTCTGCTCGGCGACACCATTCAATTGTGGCGTCCTAGGAGGAGTTAGTTGTGAAATGATCCCACAACTAGCTAGATGATCACGGAACTCCGAGCTCAAGTACTCACCTCCCCTATCGGAGCGAAGTATCTTGATAGTTTTGCCCAATTGATTCTGGACTTCGTTTTGGAATGTCTTAAAAACCTCAAAGGTTTCAGACTTATACCTAAACAAGTAGACATATCCATATCTACTGAAGTCATTTGTAAATGTAATGAAGTATCTTGAGTTATTCCTTGTAACATACTTGAATGGACCACATACACTTGTATGGATTATATCCAACAAGTCTTTACCCCTTTCACCCATACCGGTAAAGGGTGACTTAGTCATCTTGCCTAATAAACAAGATTCGCATACTTCATTTGATCCGAGGTCAAATGATTCCAAGATCCCATCCTCTTGGAGCTTGGTGATGCATTTCTTGTTAATATGGCCAAGACGACTATGCCATAAGGAAAACTTATCCAAACCATTTTTGGATCCAGAATCAATGTTCATGATTGTTCTATTATTTTCTATGTATGCAACAGTTTCATATATACCACGACATGGATAAGCTTTAAAATAACAAACACCATCTTTTAAACATGAAATATTATCATTTTCAAAAGAAAATACATATCCATCGTCATACAAAGCATGAAAAGAAATAATATTTCTCGCCACAACTGGCGAATAGCATACATTCTTCAAAATAATAGAGTAGCCGGATTTGAAATTAACTTCCAGACTTCCTTGTTCTAACACTGGGACAACCTGCTTGTTTCCCATGATTAGTTCCAGCTCTCTATCTCTCAACCTTCTACTACTTCTTAGCACCTGCACAATGTTACAAACGTCAGTGCCACAGCCGGTATCTAAAACCCAGCCGTTAGATGTAGAAGTATGATGGAGTTCAATCATGAATATACCTGATGTAGAAGTGCCTGAGCCCGAAGCTCGCAGCTTCTTGAGACCTTCTAGGTACTTTCGGCAGCTACGGCGTATGTGCCCCTTGACCCGACAGAAAAAGCAAACCGCCTCCTCTGGAGTCTTAGCTTGAGGGATTAAACCCTTTTGCTTTGGCTCCAGGGCAGGGTTCGGCTTGGGAGCCCCAACCTTACCCCTACCTTTACCCTTCGGGGTAGAGGCCGGTTTCTTCCTCTTCTTGGACACACCATCCTTAATGTCCAAGACAGGAACAAGAGCGGAGGATTTTTGCTTGGTCATGTTGAGCTCAGCTGTCCTCAACATACCATGCAATTCCATTATGGTTTTCTCCATATCATGCATATGATAACTCACTACGAATTGATCATATGATGTTGGAAGAGACCGGAGGATTAAATCCACTGCCATCTCCTTCCCAATGGAAAATCCAAGCCGCTCCATGCGCTTGACAAGTGTCTTCTTCTTGAGCACGTAGAAACTTATGTTCCCGCCCTCCTGCAGCCTGCAACCAAGTAGATCATTCAGACAACCATACCGTTCTTGCTTTGCTTGTTGTTGGAACATGTCCTTCAACTCAAGCATCATGTCATAGGCACTCAGACGTTCCATTTGCTTTTGAAGCTCAAGACTCATTGTGCTTAACATTAGGCAAGTGATCTCGGTGATGTCTTTTAGATGCTTTTCACAAGGGTCCTTAACGGACCTACTTGCGTTGGCAGCAGGGACCTCAGGGATGGTTTCCTCAATGGTGGCCAACTTATCTTCATGTCGAAGGAAAATGCGTAATTGCCTTGACCAATCCATAAAGTTGGTCCCATCGAGTTTTTCTTTTTCAAGAAAAACCCTTAGCGAAATGTTGGTGGTGTTGGTGTTGCTAATTGATACCATCTATTAAAGCAAAGAAGATTTTGGTTAGTTAGATTGAAATCCTCGTTAAAATAATTACCCTAAGCTTTTAATAAAACAATAATTTTAACAAGGACTAAGAACCTTATTTCACCTTGCACCGTGATGGGTTTTCCGCGGATCACGTGGCAAAGCTATTTAGGCCGGTATTAATAGACCGATTGCAATCCATTATTACAACTCTTAGTTTCTTGCGGGATCCTACTAGACAACCATTGTTTCTAGTTTGGCATGTTTGATCTCTCCATACCGATCTCAAATTAATACTTTGAATAACTTCGGCTAGAGCTCGACCATCACTCAAAATATTATTTTGAAATAGTAAATCAACCATCAAGATACACGGTGGTACTCTAGCCCAATGGTCGACTCGGCTATAGCTCGACAATCGACCTTGCGAGTTGCCACATGCACCTTCCACACAGTCCATACAAAAGTCAACTCGGCTAGAGCTCGACAATCAACTTTGCACTGCTAGATTCGGGTGGTGTCATCTTATGGGTGGTATGCAATTTACATTTAGAAAACGGGATTTAGTTTTCCGATTTAAAAAACCATTTGAGTTTGATTAACAAAAAGTGACAAAAACCATTTTTGTTTTCATTACAGAATATAAACCAATTTTATATCCTATTTGTTAATCAAGTGCGCACGCGAGAGTTTGTTAAACCATTGTTAAAAAAAACTCTTGAGTTTTATTATTATCAAAAATTGTCTAGCATGAAATCCTCTAATCCATTCATTAACAATAAATAATAAAACAACCACACGCATAAAATAAGATTGGTAACCATGCCCCTAAAACCTATACGTTTTCCCGTGAGCCACTACGGAAAAACGAAGTCATCTAAGGACGTTTCCTTGACTTGGACATGCTGCCACTAAACCCGCTACCTCTATTGGGCCTTTCGGTTTCGTGTTTGCCAAGACGTCACTCCTTGACTCCCGGAGGTTGCCTCCAAATAAATTTACATACCAAATAAATTAAATAAATTAATTATTACATGGAATTTAAATGGCATGCAAGCCACAAAATAATTTACATACCAAATAAATTAAATAAATTAATTATTACATACGATGTGACATATAGTCACCAAATGAATGAATAATTAATTTAAAACAACCAAACATCCACAAGGTTTAGGGCATCTATTGGTTACCGACATCACATGAACAACATGAACAACATGGTGTGCCACACAAAACCATGATAACTTATGTATCTTGATTAAGATTATTTCTCAAAACTCAAGGCACTAAATAATCCCATGTATATATGCATTAATAACAACAAATCATATTTGATTAAACATATTCATATATACATAATGTAAGTATATGCAATTATAATTTTTATGCCAAAAATAATAATATACATATAAATACACCAACCAAGATACAAGGCATCTTAATATACCAAAAAATAATTTCTGGAACAAAAAATTCCATAAACCATTTTTGGATGCCAAAAACCCGACTACAAAACTGTTTTTAAAAATTTAAAACAATCTGTCAGACCAGTTTACACGCCGCGTAACCCAACTTGTTCCGCGCCGCGTATCTTACCTGACAGCAATACCAGTTTTTCGATTTCGGGTTTTTCAGGCCACCATGTGCATTTTTAGTATAGAGGTGGCTCTGATACCACTGTTGGGGTTTCATGAACACCATAGCGGAAGCAATAGACATGAATAAAGAGCATAAAAGTTAGAAACCCCAAGAATGGACCAAGAACTCTATATCTACAAAATGCAACATGTAAAAAGGGAAGGATAAGAAATGTACCCTCTTGTGATTTCTGGAACTCTTGACAAGAAAGCAAGCAAGCTTCCTATCTACCGAAGTCCACCCCAAGTTTGTTTGATCCGCAAATGCTAGTATGCTAAGTTGTGATATTCAAGACTTGAAATCACTCTTTGGAACAACCCACAAATACCATGAAATCACTAAGGGCCCTTATGATTTTCTGGAGAAGATCAAGAACCTCCAAGAACAATAATGGAAGTGTTCTTGAGAGAGAGAGAGAGTGAAACCTAGTGACAAACTTGATTACTTTTCACTTACTTCACAAGTTAAAGACCAACAAGACTTTTTAACACCAATCCAGCAGATATGCCTGGCCACAAAGTCGTGCATACCATCCCTAGATGTAACATTAGTCAATAACTTGTACCAAGCAATAACCAAAAAGTTAAGTTTCTGTCAGACGGTTTACGCGTCGCAGAAACCAAAAGATTACGCGACGCGGAAACAGTATTTCCAGAATCTTTATTTCTCTCTTCCTGTTGCAGGTTGTCGGGATCAATCCTTGGCGTGTGACCCAATAGGCTTGCGTATCATCAGTAGCATTACTAATATATGTGTGTCAGTGTGCATACTCCAACACTTTGTTGGTACGAGGTTAAGGATTCTACCAGCCGTCTCAATAGCGTAACCCCAAAATGTAATGGGAACCTCCGTGTTTCACATCATAGACCGAACCATATCCAACAATGTTCGGTTCCTCCTCTCGGCGACACCATTTAATTGAGGCATCCTAGGAGGGGTTAATTGCGAGACTATCCCACAATCTCTAAGATGGTCTCGGAATTCGGAACTAAGATACTCTCCACCTCTATCGGATCTAAGCATATTTATCCTTTTCCCAAGTTGATTTTTCACTTCGCTTTTATATGTCTTGAACACCTCAAAGGTTTCAGACTTTTGTCTCACCAAGTAGACATACCCATATCGACTATAATCATCAATAAAGGTAACGAAGTAGCGGGAGTGATCTCTAGTGGCATGCTTGAACGGACCACACACATCAGTGTGAACGATATACAACAAGTCTTTTGCCCTCTCACATTCACCGGTGAAGGGTGCTTTGGTCATCTTGCCCAATACACAAGATTCACATACTTCATTAGACCCGTGGTCAAATGATTCCAATATCCCATCCGCTTGGAGCTTGACGATGCGTTTATTGTTTTTATGGCCTAACCGACCATGCCAAAGAGACAATTTATCCAAAACACTTTTGGATCCCATATCAACATTCATGATTGGTCTATTGTTTCTCAAGCTTACGCTTGTTTCATATATGCCATGACATGGGAATGCTTTGAAACATAAGGAACCATTCTTATAACATAAAATAGAACCATTCATGAATTCAAAATCGTAACCATCGTCGTACAAAGCATATAAGGAAATAATGTTTTGTGCTACGCAGGGCGAATAACATACATTCCATAAAACAATAGATAAGCCGGATTGAATGGCAAGCTCAACACTTTCAATCTTCTCAACAGGGACAACCGACTAGTTTCCCATAATGAGGTCCAGCTCTCCATCAACCAAGTCCCTACTTTTTGTTAGTACCTACACATTATTACAAACGTGAGTACCACACCCGCTGTCTAAAACCCAGGCGTTAGAAGTAGAAGTGTTATGGAGTTCAATCATGTACATACTAGAGGCAGCGGCACCTTTGGATCTCAACTTCTTGAGCTCCTCCGTGTACTTGGGGCAACTACGCCGGTAGTGACCCTTTTCACCGTAGAAGTAGCAGGTTGCCTCTTTCGGAGAGGTGACTGCGGTAGCTACTTGTTTCCCCTTCACCTCTGGGGTTGTGTTAGGTTTAGGCTTTGGTGTTGCCACCTTTGCCTTCCCGTTCCCCTTCGAGGCCGAAGCGGGTTGCTTCCGCTTCTTGTCACCCTCTTTGATCGTAAGGACGGCGGTGGAGGAAGATGGCTTCGTTTTAGCCATGTTAGACTCGGCAGTCTTCAAAATGCCATGAAGCTCCATTATGGTCATATCCATATTGTGTATATGGAAGTTCACAATGAAGGGCCCGTATGATGGAGGCAAAGATTGGAGGATTATTTCACCCGCCGACCCTTTCCCTATAGGGAACCCCAACTTCTCCAATTGATCACGTTGCCGCCCTCCTGCATCCGGCAACCAACGAAGGCTTTGACGCATTCGTATAACTCCTACCTCGCTTGCATCTGGAACATGTCCTTCAGTTGCGTTATCATGTCATACGCACTCACAGTATCGAATTTCCTTTGCAACTCGGGACTCATGTTCGTAAGCATGACGCAGGTTACGTCATTGGTGTACTTGACGCGGTTATCATACACGTCCTTGACAGCCCTCGTTGCATTGGCAGTAGGCGGGTCCGGAAGAGGAGTCTCCAAGACCTCGAGCTTCATCTCATAGCGTAAGACAATTCTTAAAGTCGTAAACCAATGCATGAAGTTAGGTTCTTGAAGTTTCTTCTTTTCTAGGAAAGGACGTAGCGACATGTTTGCGGTGTTGGTGTTGGCGCTAGTAGATGCCATCTACAAGCAAAATACGAAGTTTGGTTAGTTTGACATATTAAATCATTGTTAAATAATTACCCACTTGTTTATAAAACAAATTATGTTAACAAGGGCCAAGAACCTCAAAGTACCCCAATCCATGACGGGTTTGCCGCGGATCACTTCATGGAGCTACTTAGGCCGGTAAACGCTTTACAGATTGTAATCCGCGATTGCAAAACTTAGACACTTATAGCACCCATTTATGGCATGTTTCATCCCTCCACACCATTCCTCATTAATCCACCATGATAGCTCGGTATAGGCACGACAACTACCAAGGCGTTTTAAATCTTGGAATTGTAATCGACCATCAAGATACACGGTGGTACTCTAGCCTAATGGCCTGCTCGGCTAAAGCTTGACATTCCAACCTTGCGAGTTGTCACACGCACCTTCCACACAGTTACACAAAACAAATCTCAGCTAAAGCTCGACGACCGATCTTGTTTCACTAGATTCGGGTGGTGTCATCTTCTGGTTGGTGTGTGATTTAGTTTTTAGAAAAACGGGATTTTGATTTCTCCGGTTAAAACAAATTTTAACCAATTCTTGTTGTGGCGCCCAAGAGTTTGTTACCCAATTCAAAACTCTTGGTATTAATTTATTTTGAAAAGTTTTCAAGCTTGCGGAGAAACTAAACAACCTAGCAAGAAAAACTAAATAAACTAAACAACCACGCATGTAATCATATCCGGTAACGAGCCAACCCTTTGCGTCTTGGCCGTGAGCCAACAGACAAGACTAAGTCATCTAAGGACAAACTCCGAATGACTTGATGCGTGCTCCTCCCACTTGATCCATTGCGTCTCCTAACGACCTCCGGATCCAAGATTGAGCAAAGACACCTCCTGCCGGTTCTTCTTTGGTTGTCTTCGGTTCTCCTTTTACAATTTACAAATTTAAAAGAAATTGGCATGCAAGCCACGATATCTATTCTAAGCTAATACTAACAATTACAAAGAATAGGAAATCGGTATGCAAGCCGTTTAATATAACAAACCGAATGAATTAAATAATTATTACAAACCAAGTGTGGTACAAACCACCAAATGAATGAATAAATAATTACAACCAACCAAAGCACATCACATAGGTCATAAGGCTCAATGTTACCGGATTTACAAACAACCACAACAATCATCACAAAACAACACGGTGTGCCACACCAAACCGTGTAAAATATTCCAACTACATTTATTCCAAAAAACCTAAAACACTCAAGGCACGAGTGAATAAATCTTGTACGTATGTATTAGGAATTCCAAACACTTTGAAAATCCATATTCATATATACACAACACAAGTATATGCACGTGCGCGTTATCATGCCAAAACCGCCCGATACATATAAACATGTGAGTTAGGATATTATGGGGTTTTCTAAATGGTCAAAAAGACCAATCAAAACTGCTGGAAAAATCCAGAAAATGACCAAATCATTTTTATAAAGTTTTTCTTGTAAAACGGGTTAAAAAAGAATTTCCAGACGTCCTTCACGACCACTGACCTTCACGGCTTCTCACGGCCCATGAAGGCAGTGTGTCTCACGACTCGTGAAAAATTTCAAAAAACCATTTCACGACCTCAACCCCACACTGAAGTCGTGGAGGCTTCACGACCGTGAAGAAAAACCTTCATACCCGTGAACCTGGAGTTTCACGACCGTGAAGAAAAACCTTCATGCCCGTGAAGACCATCTAGACAGAATGTCCAGTTTCGCATAAAAATGATTTTCAGGCCAAAATGGTGAATGCAAGGCATCAAGATGGCTCTGATACCACTGTAGGAGTTCGTGTAACAACACAAAAACGCAACGGAAGCAAGATCTAAACATTTTGCAAAAAGATTTATGACAAGAACTCCATAAATGGTATTACTTGAAACAACATGCATGCAACCAAAAACAAGCAACAACACAAAGGTGGAGATGTTATACCCTTCTCCTAAGCTCCTAGCTTATGGAAAGGTTGTGTATTGAGAGGGATGTACAAAACTTGAAGAAAAACGGCCTCCAAGCTCTTCCACCGAAGTGATACACCAAGAACTTCTACCTTGTGCTAGCAAGAAAGATTAAATCTCACACTACTATAGTTGAGATCTTAATCCATCCCTTGATACTCTGGAAACCCACAAGTACCATCACAAGAACTCTCTCTTTGAAGCTTCAAGTGTATATTGATGAGTTTGGCAAAAGGTCCTTAAGCTACTAAGTCATAAGCCTTATATAGAGCTCAAAACCGACCTTCTCTCAGTCTTAGCCGGCCAAGATCTTGACTCTTATTGGACCACCATGAACAAGCCAATGAGAATCAAGTGCCACTTAGTTTTCCGAGCTTCACGACCTTTCACGGGCTCTCACGGCCCATGAAGCTTAAAAGCTTCACGGCCCATGCCGTGTTCCTTCAAGTCGTAAGGGTATCCGTGGTGCATTTTATCCTTCACGATCCCTTCACGGCCCGTGAAGGACCATGAAGCCACTCTGGTCAACGAGCCATAAGGCTCGTGTAATGACTCGTGGGGACACCTTGCTTCACGACCTGTGCAGCATCCTGCACGGTCGTGAAGCCTAGGTCAACTTGAATTTGACCGTTTTGACCAGCTATTTCCACGTAGGGCTATTTGGGTAGAAGTTAGGTGTATGACCCAATAGGCCCGCACATCATCAGCAGTGATACGGCATACGTGTGTCAGTGGGCATTCTCCAACATAAATATGATATTTATTACGAATCAGTATTGTGAATTGAATATTGACCTGTGTTCACTTAATCTCAGGAACTAAGAAGACTCAGTGAGTTAGTCAACTGAGTGTGCTACAGCCTTGTTGACTGTGGTGAGTAGAGTTATATCCTGATGATACAGGATGTAACATCTTGATTGATTATGTGCTCATTGGATATGTATACATGTTATTGTGGAGGTCAGCCGTGACAGTTTTGTTGGCTGGGCTTGTTGCTTGGGGATTTACAGTATCTGATCTTGAGGTGCATCTGTTGCACTCAAGGGTGCTTTTACTGTTATCCATGTTAGCAGAGCTATCGGTAAACCTACGCTTTGGCCGGCATTTGGTTGTAGGTGTTTCAACACCGCCGGTCCTCTTGAGTTTGAGCTTGATTACTTGTTGGGCTGTTAGCATGGTACTTTGTGTGATATATGTTCCCTCACTTAGCTTTGTGGTAACTCCCCACTAGTTTGTTTTACAGATACTCCGTGGTGAGTTTCTGAAGATTTAGGACTGGGAATATGGACAGACCACTACTCTGTTGTCAAAGTTTTGTTTAGAGCCTGTTTTGTAATTAACACCGTAGTGGAATTTTGTAAACTTAAAAACTAAAAATTATGGTATATATCTTTGGGTTTTAAATGTAATTATAAGCAATTAGCTTCCGCACGCGTATTAAAGTTAATTTAAAAGTACGGTGTTACACAATCTAGATCGAGAAACATAATTGTGAACGAACGGAGAATGACTAAGTACCATGTCTCGTGTTCACTTGGATATCGCGTACAAAAGGATGTTTGATCACGTATCAATAGGACCTTTTCACATGGGCTGCAGATTGGTTTTTGTGCTGCAGAAAAAACCCATACTGACTTGGGGGCAGAGATGTCTTACTAGAGGCCACTCTCTGTCTGTGATGTATTGGGTACGGTGAGTCATGTGCAAGTGGGAGTTTGTTGAAATATGCCCACTGACACACGTACGCCAAATGATCGCTGCCGATGATGTATGGGCCTATCGGGTCATACGCCAGGGGTTGATCCTGACAATAGCCTAAAAGATGAGGGTGATAAAGGATAAAGAATGATAGTTGGTTTCTTGGAGGGGGTTAGCGTCGCTAACTCAGCCGCGTTAGCGGCGCTAAACTTAATTGGTTAGCGGCGCTAAGTGTGGGCGGTTAGCGGCGCTAACCCTGCATGACGAAAACAACTTTATTCTTTTCGCCTCCTCTCTCCAACAATGCATGTATATTCTCATGATTGGTTCTGGGCCGACTTTGGGGAGATTATAAAACCATGCATCTCTTCTCTCATTTCTCCTCTTGGCATTATTGAGTTTTAAGCTTAGAAACCAAAAGAGTGTTGTCTAACTTAAAAGAGAGAAAGAGAGCTAAGAGTTCCTGGAGTTTTAGTGTTGTTGTTCTAGAAGCTTGTTCAAAATCGAGTTGAGCTTTTGGAGTGCTAGTAACCTTGGGTCACATTATATCTTGGGGTGGAATTGGATAGTTCAAGAGGAACAAGGATCAAGCTTCGTTCCTAGCATTTAACAACAATCCAGAGACATCAAGGGTATAACTTCTCTTTCTCTTCTGTTTTTAGTTGCATTACTTGTTGTAGAGCTTGGTACACTTATGGGGTTCTTTTTGTGGTTGATTTTGCTTTGAAAATTTCGAATTTGTACTTATATGCTGCCGTTGTGCTTGACCACGAACCCCAATACTAAAACTCCCGTTATAACATCCAGTTACGGCTGCGTTAGAAAGCAAACAGATCAAAGCAAACCAATGTGATGCGAACACATGTTTCTCCGGTCTAAGGACGAAAATGATATTATCATCCTGATTTACTTTTGACAAGTACCATGAAGTAAATTCAGGTGTGGGTCGTGTTGGAATATGCCCATTGATGCACGTACGCCATATAGACCGCTACTGATGATGTTTGGGCCTATTGGGTCATACAACAGGGTCTAATTTGACAGCAACTAAAGTTAAGGGACCAAATTTAGCAAAAGACAAAAGTTGACATCGCAGGCCGCGTTAGCGCCGCTAATTATCAGGGGTTAGCGCCGCTAAACCCTAATGGTTAGCGCCGCTACGGCTGCATGTACTTTGTGTCATATTACTGACAGGCCGCGTTAGTACCGCTAACTTTAAGGGGTTAGCGCCGCTATAGGATGCATGTGACATTTGTCAAATCACCTCCTGAATCAGCCAATGCATGTTTGATCCTACTTTTCGAGGCTTAGCCGGTTTAGTGGGGTTAAGTGACGAATTCTGGAACATTAGGAGAGTGTAACTCATTTTCTTTCTCTCTTGGTGAATATAAACACACATAACACACTCTCTAAAGGGCCTTATGACTTTGAGAGAGTTCTTGGTGAGGAAGTGAGTTCAAGGTCATTATTCCAGAGATTTGGTCTCGTGGTTGCTGTTCCGGAAGTGATATTCTTGGTGAAGTATCACTAGAGGCGAGCTAGCTCTCGAGGTTGGCGTGTTACCGGGGTACCACCCATTAGTTGATCCACGTCTTGGAGGATCACCATCAAAACACCCACCAGTTCTGGAGCTAAGGAGAAAGGTATAACCTTATTTCCTTCTTTCAAGTTGCATTTCTTTACATAGAGTTTGGTCCTCTTTTGGGATTTCTTGTTTTTATGCTTTATTGGCTTGTACTTTGGGCTTTATATGTTGTACTTTGCTTCCGTTGCGTGCCCACGAAATCCCAACAGTGGTATCAGAGCTACATCTATGTTAGATTTGCACTTGGTGGCCTGAAAAATCCCAAAATCTAAATGTTTGTGTTCTGTTCGAACAGGGTTAGTGGCGCTAACGCGCTGTAACAGTTTTGGTTTTAAAGTTAAAAACAGTTTTGGTCTCGGGAAATTTTGGTCTTTTTTGGTGATTCTGGAAATTTGTTCCAGATTTTATTTTGTAATTATGTTACCATTTTATTATGTTTGGTTGTATGTGGTAGATTTGAAATTGGTAACCTTGCCTTTGACCTTGTGGTTGACTTTGTGTGTTTGGATGCAATTTGGTGATTTTATATCACATTTGAGCTATGATATGTATTAATTCAGTTTGGTATGTAATAATATTGTGGCTTGCATGCCATTTCATTCATCCGTGTATTTGTACTAGATAAATAGGAAATTATTGTGGCTTGTACGCCATTTAAATTTCTATTGTATGTATTGTACAATTTGGATGAAGACACACAATTTGGAGTCGGAAGGAGATGGAGCGTGTCCATAGAAGCCAGTGAAGTTCATTGGAGATGGCGGTTCTAGTGGGAGCTCACATTGAAGATCTTCCGTCCCTTAGTTTGACCACGTTCTACCCGTTTTGGCTCACGGGAAGAACGCATAGGAATTTGGGCAAGGGTTACCAATTTATTTCGTTCTTATGCTTGTGATGTGATTTTATTATTTCTTGCATTGTTTGCTTAGGATTCGCATGCTAGATAATTTTTCGAAATTAATAAATTCACAAGAGATTTGATAAAAATGGTTTGCAACTCTCGCGCACGCTCACATACAAGATTAACTCACCTAGTCGAAATAGGTTTTGTCACTAAACAAGTTAATCTGTAACCAAGCCGGAAACAAAAGCCCGATTTTCCATAAAACGTAAATCTTGCGCCATCCATAAGTCGATACCACCCGAATATAGATTTATGAGTTTTGGTTGTCGAGCTTAGCACGAGTCAACCAAGAATTTTAATTTGGAATTGGTGCAAGTAGGGATAAAACATGCCAAACGACCGTTGGTTGTCGTAGGATCCCGCAAGTGTCTAAGAGTTGCAATAGAGATTGCAATCGATAAGTTGGTTATCGGCTTAAATAGCTCCATGAAGTGATCCGCGGCAAACCCGTCATGAATTGGAGTGAAATATGATTCTCAGCCCTTGTTAAAATATTTTTCGAGACGATATGGGTAATTATTTTAACAAGGATTAAATCAAACTAACTAATTCATGTACTCTATTTTATATAGGATGTCGAATCAAAACCACACCACGTTGAACTTTTCACTACACATGTTCCTACAAAGGGAGAAACTCACGGGAGTGAACTTTGTTGACTGGCTTAGGCAATTGAGGATTGTCCTACATGCCGAGTCTAAGGTGCACATCATTGAGGAACTCCTTCCTGAACCACCTGCTATCAATGCGGTATGGACAATCCGATACGCGTAAGAAAAGCGTGTTCGGGATACGCACGATGTTTCTTGTATCATGTTATCAAGTATGAGCTCGGAATTGCAAAAGTAGTTTGAGCACATGACTGTGTATGACATGATTAACAAGTTGAAGGATGTATTCCGACAGCAAGTTAGGAAAGAACATTATGAGTGTGTTAAAAGTCTAACCGGTTCTAAGATGCGGGAAGGCGGGAGTGTTAGTTCCCACGTTATGGAGATGAAATCATACATGGACCAGATGGAGAGACTAGGATTTCCTATAGGGAGGAAGCTAGGTGTGAGTTTCATACTTCAGTCTCTGCCCGCTTCATATGAAAAGTTTGTTATGGACTATCATATGCATGGAAAGGAAATATCTATAGATGAATTGCATGGAATGTTGACGGTTGTAGAAGCTAACATGTCCAAGCATGCATCATCCTCATCCACTCCCGTTCTTGGTTCTAAAGAACAACATAATATGAGGAAGAAGAAATCGATCCCATCAAAAGAAGAAGTTGGAATTTCCAAGCTTACTTGAAATATTGAGTCCATGGATATTGATGATATGCCTAAGGAGACTCAACAAGGGGTGGTTTGCTACTTCCGCAGAAGATTTGGGGACTGGGGCCGTCATGCCTGCCCTTCGTGCCGAGAGGATATAAAACTTCTCAGAAAAGAGAGAGTTATTTTTCCTACTTGAGGTACATTCATGATTATACTTCATTGCTATTCCTTAATAAGTTGGGTCGTTTACCCGAGCTATAAGACTCACATTTGTCACAAATTTATTTTGTTACAAAATGTTGGTCTATTCGTTGCAAGAAGGAAAAGCTTGAAGAACCGGATCTCTTAAGAAGAAATTTTGTTGATTGTCTTCTACAAGAGAATTGGGAGTGTTGGTCTCGCCATTAATTCCGGATTAATTTATTACTTTTGTATCTTGTATTTTGTTGAAAAGATTTTTTATGATGATGGTTTCATTTCAAATTCGATCCATGTCAATGCTTATGTATTATTTTTGACCATTTTGGTGCTTAAATACACATTTGATGACGATGGATATGACTTGGAATTGAAACAATTTTTTGAAAAATTATTTTGAGATGTTTTACCAAAACTTATCCATATCATTGCAAACATAAAGGCTTGTTATAAGTAATAAGACAATCATGAATAATTGATTCTTAGATCCAAAAGTGGTTTGGATACATTAGCTCTATGACATAATCAAACTTGACCAAGTAAACAACATTTACATCGCTTAGATCCATGTGGTTAGGATCTTTGTAAAAGTTTAGCCTCGGGCTAAATGAAAGATATAAATATTGTTTATTGGACTAGGGTGATTAAGAAAATTTTCACCAGTTTTCATAGGAAGGATTATAACTTGTTGGATATTGATCACACTAGTGTGGATAATCCGTTCATGTATGCCACAAAGAGTGACACTAGTAAAATTGTCCATCACCATCTTTATGATAGTTGTTGGAAGAATGTTTAACTAAAAAAAAGGCTTGTGTCTGAAACCTGGTAGTGTTCGGAACTAACCTAAAGAAAATTAAGATTCAATAAGGGCATATAGATATCGATTCTTAGATCTAGATAAGATGCTAAGTTTCCATTATCTATATTGGTTTTAAAACATGAAATGGATCATGGGTTTAACCCATAATTCGTTTTCTCTAAAAAGACACATTTGTACATGGTGTCACATTAAAGAAAACCGGATATCTTTGTTGATGATGTGGTAAAAGGCAGGCCTAAAACATGTATTCAATGTGATTGGTATACATTAATTTTATAAACCAAGTCCACAATCTAAAACACAACATTATGGTCACTTAAGCATCGAATGAGATTTTGACAAGAAAGAGTCCTTTTCTTGTCAATCTCATAACTTAAAATTATCCAGTCTACATTCAGTAGGAGATGGATAATTGTTTCTTAGACCTATGGGAACCATATTTGGTTGCTCAAAAGGAAGAAGACAATTTACAAAAGCATTCCAGTGGAAGAACGTAAAACTTAAATAAGAGACATAATGTTGACAATATCCATTGCTTCTTTAAATCTGTTGGAAATCAAGAAGGCTGTTTAGATATGAGGTTGTCATATTTTATTAACAACAACTTGATGGTAAATCATTGTGGTGTTACCATTCATCGGAGGTTGTCATATTTTATTAACAACAACTTGATTGTAAATCATTGTGGTGTTACCATTCATCGGAAACATAGTGAGACCCTAAGTTCACTAGTGAATACAAGAAGGGAATGGTATACATAGATGTAATCTATTTGCTGCATCCAAGTACTTGACTTGGGTTAATCCCACACCTAAGGTGTAATCCAAGAAGGGTGAAGGGACTAACATATATGCTACAATGGACAACTTCAAATACTGACTAGAGACAAAGTGTTTCATATTGGTTATATGGAAACATGTTCTATTGGTTATGTTGAAGATAATTTGGATAAAGTGAAATTTTGTTGTCACCTTGCGGAAACAAGTTAGTTCACTTCGATGTAAGAGACCTGTATCCTTCATAGGATTAAGTTGAGGAAATGCTTAAGGCACTTTCTGAGGGTCTTATTCATCCATAAAATCCAGATTAGGTCTGGATTATGTGAAGCATTGTTGTCGCTTTTGGGGAAACAAGTAAATTCACATGGAAATAGTAAAAACCTAGATCCTTTACAGGATTGAGTTGAGGACATGTTTTGAAGCATGTTCCGAGGTCTAACATATCCATTATATCCAAGTTGTGTCCATGTCTGAAGTCGACAAAACTTGCATCTTGTGGTTGTAATCCTGCTTTGCGAGAAAGTCAAATGAATGAGTTTTCTAGAAAGCATAGATTAAGCCAGATACTCTTGTCAGGGCTAGTGGGAGCTTCACGTGTTCCTAGTAAAATATACTCAATAAAAATAATGTCCTAATTTAGGGTTGTTCTCAACCTATTGATGGAATTATAGTTACGTAAGTATAAATAGAGAATATGGAGTCAAGTGGATTCTAAATTCAAGAAATACTGATGTATGTTCTTGATGTTCGACGAAAGTAGAGTTGTCTAGAGTAAGTTATTACTGCAAGCAAATCTATACTTGTGAGACTGTCGAATTTAATCGATGTTTTGAACATTAAAATATGTGGTTTAAATTTCAATGAGTGTCATTGACCCTATTGTGTACTTCGGTAACATTAAGGGTATGTCGACTCTAATAAAAATGAGTGTCAGTGACTCTATTGTGAACTTCGGTTACATTGAGGGTATGTCGACTCTAATAATCATAAGTGTCATTTATCCTATTGTAGACTTCGGTAACATTGAGGATATGACGACGATGATAATATTATGTATGATCTCTTTGATAAACACTTTGCAAGTGGTTTAACAAGAGAATACGAACGAGTACAAAGGGATATTATGTAGATGATCCCATAGTTAAGCCGTTGTCAAATACTAGTGATGGATCTCATACTAGGTATAATAGCATTGTTCATGCTTATGACTAGGCTTGAATATCGTTTTAGTAAATGTTTGATTTACTAATAAGCTTTGGGAACGGTAAGCAGTACTGCTCACCGATGATTGCATCGATATATAGTGGAGACTATATATACGCATGACGCGGTTACCTTCATTGGTCTTTACTGTGTTCCATCTTAGCATGTTTAACCACTTCCCAGAATGTTTATACATTCTAAATTTCCACAGTCAGTCATTCTTCAAGGGAAGGAAGTTTGAAATAAGGCTGAGGTTAGGTGTTTGTTATGCATTGATCAAGGATTGAATGCATGAAACGCAACAGTAACCTGTACTTGAAAGGAGTTTCAAGTGACTGGAAGACCCGCACCCGAGTTCACTTCATGGATCATGGTCAAAGAGTGACTCGGAAGGATAATATCATTATGTCCTTCGACCCGAGATGTATGAATTACCATAGCATGAAACTTTCTTACTTTAGCTATTTCAAAACGTAGTTCGTAACTGGATATTATAAAAGGAATAGTTAAGTAAGATAAGGTTCACGCTATAGGGTTGTACAGTCAACGGAATTTGTTCCTCTTGTATGAGAGATATCCCTGGGCCCCTCGATGATTGGGCGCTGACACCAAAATAAGCATGGCCATGCGCAAAGGAATATTGATTGAGAATCATATATGTCCTTAAATTTTGCTCACCACCAATCAAGATCGAGAAAAATAATCGTGAACGATCTGGTGATTGACATATTAATCCATGTCTCGTGTTTACAAGGATATCGCGAATAAAAGGATGTTTGATCACTTATCAAATAAGACCTCTACGTTCTTTTTGTAGGTAATATTTTTCTGCAAAGAAGCGGAACCCATACTGACTTGGGGGCAATGATGCTTTTTCTAGAGGCCGCTGTCTGTCTGTGGTCGCATGGGTACGGTGCATTATGTGCAAATGGGAGTTTGTTGGAATATGCCTATTGATGCACGTACACCATATAGACCGCTGCTGATGATGTATGGGCCTATTGGGTCATACACCGGGGTCAAATCTTACAGCAACTAAAGTTAAGGGACCAAATATAGCAAAAGACAAAAGTTGACATCGCAGGCCGCGTTAGCGCCGCTAACTATCAGGGGTTACCGCCGCTAAACCCTAATGGTTAGCGCCGCTATGGCTGCATGTACTTTGTGTCATATCACTGACAGGCCGCGTTAGCGCCGCTAACTTTAAGGGGTTAGCGCCGCTAAACCCTAATGGTTAGCGGCGCTACAGGCTGCATGTGACATTTGTTAAATCACATCCTGAATCAGCCAATGCATGTTTGATCCTAGTTTTCGAGGTTTGGCCGGTTTAGTGGGGTTAAGTGACGAATTCTGGAACATTAGTAGAGTGTAACTCATTTTTTTTCTCTCTTGGTGAATACACGCACACATAACATACTCTCTAAAGGGCCTTGTGACTTTGAGAGAGTTCTTGGTGAGGAAGTAAGATCAAGGTCATTGTTCCAGAGATTTGGTCTCATGGTTGTTGTTCCGGAAATGATATTCTTGGTGAAGTATCACTAGAGGTGAGCTAGCTCTTGAGGTTGGCGTGTTACCGGGGTACCACCCATTAGTTGATCCGCGTCTTGGAGGATCACCATCAAAACACCCACCATTTCTGGAGCTAAGGAGAAAGATATAACCTTATTTCCTTCTTTCAAGTTGCATTTCTTTACATAGAGTTTCGTCCTCTTTTAGGATTTCTTGTTTTTATGCTTTATTGGCTTGTATTTTGGGATTTATATGTTCTACTTTGCTTCCGTTGCGTGCCCACGAAATCCCAATAGGTCGTTCAATCACTTGAAAGTATATTTCAAGTGCAGGCAAAGTGTTGCGTCCTTTGTATTCAATCTAGCATTGTATACATGACCAACCTCTTCCCTCAGTCTTAGTTCAAACTTCCTTCACCATGAAGAGTGACCGACTGTGGACTTTTAGAATGCATGCACATTCAAGGAAGTGTTAAAAGATGCAAAGTTGGAACACAATAAAATTTTCTGAGTATATCCGCAACATGTGTATTATCAAATCCCTATTTGATAATCGATACAAGCAGAAAGCACAATATTGCTTAATGTTCCCTACATAAGCATATCAAAATAAACTTAAGCTATCTGTGTGTATTCTTTTCATGAATATATCTCCATCCACAACTAAACCACTCATAAAGTGTTTCTTGGCGAGATTGTAGTTCATTGTTCAAGTCCTTGTACCTTCATTGTTTCAGGAAAAACTCAATAAGGTAAATGACGCTAAGGACTATGGTTCTTGTGCAAAAGCCATTGTTTCCTCATTGTCTCAAAAGATGTCAATAAGGTCAGCGATGCTTTGAGAGCCATACTCACTAACAACTCCACATATAATAGGATTACATACTCCGATCAAAATCGGTAGTTATCCATTTGTAGTTGGATTTCAAACTCCAAGCGAAATTGGCAGTTTATCCTCATTAGTATAGAAACTAGTACTAGAGTAATAAATTACTCTAAGTTTTCTATTACCATAAATCACCAAGAACATATTTCAATATTTCTTGTACTCCATAATCAATATTATAAATGTTATACTCCTTATGGACGAATAATTCCTTAACTAAGCTTTTAAACAAAGTTAGAACATTATCTCCTATATAATGTATGTGGTAGACATACTAGTATATGATTACAACAAGGCTCCCACTAGCCCTGACATTCATATCGGTTTAATCTTGCTCTTGAAAACTCATATGATTTTCAAATCTAAGCAAAGACTCCAACCTTGAGATGCTTGTCTAACTCCACGAGTGGACTTTATTTAGTTTATAGACTTCACAATAATACTCTTGATGTAAGAGACCTTCAGATAGTGTTATCTACACATCCTCAAAATAGATTCCTGTTAAGGAACGTAGTCTTTATATCAATTTATCATAACCATGAAATGGTACTGATGTCTTTGAGTATTTGAGTGAACTTCAACATACCATTGGGAGAATGTTTAATAATGATACCTTACACTTGGTCAATCATCATGAAAAACCTTTCCAACCATGAAGTATTTGAAGTTGTCTATACAACTACTTCTGACATATCTACTGAGAGAAAGTTTCTAGATGATACCATCCACTTGGTCAGTCATCGAGAAAACCTTTTCTATCAGTCGGTATTCAAAGTTGTAAATTTATCCATGCTGGTTTCTGGTTTCTAAGAACTATATACACATTTGGGTTTCCCTTATATAATGCAAATTCAAAATTTCGTTTGACTCATGCTAAGCTCGACGTCATTCAAGATTTTTAATTTGTACCATCCATCAAGATACTAGGTGTTAATTTAAACAAGTCCCATATATGGATTGCATCTCTCTTTCATTGCCTTTTCCCTCATAGTGAACTCTAGGTCCACTATGCTTCCGGTATTTAGGTGTCTTCATTTAGATATAGTGATCTATATCTATATTGTCATGTGAAGAAATATACCAGTCCAAAAGGAAATGACTTTACGTCAAATTCTCCAGGATTGCTATGCTGAGTTTCAATCATTTCTGATTAAGTGTTAGTGCCAACATCAGGTTCTTCCATACAAGGTTAACTTTATCTTCTACAGACATCCATGGATATTAGTTTCCATTTAAGGAAACATGTCCTTGAAGTAACAAACATTTTGTTCTTTAAGGGTTGTCAAACAAATATCCCATGGTCGCGGTAGAACACTTAATGGAGTAACACCTCTAGATTCTAGGTTCCATTACCTCACGTTTAAAACGTAGGTTTAGACAATCCATACTTTGAGATGAAGAAGCAAAGATGCTCTTTCTGGTTTCATCCTCTAATGTGTAGTCTTAACCGTCTTTGTTGGTATAAGATTAATAACATAGCCCGTCAGAACTTTAGTATATCCCAAACATTTGGATACTAAAGTCCTACGCATCAATTATCGGTCCATATCGAGAATGTCCAATTCCTCTACTAAGATGACCCCATTTCACAATGTGTCCTAGGAGGAGTAAAGTGTGAGACAATCTCATAATTCTTTTGATGGTTATAAAATTTAGAAAATACTTACTCAATCTATAAGTTCACACAAGGTTTAACTCGTGCTAAGCTCGATAATCAACCTTTGTGTAACTAGATTCAAGTATCATTTGGTCTTTATCTATATTCATCAGGCACTTTGTCATGGTGTGTTTTGAACGCCTCTAAGGTTTCAAATACTTATCTATAAAATAGATATATCCATATCTTCTACCATCATTGGTAAAAGTAAAGAAGTATTTGAAGTTATACCTTACGATTTGCTTGAATAGCCTACACACAAGTGTGTATGTGATTCAACAAGCTATCATTGCTCTCACATACTTAAGTGAAGGATGTGTAAGTCATCTAGCCCGATAAACAAGATTTGTACTCAACATTTGACCTGTGGTCAAACGATTCCAAATTCCTAACCGCCGGAGTTTGGTGATACAAGTCTTGTTTACATGGTTAGATCGTTACGTCATAAGGGTAACTCATCCAAATCATTCATGATTATTTTATTACTTCTTAAGCAAGCGCTTATTATAAATGCCATGACATGTATAGAATTTTGAAACATATACATGACTCAAAATAATATACATCGTATACGAAGGCATAATATATATATTATTTTTAGTCACGCACGACATAAACAAATATCTATTTGAAGTAATATATTAGCTGAATGGATAGACACATTTTAAACTTTCAATCCTCTCAATAGAAACAACTTGCTTGTTTTTCCATTTGAGGTCCAGCTCTCCATGTCTCATGTATGTACTTCTCTTTAATACTTTCACTTTGAAGCAAATAAATTTGCGACAAATGTGAATGTAATAGCTAGCGTTCAAAAACTAGCCTTTAAAAGTAGAAAAGCAATGGAGTTAAATCATGAATGCACCTGAAGTCGAAGAACTAATTCTTCAACAGAGTTCTTCGCTTATCAAGATGCATAGGGCAAATGTGGTGGCGCTAATTTGTAATCTTTTATGGAATTAGCAAACTACCTCATGTGGAGTCTTATCTATAGGTACAATCTCATTGTCCTCTATCTCCATTAATATGGTAGGTTTGGTGTAACCAAAACTTCCATTAGAGATCAATATCTATTTTCATGATTGCTCGTTCCTTAGTATCCTTAATAATGCGAGATTCATGTTGGTCATGTTTAGACTTAGAAGATTTTTACATACCATGAACCTCTAGCGGGAATGGACAAGGTGAGTTTCATATTGGTCATGCTTAAGCTATGCATACCATGAAGTTCTTATCAAGGAGTTCTCCATGTCCTTTCTATGTGGTCTATGTACGCTTTAATCTTAAGGACATACACACTTATTTTCCCGTTTTCTTGTATTCGACAACCGACTTAGGTTTAGACACACATATAGAGTTTCTTTTAATTTTAGCCTGCTGATGGATCATCCATTCAGCTTGGTTAATTATATTGTACGCACTTTAAAATGCTTTCGCAATTCTTAAGTCGAACAATATATAATAAGAAACCTCTTTTGTGTCTTTGATAAGCGTCATGCGTATCTAGTAACCTAGTTCGCGTTGGTAGCAAGTGGCTTTAAAAAGGTTTATCAATAATGTACAACTTTGACTCAATAATTAATATTAGTCGACGGAGTTTACATTTATGATTTTATCCTTTACTAAGAACGAACGGAGTATTTATTTTAATGTGGTGTTGTTAATGTTATAGTCTAAAATTAGAATACACATCGAAGTTTATATTGATATGATCCTAGTTAAAATAATTACCCATTTGATTTTAATAAAACCAATTTATTTTAACAAGAGCTAAGAACCTTATTTCACTCCAATTCATGACGTGTTTGCCACGGATCACTTCACAGAGTTATTTTGGGCCGGTAACAATATTACCGATTGTAATCTCTATTACAACTTGTTAGCATCTTGCGAGATTCGTTGATATCCATTATATCGGTTGGCATATTTAATCCCTTCATGCACCAAACACAAATTAAAATTTTGTTTGACTCGTGCTAAGCTCGACGGCAATCAATATTTTAACTTGTATTTGTAAATTATCCATCAAGATACTCGGTGGTACTCTCGACCAACAGTTTGCTCATGCTAAGCTCGATCCTAATTATTGCGAGTTGTTACCCTCACCTTCCTCACAGTTTACGCAAGGGATCAATCGTGCTAAGCTCGAAATCCTCTAAGTTTCACTAGAATCGGGTGGAGTCATCTTATGGACAGTGCTTTAAATTTACATTTTTAAGAAAAACGGGACTTTAGTTTTTCCGGTAAAAAACCTCTATTTGCGGTTTGATTAATAAATAAGTGAGAAAATACATTTTTCACTTTGAACATAAAATATATATATATTTATATTCGTTTGTAAATCGTGTGCGCGCGCGAGTTTGTTAACCAATTTAACAAATCTCTTGATTTTTATTATTTTTGAAAAATTTTCTAGCATGCGAATTCCTAACAACCACGCAAGAAAATACAAAATAATAAACAACCACGCACATATATATATATATCCGGTAATTTGCCCCAAAATCTTATGTGTTCTCCCGTGAGCCAAAATGGAAGAGCAAGGTCAATCTAAGGACATATACCTTTGACCTTGTCGGTTTGCTCCCACTAAATACGTCACCTCCACTTGGACCTCTGGATTTAAGTCTAGCCGGGACATCACTTACACATCTCCTGATGGTTGTATTCGGTTTAATCTTTTTCATAATCACATAAAAAATTGAAAAGAAACGGTGTGCAAGCCGCGGTTGTAATTTTTAAGCTACTAACAAGTAAAAAAATAATACAACGGCATGCAAGCCGTAATAAATATAAAATTTATTAACCAAAATAATTATTACATACCATTGTGGTTAAAAACCACAAAATGAATGAATAAATATATAAACAACCATAAACCAACAACATAGGTCTAATGGGCATTTTATTACCGGATGCAAAGTATATATAACCCAAATAATAAAATGATAATAATGATGTCTAACACCATTTTGACCAAGATTATTTTGATTAAGATTATTTTGTCAAAAACTATATTTACAAAAATAATAGTAGTATATATATATGTATTAGTAACATCAAACTATTTTTGATGAAACATATAAATATATATATACTCACCATAAATATATACATGTATAAATTTCATGCCAAAATCATAGCATGTATATAAATATGTGAATTAAAATATTTTGGAGATCAACAAGAATATATACAAATATTCTGAAAAGAATCCATAAGCTATCGAAAGTGCCAAAACCGAAAACGATTTTTAATAGTAAAAAAAACTGTCAGAAAGTGCTTGCGAACGCAAGCAACACTTGCGGCCAAGGCTTGCGCCCGCAAGCATACACACGCGGCCGCAAGGCCTACGGCAGCTGCTGGAAATTTTTGTTTCTGAATTTCAAGCCACCAAGGTGCAATACATATGTAGAGATGGCTCTGATACCACTATTGGGTTTCGTTGGCCATCTCACCCGCGCAGCGGAAGCGTGAATAACATGGTTTGGGTAGAAAAACAAGATGCCAACAATAACCGTCAATGGTGGAACTCTACATATATGTATGCAACCAAATTAACGAGATGGAATTGAAAATATAACATGCTCCAGCTTCTGAAATCTTCATTGTTGGGATGAACTCATAGTCACCAAGAGAGCAACTCTCTATTGATAGTACAATCCAAGTTTGTTTGATCCCTAAATGCTAGTAAGTCAAGTTGTGAACTTCAAGCCATGAAACCACACCTTGATACAGCCCACAAACTCCAGAAGTTGCTCAAGAACACTTACCATTTCTGGAGGAACTCTCAAGAACTCACAAGAAGTAATGAGAAAGAGAGAGAAATGTATAATTGCATTATCTTGGTCTAGAGAACAAATGATGACTTCCCTTGGACATATATGGACTCCCATATGTGCATTAGCTAACTAATAAGTCGTCCATGCAGCCCCCAAGAAGCTTCAATTATTTCCACTTAGAGCCATGTGCAGAAAATGACAAAGCATTAAATGCTATCTGTCAGACAGCCCTTACGGCCGCAAGCAGTATCCCTTGCGGCCGCAAGGCCCTTTTTCAGTTTTCAGTTTCTCTTGTTTTTTGTTGCGTGTTATCGGGATCAATCCTTGGCGTGTGACCCAATAGGCTCGTGTATCATCAGTAACATTACTAATCTACGCATGTAAGTGGGCATATAATTCAACAGTTAGATTAATGAAACTATTTAATTTATAAATGAATCCTATAGATTATGATTAACTTGTATGCATACATAGATCAATTTTGTGGACGATATGTACGTATGCATAAGGATCGATTAAATGATAATAAATGATATTGATTATACGATTATATAATGATGAAAATATAAATATTGAAATAAATATATTTACGAATATATTTATGAGCTAAAAATTAATTCGATTGATTTTATGTTCCCAGGAGTTTCGAAGGCTCAGTGATTAGTAACTGAGTAGTCTACGGTGTGGATACGAGGTGAGGAACTTTTGACTCACTATTGGTTGTTAGTTGTAACTGTTTTGGTTACTTGATTTTGTGTACGATTGAGCATGCGATAGATGTTTGTCTGATGTGATTGTTAGACCGACTATTGGATTGGATGGTTAATGATGGATTACGAGAAAGTGATTGATATACAATATCAAGGTTTGAACTTGTGAGCTTGTGGTTGTGCAAAGGTCAGCTAAACGGTTTTTGGGCTGGGCTAGATGCTTTTGGATGACGGTTATAGATCACCCGTTGCTTCGTTGTAACAGGTGGGATTTAACTGTGCCAGTTGGCAGAAGGCTATCGGTAGATCATTGCTTGGCCGGTAGTAGTCCTAGGTTCGATTATCGATAAGAACCGCCGGTCCTTTGTGGGTTCTGATTGTTACCCGATTGTGAGGAATTTGTGATGGTTGTTTCTTGTGAACAATGTGGTTATGCTAATTGTTGCTTATGGCTTAAATTCCATTCACTTAGATTTGTGCTAATTCCCCACCCTAACTCTGTGTTGCAGGTTTTGAGAGCACGGTAGGTTGTTGCTTTTGTGTACAGGGGAAGTTTGACCGTCATTCTGATATTGTGGTTTTTGAGAAAACAATGAGCCATCTTTGTTAAATGTTTTGTAACACGAAACGCAATATTGTGTCTTATACATTGTGGGTTTTAGTTGTGAATGCTTTCTTTATGTTTTATACTTCCGCTGTGATTTAAAAAAAATGGCTTGAGTTTTATGGTGTTATAAGTTTGGTATCAGAGCCCTGGTTTGGCATGCGAGCATGGCTAGGGTGTTCAATTCCCAAATCATGGCTCGTGGTTGGTCAAACGTTTCGTGTGGGGGAATTAGAGTGTCTGGACTTGTTATGTATGCTGTGGTTAGTATGTGTGTACTAACGGTTTGGATAATGAGTTTGGAGGTGATGTAATTGTAACAATATGGCAAGTAAAGAGATCCCAACTAAGATCCCTGTGACACATGAGGTGGCTGGAACTTCTACAACCCAGGTTTTGGAATATCCAGTATTAGTTAACACTTTGGGTACCGAAACTGAAATTAATCAAGCTGATTATATTTTCAAATTGGAAAGTGAACTGGTGAAGCTTCGAGGGACAGTTCACAACTTTGAATAGCAAAGATTGACATAGTGTCTTAATGTGCCAATTCCAACAACATGTGTTACTTCGATATCAACAACTCCACCACTTTCAATACCATTTTCAGTTCCATGTTCTACAGTAATTTTAGAGGGGGCGTCGTAGCCAATTATTTATTAGTTTACTCCACCGGGAGCTTATCCTTACCCGGGATTTCAAGAAAAAGGAAAATTTAGGCAATTCATGGATTGCAAACCTTCGGAGTATAGTGGCAGCACGGATCCCAGTAAGACTTTGAATTGGTTGAGGGAAATGACCAAGGCTCTAGATGCTTGTGAATGCGAGAATGAAGCGAGAGTGTGGTTTGCCACTCAAAGACTTAGAGGAGATGCCATGGTATGGTGGGATTCGCTTACAGGTCATTTCACAAAACAGCAGATGGATAGTATCACATGGACACAATTTCAAGAAAAATTGTGTGAGCAATATTGTGGATCTTTTGAGATTGCAAAGATTAAGAGAGAATTTATGGAGTTACAGATGACGAACGATATGTCAGTAGATGATTTGATTAGACAGTTTAATGAGAAGTTACGGTTTGCAACAGTGGGTTCCAGACGAAGCACAGTTTAATGAGAAGTTAAAGGTGCTACCACGTTGGCTAGCACGTTATCCCAAGCATTTACCCTAGCTAAGTCAGCTGAGGGAGATGTTCAAGCAAAAAAGAGGTTGAATAGAGATAGGGATTCTCGGCAGAAATCCTAATTTGAACACTTTAATACCTAACAACGTCAGGGAGGCCAAGGTCAGAGTCAAGGCCAAAGTCAGAATAATCTAGACAATAGGCAAACATCTGGTGGGTCTAGTCGGAGAATCCCGTGGTGTAGAAAGTGTAAGTCTTATCATCAGGGACCTTGTACTACACAAACAAGGCGATGTATGTTTTGTGGTCAGTTTGGACACGAATTTAAAAATTGTAGATTCTCGAGGAGTGTTTGTTGGAATTGTCAAAGGGAAGGGCACAGAGTAGGTGAGTGCCGTGAGGTTGAGAGATCGAGGATTGGGTCAGGAACGGGATCGGTTGTGGGATATTCGTCCGTGTCAAGACAGAAATGAAAGAACCTTTAACCAGCTGAAGGTAGAGCTTTACGAATGTCAGTAGATGATGCTACGGATACTGACGATGTCCTTAATCTATTTAGAACCCTAAACGAGAATCCCGTACAATGAAACGTCGAAAAACAGAAAAAAGACTGTGTACTGCCTCTGGGTCACCCCCATGCGTTCACAAGGGAGGACCATGCGATCGCAAGACACCCCTCGAACACCCTATGCGATCGCAAGGACTCGCCATGCGATCGCAAACAACCTATTACAGTTCAGAGTCGAAATCCAGCCCTTGTTCAGGCCATTTCCAACACAAACTCAAATCCAACATTCCCAAACCAATATCCAGTACTTCCATATCATTTTAGACATCACAACATGTCTAGAAACATACATTTAACAATCTCTAATCAAGGATTCAAGATCTAGGATCAAATTCTTCAATCTTGAACCATTTGAAACTAGTAATGGAACAAGAGCAATTCTATCATTTTAATTCATGAATTTGGATTCTAATCACTTAGAACTAATATAGGAACATATTACAACCCATGAATCCACTTCTTAAATCCAATTTCAGATTTGACTAAGTTTGACCTAGCTTCAAGAACAAAGGAAGAAGATGATGACCTTACAATTAGGAAGAAGGTGATGGTTCTTGGATTATAAGCAGATTAGAACATGAATTTGTGGCTGGACAAAAGCGTGATGAATTCTCCTTCTTGATTTCATTTGAAAGGTTCAAGACTTTGTTGATAATACCCTTCCACGGAGAAACCTTCCACGGAGAAACCTTCAAGCATACCCGTTCACCTATTTCAAAGGTAACAGGACTGCGTTTCGGATCAGCATACATTTTCTGTCTATCACGGGCTGCCTTTAGCTTCTCACGTGCAACTTTTACTTTATCATATGTAATTTGGACCAAATCAGGTCGTTCGTATTGTTTCTCTCCCCGTTCTCGCCAACAAGTAGGGGTGTGACTGTTGGGATTTCGTGGGCACACAGCGGAAGCAAGGTACAACAAAAATAGCCCAATGTACAAGCATATAAAGCATAAAAACCGAAATCCCACAAATGGACCAAACTCTATGTAAAGAAATGCAACAAGGAAAGGAAAGGAGGTGATTATACCTTTCTCCTAAGCTCCAGAATACTGAATGTCTCGTGGTGTTTAGCTCCAAGAACGAAATGCGGATCGACTAATGGGTAATACCCCGGGACCACGTCCAACCACACGAGCTAGCGAGCCTTTGTGCTTCTTCACTACGAAAAGCACTCCGGGACAGCAAATAAACGAGACCAATCTTCTGGAGCAAACTATCTTGGATCTTCACTTGGCCTTTGTAGCACCAAAGAAGAGTGATATAGGTTAGAGAGAAAAGAGGAGAGAAACCCCAAAACCAAAAATGAGTTCTCTTTTCCTTTTTTTTCTCCAGATTCGTGTATATCTCCACTCAACCGGCCATGCTTCGAAATTTGCAAGCTAACATGCATTGGCTAGTTTGGAGGTGGATTTGACAAATGGCACTGGCAGAGTTTAGCGGCGCTAACCCTAAGTTAGCGGCGCTAACTCAAAATAGTTAGTGGCGCTAACGCGTACTGTCAGTGATTTGACACAAAGTACATGCAGCCATAGCGGTGCTAACCTTTAGGACTTAGCGGCGCTAACCCCTTAAAGTTAGAGGCGCTAACGCGGCCTGCGATATCAACTTTTGTATTTTGCCATATTTGGTCCCTTAACTTAAGTTGCTGCCAGGTTAGACCCCGGTGTATGACCCAATAGGCCCATATATCATCAGCAGTGGTCCATATGGCGTACGTACATTAATAGGCATATTTCTAACAAACTCCCAATAATGCACCAAACCCATGTAACCACAGACAAAGAGTGGCCTCTAGCAAAACCATCAATGTCCCCAACTCCGTATGGGTTCCCCTTCTATGCAGAAAACCATTACCTACAAAAAGAACGTAGAGGTCCTATTTGATAAGTGATCAATACTCCTATTGTTCGTGATATCCTTGTGAACACGAGACATGGATTGATACGTCAATCTCCAGATCGTTCACGATTATGTTACTCAATCTTGATTGGTGGTGACCAAAATTTAAGGACATATCTGATTCTCAATCAATATTCCTTTGAGAATGGCCATGCTTATTTTGGTGTCAGTGCCCAATCATCGAGGGGCCCAGGGATATCTCTCATACTAGAAGAACAAATTCCGTTGACTGTACAATCCCATAGCGTGAACCTTGTCTAACTTAACTATTCCCTTTATAATAGCCAGTTACGAACTACGTTTTGAAATAACCGAAGCAAGAAAGTTTCATGCTATAGAAATTCATACATCTCGGGTTGAAGGACGTAATGATATTATCCTTCCGAGTTACTCTTTGACCATGATCCATGAAGTGAACTCGGGTGCGGGTCTTCCAATTACTTGAAACTCCTTTCAAGCACAGGTTACTGTTGCGTTTCATGCATTCAATCCTTGATTAATGCATAACCAACACCTAACCTCAGCCTTAATTCAAGCTTCCTTCCCTTGAAGAATGACTGGCTGTGGAAATTTAGAATGTATAAACATTCTGGGAAGTGGTTAAACATTGTAAGATGGAACACAGTAAAGACCAATGAAGGTAACCGCATCATGCGTATATATAGTCCCCACTATATATCGATACAATCATCGGTTAGCAGTATTGCTTACCGTTCCCAAAGCTTTTAAGTAAATCAAACATTTACTAAAACGATATTCGAGCCTAGTCATAAGCATTAACAATGCTATTATACTTAGTATGAAATACATCACTAGTATTTGACAACGGCTTAACTATGGGATCATCTACACGATATCCCTTTGTACTCTTTTGTATTCTCTTATTAAACCACTTGCAAAGTGTTTATCAAGGAGAACATACACAAGGTTATCATAGTATTCATATCCTCATTGTTACCAAAGTCTACAATAGGATTAATGACACTTATGATTATCAGAGTCGTCATACTCTCAATGTAACCGAAGTTTACAATAGAGTTACTGACACTAACTTTTATTAGAGTCGACATACCCTTAATGTTACCGAAGTACACAATAGGGTAAATGACACTCATTGAATCTCAATGTCGTATCTACACCACATATTTGAATATTCAAAACTTCGATTAAAATCGACAGTTTCACAAGTATAGATTTGTTTGCAGTAATACTTACTCAAAACAATTCTACTTTCGTCGAACTTCAAGAACATACATCAATATTTCTTGAATTTATAATCCACTTGACTCCATATTTTTCTTTTATATTCACAGAACAATAATTCCACCATTAGGTTGTAGAACAACCCTAAATTAGGACATTATTTTCATTGAGCATATTTTACTAGGAACACATGAAGCTCCCACTAGCCCTGACGAGAGTATTTGACTTAATCTATGCTTTCTAGAAAACTCATTCCATGACTTTGTCGTAAAGCAAGACTACAACCACAAGATGCTAGTTTTGCTGACTTTTGTCATGGGCATAACTTGGATATAATGGATATATTACACCTCGGAACATGCTTCAAACGTTTCCATGTGAACATACTCGTTTCCCTAAAGCGACAACAATGTTTCACATAATCCAGACCTAATCTAAATATTACGGATGAATAAGACCCTCGGAAAGTGCCTTAAGCATTTCCTCAACTTAATCCTATGAAGGATTCAGGTCATTTACATCCAAGTGAACTAACTTGTTTCCGCAAGATGACAACAATATTTCACTTTATCCAAGTTTTCTTCAACATAACTACTAAAACATGTTTCCATATAATCAATATGAAACACTTTGTTTCTAGTCGGTATTTGAAGTTGTCTATTATTGCATATATGTTAGTCCCTTCACCCTTCTTGGATTACACCTCAGGTGTGGGATTAACCCAAGTCAACTACTTGGATGCAGCAAATAGATTACATCTATGTATACCATTCCCTTCTTTTATTCACTAGTGAACACATGGTCCCACCATGTTTCCGATGAATGGTAACATAACAATGATTTACCATCAAGCTGCTGTTACTAAAATATGACAACCTCATATCTAAACAGCCTTCTTGATTTCCATTAGATTTAAAAAAGCAATGGATATTTTCAGGTTTTACCAGCATCTTTATGTTGATTAAATGCTAGCGTCAACATTAGGTCTCTTATTTAAGTTTTACGTTCTTCCACTAGAATGCTTTTGTAAATTGTTCTCTCCCTTTTGAGCTACCAAACATGGTTCCCATAAGTTCAAGAAACAATTATCCAAAACTCAGATGAACTAGTTAATTATACAAGCATCAACTTATAATTCATCCATCTCCCACTAAATGTAGAATGGATAATTTTAAGTTATGAGATTGACAAGCAAAGGACTCTTTGTAGTCAAAATCTCATTGGATGCTTAAGTGACCATAATGTCGTGTTTTAGATTGAGGACTTGGTTCATAAAATAATGTATACCAATCATATTGAATACATGTTTAAGGCCTGCCTTTTACCAGATCATCAACAAAGATATCCGGTTTTTCTTTAAAGTAACACCATGTACAAAATATGTTTCTTAGAGAAAACGAAGTATGGGATAAACCCATGATTCATTTCATGTTTAAATCAATATAGATAATAGAAACTTAGCATGTTATCTAGATCTAAGAATCTATATCTATATGCCCTTATTGATTCCCAATTTCTTAAGGTTATTTCCGAACACCTCCAGGTTTCAGACACAAACCTCTTATCTAGTTAAACATTCTCCCAACTACTATCATAAAGATGGTGATGGAGAATTTTACTAGTGTCACTATACATGACATACTTGAACGGATTATCCACACAAGTGTGATCAAAATCCAACAAGTTATAATCCTTCCTACCAATACTGGTGAAAGATTTCTTAATCATCCTAGTCCAATAAACAAGATTTACATCTTTCATTTAGCCCGAAGCTAAACTTTTACAAAGATCCTAACCACATGGATCTAAGTGATGTAAATGTTGTTTACTTGGTCAAGTTTGATTATGCCATATACTTAATGTATCCAAACCACTTTTGGATCTAAGAATCAATTATTTCATGATTGCCTTATTACTTATAACGTGCCTTTATGTATGTAATGATATGGATACGTTTTTTAATAAAACATCTCAAAATAATTTTTCAAAAAATGTTTCAATTCCAAGCAACATCCATCGTCATCAAATGTGTATTTGTGCACCATAATGGTCAAAATAACACATAGACATGGATCTAAATTGAAATGAAACTATCAATATGAAAAATCTTTTCATAAAAATACAAGATACAAAATATCCATCATCTTCGAAAGAACATACAATAAAGCAAGTCTTGCCACACAGGGCATACATACAAAAGTAATAATTAATCCGGAGTTAATGGCGAGACCAACACTCCCAATTCTCTTGTAGAAGACAATCAACAAAATTTCTTCTTCAGAGATCCGGTTTTTCAAGCTTCTCCTTCTTTCAACGAACAGACATACACTTTGCAACAAAATAAATTTGTGACAAACGTGAGTCTTATAGCTCGGGTAAACAACCCAGCTTATTAAGGAATAGAAATGAAGTATATTCATGAATGTACCTCAAGTAGGAAAATTAACTCTCTCTTGTCTGAGAAGTTTTATATCCTCTCGGCACGGAGGGCAGGCATGACGGCCCCAATCCCCAAATCTACCGCAGAAGTAGCAAACCACCCCTTGTTGAGTCTCTTTAGGCACATCATCAATGTCCATAGACTCAAAGCTTGAAGTAAGCTTGGATACTCCAACTTCTTCATTCGATGGGATCGATTTCTTCTTCTTGGCTAAAAGTTGTTCCTTAGAACCAAAAATAGGAGTGGATGAGGATGATTCATGCTTGGACATGTTTGATTCAACATCCTTCAACATTCCATGCAATTCATCTATGGATATTTTCTTTCCATGCATATGATAGTTCTCGACAAACTTTTTATATGATACGGGCAGAGAATGAAGTATGAAATTCACACCAAGTTCCCTCCCTATTGGAAAACCAAGCCTGTCCATCTGGTCCATGTATGATTTCATCTTCAAAACATGGGCACTATCACTCCCGCCTTCCCGCATATTACAATCGGTTAGACTTTTAACACACTCATAATGTCCTTGCCTAACTTGCTGTCGGAAAACATCCTTCAGCTTGTTAATCATGTCAAACACAGTCATGTGCTCAAATTGCTTTCGCAGTTCCGAGCTCATACTTGATAACATGTAGCTAGCAACATCGTGCGTATCCCGAACAAGCTTTTCATACGCGTATCGGATGGTCCATTCCGCATTGATAGCAGGTATTTCAGGAAGGGGTTCCTCAAGGATGTGCAACTTAGACTCGGCACGTAGGACAATCCTCAATTGCCTAAGCCAGTCAACAAAGTTCACTCCCGTGAGTTCCTCCCTTTGTAGGAACATACGAAGTGAAAAGTTCGAAGTGTTGTGGTTTTGATTCGACATCCTTTATATAAAAATAGAGTACACGTATTAGTTGTTTGATTTGAATCCTCGTTAAAATAATTACCCATATCGTCTCAAAAAATATTTTAACAAGGGCTAAGAACCATATTTCACTCCAATCCATGACGGGGTTGCCGCGGATCACTTCATGGAGCAATTTAGGCCGATAACCATCTTACCGATTGCAATCTCTATTGCAACTCTTAGACACTTGCGGGATCCTATGACAACCATCGGTCGTTTGGCATGTTTGATCCCTACTTGCACCAATTCTAAGTTAAAATTCTTGGTTGACTCGTGCTAAGCTCGACAATCACTCAAGGATTTTAATTTGCAATTGTAAATCGTCCGTCAAGACATACGGTAACAAATTCACCAAAGTTGGCTCGTGCTAAGCTCGACAACCAAAATTGTGAATTCGCCACACTCACCTTCCACACAATTTTATGAGAGTTGGCTCGTGCTAAGCTCGACAACCAAAACCCATAAATCTAGATTCGGGTGGTATCGACTTACGGATGGCACAAGATTTACGTTTTATGAAAAACGGGCTTTTGTTTTCGGCTTGGTTACAGATTAACTTGTTTAGTGACAAAACCTATTTCCACTAGGTGAGTTAATCTTGTATGTGAGCGCGCGAGAGTTGTAAACGATTTTTACCAAATCTCTTGTGATTTTATTAATTTCGAAAAAATTATCTAGCAGGCGAATCCTAAGCAAACCATGCAAGAAAAAAAAATCACATCACACGCATATAAACGAAGTAAATTGGTAACCCTTGCCAAAATCCTATGCGTTCTTCCCGTGAGCCAAAACGGGTAGAACGTGGTCATACTAAGGGACAAAAGGACTCCGATGTGAGCTGCCACTAGAACCGCTATCTCCATTGGATTCCACCGGGTTCTATGGTCATCCTCCATCTCCTTTTGACTCCTTTTTGTGTGTCTTCATCCAAATTGTACAATACATACAATAGAAATAGAAATGGCGTACAAGCCACAATAATTTCCTATTTATCAAGTACAAATACACGGATGAATGAAATGTAATGCAAGCCACAATATTATTACATACCAAACTGAATTAATACATATCATAGCTCAAATGTGATATAAAATCACCAAATTGCATCCAAACACACAAAGTCAACCACAAGGTCAAAGGCAAGGTTACCAATTTCAAATCAATCACATACAACCAAACATAAAGAAATGGTAACAAAATTACCAAGAACAAATCTGGAACAAATTTCAAGAATTACAAAAGGCTAAAATTTCCCGAGAACAAAACTGATTTTAACTTTAAAAATGAAATCTGTAGCTGCGCGATAGCGCCGCTAAGTTTTGTGAGTTAGCGCCGCTAACCCTGTTCGAACCGAAAACAACCATTTCGATTTCGGGATTTTTCAAGCCACCAAGTGCAAATCTAACATAGAGGTGGCTGTGATACCACTGTTGGGATTTCGTGGGCACACAGTGGAAGCAAGGTACAACAAAAATAGCCCAATGTACAAGCATATAAAGCATAAAAACCAAAATTCCACAAATAGACCAAACTCTATGTAAAGAAATGCAACAAGGAAAGGAAAGGAGGTGATTATACCTTTCTCCTACGCTCCAGAATACTGAATGTCTCGTGGTGTTGAGCTCCAAGAACGAAATGAGGATCGACTAATGGGTAATACCCCGGGAACACGTCTAACCACACGAGCTAGCGAGCCTTCGTGCTTCGTCACTACGAAAAACACTCCGGGACAGGAAATAAACGAGACCAATCTTCTGGAGCAAACTATCTTGGATCTTCACTTGGCCTTTGTAGCACCAAAGAAGAGTGATATAGGTTAGAGAGAAAAGAGGAGAGAAACCCCAAATCAAAAAATGAGTTCTCTTTTTCTTTTTCTTTCTCCAGATTCGTGTATATCTCCACTCAACCGGCCATGCTTTGAAATTGGCAAGCTAACATGCATTGGCTAGTTTGGAGGTGGATTTGACAAATGGCACTGGCAGAGTTTAGCGGTGCTAACCATAAGTTAGCGGCGCTAACTCGAAATAGTTAGTGGCGCTAACGCGCCCTGTCAGTGATTTGACACAAAGTACATGCATCCATAGTGGCGCTAACATGTAGGACTTAGCGGCGCTAACCCCTTAAAGTTAGCGGCGCCAACGCGGCTTGCGATGTCAACTTTTGTTTTTTTCCATATTTGGTCCCTTAACTTAAGTTGCTGTCAGGTTAGACCCTGGTGTATGACCCAATAGGGCCATACATCATCAGCAGTGGTCCATATGGCGTAAATGCATTAATGGGCATATTTCTAACAGTAACAACGCCTACCATAAAGTTGTTGGAGTTCTATGAGCACAGCGGAAGCAACAAGTGTTGGAACACGGTATGGAGCACAAAACATAGCGGAAGCAAAAAAACGAGTTCAAAACCGAACAAAATCGGGTCCATAACATGTTCCAAAGTGATAATTTCTACAAAACACAATTGCAACTTAAAAGAAACAAGAAGAGGGTAGAGAACACCTCACTACCATTCTGAAGTCGGCTGTAGCAAATACAAAACCGGGTTATACGAGAGATCCAAGTGTATCTCCTTTATTGCTAGTCCACACCAAGGTAAACTCGATCCCCGTATGCTAGTACCCCTTCCGGTGAACGTCCGTCACGACTCCACCTTCTTCAACAGCCGAGTAGTATCTCCTCTTGCACCAAACACTTACTCACAACACTCAAGTATTCCCAAACTTAGTGTATATTATGTGTATGTGTTATTTAGTACCAAGAGAGAAATTAGAGAGAGAGAGAGTAGAGTTCTCTTGCATGCTCCATTCTGTTCCAGACTACAAAGTCCTCCTTTTGGCCGGATACAACACCTCCATTCTATTGGACGACAAGATGGCCGAATCAGAAATAATATTTTCATGCAGATGGTCCTTCACGGCCCGTGAAGATAAAAATACGCCACGACCGGCCATAGTCCTTCACGGCCCGTGCCGCGTCGAGTGACTCGTGAGGGCGTCATCCTTCATGACCCCTTCACGACCTCTCACGACCCGTGAAGACTCCACGAGCCGTATGAGAGTCGTAGAGTCAAACATGTGGGTATTAGGCTTCACGATCCGTGGAGCATCCTTCACGGCCGTGAAGCCACAAAATCAAACAATTTGATTTTTGGACCTTCTCTCTTTATCAGTAAGCTGTCGGGATCAATCCTTGGTGTGTGACCCTGTTAGAAATATGCCCATTAATGCACGTACGCCATATGGACCGCTATTGATGATGTATGTGTTGGAGTATGCCCGCTGACACACTTATGCAATTTAGATCACTACCGATAATGTATGGGCGTATTGGGTCACACACTGGGGTACTATCTCGACAGCCTATTAAGTGGAGGGACCAATGGTGTCAAAATTGTAAAGTTGGAGAGCTGGCAAATACCGCGACGTGGAATACTTAAGGACACGCGACGCGGATCTTCCGCGGCGCGGAACCTTACGAGTCAGCGACGCGTAATTCTGTCAGACTGCATGCAACTTTTAGTCATTTCAACCTTCACACATGCCTAATGCATGTGCGACCTTTTCTAGAGAGTCAGACCGGCCAGGGGAGATCAAGTGGCATCTTGGGTCTTTAAAAGAGAACCTTTTGTCCTTGCTTTGGATCCTTTTGCCAAATCAACAAGAAAACCCACTTAGTTCTTTAAACTTTTAGAGTGAGGTTTTGCTCCAGAAAACAAGTCCGGTTTTTGGCAAGTTGTAGGCTGTTCTCAAGGGATTTCAAGGCTTTGAAGATCCTTTGAGTTTGCTAGTATAAGGAGGTGGTACAAACCCGGGGTGGACTTCAATAGAGGAAGCCTTCTTTGGTGTTCTTGTCTTCATCACTTCATCAAGTCGTTTCTGGAGCTAAGGAGCAGGGTATAACCTCTTCTCTTTCTATTTTTCTTGTTGCTTAAGTTAGCTATAGAGTTTGGTCCATGGTTTGGGGTTTTATGCTTTGATTTCTTGTACTTTATGCTTTGTATGTTGTACATTGTTGCTTCCGCTGTGTATATAGAACCCCAACAGTGGTATCAGAGCCACCTCTATACTACTTTTGCACATGGTGGCCTGAAAAACCCGAAAATAAAGTTTAGTGTTTTCTGTTTGTCAATTTCCACGGCGCGGAACTCACGAGGTTATGCGGCGCGGAATATCGCTGTACAGATTCTGTTTTTAAACCTTGTTTTTAAATAAAAATTATTTTTGGGTTTTTGACACTAGATTTTGGTTTCTGGAATTTTTGTCCAGAAATTAAAATTTATTTTTTGAAGTTGCCTTGTATAATGGTTAATGTATTTATATGTGGATTATTATTTTGGCATGAAAATAAATAATTGCATATACTTACATAATGTATTTATGAATATGTTTCATCAAAAATAGTTTGGTGTTAGTAATGCATAAGTACATGGGATTTTTAGTGCCTTGAGTGTTTTTGTAAAAATCTTAACCATTATACATAAGTTTACATGGTTTTGTGTGACACACTATGTTTTGGATGTTGATCTTGTTGTTGTTGTTCACTATTGAACCTGTTTTGTTGGTAACCCTAGAAAAATGCCCTAGACCTTGGGGATGTTTGGTTGTATGTTTTATTATTCATTTATTTGGTGACTTTATGTCACAATGGTTTGTAATAATAATTTATTTATTTATTTGGTATGTAATTGTTTTGTGGCTTGTATGCCATTTAAATATTCCATATTATGTAATTGTACTAGAAAATAGGTTTTGTGGCATGCATGCCATTTATTTAATTTTCTATGTAATTGTAATATGGAGCAACCATCGGGAGTCCATGGAGTGACGTCTTGGCGAACACGAAATCCGGAAGGCCCAATGGAGGTGGCGGGTTTAGTGGGAGCACATCCAAGTCAAGGAGTTTTTGTCCTTAGATGACTTGTTTTTCCCGTAGTGGCTCAAGGGAAAAACACATAGATTTTAGGGGCATGGTTACCAACCTTATGTATGCGTGTGATGGTTTTATTATATATTGTTTATGCATGAGTTGTAGGACTATTGCATGCTAGACAATTTTTGATAAATAATAAAACCCAAGAGTTTTAAAAATGGTTTAACAACTCTCGCTCGCACACTTGATTATCAAACGGATTTAAAATTGGTTTAGTATCCGATTAGTGAAAACGTTTGGTTTTTGTCACTTTTTGTTAATCAAACTCAAAATGGTTTTTTACCGGAAAACTAAATCCCGTTTTCTAAATGTAAATCGCACACCACCCATATGATGACACCGCCCAAATCTAGTCGTGTAAGGGTTAATCGTCGAGCTCTAGCCGAGATTGCCTTTGCATGTGTTGGGAAATAATCTAAGTTATTGAGCATGAAAATGAGAACTGTTTGGTAAAGGTTGGTGAAACAGTTTAAAACTGTTTGTTGAAAATATGAAAACAGTTGAGAACTGTTAGTATAAACTACTACAACTGTTTGAAGACCTTGAAGCTGAAGACTGTTAGAAGACTAAAGAACTGTTGTGTTCATTAAACAGTTTCTGTTGAGCTATATTTGGAAAATCCTATCTTAGAAGATATCTCGAAATACTTTGAAGATTATCAAGATTATCTCAGAAGATAGAAGATTACCTAACTGTCAACAATTCAAGGAGGATCAAGAGTCTATATATACTTCATTAGATGATCAATTGATGATGACGACTTGATCTCATTATTCAAAGCATTTGTTCTTATTGTTATTTATTTTTTTCTGAAAGTGTTTTAGCCTCTAAGTTTCTTGTTGAAACCTAAGAACAGTCTGTGTTCTTCGTCTAACAGAATAAGTTAGATTGGGGGTGAAGTTTGCTTTTGTAATCATTCTGGTTGGTTAATAAAACTACTGTTTGATTGAATTAATCTTTGCTTAAAACCTTCTTTAATCAATTAAGTGTGATTCCGCAACTTCTTAGTTGATTGTGATCATAGTTAAAGATTAACTTTTATATTACTCTGATTTATTATTTAAAAGTTAGTTCTTGTTATTTGATATAATATATCCGATCCTGACAAGTGGTATCAGAGCCTTATCATTAAGGTTCCTTTGATCACCAGTTGAAGGTTTTTGCTTTACCTTGCTTTATTTTTCGAACTGTTTTTTTTTTTTTTTCAATTTGTTTCAATGGATTCGGGAGGTTCTTCTGATAACAGTGGATCAGGGTCTAACATTCGTGTTCCCATGCTCAAACCATCTGATTTTGAGATGTGGAAACTAAGAATTAAACAGCATGTCCAACTAATGGACTATGATGTTTGGCAAATCATTGAAACTGTTCCTACTAATACCATTGAACTGGATGAGAATGGAAAACCAAAGAAGAAACCACCACCAAAGACAGATTCTGAAAAGAAAAGTAGAATGATTGAGATGAAAGCCCTCAGCATCCTTCAGATTGCAATTCCCAATGAGTATCAACATCAATTCAAGAAATTTGATGATGCTCATGAACTTTGGAATGCTCTGGAAAAGAGGTTTGCTGGGAATGCTAGTTCTAAGAGAAACCAAAGAGATCTTCTTAAACAAGCCTATGAGAACTTCACCAGTGGGAAGAATGAGAGTATCACCCAAATCTTTGATAGGTTTTACAAACTGGTGAGTCAACTGGAGAGTGCTAAGGTTAGGCTTGATCAAGATGAGATAAATAGAAAATTTCTTAGGTCTCTAGGTAATGAATGGACTGTGTTTGCTGCACAATGGAGAACCAAGGATTCTCTTGAAGACATAGAGTTAGATGACCTCTATAATAGTTTGATAGTGTTTGAGGGAGAGATAGAGGGAAAAAGAAAAACTGCTATCCCTAGTCATAATGCTGCTCTCCTATCTTCCTCAGGTATGGAATCAAACCATTCATTAACTAACTCTCTTGATAGTGGTGCAGGTACTAGTTCTGGTGTTGGACTAGATATGAATACTCCAGATGCAGTTCTTGAAGCTTTTCTTGCCAGCCATGCTCATTCAACCCTCACCAATGAGGATCTTGAACAAGTGCACCCTGATGATCTTGAGGAAATGGATCTCAAATGGCAGATGGCCATGCTTACCGTTAGAGCCAAGCGATTCATTAAAAGAACTGGAAGGCAAAACATGAACTTCAGAGCTGATGGCAAGGCTGGATTTGACAAGTCAAAGGTTAGATGCTTCAAATGTCAACAACTTGGCCACTTTGCAAGAGAATGCAAATCTGGTGGACAAGTTCAGAATCAAGGTCAGTGGAAAACTCAGAACCATACCTCCTCAGCATTGGTCTCACAAGAAGGCCATGGATTTGATTGGAGTGATCAAGCAGAGGAGGCTACCAGCAACAAAGCTTTGATGGCATTGACTGACTCCTCCATCAAGATGGATTCTACAGAATCTGAGGACATACAGGTATCTTCTAAACTATGTCCTGGTGAATGTAGAGCTATTGTTAAGAGATTTAGAGAGCACAATAAGAAAGTATGTGCTGCTCTAAGTAAAATGGAGGAGAGAAGGTATGAGTATACTGCTGTGATAGAAGATTTTGAAAAGAAAATTAAAGACTATCAGGCTAATGAACTGCAAATGGACTATGATAGAAAATATCATAAGTGGGAGAAAGAGCAGTTTCAAGATGAGATTGATAGTCTGAAAAAGAAGTTAGTTGAAAAAGAAAGCAAGGTGGATGAACTCACAAAGAAATTGGAGGGTGTGGACATTGATCTTGGAATGTTCAGGGCTGCAAACCTTAAGCTTGAGACTCTGCTACAATCTCAAGTGAGAGACAAGGTGAAAACTGGCCTAGGATACAAACAAACCCCACCTCCATACAACCAAAACTACATAACTCCAATGTCTGAGGTAGCTGACAGATATGTTAATGAACCTTTGGAAGATGAACTTAAGTCAGCTGATCCAAAGTTTGAGAGTTATGAAGATGAAATTGTGTCAGTAGTAAGTGTTGAAGATAATGAGGAAGTTGTGAAGAAGGATGAAGGTATTCCATATGAAAATCACATCCTGTGTGAGCCCATTCCCACAAAATCATCTTTACAACCTGTGGTGTTTGTAAAAGCATCCACTGAACCCCTCACCAATGAGCCAAAATCCTCAAAAACTGTTAACTCTATTAGCAGTTCCACAACTGTTACAAATAGTCCCCATCTTTACACTAACAGTTCCAACAAGAACCCAAACAGTTCTAAGCTAAAAAGTCCAACTGTTAGTACCAAAGCCAAAGGAAAGGAGAAAGTTGGTGAAGTTGTGTATACTAGGAAGAAGAAGGAAGTTGCAAAACCTCAGGCTAAACCCAAATCTAAGAAAAGGCATACTGAAGTGCCTGCATGCACATGTCAAAAACATGGTGTCCAAAAGTTTCCTCAATCTGCAGCTGTTAGAGGAAATCAAAGAAATAGGAACCAATTCTGTTCACAAAGAACTGGTTTACCTATTGTAAAAACCAAAAAGTGCTACATTTGTGGAAGATCTAATCATTTAGTTCAAGACTGTTACTATAACCCACAGATCAATGGCACTCAAAACAAAAGTCCCAAAAGACAGAATAACAGTTCTAAAACTGTTAAGTCAAAACAGATCAACAGTTCTAAGACTACTAAGCCAAAACTGGCAAACAGTTCTAAAACTGTTACATCCAAACCAACTAATAGTTCCAAAACTGTTTTAGCAAAACCAAAAACTGCTGGTTTGGCTTGGATGAAAATTCAAAAACAAACTGATTCTGGAGAAGGTAAAACTGTTCTTCAAACTGAAAATCAAAAGGAATCACAAGTTGATTCATCTGTTTTACCAACTCCACCAGCTGTTTGTTCAAAGGTATCCACTGTTAATCACAACAGTTGGAAACCACATGTTCTTACAAAGTATTCATCACACAAATTAGAGAAATCTAAGTTGGATGAAATCAAAAAGAACCAAACTCTGTTTAAGTATTATGACTTGAACGGCCTGGGTACTTCCTGCTACTAACTGATTTTATTTGTGCAGAGCATTCATAGGGCCAATCATGGATCTATCTGGCATGTGGATAGTGGATGCTCAAGGCACATGACTGGAAATCCACAATGTTTGAAGGATTTCAAAAGAATCAATGGAGGATTTGTAGCATTTGGAGGAAATCCAAAGGGAGGAAAAATCACAGGTAAAGGAGCTGTTGAGGCAGGTACACTTACATTTAATGATGTTTTCTTTGTTGAACAGCTTAAGTACAATCTGTTAAGTGTATCTCAAATCTGTGACAATGGAAACAAAGTTTTGTTTACAGATTCAGAATGCATTATTCTTTGAAAATATTTTAAATTAAATGAGAAGGATGTTCTTTTAAGAACACCTAGAAAAGATAATGTATATTGTCTTGATCCACAAAAGATTGCTAAACAAAATGTGTTAAGGTGTTTACTCTCCAAAGCATCTCATGATGAGTCTGCCATTTGGCATAGAAGGATGTGTCACATGAATTTTAAAACCATGAACTTGTTAGCTAAAAACAGTTTGGTAAGAGGTTTGCCCCAAAAAGAGTTCTCATGTGATGATCATTGTGTAGCATGTCTTAAAGGCAAGCAACACAAAACTTCTTATAAGACCAAAGAAGTTTCTTCTATTACTGCACCTTTACAATTGTTACACATGGACCTTTTTGGTCCTACATCTGTGATGAGTATAGGGAAGAAAGCATATTGTTTAGTCATAGTTGATGACTTCACCAGGTTCACATGGGTTCAATTTCTTAGAACAAAGGATGAAACAGCTGAGTTAGTTAAGTCCCTTATTCTTAAAATTGAAAATCAATCTGATTTGAAGGTGAAAGTCATTAGATCTGACAATGGTTCTGAATTTAAGAACTATGAGCTAAACAGTTTTTGTGAAAGTAAAGGTATTGAAAGACAGTTTAGTGCTCCTAGGACTCCCCAACAGAATGGAGTTGCTGAGAGAAGGAATAGGACTTTGATAGAGGCTGCTAGGTCAATGTTAGCCGATTCTAGACTTCCAATGACATTCTGGGCAGAAGCAGTGAACACTGCCTGCTATGTTCAGAATAGAGTACAAGTAGTCAAGTCCAAAGGGAAAACTCCTTATGAGTTGTTTCTCAAGAGAAAACCTTTAATCAACTTCTTCAAACCGTTTGGTTGTCCGTGCACTATCCTTAATACCAAGTCACAGTTAGGCAAGTTTGAGAGTAAGGCTGAAGAAGGTTTCTTTGTAGGATACTCCACTCAAAGTAAAGCTTATAGAGTTTTTAACAATGTCACTAGAATCATAGAAGAGAGTATGAATATCTCTTTCAATGAAAATAGGATCAATATTGCAGGTAATGGACCTGATTGGTTATTTGATATTGATGCATTGTCTAAATCTCTTTCTTTTGAGTATTCTACTGAAACAGCTACAGGTACCTCAACAACTGTTGGTGAAAGTCATCAAACATCTTCCTCCAGCCCAAACAGTTTTGATACTGTTAGCTCAAAACCAACAACTATTGGTTCAAACAAAGTTACTGAAGACTTTGTTGTGATTCCTATGCTTCAACAAGAGTTCTCCAACGTTGTTGATCCATTGATGGATGCTGAATTTTTAAAGGACATGGAATCCCATGATCCTCAACATCACACTGACTCTGCTGATCAAGTGTGTGATAACGCTGAAAATTCAAGTGAATGTGAATTTGATCTATCTAATCTAGGGGATGAACTGACTGAAGAAAACATTCCTACATCAAGAGTTCACAAGATTCATCCAATATCACAAATAATTGGAAATCCAACCACTCCTATCAGAACAAGAAATATGCTGCAAAATGAAAATAGTGGTGTGGATCTTGCCCAATTTGACGTGAATGCTTGCTTTTTGTCTCAAATAGAACCAAAGAAAGCAATTGAGGCATTGAAAGATCCTTCATGGGTAGAGGCAATGCAAGAGGAGCTCTTACAATTTCAAATTCAGCAAGTTTGGAAGTTGGTTGAGCTTCCAAGAGGTAAAAGAGTAATTGGCACCAAGTGGGTGTTCAGAAACAAGAAAGATGAAAGAGGAATTGTTATCAAGAACAAAGCAAGACTGGTTGCACAAGGCTACACACAAGAGGAAGGAATAGACTATGATGATGTTTTTGCACCTGTTGCAAGGATTGAAGCCATTAGGATATTTCTTGCTTTTGCAAGCTTCAAAGGATTTAAGGTGTATCAAATGGATGTCAAGTCTGCTTTTCTCTATGGCACTATTGATGAGGAGGTATATGTGTGTCAACCCCTGGCTTTGAAGACTCAAAGTACCCTGACAAGGTATATAGGTTAGATAAAGCCCTATATGGTCTACATCAAGCTCCTCGAGCTTGGTATGAGACATTGTCATCCTATCTCCTTGAGAATGGTTTTAAGAGAGGCACAATTGACAAAACATTGTTTACAAAGATTGTTAAAACAGAGATTTTGCTTGTTCAAATCTATGTTGATGATATAATCTTTGGATCCACAAATGACAGCTTGTGCAAAGAATTTGAAGTCATTATGCACAAAAGATTTCAGATGAGTTCAATGGGTGAACTCACATTTTTCTTGGGATTACAAGTCAAACAGAAGCCCACTGGTATTTTTCTAAGCCAATCTAAGTATGTCAAGGACATATTGGACAAGTTTGGCTATCAAGATGTGAAGCTGGCAAGTACTCCAATGGAAACACACAAACAGTTGGGAGCAGATTCTGAGGGGGAGGATGTTGATATACACCTCTATCGATCAATGATTGGTTCATTAATGTACTTAACTGCTTCTAGACCTGATATAATGTTTGCTGTTTGTGTTTGTGCCAGGTTCCAATGCAGTCCGAAGATGTCACACCTGTTTGCTGTAAAGAGAATCTTTAGATATCTCAAAGGCCAACCAAAATTGGGACTTTGGTATCCTAAAGATTCACCTTTTGATTTGGTGGCATATTCTGATAGTGACTATGGTGGAGCCAATGTGGACAGAAAATCAACCTCTGGAGGATGTCAATTCTTTGGATCAAGGCTGGTCTCATGGCAATGCAAGAAACAAACAACAGTTTCAACTTCAACAGCTGAGGCTGAATACATTGCTGCATCAAGCTGCTGTTCACAAGTGTTATGGATCCAAAATCAGCTTCTGGATTATGGTTTGTCTTTCTTAAATACTCCTATTTATGTTGATAACACCAGTGCTATTAGCATAGTTAATAATCCAGTGAAGCATTCTAAAACCAAGCACATTGAAATCAGATTTCACTTCATAAGAGACTGCAATGAAAAGAGATTAATCCAAGTTATGAAAATTCATACTGATGATCAATTAGCTGATTTGTTCACTAAAGCTTTTGATGTGAGCAGATTCAACTTTTTGATTTCCAACATTGGAATGATTAACTTGGACTAACAGTTGTTCATTATTCCATGTTTTTCACACTAACAGTTTGCAACTGTTAGTTACGTTTTCTAACAACTGTTATCCTTTAAGTATTCAGAGAGGGAAATGCAATTTCACACATCAGTTTTGGACATATCTGCTGACCTGTCTCACAAACAGTTTTTCACACTCGTGACTGTCCTTGTTATGAGGTAAAGGTAAATTCACTTTCTTGAATCAACAGTTCCAAACTGATAAAGGTGAGTCCTTTTGCTTGTTCTATAGTGCATTTGATATGACCAGTCACTGCATGCTATTAATGGAAATTACTGGATATTAATGGTCATTAATGGCTATTAACGGACATTAATGCCTCCTAGTTTCTCTATAAATAGTCTTGCACCCATCCTTCACAAATCACACCTACATTTGCACACTCTTCTCTCTGCAAATGGATACTAACTTCTTCTAATACTCCTCAAAGATATTAATGTTAGACAAAGTTATGTAACCATCCCTGCCCCATTTGTAAGAATGCATGAGCTTTGGCATCACTCATCATGTGTTCTTGGGATGCATGATGATCGGGATAGGTTTCCCTTGACACAATATCCAGATCCACGTAGGCCAAATAAACAAATTGATCATATTCGTATAAGAGGTGATTTTGAAATTTTCACTCTCTTTCATGAATTGCCTACACCATGTTGTCTAAGATTCGTCTTGAACCTAGCAGGCACTACAAACTCCGTAGTGTGGTTCAATGTTCGACGATATAATACTCGTAACCACCAGAGGGCCTCAGATGATGAGGCAGTGGAAGTCACTGTCTTCGATGACTAGTTCCACTGCACACCCACGAGGCAAATTATGACAATCGTCTCTGGTGATGCATAAGATGAGAAGGTCTACTGCACACCCATTGGTAGGTAGTATGTTTTGACAATTGTCTAAGGCTTATCAACAGTTGACTGAGAAAGTTGTCTACACTTACGGTGTAGATCATTGTTCTCCCACACCTACGAGACGGCCTTGCACAATTAGATAAGCAGTACCAACAATGGCTCGTGTATTACATGACCATTCTTTAAAGACAGGCTTCTCAGTAAGACGATGGTGGCACTGTAGAGGCTATTCTGAACTCGATTCTTAAATAACGAAGACAGTCTTGAGCAAGAATGTGAATGTGATGATGATTGTCTTCCCTTAAAGTTCAGATTTGATGATACAAACTGTTATCATTCATTTGTCATATGTAGATCTAGGAGTTAAGACAGTTCTTATAAGCTGTGTTTAGATCTATAGTACAAGACAGTTTTGTTTTTCTTTTCAACTTATTGTAGCTTAATTGTGATTATCTTGAATAAAATATATCTTATGTTGATGACTGTGTTCTCTAATGTTTTATTTTTATTGCTTCAGCATTTGATATATGTGAGCCGAAAGTTTGTTTGACAGTTGCACATTTATGTTTCAATCAATACTAACAGTTTTTCAACTGTTAGCATATGGCTTCGGCAACTGTTAGACAAAGTCCATGTGCAACTGAGGGGGAGAATTTCGTCAACTAAGGGCGAGAAATAAAGAACAGTTGTAAATCCTAAACAACTGTCAATTCATATAAATGATCAAACAAAAGGGAGTGAACTTTTGAATAACAGTTGTTACATCTTATGAAAACAGTTTCTCAACTGTTAGTTCATTTTTGTCCGTCAACTGTTAAGCTAGTAAAAACAGTTTCTCAACTGTTAGTTCATCTTTGTCCGTCAACTGTTAAGCTTTTAAAGGGTGCTTTGGTCTTTGCAGGATTTTGAAAGCCTTTGGATTACGTTCAACAATCGAAACATATATAAACCATTCCCTCCTCAGAGGTTTCTTTACGCATACTGAACTTCGTTTGAACGCTAAAACCCTAGAATTCTGCTATCAAATCGCCATGGCTCCCCTTCCATTCGTCAAGGAACATAACATGCTTGCTTTTCTTTCAAAACCTGATGATCTTCACACGTTTCACGATATGATTGATTATCTCTCAATGTCCAATCTCAATACTGCTCTCACCATCAACCCTACCATATACACTTCACACATTGATCAGTTTTGGAAACATGCTCAACTTCGAACAACTGATGACGTGCAATGGATTGATTCTACCATTGATGAGTTGACCGTCTCAATCTCTGAGGACACCATTCGCCAAATTCTACAACTCAATGATAGTGAGGGTGAGTATTCTGATTCAGTTTCACTAGATTTTTTGCATGCCGAGCTTGTTAAGCTTGGGTATGAGGGTCCTTCAGGGAAGGGAACATTCTATAAAGGACAATTTTGTGCTCACTGGAAGTATTTAATCCATACTTTTCCAGCAGTGCATTAGTCCTAAAAGAACAGGATGGAACGAGTTTGGAAGCAACATTGCTTTGGCCTTAATCTGTTTGGCCAACAATCGTTGCTTCAATTTCTCAAAATTAATTTTCAATGGCATGGTAAAACATCTAGGGACCAAGTATGGTCTCTTTTTGATGTATCCTCGATTTGTGCAAGTAGTGTTAAACTTTTTGTTGCCAAATCTGAAAACACACAAGAGGGTCATTATTCCCTCTGCTCATGTGGCTTCCACTTTGAGCAAACTGTTGATTAATGGCAAGAGTTTCTCTGGTGCCATAACTCCTCCACTCTCTGAAATGGTGGAGTTTCTGTCAAGAAACAGGACTGCCAGTGTTGAGCATGAAACCCATCGTATTGCTACACCACCAACACTGGAACCCACAGTCCAAGATACTCAAAATTCCCAACCTGCTTCTTTTGAAAGAGCTACAACACAAGCCCCTGCACTAAAAATATTTAGAAAGAAGAGGAAAACTGTTGGTGCTCCTTCCACCACAGTTAGAGAACCCCAAACTGTTAGCCCTGCACAGGTGCATTTACCTGTGCAGAATATCGAAAGGGAACCTTTGGTGCTGTCTCCCAAGCACAATGAGGAGGTGATCATTCCTCAAGAGGGTGATCATATGGTCTTTGAGGCTGACACTACTGTTTTATCTGCAAGGGATAAACAGGACAGTGTTAACATAGCTAAGACCTCAACCATGGCAACAGAGACTAGTAAAACAGTTTCTGGTAATCCCCAGAACCAAGAAAAGAGGGGTACTGATGGTGATACTCAGGGGAGTAAGCCACCAGTGAAAAATGTCGATGATATGGTCACAGTGGAAACACTAACTGACATTGAGACTAGACTGAAACAACATGCATTGACGGATCCTAACTTTGCACCTTACCTTGCTGCTCATTTACATCTAAAGAAAAGGATTGCTCTTCAAAACAAAAGGATAGTTTCTCAAGATGAGAAGATAAAAGAACTGACTAAACAGTTGGAGAAGGCAACCGAAGTACTCAAGGTGGTAGCAGTTCACAATGAGGTGTTAATAAGACAAGATAAGAAGTTGAACTTTCTTGATGAGAATCTGAAGAAAGCAACAAATGTTCTTCATACTCATGAGATGTTGCTTAAACCCAAATCCTTGGTGAAAACCTCTTCAACTGCTCAAGCTAAAGGAAAAAGAAAATCCAAGCAGGAAGAAGTTAAACAGACAGTTCCACAGGATAAACAAACAGTTGTTGCTACAACTGAACAAACAGTTGCAACCATTGACCCAACAGTTGCTGCTGAAGTTGTTGAAACAGTTGTTGTAGTTGATGAAACTGTTGTTGAAGATGTGCAAACAGCTGTAGTTGAAGAAGAAAGGTTATCAGCGGTGGATAGAGTGATGATTAACAGAATGGTTATGCAAGGTGATTATCCAACAACTGAAGCTTTCAGATCATGGTCCAAAGTCAAACAAAATTACTTAATTGAAATAGGTGCTCAAATTCTCAACATCAGCACATTTAAAATGGCTCAAAGGATCGATGATGGATGGCTAGAAGGAAAGGTAAAGAAGTTGGAACCACTTCCTCCTAAAGCAGGATTTAAAGGCATTGCTTTTGCTGAGAAACAGAAAGAAGAAAAGAAAGAAGAAAAGATGCCCCCTGTATCATTAAAAGGAAAGGAAGTAATGGTTGATATTCCCAAGCTGAAACTTTCTAAAGAACAGCAAGAAGAACGGGATAGGGAATATGCACAGAGATTGAATGCTGAGCTTGAATTGCAAGAACAATCAGATTTTGAGCTAGCTAAAAAGATAGGTGCTCAAATGACAAAAGAGTTAGAAGAAGAAGAGAAAAAGGAGAAGGAAGCTGCTGGTAAGGGAGTTAAAAGAAAAAGGGTAATAAAAGATAAAACAGTTACAGTTAAGCCAACCAAGAAACTTCCCACTTCAAACAAAGCTGCTGTGGTTCACAAAATTTTGAAAGATAAACTGACAGTAGACGTTCAGCAAGGGATTGACCAATTGGAAAAAGAATTAGGTGAAAAGTCTCATATTGTTGAATGGAAGTTTGAAGAAAAAGCAAATGACAAACATTGCATTACTATTGCAAGGGAAGATGGATCTGTTGAGGTATATGACAATTTTGTACAAATGATGACAAGAATCTCACCAGAAGATGTACAAGAATTGTATACATATGGAATTAAGCACTTTAGTGACCCAAATGAAGGAATCAAGATTTTGATGGAATATCTTACCAGCATTTGCAACCCATTGAAGATTATGCCCAAACTGACAGCAGAGGAAGCTTTTCCCATAAAGGCAGTGAAGGTATATGCAAGATCAAGGACGTATTACGTGGTAATGGGAAATGCATTGCATGAGTGGTTTGATTTGAACTTCATTGGGCATCACAAGACTAAGCTGGAGTATTTTATTAAAGCTAAATTCCATGGAGACTCAAAACAGAAGGAAGACTTACTGAACAGATTCAAAAGGAGATTAGAAGAAATGTGACTCATTACTTATATTAATTTGTCTATGATCAAACCAACAACTTAAATGTATTATTCAATACTTTAAGTTAGGGGGAGATTGTTGGGAAATAATCTAAGTTATTGAGCATGAAAATGAGAACTGTTTGGTAAAGGTTGGTGAAACAGTTTAAAACTGTTTGTTGAAAATATGAAAACAGTTGAGAACTGTTAGTATAAACTACTACAACTGTTTGAAGACCTTGAAGCTGAAGACTGTTAGAAGACTAAAGAACTGTTGTGTTCATTAAACAGTTTCTGTTGAGCTATATTTGGAAAATCCTATCTTAGAAGATATCTCGAAATACTTTGAAGATTATCAAGATTATCTCAGAAGATAGAAGATTACCTAACTGTCAACAATTCAAGGAGGATCAAGAGTCTATATATACTTCATTAGATGATCAATTGATGATGACGACTTGATCTCATTATTCAAAGCATTTGTTCTTATTGTTATTTATTTTTTTCTGAAAGTGTTTTAGCCTCTAAGTTTCTTGTTGAAACCTAAGAACAGTCTGTGTTCTTCGTCTAACAGAATAAGTTAGATTGGGGGTGAAGTTTGCTTTTGTAATCATTCTGGTTGGTTAATAAAACTACTGTTTGATTGAATTAATCTTTGCTTAAAACCTTCTTTAATCAATTAAGTGTGATTCCGCAACTTCTTAGTTGATTGTGATCATAGTTAAAGATTAACTTTTATATTACTCTGATTTATTATTTAAAAGTTAGTTCTTGTTATTTGATATAATATATCCGATCCTGACAGCATGAGCTGTGTGGAAGGCGCGTGTGGCAACTCGCAAGGTCGATTGTCGAGCTCTAGCCGAGTCGACCATTGGGCTAGAGTACCACCGTGTATCTTGATGGTTGATTTACAATTTCAAATTAATCTTTCATATGGTCGTCGAGCTCTAGCCGAGGTCATGTAAAATATTAATTTGGGATTGGTGTGGAGGGATCAAACATGCCAAACTTGTCACAATGGTTGTCAAGTAGGATCCCGCAAGGAACTAAGAGTTGCAATAATGGATTGCAATCGGTCAATGGTTTCCGGCCTAAATAACGTTGCCACGTGATCCGCGGAAAACCTGTCAAGGTGCAAGGTGAAATAAGGTTCTTAGCCCTTGTTAAAATAGTTGTTTTTCATTAAACATTTGGGGTAATTATTTTAACGATGATTTCAATCAAACTAACCAAATCTACTTTGCTTATTATAGATGGCATCAACTAGCACCAACCACACCACGTCAAACATATCCTTAAGAGTGTTTCTCGAGAAGGATAAGCTCGATGGGACCAATTTTATGGATTGGTCACGGCAACTACGGATTGTCCTCCGTCATGAGGACAAGTTGGCCACCATTGAGTAACCCATCCCCGAGGTCCCTACATCCAACGCGAGTAGGGTCGTTAGAGAGGCTTATGAGAAACGCCTCAAAGACATCACCGAGGTTACTTGCCTCATGCTTAGCACTATGAGCTGCGACTTGCAAAAGTCGATGGAGCACTTGAGTGCTTATGACATGGTGCGCGAGTTGTCGGACATCTTCCAACAACAAGCCAAGCAAGAACGGTATGGTTGTCTCAACGACCTTCTCGGTTTCCGGTTGCATGAGGGCGGGAACATGTCCCACCACGTTCTAAAGATGAAAGCGTTGGAATTTTCCATATCGAGAGAGATGCAAGTAGACTTGATTCTACGGTCTCTCCCACCGTCATATGATCAATTTGTTATGAGTTATCATATGCACGGGATGGACAAATCCCTCATGGAATTGCATGGTATGTTGTGGACTGCTGAGTCCAACATGACCAAGCAAAATCCATCTACCTCCGTTCCCGTCTTGGCCATCAAGGAGGGTGAGTCCAAGAAGAGGAAGAAACCGGCCTCTACCCCTAAAGGGAAAGGCAAGGGTAAGGTTGGGGCTCCCAAGCCGAACCCTGCCCCGGAGCCGAAGCCGAAGGGACCTATCCCTCAAGTTAAGATTCCGGAGGAGGCGACTTGCTTCTTCTGTGGGGCTAAGGGACACATGTGCCGGAGCTTCCCTAAGTACCTAGAAGGCCTAAAGAAGCTACGAGCTTCGGGAGCAGGTGCTTCTACTTCAGGTACGTTTGTGATTAAACTCCATCATACTTCTACATCTAATGGCTGGGTTTTAGATACCGGCTGTGGCACTAACATTTGTTATATGGTGCAGGTGCTAAAGGAAAGTAGAAGGCTGAGAGATGGGGAGCTGGAGCTAACAATGGGAAACAAGGAGGTTGTCCCGGTGTTAGAGAAAGGAAGTGTAGAGCTTACTTTCAAGACTGGCTTTTCTATTATTTTGAAAGATGTATGTTATTCGCCACTTGTGGCAAGGAACATTTTATCATTTTATGCTTTGTATGACGATGGATATTTGTTTAAATTTGAAAATGGTTTTAGCTTATGATTTAAAAATGATGTTTGTTATTTTAAAGCTTATACATGTCGTGGTATATACGAAGCCGATGCATACATAGAAAATAATAGAGCAATCATGAACATTGATTCTGGATCCAAAAATGGTTTGGATAAGTTTTCCTTATGGCATAGTCGTCTTGGCCATATAAACAAGAAACGCATCACCAAGCTCCAATCGGATGGGATGTTGGAATCCTTTAACATCGGGTCAAATGAAGTATGCGAATCCTGTTTATTAGGCAAGATAACTAAGTCACCCTTTACCGGTGTGAGTGAAAGGGCTAAATGCTTGTAGGAAATAGTGCATACGGATGTATGCGGTCCTTTCAAGCATGTTACAAGGAACAACTCAAGATACTTCGTTACGTTTACTGATGATTTCAGTAGATATGGATATGTCTACTTGATTAGGCCAAAGTCTGAGGCCTTTGAGGTCTTTAAGACATTCCAAAACGATGTCCAGAATCAATTGGGCAAGAATATCAAAGTACTTCTCTCCGATAGGGGTGGCGAGTACTTAAGCTCGGAGTTCCGTGATCATCTTGTTAGTTGTGGGATTACGCAACTAACTCCTCCTAGGATGCCACAATTAAATGGTGTCGCCGAGCGGAGGAATCGAACTTTGGTGGACATGGTCCGGTCGATGATGAGTCGCACGGAAGTACCCATAAGCTTTTGGGGGTACACTCTCGAGTCGGCGGTTAGGATCCTTAATCTCGTACCGACAAAGAAGGTCCAGAAGACACCTTATGAGATGTGGCATGGAGTTGCTCCAAAGATAGCATATCTCAAGGTTTGGGGATATCCTGCCTTCGTGAGACGAGAGGTAGAGGACAAACTCGAACCAAGGTTTGAAAGGTGTTACTTCATTGGGTATCCAACTGGAGGCATGGGATATACATTCTACAAACCTTTTGAAAACAAAGTGTTTATCACGAGAAGGGTTGTGTTCCTTGAAAGGGAACTTATATCCATGCAATCAGGTAAGAGGATTGATCTTGAAGAGATTCAAGAACCCAATGGGAAAGGGACAAGTGTCGGCACTAGCAATCAACCCGAAGTGGTTGAAACCGAGCAAGAGGATGCGTCGGTACCTGACAACACTCCATTAATTCCTCGTAGGTCCGGTAGACCACGTCAAGAGCCAGAGAGATATGGGTTTCTCATATCTGAGGGCAATGACTTATTGGTGGGTCATGATGAACCGACCAACTACCGGGAAGCCGTAGCGGGCACTGAGTCTGCTAGGTGGAAGGAAGCAATGGAGACTGACATGCAATCCATGTCGGATAACCAAGTATGGGAATTGGTTGATCCTACACCCGGGTATAAGACAGTGGGATGTAAATGGGTCTTCAAGAAGAAGACCGGCATGGATGGATCTGTAGATACCTTCAAAGCCCGACTGGTGGTGAATGGTTTCACGCAAACTCATGGGATTGACTATGAGGAAACCTTTTCACCAGTGACCATGTTGAAGTCTATCCGAATACTCATGGCCATAGCTGCGTTTTATGATTATGAGATATGGCAAATGGATGTAAAAACCGCCTTCCTTAACGGGAAGCTAAGTGAAGAGGTGTTTATGATACAACCCGAGGGTTTTGTACATTCTGAGTATCCTGATAGAGTCTGCAAGTTAAAGAAGTCTATTTATGGACTTAAACAAGCATCTCGTAGCTGGAACCTGTGCTTTGATGAGAAAATCAAAGAGTTTGGATTTTCGAAAAGCAACGATGAACCATGCGTATATGTCAGGGCTAGTGGGAGCGCTGTAGTATTCCTTGTCCTATATGTAGATGATATTCTACTTATTGGAAACGACGTCCCAACCTTGAAAGAGGTTAAGACTTTTCTTGGGAGTTGTTTTTCTATGAAGGACTTGGGAGATGCGGCGTATATCTTGGGCATAGAGATCTATAGAGATAGATCTAAAAGGCTAATAGGGCTTAGCCAAAGTGCATATGTCGACAAGGTCTTGAAACGATTCAAGATGGAGGACTCTAAGAGGGGTAACACCCCTATGTTGTATGGAGTGACTTTGAGCAAGTCTCAATGTCATAGTTCCAAGGAGGAACTTGACGTAATGAAGAGGGTTCCGTATGCTTCGGCAGTGGGATAAATCATGTACGCCATTCTATGCACTCGTCCTGATGTATCGTTTGCCTTGAGCATGACGAGTAGATATCAGGCTAATCCCGGGCAAGCCCATTGGACTTCAGTTAAGAACATTCTCGAGTATCTTCGGAGGAAAAAGGAGATGTTCTTAGTGTATGGTGGTAAGGAAGAGCTGAGAGTACATGGTTACTCTGACGCGAGCTTCCAAACTGATAAGGACGACTGCCGATCACAATCGGGGTTCGTGTTCCTTCTCAATGGTGGTGCTATAAGTTGGAGGAGCTCCAAGCAAGACACCGTAGCTGATTCAACTACCGAGTCGGAGTACATTGCGGCTAGTGCAGCAGCTAAAGAGGCAGTATGGATGAGGAAGTTCATCCAAGACCTTGGAGTGGTTCCTAGCATATCCGACCCTATTGAGATCTTTTGTGACAGTGATGGTGCGGTGTCTTTAGCTAATGAACCAAGGGCTCATAAGCGGACGAGGCACATTCCTCGCAAATATCACTTCATCAGAGATATTATTGAGAGTCGTGATATTGCCATCAACAGAGTAGCATCGGAGGGCAATTTGGCTGATCCGCGGCGCGTTATTCTAACAGTCTGCATGCAACTTTTAGTCATTTCAACCTCCACACATGCCCAATGCATGTGCGACCTTTTCTGGAGAGTCAGGCCGGCCAGGGGAGATCAAGTGGCATCTTGGGTCTTTAAAAGATAACCTTTTGTCCTTGGTTTGGATCCTTTTGCCAAATTAACAAGAAAACCTACTTAGTTCTTTAAACTTTTAGAGTGAGTTTTTGCTCCAGAAAACAAGTCCAGTTTTTGGCAAGTTGTAGGCTGTTCTCAAGGGATTTCAAGGCTTTGAAGATCCTTTGAACTTGCTAGTACAAGGAGGTGGTACAAACCCGGGGTGGACTTCAATAGAGGAAGCCTTCTTTGGTGTTATTGTCTTCATATCTTCATCAAGTCGCTTCTGGAGCTAAGTAGCAGGGTATAACCTCTTCTCTTTCTGTTTTACATGTTGCTTAAGTTAGCTATAGAGTTTGGTCCATGGTTTGGGGTTTTATGCTTTGATTACTTGTACTTTATGCTTTGTATGTTGTACCTTATTGCTTCCGCTGTGTACATAGAACCCCAACAGTATGGGCCTATTAGGTCATACACCGGGGTCTAACCTGACAGCAACTTAAGTTAAGTGACCAAATATGGCAAAAGACAAAAGTTGACATTGCAGGCTGTGTTAGCGCCGCTAACTCTTAGGGATTAGCGCCGCTAAGTCCTAGATGTTAGCGCCGCTACGACTGCATGTACTTTGTGTTAAATCACTGACAGGGCGCGTTAGCGCCGCTAACTAGTTTGAGTTAGCGCCGCTAACCCTGCCAGTGCCATTTGTCAAATCCACCTCCAAAACAGACCAATGCATGTGGGTTTCCAACTCTCGAGACTTGGCCGGTTTGGTGGGGTTAATAGAAGAATTCTGGAACATTTTAGAGGTGGTGAATTCACTTTTCTCTCTAGGTGTAAACACACACACATTGTTTTCTCTAAAGTGCCTTAGTGACTTTGAGAGAGATAGTTTGAGAAAAGAAAGCTACACAAGTTCAAGTTCCAGATTGTTGGTCTCGTTTAATGCTGTTCCAGAGGTGGTATTCAAAGTGAAGTATCACTAGAGGCGAGATAGCTCTCGAGGTTGGCGTGTTACCGGGGTACTACCCATTAGTTGATCCGCGTTTTATTCTTGGAGCATCACCACCACGAGACAACAAGTTTTCTGGAGCTAAGGAGAAAGGTATAACCCTCTTTCCTTCTTTCAAGTTGCATTTCTTTACATAGAGTTTGGTCCATTTTGAGATTTCTTGTTTTCATGCTTTATTGGCTTGTACATTAGGCTTTATATGTTGTACCTTGCTTCCGCTTCTAGCCCATGAAATCCCAATAGTGGTATCAGAGCCACCTCTATGTTAGATTTGCACTTGGTGGCTTGAAAAATCCTGAAATCGGAATGTTTGTTTTCTCTTCGAACAGGGTTAGCGGCGCTAACATCGAGTTAGTGGCGCTAACTCATAAAACTTAGCGGCGCTAACACGCTGTTACAGATTTTGGTCTTAAAGTTAAAAACAGTTTTGATCTCGGGTATTTTTGGCATTTTTTGATTCTGGAAATTTGTTCCAGATTTTGTTTTGGTAATTTTGTTACCATTTTGTTATGTTTGGTTGTATGTGGTTGATTTGAAATTGGTAAGCTTGCCTTTCACCTTGTGGTTGACTTTGTGTGATTGGATGCATTTGGTGATTTTTTAATCACATTGGGCTGTAAGTTTATTAAATTTGATATATTTGTAATAATATTGTGGCTTGCATGCAATTTCATTCATCCGTGTAATTGTAATAGCTAAAATAGGAAACTTGTGGCTTGTATGCCATTTATTTTCTATTTGTATGTTTTGTACAATTTGGATGAAAACACACAATTTGGAGTCGGAAGGAGATGGAGCATGTCCATAGAAGCCGGTGAAGTCCATTGGAGATAGCGGTTCTAGTGGGAGCTCGCATTGAAGACCTTCCGTCCCTTAGTTTGACCACGTTCTACCCGTTTTGGCTCACGGGAAGAACGCATAGGATTTATGGCAAGGGTTACCAATTTATTTCGAATATGTGCGTGTGATGTGATTTTATTATTTCTTGCATGGTTTGCTTAGGATTCGCATGCTAGATAATTTTTCGAAAATTAATAAAATCACAAGAGATTTGGTAAAAATGGTTTACAACTCTCTCGCGCGCTCACATAGAAGATTAACTCACCTAGTGGAAATAGGTTTGTCACTAAACAAGTTAATCTGTAACCAAGCCGGAAACAAAAGCCCGTTTTCATAAAACGTAAATTTTGCACCATCCGTAAGTCGATACCACCCGAATCTAGATTTATGAGATTTGGTTGTCGAGCTTAGCACTAGCCAACTCTCATAAAACTGTGTGGAAGGTGCGTGTGGCAAATTCAAAATTTTGGTTGTAGAGTCAATTTTGGTGGGTTTGACATCGTATGTCTTGACGGACGATTTGCAATTACAAATAAAAATCTTTGAGTGATTGTCGAGCTTAGCACGAGTCAACCAAAAATTTTAATTTGGAATTGGTGCAAGTAGGGATCAAACATGCCAAACGACCGATGGTTATCGTAGGATCCCGCAAGTGTCTAAGAGTTGCAATAGTGATTGCAATCGGTAAAATGGTTATCGGCCTAAATAGCTCCATGAAGTGATCCGCGGAAAACCCGTCATGGATTGGAATGAAATATGGTTCTTAGCCCTTGTTAAAATATTTTCGAGACAATATGAGTAATTATTTTAACGAGGATTAAATCAAACTAACTAATTCGCGTACTCTCTTAAATTATACGATGTCGAATCAAAACCACACCACGTCGAATTTTTCAACACGCAGGTTCCTTGAAACGGAAAACTCACGGGAGTGAACTTTGTTGATTGGCTTAGGCAATTGAGAATTGTCCGACGTGCCGAGTCTAAGGTGCACATTCTTGAGGAACCCCTTCCTGAACCAGCTGCTATCAATGCGGAATGAACTATCCGATATAAGTATGAAAAGCGTATTCGGGATACTCACGATGTTGCTTGTCTCATGTTATCAAGTTTGAGCTTAGAACTACGAAAGCAATTTGAGCACATGACTGTGTATGACATGATTAACAAGCTGAAGGATGTATTCCAACAGCAAGTTAGGCAAGAACATTATGAGCGTGTTAAGAGTTTAACCGGTTGTAAGATGCTGGAAGGCGGGAGTGTAAGTGCCCATGTTTTGAAGATGAAATCATACATGGACCAAATGGAGATACTAGGATTTCCTGTATGGGAGGGAGCTTGGTGTGAATTTCATACTTCAGTCTCTGCCCGCCACATATGAAAAGTTTGTAAAGGACTATCATATGCATGGAAAGGAAATATCTATAGATGAATTGCATGGAATGTTGAAGGTTGTAGAGTCTAACATTTCCAAGCATGCATCATCCTCATCCACTCTCGTACTTGGTTATAAGGAACAACACATTACGAGGAAGAAGAAATCGATCCCATCAGAAGATGTTGGAGTATCCAAGCTTGCTTCAAGTTTTGAGTCTATGGACATTGATGATGTGTCTAAGGAGACTCAACAAGGGGTGGTTTGCTACTTCTGCGGAAGATTTGGGGATTGGGGCCGTCATGCCTGCCCTTCGTGCCGAGAGGATATAAAACTTCTCAGAAAAGATAGAGTTAATTTTCCTACTTGAGATACATTCATGATTTTACTTCATTGCTATTCCTTAATAAGCTGGGTTGTTTACCCGAGCTATGAGACTCACGTTTGTCACAAATTTATTTTGTTACAAAGTGTAGGTCTGTTCGTTGCAAGAAGGAAGAGCTTGAAGAACCGGATCTCTGAAGAAGAAATTTTGTTGATTGTCTTCTACAAGAGAATTGGGAGTGTTGGTCTCACCATTAATTCCGGATTAATTATTACCTTTTGTTTGTATGCCCTGCGTGGCAAGACTTGCTTTATTGTATGTTCTTTCGAAGATGATGGATATATTTTGAATCTTGTTTTTTGTTGAAAAAAATAAGAGATTTTTCACTATAATGGTTTCATTTCAAATTTGATCCATATCAATGCTTATGTGTTATTTTTGACCATTTAGGTGCACAAATACACATTTGATGATGATGGATATGACTTAGAATTGAAACATTTTGAAAAATTATTTTAAGATGTTTTATCAAAACATATCCATATCATTGCATGCATAAAGGCTCGTTATAAGTAATAAGGCAATCATGAATAATTGATTTTTACATCCAAATATGGTTTGGATACGTTAGCTCTATGGCATAATCAAATTTGATCAAGTAAACAACATGTACATCACTTAGATCCATGTGGTTAGGATCTTTGTAAAAGTTTAGCCTCGGGCTAAATGAAAGATATAAATATTGTTTATTGGACTAGGAGGATTAAGAAATCCTTCACCTGTGTTGGTAGGAAGGATTATAACTTGTTGGATTTTTTATCACACTTGTGTGGATAATCCGTTCAAGTATGCCATATAGAGTGACACTAGTAAGATTCTTTATCACCATCTTTATGATAGTTGTTGGGAGAATGTTTAACTAGATAAAAGGTTTGTGTCTGGTGTTCAGAAATAACTTAAGAGGATTAAGAATCAATAAGGTCATATAGATATCGATTCTTAGATCTAGATAAGATGCTAAGTTTCTATTATCTATATTAGTTTGAACATGAAATGAATCATGGGTTTAACCCATAATTCGTTTTCTCTAAGAAACACATTTCTATATGGTGTTACTTTAAAGAAAACCGGATATCTTTGTTGATGATCTGGTAAATGGCAGGCCTAAAACATGTATTCAATGTGATTGGTATACATTAATTTTATGAACCAAGTCCTAAATCTAAAACACAACATTATGGTCACTTAAGCATCCAATGAGATTTTGACTAGAAAGAGTCCTTTGCTTGTCAATCTCATAACTTAAAATTATCCAGTCTACATTCAGTGGGAGATGGATGAATTATAAATTAAGTTGATGCTCATATATTTAAGTAGTTCATATGAGTTTTGGAAATTGTTTCTTAAACTTATGGAAACCATATTTAGTTTCTCAAAAGGAAGAAGACAATTTACAAAAGCATTCTAGTGGAAGAATGTAAAACTTAAATAAGAGACATAATGTTGACACTAGCATTTAATCAGCATAGAGATGCTGGTAATACCTGACAATATCCATTGCTTCTATAAATCTGATGGAATTCAAGAAGGTTGTTTAGATATGAGGTTGTCATATTTTAGCAACAGCAGCTTGATGGTAAATCATTGTGATGTTACCATTCATCGGAAACATAGTGGGACCCTGAGTTCACTAGTGAATATAAGAAGATAATGGTATACATAGGTGTATCCCATTTGATGCATCCAAGTAATTGACTTGGGTTAATCCCACACCTAAGGTGTTATCCAAAAAGGGTGAAGGGAATAACAAATATGCAATCATAGACAACTTCAAATGCCGACTAGAGACAAAGTCTTTCATATCGAGAATATGGAAACATGTTCTAGTGGCTATGTTGAAGATGACTTAGATAAAAGTGAAATATTGTTGTCACCTTGAGGAAACAAGTTAGTTCACTTGGACGTAAGAGACCTGCATCCTTCATATGCTTAAGGCATTTTCCGAGGTTCTTACGCATCCATAATATCCAGATTAGGTCTGGATTATGTGAAGCATTGTTGTCGCTTTGGGGAAACAAGTAAGATCACATGGAAATAAGAAGACCTTGATCCTTCACAGGATTAAGTTGAGGAAATGTTTGAAGCATGTTCCGAGGTCTTATATATCCATTATGTCCAAGTTGTGTCCATGACTAAAGTCAGCAAAACTTGCATCTTGCGGATGTAATCCTGCTTTACGAGAAAGTCAAAGGAATGAGTTTTCTAGAAAGCTAGATTAAGCCATATACTCTTGTCAGGGCTAGTGGGAGCTTCATGTGTTCCTAGTAAAATATACTCAATGAAAATAATGTCCTAATTTAGGGTTGTTCTCAACCTATTGATGAAATTATTGTTACATGAGTATAAATAGAGAATATGGAATCAAGTGGATTCTAAATTAAAGAAATACTGATGTATGTTCTTGATGTTCGAGGTAAATAAAGTTGTCTTGAGGAAGTTATTACTGCAAGCAAATTTATACTTGTATGACTGTCGATTTTCTTTTAATCGATGTTTTGAATATACAAATATGTGGTGTAGTTATGACATTTAGATTCAAATGAGTGTCATTGGCCCTATTGTGTACTTCGGTAACATTGAGGGTATGTCGACTCTACCAAAAGTGAGTGTCAGTGACTCTATTGTGAACTTCGGTTACATTGAGGGTATGTCGACTCTAATAATCATAAGTGTCATTAATCCTATTGTTGACTTCGGTAACATTGAGGATATGACAATTATGACAATATTTGATCTCTTTGATAAACACTTTGCAAGTGGTATAATAAGAGAATACAAAAGAGTACAAAGGGATATCGTGTAGATAATCCCACAATTAAGCCGTTGTCAAATACTAGTGATGAATTTCATACTAGGTATAATAACATTGCTTGTGCTTATGACTAGGCTTGAATATTGTTTTAGTAAATATATGATTTACTTATAAGCTTTGGGAACGGTAAGCAGTATTGCTCACTGATGATTGTATCGATATATAGTGGGTCTATATATACACATGATGCGGTTACCTTCATTGGTCTTTACTGTGTTCCATCTTAGCATGTTTAATCACTTCCCAGAATGTTTATACATTCTAAATTTCCACAGCTAGTCATTCTTCAAGGGAAAGAAGTTTGAAATAAGGCTGAGGTTAGGTGTTGGTTGTGCATTGATCAAGAATTGAAAGCATGAAACGCAACAGTAACCTGTGCTTGAAAAGAGTTTCAAGTGACTGGAAGACCCACACCTTAGTTCACTTCATGGATCATGGTCAAAGAGTGACAAAGAAGGATAATATCATTACGTCCTTCGACCTGAGATGTATGAATTACTATAGCATGAAACTTTCTTACTTCGGCTATTTCAAAACATAGTTCGTAACTGGCTATTATAAAAGGAATAGTTAAGTAAGATAAGGTTCACGCTATGGGATTGTACAGTCAACCGAATTTGGTCCTCTGGTATGAGAGATATTCCTGGGCCCCTCGATGATTGGGCGCTGACCCCAAAATAAGCATGGCCATGCGCTAAGGAATATTGATTGAGAATCATATATGTCCTTAAATTTTGGTCACCACCAATCAAGATCGAGAAACATAATCGTGAACGATCTGGAGATTGACATATTAATCCATGTCTCGTGTTCACAAGGATATCGCGAATAAAAAGATGTTTGATCACTTATCAAATAGGACCTCTACGTACTTTTGTAGGTTATGGTTTTCTGCTAAGAAGCGGAACCCATACTGACTTGGGGGCATTGATGCTTTTGCTAGAGGCCGCTCTTTCTCTGTGGTCACATAGGTACGGTGCATTATGTGCAAGTGGGAGTTTGTTAGAAATATGCCCATTAATGCACGTACGCCATATGGACCGCTGCTGATGATGTGTGGGCCTATTGGGTCATACACGGGGGTCTAACCTGACAGCAACTTAAGTTAAGGGACCAAATATGGCAAAAGACAAAAGTTGACATCGCAGGTTGCGTTAGCGCCACTAACTCTTAGGGATTAGCGCCGCTAAGTCCAAGATGTTAGCGCCGCTACGGCTGCATGTACTTTGTGTTAAATCACTGACAGGGCGCGTTAGCGCCGCCAACTTGTGGTTAGCACCGCTAACCCTGCCAGTGCCATTTGTCAAATCCACCTCCAAAACTGACCAATGCATGTGGGTTTCTAACTCTCGAGACTTGGCCGGTTTGGTGGGGTTATTAGACGAATTCTGGAACATTTTAGAGGTGGTGAACTCACTTTTCTCTCTAGGTGTAAACACACATACATTGTTTTCTCTAAAGTGCCTTAGTGACTTTGAGAGAGATAGTTTGAGAAAAGAAAGCTACACAAGTTCAAGTTCCAGATTGTTGGTCTCGTTTAATGCTGTTCCAGAGGTGGTATTCAAAGTGAAGTATCACTAGAGGCGAGCTAGCTCTCGAGGTTGGCGTGTTACCGGGGTACTACCCATTAGTTGGTCCGCGTTTTATTCTTGGAGCATCACCACCACGAGACAACATATCCCTCTGTCCTTCTTTCAAGTTGCATTTCTTTACATAAAGTTTGGTCCATTTTGGGATATCTTGTTTTCATGCTTTATTGGCTTGTACATTGGGCTTTATATGTTGTACCTTGCTTCCACTGCTAGCCCATGAAATCCCATCAGACCCAATAGGGACGTACTTCATCAGCAGTAACATCAATGTACTTGTGTCAGTGGGTACACTCAAACAGACTCCCACTTGCACATGATACAACGTACCCAGAGGTATCGCAGATAGGGAGCGGCCTCTAGCAAGGCATCCCTGCCCCCAAGTCAGTACGAGGTATGGCATCCCATAGACAAGTACCAATTCACAACCCAAAGGTTTGAAATGGCCCTATGGATAAGTGATTAACCATCCTTTTGTTCGCAATATCCATGCGAAGGCGAGACATGGTACTATGTCATTCTCAGTCCTTCACGATTATGTTTCTCGATTGAGATTGGTGGTGACCAAAATAAACAAGTTGCAATCGATTACCCAAATCATTGCACACTCGAGCACGGCCATGCATTTTGGTGTCAGCGCCCAATCATCGAAGGGCCCAGGGATATCTCTCTAAATAGAGGAACAAATTCTTTTGACTTCATTGCCCACCATAGTGATCATACTGTGCCCAGCTACTCCCTTTATAACATCCAGTTACGGACTGCGTTTGAAAGCAACCAGAGCAAAGCAAACCAAAGTGATGTAGACACATGCATCTCCAGTATGAGGATGAACTGATATTAAAATCCTGAATCACTCATGACAAGTACCACAAAGTGAGTTCAGGTGTGGGTCATCCAGTCACTTGAAACCCCTTTCAAGTACAGGCGAAGTATTGCGTCCCTGTGTCCGTATCACCATTGGACACTTGACCAATCACTTCCCTCAACCTTCCTTCTCATGAAGAATGACTTGCTGTGGACATTTAGAATGTATACACATTCAAAGAAGAGGTAAAACATGCAAAGTTGGAACACAATAAGGCTTACTGAGAGTACCCGCTACACGCGCATTATCAAACTCCTTTGATAATCGATACAAGCAGAAGCACAATATTGCTTAATGTTCACAAGAATAAAACATATCAAAACATGACTAAAACATACTGAAGCCAAGTTCATGCAGACCTTAGTATGACATTCATCAGTAGACTGCGTTGATGGGATTTCGATCATTTGTCCAAGCCGTTATACCTTCATTGTTTCAAAAAGAACCCAATAAGGCAAACAATGCTTCGGTTTCAAATTTATTGTGCATAAGCCATCGTACTCTCATTGTCTCAAAAGATCCCAATAGAGTTAGTGATGCTTGGGTCTCAGTGATCATATCCCTACTACAACCAACCACTTCCAAAGTATACGTTGATGGGATTTTGATCATTTGTCCAAGCAGTTATACCTTCATTGTTTCAAAAAGAACCCAATAAGGCAAACAATGCTTGGTTCATAATGATTGGCGTGTTTAAGCCATCGTACCCTCATTGTCTGAAAAGAACCAATGGAGTCAGCGATGCTTCAAGAAACACGTAAATTAACAACACCATATTTCGAAAAGGATCACAAGCCCCAATCAAGATCGGCGGTTATCCTTTAAAGTAGAAGCAATCACAAGAGTAACAACTCACTTTAAGCTTCTTCTAATTACATAGCACAAGAACATATATTCATATTTCTTGTATTCCATAAACTTCTATGAATATCCCATATTTATTATGGACGCATAATTCTCAATTTACACTTTTATCCAAGCTAAATCAAGACATTATCTCCAAAACCTAGTATGTTCTAGACATACAAAATAGGATTATAACAGCGCTCCCACTAGCTCTGGCATCTATCCAAGTTTCATCATTGCTTACTGAAAACTAAAACACTTGATTTTCTTAGCAAAGATTCCAAAACTTAGATTTATTCTAAGCCCATTAGGACTCCATATTTGTAGATTTCATAAGGATACTCAGGATGTAAAAGACCCTCGGACAGTGTTGTGAGAACTTCCTCATAAAATTCCTACAACGGAATGCGGTCTTTGCATCATACTGCCATAAACGGCATAAGCATCTTCTTAAACTTCAACATAACTACTGGAAGAATGTATTCATATGATTCCAACCCAATGGTTAATCATCATGAAACCTTTTCCTACCAGTCAGTATTTGAAGTTATCTACAAACTTATCTATGCAGATCTCATTCCCAAAAGATCTATTTACACCATCAGGTCAAAACCTAGGTGTTGGATTAACAAAGTCCAAAACTTGGAATACCAGCATGGAATGTATCTTATGTTATTACACTTCTCTTCTTAGCAGACTCAAGGGCCCAGTACAGCTTTCGGTAGTTGATGCATACATCACGTATCATCAATAAGTCATCGTCCTCAGATATAATAAATTATACCCTTCTGGTGTTATGACGACTCTTACCAGACATATGAAAAAGTAATAACTTTATGCCAAATACTCCAACATAGCCATGTTGAGTTTCAATCATTTCTGATCAAATGCTAGTGTCAACATCAGGTCTTTTATTTAAATCTCACGTTCTTCCACTGGAATGCTTCAGTTATTCCTTTCCCTTTTCGAGCAAGGTTCTCAAAAGGATATGAAATGAATATTTGAAACCTAGAAGAACTATTAAATACATTAGCATCGTCTAAGTTCATCCATCTCCCACTAAATGTAGACGGGATAACTCTAATATACGAGATAGACAAGCAAAGAACTATTTCTAGTCAAATCTCTTCAGATGCTAATTCGACCATCTTTGTTGATTTAAAACAAGAACATTGCCCGTCACTGCTCAAGTACACATATCCAGTAGGTTACTTAAGTTTAATCCATCAAGATGGAACCATAAACAATATGTTCCATTCCTCCACTTAGCGATCCATGTAAAACATGTATCCTAGGAGAAGTGAATTATGAGTCAACCTCACAATTCTTATGATAGTTTAGAAATTTAGAACGTAGATGCTCAACATCTCACAAGATTTAAGTATCTTTATTCCATTTTTGCCCTCTTTATTATTTAAATTTGTTACGGGTGAGTCTTGAACACCTCTCAGGTTTCAGACACTCGTCTAATAAATTAGACTTACCCATTCTTTCTACCATCATCGGTAAAGGTAACAAATCACATATACTTAATTCTTATGATTTTGCTTGAACGGTCTTTACACAAACGTGCAAACCTAAATCCAACAAGCTTTTATTCCTCTCACATTAACCACTGAAGGATTTCTTAGTTATTTAGCCTTATAAGCAAAATTTACAATCAACAATTGACGCATGGTCAAAAGATTCCAAGTTCCTAACCACATGGAGCTTGGTGATGCAAGTCTTGTTTATATGGTTAAATCAACTATTTCATAAGGATAAAAATTCAATAATCATTCATAATCATTCCATTACTTCCTTAAGCAAAAGCTTATCATAAATGCCAAGACATGAATAAACTTTGAAATAAATCTCGAAAACCCACATAATTCAAAGTAATATTCATCGTCATCAAAGACATAAAAGATACAATGCTTCTTGCCACGCAGGGCGTAAGACAAAGATCTAAATGAAGTAATAGTATAGCTGGATGGAATGGCAAGATTCTTCTTCCATTCCTTTTAGTTAGGGACAACCACCATGTTTCCCTCTCTAAGGTCCAGCTCTCCATGCTTGCATTACCTACTCCTGATAAACACCTACACTTTGCAACAAACAAGTTTGTGACAAACGTGAACGTTTTGACTAGCGTACAAAACCCAGTCTTTTAGAAGTAGAAGATCAATGGAGTTTGATCATGAATGTACCTGAAGTCGATGAGCTAACGTTATTCCGCTTTAGGATACTTAGCTCTTTCAGGCACTTAGGGTAGGAGTGACGGTGCCAATTTCCAATTTCTCCTGAGTGTGTCCCCAGTTATATTCAGTATACAAATAAGACTAGAGCTCCCTTTCCTGAGCAGTTTCATCTTCTTCCATATGCCTGGTGGGTGATGTGTGCATATCTCCATATAGATCAGTCATTTCATCAGCAAAGTCTTCATTAAGATCCACCCACCCAGTCTCAACTTGGTACTGCTCCTGAGGTATTTCACCATCTTCCAGATCAATAGGCCTCAGTTCAGATTCTTGCTGAGGTACATAAAGTACAATCTGCTTGTCAGCATTTTTGCGTTGTTATTGTTCATAGACTTCATCGGCCAATTGTTTTTGTTTATGTTGCTGACTGCTGGAACTAGTAACTGCTGATAATAAAGAGCTTAATGTTGTAACCGGTACTGTTGCAGCCACAGAGGGAGAGGACATGTACAGTCTTCTTATTTTCTCTCCCTCGGGTTGATCATTAGGGTCTTGATCATCCCGTCTCCTCTTGTAAGTCTTTGCCTGATCCTGACAAGTTTCTTCAAGTATTGTTAGTATGTCAGTAACCTTCTCCAGTGTAGTGTAGAACCCCTTTGTCACCCCGTCAATCTTTCTATTAACATCTTCATGAAACTCTTGAAAATTGTCCAAGGAAATTCCCTGTGGCCGTTGTTCATTACGAAGAGTTGTCAGAAGGTCTTGGTCATGAGCAGATTCGGGTCTTTGTTCAAGCAGTTTAACATATAGATGGCTCTTTAGGGCATCCACTGACATGTTTGCTGGATCAGGTTACAACTGAGGTTCAGGAGCTTGAGTTCTTGCAGTAAGGAGTGCTTCTATCCTATCTAACTTTTGATTTGTATTGGTTAATTGTTGTTGGAGAGGTGCCACGGCTTGTTGAATAGTTTCTTGTAGTTCTGCACGTGTAACAAACCCGGAATCACGGAGGCTTCCACTTGAGGTACCAGCCACAAAGGCAGCACCACCTACTGGAGCAACTTAGTTGTAGGCTCCAGCAGGATTTCCCTCTAATCCTCGAATGACACCTTGAGAGGTACCACCTATAGAAGTTGAGGAGACTTGTTTGACATACAAGTTTAGAGCATCAATTGGGATTCTTTGTTGTTCAAGATAAGCGGAAATCCGCGGTATATCAAATTGTGCATTGAAAGGAGTTGAGGACGAGGGAGGCGGTCCTCTAGTTTCAGTAGGTCGAACTCCCTATTGGAATTGACCTAGAGTATGTGCTATAGCCCAGTGCAATGAAGACGGTGCCTGTTGAGAGACACCGTAGTGGTTTGGTGGGGTTGAAGCTTTCACAGTAGGATAACCGCGACTTGTTCAATACGATACCCAAAAATGTTACGTCCCATAGCAGATGTGGCTTCTCAGCTTTATGGGGCTAGGGGTCCCTCAACACTCTCCTTTTCTTTTCTCTCCTCCTCACTCTCACTCGCACTTCTAACTTCCAAACTATTTCCTTCTTCACCACTACCAGGACCATACCCTGCATATTGATTCGGGGATAGTAAGGAATCAGGGATGACAGATCATATTTCAAAGGACAATTCCTTAGTGGCCTGGAGCTACTATTGTATTTTTGACTACTGGAATGTCAGGAATTTGGGTAGGAGGGTTAAGAGTAATGATAAGACCACCTATTTGATGAATGACAGTTTCAGTTTGAGAAGTGTGGGTTAAGTCACGAAAAGTTGTATGTGGGTCAGTGAGTTTCATGAAGGAAGGGGTGCTGTCTGCTGGTTGATCAATTGGTCTGTCAGGGGTGCTCATAGGAGATTGGACCGGTTCAAAAGAAGGGTCACCACCTGGTTGAGAGGCAGACTCAGCACTGGAGGTTTGGGAATTAGATGACTCAGACAGGTCAAGACCAAGATCTTCTAGGATAGTTTTGGTTTGGGTGGTTTGAACAGTGGTGGGATCAAAAGCATCCCCTCCCTCTCTAATTGCACCACCTTCACCTTCTTCTCCACCCCTCTCCTCAACATTTCCTCTCGGCTCTACCCGCTCAGCATCCCCCATAGATGTCTGAGTCCTAGTTTCTATCTCCTCACCTGGTACTACACCTCCCTGGGTAGGTATGGTCGGTGCTGGCACAACCAGAGGAGGTACTCCTACACTCGTCAAGGAGTAATATTGGGAAGGTTTGATATATATATATATATATATATATATATATATATATATATATATATATATATATATATATATATATATATATATATATATAAACAGTTTAGGAGTAACATAAGGTAAACCTGCCTGGCGAGGAATATCCGTATTATGATCCATCAAGTACTGGATAATCATGGGTATGAATCTCTGGTACAGCAGAAAATTGGCATCCTTCTTCCTCTGAGAATTTTTCCTCAGCATTGTTGCTTTGATGTCTTGGAAGAGCAGGAATGCTTAATCTATATGCAACTGATTTTCAGCTGCTACAAAGATTTTGAGCTGATGCTCCGTGGAAATTCGTACCCTGAACGCTTTGGAGTAAGACACCTCTGAAGCACCATCATGAATGTGTTGTACTTTGGATGCAGATTGGTTTGTTTAAACTGATTTTTCCTGGTGAGCTCTCCATCAAATCCCAATGCCCTTACTGCAACAAGGCAAGTCTCCTCATCCCTGATGTCATCAAAAGCTTTGGCCGGAGGCCTGTTGTTAGCTTTTGGCAATCTGAAAATTATTCTGAGGCGATTGATAGGAATATCAACTGTGTATACGTCAACCTCAGTATGGATGACTTCTTGCCAACTGTCATTTGTACGGACATCACAAGTTTTCCAAAAATTTTAGACGTAGAGCTCAGGAACATGTGTGCCGGTGGTGGATGGGTTGTATGTAAGGAGGTGGTTTAAAGGATGTATTTTCAGAATTTCAGTAACAATGGGGTAGGTATGGTTTTTGAACTTGTTAAGGTCAATGTAATGGTTGTTGTCATGAGTCCTTGAACTTGGGAACTTAGCTTGGGGCATTATCTCCTCGGGCTGAAGTACTACTTGAGCTATCTTATCTGCACAGATAGATAAAACAGTTATGTCAAAGATGTAGAGATATGCAAACAGACATCATTCTACTTTGTAGAACCTTTGAATTGTGGTCAAAGTTCAGTGAATGAGTCAAAGTTGACCAAATTTGACCAAAACTATCAAGTTTGAAAAATTTGATAAAACCCTAACTCTGAAATCCTCATTGTGTACATGATGATTTTAAGTATAAAAAAGTTGTTTTAATACTTTTAATATGTCAATTAGATAGCAACAAACAACTTTGTAGTACTTGAGTATAGTCCAAATATCATGATAACACCCTCTTTAGATCCAAAAATAGAATTTCAAGTGTAAGTTCATACACCTCAAGAACACTTTGTGAGATTTTTGACATATTGTTGCACCAAAGTATTCCCCATATGTTCTAAACATCCATCGCAAACTTAGATTGACCAAACAAGTTTGTTTCATGTCCCAAAAATCCATCCAAAGACTTGAACTTTGTCTATCGCTAATGGCTATTCTAAGGCCAAAAATCACTATTTTAACTCAAAATTTTCCAAATGTAATCCGTACAAGTTGTTACCTATATGTTCACAAGTGTTTTGAGACTAAAAGTGTAAATTTTTGCAGCGTAACGAGAGGATTTGTAAATTCTAGTAACCAAAAACTAGAAAGTTTATGTAAGTTTGAATTTCAATCGAGTGAGTGAACTAATGGGATCGGTGGACCAGTTATAAAGTGAAAGGGACATGTGTCATGTTCTGATTGGACCAACCAAGGTAAAAGGGTGTGGCTGATAGAGGCAATCGCATGGTAATTCCATGCTGCTGATAGAACCATGCGATTGGCCTTGAAACCTCTCTAAACTTCTAACACTGATGAATCGCATGCGATTCCTCTTTGGTATGTCAATTGCATGTGATTGACACTTGGTTCATAGTTAGCATGTTAGTCTATCACATGTTATTGAGCACTGGTGTTTCATCGCATGTGATTGGCCTTATGTTCATGTTAGGGTTCTCAGGGCACGCAACGGAAGCAAAGGTACAACATAGAAGGCCCAAAGTACAAGCACATAAAGCATAAAACGAAAACCCCAATAATGGACCAATCTCTATGAAATGAAATGCAACAAAACTGAGGGTAAAGGAGATTATACCAGCTCCTTAGCTCCAGCAAAATTTGATGAAGTGGTTGATTTTGTTCCTTGTGACTTGAACGAATCGACTATCGGATGGATACCCCGGCAACACGCCAAATCTCTTTAGCTAGGAAGCTCCCTTCGATTCTTCACAGTAGAAAACCGATGAGAGAACAGCAACCACGAACTTGGATCAACTTCTGGAACTAGAACCCTTTTAGAACTCTCCAAGTCTTTGTAGCACTTGAGAGAAAATAAACCAAAGTGTGTGTATATGTAATTCTAGCCAAGAGAGAGTAAGAGAGGGTTAAGCAGCCCTTTTATAAAGATTAGGACGCCACTTAACCTTCCCAAGCCGGCCAAGATCGATGATTACATAACTCCCATGCATTGGTTCACTTTTGAGGTGATATGACAAAAAGATGCCGTTTGGACTTAGCGGCGCTAACCCATACTTAGCGGCGCTAACTCTAAAGGGTTAGCGGCGCTAACGCGGCTAGTCAGTTGACTTGACATAAAGCCCATGCAGCCGTAGCGGCGCTATCCTATAGGACTTAGCGGCGCTAACTCCTAATAGTTAGCGGCGCTAACGTGGCCTGCGAAGTCAACTTTTCTCTTTTGCCATTTTTGATCCCTTTACTTAAGTTGCTGTCAGATTTGACCCCGGTGTATGACCCAATAGGCCCATACATCATCGGTAGTGATTCCAAATGGTATACTTGCATCGGTGGGCATATTCTAACAGTTCACAGTTCATGTTCATTACTTATATCGCATGCGATTGACCTATGGATCGTGGTTCAAGTTTCAATCCATGCGATAGTAATCCATATGATTGACCTTTCTTGTGTGTGAGCCAAGACTTAAAAATTTTTGTTTCTTCAGTTCAAGAAATCCCATGCGATAGAATCATAGTATGCAATTATGTTCAATTGAACACAAAACTTGAAAAATTTCTGAAAATTCTAAGTATCTGGATTTTAAGAAGTGAAAAAATGATTTCCCCAGATATCTTGATTTGAGTCTTTGTTTGACACACTCCCCCTAGACTTTTGCATCTGGTTTTGAAAAGTTTCAAAATCTATCGCATGTCTATTGTATTTTTCTCCCCCTACACATGTGCAGTATGTGTATGATTTTCTCCCCCTACACATATGTAGCATGTGTACAACCAGAAAGTCACTCCCCCTTGATTGGTGCATCAGTAATCTGCACAAGGAACAAACAGTATAACACCTACTCTAAACAAAAAAAAAAGAAAGGAAAAACAAAGCTACAATATGTTATATTTATAAGTTGAGCATGCCTAACTTGGATACCAACTCAGTAAAGCGACTTTCGTCTAATGGTTTGGTAAACAAGCCACCTAGCCGATTTTCAATGGGAACATACTGTAGCTTAATAAGAACTTTCTCTACGTTATCTTTTATGAAGTGATAACTGTTGGGGTTCGTGGTTCATCACAGCGGAAGCAGGCAAGCAACAAAAACGGAATTTAACAAACAAATCAAACCACAAAGTGAACCCCAAGGAGTGTACCAATCTCTACAACTAAGATAAGCAACTAAAAGGAAGAGAGAAGAGAGAAATACCCCTGATATCTCTGGAGTTGATGTAGATCAAGAACCGAGCTATGGCACCTTCCTTGCTTTATCGAAGTCCACCCCGGGAAAACCGTGATCCACTCGTACTAGCGATCCATCAAGTGTCCTACACCATATGGAGACACTATCTCTGGAACAACAACACTATGAACTCCAGGAACCTCTCAAATTTCGGCTCTCTCTCTCACACTCACAAGAACAACCCAAAAATGTTTCCTTATGTGTGTGTTTTTACACCTTCAACAACTAGAGAGAAATGAGAGTGAATGCATGTCCTTTTTATGAAACCTCTCTTGCCCCCTGGAGTACCCAAGGCCGGACAAAGAAGTATCCAAGCAACCCACATTCATTGGTGGAGAAAAGAGGTGGAGAGAATAAAGTTGTAATCTGTTAGGCGGGTTAGCGCCGCTAACCGCCCAAACTTAGCGCCGCTAACCACTTAAGGTTAGCGCCGCTAACGCGGCTAAGTTAGCGACAGCAGGATTTAGCGCCGCTAACCCTTCCTGATTACCAACTATCTTTAATTATTCATTTCCAACCCTCCTTTTTAGGTTGTTGTCAAGATCAACCCCCGGCGTGTGACCCGATAGGCCCATACATCATCGGTAGTGATCATTTGGCGTACGTGTGACAGTGGGCATACTCCAACAGACTCCCACTTGCACATGACTCTACGTACCCAATACATCACAGACAAGGAGCGGCCTCTAGTAAGACATCCTGCCCCCAAGTCAGTATGGGTTTTGTCTTCAGTACAAAAAACCAATCTGCAACTCATGTGAAAGGTCCTATCGATAAGTGATCAATCTTCCTTTTGTTCACGATATCCGTGCGAAGGTGAGACATGGTACTAAGTCATTCTCGTCCCTTCACGATTATGTTTCTCGATCGAGATTAGTGGTGACCAAAACATGCAAGTTGCAATCAGATTCATTAATCATTGCACACTTGAGCACGGCCGTGCATTTTGGTGTCAGCGACCAATCATCGAGGGGCCCAGGGATATCTCTCTAAACAGAGGAACAAATTCCTTTGACTCACATTGCCCACCACAGAGATCATACTTTGCCCAGCTGCTCCCTTTATAACAACCAGTTACGGATTGCGTTTGAAAACAACTAGAGCAAAGCAAACCAAAGTGATGCAGGCACATGTATCTCCAGTATGAGGATGAACTGATATTATCATCCTGATTTACTCATGACAAGTACCATAAAGTAAAATCAGGTGTGGGTCGTCCAGTCACTTGAAACACTTTCAAGTACAGGCGAAGAATTGCGTCCCCGTGCCCCAATCCCCATTGGACACATGACCAATTACTTCCCTCAGTCTTAGTTCAGACTTCCTTCCCATGAAGAATGACCGACTGTGGACATTTAGATTGTAAAACATTCAGGGAAGAGGTAAAACATGCAAAGTTGGAACACAATAAGGCTTACTGAGAGTACCCGCTACACGCGCATTACCAAACCCTTTTGATAATCGATACAAGCAGAAGCTCAATATTGCTTAATGTTCCCAAAAGAAAAGCATATCAAAATATTACTAAAACGAACTTAAGCCAAGTATATGCAGGCCCTAGTCTGATATAAAATCACTAACCCGCTACTATAGCTTAGTTCACGGATCCGCCACCATTGCTCTCCGTGTGTACTCTGATTATGATCGTATTCCTACTCCAACCAACCACTTCTAAAGTGTGCGTTGATGGGATTATGATCAATTGTCCAAGCCGTTATACATGCATTGTCTTAAAGGAATCCAATAAGGCAAAACAACGCTTGGAACTAAAATTTAATATGCATAAGCCATCATACTCTCATAGTTTTCATAAAGATCTCTATAGAGTTATTGATGCTCTAAGAATAAAATCTTATTTGCTTAAGCCATTGTACTCTCATAGTTTTCACAAGGATCTCTATAGAGTTACCAATGCTTTTAAGAATAAAATTTTATGTGTTAAAGTCATCGCACTCTCATAGTTTTCACAATGATCTCTATAGAGTCACCGACACTTTAAAATCAAATCTCATGTGATTAAGTCATCGTACTCTCATAGTTTTCATAAAGATCTCTATAGAGTCACCGATACTTTAAGTATCACATTTACTAACGACACAATATTTGTAGGATCACTAACCCCAATCGAATTGGAGGTTATCCTAAAACATAAACTATCACACAGAGTAATAAATTACTTTCATATCTTATGATCAAAAAGAACATATCTTAATATTTCTTGTACTTCACAAAATGCTTTGTTAATCCTTAATGGACGTATAATTCTTGACTCAAACTTAAAGCCAAACATGATCAAGACATTATCTCCATTATTGCATATGTCCAAGACATATCACATAGGATAACAACAGCCCTCCCACTAGCTCTGACATCTATCCAAGTTTCATCGTTGCTCATTGAAAACTCAACCGCTTGATTTTCACAACATGAAACTTAGACGTTTGTTGAAGTTCAAGGCAGTCTTTCTCTATGTATTGTAGATATTACATGGATACTTTTAGATGTAAAGCACCTTCGGACAGTGTTACCAACACTTCCTCAATGAATTCTTATTACGGAATACGGTCTTTGCATCGTGCAGCCATCAAACGGCGTAAGTGTCCGTGTAAACTTCAACATATCCACTGGAAGAATGTCTTCATATGATACCTTCCACATGGTCAATCATCATGAAACCAATTCCAACCGGTCAGTATTTGAAGTTATCTACAAACTAATCCATGCAGATCTTATATCCAAAAGATCTATTTACACCTTACTGGACTCATCTAGGTGTTGGATTATCCAAGCTCATTCTTGAAATCCAGCATGGATTATAGCTTATCTCATTACCTTTTTCCTTATCTTAGTAGACCCAAGGTCCACTACAGATTCCGGTAATTGATACATACGCAATGTATTATCAATAAGTCATCGTCCTCATGTATGTAATACATTTCCGGCCTTATGATGACTATTACCAGACTTATGAAGAGGTAATATCATAATGCCAAGTACTTCAACATTGCCATGTTAAGTTCCAATCATTACTGATTGAATGCTAGTGTCAACATCAGGTCATAATTTAAATTACACGTTCTTCCACAGGAATGCTTCAGTTGTTCATTTCCCTTTTCGAGCAACTCACCTCAGTTCTCAAAAGGTTATGAAAAGAACATCCAAAACTCAGAATAACATATTTAAATGTATTAGCATCTTTTTAAGTTCATCCATCTCCTACTAAATGTAGACAAGATAACTTTAATCCATGAGGTAGATAAGCAAAGCTATCTTTCTAGTCTAACCTCCATGGTTGCTAATTTGACCATCTTTGTTGTAATAAAACAAGAACATTGCCAGCCACTACTTAAGTACACCCATCTTTTAGGTTACTCAAGTCTAATCCATCAAAGGGAATCATATCTAGTATGTTCCTTTTCTCCACTTGGCGATCCATGTAGAACATGTATCCTAGGAGAGTTAAATTATGAGATATTCTCATAATTCTTTTGATGAATAAGGAATCTATTATATCTCAACATCTCATAAGACTTGAGTATTTTAGTTTCCTTTTTGCCCTCTTCACATGTAATGAATTTGTTACGGGTGAGCTTTGAATACTTCTCAAGTTTCAAACACTTTTCTAATACCTTTTTCTTCTACCTTCATAGGTAAAGGTAACAAATTTATACTTAGTTCATCCTTTTATTTGATTGCACCTTATACGTGAAGTGCAAGCGTAGTCCAACAAACTTTTATTCCTCTCACTTCAACTAGTGAAGGAAGTCATAGGTATTTAACTTTATAAGCAAGATTCAATCATTAACTAATAGCTCAAAGCTAAAAGATTCCAAGTACCTATCCACATGGTGCTTGGTAACGATAATCTTGTTTATATGGTTAAATCACCAATGTTGTAAGGATAACTAATCAATGATCATATTATTACTTCTTAAGCAAAAGCTTATTATTTATGCCACGACATGAATAAACTTTGATATAAAACTCTAAACCCACAATAACATAATTCAAAGTAATATTCATCGTCATCAATAGCATAGAAGATACAATGCTTCTTGCCACGCAGGGCGTAAAACATCTATCTAATGAAGTAATAAATTAGCTGGTAGGAATGACAAGATCAACTCTTCCAATCCTTTTAGCAAGAGATAAGCACACAAGCTTCTCTTCACTTCTTCCAGCTCTCCATGCATCATCGGCCTACTTCGGATAAACACTTACACTTTGCAACAAACAAGTTTGTGACAAACGTGAGTGTTTTGACTAGCGTTCAAAAACCTAGTCTTTTGAAGTAGAAGATCAATGGAGTATAATCATGAATGTACCTGAAGTCGAGGAGCTAACGTTCTTCCGCTTTAGGATACTTAGCTCATTCAGGCACTTAGGGCAGGCGTGACGGCGCCAATTTCCAATTTCCCCACAAAAGTAGCAAACTACCCCAAGTGAAACGTTATCTTGAGGCACAATCTTATTTGCCTCAACTTCCACATTTATAGTAGGCTTAGTCAAACCAAGCTTTCCATTTGAGGTCAGTTTCTTCTTCTTATGTTTTTGATTCCCAGTAGCCTTAGCGGGTGTGGACGAGATTTGCTTTCCTTTGGCCATGTTCAACTCAGCAGCCTTTAACATGCCATGAAGCTCACTTAAGGACCATTCCATATTGTCTTTGAGATATTCCATGACGAACTTCTCATAAGATGTGGGCAGGGATTGGAGAACCAAGTTCACCTTCAAATCCCTCCCAATGGGAAATCCAAGTCTCTCCATTTGTCCATGTACGCCTTCATCATAAGGACATGAACACTTACATCCCTGCCTTCCTGCATCCTACAACCGACTAAAGCCTTAACATACTCAAAAAGTTCTTGTCTAACTTGTTGCGGGAACATGTCCTTTAGCTTGTTAATCATGTCGTACGCACTCATATGCTTGAGTTCCTTTCGCAGCTCACAGCTCATAGTCGACAACATGAGACAAGAAACATCTTGTGTATCTCTGACACGCTTTTCCCATGCGTATCTTGTTGCCCAGCTCGCATTGGTAGCAGGTGGCTCCGGAAGAGGCTCCTCAAGGACGTGCAACTTTGACTCGTGTTGAAGGACAATCCTTAACACACGATACCAGTCAACGAAGTTCACTCCAATGAGTCTCTCCTTTTCCAGGAACAAACGAAATGAAAGTTTTGATGTAGTGTTGTTAAGATTTTCCATAAAAAAAAAGAGTACGAGTTTTAGTAAGTATTGATATAATCCTCGTTATGATAATTACCCACTTGATTTAAGAAAACCAAATTATCTTAACAAGGGCTAAGAACCTACAAAATTATCTTAGGTAGGTAAACGATTTACCAATTGCAATCCGAGATCGCAACTCTTAGACACTTGCGGGATCCTAGGTACTCGCAGCACCCATTTGGCATGTTTGATCCCTCTCACACCATTCCTCATTAATCCACTTTGATAGCTCGGCTAGAGCTCGACAACTACCAAGGCGTTTTAAGTCTTGGAATTGTAAATCAACCGTCAAGATACACGGTGGTACTCTAGCCCAATGGCCGGCTCGGCTAAGCTCGACAACCGACCCTTGCGAGTTGCCACCCGCACCTTCCACACAGCTATTCAAAACCGGCTCGGCTAAGCTCGACAACCGATCTTGCTTCACTAGATTCGGGTGGTGTCATCTTACGGATGGCGTGAGATTTACAATTTTTGAAAAACGGGATTTTGTTTTACCGGTTAAAACAATTTTAACCAATTCTTGTCTATGTGGCGCGCGGAGTTTGTAAACTAGTTAAAACTCTTTGGTTTTATTATTTTGAAAAGTTTTTCTAGCATGCGAAGATCCTAAACATCCATGCAAGAAACAAAACGAAATAAAACCAACCACGCATGTAATACAAGTCCGGTAACGAGCCATAAACCCTATGCGTCTTACCCGCGAGCCAACGGGTAAGACTAAGTCATCTAAGGACTAGACCGAATGACTTGATGTGTGCTCCTCCCACTGGATCCATCGCGTCTCCTATCGACCTCCGGATCCAAGCTTGCCAAGACACCCTCCATGGTTCTTGATGGTTGCTTCGGTTCTCCTTTTACAATATACAAATTTAAAAGGAAATGGCATGCAAGCCACGATTCTCTATTCTAAGCTAATACTAAAATTACAAAGAATAGAAATCGGCATGCAAGCCGTTAAAATATACAAGCCGAATAAATTAAATTATTACAAACCATTATGTGGTACAAACCACCAAATGAATGAATAAATTAATTTAAACAACCAAACACATCACATAGGTCTCAAAGGCTCAAAATGTCACCGGACACTAATATTACAACCACATACAACAAAACCACATGGTGTGCCACACAAAAACCATGTAAATCTTATATGTCTTGGTTAAGATTATGAAAACACTCAAGGCACAAATAATCCTATGTACATATGCATTAGGAACCTTAAACTAGTCAAAATTCCATAGTCATATATACACAATGTAAGTATATGCAATTAATCACTTTCATGCCAAAATGTTAATCCACATATAAATACACCAACCAAGACATAAGGCAACTTAATCAAAGCTCAACACAAATCTGGAATAAATTCCAGAATCAACAAGTAGCTCAATCGATCCAACAAAATTGATTTTAGGCAAAAATGCATTATGCCAGCCGGGTTAGCGCCGCTAACTATAAGAGTTAGCGCCGTTAACTTATACTTAGCGCCGCTAACGCGAGACGACTTAGCGACCGCTAACTACGGGATAGCGCCGCTAACATGGACAGGTTAGCGCCGCTAAACCCTGGACAGAACCAAAAATCACATTTTTCGGATTTTCAAAGCCACAAAGTACAAATCTAGTGTAGAGGTGGCTTTGATACCACTGTTGGGGTTCGTGGTTCATCACAGCGGAAGCAGGCAAGCAACAAAAACGGAATTTAACAAACAAATCAAACCACAAAGTGAACCCCAAGGAGTGTACCAATCTCTACAACTAAGATAAGCAACTAAAAGGAAGAGAGAAGAGAGAAATACCCCTGATATCTCTGGAGTTGATGTAGATCAAGAACCGAGCTATGGCACCTTCCTTGCTTTATCGAAGTCCACCCCGGGAAAACCGTGATCCACTCGTACTAGCGATCCATCAAGTGTCCTACACCATATGGAGACACTATCTCTGGAACAACAACACTATGAACTCCAGGAACCTCTCAAATTTCGGCTCTCTCTCTCACACTCACAAGAACAACCCAAAAATGTTTCCTTATGTGTGTGTTTTTACACCTTCAACAACTAGAGAGAAATGAGAGTGAATGCATGTCCTTTTTATGAAACCTCTCTTGCCCCCTGGAGTACCCAAGGCCGGACAAAGAAGTATCCAAGCAACCCACATTCATTGGTGGAGAAAAGAGGTGGAGAGAATAAAGTTGTAATCTGTTAGGCGGGTTAGCGCCGCTAACCGCCCAAACTTAGCGCCGCTAACCACTTAAGGTTAGCGCCGCTAACGCGGCTAAGTTAGCGACAGCAGGATTTAGCGCCGCTAACCCTTCCTGATTACCAACTATCTTTAATTATTCATTTCCAACCCTCCTTTTTAGGTTGTTGTCAAGATCAACCCCCGGCGTGTGACCCGATAGGCCCATACATCATCGGTAGTGATCATTTGGCGTACGTGTGACAGTGGGCATACTCCAACAATAACGGATATCAATATGTTTAGTTTTAGAGTGGTGTACTGAATTGCAAGAGACGGCTATGGAAGACTGGGAATCGCATAGCCATGGAATTTTGTCATAGCTCATGCCAAAGTCTGATAACTGTGTACGTATCCAGAGACATTGAGAACAACACATTGCAGCCGCAACATACTCAGCTTGAGCTGTGGAAGTGGATACGCAGTTTTGTTTCGTTGAAGCCCAGCTGACTAAGTGATCCCCCAGAAAGTGTGCACTTCTAGAGGTACTTTTTCTATCAATTGCAACCGGCATAGTCAGCATCTAAGTAAGCATGGAGATCCAGATTTGAATCTTTGGGGTACCACATACAAAGATCCATAGACCCTTTAAGATATCTGAAGATTCTCTTAACTGCTAGACGATGTGACTCTTTAGGATTCGCCTGGTACCGTGCACATAGACAAGTAGAGAACATGATGTCTGGACGACTTGTAATGAGATACAACAACGATCCAATCATCCCACGGTATGTTTTGAGATCTACTGGAGAACCATCAAGATCTGCTGACAGCTGTGCCTTAGCAGCCATGGGAGTGGATATAGGTATGCAGTTAATCATATCATACTTCGTGAGAAGATCTTTAATGTACTTCGATTGGCAAATGAAACTGCCATGACTAAAGTTCTTCACCTGGAGTCCGAGGAAAAATGACATCTCCCCTATCATACTCATTTGAAATCTGTTTGCCATTATCTTAGCAAACTCGTCACTAGATTTTGGATTTGTAGACCCGAATAAGGTATCGTCCACATATATTTCTACCAATATCTTGTCCCTACCCTTGGTCTTTGTCAACAGAGTGGTATTATTCTTCCCTTTGGAATAGCCTTCAGCAATCAAATATTCAGATACGACATCGTACCATGCACGTGGAGCTTGCTTTAACCGTACACGGCCTTATCAAGGATATAGACCTGATTTGGATGTTTTGAATTGATGAAGCTCTCAGGTTGTGAGACATAGACTTCCTCTTTGAGAACACCATTAAGAAAAGTTGTCTGCACATCCATTTGAAAGACACGGAAGCTTCTGGAGGCTGCATATGTAAGAAATAGCCTGATAGCTTCAATACGAGGAACGGGGGCAAATGTTTCATCATAGTCGATGCCCTCTTGTTAATTGTTGTGTTTAGCAACCAACCTGGCTTTGTTACGGACGACCACTCCATCCGAATCCCTTTTGTTCTTGAACACCCACTTAGTTCGTGTTGGTCAAATGATCTCATCTGTTGAAATTTGATGAGACAAAGGTAATTTTGTAAGATATGTTCTAAATATAACTTAAACAGAATTATGAAGCTTGATCAGAATGAGCACTTATAGTGTTTCAGACTGAGCATAAGCTGAATATAAGCTGAGCGTTGTTTGATCAGCTTAGACTATATCTTACTAAGATTATCACTATGTGTGATAAGTTGTGTGTGTCTCCTAAGATATAGGTTGATTATTTAGCTTGATGTGTTTCAGACGGAGCACTTATAGCGGTTCTGCGTATAGCAGGCAGTGGTGATTGCTTCAGCCCAAGAGGAAGGTGGGAGCCCGGAGTATGATAGCATGGTACGGGCTGCTTTAATCAATGTTCTATTTCGTCTTTCCACGACACCATTTTGTTGTGGAGTGTACGCAGCTGAGAACTGATGGTTGATCCCAACCAGGTTACAAAAGCTCTTCAGAGTACTGTTCTTGAATTCAGTTCCATTATCTGTACGTATGGAAACAACACTATGATTGTGCTTATTCTGCTGTTGCTTGATGAAGGAAATGATTGTTGGTGTAGCTTCATCTTTTGATCGTAGAAACTTGACCCAAGTATATCTAGAGTAGTCATCCACCATGACTAGAATATAATTCTTCCCACTCTTCGATTGAATCCTCACAAGACCATAGAGATCCATGTGTAGAAGTTCCAAAGGCTTTGAAGTGCTGAACACTTGTTTTGATTTGTGGGAAGCCTTCTTCTTCTTACCATTCTCACAGTCTGCACACAGATGGTCCTTCTTGAATCTTAACTTGGGAATGCCCCTCACCAAGTCACCAGTGACTAGTTTGTTTATATTTTGAAAATTCAGATGAGAGATATTTCTGTGCCATTGCTAAGTAAGATCTGATGAGGCTTCGGACAGTAGACACACGGAGGTAGGGGAGTTGTAATTTTCCAAATCAATGGAATACATGTTAGATTTCCTCGAACCTGCTAGTAGTTCTTCTACATTCTTAGTTAGAACTGAACATTTGTTCTTCTTGAACACTACCTCCAAGTCTTTATCACAGAACTGTCCGATGCTAAATAGATTATGACCCAACCCTTCTACATAGGAGACTTTCTTGATTTTGATATACTTCTTCTCTATATCTTCATACCCCGTTATTGGTGCAACATTGTCGTTCCCAAAATGTACATTCCCGGAGTACTTAGGAACATACTTTTTGAGAAGACTCTTGTTGCCGGTCATGTGCTTGGTGGAACCGGAGTCCAGGTACCAGAGGTTAGGCACCTACAAAAAGAGAATAAAGCACGTTTAGGTCTCCATATATGAATGGGTCCTTGATTTTTAGTTCATATAATTGGTTGAGTATTGATTGTTTCTGCTTGTGGTGGTGAAACTTCTAATAATCTATCCTTAGGTACCCATGTGGGTTTTATCTTTTGTCGAGAAGGAATAGATTGAGAAAGAATTGGCTTAGAAGGAAGTTTTTGTTGGAACACGGTATGGAGCACAAGCACAGCGGAAGCAAAAACAAAAGTTTAAAAAACCTAATACAATCGGGTCCATACATGTTCCAAAGTATTGATCTTTCTACAAAACCAAATTGCAACTTAAAAGGAAACAAGGAAGGAAGAAAATACCTCCTTACCATGTATCAAAATCCGGCTGAAAATGCACAAGACGGGATGAAACCGAGAACCCAAGTGTGTCCTCCTATATTGCATGATCCACACCAAGTTTGCTCAATCCCCATATGCTAGTACACCATCCGGTGAACGTCCTTAATAACTTCACCTTCTGGAATAGCCCTTGAAGCTTCTCCTCTTGAACCAAGAACACTCACCACACTCAAGATCTTACTCACTTAGTGTATAAAATGTGTGTGTTACATGTAGGTACCAAAGAGAAAATTTTAGAGAGAGAGAGTGAAGTCTCTTGCATGTGCCACACAAGAATCAGATCACAGAAACTCGGTTTTGGCCTGATTCAAGCTATTATCCTATTGGACCAAAAAATGGCCCAATCAGATAAATAATTTTCATGCAAATATGTCTTCACGGCCTCTCACGGCCCGTGAAGACAAAAATGCGCCACTACCGGCCATAGTCCTTCACGGTCCGTGCCGCATCGAGTGACTCGTGAGGGCGTTATCCTCTACGACCCCTTCATGACCTCTAACGCCCGTGAAGACTCCAGGAACCGTAAGAGAGTCGTAGAGCCAAACGTGAGGGCATTAGGCTTCAAGACCCGTGGAGCATCCCTCACGGCCGTGAGCCGCAAAATCAAACAATTTGATTTTTGAACCTTCTCTCTTTATCAGTACGCTGTCGGAAACAATCCTTGGTGTGTGACCCAATAGGCTCGCACTTCATCAGCAGTAACACCAATATATTTGTGTCAGTGGGCAGACACTAACAGACTCTCACTTGCACATGACACAGCGTACCCAGAGGTATCACAGACAGGGAGCGCCCTCTAGCAAGGCATCCCTACCCCCCAAGTCAGTACGAGGTTTGTCATCCAATAGATAAGTACCAGTACACAACCCAAAGGTTTGAAATGACCCTATAGATAAGTGATCAAACATCCTTTTGTTCGCGATATCAATGCGAAGGCGAGACATGGTACTAAGTCATTCTCAGTCCTTCACGATTATGTTTCTCGATCGAGATTGGTGGTGACCAAAATAAACAAGTTGCAATCGATTACCCAAATCATTGCACACTCGAGCACGACCATGCATTTTGGTGTCAGCGCCCAATCATCGAGGGGCCCAGGGATATCTCTCTAAACAGATGAACAAATTCCTTTGACTACATTGCCCACCACAGTGATCAGACTCTGCCCAGCTACTCCCTTTATAACAGCCAGTTACGGACTGCGTTTGAAAGCAACTAGAGCAAAGCAAACCAAAGTGATGCAGACATATGCATCTCCAGTATGAGGATGAACTGATATTATCATCCTGAATCACTCATGACAAGTACCACAAGGTGAATTCAGGTGTGGGTCGTCCAGTCACTTGAAACCCCTTTCAAGTACAGGCGAAGTATTGCGTCCCTGTGTCCCAATCACCATTGGATACTTGACTAATCACTTCCCTCAGCCATCATTCAGACTTCCTTCCCATGAAGAATGACTGGCTGTGGATATTTAGAATGTATGCACATTCAGGGAAGAGGTAAAACATGCAAAGTTGGAACACAATAAGGGTTACTGAGAGTACCCGCTACACGCGCATTACCAAACTCCTTTGATAATCGATACAAGCAGAAGAACAATATTGCTTAATGTTCCCAAGTGTAAAGCATATCAAAACATGACTAAAACATACTTAAGCCAAGTTCAATGCAAGCCTTAGTATGACATTCATCACTAGACTGCCACTATAGCTTAGTAAACTGACCATCCACGATGTCATCCGTGTGTACTCTAACATTGATCATATCCCTACTACAACTAACCACTTGCAAAGTGTTCGTTGATGGGATTTCGATCATTTGTCCAAGCCGTTATACCTTCATTGTTTCAAAAGGAACCCAATAAGGCAAACAATGGTCGGGTCTCAAATCTAATGTGCATAAGCCATCGTACCATCATTGTCTCAAAAGAACCCAATAGAGTCAGCGATGCTTAGTTCTCAGTGATCATATCTCTACTATAACCAACCACTTCCAAAGTGTGCGTTGATGTGATTTCGATCATTTTTCCAAGCCATTATACCTTCATTGTTTCAAAAGGAACCCAATAAGGCATACAACGCTCGCATCTCAAATCTAATGTGCATAAGCCATCGTACCTTCATTGTTTCAAAAGAACCCAATAAGGCAAACAATGCTTGGTTCACAAAATTTAACGTGTATAAGCCATCATACCCTCATTGCCTCAAAAGAACCCAATAGAGTCAACGATGCTTTAAGTTACACGTAAATTAAGAACACCATATCTAAAAGGAATCACAAACCCCAATCAAGATCGGCGGTTATCCTTTAAATAGAAGCCGTCATTATAGTAACAACTCACTTTAAGCTTCTTTCAATTACATCACCACAAGAACATATACTCATATTTCTTGTATTCCATAAACTTATTTGAATATCCCATATTTATTATGGATGCATAATTCTCGATTTACGCTTCTATCCAAGCTAAATCAAGACATTATCTCCAAAATATAGTATGTTCTAGACACACCAAATAGGATTATAATAGCGCTCCCACATGCTCTGGCATCTATCCAAGTTTCATCATTGCTTACTTAAAACTCAAACACTTGATTTTCTTAGCAAAGATTCCAAAACTTTAGATTTATTCTAAGCCCAAAAGGACTCCATATTTGTAGATTTCATAAGGATACTCAGGATGTAAAAGACCCTCGTACAGTGTTGTGAGCACTTCCTCATAAAATTTCTATAACAGAATGCGGTATTTGCATCATACTGCCATAAAATGGCATAAGCATCCGCTTAAACTTCAACATAACTACCAGTCTGTATTTGAAGTTATCTACAAACTTATCCATGCAGATCTCATTCCCAAAAGATCTATTTACACCATCAGGTCAAAACCTAGTGTTGGATTAACCAAGTTCAAAACTTGAAAATCCAGCATGGAATGTATCTTATGTTATTAGAATCCTCTTCTTAGCAGACTCAAGGGCCCACTACAGCTTCCGGGAGTTGATGCATACATCACGTATCATCAATAAGTCATCGTCCTCAGATATAATAAATTATACCCTTCTAGTCTTATGACGACTCTTACCAGACATATGAAGAAGTAATAACTTTATGGCAGATACTCCAACATAGCCATGTTGAGTTTCAGTCATTTCTGATCTAATGCTAGTGTCAACATCAGGTCTTTTATTTAAATCTCACGTTCTTCCACTGGAATGCTTTAGGTGTTCATTTCCCTTTTCTAGCAACTAAATCAAGTTCCAAAAGGTTTACGAAAAGAACATCTAAAACTTAGAAGAATTATTTAAATGTATCAGCATCCATTAAAGTCCAACTATCTCCCACTAAATGTAGATCAGATGACTTTAATCTATGAGACTGATAAGCAAAGAACACTTTCTAGTCGAGTCTCCTTAGATGCTAAGTGACCATCTTTGTTGATATTAAACAAGAACATTGCCCGTCACTCCTAAAGTACACCTATCCAACAAGATACTTAAGTTTAAGCCATCAAGACGGAACCATAACAAATATGTTCCATTCTTCCACTCAGCGATGCATGTAAAATATGTATCATAGGAGAAGTGAATTATGAGGTAACCTCACAATTCTGATGATGGTTTAGTAATTTAGAACGTAGATGCTCAACATCTCACAAGATTTGAGTATCTTTATTCCTTTTTTCCCTCTTTAATATTTAAATGTTAAGGGCAAGTCATGAACACCTCACAGGTTTAAGACATTTGTTTAATAAATTAGACTTACCCATTCCTTCTACCATCATCGGTAAAGGTAACAAGTCATATATAGTTAATCCTTATGATTTGTTTGAACGGTCTTTACACCAACGTGCAAACTAAATCCAACAAGATTTTATTCCTCTCTCATTAACAAGTGAAGGATATGTTAGTTATTTAGCCTTATAAGAAAGATTTGTAATCAACAATTGACCCATGGTCAAAAGATTCCAAGTTCCTAACCACATGGAGCTTGGTGATGCAAGTCTTGTTTATATGGTTAAATCAACTATTTCATAAGGATAACAATTCCATAATCATTCATAATCATTCCATCACTTCCTTAAGCAAAACCTTATTATAAATGCCAAGACATGAATACACTTTGAAATAAATCTCGAAAACCCACAATAACATAATTCAAAGTAATATTCATCGTCATCAAAGGTATACAAGATACAATGCTTCTTGGCTCGCAGGGCGTAAGACAAAGATCTAATGAAGTAATAGTATAGCTGGATGGAATGGCAAGACGCTTCTTCCAATCCTTTTAGTTAGGGACAATCATCATGTTTCCCTCTCTAAGGTCCAGCTCTCCATGCATACGTTACCTACTTCTGATAAACATATGCACTTTGCAACAAACAAGTTTGTGACAAACGTGAGCGCTTTGAGTAGCGTTCAAAACCCAGTCTTTAGAAGTAGAAGATCAGTGGAGTTTGATCATGAATGTACCTGAAGATGATGAGCTAACGTTCTTCCGCTTTAGGATACTTAGCTCTTCCAGGCACTTAGGGCAGGCGTGACGGCGCCAATTTCCAATTTCTCCGCAAAAGTAGCAAACTACCCCATGTGGAACATCATCTTGAGGCACAATCTCATTGTCCTCTGACTCCACAGTTACGGATAGCCCAGTGATACAAGGCTTTCCTTTTGAGGTCAGTGTCTCCTTTTTGCTTACTTGTTTCCTAGTAGCCATAGTGGATGTGGACGAGATACGATCCTTCTCAACCATGTAAGACTGTACCGCCATCAACATGTCTTGAAGTTCGGTCAAGAATTTTTCCAAATTGTCTTTGTGATAGTTCTTGACAAACTTCTCATAAGACGCGGGCAGGGACTTGAGGATCATATCCACCGCAATCTCCCTCCCTATTGGAAGTCCATGTCTCTCCAATTGGTCCATGTATCCCTTCATCATAAGGAAATGGACACTTACATCCTCACCTTCCTGCATCCTACAACCGACCAAAGCCTTTATACACTCAAACAGTTCTTGTCTAACCTGCTGTTGGAACATATCCTTTAGCCGGTTGATCATGTCATACGCACTCAATTGCTTAAGCTGCTGACGCAACTCAAAGGTCATAGTCGATAACATGAGACAAGAAATATCTTGTGTATCTCTAACACGCTTCTCAAAAGGGTATCGAGTGGCCCAGTTCACGTTGGTAGCAGGTGGCTCCGGAAAGGGTTCCTCAAGGACGTACAACTTTGACTCGTGACGGAGGACAATCCTCAATACCCGATACCCGTAAGCGAAGTTCACTCCTATGAGTCTCTCCCTTTCTAGGAATAATCGAAGTTTAAAGTTTGGTGTGGTGTCGTTAATATTTTCCATCTATAAAAGAGTACACGTTTTAGTTAGTTTCGATATAATCCTCGTTAAAATAATTACCCAGCTGATTAAGAAAACCAAATTATCTTAACAAGTGCTAAGAACCTTATTTCACCCCAATCCATGACGGGTTTGCCACTTCATGGAGCTATTTAGGCCGGTAAACGCTTTACCAATTGCAATCCGAGATTACAACTCTTAGATACTTGCGGGATCCTAGGTACTCATAGCACCCATTTGGCATGTTTGATCCCTCCCTCACCGATTACTCATTAATCTGCTTTGATAGCTCGGCTAGAGCTCGACAACTAACAAGGCGTATTAAGTCTTGGAATTGCAAATCGACCATCAAGATACACGGTGGTACTCTAGCCCAATGACCGGCTCGGCTAAAGCTCGACAACCGACCCTTGTGAGTTTCCACACGCACCCTCCACACAGTTACGCAAAACCGAACTCGGCTAGAGCTCGACAAACGATATTGTTTCACTAGATTCGGGTGGTGTCATCTTACGGGACGCGAGTGATTTACATTTGAGAAAACGGGTTTTAATTTTTCAAGTAGTCTTGTGGCGCGCGAGGTTTGTAAACCAATTCAAAACTCTTAGTTTTATTATTTTGAAAAATTTTCAAGCAAGCGAAGAATTAAACAACCACGCAAGAAAATAAACAAAACAACAACCACACACAAGTTATATCCGGTAACATGCCCTAAACCTTATGCGCCTTCCCCGTGAGCCAAACGAGGAAAGTAAGGCCAAACTAAGGACACAACTACTTGGCCCAGCAGGAAGTGCTCCCACTGAATCCGTCATCTCTAATGAACCTCCGGATCTACCATAGCCGAGACGTCTCCTCCACGACTCTCGATGGTTGTCTTCTGTCTGCTTTTACAAATACATACAAATATTTGAAAAAAAAAACGGTGTGCAAGCCGCGAAATGCTAATCTAAGATAATCTAACAATTACATAGAAAAGCAATCGGCATGCAAGCCATAATAAAGTACAAAATACAAGACCGAATAAATTTAATTATTACAAACCAATTGTGGTACAATCCACCAAATGAATGAATAATCAAATACAACCAAACAACCAACAAATAGGTCTAATGGGCAAGGCGTTCCAGATCAAACAACAACCACAAACAAAAACACGGTGTGCCACAACAAAACCGTGTAGAAATATCCCAACCAGATTTGTTCTTAAACAACCTAAAACACTTAAGGCACAAGTGAACAAATCTTGTACGTATGCATTAGGAATCCCAAACACTTTGAAAATCCATATTCATACATACACAACACAAGTATATGCACGTGCGCGTTATCATGCCAAAACTGCCCGATACATATAAATATGCGAGTTAGGATATTATGGGGCTTTTCATGTTCAAACAACTTTGGACGGATTCTGGAAAAACAGAATCGAGAGGAGGCTAAAACCGAAAAATTAGTTTTATTTTTCAAAAAGGACAAACACAATGTTCACGACATCCTTCACGGCCCAGGAGCCTTCACGACCTTTCACGGCCATGAAGCCCATGAGCTCCACAACTCTAACACAGTGAAAAACCTGCACGACCAACACTCCACGAGACTAGTCGTGAGCCTTCACGACCGTGAAGAAAAATCTTCACGAGACTGGTCATGAGCCTTCACGACCGTGAAGAAAAAATCTTCACAAGACTGGTCATGAGACTTCACGACCGTGAAGAACAAACCTTCACGACCCGTGAAGACATTCTGGACATAATGTCTATTTTTTGTTTTCAAGCCAAAAAAGTGCAATTTGTTTCTAGATTTGGCTCTGATACCACTGTTGGAAAACGGTATGGAGCACAAGCACAACGGAAGCAAAAATAAAAGTTTAAAAAACCGAATACAATCGGGTCCATACATGTTCCAAAGTGATGATCTTTCTACAAAACAAAATTGCAACTTAAAAGGAAACAAGGAAGAAAGAACATATCTCCTTACTGTTGGTGTCTGCCCACTGACACAAGTACATTGGTGTTACTGCTGAAGAAGTGCGAGCCTATTGGGTCACACACCAAGGATTGATCCCGACAGCTTACTGATAAAGAGAGAAGGTCCAAAAATCAAATTGTTTGATTTTAGGGCTTCACGGCCGTGAGTGATGCTCCACGGGTCGTGAAGCCCACTCCCCTCACGTTTGACTTAACGACTCTCATACGGCTCGTGGAGTCTTCACGGGTCGTGAGAGGTCGTGGAGGGGTCGTGAAGAAGACGCCCTCACGAGTCACTCGAACGCGGCACGGGCCTTGAAGGACGATGGCCAGTCGTGGCGCATTTGTCTTCACGGGCTCTTCACGGGCCGTGAGATGCCGTGAAGACCCGTCTTCATGAAATCGTGATTTCTGATTTTGCCATTTCGTGGTCCAATGGATGAATGGTTTCTAATCCGGCCATAACCGAGGTTATGTGGCCTGGTACATTGAACATGCATGAAACACTTTCAGACTCTCTCTCTCTAGAATTCTCTCTTGGCACCAAGTTGCAATATACACACACACTAATACACTAAGTGAGGATCTTGAGTGTTGATGTGAGTGGATTTAGGTGCAAGAGGAGAAACCTTCAAGGCTGTTCCAGAAGAGTGGAGTCATTGGTGACGTCCATTCGGAGGTGTACTAGCATACGGGGATCGTGGTTACTTGGTGTGGATCAACAATAGAGAAGGATTCACTTGAGTTCTTGGTTATCCCGAATTGCTACTTTCTACAGCCAATTTCTTGCTTGGTAAGGAGGTATATTCTCTGCCTTTCTTGTTCTTCAAGTTGCAATTTGTGTTTGTAGAGAAACTATCACTTTAGAACACGATACGGACCCGATTTCGTTCGGTTTTAAAACTCTTGTTTTATGCTTCTGTTGTGTTTTGCTCCAAACCGTGTTCCAACAGTGGTATCAGAGCCAAATCTACAAACAAATTGCACTTTTTTGGCTTGAAAACCGAAATTGGACATTTTGGCCAGAATGTCTTCACGGGTTGTGAAGGCTTGTTCTTCACGGTCGTGAAGGCTCACGACCAGTCTCATGGGGTGCTTGGTCATGAAGGGTTTTTCACTGGTCAGAGTCATGGAACTCATGCGCTTCACGGGCCGTGACAGGACGTGAAGGCTTATGGGTCGTGAAGGAGCTCGTGAACAGTATTTTTGTCCCTTTTGAAAAAGAAAATTGTTTTCGGTTTTAGCTCCTTTCGATTCTGTTTTTCCAGAATCTGTCCAAAGTGTTTGGATTTTTGTAAAGCCCCATATGTGTGTTGATTCATGCATTTATATGTATTGGGTGTTTTTTTGGCATAAAATGCACACATGCATATACTTGTATTGTGTATATATGAATATGTATTCTCAAAGTGTTTGGGGTACTAATGCATATGTACAAGGATTGTTCACTTTGTGCCTTAAGTGTTTAGCTAGGTTTGAACAATCTTAATCAAGATACATTATTCACGGTTTTATTGTGGCACACCGTGTTTTTGTTTGTGGTTGTTATTTGATCCGGTAACACCTTGCCCATTAGACCTATGTGTTGGTTGTTTGGTTGTATTTATTTATTCATTCATTTGTTGGCTTGTACCACAATTGGTGTGTAATAATCAAATTTATTCGGTCTTGTTTTTTGTACTTAATTTTGGCTTGCTTGTCGATTGCTTTTCTTTGTAATTGTTAGATTAGCTTAGATTAGCATTTCACGGCTTGCACACCGTTTCTTTTCAAATATTTGAATGTATTTGTAAAAGAAGACCGAAGACAACCATCGAGAGTCGTGGAGGAGACATCTCGGCTATGGTGGATCCGGAGGTTCATTGGAGATGACGGATTCAGTGGGAGCACTTCCAGCTGGGCCAAGTGGCTGTTTCTTTAGTTTGGTCTTGCTTTCCTCGTTTGACTCAAGGGGAAAGCGCATAGGGTTTAGGGGCATGTTACCGGATATTACTTCTGCGTGGTTGTTGTTTTGTTTAGCTTCTTGCGTGGTTGTTTAGGGTCTTCGCTCGCTTGAAAACTTTTCAAAATATTAAAACCAAGAGTTTTTAATTGGTTAACAAACCTCGCGCGCCACAAGACCACTTTAAAAACAAAATCCCGTTTTTTATCAAATGTAAATCACTCGCCTCCCGTAAGATGACACCACCCGAATCTAGTGAAACAAGATCGGTCGTCGAGCTTAGCCGAGATCAGTTTTGCGTAACTGTGTGGAAGGTGCGTGTGGCAACTCGCAAGGGTCGGTTGTCAAGCTTAGCCGAGCCGGCCATTGGGCTAGAGTACCACCGTGTATCTTGACGGTCGATTTACAATTCCAAGACTTAAAACGCCTTGGTAGTTGTCGTGCCTATACCGAGCTATCAAAGTGGATTAATGAGGAATCAGTGAGAGAAGTGATCAAACATGCCAAATGGGTAATATGAGTACCTAGGATCCCGCAAGTGTCTAAGAGTTGTAATCTCGGATTGCAATTGGGGTGAAATAAGGTTCATGAAGTGATCCGCGTCAAACCCGTCATGCATTGGGGTGAAATAAGGTTCTTAGCCCTTTGTTAATATAATTTGGTTTTCTTAATCAGCTAGGTAATTATTTTTACGAGGATTATAACAAAACTAACTAAAACATGTACTCTTTTATAGATGACAAACATTAACGACACCACACCAAACTTTAAACTTCGATTATTCCTAGAAAGGGAGAGACTCATAGGAGTGAACTTCGCTGACTGGTATCGTGTATTGAGGATTGTCCTCCGTCACGAGTCAAAGTTGCACATCCTTAAGGAACCCTTTCCGAAGCCACCTACTACCAACGCGAACTAGGCCACTCAATACGCTTTTGAGAAGCGTGTTAGAGATACACAAGATATTTCTTGTCTCATGTTATCGACTATGACCTTTGAGTTGCATCAACAGCTTGAGCAATTGAGTGCGTATGACATGATAAACCGGCTAAAGGATATGTTCCCGCAACAGGTTAGACAAGAACGGTTTGAGTGTATAAAAGCTTTAGTCGGTTGTAGGATACAGGAAGGTGAGGATGTAAATGTCCATTTTCTTATGATGAAGGGATACATGGACCAATTGGAGAGACTTGGACTTCCAATAGGGAGGGAGATTGCGGCGAATATGATCCTCCAGTCCCTGCCCGCGTCTTATGAGAAGTTTGTCAAGAACTATCATAAAGACAATTTGGAAAAATCCTTGATCGAACTTCAAGACTTGCTGAAGGCTGTACAGTCTTACATGGTTGAGAAGGATCGTGCCTCGTCCACATCCACTATGGCTACTAGGGAACATACAAGCAAGAAGGAGAAACTGACCTCAAAAGGAAAGCCTTGTATAACTAGGCCATCCGTAACTGTGGAGTCAGAGGACAATGAGATTGTGCCTCAAGATGATGTTCCACATGGGGTAGTTTGCTACTTTTGCGGAGAAATTGGAAATTGCCGCCGTCACGCCTGCCCTAAGTGCCTGGAAGAGCTAAGTATCCTAAAGCGGAAGAACATTATCTCATCTTCAGGTACATTCATGATCAAATTCCATTGATCTTCTACTTCTAATGAATGGGTTTTGAACGCTAGTCAAAACGCTCACGTTTGTCACAAACTTGTTTGTTGCAAAGTGCAGGTGTTAATCAGAAAAAGGTAATGGGTGCGTGGAGAGCTGAAGATTAGAGAAGGGAAGCATGGTGCTTGTCCCTAACTAAAAGTATTGGAAGAAGAGTCTTGCCATTCCATCCAGCTATACTATTACTTCCTTTAGATCTTTGTCTTACTCCCTTCGAGGCAAGAAGCATTGTATCTTATTTGCCTTTGATGACGATGAATATTTCTTTGAATTATGTAATTGTGGGTTTCAAGATTTATTTCAAAGTTTATTCATGTCTTGGAATTTATAATAAGCTTTTGCTTAAGGAAGTAATGGAATGATTATGAATGATTATGGAATTGTTATCCTTATGAAATAGTTGATTTAACCATATAAACAAGACTAACATCACCAAGCTCCAAGAGGTTAGGAACTTGGAATCTTTTGACTTTGAGTCAATTGTTGATGGTAAATCCTGCTTATAAGGCTAAATAACTAAGACATCATTCAATTGTGAATGTGAGAGGAATAAAAGCTTGTTGGATTTCGTTTTAACGTTGGTGTAAAGACCGTTCAAGCAAAATCATAAGGATTAAATATGTATGATTTGTTACCTTTACCGATGATGGTAGAAGGAAGGGTATATCTAATTTATTAGATAAATGTCTGAAAACTAAGAGGTGTTCAAGACTCATCCTTAACAAATTTAAGATGAAGAGGGCAAAAGGGAATAAAGATACTCAAATCTTGTGGGATGTTGAGCATCTACATTCTAAATTTCTAAACCATCATAAAAATTGTGAGGTTGCCTCATAATTCACTTCTCCTAGGATACATGTTTTTACATGGATCTCTAAGTGGAGGAATGGAACATATTGATTATGGTTCCGACTTGATGGATTAAAACTAAGTAACCTGCTTGATAGGTGTACTTGAGTAGTGACGGGCAATGTTCTTGTTTTAAATTAACAAAGATGGTCAAAGTAGCATCTAAGGAGATACGATTAGAAAGTGTTCTTTGCTTGTCAATCTCATAGATCAGAGTTATCCAGTCTACATTTAGTGGGAGATGGATGAACTTAAAGGATGCTAATGTATTTAATAGTTCTTCTAAGTTTCAGATATTCATTTAATATTCTTTTCAGAACCGAGTTTGGTTGCTCGAAAAGGGAAAGGAATAACTGAAGCATTCCTGCGGAAGAACGTGCGATTTAAATAAAAGACCTGATGTTGACACTAGCATTCAATCAGAAATGATTGAAACTCAACATGGCTATGTTGGAGTATCTGGCATAAAGTTATTACTTCTTCATATGTCTGGTAAGAGTCGTCATAAGACCAGAGGAATATAATTTATTATATCTGAGGACGATGACTTATTGATGATACGTGATGTACGCATCAACTACCGGAAGCTGTAGTGTGCCCCCTTTGAGACTGCTAAGAAGAGAAGTGTAATAACATAAAATACATTCCATGCTGGATTTCCAAGTTTTGAACTTGGTTAATCTAACACCTAATTTTTGAACTATAAGGTGTATATAGATTTTTTGCATATAAGATCTGCATGTATTAATTTGTAGAAAACTTCAAATACTGACTGGTAGGAAGTGGTTTCATGATGATTGACCATTGGGTAGAAATCATATGAAGACATTCTCCCAGTAGTTATGTTGAAGTTTAAGATGATGCTTATGCCGTTTTATGGCAATATGATGCAAAGACTGCATTCCGTTATAGGAAATTTATGAGGAAGTGTTCACAACACTGTCCGAGGGTCTTTTACATCCTGAGTATCCTTATGAAGTCTACAAAGGAAGAGTCCTTTTGGGCTTAGAATAAATCTATGTTTTGGAATCTTTGTTAAGAAAATCAAGTGTTTGAGTTTTCATTAAGCAATGATGAAACTTGGATAGATGCCAGAGCTAGTAGGAGCACTGTTATTATCCTATTTGGTAATAATGTCTTGATTTGGCTTGGCAACAAGCGTAAATTGAGAATTATGCGTCCATAATAAATATGGGATATTCAAAGAAGTTTATGGAATACAAGAAATATGAGTATATGTTCTTGTGGTGATATAATTAGAAGAAGCTTAAAATGAGTTGTTACTCTTGTGATGGCTTCTACTTTAAAGGATAACCGTTGATCTTGATTGGGTTTGTAATCTTCTAAATATGGTGTTGTTAATTTGCGTGTGTCTTAAAGCATCATTGACTCTATTGGGTTATTTTGAAACAATGAGGGTACGATGGCTTATACACACTAAATTTTGTGAATCAAGCATTGTTTACCTTATTGGGATCTTTTGAAACAATGAAGGCATAACTGCTTAAACAAATGATCAAAATCCCGTCAACGCAGACTTGGGAAGTGGTTGGTTGTAGCAGGGATATGATCACTGAGAACTAAGCATCGCTGACTCTATAGAGATCTTTATGAATACTATGAGAGTACAATGGCTTATGCACATAAAATCATAAAACCAAGCGTTGTTTACCTTATTGGGTTCTTTAGAAACAATGAAGGTATAACGGCTTGAACAAATGATCGAAATCCCATCAACGCACACTTTGGTAGTGGTTGGTTGTAGTAGGGATATGGTCAATGTCAAAGTACACATGGATGACATCGTGGATGGTCCGTTTACTGAGCTATAGTGGCAGTCTAGTGATGAATGTCATACTAAGGTCTGCATGAACTTCGCTTGAGTATGTTTTAGTCCAAGTTTTGATATACTTTACTTTAGGGAACATTAAGCAATATTGTGCTTCTGCTTGTATCGATTATCAAAGGAGTTTGGTAATGCGCGTGTAGCGGGTACTCTCAGTAAGCCTTATTGTGTTTCAACTCTGCATGTTTTACCTCTTCCCTGAATGTGTTTACATTCTAAATGTCCACAGCCCGTCATTCTTCAAGGGAAGGAAGTCTGAATGAAGGCTGAAGGAAGTGATTGGTCAAGTGTCCAATGGTAATTGGGACACAGGGACGCAATACTTCGCCTGTACTTGAAAGTGTTTCAAGTAACTGGACGACCCACACCTGAATTCCCTTTGTGGTACTTGTCATGAGTGATTCAGGATGATAATATCAGTTCATCCTCATACTGGAGATACATGTGTCTGCATCACTTTGGTTTGCTTTGCTCTAGTTGCTTTGAAACGCAGTCCGTAACTGGCTGTTATAAAGGGAGTAGCTGATTTGAGTATGATCACTGTGGCGGGCAATGTAGTCAAAAGAATTTGTTCCTCTTTTTAGAGAGATATCCCTGGGCCCCTCGATGATTGGGCGCTGACACCAAAATGCATGGCCGTGCTCGAGTGTGCAATGATTTGGATAATCGATTGCAACTTGTATATTTTGGTCACCACCAATCTCGATCGAGAAACATAATTGTGAAGGACTGAGAATGAGTTAGTACCATGTCTCGCCTTCGCAAGGATATCGCGAATAAAAGGATGGTTGATCACATATCTATAGCGCCATTTTAAACCTTTGGGTTGTGAATTGGTACTTTTCTATGGGATGACATACCTCGTACTGACTTGGGGACAGGGATGCCTTGCTAGAGGCCGCTCCCTGTCTGTGATACCTCTGGGTACATTGTGTCACGTGCAAGTGGGAGTCTGTTGGTGTCTGCCCACTGATACAAGTACATTGGTGTTACTGCTGATGAAGTGCGACCCTATTGGGTCACACACCAAGGATTGATCCCGAAAGCTTACTGATAAAGAGAAAAGGTCCAAAAATCAAATTGTTTGATTTTAGGGCTTCACGGCCATGAGGGATGCTCCACGGGTCGTGAAGCCCACTGCCCTCACGTTTGACTCAACGACTCTCATACGGCTCGTAGAGTCTTCACGGGTTGTGAAGGAGACGCCCTCATGAGTCACTCGAACGTGGCACGGGCCGTGAAGGACGATGGCCAGTCGTGGCGCATTTGTCTTCATGGGCTCTTCACGGGCCGTGAGAGGCCGTGGAGAACTTTCTGCATGAAATCGTGATTTCTGATTGGGCCATTTCGTGGTCCAATGGATGAATGGTTTCTAATCCGGCCATAACCGAGGTTATGTGTCCTGGGACAGATTGAAGATGCATGAAACACTTAGAGACTCTCTCTCTCTCTAGAAATCTCTCTTGGTACCAAGTTGCAAGATACACACACACTAATACACTAAGTGAGGATCTTGAGTGTTGATGTGAGTGGATTTGGGTGCAAGAGGAGAAACCTTCAAGGCTGTTCCAGAAGAGTGGAGTCATTGGTGACGTTCATTCGGAGGTGTACTAGCATACGGGGATCGTGGTTACTTGGTGTGGATAAACAATAGAGAAGGATTCACTTGAGTTCTTGGTTATCCGAATTGCTACTTGCTACAGCCGATTTCTTGCTTGGTAAGGAGGTATATTCTCTGCCTTCCTTGTTCTTCAAGTTGCAATTTGTTTTTGTTGAGAAACTATCACTTTGGAACACGATACGGACCCGATTTCGTTCGGTTTTAAAACTCTTGTTTTATGCTTCCACTGTGTTTTGCCCCATTCCGTGTTCCAACACTTACCATGTATCAAAATCCGGCTGAAAATGCATAAGACGGGATGAAACCGAGAACCCAAGTGTGTCCTCCTCTATTGCATGATCCACACCAAGTTTGCTGAATCCCCGTATGCTAGTACACCATCCGGTGAACGTCCTTAATAACTTCACCTTCTGGAACAGTCCTTGAAGCTTCTCCTCTTGCACCAAAAATACTCACCACACTCAAGATCTTACTCACTTAGTGTATAAAATGTGTGTGGTACATGTAGGTACCAAAGAGAGAATTTTAGAGAGAGAGAGTGAAGTCTCTTACATGTGCCACACAAGAATCAGATCACAAAAACTAGGTTTTGGCAGGATTCAAGCTATTATCCTATTGGACCAAAGAATGGCCCAATTAGATAAAAGATTTTCATGCAGACATGTCTTCACGGCCTCTCATTGCCTCTCATGGCCCGTGAACACAAAAATGCGCCACGACCGGTCATAGTCCTTCACGGCCCGTGCCGCGTCGAGTGACTCGTGAGGGCGTCATCCTCTACGACCCCTTCACGACCTCTCATGCCCGTGAAGACTCCACGAGCCGTAAGACATTCGTAGAGCCAAACGTGAGGGCATTAGGCTTCAAGACCGGTGGAGCATCCCTCACGGCCGTGAAGCCCCAAAATCAAACAATTTGATTTTTGGACCTTCTCTCTTTATGAGTAAGCTGTGGGGATCAATCCTTGATGTGTGACCCAATAGGGTCGCACTTCATCAGCAGTAAGTCCAATGTACTTGTGTCAGTGGGCAGACACCAACAGTTTTGGTACCACCGTTGGTTTGACAGTTGATGGGGATGGAGGTTCAGGATTCGGTATAGTTGCGGAAGCGTTATGTTTATGAATCCATGTTTTCGAGGAATGCTTAGGAATCCTTTGTGGCCTCGGCACATCAACCTGCTTTTGCTGAACTGGAGCCTTGGGTGTTGTAGGTTTTACTACTTGTTGATGGGATGAAGGCATAGGTTTGGAAGCTTGTGCATGTTTGGAAGAAGGATTGCGAGATCGTTTTTGAGAATGCAAGTGTTTTTCTTGAGCAATCCTTGACTTTTTTAAAGCATCATAACCCTGTCGTCTGTAGACCTCGAGTTCTTTAATTGTTAGTAATCGTCTTGATTTGTTTAAACGTTTGAGTGCATTTGATTGACGAGTAGTGATCCATTGATGAATGATAAACCCTTTAGAGTTTATAAATGGAACTTTTATTTGATTAGCGTAAAAATCTGTCCAGTCCTCACATGGTTTAGTTCCGATTTGTTTTCTTAATTGATCTTACTCACAATTAAATTCACAGAGGCCATGGAGACAGCCATCACTAATATAAAACTTGGAAGAGGCAATTGTATCATGTAAACCGGAATGATTACAGACTCTATCAAACATCAAAAGTTGTTCACATGTTTTTCTAATATTAGAAAATTTCCTAGATGACCTAGGAATTACCCTATTCCAAGTTATATTTATTTTACGCTCTTCACTCCCGAGCTCCTTCACATCTGTAACATAAGTTAAAGTGTTAGAAGTGAGTCGTGATCGACTTTCAGCTGCTTTTGAAGATTCAGGTATGTCAGTGGGCATACGAGAAATTTTAACAAATTTTGTTGTGGGTTGGATATCTTGGGAAGATGTGGAGAAAAGGTGAATGAGTAGGAGCCTGCATCTCCTGCTTGACTTGGATGATGCGTTCTTTCAATGCTGTATTTTCCCGGCACAAGTTGTCTATGATCTTTTCATCATGATTAAAAATGGTTTTGATACGCTTGTGAAGGGCTGCATTTTCTTGAGCTAATTGTGTAAGCTCAGGTGATTGGTCAAAAACAGATGGTTTGAGGTGTGGTTTCTGAGTTGAAAGCTTTGGCAATGTCTCCTTATATCAGATGTGTGTAGCAAAACTCTTGCAAGGTTTGAAACCTTGTTAGCAATTCCTTGTGGGGAATGTATTAAAGATTGGGTTTTGGTACTTCAGGAGCATAAAGTTCCTCATCTGTGTATATTGGAGAGGTGACAGTAGAATTCATTGTTGGAGGGGGTAAGTGAAGTATGATTCATTGAGGTTAGAGTGTTTGAAGGGAATTTCAGTTTTGAAATGAACGGTTCGCTTGACATCCTATTCAAGTCTTTCTTCCTCTTGACCAACAAATACCATTCGGTGAGTTAGTCCTTCGCTAAATAAATTTGCATTATATAATTGTTTGGTAGGTACCTTACTCAGAACACTTGGGTTTTTAAAACCAAGTCATTCGAATGTCCATCTTGAAAAAGGTCGTTCCTTTTCTTTATACAGAAAGATGGTTTGTTCACTTTGCCCTCTTTTGATTAGAAGGTCTTCAAGTTCTTTGATTTTTGAACAAGGAGCACATTGTTCATTTTTAAGAATTTCTGAATCCTTTTCTGCACTAATACGCTCTTCTTTGAGATTGTGCATGATAATGTTTGTCTTATCAGTTAATTCTAAAAATTCAGATTCTTTCACCGCTAATTGAACCTTTGATTCATTTATATTCTTTTTTAATTGTTCAATTGCAGTTTGCGCTTCTTTATCTTGCATATGAATGACCTATTTTAACACTTGATTTTTACTTGTTAGTTTGGTCACCTTATGTTCTAACTTTTTCATGTGGTTTAATATGGTTTGGATATGTTCAAAATTAAATCCCACATTAGAGTGAGAGATAGAAGGTAGCTTTCTACTTTCCAAGATCTCCTCCTCAGCATCGGAGAGATCATCACCACCATATTCATCCCTATCACCTGCTTCACCAGTAACCATCAGGCAGAACTGTGCATGATCTTCTCCATCTAGATCACTATCGGAGTCTGTGTCCTCCAGAAACTTATCTTTTTCCACCATAAGTTCATTCCCAGCCTGCTTTTGTTTTGACAGGCGGTTATAGTATTCAACATCCTTGATCTTCTTTTGTGGACAGTTCCTGATCATGTGTATAGACCTTCCACAGTTGTAGCACTTAGAGTCTGTCTTCTTTTTCTCCTTCCTCTCTTCCCTTTGAAATATAGGCTTGTCAACAGGAGCAAGACTTTTTGGACTCTTGGAGCCAGAGGTAAATCGTTGTTTGTTGTTGGTTTTGTTAAAGCGATTTCGGAAAGTATTGCCAACAACTGAGAGAGCATGAATGGTAGCTTCAACTGAGTCTTCATCATCATCATCATCCGGTTCTGATTCACTGAGAATCACTTGCTTGTACTTCATTGATCTTGATGAAGATTCTCTTGGAATCCTTTCTGCTGCAACTAAGGCCAAAGGATCTGCAGCTGGCTGTTTTGGGAGAGATTTCAGAACTTCATCCTGGTACAGATTGAGGTCTTCGAATATGTTATGGAAGGTATATGTGGTAAGATCTTTGTTGATTTACTTGTACAGTCTATCATATTCCTTCCATTCTGGACCTAGTGACTTAAGAAAGACGCAGTTCAGATCTAAGTCAGTCCTAATGATTTGATTAGACCTCATCTCATTTTGCATTTTGCAAAATCTACCATATGTTTCAGAAAGAAGTTCATTCTCTCGAATACTGAAGTCATGATAACTATTGACTAATTGAGTACGCTTGATGTACTCTCCCTGTTCAGTACCCTGTAGCTGCTTCTTGATCTCATCCCATATCTCCTTGGCAGTGGCTAAGCTATCTATTTTGGTATAGATGTCTGAGGAGAGTCCCTGCTTTAGATAGTACTTAGCAAGCCGTTCAGCGTTTCTAGTTTCCTTTTCTTGTGCTGTGAGCTCTTCTGTAGTCTTTTCCCTCTCATGACAAAGAATGGCGGGATTGTTGTTCAGGTCAGCTTCGACAACTTTTATGAACTTTTTGTTCCCATTTAGGATGCAGTCGATCATCATCTCTCCGTATATCTCATTGTGCTCCAGGAGGTCCATAAACCTTCCTTTCCAGACATTATATTCTCCTCGAAACAACACAGGAGGTTTTGTGTCGGTACCAATAGTCATCATTTCATTTGAGCTTGACATAATGAATGTTTTAGTAAGAAATGATCATTCAGTTGTTAGATGATTTGATTGTTCGAAAACTTTACTGACTATAAAGAATAAGATTCTTTTCAAGCTTGTTTTAAAAAATTCAAGGAGATGATTGAGGAATTAAGTCAATTTAATTCAACTTTGAATTGGATCTTGTAAAGATTAAATTCAACTTTGAATTAGATAGAATTAAGTTAATTTAATTCAACTATGAATTATATCCGGTTTAGATTAAATTCAATTTTGAACTAGATTGTTAAAGTTTAAAGTTCGATTGTCCTCTTATTTAATAAGTCAAGTCCCAATAGTTCAACACTTGTCCAATAGATTCAAGGAGTGTGAATGGTTCTGTGCGATAGATGATATCACTTGAAAACAAATGGACAGAGTAACGAATTGGTTTTGAATAAAAGAGTAGCCACTAGAATGCGATTGATCCCTGTAGCACCAAACACTTAGAAATAATTTAGTTAGTATTGCCAATCGAATACTGATCAAGTCATGGATTCAAATGCGATTGCCTTCGGTATATTTCATAGCCAAGTAACCAGGAACACTTGAATCGCACTGATTAGGACTGCGTTTGATAGAACACTTAGAACACACCCAATCGCATGCGATAGGGCTAATGCGGCTGATAGCATAATTGTGTAACACTTAGGATCTTAGCTTGGGATCTCTACAAGCCGCATAACCCCCTAATCGCATACCTCGTGGATCCGGTTTATAGGATCTTAAATGTCACTATCAGATGACCTTACTCCTTATGATGTCTACCCACTTGTACCTTGATTGGTATGGGTTGTACTTGATTTTCCTTGTACAACAATTAATGTTTGAAGAATTTATAATTATTTAAATTAAAACCGATTTCTTCTTCTTCAATGTTGTACTTTCAGTGTCAAGAACATCATTAAATGTTCAAATACTCAGAAAACTAAATGCCGAAAAGTGGGTATTTAATGAACCATTGGACATAGGGATTGTAACGGGGTCTGGGGTTTTGGGGATTGTTTTTTTCATCCCAATCCCCGTTCCCCCTCCCGGTCCCCATTCCTGTCGGGGAATTTATTTGCATCCGTATCCCCGTCCCCGTCGGGTTTCGGGGATCCCCGCGGAGAATCGGGGATTTTATTTCTCTACAAAATCCATTTTTAAATAAATATACATGAGAATTTTTATACAAAACTAGTATTACGAATCTAACATAATATTTCCAATCAGTACACATCCAAATGTAATCAATCAAATGTTTTAATAGTTTCGTAAAAAACAATAATGTTTTTGATAAAAGACATAATATATATTTACTAAATTGTTCTATAATAAACATGAAATTATCACTCAAATATATGGTTTCTCTAGCATATGTCCATCAAAGACGACTATAGTCCTTTCAAGATAATTCTACAAGAACTTTGTTAATAATTTCACCGTATTAGTTTGTTTTCAATCTATGTGTTTAATAATCATATAAAACGATGTATTAAATTCAAATACATATTTATATACTATGTAAGAAAGTTAAATTCATATTTATATGAGAAATTTGACTTAAAAATTATATACATATATATATATATATATATATATAAAGTGCAGGTTTGGGGGCGAGTACAGGGGACGGGGAACCGAAGGGTATCCCCATCTCCACCCCATCCCCGTTTGTAAGTTCGGGGAATCCCCGTCCCCGTCCCCATCCCTGGTCAACTCGGGGATTCCCCTGTCAAATCAGGGTCGGAGAACGGGTTCCCAAACGGGTGCGGGGTTTTTTGCCACCCCTAATTGGACATTTTGCTTATAAAACACTTCTCGGTTTGATCTATTCTTCAAGAAAGCTGTATAAAACAGTAGTAACCCTTGAAATAACCCAAAGAAATGGTAGAAAAGTATTGTTTATACCTTAACTGTGTTCTACCCTTGGGAATCACTATGTTAGCTTCGGTATAACACTTGAACTCGAACCTTTCATGAGGAAACCGTAGATTTGAGTGCTTTTGAAGAAACCGAGTCCCTGTTCTTCACCTTGAGCTTGAAATCTTCGAGATGTAGCTTGTAATCTTTGAACAATCACGAGCCAAAAAAAAGTTTGGCTCTGATACCAATTGATTGTCCCTTAATGTAAGGATGAAGCAATGCTAGAGATTATCTTGTTTGTGTGTATGTGTTTCGGTTGAGAGAGAGAGCCGAGAGCTTAGAGAGAACACAAACTAGAGAGTGGTAAAATATGCAAAGCTTAGATTAGAATCAAGGATGCAAATGCCTTTTATAGCATTTGCCTAAGTTTGTACAATTGACATATTTGCACCCTCACTTTTATAATCTAAGAAAATCCATGGTAATATTATCCCACTTCCATTCCGGAATCGGAAATTGTTGCAAATTACGATAATGCTTTTGATGTTCCATCTTGATTTGTGCACAAATTTGAAATTTCTCAACATATGAAGCTATATCACGCTTCCAAGTGGGCCACCAATAGAAAGCCTTAAGATCCTGATACATTTTGGTACAACCAGGATGAATAGACAATCTCGACATATGAGCCTCTTGGAGAATTAGATCACGGTTTCCTCCAAAGCTAGGCACCCAGATTCGGGATTTAAAAGTCTTTAGCCCACGATTATCGTCCTCCAGTTGATCTTTCAATTTATTCATGGTTTCTTCTTTCAAGTTAGTCTCTAACAAAGCCTCCTGCTGCGCCACCTTAATCTGATTATAAATATCACAGACAATAGTAAGTTTCATGATTATGATATTCTCCGAAGAGCCCTTTTGGCTTAATGCATCTCCTACAACGTTCGCCTTTCTCGGGTGATATTTGATTTCACAGTGAAAGTCTTTGATCAACTCTAACCATCTCCGTTGCCTCATATTAAGCTCCTTTTGAGTGAAAACATATTGCAGGATTTTATAATATGTGTATACCACACACTTGGTGTTGGGATTTCGTGGGCACACAGCGGAAGCAACGGTACAACAAAAATAGCCCAATGTACAAGAATATAAAGCATAAAAACCGAAATCCCACAAATGGACCAAAATCTATGTAAAAAAATGCAACAAGGAAAGGAAAGAGGTGTTATACCTTTTTCCTTAGCTCCAGAATACTTGGTGTCTCGTGGTGGTGATGCTCCAAGAATAAACGCGGATCGTCTAATGGGTAGTACACCGGGAACACGTCTAACCTCGAGAGCTAGCAAGCCTCCATGGTACTTCACGATGAATACCACTTCTGGAACAGCAACTCCCGAGACCAACTCTGGAATAATCTCTCTTGAATCTTCTCTTGGCCTTTTGTAGCACCAAAGAAGAGGAAGTGTATGTTAGAGAGAAAAAGTGAGAGAGAACCAAAAACCAACAACACCAAATGAGTTCCTCACTTTTCTTTTTATCTCCAGATTCATTTCTAAACCCCACTAACCGGCCAAGCCTCGAGTTTGGCAAGCTAACATGCATTGGCTAGTTTGGAGGTGGATTTGACAAATGGCACTGGCAAGGTTTAGCGGCGCTAACCACAAGTTAGCGGCGCTAACCACGAGTTAGCGGTGCTAACTCAGAATAGATAGCGGCGCTAACGCGCCCTGTCAGCGATTTGACACAAAGTACATGCAGCCGTAGCGGCGCTATCCTCTAGGACTTAGCGGCGCTAACCTCTAAGAGTTAGCGACGCTAACGCGGCCTGCGATGTCAACTTTTGTCTTTTGTCATATTTGGTCCCTTAACTTAAGTTGCTGTCAGGTTAGACCCCGGTGTATGACCCAATAGGCCCATACATCATCAGCAGCGGTTCATATGGCTTACGTACATTAATGGGCATATTTTTAACACTTGATACCATAAATATAATGGAACCATAATTTTAAAGCAAATACTACGGCAACCAATTCAAAATCTTGTGTTGGGTAATTCTTCTAGTGAGGCTTTAATTGGTGGGAAGCATAAGCAATAACCTTGTCCCTCTGCATTAGGACACTTCCCAAACCTACATAAGAGGAATCACAATAAATAACAAAGTCTTCCGACTCATTCGGTAAGGTTAGAAATGGAGCTTGACATAACAACTGTTTTAGTGTTTGAAAGGCCTTATCTTGTTCAACAGAGCAATCATAAGCAACATCCTTTCGCGTGAGTTTAGTTAAAGGACCTGCTATTTTGGAAATATTCTGAATGAACCGCCGATAGTAACCGGCGAGTCCTAAGAAGCTTTTGATTCCAGATGGGGTTTTAGGAATCCCCCAATTCATCACGCCGACCATTACACCTTCTTTGCTTATTACATGACCAAGGATATGAAATTCTTCAAGCCAAAACTCACATTTAGAAAATTTAGCATATAAATGCTCACGTAACAGAATATCAAGAACCATACGAAGGTGAGTCTCGTGTTCTGCTTCGAACTTAGAACTGGAGCTTGACATAACAACTGTTTCAGTGTTTGAAAAGCCTTATCTTGTTCAATAGACCAATCATAAGCAACATCCTTTCGCGTTTGTTTAGTTAAAGAACCTGCTATTTTGGAAATATTCTGAATAAACCGCCGATAGTAACCGGCGAGTCCTAAGAAGCTTTTGATTCCAGATGGGGTTATAGGAATCCCCAATTCATCACGGCCTCGATCTTGGTGGGGTCGACCATTACACCTTCTTTGCTTATTAAATGACCAAGAATATGAAATTCTTCAATCCAGAACTCAAATTTAGAAAATTTAGCATATAAATGCTCACGTAACAGAATATCAAGAACTAGACGAAGGTGAGTCTCGTGTTCTGCTTCGAACTTAGAATATATGAGAATATCATCGATGAATACTATCACGAAATTATCAAGAAAAGGACGGCAAACTCGATTCATTATGTCCATAAACACAGCCGGAGAATTTGTCAAACTAAAAGGCATCACTAGAAATTCATTATGCCCACATCTGGTTCGAAAAGCTGTGATTGGAATATCCTCCTTACGTTTTCGAACTTGATGATAACCAGATCGAAGATCGATCTTAGAAAAATAAGTAGCACCCTGTAGCTGATCAAATAAATCATCTATACGAGAAAGAGGGTAATAATTCATTATAGTTCGTTTATTCAATTCCCGGTAGTCAATACACAAACGCATCGTCCCGTCTTTATTTTTGACAAATAAGACTAGAGATCCCCAAGGCGAAGAGCTGGGACGAATAAAGCCTTTGTCTAGGAGTTCTTGAATTTGAGTCATCATCTCACGAATTCCAGACGGAGCGAGACGATAAGGAGCTCTCTTTACAAGTGTAGTTCAGGTAGTTCGTCAGGAAAAACATCAAGGTATTCCTATACCACCCAATTTTCCGACCCTGAAGATTGATCATATATCCTTTTAGAACCCCCACCTGAAGATTCCTTTTTCTGCATGTGGTCGCTTTCATACTGTCGTGCAATCTCGAATGCGATATCCAAAGACAAAGTACCCGAACAGAAGCTCGATAATCTGGTGGAAGAACTTTGGCAAATCTTTTTATCTTTGCTTTTTCATCGGGTAATAAATAGTTTACAAACCTCATTTTATCAGAAAAATGCTCAATCAAATCTTCAACCGGTTTATCACCTTTTTTCTGTGCCATGAACTCCTTCTCCAGACTATCCATCACCTGATTGGAACAGTACATACTACGGAGGATCCTCAAAATGTCAATCCAAGTGAATGCAACTCTCACCTCTACAGGAGTAGATGATATTACGGTATCATACCAGGTCAGTGCATTACCCCTCAATTGCTTCCGAGCAAAACCCACCTTTTTGGATTCCATACAATTATTATTTTCAAAGGCTAGCTCAATCTCGCGAATCCACGTTTCGGTAGCACTAGGATCCATGCTACCTTCAAAGGTAGGTAGCCCGCAAGATAAGAAAATCTTAATATCTGGTGACTGCTTGGGTTCTGCCACTGGTTGCACGAGTACCTGTTCCTCAGACGCTTTTAGACGAGCCTCTAAGTCTCTAATATAAGCCTCTCTATCTCCGTGTTCAACCATATTATTCTCTTAAATATTCTAGCCAAACAAAACATATATAACATACTTAGTACTCTTATCATACTTCATTAGCATAATAAGCAAATAAACAATACCATATCAGACACATAACACTCTTTCACACACCCCATGACCTACCGAGCAACACTAAACAATGGTCGGGCATGGGTTTGAGACTGAAGACTCTCACAAGTACCCAATTCACTCAAACCTAGGCTCTGATACCAACTTGTAACACCGTGATTTTGAAAACCAGATTGTTCTTTTTTAAAATAATAATTCAAGAATCCAAACTGCGTAGATCCATTTGTAAACATAACTTAAACCAAACATGTTATTCAAAACTTACATAAGCAGCGGAATATTCAAAAGTGGCTATAATTACAAGCAAAATTTTCCACGATATACAAAAGAACTATTGGTGTTACCGAAATTGTCCACCGACCACCATAAACAAATATATGCAAACACAGTATAAAGATAAGTGTTCCTCCAAAAGTACAAGTAAAACCAGCAAGTACCCAAGCTCACGCTCCTAAGTATCACCTGCAATCATGGGGAGAGTATCTGTTAGCTATTTAAAGCTAGTGAGCATAATATAGCATAATTAGTAATAAAAACATATCACATATCAACAATACTATCAAACAGTGCTATCCTAGCATTTCGCGATAAGCTGGCAAAGCCAAAAGGAAGTATAATCTTGTAGGGTCACGAACACGGCTCAACACTCCTAACTCGGAAAACCAGACACATCAACCGCGCGGGTGGGTGAGCGGGTTGCGGTCCACCATTACGTTATGAAGTCATCGACTCCATGGGATACAGCGGGTAACTAATCCCCTGATCGCACGAGGAACATTTGGTTAGCCAAACCATAAATACCTATCCAGGTACCGTTGACGCTATCATCGACCCGCAGGCCTCAAAGAATCCTAGACCGCAACGCGCACAAATACAAGTATGACCCATTCCAGGCCTCATAGCGCGCATACATAATCATATCATAAATCTTGATTCAATTGCTACGAGTGTCATGCATAAACATAGCATACAACACGGTTAATTACATTTTCATGGATTTCCTTGCACATACTGATAACATGTAATACGGTTATATTAATTGTTATGTTATCCTATACTCATCTGAGAGGCTAAAGTAAATAGATATAATGATCGTCTCGATCGTCTGGGTCATTCGATTCACCTATATGATAATATTTATGTTAAGTCACTTCACACAAGTACAATAACTATTATAACTAATATAACTAATATGAATCCCTTAATGATGCCCTTAAACTATTTAGCACCCAAAACGAGCATCCCGTACAACGAGACGTCGAAAAACAGCAAAAGACTGCGTACTGCCTCCCGGTCACCCCCATGCGATCACAAGGGAGGTCCATGCGATCGCAAAGCACCCCTGGTACACCCTATGCGATCGCCAGGACTCCCTATGCGATCGCAATCAGCCTGTTTCAGTTCAGAGTCGAATTCTAGCCCCTGTTCAGGCCATTTCAAACACAAACTCAAATCCAGCATTCCCAAATCAATATCATGTACTTCCATATCATTTTAGGCATCACAACAATCTATAAATATACATTTAACAATCTCTAATCATGGATTCATGATTTGGGATCAAATTCTTCAATCGTTACCCATTTGAAACTAGTTATGGAACAAGAGCAATTCTATCATTTTAATTCGCGAATTTGGATTATAATCACTTAGAAATTATATAGGAGCAGATTACAACCCATTAATCCACTTCTTAAATCCAATTTCAGATTGAACTAAGTTTGACCTAGCTTCAAGAACAAAGGAAGAAGATGGTGAACTTACAATTAGGAAGAAGGTGGTGGTTCTTGGATTATAAGCATATTAGAACTTAAATTTGTGGCTGGACATAAACTTGATGAATTCTCCTTCTTGATTTCACTTCAAAGGTTCAAGAACAAGGCATAAGTATGTTGTATGTGTATATGTACGTGTCTGTGTATAAGGATAAAGTGATAGACCAACTTTGGTCTCAACATTATCCATAAGGGGTATTTTGTTCCCCTTTTCAACTTACAAGTTAATACCCGCTTGCCCGTTTCAACTAACGGGGATATTTCCGGAATCCTTATTCAAAACCGTTAAATATTTTATTAAACTTGTCTATTTTCATTAATATTTTAATATCACTATTATTTTTATAATAATTTCATATTAATTCTAATACTCAGTAATAAACTCGAGATTAGAACGTACCGAGAGTACAAACGATTAGGCCCATTTGAGGATGTTACAAATCTACCCCCCTTAAGAAGATTTCGTCCTCGGAATATGTTATTCGGTAAACAAGTGAGGATATCGGGCCTTCATATCATCCTCGGTTTCCCACGTCATGTTTGACCAAAGATTGTGTTTCCATTTGACTAAGACCAATCGGATGTTTTTCTTCCTCAACCGCTTCACCTTAGTGTCAATGATTTCATTAGGTTCTTCCACCAGTCGCTTGGTAGAATCTACCCTCAGGTCTTGTAGCAAAATCTGATCTTCCTCCACTTTATACTTTCACGGATTACAAACGTTGAAAGTATTGTGAATACCGGACAACTCTGGAGGTAATTCCAAAGATATAGTCTACTCGTTGACTTTGTTGTTAATTTTGAAATGACCAATGTAACGAGGACATAACTTGCCTTTCTTACCAAACCGGATTATACCCTTCCACGGAGAAACCTTCAAGAATACCCATTCACCTATTTCAAAGGTAACAGGTCTGCGTTTCCGATCAACATACATTTTTTGTCTATCACGGGCCGCCTTTAGCTTCTTATGTGCAACTTTGACTTTATCAGCTGTAATTTGAACCAAATCAGGTCCTGCATATTGTTTCTCTCCCGGTTCTAGCCAACAAGTAGGGGTACGACAACGCCAACCATAAAGCATCTCATGCGGTGGCATACCAATGCTAGAATGATACGAATTATTATAAGAAAATTCGATCAAAGGTAAATGAGAATCCCATGAACCACCGTATTCAAGTACACACGTGCGTAACATGTCTTCAAGAGTTTGGATAGTCCTTTCGGACTGTCCATCAGTCTGGGGAAGGTATGCGGTACTCATATGAACTCGAGTACCAAGCTCTTGTTGAAGTCTGTTCCAGAAGTTCAAAGCAAACCGAGTATCTCGATCACAAACAATAGACAAGGGAAAACCGTGACGAGATACAATCTCGTTGACATATAATTGAGCAAGGCTAGTCATAGACTGAGATTCACAAGCTGCAAGAAAATGTGCAATCTTGGTAAGACAATCAACAATTATTCATATCATATCATGCCCCTTTGATGTCTTGGGAAATTTAGTGACAAAATCCATGGTAATATTATCCCACTTCCATTCCGGAATCGGCAATTGTTGTAAATTATCATAAGGCTTTTGATGTTCCGTCTTGACGTGTGCACAAATTTGAGATTTCTCAACATATGAAGCTATATCACACTTTAAAGTAGGCCACCAATAGAATGCCTTAAGATCCTGATACATTTTTGTACAACAAGGATATATAGACAATCTCGACTTATGAACCTCCTTGATAATTAGATCACGGTTTCCTCCAAGGCTTGGCACCCAGATTCGGGATTTAAAAGTCTTTAGCCCACGATTATCATCCTCCAGTTGATCTTTCAATTTATTCATGGTTTTAGCTTTCAAGTTAGTCTCTAACAAAGCCTTCTGTTGCTCCACCTTAATCCGATTATTAATATCAGATACAATAGTAAGTTTCATGAATCTGATATTCTCCGAAGAGCCCTTTAGGCTTAATGCATCAGCTATAACGTTCGCCTTTCCCTGGTGATATTTGATTTCACAGTCATAGTCTTTGATAAACTCTAACCATCTCCGTTGCCTCATATTAAGCTCCTTTTGAGTGAAAACATATTACAGGCTTTTATGATATGTGTATATCACACACTTAGTACCATAAAGATAATGGCACCATAGGTTCAAAGAAATTCTAAGGCAGCCAATTCAAGATCGTGTGTCGGGTAATTCTTCTCATGAGGCTTTAAATGGCGGAAAGCATAAGCAATAACCTTGTCCCTCTGCCTTACGACACTTCCCAAATGTGCATAAGAGACATCACAATTAACAACAAAGTCTTCCGACCCGTTGGGTAAGCTTAGATCTGGAGCTTGACATAACAACTATTTCAGAGTTTGAAAGGCCTTATCTTGTTTAGTAGACCAATCATAAGCAACATCCTTTCGCGTGAGTTTAGTTAAAGGACCTGCTATTTTGGAAAAATTCTGAATGAACCGCCGATAGTAACTGGCAAGTCCTAAGAAGCTTTTGATTTCAGATGGGGTTTTAGGAATCCCCCAATTCATCATGGCCTCGACCTTGGTGGGGTCGACCATTACACCTTCTTTGCTTATTACATGACTAAGGAAATGAACTTCTTCAAGCCAGAACTCACATTTAGAAAATTTATCATATAAATGCTCACGTAACAGAATATCAAGAACCATACGAAGGCGAGTCTCGTGTTCCGCTTCGGACATAGAATATATGAGAATATCATCGATGAATACTATCACGAAAATATCAAGAAAAGGATGGCAGTCTCGATTCATCCTGTCTATAAACACAGCCGGAGCATTTGTAAAACCAAAAGGCATCACTAGAAATTCATAATGCCCGTATCTGGTTCGAAAACCTGTGATTAGAATATCCTCCGCACGTACCCGAACTTGATGATAACCAAATGGAATGTCGATCTTAGAAAAACAAGTAGCACCCTGTAGCTGATCGAATAAATCATCTATACTAGGAAGAGGGTACTTATTCTTTATAGTTCGTTTATTCAACTCCCCGTAGTCAATACACATAAGCATCGTCCCGTCTTTCTTTTAGAAAAATAAGACTTGAGCTCCCCAAGGCGAAGAGCTGGGACAAATAAAGCCTTTATCTAGGACTTCTTGAATTTGAGTCATCATCTCACGAACTCAGACGGAGCGAGATGATAAGGAGCTCTTGCTACAGATGTAGCACCTGGAACAAGATTAATCTAGTATTCCACATCTCGTACAGGAGGTAATCTAGGTAGTTCGTAATAAAAAACATCAGCGTATTCCGATACCATTCTTATGTCATTAATAGCATTCTTTTCCATCTTTGTATCAGATACACGAGCCAATATAAATAACACCCTTTGGCTATTGATTTGTGAGCTGTAATTGCTGAGATCAAAGGAATTTCATACTTCCTCCGTTCACCACAAGCCATATCATATGACCCATTTGGTAGAGGAATCTTGATTAGCTTTTTAGAACATTAAATTTCAGCATTTTTATTAACAAGCCAATTCATCCCGACAACCGCATCAAGTGAGGCTTGGGGAACTGATGAAGTAACCGTCTGTCATCGGGAACTTCCACGTCAATATCATTTGTCATAAGTGTTGGTGTCTGCCCACTGACACAAGTACATTGGTGTTACTGCTGATGAAGTGCGAGCCTATTGGGTCACACACCAAGGATTGATCCCGACAGCTTACTGATAAAGAGAGAAGGTCCAAAAATCAAATTGTTTGATTTTGGGGCTTTACGGCCTTGAGGGATGCTCCACGGGTCGTGAAGCCCACTACCTTCACGTTTGACTCAACGACTCTCATACAGCTCGTGGTGTCTTCACAGGTCTTGAGAGGTCATGAAGGGGTCGTAGAGGATGACGCCATAATGAGTCACTCGACGCGGCACAGGCCGTGAAGGACTATTACCGGTCGTGGTGCATTTTGTCTTCACGGGCTCTTCACGGGCCGTGAGAGGCCGTGAAGGACCATCTGCATGAAAATCTTATTTCTAATTAGGCAATTTTGTGGTCCTATGAGATTAAGAGATCTACTCCGGCCAAAAAGAGTGTTTTGTGGTCTGGAACAGAACATGCAAGACTTAGAGAACTTGAATAACTCTCTCTCTAACATCTCTCTTGGTGCCTTTGAGATATACACATACATGTACACTATATAGAGCTTCTTGAGTGTAATGTGAGTTGTGTTGGTGCAAGAGGAGATTATCATTGGCTGTTCCAGAAAAGAAGAATCGTGTGGATGTCTTCTTGATGATGTACTAGCATATGGGGATTGAGCATACTTGGTGTGGATCATGCAATAGAGAAGGACACACTTGGGTTCTCGGTTTCATCCTGTCTTGTGCATTTTCAGCCGGATTTTGATACATGGTAAGGAGGTATTTTCTTCCTTCTTTGTTTCCTTTTAAGTTGCAACTTTGTTTTGTAGAAAGATCATCACTTTGGAACATGTATGGACCCAATTTTGTTCGGTTTTTTTTGAAAATTTGTTTTTGCTTCCGTTGTGCTCTGCTCCATACCGTGTTCCAACAATAAGAATATTTGATAATTGAGTTCTCTCACAAAAATTCAAAAAAATGAAGGAGTAAGTAGCACCAGAATCAAATAGAATACATAAAGGTATTGAATTAATTAAAAATGTGCCTGTGATAACATCACCTGCAGTTTTGGCCTCATCGGCCATCATCTGAAACGCTCTACCAGTTGCATGAGGTGCATTCTCCTTCTTTTGACCTGAAGATGATCCTCCGTCTCCTCCTAATCCCTGCCCCCGACCTGATCTGTATTTTGATGAGCGATGTCTAGGTTTGTAGCATTTATAACAAACATTATCCTTGAAACGGCACACTTTGGTATTATGACCCTTCTGCCCGCATTTATGACACCGAGGTGTCTCCCGGGTAAAGTGGCCTATATGCTTAGTACGACATTGAGAATAGCATGGAGCAGTAGGCTGGTTATACTTCTGAGTCCCTTGTTGATGCCAAGACCCACTACCCCAATTTTCCCGACCCTGAATATTGATCATATATCTTTTTAGAACCCCCACCTGAAGATTCCTTTTTCTGCATGTGGTCGCTTTCATACTGTCGTGCCATCTCGAATGCGATATCCAAAGACAAACAACCCCGAACTGAAGCTCGATAATCTGGTGGAAGAGCTTTGGCAAATCTTTTTATCTTTGCTTTTTCATCGTGTAATAAATGGTTCACAAACATCATTTTATCAGAAAAACGCTCGATCAAATCTTCAACCGGTTTATCACCCTTTTTCAGTGCCATGAACTCCTTCTCCAGTCTATCCATCACCTAATTGGAACAGTACTTACTGTGGAGGATCCTAAAAAAGTCTATTCAAGTGAATACAGCTCTCACCTCTGCAGGACTAGATGAGATTACGGTATCATACCAGGTCAGTGCATTACCCATCAATTGCTTCTGAGCAAAACTCTCTTTGTTGGATTCCTTACAATATACTGTTGTCAAAGGCTAGCTCCATCTCGCAAATTAACCTTTCGGTAACACTAGGATCCATGCTACCTTCAAAGATAGGTGGCCCGGAAGATAAAAAAATCTTAATATGTGGTGACTGCTTGTGTTCTGCCACTGGTTGCACGAGTACCCATTCCTCAGACTCTTTTAGACGAGCCTGTAAGTCTCTAATATAAGCCTCTCTATCTCCGTGTTCAGCCATATTATTCTCTTAAATATTCTGGTAAAAAATACATATGTAACATACTTAGTACTCTTATCATACTTCACTAGCATAATAAGCAAATAAACAATAGCATATCAGAAAGATAACACTCGTTCACACACCTCATGACCTCCCGAGGAACACTACACAATGGTTGGGACTGGGTTTGAGACTGAATACTCTCACAAGTACCCAATTCACTCAAACCTAGGCTTTGATACCATCTTTTAACACTATGATTTTGAAAACCAGATTTTTTTTAAATAATAATTCAATAATCCAAACTGCGTAGATCCGTTTGTAAACATAACTTAAACCAAACCTGATTTTAAAAACTTACATAAGCAACGGAATATTTAAAAGTGGCTATAATTACAAGCAAAATTTTCCACGATATACAAATGAACTGTTGGTATTACCGAAATTGTCCACCGACAACCATAAACATATATATACAAACACAGTATAAAGATAAGTGTTCCTCCAAAAGCACAAGTAAAACCAGCAAGTACCCAAGCTCACGAGCCTAAGTATCAATAATATAAACATATCACATATCAACAATATTATCAAATAGTGCTATGCTAGCATCTCGCGATGAGCTGGCATAACCAGAAGGAAGTATAATCTTGCATGGTCGGGAACCCGGCTCAACATTCCTAACTGAGGAAACCAAACACATAAACTGCGCGAGTGGGTAAGTGGGTAGCGGTCCAACGTTGCGTTACGAAGTCATCGACTTCATAGGATACAGTGGGTAGTTGATCCCCTAATCGCACGAGGAACATTGGGTTAGCCAAACCCTAAATACTTATCCAGGTACCTTTGACGCTATCATCGACCCGCAGGCCTCAAGGCATCCCAGACCGCAGTCTGGCCTCGTTCAAGGACTATAAACAGCCCTCGTATATCATATTCTTTCACAAACACAAATCTGACCCATACCGGGCCTTATAGCTCGCATACATAATCATAATTCAATTGCTACGTGTGTCATGCATAAACATAGCATACAAAAAGGTTAATTACATTTCATGGAATTACTTGCACATACTGATAACATGTAATACCGATATATTAACTCTTATGTTATCCTATACTCACTTGAGAGGCTAAAGTAAACAGATATAATTATCGTCTCGATCGTCGGGGTCGTTCAATTAACCTATAAGATAATATTTATGTTTAGTCACTTCACACAAGTACAATAACTAATATCACTAATATGAATCCCTTAATAATTCCCTTAAACTATTTAGAACCCTAAACGAGCATCCCGTACAACTAAACATCGAAAAACAGCAAAAGACTGTGTACTGCCTCTGGGTCACTCCCATGCGATCACAAGGGAGGGCCATGCGATCGCAAGGCACCCATGGGACATCCTATGCCATCGCAAGGACTCCCCATGCGATCGCAAAAAGCCTGTTACAGTTCAGAGTTGAAATCCAGCCATTTTCAGGCCATTTCCAACACAAACTCAAATCCAGCATTCCCAAATCCATATCCAGTACTTCCATATCATTTTACGCATCACAACAAGTCTAGAAACATACATTTAAAAATCTCTAATCAAGGATTCAATATTTGGGTTCAAATTCTTCAATCTTGACCCATTTGAAACTAGTTATGGAACAAGAGTAATTCTATCATTTTAATTCATGAATTTGGATTCTAATCACTTAGAAATGATATAGGAACATATTACAACCCATGAATCCACTTCTTAAAACCATTTTCTGATTTGACTAAGTTTGACCTAGCTTCAAGAACAAAGGAAGAAGATGATGAACTTACAATTAGAAAGAAGGTGACGGTTCTTGGATTATAAGCAGATTAGAACTTGAATTTGTGGCTGGACAAAAGCTTGATGAATTCTCCCTCTTTATTTCACTTAAATTTTCAAGAACAAGGCATAAGTGTATTGTATGTGTGTTTATACTTGTCTGTGTATAAGGATAAAGGGATAGACCGATTTTGGTCTCAACATTATCCGTAAGGGGTATTTTGTTCTCCTTTTCAACTTACAAGTTAATACCCGCTTGCCCGTTTCAACTCACGGGGATATTTTCAAAAGAGTTTAATAATTTATTAAACTTATCTATTTTGATTAATATTTTAATATCACCATTTCTCTATTATTTTTATAATAATTTCATATTAATTCTAATATTCATTAATAAGCTCGAGATTAGAACGTACCGAAAGTATAAACGACTAGGCCCATTTGAGCATGTTACAAATCTACCCCCTTAAGAAGCTTCCGTCCTCGGAATCTATTCTTCGGTAAACAAGTGAGGATATCCGGCCTTCATATCATCCTCGGTTCCCACGTCAAGTTTGACCCAAGGTTGTGTTTCCATTTGACTAAGACCAATCGGATGTTTTTCTTCCTCAACCTCAGCATGGATGACTTCTTGCCAACTGTCATTTGTACGGACATCACAAGTTTTCCAAAAATTTTAGACGTAGAGCTCAGGAACATGTGTGCCGGTGGTGGATGGGTTGTATGTAAGGAGGTGGTTTAAAGGATGTATTTTCAGAATTTCAGTAACAATGGGGTAGGTATGGTTTTTGAACTTGTTAAGGTCAATGTAATGGTTGTTGTCATGAGTCCTTGAACTTGGGAACTTAGCTTGGGGCATTATCTCCTCGGGCTGAAGTACTACTTGAGCTATCTTATCTGCACAGATAGATAAAACAGTTATGTCAAAGATGTAGAGATATGCAAACAGACATCATTCTACTTTGTAGAACCTTTGAATTGTGGTCAAAGTTCAGTGAATGAGTCAAAGTTGACCAAATTTGACCAAAACTATCAAGTTTGAAAAATTTGATAAAACCCTAACTCTGAAATCCTCATTGTGTACATGATGATTTTAAGTATAAAAAAGTTGTTTTAATACTTTTAATATGTCAATTAGATAGCAACAAACAACTTTGTAGTACTTGAGTATTGTCCAAATATCATGATAACACCCTCTTTAGATCCAAAAATTGAATTTCAAGTGTAAGTTCATACACCTCAAGAACACTTTGTGAGATTTTTGACATATTTTTGCACCAAAGTATTCCCCATATGTTCTAAACATCCATCGCAAACTTAGATTGACCAAACAAGTTTGTTTCATGTCCCAAAAATCCATCCAAAGACTTGAACTTTGTCTATCGCTAATGGCTATTCTAAGGCCAAAAATCACTATTTTAACTCAAAATTTTCCAAATGTAATCCGTACAAGTTGTTACCTATATGTTCACAAGTGTTTTGAGACTAAAAGTGTAAATTTTTGCAGCGTAACGAGAGGATTTGTAAATTCTAGTAACCAAAAACTAGAAAGTTTATGTAAGTTTGAATTTCAATCGAGTGAGTGAACTAATGGGATCGGTGGACCAGTTATAAAGTGAAAGGGACATGTGTCATGTTCTGATTGGACCAACCAAGGTAAAAGGGTGCGGCTGATAGAGGCAATCGCATGGTAATTCCATGCTGCTGATAGAACCATGCGATTGGCCTTGAAACCTCTCTAAACTTCTAACACTGATGAATCGCATGCGATTCCTCTTTGGTATGTCAATTGCATGTGATTGACACTTGGTTCATAGTTAGCATGTTAGTCTATCACATGTTATTGAGCACTGGTGTTTAATCGCATGTGATTGTCCTTATGTTCATGTTAGGGTTCTCAGGGCACGCAACGGAAGCAAAGGTACAACATAGAAGGCCCAAAGTACAAGCACATAAAGCATAAAACGAAAACCCCAATAATGGACCAATCTCTATGAAATGAAATGCAACAAAACTGAGGGTAAAGGAGATTATACCAGCTCCTTAGCTCCAGCAAAATTTGATGAAGTGGTTGATTTTGTTCCTTGTGACTTGAACGAATCGACTATCGGATGGATACCCCGGCAACACGCCAAATCTCTTTAGCTAGGAAGCTCCCTTCGATTCTTCACAGTAGAAAACCGATGAGAGAACAGCAACCACGAACTTGGATCAACTTCTGGAACTAGAACCCTTTTAGAACTCTCCAAGTCTTTGTAGCACTTGAGAGAAAATAAACCAAAGTGTGTGTATATGTAATTCTAGCCAAGAGAGAGTAAGAGAGGGTTAAGCAGCCCTTTTATAAAGATTAGGACGCCACTTAACCTTCCCAAGCCGGCCAAGATCGATGATTACATAACTCCCATGCATTGGTTCACTTTTGAGGTGATATGACAAAAAGATGCCGTTTGGACTTAGCGGCGCTAACCCATACTTAGCGGCGCTAACTCTAAAGGGTTAGCGGCGCTAACGCGGCTAGTCAGTTGACTTGACATAAAGCCCATGCAGCCTAGCGGCGCTATCCTATAGGACTTAGCGGCGCTAACTCCTAATAGTTAGCGGCGCTAACGTGGCCTGCGAAGTCAACTTTTCTCTTTTGCCATTTTTGATCCCTTTACTTAAGTTGCTGTCAGATTTGACCCCGGTGTATGACCCAATAGGCCCATACATCATCGGTAGTGATTCCAAATGGTATACTTGCATCGGTGGGCATATTCTAACAGTTCACAGTTCATGTTCATTACTTATATCGCATGCGATTGACCTATGGATCGTGGTTCAAGTTTCAATCCATGCGATAGTAATCCATACGATTGACCTTTCTTGTGTGTGAGCCAAGACTTAAAAATTTTTGTTTCTTCAGTTCAAGAAATCCCATGCGATAGAATCATAGTATGCAATTATGTTCAATTGAACACAAAACTTGAAAAATTTCTGAAAATTCAAAGTATCTGGATTTTAAGAAGTGAAAAAATGATTTCCCCAGATATCTTGATTTGAGTCTTTGTTTGACACACTCCCCCTAGACTTTTGCATCTGGTTTTGAAAAGTTTCAAAATCTATCGCATGTCTATTGTATTTTTCTCCCCCTACACATGTGCAGTATGTGTATGATTTTCTCCCCCTACACATATGTAGCATGTGTACAACCAGAAAGTCACTCCCCCTTGATTGGTGCATCAGTAATCTGCACAAGGAACAAACAGTATAACACCTACTCTAAACAAAAAAAAAAGAAAGGAAAAACAAAGCTACAATATGTTATATTTATAAGTTGAGCATGCCTAACTTGGATACCAACTCAGTAAAGCGACTTTCGTCTAATGGTTTGGTAAACAAGCCACCTAGCCGATTTTCAGTGGGAACATACTGTAGCTTAATAAGAACTTTCTCTACGTTATCTTTTATGAAGTGATAACTGTTGGGGTTCGTGGTTCATCACAGCGGAAGCAGGCAAGCAACAAAAATGGAATTTAACAAACAAATCAAACCACAAAGTGAACCCCAAGGAGTGTACCAATCTCTACAACTAAGATAAGCAACTAAAAGGAAGAGAGAAGAGAGAAATACCCCTGATATCTCTGGAGTTGATGTAGATCAAGAACCGAGCTATGGCACCTTCCTTGCTTTATCGAAGTCCACCCCGGGAAAACCGTGATCCACTCGTACTAGCGATCCATCAAGTGTCCTACACCATATGGAGACACTATCTCTGGAAAAACAACACTATGAACTCCAGGAACCTCTCAAATTTCGGCTCTCTCTCTCACACTCACAAGAACAACCCAAAAATGTTTCCTTATGTGTGTGTTTTTACACCTTCAACAACTAGAGAGAAATGAGAGTGAATGCATGTCCTTTTTATGAAACCTCTCTTGCCCCCTGGAGTACCCAAGGCCGGACAAAGAAGTATCCAAGCAACCCACATTCATTGGTGGAGAAAAGAGGTGGAGAGAATAAAGTTGTAATCTGTCAGGCGGGTTAGCGCCGCTAACCGCCCAAACTTAGCGCCGCTAACCACTTAAGGTTAGCGCCGCTAACGCGGCTAAGTTAGCGACAGCAGGATTTAGTGCCGCTAACCCTTCCTGATTACCAACTATCTTTAATTATTCATTTCCAACCCTCCTTTTTAGGTTGTTGTCAAGATCAACCCCCGGCGTGTGACCCGATAGGCCCATACATCATCGGTAGTGATCATTTGGCGTACGTGTGACAGTGGGCATACTCCAACAGACTCCCACTTGCACATGACTCTACGTACCCAATACATCACAGACAAGGAGCGGCCTCTAGTAAGACATCCTGCCCCCAAGTCAGTATGGGTTTTGTCTTCAGTACAAAAAACCAATCTGCAACTCATGTGAAAGGTCCTATCGATAAGTGATCAATCTTCCTTTTGTTCACGATATCCGTGCGAAGGTGAGACATGGTACTAAGTCATTCTCGTCCCTTCACGATTAAGTTTCTCGATCGAGATTAGTGGTGACCAAAACATGCAAGTTGCAATCAGATTCATTAATCATTGCACACTTGAGCACGGCCGTGCATTTTGGTGTCAGCGACCAATCATCGAGGGGCCCAGGGATATCTCTCTAAACAGAGGAACAAATTCCTTTGACTCACATTGCCCACCACAGAGATCATACTTTGCCCAGCTGCTCCCTTTATAACAACCAGTTACGGATTGCGTTTGAAAACAACTAGAGCAAAGCAAACCAAAGTGATGCAGGCACATGTATCTCCAGTATGAGGATGAACTGATATTATCATCCTGATTTACTCATGACAAGTACCATAAAGTAAAATCAGGTGTGGGTCGTCCAGTCACTTGAAACACTTTCAAGTACAGGCGAAGAATTGCGTCCCCGTGCCCCAATCCCCATTGGACACATGACCAATTACTTCCCTCAGTCTTAGTTCAGACTTCCTTCCCATGAAGAATGACCGACTGTGGACATTTAGATTGTAAAACATTCAGGGAAGAGGTAAAACATGCAAAGTTGGAACACAATAAGGCTTACTGAGAGTACCCGCTACACGCGCATTACCAAACCCTTTTGATAATCGATACAAGCAGAAGCTCAATATTGCTTAATGTTCCCAAAAGAAAAGCATATCAAAATATTACTAAAACGAACTTAAGCCAAGTATATGCAGGCCCTAGTCTGATATAAAATCACTAACCCGCTACTATAGCTTAGTTCACGGATCCGCCACCATTGCTCTCCGTGTGTACTCTGATTATGATCGTATTCCTACTCCAACCAACCACTTCTAAAGTGTGCGTTGATGGGATTATGATCAATTGTCCAAGCCGTTATACATGCATTGTCTTAAAGGAATCCAATAAGGCAAAACAACGCTTGGAACTAAAATTTAATGTGCATAAGCCATCATACTCTCATAGTTTTCATAAAGATCTCTATAGAGTTATTGATGCTCTAAGAATAAAATCTTATTTGCTTAAGCCATTGTACTCTCATAGTTTTCACAAGGATCTCTATAGAGTTACCAATGCTTTTAAGAATAAAATTTTATGTGTTAAAGTCATCGCACTCTCATAGTTTTCACAATGATCTCTATAGAGTCACCGACACTTTAAAATCAAATCTCATGTGATTAAGTCATCGTACTCTCATAGTTTTCATAAAGATCTCTATAGAGTCACCGATACTTTAAGTATCACATTTACTAACGACACAATATTTGTAGGATCACTAACCCCAATCGAATTGGAGGTTATCCTAAAACATAAACTATCACACAGAGTAATAAATTACTTTCATATCTTATGATCAAAAAGAACATATCTTAATATTTCTTGTACTTCACAAAATGCTTTGTTAATCCTTAATGGACGTATAATTCTTGACTCAAACTTAAAGCCAAACATGATGAAGACATTATCTCCATTATTGCATATGTCCAAGACATATCACATAGGATAACAACAGCCCTCCCACTAGCTCTGACATCTATCCAAGTTTCATCGTTGCTCATTGAAAACTCAACCGCTTGATTTTCACAACATGAAACTTAGACGTTTGTTGAAGTTCAAGGCAGTCTTTCTCTATGTATTGTAGATATTACATGGATACTTTTAGATGTAAAGCACCTTCGGACAGTGTTACCAACACTTCCTCATTGAATTCTTATTACGGAATACGGTCTTTGCATCGTGCAGCCATCAAACGGCGTAAGTGTCCGTGTAAACTTCAACATATCCACTGGAAGAATGTCTTCATATGATACCTTCCACATGGTCAATCATCATGAAACCAATTCCGACCAGTCAGTATTTGAAGTTATCTACAAATTAATCCATGCAGATCTTATATCCAAAAGATCTATTTACACCTTACTGGACTCATCTAGGTGTTGGATTATCCAAGCTCATTCTTGAAATCCAGCATGGATTATAGCTTATCTCATTACCTTTTTCCTTATCTTAGTAGACCCACTACAGATTCCGGTAATTGATACATACGCAATGTATTATCAATAAGTCATCGTCCTCATGTATGTAATACATTTCCGGCCTTATGATGACTATTACCAGACTTATGAAGAGGTAATATCATAATGCCAAGTACTTCAACATTGCCATGTTAAGTTCCAATCATTACTGATTGAATGCTAGTGTCAACATCAGGTAATAATTTAAATTACACGTTCTTCCACAGGAATGCTTCAGTTGTTCATTTCCCTTTTCGAGCAACTCACCTCAGTTCTCAAAAGGTTATGAAAAGAACATCCAAAACTCAGAATAACATATTTAAATGTATTAGCATCTTTTTAAGTTCATCCATCTCCTACTAAATGTAGACAAGATAACTTTAATCCATGAGGTAGATAAGCAAAGCTATCTTTCTAGTCTAACCTCCATGGTTGCTAATTTGACCATCTTTGTTGTAATAAAACAAGAACATTGCCAGCCACTACTTAAGTACACCCATCTTTTAGGTTACTCAAGTCTAATCCATCAAAGGGAATCATATCTAGTATGTTCCTTTTCTCCACTTGGCGATCCATGTAGAACATGTATCCTAGGAGAGTTAAATTATGAGATATTCTCATAATTCTTTTGATGAATAAGGAATCTATTATATCTCAACATCTCATAAGACTTGAGTATTTTAGTTTCCTTTTTGCCCTCTTCACATGTAATGAATTTGTTACGGGTGAGCTTTGAATACTTCTCAAGTTTCAAACACTTTTCTAATACCTTTTTCTTCTACCTTCATAGGTAAAGGTAACAAATTTATACTTAGTTCATCCTTTTATTTGATTGCACCTTATACGTGAAGTGCAAGCGTAGTCCAACAAACTTTTATTCCTCTCACTTCAACTAGTGAAGGAAGTCATAGGTATTTAACTTTATAAGCAAGATTCAATCATTAACTAATAGCTCAAAGCTAAAAGATTCCAAGTACCTATCCACATGGTGCTTGGTAACGATAATCTTGTTTATATGGTTAAATCACCAATGTTGTAAGGATAACTAATCAATTATCATATTATTACTTCTTAAGCAAAAGCTTATTATTTATGCCACGACATGAATAAACTTTGATATAAAACTCTAAACCCACAATAACATAATTCAAAGTAATATTCATCGTCATCAATAGCATAGAAGATACAATGCTTCTTGCCACGCAGGGCGTAAAACATCTATCTAATGAAGTAATAAATTAGCTGGTAGGAATGACAAGATCAACTCTTCCAATCCTTTTAGCAAGAGATAAGCACACAAGCTTCTCTTCACTTCTTCCAGCTCTCCATGCATCATCGGCCTACTTCGGATAAACACTTACACTTTGCAACAAACAAGTTTGTGACAAACGTGAGTGTTTTGACTAGCGTTCAAAAACCTAGTCTTTTGAAGTAGAAGATCAATGGAGTATAATCATGAATGTACCTGAAGTCGAGGAGCTAACGTTCTTCCGCTTTAGGATACTTAGCTCATTCAGGCACTTAGGGCAGGCGTGACGGCGCCAATTTCCAATTTCCCCACAAAAGTAGCAAACTACCCCAAGTGAAACGTTATCTTGAGGCACAATCTTATTTGCCTCAACTTCCACATTTATAGTAGGCTTAGTCAAACCAAGCTTTCCATTTGAGGTCAGTTTCTTCTTCTTATGTTTTTGATTCCCAGTAGCCTTAGCGGGTGTGGACGAGATTTGCTTTCCTTTGGCCATGTTCAACTCAGCAGCCTTTAACATGCCATGAAGCTCACTTAAGGACCATTCCATATTGTCTTTGAGATATTCAATGACGAACTTCTCATAAGATGTGGGCAGGGATTGGAGAACCAAGTTCACCTTCAAATCCCTCCCTATGGGAAATCCAAGTCTCTCCATTTGTCCATGTACGCCTTCATCATAAGGACATGAACACTTACATCCCTGCCTTCCTGCATCCTACAACCGACTAAAGCCTTAACATACTCAAAAAGTTCTTGTCTAACTTGTTGCGGGAACATGTCCTTTAGCTTGTTAATCATGTCGTACGCACTCATATGCTTGAGTTGCTTTCGCAGCTCACAGCTCATAGTCGACAACATGAGACAAGAAACATCTTGTGTATCTCTGACACGCTTTTCCCATGCGTATCTTGTTGCCCAGCTCGCATTGGTAGCAGGTGGCTCCGGAAGAGGCTCCTCAAGGACGTGCAACTTTGACTCGTGTTGAAGGACAATCCTTAACACACGATACCAGTCAACGAAGTTCACTCCAATGAGTCTCTCCTTTTCCAGGAACAAACGAAATGAAAGTTTTGATGTAGTGTTGTTAAGATTTTCCATAAAAAAAAAGAGTACGAGTTTTAGTAAGTATTGATATAATCCTCGTTATGATAATTACCCACTTGATTTAAGAAAACCAAATTATCTTAACAAGGGCTAAGAACCTACAAAATACTCCAATCCATGACGGGTATGCCGCCGTCACGCCTGCCCTAAGTGCCTGGAAGAGCTAAGTATCCTAAAGCGGAAGAACATTATCTCATCTTCAGGTACATTCATGATCAAATTCCATTGATCTTCTACTTCTAATGAATGGGTTTTGAACGCTAGTCAAAACGCTCACGTTTGTCACAAACTTGTTTGTTGCAAAGTGCAGGTGTTAATCAGAAAAAGGTAATGGGTGCGTGGAGAGCTGAAGATTAGAGAAGGGAAGCATGGTGCTTGTCCCTAACTAAAAGTATTGGAAGAAGAGTCTTGCCATTCCATCCAGCTATACTATTACTTCCTTTAGATCTTTGTCTTACTCCCTTCGAGGCAAGAAGCATTGTATCTTATTTGCCTTTGATGACGATGAATATTTCTTTGAATTATGTAATTGTGGGTTTCAAGATTTATTTCAAAGTTTATTCATGTCTTGGAATTTATAATAAGCTTTTGCTTAAGGAAGTAATGGAATGATTATGAATGATTATGGAATTGTTATCCTTATGAAATAGTTGATTTAACCATATAAACAAGACTAACATCACCAAGCTCCAAGAGGTTAGGAACTTGGAATCTTTTGACTTTGAGTCAATTGTTGATGGTAAATCCTGCTTATAAGGCTAAATAACTAAGACATCATTCAATTGTGAATGTGAGAGGAATAAAAGCTTGTTGGATTTCGTTTTAACGTTGGTGTAAAGACCGTTCAAGCAAAATCATAAGGATTAAATATGTATGATTTGTTACCTTTACCGATGATGGTAGAAGGAAGGGTATATCTAATTTATTAGATAAATGTCTGAAACCTAAGAGGTGTTCAAGACTCATCCTTAACAAATTTAAGATGAAGAGGGCAAAAGGGAATAAAGATACTCAAATCTTGTGGGATGTTGAGCATCTACATTCTAAATTTCTAAACCATCATAAAAATTGTGAGGTTGCCTCATAATTCACTTCTCCTAGGATACATGTTTTTACATGGATCTCTAAGTGGAGGAATGGAACATATTGATTATGGTTCCGACTTGATGGATTAAAACTAAGTAACCTGCTTGATAGGTGTACTTGAGTAGTGACGGGCAATGTTCTTGTTTTAAATTAACAAAGATGGTCAAAGTAGCATCTAAGGAGATACGATTAGAAAGTGTTCTTTGCTTGTCAATCTCATAGATCAGAGTTATCCAGTCTACATTTAGTGGGAGATGGATGAACTTAAAGGATGCTAATGTATTTAATAGTTCTTCTAAGTTTCAGATATTCATTTTATATTCTTTTCAGAACCGAGTTTGGTTGCTCGAAAAGGGAAAGGAATAACTGAAGCATTCCTGCGGAAGAACGTGCGATTTAAATAAAAGACATGATGTTGACACTAGCATTCAATCAGAAATGATTGAAACTCAACATGGCTATGTTGGAGTATCTGGCATAAAGTTATTACTTCTTCATATGTCTGGTAAGAGTCGTCATAAGACCAGAGGAATATAATTTATTATATCTGAGGACGGTGACTTATTGATGATACGTGATGTACGCATCAACTACCGGAAGCTGTAGTGTGCCCCCTTTGAGACTGCTAAGAAGAGAAGTGTAATAACATAAAATACATTCCATGCTGGATTTCCAAGTTTTGAACTTGGTTAATCTAACACCTAATTTTTGAACTATAAGGTGTATATAGATTTTTTGCATATAAGATCTGCATGTATTAATTTGTAGAAAACTTCAAATACTGACTGGTAGGAAGTGGTTTCATGATGATTGACCATTGGGTAGAAATCATATGAAGACATTCTCCCAGTAGTTATGTTGAAGTTTAAGATGATGCTTATGCCGTTTTATGGCAATATGATGCAAAGACTGCATTCCGTTATAGGAATTTTATGAGGAAGTGTTCACAACACTGTCCGAGGGTCTTTTACATCCTGAGTATCCTTATGAAGTCTACAAAGGAAGAGTCCTTTTGGGCTTAGAATAAATCTATGTTTTGGAATCTTTGTTAAGAAAATCAAGTGTTTGAGTTTTCATTAAGCAATGATGAAACTTGGATAGATGCCAGAGCTAGTAGGAGCACTGTTATTATCCTATTTGGTAATAATGTCTTGATTTGGCTTGGCAACAAGCGTAAATTGAGAATTATGCGTCCATAATAAATATGGGATATTCAAAGAAGTTTATGGAATACAAGAAATATGAGTATATGTTCTTGTGGTGATATAATTAGAAGAAGCTTAAAATGAGTTGTTACTCTTGTGATGGCTTCTACTTTAAAGGATAACCGTTGATCTTGATTGGGTTTGTAATCTTCTAAATATGGTGTTGTTAATTTGCGTGTGTCTTAAAGCATCATTGACTCTATTGGGTTATTTTGAAACAATGAGGGTACGATGGCTTATACACACTAAATTTTGTGAATCAAGCATTGTTTACCTTATTGGGATCTTTTGAAACAATGAAGGCATAACTACTTAAACAAATGATCAAAATCCCGTCAACGCAGACTTGGGAAGTGGTTGGTTGTAGCAGGGATATGATCACTGAGAACTAAGCATCGCTGACTCTATAGAGATCTTTATGAATACTATGAGAGTACAATGGCTTATGCACATAAAATCATAAAACCAAGCGTTGTTTACCTTATTGGGTTCTTTAGAAACAATGAAGGTATAACGGCTTGAACAAATGATCGAAATCCCATCAACGCACACTTTGGTAGTGGTTGGTTGTAGTAGGGATATGGTCAATGTCAAAGTACACACGGATGACATCGTGGATGGTCCGTTTACTGAGCTATAGTGGCAGTCTAGTGATGAATGTCATACTAAGGTCTGCATGAACTTCGCTTGAGTATGTTTTAGTCAAAGTTTTGATATACTTTACTTTAGGGAACATTAAGCAATATTGTGCTTCTGCTTGTATCGATTATCAAAGGAGTTTGGTAATGCGCGTGTAGCGGGTACTCTCAGTAAGCCTTATTGTGTTTCAACTCTGCATGTTTTACCTCTTCCCTGAATGTGTTTACATTCTAAATGTCCACAGCCCGTCATTCTTCAAGGGAAGGAAGTCTGAATGAAGGCTGAAGGAAGTGATTGGTCAAGTGTCCAATGGTAATTGGGACACAGGGACGCAATACTTCGCCTGTACTTGAAAGTGTTTCAAGTAACTGGACGACCCACACCTGAATTCCCTTTGTGGTACTTGTCATGAGTGATTCAGGATGATAATATCAGTTCATCCTCATACTGGAGATACATGTGTCTGCATCACTTTGGTTTGCTTTGCTCTAGTTGCTTTGAAACGCAGTCCGTAACTGGCTGTTATAAAGGGAGTAGCTGATTTGAGTATGATCACTGTGGCGGGCAATGTAGTCAAAAGAATTTGTTCCTCTTTTTAGAGAGATATCCCTGGGCCCCTCGATGATTGGGCGCTGACACCAAAATGCATGGCCGTGCTCGAGTGTGCAATGATTTGGATAATCGATTGCAACTTGTATATTTTGGTCACCACCAATCTCGATCGAGAAACATAATTGTGAAGGACTGAGAATGAGTTAGTACCATGTCTCGCCTTCGCAAGGATATCGCGAATAAAAGGATGGTTGATCACATATCTATAGGGCCATTTTAAACCTTTGGGTTGTGAATTGGTACTTTTCTATGGGATGACATACCTCGTACTGACTTGGGGACAGGGATGCCTTGCTAGAGGCCGCTCCCTGTCTGTGATACCTCTGGGTACATTGTGTCATGTGCAAGTGGGAGTCTGTTGGTGTCTGCCCACTGATACAAGTACATTGGTGTTACTGCTGATGAAGTGCGACCCTATTGGGTCACACACCAAGGATTGATCCCGAAAGCTTACTGATAAAGAGAGAAGGTCCAAAAATCAAATTGTTTGATTTTAGGGCTTCACGGCCGTGAGGGATGCTCCACGGGTCGTGAAGCCCACTGCCCTCACGTTTGACTCAACGACTCTCATACGGCTCGTAGAGTCTTCACGGGTCGTGAAGGAGACGCCCTCATGAGTCACTCGAACGTGGCACGGGCCGTGAAGGACGATGGCCAGTCGTGGCGCATTTGTCTTCATGGGCTCTTCACGGGCCGTGAGAGGCCGTGGAGAACTTTCTGCATGAAATCGTGATTTCTGATTGGGCCATTTCGTGGTCCAATGGATGAATGGTTTCTAATCCGGCCATAACCGAGGTTATGTGTCCTGGGACAGATTGAAGATGCATGAAACACTTAGAGACTCTCTCTCTCTCTAGAAATCTCTCTTGGTACCAAGTTGCAAGATACACACACACTAATACACTAAGTGAGGATCTTGAGTGTTGATGTGAGTGGATTTGGGTGCAAGAGGAGAAACCTTCAAGGCTGTTCCAGAAGAGTGGAGTCATTGGTGACGTTCATTCGGAGGTGTACTAGCATACGGGGATCGTGGTTACTTGGTGTGGATAAACAATAGAGAAGGATTCACTTGAGTTCTTGGTTATCCGAATTGCTACTTGCTACAGCCGATTTCTTGCTTGGTAAGGAGGTATATTCTCTGCCTTCCTTGTTCTTCAAGTTGCAATTTGTTTTTGTTGAGAAACTATCACTTTGGAACACGATACGGACCCGATTTCGTTCGGTTTTAAAACTCTTGTTTTATGCTTCCGCTGTGTTTTGCCCCATACCGTGTTCCAACACTTACCATGTATCAAAATCCGGCTGAAAATGCATAAGACGGGATGAAACCGAGAACCCAAGTGTGTCCTCCTCTATTGCATGATCCACACCAAGTTTGCTGAATCCCCGTATGCTAGTACACCATCCGGTGAACGTCCTTAATAACTTCACCTTCTGGAACAGTCCTTGAAGCTTCTCCTCTTGCACCAAAAACACTCACCACACTCAAGATCTTACTCACTTAGTGTATAAAATGTGTGTGGTACATGTAGGTACCAAAGAGAGAATTTTAGAGAGAGAGAGTGAAGTCTCTTACATGTGCCACACAAGAATCAGATCACAAAAACTAGGTTTTGGCAGGATTCAAGCTATTATCCTATTGGACCAAAGAATGGCCCAATTAGATAAAAGATTTTCATGCAGACATGTCTTCACGGCCTCTCATTGCCTCTCATGGCCCGTGAACACAAAAATGCGCCACGACCGGTCATAGTCCTTCACGGCCCGTGCCGCGTCGAGTGACTCGTGAGGGCGTCATCCTCTACGACCCCTTCACGACCTCTCATGCCCGTGAAGACTCCACGAGCCGTAAGACATTCGTAGAGCCAAACGTGAGGGCATTAGGCTTCAAGACCGGTGGAGCATCCCTCACGGCCGTGAAGCCCCAAAATCAAACAATTTGATTTTTGGACCTTCTCTCTTTATGAGTAAGCTGTGGGGATCAATCCTTGATGTGTGACCCAATAGGGTCGCACTTCATCAGTAGTAAGTCCAATGTACTTGTGTCAGTGGGCAGACACCAACAGTTTTGGTACCACCGTTGGTTTGACAGTTGATGGGGATGGAGGTTCAGGATTCGGTATAGTTGCGGAAGCGTTATGTTTATGAATCCATGTTTTCGAGGAATGCTTAGGAATCCTTTGTGGCCTCGGCACATCAACCTGCTTTTGCTGAACTGGAGCCTTGGGTGTTGTAGGTTTTACTACTTGTTGATGGGATGAAGGCATAGGTTTGGAAGCTTGTGTATGTTTGGAAGAAGGATTGCGAGATCGTTTTTGAGAATGCAAGTGTTTTTCTTGAGCAATCCTTGACTTTTTGAAAGCATCATAACCCTGTCGTCTGTAGACCTCGAGTTCTTTAATTGTTAGTAATCGTCTTGATTTGTTTAAACGTTTGAGTGCATTTGATTGACGAGTAGTGATCCATTGATGAATGATAAACCCTTTAGAGTTTATAAATGGAACTTTTATTTGATTAGCGTAAAAATCTGTCCAGTCCTCACATGGTTTAGTTCCGATTTGTTTTCTTAATTGATCTTACTCACAATTAAATTCACAGAGGCCATGGAGACAGCCATCACTAATATAAAACTTGGAAGAGGCAATTGTATCATGTAAACCGGAATGATTACAGACTCTATCAAACATCAAAAGTTGTTCACATGTTTTTCTAATATTAGAAAATTTCCTAGATGACCTAGGAATTACCCTATTCCAAGTTATATTTATTTTACGCTCTTCACTCCCGAGCTCCTTCACATCTGCAACATAAGTTAAAGTGTTAGAAGTGAGTCGTGATCGACTTTCAGCTGCTTTTGAAGATTCAGGTATGTCAGTGGGCATACGAGAAATTTTAACAAATTTTGTTGTGGGTTGGATATCTTGGGAAGATGTGGAGAAAAGGTGAATGAGTAGGAGCCTGCATCTCCTGCTTGACTTGGATGATGCGTTCTTTCAATGCTGTATTTTCCCGGCACAAGTTGTCTATGATCTTTTCATCATGATTAAAAATGGTTTTGATACGCTTGTGAAGGGCTGCATTTTCTTGAGCTAATTGTGTAAGCTCAGGTGATTGGTCAAAAACAGATGGTTTGAGGTGTGGTTTCTGAGTTGAAAGCTTTGGCAATGTCTCCTAATATCAGATGTGTGTAGCAAAACTCTTGCAAGGTTTGAAACCTTGTTAGCAATTCCTTGTGGGGAATGTATTAAAGATTGGGTTTTGGTACTTCAGGAGCATAAAGTTCCTCATCTGTGTATATTGGAGAGGTGACAGTAGAATTCATTGTTGGAGGGGGTAAGTGAAGTATGATTCATTGAGGTTAGAGTGTTTGAAGGGAATTTCAGTTTTGAAATGAACGGTTCGCTTGACATCCTATTCAAGTCTTTCTTCCTCTTGACCAACAAATACCATTCGGTGAGTTAGTCCTTCGCTAAATAAATTTGCATTATATAATTGTTTGGTAGGTACCTTACTCAGAACACTTGGGTTTTTAAAACCAAGTCATTCGAATGTCCATCTTGAAAAAGGTCGTTCCTTTTCTTTATACAGAAAGATGGTTTGTTCACTTTGCCCTCTTTTGATTAGAAGGTCTTCAAGTTCTTTGATTTTTGAACAAGGAGCACATTGTTCATTTTTAAGAATTTCTGAATCCTTTTCTGCACTAATACGCTCTTATTTGAGATTGTGCATGATAATGTTTGTCTTATCAGTTAATTCTAAAAATTCAGATTCTTTCACGGCTAATTGAACCTTTGATTCATTTATATTCTTTTTTAATTGTTCAATTGCAGTTTGCGCTTCTTTATCTTGCATATGAATGACCTATTTTAACACTTGATTTTTACTTGTTAGTTTGGTCACCTTATGTTCTAACTTTTTCATGTGGTTTAATATGGTTTGGATATGTTCAAAATTAAATCCCACATTAGAGTGAGAGATAGAAGGTAGCTTTCTACTTTCCAAGATCTCCTCCTCAGCATCGGAGAGATCATCACCACCATATTCATCCCTATCACCTGCTTCACCAGTAACCATCAGGCAGAACTGTGCATGATCTTCTCCATCTAGATCACTATCGGAGTCTGTGTCCTCCAGAAACTTATCTTTTTCCACCATAAGTTCATTCCCAGCCTGCTTTTGTTTTGACAGGCGGTTATAGTATTCAACATCCTTGATCTTCTTTTGTGGACAGTTCCTGATCATGTGTATAGACCTTCCACAGTTGTAGCACTTAGAGTCTGTCTTCTTTTTCTCCTTCCTCTCTTCCCTTTGAAATATAGGCTTGTCAACAGGAGCAAGACTTTTTGGACTCTTGGAGCCAGAGGTAAATCGTTGTTTGTTGTTGGTTTTGTTAAAGCGATTTCGGAAAGTATTGCCAACAACTGAGAGAGCATGAATGGTAGCTTCAACTGAGTCTTCATCATCATCATCATCCGGTTCTGATTCACTGAGAATCACTTGCTTGTACTTCATTGATCTTGATGAAGATTCTCTTGGAATCCTTTCTGCTGCAACTAAGGCCAAAGGATCTGCAGCTGGCTGTTTTGGGAGAGATTTCAGAACTTCATCCTGGTACAGATTGAGGTCTTCGAATATGTTATGGAAGGTATATGTGGTAAGATCTTTGTTGATTTACTTGTACAGTCTATCATATTCCTTCTATTCTGGACCTAGTGACTTAAGAAAGACGCAGTTTAGATCTAAGTCAGTCCTAATGATTTGATTAGACCTCATCTCATTTTGCATTTTGCAAAATCTACCATATGTTTCAGAAAGAAGTTCATTCTCTCGAATACTGAAGTCATGATAACTATTGACTAATTGAGTACGCTTGATGTACTCTCCCTGTTCAGTACCCTGTAGCTGCTTCTTGATCTCATCCCATATCTCCTTGGCAGTGGCTAAGCTATCTATTTTGGTATAGATGTCTGAGGAGAGTCCCTGCTTTAGATAGTACTTAGCAAGCCGTTCAGCGTTTCTAGTTTCCTTTTCTTGTGCTGTGAGCTCTTCTGTAGTCTTTTCCCTCTCATGACGGAGAATGGCGGGATTGTTGTTCGGGTCAGCTTCCACAATTTTTATGAACTTTTTGTTCCCATTTAGGATGCAGTCGATCATCATCTCTCCGTATATCTCATTGTGCTCCAGGAGGTCCATAAACCTTCCTTTCCAGACATTATATTCTCCTCGAAACAACACAGGAGGTTTTGTGTCGGTACCAATAGTCATCATTTCATTTGAGCTTGACATAATGAATGTTTTAGTAAGAAATGATCATTCAGTTGTTAGATGATTTGATTGTTCGAAAACTTTACTGACTATAAAGAATAAGATTCTTTTCAAGCTTGTTTTAAAAAATTCAAGGAGATGATTGAGGAATTAAGTCAATTTAATTCAACTTTGAATTGGATCTTGTAAAGATTAAATTCAACTTTGAATTAGATAGAATTAAGTTAATTTAATTCAACTTTGAATTATATCCGGTTTAGATTAAATTCAATTTTGAACTAGATTGTTAAAGTTTAAAGTTCGATTGTCCTCTTATTTAATAAGTCAAGTCCCAATAGTTCAACACTTGTCCAATAGATTCAAGGAGTGTGAATGGTTCTGTGCGATAGATGATATCACTTGAAAACAAATGGACAGAGTAACGAATTGGTTTTGAATAAAAGAGTAGCCACTAGAATGCGATTGATCCCTGTAGCACCAAACACTTAGAAATAATTTAGTTAGTATTGCCAATCGAATACTGATCAAGTCATGGATTCAAATGCGATTGCCTTTGGTATATTTCATAGCCAAGTAACCAGGAACACTTGAATCGCACTGATTAGGACTGCGTTTGATAGAACACTTAGAACACACCCAATCGCATGCGATAGGGCTAATGCGGCTGATAGCATAATTGTGTAACACTTAGGATCTTAGCTTGGGATCTCTACAAGCCGCATAACCCCCTAATCGCATACCTCGTGGATCCGGTTTATAGGATCTTAAATGTCACTATCAGATGACCTTACTCCTTATGATGTCTACCCACTTGTACCTTGATTGGTATGGGTTGTACTTGATTTTCCTTGTACAACAATTAATGTTTGAAGAAGTTATAATTATTTAAATTAAAACCGATTTCTTCTTCTTCAATGTTGTACTTTCAGTGTCAAGAACATCATTAAATGTTCAAATACTCAGAAAACTAAATGCCGAAAAGTGGGTATTTAATGAACCATTGGACATAGGGATTGTAACGGGGTCTGGGGTTTTGGGGATTGTTTTTTTCATCCCAATCCCCGTTCCCCCTCCCGGTCCCCATTCCTGTCGGGGAATTTATTTGCATCCGTATCCCCGTCCCCGTCGGGTTTCGGGGATCCCCGCGGAGAATCGGGGATTTTATTTCTCTACAAAATCCATTTTTAAATAAATATACATGAGAATTTTTATACAAAACTAGTATTACGAATCTAACATAATATTTCCAATCAGTACACATCCAAATGTAATCAATCAAATGTTTTAATAGTTTCGTAAAAAACAATAATGTTTTTGATAAAAGACATAATATATATTTACTAAAATTGTTCTATAATACACATGAAATTATCACTCAAATATATGGTTTCTCTAGCATATGTCCATCAAAGACGACTATAGTCCTTTCAAGATAATTCTACAAGAACTTTGTTAATAATTTCACCGTATTAGTTTGTTTTCAATCTATGTATTTAATAATCATATAAAACGATGTATTAAATTCAAATACATATTTATATACTATGTAAGAAAGTTAAATTCATATTTATATGAGAAATTTGACTTAAAAATTATATACATATATATATATATATATATAAAGTGCAGGTTTGGGGGCGAGTACAGGGGACGGGGAACCGAAGGGTATCCCCATCTCCACCCCATCCCCGTTTGTAAGTTCGGGGAATCCCCGTCCCCGTCCCCATCCCTGGTCAACTCGGGGATTCCCCTGTCAAATCAGGGTCGGAGAACGGGTTCCCAAACGGGTGCGGGGTTTTTTGCCACCCCTAATTGGACATTTTGCTTATAAAACACTTCTCGGTTTGATCTATTCTTCAAGAAAGCTGTATAAAACAGTAGTAACCCTTGAAATAACCCAAAGAAATGGTAGAAAAGTATTGTTTATACCTTAACTGTGTTCTACCCTTGGGAATCACTATGTTAGCTTCGGTATAACACTTGAACTCGAACCTTTCATGAGGAAACCGTAGATTTAAGTGCTTTTGAAGAAACCGAGTCCCTGTTCTTCACCTTGAGCTTGAAATCTTCGAGATGTAGCTTGTAATCTTTGAACAATCACGAGCCAAAAAAAAGTTTGGCTCTGATACCAATTGATTGTCCCTTAATGTAAGGATGAAGCAATGCTAGAGATTATCTTGTTTGTGTGTATGTGTTTCGGTTGAGAGAGAGAGCCGAGAGCTTAGAGAGAACACAAACTAGAGAGTGGTAAAATATGCAAAGCTTAGATTAGAATCAAGGATGCAAATGCCTTTTATAGCATTTGCCTAAGTTTGTACAATTGACATATTTGCACCCTCACTTTTATAATCTAAGAAAATCCATGGTAATATTATCCCACTTCCATTCCGGAATCGGAAATTGTTGCAAATTACGATAATGCTTTTGATGTTCCATCTTGATTTGTGCACAAATTTGAAATTTCTCAACATATGAAGCTATATCACGCTTCCAAGTGGGCCACCAATAGAAAGCCTTAAGATCCTGATACATTTTGGTACAACCAGGATGAATAGACAATCTCGACATATGAGCCTCTTGGAGAATTAGATCACGGTTTCCTCCAAAGCTAGGCACCCAGATTCGGGATTTAAAAGTCTTTAGCCCACGATTATCGTCCTCCAGTTGATCTTTCAATTTATTCATGGTTTCTTCTTTCAAGTTAGTCTCTAACAAAGCCTCCTGCTGCGCCACCTTAATCTGATTATAAATATCACAGACAATAGTAAGTTTCATGATTATGATATTCTCCGAAGAGCCCTTTTGGCTTAATGCATCTCCTACAACGTTCGCCTTTCCCGGGTGATATTTGATTTCACAGTGAAAGTCTTTGATCAACTCTAACCATCTCCGTTGCCTCATATTAAGCTCCTTTTGAGTGAAAACATATTGCAGGATTTTATAATATGTGTATACCACACACTTGGTGTTGGGATTTCGTGGGCACACAGCGGAAGCAACGGTACAACAAAAATAGCCCAATGTACAAGAATATAAAGCATAAAAACCGAAATCCCACAAATGGACCAAAATCTATGTAAAAAAATGCAACAAGGAAAGGAAAGAGGTGTTATACCTTTTTCCTTAGCTCCAGAATACTTGGTGTCTCGTGGTGGTGATGCTCCAAGAATAAACGCGGATCGTCTAATGGGTAGTACACCGGGAACACGTCTAACCTCGAGAGCTAGCAAGCCTCCATGGTACTTCACGATGAATACCACTTCTGGAACAGCAACTCCCGAGACCAACTCTGGAATAATCTCTCTTGAATCTTCTCTTGGCCTTTTGTAGCACCAAAGAAGAGGAAGTGTATATTAGAGAGAAAAGAGAGAGCTAAAAACCAACAACCCTCAAATGAGTTTCTCTCTTTTCTTTTTATATCCAGATTCATTTCTAAACCCCACTAACCGGCCAAGCCTCGAGTTTGGCAAGCTAACATGCATTGGCTAGTTTGGAGGTGGATTTGACAAATGGCACTGGCAAGGTTTAGCGGCGCTAACCACAAGTTAGCGGCGCTAACCACGAGTTAGCGGTGCTAACTCAGAATAGATAGCGGCGCTAACGCGCCCTGTCAGCGATTTGACACAAAGTACATGCAGCCGTAGCGGCGCTATCCTCTAGGACTTAGCGGCGCTAACCTCTAAGAGTTAGCGACGCTAACGCGGCCTGCGATGTCAACTTTTGTCTTTTGTCATATTTGGTCCCTTAACTTAAGTTGCTGTCAGGTTAGACCCCGGTGTATGACCCAATAGGCCCATACATCATCAGCAGCGGTTCATATGGCTTACGTACATTAATGGGCATATTTTTAACACTTGATACCATAAATATAATGGAACCATAATTTTAAAGCAAATACTACGGCAACCAATTCAAAATCTTGTGTTGGGTAATTCTTCTAGTGAGGCTTTAATTGGTGGGAAGCATAAGCAATAACCTTGTCCCTCTGCATTAGGACACTTCCCAAACCTACATAAGAGGAATCACAATAAATAACAAAGTCTTCCGACTCATTCGGTAAGGTTAGAAATGGAGCTTGACATAACAACTGTTTCAGTGTTTGAAAGACCTTATCGTGTTCAACAGAGCAATCATAAGCAACATCCTTTCGCGTGAGTTTAGTTAAAGGACCTGCTATTTTGGAAATATTCTGAATGAACCGCCGATAGTAACCGGCGAGTCCTAAGAAGCTTTTGATTCCAGATGGGGTTTTAGGAATCCCCCAATTCATCACGCCGACCATTACACCTTCTTTGCTTATTACATGACCAAGGATATGAAATTCTTCAAGCCAAAACTCACATTTAGAAAATTTAGCATATAAATGCTCACGTAACAGAATATCAAGAACCATACGAAGGTGAGTCTCGTGTTCTGCTTCGAACTTAGAACTGGAGCTTGACATAACAACTGTTTCAGTGTTTGAAAAGCCTTATCTTGTTCAATAGACCAATCATAAGCAACATCCTTTCGCGTTTGTTTAGTTAAAGAACCTGCTATTTTGGAAATATTCTGAATAAACCGCCGATAGTAACCGGCGAGTCCTAAGAAGCTTTTGATTCCAGATGGGGTTATAGGAATCCCCAATTCATCACGGCCTCGATCTTGGTAGGGTCGACCATTACACCTTCTTTGCTTATTAAATGACCAAGAATATGAAATTCTTCAATCCAGAACTCAAATTTAGAAAATTTAGCATATAAATGCTCACGTAACAGAATATCAAGAACTAGACGAAGGTGAGTCTCGTGTTCTGCTTCGAACTTAGAATATATGAGAATATCATCGATGAATACTATCACGAAATTATCAAGAAAAGGACGGCAAACTCGATTCATTATGTCCATAAACACAGCCGGAGAATTTGTCAAACTAAAAGGCATCACTAGAAATTCATTATGCCCACATCTGGTTCGAAAAGCTGTGATAGGAATATCCTCCTTACGTTTTCGAACTTGATGATAACCAGATCGAAGATCGATCTTAGAAAAATAAGTAGCACCCTGTAGCTGATCAAATAAATCATCTATACGAGAAAGAGGGTAATAATTCATTATAGTTCGTTTATTCAATTCCCGGTAGTCAATACACAAACGCATCGTCCCGTCTTTATTTTTGACAAATAAGACTAGAGATCCCCAAGGCGAAGAGCTGGGACGAATAAAGCCTTTGTCTAGGAGTTCTTGAATTTGAGTCATCATCTCACGAATTCCAGACGGAGCGAGACGATAAGGAGCTCTCTTTACAAGTGTAGTTCAGGTAGTTCGTCAGGAAAAACATCAAGGTATTCCTATACCACCCAATTTTCCGACCCTGAAGATTGATCATATATCCTTTTAGAACCCCCACCTGAAGATTCCTTTTTCTGCATGTGGTCGCTTTCATACTGTCGTGCAATCTCGAATGCGATATCCAAAGACAAAGCACCCGAACAGAAGCTCGATAATCTGGTGGAAGAACTTTGGCAAATCTTTTTATCTTTGCTTTTTCATCGGGTAATAAATAGTTTACAAACCTCATTTTATCAGAAAAATGCTCAATCAAATCTTCAACCGGTTTATCACCTTTTTTCTGTGCCATGAACTCCTTCTCCAGACTATCCATCACCTGATTGGAACAGTACATACTACGGAGGATCCTCAAAATGTCAATCCAAGTGAATGCAACTCTCACCTCTACAGGAGTAGATGATATTACGGTATCATACCAGGTCAGTGCATTACCCCTCAATTGCTTCCGAGCAAAACCCACCTTTTTGGATTCCATACAATTATTATTTTCAAAGGCTAGCTCAATCTCGCGAATCCACGTTTCGGTAGCACTAGGATCCATGCTACCTTCAAAGGTAGGTAGCCCGCAAGATAAGAAAATCTTAATATCTGGTGACTGCTTGGGTTCTGCCACTGGTTGCACGAGTACCTGTTCCTCAGACGCTTTTAGACGAGCCTCTAAGTCTCTAATATAAGCCTCTCTATCTCCGTGTTCAGCCATATTATTCTCTTAAATATTCTAGCCAAACAAAACATATATAACATACTTAGTACTCTTATCATACTTCATTAGCATAATAAGCAAATAAACAATACCATATCAGACACATAACACTCTTTCACACACCCCATGACCTACCGAGCAACACTAAACAATGGTCGGGCATGGGTTTGAGACTGAAGACTCTCACAAGTACCCAATTCACTCAAACCTAGGCTCTGATACCAACTTGTAACACCGTGATTTTGAAAACCAGATTGTTCTTTTTTAAAATAATAATTCAAGAATCCAAACTGCGTAGATCCATTTGTAAACATAACTTAAACCAAACATGTTATTCAAAACTTACATAAGCAGCGGAATATTCAAAAGTGGCTATAATTACAAGCAAAATTTTCCACGATATACAAAAGAACTATTGGTGTTACCGAAATTGTCCACCGACCACCATAAACAAATATATACAAACACAGTATAAAGATAAGTGTTCCTCCAAAAGTACAAGTAAAACCAGCAAGTACCCAAGCTCACGCTCCTAAGTATCACCTGCAATCATGGGGAGAGTATCTGTTAGCTATTTAAAGCTAGTGAGCATAATATAGCATAATTAGTAATAAAAACATATCACATATCAACAATACTATCAAACAGTGCTATCCTAGCATTTCGCGATAAGCTGGCAAAGCCAAAAGGAAGTATAATCTTGTAGGGTCACGAACACGGCTCAACACTCCTAACTCGGAAAACCAGACACATCAACCGCGCGGGTGGGTGAGCGGGTTGCGGTCCACCATTACGTTATGAAGTCATCGACTCCATGGGATACAGCGGGTAACTAATCCCCTGATCGCACGAGGAACATTTGGTTAGCCAAACCATAAATACCTATCCAGGTACCGTTGACGCTATCATCGACCCGCAGGCCTCAAAGAATCCTAGACCGCAACGCGCACAAATACAAGTATGACCCATTCCAGGCCTCATAGCGCGCATACATAATCATATCATAAATCTTGATTCAATTGCTACGAGTGTCATGCATAAACACAGCATACAACACGGTTAATTACATTTTCATGGATTTCCTTGCACATACTGATAACATGTAATACGGTTATATTAATTGTTATGTTATCCTATACTCATCTGAGAGGCTAAAGTAAATAGATATAATGATCGTCTCGATCGTCTGGGTCATTCGATTCACCTATATGATAATATTTATGTTAAGTCACTTCACATAAGTACAATAACTATTATAACTAATATAACTAATATGAATCCCTTAATGATGCCCTTAAACTATTTAGCACCCAAAACGAGCATCCCGTACAACGAGACGTCGAAAAACAGCAAAAGACTGCGTACTGCCTCCCGGTCACCCCCATGCGATCGCAAGGGAGGTCCATGCGATCGCAAAGCACCCCTGGTACACCCTATGCGATCGCCAGGACTCCCTATGCGATCGCAATCAGCCTGTTTCAGTTCAGAGTCGAATTCTAGCCCCTGTTCAGGCCATTTCAAACACAAACTCAAATCCAGCATTCCCAAATCAATATCATGTACTTCCATATCATTTTAGGCATCACAACAATCTATAAATATACATTTAACAATCTCTAATCATGGATTCATGATTTGGGATCAAATTCTTCAATCGTTACCCATTTGAAACTAGTTATGGAACAAGAGCAATTCTATCATTTTAATTCGCGAATTTGGATTATAATCACTTAGAAATTATATAGGAACATATTACAACCCATTAATCCACTTCTTAAATCCAATTTCAGATTGAACTAAGTTTGACCTAGCTTCAAGAACAAAGGAAGAAGATGGTGAACTTACAATTAGGAAGAAGGTGGTGGTTCTTGGATTATAAGCATATTAGAACTTAAATTTGTGGCTGGACATAAACTTGATGAATTCTCCTTCTTGATTTCACTTCAAAGGTTCAAGAACAAGGCATAAGTATGTTGTATGTGTATATGTACGTGTCTGTGTATAAGGATAAAGTGATAGACCAACTTTGGTCTCAACATTATCCATAAGGGGTATTTTGTTCCCCTTTTCAACTTACAAGTTAATACCCGCTTGCCCGTTTCAACTAACGGGGATATTTCCGGAATCCTTATTCAAAACCGTTAAATATTTTATTAAACTTGTCTATTTTCATTAATATTTTAATATCACTATTATTTTTATAATAATTTCATATTAATTCTAATACTCAGTAATAAACTCGAGATTAGAACGTACCGAGAGTACAAACGATTAGGCCCATTTGAGGATGTTACAAATCTACCCCCCTTAAGAAGATTTCGTCCTCGGAATATGTTATTCGGTAAACAAGTGAGGATATCGGGCCTTCATATCATCCTCGGTTTCCCACGTCATGTTTGACCAAAGATTGTGTTTCCATTTGACTAAGACCAATCGGATGTTTTTCTTCCTCAACCGCTTCACCTTAGTGTCAATGATTTCATTAGGTTCTTCCACCAGTCGCTTGGTAGAATCTACCCTCAGGTATTGTAGCAAAATCTGATCTTCCTCCACTTTATACTTTCACGGATTACAAACGTTGAAAGTATTGTGAATACCGGACAACTCTGGAGGTAATTCCAAAGATATAGTCTACTCGTTGACTTTGTTGTTAATTTTGAAAGGACCAATGTAACGAGGACATAACTTGCCTTTCTTACCAAACCGGATTATACCCTTCCACGGAGAAACCTTCAAGAATACCCATTCACCTATTTCAAAGGTAACAGGTCTGCGTTTCCGATCAACATACATTTTTTGTCTATCACGGGCCGCCTTTAGCTTCTTATGTGCAACTTTGACTTTATCAGCTGTAATTTGAACCAAATCAGGTCCTGCATATTGTTTCTCTCCCGGTTCTTGCCAACATGTAGGGGTACGACAACGCCAACCATAAAGCATCTCATGCGGTGGCATACCAATGCTAGAATGATACGAATTATTATAAGAAAATTCGATCAAAGGTAAATGAGAATCCCATGAACCACCGTATTCAAGTACACACGTGCGTAACATGTCTTCAAGAGTTTGGATAGTCCTTTCGGACTGTCCATCAGTCTGGGGAAGGTATGCGGTACTCATATGAACTCGAGTACCAAGCTCTTGTTGAAGTCTGTTCCAGAAGTTCAAAGCAAACCGAGTATCTCGATCACAAACAATAGACAAGGGAAAACCGTGACGAGATACAATCTCGTTGACATATAATTGAGCAAGGCTAGTCATAGACTGAGATTCACAAGCTGCAAGAAAATGTGCAATCTTGGTAAGACGATCAACAATTATTCATATCATATCATGCCCCTTTGAAGTCTTGGGAAATTTAGTGACAAAATCCATGGTAATATTATCCCACTTCCATTCCGGAATCGGCAATTGTTGCAAATTATCATAAGGCTTTTGATGTTCCGTCTTGACGTGTGCACAAATTTGAGATTTCTCAACATATGAAGCTATATCACACTTTAAAGTAGGCCACCAATAGAATGCCTTAAGATCCTGATACATTTTTGTACAACAAGGATATATAGACAATCTCGACTTATGAACCTCCTTGATAATTAGATCACGGTTTCCTCCAAGGCTTGGCACCCAGATTCGGGATTTAAAAGTCTTTAGCCCACGATTATCATCCTCCAGTTGATCTTTCAATTTATTCATGGTTTTAGCTTTCAAGTTAGTCTCTAACAAAGCCTTCTGTTGCTCTACCTTAATCCGATTATTAATATCAGATACAATAGTAAGTTTCATGAATCTGATATTCTCCGAAGAGCCCTTTAGGCTTAATGCATCAGCTATAACGTTCGCCTTTCCCTGGTGATATTTGATTTCACAGTCATAGTCTTTGATAAACTCTAACCATCTCCGTTGCCTCATATTAAGCTCCTTTTGAGTGAAAACATATTACAGGCTTTTATGATATGTGTATATCACACACTTAGTACCATAAAGATAATGGCACCATAGGTTCAAAGAAATTCTAAGGCAGCCAATTCAAGATCGTGTGTCGGGTAATTCTTCTCATGAGGCTTTAAATGGCGGAAAGCATAAGCAATAACCTTGTCTCTCTGCCTTACGACACTTCCCAAATGTGCATAAGAGACATCACAATTAACAACAAAGTCTTCCGACCCGTTGGGTAAGCTTAGATCTGGAGCTTGACATAACAACTATTTCAGAGTTTGAAAGGCCTTATCTTGTTTAGTAGACCAATCATAAGCAACATCCTTTCGCGTGAGTTTAGTTAAAGGACCTGCTATTTTGGAAAAATTCTGAATGAACCGCCGATAGTAACTGGCAAGTCCTAAGAAACTTTTGATTTCAGATGGGGTTTTAGGAATCCCCCAATTCATCATGGCCTCGACCTTGGTGGGGTCGACCATTACACCTTCTTTGCTTATTACATGACTAAGGAAATGAACTTCTTCAAGCCAGAACTCACATTTAGAAAATTTATCATATAAATGCTCACGTAACAGAATATCAAGAACCATACGAAGGCGAGTCTCGTGTTCCGCTTCGGACATAGAATATATGAGAATATCATCGATGAATACTATCACGAAAATATCAAGAAAAGGATGGCAGTCTCGATTCATCCTGTCTATAAACACAGCCGGAGCATTTGTAAAACCAAAAGGCATCACTAGAAATTCATAATGCCCGTATCTGGTTCGAAAACCTGTGATTAGAATATCCTCCGCACGTACCCGAACTTGATGATAACCAGATGGAATGTCGATCTTAGAAAAACAAGTAGCACCCTGTAGCTGATCGAATAAATCATCTATACTAGGAAGAGGGTACTTATTCTTTATAGTTCGTTTATTCAACTCCCCGTAGTCAATACACATAAGCATCGTCCCGTCTTTCTTTTAGAAAAATAAGACTTGAGCTCCCCAAGGCGAAGAGCTGGGACAAATAAAGCCTTTATCTAGGACTTCTTGAATTTGAGTCATCATCTCACGAACTCAGACGGAGCGAGATGATAAGGAGCTCTTGCTACAGATGTAGCACCTGGAACAAGATTAATCTAGTATTCCACATCTCGTACAGGAGGTAATCTAGGTAGTTCGTAATAAAAAACATCAGCGTATTCCGATACCATTCTTATGTCATTAATAACATTCTTTTCCATCTTTGTATCAGATACACGAGCCAATATAAATAACACCCTTTGGCTATTGATTTGTGAGCTGTAATTGCTGAGATCAAAGGAATTTCATACTTCCTCCGTTCACCACAAGCCATAGCATATGACCCATTTGCTAGAGGAATCTTGATTAGCTTTTTAGAACATTAAATTTCAGCATTTTTATTAACAAGCCAATTCATCCCGACAACCGCATCAAGTGAGGCTTGGGGAACTGATGAAGTAACCGTCTGTCATCGGGAACTTCCACGTCAATATCATTTGTCATAAGTGTTGGTGTCTGCCCACTGACACAAGTACATTGGTGTTACTGCTGATGAAGTGCGAGCCTATTGGGTCACACACCAAGGATTGATCCCGACAGCTTACTGATAAAGAGAGAAGGTCCAAAAATCAAATTGTTTGATTTTGGGGCTTTACGGCCTTGAGGGATGCTCCACGGGTCGTGAAGCCCACTACCTTCACGTTTGACTCAACGACTCTCATACAGCTCGTGGTGTCTTCACGGGTCTTGAGAGGTCATGAAGGGGTCGTAGAGGATGACGCCATAACGAGTCACTCGACGCGGCACAGGCCGTGAAGGACTATTACCGGTCGTGGTGCATTTTGTCTTCACGGGCTCTTCACGGGCCGTGAGAGGCCGTGAAGGACCATCTGCATGAAAATCTTATTTCTAATTAGGCAATTTTGTGGTCCTATGAGATTAAGAGATCTACTCCGGCCAAAAAGAGTGTTTTGTGGTCTGGAACAGAACATGCAAGAATTAGAGAACTTGAATAACTCTCTCTCTAACATCTCTCTTGGTGCCTTTGAGATATACACATACATGTACACTATATAGAGCTTCTTGAGTGTAATGTGAGTTGTGTTGGTGCAAGAGGAGATTATCATTGGCTGTTCCAGAAAAGAAGAATCGTGTGGATGTCTTCTTGATGATGTACTAGCATATGGGGATTGAGCATACTTGGTGTGGATCATGCAATAGAGAAGGACACACTTGGGTTCTCGGTTTCATCGTGTCTTGTGCATTTTCAGCCGGATTTTGATACATGGTAAGGAGGTATTTTCTTCCTTCTTTGTTTCCTTTTAAGTTGCAACTTTGTTTTGTAGAAAGATCATCACTTTGGAACATGTATGGACCCAATTTTGTTCGGTTTTTTTTGAAAATTTGTTTTTGCTTCCGTTGTGCTCTGCTCCATACCGTGTTCCAACAATAAGAATATTTGATAATTGAGTTCTCTCACAAAAATTCAAAAAAATGAAGGAGTAAGTAGCACCAGAATCAAATAGAATACATAAAGGTATTGAATTAATTAAAAATGTGCCTGTGATAACATCACTTGCAGTTTTGGCCTCATCGGCCATCATCTGAAACGCTCTACCAGTTGCATGAGGTGCATTCTCCTTCTTTTGACCTGAAGATGATCCTCCGTCTCCTCCTAATCCCTGCCCCCGACCTGATCTGTATTTTGATGAGCGATGTCTAGGTTTGTAGCATTTATAACAAACATTATCCTTGAAACGGCACACTTTGGTATTATGACCCTTCTGCCCGCATTTATGACACCGAGGTGTCTCCCGGGTAAAGTGGCCTATATGCTTAGTACGACATTGAGAATAGCATGGAGCAGTAGGCTGGTTATACTTCTGAGTCCCTTGTTGATGCCAAGACCCACTACCCCAATTTTCCCGACCCTGAATATTGATCATATATCTTTTTAGAACCCCCACCTGAAGATTCCTTTTTCTGCATGTGGTCGCTTTCATACTGTCGTGCCATCTCGAATGCGATATCCAAAGACAAACAACCCCGAACTGAAGCTCGATAATCTGGTGGAAGAGCTTTGGCAAATCTTTTTATCTTTGCTTTTTCATCGGGTAATAAATGGTTCACAAACATCATTTTATCAGAAAAACGCTCGATCAAATCTTCAACCGGTTTATCACCCTTTTTCAGTGCCATGAACTCCTTCTCCAGTCTATCCATCACCTAATTGGAACAGTACTTACTGTGGAGGATCCTAAAAAAGTCTATTCAAGTGAATACAGCTCTCACCTCTGCAGGACTAGATGAGATTACGGCATCATACCAGGTCAGTGCATTACCCATCAATTGCTTCTGAGCAAAACTCTCTTTGTTGGATTCCTTACAATATACTGTTGTCAAAGGCTAGCTCCATCTCGCAAATTAACCTTTCGGTAACACTAGGATCCATGCTACCTTCAAAGATAGGTGGCCCGGAAGATAAAAAAATCTTAATATGTGGTGACTGCTTGTGTTCTGCCACTGGTTGCACGAGTACCCATTCCTCAGACTCTTTTAGACGAGCCTGTAAGTCTCTAATATAAGCCTCTCTATCTCCGTGTTCAGCCATATTATTCTCTTAAATATTCTGGTAAAAAATACATATGTAACATACTTAGTACTCTTATCATACTTCACTAGCATAATAAGCAAATAAACAATAGCATATCAGAAAGATAACACTCGTTCACACACCTCATGACCTCCCGAGGAACACTACACAATGGTTGGGACTGGGTTTGAGACTGAATACTCTCACAAGTACCCAATTCACTCAAACCTAGGCTTTGATACCATCTTTTAACACTATGATTTTGAAAACCAGATTTTTTTTAAATAATAATTCAATAATCCAAACTGCGTAGATCCGTTTGTAAACATAACTTAAACCAAACCTGATTTTAAAAACTTACATAAGCAACGGAATATTTAAAAGTGGCTATAATTACAAGCAAAATTTTCCACGATATACAAATGAACTGTTGGTATTACCGAAATTGTCCACCGACAACCATAAACATATATATACAAACACAGTATAAAGATAAGTGTTCCTCCAAAAGCACAAGTAAAACCAGCAAGTACCCAAGCTCACGAGCCTAAGTATCAATAATATAAACATATCACATATCAACAATATTATCAAATAGTGCTATGCTAGCATCTCGCGATGAGCTGGCATAACCAAAAGGAAGTATAATCTTGCATGGTCGGGAACCCGGCTCAACATTCCTAACTGAGGAAACCAAACACATAAACTGCGCGAGTGGGTAAGTGGGTAGCGGTCCAACGTTGCGTTACGAAGTCATCGACTTCATAGGATACAGTGGGTAGTTGATCCCTTAATCGCACGAGGAACATTGGGTTAGCCAAACCCTAAATACTTATCCAGGTACCTTTGACGCTATCATCGACCCGCAGGCCTCAAGGCATCCCAGACCGCAGTCTGGCCTCGTTCAAGGACTATAAACAGCCCTCGTATATCATATTCTTTCACAAACACAAATCTGACCCATACCGGGCCTTATAGCTCGCATACATAATCATAATTCAATTGCTACGTGTGTCATGCATAAACATAGCATACAAAAAGGTTAATTACATTTCATGGAATTACTTGCACATACTGATAACATGTAATACCGATATATTAATTCTTATGTTATCCTATACTCACTTGAGAGGCTAAAGTAAACAGATATAATTATCGTCTCGATCGTCGGGGTCGTTCAATTAACCTATAAGATAATATTTATGTTTAGTCACTTCACACAAGTACAATAACTAATATCACTAATATGAATCCCTTAATAATTCCCTTAAACTATTTAGAACCCTAAACGAGCATCCCGTACAACTAAACATCGAAAAACAGCAAAAGACTGTGTACTGCCTCTGGGTCACTCCCATGCGATCACAAGGGAGGGCCATGCGATCGCAAGGCACCCATGGGACATCCTATGCCATCGCAAGGACTCCCCATGCGATCGCAAAAAGCCTGTTACAGTTCAGAGTTGAAATCCAGCCATTTTCAGGCCATTTCCAACACAAACTCAAATCCAGCATTCCCAAATCCATATCCAGTACTTCCATATCATTTTACGCATCACAACAAGTCTAGAAACATACATTTAAAAATCTCTAATCAAGGATTCAATATTTGGGTTCAAATTCTTCAATCTTGACCCATTTGAAACTAGTTATGGAACAAGAGTAATTCTATCATTTTAATTCATGAATTTGGATTCTAATCACTTAGAAATGATATAGGAACATATTACAACCCATGAATCCACTTCTTAAAACCATTTTCTGATTTGACTAAGTTTGACCTAGCTTCAAGAACAAAGGAAGAAGATGATGAACTTACAATTAGAAAGAAGTTGACGGTTCTTGGATTATAAGCAGATTAGAACTTGAATTTGTGGCTGGACAAAAGCTTGATGAATTCTCCCTCTTTATTTCACTTAAATTTTCAAGAACAAGGCATAAGTGTATTGTATGTGTGTTTATACTTGTCTGTGTATAAGGATAAAGGGATAGACCGATTTTGGTCTCAACATTATCCGTAAGGGGTATTTTGTTCTCCTTTTCAACTTACAAGTTAATACCCGCTTGCCCGTTTCAACTCACGGGGATATTTTCAAAAGAGTTTAATAATTTATTAAACTTATCTATTTTGATTAATATTTTAATATCACCATTTCTCTATTATTTTTATAATAATTTCATATTAATTCTAATATTCATTAATAAGCTCGAGATTAGAACGTACCGAAAGTATAAACGACTAGGCCCATTTGAGCATGTTACAAATCTACCCCCTTAAGAAGCTTCCGTCCTCGGAATCTATTCTTCGGTAAACAAGTGAGGATATCCGGCCTTCATATCATCCTCGGTTCCCATGTCAAGTTTGACCCAAGGTTGTGTTTCCATTTGACTAAGACCAATCGGATGTTTTTCTTCCTCAACCGCTTGACCTTAGTGTCAATGATTTCAATAGGTTCTTCCACTAGTCGCTTGGTAGAATCTACCCTCACGTCTTGTAAAGGCAAAACATGATATTCCCCACTTTACACTTTCGCAGATAACAAACGTTGAAAGTCTTGTGAATACCGGACAACTCTGGAGGTAATTCCAAAGATACAGTCTGCTCGTTGACGTTGTTGATAATTTTGTAAGGACCAATGTAACGAGGACTTAACTTGCCTTTCTTACCAAACCGGATTATACCCTTCCACTGAGAAAACTTCAAGAATACCCGTTCACCTATTTCAATAGTAACATGTCTGCGTTTCGGATCAGCTTATATTTTCTGTCTATCACGGGCCGATTTTAGCTTCTCACGTGCAAATTTGACTTTATCAACTGTAATTTGGACCAAATCAGGTCCTGCGTATTGTTTCTCTCCCGGTTCTAGCCAACAAGTAAGGATGCGAAAACGCCTACTATAAAGCATCTCATACGGTGGCATACCAATGCAAGAATGATACGAATTATTATAAGCAAATTCGATCAAAGGTAGATGAGAATCCCATGAACCAACGTATTCAAGTACACACGCGCGTAACATGTCTTCAAGAGTTTAGATAGTCCTTTCGGACTGTCCATCAGTCTTGGGATGGTATGCGGTACTCATATGAACTCGAGTACCAAGCTCTTGTTGAAGTCTGTTCGAGAAGTTCAATGCAAAACGAGTATCTCGATCACAAACAATAGACAAGGGAACACCGTGACGAGATACAATCTCGTTGAGTTCAATAATTGGTTATGTAGTTCACTTTTTATATTTCCCAAGTAATTATAATATTATTATATTATAAAAATAGGTATGTGATATCATCGAATTAATATTTTGTTCAATGATTTAATTGGATTTTAATAGTGGCAATTTATTATCCATTTTGATTTTGAATATGAGGCACGTGAACAATTAATTCTTCATGGAATTTGTGGTCAACCACTTTGCTAATATTTAAATCATCAATTTTGTCAAAAAATCCAAAGCATGCTCGTAATAATTATTTTGGATGTTAATTTTTTCAATTCATTGAACTCAAATCATTTTAAATCAATCGTGTTTAATTGCTTAGCATATCGATCCTAATTGATTTGTGTGTCATCAGTTTCATCGATTTTGTTTGTCATCAAATCTCGCTTATTGCTAAATCATTGTTGCCATTAATCAACTTGTACAAAAAAAAATTTAATAGTTTTAGTTGATTGATTTTTGATCAATTCAAATCATTCCTAAACGATCATATATGTTTCAGGTATCAAGATGGATCTTTCAGAAAAGAGTCAAGAATTGGAATAACGATTGGAGAATAATTATCAATGTCTACTAGAGGAGAGAGAAAAATATTCTTTAACAAGTGATCATCTCTCATGTGCTGAAAGACAAATCAAAAGACTTGAAACAGAAAAGAAATAGTTAGATGATTGTGTGTGTGAGAAATCAAAAGTTTGGGAAAAATTCAGATCAAGGTGTATGTATTATTAAATAAGAAATGAGGATCTTGAACGACTATTGCGGAACACAGGTAAATCAAATAAAGTTTCTGAAGAACATAATGTCAAGCTTAAAACTCAAGAGATTGCGGAATTGACTGTTAAACTTCAAGACTGTGAATCTAAGATTCAACAAGATAAAGTAAATTCTAAGAAGAAGAATGGCAAGCTTAATGATCAGATTTCCGAAATGTCTGAGGAAATACAATTTCTGAAAAAGGAAAATCATCGTTATGAGTTAAAGATTGAACATATATTAGATAATATGAGTAAAAAGGAGAAGCAAAAAGAAGTGGATATTCGAATAGAGCAGAAAAAGTCACCAACTTTGAGGGAAGAAAACTCAATTCTCAAAGAACAGATTTAAATTGATAAGAAACCAGCAAGTGAATTACAAGAAGAAACTGCAAAGTTGAAATAGCTTACACAAGAGAATTCTGAAAGTTCTGCAAAACTCCAAGAGTTAGCACATAATTCTGAACGATTACATTCTAAAAGGCAGAGAGTAGATGATCTGTCCACAGCTAATGCCAAACTCACAGAGCAGGTGTCTAAAGTGTCTGAGCAATTTCAACTTGCCGAACAGAAATGTAAATCTTATGCAATTGAATTGAAGCAAAAACAAGCAGATATTGATACTGCGATGTATAAAGCTAGAGAATTGATACAAGCCAATGCCGAGCTAAATGCTAATTGTCTACTTTATTGAAAAATGATACAAAGATCATAGACAAATTGTGTGTTGAAAAAGTTGAGTTGAAGGAAAAAGTCAAAGATCTTGAACAAAAGCTACATGTGTTAAATCAATCGTATGTTCCTCAGAGGAATATATCTGTGTTGTTCCCAAATAGTGAATATTACTAACTTAAATAACAATTAAGTGCGGAAATAGTAATTATAAGAACAGAAAGAGATGTCAAAGATTGTTAATATTGATATAACAAACTTTACAGACGAGAATTTAAGAAGAACAAACTTCTTAAATTCAATGAAAAACAAGTACAGACTTGAGAGAAAGTAGACAGACTTTAGCTATTGCTTACTGAACATACAGTAATCGTTAGCACACTCTTCTCGACTAAGAGAAGAGTTTATATACATTTCCCTAATAAATCATAGCCGTTGAATAGGTGACAAACGTCACAATCTAGTGAATTGATTAGCAACAGATTTCCTCATGCAAAACTGTCTTGAAAGTGACAGTTGATGACGTCACTGAGGGGACCATTTGCTGAAGACTAACTTCAGTAAACTGAAAGTTTCAGAGATGAAACTTTCAGCCCTTCAGATGATCGTTATTTAAGACGAGACAAATCTTCAGTTAAAGTCTTCTGCTGAAATTTTCTTCGAATACTTCAGCGCTGATGGAATGTAAACAAATCAAGACTAACAATCTCCCCCTATTTGTTTATAGACCATCATTATTTACTTAGAATAAACAAATAGAGCTATATACATAAAAGAACTCATATGTACATGATCCAGACTGAATATTTTTGGATTCTTTTCATTTTCCAATGTTTTTTAATTTTTTAGTTTTACAAGAGAAAAGAAATACAAGAAAATAAAGTTCATAGAGAAATCAAGAGCTTCTTGATGGCTTGTGTGCTTGAGTGCCTTCCATGACTTTGGCTTTTTCTTCCCATATTTCAGTTTCAGGATCTCTAGGCTTTTTGGCTTCAAATAGTTGTACAATCTTCAGGCGAATATCAGCAGTTTCAGGATCCCTTGAATTAAAGTAGGATGATATTGCCTTCAGATGCATCCAATCAGCATTTTCAAGTTCAGACACCCTCTGAAAACTTGGTCTGTCATAAGCATCCTTGAAGAAAAATCCTCTAGGAATGTCAAGAACTTGTTTGTCATTGAATACGAAACCTGAAGGGAGAGAACAATCCATATTTCTGCAATTTGGAAGAACACCTGCGGCCATAAGCTTAACAATCTCTTCTTCAGATATCTTAGAATACCTTCTTCCTCTCTTCTTTAAAGGTTGAACCTTATCTTGATTTTCAATGATATCTTCAGAAGGTTGATAATGTTTCTTCAGAAGATCATACGATTCTTGTAGATAAGAAAGCCTCTTCTTAACTGACCTAACCAGTTCCGTTAGTTTCAGTCGGTTCAGACACTTCCCAATTTCAACCCATTCAGACAGACTGAATTTTGTAAGGTTGACCTCGGAGACATACTGAACCTTGAGGAAATTTTTATTTCTCGAGATCTCAACTATATTTTCACCTTTTTCTTTGGTAACCCTAACTTTTGTGATTGGATCAGGGTCAGCTCTGTTCATTCTGGTTTCAAACCATTCCTTTTCTTTTCGTTCTCTCATTAGCTTGGCTTTCTCTTTTTTTATTCTTTCCTCTTCAATTTCTTTTTCAACAGCAAGCTGAAGAGATTGAGGAGACATTTTCTTCTTAGTCTTTTGTTGACCAGCTTCAAGTTCAGCTGTCTTCTTTGCTTCAGCTTCAGAAAGACGTTGTAATCTGTCAGTCTCTTTAGCTATCTCCTTTGACATTCTGTAATCTTCCAAGGTCAACCCAAGTGCAGCAGCTTCATCTTCTTCAGTGACCTTATCTCCCCCTATGTTGGACACCTGATTTTTAATTGCCTTCATGCTATCAAACAACAGTTTTTCAGTGTTGATTACTTTAGGCTTTACTACTTCAGTTTCATCTGCAATACCTTTACCTTTATCAGGATTCCTGATAGGTGAACTAGCTTTCTCACTGATAACTGAAGGAAAATCAGTTTTGGAGATTATCAGCGGAATCTGATCTAGGATTGTTGGATTCAGAGTGTTTGATGTTAGATCCCTAGGACTAGGAATATCAACATTTATCATTGTTTCAGATGCAGACACTGAACTTTCAGTAGTATGAGGAGCATTAGGATGTATAATCAAGGCTGTCTCAGGTTGAGTGACTTTTTGAGGATGAGATTGAATTAACATATTAAAGTCACGTTCAGGAGAAGATCTTTCAGAGATTTTAGCATTACCTTCATCCCCAGGTTCACTAAGAGATTCTTCAAACCATCTGTTCAATTCTCTCTGTTCTTTTTCAGTTTCATCTCTAAACACAGAATACTCTTTAATTGTTTGTTTCAGCTGACGAATTTCTTCTTTATCTCGTAGTGACTCTGCTTTCCTTTTCTTGATCTGAGCTTTTATGGTTCTAGCCACAACTGAAGATTTCAAAATTTTCTCCCCCTTAGAAGCTGAGGAAGAGACTGTAGCAGCTTCTATTCTTTCCAATCGTGGAACAATGTGTTTGTTCAGTGTGGCGACCATCATACGCTGCATATCTTTCAGAACTACCTTTTTGTGATAGGACTGAAGATAGCGTTTAGAAGGATAAGCGTTTAGAGAATCGCGGAGTTGCGAGATATTGTCAGTGAATGTTTTGAGAAAAGTGAGTTGAAACTTTGAAAGAGACTCAGATAAAGATGACTGAGAGGCTAAAAGCTTAGATAACACTTCCTCGTAACGTTTATTGCCATTAGCAATATAATCACGGAGTTGTTTAAAGAGAGTGACCCGGAGTTGATTGTGAAACTGAAATTCTTTGTTTAATGTACAGATGTAATCGATTAAAAGTGCAGTAAGAATTTTAATTTCGTCAGCAAAGTTGACATTTGACATGTGCTGAATGTGAAACCAATGAAACTCTTTTGTAACTTGACTGTGAAGAAGACGAATGGAATCATCAAGTTTTGAGTAGGCATCAAGAACAGACATTGAGTCATCATCAATCTCAGTGGGTGAACGAATGATGGGAGGAGACAACGGAGTGGTTGAATCAGCTAGAAAGTCTTGTTCAGTGGAGGAATAAGAGGTTTCAGAGTTTTCTGAACTGTCAAGAGGATCAGTTACTGATTTGGCAAAAAGTGTTTGTTGAAGAGAAGGAAACTGAGCATTAAGGTCAGTGGAAATATCCTGCCCATAAGCCATCAGTTTATCTAGATGAGATTGATTGGAAGTGGGAGGAAGAAGATTGACAGAATACTCAAAACCAGAAGCAGGATCACAAATGAAACCCAGTTCGTTGTTTAACTTTTTAAAAGAAATTTGTGGAGGTGGGGTAGGTATAGCCATAGAAACATTCGGGTTTAATGAATCATCAGGGGCTACATTGGGCTTTGCTTCAGTAGTAGCTTTGTGTGTAACTACATCTTCATGAGCAATAGAAATAGCCATAGGTTCAGGTGGATTAGCTGAACCATCAGAGGCCAAGATGGTAGTGGAAGGAATAACTTCAATTTCAGGGTTATCTGAAACATCATGAGTCAAAGGTCTCTCAGAGTCAGATGGTTTAGCTGAATCATCATGGAGAGTGAATACATCAGACTCAGATGGTTTAAGTGCTGAGAGATCATCTGTATGGGTTAAATCCATAGGATCAGTTCGGACTACTGAACCATCAAGGGATTTTGGCTGAACTGTAGTTTCAGTTGGTAATACTGAAACTGTGACAGTAGTGGTCTTAACATCACTGGTTTTGAGAGCCTTGGAGTGTGAGGGTGATTTACACTCGTCATTGGTAGTAAGAGAGTTAGTAGAGGGGAGAAGCCTTACAGTAGGTAGTGGATCAGGAAGGACAGTCTTAGCTTTTGTTGTTTGTTGTCGCTTAGTGGTTGAGTCAGGAGAAGTAGGAGTTTTACGCTTCAGTTTCTTGGAAGCAGCAGCAGGATTGTCATCAGAATGTCTTTTTGTTAAAGAAGACAGTTTGATTAGATGCCTCTTTTTCTTAGGAGCGGGCTGTGCAGTGGCCTCTGAATCTGAAGGTTGGTCAGGTTGTTCAGGTTGTTCAGCAGAAGGAGACCGACGAACTGAATCAGCAGGAGTGTCTGTCATCCTTGCATAGTCCATCATGATGGCAGTAAGTGGTATGGGAGCAGTCAAGTCAGTGCTGGACCATACAGAGTGAGGAAGAGAAGACAACTCATCTGAATGCTTAGCTGAATAATAATGAGATCGTCGGATCAGTTGTCGAAATATCAGCGAAAGAAATCGAGGAAAAGGAATATGAGAATGTCTCTTCTTCATTCTGACTTGAGTAAGAAGAAGGTTGAAGACAAAAGCAGCATAATCAACTTTTGTGTCATACATCAGAGCATGACCTAAACTCAGCACGTTGTCAGCCACTTGATCCATTCCTCCTGTTTTTGCAGTCATACAAAAGGAAAGAATACTGAAGAAACTACACCACACGGATGGGAGTTTATTTCGAACTAGGGTTTTGCCTTTTATATATGAAGTAGCAGGAATCTTCAGATATTCATTGATAATTTCCTTTGCTGATTTGGAGAAAGGTTCACAGGGAGACTTATCATCAGTTGGAAGATGAAGAGCTTCAGCAAGAAAATACTTGTCAACACGACATTTTTGCTTGCCGTTCAGGAGGGTGAAAGATATTTTTGGGTTTGCAGCGGTCTCATCGAGAACAGTAGCGGTCATCCAAAATTCACACAGATGTTCCTCAAACATGTCGAGTTGGGTGGTTAACGCATAGTTGATGGGGCAATGACGAAGAAAGTTGAGAAGATGGAAGAATTTTGATTTGGAAGTAACAGGAGTGAGCGATACAGAAATATTGTTCGATTTGAAAACAATATCAGCATTTGAGATGATTGGTACAACTGATTCTGGAAGATGAACACACATGGTTGCTGGGCGAGACATGATTAGAGAAAGGAAAAGCGTGTCGAAGGAGAAGGAAAACAGTAAAGAAAAGATTGAAGAAGATGATGTAGCGTTATATAGGTTTTTAGAGAAAGAAGTGATGAGCGGAGAATAGAGAATGAGACGGTGATTTAAAAAAAATAAAAAAAAACCTTACGTGATTGATATCCAACCGTTAGATGAAACCGTAAACTAACCATAGTTAAAAAAAATAACCGAAGGAAATTGCAGATGTTTATAATTTTTATTTATTATCATTTAATATATGCAAACTGAAAGGCTGTTAATCAGGGTATTTCAGAGAACAATATTAAGTGAAAATAACTAAGAATTACATTGACTTAGTAAAGTAAAAATTATGAACTAGGCATAAAGATAAGATAGTAAAGAAAAGCACAGAACATATCATAAGACTATTTTCCATTAATGAGAAATGCAGACAACATAGTTACAATGGAGCATATTAAAAAGATCAAAAGCAAATAGCCAAAAGAATCTTGTGTCCATGCCAAAAGATGATCGCCCCAGTTGATTAATCAAGAAGATTTACGGCGATTTGGACTGATGCTCCAAGCCCTATATTATTAATCCTGATGGTGATGGTGTACATGAATGGATGGTTGATGATTACAAAGGTGAGATCCATGAAGAAAGTAGCAACAGTAATGAGAGGAAGAAATGGAGGGAAGAGGATGAAAGATGGTAAGAATGAGAAGAATGAGATTATCTTGGTGATAAGTAAAGGTAAATAAAGATAAGAAGTAATCATTATTTGAGATAAAAACTGAACATGAAATGACGGCTGTAATAAATGCTACCCCAAATAAAGATAAATTGAGTTAACAAAAAGTCATAAATCCAAGCAATATATTATTAACATAAAGTAAAAGAAAACTTACCTGTCAGCCAAAGAGTTTTAGTGGACCACGTTTCAGTTGAAAATTTCAATATGTTTTCTACTTTTCATTGAGTATCTGGGATACCAAAGACCCAGATGAGGAGTACCTTTCAGATACCTGAATATCCTGGATACAGCAGACATATGGGACTCTTTTGGATTTGCTTGAAATCGTGCACATAAACATGTAGAAAACATAATGTCAGGTCTACTAGCAGTTAAATAAAGCAAAGAACCAATCATCCCACGAAAAGTAGGCAAGTCAACTGCTTTTCCATCAAGATCAGCAGTTAACTTGGTTTTGGGAGCTATGGGAGTTTTCATAACTGAACATTCAGTGAAGTTGTACTTCTTCAGTAAGTCAGAAATATACTTTCCTTGATTAATAAAAATACCGGTTTCAGTTTGTTTAATCTGAAGTCCCAAAAAGTAATTTAGCTCTCCCATCATACTCATTTGAAACTTTTTGGTCATGATTCTTTCAAATGCTTTACACAAATTTTCATTAGTAGACCCAAAAATTATGTCATCAACATATATTTGAACAAGAAGCAAATCACCTTTTTCTCGACCAAGAAAGAGAGTTTTATCGATTGTACCTCGTTTGAATCCCTTTTTAAGAAGATATGCTGAAAGAGTATCATACCAGGCTCGAGGTACTTGTTTCAATCCATACAATGCTTTGTCTAGCTTGTAGACATGATTTGGATATTTTGGATTCTCGAAACCAGGTGGTTGCTGAACGTATACCTCTTCTTTCAGTTCTCCATTGAGAAAAGCACATTTGACATCCATTTGAAAAACTTTGAAACCTTTATGAGCAGCAAAAGCAAGAAATATGCGAATTGCTTCCATTCGTGCAACGGGAGCAAATGTCTCATCATAATCAATTCCTTCTTCTTGACAATATCCCTTGGCTACTAATCTTGCGTTGTTCCGAATGACAACCCCTGATTCATCTTTCTTGTTTCTGAAGACCCATTTGGTTCCTATCATTGACTGATTCGATGGGGGTGGTACGAGATTCCATACTTTATTCCTTTTAAACTCATTCAGTTCCTCTTGCATTGCTGATACCCAATGTGAATCTTTTAAAGCATCATTCACTTTCTTTGGTTCAATTTGAGAAATGAAGTCAGCAAACATACAAAACCCGGGTGTTGCTGAACCTCTAGTGCGAACCCCATCATTTAGATCTCCAATCACTTGATCAATAGGATGAGCGTTAGTCCATTTGGTGTTAGGAGGTATGGGTTTTGCAACTTGAAATGGTTCAGTTGGAGAGTCAGCAAAGGAGGAATTTATTTCGATAAAGGGATCAGAGAGAACTTCAGTTGAGGATGGAGACTGGGAGTCAAAATCAATCAGTGGTATGTCAGGATTAAAGGGTGCAGGAATTGGTGTTTTACAGGATGTATCAACTGAAATGGGAATGGGAGTAGTAGGAGGTATGCCATTTTCATCACAATCATCGCAAGCTGTTTCTGGTGGCAGATCAGCTGAAGTGTCTTCAAAGGGAGAGGAAAGCAACTCATCCCAGTTATCTGAAATTTCAGTGTTTTGATCTGAGTGTCTTGACTGAAGATCTAATTCATCAAATGTGACATCCATTGTTTCAAAGATAGTATTACTTTTGAAATTAAACACTCTGTATGCCTTGGAAATGTTGGAATACCCAAGAAATATTCCTTCATCAGCCTTGGGAGCAAACTTACTTGGGCGATCCTTACTGTTCAGAATAAAGCATGTACAACCAAAGATTTTCAAATGACCAATATTTGGAATCTTGTTGTGTAGTAGTTCATAAGGTGTTTTCAAGTGCCTTTTAACTACCAATGATCTGTTCTGTGTGTAACATGCTGTATTGATAGCTTCAGCCCAGAAACGTAATGAAATCTTTGCTTCAGCAAGCATGGTTCGTGCAGCTTCGATTAGAGTGCGATTCTTCCTTTCAGCAACTCCATTTTGTTGAGGGTTGTAGGCGGCTGAGAAATTCTGAACGATCCCATTTTCTTCGCAGAAATCCTCAAGGGTTCTATTTCGAAATTCAGTACCATGATCACTTCTCAGCTGTTTGATATGAACATCGTACTGACGATTAATTCTTGTGATGAAGCTAATAATGATCTCAGCTGTTTCACTTTTTTTAGATAGGAAAAATACCCAAGTGAAACGTGTATATTCATCCACAATTACTAGAGTATATTTCTTTCCACTGGGGCTTGGAGTGCTGACGGGTCCAAAGAGATCCATGTGAAGCAACTGAAATGCTTGATTGATCTGATCACAGTGCTTTGATTTGTAAACTGACTTCTTTTGTTTCCCCTTTTCGCAAGCATGACACACCTTGTCTTTCACATAGCTAATCTTAGGCAATCCTTTGGCAAGTTGATCTTGTGCCAATCTACTCAGGTTTTTGAAATTTAGATGTGACAACCTTTTGTGCCACAACCAATGTAGTTCTTTGACTGACTGTGATAAAAAGCATACATCTGAAGGAGACGAGACTGAATTAAAATCGAGAACATACATGTTATCTATTCTTTTGGCTTGAAGGACTTCAGTGCCTTCTTTATTTCTGATAGAACACTTGTATTTCTTGAAAATAACAGAATAGTCAGCATCACACATCTGACTTATACTAATCAGATTGTGCTCAAGTCCGGTAACATGAGCAATATTCTTAATGTGAATAACACCTTTCTTCAATTGACCATAGGCATCTGTTTTTCCACATTTACCTCCACCAAATAAAACTTGTGGACCATCAGCTGGCGTAACTTTTGTCAGTAACGATTTACATCCAGTCATATGTCGAGAACATCCACTGTCAAGGTACCAGGTATTGTTTCCTTGACCTCCCTGTATAATTTAACAAAAGGTTAAACCAATTTGTGAACCCACCTGCTGATGGGCTCAGAAGAAATGCTACAGGTAGCGACAGGAGAATCACATGTTTTAGCTTCATGACCTCTAATACCACATTTATAGCATTTACGTGTGGATTTGGAATCCTTTTGCTGTTTGGTATTATCCTTTTGAGAATTAGATCTAGTTAATTCTTTTAACTGATTCATCATAATCTTCAGAGTTGATTCAAATTTTCGAAATTTGCTCAACCCTTTTGATTTTGGCTTTTCATACTGAACACTTTGTGTTTTTGATATTTTGAGCTTCTGACTATGTTTTGAATGATTAGATCCAGATGAAGCTTCAGCTGTCAGAGGTTCAGTGTGTTGTGAACTGAAGTGGATTCAGTTTTGATGGAAGTTATGGGTTCAGATTCAGCTGAAGTAATCAATTCAGATTCAGTGATCATGTTGAGTAATGATTCAGTGGGATGAGAATAATTCTGATTTTCAACCAAGCTATCGGAAGGCAACTGTATGTTTCTGATTTCAGAATTAGTTTCCTCATTGAACTCAGGGACATCACTGGCTGCCTTAGTAAATCTTTTATATAGCATATTTGAGTTTCCTATGTTTTCACGAGTGAACTCACTGAAAAACATTTCATCAACATTTTTACATTTTTTGCTAAATGAGGCAGCTTCTTTGATTTTTCCTAACCCAACTCTTTCTCTCTGAATGATCATTTGATGATTGATACTCTCAAAAGCAAGTTTATTGGGACTGAGCCAGAGATCAATTATGGACTGACAATCTTTGAGTTTATCGTTTGTTAAAGATAGCTCTGCTTTAGCCATTTTTATTTCATTTGTTAACAACTTTAGATGGCATTTCAATGCAAGGGACTCTTGAACAAGAGAGTCATTTTCAGTTTCAGTTTTCTGAATCAGATTTTGTTGATCTGAAAGGATTTTCTTGACTATGATTTGTTCATTATGCGCAGAAATTAAATCGGATACTAAATAAGCAAACATATCATTTTTCTCATTAGACTCATAATTCTGAAAGTTTGATACCTTGTACATCATAGAGGAATTCCAACCCTCAGCTGAACTCAACCTTTCAGCAGTAGCTAGATCTTTCTTGAACTGGCTTTCAGCTGCCATCAAACACATGTAGGGCTGAGCACACCCTGAGAATTCTTCAGCAAACAGAGCTTGTTCAGACTCTTGATCATCATCGGATGTTTCCGAGTCAGTCCAATTCAGTTCTCCAGCGATCATTGCCTTCTCTTTCTTCTTTTCAGATGATTCTTGACTTTTCAGCTTCAGTGCCTTGTATTTTGATTTGTACTTGTCAGCCTTTGAAGGATAACTCTTGGAGGAAGATTTGACAAAGCAGTTTGCAGCAAAGTGACCAAGCTTGCCACATTTGTAGCATTCCTGCTTAGATTTATCAGTGGTGGATTTGAAGCTACCTGAACCTTGAGCATTGGTTTTAGCCTTGAACTTTAGGAACTTGTTGAAGTTCTTCATTATAAAAGCGCGTTCAACCTTGAACTCTGGATGACCTTCTTCATTTCCAGCTACCCAGTCAGTTTCAGTTTCAGTGTCAGAATCATCAGAGAATTGATGAGCTGGTACCTCAGTTTCTGCTACAAGAGCTAAGCTCTTCTTAGCTGATCTCTTCAGCTCCAGTTTCTGAGCTCTAGTTTGCTCATCATTCAGAAGAATACCATACAGCTTTCTCATATCCAACTTCTTCAGCTTGTTGTTGGTCCTGAGAACAAGACACATAGTGTCCCATTCACTGGGAAGAGCATCTAGGAACCTGTTGAGAATCTGAATCTTCTCTCGCTGAACACCAGCTTCCAGCATATCATTCAGCAAACAAGTAAACCTAGTATAAACTTCAGTAAGAGTTTCAGATTCTTTAGCACAAAAACTTTCATACTTCCTGATGACATTCGTTCTCTTGTTCTCCTTCACCTCTTCAGTTCCTTCGTAAGCTATACACAAGGCTTCCCACATATCTTTTGCAGTTTTCAGATTAGAAATAGTATGATAGATATCATTTGGAAGTGAGATAGCAATATTATTTCGAATCTTAGCATCCAAGTTTACCTGTCTCCTATCTTCTTCAGTCCATTGGTTCCTTGGTTTAGGAAGAGATTCCAGTGGATCACCTTCTTCACTAATAAGCGAAATGGTCTTTGGAATGATAGGACCATTTTCTAGGACAGACAGAGACATAGTATCCAAGTTTTCAACATAGAGAAGCATTCTTCCCTTCCAGCTAGAGAAATTTTCAGAGGAAAACTTTGGTGGTTTACCAGAAGACCCATTATCATTATAATCAACTTTAGACATCTCGGCAGATCACAAATTATAGAAGAATTTGAACCTGCTCTGATACCAATTGTTGTTCCCAAATAGTGAATATTACTAACTTAAATAACAATTAAGTGCGGAAATAGTAATTATAAGAACAGAAAGAGATGTCAAAGATTGTTAATATTGATATAACAAACTTTACAGACGAGAATTTAAGAAGAACAAACTTCTTAAATTCAATGAAAAACAAGTACAGACTTGAGAGAAAGTAGACAGACTTTAGCTATTGCTTACTGAACATACAGTAATCGTTAGCACACTCTTCTCGACTAAGAGAAGAGTTTATATACATTTCCCTAATAAATCATAGCCGTTGAATAGGTGACAAACGTCACAATCTAGTGAATTGATTAGCAACAGATTTCCTCATGCAAAACTGTCTTGAAAGTGACAGTTGATGACGTCACTGAGGGGACCATTTGCTGAAGACTAACTTCAGTAAACTGAAAGTTTCAGAGATGAAACTTTCAGCCCTTCAGATGATCGTTATTTAAGACGAGACAAATCTTCAGTTAAAGTCTTCTGCTGAAATCTTCTTCGAATACTTCAGCGCTGATGGAATGTAAACAAATCAAGACTAACAATCTGAATTGCAACAGTCACTGGACACTGAGAGAGTGCAGTTTGAGAAATAGAGGAAAGAGTTAATGGCTAAAATTCTGAATGCTGAGCTTAGCGCTGCAAAACTTGCTGAATTAATCAAGACTTTCGCTGAAAATATTAATTTTGATTCAGTTTCACATTGTAGTAGCCAATGTGATTCTTATTTCTCTGTTGCAGGTTCTAAGCTTTTAGATAAAGATTTCACCAACACATCAAATGCTATGAAGACTCCTAAGATCACTGAATCTGTTGGAGGTTCTTATCAAGTGAAATCACCTACAGCCACAATGACTCAATCTCCAAAACAAAACCCCAAACAGAAACAAGTTGCTTGCAACTAAAAACAGAATATTTGTGGTTCAAGTAATTCCAATTCTACTTATTCTGTGATTACAGATGATACTTTGCCTGAACAAAAACAAACATGGATTTCAAAGCAAAATCTAGCTGCAAAATTTGCAAAGTTGTCATCAATCTGTAATTTATCAGTTTCAAAGCCTATGAAATCATCATGAAGAAACCTTCTGAATCTGCACCAAGTGCATCCGAATTGAGAGTACAAAAGATACTTAACGATGAAATTTCGTCAAATCTAATCCCAACAACAAGGATTCCAAAGAAAGAGAATAGAGCTGATAAGTCAAATCATACTTCTTATCACAACAACAGACGCCGATCTTTCTCAAAACCAAGATCAACAGGGGAATTTGTGATTAAGACAGCTTAATCCGCCTTTCAAAAGAAAAGATCTGTAAGACGTAAAGAATCAAACAAGAGTTTGTTGTGAAGAACGGAATTCCTCAATGGCATTCAGGACCATTGAATCAAATGGTCTATAAACTTGTTATTACAACAAATACACAAAAATGGATGCGAAAACTTGCGACTAACAAATCTGGACACAAAAGAGAATGGGTACCAAATTTTGTTAATTCTTTTTACAGGTAAACAAAAAGAGTCATTGTTAGAGAACAATGAAGATCATTCAGACTGCAGTGAAGATCATTGTGTTCAGTGTGCTGCTGTGGTTTAATTCTCATTATCTTTCAAAGATGACGGAGTCTCCTTGCATTTCAATTTAAGTTCATTTTGTTCAGCATTAGCCCCAATCTAATGACCTGAGATGCTTATTTGTGCAGTTTTATCATTTCATGATATAACTTGATTTCTAATGGATTGTTAATTGCAGGGGGAGCAAAATTTTATCTTCGCCTAATTGATGAAAAACAATTTACATGCATCAATTTAGGGGGAGTTTATGTTTTTACTTCTTTATATCTTTTCAAAAACTCCAAAAACATTCAAACATTAAAAATCCAAAAACATTACAAGACTTCAAAATTCAAAAAGATTTTTGCTTTTCATATCTTGTTACTTGTTCAAGAAGGTATTAATTCATTGCTTCATTCCCATACCTTTATTGATTCACTTTGTTGATCTTTTGAAAGATCGCCTTTCATTTCCAAATTTCCATCTAAAATCATTCCTTCCTTCTGTGCTGAATGTTTCATTCTTTCTGGAACCATTCATTAATATGTTATTATTCAAGTGATCAAACGCACCATGAGTGAGGGAGTGTAGTCATTTATAGTCCTATGGTCAATCCAGAACCGGAAGGACCTGCCCCAGGAGTTCACCGTATTCTAGAAAGAGATAGTAAGGGTTACTTACTAGGTCATCTAGGTGAGCAGAATCAGTTATCACGGGATACTGATTGTTGTGCAGAGGTAAAATTAAAACAGAGAGGGGTGGAACAAGAGATGGGGTGCATATGATCAACATAAAATCTTGGGCTTCTTCTGTTAAATTAATTTGAGATATCATTTGTAAAATTCTCTGATTGTTCATATTCTCTGATTGTTCAAATCATCCTTGAAAATCCATCTCAACTTCGAATATCTTGAAAATCATTTTTGTTGCAAATCACATGATTTCACATTCGGTTGCGAATAATAAAAAGTGTCCTTATGTATTCAACACATAGTGATACATACATAAATTTGGAAAGAGAGTTTGAGGGAGAAGTTGAAAAATATTTAGTGAGCTGTGGGTGAGATAGGATCAAAAGAAAAGAAAGATCCTTTCCAAATAGTATACATCTGGGTAGCCACATCTGCTATTGGATCTCATTCATTGAGATTTGGTATTGAAATAGACATCATGGACCCAGTGATGAAATGTTGTTTCAACTACACACGGAGAATTAGCACATTTCTATTGACATCTCACTTGAAGATTATTGATATTGAAACAAGGAGGACAACTACTCCCGTCCCCGACTTCTTTCATGCACTTATCGAGTCTAGAGCTTATTTGAATTTAAATTTCAATTCGTAGAACACATGGTAGAAATATTAAGTGTATCTAGTTTTCGTAACTACCGGAACATGTTGGAGTGATATATTTTGTAATATTCACGATGATTAGATGGAAATCCTACCAGAATCAACGTTATGCCAGTTCTAAACGTAGGTCACACAGTTTATTTAAACTGTTGTGTTAACGAAAATCTATGTGATCTTGGTGTTATCCCACGGGAACTTTGAGACGGTGCCCTAAAGACTATCTCTGATTCTTTTATTATAATATCATTGTGGTGATACCATCATTCAACTGAATCTCATGATGAGGGTTCAAACCATCAAGTGTTCAATATATTCAGGACAAAATCAAGTCGAATACAGAAATCATGTACATGATGTTCATGAAGAATCCTGATCATCATGAGGGGGAGAAAATTTTGATGCTCATTCAGTTGATTTTGAGCTTATCGATCAAGAGATGATTCGTGTGTTGAGGGGGAGACAAAGAGAACTAAAAATAAAAAATCATACATGTCAAGTCAAGGTGGAGCAAAGTAAAGAACAGGGAGAAAGATATCAACTTCAGAACAGTGAGAGTGCTTAGTTAAAAATTAAATAAGTTCTGAAGAAATAAACCAGATCTAAAGCTACATTCAAGGGGGAGAGAACAAATATTCTTCCGAAATCGTTTTGTTTAAACGCTCAAGATCGCGCATGCTATAAACCACTTCAAGCTAAACTGCTCATACAACCAAAGGTTAAAAATCCTTAGGTTACTAGTGCAAATTTAAAAATCAGAAGAAAAAGGATGTTCTCGTGAACTTGATGTGAACTTTCAAGAATCAAGTTCTCATCATGAATTTTAAAGTGAAGACTATTCTTAAAATTGAAGAGTCCATTTTGCAAGATGAGAACACATTCTGAAGACATCTAATCAAAGACCGAAGATTCAAAAATAAATCGTTCAAGTCTTGTCTCCTAAAGCGTTAGAGAATGCAACAAGAAATCTGCATATTTGTAAGAGGAACTTTGAGACGGTGCCCCAAAGACTATCTCTGATTCTTTTATTATAATATCATTGTAGTGATACCATCATTCAACTGTATCTCATGATGAGGGTTCAAACCATCAAGTGTTCAATATATTCAGGCCAAAATCAAGCTGAATACAGAAATCATGTACATGATGTTCGTGAAGAATCCTGATCAACATGAGGGGGAGAAAATTTTGATGCTCATTCAGTTGATTTTGAGCTTATCGATCAAGATATGATTCGTGTGTTGAGGGGGAGACAAAGAGAACTAAAAATAAAAAATCATACATGTCAAGTCAAGGGGGAGCAAAGTAAAGAACAAGGGAGAAATATATCAACTTCAGAACAGTGAGAGTACTTAATTAAAAATTAAATAAGTTTTCAAGAAATAAACTAGATCTAAAGCTACATTCAAGGGGGAGAGAACAAATATTCTTCCTAAATCATTTTGTTTAAACGCTCAAGATCGCGCATGCTGGAAACCACTTCAAGCAAAACTGCTCATACAACCAAAGGTTAAAAATCCTTAGGTTACTGGTGCAAATCCAAAAATCAGAAGAAAAAGGATGTACTCGTGTACTTTAAAGAATCAAGTTCTCATCAAGAATTTTAAAGTGAAGACTATTCTTAAAATTGAAGAGTCCATTTTGCAAGATGAGAAGACATTCTCAAGACATCTAATCAAAGACCGAAGATTCAAAAAGAAATCGTTCAAGTCTTGTCTCCTAAAGCGTTAAAGAATGCAGCAAGAAATCTGCATATTTGTAAGAGGAGATTGTTAGAGTTCGTATGAAGCTGAAAAGAAAAACATCTTCCATCTCTATACAAAGCGGAAATTCTTACGTTATAAATATTGTATAGAATAGAATATTACATTTTAGTTTAAGTTTGTATTAAATATACAAACTAGAGGGTTAATATTGTAAATACCCTTAGGGGTATATATATTAATGACTAATTATCATTAGTAAGGTCTTTGGCATAATCACAAAGCTTAAGTGTGTGTTTTACATGGTGTAAATTACTTTCTCTCTACATTTCAAGATTATGATCCATTGATCTTCATTAGATTGTTGATACCTGAATCACTTTGGACAAACAAAGGAACTAATTGATAATTATCAAGGATTAAAGATTTACAAATTAGTATTTGAGTGCGTATGTTTGAGGAATTTGTTGAATTGTTGAATCATAAAGTGATTAAATTTCGTCTGAAATAGATTTTGGTGTTGTTAGTTAAGTGGAAGTACAGTTTGAGTTCATTCTGAACTGAAGGACTGAAACAGATGTAAGAAATCGATTCCCTTAGGGTTTAATTGCGACAAGATTCCGATGACGGAATCCTTTTAAGAGGTAGAGATTTGTAACATCCTAAATTCGGGTCCAGTCGTTTAGTGAATTTCCTCATAATTGCCTATGTGTTTATTTTAAAAGCATGCTTATATGGTATCGTTAAGTTCCTTTTTAAATAATGATTCCGAATATTATTTTATTAGAAATTAATTAATTGTAATTAGTCGTTTATGTGATAAACTGTATATTCGAACAGAGCGTTTTAATTACTGATATATGTGTGTGTGGAATTATGGCCGAAAATAAGGTATTAAATATACCTTCATGTTTTAAGTCTTGGCTTTTAAGCGTGTGTTTTGAAAGTGTGATTTTGAGAGAGAAAAGCTACTACTATTACTTGCTACTTGATCTTCTTATCATCTTGATTTGTTACTTTGATTCAAGGTAGAAACATGATCTATGGTTACTTAATAACATGATTTTTAAAGCTTACCATATTCAAATTTCTTAAGAAAAGCATGATAGAATTTGATGATGAATATGAAAAGTCTTTCTTTGATTTATGTTTGTTAAATGATTTCTATGTTCTTGATGATTAAAAAGCATGCCAAATATGTTTTATGATATTCATGAGTTTATGAATTATATTATGATTTAAAGTATGTTTGTATGAAAATTATGAGATTGATATTAAGGTGGTTGTTCATGTGTTCTTGAATGTATTATGATAGCTTGGAGATGATAGCAATGGAAAAAAGTTTAATATGAATAAGAGTTTAATATTAAAAAGTGATGTTGAGTTTATGAAATGAATAAATTCTATCATGACTAAAATGACATGTATGGTTGTTGTGGTTGAATATATATATTATTGTGGGGTATTGGTTGAATTCGATGGGATATATATATAAGAGTATATGTTTGTATTGTTTCTTGTGCAACTAGTATGAGATCGACAGAAGGGGGGACTTTTGATTTAATATATAATATATATGTGGTACATGTGTGCGATAGTGTGAATATATATATATATATGTGTGTGTGTGCGCGTGTGGTGGATGTGTATGATAATGTGTTTGTGTTTAATATTTATATATATGTGCGATTGTGCATGTGATATGTGTGTGTATGTGATAGGAGTGTGTGTGTGTGTGTTGTGAGGTGTGTGTGTAATATATGCGATAGGAGTGTGAGTATTGTGTAGTGTGTGTGTGTTTCTTTTTTTAGTGGACCGTACATTTGTGTGTGTGTAGTGTGCATGTGGGTTGGTGCACATGGGGAATAGATAGTTTATATATTTATTTATTAAGTAGGTGTATAGTAAATAATTATATGGAAGTATGCATGTGTAAGTGTTCATGTATGGATGAATAAGGATTGATAATGGAGTTTGAGTACTTGTGCATGGTGTTTAACTATATATAATTAACTTGTATGCATACTTAGATCAATTATGTGGGATGATATGTACGTATGCATGAGGATCGATTACATGATAATAAATGAGATTGATTATAAGATTATATTATGATGATAATATAATTATCTTTATAAATATATTTATGAGCTGAAAATTAATTCGGTTGATTTTATGTTCCCATGAGTTTCGAAGGCTCAGTGATTAGTAACTGAGTAGTCTACGGTGTGGATACGAGGTGAGTGGACTTTTGACTCACTGGTGGTTGTTAGTTGTAACTGTTTTGGTTACTTGAATTTGTGTACGATTGAGCATGCGATAGACTGTTTGTCTAATGGGATTGTTTGACCGACTGTTGGATTGGGTGGTTGATGATGGATTACGAGAAAGATGCTTCTGGATTACGGTTATAGATCACCCGTTGCATTCGTTGTAACGGAGGGTATTTAACTGTGCCAGTTGGCAGAAGGCTATCGGTAGATCATTGTTTGTCCGGCAGTGGTCGTAGGTTCAATTAACGATAAGAACCGCCGGTCCTTTGTGGGTTCCGATTGTTACCCGATTGTGAGGCATTTGTGACGGTTGATTCTTGTGAACAATGTGGTTCTGCTAATTGTTGCATGTGGCTTAAATTCCATTCACTTAGCTTTGTGATAATTTCCCACCATAACTCTCTGTTGCAGGTTTTTGAAAGCATTGTAGGTTGCTGCTTTTGTGTACAGGGGAAGTTTGACTGTCGCTCTGATATTTGGTTTTTCAGAAAACAATGAGCCATCTTTGTTAAATGATTTGTAACACGAAACGAAATACTGTGTCTTGTACAGTTTCGGTTTTAGTTGTGAATGCTTTCTTTATGTTTTAATACTTCCGCTGTGATTAAAAAAATGGCTTGAGTTTTATGGGGTTACATAATTTGTAATTAGCTAATGTTTGTATTGAACCCCCCCTTCTACAAACATTTGTTGTTGTAGTATCCAATCGGGACAAACAACTGGTATCAGAGCAGGTTAGATAATCAATATCTAAGATCTGCTTTACTTACTCTTCAATTGCTTCTACACCACACTATCAAATGGCCACTCCAAATGCTACTTTAAATAGTTTCTCAAACAATGGTTCATTCTCAAGGTGCCAAATGTTTGATGCGGAAAACTTTTCCCATTGGAAGAGTAGAATTCTTCTCTACATGTCCATCCTTGATGATGTGATACTCAAGACTGTTACTGAAGGCCCCTATGTTCCTTCCTCTACTATCGAAGTCACTGTTGCCATTGATACTACTCCTGCTGTAGAAAGATATGTTGTCAAAGCTATGCATCAATGGTCTGATGAGGACAAAATGCTGGTTAATGTTGATGTCAAAGCCAGAACAGCCTTAGTCTCTGAATTACCCAATGAAGTCTATCATCAAGTTCTTAATTGCAAATTAGCAAAGGAGATGTTACACAGTTTGACTGTCGCATATGAAGGCACTAAAGAAGGGCAGGAGAATAAGAAGCTCTTTCTTGGTAGAGAGTATGAGTTCTTCTTTGCTCATAAAGGTGAAAGTCTTACTCAGACCTACACCAGGTTCAACTGCCTTATTAATGACTTAAGAAGGGCAGATGTTCCCAAGCGCAATAAGGAACTTGTGAACAAGTTTCTAGATTCCCTCCTAAAATCTTGGGATCATTTTATCACTGTCCTAAAACATGGTGAGAAAATCATGGGACTCTCACTGGTTGGTCATTATGGTAATCTGATGAACCATGAAAAATCAGTGAAACAAAGAAATCTCTCTACTAAGGATATGAAGGAAGCTGCAAATGCTCCATCAACTACCCTCGTGTCTAAGGATACAAGATTTAGGAGTTTTGTTGCAGTGGTGGATGAGTCCAGTGATGACGAGGAAGAAGTGAAGTCTTCTGAAGATGAAGAGCAAGTGGCTGATGGGGAAGAAAGTTTGGACGACATGGATAGCATTGATGCTGCTGTTGAACAGGCTGACATGTTAGTTAAAAGGTTCAAACCTTTCCTCAAAGGAAAGGGTGTCAAGAAGTTCGGGAAGAGACCTTTCAAAGGTGACAGATCCAAAACCAAGTCTTCTGAAGGATGTTTCTTTTGTGGCAAACCTGGTCACTATACCAGTGAATGTAAGTCTAGAGAAAACACAAGCTTCAAGGCTCCTTCCAGATCAGACAACAAGATAGATTATGAAGCCAAGTATAAGAAGCTTCTTGCTGCAGTTCTTGGCAAAAAGAAGAAGAAGTCACAAGCCATGGTGTTGGTGGCTTAGGAAGAGGATTGGGCTGAGGAGGATCTATCAAGTGATGAAGATGAGGTTCTCACTACTCAGCTCAGCTTGATGGAAAGTACTGGCAGTTCAAGCTCCTTTGATGAAAACATGAAAAGGGTTGCTAAAGTTTGTACCTCTCCTAACTTGGATCCCTCTTCTATGTATCAGGTTGGAAAATTTATGAATTATGATGATAATGAAAAGAACACCATGTGTTGATTATTTGTGTGTTGAGTTTCAATCTTATATTCAAAGAGAAAAGAAGCTAAAAACATAAATAGAATCACATAAGAAGAAATTAATTGTTAAAGATGAGGAACTTAAACCCATGATCGTTCTGAAAGAGGATCTAGCTAATTAAAAGATACTGAAGCAGATCTTATTAAAATAAACCAATGAAGCAACTCATAAGTTTAATGACCTTAAAAAAGTAGTTAAATTTTGGTGTGTTTCTGCTGAAAAGACCACTCAGTGTGTCAATGAGCAGATACCCAAACAAGTTCAAGCAATTATTGGTGGAAATTATTCTCAAACAGCTAACTATGTTGATTTTAATAAGAACATTAATATCTTAGAAAAGGCTGACATTCTGCCACTTACTTTCCTTAAAGTTGTAAAAGGTAAAAATGTGATCACTAACAGATTTGTTAAAAGTCAAAGTTCTCACCTAAAATAATGAATTACTCCCAAAAGAGATTCAACTTTTGTTGTCTTGTTAGAATGTAAATGTACACAAAAGTTAAAATCAAAGGATGTAAGTAAAGGGAAAGAGTCATATGTTGATTCCAACTTGACATTACGTTGTCAGACCTTGAAAACAGATGATTCATCTTTAAGTACTCAACTAAATGACATTTCATTAGCAAATGATTCCAGCTTAGCTGATCAAGTAGCTGATGATAAATTCTCAGCTGATGGCCTGTCAGCTGATCATAGATCATCATCTAAATGCTCAACCGATCAAGAATCTTATAATTCTCCTTTAATAAAATAAACTGTGAGAAAAGGAAATAATTCTTGCATTAAATCCAAACCTGCCACATCTAAAGTTGACCAAAAACTCATTATTACTAAGGGTCAACCTAAGATGCCTGTAAACAAGGACCTTTTAAGTTTACAAGGTCAGCTGCAACAGCTGAGTGGTAAAGTTAATCAGCTGATGACCCAAAGTCATCAAAAGACTGACAAGGATACTCATAGGCAGTCATCAAAACATGTTCAAAGCATCAAGAATAAAAATGTTATAATTGTGGTAGCAAAGAACATAAGAACATGACTGTTCCCAAGAAGGTAACTCAAGACAGCGGACTAATACTGATAATGTGACTGTTTCTTTCATTCACAAACAACCTGAAATGAAGTGGATAGCTAGGTGCAATCCACAGGGGTCCACTTAATTGTGGATTGTTGGAGTATGCACATTGACGCATGTGTTAGAATCTGCCCGATAATATATGTACGCCTTAAAGCACTGCTGATGATGTATGAGCCTATAAGGGTCACACACGGGGGTCTGACATGACAGCAAATAAAGTTGAGGGATCAAAGATGGCAAAAGTGGAAGTTGGCAATGCAGGCCACGTTAGCGCCGCTAACTATAACGAGTTAGCGCCGCTAACTGTTAGAGGTTAGCGCCGCTAAGGCTGCATGTGCTTTATGTCATATCGAAGTCAGGCCGCGTTAGCGTCACTAGCGGGTTAAGGTTAGCGCCGCTAACCATGCATGGGCCTTATGTCATATCGACCTCCACTTGCAGCCAATTGAGGTGAGAGTCTAGAATAATCTTGGCCGGTTTTGGGGAGCTTAAGTGGCATTCCAGAAGTCTATATAAGGCTTGGTTGCTGGAACAAATTTTTTCTCTTGGCCAAATTTTCTCTCTTCCACCATAACCCACATATCTCTCTCTCACTTAATACCTAGTGTTGGTGATTTAGTGAGCAAGAAATTTCGAGTTCCAGTAGTCTATTTGATGTCCTTGTGTGAGAATTCCAGTGAAGTTCTCGTGCAAGCTTGCTAGCACTTGTTGTTGGACTCATTCCCGGGGTGTGATTTCGAAGAAGGACAAGAAGAAGGAGGTTCTTGCTTTTACCACCAAGTTCAGCCAACAACAAGGACTTTGCTGGAGCTAAGGAGCTGGTATAACTCCCTTTCCTTCTTGTTTAGTTGCTATTTGTTACATAGAGTAGATCCATGCTTGAGATTTCATAGTTTTTAACACTTGCATGCATGTTTTATGTTGTTCTCGCTTCCGTTGCGTGTTCTTGAAATCCCAACAGTGGTATCAGAGCCACCTCTATGTTAGAATAGCACTTGGTGGCTTGAAAAACCCGAAATCAAAGTGTTTGTATTCTTCCGTTAGGGTTAGCGGCGCTATCCTAGAGTTAGCGACGCTAAGTCTCTAGGGTTAGCGGCGCTAACGCCACTGGAAATTTGTTTTCGAAAATCTTGAATAAAACAGCTTAGGTCTCGGGATTTTTAGCACTTGTACCTTCTGGAATTTTATTCCAAAGATGTTTTTCATGTTGTTCCAGTAGTAGCATGATTTGTTTGGTTGTATGTGTTAACATGAGTTGGTAATCTTGCCTTGGCCCATTTGGTTGATGTGTGTTGTGCATGTAATTTGGTGGTTTTGATCCACATTTGGGGCTGTAAATTTATTAAATTCAGTTTGATTGTAATAATTTGTGGCTTGCATGCCATTTCATTCATCCATGTACAAGTATTAGATAAATAGGAAAATTATGTGGCTTGTATGCCATTTATATTTTCTATTGTATTGTATATTGTATGATGGAGGGATGAAGACACAAGAGGAGACAAAACAAGATGGAGCATGGTACCCTTAGAAGCCGAAGAAATCCGATGGCGATGGTGGTTCTAGTGGGAGCTCGCGTCAAGTTTGTTTTGTCCCTTAGTTTGACCGAGTTCTTCCCGTTTTGGCTCACGGGAGGAACACATAGGTTTTATGGCAAGAATTACCGACTATGTTGTATTTTGCGTGTGATGTGATTTTATTATTCTATGCATGGATTGTAGGTTTCGCATGCTAGAAAATTTTTGATAAAATTAATAAAATCACAAGAGTTTTGATAAAAATGGTTTCCTCTCGCGCGCGATCACATATATTGATTAACCCACCTAGTGAAAATAGGATTTGTCACTAATAAGTTAATCAAAACCAAACCGAAAACAAAAGCCCGTTTTTCTACAAAACGTAAATCATGCAGCATCCGTAAGTCGATACCACCCGAATCTAGTCTTATGAGATTTGGTTGTCGAGCTTAGCACGAGCCAATTCTCATGAAACTGTGTGGAAGGTGAGTGTGGCAAATTCACAACTTTGGTTGTCGAGCTAAGCACGAGCCAATTTTGGTGGATTTGTTACCGTATGTCTTGACGGACGATTTGCAATTTTAGGTTTGAAATCTTGGTTAATTGTCGAGCTTAGCACGAGTTAACCAAAATTTCAAGACTTAAAATTGGTGCAAGAAGGGATCAAACATGCCAAACGACCATTGGATGTCGTAGGATCCCGCATGTGCTAAGGATTACGATGGAGATTACAATTGGCAAAATGGTTGCCGACCTAAATAGTTTTATCATGTGATCCGCGGTAACCCCGTCACATGGTAGGATGAAATACGGTTCTTAGCCTTGTTTAACTAATTCTTATTGGGTAAATTATTAAACAAGATAAAATATCATAATAACTAATATCTACTTTGCAAATTTTAGATGGCATCAACAAGCGCAACAAACACCACCACCAACGTTTCTCTTAGGGTTTTCCTTGAAAAGGAGAAACTCGATGGTAGCAATTTCATGGATTGGCATAGACAACTGAGGTTGGTCTTACGCTATGAAGGAATGTTGCATACCGTAGAGGAACCCCTCCCCGAGGCACCTCCTGTCGGTGCAACAAGGGCTATCCGTGAGGCGTATGAAAAACGCCTCAAGGAGACTGAGGAAGTCACGTGCCTTATGTTGAGCACGATGAACCAAGATTTGCAAAAGCAAATGGATCATCTTAGTGCTTACGACTTGCTCGTGCAGCTAAAGGACATGTTCCAGCAGTAGGCGAGGCAAGAGAGGTACGAGTGCCTCAAGACAACCCTTGCTTGCAAGATGCAAGAGAGTGGGAACGTGAGCGCGCATGTGTTGCGTATGAAAGCAAACATCGAGCGCATGGAGAAGTTGGGTTTTACCATCGGGAGGGAGATGGCGGTTGATTTAATCCTACAATCCCTGCCCGGTGCATACGATCAATTCGTTATGAGTTATCATATGCACAGCATGGATAAAACCTTGATGGAACTTCATGGTATGTTGAAGACCGCTGAGTCTAGCATGACCAAGAACAAGCCATCCTCCTCCACCTCTCATGTTCTCGCCATCCGGGAAGGCCGCATCACGAAGAAGAAGGCCGCCTCTTCCTCTAAAAGGAAGGGTAAGGGAAAGGTTGGCGGGGCCAAGCCTAACCCGGCCTCCGAGGGCAAGGGCAAGGGGAAACTTCCCCAAGCCAAGGCTCCGGAGGATGCGGAGTGCTTTTTCTGCGGGGACAAGGGCCATTACCGCCGTACCTGCCCAAAGTACCTGGAGGGACTCAACAAGCTCAAGGCAATGAGCATATCGGGTCCGGATACGTCAGGTACGTTCATGATAGAACTCCACCATACTTCTACTTCTAAAGGCTGGGTATTGGATACTGGCTGTGGCACTCACATATGTAATATGGTGCAGGTGCTAAGGGAAAGTAGGAGCTTGGAGCGGGGAGAACTGGATCTTGTCATGGGAAACTCGGAAGTTGTCCCAGTGGAAGCTAAAGGAGATTTGAAGCTTTCATTCAAGACCGGTTTTTCTATTTTGTTAAAGGATGTATGCTATTCGCCCTATGTGGCTAGAAACATTATTTCTTTTCACAAATTGTATGACGATGGTTTTGATTTTAAATTTGCAAGTGGTACAATCTTTTGTTTTAAAAATGAAGTTGAGTATTTTAAAGCTTTACCATGTCATGGCATCTATGAGGCAAATGCATACATTGAATCAAGACAATCTATCATGAATATTGATTCTGACTCCAAAAATGGTTTGGATAAATATTCCATGTGGCATAGTCGTCTTGGCCATATAAACAAGACTCGTATCACCAAGCTCTCTTGGAATCATTTGATCAAGGATCAAATGAAGTATGCGAATCTTGCTTATTGGGCAAAATGACAAAAGCACCCTTCACGGGAACAAGTGAGAGGGGAAAGGACCTTTTAGACATAATCCATACGGATGTATGTGGACCTTTCAAGCATGTCACAAGGAATAATTCAAGATACTTCGTAACCTTTATAGATGATTATAGTAGGTACGGGTATGTCTATCTTATTAAACACAAGAATGAAACCTTTGAGGTGTTCAAGACATTCCAAAACGAAGTTCAGAATCAGTTGGGCAAGACTATAAAGATACTCCGGTCTGATAGAGGTGGAGAGTATCTTAGTACCGAATTCGTCGATCTCTTAAAAATTGTGGAATTGTTTCACAATTAACACCTCCGAGGACTCCACAATTAAATGTGGTCGCTGAGAGGAGGAACCGGACTTTGCTTGATATGGTAAGGTCTATGATGTGTCGAGCTGAGGTACCTATTAGTTTCTGGGGATATGCCTTAGAAACTGCGGTAAGAGTCCTTAACCTCGCACCAACCAAGAAAGTCGCTAAAACACCTTATGAATTGTGGCATGGTAAGAAGCCGACACTTTCATACCTACGAGTTTGGGGTTGTCAAGCCTACGTGAGACGTGAGGCTGAAGACAAACTTGAACCTCGTTCGGAGAGGTGTTATTTTATTGGTTATCCTCCTAACGGTGTTGGGTATTTATTTTATAAACCTTCAGAGAATAAGGTTTTTGTTGCTCGAAGGGCATTCTTCCTTCAAAGGGAGTTGTTATCCAAACACTGCAGTAAGGAAGTTGACCTTGAGGAAGATCAAGGGTCGGCCGATAAAGGGCTTGAGGTTGGCACTAGCCAAAATACCGAGCAAGATAATGCTGCGGTACCTGACACTCTTGCTACTTCTACTCCTAGGCGTTCTAGTAGAACTCGTTTTGAGCCAGAGAGATATGGGTTTCTCATATCTGAGGGCAATGAGTTATTGGTGGATCATGATGATCCCACCAGCTACAAGGAAGCCATGGCAGGCCCTGAGTCTGCTCAATGGAGGAAGGCGATGGAGAGCGAGATGCAATCTATGTCGGATAACCAGGTTTGGGAACTGGTTGATCCTACACCAGGGATAAAACCCGTTGGGTGTAAATGGGTTTTTAAGAGGAAACCCGGCATAGATGGAACCTTGGATATCTTCAAAGCCCGACTGGTGGCGAAGGGTTTCACTCAGACGCAAGGAATTGATTATGATGAAACCTTCTCCCCAGTGGCCATGTTGAGGTCAATCAGGATACTACTTGCCATTGCTGCGTTTCATGATTATGAAATTTGGCAAATGGATGTAAAGACCGCCTTCCTTAACGGGAAGCTTTATGAGGAGGTGTATATGAGACAGCCTGACGGTTTTGAACATCCAAAGTATCCAAACAAGGTTTGTAAGCTTATGAAGTCCATTTATGGACTTAAGCAAGCATCTCGAAGCTGGAATCTTTGCTTTGATGAGAAAATCAAAGAGTTTGGTTTTTCAAAGAGTAAAGATGAACCTTGCGTATATGTCAGGGCTAGTGTGAGCACAATAGTCTTCTTGGTTCTATATGTAGATGATATTCTACTTATTGGAAATCATATCCCAAGCTTAAGAAGTGTCAAAGCTTGGCTAGGGAATTGCTTTTCAATGAAGGACCTAGGCGATGCGAGCTGTATTCTGGGTATAAAGATCTATAGAGATAGATCAAGAAGGCTGTTAGGGCTTTCTCAAAGTGCATACATAGAAAAGGTTGTGAGACGCTTTAAGATGGAGGAATCCAAGAAAGGAAATCTCCCTATGTTGCATGGTTTGACTTTGAGAAAAACTCAATGTCCTACCTCCAAGGAGGAGATAGAAGTAATGAAGCGAGTTCCATATGCTTCGGCTGTAGGCTCGATCATGTACGCCATGCTATGCACTCGTCCTGATGTGTCATGTGCTTTAAGCATGACTAGTAGATATCAGGCGAACCCAGGAGAACCTCACTGGAGGGCAGTGAAGAACATTCTCAAGTACTTGAGACGTACAAAAGAGATGTTCTTGGTATATGGTGGGGAAGAAGAGCTGAGAGTAAAGGGTTACTCGGACGCTAGCTTCCAAACTGACAGGGATGACTGCCGATCTCAATCGGGGTTTGTGTTCCTGTTAAATGGTGGTGCTGTCAGCTGGAGGAGCTCAAAACAAGACACGGTGGCTGATTCGACTACCGAATCGGAGTACATTGCGGCTAGTGAAGCAGAAAAGAAGCCGTGTGGATGAAGAAATTCATCCAAGATCTACAAGTGGTTCCAAGCATCGCTGACCCTATTGAGATCTTTTGTGACAATGAGGGTGCGGTGGCTTTGGCAAAGGAACCAAGAGCTCACAAGAGGACAAGACACATTTCGCGAAAATACCACTTTATTCGGGATGTAATTGAAAGTGGTGAAGTCATCATTAGCAGAGTAGCATCGAATGGAAACTTGGCAGATCCATTCACTAAGCCGTTACCGCAAGCAGCTCATGAATCTCACACTAGAGGGATAGGTGTAAGATTTGCTAGCGATTTGGCTTGAGTTATATATATATATATTAGTTTATTTGATATGTTTTAATTTATTTTGGGAAGGATACAGACAGTATTGTAATTATGCTTGTTTCGATATGCGAGTGATTCGGTTACATTCATAAGACTTTACTGTGTTCCATCTTAGCATGTTTAACCACTTCCCAGAATGTCTATACATTCTAAATTTCCACAGTCAGTCATTCTTCAAGGGAAGGAAGTTTGAAATAAGGCTGAGGTTAGGTGTTGGTTATGCATTAATTCAGGATTGAATGCATGAAACGCAACAGTAACCTGTGCTTGAAAGGAGTTTCAAGTGACTGGAAGACCCACACCCAAGTATACTTCATGGATTATAGTCACGAGTAACTTGGGATGATAAAATCTTACATCCTCAGACCCGAGATGTATGAATCGCTATATCATAGTTCTTACTTGCTTTAGCCATTTACAAAAGCAGTTCGTAAATGGCTGTGATAAAGGGAATGACTAGGTAAGTCAAGAGGTATGGTATGGGATTATGCAGTCAAAGGGATTTGTTCCTCCTGTATGAGAGATATCCCTGGGCCCCTCGATGATTGGGAGCTGACGCCAAAATATTGCATGGCCATGCACAAGGACTATTGATTGAGAATCAGATATGTCCTTACCTTTTGGTCACCACCAATCAAGATCGAGAAACATAATCGTGAACGATCTGGAGATTGACATTTATCAATCCATGTCTCGTGTTCAGAAGGATATCGCGAACAAAAGGATGTCTAAGATCACTTATCTAGGACCACTACTTTTAGTATGATGGTTTTTTGCAGGTATTCAGAACCCATACAGACTTGGGGAATGTAAATGACATTTCATTAGGATGTCAAAGTTCTCACCTAAAATAATGAATTACTCCCAAAAGAGATTCAACTTTTGTTGTCTTGTTAGAATGTAAATGTACATAAAAGTTAAATCAAAGGATGTAAGTAAAGGGAAAGAGTCATATGTTGATTCCAACTTGACATTACGTTGTCAGACCTTGAAAACAGATGATTCATCTTTAAGTACTCAACTAAATGACATTTCATTAGCAAATGATTCCAGCTTAGCTGATCAAGTAGCTGATGATAAATTCTCAGCTGATGGCCTGTCAGCTGATCATAGATCATCATCTAAATGCTCAACCGATCAAGAATCTTATAATTCTCCTTTAATAAAATAAACTGTGAGAAAAGGAAATAATTCTTGCATTAAATCCAAACCTGCCACATCTAAAGTTGACCAAAAACTCATTATTACTAAGGGTCAACCTAAGATGCCTGTAAACAAGGACCTTTTAAGTTTACAAGGTCAGCTGCAACAGCTGAGTGGTAAAGTTAATCAGCTGATGACCCAAAGTCATCAAAAGACTGACAAGGATACTCATAGGCAGTCATCAAAACATGTTCAAAGCATCAAGAATAAAAATGTTATAATTGTGGTAGCAAAGAACATAAGAACATGACTGTTCCCAAGAAGGTAACTCAAGACAGCGGACTAATACTGATAATGTGACTGTTTCTTTCATTCACAAACAACCTGAAATGAAGTGGATAGCTAGGTGCAATCCACAGGGGTCCACTTAATTGTGGATTGTTGGAGTATGCACATTGACGCATGTGTTAGAATCTGCCTGATAATATATGTACGCCTTAAAGCACTGCTGATGATGTATGAGCCTATAAGGGTCACACACCGGGGTCTAACATCACAGCAAATAAAGTTGAGGGATCAAAGATGGCAAAAGTGGAAGTTGGCAATGCAGGCCACGTTAGCGCCGCTAACTATAACGAGTTAGCGCCGCTAACTGTTAGAGGTTAGCGCCGCTAAGGCTGCATGTGCTTTATGTCATATCGAAGTCAGGCCGCGTTAGCGTCGCTAGCGGGTTAAGGTTAGCGCCGCTAACTCTTGGTTAGCGCCGCTAACCATGCATGGGCCTTATGTCATATCGACCTCCACTTGCAGCCAATTGAGGTGAGAGTCTAGAATAATCTTGGCCGGTTTTGGGGAGCTTAAGTGGCATTCCAGTAGTCTATATAAGGCTTGGTTGCTGGAACAAATTTTCTCTCTTGGCCAAATTTTCTCTCTTCCACCATAACCCACATATCTCTCTCTCACTTAATACCTAGTGTTGGTGATTTAGTGAGCAAGAAATTTCGAGTTCCAGTAGTCTATTTGCTGTCCTTGTGTGAGAATTCCAGTGAAGTTCTCGTGCAAGCTTGCTAGCACTTGTTGTTGGACTCATTCCCGGGGTGTGATTTCGAAGAAGGACAAGAAGAAGGAGGTTCTTGCTTTTACCACCAAGTTCAGCCAACAACAAGGACTTTGCTGGAGCTAAGGAGCTGGTATAACTCCCTTTCCTTCTTGTTTAGTTGCTATTTGTTACATAGAGTAGATCCATGCTTGGGATTTCATAGTTTTTAACACTTGCATGCATGTTTTATGTTGTTCTCGCTTCCGTTGCGTGTTCTTGAAATCCCAACAGCATGTACGCCAAATGATCACTGCCGATGACGTATGGGCCTATCGGGTCACACGCAGGGGGTTGATCTTGACAACAACCTAAAAGATGAGGGTGAGAAAGAATAAATAATTATAGTTGGTAATCTGGCAGAGTTAGCGGCGCTATCTCTACCATCGCTAACTCAGCCGCGTTACCGGCGCTAACTTTGGGCGGTTAGCGGCGCTATCCCTGGGAGGGTAGCTATTAGTTTCTCGGGATATGCCTTAGAAACTGCGGTAAGAATCCTTAACCTCGCACCAACCAAGAAAGTCGATAAAACACCTTATGAAATGTGGCATGGTAAGAAGCCGACACTTTCATATTTACGAGTTTGGGGTTGTCAAGCCTACGTGAGACGTGAGGCTGAAGACAAACTTGAACCTCGTTCGGAGAGGTGTTATTTTATCGGTTATCCTCCTAACGGTGTTGGATATTTATTTTATAAACCTTCAGAGAACAAGGTATTTGTTGCTCGAAGGGCATTCTTCCTTGAAAGAGAGTTGCTATCCAAACACGGCAGTAAGGAAGTTGACCTTGAGGAAGATCAAGGGTCGGCCGATAAAGGACTTGAGGTTGGCACTAGCCAAAATACCGAGCAAGATAATGTTGCGGTATCTGACACTCTTGCTATGTCTACTCCTAGGCGTTCTAGTAGAACTCGTTTTAAGCCAGAAAGATATGGGTTTCTCATATCTGAGGGCGATGAGTTATTGGTGGATCATGATGATCCCACCAGCTACAAGGAAGCCATGGCAGGCCCTGAGTCTGCTCAATGGAGGAGGGCAATGGAGAGCGAGATGCAATCTATGTCGGATAACCAGGTTTGGGAACTTGTTGATCCTACACCAGGGATTAAACCCGTCGGGTGTAAATGGGTTTTTAAGAAGAAACCCGGCATAGATGGAACCTTGGATATCTTCAAAGCCCGACTGGTGGCGAAGGGTTTCACTCAGACGCAAGGAATTGACTATGATGAAACCTTCTCCCCAGTGGCCATGTTGAAGTCAATTAGGATACTACTTGCCATTGCTGCGTTTCATGATTATGAAATTTGGCAAATGGATGTAAAGACCGCCTTCCTTAACGGGAAGCTTAATGAGGAGGTGTATATGAGACAGCCTGACGGTTTTGAACATCCAAAGTATCCAAACAAGGTTTGTAAGCTTATGAAGTCCATTTATGGACTTAAGCAAGCATCTCGAAGCTGGAATCTTTGCTTTGATGAGAAAATCAAAGAGTTTGGTTTTTCAAAGAGTAAAGATGAACCTTGCGTATATGTCAGGGCTAGTGGGAGCACCATAGTCTTCTTGGTTCTATATGTAGATGATATTCTACTTATTGGAAATCATATCCCAAGCTTAAGAAGTGTCAAAGCTTGGCTAGGGAATTGCTTTTCAATGAAGGACCTAGGCGATGCGAGCTGTATTCTGGGTATAAAGATCTATAGAGATAGATCAAGAAGTCTATTAGGGCTTTCTCAAAGTGCATACATAGAAAAGGTCGTGAGACGCTTTAAGATGGAGGAATCCAAGAAAGGAAACCTCCCTATGTTGCATGGTTTGACTTTGAGTAAAACTCAATGTCCTACCTCCAAGGAGGAGATAGAAGTAATGAAGCGAGTCCCATATGCTTCGGCTGTGGGCTCGATCATGTACGCCATGCTATGCACTCGTCCTGATGTGTCATGTGCTTTAAGCATGACTAGTAGATATCAGGCGAACCCAGGAGAACCTCACTGGAGGGCAGTGAAGAACATTCTTAAGTACTTGAGACGTACGAAAGAGATGTTCTTGGTATATGGTGGGGAAGAAGAGCTGAGAGTAAAGGGTTACTCGGATGCTAGCTTCCAAACTGACAGGGATTCGACTACCAAATCGGAGTACATTGCGGCGAGTGAAGCAGCAAAAGAAGCCGTGTGGATGAAGAAATTCATCCAAGATCTACAAGTGGTTCCAAGCATCGCTGACCCTATTAAGATCTTTTGTGACAATGAGGGTGCAGTGGCTTTGGCAAAGGAACCAAGAGCTCACAAGAAGACAAGACACATTTCGCGCAAATACCACTTTATTCGGGATGTAATTGAAAGTGGTGAAGTCATCATTAGCAGAGTAGCATCGAATGGAAACTTGGCAGATCCATTCACTAAGCCGTTACCGCAAGCAGCTCATGAATCTCACACTAGAGGGATAGGTGTAAGATTTGCTAGCGATTTGGCTTGAGTTGTATATATATTAGTTTATTTGGTATGTATTAATTTATTTTGGGAACGATACAGACAGTATTGTAATTATGCTTGTTTCGATATGCGAGTGATTCGGTTACATTCATAAGACTTTACTGTGTTCCATCTTAGCATGTTTAACCACTTCCCAGAATGTTTATACATTCTAAATTTCCACAGTCAGTCATTCTTCAAGGGAAGGAAGTTTGAAATAAGGCTGAGGTTAGGTGTTGGTTATGCATTAATCAAGGATTGAATGCATGAAACGCAACAGTAACCTGTGCTTGAAAGGAGTTTCAAGTGACTGGAAGACCCACACCCAAGTATACTTCATGGATTATAGTCATGAGTAACTTGGGATGATAAAATCTTACATCCTCAGACCCGAGATGTATGAATCGCTATATCGTAGTTCTTACTTGCTTTAGCCATTTTCAAAAGCAGTTCGTAAATGGCTGTGATAAAGGGAATGACTAGGTAAGTCAAGAGGTATGGTATGGGATTATGCAGTCAAAGGGATTTGTTCCTCCTGTATGAGAGATATACCTGGGCCCCTCGATGATTGGGAGCTGACGCCAAAATATTGCATGGCCATGCACAAGGACTATTGATTGAGAATCAGATATGTCCTTACCTTTTGGTCACCACCAATCAAGATCGAGAAACATAATCGTGAACGATCTGGAGATTGACATTTATTAATCCATGTCTCGTGTTCACAAGGATATCGCGAACAAAAGGATGTCTAAGATCACTTATCTAGGACCACTACTTTTAGTATGATGGTTTTCTGCAGGTATTCAGAACCCATACAGACTTGGGGGCATTGATGCTTTGCTAGAGGCCGCCCTTTGTCTGTGCTTGCCAGGGTACAGTATATTATGTGCAAGTGGGAGTTTGTTAGAATCTGCCCGATAATATATGTACGCCTTAGAGCACTACCGATGATGTATGGGCCTATATGGGTCACACACCGGGGTCTAACATGACAGCAAATGAAATTGAGGGACCAAAGATGGCAAAAGTGGAAGTTAGCAATGCAGGCTACGATAGCGCCGTTAACTTAACGAGTTAGCGCCGCTAACTGTTAAAGGTTAGCGCCGCTACGGTTGCATGTGCTTTACGTCTAATCGAAGTCAGGCCGCGTTAGCGCCGCTACGGGTTAAGGTTTAGCGCCGCTAACTCTTGGTTAGCGCCGCTAAACCTGCATGGGCTTTATGTCAAATACACCTCCACTTGCAACCAATGGGATTAAGCTTCTCGAGATTTCTTGGCCGGTTTGAGGTAGTTCAAGTGACACTCCAGTGTCTTTAAAAGGACAAAAAGCCTGGACTTAACTCTCTCTGGGCCACATTCTCTCTAAAGCATATATTTTCCCTCTCATACACTTTGATACTTAGTTTAGTGATCAAGTGAGGTATTTTTCGGGCTCCAGAAGCCATTTGCTGTTCTTAGGTGATATTCCTAGTTGGAGATATCATTGAAGGGTGCTAGCACATCTTGTTAGACTAGTTCCCGGGGTGTGATTTCGAAAGCCAAGGAAGAAGGAGGAGGTTCTTACTTCTACCAACAAGTTCAGCCACTTACAAGAAGTTTGCTGGAGCTTAGGAGCTGGTATAACTCTGTTTCCTTCTTGTCTAGTTGCTATTTTGTACATAGAGTAGATCCATGCTTGGGATTTCATTGTTTTGAACACTTGTATGCATGTTTTATGTTGTTCTCGCTTCCGTTGCGTGCTCTTGAAATCCCAACAATTAGATCACGGTTTCCTCCAAAGCTAGGCACCCAGATTCGGGATTTAAAAGTCTTTAGCCCACGATTATCGTCCTCTAGTTGATCTTTCAATTTATTCATGGTTTCTTCTTTCAAGTTAGTCTCTAACAAAGCCTCCTGCTGCGCCACCTTAATCTGATTATAAATATCACAGACAATAGTAAGTTTCATGATTATTATATTCTCCGAAGAGCCCTTTTGGCTTAATGCATCTCCTACAACGTTCGCCTTTCCCGGGTGATATTTGATTTCACAGTCAAAGTCTTTGATCAACTATAACCATCTCCGTTGCCTCATATTAAGCTCCTTTTGAGTGAAAACATATTGCAGGATTTTATAATATGTGTATACCACACACTTGGTGTTGGGATTTCGTGGGCACACAGCGGAAGCAACGGTACAACAAAAATAGCCCAATGTACAAGCATATAAAGCATAAAAACCGAAATCCCACAAATGGACCAAAATCTATGTAAAGAAATGCAACAAGGAAAGGAAAGAGGTGTTATACCTTTTTCCTTAGCTCCAGAATACTTGGTGTCTCGTGGTGGTGATGCTCCAAGAATAAACGCGGATCGTCTAATGGGTAGTACACCGGGAACACGTCTAACCTCGAGAGCTAGCAAGCCTCCATGGTACTTCACGATGAATACCACTTCTGGAACAGCAACTCCCGAGACCAACTCTGGAATAATCACTCTTGAATCTTCTCTTGGCCTTTTGTAGCACCAAAGAAGAGGAAGTGTATATTAGAGAGAAAAAGTGAGAGAGAACCAAAAACCCACAACACCAAATGAGTTCCTCACTTTTCTTTTTATCTCCAGATTCGTTTCTAAACCCCACTAACCGGCCAAGCCTCGAGTTTGGCAAGCTAACATGCATTGGCTAGTTTGGAGGTGGATTTGACAAATGGCACTGGCAAGGTTTAGCGGCGCTAACCACAAGTTAGCGGCGCTAACTCAAAATAGTTAGCGGCGCTATCCTGTAGGACTTAGCGGCGCTAACCCCTAAGAGTTAGCGACGCTAACGCGGCCTGCGATGTCAACTTTTGTCTTTTGTCATATTTGGTCCCTTAACTTAAGTTGCTGTCAGGTTAGACCCCGGAGTATGACCCAATAGGCCCATACATCATCAGCAGCGGTTCATATGGCTTACGTACATTAATTGGCATATTTCTAACACTTGGTACCATAAATATAATGGAACCATAATTTTAAAGCAAATACTACGGCAACCAATTCAAAATCTTGTGTTGGGTAATTCTTCTAGTGAGGCTTTAATTGGTGGGAAGCATAAGCAATAACCTTGTCCCTCTACATTAGGACACTTCCCAAACCTACATAAGAGGAATCACAATAAATAACAAAGTCTTCCGACTCGTTCGGTAAGGTTAGAAATGGAGCTTGACATAACAACTGTTTTAGTGTTTGAAAGGCCTTATCGTGTTCAACAGAGCAATCATAAGCAACATCCTTTCGCGTGAGTTTAGTTAAAGGACCTGCTATTTTGGAAATATTCTGAATGAACCGCCGATAGTAACCGGCGAGTCCTAAGAAGCTTTTGATTCCAGATGGGGTTTTAGGAATCCCCCAATTCATCACGCCCTCGACCTTGGTGGGGTCGACCATTACACCTTCTTTGCTTATTACATGACCAAGGATATGAAATTCTTCAAGCCAAAACTCACATTTAGAAAATTTAGCATATAAATGCTCACGTAACAGAATATCAAGAACCATACGAAGGTGAGTCTCGTGTTCTGCTTCGAACTTAGAACTGGAGCTTGACATAACAACTGTTTTAGTGTTTGAAAAGCCTTATCTTGTTCAATAGACCAATCATAAGCAACATCCTTTCGCGTTTGTTTAGTTAAGGAACCTGCTATTTTGGAAATATTCTGAATAAACCGCCGATAGTAACCGGCGAGTCCTAAGAAGCTTTTGATTCCAGATGGGGTTTTAGGAATCCCCAATTCATCACGGCCTCAACCTTGGTGGGGTCGACCATTACACCTTCTTTGCTTATTAAATGACCAAGAATATGAAATTCTTCAATCCAGAACTCAAATTTAGAAAATTTAGCATATAAATGCTCACGTAACAGAATATCAAGAACTAGACGAAGGTGAGTCTCGTGTTCTGCTTCGAACTTAGAATATCATCGATGAATACTATCACGAAATTATCAAGAAAAGGACGGCAAACTCGATTCATTATGTCCATAAACACAGCCGGAGAATTTGTCAAACTAAAAGGCATCACCAGAAATTCATTATGCCCACATCTGGTTCGAAAAGCTGTGATTGGAATATCCTCCTTACGTTTTCGAACTTGATGATAACCAGATCGAAGATCGATCTTAGAAAAATAAGTAGCACCCTGTAGCTGATCAAATAAATCATCTATACGAGAAAGAGGGTAATAATTCATTATAGTTCGTTTATTCAATTCCCGGTAGTCAATACACAAACGCATCGTCCCGTCTTTATTTTTGACAAATAAGACTAGAGATCCCCAAGGCGAAGAGCTGGGACGAATAAAGCCTTTGTCTAGGAGTTCTTGAATTTGAGTCATCATCTCACGAATTCCAGACGGAGCGAGACGATAAGGAGCTCTCTTTACAAGTGTAGTTCATGTAGTTCGTCAGGAAAAACATCAAGGTATTCCTATACCACCCAATTTTCCGACCCTGAAGATTGATCATATATCCTTTTAGAACCCCCACCTGAGGATTCCTTTTTCTGCATGTGGTCGCTTTCATACTGTCGTGCAATCTCGAATGCGATATCCAAAGACAAAGCACCTGAACAGAAGCTCGATAATCTGGTGGAAGAACTTTGGCAAATCTTTTTATCTTTGCTTTTTCATCGGGTAATAAATAGTTTACAAACCTCATTTTATCAGAAAAATGCTCAATCAAATCTTCAACCGGTTTATCACCTTTTTTGTGTGCCATGAACTCCTTCTCCAGACTATCCATCACCTGATTGGAACAGTACATACTGCGGAGGATCCTCAAAATGTCAATCCAAGTGAATGCAACTCTCACCTCTGCAGGAGTAGATGAGATTACGGTATCATACCAGGTCAGTGCATTACCCCTCAATTGCTTCCGAGCAAAACCCACCTTGTTGGATTCCATACAATTACTATTTTCAAAGGCTAGCTCCATCTCGCGAATCCACGTTTCGATAGCACTAGGATCCATGCTACCTTCAAAGGTAGGAAGCCCGCAAGAAAATAAAATCTTAATATCTGGTGACTGCTTGGGTTCTACCACTGGTTGCACGAGTACCTGTTCCTCAGACACTTTTAGACGAGCCTCTAAGTCTCTAATATAAGCCTCTCTATCTCCGTGTTCAGCCATATTATTCTCTTAAATATTCTAGCCAAACAAAACATATATAACATACTTAGTACTCTTATCATACTTCATTAGCATAATAAGCAAATAAACAATACCATATCAGACACATAACACTCTTTCACACACCCCATGACCTACCGAGCAACACTAAACAATGGTCGGGCATGGGTTTGAGACTGAAGACTCTCACAAGTACCCAATTCACTCAAACCTAGGCTCTGATACCAACTTGTAACACCGTGATTTTGAAAACCAGATTGTTCTTTTTTAAAATAATAATTCAAAAATCCAAAATGCGTAGATCCGTTTGTAAACATAACTTAAACCAAACATGTTTTTCAAAACTTACATAAGCAGCGGAATATTCAAAAGTGGCTATAATTACAAGCAAAATTTTCCACGATATACAAAAGAACTATTGGTGTTACCGAAATTGTCCACCGACCACCATAAACAAATATATACAAACACAGTATAAAGATAAGTGTTCCTCCAAAAGTACAAGTAAAACCAGCAAGTACCCAAGCTCACGCTCCTAAGTATCACCTGCAATCATGGGGAGAGTATATGTTAGCTATTTAAAGCTAGTGAGCATAATATAGCATAATTAGTAATATAAACATATCACATATCAACAATACTATCAAACAGTGCTATCCTAGCATTTCGCGATAAGCTGGCAAAGCCAAAAGGAAGTATAATCTTGTAGGGTCACGAACACGACTCAACACTCCTAACTCCGAAAACCAGACACATCAACCGCGCGGGTGGGTGAGCGGGTTGCGGTCCACCATTACGTTATGAAGTCATCGACTCCATGGGATACAGCGGGTAACTAATCCCCTGATCGCACGAGGAACATTTGGTTAGCCAAACCATAAATACCTATCAAGGTACCGTTGACGCTATCATCGACCCGCAGGCCTCAAAGAATCCTAGACCGCAACGCGCACAAATACAAGTATGACCCATTCCAGGCCTCATAGCGCGCATACATAATCATATCATAAATCATGATTCAATTGCTACGAGTGTCATGCATAAACATAGCATACAACACGGTTAATTACATTTTCATGTATTTCCTTGCACATACTGATAACATGTAATACGGTTATATTAATTGTTATGTTATCCTATACTCATCTGAGAGGCTAAAGTAAATAGATATAATGATCGTCTCGATCGTCTGGGTCATTCGATTCACCTATATGATAATATTTATGTTAAGTCACTTCACACAAGTACAATAACTATTATAACTAATATAACTAATATGAATCCCTTAATGATGCCCTTAAACTATTTAGCACCCAAAACGAGCATCCCATACAACGAGACGTCGAAAAACAGCAAAAGACTGCGTACTGCCTCCGGGTCACCCCCATGCGATCGCAAGGGAGGTCCATGCGATCGCAAAGCACCCCTGGTACACCCTATGCGATCGCAATCATCCTGTTTCAGTTCAGAGTCGAATTCTAGCCCCTGTTCAGGCCATTTCAAACACAAACTCAAATCCAGCATTCCCAAATCAATATCATGTACTTCCATATCATTTTAGGCATCACAACAATCTAGAAATATACATTTAACAATCTCTAATCATGGATTCATGATTTGGGATCAAATTCTTCAATCGTTACCCATTTGAAACTAGTTATGGAACAAGAGCAATTCTATCATTTTAATTCGCGAATTTGGATTATAATCACTTAGAAATTATATAGGAACATATTACAACCCATGAATCCACTTCTTAAATCCAATTTCAGATTGAACTAAGTTTGACCTAGCTTCAAGAACAAAGGAAGAAGATGGTGAACTTACAATTAGGAAGAAGGTGGTGGTTCTTGGATTATAAGCAGATTAGAACTTAAATTTGTGGCTGGACATAAACTTGATGAATTCTCCTTCTTGATTTCACTTCAAAGGTTCAAGAACAAGGCATAAGTATGTTGTATGTGTATATGTACGTGTCTGTGTATAAGGATAAAGTGATAGACCAACTTTGGTCTCAACATTATCCATAAGGGGTATTTTGTTCCCCTTTTCAACTTACAAGTTAATACCCGCTTGACCGTTTCAACTAACGGGGATATTTCCGGAATCCTTATTCAAAACCGTTTAATATTTTATTAAACTTGTCTATTTTCATTAATATTTTAATATCACTATTATTTTTATAATAATTTCATATTAATTCTAATACTCAGTAATAAACTCGAGATTAGAACGTACCAAGAGTACAAACGATTAGGACCATTTGAGGATGTTACAAATCTACCCCCCTTAAGAAGATTTCGTCCTCGGAATATGTTATTCGGTAAACAAGTGAGGATATCGGGCCTTCATATCATCCTCGGTTTCCCACGTCATGTTTGACCAAAGGTTGTGTTTCCATTTGACTGACCAATCGGATGTTTTTCTTCCTCAACCACTTCACCTTAGTGTCAATGATTTCATTAGGTTCTTCCACCAGTCGCTTGGTAGAATCTACCCTCAGGTCTTGTAGCAAAATCTGATCTTCCTCCACTTTATACTTTCACGGATTACAAACGTTGAAAGTATTGTGAATACCGGACAACTCTGGAGGTAATTCCAAAGATATAGTCTACTCGTTGACTTTGTTGTTAATTTTGAAAGGACCAATGTAACGAGGACATAACTTGCCTTTCTTACCAAACCGGATTATACCCTTCCACGGAGAAACCTTCAATAATACCCATTCACCTATTTCAAAGGTAACAGGTCTGCGTTTCCGATCAACATACATTTTTTGTCTATCACGGGCCGCCTTTAGCTTCTTATGTGCAACTTTGACTTTATCAGTTGTAATTTGAACCAAATCAGGTCCTGCATATTGTTTCTCTCCCGGTTCTAGCCAACAAGTAGGGGTACGACAAAGCCAACCATAAAGCATCTCATGCGGTGGCATACCAATGCTAGAATGATACGAATTATTATAAGCAAATTCGATCAAAGGTAGATGAGAATCCCATGAACCACCGTATTCAAGTACACACGTGCGTAACATGTCTTCAAGAGTTTGGATAGTCCTTTCGGACTGTCCATCAGTCTGGGGAAGGTATGCGGTACTCATATGAACTCGAGTACCAAGCTCTTGTTGAAGTCTGTTCCAGAAGTTCAAAGCAAACCGAGTATCTCGATCACAAACAATAGACAAGGGAAAACCGTGACGAGATACAATCTCGTTGACATATAATTGAGCATGGCTAGTCATAGACTGAGATTCACAAGCTGCAAGAAAATGTGCAATCTTGGTAAGACGATCAACAATTATTCATATCATATCATGCCCCTTTGAAGTCTTGGGAAATTTAGTGACAAAATCCATGGTAATATTATCCCACTTCCATTCCGGAATCGGCAATTGTTGCAAATTATCATAAGGCTTTTGATGTTCCGTCTTGACGTGTGCACAAATTTGAGATTTCTTAACATATGAAGCTATATCACACTTTAAAGTGGGCCACCAATAGAATGCCTTAAGATCCTGATACATTTTGGTACAACAAGGATATATAGACAATCTCGACTTATGAACCTCCTTGATAATTAGATCACGGTTTCCTCCAAGGCTAGGCACCCAGATTCGGGATTTAAAAGTCTTTAGCCCACGATTATCATCCTCCAGTTGATCTTTCAATTTATTCATGGTTTTTTCTTTCAAGTTAGTCTCTAACAAAGCCTTCTGTTGCTCCACCTTAATCCGATTATTAATATCAGATACAATAGTAAGTTTCATGAATCTGATATTCTCCGAAGAGCCCTTTCGGCTTAACGCATCAGCTATAACGTTCGCCTTTCCCTGGTGATATTTGATTTCACAGTTATAGTCTTTGATAAACTCTAACCATCTCCGTTGCCTCATATTAAGCTCCTTTTGAGTGAAAACATATTACAGGCTTTTATGATATGTGTATATCACACACTTAGTACGATAAAGATAATGGCACCATAGGTTCAAAGAAATTCTACGGCAGCCAATTCAAGATCGTGTGTCGGGTAATTCTTCTCATGAGGCTTTAAATGGCGGAAAGCATAAGCAATAACCTTGTCCCTCTGCCTTACGACACTTCCCAAATGTGCATAAGAGACATCACAATTAACAACAAAGTCTTCCGACCCGTTGGGTAAGCTTAGATCTGGAGCTTGACATAACAACTATTTCAGAGTTTGAAAGGCCTTATCTTGTTTAGTAGACCAATCATAAGCAACATCCTTTCGCGTGAGTTTAGTTAAAGGACCTGCTATTTTGGAAAAATTCTGAATGAACAGCCGATAGTAACTGGCAAGTCCTAAGAAGCTTTTGATTTCAGATGGGGTTTTAGGAATCCCCCAATTCATCATGGCCTCGACCTTGGTGGGGTCGACCATTACACCTTCTTTGCTTATTACATGACTAAGGAAATGAACTTCTTCAAGCCAGAACTCACATTTAGAAAATTTATCATATAAATGCTCACGTAACAGAATATCAAGAACCATACGAAGGCGAGTCTCGTGTTCCTCTTCGGACATAGAATATATGAGAATATCATTGATGAATACTATCACGAAAATATCAAGAAAAGGATGGCAGTCTCGATTCATCCTGTCTATAAACACAGCCGGAGCATTTGTAAAACCAAAAGGCATCACTAGAAATTCATAATGCCCGTATCTGGTTCGAAAACCTGTGATTAGAATATCCTCCGCACGTACCCGAACTTGATGATAACCAGATGGAATGTCGATCTTAGAAAAACAAGTAGCACCCTGTAGCTGATCGAATAAATCATCTATACTAGGAAGAGGGTACTTATTCTTTATAGTTCGTTTATTCAACTCCCCGTAGTCAATACACATAAGCATCGTCCCGTCTTTCTTTTAGAAAAATAAGACTTGAGCTCCCCAAGGCGAAGAGCTGGGACAAATAAAGCCTTTATCTAGGACTTCTTGAATTTGAGTCATCATCTCACGAACTCAGACGGAGCGAGATGATAAGGAGCTCTTGCTACAGATGTAGCACCTGGAACAAGATTAATCTAGTATTCCACATCTCGTACAGGAGGTAATCTAGGTAGTTCGTAATAAAAAACATCAGCGTATTCCGATACCACTCTTATGTCATTAATAGCATTCTTTTCCATCTTTGTATCAGATACACGAGCCAATATAAATAACACCCTTTGGCTATTGATTTGTGAGCTGTAATTGCTGAGATCAAAGGAATTTCAGACTTCCTCCGTTCACCACAAGCCATAGCATATGACCCATTTGGTAGAGGAATCTTGATTAGCTTTTTAGAAAATAGAATTTCAGCATTTTTATTAACAAGCCAATCCATCCCGACAACCGCATCAAGTGAGGCTTGGGGAACTGATGAAGTAACCGTCTGTCATCGGGAACTTCCACGTCAATATCATTTGTCATAAGTGTTGGTGTCTGCCCACTGACACAAGTACATTGGTGTTACTGCTGATGAAGTGCGAGCCTATTGGGTCACACACCAAGGATTGATCCCGACAGCTTACTGATAAAGAGAGAAGGTCCAAAAATCAAATTGTTTGATTTTGGGGCTTTACGGCCGTGAGGGATGCTCCACGGGTCGTGAAGCCCACTACCTTCACGTTTGACTCAACGACTCTCATACAGCTCGTGGTGTCTTCACGGGTCTTGAGAGGTCATGAAGGGGTCGTAGAGGATGACGCCCTAACGAGTCACTCGACGCGGCACAGTCCGTGAAGGACTATTGTCGGTCGTGGCGCATTTTGTCTTCACGGGCTCTTCACGGGCCGTGAGAGGCCGTGAAGGACCATCTGCATGAAAATCTTATTTCTAATTAGGCAATTTTGTGGTCCTACGAGATTAAGAGATCTACTCCGGCCAAAAAGAGTGTTTTGTGGTCTGGAACAGAACATGCAAGAATTAGAGAACTTGAATAACTCTCTCTCTAACATCTCTCTTGGTGCCTTTGAGATATACACATACATGTACACTATATAAAGCTTCTTGAGTGTAATGTGAGTTGTGTTGGTGCAAGAGGAGATTATCATTGGCTGTTCCAGAAAAGAAGAATCGTGTGGATGTCTTCTTGATGATGTACTAGCATATGGGGATTGAGCATACTTGGTGTGGATCATGCAATAGAGGAGGACACACTTGGGTTCTCGGTTTCATCCCGTCTTGTGCATTTTCAGCCGGATTTTGATACATGCTAAGGAGGTATTTTCTTCCTTCTTTGTTTCCTTTTAAGTTGCAACTTTGTTTTGTAGAAAGATCATCACTTTGGAACATGTATGGACCCAATTTTGTTCGGTTTTTTTTGAAAATTTGTTTTTGCTTCCGTTGTGCTCTGCTCCATACCGTGTTCCAACAATAAGAATATTTGATAATTGAGTTCTCTCATAAAAATTCAAAAAAATGAAGGAGTAAGTAGCACCAGAATCAAATAGAATACATAAAGGTATTGAATTAATTAAAAATGTGCCTGTGATAACATCACCTGCAGTTTTGGCCTCATCAGCCATCATCTGAAACGCTCTACCAGTTGCATGAGGTGCATTCTCCTTCTTTTGACCTGAAGATGATCCTCCGGCTCCTCCTAATCCCTGCCCCCGACCTGATCTGTATTTTGATGAGCGATGTCTAGGTTTGTAGCATTTATAACAAACATTATCCTTGAAACGGCACACTTTGGTATTATGACCCTTCTGCCCGCATTTATGACATCGAGGTGTCTCCCGGGTAAAGTGGCCTATATTCTTAGGCTGGTTATACTTCTGAGTCCCTTGTTGATGCCAAGACCCACTACCCCAATTTTCCCGACCCTGAATATTGATCATATATCTTTTTAGAACTCCCACCTGAAGATTCCTTTTTCTGCATGTGGTCGCTTTCATACTGTCGTGCCATCTCGAATGCGATATCCAAAGACAAATAACCCCGAACTGAAGCTCGATAATCTGGTGGAAGAGCTTTGGCAAATCTTTTTATCTTTGCTTTTTCATCGGGTAATAAATGGTTCACAAACATCATTTTATCAGAAAAACGCTTGATCAAATCTTCAACCGGTTTATCACCCTTTTTCAGTGCCATGAACTCCTTCTCCAGTCTATCCATCACCTAATTGGAACAGTACTTACTGTGGAGGATCCTAAAAAAGTCTATTCAAGTGAATACAGCTCTCACCTCTGCAGGACTAGATGAGATTACGGTATCATACCAGGTCAGTGCATTACCCATCAATTGCTTCTGAGCAAAACTCTCTTTGTTGGATTCCTTACAATATACTGTTGTCAAAGGCTAGCTCCATCTCGCAAATTAACCTTTCGGTAACACTAGGATCCATGCTACCTTCAAAGGTAGGTGGCCCGGAAGATAAAAAAATCTTAATATGTGGTGACTGCTTGTGTTCTGCCACTGGTTGCACGAGTACCCATTCCTCAGACTCTTTTAGATGAGCCTCTAAGTCTCTAATATAAGCCTCTCTATCTCCGTGTTCAGCCATATTATTCTCTTAAATATTCTGGTAAAAAATACATATGTAACATACTTAGTACTCTTATCATACTTCACTAGCATAATAAGCAAATAAACAATAGCATATCAGAAAGATAACACTCGTTCACACACCTCATGACCTCCCGAGATACACTACACAATGGTCGGGACTGGGTTTGAGACTGAATACTCTCACAAGTACCCAATTCACTCAAACCTAGGCTTTGATACCATCTTTTAACACTATGATTTCGAAAACCAGATTTTTTTTAAATAATAATTCAAGAATCCAAACTGCGTAGATCCGTTTGTAAACATAACTTAAACCAAACCTGATTTTAAAAACTTACATAAGCAGCGGAATATTTAAAAGTGGCTATAATTACAAGCAAATTTTTCCACGATATACAAATGAACTGTTGGTATTACCGAAATTGTCCACCGACAACCATAAACATATATATACAAACACAGTATAAAGATAAGTGTTCCTCCAAAAGCACAAGTAAAACCAGCAAGTACCCAAGCTCACGAGCCTAAGTATCAATAATATAAACATATCACATATCAACAATATCATCAAATAGTGCTATGCTAGCATCTCGCGATTAGCTGGCATAACCAGAAGGAAGTATAATCTTGCATGGTCGGGAACCCGGCTCAACATTCCTAACTGAGGAAACCAGACACATAAACTGCACGAGTGGGTAAGTGGGTAGCGGTCCAACATTGCGTTACGAAGTCATCGACTTCATGGGATACAGTGGGTAGTTGATCCCCTAATCGCACGAGGAACATTGGGTTAGCCAAACCCTAAATACTTATCCAGGTACCTTTGACGCTATCATCAACCCGCAGGCCTCAAGGCATCCCAGACCGCAGTCTGGCCTCGTTCAAGGACTATAAACAGCCCTCGTATATCAGATTCTTTCACAAACACAAATCTGACCCATGCCGGGCCTTATAGCTCGCATACATAATCATAATTCAATTGCTACGTGTGTCATGCATAAACATAGCATACAACAAGGTTAATTACATTTCATGGAATTACTTGCACATACTGATAACATGTAATACGGATATATTAATTCATATGTTATCCTATACTCACTTGAGAGGCTAAAGTAAACAGATATAATGATCGTCTCGATCGTCGGGGTCGTTCAATTAACCTATAAGATAATATTTATGTTTAGTCACTTCACACAAGTACAATAACTAATATCACTAATATGAATCCCTTAATGATTCCCTTAAACTATTTAGAACCCTAAACGAGCATCCGTACAACGAAACATCGAAAAACAGCAAAAGACTGTGTACTACCTCTGGGTCACCCCCATGCGATCACAAGGGAGGGCGATGCGATCGCAAGGCACCCATGGGACATCCTATGCCATCGCAAGCACTCCGCATGCGATCGCAAAAAGGCTGTTACAGTTCAGAGTTGAATTCCAGCCATTTTCAGGCCATTTCCAACACAAACTCAAATCCAGCATTCCCAAATCAATATCCAGTACTTACATATCATTTTACGCATCACAACAAGTCTAGAAACATACATTTAAAAATCTCTAATCAAGGATTCAATATTTGGGTTTAAATTCTTCAATCTTGACCCATTTGAAACTAGTTATGGAACAAGAGTAATTCTATCATTTTAATTCATGAATTTGGATTCTAATCACTTAGAAATGATATAGGAACATATTACAACCCATGAATCCACTTCTTAAAACCATTTTCTGATTTGACTAAGTTTGACCTAGCTTCAAGAACAAAGGAAGAAGATGATGAACTTGCAATTAGAAAGAAGGTGACGGTTCTTGGATTATAAGCAGATTAGAACTTGAATTTGTGGCTGGACAAAAGCTTGATGAATTCTCCCTCTTTATTTCACTTAAATGTTTCAAGAACAAGGCATAAGTGTATTGTATATGTGTTTATACTTGTCTGTGTATAAGGATAAAGGGATAGACTGATTTTGGTCTCAACATTATCCATAAGGGGTATTTTGTTCTCCTTTTCAACTTACAAGTTAATACCCGCGTGCCCGTTTCAACTCACGGGGATATTTTCAAAAGAGTTTAATATTTTATTAAACTTATCTATTTTGATTAATATTTTAATATCACCATTTCTCTATTATTTTTATAATAATTTCATATTAATTCTAATATTCATTAATAAGCTCGAGATTAGGAACGTACCGAGAGTATGAACGACTAGGCCCATTTGAGCATGTTACAAATCTACCCCCTTAAGAAGCTTCCGTCCTCGGAATCTATTCTTCGGTAAACAAGTGAGGATATCCGGCCTTCATATCATCCTCGGTTCCCACGTCAAGTTTGACCCAAGGTTGTGTTTCTATTTGACTAAGACCAATCGGATGTTTTTCTTCCTCAACCGCTTGACCTTAGTGTCAATGATTTCAATAGGTTCTTCCACTAGTCGCTTGGTAGAATCTACCCTCACGTCTTGTAAAGGCAAAACATGATATTCCCCACTTTACACTTTCGCAGATAACAAACGTTGAAAGTCTTGTGAATACCGGACAACTCTGGAGGTAATTCCAAAGATACAGTCTGCTCGTTGACGTTGTTGATAATTTTGTAAGGACCAATGTAACGAGGACTTAACTTGCCTTTCTTACTAAACCGGATTATACCCTTCCACTGAGAAAACTTCAAGAATACCCGTTCACCTATTTCAATAGTAACATGTCTGCGTTTCGGATCAGCTTATATTTTCTGTCTATCACGGGCCGATTTTAGCTTCTCACGTGCAAATTTGACTTTATCAACTGTAATTTGGACCAAATCAGGTCCTGCGTATTGTTTCTCTCCCGGTTCTAGCCAACAAGTAAGGATGCGACAACGCCTACTATAAAGCATCTCATACGGTGGCATAGCAATGCAAGAATGATACGAATTATTATAAGCAAATTCGATCAATGGTAGATGAGAATCCCATGAACCAACGTATTCAAGTACACACGCGCGTAACATGTCTTCAAGAGTTTAGATAGTCCTTTCGGACTGTCCATCAGTCTTGGGATGGTATGCGGTACTCATATGAACTCGAGTACCAAGCTCTTGTTGAAGTCTGTTCGAGAAGTTCAATGCAAAACGAGTATCTCGATCACAAACAATAGACAAGGGAACACCGTGACGAGATACAATCTCGTTGAGTTCAATAATTGGTTATGTAGTTCACTTTTTATATTTCCCAAGTAATTATAATATTATTATATTATAAAAATAGGTATGTGATATCATCGAATTAATATTCTGTTCAATGATTTAATTGGATTTTAATAGTGGCAATTTATTATCCATTTTGATTTTGAATATGAGGCACGTGAACAATTAATTCTTCATGGAATTTGTGGTCATCCATTTTGCTAATATTAAAATCATCAATTTTGTCAAAAAATCCAAAGCAAGCTCGTAATAATTATTTTGGATGTTAATTTTTTCAATTCATTGAACTCAAATCATTTTAAATCATTCGTGTTTAATTGCTTAGCATATCGATCCTAATTGATTTGTGTGTCATCAGTTTCATCGATTTTGTTTGTCATCAAATCTCGCTTATTGCTAAATCATTGTTGCCATTAATCAACTTGTACAAAAAAAAATTAAATAGTTTTAGTTGATTGATTTTTGATCAATTCAAATCATTCCTAAACGATCATATATGTTTCAGGTATCAAGATGGATCTTTCAGAAAAGAGTCAAGAATTGGAATAACTATTGGAGAATAATTATCAATGTCTACTAGAGGAGAGAGAAAAATACTCTTTAACAAGTGATAATCTCTCATGTGCTGAAAGACAAATCAAAAGACTTCAAACAGAAAAGAAATAGTTAGATGATTGTGTGTGTGAGAAATCAAAAGTTTGGGAAAAATTCAGATCAAGGTGTATGTATTATTAAATAAGAAATGAGGATCTTGAACGACTATTGCGGAACACAGGTAAATCAAATAAAGTTTCTGAAGAACATAATGTCAAGCTTAAAACTCAAGAGATTGCGGAATTGACTGTTAAACTTCAAGACTGTGAATCTAAGATTCAACAAGATAAAGTAAATTCTAAGAAGAAGAATGCCAAGCTTAATGATCAGATTTCCGAAATGTCTGAGGAAATACAATTTCTGAAAAAGGAAAATCATCGTTATGAGTTAAAGATTGAACATATATTAGATAATATGAGTAAAAAGGAGAAGCAAAAAGAAGTGGATATTCGAATAGAGCAGAAAAAGTCACCAACTTTGAGGGAAGAAAACTCAATTCTCAAAGAACAGATTGAAATTGACAAGAAACGAGCAAGTGAATTACAAGAAGAAACTGCAAAGTTGAAATAGCTTACACAAGAGAATTCTGAAAGTTCTGCAAAACTCCAAGAGTTAGCACATAATTCTGAACGATTACATTCTAAAAGGCAGAGAGTAGATGATCTGTCCACAGCTAATGCCAAACTCACAGTGCAGGTGTCTAAAATGTCTGAGCAATTTCAACTTGCCGAACAGAAATGTAAATCTTATGCAATTGAATTGAAGCAAAAACAAGCAGATATTGATACTGCGATGTATAAAGCTAGAGAATTGATACAAGCCAATGCCGAGCTAAATGCTAATTGTCTACTTTATTGAAAAATGATACAAAGATCATAGACAAATTGTGTGTTGAAAAAGTTGAGTTGAAGGAAAAAGTCAAAGATCTTGAACAAAAGCTACATGTGTCAATTCAATCGTATGTTCCTCAGAGGAATATATCTGAATTGCAACAGTCACTGGACACTAAGAGAGTGCAGTTTGAGAAATAGAGGAAAGAGTTAATGGCTAAAATTCTGAATGCTGAGCTTAGCGCTGTAAAACTTGCTGAATTAATCAATACTTTCGCTGAAAATATTAATTTTGATTCAATTTCACATTGTAGTAGCCAATGTGATTCTTATTTCTCTGTTGCAGGTTCTAAGCTTTTAGATAAAGATTTCACCAACTCATCAAATGCTATGAAGACTCCTAAGATCACTGAATCTGTTGGAGGTTCTTATCAAGTGAAATCACCTACAGCCACAATGACTCAATCTCCAAAACAAAACCCCAAACAGAAACAAGTTGCTTGCAACTAAAAACAAAATATTTGTGGTTCAAGTAATTCCAATTCTACTTATTCTGTGATTACAGATGATACTTTGCCTGAACAAAAACAAACATGGATTTCAAAGCAAAATCTAGCTGCAAAATTTGCAAAGTTGTCATCAATCTGTAATTTATCAGTTTCAAAGCCTATGAAATCATCATGAAGAAACCTTATGAATCTGCACCAAGTGCATCAGAATTTAGAGTACAAAAGGTACTTAACGATGAAATTTCGTCAAATCTAATCCCAACAACAAGGATTCCAAAGAAAGAGAATAGAGCTGATAAGTCAAATCATACTTCTTATCACAACAACAGACGCCGATCTTTCTCAAAACCAAGATCAACAGGGGAATTTGTGATTAAGACAGCTTAATCCGCCTTTCAAAAGAAAAGATATGTAACAAGAGTTTGTTGTGAAGAACGGAATTCCTCAATGGCATTCAGGATCATTGAATCAAATGGTCTATAAACTAGTTATTACAACAAATACACAAAAATGGATGCGAAAACTTGCGACTAACAAATCTGGACCCAAAAGAGAATGGGTACCAAATTTTGTTAATTCTTTTTACAGGTAAACAAAAAGAGTCATTGTTAGAGAACAATGAAGATCATTCAGACTGCAGTGAAGATTATTGTGTTCAGTGTGCTGCTGTGGTTTAATTCTCATTATCTTTCAAAGATGACGGAGTCTCCCTGCATTTCAATTTAAGTTCATTTTGTTCAGCATTAGCCCCAATCTAATGACCTGAGATGCTTATTTGTGCAGTTTTATCATTTCATGATATAACTTGATTTCTAATGGATTGTTAATTGCAGGGGGAGCAAAATTTTATCTTCGCCTAATTGATGAAAAACAATTTACATGCATCAATTTAGGGGGAGTTTATGTTTTTACTTCTTTATATCTTTTCAAAAACTCCAAAAACATTCAAACATTAAAAATCCAAAAACATTACAAGACTTCAAAATTCAAAAAGATTTTTTCTTTTCATATCTTGTTACTTGTTCAAGAAGGTATTAATTCATTGCTTCATTCCCATACCTTTATTGATTCACTTTGTTGATCTTTTGAAAGATCGCCTTTCATTTCCAAATTTCCATCTAAAATCATTCCTTCCTTCTGTGCTGAATGTTTCATTATTTCTGGAACCGTTCATTAATATGTTATTATTCAAGTGATCAAACGCACCATGAGTGAGGGAGTGTAGGCATTTATAGTCCTATGGTCAATCCAGAACTGGAAGGACCTGCCCCAGGAGTTCACCGTATTCTAGAAAGAGATAGTAAGGGTTACTTACTAGATCATCTAGGTGAGCAGAATCAGTTATCATGGGATACTGATTGTTGTGCAGAGGTAAAATTAAAACAGAGAGGGGTGGAACAAGAGATGGGGTGCATATGATCAACATAAAATCTTGGGCTTCTTCTGTTAAATTAATTTGAGATATCATTTGTAAAATTCTCTGATTGTTCATATTCTCTGATTGTTCAAATCATCCTTGAAAATCCATCTCAACTTCGAATATCTTGAAAATCATTTTTGTTGCAAATCACATGATTTCACATTCGGTTGCAAATAATAAAAAGTGTCCTTATGTATTCAACACATAGTGATACATGCATAAATTTGGAAAGAGAGTTTGAGGGAGAAGTTGAAAAATATTTAGTGAGCTGTGGGTGAGACAGGATCAAAAGAAAAGAAAGATCCTTTCCAAATAGTATACTTCTGGGTAGCCACATCTGCTATTGGATCTCATTCATTGAGATTTGGTATTGAAATAGACATCATGGACCCAGTGATGAAATGTTGTTTCAACTTCACACGGAGAATTAGCACATTTCTATTGACATCTCACTTGAAGATTATTGATATTGAAAAAAGGAGGACAACTACTCCCGTCCCCAACTTCTTTCATGCACTTATCGAGTCTAGAGCTTATTTGAATTTAAATTTCAATTCGTAGGACACATGGTAGAAGTATTAAGTGTATCTAGTTTTTGTAACTACTGGAACATGTTGGAGTGATATATTTTGTAATATTCACGATGATTAGATGGAAATCCTACCAGAATCAACGTTATGCCAGTTCTAAACGTAGGTCACACAGTTTATTTAAACTGTTGTGTTAACGAAAATCTATGTGATCTTGGTGTTATCCCACGGGAACTTTGAGACGGTGCCCTAAAGACTATCTCTGATTCTTTTATTATAATATCATTGTGGTGATACCATCATTCAACTGAATCTCATGATGAGGGTTCAAACCATCAAGTGTTCAATATATTTAGGACAAAATCAAGTCGAATACAGAAATCATGTACATGATGTTCATGAAGAATCCTGATCATCATGAGGGGGAGAAAATTTTGATGCTCATTCAGTTGATTTTGAGCTTATCGATCAAGAGATGATTCGTGTGTTGAGGGGGAGACAAAGGGAACTAAAAAAAAAAATCATACATGTCAAGTCAAGGCGGAGCAAAGTAAAGAACAAGGGAGAAAGATATCAACTTCAGAACAGTGAGAGTGCTTAGTTAAAAATTAAATAAGTTCTGAAGAAATAAACCAGATCTAAAGCAACATTCAAGGGGGAGAGAACAAATATTCTTCCGAAATCGTTTTGTTTAAACGCTCAAGATCGCGCATGCTATAAACCACTTCAAGCTAAACTGCTCATACAACCAAAGGTTAAAAATCCTTAGGTTACTAGTGCAAATCTAAAAATCAGAAGAAAAAGGATGTTCTCGTGAACTTGATGTGAACTTTCAAGAATCAAGTTCTCATCAAGAATTTTAAAGTGAAGACTATTCTTAAAATTGAAGAGTCCATTTTGCAAGATGAGAACACATTATGAAGACATCTAATCAAAGACCGAAGATTCAAAAAGAAATCGTTCAAGTCTTGTCTCCTAAAGCGTTAGAGAATGCAACAAGAAATCTGCATATTTGTAAGAGGAACTTTGAGACGGTGCCCCAAAGACTATCTCTGATTCTTTTATTATAATATCATTGTAGTGATACCATCATTCAACTGTATCTCATGATAAGGGTTCAAACCATCAAGTGTTCAATATATTCAAGCCAAAATCAAGCCGAATACAGAAATCATGTACATGATGTTCGTGAAGAATCCTGATCAACATGAGGGGGAGAAAATTTTGATGCTCATTCAGTTGATTTTGAGCTTATCGATCAAGATATGATTCGTGTGTTGAGGGGAGACAAAGAGAACTAAAAATAAAAAATCATACATGTCAAGTCAAGGGGGAGCAAAGTAAAGAACAAGGGAGAAATATATCAACTTCAGAACAGTGAGAGTGCTTAATTAAAAATTAAATAAGTTCTGAAGAAATAAACTAGATCTAAAGCTACATTCAAGGGGGAGAGAACAAATATTCTTCCTAAATCAGTTTGTTTAAACGCTCAAGATCGCGCATGCTGAAAACCACTTCAAGCAAAACTGCTCATACAACCAAAGGTTAAAAATCCTTAGGTTACTGGTGCAAATCCAAAAATCAGAAGAAAAAGGATGTTCTCGTGTACTTTCAAGAATCAAGTTCTCATCAAGAATTTTAAAGTGAAGACTATTCTTAAAATTGAAGAGTCCATTTTGCAAGATGAGAAGACATTCTGAAGACATGTAATCAAAGACTGAAGATTCAAAAAGAAATCGTTCAAGTCTTGTCTCCTAAAGCGTTAAAGAATGCAGCAAGAAATCTGCATATTTGTAAGAGGAGATTGTTAGAGTTCGTATGAAGCTGAAAAGAAAAACATCTTCCATCTCTATACAAAGCGGAAATTCTTACGTTATAAATATTGTATAGAATAGAAGATTACATTTTAGTTTAAGTTTGTATTAAATATACAAACTAGAGGGTTAATATTTTAAATACCCTTAGGGGTATATATATTAATGACTAATTATCATTAGTAAGGTCTTTGACATAATCACAAAGCTTAAGTGTGTGTTTTACATGGTGTAAATTACTTTCTCTCTACATTTCAAGATTATGATCCATTGATCTTCATTAGATTGTTGATACCTGAATCACTTTGGACAAACAAAGGAACTAATTGATAATTATCAAGGATTAAAGATTTACAAATTAGTATTTGAGTGCGTATGTTTGAGGAATTTGTTGAATTGTTGAATCATAAAGTGATTAAATTTCGTCTGAAATAGATTTTGGTGTTGTTAGTTAAGTGGAAGTACAGTTTGAGTTCAGTCTGAACTAAAGGACTGAAACAGATGTAAGAAATCGATTCCCTTAGGGTTTAATTGCGACAAGATTCCGATGACGGAATCCTTTTAAGAGGTAGAGATTTGTAACATCCTAAATTCGGGTCCAGTCGTTTAATGAATTTCCTCATAATTGCCTATGTGTTTATTTTAAAAGCATGCTTATATGGTATCGTTAAGTTCGTTTTTAAATAATGATTCCGAATATTATTTTATTAGAAATTAATTAATTGTAATTAGTCGTTTATGTGATAAACTGTATATTCGAACAGAGCGTTTTAATTACTGATATATGTGTGTGTGGAATTATGGCCCAAAATAAGGTATTAAATATACCTTCATGTTTTAAGTCTTGGCTTTTAAGCTTGTGTTTTGAAAGTGTGATTTTGAGAGAGAAAAGCTACTACTATTACTTGCTACTTGATCTTCTTATCATCTTGATTTGTTACTTTGATTCAAGGTAGAAACATGATCTATGGTTACTTAATAACATGATTTTTAAAGCTTACCATATTCAAATTTCTTAAGAAAAGCATGATAGAATTTGATGATGAATATGAAAAGTCTTTCTTTGATTTATGTTTGTTAAATGATTTCTATGTTCTTGATGATTAAAAAGCTTGCCAAATATGTTTTATGATATTCATGAGTTTATGAATTATATTATGATTTAAAGTATGTTTGTATGAAAATTATGAGATTGATATTAACGTGGTTGTTCATGTGTTCTTGAATGTATTATGATAGCTTGGAGATGATAGCAATGGAAAAAAGTTTAATATGAATAAGAGTTTAATATTAAAAAGGGATGATGAGTTTATGAAATGAATAAATTCTATCATGACTAAAATGACATGTATGGTTGTTGTGGTTGAATATATATATTATTGTGGGGTATTGGTTGAATTCGATGGGATATATATATAAGAGTATATGTTTGTATTGTTTCTTGTGCAACTAGTATGAGATCGACAGAAGGGGGGACTTTTGATTTAATATATAATATATATGTGGTACATGTGTGCGATAGTGTGAATATATATATATATATATATATATATATATATATATATATATATATATATATATATATATTCACACTAAACCCTAAACCCTAAACCCTAAACCCTAAACCCTAAACCCTGTGTGTGTGTGTGTGCGTGGTGGATGTGTATGATAATGTGTTTGTGTTTAATATTTATATATATGTGCGATTGTGCATGTGATATGTGTGTGTATGTGATAGGAGTGTGTGTGTTGTGAGGTGTGTGTGTAATATATGCGATAGGAGTGTGAGTATTGTGTAGTGTGTGTGTGTTTCTTTTTTTAGTGGACCGTACATTTGTGTGTGTGTAGTGTGCATGTGGGTTGGTGCACATGGGGAATAGATAGTTTATATATTTATTTATTAAGTAGGTGTATAGTAAATAATTATATGGAAGTATGCATGTGTAAGTGTTCATGTATGGATGAATAAGGATTGATAATGGAGTTTGAGTACTTGTGCATGGTGTTCAACTATTTTGGTGCGATAGTTTATATATATATATATATATATATATATATATATATATATATATATATATATATATATATATATATATATATATATATATATATATATATATATATATATATAATTAACTTGTATGCATACTTAGATCAATTATGTGGGATGATATGTACGTATGCATGAGGATCGATTACATGATAATAAATGAGATTGATTATAAGATTATATTATGATGATAATATAATTATCTTTATAAATATATTTATGAGCTGAAAATTAATTCGGTTGATTTTATGTTCCCATGAGTTTCGAAGGCTCAGTGATTAGTAACTGAGTAGTCTACGGTGTGGATACGAGGTGAGTGGACTTTTGACTCGCTGGTGGTTGTTAGTTGTAACTGTTTTGGTTACTTGAATTTGTGTATGATTGAGCATGCGATAGACTGTTTGTCTAATGGGATTGTTTGACCGACTGTTGGATTGGGTGGTTGATGATGGATTACGAGAAAGATGCTTCTGGATTACGGTTATAGATCACCCGTTGCATTCGTTGTAACGGAGGGTATTTAACTGTGCCAGTTGGCAGAAGGCTATCGGTAGATCATTGCTTGTCCGGCAGTGGTCGTAGGTTCAATTAACGATAAGAACCGCCGGTCCTTTGTGGGTTCCGATTGTTACCCGATTGTGACGCATTTGTGACGGTTGATTCTTGTGAACAATGTGGTTCTGCTAATTGTTGCATGTGGCTTAAATTCCATTCACTTAGCTTTGTGATAATTTCCCACCATAACTCTCTGTTGCAGGTTTTTGAAAGCATTGTAGGTTGCTCCTTTTGTGTACAGGGGAAGTTTGACTGTCGCTCTGATATTTGGTTTTTCAGAAAACAATGAGCCATCTTTGTTAAATGATTTGTAACACAAAACGAAATACTGTGTCTTGTACAGTTTCGGTTTTAGTTGTGAATGCTTTCTTTATGTTTTAATACTTCCGCTGTGATTAAAAAAATGGCTTGAGTTTTATGGTGTTACATAATTTGTAATTAGCTAATGTTTGTATTGAACCCCCCCTTCTACAAACATTTGTTGTTGTAGTATCCAATCGGGACAAACAACTGGTATCAGAGCAGGTTAGATAATCAATATCTAAGATCTGCTTTACTTACTCTTCAATTGCTTCTACACCACACTATCAAATGGCCACTCCAAATGCTACTTTAAATAGTTTCTCAAACAATGGTTCACTCTCAAGGTGCCCAATGTTTGATGCGGAAAACTTTTCCCATTGGAAGAGTAGAATTCTTCTCTACATGTCCAGCCTTGATGATGTGATACTCAAGACTGTTACTGAAGGCCCCTGTGTTCCTTCCTCTACTATCGAATTCACTGTTGCCACTGATACTACTCCTGCTGTAGAAAGATATGTTGTCAAAGCTATGCATCAATGGTCTGATGAGGACAAAATGGTGGTTAATGTTGATGTCAAAGCCAGAACAGCCTTAGTCTCTGAATTACCCAATGAAGTCTATCATCAAGTTCTTAATTGCAAATTAGCAAAAGGAGATGTTACACACTTTGACGGTCGCATATGAAGGCACTAAAGAAGGGCAGGAGAATAAGAAGCTCTTTCTTGGTAGAGAGTATGAGTTCTTCTTTGCTCATAAAGGTGAAAGTCTTACTCAGACCTACACCAGGTTCAACTACCTTATTAATGACTTAAGAAAGGCAGATGTTCCCAAGCGCCATAAGGAACTTGTGAACAAGTTTCTAGATTCCCTCCTAAAATCTTGGGATCATTTTATCACTGTCCTAAAACATGGTGAGAAAATCATGGGACTCTCACTGGTTGGTCATTATGGTAATCTGATGAACCATGAAAAATCAGTGAAACAAAGAAATCTCTCTACTAAGGATATGAAGGAAGCTGCAAATGCTCCATCAACTACCCTCGTGTCTAAGGATACAAGATCTAGGAGTTTTGTTGCAGTGGTGGATGAGTCCAGTGATGATGAGGAAGAAGTGAAGTCTTCTGAAGATGAAGAGCAAGTGGCTGATGGGGAAGAAAGTTTGGACGACATGGACAGCATTGATGCTGCTGTTGAACAGGCTGACATGTTAGTTAAAAGGTTCAAACCTTTCCTCAAAGGAAAGGGTGTCAAGAAGTTCGGGAAGAGACCTTTCAAAGGTGACAGATCCAAAACCAAGTCTTCTGAAGGATGTTTCTTTTGTGGCAAACCTGGTCACTATACCAGTGAATGTAAGTCTAGAGAAAACACAAGCTTCAAGGCTCCTTCCAGATCAGACAACAAGATAGATTATGAAGCCAAGTATAAGAAGCTTCTTGCTGCAGTTCTTGGAAAAAAGAAGAAGAAGTCACAAGCCATGGTGTTAGTGGCTTAGGAAGAGGATTGGGCTGAGGAGGATCTATCAAGTGATGAAGATGAGGTTCTCACTACTCAGCTCAGCTTGATGGAAAGTACTGGCAGTTCAAGCTCCTTTGATGAAAACATGAAAAGGGTTGCTAAAGTTTGTACCTCTCCTAACTTGGATCCCTCTTCTATGTATCAGGTTGGAAAATTTATGAATTATGATGATAATGAAAAGAACACCATGTGTTGATTATTTGTGTGTTGAGTTTCAATCTTATATTCAAAGAGAAAAGAAGCTAAAAACATAAATAGAATTACATAAGAAGAAATTAATTGTTAAAGATGAGGAACTTAAACCCATGATCGTTCTGAAAGAGGATCTAGCTAATTAAAAGATACTGAACCAGATCTTATTAAAATAAACCAATGAAGCAACTCATAAGTTTAATGACCTTAAAAAAGTAGTTACATTTTGGTGTGTTTCTGCTGAAAAGACCACTCAGTGTGTCAATGAGCAGATACCCAAACAAGTTCAAGCAATTATTGGTGGAAATTATTCTCAAACAACTAACTATGTTGATTTTAATAAGAACATTAATATCTTAGAAAAGGCTGACATTCTGCCACTTACTTTCCTTAAAGTTGTAAAAGGTAAATATGTGATCACTAACAGATTTGTTAAAAGTCAAAGTTCTCACCTAAAATAATGAATTACTCCCAAAAGAGATTCAACTTTTGTTGTCTTGTTAGAATGTAAATGTACACAAAAGTTAAAATCAAAGGATGTAAGTAAAGGGAAAGAGTCATATGTTGATTCCAACTTGACATTACGTTGTCAGACCTTGAAAACAGATGATTCATCTTTAAGTACTCAACAAAATGACATTTCATTAGCAAATGATTCCAGCTTAGCTGATCAAGTAGCTGATGATAAATTCTCAGCTGATGGCCTGTCAGCTGATCATAGATCATCATCTAAATGCTCAACCGATCAAGAATCTTATAATTCTCCTTTAATAAAATAAACTGTGAGAAAAGGAAATAATGCTTGCATTAAATCCAAACCTGCCACATCTAAAGTTGACCAAAAACTCATTATTACTAAGGGTCAACCTAAGATGCCTGTAAACAAGGACCTTTTAAGTTTACAAGGTTAGCTGCAACAGCTGAGTGGTAAAGTTAATCAGCTGATGACCCAAAGTCATCAAAAGACTGACAAGGATACTCATAGGCAGTCATCAAAACATGTTCAAAGCATCAAGAATAAAAATGTTATAATTGTGGTAGCAAAGAACATAAGGAACATGACTGTTCCCAAGAAGGTAACTCAAGACAGCGGACTAATACTGATAATGTGACTGTTTCTTTCATTTACAAACAACCTGAAATGAAGTGCATAGCTAGGTGCAATCCACAGGGGTCCACTTAATTGTGGATTGTTGGAGTATGCACATTGACGCATGTACGCCAAATGATCACTGCTGATGACGTATGGGCCTATCGGGTCACACACAGGGGGTTGATCTTGACAACAACCTAAAAGATGAGGGTGAGAAAGAATAAATAATTATAGTTGGTAATCTGGCAGAGTTAGCGGCGCTATCTCTACCATCACTAACTCAGCCGCGTTACCGGCGCTAACTTTGGGCAGTTAGCGGCGCTATCCCTGGGAGGGTAGCGGCGCTAACCCTGTAGACAGATTGCAACATTATTCTTTTCACCTCCTCTCTCCTCCAATGCATGGATTTCTCATCATTCGGCCTTGGCCGACCTTGGGAAATCATGGGGTCATGTTGAGCGCTATAAAAGTCATGTAACTCTTTCTTGTTCATACTCTTGCCTAACTTGAGTTTGAAAACACTTAGAAACATTTGTTAGTTTTCTAAGCAAAAGAATAGAGAGTTCCTTGTGAGAGTTCTTGGTGGTTTTTTGTTGTTGTTCCAGAAGCCAAGATCAAGTGTTGATTTGGTTGAAGGGGTGCTAGTACACCACGGTCACCAAGTATCTCGGGGTGGACTTTGATAGCTCAAGAAGGAGGTTACAAAGGCTTGGAGCTTAGCACACAACAAATCCAGAGACATCAAGGGTATAACTCTTTTCTCCTTTATGTTTAAGTTGCAAAACTATGTTGTAGAGTATGGTACACCTTTGGGGTTCACTTGTGGTTCTTGTTCATGCTTTTAAAATTCGATTTTGTACATGTGGGCTTACGTTCTGCTCAACCACTAACCCCAACAGTGGTATCAGAACCACCTGTACACTTATTTTGCACTTGGTGGCCTGAAAAATCCAAGGTTTAGCGGTGCTAACCTTAAGTTAACGACGCTAACCCTTTATGGTTAGCGGCGCTAACTCATAACTGGCAGAATGCATGATTTTGCCTTAAATCAATTATGTTGGATTTTTGGCCTTCTTGTACTTTCTGGAATTGTTCCAGAATTTTGGAATTTGTTAGTTTAAGTTGCCTTATGTCTTGGTTGGTGTATTTGTATGTGAATTAAAATTTTTACATGAAAATGGTGTTGGAGTATGCCCACTGACACACGTACGCTAAATGATCACTGCCGATGACGTATGGGCCTATCGGGTCACACGTCGAGGGTTGATCTTGACAACAACCTAAAAGATGAGGGTGAGAAAGGATAAATAATGATAGTTGGTTTTCTAGACGGGGTTAGTGACGCTAACCCAGACGTCGCTAACTCAGCCGCGTTAGCGGCGCTAACCTTAAGTGGTTAGAGGCGCTAAGTTTGGACGGTTAGCGGAGCTAACCCTGCCTGACAGAAACAACTTTATTCCTTTCACCTCCTCTCTCCACCAATGCATGGCCTAGCCATCATTGAGTCCTGGCCAATCTTGGGGAGACCTGGGGTCCGTTCTTGGCTTATAAAACTCCTTCATTTGTCTCTCTTGTGAGTCTCTTGGCTTATGCTACATTTCACCCACTTACAAAGAAAACTAATGTAGTTCTTTCAAGATAGAAAAGGCAAGAGAGTTTTCTGGTGATTTTTAGGTTGTGTTCCAGAAGTACTTTCATACAAGGAGGAGTGCTTGGGGTTCTAGTGTTAGAGATATGCCCACTAATGTACGTACGCCATAGACCGCTGCTGATGATGTATGGGCCTACTGGGTCATACACCGGGGTCAAACCTGACAGCAACTTAAGTTAAGGGACCAAATATGACAAAAGACAAATATGCTTGGGGTGCAGGCCTCGTTAGCGCCGCTAACTCCTGAGGGTTAGCGCCGCTACGGCTGCATGTACTTTGTGTCACATCCCTGACAGCAACTTAAGTTAAGGAGTTAGCGCCGCTAAACCCTAAGAGTTAGCGCCGCTACGGCTGCATGGGCTTTATGTCAAATTACCTCCCAAGCTGGCCAATGCGAGGGTAACACCAAGAAACGCACTTTGGCCGGTCATAGGGGTTAAAAACGAATCTGGAGGCAGCAGAGAGGGTGTGACTTCATTTTATTGAAGTTCTTTTTACTTTTCTCTCTCAAAAATACATATTACCTTCTTTGATGCTACAAGAGATCAAGAGAAGGTCGAGAAGAGAGATTTCCAGTAGCTTGGTCTCGAAAAGTTGCTGTTCCATTGTGGTTTTCATAGTGAAGTATCGCAATGGCTTGCTAGCACTTGTGGTTTGACTTGTTGCCGGGGTATATCCCAATAGTAGATCAGGTTTTGGAGCACCACAATCACGAGACAAGAAGATATCTGGAGCTAAGGAGAAAGGTATAACCACCTCTTTCTTTTTCAAGTTGCATTTCTTCAACATAGAGTTTGGTCAATTTGAGGGATTTCGGTTTTTATGCTTTGATTGCTTGTACTTTAGGCTATTTTTTTTGTACATTCGCTTCCGCTGCGTACCCACGAGATCCCATCAGTGGTATCAGAGCCACCTCTATGTTAGATTTGCACTTGGTGGCTTGAAAAATCCCGAAATCAAAATAGTTGTTTTCTGTTCGAACAAGGTTAGCGGCGCTAACTCATAAAGGTTAGCGGCGCTAACGCGCTATAACAGTTTTGGTTTCAAAGTTAAAATCAGTGTTGGTCTCAGGAATTTTTAGCCTTTTTGTGATTCTGGAATTTTGTTCCAGATTTGTTTTGGTAATTTTATTACCATCTTGTTTGGTTTGTTGTATGTGATAGATTTGAAATTGGTAACCTTGCCTTTGACCTTGTGGTTGACTTTGTGTGTTTGGATGCGATTTGGTGATTTAATATCACATATGGGCTGTAATATTTATTAAAATTGTTATATTTGTAATAATATTGTGGCTTGCATGCCATTTCATTCATCCGTGTATTTGTACTAGATAAATAGGAAATTATTGTGGCTTGTATGCCATTTCAATTTCTATTGTATTTGTTGTACAATTTGGATGAAAACACACAAGATAAAGTCAGAAGGAGATGGAGCATGTCCATAGAAGCCGGTAAAGTCCATTAGAGATAGCGGTTCTAGTGGGAGCTCGCATTGAAGACCTTCCGTCCCTTAGTTGACCACATTCTACCCGTTTTGGCTCACGGGAAGAACGCATAGGATTTATGGCAAGGGTTACCAATTTATTTCGTATATATGCGTGTGATGTGATTTTATTTTATTCTTGCATGGTTTGCTTAGGATTCACATGCTAGAAAAATTTTCGAAATTAATAAAATCACAAGAGATTTGGTAAAAATGGTTTACAACTCTCTCGCGCGCTCACATACAAGATTAACTCACCTAGTGAAAATAGGTTTTGTCACTAAACAAGTTAATCTGTAACCAAGCCGAAAACAAAAGCCCGTTTTCATAAAAACGTAAATCTTGCGCCATCCAAAAGATGACACCACCCAAATCTAGTGAAGCATGGAGTGATTGTCGAGCTTAGCACGAGTTATTCCATGTGGATCTGTGTGGAAGGTGAGTATGGGATCTTGAAATTATCGGTTGTCGAGCTTAGCACGAGCGGGTAGTTGTCGAGGTATAACCGTGTATCTTGTTGGACGATTTACAATTGCAAATTAAAATCCTTGAGTGATTGTCGAGCTTAGCACGAGTCAACCAAGAATTTTAATTTGGAATTGGTGCTAGTAGGGATCAAACATGCCAAACGACCGATGGTTGTCGTAGGATCCCGCAAGTGTCTAAGAGTTGCAATAGAGATTGCAATCGGTAAAATGGTTATCGGCCTAAAGAGCTCCATGAAGTGATCCGCGGCAACCCCGTCATGAATTGGAGTGAAATATGGTTCTTAGCCCTTGTAAAAATATTTTTCGAGACGATATGGGTAATTATTTTAACGAGGATTCAAATCAAACTAACTAATTCATCTACTCTACCTTAATATAGGATGTCGAATCAAAACCACAACACGTCGAATTTTTCTACAAAGGGTGAAACTCACGGAAGTGAACTTTCTTGACTGTCTTAGGCAATTGAGAATTGTCCTACGTGCCGAGTCTAAGTTGCACATTCTTGAGGAACCCCTTCCTGAACCACCTGCTATCAATGCGGAATGGGCTATCCGATATGCGTATGAAAAGCGTGTTCGGGATACACAAGATGTTGTTTGTCTCATGTTATCAAGTATGAGCTCGGAACTGCGAAAGCAATTTGAGCACATGATTGTGTATGACATGATTAACAAGCTGAAGGATGTTTTCCGACAGCAAGTTAGGCAAGAACATTGTGAGTGTGTTAAAAGTCTAACCGGTTGTAAGATGCGGGAAGGCAGGAGTGTAAGTACCCATGTTTTGAAGATGAAATCATACATGGACCAGATGGAGAGATTAGGTTTTCCTTTAGGGAGGGAGCTTGGTGTGAATTTCATACTTCAGTCTCTGCCCGCCACATATGAAAAGTTTGTAAAGGACTATCATATGCATGGAAAGGAAATGTCTATAGATGAATTGCATGGAATGTTAAAGGTTGTAGAATCTAACATGTCCAAGCATGCATCATCCTCATCCACTCTTGTTCTTTGTTCTAAGGAACAACATAACATGAAGAAGAACAAATGGATCCCATTACAAGAAGAAGTTGGAGTATCCAAGCTTGCTTCAAGTTTTGAGTCTATGGACATTGATGATGTGCCTAAAGAGACTCAACAAGGGGTGGTTTGCTACGTCTGCGGTAGATTTGGGGATTGGGGCCGTCATACCTGCCCTTCGTGCCGAGAGGATATAAAACTTCTCAGAAAAGAGAGAGTTAATTTTCCTACTTGAGGTACATTCATGATTTTTACTTCATTGCTATTCCTTAATAAGGTGGGTTGTTTACCCGAGCTATAAGACTCACGTTTGTCACAAATTTATTTTGTTACAAAGTGTAGGTCTGTTCGTTGCAAGAAGGAAGAGCTTGAAGAACCGGATCTCTGAAGAGGAAATTTAGTTGATTGTCTTCTACAAGTGAATTGGGAGTCTTAAGTCTCGACATTAATTCCGGATTATTTATTACTTTTGTTTGTATGCCCTGCGTGGCTAGACTTGCTTTATTGTATGTTTTTCGAAGATGATGGATATTTTTGTATCTAGTATTTTATGAAAAGATTTTTCATTTTGATAGTTTCATTTCAAATTCGATCCATGTCTATGCTTATGTGTTATTTTAGACTAATTTTAGTGCTCAAATACACATTTGATGACGATGGATATGACTTAGAATTGAAACATTTTTGAAAAATTATTTTGAGATGATTTTATCAAAACTTATCCATATCATTGCATACATAAAGGCTCGTTATAAGTAATAAGGCAATCATGAACAATTGATTCTTAAATCCAAAAGTGGTTTGGATATATTAGCTCTATGGCATAATCAAACTTGACCAAGTAGACAACATTTACATCGCTTAGATCCATGTGGTTAGGATCTTTGTAAAATTTTAGCCTTGCGCTAAATGAGAGATGCAAATCTTGTTTATTGGAATAGGATGATTAAGAAATCCTTCACAAGTGTTGGTAGGAAGGATTGTGACTTGTTGGATATGATCACATTTGTGTGGATAATCCGTTCAAGTATGCCACAAAGAGTGACACTAGTGAAGTTCTTCATCACTATCTTTATGGTAGTTGTTAAGAGAATGTTTACTAGAGAAAAGGCTTGTGTCTGGAACCTAGTGGTGTTCGGAACTATCCTAAAGAGAATTAAGAATCAATAAGGGCATATAGATATAAATTCTTAGATCTAGAATAGATTCTAAGTTTTCTTATCTATATTGGTTTAAACATGAAATTAATCATGTGTTTAACTCATAATTCGATTTCTCGAAGAAACACGTTTGCACATGGTGTTACTTTAAAGAAAACCGGATATCAGTGCTGATGATCTGGTAAAAGGCAGGCCTAAAACATGTATTCAATGTGATTGGTATACATTAATTTTATGAACCAAGTCCTCGATCTGAAACACAGCATTGTGGTCACTTAAGCATCGAATGAGATATTGACTAGAAATAGTTCTTTGCTTGTCATTCTCATAACTTAAAATTATCTAGTCTACATTCAGTGGGAGATGGATGAATTATAAGTAGATGCTTATATATTTAAGTAGTTCATCTGAGTTTTGGATAATTGTTTCTTGAACTTATGGGAACCATGTTTGGTTGCTCAAAAGGGAAATGACAATTTACAAAAGCATTCCAGTGGAAGAACGTAAAGCTTAAATAAAAGACCTAATGTTGACACTAGCATTTAATCAGCGTAGAGATATTGGTAAAACTTGACAATATCCATTGCTTCTTTAAATCTGATGGAAATCAAGAAGGCTGTTTAGATATGATGTTGTCATATTTTAGCAACAGTAGCTTGATGGTAAATCATTGTGATGTTATCATTTATCGGAAACATAGTGGGACCCTGAGTTCACTAGTGAATATCAAAGGAGAATGGTGTATAAAGATGTAACACATTTTATGCATCCAAGTACTTGACTTGGGTTAATCCCACACCTATGGTGTAATCCTAGAAGGGTGTAGGGACTAGCATATATGCAATCATAGACAACTTCAAATATCGACTAGAGACAAAGTGTTTCATATTGATTATATGTAAACATGTTCTAGTGACTATGTTGAAGATGACTTGGATAAAAGTGAAATATTGTTGTCACCTTTGGGGAAACAAGTAATTTCACATGGAAATAAAAGGCCAAGATCCTTCACAGGATAAAGTTGAGGAAATGTTTGAAGCATGTTCCGAGGTCTTATATATCCATTATGTCCAAGTTATGTCCATGACTAAAGTCAGCAAAACTTGCATCTTGTGGCTGTGATCCTGCTTTAAGAGAAAGTCAAAGGAATTAGTTTTCTAGAAAGCATAGATTAAGCCAGATACCCTTGTCAGGGCTAGTGGGAATTTCATGTGTTCCTAGTGAATTCTAAATTCAAGAAATACAGATGTATGTTCTTGATGTTCGACGTAAATAGAGTTGTCTTGAGTAAGTTTTACTGCAAGCCAATCTATATTAAATAAGACTGTCGATTTTAATCGAAGCTTTGGATATTTAAGTATGTGGTATAGATACGATATATAAAATTCAATGAGTGTCATTGACCCTATTGTGTACTCAGGTAACATTGAGGGTATGTCGACTCTATTAAAAGTGAGTGTCAGTGACTCTATTGTGAACTTTGGTTACATTGAGAGTATGTCAACTCTAATGATCATAAGTGTCATTAATCCTATTGTAGACTTCGGTAACATTGAGAATATGACGACTATGATAATATTATGTATGATCTCTTTTGATAAACACTTTGAAAGTGGTTTAACAAGAGAATACACAAGAGTACAAAGGGATATCGTGTAGATGATCCCAAAATTAAGCCATTGTCAAATTCTAGTGATGAATTTCATACTAGGTATTATAGCATTGGTTATGCTTATGACAAAGCTTGAATATCGTTTTAGTAAATGTTTGATTTACTTATAAGCTTTGGGAACGATACAGACAGTATTGTAACTTATGCTTGTTTCGTTATGCGTGTGATACGGTTACATTCATAATACTTTACTGTGTTCCATCTTCGCATGTTTAACCACTTCCCAAAATGTTTATACATTCTAAATTTCCACAGTCAGTCATTCTTCAAGGTAAAGAAGTTTGAAATAAGGCTGAGGTTAGGTATTGGTTATGCATTAATCAAGGATTGAATGCATGAAAGGCAACAGTAACCTGTGCTTGAAAGGAGTTTCAAGTGACTGGAAGACCCACACCTGAGTTCACTTCATGGATCATGGTCACAAGTAACTCGGGATGATAATATCATTACGTCCTTCGACCTGAGATGTATGAATTGCTATAGCATGAAACTTTCTTACTTTGGCTATTTCAAAACGTAGTTCGTAACTGGCTATTATAAAAGGAATAGCTGGGTAGGAAAAGGTTCATGCTATGGGGTTGTACAGTCAACGGAATTTGTTCCTCTTGTATGAGAGATATCCCTGGGCCCCTCGATGATTGGGCGCTGACACTAAAATAAGCATGGCCATGCGCAAAGGAATATTGATTGAGAATCAGATATGTCCTTAAATTTTTGGTCACCACCAATCTAGATCGAGAAACATAATCGTGAACGATCTGGAGATTGTCATATTAATCCATGTCTCGTATTCACAAGGATATCACGAACAAAGGGATGTTTGATCACTTATCTATAGGACCTCTACGTTCTATGTAGGTTATGGTTTTCTGCAAGGAGGCGGAACCCATACTGACTTGGGGGCATCGATGCTTTGCTAGAGGCCGCTCTTTGTCTGTGGTTACATGTGTACGGTGCATTATGTGCAAGTGGGAGTCTGTTAGAGATATGCCCACTAATGTACGTACGCCATAGACCGCTGCTGATGATGTATGGGCCTATTGGGTCATACACCGGGGTCAAACCTGACAACAACTTAAGTTAAGGGACCAAATATGACAAAAGACAAAAGTTGATATTGCAGGCCTCGTTAGCGCCGCTAACTCTTAAGGGTTAGCGTCGCTAAGTCCTAAAGGTTAGCACCGCTACGGCTGCATGTACTTTGTGTCACATCCCTGACAGGCCGCGTTAGCGCCGCTAACTTTAAGGAGTTAGCGCCGCTAAACCCTAAGAGTTAGCGCCGCTATGGCTGCATGGGCTTTATGTCAAATTACCTCTCAAGCTGGCCAATGCGAGGGTAACACGAAGAAACGCACTTTGGCCGGTCATAGGGGTTAAAAACAAATCTGGAGGCAGAAGAGAGGGTGTGACTTCATTTTATTGAAGTTCTTTTTGCTTTTCTCTCTCAAAAACACATATTACCCTATTTGATGCTACAAGAGATCAAGAGAAGGTCTAGAAGAGAGATTTCCAGTAGCTTGGTCTAGAAAAGTTGCTGTTCCATTGTGGTTTTCATAGTGAAGTATCGCAATGGCTTGCTAGCACTTGTGCTTTGACTTGTTGCCGGGGTATATCCCAATGGTAGATCGGGTTTTGGAGCACCACAATCACGAGACAAGAAGATATCTTGAGCTAAGGAGAAAGGTATAACCACCTCTTTCCTTTTCAAGTTGCATTTCTTCAACATAGAGTTTGGTCCATTTGAGGGATTTCGGTTTTTATGCTTTGATTGCTTGTACTTTGGGCTATTTTGTTTGTATATTCGCTTCCGCTGCGTGCCCACGAGATCCCATCAGCTAGTACACTAAGGTCACGTTTCATCTCGGGGTGGACTTGGATAGCTCAAGAAGAAGGAGACAAAGCTTGGAGCATGGCACACACAACCGACCAGAGACATCAAGGGTATAAATCTCTCTTTCTCTTCTGGTTTTAGTTGCATTACTTGTTGTTGAGTTTGGTACACTATGGGGTTCACTTTGTGGTTTGTTTTTGATCTTGAAACTTCGATTTATTTGCTTTCTGCTTCCGTAGCGGTTGCTAAGCCGTCTCGCGATAGCGGCGCTAAACTGTAGTTAACAGCACTAACTCTCTATAGTTAGCAGCGGTAACCCGTTCTGGCAGAATGCAAGTTTTTTGCCTTAAATCAATTTTGTTGGATCTTTGGTTAACAGCACTAACTCTCTTTCCTTATGTCTTGGTTGGTGTATTTATATGTGAATTAACATTTTGACATGAAAATGGTTAATTGCATATACTTACATTGTGTATATATGACTATGGAATTTTGACTTGTTTAAGGTTCCTAATGCATATGTACATAGGATTATTAGTGCCTTGAGTGATTAGATAATCTTAACCAAGACATATAAGATTTACATGGTTTTGTGTGGCACACCATGTGTAGATTTGTGTTTCTTGTATGTGGTTGTACTATTTGCATCCGGTAACATTTTGAGCCATAAGACCTATGTTTCAAGTACATCGGCAGCTGATTCTTGTAACCGACCAGGAGGAGGAGGGAAAGTTTCATGAACTTCAACATTAATCCCATTGAGAACCCTGGACACGTCGAAGATTGGTTTCTTTTGTTTAGGCTTTCTCCTAGCTTCCCTTCTAGAAATTGCTTCCCTTTTTTTTCTTTTAAGTGCGAGTTCTTTTTCACTGGGAATATCATCAAATTTGTGGACAATTCTAGGAGAATCTGGACGTGCAGCAAACTCGACATATTCATCAATGCCTTTGAATAGTCTTTCCATCTCAAAATCCTCAGTCTCCTCCTCCGGTTGAGCTGAACTACCTTCACCCACATGCCTTGCTGGTGATGTGTAAATAGACTCATATAAATCTTCCACTTGTTCCTCTGAGTCACTAGACCAGTCAAACATCTCGGCATGGGGCTGCTCGTAAGGTATTTCACCTTCTTCAAGATCACTTGGCCTCGGTTCAGATTGTTGCTGAGGTACATAAAGTACAATTTGTTTTTCAGCATCTTCCTTTTGTTGTCGTTCATGACCTTCATCGCCCATTTGTTGTTGTTGTTGTTGACTTCTGGACCCAGTTGAACTTGTACCTGCAGATAAGTATGAAGTAACGAGTGGGACAGGTACAGTAGCAACGACTGAGGGAGCATATATGTATTTTCTCCCTTGTGCCTGAACCCGACAGGTTGTTTCTAGGCTAGTCAGGCGGTCTGTGACCTTTGAGAGAGAGGTGTAGAAACCTTTGGTGATCCCATCAGTCGTTCTGTTTACATCTTCGTGAAACTCTTGAAAGTCATCCATGGAGATTCCCGATGGATGTTGTTCGTTGCGAAGAGTTGTCAGAATGTCTTGATTATGTGCAGATTCTGGCCTTTGCTCCAGAAGTCTAATGTACAGCATGCTCTTTAAAGGATCTACAGACATTGTGGTAGGATCAGGTTGTGATTGAGGCTCTGGAACTGGAAGACGGGCAGCAAGAAGTGTTTCAATTCGGTTTAGCTGCTCAGCTTGAGCCTTGGAAGCTTGCTCTATCCGATCCAACTTTTGATTTGTCATCTGCAGTTGTTGGTGTTGGGATTTCGTGGGCTCACAGCGGAATCAAGGTACAAACAAAATAGCCCAAAGTACAAGCAATCAAAGCATAAAAACCGAAATCCCTCAAATGGACCAAACTCTATGTTCAAGAAATGCAACTGGAAAAGGAAGGAGGTTATACCTTTCTCCTTAGCTCCAGTAATCTCCATCCGTGGTGATGATCCTCCAAGAACGAAAACCCGATCTTCTATTGGGATATACCCCGGGAACAAGTCAAACCACTAGTGCTAGCAAGCCTTGTGATACTTCAACATGAATATCACTTAGGAACAGCAACAATAAGGACCAAATGCCTGGAGCACTCTCTTGAACTCTCTCTTGATCACTTGGGCATCAAAGAGAATTTTGTGTATTCAAAACTTAGAGAGAAAAAGTGAGAGAGAACCATAAAATAAGTTCACTTAACTCTCTCCTGCTCCAGAATCGTGTATTTACCTCACTCAACCGGCCAAGCATCGAGTAAATGAAACTCACATGCATTGGTTAGTTTTAGAGGTGGATTTGACAAAAGGCCAGCTGCAGGGTTAGCGGCGCTAACCAAGAGTTAGCGGCGCTATCTCAAAATGGTTAGCGGCGCTAACGGGGCCTGCCAATGATTTGACACAAAGTACATGCAGCCGTAGCGGCGCTAACCTTTAGGACTTAGCGGCGCTAACCCTTTAAAGTTAGCGGCGCTAACGCGGCCTGCAATGTCAACTTTTGTCTTTTGTCATATTTGGTCCCTAAACTTAAGTTGCTGTCAGGTTTGACTCCGGTGTATGACCCAATAGGCCCATACATCATCAGCAGCGGTCTATGGCGTACGTACATTAGTGGGCATATCTCTAACAGACTCCCACTTGCACATAATGCACCGTACCCATGTAACCACAGACAAAGAGCGGCCTCTAGCAAAGCATCGATGCCCCAAAGTCAGTATGGGTTCCGCTTCCTTGCAGAAAACCATAACCTACATAAAACGTAGAGGTCCTATAGATAAGTGATCAAACATCCTTTTGTTCGCGATATCCTTGTGAACACGAGACATGGATTAATATGTCAATCTCCAGATCGTTCACGATTATGTTTCTCGATCAAGATTGGTGGTGACCAAAATTTAAGGACATATCTGATTCTCAATCAATATTCCTTTGCGCATGGCCATGCTTATTTTGGTGTCAGCGCCCAATCATCGAGGGGCCCAGGGATATCTCTCATACATGAGGAACAAATTCCGTTGACTGTACAATCCCATAACATGAACCTTGTCTTACCCAGCTATTCCCTTTATAATAGCCAGTTACGAACTACGTTTTGAAATAACCAAAGTAAGAAAGTTTCATGCTATGGCAATTCATACATCTCGGGTCGAAGGACGTAATGATATTATCATCCCGAGTTACTTGTGACCATGATCCATGAAGTGAACTCAGGTGTGGGTCTTCCAGTCACTTGAAACCCCTTTCAAGCACAGGTTACTGTTGCGTTTCATGCATTCAATCCTTGATTAATGCATAACCAACACCTAACCTCAGCCTTATTTCAAACTTCCTTCCCTTGAAGAATGACTGACTGTGGAATTTTAGAATGTATAAACATTCTGGGAAGTGGTTAAACATGCTAAGATGGAACACAGTAAAGTCTTATGAATGTAACCGAATCACTCGCATATCGAAACAAGCATAAATTACAATACTGTCTGTATCGTTCCCAAAGCCTATAAGTAAATCAAACATATACTAAAACGATATTTAAGCCCGGTCATAAGCATGAACAATGCTTTTATACCTAGTATGAAAGTCACCACTAGTATTTGACAATGGCTTAATTATGGGATCATTTACCCGATATCCCTTTGTACTCTTTTTTATTCTCTTATTAAACCACTAGCGAAGTGTTTATTAAAGAGATCATTTACAAAGTTATCATAGTCATCATATCCTCAATGTTACAGAAGTCAACAATAGGTTTAATGACACTTATGATTATCAGAGTCGACATACTCTCAATGTAACCGAAGTTCACAATAAAGTCATTGACACTCATGTTTATCAGAGTCGACATACCCTCAATGTGACCGAAGTCCACAATAGGGTCGATGACACTCATTTAGGTCTAAATGTCGTATCTATACCACATACTTGATTAATCTAAACTTCGATAAAATCGACAGTCTCATAAGCATAGATTTGCTTGCAGTAATAACTTACTCAAGACAATTCTACTTTCGTCGAACATCAAGAACATACATCAGTACTTCTTGAATTAGAAAATCCACTTGATTCCATATTTTCTATTTATACTCATAGAACAACAATTCCACCATTAGGTTGTAGAACAACGCTAAATTAGGACATTATTTTCATAGAGCATATTTGACTAGGAACACATGATGCTCCCACTAGCCCTGACAAGGGTATTTGGCTTAATCTACGCTTTCTAGAAAACTCATTTCTTTGACTTTCTCATAAAGCAGGATTACAGCCACAAGATGCTAGTTTTGCTGACCCTAGTCATGAACACAATTTGGACATAATGGATATATAAGGCCTCGGAACATGATTCAAACATTTCCTCAATTTAATCCTGCAAAGGATCTTGGCCTTTTATTTCCATGCGAGATTACTTGTTTACCCATAGTGACAACAATGTTTCGCTTAATCCAGACTTAATCTGGTTTTTATGGATGAATGAGACCCTCGGAAAATGCCTTAAGTATTTCCTCAACTTGATCCTATGAAGGATTCAGATCTCTTTTGTCCATGTGAGCAAACTTGTTTCCACAAGGTGACAACAAAATTATACTTTATCCAAATTATCTTCAACATAACCACTAGAACTTGTTTCCATAAAATCAGTATGAAACACTTTGTCTCTAGTCGGTATTTGAAGTTGTCCATTATGGCATATATGTTAGTCCCTTCACCCTTCTTGAATTACACCTTAGGTGTGGGATTAACCCAAGTCAAGTACTTGGATGCAGCAAATAGGTTACACCATTATCTTCTTCTATTCACTAGTGAACACAGGGTCCCACTATGTTTCCGATGAATGGTAACATCACAATGATTTACTATCAAGTTGCTGTTAGTAAAATATGACAACCTCATATCTAAACAACCTTCTTGATTTCCATCAGATATAAAGAAGAAATGGATATTGTCAGGTTTTACCAGCATCTCTATGCTGATTAAATGCTAGTGTCAACATTAGGTCTTTTATTTAAGTTTTACGTTCTTCCACTGGAAAGCTTTTGTAAATTGTACTTTCCCTTTTGCGCAACCAAACATGGTTCCCAAAAGTTCAAAAAACAATTATCCAAAACTCAGATGAACTACTTAAATATGTAGGGATCAACTTATAATTCATCCATCTCCCACTGAATGTAGACTGGATAATTTAAGTTATGAGATTGACAAGCAAAGAACTCTTTCTAGTCTATATCTCATTCGATGCTTAAGTGACCACAATGCTGTGTTTTAGATCGAGGACTTGGTTCATAAAATTAATGTATACCAACCACATTGAATACATGTTTTAGGCCTGCCTTTTACCAGATCATCAACACAGATATCCGGTTTTATTTAAAGTAACACCATGTGCAAATGTGTTTCTTCGGAAAAATGAATTATGGGTTACACCTATGATTCATTTTATGTTTAAACCAATATAGATAAGAAAACTTAGCATCTATTCTAGATCTAAGAATTTATATCTATATGCCCTTATTGATTCTTAATTCTCTTTAGGTTAGTTCCGAACACCACTAGGTTTCAGACATAAGTCTTTTCTCTAATAAACATTCTTTCAACTACTACCATAAAGATAGTGATGAAGAATTTCACTAGTGTCACTCTTTGTGGCATACTTGAACGGATTATCCACACATATATGATCATATCCAACAAGTCACAATCCTTCCTTACCAATACTGGTGAAGGATTTCATTAATCATACTATTCCAATAAACAAGATTTGTATCTTTCATTTAGCCCGAGGCTAAACTTTTACAAAGATCCTAACCACATGGATCTAAGCGATGCAAATGTTATTTACTTGGTCAAGTTTGATTATGCCATAGAGCTAATATATCCAAAACACTTTTGGATTTAAGAATCAATTGTTCATGATTGTCTTATTACTTATAACGAGCCTTTATGTATGCAATGATATGGATAAGTTTTGATAAAATCATCTCAAAATAATTTTTCAAAATTGTTTCAATTCTAAGTCATATCCATCGTCATCAAATGTGTATTTAAGCACTAAAATAGTCAAAATAACACAAAAGCATAGACATGGATCGAATTTGAAATGAAACTATTAAAATGAAATTTTTTTATAAAATACAAGATTCAAAAACATCCATCATCTCCAAAGGAGCATACACTAAAGTAGTTCTTGCCACGCAGGGCATACAAATAAAAGTAATAATAAATCCGGATTTAATGGCGAGACCAACGCTCCCATTTCTCTTGAAGAATACAATTAACAAAATTTCTTCTTCAGAGATCCGGTTCTTCAAGCTTTTTCCTTTTTACAACGAATAGACCTACACTTTGCAACAAAAAATAAATTTGTGACAAACGTGAGTCTTATAGCTCGGGTAAACATCCAGCTTATAAGGAATAGCAATGAAGTATAATCATAAATGTACCTCAAGTAGGAAAATTAACTTTCTCTTGTCTGAGAAGTTTTATATCCTTTCGGCACGAAGGGCAGGCATGACGGCCCCAATCCCCAAATCTACCGCAGAAGTAGCAAACCACCCCTTGTTGAGTCTCTTTAGGCACATCATCAATGTCCATAGACTCAAAACTTGAAGCAAGCTTGGAAACTCCAACTTCTTCTTTTAATGGGATCGATTTCTTCTTCTTCATGTTATGTTGTTCCTTAGAACCAAAAACAAGAGTGGATGAAGATGATGCATGCTTGGACATGTTAGATTCTACAACCTTCAACATTCCATGCAATTCATCTATAGACATTTCCTTTCCATGCATATGATAGTCCTTTATAAACTTTTCATATGTGGCGGGCAGAGACTGAAGTATGAAATTCACACCAAGCTCCCTCCCTATAGGAAAGCCTAATCGCTCCATCTGGTCCATGTATGATTTCATCTTCAAAACATGGGCACTTACACTCCCGCCTTCCCGCATCTTACAACCGGTTAGACTTTTAACACACTCAAAATGTTCTTGTCTAACTTGCTGTCAGAAAACATCCTTCAGCTTGTTAATCATGTCATACACAGTCATGTGCTCAAATTGCTTTCGCAGTTCCGAGCTCATACTTGATAACATGAGACTAGCAACATCGTGTGTATCCCGAACACGCTTTTCATACGCATATCGGATAGCCCATTCCGCATTGATAGCAGGTGGTTCAGGAAGGGGTTCCTCAAGAATGTGCAACTTAGACTCAGCACGTAGGACAATTCTCAATTGCCTAAGCCAGTCAACAAAGTTCACTCCCGTGAGTTTCACCCTTTGTAGAATCATACGAAGTGAAAAATTCGACGTGTTGTGGTTTTGATTCGACATCCTATATTAAAGTAGAGTACACGAATTAGTTAGTTTGATTTGAATCCTCGTTAAAATAATTACCCTTATCGTCTCGAAAAATATTTTAACAAGGGCTAAGAACCATATTTCACTCCAATTCATGACGGGGTTGCCGCGGATCACTTCATGGAGCTATTTAGGCCGATAACCACTTTACCGATTGCAATCTCTATTGCAACTCTTAGACACTTGCGGGATCCTACGACAACCATCGGTCGTTTGGCATGTTTGATCCCTACTAGCACCAATTCCAAATTAAAATTCTTGGTTGACTCGTGCTAAGCTCGACAATCACTCAAGGATTCTAATTTGTAATTGCAAATCGTCCAACAAGATACACGGTGATACCCCGACAAATACCGGCTCGTGCTAAGCTCGACAACCGATAATTTCAAGATCCCACACTCACCTTCCACACAGATCCACATGGAATAACTCGTGCTAAGCTCGACAATCACTCCATGCTTTACTAGATTTGGGTGGTGTCATCTTTTGGATGGTGCAAGATTTACGTTTTTATGAAAACGGGCTTTTGTTTTCGGCTTGGTTACTGATTAACTTGTTTAGTGACAAAACCTATTTTCACTAGCTGAGTTAATCTTGTATGTGAGCGCGCGAGAGAGTTGTAAACCATTTTTACCAAATCTCTTGTGATTTTATTAATTTCGAAAAAAAAATTTCTAGCATGCGAATCCTAAGCAAACCATGCAAGAATAAAATCACATCACACGCATATATACGAAATAAATTGGTAACCCTTGCCAAAATCCTATGCGTTCTTCCCGTGAGCCAAAACGGGTAGAACGTGGTCAACTAAGGGATGGAAGGTCTTCAATGCGAGCTCCCACTAGAACCGCTATCTCCAATGGACTTCATCGGCTTCTATGGACACGCTCCATCTCCTTCCGACTCCAAAGTGTATGTCTTCATCCAATTGTACAAAACATACAATAGAAATTTGAAATGGCGTACAAGCCACACTAATTTCCTATTTATCTAGTACAAATACACGGATGAATGAAATGGCATGCAAGCCACAATATTATTACAAATATAACAATTTTAATAAATATTACAGCCCATGTGATTAAAAATCACCAAATGCATCCAAACACACAAAGTCAACCACAAGGTCAAAGACAAGGTTACCAATTTCAAATCTATCACATACAACCAAACAAACAAGGTGGTAACAAAATTACCAAACACTAAACTGGAACAAATTTCCAGAATCACAAAAAGGCTAAAAATTCCCGAGACCAAAACTAATTTTAACTTTGAAAATTAAAACTGTTACAGCGCGTTAGCGCCGCTAACATTTATGAGTTAGCGCCGCTAACCCGAGGTTAGCGCCGCTAACCCTGTTCGAACAGAATACAACCATTTTGATTTCGGGATTTTTCAAGCCACCAAGTGCAGATCTAACATAGAGGTGGCTCTGATACCACTGTTGGGATTTCGTGGGCTCACAGCGGAAGCAAGGTACAAACAAAATAGCCCAAAGTACAAGCAATCAAAGCATAAAAACCGAAATCCCGCAAATGGACCAAACTCTATGTTCAAGAAATGCAACTGGAAAAGGAAGGAGGTTATACCTTTCTCCTTAGCTCCAGTAATCTCCATCCGTGGTGATGATCCTCCAAGAACGAAAACCCGATCTTCTATTGGGATATACCCCGGGAACAAGTCAAACCACTAGTGCTAGCAAGCCTTGTGATACATCAACATGAATATCACTTAGGAACAGCAACAATAAGGACCAAATGCCTTGAGCACTCTCTTGAACTCTCTCTTGATCACTTGGGCATCAAAGAGAATTTTGTGTATTCAAAACATAGAGAGAAAAAGTGAGAGAGAACCATAAAATAAGTTCACTTAACTCTCTCCTGCTCCAGAATCGTGTATTTACCTCACTCAACCGGCCAAGCATCGAGTAAATGAAACTCACATGCATTGGTTAGTTTTAGAGGTGGATTTGACAAAAGGCCAGCTGCAGGGTTAGCGGCGCTAACCAAGAGTTAGCGGCGCTATCTCAAAATGGTTAGCGGCGCTAACGGGGCCTGCCAATGATTTGACACAAAGTACATACAGCCGTAGCGGCGCTAACCTTTAGGACTTAGCGGCGCTAACCCTTTAAAGTTAGCGGCGCTAACGCGGCCTGCAATGTCAACTTTTGTCTTTTGACATATTTGGTCCCTAAACTTAAGTTGCTGTCAGGTTTGACCCCGGTGTATGACCCAATAGGCCCATTCATCATCAGCAGCGGTCTATGGCGTACGTACATTAGTGGGCATATCTCTAACAGTTGGTGGATTGGTGACATGGCTTGTTGAATATGTTGTTGAAGTTATGCACGTGTAACAAACCCGGAATCACGAAGACTTCCGGTTGAAGTACAAGCCACATAGGCAGTACTACCTACTGGAGCAGCAGTGATATTGGCTCCAGCAGGATTTCCTTCCAATCCTCGAATGGAACCTTGAAAGGTACCACCTCTGGAAGTTGGGGAGACTTGTTGAGCCAACAAGCTCAGTGCATCGATTGTTACCCTGTGTTGATCAAGATATGCGGAAATCCGCGGTGTGTCAAATCGTGCATCAAAAGGAGTCGAGGACGAGGGAGACGGTCCTCTTTGTTCAATAGGTCCAACACCCAATTGGGGTTGACCTAGTGTATGTGATATAACCATGTGCAATAAAGTCGGAGTCTGTTGAGAGACACCGTAGTAGCTTGGTGGGGCAGAAACTTGCATGGGTGGGATCACCGCAACTTGTTCAATATGAGGCCCAGCAGTGCTAAGCCCCATAGCAGATGTGGCTTCCCGGCTTTCTGGGTTTGGTGAACCCTCAGCACTCACTTTTTCTTTTCTCACCTCCTCTCTATCACTCACACTCCTAACAACAAAACTACCTTCATCATCACCGCTACCAGCATCATACCCCGCATATTGATCAGGTTGAAGGGGAGAGTCAGAGGTGACAGAACTAGTTTCAACGGATAGGCTAAGAGTTGGAGAAGTGACTGGAATGTCATGCTCTGGGGCTATAATGGCCCTGCTAATGATAGGAATGGTGGTTGTTTGAGCAGTTGAAGTCAAAGGAATAACCAGACCACCAGGTTGTGGAATGACCTGAGTAGTTTGAACGGGGTGAGTCTGTTCGGGAGAGGTAGTTTGAACTCAACACCTTCACCTTCTTCTCCACCCCTCTCAGAATTTTCTCTCTCCTCTTCCCCCTCAGCATCTCCCGTAGATTGCTGAGGCCTATTCTCTATATCCAAACCAGGTGCTACTCCTCCATGGACAGGTATGACCGGTTCTGGCACAACCATGGGAGGTATTCCTACAATCTCCCTATAACTCTTAACAATATCATTCTGCTCACACAGATCTAAGAGAGATACAGGGAAGGGTCTTGGAATTGGTAGATTAGCAGGAACAGCAGGTTTTATATGCAAGAAAAGTTTTGGGATAATAGAAGGTAAACCTGTCCGTCGAGGAATTTCAGCATTTCGATCCATTACATGCTGGATGATCATTGGTAGAAAGCGGTGGTAATGCAGCATGTTTGCATCCTTCTGCTTTTGTGAGTTCTTCCTAAGCATAGTAGCTTTGATGTCCTGGAAGAGAAGAAATGCATAAACCACATGTATATGAGTTGCAGCTGCTACAAAGATTTTGAGTTGATACTCCGTTGGGAATTCGTAGCCTGAATGCTTTGGAGTGAGACATCTTTGAAGAACCGTCATGAATGTATTATACTTTGGATGCAAGCCGGTGCGTTTGAATTGACCTTTATTGGTGAGCTCACCAGCATATCTCATTTCCATTATAGCTGTAAGACATGCATCCTCATCAGGGATTTCCTCAAATTCTGTAGCTGGAGGTCTGCTGACTGCGGTGGGCAGTTCAAAGATTGTTCTGAGGCGATTTAGTGGAATGTCAACTTGAAATTCATCAACCTCAGCATGAATGACCTCCCTTCCTCTTTCATTGATACGGACATCACAAGTCTTCCAAAATTGTTGAACGTATAACTCGGGAACATGTGTGCCTGTTGTAGCTGGGTTATATGTCAGGAGGTGGTTCAGGGGGTGGATTTTGAGAATCTCAGTGACAATGGGGTAGGATGGGTTTTTAAGTTTGTTGAGGTCAACATAGTGATTGTTTTCATGAGAGTCAGTGTTAAGAAACTCGGCTCGGGGCATGATCTCCTCTGGGTCACGTACAACTTGTGTCATCTTATCTGTCAAAGAGATAAAACAGTTAAAATAAAAATAAAGAGATATGCAAGAAAACAACATTCAGCTTTGATTATTTGGTCAAACTTTGATAAGTGAGCAAAAGTTGACCAAGTTAACCAATGTTGACTAAGGTTGAAAAAATGTTCAAACACCCTAAGTGTTGGACCCTCATTGTGTAGAGAATGATTTTCAGCATAAAAAAATTGTTTTGACACTTTTAATATAGCAATTAGATAGAAATAAAGAAATTTGCAGTACTGAAGCATGTTCCAAAAATCATCCTAACACCATTTTCTAGGCCATATTTGAAGTGTTTAGTGAAAACTCATACATCTCAAGAACACGAATAACACTTTTTGAGATTTTTGATATATTTTTGTATCAAAGTGTTCCCCATATGTTTAAACATGCCATCGCAAGTTAAGTTTCACCAACGGAGTTTGTTTCGTGTCCTAAAAGATCATACAAAGTCTTGCAAATCTCATCGCATTCGGAAGTTCTAGGGCCAAAAATCACCTTTTTAACTCAAAATTTTCAAAATGTAAACCGTACAAGTTGTTACCTTTGTGATTAGGAGTATTTTGATGTAAAAAGAGTAAATTTTGGCAGAGTAACGAGATGTTTTTCGAAATAAAGTAACCAAATCGAGAGAGTGTTTGTGAGATTTGAAAGTTTGAACTTGTGAAGTGACCGATGGGGGATGGGTCGGTTATAAAGTAAATAAGACACGTGTCACTCGTTGATTGGACCGAGAACGTGTAAAAAACACGGCTGATAGGTAAAATTGGGCGGCTGATAGAACTGTTGAATCGCATGCGATTAACTCTTTGGTGTGTTAATCGCATGCGAATCACCCTTTGGTTAATAGCATGCGAATCACTCTGTTTATCAATCGCATGCGAATCAACCCTTGCATGCGAATCAACCTGTTTATCAATCGCAGGCGAATCAACCATTGCATGCGAATCAACCTGTTTATCAATCGCATGCGAATCAACCATTGTATGCGAATCAACCTTTGTTTATCAATCGCATGCGAATCACCCATTGCATGCGAATCAACCTTTGTTTATCAATCGCATGCGAATCACCCCTTTCATGCGAATCAACCTTTGTTTATCAATCGCATGCGAATCACCCCTTTCATGCGAATCAACCTGTTTATCAATCGCATTCGATTAAGTCATATTTGCTATCAAATTGTTTGAATCGCATGCGATTGAACCAATACTTGAGAAATTTATGAATAATCAAGATATATGAATTTTGAGATTTGAAAATTTAGTTTTTCAGATATGGTTGATTTGAATGTTTGTATGACACACTCCCCCTAGACTTTTGCATCTGTTTATGAAAAAATTCTCAAGATTTAGGAAGTGTATCAGTTGTATACTCCTCCCCCAACACATGTGCAGTATCAGTATGTGTATAATTTTCCTCCCCCTACACATAGGATACATGTGTGTCACCAGAAATTCACTCCCCCTTGAATATTGCATCATGAAGCTGCACAAAGAACAAATAGTGTAACACCTACTCTAAACCAAAAGGAAATGAAAAATGGAGCAACAGTATGTTATATTTTCAAGTTGAGCATGCCTAACTTGGATACCAATTCAGTGAAGCGAATTTCGTCTAATGGTTTGGTAAACAAGTCAGCTAGCTGATTTTTAGTAGGAACATACTGGAGTTCAATTAATCATTTCTCAACGTTATCTTTTATGAAGTGATAACGGATATCAATATGCTTAGTTTTAGAGTGGTGTACCGGATTGCAGGAGATGGCGATGGCAGACTGAGAGTCGCATAAAAGTGGAATTTTGTCATACCTGAGGCCAAAGTCTGATAACTGTGTGCATATCCAAAGACTTTGTGAACAACACATTGCAGCAGCAACATACTCAGCCTCTGGTGTTGAGGTGGATACATAGTTTTGCTTCTTGGAGGCGCAGCAGACTAAACGATCACCCAGAAAGGGTACACTGCCAGAGGTGCTTTTCCTATCAATTCTGCAACCGGCATAGTCAGCATCTGAGTAAGCATGTAGATCCAGATTTGAATCTTTTGGATACCATAGACCTAAATCCATAGACTCTTTAAGATATCTGAATATCCGCTTGACTGCCAGAAGATGTGACTTTTTAGGGTTTGCCTGAAATCTGGCACAGAGACAGGTAGAGAACATGATATCCGAACGACTAGCAGTGAGATACAGTAACGATGCAATCATCCCACGATAGTTTTTCAGATCTACAGGAGAACCATCAAGATCTGCTGAGAGTTGTGCCTTAGCAGCCATCGGTATGGATATGGGTGTGCAGTTAATCATATCATACTTCGTGAGAAGATCATTGATGTACTTTGATTGGAAAATAAAGCTGCCATGACTTAACTACTTCACCTGGAGTCCGAGAAAGAATGACATCTCCCCCATCATACTCATTTGGAATCTGTTTGCCATGGTTTTAGCAAACTCGTCACTGTATTTTGGATTTGTGGATCCAAAAATAATATCGTCCACATATATCTGAACCAAAATCTTATCCCAACCCTTTGTCTTTGTGAAGAGAGTGGTATCAGTCTTCCCTTTGGAGTAGCCTTTACCAATCAAATATTTAGATAAGACGTCGTAACATGCACGCGTAGCTTGCTTTAACCCGTACAAGGACTTATCTAAGATATAAACATGATTTGGATGTTTTGAGTTGATGAAACCCTCAGGCTGCGAGACATAAACTTCTTCTTTAAGTACACCATTAAGAAAAGCTTTCTGTACATCCATTTGGAAGACACGAAATCTTCTAGAGGCTACATAAGCAAGAAATAACCGTATGGCTTCAATTCGAGCAACAGGGGCAAAAGTTTCATCATAGTCAATGCCCTCCTGTTGATTGTATCCCTTAGCAACCAACCTAGCTTTGTTACGTATGACCACTCCATCCGAATCCCGTTTGTTCTTCAATACCCATTTAGTTCAAACAACAGATTTGCCATATGGAAGAGGAACTAATCACCAGACTTTAACACAATCAAATTGGTGTAATTCTTCCTGCATGGCAATTACCTAATCTGGATCATCTAATACGTCACAAGTTTTGGTGGGATCAATTATGCTTAAGAAACCCGAGAATTGGCATTCGTTTGCTGTTGCGGATCGTGTTTGAATGCCAACTGAAGGATCGCCGATGATGTTCTCTTCAGAGTGATGTCTGGTCCACTTAATTTCATGTGAAGTGGAAGAGGAAGGAATGAGATCTTGTAAATGGCGTGCTTCTTCTTCATCTTCTGGAGAGAAATGTGGGTCTGAATCAAACACAGGAGGGCTCTCTGGGTCAAGAATCTGAGAAGTCACCGGGGGACAAGTGACAGAAACAGAAGTTGAATCCTCAGTGTATAGATCTGCAAATGGATTCGTCTCAGTGACCGTAGGAGCCGTTAGAGTAACACTTGTTTGAACAACTGTGTCGTTCCTGTCGTCAGTTAAAATAGGAGAAAATTCAGGTCTAAAGAAATCATACAAAAAATCAAGATGTATATTTGAACTGGATGGATTGTCTGATTCTTTATTTTGAAGTGCAGGTCCTGAACAGGTATGTTCAGAAGAATTAACTGTTGATTTAGGTGGAAAATCTGTAACATTCAATGTATCATCAAATGTTACGTTGATACTTTCAACAGTGCTCTTTGTACGTTTGTTAATAACTCTGTAGGCTTTGGACGCAGTAGAATAACCTAGGAAAACAGCATTATCCGCTTTGGGAGCAAATTTTCCTAGATTATCCTTGTCATTTAGTACAAAACACCTATTACCAAATACATGGAAGTATTTGATATTAGGCACTATGCCATTGGCTAGTTCATATGGAGTTTTATTAAAGCGTTTGTTAATGAAAGAGCGGTTCTGCGTGTAGCAGGCAGTGTTGATTGCTTCAGCCCAGAAGGAAGGTGGGAGACCGGAATATGAAAGCATTGTTCGGGCAGCTTCAACCAAAGTTCTATTTCTTCGTTCCACTACACCATTTTGTTGTGGTGTGTATGCAGCAGAGAACTGGTGGCTGATTCCCACAAGGTCACAGAAGCTCTTCAGAGTACTGTTTTTGAATTCCGTTCCATTGTCTGTTCTGATAGAGACAAAACTCTGACTATGCTAGTTCTGTTGTTGTTTGATGAAGGAAATGATTGTTGGAGTGGCTTCATCTTTTAAGAGCATAAATTTGACCCAAGAATATCTAGAGTAGTCATCCACCATGACTAAAATATACTTCTTCCTATTCTTGGACTGGATTCTCATAGGACCACACAGATCCATGTGCAGGAGTTCCAAAGGCTTCTTAGAGCTAAATACTTGTTTAGATTTATGAGAAGCTTTCTTCATTTTTCCTTTTTCACAATCTGCACATAGATGATCCTTCTTAAACCTTAACTTCGGAATGCCTCTCACCAAGTCACCAGTGACTAATTTGTTAATATTTTGAAAGTTCATGTGAGAGAGTTTTTTGTGCCAGCCAAGTCAGATCCGTAGATGCTTCGGACAGTAGACACACAGAGGTAGGAGAGTCATATTTTTCCAAGTCAATGGAATACAGGTTAGAGTTTCTGGAACCTTCAAGCAACTCATCTCCATTTTCAGCTAAAACTGAGCATTTGTTCTTTTTGAACACAACCTCTAGGTCTTTATCACAGAACTGTCCAATGCTGAACAAGTTATGACCCAACCCTTCAACATATGAGACTTTGTTGATCTTGATGTGCTTCTTCTCAATGTCTCCGTACCCCATTATTGGTGCAACATTAACCTTCCCAAAATGTACATTCCCGGAGTACTTAGGAACATAATTCTTGAGAAGACTTTTGTTGCCGGTCATATGTTTGGTACAGCCGGAGTCAAGGTACCACAAGTGAGGCACCTGCAAAAAGAGAATAAATCACTTTTAGGTACCTATATCTGAATGGGTCCTTGATTGTTAGTCCCTAGAAGTGATTGAGTGGTGATGTTGTCTTCCTGTGGTGGTGAAACTTCTACTGATCTATTCTTGAGTACCCATGTAGATTTAATCTGGTGTCGTGAAGGAATAGATTTGGAAGAAATTGGCTAGAAGAAAGTTTCTTTACCACTGTAGGTTTGACAGTTGATGGAATCGGAGGTTTTGGATTCGGAAGAGTTGCGGAAGCGTTATGTTTGTGAATCCATGTTTGCGAGGAATTCTTAAGAATTCTCTATGGCCTCGGTGCATCAACTTGCTTTTGCTGAACTGGAGCACTTCGATTAGTAGGTTTTGCTACTCGTTGAATGGATGATGGCTTGGGTTTTGAAGGTTTGGAGATTTTGGAATGTGAATTGCGAGAACGCTTTTGAGAATGCAAGTGTTTTTCCTGTGCAATCCACGCCCTTTTAAATGCTTCATAGCCCTGCCATCTGTAGACTTCCAGTTCCTTGATCGTGAGCAATCGGTTGGATTTGTTTAAGCGTTTAAGTGCATGAGATTGACGAGTGGTGATCCATTGATTAATGATGTAGCCTTTTGAATTTAATAATGGAACACAGACTTGATTAGCATAAAAATCAGTCCAATCAGCACATGGTTTAACACCTTAAGACTTTCGCAATTGATCATAACAACAATTAAATTCACAGTGTTCATGAGTACAACCATCACTTATACAAAACATGGTAGAAGCAGTTTTGCCTTGTGAGCTGGAATGATTACAAACATAATCAAACATCAAAACGTTTTGACAGACAGGTTTCAAATTTGAACACCTCCTAGTGGATCTAGGAATAGCTCTTTTCCATGATGTATTTATTTCAAACTTCTTGTTTCTAGCCTTCTTCACATCTGCAGATTAGAATGAAGTCGTGGTCGACTGGCTGCAGCTCGTGATGATTCAGGTATGTCTAAGTGCACACGAGAACTGTGATTAGAAGTGGAAAGTTGCTTTGGTTTGTAAATCTGTTTAATTTTAAGATTTGTTACCTCAGTATGATTAACAGATTTTACTAGTTTGACATTTTGAGAAGATGTAGACACATGTTTGGAACCTTCAATTCGTTCATCTAATATGGTTCCCTGTGGTGAGAAGGTAAATGGAGTGGGTGGTTCCAGTGCAGTTTCGACCTCTTTGATTCGTTCAAGCAATTCAAAATTTTCTTTGCACAAGTCGTCAATGATCTTGCCATCAAGATTGAATACTGTTTGGAGACGCTTGTGGAGGATGGCATTTTCTTGAACTAGTAGAGAGGGTTCAGATGTGGTTTCTGATTTGAAGGCTTTGGTAAGATCATCTTGAACTAGATGAGTGAAGCAAAACTCCTGTAAGGTTTGAAACCTTTGATGTAATTCCTTGTGGGGAATGTATTCAACAGTGGGCTTTGGTGAAACAGGAGAGTAGAGTTCTTCATCAGAATAGACAGAAGATGGAACATCAGTATCAGATGATGACGTGAGACAGGTGAGGTATGAGTCATTGAGATTAGAGTAGTCAAATGGAATTGCAGTTCTGAGATTAAGGGTTCGTTTGACATCTTCTTCAATACGTTCCTCTTCTTGACCAATAAAAACCATCCGTTGGGTAAGGTCTTCACCAAACAGATCAACATTATATAATTGTTTGGACGTAATCTTTCTCAATTTGAAGCCCAGCCCATCGAAATTCCATCTGGAGAAAGGACGTTCCTTTTCTTTGTATTGAGAGATGGTCTGTTCACTTTGATCACGTTTGGACAGAAGATACTCAGGTTCATTGATTCTAGAGTAAAGAGTACTGAGTTCATTCCTAAATTCATTTTTGAGAATTTCTGAATCCTTTTCAGCACATACACATTCTGCTTTAAGATCTAGTATAGTGCTATTTGTCTTATCGGTTAATTCTAAGAATTCAGATTCTTTCACAGCTAATTGAGACTTAAGGCTAATTAAATCGTTGTCTAACTGTTTAATTACTATTTGTGCCTCTTTATCTTTGTTGCGTGAAACATCTTCTAGAACTTGATTTCTAGTCTAACTATATTACCTGATTTTCTAACTCTTTCATTCGGATTAATATGGTTTGTATGTGTTCATGTTAAAAACCCATATTATAGTTAGAGTTAGAAGATACCTTCCCGCTTTCCAAGCTTTCCTCATCTGAATCAGAGAGATCATCACCATTATCATCCTCTCTACTTCCTCCACCATTGTGAGCCATTAAATAGAACTGTGCATGATCTTCACCATCCAGATCACTGTCCGATTCTGTATCATCCAAGAACTGATCTTCTTCTACTAGCAGCGCATTCCCAGCCTGTCTTTGTTTGAACAGACGGTACTTCTGCCGATAGTATTCTGCATCTTTGGTCTTTTTCATGGGACAGTTCCGGATTAGATGCCCTGATCTTCCATAGTTGTACCACTTGGGGTCGGTTTTCTTTTCCTCCTTCTTCTCATCCCTCTTGTACCTTGGCTTGTCAACAGGAGCAGCTCTTTTGGGTCTCCTTGAACCTGATGTGAACCGTTGTCTATTGTTAGTCTTGCTGAAACGGTTCATGAAGTTCTTGTTGGCCACTGTGAGATCTTGAAGTGCAGCTTCTATTGAATCATCATCATCATTATCATGATCAGAATCACTGAGAACCACTTGTTTAAGTTTCAAGGATCTTGATGATGTTTCCTTATGGATTCTGTCAGCCACCACCAAGCCAAGAGGGTCAGCAACTGGTTGTTTAGGGAGAGATTGCAAGATTTCATCTTGGTACTGATTGAGATCTTCGAAGATGTTGTGGAAGGTGACCGATGTAAGATCTTTATTTATCTGTTTGTAAAGTCTGGCATAGCCTTTCCACTCAGAACCTAATGAATTCAAAAAAACACAGTTCAAATCAAGGTCAGTTCTGACAATTTGATTAGATCTCATTTCATTTTGCAGCTTGCAAAATCTCCCATATGTTTCAGAGAGCAGTTCATTTTCTCGAGCCTTTAAGTCATGATAGTTGTTGACTAGCTGAGTTCGTTTGATGTATTCTCCTTGCTCAGTTCCCTGAAGTTGTTTCTTGATCTCATCCCAGATTTCCTTGGTTGTGCCCAAGCTATCTATTTTGAGATAGATTTCTGATGAGAGGCCCTGCTTGAGGTAGTACTTGGCCAGTTTCTTAGCTTTCTTTGTTTCTCTTTCTGTAGTGGTCATCTCATCATGAGTCTTCTCTCTTTCATGTCTGGGAATGCCTGGGTTGTTGTCTGGATCTGCTTCAACTACCCTCATGAATTTGGTGTTTCCTTTGTTGATGCATTCAATCATCTTGTCACCGAAGAGTTCGTTGTGCTCGAGGAAGTCCATGAACCTTCCTTTCCAGACATTGTGTTCCCCCCGAAACAAAACAGGAGGTTTTGTATCGGTGCCAATGGACATCATTTCATTTGTACTTGACATGATTAGTGATGTTTGTGAGAAATGATCGTTCACTTGTAAGATGGTTTGATTGTTCGAAAACTTGACCTGATTTTAAAGTGATTTGAATGATTGATTAACGAACTATGTCTGTTGAATTTCAATTTTGAATTAGATCTTAAAAGATTAAATTCAACTTTGAACTAAAAAGACTTGAGGTAATGTAATCCACCTTTGAATTAAATCTGATTTAAATTAAATTCAATTATGAATTAGATTGTTTGATTAAGTCCGAATGTCTTAGAGTTCCTTAATTCAAGTCTAAAGAATCAATCACTTGTCCAAGTATAAGGAATAACTGATTGGAATTTGTCTTATCGAGTGCGAAAACAGGTCAATCGAATGCGATTAGGTGTCCTTGAAAACAAGCAGAATAAGAACTTAGTATTGATGGTTAATTGAATGCGAATCAATCCTGTTTCATCAAACACTTAGAAAATAAACTGTTAGTCCTTACAATCAAATGCGATTGCCAATAGAGTCAGTGAATAGCATAGAAATAAGAGTTAATCGCATGCGAATCAATAAGAAACTTAGAAAACCTTTCAATCGCGTGCGATTAAAGTGTTGATACTTAGAAAAATTTAATCAGATGCGATTCCTAGGGAATGAGCCGGCTGATAGGGTATCAATACAGATCCGGCTGATAGAATACCAAGTGTGAATCGAGAGTGAATGCCTTTGAAGATCAGGCTGATAGAATATCAACACTTAACAGTTCCTTGTGACTCTATAAGCCGCACAACCCAATCGCGTGTGATAGGGGATCTGGCAGATAGAGTATATGTGTCCTTTTCAAATCAGATTGCCATACCCTGAATAGTGTCTAACCACTTGTACTTGATTGGTATGGCAAGTACTTGATTTTCCTTGTACAACACTTAATCTATTATGAATTTATAATTAAATAAATTACAAAATACGACTTCTTCTTCTTCAAGTTGTACTTTCAGACCAAGAACACCATAAATGCTTAAATACCCAGAAAATTTAATGTTGAAAAAGTGGAAATTTAATGACCTTCTTGACTTAATGCTTATAAAAACACCCACGGTTTGTGTTTTTCTTCAAAGAATGTTTTGTAATCTTTGTAAGACTATCGAAACAACTCAAAGGAAAGTTAAAGAAGATGTAATTTATACCTTTAATGAGTTCTATCTTTAAAAGTCGTTTGAGCTTGAGTTTATCTTGAAGAAAACTGACGTTCTTGGGCCCTTGCAAGACCGAGAGCTTTTTCTTCTTAGAAGCTTGAACACTTCGAGATTTTGTTGTCTTCTTTCGAACAATCACGAGCCAAAAACAAGTTTGGCTCTGATACCAATTGATGGTCCCGTAATATGATACGGATGAAGCAATGCAAGATGTTAATCTTGTAGTATGAGTTAGTGTGTGTATTCGGTTTCTAGAGAGAGAGCCGAGAGATAGTGTTGAGAGCCAAGAACACAAGTAAGTAATATGCAAAGCTTACTTAGAAATGTAGGGGAAATGCCTTTATATAGCATTTCCCCAACTTTGAGTAATTACATATTACACCCCTCACTTTAATATTTCTAACACCTAGTATTGCCGACCCTCTTGAGGTATTTTGTGACAACGAGGGTGTGGTTGCTCTAGCAAAGGAACCAAGGTCTCACCAACGCACGAGGCATATTCCGCGGAAGTATCATTACATGCGGGACGTGGTCGAATGTGGAGACACTGTCATCAGCAGAGTACACACGGATAGCAATGTGGCGGATCCGTTCACCAAACCATTATCACAAGCAAAGCACGATGCTCATACACGTGCTATTGGGATTAGATTTGCTAGTGATTTGTATTGATTATGTATTTGGTTAGTGTATTTGATGTATTTACCCTTTTGTTAATTTGAAGCAGTATTGTATTTATTGTATTTATTGATTATTAAATTAGATTTAGTAATACGCAAGTTGCGGGTATTTCTGTAAATCTTTACTGTGTTCCAACTTAGCATGTTTTGCTCTTCCCTGAATGTGTTTGCATTCTAAATGTCCACAGTCGGTCATTCTTAACGGGAAGGAAGTATGAACTAAGACTGAGGGAAGTAATTGGTTATGTGTCCAATGGGGATTGGGACACGGGGACGTAATTCTTCGCCTGTACTTGAAAGTGTTTCAAGTGACTGGATGACCTACACCTGATTTTACTATATGGTACATGTCATGAGTGAATCAGGATGATAATATCAGTTCGTCATCAAACTGGAGATGCACGTAGCTGCATCACTTTTGTTTGCTTTGTTTTAGTTGCTTTCAAACGCAGTCCGTAATTGGCTGTTATAAAGCGAGTGATTGAGCAGAGTATGATCACTGTGGTGGGCAGTGTATTCAAAGGAATTTGTTCATCTGTTTAGAGAGATATCCTTGGGTCCCTCGATGATTGGTCGCTGACACCAAAATGCATGGCCATGCTCAAAGCTTGCAATAATTTATGATTGATTGCAACTTGTATATTTTGGTCACCACCAGTCTAGATCGAGAAACATAACCGTGAACGTACGGAGAATGAATTTGTTCCATTTCTAGTGTTCACCTGGATATCGCGAACAAAAGGATGATTGATCACTTATTAATAGGACCATTTCACACGGGCTGCAGTTTGGTTTTTGCGCTGAAGACAAAACCCATACTGACTTGGGGCAGAGATGTCTTACTAGAGGCAACTCTCTGTTTGTGATGTATTGGGTACGGTGAGTCATGTGCAAGTGGGAGTACGTTGGAGTATGCCCACTGACACACGTACGTTAAATGATCACTGCCGATGATGTATGGGCCTATCGGGTCACACGCCGGGGGATGATCTTGACAACAACCTAAAAGATGAGGGTGAGAAAGGATAAATAATGATAGTTGGTTTCCTGGACGGGGTTAGCGACGCTAACCCAGACGTCGCTAACGCAGCCGTGTTAGCGGCACTAACCTTAAGTGGTTAGCGGCGCTAAGTTTCGGTGGTTAGCGGCGCTAACCCTGCCTAACAGAAACAACTTTATTCCTTTCACCTCCTCTCTGCACTAATGCATGGCTAGCCATCATTGAGTCCTGGCCGATCTTGGGGAGACCTGGGGTCAGTTCATGGCTTATAAAACTCCTTCATTTGTCTCTCTTGTGGGTCTCTTGGCTTATGCTACATTTCACCCACTTACAAAGAAAACTAAGGTAGTTCTTCCAAGAGAGAAAAGGCAAGAGAGTTTTCTGGTGGTTTTTAGGTTGTGTTCCAGAAGTACTTTCATACAAGGAAGAGTGTTTGGGGGTGCTAGTACACCAAGGTCACGTTTCATCTCGGGGGGGACTTGGATGGCTCAAGAAGAAGGGGACAAAGCTTGGAGCAAGGCACACACAACTGACAAGACATCAAGGGTATAAATCTCTCTTTCTCTTCTGGTTTTAGTTGCATTACTTGTTGTAGAGTTTGGTACACTATGGGGTTCACTTTGTTGTTTTTTTTATCTTGAAAATTCGATTTATTTGCTTGCTGCTTCCGTTGCGTTGTACCACGAACCCCAACAAATGATTAATTGAATATACTTACATTGTGTATATATGAATATAGAATTTTGAAGTGTTTAAGGTTCCTAATGCATATGTACATAGGATTATTAGTACCTTGAGTGTTTAGATAATCTTAACTAAGACATATAAGATTTGCATGGTCATGTGTGGCACACCATGCCTTAGAATTTGTATATGATGTATGTGGTTGTAATATTTGTGTCCGGTAATATTTTTGAGCCTTTTAGACCTATGTGATGTGTTTGGTTGATTAAATTAACGTATTCATTTATTTGGTGGTTTATACCACTTTGGTTTGTAATAATTAATTTATTTTTTTTGGTTTGTATATTTAAAGACTTGCATGCCAATTTCTATTCTTTGTAATTTGTAGTATAAGCTTAGAATAGTACATTGTGGCTTGCATGCCATTTCCTTTTAAATTTGTAAATTGGAAAAGGAAGACCGAAGCAACCAACAAGGACCATGGAGGGTGTCTTGGGGGACTTGGATCCAGAGGTCGGTGAGAGACGCAATGGATCAAGTGGGAGAGCACACATCAAAGTCTTGGATTTTTGTCCTTAGTAGACTTTTTCTTGCCCATTGGCTCATGGGAAAGATGCATAGGGTTTTATGGATCGTTACCGGACTCATATGCATGCCTGGTTGATTTTATTTTGTGCATGGTTGTTTAGGATCTTCGCATGCTAGAAAACTTTTCAAAATAATAAAACCAAAGTGTTTTAAATTGGTTTACAAACTCCTCGCGCTACATACATAAGAAATGATTAAAAACGTTTTAACCGGAAAAACAAAATCCCGTTTTTCAAAAGTAAATCTCACACCACGGGTAAGATGACACCGCCCGAATCTAGTGAAACAAGATTGGTCGTCGAGCTCTAGCCGAGATCGGTTTTGCGTAACTGTGTGGAAGGCGCGTGGTGAAATTCGCAAGGTCGGTTGTCGAGCTCTTGCCGAGCCCGCCATTGGGCTAGAGTACCACCGTGTATCTTGACGGACGATTTACAATTCCAAGACTTAAAAACGCATTTGTAGTTATCGAGCTCTAGCCGAGCTATCAAAGTGAATTAATGAGGAATTGGTGTGGAGGGATTAAACATGCCAAATAGGTGTTATGAGTACCTAGGATCCCACAAGTGTCTAAGAGTTGTAGTCACGGACTACAATCGGTAAAATGTTTACCGGCCTAAAATAGCTCTATGAAGTGATCCGCGGTAAACCCATCATGGATTAGGGTGTTTTGAGGTTCTTGTCCCTTGTTAATATAATTTGTTTTTATAACAAGTAGGTAATTATGTAAGAAGGATCTAAATATGTCATAACTAACCGAACTCGTAATTTGCTTGTAAATGACATCTACTAGCAACACCAACACAAGCAACATGTCATTCCGTCCGTTTTTGGAGAAGGAAAAACTTACCAGACCCAATTTCATGGATTGGCAAAGGACTTTGAGAATTGTCCTACGCCACGAAATGAAATTATAGGTCCTTGAGTCAACTCTTCCGGAGTCTCCGGCAGCCAATGCGCCAAGGGCCTTGAAAGACGCGCATGAAAAGCGTGTCAAAGACACAAATGATGTCACCTGCCTAATGCTTACGACCATGAGTCCCGAATTGCAAAGGGAATTCGAGAAAGTGAATGCATATGAGATGATTTCTCAGCTGAAGGACATGTTCCAACAGCAAGCAATGCAAGAGCTTTATGAATGTGTTAAGGCTTTTGTCGGTTGCAAGATGCCGGAGGGCGGCAATGTGAGCTCCCACGTCCATAAGATGAAAGGGTACGTAGACCAACTCGACGAGTTGTGCTTTCCCATGGGGAAAGAGTTGGCGGCTGAAATAATCCTTCAATCTTTGCCTCCTTCATATGGACCGTTCATTGTGAACTTCAATATGCATAGTATGGATAAAACCATTATGGAATTGCATGGCATGCTCAAGACTACCGAGTCCGAGCTTGCCAAAGCAAAGCCCTCCACCTCCACTGCCGTCCTAGCCATCAACCAGGGTGTCAAGAAGCGGAAGCAGCCCGCTTCGGCCTCGAAGGGCAAGGGGAAGGGGAAAGCCAAGGCCAATGGGCCGAAGCCCAAACCTAACCCAACCCCGGAGCCAAAAGGGAAGCAAGTGGCTACTGCTGCCACCTCACTAGAAGAGGCAACCTGCTTCTTCTGCGAGGAGAAGGGATACTACCGGCATAATTGGCCCAAGTACTTGGAGGAGCTCAAGAAGCCACGAGCAAAAGGTGTCGTTGCCTCCGGTATGTACATGATTGAACTCCATAACACCTCTACTTCTAACGCCTGGGTTTTAGAAAGAGGGCGTGGTACTAATTTTTGTAATAAACTGCAGGTACTAAGAAGAAGTAGGGACTTGGTTGATGGAGAGCTGGATCTCATCATGGGAAACAAGGCGGTTGTCCCGGTTGTGAAGATTAGGAGTGTGGAGCTCGCCTTTCCATCTGGCTTATCTATTGTTTTGTATGATGTATCTTATTCACCGCATGTGGCTAGAAACATTATTTCCTTATATGCTTTGTATGACAATGGTTTTGATTTTAAATTTGAGAATGGTAGCATCTTATGTTACAAGAATCATGTCTTTTATTTTAAAGCATCTCCATGTCATGACATATATGAGATAAGCGTAAGCTTGCAAAACAATAGAGCAATCATGAAAGTTGATTCAGGATCCAAAAATATTTTGGATAAGTTTGTTAGAAATATGCCCATTAATGCACGTACGCCCTATCGACCGTTGCTGATGATGTATGGGCCTATTGGATCATACACCGGGGCCAAACCTGACAGCAACTAAAGTAAATGGACAAAAAATCGCAAAAGACAAAAGTTGACTTCGCAGGCTGCGTTAGCGCCACTAACTTTAAGGGTTAGCGCCGCTAAGTCTTAATGTTTAGCGCCGCTATGGCTGCATGTACTTTCTATCGTATCACTAACAGGCCGCGATAGCGCCGCTATCTATAAGAGGTTAGCACCGCTAACTCTTATTGGTTAGCGCCGCTAACCCTGCATGTGTTTTTTTGTCCAATCACCTCCCAAGCTGGCCAATCGATGTGTGACTTGTGTATTCCACTTTGGCCGGCTAAGAAGAGTTATATGTGTATCTGGAACTTAATTAGAAGGAGTTAGTTGTTGTTTTTCCTCTCAAGGTGAAAAACACATACACATATCATACTCTAAAGTGCAAGATTGACTTTGAGAGTTTGTAAGAGAGAGTTCCAGAGATTTGGTCTCATTATTGTTGTTCCTAAGGTGATATTCAACATGAAGTATCACTAGAGGCTTGCTAGCACTCGTGGTTTGGCGTGTTCCCGGGGTACTACCCAATAGAAGATCCGTGTTTTCGTTCTTGGAGGATCATCACCACGACCCTTGAAGTTTCTGGAGCTAAGGAGAAAGGTATAATCCTCTTTCCTTCTTTCCTTGTTGCATTTCTTGAACATAGAGTTTGGTCCATTTTGGGATTTCTTGTTTTTATGCTTTGATAGCTTGTACCTTGGGCTTTATTTGTTGTACCTTGCTTCCACTGCTAGCCCACGGAATCCCAACAGTGGTATCAGAGCCACCTCTATGTTAGATTTGCACTTGGTGGCCTGAAAAATCCCGAAATCAAAATGTTTGTTTTCTGTTCGAACTGGGTTAGCGGCGCTAACATCGAGTTAGCGGCGCTAACTCTTAATAGTTAGCGGCACTAACGTGCTCTGACAGTTTTCACTAGTACAAAAAAGACCTTTAGTCACACTTTTCCAAAACATAACAGTCACACTTTTGATTTAAATTGTGACTATAGGTAATTTTTTCAATTTTGTCATACTTTTAGTCACATTTTATTTTGTTTGTGTGATTATTACATAGTAAGTAAATACCTTTAGTCACACTTAAACATAAAAACGTGACAATATTAAAATAGTAAATACCTTTAGTCGTACTTAAAAATAAAATGGTGACAATTGCATAGTAAATAAATACCTTTAGTCACACTTAAACATAAAAACGTGACCATTTGTAGCAACACTTGTAAAAAGTGTGACCAAATGTCATGATATGCCACTGATAAGTGAATAAGATTTGTGATGGATTTTATAAGAGACCTTAGATATATATACGGTCACACACTAGTACAAAATGACCTTTAGTCACACTTTTTCCAAAACAAACCAAAGTCACACTTTTGATTTAAAGTGTGACTATAGGTCATTTTAAAAATTTTGTCATGCTTTTAGTCACTTTATATTTTGTTTGTGTGACTATTGCATAGTAAGTAAATACCTTTCGTCACACTTAAACATAAAAACGTGACAATTGCATAGTAAGTAAAAACCTTTAGTCACACTTAAACATAAAAACGTGATCATTACAACCTACACTCGTAAAAAGTGTGAATAAAATTTGTGATGAGTTTTATAAGAGACCATAGATATATATACAGTCACACACTAGTGCAAAAATGACCTTTAGTCACACTTTTTCCAAAACAGACCGAAGTCACACTTTTGATTTAAAGTGTGACTATAGGTCATTTTTTAAATTCTGTCATAGTTTTAGTCACATTATATTAACTTGTGTGACCATTGCATAGTATGTAATTACATTTAGTCACACTTACACATAATGATGTGACAATTGCATAGTAAGTAAATATTTTTAGTCACACTTAAAAATAAAAACGTGACAATTGTATAGTAAGTAAATACCTTTAGTCACACTTAAACATAATAACGTGACCATTACTAGGCACACTTGTAAAAAGTGTTATGAAATGCCATGATATGCCACTGATATGAGAATAAAATTTGTGATGGATTTTATAAGAGACCATAGATATATATACGGTCACACACTAGTACAAAAATGACATTTAGTCACACTTTTTCCAAAACAGTTCAGTAAAACTTTTGATGGGGTTATAACTAAACTTTGGCCTTACATGACACAACGCGTGTAAGGACCACAAGCATGACACATCTCATAAGAAATCTGCAGTTAAGCGTGCTTGGGCTGGAGCAATCCAGGGATGGGTGACACCTGGGAATTGCTTGTGTTGTGGTAAGATGAGATGTTACAACGTTCGTGTGACTGTAGGTTATATATCGTCACACTTTTGAAAACATTGTGTGACCATAAAACGGTTTCAGCTACATTTTAAATATTTATGTGTGACTAAAAACTAAACAATAACAGCACTTATAATAGACTTGTTTGACCATAGGCTAAACAACAGTCACACTTTTGAAAACATTGTGTGACCATAAAACAGTGTCAGCTACATTTTAAGTATTTATGGGTGACTAAAAACTAAACAATAACAACACTTATAATAGACTTGTGTGATCATAAGTTGAACAACAGTCACTTAAATAACAAAATTGTGTGTCTAGAAAAGGTTTTTTGTCACACTTTCGGATGAATTGTTTTATTTCAAAATAAAAATTCCATACCCTATAGTCACACTTTTTAGTTACGGTCACATTTTTTTATATCATATTGTCACTAAATTTTCGTGTGACCATAACATGCCTAAAATGACACGATCTTCGGTCACACTTTTAATGGAAAAAAAAAGTGTGACCATAGGCATACGGTCACACTTTTTTGGTGTGACTAAAGGTCATTTTTGTACTAGTGTTTGGTTTCAAGTTAAAAACAGTTTTGGTCTCGTGAATTTTGGCTATTTTGTAATTCTGGAATTTTGTTCCAAATTTGTTTTTTGGTAATTTTATTACCATCTTGTTTGTTTGGTTGTATGTGGTAGATTTGAAATTCGTAACCTTGTCTTTGACCTTGTGGTTGACTTTGTGTGTTTGGATGCAATTTGGTGATTTTAATATCACAATATGGGTTGTAATATTTATTAATTCAGTTTGGTATGTAATAATATTGTGGCTTATATGCCATTTCATTCATCCGTGTATTTGTACTAGATAAATAGGAAATTATTGTGGCTTGTACGCCATTTCAATTTCTATTGTATGTATTGTACAATTTGGATGACGACACACAATTTGGAGTCGGAAGAAGATGGAGTGTGTCCATAGAAGCCGGTGAAGTCCATTGGAGATGACGGTTCTAGTCGGAGCTCGCATTGAAGACATTCCGTCCCTTAGATTGACCATGTTCTACCCGTTTTGGCTCACGGGAAGAACGCATAGGAATTATGGCAAGGGTTACCAATTTATTTCGTTTATATGCGTGTGATGTGATTTTATATTATTCTTGCATGGTTTGCTTAGGATTCACATGCTAGATAATTTTTCAAATATTAATAAAATCACAAGAGATTTGGTAAAAATGGTTTACAACTCTCGCGCGCGCTCACATACAAGATTAACTCACCTAGTGGAAATAGGTTTTGTCACTAAACAAGTTAATCTGTAACTAAGCCGGAAACAAAAGCCCGTTTTCATAAAACGTAAATCTTGCACCATCCGTAAGTCGATACCACCCGAATCTAGATTTATGAATTTTGGTTGTCGAGCTTAGCACGAGCCAACTCTCATAAAACTGTGTGCAAGATGCGTGTGACAAATTCACAATTTTGGTTGTCGAGCTTAGCACGAGCCAATTTTTGTGGGTTTTACATCGTATATCTTGACGGACGATTTACAATTGCAAGTTAAAAACCTTGAGTGATTGTCGAGCTTAGCACGAGTCAACCAAAAATTGTAATTTGGAATTGGTGCTAGTAGGGATCAAACATGTCAAACGACCGATGGTTGTCGTAGGATCCCGCAAGTGTCTAAGAGTTGCAATAGAGATTGCAATCGATAAGATGGTTATCGGCCTAAATAGCTTCATGAAGTGATCCGCGGCAACCCCGTCATGGATTGGAGTGAAATATGGTTCTTAGCCCTTGTTAAAATATTTTTCGAGACGATTTGGGTAATTATTTTAACGAGGATTAAATCAAACTAACTAATTCGCGTACTCTTTCTAAAATATAGGATGTCGAATCAAAACCACACCACTACGTACTTTTCACTACGCATGATCCTTGAAAAGGAAAAACTCACGGGAGTGAACTTTGTTGACTGGCTTAGGAAATTGAGGATTGTCCTACGTGCCGAGTCTAAGTTGTACATTCTTGAGGAACCCCTTCCTGAACCACCTGCTATCAATGCGGACTGGGCTATCTGATACGCGTATAAAAAGCATGTTCGGGATACGCACGATGTTGTTTGTCTCATGCTATCAAGTATGAGCGTAGAACTGCGAAAGTAATTTGAGCACATGACTGTGTATGACATGATTAACAAGCTGAAGGATGTATTCCAACAGCAAGTTAGGCAAGAACATTATGAATGTGTTAAATGTCTAACCGGTTGTAAGATGCGGGAAGGCGGGAGTGTTAGTGCCCATGTTTTGAAGATGAAATCATACATGGACCAAATGGAGAGACTAGGATTTCCTATAGGGAGGGAGCTTGGTGTGAATTTCATACTTCAGTCTCTGCCCGCATCATATGAACAGTTTGTCAAGAACTATCATATGCATGCAAAGGAAATATCTATAGATGAATTGCATGGAATGTTGAAGGATGTAGAATCTAACATGTCCAAGCATGCATCATCCTCATCCACTCTCGTACTTGGTTCTAAGGAACAACACATTACGAGGAAGAAGAAGCGATCCCATCAGAAGAAGTTGGAGTATCCAAGCTTGCTTCAAGTTTTGAGTCTATAGACATTGATGATGTGTCTAAGGAGACTCAACAAGGGGTGGTTTGCTACTTTTGAGGAAGATTTGGGTATTGGGGCCGTCATGCCTGCCCTTCGTGCCGAGAGGATATAAAACTTCTGAGAAAAGAGAGAGTTAATTTTCCTACTTGAGGTACATTCATGATTATACTTCTTTGCTATTCCTTACTAAGCTGGGTTGTTTACCCGAGCTATAAGACTCATGTTTGTCACAAATTTATTTTTGTTGCAAAGTGTAGGTCAGTTCGTTATAAGAAGGAAAAGCTTGAAGAACCGGATCTCTGAAGAAGAAATTTTGTTGATTGTCTTCTACAAGAGAATTGGGAGTGTTGGTCTCGCCATTAATTCCGGATTAACTTATTACTTTTGTATGTACGCCCTGCGTGGCAAGACTTTCTTTATTATATGTTCTCGTAAAGATGATGGATATTCGATCCATGTCAATGCATATGTATTATTTTTTACCATTTATGGTGCACAAATACACATTTGATGACGATGGATATCCCTTGGAATTGAAACAATTTTGAAAAATTGTTTTTGAGATGATTTTATCAAAACTTATCCATATCATAACATACATAAAGACTTGTTATAAGTAATAATGCAATCATGAATAATTGATTCTTGGATCAAAAAGTGGTTTGGATATATAAACTCTATGGTATAATCAAACTTAACCAAGTAAACAACATTTACATCGCTTAGATCTATGTGGTTAGGATCTTTGTAAAAGTTTAGCCTCAGGCTAAATGAAATATATAAATATTGTTTATTGGACTTGATTGATTATAAAATCCTTCATCAGTGTTGATAGGAAGGATTATGACTTGTTGGATTTTGATCACACTTGTGTGAATAATCCGTTCAAGTATGCCACAAAGAGTGACACTAGTGAAATTCTCCATCACCATCTTTATGATAGTTGTTGAGAGAACGGTTACTAGAGAAAAGGCTTGTGTCTAAAACCTAGTGGTGTTCGGAACTAACCTAAAGAAAACTAAGAATTAGTAAGGGCATATAGATATCGATTCTTAGATCTAGAGTAGATGTTAAGTTTCCATTATCTATATTGGTTTAAAGAAGAAATGAATCATGGGTTTAACCCATAATTCGTTTTCTCTTAAAAATACATTTGTACGTGGTGTTACTTTAAAGAAACCCGGATATCTTTATTGATGATCTGGTAAAAGGCAGGCCTAAAACAAATATTCAATGTGATTGGTATACATTGATTTTATGAACCAAGTCCTCAATCTAAAATACAACATTATGGTCACTTAAGCATCGAATGAGATTTTGACTAGAAAGAGTCCTTTGCTTGTCAATCTCATGACTTAAAATTATCCAATCTACATTCAGTGGGAGATGGATGAATTATAAATTGATGCCTCTATATATTTAAGTGTTACATCTGAGTTTTGGATAATTGTTTCTTAGACTTATAGGAACCATTTTGGTTGCTCAAAAGGAAAAGACAATTTACAAAAGCATTCAAGTGAAAGAACGTAAAACTTAAATAAGAAACATAATGTTGACACTAGCATTTAATCAGCATAAAGATACGGGTAAAACCTGACTATATCCATTGCTTCTATAAATCTGATGGAATTCAAGAAGGTTGTTTAGATATGAGGTTGTCATATTTTAGCAACAACAGCTTCATGGTAAATCATTGTGATGTTACCATTCATCGGAAACATAGTGAGACCCTGAGTTCACTAGTGAATATAAGAAGAGAATGGTATACATAGATGTAATATTTTGCTGCATCCAAGTACTTGACTTGGGTTAATCCCATACCTGAGGAGTAATCCAAGAAGGGTGAAGGGACTAACATATATGCAATAATAGACAACTTCAAATACCGACTAGAGACAAAAGTGTTTCATGTTGATCATATGGAAACATGTTCTAGTGGTTATGTTGAAGATGACTTGGATAAAATGAAATATTGTTGTCACCTTGCGGAAACAAGTTAGTTCACTTGGACGTAAGAGACCTGTATCCTTCATAGGATTAAGTTGAGGAAATGCTTAAGGCACTTTCCGAGGTTCTTACACATCCATAATATCCAGATTAAGTCTGGATTATGTGAATCACTGTTGTCGCTATGGGGAAACAAGTAAGATCACATGGAAATAAAAGGCCAAGATCCTTCACAGGGTCAAGTTGAGGATATGTTTGAAGCATGTTCCGAAGCCTTACATATCCATTATATCCAAGTTGTGTCCATGACTAAAGTCAGCAAAATTTGCATTTTATGGCTGTAATCTTGCTTTACGAGAAAATCAAAGGAATGAGTTTTCTAGAAAGCGTAGATTAAGCTAGATACTCTTGTCAGGGCTAGTGGGAGCTTCATGTGTTCCTAGTAAAAATATACTCAATGAAAATAATGTCCTAATTTAGGGTTGTTATCAACCTATTGATGGAATTATTGTGTCAAGAGTATAAATGTGAACATAGAGTAAAGTGGATTCTAAAATTCAAGATATACTGGAGTATGTTCTTGATGTTCGACGAAAATAGAATTGTCTTGAGTAAGTTATTACTGCAAGCAAATCCATACTTATAAGACTGTCGATTCTAATCGAAGTTCTGAATATACAAATATGTGGTGTAGATACGACATTTAAATTCAAATGAGTGTCATTGACCCTATTGTGTACTTCGGTGACATTGAGGGCATGTTGACTCTAATAAAAGTCAGTGTCAGTGACTCTATTGTGAACCTCGGTTACATTGAGGGTATGTCGACTCTAATAATCATAAGTGTCATTAATCCTATTGTAGACTTCGGTAACATTGAGGATATTATGACTATGATAATATTATGTATGATCTCTTTGATAAACACTATGCAAGTGGTTTAATAAGAGAATACAAAAGAGTACAAAGGGATATCGTGTAGATGATCCCATAATTAAGCCATTATCAAATACTAGTGATGAATTTCATACTAGGTATAATAGCATTGTTTATACTTATGACTAGGCTTGAATATCGTTTTAGTAAATGTTTGATTTACTTATAAGCTTTGGGAATGGTAAGCAGTACTGCTCACCGATGATTATATCGATATATAGTGGAGACTATATATACACATGATGTGGTTACATTCATTGGTCTTTACTGTGTTCCATCTTAGCATGTTTAACCACTTCCCAGAATGTTTATACATTCTAAATTTCCACAGTCAGTCATTCTTCGAGGGAAGAAAGTTTGAAATAAGGCTGAGATTAGGTGTTGGTTATGCATTGATCAAGGATTGAATGCATGAAACGCAACAGTAACCTGTACTTGAAAGGAGTTTCAAGTGACTAGAAGACCCGCACCCGAGTTCACTTCATGGATCATGGTCAAAGAGTGACTCGGAAGGATAATATCACTACATCCTTCGACCCGAGATGTATGAATTACTATAGCATGAAACTTTCTTACTTCGGCTATTTCAAAACGTAGTTCGTAACTGGCTATTATAAAAGGAATAGTTTAGTAAGATAAGGTTCACGCTATGGGGTTGTACTGTCAACGGAATTTATTCCTCTGATATGAGAGATATCCCTGGGCCCCTCGATGAATGGGCGCTGGCACCAAAATAAGCATGGCCATGCGCAAAAGGAATATTGATTGAGAATCATATATGTCCTTAAATTTTGGTCACCACCAATCAAGATCGAGAAACATAATCTTGAACGATCTGGAGATTGACGCTTCAATCCATGTCTCGTGTTCACAAGGATATCGCGAACAAAAAGATGTTTGATCACTTATCAAATAGGACCTCTACATTCTTTTTGTAGGTAATTGTTTTCTGCAAAGAAGCGGAACCCATACTGACTTGGGGGCAATGATGCCTTGCTAGAGACCGCTCTTTGTCTGTGGTTACATGGGTACGGTGCATTATGTGCAAGTGGGAGTTATTAGAAATATGCCCATTAATGCACGTATGCCATATCGACCGCTGCTGATGATGTATGGGCCTATTGGGTCATACACCGGGGTCAAACCTGACAGTAACTAAAGTAAAGGGACCAAAAATGGCAAAAGACAAAAGTTGACTTCGCATGCTGCGTTAGCGCCGCTAACTTTAAGGGTTTGCGCCGCTAAGTCTTAATGTTTAGCGCCGCTACGGCTGCATGTACCTTGTGTCGTATCACTGACAGGCTGCGATAGCGCCGCTATCTATAAGAGGTTAGCGGCGGTAAGCCTGCATGTGTTTTTTTGTCCAATCACCTCCCAAGCTGGCCAATCGATGTGTGACTTGTGTATTCCACTTTGGCCAGCTAAGAAGAGTTATATGTGTATCTGGAACTTAATTAGAAGGAGTTAGTTGTTGTTTTTCCTCTCAAGGTGAAAAACACATACACATATCATACTCTAAAGTGCAAGATTGACTTTGAGTGTTTGTAAGAGAGAGTTCCAGAGATTTGGTCTCATTGTTGTTGTTTCTAAGGTGATATTTAAGATGAAGTATCACTAGAGGCTTGCTAGCACTCGTGGTTTGGCGTATTCCCGGGGTACTACCCAATAGAAGATCCGTGTTTTAGTTCTTGGAGGATCATCACCACGACCCTTGAAGTTTCTGGAGCTAAGGAGAAAGGTATAATCCTCTTTCCTTCTTTCCTTGTTGCATTTCTTGAACATAGAGTTTGGTCCATTTTGGGATTTCTTGTTTTTATGCTTTGATAGCTTGTACCTTGGGTTTTATTTGTTGTACCTTGCTTCAGCTGCTAGCCCACGGAATCCCAACAAAATTATCTCTATGGCATGGTTGGTTAGGCCACATAAACAAGAAACGCATCGCTAAGTTCTAAGCGGATGGGATCTTGGAATCATTTGACCACGGGTCTAATGAAGTATGTGAATCTTGTGTATTGGGCAAGATGACCAAAGCACCCTTTACCGGTGTGTGTGAAAGGGAGCAAAACTTGTTGGGTATCATACACATTGTGGCCCATTCAAGCATGCCACAAGAGATCATTCTCGATACTTCATTACCTTTATTGATGATTATAGTCGATACGGGTATGTCTACTTAGTAAGACAAAAGTCGGATAAATTTGAGGTATTTAAGACTTATCAAAATGAAGTTGAGAATCAACTAGGGAAAAGAATTAAGACATTATGATCTGATAGAGACGGTGAGTATCTTAGTTCTGAGTTCCATGAACATCTGAGGAATTGTGGGATTGTCTGGAAATTAACCCCTCCTAGCAGACCACAATTAAATGGTGTCGACGACAGGAGGAACCGAACATTGTTGGATATGGTTCGGTCAATGATGTGTCATTCGGACGTTCCCGTTACATTTTGGGGATACGCGATTGAAACCGCTGGTAGAATCCTTAACCTCGTACCAACAAAGAAGGTTAAGAAAACACCGTATGAAATGTGGCATGGAAAGGTTCCATCCATTTCATATTTAAAGGTCTGGGGTTGTCCTGCCTACGTGAGACGTGAGGTTGAGGACAAATTGGAGCCCAGGCCCGAAAGGTGCTCTTTCATTGGTTATCCTGCTGGGTCTATGGGATATTTGTTTTACAAACCTTCGGAGAACAAGGTATTTGTTGCTCGAAGGGCAGTGCTCCTTGAGAGGGAGCTGCTATCCAAAGACGCTAGTGGGAGGAGGGTTGATCTTGAAGAAATTCAAGAACCTACCATTGTAGAACCTGATGTTGGCACTAGCTCACAACCTTCAATGCTTGAATCTCAACAAGATGATGCTGGAGATAATGTAAAACTATTGCCTCTTAGAAGATCTGGTAGAAGTCGGCATGAACCAGAGAGATACTCATGGCCATCGCCATGAGTATCTGGCAGATAGACGTCAAAACCGTGTTCCTTAATGGAACACTTTCAGAGGAGGTGTATATGACACAAACTGAGGGTTTTGTACATCCAGAGTTTCGGATAGAGTCTGTAAGCTTAAGAAGTCCATTTATGGGCGCAAGCTTCTCGGAGCTGGAACCTGTGCATCGATGAGAAGGTCAAAGAGTTTGGCTTCTATAAGAGCAAGGATGAACCATGTGTTTAGATTAGAGCTAGTAGGAGCGTAGTTGTATTCCTAGTTCTCTATCTAGATGATATTCTACTAATTGGGAATGACATCCCAACATTGCGAGGTGTAAAAGCATGGCTAGGGAGTTTTTTCTCAATGAAAGATCTAGGGGATACAACTTATATCTTTGCGATTAAGATCTATAGATATAGATCCCGCAGGTTGATTGGATTAAGCCAGAGTACATACATTCACAAGGTCCTAAAGAGGTTTAGGATGAAGGACTCCAAGAAGGGGTTCATACCTATGTCACATGGTCTAGTGTTGAGCAAGGCTCAAAGCTTGAGTTCCCCTGAGGAACGTGAAGTAATGAGACGAGTCCCTTATGCTTCGGCAATAGGCTCGATCATGTACGCCATGTTATGTACTAGGCCTGATATATCTTCTTCATTGAGTATGACAAGTAGATATCAAGCTAATCCTGGTGAGGCACATTGGACGGCAGTGAAGAACATTCTTAATTATCTGCGGAGGACAAATGAGATGTTCTTAGTGTATGGAGGTGTGGAAGAGCTTTGGGTAACAGGTTACTTCGACGCCAGCTTCCAAACCGATCGGGATGACTGCCGATCTCCATCAGGGTTCGTGTTCCTGGTAAATGGTGGTGCTATATCCTGGAGAAGCTCCACGCAAGACACTGTGGCCGATTCTACTACCGAGTCGGAGTATATTGTGGCCAGTGAAGCTGCGAAGGAGGCTGTATGGATGAGGAAGTTCATCCAAGATCTGGGAGTGGTTCCTAGTATTGCCGACCCTGTTGAGGTATTTTGTGACAACGAGGGTGCGGTCGCTCAAGCAAAGAAACCTAGGTCTCACCGACGCACGAGAAATATTCCGTAGATGTATCATTACATCCGGGATGTTGGCGATAGTGGAGACATTGTCATCAGCAGAGTAAATACGGATAGCAATTTGGCGGATCCGTTCACCAAACCATTATCACAAGCAAAGCACGATGCTTACACATGTGCTATTGGGATTAGATTTGCTAGCGATTTGGTTTGATCATGTATTTATATTTTGGTTAGTATATTTGATATATTTACCCTTTTCGGGAACATTCAGCAGTATTGTATTTATCGTATTTATCGAATATTAAATGGAGATTTAGTAATGCGCAAGTTGCGAATATTTCTTTAAATCTTTATTGTGTTCCAGCTTAGCATGTTTTATTATTCCCTGAATGTGTTAAACATTCTAAATGTCCACAGTCGGTCATTCTTCTTGGGAAGGAAGTCTGAACTAAGACTTAGGGAAGTGATTGGTCATGTGTTCAATAGGGATTGAAACACCGGGACGCAATACTTCGCCTGTATTTGAATTGTTCAAGTGACTGGACGACCTACACCTGATTTTACTTCGTGGTACACGTCATGAGTAAAACAGGATGATAATATTAGTTCATCTTTATACCGGAGACGCATGTGTCTACATCACTTTGGTTCGCTTTGTTCTAGTTGCTTTCAAACGTAGTCCGTAACTGGCTGTTATAAAGGGAGTAATTGGTCAAAGTATGATCACTTTGATGGGCAGTATAGTCAAAAGAAATTTGTTCCTCTGTTTAGAGAGATATCCCTGGGCCCCTCGATGATTGGTCGCTGACACCAAAATGCATGGCCATGCTCAAAGCATGCAATGATTTATGATCGATTGAAACTTGTATATTTTGGTCACCACCAATCTAGGTCGAGAAACATAATTGCGAATGAACGGAGAATGACTAAGTACAACGTCTCGTGTTCACATGGATATCGCGAACAAAAGGATGTTTGATCCCTTATCTATAGGACCATTTCACACGGGCTGCAGTTTGGTTTTTGTGCTGAAGACAAAACCCATACTGACTTGGGGGCAGAGTTGTCTTACTAAGAGGCCGCTCTCTGTCTGTGTTGCATTGGGTACGGTGAGTCATGTGCAAGTGGGAGTTAGTTGGAGTATGCCCACTGACGCACGTACGCCAAATGATCACTGCTGATGACGTATGGGCCTATCGGGTCACACGCCGGGGGTTTATCTTCACAAAAACCTAAAAGATGAGGGTGAGAAAGAATAATAATGATAGTTGGTAATCTGGCAGAGTTAGCGGCTCTATCTCTACCATCGCTAACACAGCCGCGTTAGCGGTGCTAACTTTGGGCGTTTAGCGGCGCTGTCCCTGGGAGGGTAGCGGCGCTAAGCCTGCTGACAGATTGTAACTTTATTCTTTTCACCTCCTCTCTCCACCAATGCATGGCTTTCTCATCATTCGGCCTTGGCCGACCTTGGGGAGTTCTGGGGTCATGTTGAGCTCTATAAAAGTCATGTAACTTTCTCTTATTAATACTCTTGCCTAACTTGAGTTTGAAAACACTTAGAAACATTTGTGAGTTATCTAAGCATAAGAAGAGAGAGTTCCTTGTGAGAGTTCCTAGTGGTTTTTTGTTGTTGTTCCAGAAGCCAAGATCAAGTATTGATTTGGTTGAAGGGGTGCTAGTGCACCAAGGTCACCAAGTATCTCGGGGTGGACTTTGATAGCTCAAGAAGGAGGTTACAAAGGCTTGGAGCTTAGCACACAACAAATCAAGAGACATCAAGAGTATAACTCTTCTCTCCTTTCTGTTTAAGTTGCAAAACTATGTTGTAGAGTATGGTACACCTTTGGGGTTCACTTTGTGGTTCTTTTTCATGCTTTTAAAATTCGATTTTGTACATGTTTGCTTCTGTTGTGCTCAACCACGAACCCCAACATGGATACCCTAAGTGTTACTAATCCTTCTTTCATTCATAATGGTGCAGAGGCTTAGTACATGGCACTGCTCAACAATTATAAGAAGAAGAAAGGTCCAAGAGTGACCTTTGGTGACAACAACTTTGGCCAAACAAAAGGCTACGGTGAACTTCATAATGGGAACCTTAAACTGTCAAAAGCCTCATATGTTAAAGGGCTTAAGTATAATCTCATTACCATCAGTCAACTTTGTGATGGTTATAATCTGGTCTATTTCACTTAGACGGGAGGTTCTATCATAGATAAAGAAGGCAAAACAGTTATCTGTGCCAAGAGAACCAAGGATGTTTATACTTTAGACATGTCCTCTGGTGATCCATCTATGTTAACCTGTATGTACTCAAAGTCTGTAACAGACACAAACGGGTTATGGCACAAGAGGCTTTCCCATTTAAACTAGAAAATTATCAACAAGCTAAGCAAAGGTGATCTAGTGTTAGGACTGCCTTCACTGACTTATGTTAAGCCTAAACCTTGTTCTGCTTGTGAGAAGGGAAAGTAGCACAAGACATCTTTTCCATTAAAGCAAACCTTCTCCATTACTAAACCTTTCTACATGTTGCACATGGATCTATTTGGTCCAGTTGCCACTGCAAATATTGGTGTAAGTAAGTATGCACTTGTAATGGTTGATGAGTTCTCAAGGTATACTTGGGTCATTTTCCTAAAAGCTAAGAGTGTGGCTGCTGAAGAGATAATAAACTTTATCAAAAAGATGGAAGTGCAAAATGGCAATCTAGTGAGGATGCTTAGAAGTGATTATGGAACTGAGTTTAGAAATCAAACTCTAGAAGGTTTCTTTGATGAGAAAGGGATATCTCAAAACTTCTCTACTCCAAGAACTCCACAACAAAATGGTGTAGCAGAAAGAAGGAACAAAACCTTAATTGAAGTTGCAAGAACCATGCTGTGTGAAAGTGGGTTAAACTTTAATTTTTGAGCTAAGGCTGTCAGTTGTGCTTGTTTTACTCAGAACAAATCCCTTGTAATCAAGAGGCACAGTAAAACTCCTTATGAAGTGCTCAAGGGAAGGAAGCCAAACATCAGCTTCTTGCACATCTTTTGTTGTCAATGTTTCATCCTGAACCAGAAGGATCAACTGCAGAAGTTTGCACCTAAAGCAGATGAAGGTGTGTTTGTTGGATACTCTGTCATTTTCAAAGCATACAGAGTTTACAACATCAGAACAAAGGTCATTGAAGAGTCAATCAATGTAAGTTTTAATGAGAATAACTTTGTTGCTTCTTGTTCTACTAATCATTCTACAGGTGAGGAATTTAATGATCTGCTGCATACTGAATACAACATTCCAGTATCAGTTGATCCACTCCCATCAGCTGATGTAGAAGACTTAGATGAACCTTTTCCCATACTATATGAATCCAATGCACAACCTATCTCAAACCAGCCCATAATATTACAGAATGATGTGAATAGTGACTCAACATCAATGGACTCTATTCCATATCAAATATTCCCTCATCAGTAGAAATACCCACAGATTGCAACCTTGAAATTCTATCAGCTGATCAACCAGAAATTTTATCAGCTAATCCCAATATTGGAATTTTAACTCCCCAAATCCAAATCAATCCCAACTCTCCTTTAATCCAAAATGCCTACAAGGACCACAGAGATCATCCAAAAGATCATGTCATAGATAACATAGAACCAAGTGTACTAATAAGATCAAAAGCTTGTAAAATCTGTTTGTACACAGGTTTTATTTCTATGATTGAACAAAAGAAGGTATATGAAGCTCTTAATGATCCCCACTTGATTAATGCCATCCTAGAAGAGCTGGCAGAATTCACAAGAAACAATGTATTGACTTTGATGCCAAGACCAAAGGACAAATCCCTTATTGGCACAAAGTGGGTGTTTAGAAAAAAATGGATGAACAAGGGCAAATCATCATAAACAAAGAAAGGCTAGTTGCACAGGGGTATTGTCAAGAAGAAGTAATTGACTTTGATGAAACCTTTTCCCCTATTGCTAGACTTGAGGCAATCGGACTGTTTCTAGCATATGATGCCTTCAAAGACTTCAAGGTTTTTCAGATGGATGATAAGAGTGCTTTCCTCAATGGTGTATTGAAGGAAGAGGTGTATCTTAAACAACCTCCTAGTTTTGATGATGCATGTTGTCCAGACCATGTTTACTTCCTAAACAAAACCTTATATGGTCTAAAGCAAGCTCCAAGAGCCTGGTATGATACCCTCTCTTCTTTTCTAATCAATAAAGGTTTGACAAGAGGATGCGTTGATAACACTTTGTTCATTAGGAAATTCAAGGGTGATGTGATTCTTGTACATATATATGTAGATTATATAATATTTGGGTCTACAAATTTGGATCTTTGTAAAAAGTTTTCTAAACTCATGTCTAATAATTATCAGATGAGCATGATGGGTGAACTAAACTATTTTCTTGGATTTCAAATTAAACAAGAGGTTGATGGAATTTTCATTCATCAAACAAACTATGTAAATGACTTACTAAAGAAATTTGAATTAGAATATTGTTCTTCAATGAAAACACCTATGTCAATTGCTCTTAAGCTAGGAAAGGACACTGATGGTAAATCAGTGAACATTACTGCTTCTAGAAGCATGATAGGTTCTCTTTCATAACTCACTGCAAGTAGACTAGATATAATGTTTTCAACATGTCTCTGTGCAAGATATCAGGCTGATCCCAAAGAATCCCATCTTGCTGCTGTTAAAAGAATATTCAGACATCTAAAAGGAACTCCTAATCTAGGTCTTTGGTACCGCCAAAGACTTAGATTTTGTGTTAGTTGGATACACTGATTCTGATTTTGTAGGATGCACTTTGGACAGAAAGAGTACTTATGGTGGTTGTCAACTTCTAGGAGGAAGATTGATAAGTTGGTCTAGTATGAAACAAAACTTAGTGTCAACTTCTACTGCTGAGGCAGAATACATTGCTGCTGGTATCTATTCTGCACAACTGCTTTGGCTACAAAATCAACTCCTGGACTATGATGTGAAGTTTGAAGACACTCCTATACTCTGTGACAACACTAGTGTTATCTCTATTTCTAATAATCCTGTCTTGCACTAAAAAACTAAAGCACATTTAAATCAGAAATCATTTTCTAAGAGATAATGTGTAGAAAAAGAAAGTTTTCATGTATTATATTAGCATTGATTTTCAGTTAGGTAATTTGTTCACAAAACCACTTGATGAGTCTAGGTTCAACTTTCTAAAATCCAAACTTGGCATGCTTAATTTGTAATATATTCTTTGTGTGTGTTGTAAGTAGTTAGTTGGTTGTGAAATCAATTATATTTAGTTTGTGAATTTGATAAATTACTTATTTAAACATTTCCATGCCTTAACTTAAGTGAAAACCTTAGATTAACTGATCAGCTGATACTATCAGCTAATGGTTTACCTCAGCTGATCACTGTCTGCCATGGAAGAAATGTTCAAATAAGTGACTTTATCAGCTGATGTTTGTTTACTTGAAAATATCAGCTGATACTTTTAATTCATCAGCTGATGTCTCTTTACTAGTCAGCACTGTGTCCCTACACTTATCTAATTAGTTTCTACACTAGTATTAAATACGTTTCCTAGGTCTAATTTAATGTCATTTAATTTCGTCCTTTAGCTAACCGTCTATTACTGCTTTCCGTTAGTTTTTGCTTTTTCAGATGTGACAGTTGCTTTTCTACAAAGATATTACAGTGTAAGAGCGGTTTCCCAAGAGGATATCAATGATGATTCAGTGGTTATTAAATACTAAATTTCAAAACCCCAGTTTTCAAACCTTTCCAACTTTCCCTCTTCCGAAGAAACCTCTCTCAAAAGAAACCTCTCTCAAACTGTTCACTTTCTTCTCCATCTGAAAATAAAAAATAGTGCTCACTTACAATCCCCGTTACACCTCTAATGCTGTCGCCAGAGAAAACGTTACTACCGGTGAAGTCATGAACATCTCTCCTAATAACCACCTTATTTGCACTGATCTTCCAGCAAGATATTCCAATCAAGGGTATGAGACCTTCATAAATTTCATAACTGCTTATCCCCTGTTTCCATCTCTTACAGCAGACCCAGTCATAATCTACCCTCGCATTGTTGCAGAGAGGTGGTATACCCAGACCATTCGAAGATCCATCTTCATTCTAGATAGAGCACCCTATGCCTCATTCCCTGCTCACAAGCAAACCCTCGAAGTTCTACCCATAATTGGTTATCATGAAGCAGTTGCTCATGGGAAGTACAAAGTGTCTATTCTAGGGCATCCGTGGAAGTACCTTGCCAACATCATCACAAGGTGCTTTGGCCTTAAATCAGGAAGTCATGATCAAATGAATCAACCTTTGTTGATGGTGATGCACTCTGTAGTCACTGGAAGAAACATTGATTATGCACAAGTAGTGTTTGCGGAAATAGCTAACAGAATATCTCTCGGATCACATAAGAAGGTGTCCAGATCCCAAGTCCCATGCATCAGGTTCTTAAGTCTCATTGCTATGGAGCATCTTTCATATGAGACTTATGCATCAGTCACTGATCAATTTGAAGTGATATACATTCCAAAAATGGCTCCAAAGGTCTTCTCTACCATCAAAGCTGAGAGAGGCCCTGAAATCTCACCTGCTATGCAGGCAGTAATCAATGAAGCTGCACAAATCCAGCAACAACGACAACAAGAACCCATTGTTAAAGCTGAGGAAGGTGAGGGTGAAAATGAGTCAGAGGACTTTGAGGATGAGGATCAAGGAGATGATAATGATGATGCTGATGGTGGTGATCAAGGTGATCAAGGAGGACAGAAAGTAATTCTGATTGAAAGTGAGGAATCTAGTGATGAATCTGTTTTCAAGTTTCCTAGTGGTGGAAGAGCACCCAACATTCATGCTGGTGCTAGTGTAGCTGATATAGCTAGTGATGCTGGTGGTGCTGTTGGTGAAACACCCCAGGTTGAAGCTGAACAAACTCAGGAGTTTGTTGTTGAATTTGAGCATGATAGCTCATTTGGTGTATTTGAAGAGGGAGCAGGTTCTTTTCACTTTGTTACAACCATTGTTGCTCCCACTTCACCCCTAGAGGTCACATTGTTGGTCTCAACTCAAGCTGTAGGAACTCCTTGTGCCACAAAAAGTGTTCATCTTAGTTAAGGTGATGCTGATGGTGATAATGATGCCTACCACAGCACTGATGATGTTAGTCAGAAAGATGTTGCTGCTACAGATGAAGTTTCAGATGAGCTTGAACAAATGATTTAGAGCAACAGGCATAGACAATCTTCAGGTATGGTACTCTCAACTTTTGAGGACACTCAGATGGTAGACCCAACCTCTGAGATCCAATCCTAATTCCTGGAAACAACAACTCCAAAGCCAAACTCAAGTGCACATCCATTGGTCACTTCTTCAACGCAAACTGAAACCCCAATAGGTCCAAGGTCAGAAGAAATAGTGCAATTTTCACTATTTCCGGTGAATTGGTTTTCCCAACCAAAGACCTCTATCCCATTGACTTCCTCTCATGTTGAGCGGACGTTCATGGAGATAAATTTTCCTCAACAACCAGTATGTTCACCATCCCAACAGGGTGTTCCTGTAGAAATGGGACTCCTATCATCTGGGTCACCCTCCCAACAGGGTGACACCATTCAAAGACAGACCTTCTCCCAAGGTCACACTGTGTCTACAGCCACTGTGAGTCAACCCATTTCCTCAACAAGCTCACAATAGCTTGTTGATGTGCACAGGGGAACCCAATTGAGTTTAGCCCCAACTCAACCGCACTTCTTTGTACCTACTATTAATTCAATTCTTACACAGTCTATAACATTGCCTGTCAATGCTGGTGATATAAGCCAATCACTAATACAAGGCACAACCTCTGTTCCTAGTGATCTTAGGCTTTTACACCAAAGTCTAAGTGAGGGACCAACAACCATTCCTGATATTGGCATTCCACCTCAATCATTCCCTATTTCTAATGCCAGTTCCTCTACCACTGAACCCATACGTTTAATGCTTCAAAACCTTCTATCCATCTCTTAAAAGATGGATAGTCTTCAAGCCTCCTTTACCATATTTCAATCCCTAACAGAAACTCAACTTCAACATCTACACCAAGAAGTTGAGTCCTTTAAACCAAACCAATCCCAACCGCAACCCACCTGTAACATCCTGAAAATGGGCCTGGTAGTACCTAGTTGTACCTCGTGCTTAAATAGTTGTACAATGGTTTTAAGTGATTTAAATTACTGTGTTTTAAGTTAATAACACGTGTTATGCGTTGATCAGAGTGATTATGTGAAAAGTGTAAAACACGTTTAAAAGTGATAAAGTGTTAAACGGTTTCGTGTTATGATTTCGTAGATATCCCCGTTAGTTGAAACAGGATAGCGTGTGTTAAGTTGTGCATTGTAAAGGGGAACAAAATACCCTGTTTGTATTATTTGACCACCAAAGGCGGTTCCTTGCTTCTTATCCCCGGACTAACACACACAAACACCCATACATGTGTATGTGAAAACACACACACATAGTCTCAAGTTTGAAAGGGAAAGCAAAGAGAAATTGCGAGTTTGTGATTTGGGCAGCTGATTCAAGTGTTAATCTACTATCCTCTTGTTGATTTGTAAGTGATTCTCCTTCAAGAACCCTAGTTTTGGAGTTACGAAGAAGATGACCATTTTGATGGTTCATCTTGAGTTTTAATGTGTTCTTATGGTTTAAATTGTGTCAAATGTGTTCACAAGTGTCTAAGGATGTTGAAAAACATGTACAAACGATTGGATATGGTATCAATCGAGTTTTTGGTGTAAAAAACGAGCGTTACAGAAGCTGTGTCGAAACAGGGACGAAGGTCTGTTGTTTGTGACTTTCCTACGGGCGTAGGAGATAAGCCTTACGGACGTAGGAGACCTATTGTGTTCTTTACGGCCGTAGGCAGGGTCTCTGCGGCTTTAGGAGGTGTTTTGTGTGGTTTAACGTTTATGGACGAAGGAACAAGGTCTACGGGCGTAGGTATGTAACTTACGGTCGTAGGTCACCAAAGAATAGCTTCTGCGGGCGTAGGAATTGGTTCTTGCTGCCGTAGAGCATGATTAGTTGGAAAGAAGCCCTACGGGCGCATGGAGCTATCCCTACGTCCATAGGAATTGTTTGGCATATGTCCTACGGCCGTAGGACATGTCCTCTGCGGCCATAAAAGGCTGTTTTGTGGTAATAGTTTGTTTAACTTGTGTTTCGACCTAGGTACACTATGTATAAGTGATAACCAAGCGTGTATGCGTTGTGTTAGGTATATCTGAGGAACCGAAAGACGCGAGTGGCGTATCTTCTTAGCAAGGACTCCAGGTGAGTACCGGTTTTCCCATGAGACTCATTAAGTAGGGCTAACTGTTGTGTTTTAAAACGTGCTAATGTGATAGTGACGTATGCACGTACGAGGTAAGTGGTGGAGTGTCGTATTGTGCTATGACGTGATATATGTGGTTATAGTAGTGACGATAGATAAGTGAAGTGATACGAGATAGACCCATGTAGGGTTATGACTTATGTGACAACTGTATGCTGTGTTTAAAGTGTAATTTAGTATTCTGCTCATCAATTATGAGCGGAAGCTAATGGGATAATGTATGGGCGCTTGTAATTGGATCCTGATCGGACCAGCCATGTTAGATTATTGTATTGCGCATGTAATTGGATCCTGATTGGATCAGCTGTGTTAAAGTGTTAAATTATGCATGCAATTTGATCCTTATTGGATCGATTATGTGTTATTATGTTATGTCCGGACAATTGGGGGACTGTACCACAGTTCCTGGGATTGGTTAAGGTCAGCCGTGTAGGCTATTCCCTAGGGGCCCAATAGGGTCTGGAAGTGGGGGATTAACGGCACACGAGTGTATACGCTTAGTAACGGCTCTGCAGGCCACCGTTCCTTGATGGAGATGTGGTTCATGGCATAAGCCAGAACTGGTTATGTAATGGGGTTCACGATGAAAGCCGGAATTGGTTATGAAATGGGATTCTCGGTGCAAACCGGAACTGGTTAACGTGATAGTGGGATGCTCTTCGCTCCCCCACCGATGCGGATGGTTGTGACTGATTCCCCAGCTTGGATCGTTTAGCCAGGTTAGCTATCTCTCAAGATAGGATCACGCTGACATGTCGGCGCACCGCTATGTGATAACTTAGCTCTGTGTGCCTTATCGTGATGAGATAGCATACTTATTGATGCTTATGTGTAAATTGGTGCTCACTAGCTAGTTTTAGCTAACGGTGCAAGATTTCCCGTTTTCGCAGGTTAGTGACTGATGGCCTGGTGAGCTGGGATTACTCGTGCGTTCTTGTAGTATTTATATTTGTGGAAAACTAATTGTTAATTATTTGCATGTGATCTGATGGTCGGTTGTTAGCTGTGGTAACACCTGTTATTTGAAATGTTAAATAATTTGATAACGATCTAATAGTCTTCTAAATAGTGATTTCATCCGCTGCAAGCTTTTGATAAATAAGTTTAAATTGGCGCAAATTTTAAGCTGGTGAAATATGGTGTTACAATTAGGTATCAGAGCCTAAGTTTGAGGGAATTGGATACTCGGAAGCGTATTCGATCTCAAACTCGGGCCCGACCATCATTAAGTATTCCTATTGGGGTAATTGTGGACCCAAAGAGTTCGAGGGTAGTGATAATACTTCGAATACCATACGATGGCTTTGAGAGACGGATCAAGCTTTTGAATCTTGTGATTGTGAACCAGAGTACCGTGTCAAGTATGCGGTACGCCTGTTGAAGGGTGATGCCTTGTTTTGGTTGGACTCAGTGAAAGATTCAGTGAGCAGAGAAGTGATTGTTGCAATGACGTGGGAGCCTGAACGTGTGTCAAGGAAATAATGCACCGACTATGATTTAGAAATGATGGAACGGGAGTTTAACGATCTCCAGAAAGGAAATAAGCCAGTAGAAGATTTGATCTATGCTTTTACTGATAAGGTGAGATTTATCCCTCACCTCGTAGCAGATGAAAGTGCGAAGATTCGCAAGTTTGTGGGAATGCTACCAGTGGAGTATAGAGCGCATGTTAGAGTTGTGTCTAGTTTGGATCGGGCTTTTGAAATAGCCTGAAAATTGAGGGAGATCGCCTTCAGTGCAAGGGAGATAAGAAAGTTAAGGGTCAGAATAGGAAATTGCGGAAATCCTCTAAGTTTGGCCCTGTGAAAGAGCAGCCTTGTGTAGGCGGAAAGTCGAAATCGTGTAAGAAGCCAAAGTTTGATGGTTCCTGGTGTTCTCATTGCCGCGCGTATCGCACTGGTTCTTGCTCCAAAGCTACTACCAGGTGTTTGAGGTGCGGACAGATTGGTCATACAACTGCGGAATGCGAGTTTAAAGGAAATGTGTGTTTTAGGTGCCACAAGTTGGGGCACCGAATTAGTGATTGTCCGATGAGATAGGATGAAGGAACTGCAGGATCAGTGTCAGGGCAAAAGATATAGGGCTCTTCCCGTGAAAAAGGGGTGAGCGTTGTAGATGATGACAAGTGGAAGCTAAAAAGGCCAGATGTATAGTTTTAGTTATTTGGTGTTTTGTAGACTTTTGATGAGTTGTAAGCGTTTGTACTTGTGTTGACTTACTCGTTTAAGAGTGTAAATTGTTGTTATTCGAGTAGTTGTAATTGTTATTAGTGTTTTATGAGTTGTTGTTGGCTGTAGTGAGATTGTTTCTTACTTTTATTGTAATTGTGTTTCTTATGAGGTTTCAATGTTGGAACTGGAGTCGGTTAATTCGGCAATGATGTTGTCGAGGAAATCCAATTCAGTAAATGTAATAGAGGTTCTATTGTTTCTTGAGACAAGTGTTTTAGCTCGATGCAAATAGTGGAAGTACATTGTTTGTGTTGATTAACTGTAAGAATTTGATTTAATAAAGTTAGTTAAGGATAGGTGACAATTGTGTTAAATAAACGCGAATGCGATAAGAGAAATAAAGTGATATTGTTAATAATGTGAAAGAATGTTGTTAGGGGTAATGTAACGAGACTTAATTAGTATATTAAGAAATGACATGTGTTAAGTACGGACAGTCGAGAATGTCCGAGTGTGGTTAAATTGAATTGGTGAATAGTAGAAAGATCGTAATAAAGTTTTGTGTTTATACTAACTAAGAGTTCTTTGATTGCAGTGAGATGAATAGAGACGCGGATAGACAAGCTGGAAACGAGAACCGTGAAGAGACCTTGGTTTTAACTACTATAGGAGAGGTCCATGACTATATCTCCGTTTATGGAAGTAAACGTGGGGGTGTGCCTATGCGCCACCTTCGAGAAGTAATGACAGATCAGTTTGAGGTGAAAGAGGAAATGAAAGAAGAGATGAGAACTGCTGTACGAGAAGAGTTTCGTGTAATGAAAGAGGAACGAAGTGAGGGATTCCAGAAAGCGAAGACTCAGGCTGAGGCCGGAGGATCTAGACGTTGAGTTACGTGTGAGATTTACGGAAAAATCCATGCCGGGAAGTGGAAGTACAAGGATAGAGTGTGTTATTCGTGTGGACTCCCAGGGCATTATTCTAGAGAATGTTTGGGTAAGTTTTCAACAATCTTAACTAAATATATATACAAGATGTTCATAAAACCGGAAAATATGTTTTCCTAAGTTTATTCTTTGTTTGGACCATTTTATGACCAATCTTGTTTTTGGTCGTAAAAGTATATATATATATATTTTTAGTAAAAGTTTATATATATAAACTAATATATTTTAGTTCTTATATCTATATGTTTTATATGACCTTTACAGGTGCATAAAAATCATATATTTATAAGCGTATATGTATGGATACGTAATTTTAGTATTTATATTAAAATTACATATACATATAAAATACGAAGATTGTCATCATACAATTTGTGTTTTCGACAATCTTAACTAATTATATATTATAGGTACATAAAGACTATATATTTATACGTATATATATGGATACATAATTTTAGTATTTATATTAAAATTTACACATACATATAAAATACGTAGATTGTCTTCATACAATTTTTGTTTTCGACAATCTAAAATAAATATATATTGTTTATGATATTGTTGATTATGGTTGTAATCATATCCGGTAATTGTTGCCCACAAGATCTTTGTGTTTGGTTGTGTTGTAATTATTTATTCATTTATTCGGTGGTTTTACCACAATAATATGTAATAATTCATTCGGTTAATAATTGTATAATTATTGCGACTTGCATGTCGTTTCGTTTCAAATATATGTAATTGTGAAAAGAAGACCGAAGACCACCATTGATCGTAGATGAATTGACGGATTCAGTGGGAGCACACCGACATGGTCAAGGGTATATGTCCTTAGATTGACCAACTTCTTCCTATTTGGCTCACGGGAAGGACACATAGGATTAGGGGCAATTACCGGATTTATTTATGCGTGGTTATTTATTATTTATATTTTCTTGCGTGGTTATTAAGTTCTTCGCATGCTAGAAATTTTTTCAAAAATAATAAATATTCAAGAGTTTTGTTAAATTGCTTAACAAACCCCGCGTATACACGATTAACAAATGAATATAAAAATTGTTTTATGTTCAAAGTGAAATATATGTTTGTCACTTATTTGTTATATCAACCATTAAGAGATTTTTTAACCGGAAAAACAAAAGACCCGTTTTTCTAATAAAAACGTAAATCTAGCGCCACCCGTAAAATGACACCACCCGAATCTAGTGAAACAAGACCGGTTGTCGAGCTCTAGCCGAGCTGGTTCTTGCGTATACTGAGTGGAAGGTGTGTGTGGCAACTCGAAAGGTTTGTTTTCGTGCCTATACGGAGCCAATTTTTCGACGAGTGTGTCAACGTGTATCTTGACGGATGATTTACAAATCCACATTAATACGCCTTGGTAGTTGTCGTGCCTATACCAAGCTATCAAAACGGATTAATGAGGGATTGATGCAAAAGGGATCAACATGCCAAATTGAACTACGAGTGTCAATAGGGTCCCGCAAATTACTAAGAGTTGTAATCATGGATTTCAATCGGTAAAAAGTTTACTGGCCAAGTTAACTTCATGAAATGATCCACGGCAAACCCGTCACGTAGCGAAGTGTAATAAGGTTCTTAGTCCTTGTTAAAATTTATAGTTTTTATTAACTATGGGTAATTATTTAAACAAGGATATTATATATCAATCAACGAAAACGTATACTCTTATCATAGATGACGAACGTTGACAATACCACATTTAGTTATACACTCCATTAGTTTCTAGAGAAAAAGAAACATAAAAATATGAATTTAGTTGACATCAACGGGTGTTGAGGATCCTCCTCTGCCATGTGTCAAAGTTGCATATTTTAAAGGAACTCTTTTTCAAAAAGCCACCTTCTATAACGCGAATTAGGTCACTTAATACGTTTTTTGAAAAACGTACAAAAGAGATTTCCTACATCATATTGTAGACTACGAGTTCTAAGCTGTGAAAGAAGTTTAAAGCAATTGAGTGCGAACAATATGATTAACCAATTGAAGGACTTGTTCCAACAATAAGTTAGAAAGGAATTCTAAAAAGTGTTAAGACCTTAATCGGTTCATAGATGCAGCTAGATGGGAATATAAGAGTCCATATCCTTAAAATTAAGAAAAACTTGGACCTATGGAGAGGCTAGGATTCTACATTGGAAAGGAGCTAATGGTGAATTTATTTCTCCAATCCATTTCCACGTCATATGATCAAGTTCATTATGAACTTTCACATGCATAGTATATAGAAATCATTAATGGAGCTTTATGGTATGATAAAGACTGCAAAGTCTAACATGACCAAAGAAAAGCTCGTCTCGTCTATTCCTACTATGGATAATAAAGAGAAAATAACCATGAAACAGAAACTGATCTCAAATGGAAATTTTGGTTTTACCAAACCTACCATTAGAACATGGAGTATAGCACCTCGAGATGAGACTCCACATGAGGTAGTTTGCTATTTCTGCAAAAGATTAGAAATTAGCATCATCATGCTTGTCATAATAGCTTGTATTAGCTAAGGGCACTAAAGAAACAAAAGAAAAAGTTAATATCCTCAGCTTTAGAAGTGCGTAGATGAAGCGTGATAGACTAGACTTCAAAATAGAAACCTAGATGGTTGTCTACATTGAAAAGATTGGGAGTTTGAAACTTGCCTTTCTAGTTAGTCTATTACTTCATTATATATTTGTTTCACACCTTTTATTAAGGCAAGAAATAAAATATAAATATATGCCTTAGTAAACAATGTATATTATTTTGAATCATTTATTTGTTTCAAAATGTATCCATGTCATGGCATTTATTATAAGCGCTTGCTCAAGAAGTAATAATCATGAATCGTATGGATTAGTTATTCTTATGACATAGTCAACTTAACCATATAAACAAGACTTGTATCAACAAGTTCCAAGTGGTTAGGAACTTGGGATCATTTGACCATGTGTTAAAATGTTGAGTACATATCTTGTTTGATTAGGCTAAGATGACTTGTAAGTCCTTCACTTATGTATGTGAAAGAACTAAAAACTTGTTGGTTTTTGTTTACACTTTAGTGTATAAACCATTCAAGTAAATCATAAGAAATAACTATAAGATACTTCGTTAATTTTAACTTTGATGGTAGAAAATTTGGATAAGTTTATCTTATTAAACTAGTGTCTGACACCTTAGAGGTGTTCGAGACATACCAAAACGAGGTACCTTATAAATGAGGACTAAATAACTATGACACTCAAATCAGACATTGATGTTGAGTGAATTTGTTCTTATTTCGTGTGATCATCATAAGAATTATGGGATTGTCTCACAGTTCATTACTCCAAGGACACATTGTCAAATGAGTCGTCTAGTGGAGAAACCAAACAATATTGATATGGTTCGGTAATTGATAGGTTGCATAATTTTTCCAAATTGCTTGCAAAATACTTTAGTTATGGTGGAAAATGTTTTTAATCTTACACCAATAATAAGGTCAAGAATGCATCTTAGAGAAAGCGACTAGAAAGGACATCTTTGCTTGTCCATCTCAAAATCTGGAATATCTTACCTACATTTAGACGTGAGGTAAAGAAACCCAGAATCTAGAGATGCTACTCTATTAGGTATTCTACTGAAACCATAGGATATTTGCAAACCTTCAGATAACATGTTTTTGTTACTTGAAGGATGTGTTTCCTTGAAGGAAACTAATATCTATGAAGATCAGTGGAAGTAAAGAAAGCCTTAAATAGAATAACCTAATATTGGTACTAGCTATCAATCAGAAATGGTTGAAATTCTGCATGAGAATGCTGGAAAACTTGACATTTAAATCATTACCTCTTGATAGACCTAGTAGGGATCGTCATAAATCCAGAAAGATATAGTTCCATATATATGAGGAAGACGACAAGATGATAAATCATCAACTACGGGAAGCCGTAGTTGACCAAGAGTCTGCTAGGTATAAAGAGGCAATATGAATGAGATAAAATCCATATAGGATATCCAAGTACTGACTTGTTTGATCCTACACCTGGGTGTATACCCATATGGTGTGTGTCGTTCTTTTAAAGGAAAAGAAACCAGCATGGATAAGTTTACAACTTTGAATACCGACTGAAAGGAAAGGTTTTCTTGATGATTGACCAAGTGGATGGTATCATATAGAAACTTTTTCTCAGTAGATATGTCAAAAGTAGTTTTATAGACAACTTCAAATACCACATGGTTTGAAAGGTTTTTCATGATGATTGACCAAGTGGAAGGTATCATTATGAAACTTTCTCCCAATGATTATGTTGAAATTCACTCAAATACTCAAAGACATCAGTACCATATCATGGTTATGATAAATTGATATAAAGAACACGCTCCTTAACAGGAATCTATTTTTGAGGATGTGTAGATAACACTATCTGATGGTCTCTTACATCAAGAGTATATATTGTAAAGTCTACACGTTATATAGTGTCCACTCTTGGACATTTGTATAAGTATCTCAAAATTGGAATCTTTGATATGAAAAATCAAAGGTTTGGGTTTTCAAAGAGCAAAGATGAAACTAGAATGAATGTCAGTGCTAGTGAGAGCTAAGTTATAAATCTTATAATAAAGTATGTTTCAAACATACATTATATTGGAGAAAATGTCCTAGTCTTGCTTTGTTTAAAATATTTACTTTGGAATTATTCGTCCATAACAATCATAAGATATACAGAACATATTATGGAGTTCAAGAAATATTATGATATGTTCTTGGTAACGTACAGAAAGAAATAGCTTAGAGTAAATTGTTACTTTAGAGTTAGTCTTTGTACCTATGAGGATAACTGTCGATCTTGATCAGAGTAATTGATCCTATTAAATGTGAAAATGTTAAATATAAGATGGTTCTCAAAAGAGTCATTGGCCTTATCAGGAATCTTCAGAGATTAGTAGGGCATGATGATTTTGAATAAGAACCATAAACACAAGCATAATTTACCATATAAGATTCTTCTGAAACTATGATGGTACAACACTTGTATAAAGGACCATGATTTAGCCAACGAACACTTTATGAGTGGTTTGTTGAAGAAAGAGACATGGTCATCACAAGAATATATACGGATAGCAATGTAGCCGATCCGTTAACTAAACCACTATCGAAAATGGAGCATGTTGCTCATTCTCGTGCTATCAGCATAAGATATGCAAGTGAATTGGTTTAAGAATGTTTTGATTAAACAATTGATATATGCATGATGTATTAGGAACATTAAACAGTAATGTATTTATTATTGTATCGATTATTAAATGGTGATTTGATAATACACTGGTTGCGGATACTCTAATTATATACTTACTGTGTTCTTACTTTGCATGTTTATTTCTTCCCTGAATGTACATACATTCTAAGCATCCACAGTCAGTCACTCTTTATGGAAGAAAAGTTTAAACTAAGACTGAGTGAAGTGATTGGTCAAGTATTCAATATTGATTGAATACAAAGGACACAATACTTCATCTATACTTGAAAAGAGTTTCAAGTGATTGAACGACCCACACCTGAGTCAACTTCAAGGTAAATGTCAAAAGTAACTCAGGATGATAATATTTTTCATCCTTAGACCGGAGATACATGTATTTGTATGACATTAGTCTGCATTGCTCTGATTACTTTCCAACGCAGTCCGTAAATGGTTGTTATAAAGGGAGTATTCGGGTAAGGTATTGCTATTGTGATGTAGTAATGTAATCAAAGGAAATTATCATTGATCTATTACATTAATACAAAGGACGTAATGCTATTGCGCCGCGTAATCCGCTTGGTACATGTCGCGTAATGTTGCTGACAGCAAACATTTAAGTGGCATTATTGGCTCTTGAGTGGGATATCATTGATCTATTATATTAATGCTTTACCTAATTATGGTGCACGATATCTACACTAATATTTGGTATATTTATATATAAGATAATGATTAATGATTTCATACATGATTGATGGTGATATATTTACTTAGTATATCCGATGATAATGGAAGGCTTAATAATGCATGACTTATAAATTATTCATGCCAAGCTTATTGGTTAATTCCATGATTATTGAGGCCATCCATGATTGATATTCATCCATTTTTCTCTCTCAAGTTCTTAAAACACAAGAAATGCTCTCAAGTTCATCTTGATGAATCTTGGAGGTTGCCAAGTTGTTTTTCTGGTTTTGATCTTGTGAAAGACTTGCTAGCACTTGTGGAATCTACTTATCTTGGGTAGACTTCAATAGAGGAATTCTACTTTGGATCCTTATACACCGACACTGCAAACCGGGATGCTAAGAGACTTGGATTAAAGAGATCGTCTTTGGGGTACATCTCTTTCCTCCTTGTTATATATATATTAAGTTGCTTAGTCGATGTTTAGAAATTATTTTATACCATTTTTCAAGCTTCCGCTGCACTCACGGTTCCGACAATACCCAACAACCATGACTCCCTCTACCTCCACTGTCCCTGCCCTACCATTCCTCAACCTGCCCAAACCACTCCCATGCCTGCCAGCTGTTCCTTTTCCCTCTTCACCCTCAAGTGGAGATGATGACAAAAAGGAAAAGAAGTCAACACCCTCATCTAGCTCAATGGAACCTGCACCAAAGGAACCTTCACTAGAAACTATAAGAGTTGCCATAGATGCATGGGCTGCTGAGATTACGGCACAAAAAGAAGCAGAAGCCCTCAATAAAGCAGAAAACCAAAGTAAACCATCTGCTACGGGGGAGCAACCAGCTAAGGGGGAAACTCAAGCAGAGGGGGATCAACCTGCTCAAGAGGAGCAGAGGCCAAAAAGGAGATTGAAATAAATGGCCAGAAGGAAAAGTGCTAAGAAGCAGAAGAGAGAGGATCCCTGTACTCCATCTGATAGTCCATCACCAAAGAACTTAGATGATGATGTTAGATTATGTGCATAGATAATTAATGGGTAGATTGTGTCCACGTTATAAGAGACTAAAGGGTCACACTACTACACACCGAATTAGAACAGTTTGAAATTTACCAGTTTTTGTGTGGAAATAATGAATCAGTTGAATTAATTATTTAAAGAGAAGTAAATAATAAATAGTTATTTGTTATTTAAAGGGAAATTAAATATTAAGTTTTAATATTTAATGGACCAGTTAATTAATTAACTAGTAATGTCCAGGGGGTCAAAGTGCAAGGAATGAAAGTTCAATTAAAGACATGGGCTTTAATTGAACGGGTTTGGGCTTGGATAAGGTTTAAAGTATTTAAGCCTAGAAAAAGCTAATTATCCTTAAGGTTTTAATTTGCAACAAGGAAAAACCCTAGCCTCCTCCTTCCTCCCTTCCGTGCGTCGACGGCACACACACCCCAAAGGGGTTTTCAGTTTTTGTGATTCACGCACTCACATACACGCAAGGTTTTTTGTGATATTCGGGTAATTCTAGTCGCGGTCTAGCAGCTAATTGTTTTTGACCTTTTATCTTGATTGTTAATACGAAACAGTATAGATCATTAGTAAGATCCTAACCCTTTTAGGGTTTAAGGGGTTGTGTTCAATCTGTTTCCGCTTTAGGATTGAACCAGTAGAATCAAACCAGGGGTTAGACCAGTTTGTGTTTTAGGTGGTTTGGTCAGATCAAAACCCTTCAGTGGTATTAGAGCCTCGGCTCTATGATCTATAGTTTCTAGTTTTTTCTGTTTTAGTTTAAAAAGATTTGTTCTTGATCTCCTACTTGCTTCTTGTTGAAATAAAAAATCAAGAGGATGATAAAACAGTTTGTTTTAATTATCTAGTTGTTAAAAGTTTCAATCCTATTGATCATAAAGTTTAAACAGTTAGTTTGAACGGTTAAAAGGATTACAACTTTTGGTAAAAACAAGTTTAATCAAGAAAATTAAACAGTTTGTTTAGTTGATAAAAACCTAGTTAAACTAGTTAGTTGATTTGTTTAATTAGTCTTACTCCTCTTCATCTTGTTTCTTTTAAAATCGAAAACCATGATGACGAATAAACAAAGATTTATGATTTTCATCAAGGATTAAAAAGGTTTTATTTTAATCAGATAAGTTTAAACAAGTTTCTGTTTAAACGGTTAAAAATATAATCTTTTTGTTAAAACCTGACCTTTACCGGGGATTTAAAGAAGTTTTTGTTTAATGGTTAAAATCTAGTTTTAAGGTTACTAATTATTAGTGGAACAAAGTTTTTGGTCACATTAATAATTAAGAGGTTTTTGGTTTTTGATTAAATCTAGTATTTTATCAGGTTATCAAAAACCAGTTTGTTTTTAATAGGTTAAACGTTTTAGGATTTAGAAGTTTTTGTTATTGTTTTTGAACCAAAAACCGAGACCACCACCATCGCCGGTGGCGACGACGGTGGCAGTCGCAGGTTGGCGGCGGTCGCAGGTCGGCGGCAGGTCACAGGTAGACGGCAGGTCGCAGGTCGGTGGCGGTGGACGGTCGGTGGCTAAGCCGGTGGCGGGGACGGTGGCGGTTGCAACGGATGTGCGACAAAGAGATGTTCGGCCCAGTTTTTAGTTTGCGGCCCAAGATAACATCCGGCCCATTTTGAGTCCTCAGCCCAAAGGTGTTCGACCCAGGTGGGTTTCGGTCCAAGTAATGTTTTGGCCCAGGTAGGAACCGGCCTAAGTGGGTTTCGGCGCAGGAGGGAATCGGTCCGGGGGGCAATCGGCCCAAAGGTTATTGGCCAAAATAAGGTTTTTCGATTAAATACAAAGTTATTAATTTTAAGTTTTAAAATTAATAAGTGTTTTATATAAACTAGTATTTTATATATTTTAACTAGTTTAGTTGAAATATATAGTTTTGGATGTTTATTAATTACGGCTAGTTGAGACGTTATATATAAAACTCCAAAAATGTAAGTTTATATAAAGAGAAACGAAACAAGATGTTGTTATTTAAATAATGATCACGTTTTTGTCGTGTTTTTAGGTTTTTCGAAAAGCTAGTCAAAAACTCGACATTGAAATTATTCATTTTTGAATAAAGTTATGTTTATCAAAGTTTATTGAAAAACTACTTTTGTCAAGTTAATTTAAATAACTTAGAAGATCATAATTCGCATTTATGATTAATAATTATTAGTCAAAAAGGGTAAATGAGAATAGTTAAATAGATCAAGTTTTTTGGTGATTATCGTTTTTATATCGTTTATATATATAACTGCGTGGTTGTTACATATATATTTATGTTCTAGAATCATTAACTCGCATGTTTTCGCATAAACATTTTGGATTATATTTCTAGTTTTTCGTATCAAATATAAATGTTTAATCTAGTCGAGTTAATAGATGATTCTTTTGTGGTTGTGATACGTAGCTATAGTTTTGCCGACTTATGACTCGTTTTTCCTTTCTTCTTTTATTTTGGTTTTGGGAAGGCCTGCGTGCCAATTACAATCCTGTTTCTCAATTGTAATATAGTACTGGTTCCGGGAGGTCTGCGTGCCACTTACAACCCCATTTATTATTGTAATTGTAATATTAGTAGTTATAGTTTTATCCCATAATCAAGATGGAGTTCAAAGAAGTTTTTCAAAATGATGGTCTGCACAGTGCTCGAGTACTTCAGAGGAGGTTTCGAGGCGAGTGGAGTAATGCATCATGAAGACGAATCCAAGTTCTTTCTATCCTTAAGTTTGACCTTAGGATTAGGTGCCAAAACTATAGGTTTATCTTACTTGCGTGATTGATTTTATTTTATAGTATTGTTATGCAACATTAAAATAAAATGTGATTAATGGGTATCATTAATCAAGTAGAAAAACATGGTTTAGGAAAAACTAGAATACGACTTCAGTCTGTTAGTCATATTAGTTAAATTTTTATAAATTTAAAGTTTTGTCAAGATTATAAGCTTTAAACTTATAAAGACGTTTTGTGCACCTAGTATAGGTACACATGTAAATTGTATTTTTTAAAACAGATGGTTTTAAAATGGTTTTTCAAAAACTGGAAAATTAAGTTTTTCTTTTAAACTTAATTATAAAACCCAAGAAAATATTAGATCAGTGTGCTACCCATCTAATGGTACACCTTTGTTGTTAAACGGTACTCGGGTGTCAGAAGTGCCCAAACCTTGGGCATCCGGGTTCAAACCTCTGCGGCAAAGGGTATGAAAGATTCTGCGAAAATCGGGAGTCCCGGCCAGAATTCATACTGTCTTAGGTGGTGCGATCTATTTTGGTGATAATCGGGAGTCCCGGCCCAAAAGAACTAGAGTAGAGTTAAACATACTAGATTTTATCTAAGTGCTCTACGAGGTTTTTGGAGTCGTATTAGATAGGTACTATTGGTAAAGGGAAATTACCTACCAGAAATAGCATGACTTGGCGGGAAGTGCCCAAACCTTGCGTCGAGTATATGAAATATGGGTCCTAGGTCTGATATATATTATTTAAGGGTTTATTAATATATGTTAGAAAAGTTTATTTGCAATTACTAATTAAACAGAGTTTTAATTTGTTGATGGCAACCAACGTTTCCAACACTAACAACCTCTCACTTCGCTCTATCCTAGAGAAGGATAAGCTTACCGGACCAAACTTTCTATCATGGGAGAGAAATCTCCGGATCGTGCTAAGGCACGAAAGAAAGTGGTACGTCCTAGAACACCTCTAGGAAATCCCCCTGCCAACAACACTAGGGCAGATGTCAGGGAGGCTTATCAAAAGCACTCTAATGACGCCCTTGATGTTAGCTGCCTCATGCTTGCAACAATGAGTTCAGAGTTGCAATCTAGAATGATGGATACTCCTGCTTATGACAAGATCCGCCAGTTGAGGGACATGTTCGAGGAACAAGCCCGCACAGAACGTTATGATGCCACTAGGGCGTTTAACTCATGCAAGATGGCAAAGGGGACGTCGTTCAGTACCCATGTCATGAAAATGAAAGGGTATATGTAGCACCTAGAAAGACTTAGGCACTCAGTACCGCTGCAGTTAGCAACAGATACGATACTCAACTCGTTGTCGGAAAACTATAAGCCTTTTATAGTCAACTATAACATGAACAACATGGAGAAATTGGTGGTGGAGCTGCATTCTATGATTAAGACTGCGGAGCAGAGTATTGGGACCAAGTCTAAGGACGTTCTCCTAGTGGGAAATGGTGGAGGCAAGAAGAGGAAGGGGCGCAACAGAAAAGGAAAGGGTAAAACCGAGCCCAGCAAGAATACACCACGCCTAGTGACAACAACAAGGGCAAGAAGTCAAAGCCAAATAGAGGAAGGACCGAGAATCGGTGTTTCAAGTGTGGCGAGGTTGGACATTGGAAGAGAGATTGTCCGAAGGCTCACGAAGCAGGAGGCAAAACTGGCTCCTCAGGTATCGTGTGATTAACTTCTTTGTCACTTTCCACTTGTAAAGTTTTTACGAGTATTCTAATATCTTGCAATCATTTATTGCAGGAGGTAATGGAAAGTGAAGCGGCCCGGCATTTGAGATCCCACGTGCTTATCGGATATTTAATAATTCACTTTTTTTGTTATTAATTTTTATTCAAAGTTTTTGGACATTGTTGGCATGGTTTTTCACACTTTTGGATGACATTATGTTTTTAAGTCTTTGAATTATTGAATTATTTAGCTTATATCCATGCACATATGTTGATGAATCAAGTTAGTCCAGTTGTGACTAATGGTTACTAATAAGTCAAGTTTTGGCTTAATGGATGATTCATAGTGATCTTATGCATTAATTGTCGTAGGTACATTAATCTCACTATATAAATACTTAGGTAAACAAGTTGTGTTTATGAAATTAGAAGACATCTCTAATTTACAAGTATTTAAAGATTTTATGAAAAGTTATGAGCATGTTAAGATAAGAAATAATAGTCATTATTTCTAGATAAAAGTTTTTAGATAAAACATTTAATAAAGTATAAAGGTGATTATAATAGTTATTATAATCAAGGCCCTTTTATACTAAATGTTTTAAGTAAAGAAACTAAAATACTTTTACAAGTGTTTTAAACTCGTAATTGTGTTGGGTTAAATGAAACCACATTCCGTAATTGGAAAGATAAATATATGAGAAATCGAAGTCTTGGTTTCATGAAACAATTAAGTTTCATACAAAAACTAAATTTAAGATCAAGCATTTAAAACACAAGCTTTAGGCATATTAGTCAAGGATTGACTATGACTAAAAGGGTGTTTTAAAGTGATGCATTTTTCATAAAAGATAGTGAGAGCGTCTGACTAGAATATGTATCAAGTTAGCAACTTTGATCTAACTAGAATATAATTGTCGGATGATTTTAGAGGTTTTTCTAAAATAGTAAGTTTTTGAAAAAGGACTAATCCGAGGAACGCGTGACTTATTGAGAGGTGCTCAATAAGGATGTCATTGCGAGATTTTAAGTCGAGTTATGACTTAAATGGAATTATATATGTTTAAAAGGGTATAAAAGTCAGAATAATTAATATTGGTAGTTGATAAACGTTAGAAATGATAAAATAGGATGTTTTGATATCCTTAGTAATGAAATTAGATAAGTGTTAGTATACACTAGGAATCTAATCTCAAGTTTACAAGTATGTGTATATAGATCTATCATTTCAAAAGGGGTATGAATCAAGTAAGATTTAGGACATCTACAAGTGTAATTGAAGTTTCAATTACAAAGATATTATTTTATAAACTCATAAACTTAGGAGTTATTTCCGGTTCTCCAAGTTTAAGGAATTTATAAAATAAGTAAGACTAGAATTTTTTTTTGGGTTGCAAAAACAATTTCTAGCAAAACCAACAAAGAGTACTTCAAGGTACTAGTCTTGAGTTTGTTGGTTTATAATCATATTATTTTTCTTTGTAATCCATGATAAGTTACAATGTAAAATAATAAGTAATTCAGATAAACGCTATGAATTGAGTCAATGAAATGATAGAAATTATGCATCTTCATTCTAGGGTGGAATATGGAGGGTGCATAAATTAGTTTCATTCTTCTTCACCATTTTGTATGTTTTGGTTCATCCAGGAATAAACTTGGTTTATTCAAAATATTTTCCGTGGCTACTTATCTTGGTGGGAACCTTGATAGGGTTGTAAAGTCATCGTAATTTTGGGGTAAATTCGAAGGTATATCGAATATAGCTGCAAAAGTTTTTTGTGCACCAAAATTGACGGATATTCGTTAGGGTTATGAATATTGGATTGACCCACCGTGAAAAATACTTTGTGGATTCGTGTCAAAAGTATTTGTCACACAGGCTATCCTCAAACCTTAGGTATTTAGTTTGGGATGTGGTAACCATTGTCTTCTTAGTGCGTCCTAACGCAACGCCGTAATAGGTAGCCATAAGGGGCGTGTCTAGATTCAGTGGGAGCCGTATTGCCAATTGCAAATATGCAAGAAGGTATTTACACCTTCTTTTTAGAAGAGATATTTCTTGGCCCCTTGTCTGATTAAAAGCTGGTAAGTGCACGGCCGTGCCCAAACGAACTCATTTGTTCTTTATAGTTTATCACGCAGTTTGAAATCAAGGATGTCATGAAATAATTGTTGAGTTTTTGAGTTCACACTCTCCATGCTCATGCTCAAAATTGAAATATCGCGTTGCAACGGAAAAACCTAAAAACCATACACATTCATAAATAGGTAATTTATGATAGTTAATTCATGAACAGTTAGTTTATGACAGATTACTCGTTCATAAACAGTTGGCTTATGAGAGTTTACTTTATCACTCGTTACTTTGGGGTATAAGAGTTCTTATGACCTGGTTATCCTAAGTGTCTGGCTAGGGACCTCCTTATGCTAGCAATGTACAGTAACTATTACTTATTTTCAACAAGTGGGAGTCTGTTAGATTATGTGCACAGATAATTAATGGGTACATTGTGTCCAATGTCATAAGAAATTAAAGTGTCACACTACTACATACCCAATTAGAACAGTTTGGAAATTATCAGTCTTTGTGTGGAAATAATTAATCAGTTGAATTAATTATTTAAAGAGAAATAAAAAATAAATAGTTATTTATTATTTAAAGGGAAATTTAATATTAAGGTTTAATATTTAAAGGACCAGTTAATTGAAGGGTTTTGAACCTGACCAAACTACCATAAGACTCAAACTGGTCAATCCTGGGTTTGATTCCACTGGTTCAATCCTAAAAGCGGAACTGGATTGAACACAACCCTCTAAATCTCAAAAGGGTTAGGATCTTTAAAACTTTAAATTGATCAACATAGTTTCTTACAAACAGTCCATAGAAAAGGTTACAAGAAATATACCTGAACAAAACCTTTAGGGTTTCTAAAGATAGTCCACCACTACTGCACCTCCGATTGAACTGGCTGCTAGACCGCTCTTGGATCACCAAGCCTTCAAACCGTGAAGACCGCTTGTGTGTATGCCTGCGCGATCAACACAAGGCCAAAAACCGAGAACACCTTGTGTTCTTCTTGGCTTAAGGATTAACTTGGACCTAAGCCCGTTTAATTAAAAGCCCACTGGTTTTAATTAAACTTTCAATCTCTTCATCTTGACCCCCTGGAGTCCTGGACTTTACTAGTTAATTAATTAACTATTAATTAACTTAGTCCGTTAAATATTAAAACTTAATATTTAATTCTCCTTAAATAATAAATAACTATTTATTATTTATTTCCTTTCTAATAGTTAATACAAATTGATTAATTATTTATTTCTCTCTTTTCAATAATTAATACTACTGATTAATTATTTCGTTTTTCTCTATAATAATTAATCTAACTGATTAATTATTTCCACACAGATTTATGGTGAAATTCAACTGTTCTGAATTGGGTGTGTAGCAGTGTGACCCTTTCATCTCTTATAACATTGGATACAATATGCCCGTTAATTATCTCTGCACATAATCCAACAGACTCCCACTTGTGCAAGATAAGTAACAGTTACTGCACATTGTTAGCCTAAGGAGGTCCCTAGCCAGACACTTAGGATAACCATGTTCTAAGAACTCTTATACCCCAAAGTAACTTGTGATAAAACTTCATAAGCAACCTGCTTAGAAGTAACATGTTATAAACTAACTGTTTATAAACTAATCTATCTTAAACTCCCTGTTTATGAATGGGTACGTTTTTATATATACAAACTTGCATATATATAGGTTTGTCCCTTGCAGCGCGATATTTCAATTTTGAGCATGAGCATGGAAAAAGTCAACTCAGAGGCTCAAGAATTTGTTCATAAAATACTTGATTTCGAAACTGCGTGATAAACGACAAAGAACATATCAGTTCGTTTGGGCACGGCCGTGCTCTTACCAGTTTCTCTAATCAGTCAAGGGGCCCGGAAATATCTCTCCTAAAAAAGAGGTGCAATTACCATCTTCCATATTTGCATTTGGCAACACGGCTCCCACTGAATCTAGACACGCCCCTTATGACCACCCTGTTACGGCGTGGCGTTAGAACGCGCTAAGAAGACAACAGTTACGGCATCCCAAACCAAATACCTCAGGCTTGAGGATAACCTATGTGATAAATACTTTTGACACGAATCCACGAAGTATTTTTCACGGTGGTTCAATCCAATATTCGTAACCCTAACGAATATCCGTAAATTGTGAAGAACAATGAAACTAATTTCTACACCCTTCCATATTCCTCCCTGGAATAAAGATGTATAATTTCTACCATTTCACTGACTCGATTCACGGTGTTTATCTGAATTACTTATTATTTTTACATTGTAACTTATCACGGATTATAAAGAAAATAATATTGTTATAAACCCTAAAACACAAGACTCGTACTTTGAAGTACTCCTTCTTGGTTTTGCTAGAAATCATTCTTGCAACCTAAGAACACTTCTAGGCTTACTTATTTTATAAATTCCTTAAACTTGGAGAATTGGAAATAACTCCTTGTTTCTGATTTATAAAATAACCTCCGTGTAATTAAAACTTTAATTACATTTGTAGATGTATTAAATCTTACTAGATTTATGTCCTTTTGAAATGACATAAAGAACATCCTATTTTATAAAATTCCTTAAAATAACCTTCTTGACACCTACTTGTAAGAAACTTGATACTAGATTCCCGGTGTATACCAACACTTATCTAATTCCATTACTAAGGATGTTAAAGAACATCCTATTTTATCATTTCTAACGTTAACCAATCCAACAATATTAAGCTGACTCACTGGACATTTTAGAACGTATATAATTTCTATTTAAGTCATAATTTGACTCATAGATCTTGCAATGATATCTTTATTGAATAACTTTCAATAAGTCATGCATTCTTCGGATTAGTTTTTTTAAGAACTTACTGTTTTAGATATCTTCTAAAAACATCCGATAATTATATACTCTAAAGGTTCAAACTTGTATTTATCACACTGGTTGAAAACAACCTTTTATTAACTCTGATAAATACATTAGTCAGGTGCTCCCACTATCTTTTATGAAAAAGTGCATTCTTTAAAAACATCCTTTCAGGCCTTAGTCAATCCTTGACTACCATGCCTAAAACTTGGGTTCCAAACACATGTTTTAAAGAACTTAGTTTTTGTAAGAAATTTGTTTTATGAAACCAAAAACTTGGATCTCCCATATATCCATCTTTCCAATTACGGAATGTGGTTTCATTAAACTTACCTTGATTACAAGTATGAAACACTTATAATGGTATTTTAAATTTCTTTTCTTAAAACATTTAGTATTAAACTCCCTTGACTATAATAACTATTATAATCACTTTTATACTTTCTTAAATGTTTTATCAAAAACTACTTTACCCATAAATAATGACTATTATTTCCATATGTTCAAGACTTTGAACATTCACTCTTCATAAAATCTTAAAAACTTGTTGAATTAGAAAAACTATCTAATCTTATAAACAAAACTTGTTTATTTAAGTATTTGAAAAAGTGGAGCCATCATTTATAAATAACTACAACAAATCATAGCATAAAGATTATGATGAATCACCAAACAAGTCAAGACTTGACTTATTGGTTCTCTTTTAGTCACAACTGGACTAATCCTGATTCATAAGAATACGTGCACGGATATATAACTAAATAATTAAATTTCCATAAACTTAATAACCATAAGTTTTAATAAACCAAACAAGATAAAACATGTTCATAAAAACTTTAAAAAGAGTTTAATAAACTAGGAAATAGAAATTATAATAATATCCGTAAGCTGCACGTAGGACCTTTTTATGCTGGGCCGCATCACTTTCCATCTCCTCCTGCAATAAATAATTGCAATATGTTAGAATACTTGTAAAACTTTACAAGTAGGAAAATGACAAAGAAGCTAATCACGCAATACCTGAGGAGCCAGACTTTCCTCCTGCCTCGTGACCTTTCGGACAATCTCGTTTCCAATGTCCGGCCTCGCTGCACCTGAAGCACCGATTCTCGGTTCTTGCTTTGTTTGGCTTCGGCTTCTTGCCCTTGTTGTCTTTATTAGCCCGGGGTGCATTCTGGCTGGGCTGGGCCTTGCCCTTTCCCTTTCCGTTGCGCCCCTTCCTCTTCTTACGTCCACCATGTCCCACCATAAGAATGTCCTTAGACTTGGTCCCGATACTCTGCTCAGCAGTCTTGAGCATTGAGTGCAACTCAGCCACGGATTTCTCCATGTTGTTCATGTTGTAGTTGACTATAAAAGGTTTATAGTCATCTGACAACGAGTTGAGTATCGTATCCGTTGCTAGCTGCAACGGTACTGGGTGCCCAAGTCTCTCTAGGTGGTCCATGTAACCTTTCATTTTCATGACATGGTCACTGACCGAGGTCCCCTTAGCCATCTTGCACGAGTTAAATGCCCTAGTGGGATCATAACGCTCAGTGCGGGCTTGCTCCTGGAATATGTCCCTCTGCTGGCGGATCATGTCATATGCAGGAGTTTCCATCATGCTTGATTGCAATTCTGGACTCATAGTTGCAAGGATGAGGCAGCTAACATCCAAGACGTCATTGGAGCGCTTCTGAAAAGCCTCCCTGACCTCTGCCCTGACATTGCTGGCAGGGGGATTTCCTAGAGGTTGTTCTAGGACATACCACTTTCTCTCGTGCCTCAGCACGATCCGGAGATTTCTCTCCCAAGTGAGAAAGTTGGACCCGGTGAGCTTATCCTTCTCAAGGATAGAGCGGAAAGAGAGGTTATTAGTATTGGTAACGTTGGTTGCCATCTATAAATTAAAACCCGTTTTAATTAGTAATTGCAAATAAACTTTCCAACATATATCATTAAACCCATAAACAATATATATTAGACCTAGGACCCATATTTCACATACTTGACGCAAGGTTTGGGCACTTCCCGCCAAGTCATGCTACTTCTGGTAGGTAACACCCTGTACCAATCGTACCTAACTGATACGACTCCTAGAACCTCGTAGAGCACTTAGACCCAGTCTAGTATGTTTAACTCTACTCTAGTGCTTTTTGGGCCGGGACTCCCGATTATCACCAAAATAGATCGCACCACCTAAGACAGCATGAATTCTGGCCGGGACTCCCGATTATCGTAGAATATTTCATGCCCTTTCCCGCAATGGTTTGAACCCGGATGCCCAAGGTTTGGGCACTTCCAACCCCCGAGTACCGTTTAACAGTCAAGGTGTACCATTAGGTGGGTAGCACACTGATCTAAGATTTTTCTTGGGTTTTAATTAAGTTTAATGAAAAAACTTAATTTTCCAGTTTTTGAAAAACCATTTTAAAACTAACTGTTTTAAAAATACGATTTATATGTGTACCTGAACTAGGTGTACAAAACGGTTTTTATAAGTTCCAAACTTATAACCTTGACAAAATTTTAAATTTATAAAAATTTAACTAACACGACTAACAACCTGTAGTCGTATTCTTAGTTTGTCATTAACACGTGGTTTTTCACTGTTTAATAACAACCTGTTATTAAACCCCTTTTTATTTACCATCACACGCATGTATATACATACCATACATATATATGAAAAAACAGTAAATAAATCACAACCACGCAGATAAAAAGAGTAAGCAAATAAAGCCCTATAGTTTTGCCAACTAATCCTAAGATCAAGCCTAAGGACAAAGTGACTTGGATTCGTCTTTTTTGATGTGTTGCTCCCACTGGCCTTGACACCTCCCCCAAGTGTCCGTGCTTCGCGTATAGAATACCATTTTCTTGATTGCCTTCTTCGAGTCCATTTTTGTGGAGGGATTAAACTATCACTAGTCTATTACAAATACAATATTGAATGGGGTTGTAAGTGGCATGCAGGTCTCCCCTAACCAGTACAATATTACAAATAAGAAAGGGATTGTAATTGGCACGCAGGCCTTCCCAAAACCAAAATAAAGAAGAAAGAAAAACGAGTCATAAGTCGGCAAAACTATAGCTATATAAATCACAACCACGCAATTTATATATAAGCACTATATATATAAAAGTCAACCACGCAGTTATAAAGAATAAATAAAAACTGTGCTGTTAAGCACACAACCTGATTTCTTTAAATTATTCTCATTTATCCTTTTGATTAATACATATTAACCAAAAATGAGAATTATGATCTTCTAATTTATTTGACCAAACTAGTTTTTCAACAAAACTTAAAAAACTTGGTCTCATTCAAAACTTGAATGAAATCCTTATGTCGAGTTTTATTACTAGTTTTCAAAACACTTAAAACCGACAACCTTGGTCAATTAAATATTATCTTATTTGTTTCTCCATTATATAAACTTTATCCCTTTTAGAATTTATTCAAAACGACTAAACTAGTCATAAAAAAAATCTAAAAATATATATATATTAACTAAAACTAATTAAAATATATAATACTAGTTTATATAACACCTTTATTAATTTTATAACTTAAAATTAATAATCCTTTCATATTAATCCGGAAAAACTATCTTTGGCCAAACTCTCTTGTTAAGCCGCACAACCTACTAGACCGAGACCCTCATGGGCCGAGAACCCATTGGATCGAAGTCACCTGGGCCGTAAGCCCTATTGGGCCGAAAACCACCTTGGGCCGAAACCCCTTGGGTCGGGAAACGCCTTGGGCCGCGGACCATATTGGGCCGAAGACTTTTGGGCCGTGATGTACTGGGTCGAAATTACTTGGGCCGAAGCCCACCCTGAGCCTTAGCGCCGCTAACGGCTGCCGTTAGGCCCAACTGGCCTTAGCGTCGCTAACAACCATCACCCATCACAGTGATAATCTAGGTTCCCGTTTTCCGATTAATAAAATAATTTAAATCCTTTTAACCTATTAAAACTAACTGTAGTTTTAATATACTGATTAAAAACTGGATTTAATTCAAAAACCAAGAACTATTAATTATTAATTTCAACAAAAATTTTTTTTATTAATAATCAATTATCCTAAAACTTGATTTCAACCTTTTTAAACAAAAGTTCAAAACTTGTTAAAATCTAGTTTTAGATAAAAGGTTTTATCCTTTTTTTTAACCGTTTAAACACAATCCTGGTTTAAACCTAACTGGTTAACATCAAACCTTTTATGAACTGGATAAAAACAGAAAAACTTGTTTTATCCCTATGGTTTTCGAAAATCTTAAAAAGAGAAGAATAAGATGAAGAAGATCATTTAACTATCAAACAAATCAACTAATTAGATTAACTAGGTTTAACCGATTAAACAAACTGATTAATTTAATCTTAATTCAATCTTATTCTTATTTCAAAAATGATCCTTTTAACCATTGAAACTAACTGTTTGAATTTTCTGATTAATAGGATAAACCTGATAACAAAACAAATTGTTTTGCTACCTTCTTGATTTTTGAAATTTCCAAGAACAAAAAGAGAATCAAGAATAAAACCTTAATCTAAAAACAGATAAAATCTAGAAACTATGGATCATAGAGCTGAGGATCTGATACCACTGAAGGGGTTTGAACCTGACCAAACCACAATAAGACTCAAACTAGTCAATCCTGGGTTTGATTCCACTGGTTCAATCCTAAAAGCGGAACTGGATTGAACACAACCCTCTAAACCTCAAAAGGATTAGGATCTTTAAAACTTTAAATTGATCAACATATTTTCTTACAAACAGTCCATAGAAAATGTTACAAGAAATATACCTGAACAAAACCTTTAGGGATGCTAAAGATAGTCCACCACTACTGCACCTCCAATTGAACTGGCTGCTAGACCGCTCCTGGATCACCAAGCCTTCAAACCTTGAAGACCCCTTGTGTGTATGCCTGCTTCAATCAACACAAGGCCAAAAACCGAAAACACCTTGTGTTCTTCTTGGCTTGCGATCGTCGAGAGAGAGACTGAGAGAGAGAGAGTACGGTCGAGAGAGAGATCAATGTGAGGGAGTGCGAGATCGAGAGAGAGAGAGAGAGAGAGAGAGAGAGTGTGTTGTGGTGGCTAGGGTTAATCCCTTGTGTCTCTTATCTAATCCTTAAGGCTTAAGGATATTATATAGGGGTTAACTTGGACCTAAGCCCGTTTAATTAAAAGCCCACTGGTTTTAATTAAAATTTCAATCTCTTCATCTTGACCCCCTGGACTTTACTAGTTAATTAATTAACTATTAATTAACTTAGTCCGTTAAATATTAAAACTTAATATTTAATTCTTCTTAAATAATAAAAAACTATTTATTATTTATTTCCTTTCTAATAATTAATACAAATTGATTAATTATTTATTTCTCTCTTTTCAATAATTAATACTACTGATTAATTATTTCGTTTTTCTCTTTAATAATTAATCTAACTGGTTAATTATTTCCACACAGATTTATGGTGAAATCCAACTGTTCTGAATTGGGTCTGTAGCAGTGTGACCCTTTAGTCTCTTATAACATTGGATACAATATGCCCGTTAATTATCTCTTCACATAATCCAACATTAATTGATAGTTAATTAATTAACTAGTAATTTCAAGGGGGTCAAAGTGCAAGGAATGGAAGTTCGATTAAAGACATGGGCTTTAATTGAACGGGTTTAGGCTTGGATAGGTTTAAAGTATTTAAACCTAGAAAAAGCTAATTATCCTAAAGGTTTTAATTTGCAACAAGGAAAAACCCTAGCCTCCTCCTTCCTCCCTTCCGTGCGTCGATAGCACACACACCCCAAAGGGGTTTTCGGTTTTTGTGATTTACGCATACACACACACGCAAGGTTTTGCGTGATATTCGGGTAATTCCAGTCGCGGTCTAGCAGCTAGTTCATGGTAGTGCAGTAGTGGTGGGCTAACTTTAGCAATCCCAAGATCAAAGAGGTAATTGTTTTTGACCTTTTATCTTGATTGTTAATATGAAACAGTATAAATCATTAGTAAGATCCTAACCCTTTTAGGGTTTAGGGGGTTGTGTTCAATCTATTTTCGCTTTAGAATTGAACCAGTAGAATCAAACTCAGGGTTAGACCAGTTTGTGTCTTAGGTGGTTTAGTCAGATCAAAACCCTTCAGATGGTGATTCTGATGACAATATACCACTCTCTACACTGCTCAACTTCAAAAAGAAATCTCCCACCCCTCAAGCAACTCCTGCTCAATCAACTCCTCAAGTCTAAGAGAAGCCTCTATCTCCAAGATCTTCCTCTAAAATAAAGGGCAAAAAGATTATGTCAGCTAAGAAATAGAGGAAGAGGAAAGAAGAGAGTTAGAGGCTGAAAGAATAGAAAGAGAAGCCAACCAACAGAAAGAAACAGAACAGAACCTGGAATACTTTGCTTCACTCTTCGGGGAACCACTAGAGCGGTTGGCAAAAACTCAGCAAACACAAAGTGAGTTTTTAACTACCTAAGCGATAGCAGATATTCTAGGAATGACAAAAGAAGAACTTGATTAATTGAAGCAACAAGATGAAATGATGCTCTCTAGACAACAACAAGTTCAAGCTTTAGCTCCTACTCCTGCTGTTGGCAAGAAAGACAAGAGTAGGTTATCTCACAGAAAAGCAATTGAGACCCTCTTGAATTTGGATTTCTCTTCTATTCCATCTTTATCAAGGGAGAGACAAAGAGAGTTTGATAACAAAAGTGCTGATCTTGTAGACAGAAACTATCCTGAAACTATCACAAATGCCAACTTATATAGAAGTGATGGTGAGGACTACATGAAGATCTTAAGAAAGGATAAGCCAAACTAGGCTGAAGAACTGTTTACAAAAACCATTCCAACTTATTGTTTTACTGAGATCATTAAAATGCATTATCTGCTATTGAAGTCAAGAAGTAAGCTAGCTGACAGTTTCAGAGGAGAATGCAGACAATGGATCAGACATTCAGTGGGAAGCAGACTCTTCTCTCATGATCATTTAATTCAACGTACGAATCACCTAGCACAACAGTTCAACAGGACTTCCAAGCCCTTTGTCCCCTTTGAACAGAGAGTACAACAACCCAGTCATACCTTTTTCACTGACTTTGCAAACTTTAACAGCACTTTTCCACCCAATTCCAATCCTGAAGACCTTAGATACATAGATCATCCAGAAAGAGGAATGTTCTTCAGAGATAGAGCTGGAATTTGGAGATTTTTCAGGTTAGCTCACTTAAGACTAGCATCTCTCAGATTCCTCAGACAAATAGGTATGGACATCAAAGGAATGACTGGAAGTGAATACTTTTAGAAGCTAGTAGATAAAAGGTTCAAGGAACTTGCCCTTCCAGGTCCTGTATGGGAAACCTTTCAAGTGATGAAAGAAGAACCAGACTGGGATGCACCTTCATAACTGATAACTTAGTTGTAATTTCAATTTCCTAGATTAATGTAAGATTAGTTATTCTTGTTTCTTAGTTATTAACTCTCTACAAACTTAGTTGTAATTTCAATTTTCTGTAATCAAGCTTGAAGCTTTGATCATGGACAACTTAGCTAACTGCTAGTATAGATGAATCTTAGTAGATAGATCACCTAGTGTAAATATAGAAAATCAAAAATCCACAAAAAAAGAAAAATGATAGAAAAGATACCACAAAAAAACAGAACTATGGTACTTCATAACTAAAAGATTCCCAAAACCGCTCTGTATCCGTCATCTCTTTTGAAGAAGCTGCTGAGCTAGATGCGGCGCTTTCAAAATCCTGTGACTCTTAGTCATCTATCTTCTTTTCACCTGAAAATGTTGGATTGGGGGAAGGCTTGAGAATATTAAGGGAACATACTTAAAGAGTTACCAAAAACAGATAGCTAGGTAACCAAAAATGTACTTAAAAGTTACATCAAATAGGGGGAGATTGTTGGGGAGATAGCAATATTAACCACAATTAAACCTATCTATTATCTAAAATATGATTTGATGTTTATAAAACCATATTCTTAGTATATGTTTAGAATGTTGAAATACATGTGTTATTTTTCAAAACAGACTAAAATAATTTTCTAAGTATGAAACATCAGCTGATGAGTTAAAACATCAGCTGAACTCTAAGTATCAAAAGATGAATCAGCTTCAAAGGATCAAACGAGAAGAAAAGAGCATCAGCTGAGGATTTACAAAGCATCAGCTGATGGTTTGCAAAACATCAGCTGAGGATCAAAAGCATCAACTGATACCTCTAAAGCATCAACTAAAGACTCAAAGAATGAGCTGAAGACTTCTCCCTTTCAGATAAGCAGTTTACTTTGTGTTAAAGTAACTTTTATAAGCTTAATACTCTAAATGATTAGAAGAACATGTTTGGTCTACTGATCATATAGGTTGATTAGCTTATACACTTTTGTCCTTATTTATTTAATCTTTGAGCAAAATTATTAATCTAGTTTAGAGTTAGTTTCATCTGCTGAGTCGTGTTAAATATAAACACTTGGCTGTTTTTATTCTCGAGTCAAGGCAGAACATGTGTTATTTTATGTTTCCTTTAGAATATCCTTTGTAAAAGTATTCGCACTTGTTGTATCTACAAAGAGACAATAAGGATAGAGTTTGATCCCCTGGAAAAGGTGAAAGCTACTTTACAAAAGGAAGATCTCGAAGATTTGTTTCAACAACTAAGTATGGCTGGCAACTCCATACTTGGTAATGTCAAATCTGAAGAAAGCATGTTGTTGTATAAAGTACAAGCATGGAAAGAGAAACTTGCACTTCCAAGGCAAAAGGTATGGGTTTAATAATATAATAATAGATAGTGGGATTTATCTTTTAAGATAGTACATGCACTTTATACTTTTAGCGTATAAAGTAAATCTACTTTCCACCCACTAACTTTATCTATTATAATATTATTATCCTTAAACTTTGTTGTTCCATTCTCTTACCATCATCCGGTCTCCAAGCTTTCTCTATATATATTCAAGCATTCCCCATGCTTGAATACATCGGTTGAACACTATAAAATCTCATAAGTTGTGATTTAGAAGAGTTAGCAAATATTTAACAGTGTATACAAACTTGTTCATGTGTTGAACATTCTGAGCATTAGGTGGTTAGAATTAGATAGTCTATGTGTTAGACTAAAACTGTTGCCACCTTTGTTGAACTTAGATTTTCCGCATCTAGTTCATGTAATTCTTGATTAACATCAATAAGAATTATATAAAGTACATCTGTGTGTTTTTATTTTTAATTAGCTAAAGTTTGTATTCAACCCCCTTTCTACAAACATTTTTGTTGTAGTATCCAATCGGGACCAAAAATATATTAAAAGAGTTAAGTGTTGAAAATAATAAATAGATTATTAGATAAGTGTTAATGCACTGAATATCTAATTTTGTTTACGGGTTAGTGTAAACAAAAGGATATATTATTTCAGTCTATTTCTTGGAATAGAAAAGTATATATACATCTACAATATAACCAAGTATGGTTATGGAATAATTTTATATATCCGAGTTTAGGCGATATAATAAAATTAGAAAGACTAGACTTGTTTTCAGGGTTTGCGGAAAACAATTTATCTAGCAAAATGAGTGGGATCACTAGTTAGTGCATACTTGTTTTTAGTTCATAGTAATGTTGTGGTTTCAAGAAGTGATTCGTGTCCACTTGAACCAACATAGTAACGCAAATAGACGCGGTGAATTGAGACGATGGACTAGTATTAATTTTGTACTATATTCCAAGAGGTTTAATAAGGAGAGTACATTATTAATCCCATTACTCTTCACAAATTTTGTATGTTTTGGTAATATCCATGAATAAAAGGATTATTATTCAAAAATCTTGTCCGTGACTACCTATCGTGGTGGGAACCTCGATTAGGGAGATAATAACGTCATCGTAATCCTTGATATAGATTCATAATGATTGAAGATAGCTACCATATGTATAGGCCAAGGATGTACGGATATTCACCAGGGGTGTGAATATCGGATAGTGACATCGTGAAGAATACCGCATGGTTTACGATCAAAGGTATTCATCACATAGGTTGTCCTCAAGCCTAAGGTATTTGGTTTGGAATGCGTGGACTTCTTGCATTTCGATCGTACCTAATGCTACGCCATAACTAAGTAGCAATAATGGGCGTATCTGGTGTCAGCGGAAAGCGTATTTCCAAATGCAAGTATGCGAGAGGCATTCTGCAACTCCTCTTAAGGAGAGATGTTTCTGGGCCCCTTGACTGATCTAGACTGTGGAAGTGCATGGCCATGCCCAAACAAACTGATTTGTTCTTTGTCGTTTATCACTCAGTCGAAATCGAATAGTCGAGAAATGGTTCTGAGTGTTCAGAGTTGACTCACACCATGCTCACACTCACAATCGAAACATCGCGAAACAGAGGGAAAAACCTAAAGTATACCCGATCATAAGACAGGGGGTTCTTATGAAGCTTCATTATAAAATAGTTAATTTTATAAATTATAAAACAATTTGTTTTATAAAGGATTTAATTATCACACCTGGGTATAAGAGTTTTTATTGCTTCGTTAACCTAAGGACTTGTCTAGAGGTACACTTAGGCCATTATCATCAAGGTACACGGGTTGACAGTAAGCACAAGTGGGAGTCTGATAGGATTTGTGTGCATAACCGTCGAATCCTGATGACACGCCTAATGCCATAAGACACTCAAGGGTCACACCTGTGACGGTACGTAATTCAAGAAGTTCATTCACACTTTGGGAGATAGGTATTATGATAGATATTCATAAACAAGTATAGAGAGTTATGAATAACCAGATATAATTAATTAACAAGAATATATATATTTATTAGTTTATAAACATATATTGTTAATTATTGGCATTTAGGATTAATATCTTGAATACTATCTTGAAAGGGTTATCACTAATCTTTATTATTAAAGAGAAATAATATATATATATATATATATATATATATATTGTTGGAGTATGCCCACTGACGCACGTACGCCATTAGGATCACTACCGATATAGCGTGGGCCTATTGGGTCACACGCCGGGGATCAATCCTGACAGCCAAGATAGATGAGGGACTGAAAGTGTCAATGTGGAGAAGTTGGCGTGCAGGAGATTTACGCGGCGCGGTTTAGGCTACGCGACGCAGAGCGTCTGCGGCGCGGAACCTTACGGGCACGCGGCGCGGACATCGTCTGACAGCATGCAACTTTTGTCTCCACCTCACTTTTAGACCAATGGTTAGCTTTGCTTTTGCTTGCCGGCCTTGCGCAATTAAAGGGGCTTATCTAGGTCCTTTTGTCCAGAGAACATGCAACACTCTCATTAAGGTTCCTCTCTCTCTCAACTTTCTCTCTTAAGGGTTTTGTTCCTCTCTCACTTTCACTTAGAGCTCCAATGGTGGGTTTCATATTAGAATGTTATGAGTGAGTTCCAGAAGCAAAAGGAGGAAATAGATTTATGTTCTTGTGATGAATTCAAGGCTTTGAAGTTCATCCAAGCTTGCTAGTACAAGAGGATTGAGGAAACCCAGGGTGGAGTTGCAATAGAGGGAAACTCTTTTGTTTTCTGGTCATCCTTCTCTTCTACAGGTTGCTGGAGCTAAGGAGAAAGGTATATTTTATTTTCTTCTTTTTCCATGTTGCAAATATGAAGTTATAGAGTTTGGTCCATTTTGGGGTTTTATGCTTTGTTTTCTTATACTCTAGCTTTTATATGTTGTTCCCTTGCTTCCGCTGTGTTCATAGAACCCCAACAGTGGTATAAGAGCCACCTCTATACTGTATTTGCACATGATGGCCTAAAAAACCCGAAAATAAGTTTTGGTTTTCTGTCCAGTAGATTTCCATGACGGGACGAAATTTGGGATTTCTGTCAGGATGGTTACGTGGCGCGGAACTTTTGCTGGGTCCGCGGCGCGGAATTTACCTGGGCAGAATCGGTTTTGCCTTTTGCTAAAAGAAAAATTATTTTTGGGTTTTTGGCACTAAATTTTGGTTTCTGGAATTTTTTGTCCAGAAATTAAAATTTGGTTTTTGTAAGTTGCCTTGTATAATGGTTGGTGTATTTATTTGTGGATTATTATTTTGGCATGAAAATGGTAATTGCATATACTTACATTATGTATTTATAAATATGTTTCATCAAAAATGGTTTGGTGTTACTAATGCATAAGTACATGGGATTTTTAGTGCCTTGAGTGTTCTGTAAAAATCTTAACCATTATACATAAGTTTACATGGTTTTGTGTGGCACACTATGTTGTTGTTCATTAGTGAACTTGTTTGTTGTTCTTGTGATGTTGGTAACCATAGACATGCCCTAGACCTTGTGGATGTTTGGTTGTTATTAATTATTCATTCATTTGGTGACTTTATGTCACATGGTTTGTAATAATTAAATTTATTTATTTGGTATGTATTTTTTGTATATGTGGTTGCATTCCATTCAAATATTCCATATTATGTATTTGTACTAGAAGTTAGAAATTGTGGCTTGCATGCCACTTATTTCTTTTTCTATGTAATTATAATATGGAGCAACCATCGGGAGTCAATGGAGTGACGTCTTGGCGAACACGAATCCGAGAGGCCCAATGGAGGTAGCGGGTTTAGTAGGAGCACATCCGAAGTCAAGGCTTTTGGTCCTTAGATGACTTTGTTTTCCCATAGTGGCTCACGGGAAAACGCATAGGTTTTAGGGGCATGGTTACCAATTTGTTGTATGTGTGTGATGGTTTTATTATATTGTTTATGCATGAGTTGTAGGACTATGGCATGCTAAACAATTTTTGTAAATAATAAAACCCAAGAGTTTTTAAAGATGGTTTAACAACTCTCGCGCGCACACTTGATTAACAAATGGATTTAACGATGGCTTAGTATCCAATTAGTGAGAACGTTTTGGTTATTATCACTTTTTGTTAATCATACTCAAAATGGATTTTTAACCGGAAAACAAAATCCCGTTTTCTAAAATTTAAATCGCACACCAGCCATAAGATGACACCACCCGAATCTAGCCGTGTAAGGGTTAATTGTCGAGCTTTAGCCGAGTTAGCCATTGCATAAGCTGTGTGGAAGGTGCGTGTGGCAACTCGCAAGGTCGATTGACGAGGTTAACCGAGTCGATTTTGGGCGAGAGTACCACCGTTTATCTTGATGGTTGATTTACGGTTTCAATGTAATATTTTGGATGATTGTCGAGCTCTAGCCGAGTTATGCAAAATATTAATTGAGAATCGGTGTGGAGGGATCAAACATGCCAAACTTGGCACAATGGTTGTCAAGTAAGATCACGCAAGGAACTGTGAGTTGCAATAATGAATTGCAATCGGTTAATGGTTGCCGGCCTAAATAGCTTTGCCACGTGATCCGCGGAAAACCCGTCACGGTGTAAGGTGAAATAGGGTTCTTATCCCTTGTTAAAATAGTTGTTTTTCTTAAACACATGGGGTAATTATTTTAACAGGATTTCAATCAAACTAACTAAAACTACTCTGCTTTCATAGATGACATCGACTAGCATCAACAACACCAACTTCACGTTATGTACGTTTCTTGAGAAGGAGAAACTCGATGGGAGTAACTTTATGGATTGGTCTAGGCAATTGCGCATTATCCTACGACACGAAGACAAGTTAGACACCATTGAGGAACCCTTTCCGGAAGCTCCTGCTACCAACGCAAGTAGTACTATTCTTGATGCGTATTATAAACGCGTTAAGGACACCAACGAGGTCTCTTGTCTCATGTTAAGCATGATGATCCCAAACTTGCAAAGGCAATTAGAGGATCTAAATGCATACGATATGATGCTTGAGTTGAAGGATATGTTCCAACAACAAGCGAGGAATGAACGGTATGGGTGTTTAAATGAACTACTTGGTTGACGGCTGCAGGATGGTGAGAGCGTAAGCATTCACGTGCATAAGATGAAAGCACTTTTGGAACGCTTGGAGAGGCTAGGATTTACCATTGAAAGAGAAATGGTGGTGGATATTGTTCTCCGATCACTCCCACCATCATATGAGAAATTCGTTATGAATTATCACATGCATGGTATGGATAATTCCTTAATGGAGCTTCATGGCATAGTGAAGACTCTTGAGTCTAACATGGCCAAAAGTAAGCTCACCTCGTCCACTCTTACTAAGGCTACCGGAAAGCGAGCTACCTCAAATGGGAAGCTTGGTTCTAATAGGCTTACCATGTTCATGGAGTCGAAGGGCAAGAAGATTGCGCCTCAAGATAAGAATCCAAATGGGGAAGTTTGCTACTTTTGTGGAAAACATGGAAATTGGCGCCGCCACGCCTGCCCTAAGTGCCTTAATGAGCTAAGGATGCACAAGATGAGAAATATTGGCTCCAAAGCTTAAGGTACATTCATGATCAAACTCTACTACTTATCTACTTCTATGGGCAAGTTTTGGATACTAGCCACAACACTCACGTTTGTCACATTTTTGTTTGGTGCAAAGTGCAGGTGTTAGAGAGAAGTAGAAGATGTAAAGAGCTGGACTTCATAACGGAAAACAAGATGGTTGTCTCTATTTGAAAAGGATTGGAAGTTGGGATCTTGCTACTCCTTCCAGCAAATCTATTACTTTGTTAGATCTATGTTTTACGCCCTGCGTGGCTAGAAACAATGTATCTTATATGCCTTTGATAACGATGGATCAACTTCTTTTGGATTATGTATTTGGTGGCTTATTTGAAAGTTTATCCATGTTGTGGCATTTATTATAAGCATTTGCTTATGAAGTAATAGATTGATCGTGAATGATTTGTACATGTTACTCTTATTGCTAAAGTCAATTTAACCATATAAATAAGACTTGCATCACCAAGCTCCATGTGGTTAGGAACTTGGATCTTTTGATCTAGGATCAATTGATGATTGTAATTCTTATTTATTATGCTGGAATGACTCAAACATCCTTCACTTTTGTATGTGAGAGGAATGAAGGCTTGTTGGATTTCGTTCACACTTTTGTGTGTAGACCGTTCAAGCAAAACCTAAGGAGTAACATTGGATACTTTGTTATCATACTAGTGAAGGTAAAAGGATGAAAATGTTTAATTTGTTAGACACTCGTCTGAAACCTTGAGAGGTGTTCAAGACACATCCGCGACAAAGTACATGACTAAGAGGGCATTAAACTACAATACTCAAATCTAATAGAGATGTTGAGGATATCGTTCTAAGTTCTGTGACCATCATAAGAATTATGTTTTTGTCTCATAATTCAATCCTCCTAGGACATATTGTTATATATGGTCGCCAAGTGGAGGAACCGGACATTCTAGTTATGGTCCGATTATGATGGAATTAACCAAAGTACCCTATTGTTTGGGGAGTACTTTGAGAGTGACGGGAAATGTTCCAAAAGCCATACCAACAAAGATGGTTAAGTATGCACCTTACATGATGATACTAGAAAGTATGTCTTTGCTAGTCCATCACAAAGTCCTAATTCCTCAACCTGTGTTTAAGGTGAGTTGGAGGAACCCGGAATCTAGAGGTGCTACTCCATTAGGTATTCTACTGTGGCCATGGGATATTTGAACAAGGAGTATTGTTGTTCAAGAGAAAAAGGTTTCAAATATCTCCGGGTGCCAGTAGGAGTAAAGTTTACCTTGAATGGAAAAACCTGATGTTGGCACTAGCAATCAATTGTTATTGAAGCTCAGCATGGCTATGCTGGAGCACCTGACATTAAATCATTACCTCTTTAAACTTGTTAATTGTTGTCATAAGGCCGGAAAGATATAGTTTTCTATCTGAGGGAGACGACTTATGATGTTTACATCAAACTACCAAAACAAGAGTGGGCCTAGAGTTTGCTAGAAGGAAAGGGTCGATGAAAGTGAGATGCAATCCATGTGGGATATCCAAGTTTTGGACTTGGTAAACCCAACCCTTAGGTTGAAACTCGAAGGGTAAAAATGGTTATTTGTTGAAAGAGACCAAGATGGATATGTTTATGATTTCGAATACCGACTGATTGGAAAGATCTATGATTGACCATGTGGAAGGTATCATGTGATGACTTTCTCTCAGTGGTTATGTCGAATATTGAGTTCGTAGACAACTTCAAATACCGACTAGTACGAGATAGTTTTACGATGATTGACCATGAGGAGGGTATCATCTAAAAATTCTCTACCGGTGGTTATGTTGAAGTAAACTCGGATACTTATGTTTTTAGTGCCATTACATGGCTGCGACAACATAATGCAAAGACCAAATTCCTAAATAGGAATTCTCTGAGGAAGTGCTCATAACACTATCCGATGGTCTTTTTCATTAAGTGTATCCTTGTGAAGTCTACAAGCAAAAGGAGTCCCATGGAGGACTTAAATAAGCATCTCAAGGATACAACCTTTGCTTTAATATGAAAATCAATGTTTTGAGTTTTCAATGAGCAAGGATGAAACACATATGAATGTCAGGGCTAGTGGGAGCATTGTTGTAATTCTATATTTGCGATGAAGTGGAGATAATGTCCTTACCTTATATTGTTCAAAAGAAGAAGTAAGGAATTATGCATCCATAACGACTATAGAATATATAATACCGGTTTAAGGGATCAAGAAATATTTAGATATGTTCTTGGTACTCTATTGTAAAAGAAGCAAGAGTAAGTTGTTACTCTAGTGTTAGCTTCTGAATAGAATGGGATAACTACCGATCTCAATCGGAGTTCATGACCCTACAAAATATGGTGTTGTTGATCAAAATATTTCTTGAAGCATCATTGACCCTATTGGGTTCTTCTGAGACAATGAGGGTATGATGGCTTTATGAGTGATTGGTTGAGGTAGAGACATGATCGCTAGCAGAGTTTACACGGATGGCATTATGGCAGATCCATTAACTAAGCTATTGTCACGGGCTAGTGATGTTTACCATACTAGGCCTATATGAACAAAGCTTGAGTTTGTTTTAGTTATATGTTTGATATATATATATATATATATTATCTTGGGGAACATTAAGCAGTATTGAACTTCATACTATATTGATTATTAAATGTGATTTAATAATGCGCCGAGGGCGGATATTTTATGAATTCTTACTGTGTTCCATCTTAGCATATTTAACACTTCCCAGAATGCTCTTTTCATTCTAAATGTCTACAGTCGGTCATTCTTCACGGGGAGGAAGTTTGAGATAAGGCTGAGAGAAGTGGTTGGTCGCTATCTAATAATGGATTAGATAAAAGAGACGCAACACTTCGTCTGTGCTTGGAATGGTCAAGTGACTGGACGACCCGCACCTGAACTTACTTCATGGTTTCTGTCACGAGTAAGTCAGGATGATAATATCATTTTGTCATTAGACTGGAGATACATGTGTTCCAAAGCATGGATCTGCTTTGCTTTGATTGCTTTCAAAAGCGGTTCGTAACTGGCCGTTATAAAGGGAGCTTTTAGGTAAAATATGGTGTATGTGGTGGAGCAATGTAGTCAAAGGGATTCGTTCCTCTAGTTTTAGAGAGATATCCATGGGCCCCTCGATGATTGAGCGCTGACGTAAAATGCATGGCCATGCTCAAGTTGTGATGATATTTGATCGATTGCAACTAGATTTTGGGTCACCATCAATCGAGATCGAGAAACATAATCGTGAACGATCTGGAGATTGACATTTAACCATGTCTCGTGTTCACACGGATATCGCGAAAGAAGGGATGAATGATCACTTATCTATAGGACCATTCCGTATCTGATTCTGAATTTGGTTTTTGTTCTTGATGACAAAACCCATGCTTGTTGGGGGCAGAGATGCCTTACTAGAGGCCGCTCTATGTCTGTGGTTTATAGGTACGGTGTGTCATGTGCAAGTGGGAGTTTGTTGGAGTATGCCCACTGACGTACGTACGCCATTAGTATCACTACCGATATAGTACGGGCCTATTGGGTTACACGCCGGGGATCAATCCTGACAGCAAAGAAAGATGAGGGACTGAAAGTGTCAATGTGGAGAAGTTGGCATGCAGGAGATTTAAGCGGCGTGGTTTAGGCTACGCGACGTGGAGCGTCCGCGGCAAGGAACCTTACGGGCACGCGGTGCTAAAATCATCTGACAGCATGCAACTTTTGTCTCCTCCTCCCTTTTGGACCAATGGTTGGCTTTGCTTTTGCTGGCCGGCCTTGGGCAATTAAAGGGGCTTATCTGGGTCCTTTATTCCAGAGAACATGCAACACTCTCATTGAGGTTCCTCTCTCTCTCAACTTTCTCCCTTAAGGGTTTTGTTCTTCTCTCTCACTTTCACATAGAGCTCCAATGGTGGGTTTCATATTAGAGTGGTTATGAGTGAGTTCCAGAAGAAAAAGGAGGAAATAGATTGATGTTCTTGTGATGAATTCAAGGCTTTAAATTCATCCAAGCTTGCTGGTACAAGAGGATTGAGGAAACCCGGGGTGGAGTTGCAATAGAGGGAAACTCTTTTGTTTTCTGGTCATCCTTCTCTTCTACAGGTTGCTGGAGCTAAGGATAAAGGTATATTTTCTTTCTCTTCTTTTTCCATGTTGCAAATATCAAGTTATAGAGTTTGGTCCATTTTGGGGTTTTATGCTTTGTTTGCTTGTACTCTAGCTTTTATATGCTGTTCCTTTGCTTCCGCTGTTTTCATAGAACCCCAACATATATTTGGCCCAAAGAAAATATATATATTATGGGATTTATACCAAAATATTAGGGTTTTAACAATTAGAGAAAAGAAAATCAAAAACTCTCTCCCCCTCCCTCCTTGAAGTCGACGGCCGAAGGTACCCAAGAGGGTAGCCTTGTCGATTTTTGGTGTTCAATCATCAAGAAGATCAAGAGCAAAAGTGTGATCTAGATCCTTCTACCGGATTCTTCGTGTACCTCATTACGGGTAGACTTTCATTGAGTAATACGAGGTATAATATTCTTCCCATTATATGTTCTTGATGGTTGTGGTGAAATCGATGGACATGTGTATATACATATCGATTTCCAGGTATACCTATCGATTTCCGGGTATACATGACAGATTGGTTGCTTATCTTGTTTCAAGTTTAATCTAATCCTGATTGTCATGGTTATGTATTTTATGGATATGCACACACTAGCATGTATCAAAATTAAAATATTTATCATATGCACACTTGTGATAAACTAAAGATCTTTAATCCTTTTGGGTTTTAAGGATTATGATTATTATTTTCTTTCCGCTTTATAATTAATAACTTATTATGTTTATACAATTCTGAGTTGGTTCAAACCAGTTTGGTTATGAATCAGGATAACTCAAGTATGAATTATGACCTGTAAAACCCAACAACTATCGTGCAAGGATTCTAATAGATTGTGTGTAGGGATAGTGTACACGTGTCATCATATACGGGCTCTATGAGTCACTAATGGGTTACACAACTGCACATCCAACTCGGACCAAGATAACAATACTTTGTTTGTGGTGATAACTAACAACAGGAGGATGTCAAATGCTTAGAGGGAAGTTAGTAAGCTGGACTAGCAATAAACAGCACTCAGTGGCTACTTCAACTGCTGAAGCTGAGTATGTTGCTGCAGATAGTTGTTGTGTTAAAATCCTATGGATGCAACATCAGCTTCAAGACTTTGGTATTAATTTCAAGAAAACACCCATATTTTGTGATAACCAAAGTGCAATAGCCATTACATATAATCCAGTCTTTCACTCAAGAACCAAACATATAGAAATTCGACATCACTTCATCAGAGACTTCGTGGAAAAAGGTAAAGTTGAAATCAAATTTATCTCCACTATTGATTAATTAGCAGACATCTTTACAAAACCACTTGATGAAAAGAGGTTTTTGTATCTGCTAAGTGAATTGGGTATGCTCAACCCTTTGATAAGTTTCTAAAACTGAGTTTCAGCTTGACAAAGACTAAGTGTCTTAAGCTGAGTGCACAGTTTATAGATAAGTTTTCATAAACTGCTTATCTTGTCAAGCTGAGTGAAAAGTTTACACCTTTGGTTTGTTCCAAACATATTTTAACTACTCAGTTCGGTTAAAATATAAATTTGAGTTTGTCTAAAATAAAAATGACTAAGTGTCATTGATTCTGAGCTGTGTGCTCTACTCAAGCTGAGTGTCAATCTCAAGCTGAGTGCTCAAATCAAGCTGAGTGCTTGACTTACGCTGAGTGATAAGTTTACTCAGCTTGGTGTGTCCAAACCATATTTTAATTACTGTGTGTTCTTAATTCATGCAAAGTATATTTGAGTCAGTCTCAAATTACGTTTTACACCGATTACGTATTAGTGTAATACAACAGAGGAAATAATATTTTTGTAAGTCAAGAATGTTATTTTACATACTTATCAGTTGGGAGTTGATGGGTTTCTACTCTATTACTGTTACATCAAGCCGTAATTTTGTTTGTGTAACTGATAAATAGGGATTTACAATGGTAAATTTTCTCTCTCCTCAAAAAGATATTTATATCGGTTGTAACTGAAATTCAGACGTTTACGCTTCCTAAAATTCTGATATTCTCTCTATACCTTCTACAACCACCTATTTGCTATGTGCAATTCACCGTTCAATCGATCGTGAAACCCTAAATCGCTCATTGCGAACTACATATTTACTCAGTGTGAATCAAAGCAATCTACGATGTACGGGACCATTCTGCTGGGGTTTCATGGTGTCCACAGTGATTCGTTCACTTGGTACTAAGGTTGGAGGACTGGACCAGGTGAATGAGTTCGAGATGTATCTGCTTTACAACATCTACTTCGCTAGAAATCTGGATTATGCACAACTCATCTTCAACGAACTCAAGGTCCAAGTGATGAAAACTACAAGGGATCTTTATGTACCATTTATAAGGTACCTGTCCTTGGAATTTGAAGCTGAGCTGGGGACAACACTGTATGAAGCTGGACATGATGTGTTCCTCACCCTAGCACTCTGCTCAAAGATGTTCAACAATTACATCTTTCCAGAGCAGGAGGGTCTTAGTGATCCTATGCGTTGGATAGATGAGGAAGCTTCATCTGAAAGTGAAGCTGAGGGATCAAATCAAGGGGGAGTAGCTCAAGCTGATGAAGAGGTTCAAGCTGAGCCAACCATCATTCAAGCTGCTTCTAGTAAGATCTCTCAATTTCTTCTTCTTCTCACTTTTCTCCATCTTCCTTTGGAGACGAGACTGCAGTACACCCAACTCAGTCAAACCCATCTCCTCCACCTTCTATCCATCATACACTCCACTCTGAAGCCAACCTTGGTATGCCCACTGCTGCCAAGGTAAATCTCCAAACCTATAATAGAAAATCTGCCAAAAGTGGTGCCACACCTAAAGGTACCACTGGAGCTGAAGTCACATTGACTCCTCCACTGGCAGGAGTTGAGGGGGAAACGCCTACTCTTAAGGTGCTAACCTCAAGGCTCATTTCAAACCAACTGTCTAAACTTGATGTAGTGACTACTCAGCCCATACTCTCCAATGCCATGGGAGAGCCTACTACTGTGCCTGAGCAGACACACTCAGGTTACATTGAAATAATGACCAATCCACACGGTCAATCACCCCCCTCTAACCCAATAATCCAACCACCCACCCATACACATCACGCTTTGAGCCCCATTACTTCTCTTCACTTCTCACACTCTCTAGCACGACCTGTCAATGATTCATCTAAATACCAAGGTGAATTACACGGTCCAAACTCTGGTGCACATGATTTTGAGGGTATATACCAACCCTCGGATGATGCACCCACACACTCACCACTTGATGTTCTTGACTCCTTCAATTCCACAGATCAACATGTTGAGTTTAAGGACATGAGTTAGTCTCCTCCAGATGAAGCTTCCTCCTCAGGCATTCAAGAGCTGAAAACATACATCGTAGCTCAATTTGGTTTGTTCCATCTCAAGCAAAGGAAGCATAAACCCCATATATATCAGAGGCTTGAGAAGCTGACTAAAGATGTGAAAGAAATAGCGTCTACAGTTGCTGCCCTTCAATAAAATAGACTTCGAACCTTGTTGATGATGACAAAAAGGGGGAGAAGGTTCAAGCTGAAGCTGAGGCTCTACTGGTGCTTGCAAGAGGAGTAGAGAGGAAAGCTCAGTTTGAGGGGGAGCATGAGTTAGAAAAAGAGGAACCTGCAGCTAAGAGAAAAAAAGTGATAGAATATGAATCTGAAGCTGACAGTGTTTCTGAAATAGAGGAAGAAAAAGCTACAAGGCTGATGATTGAGATGCTCGAGCAAGAAGAAGCTGATGAGCTTGGGATCTCTGTAGCTGAGCTGAAGAACAGAAAGGAGAAGGAAGTGAGGGACCAAGAAAGGGAGAAAGAAAGAAAAGCTTTAGCTAAAGCTGAAGCTAATTATTCTGGTCCAAGGCCTGATCCGATCCCATACACTGATGCAGATATTCAGGAGTATTACTTCATACGAAATACCAACAAGGAAATCAAGAGCATGACTATGAGCAGAGTAGATGGAGCCATCATTCTCACCCTCCTATTTGATGACAAATGAAAAATGGGAATGAACCTGAGATATGTTCACAGGATGGGCTACCTTGAATGACAAAAAATAATGATGATGCTCAAGAAATTCAAGAAGAGTCAGATCAAGCAAGAGATTACAACTGAAGTCTCTAAGCTGATTTCTCGAGCTGAGGAGCTGAAGTATGTTCCAGTTCTTGTTCTGCAGTGGGAGAGCCTATTTGAGATACCTGAAGATGTAACGTTCAAAGAGAATTAAGGTATTGATGCACCTGTTCACCGATTCATGTTTAAGGATCAGGCAGGCAATCCTTGCTTCATCAAGCTGAATGAAATATGTTATCTGAAAGCTAAGGATGCCATACATATAAGAAGTTGCTATGGTGATAGTTCAAATCATTTTGTGAAATATAAGCTGAATAAAATCATCAGAGTGCAACACTAATGTACGTACGCCATATAGACCGCTGCTGATGATGTATGGGCCTATTGGGTCATACACCGGGGTCTAACCTGACAGCAACTTAAGTTAAGGGACCAAATATGGCAAAAGACAAAAGGTGACATCGCAGGCCGCGTTAGCGCTGCTAACTGTTAGGGGTTAGCGCCGCTAAGTCCTATAGGTTAGCGCCGCTACGGCTGCATGTACTTTGTGTCAAATCGCTGACAGGGCGCGTTAGCGCCGCTAACACTTTTGAGTTAGCGCCGCTAACTCTTGGTTAGCGCCGCTAAACCCTGCCAGTGTCATTTTGTCATTTCCACCTCCAAAATGACCAATGCATGTTGTTTTTACAACTCTCGATGTTGGGGCCGGTGGAGAGGGAATATTAGACGAAATCTGGAACACAAGAGGTGTAACTCATTTTGATTTGGGTTTTCTCTCTTGAAGCTCTCTCTCTCAAAATATACATTATCTTCTTTGGTGCTACAAGAGGTCAAGAGAAGTTCAAGGGAGAGGGTTGTTCTCCAGAGTTTGGTCTCGTTTTATTGCTGTTCCAGAAGTGGTTTTCGAGTAGAAGTACCATGGAGGCTTGCTAGCTCAAGAGGTTGGCGTGTTACCGGGGTATATCCCATTAGTCGATCCGCAATTTGTTCTTGGAGCTCAACACCACGAGACAATCACTTTTCTGGAGCTTAGGAGAAAGGTATAACACCTCTTTCCTTCTTGTTGCATTTCTTGAACATAGAGTTTGGTCCATTTGAGGGATTTCGGTTTTATGCTTTGATTGCTTGTACATTGGGCTATTTTGTTTGTACCTTGCTTCCGCTGTGAGCCCACGAAATCCCAACAGTGGTATCAGAGCCACCTCTATGTTAGATCTGCACTTGGTGGCTTGAAAAATCCCGATATCAAAATGGTTGTTTTCTGTTCGACAAGGGTTAGCGGCGCTAACCTCGGGTTAGCGGCGCTAACTCATAAATGTTAGCGGCGCTAACGCGCTGTAACAGTTTTAATTTTCAAAGTTAAAATCAGTTTTGGTCTCGGAAATTTTTAGCCTTTTGTGATTCTGGAAATTTGTTCCAGTTTTGTGATAAATTTGAAATTGGTAACCTTGTCTTTGACCTTGTGGTTGACTTTGTGTGTTTGGATGCATTTGGTGATTTTTAATCACATGGGCTGTAATATTTATTAAAATTGTTATATTTGTAATAATATTGTGGCTTGCATGTCATTTCATTCATCCGTGTATTTGTACTAGATAAATAGGAAATTAGTGTGGCTTGTACGCCATTTCAATTTCTATTGTATTTGTTGTACAATTTGGATGAAAACACACAAGATGGAGTCGGAAGGAGATGGAGCGTGTCCATAGAAGCCGGTGAAGTCCATTGGTGATAGCGGTTCTAGTGGGAGCTCGCATTGAAGACCTTCCGTCCCTTAGTTGACCACGTTCTACCCGTTTTGGCTCACGGGAAGAACGCATAGGATTTTGGCAAGGGTTACCAATTTATTTCGTATATATGCGTGTGATGTGATTTTATTTTATTCTTGCATGGTTTGCTTAGGATTCGCATGCTAGAAATTTTTTTCGAAATTAATAAAATCACAAGAGATTTGGTAAAAATGGTTTACAACTCTCTCGCGCGCTCACATACAAGATTAACTCACCTACTGAAAATAGGTTTTGTCACTAAACAAGTTAATCAGTAACCAAGCCGAAAACAAAAGCCCGTTTTCATAAAAACGTAAATCTTGCACCATCCAAAAGATGACACCACCCAAATCTAGTGAAGCATGGAGTGATTGTCGAGCTTAGCACGAGTTATTCCATGTGGATCTGTGTGGAAGGTGAGTGTGGGATCTTGAAATTATCGGTTGTCGAGCTTAGCACGAGCCGGTAGTTGTCGGGGTATCACCGTGTATCTTGTTGGACGATTTGCAATTACAAATTAGAATCCTTGAGTGATTGTCGAGCTTAGCACGAGTCAACCAAGAATTTTAATTTGGAATTGGTGCTAGTAGGGATCAAACATGCCAAACGACCGATGGTTGTCGTAGGATCCCGCAAGTGTCTAAGAGTTGCAATAGAGATTGCAATCGGTAAAGTGGTTATCGGCCTAAATAGCTCCATGAAGTGATCCGCGGCAACCCCGTCATGAATTGGAGTGAAATATGGTTCTTAGCCCTTGTTAAAATATTTTTCGAGACGATAAGGGTAATTATTTTAACGAGGATTCAAATCAAACTAACTAATTCGTGTACTCTACTTTAATATAGGATGTCGAATCAAAACCACAACACGTCGAATTTTTCACTTCGTATGATTCTACAAATGGTGAAACTCACGGAAGTGAACTTTGTTGACTGGCTTAGGCAATTGAGAATTGTCCTACGTGCTGAGTCTAAGTTGCACATTCTTGAGGAACCCCTTCCTGAACCACCTGCTATCAATGCGGAATGGGCTATCCGATATGCGTATGAAAAGCGTGTTCGGGATACACACGATGTTGCTAGTCTCATGTTATCAAGTATGACCTCGGAACTGCGAAAGCAATTTGAGCACATGACTGTGTATGACATGATTAACAAGCTAAAGGATGTTTTCCGAAAGCAAGTTAGACAAGAACATTTTGAGTGTGTTAAAAGTCTAACCGGTTGTAAGATGCGGGAAGGCGGGAGTGTAAGTGCCCATGTTTTGAAGATGAAATCATACATGGACCAGATGGAGAGATTAGGTTTTCCTATAGGGAGGGAGCTTAGTGTGAATTTCATACTTCAGTCTCTGCCCGCCACATATGGAAAGTTTATAAAGGACTATCATATGCATGGAAAGGAAATGTCTATAGATGAATTGCATGGAATGTTGAAGGTTGTAGAATCTAACATGTCCAAGCATGCATCATCTTCATCCACTCTTGTTTTTGGTTCTAAGGAACAACATAACATGAAGAAGAAGAAATCGATCCCATTAAAAGAAGAAGTTGGAGTTTCCAAGCTTGCTTCAAGTTTTGAGTCTATGGACATTGATGATGTGCCTAAAGAGACTCAACAAGGGGTGGTTTGCTACTTCTGCGGTAGATTTGGGGATTGGGGCCGTCATGCCTGCCCTTCGTGCCGAAAGGATATAAAACTTCTCAGACAAGAGAGAGTTAATTTTCCTACTTGAGGTACATTCATGATTATACTTCATTGCTATTCCTTATAAGCTGGGATGTATACCCGAGCTATAAGACTCACGTTTGTTACAAATTTATTTTTGTTGCAAAGTGTAGGTCTATTCGTTGTAAAAAGGAAAAAGCTTGAAGAACCGGATCTCTGAAGAAGAGATTTTGTTAATTGTATTCTTCAAGAGAAATGGGAGTGTTGGTCTCGCCATTAAATCCGGATTTATTATTACTTTTGTTTGTATGCCCTGCGTGGCAAGAACTACTTTAGTGTATGCTCCTTTGGAGATGATGGATGTTTTTTGAATCTTGTATTTTACAAAGATTTTTCATTTTAATAGTTTCATTTCAAATTCGATCCATGTCTATGCTTTTGTGTTATTTTGACTATTTTAGTGCTTAAATACACATTTGATGACGATGGATATGACTTAGAATTGAAACAATTTTGAAAAATTATTTTGAGATGATTTTATCAAAACTTATCCATATCATTGCATACATAAAGGCTCGTTATAAGTAATAAGACAATCATGAACAATTGATTCTTAAATCCAAAAGTGATTTGGATATATTAGCTCTATGGCATAATCAAACTTGACCAAGTAAACAACATTTGCATCGCTTAGATCCATGTGGTTAGGATCTTTGTAAAAGTTTAGCCTCGGGCTAAATGAAAGATACAAATCTTGTTTATTGGAATAGGATGATTAATGAAATCCTTCACCAGTATTGGTAAGGAAGGATTGTGACTTGTTGGATATGATCATTTTTGTGTGGATAATCCGTTCAAGTATGCCACAAAGAGTGACACTAGTGAAATTCTTCATCACTATCTTTATGGTAGTAGTTGAGAGAATGTTTACTAGAGAAAAGGCTTATGTCTGAAACCTAGTGGTGTTCGAAACTAACCTAAAGAGAATTAAGAATCAATAAGGGCATATAGATATAAATTCTTAGATCTAGAATAGATGCTAAGTTTTCTTATCTATATTGGTTTAAACATAAAATGAATCATGGGTTTAACCCATAATTCGTTTTTCCGAAGAAACACATTTGCACATGGTGTTACTTTAAATAAAACCGGATATCTGTGTTGATGATCTGGTAAAAGGCAGGCCTAAAACATGTATTCAATGTGGTTGGTATACATTAATTTTATGAACCAAGTCCTCGATCTAAAACACAGCATTGTGGTCACTTAAGCATCGAATGAGATATTGACTAGAAAGAGTTCTTTGCTTGTCAATCTCATAACTTAAATTATCCAGTCTACATTCAGTGGGAGATGGATGAATTATAAGTTGATGCCTACATATTTAAGTAGTTCATCTGAGTTTTGGATAATTGTTTCTTGAACTTTTGGGAACCATGTTTGGTTGCGCAAAAGGGAAAGTACAATTTACAAAAGCATTCAAGTGGAAGAACGTAAAACTTAAATAAAAGACCTAATGTTGACACTAGCATTTAATCAGCATAGAGATGCTGGTAAAACCTGACAATATCCATTGCTTCTTTATATCTGATGGTAATCAAGAAGGTTGTTTAGATATGAGGTTGTCATATTTTACTAACAACAGTTTGATGGTAAATCATTGTGATGTTACCATTCATCGGAAACATAGTGGGACCCTGTGTTCACTAGTAAATAGAAGAAGATAATGGTGTAACCTATTTGCTGCATCCAAGTACTTGACTTGGGTTAATCCCACACCTAAGGTGTAATTCAAGAAGGGTGAAGGGACTAACATATATGCCATAATGGACAACTTCAAATACCGACTAGAGACAAAGTGTTTCATATTGATTTTATGGAAACAAGTTCTAGTGGTTATGTTGAAGATAATTTGGATAAAGTGTAATTTTGTTGTCACCTTGTGGAAACAAGTTTGCTCACATGGACAAAAGAGATCTGAATCCTTCATAGGATCAAGTTGAGGAAATACTTAAGGCATTTTCCGAGGGTCTCATTCATCCATAAAAACCAGATTAAGTCTGGATTAAGCGAAACATTGTTGTCACTATGGGGAAACAAGTAATCTCGCATGGAAATAAAAGGCCAAGATCCTTTGCAGGATTAAATTGAGGAAATGTTTGAATCATGTTCTGAGGCCTTATATATCCATTATGTCCAAATTGTGTTCATGACTAAGGTGAGCAAAACTTGCATCTTGTGGCTGTAATCCTGCTTTATGAGAAAGTCAAAGGAATGAGTTTTCTAGAAAGCGTAGATTAAGCCAAATACCCTTGTCAGGGCTAGTGGGAGCATCATGTGTTCCTAGTCAAATATGCTCTATGAAAATAATGTCCTAATTTAGGGTTGTTCTACAACCTAATGGTGGAATTGTTGTTCTATGAGTATAAATAGAAAATATGGAATCAAGTGGATTTTCTAATTCAAAAAGTACTGATGTATGTTCTTGATGTTCGACGAAAGTAGAATTGTCTTGAGTAAGTTATTACTGCAAGCAAATCTATGCTTATGAGACTGTCGATTTTATCGAAGTTTAGATTAATCAAGTATGTGGTATAGATACGACATTTAGACCTAAATGAGTGTCATCGACCCTATTGTGGACTTCGGTCACATTGAGGGTATGTCGACTCTGATAAACATGAGTGTCAATGACTCTATTGTGAACTTCGGTTACATTGAGAGTATGTCGACTCTGATAAACATAAGTGTCATTAATCCTATTGTTGACTTCTGTAACATTGAGGATATGATGACTATGATAACTTTGTAAATGATCTCTTTAAACACTTCGCTAGTGGTTTAATAAGAGAATACAAAAGAGTACAAAGAGATATCGGGTAAATGATCCCATAATTAAGCCATTGTCAAATACTAGTGATGACTTTCATACTAGGTATAAAAGCATTGTTCATGCTTATGATCGGGCTTAAATATCGTTTTAGTATATGTTTGATTTACTTATAAGCTTTGGGAACGATACAGACAGTATTGTAATTTATGCTTGTTTCGATATGCGAGTGATTCGGTTACATTCATAAGACTTTACTGTGTTCCATCTTAGCATGTTTAACCACTTCCCAGAATGTTTATACATTCTAAAATTCCACAGTCAGTCATTCTTCAAGGGAAGGAAGTTTGAAATAAGGCTGAGGTTAGGTGTTGGTTATGCATTAATCAAGGATTGAATGCATGAAACGCAACAGTAACCTGTGCTTGAAAGGGGTTTCAAGTGACTGGAAGACCCACACCTGAGTTCACTTCATGGATCATGGTCACAAGTAACTCGGGATGATAATATCATTACGTCCTTCGACCCGAGATGTATGAATTGCCATAGCATGAAACTTTCTTACTTTGGTTATTTCAAAACGTAGTTCGTAACTGGCTATTATAAAGGGAATAGCTGGGTAAGACAAGGTTCATGTTATGGGATTGTACAGTCAACGGAATTTGTTCCTCCTGTATGAGAGATATCCCTGGGCCCCTCGATGATTGGGCGCTGACACCAAAATAAGCATGGCCATGCGCAAAGGAATATTGATTGAGAATCAGATATGTCCTTAAATTTTGGTCACCACCAATCTTGATCGAGAAACATAATCGTGAACGATCTGGAGATTGACATATTAATCCATGTCTCGTGTTCACAAGGATATCGCGAACAAAAGGATGTTTGATCACTTATCTATAGGACCTCTACGTTTTATGTAGGTTATTGTTTTCTGCAAGGAAGCGGAACCCATACTGACTTGGGGGCATCGATGCTTTGCTAGAGGCCGCTCTTTGTCTGTGGTTACATGGGTACGGTGCATTATGTGCAAGTGGGAGTCTGTTAGAGATATGCCCACTAATGTACGTACGCCATATAGACCGCTGCTGATGATGTATGGGCCTATTGGGTCATACACCGGGGTCTAACCTGACAGCAACTTAAGTTAAGGGACCAAATATGGCAAAAGACAAAAGGTGACATCGCAGGCCGCGTTAGCGCCGCTAACTGTTAGGGGTTAGCGCCGCTAAGTCCTATAGGTTAGCGCCGCTACGGCTGCATGTACTTTGTGTCAAATCGCTGACAGGGCGCGTTAGCGCCGCTAACACTTTTGAGTTAGCGCCGCTAACTCTTGGTTAGCGCCGCTAAACCCTGCCAGTGTCATTTTGTCATTTCCACCTCCAAAATGACCAATGCATGTTGTTTTTACAACTCTCGATGTTGGGGCCGGTGGAGAGGGAATATTAGAAGAAATCTGGAACACAAGAGGTGTAACTCATTTTGATTTGGGTTTTCTCTCTTGAAGCTCTCTCTCTCAAAATATACATTATCTTCTTTGGTGCTACAAGAGGTCAAGAGAAGTTCAAGGGAGAGGGTTGTTCTCGAGAGTTTGGTCTCGTTTTATTGCTGTTCCAGAAGTGGTTTTCGAGTAGAAGTACCATGGAGGCTTGCTAGCTCAAGAGGTTGGCGTGTTACCGGGGTATATCCCATTAGTCGATCCGCAATTTGTTCTTGGAGCTCAACACCACGAGACAATCACTTTTCTGGAGCTTAGGAGAAAGGTATAACACCTCTTTCCTTCTTGTTGCATTTCTTGAACATAGAGTTTGGTCCATTTGAGGGATTTCGGTTTTATGCTTTGATTGCTTGTACATTGGGCTATTTTGTTTGTACCTTGCTTCCGCTGTGAGCCCACGAAATCCCAACAAGTACATGTTTAATTTCGGGTTTGTTCTCGAAGGACTCAGCTTGATGAGTTTCAAGCTGAGTAACTCAGCCTGACTAAAGAGGTCAGTTTAAGAGAATTTAAACTTGATTTAAACTCCTTTTAATCTCTATATCTACGGCATGGATAAGACGATTCCACAGTCAAGATTGAAGATTGAAGACTCAAGATAGAAGATTCAAGATTCCGGATTATCCGTTACTTTGTTAGCAGATTAGGATAAGTTCTAGTTTGTTAGGATCCGTAGGAACAGGATTATAAATACTTATCTCCGGATAAGTTTAGAGGCACGAGTACCGAGCCAGACTCTTTTTTTCACCTCAACCTATTGATCGTATGTGTTACGAATCTTGATACACAGTTTGTAAGTTCAACGTGATCAAGAAATTCCCAGATTTCCAATTGTTCGTGTATTCGAATCTTCACGTCTGTTGTGGAGTTGGTAAGTATTCAATCTGTGAATAAATCCTGTTTAGGGAGTCAGTTTGTATCTATAATCATAAGTTGATTATAGATAACAAAGTTTGAGAGATTGAGAGATTTGATTTACATTAGGCGTTTACATATCAAGTGTTGCTTACTTGATTGTTTCTGTAATCATCTTCTTATTAATGAAAACATTCGATTTCATGTGGTTTGATGCGTGTTAACACTTTTTATTGATTTGTTCAATTTTCCGCAGAAAGTGTATTCAACCCCCCTTCTACAAATTACTTGCTTGTTGATCTTCTCACAAAGGGACCAACAATATAATATAATATATATATATATATATATTATATATATTATATTCACACTTTACGAGTTCACATGTTTTTCTAAACAACCAGATATGGGTGCATATTAAAGCAACAATATTATATGGTGACATCGAACTACGATTTTGATCAATGATTCAACTACCCAGACTACAATTATAAACGGTGATGGTCATGGTCAGCGCTAGTGAAGCAGTGGTCAATTAGGGCAACTATAGTCACTGTAGTAGTCGATTAGGGTAGCGAAGGTAGTGGTCGATTAGCTCGATTTGGGTACCCATGGTGAAGGCAGTGGTTAATTAGGGTATTCATAGTGAAGGTCGTGGTCTATTAAGGAAGCGTAATGACAGCAGTGGTTGATAATGGTGGCGACGGTGAATGTGGATGGTTAATTACGACAATGACGGAAGTGGTTGATGTATGAGGGATTTGGAAATACTATCCCTCTCGTGAAGATTTTGAAATCTCACTCATATGATTAAAAATCTCAATCTACCCTAATTTCCAATGAAACATGAGACTATAAAGGATTTGAAATGCAAATTTCTCAAAATCATACAAACCACAAGACCCTAAAATCTAGATATTTATATTGTCAAAAAAAAGTTTTTGCATTTAAAAGAAATAAATCGTCTTTGTAGGATTACTATATATTATACCATTAATATACAATAATACTAATGATGCAAAAATAAAACATGTGATTAAATTTTTAATCATGGCGTTGATATTATTCTATAAATAAATAAATATGTATAATATAAATGAAACTATAACTAATTATTAACCAAAAAAATGGTGGTATTTCTTTTTGGTTCCATTCGCCCTCCAATATATGTGATTATATATATATATATATATATATATATATATATATATATATATATATATATATATGTATGTATAACCAGTGGTGAGTGAAGGAGAGAGAAAATCAAATTCAACCATAACCCTTGGATTAGATTATAAACCAATCTCAGCCGTGTTAAATGGATGCTGACTTAGTCAGCTAATCAAGTTTAACATATTCACACGTCTTAAATAAAACTAGCTAAGCGACCCGTGTATTAACACGGAGTATGCTTTAAGACAATTATAAATTTATATAGTTTTAAATAGGATGAACACGTAAAAGAATTATAGAACATAGATAGGAATATAAAATCTTATAAGAAATGATAAACATTACAGAATTTTGAAATTCATACATAAGATTATCATTAGATTTTTTGTAGATCCTCTTTATATAGAACATTCGTGGTTTTATTAGTAAGGTTGATTTCATCATCGCAAATTAAAACTTTTAACCACTCCTTACTCTTCCCTCGAGAAACCACCGCATATAACTGTCCATGAGTGAAAACGGGTTGTCTAAAAAACAATCCAACATTCGATAAAGATTGATTTTTCCTTTTGTTTATCGTCATTACAAAACAAACCAAGAGAGGAGATTGCCTTTGTTGGAACTTGGTATTCAACAAATATAAATTTTTGTATAGATTTTATATAAAATTTATGTTATGTATAAAGTTTTGGTTCTTGCTTCCTTCTTCGATTAAACCTGTAGATGTCGCGTTGACGTACAAACCAAACACGAAGGGTCCAAAAAATTGAAATGAATCAGAATGTAATGTGTATAATTATTATATGTGTATTAACATATGTATACGTCACATAATGAAAGAATTACAAGATGAATTACCAAGGAATAGTTGTTCAAAACACCCTCATTAAACTTTTTACATAAATAACGGTGCAATCTAAATGGGAAATGCACCGGTTCAGCTTATTTTCGTTTAGCAAGTTCTTCCGTTTTTTCCATTTCCCCTGCTCATAAACAAATTAATACACATTAGGATGGAATTATGTAACACCGCGCTTTTAAAAACCAGATTTTTCTTTTTAAAATAGTAATTCAAGAATCTAAACTGCGTGGATACATTTGTAAACATAACTTAAACCAAACCTGTTTTCAAAATATAATAAGCAACGGAAAACATTTAAAATGGCTATAACTACAAGCAAAATTTTCCACGATATACAAAAGAACTGTTGGTGTTACCGAAATTGTCCACCGACCACCATAAACAAATATATACATGTTGGGATATGCCCACTGACGCACGTACGCCATATGAATAGACCAATGATGTATCGGCCTATTGGGTCACACACCGGGGATCAATCTTGACAACAACCTAAGTGGAAGGACCAATTTGGTCAAATTGCAAAAGGTTGGCATGCTGATGGAGTTAGCGGCTCTAACTTTAAAAGTTAGAGGCTCTATCTCCTAAAGGTTAACGGCACTAACTAGAGCCCGATAGCGGCGCTAACTAGAGCCCCATAGCGGCGCTAACTTTAATAGTTAGCGGCGCTAACTCTAAAAGTTAGCGGCGCTAACCCCTGTCAGATTGCATGCAACTTTTGCATGTACCTCCATACTAAACCAATGGATGCAAGGAATCTTTTGGAAGGCCTTGGGGCTTAGAAAAGGTTTTAGAGAAGTCATTTTTACAATCAATCTTCATTTGGAAACTCTCTCTTGCAAACACACATATACACCTTTGTATTCTTCCATTTTGTGAAGAGAGTTTGAGGGCTTTTGTGTGAATCTTGAAGAAGAGAGCAAAGGGAATTTGTGGCTGTTGTTCCAGATGTGGTTTCAAGGTTTGAAGACCACTAATGGCATCCTAGTACATGGAGGTTGAACAAACCCGGGGTGGACTTCGGTAGAGAATGAGCTTTTTTGCTTCTTTGGTCATCACAAATTTTTCTACCATTCCAGAAGTTCAAAGAGGGTATTATTTCCTAATCTCCTGTTTTACATGTTGCATTTTTATTGTTATGGAGTTTGGTCCACTCTCTTGGGGTTTCTTTGCTTTTTAAGCATTGTTTGGTTGTACATTATGCTTTTGAACTTGTACCATGCTTCCGTTGTTTATTCCCGAAACCCCAACAATACAAACAAAGTATAAAGACAGGTGTTCTTCCAAAAGTATAATTAACAAACAGCAGATACCCAAGCTCACGCGCCTAAGTATTACTTGCAATCATGGGGAGAGTATCTGTTAGCTATTTAAAGCTAATGAGCATAAGATAGCATAATCATTAATACAAACATATCACATATCAACAATAGTATCAGACAGTGCTATCCTAGCATCTCGCGATGAGCTGGCACAGCCAGAAGGAAATATAATCTTGCAGGGTCGCGAATCCGGCTCAACACTCCTAACTGGGGAAACCAGACACATCAACCGCGCGGGTGCGTGAGCGGGTAGCGGTCCACCATTGCGTTATGAAGTGATCGACTCGATGGGATACAACGGGTAACTGATCCCCAAATCGCATGAGGAACATTGGGCTAGCCAAACCCTAAATACCTATCCAGATACCGTTGACGCTATCATCGACCCGCAGGACTCAAGGCATCCCAGACCGCAGTCTGGCCTCGATCAAGGACTATAAACAGTCCCCATATCTCGGATCCGTTCAAAAATACAAATCTGACCCATTCCGGGCCTCATAGCGCGCATATCATAACCATATAATATCCATAGTTCAATTCATACATGCTTCTTGCATAAACATAATCATAGCATAAATCATGATTCAATTGCTACGTGTGTCATGCATAAACATAACATACAACAAGGCTAATTACATTTCATGGAATTACTTGCACATACTGATAACATGTAATACGGTTATATTAATTATTATGTTATGCTATACTCATCTGAGAGGCTAAAGTAAACAGATATAATGCTCGTCTCGATTGTCGGGGTCATTCGATTCACCTATAAGATAATACTTATGTTTAGTTACTTCACACAAGTATAATCACTAAAATACTAATATGAATCTCCTAATGATGCCCTTAAACGATTTAGAACCCTAAACGAGTATCCGTACTTCAGTACACGAAAAATACCAAAATTGTTGATGTTGATGGAAAAAAAGGCTTCTGCGGCCTTAGGAAAAATACTCTGCGGCCGTAGGAATCTATTTGCAGACAATGTTCGTTTTTCAGCCCTTGTTCAGTCCATATTCAACACAAACTGAAATCCAGCATTCCCAATTCAATATCCAGTACTTCAATATCATTTTAGGCATCATAACAAGTCTAGAAACATACATTTAACAATCTTTAATCAAGGATTCGTGGTATGGTATCAATTTCTCCATTCTTGACCCATTTGGAACTAATTATGAAATATGATCCAATCCATCGTGTTAATCTACAAAAATTATTCCTATTCACTTAGAGATGATATAGAAACAGATTGGAACTCATGAATTTAATTGTTTATGGATAATTTGGAAATTGTCCTTTGACCTAAATGCTTAAAGCTAAACAAAAAAGAATGAGCTATTGAAGGAGACTTACAAAGGGAAGGTTGGATGTTGAAGATGATGAAAGTACAGTGATTTTATGCTTGAATTAACTGCTGGAACACAAACTTGATGATCTCTCCTTCTTGGTTTCTTCCTTTAAAGTGCAAGAACAAATAAAATGAGGGTGTAGTGTGTGTATGTACGTGTGTCTGTGTTTGAGAGAAGATAGAAGCCGACTTTGGTTTCTTATTTATCCACAAGGGGTATTTTGCTCCCCTTTTCAACTTACAACTTAATACCCGTTTAACCATTTCAACTAACGGGGAGGTTTCCGCAATCCTTATTCAAAACCGTTTAATATTTTATTAAGCTTAACTATTTTCGTTAATATTTTAATATCACCATTTCTCTATTATTCTTATAATAATTTCATATTAATTCTAATATTCATTAATAAGCTTGAGATTAGAACGTACCGAGAGTATAAAAGACTAGGCCCGCTTGAGGATATTACAAATCTACCCCCTTAAGAAGATTCTGTCCTCAGAATCTGCTCTTCGGTAAACAAGTGGGGATATCGGGCCTTTATGATATAATGTTCGTCTCGATTATCGGGGTCGTTCGATTCACCTATAAGATAATACTTATGTTTACTTACTTCACACAAGTATAATCACTAAAATACTAATATGAATCTCCTAATGATGCCATTAAACCATTTAGAACCCTAAACGAGCATCCTGACTTCAGTACACGAAATATAGCAAAACTGTTCATGTTGCTGAAAAAAAGCCTTATGCGGCCATAGGAAAAATACTCTGCGGCCGTAGGAAATCTCTGCGGCTGTAGGAAGCTATTTGCAGACGGTGTTCATTTGTCAGCCCATGTTCAGTCCATTTTCAACACAAACTGAAATCCAGCATTCCCAAATCAATATCCAGTACTTCCATATCATTTTAGGCATCCTAACAAGTCTAGAAACATACATTTAACAATCTTTAATCAAGGTTTCATGGTATGGGATCAATTTCTTCATTCTTGACCCATTTGGAACTAGTTATGAAATATGATCCAATCCATCGTGTTATTTCACAAAAATGATTCCTAATCACTTAGAGATGATATAGAAACAGAGTGGAACTCATGAATTTAATTGTTTATGGCTAATTTTGAAATTGCCATTTGACCTAAATGCTTAAAGCTCAAGAACAAGAATGAGCTATTGAAGGATACTTACAAAGGGAAGGATTGAATGTTGAAGATGATGAAAGTACACTAATTTTATGCTTGAATTAACTGCTGGAACACAAACTTGATGATCTCTCCTTCTTGGTTTCTTCCTTTAAACTGCAAGAACAAATAAAATGAGTGTGTAGTGTGTGTATGCACGTGTGTCTGTGTTTGAGAGAAGATAGAAGCCGACTTTGGTTTCTTATTTATCCACAAGGGGTATTTTGTTCTCCTTTTCAACTTATATCTTAATACCCGTTTACCCGTTTCAACTAACGGGGTTGTTTCCGGAATCCTTATTCAAAACCATTTAATATTTTATTAAACTTATCTATTTTCGTTAATATTTTAATATTACCTTTTCTCTATTATTTTTATAATAATTTCATATTAATTCTAATATTCATTAATAAGCTCGAGAGTAGAACGTACCGAGAATATAAACGACTAGACCCGCTTGAGGATGTTACAAATCTACCCCCCTTTAGAAGATTCCGTCCTCGGAATCTGCTCTTCGGTAAACAAGTGGGGATATCGGCCCTTCATGTCATCCTCGGTTTCCCACGTCATGTTTGACCCAAGGTTGTGTTTCCATTTGACTAAGACCAATCGGATGTTTTTCTTCCTCAACCGCTTGACCTTAGTGTCAATGATTTCAATTGGGTCTTCCACCAGTCTCTTGGCAGAATCTACCCTTAGGTCTTGTAGAGGCAAAATATGATCTTCCTCCACTTTACACTTTCGCAAGTAACAGACGTTAAAATTGTTGTGAATACCGGACAACTCTGGAGGTTGTTGGAACACGGTATGGAGCAAAACACAGCGGAAGCAAAAACAAGAGTTTCTAAACCGTACAAAAACGGGTCCGTATCGTGTTCTAAAGTGATAGTATTCTACAAGACACAAATTGGAACTTAAAGAACAAAGAAGGACAGAAAGTATACCTCCTTTATCTTCACGAAATCGGCTGTAGCAATGCAAAACCGGGACAACAGAGAGATCCAAGTGAATCTCCTCTATTGCTAGTCCACACCAAGGCTAGCTCGACCCCCGTATGCTAGTACACCTTCAAGGGGACGTCACCTATGACTCCACCTCTCTGGAACAGCCGAGTTGTATCTCCTCTTGCACCAAAATCAGCCACACAACACTCAAGAACTCGAAGCTTAGTGTATATGTGTGTATATTTCTCAAGATGCCAAGAGAGATTAGAGAGAGAGTGAAGAAGATCAAGTGTCTTACATGTCTAATGCTGCTCCAGACCACAAATGACACATTTTGGCCGGAGTCTTTGCCCTCATTTCATTGGACCAAAAAAATGGCCCAATCAAAATAAAGGAATTCATGCAGACAGACCTTCACGGCCTCTCACAGCCCGTGAAGAGCCCGTGAAGACAAATGCCCCACGTCCGGCGATAGTCCTTCACGGCCCGTGCCGCGTTCAAGTGACTCGTGAGGGCGTCTCCTTCACGACCCCTCCACGACCTCTTCACGACCCGTGAAGACTCCACGAGCCGTGTAAAAGTCATTGAACCATTCGTGAGGGCAGTGGGCTTCACGACCCGTGGAGCATCCCTCACGGCCGTGAAGCCCCAAAAATCAAACAATTTGATTTCTAGACATTCTCTCTTTATCAGTAAGCTGTCGGGATCAATCCTTGGCGTGTGAACCAATAGGTTCTCACTTCGTCAGCAGTAACACCAATGTACTTGTGTCAGTGGGCAGACTCTAACAGACTCCCAATTGCACATGACACAACGTACCCAGAGGTATCACAGACAGGGAGCGGCCTCTAGCAAGGCATCCCTGCCCCCAAGTCAGTACGAGGTATGTCATCCCATAGACAAATACCAATTCACAACCCAAAGGTTTGAAATGGCCCTATAGATAAGTGATCATCCACCCTTTTGTTCGCGATATCCATGTGAAGACGAGACATGGTACTAGATCATTCTCAGTCCTTCACGATTATATTTCTCGATCGAGATTAGTGGTGACCAAAATATACAAGTTGCAATCGATTACCCAAATCATTGCATACTCGAGCACGGCCATGCATTTTGGTGTCAGCGCCCAATCATCAAGGGGCCCAGGGGTATCTCTCTAAACAGAGGAACAAATTCCTTTGACTACATTGTCCACCACAGTGATCATACTCTGATCAGCTACTCCCTTTATAACAGCCAGTTAGGGACTGCGTTTGAAAGCAACTAGAGCAAAGCAAACCAAAGTGATGCAGACACATGCATCTCCAGTATGAGGATGAACTAATATTATCATCCTGAACTACTCATGAGAAGTACCACAAAGTGAATTCAGGTGTGGGTCGTCCAGTCACTAGAATCCCCTTTCAAGTACAGGCGAAGTATTGCGTCCCTGTGTCCCAATCACCATTGGACACTTGACCAATCACTTCCCTCAGCCTTCATTCAGACTTCCTTCCCGTGAAGAATGACTGGATGTGGACATTTAGAATGAAAACACATTCAGGGAAGAGGTAAAACATGCAAAGTTGGAACACAATAAGGCTTGCTGAGAGTACCCGCTACACGCGAATTACCAAACCCATTTGATAATCGATACAAGCAGAAGCACAATATTGCTTAAAGTTCCCAAGAGTAAAACATATCGAATCATGACTAAAACACACTCAAGCCAAGTTCATGCAGACCTTAGTATGAAATTCATCACTAGACTGCCACTATAGCTCAGTAAACGGATCACCATCCACGATGTTTTCCGTGTGTACTCTGACATTGATCATATCCCTACTGCAACCAACCACTTCCAAAGTGTGCGTTGATAGGATTTCGATCATTTATCCAAGTTGTTATACCTTCATTGTTTCAAAAGAACCTAATAAGGTAAACAACGCTCGGGTCTCAAAATTAATGTGCATAAGCCATCGTACCCTCATAGTTTTCACAAAGATCTCTATAGAGTCAGCGATGCTTGATTCTCAGTGATCATATCCCTACTACAACCAACCACTTCCAAAGTTTGCGTTGATGGGATTTTGATCATTTTGTCCAAGCAGTTATACCTTCATTGTTTCAAAGGAACCCAATAAGGTAAACAATGCTTGATTCACAAAGTTTAGTGTGTATAAGCCATTGTACTCTTATTTCCTCAAAAGAATCCAATAGAGTCAATGACGCTTTAAGACACACGCAAATTAATAACACCATATTAAAAAGGATTACAAACCCCAATAAAGATTGGAACCCCAATAAAGATTGGCGGTTATCCTTTCAAGTAGAAGCTATCACAAGAGTAGTAACTCACTTTAAGCTTCTTTTAATTACATCACCACAAGAACATATACTCATATTTCTTGTATTCCATAAACTTCTTTGAACATAATTCTCAATTTACACTTGTTGCCAAGCTAAATCAAGACATTATCTCCAAAATATAGTATGTTCTAGACATACCAAATAGGATTATAACAACGCTCCCACTAGCTCTGGCATGTATCCAAGTTTCATCATTGCTTACTGAAAACTCAAACAGTTGATTTTCTTAGCAAAGATTACAAAACATAGATTTACTCAAAGCCCAAAAGGACTCCTCCTTTTTAGACTTCATAAGGATACTCAGGATGTAAAAGACCCTCGGACAAGGTTATGAACACTTCCTCATAAAATTCCTATAACGGAATGCGGTCTTTGCATCATACTGCCATAACACGGCATAAGCATCCCCTTAAACTTCAACATAACTACTGGGAGAATGTCTTCATATGATTCCTACCCAATGGTCAATCATCATGAAACCATTTCCTTCCAGTCAGTATTTGAAGTTATCTACAAATTTATCCATGCAGATCTTATATCCAAAAGATCTCTATACACCGTCAGGTCAAAACCTAGGTGTTGGATTAACCAAGTTCAAAACTTGAAAATCCAGCATGGAATGTATCTTATGTTATTACCTTCCTCATCTTAGCAGACTCAAGGGCCCACTACAGCTTCCGGTAGTTGATGCATACATCACGTATCATCAATAAGTCATCGTCCTCAGATATAATAAATTATATTCTTCTGGTCTTATGACAACTCTTACCAGACATATGAAGAAGTAATAACTTTATGCCAGATACTCCAACATAGCCATGTTGAGTTTCAATCACTTCTGATTGAATGCTAGTGTCAACATCAGGTCTTTTATTTAAATCTCACGTTCTTCCACTGGAATGCTTCAGTTGTTCATTTCCTTTTTCGAGCAACCAAAATGGGTTCTCAAAAGGATATGAAATAAATATCTGAAACTTAGAAGAAACATTAAATACATTAGCATCCTTTAAGTTCATCCATCTCCCACTAAATTTAGACTGGATAACTCTGATCTATGAGATTGACAAGCAAAGAACACTTACTAATCGAATCTCCTTAGATGCTAATTTGACCATCTTTGTTGATTTATAACAAGAACATTTCCCGCCACTACTCAAGTACACCTATCCAGCAGGTTACATAAGTTTAAGCCATCAAGGCAGAACTATAATCAATATGTTCCATTCTTCCACTTAGCGATCCATGTAAAACATGTATCCCAGGAGAAGTGAATTATGAGGCAAACTCACAACTCTTATCATTGTTTAGAAATTTAGAATGTAGATGCTCAACATCTCACAAGATTTGAGTATCTTTATTCCCTTTTGCCCTCTTCATCTTAAATTTGTTAAGGGTGAGTCTTGAACACCTCTTAGGTTTCAGACATTCGTCTAATAAATTAGACTTACACATTCCTTCTACCATCATCGGTAAAGGTAACAAACCATATATAGTTAATCCTTATGATTTTGCTTAAAAGGTCTTTACATCAACGTGCAAACGAAATCCAACAAGCTTTTATTCCTCTCACATTCACAAGTGAAGGATGTCTTAGTTATTTAGCCTTATAAGCAAGATTTACCATCAACAATTGACTCAAAGACAAAAGATTCCAAGTTCCTAACCACCTGGAGCTTGGTGATGCAAGTCTTGTTTATATGGTTAAATCAACTATTTCATAAGGATAACAATTCCATAATTATTCATAATCATTCCATTACTTCCTTAAGCAAAAGCTTATTATAAATACCAAGACATGAATAAACTTTGAAATAAAACTCGAACCCATAAAAACTTAATTCAAAGTAATATTCATCGTCATCAAAGGCAAATAAGATACAATGCTTCTTGCCACGCAGGGTGTAAGACAAAGATCTAAATGAAGTAATAGTTTAGCTGGATGGAATGGCAAGACTCATCTTCAAATCCTTTTAGTTAGGGACAACCACCATGTTTCCCTCTTTAAGTTCCAACTCTCCATGCATCCCTTACCTACTTCCAATTAACACCTGCACTTTGCAACAAACAAGTTTGTGACAAACGTGAGCGTTTTTTACTAGCGTTCAAAACCCAGTCGTTAGAAGTAGAAGGTCAATGGAGTTTGATCATGAATGTACCTGAAGATGAGCTAACGTTCTTCCGCTTTAGGATACTTAGCTCTTCCAGGCACTTAGGGTAGGTGTGACGGCGCCAATTTCCAATTTCACCGCAAAAGTAGCAAACTACCCCATGTGGAACATCACCTTGAGACACAATCTCATTGTCCTCCGACTCCACAATTACGGACAGCCTAGTCACACTAGACTTTCCTTTTGAGGTCAGTTTCTCCTTCTTGCTTACTTGTTTCCTAGTAGCCATAGTGGATGTGGACGAGACATGATCCTTCTCAACCATGTAAGACTGTATAACCTTCAGCATGTCTTGAAGTTCGATCAAGGATTTTTCCAAATTGTCTTTGTGATAGTTCTTGACAAACTTCTCATAAGACGCAGACAGGGATTGGAGGATCATATCCACCGCAATCTCTCTCCCTATTGGAAGTCCAAGTCTCTCCAATTGGTCCATATATCCCTTCATCATAAGGAAATGGACATTTACATCCTCACCTTCCTGCATCCTACAACCAACCAAAGACTTTATACACTCAAACCGTTCTTGTCTAACCTGCTGCGGGAACATGTCCTTTAGCCGGTTTATCATGTCATACGCACTCAAATGCTTAAACTGCTGACGCAACTCAAAGCTCATAGTCGATAACATGAGACAAGAAATATCTTGTGTATCTCTAACACGCTTCTCAAAAGCGTATCGAGTGGCCCAGTTCTCGTTGGTAGCAGGTGGCTCTGGAAAGGGTTCCTCAAGGATGTGCAACTTTGACTCGTGATGGAGGACAATCCTCAATACACGATACAAGTCAGCGAAATTCACTCCTATGAGTCTCTCCCTTTCTAGGAATAATCGAAGTTTAAAGTTTGGTGTGGTGTCGTTAATATTTGCCATCTATAAAAGAGTACACGTTTTAGTTAGTTTCGATATTATCCTCGTTAAAATAATTACCCAGCTGATTAAGAAAACCAAATTATCTTAACAAGGGCTAAAAACCTCAAAGTACCCCAATCCATGACGGGTTTGCCGCTGATCACTTCATGGAGCTACTTAGGCCGGTAAATGCTTTACCAATTGCAATCCGAGATTACAACTCTTAGACACTTGCGGGATCCTAGGTACTCATAGCACCCATTTCGCATGTTTGATCCCTTTTCTCACCGATTCCTCATTAATCCACTTTGTTAGCTCGGTATGAGCACGACAACTACCAAGGCGTTTTAAGTCTTGGAATTGTAAATCGACCGTCAAGATACACGGTGGTATTCTAGCCCAATGGCCGGCTCGGCTAAGCTCGACAACCGACCCTTGCGAGTTGCCTCACGCACCTTCCACATAGTTACACAAAACCGATCTTGGCTAAACTTGACGACCGATCTTTTTTCACTAGATTTGGGTGGTGTCATCTTACGGGAGGCGAGTGATTTACATTTGATAAAAACGGGATTTTGTTTTTAAAGTGGTCTTGTGGCGCGCGAGGTTTGTAAACCAATTCAAAACTCTTGGTTTTATTATTTTGAAAAGTTTTCAAGCGAGCGAAGAAACTAAACAACCACACAAGAAAACAAAACAAAACAACAACCACGCACTAGTAATATCCGGTAACATGCCCCTAAACCCTATGCGCTTTCCCCGTGAGCCAAACGAGGAAAGCAAGGCCAAACTAAGGACACAGCCACTTGGCCCAGCTGGAAGTACTCCCACTGAATCCGTCATCTCCAATGAACCTCCGGATCCACCATAGCCGAGACGTCTCCTCCACGACTCTCGATGGTTGTCTTCGGTCTTCTTTTACAAATACATACAAATATTTGAAAAGAAACGGCATGCAAGCCGCGGAATGCTAATCTAAGCTAATCTAACAATTACAAAGAGAAGCACCGCCATGCAAGCCAAAATAGAGTACAAAATACAAGTCCGAATAAATTTAATTATTACAAACCAATTGTGGTACAAACCACCAAATGAATGAATAATTAAACACAACCAAACAACCAACACATAGGTCTAATGGGCAAGGCGTTACCGGATCAAACAACAAACCACAAACAACAATACGGTGTGCCACAACAAAACCGTGTGAAATGTATCTCGATTAAGATTGTTCAAACCTAGCTAAACACTCAAGGCACAAAGTGAACAATCCTTGTACATATGCATTAGTACCCCAAACACTTTGAGAATACATATTCATATATACACAATACAAGTATATACATGTGTGCATTTCATGCCAAAAATCACCCAATACATATAAATGCATGAATCAAGACACATATGGGGCTTTTTCAACATCCAAACACTTTGGACAGATTCTGGAAAAACAGAATCGCAAGGAGCCAAAAACCGAAAATATTTTTCTTTTACCAAAAGGACAAAAACACTGTTCACAACGTCCTTCACGGCCCAGGAGACTTCACGGTCTTTCACGGCCCGTGAAGCCCATGAACTCCACGACTCTGACACAGTGAAAAACTTTCACGACCAACACCCCACGTAACTGGTCGAGAGCCTTCACGACCGTGAAGAAAAATCTTCACGAGACTGGTCGTGAGCCTTCACGACCATGAAGATAAAAACTTAACGAGACTGGTCGTGAGACTTCACGACCTTGAAGAATAATCCTTCACGACCCGTGAAGACATTCTGGACAGAATGTTCATTTTCGGTTTTCAAGCCAAGAAAGTGCAATTTGTTTGTAGATTTGACTCTGATACCACTGTTGGAACACGGTATGGAGCATAACACAACGGAAGCAAAAACAAGAGTTTCAAAACTGTACAAAAACGGGTCCAGAAGTTTCTTACATGTCTAATGCTGCTCCAGACCACAAATGACTCATTTTGGCCGGAGTCTTTGCCCTCATCTCATTGGACCAAAAAAATGGCCCAATCCAAATAAAGGAATTCATGCAGACAGACCTTCACGGCCTCTTACGGCCCGTGAAGAGCCCGTGAAGACAAATGCGCCACGACCGGCGATAGTCCTTCACGGCCCGTGCCGCGTTCGAGTGACTCGTGAGGGCGTCTCCTTCACGACCCCTCCACGAACTCTTCACGACCCGTGAAGACTCCACGAGCCGTGTAAAAGTCATTGTGCCATTCGTGAGGGCAGTGGGCTTCACGACCCGTGGAGCATCCCTCACGGCCGTGAAGCCCCACAAATCAAACAATTTGATTTCTGGACATTCTCTCTTTATCAGTAAGTTGTCGGGATCAATCCTTGGCGTGTGACCTAATAGGCTCGCACTTCATCAGCAGTAACACCAATGTACTTGTGTTAGTGGGCAGACTCCAACAGAGGTAATTCGAAAGATACAGTCTGCTCGTTGACTTTGTTAAGAATTGTGAAAGGACCAATGTAACGAGGACTTAACTTGCCCTTCTTACCAAACCGGATTATTCCCTTCGATGGAGAAACCTTCAAGAATACGCGGTCACCTATTTCAAAGGTGACATACGGATTATTCCCTTTGATCAACATACATCTTCTGTCTATCACGAGCCGCCCTTAGCTTCTCACGTGCTACTTTTACTTTATCAGCTGTAATTTGGACCAAATCAGGACCTGCATATTCTTTCTCTCCCGGTTCTAGCCAACAAGTAGGGGTGCTACAACCCCTACCATAAAGCATCTCATACGGTGGCATACCGATGCTAGAATGATACGAATTATTATAAGCAAACTCAATCAAAGGTAGATGAGAATCCCATGAACCACCGTATTCAAGTACACATGCGCGTAACATGTCTTCAAGAGTTTGGATAGTCCTTTCGGATTGTCCATCAGTCTGGCATGGTATGCGGTACTCATATGAACTCGAGTACCAAGCTCTTGTTGAAATCTGTTCCAGAAGTTCGAAGCAAAACGAGTATCTCGATCACATACAATAGACAAGGGAACACCATGACGAGATACAATCTAGTTGACATATAACTGAGCAAGGCTAGTCATAGACTGATATTCACGAGCTGCAAGAAAATATGCACTCTTGGTAGGACAATCAACTATTACCCATATCATATCATGCCCCTTTGAAGTATTGGGCAATTTAGTGACAAAATCCATGGTAATATTATCCCACTTCCAATCCGGAATCGGTAATTGCTGCAAATTACCATAAGGCTTTTGATGTTCCGTCTTAACTTGTGCACAAATTTGACATTTCTCAACATATGAAGCTATATCACGCTTCAAAGTGGGCCACCAATAGAATACCTTAAGATCCTGATACATTTTGGTACATCGAGGATTAATAGACAATCTAGACTTATGGGCCTCCTGGAGAATTAGATCATGGTTTCCTCCAATGCTAGGCACCCAGAGTCGGGATTTAAAAGTCTGTAGCCCACGGTTGTCATCCTCAAGTTGATCTTTCAATTTATTCATGGTTTCTGCTTTCAAACTTGTGACATCCGTCACCAAATCTGGTTAGTTATTTAAACTGCATCTTTCGAAACCCTAATTCGTTACTTGCACACATTTAATTAATTTCTAACATCCTTAGAATACTAGTTTAGTATTAGAATAATTAAAACAATAGGCTTAGTTAGGTTGCTTTATAATGTTTAAGTTAGATTTACATTTAGTTAATTACACTAGATTGCCACAATTCACCAAATTATAATAGATTTTGTAAAAAAAAAAAATATATGTATAATATTATTATTTTCGGAATTTATATATATATATATATATATATATATAATAAGTAAAATTTAGATTTTAAATAAATATTTGACTTAGAGATAAATATAATCTAGTTGCCTAATTAAAAGGATTAACCTTATCACTATTTAAACTAATCAACAAAACCCTAGCCCCCCCTAATCCCCTCAATCGGCCGACCCTTGCCCTCTCCCCTCTCCAAGTCGTCGACCTCATCAACCCCCTTCCCCATTATCGACTTCCATCCAAGAACAAGAAAAGCAAGATTCAAGTTTCAAGCTTTGGGGTTTGAACATTAGAAGTCAAGGTAAATTCTTAGTTTTTCTCATTCTTATAATCCTCTTTTGTATCCTCTTCATCCCCTACTCATCCAACTCTTAGATCTGTAGAAAACATGTTGAAATCATATTAGTTGTGTCAAAAACGTTTTATTATAAAAGGTACATGAGTTTTGAAAGCAAAATCAATGTTCTTGATCTTAAATGTCAAAGTTATGATCACTGTTTTCTGACCAGTGGAATGATCCAAGTTTGGGCAGCCATTACGGAACCTATACATGGAGTTTTTATTCGAATTTTTGGTCTAAAACGTAGGACTTTGAGTCTAGTTTCTTAAGATATAAGATTTGTAATTTTTTAAGGTCATTTGTTCGGTCAAAATAATTTTACCGTGGAGGTGTGCAAAACTGCCAGCACGTCCTGCATATTTAGAGTCAAAGTTTTGATTTAAAGATCCATTTGAAAGTTTGTATTTTTGATCAAAATTTTTACAGCAGAATATATGATGCGTTTAGGACTTTCTGTAAAATTTCCAAAATTTTAAGAATTCGTTTAGTATTTTTATAAAATTTATACGTTCTGGTGTGCTTCAGCAGTTAACTTTATGTCGGTGGTGGTTTCTCGTATTTATTAGAAATAATTAGCTTCTATGAATAATTCTGGATAAATTATGTAAATTAGTAGAGACACCCAACATTCTGTGGTAAAATTTTAGGAATTTAAATCGAACCTTTATTATATTCTAAAAATCTCCAAATTTGGCTTATCAAAACAGTAACTATGGAATTGGTGGCATTAGGGTTTTGTAGCAACTACACAAGTCTTAGGACCACACTAGGGTGATCAAATGTCTACACAAGTAACTTCTAATACTTGTATCTATTGTAGATCCCGTGCTAGACCCTTTGCAAGGCTAAGTGTTTGTGAAGAAACAAGGTGAGTTTCGTAGCCCCTTTTCTTACAAATTTTTGGGGAAAATGACACTCGATACTTGTTTATATTATTTCAACATATTAAACTTATTTGTTATTTGAGAAACACATTGGTTGCATGCTAATCTAGCTATGGGTTTTTGAACCCTAGTTGAAGACAATTGAATGCTATTTAAATATGGGCGTGAACCCTAGTTGACAACAATTTTGTATGCTATGACAACATTGACCCAACTTATGTTCCCGGCCGGCTATAGTATGTTGGAGGACAACACATTTGAACCTTTGGGGTTCAGTTTGACATGCTACACATAAATTTCTATCGAGCTGAGATGTTCAGTTATCTGCTATGCGCTTTATACAAGTGCTATGTTATCATTGTTGCAATTGACCCAACACAATGCTAAGTACGGTAATCTAGTATTTTCTTTAAAACCTGCGAACTCACCAACCTTTGTGTGGACGTTTTAGAGTGTTCATTATCAGCTAACGCTAATTATGCAACCTAAGGATGACTAGAGGATTCTAGACGGGCCTTAGCATGACTTAACGCTATCAAGACTTAAAAATACTTATATCGTATTATTATAACATTAGACATGGATTATTATGGTTTTCGGGCTTGCATGCCCTGTATCACCTACCCCGGGTTGTGGGGTTTACATTCGCGTATTCTCTATTACTACTTTTGAATTTGATGTCGTGAATACCGACCTAACATGGCACAAGTCCTTTATTGTGTCGGGGAACGTCGTGATACGTTGACTTTTTTGCATTTTAGTATTTCTCTATTAGCATATCAATGTGTTATGACGATCCTCTCCGTCACACTTCACGTTTCCGCCTTGGCGGGGTGTGACAGATTGGTATCAGAGCCATTGGTTATAGAGAATTAGGTGGATTGACCTAGACTATAACCTAAGCTCCACATGTAGTTGCATAATAAGAACTATGTGTGCATTTATACTTATATGTAACTTTCGAGATTTTGGCTGCGATATGAACAACAGCTCAAGTATGTCGAACAAGGAATTCCCGTCATACATTATTCCTCGACGCCCTGGAGCTCCAAAGAAGCCTTACCATGTAAAAGGCAAAGGACCCCTTATTTGGGAAACGACTCGCAAGAGAGTCCCATCGATTCAAAAGATCACCTACACAATTCCTGAAGATGTCACAAAGGAACCGTTTGATCAATGGTCTTCCAATCAACCACCCAAGAAGGAACCCTCCGAAGAGCCCTCCGAGGAAGAGAACTCTGAGGAAGAACCGATAGAAATATCGAGTGATGACTCAAGCGAAGACGAAATCGACTCGGATCTCGAATCCGACGCACGGAGCTGATTTAGACTCTAGATGCGCTAATTTATCTATCTTAACACCACTACTAGGATATTTCATTACATAAATTATGACGTATTGTCTCTATTGTTACTACTAAAAGAAAAAAAATGTATGAATAAAGTGGTGTTTTATTTGACTATTTCCTTCTATTTTAATGCAATATTCAAGTGGGAAACTTGCATGCTCAATGTACACCATTAATACTTCTGAGCGGATGAATCACATCAACTATTGCTTCAAAATACAACATTACAACAAACTGTTACACGTGAAACCTTTATGTGATTATTTGCTTTTGTTGGTTCTTGTGTTAGAGGTAATTTTAGGAAAGGGAAAGGGTTGAGTGAATACTCCCATCACTATGTATGAGAATGAAATATATAGACTCGGAATTATTGATCCAGCTTTATTGCATGTTCTTGTTTGATTGTTGCCTTAGAGTAGGATTAATTATTCGAATGACTATGTATTTCAGCCTCTTGAACAGTAGAGTAATTATGAAAGCCTGGACCCATAGGTTTCTGTAGTGTCTCATGCAAGTGGAGCAGCATGTTTGGTAATACCTTATGAGGAACTGTGATAAGCATGGATGCATAGTGTTTGGCCAATGCCATGCACACACGCCTATCACAAGAACCTGTAAGGTAGTACGAAGCATTCTGTGAAATGAGCTACGGAATAGGATGCGGCAAACACATGAGATAGCAATATTGCTTTGACCACACGGAACTTTACATGCCCGTGCTGCGGGTAAAGCTAGCCAACACCTACTATGTAAGTATCCCATCAAATTTACCTTTCGTATATATCATGCCTTCGAGAACATCAAATCGTTTGTATGGACGCGGACGCAGAAGTGGTCGTGGTAATAATGCTAGGGGAGATGAAGTAACAAACCTCCACCGCCGTCGAAATGATAGCTTAGCAATTTTAAGCGCTTATTCCAAACCTTGTGACTCAAGTCAGCAACAATCCCACTTAGCAGAACAACAATAACAACCACGGTGGATGGTGGTGATGACAATGAGTATAAAGACGAGGGCAACAACAACAGGGGCACTGGTTGCTCATACAAGGAGTTTCTGGATTGTAAGCCAGGAGAATTTGATGGTTGAAAAGATGGAGTCTATCATGGACATTAGCAATTATGCTTAGCACGAGAAAGTGATATACGCCGCAGGATCCTTGGTTAACAAAGCTTTGACATAGTGAAACACCCAGATTTAAGCCAGGGAAAGGCCAGCTGCTGTGGGTATGACTTGGGATGAGTTTAAAGCACTGATGGAAAAGGAATTTTGTTCCAGTGCTGAGCACCAGATACTTGATGAGGAGTTGTGGAACCACAAGATTGTAGGTGCAAACCACGCTGCATATACTGATTGATTTCATGAGCTGGCTAGACTAGTCCCATGATTGGTTACACCAGAGTCCAAACTAATTGAGAGGTACATCGCAGGGCCTGTACCTCAAAATCTGAGCGTTGGTTAAGGCAAATGAACCGCCGACGATTCAGAGTGCCATACTAAAAGCGGGAGGGCTAACAAAAGGGATGGTTAAGAATGACACCTTGACCAAGAGTGTAGAGAAGAGGAAGGACAAAGGAGAGTCCGGTAGACAAGGGAACCCTGGAAAGAACACCAAGAGGCCGAAAGTAGCAACTGGCTACGTGGCAGCAAATCCGGTAAGGAATGAGTATTCTGGTACGACACAAAAATGCACTGCTTGTAACTATCATCACTATTAAAGCATACCGTGTCAACACTACATGCCATGTAACCGATTAAGGCATTACGCAAAGGACTATAGGACTGGGGAATGATGGTAGCTTCGATAAATATTGTGAACCCAACAGGAAATCGGAGTACATGCTATGATGTGGAAGTACTGACCATTGCTGAAACGCATGTACAAGATATAATCGAACACCTACAGCGGGAGGAAATAGACCAAACCCACCTTTAGCTCTGGAGGGAAACCGAAACCCGGGGAATCAAGGCAACTAAGCCCGTGGAAGAATGTTTATCGTGGGAGCAAATGAAGCCGCCAAGATCCCAAAATCATTACCAGAATGGAGTTTAACGATCTAAGCACTATTTACTTAATAGTGATAACAGATAGGGAAAAGTATAGGTTAGTAAGATTGCCCGGGAGAGTACTCTAGAATTATAGGGCATTACTTTTAGTATAGATCTAATACCTTTCGGGCGTGGGGGTTCTGATGTAATTGTGGGTATGGATTGGCTACCAAAGTTTAAAACTGAGATCATGTCAAGAAAAAGTAGTACGGATACCCTTACCGTGTGGTAAGGTACTGCTAAATCCTGGAGAACAGCCGGAAGGATCTACGAGACGGCTGTTGAGTGCTAAAGCCAAAGAGAAGAAACTCGAAGATATCCCTGTAATACGAAATTTTCTGGAGGTATTTCCTGAGGACTTATCCGGATTACACCCTACCCGACAAGTGAAATTTGCTATTTATTTAATACCGGGAGCTACTCCAGTAGCAAGGGCACCATACCGGTTGGCACCATCAGAGATGCAAGAGTTAGCCAGTCAGCTGCAGGAATTACATGAAAAAAATCTCATTCAACCTAACCAGTCACCCTGGGGAGCAACCGTTGTATTCGTCAAAAAGGAAGACTGATCGTTTCGCATGTGTATCGACTATCGTGAGTTAAATAAGTTAACCTTCAAGAACCGCTATCCCCTCCCTATAATAAACGATTTGTTTGATCAACTACAAGACTCGCGACATTTTTCCAAAATAGCTCTTTGATCTAGTTACCACCAATTGAGGGTGCGTGAGGAGGACATACCGAAAACTGCGTTCAGGATCCGTCACGGACATTTCGAATTTATCATTATGCCTTTGGGATTAACCAATGCACCCATGGTGTTCATGGAACTTAGGATCTAAATATGCAAACCGCCTCTGGACAAGTTTGTAATCGTTTTCATCGACAACGTATTAAACTATTCCCAGTTCAAGGAGGCACCCGAGGAACACCTGATATTGACTCTGGAATTGCTTAAGAGGGAGAAGCTTTACGACAAATTCTCGAAGTGTAAGTTTTGGTTGCATGAGGTACATGTTCTCGACCGTGTGGTTAATGACAAGGAAATTCACGTAGACCCCAACAGGACCGAAGCCATTAGTAAATGGAAAACCCCTAAGATGCCATTGGAGATCCTCTCATTTTGGACTTCATATTTCCGAAGGTTCATCGAGAATTTCTCAAAGATTGCAAAGCCATTCACTTTGTTGACACAAGAAGAGAAGAAATTCAACTAGAATAAGGAACAAGAAGAGGCACTCTAGTCCTTAAAGGGGCAGATGGCGTAATGCCACGATTCTGACTTTTCCTATTGGTCCAGATGATTTTTGTAGTGTACTGTAATGTTTCACATCAAGGTCTGCGATGTGTGCTAATGCAGAGAGGGAAGGTAATTGCATATGTGTTCCGACAGCTAAAGACTCCTGAAAGGAACTACACCACCCACGAGTTAGAACATGGAACCGTGGTCTTTGTACTTAAGGGTTTGAGATACTATTTTGTATGGGACGAAAAGTGTTATCTACACCGAGCATAAAAGTTTGCAACACATATTTGATCAGAAAGAATTGAACATGAGACAGAGGAAGGTGGTTTGTACTTTGTGGAGCGAATTCGGGTTCCGCGAGTGAGAAATCTAAGGACTCTAATAATGGATGAAGCCCACACAACAAGGTACTCCGTCCATTATGGTACGAATAAAATGTATCAAGATCTCAGGGATTTGTATTGGTGGCCCGGAATGAAGAAGGATATAGCCACCTATGTTAGTAAATGTCTAACCTGTTCAAAAGTTAAAGCAGAAAACCAAAGACCTTGGGTCTATTACTACAACCAGAGATTCCCGAATGGAAATGGGAAAACATAACTATGGATTCTTCATGAAATTGCCCACGACGGATAGTGGGCACGATTCGATCTGGGTGGTTGTGGATATAATGACTAAGTTAGCTCATTTCTTAGCAATCCGCGAAGATTTCAAGATGGATAAGCTAGCAAGAATTTACATCAAGGAAGTAGTTACTAGACAAGGAATTCTTGTGTCCATTATATCCGATCGGGATAGTAGGTTCACTTCACGGTTTTGGCAAACACTACAGAAAGCCTTGGGTACGAGGCTAGACATGAGCACGGCTTATCACCTCAAACTGAGGGTCAGAGCTAGCGAACAATTCAAACCTTGGAAGACATACTTAGGGAGTGTGTTATCGATTTTGGGGAAAGCGGGGATACACACCTGTTTGAGTATGCCCACTGTCACACGTACGCCGAATGATCACTACCGATGATGTATGGGCCTATCGGGTCACACGCCGGGGGTTGATCTTGACAACAACCTAAAAGGGAGGGTTGGAAATGAATAATTAAAGATGGTTGGTAATCTGGAAGGGTTAGCGACGCTAACCCCTACTGTCGCTAACTCAGCCGCATTAGCGGCTCTAACCGTAACTGGTTAGCGGTTCTAAGTCTGGGCGGCTAGCGGCGCTAACCCACCTGACAGATTACGAATTTATTCTCTCCATCTCCACACTCCACCAATGCATGTCTCTCCTTTTGGGGTTTTCTATGTCCGGCATTTGAGGCCTTTTGAGGTCTGAAATGAGATATATAACACATGCATTCTCTCTTAATTTCTCTCTAGATACTTAGTGAAAACACACACACATAGAAAATATTTGGGGTTGTTCTTGTGAGTGTAAAAGAGAGCTGAGAAAGAGAGTTTCTGGAGTTCTTTGGTTGTTGTTCCAGAAGGCATTCTTCATAAGGGAAAGAATGCTCATGGCTTGCTAGTACAAGAAGATCACGTTTTTCCCGGGGTGGACTTCGATAGAGAAGAAGGTGCCATTGTTCGGATTCGTTTTGTTCATCAACTCCAGAGGATCTTCAAGGGTATATTTCTCTCTTCTCTCTTTCGTTTGTTGCATTTCTTAGCTGTAGAGATTGATTCACTTGTGGGGTTCACTTTGTGGTTTTCGATTTGTTTTGAAATTTCCGTTTTTGTACTTGCATGCTTCCGCTGTGATGAACCACGAACCCCAACAGTGGTATCAGAGCCACCTCTACACTAGATTTGCACTTTGTGGCTTTGAAAATCCGAAAAATGTGATTTTGGTTCTGTCCGGGGTTTAGCGGCACTAACCTGTCCATGTTAGTGGCGCTAACCTGTCCGTAGCGGCCGCTAAGCCGTCCCACGATAGCGGCGCTAAACTGGAGTTAATGGCGCTAACTCTTATACTTAGCGGCGCTAACCCGTCTGGCAGAATGCTTTTTGGCCAAAATCAATTTTGTTGGATCGCTTGAGCTACTTGTACTTTATGGAATATTGTTCCAGAATTTGATGTGTGATTATATTAAGATGCCTTATGTCTTGGTTGGTGTATTTATATGTGTATTAACATTATGGCATGAAAATGGTTAATTGCATATACTTACATTGTATATATATGACTATGGAATTTTGACTTGTTTAAGGTTCCTAATGCATATGTACATAAGATTATTTGTGCCTTGGGTGATTAGATAATCTTAACCAAGACATATAAGATTTACGTGGTTTTGTATGGCACACCATGTGTATGTTTGTGTTTCTTATATGTGGTTGTAATATTTGCATCCGGTAATATTTTATTGAGCCATAAGACCTATGTGATGTGTTTGGTTGGATTTAAATTCATGTATTCATTCATTTGGTGGTTTGTACCACAATGGTTTGTAATAATTAATTTATTCATTCGGTTTGTATATTTAACGGCTTGCATGCCGATTTCTTATTTTTTGTAATTTATTGTATTAGCTTAGAATAGAAATTGTGGCTTGCATGCCATTTCCATTTAAATTTGTAAATTGTAAAAGGAGAACCGAAACAACCAACAAGAACCATTTGGAGAGTGTCTTGGCATACTTGGATCCGGAGGTCGGTAGGAGACGCGATGGATCAAGTGGGAGGAGCACACATCGGGTCATTTGGTCTAGTCCTTAGATGACTTAGTCTTACCCGTTGGCTCACGGGCAAGGCGCATAGGATTGGCTCGTTACCGGATTTATATTACATGCGTGGTTGATTTTATTTTGTTTATTTTCTTGCATGGATGTTTAGGATCTTCGCATGCTAGAAAATTTTTCAAAATAATAAAATCAAAGAGTTTTTAAATTGGTTTACAAACTCCGCGCGCCACATAGACAAGAATTGGTTAAAATCTTTTTAACAGGCAAAAACAAAATCCCGTTTTTCAAAATTGTAAATCTCACGCCACCCGTAAGATGACACCGCCCAAATCTAGTGAAACAAGATTGGTCGTCGAGCTCTAGCCGAGATCGATTTTGCGTAACTGTGTGGAAGGCGCGTGTGGCAACTCGCAAGGTCGGTTGTCGAGTTCTAGCCGAGCCGGACATTGGGCTAGAGTGCCACCGTGTATCTTGACGGTTGATTTGCAATTCCAAGACTTAAAACGCCTTGGTGGTTGTCGAGCTCTAGCCGAGCTACCAAAGTGGATTAATGAGGAAAGGTGTGAAAGGGATCAAACATGCCAAATGGGTGCTATGAGTACCTAGGATCCCGCAAGTGTCTAAGAGTTGCGATCCCGGATTGCAATTGGTAAATTCTTTACCTGCCTAAAATAGCTCCATGAAGTGATCCGTGGCAAACCCGTCATGGATTGGGGTATTTTGAGGTTCTTAGCCCTTGTTAAGATAATTTGGTTTTCTTAAATCAAGTGGGTAATTGTTTTAACGAGGATTATATCGATTCTTACTAAAACTCGTACTCTTATTTTAGATGGCAAATCTTAACGACACTACATCAAAACTATCATTTGTTTGTTCCTGGAAAAGGAGAGACTCATAGGAGTGAACTTCGTTGACTGGTATCGTGTATTAAGGATTGTCCTTCAACACGAGTCAAAGTTGCACATCCTTGAGGAGCCTCTTCTGGAGCCACCTGCTACCAATGCGAACCGGGCCACAAGATACGCATGGGAAAAGCGTGTCAGAGATACACAAGATGTTTCTTGTCTCATGTTATCGACTATGAGCTGTGAGCTACGAAAGCAACTCAAGCATATGAGTGCGTACGACATGATTAACAAGCTAAAGGACATGTTCCCGCAGCAAGTTAGACAAGAACTTTTTGAGTATGTCAAGGCTTTAGTCGGTTGTAGGATGCAGGAAGGCGGGGATGTAAGTGTTTATGTCCTTATGATGAAGGCGTACATGGACCAAATGGAGAGACTTGGATTTCCCATTGGGAGGGAACTGATGGTGAATTTGATTCTCCAATCCCTGCCCACGTCTTATGAGAAGTTCGTCATGGAATATCTCAAAGACAATATGGAATGGTCCTTAAGTGAGCTACATGGCATGTTAAAGGCTGCTGAGTTGAACATGGCCAAAGGTAAGCAAATCTCGTCCACACCCGCTAAGGCTACTAGGAAACAAAAACATCAGAAGAAGAAACTTACCTCAAATGGAAAGCTTGGTTTGACTAAGCCTACCATAAATGTGGAAGTTGAGGCAAATGAGATTGTGCCTCAAGATAACATTCCACTTGGGGTAGTTTGCTACTTTTGTGGAAATTTGAAATTGGCGCCGTCACGCCTACCCTAAGTGCCTGAATGAGCTAAGTATCCTAAAGCGTAAGAACGTTAGCTCCTCAACTTCAGGTACATTCATGATTATACTCCATTGATCTTCTACTTCAAAGGACTAGGTTTTTGAACGCTAGTCAAAGCACTCACGTTTGTTACAAACTTGTTTGTTGCAAAGTGTAGGTGTTTATCCGAAGTAGGCCGATGATGCATGGAAAGCTGGAAGAAGTGAAGGGAAGCTTAAGTGCTTGTCTCTTGCTAAAAGGATTGGAAGAGTTGATCTTGTCATTCCTACCAGCTAATTATTACTTCATTAGATAGATAGATGTTTTACGCCCTGCGTGGCAAGAAGCATTGTATCTTTTATGCTATTGATGACGATGAGTATTACTTTGAATTATGTAATTGTGGGTTTAGAGTTTTATTTCAAAGTTTATTCATGTCGTGGCATAAATAATAAGCTTTTGCTTAAGAAGTAATAATATGATTATGAATGTTAATTAATTGGTTATCCTTATAACATTGGTGATTTAACCATATAAACAAGATTAACATCACCAAGGTCCATGTGGATAGGTACTTGGAATCTTTTAGCTTTGAGCTATTAGTTGATGTTGAATCTTGCTTATAAAGTTAAATACATATGACGTCCTTCACTAGTTGATGTGGAAGGAATAAAAGTTTGTTGGACTACACTTACACTGTGTAAGTGTAGCCCATCAAGCGAAGTCATAAGGATTAACTAAGTATAATTTGTTATCTTTACCTATGATGGTAGAAGAAAAGGGTATTAGAAAAGTGTTTGAAACCTGAGAGGTATTCAAAACTTACCTGTAATGAATTCATAACAAAAGAGGGAAGAAAGGAACTAAGATACTCAAATCTTGTGAGATGTTGAGATATAATAGATTCCTTGTTTATCATAAGGATTATGGGAATGTCTCATAATTCACTTCTCCTGGGATACATGTTTTACATGGATGGCCAAGTGGAGAAAAAGGAACATACTAGTTATGATTCCATTTGATGGCTTAAACTTAAGTAACCTGACAGATGGGTGTACTTGAGTTGTTGCGGGCAATGTTCTTGTTCAACAACAACAAAGATGGTCAAATTAGCAACCATGGAGGTTAGACTAGAAAGAAAGCTTTGCTTGTCTACCTCATGGATTAAAGTCGTCTAGTCTACATTTAATGGGAGATTGATGAACTTTAAAAGATGCTAATACATTTAATATGTTCTTCTTGGTTTTGGATGTTCTTTTCATAACCTTTTGAGAACTGAGGTGAATTGATCGAAAAGGGAAATGAACAACTGAAGCATTCCAGTGGAAGAACGTGTAATTTAAATAATGACCTGATGTTGACACTAGCATTCAATCAGTAAAGATTGGAACTTAACATGGCAATGTTGAAGTACTTGGCATTATGATATTACCTCTTCATAAGTCTGGCAATAGTAATCATAAGACCGGAAATGTATTACATACATGAGGACGATGACTTGTTGATAATACATTGCGTGTGTATCAATTACCGGAATCTGTAGTAGACCTTGGGTCTACTAAGATAAGGAAAAGGTAATGAGATAAGCTATAATCCATGCTGGATTTCAAGGATTAGCTTGGATAATCCTACACCTAGATGAGATCAGTAAGGTGTATATAGATCTTTTGAAGATAAGATCTGCATGGATTAATTTGTAGATAACTTCAAATGCTGACTGGTTGGAATTGGTTTCATGATGATTGACCATGTGGAATGTATCATATGAAGACATTCTTCCAGTAGTTATGTTGAAATTTACACGGACACTTACGCCGTTTCATGGCTGTATGATGCAAAGACCGTATTCCGTCATAGGAATTCAATGAGGAAGTGCTGGTAACACTGTCCGAAGGTGCTTTACATCTAAAAGTATCCATATAAAATCTACAAAACAAGGAAAAGGGTTGCCTTGGACTTCAACAAACATCTAAGTTTCGTGTAGTGAAAATCAAGCGGTTGAGTTTTCAATGAGCAATGATGAAACTTGGATAGATGCCAGAGCTAGTGGGAGGGCTGTTGTTATCCTATGAAATATGTCTTGGACATATGTCATAATGGAGATAATGTCTTGATCATGTTTGTATGTAAGTTTGAATCAAGAATTATACGTCCATTAAGGATTAACAAAGGAATTTGAAAAGTACAAGAAATATCAAGATATGTTCTTGTTGATCTTATGATATGAGAGTAAGTTATTACTTTGAGTGATAGTTTATGTTTTAGGATAACCTCCAATTCGATTGGGGTTCGTGATCCTATAAACATCGTGTCGTTAGTAAATGTGATACTTAAAGTGTCGGTGACTCTATAGAGATCTTAATGAAAACTATGCGAGTGCGATGACTTTAACACATAAGATTTTATTCTTAAAGCATTGGTGACTCTATAGAGATCCTTGTGAAAACTATGAGAGTACGATGGCTTAAGTAGATAAGATTTTAATTTTGAGAATCAATAACTCTATAGAGATCTTTATGAAAACTATGAGAGTATGATGGCTCATGCACATGAAAATTTTAGATCCAAGCGTTGTTTGTCTTATTGGATTCCTTTAAGACAAAGAATGTATAACGGCTTGGACATATGATCACAATCCCATCAACGCACACTTTTGAAAGTGGTAGGTTGGAGTAGGGATACGATCATTATCAGAGTACACACAGAGAGCATTGGTTGCGGATCCGTTAACTAAGCTATAGTAGCGGGTTAGTGATTTCATCAGACTAGGGTCTGCATATACTAGGCTTAAGTTCGTTTTAGTAACATTTGATATGCTTTATCTTTGGGGAACATTAAGCAATATTGTGCTTCTGCTTGTATCGATTATCAAAGGGGTTTGGTAATGCGCGTGTAGCGGGTACTCTCAGCAAGCCTTATTGTGTTCCAACTTAGCATGTTTTACCTCTTCCCTGAATGTTTTAACATTCTAAAATGTCCACAGTCGGTCATTCTTCATGGGAAGGAAGTCTGAACTAAGACTGAGGGAAGTAATTGGTCATGTGTCCAATGGGGATTGGGGCACGGGGACGTAATTCTTCGCCTGTACTTAAAAGTGTTTCAAGTGACTGGACGACCCACACCTGGTTTTACTTTATGGTACTCGTCATGAGTAAATCAGGATGATAATATCATTTTATCCTCATACCGGAGATGCACGTGTCTGGATCACTTTGGTTTGCTTTGTTCTAACTGCTTTCAAACGCAGTCCGTAACTGGCTGTTATAAAGGGAGTAGTTGGGCAGAGTATGATCACTGTGGTGGGCAGTGTAGTCAAAAGGAATTTGTTCCTCTGTTTAGAGAGATATCCCTGGGCCCCTCGATGATTGGTCGCTGACACCAAAATGAACGGCCGTGCTCAAGTGTGCAATGATTAAAGAATCTGATTGCAACTTGTATGTTTTGGTCACCACTAATCTCTATCGAGAAACATAATCGTGAACGAATGGAGAATGACTAAGTACCATGTCTCGTGTTCACATGGATATCGCGAACAAAAGGATGATTGATCACTTATCGATAGGACCTTTTCACATGGGTTGCAGATTGGTTTTTTGTGCTGAAGACAAAACCCATACTGACTTGGGGGCAGGATGTCTTACTAGAGGCCGCTCCTTGTCTGTGATGCATTGGGTACGTAGAGTCGTGTGCAAGTCGGAGTCTGTTGGAGTATGCCCACTGTCACACGTACGCCGAATGATCACTACCGATGATGTATGGGCCTATCAGGTCACATGCCGGGGGTTGATCTTGACAACAACCTAAAAGGGATGGTTGGAAATGAATAATTAAAGATGGTTGGTAATCTGAAAGGGTTAGCGACGCTAACCCCTGCTGTCGCTAACTCAGCCGCGTTAGCGGCGCTAACCGTAACTGGTTAGCGGCGCTAAGTCTGGGCGGCTAGCGGCGCTAACCCACCTGACAGATTACGACTTTATTCTCTCCATCTCCACACTCCACCAATGCATGTCTCTCCTTTTGGGGTTTTCTATGTCCGGCATTTGAGGCCTTTTGAGGTCTGAAATGAGATATATAACACATGCATTCTCTCTTAATTTCTCTCTAGATACTTGGTGAAAACACACACACATAGAAAATATTTGGGGTTGTTCTTGTGAGTGTAAGAGAAAGAGAGTCGAGAAAGAGAGTTTCTGGAGTTCTTTAGTTGTTGTTCCAGAAGGCATTCTTCATAAGGGAAGGAATGCTCATGGCTTGCTTGTACAAGAAGATCACGTTTTTCCCGGGGTGGACTTCTATAGAGAAGAAGGTGCCATTGCTCGGATTCGTTTTCTTCATCAACTCCAGAGGATCTTCAAATGTATATTTCTCTCTTCTCTCTTTCGTTTGTTGCATTTCTTAGCTGTAGAGATTGATTCACTTGTGGGGTTCACTTTGTGGTTTTCGATTTGTTTTGAAATTTCCGTTTTTGTACTTGCATGCTTCCGCTGTGATGAACCACGAACCCCAACAACACCTTCCGTTGATCGAGTTTTCATATAACAACAGTTACCATACGAGTATTAAATGTGCTCCGTTTGTGGCCCTGTATAGACGCAAGTGTCGGTTACCAGTTGCATGGATCGAAGTGGGAGAAAGTCAATCGATTAGGCCAGAGATTATACAAGAGACAACTGATAAGATCATTCAGATCCAAGAAAGACTAAAGACCGCAAGAGATCGACAAAAGAGATGCTCCGATAATCGGCGGAAACCGTTAGAGTTCGACGTTGGCGACCGTGTGCTATTGAAAGTATCACCTTGGAAGGGTGTGGTGCGTTTTGGAGTAAAAGGGAAACTAGCACCGAGAAATGTGGGACCTTTCGAGATTATTGAACGAGTTGGTCCGGTAGCTTATCGGTTAAGGCTACCACAAGAGCTTAGTGCGGTACACGATACGATTCACGTATCGAATTTAAGAAAGTGTTTATCGGATGAGAACCTACAGGTGCCGCTTAATGAAATCAACATAGACAACACTCTCCACTTTGTGGAGGAACCAATGGAAATTATGGATCGGGAAGTCAAGAGCTTAAAGGAGAGTAGGATTCCGTTAGTCAAACTGCGATGGAACTTCGAGCGGGGACCCGAGTTTACATGGGAACGGGAGGATCACATGAAGTCCAAATATCCTCATTTGTTTGAGCACTAAACTTCTTACAACAGTATAAGCTGAATTTCGGGACGAAATTCTCTCAAGTGGGGGATGCTGTGACATCCGTCACCAAATCTGGTTAGTTATTTAAACCGCATCTTTCGAAACCCTAATTCGTTACTCGCACACATTTAATTAATTTCTAACATCCTTAGAATACTAGTTTAGTATTAGAATAATTAAAACAATATGCTTAGTTAGGTTGCTTTATAATGTTTAAGTTAGATTGACATTTAGTTAATTACACTAGATTGCCACAATTCTCCAAATTATAATAGATTTTGAAAGAAAAAAAATATATATATATATATATAATATTATTATTTTCGGAATTTATATATATATATATATATATATATATATATATATATATTAAGTAAAAACTTAAATTTTAAATAATTTTTGACTTAGAGATAAATATAATCTAGTTTCCTAATTAAAAGGATTAACCTTATCACTATTTAAACTAATCAACAAAACCCTAGCCCCCCTAATCCCCTCAATCGGCCGACCCTTGCCCTCTCCCCTCTCCAAGTCGTCAACCTCATCAACCCCCTTCCCCATTATCGACTTCCATCCCAGAACAAGAAAAGCAAGATTCAAGGTTCAAGCTTTGGGGTTTGAACATTAGAAGTCAAGGTAAATTCTTAGTTTTTCTCATTCTTATAATCCTCTTTTGTATCCTCTTCATCCCCTACTCATCCAACTCTTAGATCTGTAGAAAACATGTTGAAATCATATTAGTTGTGTCAAAAACGTTTTATTATAAAAGGTACATGAGTTTTGAAAGCAAAATCAATGTTCTTGATCTTAAATGTCAAAGTTATGATCACTGTTTTCTGACCAGTGGAATTATCTGAGTTTGGACAGCCATTACGGAACCTATACATGGAGTTTTTATTCGAATTTTTGATCTAAAACGTAGGGCTTTGAGTCTAGTTTCTTCAAATATAAGATTTGTAATTTTTGAAGGTCATTTGTTTGGTCAAAATAATTTTACCGTAGAGGTGTGCAAAACTGCCAGCATGTCCGGCATATTTAGAGTCAAAATTTTGATTTAAAGACCCATTTGAAAGTTTGTGTTTTTGATCAAAATTTTTACAACAGAATATACGATGCGTTTAGGACTTTTTGTAAAATTTCCATAATTTTAAGAATTCGTTTAGTATTTTTATAAAATTTATACGTTCTGGTGTGCTTCAGCAGTTAACTTTATGTCAGTGGTGGTTTCTCGTATTTGTTAGAAATAATTAACTTCGATGAATAATTCTTGATAAATTATGTAAATTAGTAGAGACACCCAACATTCTGTGGTAAAATTTTTGGAATTTAAATCGAACCTTTATTATATTCTAAAAATCTCCAAATTTGGCTTATCAAAACAGTAACTATGGAATTGGTGGCATTAGGGTTTTGTAGCAATTACACAAGTCTTAGGACCACACTAGGGTGATCAAATGTCTACACAAGTAACTTATAATACTTGTATCTATTGTAGATCCCGTGCTAGACCCTTTGCAAGGCTAAGTGTTTGTGAAGAAACAAGGTGAGTTTCGTAGCCCCTTTTCTTACAAATTTTTGGGGAAAATGACACTCCATACTTGTTTATATTACTTCAACATATTAAACTTATTTGTTATTTGAGAAACACATTGGTTGCATGCTAAACCAGCTATGAGTTTTTGAACCCTAGTTGAAGACAATTGAATTTTATTTAACTATGGGCGTGAACCCTAGTTGACAACAATTTTGTATGCTATGACAACATTGACCCAACTTATGTTCCCGGCCGGCTATCGTATGTTGGAGGACAACACATTTGAACCTTTGGGGTTCGGTTTGACATGCTACACATAAATTGCTATCGAGCTGAGATGTTCAGTTATCTACTATGCTCTTTATAAAAGTGCTATGTTATCATTGTTGCAATTGACCCAACACAATGCTAAGTACGGTAATCTAGTATTTTCTTTAAAACCTGCGAACTCACCAACCTTTGTGTTAACGTTTTAGAGTGTTCATTATCAGGTAACGCTAATTATGCAACCTAAGGATGACTAGAGGATTATAGACGGGCCTTAGCATGACTTAACGCTATCAAGACTTAAAAACACTTATATCGTATTATTATCACATTAGACATGGATTATTATGGTTTTCGGGCTTGCATGCTCTGTATCACCTGCCCCGGGTTGTGGGGTTTACATTCGCGTATTAACTATTACTACTTTTGAATTTGATGTCGTGAATCCCGACCTAACACGGCACAAGTCCTTTCTTGTGTCGGGGAACGTCGTGACACGTTGACTTGTTTGCATTTTAGTATTTCTCTATTAGCATATCAATGTGTTATGACGATCCTCTCCATCGCACTTCGCGTTTCCGCCTTGGCTGGGTGTGACAAAGCTAGTCTCTAACAAAGCCTCCTGTTGTGCCTCCCTAATCCAAGTAATGATATCAGATATAAATGTAAGTTTCATGAATCTGACATTCTCCGAAGAGCCCTTTCGGCTTAATGCATCTGCTACAACGTTCGCCTTTCCCATGTGATATTTGATTCACAGTCATAGTGTTTGATCAACTCTAACCAAATCCGTTGCCTCATATTAAGCTTATTTTGAGTGAAAACACCTTGTAGGCTTTTATGATCTGTGTATACCACACACTTGGTACCATAAAGATAATGGTGCCATAGTTTCAAAGCAAATACTACGGTAGCCAATTCAAGATCGTGTGTCAGGTAGTTCTTCTCGTGAGGCTTTAATTGGAGGGAAGCATAAGCAATAACCTTGTCCCTCTGCATTAGGACACTTCCCAAACCTGTATAAGAGGCATCACAATAAACAACGAATTCTTCCGACCCGTTGGGTAAGGTTAGAACTGGAGCTTGACATAACAACTGTTTCAGAGTTTGAAAGGCTTTATCTTGTTTAGCAGACCAATCATAAGCAACATCCTTTCGTGTGAGTTTAGTTAAAGGACCTGCGATTTTGGAAAAATTCGGAATGAACCGCCGATAGTAACCGGCGAGTCCCAAGAAGCTTTTGATTTCAAATGGGGTTTTAGGAATCCCCCAATTCATCACGGCCTCGACTTTGGTGGGGTCGACCATTACAACTTCTTTGCTTATTACATGACCAAGGAAATGAACTTTTTCGAGCCAGAATTCACATTTAGAAAATTTAGGATATAAATGCTCACGTAAAAGAATATCAAGAACCATACGAAGGTGAGTCTCGTGTTCTGCTTCGGACTTAGAATATATGAGAATATCATCGATAAAGACTTTCACGAAATTATCAAGAAAAGGACGGCAGACTCGATTCATTAAGTCCATAAATACAGCCGGAGCATTTGTCAAACCAAAAGGCATAACCAGAAATTCATAATGCCCGTCTCTGGTTCGAAAAGCTTTGAATGGAATATCCTCCTCACGTACCCGAACTTGATGACAACCAGATCGAAGGTCGATCTTAAAAAAACAAGTAGCGCCTTGTTGCTGATCGAATAAATCATCTATACGAGGAAGAGGGTACTTATTCTTTATAGTTCGTTTATTAAACTCCCTGTAGTCAATACACATACGCATCGTCCCATCTTTCTTTTTGACAAATAAGACTTGAGCTCCCCAAGGTGAAGAGCTGGAATGAATAAAGCCTTTATCAAGGAGTTCTTGAATTTGAGTCATCATGTAACTTCAGACGGAGCGAGAGGATAAGGAGCTCTTTCTACAGGTGTAGCACCCGGAACAAGATTAATATGGGATTCCACATCTCGTACAGGAGGTAATCCAGGTAGTTAAATCTGGAAAAACATCAGGGTATTCCGATACCACCCTTTTGTCATTAATAGCTTTCTTTTCAATCTTTGTATCAATTACACGAGCTAAGCTTATACTTAGTATTATGTACATGTTATGAATATGCATATATTAAACGTTCTTATTTCACAAAACGTCAACTTATCATACACAATGAATTCACGATTTTATGAATTCACAATTAATTTGTAGCTGCATAAATGAAGCTACAGGGGATTTTGTTTGAAATGGGCACATGCTGTGTTTTTACTCAAACTAAATTAAACTAATTTATTCTAATTCAAACTAAATTAAACTAATTTAAACTAATTTATTTTATCCAAACAAGTCATGCAATCTGTTCTAATTCAAACAGAATGTTTGTAATTGAAATTAAATAAATCTGATTTAAACAATGTAATGTAATGTAATGTGATTCATTAGTAATGTAATGTAATGTAATGTGATTCATTAGTAAGCTTTTATTATTGATTCCTTGGAATTGAAGACAAAATAAAGATCTGTAACTGTATATTGCAAATCCAAATTCGAATTATGATATTTATTCAGGAAGCATTTGCCACAATTTTTGTTGGAAAAGCTGATATTTATTCAGGTTGTTAAGATCTGAATTAATCTATTTTTAAAATTTAAATCCAAATTTGAGTTAAATAAAATTCAGGATAATTAGGAACTAATATCTTATTATCTAGGAGTATTGGTCAATTCTATTCAACAAATTCAGAAATTGATGGAAACTTGGATATATTTAAACTGAACTCCTGATTTCGAATTTTATTCTCTCTTCATACGATTATTTATGTTTCTGTTGGGTAGATGATCTCATTAGTTGAGATTTGATGAGACAAAGTTAAGTTTGTTAGATGTGTTCTAGATATAACTTAAACAGAATTATGAGGCTTGATCAGACTGAACAAGTAAAGTGTTTTAGACTGAGCATAAGCTGTATATAAACTGAGCATATGTTCGATCAGCTTATACTATATCTTAGTAGGATTATCAATATGTTTGATAAGCTGTGTATGTCACCTAAGATATATTGAGCTTTCAGCTTGATGTGTTTCAAGCTGAGTGACTCAACGTATATACTGAGTTATCTCAACAGAGTTGCTAAATAAGTTCTAGCTAACTCTTAGGACTTCTAAGGATGAGTTTATTAATATACGTGTTAGTTCATGTTGGTTTTCGAGTTTGTCCGCGAAGAACTCAGCTTAATGAGTTTCAAGCTGAGTAACTCAGTCCGAGCAAGAAGTCAGGTTAAAGAAATTTTAAATATGTTTTAAATTTATTTTTTAACTCTCTATATCTACGGGAAGGATAAGAAGACTCCAGAAACAAGATTGAAGATTGAAGACTCAAGATAAGAAGATTCAAGATTCAAGATTCCAAGTTATCCAGTAGTTAGTTAGCAAATTAGGATTAGTCCACGTTGTTAGGAACCATAGGAACATGATTGTAAATACTTATCATCCTGATAAGTTTTGAGGTACGACTCAGAAAAGACTACAAACAAAAACGACTAAGTGTTACAGAGCCAAATACCTAACCTCAACTGTATGTGTTACGATTCTTGAATCACTGTTTGTCAGTTCAACGTGATCAAGATATTCACAGATTGCCAAGCTATTTGTGTGTTCGAATACTCACATTAGTTGTGAGATTGGTAAGTTTTCAATCTGTGTTCAAATCCTGTTTAGAGAGTCGTCAGTATCTATAATCATAAGTTGATTATAGATAGCTAAGTTTGAAAGATTGAGAAATTTATATTAGGTGTTTACATATCAAGAGTCTGTAATCATCTTCTTATTAATGAAAAGCAAAGCATTCGATTGTGGTTTGATTTATTATGTGTAACACTTTATTTTGATTTGTTCAATTTCCGCAGAAAGTGTATTCAACCCCCTTTCTACACATCTGTTGCTTGTTGTTATTCTCACCAAGGGACCAACAACTGGTATCAGAGCAGGTTGAACATGTTCATACGTTGAAAAGTTCAAGATTCTAAGAAAGTTCAAGATGTCTACAAGCAACAATTCTTCAAACTTTCCTCAGATGTCTGCCAAGGGTTGTCCCATCTTTGATGGATTTAATTATCCTATGTGGAAATTCAGAGCCATGCTATTCCTCAAGTCCATTGACAATCGTATGTACGATGTTATTACAAAAGGACCAATAATCCCCAAGATTCCTGCAACTATCAGTGATTCGTCTCCTGGCAGATCTGAAAAGGATATGAGACAGCCTGTTGCATCCTGGACTGAAGAAGAATGGAAACTACATTCTTTGTATGACAAGGCAAAGAGTGTTCTGGCAAATGCCCTGACCAACGAGATCTTGCATACAGTGACTGGGTGTCAAACAGCGAAAGAGATCTGGGTTACATTAAGTATTACATATGAGGGCACTGATCTGGTCAAGCAGCAAAAGAAGAGTCATCTGAATAGATCATATGAAAACTTCTTTTCGAAGAAGAATGAAACCTTGCCTGATTTGTTAAAAAGGTTTCACTTCCTGATAAATGACCTGCTAAGTGTAGGTGTAAAGAAAGATGAGTCTGAACTTGTGCTGAAATTTCTGGATGTGTTACCAAAAAGGTTCAATGAAGTAACCACAGCACTAAGGGCTGGAGGAACACTGCATGTGTACGAACTACAGTCTATCTATGGGTTCTTGCTCAATCATGAACAAATCATAGAGCACAACAGAACTTCTCAACAACAACTTAAGGAGTCTTTGCATAAAGCAGAGATTGCATTAGTTGCACAAAAGAAAAAGAAAAGTTCCAAGGCATTAGTTCTTGAATCTGAGATTGAGTCAGAATCTCAAGCTGACCACTCAGACTCAGACTCAGGTTATACTGATGATGTTCAAAATATCACTAAGTAGATGGCTATGTTAGCCAGACGTTTGAGAAGAGCTTAACGGGGAAGAGGAAGATCTGACAGGGGCAAAGGGAAGAGTTCTTTTGATCCTAAGAAGGTTGTGTGCTTCAACTGTCAGAATAAGGGACACATTGTTGCTGAGTGCAGATTCAAGAAAGAAGAATCAGCATCAGTTGCTGATAAGAATGCTTACAGAGGTGTTAAACACAAGAAGAAATATACTCAACTGAAGAAAGGAACGCCAGAAGACAAACCCAGTGCAAAAGGACTATATGCTGAAACCTGGGATACTGAATCATCTACCTCAGATGTTGATGTATGTCTAATGGCTCAAGAAGATGAAGAGTTTGAAATTGATGAAGTTGATTATGATTTGTCTTAGTCAACTTTTGAAGCTGACATAAAGGAAGCTAAGGAAAACAGCAAGCTTAGTGTCTAATTTCAACTCTTATACCGATGAAGAAAAAGGTCTTGCCTTCGATTATTTATTAAATGATTTCAAGACCATCCTTAAGTCTCAAAAGGACCTCAAAGCTGAGATAGCTAAACTAAAGAATGAGATTAAGGAAAATCAATCTCTCATTGATGTTGGTAAGAAAGCACAATGTAATCTTGAATGTCAAAGACACATTAATAAACTTCTAAGTGAAGAACTTCAGGAAGCTAAAGTCAAAGTTGACCAACTGTAAGTCAGAGGTCAAATCACAACAATGGTAAGTCAATAGTTGTGGATCTTGATAAGTCCAAGAAGATCAACAGTGGTAAATCCAAACCTGTTGAAACTAGTAAGTCCAGTAAGCATGACAAAGGTAAGTCCAAGGTCATGGAAAAGAAGTTTGTTGGTCAAGCTTCTAATCAAAAGGATAACAAATAAAGATCTGACAAAGGTAAGTCCAAAGTCAGTGAGCATCAAGTGAATCAACTTGCAAAGAAAGGTGAAAACTTATCCACTACATATAATCCTAAGACTGAGAGCAAGTTCTCATAAGGATTATTGGACACTATACCTCCTGTAATCATTGGAAGAAGGAGATGCTACAAGTGCAGAAGTAGAGGTCATGAGGCTAAGGACTGTGACATTGAAATTTCAAGGCCTGAACAAGAACAGGCTAATCAGTCTACACAGGACTCAGCTCCTGCTCAAGCTGAACAATCAGTTCAACAAGATGGAGATGCTAAGTGCTCCTCATCTGAACCCACCAAGAAGTAGATTCCCAAACAAAACTAATGTGTTTAGTTTTTATATAATGTGCAGGGTTCAAGTAAATGTTACCTGGATAGTGGATGCTCAAGGCACATGACCGGGTGGAAAGGACTTCTTAGTGATTTCCAGGAAGACGAAGGTCATAAAGTAACATTTGGAGACAATTCCTATGGAAAAACTAAAGGCTATGGCAAGATGCATGCTGGCAAAGTTACTTTCCAGAAGGTTGCATATGTCAAGGTTCTTGTTGGTCCCTTGGTGAGAATAACAACAAGCAACATATGTGTAGAAGGGGGTTGAATACACTTTCTGCGGAAATTGAACAAATCAAAATAAAGTGTTACACAAAGTAAATCAAACCACAATCGAATGCTTTGCTTTTCATTAATAAGAAGATGATTACAGACTCTATCAAGTAAGCAACTCTTGATATGTAAACACCTAATATAAATCTCTCAATCTTTCAAACTTAGCTATCTATAATCAACTTATGATTATAGATACTGACGACTCTCTAAACAGGATTTAATCACAGATTGAAAACTTACCAATCTCACAACTAATGTGAGTATTCGAACACACGAATAGCTTGACAATCTGTGAATATCTTGATCACGTTGAACTGACAAATAGTGATTCAAGAATTGTAACACATACGGTTGAGGTGAGGTATTTGGCTCTGCAACACTTAGTTGTAATCGTCGTTGTAGTCGTACCTCTAAACTTATCAGGAAGATAAGTATTTATAATCCTGTTCCTACGGTTCCTAACAAACTGGACTAATCCGAATTTGCTAACTAACTACCAGATAACTCGGAATCTTGAATCTTGAATCTTCTTATCTTGAGTCTTCAATCTTCAATCTTGATTTTGAAGTCTTCTTATCCTTCCCGTAGTTATAGAGAGTTAAAAAGATAAATTTAAAACATATTAAGCTTTCTTTAGGCTGACTTCTTACTCGGACTGAGTTACTCAGCTTGAAACTCATCAAGCTGAGTTCTTCGAGAACACACTCGAAAACCAACATGAACTAACACGTATATTAATAAACTCATCCTTAGAAGTCCTAAGAGTTAGCTAGAACTTATTTAGCAACTCTTTTGAGCCGACTCAATATATACGCTGAGTCACTTAGATTGAAACACATCAAGCTGAAAGCTCAATTTATCTTAGGTGACATACACAGATTATCACACATAGTAATAATCTTACTAAGATATAGTATAAGCTGATCGAACTTATGCTCAGCCTATATACAGCTTATGCTCAGTCTGAAACACTATACGTGTTCAGTCTGATCAAGCCTCATAATTCTGTTTAAGTTATATCTAGAATATATCCAACAAACTTAACTTTGTCTCGTCAAATTTCAACTGATGAGATCATCTTCCCAACAAACTCCCCCTATTTGATGATGACAAAACCACCAAACAGTTCTTAAGTTTGTTTAATAGAATTATGGTTTAAATCTCAAACTTATTAAGATTTTATGTTTGAACTAATCAAATATTAATTGAACATATCAATTTTAATTGAACTTATCAATTTTAAGTGGAAGATACCAACTTTAATGTTGAACAAACCAACTAAACACATTAATGAATAAGAACTAATCAATTATTCATTCAAGCTGAACTTATCAGACTAATAATTATGAATATATCATAACACAGTTGAACATATCAAACTCATATTTATATTAATTGAACATATCATAATACTAAAGTTTTGATCACATAGATCATGCACACTTAGTGCTTACAAAATTAGAACTAATCTAATTTATACAACAGAACTAATCTATTATCTTATGAACTCAGGATGTAGAAGTTCCCAGTTAATAATCACTTTATTTATCTTGTACAGCAACTTCTCAGCTTCTACATTTCCTTTGAGTTCTTTCTGTTGAACTTTGATGATTTTGTTCAGTTTGTAATTTATAAGTTGGTTTGAACTATCACCACCACAATAGCTTCGAATGTGCAAAGCATCCTTAGTTTTTAGATAACAAACTTTATTCAGCTTAAAAAAACTAGGTTTGCCTGTCTGATCCTTAAACATAAACCCCTGAACAGGTGTATCAATAAATTGATTTTCTTTGAACTCCACACCTTCAGGTACCTCAAACAATTTCTCCCATTGCAGACCAGGAACTGGAACATATCTCAGCTCCTCAGCTCTATTTATTAGCTTGGAAACTTCAGCAAAGATCTCTTGCTTGATTTCGCTTCGTTTGAACCTCTGAGCATCATCATTATTCTTTTCCATTCTATGTAGCCCATCCTGTGAACATATCTCAGGTCCACCCCCATTGTAGATTTATCTTCAAATTCAAAGTTGAGGATGATGGCTCCATTGATTCTACTCAAGGTCATGCCTTTGATCTCTTCACTAGCGTTTCTTCTGAAATAACATTCCTGAAAATCTGCATCAGTATATGGGACGGGATCAGGTCTTGGACCAGCATAATCAGCTTCACCTTGAGCCAAAGCTTTTCTCTGTTTTTATTTTTCTTGGTCATTTGCCTCCTTCTCTTTTCTCATTCTCAGCTCTTCAAGTGAAATGCCTAACTCATTGGCTTCCTCTTGCTCGAGCATTTCAATCATAAGCCTTGTGGCTTTCTCTTCTTCAGTTTCTTCCTCAGTCTCGGGAACACTGTCAGCTTCATCTTCAGACTCAGATTCTGTTACTTTTTGTTTCTTAGCTATAGGTTTCTCTTTCGCTACTTCCAACTCCCCCTTAAACTGAGTTTGCCTCTTTGCTCCTTTGGCTAATTCCATTAAAGCTTCATCTTGAACCAAATCAGCGTCAACTTGAATCTTCTCCCCCGTTTTGTCATCATCACCAGAGGTTGAAGTCTATTTGTCAGATAGAGCACCAACGGTAGAGGCAATCTCTTAAACTTCATTAGTCAGCCTCTCAAGCCTATGATAAATCTTACGTTTGTTCTTCTTCTGCTTTAGATGGAACAGATCAAACTGAGCTGCTATATATTGCTTTAACTGTTGAATGCCTGAGGAGGCAGATGCTTCTGGAGTAGACTGAGCCTTGTCCTTAGACTCAATAAGTTTTTCTTTTGATGAAAAGGAGTCAAGAACAACAGTAGGTGAGTATGTGGGTGCATCATCTAAGGATTGGTGTATACCCTCAAACCTATTTGCACCAGAGTTTGGACCCTGTGAGTCATCTTGGTATTGAGATGACACATTGACAGGTCATGCATGGGGGTGTAAGAAGTGAAGAGAAATAATAGGGCTAGAAACGTGAAGTGTATGGGTAGGTGATTGGCTTATTGGTTTGGAGGGGGGTGATTGACCCTGGGGATTGGTCATTTTTTCAATGTTACCTAAGTATGTCTGCTTAGACACAATAACGGGCTCTCTCATGGCACTGGAGAGTGTGGACTGAGTAGACACCACACCCGGTTTAGGTTGTTGGGTTTGAATGAGCCTCGAGGTTGACACCTTAAGAGTAGGCGTCTCCCCCTCAACTCCTGCCGGTGGAGGGATCAACGTGATCTCAGCTCCAGTGATGCCTATAGGAGTGGCACAACCTTTGGCAGTTTTTCTAGTGTAGGTTTGGATTTTCTCCCTAGTAGCAATGGACATACTAGGGGTGGATTCAGAGTGGGATTTAAGATGGATAACAGGTGGAGGAGATGGGTTAGACTGAGTTGGGTTTACTGCAGTCCTGTCTCCAACACTGGATGGAGAAGAGTGAGAAGAAGAAGAAAGTGGAGAGACCTTACCAGTGGTAGCTTCAATGTTGGCTGGCTCAGTCTGAGCAGAGTGCTCAGCTTGAACCTCTGGATCAGCTTGGGAAGCTCCCCCTTGATTGGATCCCTCTGCCTCACTTTCTGATGAAACTGCCTCAGCTATCAGAAGCATGGGATCACTCAGACCCTCTTGCTCGGGGAAGATGTCATTATTGAACATCTTGGAGCTGAGTGTAGGAAATAGGAACACATCCTGATCAGCTTCGTAGAGTGTTGTCCCTAGCTCGGCTTCAAATGCCAAGGACAGGTACCTTATGAAAGGTACATGAAGATCCCTTGTAGTCGTCATCACTTGAACCCTGAGCTCGTTGAAGATGAGCTGTACATAGTCGAAGTTCCTCGCAAAGTACATGTTGTACAACAGCTGCATCTCGAACTCCTTAACTTGGTCCAGTCCTCCAACCTTGGTACCCAGTGAACGAATCACTGTTGACACCAGAAAACCCAAACTAGTTGGAAAGGTGGCCTTTTTTATAATACCCTTTGTCTGCGGGTGACCCATTCTGGGTAGGACAGACCTAGCCACCTGCCTCGTGACAGCAGGCTCGAACTCATCATGAACAAGGAGTTGAAGAACTTCCCTTAGCTGCTGCACGGAAACGACAACTGTTCTATCGCCATTGAGAACAGTCCCTGTAATCTCTCCCATGTTCTGATTGTAAGTACAAGTGTAACAGAACTCCAAAAGGTGTTGAGGAACAAGATGGAGTGGTGCGCCACAGAAGGCGAATGCCAGGGGGCATTTACGGATGTAATCCACCCATATCTCATATCCTCTGCCTTGTTTCCTCGAAGGAATTGCAAGACAGGCCCGTTCATTGTTGATTTTGATCAACGGCATTCCATTGTTCTTAAACTGAGCACCTTAAACCATTTGATCACCGAGAACTAATGTGATTCCTTCCATTGTATAATTACACTGAGTAATTTGTTGAAAAAGCACTGAGCAACTTAGAATTCGCACTTGGCGGGCCTAAAACTACACTTAGCAATTTAGGGTTTTGAACGGAAGAATGCACTGAGCAATAGAGGTGTTTACGAAAGTTATTTTAGAAGATGAGAAGTCAGATTTGTAGGCGTAAACTTCTCTAAACCGGTTATGATCGGTATATATACATTCTGAGGAGAGAGAAAAGTTACCGTTGGAATCCCTTTTTATCCGTTATGCCGGAGAAATTACGGCTTGATATAACAGTGATAGGGTAGAAACACATCATCTTCCAACGGATACAAGTGTAAAATAATATTAATTACTCAGAAAAATATTATAAACACTGTTATATTATACCAATACACAATTGGTATACGATGCGAATTGAGTCTAACTCAAAAACACATTGACATATGAATTAATGACACATAGTAATTAAATCATAGTTTGGACACACGAAGCTGAGGAAACTAATCACTCAACCTAAGTCAAGCACTCAGCTTGAATTGAGCACTCAGCTTGAGAATGATACTCAGCGTGAGTAGAGCACACAACTCAGGCTCAATGACACTTAGTCATTACTGTTTGAGACTTACTCAAACTTACATTTTTAACTACACTAAGTAGTTGATGTATGTTTGGAACTTACCAAACGTGTGAACCAATCACACAGTTTGAGTTAAGCACATAGCTCAGACTCAATGACACTTAGTCATTTACGTTTGAGACTGACTCAAAATATATATCTTAACTACACTGAGCTGTTAAAATATGTTTGGAACTCAACAAACGTGTGAACTCATCATTCAGCTTGACATGTTATTCAGTTTATAAACATTCATTTATAAACTGTGCTCTCAGCTTAAGACACATAGTCTTTGTCAAAATGAAAACTCAGATTCTAGACACTTAGCTAGGGGTTGAGCATATCCAATTCACTTAGCAGATACAAAAACCTCTTTTCATCAAGGGGTTTAGTAAAGATATCTGCCAATTGGTCATCAGTGGAGATAAATTTTATGTCAACTTTACCTTTTTCCACGATGTCCTTGATGAAGTGATGTCTAATTTCAATATGCTTGGTTCTTGAGTGGAAGACTGGATTGTAAGTTATGGCTATAGCACTTTGGTTATCACAAAAGATAGGAGTTTTCTTTAAACTCATACCAAATTCTTGAAGCTGATGCTGCATCCATAGGATTTAAGCACAACAGCTGCCAGCTGCAACAAATTCAGCTTCAGCAGTTGAAGTAGCCATTGATTTCTGTTTCTAACTAGTCCAGCTGACTAACTTCCCTCTAACAATTTGACATCCTCCAATTGTTGATTTTCTATCTAACTTGCACCCAGCATAGTCAGCATCTGAAAAACCAACTAACTCAAATCGAGAGTCCTTTGGATACCAAAGGCCGAGATTTGGTGTACCTTTAAGGTACCTAAAGATTCTTTTCACAGCATGAAGATGTGATTCTTTAGGATCTTCCTGATATCTATCACAAACACATGTAGCAAACATAATATCAGGTCTACTAGCTGTCAAATAGAGTAATGAACCTATCATTCCTCTATAGGTAGAATGACACACAAACTTACCATCTGAGTCCTTACTCAGCTTGACAGCTGGTGACATGGATGTTTTCATGGTTGAACTTGAATCAAAAACATATTTCTTTATCAAATCAAGAACATACTTGCTTTGATTGATGAATATTCCATCAGGCTTTTGTTGAATTTGTAAACCCAGGAAATATGTCATCTCACCCATCATTTTAATCTTGTACTTTTGTGAAATTATTTTGGAGAACCATTCCGACAGAGATTCATTTGTGGAACCAAAAATAATGTCATCCACATAGATTTGTATAAGAATCACCTGTCCTTTACTCTTTTTAATAAAGAGTGTCTTATCTATACTACCTATGGTGAAATCCATTGATAGTAGATAGTTAGACAGTGTATCATACCAAGCTTTTGGAGCTTGTTTAAGACTATACAAAGCCTTGTCTAACTTATAGACATGATGTGGAAACATTGAACTAACAAAGCCAAGAGGTTGTTTCAGATAGACTTCCTCCTGAAGTTTTCTATTTAGGAAAGCACTCTTCACATCCATTTGATAGACTTTAAGTATTTATATGTTGTATAAGCCAGGAATAGCCTTATTGCTTCAATTTTAGCAACAGGAGCAAAGGTCTCATCATAATCGATTCCTTCTTCTTGCGTATACCCTTAAGTCATCTACTATCTCTAGCGTGAACCTCTTGCCACTTAGGCTTGGAGTACTTATGGGTCAAACAGATCCATATGCAACATATGCAGTGGGTCTGTTATTGAAAAATTTTGCTTTGATTTAAAGGACCCTTTATGGTGTTTCCCTTGTTCACAAGATGAACACAATTTGTCCTTGAGAAATTTGATTTTTGGTAATCCAAAGACTAACTCTTTATTGGATAGCATATTTATATTTTTAAATTCAAATGTGATAATCGTTTATGCCACAACTAACTCAGCTTAGGAACAGATTGGGAATACAAGCAGGTTTCAGTATAGGGATCAGCAGAATTAAGATCAAGTAGATACACATCTCTTTCTCTTTTAGCTATTAATACAGGCTTTCCCTTAGCATTATATATTGTTCCTGCTTTCTTCCTAAAATTAACAATGTTGTCTTCATCACACAATTGACTGATACTAATCAGATTGTGCTTAAGACCCTTGACATATGTAACCTTCTGGAAAGTAACTTTGCCAGCATGCATCTTCCCATAGCCTTTAGTTCTTCCATAGGAATTGTCTCCAAATGTTACTTTAGGACCTTCATCTTCCTGGAAATCACTAAGAAATCCTTTCCACCCGGTCATGTGCCTTGAGCATCCACTATTCAAGTACCATTTACTTGAACCATTCACATGATATAAAACTAAACATATTAGTTTTGTTTGGGAATCCACTTCTTGGTGAGTTCAGATGAGGAGCACTTAGCATCTCCATCTTGTTGAACTAACTGTTCAGCTTAAGTAGGAGCTGAGTCCTGTGTAGGCTAATCAGCCTGTTCTTGTTCAGGCCTTGAGATTTCAACGTCACAATCCTTAGCCTCCTGACCTATACTTCTGCACTTGTAGCATCTCCTTCTTCCAATGATTACTGGAGGTAGAGTGTTTAATAATCTTTGTGAGAACTTGCTCTCAGTCTTAGGATTATATGTAGTAGATAACTTTTCAACTTTCTTTGCAAGTTGATTCACTTGATGCTCACTGACTTTGGACTTACCTTTGTCAGGTCTTTGTTTGTTATCCTTTTGATTAGAAGCTTGACCAACAAACTTCTTTTCCATGACCTTGGACATACCTTTGCCATGGTGACTGGACTCACTAGTTTCAACAGGTTTGGACTTACCATTGTTGATCTTCTTTGACTTACCAAGATCTACAACTTTGGACTTACCATTCTTGTGATTTGACCTCTGACTTACAGTGGTCTTCCTATTCTTGTAACTTCTCTCCGAGCCAGATAGAGAATGTTTTCTTTTGAAAGGATTTGGATTAAGCCTTTCTCTGACTGAAGTTCTTTGGATAGGCTGAGTGTCTAATCTGTCCAACACAGACTTACCATGTTGTTTGGATGTTGAGCACTCTTCTCCATGATCTTTAGCCTTTACAAACATATTGTATTTAAGGTTTTGACCATGTTTCTTCTCTGATGCTGACTTCTGAGATTCAATCAGTAGTCTATCCTCCTCAGAGTCTGTACTTGCTATCTCATCATCAGCTACATAAGCTGTTGTTTGATAGTCACCTCCAAGTACAGCCTTTACCTGTTTAGGAATTTGTTGGTTTATGCACTTTTCAGCAAGCTTTGATGACTTACACCAAGACTCAGTGACCTTTTGAAGCTGGTCATCTTTGTCTTTAGCTTCCTGGAGTTCTCCACTTAGAAGTTTGTTGATGTGTCGTTGACATTCAAGATCACATTGTGCTTTCTTACAATCATCAATGAGAGAATGATTTTCCTTAATCTCATCTTTCAGTTTAGCTATCTCAGCTTTGAGGTCATTTTGACTTAAGGCTGGTCTTGTAATCATTCAGCAGATAATCAAAAGCAAGACCCTTTTCTTCATCAGTGAAAGAATAGAAATTACTGACCTTATACATGGAAGCAGGATCCCAATCACTGAGCTTGCTGTTTTCCTCAGCTTCCTTCATGTCAGCTTCAAAGATTGATTCGGACTGACCATAATCAACCTAATCTAATTCTAACTCTTCATCTTCTTGAGCCATAAGACATACATCATCATCTGAGGTGGGTGATTCTGTATCCCAGGTTTCAGCATATAACCCTTTTGCACTTATTTTGTCTTCTGGCTTTCCTTTCTTGAGCTAAGTATATTTCTTCTTGTATTTATCAGCTCTATAAGCATTCTTATCAACAATTGATGTTGATTCCGCCTTCTTTGATTTGCACTCAGCAGCAATATGTCCCTTCTTCTGACAGTTGAAGCACACAACATTCTTGGGATCAAAGGAACTCTTCCCTTTGCCCCTGTCAGGTCTTCCTCTTCCCCTTTGAGCTCTTCTCAAACGTTTGGCTAACATTGCCATTTGCTCCGTGATATTCTGAACATCATCAGTATCACATGAGTCTGAGTCTGAGTGGTCAGCTTGAGATTCTAACTCAGTCTCAGATTCAACAACTAGTGTCTTGGAACTTTTCTTCTTTTTCTGTGCAACCAATGCAACTTCATTCTTATCCAAAGACTCATTGAGTTGTTGTTGAGAAGCTCTCTTGTGTTCAGTGATCTGTTCATGATTTAGCAAGAACCCATATATAGACTATAGGTTGTACACGTGCAGTGTTCCTCCAGCACTCAGTGTTGTAATTACATCATTAAACCTCTCTTGTAACACATCCAGAAATTTCAGCACAAGTTCAGCTTCATCTTTATTTACGCCCACACTTAGTAGGTCATTTATCAAGCAGTGAAACCTTGTGAACAAATCAGACAAGGTTTCATTCTTCTTTGAGAAGAAGTTTTAGTAGGATCTATTCAAATTATTCTTCTTCTGCTGCTTGACCAGATCTGTGCCCTCATAGGTAACAACCAGTCACAGTACGCAAGATTTCATTAGTCGGGGCATTTGTTAGAACACTTTTAGCCTTATCATCCAGATTGAAGAGTTTCCAATCTTCATCAGTCCAAGATGCAATAGGCTTTCTTGTATCCTTTTCAGTTCTGCCAGGAGACGTATCACTGACAGTAGCAGGAATCTTGGAGATGATTGGTCCTTTTGTAATGACATCGAACAAACGAATGTCAATGGACTTGAGGAATAGCATGGCTCTGAACTTCCACATAGGATGGTCAGAACCATCAAATATGTGACAACCTTTGGCAGACATCTGTGGAAAGTTTGAAGAATTGTTGCTTGTAGACATTGTAAACTTTCTCAGAATCTTGAACTTTCAACTTATGAAATCGTTCAGCCTGCTCTGATACCAGTTGTTGGTCCCTTGTATGAGAATAACAACAAGCAACCGATGTGTAGAAGGGGGGTTGAATACACTTTCTGCGGAAATTGAACAAATCAAATAAAAGTGTTACACAAAGTAAATCAAACCACAATCAATCGAATGCTTTTTATTAAGAAGATGATTACAATGCTTTAAATAAGATCGAAGATTATTACAATAACTATCAAGTAAGCAACTCTTGATATATAATCACCTAATATAAATCTCTCAATCTCTCAAACTTAGCTATCTATAATCAACTTATGATTATAGATACTGACGACTCTCTAAACAGGATTTACACAGATTGATAACTTACCAATATCACAACTAATGTGATTATTCAAACACACGAACAACTTGGAAATCTGTGAGTTTCTTGATCACGTTGAACTGACAAACAGTGATTCAAGAATCGTAACACATACGGTGAGGTGAGGTTTGGCTATGCAACACGTAGTCGTAATCGTCTCTGAGTCGTACCTCTAAACTTATCAGGAGATAAGTGTTTATAATCATGTTCCAACGGTTCCTAACAAATAGGACTAATCCTAATTTGCTAACTAACTACCGGATAACTAGGAATCTTGAATCTTGAATCTTCTTATCTTGAGTCTTCAATCTTCAATCTTGATTCTGAAGTCTTCTTATCCATTCCGTAGATATAGAGAGTTAAAACAGAATTTAAAACACATTTAAATTCTTTTAAGCTGACTTCTTTAGTCAGGCTGAGTTACTCAGCTTGAAACTCATCAAGCTGAGTTCTTCGAGAACACACTCGAAAACAAACATGGACTAACATGTATAGTTCATAACTCATCCTTAGAAGTCTAAAGAATTAACTAAAACACATTTAGCAACTCTATTGAGCTGACTCAGTATTCACGCTAAGTCGCTCAGCTTAAAACTTATCAAGCTGAAACTCAATATATATATCTTAGTTTACGCACACAGCTTATCAAACATATTGATAATCTTACTAAGATATAGTCTAAGCTGATCGAACATATGCTCAGCTTATACTCAGCTTATACTCAGTCTGAATCACTATAAGTGTTCAGTCTGACTAAGCTTCATAATTCTGTTTAAGTTATATGTATAACACATCTTGCAAACTTAACTTAGTCTCATCAAATCTTAACTGATGAGATCATTTTTTCAACATAGACTGTAGGTTGTACACATGCAGTGTTCCTCTAGCCCTCAGTGCGGTGGTTACTTCATTGAACCTTTCTGGTAACACATCCAGAAATTTCAACATAAGTTCAGTCTCATCTTTATTCACACCTACACTTAGCAGGTCATTTATCAAGCAGTGAAACCTTGTGAACAAATCAGGCAAGCTTTCAATCTTCTTCGAAAAGAAATTTTCATAGGATCTGTTCAGATGACTTTTCTTTTGCTGCTTAACTAGATCAGTGCCCTCATATGTAATACTTAATGTATCCCAGATCTCTTTTGCAGTTTGACACCCAGTCACTGTATGCAAGATCTCGTTGGTCAAGGCATTTGACAGAACACTCTTTGCCTTATCATCCAAATTGAACAGTTTCCAATCTTCTTCAGTCCAGGATACAACAGGCTTTTTCATATCCTTTTCAGATCTGCCAGGAGACGAATCACTGACAGTCGCAGGAATCTTGGGGATTATAGGTCCTTTGGTAATGACATCGGACATACGATTGTCAATGGACTTGAGGAATAGCATGGCTCTGAATTTCCACATAGGATAACCAGAATCATCAAAGATGGGACAACCCTTGACAGACATGTGAGGAAAGTTTGAAGAACTGTTGCTTGTAGACATCTTGAATTTTCTCAGAATCTTGACCTTTCAACGTACGAACTTGTTCAACCTGCTCTTATACCTGTTGATGTACCCTTGGTGAGAATAACAACAAGCAACAGATGTGTAGAAGGGGGGGTTGAATACACTTTCTGCGGAAATTGAACAAATCAAAATAAAGTGTTACACAAAGTAAATCAAACCACAATCGAACGCTTTGCTTTTCATTAATAAAAATATAATTACAGACTCTATCAAGTAAGCAACTCTTGATATGTAAACACCTAATATAAATCTCTCAATATTTCAAACTTAGCTATCTATCAACTTATGATTATAGATACTGACGACTCTCTAAACAGAATTTAATCACAGATTGAAAACTTACCAATCTCACAACTAATGTGAGTATTCGAACACACGAATAGCTTGGCAATCTGTGAATATATTGATCACGTTGAACTGACAAACAGTGATTCAAGAATCATAACACATACGGTTGAGGTGAGGTATTTGGCTATGCAACACTTAGTTGTAATCGTCATTGTAGTCGTACCTCTAAACTTATCAGGAAGATAAGTATTTATAATCCTGTTCCTACAGTTTCTAACAAACTGGACTAATCCTAATTTGCTCACTAACTACCGGATAACTCGGAATCTTGAATCTTCTTATCTTGAGTCTTCAATCTTCAATCTTGATTCTGAAATCTTCTTATCCTTCCCATAGATATAGAGAGTTAAAAAGATAAATTTAAAACATATTTAAATTTTCTTTAGGCTGACTTCTTACTCGGACTTAGTTACTCAGCTTGAAACTCATCAAGCTGAGTTCTTCGAGAACACACTCGAAAACCAACATGAACTAACACGTATATTAATAAACTCTTCCTTAGAAGTCATAAGTGTTAGCTAGAACTTATTTAGCAAGTCTGTTGAGCCGACTCAGTAAACACGCTGAGTCACTCAGCTTGAAACACATCAAGCTGAAAACTCAATATATCTTAGGTGACATACACAGATTATCACACATAGTAATAATCTTACTAAGATATAGTATAAGCTGATTGAACTTATGCTCAACCTATATACAGCTTATGCTCAGTCTGAAATACTATACGTGTTCAGTCTGATCAAGTCTCATAATTCTGTTTAAGTTATATCTATAATATATCCAACAAACTTAACTTTGCCTCATCAAATTTCAACAGATGAGATCATCTTCCCAACAGGTCTTTAGCACAATCTGATTAGTATCAGCCAACTGTGTGATGAAGACAATATTGTTACTTTTAGGAAGAAAGCAAGAACAATATATAATGCTAAGGGAAAGCCTGTATTAATAGCTAAAAGAGAAAGAGATATGAATCTACTTGATCATAATTCTGCTGATCCCTATACTGAAACTGTTGGGGTTTGAGGAACACAGCGGAAGCAAGGGAACAACATGCAATGCCAAATGTACAAACATGCAAAGCATAAAAACCCCAAAATGGACCAAACTCTATAACTTGATATTTGCAACATGAAAAAGAAAAGAAAGAAGATATACCTTTCTCCTTAGCTCCAGCAACCTATAGAAGACGTGGATGACAAGAAAACAAAGAAGTTTCCCTCGATTGCAAGTCCACGTCGGGTTTGCTCAATCCACAAGTACTAGCTTGCTTATGTAGACTTCAAAGCCTTGAATCTACACAAGAACAACAATGCTTCGATTTCCTGGACTAATCTCTCAAATACACTCTCAAATGAAACCCCTATGGAGCTCTAAGTGTATCACCTTTTACAACTCTTCTAGAGTGAAAATGTAATCTAGAGAGAGAGAGGAGGGTGTTATCTGGTAGAAAATGAGGCCAAACAGTCCATATAGACTCCCCATGACCGGCCATGTGCCTTTTAAAAAGCCAAGACATGCATTGGTCCAAAGGGGAGGTGGGAGACAAAAGTTGCATGCTGTCAGACGAATTTCCGCGTCGCGTACCGGTAAGTTTCCGCGCCACGGACACTCCGCATCGCGTTGACCAACAGGATCCGCGTCGCGTAAATCTCCTGCATACCAACTTCTCTACTTTGACACTTTTAGTCCCTCATCTTTCATTGCTGTCAAGATTGATCCCCGGCGTGTGACCCAATAGGCCCACACTATATTGGCAGTGATCCTAATGGCGTATGTGCGTCAGTGGGCATACTCCAACAAACTCCCACTTGCACATGACACACCGTACCCATAAACCACAGACAAAGAGCGACCTCTAGTAAGACATCTCTGCACCCAATAAGCATAGGTTTTGTCATCAAGAACAAAAACCAAATCCAGAATCAGATACAGAATGGTTCTATAGAAGTGATCATTCATCCCTTCGTTCGCGATATCTGTATGAACACGAGACATGGTTAAATGTCAATCTCCAGATTGTTCACGATTATGTTTCTCGATCTCGATTGATGGTGACCCAAAATCTAGTTGCAATCGATCAAATATCATCGCCACTTGAGCATGGCCATGCATTTTACGTCAGCGCTCAATCATCGAGGGGCCCATGGATATCTCTCTAAAACTAGAGGAACGAATCCCTTTGACTACATTGCTCCGCCACATACACCATACTTTACCTAAAAGCTCCCTTTGTAACATCCAGTTATGAACTGCGTTTGAAAGCAATCAAAGCAAAGCAGATCCATGCTTTGGAACACATGTATCTCAAGTCTAAGGACAAAGTGATATTATCATCCTGATTTACTCGTGACAAAAACCATGAAGTAAATTCAGGTGCGGGTCGTCCAGTCACTTGACCATTGCAAGCACAGGCGAAGTGTTGTGTCTATTTTACCTAATCCATTATTAGATAGCGACCAACCACTTCCCTCAGCCTTATCTCAAACTTCCTCCCCGTGAAGAATAACCGACTGTTGACATTTAGAATGAAAAGAGCATTCTGGGAAGTGTTAAACATGCTAAGATGGAACACAGTAAGGATTCATAAAATATCCGCCCTCGTCGCATTATTAAATCACATTTAATAATCAATATAGTATGAAGTACAATACTGCTTAATGTTCCCAAAGATAATATATATCAAACATATAACTAAAACAAACTCAAGTTTTGTTCACCTAGGCCTAGTATGATAAACATCACTAGCCCGTGACAACAGCTTAGTTAACGGATCTGCCATAAAGCCATCCGTTTAAACTCTGCTACCGATCATGTCTCTACCTCAACCAATCACTCATAAAGTATGCGTTGGTGAGATCATGACACTTCTTTCAAGCTATCGTACCTTCATTGTTTCAGAAGAACATAATAAGGTAAGTGATACTCGAGACTTTTGGTTCTTATAGTAAAGCCATCATACCCTCATTGTCTCAGAAGATCCCAATAGGGTCAATGATACTTCAAGAACTATTTTGATCAACAACACCATATATTGTAGGATCATGAACTCCGATTAAGATCGGCAGTTATCCCACTCTATTCAGAAGCTAACACTAGAGTAACAATTTACTCTTCCTTCTTTTATAATAGAGTACCAAGAACATATCTAAATGTTTCTTGATCCTCTGAACCGGTTTTCTATATTCTATAGTCGTCATGGATGCATAATTCCTTACTTTATCTTTTGAACAATATAAGGTAAGGACATTATCTCCATTACTTCGCAAATATAGAATTACAACAATACTCCCACTAGCCCTGACATTCATACACGTTTCTTCCTCGCTTTTTGAAAACTCAAACAGTTGATTTTCATATCAAAGCAAAGATTGTAACCTTTAGATGCTTATTTAAGTCCACCATGAGACTCCTTTTGCTTGTACATTTTACAAGGATACACTTAATGTAAGAGACCATCGGACAGTGTTATGAGCACTTCCTCAGAGAATTCCTATTAAGGAATGTGGTCTTTGCATTAAGTTGTCGCAGCCATGAAAGGCACTAAAATCACAAGTATCCGAGTTTATTTCAACATAACCACCGGTAGAGAATTTTTAGATGATACCCTCCTCATGGTCAATCATCGTAAAACTATCTCCTACTAGTCGGTATTTGAAGTTGTCTACGAATTCAATATTCGACATAACCACTGAGAGAAAGTCATCATATGATACCTTCCACATGGTCAATCATAGATCTTTCCTATCAGTCGGTATTCGAAGTCATAAACCTATCCATGTTTGTCTCTTTTTCAAAGAACCATTTATACCTTTCGAGTTTCCACTCAACGGTTGGGTCTTCCAAGTCCAATACTTGGATATCCCACATGGATTGCATCTCATTTTCATCACCCCTTTCATTCTAGCAGACTCTAGGCCCACTCTTGTTTATATAGTTTGATGTAAACATCATTAAGTCGTCTCCCTCACATATAAAACTATATATTTCCGGCCTTATGACAACTATTACCAAGTTTAATAGGTAATGACTTAATGTCAGGTGCTTCAGCATAGCCATGCTGAGCTTCAATCACAATTGATTGCTAGTGCCAACATCAGGTTTTTCCATTCAAGGTAAACTTTAATCCCACTGGCACCCGCAGATATTCGAAACCTTAATCCTTTGGAACAAAAAATCTCCCTGTTCAAATATCCCATGGCCACAGCAGAATACCTAATGGAGCAGCACCTCTAGATTCTGGTTTCCTCCAACACACCTTAAACACAGGTTGAGGAATTAGGACTTTGTGATGGACTAGCAAAGACATACTTTCTAGTATCATCATCTAAGGTGCATACTTAACCATCTTTGTTGGTTTGGCTTATGGAACATTTCCCGCCACTCTCAAAGTACTCCCCAAACAATAGGGTACTTTGGTTTAACCCATCATAATCGGACCATAACTAGAATGTCCGGTTCCTCCACTTGGCGGCCCATATATAACAATATGTCCTAGGAGGTTTGAATTATGAGACAAAACCATAATTCTTATGATGGTCACAAAACATAGAACTATATCCTCAACATCTCTATTAGATTTGAGTATTATAGTCTTATGCCCTCTCTTCATGTACTTTGTCGCGGATGTGTCTTGAAAACCTTTCAAGGCTTCAGACGAGTGTCCAACAAATTAAAGATATTCATCCTTTTACCTTCACTGGTAAGGTAACAAAGTATCCAATGTTACTCCTTAGGTTTTGCTTGAACGGTCTACATACAAAAGTGTGAACGAAATCCAACAAGCCTTCATTACTCTCACATACATAAGTGAAGGATGTTTAAGTCATTCTACCCTAATAAATAAGATTTACAATCATCAATTGATCCTAGATCAAAAGATCCAAGTTCCTAACCTCGTGGAGCTTGTCAGGATCGGATATTACCAAATATCAATAACAAGAATTACCTTTAGAATTAAATCAGAGTTGTTTAAAGATAATCTCTCAGTTTGATCATAATCAACTAAGAAGTTGCGGAATCACACTTAATTGATGTTTAAGGTTTTATCACAAGAACAATTCAAGAATCAACACAAGAAAATACTTTCAAACACCAGATGTTTATTAATAACCAATGATGATTACAATATTCACCAACACCACTAATCTAACTCTTTTGTTAGACGAAGAACACAGATTGTTCTTAGGTTTCTATGAAACTTAGAGGCTAACACACTTTCTGAAAACAAGTTAACAATAAAGTACGAATGCGTAGAATTATTAAGAGCTCCTAAAACGATATTCTATTCCAAGTATTTATAGACTCTTGATCCTCCTTGAATAGTTGACAGTTAGGTAATCTTCTATCTTCCGAGATAATCTTGATAATCTTCAAACTTGATAGAGATATACTTCAAATCCACAAAGATAGCATTTTCCATAAATAGCTCAACAGCAACTGTTTGTTGAATAAACAGTTCTGAATTTCTTCTAACAGTCTTCATTCTAAGGTCTTCTAACAGTTGTATATAATTTAACTAACAGTTTTGATCTTTTGTACTAACAGTTGTAAAACTTTCAACAACTGTTAGTTACAACTGTTTTCACAGATTAATCTAACAGTTTTACTTTGCTTGTCCAACAGTTTCAATGACTTAGCAAATTTCCCAACAATCTCCCCCTAACTTAAAGTATTGAACAATACATTTAAGTTGTTTGTTTTATAGGGTTCAACCACAGAAAAATTAACATAATCAAAGAAAATATTTACATTAAGTATGCATGATTAATTTCCTCAGCTTGGTGTGTCCTAACTATGATTTAATTACTACGTGTCATTAATTCATATATCAATGTGTATTTGAGTCAGTCTCAATTCGCATAGTATACCAATTGTGTATTGGTATAATATAACAGTGTTTATAATATTTTTGTGAGTCATTAATATTATTTTACATTTGTATCCGTTGGAAGATGATGTGTTTCTACCCTATCACTGTTACATCAAGCCGTAATTTCTCCAACGTAACGGATAAAAAGGGATTCCAACGGTAACTTTTCTCTCTCTTCAGAAAGGTATATATACCTATCATAACTGGTTTAGAGAAGTTTACGCCTAAAAATCTGACTTCTCATCTTCTAAAATACCTTTCGCAAACACCTCTATTGCTCAGTGCATTCTTCCGTTCATCTTCATAACCCTAAATTGCTAAGTGCAGTTTTCGGCCCGCTCAGTGCGAATTCTAAGTTACTATGTGCTTTTTCAACCAATTACTTAGTGTAATTATACAATGGAAGGAATCACATTAGTTCGAGGTGATCAAATGGTTCGAGGTGCTCAGTTTAAGAACAATGGAGTGCCGTTGATCAAAATCAACAATCAATGGGCCTGTCTTGCAATTCCTCCAAGGAAATAAGGCAGATGATATGAAATATGGGTGGATTACATCCGTAAATGCCCCCTGGCATTCGTCTTCTGTGGCGCACCACTCCACATTGTTCCTCAACACCTTTTGGAGTTCTGGTACTCTTGTACTTACGACCAGAACAGAGGAGAGATTACAAGGACTGTTCTAAATGGGAATAGAACAGTTGTCCTTTCTGTGCAGCGGCTAAGGGACGTTCTTCAACTCCCTCAGTCTGATGATTTCGAGCCGGCTGTCATGAGGCAGGTGGCTAGGTCTGTCCTACCCATAATGGGTCACCCGCAGACAGAGGGTGTCATTAAAAAGGCCACCTTTCCAACCAGTTGGGGTTTTATGGTGTGAACAGTGATTTGTTCGTTGGGAACCAATGTTGAAGAACTGGACCAAGTCAACGAGTTCAAGATGCAGCTGATGTACAACATGTACTTTGCGAGGAATTTATACTATGCTCAGCTCATTTTCAACAAACTCAGGGTCCAAGTGATGAAGACCACAAGGGATCTTCATGTATCTTTCATAAGGTACTTGTCGTTGGCATTTGAAGCCGAGTTGGGGACAACACTCTACGAAGCTGTCAGGATGTGTTCCTGTTTCCTACACTCAGCTCAAAGATGTTCAATAATGACATCTTCTCAGAGCAAGAGGGTCTGAGTGATCCCATGCTGCTGATAGCTAAGTCAGCTTCATCAGAAAGTGACGCAGAGGGATCCAATCAAGGGGGAGCTTCCCAAGCTGATCCAGAGGTTTAAGCTAAGCACTTTGCTCAGGCTGAGCCAGCCAACATTGAAGCTACCACTGGTAAGGTCTCTCCACTTTCTTCTTCTTCTCACTATTCTCCATCAACTTTTGGAGACAAGACTATAGTAAACCTAACTCAGTCTAACCCATCTCCTCCACCTTTTATCCATCTTAAATCCCACTCTGAAACCACCCCTAGTATGCCCACTGCTACTAGGGAGAAAATCCAAACCTATACTAGAAAAACTGCCAAAGATGGTGCCGTTCCTATAGGCATCACTGGAGCTGCGATCACATTGATCCCTCCACCGGCAGGAGTTGAGAGGGAGACACCTACTCTTCAGGTTTCGACTTCGAGGCTCATTTCAACCCAATAGCCTAAACCGGGTGTGGTGTCAACTCAGCCCACACTCTCCAGATCTATGGGAGAGCCTGTTACTGTGCCTAAGCAGACACACTTAGGTAACATTGAAGAACTGACCAATCCCCAGGGTCAATCACCCCCCTCCCAACCAATAAGCCAATCACCTACCCATACACTTCACGTTTCTCTTCACTTCTCACACCCACTTGCACGACCTGTCATTGTTTCATTTCAACACCAAGATGAATCACAGGGTCCAAACTCTGGTGCAAATGAGTTTGAGGGTATACACCAACCCTTAGATGATGCACCCACATACTCACCCACTGATGTTCTTGGCTCCTTTTCATCAAAAGAAAAATATATTGAGTCCAAGGAAAAGCATCAGTCTCCTCCAGAAGCATCTGCCTCCTCTGGCATTCTACAGTTGAAGCAATATTTAGCAGCTCAGTTTGATCTGTTCCATCTCAAGCAGAAGAAGAACAAACGTAAGATTTATCAAAGACAGTTGAAGCAAGAATTAGCAAAAGGGGCAGAGAGGCAAGCTCAGTTTGAAGGGGAGCTAGAGATAGAGAAAGAAGAACATGCAGCTAAGAAACAAAAAGTGACAGAATCTGAGTCGGAAGATGAAGCTGACAGTGTTCCTGAGACTGAGGAAGAAACAGAAGAAGAAAAAGCCACAAGGATTATGATTGAAATGCTCGAACAAGAGGAAGCCAATGAGTTAGGAATTTCACTTGAAGAGCTGAGAAAGAGGAAAGAGAAAGAAGCAAAGGATCAAGAAAAAGAAAAACTGAGAAAAGCTTTGGCTCAAGCTGAAGCTGATTACACTGGTCCAAAACCTGATCATGTCCCATACACTGATGCAGAAATTCAATAATGTTATTTCAGAAGAAGCGCCAGTGAAGAGATCAAAGGCATGACCTTGAGCAGAATCAATGGAGCCATCATCCTCAACTTTGAATTTGAAGATAAATCTACAATAGGGGTGGACCTGAGATATGTTCACAGGATGGGCTACATAGAATGGAAAAGAATAATGATGATGCTCAAGAGGTTCAAACGACGCCAAATCAAGCAAGAGATTATTCGAGTTCCTGGTCTGCAATGGGAGAAATTATTCGAGTTACCTGAAGGTGTGGAGTTCAAAGAGAATCAATTTATTGATGCACCTGTTCAGGGGTTTATGTATAAGGATCAGGCAGGCAAACCTAGTTTTATCAAGTTGGATGAAATTTGCTATCTAAAAACAAAGGATACCGTACACATTAGAAGTTGTTGTGGTGGTGATAGTTCAAACCAACTTATAAAATACAAACTAAACAAGATCATCAAAGTTCAACAGAAGGAACTCAGAGGGAATGTTGAAGCTGAGAAGTTGCTGTACGAGATAACCAAAGAAATTATCAACTGGGAACTTCTACATCCTGAGTTCATAAGATAATAGATTAGTTCTATTGTATAAATATTAGATTAGTTCTAATATTGTGTAAGCACTAAGTGTGCATGATCTGAATGATCAAAACTTTTGTACTGTGATATGTTCAAGTAATACAATTATGAGTTTGATATGTTCAACTGTGTTATGATATGTTCATAATTATTAGTCTGATAAGTTCAGCTTGAATGAATAGTTGATTAGTTTCTATTCATTAATGTATTTAGTTAGTGTGTTCAACTTAAAGTTGGTATGTTCCACTTATAATTGATAAGTTCAATTAAAATTGATATGTTCAATTAATATTTGATTAGTTCAAATATAAAATCTTAATAAGTTTGAGATTTAAAACATAATTCTGATAAACAAACTTGAGAACTGTTTGGTGGTTTTGTCATCATCAAATAGTGGGAGTTTGTTGGGAATATGATCTCATCAGTTGAGATTTGATGAGACAAAGTTAAGTTTGTTAGATGTGTTCTAGATATAACTTAAACAGAATTATGAGGCTTGATCAGACAGAACACTTATAGTGTTTCAGACTGAGCATAAGCTGAATATAAGTTGAGCATATGTTCGATCAGCTTATACTATATCTTAGTAGGATTATCAATATGTTTGATAAGCTGTGTATGTCACCTAAGATATATTGAGCTTTCAGCTTGATGTGTTTCAAGCTGAGTGACTCAGCGTATATACTGAGTCAGCTCAATAGGGTTGCTAAATAAGTTCTAGCTAACTCTTAGGACTTCTAAGGATGAGTTTATTAATATATGTGTTAGTTCATGTTGGTTTTCGAGTTTGTCCTCGAAGAACTCAGCTTAATGAGTTTTAAGCTGAGTAACTCAGTCCGAGCAAGAAGTCAGCTTAAAGAAAATTTAAATAAGTTTTAAATTTATTTTTTAACTCTCTATATCTACGGGAAGGATAAGAAGACTCCAGAATCAAGATTGAAGACTGAAGACTCAAGATACGAAGATTCAAGATTCAAGATTCCGAGTTATCCGGTAGTTAGTTAGCAAATTAGGATTAGTCCAGTTTGTTAGGAACCGTAGGAACAAGATTATAAATACTTATCATCCTGATAAGTTTTGAGGTACGACTCAGAAAAGACTACAAACAAAAACGACTAAGTGTTACAGAGCCAAATACCTAACCTCAACTGTATGTGTTACGATTCTTGAATCACTGTTTGTCAGTTCAACGTGATCAAGATATTCACATATTGCCAAGCTATTCGTGTGTTCGAATACTCACATTAGTTGTGAGATTGGTAAGTTTTCAATCTGTGATCAAATCCTGTTTAGAGAGTCGTCAGTCTCTATAATCATAAGTTGATTACAGATAGCTAAGTTTGAAAGATTGAGAGATTTATATTAGGTGTTTAGATATCAAGAGTTGCTTACTTGATAGAGTCTGTAATCATCTTCTTATTAATGAAAAGCAAAGCATTCGATTGTGGTTTGATTTACTATGTGTAACACTTTATTTTGATTTATTCAATTTCCGCAAAAAGTGTAATCAACCTCCCTTCTACACATCTGTTGCTTGTTGTTATTCTCACCAAGGGACCAACAGTTTCTATCGTTTGGGGCATTCATTAACGATGGCTCTAACTCCAGTTCATAACTACGTGCAAGAAATCAATGGTTGTACTAAGGCATGGACTATCAAAGAAAAGGTTCTTCTTCAGTGGAAATCCTACTTACAACAATAATCCCTCAAACTTGACCAGTATTGATATGATACTCAAGGATGAGAAGGTATTTGTTCATCCTATTCTCAATCCCCATTCTAATATGTATTTGTTTCAATGCTTCTTAATATGTTCTTTAATGATACTCACGTGTTTAATCTTTTTTATGTAATATGTTTTGCACCCTCTGTTTGATCTATTTATTTGTTTTTTAATCTGTTTTGCTCCCCATTTATCTGTTTTAATCACTTTATATAGTAGATATGTATGTATGTTTAAAGAGTTTGATCAATTATGAAACACAAAAGGCAAAAATGGTTTTCAACAACATCTTTTAAAAATATAATATTCTCATTTCGATTTAAAAGGTTCGTTTATCTGTTTTTCTAATCTGTTTTGCTCCCCATTTATCTGTTATATTAATCTATTTTAATACTGGAGCAACGATACATGTGGTTCCTCAGCATCTACTGGAATTCTGGTACATGTTTGTGTTCTACCAGGACAAAGGCGAAATTCGAGGCACGGTGCTGAACGAAGAGAGGACGATTGCTCTCACATCACAAAGGCTAAGGGAGGTTCTTCAACTTCCTCAAACTGATGTGTTCGAGCCTGATGTGACGAGACAGGTGGCTAGGTCAGTCCTACCCAGAATGGGTCACCCACAAACAGAGGGTGTTATTAAAAAGGCCACCTTTCCAACCGGATGAGGTTTCATGGTGTCCATAGTGATTCGTTCACTTGGTACTAAGGTTGGAGGACTGGACCAGGTGAATGATTTCGAGATGCAGCTGCTTTACAACATCTACTTCGCTAGAAATCTGGATTATGCACATCTCATCTTCAACGAACTCAAGGTCCAAGTGATGAAGACTACAAGGGATCTTCATGTACCATTTATAAGGTACCTGTTCTTAGCATTTGAAGCCGAGCTGGGGACAACACTGTATGAAGCTGGACAGGATGTGTTCCTTACCCCAGCACTTAGCTCAAAGATGTCCAACAATGACATCTTTCCAGAGCAGGAGGGTCTTAGTGATCCTGTGCGTTGGATAGCTGAGGAAGCTTCATCTGAAAGTGAAGCTGAGGGATCAAATCAAGGGGAAGCAGCTCAAGCTGGGGAAGAGGTTCAAGCTGAGCATCCTGCTCAGGCTGAGCCAGCAAACTTTCAAGCTGCTTCTGGTAAGATCTCTCCACTTTCTTCTTCTTCTCACTTTTCTCCATCTTCCGTTGGAGACAAGACTGCAGTATACCCAACTCAGTCTAACCCGTCTACTCCGCCTTCTATCCATCATAAACTCCACTCTGAAGCCAACCTTGGTGTGCCCACTGCTGCCAAGGTAAATCTCAAAACCTATAATAGAAAATCTGCCAAAAGTGGTGCCACACCTAAAGGTACCAATAGAGTTGAAGTCATATTGACTCCTCCACTGGCAGGAGTTAAGGGGGAGACGCCTACTCTTAAGGTGCCAACCTGAAGGCTCATTTCAACCCAACAGCCTAAACCAGGTATGGTGACTACTCAGCCCATACTATCCAGAGCCATGGGAGAGCCTACTGATGTGCCAGAGCAGACACACTCAGGTTACATTGAAATAATGACCAATCCCCAGGGTCAATCACCCCCCTCTAACCCAATAAGCCAACCACCAACCCATACACATCACGCTTTTAGCCCAATTACTTCTCTTCTCTTCTCATACTCTCCAGCACGACCTGTCAATGATTCATCTCAATACCAAGGTGAATTACAGGGTCCAAACTCTGGTGCACATGATTTTGAGGGTATACACCAACCCTCGGATTATGCACCCACACACTCACCACTTGATGTTCATCACTCCTTCAATTCCACAGATCAACATGTTAAGTTTAAGGAAAGGAGTCAGTCTCCTCCAGATGAAGCTACCTGCTCAGGCATTCAAGAGCTGAAAACATACATCGCAACTCAATTTGGTTTGTTTCATCTCAAGCAAAGGAAGCAAAAAACGCCAGATATATCAGAGGCTTGAGAAGCTGACTAAAGATGTGAAAGAAATAGCCTCTGCAGTTGCTGCCCTTTAATAAAAATATACTTCGAACCCTGTTGATGACAAAAAGGGGAAGAAGGTTCAAGCAGAATCTGGCGCTGAGTTAGTTCAAGATAAAGCTAAGGCTCTACTGGTGCTAGCAAGAGGAGCAGAGAGGCAAGCTCAGTTTGAGGGGGAGCTGGAGTTAGAAAAAGAGGAACCTACAGCTAAAAGACAAAAGTGATAGAATCTGAATCTAAAGCTGTCAGTGTTTCTAAAACAGAGGAAGAAAAAGCTACAAGGCTGATGATTGAGATGCTCGAGCAAGAAGAAGCTGATGAGCTTGGAATCTCTGTAGCTGAGCTAAAGAAGAGAAAGGAAAAGGAAGTGTGTGACCAAGAAAGGGAGAAAGAAAGAAAAGCTTTAGCTCAACCTGAAGCTAATTATTCTGGTTCACGGCCTGATCTGATCTAATACACTGATGCAGATATTCAGGAGTGTTAGTTCAGACGAAGTACCAGCAAGGAAATCAAGAGCATGACTCTGAGCAAAGTAGATGGAGCCATCATTCTCACCTTCCTATTTGATGACTACCTTGAATGGCAAAGAATAATGATGATGCTCAAGAAATTCAAGAAGAGTCAGATCAAGCAAGAGATTACAATTGAAGTCTCTAAGCTGATTTCTCGAGCTGAGGAGCTGAAGTATGTTCCAGTTCCTGGTCTGCAGTGGGAGAGCATGTTTGAGATACCTGAAGGTATGACGTTCAAAGAGAATAATGGTATTGATACACCTGTTCAGGGATTCATGTTTAAGGATCAGGCAGGCAATCCTAGCTTCATCAAGCTGAATGAAATATGTTATCTGAAAGCTAAGGATGCCATACATATAAGAAGTTGTTGTGGTGATAGCTCAAATCATTTTGTGAAATATAAGCTGAATAAAATCATCAGAGTGCAACAAAAAGAACTTAAAGGAGATGTAGAAGCAGAAAGCCATCTAGAAGAGATAAATAGAGAAATCATTCTTTGGGAGGTTCTACATCGTGAGTTCAAAAGATAATTTTTGTAATAGATTAGTTCTATATGTAATTATTAGATTAGTTCTAATAATTTGTAAGCACTAAGTGTGCATGATCTTAGTGATCAAAATTTTGTACTCTGATATGTTCAATGAATGCAAGTTTTGGTTTGATATGTTCAATTGTTTATGATATGTTCATAATTCTTAGTCTGATTAGTTCAGCTTGAATGAATAATTGATTAGTTCTTGTTCATTAATATGATTGGTTGATATGTTCAACTTATAATTGATAAGTTCAAGTAATATTTGATAAGTTCAAAAATTAAAAACTTGGTAAGTTTAAGATTTAAAACATAATTTTGTTCAACAAACTTAAGAACTGTTTGATGGTTTTGTCATCATTAAATAGGGGGAGTTTGTTGGTCAAATGATCTCATCAGTTGAAATTTGATGAGACAAAGTTAAGTTTGTAAGATATGTTCTGAATATAACTTAAAAAGAATTATGAAGCTGATTAGACTGAGCACGTATAGTGCTTCAGAATGAGCATAAGCCGAGTATAAGTTGAGCATATGTTTGATCAGCTTAGACTATATCTTAGTAAGATTATCACTATGTTTGATAAACTGTGTATGTCACCTAAGATATAGGTTGAGTATTCAGCTTGATGCGTTTCGAGCAGAGTGACTCGGCTTATAGACTGAGTCAGCTCAACAGAGTTTCTAAGTAAGTTCTAGTTAACTCTTATGACTTCTAAGGATGAGTTAGTCCTTATACGTGTTAGTACATGTTTGATTTCGGGTTTGTTCTCGAAGGACTCAGCTTGATGAGTTTCAAGCTGAGTAACTCAGCCCGACTAAAGAAGTCAGTTTAAGAGAATTTAAACTTGATTAAAATTCCTTTTATTCTATATATCTACGGCATGGATAAGAAGATTCCAGAATCAAGATTGAAGATTGAAAACTCAAGATAGAAGATTCAAGATTCAAGATTCCGGATTATCCGTTAGTTTGTTAGCAGATTAGGATAAGTTCTAGTTTATTAGGATCCGTAGGAACAAGATTATAAATACTTATCACCTGATAAGTTTAGAGGCACGAGTATCGAGCCAGACTCTATTCTCACCTCAACCTATTGATCGTATGTGTTACGAATCTTGATACACAGTTTATAAGTTCAACGTGATCAAGAAATTCACAGATTGCCAATTGTTCGTGTGTTCGAATCTTCATGTCTGTTGTGAAGTTGGTAAGTAGTCAATATGTGAATAAATCTTGTTTAAAGTGTCAGTTCGTATCTATAATCATAAGTTGATTATAGATAGAAAATTTTGAGAGATTGAGAGATTTGATTTACATTAGCTATTTACATATCAAGTGTTGCTTACTTGATTGTTCCTATAATCATCTTCTTATAAATGAAAGCATTCGATTTCATGTGGTTTGATGTGTGTTAGCACTTTTTATTGATTTGTTCAATTTTCCGCAGAAAGTGTATTCAACCCCCCTTCTACACATTACTTTCTTGTTGATCTTCTCACAAAGGGACCAACAGTTATAAAATGCAGAACGAAAGAGGGAATGCTCCAAGACATTTAAGAAACATTTGATAACTTGAATAGGATTAACATGAAGTTAAATCCAAGTAAGTGCTCGTTTGGGGTCCCGGAGGGCAAGTTCCTGGGACACATCATAACTGAAAAGGGAATAAGAACAAACCCAGCCAAAGTACAAGCCATCGTGGACATGGAGCGTCCCCGAAGCAAGAAAGATCTCTAAAAACTAAACGGTTGCCTGGCAGCCCTAAGTCGCTTCATGTCCAGAGCAGCAGATAAGTCCTTGCCCTTCTTTGCTATATTAATAGGCTGTATCAAAAAAGATGATTTCTAATGGACTGCAGAGGCCGAGGAAGCTTTCGAGAAAGTAAAGAGATGTATCAGCGACCTTCCAACCCTGTGCGCACCGAGGGCCGGAGAGACCCTCGTCCTCTATCTAGCAGCTTCCAAGGGGTCGTAAGCGCTGTTCTCCTGGCGGAGAGAAGTGGTAAGCAGGATCCCATATATTTTATGAGCAGGGCGCTCCAAGGGCAAGAAACAAATTACCCTCAAATAGAAAAATTTGTACTAGCCTTAGTTTTTACAGCAAGACGGCTGAGAAGATACTTCCAAGCTCACCCCATAGTGGTGTACACTAATATACCCATGCGACAGGTTTTACATAAACCAGAGGTATCGGGCAGGCTAGACAAGTGGGCTGTAGAACTAGAAGAACATGAAATATCATTCAAACGAAGGACCATGATAAAGTGACAGGTACTGGCGGATTTCATAGTAGAAATTGATGAGGTTAGAGCAAGAGAAATCAGAGAGGATCCTTCAGCAGAAGACGTGGGAGCACACCAATGGTCACTCTATACGGATGGAGCATCAAGCGGGGAGGGCACTAGAGCAGGACTGGTCCTGATTAGCCCTGGCCCAGAGGAAAAGGAGTATACATACGCTCTGAATTTTAAATTCTTCGCATCTAATAATGAGGCAGAGTATGAGGCCCTCCTTGCTTGCCTGAGATTGGCAGTCTCCTTAGGGGAAAAAAATCTGAACGCCTATGTCGATTCACAATTAGTAGCAAGTCAAGTAAAGGGGACTTTCAAGGCAAAGGATGCAAGTATGAGATCGTACCTCGAGCAGGTGAAGGTTTATCTAAAGCGTTTTGATCGTTGCAACATAGTGCAAGTACCAAGAAGCCAAAATAAAAGGGCGGATGCCCTAAGCAAGTTGGCATCCCTGGCTTATGAGCAGTTGTTGGTCCCTTGGTGAGAATAACAACAAGCAACAGTGTGTAGAAGGGGGGGTTGAATACACTTTCTACGGAAATTGAACAAATCAAATAAAAGTGTTACACATAGTAAATCAAACCACAACTAGTCGAATGCTTTTATTAATATGAAGATGATTACAATGCTTTGAATAAGAAGATGATCACCTTAATTATCAAGTAAGCAACTTTTGATATATAATCACCTAATATAAATCTCTCAATCTCTCAAACTTAGCTATCTATTATCAACTTATGATTATAGATACTGACGACTCTCTAAACAGGATTTTTCACAAATTCAATCAACTAATGATTACTTACCAATATCACAACTGATGTGATAATTCGAACACACGAATGATCTGGCAATCTGTGAGTTTCTTGATCACTGACAAACAGTGATTCAAGAATCGTAACACATACGGTGACGTAAGGTTTTTGGCTTTGTAATCTTTATCAGAATCGTAGTCGTACCTCTAAACTTATCAGGAGATACGTATTTATAATCCTGTTGCTACGGTTCCTAACAAACTGGGCTAATCCTAATTTGCTAACTAACTATCGGATAACTTGGAATCTTGAATCTTGAATCTTCTTATCTTGAGTCTTCAATCTTCAATCTTGATTCTGGAGTCTTCTTATCCGCGCCGTAGATATAGAGAGTTAAAACAGAATTTAAAACACATTTAAATTCTCTTGGACTGACTTCTTTAGTCAGGCTGAGTTACTCAGCTTGAAACTCATCAAGCTGAGTTCTTCGGGAACAAACCCGAATTCAAACATGAACTAACACGTATAATTATTAACTCATCCTTAGAAGTCCAAGGAGTTAAATAAAACAAATTTAGTAACTCTATCGAGCTGACTCTGCTTCTAAGCTGAGTCACTCAGCTTGAAACACATCAAGCTGAATACTCGATATATACCTTATGTGACATACACAAATTATCAAACACATTAATAACTTAACTAAGGATAATATAAACTGATCGAACACATGCTCAGTTTACATTCAGCTTATACTCAGTCTGAAACACTATAAGTGTTCAATATGACTAAGCTTCATAATTCTGTTTAAGTTATACGTAGAACTCATCTTACAAACTTAACTTTGTCTCATCAAATCTAAACTGATGAGATCATTTTCCCAACAAACTCCCCCTATTTGATGATGACAAAACCATCAAACAGTTCTTAAGTTTGTTTAGCAGAATTATGTTTTAAATCTTAAACTTATTAAGATTTTATTATTTGAACTGATCAAATATTTATTGAACATATCAATTTTAATTGAACTTATCAATTTAAGCTGGAACACACCAACTTTTAGTTGAACACACCAACTAATTACATAAATGAATAAGAACTTATCAGACTTATGAATAGGAACACATCACAACATAGTTGAACATATCAAACTTTATACTTGTATTAATTGAACTAATCATAATACAAAAGTTGTTGATCACTTAGATCATGCACACATAGTGCTTACAAAAATATTAGAACTAATCTAATATTTACAAAATTAGAACTAATCTATTCTATCTGATGAACTCAGGATGTAGAAGCTCCCAGATGATGATCTCTTTATTGATCTCATCTAACAGTCTTTCAGCTTCATCGTTTCCCTGAAGTTCCTTCTGTTGTACTCTAATGAGTTATTCAGCTTATACTTTATTAACTGATTTGACTCCTCATTACCACAACAGTTTCTTATTCTCAATGCATCCTCAGCTTTTAGATAGCAAATCTCACTTAGCTTAATAAAACTGGGATTACCTGCCTGATCCTTAAACATGAAACCTTGAATAGGAGTGTTGATGCTTTGATTTTCTCTGAATTCTACTCCTACAGGCATGTCAAACAAATTCTCCCACTGTAGACTAGGAACTGGGACATACCTCAGTTCTTCAGCTCGAGCAATCAACTTGGAGACTTCAGATATAATTTCTTGTTTGATCTGACTTCTTTTAAATTTCTTAAGCAGTATCATTATCCTTTGCCATTCAATGTAGCCCATCCTGTGAACGTATCTTAGGTCCATTCCCACTGTTGATTTGTCACTAAGCTCAAAATTGAGAATGACAGCTCCATTTGCTCGGCTCAAGGTCATTCCTCTGATCTCTTTGTTGTAGCTCCTTCTGAAGTAACATTCCTGTAGTTCTGCATCTGAGTATGGAATTAGATCAGGTCTTGGACCAGTGTATGTAGCTTCAGCTTGAGCCAAAGCTTCTTTTTTCTTTTTCTTTTTCTTGGTCCTCTAACTCTTCCTCCTTTCTCTTTCTTAGCTCAGCTACAGAGATCCCAAGCTCATTTGCTTCTTCTTGCTTAAGCATCTCTAATAACTCTCTTGTAGCTTTTTCTTCTTCTATCTCTTCCTCAGACTCAGAAACACTGTCAGCTTTAAGTTCAGATTCTTCTACCTTTTGTCTCTTAGCTGTAGGTTCCTCTCTGTTTATTTCTAACTCCCCTCAGTCTGAGTCTTCCTCTCTGCTCCTTTAGCTAGAACTAGAAGAGCTTCAGCTTCAGCTCAAACTAGCTCAGCTTCAGTATCAGCTTGAACCTTCTCCCCCTTTTTGTCATCATCAATAGGGTTTGAAGTCCTTTGTTGTTGGAGTGCAGCAACTGTAGAGGCAATCTCTTTAACATCCTCTGTCAGCTTCACAAGCCTCTGATAGATTTGATGTTTATGTTTCTTCTGCTTTAGGTGGAACAGACCAAATTGAGCAGTAATGTAGTCCTTCAGCTGCTGGATGTCTGAGGAGGCAGTTTCATTTTAAGGAGAGTCTTTGGGTGCATCATCCAATGGTTGGTGTTTGCCTTAAAATTCATTTGCACCAGAGTCTTGACCCTGTGAATCACCCTGATTTGAGGATGAAACATTGGCAGGTCATGCAAGAGGGTGTGAGAAGTGAAGAGAAGTTATTGGGCTCGAGATGTGAAGTGTATGGGTTGGTGATTGGCTAATTGGTTTAGAGGGGGGTGATTGACCCTGGGGATTGGTCAGATTTTCAATGTTACCTGAGTGTGTCTGCTCAGGCACAGTAACAAGCTCTCCCATGGCTCGAGTAAGTATGGGCTGAGTAGACACCACACCCGGGTAAGGCTGTTGGGTTGTAATGAGCCTCGAGGTTGACACCTTAAGAGAATGCATATCCCCCTCAACTTCTGCCTGTGGAGGGATCAGTGTGATCGCAGCACCAGTGATGCCTTTAGATGTGGCATCACCAATGGCAGTTTTTTGGTGGTATGTTAGGATATTCTTCCTAGCAGCAGTGGGCATACTAGGGGTGGCTTCAGATTGGGATTTATGATGAAAAGAAGTTGAAGGAGATGGGTTAGACTGAGTTGGGTTTACTGCAGTCTTATCTCCAAATGTAGATGGAGAAAAGTGAGAAGAGATTGAGAGAGGAGAGGTTTTACCTGAAGCAGCTTCTGAATGAGCTGGTTCAGCTTGAGCAGAGTGCTCAGCTTGAACCTCCGTGTCAGCTTGAGAAGCTCCCCCTTGATTCGATCCCTCAGCTTCACTCTCAGAAGACGAAGCCTCAGCAATTAACAGCATGGGCTCACTCGGTCCCTCTTGCTCTGGGAAGATGTCTTTGTTGAACATCTTGGGGTTGAGTGTTGGCACCAGTGACAGCTCCTGGTTGGCTTCGTAGAGTGCTGTCCCTAGCTCAGCTTCAAATGCTAAGGACAGGTACCTTATGAAAGGTACATGAAGGTCTCTTATGGCCTTCATCACAAGGACCTTGAGCTCATTGAAGATGAGCTGTGCAAAATTGATATTTCTTCCAAAGAACATGTTGTACAGGAACTGCATCTCAAACTCATTGATCTGGTCCAGTCCTCCAACCTTGGTACCAAGTGAACGAAGCACAGTGGACACCATAAAACCCCATCCGGTTGGGAAAGTGGCCTTCTTGATCACCCCTTTAGTTTGAGGGTGACCCATCTGTGGCAGAACAGACCTCGCCACTTGTCTCGTCACAGCAGGCTCGAATTCATCATGTTGAGAAAGACGAAGAATCTCCCTTAGCTTGTTAGCTGTGAGAGTAATGGTTCTCTCTCCATTCAACACTGTTCCTCTTATTGCGTCATTGATATGATCGTAAGTACACGAATACCAGAATTCCAGCAAGTGCTGAGGAACTATGTCCAGAGGTGCTCCGGTGAAAGCAAAAGCCAATGGGCATTTACGAATAATTGACCCATGGTTCATATCCTCTGTTAATCTTGCGTAGAGGGATTGCCAGGCAAGCGCGCTGATTGTTGATTTTTATCAGCGGCAATCCGTTGTTTCGATACGCAGCTCCTCTGACCATTCGATCACCTAGAACTAGAATGATTCCTTCCATCGATTAAATTTGATTACACAGAGTAATTACTTTGGAATACGCACTGAGCGATTGTCTATAGCGCACTAAGCGACTTAGGGTTTTGAGATCGATGGAACCGAAAATATGCACTTAGCAGAGAGGAGGGAAGGTATTTGAGAGTATGAGAATTCTGGATTGTAAGCGTAAACCCTCTAAACCGAACTTGATCGGTATATATACCTTTCCAAGGAGAGAGAAAAGTTACCGTTAGAAATCCCCCTTTTGATCCGTTACGCTGTAAAATTTTGATGTAACAGTAAGCGGGTAGAACTAATCATCTTCCAACGGATACTAATGTAATATAATAATATTGACTTACAATAAGATTATATACACTGATCTATTATACCTATACATAATTTAGTATAATACGCGATTTGAGACTGACCCAAATACGCAGTGGTCATGAATTAATCACACTTAGTAAATAACACATGAGTTTCGACACACTTAGCTGAGTAAACATATTACTCAGTTTAACTCAAGCACTCAGCTTGATTCAAGCACTCAGCTTGAAATGTGCACTCAGCTTGAGAATGAAACTCAGCTTGAGTAGAGCACACAGCTCATGGGTAATGACACCAAGTCATTTTCGTCTGACACTGACTCAAACGAACCTTTTAACCACACTGAGTAGTCAAAGAATGTTTGGATCTAACCAAACGTGTGAACCAATCACACAGTTTGAGTTAAGCACATAGCTCAGACTCAGTGACACTTAGTCATATATGTTTGAGACTGACTCAAACTGTATCATAACTACACTAAGTAGGTTAAATGTGTTTGGAACTCACCAAACAAAAGAACTCATTGTTCAGCTTGATAAGATTCAGTTTATGAAAACTTATTAATAAATTGTGCACTCAGCTTAAGACACTTAGTCTTTGTCAAACTGAAAACTCAGATTCTAGACACTTAGCTAGGGGTTGAGCATACCCAAGTTACTTAGCAGATACATAAACCTCTTCTCATCAAGTGGTTTAGTAAAGATATCTGCTAGTTGGTCATCAGTGGAAATAAATTTAATGTCAACTTTACCTTTTTCCACGATGTCCCTGATGAAGTGATGTCTAATTTCAATGTGCATGGTTCTTGAGTGGAAGACTGGATTGTTAGTGATGGCTATAGCGCTTTGGTTATCACAGAAGATAGGAGTTTTCTTGAAACTCATGCCAAAGTCCCGAAGCTGATGCTGCATCCATAGGATTTGAGCACAACAGCTACCTGCTGCAACATATTCAGCTTCAGCAGTTGAAGTAGCCACTGAGTTCTGTTTCTTACTAGTCCAGCTGACTAACTTCCCTCCAAGCATTTGACATCCTCTAGTAGTTGATTTTCTGTCTAACTTGCACCCAGCATAGTCAGCATCTGAAAATCCAACTAACTCAAATCCAGAGTCCTTTGGATTCCAAAGACCTAGATTTGGTGTACCTTTAAGATACCTAAATATCCTTTTCACAACTTGAAGATGTGATTCTTTAGGATATGCCTGATATCTTGCACAAACACATGTAGCAAACATGATATCAGCTCTACTAGCTATCAAATAGAGCAATGAACCTATCATTCCTCTATAGGTAGACTGACACACAGACTTTCCATCTGAGTTTTACTCAGCTTGACAGCTGGTGACATGGGTGTTTTCATGGTTGAACTTGAATCAAAACCATATTTCTTTATCAAATCAAGAACATACTTACTTTGATTGATGAATATTCCATCAGGCTTTTGTTGAATTTGCAGGCCTAGGAAATATGTCATCTCACCCATCATACTCATCTTGTACTTTTGTGACATTATTTTGGAGAACCACTCACACAGAGATTCATTGGTAGAACCAAAAATGATGTCATCCACATAGATTTGTACAAGAATCACCTGTCCTTTACTTCTTTTAATAAAGAGTGTCTTATCTATACTACCTCTGGTGAAATCCATGGATAGAAGATAAGTGGACAGTGTATCATACCAATCTCTTGGAGCTTGTTTAAGACCATACAAAGCCTTGTCTAACTTATAGACATGATGTGGAAACTTTGAACTTACAAAGCCAGGAGGTTGTTTCACATAGACTTCCTCCTGAAGTTTTCCATTTAGGAAAGCACTCTTCACATCCATTTGATAGACTTTGAAGTCTTTATATGCTGCATAAGCCAAGAACAGCCTTATGGCTACAATTCTAGCAACAGGGGCAAAGGTTTCATCATAATCGATTCCTTCATCTTGCTTATACCCTTGTGCTACCAGCCTGGCTTTGTTCCTCACTATCACTCCATCCTTGTCCATTTTATTTCTATAGACTCACTTAGTGCCTATAATTGAATGATCTTTAGGGGCAGGGACAAGGTTCCAGACCTTATTTCTCTCAAACTCATTTAATTCCTCTTGCATAGCTTCAATCCAATCCTCATCCTCTAAGGCTTCCTCAGTATTCTTTGGTTCAATTTGAGATAGAAAACCAAAGTGTGCAGCGTAATTAGCTGTAGCCTTGGATCTGGTCATGACCTTTTCTTGGACATTTCCAATAATTTGATGTTGAGGATGATCTTTGAGGAATTTAAATGTTGTAGTTAGAGAGTCTGGTTCTGAATCTGAGTGATGTGGAGAACGCTGAGGTGAACACACATCCTCAGTCTCAACAGCAGTATTTTTAACAAACTGATGATCACTGAGATTCTCAGCTTGAGTGACTTCAGCTCCAAAGGGGTTGACGAACTCATCATCCTTCTCAGCTTGAGAATCCCTTGGAGTTTGTGATGATTTCTTTGATGAACACACATCATCATCACTATCATCTCTTATGACATACATAGGATTTGATAAGTTGGTTTCCTTAGGCCTTTCAAGCTCACTCAGACTGACCAAGTCAGCTTGACTCTTATCAGCTTGATCAAAACAGACTTCATCAAAAGAGAAATGAATTGATTCTTCTATTTCCTTTCTACTTGTATTATATATTCTATAAGACTTGGAGATTGAGGAATAACCAACGAATATTCCAAGATCAGCTTTAGGTTCCAACTTATGGAGCTGATCTCTTTGATTCAGCACATAGCATTTTGAACCAAAGATATGGAAATAACCTATATTGGGCATTCTAGACTTATACATCTCATAAGATGTCTTTTCATGTCTTTTGACAATGATTAATCTATTCTGGGTATAGCAGGCTGTACTAACAGCTTCATCCCAGAAATAGAGTTTCAATCCTGCCTCACATAGCATTGTTCTAGCAGCCTCAATTAGGGTTCTATTTCTCCTTTCAGCAACTACATTCTGTTGTGGGGTTCTGACAGATGATAAAACTTTTTGCAACTCTTCCTGTTTGATAAAACTGATTATCTCCAAGGCAGCCTCACTTTTAGCTTTAAGGAATATTACCCAGGTGAATCGTGAGAACACATCTACTATCACCAGTGTGTACTTCTTGCCACTCAGGCTTGGAGTACTTATGGGTACAAACAGATCCATATGCAACATATGCAGTGGGTCTGTTATTGAAAATTTTTGCTTTGACTTAAAAGACCCTTTATGGTGTTTCCCTTGTTCACAAGCTGAGCACAATTTGTCTTTGACAAATGTGATCTTTGGTAATCCAGAGACTAATTCTTTATTGGACAGCATATTTATATTTTTAAAGTTTAGATGAGATAAACGTTTATGCCATAACCAACTCAGCTTAGGAACAGAATGGGAATACAAGCAGGTTTCAGTATAGGGATCAGCTGAATTTAGATCAAGTAGATACACATCTCTTTCTCTTTTAGCTATTAATACAGGTTTTCCCTTAGCATTATAGATTGTTCCTGCTTTCTTCCTAAAAGTAACAACATTATCTTCATCACACAATTGACTGATACTAATCAGGTTGTGTTTGAGACCTTTGACATAGGCAACTCTCTGGAATGTAACTTTGACAGCTTTCATCTTTCCATAGCCTTTAGTTCTTCCATGTGAGTTGTCTCCAAATGTTACTTTAGGACCATCATCTTCTTGGAAATCACTAAGAAATCCTTTCCACCCAGTCATGTGCCTTGAGCATCCACTATCCAAGTACCATTTACTTGAACCCTGCACATGAGATGAAAACTAAACACATTAGTTTTGTTTGGGAACCCACTTCTTGGTGGGTTCAGATAAGGAGCACTTAGAATCTCCATCTTGTTGAACTGACTGTTCAGCTTGAGCAGGAGCTGAGTCCTGTGTAGGCTGATCAGCTTGTTCTTGTTCAGGCCTTGAGATTTCTGCATCACAGTCCTTAGCCTCATGACCTCTACTTCTGTACTTGTAGCATCTCCTTCTTCCAATGATTACAGGAGGTAGAGTGTCCAATAATCCTTTTGAGAACTTACTCTCAGTTTTAGGATTATATGTTGTGGATAACTTTTCAACTTTCTTAGCAAGTTGATTCATCTGATGATCACTGACTTTGGACTTACCTTTGTCAGATCTCTGTTTGTTATCCTTTTGATGAGAAGATTGACTAACAACCTTTTGTTCCATGACTTTGGACTTACCTTTGTCATGACTGCTGGACTCGCCAGTTTCAACAGGTTTGGACTTACCACTGTTGATATTCTTGGACTTACCAAGATCCACAACTTTGGACTTACCATTGTCGTGTTTTGGCCTCTGACTTACAGTGGTCTTTCTGTTCTTGTAACTTCTCTCCGAGCCAGAAAGAGAATTTTGTCTTTTGAAAGGGTTTGGATTAAGCCTTTCTATGACCGAGGTTCTCTGAACAGACTGAGTGCCGAGTCTATCCAGCATAGACTTACCATGTTGTTTAGATGTTGAGCACTCATTTCCATGGTCTTTAGCTTTCACAAACATATTGAATTTCAAGCTTGGATCATGTCTTTTCTCTGAGGCTGACTTCTGAGACTCAATCAGCTTTCTATCCTCCTCAGAATCTGTACTTGCTATCTCATCATCAACTACATAAGCTGTTGTTTGATAGTCACCTCCAAGTACAGCCTTTACCTGTTTAGGTATCTGTTGGTTTATGCACTTTTCAGCAAGCTTTGATGACTTACACCAAGACTCAGTAACCTTTTAAAGTTGGCCAGCTTTGTCTTTAGCTTCCTGAAGTTCTTCACTTAGAAGTTTATTAATGTGTCTTTGACATTCAAGATCACATTGTGCTTTCTTACCAACATCAATGAGAGACTTATTTTCCTTAATCTCATTCTTGAGTTTAGTTATCTCATCTTTGAGGTCATTTTGAGACTTAAGGACGGTCTTGAAATCATTCAGCAGATAATCAAAAGCAAGACCCTTTTCCTCATCGGTATAAGAGTTGAAATTACTGACCTTATACATGGAAGCAGGATCCCAGTCACTAAGTTTGCTGTTTTCCTCAGTTTCCTTCATGTCAGCTTCAAAAGTTGACTCGGACAAACCATAATCAACCTCATCTATCTCCAACTCTTCATCTTCTTGAGCCATCAGACACACATCATCATCTGAGGTAGATGATTCTGTATCCCAGGTTTCTGCAATTAGTCCTTTTGCACTGGGTTTGTGTTCATGCTTTCCTTTCTTGAGCTGAGTGTATTTCTTCTTGTATTTATCAGCTCTGTAAGCATTCTTATCAACAACTAATGTTGATTCTACCTTCTTTAATCTGCACTCAGCAGCAATGTGTCCCTTCTTCTGACAGTTGAAGCACACAGCATTCTTGGGATTAAAGGAACTCTTTCCTTTGCCCTTGTCAGATCTTCCTCTTCCCCTTTGAGCTCTTATTAAACGTATGGCTAACATTGCCATTTGCTCAGTGATATTCTGAACATCATCAGTATCACTTGAGTCTTAGTCTGAGTGGTCAGCTTGAGATTCTGACTCAGTCTAAGATTCAACAACCAGTGTCTTGGAATTTTTCTTCTTTTTCTGTGCAACCAATGCAACTTCATTCTTATCCAAAGACTCCTTGAGTTGATGTTGAGAAGTTCTCTTGTGTTCAGTGATCTGTTCATGATTTAGCAAGAACCCATAAATGGACTGTAGGTTGTACACGTGCAGTGTTCCTCCAGCCCTCAGTGCTGTAGTTACATCGTTAAATCTCTCTGGTAACACATCCAGAAATTTCAGCACAAGTTCATCATCATCTTTCTTTACACCCACACTTAGTAGGTCATTTATCAAGCAGTGAAACCTTGTGAACAAATCTGACAAGGTTTCATTCTTCTTTGAAAAGAAGTTTTTATAAGATCTATTCAAATGACTTCTCTTATGTTGCTTGACCAGATCCGTGCCCTCATAAGTAACACTCAGTGTGTCCCAAATATCTTTTGCAGTTTGACACCCAGTCACAGTGCGAAAGATTTCGTTGGTCAGGGCATTTGCCAGAACACTTTTTGCCTTGTCATCCAGATTGAAGAGTTTCCAATCTTCATCAGTCCAAGATGCAATAGGCTTTCTTGTTTCCTTTTCAGATCTGCCAGGAGACGTATCACTGACAGTAGCAGGAATCTTGGGGATTATAGGTCCTTTTGTGACAACATCCGACATACGGTTGTTAATGGACTTGAGGAACAGCATGGTTCTGAACTTCCACATAGGATAGTCAGACCCATCAAATATGGGACAGCCTTTGGCAGACATCTGTGGAAAGTTTGATGAATTGTTGCTTGTAGACATTGTAAACTTTCTCAGAATCTTGAACTTTCAACTAATGAAATCGTTCAGCCTGCTCTGATACCAGTTGTTGGTCCCTTGGTGAGAATAACAACAAGCAACAGTGTGTAGAAGGGGGGGTTGAATAGACTTTCTGCGGAAATTAAACAAATCAAATAAAAGTGTTACACACAGTAAATCAAACCACAACTAGTCAAATGCTTTTATTAATATGAAGATAATTACAATGCTTTGAATAAGAAGATGGTTACATTAATTATCAAGTAAGCAACTCTTGATATATAATCACCAAATATAAATCTCTCAATCTCTCAAACTTAGCTATCTATAATCAACTTATGATTATAGATACTAACGACTCTCTAAACAGGATTTTTCACAGATTGAATCAACTAATGATTACTTACCAATATCACAACGGATGTGATAATTCGAACACACGAATGATCTGGCAATCTGTGAGTTTCTTGATCACTGACAAACAGTGATTCAAGAATCGTAACACATACGGTGACGTGAGGTTTTCGGCTCTGTAATCTTTATCAAAATCGTAGTCGTACCTCTAAACTTATCAGGAGATAAGTATTTATAATCCTGTTGCTACGGTTCCTAACAAACTGGACTAATCCTAATTTGCTAACTAACTATCGGATAACTCGGAATCTTGAATCTTGAATCTTCTTATCTTGAGTCTTCAATCTTCAATCTTGATTCTGGAGTCTTCTTATCCGCGCCGTAGATATAGAGAGTTAAAACAGAATTTAAAACACATTTAAATTCTCTTGGGCTAACTTCTTTAGTCAGGCTGAGTTACTCAGCTTGAAACTCATCAACCTGAGTTCTTCGGGAACAAACCCGAATTCAAACATGAACTAACACGTATAATTATTAACTCATCCTTAGAAGTCCAAGGAGTTAAATAAAACAAATTTAGTAACTCTGTCGAGCTGACTCTTCTTCTAAGCTGAGTCACTCAGCTTGAAACACATCAAGCTGAATACTCGATATATACCTTATGTGACATACACAGATTATCAAACACATTAATAATTTAACTAAGGTATAATATAAACTGATCGAACACATGCTCAGTTTACATTCAGCTTATACTCAGTCTGAAACACTATAAGTGTTCATTCTGACTAAGCTTCATAATTCTGTTTAAGTTATACGTAGAACTCATCTTACAAACTTAACTTTGTCTCATCAAATCTAAACTGATGAGATCATTTTCCCAAGAGCACTTAACAAAGGAGGTACTTGTGGAAGTCCTATCAGAAAAATCCACCTCCAGAACAGAAGAAGTCTTTGAAATAGGAGAACAGGAGGAGAGCTGGATGACACCCATAATAGCTTTTCTCAAACAGGGAACCCTTCCCATTGATGAAGCTCAAGCACGTCGGCTGCGCATGAAAGAAGTTATGTACGCACTACAGGAGGGTGTGTTGTACAAAAAGTCCTATGGGGACCGTGGTTGAGATGTATGTCGCCTACCCAAGCCAAAGATATATTGCAAGATCTGCATGCAGAGATATGCGGAATACATGTTGGTCCCAGGTGTATAGTGTCAAGAGCATTGTGTGTAGGCTACTTCTGGCTAATAATGCTCAAACACGCAGAGAGTGAACTCCTGAAATGTGAATCGTGTCATAAGCATGCACCTCTATCAAAGACACCCAAGCAAGACTTTATACTGGTTAGAGGGACGTGACCCTTTCACAAGATTACGGGCAACAAGATTAAATTTTTCGTTTGGGACAACATTGTCTGCAGATTCGGCGTCCCCCATGAAATAGTAAGCGACAACGGAAAGCAGTTTGCTGAAGACTCATTCAAGTCTTGGTGCATGGCGCTGAACATAAAGCAATGTTTTACATCTGTCGCCCACCCACAGGCCAACGGGAAGGTGGAGGTGACAAACAGATATATAGTGCATGCCATCAAAGCGCGATTAGGAAAGGCTGAGGCAGGATGGTAAGAAGAGCTACCTAATGTCCTGTGGGGACATCGAACGACCCCAAAGAGAAGCACTGGTGAAACGACTTTTAGTCTCGTTTACGGGATAGAGGCCGTACTGCCTCCAGAAGTAACCACCCGGACCTACAGGACCACCCACTTCAACGAAGAAACCAACGAAGAGGAGCTTCAGACCAACCTGCTTATATTGGAGGAAGGGACAGAGTTGGCTGCCATCAGAGAAGCAAAGAGGAAGTCCAGGATAGCGCATCTGTACAATAGGAGAGTAAACCAGGGACATTTAAGCCTAGAGACCTGGTGCTATGAAAAAACGAAGCCAGCCGGCAAGAGGATCAAGGAAAGCTGGGCCCTAAATGGGAAGGGCCCTACATGGTCACGGAAGCCCATAGGACGGGATCCTATCTCTAACAAAGAAAGGAAGGGGAGAAAATACCTCGCCCTTGGCACTCATCCAATTTTCGGAAATTTTATGTATGAATCCTTGTTGTAACAAAAAATGATAAGCAAGTTATCTAATATATACTTTGCTAATACAAGCAAAGAAATTTTGGCTTTTAGACATAAGTCTGTATATTTTTTAGCACCAAAGTACGACATCTTACTGGACGCAGTTTGATAAGCTTAAACAGAAGGACACCAGTCCTTCCGCATGCGTCCCAATGGGCCATACTGCGTAGGCAGGGGACACAAAGCCCTTGCCAGCCTAAAGTTAACCTCCACAGAGAAAACTTAGGCAACTCTCAGGAATTAACTTGAAGAGTATAAATCACAAAGTCATGACAAAATACTAAATGCAATAACATAGCATACAAAAGAACATGATGGCATAACACAAAATATGTCCGAAACAAACTGCCCAAAGGCAGATCATCCACACAAGTCATTGTTTAAACAAAAGAGATGAAGTTATTACAGACATAAGCAAGTAGCATAAGTTCAGAATTCATAAACAACCATTAAAATCATTGAGGCTCAATGCCCCGAAGCTCCGCCACTGAGAGGTCATGCCCATTCCCTATCTGATCAAGATAAGGAAAAGGGGAGTCCTTCACCACTTCATCAACTGCTTGCAGTTGGGCCTCCACATTTTCATCAATGTCAACAAACAGAGAAGAATCTACATCAGGGAGTTTAGCATGTAGATCCTTACTTGCAAGGTGCCTCCCCAAGCGAACACAACATCCCATAACCTGACCCATAGGGCGAGCAAACTGATCCAAGCCTAAGAAAGACGTCACAAACATAGGGAAAGAGCTCTGAAGCTCCCTTCGTTCAAGGATCAAGCCATCCTTCTCCTTCGACAAAAGGCGCACCTGCTCCAGCAGCTTCGAGTTGTCAGCCTTAAGATCACCAACCTCTCTCTGAACATCAGCCAGGGATCATTCCGTATGGCTCAAATTCCGGTCCTTAGACAACTAGTCATCAGCTAGCTTCATCTCACGCTCAAAGGAGCTCTGCAAAAGGGACTTGACTTCTTTCAACTCCTCTGATTGCTTAAGGGCATTTTCTTCCAGCAGGCGGATCTGTTCCTTCAAGACCTGCACATTATCCTCACTAACACCCAGCCGTTACCAGAGCTCAGGAACCATGGTGATGCTGGTAAAAAGAGATTAATCAACATGCGCAAGAAAGCGGTCACGCCCCATAGATCGCAAATTAGCAGCTACAGCAGGAGGACAGAGGTGCTCAAGAAAGTCTCGCTCGTGAGCGGCGTTGTCTCCTGGAGCATCGCGGGGATATGACCAGCCGGGGTACCAGGTGTCCGTAATTCCCTCAAAAATGCCGCCTCCAGTGCTATACCCTGTAGGAGGAACACCAGTAGGAGAAGGCCTCTCCAGAGCACACAAACCACCATTTCCAGAGGCAAGTAGGGCACCATCCCGTCTTTTAATAAGGAGACGCTTCTTCGAGGCAGCACCAGCAGGAGGGTCCCCGGTAGGCAACTCCATCCCAGTAGCAACGAAGGATCTTTTCCTCCTCTTCCCAGTATCATGGGCTGTAAGCCGACGACGGTCAATTAACGGCTGATTATCCAGGGTATCTTCTGCAAATAATACAAAATAAATACAACATGAACCATAAAAGTGTTGGTGTCTGCCCACTGACACAAGTACATTGGTGTTACTGCTGATGAAGTGCGAGCCTATTAGGTCACACACCAAGGATTGATCCCGACAGCTTACTGATAAAGAGAGAAGGTCCAAAAATAAAATTGTTTTCTTTTGGGGCTTCACAGCCGTGAGGGATGCTCCACGGGTCGTGAAGCCTAATGCCCTCACTTTTGACTCTACAACTCTCATACGGCTCGTGGAGTCTTCACGGGCGTGAGAGGTCGTGAAGGGGTCGTAGAGGATGACACCCTCACGAGTCACTCGACACGGCACGGGCCGTGAAGGATTATGGCCAGTTGTGGCGCATTTTTGTCTTCACGGGCCGTGAGAGGACGTGAAGGACCATCTGCATGAAATTCTCTTATTTCATTGGGCCATTTCGTGGTCCAATGGGAGAGGGGCTTCTATTCCGGCCAAAAGGAGTCTTTGGGGTCTGGATCAAAAGAGAGAACATGCATGAGACTTTGAAACTCTCTCTCTAACTTCTCTTTTTGGTACCTACATGTAACACACACACACAATATACACTAAGTGAGTAAGATCTTGAGTGTGGTGAGTGTTCTTGGTACAAGAGGAGAAGCTTCAAGGGCTGTTCTAGAAGGTGAAGTCGTGAGGGACGTTCACTTGACTGGGTTCTAACATACGGGGGTCAAAGCAACCTTGGTGTGGATCAACGATAGAGGAGATACACTTGGATCTCTTGGTTGTCCCGATTTCATATTTGCTACAGCCGTTTTTCGTGAAGGTAATGAGGTATTTTCTGCCCTCCTTTGTTTCCTTTTAGTTGCAATTTTTGTTTTGTAGAAAGATCTCACTTTGGAACATGTATGGACCCGATTGTGTTCGGTTTTTAAACTTTTGTTTTTTCTTCCGCTGTGCTTGGCTCCATACCGTGTTCCAACAGTGGTATCAGAGCCAAATCTACAAACAAATTGTACTTTCTTGGCTTGAAAACCGAAAATGGACATTCTGTCCAGATTGTCTTCACGGGTCGTGAAGGCTTGTTCTTCACGATCGTGAAGGCTCACGACCAGTCTCGTGAAGATTTTTTCTTCACGGTCGTGAAGGCTCACGACTAGTCTCGTGAAGATTTTTCTTCACGGTCGTGAAGGCTCACGACCAGTCTCGTGGGGTGTTGGTCGTGAAGGTTTTTCACTGTGTCAAAGTCGTGGAGCTCATGGGCTTCACGGGCCGTGAGAGGCCGTGAAGGATGTCGTGAACAGTGTTTTTGTTCCTTTTGAAAAAGAAAAATAATTTCGGTTTTAGCCTCCTCTCGATTCTGTTTTTCCAGAATCCGTCCAAAGTTGTTTGGACATGAAAAGCCCCATAATATCCTAACTCGCATATTTATATGTATCGGGCGGTTTTGGCATGATAACGCGCACGTGCATATACTTGTGTTGTGTATGTATGAATATGGTTTTTCAAAGTGTTTGGGATTCCTAATGCATACGTACAAGATTTGTTCACTTGTGCCTTGAGTGTTTTAGGTTGTTTAAGAACAAATCTAGTTGGGATATTTCTACACGGTTTTGTTGTGGCACACCGTGTTTTTGTTTGTGGTTGTTGTATGATCCGGTAATGCCTTGCCCGTTAGACCTATGTGTTGGTTGTTTGATTGTATTTGATTATTCATTCATTTGGTGGTTTGTACCACAACTGGTTTGTAATAATTACATTTATTCGGTCTTGTATTTTGTACTTGTTTTGGCTTGCATGCCGATTGCTATTCTCTGTAATTGTTAGATTAGCTTAGATTAGCATTTCGCGGCTTGCACGCCGTTTCTTTCAAATATTTTGTATGTATTTGTAAAAGAATACCGAAGACAACCATCGAGAGTCGTGGAGGAGACGTCTCGGCTATTGGTGGATCCGGAGGTTCTTTGGAGATGACGGATTCAGTGGGAGCACTTCCAGCTGGGCCAAGTGGTTGTGTCCTTAGTTTGGCCTTGCTTTCCTCATTTGGCTCACGGGGAAGGCGCATAGGGTTTAGGGGCATGTTACCGGATATTGCTTGTGCGTGGTTGTTGTTTTGTTTATTTTCTTGCGTGGTTGTTTACTTCTTCGCTCGCTTGAAATTTTTTCAAAATAATAAAACCAAGAGTTTTAAATTGGTTTACAAACCTCGCGCGCCACAAGACCACTTGAAAAACTAAAACCCGTTTTTCTCAAATGTAAATCACTCGCCTCCCGTAAGATGAAACCACCCGAATCTAATGAAACAAGATCGGTCGTCGAGCTCTAGCCGATATCGGTTTTGCGTAACTGTGTCGAAGGTGCGTGTGGCAACTCGTAAGGGTCGGTTGTCGATCTTTAGCCGAGCCGATCATTGGGCTAGAGTACCACCGTGTATCTTGACGGTCGATATACAATTCCAAGACTTAAAACGCCTTGGTAGTTGTCGAGCTCTAGCCGAGCTATCAAAGCGGATTAATGAGGAATCGGTGAGGAAAGGGATCAAACATGCCAAACAGATGCTATGAGTATCGGTGGATCCCGCAAGAGTCTAAGAGTTGTAATCTCGGATTGCAATTGGTAAAGCGTTTACCGGCCTAAATAGCTCCATGAAGTGATCCGCGGCAAACCCATCATGGATTGGGGTGAAATAAGGTTCTTAGCCCTTGTTAAGATAATTTAGTTTTCTTAATCAGCTGGGTGATTATTTTAACGAGGATAATATCGAAACTAACTAAAACGTGTACTCTTTTATAGATGGATAATATTAACGATACCACACCAAACTTTAAACTTTGATTATTCCTAGAAAGGGAAAGACTCATAGGAGTGAACTTCGCTGACTGGTATCATGTATTGAGGATTGTCCTCCGTCACGAGTCAAAGTTGCACGTCCTTGAGAAACCCTTTCCGGAGCCACCTGCTACCAACGCGAACTGGGCCACTCGATACGCTTTTGAGAAGCGTGTTAGAGATATACAAGATATTTCTTGTCTCATGTTGTCGACTATGAGCTTTGAGTTGCGTCAGCAGCTAGAGAAATTGAGTGCGTATGACATGATCAACCAGCTAAAGGATATGTTCCCACAGCAGGTTAGACAAGAACGGTTTGAGTGTATAAAGGCTTTGATCGGTTGTAGGATGCAGGAAGGTGAGGATGTAAATGTCCATTTCCTTATGATGAAAGGATACATGGACCAATTGGAGAGACTTGGACTTCCAATAGGGAGGGAGATTACGGTGGATATGATCCTCCAGTCCCTGCCCGCGTCTTATGAGAAGTTTGTCAAGAACTATCACAAAGACAATTTGGAAAAATCCTTGATCGAACTTCAAGACATGCTGAAGGCTGTTTAGTCTTACATGGTTGAGAAGGATCGTACATCGTCCACATCCACTTTGACTACTAGGGAACATACTAGCAAGAAGGAGAAACTGACCTCAAAATGAAAGCCTTGTATGACTGGGCCATCCGTAAATGTGGAGTCGGAAGACAATGAGATTGTGCCTCAAGATGATGTTTCACATGGGGTAGTTTGCTACTTTTGCGGAGAAATTGGAAATTGGCGCCGTCATGCCTGCCCTAAGTGCCTTGAAGAGCTAAGTATCCTAAAGCGGAAGAACGTTAGCTCATCATCTTCAGGTACATTCATGATCAAACTCCATTGATCTTCTACTTCTAAAGACTGGGTTTTGAACGCTAGTCAAAATGCTCACGTTTGTCACAAACTTGTTTGTTACAAAGTGCAGGTGTTTATCAGGAGTAGGTAATGGATGCATGGAGAGCTGGACCTTAGAGAGGGAAACATGTCTGTTGTCCCTAACTAAAAGGATTGGAAGAAGAGTCTTGCCATTCCATCCAGCTATAATATTACTTCATTTAGATCTTTGTCTTACGCCCTACGAGGCAAGAAGCATTGTATCTTTTATGCCTATAATGACGATGAATATTACTTTGAATTATGTTATTGTGGATTTTCGAGATTTATTTCAAAGTTTATTCATGTCTTGGCATTTATAATAAGCTTTTGCTTAAGGAAGTAATGGAATGATTATGAATGATTATGGAATTGTTATCATTATGAAATAGTTGATTTAACCATGTAAACAAGACTTGCATCACCAAGCTCCATGTGGTTAGGAACATGGAATCTTTTGACCATGGGTCAATTGTTGATTGCAAATACTTCTTATAAGGCTAAATAACTAACATATCCTTCACTTGTGAATGTGAGAGGAATAAAAGCTTGTTGGATTTAGTTTGCACGTTGGTGTAAAGACCGTTCAAGCAAAATCATAAGGATTAACTATATATGATTTGTTACCTTTACCGATGATGGTAGAAGGAATGGGTAAGTCTAATTTATTAGACGAGTGTCTGAAACCTATGAGGTGTTCCAGACTCACCCTTAACATTTAAATAATAATGAGGGCAAAAAGGAATAAAGATACTCAAATCTTGTGAGATGTTAAGCATCTACATTATAAATTTCTAAACCATCATAAGAATTGTGAGGTTGACTTATAATTCACTTCTCCTAGGATACATGTTTTTACATGGATCGCTGAGTGGAGGAATGGAACATATTGATTATGCTTCCGTCTTGATGGCTTAAACTTAGGTAACCTGATTAAATAGGTGTACTTGAGTAGTGGCGGGCAATGTTCTTGTTTTATATCAACAAAGATGGTCGAATTAGCATCAAAGGAGATTTGACTAGAAAGAGTTTTTTGCTTGTCTATCTCATAAATCAGAGCTATCCAGTCTACATTTAGTGGGAGATGGATGAACTTAGAGGATGCTAATGTATTTAATAGTTCTTCTAGGTTTCAGATATTCATTTCATATCCTTTTGAGAACCGGGTTTGGTTGCTCGAAAAAGGAAAGGAATAACTGAAGCATTTCAGTGGAAGAACGTGAGATTTAAATAAAAGACCTGATGTTGACACTAGTATTCGAGTGGAAATGATTGAAACTCAACATGGTTATGTTGGAGTATCTGGCATAAAGTTATTACTACTTCATATGTCTGGTAAGAGTTATCATAAGACCAGAAGAGTATAATTTATTATATCTGAGGACGATGACTTATTGATGATACGTGATGTATGAATCAACTACCGGAAGCTGTAGTGGGCCCTTGAGTCTGCTAAGAAGAGGAGTGTAATAACAAAAGATACATTCCATGCTGGATTTTCAAGTTTTGAACTTGGTTAATCCAACACGTAGGTTTTGACCTGATGGTGTAAATAGATCTTTTGGGAATGAGATCTGCATGGATAAGTTTGTAGATAACTTCAAATACTGACTGGTAGGAAATGGTTTCAAGATGATTAACCATTGGGTAGAAATCATATGAAGACATTCTTCCAGTAGTTATGTTGAAGTTTAAGCGGATGCTTATGCCGTTTTATGGCAGTATGATGCAAAGCCCGCATTCCGTTATAGGAATTTTATGAGGAAGTGCTCACAACACTGTCCGAGGGTCTTTTACATCCTGAGTATCCTTATGAAGTCTACAAATATGGAGTCCTTTTGGGCTTAAAATAAATCTAAGTTTTGGAATCTTTGCTAAGAAAATCAAGTGTTTGGTTTTCAGTAAGCAATGATGAAACTTGGATAGATGTCAGAGCTAGTGGGAGCGCTGTTATAATCCTATTTGGTTTGTCTAGAACATACTATGTTTTGGAGATAATGTCTTGATTTAGCTTGGATAGAAGCGTAAACTGAGAATTATTCGTCCATAAGAATATGGGATATTTAAAGAAGTTCGTGGAATACAAGAAATATGAGTATATGTTCTTGGGGTGATGTAATTAGAAGAAGCTTAAAGTGAGGTTCTACTCTTGTGATGGCTTCTACTTTAAAGGATAACCTCCGATCTTGATTGGGGTTTATGATCCTTCTTAATATGGTGTTGTTAATTTACGTGTTTATTAAAGCATCGTTGACTCTATTGGGTTCTTTTGAGACAATGAGGGTACGATGTCGTATACACGTTAATTTTGTGAACCAAGCATTATTTGCCTTATTGGGTTCTTTTGAAACAATGAAGGTATAACTGCTTGGACAAATGATCAAAATCCCATCAACGCACACTTTAGAAGTGGTTGGTTGTAGCAAGGATGTGATCATTGAGAACTAAGCATCGCTGACTCTATTGAGATCTTTTAAGACAATGAGAGTACGATGGCTTATGCACATTAATTTGAGATCCGAGCGTTGTTTACCTTATTGGGTTATTTTGAAACAATGAAGGTATAACGGCTTGGATAAATGATCAAAATCCCATCAACGCACACTTTAGAAGTGGTTGGTTGCAGTAGGGATATGATCAATGTCAGAGTACACACAGATGACATCATGGATGGTCCGTTTACTGAGCTATAGTGGCAGTCTAGTGATGAATTTCATACTAAGGTCTGCATGAACTTGGCTTGAGTATGTTTTAGTCATGTTTTGATATGTTTTACCCTTGGGAACATTAAGCAATATTGTGCTTCTGCTTGTATCGATTATCAAAGGGATTTGATAATGCGCGTGTAGCGGGTACTCTCAGTAAGCCTTATTGTGTTCCAACTTTGCATGTTTTACCTCTTCCCTGAATGTGTATACATTCTAAATGTCCACAGCCAGTCATTCTTCACGGGAAGGAAGTTTAAATGAAATCTGAGGGAAGTGATTGGTCAAGTGTCCAATGGTGATTGGGACACAGGGACGCAATACTTCGCCTGTACTTGAAAGGGGTTTCAAGTGACTGGACGACCCACACCTGAATTCACTTTGTGGTACTTGTCATGAGTGATTCAGGATGATAATATCAGTTCATCCTCATACTGGAGATGCATGTGTCTGCATCACTTTGGTTTGCTTTGCCCTAGTTGCTTTCAAACGCAGTCCGTAACTGGCTGTTATAAAGGGAGTAGCTGGGCAGAGTATGATCACTGCGGTGGGTAATGTAATCAAAGGAATTTGTTCCTATGCTTAGAGAGATATCCCTGGGGCCCTCGATGATTGGGCGTTGACATCAAAATGCATGGCCGTGCTCGAGTCTGCAATGATTTGGGTAATCGATTGCAACTTGTTTATTTTGGTCACCACCAATCTTGATCAAGAAACATAATCGTGAAGGATTGAGAATGACTTAGTACCATGTCTCGCCTTCGCAAGGATAACGCGAACAAAAGGATGGTTGATCACTTATCTATAGGGCCATTTCAAACCTTTGGGTTGTGAATTGGTACTTGTCTATGGGATGACATACCTCGTACTGACTTGGGGGCAGGGATGCCTTGCTAGAGGCCGCTCTCTGTCTGTGATATCTCTGGGTACGTTGTGTCATGTGCAAGTGGGAGTCTGTTGGTGTCTGCCCACTGACACAAGTACATTGGTGTTACTGCTGATGAAGTGCGAGCCTATTGGGTCACACACCAAGGATTGATCCCGCCAGCTTACTGATAAAGAGAGAAGGTCCAAAAATCAAATTGTTTGATTTTGGGGCTTCACGGCCGTGAGGGATGCTCCACGGGTCGTGAAGCCTAATGCCCTCACGTTTGACTCTACGACTCTCATACGGCTCGTGGAGTCTTCACAGGCGTGAGAGGTCGTGAAGGGGTCGTAGAGGATGACGCCCTCACGAGTCACTCGACGCGGCACGGGCCATGAAGGATTATGGCCAGTCGTGGCGCATTTTTGTCTTCACGGGCCGTGAGAGGCCGTGAAGGACCATCTGCATGAAATTCTCTTATTTCATTGGGCCATTTCATGGTCCAATGGGAGAGGGGCTTCAATTCCGGCCAAAAGGAGTCTTTGGGGTCTGGATCAGAAGAGAGAACATGCATGGGACTTTGAAACTCTCTCTCTAACTTCTCTCTTTGGTACCTACATGTAACACACACACAATATACACTAAGTGAGTAAGATCTTGAGTGTGGTGAGTGTTCTTGGTGCAAGAGGAGAAGCTTCAAGGGCTGTTCCAGAAGGTGAAGTCATGAGGGACGTTCACTTGATGGGGTACTAGCATACAGGGGTCAAAGCAACCTTGGTGTGGATCGACGATAGAGGAGATGCACTTGGATCTCTTGGTTGTCCCGATTTCGTATTTGCTACAGCCGTTTTTCGTGAAGGTAAGGAGGTATTTTCTGCCCTCCTTTGTTTCCTTTTAGTTGCAATTTGTGTTTTGTAGAAAGATCTCACTTTGGAACATGTATGGACCCGATTCTGTTAGGTTTTTGAACTTTTTTTTTGCTTCCGCTGTGCTTGTGTTCCATACCGTGTTCCAACAAAAAGCAACATGAAAGAACAGCAAAACATACCGGTAGAGCTCTCCACTGCGTGAATCACAGGAGCAGCATCAGCAGAAGCAGAGGCAGAATGTTCCGCTTCAGGAGTCTCTTCTTTCTGACCTTGTACATCCATAAGAGACATGTTCATCTGATCACCACCCTCATGTACACCAGGAGTAGGAGAAGAAGGACGATCGCGAGATCCCAAGTGAATTCAGAAGCAGAGCCCAAAGTGAGGTACCGTGTCAAAGATATCTCTGCAAAAGCAAAACAAGTATATAAGTCAAAATACAAAGACAACATAGGGCAAGATACGAAATATGACCCTCCTGTCCATGATAAATGGCAGGAACTCTGTGAGGGTCATCCCAATGCTGACTCAGACCAGCGAGCACCATTATGGACTCCGGGAATTCTCGGATCCTTATCCGAAGCCCATCCAATTGGGCATAAAGCTCCATATCCATGAACTGGTCACGGGGAACCTTAAAAATGCTCGGGAGTAAGTTTTCGCGAAAACCAGCCAAAGCGGCATGTTGCTGGGGGATTATACGATCAGAAACAAAGATAAAGCGCTCCCGCCAATATTTCAAGGAGGTACGGGGCTCAAAGAAAAGAGTCACACCCTGCCCCTTCTGACGGGGATCAAAGGTCAACCAACTTCCGCTCTTCAAAGGCCTATAATAATACAAAAAATAGGCGATATTAGGACGCCGCCCAAAAGAGGCACAAAGGGCAATGTAGTTTGTGACCTTACGCATTGCAGAAGGGTAAAGTTGACACAAGCCAACATGCAAATAAGACAGAAACCGGATAATGAAGGGATGCAAGGGAAATCGAACATTACAAATCTCCAAATAATGGCAATAAACTCCTACTTTGCCCGAAGGGGGCCTAACCAACACATCGTTGGCAGTAGGCTTCACCGGTTCATAATCCGAAAAAATGGGGACAATTCGACAGATGGCCTCAAATTGGGCATCCGACATACTACAGTAGGTACTATCAACACCGGGTACCACCATATCTACTTATGAAGAATTAGCGATAACACGCGAAAAACAAAAGATGAAAAAATGATTCGAAAAATCAGGCAAAGGAAGGAAACTACAAACCTCTAGGCATGGTCGAACGATTTCAGTAGATGAAATGGGGAAATAGCAACCAACGATCGAGGCGATAAAGCGACAAAGCGGAAGTTCCAGAGACGTTGGTTTAGGGATTTTTGAAAAACGAATGGAAACAGAGAAGAAGTGCGGGATAGGAAAGGGCATATATATATATAGGGAAATTTTCAAAAAATTAGTAAATCTGGGCCACACACGTGTCCAGCAGTTAGGACTAATCATAAGGCTAGGGGAGCACTACCTGACAACGACAGTTAGTCAGACGGCGCACTCAAGCGGAGTATTTATTAACTGCGCGACAAAATAGGGCGTATTAATCGCACGAATACAGGAGAGCAAAGACTTCAAGGGATCGCTAACAAAACTGCAACCCCGACAAGCTAAGGAAAGAAGACATAAAGAACAAGAGTCTGACAGCACACCACGAAATGTTGTACTATCAGACTGGGGAGACTTAATGGGGTAGGGCCCCAAACCTGATGCTTCGGAACCTACCACCATCCAGAAAGGAGTGTGTTCTGGAGCTGTATGCAGTTCCTCAGGAGTTCCAGAGGCCCCGACCTCCTGGAGCTGTAAGCAGTTCCGAAGTCCCCAACCTCCTACAGCTGTACGCTGCCAGGAGGAGCATCACCCCCTCTACTGTATATAGGCGGATCCCATATTCCCAAAAAGCAGACTTGCCTATCTATTCGCATTTAAGGATAAGTACGGAAGGACTGACATCCAAGTACGCTGGGCAGGCTTTTTAAGGATCCTTGTCCAGAAGATCCGCAACAAGTTCAATCATCATAAACAGCCAATTCTTGACACTTGGATAACCATCCAAGGGCTCATGTATGACTTTCCTTCATTATAAATAATGCACACATTTACACCATGAAACACATGTAGAAAACACATTCAAACACATACAATCCTCCACTCTTCTAACTTGAGCGTCAGAGAGGAATACGGGGATCAATCCCCGTCTTCCTTTAACGTTAGGTGTTAGCTGTTTTTACAGGATCCATCCCAAGACAAGATTCAACAACTGAAACACTCACGCATTGGGCTATCCCAGATAGAGTCGAATGCGCGATCATGTGGTAACAAGATTGTCTGATCTATTTTCTTTCAAAAATGGTATACTAGAAACCATATGCTTGGAAATGGTTTTATAAAATGACAAATTTCATTAAAATACAATGAACTTTATCTTAGTTATCAATATATACAATCAACTTTATTTTTAAAAAAATAATGCAACCAACTTTTATAATTCTCACATTGTATGCAACTTGTTGTATACTATGAAAGTTATGACAAAGTTCATTGTATACAATGATAACTAAACAGCAAACACATAAAAAAGTAGTTTGCATACAATAAGAGGATTATGAAAGTTAATTGTATTATTTAAAAAAAAATTAAAGTTGGTTGTATACAATAATAACTAAGACAAAGTTCAATGCATTTCTATACAGTTTGCCCTTTATAAAACCATGTGCCTTAGCATAGAAAAACTTGCAACAATATATATATATATATATATATATATATATATATATATATATTTGTATTATTTAATTAGTAATTAATATTTTTTACTTTATTTATAATACTAAATATTATAATATAGAAATACAAAATAGTTAATAAAACAATCCGTATTCATAATATAACATCCACAAAATTTTTTATTATTAATCTTTACGTGATATAATTTTTATGCAAATTAAGTTTAAAAATGTACACTTATAATATCAACATGTTTTATACCAATTAACTTTAACTTTGTATTGATAAATGATAATGATTGTTTATAATCATATTTAGGTTCTTTGTCATGATGAGATCAATAATGTTAGGTTAAACTTATTTATTTGATTTCAAGTATGTTACAGTTTTTTTCTATATTTGCAATAACATAAGATAACGTATTATAATTATTTTTTTCGCCTTTCAAAAAAAATAATTATTTTTTTCGATTTTAATTTTCAGTGATCATCTTGATTGTGATGATTGAGATCATTTTTGAAGAATGATATATATTGGAGGCGTTCAAAATTAAAATATTGGATATTATCTTAGTTTTCTATTGTTCGAAATTAAACTTTTCATCTATCACATGACATTACGGGACTGGTTGTTAAAACAGAATGATTAAACATAAAATTATCCTATTTGTAGCTATGTGTTATAAAATAAGTTTTATTTATATACGTTCTAAAAGATAATGTATTAAAAAACAAATTTTACTTATAAAAGTTCTTGAAACCTACCCGGGCACCGCACGGGTATTAAACTAGTTCCATATGCAAGAGGTTGATCGTTGATTTAGGTGTCGTTTGTTTATTGAGAGGCTCTAAGATTAAATCTGAATATCATGTCTGAACAATAGAGATGATTTTGCTTGTTTATGGTTAGATATCATGTCTGAATATGTAAATGGTTGTAATGTCTGTTTTATAACATTTTATATTCGACTGTTACATATATAACTTAATTAATAAACTTTCCTAATTATAAAGTAAACAACAAACACATAAAAAAGTAGTTTACATGGCGATACTATGTTTTGGAGATAATGTCTTGATTTAGCTTGGATAGAAGCGTAAATTGAGAATTATTCGTCCATAAGAATATGGGATATTTAAAGAAGTTCGTGGAATACAAGAAATATGAGTATATGTTCTTGGGGTGATGTAATTAGAAGAAGCTTAAAGTGAGGTTCTACTCTTGTGATGGCTTCTACTTTAAAGGATAACCGCCGATCTTGATTGGGGTTTATGATCCTTCTTAATATGGTGTTGTTAATTTACGTGTTTATTAAAGCATCGTTGACTCTATTGGGTTCTTTTGAGACAATGAGGGTACGATGTCGTATACACGTTAATTTTGTGAACCAAGCATTATTTGCCTTATTGGGTTCTTTTGAAACATTGAAGGTATAACTGCTTGGACAAATGATCAAAATCCCATCAACGCACACTTTAGAAGTGGTTGGTTGTAGCAAGGATGTGATCATTGAGAACTAAGCATCGCTGACTCTATTGAGATCTTTTAAGACAATGAGAGTACGATGGCTTATGCACATTAATTTGAGATCCGAGCGTTGTTTACCTTATTGGGTTATTTTGAAACAATGAAGGTATAACGGCTTGGATAAATGATCAAAATCCCATCAACGCACACTTTAGAAGTGGTTGGTTGCAGTAGGGATATGATCAATGTCAGAGTACACACAGATGACATCATGGATGGTCCGTTTACTGAGCTATAGTGGCAGTCTAGTGATGAATTTCATACTAAGGTTTGCATGAACTTGGCTTGAGTATGTTTTAGTCATGTTTTGATATGTTTTACCCTTGGGAACATTAAGCAATATTGTGCTTCTGCTTGTATCGATTATCAAAGGGATTTGATAATGCGCGTGTAGCGGGTACTCTCAGTAAGCCTTATTGTGTTCCAACTTTGCATGTTTTACCTCTTCCCTGAATGTGTATACATTCTAAATGTCCACAGCCAGTCATTCTTCACGGGAAGGAAGTTTGAATGAAATCTGAGGGAAGTGATTGGTCAAGTGTCCAATGGTGATTGGGACACAGGGACGCAATACTTCGCCTGTACTTGAAAGGGGTTTCAAGTGACTGGACGACCCACACCTGAATTCACTTTGTGGTACTTGTCATGAGTGATTCAGGATGATAATATCAGTTCATCCTCATACTGGAGATGCATGTGTCTGCATCACTTTGGTTTGCTTTGCCCTAGTTGCTTTCAAACGCAGTCCGTAACTGGCTGTTATAAAGGGAGTAGCTGGGCAGAGTATGATCACTGCGGTGGGCAATGTAATCAAAGGAATTTGTTCCTCTGCTTAGAGAGATATCCCTGGGGCCCTCGATGATTGGGCGTTGACATCAAAATGCATGGCCGTGCTCGAGTCTGCAATGATTTGGGTAATCGATTGCAACTTGTTTATTTTGGTCACCACCAATCTTGATCAAGAAACATAATCGTGAAGGATTGAGAATGACTTAGTACCATGTCTCGCCTTCGCAAGGATAACGCGAACAAAAGGATGGTTGATCACTTATCTATAGGGCCATTTCAAACCTTTGGGTTGTGAATTGATACTTGTCTATGGGATGACATTCCTCGTACTAACTTGGGGGCAGGGATGCCTTGCTAGAGGCCGCTCTCTGTCTGTGATATCTCTGGGTACGTTGTGTCATGTGCAAGTGGGAGTCTGTTGGTGTCTGCCCACTGACACAAGTACATTGGTGTTACTGCTGATGAAGTGCGAGCCTATTGGGTCACACACCAAGGATTGATCCCGCCAGCTTACTGATAAAGAGAGAAGGTCCAAAAATCAAATTGTTTGATTTTGGGGCTTCACGGCCGTGAGGGATGCTCCACGGGTCGTGAAGCCTAATGCCCTCACGTTTGACTCTACGACTCTCATACGGCTCGTGGAGTCTTCACAGGCGTGAGAGGTCGTGAAGGGGTCGTAGAGGATGACGCCCTCACGAGTCACTCGACGCGGCACGGGCCGTGAAGGATTATGGCCAGTCGTGGCGCATTTTTGTCTTCACGGGCCGTGAGAGGCCGTGAAGGACCATCTGCATGAAATTCTCTTATTTCATTGGGCCATTTCGTGGTCCAATGGGAGAGGGGCTTCTATTCCGGCCAAAAGGAGTCTTTGGGGTCTGGATCAGAAGAGAGAACATGCATGGGACTTTGAAACTCTCTCTCTAACTTCTCTCTTTGGTACCTACATGTAACACACACACAATATACACTAAGTGAGTAAGATCTTGAGTGTGGTGAGTGTTCTTGGTGCAAGAGGAGAAGCTTCAAGGGCTGTTCCAGAAGGTGAAGTCATGAGGGACGTTCACTTGATGGGGTACTAGCATACAGGGGTCAAAGCAACCTTGGTGTGGATCGACGATAGAGGAGATACACTTGGATCTCTTGGTTGTCCCGATTTCGTATTTGCTACAGCCGTTTTTCGTGAAGGTAAGGAGGTATTTTCTGCCCTCCTTTGTTTCCTTTTAGTTGCAATTTGTGTTTTGTAGAAAGATCTCACTTTGGAACATGTATGGACCCGATTCTGTTAGGTTTTTGAACTTTTTTTTTGCTTCCGTTGTGCTTGTGTTCCATACCGTGTTCCAACAAAAAGCAACATGAAAGAACAGCAAAACATACCGGTAGAGCTCTCCACTGCGTGAATCACAGGAGCAGCATCAGCAGAAGCAGAGGCAGAATGTTCCGCTTCAGGAGTCTATTCTTTCTGACCTTGTACATCCATAAGAGACATGTTCATCTGATCACCACCCTCATGTACAGCAGGAGTAGGAGAAGAAGGACGATCGCGAGATCCCAAGTGAATTCAGAAGCAGAGCCCAAAGTGAGGTATCGTGTCAAAGATATCTCTGCAAAAGCAAAACAAGTATATAAGTCAAAATACAAAGACAACATAGGGCAAGATACGAAATATGACCCTCCTGTCCATGATAAATGGCAGGAACTCTGTGAGGGTCATCCCAATGCTGACTCAGACCAGCGAGCACCATTATGGACTCCGGGAATTCTCGGATCCTTATCCGAAGCCCATCCAATTGGGCATAAAGCTCCATATCCATGAACTGGTCACGGGGAACCTTAAAAATGCTCGGGAGTAAGTTTTCGCGAAAACCAGCCAAAGCGGCATGTTGCTGGGGGATTATACGATCAGAAACAAAGATAAAGCGCTCCCGCCAATATTTCAAGGAGGTACGGGGCTCAAAGAAAAGAGTCACACCCTGCCCCTTCTGACGGGGATCAAAGGTCAACCAACTTCCGCTCTTCAAAGGCCTATAATAATACAAAAAATAGGCGATATTAGGACGCCGCCCAAAAGAGGCACAAAGGGCAATGTAGTTTGTGACCTTACGCATTGCAGAAGGGTAAAGTTGACACAAGCCAACATGCAAATAAGACAGAAACCGGATAATGAAGGGATGCAAGGGAAATCGAACATTACAAATCTCCAAATAATGGCAATAAACTCCTACTTTGCCCGAAGGGGGCCTAACCAACACATCGTTGGCAGTAGGCTTCACCGGTTCATAATCCGAAAAAATGGGGACAATTCGACAGATGGCCTCAAATTGGGCATCCGACATACTACAGTAGGTACTATCAACACCGGGTACCACCATATCTACTTATGAAGAATTAGCGATAACACGCGAAAAACAAAAGATGAAAAAATGATTCGAAAAATCAGGCAAAGGAAGGAAACTACAAACCTCTAGGCATGGTCGAACGATTTCAGTAGATGAAATGGGGAAATAGCAACTAACGATCGAGGCGATAAAGCGACAAAGCGGAAGTTCCAGAGACGTTGGTTTAGGGATTTTTGAAAAACGAATGGAAACAGAGAAGAAGTGCGGGATAGGAAAGGGCATATATATATATAGGGAAATTTTCAAAAAATTAGTAAATCTGGGCCACACACGTGTCCAGCAGTTAGGACTAATCATAAGGCTAGGGGAGCACTACCTGACAACGACAGTTAGTCAGACGGCGCACTCAAGCGGAGTATTTATTAACTGCGCGACAAAATAGGGCGTATTAATCGCACGAATACAGGAGAGCAAAGACTTCAAGGGATCGCTAACAAAACTGCAACCCCGACAAGCTAAGGAAAGAAGACATAAAGAACAAGAGTCTGACAGCACACCACGAAATGTTGTACTATCAGACTGGGGGGACTTAATGGGGTAGGGCCCCAAACCTGATGCTTCGGAACCTACCACCATCCAGAAAGGAGTGTGTTCTGGAGCTGTATGCAGTTCCTCAGGAGTTCCAGAGGCCCCGACCTCCTGGAGCTGTAAGCAGTTCCGAAGTCCCCAACCTCCTACAGCTGTACGCTGCCAGGAGGAGCATCACCCCCTCTACTGTATATAGGCGGATCCCATATTCCCAAAAAGCAGACTTGCCTATCTATTCGCATTTAAGGATAAGTACGGAAGGACTGACATCCAAGTACGCTGGGCAGGCTTTTTAAGGATCCTTATCCAGAAGATCCGCAACAAGTACAATCATCATAAACAGCCAATTCTTGACACTTGGATAACCATCCAAGGGCTCATGTATGACTTTCCTTCATTATAAATAATGCACACATTTACACCATGAAACACATGTAGAAAACACATTCAAACACATACAATCCTCCACTCTTCTAACTTGAGCGTCAGAGAGGAATACGGGGATCAATCCCCGTCTTCCTTTAACGTTAGGTGTTAGCTGTTTTTACAGGATCCATCCCAAGACAAGATTCAACAACTGAAACACTCACGCATTGGGCTATCCCAGATAGAGTCGAATGCGCGATCATGTGGTAACAAGATTGTCTGATCTATTTTCTTTCAAAAATGGTATACTAGAAACCATATGCTTGGAAATGGTTTTATAAAATGACAAATTTCATTAAAATACAATGAACTTTATCTTAGTTATCAATATATACAATCAACTTTATTTTTAAAAAAATAATGCAACCAACTTTTATAATTCTCACATTGTATGCAACTTGTTGTATACTATGAAAGTTATGACAAAGTTCATTGTATACAATGATAACTAAACAGCAAACACATAAAAAAGTAGTTTGCATACAATAAGAGGATTATGAAAGTTAATTGTATTATTTAAAAAAAAATTAAAGTTGGTTGTATACAATAATAACTAAGACAAAGTTCAATGCATTTCTATACAGTTTGCCCTTTATAAAACCATGTGCCTTAGCATAGAAAAACTTGCAACAATATATATATATATATATATATATATATATATATATATATATTTGTATTATTTAATTAGTAATTAATATTTTTTACTTTATTTATAATACTAAATATTATAATATAGAAATACAAAATAGTTAATAAAACAATCCGTATTCATAATATAACATCCACAAAATTTTTTATTATTAATCTTTACGTGATATAATTTTTATGCAAATTAAGTTTAAAAATGTACACTTATAATATCAACATGTTTTATACCAATTAACTTTAACTTTGTATTGATAAATGATAATGATTGTTTATAATCATATTTAGGTTCTTTGTCATGATGAGATCAATAATGTTAGGTTAAACTTATTTATTTGATTTCAAGTATGTTACAGTTTTTTTCTATATTTGCAATAACATAAGATAACGTATTATAATTATTTTTTTCGCCTTTCAAAAAAAATAATTATTTTTTTCGATTTTAATTTTCAGTGATCATCTTGATTGTGATGATTGAGATCATTTTTGAAGAATGATATATATTGGAGGCGTTCAAAATTAAAATATTGGATATTATCTTAGTTTTCTATTGTTCGAAATTAAACTTTTCATCTATCACATGACATTACGGGACTGGTTGTTAAAACAGAATGATTAAACATAAAATTATCCTATTTGTAGCTATGTGTTATAAAATAAGTTTTATTTATATACGTTCTAAAAGATAATGTATTAAAAAACAAATTTTACTTATAAAAGTTCTTGAAACCTACCCGGGCACCGCACGGGTATTAAACTAGTTCCATATGCAAGAGGTTGATCGTTGATTTAGGTGTCGTTTGTTTATTGAGAGGCTCTAAGATTAAATCTGAATATCATGTCTGAACAATAGAGATGATTTTGCTTGTTTATGGTTAGATATCATGTCTGAATATGTAAATGGTTGTAATGTCTGTTTTATAACATTTTATATTCGACTGTTACATATATAACTTAATTAATAAACTTTCCTAATTATAAAGTAAAGTACTAATAACAAATATCAAACCATAATAATATAGTGAATTAAAATCAAAATAGATAGAAGGAGTTATCCAGCAACGTGCAACGCCCGACTGCGAGCGCGAAAGGTGCCTAGACTACTATAGAAGTAGATGCTGACGTGAATTATTGAATAAATTAGTTTAATTGGTAAAGTATAATTAAACATAAATTCTCTTAAGATGTTATATTTATTTATTAAAAAGTTTAAAGTGGTTTTTTAATCTTAATTAAAAAAAAACACTTATTTCTTAAATTCAAAAACAAATGACCCCTTAGTCACCGACTTGCTTAATTCTTTGGTTCTTTAACTCGACTTTGAGGTAAGTCGAATATGTAACTCTATTTGTATTGATTTTGTTTACTTATTCGTTACCTTCAACCAGTGGCGAATCTAGAATAAAAAACTACGTGGTTCACTATTTAAGTTAAACCGATAAAATGACCGAGTCAACTAAATTTGTTTCGGGTCGGGTCATTACAATTAAAATCTAAACAATTACCCAATATAGATATTAAAGTTTTTACAATTATATCCGTCGAGGTCTTATACCTTCATTTATTATTTTTTCGCCTATCTTTGTTGTTCCGGAATCATTTACACATGAATTAGATTCTCCTTTCATTTTAAAAAACTTGAACAAGGACATGCTACAAAAAATCTGAAAGTACAATTTAGATTTTAATATAAAATATACTTCATAAAATTCTGGTCATTCAAGGGCATGTGATGGCCGAGCCAAAACATGTTCTCTCGTCGACCTTTTGCCGTTCAAAAAAAAAATTTAGTATAAAATCAAATATAATTAACATTATACGTAGTACATCATCTCTATCTCTATTTACATTATAACAAACAAATACAATACATCTGAATTTAAATGTAAATGTACAATACTAAGTCAGAAAGTCTTGGTTACTCATTACACAAGCAATGTCAATACTCATTACATGATAGTGTAGCATTACTTTGCTACAAAGATGTCAGTACTCATTACCTAGTACTCTAGTAGGCATCTAACATTTAAACTTATTTATTTCTTCCTTTTGCCTTCCCACTTCCTCATTCGACCATTACCAAATACAAATTTCAAACCCAGTCAAACAGGATATTTAAATAGCAGTCAAGCACATCTCTGTTTAGTGTTTACTATCGCCGGTGAAAAGAAGCTTAAGAAGAATATTTGAACAAACCTCGGTTGAAAACTGAAAAGAGATATCTTGAACAATCAGTTTAACTGTTACACGCCTGCATATCGATCTTGAAGACGAGAGCAAAACCTTGCAATCGGCCGATGGGGTCATGGGGGAGAAGATGAGTCGAGAATCAGGGCAACAACGCGCGCAAGATTTGGTTTTTCCCCTTTTTTAGGTTGGGTTATTCTACGACGAGTTATAATTTCGGGTCCTCAAAATTTTAATTTATAATATTTATTTCATTTTATCCTTCAACACTAGAAGGTAGGTCCTTTAACATTTACAAGGTAGTTCCTGAAATTTTTTAGTTTATAACTTCTAAAAGAAATTTAAAAAATAGGTAGGTCCTAGGAACTACCAAGTCTCTATGTAAATTCGTGCATGCCTTCAACTCGACTTTATGAGTCTACTCTCTCCTGTGTTTTATATTATGATATAGTTGTCTATCAAATATTAAGTAAATAGAAATAAAAATAAAAGGATTCACTGTTTCTTGTTTTAAAAAACCAAAACAAAATAATAATAATAATAATAATAATAATAATAATAAAAGTTATAATAAAATAAACAAAGGTATCCACGTAGATGGTAGACCAACAATTTCAAGTTCTTCGATTTTTAAAGCACAGTGCTGGTAGCTGGATTTCGTGCCCTAGCTACTAAAATTTCGAGTAAAATTTGTGGCTTCTTTCCTTACGATCATAATTCAAAAGAAGAAAAACTGAAGGAGATGGATTGGTGGGTTTCTATGCCAAAGGTCGAGTTGCATGCCCACCTTAATGGGTCCATCAGAAATTCAACTTTACTGTATGCTTTCTCTTGCTCAGTAATTTGTTTTCATTGCAGAAGAACTGATACATTATTATTGTAATACAGATAATGATGTTGTGATTGTATATAACTATTTGCACATACACTCACTAAAATGATTAATTGCCTCAACTCAGATGAGTAGAACTGTTTCACATTTGTCATGAGCATAATATGTGGTTTTGATGTTGAATTTTGAATAAACATTGTAATTCAGCTTGAGGTTGATTTATTTTTGTGTATTCTGTTGATTATATGTTATAAACATGTATTTTTCTAACTATTTTGAAGCTGAATTCCCAAATTGTGAACAGAGAACTTGCTAGAGAATTGGGTGAGAAAGGAACCATTGTTTTTTCTGATTTTGAGCATGTTATAAGGAAAAGTATGCCTTCTTTTGCGCATTTCTTTCTTACATTTCTTAATATTGTCTACTGATTTCATATGTGCAAATTTCCGAGAAAGGTAAACTAAATATCGAAATTTGACAATAAAATAACGTCCATTTTTTTTACCAAGAAAGGATCATAAATTTTGATTTCTAACAAAAATGGGAATCTTGATCAATTAACCTAGATTTTTAGCATTTCATGATACTCTTTTTTGTAACCAATTGAAACTTATAATCTCTTTCTATGCAAAATTAAAATTTACAATCCTTTCTTATAACAAATTATAATTTATAATCCTTTCTCGGCACAAAGAATTACACGTTACCTTTATTGACAAATTTTGATATATATGTTACCTTTCTCATCCATTTACCCATTTCATAATTCTCATATCTTTCTTGCAACCAAAATTTTATTCATTTCCCAATATTAGATGACCGATCACTACGTGAAGTGTTCAAGTTGTTTGATCTGATTCATATCGTTACCACCGACCACAAAACGATAACACGAATTACTAAAGAAGTATGGTAATTTCTAGTTTAATATAGTTTTCTTTCTTTAACTTTTATTAATTATTATTATTATTTTAAGAATCCATGATCATCTTATCCTGTTTTCCCTCATTTTCGATAGGTTGTTGAAGATTTTGCAGCTGAGAATGTGGTTTACTTGGAGTTAAGAACAACTCCAAAGGTACATGAACATTAAAACTTTTTACCTAAATAAATGCATACTTTGATTATGTGGAAAGGTAGAAATTAAAAATAAAACAAAATTTTTGTTGTGGCATCCCTTAAATGATGTTTTAATACGTGCATACTCCGATTGAAAATCTTAGATCCCGCATGAAATATTTAGTTGGTAGCTAAAAGGTATCAAGTTCATATTTTTTTTGCTTACACTTATGAATATCTATCTTTATCCCAAACTAGGGAAACTTCTACCAATACCACAGGTGTAAATTTGGACCCATTTATCTGTAAACAGCTCAATCAAAGTATGTTTTATCACTACATCTCAAATGGGTAAAATAAGTTAAGCTAAAGGATCTACCTAAAAACAAATTAAGTCAAATGGGTGAAAGTGAAACTAGTCAAACGGATTTCAACCAAATTGTATGCAAATGCAGAACAAGATCCTGAATCACTTGGTTAAAATAAGATTAGATTACTCTGGGTAATAATATATATAGTGTGTATAAATTATAATCATATTTATCACATAAGTTATTTGTAATGTTTTGGCGAATAGAAAAAAGAGTTTGTGGGTTGGCCCAACCCAACCAGACATGTTTTGACCAATGTTGAAAAGTTATCTATCCTGACCCTGTTATCGAACTTGTATACAGAGAAATGACTCGATAGGTATGAGCAAGAAGTCATATATGGAAGCTGTTGTCGAGGGTTTAAGATCGGTGAATAATAATCTTGACATGAACTTTTCTTCTAAAAACTGTGAGGAAGGCTCTAGAACCTCAGGGAAGATATATGTTCGACTTCTGCTCAGCATTGATCGCCGTGAATCTTCAGCATCTGCAATGGAAACCGTATGTTTTTGTGGAACTTATCTTCAAACAATGACAAGTTTTTTTTTTTTTTTTTTAATTATCAAAAGCCTATAACTTTTTGTCCTTGAAATGGCAATGGTCTAGGTTAACCTTGCTTTGGAAATGAGGGACATGGGTGTCGTTGGAATTGATCTTTCTGGCAATCCAACTGTTGGTGAATGGTAACAATACAACTTCTATATCTTTTGCATTTCACTTCTCTTGTGGTTCTGTCAAGAGTCCGTTTTGGTAATTCTACAACTTCTATAACTTTTTGTTTGGTTTGATAATAGTTTGTTTTGATATTCTAATTTGGTGATTTTAGCACCATCTAATGACATCAGTAATAATCTGTAACGAGTTGTTGGTAAGCGATCAATTTGTGCTCAATTACCAAATCAGCACATCAACACGAAATATAATTACCAAAACAAGTCAAAGAAAGGAATAATTACCAAGGGCTTTCTGTTACACTTCATTAGTTCATTGTGCTTAATTACACGAAATATCTTTAAGACTCAATTTGAAATTTTCAGGGCGACATTCTTCCCCGCTTTAAAGTTTGCTACAGAACAAGGGCTTTCTGTTACACTTCATTGTGGCGAGGTCCTTTTCTTTAACTAGAATATATGTTTATCTACCATGAACAAACATAACGGATTCGTGTCAGAACTCTTTATTTCTAAAATGTGGCATTTTCTTTTCCATCTTTTTTATAGTTAATAATGTATTGACTATTGAGTATGACCATGGAAAATAATTTTTAAAGATATTAATTTATTATTTTCATAATACGAAATAATAGGTTGTAAACAGTTATATGCACTTGAAGTTACTTCCTACACTTCCATGTTTAAGAAGTCCATGTGCTGAAAACCAAACATTAAAACCAAAGTTTATAGTAATTAATTATAGAAAATAATTATTTATCCTTATAAAGGTCTGTAAAAGAATTAATCACAAACTTAAAGGACTAAAAGTGTAACTTATAAAATTTCGAAAGTACCAATCACCTATGTATTTTAAAAAGTTAAAAGACTAAACTTGTAGTACGGAGTATATAACAAGCCATAAGGAACTATTTACTCAAGACTTACTTAACATAAGTACTTCATAGTAAACGGTTTTCCCTGTTCAGGTTATCCGGGGAGGGGGAGGGCGAGTCTTTGAGTCACATGTACGCGGCCTAAACGGGGTATCCCCGTGACCGTTTCCTTACCCCTCCCTGGCCACCCTCAAGATGTTTACCTAGTGAGGTTTGAACGCGTGACCTCTTGGAAGACCGGGACGCCTTACTACTAGGCCACCTTGGTGGTAAAAACATAAGTACTTCATAGTCTCTCTATATAAGAAAGTTATTAAATTTGCATCTTTTAGTAATAGATTATGAACTAGTTACCTTCTCTAAAAACCACCTCTGTAAACCTAATTATACACCATGACATAAAATATTAAAATAGTGAGAACCTTAAATTAAATGAGAATAGGAGACTCAATCCCAGCCATCGAATTCCCCCTCTTTTAATGTCATTGCTCACCCATGAATTCCTCACAATCACCCTGCCACACTCTATCCCTTCACGCTCTCCATCCATGAATTCCACTTACAAAATGAACGGCTAAGATTGAGTCTCTCATTTAAACCTTCCCCTATTAAAATAAACACCATTTATATTTATTTTTAATACTATATTATTGTAATGAAGACCAAGTCCCTCATAATCTGAATTCCTGATCATCTAATTGGATTGAAATAATGTGAAGCTAGTAATGATATAATTAAAATTTTATGTGAAAACGTTCTAATAACATCTTAGATTATTGTAACTAGTTTGTTTGCACAACATAGTGTTTTTAGGTACCTAATCCGGTTGAAATCCGAGAAATGCTTGACTTTCATCCTGGTAGAATTGGGCATGCTTGTTGCTTTCAAGATGAAGAATGGACAATACTGAAATCATCCGGAATCCCTGTACGTTTATTTTAATTCTATTTTAATGATATGTTTGTTTATTATGTTTTCTAAAATTATTTCGTTGTGCATATGCATAGGTTGAAATATGTTTAACTTCCAACATCCGAACGGAGACAATATCTACCCTCGATGTTCATCATTTTGGTTAGTTGATCTTTTTCATGCTTTTAATGTGGGTGCAAATAGATTCTTGTACTTGCAAATGGATGGATTATGTTTCATCTTATACGGGTCAAATTAAAAAGTTGGCTAGAAAATGTTAATGCATTTTCTTAATTGTTTTATTCTGTAACGCCCCAAAAAAAAAATTTTAAATAAGTAAAACGAAGACGAAATGCATTTCACAATCAACAATATATCTGTATCGAGCGGTTCACAAAACTTAACGAGGTCCCGCACCCGGAACTACACGTTGTAAGGTATCTTCGAATAAAAGTACAGATATAGTTTAAATAAAAATATTTAAAGATAAAACAGCGGAAACATGAAAACGATGAGCTATCTTCACAGTGCCAGAGCTTCCCCATAGTTTGGTCCTGAAAAAAGTAAATCCACAACGGTAAGCATAAAGCTTAGCGAACATACTAACTTACACACCACACTAGGTATGCATATATCGTACTTCACAGATCAATCCATGTTCACATATTCATCATATTCATTTCACATAATACCGACTCAGTGCACTGGACGATTTCACCTTTGGGTCACAGCCGACTACCCAATCCGCACAAAGGGTTTCACCACTATGTCTGACTGTGCCCGAGTTACGTTTTCACTCACACAACGTAACCCTTCACATCACATCAAGCACACACATCACATTTACACATATATACAACATATACATCACTAATATCATGTATAAGTTAGTGGACTCACCTGGTCCGCAGCACAGATATAAGCAGCAGATTTCACAAGTCTGAACACCTATAACGTCCAATAGCGAGGACCTACAATATGCATATCTCATTGAATCAATAATTTAATTCCCTTTATCGCACGACTCTTTAACTTATAAGTCCTATAGCGGTCTCACATTCGGGTCGGACCTCCCTATATTGGATCTCCCCTCGAATCGTTCCACTCAAGAAAACATAACCTCTTACTCAAACTGACCCGCACTTGCAAGGCCTAACTTAGTCATCTCATAACTTGGGCCGGTCCAAGGCCCAGTCGCACACTTCCCAACTATGTATACCTAAGTCGGGCCAATCCTACTTACTTTATAATTATCACCAGTCTAACAAGAATATATATATATATATATATATATATATATATATATATATATATATATATGAATATGTATATATAATATGCATAATACACACACACACATATATATATAGTGGAGGGTTCATGCGAGAACCGTTGTTAGTGCGAGAACCGCGAGAACCAATCTCAGCCGTTCCTTGGATATGGGAAGTATCATGGATGGAGAGCGGTGGAGGGATAGGGTGTGGCAGAGTGCATGAGAGGAATTCATGGGTGGACAATGACATTGAAGGAGGGGGAATTGGACGGCTTAGATTGGTTCTCGCGGTTCTCGCGCTAACAACGGTTCTCGCATGAACTTTTGTCTATATATATATATATATATATATATATATATATATATATATATACATATATATATATATATATACATATATATATATATATATACATATCAATATAAATACGTACATATATACATATATATAAATACATGTACCTATAAATATTCATCCAACAATTAACTATATCCTCATATGCTTAGTCTCATGTAGGGATGAGCGCGGTTCCAAAACCGGACCGGACCGGACCGAACCCGATTGGAACCGAATCCGAAAATGGCTAAAAAGAAGAACCGAGAACCGCACCGTTTTAGTATAAGCGGTTCCGGTTCCGGTTCCGGTTCCGGTTCCGGTCCGGTTTTTCGGTTCAAAAACCCGAAAATTTTGATACCTCCATTAAAACTTTCTATATCAAAGATTTCATGCTACAAATTTACATGCAAAAAAAATATAAACCAAGTTTGGTTAACGTATGGCAATTGTTGTAACTTTAGAGAATTTATATATCATATTATGACGTCTAATCCATGATTCCATTCTATGTTTAATCACCAAAAGAAACATTAAAAGTATGTTGTACAACCCAAAAAACCACTATCTTACATTGATCATGTATCATCCATTTTACATTCCAAAAAAACAAATCAAACATCCACCGTTCCCTTTCCTTTATCTTTTCCATCTTCTTCTTGTTTTGCATCTTCTATCTTTATATAAAAACAAAGAAAAGATAGTTAGTATGTAACAAATACCCAAGAAATTCTATGAAAATGGAAACTAATTACCCATTTTAAAAGTGATTATAATATGATAATTAACTATAAAGTAAATTTATTGTTTAAAACATTAAGCTGCTAATTTTTCTAACTAGGTTACTAATGTGGTATCATGGATTGTAAAGTGATATCATGGATTGTCATTATAAAGTGGTATCTTGAATTGTAAGCTGCTAATTAACTAAGTTTCTACATTTTAAAAGTGATTATAATAACATTTGGCATTGTTTAAGAAAAACATTAAAAGAGATGAGTGATTATGAAGATCAAATACAAACTTACTTGAGTATCTTCCATGCTTGAGGGAGCCCAGTTGTCCATCAATGATAATGAGAGGATTAGGGATGACGAAAACTTGAAGAAATATTAGGGATTTAGGGATGACGAAATCTTGAGTACGTTAACGGTTAATCCACAAACGCAGAAGGGGGACGAAGTGACGAACACAAGAGGGTGGGAGGGTAGAAGTCGATGCAGGTTTAGGACTCTAGGAGGGTTTCTTGTTTATTAAGGATAAGATTATTTGAAATCTCTAATTAAAATGTGACATGCCTTTTAATATTCCGGTCCGGTTCCGGGTAAAAAACCGATTTTATTGGAATCGGAACCGGAACCGAAAGAACCGTACCCGAAAAAACAGAAAAGCTGGAACCGAGAACCGCCCCGCTTATGTACAATTCGGTTCGGTTTCGGGCCGGTTCTGGTTCGGTACCGGTTCGGTTCGGTCCATACGGTTAATATGCTCATCCCTAGTCTCATGTACTATTAAAGGCCCATAAAAATCAAATGACTAAATAGAGTCCAAGGCCCAATAATTAATCACTTTCTCTAATTTAATATCATAAGCCCAACCAACACCACTTAACCCTCTTGGTCCAACTATAACCTAGGCCCACCAAAAGCCCAACACATGATACAAATAACCGTAGCAGGTGCTAACCCTGCTTCTCCTTGCTTCTAGCCGCCGACAAACACCCCTGCCAGAGATCGGCGACCCCTTGCCGGCGGCTGGCTTCCGACAGCCAGGCACCGTCGTCTTCGACGACCTACGCTCACACACACACACACACTGACGCACACACAAGAACCCTGTTCTCGATATTAACAACCCTTCCCTGGTCCTTTTCTCCGTTCGTCTTCTCCGACTGGGTTCACCAGCGGCGGGTTCCGGCCGCAGCACACACACGAACGCACGCTCACACACTTGCACACACACACACACACACACCGTCGCACAGTCGCACACACACACTGACTATTCCGACAACGCATGCACACACCTACACTCTGTCTTCACCGACGACAGACACACACACACACATACTATGTTCTCTTCGGCCCACACACACAACCACTGATCTCTACGGTTCCTAGGCTAGGGCTCGACGATCAGAAGGGTTCTCGGTTCTACCTCTAAGCTCTAACAGAGCAACTCGGAAAACCCTTAAAAACTCTATCTCAACGACTTAAATAGGATTATAAGTTCATATTGGAGTAAAGGGAGTGTTACCTGATGAGTTCTCCTCGAAAAACGGCGATCGGCGGTGGTCCACGGCAAAGATGCGACGGCCAGCGGCGGAGGTGTGGTTGCCGGAGCAGCTACGGCTGCTGAGCAGTGGCCGGCAACAGTAGCCTCGAGACTTGCAGTCCTTTTTGAAACTTGTGTCTAGATTGGTGTGCCCTAATAATATTATAATATACCTATATATATAATCCTACTTTCTTTTCTATTTGAATTCTAACCTAACTAAAATAATCTTCGAGCCCAATTACAACACTTAATTGTGTCTATCTGATTGGCCCAGCACCACTTAAATTAAAGCCCACAATGAATAACCCCAAATCTTTTAGTTTGCAACATATTTAAGCCCAAGACTTCCTTTAATAATAATAATTGTATTAATTTTCTAAAAGCCCACCATATCAATTTACTAAACCAAGAGTTCAAATTAATTCATCGTCTAAACACTTAAACCCAATATTAACTTAATCTAATAATCCATACTCACTTATTATTAATACACTAATATAGTACTGACATAAATCATAATTAATAAGCCAAATAAATGTCCACTTGATGCTATTTTGAAAAATGGATATTACATATTCAAGACTTTAAATGATTTAGAATATTGTTGTTTTTGTAATCGTATTTAACGTATTCAAAATTATTTTAATAACCTTTTAAAACTTCAAAATACTCCTTTTTTCCAAATAAACAATATAATCTTTTTAGAATTCTAAAACTATGTTAATATTTAATACCTTTTAACCCTTTTCGTTCCAATTAAACAAACTTAGCGCATAACTTTATGCATTTATTTGTTTGAATTCTTTATTCTGCAGTTCAATTATGATTAAATTGCTTATATGGGTAAATAGAGTGTTTCAATAATTAATCACAATTAAATTATATATCCAAATAAATAATTTAATTGTAATTAATTGATTGAAATTTAAACTATATATATCCAAATAATTAATTTAAAATTATAACAATCTTTTACGCATATTTATTTACAAGTTATATAACAATTTTACACGTTATTAATTTGAAGTTCCGGAAGGATATGAACTAAAATTTCAAAGTCCAGAGCAATGATATTGACATAATTTTGAAGTTTGTACAACGAGTTTGTTTTAAAGTTCATCTTCTAAACTAATGTTCAGTTAACAATAATAAGATTTCAAAGATGCAATATTGTTTGTTTACAGCCGAGCTTTACAAGGCAAACCACCCCATAATCCTTTGCACAGACGACTCGGGTGTATTCTCAACAAATCTTTCTAACGAATACGCCATTGCATCGTCTACTTTCGGTTGGTATCACTTTTAATTTCGATAATAGTTACACAAATGATTGGGTTTATGAATGAATGAATGAGTGATTTATGGTCATTTTTTGCCAATTTAAGGCCTTGGAAAAGCAGAATTGTTTCAGTTAGCAAGAAAAGCTGTTGATTACATATATGCTGGAAATGTTGTAAAGATGGAACTGGTTAAGATATTTGACTATGCCGCGAGGAGGTTAGAGTACAACTAGTAATGCACAAGGTACAAGAAGAGAGAATACTGTTGTCGACTTGCATTCATTTGTGGAGGAATATGCTGTAGAAATGTAATCTTTTAAAGTCTCTATGAACCATTTTTATTTCTGTTTTATTATTTAAAGAAATTTAAACTTGGAAGTTACAATGATCAAAAAGGATCTGAACTAACATTTGCAATCTAATAAATAATACGTGGGGCGTATGGAAACTAGTGTGGGCAGAAAAAACCGAAATCGAACCACAAACCGTAAAAATCAAAAATGAAAAAACCAAACCAATATAGCAACCGACGGTTTTGGTATTCAAAATTTCAAAACTGACTTGTTGGTTCGGTTTGTTTTCACTTTTTAGATTTTAAAAACCAAAAAAACTAAACTGAACCGTTCCAAGGGGCAATGTTGTTAATATATATGTCCAGAAATCAAATACCGTGTGACTTTCCTATTTACACAGCCGCCGCTTATTTACATTAGGGTTCTACCAATGAGAGGTTTCACACTGATTCAGATCTCCTTTGCAGCTCTAACTTTGTTTGGTCATTGGAATACTCAATTGAATCACCTACATCACTTCATTTTGAGTCGAGTAGTTTATTTGTTCTCGATTTTATCCATTCCCAACTTGGTATATAAATTAATTTCTAGTTTATCTCGATTTTTAAGTTCTAGTTTTCCGAGTTCTATCATCTGGAGTTGGTTGTTCATCTTGATTTTCAATGTTGCTAATATTTTATTTGTTGATTTGCTTTGAATTTTGATTTGTTTCTTTGGGTTTAAAATTTAAACATTTGATATATAGACATTTTGCGAAATTTTTTTCATAAATGGCGTATTTTTGAACAAAACTTTCAAATGTACAGTCATATTTTTTTTGTTTTCATTTGTATGGTATTCGTGATTTAAGAGGTCGGTTACTCACATAGAAACCGGCTTTTCAAAAACCGGTTTCTCACTATACACATTATTTTTTGTCGCTCACTTCTATGTCCTATTTCATTAATTATATACGATAACGAATCTGATTTTTATCATTAAAATGAATAGTTTAATGGTTTTAGGTTTTTAATAATGTTTTATTTTTAGGGTTTAGTTCATATTAGTGTATCCAACTTTACACCTTTTGCTATTGTATGTACTGAACTTTCAAACTTACCATTTGATGTATCCAAGTTTCAAAAAGTTACAATAATATGTATTGGGTAACCTATTCTTCAGATATCAGGTCATTTCTTCAATTTTTATTTTTTTATTATTTCACCTCACTTATTAATTGCCTTATTAATTGCCATGTGTGTATTCTTAATAAGAAAAAAAATATATGAAGAACACGTATGAAGAACAGGAAGAAGATTCATCCCTTTGCATCTGCAACAAGAACAAGTCCAGATCGAAAAAGAAACCCAAAAATGGCAGATCTAAAACAACATAACAAAACAGATTGAATTTGTAACAGATGAACAAGAACAAAACAGATTGAATTCGTTACAAACATTGATGAAGGAAAATTAAATTCGTAACAAATGAACAAGAACAAGTCAAAAGAACAGATTGAACATGTAATAAAAAAGCCCTAAACTTACTTGTGTAACACCCTCCTTACCGGCCTAGATTAATTGAGGTAATTATTTAATTAATCTGGAAATTTAATTGTTATGTGGATTAATTGTTTTAATTGTTGAGGTTGTGAAATTATTTTTCTTTTAATTATTTAAGGAAAATAAATATTTATATTTATTTTTTAATATTTGAAGTGAGTATGGGGGTATGGCCGGTTGGTGGTATACCCACTCCTCCTCCATACTCTTCTTTACTTGTAATTTTAGACAAAGTGTTATGTGTGTGATTGTGTGCTCTCGGCCGAGAACAAAAGAAGAAGAAGAAGAAGGAAATCGAATACTTTGTTCAATCCAATCATGTTGAAGTGTTTAACATTATTAGAAGGTTAGAAATTCAGAACCATTATGTTGATTGATGTTGATTTTCGGTTTTGAATATATATATATATATATATATATATATGTGTGTGTGTGTGTGTGTGTGTGTGTGTGTGTGTGTGTGTGAAATCCGATAGAATGATTGTATGCTTATTTGATGATCTTAGGATGAATGCATGTTAGATTTTGATGATAGATTATGTTCATTATATGTTTAGAATGATTTCTGGAAACATATATAATTTGCATGCTTAAAATCAGGTAGTGATTTAAGATAGAAATTGAATTTGGGGATGAAATCATGAATCTGTCGGATTTTGTGTTGAATGGATCGGTATTGGTGAATACCGAGTATTTCTATCGGATTTGCTAGGAATCCGAGAGAATTGGACTGTTGCTTTAGTTTTATCGGATTATCCTTTTACTCGGATTCCGATACTATTGGATTTGGATTCTATCGGGATTGAATGTTTCTCGGATTTATGTAATTCTCGGAATTAATGTTATCGGATTTTAAATCTTATCGGATTGTATGTTTTATCGGTATTTGCCTTTGCTCGGAATTGGTTTATCGGATTTCATGTTTTATCGGATTTGACCTTATCGGATTTGGTTTCATCGGATTTGATCCTATCGGATTTGGACACAATCGGAATTCAAACAATACCTATACTCGGAATTGGTGAATATTGTGTTATGAAAGATCAACTCTTGAATGACTGGAAGATAAACATGAACTTGTAGCCTTGGCTTATGAAAGGAATGTTTGAATTACCTAAGCTAAGGAGTTGGATGAATTCACTGAATTACAAGAAGTAAAGAGTAATAGTGAATTGTGTGTATTGATTGTATATACATGAGTTGATATGTACTTGTAATTATATGTACATATGAGTTTGAATATAGTATTGTGCTTATTGTGTACTGATTAAGCAAATACTGACTATTAGTTGTTGTTCAGGTGGGGACAAGACTCAGTAGTTGAGAAATGACTGAGTTGCCTGAATTTTATGGAAGATATCGGTGAGTGGATATATATATCTTGGATGTATAAGATATATCACCTGATTGTTGCTCTTTGAGATGTATTCTCTTGTTGACTGTATATATACATGTGGTTTGGGAGATCAGCTTGGCGGTTGTTTTTCAGCTGGGCCTTGGTTTAGGGATATACAGTGCTAGCATTCGTCTTGATAGCATTTGTTGTAATCAAGAGTTGCTAGTACTGTTGTCTGTTGTAACTAGGCTATCGGTAAACCTATGCTTTGGCCGGCATTTGGTTGAAGGTCCCGCAAGACCGCCGGTTCTCTTGTTGTTTGAGCATTGTTGGTTTGGGCTTTATGCCTTGTATGTTTTTGATATCTATTCTCTCACTTAGCTTTGTGCTAATCCCCCACTGTTGAACTCTTTTACAGGATATTCCTGGTATGTTGAAGATAGAGGTGAAACTGGAATTATGGACTGATCTAACTCTGATATCTATTTTGATTTTGTAAAGAGCCTGATTTTGTAGTAATACTGTTGTAGTTTTGTAAAGTTAACCAGAAAAGTTGTATTTACCATATTATATATATGTAATTATGTTATTAGCTTCCACGCGTATTATAAAGTTGTGTTTTAGAAAATACGGTGTTACAAGTTGGTATCAGAGCCCTGGTTTGAGGATTTGCATGGTTGAGTTGTGCAATACTCGAACTGAGGCTCTGATCAGTCCAATATTTCCAGGGTGGGTAATTAGTAAGGTAGCTATAGAGAATATGATGTGGTACTAACGAATTATAATCTGACAACTGGTGAGATGTTGTGTAGAACAGATTATGGCTGATAACAACGAGAACCTGGTATTTACCCCTTCATCCCCAAGAAGACAGCACAACAACGTGTCCTCTACTGCTGCAAACGAACAACACAGAGCGGGTACCTCTCACAACGGGGAATCTGATAATCAAGATTATGTACTGCAGCTGGAAGATACTTTGCAGACTCAGAGAGATCGTATTCTACAACTTGAGCAACAGTTGAACCAAACCCAATCTTCACAACCAACCTCTTCTGTTCAGATGCCTCATATAACAGCCACTTTTACACAACCTTTACCCCCACCTGTTTATACCACAACACCTGCAAGCACGGTGTCAACACCTTATGGATCCTTTCCATTTATCCAAATGCCACAAGGAGTGTCTAACCAGCATCAAACACCACAACAAAACTTCTTTATTCCGTGGTTTCCTCAACAAGAAACTAGGAACAAATGCCAATTCAAAGATTTTGTGGCATGTGGAGCACCTGAGTATTCGGGAAGCTCAAACCCGAATGTTACTCTAAACTGGTTGAAAGAAACTGTGAAGGCTTTGGAAGCCTGCAACTGTGAGAAAGCTGAATGGGTCAAGTTTGCAACGAGACGTCTGAAGGATCAAGCTTTGGCGTGGTGGGATTCACTGACCACACACCTGCCGAGGGAGATTGTTGATGCCGTCACCTGGGAGCAATTCCAGGATAAATTATGTGAGCAGTTCTGCAATGCGTTCGACATGGCAAAGATTCAACGAGAGTTCCTAGATTTGGCACAGACAAGTAATATGTCTGTGGACGAGCTGATCAACAAGTTTCAAGTGACTCTCCGATTTGCAAAATAGTGGGTGCCCGAAGAACGTTCTCAGGTTCAACACTTTGTGAAAGCTTTGTTACCAGAATATCGGGGTAACACTCGTTTGGCGACATCGCTTGTCCAGACATTCACATTAGCAAGATCTGCAGAATCTGACGCCCAGGATCGGGAAAAGATGAACAAGGGATCGTTTAGCAAGTTTGGTTGAAGTTCCAGTGGGAATCAAAGTAGAGGTAAAGGGCAGAGTTATCATGGAAAGTCCGATCAGAGGTTCAAGGGATCAGGATTTTATCAGAGCAAACCATGGTGCCATAATTGTAAATCTCGTCACACCGGGCAGTGTACGCCCCAAACTCGCAAATGTTTGAGGTGTGGTGAGTTTGGTCATGATATCAGTGCATGTAAATTCAACACCTTTGTCTGCTGGAACTGTAAAGAAGAGGGGCACAGGGCTGGTGCATGTCCTAAGTTGAAGACTACGGGGACTTGGGCAGGGGTAAGAAATACCGGGGGATCGTCTTCTGCAGGTCAGAAGAGAAAGACTGTACCTTCTGCTGAGGGTAGGGCTTTCAAGATGACTGCCAAGGAAGCTACTGGCAGTGATGATGTAATCACCGGTATGTTCATAGTTAACTCTATGCCTGCACGTGTTTTGTTTGACTCTGGTGCAAATAGATCGTTTATATCTATGACTATGTGTGATAAACTGAAATTACCTGCTTCTGTGAATACTACTCCTTTAGAAGTAGAAGTAGCTGACGGTAATATAGTACCTGTGACCACTTCTGCGACTGGAGTTCAGATTAGTATTGATGGTACTAGTTTCCCTGTAGATTGTTTGGTGATGCCTATACCTGAATTTGATTTAGTATTAGGCATGGATTGGTTGAGTCGCCATAGGGCTAGTATCCAATGTCATAAGAAACTGATAACTATTCCTCTGGCTGACGGGTCGTATGTCGTGGCTCGTGGGGATAGATCTTCATCTTCTCTTCCGTTTATCTTGTACATGAAGGCTAGAAAATCTTTAGCCAAAGGGTGTGCGTCCTTTCTAGCTTATGCTATTGATGTGAAGAAGGAGAAGCTGCCTGTTCTTGATGTTCGTGTTGTTTCGGAGTATCCGGAGGTATTTCCAGATGATTTGCCAGGGTTGCCGCCAGTGCGTGATGTCGAGTATAAGATTGATCTGATACCTGGTAGTACGCCTATTGCGAAGGCTCCGTATCGCTTAGCTCCTTCAGAGATTCGGGAGATGATGAATCAGATACAGGAACTGTTGGATAAGGGGTTTATTCGTCCAAGCTCTTCGCCTTGGGGTGCACCGGTGTTGTTTGTTAAGAAGAAAGACGGGACTCTGCGTATGTGTATAGATTATAGAGATTTGAATAAGAGAACCGTCAAGAATAAGTATCCGTTGCCAATGATAGATGATTTGTTTGATCAACTTCAGGGGGCTTCATACTTTTCAAAGATTGATTTGAGGTCGGGATATCATCAGGTAAGGGTAGCTGAAGAGGATATACCAAAGACAGCTTTTCGTACGCGGTATGGTCACTATGAGTTTCTTGTGATGTCGTTCGGTCTGACTAACGCTCATGCAGTGTTCATGGATTTGATGAATCGGGTATGTCGACCATTTCTGGATAAGTTTGTCATCGTGTTTATTGATGATATCCTGGTGTATTCTAAATCGGAGAATGAGCATGATCAGCATCTGCGTCAAGTTTTGGAAATTTTAAAGCAACACAAACTGTATGCAAAGTGGTCAAAGTGTGAGTTTTGGTTGCGTGATTTCTGGGTCATGTGATTTGTGAAAATGGTGTTAAGGTTGATCCGGCAAAGATAGAGGTTGTGATGAATTGGAATGCTCCTAAGACACCGACAGAGATCAAAAGTTTTCTTGAATTAGCAGGTTATTACAGACGTTTCATAAAAGACTTTTCGAAGCTTGCGGGTCCGTTAACCAAGTTGACTAGAAAGGATGTTCTGTTCTAATGGGGTGAGGCTCAGGAGAATGCTTTTCAGACTTTGAAGCAACTTCTGTGTCAAGCTCCTGTTCTTGCGTTGCCTGAAGGATCTGAAGATTTTGTGGTATACTGTGATGCTTCACATGCTGGGTTAGGATGTGTATTGATGCAAAGGGGTAAAGTTATAGCTTATGCTTCCAGACAGTTGAAACCCAACGAGAAGAACTATCCGACTCATGATTTGGAGTTAGCAGCAGTGGTGTTTGCTTTAAAACTGTGGAGACATTATCTGTATGGTACAAAGTGCATGATTTGCACCGATCACAAGAGTCTGCATTATGTGTTTACACAGTAGGAATTGAATATGAGACAACGCCGATGGTTAGAGTTGATTAAAGCTTATGACTGTGATATTCAGTATCATCCGGAAAAAGCTAACGTGGTAGCTGATGCACTTAGTAGGAAGGGTTCGGCAGAAACAGGGAAGTTTATGCGGTTAGAGATCAAATCTGATTTGATAGATCAGTTGATGGCTGCACAATTGGAAGCACTGAAAGAAGAAAACCTGAAAGATGAGATAATGGTGAAAAGACAGAATGATATGACAACTGATTCTCGTGGTTTAAAGATATATCAGAATCGTGTTTGGGTACCGAAGTTTGGTAACTTGCGGGAATTGATTTTGACTGAAGCACATAAATCCAGAATGTCTGTTAATCCTGGTAGCACTAAGATGTATCAAAGTATGAAGACTTTTTATTGGTTGCCTACTATGAAGTTAGATGTTGCACGAATTGTGGAGTCATGTCATATATGTGCTCAAGTGAAAGCTGAACACCAAAAGCCGTATGGATCTCTGAGACAGTTAGCAATACCTGAGTGGAAGTGGGATCACATCACGATGGATTTTGTAACAAAACTTCCGAGGACCCAGAAAGGAAATGATATGATTTGGGTTATTGTCGACAGATTAACCAAGAGTGAACACTTTCTTGTTACTACTGAGACTGCACCCTTGAGTAAGTTAGCCAAGATGTATATCGATGAGATAGTATCGAGGCAAGGAGTTCCTTTGTCCATTGTTTCAAATCGGGATTCGAGGTTTGTGTCAAACTTTTGGAACAGACTACATCAAGAGTTGGGGTCTAGGGTTAATTTGAGTACAGCTTATCATCCGCAGACAGATGGCCAATCAGAAAGAACAGTACAGACTTTGGAAGATATGCTTCGAGCATGTGTGTTAGAGTTTGGGGGTTCTTGGGATTCGCATTTACCGCTGGTTGAGTTTGCTTACAACAATTCTTACCACTCCAGCATCGGAATGCCGCCGTATGAGATGTTATATGGGCGACCGTGCAGAACTCCTACTTGTTGGTTAGAGGCAGGAGAGAAACAGTTTGCTGGGCCAGATATTGTTCAGATCACAGCGGATAAAGTTGCAGTGGCTCGGGAAAAGTTGAAAGCTGCAAGAGATCGACAAAAGATGTATGCAGATCCATGTCGTCGACCAGTGACTTTTGTTGAGGGAGAACGAGTCTACTTAAAGGTTTCACCATGGAAGGGTGTGATACGTTTTGGGAAATGTGGAAAGTTAGCTCCTCGATATATTGGTCCGTTCAGAATTCGAAAAGTAATGTATGATCAGACTGTGGTGTTGGATCTTCCTGATGAACTAGCGGGTATCCATGATACATTCAATGTTTGTTATCTGAGAAAGTGTAATGTAGAAGATCAGACTCAGGTGTTACCGATAAAAGATCTGCGTGTGGATTTCAAAAAGAGGTTGATTGAAGAACCTGTTGAGTTGCTGGATCGTAAAGTAACAAAACTGAGAAACAAGCAGATACCAATGGTTTTGGTAAAGTGGAAGCACAGCTTGGGTTCAGAATTGACATGGGAGACCGAATCTGATATGAGAGGTCGTTACCCTTCGTTGTTTGAGCGCGATGAGATTCCGAGGACGGAATCTTCTTAAGGGGGGAAGATTTGTAACACCCTCCTTACCGGCATAGATTAATTGAGGTAATTAATTAATTAATCAGTAAATTTAATTGTTATGTGGATTAATTGTTTTAATTGTTGAGGTTGTGAAATTAATTTTCTTTTAATTATTTAAGGAAAATAAATATTTATATTTATTTTTTAATATTTGAAGTGAGTATGGGGGGTATGGCCGGTTGGTGGTATACCCACTCCTCCTCCATACTCTTCTTTACTTGTAATTTTAGACAAAGTGTTATGTGTGTGATTGTATGCTCTCGGCCGAGAAAAAAATAAGAAGAAGAAGGAAATCGAATACTTTGTTCAATCCAATCATCTTGAAGTGTTTAACATTATTAGAAGGTTAGAAATTCAGAACCATTATGTTGATTGATGTTGATTTTCGGTTTTGAATATATATATATATATATATATATATATATATATATATATATATATATATATATATATATATATATATATATCTGTGTGTGTGTGTGTGTGTGTGAAATCCGATAGAATGATTGTATGCTGATTTGATGATCTTAGGATGAATGCATGTTAGATTTTGATGATAGATTATGTTCATTATATGTTTAGAATGATTTCTGGAAACATATATAATTTGCATGCTTAAAATCAGTAGTGATTTAAGATAGAAATTGAATTTGGGGATGAAATCATGAATCTGTCGGATTTTGTATTGAATGGATCGGTATTGGTGAATACCGAGTATTTCTATCGGATTTGCTAGGAATCCGAGAGAATTGGACTGTTGCTTTAGTTTTATCGGATTATCCTTTTACTCGGATTCCGATACTATTGGATTTGGATTCTATCGGGATTGAATGTTTCTCGGATTTATGTAATTCTCGGAATTAATGTTATCGGATTTTAAATCTTATCGGATTGTATGTTTTATCGGTATTTGCCTTTGCTCGGAATTGGTTTATCGGATTTCATGTTTTATCGGATTTGACCTTATCTCGGATTTGGTTTCATCGGATTTGATCCTATCGGATTTGGACACAATCGGAATTCAAACAATACCTATACTCGGAATTGGTGAATATTGTGTTATGAAAGATCAACTCTTGAATGACTGGAAGATAAACATGAACTTGTAGCCTTGGCTTATGAAAGGAATGTTTGAATTACCTAAGCTAAGGAGTTGGATGAATTCACTGAATTACAAGAAGTAAAGAGTAATAGTGAATTGTGTGTATTGATTGTATATACATGAGTTGATATGTACTTGTAATTATATGTACATATGAGTTTGAATATAGTATTGTGCTTATTGTGTACTGATTAAGCAAATACTGACTATTAGTTGTTGTTCAGGTGGGGACAAGACTCAGTAGTTGAGAAATGACTGAGTTGCCTGAATTTTATGGAAGATATCGGTGAGTGGATATATATATCTTGGATGTATAAGATATATCACCTGATTGTTGCTCTTTGAGATGTATTCTCTTGTTGACTGTATATATACATGTGGTTTGGGAGATCAGCTTGGCGGTTGTTTTTCAGCTGGGCCTTGGTTTAGGGATATACAGTGCTAGCATTCGTCTTGATAGCATTTGTTGTAATCAAGAGTTGCTAGTACTGTTGTCTGTTGTAACTAGGCTATCGGTAAACCTATGCTTTGGCCGGCATTTGGTTGAAGGTCCCGCAAGACCGCCGGTTCTCTTGTTGTTTGAGCATTGTTGGTTTGGGCTTTATGCCTTGTATGTTTTTGATATCTATTCTCTCACTTAGCTTTGTTCTAATCCCCCACTGTTGAACTCTTTTACAGGATATTCCTGGTATGTTGAAGATAGAGGTGAAACTGGAATTATGGACTGATCTAACTCTGATATCTATTTTGATTTTGTAAAGAGCCTGATTTTGTAGTAACACTGTTGTAGTTTTGTAAATTAACCAGAAAAGTTGTATTTACCATATTATATATATGTAATTATGTTATTAGGTTCCGCGCGTATTATAAAGTTGTGTTTTAGAAAATACGGTGTTACAACTTGCTTGAAGATGAAGGCAGAATTTGTAACAAACATCGATTGAATCCACTCATGAAGAACCCTAAATCGTGAATGAAGATGCTGAAACTTTGTGGAACCCTAAAACGAAGAATCCACAGTCACGAAGAACCCTAAAACGAAGAACCCTAAACTTTGTGCAAGTCCGAATCGTAGCCCTAAGCTCAGATCGTGGAAACCCATTGAAGATGAAAACCTAAAACGAAGAACCCTAAAACGAAGAATTTACCATAAAGTACCTTGAAGATGAAACCCTTGAAGATGAAACCGAATCGTAGCCCTGTAGTCACGAGGAAGCCTAAATCGAAGAACCCTAAAACGAAGAATTCACCTTATTGCACTTTGAAGATGAAATCCTTGAAGATGAAACCGAACCGTAACCCTGCTTCATTGAATCGTAGCCCTGCTTCACCCTTGACGGTGAAAGATGAAACCCGTAATGATGAAGATGAAGTAAACGATGAAGAAGATCTGGAAGATGAATTATTTTAATATTAATATTATTATTATTATTATTAGAATTATTTTTAAAGAGGAAAAACACATTAACATGCCAACTCAACACCAAGTCATTGCCATGTCACAGCCACATCAGGTTAACCCATGCCACATCATCATCTTACCTGCTATAGCAGGTTAGATACACAAAATTGTAACTTTTTGAAACTCGGATACATCAAATGGTAAGTTTGAAAGTTCGGTACATACAATAACAAAAGGTGTAAAGTTGGATACACTAATATGAACTAAACCCTTATTTTTAGGTTAGTGGTTTTAGGGTGAGACTGTTTGTTTTATGTGTGAATGATTATAAATAATAAATCAAGTGGTTATATATTAAAGTTTTGTATTATGAAAACAAATAGTTAGTTTGTTTATACAGATTCTTAGTAACTTAAATATTTGAATAAATAACTTGATAATTAACCTTACAATCTATAACTAACAATTTAAAGGAAAAAAAAGTGACAAATAGTAAATTCTAAGGATGAAAGTTTGGATACGTTGTTCTGTTATGGCAGGTTTGCTTGCTTAACCCACATCTTCTAACAAAACGCTCATTAGGATCACGGATATCCATCTTGTTACATATTCTACGTGCGCGTCTTCTACCTCTACATGTTGAAACTCTTGATCTGTTGGCTCTGATTCTCCAACCTGGGTCATTCCAATACATCTGTCCAAATCCTCTAACAGACTTAACAAATTCATATGTATGTATGCATATGACGAATCCGGAAAAAGAACACCAGCCAACAGAAGTAGAATATACGCCCGGGCTCTTTTTATACATGCATCGTCAGATGCGTTATTAGGTAATCGTGTGTCTGTGTGGTCGCATAAATGTTTCGATTTTAGTTGCTCCCCTCTGAAAAACGAAGACTGTGTTTTAAAGTCGGGCTCTTTATATACCGCACTCAAGCACACCTCCAAAACCGGCTACATTTATATAACTCTATCACCCTCGCCGGTAATTGGGTTGTTTTTAATTATCCGCCATAACTTTTGGTCGGCTCGTTTGATGTGCAACATCTGATCATTGGAGCTATTATGAAACAGGTTTCGTGCGCTATGCTCATTCACTAAAAACAACTCGCTGTTGATCGGACTTGGAAACTCTAACATTCTCCATTATTTTATTCACTCACAAGAAATAAAATATGAAAGTATAATTTATTCTGATGTTCACCTTCTTCTATTTTCTCTCGTATGTGTTTACCTCATAACTTGCATGTGTATATATATATATATATATATATATATATATATATATATATATATATATATATATATAGGGGAGGGTTCCATCGAGAACCAAAAAAAATGCGAGAACTGCGAGAACCGATCCCCATCTTTTTTAAAACTAAAATATCTACCAAACGACAAGATATTAAATTATGAAAATTATACCAAATTAACGACAAAAATATGCTCTTTAATATGACATCCATTGCTATATTATTTTCAACAAAAAAAATTCGTTACATATGTGTAACATACCTTATAGTACCGATCACATATATGTTAGTACTAATTACATATATGTAACATACCTTATAGTGCTAGAAAAAAAACCCGGCAAAAACGAATTTTTTTTGTTGAAAAAAATATAGCAATATGGATGTCATATTAAAAGAGTATATTTGGTATAATTTTCATAATTTAATATCTTGTCGTTTGGTAGATATATTACGGTTTAGATCGGTTCTCGCAGTTCTCGCATTTTTTTTGTTCTCGATGGAACTTCCCTATATATATATATATATATATATATATATATATATATATATATATATAGATGTTTTGACTAACGATGAATATGATGATTTCTGTGAAGGAGGAGTAATTGGGGAGAATCTATTTTGAATAGGTAAAGGAGTAGGTGTTTGATTTTTGAACGGGGAAAGAACTGACTTTTTCTTTTGATCATGACTAACTTTGAATATCATTTTGAGACGTCATTTGCCCAGTTTGAATAAACAAATGAATTTGTCTACAAAGACAAATCACCAAACCCACACAACGCTTTACATTGTATTAATCAAAAGGACTAAATTCTTCATATGGGTCTTGAGCATCTTGAGTCATGTCTTGAGTAGAACATTTTTGATAATCTTTTGGTTTGAATGATACGTTCCTCTGAAATACCAAAGAGCGTATTTCATACGTTTGAATAATATAGTTTGAATAAACAAATGAAGGTAAAGGAGTAGGTGATTGATTTTTGAACGGGGAAAGAACTGACTTTTTCTTTTGATCATGAGTAGAATTTTGAATATCATTTTGAGACGTCATTTGCCCTGTAGAAATTCTCTTGATAAGAAATCTGGTAAAGAGTTATTTTTTCCTTTGATAAATTCGATTTGAAAATTTTTCATAATACTTGGTTGGAATAATTCCTTCTTGGATGCAATTTATATCTGCACCACTATCCATTAGTGCATATATATATATATATATATATATATATATATATATATATATATATATATATATATATATATATATATATATATATATAGTGGAGGGTTCATATGAGAACCTTAAAGTAAATAAGAATTGGAGACTCAATCCTAACCATCCAATACCCCCTCTTTCAATGTCATGTGTTAGACCCTATAAGAAATCCGAGTTTCTAGGGTTCATGCATGTACATATAAGCAATCAAAGTCATTTTTATACTCCTAAATATGTCTAATGATAGTTATTAAGGGTCCTAATGATAACACTAAGCAATAACAACATAAGGAGGAGTTTAAACACTCAAAACCCTAAAAAGTTTAAATCTGGAATTTTGAGATTTCCTAGATTCGTGTTTAAGGAATCATAACTTGATGAAAACTCATCCAAATGATATAATTGGTTTTTTGAAAATGCTTATTTTTGCGTTATCTGAACACAAATGGTCGCTGGAAGACCAAAGTCTGAACACAACGTGGATAGTGAAATATTTGAAAGATTTTATCATATATCATTCATATGATATTAAAAATTCTTGATTCTTCTTGTAGAATATTATTTTATGAGTTAACTTTTAAATAAGACAAACCTCATCTGAAAATAGTATTATTTGACCCTTCAAACACTAAAAACCTTATAAGGGTGCAAAAATGGAATAAAAGACTCGAATGTGTAACTTACTTTTATTGACCATAACTTCTTCATATGAACTCTAAAAATGGTCAATCTTCTTCTAGAATGAAGCATTGTGAGTTACAATTCGGATCCAACTTGAATCGCTCAAAAAGATGGTTGTTTTGTTGTTTCTATATGCTCAAGACGCAACTTACGACGATATTACGGATAATAAATAAACCTATAGGATCGCACATAAAGAGCAAATAGACGTTAATTATATATTTTGAATACAATTTAAAATATAATCAACCCTAATATATATTTATTGGAGGCATTATTATTTGAGTGAAATAATAATCGTACAATAACCACACACACACACACACACACACACACACACACACACACACACACACACATATATATATATATATATATATATATATATATATATATATATATATATATATATATATATATATATATAAGTTAATGCGGGAACCGTTGTTAGCGCGAGAACCGCGAGAACCAATCTAAGCCGTCCAATTCTCCCTCCTTCAATGTTATTGCCCACCCATGAATTCCTCACATACACCCTGCCACACTCTATCCCTCAACGCTCTCCATCCATGATAGTTCCCATATCCAAGGAACGGCTGAGATTGGTTCTCGCATGAACCCTCCCCTATATATATATATATATATTTATATATATATATATATATATATATATATATATATATATATATACACACACACATAAATATTTCATAAGAGAGTATATGACACCTCCTACATTACTTGTATGTAAATGTATTGTGATTCCTTACTCTCGACAACATGCTACATATGAAGGCCTCTTCCCCTTTTGCCCTTGATGGTTGCCATAGAAAATAATAGATTGGAGCCCCCTTTTTCTTTCTTGGTTTTCTGCCGAATGGCCCAAAAGAAAGTACCATCTTTTTGGTTAAGGTTGGTAGTACTTAATAAAAGGGTTAATATAGAAGAAATAAAGTAGAATTTTTCTTTGTGGCTTTCTTTTATTCACGGCAGAATTCAAGAAGACAAAAAGGATTTTGTTTCCTTTTGAAATTTAAATGTTTCTTTTTGGTTAAGGTTGGTGTATGTTATTGTTTTAGTAGGAGAGTTAAACAATTACATTAACCAACTTGTTCTCCTTCTAATGCAACATATATACAAGACTTATGTTGTTGGTGGTTTTTCAAAAGAGTTGAGAGAGTCAAAAACTATAGACTTGAACACAAGTTGTTAGGATATAAATCTTGTATAGAATAGAAGATTTTATTCTAGTTGATGTTTGTATTAAATATACAAACTAGAGGGACCAATATTGTAAATACCCTTAGGGGTATAAGTACTAAAGACTAATTGTCATTAGTAAGGTATTTGACATATAATCACAATCTTAAGTGTGCTTAATGATGTTTTAGTATTCTTTCTCTACATTCTTGATTATGTTCATAGATCTTTATGAGTTTACTTGATACCTGAATCGCTTGGGACAAACAAGTGGTATCAGAGCTGAATTAGGATTGATTTGAAGAGATTTTGATCAAATTTTTGAAGAATTTTTGAAAATTTTCGTATTAATGTGGGCTGGAAAATTCAAAAATTCGTAGAAAAATCATACGAGCTCTGATTGAGCTAATTTTTGGATATGTTGTTGATGAAAGGAACATTGTGTAAAAATTTCATGTCAAAACTCCTTACGGTTTGAGAGAAATCTGAAATTTCGTTTTCTGGGGTTTTCTTGAAGTTCTTGACGATTTTTGCCCAAAATCGGGATTTTTGATGCTTGTTTTCGAGATTGGAGTACATTAAAAGTGTTTGTGGAAGTGGAGAAGCATAGATCTGAAAAGAAAAATCGATTTTGATGAGTTTTTAGAATTCGTGTTCTTGGTGTTCTTGATAAGTTTTTGATGAAGAAGATGAAGGTGGTAGATTTTGATCTGATTTGAGTGAGTTAGTGTGTGAAAAAGATGTCTGTGTGTGTTTTTGGTGAAGATTTCGATTAAAAAGGCTCGGATTTGATTTTCTCGAAATTGAAAAAGGCTCGGAATTAAAAAGGCTCGGAATTTGAAAAATACTCGGAATTGAATTGTGGTCGGAATTGGTGATCGGAATTATGGTCTGAATTGTTGATCGGAATTGTGGTCGGAATTGTGGGTATCGAAACCCGAGACCAGCTGTCACCATCGATATAGCTGGCATTTAATATTTGTTACAACTGTGAAACATTAATTCTAATCCATCGAGACATGTGATTATCACTGTTGTGTAAAGCAGTCATCTGGCAGCTGTCATCGTCGACTGCACATCATTAATTCTAACCTGCAATTTTTTTAAATCTGGAAAAGCATTATTAATTGCTTTATTAGTCACTGTTGTGCTTTATTTGTTATTAATTGTTGCGATCGGAAAAAGGGGTGTGTGTTTTTTGGTGCTATAGCTGTTTTACTTTAAAACCTCGAGACAAACAAAAAGGCTGTCGTTTCTGAGCTGTTGGCGTGTGGGAGCTGTTGAGTGCACTTAAAACCCATCGAGAATATCAATTTAAAAAAAAAGTGATTTCCGAGAACAATTAATTGTCAAGTTGACAACAGCTATACGGTTTTGTGATGCAATGGAGAAGAAAGAACAGGAGAAGACTGGAGCAGGAAGATCGCAATGGGAATGGCAAACGGTGTCGAGAAGAAAGAACAAATCAAACTCAGATAAACTACAAGATATCAGCACCACTTTTTACGTAACAAACTTCCCGGAGGAAACAGATGGTAAAGCATTATGGAAGGCTGTAGAAAGGTATGGAACAGTAGTGGACACGTATGTGGCAGCAAGGAAAGGCAAGAACGGATCCCGGTTCGGTTTCGTCAGATTCATAAGGGTAAGAGACAAGGAACACTTGGAGAGGAATCTAAATGAGATATACATCAAAGAGCTACGATTGAGGGTTAATATAGCAAAGTTTGATAGGAAGGGGAACAAGATTGGAAAGGAAAATGCCTCAGTAGAGCAAAGGATGACTAATGTTAAGGAAGTTAATAAAGACGATCGTATAAAACCTGGAGATCAGCGGATGAGCTGGGAAAACACTCGAATTACCAGAACATATGCGGATGTCCTAAACAACAGGAAAACATTCAATGGTGCTGTTTCAACACTTGCTCCGCAAGCAATAACTATCAACCTTCCACATAAAGCAATGGAGAACAGATACAGTGGCTCATGCAAAGAGATCTTAATGGGAGAAGCCAAAAGCCTTAAGATACTAGATAATATTTGTGACCTCCTAAAAGCAGAAGGGCTTGAAGAATGTTTAGTATAATATGTGGGTGGACTGTGTGTTAATCTTATTTTCGATGCCACGTACAAAGCTGAGAAGTTCTTAAATGAAGGCAAACAAACTTGGAATCACTAGTTCTCATGACTGCAACCTTATCAAAAAACTCCCAGGACCCCTTCAAAGGCTACATGGGTATGCTTGAGGTGACTCCCTCCTCATCTATGGACAGAAGATAATATTCAAAGGATCGCGGGAAGGTTTGGCAAACTCCTTATCCCAGTGGAATGTGATTGGAGTTCTCCGGACATATCATGTTATAAAACATGCATCTTAACTGAACTTCAGGAACGAATTGATGAAAAGGTTAGAGTAACATGGCGAGATAATGTATATTGGTTGTGGATCACCGAACTAACTGAATCATGGACCCCCGATTTTGCATTTGAGCAGACTAATGATGAAGATGGCGAGGAATTGGAGTTAGATAGTGAGGAGGAGGAAAATAATGACGCTTTAGAGAATAATGACGTAGCGGCTGTAACGTCTCCGATAAAGGTATCGCCGGAGAAGATGATCGGAAAAAATAAATCTCGACTTGCCCCGGGAGTCGAAGAGTCGGAGAGAGAAGAGGGAGAATGTTTCGAGACACACGTTTCCAATGAAAAGGTCAGTAATAATGATTTTCCTCCTCCCGAAAATACGGTGCACAACATTCAAAATGTAGAGACGTTAACCAAAGAAAAAGAAAATGATGGAGTAATTAAAGAAAATGTAGGCCAGCCCAATGATAAGAATTCACATACAGATTTGGGCTTAAATAATGGGCCTAGGCTAGCGAACCACAACTTGGAGGCAAATCCTTTTAGAAGTTCAAACAGGCCCAATTTCGACCTAAATGTCCCAATCGGGTCTATCTCATTCTTTGCGAATACTGGGAGTTGTTCCTCTCATACTCGTTCCTCGAGACCTAGTCATCGGAGACATAATAAGGTCTCGTCCAGGGGCACGAAATTGAACTTTCAGGAAAAGTGTAGAATGGAGAGAGATAGGGTTATTCACAGCAGAAGATCCACTTCAGGTATGGTTGCTAGGGCAACTCCAATTTCATCTTCGAGCCTTGTTTCAAGGATAGAAGATACAGCGAAGACAACATCTAAGGATCTGGGAACTAAGAATGAGGTGAGGGATACCATAGAAATGGGAAATCATATTGGTTTCCAAATGGGAGGATTTGAAGAAGACATCAGAAGGCAGATTACGGGCAACTTGGAGCAAGTCAACATTCCCCAATGAATTTCTTATCATTAAACATAAGAGGCATTGGGGGTTCTCGCAAATTGGAGTGGGTTCGGAAAATTCAAAGAGGCCATAATATTAAATTTATTTCTATTCAGGAGACTCAATTTGCAAATCCAGGTAATATAAAAATTCAATTTCTGTGGCCTAATTATCCAGTTGAATATGATACAGTGGTTGCGCAAGGTAGATCAAGGGGGCTTCTAAACATTGGGACACCACTGTTTTTTCAAAAACACACAGCTTCAGGGGTCCGAACTATCTGGTAACTATTCGTAATTTGATAGGTTTTAACCGTGAGATTTTCATTGCTAATGTATACGCTCCTCGATCGCATGAAGCCAGAAACAATCTTTAGAGGGAATTAAATTCGATGATTTTGACGCACCCTAGGGCTTGGATTATTATGGGCGATTTCAACGAATTGCGAAATCGAGAAGAAAGAATTGGGTCCTCCTATTCTTCTGCTAGCGTTGCTAAATTTAATGAATTCATTAGAGAAGCAAGTTTAAGTGAGATAAATTTGGGTGGCAGACGATATACATGGATGAGTGAAGATGGATTGTCTATGAGCAAACTGGATAGATTTTTAGTTACTACAGAATTTTTGAACATCTGGCCGTTGGCCTTTGCTATGGTTCTTGACAGGGAGCACTCGGATCATTGCCCCATTATCTTATCCTGCATAGCTAAGAATTTTGGTCCTACTCCTTTTCGATTTTATAATTCCTGGTTATTTCGTAGTTGTAACACCGGTTTTCACGCGCTTAAAATTAGGGAAAATTTAAGCTTTTTAAACTTATATAATAAAAGCCAGCAGCGGAAGTAAACGTCATTACCAAATATTGTAAGTGTTAACTGACTCGGCAGTTAAATACAACAAAAATTACGCCAAGTTCAACAGTTTGGTGTTACCAACTAACTGACCACCACCGACCATCGGATCACAATAATTTACAACGAGCAGTGTTCCGCAAAAGGTATGTACAACAACTACCAATAGTCCCGCCTCACAAGGGCCAACTACTTCACATCTGCAAAAAGGGAAATTTAGGCACCGTTAGCTACAACTAGCTAGTGAGTACAGATTAACACATAAGCATCAATAAGCAGGTTATCCCAACTACGGGACAGCACATAAGGCTATCCTAACATACAGTGTCGCGCCAACGAGTCAGTAGGAATCATATCTCGCAGGGGGAAATGCCCCGCTCAACGATCCCAACTGGGGACCATCAGCCACAACTATCCGCAATGGTGGGGGAGCGAAGAGCAGTCCACCAAACGCGTTACGAAGCTCGAAGCTCAACATCTCGGATATCAACGAAAGTTAAGATCCCAACTCACGTTAAGGAGCGGCGGTTTGCAAGACCACCCCGGCGTGCTACACACTGGGTACCGTTGATCCTCGTTATTCCATCAAAGGGATCCAGCCTTCGGGAAGAAAGCTGACCTTAACAATGCCAACATCAGCCCGGACCAGTACCACATATACAACTACTACCCGTAATGGGCTCAACTATACGCATGCGATTCATAACCAACGTGTAAAGCAACTTAGCATGGAAACAATATACAACAACATGTATAACATACCTCATACGCACGTGTGCGACATCGACAACATATTTCAACAAACAACAGACAACGCTACTTACCGAGACTCATGGGAAAACCGGTACTCACCTCGAAATTATAAGAGGCAGATATGAATTCGGGAATCCCAGGAGCACACGGAATCGTCCGAATCACCTAACACATCATGTGTAGGTTCAGTCAACGTCTAAAAGTACTATCATTGCTTCTACGTAAACGTACAACGAACAACAAGTAACAAGCAACCTGGAACAGCTCCTACGGCCGCAGTAGATGTGTCCTACGGCCGCAGGACACCTTCCAAACACCTCCTACGGCAGTAGGAATACATCCTACGCCCGCAAGAGTTCCTTTTCAAGAAACCATACCCTACGGCCGAAGGGACCATACCCTACGCCCGTAGAAGTGATTCTTTAGGTACCATCGGTCGTAGGTTATGTACCTACGCCCGTAGGCTTATTTCCTTCACCCGTACGTGGTAAACCACATAAAATACACAAAATACCCTCCTACGGCCGTAGAAACCTTTTCCTACGGCCAAAGAAGGCTTAATTTTAACATTCCTGAAAAACACCCTCCTACGGGGGTAGGAACTTTTCCCTACGGCCGTAGGAAGGGTCTGCGCAGTAAACTTCGCTCTGTTCAACTATCAGACCTGCAACTACCCGTTTTTGACCTCTTTTTCGACCAAAACTCAATTTCGATTGTTCATAGACTTTGTTTAACATAAATAGGAGCCTACTAACACATTTTATACAACAACTAACCATTACAACCCATTTTGAACCATCAAAATGGATCATTTCTTATACATGACTCAAGAACAAGCTTCACACAATAACACTTACAAATTGGAGATGATTACTTGCTGTAGATGATGATTTTAAACAAGAAATCAATAGCCAAACTCGAAATCAATGCTTCCTCCTTGATTTTCTCTTCAAATCTCCAAGCATGTGTGTTTGCTTTCTTACGTACGTACATATGCTTGTGTGTGTATTTGTGTGTGTGTAGTGTGTGTTCCCAGGGGATAAGGGAAACACACAAACCGACCTTGGTTGGTTTAATACCCCGTGTGGGTATTTTGGTCTCCTATTCAACTTCTAAAGCAACTTAGGTTTATCCGTTTTAACTAACGGAGATATTTTCGGAATCATCATTTGAAACCGTTCAACTATTTACCAACATTTCCTATTTATGAAACATTTCTAACTTTAGCCACATAACCACGTGTACCAACAAATAACAACAATTAATCAACAAAACAACTTAAACAACTTGTTTAACGTCAATGTACAACTACACAAACACGAGGTACAACTATTTACAACTAGGCCCTAAATTAGGGTGTTACAAATCTACCCCCCTTAAGAAGATTCCGTCTTCGGAATCTGATCGTCTACAAACAAGTGAGGGTATCTATCTCGCATGTCGTCTTCGGTCTCCCAGGTCATATTCGAACCTAGGTTATGCTTCCACTTGACCAAAACCAGTTTTATCATTTTTCTGCGTAACGTCTTGATCTTTGAACCAAGTATTTCAACCGGTTCTTCAACTAGACGTTTTGAAGCATCCACTCTCAACTCTTGCAGAGGCAGAATCTGGTTCTCCTCCACTTTGCATTTACGCAGGTAACACACGTTGAACGTGTTATGGATTCCAGAAAGCTCTGGTGGCAACTCAAGCGATACCGTCTGGTCGTTAACCTTACGAAGGATTATAAATGGACCAATATATCTCGGGCTCAACTTACCCTTCCGACCAAATCGAATGACACCCTTCCAAGGAGAGACTTTTAGGAACACTCGATCGCCCTCCTTGAATTCAACAGGTCTACGTTTTGGATCTGCGTATACCTTTTGTCTATCCCGTGCGGCTTTCAACTTCTCACGAGCACCTTTCACCTTATCAGCTGTGATTTGAATTATCTCTGGTCTGGCAAACTGCTTCTCACCGGGCTCGAGCCAACATGTTGGTGTGCGACAACGCCTCCCGTACAACATCTCATATGGAGGCATCCCAATACTGGAGTGATACGAGTTGTTGTAAGCAAACTCGAACAAAGGTAAGTGAGAATCCCACGCACCACCGAACTCGAGAACACATGCACGAAGCATGTCCTCCAACGTCTGAATCGTTCTCTCTGACTGGCCATCGGTCTGTGGATGATACGCCGTGCTCAAGTGAACACGAGTACCAAGTTCATTCTGCAAACTCTGCCAAAAATTGGATGCAAATCATGCATCCCGATCAGATACAATCGAACATGGCAAACCATGTCGTGATACCACTTCGTTCACATACAAGTTGGCTAGCTTTTCCAACGGAGCAGACTCGCTGATAGCTAGAAAGTGAGCACTCTTGGTCAATCGGTCGACAATGACCCAAATTGTATCATGACCTCTGAGGGTTTTCGGCAACTTTGTCACAAAGTCCATCGTAATGTGATCCCACTTCCACTCTGGAATCTCAAGTTGTTGCAGATTGCCATAAGGCTTCTGATGTTTTGTCTTGACTTGCGCGCAGATTTGACATTTCTCTACAAAGGAAGCAATGTCTCGTTTCAAAGTAGGCCACCAATATAACGCTTTCAAGTCGTGATACATCTTTGTGCTGCCCGGATGAACCGATAGCCTAGACTTATGAGCTTCCTGCAGTATTAGATCACGATTACCACCATGAAGTGGCACCCATACGCGAGACTGAAAAGTATTTAATCCACGAGTATCATCAACAAGTTGGTCTTTCAGCTTTCTCATCAACTCGGCTTTCAGATTGTCATCTTGCAATGCCACTTGCTGCGCTTCCTTTAATCGAGCAATGATATCAGGAATCACAGTAAGTTTCATAAATTTTGCATCTACAGTAGAGCTTTTGCGACATAAAGCATCCGCCACCACATTGGCTTTACCAGGATGGTAGCGAATTTCACAATCATAGTCCTTTATCAACTCAAGCCATCTACGTTGCCTCATATTGAGCTCTTTCTGCGTGAAGACATATTGGAGGCTTTTGTGATCTGTGCAGACCACACATTTGGTACCGTAAAGATAGTGTCTCCAGAATTTCAACGCAAACACTACAGCTGCCAACTCTAAATCATGAGTCGGATAGTTGCCTTCATGAGGTTTCAATTGCCTTGAAGCATAGGCAATTACCTTATCACGCTGCATCAACACACACCCCAATCCGGAGTACGAAGCATCACAATAAACAACAAAATCTTCAGATCCGTCTGGCAACGAAAGAATTGGTGCTTCGCACAATAGTATTTTCAGAGATTGAAATGCTTGTTCTTGAGCTTCCGCCCAAACAAATGAAACATCGTTGCAAGTTAGTTTGGTCAAAGGACCTGCAAGCTTAGAAAAGTCGCGGATAAACCGCCGATAATAACCAGCTAGGCCAAGAAAGCTTCTAATTTCAGAAGGAGTTCGGTGAACTCCCCAATTCATCACCGCCTCAACCTTCGCTGGATCAACCTTCACGCCATCGTTGCAAATCACGTGACCAAGAAAATGGACTTCTCGCAACCAGAACTCACACTTTGAGAATTTAGCATAAAGCTTCTCTCGTTTAAGAGTTTCAAGGACTTGTCGCAGATGCAACTTGTGTTCAGCTTCGGTTTTAGAATAAACGAGAATATCGTCAATAAACATGATCACCGACTTATCAAGAAAAGGACGACAAACCCGGTTCATCAGGTCCATGAAAACAGCAGGAGCATTGGTTAAGCCAAACGGCATCACTAAAAACTCATAATGACCATAACGAGTACGGAAAGCCATCTTCGGAACATCTTCGTTAGCAACTAATACTTGATGATATCCCGACCGCAGATCAATCTTTGAGAAGCATGTCGCTCCCTGCAGTTGATCAAACAAATCATCTATCCGCGGCAAAGGATACTTGTTCTTTACCGTTCGCTTATTCAGCTCCCGGTAATCTATACACATTCTCATCGTCCCATCTTTCTTCTTTACGAAAAGTACAGGAGCGCCGCAAGGAGAAGAACTCGGACGAATAAAGCCTTTGTCTAGCAACTCCTGAATCTGTGTCATCATCTCGCGAACCTCTGAAGGAGCAAGATGATATGGAGCTTTGGCGACAGGGGTAGCCCCCGGAACAAGATCGATACGATATTCAACATCTCTAACTGGCGGCAGGCAACTCATCAGGAAAAACTTCTGGATAATCGGCTACCACCGGAATATCACGAACAACACGTTTCTCCAATTTAGCATCAATCACATGTGCCAGATAACAATCGCAACCTTTTGAAACTGCCTTTCTCGCTTTTATCAGAGAGATGACAGGAATATCCGATTTGCGTTTTTCACTGCGAGCCACAACATATGACCCGTCAGGTATAGGGACTTTGATCAACTTCTTGGAACAGAAAATCTCAGCGTTCAACTTGCTAAGCCAATCCATCCCAATTACAACATCGAATCCCGCAATCGGCATAAGAAGAAAGGAAACAGGAAAACTACTCCCATCGATATCAATAACCGCTTGAGGGACATTATCAACAACTGGAACTACTCTACCACTAGCAGTAACTACTCTTATTGGCTCAGATAGTACAGACATAGACATTTGTAGTTTATCACAAAAAGAGACAAATACAAAAGAATACGTAGCTCCAGAATCAAACAATACACATGCTGGGGCAGAATTAACAAGAAATGTACCAGTTATCACATCCCCAACACCTTTAGCCTCTTCGGCCGTCATTTTAAAGACTCGTCCTTTGGCTCGGGGAGCACCATCTTTCTTCTGCCCAGAGGCAGATCCACCAGCACTAGTACTTGGCTTTGACCGGCAATCAAATATTCTGTGCCCTGGCTTGTGGCACTTGTAACAAACATCCTCCTTGAACTCACACTCGGCAACCACGTGCCCCTTCTGCCCACACCGTAAGCATATAGTAGTGGCTTTAGAACAGTCACCACTGTGATACGTACGGCAAGTTGTACACCACGGACGATCCACCCACGGCTTCTTCTGGGAATCAAACTTCCCACCAGCAATAGATTTTCCTTTAGAAGGACCCGGCTTCGATGATTGTTGAAACTTCCTCTTATGACTTTCACCAGCTCGGTCATCCTTGCCCTGAGTACGATCATCTTCAATCTGTCGAGCCATTTCAAACGCTCGATCTAAACTCTCAGCCATTCTAACGATAGCGCGATAATCAGCAGGCAACTTTCCCACAAACTTTCTCATCTTTGCAGCTTCATCATTCACCAAGCTAGGAATAAACCTCACTTTATCGATAAAGGTTTGAATCAGAACATCCACCGACTTGTCTCCCTTACTAAGAGCGTTAAACTCTCTTTCCATCCTCTCCATGTCATAATCTGTACAATACCGTCTGGTTACTTTCTCAGTAAACTACTCCCATGTCATGGCAGCCACAACCTCTTTACTCAACGTCGCTTTCACTAAATCCCACCAGAACAACGCGCTACCCTTCAACATCCGTGCCGCGTATTTGACACGAAGCTCCGCTTAACAATCACAAGAATCGAACACCTCCTCGGTTTCTGTAAGCCACCTCACGGTATCTGAAGGACCATCACCGCCCTCAAATTCTTTCGGACCACAAGAACAGAATTTCTTAAACGAACACTTCTCTGGTTTACGCCCTTGCACAGCCGCTACTAACAGCTCCCGTCTAAGTCGGAGCTCTTCTTCTAGACGTGCAATACGCGCTGCTTGATCTGGATCTTGCCTTAGCGGCTCGTAATTATGCGGAGCAGATCCCTCCTCGGCTTCAGGATGAACACTCAAAGCTTCATCCTCCATTCTCTTAAGAGCTTCTTCAGTATTAACTCGCTGCTCAACCATTCTATGACAACTTACTACACATGGGAACAACGTTTAGTACTCTACTTATTCAACAACTACTAACGCTACCAGTTAGTTTACACATGCAACTACCACATAACGCTCATACACAACCCCAAATACCCAACTAGGAATACTTAACGATGGTCGGGCCCGAGCTTGAGATTGAATACTCCTACAAGTACCCAATTCCTCAAACTTAGGCTCTGATACCTAATTGTAACACCGGTTTTCACGCGCTTGAAATTAGGGAAAATTTAAGCTTTTTAAACTTATATAATAAAAGCCAGCAGCGGAAGTAAACGTCATTACCAAATATTGTAAGTGTTAACTGACTCGGCAGTTAAATACAACAAAAATTACGCCAAGTTCAACAGTTTGGTGTTACCAACTAACTGACCACCACCGACCATCGGATCACAAATATTTACAACGAGCAGTGTTCCGCAAAAGGTATGTACAACAACTACCAACAGTCCCGCCTCACAAGGGCCAACTACTTCACATCTGCAAAAAGGGAAATTTAGGCACCGTTAGCTACAACTAGCTAGTGAGTACAGATTAACACATAAGCATCAATAAGCAGGTTATCCAAACTACGGGACAGCACATAAGGCTATCCTAACATACAGTGTCGCGCCAACGAGTCAGTAGGAATCATATCTCGCAGGGGGAAATGCCCCGCTCAACGATCCCAACTGGGGACCATCAGCCACAACTATCCGCAATGGTGGGGGAGCGAAGAGCAGTCCACCAAACGCGTTACGAAGCTCGAAGCTCAACATCTCGGATATCAACGAAAGTTAAGATCCCAACTCACGTTAAGGAGCGGCGGTTTGCAAGACCACCCCGGCGTGCTACACACTGGGTACCGTTGATCCTCGTTATTCCATCAAAGGGATCCAGCCTTCGGGAAGAAAGCTGACCTTAACAATGCCAACATCAGCCCGGACCAGTACCACATATACAACTACTACCCGTAATGGGCTCAACTATACGCATGCGATTCATAACCAACGTGTAAAGCAACTTAGCATGGAAACAATATACAACAACATGTATAACATACCTCATACGCACGTGTGCGACATCGACAACATATTTCAACAAACAACAGACAACGCTACTTACCGAGACTCATGGGAAAACCGGTACTCACCTCGAAATTATAAGAGGCAGATATGAATTCGGGAATCCCAGGAGCACACGGAATCGTCCGAATCACCTAACACATCATGTGTAGGTTCAGTCAACGTCTAAAAGTACTATCATTGCTTCTACGTAAACGTACAACGAACAACAAGTAACAAGCAACCTGGAACAGCTCCTACGGCCGCAGTAGATGTGTCCTACGGCCGCAGGACACCTTCCAAACACCTCCTACGGCCGTAGGAATACATCCTACGCCCGCAAGAGTTCCTTTTTAAGAAACCATACCATACGGCCGAAGGGACCATACCCTACGCCCGTAGAAGTGATTCTTTGGGTACCAACGGTCGTAGGTTATGTACCTACGCTCGTAGGCTTCTTTCCTTCACCCGTAGGTGGTTAACCACATAAAATACACAAAATACCCTCCTACGGCCGTAGAAACCTTTTCCTACGGCCAAAGAAGGCTTAATTTTAACATTCCTGAAAAACACCCTCCTACGGGGGTAGGAACTTTTCCCTACGGCCGTAGGAAGGGTCTGCGCAGTAAACTTCGCCCTGTTCAACTATCAGACCTGCAACTACCCGTTTTTGACCTCTTTTTCGACCAAAACTCAATTTCGATTGTTCATAGACTTTGTTTAACATCAATAGGAGCCTACTAACACATTTTATACAACAACTAACCATTACAACCCATTTTGAACCATCAAAATGGATCATTTCTTATACATGACTCAAGAAAAAGCTTCACACCATAACACTTACAAATTGGAGATGATTACTTGCTGTAGATGATGATTTTAAACAAGAAATCAATAGCCAAACTCGAAATCAATGCTTCCTCCTTGATTTTCTCTTCAAATCTCCAAGCATGTGTGTTTGTTTTCTTACGTACGTACATATGCTTGTGTGTGTATTTGTGTGTGTGTAGTATGTGTTCCCAGTGGATAAGGGAAACACACAAACCGACCTTGGTTGGTTTAATACCCCGTGTGGGTATTTTGTTCTCCTATTCAACTTCTAAAGCAACTTAGGTTTATCCGTTTTTACTAACGGAGATATTTTCGGAATCATCATTTGAAACCGTTCAACTATTTACCAACATTTTCTATTTATGAAACATTTCTAACTTTAGCCACATAACCACGTGTACCAACAAATAACAACAATTAATCAACAAAACAACTTAAACAACTTGTTTAACGTCAATGTACAACTACACAAACACGAGGTACAACTATTTACAACTAGGCCCTAAATTAGGGTGTTACAGTAGTGATTTATGGAATATTGTTCATGCTTCTTGGAATTCAAATGTTGGGAGGGGAAATGCGATTAAAGTCTTTTCTTTCGAGTTAAAGGCAGTGAAAAACGCTATCAAGACTTGGAAACTGGAGGCTATAGACAAGGAGAGGGGGAAAATTGAAGAACTGAAGCAGAAAGTAGGTTATCTTGAAATTGAAGCGGAACAAAGACAGTTATCTATACAAGAGTTAGATGATAGAAAACAAATGAAGAAATGTATCAAAGATTTAGAGTATGCCAACTCGTTGGATTTAAAGCAAAAAGCAAGAGTGAAATGGCAGGTTGATGGGGATGAAAATACTTCCTTCTTTCATGGTATCGTCAATTCAAACAGGAACATTAATCGCATAAATGGACTGATGATTAATGGTCAATGGTTAATTGATCCTGTACCCATTATGGATGAAGTGTTCAATTTTTTCACGGAGAAATTCAAAGAAACACTTCCGATCAGACCAAAACTAATCAGCCCTCTATTTAAAAAACTCAACAGTGAAGAAAGCCAAAGTTTAGCAAGTCCTTTCTCTTCTGAAGAAATAAAAGCTGCAGTGTGGTCATGTGGTGGAGACAAAGCACCTGGTCCCGATGGATTTACATTCAAGTTTATAAAGCACCATTGGGATATAATCAAAGGGGATGTGATGCGCATGGTCAGATTCTTTGAAAGAAACAGTAAAATTCCAACAGGGTGTAATGCATCATTTATCTCATTGTTTCCTAAGATAAATGATCCCATGTCAGTGAAAGATTATCGTCCCATAAGTCTTATAGGGTGCATGTATAAGATTATTGCTAAATGTCTAGCAAATAGACTTAAAGGAGTGATAGATAAAGTCATCAGCCCTGAGCAATCATCTTATATTGAGGGGAGACAGATTCTTGATGGCCCGTTACTTCTGAACGAAATATGCAGCTGGGCTAAAAGGAGTAAAAATAAAACTTTACTCTTTAAAGTGGATTTTGAAAAGGCATTCGATTGCCTTAGTTGGAGTTTTCTGGAATCAATTATGGAGTAGATGATGTTTGGTTTGAAGTGGAGATCATGGATTATGGCTTGCCTCGAGTCCGCAAGAGCATCTATTTTGGTAAACGGCTCGCCGACAAGAGAATTTTCCTTTTCTCGGGGGGTACGTCAAGGTGATCCACTCTCCCCCTTCTTATTCATCATTGCGATGGAGGGGATGCACATTGCTATGATTGAGGCAGCAAACAAAGGCTACTTTCAAGGTATATCTTTGCCTAATAACGGCCCAACCCTCTCTCATCTCATGTATGCCGATGATGTAATATTTTTGGGGTCTTGGTCAATTTCTAATATTGTGAACCTCACACGTTTACTAAGATGTTTTTACCTAGCATCGGGTTTAAAAGTAAATTTTTCTAAAAGCAAGGTATTCGGGTTGGGTGTCCATGAGGAGGAAGTAAATAATTTCGCGTCATTCCTTAAATGCGAAGGTGCCAAACTGCCACTTACTTATCTTGGTACTACAGTTGGTGCAAACATGAACCTAGTTAGAAACTGGCAGCCTGTTATCGAGAAAGTAAAAAACAAATTATCGTGTTGGAAAGGAAGGAATTTATCATTGGGGGGTAGAGTAACGCTATGCAAATCAGTTTTGGGGAGCCTGCCTTTATACTTTCTATCTCTCTTTAAAGCTCCGGTCAAAGTGCTTGACAATTTAGAAGCCTTAAGACATCGTTTAATTTGGGGTGTGAACGATCAAGGAAAAAATAAAATAAGTTGGGTAAGCTGGAAAAGAACAATAGCTCCAAAGAATTTGGGAGGCTTGGGAATAGGCTCGTTAGAAGCGGCTAATATAGCTTTGCTTATTAAATGGTGGTGGAGGTTGTTGAACAATAATAACGCGTTGTGGGCAAAAGTAGTGCAGGCCATTCAAGGTATCTCGGGCCGAAATGTAACCTCTGTTGCTGGATAAAAAAAACCGGGAGTATGGTTAAACATAGTTAAAGTGGGGGTTGCTCTTAAAAATATCAACTTAAATTTGGAAGATCTTTTTGCGTGTCGGGTTGGTAGGGGAGATAAGATTATGTTCTGGGAAGATGCTTGGTTTGGCTTAGCTCCACTAAAAGAATTATTTCCTGACCTCTATGCTTTGGAGAGTAATAAGACTGTAACAATTGCTGCCAGATTATCTTTGTTGCCAAATGGTCAAAGGATTTGGAATTGGGTTTGGTCTAATGCTTTGGCAGCTGAAGCATGTTCAGAAAGTACAAAGGCGATGTATGAGCTGCTTGAAAATGTATCGTTAACAGAAAAGGAAGACACATGGAGATGGGAAGGTGACCCGAGTGGAGCTTTTTCGGTAAAATCCGTACGCGAAATCATTGATAATACGTGTAATTCTCCTTTTGCAGGTCCTCGCTACTGGAACAAATGGCTACCTCCTCATGTGAATTGTTTTATTTGGAAGCTGTTGTTAAATCGTGTCCCTACCAGAATAAACTTGCGTTCCAGGGGTGTGTATATTTCTTCCGATTTATGTCCATTTTGCAAAAATATTTATGAAACAACAGATCATCTCTTTCTTGCCTGTGGGATGGTGAAAGAAATCTGGCAATGACTTCTAGATTGGTGCAATTTAGAAGCGGATCTTGATAAAGCCCTTGATCAATTTATGATGGAGCTGACTGATAAAGGAAAGACAGATAAGAAAAAATTATTTCTAGAGGCTGCAGTTGGATGTGTGCTTTGGTACATATGGAAGGCAAGAAATGACCTCATTTTTAATAGGAAGAGATTCTGCGGGAGCTCGGTGTCGATAGAAGCACAAGCAGCTTTGTTTACTTGGATAAAGTATAGATCAAAGTGTACTTCTTTGTTAGGGTCTATGTGGTGTTCTAATCCGTTGTATCTCTTTTGAACTCTTGTATTTGTGGTCTAGCGCCTCGCTAGTTTTTTAATATATATTTTTTTCGGTTGCGTTAGGCTTAGGGTGATGGCCATGCCGAAGCTCTAGCCTTGTGTTTCCTTTGCTGTTGTTAAAAAAAAAACTATACGGTTTTGTCGCAATTAATAGCTGTCATTTTGTTTTTTTAATTGTTTGGCGCGTGACTCGAGGTCACAAAGGCGTGGGGAACAGCTATCGAGACCTGTGCTTTTGTTTTATTGAATTGTTTTTTTTGAAATAGCAGTCATCAAGTGTCAACCTACCAGCAATTTAATTCATTTACTTCAAATCCTCCAAAGCAATTTAAATTTCATGGTGAACTAAACTTTTTTTTATACCTCATCGATTGTTGATATACGGTTTTCTCAGATTTAATCTTCATTTTTTTTTCGAGGTTTACAAAGCGCGTGAGCCATAGATTGCCATTCTTAATTGATTTGATTTTTTTCTGATGGCATTTAATTGAAATTTGTTTTTGACATTTTTTTTCCTTTGTTAGTTTTATTTGACTTTTGAATTCAAAGAAGAAATTCATTGTTCATTCGCGCTTATTGCTAAATCATTGTAGCCAACAATCATTGTTGCGTTTAAACAACTCGTATTAAATTGATTTTAAAATCATTTTAGTTGATTAATTTTTGATCAAATCAAATCATTCCTAAACGATCATTATTTTTCAGGTATCACGATGGATCTTACAAGAACTTCCTTTGACAGAATTTGCATTGAACAAGAGGTTCATAAATGGAAGAAATCTAAATATACGTTTAATGAAGAAGACAGATTCATGTTTCACAAGTGGACCATAATGTTTAGCATGCATGATAATGCATGGAATGGCTGGATCAAAGCAGCTGCAAAACTCAAAGAGCTTACGCAAGAACATTCTGATTTATCTGCAAAACAGAACTTTGAAAACTTACATTCTGAGAGACAGAGAGCAGATGATTTGTCTACAGCCAATGTCAAGCTTAATGATCAGATTTCCGAAATGTCTGAGGAAGTACAATTTCTGAAAAATGAAAATCATCGTTATGATTTAAGGATTGAACATAGGTTAGATCAGAATTCTAAACTGTTACATTCTGAGAGACAGAGAGTAGATGATCTGTCCGCAGCCAATGCAAAGCTAACAGATCAAGTGTCTAAAGTTTCTGAGCAATTTCAACTTGCCGAACAAAAATGTAAATCTTATGCAGATATTGAGACTGCGCTGAAGAAGGTTAACAAATTGACACACGCCAATGCCAAGTTGAACGAAAAGTTGTCTACTGTGCTGAAAGACGATGAAAAGATAATAGACAAATTATGTGTTGAGAATGATGCGTTTAAGGAAAAAGTCAAAGGACTTGAACAAAAGCTGCATGTATCTATTCAATCTTCTGTTCCTCGTTCACTCTTGAAGAGGAAAATATCTGAACTACAATCGACACTGGACACTGAGAGAGTGAAGTTTGAGAAAGAGAAAAAAGAGTTAATGTCTAAAATTCTGAAAGCTGAACTTAGCGTTGCTAAACTTGCTGAATCAATAAAGACTTCCGCTGACAATATTCATTTTGATTTAGTTTCACATTGTAGTAGCCAATCTGATTCTTATTTCTCTATTGCAGGTACTGAGCATTCAGATAATGATTTCACCAACTCATCCACTGCTGCGAAGCATCCTAAGATTACTGTATCTGTCGGATCTTCCTATCAAGTGAAATCACCTTCAGCCGCAACGACTCACTCTCCTAAACAAAACACTAAATTCAAACAAGCTACTTTTAATTCTAAACAGAATACTTGTTCTACGAGTAATTCTAATTCTGCTTGTTCTATAATTACAGATGATACTTTATCAACGTCCAAACTAGCATGGATTTTAAAGAAAAATCTAAATGATGCGGTTGCAAAGGTGTCATCATTATATAGTCCATCCACTTCAAAGCCAGCGAAACCATCCTAGACTGAAAAGAAGATACCTTCTGAATCTGCACAAAGTTCATCCGAATCCAGAGTAAAGAAGTTTCCAAATGATGATGTTTCGTCAACAACAATACCAACAAAAAGGAGGATTCCAAAGAAAGAGAATAGAGCTACTAAACCTAATCCTATCTTTCGTAATCACAACAACAGATGCCGATATTTTTTCAAAACCAAAATCAACAGGGGAGTTTGTGCTTAAGACAGACGTCATGTATCCTTTCGTGGTTTACTCAGCAAAACACTTAATCCGCCTTTCAAAAGAGAAGATCTGTAAGACGTCCAGAATAAGACAAGAGTTTGTTGTGAAGAACAAAATTTCTCAATGGCATTCAGGACCATTGAACAAAAAGGTCCATAAACTTGTTATTACTGCAAATACACAAAAATGGATGCCAAAATCTGCGACTAACAAATCTGGACCCAAACAAGAATGGGTACCAACTTTGTTAATCCGTTTTGCAAGTAAAAAAAGAGAGACATTGTTGGAACACATTGAAGATCATTCAGACTGCAGTGAAGATCATTGTGTTCAGTGTGCTGAATTGGTTTTTAAATCTCATATCTTTCATAGATAATGGAGTTTCCCTGCTATTTCAATTCCAAAATTCATTTTGTTCAGCATTAGCCCGAGTCTAATGTCTGAGAAGCTTATTTCGTGCAGTTTTATCATTTCATGATATAACTTGCTTTAAATTGGATTGTTATTTGCAGGGGGAGCAAAACTTTTTATCTTCGCCTAATTGATGAAAACAATTTCATGCATCAATTTAGGGGGAGTTTGATTTTATTGCTTATATCTTTTCTGAAAAATCAAAAACATTCATATATTGAAAAATCCAAAAACATTCAAATATTGAAAAGCCAAAAACATTATAAAATTACAAAATTCAAAAATATTTTTGCTTTTCATTTGCTGTTATCTGTTCAAGAAGGTATTCATTCTTTGTTATATTCTGATACCTTTCTTGATTAACTCATTTGTTGATCTTTTGAAAGATCGCCTTTCATTTCTGCGTTTTCATCTCTAATCATACATTCCTTCGTTCTTTAAATGTTTTAAATCATTTCTGGAAACCGGTCATTCATGATAAATATTATTCAAGTGATCGAAATGCCATGAGTGAGGGAGTGTAGGCAATTTATACTCCTATGGTCAATCTAGAGCCGGAAGGACCTGCCCCAGGAGCTCACCATATTCTAGAAGGAGATAGTAAGGGTTACTTACTAGGTCAACTAGGTGAGCAGAATCAGTTATCACGGGATACTGATTGGTATGCAGAGGTAAAATGAAACTGAGAGGGGTGGAACAGGAGATGGTGTGCATCTGATCAACAAAATATCTTAAGCTTACTGATAAATCATTTTGTGACATTCTTTGTCTTTATTCCCTAATTGTTCATATTCTCTGATAGTTCAAATCATCCTTGACAATCCTTCTCAACATTGAATTTCTTGAAAATCATTCTTGTTGTACATCACATGATTTCTCTTCCGGTTACGAATAATAACAAGTGTCCATATGTATCCAACAAACAGTGATACATACATAAATTCGGAAAGAAAGTTTGAGGGAGAAGTTGAAAAATAGTTAATGAGCTGTGGGTGTGACAGGATCAAACAAAAAGAAAGATCCTTACCAAATAGTATACATCTGGGTAGCCACATCTGCTACTAAATCTCATTCGTTGAGATTTGGTATTGAACTAGACATCATGGACCCAGTGATGCAATGCACTAACCCCACCCAGCTACTCAATTATCTCTTAACAGATAGTTGTTTCAACTTCACACGGAGATTTAGCACATTTCTATTGACATCTCACTTGGAGATTGTTGATATTGAAACTAGGAGGACAGCTACTCCGGTCCCCGACTTCTTTGATGCCCATATCGAGTCTAGAGCTTATTTGCATATATATTTCGTTTCTTAGGACACATGTTGGAACTTAATGCATATCTAGTCTTTCGTGACTACCGGAACATCTTGAAGTGATATCTTTTGTGATATTCATGATGATTAGATGGAAATCCTACCAGTGCTAACATCACGCCAACGCTGAAAGTAGGTCACACAGTTTTTAACTGTTGTGTTAATGAGAATCTATGTGATCTTAGTGTTATCCCACGGGAACTTTGAGACGGTGTCCTAAAGACTGTCTCGCATCCTTTAATTGTTATATCATTGTGGTTACACTGCTATTCAACGGAATCTCATGATGAGGGTTCAAAGCTTCAAGTGTTCAACATATTCAGGTCAAAATCAAGCTGAATACATAATTCATGTACATGATGCTCATGAAGAATCCTGATCATCATGAGGGGGAGAAAATTTCGATTCTCATTCAGTTGATTTTGAGCTTATCAATCAAGAGAAGAGATTCATGAGTTTAGGGGGGAGACAAAGAGAACCAAATTTGAAAATTCATATGTCAAGTCAAGGGGGAGCAAAGTAAAGAACAACAAAAGAAAAGATTTTAACTTCAGAACAGTGATAGTACTTAGTTGAAATTGAAGAAGTTCTGATGAAATAAACCAGACCTAGAGCTACATTCAAGGGGGAGAGAACAAATATTCTTCCTAAATCGTTCTGTTTAAATGCTCAAGATCGTGCTTGCTGAAAACCACCTAAAGCTAAACCATTCATACAACCAAAGGTTGCATAACCTTAGGTTACTGGTGCGAATCTGAAAATCAGATGAAAAAGGATGTTACTTTGTGCTTTCAAGATTCAAGTTCTTATCAAGTTCACAAAGTGAAGACTAATCTTAAAAATTGAAGAGTCTATCTTTCAAGATGAGAAGAAATTCTGAAGACATCCGATCAAAGACTGAAGATTCAAAAAGAATTCATTCAAGTCTTGTCTCCTAAAGCTTAAATAATGCAGCAAGAAATCTCCATATTCATAAGAGGAGATTGTTAGAGCCCATATGAAGCTGAAAAGACAATCATCTTCTATTTCTATACAAAGGGGGAGATTGTTAGGATATAAATCTTGTATAGAATAGAAGATTTCATTCTAGTTGATGTTTGTATTAAATATACAAACTAGAGGGACCAATATTGAAAATACCCTTAGGGGTATAAGTACTAATGACTAATTGTCATTAGTAAGGTCTTTGACATAATCACAATCTTAAGTGTGTGCTTAATGGTGTTTTAGTATTCTCTCTCTACATTATTGATTATGTTCATAGATCTTCATGAGTTTACTTGATACCTGAATCACTTGGGACAAACACAAGTTAAGAAGAAGAAAAAGGTTTTCTTGCTTCTACTTGGTGGTTTCTACTTATAGGGTTTAAAGGGCTAGCACTCGGTTGGTGTTGGACGTTGCTCGCGTGTGGATACCTTGGAGGGAAGCTACATGTTGGTCCCTTGGTGAGATAAACAACAAGCAAGTATTGTGTAGAAGGGGGGGTTGAATACACTTTCTGCGGAAAATTGAACAAATCAATAAAAAGTGTTACACACATCAACTTGAAAGAAATTGAATGCTTTCATTAATCAGAAGATGATTACAATAACTTATCAAGTGTGAAACACTTGATGTATAAACACCGAATACAATTCAAATCTCCCAATCTCTCAAATAATTGATCAAACTTGCTATCTATAATCAACTAATGATTATAAACACAAACTAATTCTCTAAATAAGATTTATTCACAGATTAAATACTTACCAACTTCACAACGTACGTGAAGATCGAACAGACGAACTCTTGTTGGCAATCTGTGAATTCTTGATGTCGTTGATCAACTTACAATCAATGTATCAAGTATGGCGAGGTTGTGAGGTGTATACCTCTCTCCTGATTAAGAGAATTTATAGTTCTATTCTATGTATACTAACAAACTAGAACTTATCCTAATCTGTTAACTAACTAAAGGATAATCCGGATATCTTGAATCTTAAATCTTGAATCACGAGTCTTCAATCTTCAATCTTTATTCTGGAATCTTCTTATCCGCACCGTAGAAATAGGATAACAGAATTCAAAACATATTAAAATTCTATTAAGATGACTTCTTTCATCAGACTGAGTTACTCAGCTTGAAACCTATCAAGCTGAGTTCGTCGAGAACTAACTCGATATTAAACACGTAATAACATGTATAATAAGTAACACATCCTTAGAAGTCATCAGAGTTAGCTAGAACTGACTTAGCAGCTCTGTTGAGCTGACTTAACCTAAAGTCAGAGTCACTCAGCTTGAAACACATCAAGCTGAATATTTGACCTATACCTTAGATGACACACAGCTTATCAAACATATAGATAAACTGGCTATGATATAGTCTAAGCTGATCAACTATATTGCTCAGCTTATACTCAGCTTATGCTCAGTCTGAAACACTTTAAGTGCTCAGTCTGACCAAGCTTCATAATTCTGTTTAAGTTATATTTAAAACACATCTTACAAACTTAACTTTGTCTCATCAAACCTTAACTAATAAGATCATTTGACCAACAAACTCCCCCTATTTGATGATGACAAAACCATCAAACAGTTTTTAAGTTTGTTGAACAGAATTATGTTTCAAATCTTAAACTTACTAAGATTTTATTTTTGAACTAATCAAATTTTAATTGAACTTATCAATTATAAGTTGAACATACCAACCAATCATATTAATGAACATGAACTCATCATATTGTTCATTCAAGCTGAACATATCAGACCAACAAATATGAACATGTCATAAACATTTGAACATATCAAAATAATACTTGTATTCATTTAACTTGAACATATCAAAATACAAAAATGTGATCACTTAGATCATGCACACTTAGTGCTTACAAAATATTAGAACTAATCTAATAGTTACAATAGAACTAATCTATTACAAAATTTTATCTCTTGAACTCTGGATGTAGAAATTCCCAAAGTACAATTTCTCTGTTAATTTCTTCTAACAACATTTCAGCTTCTGAATCCCCTCTGAGTTCTTTTTTGTTGCATACGAATGAGTTTATTCAGCTTGTACCTCACAAAATGATTTGAGCTTTCATAACCAAAACAACTTCTTATTCTTATGGCATCCTTAGCTTTCAGATAACTAATCTCAGAAAGCTTGATGAAGCTAGGATTGCCATCCTGATCCTTAAACATAAATCCATGAACTGGTGTATCTGTAACTTGGTTTTCTTTAAATATCAGACCTTCAGGTACTTTAATAAGCTTTCCCATTGCAGACCAGGAACTGGAACATATCTCAGCTCCTCAGCTCTAGAAATCAGCTTAGAGACTTCAGATATAATCTCTCGTTTGATTTGACTATTTTTGAACTTCTTGAGGATCATTATAATCCTTTTCCATTCAATATAGCCCATCTTATGAACATATCTTAGGTCCATTCCTACGGTTGACTTATCACCAACTTGGAAAGTGAGAATGATGGCTCCTGTTGGTCCCTTGGTGAGAAGATCAACAAGCAAGTAATGTGTAGAAGGGGGGTTGAATACACTTTCTACGGAAAATTGAACAAATCAATAAAAAGTGTTAACACACATCAAACCAGAAACAATCGAATGCTTTGCTTTCAATAATAAGAAGATGATTACAATAACAACCAAGTAAGCAACACTTGATATGTAAGCACCTAATGTAAATCAAATCTCTCAATCTCTCAAACTTTGCTATCTATAATCAACTTATGATTATAGATACAGGACAACTCTCTAAACAGGATTTATTCACAAAGATTGAATACTTACCAACTTCACAACAAACGTGAAGATTCGAACACACGAACAATTTGGCAATCTGTGAATTTTCTTGATCACGTTGAACTTACAAACTGTGCATAAAGATTCGTAACACATACGTTGAGGTGAATTGAGTTTGGCTCTGTAACTCGTTCTGTAGTCGTCGTACCTCTAAACTTATCAGATGATAAGTATTTATAATCCTGTTCCTACGGATCCTAACAAACTAGAACTTATCTTAATCTTCCAACAAACTAACGGATAACCCGGAATCTTGAATCTTGAATCTTCTATCTTGAGTCTTCAATATTCAATCTTGATTATGGAATCTTCTTATCCTTGCCGTAGATATAGAGAGATAACAAGTTTAAATTCTCTTCAACTGACCTTTTTAGTCGGACTGAGTTACTCAGCTTGAAATTCATCAAGCTGAGTTATTCGAGAACAAACCCGAAAACAAACATGTACTAACATGTATAATGACTAACTCATCCTTAGAAGTCATAAGAGTTAGCTAGAACTTACTTAGCAACTCTGTTGAGCTGAGTCACTAAGCTCGAAACGCATCAAGCTGAATACTCAATCTATATCTTAGGTGACACACACAGCTTATCAAACACTTTTATAATCTTACTAAGATATAGTCTAAGCTGATCAAACATACATTCAACTTATATTCAGCTTATGCTCAGTCTGAAACACTATAAGTGCTCAGTCTGATCAAGCTTCATAATTCTGTTTAAGTTATTTAGAACATATCTTACAAACTTAACTTTGTCTCATCAAATTTCAAATGATGAGATCATTTGACCAACAAACTCCCCCTATTTGATGATAAACAACCATCAAACAGTTCTTAAGTTTGTTTAACAAAATTATGTTTTAAATCTTAAACTTATCAAGATTTTATTTTTGAACTTATCAAATATTAACTGAACTTATCAATTATAAGTTGAACACACCAACCAATCATGTTAATGAACAAGAACTAATCAATTATTCATTCAAGCTGAACTAATCAGACTAATAATTATAAATATATCAAACAAATCTTTGTATTCATTGAACATATCAGAGTACAAAATTTTGATCACTAAGATCATACACACTTAGTGCTTACAAATTATTAGAACTAATCTAATAATTACAAATAGAACTAATCTATTCAAGATGCAACTCTTCAAACTCTTTAATCTCCTTGTTGATTTCTTCAAGAAGTTCTTGCAAATTTGGCAAGTGTTGAAGCTGATCCTTTTGTGATCTTATTGCTCTGTTTATCCTATATCTAAACCTAACAGTTTGTTCAGTCTTTTCCACCAGTAGTCTCAGAGCAAACACTTAAGATAACCCCCATGTATATATATTTGTATCAGATTGGAAGCATTGTTCACCATTTTTGTCCAAGTACATGAATCCTTTCTGAGGCTTTTCCACATACGTATTTTCTTTGAATTTCATGCCTTCAGAAAGATCAAGACTGTACTTGTCTGCTTTTGCTAATCCAACTGGCTTTGAAGATATTTTCTTCCCAACTTTATGAAAAGAAGTCAGTAGGGTTGCTATTTCAGATCTGGGTATGATTTCCATCGCATCAGCTCTTGCTAGCAGCCTTAAAATTTCATCCGTCACTTGGTTTCTAGCAGAGGATTTTTCCATCTGCTTAATGAGTATGGCTACTTGCTTCCATTCTTCATATCCCAGTCTTTGAAGTTTGTTTGTCCCATTATGATTCAGATACAAGATCTTAAGAAATGTGTAGAAGAATTGTAGAGAGAGTTTTCAATATGAAACTTGTAAGATATATTCAATATGCATCAAGTTGTAAACATTACAAAGACTAAAACCTATATATACCTCTTTACATAAAAGTCATTTTTGACTTAGAGGTATATACAAAAAAGTCAAAGATATGTACACAAGATCTAAAACATTATAATCCTAACAATCTCCACCTTTTTAGATCTTGACTTTCTTCAAGTATTTCTTTGATCTAGGATCTTCTGAAACTGTCTGACTTCCAGGAACACGGCACGGGCCGGGGAGCTTTTAAGCTTCACGGGCCGTAAGAGTCCGTAAGGGGTCGTGAAGCGCGGAAACCGAAGTGGCACTTGAATTTCATTGGCTTTGGCCTGGTGGTCCAATGAAAATTCAAGCTGTGGCTGGCTAGAGCTGTTCCAGAAGGCTCCATAAGGTTTTATATAAGGATTGTGCCTTGAAGGCTTTAGAACCTTTTGCCATCTTAACTTCCATACACACTCAAGCTTCAAAGAAGAGTTCTTGTGAAGATTTGTGAGTGTTTCCAGAAGTCAAGGGCTGAAGCAAGTGCATCAAATCAAGAGGGGATTGTTGGTGACTTGCATTGCTAGCACAAGGTAGAAGTTCCATTGGTGTATAACTTCGGTGGAAGTGCTTGGAGGCGTTTTCTTCAAGTTTAGTTCATCTCATCCGAAAACAACCTTCTCTACAGTAGCTAGGAGCTAAGGAGGAAGGTATAACACTATTTCTACCCTTGTTCTTGTTTGTTTTTGGTTGCATGCAAGTTGTATCAAGTTTATACCATTCTATGGAGTTCATGAATTTCCTTGTAATAAAATGCTTAGATCTTTGCTTCCGCTACGTCTTTGTGTTGTACATGAACTCCTACAGTGGTATCAGAGCCATCTTGATGCATTGCATGCACCATTTTGGCCTGAAAATCATTTTTATGCCAGCTGGACATTCTGTCCAGAAGGTCTTCACGGGCCGTGGAGGTTTTATCTTCACGGGTCGTGAAGTCTACACGACTTCAGTGTGGGATTGGGGTCGTGAAAGGGTTTTTTTGAAATTTTTCACGAGTCGTGAGACTCACTGGCTTCATGGGCCGTGAGAAGCCGTGAAGGTCAGTGGTCGTGAAGGACGTCTGGAAATTGTTTTTTGACCCGTTTTAAAAGAAAAACGTTATAAAAATGATTTGGCCAATATTCTTGTTTTTCCAGTAGAATAACTTGGTCTTTTGACCATCTAGAAAACCCCATAATATCCTAACTCACATATTTATATGTATCGGGCGGTTTTGGCATGAATAACGCGCACGTGCATATACTTATGTTGTGTATGTATGAATATGGTTTTTCAAAGTGTTTGGAATTTCTAATGCACACGTACAAGATTTATTCATTCGTGCCTTAAGTGTTTTAGGTAGTTTTGGAATAAATCTAGTTGGGATATTTTACATGGTTTGGTGTGGCACACCGTGTTGTTTTGTGATGTTTGTTGTGGTTGTTTGTAAATCCGGTAACATTGAGCCTTACGACCTGTGTGATGTGTTTTAGTTGGTTGTAATTATTTATTCATTCATTTGGTGGTTTGTACCACATTTTGTTTGTAATAATTAATTAAATTATTTGGTTTGTAATATTTAACGGCTTGCATGCCGATTTCTTATTCTTTGTAATTGTCAGAATTAGCTTAGAATAGATTTCGTGGCTTGCACTCCGTTTCCTTTTAAATTTGTAAAATTGTAAAAGGAGAACCGAATACAACCAAAGGAGAACTGGGAGAAGGTGTTTTTGCTCAATCTTGGATCCGGAGGTCGGTGGGAGACGCAATGTATCAAGTGGGAGGAGCACGCATCAAGTCATTCGGAGTTCATCCTTAGATGACTTAGTCTTGTCCGTTGGCTCACGGGCAAGACGCATATGGTTGGCTCGTTACCGGATATGTTTACATGTGTGGTTGTTTATTTATTTTGTTTTTCTTGCTTGGTTGTTTAGTTCTTCGCAAGCTTGAAAACTTTTCAAAATAAATTAAAACCAAGAGTTTTGAATTGGTTAACAAACCTCGCGCGCCACAACAAGAATTGGTTAAAATTTGTTTTAACCGGAGAAATCAAAATACCGTTTTTCTCAAAAGTAAATCACACGCCAACCATAAGATAACACCACCCAAATCTAGTGAAACAAGATCGGTCGTCGAGCTTAGCCGAGATCGGTTTTGTGTAACTGTGTGGAAGGTGCGTGTGGCAACTCGCAAGGTCGGTTGTCGAGCTTAGCCGAGCCGGCCATTGGGCTAGAGTACCACCGTGTATCTTGATGGTCGATTTACAATTCCAAGACTTAAAACGCCTTGGTAGTTGTCGTGCCCATACCGAGCTACCATGGTGGATTAATGAGGAATGGTGTGGAGGGATCAAACATGCCAAATGGGTGCTATTAGTACATGGGATCCCGCAAGTGTCTAAGAGTTGCGATCGCGGATTGCAATCGGTAAAGTGTTTACCGGCCTAAGTAGCTCCATCAAGTGATCCGCGGCAAACCCGTCATGGATTGGGGTACTTTGAGGTTCTTGGCCCTTGTTAATATAATTTTTTTTATAAACAAGTGGGTAATTATTTAACAAGGATTATAATACGTCAAACTAACCAAACTTCGTATTCTGCTTGTAGAATGGCATCTACTAGCACCAACACCAACACCGCAAACATGTCGCTACGACCATTCCTTGAGAAGGAGAAACTTCAAGGACCAAACTTTATGGACTGGTTTAGGACATTGAGAATTGTCCTACGCCACCAAATGAAGATGGAGGTCTTGGAGTCTCTTCTTTCGGATCCCCCTGCTACCAATGCAACGAGGGCTGTCCGAGACGCGTATGAAAAGCGCGTCAAGGACACAAATGACGTAACCTGCCTCATGCTTACGACCATGAGTCCCGAGTTGCAACGGCAATTCGAGACTGTGAGTGCGTATGACATGATAACGCAGCTGAAGGACATGTTCCAGATGCAAGCGAAGCAAGAGTTGTTCGAATGCGTCAAAGCCTTCGTTGGTTGCCGGATGCAGGAGAGCGGCAACGTGAGTGCACATGTCCTTCGTATGAAGGGCTATGTGGATCAGCTGGAGAAGTTGGGGTTTCCAATGGGGAAGGAGTTGGCGGTTGAAATAATCCTCCAATCCTTGCCTCCATCTTATGGGCCCTTCATTGTGAATTTCCATATGCACAATATGGATAAAATCATAATGGAGCTTCATGGCATGTTGAAGACTGTCGAGTCTAACATGGCCAAAATGAAGCCATCTTCCTCCACCCCCGTCCTTATGATCAATGAGGGTGGCAAGAAGCGGAAGCAACCCGCTTCGGCCTCTAAAGGGAAGGGAAAGGGGAAGGCCAAGGTGGGATCACCGAGGCCTAAGCCTAACCCAACCCCTGAGGCGAAGGGGAAACAAGTGGCTGCCGCTGCCACCTCATCGGAAGAGGCAACCTGATTCTTCTGCGGGGAAAAGGGTCACTACCGGCGTAGTTGCCCCAAGTACACGGAGGAGCTCAAGAGATTGAGATCTAAAGGTGCCGCTGCCTCCGGTATGTACATGATTGAACTCCATAACACTTCTACTTCTAACGCATGGGTTTTTGACAGCGGGTATGGTACTCACGTTTGTAATAATGTGCAGGTACTAACAAGAAGTAGGGACCTGGTTAGTGGAGAGCTGGATCTCATAATGGGAAACAAGTCGGTTGTCCCTGTAGAGAAGATTGGGAGTGTAGAGCTCGCCTTTCAATCCGGCTTATCTATTGTTTTATCTAATGTTTGTTATTCGCCCTGCGTGGCAAGAAACATTATTTCTCTATATGCATTGTACGACGATGGATTTGATTTTGAATTTAAAAATGGTTCTATTTTATGTTATAAGAATGATTCTTTTTATTTCAAAGCATCTCCATGTCATGGCATATATGAAACAAGCGTAAGCTTGAGAAACAATAGATCAATCATGAATGTTGATTCGGGATCCAAAAGTGTTTTGGATAAAATGTCTCTTTGGCATGGTCGGTTAGGCCACATAAACAAGAAACGCATCGCCAAGCTCCAAGTGGATGGGATCTTGGAATCATTTGACCACGGGTCTAATGAAGTATGCGAATCTTGTTTATTGGGCAAGATGACCAAAGCACCCTTCACCGGTGAATGTGAGATGGCGAAAGACTTGTTGGATATCATTCACACTGATGTGTGTGGTCCGTTCAAGCATGCCACTAGAGATCACTCCCGCTACTTCGTTACCTTTATTGATGATTATAGTCGATATGGGTATGTCTACTTGGTGAGACAAAAGTCCGAAACCTTTGAGGTGTTTAACTTATCAAAACGAAGTAGAAAATCAACTTGGAAAAAGGATTAAGATGCTTAGATCCGATAGAGGTGGAGAGTATCTTAGTTCCGAATTCCGAGATCATCTTAGAGATTGTGGGATTGTATCGCAATTAACACCTCCTAGAACGCCTCAATTAAATGGTGTTGCTGAGAGGAGGAACCAAACATTGTTGGATATGGTTCGGTCTATGATGTGTCACACGGAAGTTCCCATTACATTTTGGGGTTATGCTATCGAAACAGCTGGTAGGATCCTTAACCTCGTACCAACAAAGAAGGTTAAGAGAACACCGTATGAAATGTGGCATGGAAAGGTTCCATCTATTTCATATTTGAAGGTCTGGGGATGTCCTGCCTACGTGAGACGTGAGGTGGAGGACAAGTTGGCGCCCAGGGCCGAAAGGTGTTTCTTCATTGGTTATCCTGTTAGTTCCATTGGATATTTGTTTTACAAACCTTCGGAGAACAAGGTATTTGTTGCTCGGAGGGCGGTCTTCCTAGAGAGGGAGCTGGTATGCAAGAGGGCTAGTGGGAGCAAGGTTGATCTCGAAGAAATTCGAGAGCCTACCGATGTAGAACCTGATGTTGGAACTAGCTCACAACCGGCAACGGTTGAGTCTCAGCAAGATGATGCTGGAGATAATGATGTAGATCCGTTACCTCTAACAAGATCTGGTAGAAGTCGGCATGAGCCAGAGAGATATGGTTTTCACATATCTGAGGGCACCGACATGGTAGTTGTTTCTGATGAACCTACCAAATACCAGGACGCTGTGGTGGGCCCTGAGTCTGCCAAGTGAAAAGAGGCAATGGAATCCGAGATTAAATCTATGGCCGATAACCAGGTTTGGGACTTGGTATATCGTGTACCGGGGTGTAAACCCGTCGGGTGCAAGTGGGTCTTCAAGAAAAAGATCGGCGTAGATGGCGAGGTAGACACCTTTAAAGCCCGACTGGTAGCTAAGGGTTTCACGCAAACTCATGGTGTAGACTATGAGGAAACCTTTTCTCCGGTGGCTATGTTGAAGTCTATCCGGATACTCATGGCCATTGCCGCATTTCATGACTATGAGATTTGGCAGATGGATGTCAAAACTGCGTTCCTTAATGGAACACTATCAGAGGAGGTGTATATGACACAGCCTGAAGGTTTTGTACATCCTGAGTTCCCGGATAAAGTCTGCAAGCTTAAGAAGTCCATTTATGGGCTTAAGCAAGCCTCTCGGAGCTGGAACCTGTGCTTTGATGAGAAGGTCAAAGAGTTTGGCTTCTCTAAAAGCAAGGATGAGCCATGCGTATACATCAGGGCTAGTGGGAGCATAGTTGTATTCCTGGTCCTTTATGTGGATGATATTATGCTAATTGGGAATGACGTCCCAACTTTGCAAGGTGTAAAAGCCTGGCTAGGGAGTTGTTTGTCAATGAAGGATCTAGGAGATGCAACTTATATTCTTGGGATTAAAATCTACAGAGAAAGATCCCGCAGGTTGATAGGCTTGAGCCAAAGTACATATATTGACAAGGTCCTAAAGAGGTTTAGGATGGAGGACTCCAAGAAGGGGTTCATACCTATGTCACATGGTTTGGTATTGAGTAAGACTCAATGCCCGAGTTCCCCTGAGGAACGGGAAGTAATGAGGCGAGTACCTTATGCTTCGGCAATTGGCTCGATCATGTACGCCATGCTGTGTACTAGGCCTGATGTCTCTTGTGCATTGAGTATGACAAGTAGATATCAAGCCAACCCTGGTGAGGCACATTGGACAGCGGTGAAGAACATTCTTAAGTATCTTCGGAGAACTAAGGATATGTTCTTAGTATATGGTGGGGAAGAAGAGCTGAGGGTAACTGGTTACTCCGATGCCAACTTCCAAACCGACAGGGATGACTGCCGATCTCAATCGGGGTTCTTGTTCCTTTTAAACGGTGGTGCAATCTCCTGGAGGAGCTCCAAACAAGACACGGTGGCTGATTCCACGACCGAGTCTGAGTACATTGCGGCAAGTGAAGGTGCAAAGGAGGCTGTATGGATGAGGAAGTTCATCCTTGATCTGGGAGTGGTTCCTAGCATTGCCGACCCTGTTGAAGTTTTCTGTGACAACGAGGGTGCGGTTGCATTAGCAAAGGAACCTAGATCTCACCGACGCACGAGACATATTCCGCGGAAATATCATTATATCCGGGACGTGGTCGAGAGTGGAGATATTGTCATCAGCAGAGTACACACGGATAGCAACGTGGCCGATCCGTTCACTAAACCGTTATCGCAAGCGAAGCACGATGCCCACACCCGTGCTATTGGTATTAGATTTGCTAGCGATTTGGTTTGAGTTTGTATCTTGTATTGTTTCGTTATTGTATTTGATGTATCTACCTTTTGGGAACATTGAGCAGTATTGTATTTATTGTACTTATCGATTATTAAATGGAGATTTGATAATGCGCAAGTTGCGGATATTACTTTAAATCTTTACTTGTTCCAAATTAGCATGTTTTATTCTTCCCTGAATGTTTTACATTCTAAATGTCCACAGTCGGTCATTCTTTATGGGAAGGAAGTCTGAAAGAAGACTGAGGGAAGTGATTGGTCATGTCTCCAATGATGATTGAGACACGGGGATGCAATACTTCGCCTGTAATTGAAAGGGGTTTCAAGTGACTAGACGACCCACACCTGACTCCACTTTGTGGTACTAGTCATGAGTGGATCAGGATGATAATATCATTTCATCCTCAGACTGGAGATGCATGTGTCTGAATCAATTTGGTTTGCTTTGTTCTGATTGTTTTGAAACGTAGTCCGTAACTGGCTGTTATAAAGGGAGCAGTTGGGAAAATTCTGGTCAAGGTGGTGGGCAATGTAGTCAAAGGAATTTGTTCCTCTGTTTAGAGAGAAATCCCTGGGCCCCTCGATGATTAGGCGCTGACACCAAAATGCATGGCCGTGCTCGAGTGTGCAGTGATTTGAGTAATCGATTGCAACTCGTATGTTTTGGTCACCACCAATCTTGATCGAGAAACATAATTGTGAAGGACTGAGAATGACTCAGTACCATGTCTCGCCTTCATATGGATATCGTGAACAAAAGGATGATTGATCACTTATCTATAGGACCATCTCAAACCTTTTGGTTGAGATTTGGTACTTGTCAGGGATGTCATACCCCGTACTGACTTGGGGGCAGAGATGTCTTGCTAGAGGCCGCTCTCTGTCTGTGATACATAAGGATACGGTGCGTCATGTGCAAGTGGGAGTCTGTTGGAGTATGCCCACTGACACACGTATGCCGTATCACTGCTGATGATGTGCGGGCCTTTTGGGTCATACACCTAACTTCTACCCAAATAGCCCTAAGTATAAACAGCCGGTCAAAATGGTCAAATTCCAGTTGACCTAGGCTTCATGACCGTGAAGGATGCTCCACGGGTCGTGAAGCAAGGTGTCCCCAGGAGTCCTTACATGAGCATTATGGCTCGTGGACCAGGGTGGCTTCACGGTCCTTCACGGGCCGTGAAGGGATCGTGAAGGATAAATGCGCCATGGATACTTCCACAACTTCCAGGAACACGACACGTGCTGTGGAGCTTTTAAGCTTCACGGGCCGTAAGAGCCCGTAAGGGGTCGTGAAGCCCGGAAACCGAAGTGGCGCTTTGGCCTGGTGGCCCAATGAAAATTCAAGCTGTGGCCGGCTAGAGCTGTTCCAGAAGGCTCCATAAGGTTTTATATAAGGATTGTGCCTTGAAGGCTTTAGAACCTTTTGCCATCTTAACTTCCATACACACTCAAGCTTCAAAGAAGAGTTATTGTGAGGATTTGTGAGTGTTTCCAGAAGTCAAGGGCTGAAGCAAGTGCATCAAATCAAGAGGTGATTGTTGGTGACTTGCATTGCTAGCACAAGGTAGAAGTTCCATTGGTGTATAACTTCGGTGGAAGTGCTTGGAGGCGTTTTCTTCAAGTTTAGTTCATCCCATCCGAAAACAACCTTCTCTACAGTAGCTAGGAGCTAAGGAGGAAGGTATAACACTATTTCTACCCTTGTTCTTGTTTGTTTTTGGTTGCATGCAAGTTGTATCAAGTTTATACCATTCTATGGAGTTCATGAATTTCCTTGTAATAAAATGCTTAGATCTTTGCTTCCGCTACGTCTTTGTGTTGTACATGAACTCCTACAGTGGTATCAGAGCCATCTTGATGCATTGCATGCACCATTTTGGCCTGAAAATCATTTTTATGCCAGCTGGACATTCTGTACAACTTAGTCATCATTTCAACTTTCTGAGCAGGATCATCAGCACATCTTGATATTGCTGGATTTTGCAATAACGCACGTTTAACGATGATTGATAAAAACCTTGGATATGGTAGAAACCGCTTTCTCCTTGCCTCAATTTGTTTTTTATGAATGATCTTAACTAAATCTTGTCAAATTATAATTGAATAGTCAAGATGCCATTGTTTAATCATTCCAACCAAGATCTTAAATGCACCAAAGTTGCCACCATCTGTGCCTTTGGAAACACTAGATAGACATCCTGTAATGATGGAATACAAAGACTGCCAGATAGGAACTATGTTCGCTCTTTTAAAATTGGCAACGGCAGTGAAAGGAGCCCTAGAGTATCCTAACTCATTAACATGGGCAATGATTTCTCGATTCTCAGGCATCGGATCATATGTTGTATTTAACAAATAGTGATCCTCTCTTGGAAGATGCAAAATACTTCTGATATTTTCTTGTGAAAATTCAAATTCAATATTTTCTATTTGCCAGAAATAACTTGATCTCCTTCATCATTTGAACCAACCACCAACGAATCCCGAGTTTTTGGACGTATACTTCGGGAGCTTTGAGATCAGATTCCAAAGGATTATGTGTGAAAATATATCTCAGTGGATGAGAAGCTATGAGTTCGGTGAGAAGTGGAAACAGTTAGAATTCATTGTTGAACATGAATAATAGAAATAGAACCCTTGTTCATTAATGAATATGAAGTTTTTGAAAAAAATATGATACTTTGAAAGATTTTAAAAAAAATCATAAGAGTTGGAGAAAACCGGATGTGTATCAGGTATTCAACAAACCGAATGAAGTCAAATCCCGTATGTTTTAAAATCCCGAATGAAACCAATTCCTGATTATACTCAAATCCCGAAAAAATACCAACACTTTCAACTTTCATTCGGAAATCTAAATTTCCGAATCTAATCACAATATCTATACACTTCCCGAATGATTCAACAACTCAAATCCTGGATCATTCAAACACACTCATCCCGTATCTAACCTATATACATGAATCTCATTGAAAACCTAAGTAAAAACCAAAACAGAATGAAACCATATGAGCGAAAACTCTAATCGATCAACAATCAGTATTATACGATCATTAATCAACAACAAACAATCTTCAATTTGACTTATCTCTTCCCGAATAAAGAACCGAGAACATACTAAATCGAAACTAAGAACATACTAAACCACATACAAGTCAGATTAACATCAAAATCCATTCAAACCAACACAATCGATTAACAAACATCTTACAAACAACATCATTCGAAGAACTAGAATGATTCAACCAGAAATCTATGAAATCGAAGAACTTCATCATACGAACTGTATAGGAAACACTATGAAAACGAAATGACGAAAAACAACTTACCTCATATATGATGAAATTGATGAAATCACAAGCAATCAACAATCGAAAGAAGAAATCGAAAGCAAGATCCGGAAATCATAATTTTTTTTTGTGTGAAAATTTCCCGAATGCGTAAAAAGATTCCCGAATGAGAAGTTAACCTATTTATAACCCAAGGTAAAAGAACTTCCCGAATCGGTTAAAACCGATGAATTTAACCCAATCTCACATCCCGAATCTCTCACTTTCCGGATCAAGTCACTTCCCTGATCAAGTCACTTCCCGGATCAACTCTCTTACCGAATCAACTCACTTACCGGATAAACTCACTTACCGAATCAACTGACTTTCAGGATACACTCACTTACCGGATATCTTAATTCTCGGATATCTCATTTCCCGGATTATTCATTTCCCAAATTTCACTCGATTTTCTGAATTATCCTAATTTCCCGTATCTTTCACTTCCCGGATATCACTCTCTTCCCGGATCCATTTAATTCCCGAATTCAACTTGGAAAATTTTCAACAAAAATCGATTTTCAAAAATTCTAAAACTCCCCCTAAATTGTAGCATAAAACTTTGTGACACATAAACTCATTTTAATACAAAAATGATTTTCATTGTGAAACCAAAACTTTTTAAACTTTCTCCCCCTACAAACATGCACTGTAAAAATAGAATATGTTTGAACATAGATTATACTCCCCCTCAAACTCTGCATAGCCTGCAAGAAAAACAACCAAAGTGTAATACCAGCACCAAAAAATAAAAATAAAAATAAAGAAAGAATGTGTTACAACGACAAATTCAACATACCAAACTTAGACACTAACACACTGAAACGAGAATCGTCCAATGGTTTAGTGAATATGTCAGCTAATTGATTTTCCGTTGGAACATATTCTAACTCTATTAACTGCTTTTCGACATTATCTTTTAGAAAGTGATAACAAATATCTATGTGTTTGGTTTTGGTATGATTTACCGGATTGCAAGAAATTGCAATTGCACTATGTGAATCACACTTAAGAGGTATCTTGTTGTAATGAAGACCGAAATCAGACAACTGGGTTCTCATCCATAAACATTGAGAACAACAACTTGCAGCAGCTACATATTCTGCTTCTGCTGTAGAAGTTGCTACACAGTTCTGCTTTTTCGAAGACCAGCAAACTAATCTGTCTCCAAGAAAATGTGCTCCGCTTGAAGTGCTTTTCCTATCAATTGTGCATCCTGCATAGTCTGCGTCTGAATATGCAATCAGCTCAAAAGAAGAATCACTTGGTTACCATAAGCCTAAATCAGGTGTTCCTTTCAGATACCGCAAAATTCTTTGACAGCTAGCAAATGCGTTTGTTTTGGGTTTGCTTGAAATCGAGCACACATACACGTAGAAAACATTATATCCGGTCTACTCACCGTTAAATACAGTAATGATCCTATCATACCCCTATATGTCTTTAAATCAACTGATTTTTCATTTAAATCTAAAGCAAGTTTGGATTTTGAAGACATTGGAGTAGAAATTGATTAACATTCTTTCATGTCAAATTTCTTTAATAAATCAAAAATGTATTTTGATTGATTAATGGAAATGCCATTATCAAGTTGTTTGATTTGCAATTTGAGGAAGAAATTTACCTCCCTCATCATGCTCATTTCAAAGCGTTCCTTCATAGTGTTTGAAAAGGCATCACCATATTTTGGGTTTGTAGAACCGAAGATAATGTCATCTACATAGATCTGTACCAATATGAGATCATCACCCATTTTCTTCTTGAATAAGGTCGTGTCTGTCTTGCCTTTTACATAACCTTTGCTCAGCAGAAAAGTAGATAATTCATCATACCATGCCCTTGGAGCCTGTTTGAGTCCATACAATGCTTTGTCTAAGAGATAGACATCATTTGGACGTTTTGGATCAATAAAACCATCAGGCTGAGACACGAAGACCTCTTCTTTCAATTTGCCATTCAGAAATGCCATCTTGACATCCATTTGATAAACTTTGAAATTCTTGAAAGCAGCAAATGCTAGGAACAACCTGCTAGCCTCAATCCTTGCTACAGGAGCATAAGTTTAATCAAAGTCAATGCCCTCCTGTTGATTATATCCTTTGGCTACCAATCTTGCTTTGTTTCTCACTACAATTCCATCAGAATCCTTCTTGTTCTTAAATATCCATTTTGTTCCAATCACCGACTTATCTTCTGGATGTGAAACTAACCTCCACACCTTAAGTCGTTCAAATTGATTGAGTTCCTCTTGCATGGCTATTATCTAATCCACATCATCAAGAGCCTCAGAGACTCGAGTTTGTTCAATCTTACTTAGGAACGAGGAGTAACTGCATTCATTTGCAGAAATTGATCGTGTTTGAACACCAGTATTCAAACCACCAATCACTTGTGATTCAGGGTGAGAACGCAACCGAGAGGTTCTGATTGAGCCTGAACAGGGGAAACTTGTATAAAATCTTCAAGATTTGGAACTGTTTTAGTTCCATCAACTACTTCATCATAAGTAGGAATTTGCTCTATGACTGGAGTAGTGTCAAAAGGTTCTTCAAATAAGTTAATCGATTCTGTTTGATCAGGAATATGCTGTAAGGGAGTAGACATCAAAGTTGATGGATCTAAAGATGATGACTGATTTTCAGGTTTTGTTATTGTGACATATTCTTCTTGAGAAGCGGGAATAGACCTGTCAACAACACCATCATTAACTGAATCATTTTTATAAAAGAATTCAAATAAGAAATCCAGATCTTCAGATTAAGACGAAACAGCTGATTGTTATTTTTGAAAATCAAATTTATGAACAGTTGAAGGATCACCATTAAGCGATGTAAATCATCAAAAGTGACATTGACACTTTCAACAATTACATTGGTTCGTTTATTTAAAATCCTAAAAGCCTTTTTGTTCAAAGAATATCCATGGAAAATTTCTTCGTCAGCTTTCGGATCCAATTTAGATCGATTTTGTGTTTCGTTCAAAACAAAACTCCTATTACCAAATATGTGAAAATATTTGATATTAGGTATAATGCCATTGCAAACTTCATATGGAGTTTTATTGAATCGACGATGAATGATAGATCGGTTTTGAGTGTAGCAAGCTGTGTTGACTGCTTCAGCCCAAAATGATCAAGGAAGCTTTGAATACTGTAACATTGTCCTTCAAGAATATGATGATTTCTTGTGCTGCTTCACTCTTGTGAGCCAGAAATTTTACCCATGTGTACCTCGAGAAATCATCAACCGTGACCAAGATATATCTTTTCCCATTTCTAGATTGAACCATCATTGGTCCACACAAATCCATGTGAATCAGTTCTAATGCTGTAGTTGAAGAGGAAATTTGTTTAACCTTGTGTGAAACCCGTTTCATCTTGCCTTGTTCACAATCTTTGCGTAAATGATCTTTCTCGAACTTTAACTTTGGAATCCCTCGTACCAAATCTCCAGTGACTAGCTTTTTGATATTCTTGAAATTCAAATGCGAAAGCTTCCTGTGACAAGACCAATTCAAATCTGATGAAGCTCTAGACAACAAACAGATAGACGAGCCTGCACCTTTTTCAGATAAGCAAATGGTATAGATATTGGACTTTCTAGAACCACTTAGAATCTCTTTACCATCCTCAGTACGAAGCGAGCAAGATTTCTTTGTGAATAAAACCTCCATATCCTTGTCACAGAATTGTCCTATGCTGGAAAGATTGTGACTAAAATCTTTCACATATGACACCTTCTGGATCGTGAGATTACCATGCACTATATCACCATGACCTAAAATATGAGAGATTTGATCATTTCCAAATTTGACGTTACCATGTACTTTTCTACATAATTCTTGAGAATGCTCCTATCTCCCGTCATGTGTTTCATGCAACCGGAATCCATGTACCACAGTGAACTTTTCTGCGATCAGCCAACAAAATGAACTCAAGAACCCATTTTGGAATGGGTCTAAGTTTTTGATTAGCATTCATATCAACAAATCCAGAATTATGAAATTTCTTTGTAAATGCATTATGAGATGATGAATGATTTTGTTGTGTGACATGGATTCTTGATTTGGATTTAACATTGTGTGAAACTGATGAATTATTAAACGCCTGATAATTCATTCGATGCATTCTTGATTGAGAATTTGTTTTCTTGGAATTATCAGATGCGAAATTTGGCGGTGATGAGGCATACAACGATGATACCCTATAAATTGCATCAGTTAGATTTTTCTTAATCGACCGTGCTTGTTGTTGAGCAGAGTTGGAATTATCAACAAAAACTTTTTCAGATTGCTCAGATTTTACAACCCATTGAAAAGGCGAAGTACCAACTTTAGGACAGTAATTGAAATGAATTTTACAGAAAACATTTTTCCTATGAGATGAATGTTTTGGCTTCGTCGCTCCAGATGACGTAGCTTCATATTTCACTTCTTTGGGTGTCTTGAGCTTGACTTCGTGATTATTCTATGCTTTATTGACTTTTGTTGATTTTTCTATCACTTCTGCTTTCTTTGTTTGCTTCTTCTTCTGTACAAATGGCTTTGCCTCATCTGTCTTCAGACCTGATTTATCTGCACGCTTGAAAGCATTATTTTTGTCTGCATGAAGTGAGGTTGAATTAGAAGAAGTACTTGAATGAATTTGTTCAGATTTCACAGTTGAGCTTGGCCGATCTTGATCTTGATTACAAGTGGAACCATTTTCAAAAACACTTTTTTCATCACAAAATTTGTTGCACTTATGACTCAAAAACTTTTGACTTTCTGTTGGACACTCCGGATAAACAATTTTTGAATAAATTTGTTGCATCCTGTCTACTTTCTCTTGAAGAATTTGATTTTGTTTTGTCAAAATTGAAAGCTTTTGATTTTGATCAATTCCATGATTCTCCTTGTGCATTTTCTCTTCCAAATCACTCAACACTCGTTCCAATTGATTATAACCATCGATTATCTCAGAAGTGAGATTATGTTTCTCAAGTTGAAAATTGACAAAAAAACTTTTCAGATTCAACTTTTGGAAAATTCTTGTCAACAGATTTTGTTTTCTTCAATTCATTCTTTAAGTCCAAAAACTCTTTTTCTAATTTCTTTTTATTGTCAGAAATTTCAGAAATCACATTCTCTCTCTCACTCAGAATGGTTTGCAATTCATTGACTCTTTTTGAAAGATTTTCATTTTCAATCATGAAACGTTGATTTTCAGATTCTAACCGACACAAAAATTTCTCATTTTGAACATGTATATCAGATGCAGTGGAATTGTGTAATTTAGTGGTTAATTCTGAAATCATTTCTTTAAGACTGAAATTTTCCATTTCTAGAGTAAGATTTGATGTGATGCATGCTGTCTCCAAGATTTCCTGTCTCCTCTGTAGCTCCATATGAGGAATGTAAACACGAGTGAATTTGAAACTTTCAGAATCATTCTTCTTTTTGCGGGGGACCAACATACTCAGTTGAAGAATTCTGACTTGGAAACTTTGAATCTTGACTGGCATATGATTTGTTCAACTTTTGATAATCAAATGGATTTTGCATTTTGGTTGTGGTTCGTCTCTTAAAATTTTCTTCTCTCAAAACTTCCTCCCCACCAACAAATATCATCTTTTCTGTGAACCCTAGGTTCATTCTTTCCATCATGTAAAGTGATGTGCAATTCACTTTTTCCAGAAAATCATCTTCATCGTATCCTAAGACTTTTAATTTATTCTTTATGTCTGGTGACAATTGATCAAAAATGGAATGTCTCGTTGTCTTTTGTTTGGTAACAACCTTTTCCATTTGTTTAACTTTCAATTCCAATTTCACCTTTTCTTGATAAAAGTTGTTTGAATTGATTTCTGCAGAAACTTTTGCGGCATTAAAATCATGAACTTTTATTTCTGTTTCAGCTTTTATCTTAGATAACTCATTCTCTTTGATGTTGATTTGAGATTGCAACTCAAGTATTTTTGAATCGAGGTTGATTTTATCAGAATGAGTTGGATTGGATGCATGTTTTAGTTTGAGTTTGATTATGTCCTCTTTTAACTTATGGTTTTGATTTATGATACTATGAACAATATCCATCAAAGTTTGAATGAACACATCATGGTCATCCATTACCTTTTCCTCAGCATCGGATGTCTCTGGGTGTTGATATGGACTTGGCTCTTCAGTTTATCCATAATCCAATTCACTTTCAGTTTGATAACCATCCTCATCATCAAACTTAGCCATCAAGCCCACATTCAGTTGATCATTCCCAGCACTATCCATTTCCACATATTGAATAAAAATTTCCTCAGCGAAGACATTTACTAATTCATCATCACTCTCACCATCATCTTCCTCAAAATCAAATCCAAACTCATCAACCCTTGCCATAAGCACCAGTTGTGCATGTACCAACTAATCTTCATCACTGTTATCAGTATCGGATAAGAACTGATCTTCCTCTACCAGCAATGCTCTTACAATCCTTGATAAAGAGACCAGTACCTTTGCAGTTATAACATTTTCTATCCTTGGCAGGTTCAAACTTTCTCTCATACTTTCTTTCCAAACGTTCACCATTCTGTTTGACATCATCTTTCTTCCACTCCAACCTCATTGAATTATAATTTTTCCAACTATCATTCCTTGCACCATCCCTTCTTTGATAATCATCATTCCTTCTGTGATCATTCCTGTTCCTTGAACCAGAAGTATAACTCATATTGTTATTAGTTTTGTGCTTGCCATACTTGTTGCTTAACATTGCTGATAAGAAATTCAGCGCTTGCACAACCTTATCACTCTCAGATTCCTCATTATGAGAATTCTCTTCTTCAGATTCAATAACATGCTTCATTTTGACTGATCTGGAAGATGAAGATTTTCTTTCAACAACTACCAAAGACAATGGATCCACATTCTCCTTAGGAACAGATACAAGTACATCATCATGATATTGATTTAATTCTTCAAAAATCATGTGATGTGTAACATTGTTCAGATTCTAGTTCATTTGTTTATACAAGTGAACATGTGTTTTCCACTCCAGACCGAGAGAGTTCAAGAACCGAACATTCTTAATCAGATTGGAGAAATGATCAAATTGTTGATTTCTCAGATCATTCAATAGCTTGCAGAAACGACTGTAGGTCTCAGTTAGAGTTTCATTTTCCCTTGCCTTAAAATTGTCAAAGGCATTGACCAAAGTTGTTTCTTTTATCCACACTCCTAAATCTGTCCCTTCCATCTGACTTTTAATTTCATCCCAGATTTGTTTAGTTGTTGCTAGCCCACTGACTTTGATATAGAATTCTGCAGATAGACCATGCTTGAGATAGTACTTAGCTTTCTGATCAGCTATTGCACGCTCCTTCTCTTTCAGATCATATTCATCAGGTGTCTTGATTCTGTTGACACCCGCAATGGGAGGATTATTATGTGGTTCTGCAATTATGATGTTGGGGAGATAGCAATATCAAACCTAAATCAAACCTATCTATTAAGTAAAATAGGATTTGATGTTAACAAAACCATATATTCAGTTTTGGACTTAGATTGATGAAAAACATGTGTTGTTTTTTTATCTGAGACTTAAAGAATTTCTAAGTAAGAAATGTCAGCTGACGAATCATAGTGTCAGCTGAACACTGAGTATCAGCCAAAGGACCAGCTTCAGAAAGATCAGCTGAGAAGAAAATATCAGTCAAAGAGCATCAGCTGAGGAATCACACTGGATCAGCTGATGGCCTAGAACCATCAGCTGATGAAGATTTCAAGATCAGCTGAGCAGTCAAGGATCAGCTGACAGAATCACAGTTATCAGCTGATGCCTCCCATTTGTCAGATAAGGTATTTATTACTTATCCAATCTTTTCCTCATAAGCTGACACTACTTAAAATGACTAGCTGAGCCCTTGGGAACAACTGACAGTTTAGTTTGATCAGTTTATTAGCTATACTTTGATTTGTATTATTAGCTGAGCATCTCGATCAGCTGAGCAAATCTAGTCAGCTGAGTCTTTCACTTTTATCCTTAGCTGAGCAAAATTACAATTGCAGTTCAGTGTCTGTTAGCTGAGTCGTTATTGTATATCTCAGTTAATAGCTTTTCTATGTAATATTTTCTTAAAGTCAAAGGCAGAACATGTGTTGTTCTTATTATGCCTTAGATCTTTCTTTGTAAAAGTACTTAGCACTTTTTGTATCTGCAAAGAAACAAAAAGGATAGATCTTTATCCCCTGGAAAAGGAGAAAGATACTCTTGAAAAGAAGATCTCGAAGATATGATGTTAAGTATGGCTGGCAACTCCATACTTGGTAAAGTCAAATCTTCAAAAAGCATGGTGTTGATTAAAGCACAAGCATGAAAGGAGAAGTTTACGTTTCCAAGATATATAAGTAGTAGTTTAATAATATAATAATAGACAGTGGGTATACTCATTACTGAAAAGTATGTTCACTTTACACACTTTGTGTCTAAAGTTTACTTACTTTTCACCCACTAACTTTATCTATTATAATATTATTAAACCGAGTACCTTTGTCTCCTTCTCTCTTTATCAACCCGGACATACCTTGCTTATATATACTCATGCATGGAAACATGCTAAGTATGCGTTGAAGAAGCACTGAAATCTCATAAGTTGAGAATTAGAAGAGTTAGCATTTTACTTTCAGTGTAACAAACTTGTTCATGTGTTGAACATCTTAGACATTAGTTGTTTAAGATTAGCATTGTCTATGTGTTAGACAAATCTAGTTGCCACCTTTTATTGAACATAGATTTTCCGCATCTAGTTCATGTAATTCTTGATTTACATCAATAAGAATTATATAAAAGTAAACGTGTGTCTCTTAAATTTTTATTTGCTAAAGTTTGTATTTAACCCCCCTTCTACAAACATTTGTTGTTGTAGTATCCATTCGGGACCAACAACTGGTATCAGAGCAGGCTAGATAATCCATATCTAACATATGTTTTGCTTACTCTTCAACTGCTTCTACCCTACACTACAAAATGTCCACTTCTGTTGCTGCCTCTAATGGTTCTTCTAACAATGGTTCACTCACAAGGTGTCCTATATTTGATGGAGAGAATTTCTCTCTCTGGAAGAGTAGAGTTCTTCTCTATATGTCAAGCCTTGATGATGTGATGCTTAAAACTGTTACTGAAGGTCGTCATGTTCCTTCCTCAACTATCCAAGTAACTGAAGCAACTGATGAAGCTCCTGCTGTTGAAAGACTGATTATAAAACCTATAAATCAGTGGTCTGATGAAGACAAAAGGGTTGTTAATCTTGATATTAAAGCAAGAACAACCTTAGTCTCTGCACTACCAAATGATGTCTATCATCAAGTTCTTAACTGTAAATCTGCAAAAGAGATGCTAGACACTTTGACTGTTGCATATGAAGGCACTGAAGAAGTGCAGGAGAACAAGAAACTCCTTCTGGTTAGAGAATATGAGTTCTTCTTTGCTCATAAAGGTGAAAGTCTCACTCAGACTTACACCAGGTTTAACTGCCTTATTAATGACTTAGGAAGGGTAGATGTTCACAAAAGCAATAAGGAACTTGTAAACAAGTTTCTAGACTCTCTCCTAGAATCTTGGGATCATTTTATCACTGTGCTTAAACATGGTGAGAAAATCAAGGGTCTTTCACTGGTTGGTTTATATGGAAATCTTATGAATCATGAACAATTAGTGAAACAAAGGAAGATCTCTACCAAGGATATGAAGGAGGCTGCAAAAGCTCCTTCTACTGCCCTTGTGTCTAAGGATACAAGATCTAGGAGTTTTGCTGCAGTTGTGGATGAGTCCAGTAATGAGGAGAAAGAGGAGGAATCTTCTGATGAAGAGCAAGTGGCTGATGGGGATGAAGTTCTGGAGAACATGGATAGCATTGAAGCTGCTGTTGAGCAGGCTGCCATGTTGGTTAAAAGGTTCAAACCTTTCTTAAAAAGAAAGGGTGTCAAGAGGTTTGAAAGGAAACCCTTCAAAGGAGAAAGAGCCTTGTCAAAACCAAAGGCTTCTGAAGGTTGTTTCTCTTGTGGCAAGACTGGTCACTATGCCAGTGAATGTAAGTCCAAAGGAAACACAGGCTTCAAGGGTTCCTCAAGCTCAGACAGCAAGATTGATTATGAAGCCAAGTATAAGAAGCTTCTTGCTGCTGTCCTTGACAAGAAAAAGAAGAAAACTCAGAACAGGGTGCTAGTTGCTGAAGAAGAAGATTGGGCTAAGGAAGATCTCTCAAGTGATGAAGATGAGGTCCTCACAGCTCAGTTCAGTTTGATGGCCAACACAGCAAGTACAAGTACCTTTGATGAGGATATGAAGAAAGCTGCTAAAGCTTGTACTTCTCCTGACTGGGATCCTTCTTCTATGTATCAGGTTGGAAAATTTATTAACTATGAAGATAATGAAAAGAACACTATGTTTGATTATCTGTGTGTTGAGTTTCAGTCAAATATTCAAAGAGAAAAGAAGCTAAAATTAGAAATAGAATCACTAAAAGAGAGATTAAGTCTTAAAGATGAGAAACTTAAACAAATGACAAAACTGGAAGATGATTTAGCTAATCAAAAGATACTTAATCAGATCTTGGTAAAAGAAACCAATGAAGCAACAATAAAGTTTAATGACCTTCAAAAAGTAGTTAGATCTTGGTGTATTTCTGCTGAGAAGACCACTCAGTGTGTCAATGAGCAGATTCCAAAACAAGTTCAAGCTATTATTGGTGGAAATTATTCCCAAGCTGCTAACTGTTTTGATTTTAGCAAGAACATAAATATCTTAGAAAAAGCTGATATTTTACCTCTTACTTTTCAAAAGATCGTAAAAGGAAAAAGTATTATCACTAACAGATTTGTCAAAAGTAAAAGTACTCAGCTGAAAGACTCAACCTCTTCAAAAGTTGGTTCATGTTCTATTGTCTTAACATAAAGCAAAAGCACTGAAAATTTAAGTGTAAAGGAAGTAAGTAAAGGAATGGAATCATTTGTTGATACCAAAGAGACATTCTGTTGTCAAACCTTGAAAACTGATACATTAAATTTAGGAACTCAGCTAACTGAAAATTCTTTAGCTAATGATGTTACATCAGCTGATCGAAAAGTAGATGATAACTGCTCAGCTGATAGCCTGTCAGCTGATCATGGATCTTCTTCTGTTTGTTTAGCTGATCAAACATCACTTCAAACTCTTTTAGTAGGAGAAACTAAGGGAAAAGGACATTTTGTTTACAAAGAGTCTAAGTCTGCCACACCTAAAGTTGATCAAAAACTCATTTTAACTAAGGGTCAACCTAAGGTGACTGTAAACAAAGACCTTATTAGTTTACAGAATCAGCTGCAACAGCTGAATGGTGAAATATGTCAGCTGATGATCCTTAGTCATCAGAAAATAGTTAAGACATCTCTTAGGCAATTACCAAAACATTTTAAAGGCTCCAAAAATCAAAAATGCTATAAATGTGGGAGCAAAGAACATAAGGCAAGTAATTGTTCTCTTGAAAGTAACTCAAGACAGCGGACTGATTATGATAACATAGTTGTTTCTCTCATTCATAAACAACCTAATATAAAGTGTATGGCTAGGTGCAATCCACAGGGGTCCACTTAGATGTGGATGCCCAAATGTCACTAACCTTCTTTCAATCACATCTATGCAGGGTCCGAACACATGGTATCTTGACAGTGGATGTTCAAGGACCATGACAGGTTGTAAAGCTTTGCTTAGTAACTACAAGAAGGAAAAATGTCCAAGAGTAACCTTTGGTGATAACAATTGTGGGCAAACAAAAGGCTACGGAGAACTTCATAATGGGAACCTAACCTTATCCAAGGTATCATATGTTAAAGGACTTAAGTATAATCTCATCAGCATAAGTCAGTTATGTGATGGTGATCATAAAGTCCTCTTTACAAAGACAGGTGGTTCCATTTTAGATCAAGAAGGTAAAACAATAATTTGTGCAAAGAGAACCAAGGATGTATATACTCTTGATATGTCCTCTGGTGATCCATCCAAGTTAACCTGTTTGTATACTAAGTCTGTAACTGACACAAACTGGTTATGGCACAAAAGGCTTTCCCATTTAAACTTCAAAAACATTAACAAGTTAAGCAAGGGTGAACTAGTGTCAGAACTACCTCCACTGACGTATGTTAAGCCTAAACCTTGCTCTGCCTGTGAGAAGGGAAAGCAGCACAAGACTTCGTTTCCATCTAAGCAAGCCTTCTCCATTACTGAACCTTTCTACATGTTGCACATGGATCTATTTGGTCCTGTTGCTACTGCTAGTATTGGTGGAAGTAAGTATGCATTGGTGATGGTTGATGAATTCTCAAGATACACCTGGGTCATCTTCCTAAAAGCAAAGAGTGAGGCTGCTGAAGAGATTATAAGCTTTATTAGAAAGATGGAAGTACTCAATGGCAATCTGGTAAGGATGCTTAGAAGTGATCATGGAACTGAATTTAGAAATCAAACTCTTGAAGGTTTCTGTGATAAGAAAGGAATATCTCAAAACTTCTCTGCTCCAAGAACTCCACAACAGAACGGTGTAGCTGAAAGAAGAAACAGAACTTTGATTGAAGCTGCAAGAACCATGCTGTGTGAGAGTGGGTTAGGATTCAACTTCTGGGCTGAAGCTGTCAGCTGTGCATGTTTTACTCAGAACATATCCCTTATAATAAAGAGGCACAACAAGACTCCTTATGAAGTGCTCAAGGGAAGGAAGCCCAACATCAGCTTTCTACACATCTTTGGGTGTCAGTGTTTCATTCTGAACCAGAAAGATCAATTGCAAAAATTTGCACCAAAAGCTGATGAAGGTGTGTTCATTGGATATTCTGTGATTTCCAAAGCTTACAGAATCTACAACCTCAGAACAAAGGTCATAGAACAATCAATCAATGTAAGTTTTAATGAAAATGACTTTGTTGCTTCCTGTTCTACTAATCCATCCACAGGTAAGGAATTTAATGATTTGTTATGTACTGAAGACAACACTCCAGTATCAGCTGATCCACTCCCATCAGCTGATCCAATCTCATCAGCTGACATAGATGACTTAGATGAACCTGTTCCGAATGTACAAAATACCCCTGCACATTCTATCCTAAACTAACCCACACTTTTACTAAATGAAGGGAATCATGATTCAACATCAATGGACTCTAATTCCATATCAAACATTCGCTCATCAGTAGAAGTCTCATCAGATTGTAATCAAGAAATTCTGTCAGCTGATCAACCAGAAGTCTCATCAGCTGATCCAAACCAAAGAATTTCAACTCACAGAATCCAAAATGCCTACAAGGACCTCAGAAATCATCCAATTGATCAGGTCATAGGTAACATAGAAGCACCTGTACTAACAAGATCAAAAGCTTGTAACTTCTGTTTATATACATGTTTTGTTTCTACGATTGAACCAAAGAAGGTAGATGAAGCTCTAACTGATCCTCACTGGATAAATGCCATGCAAGAAGAATTGGCTGAATTCACAAGAAACAATGTATGGACTTTGGTGCAAAGACCAAAGGACAAATCCATCATTGGCACTAAGTGGGTGTTCAGAAACAAGATGGATGAACAAGGGCTAATCATCAGAAACAAGGCAAGATTAGTTGCTCAGGGGTATTGTCAAGAAGAAGGTATTGATTATGATGAAACCTTTTCCCCTGTTGCAAGACTTGAAGCAATAAGACTATTTCTTGCTTATGCTGCCTTCAAAGACTTCAAAGTATTCCAAATGGATGTTAAGAGTGCCTTCCTAAATGGTGAATTGAAAGAAGAGGTGTATGTCAAACAACCTCCAGGTTTTGAGGATACAAGCAAACCATATCATGTATACTTCTTGAACAAAGGTTTGTATGGTCTGAAGCAAGTTTCAAGAGCCTGGTATGATACCCTCTCTTCTTTTTTGACCAATAAAGGATTTATAAGAGGAAGCATAGATAGCACTTTATTTATAAGAAAATTCAAGGGTGATGTAATTTTTGTACAGATTTATGTAGATGATATAATATTTGGGTCTACAAATGTTGATCTCTGCAAAAAGTTTTCCAAACTCATGTCTGATAACTATCAAATGAGTATGATGGGTGAATTAAACTATTTTCTAGGTCTTCAAATTAAACAAGAGGTTGATGGAATTTTCATTTATCAAACAAAGTATGTAAATGACTTACTTACTAAATTTGAGTTTGAAAATTGTTCTTCAATGAAAACACCCATGTCCACTGCCTTAAAGCTTGGAAAGGAAACTGATGGTAAATCAGTGAACATTACATCTTATAGAGGTATGATAGGGTCTCTTTTATACCTAACTTCTAGTAGACCAGATATTATGTTTTCTACATGTCTTTGTGCTAGATACCAAGCAGATCCCAAAGAATCTCACTTAGCTGCAGTTAAAAGAATTTTCAGGTATCTCAAAGAAACTCCTAATCTAGGTCTTTGGTACCCCAAAGACTCTGATTTTGAGTTAGTTGGATACACTGATTCTGACTTTGCAGGTTGCACACTAGACAGAAAGAGTACATCTGGGGGTTGTCAATTATTAGGTGGAAGATTAGTCAGCTGGTCAAGCAAGAAACATAACTATGTTTCAACCTCGACAGCTGAGGCAGAATACATTGCTGCTGGAAGCTGCTGTGCTCAATTGCTATGGCTGCAAAATCAACTACTGGATTATGACATACAGTTTGAAAATTCCCCAATTCTGTGTGACAACACAAGTGCCATATCTATCTCTAACAATCCTGTTTTGCATTAAAAAACTAAGCATATTGAAATCAGACATCATTTTCTTAGAGATAATGTGCAGAAAAAGAAAGTTTCAATGGATTATATCAACACTGATGTTCAATTAGCTGACATTTTTACAAAACCTTTAGATGAGTCTCGGTTCAACTTCCTAATATCCAAACTTGGAATGTTAAATTTGTAATATATTCTCTTCTTAGGTAGTTAATTTTGTGTGAGAAAATAATTTTATTTGTGTGTGAAATGAAGTACTTATCTAAGCTTCTACACATTTTACTTATGGTAGATCAGCTAATAGAATTATGTCAGCTGACGATCATCAACTGACACTATACCTCAGCTGATAAACCATCAGCTAAGACTTAGAAGCTCACCTAAGTGCATTCATTAGCTGACACTTATTTTATCTCAACATGGATCAGCTGACACTCTCGTTTGTCAGCTGATGTTTTTCAAAAGTCAAAAATATTGTGTCCTCACATTTATTTTATTAATTTCTCATTTGTATTTATTGTGTTACTAGGTTATTTAATTTAGTTTATTTGTACATTTATTGTCTGTGTATTTAATATCTATTCCGTCTATTACCTCTTTGCAGAAGTGACAGTTACTTTTTGCAAAATATTTTTCTGACAGTTTAGGTTTCCAAGGAAGATTTAAAGGTGTTCTCAAGCGGTTATTCATTTCTTAAGCTTTCAAAATTCCCAAACACTCTTTCTCTCTAAAACTTTCAAACCCTAAACTCTCGTTGCTCAAACTTCATTCACTCTGTAATCATGGTGATCTTCAACCCTGCAACTTCTCCAAACGCCATTGCTGGTGAAAATGTCACACCCAACTCTGAAATCACAATACGCCCAAACAACTTTCTCATAAACACTGACATTCCTGCGAGCAAAGCAAACCAGGGATACGAACCTATGGTGGCTTTCATAACAGCTCATCCCCTGTTCGCATGTCTATCTGCTCATCCTCTGTTCATCTTTCCAAACATTGTTGGTGAGATGTGGTACACTGCAAGGTACCATGCTAATCAAGACTTAATTACTTGCACCTGCCTCAATGGTACCATCAACATAAACATCACTACTGATTCTCTTAGACAAGCGATCTCCATACCCCATATGGCCCTATTTCAACCTTTTTCTACAATGGATCAAGTTCTAGAGGTTTTGCCCCTGATTGGCTACCAAGGTGCTGTTTCCCATGGCCAGTATAAACTGTCTGCTCTAGGACACCCATGGAAGTATTTGGCCAGTGTAATCATTCGATGTTTTGGTCACAAGTCTGGCAGCCATGACCAAATGAACCAGTCTGAACTGATGGTGCTACATGCTTTGGTCACAGGGAGGAATATTGACTTCGCACAAGTCATATTCTCTGAAATGGTGGATAAGATCACTCTGGGCACATCAAAGAAATCAACCAGAACCCTAGTTCCTTACATCAGGTATCTAAGTTTAATTGCAGTTAGAGATGTTCAGAGGGAACACTATGTTGGGTTAGCTGCTCACTTGCACATAATGACCATCCCTCAAATGGGTCAGAAAACTTTCCATTTGATAAGGGAATTTCAAGGTCCTGCTATAACTGCTCAGATGCAAGAACTGATAGATGTTGCTGGTGAGGAGAATGAAAATGAAGAGGAAGTAGTTGCTGAGAATATTGAGGGACAAATGGCTGATGATTCTGAGTCTCCTGATTTAATCACTGATCATTCTGAGGAGTCTATGACTCATGCTCCAGATGAAGCCTTAGTGGAAGAAGAATTGATGTTTAGAGCAGACGTGTTTGATGAACCAGCACAGGATGAGCCTATTAATCCTGATGCTGAGGGTGATAATGACAATGGTGCTGACAGTGGTCAAAATGATCATGATGAGGGAGATGATGACTTTCATGGTGGTGATGCTGGAATTCCTTATGCTGAAAATGTTCAAGATACCACCTCCTCATCTTCTCAAATTGGGATGCCACTCTCACATTTCCCCGTTCCTTCCAGCTCAAGCACTCCACAAGACAAACAAAGTGGTGATGCAGCTGATGGTGATGATGCTGAGGAAGACAAAATTTCTGACAATCTCATTCAACTAATTGAGATCAGCAAGACTCAGCACATCTCAGGTATACTCTCACTCTCTGAGGATACTCATTTGGTTGACCCCACCAATGAGAACCCATCCTCTCCTCTAGTTGTAATACCCCCACAACAGCCAAGCTCTAGGGTACTCCCAACAGTCACTAGTTCTACTCCCTTAGCAACCCAAATAGAAACAAGGTCAATAGAGATGGTGCATACTGCACTTATCTCAGAGGAAATGCACACTACACACTGCACCTCTGACCTCAACTCCTATAGCTATCTCTTATTTTGAGGGGGAGCTTATGGATGTTGCTTTAACCCAACTGCCAGCAGATGTGTCCTCACAACAGGGAATATCTGTAAAAATGGGATTGCTGCAATCTGGGTCACCCTCCCAACAAGGTGATACCATTGAAAGATAGACCTTCTCCCAAGGTCATACTGTGTCTACAACCCCTATGTGTCAAGCCTATCCCCTAGTAAGTTCACAACAACTTGCTACTGTAATAAGGGATACCCCTTTGAGTGCAACCCTCACTCACACTCACATACTTGCACCTGTTTTTGATTCAGTTCTTACACATACTAGTGCACTACCTGTCAATACTAGTGGCATAAACCAGCCATTGGTACATGGTACCATTTCTGCTCCCAGTGATCTTAGGCCTATAAACCAAGGTCTAAGTGAGGGACCACAGTCCATTCCAGTTCTAAGCACAATTTCTCAATCAATTCTAACTCAACCCATTTCCTCTACGTATTCTGAACCCTCACCCCAAATCCTTCAAAGCTTACTATCTATCTCTCAAAAGATGGATAGTCTTCAAGCCTCCTTTACCTTTTTCCAAACTCAAACAGAAACTCAAATCACTCACCTAACCAATGAGATTGAGTCACTTAAAGCCAACCAACCCAAACCCCAACCCACACCTTCCCCTGTTGATCTTTCCCCTATTCTTACCAAACTAGATCAACTTCTAAACCAAACCTCTACTCCTATTCCTATACCCTCCCCTCCTATACCTGCCCAAACCATTTCTACCTTAAACCATACAATTTCAAATCTCCTTTCCCAACTTAAAACCCTTAGACCCTCACCCCCTGATATCTCCATTACCATTCTTGAATCTCTTCTCACTGTCCCCACTCTCCTAAAAGACATTGATACTGAGGTCAATAGGTCCAGCTTTTGTGCTAAGATAAGGCACAGTGATACTCTGAGAGAATTCTCCAATCTTACTGCAGCTATCAACAGCCTAAAACCTTTTATCTCAACTTCCATTCCTTCTTTCTCTCCTATTCCCTCTCACCTTAGACACTCAACATCACCTTTCACTCAGCCTCCCATACCCACTGCCTCACCTTCACCCTCAACCATACCACCCTTTACCTCTACACCTACCCCAATTCCTTATTCTTTCACCACTCCTGGTGCCCCTGTAAAGCCTGCTGTTTTTCCCTCCTCTGATGATGACAAAAAGGGGGAGAAGTCAGTTAGGACAAAGTCAGTTTTACAAGCAGAGGATGCATCAACCCATGATGAAATAGGATCAGCTGTTGAGGGGGAGAATAAATCGAAGGGGGAGTAACCTGCTCAAGAAGAGTAGAGGCCAAAGAGAAGGCTAAAGGAAATGGCTAGAAGGACAAAGAAATCAAAGCAAGGTGAATCCTTTGCTCCAATTGAACTACCATATGAGGATTCTGATGATGATGATGAAGATGAAAGGACTCTGTCCTCTATGTTCAACATAAAGAAGCAGAGCTCCTCCACTACAGCTCCACCAGTCCAAGCTTCCTCTCCAGTTCAATCAAGTCAACCAACTCCCAGCAGTTCATCAAGAAGAAAAGGAAAGAAGATAATGACTGCTGAGGAGATTGAAGAAGAAGAAAGAAGAGAGGAAGAGCTAACACAAGAAGAAGAGAGTCTCAGAGAGCTCAGTGAGTTAGCTGCTGCACTTGGTACTTCCATAGAAGAAGTTTTGAAAACCAAGGAAAGACATCAGGACTTCACTTCTCCTGAAGATCTTGCTGCAATTATTGGTGTTACTGATGATGAGTTAAGAGAGCTACAAGAAGAAGAGCTGATTATGATGACCTCTCAATCACATCAAGTACTGGATACACCACAGCAAGATGACCCTTCTACCAAGAAAGATCCTAAGAGAGGAAAGACTCACAAGGAAGTCATTCAAGCTCTGCTGAACTTCAACTTTGGAGGATTAGCTCAGCAAACTGAAAGGCAAGCCAAGGAGTTCAGAGACAACAAAGAAAACTTGGTAAATAGAAGATGTGCAGACATCATCTCAAGGATTACTCCTTACAAAGGTACTGATGAGGGTCCTTATCTCAGAGTGGTGAGAAGAGATGAAAGAAAGACTTATGAAGATACCTATCTTCAACATTGCAAACTTCTCTCCTTCTTTAAAATGATAAAGATCCTGTACCATCTCCTCAAGTCCAAAAGTGATTGTTCAAAGGTTCATGCCAAAATTTGAATACTGGATTCGGATGTCAATCTGCAATAGGCTCTTCACACATGATCAGTTCATTGAACACATCAATCTGATTGAAGATGCTTTCAAAAGGAATTCAAAAGCTTTTGTCACCATTGAACAGATCATTGTCAATCTTGACTATCCTTTTCTTTTTGCTTATGAAAGTCTCAACACTGCTCTACCCTCCAACATTGAGCCAGAAATGTTTAAGTACATAACTGAGCTTGAAAAAGGGATGTTCTTCAAGAACAGAGCTGGTGATTGGAGATTCCTAAGAGAAGCTGACATAGGAAGAGCGCCAAGAGCTTTAATTTTTCAAGCTGTAAGACTGGCAAGAGGACAGACAGGAAGTCAACACTTTGAAAGTCTGATGGAGACTAGAGCTGATGAACTAATTGCAACTATTCCAGTTGAACATCGTCCAGACATCAAAGAAGAACCTTGGTGGGAATGAAGACCACACTTCATAACTAGATTAGATGTAATTTCAATTCCTATAATAGTTCAACTTCTGTACTCAGTTTAACTCATAGTTAGATTGCTCTGTACAAACTCTGATGTAAATAATTTGTTCTGTAATCAAGCTTGAAACTTTGATCATGGACTACTTAGCTAAAATGCTAGTATATATGACTCTTAGTAGATAGCTCACATAGTGTAATTATAGAAAAGATCAAAAATCCTAAAAACAGAAAAGATACCACAAAAACAAAACTATGGTACTTCATAAATGAAAAGATTCCCAAAAACAGAACATCAGGGAACATACTTAAAAGAGTTATCAAAAACAGATAGCTAGGTAACTAAATTGCACTTAAAAGTTTTATCTTTACAAATTCGAGTTAAACTGATTCTTCTTAAACATATAAGGTTTTGTCATCATCAAATAGGGGGAGATTGGCGGGGAGATAGCAATATCAAACCTAAATCAAACCTATCTATTAAGTAAAATAGGATTTGATGTTAACAAAACTGTTAGAACCTAGAGGGGGGGTGAATAGGTTATTTCACTTAGTTTACCAATTTTTCACAATTAAAAATTTGTAAGTTGTGTTAAAAATATTTTTCTTGAAGTTTATAACACAACAAATTTATATACTTGAAATAAAGAGAGTAAGGGTAGAGAGATATCACCAATTAGTAGACAAGAGATTTATAGTGGTTCATGCAAGTGTTAACAAACTTGCACTACATCCACTCCTTGGCCTCACCCACCAAGAGTTTGCTCCACTAGCTTCTCTCTTTGAAGGTAGAGATAAACCTTTTACACTTCTCTTTTTCACTTGCAAGAATTAACACTTCAAACTTGCAAGTAAGGTAAAGATAACCTTGCTTCACTCTAATTCTATAGGCTAGAGTTGATCCTTACTTCTCTCTAATTCTAAAGGCTAGAGATTATCCTTACTTCACTCTAATTAGAAAGGATAGAGTTGATCCTTACACTATTACAAAATATATAGAAAGATGATGTAGTGTTTAAGCTTTTAAAGCTTTGCTCTTGCTTGATTCTTGATCTTGAATGATAGATGAATTATCAAAGAATATGAGCTCACAAGATAAGAATATATGTTATGTGTTTTTGCTTGTGCAAGAGATTCTATAAAATGAGGTTTGAGTTGGTTTAAATAAGGAAAAAGCTGAAAGTTCAAAAGCTGTCCAGTACCCCCACGGTCGATCCAAGGTCGACCGTGGCTAAAACCGTGAGGTACCTGGACTTTCTTGTTCTTTGCAATATAGACGTTGGACTTTATTTAAAACCACACTCAACTCATTTTTACCATAAAAATCAACTGAAAAGTATATGTTCAAAAGGTTGGTTGATCCCATACTTCTAATGTTTGAATTCAAACACAAAAATGGAAGTTTGGAAACCAATACACAAAGCATGTTGGAATTTTACCCCTTTGGGAGATTCCTTTGCCAATTATGGTGGTGTATTGTTTCAAAGTAGGATTGTGTTTGTTATTTTCTTAAAATAGGAAGTCTTAGATTTAATCAACCAACACAATTGAGTTTTATAAAATCTTTGTCATTTTTATAAAAGTTTTTATAAAAATAATTTTATAAAAACATAAACTAATTTAATTATTTTTATTTGTAAGCTCATATAATTCGAACTCTTGTTTGTAGATATCTTCGTCATCGGCTTTGAAGATATCATCTTCACTTGTTAAGTACGAGTTCGGTTGACTTGAAGAAGAACAATATTTAAGAGTTGCGAGTTGAGCATCGACGGTTGATTCACGGTCGATCGCGGGATCGACCGTGAAGGTTCCTTTATCTTGATTTCTTCTTTTCTTGTTGAATTGAGTCTTCAATTATTTATTCTTCACTTGATCACTAATTTTAGGTTTGTTAACCTTTAAAGAATGTAGCATATGAACATATGAATAAATTTGATAAGCAATAATATTACTTGTTCATATTTTTATCATCATCAAAATAAGGAGTGCATTTCTTTATGTGTGACCATGTATGCACTAACAATCTCCCCCTTTTTGATGATGACAAAATATGCAACATTTAATTAATATTGCTACACAAATTTATTCATGTTAACAATGTTGCACATCTACATTCTTCTCCCCCTTTTGTCGAATCAAAAAGGAACATTCCTCTCCCCTATTGATCTAGCACAAAATATATGATGAAGCTCCCCCTTGATCAAAGCTCCCCCTTGATCAAAGCTCCCCCTTGATTTATGATCCCTTTGCCGTAGCTCTTGACAAAAGATAGACAACAAAACACAAGTGCAAAATATACAAAAGTATATGCATAAACTCAAGTAGGAAGCATGAGAGATTTATGTATCTTGTATTATACTAATGATAGGAAGTGAGGGTGTGAACAAATATATATGAAATATTTTTGTTTGGTTGGTGACTCCCCTTTAAAATATGCAAATTAAGTTAGGGACAACCAAAATCCACAATCATAATCATTAGTCAAGTATCAAAAATTTCTTAGCTCAAGATTGTGGAGATTATTTCAATATTATTGTTCATTTCTAATTGATATTTATTCGTATACATTATGTAGCAAGTAAAGGTTTAATCATTGTTTGGACCATAATCTGATAGATCAACCTTTGTTTATACATTCATGAGTATTCTAGTGCATGTAGGCTCACTTATGATTTTCATCTTTTCATGATAAGATAATGAATGTAGCATGTATAGTTTAATCAAGTAAGTGACCAATGTGTGCACAAAATTGACAATTGTTTTGATTGTATGTAAGAAGCACATGATGTCATTTATGTATAATATCTTGATCTTCAAAGAATAATTCATTGTATATGTAGATCAACATATTATGACACATTTGATATAGTGTTGATCTTTTCAAGATTACAATCAACATTGATATGTATATTTCTCAAGTATTACATATTTTAAGTTAATTCTATACCTACGTTTACACACAAAAATATACTCACATTATTATAACTACACAAAAGTTTTCTAATTGCAAGCAAGTCAAACAAAGATTTTGTAGTTACATGTTTGGTTCATTATTTCCTAAGTTTATCTTCTTTTGATAGAGAAAATAGGCTTAAGTATAAGTTTACTTGTTATTTTATCTTATATTCAAATTTGTTTTCTATTTATATGTATTGTGTATTCAACAAGATTAAGATGAAAAGTGTTCTCATGAGTACAAATAGCGTGCAATACATATACTATAATCATTATTTATGCACGTATACCTCATAGATTCATGTGTCAAGTGATAGTAAATTAAGCGTGTGACACATGAGATAGTCATTTAAGAACATAGGCATACTCAAGCATATATCAAGATGACAAACATGATTTCTTATATGAGGCATAACTTGTCATCTAATTGTACTATCTTGATTACAAAGAGTAATTCATTAAGTACCATGACAAGATAGTAAGAGAGAACCACTTGCAACAATCAATGTGTTAATTTATATTTCTTCACCATGTAATCATCTTCATATATATCTTTCATCACAAACTTATTTCAAAGACTCTTTTGATAGTGATCTTATATTAAAAATCTATGTGTGAGATAGCTTGACCACAATTCGTTATATGATAATTATTCAACACTTGATGAGCATGAATGACATATCATAATGTTACATATGTTTAGTGATATTTCATGTAAGAATCACATATGTAATTTGATTACATTAAGAACAAGGATATGTCAAACATGAACCAAAGTATTATCATTTAACATGTATTGCTATTTTTGGTGACATTTCTTGTTGATATAAACAAAAGATGATGAGTTTCACATATAAGTTACATAAAAGCATTTTACCTTTACAAACCATACAAGATATAGAATTTAGGCATGAGGTTTGTGTAAATTAACTTTATACCTTTACGCATGCAATTACTTGGTGAGTTCTTTTAAGAGTAACACATGAAATGTTTGACCAATTGATTTATCAAACCCTTATGTCATAGTTCAACTTTTAGTGTGTGATTATTATGAATTATAAGATATAAGCATGTCTCTACTTATTTAATAAAATCTTCTCTTAACATCATATTAATCATTTTATGACATTGCAAGTTTAATTAGCTTATCACCTTTACTAATAGTCTTGACTTTTTGAATTAAGTCCTTAAAATTTGAGCCAAAGACAAGATATTCAAACTTTAACATCAAAAGGAGTTGCATGTTGGCATAATGTTGCACAAAACCAAGGTAGTATAATTTATTTAACGCACAAAGGTTTAGGCATAGCATTTTAGTAACATAAACATGCTTTTATTCATTTGTTTATAATGATGTTAAAATTTTGCATACGTACTCAAAGTAATAGGTGATGAGGTGATGTAAAACAAAAGATAATTCATTAAATTTGAAACACATATGTGAAAAAAAAACTTAATATGTATGTGTTCAACAATTTGGTTCATGTGTCCTAAATATTTAAAGATTTCGAAAGACAATTGAATTATTAATGTTGCATTGATACATAATTAGTCTTAAGCAAGAGAAAACCTATCTATAAGTCACATCAAGTTCATGGTCGAAGTCACGGTCGACCGTGGTTTAACCGTGGAGCACTTGATTGATTTCGAAATTAAGATACTCCAGAGGGTCGACGGTCGATGCACGGTCTCGACCGTGGATCGACCGTGAAGCACCTGCTCACTTTTTATTTATTTGTTTAACTTTTCAATAACAAGTGAGTTGATACTTTTGAGAGCATAAAATGAGAAAAATATTATCTCAGCTTTATTATGTGAAAAACCTATTTTTTATCATGTTGGTTTTCCTTCCTTCATTCTTTACCCCTAAACCCAAGGCTTAAACATTACACAACATTGTTCATACATGATTAATGTCAAATTTATGTGCAAAGTGAAACCCTAAGAAGATAAAGAAGAAACAATGATGAGGAATTTTACTTTAGTGAAGAGGATTCATGAATCAAGTGAGAGATCGAGAATGAAGAAACTTTCACTTGTAGATGGACCATGAATCTAACCCGGGCTTCAACCATAGTTCCAATCATAAGGTAAATTCTTGTTTCTTGTAATTTGTTTTAAGCTTTTTGAGTGACAAAGCAACAATGGCGGCTAGGGTTTCTATGGGGAAGATGGGTAAAGTGATAAAGTGGTGAGAGGAGAGAGAAATAAGGCAAAATAGGATTAAAATCCGTCAGACAACCGACGGACGATCCACGGTCGACCGTGGGTTTTCTTTGGATTTGATTATTTGGCAGAGAACCCACGGTCGATACACGGCTTTGACCGTGGTTCGACCGTGAACCTTCTGGAATCACAATTTTGAAAAGTTTCACATAATCAAACTTTATTTCCAAGGGAACATGTTCAATCATTTCTAAACCAAATCTCATTGTATCAACTAGTTCTTTCTTAAGTGGTTTAGTATATATGTCGCTATATATTTGAACTTTTGTGTGTTTGAAATATTATTTCTTTAATATATCTTAATTATTTTTAAATTATGTATATAACTTTTAAGCACCATTTTATGAAGTCACAATTATGATTTATCAAAGTAAGTTGTCTTAATTTGTAATATGTTATCTTTTAAAATCCAAGACAATGATACTTATGATAAAATCTAATTTGGTTCTTTAATTACTTAAACCCAAATAGTGTATGTGAAAATGAAATCCATGGGATTTAAGCAAACCTTTAATTCTTTGACAAATAATTTATTATTTGACTATACATTTCAATATGTAGAAATATATAACATATATTTCCATATCATTTAGAGACTTTTAGCCAAAACATGATTTGTGAGAAATTCAAGCATTGCATATAATCACTTAAGGAAATATGATGAACATGAACATGGTATATCAAATTTTAAAAATATTGTTCATCAATATGCAATTTTAACTTTAAGCACAATATTTCTCACATTCAAAACCAAATACACTTGTTTAGATATAGTTTAAATATTCTAACTTTATAAAACCAAATCAATATAGAATTATTGATTAACTATCAAGTTTCACAAGTTTTGACATATAATGATTTTCAACATAGTTTAATGTTTGTCTTGCCTATGTCAAGAAGGACTTCAAACTAAATTTTGTATGATGTAAAACACAAGTCCAAATGATGTGAGTATAATTAATATGTCGTTATAGCACCACATAGTTCAACTTTGTAACTTAATCAAAGATCATTTTACATGAGTGTGAATTTACCTTTGCAAGACATTTAGGAATATGATAAGTATTTCTATGTCTTTCATATTTAATTACCTTGTCATGCAATACAATTTATTTTTACTTAAGTTGATTTTATATCAATACTTTTTTATTTTCATGGCAAATTTAAATGATTATCTTCACACACATCATTATTAGAATATCTTAGGAATTTTTCAATAGTTACACATATCAATAAAATCTTGGAAATATATATTTTCTTGATAGATCCCAAGATTTAATTTAAAATGATGTGTTTTATAAAAATTTCAATCCCAAGTAATTCCTAAGATTTCGTCATGCTATTCTAGTACAAGGTGTGACTTTAAATCATTTTAATAAGCCATGACAATTTTAATATTTTCTAAAGTATTTTATGATACATAACATAATTTCTCATGTCTTTTATTAATGTTTTTGCAACCCTTTAGTTCTTTATGGCAAATCAAGTTTATCTAAAGCACTAGATACTATAATCACATTTAAACATCTCAAGTAGTTTCACATAAGTTCTCATGGCACTTTCAACACATAGATGTCAACATATAAAGCTTTGAGAAGTAAAAGAGAAACTTATCTTGATTGGGTTTCACTAGTTTTGTTTAAAAGCATAATTCTTGATGATTTATCATCCAAGTCTTTCATCCACACAAAACTTCAAGTTGCATCAAGAATGAAATTCAACCTCAATTGCAACCTACAACTCAAACATATTTCACATGTGTGGTACCCATCTTTTCATGGGTCCGGGATTGTTAGTATCAAAAACACCTACTTTGATCCACCTTGGTGTTATCTTGAAACCTTTTTCATACCTTGAAGTTGGAGTATAAGACTTTATCATATGTTTATTACATTCAACCTTAGGCATACTAGTGAAAGAACTAGAGGCAATCTTGTATTTTTCAAACTTTTGAAAATTCCAGTGAGCTGACGGAAGATGCACGGCATCAACCGTGTATCGACCGTGGGTCGACCGTGGTAAAACCGTGTATCGACCGTGAACCTTCTGGATTTTCTCTTTTGCCTTTTCTTTCACAATTTTTAATGGTTCTAATAGATTTGTTGATATGTTACTTGTTTCAATTGAAAACTCATGACCTCCTTCATCACTTGATAACTTTTGAATTCTAACATTTTTCAAATCATTGATCTTGGTAATGAGTTTTGAATTAATATCAAGTAACATATCATATTTATCTTTTAGCTCATCATAAAGATTATGTAAGTAATCTTTACTACTAGAATCATTTATGAAATATACCTCATTTTCTTCAAAAGCCATGAAGCAAGTAAGTTCTCTTGATGTCTCTTTTTCTTCATTTCTTCTTACTTCAAGCTTCTCAAGTTTACCTATATCCTTCCATAATCTCTTGGCACAAGTGTAAGAACACATATATTCATATTTACTTTCCTTAAGAGATTTATGAATAAATATCAATATTTGTTTATTTAGTGACTCTCTTTCAATCTCATTTACATCAAAATCACTTTCAATAAAATCACCCATGTCATAATTTATTGATCTCAAGAAGGTCATCATATAGGTTTTCCAACCTAAAAGTGTATAGTCAATAAACATGGGTAAAGTAGCCATATAAACCCCCAAACTTAGGTTATCATTTAAATCCATGGATCTAACTCAATATTTTTGTAACAAAATGTTTTCTTATAGATTTACAAAGCAAGTTGTATCACAAAACAATTTTTACAAAAATCTTAGAGCAACTTGCTCTGATACCAATTGTTAGAACCTAGAGGGGGGGTGAATAGGTTATTTCACTTAGTTTACCAATTTTTCACAATTAAAAATTTGTAAGTTGTGTTAAAAATATTTTTCTTGAAGTTTATAACACAACAAATTTATATACTTGAAATAAAGAGAGTAAGGGTAGAGAGATATCACCAATTAGTAGACAAGAGATTTATAGTGGTTCATGCAAGTGTTAACAAACTTGCACTACATCCACTCCTTGGCCTCACCCACCAAGAGTTTGCTCCACTAGCTTCTCTCTTTGAAGGTAGAGATAAACCTTTTACACTTCTCTTTTTCACTTGCAAGAATTAACACTTCAAACTTGCAAGTAAGGTAAAGATAACCTTGCTTCACTCTAATTCTATAGGCTAGAGTTGATCCTTACTTCTCTCTAATTCTAAAGGCTAGAGATTATCCTTACTTCACTCTAATTAGAAAGGATAGAGTTGATCCTTACACTATTACAAAATATATAGAAAGATGATGTAGTGTTTAAGCTTTTAAAGCTTTGCTCTTGCTTGATTCTTGATCTTGAATGATAGATGAATTATCAAAGAATATGAGCTCACAAGATAAGAATATATGTTATGTGTTTTTGCTTGTGCAAGAGATTCTATAAAATGAGGTTTGAGTTGGTTTAAATAAGGAAAAAGCTGAAAGTTCAAAAGCTGTCCAGTACCCCCACGGTCGATCCAAGGTCGACCGTGGCTAAAACCGTGAGGTACCTGGACTTTCTTGTTCTTTGCAATATAGACGTTGGACTTTATTTAAAACCACACTCAACTCATTTTTACCATAAAAATCAACTGAAAAGTATATGTTCAAAAGGTTGGTTGATCCCATACTTCTAATGTTTGAATTCAAACACAAAAATGGAAGTTTGGAAACCAATACACAAAGCATGTTGGAATTTTACCCCTTTGGGAGATTCCTTTGCCAATTATGGTGGTGTATTGTTTCAAAGTAGGATTGTGTTTGTTATTTTCTTAAAATAGGAAGTCTTAGATTTAATCAACCAACACAATTGAGTTTTATAAAATCTTTGTCATTTTTATAAAAGTTTTTATAAAAATAATTTTATAAAAACATAAACTAATTTAATTATTTTTATTTGTAAGCTCATATAATTCGAACTCTTGTTTGTAGATATCTTCGTCATCGGCTTTGAAGATATCATCTTCACTTGTTAAGTACGAGTTCGGTTGACTTGAAGAAGAACAATATTTAAGAGTTGCGAGTTGAGCATCGACGGTTGATTCACGGTCGATCGCGGGATCGACCGTGAAGGTTCCTTTATCTTGATTTCTTCTTTTCTTGTTGAATTGAGTCTTCAATTATTTATTCTTCACTTGATCACTAATTTTAGGTTTGTTAACCTTTAAAGAATGTAGCATATGAACATATGAATAAATTTGATAAGCAATAATATTACTTGTTCATATTTTTATCATCATCAAAATAAGGAGTGCATTTCTTTATGTGTGACCATGTATGCACTAACAAAAACCATATATTCAGTTTTGGACTTAGATTGATGAAAAACATGTGTTGTTTTTCTATCTGAGACTTAAAGAATTTCTAAGTAAGAAATGTCAGCTGACGAATCATAGTGTCAGCTGAACACTGAGTATCAGCCAAAGGACCAGATTCAGAAAGATCAGCTGAGAAGAAAAGATCAGTCAAAGAGCATCAGCTGAGGAATCACACTGGATTAGCTGATGGCCTAGAACCATCAGCTGATGAAGATTTCAAGATCAGCTGAGCAGTCAAGGATCAGCTGACACAATCACAGTTATCAGCTGATGCCTCCCATTTGTCAGATAAGGTATTTATTACTTATCCAATCTTTTCCTCATAAGCTGACACTACTTAAAATGACTAGCTGAGCCCTTGGGAACAACTGACAGTTTAGTTTGATCAGTTTATTAGCTATACTTTGATTTGTATTATTAGCTGAGCATCTCGATCAGCTAAGCAAATCTAGTCAGCTGAGTCTTTCACTTTTATCCTTAGCTGAGCAAAATTACAATTGCAGTTCAGTGTCCGTTAGCTGAGTCGTTATTGTATATCTCAGTTAATAGCTTTTTTATGTAATATTTTCTTAAAGTCAAAGGCAGAACATGTGTTGTTCTTATTATGCCTTAGATCTTTCTTTGTAAAAGTACTTAGCACTTTTTGTATCTGCAAAGAAACAAAAAGGATAGATCTTTATCCCCTGGAAAAGGAGAAAGATACTCTTGAAAAGAAGATCTCGAAGATATGATGTTAAGTATGGCTGACAACTCCATACTTGGTAAAGTCAAATCTTCAGAAATCATGGTGTTGATTAAAGCACAAGCATGAAAGGAGAAGTTTACGTTTCCAAGATATAAAGGTAGTAGTTTAATAATATAATAATAGATAGTGGGTATACTCATTACTGAAAAGTATGTTCACTTTACACACTTTGTGTATAAAGTTAACTTACTTTTCACCCACTAACTTTATCTATTCTAATATTATTAAACCAAGTACCTTTGTCTCCTTCTCTCTTCATCAACCCGGACACACCTGGCTTATATATACTCATGCATGGAAACATGCTAAGTATGCGTTGAAGAAGCACTGAAATCTCATAAGTTGAGAATTAGAAGAGTTAGCATTTTACTTTCAGTGTAACAAACTTGTTCATGTGTTGAACATCTTAGACATTAGTTGTTTAAGATTAGCATTGTCTATGTGTTAGACAAATCTAGTTGCCACCTTTTATTGAACATAGAATTATATAAAAGTAAACCGTGTGTCTCTTAAATTTTTATTTGCTAAAGTTTGTATTCAACCCCCCTTCTACAAACATTTGTTGTTGTAGTATCCATTCTGGACCAACATATGATGAGCCTGAAAACTGCATTTCCTTCTTCTATGCTTTTTCTCATTAAAAACCCATATTTCTCATGGTTGTCGACGAAGTCCATAAAACGACCCTTCCACACATTGTATTCACCTCTATACAGAATAGGTGATTTGGTATCTGATCCAAACGATAGAGTTTCACCGTATGTACTCATGACTGAATCTTTGATCCTTAAGATTTAAAGTTCTTGAAAAATTTACTAAGTGTCAACAAAAACCAAATCTTGAACTGAACCACAAAAACAGAATCTCAAATTCCCGAATGTCAAAAACCGAATAACAAACCGTATGTCTTACCGGATGACTTACCGAATGACTTAGAAATTGAACAATCAGTATGTTCAAGAAACCGAATCAACAATTATCGAATCAAACTTACAGAATCTCTGATTACCGAATCAAAGTTCCCGAATGAAGTTACTTACCGAATGAAATCACTTTCCGAATGAAAGTAAGTTACCGAATGAAACACTATAGTTCAACTTACCCAATCCGATTATCAAACCGTGTCAACACTTGAACTGAAAATCCCAAGTTTTTGAGTATATCAAGTTCCCGAGTATTTCAACTTCCCGAATGTCAATCTTACCGAATACCAAGTTCCCGGATGGTTCAAATGAGATTCCCGGATGTTTCAAAACTCGAATCCCGGATGCTTCAAAATTTCACCATTTTCTTCAAATTTTTGAAGAATTGTTGAATCTTTTTGTACAATCAAACTCGTAACTAGTCTAGAAACACTTCCTAATGACAAATCTAATCCAAAAACCCCATTTCAATGGTCAATTTATCGATTTACTTCAAGAACACGAAAATACCAAATTGTCAAATTCAAGCCTAACATGATATCAGATCAATCCCGTACTAATCTCAGATTCCAAATATAATTGCGATCCAAATGCTCTAAATCATATCCAAAAACATTGACATTCTGAAAAATTTGAATTTAACGGTTGAATTATTCAAAAACCGAATTTGTCTTGGATTTTTGCTGCTGTAATCTTGCTTCAAGAACCTCAATCTAGATGAATTAAGGCTCTAATACCACTTGTTTGTCCCATTATGATTCAGATACAAGATCTTAAGAAATGTGTTGAAGAATTGTAGAGAGAGTTTTCAATATGAAACTTGTAAGATATATTCAATATGCATCAAGTTGTAAACATTACAAAGACTAAAACCTATATATACCTCTTTATATAAAAGTCATTTTTGACTTAGTCAAAGATATGTACACAAGATCTAAAACATTATAATCCTAACAAAGTTGATTCAACTCCAGGGAAGGTGTTTCACCATTTCTTAGTGTTGGGGTTCTCAGGGCACGCAACGGAAGCAAAGGTACAACATAGAAGGCCCAAAGTACAAGCACATAAAGCATAAAACGAAAACCCCAATAATGGACCAATCTCTATGAAATGAAATGCAACAAAACTGAGGGTAAAGGAGATTATACCAGCTCCTTAGCTCCAGCAAAATTTGATGAAGTGGTTGATTTTGTTCCTTGTGACTTGAACGAATCGACTATCGGATGGATACCCCGGCAACACGCCAAATCTCTTTAGCTAGGAAGCTCCCTTCGATTCTTCACAGTAGAAAACCGATGAGAGAACAGCAACCACGAACTTGGATCAACTTCTGGAACTAGAACCCTTTTAGAACTCTCCAAGTCTTTGTAGCACTTGAGAGAAAATAAACCAAAGTGTGTGTATATGTAATTCTAGCCAAGAGAGAGTAAGAGAGGGTTAAGCAGCCCTTTTATAAAGATTAGGACGCCACTTAACCTTCCCAAGCCGGCCAAGATCGATGATTACATAACTCCCATGCATTGGTTCACTTTTGAGGTGATATGACAAAAAGATGCCGTTTGGACTTAGCGGCGCTAACCCATACTTAGCGGCGCTAACTCTAAAGGGTTAGCGGCGCTAACGCGGCTAGTCAGTTGACTTGACATAAAGCCCATGCAGCCGTAGCGGCGCTATCCTATAGGACTTAGCGGCGCTAACTCCTAATAGTTAGCGGCGCTAACGTGGCCTGCGAAGTCAACTTTTCTCTTTTGCCATTTTTGATCCCTTTACTTAAGTTGCTGTCAGATTTGACCCCGGTGTATGACCCAATAGGCCCATACATCATCGGTAGTGATTCCAAATGGTATACTTGCATCGGTGGGCATATTCTAACAAACTCCCACTTGCACACGATGTACCATTTCTAATAAACCACAGACAATGAGCGGCCTCTAGCAAAAGCATCATTGCCCCCAAGTCAGTATGGGTTTCGTTATACGAATGAAACCTGTTCACAAAGAAAGGTCCTATTGATAAGTGATCTTAAACATCCTTTTGTTCACGATATCAATGTGAACACGAGACATGGATTGAGTGTCAATCTCCAGATCGTCCACGATTGTGTTTCTCGATCTTGATTGGTGGTGACCAAAAGTTAAGGACATATCTGATTCTAAATCAATATTCCTTGCGCATGGCCATGCAAAATTTTGGTGTTAGCTCCCAATCATCGAGGGGCCCAATGATATCTCTCTTATCAGAGGAACAAATCCCTTTTGACTGCATAACCCTAAACCATACCCCTTAACTTACTTAGCCGTTTCCCTTATCACAGCCAGTTACGAACTGCTTTTGAAAAAGACTAAAGTAAGAAAGAAATATGATATAGCGGTTCATACGTCTCAGGTCTAAGGACGTAAGATATTATCATCCCAAGTTACTCGTGACTATAATCCATGGAGTATACTTGGGTACGGGTCTTCAAATCACTTGAAACTCTTTTCAAGTATAGATAGGCATTGCTCCTTAATTCGACCATCTTGAATTCAAGGTCATATGCTTATCTCGGTCTTGTTTCAATCTTCCTTCCACAAGATTGACCGACCGTGGAAAGTTTGAAATATAAAATATTTCCGGAAGTGATTAAACATGCTAAGATGGAACACAGTAGAGTCTTATGAATGTAACCGTATCATACGCATATATAATCTCTATTATATATCGAAACAAGCATAAGTTACAATACTGTCTATATCGTTCCCAAAATATAAAATAAAGTTTACATATCAAACAAACTAAATATACAAACTCAAACCAAGTCGCTAGCAAATCTTACACCTATAGCATTAGTGTGAGAATCATGAGCTGCTTGCGATAATGGTTTCGTGAATGGATCCGCAAGGTTCTCATCCGTTGCTACTCTGCTTATGACGATTTCACCACTCTCAACTACTTCTCGTATGAAGTGGTATTTGCGCAAAATGTGTCTTGTTCTCTTGTGAGCTCTTGGTTCCTTCGCCAAGGCCACTGCACCCTCATTGTCACAAAATATCTCAATAGGGTCAGTGATGCTTGGAACCACTTGTAGATCTTGGATGAATTTCTTCATCCACACGGCCTCTTTTGCAGCTTCACTTGCCGCAATGTATTCCGACTCAGTAGTCGAATCAGCCACCGTGTCTTGCTTGGAGCTCCTCCAGCTCACAGCACCACCATTTAAAAGGAATACAAACCCCGATTGAGATCGGCAGTCATCCCTATCCGTTTGGAAACTAGCGTCCGAGTAACCCTTTACTCTTAGCTCTTCTTCCCCACCATATACCAAGAACATTTCTTTTGTACGTCTAAGGTACTTAAGAATGTTCTTTACAACTTTCCAATGAGGTTCCCCGGGATTAGCCTGATATCTACTAGTCATGCTCAAAGCACATGACACATCAGGACGAGTGCATAACATGGCGTACATGATCGATCCCACAGCCGAAGCATATGGTATTCGCTTCATTACTTCTATCTCCTCTTGGGAGGTAGGACATTGAGTCTTGCTCAACATCAAGCCTTGCGCCATAGGGAGGTTTCCTTTCTTGGATTCCTCCATTTTAAAGCGTCTCACGACCTTATCTATGTATGCACTTTGAGAAAGCCCAAGTAGCTTTCTAGATCTATCTCTATAGATCTTGATTCCCAGAATATAGCTCGCATCGCCTAAGTCCTTCATTGAGAAACAATTCCCGAGCCAAGCTTTTACACTCTTAAGGCTCGGAACATGGTTTCCAATGAGTAATATGTCATCCACATATAGGACTAAGAAGACAATAGTGCTCCCACTAGCCCTGACATATACACATGGTTCATCTTTGCTTTTCGAAAATCCAAATTCCTTGATTTTCTCATCAAAGCACAGATTCCAACTGCGAGATGCTTGCTTAAGTCCATAAATGGACTTCTTTAGCTTACAAACCTTGTCCGGATATTCTGGATGTTCAAAACCATCAGGTTGTGTCATATACACCTCTTCGGAAAGCTTCCCGTTAAGGAAGGCGGTTTTAACATCCATTTGCCATATTTCATAGTCATAAAATGCGGCAATGGCCAGAAGTATCCGGATTGATTTCAACATAGCCACTGGGGAGAAGGTTTCATCATAATCAACACCGGGTGTTTGAGTGAAACCCTTTGCCACAAGTCGAGCTTTGAAAGTATCCAAGGTTCCGTCCATGCCGGTCTTCTTCTTGAAGACCCATTTACACCCTACGGGTCTAACCCCGGGTGTAGGATCAACCAGTTCCCAAACTTGGTTATCCGACATGGATTGCATCTCACTTTCCATCGCTTCCTTCCAATGTGCAGACTCAGGGCCCGCCATGGCTTCCTTATAGTTAGAGGGCTTATCAGAGTCCACTACTAACTCGCTGCCCTCAGATATGTAGAAACCATATCTCTCTAGCTCGAAACGAGTTCTACTGGAACGCCTTGGAGTAAGAGATGAAGTAGTGTCAGGTATTGCAACATTTTCTTGCTCTGTTTCAACCGTCCTAGGTTGAGAGCTAGTGCCAACCTCAAGTTCTTTATCGGTTGATCCTTGAACTTCCTCAAGATCGATTTCCTTGTTTCCTCTTTGTTTGGATAGCAATTCTCTTTCTAAGAAGAATGCCCTTCGAGCAACAAAAACTTTGTTCTCAGAAGGTTTATAAAAAATATATCCAACACCGGCAGAAGGATATCCGATAAAGTAACACCTTTCCGATCGAGGTTCAAGTTTGTCCTCAGTCTCACGTCTCACGTAAGCTTGACAACCCCAAACTCGTAGATATGAAAGTGTCGGCTTCTTATTATGCCACATTTCATAAGGTGTTTTCGATACTTTCTTGGTTGGTGCAAGGTTAAGGATCCTTACCGCCGTTTCTAGGGCATATCCCCAGAAACTAATAGGTACCTCAGTTCGACTCATCATGGACCTTACCATATCTAGTAAAGTCCGGTTCCTCCTCTCAGCGACTCCATTCAATTGTGGAGTCCTTGGAGGTGTTAATTGCGAAATAATTCCACAATTCTTAAGATGATCGATAAACTCGGTACTTAGATACTCTCCACCTCTATCAGACCGGAGTATCTTTATTGTTTTGCCCAATTGATTCTCTACTTCGTTTTGGAATGTCTTGAACACCTCAAAGGTTTCATTCTTGTGCTTGACAAGATAGACATATCCATACCTACTATAGTCATCTATAAAGGTTACGAAGTATCTTGTGTTATTCCTTGTAACGTGTTTGAAAGGCCCACATACATCCGTATGGATGATGTCCAAGAGGTCTTTACCTCTCTCATTTGTCCCCGTGAAGGGTGCCTTTGTCATCTTGCCTAGTAAACAAGAATCACATACATCATTTGACCCTTGGTCAAATGACTCCAAGATTCCATTCGCTTGAAGCTTGGTGATGCGAGTCTTGTTTATGTGGCCAAGACGACCATGCCATAAGGAATACTTGTCCAAACCATCTTTGGAACTCGAATCAATGTTCATGATAGATTTTGTTGAACTAATGTATGCAGTTTCTTCATAAATGCCATGACATGGTAAAGCTTTAAAATAAACAATGTTATCTTTAAAGCATATAATAGTATCATCATCAAAATAAAATTTGTAACCATCGTCATACAATGCATGAAGTGATATAATGTTTCTAGCCACATAGGGCGAATAGCAGACATTTTTCAATAAAATAGAATAACTAGTCTTGAATGAAAGCTCCACACTCCCTTGAGCTTCCACCGGGACAATCTCGGAGTTTCCCATCACAAGATCTAGTTCTCCCTTCTCCAAAGGCCTAGATTTGGTGTACCTGTAAGGTACCTAAAGATCCTTTTCACAGCTTGAAGATGTGATTCCTTAGGATCTGCCTAATATCTTGCACAAACACACGTAGCAAACATGATATCAGGTCTACTAGCTGTCAAATAGAGTAGTGAACTTATCATTCCTTTATAGGTAGACTGACATACAGACTTACCATCTGAGTCTTTGCTCAGCTTGACAGCTGGTGACATTGGTGTTTTCTGATGGGATCTCGTGGGCACGCAGCGGAAGCGAATGTACAAACAATATAGCCCAAAGTACAATCAATCAAAGCATAAAAACCGAAATCCCTCAAATGGACCAAACTCTATGTTGAAGAAATGCAACTTGAAAAGGAAAGAGGTGGTTATACCTTTCTCCTTAGCTCCAGATATCTTCTTGTCTCGTGATTGTGGTGCTCCAAAACCCGATCTACTATTGGGATATACCCCGGCTACAAGTCAAACCACAAGTGCTAGCAAGCCATTGCGATACTTCACTATGAAAACCACAATGGAACAGCAACTTTTCGAGACCAAGCTACTGGAAATCTCTCTTCTATACCTTCTCTTGATCTCTTGTTGCATCAAAGAAGGTAATATGTGTTTTTGAGAGAGAAAAGGAAAAAGAACTTCAATAAAATGAAGTCACCCCTTCTCTTCTGCCTCCAGATTCGTTTTTAACCCCTATGACCGGCCAAAGTGCGTTTCTTGGTGTTACCCTCGCATTGGCCAGCTTGGGAGGTAATTTCACATAAAGCCCATGCAGCCGTAGCGGCGCTAACTCTTAGGGTTTAGCGGCGCTAACTCCTTAAAGTTAGCGGCGCTAACGCGGCCTGTCAGGGATGTGACACAAAGTACATGCAGCCGTAGCGGCGCTAACCTTTAGGACTTAGCAGCGCTAACCCTTAAGAGTTAACGGCGCTAACGAGGCCTGCAATGTCAACTTTTGTCTTGGATGTTAGCAGCGCTAACCTAGCTAACAGATTGCAACTTTATTCCTTTCACCTACACTCTCCACCAATGCATGCTGGTGACTTGGATTTTTCTTTGGCCGGTCTTGGATGTTCATGAGAAGTTTATAAAAGCACATGCATTCTCTCAAAAACTCTCTCTTGGTGAAAACAAAAAGGAATACACTAAGGAAACAAGTGGGTTGTTCTTGGGTATTCAAAGTGAGAGAAGTAGAAGAGAGTTCCTGGAGTTATTTCAAGTTGTTGTTCCAGAAGGTGTCTCCAAATGTTGTAGGACACTTGATGGCTCGCTAGTACGAGAAGATCACGGTTTTTCCCGGCGTGGACTTCGATAGTCAAGAAGAAGATTGCCACTTGCTTGGATTCGTGATCAACACCAACAACCAGAGACATCAGGGGTATACTCTCTCTTCTTTCTTCCCTTTTAGTTGCATTTCTTAGTTGTAGAGATTGGTACACCTTTGGGGTTCACTTTGTGGTTTGTTTTGTTTTAAATTCCGATTTTGTTCCTTGCTTGCTTCCGCTGTGCCAAACCACGAACCCCAACAACGTCAACTTCTGAAAATCGGTTATGGGCGTTATATATACCTTTCTGAGGAGAGATAAAAGTTACCGTTGGAAATCCATTTTTATCCGTTACACGTAACAAACTTACGGCGCAATGTAACAGGAATCGAGATGAAACTTATCATCTCCCAATGGTTAATTTTGTAAATTAATATTATTGACTTACAACAATATTATTTACACTGTTGTATTACACCAATACGTAATCGGTATAAAACGTGATTTCAGACCTACCCAAATACACAATGACTCATGAATTAATAACACATAGGAATTAAAATATGATTTGGACATACCAAGCTGAGTAAACTTATCACTCAGCATAAGTCAAGCACTCAGCTTGATTTAAGCACTCAGCTTGAGATTGATACTCAGCTTGAGTAGAGTACACAGCTCAGCTCAATGACACTTAGTCATTTTTATTCGAGACTTACTCAAATTTATATTTTAACCACATTTAGCAGTTAAAACATGTTTGGGACGCACCAAACTTGTGAACTCATCATTCAGCTAGACAAGATATTCAGTTTATGAAAACTTATTTATAAACTGTGCACTAAGCTTAAGACACTTAGTCTTTATCAAACTGAAACTCAAATTCTAGACACTTAGCTAGGGGTTGAGCATACCCAATTCACTTAGCAGATACATAAACCTCTTTTCATCAAGTGGTTTTGTAAAAATATCTGCCAATTGGTCATCAGTGGAGATAAATTAGATTTCAACTTTGCTTTTTCCACGATGTCTCTGATGAAGTGATGTCGAATTTCAATATGCTTGGTTCTTGAGTGGAAGACTGGATTGTAAGTGATGGCTATAGCACTTTGGTTATCACATAAGACAGGAGTCTTCTTGAAATTCATACCAAAGTCTTGAAGCTGATGTTTCATCCATAGGATTTGAGCACAACAACTTCCTGCTGCAACATACTCAGCTTCAGCAGTTGAAGTAGCCATTGAGTTCTGTTTCTTACTAGTCAAGCTTACTAACTTCCCTCCAAGAATTTGACATCCTCCTGTTGTTGTATTTTTGTCTAACTTGCACCCAGCATAGTCAACATCTGAAAAACCAACTAACCCAAATCCAGAGTCCTTTGGATACCAAAGGCCTAGATTTGGTGTACCTTTAAGGTACCTAAAGATCCTTTTCACAGCTTGAAGATGTGATTCCTTAGGATCTGCCTAATATCTTGCACAAACACACGTAGCAAACATGATATCAGGTCTACTAGCTGTCAAATAGAGTAGTGAACTTATCATTCCTTTATAGGTAGACTGACATACAGACTTACCATCTGAGTCTTTGCTCAGCTTGACAGCTGGTGACATTGGTGTTTTCTGATGGGATCTCGTGGGCACGCAGCGGAAGCGAATGTACAAACAATATAGCCCAAAGTACAATCAATCAAAGCATAAAAACCGAAATCCCTCAAATGGACCAAACTCTATGTTGAAGAAATGCAACTTGAAAAGGAAAGAGGTGGTTATACCTTTCTCCTTAGCTCCAGATATCTTCTTGTCTCGTGATTGTGGTGCTCCAAAACCCGATCTACTATTGGGATATACCCCGGCTACAAGTCAAACCACAAGTGCTAGCAAGCCATTGCGATACTTCACTATGAAAACCACAATGGAACAGCAACTTTTCGAGACCAAGCTACTGGAAATCTCTCTTCTATACCTTCTCTTGATCTCTTGTTGCATCAAAGAAGGTAATATGTGTTTTTGAGAGAGAAAAGGAAAAAGAACTTCAATAAAATGAAGTCACCCCTTCTCTTCTGCCTCCAGATTCGTTTTTAACCCCTATGACCGGCCAAAGTGCGTTTCTTGGTGTTACCCTCGCATTGGCCAGCTTGGGAGGTAATTTCACATAAAGCCCATGCAGCCGTAGCGGCGCTAACTCTTAGGGTTTAGCGGCGCTAACTCCTTAAAGTTAGCGGCGCTAACGCGGCCTGTCAGGGATGTGACACAAAGTACATGCAGCCGTAGCGGCGCTAACCTTTAGGACTTAGCGGCGCTAACCCTTAAGAGTTAACGGCGCTAACGAGGCCTGCAATGTCAACTTTTGTCTTTTGTCATATTTGGTCCCTTAACTTAAGTTGCTGTCAGGTTTGACCCCGGTGTATGACCCAATAGGCCCATACATCATCAGCAGCGGTCTATGGCGTACATACATTAGTGGGCATAACTCTAACAGACTCCCACTTGCACATAATGCACCGTACCCATGTAACCACAGACAAAGAGCGGCCTCTAGCAAAGCATCGATGCCCCCAAGTCAGTATGGGTTCCGCCTCCTTGCAGAAAACCATAACCTACATAGAACGTAGAGGTCCTATAGATAAGTGATCAAACATCCCTTTGTTCGCGATATCCTTGTGAACACGAGACATGGATTAATATGTCAATCTCCAGATCGTTCACGATTATGTTTCTCGATCTAGATTGGTGGTGACCAAAAATTTAAGGACATATCTGATTCTCAATCAATATTCCTTTGCGCATGGCCATTCTTATTTTGGTGTCAGCGCCCAATCATCGAGGAGCCCAGGGATATCTCTCATACAAGAGGAACAAATTCCGTTGACTGTACAACCCCATAGCATGAACCTTATCCTACCCAGCTATTCCCTTTATAATAGCCAGTTACAAACTACGTTTTGAAATAGCCAAAGTAAGAAAGTTTCATGCTATAGAAATTCATACATCTCAGGTCGAAGGACGTAATGATATTATCATCCCGAGTTACTTGTGACCATGATCCATGAAGTGAACTCAGGTGTGGGTCTTGCAGTCACTTGAAACTCCTTTCAAGCACAGGTTACTGTTGCGTTTCATGCATTCAATCCTTGATTAATGCATAACCAACACCTAACCTCAGCCTTATTTCAAACTTCCTTCCCTTGAAGAATGACTGACTGTGGAAATTTAGAATGTATAAACATTCTGGTAAGTGGTTAAACATGGTAAGAGGGAACACAGTAAAGTATTATGAATGTAACCGTATCACATGCATAACGAAACAAGCATAAGTTACAATACTGTCTGTATCGTTCCCAAAGCTTATAAGTAAATCAAACATTTACTAAAACGATATCAAGCTTTATCATAAGCATAAACAATGCTATAATACCTAGTATGAAATTCATCACTAGAATTTGACAATGGCTTAATTATGGGATCATCTACACGATATCCCTTTGTACTCTTGTGTATTCTCTTGTTAAACCACTTTCAAAGTGTTTATCAAAAGAGATCATACATATTATTATCATAGTCTTCATATCCTCAATGTTACCGAAGTCTACAATAGGATTAATGACACTTATGATCATTAGAGTCGACATACTCTCAATGTAACCAAAGTTCACAATAGAGTCACTGACACTCACTTCTAATAGAGTCGACATACCCTCAATGTTACCTGAGTACACAATAGGGTCAATGACACTCATTGAATTTTATATATCGTATCTATACCACATACTTAAATATCCAAAGCTTCGATTAAAATCGACATTCTTATTTAATATAGATTGGCTTACAGTAAAACTTACTCAAGACAACTCTATTTACGTCGAACATCAAGAACATACATCTGTATTTCTTGAATTTAGAATTCACTTGATTCCATGTTCACATTTATACTCTTGACACAATAATTCTACCAATAGGTTGATAACAACCCTAAATTAGGATATTATTTTCATGGAGTATATTTTACTTGATTCCATGGATCTTGCTTTTGCAAGAATTTGATATCGAGATCAGAGACAAGAAGGGGGCTGAGAATGTGGCAGCTGATCATTTATCGAGGCTGGAGAACCCGAATCTGGAGGAATTACGCGAGTCAGACATCCTTGACAATTTTCCCGATGAGTATCTGATAAGGGTATGCACCAAACCTCCTTCGTTTGCTGATTTCGTGAACTATCTCGCTGCGGGAGTTCTCATTAAGGGAATGTCGCATCAGCAAAAGAAGAAATTCTTAAGTAATCTGAAATATTACCTATAGGATGATCCCTATCTGTTTCGGCGCTGTGCGGATAACGTGATACGGAGGTGTATTTTGAGAGAAGAGGCGGGGGAAGTACTGAGGGATTGCCACAGTGGACCCACCGGGGGACACCACGGTGCGGTCTACAACGCAAAGAAGGTATTTGAAGCCGGACTCTATTGGCCCATAATCTTTAAGGACACGCATGCTATGGTGAAAGAGTGTGATGCATGTCAACGGGCTGGTAATATCTCCTCCAAAAATGAGATGCCTCAGCACAACATCCAAGTCTGCGAAATCTTTGATGTGTGGGGTATCGACTTCATGGGACCATTTCCTTCATCCCGAGGAAACAAATATATCTTAGTAGCTGTTGATTATGTGTCGAAGTGGGCTGAGGCTCAAGCCTTACCCACTAATGACGCACGTGTCGTGGTGAAATTCCTGAATAAACACTTTTCTCGGTTTGGTATTCCTAAAGCTTTAAGTAGTGATAGGGGTACACATTTCGCTAACAATTAGTTGGAAAGGGCTTGGAAAAAATATGGTGTCAATCATAGATTTGTGACACCCTATCATCCTCAATGCAGTGGACAAACCGAGATTACCAACTGCGCTCTTAAACGCATTCTTGTAAGCTTAAGACAAACATAAGTAACCACTTAGAATGTATAAACATGCAAACCATTAATCAAAACACATTTGAATTAACATTTCAAGTAAACATGTATGTATTGGATTGATAAGAACTAGGGATTTACAATTATGCACCAACACATTTTAAGTAATGTTTTGATATACATTTCTTTTGGGAACGTTAAGCAATATTGTGCTTCTACTTGTATCGATTATCAAATGAGGATTTGGTAATCCGCGTGTAGCGGGTACTCTCAGTGAGCCTTATTGTGTTCCAACTTAGTCCGTCATTCTTCATGGGAAGGAAGTCTGAACTAAGACTGAGGGAAGTGATTGGTCAGGTGTCCAATGATTTATGATCGATTGGACACAAGGATGCAATACTTTACCTGTACTTGAAGTGTTCAAGTGACTGGACGACCCACACCTGATTTTTCTTTATGGTACTCGCCATGAGTAAATCAGGATGATAATATCAGTTCATCCTCATACTGGAGATACATGTGTCTGCATCACTTTTTTTTGCTTTGCTCTAGTTGTTTTCAAACGCAGTCCATAACTGGCTGTTATAAAGGTGGCAGCTGGCCAGAGTATGATCACTGTGGTGGGAAATGTAGTCAAAGGAATTTGTTCCCCTGTTTAGAGAGATATACCTGGGCCCCTCGATGATTGGTCGCTGACACCATAATGCACGGCCATGCTCAAGTATGCAATGATTATAGTATCTGATTGCAACTTGTATGTTTTGGTCACCACCAATCTCAATCGAGAAACATAATCGTGAACGAACAGAGAATGACTAAGTACCATGTCTCGTGTTTACATGGATATCGCAAACAAAAGAATGTTTGATCACTTATCAATAGGACCATTTCAAACGGGCTGTAGTTTGGTTTTTGTGCTGAAGATAAAACCCATACTGACTTGGGGGCAGGATGTCTTACTAGAGGCCGCTCCTTGTCTATGATACTTTGGGTACGGTGAGTCATGTGCAAGTGGGAGTTTGTTGGAGTATGCACACTAACACACGTACACCAATTGATCACTACTGATGATGTATGGGCCTATCGGGTCACACGCCGGGGGTTGATCATGACAACAACCTTAAAAGGAGGGTTAGAAATGAATAATTAAAGGTGGTTGGTAATCTGGACAGGGTTAGCGACGCTAACCATGCTGTCGCTAACTCGTCCGCGTTAGCGGCGCTAACCTTTATTGGTTAGCGGCGCTACACTTGGGCGGTTAGCAGCGCTAACCTAGCTAACAGATTGCAACTTTATTCCTTTCACCTACACTCTCCACCAATGCATGCTGGTGACTTGGATTTTTCTTTGGCCGGTCTTGGATGTTCATGAGAAGTTTATAAAAGCACATGCATTCTCTCAAAAACTCTCTCTTGGTGAAAACAAAAAGGAATACACTAAGGAAACAAGTGGGTTGTTCTTGGGTATTCAAAGTGAGAGAAGTAGAAGAGAGTTCCTGGAGTTATTTCAAGTTGTTGTTCCAGAAGGTGTCTCCAAATGTTGTAGGACACTTGATGGCTCGCTAGTACGAGAAGATCACGGTTTTTCCCGGCGTGGACTTCGATAGTCAAGAAGAAGATTGCCACTTGCTTGGATTCGTGATCAACACCAACAACCAGAGACATCAGGGGTATACTCTCTCTTCTTTCTTCCCTTTTAGTTGCATTTCGTAGTTGTAGAGATTGGTACACCTTTGGGGTTCACTTTGTGGTTTGTTTTGTTTTAAATTCCGATTTTGTTCCTTGCTTGCTTCCGCTGTGCCAAACCACGAACCCCAACAACGTCAACTTCTGAAAATCGGTTATGGGCGTTATATATACCTTTCTGAGGAGAGATAAAAGTTACCGTTGGAAATCCATTTTTATCCGTTACACGTAACAAACTTACGGCGCAATGTAACAGGAATCGAGATGAAACTTATCATCTCCCAATGGTTAATTTTGTAAATTAATATTATTGACTTACAACAATATTATTTACACTGTTGTATTACACCAATACGTAATCGGTATAAAACGTGATTTCAGACCTACCCAAATACACAATGACTCATGAATTAATAACACATAGGAATTAAAATATGATTTGGACATACCAAGCTGAGTAAACTTATCACTCAGCTTAAGTCAAGCACTCAGCTTGATTTAAGCACTCAGCTTGAGATTGATACTCAGCTTGAGTAGAGTACACAGCTCAGCTCAATGACACTTAGTCATTTTTATTCGAGACTTACTCAAATTTATATTTTAACCACATTTAGCAGTTAAAACATGTTTGGGACGCACCAAACTTGTGAACTCATCATTCAGCTAGACAAGATATTCAGTTTATGAAAACTTATTTATAAACTGTGCACTAAGCTTAAGACACTTAGTCTTTATCAAACTGAAACTCAAATTCTAGACACTTAGCTAGGGGTTGAGCATACCCAATTCACTTAGCAGATACATAAACCTCTTTTCATCAAGTGGTTTTGTAAAAATATCTGCCAATTGGTCATCAGTGGAGATAAATTAGATTTCAACTTTGCTTTTTCCACGATGTCTCTGATGAAGTGATGTCGAATTTCAATATGCTTGGTTCTTGAGTGGAAGACTGGATTGTAAGTGATGGCTATAGCACTTTGGTTATCACATAAGACAGGAGTCTTCTTGAAATTCATACCAAAGTCTTGAAGCTGATGTTTCATCCATAGGATTTGAGCACAACAACTTCCTGCTGCAACATACTCAGCTTCAGCAGTTGAAGTAGCCATTGAGTTCTGTTTCTTACTAGTCAAGCTTACTAACTTCCCTCCAAGAATTTGACATCCTCCTGTTGTTGATTTTCTATCTAACTTGCACCCAGCATAGTCAGCATCTGAAAAACCAACTAACCCAAATCCAGAGTCCTTTGGATACCAAAGGCCTAGATTTGGTGTACCTTTAAGGTACCTAAAGATCCTTTTCACAGCTTGAAGATGTGATTCCTTAGGATCTGCCTAATATCTTGCACAAACACACGTAGCAAACATGATATCAGGTCTACTAGCTGTCAAATAGAGTAGTGAACTTATCATTCCTTTATAGGTAGACTGACATACAGACTTACCATCTGAGTCTTTGCTCAGCTTGACAGCTGGTGACATTGGTGTTTTCTGATGGGATCTCGTGGGCACGCAGCGGAAGCGAATGTACAAACAATATAGCCCAAAGTACAATCAATCAAAGCATAAAAACCGAAATCCCTCAAATGGACCAAACTCTATGTTGAAGAAATGCAACTTGAAAAGGAAAGAGGTGGTTATACCTTTCTCCTTAGCTCCAGATATCTTCTTGTCTCGTGATTGTGGTGCTCCAAAACCCGATCTACTATTGGGATATACCCCGGCTACAAGTCAAACCACAAGTGCTAGCAAGCCATTGCGATACTTCACTATGAAAACCACAATGGAACAGCAACTTTTCGAGACCAAGCTACTGGAAATCTCTCTTCTATACCTTCTCTTGATCTCTTGTTGCATCAAAGAAGGTAATATGTGTTTTTGAGAGAGAAAAGGAAAAAGAACTTCAATAAAATGAAGTCACCCCTTCTCTTCTGCCTCCAGATTCGTTTTTAACCCCTATGACCGGCCAAAGTGCGTTTCTTGGTGTTACCCTCGCATTGGCCAGCTTGGGAGGTAATTTCACATAAAGCCCATGCAGCCGTAGCGGCGCTAACTCTTAGGGTTTAGCGGCGCTAACTCCTTAAAGTTAGCGGCGCTAACGCGGCCTGTCAGGGATGTGACACAAAGTACATGCAGCCGTAGCGGCGCTAACCTTTAGGACTTAGCGGCGCTAACCCTTAAGAGTTAACGGCGCTAACGAGGCCTGCAATGTCAACTTTTGTCTTTTGTCATATTTGGTCCCTTAACTTAAGTTGCTGTCAGGTTTGACCCCGGTGTATGACCCAATAGGCCCATACATCATCAGCAGCGGTCTATGGCGTACATTCATTAGTGGGCATAACTCTAACAGACTCCCACTTGCACATAATGCACCGTACCCATGTAACCACAGACAAAGAGCGGCCTCTAGCAAAGCATCGATGACCCCAAGTCAGTATGGGTTCCGCCTCCTTGCAGAAAACCATAACCTACATAGAACGTAGAGGTCCTATAGATAAGTGATCAAACATCCCTTTGTTCGCGATATCCTTGTGAACACGAGACATGGATTAATATGTCAATCTCCAGATCGTTCACGATTATATTTCTCGATCTAGATTGGTGGTGACCAAAAATTTAAGGACATATCTGATTCTCAATCAATATTCCTTTGCGCATGGCCATTCTTATTTTGGTGTCAGCGCCCAATCATCGAGGAGCCCAGGGATATCTCTCATACAAGAGGAACAAATTCCGTTGACTGTACAACCCCATAGCATGAACCTTATCCTACCCAGCTATTCCCTTTATAATAGCCAGTTACAAACTACGTTTTGAAATAGCCAAAGTAAGAAAGTTTCATACTATAGAAATTCATACATCTCAGGTCGAAGGACGTAATGATATTATCATCCCGAGTTACTTGTGACCATGATCCATGAAGTGAACTCAGGTGTGGGTCTTGCAGTCACTTGAAACTCCTTTCAAGCACAGGTTACTGTTGCGTTTCATGCATTCAATCCTTGATTAATGCATAACCAACACCTAACCTCAGCCTTATTTCAAACTTCCTTCCCTTGAAGAATGACTGACTGTGGAAATTTAGAATGTATAAACATTCTGGTAAGTGGTTAAACATGCTAAGAGGGAACACAGTAAAGTATTATGAATGTAACCGTATCACATGCATAACGAAACAAGCATAAGTTACAATACTGTCTGTATCGTTCCCAAAGCTTATAAGTAAATCAAACATTTACTAAAACGATATCAAGCTTTATCATAAGCATAAACAATGCTATAATACCTAGTATGAAATTCATCACTAGAATTTGACAATGGCTTAATTATGGGATCATCTACACGATATCCCTTTGTACTCTTGTGTATTCTCTTGTTAAACCACTTTCAAAGTGTTTATCAAAAGAGATCATACATATTATTATCATAGTCTTCATATCCTCAATGTTACCGAAGTCTACAATAGGATTAATGACACTTATGATCATTAGAGTCGACATACTCTCAATGTAACCAAAGTTCACAATAGAGTCACTGACACTCACTTCTAATAGAGTCGACATACCCTCAATGTTACCTGAGTACACAATAGGGTCAATGACACTCATTGAATTTTATATATCGTATCTATACCACATACTTAAATATCCAAAGCTTCGATTAAAATCGACATTCTTATTTAATATAGATTGGCTTACAGTAAAACTTACTCAAGACAACTCTATTTACGTTGAACATCAAGAACATACATCTGTATTTCTTGAATTTAGAATTCACTTGATTCCATGTTCACATTTATACTCTTGACACAATAATTCTACCAATAGGTTGATAACAACCCTAAATTAGGATATTATTTTCATGGAGTATATTTTACTTGATTCCATGGATCTTGCTTTTGCAAGAATTTGATATCGAGATCAGAGACAAGAAGGGGGCTGAGAATGTGGCAGCTGATCATTTATCGAGGCTGGAGAACCCGAATCTGGAGGAATTACGCGAGTCAGACATCCTTGACAATTTTCCCGATGAGTATCTGATAAGGGTATGCACCAAACCTCCTTCGTTTGCTGATTTCGTGAACTATCTCGCTGCGGGAGTTCTCATTAAGGGAATGTCGCATCAGCAAAAGAAGAAATTCTTAAGTAATCTGAAATATTACCTATAGGATGATCCCTATCTGTTTCGGCGCTGTGCGGATAACGTGATACGGAGGTGTATTTTGAGAGAAGAGGCGGGGGAAGTACTGAGGGATTGCCACAGTGGACCCACCGGGGGACACCACGGTGCGGTCTACAACGCAAAGAAGGTATTTGAAGCCGGACTCTATTGGCCCATAATCTTTAAGGACACGCATGCTATGGTGAAAGAGTGTGATGCATGTCAACGGGCTGGTAATATCTCCTCCAAAAATGAGATGCCTCAGCACAACATCCAAGTCTGCGAAATCTTTGATGTGTGGGGTATCGACTTCATGGGACCATTTCCTTCATCCCGAGGAAACAAATATATCTTAGTAGCTGTTGATTATGTGTCGAAGTGGGCTGAGGCTCAAGCCTTACCCACTAATGACGCACGTGTCGTGGTGAAATTCCTGAATAAACACTTTTCTCGGTTTGGTATTCCTAAAGCTTTAAGTAGTGATAGGGGTACACATTTCGCTAACAATTAGTTGGAAAGGGCTTGGAAAAAATATGGTGTCAATCATAGATTTGTGACACCCTATCATCCTCAATGCAGTGGACAAACCGAGATTACCAACTGCGCTCTTAAACGCATTCTTGTAAGCTTAAGACAAACATAAGTAACCACTTAGAATGTATAAACATGCAAACCATTAATCAAAACACATTTGAATTAACATTTCAAGTAAACATGTATGTATTGGATTGATAAGAACTAGGGATTTACAATTATGCACCAACACATTTTAAGTAATGTTTTGATATACATTTCTTTTGGGAACGTTAAGCAATATTGTGCTTCTACTTGTATCGATTATCAAATGAGGATTTGGTAATCCGCGTGTAGCGGGTACTCTCAGTGAGCCTTATTGTGTTCCAACTTAGTCCGTCATTCTTCATGGGAAGGAAGTCTGAACTAAGACTGAGGGAAGTGATTGGTCAGGTGTCCAATGATTTATGATCGATTGGACACAAGGATGCAATACTTTACCTGTACTTGAAGTGTTCAAGTGACTGGACGACCCACACCTGATTTTTCTTTATGGTACTCGTCATGAGTAAATCAGGATGATAATATCAGTTCATCCTCATACTGGAGATACATGTGTCTGCATCACTTTTTTTTTGCTTTGCTCTAGTTGTTTTCAAACGCAGTCCATAACTGGCTGTTATAAAGGTGGCAGCTGGCCAGAGTATGATCACTGTGGTGGGAAATGTAGTCAAAGGAATTTGTTCCCCTGTTTAGAGAGATATACCTGGGCCCCTCGATGATTGGTCGCTGACACCATAATGCACGACCATGCTCAAGTATGCAATGATTATAGTATCTGATTGCAACTGGTATGTTTTGGTCACCACCAATCTCAATCGAGAAACATAATCGTGAACGAACAGAGAATGACTAAGTACCATGTCTCGTGTTTACATGGAAATCGCAAACAAAAGAATGTTTGATCACTTATCAATAGGACCATTTCAAACGGGCTGTAGTTTGGGTTTTGTGCTGAAGACAAAACCCATACTGACTTGGGGGCAGGATGTCTTACTAGAGGCCACTCCTTGTCTGTGATACTTTGGGTACGGTGAGTCATGTGCAAGTGGGAGTTTGTTGGAGTATGCCCACTAACACACGTACAACAATTGATCACTACTGATGATGTATGGGCCTATCGGGTCACACGCCGGGGGTTGATCTTGACAACAACCTTAAAAGGAGGGTTATAAATGAATAATTAAAGGTGGTTGGTAATCTGGACATGGTTAGCGACGCTAACCATGCTGTCGCTAACTCGTCCGTGTTAGCGGCGCTAACCTTTATTAGTTAGCGGCGCTACACTTGGGCGGTTAGCGGCGCTAACCCAGCTAACAGGTTGCAACTTTATTCCTTTCACCTACACTCTCCACCAATGCATGTTGGTGAGTTGGATTTTTCTTTGGCCGGTCTTGGATGTTCATGAGAAGTTTATAAAAGCACATGCATTCTCTCAAAAACTCTCTCTTGGTGAAAACAAAAAGGAATACACTAAGGAAACAAGTGGGTTGTTCTTGGGTATTCAAAGTGAGAGAAGTAGAAGAGAGTTCCTGGAGTTATTTCAAGTTGTTGTTCCAGAAGGTGTCTCCAAATGTTGTAGGACACTTGATGGCTCGCTAGTACGAGAAGATCACGGTTTTTCTCGGCGTGGACTTCGATAGTCAAGAAGAAGATTGCCAATTGCTTGGATTCGTAATCAACACCAACAACCAGAGACATCAGGGGTATACTCTCTCTTCTTTCTTCCCTTTTAGTTGCATTTCTTAGTTGTAGAGATTGGTACACCTTTGTGGTTCACTTTGTGGTTTGTTTTGTTTTAAATTCCGATTTTGTTCCTTGCTTGATTCCGCTGTGCCAAACCACGAACCCCAACAGCGTCAACTTCTGAAAATCGGTTATGGGCATTATATATACCTTTCTGAGGAGAGAGAAAAGTTACCGTTGGAAATCCCTTTTTATCCGTTACACGTAACAAACTTACGGCGCAATGTAACAGGAATCGAGATGAAACTTATCATCTCCCAACGGTTAATTTTGTAAATTAATATTATTGACTTACAACAATATTATTTTGCTTTGCTCTAGTTGTTTTCAAACGCAGTCCATAACTGGCTGTTATAAAGGTGGCAGCTGGCCAGAGTATGATCACTGTGGTGGGAAATGTAGTCAAAGGAATTTGTTCCCCTGTTTAGAGAGATATAACTTGGCCTCTCGATGATTGGTCGCTGACACCATAATGCACGGCCATGCTCAAGTATGCAATGATTATAGTATCTGATTGCAACTTGTATGTTTTGGTCACCACCAATCTCAATCGAGAAACATAATCGTGAACGAACAGAGAATGACTAAGTACCATGTCTCGTGTTTACATGGAAATCGCAAACAAAAGAATGTTTGATCACTTATCAATAGGACCATTTCAAACGGGCTGTAGTTTGGGTTTTGTGCTGAAGACAAAACCCATACTGACTTGGGGGCAGGATGTCTTACTAGAGGCCACTCCTTGTCTGTGATACTTTGGGTACGGTGAGTCATGTGCAAGTGGGAGTTTGTTGGAGTATGCCCACTAACACACGTACAACAATTGATCACTACTGATGATGTATGGGCCTATCGGGTCACACGCCGGGGGTTGATCTTGACAACAACCTTAAAAGGAGGGTTATAAATGAATAATTAAAGGTGGTTGGTAATCTGGACATGGTTAGCGACGCTAACCATGCTGTCGCTAACTTGTCCGCGTTAGCGGCGCTAACCTTTATTAGTTAGCGGCACTACACTTGGGCGGTTAGCGGCGCTAACCCAGCTAACAGGTTGCAACTTTATTCCTTTCACCTACACTCTCCACCAATGCATGTTGGTGAGTTGGATTTTTCTTTGGCCGGTCTTGGATGTTCATGAGAAGTTTATAAAAGCACATGCATTCTCTCAAAAACTCTCTCTTGGTGAAAACAAAAAGGAATACACTAAGGAAACAAGTGGGTTGTTCTTTGGTATTCAAAGTGAGAGAAGTAGAAGATTGTTCCTGGAGTTATTTCAAGTTGTTGTTCCAGAAGGTGTCTCCAAATGTTGTAGGACACTTGATGGCTCGCTAGTACGAGAAGATCACGGTTTTTCCCGGCGTGGACTTCGATAGTCAAGAAGAAGATTGCCACTTGCTTGGATTCGTAATCAACACCAACAACCAGAGACATCAGGGGTATACTCTCTCTTCTTTCTTCCCTTTTAGTTGCATTTCTTAGTTGTAGAGATTGGTACACCTTTGTGGTTCACTTTGTGGTTTGTTTTGTTTTAAATTCCGATTTTGTTCCTTGCTTGCTTCCGCTGTGCCAAACCACGAACCCCAACAGCGTCAACTTCTGAAAATCGGTTATGGGCATTATATATACCTTTCTGAGGAGAGAGAAAAGTTACCGTTGGAAATCCCTTTTTATCCGTTACACGTAACAAACTTACGGCGCAATGTAACAGGAATCGAGATGAAACTTATCATCTCCCAACGGTTAATTTTGTAAATTAATATTATTGACTTACAACAATATTATTTACACTGTTGTATTACACCAATACGTAATCGGTATAAAACGTGATTTCAGACCTACCCAAATACACAATGACTCATGAATTAATAACACAAAGGAATTAAAATATGATTTGGACATACCAAGCTGAGTAAACTTATCACTCAGCATAAGTCAAGCACTCAGCTTGATTTGAGCACTCAGCTTGAGATTGATACTCAGCTTGAGTAGAGTACACAGCTCAGCTCAATGACACTTAGTCATTTTTATTCGAGACTTACTCAAATTTATATTTTAACCACATTTAGCAGTTAAAACATGTTTGGGACGCACCAAACTTGTGAACTCATCATTCAGCTAGACAATATATTCAGTTTATGAAAACTTATTTATAAACTGTGCACTAAGCTTAAGACACTTAGTCTTTATCAAACTGAAACTCAAATTCTAGACACTTAGCTAGGGGTTGAGCATACCCAATTCACTTAGCAGATACATAAACCTCTTTTCATCAAGTGGTTTTGTAAAAATATCTGCCAATTGGTCATCAGTGGAGATAAATTAGATTTCAACTTTGCTTTTTCCACGATGTCTCTGATGAAGTGATGTCGAATTTCAATATGCTTGGTTCTTGAGTGGAAGACTGGATTGTAAGTTATGGCTATAGCACTTTGGTTATCACATAAGACAGGAGTCTTCTTGAAATTCATACCAAAGTCTTGAAGCTGATGTTTCATCCATAGGATTTGAGCACAACAGCTTCCTGCTGCAACATACTCAGCTTCAGCAGTTGAAGTAGCCATTGAGTTCTGTTTCTTACTAGTCAAGCTTACTAACTTCCCTCCAAGAATTTGACATCCTCCTGTTGTTGATTTTCTATCTAACTTGCACCAAGCATAGTCAGCATCTGAAAAACCAACTAACCCAAATCCAGAGTCCTTTGGATACCAAAGGCCTAGATTTGGTGTACCTTTAAGGTACCTAAAGATCCTTTTCACAGCTTGAAGATGTGATTCCTTAGGATCTGCGTAATATCTTGCACAAACACACGTAACAAACATGATATCAGGTCTACTAGCTGTCAAATAGAGTAGTGAACTTATCATTCCTTTATAGGTAGACTGACATACAGACTTACCATCTGAGTCTTTGCTCAGCTTGACAGCTGGTGACATTGGTGTTTTCTGATGGGATCTCGTGGGCACGCAGCGGAAGCGAATGTACAAACAATATAGCCCAAAGTACAATCAATCAAAGCATAAAAACCGAAATCCCTCAAATGGACCAAACTCTATGTTGAAGAAATGCAACTTGAAAAGCAAAGAGGTGGTTATACCTTTCTCCTTAGCTCCAGATATCTTCTTGTCTCGTGATTGTGGTGCTCCAAAACCCGATCTACTATTGGGATATACCCCGGCTACAAGTCAAACCACAAGTGCTAGCAAGCCATTGCGATACTTCACTATGAAAACCACAATGGAACAGCAACTTTTCGAGACCAAGCTACTGGAAATCTCTCTTCTATACCTTCTCTTGATCTCTTGTTGCATCAAAGAAGGTAATATGTGTTTTTGAGAGAGAAAAGGAAAAAGAACTTCAATAAAATGAAGTCACCCCTTCTCTTCTGCCTCCAGATTCGTTTTTAACCCCTATGACCGGCCAAAGTGCGTTTCTTGGTGTTACCCTCGCATTGGCCAGCTTGGGAGGTAATTTGACATAAAGCCCATGCAGCCGTAGCGGCGCTAACTCTTAGGGTTTAGCGGCGCTAACTCCTTAAAGTTAGCGGCGCTAACGCGGCCTGTCAGGGATGTGACACAAAGTACATGCAGCCGTAGCGGCGCTAACCTTTAGGACTTAGCGGCGCTAACCCTTAAGAGTTAACGGCGCTAACGAGGCCTGCAATGTCAACTTTTGTCTTTTGTCATATTTGGTCCCTTAACTTAAGTTGCTGTCAGGTTTGACCCCGGTGTATGACCCAATAGGCCCATACATCATCAGCAGCGGTCTATGGCGTACATACATTAGTGGGCATAACTCTAACAGACTCCCACTTGCACATAATGCACCGTACCCATGTAACCACAGACAAAGAGCGGCCTCTAGCAAAGCATCGATGCCCCCAAGTCAGTATGGGTTCCGCCTCCTTGCAGAAAACCATAACCTACATAGAACGTAGAGGTCCTATAGATAAGTGATCAAACATCCCTTTGTTCGCGATATCCTTGTGAACACGAGACATGGATTAATATGTCCATCTCCAGATCGTTCACGATTATGTTTCTCGATCTAGATTGGTGGTGACCAAAAATTTAAGGACATATCTGATTCTCAATCAATATTCCTTTGCGCATGGCCATTCTTATTTTGGTGTCAGCGCCCAATCATCGAGGGGCCCAGGGATATCTCTCATACAAGAGGAACAAATTCCGTTGACTGTACAACCCCATAGCATGAACCTTATCCTACCCAGCTATTCCCTTTATAATAGCCAGTTACGAACTACGTTTTGAAATAGCCAAAGTAAGAAAGTTTCATGCTATAGAAATTCATACATCTCAGGTCGAAGGACGTAATGATATTATCATCCCGAGTTACTTGTGACCATGATCCATGAAGTGAACTCAGGTGTGGGTCTTCCAGTCACTTGAAACTCCTTTCAAGCACAGGTTACTGTTGCGTTTCATGCATTCAATCCTTGATTAATGCATAACCAACACCTAACCTCAGCCTTATTTCAAACTTCCTTCCCTTGAAGAATGACTGACTGTGGAAATTTAGAATGTATAAACATTCTGGGAAGTGGTTAAACATGCTAAGATTGAACACAATAAAGTATTATGAATGTAACCGTATCACATGCATAACGAAACAAGCATAAGTTACAATACTGTCTGTATCGTTCCCAAAGCTTATAAGTAAATCAAACATTTACTAAAACGATATTCAAGCTTTATCATAAGCATAAACAATGCTATAATACCTAGTATGAAATTCATCACTAGAATTTGACAATGGCTTAATTATGGGATCATCTACACGTTATCCCTTTGTACTCTTGTGTATTCTCTTGTTAAACCACTTTCAAAGTGTTTATCAAAAGAGATCATACATATTATTATCATAGTCGTCATATCCTCAATGTTACCGAAGTCTACAATAGGATTAATGACACTTATGATCATTAGAGTCGACATACTCTCAATGTAACCAAAGTTCACAATAGAGTCACTGACACTAACTTTTAATAGAGTCGACATACCCTCAATGTTACCTGAGTACACAATAGGGTCAATGACACTCATTGAATTTTATATATCGTATCTATACCACATACTTAAATATCCAAAGCTTCGATTAAAATCGACATTCTTATTTAATATAGATTGGCTTACAGTAAAACTTACTCAAGACAACTCTATTTACGTCGAACATCAAGAACATACATCTGTATTTCTTGAATTTAGAATTCACTTGATTCCATGTTCACATTTATACTCTTGACACAATAATTCTACCAATAGGTTGATAACAACCCTAAATTAGGATATTACTTTCATGGAGTATATTTTACTAGGAACACATGAAACTCCCACTAGCCCTGACAAGGGTATCTGGCTTAATCTATGCTTTCTAGAAAACTCATTCCTTTGACTTTCTCTTAAAGAAGGATCACAGCCACAAGATGCAAGTTTTGCTGACTTTAGTCATGGACATAACTTGGACATAATGGATATATAAGACCTCGGAACATGCTTCAAACATTTCCTCAACTTTATCCTGTAAAGGATCTTGGCCTTTTATTTCCATGTGAAATTACTTGTTTCCCCAAAGGTGACAACAATATTTCACTTTTATCCAAGTCATCTTCAACATAGTCACTAGAACATGTTTACATATAATCAATATGAAACACTTTGTCTCTAGTCGATATTTGAAGTTGTCTATGATTGCATATATGTTAGTCCCTACACCCTTCTAGGATTACACCATAGGTGTGGGATTAACCCAAGTCAAGTACTTGGATGCATCAAATGTGTTACATCTTTATACACCATTGTCCTTTCATATTCACTAGTGAACTCAGGGTCCCACTATGTTTCCGATGAATGATAACATCACAATGATTTACCATCAAGCTACTGTTGCTAAAATATGACAACATCATATCTAAACAACCTTCTTGATTTCCATCAGATTTAAAGAAGCAATGGATATTGTCAGGTTTTACCAATATCTCTATGCTGATTAAATGCTAGTGTCAACATTAGGTCTTTTATTTAAGCTTTACGTTCTTCCACTGGAATGCTTTTGTAAATTGTCCTTTCCCTTTTGAGCAACCAAACATGGTTCCCATAAGTTGAAGAAACAATTATCCAAAACTCAGATGACCTACTTAAATATATATGCATCTACTTATAATTCATCCATCTCCCACTGAATGTAGACTAGATAATTTTAAGTTATGAGATTGACAAGCGAAGAACTCTTTCTAGTCAATATCTCATTCGATGCTTAAGTAACCACAATGCTGTGTTTCAGATCGAGGACTTGGTTCATAAAGTTAATGTATACCAATCACATTGAATACATGTTTTAGGTCTGCCTTTTTCCAGATCATCAGCACTGATATCCGGTTTTCTTTAAAGTAACACCATGTGCAAACGTGTTTCTTCGAGAAATCGAATTATGAGTTAAACCCGTGATTCATTTAATGTTTAAACCAATATAGATAAGAAAACTTAGCATCTATTCTAGATCTAAGAATTTATATCTATATGCCCTTATTGATTCTTAATTCTCTTTAGGTTAGTTCCGAACACCACTAGGTTCCAGACACAAGCCTTTTCTCTAGTAAACATTCTCTCAACAACTACCATAAAGATAGTGATGAAGAATTTCACTAGTGTCACTCTTTGTGGCATACTTGAACGGATTATCCACACAAATGTGATCATATCCAACAAGTCACAATCCTTCCTACCAACACTGGTGAAGGATTTCTTAATCATCCTATTCCAATAAACAAGATTTGCATCTCTCATTTAGCCCAAGGCTAAAATTTTACAAAGATCCTAACCACAAGGATCTAAGCGATGTAAATGTTGTCTACTTGGTCAAGTTTGATTATGCCATAGAGCTAATATATCCAAACCACTTTTGGATTTAAGAATCAATTGTTCATGATTGCCTTATTACTTATAACGAGCCTTTATGTATGCAATGATATGGATAAGTTTTGATAAAATCATCTCAAAATAATTTTTCAAAAATGTTTCAATTCTAAGTCATATCCATCGTCATCAAATGTGTTTTTGAGCACTAAAATTAGTCAAAAATAACACAAGCATAGACATGGATCGAATTTGAAATGAAACTATCAAAATGAAAAATCTTTTCATAAAATACTAGATACAAAAATATCCATCATCTTCGAAAAAACATACAATAAAGCAAGTCTAGCCACGCAAGGCATACAAAAAAAAGTAATAAATAATCCGGAATTATTGGCGAGACTTAAGACTCCCAATTATCTTGTAGAAGACAATCAACTAAATTTCTTCTTCAGAGATCCGGTTCTTCAAGCTCTTCATTCTTGCAACGAATAGACCTACACTTTGTAACAAAATAAATTTGTGACAAACGTGAGTCTTATAGCTCGGGTAAACAACCCATCTTATTAAGGAATAGCAATGAAGTAAAAATCATGAATGTACCTCAAGTAGGAAAATTAACTCTCTCTTTTCTGAGAAGTTTTATATCCTCTCGGCACGAAGGGCAGGCATGACGGCCCCAATCCCCAAATCTACCGCAGAAGTAGCAAACCACCCCTTGTTGAGTCTCTTTAGGCACATCATCAATGTCCATAGACTCAAAACTTGAAGCAAGCTTGGAAACTCCAACTTCTTCTTGTAATGGGATCGATTTCTTATTCTTAATGTTATGTTGTTCCTTAGAACAAAGAACAAGAGTGGATGAGGATGATGCATGCTTGGACATGTTAGATTCTACAACCTTCAACATTCGACGCAATTCATCTATAGACATTTCCTTTCCATGCATATGATAGTCCTTTACAAACTTTTCATATGTGGCGGGCAGAGACTGAAGTATGAAATTCACACCAAGCTCCCTCCCTATAGGAAAACCTAATCTCTCCATCTGGTCCATCTATGATTTCATCTTCAAAACATAGGCACTTACACTCCTGCCTTCCTGCATCTTACAACCGGTTAGACTTTTAACACGCTCAAAATGTTCTTGCCTAACTTGCTGTCGGAAAACATCCTTCAGCTTGTTAATCATGTCATACACAGTCATGTGCTCAAATTGCTTTCACAGTTCCGAGCTCATACTTGATAACATGAGACAAGCAACATCGTGTGTATCCCGAACACGCTTTTCATACGCATATCGGATAGCCCATTCCGCATTGATAGCAGGTGGTTCAGGAAGGGGTTCCTCAAGAATGTGCAACTTAGACTCGGCACGTAGGACAATTCTAAATTGCCTAAGCCAGTCAACAAAGTTCACTTCCGTGAGTTTCACCCTTTGTAGAATCATACGAAGTGAAAAAATCGACGTGTTGTGGTTTTGATTCGACATCCTATATTAAGGTAGAGTACACGAATTAGTTAGTTTGATTTGAATCCTCGTTAAAATAATTACCCATATCATCTCGAAAAATATTTTAACAAGGGCTAAGAACCATATTTCACTTCAATTCATGACGGGGTTGCCACGGATCACTTCATTGAGCTATTTAGGCCGATAACCATTTTACCGATTGCAATCTATATTGCAACTCTTAGACATTTGCGGAATCCTACGACAACCATCGGTCGTTTGGCATGTTTGATCCCTACTAGCACCAATTCAAAATTAAAATTCTTGGTTGACTCGTGCTAAGCTCGACAATCACTCAAGGATTTTAATTTGCAATTGTAAATCGTCCAACAAGATACACGGTAATACCTCGACAACTACCGGCTCGTGCTATGCTCGACAACCGATAATTTCAAGATCCCACACTCACCTTCCATACAGATCCACATGGAATAACTCGTGCTAAGCTCGACAATCACTCCATGCTTCACTAGATTTGGGTGGTGTCATCTTTTGGATGGCGCAAGATTTACGTTTTTATGAAAACAGGCTTTTGTTTTCGGCTTGGTTACAGATTAACTTATTTAGTGACAAAACCTATTTTCACTAGGTGAGTTAATCTTGTATGTGAGCGCGCGAGAGAGTTGTAAACCATTTTTACCAAGCTACTTGTCTCGTGATTGTGGTGCTCCAAAACCCGATCTACTATTGGGATATACCCCGGCAACAAGTCAAACCACAAGTGCTAGCAAGCCATTGCGATACTTCACTATGAAAACCACAATGGAACAACAACTTTTCGAGACCAAGCTACTGGAAATCTCTCTTCTAGACCTTCTCTTGATCTCTTGTAGCATCAAAGAAGGTAATATGTGTTTTTGAGAGAGAAAAGCAAAAATAACTTCAATAAAATGAAGTCACCCCTTCTCTTCTGCCTCCAGATTCGTTTTTAACCCCTATGACCGGCCAAAGTGCGTTTCTTGGTGTTACCCTCGCATTGGCCAGCTTGGGAGGTAATTTGACATGAAGCCCATGCAGCCGTAGCGGTGCTAACTCTTAAGGTTTAGCGGCGCTAACTCCTTAAAGTTAGCGGCACTAACCCGGCCTGTCAGGGATGTGACACAAAGTACATGCAGCCGTAGCGGCGCTAACCTTTAGGACTTAGCGGCACTAACCCTTAAGAGTTAACGGCGCTAACGAGGCCTGCAATGTCAACTTTTGTCTTTTGTCATATTTGGTCCCTTAACTTAAGTTGCGGTCTATGGCGTACGTACATTAGTGGGCATATCTCTAACATTTTCATGGTTGAACTTAAATCAAAACCATATTTCTTTATCAAATCAAGAACATACTTGCTTTGATTAATGAATATCCCATCAGGCTTTTGTTGAATCTACAAGCCTAGGAAATATGTCATTTCACCCAACATACTCACTTGTACCTTTTTGACATAATTTTAGAGAACCATTCACATAGAGATTCATTTGTAGAACAAAAAATAATGTCATCCACATAGATTTGTACAAGAATCATATGTCCTTTACTCTTCTTAATAATGAGTTTCCTGTCAATACTACCTCTGGTAAAGTCTATTGATAGTAGATAGTTGGACAGGGTATCATACCAAGCTCTTGGAGCTTGTTTAAAACCATACAAAGCCTTGTCTAACTTATAGACATGATGTGGATACTTTGAACTAACAAAGCCAGGAGGTTGTTTCACATAGACTTCCTCCTGAAGTTTTCCATTTAGGAAAGCACTCTTCACATCCATTTGATAGAATTTGAAGTCTTTATATGCTGCATACACTAAGAACAACCTTATGGCTTCAATTCAAGCAACAGGGGCAAAGGTCTCATCATAATCGATTCCTTCTTCTTGTTTATACCTTTGTGCTACCAGCCTGGCTTAATTCCTAACAATCACTCTATCCTTGTCCATTTTGTTTCTATAGACCCACTTAGTTCCTATAATTGTATGATCTTTGGGGGCTAGGACAAGACTCCAGACTTTGTTTCTCTCAAACTCATTTAATTCTTCTTGCATAGCTTCAATCCAATCTTCATCCTCTAAGGCTTCTTCAGTCTTCTTTAGTTCCATTTGAGATAGGAATCCAAAGTAAGCAGCATAGTTTATTGTTGCCTTTGATCTTGTCATTACTCATTCTTGAACATTACCAATTATTTGATCTTGAGGATGATCTTTGAGGAATTTAAATGTTGTAGTAGGAGTTTGTAGTTCTGGATCTAAATGATATTGAGAAATCTTAGGTGAACTTACATCCTCAGTTTCAATTGCAGTATTGTCATCAAACTGTTGATCACCAAGATCTTCAATGTGAGTAATATCAGCTCCAAAGGGATTGACGAACTCATAATCTTTCTCAGCTTGAGAGCCCCTTGGAGCTTGTGATGATTTCTTTGATGGACACACATCATCATCACTGTCATCATCCATGACATACATAGGATTTGACATTTTGGTTTCGTCAAGCTTTTCAAGCTCACTCAGACTGACTAAGTCAGCTTGTATTTTATCAGCTTGATCAAAGCTGTCTTCATCAAATGAGATATGAATTGATTCATCTATGGCCTTTCTCCTTATGTTATACACTCTGTAAGCCTTGGAGATTGGGGAATAACCAACAAAAATTCCAGGATCAGCTTTAGGTTCCAACTTATGGAGCTGATCTCTATGATTCAGCACATAACATTTTGAACCAAAGACATGGAAGTAACCTATATTGGGCTTTCTAGATTTATACATCTCATATGCTGTCTTGCCATGTCTTTTGACAATGATTGACCTATTCAGGGTATAGCATGTTGTACTTACAGCATCATCCTAGAAATAGAGTTTCAATCCTGCCACACATAGCATTGTTCTTGCAGCCTCAATTAAGGTTCGGTTTCTCCTTTCAGCAATTTTGTTGAGGAGTTATGACTGAGAAGAAATTTTGTAATATTCCTTTTTGTTCACAAAAGCCTTATAGTGTTGAGTTTCTGAACTCAGTCCCATGATCACTTGCGAGTTGCTTAACAGACTTACCATTTTGCAACTCTTCCTTTTTGATAAAACTTATTATCTCCAGGGCAGCTTCAATTTTGGCTTTAAGGAATATTACGCAGGTGAATCTTCAGAACTCATCTATGATCACCAGGGTGTACTTCTTGCCACATAGGCTTGGAGTAATTATGGGTCCAAACAAATCCATATGCAACATATGCAGTGTGTCTGTTATTGAAAAATTTAGCTCTGATTTGAAGGACCCTTTATGATGTTTCCCTAGTTCACAAGTTGAGCACAATTTATCCTTGACAAATGTGATTTTTTGCAATCCAGAGACTTAGGCCATATTTGTTTTTTCAAATAAGACCTTATTTTAAGAAAAGGTCTGCGGGCGGGCAGACGTTTTCAATAAGACAATCTGTTTTTTCGCATACATAAGGTCTGCAAACATATTATTTTAGCTTATCCTAATAAGCTAAAAAAAGTGCCTCTTAGGCCTTATTTTTCCCCATCTGCACATAGACAACTTCGATAGCCCTAACACCTTTCCTACCCACCCCCACCCACCCCACCCACCCTACCCCTACCTACCACCACCCTACCTCACCCTCACCCTACCCCTACCTCCGATGCCATGCTCCACCCCCGCCGACCGCCACCGCCACCGCCATCGCCGCCACCATTACTGCCACCGTTACCACAGCCACCGACGCCGCCGCCGCCACGTCACCGCCGCCGCCACCGTCACCACCGCCACCAACGCCGCCGTCACCGTCTCTGACGCCACCGCCGCCATCGTTACCGCCGCAACCACCGTCACCGCCGCTGCCACCCTTACCGCCACCGCCGCGGCCTCCATCACCGCTGCAACCGTCGCCACCGTCACCGCCGCCGCCGCCACTGTTAACGCCATCGTCTCAACCTTTACCGCCGTTGCCAACCGCCACCGCCTCCATCACTGGCACCCTTACCGCCGCCGCCACCGCTACCGCCTCCGTCACCGACGCAACCGTCGCCGCCTCTACCATTACCGCCGCCGCCCCGCACAACCGCCGCCACCACGATTACCACTGCCGCCACCACCGTCACCGCACTATCCGCCTCCACCGCACACCACCACCAACCGCCTCCAACCTCCACCAATCGCCGTCGGCGGGGGCAGTTGGTGACGGCGTTGGCGGTGGCGGTTGGTGGTGGTCGGCGACGTCTGTTGGTGGTGGTCGTTGGAGGCGGTGGTGCAGGTGGCGGTTGGTGGTGGTAGGCGGCGGTAGTGGTAGTGGCCGTTGGTGGCGGTTGGCGGAGATTGCGGTTGGCGGTGGTCGGCGGCGGTAGTTTCAGTGGCGATTGGTGGTGGTCGACGGCGGTAGTTTCATCTTGTGGAACTGACTAGTCAGCTTGAGCAGGTGTTGAGTCCTATGTACGCTGATCATCTTGTTCCTTTTCAGGCCTTAAGATTTCAATTTCACAGTCCTTGGCCTCATGTCCTCTACCTATGCACTTGTAGCATCTTCTTCTACCAATGACTACAAGATATAGATCATTCGATAATCCTTTAGGGAACTTATCCTCAATTTTAGGATTATTGGTGGTGGATAACTTCTCAACTTTCTTGGCAAGTTGATTCACCTGATCCTCATTGACTTTGGACTTACCTTTGTCAGATCTTGGTTTATTATCCTTTTTATTAGAAGCTTGACCAACAAACTTCTTTTCGATGACTTTGGACTTACCCTTGTCATGTTTTCTGCACTTACCAGTTTCAACAGTATTGGACTTACCACTGTTGAACTCTTTGGACTTACCAATGTCAACAACTTTGGACTTACCATTGTTGTGATATTATCTCTGACTTACAATAGTCTTCCTATTCTTGTAACTTCTCTCTGCGCCAGATAGAGAGTGTTGTCTTTTGAAAGGATTTGGATTAAGCCTTTATATGACAGAAGTTCTTTGAATAGGCTGAGTGCCTAATCTGTCCAGCACATAATTACTATGTTGTTTAGATGTTGAACACTCATTTCCATGATCTTTTGCCTTTACAAACATATTTTATTTAAGGTTTTGACCATGTTTCTTCTCTGAGGCTGACTTCTGAGACTCAATAAGTTGTCTATCTTCCTCAGAGTCTATACTTGCTATCTCATCATCATCAGCTGCATAAGCTGCGGATTGATAATCACGTCCAAGTACTTCTTGTACCTGTTTAGGTATTTGTTGGTTGATGCACTTTTCATCAAGCCTTGATGACTTACACCATGATTCAGTGACCTTTTGAAGTTGGTCAGCTTTATCCTTGGCTTCCTGAAGTTCTTCAGTTAGAAGTTTATTAATGTCTTTTTGACATTCAAAATCACATTATGCCTTTTTACCAACATCAATGAGAGATTGATTCTCCTTAATCTCATTTTTCAGTTTAGCTATCTCAGCTTTGAGGTCATTTTGAGACTTAAGGCTGGTCTTGAAATCATTTAGCAGATAATTAAATGCAAGACCTTTTTCTTCATCGGTGTAAGAGTTGAAATTACTAACCTTGTACATGGAAGAAGGATCCTAGTCACTAAGTTTGCTGTTTTCCTCAGCTTCCTTCATGTCAGCTTCAAAAGTTGATTCAGACAGACCGAAATCAACTTCATCTATTTCAAACTCTTCATCTTCTTGAGCCATCAGACATTAATCATCATTATCAGAGGTAGATGATTCTGTATCCCAAGTTTCAGCATAGAGCCCTTTTGCATTGGGCTTGTCTTCAGGCTTTCCTTTCTTCAGCTGAGTATATTTCTTCTTATACTTATCAGCTCTGTAAGCATTCTTATCAACTACTAAAGCTTATTCATCCTTCCTTGATCTGCACTCAACAGCAATGTGTCCCTTCCTCTGAAAATTGAAGCATACAACTTTGTTGCGATCAAAAGAACTTTTTCCTTTGCCCCTGTCAGATCTTCCTATTCCCCTTTGAGCTCTTCTCAAACGTCTGGCTAGCATGGCCATTTGCTCAGTGATTGCCTGAACATCATCAGCATCACTTGAGTCTGAGTGTGAGTGGTCAGTTTAAGAGTCTGACTTAGTCTCAGATTCAACAACTAAGGCTTTTGAACTTTTCTTCTTTTTCTGTGCAACTAATGCAACATCAGTTTTATCAAAAGAATCCTTCAGTTGTTGTTGAGAAGTTCTATTGTGTTCTGTGATATGTTCATGATTGAGCAAGAACCCATATATGGACTATAGGTTATACATGTGTAATGTTCCTCCAGCCCTTAGTGCTGTAGTTACTTCATTAACCTTTTCTGGTAACACATCCAAACATTTCAGCACAAGTTCAGCTTCATTTAATGCCTACACCTAGCAGGTCATTAATCAAGCAGTGAAACCTGGTAAACACATCAGCCAAGGTTTCATTCTTCTTAGAGAAGATGTTTTCATAAGATCTGTTCAAATGATTCTTCTTCTGCTGCTTGACCAGATCTGTGCCCTCATATGTAATACTCAGAGTATCCCAGATCTCTTTTGCAGATTAACACCCAGTCACTGTATGCAAGATCTCATTAGTCAGGGCATTAGCCAGAACACTCTTTTCCTTGTCATCCAGATAATACAGTTTCCAATCTTTTTCAGTCCAGGATGCAACAGGCTTCTTTACTTCCTTTTCAGTTTTGTCAGTAGACGTATCACTAACAACAACAGGAATCTTGGGGATGATTGGTCCTTTAGTATTGACATCGTACATACAATTGTCAATGAACTTGAGGAAAATCATGGCTCTGAATTTCCACATAGAATAATCAGATCCATCGAATATGGGACAACCCTTAGTAGACATCTGAGGAAAGTTTGATGAATTGTTGCTTGTCGACATTGTATACTTTCTCAGAATCTTGAACTTTCAACTTATGAAATCGTTCAGCCTGCTCTGATACCAGTTGTTGGTCCCTTGGTGAGAAGATCAACACGCAAGTAACGTGTAGAAGGGGGTTGAATACACTTTATGCGGAAAATTGAACAAATCAATAAAAAGTGTTAACATACATCAAGACACAAACAACCGAATGCTTTGCTTTCATTAATAAGAAGATGATTACAGTAACAACCAAGTAAGCAACACTTGATATGTAAACACATACTGTAAATCAAATCTTTGAATCTCTCAAACTTTGCTATCTACAATCAACTTATTGGTGGGATTTCGTGGGCTAGCAGCGGAAGAAAAGTACAAGATTTAAAGCCCAATGTACAACACATCAAAGCACAAAATCAAGAAATCCCAAAAGAGGACCAAACTCTATGTTCAAGAAATGCAACATGCAAAGAAGAAAGAGGGTTATACCTTTCTCCTTAGCTCCAGAAAACTCCTTTTCTCGTGGTGGTGAGGCTCCAAGAACGAAACACATATCAACTATTGAATTATACCCCGGTAACATGCCAACCTCAAATGCTAGCAAGCCTCCATGGTACTTCAACTTGAATACCATTTCTGGAACAGCCACTAGTGAGACCAAATCTGGAACTCTCCCTTCCAAACTCTCACTTAGTCTAATCTTGCACTAAAGAGAGTGGTTGTGTGTGTGTCACAAAAGAGAGAAGAAGAGAAGTATATGAGCCCCCCTCAACTTAATGTTCCAGATAATATTATTATATCCCAAAGCCGGCCAAGTAGTTATCTTCATGTCCAACATGCATTGGCTAGCTTTGGACGTGATTTGACAAAATTCACATGCAGTCGTAGCGGCGCTATCGCGGCCTGTCAGTAATATGACACAAAATACATGCAGCCATAGCGCCGCTAACTCTTGTGGGTTAGCGGCGCTAACCCATTAATTTTAGAGGCGCTATCGCAGCCTGCGATGTCAACTTTTGTCTTTTGCCATATTTGGTCCCTTTATTTTAGTTGCTGTCAGGTTAGACCCCGGTGTATGACCCAATAGGCCCATACATAATCAGCAGCGGTCTATATGGCGTATGTGCATTAGTGGGCATTTTCTAACAAACTGCCACTTACACATAATGCATCGTACCCATGTAACCACAGACAAAGATTGGCCTCTAGCAAAGCATCAATGCCCCCAAGTCAGTAAGGGTTCCGCCTCCTTGTAGAAAACCATAACCTACAAGAACGTAGAGGTCCTATAGATAAGTGATCAAACATCCATTTGTTCGCGATATCCTTGTGAACACGAGACATGGATTAATATGTCAATCTCCAGATCGTTCACGATTATGTTTCTCGATCTTGATTAGTGGTGACCAAAATTTAAGGACATATCTGATTCTCAATCAATATTCATTTGCGCATGGCACTGCTAGTTTTGGTGTCAACACCCAATCATCGAGGGGCCCAGGGATATCTCTCATATCAGAGGAACAAATTATGTTGACCGTACAATCCCATAGCGTGAATCTTATCTTATTTAACTATTCCCTTTATAATAGCCAGTTACGAACTACGTTTTGAAATAGCTAAAGTAAGAAAAATTCATGCTATAGCAATTCATACATCTCAGGTCGAAGGACGTAATGATATTATCCTTCCGAGTCACTTGTGACCATGATCCATGAAGTGAACTCGGGTGTGGGTCTTCCAGTCACTTGAAACTCCTTTGAAGCACATGTTACTGTTGTGTTTCATGCATTCAATCCTTGATCAATGCACAACCAACACCTAACCTCAGCCTTAATTCAAAATCTGATTTCCGAGTTCCTTGCTTATTCGCTCTCTTGTTTCTTTGGTTGTTTGAGGTGCTTTCCAGGGTTGTTGGTAGTGTTAGTTGGTTGATTGCTCACTTATCCAAAATTTCCCATTTATTTTATCTCAAATTTAATATTTAAATCAATATAATTTTATCAAATCCTACTCGTTCCCCAAGAGTTCGACACCCGTACTTATTTTCTATACTATAATACGATTAGGTTCACTTGCCTATTTTGTGTCATAGTCGTACGATAATAATAACTGATTTTATAAATAAAAAACTTGTACGCTTTTTGCACATCAAGTTTTTAACGCCGTTGCCGGGGAACGGTTTCATTTGAGATTATTATATTAATTTATAGTTTAAACTAGCTTTTCTGCGAGTTTCTGCTCAAAACGAAAAGTTTATGTTCGCTGGCTGTTAGATAGCGGCGCTAACTGTTTGCGGTTAGCGGCGCTAAACCGCACTAGTTAGCGGCGCGATTGCCGCTGGCAGTTTGCCTGTTTTCGTTTTTTTCTCGTTTTCTATTTCTAGCTTTAGTTTATGTTTTCTATTTCCAGGGCTGTTAGGGTAGTGCTCTCTGCCTTTAGACACCCTAGGGTTTGCCTTTAGTTTATGTCCCGTGCCTCGTCTCCCGACCTAGTCGAGGCATTTGAAGAACCCGAGCGAGAGTTCCGACGTTTGAGAAGAGTCGCACGTGAGAGAGAGCGTTTGCGAAGAATGGCTGGAGATTTGGCTAATTTGTCCCTGCAGGAATACACAAGTCGTCTTCGCGAAGGAAATGCCGCCGGTGTTCACCGTCCTTCAATTACCGAGGAAACAAACTTCGAGATCAAGGGGCAGTTTCTCCATATCTTGCGTGAAACTCCTTTCACCGGAAAGGATCACGAGGATGCCAACCAGCATGTCGAGGCCGTTCTCGAGATTGCTGACTACTTCCACATCCCGGGAGTAACCAAAGACGTCGTTATGCTACGAGTGTTTCCGATAACACTCTAGGGCGCAGCCAAATGTTGGCTAAGATCCGAGCCACCCATCCGTACATGGGAAGTGCTCAAGACAAAGTTCATCAAACAATTCAGTACTCCTTCCAAAATTGCAAAAATGAAAATGCAAATCCAGAATTTTGCGCAATTGGATGATGAGACTCTCTAGGACGCCTGGGATCGCTACAAGGAGATGCTCCAGAATTGTCCTCAGCATGATTTAAATGCTCACCAGGTCGTCTAAACATTCTACAATGGTATCAATGTCTGCACTAGAGAAATGGTCGACTCTCAAGGAACGATACCGAAGAAAACCCCCGCCCAAGGGTATGCCATCATCGAGGAGTTGGCTTAACACTCCCATCAGTGGCATTCCGTGAGAGATCCTTCCTTTCATAAAAAGACATCCTCCACGTTTGACAGCTCTGATAGCATGGCAGCCCTAAATGCCAAACTGGATACATTGAGGCGCGATATGAAAAAAGTTCAGCAGAATATGCATGCTATACAGATTGGTTGTGATAACTGTAGTGGATTACATCTACCAAAAGATTACCTTTATGACGAGGTTAGAAATCTTAAGAAGTCTGCTTGCCCTTTTTACGATAACGGGTACGACGTCCCGATTGATGAAGAGCGTGTTCCCCGTCATCATTACCACAATCTTCCTTGGAAGCCCTATCCTGAATACCGTAAGGAGATGGATGCTAAGTACAAGTAGCGAGGTCCCGGGGACTATAGAAAAGACCCACCAAGGGAGCCGGAGAAGAAGTCTGATTTCGAGGATATGCTCTCCTGATTTGCAGTAGCATCTGAACAGAGGCATAAGGAGACTGAAGAGTTAGTGAAAAGGATCAGATCATCCATTGAATCAACACTTAGGAATCAGCAGACATCCATTCATAACATCGAGACCCAGGTTGGGCAGATATCTCGAGTCCTGCAGGACCGCTTTCCTGGAACTCTTCCGAGCAATACCGAAACCAACCCAAAAGCTGCCATTAATGTTGTGTCCACTAGGAGTGGTAGACCACTCACTGATCTACGTCGTAGTAGTGCTACCACTGATCCTAATGTGCAGCCTCCCAAACAGCCTGAGAAAGAGAAGGAGGTATCACCCAAAACTCCTACTGCTCCATCCACTCTACCTTCCGGTCCACCTCCTGTTCCACCATACCGTCCTCCGATACCATATCCGCAGCGTCTCCGAAAAGACGAGCAGTATGAGCAGTATCGCATGTTCCTAAAGCACCTAAAATGTTTGCACATCAACATCCCTTTTGTTGATGCTATGGCTCAAATGCCTAAGTATGCAAAGTTTATGAAGGACCTCCTGACGAACCGGAAAAAGCTTGAAGCGATCTCGAGCATCACGCTCAATAATCAGTGCTCCGCTTCTATGCTGAATAAGATCCCGAAGAAGATGACTGATCCCGGGAGTCTTACCTTACCGTGCCAGTTTGGCAACATGCCTGTTAGCCACACATTGGCTGACTTTGGGGCAAGTGTGAATTTGATGCCCTACTCTTTCTTCGCCAAACTCGGCTTGCTTGAACCGAAACCGATCCGCATGGCGATCCATCTAGCAAACAAATCTGTCACTTATCCACGCGGGATAGTGGAAGATTTGCTGGTAAAGGTCGACAAATTCATCTTCCCTGTGGACTTTATCGTCATCGATATGGAGGAGGATGACAAGGTGCCTATCATTCTAGGTAGACCTTTTCTGAGTACAGCTCGCGCTCTATTCGATATACAAGAATCTCAGCTGACACTCAGGGTAGGGACCGATGCAGTCACCTTCGGTCTCAGCTGCGATGATTCCGCGTTCTTTGTTGATATTTTCGACACCATGTTCGAGAATGAGCTGCGAGGGACGAGTGTGAAGGAGGCGAATGTCCAAATACCTATTGGAGAAGGTCTCATCAATCCTGAGAGAGACCACGAGGAGTTAGTTCGGATACTAACGGAAGGGCAAGGAATTGAAATTGCTGAGCAGGATTTTCGGCCGTCACGGCACGCGTCGTGATGTACGCGTCGCGACCACTTGAATCATCGCGAGTTGATATCGCTGAGGTGGGGACCGATACAACACAAGATGTTACCCCTAGTCTTACAACTCAGTCTAAGCTGAAAGTGTTACCTCCGCATCTAGAGTATGCCTATTTGGGGGAAGACTCTCAATTCCCCGTCATCATATCATCGGCCCTCTCCGAGTCTGATAAAATCAAATTGGTCGATGTTCTGAAAAAAAGGAGAAATGCAATCGCCTGGTCCATCTCTGACATCAAGGGAATCAATCCGTCATTTTGCTCGCATAAAATTCTTATGGAGGATGATTCCAAACCGGTAGTTCAACTTCAGCTCCGATTGAATCCAAAAATTCAAGAGGTTGTGAAGAAAGAGCTTGTCAAACTTTTGAATATCGGTATGATCTACCCGATTTCCGACAGCCCGTGGGTTAGCCCAATCAACGTGGTTCCAAAGTAGGGAGGAATGACAGTGGTCACAAACGAAAAGAATGAACTCATTCCCACTCGTACAATGACCGGGTGGAGGGTGTGCATTGATTATCGCCGATTAAATGATGCCACTCGAAAAGACCACTTTCCCCTTCCATTTATAGATCAAATGCTTGAACGTCTTTCTGGTAATGCTTATTACTGCTTCCTCGACGGGTTTTCTACTTACTTCCAGATTCCTATCAATCCCGAAGACCAGGAAAATACGACGTTCACATGTCCATATGGGACATTTGCTTACTGGAGGATACCGTTTGGACTCTGTAATGCTCCAACAACCTTCCAGCGCTGCATGACCGCCATATTCCATGATATGGTTGAGGATTTTATGGAAGTGTTCATGGACGACTTTTCGGTATTCGGTGATTCGTTCTATTCGTGTCTAGCCAATCTAGACAAAATGATTGCCCGATGTGAAGAAACCAACCTTGTGCTGAACTGGGAAAAGTGCCATTTCATGGTACGAGAAGGTATAGTGTTGGGACACAAAGTTTCACAAGCTGGGATTGAGGTGGATTGAGTCAAAATAGATACGATATCTAGATTACCACCGCACACCGATTTGAAAGGGGTGAGGAGTTTCTTAGGTTATGAGGGGTTCTACAACCGTTTCATAAAGGATTTTTCCAAAATCACAAGGCCTATGACACAACTCCTTTTGAAGGATGCTAAATTCGAGTTTTCTGATTAGTGTTTAGCAGCTTTCAACACCCTAAGATAAAAACTCACCACCGCACCGATCATGGTAGCTCCCGATTGGAACCTGCCTTTCGAGCTCATGTGCGATGCTAGCGACTATGCGGTTGGTGCTCTCTTAGGTCAAAGGGTTGACAATCGGTTTCCACCAATTTACTATGCTAGTAAAACCCTAAACCCGGCTCAAGAAAATTACACCACAACCGAGAAGGAACTTCTATCCGTGGTTTATGCCTTTGACAAGTTTCGCTCGTACTTGGTCCGCTCCAAAACCATTGTCTTCACTGATCACGTTGCTTTGAAATACTTGTTCAGCAAACAAGACGCAAAGCCAAGGCTCATTCGATGGATCTTGCTTCTGCAAGAATTTGATATCGAGATCAGAGACAAGAAGGGGGTTGAGAATGTGGCAGCTGATCATTTATAGAGGCTGGAGAACCCGAATCTGGAGGAATTACGCGAGTCAGACATCCTTGACAATTTTCCCGATGAGTATCTGATAAGGGTATGCACCGAACCTCCTTAGTTTGCTGATTTCGTGAACTATCTCGCTGCGGGAGTTCTCATTAAGGGAATGTCGCATCAGCAAAAGAAGAAATTCTTAAGTAATCTGAAATATTACCTATAGGATGATCCCTATCTGTTTCGGCGCTGTGCGGATAACGTGATACGGAGGTGTATTTTGAGAGAAGAGGCGGGGGAAGTACTGAGGGATTGCCACAGTGGACCCACCGGGGGACACCACGGTGCGGTCTACAACGCAAAGAAGGTATTTGAAGCCAGACTCTATTGGCCCATAATCTTTAAGGACACGCATGCTATGGTGAAAGAGTGTGATGCATGTCAACGGGCTGGTAATATCTCCTCCAAAAATGAGATGCCTCAGCACAACATCCAAGTCTGTGAAATCTTTGATGTATGGGGTATCGACTTCATGGGACCATTTCCTTCATCCCGAGGAAACAAATATATCTTAGTAGTTGTTGATTATGTGTCGAAGTGGGCTGAGGCTCAAGCCTTACCCACTAATGACGCACGTGTCGTGGTGAAATTCCTGAATAAACACTTTTCTTGGTTTGGTATTCCTAAAGCTTTAAGTAGTGATAGGGGTACACAATTCGCTAACAATTAGTTGGAAAGGGCTTGGCAAAAATATGGTGTCAACCATAGATTTGTGACACCCTATCATCCTCAATCCAGTAGACAAACCGAGATTACCAACTGCGCTCTTAAACGCATTCTTGTAAGCTTAAGACAAACATAAGTAACCACTTAGAATGTATAAACATGCAAACTATTAATCAAAACACATTTGAATTAACATTTCAAGTAAACATGTATGTATTGGATTGATAAGAACTAGGGATTTACAATTATGCACCAACACATTTTAAGTAATGTTTTGATATACATTTCTTTTGGGAACGTTAGGCAATATTGTGCTTCTACTTGTATCGATTATCAAATGAGGATTTGGTAATCCGCGTGTAGCGGGTACTCTCAGTGAGCCTTATTGTGTTCCAACTTAGTCCGTCATTCTTCATGGGAAGGAATTCTGAACTAAGACTGAGGGAAGTGATTGGTCAGGTGTCCAATGATTTATGATCGATTGGACACAAGGATGCAATACTTTACCTGTACTTGAAGTGTTCAAGTGACTGGACGACCCACACCTGATTTTTCTTTATGGTACTCGTCATGAGTAAATCAGGATGATAATATCAGTTCATCCTCATATTAGAGATACATGTGTCTGCATCATTTTTGTTTGCTTTGCTCTAGTTGTTTTCAAACGCAGTCCATAACTGGCTGTTATAAAGGTGGCAGCTGGCCAGAGTATGATCACTGTGGTGGGAAATGTAGTCAAAGGAATTTGTTCCCCTGTTTAGAGAGATATACCTGGGCCCCTCGATGATTGGTCGCTAACACCATAATGCACGGCCATGCTCAAGTATGCAATGATTATAGTATCTGATTGCAACTTGTATGTTTTGGTCACCACCAATCTCAATCGAGAAACATAATCGTGAACGAACAGAGAATGACTAAGTACCATGTCTCGTGTTTACATGGATATCGCAAACAAAAGAATGTTTGATCCCTTATCAATAGGACCATTTCAAACGTGCTGTAGTTTGGTTTTTGTGCTGAAGACAAAACCCATACTGACTTGGGGGCAGGATGTCTTACTAGAGGCCGCTCCTTGTCTGTGATACTTTGGGTACGGTGAGTCATGTGCAAGTGGGAGTTTGTTGGAGTATGCCCACTAACACACGTACACCAATTGATCACTACTGATGATGTATGGGCCTATCGGGTCACACGCCGGGGGTTGATCTTGACAACAACCTTAAAAGGAGGGTTAGAAATGAATAATTAAAGGTGGTTGGTAATCTGGACAGGGTTAGCGACGCTAACCATGCTGTCGCTAACTCGTCCGCGTTAGCGGCACTAACCTTTATTGGTTAGCGGCGCTAACCCAGCTAACAGATTGCAACTTTATTCCTTTCACCTACACTCTCCACCAATGCATGTTGGTGACTTGGATTTTTCTTTGGCCGGTCTTGGATGTTCATGAGAAGTTTATAAAAGCACATGCATTCTCTCAAAAACTCTCTCTTGGTGAAAACAAAAAGGAATACACTAAGGAAACAAGTGGGTTGTTCTTGGGTATTCAAAGTGAGAGAAGTAGAAGAGAGTTCCTGGAGTTATTTCAAGTTGTTGTTCCAGAAGGTGTCTCCAAATGTTGTAGGACACTTGATGGCTCGCTAGTACGAGAAGATCACGGTTTTTCCCGGCGTGGACTTCGATAGTCAAGAAGAAGATTGCCACTTGCTTGGATTCGTGATCAACACCAACAACCAGAGACATCAGGGGTATACTCTCTCTTCTTTCTTCCCTTTTAGTTTCATTTCTTAGTTGTAGAGATTGGTACACCTTTGGGGTTCACTTTGTGGTTTGTTTTATTTTAAATTCCGATTTTGTTCCTTGCTTGCTTCCGCTGTGCCAAACCACGAACCCCAACAGCGTCAACTTCTGAAAATCGGTTATGGGCGTTATATATACCTTTCTGAGGAGAGAGAGAAAAGTTACCGTTGGAAATCCCTTTTTATCCGTTACACGTAACAAACTTACGGCGCAATGTAACAGGAATCGAGATGAAACTTATCATCTCCCAACGATTAATTTTGTAAATTAATATTATTGACTTACAACAATATTATTTACACTGTTGTATTACACCAATACGTAATCGGTATAAAACGTGATTTCAGACCTACCCAAATACACAATGACTCATGAATTAATAACACATAGGAATTAAAATATGATTTGGACATACCAAGTTGAGTAAACTTATCACTCAGCATAAGTCAAGCACTCAGCTTGATTTGAGCACTCAGCTTGAGATTGATACTCAGCTTGAGTAGAGTACACAGCTCAGCTCAATGACACTTAGTCATTTTTATTCGAGACTTACTCAAATTTATATTTTAACCACATTTAGCAGTTAAAACATGTTTGGGACGTACCAAACTTGTGAACTAAACATTCAGCTAGACAAGATATTCAGTTTATGAAAACTTATTTATAAACTGTGCACTAAGCTTAAGACACTTAGTCTTTATCAAACTGAAACTCAAATTCTAGACACTTAGCTAGGGGTTGAGCATACCCAATTCACTTAGCAGATACATAAACCTCTTTTCATCAAGTGGTTTTGTAAAAATATCTGCCAATTGGTCATCAGTGGAGATAAATTAGATTTCAACTTTGCTTTTTCCACGATGTCTCTGATGAAGTGATGTCGAATTTCAATATGCTTGGTTCTTGAGTGGAAGACTGGATTGTATGTGATGGCTATAGCACTTTGGTTATCACATAAGACAGGAGTCTTCTTGAAATTCATACCAAAGTCTTGAAGCTGATGTTTCATCCATAGGATTTGAGCACAACATCTTCCTGCTGCAACATACTCAGCTTCAGCAGTTGAAGTAGCCATTGAGTTCTGTTTCTTACTAGTCAAGCTTAGTAACTTCCCTCCAAGAATTTGACATCCTCCTGTTGTTGATTTTCTATCTAACTTGCACCCAGCATAGTCAGCATCTGAAAAACCAACTAACCCAAATCCAGAGTCCTTTGGATAGGCCTAGATTTGGTGTACCTTTAAGGTACCTAAAGATCCTTTTCACAGCTTGAAGATGTGATTCCTTAGGATCTGCCTAATATCTTGCAAAAACACACATAGCAAACATGATATCAGGTCTACTAGCTGTCAAATAGAGTAGTGAACTTATCATTCCTTTATAGGTAGACTGACATACAGACTTACCATATGAGTCTTTGCTCAGCTTGACAGCTGGTGACATTGGTGTTTTCTGATGGGATCTCGTGGGCACGCAGCGGAAGCGAATGTACAAACAAAATAGCCCAAAGTACAAGCAATCAAAGCATAAAAACCGAAATCCCTCAAATGGACCAAACTCTATGTTGAAGAAATGCAACTTGAAAAGGAAAGAGGTGGTTATACCTTTCTCCTTAGCTCCAGATATCTTCTTGTCTCGTGATTGTGGTGCTCCAAAACCCGATCTACTATTGGGATATACCCCGGCTACAAGTCAAACTACAAGTGCTAGCAAGCCATTGCGATACTTCACTATGAGAACCACAATGGAACAGCAACTTTTCGAGACCAAGCTACTGGAAATCTCTCTTCTATACCTTCTCTTGATCTCTTGTTGCATCAAAGAAGGTAATATGTGTTTTTGAGAGAGAAAAGGAAAAAGAACTTCAATAAAATGAAGTCACCCCTTCTCTTCTGCCTCCATATTCGTTTTTAACCCCTATGACCGGCCAAAGTGCGTTTCTTGGTGTTACCCTCGCATTGTCCTGCTTGGGAGGTAATTTGACATAAAGCCCATGCAGCCGTAGCGGCGCTAACTCTTAGGGTTTAGCGGCGCTAACTCCTTAAAGTTAGCGGCGCTAACGAGGCCTGCAATGTCAACTTTTGTCTTTTGTCATATTTGGTCCATTAACTTAAGTTGCTGTCAGGTTTGACCCCGGTGTATGACCCAATAGGCCCATACATCATCAGCAGCGGTCTATGGCGTACGTACATTAGTGGGCATAACTCTAACAGACTCCCACTTGCACATCAGCATCGATGCCCCCAAGTCAGTATGGGTTCCGCCTCCTTGCAGAAAACCATAACCTACATAGAACGTAGAGGTCCTATAGATAAGTGATCAAACATCCCTTTGTTCGCGATATCCTTGTGAATACGAGACATGGATTAATATGTCAATCTCCAGATCGTTCACGATTATGTTTCTCGATCTAGATTGGTGGTGACCAAAAATTTAAGGACATATCTGATTCTCAATCAATATTCCTTTGCGCATGGCCATGCTTATTTTGGTGTCAGCGCCCAATCATCGAGGGGCCCACGGATATCTCTCATACAAGAGGAACATATTCCGTTTGAAATAGCCAAAGTAAGAAAGTTTCATGCTATAGAAATTCATACATCTCAGGTCGAAGGACGTAATGATATTATCATCCCGAGTTACTTGTGACCATGATCCATGAAGTGAACTCAGGTGTGGGTATTCCAGTCACTTGAAACTCCTTTCAAGCACAGGTTACTGTTGCGTTTCATGCATTCAATCCTTGATTAATGCATAACCAACACCTAACCTCAGCCTTATTTCAAACTTTCTTCCCTTGAAGAATGACTGACTGTGGAAATTTAGAATGTATAAACATTCTGGGAAGTGGTTAAACATGCTAAGATGGAACACAGTAAAGTATTATGAATGTAACCGTATCACATGCATAACGAAACAATCATAAGTTACAATATTGTCTGTATCGTTCCCAAAGCTTATAAGTAAATCAAACATTTACTAAAACGATATTCAAGCTTTATCATAAGCATAAACAATGCTATAATACCTAGTATGAAATTCATCACTAGAATTTGACAATGGCTTAATTATGGGATCATCTACACGATATCCCTTTGTACTCTTGTGTATTCTCTTGTTAAACCATTTTCAAAGTGTTTATCAAAAGAGATCATACATATTATTATCATAGTCTTCATATCCTCAATGTTACCGAAGTCTACAATAGGATTAATGACACTTATGATCATTAGAGTCGACATACTCTCAATGTAACCAAAGTTCACAATAGAGTCACTGACACTCACTTTTAATAGAGTCGACATACCCTCAATGTTACCTGAGTACACAATAGGGTCAATGACACTCATTGAATTTTATATATCGTATCTATACCACATACTTAAATATCCAAAGCTTCGATTAAAATCGACATTCTTATTTAATATAGATTGGCTTATAGTAAAACTTACTCAAGACAACTCTATTTACGTCGAACATCAAGAACATACATCTGTATTTCTTGAATTTAGAATTCACTTGATTCCATGTTCATTGACACAATAATTCTACCAATAGGTTGATAACAACCCTAAATTAGGATATTATTTTCATGGAGTATATTTTACTAGGAACACATGAAACTCCCACTAGCCCTGACAAGGGTATCTGGCTTAATCTATGCTTTCTAGAAAACTCATTCCTTTGACTTTCTCTTAAAGAAGGATCACAGCCACAAGATGCAAGTTTTGCTGACTTTAGTCATGGACATAACTTGGACATAATGGATATATAAGACCTCGGAACATGCTTCAAACATTTCCTCAACTTTATCCTGTAAAGGTTCTTGGCCTTTTATTTCCATGTGAAATTACTTGTTTCCCCAAAGGTGACAACAATATTTCACTTTTATCCAAGTCATCTTCAACATAGTCACTAGAACATATTTACATATAATCAATATGAAACACTTTGTCTCTAGTCGATATTTGAAGTTGTCTATGATTGCATATATGTTAGTCCCTACACCCTTCTAGGATTACACCATAGGTGTGGGATTAACCCAAGTCAAGTACTTGGATGCATCAAATGTGTTACATCTTTATACACCATTGTCCTTTCATATTCACTAGTGAACTCAGGGTCCCACTATGTTTCCGATGAATGATAACATCACAATGATTTACCATCAAGCTACTGTTGCTAAAATATGACAACATCATATCTAAACAACCTTCTTGATTTCCATCAGATTTAAAGAAGCAATGGATATTGTCAGGTTTTACCAATATCTCTATGCTGATTAAATGCTAGTGTCAACATTAGGTCTTTTATTTAAGCTTTACGTTCTTCCACTGGAATGCTTTTGTAAATTGTCCTTTCCCTTTTGAGCAACCAAACATGGTTCCCATAAGTTGAAGAAACAATTATCCAAAACTCAGATGACCTACTTAAATATATAAGCATCTACTTATAATTCATCCATCTCCCACTGAATGTAGACTAGATAATTTTAAGTTATGAGATTGACAAGCGAAGAACTCTTTCTAGTCAATATCTCATTCGATGCTTAAGTAACCACAATGCTGTGTTTCAGATCGAGGACTTGGTTCATAAAGTTAATGTATACCAATCACATTGAATACATGTTTTAGGCCTGCCTTTTTCCAGATCATCAGCACTGATATCCGGTTTTCTTTAAAGTAACACCATGTGCAAACGTGTTTCTTCGAGAAATCGAATTATGAGTTAAACCCGTGATTCATTTCATGTTTAAACCAATATAGATAAGAAAACTTAGCATCTATTCTAGATCTAAGAATTTATATCTATATGCCCTTATTGATTCTTAATTCTCTTTAGGTTAGTTCCGAACACCACTAGGTTCCAGACACAAGCCTTTTCTCTAGTAAACATTCTCTCAACAACTACCATAAAGATAGTGATGAAGAATTTCACTAGTGTCACTCTTTGTGGCATACTTGAACGGATTATCCACACAAATGTGATCATATCCAACAAGTCACAATCCTTCATACCAACACTGGTGAAGGATTTCTTAATCATCCTATTCCAATAAACAAGATTTGCATCTCTCATTTAGCCCAAGGCTAAAATTTTACAAAGATCCTAACCACATGGATCTAAGCGATGTAAATGTTGTCTACTTGGTCAAGTTTCATTATGCCATAGAGCTAATATATCCAAACCACTTTTGGATTTAAGAATCAATTGTTCATGATTGCCTTATTACTTATAACGAGCCTTTATGTATGCAATGATATGGATAAGTTTTGATAAAATCATCTCAAAATAATTTTTCAAAAATGTTTCAATTCTAAGTCATATCCATCGTCATCAAATGTGTATTTGAGCACTAAAATTAGTCAAAAATAACACAAGCATAGACATGGATCGAATTTGAAATGAAACTATCAAAATGAAAAATCTTTTCATAAAATACTAGATACAAAAATATCCATCATCTTCGAAAAAACATACAATAAAGCAAGTCTAGCCACGCAAGGCATACAAAAAAAAGTAATAAATAATCCGGAATTAATGGCGAGACTTAAGACTCCCAATTCTCTTGTAGAAGACAATCAACTAAATTTCTTCTTCAGAGATCCGGTTCTTCAAGCTCTTCAATTTCTTGCAACGAAAAGACCTACACTTTGTAACAAAATAAATTTGTGACAAACGTGAGTCTTATAGCTCGGGTAAACAACCCAGCTTATTAAGGAATAGCAATGAAGTAAAAATCATGAATGTACCTCAAGTAGGAAAATTAACTCTCACTTTTCTGAGAAGTTTTATATCCTCTCGGCACGAAGGGCAGGCATGACGGCCCCAATCCCCAAATCTACCGCAGAAGTAGCAAACCACCCCTTGTTGAGTCTCTTTAGGCACATCATCAATGTCCATAGACTCAAAACTTGAAGCAAGCTTGGAAACTCCAACTTCTTCTTGTAATGGGATCGATTTCTTATTCTTAATGTTATGTTGTTCCTTAGAATAAAGAACAAGAGTGGATGAGGATGATGCATGCTTGGACATGTTAGATTCTACAACCTTCAACATTCCACGCAATTCATCTATAGACATTTCCTTTCCATGCATATGATAGTCCTTTACAAACTTTTCATATGTGGCGGGCAGAGACTGAAGTATGAAATTCACACCAAGCTCCCTCCCTATAGGAAAACCTAATCTCTCCATCTGGTCCATCTATGATTTCATCTTCAAAACATAGGCACTTACACTCCTGCCTTCCTGCATCTTACAACCGGTTATACTTTTAACACGCTCAAAATGTTTTTGCCTAAATTGCTGTCGGAAAACATCCTTCAGCTTGTTAATCATGTCATACACAGTCATGTGCTCAAATTGCTTTCACAGTTCCGAGCTCATACTTGATAACATGATACAAGCAACATCGTGTGTATCCCGAACACGCTTTTCATACGCATATCGGATAGCCCATTCCGCGTTGATAGCAGGTGGTTCAGGAAGGGGTTCCTCAAGAATGTGCAACTTAGACTCGGCACGTAGGACAATTCTAAATTGCCTAAGCCAGTCAACAAAGTTCACTTCCGTGAGTTTCACCCTTTGTATAATCATACGAAGTGAAAAAATCGACGTGTTGTGGTTTTGATTCGACATCCTATATTAAGGTAGAGTACACGAATTAGTTAGTTTGATTTGAATCCTCGTTAAAATAATTACCCATATCATCTCGAAAAATATTTTAACAAGGGCTAAGAACCATATTTCACTTCAATTCATGACGGGGTTGCCACGGATCACTTCATTGAGCTATTTAGGCCGATAACCATTTTACCGATTGCAATCTATATTGCAACTCTTAGACATTTGCGGAATCCTACGACAACCATCGGTCGTTTGACATGTTTGATCCCTACTAGCACCAATTCAAAATTAAAATTCTTGGTTGACTCGTGCTAAGCTCGACAATCACTCAAGGATTTTAATTTGCTATTGTAAATCGTCCAACAAGATACACGGTGATACATCGACAACTACCGGCTCGTGCTATGCTCGATAACCGATAATTTAAAGATCCCACACTCACCTTCCACACAGATCCACATGGAATAACTCGTGCTAAGCTCGACAATCACTCCATGCTTCACTAGATTTGGGTGGTGTCATCTTTTGGATGGCGCAAGATTTACGTTTTTATGAAAACGGGCTTTTGTTTTCGGCTTGGTTACAGATTAACTTATTTAGTGACAAAACCTATTTTCACTAGGTGAGTTAATCTTGTATGTGAGTGCGCGAGAGAGTTGTAAACCATTTTTACCAAGCTACTTGTCTCGTGATTGTGGTGCTCCAAAACCCGATCTACTATTGGGATATACCCCGGCAACAAGTCAAACCACAAGTGCTAGCAAGCCCTTGCGATACTTCACTATGAAAACCACAATGGAACAACAACTTTTCGAGACCAAGCTACTGGAAATCTTTCAATAAAATGAAGTCACCCCTTCTCTTCTGCCTCCAGATTCGTTTTTAACCCCTATGACCGGCCAAAGTGCGTTTCTTGGTGTTACCCTCGCATTGGCCAGCTTGGGAGGTAATTTGACATAAAGCCCATGCAGCCGTAGCGGTGCTAACTCTTAGGGTTTAGCGGCGCTAACTCCTTAAAGTTAGCGGCGCTAACCCGGCCTGTCAGGGATGTGACACAAAGTACATGCAGCCGTAGCGGCGCTAACCTTTAGGACTTAGCGGCACTAACCCTTAAGAGTTAACGGCGCTAACGAGGCCTGCAATGTCAACTTTTGTCTTTTGTCATATTTGGTCCCTTAACTTAAGTTGCGGTCTATGGCGTACGTACATTAGTGGGCATATCTCTAACATTTTCATGGTTGAACTTGAATCAAAACCATATTTCTTTATCAAATCAAGAACATACTTGCTTTGATTAATGAATATCCCATCAGGCTTTTGTTGAATCTACAAGCCTAGGAAATATGTCATTTCACCCAACATACTCACTTGTACCTTTTTGACATAATTTTAGAGAACCATTCACATAGAGATTCATTTGTAGAACAAAAAATAATGTCATCCACATAGATTTGTACAAGAATCATACGTCCTTTACTCTTCTTAATAATGAGTTTCCTGTCAATACTACCTCTGGTAAAGTCTATTGATAGTAGATAGTTGGACAGGGTATCATACCAAGCTCTTGGAGCTTGTTTAAAACCATACAAAGCCTTGTCTAACTTATAGACATGATGTGGATACTTTGAACTAACAAAGCCAGGAGGTTGTTTCACATAGACTTCCTCCTGAAGTTTTCCATTTAGGAAAGCACTCTTCACATCCATTTGATAGAATTTGAAGTCTTTATATGCTGCATACACTAAGAACAACCTTATGGCTTCAATTCAAGCAACAGGGGCAAAGGTCTCATCATAATCGATTCCTTCTTCTTGTTGCTACCAGCCTGGCTTTATTCCTAACAATCACTCTATCCTTGTCCATTTTGTTTCTATAGACCCACTTAGTTCCTATAATTGTATGATCTTTGGGGGCTGGGACAAGACTCCAGACTTTGTTTCTCTCAAACTCATTTAATTCTTCTTGCATAGCTTCAATCCAATCTTCATCCTCTAAGGCTTCTTCAGTCTTCTTTAGTTCCATTTGAGATAGGAATCCAAAGTAAGCAGCATAGTTTGTTGTTGCCTTTGATCTTGTCATTACTCATTCTTGAACATTACCAATTATTTGATCTTGAGGATGATCTTTGAGGAATTTAAATGTTGTAGTAGGAGTTTGTGGTTCTGGATCTAAATGATATTGAGAAATCTGAGGTGAACTTACATCCTCAGTTTCAATTGCAGTATTGTCATCAAACTGTTGATCACCAAGATCTTCAATGTGAGTAATATCAGCTCCAAAGGGATTGACGAACTCATAATCTTTCTCAGCTTGAGAGCCCCTTGGAGCTTGTGATGATTTCTTTGATGGACACACATCATTATCACTGTCATCATCCATGACATACATAGGATTTGACATTTTGGTTTCCTCAAGCTTTTCAAGCTCACTCAGACTGACTAAGTCAGCTTGTATTTTATCAGCTTGATCAAAGCTGTCTTCATCAAATGAGATATGAATTGATTCTTTTATGGCCTTTCTCCTTGTGTTATACACTCTGTAAGCCTTGGAGATTGGGGAATAACCAACAAAAATTCCAGGATCAGCTTTAGGTTCCAACTTATGGAGCTGATCTCTATGATTCAGCACATAACATTTTGAACCAAAGACATGGAAGTAACCTATATTGGGCTTTCTAGATTTATACATCTCATATGCTGTCTTGCCATGTCTTTTGACAATGATTGACCTATTCAGGGTATAGCATGTTGTACTTACAGCATCATCCTAGAAATAGAGTTTCAATCCTGCCTCACATAGCATTGTTCTTGCAGCCTCAATTAAGGTTCGGTTTCTCCTTTCAACAATTTTGTTGAGGAGTTATGACTGAGAAGAAATTTTGTAATATTCCTTTTTGTTCACAAAAGCCTTATAGTGTTGACTTTCTGAACTCAGTCCCATGATCACTTCCGAGTTGCTTAACAGAAATTTTGTAATATTCCTTTTTGTTCACAAAAGCCATCGATACCGCCGCAACCACCATCACCGCCGCCGCCACCCTTACCGCCACCGCCGCGGCCTCCATCACCGCTGCAACCGTCGCCACCGTCACCGCCGCCGCCGCCACTCTTAACGCCATCGTCTCAACCGTTACCGCCGTCGCCAACCGCCACCGCCTCCATCACTGGCACCCTTACCGCCGCCGCCACCGCTACCGCCTCCGTCACCGACGCAACCGTCGCCGCCGCTACCATTACCGCCGCCGCCCCGCACAACCGCCGCCACCACGATTACCGCTGCCGCCACCATCATCACCACCGTCACCGCACTATCCGCCTCCACCGCACACCACCACTAACCGCCTCCAACCACCACCAATCGCCGTCGGCGGGGGCAGTTGGTGACGGCGTTGGGGGTGGCGGTTGGTGGTGGTCGGCGACGTCTGTTGGTGGTGGTCGTTGGAGGCGGTGGTGCAGGTGGCGGTTGGTGGTGGTAGGCGGTGGTGGTGGTAGTGGCCGTTGGTGGCGGTTGGCGGAGATTGCGGTTGGCGGTGGTCCGCGGCGGTAGTTTCAGTGGCGATTGGTGGTGGTCGACGGAGGCGTTGGTTGGTAGTGGTCAGCGGCAATGGTGACGGTGGTCGTGGTCGGCGACAGCGGTTGGTGGTGGTCGCCGATGGTGGTGACGATTTTGGAGGTGGCGGTTAATGGTGGTCGGTGGCGGTTGTGGTGTTAGCCGTTGGTGGTGGTCGGCGGCGTTGGTGGAGGTGGCGGTTGGCGGAGGTGGTCGACGGCGCTGGTGGCGGTGAAGGTTAGTGGTGGTAGGCGGTGGCGGTTGGTGGCGGTTGGTGGTGATCACGGGCGGTGGTGATGGTGGGGGTTGGTAAATATAGTAAATAAGATATTTCCTAAAATTAAAAAAACAAACAGTCTTATCTCGCAGACATTCGCAAACATAAGACCTTTTAAACAACATCTTATCCTTCAGACATGGAATAAGACATAAGACATTTATGTCTTCAAAAAACAAACAACACCTAACTCTTTATTAGATAGCATATTTATATTGTTGAAATTGAAATGTGACAACCTTTTATGCCACAGCCAACTCAGCTTAGGAACAGATTGAGAATATAAGCAGGTTTTAGTATAAGGATTAGCATAATTGAGATCAAGTAGATACATATCCCTTTCTCTCTTTGCTATTAACACTTGCTTACCCTTTGGATTGTATATTGTCCCTGCTTTCTTCCTAAAAGTAACAACATTGTCTTCATCACACAATTGGCTGATACTTATCAGATTGTGTTTAAGACCTTTAACATATGCAACTTTCTGGAAAGTCACCTTGCCAACATGTATCTTCCCATATCCTTTAGTTCTTCCATGGGAGTTATCACCAAATGTTACTTTAAGATCTTCATCTTCCTGGAAATCACTAAGAAGTCCTTTCCACCCAGTCATGTGCCTTGAACATCCACTATCCAAGTACCATTTACTTGAACCCTTCACATGATAAGAAAACTAAACACATTAGTTTTGTTTGGGAACCCACTTCATAATAGGTTCAGATGATGAGCACTTAGCAGTTTCATCTTGTGGAACTGACTAGTCAGCTTGAGCAGGTGTTGAGTCCTGTGTACGATGATCATCTTGTTCCTTTTCAGGCCTTAAGATTTCAATTTCACAGTCCTTGGCCTCATGTCCTCTACCTATGCACTTGTAGCATCTTCTTCTACCAATGACTACAAGATATAGATCATTCGATAATCCTTTAGGGAACTTATCCTCAATTTTAGGATTATTGGTGGTGGATAACTTCTCAACTTTCTTCGCAAGTTGATTCACCTGATCCTCATTGACTTTGGACTTACCTTTGTCAGATCTTGGTTTATTATCCTTTTTATTAGAAGCTTGACCAACAAACTTCTTTTCGATGACTTTGGACTTACCCTTGTCATGTTTTCTGCACTTACCAGTTTCAACAGTATTGGACTTACCACTGTTGAACTCTTTGGACTTACCAATGTCAACAACTTTGGACTTACCATTGTTGTGATATTATCTCTGACTTACAATAGTCTTCCTATTCTTGTAACTTCTCTCTACGCCAGATAGAGAGTGTTGTCTTTTGAAAGGATTTGGATTAAGCGTTTATATGACAGAAGTTCTTTGAATAGGCTGAGTGCCTAATCTGTCCAGCACAGAATTACTATGTTGTTTAGATGTTGAACACTCATTTCCATGATCTTTTGCCTTTACAAACATATTTTATTTAAGGTTTTGACCATGTTTCTTCTCTGAGGCTGACTTCTGAGACTCAATAAGTTGTCTATCTTCCTCAGAGTTTGTACTTGCTATCTCATCATCATCAGCTGCATAAGCTGCGGATTGATAATCACGTCCAAGTACTTCTTGTACCTGTTTAGGAATTTGTTGGTTGATGCACTTTTCATCAAGCCTTGATGACTTACACCATGATTCAGTGACCTTTTGAAGTTGGTCAGCTTTGTCCTTGGCTTCCTGAAGTTCTTCAGTTAGAAGTTTATTAATGTCTTTTTGACATTCAAGATCACATTGTGCCTTTTTACCAACATCAATGAGAGATTGATTCTCCTTAATCTCATTTTTCACTTTAGCTATCTCAGCTTTGAGGTCATTTTGAGACTTAAGGCTGGTCTTGAAATCATTTAGCAGATAATTAAATGCAAGACCTTTTTCTTCATCGGTGTAAGAGTTGAAATTACTAACCTTGTACATGGAAGAAGGATCCCAGTCACTAAGTTTGCTGTTTTCCTCAGCTTCCTTCATGTCAGCTTCAAAAGTTGATTCAGACAGACCGAAATCAACTTCATCTATTTCAAACTCTTCATCTTCTTGAGCCATCAGACATTAATCATCATTATCGGAGGTAGATGATTCTGTATCCCAAGTTTCAGCATAGAGTCCTTTTGCATTGGGCTTGTCTTCAGGCTTTCCTTTCTTCAGCTGAGTATATTTCTTCTTATACTTATCAGCTCTGTAAGCATTCTTATCAACTACTAAAGCTTATTCATCCTTCCTTGATCTGCACTCATCAGCAATGTGTCCCTTCCTCTGAAAATTGAAGCATACAACTTTGTTGCGATCAAAAGAACTTTTTCCTTTGCCCCTGTCAGATCTTCCTCTTCCCCTTTGAGCTCTTCTCAAACGTCTGGCTAGCATGGCCATTTGCTCATTGATTGCCTGAACATCATCAGCATCACTTGAGTCTGAGTGTGAGTGGTCAGTTTAAGAGTCTGACTTAGTCTCAGATTCAACAACTAAGGCTTTTGAACTTTTCTTCTTTTTCTGTGCAACTAATGCAACATCAGTTTTATCAAAAAAATCCTTCAGTTGTTGTTGAGAAGTTCTATTGTGTTCTGTGATATGTTCATGATTGAGCAAGAACCCATATATGGACTATAGGTTATACATGTGTAATGTTCCTCCAGCCCTTAGTGCTGTAGTTACTTCATTAACCTTTTCTGGTAACACATCCAGACATTTCAGCACAAGTTCAGCTTCATTTAATGCCTACACCTAGCAGGTCATTAATCAAGCAGTGAAACCTGGTAAACACATCAGCCAAGGTTTCATTCTTCTTAGAGAAGAAGTTTTCATAAGATCTGTTCAAATGATTCTTCTTCTGCTGCTTGACCAGATCTGTGCCCTCATATGTAATACTCAGAGTATCCCAGATCTCTTTTGCATATTAACACCTAGTCACTGTATGCAAGATCTCATTAGTCAGGGCATTAGCCAGAACACTCTTTGCCTTGTCATCCAAATAATACAGTTTCCAATCTTTTTCAGTCCAGGATGCAACAGGCTTCTTTACTTCCTTTTCAGTTTTGTCAGTAGACGTATCACTAACTGTTGGGATTTAAAGAACACGCAACGGAAGCGAGAACAACATAAAACATGCATACAAGTGTTCAAAACTATGAAATCCCATGTATGGATCTACTCTATGTAACAAATAGCAACTAAACAAGAAGGAAAGGGAGTTATACCAGCTCCTTAGCTCCAGCAAAGTTCTTGTTGGTGGCTGAACTTGGTGGTAGAAGCAAGAACCTCCTTCTTCTTGCCCTTCTTCGAAATCTCACCCCGGGAACAAGTCTAACAAGGAGTGCTAGCAACCTTGGTGATATCTTCTGCTCGAAATAACACCCAAGAACAGCAATAAGTCTTCTGGAACTCGAGATCTCTCCTTCACCAAGTCACCAAAAGCTAGTTATATAGTGAGAGAGAAGTATGAGTGTTTCTAAGAGGATTTTTCCAAGAGTAAATAAAGTCCAGCTATTGAGTCTTTTATATACTCAAAACCGACCCTCTATATCCCCTTTACCCGGCCAAGTCGGTTCTAGAACCTCCCACTCATTAGCTTCAAGTGGAGGTGACTTGTACATAAAGTCCATGCAGGTTTAGCGGCGCTAACCAAGAGTTAGCGGCGCTAAACCTTAACCCGTAGCGGCGCTAACGCGGCCTGACTTCGATTAGACGTAAAGCACATGCAGCCTTAGCGGCGCTAACCTCTAACAGTTAGCGGCGCTAACTCGTTATAGTTAGCGGCGCTAACGTGGCCTGCATTGCCAACTTCCACTTTTGCCATCTTTGATCCCTCAACTTTATTTGCTGTCATGTTAGACCCCGGTGTGTGACCCTTATAGGCTCATACATCATCAGCAGTGCTTTAAGGCGTACATATATTATCGGGCAGATTCTAACAAACTCCCACTTGCACATAATATACTGTACCCAGGCAAGCACAGACAAAGAGCGGCCTATAGTAAAGCATCAATGCCCCCAAGTCTGTATGAGTTCTGAATACCTGCAGAAAACCATCATACTAAAGTAGTGGTCCTAGATAAGTGATCTTAGACATCCTTTTGTTCGCGATATCCTTGTGAACACGAGACATGGATTAGTAAATGTCAATCTCCAGATCGTTCACGATTATGTTTCTCGATCTTGATTGGTGGTGACCAAAAGGTAAGGACATATCTGATTCTCAATCAATAGTCCTTGTGCATGGCCATGCAATACTTTGGCGTCAGCTCCCAATCATCGAGGGGCCCAGGGATATCTCTCATACAGGAGGAACAAATCCCTTTGACTGTATAATATCATACCATACCTCGTGACTTACCTAGTCATTCCCTTTATCACAGCCATTTACGAACTGCTTTTGAAAATGGCTAAAGCAAGTAAGAACTATGATATAGCGATTCATACATCTCGGGTCTGAGGATGTAAGATTTTATCATCCCAAGTTACTCGTGACTATAATCCATGAAGTATACTTGGGTGTGGGTCTTCCAGTCACTTGAAACTCCTTTCAAGCACAGGTTACTGTTGCGTTTCATGCATTCAATCCTTGATTAATGCATAACCAACACCTAACCTCAGCCTTATTTCAAACTTCCTTCCCTTGAAGAATGACTGACTGTGGAAATTTAGAATGTATAAACATTCTGGGAAGTGGTTAAACATGCTAAGATGGAACACAGTAAAGTCTTATGAATGTAACCGAATCACTCGCATATCGAAACAAGCATAATTACAATACTGTTTGTATCGTTCCCAAAATAAATTAATACATACCAAATAAACTAATATATATACAACTCAAGCCAAATCGCTAGCAAATCGTACACCTATCCCTCTAGTGTGAGATTCATGAGCTGCTTGCGGTAACGGCTTAGTGAATGGATCTTCCAAGTTTCCATTCGATGCTACTCTGCTAATGATGACTTCAGCACTTTCAATTACATCCCGAATAAAGTGGTATTTGCGCGAAATGTGTCTTGTCCTCTTGTGAGCTCTTGGTTCCTTTGCCAAAGCCACCGCACCCTCATTGTCACAAAAGATCTCAATAGGGTCAGCGATGCTTGGAACTACTTGTAGATCTTGGATGAATTTCTTCATCCACACGGCCTCTTTTGCAGCTTCACTTGCCGCAATGTATTCCGACTCAGTAGTCGAATCAGCCACCGTGTCTTGCTTTGAGCTCCTCCAGCTGACAGCACCACCATTTAACAGGAACATAAACCCCGATTGAGATCGGCAGTCATCCCTGTCAGTTTGGAAGCTAGCGTCCGAGTAACCCTTTACTCTCAGCTCTTCTTCCCCACCATATACCAAGAACATCTCTTTCGTACGTCTCAAGTACTTAAGAATGTTCTTCACTGCCCTCCAGTGAGGTTCTCCTGGGTTCGCCTGATATCTACTAGTCATGCTTAAAGCACATGACACATCAAGACGAGTGCATAGCATGGCGTACATGATCGAGCCCACAGCCGAAGCATATGGGACTCGCTTCATTACTTCTATCTCCTCTTTGGAGGTAGGACATTGAGTTTTGCTCAAAGTCAAACCATGCAACATAGGGAGGTTTCCTTTCTTGGATTCCTCCATCTTAAAGCGTCTCACGACCTTTTCTATGTATGCACTTTGAGAAAGCCCTAATAGCCTTCTTGATCTATCTCTATAGATCTTTATACCCAGAATACAGCTCGCATCGCCTAGGTCCTTCATTGAAAAGCAATTCCCTAGCCTAGCTTTGACACTTCTTAAGCTTGGGATATGATTTCCAATAAGTAGAATATCATCTACATATAGAACCAAGAAGACTATGGTGCTCCCACTAGCCCTGACATATACGCAAGGTTCATCTTTACTCTTCGAAAAACCAAACTCTTTGATTTTCTCATCAAAGCAAAGATTCCAGCTTCGAGATGCTTGCTTAAGTCCATAAATGGACTTCATTAGCTTACAAACCTTGTTCGGATACTTTGGATGTTCAAAACCGTCAGGCTGTCTCATATACACCTCTTCATTAAGCTTCCCGTTAAGGAAGGCGGTCTTTACATCCATTTGCCAAATTTCATAATCATGAAACGCAGCTATGGCAAGTAGTATCCGGATTGACTTCAACATGGCCACTGGGGAGAAAGTTTCATCATAATCAATCCCTTGAGTCTGAGTGAAACCCTTTGCCACCAGTCGGGCTTTGAAGATATCCAAGGTTCCATCTATGTCGGGTTTCTTCTTAAAAACCCATTTACACCCGACGGGTTTTATCCCTGGTGTAGGATCAACCAGTTCCCAAACCTGGTTATCCGACATAGATTGCATCTCGCTCTCCATCGCCTTCCTCCATTGAGCAGACTCAGGGCCTGCCATGGCTTCCTTGTAGCTGGTGGGATCATCATGATCCACCAATAACTCATTGCCCTCAGATATGAGAAACCCATATCTCTCTGGCTCAAAACGAGTTCTACTAGAACGCCAAGGAGTAGAAGTAGCAAGAGTGTCAGGTACCGCAGCATTATCTTGCTCGGTATTTTGGCTAGTGCCAACCTCAAGCCCTTTATCGGCCGACCCTTGATCTTCCTCAAGGTCAACTTCCTTACTGCCGTGTTTGGATAGCAACTCCCTTTCAAGGAAGAATGCCCTTCGAGCAACAAATACCTTATTCTCTGAAGGTTTATAAAATAAATATCCAACACCGTTAGGAGGATAACCAATAAAATAACACCTCTCCGAACGAGGTTCAAGTTTGTCTTCAGCCTCACGTCTCACGTAGGCTTGACAACCCCAAACTCGTAGGTATGAAAGTGTCGGCTTCTTACCATGCCACAATTCATAAGGTGTTTTAGCGACTTTCTTGGCTGGTGCGAGGTTAAGGACTCTTACCGCAGTTTCTAAGGCATATCCCCAGAAACTAATAGGTACCTCCGCTCGACACATCATAGACCTTACCATATCAAGCAAAGTCCGGTTCCTCCTCTCAGCGCCCCATTTAATTGTGGAGTCCTCGGAGGTGTTAATTGTGAAACAATTCCACAATTTTTAAGATGATCGACGAATTTGGTACTAAGATACTCTCCACCTCTATCAGACCGGAGTATCTTTATAGTCTTGCCCAACTGATTCTGAACTTCGTTTTGGAATGTCTTGAACACCTCAAAGGTTTCATTCTTGTGTTTAACAAGATAGACATACCCGTACCTACTATAATCATCTATAAAGGTTACGAAGTATCTTGAATTATTCCTTGTGACATGCTTGAAAGGTCCACATACATCCGTATGGATTATGTCTAAAAGGTCCTTTCCCCTCTCACTTGTTCCCGTGAAGGGTGCTTTTGTCATTTTGCCCAATAAGCAAGATTCGCATACTTCATTTGATCGTTGATCAAATGATTCCAAGATCCCATCCACTTGGAGCTTGGTGATACGAGTCTTGTTTATATGGCCAAGACGACTATGCCACATGGAATATTTATCCAAACCATTTTTGGAGTCAGAATCAATATTCATGATAGATTTTCTTGATTCAATGTATGCATTTGCCTCATATATGCCATGACATGGCATAGCTTTAAAATAAACAATTTCATTTTTAAAGGAAATGATTGTACCACTTACAAATTTAAAATCAAAACCATCGTCATACAACTTGTGAAAAGAAATAATGTTTCTAGCCACATTGGGCGAATAGCATACATCCTTTACCAAAATAGAAAAACCGGTCTTGAATGAAAGCTCCAAGTCACCTTTAGCTTCCACAGGGACAACCTCTGAGTTTCCCATGACAAGATCCAGTTCTCCCCGCTCCAAGCTCCTACTTTCCTTTAGCACCTGCACCATATTACATATGTGAGTGCCACAGCCAGTATCCAATACCCAGCCTTTAGAAGTAGAAGTATGATGGAGTTCTATCATGAACGTACCTGACGTATCCGGACCCGATATACTCATTGCATTGAGCTTGTTGAGTCCCTCCAGGTACTTTGGGCAGCTTCGGCGGTAATGGCCCTTGCCCCCGCAGAAAAAGCACTCCGCATCCTCCGGAGCCTTGGCTTGGGGAAGCTTCCCTTTGCCTTTGCCCTCGGAGGCCGGGTTAGGCTTGGCCCCGCCAACCTTTCCCTTACCCTTCCTTTTAGAGGAAGAGGCGCCTTCTTCTTCGTGATGCGGCCTTCCCGGATGGCGAGAACTTGAGAGGTGGAGGAGGATGGCTTGTTCTTGGTCATGCTAGACTCAGCAATCTTCAACATACCATGAAGTTCCATCAAGGTCTTATCCATGCTGTGCATATGATAACTCATAACGAATTGATCGTATGCACCGGGCAGGGATTGGAGGATTAAATCAACCGCCATCTCCCTCCCTATGGTAAAACCTAATTTCTCCATGCGCTCGATGTTTGCTTTCATACGTAACACATGCGCGCTCACGTTCCCACCCTCTTGCATCTTGCAAGCAAGGGTTGTCTTGAGGCACTCGTACCTCTCTTGCCTCGCCTGCTGCTGGAATATGTCCTTTAGCTGCACGAGCAAGTCGTAAGCACTAAGATGATCCATTTGCTTTTGCAAATCTTGGTTCATCGTGCTCAACATGAGGCACGTGACTTCCTCAGTCTCCTTGAGGCGCTTTTCATACGCCTCACGGACGGCCCTTGTTGCACCAGCAGGAGGTGCCTCGGGGAGGGGTTCCTCTATGGTATGCAACTTTCCTTCATAGCGTAAGACCAACCTCAGTTGTCTATGCCAATCCATGAAATTGCTACCATCGAGTTTCTCCTTTTCAAGGAAAACCCTAAGAGAAACGTTGGTGGTGGTGTTTGTTGCGCTTGTTGATGCCATCTAAAAATTGCAAAGTAGATATTAGTTATTATGATATTTTATCTTGTTTAATAATTTACCCAATAAGAATTAGTTAAACAAGGCTAAGAACCGTATTTCATCCTACCATGTGACGGGGTTACCGCGGATCACATGATAAAACTATTTAGGTCGGCAACCATTTTGCCAATTGCAATCTCCATCGCAATCCTTAGCACATGCGGGATCCTACGACATCCAATGGTCGTTTGGCATGTTTGATCCCTTCTTGCACCATTTTAAGTCTTGAAATTTTGGTTAACTCGTGCTAAGCTCGACAATTAACCAAGATTTCAAACCTAAAATTGCAATCGTCCGTCAAGACATACGGTAACAAATCCACCAAAATTGGCTCGTGCTAAGCTCGACAACCAAAGTTATGAATTTGCCACACTCACCTTCCACACAGTTTCATGAGAATTGGCTCGTGCTAAGCTCGACAACCAAATCTCATAAGACTAGATTCGGGTGGTATCGACTTACGGATGGTGCATGATTTACGTTTTGTGGAAAAACGGTCTTTTGTTTCCGGTTTGGTTTTGATTAACTTATTAGTGACAAATCCTATTTTCACTAGGTGGGTTAATCAATGTATGTGATCGCGCGCGAGAGGAAACCATTTTTAACAAAACTCTTGTGATTTTATTAATTTTTATCAAAAAATTTTCTAGCATGCGAAACCTACAATCCATGCATAGAATAATAAAATCACATCACACGCAATATACAACATAGTCGGTAATTCTTGCCATAAAACCTATGTGTTCCTCCCGTGAGCCAAAACGGGAAGAACTCGGTCAATCTAAGGGACAAAACAAACTTGACGCGAGCTCCCACTAGAACCACCATCGCCATCGGATTTCTTTGGCTTCTAAGGGCACCATGCTCCATCTTGTTTTGCCTCCTCTTGTGTCTTTATCTCTCCATCATACAATACATAATACAATAGAAAACAAATGGCATACAAGCCACATAATTTTCCTATTTATCTAATACTTGTACATGGATGAATGAAATGGCATGCAAGCCACAAATTATTACAATCAAACTGAATTTAATAAATTTACAACCCCAAATGTGGATCAAAACCACCAAATTGCATGCACAACACAATTCAACCAAATGGGCAAAGGCAAGATTACCAACTCAGGTTAACACATACAACCAAACTAATCATGTCACAACTGGAACTACATGAAAAACATCTTCGGAACAAATTTCCAGAAGGTACAAGTGCTAAAAATCCCGAGACCTAAGCTGTTTTATTCAAGATTTTCGAAAACAATTTTCCAGTGGCGTTAGCGCCGCTAACCCTAGAGACTTAACGCCGCTAACTCTAGGATAGCGCCGCTAACCCTAACGGCAGAATACAAACACTTTGATTTCGGGTTTTTCAAGCCACCAAGTGCTATTCTAACATAGAGGTGGCTCTGATACCACTGTTGGGATTTCAAGAACACGCAACGGAAGCGAGAACAACATAAAACATGCATACAAGTGTTCAAAACTATGAAATCCCAAGTATGGATCTACTCTATGTAACAAATAGCAACTAAACAAGAAGGAAAGGGAGTTATACCAGCTCCTTAGCTCCAGCAAAGTTCTTGTTGGTGGCTGAACTTGGTGGTAGAAGCAAGAACCTCCTTCTTCTTGCCCTTCTTCAAATCTCACCCCGGGAACAAGTCTAACAAGGAGTGCTAGCAACCTTGGTGATATCTTCTGCTCGAAATAACACCCAAGAACAGCAATAAGTCTTCTGGAACTTGAGATCTCTCCTTCACCAAGTCACCAAAAGCTAGGTATATAGTGAGAGAGAAGTATGAGTGTTTCTAAGAGGATTTTTCCAAGAGTAAATAAAGTCCAGCTATTGAGTCTTTTATATACTCAAAACTGACCCTCTATATCCCCTTTAACCGGCCAAGTCGGTTCTAGAACCTCCCACTCATTGGCTTCAAGTGGAGGTGACTTGTACATAAAGTCCATGCAGGTTTAGCGGCGCTAACCAAGAGTTAGCGGCGCTAAACCTTAACCCGTAGCGGCGCTAACGCGGACTGACTTCGATTAGACGTAAAGCACATGCAGCCTTAGCGGCGCTAACCTCTAACAGTTAGCGGCGCTAACTCGTTATAGTTAGCGGCGCTAACGTGGCCTGCATTGCCAACTTCCACTTTTGCCATCTTTGATCCCTCAACTTTATTTGCTGTCATGTTAGACCCCGGTGTGTGACCCTTATAGGCTCATACATCATCAGCAGTGCTTTAAGGCGTACATATATTATCGGGCAGATTCTAACACTAACAACAACAGGAATCTTGGGGATGATTTGTCCTTTAGTATTGACATCCTACATACAATTGTCAATGAACTTGAGGAAAATCATGGCTCTGAATTTCCACATAGAATAATCAGATCCATCGAATATGGGACAACCCTTAGTAGACATCTGAGGAAAGTTTGATGAATTGTTGCTTGTCGACATTGTATACTTTCTCAGAATCTTGAACTTTCAACTTATGAAATCGTTCAGCCTGCTCTGATACCAGTTGTTGGTCCCTTGGTGAGAAGATCAACACGCAAGTAACGTGTAGAAGTGGGTTGAATACACTTTATGCGGAAAATTGAACAAATCAATAAAAAGTGTTAACATACATCAAGACACAAACAACAGAATGCTTTGCTTTCATTAATAAGAAGATGATTACAGTAACAACCAAGTAAGCAACACTTGATATGTAAACACATACTGTAAATCAAATCTTTGAATCTCTCAAACTTTGCTATCTATAATCAACTTATTGGTGGGATTTCGTGGGCTAGCAGCGGAAGAAAAGTACAAGATTTAAAGCCCAATGTACAACACATCAAAGCACAAAATCAAGAAATCCCAAAAGAGGACCAAACTCTATGTTCAAGAAATGCAACATGCAAAGAAGAAAGAGGGTTATACCTTTCTCCTTAGCTCCAGAAAACTCCTTTTCTCGTGGTGGTGAGGCTCCAAGAACGAAACACATATCAACTATTGAATTATACCCCGGTAACATGCCAACCTCAAATGCTAGCAAGCCTCCATGGTACTTCAACTTGAATACCACTTCTGGAACAGCCACTAGTGAGACCAAATCTGGAACTCTCCCTTTCAAACTCTCACTTAGTCTAATCTTGCACTAAAGAGAGTGGTTGTGTGTGTGTCACAAAAGAGAGAAGAAGAGAAGTATATGAGCCCCCCTCAACTTAATGTTCCAGATCATATTATTATATCCCAAAGCCGGCCAAGTAGTTACCTTCATGTCCAACATGCATTGGCTAGCTTTGGACGTGATTTGACAAAATTCACATGCAGTCGTAGCGGCGCTATCGCAGCCTGTCAGTAATATGACACAAAATACATGCAGCCATAGCGCCGCTAACTCTTGTGGGTTAGCGGCGCTAACCCATTAATTTTAGAGGCGCTATCGCGGCCTGCGATGTAAACTTTTGTCTTTTGCCATATTTGGTCCCTTTATTTTAGTTGCTGTCAGGTTAGACCCCGGTGTATGACCCAATAGGCCCATACATAATCAGCAGCGGTCTATATGGCGTACGTGCATTAGTGGGCATTTTCTAACAAACTGCCACTTACACATAATGCATCGTACCCATGTAACCACAGACAAAGATTGGCCTCTAGCAAAGCATCAATGCCCCCAAGTCAGTAAGGGTTCCGCCTCCTTGTAGAAAACCATAACCTACAAGAACGTAGAGGTCCTATAGATAAGTGATCAAACATCCATTTGTTCGCGATATCCTTGTGAACACGAGACATGGATTAATATGTCAATCTCCAGATCGTTCACGATTATGTTTCTCGATCTTGATTAGTGGTGACCAAAATTTAAAGACATATCTGATTCTCAATCAATATTCATTTGCGCATGGTAATGCTAGTTTTGGTGTCAACACCCAATCATCGAGGGGCCCAGGTATATCTCTCATATCAGAGGAACAAATTCTGTTGACCGTACAATCCCATAGCGTGAATCTTATCTTATTTAACTATTCCCTTTATAATAGCCAGTTACGAACTACGTTTTGAAATAGCTAAAGTAAGAAAAATTCATGCTATAGCAATTCATACATCTCAGGTCGAAGGACGTAATGATATTATCCTTCCGAGTCACTTGTGACCATGATCCATGAAGTGAACTCGGGTGTGGGTCTTCCAGTCACTTGAAACTCCTTTGAAGCACATGTTACTGTTGTGTTTCATGCATTCAATCCTTGATCAATGCACAACCAACACCTAACCTCATCCTTAATTCAAAATCTTATTTCCGAGTTCCTTGCTTATTCGCTCTCTTGTTTCTTTGGTTGTTTGAGGTGCTTTCCAGGGTTGTTGGTAGTGTTAGTTGGTTGATTGCTCACTTATCCAAAATTTCCCCTTTATTTTATCTCAAATTTAATATTTAAATCAATATAATTTTATCAAATCCTACTCGTTCCCCAAGAGTTCGACACCCGTACTTATTTTCTATACTATAATACGATTAGGTTCACTTGCCTATTTTGTGTCATAGTCGTACGATAATAATAACGGATTTTATAAATAAAAAACTTGTACGCTTTTTGCACATCAAGTTTTTAACGCCGTTGCCGGGGAATGGTTTCATTTGAGATTATTATATTAATTTATAGTTTAAACTAGCTTTTCTGCGAGTTTCTGCTCAAAACGAAAAGTTTCTGTTCGCTGGCTGTTAGATAGCGGCGCTAACTGTTTGCGGTTAGCGGCGCTAAACCGCACTAGTTAGCGGCGCGATTGCCGCTGGCAGTTTGCCTGTTTTCGTTTTTTTCTCGTTTTCTATTTCTAGCTTTAGTTTCTGTTTTCCTGGCCTGTTAGGGTAGTGCTCTCTGCCTTTAGACACCCTAGGGTTTGCCTTTAGTTTATGTCCCGTGCCTCGTCTCCCGAGCTAGTCGAGCCTTTTGAAGAACCCGAGCGAGAGTTCCGACGTTTGAGAAGAGTCGCACGTGAGAGAGAGCGTTTGCGAAGAATGGCTGGAGATTTGGCTAATTTGTCCCTGCAGGAATATACAAGTCGTCTTCGCGAAGGAAATGCCGCCGGTGTTCACCGTCCTTCAATTACCGAGGAAACAAACTTCGAGATCAAGGGGCAGTTTCTCCATATCTTGCGTGAAACTCCTTTCACCGGAAAGGATCACGAGGATGCCAACCAGCATGTCGAGGCCGTTCTCGAGATTGCTGACTACTTCCACATCCCGGGAGTAACCAAAGACGTCGTTATGCTACGAGTGTTTCCGATAACACTCTAGGGCGCAGCTAAATGTTGGCTAAGATCCGAGCCACCCATCCGTACATGGGAAGTGCTCAAGACAAAGTTCATCAAACAATTCAGTACTGCTTCCAAAATTGCAAAAATGAAAATGCAAATCCAGAATTTTGCGCAATTGGATGATGAGACTCTCTACGACGCCTGGGATCGCTACAAGGAGATGCTCCAGAATTGTCCTCAGCATGATTTAAATGCTCACCAGGTCGTCTAAACATTCTACAATGGTATCAATGTCTGCACTAGACAAATGGTCGACTCTCAAGGAACGATACCGAAGAAAACCCCCGCCCAAGGGTATGCCATCATCGAGGAGTTGGCTCAACACTCCCATCAGTGGCATTCCGTGAGAGATCCTTCCTTTCATAAAAAGACATCCTCCACGTTTGACAGCTCTGATAGCATGGCAGCCCTAAATGCCAAACTGGATACATTGAGGCGCGATATGAAAAAAGTTCAGCAGAATATGCATGCTATACAGATTGGTTGTGATAACTGTAGTGGATCACATCTACCAAAAGATTACCTTTATGACGAGGTTAGAAATCTTAAGAAGTCTGCTTGCCCTGTTTACGATAACGGGTACGACGTCCCGATTGATGAAGAGCGTGTTCCCCATCATCCTTACCACAATCCTCCTTGGAAGCCCTATCCTGAATACCGTAAGGAGATGGATGCTAAGTACAAGTAGCGAGGTCCCGGGGACTATAGAAAAGACGCACCAAGGGAGCCGGAGAAGAAGTATGATTTCGAGGATATGCTCTCCTGATTTGCAGTAGCATCTGAACAGAGGCATAAGGAGACTGAAGAGTTAGTGAAAAGGATCAGATCATCCATTGAATCAACACTTAGGAATCAGCAGACATCCATTCATAACATCGAGACCCAGGTTGGGCAGATATCTCGAGTCCTCCAGGACCGCTTTCCTGGAACTCTTCCGAGCAATACCGAAACCAACCCAAAAGCTGCCATTAATGTTGTGTCCACTAGGAGTGGTAGACCACTCACTGATCTACGTCGTAGTAGTGCTACCACTGATCCTAATGTGCAGCCTCCCAAACAGCCTGAGAAAGAGAAGGAGGTATCACCCAAAACTCCTACTGCTCCATCCACTCTACCTTCCGGTCCACCTCCTGTTCCACCATACCGTCCTCCGATACCATATCCGCAGCGTCTCCGAAAACACGAGCAGGATGAGCAGTATCGCATGTTCTTAAAGCACCTAAAATGTTTGCACATCAACATCCCTTTTGTTGATGCTATGGCTCAAATGCCTAAGTATGCAAAGTTTATGAAGGACCTCCTGACGAACCGGAAAAAGCTTGAAGCGATCTCGAGCATCACGCTCAATAATCAGTGCTCCGCTTCTATGCTGAATAAGATCCCGAAGAAGATGACTGATCCCGGGAGTCTTACCTTACCGTGCCAGTTTGGCAACTTGCCTGTTAGCCACACATTGGCTGACTTTGGGGCAAGTGTGAATTTGATGCCCTACTCTTTCTTCGCCAAACTCGGCTTGCTTGAACCGAAACCGATCCGCATGGCGATCCATCTAGCAAACAAATCTGTCACTTATCCACGCGGGATAGTGGAAGATTTGCTGGTAAAGGTCGACAAATTCATCTTCCCTGTGGACTTTATCGTCATCGATATGGAGGAGGATGACAAGGTGCCTATCATTCTAGGTAGACCTTTTCTGAGTACAGCTCGCGCTCTATTCGATATACAAGAATCTCAGCTGACACTCAGGGTAGGGACCGATGCAGTCACCTTCGGTTTCAGCTGCGATGATTCCGCGTTCTTTGTTGATATTTTCGACACCATGTTCGAGAATGAGCTGCGAGGGACCAGTGTGAAGGAGGCGAATGGCCAAATACCTATTGGAGAAGGTCTCATCAATCCTGAGAGAGACCACGAGGAGTTAGTTCGGATACTAACGGAAGGGCAAGGAATTGAAATTGCTGAGCAGGATTTTCGGCCGTCACGGCACGCGTCGCGACCACTTGAATCATCGCGAGTTGAGATCGCTGAGGTGGGGACCGATACAACACAAGATGTTACCCCTAGTCTTACAACTCAGTCTAAGCTGAAAGTGTTACCTCCGCATCTAGAGTATGCCTATTTGGGGGAAGACTCTTAATTCCCCGTCATCATATCATCGGCCCTCTCCGAGTCTGATAAAATCAAATTGGTCGATGTTCTGAAAAAAAGGAGAAATGCGATCGCCTGGTCCATCTCTGACATCAAGGGAATCAATCCGTCATTTTGCTCGCATAAAATTCTTATGGAGGATGATTCCAAACCGGTAGTTCAACTTCAGCTCCGATTGAATCCAAAAATTCAAGAGGTTGTGAAGAAAGAGCTTGTCAAACTTTTGAATATCGGTATGATCTACCCGATTTCCGACAGCCCGTGGGTTAGCCCAATCAGCGTGGTTCCAAAGAAGGGAGGAATGACAGTGGTCACAAACGAAAAGAATGAACTCATTCCTACTCGTACAGTGACCGGGTGGAGGGTGTGCATTGATTATCGCCGATTAAATGATGCCACTCGAAAAGACCACTTTCCCCTTCCATTTATAGATCAAATGCTTGAACGTCTTTCTGGTAATGCTTATTACTGCTTCCTCGACGGGTTTTCTACTTACTTCCAGATTCCTATCAATCCCGAAGACCAGGAAAATACGACGTTCACATGTCCATATGGGACATTTGCTTACCGGAGGATACCGTTTGGACTATGTAATGCTCCAACAACCTTCCAGCGCTGCATGACCGCCATATTCCATGATATGGTTGAGGATTTATGGAAGTGTTCATGGATGACTTTTCGGTATTCGGTGATTCGTTCTATTCGTGTCTAGCCAATCTAGACAAAATGATTGCCCGATGTGAAGAAACCAACCTTGTGCTGAACTGCGAAAAGTGCCATTTCATGGTACGAGAAGGTATAGTGTTGGGACACAAAGTTTCACAAGCTGGGATTGAGGTGGATTGAGTCAAAATAGATACGATATCTAGACTACCACCGCACACCGATTTGAAAGGGGTGAGGAGTTTCTTAGGTTATGAGGGGTTCTACAACCGTTTCATAAAGGATTTTTCCAAAATCACAAGGCCTATGACACAACTCCTTTTGAAGGATGCTAAATTCGAGTTTTCTGATTAGTGTTTAGCAGCTTTCAACACCCTAAGATAAAAACTCACCACCGCACCGATCATGGTAGCTCCCGATTGGAACCTGCCTTTCGAGCTCATGTGCGATGCTAGCGACTATGCGGTTGGTGCTCTCTTAGGTCAAAGGGTTGACAATCGGTTTCGACCAATTTACTATGCTAGTAAAACCCTAAACCCGGCTCAAGAAAATTACACCACAACCGAGAAGGAACTTCTATCCGTGGTTTATGCCTTGGACAAGTTTCGCTCTTACTTGGTCCTCTCCAAAACCATTGTCTTCACTGATCACGTTGCTTTGAAATACTTGTTCAGCAAACAAGACGCAAAGCCAAGGCTCATTCGATGGATCTTGCTTCTGCAAGAATTTGATATCGAGGTCAGAGACAAGAAGGGGGCTGAGAATGTGGCAGCTGATCATTTATAGAGGCTGGAGAACCGGATCTGGAGGAATTACGCGAGTCAGACATCCTTGACAATTTTCTCGATGAGTATCTGATAAGGGTATGCACCGAACCTCCTTAGTTTGCTGATTTCGTGAACTATCTCGCTGCGGGAGTTCTCATTAAGGGAATGTCGCATCAGCAAAAGAAGAAATTCTTAAGTAATCTGAAATATTACCTATAGGATGATCCCTATCTGTTTCGGCGCTGTGCAGATAACGTGATACGGAGGTGTATTTTGAGAGAAGAGGCGGGGGAAGTACTGAGGGATTGCCACAGTGGACCCACCGGGGGACACCACGGTGCGGTCTACAACGCAAAGAAGGTATTTGAAGCCGGACTCTATTGGCCCATAATCTTTAAGGACACGCATGCTATGGTGAAAGAGTGTGATGCATGTCAACGGGCTGGTAATATCTCCTCCAAAAATGAGATGCCTCAGCACAACATCCAAGTCTGCGAAATCTTTGATGTGTGGGGTATCGACTTCATGGGACCATTTCCTTCATCCCGAGGAAACAAATATATCTTAGTAGCTATTGATTATGTGTCGAAGTGGGCTGAGGCTCAAGCCTTACCCACTAATGACGCACGTGTCGTGGTGAAATTCCTGAATAAACACTTTTCTGGGTTTGGTATTCCTAAAGCTTTAAGTAGTGATAGGGGTACACATTTCGCTAACAATTAGTTGGAAAGGGCTTGGCAAAAATATGGTGTCAACCATAGATTTGTGACACCCTATCATCCTCAATCCAGTGGACAAACCGAGATTACCAACTGCGCTCTTAAACGCATTCTTGTAAGCTTAAGACAAACATAAGTAACCACTTAGAATGTATAAACATGCAAACTATTAATCAAAACACATATGAATTAACATTTCACGTAAACATGTATGTATTGGATTGATAAGAACTATGGATTTACAATTATGCACCAACACATTTTAAGTAATGTTTTGATATACATTTCTTTTGGGAACGTTAGGCAATATTGTGCTTCTACTTGTATCGATTATCAAATGAGGATTTGGTAATCCGCGTGTAGTGTGTACTCTCAGTGAGCCTTATTGTGTTCCAACTTAGTCCGTCATTCTTCATGGGAAGGAATTCTGAACTAAGACTGAGGGAACTAATTGGTCAGGTGTCCAATGATTTATGATCGATTGGACACAAGGATGCAATACTTTACCTGTACTTGAAGTGTTCAAGTGACTGGACGACCCACACCTGATTTTTCTTTATGGTACTCGTCATGAGTAAATCAGGATGATAATATCAGTTCATCCTCATACTAGAGATACATGTGTCTGCATCACTTTTGTTTGCTTTGCTCTAGTTGTTTTCAAACGCAGTCCATAACTGGCTGTTATAAAGGTGGCAGCTGGCCAGAGTATGATCACTGTGGTGGGAAATGTAGTCAAAGGAATTTGTTCCGCTGTTTAGAGAGATATACCTGGGCCCCTCGATGATTGGTCGCTGACACCATAATGCACTGCCATGCTCAAGTATGCAATGATTATAGTATCTGATTGCAACTTGTATGTTTTGGTCACCACCAATCTCAATCGAGAAACATAATCGTTAACGAACAGAGAATGACTAAGTACCATGTCTCGTGTTTACATGGATATCCAAATGTTGTAGGACACTTGATGGCTCGCTAGTACGAGAAGATCACGGTTTTTCCCGGCGTGGACTTCGATAGTCAAGAAGAAGATTGCCACTTGCTTGGATTCGTGATCAACACCAACAACCAGAGACATCAGGGGTATACTCTCTCTTCTTTCTTCCCTTTTAGTTGCATTTCTTAGTTGTAGAGATTGGTACACCTTTGGGGTTCACTTTGTGGTTTGTTTTGTTTTAAATTCCGATTTTGTTCCTTGCTTGCTTCCGCTGTGCCAAACCACGAACCCCAACAGCGTCAACTTCTGAAAATCGGTTATGGGCGTTATATATACCTTTCTGAGGAGAGAGAGAAAAGTTACCGTTGGAAATCCCTTTTTATCCGTTACACGTAACAAACTTACGGCGCAATGTAACAGGAATCGAGATGAAACTTATCATCTCCCAACGGTTAATTTTGTAAATTAATATTATTGACTTACAACAATATTATTTACACTGTTGTATTACACCAATACGTAATCGGTATAAAACGTGATTTCAGACCTACCCAAATACACAATGACTCATGAATTAATAACACATAGGAATTAAAATATGATTTGGACATACCATGCTGAGTAAACTTATCACTCAGCATAAGTCAAGCACTCAGCTTGATTTGAGCACTCAGCTTGAGATTGATACTCAGCTTGTGTAGAGTACACAGCTCAGCTCAATGACACTTAGTCATTTTTATTCGAGACTTACTCAAATTTATATTTTAACCACATTTAGTAGTTAAAACATGTTTGGGACGCACCAAACTTGTGAACTAATCATTCAGCTAGACAAGATATTCAGTTTATGAAAACTTATTTATAAACTGTGCACTAAGCTTAAGACACTTAGTCTTTATCAAACTGAAACTCAAATTCTAGACACTTAGCTAGGGGTTGAGCATACCCAATTCACTTAGCAGATACATAAACCTCTTTTCATCAAGTGGTTTTGTAAAAATATCTGCCAATTGGTCATCAGTGGAGATAAATTAGATTTCAACTTTGCTTTTTCCACGATGTCTCTGATGAAGTGATGTCGAATTTCAATATGCTTGGTTCTTGAGTGGAAGACTGGATTGTAAGTGATGGCTATAGCACTTTGGTTATCACATAAGACAGGAGTCTTCTTGAAATTCATACCAAAGTCTTGAAGCTGATGTTTCATCCATAGGATTTGAGCACAACAGCTTCCTGCTGCAACATACTCAGCTTCAGCAGTTGAAGTAGCCATTGAGTTCTGTTTCTTACTAGTCAAGCTTACTAACTTCCCACCAAGAATTTGACATCCTCCTGTTGTTGATTTTCTATCTAACTTGCACCCAGCATAGCAGCATCTGAAAAACCAACTAACCCAAATCCAGAGTCCTTTGGATACCAAAGGCCTAGATTTGGTGTACCTTTAAGGTACCTAAAGATCCTTTTCACAGCTTGAAGATGTGATTCCTTAGGATCTGCCTAATATCTTGCACAAACACCCATAGCAAACATGATATTAGGTCTACTAGTTGTCAAATAGAGTACTGAACTTATCATTCCTTTATAGGTAGACTGACATACAGACTTACCATCTGAGTCTTTGCTCAGCTTGACAGCTGGTGACATTGGTGTTTTCTGATGGGATCTCGTGGGCACGCAGCGGAAGCGAATGTACAAACAAAATAGCCCAAAGTACAAGCAATCAAAGCATAAAAACCGAAATCCCTCAAATGGACCAAACTCTATGTTGAAGAAATGCAACTTGAAAAGGAAAGAGGTGGTTATACCTTTCTCCTTAGCTCCAGATATCTTCTTGTCTCGTGATTGTGGTGCTCCAAAACCATATCTACTATTGGGATATACCCCGGCTACAAGTCAAACTACAAGTGCTAGCAAGCCATTGCGATACTTCACTATGAAAACAACAATGGAACAGCAACTTTTCGAGACCAAGCTACTGGAAATCTCTCTTCTATACCTTCTCTTGATCTCTTGTTGCATCAAAGAAGGTAATATGTGTTTTTGAGAGAGAAAAGGAAAAAGAACTTCAATAAAATGAAGTCACCCCTTTTCTTCTGCCTCCAGATTCGTTTTTAACCCCTATGACCGGCCAAAGTGCGTTTCTTGGTGTTACCCTCGCATTGGCCAGCTTGGGAGGTAATTTGACATAAAGCCCATGCAGCCGTAGCGGCGCTAACTCTTAGGGTTTAGCGGCGCTAACTCCTTAAAGTTAGCGGCGCTAACGAGGCCTACAATGTCAACTTTTGTCTTTTGTCATATTTGGTCCCTTAACTTAAGTTGCTGTCAGGTTTGACCCCGGTGTATGACCCAATATGCCCATACATCATCAGCAGCGGTCTATGGCGTACGTACATTAGTGGCCATAACTCTAACAGACTCCCACTTGCACATAATGCACCGTACCCATGTAACCACAGACAAAGAGCGGCCTCTAGCAAAGCATCGATGCCCCCAAGTCAGTATGGGTTCCTCCTCCTTGCAGAAAACCATAACCTACATAGAACGTAGATGTCCTATAGATAAGTGATCAAACATCCCTTTGTTCGCGATATCCTTGTGAATACGAGACATGGATTAATATGTCAATCTCCAGATCGTTCACGATTATGTTTCTCGATCTAGATTGGTGGTGACCAAAAATTTAAGGACATATCTGATTCTCAATCAATATTCCTTTGCGCATGGCCATGCTTATTTTGGTGTCAGCGCCCAATCATCGAGGGGCCCAGAGATATCTCTCATACAAGAGGAACATATTCCGTTGACTGTACAACCCCATAGCATGAACCTTATCCTACCCAGCTATTCCCTTTATAATAGCCAGTTACGAACTACGTTTTGAAATAGCCAAAGTAAGAAAGTTTCATGCTATAGAAATTCATACATCTCAGGTCGAAGGACGTAATGATATTATCATCCCGAGTTACTTGTGACCATGATCCATGAAGTGAACTCAGGTGTGGGTCTTCCAGTCACTTGAAACTCCTTTCAAGCATAGGTTACTGTTGCGTTTCATGCATTCAATCCTTGATTAATGCATAACCAACACCTAACCTCAGCCTTATTTCAAACTTCCTTCCCTTGAAGAATGACTGACTGTGGAAATTTAGAATGTATAAACATTCTGGGAAGTGGTTAAACATGCTAAGATGGAACACAGTAAAGTATTATGAATGTAACCGTATCACATGCATAACGAAACAAGCGAAAGTTACAATACTGTCTGTATCGTTCCCAAAGCTTATAAGTAAATCAAACATTTACTAAAACGATATTCAAGCTTTATCATAAGCATAAACAATGCTATAATACCTAGTATGAAATTCATCACTAGAATTTGACAATGGCTTAATTATGGGATCATCTACACGATATCCCTTTGTACTCTTGTGTATTCTCTTGTTAAACCATTTTCAAAGTGTTTATCAAAAGAGATCATACATATTATTATCGTAGTCTTCATATCCTCAATGTTACCGAATTCTACAATAGGATTAATGACACTTATGATCATTAGAGTCGACATACTCTCAATGTAACCAAAGTTCACAATAGAGTCACTGACACTCACTTTTAATAGAGTCGACATACCCTCAATGTTACCTGAGTACACAATAGGGTCAATGACACTCATTGAATTTTATATATCGTATCTATACCACATACTTAAATATCCAAAGCTTCGATTAAAATCGACATTCATATTTAATATAGATTGGCTTACAGTAAAACTTACTCAAGACAACTCTATTTACGTCGAACATCAAGAACATACATCTGTATTTCTTGAATTTAGAATTCACTTGATTCCATGTTCATTGACACAATAATTCTACCAATAGGTTGATAACAACCCTAAATTAGGATATTATTTTCATGGAGTATATTTTACTAGGAACACATGAAACTCCCACTAGCCCTGACAAGGGTATCTGGCTTAATCTATGCTTTCTAGAAAACTCATTCCTTTGACTTTCTCTTAAAGAAGGATCACAGCCACAAGATGCAAGTTTTGCTGACTTTAGTCATGGACATAACTTGGACATAATGGATATATAAGACCTCGGAACATGCTTCAAACATTTCCTCAACTTTATCCTGTAAAGGATCTTGGCCTTTTATTTCCATGTGAAATTACTTGTTTCCCCAAAGGTGACAACAATATTTCACTTTTATCCAAGTCATCTTCAACATAGTCACTAGAACATGTTTACATATAATCAATATGAAACACTTTGTCTCTAGTCGATATTTGAAGTTGTCTATGATTGCATATATGTTAGTCCCTACACCCTTCTAGGATTACACCATAGGTGTGGGATTAACCCAAGTCAAGTACTTGGATGCATCAAATGTGTTACATCTTTATACACCATTGTCCTTTCATATTCACTAGTGAACTCAGGGTCCCACTATGTTTCCGATGAATGATAACATCACAATGATTTACCATCAAGCTACTGTTGCTAAAATATGACAACATCATATCTAAACAACCTTCTTGATTTCCATCAGATTTAAAGAAGCAATGGATATTGTCAGGTTTTACCAATATCTCTATGCTGATTAAATGCTAGTGTCAACATTAGGTCTTTTATTTAAGCTTTACGTTCTTCCACTAGAATGCTTTTGTAAATTGTCCTTTCCCTTTTGAGCAACCAAACATGGTTCCCATAAGTTGAAGAAACAATTATCCAAAACTCAGATGACCTACTTAAATATATAAGCATCTACTTATAATTCATCCATCTCCCACTGAATGTAGACTAGATAATTTTAAGTTATGAGATTGACAAGCAAAGAACACTTTCTAGTCAATATCTCATTCGATGCTTAAGTAACCACAATGCTGTGTTTCAGATCGAGGACTTGGTTCATAAAATTAATGTATACCAATCACATTGAATACATGTTTTAGGTCTGCCTTTTTCCAGATCATCAGCACTGATATCCGGTTTTCTTTAAAGTAACACCATGTGCAAACGTGTTTCTTCGAGAAATCGAATTATGAGTTAAACCCGTGATTCATTTCATGTTTAAACCAATATAGATAAGAAAACTTAGCATCTATTCTAGATCTAAGAATTTATATCTATATGCCCTTATTGATTCTTAATTCTCTTTAGGTTAGTTCTGAACACCACTAGGTTCCAGACACAAGCCTTTTCTCTAGTAAACATTCTCTCAACAACTACCATAAAGATAGTGATGAAGAATTTCACTAGTGTCACTCTTTGTGGCATACTTGAACGGATTATCCACACAAATGTGATCATATCCAACAAGTCACAATCCTTCCTACAAACACTGGTGAAGGATTTCTTAATCATCCTATTCCAATAAATAAGATTTGCATCTCTCATTTAGCCCAAGGCTAAAATTTTACAAAGATCCTAACCACATGGATCTAAGCGATGTAAATGTTGTCTACTTGGTCAAGTTTGATTATGCCATAGAGCTAATATATCCAAACCACTTTTGGATTTAAGAATCAATTGTTCATGATTGCCTTGTTACTTATAACGAGCCTTTATGTATGCAATGATATGGATAAGTTTTGATAAAATCATCTCAAAATAATTTTTCAAAAATGTTTCAATTCTAAGTCATATCCATCGTCATCAAATGTGTATTTGAGCACTAAAATTAGTGAAAAATAACACAAGCATAGACATGGATCGAATTTGAAATGAAACTATCAAAATGAAAAATCTTTTCATAAAATACTAGATACAAAAATATCCATCATCTTCGAAAAAACATACAATAAAGCAAGTCTAGCCATGCAAGGCATACAAAAAAAAGTAATAAATAATCCGTAATTAATGGCGTGACTTAAGACTCCCAATTCTCTTGTAGAAGACAATCAACTAAATTTCTTCTTCAGAGATCCGGTTCTTCAAGCTCTTCATTCTTGCAACGAATAGACCTACACTTTGTAACAAAATAAATTTGTGACAAACGTGAGTCTTATAGCTCGGGTAAACAACCCAACTTATTAAGGAATAGCAATGAAGTAAAAATCATGAATGTACCTCAAGTAGGAAAATTAACTCTCTCTTTTCTGAGAAGTTTTATATCTTCTCTGCACGAAGGGCAGGCATGACGGCCCCAATCCCCAAATCTACCGCAGAAGTAGCAAACCACCCCTTGTTGAGTCTCTTTAGGCACATCATCAATGTCCATAGACTCAAAACTTGAAGCAAGCTTGGAAACTCCAACTTCTTCTTGTAATGGGATCGATTTCTTATTCTTAATGTTATGTTGTTCCTTAGAACAAAGAACAAGAGTGGATGAGGATGATGCATGCTTGGACATGTTAGATTCTACAACCTTCAACATTCCACGCAATTCATCTCTAGACATTTCCTTTCCATGCATATGATAATCCTTTACAAACTTTTCATACGTGGCGGGCAGTGACTGAAGTATGAAATTCACACCAAGCTCCCTCCCTATAGGAAAACCTAATCTCTCCATCTGGTCCATCTATGATTTCATCTTCAAAACATAGGCACTTACACTCCTGCCTTCCTGCATCTTACAACCGGTTAGACTTTTAACACACTCAAAATGTTCTTGCCTAACTTGCTGTCGGAAAACATCCTTCAGCTTGTTAATCATGTCATACACAGTCATGTGCTCAAATTGCTTTCACAGTTCCGAGCTCATACTTGATAACATGAGACAAGCAACATCGTGTGTATCCCGAACACGCTTTTCATACGCATATCGGATAGCCCATTCCGCATTGATAGCAGGTGGTTCAGGAAGGGGTTCCTCAAGAATGTGCAACTTAGACTCGGCACGTAGGACAATTCTAAATTGCCTAAGCCAGTCAACAAAGTTCACTTCCGTGAGTTTCACCCTTTGTAGAATCATACGAAGTGAAAAATCGACGTGTTGTGGTTTTGATTCGACATCCTATATTAAGGTAGAGTACACGAATTAGTTAGTTTGATTTGAATCCTCGTTAAAATAATTACCCATATCATCTCGAAAAATATTTTAACAAGGGCTAAGAACCATATTTCACTTCAATTCATGACGGGGTTGCCACGGATCACTTCATGGAGCTATTTAGGCCGATAACCATTTTACCGATTGCAATCTATATTGCAACTCTTAGACATTTGCGGAATCCTACAACAACCATCGGTCGTTTGGCATGTTTGATCCCTACTAGCACCAATTCAAAATTAAAATTCTTGGTTGACTCGGGCTAAGCTCGACAATCACTCAAGGATTTTAATTTGCAATTGTAAATCGTCCAACAAGATACACGGTGATACCTCGACAACTACCGGCTCGTGCAAAGCTCGACAACCGATAATTTCAAGATCCCACACTCACCTTCCACACAGATCCACATGGAATAACTCGTGCTAAGCTCGACAATCACTCCATGCTTCACTAGATTTGGGTGGTGTCATCTTTTGCATGGCGCAAGATTTACGTTTTTATGAAAACGGGCTTTTGTTTTCGGCTTGGTTACAGATTAACTTGTTTAGTGACAAAACCTATTTTGACTAGGTGAGTTAATCTTGTATGTGAGCGCGCGAGATAGTTGTAAACCTTTTTTACCAAATCTCTTGTGGTTTTATTAATTTCGAAAAATTTTCTAGCATGCGAATCCTAAGCAAACCATGCAAGAATAAAATAAAATCACATCACACGCATATATACAAAATAAATTGGTAACCCTTGCAATAAATCCTATGCGTTCTTCCCGTGAGCCAAAACGGGTAGAACGTGGTCAACTAAGGGACGGAAGGTCTTCAATGCGAGTTCCCACTAGAACCGCTATCTCTAATGGACTTCACCGGCTTCTATGGACACGCTCCATCTCTTTCCGACTTTATCTTGTGTGTTTTCATCCAAATTGTACAACAAATACAATAGAAATTGAAATGGCATACAAGCCACAATAATTTCCTATTTATCTAGTACAAATACACGGATGAATGAAATGGCATGCAAGCCACAATATTATTCCAAATATAACAATTTTAATAAATATTACAGCCCATATGTGATATTAAATCACCAAATCGCATCCAAACACACAAAGTCAACCACAAGGTCAAAGGCAAGGTTACCAATTTCAAATCTATCACATACAACAAACCAAACAAGATGGTAATAAAATTCCAGAATCACAAAAAGGCTAAAAATTCCCGAGACCAAAACTGATTTTAACTTTGAAACCAAAACTGTTACAGCGCGTTAGCGCCGCTAACATTTATGAGTTAGCGCCGCTAACCTTGTTCGAACACAAAACAACCATTTTTATTTCTGGATTTTTCAAGCCACCAAGTGCAAATATAACATAGAGGTGACTCTGATACCACTGATGTGATCTCGTAGGAACGCAGCGGAATCAAATGTACAAACAAAATAGGCCAAAGTACAAGCAATCAAAGCATAAAAACCGAAATCCCTCAAATGGACCAAACTCTATGTTGAAGAAATGCAACTTGAAAAGGAAAGAGGTGGTTATACCTTTCTCCTTAGCTCCAGATATCTTCTTGTCTCGTGATTGTGGTGCTCCAAAACCCGATCTACTATTGGGATATACCCCGGCAACAAGTCAAACCACAAGTGCTAGCAAGCCATTGCGATACTTCACTATGAAAACCACAATGGAACAACAACTTTTCGAGACCAAGCTACTGGAAATCTCTCTTCTAGACCTTCTCTTGATCTCTTGTAGCATCAAAGAAGGTAATATGTGTTTTTGAGAGTGAAAAGCAAAAATTACTTCAATAAAATGAAGTCACCCCTTCTCTTCTTCCTCCAGATTCGTTTTTAACCCTTTGACCGGCCAAAGTGCGTTTCTTGGTGTTACCCTCGCATTGGCCAGCTTGGGAGGTAATTTGACATAAAGCCCATGCAGCCGTAGCGGTGCTAACTCTTAGGGTTTAGCGGCGCTGACTCCTTAAAGTTAGCGGCGCTAACCCGGCCTGTCTGGGATGTGACACAAAGTACATTCAGCCGTAGTGGAGCTAACCTTTAGGACTTAGCGGCACTAACCCTTAAGAGTTAACGGCACTAACGAGGCCTGCAATGTCAACTTTTGTCTTTTGTCATATTTGGTCCCTTAACTTAAGTTGCGGTCTATGGCGTACGTACATTAGTGGGCATATATCTAACATTTTCATGGTTGAACTTGAATCAAAACCATATTTCTTTATCAAATCAAGAACATACTTGCTTTGATTAATGAATATCCCATCAGGCTTTTGTTGAATCTACAAGCCTAGGAAATATGTCATTTCACCCAACATACTCACTTGTACCTTTTTGACATAATTTTAGAGAACCATTCACTTAGAGATTCATTTGTAGAACAAAAAATAATGTCATCCACATAGATTTGTACAAGAATCATATGTCCTTTACTCTTCTTAATAATGAGTTTCCTGTCAATACTACCTCTGGTAAAGTCTATTGATAGTAGATAGTTGGACAGGGTATCATACCAAGCTCTTGGAGCTTGTTTAAAACCATACAAAGCCTTGTCTAACTTATAGACATGATGTGGATACTTTGAACTAACAAAGCCATGAGGTTGTTTCACATAGACTTCCTCCTGAAGTTTTCCATTTAGGAAACCACTCTTCACATCCATTAGATAGAATTTGAAGTCTTTATATGCTGCATACACTAAGAACAACCTTATGGCTTCCATTCAAGAAACAGGGGCAAAGGTCTCATCCTAATCGATTCCTTCTTCTTGTTTATACCTTTGTGCTACCAGCCTGGCTTTATACCTAACAATCACTCTATCCTTGTCCATTTTGTATCTATAGACCCACTTAGTTCCTATAATTGTATGATCTTTGGGGGCTGGAACAAGACTCCAGACTTTGTTTCTCTCAAACTCATTTAATTCCTCTTGCATAGCTTCAATCCAATCTTCATCCTCTAAGGCTTCTTCAGTCTTCTTTAGTTCCATTTGAGATAGGAATCCAAAGTAAGCAGCATAGTTTGTTGTTGCCTTTGATCTTGTCATTACTCTTTCTTGAACATTACCAATTATTTGATCTTGAGGATGATCTTTGAGGAATTTAAATGTTGTAGTAGGAGTTTGTGGTTCTGGATCTAAATGATATTGAGAAATCTGAGGTGAACTTACATCCTCAGTTTCAATTGCAGTATTGTCATCAAACTGTTGATCACCAAGATCTTCAATGTGAGTAATATCAGCTCCAAAGGGATTGACGAACTAATAATCTTTCTCAGCTTGAGAGCCCCTTGGAGCTTGTGATGATTTCTTTGATGGACACACATCATCATCACTGTCATCATCCATGACATACATAGGATTTGACATTTTGGTTTCCTCAAGCTTTTCAAGCTCACTCAGACTGACTAAGTCAGCTTGTATTTTATCAGCTTGATCAAAGCTGTCTTCATCAAATGAGATATGAATTGATTCTTCTATGGCCTTTCTCCTTGTGTTATACACTCTGTAAGCCTTGGAGATTGGGGAATAACCAACAAAAATTCCAGGATCAGCTTTAGGTTCCAACTTATGGAGCTGATCTCTATGATTCAGCACATAACATTTTGAACCAAAGACATGGAAGTAACCTATATTGGGCTTTCTAGATTTATACATCTCATATGCTGTCTTGCCATGTCTTTTGACAATGATTGACCTATTCAGGGTATAGCATGTTGTACTTACAGCATCATCCTAGAAATAGAGTTTCAATCCTACCTCACATAGCATTGTTCTTGCAGCCTCAATTAAGGTTCGGTTTCTCCTTTCAGCAATTTTGTTGAGGAGTTATGACTGAGAAGAAATTTTGTAATATTCCTTTTTGTTCACAAAAGCCTTATAGTGTTGAGTTTCTGAACTCAGTCCCATGATCACTTCCGAGTTGCTTAACAGACTTACCATTTTGCAACTCTTCCTTTTTGATAAAACTTATTATCTCCAGGGCAGCTTCAATTTTGGCTTTAAGGAATATTACGCAGGTGAATCTTCAGAACTCATCTATGATCACCAGGGTGTACTTCTTGCCACATAGGCTTGGAGTAATTATGTGTCCAAACAAATCCATATGCAACATATGCAGTGATTCTGTTATTGAAAAATTTAGCTTTGATTTGAAGGACCCTTTATGATGTTTCCCTAGTTCACAAGTTGAGCACAATTTGTCCTTGACAAATGTGATTTTTTTGCAATCCAGAGACTTAGGCCATATTTGTTTTTTCAAATAAGACCTTATTTTAAGAAAAGGTCTGCGGGCGGGCATACGTTTTCAATAAGACCATTTGTTTTTTCGCATACATAAGGTCTGCAAACATATTATTTTAGCTTATCCTAATAAGCTAAAAAAAATGCTTCTTAGGCCTTATTTTTCCCCATCTACACATATACAACTTCGATAGCCCTAACACCTTTCCTACCCACCCCCACCCACCCCACCCACCCTACCCCTACCTACCCCCACCCTAACTCACCCTCACCCTACCCCTACCTCCGATGCCACGCTCCACCCCCGCCGACCGCCACCGCCACCGCCATCGCCGCCACCATCACTGCCACCGTTACCACATCCACCGACGCCGCCGCCGCCATGTCACCGCCGCCGCCGCCTCACCGCCGCCGCCACCGCCACCAACGCCGCCGTCACCGTCTCCGACGCCATCGTTACCGCCGCAGCCACCGTCACCGCCGCCCCACCCTTACCGCCACCGCCGCGGCCTACATCACCGCTGCAACCATCGCCACCGTCACCGCCGCCGCCGCCACTGTTACCGCCATCGTCTCAACCGTTACCGCCGTCGCCAACCGCCACCGCCTCCATCACTGGCACCCTTACCGCCGCCGCCACCGCTACCGCCTCCGTCACCGACGTAACCGTCGCCGCCACTACCATTACCGACGCCGCCCCGCACAACCGCCGCCACTACGATTACCGCTGCCGCCACTATCATCACCACCGTCACCGCACTATCCGCCTCCACCGCACACCACCACCAACCGCCTCCAACCACCACAAATCGCCGTCGGCGGGGCAGTTGGTGACGGCGTTGGCGGTGGCGGTTGGTGGTGGTCGGCGACGTCTGTTGGTGGTGGTCGTTGGAGGCGGTGATGCAGGTGGCGGTTGGTGGTGGTAGGCGGCGGTGGTGGTAGTGGCCGTTGGTGGCTGTTTGCGGAGATTGCGGTTGGCGTTGGTCGGCGGCGGTAGTTTCAGTGGCGATTGGTGGTGGTCGACGGAGGCGTTGGTTGGTAGTGGTCAGCGGCAATGGTGACGGTGGTCGTGGTCGGCGACAACGGTTGGTGGTGGTCGCCGGCGGTGGTGACGATTGTGGAGGTGGCGGTTAATGGTGGTCGGTGGCGGTTGTGGTGATGGCCATTGGTGGTGGTCGGCGGCGTTGGTGGAGATGGCGGTTGGCGGAAGTGGTAGGCGGCGATGGTCGACGGCGCTGGTGGCGGTGGAGGTTAGTGGTGGTAGGCGGACGCGATGGTTGGCGGTGGTCGGCGGTGGCGGTTGGTGGTGATCATGGGCGGTGGTGATGGTGGTGGTTGGTAAATATAGTAAATAAGATATTTCCTAAAATTAAAAAAACAAACAGTCTTATCTCGCAGACATTCGCAGACATAAGACCTTTTAAACAACATCTTATCCTGCAGACATGGAATAAGACATAAGACATTTATGTCTTCAAAAAACAAACAACACCTAACTCTTTATTAGATAGCATATTTATATTCTTGAACACATTAGTTTTGTTTGGGAACCCACTTCATAATAGGTTCAGATGATGAGCACTTAGCAGTTTCATCTTGTGGAACTGACTAGTCAGCTTGAGCAGGTGTTGAGTCCTATATACGCTGATCATCTTGTTCCTTTTCAGGCCTTAAGATTTCAATTTCACAGTCCTTGTCCTCATGTCCTCTACCTATGCACTTGTAGCATCTTCTTCTACCAATGACTACAAGATATAGATCATTCGATAATCCTTTAGGGAACTTATCCTCAATTTTAGGATTATTGGTGGTGGATAACTTCTCAACTTTCTTGGCAACTTGATTCACCTGATCCTCATTGACTTTGGACTTACCTTTGTCAGATCTTGGTTTATTATCCTTTTTATTAGAAGCTTGACCAACAAACTTCTTTTCGATGACTTTGGACTTACCCTTGTCATGTTTTCTGGACTTACCAGTTTCAACAGTATTGGACTTACCACTGTTGAACTCTTTGGACTTACCAATGTCAACAACTTTGGACTTACCATTGTTGTGATATTATCTCTGACTTACAATAGTCTTCCTATTCTTGTAACTTCTCTCTGCGCCAGATAGAGAGTGTTGTCTTTTGAAAGGATTTGGATTAAGCCTTTCTATGACAGAAGTTCTTTGAATAGGCTGAGTGCCTAATCTGTCCAGCACAGAATTATTATGTTGTTTAGATGTTGAACACTCATTTCCATGATCTTTTGCCTTTACAAACATATTTTATTTAAGGTTTTGACCATGTTTCTTCTCTGAGGCTGACTTCTGAGACTCAATAAGTTGTCTATCTTCCTCAGAGTCTGTACTTGCTATCTCATCATCATCAGCTGCATAAGTTGCGGATTGATAGTCACGTCCAAGTACTTCTTGTACCTGTTTAGGAATTTGTTGGTTGATGCACTTTTCATCAAGCCTTGATGACTTACACCATGATTCAGTGACCTTTTGAAGTTGGTCAGCTTTATCCTTGGCTTCCTAAAGTTCTTCAGTTAGAAGTTTATTAATGTCTTTTTGACATTCAAGATCACATTGTGCCTTTTTACCAACATCAATGAGAGATTGATTCTCCTTAATCTCATTTTTCAGTTTAGCTATCTCAGCTTTGAGGTCATTTTGAGACTTAAGGATGGTCTTGAAATCATTTAGCAGATAATTAAATGCAAGACCTTTTTCTTCATCGGTGTAAGAGTTGAAATTACTAACCTTGTACATGGAAGAAGGATCCCAGTCACTAAGTTTGCTGTTTTCCTCAGCTTCCTTCATGTCAGCTTCAAAAGTTGATTCAGACAGACCGAAATCAACTTCATCTATTTCAAACTCTTCATCTTCTTGAGCCATCAGACATTAATCATCATCATCGGAGGTAGATGATTCTGTATCCCAAGTTTCAGCATAGAGTCCTTTTGCATTGGGCTTGTCTTCAGGCTTTCCTTTCTTGAGCTGAGTATATTTCTTCTTATACTTATTAGCTCTGTAAGCATTCTTATCAACTACTAAAGCTGATTTATCCTTCCTTGATCTGCACTCAGCAACAATGTGTCCCTTCCTCTGAAAATTGAAGCATACAACTTTCTTGCGATCAAAAGAACTTTTTTCTTTGCCCCTGTCAGATCTTCCTCTTCCCCTTTGAGCTCTTCTCAAACGTCTGGCTAGCATGGCCATTTGCTCAGTGATTGCCTGAACATCATCAGCATCACTTGAGTCTGAGTGTGAGTGGTCAGTTTAAGAGTCTGACTTAGTCTCAGATTCAACAACTAAGGCTTTTGAACTTTTCTTCTTTTTCTATGCAACTAATGCAACATCAGTTTTATCAAAAGAATTCTTCAGTTGTTGTTGAGAAGTTCTATTGTGTTCTGTGATATGTTCATGATTGAGCAAGAACCAATATATGGACTATAGGTTATACATGTGTAATGTTCCTCCAGCCCTTAGTGATATAATTACTTCATTAACCTTTTCTGGTAACACATCCAGACATTTCAGCACAAGTTCAGCTTCATTTAATGCCTACACCTAGCAGGTCATTAATCAAGCAGTGAAACCTGGTAAACACATCAGCCAAGGTTTCATTCTTCTTAGAGAAGAAGTTTTCATAAGATCTGTTCAAATGATTCTTCTTCTACTGCTTGACCAGATCTGTGCCCTCATATGTAATACTTAGAGTATCCCAGATCTCTTTTGCAGATTAACACCCAGTCACTGTATGCAAGATCTCATTAGTCAGGGCATTAGCCAAAACACTCTTTGCCTTGTCATCCAGATAATACAGTTTCCAATCTTTTTCAGTCAAGGATGCAACAGGCTTCTTTACTTCCTTTTCAGTTTTGTCAGTAGACGTATCACTAACAACAACAGGAATCTTGGGGATGATTGGTCCTTTAGTATTGACATCGTACATACAATTGTCAATGAACTTGAGGAAAATCATGGCTCCGAATTTCCACATAGAATAATCAGATCCATCGAATATGGGATAACCCTTAGTAGACATCTGAGGAAAGTTTGATGAATTGTTACTTGTCGACATTGTATACTTTCTCAGAATCTTGAACTTTCAACTTATGAAATCGTTCAGCCTGCTCTGATACCAGTTGTTGGTCCCTTGGTGAGAAGATCAACACGCAAGTAACGTGTAGAAGGGGGTTGAATACACTTTATGCGGAAAATTGAACAAATCAATAAAAAGTGTTAACATACATCAAGACACAAACAACCGAATGCTTTGCTTTCATTAATAAGAAGATGATTACAGTAACAACCAAGTAAGCAACACTTGATATGTAAACACATACTGTAAATCAAATCTTTGAATCTCTCAAACTTTGCTATCTATAATCAACTTATTGGTGGGATTTCGGTGGCTAGCAGCGGAAGAAAAGTACAAGATTTAAAGCCCAATGTACAACACATCAAAGCACAAAATATAGAAATCCCAAAATAGGACCAAACTCTATGTTCAAGAAATGCAACATGCAAAGAAGAAAGAGGGTTATACCTTTCTCCTTAGCTCCAGAAAACTCCTTTTCTCGTGGTGGTGAGGCTCCAAGAATGAAACACATATCAACTATTGAATTATACCCCGGTAACATGCCAACCTCAAGTGCTAGCAAGCCTCCATGGTACTTCAACTTGAATACCACTTCTGGAACAGCCACTAGCGAGACCAAATCTGGAACTCTCCCTTTCAAACTCTCACATAGTCTAATCTTGAACTAAAGAGAGTGGTTGTGTGTGTGTCACAAAAGAGAGAAGAAGAGAAGTATATGAGCCCCCCTCAACTTAATGTTCCAGATCATATTATTATATCCCAAAGCCGGCCAAGTAGTTACCTTCATGTCCCACATGCATTGGCTAGCTTTGGACGTGATTTGACAAAATGCACATGCAGTCGTAACGGCGCTAACCCCTTAAGGATAGCGGCGCTATCGCGGCCTGTCAGTAATATGAAACAAAATACATGAAGCCATAGCGCCGCTAACTCTTGTGGGTTAGCGGCGCTAACCCATTAATTTTAGAGGCGCTATCGCGGCCTGCGATGTCAACTTTTGTCTTTTGCCATATTTGGTCCCTTTATTTTAGTTGCTGTCAGGTTAGACCCCGGTGTATGACCCAATAGGCTCATACATAATCAGCAGCGGTCTATATGGCGTACGTGCATTAGTGGGCATTTTCTAACAAACTGCCACTTGCACATAATGCATCGTACCCATGTAACCACAGACAAAGATTGGCCTCTAGCAAAGCATCAATGCCCCCAAGTCAGTAAGGGTTCCGCCTCCTTGTAGAAAACCATAACCTACAAGAACATAGAGGTCCTATAGATAAGTGATCAAACATCCATTTGTTCGCGATATCCTTGTGAACACGAGACATAGATTAATATGTCAATCTCTAGATCGTTCACGATTATGTTTCTCGATCTTGATTGGTGGTGACCAAAATTTAAGGACATGTCTGATTCTCAACCAATATTCATTTGCGCATGGCAATGCTAGTTTTGGTGTCAACACCCAATCATCGAGGGGCCCAGGGATATCTCTCATATCAGAGGAACAAATTCTGTTGACCGTACAATCCCATAGCGTGAATCTTATCTTATTTAACTATTCCCTTTATTATTGCCAGTTACGAACTACGTTTTGAAATAGCTAAAGTAAGAAAGATTCATGCTATAGCAATTCATACATCTCAGGTCGAAGGACGTAATGATATTATCCTTCCGAGTCACTTGTGACCATGATCCATGAAGTGAACTCGGGTGTGGGTCTTCAAGTCACTTGAAACTCCTTTGAAGCACATGTTACTGTTGCGTTTCATGCATTCAATCCTTGATGAATGCACAACCAACACCTAACCTCAGCCTTAATTCAAAATCTGATTTCCGAGTTCCTTGCTTATTCGCTCTGTTGTTTCTTTGGTTGTTTGAGGTGCTTTCCAGGGTTGTTGGTGGTGTTAGTTGGTTGATTGCTCACTTATCCAAAATTCCCCCTTTATTTTATCTCAAATTTAATATTTAAATCAATATAATTTTATCAAATCCTACTCGTTCCCCAAGAGTTCGACACCCGTACTTATTTTCTATACTATAATACGATTAGGTTCACTTGCCTATTTTGTGTCATAGTCGTACGATAATAATAACGGATTTTATAAATAAAAAACTTGTACGCTTTTTGCACATCAAGTTTTTAACGCCGTTGCCGGGGAACGGTTTCATTTGAGATTATTATATTAATTTATAGTTTAAACTAGCTTTTCTGCGAGTTTCTGCTCAAAACAAAAAGTTTATGTTCGCTGGCTGTTAGATAGCGGCGCTAACTGTTTGCGGTTAGCGGCGCTAAACCGCATTAGTTAGCAGCGCGATTGCCGCTGGCAGTTTGCCTGTTTTCGTTTTTTTCTCGTTTTCTATTTCTAGCTTTAGTTTCTATTTTCCAGGCCTGTTAGGGTAGTCCTCTCTGCCTTTAGACACCCTAGGGTTTTCCTTTAGTTTATGTCCCGTGCCTCGTCTCCCGAGCTAGTCGAGCCTTTTGAAGAACCCGAGCGAGAGTTCCGACGTTTGAGAAGAGTCGCACGTGAGAGAGAGCGTTTGCGAAGAATGGCTGGAGATTTGGCTAATTTGTCCCTGCAGGAATATACAAGTCGTCTTCGCGAAGGAAATGCCGCCGGTGTTCACTGTCCTTCAATTACCGAGGAAACAAACTTCGAGATCAAGGGGCAGTTTCTCCATATCTTGCGTGAAACTCCTTTCACCGGAAAGGATCACGAGGATGCCAACCAGCATGTCGAGGCCGTTCTCGAGATTGCTGACTACTTCCACATCCCGGGGGTAACCAAAGACGCCGTTATGCTGCGAGTGTTTCCGATAACACTCTAGGGCGCAGCCAAATATTGGCTAAGATCCGAGCCACCCATCCGTACATGGGAAGTGCTCAAGACAAAGTTCATCAAACAATTTAGTACTCCTTCCAAAATTGCAAAAATGAAAATGCAAATCCAGAATTTTGCGCAATTGGATGATGAGACTGTCTACGACGCCTGGGATCGCTACAAGGAGATGCTCCAGAATTGCCCTCAGCATGATTTAAATGCTCACCAGGTCGTCTAAACATTCTACAATGGTATCAATGTCTGCACTAGACAAATGGTCGACTCTCAAGGAACGATACTGAAGAAAACCCCCGCCTAAGGGTATGCCATCATCGAGGAGTTGGCTCAACACTCCCATCAGTGGCATTCCGTGAGAGATCCTTCCTTTCGTAAAAAGACATCCTCCACGTTTGACAGCTCTGATAGCATGGCAGCCCTAAATGCCAAACTGGATACATTGAGGCGCGATATGAAAAAAGTTCAGCAGAATATGCATGCTATACAGATTGGTTTTGATAACTGTAGTGGATCACATCTACCAAAAGATTACCTTTATGACGAGGTTAGAAATCTTAAGAAGTCTGCTTGCCCTGTATACGATAACGGGTACGACGTCCCGATTGATGATGCTAAGTACAAGTAGCGAGGTCCCGGGGACTATAGAAAAGACCCACCAAGGGAGCTGGAGAAGAAGTCTGATTTCGAGGATATGCTCTCCTGATTTGCAGTAGCATCTGAACAGAGGTTGGGCAGATATCCATTCATAACATCGAGACCCAGGTTGGGCAGATATCTCGAGTCCTCCAGGACCGCTTTCCTGGAACTCTTCCGAGCAATACCGAAACCAACCCAAAAGCTGCCATTAATGTTATGTCCACTAGGAGTGGTAGACCACTCACTGATCTACGTCGTAGTAGTGCTACCACTGATCCTAATGTGCAGCCTCCCAAACAGCCTGAGAAAGAGAATGAGGTGTCACCCAAAACTCCTACTGTTCCATCCACTCTACCTTCCGGTCCACCTCCTGTTCCACCATACCGTCCTCCGATACCATATCCGCAGCGTCTCCGAAAAGACGAGCAGGATGAGCAGTATCGCATGTTCCTAAAGCACCTAAAATGTTTGCACATCAACATCCCTTTTGTTGATGCTATGGCTCAAATGCCTAAGTATGCAAAGTTTATGAAGGACCTCCTGACGAACCAGAAAAAGCTTGAAGCGATCTCGAGCATCACGCTCAATAATCAGTGCTCCGCTTCTATGCTGAATAAGATCCCGAAGAAGATGACTGATCCCGGGAGTCTTACCTTACCGTGCCAGTTTGGCAACTTGCCTGTTAGCCACACATTGGCTGACTTTGGGGCAAGTGTGAATTGGATGCCCTACTCTTTCTTCGCCAAACTCGGCTTGCTTGAACCGAAACCGATCCGCATGGCGATCCATCTAGCAAACAAATCTGTCACTTATCCACGCGGGATAGTGGAAGATTTGCTGGTAAAGGTCGACAAATTCATCTTCCCTGTGGACTTTATCGTCATCGATATGGAGGAGGATGACAAGGTGCCTATCATTCTAGGTAGACCTTTTCTGAGTACAGCTCGCGCTCTATTCGATATACAAGAATCTCAGCTGACACTCAGGGTAGGGACCGATGCAGTCACCTTCGGTCTCAGCTGCGATGATTCCGCGTTCTTTGTTGATATTTTCGACGCCATGTTCGAGAATGAGCTGCGAGGGACGAGTGTGAAGGAGGCGAATGGCCAAATACCTATTGGAGAAGGTCTCATCAATCCTGAGAGAGACCACCAGGAGTTAGTTCGGATACTAATGGAAGGGCAAGGAATTGAAATTGCTGAGCAGGATTTTCGGCCGTCACGGCACGCGTCACGACCACTTGAATCATCGCGAGTTGAGATCGCTGAGGTGGGGACCGATACAACACAAGATGTTACCCCTAGTCTTACAACTCAGTCTAAGCTGAAAGTGCTACCTCCGCATCTAGAGTATGCCTATTTGGGGGAAGACTCTCAATTCCCAGTCATCATATCATCGGCCCTCTCCGAGTCTGATAAAATCAAATTGGTCGATGTTCTGAAAAAAAGGAGAAATGCGATCGCCTGGTCCATCTCTGACATCAAGGGAATCAATCCGTCATTTTGCTCGCATAAAATTCTTATGGAGGATGATTCCAAACCGGTAGTTCAACTTCAGCTACGATTGAATCCAAAAATTCAAGAGGTTATGAAGAAAGAGCTTGTCAAACTTTTGAATATCGGTATGATCTACCCGATTTCCGACAGCCCGTGGGTTAGCCCAATCAACGTGGTTCCAAAGAAGGGAGGAATGACAGTGGTCACAAACGAAAAGAATGAACTCATTCCCACTCGTAAAGTGACCGGGTGAAGGATGTGCATTGATTATCGCCGATTAAATGATGCCACTCGAAAAGACCATTTTCCCCTTCCATTTATAGATCAAATGCTTGAACGTCTTTCTGGTAATGCTTATTACTACTTCCTCGATGGGTTTTCTACTTACTTCCAGATTCCTATCAATCCCGAAGACCAGGAAAAGACGACGTTCACATGTCCATATGGGACATTTGCTTACCGGAGGATACCGTTTGGACTCTGTAATGCTCCAACAACCTTCCAGCGCTGCATGACCGCCATATTCCATGATATGGTTGAGGATTTTATGGAAGTGTTCATGGACGACTTTTCGGTATTCGGTGATTCGTTCTATTCGTGTCTAGCCAATCTAGACAAAATGATTGCCCGATGTGAAGAAACCAACCTTGTGCTGAACTGGGAAAAGTGCCATTTCATGGTACGAGAAGGTATAGTGTTGGGATACAAAGTTTCACAAGCTGGGATTGAGGTGGATTGAGTCAAAATAGATACGATATCTAGACTACCACCGCCCACCGATTTGAAAGGGGTGAGGAGTTTCTTAGGTTATGAGGGGTTCTACAACCGTTTCATAAAGAATTTTTCCAAAATCACAAGGCCTATGACACAACTCCTTTTGAAGGATGCTAAATTCGAGTTTTCTGATTAGTGTTTAGCAGCTTTCAACACCCTAAGATAGAAACTCACCACCGCACCGATCATGGTAGCTCCCGATTGGAACCTGCCTTTCGAGCTCATGTGCGATGCTAGCGACTATGCGGTTGGTGCTGTCTTAGGTCAAAGGGTTGACAATCGGTTTCGACCAATTTACTATGCTAGTAAAACCCTAAACCCGGCTCAAGAAAATTACACCACAACCGAGAAGGAACTTCTATCCGTGGTTTATGCCTTTGACAAGTTTCGCTCTTACTTGGTCCTCTCCAAAACCATTGTCTTCACTGATCACGTTGCTTTGAAATACTTGTTCAGCAAACAAGACACAAAGCCAAGGCTAATTCGATGGATCTTGCTTCTGCAAGAATTTGATATCGAGATCAGAGACAAGAAGGGGGCTGAGAATGTGGCAGCTGATCATTTATCGAGGCTGGAGAACCCGAATCTGGAGGAATTACGCGAGTCAGACATCCTTGACAATTTTCCCGATGAGTATCTGATAAGGGTATGCACCGAACCTCCTTATTTTGCTGATTTCGTGAACTATCTCGCTGCGGGAGTTCTCATTAAGGGAATGTCGCATCAGCAAAAGAAGAAATTCTTAAGTAATCCGAAATATTACCTATAGGATGATCCCTATCTGTTTCGGCGCTGTGCGGATAACGTGATACGGAGGTGTATTTTGATAGAAGAGGCGGGGGAAGTGCTGAGGGATTGCCACAGTGGACCCACCGGGGGACACCACGGTGCGGTCTACAACGCAAAGAAGGTATTTGAAGCCGGACTCTATTGGCCCATAATCTTTAAGGACACGCATGCTATGGTGAAAGAGTGTGATGCATGTCAACGGGTTGGTAATATCTCCTCCAAAAATGAGATGCCTCAGCACAACATCCAAGTCTGCGAAATCTTTGATGTGTGGGGTATCGACTTCATGGGACCATTTCCTTCATCCCGAGGAAACAAATATATCTTAGTAGCTGTTGATTATGTGTCGAAGTGGGCTGAGGCTCAAGCCTTACCCACTAATGACGCACGTGTCGTGGTGAAATTCCTGAATAAACACTTTTCTCGGTTTGGTATTCCTAAAGCTTTAAGTAGTGATAGGGGTACACATTTCGCTAACAATTAGTTGGAAAGGGCTTGGCAAAAATATGGTGTCAACCATAGATTTGTGACACCCTATCATCCTCAATCCAGTGGACAAACCGAGATTACCAACTGCGCTCTTAAATTCATTCTTGAATGATCGGTAAACGGGAATCGTAAGGAATGGTCCGATAAACTCGATGACGCGTTCTAGGCATTCCGGATAGCTTACAAGACACCTTTGGGCACCACACCCTTTCGTTTGATCTATGGTAAGGCGTTTCATCTCCCGGTGGAAGTAGAGCATAAGGCATACTTAGCACTGAAAGCTTGCGACCACGATCTTGACAAAGCATATGACCATCGTTTCTTGCAGCTCAACGAGTTAGATGATTTGAGAAACGAAGCTTATAAGAATTCCTTGATCTAGAAGGACAAAACGAAGAAATGGCACGATGCTTGGTTGAAAGGGAACAAACACTTCAAACTTGGGGACAAAGTGCTCTTGTTTAATTCACGGTTGAAGTTGTTTCCCGGTAAACTCAAAACCCGATGGTATGGACCATTCGTGGTAAATAAGGTGTTCCCTTATGGCACAATCGAATTACTTAATACCGAGGGAGTTCCTTTCAAAGTCAATGGGCACCGAGTAAAGCATTAGTTGGAAGCAATGCCCGAAGAGAGTGAAGGTGAGGATATCAACCTCACCGTGCTAGACCCCTAAGTGTGGGGTGGGAGTCCAGCTAATGACTCATTTTAAAGAAGCGCTTCGCGGGAGGCAACCCGTGTGTAGTTTTGGTTTCCGTTCTTTCTATTTTCCGTTTTCCGGTTTTCGTTCCAACTTTGTGGGTGTATTGCCTTGAAACCCTCACGAGACTACAACTCATCCACTCAGGCTACCGAGGGGTTTAAATACTTGTTGCATAAGGTAAATGCAACCGTGATTCCTACGAAAGTGAGTTAGGTTTCTTTCTGTTCGTTTGTTGTTTCGTTTTTGTGTGTTTGTAACCTGTTCCTGCATGTCAAACATCTCTGGTATCTCTCTATAGTTATGGTCAGTTGGTCACCATCGAGAAACGGGAGCCAAATCGTAAAAATCGAAAAATTTGCTTCAGGGGGGTTTAGCGCCGCTAACAATTTGGGTTTCCCGCCACTAACAATTTGGGTTTAGCGCCGCTAAAGTTTTATGTTTAGCGGCGTTATCCTGGGTGAATTCTTTAAAACCATTTGACTCAGTTGTTTGACCCACACTTTCCCCTAAAACCCTTCCCGACGCTAACTCACCTCTCGAACCACTGTGCGACCACCACCGTTCGATCACAACTTCCGGCGATCATCTCCGGCCTCCGACTTATCTCCGACCGCTGACGCCACATTCCGGCTAGCTTTTATCGAGGTAAGTTCTTTTTCCCCTACATTGCGTTTTCCATCTCAACTACCCATATCGCGTGTTTGATAAAATTAGGGTTTTCATGCTACGGTTTCTAATGTCAGGCTGCTTTTCGAGATTTAGTGTTAGTTTATCCATGATCAAATGGACCCTGCATGCTTTATTTCTCGAGTTTCCATTGTTAGGGTTTCCGGTTTCAAAACCGAATTGGGGTTTTGCGATTTTGGGGGTTTTAATGGGTGTAAACTGAAATTCAATGCTATATTATGAGCCCTAGAACACCTGCGATCCTGTTTTCTGTTAAAATGCGGTTGATTCCTCGATCTGTTGAGCCCCTGGTACTGTTCATCGTCTTCTCGGCGTAGCGCCGCTAACCATGCTGGGTTAGCACCGCTAACTCTTTGGAGTTAGCACCGCTACACCCTGTTACCCGAAATTTTATTTTTCAGCGTGAGCCGTAGACCATTCGCGTTTTGTCTATTTTTAGGGTCGTCTCTGCGTACTGATTTAGGTTCTGACATTTTTCTGCAGATTATGGCTGCGTGAGGTAGAGGACAGCGAGGTCGGCAGCCAGCTCCCGAGGTGCCAGTTCTACCAGATCCCCCGGTTCAACATCCTTGGTTAGGCTTCCCGGCCACCCTCTCATCCCGAGTCCGCCTCGACTTTACCACCCGGTTGACTTTGCTCCTGCCGAAGGAGGTTGACATTCCGCACGCCCTAGATTGGGGGTTGATTGATCATGTAGGGTTGACTGTTCCCCTTTGCGCTTTCCTGCGTCAGGATATCCGAGGGGACGACGAAGAGCCCATTTTCATCTGTCGGGCTTGGGAGAGGCTCTTCCGCATTCAACGCCACCACAGCTGACATCCATGACCGGCGGTTCGTGACATTTCGGCTCAGAGGCTAGAGTCGCGAGTGCGATCTGGTCGAGTTTAGCCGCCGTATGGGCTTATACACTGAGGAAGAGATAGAGAGCCCTTACTTCGAGCAGTTCATGTCGAAGTGTACGTGTAGCGCCTGAGACCTACCGGGTCGAGCAGTTTTGGGCTTCCATAGCCCGTGGAGATTATGTCCCACGACGAGTGATTGAGAGCAGCATCCGCTAGCCTGCACACCGTCTCATCCACCACCTCATCAGTACCACCATCGCCTATCGCCGCGGGGGCGAAAAGGTCACTGGGGTTGACCTCCTATACATGTTTGCCATTTTAGACCCAGAGTTCCTCGTGGACATTCCTCATCATTTAGCATTCTATCTTAACAGGCGGCTGTTGGGAACAAGCAGGCGAGCCCCATCTGTGGTGGCCAGTTTGTCACCATACTCGTGCGATCTTATGGGCTCCTCACTGAGCAGGAGGAGGGACGCCTGGTGCGGGTCGAGTCTAAGATCATTGGAGCTGCGTTTCTCTAGATGATGCGCGTTATTGAGCAGCTACCGACCGGGCATTACCGAGTTATGCCCTATGTTGTCCAGGAGGAGGAGGAGGCCCACCTAGTAGAGGGTGCGAGAGTAGAGCCCGAGGCTGCTCAGGAGCAGCCTGCGAGGCAGGTGCGCCGTAAGAGACAGACACCGGAGTAGGCTGAGGATGATAGTCTCCACAGCCGAGTGGATAGGATGGAGCAGAATGTTGCCCAGGTGGGCCAATACTTGGATGATTTGAGGACCCATCAGCGTCTCCTCACAGCGTATGTGCAGGCCATGGGTGGCGGATTATCTGATCTGGTAGTCAGTTGTGGGAGACACCAGTTGCCCTGCCTCAGTTGCTACCTCTGTGTCCGGATTGGTGGACGCGCATCACACAGCCTGACCCAGACATTCCAGGACCATCTGGGCACGGAGGACGCGAGTCTAGTGATAGTGATGCTTTGATCTTTTATATTTTGATGTATTCATACATTTGAACTTTGATTTATATATCTTTTGATGTTATGATGATTGTCTGATCTATTCTCTGAGTTGTTTATTTTTTTCAGTGGTTGTATGATTGATGTATGGAGTACATTCGTATATGCTGGCAGTCAGTTCAGCGAAATTCATTATTGCTCCGTTTTCCGTGTTGATACCCAGGGAGTTTATATCTAATCTTTTTCTACCCTTGTGTTTATTTTGTGTACAATGGGGATATTGTACAATCTAAGTGTGGGGTAGGGGGCTAGAAAAAGATTACTAGCTTGAACTTAATTTGTCCTTGATTAAATTATGATGGTATTTGGGCTATAATTTTTAAAATTTTAATATCATTCGAGTAAGTGTTAAGTATTGGTTGAAGGTGTCAAATGTTTGATTTGTGAAAAAGTTCAGAGGTTATACTTTGTATTTATGCATAGTATTTAGTGGCTTTTCACCGTTCCAGAGAAAGTTCCATTTATGGTAACCAACTTTTAATTTTTGAATATAAATAAATGGTTAAGCCCTTTCTGAATCTAAGCTCGACAAAAATAGGCTGAGTGTGAATTTCCTCTTTTACTAATCATGTGCCTGCTTAATTGAAAAAATCCAAAAAATTTGAGAATATCAGAAAAGAAAAAAAATATATAGAGCAGCAATAAAGCCAAAAGGCTAGTAGTATAAATCAAACATGTGGCCTTTGGGACTTGAACAAGTAAGCTCTGAGGGGTGTTCTACACCTAATCACTTAAAGCCAACTGGTTTTGGATTGGTTAGGTAGAAAGTTTGCTACACGGGTTCCATCGAAACTCATAGACTTATATGAGCAAGATAATAAAAGCATGTGTTAAGTAAAATTGAGAAATCTGCGATAAGTCTTGAGGTTGGGGGGTTCTTAAGGGGTAAATTAGCCAAAAAAGATTCATTAATTAAGTGCTGGTTATTTATAAAAAGAGAATGCATTTGGGTGTTGGAGAATGCCCACGAACACACGTACGCCAAATGATCACTACCGATGATGTATGGGCCTATCGGGTCACACGCCGGGGGTTGACCTTGACACAACCTAAAAGATGAGGGTGAGAAAGGATAAATAATGATAGTTGGTTTCCCGCAGGGGTTAGCGGCGCTAACTCTGGCGTCGCTAAATCAGCCGCGTTAGCGGCGCTAACCATGGGAGGTTAGCGGCACTAACTATGGGCGGCTAGCGGCGCTAACCCTGCCTGACAGAAACAACTTTATTCCTTTTTACCTCTTCTCTCCACCAATGCATGGCATTGCCATCATTGCACTCAGGCCGACTTTGGGGAGACCTGGAGTCATCTCTGGGTTTATAAAAGTGTAGCCTTTCTCCTCTTTTGTCTCTCTTGATGAATTTGAGAGATAAGCCCTTAGAATCAAAAGAGTGTTCTAAGAAAAGAAGAGAGAGCTCCTTGAGTGTTCCTGGTGGTTTTGGTTCGTGTTCCTCATAGTACTTTCAGAGAGGGAAGAGTACTTGGAGTGCTAGTACACTTGGGTCACGCTAGTCTCGGGGTGGACTTCGATTAAACCGAAGAAGGAGCCGAAGAAGGAGGTCACAAGTTCGGTGCTAGCATCACACCACCATCAGAGACATCAAGGGTATAAATCTCCTCCTTTCTCTCCTGTTTAGTTGCTTAACTAGCTTGTAGAGTTAGATCCACTTATGGGGTTCATCTTGTGGTTTCCTTTTATGTTTGAAAATTCGTTTTTTGACCTGGCATGCTTCCGTTGCTGTGTACCACGAACCCCAACAGTGGTATCAGAGCCAGCTCTACACTGGTTTTGCACTAAATGGCCAAGAAAATCCGAAAAATGTGATTTTTGGTTCTGTCCAGTGTTTAGCGGCGCTAACTTTTCTATGTTAGCGGCCCTAAACCTTAGTTAACGGCGCTAAAGTCGGAGTCAACAGTCCTCTATGGTAAACTGACTTGTTTTAATGTCGTCTCGCGATATCGGCGCTAAACTGTGTTAGCGGCGCTAACTCTTTATAGTTAGCGGCGTTAACCCTACTGGCAGAATGCATGGTTTTGCCTTAAATCAATTTTGTTGGATTTTTGGGCTATTTGTACTTGCTGGAATTGTTCCAGATTTGAGTTGTGATCAGATTAAAGTTGCCTTATGTCTTGGTTGATGTATTTATATGTGGATTAACATTTAGGCATGAAAATGATTAATTGCATATACTTACATTGTGTATATATGACTATGGAATTTTGACTTGTTTGAGGTTCCTAATGGATATGTACATACGATTATGAGTGCCTTGGGTGATTAGATAATCTTAACCAAGACATATAAGATTTACATGGTTTTGTGTGGCACACCATGTGTTGATGTGTGATTTCTTGTATGTGGTTGTTGTATGTATATCCGGTAACGTTTTTGAGCCATATGACCTATGTGATGTGTTTGGTTGATTTAGATTAATGTATTAATTCATTTGGTGGTTTGTACCACAATGGCATGTAATAATTAATCTATTTATTCGGTTTGTAATTTTAACGGCTTGCATGCCGATTTCGTATTCTTTGTAATTTGTAGAATTAGCTTAGAATAGAAATTGTGGCTTGCATGCCATTTCCTTTTATATTTGTAAATTGTAAAAGATGAACCGAAGCAACCAACAAGAACCGTGTGGAGGGTGTCTTGGCGTACTTGGATCCGGAGGTCGGTAGGAGACGCAATGGATCAAGTGGGAGGAGCACACATCTGGTCATTCGGTCTAGTCCTTAGATGACTTAGTCTTGCCCGTTGGCTCACGGGCAAGACGCATAGGATTTGGCTCGTTACCGGATTATATTACATGCGTGGTTGATTTTATTTTATATATTTTCTTGCATGGATGTTTAGGTTCTTCGCATGCTAGAAAATTTTTTAAAATAATAATATCAAAGAGTTTTAAATTGGTTTACAAACTCCGCGCGCCACATAGACAAGAATTGGTTAAAAGTGTTTTAACCGGAAAAACTAAAACCCGTTTTTCAAAAGTAAATCTCACACCACCCGTAAGATGACACCGCCCGATTCTAGTGAAACAAGATCGGTTTGTCGAGCTCTAGCCGAGACCGGTTTTGTGTAACTGTGTGGAAGGCGCGTGTGGCAACTCGCAAGGTCGGTTGTCGAGCTCTAGCCGAGCCGGCCATTGGGCTAGAGTACCACCGTGTATCTTGACGGACGATTTACAATTCCAAGACTTAAAACGCATTGGTAGTTGTCGAGCTCTAGCCGAGCTATCAAAGTGGGTTAATGAGGAATTGGTGTGGAGGGATCAAACATGCCAAATGGGTGCTAAGAGTACCTAGGATCCCACAAGTGCCTAAGAGTTGTGATCACGGATTGCAATTGGTAAATAGTTTACCGGCCTAAAATAGCTCTATGAAGTGATCCGCGGAAAACCCGTCATGGATTAGGGTATTTTGAGGTTCTTAGCCCTTGTTAATATAATTTGTTTTTAAAACAAGAGGGTAATTATCTTAACAAGGATTTAATACAACAATAACTAACCATTTCGTACTTTGCTTGTAGATGGCATCTACTAGCAACACCAACACCACCAACATGTCACTCCGTCCATTTTTGGAGAAGGAGAAACTCACGGGGCCAAACTTTATGGATTGGCATAGGACTTTGAGAATTGTCCTACGTCATGAAATGAAGCTAGAGGTCCTTGAGTCACCTCTTCCGGAGGCTCCTGCTACCAACGCGGCGAGGGCCGTCCGCGAGGCGTATGAAAAACGCCTCAAGGACACAAATGACGTGACTTGCCTTATGCTAACGACCATGAGTCCCGAATTGCAAAGGCAATTCGAGAAAGTGAGTGCGTTTGAGATGATTTCTCAGCTGAAGGACATGTTCCAACAGCGAGCTAGGCAAGAACTCTATGAGTGCGTCAAGGCCTTCATCGGTTGCCGGATGCAGGAGGGCGGCAATGTGAGCTCCCACGTACTTAAGATGAAAGAGTACGTGGATCAGCTCGAGGAGTTGGGCTTTCCCATGGGGAAGGAGTTAGCGGTTGATATCATCCTCCAATCCTTGCCTCCTGCATATGGTCCGTTCATTGTGAACTTCCACATGCATAGTATGGACAAGTCCATTATGGAATTGCATGGCATGCTAAAAACCGCCGAGGGCGAGCTTGCCAAGTCAAAGCCCACCACCTCCACTGCCGTTCTCACCATCAACGAGGGTGGTAACAAGCGGAAGCAACCCGCTTCGGGCTCCAAGGGGAAGGGAAAGAAGAAGGCCAAGGCCCAAGGGCCGAAGCCCAAACCTAACCCAACCCCGGAGCCGAAGGGGAAGCAAGTGGCTCCCGCTGCCACCTCACCAGAAGTAGCAACCTGCTACTTCTGCGGGGAGAAGGGTCACTACCGGCGTAGTTGCCCCAAGTACACGGAGGAGCTCAAGAAGCTTCGCTCTAAAGGTGCCGCTGCCTCCGGTACGTACATGATTGAACTCCATAACACTTCTACTTCTAACGCCTGGGTTTTAGACAGCGGGTGTGGTACTCACGTTTGTAATAATATGCAGGTACTAAGAAGAAGTAGGGACCCGGTTGAGAAGATTGGGAGTGTAGAGCTCGCCTTTCCTTCTGGCTTATCTATTGTTTTGTTAAATGTATCTTTTGCGCCCTGCGTGGCAAGAAACATTATTTCATTGTATGCCTTGTATGACGATGGTTTTACTTTTAAATTTGAGAATGGTAGTATTTTATGTTACAAAGATCATGTCTTTTATTTTAAAGCATTTCCATGTCATGGCATATATGAAACAAGCGTAAGCTTGCAAAGCACTAGATCAATCATGAATGTTGATTCGGGTCCCAAAAACGTTTTGGATAAATTGTCTCTATGGCATGGTCGGTTAGGCCACATAAACAAGAAACGCATCGCCAAGCTCCAAGTGGATGGGATCTTGGAATCATTTGACCACGGGTCTAATGACGTATGCGAATCTTGTATATTGGGCAAGATGACCAAAGCACCCTTCACCGGTGTTTGTGAGAGGGCGCAAGACTTGTTGGATATCGTTCATACGGATGTGTGTGGTCTGTTCAAGCGTGCCACAAGAGATCATTCCCGCTACTTCGTTACCTTTATTGATGATTATAGTCGATACGGGTATGTCTACTTGTTGAGACAAAAGTTGGATACCTTTGAGGTATTTAAGACTTATCAAAACGAGGTAGAAAATCAACTAGGGAAAAGGATTAAGATGCTACGATCCGATAGAGGCGGTGAATATCTTAGTTCCGAGTTCCGTGAACATCTAAGGGATTGTGGGATTATCTCGCAATTGACCCCTCCTAGGACGCCACAATTAAATGGTGTCACCGAGAGGAGGAACCGAACATTGTTGGATATGGTTCGGTCTATGATGGTTCGTACGGACGTTCCTGTTACATTTTGGGGATATGCGCTTGAGACGGCCGGTAGAATCCTTAACCTCGTACCAACAAAGAAGGTTAAGAAAACACCGTATGAGATGTGGCATGGAAAGGTTCCATCCATTTCATATTTAAAGGTCTGGGGTTGTCCTGCCTACGTAAGATGTGAGGTTGAGGACAAGTTGGAGCCCAGGGCCGAAAGGTGCTTTTTCATTGGTCATCCTGCTGGGTCTATGGGATATTTGTTTTACAAACCTTCGGAGAACAAGGTGTTTGTTGCTCGAAGGGCGATGTTCCTTGAAAGGGAACTGTTATCCAAAGACGCTAGTGGGAGAAAGGTTGATCTTGAAGAAATTCAAGAGACTGCCAATGTAGAACCTGATGTTGGGACTAGCTCACAACCTGAGAGGGTTGAATCTCAACATGATGAAGCTAGAGATGATGTAAACCCGTTGCCTATTAGAAGATCTGGTAGAAGTCGGCATGAGCCAAAGAGATATGGTTTTCACATATCTGAGGGCACCGACATGGTAGTGGTCTCTGATGAGCCTACCAAATACCAGGACGCTGTGGTGGGCCCTGAGTCCGCCAAGTGGGTAGAGGCAATGGAATCCGAGATTCAGTCCATGTCGGATAATCAAGTCTGGGACTTGGTTGATCCCATGCCGGGATGCAAACCCGTAGGGTGCAAGTGGGTCTTCAAGAAGAAGATCGGCATGGATGGCGAGGTAGACACCTTCAAGGCCCGACTGGTGGCTAAGGGTTTCACTCAAACTCATGGTATAGACTATGAGGAAACCTTTTCACCGGTGGCTATGATGAAGTCTATCCGGATACTTTTGGCCATTGCTGCATTTCATGATTATGAGATTTGGCAAATGGACGTCAAAACCACGTTCCTTAATGGAACACTAGCAGAGGATGTGTATATGACACAGCCTGAGGGTTTTGTACATCCTGAGTTTCCGGATAAAGTCTGCAAGCTTAAGAAGTCCATTTATGGGCTTAAGCAAGCCTCTCGAAGCTGGAATCTGTGTTTCGACGAGAAGGTCAAAGAGTTTGGCTTCTCTAAAAGCAAGGATGAGCCATGTGTTTACATTAGAGCTAGTGGGAGCATAGTTGTATTCCTAGTTCTTTATGTAGATGATATTCTACTAATTGGGATTGACGTCCCAACTTTGCAAGGGGTAAAAGCCTGGCTAGGGAGTTGTTTCTCAATGAAGGATCTTAGGGATGCAGCTTACATTCTTGGGATCAAGATCTATAGAGATAGATCCCGCATGTTGATCGGATTAAGCCAGAGTACGTACATAGACAAGATCCTAAAGAGATTTAGGATGGAGGATTCCAAGAAGGGGTTCATACCTATGTCGCATGGTTTAGTGTTGAGCAAGGCTCAAAGCCCGAGTTCCCCTGAGGAACGGGAAGTAATGAGTCGAGTTCCATATGCTTCGGCAATTGGCTCGATCATGTACGCCATGTTATGTACTAGGCCTGATATATCTTGTGCATTGAGTATGACAAGTAGATATCAAGCCAATCCTGGTGAAGCTCATTGGACGGCAGTAAAGAACATTCTCAAGTATCTTCGGAGGACTAAGGAGATGTTCTTGGTGTATGGAGGTGCGGAAGAGCTACGGGTGCTATTTCCTGGAGAAGCTCCAAGCAAGACACTGTGGCCGATTCTACTACCGAGTCGGAGTATATTGCGGCCAGTGAAGCTGTGAAGGAGGCTGTATGGATGAAGAAATTCATCCAAGATCTGGGAGTGGTTCCTAGCATTGCCGACCCTGTTGAGGTGTTCTGTGACAACGAGGGTGCAGTTGCTCTTGCCAAGGAACCAATGTCTCACCGACGCACGAGACATATTCCGCGGAAGTATCATTACATCCGGGACGTGGTCGAATGTGGAGACATTGTTATCAGCAGAGTACACACGGATAGCAATGTGGCGGATCCGTTCACCAAACCTTTATCGCAAGCAAAGCATGACGCTGATACTCGAGCTATTGGGATTAGATTTGCTAGTGATTTGGTTTGATCATGCCTTTGTATTTGGTTAGTATATTTGTTGTATTTACCCTTTAGGGAACATGAAGCAGTATTGTATTTATTGTATTTATCGATTATTAAATGGGATTTGGTAATACGCAAGTTGCAAGTATTTCTTTAAATCTTTACTGTGTTCCAACTTAGCATGTTTTGCTCTTCCCTGAATGCGCAAGCATTCTAAATGTCCACAGTCGGTCATTCTTCTCGGGAAGGAAGTATGAACTAAGACTGAGGGAAGTAATTGGTCATGTGTCCAATGGGGATTGGGGCACGTGGACGCAATTCTTCGATTGTACTTGAAAGTGTTTCAAGTGACTGGACGACCCACACCTGATTTTACTTTGTGGTACATGTCATAAGTAAATCAGGATGATAATATCAGTTCATCCTCAGACTGGAGATGCACGTGGCTGCATCACTTTGGTTTGCTTTGTTCTAATTGCTTTCAAACGCAGTCCGTAACTGGCTGTTATAAAGGGAGTAGTTGGGCAGAGTATGATCACTGTGGTGGGCAGTGTAAGTCAAAGGAATTTGTTCCTCTGTTTAGAGAGATATCCTTGGGCCCCTCGATGATTGGTCGCTGACACCAAAATGCATGGCCATGCTCAAAGCTTGCAATAATTTATGATTGATTGCAACTTGTATATTTTGGTCACCACCAGTCTAGATCGAGAAACATAATCGTGAACGAACGGAGAATGACTTTGTACCATGTCTCGTGTTCACATTGGATATCGCGAACAAAAGGATGATTGATCACTTAACGATAGGACCTTTTCACATGGGTTGCAGATTGGTTTTTGTGCAGAAGACAAAACCCATACAGACTTGGGGGCAGAGATGTCTTACTAGAGGCCGCTCTTTGTCTGTGATGCATTGGGTACGTAGAGTCATGTGCAAGTGGGAGTCTGTTGGAGAATGCCCACGAACACATGTACGCCAAATGATCACTACCGATGATGTATGGGCCTATCGGGTCACACACTGGGGGTTGACCTTGACACAACCTAAAAGATGAGGGTAAGAAAGGATAAATAATGATAGTTGGTTTCCTGCAGGGGTTAGCGGCGCTAACTCTGGCGTCGCTAAATCAGCCGCGTTAGCGGCGCTAACCATGGGAGGTTAGCGGCGCTAACTATGGGCGGCTAGCGGCGCTAACCCTGCCTGACAGAAACAACTTTATTCCTTTTTACCTCTTCTCTCCACCAATGCATAGCATTGCCATCATTGCACTCAGGCCGACTTTGGGGAGACCTGGAGTCATCTCTGGGTTTATAAAAGTGTATCCTTTCTCCTCTTTTGTCTCTCTTGATGAATTTGAGAGATAAGCCCTTAGAATCAAAAGAGTGTTCTAAGAAAAGAAGAGAGAGCTCCTTGAGTGTTCCTGGTGGTTTTGGTTCGTGTTCCTCATAGTACTTTCAGAGAGGGAAGAGTACTTGGAGTGCTAGTCTCGGGGTGGACTTCGATTGAACCGAAGAAGGAGCCGAAGAAGGAGGTCACAAGTTCGGTGCTAGCATCACACCACCATCACAGACATCAAGGGTATAAATCTCCTCCTTTCTCTCCTGTTTAGTTGCTTAACTAGCTTGTAGAGTTAGATCCACTTATGGGGTTCATCTTGTGGTTTCCTTTTATGTTTGAAAATTCGTTTTTTGACCTTGCATGCTTCCGTTGCTGTGTACCACGAACCCCAACATTGGGATGGTGAGAAATTATTAGAGGACCACAACACGGGTATATGCATAAATCTAGGTGTAATCGATGGCTTGTTTCTAATCAAACGTGGTGATATTTTTCAGCGGTATTTGATGATTATGAGAATGATATTATTTCTTTAAATACCTTAGCCTCGATAAAATTATGATTTGCTTGAGGACAAGCAAAGTTCAAGTGTGGGGTATTTTGATATCGCCGGTTTTAGTTATATATTTTGCGCGATATCCAGGGAGTTTTAGCCGTAAATTTATGCTTTAAATGTCAAAAAGGTGCGTTTTACCTTTCTTTGTTGAATTCAGGCTCTAACATGCTAAGGAATGCTAAAGGAAGATAAAAAGTTGGAAAATCGAGAAGTGTGTGAAAATCGGAGTTCGCGGCGCGACGCCGGGGTTCGTGGCGCGAAAACCCCAATTTCATAACTATATATATTTCGATTCTCATTCGGTTTGGAAAGCTTTTTATTCCGACTTTGCACCATCATTGATCTCTGAAAACTCCATAAAACCACCATGTAGCATATGGGAGCATAGCTTGGAGCATTGGGGCTTGGATTGAAGATATAATTGAAGATCAAAGTCTTGGAACATTCGGCTTTTACGGTTTTATTCATTCTTGTTCTTCATGTTTCTTTGTTTGAATAATTTCCAGAGCTTTAGCAAGTTTGTTCTAGGCTATACTTCTGATTTTCCTCCCTAGAGAAGATGAACTTTGATTATGGTTGATTTAATTCATGGTTTTGATGCTTAATTCATGTTTGTTCTTAGTTTAGTCTAATCTATGTTTCTCCATTCTTATGAATCTGTTTTGATTGCTTAGAATCTGGTTTTAATGTTTTGAGAGGCCACTTGAATCATAAAGTTTGAATCTTGATTGTCTAGGACCAATAGATGATTAAGGAATAGTGATTGACCAAATCCTATGTTTTGAGCAACTAAAATTAGACTCTTTTGCATGTGATGTCCATATAATGAACTTTTTATGTTAGTTTGATGTTTTGTTGATCATAAAAGCATTAAGATTAGGGCTTAACTTGTTAATCGAATTAATTGGCTAATTATACTTCTTAATCGCGCTTTTGACCATAAAGGTTATTAAGTGGTATAATTAGACGGTTATAACCGGACCAAGGTTTTAACTATTATAAAAATCGATGCATGATTGTTTAAATATCATTAGTTCTTATTGCCATGAATCTAATTTCCATGAGAGAAGTGTAATCAAATCTAAAGAGGGAAAGCTCGCACTATATTATCTGATTTCCGATTTCCTTGCTCATTCGCTCACTTGTTTCCTTGGTTGTTTGAGGTGCTTTACAGGGTTATTGGTACTGTTAGTTGGTTGATTGCTCACTTATCCAAAATTCCCCCTTTATTTTATCGCAAGTTTAATAATTATATCATTATAATTTTATCAAATCATACTCGTTCCGCAAGAGTTCCACACCCGTACTTATTTTCTATACTATAATACGATTAGGTTCACTTGCCTATTTTGTGTCATAGTCGTACGATAATAATAACGGATTTTATAAATAAATAACTAGTACGCTTTTTGCACATCATACTTTAATCAACACCATGCTTCTTGAAGACTTGACCTAACCAAGTATAGAGTTGCCAGTCATATTAGTTGTTGAGGCATATCTTCGAGATCTTCTCTTCTAAATTATCTAACACCTTTTCCAGAGGATCAAGATCAATCCTTTTTGTCTCTTTGCTGATCAAAAAAGTGCTTAGTACTTTTACAAAGATAGATCTAAAGGCATAATAGAACAACACATGTTCTGCCTTTGACTTAAGAAAATAATACAATGAAAAACTATTAACTGATATACTATATAAAGACTCATCTAATAGACACCGAACTGCAAACATATTTTTGCTCAGCTTAGGATAAATGTTAAAAGACTCAGCTACTAAAACATGGTCAGCTGATCAGAAATGATCAGCTAACAATACATACTAGCGTGATACTACATAAGCTAATCTCCCTTTTATGATCAGTGGATCCCAAGGGCTCAGCTGATCATTGAGAGTGATAAGATTACAAAGAAAAGAATAGATAAGTTAAAGATAGCTTATCTGATGGATATGATGTTAGAGATATGCCCACTAATGTACGTACGCCATATAGACCGCTGCTGATGATGTATGGGCCTATTGGGTAATACACCGGGGTCAAACCTGACAGCAACTTAAGTTAAGGGACCAAATATGGCAAAAGACAAAAGTTGACATCGCAGGCCGCGTTAGCGCCGCTAACTCTTAGGGGTTAGCGCCGCTAAGTCCTTAAGGTTAGCGCCGCTACGGCTGCATGTACTTTGTGTCAAATCACTGGCAGGCCCCGTTAGCGCCGCTAACCATTTTGAGATAACGCCGCTAACTCTAGGTTAGCGCCGCTAACCCTGCAGCTGGCTTTTTGTCATATAACCACCCAAACTGGCCAGTGCATGTGGGACTCGTGGAATCCACTATGGCCGGCCTTTGTGGAGTTTATTGGGTCTGGAGGCAGTAGAGATCAGGAGGGGAGAATTCATTTTTAGATACATGGTTTTCTCTCAACTCTCTCTCTAAGTTTTCCTACACACAACTTCACTTTCTTTGGTGCTACTAAGACCAAGAGAGAGCTAGAGAGTACTCCAGAAGCTTGGTCTCGAATTGTTGCTGTTCCTAAGTGGTATTCATGTTGAAGTGTCACAAGGCTTGCTAGCACTTGTGGTTTGGCTTGTTCCCGGGGTATATCCCAATAGAAGATTCGGTTTTGTTCTTGGAGGATCATCACCACGACCTGAAGATATCTGGAGCTAAGGAGAAAGGTATAACATCTCTTTCCTTCTTGTTGCATTTCTTGAACATAGAGTTTGGTCCATTTGAGGGATTTCGGTTCTTATGCTTTGATTGCTTGTACATTGGGCTATTATGTTTGTACCTTGCTTCCGCTGTGAGCCCACGAAATCCCAACAGTGGTATCAGAGCCACCTCTATGTTAGATCTGCACTTGGTGGCTTGAAAAATCCCGAAATCAAAATGTTTGTTTTCTGTTCGAACAGGGTTAGCGGCGCTAACCTCGGGTTAGTGGCGCTAACTCATAAATGTTAGCGGCACTAACTCGCTGTAACAGTTTTATTTTCAAAGTTAAAATCAGTTTTGGTCTCGGGAATTTTTAGCCTTTTTGTGATTCTGGAAATTTGTTCCAGTTTAGTGTTTGGTAATTTTGTTACCACCTTGTTTGTTTGGTTGTATGTGATAGATTTGAAATTGGTAACCTTTCCTTTGACCTTGTGGTTGACTTTGTGTGTTTGGATGTATTTGGTGATTTTTTAATCACATGGGCTGTAATATTTATTAAAATTGTTATATTTGTAATAATATTGTGGCTTGCATGCCATTTCATTCATCCGTGTATTTGTACTAGATAAATAGGAAATTAGTGTGGCTTGTACGCCATTTCAAATTTCTATTGTATGTTTTGTACAATTGGATGAAGACACGCACTTTGGAGTCGGAAGGAGATGGAGCGTGTCCATAGAAGCCGATGAAGTCCATTGGAGATAGCGGTTCTAGTGGGAGCTCGCATTGAAGACCTTTTGTCCCTTAGTTGACCACGTTCTACCCGTATTGGCTCACGGGAAGAACGCATAGGATTTTGGCAAGGGTTACCAATTTATTTCGTATATATGCGTGTGATGTGATTTTATTTTATTCTTGCATGGTTTGCTTAGGATTCGCATGCTAGAAAATTTTTCGAAATTAATAAAATCACAAGAGATTTGGTAAAAATGGTTTACAACTCTCTCGCGCGCTCACATACAAGATTAACTCACCTAGTGAAAATAGGTTTTGTCACTAAACAAGTTAATCAGTAACCAAGCCGAAAACAAAAGCCCGTTTTCATAAAAACGTAAATCTTGCACCATCCAAAAGATGACACCACCCAAATCTAGTGAAGCATGGAGTGATTGTCGAGCTTAGCACGAGTTATTCCATGTGGATCTGTGTGGAAGGTGAGTGTGGGATCTTGAAATTATCGGTTGTCGAGCTTAGCACGAGCCGGTAGTTGTCGGGGTATCACCGTGTATCTTGTTGGACGATTTGCAATTACAAATTAAAATCCTTGAGTGATTGTCGAGCTTAGCACGAGTCAACCAAGAATTTTAATTTGGAATTGGTGCTAGTAGGGATCAAACATGCCAAACGACCGATGGTTGTCGTAGGATCCCGCAAGTGTCTAAGAGTTGCAATAGAGATTGCAATCGGTAAAATGGTTATCGGCCTAAATAGCTCCATGAAGTGATCCGCGGCAACCCCGTCATGAATTGGAGTGAAATATGGTTCTTAGCCCTTGTTAAAATATTTTTCGAGACGATAAGGGTAATTATTTTAACGAGGATTCAAATCAAACTAACTAATTCGTGTACTCTACTTTAATATAGGATGTCGAATCAAAACCACAACAAGTCGAATTTTTCACTTCGTATGATTCTACAAAGGGTGAAACTCACGGAAGTGAACTTTGTTGACTGGCTTAGGCAATTGAGAATTGTCCTACGTGCTGAGTCTAAGTTGCACATTCTTGAGGAACCCCTTCCTGAACCACCTGCTATCAATGCGGAATGGGCTATCCGATATGCGTATGAAAAGCGTGTTCGGGATACACACGATGTTGCTAGTCTCATGTTATCAAGTATGAGCTCGGAACTGCGAAAGCAATTTGAGCACATGACTGTGTATGACATGATTAACAAGCTGAAGGATGTTTTCCGACAGCAAGTTAGACAAGAACATTTTGAGTGTGTTAAGAGTCTAACCGGTTGTAAGATGCGGGAAGGCGCGAGTGTAAGTGCCCATGTTTTGAAGATGAAATCATACATGGACCAGATGGAGAGATTAGGTTTTCCTATAGGGAGGGAGCTTGGTGTGAATTTCATACTTCAGTCTCTGCCTGCCACATATGAAAAGTTTATAAAGGACTATCATATGCATGGAAAGGAAATGTCTATAGATGAATTGCATGGAATGTTGAAGGTTGTAGAATCTAACATGTCCAAGCATTCATCATCTTCATCCACTCTTGTTTTTGGTTCTAAGGAACAACATAACATGAAGAAGAAGAAATCAATCCCATTAAAAGAAGAAGTTGGAGTTTCCAAGCTTGCTTCAAGTTTTGAGTCTATGGACATTGATGATGTGCCTAAAGAGACTCAACAAGGGGTGGTTTGCTACTTCTGCGGTAGATTTGGGGATTGGGGCCGTCATGCCTGCCCTTCGTGCCGAAAGGATATAAAACTTCTCAGACAAGAGAGAGTTAATTTTCCTACTTGAGGTACATTCATGATTATACTTCATTGCTATTCCTTATAAGCTGGGTTGTTTACCCGAGCTATAAGACTCACGTTTGTCACAAATTTATTTTTGTTGTAAAGTGTAGGTCTATTCGTTGTAAGAAGGAGAAAGCTTGAAGAACCGGATCTCTGAAGAAGAAATTTTGTTAATTGTCTTCTACAAGAGAAATGGGAGTGTTGGTCTCGCCATTAAATCCGGATTTATTATTACTTTTGTTTGTTTGCCCTGCGTGGCAAGAACTACTTTAGTGTATGCTCCTTTGGAGATGATGGATGTTTTTGTATCTTGTATTTTATAAATATTTTTCATTTTAATAGTTTCATTTCAATTTTGTTCCATGTCAATGCTTATATGTTATTTTCGACCCTTTTGGTGCTTAAATAGACATTTGATGACGATGGAGATAACTTGGAATTGAAACATTTTGAAAAATTATTTTTAGATGTTTTGTCAAAACTTATCCATATCATTGCATACATAAAGGCTCGTTATAAGTAATAAGGCAATCATGAACAATTGATTCTTAAATCCAAAAGTGGTTTGGATATGTTAGCTCTATAATATAATCAAACTTAACCAAGTAAACAACATTTATATCGCTTAGATCCAAGTGGTTAGGATCTTTGTAAAAGTTTAGCCTCGGGCTAAATGAAAGATACAAATCTTGTTTATTGGAATAGGATGATTAATGAAATCCTTCACCAGTATTGGTAAGGAAGGATTGTGACTTGTTGGATGTGATCATATTTGTGTGGATAATCCGTTCAAGTATGCCACAAAGAGTGACACTAGTAAAATTCTTCGTCACTATCTTTATGGTAGTAGTTGAGAGAATGTTTACTAGAGAAAAGGCTTATGTCTGAAACCTAGTGGTGTTCGGAACTAACCTAAAGAGAATTAAGAATCAATAAGGGCATATAGATATAAATTCTTAGATCTAGAATAGATACTAAGTTTTCTTATCTATATTGGTTTAAACATAAAATGAATCATGGGTTTAACCCATAATTCGTTTTTCCGAAGAAACACATTTGCACATGGTGTTACTTTAAATAAAACCGGATATCTGAGTTGATGATCTGGTAAAAGGCAGGCCTAAATCATGTATTCAATGTGGTTGGTATACATTAATTTAATGAACCAAGTCCTCGATCTAAAACACAGCATTGTGGTCACATAAGCATCGAATGAGATATTGACTAGAAAGAGTTCTTTGCTTGTCAATCTCATAACTTAAATTATCCAGTCTACATTCAGTGGGAGATGGATGAATTATAAGTTGATGCCTACATATTTAAGTAGTTCATGTGAGTTTTGGATAATTGTTTCTTGAACTTTTGGGAACCATGTTTGGTTGCGAAAAAGGGAAAGTACAATTTACAAAAGCATTCCAGTGGAAGAACGTAAAACTTAAATAAAAGACCTAATGTTGACACTAGCATTTAATCAGCATAGAGATGCTGGTAAAACCTGAACATATCCATTGCTTCTTTATATCTGATGGAAATCAAGAAGGTTGTTTAGATATGAGGTTGTCATATTTTACTAACAGCAGCTTGATGGTAAATCATTGTGATGTTACCATTCATCGGAAACATAGTGGGACCCTGTGTTCACTAGTGAATAGAAGAAGATAATGGTGTAACCTATTTGCTGCATCCAAGTACTTGACTTGGGTTAATCCCACACCTAAGGTGTAATCCAAGAAGGGTGAAGGGACTAACATATATGCCATAATGGACAACTTCAAATACCGACTAGAGACAAAGTATTTCATATTGATTTTATGGAAACAAGTTCTAGTGGTTATGTTGAAGATAATTTGGATAAAGTGTAATTTTGTTGTCACCTTGTGGAAACAAGTTTGCTCACATGGACAAAAGAGACCAGAATCCTTCATAGGATCAAGTTGAGGAAATACTTAAGGCATTTTCCGAGGGTCTCATTCATCCATAAAAACCAGATTAAGTCTGGATTAAGTGAAACATTGTTGTCACTATGGGGAAACAAGTAATCTCGCATGGAAATAAAAGGCCAAGATCCTTTGCAGGATTAAATTAAGGAAATGTTTGAATCATGTTCCGAGGCCTTATATATCCATTATGTCCAAATTGTGTTCATGACTAAGGTCAGCAAAACTTGCATCTTGTGGCTGTAATCCTGCTTTATGAGAAAGTCAAAGGAATGAGTTTTCTAGAAAGCGTAGATTAAGCCAAATACCCTTGTCAGGGCTAGTGGGAGCATCATGTGTTCCTAGTCAAATATGCTCTATAAAAATAATGTCCTAATTTAGGGTTGTTATACAACCTAATGGTGGAATTGTTGTTCTATGAGTATAAATAGAAAATATGGAATCAAGTGGATTTTCTAATTCAAGAAGTACTGATGTATGTTCTTGATGTTCGACGAAAGTAGAATTGTCTTGAGTAAGTTATTACTGCAAGCAAATCTATGCTTATGAGACTGTCGATTTTATCGAAGTTTAGATTAATCAAGTATGTGATATAGATACGACATTTAGACCTAAATGAGTGTCATCGACCCTATTGTGGACTTCGGTCACATTGAGGGTATGTCGACTCTAATAAACATGAGTGTCAATGACTCTATTGTGAACTTCGGTTACATTAAGAGTATGTCGACTCTGATAATCATAAGTGTCATTAATCCTATTGTTGACTTCTGTAACATTGAGGATATGATGACTATGATAACTTTGTATATGATCTCTTTAATAAACACTTCGCTAGTGGTTTAATAAGAGAATACAAAAGAGTACAAAGGGATATCGGGTAGATGATCCCATGGTTAAGCCGTTGTCGAATACTAGTGATGAGTTTCATACTAGGTATAAAAGCATTGTTCATGCTTATGACCGGGCTTAAATATCGTTTTAGTATATGTTTGATTACTTATAAGCTTTGGGAACAATACAGACAGTATTGTAATTTATGCTTGTTTCGATATGCGAGTGATTCGGTTACATTCATAAGACTTTACTGTGTTCCATCTTAGCATGTTTAACCACTTCCCAGAATGTTTATACATTCTAAAAATTCCACAGTCAGTCATTCTTCAAGGGAAGGAAGTTTGAAATAAGGCTGAGGTTAGGTGTTGGTTATGCATTAATCAAGGATTGAATGCATGAAACGCAACAGTAACCTGTGCTTGAAAGGGGTTTCAAGTGACTGGAAGACCCACACCTGAGTTCACTTCATGGATCATGGTCACAAGTAACTCGGGATGATAATATCATTACGTCCTTCGACCCGAGATGTATGAATTGCCATAGTATGAAACTTTCTTACTTTGGTTATTTCAAAACGTAGTTCGTAACTGGCTATTATAAAGGGAATAGCTGGGTAAGACAAGGTTCATGTTATGGGATTGTACAGTCAACGGAATTTGTTCCTCCTGTATGAGAGATATCCCTGGGCCCCTCGATGATTGGGCGCTGACACCAAAATAAGCATGGCCATGCGCAATGGAATATTGATTGAGAATCAGATATGTCCTTAAATTTTGGTCACCACCAATCTAGATCGAGAAACATAATCGTGAACGATCTGGAGATTGACATATTAATCCATGTCTCGTGTTCACAAGGATATCGCGAACAAAAGGATGTTTGATCACTTATCTATAGGACCTCTACGTTTTATGTAGGTTATGGTTTTCTGCAAGGAAGCGGAACCCATACTGACTTGGGGGCATCGATGCTTTGCTAGAGGCCGCTCTTTGTCTGTGGTCACATGGGTACGGTGCATTATGTGCAAGTGGGAGTCTGTTAGAGATATGCCCACTAATGTACGTACGCCATATAGACCGCTGCTGATGATGTATGGGCCTATTGGGTCATACACCGGGGTCAAACCTGACAGCAACTTAAGTTAAGGGACCAAATATGGCAAAAGACAAAAGTTAACATCGCAGGCCGCGTTAGCGCCGCTAACTCTTAGGGGTTAGCGCCGCTAAGTCCTTAAGGTTAGCGCCGCTACGGCTGCATGTACTTTGTGTCAAATCACTGGCAGGCCCCGTTAGCGCCGCTAACCATTTTGAGATAACGCCGCTAACTCTAGGTTAGCGCCGCTAACCCTGCAGCTGGCTTTTTGTCATATAACCACCCAAACTGGCCAGTGCATGTGGGACTCGTGGAATCCACTATGGCCGGCCTTTGTGGGGTTTATTGGGTCTGGAGGCAGTAGAGATCAGGAGGGGAGAATTCATTTTTAGATACATGGTTTTCTCTCAACTCTCTCTCTAAGTTTTCCTACACACAACTTCACTTTCTTTGGTGCTACTAAGACCAAGAGAGAGCTAGAGAGTACTCCAGAAGCTTGGTCTCGAATTGTTGCTGTTCCTAAGTGATATTCATGTTGAAGTGTCACAAGGCTTGCTAGCACTTGTGGTTTGGCTTGTTCCCGGGGTATATCCCAATAGAAGATTCGGTTTTGTTCTTGGAGGATCATCACCACGACCTGAAGAAATCTGGAGCTAAGGAGAAAGGTATAACACCTCTTTCCTTCTTGTTGCATTTCTTGAACATAGAGTTTGGTCCATTTGAGGGATTTCGGTTCTTATGCTTTGATTGCTTGTACATTGGGCTATTATGTTTGTACCTTGCTTCCGCTGTGAGCCCACGAAATCCCAACATATGAGGCATCAGCTGATCAAAGTAATAGACTCAGCTGATCCGTTGACTGCTTAGCTAATCTTGAAAGAACCCTCAGCTGATGGTTTTGGACCATCAGGTGATGCCTTGTAGATGCTCAACTGATGCTTCTTGACTTGTCTTTTCTTCTTGGCTGATCTTCTTGAAGCCGGTCCTTTGGCTGATACTCAGTGTTCAGCTGATACTTTTGTTCTTCAGCTGACATTTCTTACTTAGAGATTTCTTCAAGTGTAACATGAAAAACAACACATGTTTTTCTTTGATCCAAGTATAAAACTGAATATATGGTTTTGTTAGCATCAAATCTTATTTTAAATAATAGACAGGTTTGATTATGGTTTGATATCTCTATCTCCCCAACAATCTCCCCCTATTTGATGATGACAAAACCTTATCTTGTTTAAGAAGAATCATTTTGACTTAGATTTGTAAAGATAAAAACTTTTAAGTTCAGTTTGGTTACTTAGCTATCTGTTTTTGGTAACTTTTTAAAATATGTTCTCTTGATATTCTGTTTTTGGGAATCTATTGATTTATGAAGTACCATTTTTCTATTTTTGTGGTATCTATTCTATTTGAACTATTCTAGGAAATTGAAATAACAACTAGTCTAGTTATGAAGTTTCAGTTTCTTTCCCACCAAGGTTCTTCTTTAATTGCAACATTTCTGATTTGAGTATTTGCAGCCACAATTTGTTCAGCTCTTGATCTTAGCAGCTTTTCAAAGTAATCAATTCCTATCAAATCCCTTGTTGATTGCACATCATGAAAGATGAATTCTCTTTGAGCTTTTCCTAACTCAGATTCCCTTAGGAACTTCCACTCACCAATTCTGTTCTTGAAGAACATCCCCTTTTTCGGTTCACTTATGTGTCTAAATATTTCAAGAGTGGTATTGGGAGGAAGGGCTGTGTTTAGGTTTTCATAAGCAGTGAGGAAGGGATGACCAGGATTGAGTATGATTTGTTCAGCAGCGATGTTTTCTTAAAAGCATTCTCTGTCACATGAATGTGTCCAACAAACTGATCATAAGTGAATACTCTGTGGCAAACAGTCTGTCTAATCCAGTAATCAAAATGTCTTATGAAGGTGAGAGCAACTTCACTCTTGGATGGCTTCTTTGTGAGTTTTTCCTCTTTTAGGAGCTTTCTTGGCAGAAGGGTCTTCTTGCTGTTGTGATGCTTGAACTTGAGGATCTTGAGAGGACATCATTATTAATTCTTCTTCTTGTATCTCTCTAAGTTCCTCATCAGTTGCACCAATGATTGCAGCAAGGTCTTCTGGAGTGGTGAAGTCCTGGTGTGTTTCCTTGGCTTTAAGTATGTTCTTTACTGAGTCACCAAGTGCAGCAGCCAGTTTCCTTATCTCCAAAAGGATCATCTTCATCTCTTTTATGTTCCTCCTCTCTTCTTTCTTCCTCTTCAATCTCCTTAGCAGACATGATCTTCTTTCCTTTTCTTTTTGAAGTACTGCTAGGAGTTGAAGGACGTTGTTTCACAAGAGAGGAAGCTTGGACTGATTGAGCTTTTGAAGAGGAGCTCTGCTTTTTTATTTTGAGCAGAGAGTATAGAGGAATGTCATCTTCATCATCATCATCTGAATCCTCTGATGTAACATTGATTGGGGCACATGATTCACCTTGCCTTTATTTCTTTGCACTCTTCCTTCTTGCCTTTTGTTTAAGCCTTCTTTTATGCCTTTGCTCATATTGAGCATGTTGCTCTCCCTCAGGTTGATTCTCCTCCTTAACTGTTTATTGTTTTTGAATTTATGCTTCATTGAGGGCTGCTGCTTCTGCTGCTTTGTAGGCTTCTACCTCAGCAGTGTATGCATCACAAGCTTCTTTGACAGTAGCTGGAGATGGTTCTCTTGAGCTTCAAGAAGAGTCAGACTTCTCCCCCTTTTTGTCATCTTCAAAGGTAGGAAAGTGGACTATAGGCTTAGTAGGAGCATTAGGAGTGAAGGTAGAGTAGGGAAATGGAGTGGGACTAGAAGAAAAAGGTGGAATGGTTAAGGTTGAAGGAGAGGCAGTAGGGATAGGAGGTTGAGTAAAGGGTTGAGGAGAGGTTCTTTAGTGTGAGGGAATGGGTGAGAAGGATGGTTGAAAGGTAGAGGTGAGCGGTCTAAGCATATTGATAGCATCAGTCACATTGGCAAACTCTTTTAGAGTATCTGTGTGCTTCTTGTGTGAGTAGTAGCTAAGCTTGGTAACCACATCATCAATGTTTCTGAGGAAGGTAGGGACTTTGAGGATAGGTTCAGGGATAGTAACTGAAATATTAGGAGTTGTAGGTTTAATGTTGTGGAGATTGTTAAGAAGGTTAGAGATGGTTTGGTTCAGAGAGGAAATGGTTTGTGAAGAGATTATGGGTGAAGGAAGGGTAGGAGTAGAGGTTTGGGTTAACAGTTAATCCTATTTAGTAAGAATTGGAGTAAGATCAACTGGGGCAGGGTGGGTTGGGGTTGGGATTGGGTAGCTTTAAGTGACTCAAATTCTTTGGTTAGAAGGGAAATATGAGTTTCTATTTTTGTTTAAAAGGAGGTGAAGGAGGATTGAAGACTATCCATATTTTGACAGATGGACAGTAGGTTTTGAAGTATTTGAGATGGAATGCCAATATCAAGAATGGTGTGTGGTCCCTCACTTAGACTTTGGTGTAAAAGCCTAAGATCACTTGGAACAGATTGTGTGCCTTGTACTAATGATTGGTTCATACCACTAGTATTGACATGCATTGTAGTAGGATGTTTAAGAAGTGAATCAATTGTAGGTACAAGAATGGGAGGTTGAGTTGGGGCTAAACTCAATTGGGTTCCCCTGAGTACATCAACAAGCTGTTGTGAGCTTGTTGAGGGTATAGGCTGACTCAATGTAAGGTAAGACACAGTGTGACCTTGGGTAGAGGTCTATCTTTCAATGGCATCATCCTGTTGGGAGGGTGGCCTAGATTGCAGGAGTTCCATTTGTACAGACACATCTGGTTGGGAAGATACACCTACTGGTTGAGGGTTAAAGTCAACATCTATAAGCTTCCCCTAAAAATAAGAGGTAGCTATAGGTGTTGAGGTCAGAGGTGCAGCTATCACATCCTCTGAGATGAGTGCAGAGTACACTATCTCTATTGACCTTGAATCTATATTAGTGACAGTGGGAGTAGAACTAGTGACTATTGGAAGTGCACTAGAGCTTGGCGGTTGTGGGGGTGTTACAACTGGAATTGCGGATGGGCTCTCACTGGTTGGGTATACCAAGTGAGTATCCTCAGGGATTGAAGTGATCATACCTGAGATGTGCTTGGTTCTGCTATTCTCAATAAATTGAATCAGCTTGTCAGAGATGACATCTTCCTCAGCAGCATCATCAGCAACAGCTTCATCCTCACCAACTTGTTCGTTGTGAACAGAGGCACTAGAGTCTTGAGAGTGTGGTGGAGCAGGATTAGCAATATGGCCTCCAAGAGTTCTACTGGGTGAGTCATCATCAGACTCAACTTCATCATCAGAAGTACTGATATGCCCAGATCTCCTTGTAGTATTTTAACTTAAGGGAAACTCAGTTAGGGGCATCATAATGGGAGTGGATGAGGTAGCTGTGGCATTATCAGCAGCATAATTAATAAACATTCCACCAGCATAACCATCATGTGCATCATTATCACCATCACTGTCATGATTACCACCATCAGTTGAACTAACTTCATCATCATCTGAGTAAGGTACAAGAGCCACTTCAGTTTGAGCAATTAGACAGCCACAAAATGCTCAAAGTGCTCAGGTAAGATATCTTGAGGCTCATCAAAGTGATATGAGTCCTCAACCATTTCATCAATAATTTCAGCATTTTCCTCTTCCTCATTTCCACTTGCTTCATCAACAGCTTCATCAACCAGTTCTTGCATCTGTTCAGTGATAGCAGGACCTTGAAATTCCTTTATCAGATGGAATATATTTTGACCCATATGAGGAATGGTTATTGTTTGCAGATGTACAACCAACCCAGCATAGTGTTCCTATTGAATAATTCTAAGAGCAATGAGACAGAGATACCTGATGTAGGGAACCTGGTTGATTTTTTTGCAGTACCCAGAGTGATCTTATCCACCATTTCTGTGAATATGACTTGAGCAAAGTCAATATTCCTTCCAGTGACCAGAGAATGAAGAACCATCAATTCAGACTGGTTCATCTGATCATGACTTCCTTATTTGTGACCAAAACACCCAATGACCATGCTTGCAAGATACTTCCACGGATGACTTAGAACTGTTAGTTTGTACTGGCCATGGGAATGTTAGAAATATGCCCATTAATGTACGTACGCCATATGGACCGCTGCTGATGATGTATGGGCCTATTGGGTCATACACCGGGGTCTAACCTGACAGCAACTTAAGTTAAGGGACCAAATATGGCAAAAGACAAAAGTTGACATCGCAGGCCGCGTTAGCGCCGCTAACTATTAGGGGTTAGCGCCGCTAAGTCCTATAGGTTAGCGCCGCTACGGCTGCATATACTTTGTGTCAAATCGCTGACAGGGCGCGTTAGCGCCGCTAACTCTTGGTTAGCGCCGCTAAACCCTGCCAGTGCCATTTGTCAAATAACCTCCTAAATCAACCATTGCATGTGGATTTATTAGTCTCGAGGCATGGCCGGTTTGTGGGGTTATATCCCGCATCTGGAGCCAAAAGAAAAAAAAACTGATTTTTGTTATGTGTGTGGTTTTTCCTCTTTTGCTCTCTCTCTCTCTAAAACACATATTAACCTCTTTGGTGCTACTAAGGCCAAGAGAGGATCATTCAAGAGAGTATAGCTCCAGAGTTGATCTCGGTTTGTTGCTGTTCTAGAAGTGGTGTTCAAAGGTGAAGTACCATGGAGGCTTGCTAGCTCAAGGGGTTAGACGTGTTCCCGGGGTACTACCCATTAGTCGATCCGCGTTTTATTCTTGGAGCTTCATCTCCACGAGATTTGCAGAATTCTGGAGCTAAGGAGGCTGGTATAACCATTTCTTCCTTTTCTTAAGTTGCATTTTATACATAGAGTTTGGTCCATTTTGGGATTTCTTGTTTTCATGCTTTATTTGCTTGTACCGTGGGCTTTGTTTGTTGTACTTGCTTCCGCTGTGTTGCTCCCGAAATCCCAACAGTGGTATCAGAGCCACCTCTATGTTAGATTTGCACTTGGTGGCCTGAAAATCCCGAAATCAAAATGTTTGTTTTCTGTTCGAACGGGGTTAGCGGCGCTAACTATTTTGAGTTAGCGGCGCTAACTGTTTAAACTTAGCGGCGCTAACGCGCAGCTACGATTTTGGTTTTAAAAGTTAAAAACAGTTTTGTTCTCGGGTATTTTGGTCATTTTATGTTTCTGGAATTTTGTTCCAGATTTGGTTTTGGTATTATAGTTACCATTATGTTTGGTTGTATGTGGTTGTTGTGAAATTGGTAACCTTGCCTTGACCTTGTGGTTGTATTTGTGTGTTATGATGCAATTTGGTGATTTTAATCACATATGGGCTGTAATAGTTATTAATTCAGTTTTGTTTGTAATAATATTGTGGCTTGCATGCCATTTCATTCATCCGTGTAAATGTACTAGATAAATAGGAAATTATCATGGCTTGTATGCCATTTCTTTTTCTATTGTATGTTTTGTACATTTGGATGATGACACACAAATAGGAGTCGGAAAGGAGATGGAGCGTGTCCATAGAAGCCGATGAAGTCCATTGGAGATGGCGGATCTAGTGGGAGCTCGCATTGAAGACTTTCCGTCCCCTAGTTTGACCACGTTCTACCCGTTTTGGCTCACGGGAAGAACGCATAGGATTTTGGCAAGGGTTACCAATTTACTTCGTTTATCTCCGTGTGATGTGATTTCATTTTATTCTTGCATGGTTTGCTTAGGATTCGCATTCTAGATAATTTTTCGAAATTAATAAAATCACAAGAGATTTGGTAAAAATGGTTTGCAACTCTCGCGCGCTCACATACAAGATTAACTCACATAGTGGAAATAGGTTTTGTCACTAAACAAGTTAATCTGTAACCAAGCCGAAAACAAAAGCCCGTTTTTCATAAAACGTAAATCTTGCGCCATCCGTAAGTCGATACCACCCGAATCTAGATTTATGGGTTTTGGTTGTCGAGCTTAGCACGAGCCAACTCCCATAAACCTGTGTGGAAGGTGAGTGTGGCAAATTCACAATTTTGGTTGTCGAGCTTAGCACGAGCCAATTTTGGTGAATTTGTTACCGTATGTCTTGACGGACGATTTACAATTGCAAATTAAAATCCTTGAGTGATTATCGAGCTTAGCACGAGTCAACCGAGAATTTTAATTTGGAATTGGTGCAAGTAGGGATCAAACATGCCAAACGACCGATGGTTGTCGTAGGATCCCGCAAGTGTCTAAGAGTTGCAATAGAGATTGCAATCGGTAAGATGGTTATCGGCCTAAATAGCTCCATGAAGTGATCCGCGGCAACCCCGTCATGGATTGGAGTGAAATATGGTTCTTAGCCCTTATTAAAATATTTTTCGAGGCAATATGGGTAATTATTTTAACGAGGATTAAATCAAACAACTATTTCGTGTACTCTACTTTAATATAGGATGTCAAATCAAAACCACAACACGTCGAACTTATCACTACGTATGTTCCTACAAAGTGAGAAACTCACGAGAGTGAACTTTGTGGTCTGGCTTAGGCAATTGAGGATTGTCCTACGTACCGAGTCCAAGTTGCACATCCTTGAGGAACCCCTTCCTGAACCACCTGCTACCAATGCGGAATGGGCTATCCGATACGCGTATGAAAAGCGTGTTCGGGATACGCACGATGTTGTTAGCCTCATGTTATCAAGTATGAGCTCGGAACTGCGAAAGCAATTTGAGCACATGACTGTGTATGACATGATTAACAAGCTGAAGGATGTTTTCCGACAGCAAGGTAGGCAAGAACATTATGAGTGCGTTAAAAGTCTAACCGGTTGTAAGATGCGGGAAGGCGGGAGTGTTAGTGCCCATGTTTTGAAGATGAAGTCATACATGCACCAGATGGAGAGACTAGGTTTTCCTATAGGGAGGGAGCTTGGTGTGAATTTCATACTTCGGTCTCTGCCCGCATCATATGAAAAGTTTGTAGAGAACTATCATATGCATGGAAAGGAAATATCTATAGATGAACTGCATGGAATGTTGAAGGATGTAGAATCTAACATGTCCAAACATGCATCATCTTCATCCACTCTTGTTTTTGGTTCTAAGGAACTACATAACATGAAGAAGAAGAAATCGATCCCATTAAAAGAAGAAGTTGGAGTTTCCAAGCTTGCTTCAAGTTTTGAGTCGATAGACATTGATGATGTGCCTAAAGAGACTCAACAAGGGGTGGTTTGCTACTTCTGCGGTAGATTTGGGGATTGGGGCCGTCATGCCTGCCCTTCGTGCCAAGAGGATATAAAACTTCTCAGAAAAGAGAGAGTTAATTTTCCTACTTAAGGTACATTCATGATTTTACTTCATTGCTATTCCTTAATAAGCTGGGTTGTTTACCCAAGCTATAAGACTCACGTTTGTCACAAATTTATTTTGTTACAAAGTGTAGGTCTGTTCGTTGCAAGAAGGAAGAGCTTGAAGAACCGGATCTCTGAAGAAGAAATTTAGTTGATTGTCTTCTATAAGAGAATTGGGAGTCTTAAGTCTCGCCATTTATTCCAGAATTATTTATTACTTTTGAGTATGCCCTGCGTGGCTAGACTTGCTTTATTGTATGTTCTTTTGAAGATGATGGATGTTTTATACTATGTATTTTGTTTAAAAGATTTTTCATTATGATGGTTTCATTTCAAATTCGATCCATGTCAAAGCTTATGTGTTATTTTTGACCATTTATGGTGCTTAAATACACATTTGATGACGATGGAGATGACTTGGAATTGAAACAATTTTGAAAAATTATTTTGATATGTTTTATCCAATCAAAACTTATCCATATCATTGCATACATAAAGGCTCATTATAAGTAGTAAGGCGATCATGAAATAATTGATTCTTAGATCCAAAAGTGGTTTGGATACATTAGTATATGGCATAATCAAACTTAACCAAGTAAACAACATTTACATCGCTTGGATCCATGTGGTTAGGATCTTTGTAAAAGTTTAGCCTCGGGCTAAATGAAGGATATAAATATTGTTTATTGGACTAGGATGATTAAGAAATCCTTCACCTATGTTGGTAGGAAGGATTATAACTTGTTGGATTTTGATCACACTTATGTGGATAATCCGTACAAGTATACCATATAGAGTGACAGTAGTAAGATTCTCCATCACCATCTTTATGATGGTTGTTGAGAGAATGTTTAACTAGATAAAAGGTTTGTGTCTGAAACCTGGAGGTGTTCGGAAATAACCTTAAGAAATTAAGAATCAATAAGGGCATATAGACGTAAATTCTTAGATCTAGAATAGATACTAAGTTTTACTATCTATATTGGTTTGAACATGAAATGAATCATGGGTTTATCCCATAATTCGTTTTCTCTAAGAAACACATTTTGTACATGATGTTACTTTAAACAAAACCGAATATCTTTGTTGATAATCTGGTAAAAGGCAGGCCTAAAACATGTATTCAATGTGATTGGTATACATTAATTTTTATGAACCAAGTTCTTAATCTGAAACACAACATTATGGTCAACTTAAGCATCCAATGAGATTTTGACTAGAAAGAGTACTTTGCTTATCAATCTCACAACTTAAAATTATTCATTCTACATTAAGTGGGAGATGTATGAATTATAAGTTGATGCTTGTATATTTAAGTAGTTCATCCGAGTTTTGGATAATTGTTCTTGAACTTATGGGAACCATGTTTGGTTATTCAAAAGGGAAAGAACAATTTACAAAAGCATTCTAGTGGAAGAACGTTAAACTTAAATAAAAGACCTAATGTGGACACTAGCACTTAATCAGCATAGAGATGCTGGTAAAACCTGACAATATCCATTGCTTCTTTATATCTGATGGAAATCAAGAAGGTTGTTATAGATATGAGGTTGTCATATCAGAGTAACAACAACTTGATGGTAAATCATTGTGATGTTACCATTCATTGGAAACATAGTGGGACCCTGTGTTCACTAGTGAATATGAGAAGGGAATGGCATACATAGATGTAATCAATTTGCTGCATCCAAGTACTTGACTTGGGTTAATCCCACACCTAAGGTGTAATCCGAGAGGGGTGAAGGGACTAACATATAGCATCTATGGACAACTTCAAATACCGACTAGAGACAAAGCTTTTCATATTGATAATATGGAAATATGTTCTAGTAGTTATGTTGAAGATAACTTGGATAAAGTGAAATATTGTTGTCACCTTACGAAAACAAGATTGGTACACTTGGATGTAAGAGACCTGTATCCTTCGCAGGATTATGTTGAGGAAATGCTTAAGGCACTTTCCGTGGGTCTTATTCATCCATAATATCCAGATTAGGTCTGGATTATGTGGAACATTGTTGTCGCTTTGGGAAAACAAGTATGTTCACATGGAAATATGAAGACCAAGATCCTTCGCAGGGTTAATTTGAGGAAATGTTTTGAAACATGTTCCGAGGTCTCATATATCGATTATGTCCAAATTGTGTCCATGAGTTTAGTCAGCAAAAAAAATTTTTGCATCTTGTGGCTGTAATCCCGCTTTGCAAGAAAGTCAAAGGAATGAGTTTTCTAGAAAGCATAGATTAAGCCAGATACCCTTGTCAGGGCTAGTGGGAGCTTCATGTGTTCTTAGCAAAATATGCTCAATAAAAATAATGTCCTAATTTAGGGTTGTTTTACAAACTAGTGATGGAATTATTGTACTATGAGTATGAATAGAAAACATGGAATCAAGTGGATTTTAGATTCAAGAAATACTGATATATCTTCTTGATGTTCGACGAAAATAGAATTGTCTTGAGTAAGTTAGTACTGCAAGAAAATCTATACCTATGAAACTGTCGAATTTTAATCGAAGTTTTGGATATTCAAATATGTGGTGTAGATACGACATTTAGATTTAAATAAGTGTCATTGACCCTATTGTGTACTTTGGTAACATTTAGGGTATGTCGACTCTAATTAACGTGAGTGTCAGTAACTCAATTATGAACTTCGGTTACAATGAGAGTATGACGACTTTGATAATCATTAGTGTCATTAATCCTATTGTAGACTTCGGTAACATTAAGGATATGACGACTATGATAACCTTGTATATGATCTCTCTGATAAACACTTTGCAAGTGGTTTAATAAGAGAATACAAAAGAGTACAAAGGGATATCGTGTAGATGATCCCATAATTAAGCCGTTGTCAAATACTAGTGATGAATTTCATACTAGGTATAATAGCATTGTCAATGCTTATGACTAGGCTCGAATATCGTTTTAGTAAATGTTTGATTTACTTATAAGCTTTGGGAACGGTAAGCAGTACTGCTAACCGATGATTGTATCGATATATAGTAGAGACTATATATACGCATGATGCGGTTACCTTCATTGGTCTTTACTGTGTTCCATCTTGGCATGTTTAACCACTTCCCAGAATGTTTATACATTCTAAATTTCCACAGCCAGTCATTCTTCAAGGGAAGGAAGCTTGAATTAAGGCTGAGGTTAGGTGTTGGTTAGGCATTAATCAAGGATTGAATGCATGAAACGCAACAGTAACCTGTGCTTGAAAGGAGTTTCAAGTAACTGGAAGACCCACACCCGAGTTCACTTCATGGATCATGGTCATAGAGTGACTCGGAAGGATAATATCATTACGTCCTTCGACCCGAGATGTATGAATTGCTATAGCATGAAACTTTCTTACTTTAGCCATTTCAAAACGTAGTTCGTAACTGACTACTATAAAGGGAATAGCCAAGTAAGAGAGGTTCACGCTATGGGGTTGTATAGTCAACGGGATTTGTTCCTCTGGTATGAGAGATATCCCTGGGCCCCTCGATGATTGGGCGCTGACACCAAAATAAGCATGGCCATGCGCAAAGGAATATTGATTTAGAATCAGATATGTCCTTAAAATTTTGGTCACCACCAATCAAGATCGAGTAACATAATAGTGAACGATCTGGAGATTGACGTATCAATCCATGTCTCGTGTTCACAAGGATATCGCGAACAAAAGGAGTATTGATCACTTATCAAATAGGACCTCTACGTTCTTTTTGTAGGTAATGGTTTTCTGCATAAAAGCGGAACCCATACTGACTTGGGGGCATTGATGCTTTTGCTAGAGGCCGCTCTTTGTCTGTGGTTACATGGGTACGGTGCATTATGTGCAAGTGGGAGTTTGTTAGAAATATGCCCATTAATGTACGTACGCCATATGGACCGCTGCTGATGATGTACGGGCCTATTGGGTCATACACCGGGGTCTAACCTGACAGCAACTTAAGTTAAGGGACCAAATATGGCAAAAGACCAAAGTTGACATCCCAGGCCGCGTTAGCGCCGCTAACTATTAGGGGTTAGTGCCGCTAAGTCCTATAGGTTAGCGCCGCTACGGCTGCATGTACTTTGTGTCAAATCGCTGACAGGGCGCGTTAGCGCCGCTAACCCTTTTGAGTTAGCGCCGCTAACTCTTGGTTAGCGCCGCTAAACCCTGCCAGTGCCATTTGTCAAATAACCTCCTAAATCAACCATTGCATGTGGATTTATTAGTCTCGAGGCATGGCCGGTTTGTGGGGTTATATCCCGCATCTGGAGCCAAAAGAAAAAAAAACTGATTTTTGTTATGTGTGTGGTTTTTCCTCTTTTGCTCTCTCTCTCTCTAAAACACATATTAACCTCTTTGGTGCTACTAAGGCCAAGAGAGGATCATTCAAGAGAGTATAGCTCCAGAGTTGATCTCGGTTTGTTGTTGTTCTAGAAGTGGTGTTCAAAGGTGAAGTACCATGGAGGCTTGCTAGCTCAAGGGGTTAGACGTGTTCCCGGGGTACTACCCATTAGTCGATCCGCGTTTTATTCTTGGAGCTTCATCACCACGAGATTTGCAGAATTCTGGAGCTAAGGAGGCTGGTATAACCATTTCTTCCTTTTCTTAAGTTGCATTTTATACATAGAGTTTGGTCCATTTTGGGATTTCTTGTTTTCATGCTTTATTTGCTTGTACCGTGGGCTTTGTTTGTTGTACTTGCTTCCGCTGTGTTGCTCCCGAAATCCCACCAGGGAAACGGGTTCATTGTAGCCAATCAGGGGTAAGACCTCCAGAGTTTGGTAAAGTGATGCAAACGGTTGAAATGGGGCTATGTTGGGTATAGATATTGCTTGGTGAAGGGAATCAACAGTAATGGGTATGATTATGGTATTGTTGAGGTAGGTACAGATTATGGTTTGCTCGGCTGGGTGGTATTTAGCAGTGTATCACATCTCCCCAATGATATTAGGGAAGATAAACAGAGGGTGAGCAGAGAGGAAGTTGAACAGAGGATGCGCAATTAAAAATGCGACCATGGGTTCATAGCCCTGGTTTACCTTGTTCTAAGGAATGTCAGTGTTGATGAGGGAGTTGTTTGGCTGAATGGTGAACAAAGAGTTGTGGGTAACATTCTCACCAGGAATGGCACTTGGAGTTGAAACAGGGTTGAAAGTCACCATTATTATGCAGGACGGAGATACAAAGAACTATGAAGAATTAGGTTTCTGTGAGAGAGAAGAAGAAGAGTGTTTGAGAATTTTGAAAGCTTAGGAAATTGGAACCCGTTCAAACATCATTTATATCTTCTTTGGAAACCTAAAACTAACATCGAAATATCTTTTTCAGAAAGTAACTGTCACGTCCGCAAAAAGGAGTTAACGGAAGAGTAATAAATACACAGACAACTAACGGACAATTAAAGAGAATTAAATACAACCTTGTAACGAATTAAATACAAATGAGAAATTAATAAAATAAGTGTGGGGACACTGAATTTTGACTGTGACAGACATCAGCTGATGAGGTAAAAAGTATCAGCTGATTCATTTTGAGAGAAAACGAGTATGAGCTAATGAATGTACTTAGCTGAGCTGCTAGTCCTTAGCTGATGTTTTATCAGACGAGGTATTTAATCAGCTAAAGGTTATCAGCTAACACGATTCCTTTAGCTGATTGACACATTATCTCTTAAAGTCCTAGATTCTTTGGGATTCATTGGGATCTGCTTGAGATACCTGAAAATTCTTTTAACAGCAGCCAAGTGAGATTCTTTGGGATCTGCTTGATATCTAGGACAGAGACATGTTGAAAACATTATATCTGGTCTACTTGTAGTGAGGTATAAAAGCGACCCTATCATGCCTCTATAAGCAGTAATGTTCACTGATTTACCATCAATGTCCTTTCCAAGCTTTAAAGCAGTGGACATGGGTGTTTTCATTGCAGAACAACTTTTTAACTCAAATTTTTAAGTAAGTCATTTACATACTTTGTTTGATGAATGAAAATTCCATCAACCTCTTGTTTAATTTGAAGTCCAAGAAAATAATTTAGTTCACCCATCATGCTCATCTGATAATTATCAGACATGAGTTTAGAAAACTTTTTACAAAGATCCAAATTTGTAGGCCCAAATATTATGTCATCTACATATATTTGCACAAGGATTACATCACCCTTGAATTTCCTTATAAATAAAGTGCTATCTATGCTTTCCTCTAGTAAAGCCTTTAGTGGTTAGAAAAGAAAACAGGGTATCATCCCAGGCTCTTGGAGCTTGCTTCAGACCATATAAAGCTATGTTTAAGAAGTAGACACGGTCTGGCTTACTTGCATCATCAAAACCAGGATGTTGTTTGACATACACCTCTTCCTTCAATTCTCCATTGAGGAAGGCACTCTTAACATCTATTTGGACTACCTTGAATTCTTTGAAGGCTGCATAGGCTATGAACAGTCTTATTGCTTCTAGTCTTGCAACAAGAGCAAAGGTCTCATCAAAATCAATACCTTCTTCTTCATAGTACCCCTGAGCAACTTGCCTTGCTTTATTTATGATGATAAGCCCTTGTTCATCCATTTTGTTTTTTAACACCCACTTAGTACCAATGATGGATTTATCATTTGGCCTTGGCACCAAAGTCCATACATTGCTCCTGGTGAATTCTGCCAATTCTTCTTGCATGACATTAGTCTAGTGGAGATCATTTAGAGGTTCATCTACCTTCTTTGGTTCAATCATAGAAACAAAACCTGTGTACAAACATAAATTATATAACGCATAGACAATGCTAATCTTAAACAACTAATATCTAAGACGTTAAACACATGAACATGTTTGTTACACTGAAAGTAAAATGCTAACTCTTCTAATTCTCAATATATGAGATTTCAGTGCTTTTCAACGCATACTTAGCATGTTTCCATGCATGAGTATATATAAGCAAGGTGTTTCCGGGATGATGAAGAGAGAAGGAGACAAAGGTACTTGGTTTAATAATATTATAATAGATAAAGTTAGTGGGTGAAAAGTAAGTTAACTTTATACACAAAGTGTGTAAAGTGAAAATACTTTTTAGTAATGAGTGTACCCACTATCTATTATTATATTATTAAACTACTACTTTTATATCTTGGAAAAGTAAACTTCTCCTTTCATGCTTGTGCTTTAATCAACACCATGCTTTCTGAAGATTTGACTTTACCAAGTATGGACTTGCCAGCCATACTTAACATCATATCTTCGAGATCTTCTTTTCAAGAGTATCTTTCTCCTTTTCCAGGGGATAAAGATCTATCCTTTTTGTATCTTTGCAGATCCAAAAAGTGCTAAGTAATTTTACAAAAGAAAGATCTAAGGCATAATAAGAACAACACATGTTCTGCCTTTGACTTTAAGAAAATATTATATAGAAAAGCAATTAACTGAGATATATAATAAAGACTCAGTTAACAGACACTGAACTACAAATATAATTTTGCTCAGCTAAGGATAAGTGTGAAAGACTCAGCTGACTAGATTTGCTCAGCTGATCAAATTGCACAGCTTATAATACAAACCAACGTGCAGCTAGTAAACTGATCAAACTAAACTGTCAGCTGTTCCCAAGGGCTCAGCTAGTAATTTTAAGTAGTGTCAGCTTATGAGGAAAAGATTGGATAAGTAATAAATACCTTATCTGACAAATGGGAGGCATCAGCTGATAACTGTGATTGTGTCAGCTGATCCTTGACTGCTCAACTGATCTTGAAAACTTCATCAGCTGATTGTTCTAGGCCATCAACTGATCCAATGTGATTCCTCAGCTGATGCTCTTTGACTGATCTTTTCTTCTCAGCTGATCTTTCTGAAGCTGGTCCTTTGGCTGATACTCAGTGTTCAGCTGACACTATGATTCGTCAGCTGACATTTCTTACTTAGAAATTCTTTAAGTCTCAGATAGAAAAACAACACATGTTTTTCATCAATCTAAGTCCAAAACTGAATATATGGTTTTGTTAACATCAAATCCTATTTTACTTAATAGATAGGTTTGATTAAGGTTTGATATTGCTATCTCACCAACAATCTCCCCCTATTTGATGATGACAAAACCTTATCTTGTTTAAGAAGAATCAGTTTGGCTAGGATTTGTAAAAATATAACTTTTAAGTGCAATTTTGGTTACCTAGCTATCTGTTTTTAGTAACTCTTTTAAGTATGTTCCCTGATGTTCTGTTTTTGGGAATCTTTTCATTTATGAAGTACCATTGTTCTGTTTTTGTGGTATCTTTTCTATCCTTTTTCTGTTTTTAGGATTTTTGATCTTTTCTATATTTACACTATGTGAGCTATCTACTAAGAGTCATCTATACTAGCATTTTAGCTAAGTAGTCCATGATCAAAGTTTCAAGCTTGATTACATAATAAATTATTTACATTAGAGTTTGTACAGAGCAATCTAACTATGAGTTAAACTAAGTACAGAAGTTGAACTATTCTAGGAATTGAAATTACATCTACTCTAGTTATGAAATGTGGCCTTCATTCCCACCAAGGTTCTTCTTTGATGTCTGGACGATGCTCAACTGGAATAGTAGCAATTAGTTCATCAGCTCTAGTCTCCATCAGACTTTCAAAGTGTTCACTTCCTGTCTGTCCTCTTGCCAGTCTTAAAGCTTGAAAAATTAAAGCTCTTGGCGCTCTTCCTATGTCAGCTTCTCTTAGGAATCTCCAATCACCAGCTCTGTTCTTGAAGAACATCCCTTTTTCAGGCTCAGTTATGTACTTAAACATTTCTGGCTCAATATTGGAGGGCATAGCAGTGTTGAGACTTTCATAAGCAGAAAGAAAAGGATAGTCAGGATTGGCAATGATCTGTTCAATGGTGACAAAAGCTTTTGAATTCTTTTTGAAAGCATCTTCAATCAGATTGATGTGTTCAATGAACTGATCATGTGTGAAGAGCCTATTGCAGATTGACATCCGAATCCAGTATTCAAATTTTGGCATGAACCTTTGAACAATTTCACTTTTGGACTTGAGGAGATGATACAGGATCTCTATCATTTCAAAGAAGGAGAGTAGTTTGCAATGTTGAATATAGGTATCTTCATAAGTCTTTCTTTCATCTCTTCTCACCACTCTGAGATAAGGACCCTCATCAGTACCTTTGTATGGAGTAACCCTTGAGATGATGTCTGCACATCTTCTATTTACCAAGTTTTCTTTGTTGTCTCTGAACTCCTTGGCTTGCCTTTCAGTTTGCAAAGCTAATCCTCCAAAGTTGAAGTTCAGCAGAGCTTGAATGGCTTCCTTTTGAGTCTTTCCTCTCTTAGTATCTTTCTTGGTATAAGGGTCATTTTGCTGTGGTGTATCCAGTACTTGATGTGATTGAGAGGTCATCATAATCATTTCTTCTTCTTGTAGCTCTCTTAACTCATCATTAGTAACACAAATAATTGCAGCAAGATCTGTAGGAGAAGTGAAGTCCTGATGTCTTTCCTTGGTTTTCAAAACTTCTTCTATGGAGGTACCAAGTGCAGTAGCTAACTCACTGAGCTCCTGAGACTCTCTTCTTCTTGTGTTAGCTCTTCCTCTCTTCTTTCTTCTTCTTCAATCTCCTCAGCAGTCATTATCTTCTTTCCTTTTCTTCTTGATGAATTGCTGGGAGTTGGTTGACTTGATTGAACTGGAGAGGAAGCTTGGACTGGTGGAGCTGTAGTGGAGGAGTTCTGCTTCCTTATGTTGAACATAGAGGACAGATGCATTTCATCTTCATCATCATCATCAGAATCCTCAGATGTTAGTTCAATTGGAGCACATGATTCACCTTGCTTTGATTTCTTTGCTCTTCTAGCCATTTGCTTTAGCCTTCTCTTTGGCCTCTGCTCTTCTTGAGCAGGTTGCTCCCCCTCAGATTTATTCTCCCCCTCAACAGCTGATCCTATTTCATCAGGGGTTGATGCATCCTCAGCTTGTAAAACTGACTTTGTCCTAACTGACTTCTCCCCCTTTTTGTCATCATCAGAGGAGGGAAAAACAGCAGGCTTTGTAGGGGCATCAGAAGTGGTGAAAGAATAAGGAGTTAGGGTAGGTGTAGAGATAAAGGGTGGTGTGGTTGAGGGTGAAGGTGAGGCAGTGGGAATGGGAGGCTGAGTGAAAGGTGAAGTTGAGTGTCTAAGGTGAGAGGGAATATGAGAGAAAGAAGGAATGGAAGTTGAGATAAGAGGTTTTAGGCTGTTGATAGCTTCAGTGAGATTGGAGAATTCTCTCAGAGTATCAGTGTGCCTTATCCTAGCACAAAAGCTGGACCTATTGACCTCAGTATCAATGTATTTTAGGAGAGAGGGCATAGTTAGAAGAGATTCAGGAATGGTAATGGAGATATCAGGGGGTGAGGGTCTAAGGGTTTTGAGTTGGGAAAGGAGATTGGAAATGGTATGGTTTAAGGTAGAAATGGTTTGGGCAGGTATAGGAGGGGAGGGTGTAGAGGTTTGGTTTAGAAGTTGATCTAGTTTGGTAAGAATAGGGGAAAGATCAACAGGGGCAGGGGTGGGTTTTGGGTTGGTTGGCTTTAAGTGACTCAATCTCATTGGTTAGGTGAGAGATTTGAGGTTCTGTTTGAGTTTGGAAAGAGGTAAAGGAGGCTTGAAGACTATCCATCTTTTGAGAGATAGATAATAAGGTTTGAAGTAGTTGGGGTGAGGGTTCAGAAGTAGTAGAGGGAATGGGTTGGGTTGGAATTGATTGAGAAATTGTGCTTAGAACTGGAATCGATTGTGGTCTCTCACTTAGACCTTGGTATAGAGGCCTAAGATCACTGGGAACAGAAGTTGTACCCTGTACTAATGACTGGTTTCTGCCACTAGTATTGACAGGTAGTGCACTAGCATGTGTAAGAATTGAATCAAAAATAGGTGCAAATATGTGAGTGTGAGTGAGGGTTGCACTCAAAGGGGTATCCCTTATTACAGTAGCAAGTTGTTGTGAACTTACTAGGGGATAGGCTTGACACATAGGGGTTGTAGAGACAGTATGACCTTGGGAGAAGGTCTGTCTTTCAATGGTATCACCCTGTTGGGAGGGTGACCCAGATTGCAGCAATCCCATATTTACAGATGTGCCCTGTTGTGAGGACACACCCACTGGTTGTAGGGTTATATCAACTTCCATGAGCTCCCCCTCAAAATAAGAGGTAGTTATAGGAGTTGAGGTCAGAGGTGCAGTGTGCAATTCCTCTAAGATAAGTGCACTGTGCACCATCTCTAATGACCTTGTTTCTATTTGGGTTACTAAGGGAGTAGAACTAGTGACTGTTGGGAGTACACTAGAGCTTGGCTGTAGTGGGGGTGTTACAACTAGAGAAGAGGATGGGTTCTCATTGGTGGGGTCAACCAAATGAGTATCCTCAAGAGTGGTAGAGATTATACGTTCGATGTGCTGAGTCTTGGTGATCTCAATTAGTTGAATGAGATTGTCAGAAATTGTGTCTTCCTCAGCATCATCACTATCAGCTACATCTCCACTTTGTTGATTTTGTTGAGAGCTTGAGCTAGAACTGGCAGGAAAGTGTGAGAGTGGCATCCCAGTTTGAGAAGATGAGGAGGTGGTATCTTGAACATTTTCAGTATAAGGAATTCCAGCATCACCACCATGAAAGTCATCATCTCCCTCATCATGATCATTTTGATCACTGTCAGCATCATTGTCATTATCACCCTCAGCATCAGGATTAATAGGCTCATCCTGTGCTGGTTCATCAAACACATCTGCTCTAAACATCAATTCTTTTTCTACTAAGGCTTCATCTGGAGCATGAGTCATAGACTCCTCAGAATGATTAGTAATTAAATCAGGAGACTCAGAATCATCAGCCATTTGTCCCTCAACATTTTTAGCAACAACTTCCTCTTTATTTTCATTCTCCTCAGCAGCAATATCTATCAATTCTTGCATCTGAGCAGTTATAGCAGGACCTTGAAATTCCCTTATCAAATGGAAAGTTTTCTGACCCATTTGAGGGATGGTCATTGTGTGTAAGTGGGCAACTAACCCAACATAGTGTTCCCTCTAAACATCTCTAAGTGCAATTAAACTTAGATACCTGATGTAAGGAACTAGGGTTCTCGTTCATTTCTTTGATGTGCCCAGAGTGATCTTATCCACCATTTCAGAGAATATGAATTGTGAGAAGTCAATATTCCTCCCTGTGACCAAAGCATGAAGAATCATCAATTCAGACTGAGTCATTTGGTCATGGCTGCCAAACTTGTGACCAAAACATCTAATGATTACACTGGCCAAATACTTCCATGGGTGTCCTAGAGGAGACAGTTTATACTGGCCATGGGAAACAGCACCTTGGTAGCCAATCAGGGGAAAAACCTCTAGAACTTGATCCATTGTAGCAAAAGGTTGAAATGGGGCCATATGGGGTATGGAGATCGCTTGTCTAAGAGAATCAGTAGTGATGTTTATGTTGATGGTACCATCAGATAGACATGCGAACAGGGGATGGGCAGTTATGAAAGCCACCATAGATTCGTATCCTTGGTTTGTTTTGCTCGCAGGAATGTCAGTGTTTATGAGAAAGTTGTTTGGGCGTATTGTGACTTCAGAGTTGGGTGTGACATTTTCACCAGCAATGGCGTTTGGAGAACTTGCAGGGTTGAAGATCACCATGATTACAGAGTGAATGAAGTTTGAGCAACGAGAGTTTAGGGTTAAGTAATGAATGTTTGAGAGAGAAAGATTGTTTGGGAATTTTGAAAGCTTAATAAATGAATAACCGCTCGAAAACACCTTTAAATCTTCCTTGGAAACCTAAACTGTCACATAAATATTTTGCAAAAAGTAACTGTCACTTCTGCAAAAAGGTAATAGACGGAATAGATATTAAATACACAGACAATAAACGGACAAATAAACTAAATTAAGTAACCTAGTAACACAATAAATACAAATGAGAAATTAATAAAATACATGTGGGGACACAATATTTTTGACTTTTGAAAATCATCAGCTGACAAACGAGAGTGTCAGCTGATCCATGTTGAGATAAAATAAGTGTCAGCTAATGAATGCACTTAGCTGAGCTTCTAAGTCTTAGCTGATGGTTTATCAGCTGAGGTATAGTGTCAGCTGAGGATCGTCAGCTGACAAAATTCTATTAGCTGATCTACCATAAGTAAAATATGTAGAAGCTTAGATAAGTACTTCATTTCACACACAAATAAAATTATTTTCTTACACACAATTAACTACCTAATAAGAGAATATATTACAAATTTAACATGCCAAGTTTGGATATTAGGAAGTTGAACCGAGACTCATCCAAAGGTTTTGTAAAAATGTCAGCTAATTGAACATCAGTGTTGATATAATGCATTGAAAATTTCTTTTTCTGCACATTATCTCTAAGAAAATGATGTCTGATTTCAATATGCTTAGTTTTTGAATGCAAAACAGAATTATTAGAGATAGATATAGCACTTGTGTTGTCACACAGAATTGGGGAGTTTTCAAACTGTAAGTGATAATCCAGTTGTTGATTTTGCAGCCATAGCAATTGAGCACAGCAGCTTCCAGCAGCAATGTATTCTGCCTCAGCTGTAGAGGTTGAAACAGAGTTATGTTTCTTGCTTGACCAGCTGACTAATCTTCCACCTAATAATTGACAACCCCCAGATGTACTCTTTCTGTCTAGTGTGCAACCTGCAAAGTCAGAATCAGTGTATCCAACTAACTCAAAATCAGAGTATTTGGGGTACCAAAGACCTAGATTAGGAGTTCCTTTGAGATACCTGAAAATTCTTTTAACTGCAGCTAAGTGAGATTCTTTGGGATCTGCTTGGTATCTAGCACAAAGACATGTAGAAAACATAATATCTGGTCTACTAGTAGTCAGGTATAAAAGAGACCCTATCATACCTCTATAAGCTGTAATGTTAACTGATTTACCATCAGTGTCCTTTCCAAGCTTTAAGGCAGTGTACATGGTTGTTTTCATTGAAGAACAGTTTTCAAACTCAAATTTATTAACTAAGTCATTTACATACTTTGTTTGATGAATGAAAATTCCATCAACTTCTTGTTTAATTTGAAGACCTAGAAAATAGTTTAATTCACCCATCATACTCATTTGATAGTTATCAGACATGAGTTTGGAAAACTTTTTGCAAAGATCAACATTTGTAGACCCAAATATTATATCATCTACATAAATCTGTACAAGAATCACATCACCCTTGAATTTTCTTATAAATAAAGTGCTATCTATGCTTCCTCTTATAAATCCTTTATTGGTCAAAAAAGAAGAGAGGGTATCATACCAGGCTCTTGGAGCTTGCTTTAGACCATACAAAGCTTTGTTCAAGAAGTATACATGATCTGGTTTGGATGTATCCTCAAAACCTGGAGGTTGTTTGACGTACACCACTTCTTTCAATTCACCATTTAGGAAGGCACTCTTAACATCCATTTGGAATACTTTGAAGTCTTTGAAGGCAGCATAAGCAAGAAATAGTCTTATTGCTTCAAGTCTTGCAACAGGGGCAAAGGTTTCATCATAATCAATACCTTCTTCTTGACAATACCCCTAAGCAACTACTCTTGCCTTGTTTCTGATGATCAACCCTTGTTCATCCATCTTGTTTCTGAACACCCACTTAGTGCCAATGATAGATTTGTCCTTTGGTCTTTGCACCAAAGTCCAAACATTGTTTCTTGTGAATTCAGCCAATTCTTCTTGCATGGCATTTATCCAGTGAGGATCAGTTAGAGCTTCATCTACCTTCTTTGGTTAAATCATAGAAACAAAACTTGTATATAAACAGAAGTTACAAGATTTTGATCTTGTTAGTACAGGTGCTTCTATGTTACCTATGACCTGATTAATTGGATGATTTCTGAGGTCCTTGTAGGCATTTTGGATTCTGGGAGTTAAAATTCTTTGATTTGGATCAGCTGATGAGACTTCTGGTTGATCAGCTGACAGAATTTCTTGATTACAATCTGATGAGACTTCTACTGATGAGGGAATGTTTGATATGGAATTAGAGTCCATTGATGTTGAATCATGATTCCCTTCATTTAGTAAAAGTGTGGGTTGGTTTAGGATAGAATGTGCAGAGGTGTTTTGTACATTCGGAACAGGTTCATCTAAGTCATCTATGTCAACTGATGAGATTGGATCAGCTGATGGGAGTGGATCAGCTGATAGTGGAGTGTTGTCTTCAGTACGCAGCAAATCATTAAATTCCTTACCTGTAGATGGATTAGTAGAACAAGAAGCAACAAAGTCATTTTCATTAAAACTTACATTGATTGATTCTTCTATGACCTTTGTTCTGAGGTTGTAGATTCTGTAAGATTTGGAAATCACTGAATATCCAATGAACACACCTTCATCAGCTTTTGGTGCAAATTTTTGAAATTGATCTTTCTGGTTCAGAATGAAACACTAACACCCAAAGATGTGTAGAAAGCTGATGTTGGGCTTCCTTCTCTCGAGCACTTCATAAGGAGTCTTGTTGTGCCTCTTTATTATAAGGGATCTGTTCTGAGTAAAACATGCACACCTGACAGCTTCAACCCAGAAGTTGAATCCTAACCCACTCTCACACAGCATGGTTCTTGCAGCTTCAATCAAAGTTTTGTTTCTTCTTTCAGCTACACCGTTCTCTTGTGGAGTTCTTGGAGCAGAGAAGTTTTGAGATATTCCTTTCTCATCACAGAAACCTTCAAGAGTTTGATTTCTAAATTCAGTTCCATGATCACTTCTAAGCATCCTTACCAGATTGCCATTGAGCACTTCCATCTTTCTAATGAAGCTTATAATTTCTTCAGCAGCCTCACTCTTTGCTTTTAGGAAGATGACCCAAGTGTATCTTGAAAATTCATCAACCATTACCAATGCATACTTACTTCCACCAATACTAGAAGTAGCAACAGGACCAAATAGATCCATGTGCAACATGTAGAAAGGTTCAGTAATGGAGAAGGCTTGCTTAGATGGAAACGAAGTCTTGTGTTGCTTTCCCTTCTTACAGGCAGAGCAAGGTTTAGGCTTAACATACGTCAGTGAAGGTAGTCCTGACACTATTTCACCCTTGCTCAACTTGTTAATGTTTTTGAAGTTTAAATGGGAAAGCCTTTTGTGCCATAACCAGTTTGTGTCAGTTACAGACTTGGTATACAAACAGGTTAACTTGGATGGATAACCAGAGGACATATCAAGAGTATATACATCCTTGGTTCTCTTTGCACAAATTATTGTTTTACCTTCTTGATCTAAAATGGAACCACCTGTCTTTGTAAAGAGGACTTTATGATCACCATCACATAATTGACTTTTGCTGATGAGATTATACTTAAGTCCTTTAACATATGATACCTTGGATAAGGTTAGGTTCCCATTATGAAGTTCTCCGTAGCCTTTTGTTTGCCCACAATTGTTATCACTAAATGTTACTCTTGGACCTTTTTCCTTCTTGTAGTTACTAAGCAAAGCTTTACAACCTGTCATGGTCCTTGAACATCTACTATCAAGATACCATGTGTTCAGACCCTGCATAGATGTGATTGAAAGAAGGTTAGTGACATTTGGGCATCCACATTTAAGTGGACCCCTGTGGATTGCACCTAGCCATCCACTTTATATTAGGTTGTTTATGAATGAGAGAAACAGCTGTGTTATCATAATCAGTCCGCTGTCTTGAGTTACCTTCTAGAGAACAATTACCTGCCTTATGTTCTTTGCTCCCACATTTATAACATTTTTTATTTTTGGAGCTTTTAACATGTTTGGGTAATTGACTAAGAGATGTCTTAACTGTTTTCTGATGACTATGGGTCATCAGCTGACAGATTTCACCATTCAGCTGTTGCAGCTGATTCTGTAAACTAATAAGGTCTTTGTTTACAGTCACCTTAGGTTGACCCTTAGTTAAAATTAGTTTTTTATCAACTTTAAGTGTGGCAGACTTAGACTCTTTGTAAACAAAATGTCCTTTTCCCTTAGTTTCTCCTATTAGAAGAGTTTGAAGTGATGTTTGATTAGCTAAACAAACAGAAGAGGATCTATGATCAGCTGACAGGCAATCAGCTGAGCAGTTATCATCTACTTTTCTATCAGCTAATGTAACATCATTAGCTAAAGAATTTTCAGTTAGCTGAGTTCCTAAATTTAATGTATCAGTTTTCAAGGTTTAACAACAAAATGTCTCTTTGGTATCAACAAATGATTCCATTCCTTTAGTTACTTCCTTTACACTTAAATTTTCAGTGCTTTTGCTTTCTGTTAAGACAATAGAACTTGAACCAACTTTTGAAGAGGTTGAGTCTTTCAGCTGAGTACTTTTACTTTTGACAAATCTGTTAGTGATAATACTTTTTCCTTTTACGATCTTTTGAAAAGTAAGAGGTAAAATATCAGTTTTTTCTAAGATATTTATGTTCTTGCTAAAATCAACATAGTTAGCAGCTTGGGAATAATTTCCACCAATAATAGCTTGAACTTGTTTTGGAATCTGCTCATTGACACATTGAGTGGTCTTCTCAGCAGAAACACACCAAGATCTAACTACTTTTTGAAGGTCATTAAAACTTTATTGTTGCTTCATTGGTTTCTTTTACCAAGATCAGATTAAGTATCTTTTGATTGGCTAAATCATCTTCTAGTTTTGTCATTTGTTTAAGTTTCTCATCTTTAAAACTTAATCTCTCTTTTAGTGATTCTATTTCTAATTTTAGCTTTTTTTCTCTTTGAATATTTGACTGAAACTCAATGTAGGACCGTGGGGGTTCTAAACTAAAACACCCTAATGCTAGGACTGATCTAGGATGAGAAATTTTGCGGAATATCTATTTCCCAAACCTCCTAAGGATTCTAAGATCTGCTTAGGTGTCCGGCACACAGTTAACACGAAGAACACACAGAGTAGGACGAAGAACAACTCTAAGAACTCACATAGAATGCTTAAGGCTGCCCTTGGATTCGAGATTAACACTAAGTTCGCGATTACCGAGGTTAAACGTACGATTACGAAGGCTCACTAAGGCTTAAGGTCGATTTCCGGTAGTTATATGCGGTTACGGACGATTACCTCACGATTACTCGCGCTAATATGAAGTTAATCAGTATTTATAGTATGGAAAACGCGTTTACCTTAAATAACTTTCACTACGCACGTGAAGCAACGCACTGCGCACGTAGCGAGTCCAGTACGCACGTACCAGTTGTTTTAATAATAATTAATTTAACTTTAATCGACCACCTCACCACGCACGTAGTGAGCTCCACTACGCACGTAGTGGACTCATCACGCACGTGATGACATTCACACATATTTAAACTTCCAAACACAAATCATCACATGACTAAGTACTTGTAAGCTTAAGACAAACATAAGTAACCACTTAGAATGTATAAACATGCAAACCATTAATCAAAACACATTTGAATTAACATTTCAAGTAAACATGTATGTATTGGATTGATAAGAACTAGGGATTTACAATTATGCACCAACAAACTCTCCCTAAGACCTAGTTCTATCAACAAACATTGCACTAAGCAAGATACACAAAGAAAAATGCACAAAGCAAAATGCACAAAGAAAAATGCACAAAGCAAAGAAATATAAGAATACCTTTCGTTATGCCCTTACCTGCACTACGCACGTGTTGAGTTGTAGCTCGTGCGCAGAAGCTTCATTACGCATGATCTGAAATCCTCACATGCGAATCTTGATACTGTTAGTACAAATTGATCACGACACAACGGCGAATCACACAGATGGAAGGAAAAACTCTTTCAACACAGAAATCAAAATCAAAATCGAGAGAGAAGTGAAGATGTACTGTAGAAACTATGAACGCGTAATGAGGAATACGCACGAAACAAGCTTATATACTCCCTTTCACTTCGTGCGAAGTGATTTCACTTCGTGCATGATGCCTCTCATCTCGTGCGAATTGGACTTCATTTCGCCTCTTGATCTTTGACCGCGAAATATGACTAGACAACGCACATTGTGTTATACAGTTCGTGCGAAATGATTGAACTTCGTGCGGACTGAATTCCTCTGATAAAGTTAGAATTTTTCTTGATGATCCTGTACTCAGCACACACCGGTTAGTAACATCAATGCAAACCAAAAGCTTTTAAGCACACGAAAACACAAGAAACTATGTATAAAAGAAATAAACACACCAAAAGAGATAAGAACATACAAAAAATCTTTTTGTATTTTTCTGAAAACAAAGAAAATGAAAACGCAGACTGTAAACAAATTAAATCCTAAACACTAAGAGACAGAAATGAAAACACTAAAGATTTGCAAAAAGTAAATTACTGAAATTAAATCTTTTTGTGAGAAGGTTCCAAGATGGAATCAGTACCAGCACATCTATACTTAGTTATCATTCATTTCAGAACCATAGACACAAACATACTCTCTCAATTTCTGTCTGTCAATCTAACTTTCCTCAGATAATGACAGATTTGATTTCAACATTTTCTGATTATCTAGAACTGAGTACATGGTTAAGACTATCTCTTTTAAAATCTCACAGTGTTTTGACTCACTCAGTAGGATTCACAACTTGAGTACCCAACCACCATGCTTATGTGCTTTGTGATTTTGTCAACGAATTTTATGCTCTTTGACATGGAGGCCAATTTTTCACCTCTTCTGATAATTTCTGTTGGGCTTTTGTCACTGCATTTTATGCTCTTTGACAATTCAAAACTAATAGATCTATCTGTTGAGCTTTTGTCCTTGCATTTTATGCTCTTTGACAATTCAACACTAATAGATCTATGTATCTATTTCTTTTGACATCTCAGATTGGGGTCAATTTTTCACCCTCTTTTTACATTTTGCTCATTGTCATCTAAGCACATTTGGCATGGTAACAGGTGTGTGCACCAGACTAAGTTAGTCTCAACTGTTATTGACTTGTAGACTTGGAATGTCTCGATAGTTTGAATCTTTGATGGATTTCCACATGCATAACCACTTATCAGCGTAGACTCTCATCATATGCCTTACACGCCATCTGTTTCTTATCTGATTTGACCCAAAAATTTCAGACTGTTTTCTCAAGAATATGTAAATGCCTTCAGTCCTAATTTTACTAGACATACTTTGTATTGAAAGCCAGTGTACCATCATTTTCCATTTGAGTTGGATCAACTTCTCTTTTTTTTTTTCTGATTTTTTTTATGTTTTCTGATTTTTTTTGTATTTTCTATGTTTTTTTCAATTTTTTTTGTATTTTCTATGTTTTTCTGAATTTTTTTTTTGTATTTTCTATTTTTTTCTGATTTTTTTGTATTTTCTATGTTTTTCTGATTTTTTTTGTATTTTCTATGTTTTTCTGATTTTTTGTATTTTCTATGTTTTTCTGATTTTTTTGTATTTTCTATGTTGCACCTATCTCCCCCTAAAATACTGAAAGAAATAAATACCAAGAACAGAGACACACAGACACAGAAAATAAACACACAGAAAATAGCCACACAGGCACAAATACGAGAAAGACATTAAGTTGCATCATCAGAGATGACCTCACACTTGGTTTTCATCCCGTTTTCATTCACTAAGAACAAAAACCTGGGCACCCTGCACAAAGAGTAAAAAGTTACTTAGCATTAGGAACCCAAGCCCGAATGGTCATGGGTTTCCCATCATCTCCAACAATTGGCATGTTAATCCAAATACCAGTAGCTTTGAAGTTTGCATTGGTATCTGAACTATTGGACGTTTTGACTTCACGTTTATTGATCCATTTTAAGTCTTCACGGGGAGTAGCCTTGTGATAAACACTAGAAGCATTGATCACCTTATAAAGTGGTTCCTTCCCCATCTGACAAACCTCGAAACTTTTGGGTTTACTAGAAGTTTCCCCAACAGTCCTTTTGAGCTGATGAGAGGCAGTTGATTTTTGATTATTTTGATTTAACGTTTTATTTTTCTGAAAATTTTCAGAAAAATCAACTTTCCCCCTGCAGCTCTGTTGTTGCTGATCACACTCATAACTGAGGTGACCAGGTCTCCTTCACACATAACAAATCCTGGTTGATTGATGTTTTGCATGATTATGTGGCACTTTTTGCTCAACTTGACATTTTGACTCTACTCCTAAACCACATTGTTTTGGCAAAATTTTAACTTCTTCATAAGGACGGGTTGCAGGAGACTTTGCACCCCCCTTTTCTATGGTTCGGAGTGCTGCTTGCACATTTTTCATTAACGTGCCTTGTCTAGAAGAATTACCTAGAAGTTTTCTCATACCAGATTCAGGCTTTTCTTCTTGTTTGACTTCTTTCTTTTGAGGCTCACCAACTTTCCCTTTTAACTTTAACTCAGATGTTGAGGTTGATGAAACAATTTGATCAACCTTAGGAGGAAGTTGGTCAGCTTCAGAAAAGACATCTGTTTTCACCAATTGGTTCAAAACTGGCGGTGGACATTTAGTGTATGCCTTTTTGTCTTTCTCTAAATCGGAACCTTGAGGTCTCCGGTCGATTATGTGCTCAAATAGATAAGATGAAGTTGAATAACTTTTTAGTTTCTGATTGAGAGTCTCATAATCTACCTTAGAACTAGCAAGGTCTCGCTTCAGTGTATCTATCTAATTGATGTAGAAAACTATGGCATCCTGTTTGTTTAGCAATGCTACCTCTAGTTCTCTAATCTGTTTGTTCTGGCTTTTAATTTTATCTTTTAGTGTCTTTTCCCTACCTTTAATGATTGAATTTTCATGCAATTTAGAGGTAAGATCACTGACTTGAGATTTCAAAGATAAAATATTTTGCATATAGTCATTGCACGAAGCACAAGGAATGCCAAAATTGTTACTTACCTTTGAATCAGCAGGTTTGCCAGTCATGCACGCCCTAAGATCTTCTGATTTAGTTTGAACAATCACTGGCGTTGGTTCGGCAGCTGGCACTGAAACTGGTTTGACCTTGTACTCATCAGTAGGCATCACTGAGTCTTCCTTACTGGCAACAAATTCATCATCAGCTTCCTGTACACTATCTACTTCATATTGTGAATCATCATTCAGATCTTGAACACTGGCCAGGTTGGTCTCAGCAACTTCGAAAGCATCATTATCTTGAAAATGTACTGACCAGTCTATCCCCTCATCTTTCTGAACAACTACCATTGCCTTAGATGATCCCTCATGAGATGTTTCAGCTTTCTTTGGGGTAGTGGAAGTTGATGATTTTCCAGGAGATGTCCTGAATGGATACTTGGGTCCTGAGTTCTTTGGCTTTTCACATTCTCTTGCAAAATGACCCTTTTCTCCACAGTTGTAGCAGGTTACAGCTGATTTGTCGAAGCCCAGCTTTGTATCCTTAGTTGCTGTAATCTGCATCCCAGTTCTCTTGACCAAGGCCTTTGCTCTCCTTACCAGATTAGCATAGGACCATAGAATGTCCTGTCTTTCCATTTCATCGTTGTCTATCTGGTCATAATCTTCCTGATTCAGGTAGGCATTTCCGATTTTACCCTTTAGCAGATCATCATATGATGTGACCAAAGCACTAAGCATCCCCATATGCTCCTTTACTTCTTCAGTGCTGCCATGCTTGAAATGCTCAGTATTTAAGGCAGACATAGACGTTTTGATTGAAGGAGCAAAATATGGTGGTACACTTGTAGTTTCAGGAGCAGACTTGCTTGAAGATCAAACGTTAGATGTAAAGGCTGTCTGCAATGGAGCATTTGATGAAGTGATTGGAGAAGCAATGGGTCCAGTATAGTATAATGAGGGATTTTGCACATAGCTGCTCAATCTGTCCAGATTTTGCTCGTCCTGTTCATGCTCTTTCAGCTTAGTAATGAAGTCATTCAGATCCATGCCCTCAAAACCTTCACCATTTTTAAGAATCATAATGAACGGCCTCCATCTTTTGGGTAGTGCCTTGGATAAAGTCTCTACTTGTTGTCTTTCTGAGATCTGTACCCCCAAACTATCCATTTCACTGAGAAGATGGTTGTATCTGTTGATCAGATCTGGAAGCTTTTCATTCACGTATGAGGTGAAATTGTCAAACTCTTTTCTCAACTGTGAGGCCTTAAGCTCTTTCAGAGATGCATTCCCCTCGTTCCTCTTATGTAGCGCATTCCACAACGAACGTGACGATCTATACCGTCGGAACTGGTGGAAGATCTCATTAGGAATGGCTTGGATCAAATAAGAGTAGGCTTTCTTCTCACCATCATAAGCCTTCCTCTGATCGTCACTCATCTGATCATAGGGAACTTCGATATTCCCTTCACCTTTAGGCACGACATAATCAGCAGAAATGGCCCGGTGCAACCGTGGATCAACCCCATCGATAAATTTTTCAAAACGTGGTTTCCAGAATGGGTAATCTTCCATGGTTAGCAGTCTAGGTACTTTATTTATCCCGCCTTGTTCATTATCCATTATTAAATTACTTAATGCAGTTATAGTTTGTTTGGCAGCCATAGCACTCATGTCATACATTTTAACAAACAAAAGCTCACACTGACTAAGGTACACACGGAGTAGGTTCTCAATACGCACGAGATGACCATACACTACGCACGAACCTAAAGGCTAGGAAAACTGTCACACAGACTCAGGTATGCACGGAATGGAAATTTAGTACGCACGAAATGAATTCAGTACGCACGGGTTAATGACCCACTACGCACGGACAGACACACAAGCTACCGAAGATTCTAGAGTACCAACGACCCACTACGCACGCGCTGAAAATCAATACGCACGTAATGCGAGTCACTTCGCACGGCTAACATTCAACAGTTTAGACCTTTTAATGTAAAAACTTAAACTTTTTGACCCAAAAATGCCCTGTTGACGATAATACGCACGAAGAAACACTTAGAAAACGACAAAACGAAAGCACCTAAATGACCAAAACGACACCTAGATCACGAAACCTAAGGAAAAGTGATCAATCAAAGCACAAGGCTCTGATACCACTTTGTAGGACCGTGGGGGTTCTAAACTAAAACACCCTAAAGCTAGGACTGATCTAGGATGAGAAATAGTGCGGAATATCTATTTCCCAAACCTCCTAAGGATTCTAAGATCTGCTTAGGTGTCCGGCACACAGTTAACACGAAGAACACACAGAGTAGGACGAAGAACAACTCTAAGAACTCACATAGAATGCTTAAGGCTGCCCTTGGATTCGAGATTAACACTAAGTTCGCGATTACCGAGGTTAAACGTACGATTACGAAGGCTCACTAAGGCTTAAGGTCGATTTCCGGTAGTTATATGCGGTTACGGACGATTACCTCACGATTACTCGCGCTAATATGAAGTTAATCAGTATTTATAGTATGGAAAACGCGTTTACCTTAAAAACTTTCACTACGCACGTGATGCAACGCACTGCGCACGTAGCGAGTCCAGTACGCACGTACCCGTTGTTTTAATAATAATTAATTTAACTTTAATCGACCACCTCACCACGCACGTAGTGAGCTCCACTACGCACGTAATGGACTCATCACGCACGTGATGACATTCACACATATTTAAACTTCCAAACACAAATCAACACATGACTAAGTACTTGTAAGCTTAAGACAAACATAAGTAACCACTTAGAATGTATAAACATGCAAACCATTAATCAAAACACATTTGAATTAACATTTCAAGTAAACATGTATGTATTGCATTGATAAGAACTAGGGATTTACAATTATGCACCAACACTCAACACATAGATGATCAAACATAGTGTTCTTTTCATTATCTTCATAGTTAATAAATTTTCCAACCTGATACATAGAAGAAGGATCCCAGTCACGAGAAGTACAAGCTTTAGCAGCTTTCTTCATATCCTCATCAAAGGAACTTGTACATGCTGTGTTGGCCATCAAACTGAACTGAGCTATGAGGACCTCATCTTCATCACTTGAGAGATCTTCCTCAACCCAATCTTCTTCTTCAGCAACCAGCACCCTGTTCTGAGCTTTCTTCTTCTTCTTGTCAAGGACAGCAGCAAGAAGATTCTTATATTTGGCTTCATAATCAATCTTGCTGTCTGAGCTTGAAGAACCCTTGAAGCATGTGTTTCCTTTGGACTTACATTCACTGGCATAGTGACCAGTCTTGCCACAAGAGAAACAACCTTCAGAAGCATTTGGTTTTGACATGGCTCTTTCTTCTTTGAAGGGTTTCCTTTCAAACCTCTTGACACCCTTTCTTTTCAAGAAAGGTTTGAACCTTTTAACCAACATGGCAGCCTGCTCAACAGCAGCTTCAATGCTGTCCATGTTCTCCAGAACTTCATCCCCATCAGCCATTTGCTCTTCATAAGAAGTTTCCTCTTTATCTTCCTCATCACTTGATTCATCCATCACTGCTGCAAAACTCTTAGATCTTGTATCCTTAGATACAAGGGCAGTAATTGGAGCTTTTGCAGCCTCCTTCATATCCTTTGTAGAGAGTTTCCTTTATTTCACTGATTGTTCATGATTCATAAGATTTCCATATAAACCAACCAGTGAAAGACCCTTGATTTTCTCACCATGTTTAAGCACAGTGATAAAATGATCCCAAGATTCTGGGAGAGAGTCTAGAAACTTGTTTACAAGTTCCTTATTGCTTTTGTGAACATCTGCCTTTCTTAAGTCATTAATGAGGCAGTTGAACCTGGTGTAAGTCTGAGTGGGACTTTCACCTTTATGAGCAAAGAAGAACTCATATTCTCTAACCAGAAGGAGTTTCTTATTCTCCTGCACTTCTTCAGTGCCTTCATATGCAACAGTCAAAGTGTCTAGCATCTCTTTTGCAGATTTACAGTTAAGAACTTGATGATAGACATCATTTGGTAGTGCATAGACTAAGGCTGTTCTTGCTTTAACATCAAGATTAACAAGCCTTTTGTCTTCATCAGACCACTGATTTATAGGTTTTATAATCAGTCTTTCAACAGCAGGAGATTCATCAGTTGCTTCAGTTACTTGGATAGTTGAGGAAGGAACATGAGGACCTTCAGTAACAGTTTTAAGCATCACATCATCAAGGCTTGACATATAGAGAAGAACTCTACTCTTCCAGAGAGAGAAGTTCTCTCCATCAAATATAGGACACCTTGTGAGTGAACCATTGTTAGAAGAACCATTAGAGGCAGCAACAGAAGTGGCCATTTTGTAGTGTGGGGTAGAAGCAGTTGAAGAGTAAGAAAAACATGTCTTAGATATGGATTATCTAGCCTGCTCTGATACCAGGTTCCCATGGTTTAGAAGGGGGGATGAATACAAACTTTAGCAAATTAAAATTTAAGAGACACACGGTTTACTTTTATATAATTCTTATTGATGTTAATCAAGAATTACTTGAACTAGATGCGAAAAATCTAAGTTCAATAAAAGGTGGCAACTAATTTTTTCTAACACATAGACAATGCTAATCTTAAACAACTAATGTCTAAGACGTTCAATACATGAACAAGTTTGTTACACTGAAAGTAAAATGCTAACTCTTCTAATTCTCAACTTATGATATTTCAGTGCTTTTCAACGCATACTTAGCATGTTTCCATGCATGAGTATATATAAGCAAGGTGTGTCCGGGATGATGAAGAGAGAAGGAGACAAAGGTACTTGGTTTAATAATATTATAATAGATAAAGTTAGTGGGTGAAAAGTAAGTTAACTTTATACACAAAGTGTGTCAAGGTGAACATACTTTTCAGTAATGAGTGTACCCACTATCTATTATTATATTATTAAACTACTACCTTTATATCTTGGAAAAGTAAACTTCTCCTTTCATGCTTGTGCTTTAATCAACACCATGCTTTCTGAAGATTTGACTTTACCAAGTATGGAGTTGTCAGCCATACTTAACATCATATCTTCGAGATCTTCTTTTCAAGAGTATCTTTCTCCTTTTCCAGGGGATAAAGATCTATCCTTTTTGTATCTTTGTAGATCCAAAAAGTGCTAAGTACTTTTACAAAAGAAAGATCTAAGGCATAATAAGAACAACACATGTTCTGCCTTTGACTTTAAGAAAATATTACATAGAAAAGCTATTAACTGAGATATATAATAAAGACTAAGTTAACGGACACTGAACTACAAATATAATTTTGCTCAGCTAAGGATAAGTGTGAAAGACTCAGCTGACTAGATTTGCTCAGCTGATAATACAAACCAACGCGCAGCTAGTAAACTGATCAAACTAAACTGTCAGCTGTTCCCAAGGGCTCAGCTAGTCATTTTAAGTTGTGTCAGCTTATGAGGAAAAGATTGGATAAGTAATAAATACCTTATCTGTCAAATGGGAGGCACCAGCTGATAACTGTAATTGTGTCAGCTGATCCTTGACTGCTCAGCTGATCTTGAAATCTTCATCAGCTGATGGTTCTAGGTCATCAACTGATCCAGTGTGATTCCTCAGCTGATGCTCTTTGACTGATCTTTTCTTCTCAGCTGATCTTTCTGAAGCTGGTCCTTTGGCTGATACTCAGTGTTCAGCTGACACTATGATTCGTCAGCTGACATTTCTTACTTAGAAATTCTTTAAGTCTCAGATAGAAAAACAACACATGTTTTTTATCAATCTAAGTCCAAAACTGAATATATGGTTTTGTTAACATCAAATCCTATTTTACTTAATAGATAGGTTTGATTAAGGTTTGATATTGCTATCTCACCAACAGATAATATCTGAGGTCCTTGTAGGCATTTTGGATTGTGGGAGAGTTGGAATTAACTTGGACTTGGAGAGTTGAAATTCCTTGGTTGGGATCAGCTGATGATATATCTAGTTGATCAGCTGAAAGAATTTCAAGATTGCAATATGTGGAGACTTTTACTGATGAAGGAATATTTGATATGGAATTAGAGTCCATTGATGTTGAGTCATGATTCACATCATTTAGTAAAAGTGTGGATGGGTTTAAGGTAGGCTGTGCATTGGTTTCATATAGATTAGGAATAGGTTCATCTAAGTCCTCTACATTAGCTGATGGGAGTGGATTAGCTGACACTGGAATATTGTCTTCAGTATGCAGCAAATCATTAAATTCCTCACCCGTAGATTGATTAGTAGAACAGGAAGCAACAAAGTCATTTTCATTAAAACTTACATTGATTGATTCTTTTATGACCTTTGTTATGATTTTGTAGACTCTGTAAGCTTTGGAGAACACAGAGTATCCAACAAACACACCTTTATCAGCTTTAGGTGCAAACTTCTGTAACTGATCTTTTTGGTTTAGAATGAAACACTGACAACCGAAGATGTGCAGAAAGATGATGTTTGGCTTCCTTCCCTTGAGCACTTCATAAGGAGTTTTGTTGTGCCTTTTGATCACAAGGGATCTATTTTGTGTAAAGCAAGCACAACTGGTAGCTTTAGCCTAGAAATTGAATCCTAACCCACTCTCACACAACATGGTTCTTGTAGCTTCAATCAATGTTATGTTTCTTTTTTCAGCTACACCATTCTGTTGTGGATTTCTTAGAGCAGAGAAGTTTTGAGATATTCCTTTCTCGTCACAGAAACCTTCTAAAGTTTGATTTCTGAACTCAGTTCCATGATCACTTTTAAGCATCCTTACCAGATTGCCATTTAGCACTTTCATCTTTATGATAAAGCTTATTATCTCTTCAGCAGCCTCACTCTTTGCTTTAAGGAATATAACCCAAGTATATCTTAAGAATTCATCAACCATAACCAGTGCATACTTACTTTTACCAATACTTGCAGTGGCAATAGGACCAAATAGATCCATGTGCAATATGTAGAAAGGTTCAGAAATTGAGAAGGCTTGCTTAGATGGAAAATATGTCTTGTGCTGCTTTCCCTTTTCACAAGCAGAGCAGCTTAACATACGTCAGTGAAGGCAGTCCTGACACTTGATCACCCTTGCTTAACTTGTTGATATTTTTGAAGTTTAGGTGGGAAAGCCTTTTATGCCATAACCAGTTTGTGTCTGTTACAAATTTTGTGTACAAACAGGTTAACTTAGATGGATCACCAGATGACATATCAAGATTGTATACATCCTTGGTTCTCTTTGCACAAAATACTGTTTTTCCTTCTTTATTTAAAATGGAACCACCTGTCTTAGTAAATAGGACCTTATGATCACCATCACAAAGCTGACTCATGCTGATAAGATTGTACTTAAGCCCTTTAACATATGAAACCTTAGACAAGTTTAAGTTACCATTATGAAGTTCACCATAGCCTTTTGTTTGCCCACAATTGTTGTCACCAAAGGTTACTCTTGGACCCTTTTCCTTCTTGTAGTTACTAAGCAAAGCTTTGCAACCTGTCATGGTTCTTGAACATCCATTGTCAAGATACCATGTGCTAAGACTCTGCATAGATAAGAATGAAAGAATGTTAGTGACACTTAGGGCATCCACAGTTAAGTGGACCTATGTGGATTGCACCTGGCTATCCACTTCATGTTAGGTTGTTTATGAATTAGTGGAACAACTATGTTATCAATATCATACCGCTGTCTTGAGTTACCTTCAACAGAACAATCACTTGCCTTATGCACTTTGCTACCACATTTATAATATTTTTTATTTTTGGAGCATTTAACATGTTTTAGTGATTGCCCATGAGATGTCTTAACAGTCTTTTAATGACTATGGGTCATCAGCTGATTAATTTGACCATTCAGCTATTGCAGCTGATTCTATAAGCTAAAAAGGTCTTTGTTTACAGTCACCCTTGGCTGACCCTTAGTTAAAAGGAGTTTTTAATCAACCTTGGGTGTGGCAGACTTAGACTTTATGTGAATATTAAGTCCTTTTCTCTTGGTTTCTCCAATTAAAAGAGTTTGAAGTGATTCTTGTTCAGCTGAGCAATTAGCAGAGGATCCATAATCAGCTGACAGGCTATCAGTTGAGCATTTATCATCTACTTGTTGATTAGCTGATGTAGGATCATCAGCTAATGTAAAGTCAGTCAGTTGAGTACCTAAATTTAATGCATCAGCTTTCAAGGTTTGACAACATAATGTCTCTTTGGTATCAACTAATGATTCCTTTCCTTTACTAACCTCTTTAGAAGGGAAAGATGAGTTTCTATTTTTTTTAAAGGAGGTGAAGGAGGATTGAAGACTATCCATCTTTTGAGAGATAGATTGTAAGTTTTGTAGTATTTAAGATGGAAAACCAATATCAGGAATGGTGTGTGGTCCCTCACTTAGACTTTGGTGTAAAAGCCTAAGATCACTGGGAACAGATTGTGTGCCTTGTACTAATGATTGATTTATACCACTAGTATTGAAAGGCAGTGAAGTAGGATGTGTAGGAAGTGAATCAATTGTAGGTACAAGAATGTGAGGTTGAGTTGGGGCTAAAGTCAATTGGGTTCCCCTGAGTACATCAACAAGCTGTTGTAAGCTTGTTGAGGGTATAGGCTGACTCAATATAAGGTAAGACACAGCGTGACCTTGGGTAGAGGTATGTCTTTCAATGGCATCACCCTGTTGGGAGGGTGACCCAGATTGCAGGAGTCCCATTTGTACAGACACATCTAGTTGGGAAGATGCACCTACTGGTTAAGGGTTATCCGTTAGTTTGTTAGCAGATTAGGATAAGTTCTAGTTTGTTAGGATATGTAGGAACAGGATCATAAATACTTATCTCCTGATAAGTTTAGAGGTATGAGTGTCAGACTCTAATCTCACCTCAACCTATTGATCCTATGTGTTACAAATCTTGATACATCGTTTGTAAGTTCAACATAATCAAGAAATTCATAGATTGCCAACATTGTTCGTGTGTTCGATCTTCACATTTGTTGTGAAGTTGGTAAGTATTCAATCTGTGAATAAATCCCATTAAGAGAGTCAGTTATTATCTATAATCATAAGTTGGTTATAGATATCAAAGTTTGAGAGATATATAAATTTGATTAAAATTAGGTGTTTACATATCAAGTGTTCCTTACTTGATTGTTCCTGTAATCATCTTCTTATTAATGAAAGCATTCAATTTCATTTGTTTGATGTGTGTTAACACTTTTTATTGATTTGTTCAATTTTCCGCTGAAAGTGTATTCAACCCCCCGTCTTCTACACATTACTTGCTTGTTGATAGTCTCACCAAGGAACCAACAACATGTATCAGAGCTGGCTGAACTATTCATAAGTTGAAGTTGAAGATTCTGAGAAAGTATAATATGTCAATAAGCAACAATTCTTCAAAATTTCATCAGATGGCTGTTAAAGGATGTCCCGTATTTGATGAATCTGATTTTCCTATGTGGAAATTCAGAGCCATGCTTTTCCTTAAGTCCATTGACACCAGAATGTATGATGTCATAACTCGTGGACCAATTATCCCCAACATTTCTGCTGATGTTGGTGATAAGTCCACTGAGAAGACAGAAAAGGAATTCAAGAAGCCTTTGGCATCCTGTACGGATGAGGATTGGAAATTATATTCCCTGGAGGACAAAGCAAAGAGTGTTCTGGCAAATGCCCTGACCAATGAGATCTTGCATACTGTGCTGGGTGTCAAACTGCAAAAGAGATCTGGTCAAGCAGCAAAAGAGGAAACATCTTAACAGATCATATGAAAACTTCTTTGCTATGAAGAATGAAACCTTGCCTGATTTGTTTACAAGGTTTCACTGCTGGATTAATGACCTGCTACGTGTAGGCATTAAAAAGGATGTAGCTGACCTAGTGCTGAAATTTCTGGATGTGTTACCAGAGAAATTCAATGAAGTGACTGTAGCACTAAGGGGCGGAGGTACATTACACATGTATAATCTACAATCCATATATGGGTTCTTTCTTAATCATGAACATATCACAGAACACAAGAAATCTTCTCAACAACAAATGAAGGACTCACTTGATACACATGAAACTGCATTAGTTGCAGAGAGGAAGAAAAAGAGTTCAAAAGCCTTCATTGCTGAATCTAAGACCGAGTCAGACTCTCAAGCTGACCACTCAGACTCAGAACCAAGTGATACTGATGATGTTCATACTATCAATGAACAAATGGCTATGCTTGCCAGAAGAATGAGAAGAATTCAAAGGAGAAAAGGAAGATCTGACAGGGGCAAAGGAAAGAGTTCTTTTGATCCTAAGAAAGCTGCGTGCTACAACTGTCAGAAGAAGGGACACATTGCTGCTGAGTGCAGAATGAAGAAGGATGAAACAGCTTCAGTAGCTGACAAGAATGCTTACAGGGCTGATAAGTATAAAAAGAAATATACTCATCTCAAGAAAGGAAAGCCTGAAGACAAGTCCAATGCAAAAAGACTTTATGCTGAAACTTGGGATACAGAATCATCTACCTCAGATGATGATGACAAGTGTATGATGGCTCAAGAAGATGAAGAGTTTGAATTAGATGAAGTGGATTATGGTTTGTCTGAATCAACTTTTGAAGCTGACATGAAGGAGGCTGAAGAAAACAGTAAACTAAGTGACTGAGATCCGTCCTCCATATACAAGGTTAATAATTTTAACTCTTACACCGATGAAGAAAAAAGTCTTACATTTGGTTATTTGTTAAACGATTTTAAGACCAGCCTTAAGTCTTAAGTTGACCTCAAAGCTAAAATCACTAAGCTCAAGAATGAGATTAAGGAAAATCAAACTCTCATTACTGCTGATAAGAAAGCACAATGTGATCTTGAATGTCAAAGACACATTAATAAACTTCTAAGTGAAGAACTTCAGGAAGCTAAGGATAAAGCTGACCAACTTCAGAAGGTCACTGAATCCTGGTGTAAGTCATCAAGGCTTGCCGAACAGTTCATCAACCAGCAGATCCCTAAATAGGTAAAGGCTGTACTTGGAGGTGACTATCAATCCAAAGCTAATGCAGCTGATGATGAAAAGATAGCAAGTACAGATTCTGAGGAAGATAGACAACTGATTGAGTCTCAGAAGTCAGCCTAAAAAAAGAGACATGATCCAAGACTAAAATACAATAAGTTTTTAAAGGCAAATAATCATGGAAATGAGTATTCAGCTTCTAAACAGCATAGTAAGTCTGTGCTTGACAGATTAGGTGCTCAGCTTATTCAAAGAACATCTGTTATTGAAAGGTTGAATCCAAACCCTTTCAAAAGACAGTACGCTCTATCTTGTTCATAGAGAAGTTTCAAGAATAGGAAGACAACTGTAAGTCAGAGGTCATATCATAACAATGGTAAGTCTAAAGTTGTTGAAATTGGTAAGTCTAAAGTTGTTGAAATTAGTCAAACTTCTGTTCAAAAGGATAATAAACCTAGACATGGCAAAGGTATGTCCAAAGGCAATGAGTATCAGGTGAATTAGCTTGCAAAGAAAGTTGAGAATTTATCCACAACCTATAATCCTAAAACTAAGAGTAAGTTCTCTAAAGGATTATCGGATAATCTACCTCCTGTAGTCATTGGTAGAAGGAAGTGCTACAACTATGGAGGTAGAAGACATGAGGCCAAGGACTGTGATAGTGAAATCTTAAGGCCTGAAAAGGAACAAGCTAATCAGCCTACACATGACTTAACACCTGCTCAAACTGACCAGTCAGTTCCACAAGATGAAACTGCTAAGTGCTCATCATCTGAACCTACTACAAAGTGGGTTCCCAAACAAAACTAATATGTTTAGTTTTTTTTTCATGTGGAGGGTTCAAGTAAATGGTACTTGGACAGTGGATACTCAAGGCACAAGACAGGGTGGAAATTACTTCTAAATGAATTCCAGGAAAATGAAGGTCCTAAAGTAACATTTGGTGATAACTCCCATGGAAAAACTAAAGGATATGGGAAGATACATGCTGGCAAGTTGACTTTTCATAAAGTTGCATATGTTAAAGGTCTTAAACAAAATCTGATAAGTATTAGTTAATTGTGTGATGAAGACAATGCTGTTACTTTTAGGAAGAAAGCAGGAACAATATACAATGGAAAGGGTATGCCAGTGCTAATAGAAAAAAGAGAAAGAGATGTGTATCTAATTGATCTCAATTCTGCCCATCACTATACTGAAACCTGATTATATTCCTATTATGTTTCTAAGCTGAGTTGGCTGTGACATAAAAGGTTGTCACATTTAAATTTCAAGAATATAAATATGCTATCGAATAAAGAGTTAGTCTCTGGATTGCCAAAGATCACATTTGTCAAAGACAAATTGTGCTCAGCTTGTGGACAAGGGAAACATCACAAAGGGTCCTTCAAATCAAAGAAATGTTTTTCAATAACAGACCCACTGCATATGTTGCATATGGATCTGTTTGAACCCATAAGTACTCCAAGCCTAAGTGGCAAGAAGTACACCCCTGTGATAGTAGATGAGTTCTCTAGATTCACCTGGGTAATATTCCTTAAAGCCAAAAGTGAAGCTACCCTGGAGATAATAAGTTTTATCAAATAGGAAGAGTTGGAAAAAGTTAAGTCTGTCAAGCAACTCAGAAGTGATCATGGGACTGAGTTTAGAAACTCAACCCTAGAAGGCTTTTGTGAACAAAATGGAATATTACAAAATTTCTCCTCAGTAAGAACTCCTCAACAAAATGGAGTTGCTAAAAGGAGAAACAAACCCTTTATTGAGGCCGCTAGAACAATGTTGTGTGAGGCAGGATTGAACTCTATTTCTAGGATAAGCTATCTGTACAACATGTTATACCCAAAATAGATCAATCACAGTCAAAAGACATGGCAAAACTACATATGAAATGTATAAATCAAGAAAACCCAATATAGGTTACTTCCATGTCTTTGGTTCAAAATGTTGTGTGCTGAATAAAAGAGATCAGCTCTATAAGTTGGAACCTAAAGCTGATCCTGGAATTTTTGTTGGTTATTCCTCAATCTCCAAGTCATACAAAGTGTATAACTCAAGGAGAAAGGCTATAGAAGAATCAATTCTTGTCTCATTTGATGAAGACAGTATTGATCAAGCTGACAAAAGTCAGGCTAACTCAGTCTATCTGAGTGAGCTTGAAAAGCCGGATGAAACCTCAATGTCAAATCCTATGTATGTCATAGGTGATGACAGTGATGAAGATGTATGTACGTCTAAGAAATCATCACAAGCTCCAAGAAACTCTCAAGCTAAGTAAGATGATGAGTTCATTAACCCTTTTTGAGTTAATATTACTTAGACCGAAGATCTTAGTGATCAACAGTTTGATGAAAATGCTACAATTGAGACTGATAATGTAGGTTCACCTCATAGTCCTCAATATCACTCAAGTCCAGAACTACAATCTCCTACTGCAACATTTAAGTTCCTCAAAAATCATCTTCAAGACTAAGTGATTGGTAATATTCAAGAAAGAGTGATTACCAGGTCTAAGGCAACAGCAAACTATGTTACTTACTTTGGTTTCCTATCTCAAATGAAACCAAAGAAGACTGAAGAACCCTTAGAGAATGAGGACTGGATTGAAGCTATGTAAGAGGAATTAAATGAGTTTGAGAGAAACAAGGTGTGGAGTCTTGTCCCAGCCCCCAAAGATCATACGATTTATAGGCACTAAGTGGGTCTATAGAAACAAAATGGACAAGGATGTAGTGATTGTTAGCAATAAAGCCAGGCTGGTGGCATAAGGATATTGACAAGAAGAATGAATCGATTATGATGAGACATTTTCCCCTGTTGCTAGAATTGAAGCAATTAGGCTGTTCTTAGCTTATGCAGCATATAAAGACTTCAAAGTCTATCAAATGGATGTGAAAAGTGCTTTCATAAATGGAAAACTTCAGGAGGAAGTCTATGTGAAACAACCTTCTTGCTTTGTCAGTTCAAAGTATCCACATCATGTCTATAAGTTAGACAATGCTTTGTATGGTCTTAAACAAGCTTCAAGAGCTTGGTATGACACACTGTCCAAATATCTACTATCAATAGACTTTACCAAAGGTAGTATTGATAAGACATTCTTTATTAAAAAGAGCAAAGGACAGGTGATTCTTGTACAAATCTATATGGATGACATTATCTTTGGATCTACAAATGAATCTCTGTGTGATTGGTTCTCCAAAGCTATGCCAAAAAGGTACAAGATGAGCATGATGGGTTAAATGACATACTTCCTAGGCTTACAGATTCAACAAAAGGCTGATGGAATATTCATTAATCAAAGCAAGTATGTTCTTGATTTGATAAAAAAAATATGGTTTTGATTCTAGTTCAACCATGAAAACACCCATGTCACCAGCTATCAAGCTGAGCAAAGACTTAGATGGAAAGTCTGTATGTCAGTCTACCTATAGAGGAATGATAGGTTCATTACTCTATTTGACAGCTAGTAGACCTGATATCATGTTTGCTATATGTGTTTGTGCAAGATATTAGGGTGATCCTAAGGAATCACATCTTCAAGCTGTGAAAAGGATCTTTAGGTACCTTAAAGGTACACCAAATCTAGGTCTTTAGTATCCAAAGGACTTTAGCTTTAAGTTATTTGGATTTTCAGATGTTGATTATACTGGGTACAAATTAGATAAAAAATCTACAACTTGAGGATGTCAAATGCTTTGAGGGAAATTAGTAAGCTGCACTAGTAAGAAACAGAACTCAGTGGCTACTTCAACTGCTGAAGCTGAGTATGTTGCTGCAGGAAGTTGTTGTGCTCTATCATGTAGATGTATGATCAGCTTCAAGACGTTGCTCTGAATTTTAGGAAAACTCCTTAAGAGGCTCACTACATAACATTGTTATAGCCCTTCCGGAACACAAATCCACTAGCCGCTAAGGGCGAGGGCCTGCTCTCACTCCGCTCACCTCCTACTTGAATCGTATATTTTGAATACCAACTAATCAAATTCTATTCCTTGTTATCTTCTGTGATACCCAAAGTGCAATAGCAATCACATATAATCCAGTCTTCCACTCAAGAACCAAGCATATAGAAATTAGACATCACTTCATAAGAGACATCGTAGAAAAAGGTAAAGTTGATATAAATTTTATCTCCACAGATGATCAGTTAGCAGATATTTTTACCAAACATCTTGATGAGAAAAGGTTTTTCTATCTGCTAAGTAAGTTGGGTATGCTCAACCCCTAGATAAGTTTCTAAAACTGAGTTTCAGCTTGACGAAGACTATGTGTCTTAAGCTTAATTTATAGTTTATAGGTATGTCTTCATAAACTGTTCACTTGGTCAAGCTGAGTGATATGTTCACACGTTTGGTGTGTTTCAAACAGGTTTTACCTACTAAGTGTGGTTGAAATATTAATTTGAGTCAGTCTCAAATAAAAATGACTAAGTGTCATTGATTCTGAGCTGTGTGCTCCACTCAAGCTGAGTATCAATCTCAAGCTGAATGCACAAATCAAGCTGAGTGCTTGACTAATGCTGAGTGATAAGTTTACTCAGCTTGGTATGTCCAAACCATGTTTTAATTACTATGTGCTATTAATTCATGCGCAATATCTTTGAGTCAGTCTCAAATTACGTGTTATACCGATTATGTATTGGTGTAATACAACAATGTAAATAATATTTTTGTAAGTCAAGAATATTATTTTACAAACTTATCCGTTGGGATATGATGTGTTTCATCTCGATTACTGTTACATTTATCTGTAAGTTTGTTAGAGTAACGGATAAATAGGGATTTCCAACAGTAACTTTTCTCTCTCCTAAAAAAGGTATTGTAACAGAAATTCAGAAGTTTACGCCTACTTGACTTCTGATATACTCACTATACCTTCTACAAACCACATATTTTCTAAGTGCAATTCATCGTTCACTCGAATTTCAAACCCTAATCGCTTAGTGCGACTTGTGCATTTATTCAGTGTGAATCGAAATTTCTTTACGATCGACGGAACCGTTCAAACTCTAAGTGATAGAATGGTAAGGGGTGTTGCCTTCAAAAACAACAGATTGCCGTTGATTATAATAAAAAATCAACGAGCTTGTCTCGCAATCCCTGAACGCAAAAGAAACAGGGGATATGAAGTGTGGGTGGATTATATCTGCAATTGCCCATTGGCATTCATTTTCACTTGAGCACCGATTCATGTGGATCCTCAGCACTGACTAGAGTTCTGGTACACATGTGTTTTCGACCAGGACAGAGGCGAAATCAGAGGCACGGTGCTGAATGGAGAGAGAACCATTGTTCTCAAAGTTCAATGGCTAAGGGAGGTTCTTCAACATGCTCCAAACGATATGTTCGAGCCTGCTGTGACGAGACAGGTGGCAAGGTCAGTCCTACCCAGAATGGGTCACCCACAAATAGATGGTGTAATAAAAAAGGCCACCTTTCCAACCGGATGGGGTTTTATGGGATCCACAGTGATTCATTCACTTGGAACCAAGGTTGGAGGATTGAACCAAGTAAATGAGTTTGAGATGCATCTTCTCTACAACATTTACTTTGCACGCAATATGGATTATGCACTGCTCATCTTCAACAAACTCAAGGTCCAAGTGATGAAGACCACAAGTTATCTTCATATACCTTTTATCAGGTACCTGTCCTTAGCATTTGAAGCTGAGCTAGGGACTGCATTGTATAAAGCTGGTCAGGATATGTTTCTCACACCAGCACTCAGCTCTAAGATGTTCAACAACGACATATTTCCAGAGCAAGAAGGCCTCAGTAAGTCTATGCAATGGATAGCTAATAGAGCTTCTTCTGAAAGTGGAGCTGAGGGGTCTACTCAAGGGGGAGCAGCTCAAGCTGACCCAGAGGTTCGAGGTGAGCACTCTGCTCAAGCCGAGCCAGCAAATCTTTAAGCTGCACCAGGTACGACTTCTCTACTTTCTTCTTCTTCTAAGTTTTCTCCATCATCATTTGGAGATAAGGCTGTGGTAAACCCAACCCAGTCTAATCCATCTACTCCACCTTCCATTCAAATCCAATCTGAAGCCAACCTTGGTGTGCCCACTGCTACCAAGGAAAACATCCAAACCTATATTAGAAAAATTGCCAAAGGTAGTGCCACAACTAAAGGTACCACTGGAACTGAAATCACATTGATTCCTACACTAGCAGGAGTTGAGGGGGAGACACCTACTCTTCAGGTGCCAACTTCAAGGCTCATTCAAGTACAACAGCCTAACGTGGGTGTGGTGTCTTCTCAGGCCACACTTACTCGAGCCATAGGATAGCCTACTACTGTGCCTGAGCAGACACACTCATGTAACATTGAAATTATGACCAATCCCCAGGGTGAATCACCCCCCACTCACCATATACGCCAACCACCTACTCAAACTCTTCACGTTTTGAGCCCAATTACTTCTATTCACTTCTCACACTCTACAACACGATTTGTCAATGATTAATCTCAATACCAAGGTGAATTACAGTGTCCAACATCTGGTGTATATAACTTTGAGGGTATACACCAACCCGTGGATGATGCACCCAAGTTCCAACCTTCTCAAGCTGCCTTAGATGACCTATTAAATATTATTAAAAGTCAGTTTGAAATATTGCATCTCAAGAGAAGAAAGACCAAGAAGCATATGTTGCTAATATTGGATTCACTGGATGAAGAGGTGCTGAGACTGAAATCTGCAATGGCAGCTCTAACACAAACTTCGACCCCTATTAATGATGACAAAAAGGGGGAGAAGGTTCAAGAGGCTGAAGCTGGTTCAGTTCAAGCTGAGGCTCTGTTACTTGTTTCTAAAGGAGCAGAAAAGCCACATCTGATTAGGGGGAGGAAGAGATAGAATCTGAAGCTGAGCTTACTGAAAAAGCTAAAGGAAAAATACCTCAAGTAATCAGCTCAGAGGATTCAGAACCCCCAAAGTAGAAAAGAAGAAAAATGATTCTTGGTGAATCAGACTCAGATGAAGACTTTGCAGATGGCATGACTTTGAAGGAAAGAGCTTCTCTGATAGCAACTAGATGGTTAGAATAACAAGATGCTGACCAGCTTAGGATGTCTGTGGATGAACTAAAAAGAAGAGAAATAAATATACAAGTTGAGTTAGCAAATATTCAGACTGAGAAAGAAGCAAGGGAGCAGGCTTGGGCTGAACAGATAAGAAAGCAGAATGAGGAATTAGCAAGACTTAAACTGCCTATAGAGCCAAAGGAAGAAGACATAACTCAGTGTTATGTCAAGACACACTTCTCCTCTCAAATCAAAACACTTAAGCTGAGCACAGTCCAAGGGATCGTAATTCAAGAGTTGGTCCTAGAAAATGGTGAAACTCATTATGCAGATGGAAAAGTCCTCTGCTAGAAATCAAGTAAAAGATGAGATATTAAGGCTGCTAACAAGAGTTGATGCACTCGAAATCATACCCAGATCTGAGATCAGAACCCTACTTACCTCCTTTCACAAAGTTGGGAAGAAAAAGTTATCAAAGGCAGCTAGACTAGCAAAGAGAAACAAGTACGATCTGGATCTTCCTGAAGGCATGGAGTTTAAAGAGAACACTTATGTTGAAAACCCGCATAATGGATTTATGTACTTGGACAGTAATGGTGAACAATGCTTCCAGGCTGCTGCATCACTGTATATATGTGGGGTAGCTCAGGTATTGTCTCTGAGATTACTAGTGGAGAAAACTAAACAAAATGGCAGGTTCAGATATAAACTAAACAGAGCTATCAGATCATAACAGGGTGAAATTCAACACTTGCCAAATCTGAAAGAACTTCTTGAAGAAATTAACAAGGAGATCAAAGAGTTTGAAGAGTTACATCTTGAATAGATTAGTTCTATATGTAATTATTAGATTAGTTCTAATAATTTGTAAGCACTAAGTGTGCATGATCTAAGTGATCAAAATTTTGTATTCTGATCTGTTAAATTTAATGAATACAAGTATTGGTTTGATATGTTCAACTGTTTATGATATGTTCATAGTTATTAGTCTGATGAGTTCAGCTTGAATGAACAATTTGATTAGTTCTTGTTCATTAATGTGATTGGTTGGTATGTTCAACTTATATATGATAAGTTCAATTAAATTTGATAAGTTCAATTAATATTTGATAAGTTCAAAATTAAAAATCTTAGTAAGTTTAAGGTTTAAAACATAATTTTGTTCAAGAAACTTAAGAACTGTTTGATGGTTTGTCATCATCAAATAGGGGGAGTTTGTTGGTCAAACGATCTCATCAGTTGAGATTTGATGAGACAAAGTTAAGTTTGTAAGATATGTCCTAAATACAACTTAAACAGAATTATGAAGCTTGATCAGACTGAGCACTTATAGTATTTCAGATTGAGCATAAGCTGAGTATAAGTTCATTACGTTTGATAAGCTGTGTGTGCCACCTAAGGTATAGGTTGGGTATTCAGCTTGTTGCGTTTCGAGCTGAGTGACTTAGCTTATAGACTGAGTCAGCTCAACATAGTTTCTAAGTAAGTTCTAGCTAACTCTCATGACTTCTAAGGATGAGTTAGTCGTTATACATGTTAGTACATGTTTGATTTCGGGTTTGTCCTCGAAGAAGTCAGCTTGATGAGTTTCAAACTGAGTAACTCAGCCCGACTAAAGAAGTCAGTTAAGAGAATTTAAATACGTTTTAAATTCCTTTTACTCTCTATATCTACGACATGGATAAGAAGATTCCAGAATCAAGATTGAAGATTGAAGAATCAAGATAAAAGATTCAAGATTCAAGATTCCGGGTTATCCGTTAGTTTGTTAGCAGATTAGGATAAGTTCTAGTTTGTTAGGATCCGTAGGAACAGGATCATAAATACTTATCTCCTGATAAATTTAGAGGTATGAGTGTCAGACTCTAATCTCACCTCAACCTATTGATCGTATGTGTTACAAATCTTGATACATCGTTTGTAAGTTCAACGTGATCAAGAAATTCACAGATTGCCAACATTGTCCGTGTGTTCGATCTTCACGTTTATTGTGAAGTTGGTAAGTATTCAATCTGTGAATAAATCCTGTTTAGAGAGTCAGTCTGTATCTATAATTATAAGTTGATTATAGATAGCAAAGTTTGAGTGATTGAGAGATTTTATTTATATTAGGTGTTTACATATCAAATGTCACTTACTTGATTGTTCCTGTAATCATCTTCTTATTAATGAAAGCATTCGATTTCATGTAGTTTTATGTATGTTAACACTTTTTATTAATTTGTTCAATTTTCCGCAGAAAATGTATTCAACCCCCCCTTCTACGCATTACTTGCTTGTTGATACTCTCTCCAATGGACCAAAAATATCTCTATTGACCTTGAATCTATATGGGTGACAGTGGGAGTAGAACTAGTGACTATTGGAACTGCGCTAGATCTTGGCGGTTGTGGTGGTGTTACAACTGGAATTGAGGATGGGCTCTCACTGGTGAACCCCATAAGTGTACCAAACTCTACAACAAGATTTGCAACTAAAAACAGAAGAGAAAGAGAAGTTATACCCTTGATGTCTCTGGATTGTTGGATGCTATTCTCCAAGCTTGAACTCCTCTTCCTTGGCTATCGAAATCCACCCCAAGAGATTGTGTGATCCAAGTGTACTAGAACTCCAAAGTATCCTTCTCTTGATGAAGATAATATTCTGGAACAACAACCCAAATATCTCTTCAGGAAACTCTCTATTCTCTCTCACTTTTCTTCTCTTAGACAACTCTCAATTTTCTAAGTGATTTTCTCTTCATGTAAGCAAGAAGCAAGAGATTGTTAGATGCATGTATTTATAAACCCCAAGATGCTTCCTGAACTCCCCAAAGTCAGCCCAAAGATAATCATGAAGATACACATGCATTGGTGGAGAGTGGAGGTGAAAAGAACAAAGTTGTTTCTGTCAGGCAGGGTTAGCGCAGCCAATAGCCCACGCTTAGCGCCGCTAAACACTTAAGGTTAACGCCGCTAACGCGGCTGAGTTAGCGACGTCTGGGTTAGTGTCGCTAACCCCTTCCAGGAAACCAACTATCATTATTTATCCTTTCTCACCCTTATCTTTTAGGTTGTTGTCAGGATCAACCCCTGTCGTGTGACCCGATAGGCCCAAACGTCATCAGCAGCGATCATTTTTCGTACGTGTGTCAGTGGGCATATTCCAACAAACTCCCACTTGCACATAACTCACCTTACCTAATACATCACAGACAGAGAGCCGCCTCTAGTAAGGAATCTCTGCCTCCAAGTCAGTACGGGTTTTGTCTTCAGCACAAAAACCAATCTGCAGCCCATGTGAAAAGGTCCTATTGATAAGTGATCAAACATCCCTTTGTTCACAATTATGTTTCTCGATCTAGATTGGTGGTGACCAAAATATACAAGTTGCAATCAATCATAAATTATTGCAAGCTTTGAGCATGGGCATGCATTTTGGTGTCAGCGACCAATCATCGAGGGGACCAAGGATATCTCTCTAAACAGAGGAACAAATTCCTTTGACTTACACTTCCCACCACAGTGATCATACCCTGTCCAATTACTCCCTTTATAACAGCCAGTTACGGACTGCGTTTGAAAGCAACTAGAACAAAGCAAACCAAAATGATGCTGCCACGTGCATCTCCAGTTTGAGGATGAACTGATATTATCATCCTGATTTACTCATGACATGTACCATAAAGTAAAATCAGGTGTGGGTCGTCCAGTCACTTGAAACACTTTCAAGTACAGGCGAAGAATTGCGTCCCCATATCCCAATCCCCATTGGACACATGACCAATTACTTCCCTCAGTCTTAGTTCATACTTCCTCCCGAGAAGAATGACCAACTGCGGACATTTAGAATGCAAGCACATTCAGGGAAGAGCAAAACATGCTATGTTGGAACACAGTAAAGATTTAAAGAAATACCCGCAACTTGCGTATTACTAAATCTTATTTAATAATCGATAAATACAATTAATACAATACTTCTTCATGTTCCCAAAAGGGGAAATACATCTAATATACTAACCAAATACATAATCAAACCAAATCACTAGCAAATCTAATCCCAATAGTACGTGTATGAGCATCGTGATTTGCTTGCGATAATGGTTTGGTAAACGGATCCGCCATATTGCTATCCGTGTGTACACTGCTGATGACAATGTCTCCACAATGGACCACGTCCCGGATGTAATGATACTTCCACGGAATATGCCTCGTGCGTCGGTGAGACCTTGGTTCCTTTGCTAGAGTAACCGCACCCTCGTTGTCACAAAACACATCAACAGGGTTGGAAATACTAGGAACCACTCCCAGATCTTGAATGAACTTCCTCATCCATACAACCTCCTTCGCAGCTTCACTGGCCGCAATATACTCTGACTCAGTACTAGAATCGGCCACAGTGTCTTGCTTGGAGTTTCTCCAGGATATAACACCACCATTGAGCAGGAACACAAACCCCGATTGAGATCGGCAGTCGTCCCGATCGGTTTAGAAGCTAGCATCGGAGTAACCAGTAACCCGTAGCTCTTTCGCACCTCCATACACTAAGAACATCTCCTTTGTCCTCCGAAGATACTTGAGAATGTTCTTCACTGCCATCCAATGTGCCTCACCAGGGTTTGCTTGAAATCTGCTTGTCATACTCAATGCACAAGATATATCAGGCCTAGTACATAACATGGCGTACATGATCGAGCCAATTGCCGAAGCATATGGAACTCGCCTCATTACTTCCCGTTCCTCAGGGGAACTCGGGCTTTGAGCTTTGATCAACACTAATCCATGTGACATAGGTATGAACCCCTTCTTGGAATCCTCCATCCTAAATCTCTTTAACACCTTGTCAATGTTCGTACTCTGGCTCAATCCGATCAACCTGCGGGATCTATCTCTATAGATTTTAATCCCAAGAATGTAAGCCGCATCCCTAAGATCTTTCATTAAGAAACAACTCCCTAGCAAGGCTTTTACCCATTGCAAATTTGGGACGTCATTCCCAATAAGTAGAATATCATCTATATAAAGAACTAGGAATACACCTACGCTCCCACTATCTCTAATGTAAACGCATGGTTCATCCTTGCTCTTAGAGAAGCCAAACTCTTTGATGGACTTCTTAAGCTTAGGTTCCAGCTCCGAGAGGCTTGCTTAAGCCCATAAATGGACTTCTTAAGCTTACAGACTTTATCCGGGAACTCTGGATGAACAAAACCCTCAGGCTGTGTCATATACACATCCTCTGAAAGTGTTCCATTAAGGAACACGGTCTTGACGTCCATTTGCCAAATCTCATAATCATGAAATGCGGCAATGGCCAAAAGTATCCGGATAGACTTCATCATAGCCACCAGGGAAAATGTTTCCTCATAGTGTACACCATGAGGTTGAGTAAAACCCTTAGCCACCAGTCGTGCCTTGAAGGTGTCTACCTCACCATCCATGCCGATCTTCTTCTTGAAGACCCACTTGCACCCTACGGGTTTACACCCCGGCACGGCATCAACCAAGTCCCAGACTTGATTATCCGACATGGATTCAATCTCGGATTCCATTCCTTCTTTCCACTTGGTAGACTCAGGGCCCACCATAGCGTCCTGGTATTTGGTTGGCTCATCAGAGACCACTACCATGTCGGTGCCCTCAGATATGTAAAAACCATATCTCTCTGGCTCATGCCAAATTCTGCCAGATCTTCTAATAGGCAATGGGTTTACATCATCTCCAGCATCATCATGCTGAGAATCAACCCTCTCTGGTTGTGAGCTAGTCCCAACATCAGGTTCTACATTGGCAGTCTCTTGAATTTCTTCAAGATCAACCTTTCTCCCACTAGCGTCTTTGGATAGCAGTTCCCTCTCAAGGAACATTGCCCTTCGAGCAACAAATACCTTGTTCTCCGAAGGTTTGTAAAACAAATATCCCATAGACCCAGTAGGATAACCAATGAAAAAGCACCTTTCGGCCCTGGGCTCCAATTTGTCCTCAACTTCACGCCTCACGTAGGCAGGACAACCCCAAACCTTTAAATATGAAATGGATGGAACCTTTCCATGTTACATCTAATACGGTGTTTTCTTAACCTTCTTTGTTGGTACAAGGTTAAGGATTCTACCGGCCGTTTCGATCGCATATCCCCAAAATGTAACGGGAACGTCCGCACGAACCATCATAGACCGAACCATATCTAACAATGTCCGGTTCCTCCTCTCGGCGACACCATTTAATTGTGGCGTCCAAGGAGGGGTTAATTGCGAGATAATCCCACAACCCCTTAGATGTTCACGGAACTCGAAACTAAGATACTCACCGCCTCTATCAGATAGTAGCATCTTAATCCTTATCCCTAGTTGATTCTCTACCTCGTTTTGGAAAGTCTTAAACACCTCAAAGGTATCCGACTTTTGTCTCACCAAGTAGACATACCCGTATCGACTATGAAGGGTGCTTTGGTCATCTTGCCCAATACACAAGATTCACATACTTCATTAGACCCGTGGTCAAATGATTCCAAGATTCCATCCGCTTGGAGCTTGGCGATGCGTTTCTTGTTTATGTGGCCTAACCGACCATGCCATAGAGATAACTTATCCAAAACACTTTTGGATCCCGAATCAACATTCATGATTGATCTATTGTTTTGCAAGCTTATGCTTGTCTCATATATGCCATGACATGGAAATGCTTTAAAATAAAAGACATGATATTTGTAACATAATATGCTACCATTCTCAAATTTAAAGTTAAAACCATCGTCATACAAGGCATATAAAGAAATAATGTTTCTTGCCACGCAGGGTTCAAAAGATACATTTAATAAAACAATAGATAAGCCGGAAGGAAAGGCGAGCTCCACACTCCCAATCTTCTCAACCGGGACAACCGCCTTGTTTCACATGATGAGATCTAGCTCTCCATCAACCAAGTCCCTACTTCTTCTTAGTACCTGCACATGATGAGTACCTGCACAAACGTGAGTACCACACCCGCTGTCTAAAACCCAGGCATTAGAAGTAGAAGTGTTATGGAGTTCAATCATTTACGTACCAGAGGCAGTGGCACCTTTAGCTCGAAGCTTCTTGAGATCCTCCGTATACTTGGGGCAACTACGCCGGTAATGTCCCTTCTCCCTGTAGAAGTAGCAGGTTGCCTCTTCCGGCGAGGTGGCAGCGGGAGCCACTTGCTCCCCTTTGGCTCCGGGGTTGGGTTAGGTTTGGGCTTCGGCCCTAGGGCCTTGGCCTTCCCCTTTCCTTTGAACATGTCCTTCAGCTGAGATATCATGTCCTTCAGCTGAGATTTCATCTCAAACGTACTCCTTTTCTCGAATTGCCTTTGGAATTCGGGACTCATGGTCGTTAGCATTAGGCAAGTTACGTAGTTTGTGTCCTTGAGGCGCTTTTCATACGCCTCTCGGACGGCCCTCGCCGCGTTGGTAGCAGGAGGTTCCGGAAGAGGTGACTCAAGCACCTCTAGCTTCATTTCATGGCGAAGGAAAATTCTCAAAGTCCTATGCCAATCCATAAAGTTTGGCCCCGTGAGTTTTTCCTTCTCCAAAAATGGACGAAGTGACATGTTAGTGGTGTTGGTGTTGCTAGTAGATGCCATCTACAAGCAAATTACGAAATTTTGGTCAGTTATGATGTATTAAATCCTTGTTAAAATAATTACCCACTTGTTATAAAACAAATTAAATTAACAAGGGCTAAGAACCTCAAAATACCCTAATCCATGACGGGTTTTCCGCGGATCACTTCATAGAGCTATTTTAGGCCGGTAAACTCTTTACCAATTGTAATCCGTGACTACAACTCTTAGACACTTGTGGGATCCTAGGTACTCATAGCCCCATTTGGCATGTTTGATCCCTCCACACCAATTCCTCTTTAACCCACTTTGATAGATCGGGTAGAGCTCGACAACTACCAATGCGTTTTAAGTCTTGGAATTGTAAATCATCCGTCAAGATACACGGTGGTACTCTAGCCCAATGGCCGGCTCGGCTAGAGCTCGACAACCAACCTTGCGAGTTGCCACACGCGCCTTCCACACAGTTACGCAAAACCAGTCTCGGCTAGAGCTCGACGACCAATCTTGTTTCACTAGATTCGGACGGTGTCATCTTACGGGTGGTGTGAGATTTACATTTGAAAAACGGGTTTTTGTTTCTCCGGTTAAAACACTTTTAACCAATTCTTGTCTATGTGGCGCGAGTTTGTAAACCAATTAAAAAACTCTTTGATTTTATTATTTTGAAAAATTTTCTAGCATGCGAAGAACCTAAACATCCATGCAAGAAAATATACAAAATAAAATCAACCACGCATGTAATATATATCCGGTAATGAGCCAATCCTATGTGCCTTGCCCGTGAGCCAACGGGCAAGACTAAGTCATCTAAGGACTAGACCAAATGACTTGATGTGTGCTCCTCCCACTTGATCCATCGGGTCTCCTACCGACCTCCGGATCCAAGTACGCCAAGACACCCTCCAATGGTCCTTGTTGGTTGCTTCGGTTCTCCTTTTACAATTTACAAAATTAAAAGGAAATGGCATGCAAGCCACAATTTAGTATTCTAAGCTAATACTACAAATTACAAAGAATAGAAAATGGGCATGCAAGCCGTCAAATATACAAACCGAATAAATAAATTGATTATTACAAACAATTGTGGTACAAACCACCAAATGAATGAATACATTAATTTAAATCAACCAAACACATCACATAGGTCTTACGGCTAAAAAATGTTACCGGATGCAAATACTACAACCGCATACAAGAAACACAAATCTATACATGGTGTGCCACACAAAACCATGTAAATCTTATATGTCTTGGTTAAGATTATCTAATCACTCAAGGCACTAATAATCGTATGTACATATGCATTAGGAACCTTAAGCAAGTCAAAATTCCATAGTCATATATACACAATGTAAGTATATGCAATTAGTCATATATACACAATGTAAGTAAATACACCAACCAAGACATAAGGCAACTTAAACAAAGCACATCTCAAATTCTGGAACAATTCCAGAAAGTACAAGTAGCCCAAAAATCCAACAAAATTGATTTAAGGCAAAACTTTGCATTCTGCCAGTAAGGAGTTAGCGCCGCTAACCATGTAGAGTTAGCGCCGTTAACTCCGGGTTAGCGCCGCTATCGCGAGACGAGATAGCGACCACTACAGACGGTTTAGCGCCGCTAACATAGAAAAGTTAGCGCCACTAAACCCTGGACAGAACCAAAAATCACATTTTTCGGATTTTCAAAGCCACCAAGTGCAAAACCAGTGTAGAGGTGGGTCTGATACCACTGTTGGGGTTCATGGTACAACGCAACGGAAGCATACAAGTACATAAATAAAAAATTCAACATAAAAAACAAACCACAAAGTGAATCCCATAAGTGTACCAAACTCTACAACAAGATTTGCAACTAAAAACAAAAGAGAAAGTGAAGTTATACCTTTGATGTCTCTGGATTGTTGGATGCTATTCTCCAAACTTGAACTCCTCTTTCTTGGCTATCGAAATCTACCCCAAGAGATTGTGTGATCCAAGTGTAATAGCACTCCAAAGTATCCTTCTCTTGATGAAAATACTATTCTGGAACAACAACCCAAAGAACTCTCCAGGAAACTCTCTACTCTCCCTCACTTTTCTTCTCTTAGACAACTCTCAAGTTTCTAAGTGATTTTCTCTTCATGTAAGAAAGAAGCAAGAGATTGTGAGATGCATGTATTTATAAACCCCAAGTTGCTTCCTGAACTCCCCAAAGTCGGCCCAGAGATAATCATGAGGATACACATGCATTGGTGGAGAGAGGAGGTGAAAAGAACAAAGTTGTTTTTGTCAGGCAGGGTTAGAGCAGCTAACTGCCCACGCTTAGCGCCGCTAACCACTTAAGGTTAGCGTTGCTAACGCGGCTGATTTAGTGATGTCTGGGTTAGCGTCGCTAACCCCTTCCAGGAAACCAAATATCATTATTTATCCTTTCTCACCCTCATGTTTTAGGTTGTTGTCAGGATCAACCCCTGGCGTGTGAGCCGATAGGCCTATACGTCATCGGCAGCGATCATTTGGCGTACGTGTGTCAGTGGGCATATTGCAACTGTGATACCTGATGTAGGAAACATGGGTTCTGGTTGATTTCATTGCAGTACCCAGAGTGATCTTATCCACCATTTATGTGAATATGACTTGAGCAAAGTCAATATTCGTGCGAAAGACCAAAGCATGAAGAACCATAAATTCAGACTGGTTCATCTGATCATGACTTCCTGATTTGTGACGAAAACACCTAATGACCATACTTGCAAGATACTTCCAGGGATGATCTAGAACTGTCAGTTTGTACTGGCCATGGGTTGAAATGGGGCTAAGTTGGGTATATATATTGCTTGATGAAGGGAATCAATAGTAATGGGTATGTTTATGGTGTTGTTAAGGCAGGTACAGGTTATGGTTTGCACGGTTGGTTGGTATTTAGCAGTGTACCACATCTCCCCAATGATATTAGGGAAGATAAACAGAGGGTGAGCAGAGAGGCAGTTGAACAGAGGATGCGTAGTTAAAAATACGACCATGGGTTCATAGCCCTGGTTTACCTTGTTCGAAGGAATGTCAGAATTGACGAGGGAGTTGTTTGGACGAATGGTGAACAGAGAGTTGCAAGTAACATTCTCACCAGGAATAGCTCTTGGAGTTGAAACAGGGTTGAAAGTCACCATTGTTATGCAGGACGGAGATGCAAAGAACAATGAAGAATTAGGTTTCTGTGAGAGAGAAGAAGAAGAGTGTTTGAGAATTTTGAAAGCTTAGAAAATTGAAAACCGTTCAAAAATCATTTATATCTTCTTTGAAAACCTAAAACTGACATCGTAATATCTTTTTCAAAAAGTAACTGTCACGTCTGCAAAAAGGACTTAACGGAAGAGCAATAAATACATAGATAACTAACAGAAAGTTAAACAGAATTAAATACAACCTAGTAACAAATTAAATAGAAATGAGAAATTAATAAAATAAGTGCGGGGACACTGAATTTTGACTCTCAGAGACATCAGTTGATGAGGGAAAAAGTATCAGCTGATTCATTTTGAGAGAAAACGAGTATCAGCTAATGAATGTACTTAGCTGAGCTGCGAATCCTTAGCTGATGGTTTATCAGCTGAGGTATTTCATCAGCTGAAGGTTATCAGCTGAAACGATTCCTTTAGCTGATTCACTATCAGTAAGATATAAAGAAGCTTAGATAAGTACTTCAGTTAGAATTTACACGCGAGAAAAATTATTTTCTCACACAAAGCTAACTACCTAGAAAAAGAATATTTTACAAATTTAACATGCCAAGTTTGGGTATTAGAATGTTAAACCGAGACTCATCCAATGGTTTTGTAAAAAAATCAGCTAGTTGAAAATCAGTACTAATGTGGTGCATTGAAACTTTCTTTTTCTGCACATTATCTCTTAAAAAGTGGTGTCTGATTTCAATGTGCTTTGTCTTATAGTGCAAAACAGGATTGTTAGAAATAGATATGGCACTAGTGTTGTCACACAGGATTGGGGAGTTTTCAAACTGTATGTCATAGTCAAGTAGTTGGTTTTGCATCCACAGCAACTGAGCATAACAGCTACCAGCAGCAATGTATTATGCCTCAGCTGTAGAAGTTGAAATAGAGTTTTGTTTCTTACTTGACCAGCTGACTAACCTTCCACCTAACATTTGACAATGACCAAATATACTCTTTCTGTCCAGAGTGCCACTGTTAGAACCCATAAAATATTGTAATAGAATAGGAGTTTTAATATTGTATGGGGGGCTTATTGTAAATATACCCATGGGGTATATATACCTTATGCTTAGTGTAAAAGTGTAAGGATTGCCACATTACAAAGAAATAAACTATGTGTTTTCTATGGTGTAAATGAGATTCTCTCTCAATCTTCTCATAGTTTCTTATGCAATCCTTCAATCTACCACTTGTTATGATCCAACAGTAACCTGCAAAATCAGAATCAGTGTATCCAACTAACTCAAAATCTGAGTCCTTGGGGTACCAAAGACCTAGATTAGGAGTTTCTTTGAGATACCTGAAAATTCTTTTAAAAGTAGCTAAGTGAGATTCTTTGGGATCTGCTTGATATCTAGGACAGAGACATGTTGAAAATATTATATCTGGTCTACTTGTAGTGAGGTATAAAAGTGACCCTATCATGCCTCTATAAGTAGTAATGTTCACTAATTTACTATCTGTGTCTTTTCCAAGCTTTAAGGCAGTGGACATGGGTGTTTTTGTTGAAGAACAACTTTCAATCTCAAATTTTTTTAGTAAGTCATTTACATACTTTGTTTGATGAATGAAAATTCCATCAACCTCTTGTTTAATTTGAAGTCCAAGAAAATAGTTTAGTTCACCCATCATGCTAATATGATAATTATCATACGTGAGTTTAGAAAACCTTTTACAAAGATCCAAATTTGTAGACCCAAATATTATGTCATCTACATATACTGAACACGGATTACATCACCCTTGAATTTCCTTATAAACAAAGTGCTATCTATGCTTCCTCTAGTAAAGCCTTTAGTGATTAGAAAAGAATAGAGGGTATCATACCAGGCTCTTGGAGCTTGCTTCAGACCATATAAAGCTTTGTTTAAGAAGTAGACATGGGCTGGCTTGCTTGCATCCTCATAACCAGGAGGTTGTTTAACATACACCTGTTCCTTCAATTCTCCATTGAGGAAGGAACTCTTAACATCCATTTAAAATACCTTGAAGTCTTTGAAGGCAGCATAGGCTAGGAACAGTCGTATTGCTTCTAGTCTTGCGACAGGAGCAAAGGTCTCATCAAAATCAATACCTTCTTATTGACAGTACCCTTAGCAGATAGCCTTGCTTTATTTCTGATGATCAGTCATTGTTCATCCATTTTGTTTCTAAACACACACTTAGTACCAATGATGGATTTATCCTTTGTCCTTGGCACCAAAATCCATACATTGTTCCTGGTGAATTCTGCTAATTCTTCTTGCATGACATTAATCCAGTGGGGATCATTTAAAGCTTCATCTACCTTCTTTGGTTCAATCATAGAAACAAAACTTGTGTACATACAGAAATTACAAGCTTTTGATCTTGTTAGTACAGGTGCTTCTATATCACCTATGACCTGATACTTGGATGATCTCTGAGGTCCTTGTAGGCATTTTGCATTGTGGGAGAGTTTGAATTAACTTAGACTTAGGGAGTTAAAATTCCTTGGTTGGGATCATCTGATTATATATCTAGTTGATTAGCTGAAAGAATTTCAACATTGCAATCTATGGAGACTTCTATTAATGAAGGAATATTCGATATGGAATTAGAGTCCATTGATGTTGAGTCATGATTCACATCATTCAGTAAAAGTGTGGGTTGGTTTAAGGTAGGCTATGATTTGGTTTCATATAGATTAGGAACGAGTTCATCTAAGTCCTCTACATCAGTTGATAGGAGTGGATCAGCTGACACTGGAATGTTGTCTTCAGTATGCAGCAAATCATTAAATTCCTCACATGTAGATTGATTAGTAGAACAGAAAGCAACAAAGTCATTTTCATTAAAACTTACATTGATTGATTCTTCTATGACCTTTGTTCTGATGTTGTAGACTCTATAAGCTTTGTGTAAAGCAAGCACAGCTGGTAGCTTCAGCCTAGAAATTGAATCCTAACCCACTCTCACATAACTTGGTTCTTGTAGCTTCAGTCAATGTTCTATTTCTTCTTGGAGCAGAGAAGTTTTGAGATATTCCGTTCTCATCACAGAAACCTTTTAGAGTTTGATTTCTGAACTCAGTTCCATGATCACATCTAAGCATCCTTACCAGATTGAAATTTAGCACTTCCATCTTTCTGATAAAGCTTATTATCTCTTTAGAAGCCTCACTCTTTGGTTTACGGAAGATGACCCAAGTATATCTTGAGAATTTATCAACCATAATCAATGCATACTTACTTCTACCAATACTTGTATTGGCAACAGAACCAAATAGATCCATGTGCAATATGTAAAAAGGTTCAGTAATGGAGAAGGCTTGCTTAGATGGAAAAGATGTCTTATGCTGCTTTTCCTTTTCATAAGCAGAGCAGGGTTTAGGCTTAACATATGTCAGTGAAGGCAATCCTGACACTAGATCACCCTTTCTTAACTTGTTGATATTTTTAAAGTTTAGGTGGGAAAGCCTTTTATACCATAACCATTTTGTGACTGTTACAGATTTTGTATACAAACAAGTTAACTTAGATGGATCACCAGATGACATATCAAGAGTGTATACATCCTTGGTTCTCTTTGCATAAATTACTGTTTTTCTTTCTTTATTTAAAATGGAACCACCTGTCTTAGGAAATAGGACCTTATGATCACCATCACAAACCTGACTTATGCTGATGAGATTTTACTTAAGCCCTTTAACATATGAAACCTTAGACAAGGTTAAGTTCCCATTATGAAGTTCACCATAGCCTTTTGTTTGCCCACAATTGTTGTCACCAAAGGTTACTCTTGGACCCTTTTCCTTCTTGTAGTTACTAAGCAAAACTTTGCAACCTGTCATGGTTCTTGAACATCCATTGTCAAGATACCATGTGCTAATATCCTGCATAGATAAGAATGAAAGAAGGTTAGTGACACTTAGGGCATCCACAGCTAAGTGGACCCCTATGGATTACACCTAGCCATCCACTTCATATTAGGTTGTTTATGAATGAGTGGAACAACTGTGTTATCAATATCAGACTGCTGTCTTGAGTTACCTTCAAGAGAACAATCACTTGCTTTATGCTCTTTGCTACCACATTTATAATATTAGATTGCCCATGACTATGGGTTATCAGCTGATTGATTTGACTATTCAGCTGTTGCAGTTGATTCTGTAAACTAAAAAGGTCTTTGTTTACAGTCACCTTTGGCTGACCCTTAGTTAAAAGGAGTTTTTGATCAACCTTGGGTGTGGCAGGCTTAGACTTTATGTGAACATTAGGTATTTTTCTCTTGGTTTCTCCTATTAAAAGAGTTTGAAGTGATTATTGATCAGCTGAGCAATTAGCAGAGGATCTATGATCAACTAACAAGCTATCAGCTGATCATTTATCATCTACTTCTTGATCAGCTGATGTAGGATCATCAGCTAATGTAAAGTCAGTCAGCTAAGTACCTAAATTTAATGCATCAGCTTTCAAGGTTTGACAACATAATGTCTCTTTGGTATCAACTAATGATTCCATTCCTTTACTGGCCTCTTTTGATATTAAATTTTCTATACTTTTACTTTCTGACGAAACAATAGAATTGAAATAAACTTTTGAAGTGGTTAAGTCTTTTAGCTGAGAGCATTTACTTTTGACAAATCAACTAGTGATAATACTTTTTTCTTTTACATTCTTTTGGAAAGTAAGGTAAAATATCAACCTTATCTAAGATATTTATGTCCTTGCTAAAATCAAAACAACTAGCAGCTTGGGAATAACTTCCACCAATAATAGCTTGAACTTGTTTTGAAATCTGCTCATTGACACACTGAGTGGTCTTTTTAGCAGAAACACACCAAGATTTAACTACTTTTTGTAGGTCATTAAACTTTATGGTTGCTTCATTGGTTTCTTTTAGGAAGATCTGATTAAGTATTTTTTGATTAGCTAAATCAAATCCCTATCGAAGTGTGGAGGTGTCTTGGAGAGCAGGGCATTAACTGGATAACGAACCTCTTTAACATAATCTTTAGGACAACAAAGATGCCAGAAGAATGGAGACGTAGTGTGATTATCCCAATATTTAAGAACAAGGGAGACTCCCAAAGTAGTGAGAAATATCGTGGTATTAAACTTCTTAGCCATACTATGAAGTTGTGGGAGAGGGTGATAGAAAATAGGTTGAGACGAGAAACTAGAGTTTTGGAAAATCAATTCGGGTTTATGCCAGGGAGGACTTCGATAGAAGCAGTTCATCTGATTAGAAGTCTTGTGGAAAAGTATAGGGAGAGACAACATGATTTGCATATGGTGTTTTTAGATATAGAGAGAGCTTACGATAGTGTCCCTAGAGAGCTTATTTGGAAGAATCTTAGCGATAGAAGAATCCCAGAGAGATACATTAGGGTTTTGAAAGACATGTATGATGGTTCACTGTCATGCGTGAACATCCCTGTAGGAGATAACGATTACTTTTCGGTGTTACGGGGACTTCACCAAGGATCGGCTCTTAGTCCTTTCATTTTTGCAATAATTATCGACGAGCTTACGAGAGGGATCCAAGGAGGCATCCCTTGGTGTATGCTATTCGCAGATGACATCGTGTTAGTTTCTGACTCGAAAGAGGAGCTTAACAGAAGATTAGAACAGTGGAGGGTAGCGTTAGAGGATACTGGGCTGAGGATTAGTAGAGGTAAGAGCGAGTATTTGTATTGTCACTTCAGTAAGACCGAAAATGATGAGAGCCAAGATATCCGCCTTGGAGATCATGTGTTGAGATCCCAAGAGTCCTTTAGGTACCTGGGCTCCTTATTACATAAAACAGGGAGGATAGACGAGGATTTTACAAACCGTATTCAAGCAGCGTGGAGGAAGTGGAGAGCGGCAACAGGGGACTTATGTGACAAATAAGTTTCGCTTAGGCTTAAAGGAAAATTCTACAGAGTAGTAGTTAGACCGGCCATGTTATATGGATCCGAGTGTTGGCCCCTGAAAAAGGCGCAAGCGGAGAAGATGGAAGTGGCTGAGATGAGGATGCTTAGGTGGACTTGTGGGAAGACCTTACTGGACAAAATCCCGGTTGGTGTCTTTAGGAATGAATTAAGAGTAACGTTTATTGTCAACAAGTTGAGGGAGTGGAGATTGAGGTGGTTCGGACACGTTAAAAGGAGGCAACCTACTGCGCCAGTTAGGAGAGCGGAGTTGATTTCAATTGATGGAACTAGGAGACGTGGTCGCCCTTAACTGAGGTGGGAAGATAGAGTTAGAGCGGACCTGCATGAGCTATCTCTCTCTGCAGACATGATCTCAGATAGGTTATCATGGAGGAGGAGGATTAAGACCAAGGGTTAGGAGGTAGCAAGACTTATTCTTACAGCTTAGGGCTTTTAGTTTAGGGTCGAGCTTCCAGTTTATTATTTATATATTCTTAAAACTTATTCTTGCAGTTTATTTTTTATTATTTTTATTATTATTATTATTACTACGTTTATCACTTCTTTTCGTTTTTATCTTTTAGATCCTACTTTTTAGTTTTATTATTTTCGTATTTTTAATTTATTGTTTTACGCGGCCGGAGGTCCTTTCAGGAAGCAATCTCTCTACCTACGGGTTGAGGTATGATTGTCTACATTTTACCTCCCCCATACCCTGTTAACCAATGGGATTGGGTATTGTTGTTGTTGTTGTTGTTGTTGTTGATTAGCTAAATCATCTTCCAATTTTGTCATCAGTTTCAATTTCTCATCTTGAAGAATTAACTTCTCTTTTAGTGATTCTATCTCTATTTTTAGCTTCTTTTCTCTTTGAATATTTGACTGAAACTCAACACACAGATAATCAAAAATAGTGTTCTTTTCATTATCTTCATAAGTAATAAATTTTCCAACCTGATACATTGAAAAAGGATCCTAGTCAGGAGAAGTACAAGTTTTAGCAGCTTTCCTCATGTACTCATCAAAGGAACTTGTACTCTCAGTGTTGGCCATCAAGCTGAACTGACCAGTGAGGACCTCATCTTCATCACTTGAGAAATCTTTCACAGCCCAATCTTCTTCATAAGCCACCAACACTCTATTCTGAGCTTTCTTATTCTTCTTGTCAAGAACAGCATCAAGAAGCTTCTAATACTTAGCTTCATAATCCACCTTGATGTCTGAGTTTGAGAGACCCTTGAAGCTTGAGCTTACTTTGGACTTACATTCACTGGCATAGTAACCAGTCTTGCCACAGGAGAAGCATCCTTCATAAGCCTTTGATTTGAACTTGTCTTTTTCACCTTTGAAAGGTCTCTTCCCAAACTTCTTAACACCCTTTCCCTTAAGGAAAGGTTTGAATCTTTTAACCAACATGGCAGCCTGCTCAACAGTAGCTTCAATGTTGTCCATGTCCTCCAAATCTTCATCCCCATCATCCACTTGCTCTTCATCTTCAGAAGACTCCACCTCTTCCTCTTCATCACTAGACTCATCCACCACAGCAGCAAAACTTCTAGATCTTGTATCCTTAGACACAAGAGCAGTTGATGGACCTTTTGCAACCTCCTTCATATCTTTGGTAGAGAGTTTCCTTTATTTCACTAATTGTTCATGGTTCATGGGATTTCCAAACAAACCAACCAGTGTAAGACCCTTGATTTTCTCACCATGTTTCCGCACAGTGATAAAATGATCCCAAGATTCTTGGAGAGAGTCTAGAAACTTGTTTACAAGCTCCTTGTTGCTCTTGTGAACATCTGTCCTTCTTAAGTCATTAATAAGACAATTGAACTTGGTGTAGGTCTGGGTAAGACTTTCACCTTTATGCGCAAAGAAGAACTCATATTCTCTAACCAGAAGGAGTTTCTTATTCTCCTATACTTCTTCAGTGTCTTCATATGCAACAGTCAAAGAATCTATCATCTCCTTAGAAGATTTGCAGTTGAGAACTTGATGATAGACTTTATTCGGTAGTGCAGAGACTAAGGCTGTTTTGGCTTTGACATCAAGATTAATCATCCTTTTGTCTTTATCAGACCATTGATGTACAACTGTGACAACATTTCGTTGTACTGCAGGAGTAGTATCAGTGGTAGCAGTGACTTCAACAGTGGAGGAAGGAACATAGGAACATTTCGTTGTATTTGAGCATCACAACATCAAGGCTGTACATATAGAGAAGAACTCTACTCTTCCAGAGGGAAAAGTTTACTCCATCAAACATTGGGCACCTTGTGAGCGAGCCATTGTTTGAGGAACTGTTAGAAGCGGCAACAGAAGTGGCCATTTTGAAGTGTGGGGTAGAAGCAGTTGAAGAGTAAGCAAAACAGATCTTAGATATGAATTATCTAGCCTGCTCTGATACCAGTTGTTGGTCCCGAATGGATACTACAACAACAAATGTTTGTAGAAGGGGGGTTGAATACAAACTTTAGCTTTTTTAAAATTTAAGAGACACATGGTTTACTTTTGTATAATTCTTATTGATATGAATCAAGAATTACATGAACTAGATGCGGAAAATCTAAGTTCAACAAAAGGTGGCAACTAAACTGTCTAACACATAGACAAAGCTAATCTTAAACAACTTATGTCTAAGATGTTCAACACATGAACAAGTTTGTTTACACTGAAAAAAATAAATGCTAAGTCTTATATTCTCTCAACTAATGATATATCAGTTTTCAACAGATCTATTTGATACTTACCATGTTTCCATGCATGAGTGTATATAAGCAAGGTGGTGTCCGGTTGATGGAGTAGAGAAGGAGGCAAAGGTACTTGGATTAATAATATTATAATAGATAATGTTAGTGGGTGAAAAACAAATTCACTTTATACAGGAAGTGAGTAAAGTGAATGTACTTTTTTGTAAAGTTAAATCTTACTATCTATTATTATATTATTAAAGTACTAACTTTTTGTCTTGGGAGAGTAAACTAATCTTTCAATGCTTGTACTATACTCAACACCATGATTCTTGAAGACTTGACCTAACCAAGTATAGAGTTGCCAGCCATACTTAGTTGTTGAAGCATATCTGCGAGATCTTCTCTTCTAAAGTATCTATCACCTTTTCCAGAGGATCAAGATCAATCCTTTTTGTCTATTTACAGATCCAAAAAGTGCTTAGTACTTTTACAAAGATAGATCTAAAGGCATAATAGAACAACACATGTTCTGTCTTTGACTTAAGAAAGTGTTACATAGAAAAACTACTAACTGAGATATTGTGTAAAGACTCAGCTAACAGACACTGAACTGCAAAACATATTTTTTCTCAGCTAAGGATAAATGTTAAAAGACTCGGCTACTAAAATATGCTGAGCTGATCATAAATGATCAGCTAACAATACATACTAGAATGATACTACATAAGCTAATCACCCTTTATGATCAGTAGATCCCAATGGCTCAGCTGATCATTGAGAGTAATAAGCTTACAAAGAAAAGAATATATAAGTTAAAGATAGCTTATCTGATGGATGGGAGGCATCAGCTGATCAGACTAATAGACTCAGCTGATCCGTTGACTACTTAGCTGATCTTGAAAATAGCCTCAACATGCCTTGTAGATGCTCAGCTGATGCTTCTTGACTTGTCTTTTCTTCTTGGCTGATACTCAGTGTTCAGCTGATACTTTTGTTCTTCAGCTGACATTTCTACTTAGAGATTTCTTCAAGTCTAACATGAAAATCAACACATGTTTTTCATTGATCCAAGTATAAAACTGAATATATGGTTTTGTTAGCATCAAATCCTATTTTAAATAATATACGTATTTGATTATGGCTTGATATCTCTATCTCCCCAACACCAAGAACGTACCAAACTCTATATTTATGAAATGCAAGATGAAAAACAAGAGGAAGGAGGTTTTACCCTACAAGTAACTTCTATCGAGGTCCACCCCTGGTATACGTCAACCTCCACGTACTAGCAAGCCTTTGTGATCTTCTCCTCTGGAAATCACCTAGGAACATCAACCAAGTTACCTCCTTGCTCTCCTCTTCCAAGATACACACCATGATCCAATTATTGGCACTTCACAAAAGAGAGAACATGATGGTGTATGTGTGTGTGGAAGAAGAGAGCTTTCAAATGCATCTTAATGTTCAAAATGACCTCTCCAGACCCTTTGCAAGCTCCAAGGCCGGCTAAAAGAGGATCTATGCATCCATTAGTAGAGAATGGAGGTGACATGCAAAAGTTGCATGCTGTCTGACAGGAGATCGAGGTGCGAACTATGAGATCGAGCCACTATCTCTCCTTGAGATAGTGGTGCGAAACCTTAAGGAGATCGAGGCATGATCTAAGAGATCGAGCTGCTATCTCTGTCAGTACACCAACTTTTTGCAATTTGACAATATTAGTCCTTCCACTTAGGTTGTTGTCGAGATTGATCCCCGGTGTGTGACAGAATAGGCCCATATATCATCGACTGTGATTCAGATGGCGTACGTGCGTAAGAGGGCATTTTCCAACAATGTGTGTATTATGTTTATTTAATTTTTAGTACGCGATTGTATGTTTGTTTATTAATCCAAACGCCAAGAACCTAGTTGATCACCTTGTGGTTGTTTTTAATTTCTTGCAATGGTTGTTTTACATTTATTATTTATCTGGTGTGGGGAGGCCTGCGTGCCACATACAATCCCTATTCAATTTTGTAAAGGTACTAGTTTTAGTGGGCCTGTGTGCCTTTGAATTATTTTTTAACAAGGCACTAGTTTTATCAAAATTCTATAGGTTAGTTTGATATTTGTAAATGTAATATTTTTGGAGACGATCAATCAAGACAAGGAGCAAGACAATGAGAGAGGATGTCATGGATGCTGGAGCCAGTGGGAGCATCAAGACCTTCCATACCATGTGTGTTGTTTGTGATTCACTTAGAGTTTGGCCACAGGGGTACTTAATTTCTAATTAAGTACCAGTAATTGTCAAAAAGGCGTTATGTGTTTTGGATTATTATTATTAATTGCGTGGTTGTGTTTTTAATTAATTATATACAATGCACGCTAGTCATTAAAACCAAATACACATATATATAAATAATATTTTTAAGTTGAAAGTTTTTCACTTAAAAGGATAATGTTTTTACAAGTTTTGTAAAATATTTTGAAACAAATTAACCCTTTTTCAAAATCTTAGACCAGTAGTGCTACCCATCTAATGGTACACCTTTCCTGCTCCCGGTACCTTGGTGTATTGTCATGCCCAAAACCGTGCACTCTAAGGTTCAAACCAATATGGGGAGGGGGTGAAAGACTTTGCGATTCCCTGATATGACGGGCCAGAGTTCACCCCGTCTTAGATGGTGAGGTCTATTTTGGCGATTCCCTGATGTGACGGGCCCAAAGTGCACTTAGGAGGACTAAATATGTACGAATTATATTTCATTCGATGTATAAAGATATAGGAGTGGTGTTTTGGATTAAATACGATCGGTATGGTTTATACCCACCAGAAATAACACGGGGTCGGTGTTGTCATGCCAAACCGTGCACCGGCACGTGTGAAATATGGATCCTATTCTAAAATATATTTATTTAAAGGGTTAAAAATTAATTTAGAGGAGTTAATTACTGAAATGTTTATTTCTTGCTTTTTACTGTAGATGTCAATTTCATCTGTTATGCCGTTTTATTCACCTGAGGAGTCTCTTATCCTCATCATACAAAAGTGGAAGCTTTCAGGTCCAAACTTCGCGGTTTGGAAGTTGCACTTTAGGAATATCCTAAGGACACAGGGAAGGCTGTACACATTCGATAAGCCACCTCTAGCACTATTGGGAAATTTGCTAAGTCATTGAAACTTTGGATATGCAAAGGTAAAACTGTTAGATTGATTTGTGAAAACAGTTGTAACTAACAGTTGTTGCAAGTTTTACAACTGTTAATACAAAAGTTCAAAACTGTTAGTTCAATTATACTCAACTGTTTGAAGACCTTGAAGTGAAGACTGTTAGAAGAAATTCAGAACTGTTTATTCAACAAACAGTTGCTGTTGAGCTATTTATGGAAAATGCTATGTTCGTGGATCTAAAGTATATCTTTATCAAAGTTTGAAGATTATCAAGATTATCTCGGAAGATAGAAGATTACCTAACTGTCAACTATTCAAGGATGATCAAGAGTCTATAAATACTTGGAATAGAATATCGTTTCAGTATCTCTTAATCATAGCAATTTTACGCATTCATAGTTCATTGTTAATTTTCAGAAAGTGTGTTAGCCTCTAAGTTTCATAGAAACCTAAGAACAAACTGTGTTCTTCGTCTAACAAAAGAGTTAGATTAGAGGTGCTGGTGAATATTGTAATCATCATTGGGTATTAATAAACATCGTGTGTTTGAAAGTATCTTCTCGTGTTGATTCTTGAATTGTTCTTGTGATAAAACCTTAAACATCAATTAAGTGTTATTCCGCAACTTCCTAGTTGATTGTGATCAAACTGAAAGATTATCTTTAAACAACTCTGATTTAATTTTAAAGGTAATTCTTGTTATTGATATTTGGTAATATCCGATCCTGACAAGTGGTATCAGAGCCTTTTCATTTAGGATCCTTTGATCAATTATTGAAGGTTTTTCACAGATCTGTTGTGTTCTGTTATTTAAAGTTTGTTTAAATCTTGTTCCGTGTTTTTATTCTTATTACTGCAATGGAGTCTGTTGGATCTTTTGATAACACTGGATCTGGGTCAAACATTCGAGTTCCCATGCTCAAACTAACTGATTTTGAGATGTGGAAACTAAGAATCAAGCAGCATGTCCAATTAATGGACTATGCTGTTTCGGAAATCATAGAAAAGGACCCCATTACTACTGTTGATTTAGATGAAACAGGAAAACCAAAGAAGAAATCACCACCAAGAACAGATGCTGAAAAGAAAGAGAGGATGATTGAGATGAAAGCTCTCAGCATTCTTTAGATTACTATTCCCAACGAATACCAGCATCAGTTCAAGAAGTTTGATGATGCTCATGAACTGTGGAATGCTTTGGAAAAGAGGTTTGCAGGGAATGCTAGTTCCAAAAGGAACCAAAGGGATCTTCTGAAACAGGCTTATGAAAACTTTTCAAGTGGAAAGAATGAGAGTATAACTCAAATTTTTGATAGGTTCTATAAGCTGGCTAGTCAACTTGAGAGTGCAAAAGTTAGACTATAGCATGATGAGATCAATAGAAAGTTCCTTAGGTCCTTGGGTGAAGAATGGACAGTTTATGCTGCATAATGGAGAACTAAAGATTCTTTGGAAAATATAGAATTAGATGATCTATACAACAGTTTGATTGTGTTTGAGGGAGAAATAGAGGGAAAAAGAAAGACTTTGATCCCTAGCCACAATGCTGCTCTCCTGTCATCCTCAGGTATGGACTCAAACCATTCTTTATCTAATCCTGTTGATGTCTGTGCAGGAAACAGTTCTGCTGTTGGATTAGATGTGAACACTCTTGATGCAGTGCTTGAAGCATTTCTTGCTAGTCATGCACATTCAACCCTCACCAATGAGGATCTTGAGCAAGTTAATTGTCAGAAGAAAAAGATTCATTAAAAGAACTGGCAGGCAGAACATGAACTTCAGCGCTGATGGGCAGGCTGGGTTTGACAAATCCAAAGTCAGATGTTTCAAATGTCAACAGCCTGGTCACTTTGCCAGGGAATGCAGATCTGGTGGACAAGGCCAGAATCAAGGGCAAAGACCAAATCAAACCTCATCAGCATTGGTCTCACAAGAAGGCCATGGGTTTGATTGGAGTGATCAAGCAGAGGAAGCTACTCACAACAAGGCATTGATGGCTTTGACTGATTCCTCCATCAAATTGGATTCACCAGAATCAGAAGACATACAGGTATCTTCTAAACTATGCCCAGGTGAATGTAGAGCTATAGTAAAAAGGTTTAGGGAGCACAACAAAAAGGTGTGTGCTGCTCTGAGCAGAATGGAGGAGGGAAGATATGAAACTAGTGATGTCATTGAAAGCTTTGAAAAGAAAATTAAAGATTATCAGGCAAATGAATTGCAAATGGACTATGATAGGAAGTATCATAAGTGGGAGAAGGAGCAGCTTCAAGAAGAAATTGATAATCTTAAGAAAAAGCTGAATGAAAAAGAGAGTAAGATAGATGAGTTAACCAAAAAATTGGATGGTGTGGATATTGATTTGAGTATATTCAAAGCAACAAATCTTAAGCTTGAAACCTTGTTACAATCACAAATCAGAGATAAGGTTAAAACAGGCTTAGGATACAAACAGACCCCACCTCCATACAATCACAACTACATAAATCCCATGTCTGATGTAGCTGATAGGTATGTTTGTTAGAAATATGCCCATTAATGTACGTACGCCATATGGACCGCTGCTGATGATGTATGTGCCTATTGGGTCATACACCGGGGTCTAACCTGACAGCAACTTAAGTTAAAGGGACCAAACATGGCAAAAGACAAAAGTTGACATCGCAGACCGCGTTAGCGCCGCTAACTCCTATAGGTTAGCGCCGCTACGGCTGCATGTACTTTGTGTCAAATCGCTGACAGGGCGCGTTAGCGCCGCTAACCCTTTTGAGTTAGCGCCGCTAACTCTTGGTTAGCGCCGCTAAACCCTGCCAGTGCCATTTGTCATATCCACCTCTAAAATCAACCAATGCATGTGTATTTGTTTGTTTCGATGCTTGGCCGGTTGGAGGGGATATTACCCGAATCTGGACATAAGAGATGGATGGAGAACTCATTTTGACTTGGGGGTTTTTCTCTCTAATGCTCTCTCTCTCAAAATTACATATAACTTCTTTGGTGCTACAAGAGACCAAGTGAAGATACAAGAAAGTTCATGTTCCAGAAGATTGGTCTCGACATATTGCTGTTCTAGAAGTGGTTTTCGAGTAGAAGTACCATGGAGGCTTGCTAGCTCAAGAGGTTGGCGTGTTACCGGGGTATATCCCTCTAGTCGATCCGCACTTTCGTTCTTGGAGCTCAACACTACGAGACAATCCGAATTCTGGAGCTAAGGAGGCTGGTATAACCATTTCTTCCTTTTCAAGTTGCATTTTTTTTACATAGAGTTTGGTCCATTTTGGGATTTCTTGTTTTCATGCTTTATTTGCTTGTACCGTGGGCTTTGTTTGTTGTACTTGCTTCCGCTGTGTTGCCCACGAGATCCCAATAGTGGTATCAGAGCCACCTCTATGTTAGATTTGCACTTGGTGGCCTGAAAATCACGAAATCAAAATGTTTGTTTTCTGTTCGAACCAGGTTAGCGGCGCTAACTGTCTTCAGTTAGCGGCGCTAACTGTCTTCAGTTAGCGGCGCTAACTACTTAAACTTAGCGGCGCTAACTCGCAGCTACGATTTTGGTTTTAAAAGTTAAAAACAGTTTTGTTCTCGGGTATTTTGGTCATTTTCTGTTTCTGGAAATTTGTTCCAGGTTTGTTTTGGTATTTTAGTTACCATTATGTTTGGTTGTATGTGGTTGTTGTGAAATTGGTAACCTTGCCTTGACCTTGTGGTTGTATTTGTGTGTTTGGATGCAATTTGGTGATTTAATATCACATATGGGCTGTAGTAGTTATTAAAATTGTTATATTTGTAATAATATTGTGGCTTGCATGCCATTTCATTCATCCGTGTATTTGTACTAGATAAATAGGAAGTTATTGTGGCTTGTACGCCATTTCTTTTTCTATTGTATGTTTTGTACAAATTGGATGAAGACACACATTTAGGAGTCGGAAAGGAAATGGAGCGTGTCCATAGAAGCCGATGAAGTCCATTGGAGATGGCGGATCTAGTGGGAGCTCGCATTGAAGACTTTCCGTCCCCTAGTTTGACTACGTTCTACCTGTTTTGGCTCACGGGAAGAACGCATAGGATTTTGGCAAGGGTTACCAATTTACTTCGTTTATATGCGTGTGATGTGATTTCATTTTATTCTTGCATGGTTTGCTTAGGATTCGCATGCTAGATAATTTTTCGAAATTAATAAAATCACAAGAGATTTGGTAAAAATGGTTTGCAACTCTCGCGCGCTCACATACAAGATTAACTCACATAGTGGAAATAGGTTTTGTCACTAAACAAGTTAATCTGTAACCAAGCCGAAAACAAAAGCCCGCTTTTCATAAAACGTAAATCTTGCGCCATCCGTAAGTCGATACCACCCGAATCTAGATTTATGGGTTTTGGTTGTCGAGCTTAGCACGAGCCAACTCCCATAAACCTGTGTGGAAGGTGAGTGTGGCAAATTCACAATTTTGGTTGTCGAGCTTAGCACGAGCCAATTTTGGTGAATTTGTTACCGTATGTCTTGACGGACGATTTACAATTGCAAATTAAAATCCTTGAGTGATTGTCGAGCTTAGCACGAGTCAACCGAGAATTTGAATTTGGAATTGGTGCAAGTAGGGATCAAACATGCCAAACGACCGATGGTTGTCGTAGGATCCCGCAAGTGTCTAAGAGTTGCAATAGAGATTGCAATCGGTAAGATGGTTATCGGCCTAAATAGCTCCATGAAGTGATCCGCGGCAACCCCGTCATGGATTGGAGTGAAATATGGTTCTTAGCCCTTGTTAAAATATTTTTCGAGGCAATATGAGTAATTATTTTAACGAGGATTAAATCAAACAACTAATTCGTGTACTCTACTTTAATATAGGATGTCAAATCAAAACTACAACACGTCGAACTTATCACTACGTATGTTCCTACAAAGGGAGAAACTCACGAGAGTGAACTTTGTGGACTGGCTTAGGCAATTGAGGATTGTCCTACGTGCCGAGTCCAAGTTGCACATCCTTGAGGAACCCCTTCCTGAACCACCTGCTACCAATGCGGAATGGGCTATCCGATACGCGTATGAAAAGCGTGTTCGGGATACGCACGATGTTGCTAGCCTCATGTTATCAAGTATGAGCTCGGAACTGCGAAAGCAATTTGAGCACATGACTGTGTATGACATGATTAACAAGCTGAAGGATGTTTTCCGACAGCAAGGTAGGCAAGAACATTATGAGTGCGTTAAAAGTCTAACCGGTTGTAAGATGCGGGAAGGCGGGAGTGTTAGTGCCCATGTTTTGAAGATGAAGTCATACATGGACCAGATGGAGAGACTAGGTTTTCCTATAGGGAGGGAGCTTGGTGTGAATTTCATACTTCGGTCTCTGCCCGCATCATATGAAAAGTTTGTAGAGAACTATCATATGCATGGAAAGGAAATATCTATAGATGAACTGCATGGAATGTTGAAGGATGTTGAATCCAACATGTCCAAGCATGAATCATCCTCATTCACTCCTGTTTTTGGCTCTAGGGAACAACTTTTAGCCAAGAAGAAGAAATTGATCCCATCAAATGAAGAAGTTGGTGTATCCAAGCTTACTTCAAGTTTTGAGTCTATGGATATTGATGATATGCCTAAAGAGACTCAACAAGGGTTGGTTTGCTACTTCTGCGGTAGATTTGGGGATTGGGGCCGTCATGCCTGCCCTCCGTGCCGAGAGGATATAAAACTTCTCAGACAAGAGAGAGTTAATTTTCCTACTTAAGGTACATTCATGATTATACTTCATTGCCATTCCTTATTAAGCTGGGTTGTTTACCCGAGGTATATGACTCACGTTTGTCACAAATTTATTTTGTTGCAAAGTGTAGGTCTGTTCGATGCAAAAGGAAGAGCTTGAAGAGCCGGATCTCTCAAGAAGAAATTTTGTTGATTGTCTTCTACAAGAGAATTGGGAGTGTTGATCTCGCCATTGTTTCCGGATTAATTTATTACTTTTGTTTGTACGCCCTGCGTGGCAAGACTAGCTTTATTGTATATTCTTTAGAGATGATGGATATTTTGTACTATGTATTTTGTTTAAAAGATTTTTCATTATGATAGTTTCATTTCAAATTCGATCCATGTCAAAGGTTATGTGTTATTTTGACCATTTATGGTGCTTAAATACACATTTGATGACGATGGAGATGACTTGGAATTGAAACAATTTTGAAAAATTATTTTGATATGTTTTATCCAATCAAAACTTATCCATATCATTGCATACATAAAGGCTCATTATAAGTAGTAAGGCGATCATGAAATAATTGATTCTTAGATCCAAAAGTGGTTTGGATACATTAGTATATGGCATAATCAAACTTAACCAAGTAAACAACATTTACATCGCTTGGATCCATGTGGTTAGGATCTTTGTAAAAGTTTAGCCTCGGGCTAAATGAAGGATATAAATATTGTTTATTGGACTAGGATGATTAAGAAATCCTTCACCTATGTTGGTAGGAAGGATTATAACTTGTTGGATTTTGATCACACTTATGTGGATAATCCGTACAAGTATATCATATATAGTGACACTAGTAAGATTCTCCATCACCATCTTTATGATGGTTGTTGAGAGAATGTTTAACTAGATAAAAGGTTTGTGTCTGAAACCTGGAGGTGTTCGGAAATAACCTTAAGAAATTAAGAATCAATAAGGGCATATAGACGTAAATTCTTAGATCTAGAATAGATACTAAGTTTTACTATCTATATTGGTTTGAACATGAAATGAATCATGGGTTTATCCCATAATTCGTTTTCTCTAAGAAACACATTTTGTACATGATGTTACTTTAAACAAAACCGGATATCTTTGTTGATGATCTGGTAAAAAGCAGGCCTAAAACATGTATTCAATTTGATTGGTATACATTAATTTTATGAACCAAGTCCTCAATCTAAAACACAACATTATGGTCACTTGAGCATCCAATGAGATTTTGACTAGAAAGAGTCCTTTGCTTGTCAATCTTATAACTTAAAATTATCCATTCTACATTTAGTGGGAGATGGATAAATTATAAGTTGATGCTTGTATTTTTAAGTAGTTCCTCCAAGTTTTGAATAATTGTTTCTTGAACTTATGAGAACCATATTTGGTTGCTAATAAGGGAAAGGACAATTTACAAAAGCATTCCAGTGGAAGAACATAAAACTTAAATGAGAGACCTAATGTTGACACTAGCTTTTGATCTGCATATAGATGCTGATAAAAACCTGACAATATCCATTGCTTCTTTAAATCTGATGAAAATCAAGAAGGCTGTTTAGATATGATATTGTCATATTTTGTAACAGCAGCTTGATGGTAAATCATTGTGATGTTACCATTCATCGGAAACATGGTGGGACCCTGTGTTCGCTAGTGAATATAAGAAGTGAATGGTGTACATAGATGTAATCAATTTGCTGCATCCAAGTACTTGACTTGGGTTAATCCCACACCTAAGGTGTAATCCAAGAAGGATGAGGGACTAACATATATGCATTTATGGACAACTTCAAATACCGACTAGAGACATAGTGTTTCATATTGTTTAAATATGGAAACATGTTCTAGTGGTTATGTTAAAGATAATTTGGATCAAGTGAGATATTGTTATCACCTAGCGGAAACAAGATTAGTTCACTTGGATGTAAGAGACCTATATCCTTTATGGGATTAAGTTGAGGAAATGCTTAAGGCACAATTCCGAGGGTCATATAACTCCGTAATATCCAGATTAGGTCTGGATTATGTGAAACATTGTTGTCACCTTGGGGAAACTAATATGTTCACATGGAAATAAAAGACCAAGATCCTTCGCGGGATTAATTTGAGGAAATGTTTTAAACATGTTTCGAGGTCTTATATATCCATTATGTCCAAGTTATGTCCATGACTAAAGTCAGCAAAACTTGCATCTTGTGGCTGTAATCCTGCTTTGCGAGAAAGTCAAAGGAATGAGTTTTCTAGCAAACATAGATTAAGCCAGATACCCTTGTCAGAGCTAGTGGGAGCTTCATGTGTTCTTAGCAAAATATGCTCAATAAAATTAATGTCCTAATTTAGGGTTGTTTTACAACCTAGTGATGGAATTATTGTACTATGAGTATGAATAGAAAACATGGAATCAAGTGGATTTTAGATTCAAGAAATACTGATATATGTTCTTGATGTTCGACGAAAATAGAATTGTCTTGAGTAAGTTAGTACTGCAAGAAAATCTATACCTATGAAACTGTCAAATTTTAATCGGAGTTTTGAATATTAAAATATGTGGTGCAGATACGACATTAAGATTCAATGAGTGACGTTAACCCTATTGTGTACTTTGGTAACATTTAGGGTATGTCGACTCTAATTAACGTGAGTGTCAGTAACTCTATTATGAACTTCGGTTACAATGAGAGTATGACGACTTTGATAATCATTAGTGTCATTAATCCTATTGTAGACTTCGGTAACATTAAGGATATGACGACTATGATAACCTTGTATATTATCTCTCTGATAAACACTTTGCAAGTGGTTTAATAAGAGAATACAAAAGAGTACAAAGGGATATCGTGTAGATGATCCCATAATTAAGCCGTTGTCAAATACTAGTGATGAATTTCATACTAGGTATAATAGCATTGTCAATGCTTATGACTAGGCTCGAATATCGTTTTAGTAAATGTTTGATTTACTTATAAGCTTTGGGAACGGTAAGCAGTACTGCTAACCGATGATTGTATCGATATATAGTAGAGACTATATATACGCATGATGCGGTTACCTTCATTGGTCTTTACTGTGTTCCATCTTAGCATGTTTAACCACTTCCCAGAATGTTTATACATTCTAAATTTCCACAGCCAGTCATTCTTCAAGGGAAGGAAGCTTGAATTAAGGTTGAGGTTAGGTGTTGGTTAGGCATTAATCAAGGATTGAATGCATGAAACGCAACAGTAACCTGTGCTTGAAAGGAGTTTCAAGTAACTGGAAGACCCACACCCGAGTTCACTTCATGGATCATGGTCATAGAGTGACTCGGAAGGATAATATCATTACGTCCTTCGACCCGAGATGTATGAATTGCTATAGCATGAAACTTTCTTACTTTAGCCATTTCAAAACGTAGTTCGTAACTAGCTACTATAAAGGGAATAGCCAAGTAAGAGAAGGTTCACGCTATGGGGTTGTATAGTCAACGGGATTTGTTCCTTTGGTATGAGAGATATCCCTGGGCCCCTCGATGATTGGGCGCTGACACCAAAATAAGCATGACCATGCGCAAAGGAATATTGATTTAGAATCAGATATGTCCTTAAATTTTGGTCACCACCAATCAAGATCGAGTAACATAATCGTGAACGATCTGGAGATTGATATATCAATCCATGTCTCGTGTTCACAAGGATATCGTGAACAAAAGGAGTATTGATCACTTCTCAAATAGGACCTCTACGTTCTTTTTGTAGATAATGGTTTTCTGCATAAAAGCGGAACCCATACTGACTTGGGGGCATTGAAGCTTTTGCTAGAGGCCGCTCTTTGTCTGTGGTTACATGGGTACGGTGCATTATGTGCAAGTGGGAGTTTGTTAGAAATATGCCCATTAATGTATGTACGCCATATGGACCGCTGCTGATGATGTATGGGCCTATTGGGTCATACACCGGGGTCTAACCTGACAGCAACTTAAGTTAAAGGGACCAAACATGGCAAAAGACAAAAGTTGACATCGCAGACCGCGTTAGCGCTGCTAACTATTAGGAGTTAGCGCCGCTAACTCCTATAGGTTAACGCCGCTTTGTCATATGTCATATCCACCTCTAAAATCAACCAATGCATGTGTATTTGTTTGTTTCGATGCTTGGCCGGTTGCAGGGGATATTACCCGAATCTGGACATAAGAGATGGATGGAGAACTCATTTTGACTTGGTGGTTTTTCTCTCTAATGCTCTCTCTCTCAAAATTACATACAACTTCTTTGGTGCTACAAGAGACCAAGTGAAGATACAAGAAAGTTCATGTTCCAGAAGATTGGTCTCGACATATTGCTGTTCCAGAAGTGGTTTTCGAGTAGAAGTACCATGGAGGCTTGCTAGCTCAAGAGGTTGGCGTGTTACCGGGGTATATCCCTCTAGTCGATCCGCACTTTCGTTCTTGGAGCTCAACACTACGAGACAATCCGAATTCTGGAGCTAAGGAGGCTGGTATAACCATTTCTTCCTTTTCAAGTTGCATTTTTTTTACATAGAGTTTGGTCCATTTTGGGATTTCTTGTTTTCATGCTTTATTTGCTTGTACCGTGGGCTTTGTTTGTTGTACTTGCTTCCGCTGTGTTGCCCACGAGATCCCAACAATGTTAAGGAACCATTAACAAAGGAATTGAAGTCAGCTGATCCACAATTTGAAAGTGAAGAGGAAGGAGTTGTGTATGAGGTGAGTGATGATAAGAAGGAGGGAGTTGTGAAGAAAGAAGAGGTCATTCCTGTTGAAAATCACATCTGTTGTGAACCTACTGCACCAAAATCTTCTTTACAACCTATGATGTTCGTTAAAGCCTCCTCTGAACCATTCACTAGTGAAACAAAACCTTTCAAATCTGTTTATTCTATAAACAGTTCCACTACTGTTGCAAACAGTCCCCAACATTACACTAACAGTTCCAAATATAACCCAAACAGTTTTAACCCAAAAATCTCAGCTGTTAGTGTTAAGACCAAAGGAAAAGAGAAGGTTGGTGAAGTTGAAATTGAGAAGCCAAAGAAGGAAGCTTCAAAAACAAAGTTTCAACCCAAATCTATTAAAAGGCATACTGAAGTGCCTGTCTGCACATGCAAACAGCATGGTGTACATAAATTTCCTCCTTCAGCACCTGTGAGAGGAAATAAAAGGAATAGGAACCAGTTGTGGACACAAAGAACTGGTTTTCCTATATTCAAAACCAAAAGATGCTATATATGTGGGAGAGCAAATCACTTAGCTCACAACTGTTATTATAACCCACAGATCGATAGCACGCAGAAGCCAAGTTCCAGAAAATAGGCTAACAGTTCCACAACTGTTAGGCCAAAACCAAAAACTGTTGGTTTGCCAAGTTACAAAAAACAGGCTAATAGTTCCACAACTGTTAGGCCAAAACCAAAAACAGTTGGTCTTGCTTGGGTGAAATTGCAGAAACAAACAGTTTCTGAAGGGGCCAAAACTGTTAAACTAACTGATAATCAAATTGAGTCACAAACTGACCCAACTGATTTACCAAAATAAAAAAATGTTTCTTCAAAAGACTCAACTGTTAATCACAACAGTTGGACACCACATGTTCTCACTAAATACTATTCACAAAAGATAGAGAAATCTAACTTGGCTGAAATAAAAAAGAATCAAACTTTGTTTAAGTATTATGACTTAAATGGTGTACCCAAGACCTGCATGGCCTGGGTACTTCCTGCTACTAACTAAGTTTTTATTTGTGCAGAGCATTCATAGGGCCAATCAAGGAGAAATTTGGCATGTAGATAGTGGATGCTCAAGGCACATGACTGGAAATCCACACTGCTTGAAGGATTTCAGAAGAATTAATGGAGGACATGTAGCATTTAGAGGAAATGCCAAGGGAGGAAGAATCACTGGTAAGGGAGCTGTAGAGGCAGGTACACTTACTTTCAATGATGTTTTCTTTGTTTAACAACTCAAATACAATCTGTTAAGTGTATCTCAAATCTGTGACCATGGAAACAAAGTTCTGTTCACAGATACAGAGTGCATTATCCTTTCAAAAGATTTTACAGTGGATGAAAAGAATGTTCTTTTGAGAACACCTAGAAAGGATAATGTATACTGTTTGGACACTCAAAAGGTTTCTAAACAGAATGATTTAAGTTGTTTACTCTCAAAGGCATCTCATGATGAGTCTGCCATTTGGCATAGAAGGATGTGTCACATGAATTTTAAAACCATGAATCTGTTAGCTAAAAACAATCTGGTATGAGGTTTGCCACAAAAGGAATTCTCATGTGATGATCATTGTGTGGCTTGTCTTAAAGGCAAGCAACACAAAACTTCTTATAAGTCCAAAGAAGTTTCTTCCATTACTTCACCTTTACAACTGTTGCATATGGATCTTTTTGGTCCTACACCTGTGATCAGTATAGGGAAGAAAGCCTACTGTTTAGTCATAGTTGATGACTTCACCAGATTTACTTGGGTTCAATTTCTTAGAACTAAGGATGAAACTGCTGAGTTAGATAAGTCGCTTATTCTTAGAATGGAAAATCAATCTGATTTGAGAGTGAAAGTCATTAGATCTGACAATGGTTCTGAGTTTAAGAACTATGAGTTAAACAGTTTTTGTGAGGAAAAATGGATTGAAAGATAGTTTAGTGCACCTCGGACTCCACAACAGAATGGAGTGGCTGAGAGAAGGAATAGGACTTTGATAGAGGCTGCAAGATCTATGTTAGCTGAATCTAGGGTCCCAATGACCTTCTGGGCAGAAGCAGTGAACACGGCCTGCTATGTTCGGAATATAGTACAAGTAGTAAAGTCCAAAGGGAAACTCCTTATGAGTTGTTCCTTAAAAGAAAACCTTTGATCAACTTCTTCAAACCATTTGGATGTCCCTGCACTATCCTTAATACCAAGTCACAATTAGGCAAATTTGAGAGTAAAGCAGAAGAAGGATTCTTTGTAGGATATTCCACTCAGATTAACCCATATAGAATTTTTAACAATGTCACTAGGATCATAGAAGAGAGTATGAATGTCTCCTTCAATGAGAATAGGATCAATATTGTAGGTAATGTTCCTGATTGGTTATTTGATATTGATGCATTGTCTAAATCTCTTTCTTTTGAGTATTCTACAGAAACAGTTGCAGGTTTTCCTACAGCTGTTAGTACAAATCTACAAACTGTTTCAAACTGTTCTGAAACTATTAGCACAAGTCCAACAACTGTTGGTGGAAACAAAGCCACTGAAGACTTTGTAGTGATTCCTTTGTTTCAAAATGACTCTTCCAATGCTGTTAGTCCAATGAATTGTGATGTTGAACCTTCAAAAGATATGGAATCCCCTGATCTTCAACCAAACAATGAATCTGTTAATCAAACAGTTGCCGACCAGGTATGTAATTCTTCTAGGAATGAAAGTAAATCTGAAGTTGATATGTTAAATTTAGGGAATGTACTGACTGCAGAAAACATCCCTACATTAAGAATTCACAAGAACCATCCCATAGAGCAGATTATAGGTGATCCTACCACTCTTGTTAGAACTAGAGGTATGCTGCAAAGTGAAAATAGTGGTGTGGATCTTGAACAGTTTGATGTGAATGTCTGCTTTCTATCTCGGATAGAACCAAAGAAAGCAGTAGAGGCATTAAAAGATCCTTCATGGGTGGAAGGAATGCAACAGGAACTTTTACAGTTCCAGATTCAGCAAGTTTGGAAGTTAGTTGAACTTCCAAGAGGCAAGAGAGCTATTGGCACCAAGTGGGTGTTCAGGAATTAAAAGAATGAAAGAGGTATTGTAATCAAGAATAAGTCTAGACTAGTTGCACAGGGTTATATACAGGAGGAAGGAATAGATTATGATGATGTCTTTGCACCTGTTGCAAGGATAGAAGCAATTAAAATGTTCCTTGCCTTTGCAAGCTTTAAAGTGTTCAAGGTGTATCAAATGGATGTCAAATCAACATTTCTCTATGGAACTATTGATGAGGAGGTATATGTGTGTCAACCACCTGGTTTTGAAGACTCAAAATATCCTGATAGGGTATATAGGTTGGATAGGGCTTTGTATGGATTACATCAGGCTCCTAGAGCTTGGTATGAGACATTATCATCATATCTTCTTGAGAATGGTTTTAAGAGAGGCACTATTGATAAGACATTATTTACAAAGATTGTTAAACTGAGATTTTGCTTGTTCAAATCTATGTTGATGATATAATCTTTGGATCCACTGATGACAGTCTGTGCAAGCAGTTTGAAGGCATAATGCAAAAGAGATTTCAGATGAGTTCCATGGGATAACTTACATTTTTCTTCAGTTTACAGGTGAAGCAGATGCCATCACGTATATTTATCAGTCAGTCAAAGTATGTCAAGGACATTTTGGACAAGTTTGGCTATCAAGATGTGAAGCTGGCCAGAACTCCAATGGAAACACACAAACAGTTGGGAGCAGATCCTGAGGGGGAGGATGTAGACATACACTTGTATAGGTCTATGATAGGTTCTTTAATGTACTTAACTATTCTAGACCAGATATCATGTTTGCTGTGTGTGTTTGTGCCAGGTTTCAATGCAGTCCAAAGATGTCACACCTATTTGCTGTAAAGAGAATCTTTAGATACCTCAAAGGCTAACAAAAATTGGGTCTTTGGTATCCTAAAGATTCACCTTTTGAATTGGTGGCCTACTCTGACAGTGACTATGGAGGAGCTAATGTGGACAAGAAATCAACTTCAGGAGGATGTCAATTCTTTGGCTCCAGATTGGTATCTTGGCAGTGCAAGAAACAAACAACAGTTTCCACTTCAACAACTGAGGCTGAATATGTTGCTGCCTCAAGTTGTTGTTCACAAGTGTTGTGGATCCAAAATCAGCTTCTGGATTATGGTATGACTTTCTTGAATACACACATCTATGTTGATAACACAAGTGCGATTAGTATTGTTAACAATCCTGTGAAGCATTCTAAAACAAAGCACATAGAGATCAGGTTTCATTTTATCAGAGATTGCAATGAGAAAAGGTTAATCCATGTTATGAAAGTGCATACTGATGATCAGTTAGCTGATCTGTTCACCAAAGCATTTGATGTGAGCAGGTTCAACTTTCTGATCTCCAATATTGGAATGATTAACTTAGAATAACAGTTGTTTGCTTGTTTATCTGTGTTTCTGTGTTTTCTCTCACTAACAGTTTGAAACTATTAGTATTAAGTCTAACAACTGTTTGTGTAAGTGTTCAGGGAACAGCTGTGCATAATGCAACTAACAGTTTTCAACTGTTAGTACATGGAATCCACAACTGTTAGGCAAACTAAATGTTCATTCAAGGGGGAGTATTTCTTTTCAATAACAGTTGTAGTATATTAAGATAACAGTTCTCAACTGTTAGTTCTTTTGTTTCTTTCAACTGTTAGTTGCTTTAAGGGTATTTTAGTCTTTGCAGGGAATTTGAGGGAATTTGAATTGCATTGAACATGCGTAACATATATAAGTCACTCCCTCCTCAAAGTTTTCTTTACGCTTACCGAACTTCTTGCAAACGCTAAAACCCTAGAATTTCACTTGGAAATCGCCATGGCTCCCCTTCCGTTTGTTAAGGAACACAACATCCTTGCATTTCTCTCGAAACCTGTTGATCTAAATGTCTTCCATGATATGATTGACTATCTGTTGATGTCAAATCTTCGCACTGCTCTCACTATCAATCCAACTATTTACACTTGACATATTGATCAATTATGGAAAAATGCTACAATCAGAAAAGAGGATGGAGTGTAGTGGATTGACTCAAATATTGATAATGTTGCTGTTTCCATTTTTGAGGATATCATACGTCAACACATTCAACTTAATGATCTCGAAGGTGAGTATTCTGACTCTGTTTCCCTGGAATATGAGGGCCCTAGGGGAAAGGGTACCTTCTATAAAGAGCAATTTTGTTCACACTGGAAGTATGCGATTCATACTATCCAGCAGTGTATCAGCCCCAAAAGAACTGGATGGAATGAATTCGGGAGCAACATTGCTTTGGCCTTAATTTGTTTGGCCAACAACCGTTCTTTTAACTACTCTAAAATGCTATTTGATGGAATGGTAAAACATCTTAGGACCAAATATGGTCTCTTTTTGATGTATCCCCGATTTTTGCAAGTTTTTCTAAATTCTTTATTGCCAAATCTCAAAAAGCACAAGAGGTTACTGATTCCCTCTGCTCATGTGGCCTCCACATTGAGCAAATTGTTGATAAATGGCAAGAATTTTTCTGGTGCCATAACTACTCCACTCTCTGCAATGGTGGAGTTTTTGTCAAGAAACAAAGCTGCCAGAGTTGAGCAAGAAGCCCACATCATTGCTACTCCCACAACTTTGGAACCCCCAGCTCACGATACTCAAACAACTCAATCTGCTACCTTGTCTCAAGCTACAACAAAAGCCCCCACTCTCATAACATTCAAAAAAAGAAAAAGAACTGTTGGTGCTCCTTCAACCACAGTATTTGATGCCCAAGCTATAAGCCCTGCACAGGAGCATTCTCCTGTGCAGAATATCCAAAGGGAACCCATTGTGCTGTCTCCTAGGCACACTGAGGAGGTGATCAATCCATGGGAGAGTGATCATGTGGTGTTTGAGGCTGGCACCACCGTTTCATCCGCAAGAGGTGAGCAGGACAGTGTCAACATCTTTAAGACCTCAGCCACGACAACAGAAGTTGTTCCATCATCTTCTGGAAATCCCCAGTACCAAGAACAGAGGGGTACGGGTGTGGAATCTTCTAGGAGTGACACACTAGTTATTTCTGCCAGTGATATGTTTACAGGGACAACACTCCCTCACATTGAGGCTAGTATGAAACAAAAGGCATTGACGGATTCATATTTTGTACCATTCTTTGGAGCATACATGTATTTGAAGAAGAGAAATTCTTTATAAGACAAGCTTCTGGCTAAGCACAATGAGCTCATCATCAAGCAGGACAAACAAATCAGATTTTTGTCAGACACTTTGAAGAAGGCTACTGATGTGCTTCAAGCTCATGATTAAGTAATGAAACAGTTCATTGCTAGACCCCCTCCACAAACAGTTCCAATCAAAAAGGGGTAGAAAACATCAAAAGTTGAAACCATTTTGAAGCCAGTTGTTGAGATTCAACAAACAGTTTTGCAAACTCAACCAACAGCTGCTGATATTCCACAAACAGTTGTGCAGACTAAACAAGTAACAGTTGCACCAAGTGCCCAAACAGTTGTAGATTCAAAGAAAACAGTTGCATCGGATCAACAACAAACAGCTGCACCAAGTTCAGACACAGTTGTAGAAAAGCTGTCAGCAGTTGACAGAGTTCTGATCAATAAGATGATTATGTCTGGGGACTACCCAACAACTGAAGTATTCACAACATGGTCAAAAGTAAAGCAAGATCATTTGATTACAGTCGGTGCCCAAACTCTAAACATAAGTGCACTCAAAATGAAACAAAAGATAGAAGATGGATGGCTGGATGGTAAATCTAAAAAGCTGGAACCAATTGCACCAAAGACAGGATTCAAAGGAATTGCTATTACTGAACCAAAGAAAGATGAGAAGATGCCTTATGTGCAAGGTAAGGGAATAGAGATTGCTGTTGAAATTCCAAAGTTAAAACTTACCAAAGAATAGCAAGAGGAGCATGATCATGAATTAGCACAGAGGTTGGGTGCTGAGCTTGAACAACAAGAAAAGAAAGATCTTGAAGTAGCTCAAAAGCTAGCTGCTGAATTTATAAAGGAGATAGATGAAGAAGTAAGGGCTAAGAAAGCTAGTAAGGGAGTGAAAAGAAAGAAAGTTGAAAAGAAGAAAACAGTTCCACCTCCCAAGCCAACAGTTGAGAAGGAAAAACAAACAGTTCAGCCTCAAACAGCAAAAGCAGACATGGTAAAAACTATTCTTCATGATAGACTCAGGGTAGAGGTTAAAGAAAGAATTGATAAGTTAGAAGCAGAGCAGCTTGGCCAAAAATCCCACATTACTGAGTGGAGATTTGAATTGTTGAGGATAGAGACTGGAAAGAAAGGGGTTACAATTGTCAGAGAACTAGAACCGATTGAAAGCTACTCTAGTTTCTTACATTTGATGGAAAGTGTGACTAGAAGGGATATTCAAGAGATGTATGCATATGGAATAAGTCACTATGGGGAAGCTGCAGAAATTGAAATCAGAGTTTTGATGAGGCACCTAACAAGTATATGCAATCCACTGGCAATAATGCCCTTTTTGATAAGTGACGAAGCCTTCCCAATAAGTTCTATGAAAGTATATGATAAGTCAAGAGTTTATCATATGGTGATGGGAAAGGGACAAACTCAGTGGTTTGATTTTGAATTTGTTGATCATGGTAAAATAAAGCTTCTGTATATGTTGAAAGCAAAGTTCTTTGGCCCTGCTAACATGAAAGAGGATCTGATGTAGAGGGTGAAGGAAAGGTTGGAGCTCATTCAGTCAAGTAAAAAGTAATTTTCTTATTATGTTTTGATTGTAACAGGTTAACTTTGCATACTTAATGTAAATATTTTCTTTGCTAAGTTGATTTTTCTGTGGTTGAACCCTATAAAACAAACTACTTAAATGTATTGTTCAATACTTTAAGTTGGGGGAGATTGTTGGGAAATTTGCTAAGTCATTGAAACTGTTGGATATGTAAAGGTAAAACTGTTAGATTGATTTGTGAAAACAGTTGTAACTAACGATTGTTGCAAGTTTTACAACTGTTAATACAAAAGTTCAAAATTGTTAGTTCAATTATACTCAACTGTTTGAAAACCTTGAAGTGAAGACTGTTAGAAGAAATTCAGAACTGTTTATTCAACAAACAGTTGATGTTGAGCTATTTATGGAAAATGCTATCTTCGTGGATCTAAAGTATATCTTTATCAAAGTTTGAAGATTATCAAGATTATCTCGGAAGATAAAAGATTACCTAACTGTCAACTATTCAAGGAGGATCAAGAGTCTATAAATACTTGGAATAGAATATCGTTTTAGTATCTCTTAATCATAGCAATTTTACGCATTCACAGTTCATTGTTAATTTTCAGAAAGTGTGTTAGCCTCTAAGTTTCATAGAAACCTAAGAACAAACTGTGTTCTTCGTCTAACAAAAGAGTTAGATTAGAGGTGTTGGTGAATATTGTAATCATCATTGGGTATTAATAAACATCTGGTGTTTGAAAGTATTTTCTCGAGTTGATTCTTGAATTGTTCTTGTGATAAAACCTTAAACATCAATTAAGTGTTATTCCGCAACTTCTTAGTTGATTGTGATGAAACTAAAAGATCATCTTTAAACAACTTTGATTTAATTGTAAAGGTAATTCTTGTTATTGATATTTGGTAATATCCGATCCTGACAAGCACGCCCTGATTATTCTGCTCGGGATGAAGTGTATGATACATATTATAAGTATCTATCTGACGAATCTAACGTCATGTCAATTCTGATACTCTCCACCGAATCTGAGTTGTCGGATGAGCTCAAGAATAAGTCTACCTTTGAGGTCGTATAGGAACTAGAGGAGCGTTTAAAGAACTGTGAACGCTATGGACGCTTTCTGCTCATGAAAGACATTCTTTAACAGGGAATTAAAGAAGGCTAGTCTTTAAGTAATCATCTCATTAACATGAGAAGGCTGTTTGATTAAATAATGATTATGGGGTCACAGGTCAGTGAACAAGAACTTGTGATGCTATTGGTTGGGTATTTTACAGATCACTACCAGGAAAAGGTAATAAGATCAGAAAACAGGAATCAACAGTAGATGGTATGCACGAGCTTCTAATGTGCATGAATGACCAGATGCACCCATACTTCCCTGATGCAACAGTAGTTGAATCAATAGAAGAAGATGACTGGATTGATGAGCTACTAGACATTTGTTGCCCAGTTTGTGGTAGGAAGGATATTTGCGAGCACTCATTCGACATTGATCAGTAGGAAGTCGGTTCTAAAGACGAGTCAGGTATCTCTATGGTAGATTTCATAGTTACTTCTTTTGAATCATGGGTACTCGATACCGGATGTGGTCATCACATTTGCAATTTCTTACAGGGATTCAAGAGAAGTAGGAAACAAAGGAAGGAGGACAAGGACCTACGGGTAGGCGAAGGCTCCATTATTGGTGCTGAAGCTGTAGGAACTTATTGTCTCAGGCTACCATCGGGATTAATCATAGAACTAGATGATTGGTATTATGTTCCTAGATTAATTAAAAATGTAATCTCGTATGATTTGTTAATAGACAGTGGTTTTACCTAGCAGTCGGTAGGAAAAACATTTTTATGCTTTAAAGATAATTTATTTTATTTTATAGCAAGTTCACAAAATGGTCTGTACACAATAAATCTACGAGATGACAAAGAAATCTAACATATAAGTAAAAGGTCAAAGGACACTTTGAACCAAACTTACCATTGGCATTGTCGACTCGGATGTATTAATAAGAAATGCATAGAGCAACTTCATAAAGATGGAGTTCTAGGGTCATTTGATCTTGAATCAATTGACAATTGCGAATCTTGTTTGTCCGGAAAGATGGCAAAGAAACCTTTCAACAGCTTGAATGAAAGGTCAAAGGAACTATGAGGAATTATACAGATGTGTGTGGTCCTTTCAGTCAGGAAGCCAGAGGAGGATACCGGTACTTCATTACCTTTACTGACGATTTCAGTAGGTATGGTTATGTGTATCTTATGAGATACAAGTCTGAATGTTTTTATTTCTTGAATCAGTTTCAGAATGAAGTACAAAACCAGCTTGACAAAAAGATAAAAGTGCTTCGGTCTGACCGGGGTGGTGAATATCTATGTCAAGAGTTTGACGATCATCTAAAAGATATGGGATTGTTTCACAACTTACACCTCCGTATACGCCACAGTGGAATGGTGTGTCAGAAAGGAGGAATAGAACCTTGCTTGACATTGTTTGTTCTATGATAAGTCGAACTAATCTACCAATGTCGTTCTGGGGACATGCACTCGAAACGGCTTCTTTTATGCTGAACTGAGTTCCAACAAAATCCGTAGAGAAAAGAAACACACCGTTCGAGTTATGGACGGGGAAAAAGCCCAAATTGTCTTTCATAAAAATTTGGGGTTGCGAGGCATTCGTTAAATGACCGTTCTCGGATAAACTCAAACCCAAATCCGATAAGTGTATCTTCGTGGGTTATCCGAAGGAAACCTTGGGTTACTATTTCTATAATCCTGATAAGAACAAAGTAATTGTTGCTCGGTCAGGGACCTTTCTAGAGGATAAAATTTTGAATTCAGAAACTTCTAGAAAAGAAATAGATCTTCAAGAAATTGAAGAATATGAAGGTATACCTCCGCTATTTGTGGAACCAATATTTCAACAGAGAATTGTTGAATCCCAACCTGAGTGTGTGGTCGAGGGGGAAGTGGAAACACAAGATCTTCACAAGTCCAGTAGGATTCCGACTGAGCCAAATAGATATCAAGGATTTCTTATTGCTCAAGAAGAAAGGAATCTTTATGAACCCACATCCTACGGAGATGCTATGTCAGGCAGTGAGTCTAACAAATGGCTAGACGCCATGAAGGCAGAGATGAAATCCACATATGACAACCAAGTTTGTGTTAGAATATGCCCACTGATGCGTGTACGCCATTTGAATCACTACCGATGATGTATGTGTTGGAGAATGCCCACTAACACAAGTACATTGGTGTTACTGCTGATGAAGTGCGAGCCTATTGGGTCACACACCAAGGATTGATCCCGACAACTTATTGATAAAGAGAGAAGGTCCAAATATCAAATTGTTTGATTTTGGGGCTTCACGGCCGTGAGGGATGCTACACGGGTCGTGAAGCCCACTGCCCTCACGTTTGACTCAACGACTCTCATACGGCTCGTGGAGTCTTCATGGGTCGTGAAGAAGTCGTGAGGGGTCATGAAGGTGACGCCTTCACAAGTCACTCGAACGCGGCACGGGCCGTGAAGGACTATGGCCAGTCGTGGCGCATTTAGTCTTCACGGGATCTTCACGGGCCGTGAGAGGCCGTGAAGGTCTGTCTGCATGAAAATCTCTTATTTCATTGGGCCATTTCTTGGTCCAATGGGAGATATCCTCTAATCCGGCCATATGTGTTTGGTATGGGTCTGGAACAGATGACATAGTTTCATGAGACATGTTTTTCACTCTCTCTCTCTCCAGAAAATAATCTCTCTTGGCTTCCAGATTACATACACTACCATATACACTAAGTGAGTAGATTCTTGAGTGTGGTGAGTGTTCTTGGTGCAAGAGGAGATCATTTCGTGGGCTGTTCTAGAAGGTGAAATCGTGATGGATGTTTACCCGATGGATTGCTAGCACTTTGGGATAGTGGCTACTTGGTGTGGATCAACGATAGGGGAGGATTCCTTTGAGTTCTCATTCATCCATATTTGTCACTAGCTTCAGCCGATTTGAGCCAAGGTAAAGAGGTAGTTTCTGCCCTCTTGTTGTTTCTTTAGTTGCAATTTGGTTTTGTAGAATACTATCACTTTGGAACATGATACGGACCCGTTTTTGTACGGTTTTTAACTCTTTGTTTTCGCTTCTGCTGTGTCTTGCTCCATACCGTGTTCCAACAGTGGTATCAGAGCCAAATCTACAAACAAATTGCACTTTCTTGGCTTGAAAACCGAAAATGGACATTCTGTTCAGAATGTCTTCACGAGTCGTGAAGGATTATTCTTCACGGTCGTGAAGTCTCACGACAAGTATCGTGAAGGTTTTTACTTCACGGTCGTGATGGCTTACGACCTGTCTCGTGAAGATTTTTCTTCACGGTCGTGAAGGCTCACGACCAGTTACGTGGGGTGTTGGACGTGAAGGTTTTTCACTATGTCAGAGTCGTGGAGTTCGAGGGCTTCACAGGCCGTGAAAGGCCGTGAAGGCTCCTGGGCCGTAAAGGACGTTGTGAACAATGTTCTTGTCCTTTTGGTAAAAGAAAAATATTTTCGGTTTTAGCTCCTTGCGATTCTGTTTTTCCAGAATCTGTCCATAGTGTTTGGATGTTGGAAAAGCCCCATATGTGTCTTGATTCGTACATTTATATGTATTGGGTGATTTTTGACAACCATCGAGAGTTATGGACGAGATGTCTCGGCTATGGTGGATCCGGAGGTTAATTGGAGATGACAGATTCAGTGGGAGCACTTCCAGCTGGGCCAAGTGGCTTTGTCCTTAGTTTGGCCTTGCTTTCCTTGTTTGGCTCACGGGGAAAGCGCATAGGGTTTAGGGGCATTTAACCGGATATTTCTTGTGCGTGGTTGTTGTTTAGTTTAGTTTCTTGCGTGGTTGTTTAGGTTCTTCACTCGCTTGAAAACTTTTCAAAATAATAAAACCAAGAGTTTTAATTGGTTTACAAACCTCGCGCGCCACAAGACCACTTTAAAACCAAAATCCCGTTTTTATCAAATGTAAATCACTCGCCTCCCGTAAGATGACACCACCCAAATCTAGTGAAACAAGATCGGTCATTGAGCTTAGCCGAGGTCGGTTTTGCGTAACTGTGTGGAAGGTGCGTGTGGCAACTCGCAAGGGTTGGTTGTAGAGCTTAGCCAAGCCGGCCATTAGGCTAGAGTACCACCGTGTATCTTGACGGTCGATTTACAATTCCAAGACTTAAAACGCCTTGGTAGTTGTCGTGCCCATACCGAGCTATTAAAGTGGATTATTGAGGAATCGATGAGAGTAGTGATCAAACATGCCAAATGGGTGCCATGAGTACCTAGGATCCCGCAAGTGTCTAAGAGTTGTAATCTCGGATTGCAATTGGTAAAGCGTTTACCGGCCTAAGTAGCTCCATGAAGTGATCCGCGGCAAACCCGTCATGGATTGGGGTACTTTGAGGTTCTTAGCCCTTGTTAAGATAATTTGGTTTTCTTAATCAGCTGGGTAATTATTTTAACGAGGATAATATCGAAACTAACTAAAACGTGTACTCTTTTATAGATGGCAAATATTAACGACACCACACCAAAATTTAAACTTCGATTATTCCTAGAAACGGAGAGACTCACACGAGTGAACTTCGCTGACTGGTATCGTGTATTGAGGATTGTCCTCCGTCACGAGTCAAAGTTGCACATCCTTGAGGAACCCTTTCCGGAGCCACCTGCTACCAACGCGAACTGGGCCATTTGATACGCTTTTGAGAAGCGTGTTAGAGAGACACAAGATATTTCTTGTCTCATGTTATCGACTATGAGCTTTCAGTTGCGTCAACAACTTGAGCAATTGAGTGCATATGACATGATAAACCGGCTAAAGGACATGTTCCCGTAGCAGGTTATACAAGAACGGTTTGAGTGTATAAAGGCTTTGATCGGTTGTAGGATGCAGGAAGGTGAGGATGTAAATGTCCATTTCCCTATGATGAAGGGATATATGGACCAATTGGAGAGACTTGGACTTCCAATAGGGAGGGAGATTGCGGTGGATATGATCCTCCAGTCCCAGCCCGCGTCTTATGAGAAGTTTGTCAAGAACTTTCACAAAGACAATTTGGATAAATCCTAGATTGAACTTCAAGACATGCTGAAGGCTGTTCAGTCTTACATGGTTGAGAAGGATCGTGTCTCGTCCACATCCACTATGGCTACTAGGAAACAAGTAAGCCAGAAGGAGAAACTGACCTCAAAAGGAAAGTCTAGTGTGACTAGGCTATCCGTAATTGTGGAGTCTGAGGACAATGAGATTGTGCCTCAAGATGATGTTTCACATGGGGTAGTTTGCTACTTTTGCGGAGAAATTGGAAATTGGCGCCATCACGCCTGCCCTAAGTGCCTAGAAGAGCTAAGTATCCTAAAGCGGAAGAACGTTAGCTCATCTTCAGGTACATTCATGATCAAACTCCATTAATCTTCTACTTCTAATGACTGGGTTTTGAACGCTAGTCAAAACACTCACGTTTGTGACAAACTTGTTTGTTGCAAAGTGCAGGTGTTAATCAGAAGTAGGTAATGGATGCATGGAGAGCTGGATTTTAGAGAAGCGAAGCATGGTGCTTGTCCCTAACTAAAAGGACTGGAAGAAGAGTCTTGCCATTCCATCCAGCTAAACTATTACTTCATTTAGATCTTTGTCTTACGCCCTGCGTGGCAAGAAGCATTGTATCTTATTTGCCTTTGATGACGATGAATATTACTTTGAATAACGTTATTGTGGGTTTTCGAGTTTTATTTCAAAGTTTATTCATGTCGTGGCATTTGCAATAAGTTTTGCTTAAGAAGTAATGGATTGATTATGAATGATTATTGAATTATTATCCTTATGAAATAGTGGATTTAACCATATAAACAAGACTTGCATCACCAAGCTCCATGTGGTTAGGAACTTGGAATATTTTGACTTTGAGTCAATTGTTGATGGTAAATCTTGCTTATAAGGCTAAATAACTAAGACATCCTTCACTTGTGAATGTGAGAGGAATAAAGGCTTGTTGGATTTCATTTGCACGTTTGTGTAAAGACCGTTCAGGCAAATACATAAGGATTAACTATGTGTGATTTGTTACCTTTACCGATGATGGTAGAAGGAATGGGTAAGTCTAATTTATTAGACAAATGTCTGAAACCTGAGAGGTGTTCAAGACACACCCTTAACAAATTTAAGATGAAGAGGGCAAAAGTGAATAAAGATACTCAAATCTTGTGAGATGTTGAGCTTCTACATTCTTAACCATCATAAAAATTGTGAGTTTGCCTCATAATTCACTTCTCCTTGGATACATATTTTTACATGGATCGCTAAGTGGAGGAATGGAACATATTGGTTATGGTTCTGTCTTGATGGATTAAACTTAAGTAACCTGTCTGATAGGTGTACTTGAGTAGTGACGGGCAATGTTCATATTTTAAACCAACAAAGATGGTCAAATTAGCATCTAAGGAGATTCCATAAGAAAGTGTTCTTTGCTTGTCAATCTCATAGGTCAGAGTTATCCAGTCTACATTTAGTGGGAGATGGATGAACTTAAAAGATGCTAATGTATTTAAATAGTTCTTCTAGGTTTCACATATTCATTTCATATCCTTTTGAGAACCAGGTTAGGTTACTCGAAAAGGGAAATGAACAACTGAAGCATTCCAGTGGAAGAACGTGACATTTAAATAAAAGACCTGATGTTGGCACTAGCATTCAATCAGAAATGATTGGAACTCAACATGGCTATGTTGGAGTATCTGGCATAAAGTTATTACTTCTTCATATGTCTGGTAAGAGTCGTCATAAGACCAGAAGAGTATAATTTATTATATCTGAGGACGATGACTTATTGATGATACATGATGTATGCATCAACTACCGGAAGCTGTAGTGGGGCCTTTTGAGTCTGATAAGAAGAAAAGTCTAATAACATAAGATATATTCCATGCTGGATTTTCAAGTTTTGAACTTGGTTAATCCAACACCTAGGTTTTGACCTGATGGTGTAAATAGATCTTTAGGGAATAAGATATGCATGGATTAATTTGTAGATAACTTCAAATACTGACTGGAAGGAATTGGTTTCGTGATGATTGACCATTGGGTAGGAATCATATGAAGACATTCTCTCAGTAGTTATGTTGAAGTTTAAGGGATGCTTATGCCGTGTTATGGCAGTATGATGCAAGGACCGCATTCCGTTATAGGAATTTTATGAGGAATTGTTCACAACACTGTCCGAGGGTCTCTTACATCCTGAGTCTTCTTATGAAGTCTACAAATATGGAGTCCTTTTGGACTCAGAGTAAATCTAAGTTTTGGTATCTTTGCTAAGAAAATCAAGTGTTTGAGTTTTCAGTAAGCAATTATGAAACTTGGATACATGCCAGAGCTAGTAGGAGCGCTGTCATAATCCTATTTGGTATGGCTAGCACGTACTTTGTTTTGGAGATAATGTCTTAATACAGCTTGCCAACAAGTGTAAATTAAGAATTATGCGTCCATAATAAATATGGGATATTTAAAGAAGTTTATGGAATACAAGAAATATGAATATATGTTCTTGTGGTGATGTAAAGAGAAGAAGCTTAAAGTGAGTTGTTACTCTTGTGATAGCTTCTACTAGAAAGGATAACCGTCAATCTTTATTGGGGTTTGTAATCCTTTTAAAAATGGTGTTGTTAGTTTGCGTGTGTCTTAAAGCGTCGTTGACTCTATTGGGTTCTTTTGAGGCAATGAGAGTACGATGGCTTATACACACTAAACTTTGAGGCCCGAGCGTTGTTTACCTTATTGGGTTCTTTTGAAACAATGAAGGTATAACAACTTGGATAAATGATCGAAATCCCATCAACCAACACTTTGGAAGTGGTTGGTTGCAGTAGGGATATGATGAATGTCATACTAAGGTCCGCATGAACTTGGCTTGAGTATGTTTTAGTTGAAGTTTTGATATGCTTTATCTTTGGGAACATTAAGCAATATTGTGCTTCTGCTTGTATCGATTATCAAAGGGGTTTGGTAATGCGCGTGTAGCGGGTACTCTCAGTTAGCCTTATTGTGTTCCAACTTTGCATGTTTTACCTCTTCCCTGAATGTGTTTACATTCTAAATGTCCACAGCCAGTCATTCTTCAAGGGAAGAAAGTCTGAATGAAGGCTAAGGGAAGTGATTGGTCAAGTGTCCAATGGTGATTGGGACACAGGGACGCAATACTTCGCCTGTACTTGAAAGGGGTTTCAAGTGACTGGACGACCCACACCTGAATTCACTTTGTGGTACTTCTCATGAGTGGTTCGGGATAAAGAACTTGAGGTTGGCACTAGCACTCAACCTAGGACGGTTGAAACTGAGCAAGGGAATGCTGCAATACCTGACACTAGTTCATTGCTTACTCCAAGGCGTTCCAGTAGAACTCGTTTCGAACCAGAGATATATGGATTCTACATATCTGAGGGCAACGAGTTAGTAGTGGACTCTGATGAGCCCATTAACTACAAGGAAGCTATGGCGGGCCCTGAGTCTGCACATTGGAAGGAAGCGATGGAAAGTGAGATGCAATCCATGTTGGATAACCAAGTTTGGGAACTGGTTGAAAAGAGTTTCAAGTGATTTGAAGACCCGCACCCAAGTATACTCCATGGATTACAGTCACGAGTAACTTGGGATGATAATATCTTATGTCGTTAGACCTGAGATGTATGAACTGCTATATCATACTTCTTTCTTACTTTAGTCATTTTCAAAAGCAGTTCGTAACTGGCTGTGATAAAGGAAATGACTAGATAAGTTAAGGGGGATGGTTTAGGGTTATACAGTCGAAAAGGGATTTGTTCCTCTGATATGAGAGATATCACTGGGCCCCTCGATGATTGGGAGCTGACACCAAAAATTCTGCATGGCCATGCGCAAGGAATATTGATTTAGAATCAGATATGTCCTTAACTTTTGTTCACCGCCAATCAAGATCGAGAAACACAATCGTGAACGATCTGGAGATTGACACTCAATCCATGTCTCGTGTTCACATTGATATCGTGAACAAAAGGATGTGTAAGATCACTTATCTATAGGACCTTTCTTTGCGAACATGTTTCATTCGGATAACGAAACCCATCCTGACTTGGGGCCAATGATATTTTTGCTAGAGACCGCTCATTGTCTGTGATTTGTTAGAAATGGTGCATCAGGTGAAAGTGGGAGTTTGTTAGAATATGCCCACTGATGCGTGTACGCCATTTGAATCACTACCGGTGATGTATGGGCGTATTGGGTCATACACCGGGGTCAAATCTGACAGCAACTTAAGTAAAGGGATCAAAAATGACAAAAGAGAAAAGTTGACTTCGCGGGCTAAGTTAGCGCCACTAACCATAAGGTGTTAGCGCCACTAACATTTATGGGTTAGAGTCGCTACAGCTGCATGGGCTTTACGTCAAGTCATCTGACAAGCCGCGTTAGCGTCGATAACTTTTACATGTTAGCCCCGCTAAGTTTAGTTAGCGACGCTAACTCCAAACGGCACCTTTTTGTCAAATCACCTCAAATGTTGGCCAATCCATGTAGGTTGAGTAAAATCGATCTTGGTCGGCTGTGGGAGACTAAGTGTCATCCAGAAGTTAATAAAAGGGACATAAACTCTTCTCTTTAGCACTCTTAGCCACATAAACATTTGAGAGAACTCATAAGTGCTTCAAGAGACTTAGTGAGTTCAAGAGAGAGTGAGTTCCAGAAATCGATCCAAGCTTTGTAAGTTGCTGTTCCATAAGTGATTTTCAGATAGGAAGAATCACCAAGGCTTGCTAGCTCAAGGGATTTGACGTGCTACCGGGTTACCACTCAATAGCCGATTCGTTCAAGCCAAAGGAGAAGCAAGTTCATCATCTTCATCAAATTTCTGGAGCTTAGGAGCTGGTATAATCTCCATAACTCTCTCCCTTTGTTGCATTTCGTTTCATAGAGATTGATCCTTGTTTGGGGTTTTACGATTTGTGCTTTATATACTTGTACTATGGGCTTTTTGACTTGTACCTTGCTTCAGTTGCGTGTCCATGAAACCCCAACAGTTTGGGAGTTAGTAGACTTGCCACAACACAGTAGATCTATTGGAAACAAGTAGGTCTTCAAGAAGAAGACATGCATGGAAGGAAATGTGCATACATTTAAAGCTAGGCTTGTTGCGAAAGGTTACACTCAGACTCATGGTATTGATTATGATGAAACCTTCTCGCCAGTAGCTATGCTTAAGTCTATTAGGATTCTTATGGCAATATCTGCATACTTCAATTACGAGATATGGTAAATGGATGTCAAAACCGCTTTCCTTAACGGGAAACTAACTGAGGATGTGTATATGGTACAACCAGACGGTTTTGAGGAGTCCAAGAATTCACGCAATGTATGCAAATTGCTAAAATCTATTTATGGTTTAAAGCAAGCATCTAGGAGCTGGAGCTTGCACTTTGATTAGTGCATCAAAGTGTTTGGTTTTACCAAAAGCGAGTTCGAGTCCTGTGTTTACACGAAGTTCAGTGGGAGCATAGCAATCTTCCTGGTCCTGTATGTAGATGACATACTGACCATAGGAAACGATGTACCAATGTTACAAGGAGTAAAATCCTAGTTAGGTAAATGTTTCCAGATGAAGGACCTAGGAGAAGCCGTGTATATATTTGGTATAAAGTGTTAAAACGTTTTAAGATGGAAGATTCCAAGAAAGGATTCATTCCAACGAGATATGGTATACCATTGAGCAAGGCTCAATGTCCTACTTCTCTAGAAAAGCAGAAGAAGATGAAATCAGTTCCTTATGCTTCGGCGGTATGATCGATTATGTATGCCATGCTATGTACTAGGCCCGATGTTGCTTACTCCATAAGCCTTACGAGTAGATACAAGCAAAATCCAGGTGAAGCCTATTGGGTGGCTGTCAAGAACATTCTCAAGTATTTGATAAGGACAAAAGAAATGTTCTTGGTCTTTGGAGGAAGCACGGATCAAATCAGTGTAACTGGGTTACACAGATGCGAGCTTCTTGACGAACAAAGACGACTTTAAGTCACAGTCAGGGTTTGTATTTACCCTAAACGAAGGAGCTGTATCTTTGCAATGCCAGAAGCTGATAGATTGTGTGCAGGGATAGTGTACACATGTTATCACATCCATTGACACTATGAGTCACTAAAGGCTCACACAGCTACACATCCAACTAATGAACCAGGAATAATTCGATGGGTATAAAATAGATAATTATAGTTAATTAATTATCAACAAAGAGGGAAATAATAAATAGAAATTTATTATTGGAAAAAGGGAATATTATATATTAGTTAAATATTTAATAAATTAAGTTTGGTTAGAAAAATATTAATTAACAGTTGATTAATTAATATTAACTGAACTAGGAGGGTTTGTTTTGTAAAAAGATCAAAGTTATTGATCATGGACCGGGTTTTACGGTCCAAGGGCTTAGGCCCAAAGGGTTATCTATATAAGTAGGTTTAAACCTTAAACCTTAAACCCTAAACCATAAACCTTAGTTTATACCTAAGGATAACAATCTAATCCTTATTCCCAACAAAACACACAAAGTCTCTCCCTTCTCTCTCTCTCTCTCTCTCTCTCTCTCTCTCTCTCTCTCTCTGTCTAACGTCGGCCGACCACCACCTCCACGGTAGTCTCGCGTTTTTTCGGTAGAGGCTCACCGGCGGACAAGATGGCGGCAAGCGGTGATCAGGGCAAGAACAAGTTTGTTTTGCCGGTTGTTATACATACTCGCATATTGTTCAGTATTGGCTGTCTAGTAGCCAGTTCAAGGGTGCAGTAGCTGTGTATCCCCCTTCAGTAGTTTCAGGGTATATTTTCTATCTCTTAGATAATGATTGATATTGGGCATATATGTTTCATGATATATCTGGTTTTATGATTATTGTTATGTTTCCCTACATGATCCAGTTGGGATCCTAGGAACGGGATTTGCAAGTTTATTTTCCGCTTTTCTTTATTGTACCTTGTATCTCCCTACAAAAGCATGATACGATAGTAGATTCGACTATAGAAGCCGAGTACATTGCGGCAAATGATGCAGCAAAGGAAGCGGTTTGGCGGAAGAATTTTATCTCGGATCTAAGAGTTGTTGCCAGTATCTCTAGACCGATAACATGGGAGCTTTAGCGCAAGTAAAATTACCAAGAGATCATCAGCGGACCAGGCACGTACTTAGAAAATATCACATCATCCAAGAGATCATCGGAATGGGAGATGTGAGGATATGCAAGATACCAACTGATGACAACATGGCTGATCCGTTGACTAAAGCGCTTGCTAGAGATAAGCATGACAGATATGCTAATTATATAGGAATGCAGTACATGGGATCTAGCAGCTAGTTTTCAGTATTTAATTAACATGTATGGATTGAATTTTAAGACTTATGATTATGTATTAAACATTTTTGCGTGATGGAAATAGAAGGTTTAATATAATCATTTTAAAATTTTCCATTTTTTAGCATATTTATCTATCCATGATATACAATACTTGATATATCAAAATTACTCCGTAGCTACTTGATGCGGTGGGAGCCACATCCGGGAGATCTAACGCTATTATAAATACTTGATGGATTATTCGTGTAGAGAATAACAACACAAATATTGGAGGTGATCCGTATCAGACTAACTTCATGCAGCCATAGACATGAGTTAGCTGATTGGTTGTCCTTAGACCTGATATGTTTGGTTTGGGGCACGAGGACTTCTGTTATTTGGAACGTTCTAATGTTACGCCGTAACAGGGTAACTATAACGGGCGTATCTGGGTGCAGCAGAAGACGTGTGCTCAAATGCAAGCAGTCAAGATGGGATTTGCACCTTCTCTTAAAAGAGAGGAGATATTCCAGGGCCCCTTGACGGTTAAGACTAAATGAATTACGTGGCCGAGCTCGGATAGAATGATGGATATCATTTGGTAACTCCGTAACTACAGTTAGTCGAGATCAGAAGTCAAGAAATATAATCTGGAATTTTCAGAATAGTTCACGTGCTCCATGTCTGAAATCTACATTACGGAATATCGCGATGGAAAAGGAAAAGCCAGGTAATCGATGAAAACGATTACACATTCTCTGGACATAAGAGAACTTATAGTCGTGGTTAACATAAGTGTCTGGCTGAAGACCTCCTTAGGCCCATGATAAACAAGGGAGTGTAACCATCATGCACAAGTGGGAGTCTGATAGATTGTGTGCAGTGATAGTGTACACATGCCATCGTACCATAAACACTATGAGTCACTAAAGGGTCACACAGCTGCACACCCAACTGATGAACCAGAAAACAATATGATGTGTGTATAAAAGAGATAATTAATAGTTAATTAATTATCGAGAAAGAGAAAATTATAAATTGATATTTATTGTTGAAGCGAAATATTAAATATTGAATGATATTTAATAAAATAAAGTTTGGTTAATATATATTAATTAATATTTAATCAAACAAGAGGGATTGTTTTTGTCAATTGATCAAAGTATTGATCACGGACCGGGCTTCGGGTAGAAAGGCTTTTAATCCAATTAAATATCAATTTACGGGAATTAAACCTTTACTTTTAACCTAATCCTAACATAATTAGACAAAAGGCAAAAACAAAAAGGAACTCTCTCTCTCCCTTGCTCTCTCTCGGCCGACGCACCACCACTACCACCACCTCAAACGGTGGTTGACGTTGGTCTTCTCGGAGGTGCACGGTGCTCGACGACGGAGGTCTGCGGCGGCGGCCTACCCCTCTCCTGCGATCGATCTTCTCGGCCAAACCCCCCTTTGCGGCGGGAGCTTTTCTCGGCGGCGAAAAGCAAAGCCAAAAAGCCGGCGGCTTTTTGGCGGTTGATACACAAGCGCGGGATTCTTCTTATTATTTTATCTATTATAATTGTGATTGTTCGTTCTGTTTCCCCAACTGATCCATTTGTATCTTGGGATGGGATTTACATTATTTTATTTCCACTGTGTTTGTTGTACCCTGTAAATCCCAACATAGGAGTCGTATCAAGTTAGATGCGATTGGTAAAGGAAACTACCTACGTGAAATAGCACGGGGTTGGTGTTGTCGTGTCCAAACCATGCACAAACACGTGTGAAATAAGGATCCTTGTAAATTCATAAATTGTATAGAAATAGGAGTTTCTATGTAATATACTCATGGAGTATATATAGGGATATGGCTATTGTAATAGCTAAGGTTTTGCACACAATGAAATAAAGAACTATGTGTTTTCTTGGTGTTTTTACACATTCTCTCTAGTTCTACATATGCAATCCTTCATCTATCCTACATATTACTTGAATCCCTTGTTATAATGGACTAACAAGTGGTATCAAAGCCAAAGGAGTGAAGATTTGAGTCAGAATTCAGCAACAAAAGTCGAATTTTTGAAGATTTTTGAAGAAAAAGTGTACTTTCGGGTTTGAAATCAAAGTGAAGATTTAATGGAGTTTTTGAGTGTTAATTGCTTAGATTAGGGTCGCATTTATCATAGTAACACTCGTTGATAAAAAAGGAGTCATTTCATTCACAAATAAGTGGCCAAATTTGAAGATTTTTGTGTTTTCGGGTTTGTGTAGTTCTTAAAGAAAATCGATCGAATCTGCTCATTTGATCGTTGTTTATGATTATTGTTGATTGAGAAGTGTAAATCGGGGGTAGGCAAAGTGATATGGGCAAGAAATTATCAGTTTTGTGTAAAATTCCAGATTTTTTTAATCTGAGCGGGTAAGATCTTGAAGTGGTTGGAATTCCAGGTTTGAAGTTGTCGGAATTGCCCTTTTAATCAGTCAGAATTGTTAAATTCCGAGTAGAATTGGTTGTAGTTGCTATAATCCGAGAAAATTGTATCGGATTTCAAACTTTATCAGAATTCAACTTAACCGGAATTGGTTGTTGACCGGAATTGGTGATTTTACCCGGAATTCATATTTTCTCGGAATTCTCTATTTCATCGGAATTCTCTCAGTGCTCGGAATTGTCAATTTTATCGGAATTCAAGATCACCCGGACCCCGCTATCAGGGGCGCTGCCCCCGAACCCCCGTCGTCATTGTTGTGACTGAATTATCTTGTCACCTTGATTCCTAAGTCAAGTGTTTGGATTTTTTTGGCTGAGTCACAAGTTCTCAAAGTTTCAGTTATCATTCTGATGTTTCTAGCTTCGGGTCAATGTTGGGTCATTTTTACCATATATTGATTGTCTAGTACCCTTATGTCTAGTCATCCTGCTCTTTCTTGACTGATTTTTGGGTCTTCTTTCTTAGTGTCACCAATTTTTGGTCTCAAAACCAGATTTTGGCCATCCATTCCTTGTTTCTTTTGAATCTTGGTTATCCTTTATCAATCTTATTTGAAAACCCAGATCTCATTGTTGGTGAAATTATTTGAAGAATTTACCAACATCAAATTTCTTCAGGTTTTTGAGAGGATTTTGAATTACATGCGCGCTTGCTCACGTGCATATCAATCCGACTCACTGAATATTATATCAAAGTCAATCATTTGGTGCTCTTGAATAAGGATGAATCCGACTCACTAATTATTATATAAAAGTCACCTACCCTCTTATGTGTTCCCAAGTTCATTTGCGCCCGTATGTATTTCAAAATCTTTGTATCTTGCGGTGATTTGGTCAAGGTTAATTACACGGTATTGGGAAACTTACTTCACAACATTATTCTCCAATATCATCCAACAAAGATTTATTAATCTTCAAGAATTCAGATCAAATCATTACCACACCTCAACGATCAAGAGTGGTTCAAGTATCTATTCAAGTCAGGGAATGTTTGAAGATTATTTTTACTTGATGTGTAGGGTCCTCCCCACCCCTCTTCCATGTTTTTGCAACTGAATCTCATGGTGATGTCTTTTATGCATGATGCTCAAAATGTATTATAATCATCATGAGGGGGAGAATAAAAAGTGAAGAAATTTTACATTGTTGATCCAGTTGTTGAGGGTGTCTACTCAAGGGGGAGAGAGAAAAAGAAACATAAGTCTATATTATGTCTAGGGGGAGTCAAGATTATCAGTCTTATGAATACATGGAAATAATTTGAGCTACATTGTAGGGGAGACAAAAAGAAGATTCTTCCCAACACATCAAAAGTGTTTATGCTTCCGTTGTCAAAGACTCAAGATAAAACAATGTTTCAGACTGCTGTATATGGTGGGACGCTACATCCAAAACTACTTATATAATCTAAGGAAGACTTAGGTTACTGGCGTGTATACTCCAATTTCAATACAAAGAGGGAGAATGTAAATTCATAAATAGTATAGAAATAGGAGTTTCTATGTAATATACTCATGGAGTATATATAGGGATATGGCTATTGTAATAGCTAAGTTTTTGCACACAATGAAATAAAGAACTATGTGTTTTCATGGTGTTTTTACACATATTCTCTAGTTCTACATATGCAATCCTTCATCTATCCTACATATTACTTGAATCCCTTGTAATAAGTGACTAACAATCCTAGGGCTAATACTTATAATTTAAGGGTTTTTATCGATTTGTATTTAGCAAAGTCTTTTATGTGTTACTAATTGAATTATATAATTGAGATTGTAGATGGCAAACATATCTAACACTAACAACTGTTGTGATATGCCCACTGAAGCACGTATGCCATATGAATCACTACTAATTATGTATGGGACTATTGGGTCACACATCCGGGATCAATCTCGACAACAACCTAAGTGGAGGGACCAATTTGGTCAAATTGCAAAGAGTTGGCATGTTGATGGAATTAGCGGCTCTAACTTTAAAAGTTAGCGGCTCTATCTCCTTAAGGTTAGCGGCGCTAACTTGGGCACGATAGTGGCGCTAACTTTGAGTTAGCGGCGCTATCCCCTAAGAGTTAGCGGCGCTTACCCCTATCAGATTGCATGCAACTTTTGCATGTTGCCTCCAATATCCACCAATCCAAGCCTAGATCTCTTTTATCCGGCTTTGGAGCTTGAAAAGGGTCTAGGGGAGTTCATTTCCAGAATAGGACATGCATTTTTCTCCTGGTGATAACTCTCTCTTGCAAATATACACACAAAAACACTCTAATTTGTGAGGTATCTTTGAGGGTTTTTGGGGTGTTCTTGAAGAGGAGAGTAAAGAGAAATTGAAGAATACTTGGGTTGATGTTCCATAAGTGATTTCAAGCTATGAAGATCACCGATGGCTAGCTAGTACTAGGAGATTGAACAAACTCGATGTGGATCAACGATAAAGGAAGGCTCGGTTTGGTCTTCTTGTTCATCCGACGATTTGGTTCTCTCTAGGAAGATCATCAAGGGTATATTCTCCTTTCTATGTGTTTTTCATGTTGCATTTGCTTGGCTATGGAGTTTGGTCCATTCTTGGGGTTTCATTGTTTTTATGCTTTATTTGGTTTTACATTATGTTACTTTTGTTGTACCATGCTTTCGCTGGTCGTTCCCAAAACCCCAATAGTGGTATAAGAGCCACCTCCATACTAGAAATGCACATGGTGTCCTGAAAAACCCGAATAAAAAATCTTTTGTTTTCCGGAACAAGGGGTTAGCGGCACTAACTTTGGTTTAGCGGCGCTAACTCACTACGGTTAGCGGCGTAACGCGGGCTGGACCGAAATTTTCCTTTTAAATTAAACAGTTTTTGTTCTCGGGTTTTTGGCATTTTGTTTGGAGATTCTGGAAATTTGTTTAAGAATTTGTATGCATGTTTTGGTATTTTTGAAATACCATATGTTATGTTTGGATGTATGTGTGAAGATTTGAAATTGGTAAACCTTTCCTTTGACCTTGTGGTTGATTGTGTGTTTGGATGCATTTTTGTGATTTTTTTTATTATCACTATGGGCTTTAATTTTAATAATTTAGTTATAAATGTAATAATATTGTGGCTTGCATGCCATTTCATTCATCCGTGTAATTGTAATAGATAAATAGGAAATTATTGTGGCTTGTACACCATTTCAATTTCTATTGTATGTATTGTACAATTTGGATGAAGACACACAAATGTAGTCAAAAGGAGATGGAGGATGTCTATAGAAGCCGGTGAAATCCATTGGAGATGGCGGTTCTAGTGGGAGTTCATATCGAAGATCCTTTTGTCCCTTAGATTGACCACGTTCTTCCCGTTTTGGCTCACGGGAAAAACGCATAGGATTTTGGCAACGGTTACCGATTTATTTCGTTTATGCGTGGATGCGATTTTATAATTCTTGCATGGATTGTTAGGATTCGCATGCTAGATAATTTTTCCATTAAAATTAATAAAATCACAAGAGATTTGCTAAAAAAAGGTTTACATTTCTCGCACGCGCTCACGTACAAAGATTAACTAACATAGTGGAACTAGGGTTTGTCACTAAACAAGTTAATCTAAGTCCAAACCAGAAACAAAAGCCCGTCTTCAAAAACGTAAATCTTGCGTCATACAAAAGATGACACTGTTAGAATATGCCCATTGATGCGTGTATACCATTTGAATCACTACCGATGATGTATGGGCCTATTGGGTCATACACCGGGGTCAAATCTGACAGCAACTTAAGTAAAGGGATCAAAAATGACAAAAGAGAAAAGTTGACTTCGCAGGCTAAGTTAGCGCCGCTAATCAAAAGGTGTTAGTGCCGCTAATCATAAGGTGTTAGCGCCGCTAACACTTATGGGTTAGAGCCGCTAGAGATGCATGGGCTTTATGTCAAGTCATCTGACAGGCCGCGTTAGCGTCGCTAACTGTTATAAGTTAGAGCCGCTAAGTTTGGCTAGCGCCGCTAAGTCGAAACGGCACCTTTTTGTCAAATCACCTCTAAACTAGACCAATGCATGGATGTTGCTTGCTACGACTTGGGCCGACATGAGGCATATCAAGGGACGTTTGGGGCTTTATAAAATACCCCAACTCACCCTCATTTGTAGCTCTTGGCAATATATGCATTCGTGATTCTCTAAAAAGTTTTCTTGACTTAGAGAGAGTTGTAGAGAGAGTTTCTTCCAGATCTTGATCTCATATTTGAGGGTTGCTGTTCCTAAGTGATTTTCTGGGTAAGAAGAATCAGCAAGGCTTGCTAGCTCAAGGGATTTGACGTGTTGCCGGGGTGTCACCTTCTAGTCGATTCGTTCAAGCTACAAGGAGCAAGTTCAACCATCTTCATCAAATTTCTGGAACTTAGGAGCTGGTATAACCTCCTTAACTCTCTGTCTTTGTTGCATTTCGTGTCATAGAGTTTGATCCATGTTTGGGGTTTTTCGTTTTTATGCTTTATTTGCTTGTACCATGTACTTTTGTGTTGTACCTTGCTTCCGTTGCGTGCCCTAGAAACCCCAACAGACACCACCCGAATCTAGTGAAGCATGGTGTGATTGTCGAGCTTAGCACGAGTTATTCCATGTGGATCTGTGTGGAAGGTGAGTGTGGTATCTTGAAATTATCAGTTGTCGATCTTAGCACGAGACGGTAGTTGTCGAGGTGTCACCTTGTATCTTGTTGGACGATTTACAATTGCAAATTAAAATCCTTGAGTGATTGTCGAGCTTAGCATGAGTCAACCAAGAATTTTAATTTGGAATTGGTGCAGGTAGGGATCAAACATGCCAAATGACCGATGGTTGTCGTAGGATCCCGCAAGTGTCTAAGAGTTGCAATAGAGATTGCAATCGGTAAAATGGTTATCGGCCTAAATAGCTTCATGAAGTGATCTGCGGCAAACCCGTCATGAATTGGAGTGAAATATGGTTCTTAGCCCTTGATAAAATATTTTTCGAGACGATATGGGTAATTATTTTAACGAGGATTAAATCAAACTAACTAATTCGTGTACTCTATTTACTCTAGGATGTCGAATCATTATAACACCACGTCAAACTTTTCACTTCGTGTGTTCCTAGAAAGGGAGAAACTCACGGGAGTGAACTTTGTTGATTGGCTTAGGACATTGAGAATTGTCCTACGTGTCGAGTCTAAGTTGCACATCCTTAAGGAACCCCTTCCTGAACCACCTGCTACCAATGCGGCATGGGACATCCGATACGCATATGAAAAGTGTGTTCGGGATACACACGATGTTGCTTGTCTCATGTTATCAAGTATGAGCTCGGAATTGCGAAAGCAATTTGAGCACATGACTGTGTATGACATGATTAACAAGTTGAAGGATATATTCCAACAGCAAGTTACGCAAGAACACCATGAGTGTGTTAAAAGTCTAGCCGGTTGTAAGATGCGGGAAGGCGGGAGTGTTAGTGCCCATGTTTTGAAGATGAAGTCATACATGGACCAATTGGAGAGGCTTGGATTTCCTATAGGGAGGGAGCTCGGTGTGAACTTCATACTTTAGTACCTGCCCGCCTCATATGAACAGCCTGTAATGGACTATCATATGCATGGTATGGAAATATTTATAGATCAATTGCATGGAATGTTGAAGGATGTAGATTCTAACATGTCCAAGCATGAATCAAGCTCATCCACTCCCGTTCTTGGTTCTAAGGAATGACATATTATGAAGAAGAAGAAATCAATCCCACCAGAAGAAGTTGGAGTAACCAAGGTTGCTTCAAGCTTTGAGTGTATGGACATTGATGATGTGCCTAAGGTGACCCAACAAGGCGTGGTTTGCTACTTCTGAGGAAGATTTGGGGATTGGGGCCGTCATGCCTGCCCTTCGTGCCGAGAGGATATAAAACTTCTCAGAAAAGAGAGAGTTAATTTTCCTACTTGAGGTACATTCATGATTATACTTCATTGCTATTCCTTAATAAGCTGGGTTGTTTACCCGAGCTATAAGACTCACGTTTGTCACAAATTTATTTTGTTACAAAGTGTAGGTCTGTTTGATGCAAGAAGAAAAAGCTTGAAAAACCGGATCTCTGAAGAGGAAACCCTGTTGATTGTCCTCTACAAGAGAATTGGGAGTGTCAATCTCGCCATTATTTCCTGATTAATTATTACTTTTGTACTTATGCCCTACGTGCCATGTTTTGCTTTAGTGTATGTTTCTTGAAGATGATGGATGCATTTTGACTCTTGTATTTTTAATAAAATATTTTTCACATTGATGGTTTCATTTCGAGTTCTATCAATGTCATTGCTTATGTGTTATTTTTGACCATTTATGGTGCTCAAATACACATTTGATGACGATGGATATAGATTTGAATTGAAACATTTGTTATGAAAAAAAATTGTTTTGAGATGTTTGATATCAAAACTTATCTATATCATAGCATACATAAAGACTCGTTATAAGTAATAAGGCAATCATGAATAATTGATTCTTAGATCCAAAAGTGGTTTGGATACGTTAACTCTTGGGCATAATCAAACTCGACCAAATAAACAAGAATTGCATCACTTAGATCCATGTGGTTAGTATCTTCATAAAAGTTTAGCCTTGGGTTAAATGAAAGATGCAAATCTTGTTTATTGGACTTGGGTGATTAAGAAATCCTTCACCAGTGTTGGTAGGAAGGATTGAGACTTGTTGGATTTTGATCACACTTGTGTGGATAGTCCGTTCAAGCACGTCGAATAGAGTGACAATAGTAAAATTCTCCATCACCATCTGTATGATGGTTGTTGGGAGAATAACTAACATATGGAAATCTAAGAAAGGGCATATAGACATCAATTCTTACATACAGTCAAGATGCTATGTTTTCTTATCTATATTGATTAAACATGAAATGGATAGTGGGTTAGTGTTAGAATTTGCCCGATAATATATGTATGCCTTAGAGCACTACCGATGACGTATGGGCCTATATCGGTCACACACCGGGGTCTAACATGACAGCAAATAAGGTTGAGGGACCAAAGATGGCAAAAGTGGAAGTTAGCAATGCAGACCACGATAGCGCCGCTAACGGTTAAAGGTTAGCGCCGCTACGGTTGCATGTGCTTTACGTCAAATCGAAGTCAGGCCGCGTTAGCGCCGCTAACACTGCATGAGCTTTGTGTCAAAATCACCTCCACTTGGAGCCAATGAGAAAAAAGCTTCTCGAGATTTCTTGGCTGGTTTGAGGTAGTTCAAGTGACACTCCAGAGTCTTTAAAAGACTTGATGCATTGACTTGAACTACTCTTGGCCAATCTCTCTCTCAAGCACAAATTTCTCTCTCACACATTGATACTAAGTTTGGTGATCAAGTGAGGGTAATCTCGGGTTCCAGAGTTCCCTTTGTTGTCCTTGAGTGATATTTCAACAAGAAGATATCACCAAGCTTGCTAGCACACGTTGTTGGACTAGTTCCCGGGGTGAGATTTCGAGAAGGGAGCAAGAAGAAGGAGGATCTAGCTTCTCCACCATCATCAGCCACCAACAAGGAGTTTACTGGAGCTTAGGAGCACGGTATAACACTCTCACCTTGTTCTTTTGTTGCTATTTTGTACATAGAGTAGATCCACACTTGGGATTTCATTGTTTTGAACACTTGTATGCATGATTTATGTTGTTCTCGCTTCCGTTGCGTGTTCATGAAATCCCAACAGTGGTATCAGAGCCACCTCTATGTTAGAATAGCACTTGGTGGCTTGAAAAACCCGAAATCAAAATGTTTGTATTTTGCCGTTAGAGTTAGATGCGCTACGCGGAGGTTAGCGGCGCTAAGTCTCACGCGTTACCGGCACTAACGTTACTGGGATTTTTCATGTTGTTCCAGTAGTGGCATGATATGTTTGGTTGTATGTGATAACATGAGTTGGTAATCTTGCCTTGGCCCATTTGGTTGATATGTGTTGTGCATGTAATTTGGTGGTTTTAATCCACATATGAGGCTGTAAATTTATTAAATTCAGTTTGATTGTAATAATTTTTGGCTTGCATGCCATTTCATTCATCCATGTACAAGTATTCGATAAATAGGAAAATTATGTGGCTTGTATGCCATTTATTTTCTATTTTATTGTAATTTGTATGATGGAGGAATGAAGACACAAGAGGGAGGCAAAACAAGATGGAGTATGATGCCGTTAGAGTTAGCGGCACTACGCGGAGGTTAGCGGCGCTACGCGGAGGTTAGCGGCGCTAAGTCTCAGGCGTTAGCGGCGCTAACGTTACTGGGATTTTTCATGTTGTTCCAGTAGTGGCATGATATGTTTGGTTGTATGTGATAACATGAGTTGGTAATCTTGCCTTGGCCCATTTGGTTGATATGTGTTGTGCATGTAATTTAGTGGTTTTAATCCACATATGAGGCTGTAAATTTATTAAATTCAGTTTGATTGTAATAATTTTTGGCTTGCATGCCATTTCATTTATCCATGTACAAGTATTCGATAAATAGGAAAATTATGTGGCTTGTATCCCATTTATTTTCTATTGTATTGTAATTTGTATGATGGAGGAATGAAGACACAAGAGGGAGGCAAAACAAGATGGAGTATGATGCCCTTAGAAGCCAATGAAGTCCATAGAGATGGTGGTTCTAGTGGGAGCTTGCATCAAGATTGTTTTGTCCCTTAGTTTGACCAAGTTCTTCCCGTTTTGGCTCACGGGAGGAACGCATAGGTTTAATGGCAAGGATTACCGACTATGTTGTATATTGCGTGTGATGTGATTTTATTATTCTATGCATGGATGTGTAGGTTTCGCATACTAGAAATTTTTTTATAAAATTAATAAAATCACAAGAGTTTTGATAAAATTGGTTTCCTCTCGCGCGCGATCACATACATTGATTAACCCAGCTAGTGAAAATAGGATTTGTCACTAACAAGTTAATCAAACCAAACCGGAAACAAAAGCCCGTTTTTCCACAAAAACGTAAATCATGCACCATCCGTAGGTCGATACCACCCAAATCTAGTCTTATGAGATTTGGTTGTCGAGCTTAGCACGAGCCAATTCTCATGAAACTGTGTGGAAGGTGAGTGTGGCAAAATTCACAATTTTGGTTGTCGAGCTTAGCACTAGCCAACTTTGGTGACTTTGTTACCGTATGTCTTGACGGACGATTTGCAATTTTAGGTTTGAAATCTTGGTTAATTGTCGAGCTTAGCGTGAGTTAACCAAAATTTCAAGACTTAAAATTGGTGCAAGAAGGGATCAAACATGCCAAACGACCATTGGATGTCGTAGGATCCCGCATGTGCTAAGGATTGCAATGGAGATTGCAATTGGCAAAATGGTTGCCGACCTAAATAGTTTATCATGTGATCCGCGGTAACCCCGTCACATGGTAGGATGAAATACGGTTCTTTGCCTTGTTAATTTAATTCTATATGGGTTAATTATTTAACAAGATAAAATATCAAACTAACTAATATCTACTTTGCAATATTATAGATGGCATCAACAAGCGCAACAAACACCACCACAAACGTTTATCTTCAGGTTTTCCTTGAAAAGGAGAAACTCGACGGTAGCAATTTCATGGACTGGCATAGACAACTGAGGTTGGTCTTGCGGTATGAAGGAAAATTGCATACCATAGAGGAACCCCTCCCCGAGGCACCTCCTGCCAGTGCAACAAGGGTTACCCGTGAGGCGTATGAAAAACGCCTCAAGGAGACTGAGGAAATCACGTGCCTTATGTTGAGCACGATGAACTAAGATTTGCAAAAGCAAATGAATCATCTTAGTGCTTACGACCTGCTCGTGCAGCTAAAGGACATGTTCCAGCAGCAGGTGAGGCAGGAGAGGTACGAGTGCCTCAAGACGACCCTTGCTTGCAAGATGCAAGAGGGTGGGAACGTGAGCACGCATGTGTTGCGGATGAAAGCAAACATCGAGCGCATGGAGAAGTTAGGTTTTACCATCGGGAAGGAGATGGCGGTTGATTTAATCCTCCTATCCCTGCCCGGTGCATATGATCAATTCGTTATGAGTTATCATATGCACAACATGGATAAAACCTTGATGGAACTTCATGGTATGTTGAAGACCGCTGAGTCTAGCATGACCAAGAACAAGCCATCCTCCTCCACTTCTCAAGTTCTCGCCATCCGGGAAGGCCGCATCACGAAGAAGAAGGCCGCCCCTTCCAACAAGAGGAAGGGTAAGGGAAAGGTTGGAGTGGCCAAGCCTAACCCGGCCTCCGAGGGCAAGGGCAAGGGGAAACTTCCCCAAGCCAAGGCTCCAGAGGATGCGGAGTGCTTTTTCTGCGGGGGCAAAGGCCATTACTGCCGTACTTGCCCGAAGTACCTGGATGGACTCAACAAGCTCAAGGCTATGAGCATTTCAGGTCCGGACACGTCAGGTACGTTCATGATAGAACTCCACCATATTTCTACTTCTAAAGGCTGGGTTTTGGATACTGGCTGTGGCACTCACATATGTAATATGGTGCAGGTGCTAAGGGAAAGTAGGAGCTTGGAGCGGGGAGAACTGGATCTTGTGATGGGAAACTCGGAGGTTGTCCCAGTGGAAGCTAAAGGAGAGTTGAAGCTTTCATTCAAGACTGGTTTTCTATTTTGTTAAAGGATGTATGCTATTCGCCCAATGTGGCTAGAAACATTATTTCTTTTCACAAATTGTATGACGATGGTTTTTATTTTAAATTTATAAGTGGTACAATCATTTGCTTTAAAAATGAAGTTGTGTATTTTAAAGCTTTACCATGTCATGGCAAATGCATACATTGAATCAAGACAATCTATCATGAATATTGATTCTGACTCCAAAAATGGTTTGGATAAATATTCTATGTGGCATAGTCGTCTTGGCCATATAAACAAGACTCGTATCACCATGCTCCAAGCGGATGGGATCTTGGAATCATTTGATCAAGGATCAAATGAAGTATGCAAATCTTGCTTATTGGGCAAAATGACAAAGGCACCCTTCATGGGAACAAGTGAGAGGGGAAAGGACCTTTTAGACATAATCCATACGGATGTATGTGGACCTTTCAAGCATGTCACGAGGAATAATTCAAGATACTTCGTAACCTTTATAGATGATTATAGTAGGTACGGGTATGTCTATCTTGTTAAACACAAGAATGAAACCTTTGAGGTGTTCAAGACATTCCAAAACGAAGTTCAGAATCAGTTGGGCAAGACTATAAAATACTCCGGTCTGATAGAGGTGGAGAGTATCTTAGTACCGATTTCGTCGATCATCTTAAGAATTGTGGAATTATTTCACAATTAACACCTCCAATGACTCCACAATTAAATGGGGTCGCTAAGAGGAGGAACCGGACCTTGCTTGATATGGTAAGGTCTATGATGAGTTGAGCGGAGGTACCTATTAGTTTCAGGGGATATGCCTTAGAAACTGCGGTAAGAATCCTTAACCTCACACCAACCAAGAAAGTTGCTAAAACACCTTATGAAATGTGGCATGGTAAGAAGCCGACACTTTCATACCTACGAGTTTGGGGTTGTGAAGCCTATGTGAGACGTGAGGCCGAAGACAAACTTGAACCACGTTCAGAGAGGTGTTATTTTATCGGATATCCTCCTAACGGTGTTGGATATTTATTTTATAAACCTTCAGAGAACCAGGTATTTGTTGCTCGAAGGGCATTCTTCCTTGAAAGGGAGTTGCTATCAAAACATGGCAATACAGAATTTCACCTTGAGGAAGATCAAGGGCGGCCGATAAAGGACTTGAGGTTGGCACTAGCCAAAATACCGAGCAAGAGGATGGAATTATTGTTCCACAAGTACAAACAAGGAATATGGAGTAAAAGTGGATTCTAAAATTCAAGAAATACTGAAGTATGTTCTTGATGTTTGACGAATACAGAGTTGTCTTTAGTAAGTATTTATTGTAAGCCAATCTATCCTAAAAGACTGTCGATTTTAATCGAAGTTATTAAATATACAAACATGTGGTGTGGATACGACATTTAAATCCCAATAAGTGTCATTGACCCTATTGTGAACTTCGGTGACATTGAGGGTATGTCGACTCTAATAAACATGAGTGTCATTGACCCTATTGTGAACTTCAGTGACATTGAGGGTATGTCGAATCTAATAAACATGAGTGTCATTAATCCTATTGTAGACTTTGGTAGCATTGAGGATGTGACGACCCTGATTATCTTATGTATGATCTTTTTAATAAACACTATGCAAGTGGTTTAATAAGAGAATACAAAAGAGTACAAAGGGATATTGCGTTGATGATCCCATCGTTAAGCCGTTGTCAAATGCTAGTGATGGATGTCATACTAGGTATATTAGCATCATTTATGCTAATGACTAGGCTTGAACATCGTTTTAGTAAATGTGTGATTTACTAATTAGATTTGGGAACTGTAAGCAGTACTGCAACCGATGATTGTATCGATATATAATGGGGACTATATACACGCATGATGTGGTTACCTTCATTGGTCTTTACTGTGTTCCATCTTAGCATGTTAACCACTTCCCATAATGTCTAAACATTCTAAATTTCCCCAGCCAGTCATTCTTCAAGGGAAGGAATTTTGAATTAAGGCTCAGGTTAGGTGTTGGTTATGCATTAATCAAGGATTGAATGCATGAAACACAACAATAACCTGTGCTTGAAAGGAATTTCAATGCTAAGCTTTGAATAACAATACTCTTGTGTTGGTGTTCTTCATATTCTCTCTCAGTTCTCTCTCTACAAACCGAACACACACACAAACACACACTAGTAAGATTAACATATAGCATTGCTTCATCCGTATACATTACGGGACCATCAATTGGTATCAGAGCCAAACTTGTTTTGGCTCGTGATTGTTCGAAAAGGAACCTCAAAATCTCGAAAATTTCAAGCTTACTGGAAGAGAAGATTCTCGGTTTCACACAAGGTCAAGAACCTCAACTTTCTTCAAAGAAACTTTAGCTTAAACAACTCCAAAAGGTAGAACTCGGTAAAGGTATAAACTTCATCTTCTTTAAATTACTTTTGGGTTGTTTTACATAGCTTACAAAGTCTACGAAAACATTTCTTGAAGAAAACCTTGAACCGGAAGTATATCTATACATTCTCGGTCAAGAAAAATCATTAATATACCCACTTTTCAAACATTAAATTCTCTTGGTATTTAAGCATTTATGGTGTTCTTGGTCTGAATTATAAAATTTTAAGAAGAAGAAATCAGTTTTTGTAATTTATTTTATTATAAATTATAAATAGTTTAAGTGTTGTACAAGGAAAGTCAAGCACTTGCCATACCAATCAAGTACAAGTGGTTAGACACTATTCAGGGTAAGGCAATCAGATTTGAAAAGGACAAATCAGATTCTATCAGCCGGATCTCCAATCGCATGCGATTGGAGTGTGCGGCTTATAGAGCCAGTTGATAAGTTAGCCTGAATAGACTAAGTGTGAATCCCATTTGATTGCCCTATCAACCATAGTATAAAGACAATCGCATGCGATTAACACTTGCACATCTATCAGCCATTACTGTTGGACCCTTGTATGAGAGAGTAACAACAAGCAACAGTGTGTAGAAGGGGGGGTTGAATACACTTTCTGCAGAAATTGAAAAAATCAAAGAAAAGTGTCACACACAGTAAATCAAACCACAATCAATCAAATGCTTTTATTAATCAGATGATGATTACAATGCTTTGAATAAGAAGATGATTACAATGACTATCAAGTAAGCAACTCTTGATATATTATCACCTAATATAAATCTCTCAATTCTCTCAAACTTAGATATCTATAAATAACATATAATTATAGATACCGACGACTCTCTAAACAGGATTTTCACATATTGAATCAACACATGATTACTTACCAATATCACAACTGATGTGATTAATTCGAACACATGAACTTCTTTGGCAATCTGTGATTAAATCTTGATACTGAATCAAGACTCATAACACATACGATGAGGTGAGGTTTGGCTCTGCAACACTTAGTTGTTATTGAATCAAAGTCGTACTGAGTCGTACCGAGTCGTACCTCTAAACTTATCAGGAGATAAGTATTCATAATCCTATTGCTACGGTTCCTAACAAAAGAGACTTAGCCTAATTCGCTAACTAACTTTCGGATAATCCGGAATCTTGAATCTTGAATCTTCTTATCTTGAGTCTTCAATCTTCAATCTTGATTCTGGAGTCTTCTTACCCGCGCCGTAGATATAGAGAGAGATAAAGATGAATTTAAAACATATTTAAATTATCTTTAAACTGACTTTTTCACTCGGACTGAGTTACTCAGCTTGAAACTCATCAAGCTGAGTTCTTCGAGAACAAACCCGAATTCAAACATGAACTAACATGTATAATTATTAACTCATCCTTAGAAGTCCAAAGAGTTAAATAAAACATATTTGTTAACTCTGTCGAGCTGACTCTGCTTCTGAGCTGAGTCACTCAGCTTGAAACACATCAAGCTAACTACTCGATATATACCTTATGTGACATACACAGATTATTAAACATATTAATAAACAAGCAAAGGTATAATATAAACTGATCAACATATGCTCAGCTTATATTCTGCTTATACTCAGTCTGAATCACTCGAAGTGTTCAGTCTGACTAAGCTTCATAATTATGTTTAAGTTATATGTAGAACTCATCTTACAAACTTAACTTTGTCTCATCAAATTCAAACTGATGAGATCATTTTCCCAACAAACTCCCCCTATTTGATGATGACAAAACCATCAAACAATTCTTCAGTTTGTTTAACAGAATTATGTTTTAAATCTTAAACTTATTAAGATTTTATTATTTGAACTAATCAAATATTTATTGAACATATCAATATTAATTGAACTTATCAATTTAAATTGGAACACACCAATTTTTAGTTGAACATACCAACTAATTATATTAATGAATAAGAACTTATCATTTATTCATTAAGCTGAACTTATCAGACATATAGCTATGAACACATCATAATACAGTTGAACATATCAAACTTTATATTTGTATTAAAAGAACTAATCTAATATTTACAACAGTAGAACTAATCTATTGAATGAATTCAGGATGTAAAAGCTCCCAGTTTATGATTTATTTAGTTACTTCATATAGTAACTTTTCAGCTTCTTTATAGCCTCTGAATTCTTTGTGATGAACTTTAATCATTTTATTCAGCTTGTATTACAAAAGCTGATTTGATTCATTGTTTCCACAGCAAGTTCTTATATGGGCAGCATCCTTAGATTTCAGATAGCATACTTCATTAAATTTGATGAAGCTAGGTTTGCCTTCCTGATCCATGAACATAAATCCCTGAATAAGTGCATTAATGAATGTATTTTCTGTGAATTCCACACCTTCAGGTATATCAAACAGTTCTTCCCATTGTGTTCCAGGAACTGGAACATATCTCAGCTCCTCAGCCCTTTTGATCAACTTTGAGACTTCAGTAAATATTTCTTGCTTTATTTGGCTTCGTTTGAATTTCTTAAGCATCATCAGAATTTTGTTCCACTCTAGGTAGACCATCCTGTGAACGTGTCTCAGGTCCATCCCCATGGTTGATCCATTTTCAAATTCAAAGTTGAGGATGACAGCTCCATTGACTCTGCTCAAGGTCATGCCTTTAATATCTTCACTGATATTTCTTCTGAAATAGCATTCTTGTATTTCAGCATCTGAATATGGGATAGGATCAGGTATTGGACCATTATAGTCAGCTTCAGCTTCAGCTAAAGCTCTCTTTAACTTTTCTTTTTCTTGATCCAGTTGCTCTTTTTATTTTCTCTTCTTTAATTCAGCTACAGAGATATTGAGCTCATTTACTTCTTCTTGTTCTATCATTTCGATCAATTCTCTCGTAGCCTTTTCTTCTTCAGTTTCCTGCTCAGTTTCAGAACCCTCGTCAGCTTCAGACTCAGATTCTGAAATCTTTTGCTTCTTTGATGCAGGTTCATCTTCGTTCATTTCTGACTCCCCCTCAGTCTGAGTCTTCCTCTCTGCTCCTTTAGCTAGAACTAGAAGAGCTTCAGCTACAGCTCGAACTAGCTCATCTATAGTATCAGCTTGAACCTTCTCCCCCTTTTTGTCATCATCAATAGGGTTTGAAGTCCTTTGTTGTTGGAGTGCAACAACTGCAGAGGCAATCTCTTAAACATCCTTTGTCCTTTGATAGACTAGGCGTTTGTGCTTCTTCTGCTTGAGATGGAACAAACGAAACTGAGCAGCAACATATTCTTTCAACTACTGGATGCATGAGGAGGCAGTATTAGCGTGAGGAGAGTCTTTGGGTGCATCATCCAAAGGTTGGTGTATACCTTCTAACTCATTTGCACCAGAGTCTTGACCCTGTGAATCACCCTGGTTTGAAGATGAAACATTGACAGGTCGTGCACTAGAGTGTGAGAAATAAATAGAACGAATAGGGCTCGAGACGTGAAGTGTATGGGTTAATGGTTGGCTTTTGGGTAAAGAGGGGGGTGATTGACCCTGGGAATTGGTCATATGTTCAATGTAACCTGAATGTGTCTGTTCAGGCACATAAGTAGGCTCTCCCATGGCACGAGCAAGTGTGGGTTGAGTAGACACCACACCCGGTTTAGGCTGTTGGGTTTGAATGAGCCATGAGGTCGACACCTTGAGAGTAGGCGTCTCCTCCTCAACTCCTGCCGGAGGGATCAATGTGATCTCAGCTCCAGTGATGCCTTTAGGAGTGGCACCACCCTTGGCAGTTTTTCTTTGGTAGGTTTGGATATTCTCCCTAGCAGCAGTAGGCATTCTAGGGGTGGCTTCAGATTGGAATTGTAGATGGAATGAAGGTGGAGGAGATGGGTTAGACTGAGTTGGTTCTACTGCAGTCTTATCTGTTGGGGTTCTATGTACACAACAGAAGCTTAAAGGTACAACAAACAAAGCAAAGAGAACAAGCAATCAAAGCATAAAACCCCAAGTCATGGACCAATCTCTATGACTAACTAATGCAACATGAAAAGAAAGAAGGGAAGAAGGTTATACCCTCTCCTAAGCTCCAGCAACTTGAAGATGTAGAAATAAAGACAAGAAAGCAAATAAGCCTTCCTCTATTGAAGTCCACCCCAAGTTGGCTCAACCTCCTTGTACTAGCAAGCTTGGATGATCTTCTTCTATTAGAAATCACCACAAGAACAGCCTTCTTTCTTCCAGAATTCGGATCTCTTGAGCACACACACAAAGAACACTCTAAAAGCTCTCAAGTAAGTGTGTTGTATGTATGTATTCCAAAAAAGCTCTCTCCAAATGACAAAACTCTCTCTATTATAGAGAGAAAATGCCACTTGAGATGCCTCTAGCCGGCCAACAAGACTGGGAAAGAAAGCCCATTAATTGGGCAAGAGTGTAGGTGGGAATCTAATCATTGCATGCATTCTGACAGACGTTAGCGCCGCTAACTTTTATGTTTAGCGCCGCTAACCCAAAACAGTTAGCGCCGCTAACGCGGCCTGCATCGTAACTTTCCATTTTGACATCATTGGTCCCTCCATCTTTTAGGCTGTCGAGATTGATCCTTGGTGTGTGACCCAATAGGCCCATACATCATCGGTAGTGATCCATAAGGCGTACGTGTGTCAGCGGGCATACTCCAACAAACTCCCACTTGCATATGACACACCGTACCCATAAACCACAGACAAAGAGCGGCCTCTAGTAAGGCATCTCTGCCCCCAAGTCAGCATGGGTTTTTGTCAAAAACCAAATCCAGAATCAGTTATGAAATGGTCCTATAGATAAGTGATCATTTATCCCTTCGTTCGCGATATCCATGTGAACACGAGACATGGTTAAATGTCAATCTCCAGATCGTTCACGATTATGTTTCTCGATCTCGATTGATGGTGACCCAAAATCTAGTTGCAATCGATCAGGCATCATTGCAACTTGAGCATGGCCATGCATTTTACGTCAGCGATCAATCATCGAGGGGCCCAAGGATATCTCTCTAAAACTAGAGGAACGAATCCCTTCAACTACATTGCTCCGCTACATACACCTTACTTTATCTAAAAGCTCCCTTTATAACAGCCAGTTACGAACTGCGTTTGAAAGCAATTAAGACAAAGCAGATCCATGCTTTGGAACACATGTATCTCTAGTCTAAGGACAAAATGATATTATCATCCTGACTTACTTGTGACAGAAACCATGAAGTAAGTTCAGGTGCGGGTCGTCCAGTCACTTGTCCATTGCAAGCACAGGCGAAGTGTTGCGTCTCTTTTATCTAATCCATTATTAGATAGCGACCAACCACTTCCCTCAGTCTTATCTCAAACTTCCTCCCTTTGAAGAATGACCGACTGTGGACATTTAGAATGAAAAAGCATTCTGGGAAGTATTAAACATGCTAAGATGGAACACAGTAAGGATTCATAAAATATCCGCCCTCGGCGTATCATTAAATCACATTTAATAATCAATATAGAATGAAATACAATACTGCTTAGCGTTCCCAAAGTACAAATATAAATCAAACATAAACCAAAAAATACACTCAAACCAAGTCACTAGCGAATCTAACACCTATCTCTCTAGTGTGAGAATCATGTACAGCTTGTGACAACGGTTTTGTGAACGGATCAGCCAAATTGCCCTCTGATGCTACTCTGCTGATGGCAATATCACCACTCTCGATAACATCTCTGATGAAGTGATATTTGCGAGGAATGTGCCTCGTCCGCTTATGAGCCCTTGGTTCCTTAGCTAAAGCCACCGCGCCCTCATTGTCACAGAAGATCTCAATAGGGTCGGATATGCTAGGAACCACTCCAAGATCTTGGATGAACTTCCTCATCCAAACCGCCTCTTTAGCTGCTTCACTAGCCGCAATGTACTCCGACTCGGTAGTTGAATCAGCTACGGTGTCTTGCTTGGAGCTCCTCCAACTTATAGCACCACCATTGAGAAGGAACACGAACCCCGATTGTGATCGGCAGTCGTCCTTATCAGTTTGGAAGCTAGCGTCAGAGTAACCACGTACTCTAAGCTCTTCCTTACCACCATATACCAAGAACATCTCCTTTGTCCTCCGAAGATACTTGAGAATGTTCTTGACCGCTGTCCAATGGGCTTGCCCGGGATTAGCCTGATATCTACTCGTCATGCTCAAAGCACACGATACATCAGGACGAGTGCATAGCATGGCGTACATGATTGATCCCACTGCCGAAGCATACGGAACCCTCTTCATTACATCAAGTTCCTCCTTGGAACCAGGACATTGAGACTTGCTCAAAGTCACTCCATGCAACATAGGGGTATTACCCCTTTTAGAGTCCTCCATCTTGAATCGCTTCAAGACCTTGTCGACATATGCACTTTGGCTAAGCCCTATCAGCCTCTTAGATCTATCTCTATAGATCTTTATGCCCAAGATATACGCCGCATCTCCCAAGTCCTTCATAGAAAAACAACTCCCAAGAAAAGTCTTAACCTCCTTCAAGGTTGGGACGTCGTTTCCAATAAGTAGAATATCATCTACATATAGGACAAGGAAAACTACAGCGCTCCCACTAGCCCTGACATATACGCATGGTTCATCCTTGCTTTTCGAAAATCCAAACTCTTTAACTTTCTCATCAAAGCACAGGTTCCAGCTACGAGATGCTTGTTTAAGTCCATAAATAGACTTATTTAACTTGTAGACTTTATCAGGATACTCAGGATGTACAAAACCCTCGGGTTGTGCCATAAACACCTCTTCACTTAGCTTCCCGTTAAGGAAGGCGGTTTTTACATCCATTTGCCATATCTCGTAATCATAAAACACAGCTATGGCCATGAGTATTAGGATAGACTTCAACATGGCCACTGGTGAAAAAGTTTCCTCATAGTCAATCCCATGAGTTTGCGTGAAACCCTTTGTCACCAGTCGGGCTTTGAAGGTATCTACAGATCCATCCATGCCGGTTTTCTTCTTGAAGACCCATTTACATCCCACTGTCTTATACCCAGGTGTAGGATCAACCAATTCCCATACTTGGTTATCCGACATGGATTGCATCTCACTTTCCATTGCTTCCTTCCACCTAGCAGACTCATTGCCCGCTACGGCTTCCCGGTAGTTGGTTGGTTCATCATGATCCACCAATAAGTCATTGCCCTCGGATATGAGAAACCCATATCTCTCTGGCTCTTGACGTGGTCTACCGGACCTACGAGGAATTAACGGAGCGTTGTCAGGTACCGACGCATCCTCTTGCTCGGTTTCAACCACTTCGGGTTGATTGCTAGTGCCGACACTTATCCCTTCCCCATTGGATTCTTGAATTTCTTCAAGATCAATCCTCTTACCCAATTGCACAGATATAAGTTCCCTTTCAAGGAACACAGCCCTTCGCGCGATAAACACTTTGTTTTCGGAAGGTTTGTAGAATGTATATCCCATGCCTCCAGTTGGATATCCAATGAAGTAACACCTTTCAGACCTAGGTTCGAGTTTGTCCTCTACCTCTCGTCTTACGAAGGCAGGACATCCCCAAACCTTGAGATATGCGATCTTTGGAGTAACTCCATGCCACATTTCATAAGGTGACTTTTGGACCTTCTTTGTCGGTATGAGGTTAAGGATCCTAACCGCCGACTCGAGAGCGTACCCCCAAAAGCTTTTGGGTACTTCCGTGCGACTCATCATCGATCGGACCATATCCAACAATGTCCGATTCCTCCGCTCGGCGACACCATTTAATTGTGGCGTCCTAGGAGGAGTTAGTTGGGAAATAATCCCACAACTAACTAGATGATCACGGAATTCCGAGCTCAAGTATTCGCCTCCCCTATCGAAGCGAAGTACTTTGATAGTCTTGCCCAATTGATTCTGGACTTCGTTTTGGAATGTCTTAAAGACCTCAAAGGCCTCTGACTTTTGCCTAATCAAGTAGACATATCCATATCTACTGAAATCATCAGTAAACGTAACGAAGTATTTTGAGTTATTCCTTGTAACATGCTTGAACGGACCGCATACATCCGTATGCACTATTTCCAACAAGCATTTAGCCCTTTCACCCACACCGGTAAAGGGTGACTTAGTCATCTTGCCTAATAAACAAGATTCGCATGCTTCATTTGACCCGAGGTCAAAAGATTCCAAGATCCCATCCGATTGGAGCTTGGTGATGCGTTTCTTGTTTATATGGCCGAGATGGCTATGCCATAAGGAAAACTTATCCAAACCATTTTTGGATCCAGAATCAATGTTCATGATTGCTCTATTATTTTCTATGTATGCATCGGCTTCGTATATACCACGACATGGATGAGCTTTAAAATAACAAACATCATTTTTAAAGCAAGTAATAAAACCTTCTTCAAATTTAAATAAATATCCATCGGCATACAAAGCGTAAAGAGATAAAATGTTTCTTGCCACAAGCGGCGAATAGCATACATCATGTAAAATAATAGAAAAGCCAGTCTTGAAAGTAAGCTCCATACTTCCTTTCTCTAACACCGGGACAACCTCCTTGTTTCCCATTGTTAGCTCCAGCTCCCCATCTCTCAGCCTTCTACTTCCCTTTAGCACCTGCACCATATTACAAATGTGAGTGCCACAGCCGGTATCTAAAACCCAGCCATTAGATGTAGAAGTATGATGGAGTTCAATCACAAACGTACCTGAAGTAGAAGCGCCCGCTCCCGAAGCACGTAGCTTCTTTAGGCCTTCTAGGTACTTAGGGCAGCTCCGGCGCATGTGTCCCTTAGCCCCGCAGAAGAAGCAAATCGCCTCCTCCGGAGTCTTAGCTTGAGGGATAGGTCCCTTCGGCTTCGGCTCCGGGGCAGGGTTCGGCTTGGGAGCCCCAACCTTACCCTTGCCTTTCCCCTTCGGGGTAGAGGCCGGTTTCTTCCTCTTCTTGGACTCACCCTCCTTGATGGCCAAGACGGGAACGGAGGTAGATGGCTTTTGCTTGGTCATGTTGGACTCAGCGGTCCGCAACATACCATGCAATTCCATGAGGGATTTGTCCATCCCGTGCATATGATAACTTACAACAAATTGATCATATGACGGTGTGAGAGACCGTAGAATCAAGTCTACCGCCATCTCTCTCGATATGGCAAATCCCAACCTCTCGAGGCGTTCCACCAATGCTTTCATCTTAAGAACATGGTGTGACACGTTCCCGCCCTCTTGCAACCGGCAACCGAGAAGGTCGTTAAGACAACCATACCGTTCTTGCTTCGCTTGTTGTTGGAACATGTCCGACAACTCGCGCATCATGTCATAAGCACTCAAGTGCTCCATCGACTTTTGCAAGTCGGAGCTCATGGTGCTTAGCATGAGGCAAGTAACCTCGGTGATGTCTGTGAGGCGTTTTTCATACGCCTCTTTAACGACCCTACTCGCGTTGGATGCAGGGACCTCGGGGATGGGTTCCTCGATGGTGGCCAACTTGTCCTCATGACGGAGGACAATCCGAAGTTGCCTTGACCAATCCATAAAATTGGTCCCATCGAGCTTATCCTTCTCGAGAAACACTCTTAAGGATATGTTTGATGTGGTGTGGTTGGTGCTAGTTGTTGCCATCTATTAAAAGGCAAAGTAGATTTGGTTAGTTCGATTGAAATCCTTGTTAAAATAATTACCCAAAAGATTAAAGAAAAACAACTATTTTAACAAGGGCTAAGAACCTTATTTCACCTTGCACCGTGACGGGTTTTCCGCGGATCACGTGGCAAAGCTATTTGGGCCGGCAACCATTGACCGATTGCAATCCATTATTGTAACTCTTAGTTCCTTGCGGGATCCTACTTGACAACCATTTTGCCAAGTTTGGCACGTTTGATCCCTCCACACCAATTTCAAATTAATGTTTTACATGACCTCGGCTAAAGCTCGACGACCATATGAAAGATTAATTTGAAATCGTAAATCAACCATCAAGATACACGGTGGTACTCTAGCCCAATGGTCGACTCGGCTAGAGCTCGACAATCGACCTTGAGAGTTGCCACACGCGCCTTCCACACAGCTCATGCAAAGGCAATCTCGGCTAGAGCTCGACGATCAACCCTTACATGGCTAGATTCGGGCGGTGTCATCTTATGGGTGGTGTGCGATTTACATTTAGAAAACGTGATTTAGTTTTCCGGTTTAAAAAACCATTTTGAGTTTGATTAACAAAAAGTGACAATAACCAAAAGTTTTCACTAGTCGGATACTAAACCAATTTAAATCCGTATGTTAATCAAGTAAGCGCGCGAGAGTTGTTAAAACATTTTTAAAACTCTTGAGTTTTATTATTTACCAAAAAATTGTCTAGCATGCAATAGTCCTACAACTCATGCATAAACAATATATAATAAAACCATCACACGCATATACAAAGTTGGTAACCATGCCCCTAAAACCTATGTGTTTTTCCCGTGAGCCACTACGGGAAAACAAGTCATCTAAGGATAAAAAAAAACTCCTTGACTTGGATGTGTTCCCACTAAACCCGCCACCTCCATTGGGCCTTCCGGATTCATGTTCGCCAAGACGTCACTCCATGGACTCCCGATGGTTGCTCCATATTACAAATACATAGAAAATTAAATAAATGACATACAAGCCACAAATCCTATTTTCTAGTACAAATACATAACATGGAATATTTAAATGGCATGCAAGCCACAAAACAAATTACATACCAAATAAATAAATAAATTAAATTATTATTACAAACCGTTGTGACATAAAGTCACCAAATGAATGAATAATAAAACATACAACCAAACATCCACAAGGTCTAGGGCATTTTTCTAAGGTTACCAACAAAACAGGTTCACTAGTGAACAATCACAAGATCAACAACAACAACATGGTGTGCCACACAAAAACCATGTAAACTTATGTATAATGGTTAAGATTTTAAAACACTCAAGGCACTAAAATCCCATGTACTTATGCATTAGTGACCCCAAACCATTGTTGGTGTAACATATTCATAAATACATAATGTAAGTATATGCAATTATATATTTTCATGCCAAAATAATAATCCACATATAAATACACCAACCATTATACAAGGCAACTTGAAATAAATATTTTAATCTCTGGACCCAAAAAATCCAGAAACTAAAACATAATGCAAAAAACCCAAAATATTTTAAATTTTCAAAAAAAACAAAAACAGCACTGCCAGACTAGATAGCGCCGCTAAGTATTTCGGTTTAGCGCCGCTAACTATAAAAGTTAGCGCCGCTAACCCTACTGGTCAGAAAACAAAAATCCGATTTTGGGTTTTTCAGGCCACCATGTGCAAAAGTAGTATAGAGGTGGCTCTGATACCACTGTTGGGGTTCTATGTACACAGCGGAAGCTTAAAGGTACAACAAACAAAGCAAAGAGAACAAGCAATCAAAGCATAAAACCCCAAGTCATGGACCAATCTCTATGACTAACTAATGCAACATGAAAAGAAAGAAGGGAAGAAGGTTATACCCTCTCCTAAGCTCCAGCAACTTGAAGATGTAGAAATAAAGACAAGAAAGCAAATAAGCCTTCCTCTATTGAAGTCCACCCCAAGTTGGCTCAACCTCCTTGTACTAGCAAGCTTGGATGATCTTCTTCTATTAGATATCACCACAAGAACAGCCTTCTTTCTTCCAGAATTCGGATCTCTTGAGCACACACACAAAGAACACTCTAAAAGCTCTCAAGTAAGTGTGTTGTATGTATGTATTCCAAAAAAGCTCTCTCCAAATGACAAAACTCTCTCTATTATAGAGAGAAAATGCCACTTGAGATGCCTCTAGCCGGCCAACAAGACTGGGAAAGAAAGCCCATGCATTGGGCAAGAGTGGAGGTGGGAATCTAATCATTGCATGCATTCTGACAGACGTTAGCGCCGTTAACTTTTATGTTTAGCGCCGCTAACCCAAAACAGTTAGCGTCGCTAACGCGGCCTGCATCGCAACTTTCCATTTTGACACCATTGGTCCCTCCATCTTTTAGGCTGTCGAGATTGATCCTTGGTGTGTGACCCAATAGGACCATACATCATCGGTAGTGATCCATAAGGCGTACGTGTGTCAGCGGGCATACTCCAACATTATCTCCAAAAGTGGATGAAGAAAAGTGAGAAGAAAGAGAAAGTGGAGAGGTCATACCACACGTGGTTGCAGTGTAAACTGTTTCAGCCTGAGCAGGGTGCTCAGCTTGAACTTCTGTGTCAGCTTGAGAAGCTCCCCCTTGATTTGATTCCTCTGCTTCACAGTCTGATGAAGCTGCCTCAGCAATTTGGAGCATGGGCTCACTCAGACCCTCTTGCTCTGGAAAGATGTCGTTGTTGAACATCTTAGAGCTGAGTGTAGGAAACAGGAACAGATCCTGTTCAGCTTCAAAGAGCGCTGTCCCCAGCTCGGCTTGAAATGCCAAGGACAGGTACCTTATGAAAGTTACATGAAGATCCCTCGTGGTCTTCATCACTTAGACCCGGAGCTCGTTGAAGAAGAGCTGGGCATAGTCTATGTTTCTCGCAAAGTACATGTTGTACAGCAGCTGCATCTCGAACTCATTGATCTGGTCCAATCCTCCAACATTGGTACCAAGTGAACGAACCACTGTGGGCACGATGAAGCCCCATCCGGTTGGAAAAGTGTCCTTCTTGATCACCCCTTCAGTCTATGGGTGCCCCATTCTAGGTAGGACAGATATAGCCACTTTCCTTGTGACAGCCGGCTTGAACTCATCAGATTGAGGGAGTTGAAGAACATCCCTTAGCCGCTGCACTGACAGGACGACTGTTCTAGTACCATTAAGAACAGTTCCTGTTATCTCTCCCCTGTTCTGGTCGTAAGTACAGGTGTACCAGAACTCTAGCTGATGTTGAGGAACGATGTGGAGGGGTGCGCCACACAAGGCGAATTCCAGAGGGCATTTACGAATATAAGCCACCCAGGCTTCATAACCTCTGCCTTGTTTTCTCGGAGGAATTGCAAGGCAGGCCCGTTGATTGTTGACTTTCAGCAACGGCACTCCATTGTTCCTGAACTGAGCACCTCGAATCATTTGATCACTGAGAACTAACGTGATTCCGTCCATGTTGGTTAATTACACTGAGTAATTGGAAATACGCACTTAGCGGTTAAAAATTGCACTTAGCAATTTAGGGTATTGAAACGAACGTATGCACTAAGTAATGGAGGTGTATGCGAAAGGTAGTTTAGAAGGTTATAAGTCTGAATTGTAAGCGTAAACTTCTCTAATCCGAATAAGATCGGTATATATACCTTTCTGAGGAGAGAGAAAAATTACCGTAAGAAATCCCATTTTTTATCCGTTACACCGTAAAATTGTGATGTAACAGTAAGTGGGTAGAACTAATCATCTTCCAACGGATACTAAGATAATATAATAATATTGACTAACAATAAAATTATATACCCTGATGTATTATACTTATACACAATTTAGTATAATACGCGATTTGAGACTGACTCAAATATGCAGTAGGCATGAGTCACTCACATTTAGTAAATAACACATGAGATTGGACACACCAAGGTGAATAAAACTATTACTCAGTTTAACTCAAGCACTTAGCTTGATTTAAGCACTCAGCTTGAAATGTGCACTCAGCTTGAGAATGAAACTCAGCTTAAAATGTGCACTCAGCTTGAGTAGAGCACACAGCTCATAAGTAATGACAGTAAGTCGTTTTCGTCTGAGACTGACTCAAACGAATCTATTAACCACACTGAGTAGTTATAGAGTGTTTGGAACCAACCAAACGTGTGAACCGATCACACAGTCTGAGTTAAGCACATAGCTCAGACTCAATGACACGTAGTCATTTATGTTTAAGACTGACTTAAACATGTAATTTTAGCTACACTAAGTAGGTATAATATGTTTGGAACTTACCAAACGTGTGAACCAATCACACAGTGTGAGTTAAGCACATAACGCAGACTCAATGACACTTAGTCATTTTGTTCGAGACTAACTCAAACTAACATTTCAACCACACTAAGTAGTTGAATTATGTTTGGAACTGACCAAACGTGTGAACTCATTATTCAGTTTGACATATAGATCAGTTTATGAAAACTTATTTATAAACTGTGCACCCAGCTTAAGACACTTAGTCTCTGTTACACTGAGAACTCAAATTGTAGACACTTAGCTAGGGGTTGAGCATACCCAATTTACTTAGCAGATACGTAAACCTCTTTTCATCAACGAGCTTAGTAAAGATATCTGCTAATTGGTCATCAGTGGAGATAAATTTAATGTCAACTTTACCTTTTTCCACGATGTCCCTTATGAAGTGATGTCTAATTTCAATATGCTTGGTTCTTGAGTGAAATACTGGAATGTAAGTGATGGGTATTGCACTTTGGTTATCGCAGAAGATTGGAGTTTTCTTGAAACTCATCCCAAAGTCCTGAAGCTGATGCTACATCCATAAGATTTGAGCACAACAGCTCCCTGCTGCAACATACTCAGCTTCAGCAGTTGAAGTAGCCACTGAGTTCTGTTTCTTACTAGTCCATCTTACTAATTTACCTCCAAGCAATTGACATCCTCCGGTGGTTTATTTTCTATCTAACTTGCACCCAGCATAGTCAACATCAGAAAAACCAACTAACTCAAATCCATAGTCCTTTGTGTTAGAGATATGCCCACTAATGCACGTATGTCATATAAACCGCTGCTGATGATGTATGGGCCTATTGGGTCATACACCGGGGTCAAACCTGACAGCAACTTAAGTTAAGGGACCAAATATGGCAAAAGACAAAAGTTGACATCGCAGGCCGCGTTAGCGCCGCTAACTCTTAAGGGTTAGCGCCGCTAAGTCCTTGAGGTTAGCGCCGCTACGGCTGCATGTACTTTGTGTCATATCACTGACAGTGCGCGTTAGCGCCGCTAACTATTGGGAGTTAGCGCCGCTAACTTATGGTTAGCGCCGCTAAACCCTGCCAGTGCCATTTATCAAAACCACCTCTAAAACTGACCAATGCATGGGAGCTTTTGTTTCTCGAGGTTGGGCCGGTTGAGAGGGGTCATAACCCGTATTCTGGAGCCAAGAGAATGATGGAACTCATTTTTGAGATTGGGGTTCTCTCTCTTCTCTCTCTCTCTCTAAGTTTATCACATATTCTATCTTCTTTGGTGCTACTAAGGCCAAGTGAAGATTCGAGAGAGTGCTCCAGACGTTTTTGGTCTTCAAGCTGCTGTTCCAAGGTGGTATTCAAGCTGAAGTACCACTAGAGGCGAGCTAGTACTCGTGGTTGACGCGTTCCCGGGGTATATCCCAATAAAAGATTCGGTTTTCGTTCTTGGAGGATCATCACCACGACTTGAAGAAATCTGGAGCTAAGGAGAAAGGTATAACACCTCTTTCCTTCTTGTTGCATTTCTTGAACATAGAGTTTGGTCCATTTGAGGGATTTCGGTTTTTATGCTTTGATTGCTTGTACCTTGCTTCCGCTGTGAGCCCACGAAATCCCAACAGTGGTATCAGAGACACCTCTATGTTAGATCTGCACTTGGTGGCTTGAAAAATCCCGAAATCAAAATGGTTGTTTTCTGTTCGAACAGGGTTAGCGGCGCTAACTCATAAATGTTAGCGGCGCTAACGCGCTGTAACAGTTTTAATTTTCAAAGTTAAAATCAGTTTTGGTCTCGGGAATTTTTAGCTTTTTTGTGATTCTTGAAATTTGTTCCAGTTTTGTGTTTGGTAATTTTGTTACCACCTTGTTTGTTTGGTTGTATGTGATAGATTTGAAATTGGTAACCTTGTCTTTGACCTTGTGGTTGACTTTGTGTGTTTGGATGTATTTGGTGATTTTTAATCACATGGGCTGTAATATTTATTAAAATTGTTATATTTGTAATAATATTGTGGCTTGCATGCCATTTCATTCATCCGTGTATTTGTACTAGATAAATAGGAAATTAGTGTGGCTTGTACGCCATTTCAATTTCTATTGTATTTATTGAACAATTTGGATGAAAACACACAAGATGGAGTCGGAAGGAGATGGAGCGTGTCCATAGAAGCCGGTGAAGTCCATTGGTGATAGTGGTTCTAGTGGGAGCTCGCATTGAAGACCTTCCATCCCTTAGTTGACCACGTTCTACCCGTTTTGGCTCACGGGAAGAACGCATAGGATTTTGGCAAGGGTTACCAATTTATTTCGTATATATGCGTGTGATGTGATTTTATTTTATTCTTGCATGGTTTGCTTAGGATTCGCATGCTAGAAATTTTTTTCGAAATTAATAAAATCACAAGAAATTTGGTAAAAATGGTTTACAACTCCCTCGCGCGCTCACATACAAGATTAACTCACCTAGTGAAAATAGGTTTTGTCACTAAACAAGTTAATCAGTAACCAAGCCGAAAACAAAAGCCCGTTTTCATAAAAACGTAAATCTTGCACCATCAAAAAGATGACACCACCCAAATCTAGTGAAGCATGGAGTGATTGTCGAGCTTAGCACGAGTTATTCCATGTGGATCTGTGTGGAAGGTGAGTGTGGGATCTTGAAATTACTGGTTATCGAGCTTAGCACGAGCCGGTAGTTGTCGGGGTATCACCATGTATCTTGTTGGACGATTTGCAATTACAAATTAGAATCCTTGAGTGATTGTCGAGCTTAGCACGAGTCAACCAAGAATTTTAATTTGGAATTGGTGCTAGTAGGGATCAAACATGCCAAACGACCGATGGTTGTCGTAGGATCCCGCAAGTGTCTAAGAGTTGCAATAGAGATTGCAATCGGTAAAGTGGTTATTGGCCTAAATAGCTCCATGAAGTGATCCGCGGCAACCCCGTCATGAATTGGAGTGAAATATGGTTCTTAGCCCTTGTTAAAATATTTTTCGAGACGATAAGGGTAATTATTTTAACGAGGATTCAAATCAAACTAACTAATTCGTGTACTCTACTTTAATATAGGATGTCGAATCAAAACCACAACACGTCGAATTTTTCACTTCGTATGATTCTACAAAGGGTGAAACTCACGGGAGTGAACTTTGTTGACTGGCTTAGGCAATTGAGAATTGTCCTACGTGCTGAGTCTAAGTTGCACATTCTTGAGGAACCCCTTCCTGAACCACCTGCTATCAATGCGGAATGTGCTATCCGATATGCGTATGAAAAGCGTGTTCGGGATACACACGATGTTGCTAGTCTCATGTTATCAAGTATGAGCTCGGAACTGCGAAAGCAATTTGAGCACATGACTGTGTATGACATGATTAACAAGCTGAAGGATGTTTTCCGACAGCAAGTTAGACAAGAACATTTTGAGTGTGTTAAAAGTCTAACCGGTTGTAAGATGCGGGAAGGCGGGAGTGTAAGTGCCCATGTTTTGAAGATGAAATCATACATGGACCAGATGGAGAGATTAGGTTTTCCTATAGGGAGGGAGCTTGGTGTGAATTTCATACTTCAGTCTCTGCCCGCCACATATGAAATGTTTATAAAGGACTATCATATGCATGGAAAGGAAATGTCTATAGATGAATTGCATGGAATGTTGAAGGTTGTAGAATCTAACATGTCCAAGCATGCATCATCTTCATCCACTCTTGTTTTTGGTTCTAAGGAACAACATAACATGAAGAAGAAGAAATCGATCCCATTAAAAGAAGAAGTTGGAGTTTCCAAGCTTGCTTCAAGTTTTGAGTCTATGGACATTGATGATGTGGCTAAAGAGACTCAACAAGGGGTGGTTTGCTACTTCTGCGGTAGATTTGGGGATTGGGGCCGTCATGCCTGCCCTTCGTGCCGAAAGGATATAAAACTTCTCAGACAAGAGAGAGTTAATTTTCCTACTTGAGGTACATTCATGATTATACTTCATTGCTATTCCTTATAAGCTGGGATGTTTACCCGAGCTATAAGACTCACGTTTGTCACAAATTTATTTTTGTTGCAAAGTGTAGGTCTATTCGTTGTAAAAAGGAAAAAGCTTGAAGAACCGGATCTCTGAAGAAGAAATTTTGTTAATTGTATTCTACAAGGGAAATGGGAGTGTTGGTCTCGCCATTAAATCCGGATTTATTATTACTTTTGTTTGTATGCCCTGCGTGGCAAGAACTACTTTAGTGTATGCTCCTTTGGAGATGATGGATGTTTTTGAATCTTGTATTTTATAAAGATTTTTCATTTTAATAGTTTCATTTCAAATTCGATCCATGTCTATGCTTTTGTGTTATTTTGACTATTTTAGTGCTTAAATACACATTTGATGACGATGGATATGACTTAGAATTGAAACAATTTTTGAAAAATTATTTTGAGATGATTTTATCAAAACTTATCCATATCATTGCATACATAAAGGCTCGTTATAAGTAATAAGACAATCATGAACAATTGATTCTTAAACCAAAAGTGATTTGGATATATTAGCTCTATGGCATAATCAAACTTGACCAAGTAAACAACATTTGCATCGCTTAGATCCAGGAGGTTAGGATCTTTGTAAAAGTTTAGCTTCGGGCTAAATGAAAGATACAAATCTTGTTTATTGGAATAGGATGATTAATGAAATCCTTCACCAGTATTGGTAAGGAAGGATTGTGACTTGTTGGATATGATCATATTTGTGTAGATAATCCATTCAAGTATGCCACAAAGAGTGACACTAGTGAAATTCTTCATCACTATCTTTATGGTAGTAGTTGAAAGAATGTTTACTAGAGAAAAGGCTTATGTCTGAAACCTAGTGGTGTTCGGAATTAACCTAAAGAGAATTAAGAATCAATAAGGGCATATAGATATAAATTCTTAGATCTAGAATAGATGCTAAGTTTTCTTATCTATATTGGTTTAAACATAAAATGAATCATGGGTTTAACCCATAATTCGTTTTTCCGAAGAAACACATTTGCACATGGTGTTACTTTAAATAAAACCGGATATCTGTGTTGATGATCTGGTAAAAGGCAGGCCTAAAACATGTATTCAATGTGGTTGGTATACATTAATTTTATGAACCAAGTCCTCGATCTAAAACACAGCATTGTGGTCACTTAAGCATCGAATGAGATATAGACTAGAAAGAGTTCTTTGCTTGTCAATCTCATAACTTAAATTATCCAGTCTACATTCAGTGGGAGATGGATGAATTATAAGTTGATCCCTACATATTTAAGTAGTTCATCTGAGTTTTGGATAATTGTTTTTTGAACTTTTGGGAACCATGTTTGGTTGCGCAAAAGGGAAAGTACAATTTACAAAAGCTTTCCAGTGGAAGAACGTAAAACTTAAATAAAAGACCTAATGTTGACACTAGCATTTAATCAGCATAGAGATGCTGGTAAAACCTGACAATATCCATTGCTTCTTTATATCTGATGGAAATCAAGAAGGTTGTTTAGATATGAGGTCGTCATATTTTACTAACAGCAGCTTGATAGTAAATCATTGTGATGTTACCATTCATCGGAAACATAGTGGGAACATGTGTTCACTAGTGAATAGAAGAAGATAATGGTGTAACCTATTTGCTGCATCCAAGTACTTGACTTGGGTTAATCCCACACCTAAGGTGTAATTCAAGAAGGGTGAAGGGACTAACATATATGCCATAATGGACAACTTCAAATACCGACTAGAGACAAAGTGTTTCATATTGATTTTATGGAAACAAGTTCTAGTGGTTATGTTGAAGATAATTTGGATAAAGTGTAATTTTGTTGTCACCTTGTGGAAACAAGTTTGCTCACATGGACAAAAGAGATCTGAATCCTTCATAGGATCAAGTTGAGGAAATACTAAAGGCATTTTCCGAGGGTCTCATTCATCCATAAAAACCAGATTAAGTCTGGATTAAGCGAAACATTGTTGTCACTATGGGGAAACAAGTAATCTCGCATGGAAATAAAAGGCCAAGATCCTTTGCAGGATTAAATTGAGGAAATGTTTGAATCATGTTCCGAGGCCTTATATATCCATTATGTCCAAATTGTGTTCATGACTAAGGTCAGCAAAACTTGCATCTTGTGGCTGTAATCCTGCTTTATGAGAAAGTCAAAGGAATGAGTTTTCTAGAAAGCATAGATTAAGCCAAATACCCTTGTCAGGGCTAGTGGGAGCATCATGTGTTCCTAGTCAAATATGCTCTATGAAAATAATGTCCTAATTTAGGGTTGTTCTACAACCTAATGGTGGAATTGTTATTCTATGAGTATAAATAGAAAGTATGGAATCAAGTGGATTTTCTAATTCAAGAAGTACTGATGTATGTTCTTGATGTTCGACGAAAGTAGAATTGTCTTGAGTAAGTTATTACTGCAAGCAGATCTATGCTTATGAGACTGTCGATTTTATCGAAGTTTAGATTAATCAAGTATGTGGTATAGATACGACATTTAGACCTAAATGAGTGTCATCGACCCTATTGTGGACTTCGGTCACATTGAGGGTATGTCGACTCTGATAAACATGAGTGTCAATGACTCTATTGTGAACTTCGGTTACATTGAGAGTATGTCGACTTTGATAATCATAAGTGTCATTAAACCTATTGTTGACTTCTGTAACATTGAGGATATGATGACTATGATAACTTTGTAAATGATCTCTTTAATAAACACTTCGCTAGTGGTTTAATAAGAGAATACAAAAGAGTACAAAGGGATATCGGGTAAATGATCCCATAATTAAGCCATTATCAAATACTAGTGATGACTTTCATACTAGGTATAAAAGCATTGTTCATGCTTATGACCGGGCTTAAATATCGTTTTAGTATATGTTTGATTTACTTATAAGCTTTGGGAACGATACAGACAGTATTGTAATTTATGCTTGTTTCGATATGCGAGTGATTCGGTTACATTCATAAGACTTTACTGTGTTCCATCTTAGCATGTTTAACCACTTCCCAGAATGTTTATACATTCTAAAATTCCACAGTCAGTCATTCTTCAAGGGAAGGAAGTTTGAAATAAGGCTGAGGTTAGGTGTTGGTTATGCATTAATCAAGGATTGAATGCATGAAACGCAACAGTAACCTGTGCTTGAAAGGGGTTTCAAGTGACTGGAAGACCCACACCTGAGTTCACTTCATGGATCATGGTCACAAGTAACTCGGGATGATAATATCATTACGTCCTTCGACCCGAGATGTATGAATTGCCATAGCATGAAACTTTCTTACTTTGGTTATTTCAAAACGTAGTTCGTAACTGGCTATTATAAAGGGAATAGCTGGGTAAGACAAGGTTCATGTTATGGGATTGTACAGTCAACGGAATTTGTTCCTCATGTATGAGAGATATCCCTGGGCCCCTCGATGATTGGGCGCTGACACGAAAATAAGCATGGCCATGCGCAAAGGAATATTGATTGAGAATCAGATATGTCCTTAAATTTTGGTCACCACCAATCTTGATCGAGAAACATAATCGTGAACGATCTGGAGATTGACATATTAATCCATGTCTCGTGTTCACAAGGATATCGCGAACAAAAGGATGTTTGATCACTTATCTATAGGACCTCTACATTTTTATGTAGGTTATGGTTTTCTGCAAGGAGGCGGAACCCATACTGACTTGGGGGCATCGATGCTTTGCTAGAGGCCGCTCTTTGTCTGTGGTTACATGGGTACGGTGCATTATGTGCAAGTGGGAGTCTGTTAGAGATATGCCCACTAATGCACGTATGTCATATAAACCGCTGCTGATGATGTATGGGCCTATTGGGTCATACACCGGGGTCAAACCTGACAGCAACTTAAGTTAAGGGACCAAATATAGCAAAAGACAAAAGTTGACATCGCAGGCCGTGTTAGCGCCGCTAACTCTTAAGGGTTAGCGCCGCTAAGTCCTTGAGGTTAGCGCCGCTATGGCTGCATGTACTTTGTGTCATATCACTGACAGTGCGCGTTAGCGCCGCTAACTATTGGGAGTTAGCGCCGCTAACTTATGGTTAGCGCCGCTAAACCCTGTCAGTGCCATTTATCAAAACCACCTCTAAAACTGACCAATGCATGGGAGCTTTTGTTTCTCGAGGTTGGGCCGGTTGAGAGCGGTCATAACCCGTATTCTGAAGCCAAGAGAATGATGGAACTCATTTTTGAGATTGGGGTTCTCTCTCTTCTCTCTCTCTAAGTTTATCACATATTCTATCTTCTTTGGTGCTACTAAGGCCAAGTGAAGATTCGAGAGAGTGCTCCAGACGTTTTTGGTCTTCAAGCTGCTGTTCCAAGGTGGTATTCAAGCTGAAGTACCACTAGAGGCGAGCTAGCACTCGTGGTTGACGCGTTCCCGGGGTATATCCCAATAAAAGATTCGGTTTTCGTTCTTGGAGGATCATCACCACGACCTGAAGAAATCTGGAGCTAAGGAGAAAGGTATAACACCTCTTTCCTTCTTGTTGCATTTCTTGAACATAAAGTTTGGTCCATTTGAGGGATTTCGGTTTTTATGCTTTGATTGCTTGTACATTGGGCTATTTTGTTTGTACCTTGCTTCCGCTGTGAGCCCACGAAATCCCAACACTTTGGATACCAAAGTCCTAGATTTGGTGTACCTTTTAGGTACCGAAAGATCCTTTTCACAGCTTGAAGATGTGATTCTTTAGAATCAGCCTGATATCTTGCATAAATACATGTAGCAAACATGATATTAGGTCTACTAGCTGTCAAATAGAGTAATGAACCTATCATTCCTCTATAGGTAGACTCACACAGAAACTTACCATTTGAGTCTTTACTCAGCTTGACAGCTGGTGACATGGATGTTTTAATGGTTGAACTTGAATCAAAACCATAATTCTTTATCAAATCCAATACATATTTTCTTTGATTGATGAAAATTCCATCAGGCTTTTGTTGAATTTGTAGGCCTAGGAAATATTTCATCTCACCCATCATACTCATCTTGTAGTTTTGTGACATTATTTTGGAGAACCACTCACACAGAGATTCATTGGTTGAACCAAAAATAATATCATCCACATAGATTTGTACAAGAATCACCTGTACTTTGCTCTTTTTAATATAGAGTGTCTTATCTATACTATCTCTGGTGAAATCCATGGATAGTAGATAAGTGGACAGTGTTTAAATCAAGCTTGTTTAAGACCATACAAATCCTTGTCCAACTTATAGACACGATGTGGAAACTTTGAACATATAAAGCCAGGAGGTTGTTTCACATAGATTTCCTCCTGAAGTTTTCCATTTAGGAAAGCACTCTTCACATCCATTTGATAGACTTTGAAGTCTTTATATGCTGCATAAGCCAGGAACAACCTTATAGCTTCAATTCTAGCAATAGGGGCAAAAGTCTCATCATAATCGATTCCTTCCTCTCGCTTATACCCTTGTGCTACCAGCTTGGCTTTGTTCCTAACTATCACTCCATCCTTGTCCATTTAATTTCTCAAACTCATTTAATTCCTCTTGCATAGCATCAATCCAATCCTCATATGCTAAGGCTTCCTCAGTCTTCTTTGGTTCCATCTGAGACAGAAAACCAAAGTGAGCAGCATATTTAGCTGTAGCCTTAGATCTGGTAATGACTTTCTCTTGGACATTTCTAATGATTTGATCTTGAGGATGATCTTTGAAGAATTTGAATGTGGTAGTTGGAGAGTCAGGTTTCGAATCTGAGTGATGTTGAGAACCTTGAGGTTAACTTATCTCCTCAGTCTCAACAGCAGCATTGTCAACAAACTGATTATCACTGAGATTCTCAGTTTGAGTGACATCAGCTCCAAAGGGGTTGATGAACTCATCATCCTTCTCAGCTTGAGAATCCCTTGGAGTTTGTGATGATTTCGTTGATGAACACACATCATCATCACTATCATCTCCTATGACATACATAGGATTTGATATGTTGGTGTCCTTAGGCCTTTCAAGCTCACTCAGACTAACCAAGTCAGCTTTACTCTTATCAGCTTGATCAAAACAGTCTTCATCAAAAGAGACATGAATTGATTCTTCTATTGCCTTTCTCCTTCTATTATATATTCTATAAGACTTGGAGATTGAGGAATAACCAACGAATATTCCAAGATCAGCTTTAGGTTCCAACTTATGGAGCTGATCTCTTTGATTCAACACATAGCATTTAGAACCAAAGATATGGAAATAACCTATATTGGGCTTTCTAGACTTATACATTTCATATGAAGTCTTTCCATGTCTTTTGACAATGATTGACCTATTATGAGTATAGCAGGCTGTACTAACAGTTTCATCCTAGAAATAGAGTTTCAATCCTGCCTCACATAGCATTGTCCTTGCAGCCTCAATTAAGGTTCTATTTCTCCTTTCAGCAACTCCATTTTGTTGTGGAGTTCTGACAGATGAGATATTTTGTAATATTCCTTTTTGTTCACAGAAGCATTCAAGGGTTGAGTTCCTGAACTCAGTCCCATGATCACTTCTTAGTTGCTTTACAGACAAACCTTTTTGTGACTCTTCCCTTTTGATGAAACTTATTATCTCCAGGGCAGCCTCACTTTTGGCTTTTAGGAATATTACCCAGGTGAATCATGAGAACTCATCTACTATCACCAGAGTGTACTTCTTGCAACTTATGCTTGGAGTACTTATTGGTCCAAACAGATCCATATGCAACATATGCAATGGGTCTATTATTGAAAAATTTTGCTTTGACTTAAAGAACCCTTTATGATGTTTCCCTTGTTCACAGGCTGAACACAATTTGTCTTTGACAAATGTGATTTTTGGTAATCCAAAGACTAACTTATTATTGAACAGCATATTTATATTTTTAAAGTTCAAATGAGACAAACGTTTATGCCATAACCAACTCAGCTCAGGAACAAAATGGGAATACAAACATGTTTCATTATTGGGATCAGCATAATTAAGATCAAGTAGATGCACATCTCTTTCTATTTTAGCTATTAATACAGGCTTTCCCTTAGCATTATAAATTGTTCCTGCTTTCTTCCTAAAAGTAACAACATTGTCCTCATCACACAATTGACTGATACAAATCAGGTTGTGTTTGAGGCCTTTGACATATGCAACTCTCTGGAAAGTGACTTTACCAGCTTGCATCTTCCCATAGCCTTTGGTTTTAAACATGAACACATACAAACTATATTAATCCGAATGAAAGAGTTAGAAAATCAGATAATAGAATTAACCACTAGAAATCAAGTTCTAGAAGATGTCTCACGATGCAAAGATAAAGAGTCACAAACTGTAATTAAACAACTAGATAATGAGTTAATTAGCCTTAAGACTCAATTAGCTGTAAAAGAATTTGAATTCCTAGAGTTAAAAAATAAAACGAATAGCACCATATTAGACCTTAAAGCAGAATGTGTATGTGCTGAAAGGGATTCAGAAATTCTCAAAAATGAACTTAGGAATGAACTAAGTACTCTTTACTCCAAATCTATGAACTTGGATATCTTTTGTCGAAACGTGATCAAAGCGACAAGATCATATCTCAATACAAAGAAAAGGAACGTCCTTTCTCAAGATAGAACTTCGATGGGCTTGGTTTCAAACCCCTAAATGCATTGGGCAAGGTTACGTCCAAACAATTATACAATGCTGATCTGTTTGGCGAAGCCTTTACCCAACGAATGGTTTTTATTGGTCAAGAAGAGGAACGTATTGAAGAAGACATCAAACGAACTCTTAATCTCCGAACTGAACCTCCATTTGACTACTCTGATCTTAATGACTCATACCTCACATGTCTCACGTCATCATCTGATACTGATGTTTCATCTTCTGTCTACACTGATGAAGAACTCTACTCTCTTGTTTCACCAAAGCCCACTGTTGAATACATTCCTCATATAGAATTACAAGACAAATTCGACACCCTGCACGAATTTTGTTTTACCCACCTTGTTCAACAGGACCATGCCAAAGCCATTCAAGATGAATTCAAACCTTCCACCTCTGATACATCTTCTCTGGTGCAAGAAACCAATACTCTCCAACAGTGCATTAAGATCTCCTTTGCTCATGATGAAAAGATCATAGACGAACTATGCATGAAACAGTTTTTCCTAAAAGAAAGAATCAAGAAGATCCAAGAAGAGATGCAACCCCCTACTCCACTCAGATTTTCTCTCTATGGTTCACAACTGGATGATTCCACTCATGCATCCACCAAGTCTTCAAACTGTAGTACACAAGTAAAATCTGTTAATAAAACTGATGAAACAAATCTTAAGCTCAAATAGATTTACAAACCAAAGCAACTTTCCACTTCCAATCACATTTCCCGTATGCACTTAGACGTACCTGAATCATCATGAGCTGTAGCTAGTCGACCACGACTTAATTCTAATCTTTTACCCTCTGCTGCAGATGTGAAGAAACCTGGAAAGAGGAGTGTAAAATAAATGCATCATGGAAATGAGTTATTCCTAGATCCACTAGGAAGTGTTCAAATTTGAAACTTGTCTGTGAAAACGTTTTGATGTTTGATTCTATCTATAATCATTCCTGTTCACAAGACAAAATTGCTTCTACAATGTTTTATATGAGTGATGGATGTAGTCATGGACACTGTGAATTTAAATGTTGTTATGATCAAGTGAGAAAATCTTTAGGTGTTAAACAATGTACTGATTGGACTGATTTTTATGCTAATCAAGTCTGTGTCCCATTTCTAAATTCAAAAGGATACATTATTCATCAGTGGATCGCCACACGTCAATCACATGCACTTAAGCGCTTAAACAAATCCAAACGATTATTCACAATCAAGGAACTGGAAGTTTACAGAAAGCGAGGGTACGAGGCATTCAAAAAGGCATGGAGCGCTCATGAACATTACCTACACTCACAAAAAACGCTCATACAACCATTCTCCCCTAAATGCTAAACCGACCAAACCCAAGCTGACACATCCACAACGAGTGGTACCACCCACTGCTCCAAAGAAACAGGTTCACCAAAACCTAGTTGATGTTTTTAACTCAATACCAATTCTTAACAAATCTTCACATATATGGATTCGCAAACAAAACGCTTCCGCAACTCGATCGAATCCTCAATCCCCGACTTCATCAACTGTCATACCAACAGTGGTCATGAAACATCCAAGAAAACCAATCATGGCAAATTATGTTTCCTCTAAACCAAAGATCAAACAAGCTTGGGTTCCTAAGCAAAAATCTTTAGAAGTTTCGTCCTCTGAACTTACTATGACTACAACTCTCTCACCTGTAGGAACTAACATACAAGGACCCATTCATATATGGGGACCTAAACGTGCTCTTTTATCTTTTTGCAGGCACCCCACTTGTGGTACCTGGACTCCGGTTGCTCCAAGCATATGACTGGCAACAAAAGTCTTCTTAAACATTATGTTCCTAAGTACTCCGGGACTGTACGTTTTGGGAATGACAATGTTGCACCAATAATGGTGTACGGAGAGATTGAGAAGAAGCACATCAAGATCAAGAAAGTCTCTTATGTTGAAGGATTGGATAATAATCTATTTAGCATCAGACAGTTCTGTGACAAAGATCTGGTTGTCGTGTTCAAGAACAACAAATGTTTATTAGTGATCACAGAGACTGGGGATGAACTACTTGCAGGCTCTAGGAAATCTAACTTGTATTCCATAGATTTGGAGAAATATGATTTTCCTACATCTGTGTGTTAGATTATGTGCAGAGATAATTAATGGGCACATTGTATCCAATGTTATAAGAGACTAAAAGGTCACACTGCTACACACCCAATTCATAACAGTTGGTTTACACCATAAATCTGTGTGGAAATAATTAATCAGTTAGATTAATTATTAAAGAGAAAAAGAAAGAAATTAATCAGTTAGATTAATTAAAGAGAAAAGTAAATAATTAATCGGTCAGAATTAATTATTGAAATGAGAGATATAAATAATTATCCAGTTTGGATTAATTATTAGAAAGGAAATAAATAATAAATAGTTATTTATTATTTAAAGGGAATTAAATATTAAGTTTTAATATTTAACGGACTAAGTTAATTAATAGTTAATTAATTAACTAGTGAAGTCCAGGGGGTTAATATGAGAAGAGATGAAAGTTTAATTAAAACCAGTTGGGCTTTTTAATTAAACGGGCTTAGGTCCAAGTAAATCCATATATAATATCCTTAAGCCTTAAGGATTAGATAGATGATACAAGGGAAAAACCCTAGCCACCACATCTCTCCCCTCTCTCTCTCTTGTCGGCTCTCTGTCTCTATCTTGGTCGACGGTCTCACTCTCGGCCTCTCTCTCTCTCGAAGTCGCAATCACAAAACACCAAGGGTGTTTGCGATAGGGTGGTCGACGCACGCACACACACAAAGCCAGTTCAATCGGAGGTGCAGTAGTGGTGGACTATCTTTAGCAATCCTAAAGGTTTTGTGCAGGTATAATTCTATAACCTTATCTATGGGTTGTTTGTAAGAAACTATGTTGATCATATAAAAGTTTAAAGATCCTAACCCTTTTGGGGTTTAGAGGGTTGTGTTCAATCCAGTTCCGCTTTTAGGATTGAACCAGTGGAATCAAACCTAGGCTTGACCAGTTTGTGTCATATGGTGGTTTGGTCAGGTTCAAAACCCTTCAGTGGTATCAGAGCCTCGACTCTATGATCCATAGTTTCTAGTTTTATCTGTTTTTGGGTTAAGGTTTGATTCTTGATCTTCTACTTGATCTAGTCTTTTTCGAAAATCTCCAAGGGCAACAAAAAAGTTTGTTTTTGTTATCCAGTTTAATCCTATTAATCAGAAAGTTTAAACAGTTAGTTTAAATGGTTAAAAAGGATTGTGGTTTTTGGATAAGAAAAAGTTTAGAATTAAGATAAATTAAACAGTTTGTTTTAATTAATTAAACCTAGTCAATCCATTGTTGTTTTTGTTTAATGGTTAAATAATCTACTTCATCTTGTTTCTTTCTCCACAAGTTTTCAAAAACCATAAGGGATAAAAACAAGTTTTCTGTTTTTATCCAAATTGTAAAAGGTTCGATTTTAACCAGTTAGGTTTAAACCAGGATTGCGTTTAAATGGTTAAAAAGGATAAACCTTTTATCTAAAACTAGATTTTAACAAGTTTTGAACTTTTGTTTAAAAAGGTTGAAATCAAGTTTTAGGGTAATTAGTTATTAATAAAACAAGTTTTGTTAATATTAATAATTAATAATTTTTTGGTTTTTGAATTAAATCCAGTTTTTAATCAGTATATTAAAACAGCTAGTTTTAATAGGTTAAAAGGATTTGGAATATTATTAATCGGAAAACGGGAACCGAGATCATCGTCATGTCAGGGGTGACCGTTAGCGGCGCGAAGGCCAAATGGGTCTGGCGGTGCCGGATAGCCGCGCTAAGGGCAAGGTAGTTTTCGGCCCAGATAGTTCTCGGCCCAAGGGGTTCTCGGCGCAGTGGGTTTCTCGGGTTGACGGGAGAGTTTGGCCCAAGATAGATTTTCCGGATTAATATAAAAGGATTATTAATTTTAAGTTATAAAATTAATAAGGTATTATATAAACTAGTATTATATATTTTAACTAGCTTAGTTAAAATATATATTTTAGATAATTATTTATTATGGCTAGTTTAAGTCATTTCTGAATAAACTATAAAAGGGATAAAGTTTATATAATGGAGAAACAAATAAGATAGTATTTAATTGACCAAGGTTGTTGGTTTTAAGTTTTTCGAAAACTAGTAATAAAACTCGACGTGAGGATTTCATTCAAGTTTTGAATGAGATCAAGTTTTAAGTTTTTGTTGAAAAAACTATTTTGGTCAAATTAAACTAGAAGATCATAATTCTCATTTTTTTGGTTAATAGATATTAATCAAAAGGGTAAATGAGAATATTTAAACAAATCAGGCTGCGTGCTTAACAGCACAGTTTATTGTTTATATATTATAACTACGTGGTTGACTTTTATATATATAGTGCTTATATATAATTGTGTGGTTGTGATAGCTATAGTTTTGCCGACTTAGGACTCGGTTTTTTTTCTTTTCTACTTTATTTTGGTTTTGGGAAGGCCTGCGTGCCAATTACAATCCCTTTCTTAATTGTAATATTGTACTGGTTCGGGAAGGCCTGCGTGCCATTTACAACCCCATTCAATATTGTATTTGTAATAGATTAGTAGTAGTTTAATCCCTCAACCATGATTGGACTCGAAGAGGGTGATGAAGAAAAATGTTTTTCACGCGAAGCACGTATACTTCGGGGAGGTGTCAGGGCTAGTGGGAGCAGCATGTCAAGAAAGGCGAATCCAAGTCATTTAGTCCTTAGGTTTGACCATAGGATTAGTTGGCAAAACTATAGGTTTTATCTGCTTATTATTATCTGCTTGGTTGTGATTTATTTACTGCTTTTCATATATATGTATGGTATATATATATATATATATATACATGCATGTGATGGTAAATAAAAAGGGGTTTAATGATAGATTGTTATTAAACAAGTGAAAAACCACGCTTTATGACAAACTAGAATATGACTTCAGTCTGGTAGTCGTATTAATTAAATTTTTTATAAATTTAAAAGTTTTGTCAAAGTTATAAGTTTGGAACTTATAAATGCCTTTTTGTGCACCTAGTTTAGGTACACATATAAATCGTATTTTTTAAAACAGTTTGTTTTAAAACCCAAGAAAAATCTTAGATCAGTGTGTTACCCACCTAATGGTACACCCTAACTGTTAAACGGTACTCGGGTGTCGGAAGTGCCCAAACCTTGGGCATCCGGGTTCAAACCATTGCGGGAAGGGGCATGAAAGATTCTGCGATAATCGGTAGTCCCGGACAGAATTCATGCTGTCTTAGGTGGTGCGATCTATTTTGGTGATAATCGGGAGTCCCGGCCCAAAAAGCACTAGAGTAGAGTTAAACATACTAGACTGGGTCTAAGTGCTCTACGAGGTTCTAGGAGTCGTATCAGCTAGGTACGATTGGTACAGGGTGTTACCTACCAGAAATAGCATGACTTGGCGGGAAGTGCCCAAACCTTGAGTCAAGTATGTGAAATATGGGTCCTAGGTCTAATATATAGTATATATGGGTTTGATGATATATGATTAGAAAGTTTATTTGCAATTATTAATTAAACCGGGTTTTAATTTGTAGATGGCAACCAACGTTACCAGTCCTAATAACCTCTCACTTCGCTCTATCCTTGAGAAGGATAAGCTCACCGGGTCCAACTTTCTCACTTGGGAGAGAAATCTCCGGATCGTGCTGAGGCACGAGAGAAAATGGTATGTCCTAAAACAACCTCTAGGAAATCCCCTGCCAACAATGCCAGGGCAGAGGCCAGGGAGGCTCTTCAGAAGTGCTCCAATTACGCCTTGGATGTCAGCTGCCTCATGCTTGCAACTATGAGTCCAGAGTTGCAGTCAAGCATGATGGAGACTCCTGCCTATGACATGATCCGCCAGCTGAGGGACATGTTCGTGAAGCAAGCCCGCACACAGCGTTATGATGCCACTAGGGCATTTAACTCATGCAAGATGGCTAAGGGGACCTCAGTCAGTGACCACGTCATGAAAATGAAAGGTTACATGGACCACCTAGAGAGACTTGGGCACCCAGTACCGTTGCAGCTAGCAACAGACACGATACTCAACTCGTTGTCAGATGACTATAAGCCATTCATAGTCAACTACAACATGAACAACATGGAGAAATACGTGGCTGAGTTGCACTTAATGCTCAAGACTGCTGAGCAGAGTATCGGGACCAAGTCTAAGGACATTCTTATGGTGGGACATGGTGGACGTAAGAAGAGGAAGGGGACCAACGGAAAGGGAAAGGGCAAGACCCAGCCCAGCCAGAATGCACCCAGAGCTAGTAACGACAACAAGGGCAAGAAGCCAAAGCTAAACAAGGCAAGGACCGAGAATCGGTGCTTCAGGTGTGGCGAGGCCGGAGATTGGAAACGAGATTGTCCGAAAGGTCACGAGGCAGGAGGCAAGTCTGGCTCCTCAGGTATTGCGTGATTAGCTTCTTTGTCACTTTCCTACTTGTAAAGTTTTACGAGTACTCTAACATCTTGCAATCGTTTATTGCAGGAGTAGATGGAAAGTGATGCGGCCCAGCATGAGAAGATCCCACGTGCAGCATGCGGATATTATTAATTTTTATATTTCCTAGTTTATTAAACTCTTTAAGTTTTGAACAATTTCTACATTATTGGTTTATGGATACTTTTTGAGTTTATGGAAATTTAATTATTTTAGTTATATATCCGTGCACGTGTTCTTATATGAATCATGATTAGTCCAGTTGTGACTAAAAGAGTGCTAATAAGTCAAAGCTTTGACTTGATTAGTGATTCATAATAATCTTATGTTATGGTTTGTTGTAGTTACGTAAATGCCGGCTCTACTATATAAATACTTGTATAAACAAGTTTTGTTTATAAGATTAGATAGTTTTTCTAATTCAACAAGTATTTAAAGTTTTATGAAAAGTGAATGTTCAAAGTCTTGAACATATGGAAATAATAGTCATTATTTTTGGATAAAGTAGTTTTTGATAAAACATTAAAGTAGGTATAAAAGTGATTATAATAGTTATTATAGTCAAGGGAATTTTATACCAAATGTTTTTAAGAAAATAAATTTAAAATATCATCATGAGTATTTCATACTTGTGATCATAGTAAGTTTAATGAAACCACTTTCCGTAATTGGAAAGATGGATATATGGGAGATCCAAGTTCATGGTTTCATAAAACAAATTTCTTACAAAAACTAAGTTAGTTAAAACATGTGTTTGGAACACAAGTTTTAGGCATGGTAGTCAAGTTTTGACTAAGACCTAAAAAGGTTGTTTTAAAGAAAGCACTTTTTCATAGAAGTTAGTGGGAGCACCTGACTAGTGTATTTATCAGAGTTAATAAAAGGTTATTTTTAACCAGTATGATAAATACAAGATCGAACTTTTAGAATATATAATTATCAGATGTTTTTAGAAGCTATCTAAAACAGTAAGTTCTTGAGAAAGAACTAATCCGAGGGATGCATGATTTATTGAGAGGTACTCGATAAAGATATCATTGCAAGATTTTTGAGTCAAGCTATGACTTAAAATTATATACATTCTAAAATGTTTAGTGAGTCAGCTTAACAATGTTATTGTTTGGTTAACGTTAGAAATGATAAAATATGATGTTCTTTAACATTCTTAGTAATGAAATTAGATAAGTGTTGGTATACACCGGGAATCTAGTTTCAAGTTTCTTACAAGTAGGTGTAAGAGGTTTTATCATTTCAAAAGGATATAAATCTAGTAAGATTTAATACGTCTACAAATGTAATTAAAGTTTTAATTACAGGGAGGTTGTTTTATAAATCAGAAACAAGGAGTTATTTCCAGTTCTCCAAGTTTAAAGAATTTATAAAATAAGTAAGCCTAGAAGTGTTCTTAGGTTGCAAGAATGATTTCTAGCAAAACCAAGAAGGACTACTTCAAAGTACTAGTCTTGTGTTTTAGGGTTTATAACCATATTATTTTCTTTGTAATCCGTGATAAGTTACAATATAAAATAATAAGTAATTCAGATAAACACCGTGAATCGAGTCAGTGAAATGGTAGAAATTATACATCTTTATTCTAGGGAGGAATATGGAATGGTGTAGATATTAGTTTCACTGTTCTTCACAATTTTGTATGTTTTGGTTCATCCAGGAATAAACTAATATTATTCAAATACATTATCCGTGACTACTTATCTTGGTGGGAACCTCGATAGGGTTATAAAGTAATCGTAATTTTGGGGTAGATTCGATAGTTTATCGAATATAGCTGCGAACGTTTTTTTGCGGACCAAAATGTACGGATATTCATTAGGGTTACGAATATTGGATTGACCCACCGTGAAAAATACTTCGTGGAAGCTAATAAATAAATATTAATTCTCAGTAGCGGAAGCTAATAAATAAATAAAAATATGAAACTAAATAAGTTCGCGATGCTGTCACTGTAACGACCGGATATCTCGAGGTTAGTTAAACATTAAATGCGATTTTGAAATTTTGTTACTTGTTTGGAATTATATGAACGTTATGAATAAATTAAATGCGTGATTTAAATAAGAACAAAGATTAAGGACTAAAAATGTAATTAGGTGATCTTAGAGGGATTAACTTGTGATTAGAGGGAAGTAATGAGGTATTAGTGTTTTAATACGTGAGGGGGCAGCCCTTCAAGTCATTCACCGCAATTTCTAAAACCGAGAGAGAGCTCTAGGGGCATTCTTGCGATCTACTAGAAGAGGTGCAACGAGAATCGATCCACCAAAGATCTTAATCAAAGGTTCCTTCATCAAGTTAGTGATTCAACTCTAATGTAGTGATTAAGATTGGGGGCTGTGGTCAATCGACTGTAGCATGCTAGGGTTTCTCGTATTGAAGCTTTAATCCATGAAATGATCTAGGTGTAAATCTTTAAAACTTTAATTGATGATTTGAGTTTGATCTAAGATGTAAAGATAGAACATTTGATGATTAAATCATGTGATTAGAGGACTTGAACATCGTTCGAATTTTTCTTTCTGTTTCCTGTGCGTCGACTGCTTCGAAGGTTGGGGGAGAGTTTGCGTTCACCAAATATCCTAGCGAAGTGATCCTAGCGAAGTGATTCTAGCGAACTGATTCTAGTGAACTAATCCTAGCGAAGTGATTTTACCGAAGTAATCCTAGCAAAGTGATTCTAGCGAACTAATCCTAGCGAACTGGACCTAGCGAACTGGACCTAGCATATAGGTGACTTAGCGAAGGGTGACCTAGTGAACTGAAGCTTGGCTAGGTTACTTAGCGAACTAAACTTGGCTAGGTGAATTTAGCGAACTGAAATCAAGTGTAGACCAAGGATGGTTTGGTGTGGAGCCTTTCTAGTGATCGTGATTTATCTCGTATTACTTTTGCGTATTCGTTTTGTGTTTACTTAGTAGCGATATTTTTTTATGTGTTTAGGTGCCACGGTAGAGTTTTACGGATTACTCGGTGTTACACGCAATCCCAGGTGAGTTCAGTATTTTCTAAAACCGAGTACGGAGAGAAAATCATTTTCGAAATGATTAATGATGTTTATGATGACCTTTTAAGATGTAAATGTGTGAAAATATTTTATGACAGAACATGACGAATCTGATTAATCATTTAACGATGCTATGTGATGAACTCTAACAATGCTTATGATTGAATTGTGATGATTGATTTATAATTTTTGATGCCTTGCGGGTGGGGGTAGACATACTCGTAAGATGTAGCGATGATGCCTAGTGGGGTAGTATGCGTTCTAGGTTTTTGCTAGCACAGCGATGTTTAGTTGTCGTGTTTTCGAGACAACCTGGACAACACATGGTGTACTTGTACACTATAGTGGTGTAGGACCGACGATGATGAGGACAACACGCATAACACCACGTTGGTGGGAGGGCATAGCGATGGGGCACCGTTTGTACTTCCACGTAAACGACATATGTCGGAGTAGCTATAGCGGACGGACCACGGGGGTTTGTGTACGAGAGGGAGTCGCGCCCCGATCGGTACCAGGCTTGCCGGGCACGCGTAGCGAACCTATGCCAGTACGGACTGACCTTGGAACCCTAGTGGTTGTCGGGCACGTAGCTGGTCTTTAGGGTATTGACGATAGCGATGTATGATGATAGACCCCAACTAAGAGCGATGGATACGATGTGATTAGCGATGCTTAGTGATGAAAAGATGTATACGATGTTATTCACTTGTTATGATGAATTGTTTGATGTAAATGATGCATACGATGTGAAACGATGATAACGATGTGTGACGATGTGTAAACGATGCTAAAAGACGAAACTTGACCATGTGGGGTAGTGATGCCATGCGGGTGGGTCAAGATAAGGGTTGAGCTTGTGTGTGAATAACATAACCTGTTAACAACTGTTTTACTAAATGGTTTTGTATTGCTATTGCTGACTCACGAGACGAAAGCTGACACTTGTTTGTTGAAATGTGTCTAGTACTCGTGCAGGTAGCATAGGAGTTAGAGGCATGGTGAGCGTGGGAACTGCTGGGTAGAGATGATTGCGTAGTTTAAATCTATTTATTGTTCTTAGCCAACTTGTGGTGGATTTTTAACGGGTGTTTGAGATTTGGAACATTTTATTTAAACGTTTTGACTGCGTGGTAATGTAGTGGTTTTTGGATAAAGTTTGGTTAACGGTTTTTAACCGTTTAGCATTTAATGAGGATCATTAACACTTCCGCTGCGATGATGAAAAAAATTAATTAAGTGTGAATTTTTTTAACCACGGCGTTACAAGTTGGTATCAGAGCCAAGCTGTGAGGGATCTGAGTACTGAGGCCGGTGCTTAGACTCACAACTTAGCTCTAGTAGGTTGACTGGGTGGGGGTGTGTGTGAGAGAGTTGCTTGTCAGGTAGCTCTTATTAGACTCAACTATTTTTAGCATGGAATGAAGCTGAGCTATGGATTTCTCCATGTTGTTCATGTTGTAGTTGACTATAAAAGGTTTATAGTTATCAGACAACGAGTTGAGTATCATATCCGTTGACAGCTGCAAAGGTACTTAGTGTCCAATCCTTTCAAAGTGGTCCATGTACCCTTTCATTTTCATGACGTGGGTATTAACCCAAGTACCCCTAGCCATCTTGCAAGTGTTTAGAGCCTTTGTAACATTGTAACATTCTGAATGAGCCTGCTCTTGAAACATGTCCCTCAACTGACGAATCATGTCATAGGCCGATGTTTCCATCATGATCGTCTGCTACTCTGGACTCATTATAGCGAAGATGAGGTAGCTTACATCTAGAGCGTCATTGACACGCTTCATTAACACCAGCTCTTGCATTATTGACTGGGGCATTTCCCACCGGCTCCTCCAGGACATACCAGTTTCTCTCATGCCTGAGCAAGATCCGAAGATTGCGCTCCCAGTTGAGAAAATTAGGTTCGGTGTGCTTATCATTCTCAAGGATAGACAGAGTGAGAGGTTGTTAGTGTTGGATACATTTGCCATCTACAATTTTAATTAATATAGTTCAATTAGTAGCACACAACAAACATTGCTAATACAAATCAATAAAAACCCTTAAATGATAAGTATTAGCCCTAGGAACCATATTTCACACGTGTCGGTGCACGGTTTGGGCACAACAACACCGGCCCCGTGTTTTCTGGTAGGTAGGTTCATTTGCCAATCATATCTAACTTGATACGACTCCTAGACCTTGTAGAGATTTTTAGACAAAAAATCTAAGCATGTTTATCTCTACATTAAGTGCATTTTGAGCCCGTCACATCAGGGAATCATCAAAGTAGACCGCACCACCTAGGACGGGGTGAACTCTGGCCCGTCACATCAGTAAAAAGCAAAGTCTTTCACCCCCTCCCCACATTGCTTTGAACCCTGGTGTGCACGGTTTCGGCACGATAACACACCGTAGGTACCTGTAGCAGAGAGGTGTACCACTAGTTGGTTAGCACTACTGGTCTAAGATTTTAGTGGGTTTTATCCAAGTTTAATAAACTTGATTCCAGTTTTGTAAAATACTTTTAAAACTAACTGTTTTAAAATCTGTATATCCAGTATACCTTGAACTAGGTACACAATACGTCTTATGATAAAACCATTTCAAAAAACAAAATGTTTTAAAATGCTTAAACGACAATCAAAATATATTTAATAAAACTGTTGTCGTATAACAATTTTATCATATATCGTGGTTTTACTCCTGATTAATAAAATTATTAACCTACTACTTTAATTTTATAGTCGCATAATATTCCTAATATTAAAGCATAACCACGCATATAATAAACTGTTATAGTTTTGCCAACTATGTCCTAAGGAGTCAACTAAGGACAAACTATACTAAATACTTTCCGTGGCTGGATCTTGTGTTTTAGTCTCGTTGCTCCCACTGGCCTTGACACCTCCAATCCAGACTTGAGCAATTTTGTCTTGTTCCTCCGTCTTGGGAATACATGAAACCTGTTCTATTAATTTTACATTATAAAAGGGGTAGTTAGTGGCACGCAAGCCTCCCCAAAGCCAAAATAAAGAAAAATAAAACAAATACACAACCACAGGTCTAAGTTGGCAAAACCTATAACTTACATGTCCAACCACAACAAAAATATACTGTTTACTTGTTTAAGTCTAATATTTATAGTTGACATGTAGAAACTATAAATGTTACTTAATGATACTAATGCAACTTAGTATACAAGTCAAACCCATTCATATATATATAATCCAATATATAAATAAACAAGCAAACATTAAATATAAATAATAAATAATGCAAGCATACATACACACATTATTGATATATTAACTTTGCTCGTTACTTCTCAATTAATTAAACTATTAATCGAGACGAGAAATATGACAAAAACTTTGTCAACGTTTTTAATCAATTATATATAAACTATTGGCATAATTACTTTTATACCAAATGTGTTTTAATAAAAAAATACCTAATTGATTAAAAAAGTCCTTGTTTACTTTGTTCAACAATAATACACCATCATGGTAGATTATTATTTTAATCCAAAATATAATAAATCCTTTATTTTAACTTAACTAGTTAAAATAATCCTTTAACCATGATTCATATATATAATATTTTTAAAACCGTAAAATTAACCAACCAAAACCACCAGGAACTTCCTCTCTGATTTCACCCTTAAGCACACTAAAACAACTCTCTTAAGTTTTCTAGTGTGTATGTGAAATTAATTAGCCAAGAGAGACAAAGAGTGAGAGTTTCATGTCTTTTATAGACTCAAACATGACCCCAGAGTTACCCAAGGTCGGCCCAAGTCTAATAATTACATACACATACATTGGTGAAGAGAGGAGGTGACCAAAATATACAAGTTGCAATCGATCATAAATCATTGCAAACTTTGAGCATGGCCATGCATTTTGGTGTCAGCGACCAATCACCGAGGGGCCCAGGGACTTCACTCTAACCAGAGGAACAAATTCCTTTGACTACACTGCCCACCACAGTGATCATACTCTGCCCAATTACTCCCTTTATAACAGTCAGTTACGGACTGCGTTTGAAAGAAACTAGAACAGAGCAAACCAAAGTGATGCAGACACATGCATCTCCAGTATGAGGATGAACTGATATTATTTACTCATGACGAATACCATAAAGTGAAATCAGGTGTGGGTCATCCAATCACTTGAACAATTCAAGTACAGGTGAAGTATTGTGTCCCCGTGTCCCAATCCCCATTGGACACATGACCAATCACTTCCCCAGTCTTAATTCATACTTCCTTCCCGAGAAGAATGACCGACTGCGGACATTTAGAATGCAAACACATTCAGGGAAGAACAAAACATGCAAAGTTGGAACACAGTAATGATTTAAAGAAATACCCACAACTTACATATTACTAAATCTCCATTTAATAATCGATCAATATGATAAATATAATACAGCTGAATGTTCCTGAAAGGGTAAATACATCAAATATACTAACCAAAATAGAAATACATGATCAAACCAAATCGCTAGAAAATCTAATCCTAATAGCACGTGTGTGAGCATCGTGCTTTGCTGGCGATAATGGTTTGGTGAACGGATCCGCCATGTTGCTATCCGTGTGTACTCTGCTGATGACAATGTCACCACTATCGACCACGTCCTGGATGTAATGATACTTCCGTGGATTATGCCTCGTGCGTCGGTGAGACCTTGGTTCCTTCGCTAGAGCAACCACACACTCGTTGTCACAAAATACCTAAACAGGGTCGGCAATACTAGGAACCACTCCCAGATCTTGGATGAATTTCCTCATCCATACAGCCTCCTTCACAGCTTCACTGGCCGCAATATACTCCAACTCGTTAGTAGAATCAGCCAAAGTGTCTCGCTTGGAGCTTCTCCAGGATATAGCATCACCATTTAGCAGGAACACGAACCCCGATTGAGATCGGCAGTCGTCCCGATCGGTTTGGAAGCTGGCGTCGGAGTAACCAGTTACCCGAAGCTCTTCTGCACCTCCATACACTAAGAACATCTCCTTTGCCCTCTGAAGATACTTGAGAATGTTCTTCACTGCCGTCCAATGGGCCTCACCAGGATTGGCTTGATATCTACTTGTCATACTCAATGCACAAGATATATCAGACCTAGTACATAACATGGCGTACATGATCGAGCCAATAGCCGAAGCATAAGGGACTAGCCTCATTACTTCCCGTTCTGTAGGGGAACTCGTGCTTGGAGCTTTGCTCAACACTAAACCATGTGACATTGGTATGAACCCCTTCTTGGAGTCCTCCATCCTAAATCTCTTTAGGACCTAGTCAATGTACGTACTCTGGCTTAATCCAATCAACCTACGGGTTCTATGTTTATAGATTTTAATCCCAGGAATGTAAGCCACATCCCCAAGATCTTTCATTGAGAAACAACTCCCTAGCCAGGTTTTTACACCTTGCAAAGTTGGGACGTAATTCCCAATTAGTAGAATATCATCTACATAAAGAACTAGGAATACAATTACGCTCCCACTAGATCAAATGTAAACGCATGGTTCATCCTTGCTTTTAGAGAAGCCAAACTCTTTGACTTTCTCGTCGAAGCACAGGTTCCAGCTCCGAGAAGCTTGCTTAAGACCATAAATGGTATTCTTAAGCTTGCAGACCTTATCCGGAAACTCTGGATGTTCAAAATCCTCAGGCTGTGTCATATACACCTCCTCTGAAAGTGTTCTATTAAGAAATGGGGTTTTGACATCCATTTGCCAAATCTCATAATCATGAAATGCAGCAATGGCCATGAGTATCCGGATATACTTCAACATAGCCACCGGGGAAAAAGTTTCCGCATAGTCTACACCATGAGTTTGAGTGAAACCCTTAGCCACCAATCGAGCTTTGAACGTGTCTAGCCATCCATGCTGGTCTTCTTCTTGAAGACTCATTTACAACCGACGGGCATACACCCCGGTACGGGATCAACCAAGTCCCAGTCTTGATTATCCGACATGGATTGAATCTCGGATTCCATTGCTTCTTTCCACTTGGCGGACTCAGGGCCCACCACATAGTCCCGGTATTTGGTAGGCTCATCAGAGACCACTACCATGTCGGTGCCGTCAGATATATTAAAACCATATCTCTCCGGCTCATACCGACTTCTACCAGATCTTCTAAGAGGCAATGGGTTTACATCATCTCCAGCATTATCATGCTGAGAATCAACCCTTGCAGGTTGTGAGCTAGTCCCAACATCAGGTTCTACATTGGCAGGTTCTTGAATTTCTTCAAGATCAACCCTCCTCCCACTTGCGTCTTTAAATAGCAGTTCCCTCTCAAGGAACATTGCCCTTCGAGCAACAAATACCTTGTTCTCCGAAGGTTTGTAAAACAAATATCTCATAGACCCAACAGGATAACCAATCAAAAAGCACCTTTCGGCCCTGGGCTCCAATTTGTCCTCAACCTCACGCCTCATGTAGGCAGGACAACCCCAGACCTTTAAATATGAGATGAATGGAACCTATCCATGCCACATCTCATACGGTGTTTTCTCAACCTTCTTTGTTGGTACAAGGTTAAGGATTCTACCGGCCGTTTCAATCGCATCTCCCCAAAACATAACGTGAACGTCCGTATGAACCATCATGGACCGAACCATATCTAACAATGTCCGGTTCCTCCTCTCGGCGACACCATTTAATTGTGGCTTCCTAGGAGGGATTAATTGCGAGACAATCCCACAATCCCTTAGATGATTACGGAACTCATAACTAAAATACTCACCTCCTCTATCAGATCGTAGCATCTTAATTCTTTTCCCTAGTTGATTTTCTACCTTGTTTTGATAAGTCTTGAACACCTCAAAGGTATCCGACTTTTGTCTCATTAAGTAAACATACCCATATCGACTATTATCATCAATAAAGGTAACGAAGTAGCGGGATTGATCTCTTGTGGCATGCTTGAATGGACCACACACATCAGTTTGAACGATATCCAACAAGTCTTGCGCCCTCTCACATACACCGGTGAAGGGTGCTTTGGTCATCTTACCCAATATACAAGACTCGCATACTTCATTCGACCCATGGTCAAATGATTCCATGATACCATCCGCTTGGAGCTTGTCGATGCGTTTCTTGTTTATGTGGCCTAACCGACCATGCCATAGAGATAATTTATCCAAAACACTTTTGGATCCCGAATCAACATTCATGATTGCTCTATTGTTTTGCAAGCTGAAGCTTGTCTCATATATGCCATGACATAGAAATGCTTTAAAATAAAAGACATGATCTTTGTAACATAAAATGCAACCATTCTCAAATTTAAAATAAAAACCAATGTCATACAAAGCATATAAAGATAAAACGTTTCTTGCCACACAGGGCGAATAAGATACATTATCTAAAACAATAGACATACCCGATCGAAAGGCGAGCTCCACACTCCCAATCTTATCAACGGGGACAACCGCCTTGTTTCCCATGATGAGATCCAGCTCTCCATCAACCAGGTCCCTACTTCTTCTTAGTACCTACACATTATTACAAACGTGAGTACCACACCCACTATCTAAAACCCAGGTGTTAGAAGTAGAAGTGTTATGGAGTTCAATCATGTACGTACCGGAGGCATCGACACCTCTAGCTCGAAGCTTCTTGAGCTCCTCCGTGTACTTGGGGTAACTTCACCGGTAGTGACCCTTCTCCCCGCAGAAGAAGCAGGTTGCCTCTTCCGGTGAGGTGGCAGCGGGAGCCACTTGCTTCCCCTTCGGCTCCGGGGTCGGGTTAGGTTTGGGCTTCGGCCCATTGGCCTTGGCCTTCCCCTTTCCCTTGCCCTTAGAGCCCGAAGCGGGCAGCTTCCGCTTCTTGCCACCCTCATTGATGGTAAGGACGGTAGTGGAGGTGAAGGGCTTTGACTTGGCAAGCTCGCCCTCGGCAGTTTTGAGCATGCCATGTAGCTCCATAATGGACTTATCCATACTATGCATATGGAAGTTCACAATGAACGGACCATATACTGGAGGCAAGGATTAGAGGATGATATCAACCGCAAACTCCTTCCCCATGGGAAAGCCCAACTCCTCAAGCTGATCCACGTAGCCCTTCATCTTAAGGATGTGGGAGCTTATATTGCGGCCTTCCTTCATCCGGCAACCGATGAAGGCCTTAACGCACTCGTAGAATTCTTGCCTAGCACGCTGTTCGAACATGTCCTTCAGCTGAGATATCATCTCATACGCACTTACTTTCTCGAATTACCTTTGCAATTCATAACTCATGGTCGTAAGCATAAGGCAAGTCACGTCATTAGTGTCCTTGAGGCGTTTTTCATACGCCTCTCGGACGGCCCTCGCCGCGTTGGTAGCAGGAGGTTCCTATGCCAATCCATAAAGTCTGGCCCAGTGAGTTTCTCCTTTTCCAAAAATGGACGGAGTGACATGTTGGTGGTGTTGGTGTTGCTAGTAGTTGCCATCTACAAGAAAAGTATGAAATTGGTTAGTTATGACGTATTAAATCCTTGTTAAAATAATTAGCCACTTGTTATAAAACAAATTATATTAACAAGGGCTAAGAACCTCAAAATACCCTAATCCATGATCTTATACAGTTTCTCAATAACCTACAATAACGGTTTCGAATTTTACCTGATTTAAACCTGGGATTGCTAAAGATAGTCCACCACTACTGCACCTCCATTGAACTGGCTGCTAGACCGCTCCTGGAATCACCCGAACTTCAACACTCGAAACCTTGAGAGTGTGTGTGTGTGCGTCGACCTCCAAAAGCCGAAAAAGCTTTTGCCTTTTGTTCTTTGTTCGACGATAGAGAGAACCGAGAGAGAGAGGGTGCGACTGCTTGGAGAGAGAGTGAGGGAGGCTAGAGGTTTTTCTTTTTGCAATTCTAATTTTTTTTACAATCAAACCTTAAGGCTTAAAAGGTTATTTATAGATAAACCTTATCAAAGCCCAAGCCCGTTTAATTAACGCCCATGTCTTTAATTAAACTTTCATTCCTTGCAATTTAATCCCCTGGACTTTACTAGTTATTTAATTAACTATTAATTAACTGGTTCGTTAAATATTAAACTTAATATTTAATTTCCCTTTAAATAATAAATAACTATTTATTATTTCTTTTCTTCTAATAATTAATCTATCTGATTAATTATTTATTTCTCTTTCAAATAATTAATTCAACTGATTAATTATTTACTTTTCTATCTAATAATTAATCCAACTGATTAATTATTTCCACACAGAATAATGGCAAATTCAAACTGTTCAAATTTTGGTATGTAGCAGTGTGACCCTTTAGTCTCTTAAAACATTGGATACAATGTACCCATTAATTATCTCTGCACACAAACCAACAGACTCCCACTTGTGCAAGATAAGTAATAGTCACTGTACATTGTTAGCGTAAGGAGGTTCCTAGCTAGACACATAGGATAACCAGGTCATAAGAAATCTTATACCCTAATACAAAATGTGATAATGTAAACTCTCACAACACAACTGTTCATGAGCCATCTATCATGAACTAACTGTTCATAAATCAGCTATCATAAACTACCTATTTAAGAATGGGTACGGTTATTATAGGTATGTCCCTTGCAGCGCGATATTTCAATTTTGAGCATGAGTATGGAGAGTGTCAACTCAAAATCTCAAGAATTATGTTCATGACACACTTGATTTCAAAACTGCCTGATAAACGACAAAGAACAGATCAGTTAGTTTGGGCACGCCCGTGCACTTACCAGTTTCTTAATCAGTCAAGGGGCCCAGAAATATGTCTCCTAAAAAGGAGGTACAAATACCATCTTGCATATTTGCATTTGGCAGTACGGCTCCCACTGAATCTAGATACGCCCTTATGACTACCCTATTACGGCGTGGCATTAAGACGCACTAAGAAGACAATAGTTACTGCATCCCAAACCAAAAACCTCAGGTTTAAGGGTAACCTACGTGATAAATACTTTTGACATGAATCCACAAAGTATTTTTCATGGTGGGTCAATCCAATATTCGTAACCCTAACGAATATCCGTCAATTTTGGTCCGCAAAAACCTTTTGCAGCTATATTCGAAATTCATTTGAATCTACCCCAAAATTACGATCACTTTATAGCTCTATCATGGTTCCCACAAAAATAATTAGTCACGGATAATGTTTTGAATAAACCTAGTTTATTCCTGGATGAACCAAAACAAACAAAATGGTGAAGAACAATGAAACTAATTTCTGCACCCTCTATATTCCACCCTGGAATAAAGATGCATAATTTCTACCATTTCATTAACTCAATTCACGGCGTTTACCCGAATTACTTTATTATTTTACATTGTAACTTATCACGGATTATAGAGAAAATAATATGTGTATAAACCTAAAACTCAATACTAGTACTTTAAAGTACTCCTTCTTGGTTTTCCTAGAAGTCGGTTTCGCAAACCAAAAACCAATTCTAGACTTACTTATTTTATAAATTACTTAAACTTGGAGAACTGAAAATAACTCCAAAGTTTCTGAGTTTATAAAATAATCCCTTTGTAATTAAAACTATAATTTCACTTGTAGATGTTATAAACCTTACTAGGTTTATATCCTCCTTTTTGAAAATGATAAGACCATTTACACAAACATGTAAATGTGAGATTACTTTTTCAGTGTACACCAACACTTATCTAATTTCATTACTAAGGATATTTAAGAACATCCTATTATATCATTTCTAACGTTTATCAAACCACCAACATTAACTTGACCTTTTGAACATTTTATATAATTTCCTATTAAGTCATGTCTTGACCTTAAAACAATGTAGTGACTTCCTTTCAATAGGTCACGCATTACTCGGATTAGTTCTTTTTCAAGAACTTTTATTATAGATTTCTTCTAAAAATTATCCGACAATTATATTCTTTAAAAAGTTCATACTTGTATTTATCATACTAGTTATATCAATCCTTGATAACTTGATAAATACACTAGTCAAGGTGCTCCCACTATCTTTTATGAAAAAGTGCATTTCCCTAAAAACACACCCCTTTTTAGACTTAGTCAATCCTTGACTAACATGTCTAAAACTTGTGTTTTTAAACACTTGCTCAGTTTTGTGAGAAATTTAAATGTATTATGAAACCAGAACTTGGATTTTGCATACATCCATCTTTCCCATTACGGATTGTGGTTTCTTACTAGTATAAAACACTTGTAAAGATATTTTAAATTTCTTTGCCTAAAACATTTAGTATAAAACAATCTTGATTATAATAACTATTACAATCACCTTTATACTTTCTTAAATGTTTTGTCCAAAACCCTTTTATCTAGAAATAATAACTATTATTTCTTGTTTGATCAAGTTCAAACGCTTGAACATTTATGGTTCATAAAATTCTTAAATACTTGCAGATTAGAAAGACTTATCTAATCTCATAAACACGACTTGTTTATCCAAGTATTTACATAGTGAGAATTAAGTAACTACAACAATTATTGCATAAGATCAATATGAATCATCTATTAAGTCGGAACTTGACTTATTAGTACCTTTAGTCTCAACTGGACTAACCTGATTCATCAAAAACATACGTGCACGGATATAAACTAAATAATTCAAATTTCCATAATATTTAAAACCATAGTGTTAACCCAAGAGTTTTAAGCAAAAACTGAAAAACAAGAAGTTAAATATTAACTAGGAAAGAATTATAAAATATCTGAGCTGCACGTGAGATCTTTAATACTGGGCCGCTTCACTTTCCGTCACCTCCTACAATGAATGATTGCAAAATGTTAGAATACTTTACATGTGGAAAGTGATAAAGAAGCTATTCACACGATACATGAGGAGCCAGCCTTGCCTCATGCCTCGTGAGCCTTTGGACAATCTCTTTTCCAGTATCCAGCCTCGCCGCACTTGAATCACCAGTTCTCGGTTCTTGCTTTGTTTGGATTCGGTTTCTTGCCCTTGTTGTCGTTACTAGCCCTTGGTGCATTCAGGCTGGGCTGGGCCTTGCCCTTTCCCTTTCCGTTGCACCCCTTCCTCTTCTTGTGTCCACCATGTCCCACCATGAGAATGTCCTTAGACTTTATCCCGATACTCTGCTCCGCTGTCTTAAGCATGGAGTGCAACTCCGCCAGGGATTTCTCCATGTTGTTCATGTTGTAGTTGACTATAAAAGGCTTATAGTCGTCTGACAACGAGTTGAGTATCGTATCTATTGCTAGCTACAATGGCACTGGGTGCCCAAGCCTCTTCAGGTGGTCCATGTAACCTTTCATTTTCATGATGTGGTTACTGACCGAAGTCCCCTTAGCCATCTTGCACAAGTTAAATACCCTAGTGGCATCATAACTCTCTGTGCGAGCTTGTTCCAGGAACATATCCCTCACCTGGCGGATCATGTCATATGCAGGAGTCTCCTCATGCTTGACTGCAACTCTGGACTCATTGTTACAATCATGAGGCAGCTAACATCTAGGGCATCATTGGAGCGTTTCAGAAAAGCCACCCTGACTTTTGCCCTAGCATTGTTGGCAGGGGATTTTCCTAGAGGTTGTTCTAGGACGTGCCACTTTCTCTCGTGCCTCAGTACGATTCGGAGATTTCTCTCCCATGTGAGAAAGTTTGGCCCGGTGAGCTTATCCTTCTCTAGGATAGAGCGAAGAGAAAGGTTGTTAGTACTGGTAACGTTGGTTGCCATCTACAAATTAAAACACGGTTTAGTTAGTAATTGGAAATAAACTTTTCCAACATATATCATCAAAACCCATAAATAATATATATCAGACCTAGGACCCATATTTCACATACTTGACGCAAGGTTTGTTCACTTCCCGCCAAGTCATGCTATTTCTGGTAGGTAACACCCTGTACCAAACGTACCTAACTGGTAGGTAACACCTAGTCTGGTATGTTTAACTCTACTCTAGTGCATTTTGAGCCGGGACTCCCGATTATCACCAAAATAGATCGCACCACCTAAGACAACATGAATTCTAGCCGGGACTCCCAATTATCGCAGAATCTTTCATGCCCCTTCCCGCAATGGTTTGAACCCGGATGCCCAAGGTTTGGGCACTTCCGACACCCGAGTACCGTTTAACAGCAAAGGTGTACCATTAGGTGGATAGCACACTGATTTAAGATTTTCTTGGGTTTATAATTAAGTTCAAAAACTTAATTTTCCAAGTTTTTTGAAAAAACCATTTTAAAACTATCTGTTTTAAAAATACGATTTACATGTGTACCTATATAGGTGCACAAAACAACTTTATAAGTTCCAAACTTATAATCTTGAAAAACTTTATATTAAAAAAAATTTAACTAACACGAATAGCAACCTGTAGTCGTATTCTAGTTTATCATAAATCGTTGTTTTTCTCTGTTCAATAATTAGCTATTATTAAACCCATTTTTATTTAGCATCATACACATATCACATATCACATATATATACGAATAAGCAGTAAATAAAAAACACAACCACGCAGATAATGTAAGCAGATAAAAACCTATAGTTTTGCCATATCACATATCACATATATATATATACGAATAGCAACCTGTAGTCGTATTCTAGTTTATCATAAATCGTTGTTTTTCTCTGTTCAATAATTAGCTATTATTAAACCCATTTTTATTTAGCATCATACACATATCACATATCACATATATATACGAATAAGCAGTAAATAAAAAACACAACCACGCAGATAATGTAAGCAGATAAAAACCTATAGTTTTGCCAACTAATCCTAAGGTCAAACCTAAGGACAACTGGACTTGGATTTTCCTTCGTGATGAATTGCTCCCACTTGCTTTGACTCCTCCTCCGAAGCATCCGAGCTCAGTGCAAATCATCATCTTCAAAACTTCCTTGGACTCCATCTTGATAAAGGGACAAAAACTACAACTATTCTATTACAATTACAATAATGAATGGGGTTGTAAGTGGCACGCAGGCCTCCCCGAACCGGTACAATATTACAATTAAGAATGGGATTGTAATTGGCACGCAGGACTTCCCAAAACCAAAGATAAAAGAAGAATAAAAAGACAAGTCTTAAGTCGGCAAAACTATAGTTATATATCACAACTACACAATATATATAATTAACACACATATATATATATCAACCACGCAGCTAATAGAATATATAAACAATAAACTGTGCAGTGAAGCACAAACATGATTCGTTTAACCATTCTCATTAACCTTTTGATCAATAACTATTAACCAAAAACGAGAATTATGATCTTCTAAAAATATTTAAATTTACTTGATCAAAATATTTTTCCAACAAACCTTTGAAAAACATGACTTCACTCAGAACTTGAATGAAATCCTTCTTCCTCTTCTCTTCTCGAAATCTCACCCCGGGTACAACTCCAACAAGTAGTGCTAGCTACCTTGTATGAAACCTTCTCTCGAAATCTCACACAAGAACAACAAATCGTGGCTACAGGAACTCATATTTCTCTCTAGATCCCCAAAACTAGAGGTATCAAATACAGAGAGAATATTGGTTGCAAGAGTGAAAAATTACCAAGAGAGCTAATGTGTCCAGGTTTCAAGTCTTTTAAAGACCTCTAAATCGTCTCTGGAACTTCCTCTAGCCGGCCAAACGACATCAACAACTTGCCATGCATTGGCCAAGTCAAGAGGTGATATTGACATAAAGTTCATGTAGCGGTAGCGCCGCTAACCAAAAGTTAGCGGCGCTAAACCTTAGCCCGTAGAGGCGCTATCGCGGCCTAACTTTGAAATGACATAAAGCTAGCTGCGCTATCCACTAACAGTTAGCGGCGCTAACTCGTTAAGGTTAGCGGCGCTATCGCAGCCTACATTGCCAACTTTCACTTTTGCCATCTTTGTTCCCTCAACCTTATTTGCTGTCATGTTAGACCCCGGTGTGTGACCCATATAGGCCTATACATCATCGGCAGTGCTTCATGGCGTATGTATATTATCAGGCAGATTCTAACAAACTCCCACTTGCACATAATATACCATACCCTAGTGAGCTCAGAGAAAGTGCGGCCTCTAGCAAATCATCAATGCCCCCAAGTCTGTATGGGTTCTGATTACCTGCCGAAAACCATCATACTAAAAGTAGTGGTCCTAGATAAGTGATCATAGACATCCTTTTTTTCACGATATCCTTGTGAACATGAGACATGGATTAAAATGTCAATCTCCAGATCGTTCACGATTATGTTTCTCGATCTTGATTGGTGGTGACCAAAAGGTTAAGGACATATTTGATTTTCAATCAATATTCCTTGTGCATGGGCATGCAAAACATTGGTGTCAGGACCCAATCATCGAGGGGCCCAGGGATATCTCTCATACTAGAGGAACAAATCCCTTTGACTGCATAACCCCATATCATACCTCTTGACTTACCTAGTCATTTCCTTTATCACATCTAGTCACGAACTGCTTTTGAAAATGGCTAAAGCAAGTAAGAACTATGATATAGTAGTTCATAGATCTCAGGTCTAAGGATGTAAGATTTTATCATCCCAAGTTACTCGTGACTATAATGCATGAAGTATACTTGGGTGTGGGTCTTCCAGTCACTTGAAACTCTTTTCAAGCACATATAAGCATTGCATCATAATTCAACAACTTTGAATTCAAGATCACATACTTATCTCAGTCTTAATTCAATCTTTCTCCCATAAGATTGACTGACTGTGGAAAGTTTGAAATATAGAATAATATTTCTGGAAGTAATTAAACATGCTAAGATGGAACACAGTAAAGTCTTATGAATTTAACCGTAAGACACGCATATATAATCTCCATTATATATCGAAACAAGCATAAGTTACAATACTGTCTTTATCGTTCCCAAAATAAAATATACATATCAAATGAACTAAATATAACTCAAGCCAAATCGCTAGCAAATCTTACACTTATCGCTCTAGTGTGAGAATCATGAGCTGCTTGCGGTAACGGCTTAGTGAATGGATCTGCCAGGTTTCCATCCGATGCTACTCTGCTAATGATGACTTAACCATTCTCAATTACATCTCGTATAAAGTGGTATTTGCGCAATATGTGTCTTTTTATTTTGTGAGATCTTGCTTCCTTTGCCAAGGCCACCGCACCCTCATTGTCACAAAATATCTCAATAGGGTCAGCGATGCTTGGAACCACTCCTAGATCATGGATGAATTTCTTCATCCACACGGCCTCCTTTGCTGCTTCACTTGCCGCAATATATTCCGATTCGGTAGTCGAATCAGCCACCAAGTCTTGCTTCGAGCTCCTCCAGCTAACAACACCACCATTTAACAGGAACACAAACCCCAATTGTGATCGGCAGTCATCCCTGTATGTTTGGAAGCTAGCATCCGAGTAACCCTTTACTCTCAGCTCTTCTTCCCCACCATATACCCAGAACATCTCTTTCGTACGTCTCAGATATTTGAGTATGTTCTTTACGGCCCTCCAATGAGGCTCTCCCGGGTTCACCTAATATCTACTAGTCATGCTTAAAGCGCATGATACATCAGGATGAGTGCATAGCATGGCGTTCATGATCGAGCCCACAGCGGAAGCATATGGTACTCGCTTCATTACTTCTATCTACTCTCTGGAGTTAGGACATTGAGTCTTGCTCAATGTCAAGCCATGCATCATAAGGAGGTTTCCTTTCTTGGATTCCTCCATTTTAAAGCGTCTCATGACCTTTTCTATGTATGCACTTTGAGAAAGCCCTAGCAGCCTCCTAGATCTATATCTGTAGATCTTCATACCCAGAATACAACTCGCATCCCCCAAGTCCTACATTGAAAAGCAATTCCCTAGCCAAGCTTTAACACTCCTTAGGCTTGGGATATGATTTCCAATGAGTAGAATATCATCTACATATAGAACTAAGAAGGTTATAGTGCTCCCACTAGCCTTGACATATACACAAGGTTCATCTTTACTCTTTGAAAACCCAAACTTTTTGATTTTCTCATCAAAGCAAAGATTCCAGCTCCGAGATGCTTGTTTAAGTACATAAAATGGACTTCATAAGTTTACAAACCTTGTTTGGATACTTTGGATGTTCAAAACCGTCAGGCTGTCTCATATACACCTCTTCATGAAGCTTCCCATTAAGGAAGGCGGTCTTTACATCCATTTGCCAAATTTCATAATCATGAAATGCAGCAATGGCAAGTAGTATCCGGATTGACATCATTATAGCCACTGGGGAGAAGGTTTCATCCAAATTAATTCCTTGAGTCTGAGTGAAACCCTTTGCCACCAGTCGAGCTTTGAAGGTATCCAAGGTTTCATCTATGCCGGGTTTCTTCTTGAAAACCCATTTACACCCAACGGGTTTCATCCCGGGTGTAGGATCAACAAGTTCCCAAACCTGGTTATCCGACATAGATTGCATCTCGCTCTCCATCGCCTTCCTTCATTAATCAGACTCAGGGCCTGCCATGGCTTCCTTGTAGTTGGTGGGTTCATCATGATCCACCAATAACTCGTTGCCCTCAGATATGAGAAACCCATATCTCTCTGGCTCAAAACGAGTTCTACTGGAACACCTAGGAGTAGACGTTGCTAGAGTGTCAGGTACCACATCATCATGTTGCTCGGTATTTTGGCTAGTGCCAACCTCAAGTTCTTTATCGGCCGACCCTTGATTTTCCTCAAGCTCAACTTCCTTACTGCCATGTTTGGATATCAACTCCCTTTCAAGGAAGAACGCCCTACGAGAAACAAATACCTTGTTCTCTGAAGGTTTATAAAATAAATATCCAACACCGTTAGGAGGATATCCGATAAAATAACACCTTTCTGAACGATGTTCAAGTTTGTCTTCGGCCTCACGTCTTACGTAGGCTTGACAACCCCAAACTCGTAGGTATGAAAGTGTCGGCTTCTTATCTTGTCACATTTCATAAGGTGTTTTAGCAACTTTCTTGGTTGGTACGAGGATAAGGATTCTTACCGCCGTTTCTAAGGCATATCCCCAGAAACTAATAGGCACCTCCGTTCGACTCATCATCGACCTTACCATATCTAGTAAAGTCTGGTTAATTATGAAATAATTCCAGAGTTTTTAAGATGATCGATAAACTCATTACTAAGATACTCTCCACCTCTATCAGACCGGAGTATCTTAATTGTTTTGCCCAATTGATTATGAACCTCGTTTTGGAATGTCTTGAACACCTCAAAGGTTTCATTCTTGTGGTTAAAAAGATAGACATACCCGTACCTACTATTATCATCTATAAAGGTTACGAAGTATCTTAAGTTATTCTATTTGACATGTTTGAAAGGTCCACATACATCCATATGGACTATGTCTAAAAGGTCCTTTCCCCTCTCACTTGTTCCCGTGAAGGGTGCTTTTGTCATTTTACCCAATAGGAATGATTCGCATACATCATTTGATCCTTGATCAAATGATTCCAAGATCCCATCCGCTTGAAGCTTGGCGATGCGAGTCTTGTTTATGTGGCCAAGACGACTATGCCATATAGAATACTTATCCAAACCATTTTTGGAATCAGAATCAATATTCATGATAGATTTTCTCGATTCAATGTATGCATTTGCCTCATATATGCCATGACATGGTAGAGCTTTAAAATAAACAATTTCATTTTTAAAGCATATAATTGTACCATTTACAAAATTAAAATCGTAACTATCGTCATACAACTTGTGAAAAGAAATAATGTTTCTGGCCACATAGGGCGAATAACATACATCTTTTAATAAAATGGAGTAGCCGGTCTTGAACGAAAGCTCCAAATCTCCCTTTTCTTCCACTGGGACAACCTCCGAGTTTCCCAGGACAAGATCCAGCTCTCCCCGCTCCAATCTCCTACTTGCCCTTAGCACCCGCACCATATTACATATGTGAGTGCCACAGCCAGTATCTAATACCCAGCCTTTAGAAGTAGAAGTATGGTGGAGTTCTATCATGAACGTACCTGACGTGTCGGGACCCGAAATGCTCATTGCCTTGAGCTTGTTGAGTCCTTCCAGGTACTTCGGGAAGCTACGGCGGTAATGGCCCTTGCCCCCGCAAAAGAAGCACTCCACATCCTCTGGGGTCTTGGCTTGGGGAAGTTTCCCCTTGCCCTTACCCTCGGAGGCTAGGACAGTCTTGGCTACACCAACCTTTCCTTTACCTTTCCCTTTATCGGAAGGAGCGGTCTTCTTCATCCTGATGCAGTCTTCCCGGATGGCGAGAACGGAGTTAGAGGAGGATGACTTATTCTTGGTCATGCTAGACTCAGCGGTCTTCAACATACCATGAAGTTCCATCAAGGTCTTATCCATACTGTGCATAACGAATAACGAATTTATCATATGCACCGGGCAGGGATTGGAGGATTAAATCAACCGCCATCTCCCTCCCTATGGTAAAACCTAACTTCTCCATGCGCTCGATGTTTCCTGCCTCGCCTGCTGCTGGAACATGTCCTTTAGCTGCACGATCAGGTCGTAGGCACTTAAATGATCCATTTGCTTTTGAAAATCTTGGTTCATTGTGCTCAACATAAGGCACATGACTTCGTCAGTTTTCTTGAGGCGTTTTTCATACGCCTCTCGGACAGCCCTTGTTGCACCATTAGGAGGTGCCTCGGTAGGGGTTCCTCTATGGTATGCAACTTTCCTTCATACCGCAAGACCAACCTGAGTTGCCTATGCCAGTTCATGAAGTTGCAACCATCGAGTTTCTCCTTTTCTAGGAAAACTCGGAGAGAAACGTTGGTGGTGGTTTTGTTGCGCTTGTTGATGCCATCTAAAATTGCAAAGTAGATTTTAGTTAGTTTGATATTTTATCTTGTTAAATAATTTACCCATAAAGAATTATCTTAACAAGGCTAAGAACCGTATTTCATCCTACCATGTGACGGGATTACCACGGATCACATGATAAAACTATTTAGGTCGGCAACCATTTTGCCAATTGCAATCTCCATTGCAATCCTTAGCACATGCCGGATCCTACGACATCCAATGGTCATTTGGCATGTTTGATCCCTTCTTGCACCAATTTTAAGTCTTGAAATTTTGGTTAACTCGTGCTAAGCTCGACAATTAACCAAGATTTCAAACCTAAAATTGCAAATCGTCCGTCAAGACAAACGGTAACAAATTCACCAAACTTGGCTCGTGCTAAGCTCGACAACCAAAATTGTCAATTCACCACACTCACCTTCCACACAGTTTTATGAGAATTGACTCGTGCTAAGATCGACAACCAAATCCCATAAGACTAGATTCGGGTGGTATCGACTTACGGATGGTGCATGATTTACGTTTTGTTGGAAAAACAGGCTTTTGTTTCCGGTTTGGTTTTAGATTAACTTATTAGTGACAAATCATATTTTCACTAGGTGGGTTAATCTTGTATGTGATCGCGCGCGAGAGAAAACCATTTTTATCAAAACTTTTGTGATTTTATCAATTTAATGAAAAATTGTCTAGCATGCGAAACCTACACATCCATGCATAGAATAATAAAATCACATCACACGCAATATACAAAATAGTCGGTAACCCTTTGCAAATAAACCTATGCGTTCCTCCCGTGAGCCAAAACGGGAAGAACTTGGTCAAACTAAGGTATAAAACTTCTTAATGCAAGCTCCCACTAGAACCACCAACTCCATTGGACTTCATTGGCTTCTAAGGGCATCAAAACTCCATCTTGTTTTGCCTCCATTTGTGCCTTCATACCTCCATCATACAAATAGCATACAATAGAAAATAAATGGCATACAAGACACAAATCTTCCTATATATCTAATACTAGTACATGGATGAATGAAATGGCATGCAAGCCACAAAATTATTACTATCATACTGGAATTAAATAAATTTACAGCCATCAAATGTGGATTAAAACCACCAAATGCATGCACAACACAAATCAATCATAAGGCCAAGGCAAGGTTACCAACTCATATTAACACACACAACCATACATAGCATATCACTACAGCAACAACATGTTAGGAACCTTTGGAACAAATTTCCAGAAGGTCTAAAAGCCAAAAATCCCGAGACCAAAACTATTTTAATCAAAATTTTGAAAAACAAGTTTCCAGTGACGTTAGCGCCGCTAACTCGAAAGACTTAGTGTCGCTAACCAACATTTAGTGGCGCTAACCCAAACGGCAGAATACAAACATTTTGATTTCGAGTTTTTCAGGCCACCAAGTGCTATTTTAACATAGAGGTGGCTCTGATACCACTGTTGGGATTTCATGAACGCGCAACGGAAGCAAGAACAACAACGTACAAGCAAATATGTGTACAAAAACATAAAATCACAAAGGTGGATCATCTCTATGTAACAAAATAGTAACAAGCAAGGAGGTTAGAAGGTTATACCTTTCTCCTAAGTTCCAGAACAGACTTGATGATCGTTGATGGTGGCATGGAAGCAAGAAACTCCTTCTTCTTCTTCTTTTCTCGAAATCTCACCCCGGATACAAGTTCTACAAGTACTGCTAGCTACCTTGTATGAAACCTTCTCTGGAAATCTCACACAAGAATAGCAAATCGTGGCTACCGGAACTCATAACTCTCTCTAGATCACCAAAACTAGAGGTATCAAATATAGAGAGAATATTGGTTGCAAGAGTGAAAAATGACCAAGAGAGCTAATGTGTCCAGGTTTCAAGTCTTTTAAAGACCTCTAAAACGTCCCTGGAATTTCCTCTAGCCGGCCAAATGACATCAACAACTGTCCATGCATTGGATAAGTCAAGAGGTGATATTGACATAAAGTTAATGCAGCGGTAGCGCCGCTAACCAAAAGTTAGCGGCGCTATCGCGGCCTGACTTTTAAACGACATAAGGCACATGCAGCCTTAGCGGCGCTATCCACTAACAGTTAGCGGCGCTAACTCGTTAAAGTTATCGGTGCTATCGCGGCCTGCATTGCCAACTTTCACTTTTCCCATCTTTGGTCCATCAACCTTATCTGCTGTCATGTTAGACCGTGGTGTGTGACCCATATAGGCCCATACATCATCGGCAGTGCTTCAAGGCGTACGTATATTATCAGGCAGAATCTAACATGAGCCATGTCTAATACTATACACAGTATCTGAAATAAAAGGATGATTGATTTATACACCAATTATAAGAGACGTTTAAGAACCAATCTCATGTGTCTCTAGGGCATTGGCGAGTTGCTAGACGCTAACCTTTGCTTGTATAGTTACTTGTTATTATGACCTGCGCAAGTGGGAGTTGATGGATTATGCTCATGTCATAATACGATTATATGGCTAGATACACGTGACCCTAAAGGGTCACACACTTATTGTAGGGATTTTCAGGGTACAATAAAGCACAGCGGAAATAAACTTGCAAATCCCGTTCCAAGGATCCCAACTGGATTAGGTGGTGAAACATGAGCAAATAATCATACATACAGATATATCATGAATATACATGTCCCGTAACAGTTACTGCTGAAGGATAGAATATATAACCTGAAACTGCTGAAGGGGGATACACAGCTACTGCACCGCTTGAACAGGCTGCTAGACCGCCTTACAAAAAATACCCGAGAAGAAATCCCGCGTGTGTAGACGAACCGCAAAAAATCCGCTGGATTTTTAGCTTTGGCTATCGCCGCAGATCAGCCAAACCGCCGCAAGGGGGGTCTCGGCCGTGGACCTCGATTGCTGAGAGAAAGAGAGCCACCGACAGGGGGCACCGCCGTTGACCACGTCACGCCACCACAGGGTGCCGCCGAAGACCACCGTCGGTGGTGGTGGTGTTGCCATCGACCGAGGAGAGCAAGGGAGGAGAGAGAGAGCTTTTGTTTTTTTTGGCGGCTAATAAGTCATTAGGTTATAACAACAAGCTTAATCCATTTAAATAGCCATTTAAAAGGATCAAGGCCCCTTGGACCCAAAGCCCGGACCATTGACCAACAAGTTTGGTCATTTGACAAAAGCTACCCTCTAGTTTAGTTTAATATTAATTAACTAACTATTAATTAATATTATCCAACCAAACTTAATTATTAAATATTTAACTAATATTTAATATCATTTTTCAGTAATAAATATCTATTTATTATTTCTCTGTTTCTCGATAATTAGTCAATTATTAATTATCTTCTTTAGACACATAATATTGTTTTCTAGTTCAATAGTTGGGTGTGCAGCTGTGTCACCCTTTAGTGACTCATAGTGTCCATGGATGTATGACACGTGTACACTATCCCTGCACACAATCTATCAGACTCCCACTTGTGCACGATAGTTACACTCCCTTGTCCATCACGGGCCTAAGGAGGTCCCCAGCCAGACACTTAGGTTGACCACGACTATAACTTCTCTTATGTCCAGAGATTCTGTAATCACCTACGTGGATTACCCGGGTTTTCCTTTCGCATCGCGATATCCCGTAATGTGGATTTCAGACATGGAGCAGGTGATCTATTCTGAAAATGCCGATTATGTTTCTTGACTTTGGATTTTGACTAACTGCAGTTACGGAGTTACCAAATGATGTCCATCATTCTATCCGAGCGCGGCTACACTTTTCATTTAGTCTCAACCGTCAAAGGGCCCTGGTGTTGGGGTTCTATGATCACAGCGGAAGCAACATGCAACAAGCAAAAGCAAGAGTACAAGCAAACAAAGCATAAAACCCCATTAATGGACCAAACTCTATAACTTGATATTTGCAACATGGAAAAACAAAGAGAAAGAAGATATACCCTTCTCCTTAGCTCTAGTAATCTGTGGAAAACGATGGTGATGACGAAGAAGCCAATCAAGCTCCTCGCTATTGTTGATCTACCCCGGGTTTGCTCAATCCACAAGTACTAGCTTGCTTGGATGAACTTCAAAGACTTGAATCTACCTCAAGGACAGCAAGACCCTCTTAAATCCGGAATCCAACCTCACATGCACTCAAGAATTGATGCTTAAAGCTTCAAATGCCATGTAGGTGAAAAGGGTTTTTAGAGAGAGAGAGAGAAAGAGAAAGAGAGTCATCCGAGTTCACTCCCCAAATGAGCCAAAAGACCCCTCTTAAGTTCCCCAAGGCCGGCCAAGAAAAGCAAGGCCATGCATTGGTCAAAAAGGGAGGTGGAGCCAAAATGTAGGACCGTTGGGGTTCTAAACTAAAACACCCTAATTCTAGGACTGATCTAGGATGAGAAATAGTGCGGAATATCTATTTCCCAAAGCTCCTAAGGATTCTAAGATCTGCTTAGGTGTCCGGCACACAGTTAACACGAAGAACACACAGAGAAAGACGAAGAACAACTCTAAGAACTCACACAGAATGCTTAAGGCTGCCCTTAGATTCGAGATTAACACTAAGTTCGCGAAAATGTACGATTACGAAGGCTCACCAAGGCTTAAGGTCGATTTCCGGTAGTTATATGCGATTACGGACGATTACTGACCATTTCCCGCGCTAATATGAAGTTAATCAGTATTTATAGTATGGAAAACGCGTATTTCCTTAATTAATTTCCACTACGCACGTAATGCTCTGCACTGCGTACGTAGTTAGTCCAGTACGCACGTACCGGGTGTTTTAATGATAATTAATTAAACATTAATCGACCATCTCACCACGCACGTAGTGTGCTCCACTACGCACGTAGTGAGCTTCATCACGCACGTGGTGCTCTCACTTATACTTAAACTTCCAAACACATATCAACACATGATTAAGTACTTGTAAGCTTAAGACAAACATAAGTAACCACTTAGAATGTATAAACATGCAAACCATTAATCAAAACACACTTGAATTAACATTTCAAGTAAACATGTATGTATTGGATTGATAAGAACTAGGGACTTACAATTATGCACCAACACAAAAGTTGCATGCTGTCAGACGATTTTCCGCGCCGCGTAGCCATAGGTTTCCGCGCCGCGGACACACCGTGTCGCGTTGACTAACAGGAGCCGCGTCGCGTAAATCTCCTGCATACCAACCTCTCCACTTTGACACTTTTAGTCCCTCATCTTTCATTGCTGTCAGGATTGATCCCCGGCGTGTGACCCAATAGGCCCACACTTTATTGGCAGTGATCCTAATGGTGTACGTGCGTCAGTGGGCATACTCCAACACCTGGAATATCTCCTATCTACAAGAGAAGGTGCAAATCCCATTTCTGTTTGCATTTTAGCACACTTCTTACGCTGCACCCAGATATGCCCATTATAGCTACCTAGTTATGGCGTAACGTTAGAATGTTCCAAATTACAGAAGTTCTCATGCCCCAAACCAAACATCTCAGGTCTAAGGAGAACCAAATAGCTAACTCATGTCGAAGGCTTCATGAAGTTAGACTGATGCGGATCACCTCCAATATTTGTACCCCTGAAAAATATCTATAAATACTTGGTCACATAACTTGTGCTGTTATTCTCTACACGAATAATTCATCAAGTATTTATAATAGTGTTAGTATCTCCGTGATATGGCTCCCACCGCATCAGGTAGCTACGGAGCAATTTTGATATAGCAAGACTTGTATATCATGGATGAATAAATATGCTAAAAGTATAGAGATATTTAAAAGATTATATTTGTATGGATTTATAGGGTACAAACATGCACAGTGGAAAATAACCTCGCAAATCCCGTTCCCAGGATCCTAACTAGATCAGGTGGGGAAACAGAACAATAATCATAAAACCAGATATATCATCAAACATATATGCCCAATATCAGTTATTATCTAAGAGATAGAAAATATACTCTGAAACTACTAAAGGGGGATACACAGCTACTGCACCCTAGAACTGGCTGCTAGACCGGCAATACTGAACAATATGTGTGTATAAACAATACCCCGCAAAAATCTGTCTCGGTTTTGCCCTTGATCAACGCCGTTGAGAAGAACCACTGCGGGTTCTCGGCCTTTGGATTTCGCGCCGCTAATAAGGCAGGGCCCCGCCGCAAGGCCGCCGTGCGCTGCCTCCGCCGTCCGTCGGTGTTCGCCGTCGGAAAACCGTGAGACCATCTTTGTGCGTCTTTGTACCCGTTCAAGAAGTCTTTATTAAATATTTAAATAATATTTAATATTCTCTTTCTCTAATAATAAATATTTATTTATTATTTCCCTTTTTCCTAATAATTAATTAACTATTAATTATCTATCTTATATACATTGAATTATTCCTGGTTCATGAGTTGGGTGTACATCTTTGTGACCCTTTAGTAACTCATAATGTCCATGGATGTGATGACACATGTACACTATCCCTGCACACAATCTATCAGATTCCCACTTGTGCACGATAGTTACACTTCCTTGTTCATCATGGGCCTAAGGAGGTCCCCAGCCACACACTTAGGTTAACCACGACTATAAGTTCTCTTATGTCCATAGATTCTGTAATTACCTACTTGTAATACCGGGCTTATCCTTCAGCATCACGATATCCCGTAATGTGGATTTCAGACATCTAGCACATGATATATTCAGAAAATCCATATTATGTTTCTCGACTTCTGATTTCGACTAACTGCAGTTATGGAGTTACGAAATAATGTCCATCATTCTATCCGAGTGCGGCCACACATTTAATTTAGTCTCAACTGTCAAGGGGCCTGGAATATCTCCTCTCTACAAGAGAAGGTGCAAATCCCATCTTGACTGCTTGCATTTGAGCGCACGTCTTCCGCTACACCCAGATACGCCCGTTATTGCTACCCAGTTACGGCGTAACGTTAGAACGTTCCAAAGTACAGAAGTCCTCGTGCCCCAAACCAAACATCTCAGGTCTAAGGACAACCAATAAGCTAACTTATGTCGTTGGCTTCATGAAGTTAAACTGATACGGATCACCTCCAATATTTGTACCCCTGACAAATATCTATAAATACTTGGTCACATAACTTGTGTTGTTATTCCCTATCCGAATAAATTATCAAGTATTTATAATAGCGTTAGTATCTCCCTAATGTTGCTCCCACCACATCAGGTAGCTACGGAGTACGTTTGATATAGCAAGACTTGTATATGATGGATAAATAAATATGCTAAAAGTATAGAGATATTTAAAAGATTATATTAAACCTCCTATTTCATCACGCATAAATGTTTAATACGTAATCATAAAATACTCATAAAGATTATATTAAATCTCAATCCATACAATTTTAATTAAATACTGAAAAACTAGGTGCTAGGTCCTAAGTACTGCATTATGGAACTAGCATGTCTCTCATGCCTTTCTCTTTCTTGGGCCTTGGTCAATGGATCAGCAACGTTGTCCTCTGTTGGTATCTTGCATATCCTCACATCTCCCCTTCCAATGATCTCTCGGATGATGTGATACTTTCTAAGTACGTTCCTGGTCCGCTGGTGATCTCTTGGTTCTTTCGGTTTCGCCAAAGCTCCCATGTTATCACATAATATATCAATCGGTCTAGAGATACTGGCAACAACTCTTAGATCCAAGATAAAATTCCGCAGCCAAACCGCTTCCTTTGCCGCATCATTTGCCACATTGTACTCAACCTATGTAGTTGAATCTGCTATAGCATATTGCTTCTGGATTTTCCAAGATACAGCTCCACCGTTTAGGGTAAAAACAAACCCTGACTGGACTTAAAGTCATCTCTGTCTGTCTGGAAGCTCTCATCTGTGTAACCAGTTACACTGATTTCATCCGTGCTTCCACCAAAGACCACAAACATATCCTTTGTCCTTCTCAAATACTTGAGAATGTTCTTGACAGCCACCCAATGGGGATCACCCGGATTTTACAGGTATCTACTAAAGGGATTTGTACGGTATAAATTTTGATAATAATATCACTCAGCTGAATAAAACTCAAAACCCTCTCCAGTGATCTTGTAACAACCCCGGGCTGGCGCCTACCATTAAAATAGTGCCTACCGGTCTCCGCCGGCACCTACCATTGATTGGTGCCTACGAGTCACCGGAGTGTTAGGTCTGCAGCCCAATACACCCCAACCCATAGCCCTTTATAATAATTTATCATAAAGCGGGTTGTTGCGAATGTTCGAACCCATGACCTTTTATACCACTCTTCATGAGTGATATCACCAATTGGAAAGGTGGCCTTTTTTATTACACCCTCAATTTGTGGGTGACCAATTCTGGGTAGGATTAACCTTGCCACCTGCCTTGTGACAGAAGGCTCGAACACATCATTTTGAGGGAGTTGGAGAATCTCCCTTAGCCATTGAACTGTGATGATGATGGTTCTCTCCCCATTCAGCACTGTGCCTTTGATTTCCCCTCTGTCCTGGTCACTGACACATGTATACCAGAACTCCAGTAAGTGCTGAGGAACAACGTGAATTGGTGCCCCGGTGAAGATGAATGCCAATGGGCATTTTCGGATGTAATCCACCCATGCCTCATAACCTCTGCCCCGTTTTCGCTCTAGAATAGCGAGGTAGGCACGTTGATTATTGATTTTAATCAACGACACTCTGTTGTTCTTGAAGACGGCACCTCATACCATTTTATCACTGGGATTTAGAATGGTTCCGTCCATCGTAGAATGATTTCAATTCACACTGAGTAAATACACAATTCGCACTGAGCGATTATGGTATCAAGTTCGATTGAACGATGGATTGCACTTAGCGAAGAGGTGTTTATAGAAGGTATATTGAGTATAGCAGAAGGTTAGTAAGCGTAAACTTTTGAATTTCGGTTACAAACAATATATATACCTTTTTTAGGAGAGAGAAAAGTTACCGTTGAAAATCCCTATTTATCTGTTACTCTAACTAACTTACAGATAGATATAACAGTAATCGATATGAAACACATCATATTGTTAGAGTCTGCCCACTGACACAAGTACATTTGTGTTACTGCTGATGAAGTGCGAGCCTATTGGGTCATACACCAAGGATTGATCCTGACAGCTTACTGATAAAGAGAGAAGGTCCAAAAATCAAATTGTTTGATTTTAGGGCTTCACGGACGTGAGGGATGCTCCATGGGTCGTGAAGCCCACTGCCCTCACGTTTGACTTAACGACTCTCACACGGCTCGTGGAGTCTTCACGGGTCGTGAAGAGGTCGTGGAGGGGTCGTGAAGGAGACCCCCTCACGAGTCACTCGAACGCGGCACGGGCCGTGAAGGAATATGGCCAGTCGTGGCGCATTTAGTCTTCACGGGCTCTTCATGGGCCGTGAGAGGCCGTGAAGGACTGTCTGCGTGAAAATCTCTTATTTCATTGGGCCATCTTGTGGTCCAATGGATGGAGACTTCTAATCCGACCAAATGGGTGGTATTATGGTTTGGAACAGATGCAACTTCACTCTATTCTCTCTCAATTCTCTCTTGGTACCATACATGACATAAACATGATATACACTAAGTTGGTATTACTTGAGTGTTGTGTGAGCTCCATTGGTGCAAGAGGAGAAGCTTGTAGGCTGTCTCGGAAGGGTGGAGTCGTGGTGGACGTCCGCTTGACGGAGTCCTAGCATACGGGGATCGAGCAAACTTGGTATGGATCAAGCAATAGAGGAGGACGCACTTGGGTTCTCGGATTCATCCCGTGTGGTGCATGTTCAGCCGATTTTGGAGCTTGTAAGGAGGTATATTTTATGTCCTTCTTGTTCCTTGTAAGTTGCATTTTGTTTTGTAGAAGACTATCACTTTGGAACATGTATGAACCCGTTTTTGTACGGTTTTTGAAACTCTTTGTTTTCGCTTCCGTTGTGTTTTGCTCCATACCGTGTTCCAACAGTGATATCAGAGCAAAATCTAGAAACAAATTGCACTTTCTTGGCTTGAAAACCGAAAATGAACCTTCTGTCCAGAATGTCTTCACGTGTCGTGAAGGATTATTCTTCACGGTTATGAAGTCTCACGACCAGTATCGTGAAGGTTTTTACTTCACGGTCGTGATGGCTTACCACAAGTTACGTGGGGTGTTGGTCGTGAAGGTTTTTCACTGTGTCAGAGTCGTGGAGCTCATGGGCTTCACGGGCCGTGAAAGGCCGTGAAGGCTCCTGGGTCGTGAAGGACATTGTGAACAGTGTTTTTTTCCTTTTGGTAAAAGCAAAATATTTTCGGTTTTATCTACTTTCGATTCTGTTTTTCCAGAATCTGTCCAAAGTGTTTGGATGTTGAAAAGCCCCATATGTGTCTTGATTCATGCATTTATATGTATTGGGTGATTTTTGGCATGAAATGCACACATGCATATACTTGTATCGTGTATATATGAATATGTATGCTCAAAGTGTTTGGGGTACTAATTCATATGTATAAGGATTGTTCACTTTGTGCCTTGAGTGTTTTAGCTAGGTTTGAACAATCTTAATCGAGATACATTTCACACGGTTTTGTTGTGGCACACCGTGTTGTTGTTTGTGGTTTGTTGTTTGATCCGGTAACGCCTTGCCCATTAGACGTATGTGTTGGTTGTTTGGTTGTGTTTAATTATTCATTCATTTGGTGGTTTGTACCACAATTGGTTTGTAATAATTAAATTTATTCGGTCTTGTATTTTGTACTTGATCTTGGCTTGCATGCCGGTTGCTTTTATTTGTAATTGTTAGATTAGCTTAGATTAGCATTTCGCGGCTTGCACGCCGTTTCTTTTCAAATATTTGTACGTATTTGTAAAAGAAGACCGAAGACAACCATCGAGAGTCGTGGAGGAGACGTCTCGGCTATGGTGGATCCGGAGGTTCATTGGAGATGACGGATTCAGTGGGAGCACTTCCAGCTGGGCCAAGTGGTTGTGTCCTTAGTTTGGCCTTGCTTTCCTCGTTTGGCTCACGGGGAAAGCGCATAGGGTTTAGGGGCATGTTACCGGTTATTACTTATGCGTGGTTGTTGTTTTGTTTAGTTTCTTGCGTGGGTGTTTAGTTTCTTCGCTCGCTTGAAAACATTTCAAAATAATAAAACCAAGAGTTTTGAATTGGTTTACAAACCTCGCGCGCCACAAGACCACTTTAAAAACAAAATCCCTTTTTTATCAAATGTAAATCACTAGCCTCCCGTAAGATGACACCACCCAAATCTAGTGAAACAAGATCGATCATCGAGCTTAGCGGAGGTCGGTTTTGCGTAACTGTGTGGAAGGTGCGTGTGGCAACTCGCAAGGGTCGGTTGTCGAGCTTAGCCCAGCCGGCCATTAGGCTAGAGTACCACCGTGTATCTTGACGGTCGATTTACAATTCCAAGACTTAAAACGCCTTGGTAGTTGTCGTGCCCATACCGAACTATGAAAGTGGATTAATGAGGAATCGGTGAGAGAAGGGATCAAACATGCTAAATAGGTGCTTTGAGTACCTAGGATCCCGCAAGTGTCTAAGAGTTGTAATCTCGGATTGCAATTGGTAAAGCGTTTACCGGCCTAAGTAGCTCCATGAAGTGATCCGCGGCAAACCCGTCATGGATTGGGGTACTTTGAGGTTCTTAGCCCTTGTTAAGATAATTTGGTTTTCTTAATCAGCTGGGTAATTATTTTAACGAGGATAATATCGAAACTAACTAAAACGTGTACTCTTTTATAGATGGCAAATATGAACGACACCACACCAAACTTTAAACTTTGATTATTCCTAGAAAGGGAGAGACTCATAGGAGTGAACTTCGCTGACTGGTATCGTGTATTGAGGATTGTCCTCCGTCACGAGTCAAAGTTACACATCCTTAAGGAACCCTTTCCGGAGCCACCTGCTACCAACGCGAACTGGGCTACTCGATACGCTTTTGAGAAGCGTGTTAGAGATACACAAGATATTTCTTGTCTCATGTTATCGACTATGAGCTTTGAGTTACGTCAGCAGCTTGAGCAATTGAGTGCGTATGACATGATAAACCGGCTAAAGGACATGTTCCCGCAGCAGGTTAGACAAGAACTGTTTGAGTGTATAAAGGCCTTGGTCGGTTGTAGGATGCAGGAAGGGGAGGATGTAAATGTCCATTTCCTTATGATGAAGGGATATATGGACCAATTGGAGAGACTTGGACTTCCAATAGGGAGGGAGATTGCGGTGGATATGATCCTCTAGTCCCTGCCCGCGTCTTATGAGAAGTTTGTCAAGAACTTTCACAAAGACAATTTGGATAAATCCTTGATCGAACTTCAAGACATGCTGAAGGCTGTTCAGTCTTACATGGTTGAGAAGGATCGTGTCTCGTCCACATCCACTATGGCTACTAAGAAACAAGTAAGCAAGAAGGAGAAACTGACCTCAAAAGGAAAGTCTAGTGTGACTAGGCTATCCGTAATTGTGGAGTCGAAGGACAATGAGATTGTGCCTCAAGATGATGTTTCACATGGGGTAGTTTGCTACATTTGCGGAGAAATTAGAAATTGGCGCCGTCACGCCTACCCTAAGTGCCTAGAAGAGCTAAGTATCCTAAAGCGGAAGAACATTAGCTCATCTTCAGGTACATTCATGATCAAACTCCATTGATCTTCTACTTCTAATGACTGGGTTTTGAACGCTAGTCAAAACACTCACGTTTGTCACAAACTTGTTTGTTGCAAAGTGCAGGTGTTAATCAGAAGTAGATCTTTGTCTTACGCCCTGCGTGGCAAGAAGCATTGTATCTTATTTGCCTTTGATGACGATGAATATTACTTTGAATAACGGTATTGTGGGTTTTCTAGTTTTATTTCAAAGTCTATTCATGTCGTGGCATTTGCAATAAGTTTTGCTTAAGAAGTAATGGATTGATTATGAATGATTATTGAATTGTTATCCTTATGAAATAGTTGATTTAACCATATAAACAAGACTTGCATCACCAAGCTCCATGTGGTTAGGATCTTGGAATCTTTTGACCATAGGTTAATTGTTGATTGCAAATATTGCTTATAAGGCTAAATAACTAACATATCCTTAACTTGTGAATGTGAGAGGAATAAAGGCTTGTTGGATTTCGTTTGCACGTTTGTGTAAAGACCGTTCAGGCAAATACATAAGGATTAACTATATGTTATTTGTTACCTTTACCGATGATGGTAGAAGGAATGGGTAAGTCTAATTTATTAGACGAATGTCTGAAACCTGAGAGGTGTTCAAGACTAACCCTTAACAAATTAAAGATGAAGAGGGCAAAAGTGAATAAAGATACTCAAATCTTGTGAGATGTTGAGCATCTACATTCTAAACCATCATATGAATTGTGAGTTTGCCTCATAGTTCACTTCTCCTAGGATACATGTTTTACATGGATCGCTAAGTGGAGGAATGGAACATATTGGTTATGGTTCCGTCTTGATGGATTAAACTTAAGTAACCTGCTTGATAGGTGTACTTGAGTAGTGACGGGCAATGTTCTTGTTTTAAATCAACAAAGATGGTCAAATTAGCATCTAAGGAGATTCGATTAGAAAGTGTTCTTTGCTTGTCAATCTCATAGATCAGAGTTATCCAGTCTACATTTAGTGGGAGATAGATGAACTTAAAGGATGCTAATGTATTTAATGGTTCTTCTGAGTTTCAGATATTCATTTCATTACCTTTTGAGAACTGGTTTTGGTTGCTTGAAAAGGGAAATGAACAACTGAAGCATTCCAGTGGAAGAACGTGATATTTAAATAAAAGACCTGATGTTGACACTAGCACTCAATCAGAAATGATTGAAACTCAACATGACTATGTTGGAGTATCTGGCATAAAGTTATTACTTCTTCATATGTCTGATAAGAGTCGTCATAAGACCAGAAGAGTATAATTTATTATATCTGAGGACGATGACTTATTGATGATACGTGATGTATGCATCAACTACCGGAAGCTGTAGTGGGCCCTTTTGAGTCTGCTAAGAAGAAAAGTGTAATAACATAATATATATTCCATGCAGGATTTTCAAGTTTTGAACTTGGTTAATCCAACACCTAAGTTTTGACCTGATGGTGTATATAGATATTTTAGATATAAGATCTGCATGGATTAATTTGTAGATGACTTCAAATACTGACTGGAAGGAATTGGTTTCATGGTGATTAACCATTCGGTAGGAATCACATGAAGACATTCTCTCAGTAGTTATGTTGATGTTTAAGGGGATGCTTATGCCGTGTTATGGCAATATGATGCAAAGACCGCTTTCTGTTATAGGAATTTTATGAGGAAGTGTTCACAACACTGTTTGAGGGTCTTTTACATCCTGAGTATCCTTATGAAGGCTACAAAGGACGAGTCCTTTTGGGCTTAGAATAAATCTAAGTTTTGGAATCTTTGCTAAGAAAATCAAGTGTTTGACTTTTCAGTAAGCAAGGATGAAACTTGGATAGATGCCAGAGCTAGTGGGAGCGCTGTCATAATCCTATTTGGTATGTCTAGAACATACTATATTTTGGAGATAATGTCTTGATTTAGCTTGGCAACAAGTGTAAATTGAGAATTATGCGTCCATAATAAATATGGGATATTCAAAGAAGTTTATGGAATACAATAAATATGAATATATGTTCTTGTAGTGATGTAATTAGCAGAAGCTTAAAGTAAGTTTCTACTCTTGTGATAGCTTCTACTTTAAAGGATAACCGCTGATCTTGATTGGGGTTTCTGATCCTTTTCGAAATATGGTGTTGTTAATTTTACGTGTGTCTTAAAGCGTCGTTGACTCTATTAGGTTCTTTTGAGGCAATGAGAGTACGATGGCTTATACACACTAAACTTTGTGAATCAAACATTGTTTACCTTATTGGGTTCTTTTGAAACAATGAAGGTATAACTGCTTGGACAAATGATCAAAATCCCATCAACGCACACTTTGGAAGTGGTTGGTTGTAGAAGGGATATGATCACTGAGAATCAAGCATCACTGACTCTATAGAGATATTTGTGAAAACTATGAGGGTACGATGGCTTATGCACATTAAATTTGAGACCCGAGCGTTGTTTACCTTATTTGATTCTTTTGAAACAATGAAGGTATAACAGCTTGGAAAAATTATCGAAATCCCATCAATGCACACTTTGGAAGTGGTTGGTTGCAGTAGGGATATAATCAATATCAGAGTACACACGGATAACATCGTGGATGGTGATCCGTTTACTGAGATATAGTGGAAGTCTAGTGATGAGTGTCATACTAAGGTCTGCATGAACTTGGCTTGAGTGTGTTTTAGTCATGATTCGATATGTTTTACTCTTGGGAATGTTAAGCAATATTGTGCTTCTGCTTGTATCGATTATCAAAGGGGTTTGGTAATGCGCGTGTAGCGGGTACTCTCAGTAAGCCTTATTGTGTTCCAACTTTGCATGTTTTACCTCTTCCCTGAATGTGTTTACATTCTAAATGTCCATAGCCAGTCATTCTTCACAGGAAGGAAGTCTGAATGAAGGCTGAGGGAAGTGATTGGTCAGGTGTCCAATAGTGATTGGGACACAGGGACGCAATACTTCGCCTGTCCTTGAAAGGGGTTTCAAGTGACTAGACGACCCACACCTGAATTCATTTTGTGGTACTTGTCATGAGTGATTCAGGATGATAATATCAGTTCATCCTCATACTGGAGATGCATGTGTCTCCATCACTTTGGTTTGCTTTGCTCTAGTTGCTTTCAAACGCAGTCCGTAACTGGCTGTTATAAAGGGAGTAGCTGATCAGAGTATGATCACTGTGGTGGGCAATGTAGTCAAAGGAATTTGTTCCTCTGTTTAGAGAGATATCCCTGGGCCCCTCGATGATTGGGCGCTAACACCGAAATGCATGGCCATGCTCGAGTGTGCAATGATTTGAGTAATCGATTGCAACTTGTTTATTTTGGTCACCTCCAATCTCGATCGAGAAACATAATCGTGAAGGACTGAGAATGACTTAGTACCATGTCTCGTCTTCACATTGATATCGTGAACAAAATTGGTACTTGTCTATGGGATGACATACCTCGTACTGACTTGGGGGCAGGGATGCCTTGCTAGAGGCCGCTACTTGTCTGTGATACCTCTGGGTACGTTGTGTCATGTGCATGTGGGAGTCTGTTGGAGTCTGCCCACTGACACAAGTACATTGCTGTTACTGCTGATGAAGTGCGAGCCTATTGGGACACACACCAAGGATTGATCACGACAGCTTACTGATAAAGAGAGAAGGTCCAAAAATCAAATTGTTTGATTTTAAGGCTTCACGGCCGTGAGGGATGCTCCACGGGTCGTGAAGCCCACTGCCCTCATGTTTGACTTAACGACTCTCATACGGCTTGTGGAGTCTTCACGGGTCGTGAAGAGTTCGTGGAGTGGTCGTGAAGGAGACGCCCTCACGAGTCACTCGAACGCGGCACGGGCCGTGAAGGACTATGGCCAGTCGTGGCGCATTTAGTCTTCACGGGCTCTTCACGGGCCGTGAGAGGCCGTGAAGGACTGTCTGCATGAAAATCTCTTATTTCATTGGGCCATCTTGTGGTCCAATGGATGGAGACTTCTAATCCGACCAAATCGGTGGTATTGTGGTTTGGAACAGATGCAACTTCACTCTACTCTCTCTCAAATCTCTCTTGGTACCATACATGACATAAACACGATATACACTAAGTTGGTCTTACTTGAGTGTTGTGTGAGCTCCATTGGTGCAAGAGGAGAAGCTTGTAGGCTGTCCCGGAAGGGTGGAGTCGTGGTGGACATCCGCTTGACGGAGTACTAGCATACGGGGATCGAGCAAACTTGGTGTGGATCAAGCAATAGAGGAGGACGCACTTGGGTTCTCGGATTCATCCCGTGTGGTGCATGTTCAGCCGATTTTGGAGCTTTTAAGGAGGTATATTTTATGTCCTTCTTGTTCCTTGTAAGTTGCATTTTGTTTTGTAGAAGACTATCACTTTGGAACATGTATGGACCCGTTTTTGTACGGTTTTTTAAACTCTTTGTTTTCGCTTCCGCTGTGTTTTGCTCCATACCGTGTTCCAACACATATCCCAACGGATAGGTTTGTAGAATAACATTCTTGACTTAGAAAAATATTATTTACAATGTCGTATTACACCAGTTTGTAATCGGTATAAAATGTAATTTGAGACTGACTGAAACATAATTGTTGGTCCCTTGGTGAGAATAACAACAAGCAACAGATGTGTAGAAGGGGGGTTGAATACACGTTCTGCAGAAATTGAACAAATCAAAATAAAGTGTTACACATAGTAAATCAAACCATAATCTAATGCTTTGCTTTTCATTAATAAGAAGATGATTACAGACTCTATCAAGTAAGCAACTCTTGATATGTAAACACCTAATATACATCTCTCAATCTTTCAAACTTAGCTATCTATAATCAACTTATGATTATAGATACTGGACGACTATCTAAACAAGATTTAATCACAGATTGAAAAGTTACCAATCTCACAACTAATGTGAGTATTCGAACACACGAATAACTTGGCAATCTGTGAATATCTTGATCACGTTGAACTGACAATCAGTGATTCAAGACTCGTAACACATACGGTTGAGGTGAGTTATTTGGCTCTGCAACACTTAGTCGTCATTGTAGTCGTACCTCTAAACTTATCAGGATGATAAGTATTTATAATCCTATTCCTACGGTTCCTAACAAACTGGACTAATCCTAATTTGCTAACTAACTATCGGATGACTCGGAATCTTGAATCTTGAATCTTCTTATCTTGAGCCTTCAATCTTCAATCTTTATTTTGGAGTCTTCTTATCCTTCCCGTAGATATAGAGAGTTAAAAAGATAAATTTAAAACATAGTTAAATTTTCTTTAAGCTGACTTCTTGCTCTGACTGAGTTACTCAGCTTGGAACTTATTAAGCTGAATTCTTCGAGAACACACTCGAAAACCAACATGAACTAACAAGTATATTCATAAACTCATCCTTAGAAGTCCTAAGAGTTAGCTAGAACTTCTTTAGCAATTCTGTTGAGCTGACTCAGTATATACGCCGAGTCACTCAGCTTGAAACACATCATGCTGAAGACTCAATATATATCTTAGGTGACATACACAGCTTATCACACATAGTGATAATCTTACTAAGATATAGTATAATCTGATGGAACATATGCTCAGCTTATACTCAGCTTATGCTCAGTCTGAAACACTATAAGTGTTCAGTCTGATCAAGCCTCATAATTCTGTTTAAATTATATCTAGAACATATCTAACAAACTTAACTTTGTCTCATCAAATCTCAACTGATAAGATCATCTTCCCAACAAACTCCCCCTATTTGATGATGACAAAACCACTAATCAGTTTTTAAGTTCGTTTAACAGAATTATGATTTAAATCTCAAACTTATTAAGATATTATATTTGAACTAATCAAATATTAATTGAACTTATCAATTTTAATTGAACTTATCAATTATAAGTGGAACATACTAACTTTAAGTTGAACACACCAACTAAATACATTAATGAATAAGAACTAATCAATTATTCATTCAGGCTGAACTTATCAGACTAATAATTATGAACATATCATAAACCGGTTTAACATATCATAATACAAAATTTTGATCATTTAGATCATGCACACTTAGTGCTTACAAAATTAGAACTAATCTATACAATAGAACTAGTCTATTCAGGATGCAGCTCTTCAAACTCTTTGATCTCCTTGTTGATTTCTTCAAGGATTTCTTGCAAATCATGCAAGTGTTGAAGCTGATCCTTTTGTGAAATGATTGCTCTATTAATTCTGTATCTGAACCTAGTAGTTTGTTCAGTCTTTTCTACCAGTTGTCTCAGAGCAAACACCTGAGATACCCCACATGTATAAATACCTGCATCAGACTGGAAACATTGTTTACCATTTTTGTCCAAGTACATGAATCCTTTCTGAGGCTTTTCCATATAGGTATTTTCTTTGAATTCCAAGCCCTAAGAAAGATCAAGACTGTACTTGTTTGCTTTTGCTAATCCAAGTGGCTTTGTTTTCTTCTTCTTTCTAACTTTATGAAAAGAAGTCAGTAGGGTAGCTATCTCAGATCTGGGTATGATTTGCATCGCATCAGCTATTGCAAGTAGCCTTAAGATTTCGTCTTTAACTTTATTCCTGGAAGAGGACTTTTCCATCTAATTGATACGAATAGCCACTTGCTTTCACTCTTCATATCCCAGTTTATGAAGTTTATTCAGCTTCACAGAGGGTGTTTTACCACTTCTTAAGACAAACTCCATGATGATGATCCATTGAATTGAACTCAACTTGAGTGAATCAATTTGAAAAGAGAAGAAAGTTCTTGTATAACACTGAGTTATATTCTCCTCCTCTTGTTGATCCTGAACAGGAGGTTCTTCCACCTCTTCCTCTTTGGGCACAATAGGTAGTATGAGTTTGCCAGTTCCTCATCCTGTATTCTGATTTGCTCAGCCTAGGCCTGTTCTCTTGCTTCTTTCTCATCAACTAACACAGCTTGAGCATCCAGTTATCTTCTTTTTAACTCGTTGATAGATATCCCAAGCTGGTCAGCACCTTCTTGTTCCAGTCTCCTTACTTCCAGCAGAGAAGTTCTTTCTTGTAGTGTCATTTTATCAGCAGAGTCTTCATCTGAGACTGATTAACTTAGAATCATATTTCGTCTTTTCTTCTGAGGGGTTTCTGATTCATCTGAGCTGACCACTACTGGTCTTTTGCCTTTTACTTTCTCAGTCAGCTCAGCTTCTTTCTCTATTTCTTTCTCCCCCTCAACTTGATCTGCTCCCTTTGCCAATAGTAGTAAAGATTCAGCTTGGACCGACTCACCGTCAGCCTTTTGAACATTGTCCCCCTTTTTGTCATCATCAACAGGGGTTGAAGTCTTTGGTTGTTAAAGGGCAACAACAGCAGATTTCAAACGCAGCACCTCCTCATGTAGAGAATCTAGAGTCATCAGCATATCCTTCTTAGTCTTTTTTCTCTCGAGGTGCAAGGTATCAAACTGACTTTAAAAGAATTTTATTAAATAATCAAGGTCAGCTTGAGAGGGTTGGCACTTGGGTGCATCATCGAAGGGTTGGTGTATACCCTCAAACTCACTTGCACCAGAGTTTGGACCCTGTGATTCATCTTGGTGTTGAGATGAAACATTGACAGGTCGAGCAAATGGGTGTGAGAAGTGATGAGAAGTAATTGGGCTAGAAACGTGAAGTGTATGGGTAGGTGATTGGCTAATTGGTTTGAAGGGGGGTGATTGACCCTGGGGATTGATCAGTATTTCAATGTTACCTAAGTGTGTCTACTTAGGCATTGTAACGGGCTATCCCATGGCTCTGAAGAGTGTGGGCTGAGTGGACACCATACCCGGCTTAGACTTTTGGGTTGAAATGAGCCTCGAGGTTGACACCTGAAGAATAGGCGTCTCCCCCTCAACACCTGCCTGGGGAGGGATCAGTGTGATCTCAGCTCCGGTGATGCCTATCGGAGTGGCACCACCTTTGGCAGTTTTTCTAGTATAGGTTTGGATCTTCTCCGTAGTAGCAGTGGACATACTAGGGGTGGCTTCAGAGTGGGATTTAAGATGGATAAAAGGTGGAGGAGATGGGTTACACTGAGTTGGGTTTAGTGTAGTCTTGTCTCCAAAAGTGGATGAAGAATAGTGAGAAGAAGAAGAAAGTGGAGAGATCTTTCCAGAAGCATCTTCAATATTTGCTTGTTCAGTCTGAGCAGGTTGCTCTTCTTGAACCTTTAGATCAGCTTGTAATGCTCCGCCTTAAAGGGATCCCTCTGTTGGGATTTCAAGAACACGCAACGGAAGCGAGAACAACATAAAACATGCAAACAAGTGTTCAAAACAATGAAATCCCAAGCATGGATCTACTCTATGTACAAAATAGCAACTAGACAAGAAGGAAACAGAGTTATACCAGCTCCTAAGCTCCAGCAAACTTCTTGTAAGTGGCTGAACTTGTTGGTAGAAGCAAGAACCTCCTCCTTCTTCCTTGGCTTTTGAAATCACACCCCGGGAACTAGTCTAACAAGATGTGCTAGCACCCTTCAATGATATCTCCAACTAGGAATATCACCTAAGAACAGCAAATGGCTTCTGGAACCTGAAAAATACCTCACTTGATCACTAAACTAAGTATCAAAGTGTATGAGAGGGAAAATATATGCTTTAGAGAGAATGTGGCCAAGAGAGAATTAAGTCCAGGCTTTTGGTCCTTTTAAAGACACTGGAGTGTCACTTGAACTACCTCAAACCGGCCAAGAAATCTCGAGAAGCTTAATCCCATTGGTTGCAAGTGGAGGTGTATTTGACATAAAGCCCATGCAGGTTTAGCGGCGCTAACCAAGAGTTAGCGGCGCTAAACCTTAACCCGTAGCGGCGCTAACGCGGCCTGACTTCGATTAGACGTAAAGCACATGCAACCGTAGCGGCGCTAACCTTTAACAGTTAGCGGCGCTAACTCGTTAAGTTAACGGCGCTATCGTGGCCTGCATTGCTAACTTCCACTTTTGCCATCTTTGGTCCCTCAATTTCATTTGCTGTCACGTTAGACCCCGGTGTGTGACCCATATAGGCCCATACATCATCGGTAGTGCTCTAAGGCGTACATATATTATCGGGCAGATTCTAACAAACTCCCACTTGCACATAATATACTGTACCCTGGCAAGCACAGACAAAGAGCGGCCTCTAGCAAAGCATCAATGCCCCCAAGTCTGTATGGGTTCTGAATACCTGCAGAAAACCATCATACTAAAAGTAGTGGTCCTAGATAAGTGATCTTAGACATCCTTTTGTTCGCGATATCCTTGTGAACACGAGACATGGATTAATAAATGTCAATCTCCAGATCGTTCACGATTATGTTTCTCGATCTTGATTGGTGGTGACCAAAAGGTAAGGACATATCTGATTCTCAATCAATAGTCCTTGTGCATGGCCATGCAATATTTTGGCGTCAGCTCCCAATCATCGAGGGGCCCAGGGATATCTCTCATACAGGAGGAACAAATCCCTTTGACTGCATAATCCCATACCATACCTCTTGACTTACCTAGTCATTCCCTTTATCACAGCCATTTACGAACTGCTTTTGAAAATGGCTAAAGCAAGTAAGAACTATGATATAGCGATTCATACATCTCGGGTCTGAGGATGTAAGATTTTATCATCCCAAGTTACTCGTGACTATAATCCATGAAGTATACTTGGGTGTGGGTCTTCCAGTCACTTGAAACTCCTTTCAAGCACAGGTTACTATTGCGTTTCATGCATTCAATCCTTGATTAATGCATAACCAACACCTAACCTCATCCTTATTTCAAACTTCCTTCCCTTGAAGAATGACTGACTGTGGAAATTTAGAATGTATAAACATTCTGGGAAGTGGTTAAACATGCTAAGATGGAACACAGTAAAGTCTTATGAATGTAACCGAATCACTCGCATATCGAAACAAGCATAATTACAATACTGTCTGTATCGTTCCCAAAAATAAATTAATACATACCAAATAAACTAATATATATACAACTCAAGCCAAATCGCTAGCAAATCTTACACCTATCCCTCTAGTGTGAGATTCATGAGCTGCTTGCGGTAACGGCTTAGTGAATGGATCTGTCAAGTTTCCATTCGATGCTACTCTGCTAATGATGACTTCACCACTTTCAATTACATCCCGAATAAAGTGGTATTTGCGCGAAATGTGTCTTGTCCTCTTGTGAGCTCTTGGTTTCTTTGCCAAAGCCACCGCACCCTCATTGTCACAAAAGATCTCAATAGGGTCAGCGATGCTTGGAACCACTTGTAGATCTTGTTTTGAGCTCCTCCAGCTGACAGCACCACCATTTAACAGGAACACAAACCCCGATTGAGATCGGCAGTCATCCCTGTCAGTTTGGAAGCTAGCGTCCGAGTAACCCTTTACTCTCAGCTCTTCTTCCCCACCATATACCAAGAACATTTCTTTCGTACGTCTCAAGTACTTAAGAATGTTCTTCACTGCCCTCCAGTGAGGTTCTCCTGGGTTCGCCTGATATCTACTAGTCATGCTTAAAGCATATGACACATCAGGACGAGTGCATAGCATGGCGTACATGATCGAACCCACAGCCGAAGCATATGGAACTCGCTTCATTACTTCTATTTCCTCCTTGGAGGTAGGACATTGAGTTTTACTCAAAGTCAAACCATGCAACATAGGGAGATTTCCTTTCTTGGATTCCTCCATCTTAAAGCGTCTCACAACCTTTTCTATGTATGCACTTTGAGAAAGCCCTAACAGCCTTCTTGATCTATCTCTATAGATCTTTATACCCATAATACAGCTCGCATCGCCTAGGTCCTTCATTGAAAAGCAATTCCCTAGCCAAGCTTTGACACTTCTTAAGCTTGGGATATGATTTCCAATAAGTAGAATATCATCTACATATAGAACCAGGAAGACTATGGTGCTCCCACTAGCCCTGACATATACGCAAGGTTCATCTTTACTCTTCGAAAAACCAAACTCTTTGATTTTCTCATCAAAGCAAAGATTCCAGCTTCGAGATGCTTGCTTAAGTCCATAAATGGACTTCATAAGCTTACAAACCTTGTTCGGATACTTTGGATGTTCAAAACCGTCAGGCTGTCTCATATACACCTCTTCATTAAGCTTCCCGTTAAGGAAGGCGGTTTTTACATCCATTTGCCAAATTTCATAATCATGAAACGCAGCTATAGCAAGTAGTATCCGGATTGACTTCAACATGGCCACTGGGGAGAAAGTTTCATCATAATCAATCCCTTGAGTCTGAGTGAAACCCTTTGCCACCAGTCGGGCTTTGAAGATATCCAAGGTTCCATCTATGTCGGGTTTCTTCTTAAAAACCCATTTACACCCGACGGGTTTAATCCCTGGTGTAGGATCAACCAGTTCCCAAACCTGGTTATCCGACATAGATTGCATCTCGCTCTCCATTGCCTTCCTCCATTGAGCAGACTCAGGGCCTGCCATGGCTTCCTTGTAGCTGGTGGGATCATCATGATCCACCAATAACTCATTGCCCTCAGATATGAGAAACCCATATCTCTCTGGCTCAAAACGAGTCCTACTGGAACGCCTAGGAGTAGACGTTGCAAGAGTGTCAGGTACCGCATCATTATCTTGCTCGGTATTTTGGCTAGTGCCAACCTCAAGCCCTTTATCGGCCGACCCTTGATCTTCCTCAAGGTCAACTTCCTTACTGCCGTGTTTGGATAGCAACTCCCTTTCAAGGAAGAATGCCCTTCGAGCAACAAAAACCTTATTCTCTGAAGGTTTATAAAATAAATATCCAACACCGTTAGGAGGATAACCAATAAAATAACACGTCTCCGAACGAGGTTCAAGTTTGTCTTCAGCCTCACGTCTCACGTAGGCTTGACAACCCCAAACTCGTAGGTATGAAAGTGTCGGCTTCTTACCATGCCACAATTCATAAGGTGTTTTAGCGACTTTCTTGGTTGGTGCGAGGTTAAGGACTCTTACCGCATTTTCTAAGGCATATCCCCAGAAACTAATAGGTACCTCCGCTCGACACATCATAGACCTTACCATATCAAGCAAAGTCCGGTTCCTCCTCTCAGCGACCCCATTTAATTGTGGAGTCCTCGGAGGTGTTAATTGTGAAACAATTCCACAATTTTTAAGATGATCGACGAATTCGGTACTAAGATACTCTCCACCTCTATCAGACCGGAGTATCTTTATAGTCTTGCCCAACTGATTCTGAACTTCGTTTTGGAATGTCTTGAACACCTCAAAGGTTTCATTCTTGTGTTTAACAAGATAGACATACCCGTACCTACTATAATCATCTATAAAGGTTACGAAGTACCTTGAATTATTCCTTGTGACATGCTTGAAAGGTCCACATACATCCGTATGGATTATGTCTAAAAGGTCCTTTCCCCTCTCATTTGTTCCCGTGAAGGGTGCTTTTGTCATTTTGCCCAATAAGCAAGATTCGCATACTTCATTTGATCCTTGATCAAAAGATCCCATCCGATTGGAGCTTGGTGATACGAGTCTTGTTTATATGGCCAAGACGACTATGCCACATGGAATATTTATCCAAACCATTTTTGGAGTCAGAATCAATGTTCATGATAGATTGTCTTGATTCAATGTATGCATTTGCCTCATATATGCCATGACATGGTAAAGCTTTAAAATACTCAACTTCATTTTTAAAACAAATGATTGTACCACTTACAAATTTAAAATCAAAACCATCGTCATACAATTTGTGAAAAGAAATAATGTTTCTAGCCACATAGGGCGAATAGCATACATCCTTTAACAAAAAAGATAAACCGGTCTTGAATGAAAGCTTCAAATCTCCTTTAGCTTCCACTGGGACAACCTCCGAGTTTCCCATGACAAGATCCAGTTCTCCCCGCTCCAAGCTCCTAGTTTCCCTTAGCACCTGCACCATATTACATATGTGAGTGCCACAGCCAGTATCCAATACCCAGCCTTTAGAAGTAGAAGTATGGTGGAGTTCTATCATGAACGTACCTGACGTATCCGGACCCGATATGCTCATTGCCTTGAGCTTGTTGAGTCCCTCCAGGTACTTTGGGCAGCTACGGCGGTAATGGCCCTTGCCCCCGCAGAAAAAGCACTCCGCATCCTCCGGAGCCTTGGCTTGGGGATGTTTCCCCTTGCCCTTGCCCTCGGAGGCCGGGTTAGGCTTGGCCCCGCCAACCTTTCCCTTTCCCTTCCTTTTAGAGGAAGAGGCGGCCTTCTTCTTCGTGATGCGGCCTTCCCGGATGGCGAGAACTTGAGAGGTGGAGGAGGATGGCTTGTTCTTGGTCATGCTAGACTCAGCAGACTTCAACATACCATGAAGTTCCATCAAGGTCTTATCCATGCTGTGCATATGATAACTCATAACGAATTGATCGTATGCACCGGGCAGGGATTGGAGGATTAAATCAACCGCCATCACCCTCCCGATGGTAAAACCTAACTTCTCCATGCGCTCGATGTTTGCTTTCATACGCAACACATGCGCGCTCACATTCCCACTCTCTTGCATCTTGCAAGCAAGGGTTGTCTTGAGGCACTCGTACCTCTCTTGCCTCGCCTGCTGCTGGAACATGTCCTTTAGCTGTACGAGCAAGTCGTAAGCACTAAGATGATCCATTTGCTTTTGCAAATCTTGGTTCATCGTGCTCAACATAAGGCACGTGACTTCCTCAGTCTCCTTGAGGCATTTTTCATACGCCTCACGGATAGCCCTTGTTGCACCGGCAGGAGGTGCCTCGGGGAGGGGTTCCTCTACGGTATGCAACTTTCCTTCATAGCGTAAGACCAACCTCAGTTGTCTATGCCAATCCATGAAATTGCTACCATCGAGTTTCTCCTTTTCAAGGAAAACCCTAAGAGAAACGTTGGTGGTGGTGTTTGTTGCGCTTGTTGATGCCATCTAAAATTTGCAAAGTAGATATTAGTTATTATGATATTTTATCTTGTTTAATAATTTACCCAATAAGAATTAGTTAAACAAGGCTAAGAACCGTATTTCATCCTACCATGTGACGGGGTTACCGCGGATCACATGATAAAACTATTTAGGTCGGCAACCATTTTGCCAATTGCAATCTCCATCACAATCCTTAGCACATGCGGGATCCTACGACATCCAATGGTCGTTTGGCATGTTTGATCCCTTCTTGCACCAATTTTAAGTCTTGAAATTTTGGTTAACTCGTGCTAAGCTCGACAATTAACCAAGATTTCAAACCTAAAATTGCAAATCGTCCGTCAAGACATACGGTAACAAATCCACCAAAATTGGCTCGTGCTAAGCTCGACAACCAAAGTTGTGAATTTGCCACACTCACCTTCCACACAGTTTCATGAGAATTGGCTCGTGCTAAGCTCGACAACCAAATCTCATAAGACTAGATTCGGGTGGTATCGACTTACAGATGGTGCATGATTTACGTTTTGTGGAAAAACGGGCCTTTTGTTTCCGGTTTGGTTTTGATTAACTTATTAGTGACAAATCCTATTTTCACTAGGTGTGTTAATCAATGTATGTGATCGCGCGCGAGAGGAAACCATTTTTAACAAAACTCTTGTGATTTTATTAATTTTTTATCAAAAAATTTTCTAACATGCGAAACCTACAATCCATGCATAGAATAATAAAATCACATCACACGCAATATACAACATAGTCGGTAATTCTTGCCATAAAACCTATGCGTTCCTCCCGTGAGCCAAAATGGGAAGAACTCGGTCAATCTAAGGGACAAAACAATATTGACGCGAGCTCCCACTAGAACCACCATCGCCATCGGATTTCTTTGGCTTCTAAGGGCACCTTGCTCCATCTCGTTTTGCCTCCTCGTGTGTCTTCATCCCATCATCATACAATATACAATACAATAGAAAATATAAATGGCATACAAGCCACATAATTTTTCCTATTTATCTAATACTTGTACATGGATGAATGAAATGGCATGCAAGCCACAAATTATTACAATCAAACTGAATTTAATAAATTTACAGCCCCAATTGTGGATCAAAACCACCAAATTACATGCACAACACACATCAACCAAATGGGCCAAGGCAAGATTACCAACTCATGTTAACACATACAACCAAACAAATCATGCTACTACTGGAACAACATGAAAAACATCTTTGGAACAAATTTCCAGAAGGTACAAGTGCTAAAAATCCTGAGACCTAAGCTGTTTTATTCAAGATTTTCGAAAACAATTTTCCAGTGGCGTTAGCGCCGCTAACCCTAGAGACTAAGCGCCGCTAACTCTAGGATAGCGCCGCTAAACCTAACGGTAGAATACAAACACTTTGATTTCGGGTTTTTCAAGCCACCAAGTGCTATTCTAACATAGAGGTGGCTCTGATACCACTGTTGGGATTTCAAGAACACGCAACGGAAGCGAGAACAACATAAAACATGCAAACAAGTGTTCAAAACAATGAAATCCCAAGCATGGATCTACTCTATGTACAAAATAGCAACTAGACAAGAAGGAAACAGAGTTATACCAGCTCCTAAGCTCCAGCAAACTTCTTGTAAGTGGCTGAACTTGTTGGTAGAAGCAAGAACCTCCTCCTTCTTCCTTGGCTTTCGAAATCACACCCCGGGAACTAGTCTAACAAGATGTGCTAGCACCCTTCAATGATATCTCCAACTAGGAATATCACCTAAGAACAGCAAATGGCTTCTGGAACCCGAAAAATACCTCACTTGATCACTAAACTAAGTATCAAAGTGTATGAGAGGGAAAATATATGCTTTAGAGAGAATGTGGCCAAGAGAGAATTAAGTCCAGGCTTTTGGTCCTTTTAAAGACACTGGAGTGTCACTTGAACTACCTCAAACCGGCCAAGAAATCTCGAGAAGCTTAATCCCATTGGTTGCAAGTGGAGGTGTATTTGACATAAAGCCCATGCAGGTTTAGCGGCGCTAACCAAGAGTTAGCGGCGCTAAACCTTAACCCGTAGCGGCGCTAACGCGGCCTGACTTCGATTAGACGTAAAGCACATGCAACCGTAGCGGCGCTAACCTTTAACAGTTAGCGGCGCTAACTCGTTAAGTTAACGGCGCTATCGTGGCCTGCATTGCTAACTTCCACTTTTGCCATCTTTGGTCCCTCAATTTCATTTGCTGTCATGTTAGACCCCGGTGTGTGACCCATATAGGCCCATACATCATCGGTAGTGCTCTAAGGCGTACATATATTATCGGGCAGATTCTAACACCCTCTACTTCACTTTCTGATAAAGCTGACTCAGTTATCCGCATACCCTCTTTCTCTGGGAAGATGTCATTATTGAACATCTTTGAGCTGAGTGTAGGTAACAGGAACACAGCCTGATCAGCTTCATAGAGTGATGTCCCAAGCTCGCCTTCAAATTCCAACGACAGGTACCTTATGAAAGGTACATGAAGATCTCTTGTAGTCTTCATCACTTGGACCCTGAGTTCATTGAAGATGAGCTGAGCATAGTCTAAATTCCTCGAAAAGTACATGTTATATAGCAGCTGCATCTCGAACTCGTTGACTTAGTCCAGTCCTCCAACCTTGGTTCCCAGTGAACGAATCACTATTGACACCATAAACCCCCAACTGGTAGAAAAGGTGGCCTTTTTAATAACACCCTCTGTCTGCGGGTGACTCATTCTGGGTAGGACAGACCTAGCCACCTGCTTTGTGACAGCCGGCTTGAACACATCATATTGAGGGAGTTGAAGAATGTCCCTAAGCCGCTGCACAGAAATGACAACCTTTCTATTGCCATTGATAACAGTCCCTGTAATCTCTCCCCTATTCTGGTTGTAATTACACGTATACCATAACTCCAAAAGTTGTTAAGGAACAACGTGGAGTGGTGCGCCACAGAAGGCGAATGCCAGGGGGAATTTATGGATGTAATCCACTCATATTTCATATCCTCTACTTTGTTTCCTTGGAGGAATTGCAAGACTGGCCCATTGATTGGTGATTTTGATCAACGGCACTCCATTGTTCTTAAACTGAGCACCTCGAACCAGTCGATCAACAAAAACTAATGTGATTCCGTCCACTGTATAATCACACTAAGTAATTTATTGAAGTTGCACTGAGCAATTTAGACTTCCCACTGAACGGTTTAAAAACTGCACTTAGCTATTTAGGGTTTAGAAGATGAACGGAAGATTGCACTAACAATAGAGGTGTTTGCGAAAGGTATTTTAGAAGGTGAGAAAAGTTACCATTGAAATCCCTTTTTATCTGTTACACCGGAAAAATTATGGCTTGATGTAACAATGAGAGGGTAGAAACACATCATCTTCCAACGGATACAGGTGTAAAATAATATTATTAACTTATAATAATATTATAAACACCGTTGAAGTATACCCATACACAATTGATATACGATGCGATTTGAAACTGACTCAAATACATATTGACAGATGAATTAATGAAACTTAGTAATTAAATCATAGTTTGGATACACCAAGCTGAGGAAACTAATCACTCAGCCTAAGTCCTGCACTCAGCTTGAATTGAGCACTCAGCTTGAGGTTAAAACTCAGCTTGTGTAGAGCACACAGCTTAGGCTCAATGACATATACTCATTTATGTTTGAGACTTACTCAAACTTACATTTTAACTACACTGAGTAGTTAATGTATGTTTGGTACTTACCAAACGTGTGAACTCATCATTTAGCTTGACAAGTTATTCAGTTTAAGACACTTAGTCTTTGTCAAACTTAAAACTCAGATTCTAGACACTTAGCTAGGGGTTGAGCATACCTAATTCACTTAGCAGATACATAAACCGCTTTTCATCAAGGGGTTTAGTAAAGATATCTGCTAATTGGTCATTGGTGGAGATAAATTTAATGTCAACTTTACCTTTTTCCACGATGTCCCTGATGAACTGATGTCTAATTTCAATGTGCTTGGTTCTGGAGTGGAAGACTGGATTGTAAGTTATGGTTATAGCACTTTGGTTATCACAGAAGATAGGAGTTTTCTTGAAACTCATACCAAAGTCTTGAAGCTAATGCTGCATCCATAGAATTTGAGCACAACAGCTTCCTGCTGCAACATATTCAGCTTCCGTAGTTGAAGTAGCCACTGAGTTCTGTTTCTTACTAGTCCAGCTTCCTAACTTCCCTCCAAGCTATTGACATCCTCCAGTAGTTGATTTTCTGTCTAACTATAACTCGTTATCAAATCAAGAACATACTTGCTTTGATTGATGAATATTCCATCAGGTTTTTGTTGAATTTGTAAACCTAGGAAGTATGTCATCTCACCCATCATGCTCATCTTGTACTTTTTTGACATTATTTTGCAGAAGCATTTGTTGGAGTATGCCCACTGACACACGTACGCCAAATGATCACTATCGATGATGTATAGGCCTATCGGGTCACACGCCAGGGGTTAACCTTGACACAATTTAAAAGATGAGGGTGAGAAAGGATAAATAATGATAGTTGGTTTCCAGCAGGGGTTAGCGGCGCTAACCCTGGCATCGCTAAATCAGCCGCGTTAGCGGCGCTAACCTTGGGCGGTTAGCGGCGCTAACCGTGGGCGGCTAGCGACGCTAACCCTGTCTGACAGAAACAACTTTATTATTTTCACCTCTTCTATCCACCAATGCATGGCATTGCCATCATTGAGTCCAGGCCGACATGGGGAATATCTAGGGTCTGTTTGTGGCTTATAAAACACTCCATGTTGTCTCTCATTTCTACTCTTGGTCATTTTTGAAAGAAAACCCACTTAGAACTATTGTGTTGCTAAGTTGAGAAGAGAGAAATCCTTGAGAGTGTTTTCTGGTGGTTTTGGTCGTGTTCCACATTGTACTTTCAGAGAGGGAAGAGTACTTGGGGTGCTAGTACACCAAGGTTACGTGATTCTCGGGGTGGACTTCGATATTGCAAGGAGAAGGCAAAGAAGGAAGGAAACCAAGCTTGGAGGCTAGCTCACACAACCGACCAGAGACATCTAGGGTATAAATCTTTCTCTCCTTTTCTGTTTTAGTTGCATAACTTGGTTGTAGAGTTAGATCCATTGATGGGGTTTACCGTTTGGTCTTGTTTTTTGCTTGAAAATTTCGTTTTTGGCTTGCATGCTTCCGTTTCCGTGTACCACGAACCCCAACAGTGGTATCAGAGCCAGCTCTACACTGGTTTTGCACTAGATGGCCAAGAAAATCCGAAAAATGTGATTTTTTGTTCTGTCCAGAATTTAGCGGCGCTAACTTTTCCATGTTAGCGGCGCTAAACCTTTCGTAGCGGCCGCTAAGCTGTCTCGCGATAGTGGCGCTAACCTGAAGTTAACGGCGCTAACTTTTATAGTTAGCGGCGCTAACCCTTACTGGCAGAATGCATGGTTTTTGCCTTAAATCAATTTTGTTGGATTTTTGGGCTATTTGTTCTGGCTGGAATTGTTCCAGATTTGTGATTTGATTCTGTTTAAGTTGCCTTATGTCTTGGTTGATGTATTTATATGTGGATTAACATTTTGGCATGAAAATGGTTAATTGCATATACTTACATTGTGTACATATGACTATGGAATTTTGAATTGTTTAAAATTCCTAATGCATATGTACATAGGATTATTTGTGCCTTGAGTGATTTGATAATCTTAACCAAGACATATAAGATTACATGGTTTTTGTGTGGCACACCATGTGTAGTTTTTAGATTTCTTGTATGTGGTTGTGATATTAGAATCCGGTAACAATATGAGTCATACGACCTATGTGATGTGTTTGGTTGTTTAAATTAATGTATTCATTCATTTCGTGGTTTGTACCACAATGGTTTGTAATAATTAATTTATTTATTCGGTTTGTATATTTAACGGCTTGCATGCCGAATTTTTATTCTTTGTAATTTGTATTATTAGCTTAGAATAGTAAATTGTGGTTTGCATGCCATTTCCTTTTAAATTTGTAAATTGTAAAAGGAGAACCGAAACAACCAACAAGGACCATGGAGGGTGTCTTGGCATACTTGGATCCGGAGGTCGATAGGAGACGCAATGGATCAAGTGGGAGGAGCACACGTCGGGTCATTCGGATTTTTTCCTTAGATGAGTTTGTCTTGTCCGTTTGCTCACGGGCAAGACACATAGGATTGGCTCGTTACCAGATATGTATTACATGTGTGGTTGATTTTATTTTGTACTTTTTCTTGCATGGATGTTTAGGATCTTCGCATGCTAGAAAATTTTTCAAAAATAATAAAATCAAAGATTTTTTAAATTGGTTTACAAACTCCGCGCGCCACATAGACAAGAATTGGTTAAAAGTATTTTAACCGGAGAAACAAAAACCCGTTTTTCAAAAGTAAATCTCACACCACCCGTAAGATGACACCGCCCAAATCTAGTGAAACAAGATTGGTCGTCCAGCTCAAGCCGAGATCGATTTTGCGTAACAGTATGGAAGGCGCGTGTGCCAACTCGCAAGGTCGGTTGTCGAGCTTTAGCCGAGCCGGCCATTGGGCTATAGTACCACCATGTATCTTGACGGACGATTTACAAATTCCAAGACTTAAACGCAATGGTAGTTGTCGAGCTTTAATCGAGCTATCAAAGTGTATTAATGAAGAATTGGTGTGGAGGGATCAAACATGCCAAATGGGTGCTAAGAGTACCTAGGATCCCACAAGTGTCGAAGAGTTGTGATCCCGGATTACAATTGGTAAAGTGTTTACCGGCCTAAAATAGCTCTATGAAGTGATCAACGGAAAACCCGTCATGGATTAGGGTATTTTGAGGTTCTTAGCCCTTGTTACTATAATTTGTTTTATAACAAGTGGGTAATTATTTTAACAAGGATTTAATACGTCATAACTAACCAAATTTCGTACTTTGCTTGTAGATGGCATCTACTAGCAACACCAACATGTCACTCCGTCCATTTTTGGAAAAGGAGAAACTCACCGGGCCAAACTTCATTGATTGGCATAGGACTTTGAGAATTGTCCTACGTCAAGAGATGAAGCTAGAGGTCCTTGAGTCACCTCTTCCAGAACCACCGGCAATCAACGCGCCAAGGGCCGTAAAGGATGCGCATGAAAAGCGTGTCCGTGACACTAATGATGTCACTTGCCTAATGCTAACGACCATGAGTCCCGAATTGCAAAGGCAATTCGAGAAAGTGAGTGCGTTTGAGATGATTTCTCAGCTTAAGGACATGTTCCAACTGCAAGCAAGGCAAGAGCTTTATGAGTGTGTCAAGGCCTTTGTCGGTTGCAAGATGCCGGAGGGCTGCAATGTCAGCTCCCACATCCTTAAGATGAAAGGGTATGTGGATCAGCTAGAGGAGTTGGGCTTTCTCATTGGGAAAGAGTTCGCGGTTGAAATAATCCTCCAATCTTTGCCTCCGTCATATGGACCGTTCATTGTGAACTTCCATATGCATAGTATGGATAAAAGCATTATGGAATGGCACGGCATGCTCAAGACTACTGAGTCCGAGCTTGCCAAGGCAAAGCCCTCCACCTCCACTGCCGTCCTCACCATCAACGAAGGTAGACACAAGCGGAAGCAACCCGCTTCGGGCTCCAAGGGGAAAGGAAAGAAGAAGGCCAAGGCCAAAGGGCCGAAGCCTAAACCTAACCCAACCCCGGAGCCGAAGGGGAAGCAAGTGGCTCCCGCTGCCACCTCTCCGGAAGAGGCAACCTGCTACTTCTGCGGGGAGAAGGGTCACCAGCGGCGTAGTTTCCCCGAGTACACGGAGGAGCTCAAGAAGCTTCGCTTGAAAGGTGCCGCTGCCTCCGGTACGTACATGATTGAATTCCATAACACTTCTACTTCTAACACCTGTGTTTTAGACAGCGGGTGTGGTACTCACGTTTGTAATAATGTGCAGGTACTAAGAAGAAGTAGGGATCTGGTTGATGGAGAGCTGGATCTCATCATGGGTAACAAGGCGGTTGTCGCGGTTGAGAAGATTGGGAGTGTGGAGCTCGCCTTTCCTTCCGGCTTATCTATTGTTTTAGAAAATGTTTGTTATTCGCCCTGCGCGGCAAGAAACATTTTATCACTTTATGCTTTATATGACATTGGATTTGACTATAAAATTGAGAATGGTAGCATTTTATGTTGTATCAGGAGATAAGTATTTATAATCCTGTTGCTACGGTTCCTAACAAACTAGACTTAGCCTAATTCGCTAACTAACTTTCGGATAAACCGGAATCTTGAATCTTGAATCTTCTTATCTTGAGTCTTCAATCTTCAATCTTGATTATGAGGTCTTCTTATCCGCGCCGTAGATATAGAGAGAGATAAAGATGATTTAAAACATATTTAAATTATCTTTAAACTGACTTCTTCACTCGGACTGAGTTACTCAGCTTGAAACTCATCAAGCTGAGTTTTTCGAGAACTAATCAAAATTCATACATGAACTAACACGTACATTGATAAACACATCCTTAGAAGTCTAACTTAGTTGACTAAAACATATTTAGCAACTCTGTCGAGCTGACTCTGCTTTCGAGCTGAGTCACTCAGTTTGAAACACATCAAGCTGACTGCTCGATATATACCTTATGTGACATACACAGATTATTAAACATATTAATAAACAAACTAAGGTATAATATAAACTGATCAACATATGCTCAGCTTATATTCAGCTTATACTCAGTCTGAATCACTCTAAGTGTTCAGTCTGACTAAGCTTCATAATTTTGTTTAAGTTATATGTACAACTCATCTTACAAACTTAACTTTGTCTCATCAAATTCAAACTGATGAGATCATTTTCCCAACAAGCTGAATTTGTCGTTGACAAATGTGATTTTTGGTAATCCAGAGACTAACTATTTATTGGATAGCATATTTATATTTTTTTTATTTAAATGTGATAATCGTTTATGCCACAACCAACTCAACTTAGGAATATATTGGGAATACAGGCAGGTTTCAGTATTGGGATCAGCAGAATTAAGATCAAGTAGATACACATCTCTTTCTCTTTTAGCTATTAATACACGCTTTCCCTTAGCATTATATATTGTTCCTGCTTTCTTCCTAAAAGTAACAAAGTTATCTTCATCACACAATTGGCTGATACTAATCAGATTGTGCTTAAGACCCTTGACATATGCAACCTTATGGAAAGTAACTTTGCCAGCATGCATCTTCCCATAGCCTTTAGTTCTTCCATAGGAATTGTCTCCAAATGTTACTTTAAGTCTTACTGGAAATCACTAAGAAGTCCTTTCCACCGGGTCATGTGCCTTGAGCATCCACCATCCAAGTACCATTTACTTGAACCCTACACATGATATAAAAACTAAACACATTAGTTTTGTTTGGGAATCCACTTCTTGGTGGGTTCTGATGAGGAACACTTAGCATCTCCATCCTGTTGAACTGACTGTTCAGCTTGAGCAGGAGCTGAGTCCTGTGTAGACTGATCAGCCTCTTCTTGTTCAGGCCTTGAGATTTCAACATCACAGTACTTAGCCTCATGACTTCTACTTCTGCACTTGTAGCATCTCCTTCTTCCAATGATTACATGAGGTAGAGTGTCCTATAATCCTTGTGAGAACTTGCTCTCAGTCTTAGGATTATATGTAGTGGATAACTTTTCAACTTTCTTTGCAAGTTGATTCACTTGATGCTCACTAACTTTGGACTTACCTTTGTCAGATCTTTGTTTGTTATCCTTTTGATTAGAAGCTTGACCAACAAACTTCTTTTCCATGACCTTGGGCTTACCTTTCTCATGCTTACGGGACTCACCAATTTCAATATGTTTGGACATACCACTGCTGATCTTCTTGGACTTACCAAGATCTACAACTTTGGACATACGATTGTTGTGATTTGACCTCTGACTTACAGTGGTCTTCCTATTCTTATAACTTCTCTCCGAGCCAGATAGAGAATTTTGTCTTTTCAAAGGATTTGGATTAAGCCTTTCTACGAGTGAAGTTCTTTGAATAGGCTGAGTGGCTAATCTGTCAAGTACATACTTACAATGCTGTTTGGATGTTGAGCACTCATTTGCATGACCTTTAGCCTTTACAAACATATTATATTTAAGGGTTTGACCATGTTTCTTCTTTGAGGCTGAGTTCTGATACTCAATCAGTTGTCTATCTTCCTCAGAGTCTGTACTTGCTATCTCTTCCTCATCAGCTCCATAAGCTGTAGATTGATAGTCACCTCCAAGTACAACTTTTACCTGTTTAGGAATTTGTTGGTTGATGCACTTTTTAGCAAGCCTTGATGACTTACACCAAGATTCAGTGACCTTTTGAAGTTGGTCAACTTTATCCTTGGCTTCCATAAGTTCTTCACTTAGAAGTTTATTGATGTGTCTTTGACATTCAAGATCACAATGTGTTTTCTTATCAACATCAATGAGAGATTGATTTTCCTTAATCTCATTCTTTAGTTTAGCTATCTCAGCTTTGAGGTCCTTTTGAGACTTAAGGCTTGTCTTGAAATCATTTAGCAAATAATCGAAGGCAAGACCCTTTTTATTCATCGGTGTAAGAGTTTAAATTACTAACCTTGTACATGGAAGCAGGATCCCAATCACTAAGCTTGATGTTTTCCCCGGATAAACCATAATCAACTTCGTCTATTTCACAGCAGCAATGTGTCCCTTCTTCTGACAGTGAAGCACACAACCTTCTTGGGATCAAAGGAACTCTTCCCTTTTCCCCCGTCAGATCTTCCTCTTCCCCGTTGAGCTCTTCTTAAACATATGACTAACATAGCCATCTACTCAGTGATAGTCTGAACATCATCAGTATCACCTGAGTCTGAGTCTGAGTGGTCAGCTTGAGATTCTGACTTAGTCTCAGATTCAACAACTAATGCCATGGAAATTTTCTTCTTCTTCTGTGCAACTAATTCAATATCTGCTTTATCCAAAGACTCCTTAAGTTGTTGTTGAGAAGTTCTCTTGTGTTCTGTATGTTCATGATTAAGCAAGAACCCATAGATGGACTGTAGGTTGTACACATGCAGTGTTCCTCCAGCCCTCAGTGTTGTGGTTACTTCATTGAACCTTTCGGGTAACACATCCAGAAAGTTCAGCACAAGTTCAGTCTCATCTTTCTTCACACCCACACTTGGTCATTTATTAAGCAGTGAAACCTTGTGAACAAATCTGGCAAGGTTTCATTCTTCTTTGAAAAGAAGTTTTCATAGGATCTATTCAAGTGATTCTTCTTTTGCTGCTTGACCAGATCAGTGCCCTCATATGTAATTCTTAATGTATCCCAGATCTCTTTTGCAGTTTGACACCCAGTCACTGTATGCAAGATCTCGTTGGTCAGGGTATTTGCCAGAACATTATTTGCCTTGTCTTCCAAAGAAAGTAGTTTCCGATCTTCTTCAGTTTAGAATGCAACAGGCTTTCTCATATCCTTTTCAGATCTGCCAGGAGACGAATCACTAACAGTAGCAAGAATCTTGGGGATTATTTGTCCTTTTGTAATCACATCGTACATAAAATTGTCAATGGACTTGAGGAATAGCATGGCTATGAATTTCCACATAGGATACTCAGATCCATCGAAGACGGGACAACCCTTGGCAGACATCTGAGGAAAGTTTGAAGAATTGTTGCTTGTAGACATCTTGAACATTCTCAGAATTTTGAACATTTCAACGTGTGAACTTGTTCAACCTGCTATGATACCAGTTGTTGGTCCATTGGTGAGAATAACAACAAGCAACAGATGTGTAGAAGGGGGGTTGAATACACCTTCTGCGGAAATTCAATAAATCAAAATAAAGTGTTACACATAGTAAATCAAACAACAATCAAATGCTTTGCTTTTCAATAATAAGAAAATGATTACAGTCTCTATCAAGTAAGCAACTCTTCATATGTAGACACCTAATATAAATCTCTCAATCTTTCAAACTTAGCTATCTATAATCAACTTATGATTATAGATACTGGACGACTCTCTAAACAGGATTTAATCACAGATTGAAAACTTACCAATCTCACAACTAATGTGAGTATTCGAACACACGAATAGCTTGGCAATCTGTGAATATCTTGATCACGTTGAACTGACAATCAATGATTCAAGACTCGTAACACATACGGTTGAGGTGAGGTATTTGGCTCTGCAACACATAGTCGTCATTGTAGTCGTACCTCTAAACTTATCAGGATGATAAGTATTTATAATCCTGTTCTTACGGTTCCTAACAAACTGGACTAATCCTAATTTGCTAACTAACTACCGGATGACTCGGAATCTTGAATCTTGAATCTTCTTATCTTGAGTCTTCAATCTTCAATCTTGATTCTAGAGTCTTCTTATCCTTTCCGTAGATATAGAGAGTTAAAAAGATAAATTTATAACATATTTAAATTTTCTTTAAGCCGACTTCTTGCTCGGACTGAGTTACTCAGCTAGAAACTTATTAAGCTGAGTTCTTCGAGAACACACTCGAAAACCAACATTAACTAACACGTATATTCATAAATTCATCCTTAGAAGTCCTAAGAGTTAGCTAGAACTTATTTAGCAACTCTGTTGAGCTGACTCAGTTTATACGCTGAGTCACTCAGCTTGAAACACATCAGGCTGAAAACTCAATATATATCCTAAGATATTGTATAAGCTGATCGAATATATGCTCAGCTTATACTCAGCTTATGCTTAGTCTGAAACACTATAAGTATTCAGTCTGATCAAGCCTCATAATTCTGTTTAAGTTATATGTAGAACATATCTCACAAACATAACTTTGTCTCATCAAATCTCAACTGATGAGATCATCTTCCCAACAAAAATATCTCATGAATTAATAAAACATAGTAATTAAAACATGGTTTGGACATACCAAGCTGAGTAAACTTATCACTCAGAGTGAGTCAAACACTCAGCTTGATTTGAGCACTCAGCTTGAGATTGACACTCAGCATGAGAGGAGCACACAACTCAGAATCAATGACACTGAGTCATTTATATTTGAGACTAACTCAAATTGATATTTTAACCACACTTAGCAGGTAACACATGTTTGAAACAGACAAAACGTGTGAACTTATCACTCAACTTGACCAAGTGAACAATTTATGAAGACATATCTATAAACTGTACGCTCAGCTTAAGACACATAGTCTTTGTCAAACTGAAACTCAGTTTTAGAAACTTATCTAGGGGTTGAGCATACCCAATTTACTTAGCACATAGGAAAACCTTTTCTCATCAAGAGGTTTGGTAAAGATATCTACTAATTGATCATCTGTGGACATAAAATTTATGTCAACTTTACCTTTTTCCACGATGTCTCTTATGAAGTGATGTCTAATTTCTATATGCTTTGTTCTTGAGTGGAAGAATTGATTATATGTGATGGATATTGCACTTTGATTATCACAGAAAATAGGAGTTTTCCTGAATTTCATACGAAAGTCTTGAAACTGATGTTCCATCCACAGGATTTGAGCACAACAGCTTCCTGCAGCAACATACTCAACTTCAGCAGTTGAAGTAGCCACTGAATTCTGTTTCTTACTTGTCCAGCTTACTAACTTCCCTCTAAGCATTTGACATCCTCCAGTTGTTGATTTTCTGTCTAGCTTACACCCAGCATAATCAGCATCAGAAAATCCAACCAACTCAAATCCAGAGTCCTTTGGATACCAAAGACCTAGATTTGGGGTACCTTTAAGGTACCAAAGATCCTTTTCATAGTTTGAAGATGTGATTCCTTAGGATCTGCCTAATATCTTGCACAAACACATGTAGCAAACATGATATCAGGTATACTAGCTGTCAAATAGAGTAATGAATCTATCATTCCTCTATAGGTAGACTGACATACAGACTTTCTATCTGAGTCCTTGCTCAGCTTGACACCCGGTGACATGGGTGTTTTCGTGGTTGAAGTAGAATCAAAACCATATTTCTTTATCCAATCAAGAACATACTTGCTTTGATTAATGAATATCCCATCAGGCTTTTGTTGAATCTGTAAGCCTAGGAAATATGTCATTTCACCCATCATGCTCATCTTGTACCTTTTTGACATAGCTTTGGAGAACCATTCACATAGAGATTCATTTTTAGAACTAAAGATAAAGTTATCCACATATATATGTACAAGAATCACCTGTCCTATACTCTTTTTAATAAAGAGTGTTTTATCAATACTACTTCTGGTAAAGTCCATTGATAGTAGATATTTGGACAGTGTATCATACCAAGCTCTTGGAGGTTGTTTAAGCCCATACAAAGCCTTGTCTAACTTATGGATATGATGTGGATACTTTGAACTGACAAAGCTAGGAGGTTGTTTCACATAGACTTCCTCCTGAAGTTTTCCATTTAGGAAAGCACTTTTCATATCCATTTGATATACTTTAAAGTCTTTATATGCTACATAAGCTAATAACAGCCTAATGGCTTCAATTATAGCTACAGGGGCAAATGTCTCATCATAATCTATTCCTTCTTTTCGTGTATACCCTTGTGCCACCAGCCTGGCCTTATTCCTAACAATCACTCCATCCTTGTTCATCTTGTTTCTATAGACCCACTTAGTGCCTTTAATTGTATAATCTTTAGGAGTTGGGACAAGACTCCATACCTTGTTTCACTCAAACTCATTTAATTCCTCTTGTAATGAGTCAATCCAATCTTCATCCGCTAGGGCTTCTTCAGTCTTCTTTTGTTCCATTTGAGATAGGAAACCAAAGTAAGCAGCATAATTTGCAGTTTCTTTTGCTATAGTGGTAACTCCTCCTTGAATGTTACCAATTACTTCATTATGAGTATGATATTTAAGGAACTTAAATGTTGTAGTAGGAGATTGGGGTTCTGGATTTGAGTGATATTGAGGACACTGAGGTAAACTTACATCCTCTGTCTGAATTGCAGCATCAAACTGTTGATCACTAAGATCCTCAGTCTGAGTAATATCCTCTCCAAAGGGATTAATGAACTCATCATCTTTCTCATCTTGAGAGTCCTTTGGAGCTTGTGATGATCTCTTAGATGTACATACATCATCATCACTGTCATCATCTATGACATACATAGGATTTGACATCTTGGTTTTCTCAGGCTTTTCAAGCTCACTCAGATTGACTGAGTTAGCTTGACCTTTGTCAGCTTGATCAATACTGTCTTTATTAAAGAAGACATGAATTGATTCTTCTATAGCCTTTCTCCTTGATTTATACACTTATGGAGCTGATCTCTTTGATTCAACACATGGCATTTTGAACCAAAGACATGGAAATAACCTATATTAGGCTTTCTTGATTTATAGATTTTATATGCAGGTTTGCCATGTCTTTTGACTATGATTAATCTATTTTGGGTATATGATGTTGTACTGACAGCTTCATTTCGGAAATAGAGTTTCAATCCTACCTCTCACAACATTGTTCTAGCAGCCTCAGTTAAAGTTCTATTTCTCCTTTCAGCAACTCCATTTTGTTGAGGAGTTCTAACTGGGGGGAATTTTGTAATATTCCTTTTTGTTCACAAAAGCCTTCTAGGTTTGAGTTTCTAAACTCAGTCCCATGATCAATTCTGAGTTGCTTAACAGACTTACCTTTTTGCAACTCTTCCTTTTTGATAAAACTTATTATCTCCAGGGCAGCTTCACTTTTGGCTTTAAAGAATATTACCCAGGTGAATCTAGAGAGCTCATCTACTATCACCAGGGTGTATGTTGGTCCCTTGGTGAGAATAAAAACAAGCAACATGTGTGTAGAAGGGGGGTTGATACACTTTCTGCGGAAATTGGACAAATCAAAGTAAAGTGTTACACAAAGTAAATCAAACCACAATCAAATGCTTTGCTTATCATTAATAAGAAGATGATTACAGACTCTATCAAGTAAGCAACTCTTGATATGTAAACACCTAATCAAAATCTCTCAATCTCTCAAACTTAGCTATCTATAATCAACTTATGATTATAGATACTGACGACTCTTTAAATAGGATTTACACAAATTGATAACTTACCAATTTCACAACTAATGTGAATATTTGAACACACAAATAGCTTTGCAATCTGTGAGTTTCTTGATCACGTTGAACTGACAAACAGTGATTCAAGAATCGTAACACATACGGTTGATGTGAGGTATTTGGCTCTGCAACACTTAGTTGTATTCGTTTCAAAATATTTTCTGAGTCGTACCAATAAACTTATTAGGAGATAAGTATTTATAATCCTGTGCCTATGTAATCTAACAAACTAAGACTTAGCCTAATTTGCTAACTAACTATCGGATAACCCGGAATCTTAAATCTTAAATATTCCTATCTTGAGTCTTCAATCTTCAATCTTGATTCTGGAATCTTCTTATCCTTGCCATAGATTTATAGAGATAAAGATAAATTTAAAACAAATTTAACTTATCTTAAACTAACTTTTTACTTGGACAGAGTTACTCAGCTTGAAACTCATCAAGTTGAGTTCTTCGAGAACACACTCGAAAACAAACATGGAGTAACATGTATATTTATTAACTCATCCTTAGAAGTCCAAAGAGTTAACTAAAACATATTTAGCAACTCTATTGAGCTGACTCAGTATACACGCTGAGTCACTCAGCTTGAAACTCATCAAGCTGAAACTCAATATATATATCTTAGGTGACACACACAGCTTATCAAACAAATTGATAATCTTACTAAGATATCGTCTAAGCTGATCAAACATATGTATAGCTTACACTCAACTTATACTCAGTCTGAATCACTATGAGTGTTTAGTCTGACTAAGCTTCATAATTCTGTTTAAGTTATATGCCGAACACATCTTACAAACTTAACTTTGTCTCATCAAATCTAAACTGATGAGATCATTTTCCCAACAAACTCCCCTTATTTGATGATGACAAAACCATCAAACAGTTATTAAGTTTGTTTAACAGAATTATGTTTTAAATCTTAAACTCATAGAACTTCAATTTGAACTAATCAAATATCAATTGAACTTATCAATTATAAGTGGAAAATACCAACTTTAAGTTGATCAAACCAACCAAACATGTTAATGAATAAGAACTAATCAATTATTCATTCATGCTGAACTTATCAGACTAAAAATTATGAACATATCATAACTCAGGTGAACATATCAAACTAATACTTGTATTACTTGAACATATCAAAATACAAAATGTTTGATCACATAGATCATACACACTTAGTGCTTACAAAAAAATTTAGAACGAATCTAATATTTACAATATAACTAATCTATTAAGGATGCAGCTCTTCAAACTCTTTGTTCTCCTTGTTGATTTCTTCAAGGATTTCTTGCAGATTAGGTAAGTGTTAAAGCTGATCATTTTGAGATCTGATTGCTCTGTTTATTCTTTATCTGAACCTTGTAGTTTGTTTAGTATTTTCCATAATTTGTCTCAGAGCAAACACCTGAGATACCCCGCATGTATATATGTTTGCATCATACTGGGAGCATTGTTCTCCATTTCTATCCAGGTATATGAATCCTTTCTCAGGCTTTTCCACATATGTGTTTTCTTTAAACTCCAAGCCTTCAGGAAGATTCATATTGTACTTCTCTGCTTTTGGTAATGCAGCTGGATTTTTCAGCTTGTCCTTCCCTATTTTGTGAAAGGAAGTTAGTAGGGTTGCTATCTCAGATCTGGGTATGATTTGCATCGCATCAGCTCTTGCAAGTAGCCTTAAGATTACGTCTTTGACTTGATTCCTGGCAGAGGACTTTTTCATCTGCTTAATCTAAATAGCCACTTGCTTCCACACTTCATATCCCAGTTTATGAAGTTGATTCAGCTCCAGAGATGGTGTTTCACCACTTCTTAAGACAAACTCCATGATGATGATCCCTTGATATGAACTAAACTTGAGTGAATCAATTTGAGAAGAGAAGAAAGTTCTTGTATAACACTAAGTTAAATTCTCCTTCTCTTGTTGATCTTGAACAGGAGGTTCTTCTTCCTCTTCCTCCTTGTGCACAATGGGCAGTTTTTGAGTTTAGCTAATTCCTCATTCTGCTTTCTGATTTGCTCAGCCCAGGCCTTTTCTCTTGCTTCTTTCTCATTAACTAACATAGCTTGAGCATCCAGTTGTCTTCTTCTTAACTCATTGATAGATATCCCAAGCTGGTTAGCATCTACCTGTTCCATTCTCCTTACTGCCATTAGTGAAGCTCTTTCTTGTAAAGTCATTTTGTCAGCAGAGTCTTCATCAGAGGCGGATGATTCACTAAGAATCATTTTTCTTCTTTTCTGTTGAGGGGGTTCTATTTCTTCTGAGCTGACCACTGCTTGTCTCTTGCCTTTAGCTTTTTTAGTCAGCTCAAATTCTTTTTCTAATTCTTTTTCCCCCTCAATCTGATATGCTCCTTTTGCCAACAGTATTAGAGCTTCAGCTTTGACTGACTCATCTTCATCTTCTTGAACCTTCTCCCCCTTTCTGTCATCATCAATAGGGGTCGAAGTCCTTTGTCGTTGTAGGGAAGCAACTGCAGATTTCAATTTTAGCACCTCCTCATCCAGATGATCGAGAATCATCAGCATATCCATCTTTGTTTTCTTTCTTTTTACGTGCAGTGTATCAAACTGACCTTTGAAGAAATTTATCAAATCATCCAAGTCAGCTTGAGTAGATTGGAACTTGGGTGCATCATCCAAGGGTTGGTGTAGACCCTCAAACACATTTGCACAAGAGTTTGGACCCTGTGAATCACCTTGTTATGTAGATGAAACATTGACAGGTAGTGTTGGTGGGTGTGAGAAATGAAGAGAAGTAATGGGGCTCGAAACGTGAAGTGTATGGGTAGGTGGTTGGCTTATGGGTTTGGAGGGGGGTGATTGTGTTAGAATCTGCCCGATAATATATGTACGCCTTAAAGCACTGCTGATGATGTATGAGCCTATAAGGGTCACACACCGGGGTCTAACATGACAGCAAATAAAGGTGAGGGATCAAAGATGGCAAAAGTGGAAGTTGGCAATGCAGGCCACGTTAGCGCCGCTAACTATAACGAGTTAGCGCCGCTAACTGTTAGAGGTTAGCGCCGCTAAGGCTGCATGTGCTTTATGTCATATCAAAGTCAGGCCGCGTTAGCGTCGCTAGCGGGTTAAGGTTAGCGCCGCTAACTCTTGGTTAGCGCCGCTAACCATGCATGGGCCTTATGTCATATCGTCCTCCACTTGCAGCCAATTGAGGTGAGAGTCTAGAATAATCTTGGCCGGTTTTGGGGAGCTTAAGTGGCATTCCAGAAGTCTATATAAGGCTTGGTTGCTGGAACAAATTTTCTCTCTTGGCCAGATTTTCTCTCTTCCACCATAACCCACATATCTCTCTCTCACTTAATACCTAGTGTTGGTGATTTAGTGAGCAAGAAATTTCGAGTTCCAGTAGTCTATTTGCTGTCCTTGTGTGAGAATTCCAGTGAAGTTCTCGTGCAAGCTTGCTAGCACTTGTTGTTGGACTCATTCCCGGGGTGTGATTTCGAAGAAGGACAAGAAGAAGGAGGTTCTTGCTTTTACCACCAAGTTCAGCCAACAACAAGGACTTTGCTAGAGCTAAGGAGCTGGTATAACTCCCTTTCCTTCTTGTTTAGTTGCTATTTGTTACATAGAGTAGATCCATGCTTGGGATTTCATAGTTTTTAACACTTGCATGCATGTTTTATGTTGTTCTCGCTTCCGTTGCGTGTTCTTGAAATCCCAACAGTGGTATCAGAGCCACCTCTATGTTAGAATAGCACTTGGTGGCTTGAAAAACCCAAAATCAAAGTGTTTGTATTCTGCCGTTAGGGTTAGCGGCGCTATCCTAGAGTTAGCGACGCTAAGTCTCTAGGGTTAGCGGCGCTAACGCCACTGGAAATTTGTTTTCGAAAATCTTGAATAAAACAGCTTAGGTCTCGTGATTTTTAGCACTTGTACCTTCTTGAATTTTATTCCAAAGATGTTTTTCATGTTGTTCCAGTAGTAGCATGATTTGTTTGGTTGTATGTGTTAACATGAGTTGGTAATCTTGCCTTGGCACATTTGGTTGATTTGTGTTGTGCATGTAATTTGGTGGTTTTGATCCACATATGGGGCTGTAAATTTATTAAATTCAGTTTGATTGTAATAATTTGTGGCTTGCATGCCATTTCATTCATCCATGTACAAGTATTAGATAAATAGGAAAATTATGTGGCTTGTATGCCATTTATATTTTCTATTGTATTGTATATTGTATGATGGAGGGATGAAGACACAAGAGGAGGCAAAACAAGATGGAGCATGGTGCCCTTAGAAGCCAAAGAAATCCGATGGCGATGGTGGTTCTAGTGGGAGCTCGCGTCAAGTTTGTTTTGTCCCTTAGTTTGACCGAGTTCTTCCCGTTTTGGCTCACGGGAGGAACACATAGGTTTTATGGCAAGAATTACCGACTATGTTGTATTTTGCGTGTGATGTGATTTTATTATTTTATGCATGGATTGTAGGTTTCGCATGCTAGAAAATTTTTGATAAAATTAATAAAATCACAAGAGTTTTGATAAAAATGGTTTCCTCTCGCGCGCGATCACATATATTGATTAACCCACCTAGTGAAAATAGGATTTGTCACTAATAAGTTAATCAAAACCAAACCGAAAACAAAAGCCCGTTTTTCTACAAAACGTAAATCATGCACCATCCGTAAGTCGATACCACCCGAATCTAGTCTTATGAGATTTGGTTGTCGAGCTTAGCACGAGCCAATTCTCATAAACTGTGTGGAAGGTGAGTGTGGCAAATTCACAACTTTGGTTGTCGAGCTAAGCACGAGCCAATTTTGGTGGATTTGTTACCGTATGTCTTGACGGACGATTTGCAATTTTAGGTTGGAAATCTTGGTTAATTGTCGAGCTTAGCACGAGTTAACCAAAATTTCAAGACTTAAAATTGGTGCAAGAAGGGATCAAACATGCCAAACGACTATTGGATGTCGTAGGATCCCGCATGTGCTAAGGATTGCGATGGAGATTGCAATTGGCAAAATGGTTGCCGACCTAAATAGTTTTATCATGTGATCCGCGGTAACCCCGTCACATGGTAGGATGAAATACGGTTCTTAGCCTTGTTTAACTAATTCTTATTGGGTAAATTATTAAACAAGATAAAATATCATAATAACTAATATCTACTTTGCAAATTTTAGATGGCATCAACAAGCGCAACAAACACCACCACCAACGTTTCTCTTAGGGTTTTCCTTGAAAAGGAGAAACTCGATGGTAGCAATTTCATGGATTGGCATAGACAACTGAGGTTGGTCTTACGCTATGAAGGAAAGTTGCATACCGTAGAGGAACCCCTCCCCGAGGCGTATGAAAAACGCCTCAAGGAGACTGAGGAAGTCACGTGCCTTATGTTGAGCACGATGAACCAAGATTTGCAAAAGCAAATGGATCATCTTAGTGCTTACGACTTGCTCGTGCAGCTAAAGGACATGTTCCAGCAGCAGGCGAGGCAAGAGAGGTACGAGTGCCTCAAGACAACCCTTGCTTGCAAGATGCAAGAGAGTGGGAACGTGAGCGCGCATGTGTTGCGTATGAAAGCAAACATCGAGCGCATGGAGAAGTTGGGTTTTACCATCGGGAGGGAGATGGCGGTTGATTTAATCCTACAATCCCTGCCCGGTGCATACGATCAATTCGTTATGAGTTATCATATGCACAGCATGGATAAAACCTTGATGGAACTTCATGGTATGTTGAAGACCGCTGAGTCTAGCATGACCAAGAACAAGCCATCCTCCTCCACCTCTCATGTTCTCGCCATCCGGGAAGGCCGCATCACAAAGAAGAAGGCCGCCTCTTCCTCTAAAAGGAAGGGTAAGGGAAAGGTTGGCGGGGCCAAGCCTAACCCGGCCTCCAAGGGCAAGGGCAAGGGGAAACTTCCCCAAGCCAAGGCTCCGGAGGATGCGGAGTGCTTTTTCTGCGGGGGCAAGGGCCATTACCGCCGTACCTGCCCAATGTACCTGGAGGGACTCAACAAGCTCAAGGCAATGAGCATATCGGGTCCGGATACGTCAGGTACGTTCATGATAGAACTCCACCATACTTCTACTTCTAAAGGCTGGGTATTAGATACTGGCTGTGGCACTCACATATGTAATATGGTGCAGGTGCTAAGGGAAAGTAGGAGCTTGGAGCGGGGAGAACTGGATCTTGTCATGGGAAACTCGGAAGTTGTACCAGTGGAAGCTAAAGGAGATTTGAAGCTTTCATTCAAGACCGGTTTTTCTATTTTGTTAAAGGATGTATGCTATTCGCCCTATGTGGCTAGAAACATTATTTCTTTTCACAAATTGTATGACGATGGTTTTGATTTTAAATTTGCAAGTGGTACAATCTTTTGTTTTAAAAATGAAGTTGAGTATTTTAAAGCTTTACCATGTCATGGCATCTATGAGGCAAATGCATACATTGAATCAAGACAATCTATCATGAATATTGATTCTGACTCCAAAAATGGTTTGGATAAATATTCCATGTGGCATAGTCGTCTTGGCCATATAAACAAGACTCGTATCACCAAGCTCCAAGTGGATGGGATCTTGGAATCATTTGATCAAGGATCAAATGAAGTATGCGAATCTTGCTTATTGGGCAAAATGACAAAAGCACCCTTCACGGGAACAAGTGAGAGGGGAAGGACCTTTTAGACATAATCCATACGGATGTATGTGGACCTTTCAAGCATGTCACAAGGAATAATTCAAGATACTTCATAACCTTTATAGATGATTATAGTAGGTACGGGTATGTCTATCTTATTAAACACAATAATGAAACCTTTGAGGTGTTCAAGACATTCCAAAACGAAGTTCAGAATCAGTTGAGCAAGACTATAAAGATACTCCGGTCTGATAGAGGTGGAGAGTATCTTAGTACCTAATTCGTCGATCATCTTAAAAATTGTGGAATTGTTTCACAATTAACACCTCCGAGGACTCCACAATTAAATGGGGTCGCTGAGAGGAGGAACCGGACTTTGCTTGATATGGTAAGGTCTATGATGTGTCGAGCGGAGGTACCTATTAGTTTATGGGGATATGCCTTAGAAACTGCGGTAAGAGTCCTTAACCTCGCACCAACCAAGAAAGTCGCTAAAACACCTTATGAATTGTGGCATGGTAAGAAGCCGACACTTTCATACCTATGAGTTTGGGGTTGTCAAGCCTACGTGAGACGTGAGGCTGAAGACAAACTTGAACCTCGTTCGGAGAGGTGTTATTTTATTGGTTATCCTCCTAACGGTGTTGGATATTTATTTTATAAACCTTCAGAGAATAAGGTTTTTGTTGCTCGAAGGGCATTCTTCCTTGAAAGGGAGTTGCTATCCAAACACGGCAGTAAGGAAGTTGACCTTGAGGAAGATCAAGGGTCGGCCGATAAAGGGCTTGAGGTTGGCACTAGCCAAAATACCGAGCAAGATAATGCTGCGGTACCTGACACTCTTGCTACTTCTACTCCTAGGCGTTCTAGTAGAACTCGTTTTGAGCCAGAGAGATATGGGTTTCTCATATCTGAGGGCAATGAGTTATTGGTGGATCATGATGATCCCACCAGCTACAAGGAAGCCATGGCAGGCCCTGAGTCTGCTCAATGGAGGAAGGCGATGGAGAGCGAGATGCAATCTATGTCGGATAACCAGGTTTGGGAACTGGTTGATCCTACACCAGGGATAAAACCCGTTGGGTGTAAATGGGTTTTTAAGAGGAAACCCGGCATAGATGGAACCTTGGATATCTTCAAAGACCGACTGGTGGCGAAGGGTTTCACTCAGACGCAAGGAATTGATTATGATGAAACCTTCTCCCCAGTGGCCATGTTGAAGTCAATCAGGATACTACTTGCCATTGCTGCGTTTCATGATTATGAAATTTGGCAAATGGATGTAAAGACCACCTTCCTTAACGGGAAGCTTTATGAGGAGGTGTATATGAGACAGCCTGACGGTTTTGAACATCCAAAGTATCCAAACAAGGTTTGTAAGCTTATGAAGTCCATTTATGGACTTAAGCAAGCATCTCGAAGCTGGAATCTTTGCTTTGATGAGAAAATCAAAGAGTTTGGTTTTTCAAAGAGTAAAGATGAACCTTGCGTATATGTCAGGGCTAGTGGGAGCACAATAGTCTTCTTGGTTCTATATGTAGATGATATTCTACTTATTGGAAATCATATCCCAAGCTTAAGAAGTGTCAAAGTGCATACATAGAAAAGGTTGTGAGACGCTTTAAGATGGAGAAATCCAAGAAAGGAAATCTCCCTATGTTGCATGGTTTGACTTTGAGTAAAACTCAATGTCCTACCTCCAAGGAGGAGATAGAAGTAATGAAGCGAGTTCCATATGCTTCGGCTGTGGGCTCGATCATGTACGCCATGCTATGCACTCGTCCTGATGTGTCATGTGCTTTAAGCATGACTAGTAGATATCAGGCGAACCCAGGAGAACCTCACTAGAGGGCAGTGAAGAACATTCTCAAGTACTTGAGACGTACGAAAGAGATGTTCTTGGTATATGGTGGGGAAGAAGAGCTGAGAGTAAAGGGTTACTCGGACGCTAGCTTCCAAACTGACAGGGATGACTGCCGATCTCAATCGGGGTTTGTGTTCCTGTTAAATGGTGGTGCTGTCAGCGGGAGTAGCTCAAAACAAGACATGGTGGCTGATTCGACTACCGAATCGGAGTACATTGCGGCTAGTGAAGCAGCAAAAGAAGCCGTGTGGATGAAGAAATTCATCCAAGATCTACAAGTGGTTCCAAGCATCGCTGACCCTATTGAGATCTTTTGTGACAATGAGGGTGCGGTGGCTTTGGCAAAGGAACCAAGAGCTCACAAGAGGACAAGACACATTTCGCGAAAATACCACTTTATTCGGGATGTAATTGAAAGTGGTGAAGTCATCATTAGTAGAGTAGCATCGAATGGAAACTTGGCAGATCCATTCACTAAGCCGTTACCGCAAGCAGCTCATGAATCTCACACTAGAGGGATAGGTGTAAGATTTGCTAGCGATTTGGCTTGAGTTATATATATATATTAGTTTATTTGATATGTTTTAATTTATTTTGGGAATGATACAGACAGTATTGTAATTATGCTTGTTTCGATATGCGAGTGATTCGGTTACATTCATAAGACTTTACTGTGTTCCATCTTAGCATGTTTAACCACTTCCGAGAATGTCTATACATTCTAAATTTCCACAGTCAGTCATTCTTCAAGGGAAGGAAGTTTGAAATAAGGCTGAGGTTAGGTGTTGGTTATGCATTAATTCAGGATTGAATGCATGAAACGCAACAGTAACATGTGCTTGAAAGGAGTTTCAAGTGACTGGAAGACCCACACCCAAGTATACTTCATGGATTATAGTCACGAGTAACTTGGGATGATAAAATCTTACATCCTCAGACCCGAGATGTATGAATCACTATATCATAGTTCTTACTTGCTTTAGCCATTTTCAAAAGCAGTTCGTAAATGGCTGTGATAAAGGGAATGACTAGGTAAGTCAAGAGGTATGGTATGGGATTATGCAGTCAAAGGGATTTGTTCCTCCTGTATGAGAGATATCCCTGGGCCCCTCGATGATTGGGAGCTGACGCCAAAATATTGCATGGCCATGCACAAGGACTATTGATTGAGAATCAGATATGTCCTTACCTTTTGGTCACCACCAATCAAGATCGAGAAACATAATCGTGAACGATCTGGAGATTGACATTTATCAATCCATGTCTCGTGTTCACAAGGATATCGCGAACAAAAGGATGTCTAAGATCACTTATCTAGGACCACTACTTTGAGTATGATGGTTTTCGGCAGGTATTCAGAACTCATACAGACTTGGGGGCATTGATGCTTTGCTAGAGGCCGCTCTTTGTCTGTGCTTGCCTGGGTACAGTATATTATGTGCAAGTGGGAGTTTGTTAGAATCTGCCCGATAATATATGTACGCCTTAAAGCACTGCTGATGATGTATGAGCCTATAAGGGTCACACACCGGGGTCTAACATGACAGCAAATAAAGTTGAGGGATCAAAGATGGCAAAAGTGGAAGTTGGCAATGCAGGCCACGTTAGCGCCGCTAACTATAACGAGTTAGCACCGCTAACTGTTAGAGGTTAGCGCCGCTAAGGCTGCATGTGCTTTATGTCATATCGAAGTCAGGCCGCGTTAGCGTCGCTAGCGGGTTAAGGTTAGCGCCGCTAACTCTTGGTTAGCGCCGCTAACCATGCATGGGCCTTATGTCATATCGACCTCCACTTGCAGCCAATTGAGGTGAGAGTCTAGAATAATCTTGGCCGGTTTTGGGGAGCTTAAGTGGCATTCCAGAAGTCTATATAAGGCTTGGTTGCTAGAACAAATTTTCTCTCTTGGCCAAATTTTCTCTCTTCCACCATAACCCACATATCTCTCTCTCACTTAATACCTAGTGTTGGTGATTTAGTGAGCAAGAAATTTCGAGTTCCAGTAGTCTATTTGCTATCCTTGTGTGAGAATTCCAGTGAAGTTCTAATGCAAGCTTGCTAGCACTTGTTGTTGGACTCATTCCCGGGGTGTGATTTCGAAGAAGGACAAGAAGAAGGAGGTTCTTGCTTTTACCACCAAGTTTAGCCAACAACAAGGACTTTGCTGGAGCTAAGGAGCTGGTATAACTCCCTTTCCTTCTTGTTTAGTTGCTATTTGTTACATAGAGTAGATCCATGCTTGGGATTTCATAGTTTTTAACACTTGCATGCATGTTTTATGTTGTTCTCGCTTCCATTGCGTGTTCTTGAAATCCCAACAGATTGACCCTGGTGATTGGTCATTTCTTCAATATTACCTAAGTGTGGCTGCTTAGGCACAGTAAAGGTCTTTCCCATGGCACTGGAGAGAATGTGCTGAGTAGACACTATACCCGGTTTAGGCTTTAGGGTTTATATGAGCCTCGAGGTTGACACCTTAAGTGTATGTGTCTCCCCCCTCAACTCCTGCCCTTGGAGGGATCAATGTTATCTTAGCTCCAGTGATTCCTTTAGGAGTGGCGCCACCTATGGCATTTTTTCTAGTATAGGTTTGGATATTCTCCCTAGCAGCAGTGGGCATACTAGGGGTGGCTTCAGATTGGGATTGTAGATGGAATGACGATGGAGAAATGAGGTAGACTGAGTTGGGTTTACCACAGCCTTATCTCCAAAAGTGAATGGAGAAAAATGAGAAGAAAGAGAAAGTGGAGAGGTCTTGCCAGAAGAAGCTTCAGTGTTTACTGGTTCAGCTTAAGCAGAGTACGCAGCTTGAACCTCGGTGTCAGCTTGGGAAGTTCCCCCTTGAGTGAATTCCTCTTCTTCATTTTCTGATGAAGCTGCCTCAGCTAGTAGTAGCATGGGCTCACTCAGACCCTCTTGCTCTGGGAAGATGTCGTTGTTGAACATCCTGGGGCTGAGTGTAGGAGACAGGAACACATCCTGATCAACTTCATAGAGTGCTGTCCCTCGCTCGGCTTGAAATGTCAAGGACATGTACCTTATGAAAGGTACATGAAGATCCCTGGTGGGCTTCATCACTTGGACCCTGAGCTCGTTGAAGATGAGCTGAGCATAGTCTAAATTTCATGTGAAATATATGTTTTATAGCAGCTGCAGCTCGAACTAATTGACCTGGTCCAATCCTCCAACCTTGTTATTAAGTGAACGAATCACGGTGGAAACCATGAAACCCTAACCGGTTGGAAAGGTGGACTCTTTGATTATACCCTCTGTCTGCGGGTGTCCCATTCTGGGTAGTACAGACCTAGGCACCTGCCTCATCACAGCAGGCTTGAACTCATCAGATTGAGAGAGTTGAAGAACCTCCCTTAGCCTGTGTACTGAGAGATAATGGTCCTCTCTCCATTCAGCACTGTGCCTCGGATTTCGTCATTGTTTTTGTCGTAGACACACGTATACCAAAACTAAAGCTGATGCTGAAGAACCACATGTAACGGTGCTCCAGTGAAGGCGTAAGCCAATGGGCATTTACAAATATAGTTTACCCATGGTTCGTATCCTCTGTTAACTTTGCGTTGAGGAATTGCAAGGTATGCACGCTGATTGTTGATTTTGATCAGTGGCAATCCATTGTTCTTGAACACAGCACCCCTTACCATTATGTCACTGAGACTCAGAACGGTTCCGCCCATCGTTGAATTTATAAGATTACACTAAGTAAATGTTCTATTTGCACTGAGCAAATGAAGTCGCACTGAGCGATATTGGATTTGCACTTAGCGATTTAGGATTTTGTGATCGATGAAACTAGGAATTGCACTGAGCAATTTGTGGTTGTTTGCGAAAGGTATTTTAGAAGATGAGAAGTAAGATTTGTAAGCGTAAATTTCTCTAAACCGGTTATGATCGGTATATATACCTTTCTGAGGAGAGATAAAAGTTACCGTTAGAATCCCTTTTTATCCATTACGCCGGAAAAAATTACGGCTTGATGTAATAGTGAGAGAGTAGAAACACATCATCTTCCAACGGATACAAGTGTAAAATAATATTATTAACTTATAATAAGTTTATAAACACTGTTGAAGTATACTAATACACAATTGATATACGATGCGATTTGAAACTGACTCAAATACACATTGACATATGAATCAATGACACTTAGTAATTAAATCATAGTTTGGACACACCAAGCTGAGGAAACTAATCATTCAGTCTAAGTCAAGCCCTCAGTTTGAATTGAGTACTCAGCTTGAGATTGAAACTCAGCTTGAGTCGAGCACAAAACTCAGGCTCAATGACACTTAGTCATTACTGTTTGAGACTTACTCAAACTTACGTTTGTAACTAAACTGAGTAGCTAATGTATGTTTGGAACTTACCAAACGTGTGAACCAATCATACAGCTTGAGTTAAGCACATAGCTCAGACTCACTGACACTTAGTCATTTATGTTTGAGACTCACTCAAACATACATTTTAACTACACTAAGTAGTTAACGTATGTTTGGAACTTACCAAACATGTGAACTCATCATTCAGTTTGACTGGTTATTCAGTTTATAAAAACTCATTTATAAACTGTGCACTCAGCTTAAGACACTTAGTCTTTGTCAAACTGAAAACTAAGATTCTAGACACTTAGCTAGGGGTTGATCATACCCAATTCACTTAGCAGATAGATATACCTCTTTTCATCAAGAGGTTTAGTAAAGATATCTGATAATTGGTCATCAGTAGAGATAAATTTAATGTCAACTTTACCTTTTTCCACGATGTCCCTGATGAAGTGATGTCTAATTTCCATGTGCTTAGTTCTTGAGTGGAAGACTGGATTGTAAGTGATGGCTATTGCAAAGATAGGAGTTTTCTTGAAACTCATGCCAAAGTCTTGAAGCTGATGCTACATCCACAGGATTTGAGCACAATAGCTTCCTGCTGCAACATACTCAGCTTTAGTAGTTGAAGTAGCCACTGAGTTTTGTTTCTTACTAGTCCAGCTTACTAGCTTTTCTCCAAGCAATTGACATCCTCCAGTTGTTGATTATCTATCTAATTTGCACCCACATAGTCAGCATCAGAAAAACCAACTAACTCAAATCGAGAGTCCTTTGGATACCAAAGACCTAGATTTGGTGTACCTTTAAGGTACCTAAAGATCCTTTTCACAGCTTGAAGATGTGATTCTTTAGGATCTGCCTGATATCTTGCACAGACACATGTAGCAAACATGATATCAGGTCTACTAGCTCTCAAATAGAGCATTGAACCAATCATTCCTCTATAGGTATACTGATATACGGACTTACCATCTGATTCTTTACTCAGCTTGACAGCTGGTGACATGGGTGTTTTCATGGTTGAACTTAATTAAAAACCATATTTCTTTATCAAATCAAGAATATACTTGCTTTGATTGATGAATATTCTATCAGACTTTTGTTAAATTTGTAGGCCTTGGAAATAAGTCATCTCATCCATCATACTCATCTTGTACTTTTGTGACATTATTTTGGAGAACCATTCACACAGAGATTCATTAGTAGAACCAATGATAATGTCATCAACATAGATTTGTAAAAGAATCATCTGTCATTTACTCTTTTTAATAAAGAGTGTCTTATCTATACTACATCTGTTGAAATCCATTGATAGTAGATAAGTGGACAGTGTATCATACCAAGCTCTTAGAGCTTGTTTAAGACCATACAAAGCCGTGTCTAACTTATGGATATGATGTGGATACTTTGAAATGACAAAGCTAGGAGGTTGTTTCACATAGAGTTCCTCCTGAAGTTTTCCATTTAGGAAAGTACTTTTCATATCCATTTGATAGACTTGGAAGTCTTTATATGCTGCATAAGCGAAGAACAGCCTTATGGCTTCAATTCTAGCAACAGGGGCAAAGGTCTCAACATAATCGATTCCTTCTTCTTGCTTATACCCTTGTGCGGCAGTCTTGATTTGTTCCTAACTGTCACTCCATCCTTGTCAATTTTATTTGTATATGTTAGAAATATGCCCACTTACTCATATAGACAGCTGCTGATGATATATGGGCCTATTGTGTCATACACCGGGGTCAAACCTGACCGCAACTTAAGTTAAGGGACCAAATATGACAAAAGACAAAAGTTGACATCGCAGGCCGCGTTAACGCCGTTACTAAGGCAATCATGAATAATTGATTCTTAGATCCAAAAGTGGTTTGGATACATTTGTTCCATGGCATAATCAAACTTGACCAAGTAAACAACAATTACATTGCTTAGATCCATGTGGTTAGGATCTTTGTAAAAGTTTAGCCTTGGGCTAAATGAAAGATATAAATATTGTCTATTGGACTAGGGTGATTAAGAAATCCTTCACCAGTATTGGTAGGAATGATTGTGACTTGTTAGACTTTTATCACACGTGTGTGGAGAATCCGTTCAAGTATGCCATATGTGGTGGCACTAGTAAAATTCTCCATCGCCATCATTATGGTAGTTGTTGGGAGAATGTTTAACTAGACAAAAGGTTTGTGTCTGAAACCTGGAGGTGTTCGGAACTAACCTGAGGAAATTAAGAATCAATAAGGGCATATAGATATCAATTCTTAGATCTAGAAAATATGCTAAGTTTCCATTATCTATATTGGTTTAAACAAGAAATGAATCGTGGGTTTAACCCATAATTCGTTTTCTCAAAGAAACACATTTGTACATGGTGTTACTTTGAAACACCGGATATCTTTGTTGATGATCTGGTAAATGCAGGCCTAAAACATGTATTCAATGTGATTGGTATACATTAAATTTTTGAACCAAGTCCTCAATCTAAAAACACAACATTATGGTCAGTTAAGCATCCAATGAGATTTTGACTAGAAAGAGTTCTTTGCTTGTCAATCTCATAACTCGTAATTATCCAGTCTACATTTAGTAGGAGTTGGATGAATTATAAGTTGATGCCTATATATTTAAGTAGTTCGTTTGAGTTTTGGATAGTTGTTTCTTGATATTTATGGGAACCATTCTTGGTTGCTCAAAAGGAGAAGAAAGTATCCAAAAGCATTCTAGTGGAAGAACGTAAAACTTAAATAAGAGATATAATGTTGACACTAGCGTTTAATCAGCATAGTGATGCTGGTAAAACCTGACAATATCCATTGCTTTTATAAATCTGATGGAAATCAAGAAGGCTGTTTAGATATGACGTTGTAATATTTTAGTAACAACGGCTTGATGGTAAATCATTGTGATGTTACCATTCATCGGAAACATAGTGGGACCCTGAGTTCACTAGTGAATATAAGAAGGGAATGGTATACATAGATGTAATCTTTTGTTGCATCCAAGTACTTGACTTGGGTTAATCCCACACCTGAGGTGTAATCCAAGAAGGGTAAAGGGACTAACATATATGCAATAATAGACAACTTCAAATACCAACTAGAGACAAAGTGTTTCACATCGATTACATGGAAACATGTTCTAGTGGTTATGTTGAAGATGACTTGGATAAAGTGAAGTATTGTTGTTACCTTGAGGAAACAAGTTAGTTCACATGGACGTAAGAGAACTTGATCCTTCACAGGATTAAGTTGAGGAAATGCTTAAGGCACTTTCCGAGGCTCTTACACATCCATAATATACAGATTAGGTCTGGATTACGTGAAGCATTGTTGTCACTTTGGGGAAACAAGTAAGTTCACATGGAAATAAAAGGACAAGATCCTTCGCAGGGTTAAGTTAAGGATATGTTTGAAGCATGTTCTGAGGTCTTATATATATCCATTATGTCAAAGTTGTGTCCATGACTAAAGTCAGCAAAACTTGCATCTTGTGGCTGTAATCCTGCTTTACGAGAAAGTCAAAGGAATGAGTTTTCTAGAAAGCATATATTAAGCCAGATACTCTTGTTAGGGCTAGTGGGTGCTTTATGTGTTCTTAGTAAAATATACTCAATAAAAATAATGTCCTAATTTAGGGTTGTTTTCAACCTATTGATGGAATTATTGTTCTACAAGTATAAATAGAGAATATGGAATCAACTGGATTCAAAATTCAAGAAATGATGATTTATATTCTTGATGTTCGATGAAAGTAGAATTGTCTTGAGTAAGTTCTTACTGCAAGCAAATCTATACTTGTGAGACTGTCGATTTTATCGAAGTTTTGAAAATTCAAATATGTGGTGTAGATACGACATTTAGATAATCATGAGTGTCATTGACCCTATTGTGCACTTCGGTTACATTGAGGGTATGTCGACTCTAATAAAAATGAGTGTCAGTGACTCTATTGTGAACTTCGGTTCCATTGAGAGTATGTCGACTCTGATAATCATAAGTGTCATTAATCCTATTATAGACTTCGGTAACATTAAGGATATGACGACTATGGTAACCTTGTGTATGATCTCTTTGATAAACACTATGCAAGTGGTTTAATAAGAGAATACAAAAGTGTACAAAGGGATATCGTGTAGATGATCCCATAGTTAAGCCGTTGTCAAATACTAGTGATGGATCTCATACTAGGTATAATAGCATTGTTCATGCTTATGACTAGGCTTGAATATCGTTTTAGTAAATGTTTAATTTACTTATAAGCTTTGGGAACGGTAAGCAGTACTGCTCACCGATGATTGTATCGATATATAGTGGAGACTATATATACGCATGACACAGTTACCTTCATTGGTCTTTACTGTGTTCCATCTTAGCATGTTTAACTACTTCGCAGAATGTTTATACATTCTAAATTTCCACAGTTAGTCATTCTTTAAGGGAAGAAAGTTTGAATTAAGGATGAGGTTAGGTGTTGGTTATGCATTGATCAAGGATTGAATGCATGAAACGCAATAGTAACCTGTGCTTGAAAGGAGTTTCAAGTGACTGGAAGACCCGCACCCGATTTAACTTCATGGATCATGGTCACAAGTAACTTGGGATGATAATATCATTACGTCCTTTGACCTGAGATGTATGAATTGCTATAGCATGAAACTTTCTTACTTTGGCTATTTCAAAACGTAGTTCGTAACTAGCTATTATAAAGGGAATAATTAAGTAAGACAAGGTTCATGCTATGGGATTGTACTGTCAATGGAATTTGTTCCTCTGATATGAGAGATATCCCTGGGCCCCTCGATGCTTGGGCACTGACACCAAAATAAGCATGGCCATGCGCAAAGGAATATTGATTGAGAATCAGATATGTCCTTAAATTTTGGTCACCACCAATCAAGATCGAGAAACATAATCGTGAACGATCTGGAGATTGACATATTAATCCATGTCTCGTGTTCACAAGGATATCGCGAACAAAACGATGTTTGATCACTTATCTATAGGTCCTCTACATTCTTTTGTAGGTTATGGTTTTCTGCAAAGAAGCGGAACCCATACTGACTTGGGCGCATTGATGCTTTGCTAGAGGCCAATCTTTGTCTGTGATTACATGGGTATGGTGCATTATGTGCAAGTGGGAGTTTGTTAGAAATATGCCAACTAATGCACGTACGCCATATAAACCGCTGCTAATGGTGTATGGGCCTATTGGGTCATACACCGGGGTCAAACATGGCAGCAACTTAAGTTAAGGGACTAAATATGACAAAAGACAAAAGTTGACATCGCAGGCCGTGTTAACGCCGCTAACTTTATGGGTTAGCGCCGCTAAGTCCTAATGGTTAGCGCCGCTACGGCTGCATGTACTTTGTGTCAAATCACTGACAGGCCGCGTTAGCGCTACTAACTCTCAGGGATTATCGCCGCTAAACCCTAAAGGTTAGTACCGCTACGGCTGCATGTGCTTTTTGCCAAATCACCACCCAAGCTGGCCAATGTGTGGGTAACATCTAGAAACCACTATGGCCGGCTTTGGGGTCAAGAGAGAGATCAGGAGAAAAAAGCCTTAGATGAGAATTCATATGTTTTGGTTCTTCTCTCTTCTCTCTCAAAGAACACACACATGCAAGACTCTCTTTGGTGCTACAAAGATCAAGTGAGAGCTCTAGAGAGTGTTCCAGAATCTTGGTCTCATATTGTTGCTGTCCGAGAGTGGTTTTCATAGTGAAGAACCACAATGGCTTGCTAGCACTCGTGGTTTGACGTGTTCCCGGGGTACATCCCACTAGTCGATCCGTGTTTTTCGTTCGTGGAGCATCACCACCACGAGACTCGAAGTTTTCTGGAGCTAAGGAGAAAGGTATAATCCTCTTTCCTTCTTTGTTTGTTGCATTTCTTGAACATAGAGTTTGGTCCATTTTGGGATTTCTTGTTTTTGTGCTTTGTTGTGTTGTACATTGGGCTATTTTTGTTACTCCTTTGCTTCCGCTGCTAGCCCACGAAATCCCAACATTATAGACCCACTTAGTGCCTATAATTGTATGATCTTCGGGGGCAGGGATAAGAATCCAGAATTTGTTTCTCTCAAATTCATTTAATTCCTCTTGCATAGCATCAATCCAATCCTCGTCCTCTAAGTCTTCCTCAGTCTTCTTTGGTTCCATTTTAGATAGGAAACCAAAGATAGTAGCATAGTTAGTTGTAGCCTTGGATTTGGTCATAACCCTTTCTTGGACATTTCCAATTATCTGATCTTGAGGACGGTCTTTAAGGAATTTAAATGTTGTAGTTGGGGAGTCTGGTTCAGAATCTGAGTGATGTTGAGAGCCATGAGGTGAACTTATCTCCTCAGTCTCAACAGTAGCATTGTCAACAAACTATTGATCACCAAGATCTTCAGTCTGAGGAATGTCAGCTCCAAACGGATTGACGAACTCATCACCCTTCTAAGCTTGAGAATCCATTTGAGCATGTGATGATTTCTTGGATGGACACACATCATCATCACTATCATCTCCCATGACATACATAGGATTTGATAAGTTGGTTTCCTTAGGCCTTTCAAGCTCACTCAGACTGACCAAGTGAGTTTGCCTTTTATCAGCTTGATCAAAGCTGTCTCCATCAAATGTGAATTGATTCTTCTATGGCCTTTCTCCTTGTGTTATATAATCTATAAGACTTGGAGATTGAGGAATAACCAACAAATATTCCAAGATTAGCTTTAGGTTCCAACTTATGGAGCCGATCTCTTTGATTCAGCACATAGCATTTTAAACCAAAGATATGGAAATAACCTATATTGGGCTTTCTAGACTTATATATTTCGTACGCAGTCTTGCCATGTCTTTTGGGTATAACAAGTTGTACTAACAGTTCATCCCAGAAATAGGGTTTCAATCCTGCCTCACATAGCATTGTTCTAGTAGCCTCAATTAAGGTTCTATTTCTCCTTTCAACAACTCCATTTTGTTGTGGAGTTCTGATAGATGAGAAATTCTGTAATATTCCCTTTTGTTCAGAGAAGCTTTCAAGAGTAGAGTTTCTGAACTCAGTCCCATGATCACTTCTAAGTTACTTTACAGACTTACCTTTCTGCAACTCTTCCTATTTGATAAAACTTATTATCTCCAGGGCAGCCTCACTTTTGGCATTAAGGAATATTATGTTAGAAATATGCCCATTAATGCACGTACGCCATATGGACCGCTGCTGATGATGTATGGGCCTATTGGGTCATACACCGGGGTCTAACCTGACAGCAACGTAAGTTAAGGGACCAAATATGACAGAAGACAAAATTTGACATCGCAGGCCGCGTTAGCATTGCTAACTATTAGGGGTTAGCGCCGCTAAGTCCTAGAGGTTAGCGTCGCTACGGCTGCATGTACTTTGTGTCAAATAGCTAACAGGGCGCGTTAGCACCGCTAACTATTTTGAGTTAGCGCCGCTAACCTGTGGTTAGCGCCGCTAAACCCTGCCAGTGCCATTTGTCAAATAACCTCCTAAATCAACCAATGCATGTGGATTTCTTAATCTCGAGGCATGGCCGGTTTGTAAGGTTATATCCCGAATCTGGAGCCAAAATAGGAGAGAGGAACTCATTTTGTTGAGTGTTGGTTTTCTTTTGCTCTTTCTTTTCTCTCTAATATACCTAGTATCTTCTTTGGTGCTACAAGAGGCCAAGAGAAGATTCAAGAGAGATTTTTCAGAAGTTGGTCTCGTATTGTTGCTGTTCCATAGTGTTTTTCATAGTGAAGAAACATGGAGGCTTTCTAGCTAAAGGGGTTAGACGTGTTCCCGGGGTACTACCCATTAGTCGATCCGCACTCTCGTTCTTGGAGCATCAACATCTCGAGACAATCACTTTTCTGGAGCTTATGAGAAAGGTATAACCACCTTCTTCCTCTTTTAGTTGCATCTCTTTCCATAGAGTTTGGTCCAAGTTTGGAATTTCTTGTTTTGTGCTTTGTATGCTTGTACATTGGGTTGTTTTTGTTGTACATTCGCTTCCGCTGCGTTCCCACGAGATCCCAACAGTAGTATCAGAGCCACCTCTATGTTAGATTTGCACTTGGTGGCTTGAAAAATCCCGAAATCGGAATGTTTGTTTTCTGTTCGAACAAGGTTAGCGGCGCTAACCTTGAGTTAGCGGCGCTAACCCATAAAACTTAGCGGCACTAACGCGCAGCTACAGATTTTGTTTCTCAAGTTAAAAACAGTTTTGGTCTCGGGTATTTTTGGCTATTATGTAATTCTTGAAAATTGTTCCAGCTTTTGTCTTGGTAAATTTTGTTACCATTTTGTTAGGTTGTATGTGTTAGATTTGAAATTGGTAACCTTGCCTTTGACCTTGTGGTTGAGTTTGTGTGTATGGATGCAATTTGGTGATTTTATATCACATGGGCAGTAATATTTATAAATTTAGTTTGGTATGTAATAATATTGTGGCTTGCATGTCATTTCATTCATCCGTGTACTTGTAATAGATAAATAGGAACTTTTGTGACTTGTACGCCATTTCAATTTCTATTGTATGTTTTGTACATTTGGATGAAGACACACAAAAAGGAGTCAAAAGGAGATGGAGGATGACCATAGAAGGCGGTGGAATCCAATGGAGATAGCGGTTCTAGTGGGAGCTCGCATCGGAGTCCTTTTGTCCCTTAGTTTGACCACGTTCTACCCGTTTTGGCTCGCGGGAAGAACGCATAGGATTTATGGCAAGGGTTACCAATTTATTTCGTTTAAAAAGTGCGTGTGATGTGATTTTATATTATTCTTGCATGGTTTGCTTAGGATTCGCGTGCTAGACAATCTTTCGAAAATTAATAAAATCACAAGAGATTTGGTAAAAATGGTTTGCAACTCTCACGCGCTCACATACAAGATTAACTCACCTAGTGGAAATAGGTTTTGTCACTAAACAATTTAATCTGTAACAAAGCCGAAAACAAAAGCCCGTTTTTCATAAAACGTAAATCTTGCGCCATCCGTAAGTCGATACCACCCAAATCTAGATTTATGGGTTTTGGTTGTCGAGCTTAGCACGAGCCAACTCTCATATAACTGTGTGGAAGGTGCGTGTGGCAAATTCACAATTTTGGTTGTCGAGCTTAGCACGAGCCAACTTTGGTGGATTTGTTACCGTATGTCTTGACGGACGATTTAAAATTGCAAATTAAAATACTTGAGTGATTGTCGAGCTTAGCACGAGTCAACCAAGAATTTTAATTTGGAATTGGTGCAAGTAGGGATCAAACATGCCAAACGACCGATTATTGTCGTAGGATCCCGCAAGTGTCTAACAGTTGCAATAAAGATTGCAATCGGTAAGATGGTTATCGGCCTAAATAGCTCCATGAGGTGATCCGCGGCAACCCTGTCATGGATTGGAGTGAAATATGGTTCTTAGCCCTTGTTAAAAAATTTTTTGAGGCAATATGGGTAATTATTTTAACGAGGATTAAATCAAACTAACTAATTCGCGTACTCTCTTTAATTATAGGATGTCGAATCAAAACCACAACACGTCAAACTTTTCACTTCGTATATTCCTACAAAGGGAGAAACTCACGGGAGTGAACTTTGTTGACTGGTTTAGGAAATTGAGGATTGTCCTACGTGTCGAGTCTAAGTTGCACATCCTTGAGGAACCCCTTCCTGAACCACCTGTTATCAATGCGGAATGGACCTTCCGATACGCGTATGAAAAGCGTGTTCGGGATACGCACAATGTTGCTAGCCTCATGTTATCAAGTATGAGCTCGGAACTGCGAAAGCAATTTGAGCACATGACTGTGTATGACATGATTAATAAGCTGAAGGAAGTATTCCAGTAGCAATTTAGGCAAGAACATTATGAGTGTGTTAAAAGTCTAACCGGTTGTAAGATGCGGGAAGGCAGAAGTGTAAGTGCCCATGTTTTGAAGATGAAATCTTACATGGACCAGATGAAATCATATGAGAAGTTTGTTATGGACTATCATATGCATGGAAAGGAAATATCTATAGATGAATTGCATGGAATGTTGAAGGTTGTAGAATCTAACATGTCCAAGCATGAATCATCCTCATCCAGTCCTATTCATGGTTCTAAGGAACAACAAAATACGAGGAAGAAGAAATTGATCCCATTAGAAGGAGTTGGAGTATCCAAGCTTGTTTCAAGTTTTGAGTCTATGGACATTGATGATGTGCCTAAAGAGACTCAACAAGGGGTGGTTTGCTACTTCTGCGGTAGATTTGGGGATTGGGGCCGTCATGCCTGCCCTTCGTGCCGAGAGGATATAAAACTTCTCAGAAAAGAGAGAGTTAATTTTCCTACTTGAGGTACATTCATGATTATACTTCATTGTTATTCCTTTATAAGTTGGGTTGTTTACCTGAGCTATAAGACTCACGTTTGTCACAAATTTGTTTTTGTTACAAAGTGTATGTCTGTTCGTTGCAAGAAGGAAGAGCTTGAAGAACCGGATCTCTGAAGAAGAAATTTTTTTGATTGTCTTCTACAAGAGAATTCAGAGTGTTGGTCTCGCAATTAATTCCGGATTAATTATTACTTTTGTATGTACACCCTGCGTGGCAAGACTCGCTTTATTGTATGTTCTTTTTGAAGATGATGGATATTTTTGTATCTTGTATTTTGTTTAAAAGATTTTTCATTCTGATGGTTTCATTTCATTTTCTATCCATGTCTAAGCTTATGTGTTATTTTGACCATTTTGGTGCACAAATACACATTTGATGACGATGGATGTTGCTTGGAATTGAAACAATTTTGAAAAATTATTTTGAGATGTTTTATCAAAAACTTATCCATATCATTGCATACATAAAGACACGTTATAAGTAATAAGGCAATCGTGAAATAATTGATTCTTAGATCCAAAAGTGGTTTGGATACATTAAGTATATGGCATAATCAAACTTGACCAAGTTAACAACAATTACATCACTTAGATCCATGTGGTTAGGATCCTTGTGAAAGTTTAGCTTCGGGCTAAATGAAAGATGCAAATCTTGTTTATTGGACTAGGATGATTATAAACACTTTCACCAGTATTGGTAGGAGGGATTATAACTTGTTGGATTTTGATCACACTTGTGTGGATAATCCGTTCAAGTATGCCATGTATAGTGACACTAGTAAAATTCTCCATCACCATCTTTATGATGGTAGTTGGGAGAATGTTTAACTAGATAAGAGGTTTGTGTCTGAAACCTGGAGGTGTTCGGAAATAACCTTAAGAAATTGGGAATCAATAAGGGCATATAGATATCGATTCTTATATCTAGATAAGATGCTAAGTTTCTATTATCTATATTGATTTAAACATGAAATGAATCATGGGTTTATCCCATAGTTCGTTTTCTCTAAGAAACACATTTTGTAAATGGTGTTACTTTAAAGAAAAACCGGATATCTTTGTTGATGATCTGGTAAAAGGCAGGCCTTAAACATGTATTCAATATGATTGGTATACATTATTTTATGAACCAAGTCCTCAATCTAAAACACGATATTATGGTCACTTAAGCATCCAATGAGATTTTGACTAGAAATAGTCCTTTGCTTGTCAATCTCATAACTTAAAATTTATCATTCTACATTTAGTGGGAGATGGATGAATTATAAGTTGATGTTTGTATATATAATTAGTTCATATGAGTTTTGGATAATTGTTTCTTGAACTTATGGGAACCATGTTTGGTAGCTCAAAAGAGAGAGGACAATTTACAAAAGCATTCCAGTGGAAGAACGTAAACCTTAAATAAGAGACCTAATGTTAACACTAGCATTTAATCAGCATAGTGATGCTGGTAAAACTGACAATATCCATTGCTTCTTTAAATCTGATGGAAATCAAGAAGGCTATTTAGATATGATGTTGTCATATTTTAGTAACAGCAGCTTGATGGTAAATCATTGTGATGTTGCCATTCATCGGAAACATGGTGGGACCCTGTGTTCACTAGTGAATAAAACAAGGGAATGGTATATATAGATGTAATCTATTTGCTGCGTCCAAGTACTTGACTTGGGTTAATCCCACACCTAAGGTGTAATCCGAGAAGGGTGAAGGGACTAACATATATGCAATTATGGACAACTTCAAATACCGACTAGAGACAAAGTGTTTCATATTGTTTAAATATGGAAACATGTTCTAGTTGTTATGTTGAAGATAATTTGGATAAAGTGAAATATTGTTGTCACCTTGCGGGAACAAGAATAGTTCACTTGGATGTAAGAGACCTGTATCCTTCATAGTATTAAGTTGAGGAAATGCTTAAGGCACTTTCCGAGGGTCTTATTCATCCATAATATCCATATTAGGTCTGGATTATGTGAAACATTGTTGTCACTTTGGGAAAACGAGTATGTTCACATGGAAATAAAAGACCAAGATTCTTCGCGGGATTAAGTTGAGGAAATGTTTGAAGCATGTTCCGAGGTCTAATATATCCATAATATCCAAGTTATGTCCATGACTAAAGTCAGCAAAACTTGCATCTTGTGGCTGTAATCCTGCTTTGCAAGAAAGTCAAAGGAATGAGTTTTCTAGAAAGCATAAATTAAGCCAGATACCCTTGTCAGGGCTAGTGGGAGCTTCATGTGTTCCTAGTAAAATATACTCAATAAAGATAATGTCCTAATTTAGTGTTGTTTTACAACCTAATGTTGGAATTATTGTTCTATGAGTATAAATAGAGAATATGGAATCAAGTGAAGTTTAGATTCAAGAAATACTGATATATGTTCTTGATGTTCGACGTAAATAGAGTTGTCTTGAGTAAGTTATTACTGCAAGCAAATCTATACTTGTGAAACTGTCGATTTTTAATCGATGTTTAGAATATTCAAATATGTGGTGTAGATACGACTTTGAGATTCAATGAGTGTCATGGACCCTATTGTGTACTTTGGTAACATTAAGGGTATGTCGACTCTAATAAACATGAGTGTCAATGACTCTATTGTGAACTTCGGTTACATTGAGAGTATGACGACTCTGATAATCATAAGTGTCATTAATAAACACTTTGGTAACATTGAGGATATGACGACTATGATAACCTTGTGTATGATCTCCTTGATAAACACTTTGCAAGTGGTTTAATAAGAGAATACAAAAGAGTACAAAGGGATATCATGTAGATGATCCCATAGTTAAGTCGTTGTCAAATACTAGTGATGAATTTGAATACTAGGTATAATAGCATTGTTAATGCTTATGACTAGGCTCGAATATTGTTTTAGTAAATGTTTGATTTACTTATAAGCTTTGGGAACGGTAAGCAGTACTGCTAACCGATGATTGTATCAATATATAATGGGGACTATATATACGCATGATGCGGTTACCTTCATTGGTCTTTACTGTGTTCCATCTTAGCATGTTTAACCACTTCCCAGAATGTTTATACATTCTAAATTTCCACCGCCAGTCATTCTTCGAGGGAAGGAGGCTTGAATTAAGGCTAAGGTTAGGTGTTGGTTATGCATTAATCAAGGATTGAATGCATGAAACGCAACAGTAACCTATGCTTGAAAGATGTTTCGAGTAACTGGAAGACCCACACCCGAGTTCACTTCATGGATCATGGTCATAGAGTGACTCGGAAGGATAATATCATTACGTCCTTTGACCTGAGATGTATGAATTGCTATAGCATGACACTTTCTTACTTTAACCATTTCAAAACGTAGTTCGTAACTGGCTACTATAAAGGGAATAGTTAAGTAAGATAAGGTTCACGCTATGGGGTTGTACAGTCAACGGAATTTGTTCCTCTGGTATGAGAGATATCCCTGGGCCCCTCGATGATTGAGAATCAGATATGGCCTTAATAAGCATGGCCATGCACAAAGGAATATTGATTGAGAATCAGATATGGCCTTAAATTTTGGTCACCACCAATCAAGATCGAGAAACATAATCGTGAACGATCTGGAGATTGACGTATCAATCCATGTCTCGTGTTCACAAGGATATCGCGAACAAAGGGAGTATTGATCACTTATCAAATAGGACCTCTACGTTCTTTTTGTAGGTAATGGTTTTCTGCAAGTGGGAGTTTGTTAGAAATATGCCCATTAATGCACGTACGCCATATGGACCGCTGCTGATGATGTATGGGGCTATTGGGTCATACACCGGGGTCTAACCTGACAGCAACGTAAGTTAAGAGACCAAATATGACAAAAGGCAAAAGTTGACATCGCAGGCCGCGTTAGCGCCGCTAACTATTTTGAGTTAGCGCCGCTAAACCCTACCAGTGCCATTTGTCAAATAACCTCCTAAATCAACCAATGCATGTGGATTTCTTAATCTCGAGGCATGGCCGGTTTGTGAGGTTATATCCCAAATCTGGAGCCAAAAGAGAAGAGAGGAACTCATTTTGTTGAGTGTTGGTTTTCTTTTGCTCTCTCTTTTCTCTCTAATATACATAGTATCTTCTTTGGTGCTACAAGAGGCCATGAGAACATTCAAGAGAGATTTTCCAGAAGTTGGTCTCGTATTGTTGCTGTTCCATAGTGTTTTTCATAGTGAAGAAACATGGAGGCTTGCTAGCTCAAGGGGTTAGACGTGTTCCCGGGGTACTACCCATTAGTCGATCCACACTCTCCTTCTTGGAGCATCAACATCTCGAGACAATCACTTTTCTGGAGCTTAGGAGAAAGGTATAACCACCTTCTTCCTCTTTTAGTTGCATCTCTTTACATAGAGTTTGGTCCATGTTCGGGATTTCTTGTTTTGTGTTTTGTATCCTTGTACATTGGTCTGTTTTTGTTGTACATTCGCTTCCGCTGCGTGCCCACGGGATCCCAACATATTACCTAGGTGAATCTTGATAACTCGTCTACTATCACCGGTGTGTACTTCTTGCCACTTAGGCTTGGAGTACTTATGGGTCTAAATAGGTCCATATGCAACATATGCAGTGGGTCTATTATTGAAAAATTTTGCTTTTATTTAAAGGACCATTTATGGTGTTTCCCTTGTTCACAAGTTGTACACAATTAGTCCTTGACAAATGTGATCTTTGGTAATCCAAAGACTAACTCTTTATTGAATAGCATATTTATATATTTGAAAGTTAGATGTGTTAAACGTTTATGCCATAACCAACTCAGCTTAGGAACAGATTGGGAATACCAGTAGGTTTCAGTATAGGGATCAGCAGAATTAAGATCAAGTTGATACACATCTCTTTCTATTTTAGCTATTAATACACACTTTCCCTTTGCATTATAACTCGTTCCTTCTTTCTTCCTAACAGTAACAATATTGTCTTCATCACATAATTGACTGATACTAATCAGATTGTGTTTGAGACCCTTGACATATGCAACCTTCTGGAAAGTGACCTTGCCAGCTTGCACCTTCCCATAGCCTTTAGTTCATCCATGGGAGTTGTAACCAAAAGTTACTTTAGGACCTTCATCTTCCTGGAATTCACTAAGAAGTCCTTTCCACCCGGTCATGTGCCTTGAGCATCCACTGTCCAAGTACCATTTACTTGAACCTTGCACATGATATGAAAACTTAGTTTTGTATGGGAACCCACTTCTTGGTGGGTTTAGATGTTGAGCACTTAGCATCTTTATCTTGTTGAGCTGACTATTCACCTTGAGAAGGAGCTGAGTCCTGTGTGGGCTGATCAGTCTGTTCTTGTTCAGGCCTTATGAATTCAGCATCACAGTCCTTATCCTCGTGACCTCTACTTCTGCACTTGTAGCATCTACTTCTTCAAATGATTACAGGAGGTAAGGTGTCTAATAATTCTTGTGAGAACTTGCTCTCAGTCTTAGGATTATATGTGGTGGATAACTTTTCAACTTTCTTTGCAAGTTGATTTACTTGATGATCACAGACTTTGGACTTACCTTTGTCAGATCTTTGTTTGTTGTCCCTTTGATTAGAAGTTCGACCAATAGACTTCTTTTCCATGACCTTGGACTTACATTTTTCATGCTTACTGGACTTACAAGTTTCAACAGATTTGGACTTACCACTGTTTATCTCCTTGGACTTACCAAGGTCCACAACTTTGGACTTACCATTGTTGGAATTTGACCTCTGACTTACAGTGGTCTTCCTATTATTGTAAATAATCTCCGAGCCAGATAGAGAAATTTGTCTTTTGAAAGGATTTGGATTCAGCCTTTCTACGACTGAAGTTCTTTGAATAGGCTGAGTGCCTAATCTGTCCAGCACAGACTTACCATGCTGTTTGGATGTTGAGCACTCATTTCCATGATCTTTAGCCTTTACAAACATATTGTATTTAAGGTTTTGACCATGTTTCTTCTCTGAGGCTGACTTCAGATACTCAATCAGTTATCTATCTTCCTCAGAGTCTGTACTTGCTATTTCTTCCTCATTAGCTGCATAAGCTGCAGATTGATAGTCACCTCCATGTACAGCTTTTACTTGTTTAGGAATTTGTTGGTTTATGCACTTTTCAGCAAGCTTGGATGACTTACACCAAGATTCAGTGACCTTTTGAAGTTGGTCAGCTTTATCCTTAACTTCCTGAAGTTCTTTACTTAGAAGTTTATAAATGTGTCTTTGGCATTCAAGATCACATTGTGCTTTCTTACCAACATCAATGAGAGATTGATTTTCCTTAATCTCATCTTTTAGTTTAGCTATCTCAGCTTTGAGGTTTTTGAGACTTAACACGGGTCTTGAAATCATTCAGTAGATAATCAAACGCAAGACCCTTTTCTTCATCGGTGTAAGAGTACAAATTATTGACCTGGTACATGGAAGCAGGATCCCAATCACTGAGCTTGATGTTTTCCTCAGCTTCCTTCATGTCAGCTTCAAAGATTGATTCAAACTGACCATAATCAACCTTATCTATTTGCTGCTCTTCATCTTATTGAGCCATCCGACATACATCATCATCTGAGGTAGATTATTCTGTATCCCAGGTTTCAGCATCTAGTCCTTTTGCACTGGGTTTGTCTTCAGGCGTTTCTTTCTTGAGCTGAGTATATTTCATCTTGTATTTGTCAGCTCTGTAAGCATTCTTATCAACAACTGATGCTGATTCTACCTTCTTTGATCTGCACTCAGCAGCAATATGTCCCTTCTTCTAACAGTTGAAGCATACAACATTCTTGGGATCAACGGAACTCTTCCCTTTGCCCTGTCAGATCTTCCTCTTTCCCGTTGAGCTCTTCTCAAACGTCTGGCTAACATTGCCATTTTCTCAGTGATAATCTGAACATCATCAGTATCACCTGAGTCTGAGTCTGAGTGGTCAGCTTGAGATTTTGACTCTGTCTCAGATTCAACAACTAGTGCCTTGAAACTTTTTTTCTTTTTCTATGCAACCAATGCAACTTCAGTTTTATCCAGAGACTCCTTGAGTTGTTGTTGAGAAGTTCTTTTGTGTTCAGTGATCTGTTCATGATTTAGCAAGAACCCATAAATGGACTGTAGGTTATACAAAAGCAATGTTCCTCCAACCCTCAGTGATGTGGTTACTTCATTGAACCTTTCTCGTAACACATCCAGAAACTTCAGCACGAGTTTAGCCTCATCTTGGGTTTCATTTTTCTTTGAGAGGAAGTTTTCATATGATCTGTTTAAATTATTCTTCTTCTACTGTTTGACCAGATCTGTGCCCTCATATGTAACACTCAGAGTATCCCAGATCTCTTTTGCAGATTTACACCCAGTCACAGTATGCAAGATTTTGTTAGTCAGGGAATTTGCCATAACACTTTTTTCCTAGTCATCCAGATTGTAGAGTTTCCAATCTTCATCAGTCCAGGATGCAGCAGGCTTTCTCATATCCTTTTCAGTTCTGCCAGGAGACGTATTACTGATAGTTGCAGGAATCTTGGGGATGATAGGTCCTTTTGTAATGACATCGTACATACGATTGTCAATGGACTTGAGGAACAGCATGGCTCTAAACTTCCACTTATGATAGTCAGATCCATCAAATTTGGGACAGCCTTTGGCAGACATCTATGGAAATATTAAAGAATTGTTGCTTGTAGACATTGTAAACTTTCTCAGAATCTTGAATTTTCAACTTATGAGATTGTTCAGCCTGATCTGATACCAGTTGTTGGTCCCTTTGTGAGAATAACAACAAGAAACAGGTGTGTAGAAGGGGTGTTGAATACACTTTCTGCGGAAATTAAACAAATCAAAGTAAAGTCTTACACAAAGTTGTTAGATCTGTATTAGTGATTAGATATAGACAATATTATTGTAATAGAATATGCATTTTAGGGTTAAAGTATAAATACCTTATAACCTTGTCTTTCATTGTAATTTTTGGCATATTAAATAGAATACACACACTTAAAGGTGTTTTTGCCCTGATTCTCTCAAAGTTCATACTTTAATCTACTCATTCTTTCCTTTCAATTAGTATCAGAGCCAGCTATGATTTGTTTATGTAGTGATTCTAGCAAGAACAACACAAAACAGCAATGGATTGATCAAGTTTCAAAGGTTTCTTGAAGAAAACGTCACTTTCGGGTTAGAAATTGATTTCATAGATCTGATGGGTTAAAATTGCTTTTTTATGAGTCATTAGGAAGGATATCATCAACTAAACACTCGACAATTGGTTCTGGATTGATACAAACAACAGATCTCGAGTAAGGAAGGTTTGAAGTATTTTCGAGTTCTTTGAAAAATTTATTGAAATCCGATTTATTGTGTTTTAACTTGGGGTATTATGGATTAGAACTTTGTATATGATAGTTACGAATTTATCTGGAAGTTTTGGAAACATTTGGAAAAGATTTACTTGAAAAATTCGTATTTCAGATCTGGATATGAATTAGTCGGAATTCGTGACTTGAATCAGTCGGATTTGAGCTTTGACTCAGTAGGAATTCATCAAATCCGGTTACTTTACTCGGAATACATCAATTCCGACTAAAATTTACGAGGAATTCAAGTTTCTCAGGTTTGGAATTTTACCAGGATTTTGAATTTCACAAGGAATTCAAGTTACTCGGATTTCAAAAGTCATTTTTCTCTCGGAATTGAATTCAACTAGGAATTCAAGCTTCAATCGGAATTAAGAGCAATCGGATTGTTCCCCTCGCTCGGATTCCGACTAAAATACTCAAAATTCCCACTTCACTCGGAATTCCCACTTTACTCGGATTTTCCACTCTACTCGGATTTCCTGCCTTACTCGGATTTCTTCAAATAGGAATCAATTAATCGGAATTCAGACTTCAAACTTGATCGGAATTCTAATCTCAATCGGAATTTGAGGATATTAATTGGGATTCATACTTAGAAAATTTTCAGTGATTCAAGGAACCTTTCAGAGCAAAGATCCTAGAATGAGTACTTCTAGTGAAACCCGTTCGTTTGGTTCTGACACTAAATCTCCCGTGCTTTATCGTGGAGAGTATCATTTGTGGAAAGGAGAACTGTTCCACTGTTCCGTTTCTTGATTAGAAATATGGAGAGTTGATGAAAGAAAGTATCTTAAAGGGGAACGGTATCTTAATGTTTCATCAAAGGGGTGACTCAACTAACAATCCTCCAATTCCAGAAATTAATCGTCCCAAGACTCCTTCGGAATATACAGCAGAAGAAAAACTGAGAGCTACTACAGATCAAAAGGCAAAGTACTACTTGAAGCATGGCTTATCAGCAGAGTTCTATATCAAGATCAATGGTCTCAATACTACTAAAGAGATCTGGGATGAAATTCATAAACAGATGGAGGGGACTGAATCTGGGGTTTGGATTAAAGAAACCACTCTTGTGAATGCGTTTGATCATTTCCATTATCGGGAAAGTGAAACTCTGGCAATTACTTACAACAGGTTTTGTAAACTGCTTAATGATCTCTGAAATCAAAAGTTAGATGGTTATTCTGAACTGACAAAGAACACCAGGTTTCTTAATTCTTTAGGACCTGAGTGGAAAACTCAAGTTGCTATTTACAAACAAATGAACCAACAGGTTCTAAACAAGGTCACTCACCACATGACATTCGAAGAGCTTAATCAATATCAGGATGAGATCGGTGTGGGTTCACAGAAAGAGATTGCTGATCCACTTGCATTGGTTGTGAATGAAAGAAGTGGCAAATCTTCAAGCAGATCCTTGAAACTCAAACAGATACAGGAATCAGAAACTTCTGAGTCTGACACTGATGAGCCGGATGAGAATGAGAAACTAATGCAGGCTGTAGCTTATCTCACTAATATGTTACAAAATCAGTTTACCAAATCAAAAACCAATAATCGTCAGAGATTCACTTCTGGTTCTCGAAGAAGAGACGACAAATTTCAAAGGAATGACGGGGTAAATCTGGGGAGAAAAGGTATGAGAGAAAGATACAAGCTGCTTAACCAAAGAAATGCTACAATTGTGGTAACACATGGTATGTGATAAAGGACTGTAAAAAGCCGAAGGTGAAGGACTCTGAGTACTACAAAGCAAAGCTCAATCTAATCAAGAAACGGAACAGTGGAACAGTTATCCTTGCAGAAGAAGATCAGTTTCTGTCCGACACAGATGATTCATGTGGAATAGTCTGAATTTATGGAGACTGATGGGGAAAGTGAAGATGAGGATAAGGGTTCAGTGATTGCTGAGAATGAAGCTGATATAGAGGATGCAGTGCTGGGTGAGGTTGATACAAGGTTCATGGCAAAGTTTGACGAGTCAGATCCCGAAAGTTAATATGAGAGTGACAATAAAATTCCAGAAGCTCCTTCCAGCGCCAGTTCTCCCTCAACTGCGTCTGAGTCTACTGCTGAGAAGGTACATCTCAATGACCCTCATATTTCTCCTAATCATATTATGAGTTTAGTTAATCATGTACGAATCTTAACTGCCAAAAACCAGAAACTGCAATCACAAAATCTCAATCTTAAAATGAACCAAGCCGTCTCATCTGAACACACAGTTAGTCTTAATCAACTTAAGGAAATAATCAGACATAAGGAAGATGAGTTAAGGCAAGTTCAAGAGCAGACTGAAAGAAAAGTCCATGACTTAAATGCTGCTAAGTTGAGTGCTGAAATCAATTTAAATCTGATTTTGGAAGAAAAATTGTCTTTGCACACAAAAGTGAATAATCTTGAAGAAGTTGTTAGAAAGAAACCCACAACTCATCATACTATTTTCAAAAGTTTAACACCAGGTACTAGAAATAAGTACAAGGGTTTAGGGTATGATGAAAGCGACTTCTTCACGAAAATCAATTGTACTCAACTATATCAAGCTGACAGAATGAATCAGGGCTTAACCGATAAGATGGTGTTTGTTGCTGCAGAGGAAGTCACACAAGAAGAAACATTCAAAAGGACAACCACAACGAAATGTCAACAAGAATTTAATTATGACTCACTGAATGCATCATATAAAAAAACAAATGAATCACATGTCAAAAACAAAACTGGTTTTCATTCCGAAAGTTTAATTTTTCAAATACCTGAGCAAACAATTACTTCCTATGAACCACGCGTGTATATTCCTCATATGGAATTAAAGAGTCGACAAGAAATTCTAGAAACAAATTGCATAATTAATAACAACATGCTTGAGATAGATAATCTAATTTTGCAAGAATAGTTATTCTTCACACAATCTTCCGCTGCTCATGTTCATAATTTTAACTCTAAATTTGTGAATCAACTACAAATTTAAAATGATGTTTTACTTAATCAAGTTCAAGAATTTTCTGAAGAAATGAAAAAGGCAAACATAAAAGTTAAGACTCACGAATTAACAATCGTTCGGTTATGTGAAAATTTGAAAAGAAAATTAAATGAATCAGCAAAATCAAATGTTTCTAATTTAGAAAATTTTGACTGTGCACCCATTCTTCTTCCTCATATCATTACTTATGAGATTGAGAAGCAAATGAGAGATGAGAAAATGGCATGGATTCTTAAAGAAAAGTATATTGGATGGAGTGTTAAAATTACTACTTGTCCCAAAGCTTGTAGAGAATTCGTAGCTCACAAATGTAATCAATTATGTGATTCAAACAGTATTAGAGAGTAAGGGTCAACATCAGGGAGCAAATCTTCAAAATCTACATCTTCTTCTCCTAAGTCATCAAACACTCTTAATAAATCTAACAAATCTTTTTCTCTTCCTTCTACACCAGATAAAAGAAATTGTGTTGCCAAACAAACAGTAAAGAAGACTGTGCAGAAGAAAGATGTTACACAGTTACCTGAGAAGAAAAGAAGTGAGGCCAAGAAACAGAAGAAACAAACTCATTCAAGAAAGCAGACTTTCTTTCCGTCCTTTTGTTTAATTCATCGAAAATTTTGTTTGTCTGATTGTAAAGCAGTCTTAAACTGGAAAGTAAAATCTGCTAATGTTTTAAATTATTAATCTACTGTTTCAAAACCACCAGTTGTTAAAGATGAAATTTTGTGTGCAAGTGTTGGTTGTGTTGAGGGTCACTGTATCAATGAATGCTCATATCATCAAGAACGACTTCTGAGAGGATACAAATCCGTTCCAAATTGGAGGAATCCTAAAGAGGATATGATCTTTACTTGGTTTGTTAATCGTAAGGGTTACATTATCCATCAATGGATTAAGAAAAATGAACTCAGATCTTTTCTACGCAAATATGCCCATCGGAGGTTACCAATGCTGTTTGGTCAATGGGAACAACATCTTGAGGAGATGCGCATGGTAGCTGAGTCTGAGAGAATAACTCAAATTCAAAAGACTGAAGTGGAGAAACTCAATCGTTCACTGAGACAAACATTTTTTAGTAAATCCAAACCAGTTTTTTCATCTTCTCAATCCTTGAAGCATAACAACAAACCAGTACCACAACGAGTTCACAACACTGTTCATCTTGTCAACGGTCATGTGCCATGATCACACCGCATTGTTAACAAAAGAGAAAACAACAAATTAGTTCTTCAAACCAAATTTGTTGTCCATAAAAATAACAAACCAATCACAACCCCTCAACAAAAATGGCAACATAAGAAGTGGCAGATAAAACAACAAAAGAAATCTGAATCTTTGATTGTTAATCCTGTTATTTCTTCTGCTTCTATCCCTAACATACCTCATCCCTTTTCACAATGGGTAAGGTATTCATTCCTTGTTTACATGTGCAGAAAAGTAATCTCTGGTAGATGGACTCTGGGTGCACCAGGCATATGACTAGAGATAAGGGTATTCTCAAATAGTTCGTGGACAAATATTCTGGAAATGTCAAGTTTGGGAATGACCAGGTAGCACCAATCCTCGGCCACGGAGTTTTGGAAACAGGGAATGTTAGGATTGAAAAGGTATCTTATGTAGAGGGGCTTGGTCACAATCTATTCTCAATTGACCAGTTCTGTGATAAGGGTATGGAGGTTCTGTTCAAAAGAAAATAATGCTCTTTCCGAACTGAATAAGGGAAAGAAATTTTGGGAGGCAACAGAAAGTCAAATCTTTACACTATCGACTTATCTGGGAAAGCATTAAGTTCATCTGTTTGTCTGCTTTCAAAAGCTGCTTCAGATTTGAACTGGTCATGGCATAGGAAACTGTCCCATCTTAATTTCAAAAACATCAACAAGCTGGTAAACGGGAATCTCGTCAGAGGTCTTCCGAAATTGAAATTCGAAAAAGAGCATCTGTGTAAGGATTGTGAGCTGGGGAAATCAAAATGAGTACCTCATAAAGTGGTTCAAGTTTCAACAACATCAGCTCCTCTCCAACTGATACATATGGATCTCTGTGGACCTCTAAAGGTTCAGTTCAGAAATGCTAAAAGATACATACTGGTGATGGTGGATGACTACTCTCGCTATACATGGGTTCGGTTTGTAAGCCACAAGTCTAAAGTGCCACAGCAAAACATTCTATTTCTGACTAAACACAAGAAACAGCAAGGTCAACCTGTGAAAGCGATACGCACTTACAATGGCACAGAATTCAAGAATAGAACTCTGGATTCTTATCTTGATTCTGAAGGAATATCACATCAGTTTTCAGCAGATTACACTCCGGAACAAAATGGAGCTGTTTAGAGAAAGAATAGAACACTGATTGAAGCTGCGAGAACAATGTTACATTATTCAAAGTTGTGACCATAATACTAGGCTGAGACTGTCAATACTGCTTGCTACACTCAAAATAGATTTTTAATTCATCGTCGTTTCAATAAAACTCCTTATGAGTTATGTAATGGAATAGTTCCTAATATCAAAATACTTTCATGTATTTGGTAATAGGTGCTTTGTTCTGAATGAATCGGATAAACTATCTAAGTTTGATCCAAAAGCTGATGAGGGGATCTTTTTGGGGTATTCAACAGATAAAAAGGCTTTTCATATTCTAAATCGGAGAACTAATGCTGTTGTCGAAAGTATAAATGTGACATTTGATGATTTAGTAAACTTAAACTCTTTGACAGCCAAACCCTTGACTCATAAAAATCCTGTTTACCAATCTAATAAATCTGATAATCAGCACAATCAGAATGAAGATATAATTTTGGATTTTATGTTTGAATTTTTCAACACTAATGTGTCTTCCTCTGACAATGTGACCAGGATTGACCAAGTACAACCACAACTAGAAGAATCAATTACCCTAACAACTCCTACTATTAAACATGACACTGATCCGGAGAATTCCGAGTCTAAAGCTACAATAAGTACTTTTCTTAAACAATGAACTTCTCCTCCTGTAGCAACAAAAGATACAGTAAATCCGTTTGCTGAACCAGAAATGGTTAATCCATTTGCAACGGATGCTCAACTAGTGGACAGTCAATCCCCCGAGCCTCTCTGGCTAAGAAATCATCCCGATACTTAAGTAATAGGGAGTTTGAACGCCGGTGTTCGAACTCACTCCGCAACTGTCAATGAATGTCAAAATCTTAATTTTTTGAGCATGCTAGAGCCAACACGGGTATCTGAAGCTTTATAAGATCCAGACTGGATTCTTGCTATGCAAGACGAGCTGAATCAGTTCGAACATTTGAAATTCTGACGACTAGTACACAAACCTGAAGATAAATTCATTGTGGGTACTAAATGGATCTTCAAAAACAAGAAAGACTCTGATGGAGTAGTTATACGCAACAAGGAATGGCTAGTGGCAAAGGGGTATAACCAACAAGAGGGAATTGATTATGTTGAAACCTTTGCCCCAGTAGCGCGTCTGGAAGCTATCAGATTATTCCTGGCCTATGCTGCACACAAGAACTTCATGGTTTACCAAATGGATGTTAAAATTGCTTCTCTCAACGGTAAACTCAAGGAGGAAGTCTACGTTGGCCAACCTGAAGGTTTCGTGGATCCCAAACGCCCACAGCATGTATATCTACTTGACAAAACACTGTATGGATTAAAACAAGCCCCGAGAGGTTGGTATGATGAGCTGTAAGATTAGTTGTTCAGCAAGGGCTATACAAAAGGGACCACAGACACAATACTCTTCAAAAAGCAGATCGGTTCAGATCATATTCTTGTACATATTTATGTAGATGACATTATCTATGGCTCAACTAGTCCAAAGTACAGTGATGATTTCGCAAATACCATGAAACAGAGGTTTGAAATGAGCATAATGGGGGAAGTTAACCTTTTCCTTCGATTGCAAATTTCTCAATTTTACCATGGGATATTTATAAATCAGTCAAAATATATAAAGGATTTATTAAAACGATTTGACATGACTGATTGTTCCTCAATTTCAACTCCCATGGGAATTAAAACAAAACTGTTTGCGGAACCTGATGGTAAATCAGTTGATTTAAAAACTTTTCAAGGTATGATCGGATCCCTATTGTACTTAACTGCTAGTAGACCAGACATAATGTTTGCTACTTGTCTCTGTGCCAGATTTCAGGCAAATCCTAAAGAATCTCATTTGTTGGCAGTTAAAAGAATATTAAGATATCTTAAGGGTACTCCAAATTTAGGTTTGTGGTATCCTAGAGATTCTGATTTTGAGCTAATTGGATATTCGGATTCTGACTATGCACGGTGCATGCTTGACAGAAAAAGTACATCCGGTAGTGCACATTTTCTAGGAGACAGACTAGTATGCTTGGCGTCAAAGAAGCAAAACTGCGTGTTAACTTCCACTGCGGAGGCTGAATATGTTGCTGCTTCTAGCTACTGCTCTCAAAGTCTGTGGATTCACACACAACTGTCGGATTTTGGACTGGACTATTCTCACATACCACTGATGTGTGATTCCGAGAGTGACATCGCAATTTAACGCAATCCCGTGCATCATTCTAAGACGAAACATATTGACATTCGGTATAACTTTTTAAAAGATTATGTTGAAAAAGGATTGATAGAATTAAAGTATGTTAACACTGAAAATCAACTCGCTGACATTTTCACCAAACCGTTGGATGAATATCGTTTTGATACTCTAGTTTCAAAATTGGGCATGTTGAATTTGAGTATTTAACTGTACTTCAACTCTTCCAATAAAAATCTCCAAAGATAGGTACTTGAGTTCAGGGGGAGCTAATACTGATTTAACAAGTTATGAACTTCTGAAGGTTCATACTTGTAGGGGGAGAGTTATATTACTTGTTTTATTTCTCTTATTTTATGTGTCTTGATAATTTCTGAAAATCTCAAAATCTTATTTTAGGGTTTTTTTTATGTTTTCTTTGTCTTTGCTATATTCAAAAATGGTCATGAGAGAAAAAGTCCAATATTTTCACAAGTTAAAATTCAATAGGAATTGCCAAAACCGAGTCTTTTTGGTCGGAATCTGACTCATTTCAGAAGGAGTTCATTATTCCAAGTTTTTTAGTCAGAATCCGACTAACTTTAGTATGAATTCATCTTTCTGCACACTTTAGTCGGAATCCGTGACACACGTGTTTAAAAGGTAAAGCATTCAGAATTTTGACTTGCACTCAGAATTTTGACTTTTACTCGGATTTCCTTTTCCATTCCCTCTCACCACGACTTTTAATCTCATCACTGTGGGATCATCAACTGTGTACTGATTGCTATGATTTTCTGTGCTTTAGATCTATACCCTTGTGCGAATTCAAAGGTACAATTCTTTTCCTCTACTTTATCGATATATTGAATGTATTTAATCCTCTGTTCGTGAAAAAAAACCTAACTATCGAGAAGCTCTTTATTAATTTTGTGCGTATATGATGATAAATACTCTGTTAATACTTATTAGATGCTTAGGGGTAATGATTGCCATGCTTAGTATCAGTTCTAATGGCTTACATCCATTTTTAATCATGTCTAGATCATCTGTTTTTTATTTTTGAATACTGTGTGGGTTTTCGGGTTGTAGATCTACAAATTGAACTGCTTAGTGTTCTTGAAAGGGGGTAGTTTGTTTGTTAAATATGCTTAAAATGATAATACGACCACTCGGTTGTGATTTGCAATGTCAAAATTATACTTTGAAAAATTGTGATTGAATCTGACATGAACTGATGAATGAGTCGGAATTGAGAATTCCGACTGTTTTTGAAACCCTTGAAAATATCACTTCACTCGGAATCCGACTAAGAGTTCATTTTACTCGGAAACCTTACACAAGGAATTCCACTCTTTTTACTCGGAATCCGAGTTCACTCGGAATACATACAACACTCAATTCACTCGGAATGTCCAATTACAAGGAATTCCAAAGTTCACTCGGAATGTCCAATCACTTGGAATTCATGTTGGATTTGTGGTCGGATTTCAAATTTTTAATCGTAATTGAACACTTCTATCACTCAGAATAAACGTACTCGGAATTTAGCCTAAGTTTTAGTCAGAATCCTCAATTCCGACTAAACACATAGTCATTTTTTAAAATTTTCAAAACTTTAAAATTTTAAAATTTTTTTCAACAAGAAAGGGACAGTCAAATATGATCTTATCTGTTGAACATCTGATAACTAACTAAGGACTTTAATTATGACTTATTGCAGATGGCTAACCCTGACAACCCTCCACAATTTGTTCCTTCTAAACAATTGTTTCCCTCTGCTAATTACCTTCCCTCTCTCTTAAACAATCACTACTTTGAGTCCATCACAACCTCTACCCAATTCCCTATCATTTCTGACCTCATTGCATCTCATCCATTAAACTACCTTTTTTCATCTAACCCTACTGATGATGATGAAGAACCTCACATCCTCGAGGTCTATGTACAACAACTCTGGAGTTCCATGCATAACATAGTTACTGATGAGGGCCAAGATCAAATTGCTGGCCAGATTGAAAATCTTGAATTCTCATTTGATACTGATCAATTGAGGAGAATGCTAAGACTGCCAGCTGCAGCGGGTACCTATACTCACCAGAAACAGTTTTATCCGATACCATCTGGAAAGGACATTTATCCATATGTGACTGATCTAGGCTTCAATGATGTTTTAACAAAGAATGCACATTTTAAGAGATCTAACTTGGTTCCGATCTCGCAGACGTTGTATGCAATAATCAACAGATGCCTCACAAGTGTTTCAAGAGGGGTTGATGGTGGAAGTAAAAGTGCTTTTCAACTACTGGTTGCCATGGTTAAACATTGGCACGTAGACTACGCGTCCATTATTTTTCAAGATATGCAAAAGGTGGTTCATCAGAAACAGATTTCTCTTCTAGCAAAGAAGTTTCTACCATATCCTCGGTTCTTATCCATGATTGTGCAGAGTATCATGCTGGAATACCCCAATGAGATTAATCTGAGGGATAATGATCTTAAACCTACCATATATGTGACGCAAAAGCTTTATAAGATTGATACAAATTCTACACTCCAGGCTTATGTTATGCCTGTTGAGCTGGTCATGTTAATGGATCTCGATGATCTAACAGTTCAGGCATATGTGCGTGAGAATAATATAGTCCTTCCGAATCGACAAGAACCTGTGGATCCTACCCAAACAACATTAGAACCTGAGGGATTAGAGGATAGTTCTCAATCAACTTCGGGTGACACTGACGGGGATGAGCAGAGAGAAAATTCCGAGAGGGGTAGTGAAGGGGATGAGGGTGATGTGGGTATAGGAGAGGGAGAAAAGGATGATGATATGCCGATAGGAAAATTCTTAGAAAATTCTCAATCTCTGAAACAATCAGATCAGGGTGATAATGAGGAAACACATGTGTATACTCATGATGACATGTTTGATATTGATTTTGATGTAGAAGATGAAGAGAGATTAAAAGAAAATGAGAATGTGAGTGGGAGAAAATAAAATGAGAGTGCTGAGAGATCTCTAGCCACAGATAGCGGGGACACCACATCTGCCATCAGGTCTGACAGGGTCAGTCCTGGTGTTGAACAAGTCTCTGGCATCCCAGCAGAGCATGCACTCAGCCCACGAAGCCACTCTGTTTCCTCTCAACAGGAAATTGTTTCATTTGATCACGGGGATAAAGCACATAATCTATCGAAGTCTCTTTCTGAGACAGTAGATATTGAAAAAGGGGCCACTTCTCCCCAGGCACCCGACGTTCATCTTGATATGCACATTGATGACTAATTCATTTTTCAATCAGATGACACGTTCGTATCACCAAGTGGTGTTATCTCCAAAGAACCTCCCGGAACATCTATAGAAGGCACTACTGACAGTGTTCATTAAGGATTAGACGGAAATCCAACCACAATCAACACTGATCCAGCTGTGAACGTGGGTGGCTCTACTTCTGGAAGATTTGTTCCTCCAGTTGTTAAAGTGTTAACGGGTAATATAAGTGATCCCGGTCTTGTTACACCTTCGGTTGCCTCAGAATTTATTTCTAAGGCTGACCTTACTGCTGCACTTACTGAAGTTAACACTAAAATGGATAAGATACATCAAGCTCTTAATTCCAAAGTAGATGCTTTAAATGAATAGGTGTTGGCTACTAATTCTACTCTTGCTGAGATACAGAAGGAGAATGCCTCAATACATGAAAAGCTTGATCGTCTACTGGCAACACAGGGTCCGGATGTGAGCATTGATGAGCTTAAATCACAATTATATGTAAAGCTGATGGCATGACCAGAAAACAATGAGGAAGATGTCACTTTACTTGATTTGGTTCATAATGAATATAAAAAGTCTGATTTTGAGAGCTTCAAAAAGGAGATGAAGGATAGCATTGTTGCATTTGGGGTTGCCTTTCATAAAAGGATGGATGCCATTGATCCAATACAGGATGTTGGTGCCGATCCACTTGTTCAGGGGGAGAATCTTAATGAGGAGGAGGAGGCTGATCTTAATGCTGCATTGAAAGCCTCTCTTGAATCATGTCAGGCACAAGGGACGAAACGAAAACATAATGACCGGGATCCTGATCCAGATCATTCTGAGGGGGAGAACCGTACAGCTATTGTGCCTATCACTTCTCTGCTAGCAAAAATACCTACTACTTCTTCTTCTCAAAGCAAAGAACCAACACCAAAAAGAGGAAGAGGAAAGGGAAAAGGAAAAGAGAAAATGGCTTTAATAGATGAAGAAGAAGAGGATATAGATAGACAGGTGGATGATACATTTGACTTCCTGACTGGTACAGATTCAGATTTTAATTATTACGGGCCATTTGTATCAGAAGCTGGTTAACATGAAAAGGAACTAACTCTTCAACAACAAATCAACAAAATAAAATAAACAAAAATGGTAACAACACCAAGGGTTGAAGAGCCTGAGGTAGATGAAGCTCCAACTCGTCAGAAGTTCGACAGTACAAGTGTTTTAAGGTTGAACAAAGAAGTGGCTGACTTATTTCCTTCAACTCCGGGCAAATTTAGAAAAACTCCAAGAGATTTGTTGAGGGAACAAGATAAACTGGAAAGGTTAAGAATGATGAAGAGGGGTGCTGAATGGAAAATACCTAAAGGATACAATCCAGATCTAATCTTAACTACAGGCATGAGAGATGTCAGAAAAAGAGCTTTGTTGACCATAAAGGCCTTGAACAAGACTAATAGAAATTGGAAAGCTTCTGATGTTGCTGTTAACTTTCTGGAAGAAAAGATTCAGGGTATTTACACAGATTAACTACAACATCACTTACCTGTTAACCTGATGGGAGTCACATATGTCACTGAAGCTGGTAAAAGGTTGTAATTGAACTGGCATGGGCTCTCAAGGATAGAAGTAGCATCAAAGTGTCCGATAATCAAAGTCAAGTGCGCTTTTAGTAAAATTTTCAATGTAATCTGGGTGTACTTTCATGTTCAAAGATCAGATCAGAAAAACTATGGATTAAGTCAAGTGGACTTGAAGCACCTCAGTTTTGCTGACGTTGAATACATACAGGAAGTACCTGAAGCTAAGAAAGATAGTTCTCGGGCAAACTATGCGGGCTATATGATCGTGTTGAACTTTATGAAGCAAAGAATCAGACTTGCTGAAAGAACTGATCTCTAACTTGGTACAGAGGCAGATAAATCAAAGATTAATGTATTGAAGCGAAACACCTCTCGTCCTAGAATTGACGAGCTTGAAATGTATCAAACTATTTGGAAGGATGATCAGAATGGTGAGAAAGATGATGGTATATTCTTATTCAACAGTCATAAGGAGAAGTTCTTCCTGAGGATCAACGAACTAAATGCCTATTCAGATGGATCACTCAGAGTCTGGATTATCAACATCAGAGAGCACAGCTTAAGTCTCAAGGATGACTTTGATCAATCTTCAAGAGTAAGCCAAACTGAGGTTATAGAGAAGATAGAAGAGAAAATGCAAGCAAGGGCCACTCTCCGTAGATGGTAAAGAATCCTAGGTGAACGAAACTTTGTCTAGATCCAATCAAGGGGGAGATTGTTAGATCTATATTAGTGATTAGATCTTGACAATATTATTGTAATAGAATATGAATTTTAGGGTTAAAGTATAAATACCTTGTAACCTTGTCTTTCATTGTAACTTTTGGCATATTAAATAGACTACACACACTTAAAGGTGTTTTTGCCCTAATTCTCTCAAAGTTCATACTATAATCTACTCATTCTTGCCTTTCAATTGGTATCAATTGAGGAGAATGCTAAGACTGTCAGCTGCAGCGGGTACCTACACTCAAATGCAACAGTTTGATCTGATAATATCTGGCAAGAACATTTATCCAAATGTCTAATCTGGGTTTCAATGGTGTTTTAACAAAGAATGCACATTTCAAGAGATCTAACTTGTTTTTGATCTGGCAGACATTGTATGCAACAATCAACAGATGCCTCACAAGTGTTTCAAGAGGGGTTGACGGTGGAAGTACAAGTGCTTTTCAAATACTGGTTGCCATGGGTAAACATTGGCACGTAGACTACGCGTCCATTATTTTTCAAGATCTGCAAAAGGTGGTTCATCAGAAACAGATTCCACTTCTAGCAAATATGTTTCTACCATATCCTCAGTTCTTATCCATGATTGTGTAGAGTATCATGCTGGAATACCCAAATGAGATTAATCTGAGGGATAATGATCCTAAACCTACCATATATGTGATGCAAAAGCTTTATAAGATTGATACAAATTCTACACTCCAGGCTTATGTTATGCCTGTTGAGCTGGTCATGTTAATGGATCTCGATGATCTAACAGTTCGGGCATATGTGCGTGAGAATAATATAGTTTTTCCGGATCGAGAAGAACCTGTTGATTCTACCCAAAGACCATTAGAACCTGAGGGATTAGAGGATAGTGCTCAGTCGTCTTCGGGTGACACTGACGGGGATGAGCAGAGAGAAAATTCCGAGAGGGGTAGTGAAGGGGATGTGGGTGATGTGAGTATAGGAGAGGGAGAAGAGGATGATGATATGCCGATAGGAAAATTCTTAGAAAATTCTCAATCTCTGAAACAATCAGATCAGGGTGATAATCAGGAAACACATGTGTATACTCATGATGACATGTTTAATGTTGATTTTGATGTAGAAGAAGAAGAGAGATTAAAAGAAAATGAGAATGAAAGTGGGAGAAAAGAAAATGAGAGTGCTGAGAGTTCTCCAGAGACAGATAGCCAGGACACCACATCTGCCATCAGGTCTGACAGGGTCAGTCCTGGTGTTGAACAAGTCTCTGGCATCCCAGCAGAGTATGCACTCACCCCACCAATCCACTCAGTTTCCTCTCAACAGGAAATTGTTTCATTTGATCACGGGATAAAGCACACAATCTATCGAAGTCTCCTTCTAAGACAGTAGATATTGAAAAAGGGGCCACTTCTCCCCAAGCACCCGACGTTCATCTTGATATTCACATTGATGACTAATTCATTTTTCAATCAGATGACACGTTCTTATCACCAAGTGGTGTTCTCTCCAAAGAACCTACCGGGACATCTATAGAAGGCACTACTGATAGTGTTCTTCAAGGATTAAATGGAAATCCCACCACAATAAACACTAATCCAACTGGGAACGTGGGTGGCTATACTTCTGTAAGATTTGTTCCTCTAGTTGTTAAAGTCTTAATGGGTAATCTAAGTGATCCCGGTCTTGTTACACCTTCGGTTGCCTCAGAATTTATTTCTAAGGCTAACCTTATTGCTGCACTTACTGAAGTTAACACTAAAATGGATAAGATACATCAAGCTCTTAGTTCCAAAGTAGATGCTTTAAATGAACAGGTGTTAGCTACTAATTCTACTCTTGCTGAGATACAGAAGGAGAATGCCTCAATACATGAAAAGCTTGATCGTCTACTGGCAAAGCAGGGTCCGGATGTGAGCATTGATGAGCTTAAATCACAATTATATGTAAAGTTGATGGCACGACTGGACAACAATGAGGAAGATGTCACTTTACTTGATTTGGTTCGTAATGAATATAAAAAGTCTGATTTTGAGAGCTTCAAAAAGGAGATGAAGGATAGCATCGCTGCGTTTGGGGTTGCCTTCCATAAAAGGATGGATGCCATTGATCCAATACAGGATGTTGGTGCCGAGCCACTTGTTCAGGGGAGAATCTTAATGAGGAGGAGGAGGCTGATCTTAATGCTTCATTGAAAGCCTCTCTTAAATCATGTCAGGCACAAGGGACGAAACGAAAACATAATGACCGGGATCCTGATCCAGATCATTCTGAGGGGGAGAACCGTACAGCTAATGTGCCTATCACTTCTCTGCTAGCAAAAATACCTACCGCTTCTTCTTCTCAAAGCAAAGATCCAACACCAAAGAGAGGAAGAGGAAAGGGAAAAGGAAAAGAGAAAATGGCTTTAATAGATGAAGAATAAGCGTATATAGATAGACAGGTGGATGATACATTTGACTTCCTGACTGGTACAGATTCAGATTTTAATGATTACGGGTCATTTATATCAGAAGCTGGTGAACATGAAAAGGAACTAACTCTTCATCAATAAATCAACAAAATAAAAGAAACAAAAACGGTAACAACACCAAGGGTTGAAGAGCCTGAGGTAGATGAAGCTCCAACTCGTGAGAAGTTCGACATTACAAGTGTTTTAAGGTTGAACAAAGAAGTGGCTGACTTATTTCCTCCAACTTCGGGCGAATTTAGAAAAACTCCAAGAGATTTGTTGAGGGAACAAGATAAACTAGAAAGGTTAAGAAAGATGAAGAGGGGTGCTGAATGGAAAATATGTAAAGGTTACAATCCAGATCCAATCTTAACTACAGGCATGAGAGATGTCAAAAAAAGAGCTGTGTTGACCATAAAGGCCTTGAACAAGACTAATAGAAATTGGAAAGCTTCTTATGTTGTTGTTGCCTTTCTGGAAGAAATGATTCAGGGTATTTACACAGATCAACTAGAAGATTAATTACCTATTAATCTGATGGGAGTCACAGATGTCACTGAAGCTGGTAAAAGGTTGTTATTGAACTTGCATGGGCTCTCAAGGAAAGAAGTAGCATCAAAGTTTCCGATAATCAAAGTCAAGTGCGCTTTTAGCAAAATTCTCAATGTAATCTGGGTGTACTTTCATGTTCAAATATTAGATCAGAAAAACTATGGATTCAGCCAAGTGGAATTGAAGTACCTCAGTTTTGCTGACGTTGAAAACATACAGGTAGTACTTGAAGCTAAGAAAGATAGTTCTCGGGCAAACTATGCGGGCTATATGATCGTGTTGAACTTTATGAAGCAAAGAATCAGACTTGCTGAAAGAACTGATCTCCAGCTTGGTGCAGAGGTAGATAAAGCAAAGATTAATGTATTGAATCCAAACACCTCTCATCCTAGAATTGACGAGCTTGAAATGTATCAAACTATTTGGAAGGATGATCAGACTGGTGAGACAGATGATGGTATAGTTTTATTCAACAGTCATAAGGAGAAGTTCTTCCTGAGGATCAACGAACTAAATGCCTATTCAGATGGATCACTCAGAGTCTGGATTATCATGATCAGAGAGCACAACTTCAGTCTCAAGGATGACTTTGATCAATCTTCAAGAGTAAGCCTAACTGAGGTTATAGAGAAGAAAGAAGAGAAAATGCAAGAAAGGGCCACTCTCCTTAGATGGCAAAGAATCCTAGGTGAACGAAACTTTGTCTAGATCCAATCAAGGGGGAGATTGTTAGATCTGTATTAGTGATTAGATCTAGACAATATTATTGTAATAAAATATGCATTTTAGGGTTAAAGTATAAATACCTTATAACCTTGTCTTTCATTGTAACTTTTAGCATATTAAATAGAATACACACACTTAAAGATGTTTTTGCCCTAATTCTCTCAAAGTTTATACTATAATCTACTCATTCTTGCCTTTCAAAAGTAAATCAAACCACAATCGAATTCTTTGCTTATCATTAATAAGAAGATTATTACAAACTCTATCAAGTAAGAAACTCTTAATATGTAAACACCTAATCAAAATCTCTCAATCTCTCAAACTTAGCTATCTATAATCAACTTATGATTATAGATACTGATGACTCTCTAAACAAGATTTACACAGATTGATAACTTACCAAATTCACAACCAATGTGAATATTCGAACACACGAATAGCTTGGCCATCTATGAGTGTCTTGATCACGTTTACCTGACAAATAGTGATTCAAGAATCGTAACACATACGGTTGAGGTAAGGTATTTGGCTCTGCAACACTTAGTTGTATTCGTTTAAGATAACTTTCTGAGTCGTACCTCTAAACTTATCAGGAGATAAGTATTTATAATCATGTGCCTACGTAATCTAACAAACTAATACTTAGCCTATTTTGCTAACTAACTATCGGATAACCCGGAATCTTGAATTTTGAATCTTTAATCTTCAATCTTGATTCCGTAATCTTCTTATCCTTGCCGAAGATTTAAAGAGATAAAGATAAATTTAAAACAAATTTAAATTATCTTAAACTGACTTTTTACTCGGACTGAATTACTCAGCTTGAAAAACATCAAGCTGAGTTCTTCGAGAACACACTCGAAAACAAACAAGGACTAACATGTATATTTATTAACTCATGATTAGAAGTCCAAAGAGTTAACTAAAACATATTTAGCAACTCTATTGAGCTGACTCAGTATACACGCTGAGTCGCTTAGCTTGAAACTCATCAAGCTGAAACTCAATATATATATCTTAGGTGACACACACAGCTTATCAAACACAGTGATAATCTTACTAAGATATAGTCTAAGATGATCTAACATAGTTACTCAGTCTGAATAACTATGAGTGTTCAGTCTGACTAAGCTTCATAATTCTATTTAAGTTATATGCAGAACACATCTTACAAACCTAACTTTGTCTCATCAAATCTAAACTGATGAGATCATTTTTCTAACAGTGTACTTCTTGCCACTTAGGCTTCGAGTATTTATGGGTCCAAACAGATCTATATACAACATATGCAATGGGTCTGTTATTGAAAAATTTTGCTTTGATTTAAATGACCCTTTGTGATGTTTCCCTTGTTCACAAACTGAGCAAAATTTGTCTTTGACAAATGTGATCTTTGACAATCCATATACTACTCTTTGTTGGATAGCATATTTATATTCTTGAAATTTAAATGTGACAACCTTTTATGCCACAACCAACTCAACTTAGGAACGTATTGGGAATATAAGCAAGTTTCAGTATTGGGATAAGCAGAATTGAGATCAAGTAGATACATATATCTTTCTCTCTTTGCTATTAACACTGCCTTACCCTTTGAATTGTATATTGTTCCTGCTTTCTTCCTAAAACTAACAACATTGTCTTCATCACATAATTGACTGATACTTATCAGATTGTGTTTAAGACCTTTAACATACGTAACCTTCTGGGAAGTCACCATGCCAACATGCATTTTCGCATATCCTTTAGTTCTTCCATGGGAGTTATCACAAAGTGTTACTTTAGGACCTTCATCTTCTTGGAATTCACTTAGAAGTCCTTTCCACCCTGTCATGTGTTAGAATATGCCCACTGATGCACGTACACCATTTGGAATCACTACCGATGATGTATGGGCCTATTGGGTCATACACCAGGGTCAAATCTGACAACAACTTAAGTAAAGGGATCAAAATCTGACAAAAGAGAAAAATTGACTTCGCAGGCCGCGTTAGCGCCGCTAACTATTAGGTATTAGCGCCGCTAAGTCCTAGAGGTTAGCGCCGCTACGGCTGCATGGGCTTTGTGTCATGTCAGCTGACAAGCCGCGTTAGCGCCGCTAACTTTTATAAGTTAGCGCCGCTAAGTCTTGGATAGCGCCGCTAAGTCCAAACGGCACCCTTTTGTCATATCACCTTAAAGTTGGCCAATGCATGATAGGTTGCGTGTGTAACTCTCTTGGCCGGCTGTGGGAGTCTAGAAGACGTCCTGAGGTTTATAAAATGGACTTAACTCTCTCATTTGTTTTCTTCTTGGCAATACACACACTTGAGAGAACTCTTTAGTGCTTATATAGACTTAGTGAGTTCAAGAGAGTTTTTGGTTCTAGAGATTGATCCTTGCTCGTGGGTTGTTGTTCTCCTACTGATTTTCTACCGTGAAGAATCAAAGGGAGCTTGCTAGCTCAAGAGATTTGGCGTGTTGCCGGGGTATCCACTCGATAGTCAATTCGTTCTAGCCACAAGGAGCAACCACATCATCTTCATCAATTCTCTGGAGCTAAGGAGCTGGTATAACCTCCTTTACTCTCTGTCTTTGTTGCATTTCGTTTCATAGAGAATGATCCTTGTTTGGGGTTTTTACGTTTTATGCTTTACATGCTTGTACTTTGGGCCTTTTATGTTGTACCTTTGTTTCCACTGCGTGCCCTGATAACCCCAACAGTGGTATCAGAGCCACCTCTATGATTGTTATGCACTTGGTGGCTTTGAAAACCCGAAATCAAAATTGTTTGTTTTCTGTCGAACAGGGTTAGCGGCGCTAACGTTGAGTTAGGGTTTAGCGCTAACTAGTTTTAGATAGCGGCGCTATCGTCGCTGGTCAGTTTTTGTTCAAATTTAAAAACAGTTTTTGGTCTCGGGTTTTTAGCCATGTTTTGAGCTTCTGGAAAATTTAATCTTGTTATTTTGATGTTTAAATTCCAGTAGCATGTATGTATGTTTGGTTGTATGTGAAGATGTTAGTTGGTAACCTTGCCTAGACCCTTTGGTTGTTTTGTGTGTTTGGATGCAAATTTGGTTGTATTATTATTCTTATGATAAATTTGTAATAATAATGTGGCTTGCATGCCATTTCATTCATCCATGTAATTGTAATAGATAAATAGGTATTTTATGGCTTGTATGCCATTTTATTCTATTGTATGTATTTTATGATGGATGATGAACACACAAGATGGGTCAAAGGAGATGGAGCTAGGAGCCCATGAAGCCCACGATGGAGTCCAATGGAGATGGCGGGATTAGTGGGAGCTCGCATCGAAGATTTTGTACCTAGAATTGATCAAGTTCTTCCCGTTCGGCTCATGGGAAGAACGCATAGGTTTTTATGGCAAGGGTTACCAATTTTAATATTTTATGCGTGTGATGTGATTTTGTATGCATGGATTGTGTAGGATTCGCATGCTAGATAATTTTTTCAAAAATTAACAAAATCAAAAGAGATTTGATAAAAATGGTTTACAACTCTCTCGCGCGCTCACATACAAGATTAACCCACCTAGTGAAAATAGGCTTTTGTCACTTGCATGTTAATCTAAAACCAAACCGGAAACAAAAGCCCGTCTTTCCACGAAACGTAAATAATGCACCATCCGTAAGATGATACCACCCGAATCTAGTCTTATGGGTTTTGGTTGTCGAGCTTAGCACGAGCCAACTCCCATAAAACTGTGTGGAAGGTGAGTGTGGAAATTCACAATTTTGGTTGTCGAGCTTAGCACGAGCCAACTTTGGTGAATTTGTCACCGTATGTCTTGACGGACTATTTGCAATTTTGGATTTGAAATCTTGGTTAGTTGTCGAGCTTAGCACGAGCTAACCAAAATTTCAAGATTCAAAATTGGTGCAAGAAGGGATCAAACATGCCAAACGACCATTGGATGTCGTAGGATCCCGCAAGGCGCTAAGGATTGCAATAGAGATTGCAATTGGCAAAATGGTTGCCGACCTAAATAATTTTATCGTGTGATCCGCGGTAACCCCGTCACATGGTGGGATGAAATACGGTTCTTAGCCTTGTTAAAGTTAATTGTTTATGGGTAAATTAATTTAACAAGATATTGCATATCTATAACAAACTAATTTAAGTCTACTTTGCAATTTTAGATGGCATCAACAAGCGCAAACACCACCACCACCAACGTTTCTCTTAGAGTTTTCCTTGAAAAGGAGAAGCTCAATGGGAGCAACTTCATGGATTGGTATAGGCAACTCAAACTTGTCCTACGCTATGAAGGGAAGATGCACACCATAGAGGAACCCTTACCCGAGGCACCTCCAAGCGGTGCAACTAGGGCAATCCGAGAGGCATATGAAAAACTCCTCAAGGAGACTGAGGAGATTACATGCCTCATGTTGAGCACCATGAGTACCGATTTGCAAAAGCAAATGGACCACTTAAGTGCTCACGACTTGATCGTGCAGCTGCGGGATATGTTCCAGCAGCAAGCGAGGCAAGAGAGGTATGAATGCTTCAAGTCGGCCCTCGCTTGCAAGCTTCAAGATGGAGGGAACGTGAGTGCTCATATTTTGCGTATGAAAGCAAACATTGAGCGGATGGAGAAGCTAGGATTTACCATCGGGAGGGAGATGGCGGTCGATTTGATCCTCCAATCCCTGCCCAGTGCATATGACCAATTCACTATGAGTTATCATATGCATAGCATGGATAAATCCTTGATGGAGTTGCATGGTATGCTCAAGACTGCCGAAGCGAGCATGACCAAGAGCAAGCCATCCTCCTCCTCCACTCCCGTTCTTGCCATCCGGGAAGGCCGCATAACCAAAAGGAAGGCCGCCCCTTCCAAGAAAAGGAAGGGTAAGGGAAAGGTTGGTGCAACCAAGCCTGCCCCGGCCTCCGAGGGTAAGGGTAAGGGGAAGACTACCCAAGCCAAGACTCCGGAGGATACGGAGTGCTTCTTTTGTGGGGGCAAGGGCCACTACCGCTGAAGCTGCCCCAAGTACTTGGAGGGACTCAATAAGCTCAAGGCAATGAGCATATCGGGCCCGGAAACTTCAGGTACGTTCATGATAGAACTTCACCATACTTCTACTTCTAGAGGCTGGGTTTTAGATACTGGCTGTGGCACTCACATATGTAATATGGTGCAGGTGCTAAGGGCAAGTAGGAGCTTGGAGAAGGGAGAACTAGATCTTGTGATGGGAAACTCCGAGATTGTCCCGGTGGAAGCTCAAGGAAGTGTGGAGCTTTCATTCAAGACTAGTTATTCTATTTTATTGAAAAATGTCTGCTATTCGCCCTATGTGGCTAGAAACATTATATCACTTCATGCATTGTATGACGATGGTTACAAATTTTATTTTGATGATGATACTATTATATGCTTTAAAGATAACATTGTTTATTTTAAAGCTTTACCATGTCATGGCATTTATGAAGCAACTGCATACATTAATTCAACAAAGTCTATCATGAACATTGATTCTAGTTCCAAAGATGGTTTGGATAAGTATTCCTTATGGCATGGTCGTCTTGGCCACATAAACAAGACTCGCATCACCAAGCTTCAAGTGGATGGAATCTTGGAGACATTTGACCAAGGGTCGAATGATGTCTGTGATTCTTGTTTACTAGGCAAGATGACAAAGGAACCCTTCACGGGGACAAATGAGAGAGGTAAAGACCTCTTGGACATCATCCATACGGATGTATGTGGGCCTTTTAAACATGTTACAAGGAATAACTCGAGATACTTCGTAACCTTTATAGATGACTATAGTAGGTATGGATATGTCTATCTTGTCAAGCACAAGAATGAAACTTTTGAAGTGTTCAAGACATTCCAAAACGAGGTTGAGAATCAATTGGGCAAAACAATAAAGATCCTCCGGTCTGATAGAGGTGGAGAGTATCTAAGTACCGAGTTTATCGATCATCTTAAGAATTGTGGAATTATTTCGCAATTAACACCTCCAAGGACTCCACAATTGAATGGAGTCGCTGAGAGGAGGAACCGGACTTTACTAGATATGGTAAGGTCCATGATGAGTCGAACTGAGGTACCTATTAGTTTCTGGGGATATGCCCTAGAAACGGCAGTAAGGATCCTTAACCTTGCACCAACCAAGAAAGTATCGAAAACACCTTATGAAATGTGGCATAATAAGAAGCCGACACTTTCATATCTACGAGTTTGGGGTTGTCAAGCTTACGTGAGACGTGAGACTGAGGACAAACTTGAACCTCGATCGGAAAGGTGTTAGTTTATCGGATATCCTTCTGCCGGTGTTGGATATATTTTTTATAAACCTTCTGAGAACAAAGTTTTTGTTGCTCGAAGAGCATTCTTCTTAGAAAGAGAATTGCTATCCAAACAAAGAGGCAACAAGGAAATTGATCTTGAGGAAGTTCAAGGATCAACCGATAAAGAACTTGAGGTTGGCACTAGCTCTCAACCTAGGACGGTTGAAACTGAGCAAGAAAATGCTGCAATACCTGACACTACTTCATCTCTTACTCCAAGGCGTTCCAGTAGAACTCGTTTCGAGCCAGAGAGATATGGTTTCTACATATCTGAGGGCAGCGAGTTAGTAGTGGACTCTGATGAGCCCTCTAACTATAAGGAAGCCATGGCAGGCCCTGAGTCTGCACATTGGAAAGAAGCGATGGAAAGTGAGATGCAATCCATGTCGGATAACCAAGTTTGGGAACTGGTTGATCCTACACCCGGGGTTAGACCCGTAGGGTATAAATGGGTCTTCAAGAAGAAGACCGGCATGGACGGAACCTTGGATACTTTCAAAGCTCGACTTGTGGCAAAGGGTTTCACTCAAACACCCGGTGTTGATTATGATGAAACCTTCTCCCCAGTGGCTATGTTGAAATCAATCCGGATACTTCTGGCCATTGCCGCATTTTATGACTATGAAATATGGCAAATGGATGTTAAAACCGCCTTGCTTAACGGGAAGCTTTCCGAAGAGGTGTATATGACACAACCTGATGGTTTTGAACATTCAGAATATCCGAACAAGGTTTGTAAGCTAAAGAAGTCCATTTATGGACTTAAGCAAGCATCTCGCAGTTGGAATCTGTGCTTTGATGAGAAAATCAAGGAATTTGGATTTTCGAAAAGCAAAGATGAACCATGTGTATATGTCAGGGCTAGTGGGAGCACTATTGTCTTCTTAGTCCTATATGTGGATGACATATTACTCATTGGAAACCATGTTCCGAGCCTTAAGAGTGTAAAAGCTTGGCTCAGGAATTGTTTCTCAATGAAGGACTTAGGCGATGCGAGCTATATTCTTGGAATCAAGATCTATAGAGATAGATCTAGAAAGCTACTTGGGCTTTCTCAAAGTGCATACATAGATAAGGTCGTGAGACGCTTTAAAATGGAGGAATCCAAGAAAGGAAACCTCCCTATGGCACAAGGCTTGATGTTGAGCAAGACTCAATGTCCTACCTCCCAAGAGGAGATAGAAGTAATGAAGCGAGTACCATATGCTTCGGCTGTGGGATCGATCATGTACGCCATGTTATGCACTCGTCCTGATGTGTCATGTGCTTTGTGCATGACTAGTAGATATCAGGCTAATCCCGGGGAACCTCATTGGAAAGCTGTAAAGAACATTCTTAAGTACCTTAGACGTACAAAAGAAATGTTCTTGGTATATGGTGGGGAAGAAGAGCTAAGAGTAAAGGGTTACTCGGACGCTAGTTTCCAAACGGATAGGGATGACTGCCGATCTCAATCGGGGTTTGTATTCCTTTTAAATGGTGGTGCTGTGAGCTGGAGGAGCTCCAAGCAAGACACGGTGGCTGATTCGACTACTGAGTCGGAATACATTGCGGCAAGTGAAGCTGCAAAAGAGGCCGTGTGGATGAAGAAATTCATCCAAGATCTACAAGTGGTTCCAAGCATCACTGACCCTATTGAGATATTTTGTGACAATAAGGGTGCAGTGGCCTTGGCGAAGGAACCAAGAGCTCACAAGAGAACAAGACACATTTTGCGCAAATACCACTTCATACGAGAAGTAGTTGAGAGTGGTGAAATCGTCATAAGCAGAGTAGCAACGGATGAGAACCTTGCGGATCCGTTCACGAAACCATTATCGCAAGCAGCTCATGATTCTCACACTAATGCTATAGGTGTAAGATTTGTTAGCGACTTGGTTTGAGTTTGTATATTTAGTTTGTTTGATATGTAAACTTTATTTTATATTTTGGGAACGATATAGACAGTATTGTAACTTATGCTTGTTTCGATATATAATAGAGATTATATATGCGTATGATACGGTTACATTCATAAGACTCTACTGTGTTCCATCTTAGCATGTTTAATCACTTCCGGAAATATTTTATATTTCAAACTTTCCACGGTCGGTCAATCTTGTGGAAGGAAGATTGAAACAAGACCGAGATAAGCATGTGACCTTGAATTCAAGATGGTCGAATTAAGGAGCAATGCCAATCTATACTTGAAAAGAGTTTCAAGTGATTGGAAGACCCATACCCAAGTATACTCCATGGATTATAGTCACGAGTAACTTGGGATGATAATATCTTACGTCCTTAGACCTGAGATGTATGAACCGCTATATCATATTTCTTTCTTACTTCAGTCTTTTTCAAAAGCAGTTCGTAACTGGCTGTGATAAAGGAAACGGCTAAGTAAGTTAAGGAGTATGGTTTAGGGTTATGCAGTCAAAAAGGGATTTGTTCCTCTGATAAGAGAGATATCATTGGGCCCCTCGATGATTGGGAGCTGACACCAAAATTTTGCATGGCCATGCGCAAGGAATATTGATTTAGAATCAGATATGTCCTTAACTTTTGGTCACCACCAATCAAGATCGAGAAACACAATCGTGGACGAACTGGAGATTGACACTCAATCCATGTCTCGTGTTCACATTGATATCGTGAACAAAAGGATGTTTAAGATCACTTATCTATAGGACATTTCTTTATGAACAGGTTTCATTCGGATAACGAAACCCATACTGACTTGGGGGCAATGATGCTTTTGCTAGAGACCGCTCGTTGTCGGTGGTTTATTAGAAATGGTACATCGTGTGCAAGTGGGAGTTTGTTAGAATATGCCCACTGATGCACGTACACCATTTGGAATCACTACCGATGATGTATGGGCCTATTGGGTCATACACCGGGGTCAAATCTGACAACAACTTAAGTAAAGGGATCAAAATCTGACAAAAGAGAAAAATTGACTTCGCAGGCCGCGTTAGCGCCGCTAACTATTAGGTATTAGCGCCGCTAAGTCCTAGAGGTTAGCGCTGCTACGGCTGCATGGGCTTTGTGTCATGTCAGCTGACAAGCCGCGTTAGCGCCGCTAACTTTTATAAGTTAGCGCCGCTAAGTCTTGGATAGCGCCGCTAAGTCCAAACGGCACCCTTTTGTCATATCACCTTAAAGTTGGCCAATGCATGATAGGTTGCGTGTGTAACTCTCTTGGCCAGCTGTGGGAGTCTAGAAGACGTCCTGAGGTTTATAAAATGGACTTAACTCTCTCATTTGTTTTCTTCTTGGCAATACACACACTTGAGAGAACTCTTTAGTGCTTATATAGACTTTGTGAGTTCAAGAGAGTTTTTGGTTCCAGAGATTGATCCTTGCTCGTGGGTTGTTGTTCTCCTACTGATTTTCTACCGTGAAGAATCAAAGGGAGCTTGCTAGCTCAAGAGATTTGGCGTGTTGCCGGGGTATCCACTCGATAGTCAATTCGTTCTAGCCACAAGGAGCAACCACATCATCTTCATCAATTCTCTGGAGCTAAGGAGCTGGTATAACCTCCTTTACTCTCTGTCTTTGTTGCATTTCGTTTCATAGAGAATGATCCTTGTTTGGGGTTTTTACGTTTTATGCTTTACATGCTTGTACTATGGGCCTTTTATGTTGTACCTTTGTTTCCGCTGCGTGCCCTGATAACCCCAACATCATGTGCCTTGAGCATCCACTATCTAAGTACCATTTACTTGAACCCTGCACATGAAAAGATAACTAAACATATTAGTTTTGTTTGGGAACCCACTCTGTAGTAGGTTCAGATGATGAGAACTTAGCCGTTTCATCTTGTGAAGCTGACTGGTCACCTTGAGCAGATGTTGAGTCCTGCGTAGGCTAATCAGCTTGTTCCTTTTCAGGCCTTAAAGTTTCACTATCACAAACCTTGGCCTCATGTCGTCTACCTCCACACTTGTAGCACTTCTTTCTACCAATTACTATAGGAGGTAGGTTATCCAATAATCCTTTTGAGAACTTGCTCTCAGTTTTAGGATTATAGTTTGTGGATAATTTCTCAACTTTCTTTGCAAACTGATTCACCTGATGCTCATTGACTTTGGACTTACCTTTGTAATTTTCAGGTTTATTATCCTTTTGATCAGAAGTTTGGCCAACAAACTTCTTTTCATTGACTTTGGACTTACCATTGTCATGTTTTCTAGACTTACCAGTTTAAACAGCTTTGGACTTACCACTGTTGAGTTCTTTGGACTTACCATTGTTGTGATATTACATTTGACTTACAGTTGTCTTCCTATTCTTGAAGCTTCACTCTAAACTGGACAGAGAGTGTTGTCTTTTGAAAGGGTTTGGATTCAACCTTTCAATAACAGACGTTCTTTGAATAGGTGGAGTGCCTAATCTATCATGCACAGACTTACTATGATATTTAGAACTTGAACACGCATTTCCATGATCATTTTCCTTTACAAACTTATTGTATTTGAGGCTTTGATCATGTCCCTTTTTTGAGATTGACTTCTGAGACTCAATCAGTTGTCTATCTTCCTCAGAATCTGTACTTGCTATCTCATTAGCATCACCTGCATAAAGTGTGGATTGATAGTATCCTCCAAGTACAACATTTACGTATTTAGGGATCTGCTGGTTGATGCACTTTTCAACAAGCTTTGAAGTTTGTTAATATGTCTTTGACATTTAAGATCACATTGTGCTTTCTTTCTAGCAGTAATGAGAGTTTGATTTTCCTTAATCTCATTATTGAGCTTAGTGATTTTAGCTTTGAGATCAATTTGAGACTTAAGGCTAGTCTTAAAGTCGCTTAAAAAATAACCAAATGTAAGACCTTTTTCTTCATTGGTGTAAGAGTTGAAATTACTAACCTTGTACATAGAAGAAGGATCCCAGTCACTTAGTTTGTTGTTTTCCTCAGCTTCCTTCATATTAGCTTCAAAAGTTGATTCAGACAGACCATAATCAACTTTATCTAATTCAAACTCTTCATCTTCTTGAGCTATCAGACACTTGTCATCATCATCTGAGGTAGATGATTTTGTAACCCAAGTTTCAGCATAAAGTCCTTTAGCATTGTACTTGTCTTCAAGCTTTCCTTTGTTGAGCTGAGTATATTTCTTCTTGTACATATCTGCTCTGTAAGCATTCTTGTTAGCTACTGAAGCTGTTCCATCCTTCTTTATTCTGCACTCAGCAGCAATGTGTCCCTTCTTCTGACAGTTGAAGAACACAACTTTCTTGGGGTCAATAGAAGCCTTTTCTCTGACCCTGTTAGATCTTCCTTTTCCCCTTTGAATTCTTCTCAGTCTACTGGCAAGCATAGCCATTTGTTCAGTGATAAAGTGAATATCATCAGTATCATTTGAGTCTAAGTCTGAGTGGTCAGCTTGAGAGTCTGACTCAGTCTCAGATTCAGCTATGAAGGCTCTTGAACTCTTTTTCTTCTTCTCTAGAACTAATGTAGTTTCATATTTATCAAGAGAGTCCTTCATTTGTTGTTGAGAAGATTTCTTGTGTTCTGTCATCTGTTCATGATTAAGCAAAAACCCATATATGGACTGTAGGTTATAAAAATGTAATGTACCTCCAGCCCTGAGTGCTATGGTCACCTCATTAAACTTCTCTCGTAACACATCCGAAAATTTCAGCACTAGGTCAGCTTCATCCTTTTTAATGCCTACACTTAGCAGGTCATTAATCAAGCAATGAAACCTTGTAAACAAATTAGGTAAGGTTTCATTATTCTTAGAAAAGAAGTTTTCATAAGATCTGTTAAGATGATTCTTCTTATGCTGCTTGACCAGATCCGTACCCTAATATGTAATACTCAAAGTATCCCATATCTCTTTTGCAGATTGACACCCAGTCAAAGTATGCAAGATCTCATTGGTCAGGGCATTTGCTAGAACACTTTTTGCTTTGTCTTCCAGAGAATGTAACTTCCAATCCTCTTCAGTCCACGATGCCAAAGGCTTCTTGACTTCCTTTTCAGTATTTTCATGAGACATATCACTGACAGCAGCAGGAATCCTGGGGATGATTTGTCCACGAGTTATGATATGATACATGCTGATGTCAATGGACTTAAGGAAAAGCATGGCTCTGAATTTCCACATAGGATAATCAGATCCATCAAATATATATGGGACATCCTTTAACATCCATCTGAGGAATGTTTGATGAATTGTTACTTGTCGACATATTATACTTTTCTCAGAATCTTGAACTTCAACTTATGAACAGTTCAGCCTGCTCTGATACTAGTTGTTGGACCCTTGGTGAGATAAACAACAAGCAAGTAATGTGTAAAAGGGGTGTTGAATACACTTTCTGTGGAAGATTGAATCTATAATCAAATCTCTCAATCTCTCTAACTTGCTATCTATAATCAACCTATGATTATATATGCAGGCTAACTCTCTAAACAAGATTTATTCACAGATTGAAACTTACCAACTGCACAACAAACGTGAAGATCGAACACACGAACTATGTTGGCAATTTGTGAATTTCTTTATCACGTTGAACACACAAACAGTGTATCAAGACTCGTAAAACATACGATGGTCAGGTTAGGTTGAGGTGAGATTCCTTTAAACTTATCAGGAGATAAGTATTTATAATCCTGTTCCTACGGATCCTAACAAACTAGAACTTATCCTAATCTGCTAACAAACTAACGGATAATCTGGAATCTTTAATCTTGAATCTTCTATCTTGAGTCTTCAATCTTCATTCTTGATTCTAGAATCTTCTTATCCATACCGTAGATATAGACAATTACAGAATTTAAAATATATTTAAATTCTCTTAAACTGACTTCTTTTGTCAGGCTGAGTTACTCAGCTTGAAACTCATCAAGCTGAGTTCTTCAAGAACAAACTCGAAATTAAACATGTACTAACATGTATAATGACTAACTCATCCTTAGGAGTCATAAGAGTTAGCTAGAACTTACTTAGCATCTCTGTTGAGCTGACTCAGTCTAGAAGCTGAGTCACTCAGCTCGAACCGCATCAAGCTGAATACTCAACCTATACCTTAGGTGGCACTCACAGCTTATCATATATATTGATAAACTAACTAGGATATAGTCTAAGCTGATCAACTATATGCTCAGATCATACTCAACTTATGCTCAGTCTGAAACACTATAAGTGCTTAGGCTGATCAAGCTTCATAATTTTGTTTAAGTTGTATTTAAAACATATCGTACAAACTTAACTTTGTCTCATCAAATCTTAACTTATAAGATCATTTGACCCACATATACATCCTCTGTCAACTTCCCATTAAGGAAGGCGGTTTTGACATCCATTTGCCATATCTCATAGTCATAATATGCCGATATTGCCATAAGAATTCTAATTGTCTTAAGCATTCCCACTGGTGAAAAAGTTTCATCATTCTCAACACCATGAGTTTGCGTGAAACCTTTTGCCACTAGCCTAGCTTTAAAGGTATGCACCTTTCCATCCATGTCGGTCTTCTTCTTGAAGACACATTTGCACCCAACAGCTTTGCTGTGTTGAGGCAAATCCACTAACTCCCAAACTTGGTTATCATACATGGATTGCTTCTCTGCCTTCATGGCTTCTAGCCATTTTTCAGATTTGAAACCTGAAACAACATCTTGGTAGGTAGTATGTTCTGAAAGATCCCCTTCGTTTTGAGCAACATCGAATCCAAGATACCTATCTGGCTCATGACGAGACCTACTAGACCTGCGAAGGTCTTGTGTTTGCACTTCTTCCTCAACGATAGACCAGGTTGAGTCTCAACAATTCTTTGTTGACTTACAGGCTCGATTATTGTTGGTCGTGTTACTTCGTCTTCTTCAATTTCTCGAAGCTCTATTTCCTATCTTATAGTTTCCGAATTTAGAAACTTCTCTTCCAAGAATACCCCTTTACGAGCAACAAAGACTTTGTTTTCGTCTGGGTTGTAGAATTAGTATCCCATGGTTTCTTTGGGATAACCCACAAAGATACACTTATCTGATTTTGTATTGAGTTTATCCGTGAATGTTCGTTTAACATACACCACACATCCCCAAATCTTGAGAAAACACATTTTTGGCTTTTTCCCCGTCCATATCTCGAACGGTGTCTTTCCTACCGATTTTGTCGGAACCCGGTTCAGCATGAACGCCGCTGTCTCGAGTGTGTGCCCCCAAAATGACAATGGTAATGAAGTTTGACTCATCATTGATCATACCATGTCATGTAGTGTACGATTCCTTCTTTCTGATACACCATTCATCTAAGGTGTATACGGAGGTGTGAGTTGTGAAACAATCACACATTCTTTCAAATGATCGTCGATTTCTTGACTCAGATATTCGCTACCTCGGTCAGACCAAAGCAACTTTATCCTCTTGTAGAGCTGAGTTTGTACTTCACTTTGAAACTGTTTGACTTGTCAAAACATTCAGATTTTAGTCTCATAAGATAGACATAACCGAATCTACTGAAATCGTCAGTAAAGGTAGTGAAGTACCGGTATCCTCCATTAGCATCTGGAGTAAAGGGTCCAAACACATCTATGTGTATTATCCCTAGTATCTCACTCGCCCTTTCATTCTCACATTTGAAAGGTTGCTTTGTCATTTTACCAGACAAACAAGATTCGCACATATCATATGACTCTAAGTCAAATGGTTAGAATTGTGTCATCTCGGAGTTTCTCTATGCGTTTCTCATTTATATGTCCTAAACGACAATGCCAGAGGTAGGTCTGATTCAAGTTACTCTTGTATCTTTTACTTATATGATATGTCTTTGTCATTGTTATCCAAATTTAGCGTATATAGACCATTTTGAGGAATAACTTTAAAATAGAAAACATTATTTTCGAAACAAGAAATAGTTTTACTACTCAAAACATATAGTCTATAAGAAAATCAAACGAGAGAATATATTTGATAAGTCTAGGAACATAATAACAAGGTTCTAGTTCTAAGACCATGCCCAAAGGAAAACTAAGACAATATGTCCCTACAGCTTTAGCACCAACCATGGAGCCTTCGCCTACCCGTAGGTCCATATCTCATTGTCTTAGCTTCCTACTTCTCTTGAATCCCTGCAAGTGATTGCAAATGTGATGACTACATCCGGTATCTAATACCCATGATTCATAAGAAGTAATAAGACAATCTATCATAAAGATACCTGAGTCATTGGGCAAACCAATGTCTAGCTGATCTATGTCGAGTGAGTGCTCACTTGAATCCTTGCTACCACAGTCTGGGCAACAAATATCTCCAAGCTCTTCCAACCAGTCATCCTCTTGCATAGGGTCTACTACTGTTGACTCTAGCCTCTTCGGTTCTAGATCAACGCCAATGCACATTAGAATCTCGTGCAAGCTTGCGACAGTCATATCAAAGCCTCAAATGATGTTGTTGGCCCCTTGGTGAGATAAACAATAAGCAAGTATTGTGTAGAAGGGGGGGGGGTTGAATACAGTTTCTACGGAAAATTGAACAAATCAATAAAAAATGTTACACAAATCAACTTGAATAAAACTTAATGCTTTTATTAATCAGAAGATAATTACAATAACTATCAAGTATGAAACACTTGATGCATGAACACCGAATACAGTTCAAATCTCTCAATCTTTCACACTAATTGATCAAACTTGTTGTCTATAATCAACTATTAATTATAGACACAACATAGTTCTCTACACAGGATTTATTCACAGATTGAATATTTACCAACATCACAACAGACGTGAAGATTAAACACACGAACTCTTGTTGGCAATCTGTGAATGTTTGATCACGTTGATCAACTTACGATCATTGTATCAAGGATGGTGAGGTATTTTTTTACCTCTCTCCTAATTAAGAGAATTTAAAGCCCTATTCTACGTATCCTAACAAACTAGAATTTATCCTAATCTGTTAACTAACTAACGGATAATCCGGAAATCTTGAATCTTGAATCTTCAATCTTGAGTCTTCAATCTACAGTCTTGATTCTGGAATCTTTTTATCCGCACCGTAGATATAGGATAACATAATTTAAAACATACTTAAATTCTATTAAGTTGACTTCTTTTGTCAGGCTGAGTTACTCAGCTAGATACTCATCAAGCTGAGTTCATCGAGAACTAACTCGATATCAAACATGTACTAACATGTATAAGGATTAACTGATCCTTATAAGTCATAAGAGTAAACTAGTACTGACTTAGCAACTCCTTTAGGCTGACTCAGCTTAAAGGTAGAGTCACTCAGCTTGAAACACATTAAGCTGAATATTCGACCTATAACTTAGATGACACATAGCTTATCAAACATACTGATAAACTGACTAAGATATAGTCTAAGTTGATCAACTATAATGCTCAGCTTATACTCAGCTTATGCTCAGTCTGAAACACTCTAAGTGCTCAGTCTGACCAAGCTTCATAATTTTGTTTATGTTGAATTTAGAACATGTCTTACTAACTTAACTTTGTCTCATCAAATCTTAACTAATAAGATCATTTGACCAACAAACTCCCCCTATTTGATGATGACAAAACCATCAAACAGTTTTAAGTTTGTTGAACAAAATTATGTTTCAACTCTTAAACTTAATAAGATTTATCTTTTAAACTAATCAAATTTTAATTGAACTTCTCAATTATAAGTTGAACATACAAACCAATCATATTAATGAACATGAACTTATCATATTGTTCATTCAAGCTGAACATATCATACTAACAAATATGAACATATCATACACATTTGAACATATTAAAATAATACTTGTATTCATTTAATTTGAACATATCAGAATACAAATAAAATTATGATAACTTAGATCATGCACACTCGGTGCTTACTAAATATTAGAACTAATCTAATAGTTACAATAGAACTAATCTATTATAAAATTTTAATATTAGAACTAATCTAATATTTATGCTCAGGATGCAATTCTTCAAACACTCTAATTTTCTTGTCAATGTCTTTAAGAAGTTCTTTCAGATTTGGCAAGTGTTGAAGTTCATCCTTTTGTGATCTGATTGCTCTGTTTATTCTATATATGAACCTACATGTTTGTTCAGTTTACTCCACCATTAGTCTCAGAGCTAACACTTGAGCTACCCTACAAATATATAATGCAACATCAGACTGGAAGCATTGATTACCATTTCTATCTAAGTACATGTATCCTTTGAGGCTGTTCAACATAAGTGTTCTCTTGAAACTTCATGCCTTCAGGAAGACCGTAATCATGCTTGCCCAATGTGGCTAATCCACCTGGCTTTGACAACCTTTTCTTTCCAATCTTGTTAATGGAAGTGAGTAGGGTTCTTATTTCAGATCTGGGTATGGCTTTAATCATGTCAGCTTTAGTCAGAAACCTTAAAATCTCATCTTTTACTTGGTTTCTAGTAGAGAACTTTTCTATCTGCTTGATGAGTGTGGCTACTTGTTTCCATTCAGAATATTCCAGTCTATGAATCTGATTTAAATCCAAGGAAACTGTTTCACCATTTTCTACGACACACTCTAGAATAACAATCCCTTGGACTGTGTTCAGCTTGAGTGACTTAATTAGAGAAGAAAAATATGTCTTGACATAACATTGAGTAATGTCCTCTGATTGAGTTTCAATATGAAGCTCTACTTCTTATACTTCTTCTTTCTTTGGCTCTATAGGCAGTCTGAGTTTGACTAACTCCTCATTCTGCTTTCTAATCTGTTTATCCCAAGCCTGCTCCCTCATCAACTTCTCATTCTGAATGTTAGCTAACTCAACTTATACATTATGTTATATTCTTCTTAGTTCTTCAACAGACATCACATGGTGATCAGCATCTTGTTGATCTATTCTCTCGATATCCATCTGAGTAGCTCTTTCTTTCAAAGCCATGTTACCAGTGGAATCTTCATCTGAGTCTGACTAACCAAGAATCATTCTTCTCTTTTTACTTTGTCTTGGGGTTTCTGTATCTTCTGAGCTGACTACTTGAGGTCTTTTGCCTTTAGCTTTTTCAGTAAGCTCAACTTCAGATCCTATTTGTTTATCTTCCCCCCCCCCCCATCAATCTGAGATGACCCCTTTTTGTCATTTTCAATAAGGGTTGAAGTCTGATTTTGCTTTAGGGCAGCCACCACAGATTTAAGTCTAGTCACTTATACTTCCAAAGAATCTAATGAGGATAACAAATTCTTCTTGGTCTTTCTCCTCTTAAAATGCAATATATCAAACTGACTTTGAATTAGACCCCTAATTTTATCCAAAGCATCTTTAGTAGGTGTTGGGGAGATAGCAATATCAAACCTAAATCAAACCTATCTATTAAGTAAAATAGGATTTGATGTTAACAAAACCATATATTCAGTTTTGGACTTAGATTGATGCAAAACATGTGTTGTTTTTCATTATGAGACTTAAAGAATTTCTAAGTAAGAAATGTCAGCTGACGAATCATAGTGTCAGCTGAACACTGAGTATCAGCCAAAGGACCAGCTTCTGAAAGACCAGCTGAGAAGAAAAGATCAGTCAAAGAGCATCAGCTGAGGAATCACACTGGATCAGCTTATGGCCTAGAACCATCAGCTGATGAAGATTTCAAGATCAGCTGAGCAGTCAAGGATCAGCTGACACAATCACAGTTATCAGCTGATGCCTCCCATTTGTCAGATAAGGTATTTATTACTTATCCAATCTTTTCCTCATAAGCTGACACTACTTAAATTGACTAGCTGAGCCCTTGGGAACAGCTGACAGTTTAGTTTGATCAGTTTATTAGCTATACTTTGATTTATATTATCAGCTGAGAAATTTGATCAGCTGAGCAAATCTAGTCAGCTGAGTCTTTCACTTTTATCCTTAGCTGAGCAAAATTACAATTGCAGTTCAGTGTCCGTTAGTTGAGAAGTTTACGTTTCCAAGATATAAAGGTAGTAGTTTAATAATATAATAATAGATAGTGGGTATACTCATTACTGAAAAGTATGTTCACTTTACACACTTTGTGTATAAAGTTAACTTACTTTTCACCCAATAACTTTATCTATTATAATATTATTAAACCGAGTACCTTTGTCTCCTTCTCTCTTCATCAACCCGGACACACCTTGCTTATATATACTCATGCATGGAAACATGCTAAGAAGGCGTTGAAGAAGCATTGAAATCTCATAAGTTGAGAATTAGAAGACTTAGCATTTTACTTTCAGTGTACCAAACTTGTTCATGTGTTGAACATCTTAGACAATAGTTGTTTAAGATTAGCATTGTCTATGTGTTAGACAAATCTAGTTGCCACCTTTTATTGAACATAGATTTTCCGCATCTAGTTCATGTAATTCTTGATTTACATCAATAAGAATTATATAAAAGTAAACCGTGTGTCTCTTAAATTTTTATTTGCTAAAGTTTGTATTCAACCCCCCTTCTACAAACATTTGTTGTTGTAGTATGCATTCGGGACCAACAACTGGTATCAGAGCAGGCTAGATAATCCATATCTAAGATCTGTTTTGCTTACTATTCAACTGCTTCTACCCCACACTACAAAATGGCCACTTCTGTTGCTGCCTCTAATGGTTCTTCTAACTATGGTTCACTCACAAGGTGTCCTATATTTGATGGAGAGAACTTCTCTCTCTGGAAGAGTAGAGTTCTTCTTTATATGTCAAGCCTTGATGATGTGATGCTTAAAATTGTTACTGAAGGTCCTCATGTTCCTTCCTCAACTATCCAAGTAACTGATAAAGCTCCTGCTGTTGAAAGACTAATTATAAAACCTATAAATCAGTGGTCTGATGAAGACAAAAGGCTTGTTAATCTTGATATTAAAGCAAGAATAGCCTTAGTCTCTGCACTACCAAATGATGTCTATCATCAAGTTCTTAACTGTAAATCTGCAAAAGAGATGCTAGACACTCTGACTGTTGCATATGAAGGCACTGAAGATGTGCAGGAGAACAAGAAACTCCTTCTGGTTAGAGAATATGAGTTCTTCTTTGCTCATAAAGGTGAAAGTCTCACTCAGACTTACACCAGGTTCAACTACCTTATTAATGACTTAAGAAGGGCAGATGTTCACAAAAGCAATAAGGAACTTGTTAACAAGTTTCTAGACTCTCTCCCAGAATCTTGGGATCATTTTATCACTATGCTTAAACATGGTGAGAAAATCAAGGGTCTTTCACTGGTTGGTTTATATGGAAATCTTATGAATCATGAACAATCAGTGAAACAAAGGAAGATCTCTACCAAGGATATGAAGGAGGCTGTAAAAGCTCCATCTATTGCCCTTGTGTCTAAGGATACAAGATCTAGGAGTTTTGCTGCAGTTGTGGATGAGTCCAGTAATGAGGAAAAAGAGGAGGAATCTTCTGATGAAGAGCAAGTGGCTGATGGGGATGAAGTTCTGGAGAACATGGATAGCATTGAAGCTACTGTTGAGCAGGCTGCCATGTTGGTTAAAAGTTTCAAACCTTTCAAAGGAGAAATAGCCTTGTCAAAACCAAAGGCTTCTGAAGGTTGTTTCTCTTGTGGCAAGACTGGTCACTATGCCAGTGAATGTAAGTCCAAAGGAAACACACGCTTCAAGGGTTCCTCAAGCTCAGATAGCAAGATTGATTATGAAGCCAAGTATAAGAAGCTTCTTGCTGCTGTCCTTGAAAAGAAAAAGAAGAAAGCTCATAACAGGGTGCTAGTTGCTGAAGAAGATCTCTCAAGTGTTGAAGATGAGGTCCTCACAGCTCAGTTCAGTTTGATGGCCAACACAGCAAGTACAAGTTCCTTTGATGAGGATATGAAGAAAGCTGCTAAAGCTTGTACTTCTCCTGACTGGGATCCTTCTTCTATGTATCAGGTTGGAAAATTTATTAACTATGAAGATAATGAAAAGAACACTATGTTTGATTATCTATGTGTTGAGTTTCAGTCGAATATTCAAAGAGAAAAGAAGCTGAAATTAGAAATAGAATCACTAAAAGAGAGATTAAGTCTTAAAGATGAGAAACTTAAACAAATGACAAAACTGGAAGATGATTTAGCTAATCAAAAGATACTTAATCAGATATTGGTAAAAGAAACCAATGAAGCAACAATAAAGTTTAATGACCTTCAAAAAGTAGTTAGATCTTGGTGTGTTTCTGCTGAGAAGACCACTCAGTGTGTCAATGAGCAGATTCCAAAACAAGTTCAAACTATTATTGGTGGAAATTATTCCCAAGCTACTAACTGTGTTGATTTTAGCAAGAACATAAATATCTTAGAAAAAGATGATATTTTACCTCTTACTTTTCAAAAGATCGTAAAATGAAAAAGTATTATCACTAATAGATTTCTCAAAAGTAAAAGTACTCAGCTGAAAGACTCAACCTCTTTAAAAGTTGGTTCAAGTTCTATTGTCTTAACAGAAAGCAAAAGCACTGAAAATTTAATTGTAAAGGAAGTAAGTAAAGGAATGGAATCATTTGTTGATACCAAAGAGACATTCTGTTGTCAAACCTTGAAAACTGATACATTAAATTTAGGAAATCAGCTGACTGAAAATTCTTTAGCTAATGATGTTACATCAGCTGATCGAAAAGTAGATTATAACTGCTCAGCTGATAGCCTGTCAGCTGATCTTGGATCCTCTTCTGTTTGTTTAGCTGATCAAACATCACTTCAAACTCTTTTAATAGGAGAAACTAAGGGAAAATGACATTTTGTTTACAAAGAGTCTAAGTCTGCCACACCTAAAGTTGATCAAAAACTCATTCTAACTAAGGGTCAACCTAAGGTGACTGTAAACAAAGACCTTATTAGTTTACAGAATCAGCTGCAACAGCTGAATGGTGAAATCTGTCAGCTGATGACCCTTAGTCATCAGAAAATAGTTAAGACATCTCTTAGGCAATTACCAAAACATGTTAAAGGCTCCAAAAATAAAAAATGCTATAAATGTGGGAGCAAAGAACATAAGGCAAGTAATTTTTCTCTTGAAGGTAACTCAAGAAAGCAGACTGATTATGATAACACAGTTGTTTCTCTCATTCATAAACAACCTAATATAAAGTGGATGGCTAGGTGCAATCCACAGGGGTCCACTTAAATGTGGATCCCCAAGTGTCGCTAACCTTCTTTCAATCACAACTATGCAGGGTCTGAACACATGGTATCTTGACAGTGGATGCTCAAGGACCATGACAGGATGTAAAGCTTTTCTTAGTAACTACAAGAAGGAAAAAAGTCCAAGAGTGACCTTTGGTGATAATAATTATGGGCAAACAAAAGGCTACGGAGAACCTCATAATGGGAACCTAACCTTGTCCAAGGTATCATATGTTAAAGGGCTTAAGTACAATCTCATCAGCATAAGTCAGTTATGTGATGGTGATCATAAAGTCCTCTTTACAAAGACAGGTGGTTCCATTTTAGATCAAGAAGGTAAAACAATAATTTGTGCAAAGAGAACCAAGGATGTATATACTCTTGATATGTCCTCTGGTGATCCATCCAAGTTAACCTGTTTGTATACCAAGTTTGTAACTAACACAAACAGGTTATGGCACAAAAGGCTTTCCCATTTAAACTTCAAAAACATTAATAAGTTAAGCAAGGGTGAACTAGTGTCAGGACTACCTTCACTGACATATGTTAAGCCTAAACCTTGCTCTGCCTGTGAGAAGGGAAAGCAGCATAAGGCTTCGTTTCCATCTAAGCAAGCCTTCTTCATTACTGAACCTTTCTACATGTTGCACATGGATCTATTTAGTCCTGTTGCTACTGCTAGTATTGGTGGAAGTAAGTATGCATTGGTGATGGTTGATGAATTCTCAAGATACACCTGGGTCATCTTCCTAAAAGCAAAGAGTTAGGCTGCTGAAGAGATTATAAGCTTTATTTGAAAGATGGAAGTACTCAATGGCAATCTGGTAAGGATGCTTAGAAGTGATCATGGAACTGAATTTAGAAATCAAACTCTTGAAGGTTTCTGTGATGAGAAAGGAATATCTCAAAACTTCTCTGCTCCAAGAACTCCACAACAGAACGGTGTAGCTGAAAGAAGAAACAGAACTTTGATTGAAGCTGCAAGAACCATGTTGTGTGAGAGTGGGTTCGGATTCAACTTCTGGGCTGAAGCTGTCAGCTGTGCATGTTTTACTCTGATCAGATCCCTTATAATAAAGAGACAGAACAAGACTCCTTATGAAGTGCTCAAGGGAAGGAAGCCCACATCAGCTTTCTACACATCTTTGGGTGTCAGTGTTTCATTCTGAACTAGAAAGATCAATTGCAAAAATTTGCACCAAAAGCTAATGAAGGTGTGTTCATTAGATATTCTGTGATTTCCAAAGCTTACAGAATCTACAACCTCAGAACAAAGGTCATAGAAGAATCAATCAATGTAAGTTTTAATGAAAATGACTTTGTTGCTTCCTGTTCTACTAATCCATCTACGGGTAAGGAATTTAATGATTTGCTGCGTACTGAAGACAACACTCCAGTATCAGCTGATCCACTCCCATCAGCTGATCCAAACTCATCAGCTGACATAGATGACTTAGATGAACCTGTTCCGAATGTACAAAACACCTCTGCACATTCTATCCTAAACCAACCTACACTTTTACTAAATAAAGGGAATCATGATTCAACATCAATGGACTCTAATTCCATATCAAACATTCCCTCATCAGTAGAAGTCTCATCAGATTGTAATCAAGAAATTCTGTCAGCTGATCAACCAGAAGTCTCATCAGCTTATTCAAACCAAAGAAATTCAACTCCCAGAATCCAAAATGCCTACAAGGACCTCAGAAATAATCCAATTGATCAGGTCATAGGTAACATAGAAGCACCTGTACTAACAAGATCAAAAGCTTGTAACTTCTGTTTATATACAAGTTTTGTTTCTATGATTGAACCAAAGAAGGTAGATGAATCTCTAACTGATCCTCACTGGATAAATGCCATGCAAGAAGAATTGGCTGAATTCACAAGAAACAATGTATGGACTTTGGTGCAAAGACCAAAGGACAAATCCATCATTGGCACTAAGTGTGTGTTCAGAAACAAGATGGATGAACAAGGGCTGATCATCAGAAACAAGGCAAGATTAGTTGCTCAGGGGTATTGTCAAGAAGAAGGTATTGATTACGATGAAACATTTGCCCCTGTTACAAGACTTGAAGAAATAAGACTATTTCTTGTTTATGCTGCCTTCAAAGACTTCAAAGTATTCCAAATGGATGTTAAGAGTGCCTTCCTCAATGGTGAATTGAAAGAAGAGGTGTTTGAAAATTGTTCTTCAATGAAAACACCCATGTCCACTGCCTTAATGCTTCGAAAGGACACTAATGGTAAATCAGTGAACATTACAGCTTATAGAGGTATGATAGGGTCTCTTTTATACCTAACTGCTAGTAGACCAGATATTATGTTTTCTACATGTCTTTGTGCTAGATACCAAGCAGATCCCAAAGAATCTCACTTAGCTGCAGTTAAAAGAATTTTCAGGTATCTCAAAGGAACTCCTAATCTAGGTCTTTGGTACCCCAAAGACTCTGATTTTGAGTTAGTTGGATACACTGATTCTGACTTTGCAGGTTGCACAATAGGCAGAAAGAGTACATCTAGGGGTTGTCAATTATTAGGTGGAAGATTAGTCAGCTGGTCAAGCAAGAAACAGAACTCTGTTTCAACCTCTACAGCTGAGGCAGAATACATTGCTGCTGTAAGCTGCTATGCTCAATTGCTATGGCTGCAAAATCAACTACTGGATTATGACATACAGTTTGAAAATTCCCCAATTCTGTGTGACAACACAAGTGCTATATCTATCTCTAATAATCCTGTTTTGCATTCAAAAACTAATCATATTGAAATCAGACATCATTTTCTTAGAGATAATGTGCAGAAAAAGAAAGTTTCCATGCATTATATCAACACGGATGTTCAATTAGCTGACATTTTTACAAAACCTTTGGAAGAGTCTCGGTTCAACTTCCTAATATCCAAACTTGGCATGTTAAATTTGTAATATATTCTCTTCTTAGGTAGTTAATTGTGTGTGAGAAAATAATTTTATTTGTGTGTGAAATGAAGTACTTATCTAAGCTTCTACATATTTTACTTATGGTAGATCAGCTAATAGAATTATGTCAGCTGATACTATACCTCAGCTGATAAACCATCAGCTAAGACTTAGAAGCTCAGCTAAGTGCATTCATTAGCTGACACTTATTTTATCTCAACATGGATCAGCTGACACTCTCGTTTGTCAGCTGATGTCTTTCAAAAGTCAAAAATATTGTGTCCCCACACTTATTTTATTAATTTCTCATTTGTATTAATTGTGTTACTAGGTTATTTAATTTAGTTTATTTGTCCATTTATTGTTTGTGTATTTAATATATATTCCGTCAATTACCTATTTGCAGAAATGACAGTTACTTTTTGCAAAATATTTCTCTGACAGTTTAGGTTTCCAAGGAAGATTAAAAGGTGTTTTGGAGCGGTTATTCATTTCTTAAGCTTTCAATTCCAAAACACTCTTTCTCTCTTAAACTTTCAAACCCTAAACTCTCGTTGCTCAAACTTCATTCACTCTGCAATCATGGTGATTTTCAACCCTGCAACTTCTCCAAACGCCATTGCTGGTGAAAATGTCACACCCAACTCTGAAATCACAATACGCCCAAACAACTTTCTCATAAACACTGACATTCCCGCGAGCAAAGCAAACCAGGGATACGAACCTATGGTGGCTTTCATAACAGCTCATCCCCTGTTCGCATGTCTATCTGCTCATCCTCTGTTCATCTTTCCAAACATTGTTGGTGAGATGTGGTACACTGCAAGGTACCATGCTAATCAAGATTTAATCACTTGCACATGCCTCAATGGTACCATCAACATAAACATCACTACTAATTCTCTTAGACAAGCGATCTACATACCCCATATGGCCCCATTTCAATCTTTTTCTACAATGTATCAAGTTCTAGAGGTTTTGCCCCTGATTTGCTACCAAGGTGCTGTTTCCCATGGCCAGTATAAATTGTCTGCTCTAGGACACCCATGGAAGTATTTGGCGAGTGTAATCATTCGATGTTTTGGTCACAAGTCTGGCAGCCATGACCAAATGAATAAGTCTGAATTGATGATTCTTCATGCTTTGGTCACAGGGAGGAATATTGACTTCACACAAGTCATATTCTCTGAAATGGTGGATAAGATCACTCTGGGCACATCAAAGAAATCAACCAGAACCCTAGTTCCTTACATCAGGTATCTAAGTTTAATTGCACTTAGAGATGTTCAGAGGGAACACTATGTTGGGTTAGCTGCTCACTTGCACATAATGACCATCCCTCAAATGGGTCAGAAAACTTTCCATTTGATAAGGGAATTTCAAGGTCCTGCTATAACCGCTCAGATGCAAGAATTGATAGATGTTGCTGGTGAGGAGAATGAAAATGAAGAGGAAGTTGTTGCTGAGAATATTGAGGGACAAATGGCTGATGATTCTGAGTCTCCTGATTTAATCACTGATCATTCTTAGGAGTCTATGACTCATCCTCCAGATGAAGCCTTAGTGGAAGAAGAATTGATGTTTAGAGCAGATGTGTTTGATGAACCAGCACAGGATGAGCCTATTAATCCTGATGTTGAGGGTGATAATGACAATAGTGCTGACAGTGGTCAAAATGATCATGATGAGGGAGATGATGACTTTCATGGTGGTGATGCTGGAATTCCTTATGCTGAAAACGTTTAAGATATCACCTCCTCATCTTCTCAAAATGGGATGCCACTCTAACACTTTCCTGCCAGTTCCAGCTCAAGCTCTCAACACAATCAACAAAGTGGAGATGCAGCTGATGGTGATGATGCTGAGGAAGACACAATTTCTGACAATCTCATTCAACTATTTGAGATCAGCAAGTCCCAGCACATCGCAGGTATAAACTCTACCACTCTTGAGGATACTCATTTGGTTGACCCCACCAATGAAAACCCATCATCTCCTCTAGTTATAACACCCCCACAACTGCCAAGCTCTAGTCAATTCCCAACAGTTGCTAGTTCTACTCCCTTTGCAACCCAAATAGAAACAAGGTCAATAGAGATGGTGCACACTACACTTATCTCAGAGGGATTGCACACTGCACCTCTGACCTCAACTCCTATAGCTACCTCTTATTTTGAGGGGGAGCTCATGGAAGTTGATATAACCCTACAACCAGTGGGTGTGTCCTCACAACATGGCACATCTGTAAATATGGGATTGCTGCAATCTGGCTCACCCTCCCAACAGGGTGATACCATTGAAAGACAGACCTTCTCCCAAGGTCATACTGTGTCTACAACCCCTATGTGTCAAGCCTATCCCCTAGTAAGTTCACAACAACTTGCTACTGTAATAAGGGATACCCCTTTGAGTGCAACCCTCACTCACACTCACATACTTGCACCTGTTTTTGATTCAATTCATACACATAATAGTGCACTACCTGTCAATACTAGTGGCATAAACCAGCCATTGGTACAGGGTACCATTTCTGCTCCCAGTGATCTTAGGCCTATAAACCAAGGTCTAAGTGAGGGACCACAATCCATTCCAGTTCTAAGCACAATTTCTTAATCAATTCCAACTCAACCCATTTCCTCTACTTATTCTGAACCCTCACCCCAAATCCTTCAAAGCTTACTATCTATCTCTCAAAAGATGGATAGTCTTCGAGCCTCCTTTACCTCTTTCCAAACTCAAACAGAAACTCAAATCTCTCACCTAACCAATGAGATTGAGTCACTTAAAGCCAACCAACCCAAACCCCAACCTACACCTACCCCTGTTGATATTTCCCCTATTCTTACCAAACTAGATCAACTTCTAAACCAAACCTCTACTCCTATTCCTACACCCTCCCCTCCTATACCTGCCCAAACCATTTCTACCTTAAACCATACCATTTCCAATCTCCTTTCCCAACTTAAAACCCTTAGACCCTCACCCCCTGATATCTCCATTACCATTTCTGAATCTCTTCTCACTAACCCCACTCTCCTAAAAGACATTGATACTGAGGTCAATAGGTCCAGCTTTTGTGCTAAGATAAAGCACAGTGATACTCTGAGAGAATTCTCCAATCTCACTGAAGCTATCAACAGCCTAAAACCTCTTATCTCAACTTCCATTCCTTCTTTCTCTACTATTCCCTCTCACCTTAGAAACTTAACATCACCTTTCACTCAGCCTCCCATACCCATAGCCCCACCTTCACCCTCAACCATACCACCCTTTACCTCTACACCTACCCCAACTCCTTATTTTTTCTCCACTCCTGATGCCCCTGCAAAGCCTGTTGTTTTTCCCTCCTCTGATGATGACAAAAATGGGGAGAAGTCAGTTAGGACAAAGTCAGTTTTACAAGCAGAGGATGCATCAACCCATGATGAAATAGGATCAGCTGTTGAGGGGGAGAATAAATCTGAGGGGGAGCAACCTGCTCAAGAAGAGCAGAGGCCAAAGAGAAGGCTAAAGTAAATGGATAGAAGGACAAAGAAATCAAAGCAAGGTGAATCCTGTGCTCCAATTGAACTACCATCTGAGGATTCTGATGATGATGATGAAGATGAAATGCCTCTGTCCTCTATGTTCAACATAAAGAAGCAGAGCTCCTCCACTACAGCTCCACCAGTCCAAGCTTCCTCTCCAGTTCAATCAAGTCAACCAACTCCCAGCAGTTCATCAAGAAGAAAAGGAAAGAAGATAATGACTGCTGAGAAGATTGAAGAAGAAGAAAGAAGAGAGGAAGAGCTAACACAAAAAGAAGAGAGTCTCAGAGAGCTCAGTGAGTTAGCTGCTGCACTTGGTACTTCCATAGAAGAAGTTTTGAAAACCAAGGAAAGACATCAGGACTTCACTTCTCCTAAAGATCTTGCTGAAATTATTGGTGTTACTGATGATGAGTTAAGAGAGCTACAAGAAGAAGAGTTGATTATGATGACCTCTCAATCACATCAAGTACTGGATACACCATAGCAAGATGACCCTTCTACCAAGAAAGTTCCTAAGAGAGGAAAGACTCACAAGGAAGCCATTCAAGCTCTGCTGAACTTCAACTTTGGAGGATTAGCTCAGCAAACTGAAAGGCAAGCCAAGGAGTTCAGAGACAACAAAGAAAACTTGGTAAATAGAAGATGTGCATACATCATCTCAAGGGTTACTCCTTACAAAGGTACTGATGAGGGTCCTTATCTCAGAGTAGTGAGAAGAGATGAAAGAAAGACTTATGAAGATACCTATCGTCAACATTGCAAACTTCTCTCCTTCTTTGAAATGATAGAGATCCTGCACCATCTCCTCAAGTCCAAAAGTTAAATTGTTCAAAGGTTCATGCCAAAATTTGAATACTGGATTCGGATGTCAATCTGCAATAGGCTCTTCACACATGATCAGTTCATTGAACACATCAATCTGATTGAAGATGATTTCAAAAAGAATTCAAAAGCTTTTGTCACCATTGAACAGATCATTGTCAATCCTGACTATCCTTTTCTTTCTGCTTATGAAAGTCTCAACACTGCTCTACCCTCTAACATTGAGCCAGAAATGTTTATGTACATAACTGAGCCTGAAAAAGGTATGTTCTTCAAGAACAGAGCTGGTGATTGGAGATTCCTAAGAGAAGCTGACATAGGAAGAGCGCCAAGAGCTTTAATTTTTCAAGCTGTAAGACTGGCAAGAGGACAGACAGGAAGTCAACACTTTGAAAGTCTGATGGAGACTAGAGCTGATGAACTAATTGCAACTAATCCAGTTGAACATCGTCCAGACATCAAAGAAGAACCTTGGTGGGAATGAAGACCACACTTCATAACTAGATTAGATGTAATTTCAATTCCTAGAATAATTCAACTTCTGTACTTAGTTTAACTCATAGTTAGATTGCTCTGTACAAACTCTGATGTAAATAATTTGTTCTGTAATCAAGCTTGAAACTTTGATCATGGACTACTTAGCTAAAATGCTAGTATAGATGACTCTTAGTATATAGCTCACATAGTGTAAATATAGAAAAGATCAAAAATCCTAAAAACAGAAAAGGATAGAAAAGATACCACAAAAACAGAACAATGCTACTTCATAAATGAAAAGATTCCCAAAAACAGAACATCAGGGAACATACTTAAAAGAGTTACCAAGAACAGATAGCTAGGTAACCAAATTGCACTTAAAAGTTTTATCTTTACAAATTCGAGTCAAACTGATTCTTCTTAAACAGATAAGGTTTTGTCATCATCAAATAGGGGGAGATTGTTGGGGAGATAGCAATATCAAACCTAAATCAAACCTATCTATTAAGTAAAACAGGATTTGATGTTAACAAAACCATATATTCAGTTTTGGACTTAGATTGATGAAAACATATGTTGTTTTTCTATCTGAGACTTAAAGAATTTCTAAGTAAGAAATGTCAGCTGATGAATCATAGTGCTAGCTGAACACTGAGTATCAGCCAAAGGACCAGCTTCAGAAAGATCAGCTGAGAAGAAAAGATCAGTCAAAGAGCATCAGCTGAGGAATCACACTGGATCAGCTGATGGCCTAGAACCATCAGCTGATGAAGATTTCAAGATTAGCTGAGCAGTCAAGGATCAGCTGACACAATCACAGTTATCAGCTGATGCCTCTCATTTGTCAGATACGGTATTTATTTCTTAACCAATCTTTTTCTCATAAGCTGACAATACTTAAAATGACTAGCTGAGCCCTTGGGAACAGCTGACAGTTTAGTTTGATCAGTTTATTACCTATACTTTGATTTGTATTCTCAGCTGAGCAATTTAATCAGCTGAGAAAATCTAGTCAGCTGAGTCTTTCACTTTTATCCTTAGCTGAGCAAAATTACAATTGCAGTTCATTGTCCGTTAGCTGAGTCTTTATTGTATATCTCAGTTAATAGCTTTTCTATGTAATATTTTCTTAAAGTCAAAGGCAGAACATGTGTTGTTCTTATTATTCCTTAGATCTTTCTTTGTAAAAGTACTTAGCACTTTTTTTATTTGCAAAGAAACAAAAAGGATAGATCTTTATCCCCTGGAAAAGGAGAAAGATACTCTTGAAAAGAAGATCTCGAAGATATGATGTTAAGTATGGCCGGCAACTCCGTACTTGGTAAAGTCAAATCGTCAGAAAGCATGGTGTTGATTAAAGCACAAACATGAAAGGAGAAGTTTACGTTTCCAAGATATAAAGGTAGTAGTTTAATAATATAATAATAGATAGTGGGTATACTCATTACTGAAAAGTATGTTCACTTTACACATTTTGTGTATAAAGTTAACTTACTTTTCACCAACTAACTTTATCTATTATAATATTATTAAACCGAGTACCTTTGTCTCCTTCTCTCTTCATCAACCCGGACACACCTTGCTTATATATACTCATGCATGGAAACATGCTAAGAAGGCATTGAAGAAGCACTAAAATCTCATAAGTTGAGAATTAGAAGAGTTAGCATTTTACTTTCAGTGTAACAAACTTGTTCATGTGTTGAACATCTTAGACATTAGTTGTTTAAGATTAGCATTGTCTATGTGTTAGACAAATCTAGTTGCCACCTTTTATTGAACATAGATTTTCCGCATCAAGTTCATGTAATTCTTGATTTACATCAATAATAATTATATAAAAGTAAACCGTGTGTCTCTTAAATTTTTATTTGTTTGTATTCAACCCCCCTTCTACAAACATTTGTTGTTGTAGTATCCATTCAGGACCAACAGTAGGTTAGAATTTGGGTACATCTTCGAAGAGTTTTTGTCCACCCTCAAATTCATTTGCACCAAACTGGCGACCCTGTAATTCACCTTGGTATCTAGGTGAATCAATGGCAGGTCGTGTAGGAGAGTATGAGAAGTGAAGAGAATGAGTTTGGCTCAAAGTGTGATGAGAATGGATTGGTGGTTCGCTAATTTGGTGAGTGGGGCGTAGGTGACCCTGGGGATTGGTCAAGTCTTCAATGTAACCTGAGTGTGTCTGCTTAGGCATAGTGTTAGGCTCTCCCATAGCTCTAAAGAGTGTGGGCTTAGTAGACACCACACCATAGTTTGGCTGTAGGGTTAGATTGAGCCTCGAGTTTGGCACCTTAAGAATAGGTGTCTCCCCCTCAACTCCTGCCTATGGAGGTATCAATGTGATATCAACTCAAGTAGTATATATAGGTATGACACTACTTTTGGCAGTTTTTCTCATATCGGTTTGGAGAATATCCTTGGTAACAGTGGGCACACCAAGGTTGGCTTCAGATTGGAGTTTTAAATGGATAGAAGGTGGAGGATATGGGTTAGACTGTGTTGGGCTGACCATAGTCTTATCTCCAAATGAAGATGTAAAATAGTGAGAAGAAGAAGAAAGTAGAGGAGTCATACATGTGTTGGGTCTGTCAACTAATGGAGACTTTAAAGATGGAAAAGGGATGGAGGAAGATGTAGAAGTCTCACCCTCAGCTTCAACTTTAATCTCAGCGTGAGCAGATTGCTCAGCTTGAATTTCTAGCTCAGATTGAGCTACTCCCCCTTGGTCAGACTCCTCAGCTTTACTTTCTGAGGATGCTCGTTCAGCAATCCAGCGCATGGGCTCACTTAGTCCCTCTTGCTCTGGAACGATGTCATTGTTGAACATCTTTGAGTTGAGTGCTGGTGTTAAGAACATATCCTGTCCAGCCTCGTAAATTTCACTCCCCAGCTCAGCTTCAATCACCAAGGACAAGTACCTTATGAATGGCATATGTAGGTCCATTGGTGTCTTCATCACTTGGACCTTGAGCTCATTCAAGATTAGCAGTGCAAAATATAGATTCCTTGCATAGAACATGTTATACAGCAACTACATCTCGAACCTGTTGACTTGGTCCAGTCCTCCAACCTTGGTCCCTAGTGAACGGATCACTATAGAAACCATAAAACCCCATCCGGTTGGAAAGGTAGCTTTCTTAATGACACCGTCGACTTGTGGGTGACCCATTCTTTGCAGAACTGATCTTGCTACATGTCTTGTCATGGTAGGCTCGAACACATCATTTTCAGGGACGTGTAGAATCTCCCTTAGCCTTTGAACCGTGATTATTACTGTTTTGTTCCTATCCTGGTCACAGACACATGTATACCATAATTCCAATAGGTGTTGAGGAAAAATGTTGAGTGGTACATCAGTGAAAGTGAATGCTAATGGACATTGTCGAATATAGTCCACCCAGGCTTCATAACCTCTACCCCGTTTTCGCTCAGGATTAGGTAGGCAGGCACATTGATTGTTGATTTTAATCAACGGCACTCCATTGTTCTGGACTGTAACACCTCGTACCATTCTGTCACTAAGATTGAGAATGATCCCGTCCATCGTAAAGTTTAGGCTTGAAGTTGATTCACACTGAGTAATATCGTATTTCGCACTGAGCGATGAGGGTTTAAAGTTTGGATGAATGTTTGATTGCACTTAGCAATTGAGGTGAGTTTGGAAGGTATATTGAGAGTTTCAGAAGTAGGAAGATGAGAGAAAATAAGCGTAAACTTCTGAATGGCGTTTATAATTGTTATATATACCTTATTGAAGAGAGAGAAAAGTTACCGTTGAAAAACCCTGTTTTATCCGTTACTCTAGCTAACTAATATAGAGATAAGCGGAATACAGATGAAACTTATCATATCCAACAGGTAATTTGGTAAAATAACACTCTTGACTGACAACCAAATTATTTACACTGTTGTATTACACCAATACATAGTCGGTACAAAAATATAATTTGAGACTGACTCAAAAATAATGCCTCATGAATTAATAACACACAGTAATTAAAACATGGTTTGGACATACCAAGCTGAGGAAACTTACCACTCAGTGTGAGTCAAGCACTCAACTTGATTTAAGCACTCAGCTTGAGATTGACACTCAGCTTGAGTTGAGCACACATCTCAGAATCAATGACACTTAGTCATTTTTTAGTTGAGACTAATTCAAACTTATATTTTAACCATACTAAGTAGTTAAATCATGTTTGTAACAAACCAAATGTGTGAACTCATCACTCAGCTTGACTAAGTAAGCAGTTGATTGTAACATATCTATCAACTGCCCACTAAGCTAAAGACACTTAGGCTTAGGCAAGCTGAAACTCAGTTATAGAAACTTATATAAGGGTTGATCATACTCAATTTACTTAGCAGATAAGAAAACATTTTCTCATCAAGAGGTTTTATAAAGATATCTGCTAGTTGATCATCTGTGGATATAAAATTTATTTCAACCTTACCTTTTTCCACGATGTCTCTTATGAAGTGATGTCTAATTTCTATATGCTTTGTTCTTGAGTAGAAGACTGGATTATATGTGATGGCTATTGCACTTTGGTTATCACAAAAGATAGGAGTGTTCTTAAAATTCATACCAAAGTCTTGAAGTTGATTTTGCATCCACAGAATTTGAGCACAACAGCTTCCTACAACAACATACCCAGCTTAAGCAGTTGAAGTAGCCACTGAATTCTATTTCTTACTTGTCCAGCTTACTAACTTCCCTCCAAGCATTTTACATCCTCATGTTATAGAATTTCTATAATTTGCACCCATCATAATCAGCATCATAAAATCCAACCAACTCAAATCTAGAGTCCTTTGGATACCAAAGACCTAGATTTAGTGTACCTTTTAGGTACCTAAAGATCCTTTTCACAGTTTGAAGATGTGATCCTGATATCTTGCACAAACACATGTAGCAAATATTATATCACGTCTACTAGCTGTTAAATAAAGTAATGAACTGATCATCCGTCTATAGGTAGACTGACATACACATTTTCCATCTGAGTCCTTGCTCAACTTGACAGCTGGTGACATGGGTGTTTTCTTGGTTGAACTGGAATCAAACCCATATTTTTTTTACCAAATCAAGAACATACTTCCTTTGATTTATGAATATTCCATCAGGCTTTTGTTGAATCTGTAAACCTAGGAAATATGTCTTTTTACCCATCATACTCATCTTGTACTTTTTTGACATAGCTTTGGAGAAGCAATCACATAGAGATTTATTAGTAGAACCAAAGATAATGTCATCCACATAGATCTGTACAAGAATCACTTGTCCTTTACTCTTTTTAATGAAGAGTTTGTTATCAATACTACCTCTGATGAAGTCCATTGATAGTAGATATTAGGACAGTGTATCATACCAAGCTATTGGAGCTTGTTTTAGACCATACAAAGCCTTGTCTAACTTATAGACATGATGTGGATACTTAGAACTAACAAAGCTAGGAGGTTGTTTCACATAGACTCCTCCGGAAGTTTTCAATTTAGGAAAGCACTTTTCACATTCATTTGATAGACTTTGAAGTCTTTATATGCTGCATAAGCTAAGAACAGCCTAATGGCTTCAATTCTAGCAACAGTGGCAAATGTCTCATCATAATCTATTCCTTCTTCTTGTCTATACCCTTGTGCTACCAGCCTAGCTTTGTTCCTAACAATCACTCCATCCTTGTCCATCTTGTTTCTATAGACCCACTTAGTGCCTATAATTGTGTGATCTTTGGGGGCTAGGACAAGATTCCATATCTTATTTCTCTCAAACTCAGTTAATTCCTATTGCATTGCTTCGATCCAATCTTCATCCTCAAAGCTTCTTTAGTCTTCTTTGGTTCCATTTGAGATAGGAACCTAAAGTAAGCATCATAGTTTGTTGTTGCCTTTGATCTGGTGGTCACTCTTTCTTGAATGCTACCAATCACTTGATCTTGAGGATGATCCTTGAGGAACTTAAATGTTGTAGCGGGAGATTGTGGTTCTGGACTTGAGTGATATTGAGGACTCTGAGGTGAACCTACATCCTCAGTCTCAATTGTTGCATTGTCATCAAACTATTTACCACTAAGATTTTCAGTCTGAGTAATATCCTCTCCAAAAGGATTAAAGAACTCATATTCTTTCTCAGCTTGAGAATCTTTTGGAGGTTGTGATGATCTCTTAGATGTACTTACAATATCATCACTGTCATCATCTATGACATACATAGGATTTGACCTTTTGGTTCCTCAGGCTTTTCAAGCTCACTCAGACTGACTGAATCAGCTTGAACTTTGTCAGCTTGATCAATACTGTTTTCATCAAAGAAGACATGAATTGTTTCTTCTGTTGCCTTTCTTCTTGAGTTATATACTCTGTAAGATTTGGAGATTGAAGAGTAACCAACAAAAATTCCAGGATCAGCTTTAGGTTCCAACTTATGGAGCTGATCTCTTTGATCCAGCATGTAGCATTTTGAACCAAAGACATGGAAGTAACCTATATTGGGCTTTCTTGATTTATACATTTCATATGCAGTTTTGACATGTCTTTTGACTATGATTGACATATTTTTGGTATAACATGTTGTACCAACAACATGATCACAAAAATAATTTTTTCAATCCTACCTCACACAACATTGTTCTAGCAGCCTCAATTAAGGTTATGTTTCTTCTTTCAGCAACTCCATTTTGGTGAGGAGTTATAACTGAAGAGAAATTTTGTATTATTCCTTTTTGTTCACAAAATCCTTCTAGGGTTGCGTTTCTAAACTCAGTCCCATGATCACTTCTGAGTTGCTTAGCAGACTTACCTTTTTTGCAACTCTTCCTGTATGATAAAACTTATTACCTCCAGGATACCTTCACTTTTTTGCAACACTTATGGGTCCAAACAGATCCATATGTAACATATGTAATCGGTCTGTTATTGACAAGTTTAGCTTTGACTTAAATGACCCTTTATGATGTTTTCTTTGTTGACAAGCTGAACATAATATGTCTTTGACAAATGTGATCTTTGGCAAAATAGAGACTAACTCTTTGTTGGATAACATATTTATATATTTGAAATTCAAATGTGACAACCTTTTATGCTACAACCAACTCAGCTTAGGAACAGATTGAGAATATAAGCAGGTTTCAGTATAAGGATCTGCAGATTGGAGATCAAGTAGATACACATCTTTTTCTCTCTTTGCTATTAGCACTGGCTTACCCTTTGCATTGTAGATTGTTTCTGCTTTCTATCTAAAAGTAACAACATTGTCTTCATCACACAATTGACTGATACTTATCAGATTGTGTTTAAGACCTTTAACATATGCAACCTTCTGGAAAGTAACCTTACCAGCATGCATCTTCCCATATCATTTAGTTCTTCCATGGGAGTTATTACCAAATGTTACTTTAGGACATTCATTTTCCTGTTATTTACTTAGAAGTCCTTTCTACCCTGTCATGTGCCTTGAGCATCCACTGTCCAACTACCATTTACTTGAACCTTGCACATGAAAAACTAAATATATTTGTTTTTTTAGGAACCCCTCTAAAGTGGTTTCAGATGATGAGCACTTAGCCGATTCATCTTGTGGAGCTGACTGGTCAGCTTGAGCAGGTGTTGAGTCCTGCATAGGCTGATCAGCTTGTCCCTTTTTAGGCCTTAGAATTTCACTATCACAGTCTTTGTCCTCATGTCCTCTACTTCCACATTTGTAGCACTTTCTTCTACTAGTTACTACAGGGGGTAGGTTATCCAATAATTCTTTTGAGAATCTGCGCTCAGTTTTAGGATTATAGGTTATGGATATTTTTTCAACTTTCTTTACAAGTTGATTCACCTGATGTCATTTACTTTGGACTTACCTTTGTCATATCTAGGCTTATTATCCTTTTGATGAGAAGTTTGACCAACAAACTTCTTTTCATCTATTTCATTGACTTTGGACTTACCTTTGTCATGTTCTCTAGACTTAGCAGTTTCAACAACTTTAGACTTATCATTATTGTTGTGATATGACCTCTGATTTACAGTTGTCTTCCTATTCTTGAAACTTCTCTCTGAACTGGATAGAGAATGCTGCCTTTCGAAAGGGTTTGGATTTAACCTTTCAATAACAGGTTTTCTTTGAATAGGCTGAGTGCCAAATCTATCATGCACAAACTTACTATGCTTTCTTGAAGGTGAACACTCATATACATGATCCTTTGCTTTTACAAATATATTGTATTTTAGGCCTTGATCATATTTCTTTTCTGAGGCTGACTTCTAAGACTCAATCAGTTGTCTATCTTCCTCAGAATCTATACTTGCTATCTCATCATCATCAGCTGCATGAGCTACTGATAGATAGTCACCTTCAAGTACATCTTTCACCTGTTTAGGAATTTGCTGGTACTTTTTAGCAAGTTTTGATGACTTACACCAAGATTCAGTGGCCTTTTGAAGTTGGTCAGCTTTATCCTTAGCTTCCTGAATTTCTTCACTTAGAAGTTTGTTAATGTGTCTTTGACATTCAAGATCACATTGTGCTTTCTTTCCAGCAGTAATAAGATTTTGATTTTCCTTAATCTCATTTTAAGCTTAGTTATTTCAACTTTGAGGTCAGCTTGAGTATCAAGGTTGGTCTTAAAGTCATTTAACAGATAATCAAACATAAGACTTTTTTCTTCATTGGTGTAAGAGTTGAAATTACTAACCTTGTACATGGAGGAAGGATCCCAATTGCTTAATTTGTTGTTTTCCTCAGCTTCCTTCATATCAGCTTCAAAAGTTGATTTAGACAGACCATAATCAACTTCATGTTGGGACACGTTATGGAGCAAAACACAGCTGAGGCATAAAACAAAAGTTTAAAACCGAGCGAAATTGGGTCCGTATCGTGTTCCAAAGTGATAGTTTCTATACAAAACACAATTGCAACTTAAAGGAACAAAGGAGAGGGCTGAAAATACCTCAATACCTTTGTAAGAACCGGCTGTAGCATGCAATATGGGATGAATCCGAGAACCCAAATGTGTTCTCCTCTATTGTTGATCCATACCAAGTTGGTTCGACCCCCGTATGCTAGTACTCCATCACATGAACATCAATGACTTCATGTATCTGGAACAGCCTTGAAAGTTTCTCCTCTTGCACCAAATACTCACTCACAACACTCAAGTATTCACCAACATAGTGTATGTAATGTGTATGTAACATGTAAGTACCAAGAGAGAAAAGAGAGAGAGTTTCTAAGTTCTAATGCAAGTTCCTTAACCCACCAGACCACAATAACCCGTATTTTGGTCGGAGTCAAAGGCTTAATCTCATTGGACCATTAGATGGCCCAATCAGAAATAAGAATTTCATGCAGACGGTCCTTCACGGCCCCTCACGGCCAGTGAAGACAAAAATGCGCCACGACTGGCCATAATCCTTCACGGCCCATGCCGTGTTTGAGTGACTCGTGAGGGCGTCTCCTTCACGACCCATCCACGACCTCTCACGACCCGTCAAGACTCCACGAGCCATATGAGAGTCATTGAGTCAAACGTGAGGGCAGTGGGCTTCATGACCCGTGGAGCATCCCTCACGGCTATGAAGCGCCAAAATCAAACAATTTGATTTTTGGACCTTCTCACTTTATCAGTAAGCTGTCGGGATCAATCCTTGGTGTGTGACCCAATAGTCTAGCACTTCATCAGCAGTAACACCTATGTACTTGTGTCAGTGGGCAGACTCCAACAGACTTCCACTTGCACATGACACAACGTACACAGAGGTATCACAGACAGGGAGCGGCCTCTACCAAGGCATCCCTGCCCCAAAGTCAGTACGAGGTATGTCATCCCATAGACAAGTACCAATTCACAACCCAAAGGTTTGAAATGGCCCTATAGATAATTGATCAACCATCCTTTTGTTCACGGTATCCATGTGAAGACGAGACATGGTACTAAGTCATTCTCAGTCCTTCATGATTATGTTTCTCGATCGAGATTGGTGGTGACCAAAATAAACAAGTTGCAATCGATTACCCAAATCATTGCACATTAGAGCACGGATATGCATTTTGGTGTCAGCGCCCAATCATCGAGGGGCCTAGGGATATCTCTCTGAACAGAGAAACAAATTCCTTTGACTACATTGCCCACCACAGTGATCATACTCTGATCAGATACTCCCTTTATAACAGCCAGTTACGGACTGCGTTTGAAAGCAACTAGAGCAAAGCAAACCAAAAGTGATGCAGACACATGCATCTCCAGTATGAGGATGAACTAATATTATCATCCTGAATCACTCATGACAAGTACCACAAAGTGAATTCAGGTGTTGGTCGACCAGTCACTTGAAACACTCTCAAGTACAGGTGAAGTATTGCGTCCCTGTGTCTCAATCACCATTGGACACTTGATAAATCACATCCCTCAGCCTTCATTCAGACATGCTTGTTGGGAAATTCGCTAAGTTATTGAAACTGTTGAACATGCAAAGGTAAAACTGTTAGAGTATTTTGGTGATAACAGTTGTAACTAACAATTGCTGCAAGGTTTACAACTGTTAGTACAAAAGTTCAGAACTGTTAGTTGGCAAAGTCAAAACTGTTAGAAGACCTTGAAGCTGAAGACTGTTAGAAGGATAAAGAACTGTTGTGTTCATTAAACAGTTTCTGTTGAGCTATATTTGTAAAATCCTATCTTAGAAGATATCTCGAAATACTTTGAAGATTATCAAGATTATCTCAGAAGATAGAAGATTACCTAACTGTCAACAATTCAAGGAGGATCAAGAGTCTATATATACTTCATTAGATGATCAATTAAGGACGACGACGACTTGATCTCATTATTCAAAGCATTTGTTCTTATTGTTATTTATTTTTCTGAAAGTGTTTTAGCCTCTAAGTTTCTTGTTGAAACCTAAGAACAGTCTGTGTTCTTCGTCTAACAGAATAAGTTAGATTGGGGGTGAAGTTTGCTTGTGTAATCATTCTGGTTGGTTAATAAAACTACTGTTTGATTGAATTAATCTTTGTTTAAAACCTTCTTTAATCAATTAAGTGTGATTCCGCAACTTCTTAGTTGATTGTGATCATAGTTAAAGATTAACTTTTATATTACTCTGATTTATTATTTAAAAGTTAGTTCTTGTTATTTGATATAATATATATCCGATCCTGACAAGTGGTATCAGAACCTTATCATTAAGGTTCCTTTGATCACCAGTTGAAGGTTTTTGCTTTACCTTGCTTTATTTTTCAAAACTGTTTTTTGTTTAAATCAATTTGTTTCAATGGATTCGGGAGGTTCTTCTGATAACAGTGGATCAGGGTCCAACATTCGTGTTCCCATGCTCAAACCATCTGATTTTGAGATGTGGAAACTAAGAATTAAACAGCATGTCCAACTAATGGACTATGATGTTTGGCAAATCATTGAAACTGTTCCTACTAATACCATTGAACTGGATGAGAATGGAAAACCAACGAAGAAACCACCACCAAAGACAGATGCTGAAAAGAAGAATAGAATGATTGAGATGAAAGCCCTCAGCATCCTTCAGATTGCAATTCCCAATGAGTATCAACATCAATTCAAGAAATTTGATGATGCTCATGAACTTTGGAATGCTCTGGAAAAGAGGTTTGCTGGGAATGCTAGTTCTAAGAGAAACCAAAGAGATCTTCTTAAACAAGCCTATGAGAACTTCACCAGTGGGAAGAATGAGAGTATCACCCAAATCTTTGATAGGTTTTACAAACTGGTGAGTCAACTGGAGAGTGCTAAGGTTAGGCTTGATCAAGATGAGATAAGTAGAAAATTTCTTAGGTCTCTAGGTGATGAATGGACTGTGTTTGCTGCACAATGGAGAACCAAGGATTCTCTTGAAGACATAGAGTTAGATGACCTCTATAATAGTTTGATAGTGTTTGAGGGAGAGATAGAGGGAAAAAGAAAAACTGCTATCCCTAGCCATAATGCTGCTCTCCTGTCTTCCTCAGGTATGGAATCAAACCATTCATTAACTAACTCTCTTGATTGTGGTGCAGGTACTAGTTCTGTTGTTGGACTAGATATGAATACTCCAGATGCAGTTCTTGAAGCTTTTCTTGCCAGCCATGCACATTCAACCCTCACCAATGAGGATCTTGAACAAGTGCACCCTGATGATCTTGAGGAAATGGATCTCAAATGGCAGATGGCCATGCTTACCGTTAGAGCCAAGCGATTCATTAAAAGAACTGGAAGGAAAACATGAATTTCAGAGCTGATGGCAAGGCTGGATTTGACAAGTCAAAGGTTAGATGCTTCAAATGTCAACAACTTGGCCACTTTGCAAGAGAATGCAGATCTGGTGGACAAGTTCAGAATCAAGGTCAGAGGCCAACTCAGAACCATACCTCCTCAGCATTGGTCTCACAAGAAGGCCATGGATTTGATTGGAGTGATCAAGTAGAGGAGGCTACCAGCAACAAAGCTTTGATGGCATTGACTAACTCCTCCATCAAGATGGATTCTCCAGAATCTGAGGACATACAGGTATCTTCTAAACTATGTCCTGGTGAATGTAGAGGCTATTCTAAACTCGATTCTTAAATAACGAAGACAGTCTTGAGCAAGAATGTGATGATGATTGTCTTCCCTTAAAGTTCAGATTTGATGATACAAACTGTTATCGATAATTTGTCATATGTAGATCTAGGAGTTAAGACAGTTCTTATAAGCTGTGTTTAGATCTATAGTACAAGACATTTTTGTTTTGTTTTTTTTTTCAAATTATTGTAGCTCAATTGTGATTATCTTGAATAAAATATATCTTATGTTGATGACTGTGCTCTCTAATGTTTTATTTTTATTGCTTCAGCATTTGATATATGTGAGCTGAAAGTTTGTTTGACAGTTGCACATTTCTGTTTCAATCAATACTAACAGTTTTTCAACTGTTAGCATATGGCTTCGGCAACTGTTAGACAAAGTCCATGTGCAACTGAGGGGGAGAAATTTGCCAACTAAGGGCGAGAAATGAAGAACAGTTGTAAACCCTAAACAACTGTCAATTCATATAAATGATCAAACAAAAGGGAGTGAACTTTTGAATAACAGTTGTTACATCTTATAAAAAACAGTTTCTCAACTGTTAGTTCATTTTTATCCGTCAACTGTTAAGCTATTAAAGAGTGCTTTGGTCTTTGCAGGATTTTGGAAGCCTTTGGATTGCGTTCAACAATCGAAACATATATAAACCATTCCCTCCTCAGAGGTTTCTTTACGCATACTGAACTTCGTTTAAACGCTAAAACCCTAGAATTATGCTATCAAATCGCCATGGCTCCCCTTCCATTCGTCAAGGAACATAACATGCTTGCTTTTCTTTCAAAACCCGATGATCTTCACATGTTTCACGATATGATTGATTATCTCTCATTGTCCGATCTCAACACTGCACTCACCATCAATCCTACCATATACACTTCTTACATTGATCAGTTTTGGAAACATGCTCAACTTCGAACAACTGATGACGTGCAATGGATTGATTCTACCATTGATGAGTTGACCGTCTCAATCTCTGAGGACACCATTCGCCACATTCTACAACTCAATGATAGTGAGGGTGAGTATTCTGATTCAGTTTCACTAGATTTTTTGCATGCCGAGCTTGTTAAGCTTGGGTATGAGGGTCCTTCAGGGAAGGGTACATTCTATAAGGGACAATTTTGTGCTCACTGGAAGTATTTAATCCATACTCTCCAGCAGTGCATTAGTCCTAAAAGAACAGGATGGAACGAGTTTGGAAGCAACATTGCTTTGGCCTTAATCTGTTTGGCCAACAATCGTTGCTTCAAATTTTCAAAATTAATTTTCAATGGCATGGTAAAACATCTAGGGACCAAGTATGGTCTCTTTTTGATGTATCCTCGATTTGTGCAAGTATTGTTAAACTTTTTGATGCCAAATCTAAAAACACACAAGAGGGTCATTATTCCCTCCGCTCATGTGGCTTCCACTTTGAGCAAACTGTTGATTAATGGCAAGAGTTTCTCTGGTGCCATAACTCCTCCACTCTCTGAAATGGTGGAGTTTCTGTCAAGAAACAGGACTGCCAGTGTTGAGCATGAAACCCATCATATTGCTACACCACCAACACTGGAACCCACAGTCCAAGATACTCAAAATTTCCAACCTGCTTCTTTTGAAAAATCTACAACACAAGCCCCTGCACTAAAAATATTTAAAAAAAGGAGGAAAACTGTTGGTGCTCCTTCCACCATAGTTAGAGAACCCCAAACTGTTAGCCCTGCACAGGTGCATTTACCTGTGCAGAATATCGAAAGGGAACCTTTGGTGCTGTCTCCCAGGCACAATGAGGAGGTGATCATTCCTCAAGAGGGTAATCATATGGTCTTTGAGGCTGACACTACTGTTTTATCCGCAAGGGATAAACAGGACAGTGTTAACATAGCTAAGACCTCAACCATGGCAACAGAGACTAGTAAAACAGTTTCTGGTAATCCCCAGAACCAAGAAAAGAGGGGTACTGATGGTGATACTCAGGGGAGTAAGCCACCAGTGAAAAATGTCGATGATATGGTCACAGTGGAAACACTAACTGACATTGAGACTAGACTGAAACAACATGCATTGACGGATCCTAACTTTGCACCTTACCTTGCTGCTCATTTACACCTAAAGAAAAGGATTGCTCTTCAAAACAAAAGGATAGTTTCTCAAGATGAGAAGATAAAAGAACTGACTGAACAGTTGGAGAAGGCAACCGAAGTACTCAAGGTGGTAGCAGTTCACAATGAGGTGTTAATAAGGCAAGATAAGCAGCTGAACTTTCTTGATGAGAATCTGAAGAAAGCAACAAATGTTCTTCATACTCATGAGATGTTGCTTAAACCCAAATCCTTGGTGAAAATCTCTTCAACTGCTCAAGCTAAAGGAAGAAGAAAATCCAAGCAGGAAGAAGTTAAGCAGACAGTTTCACAGGATAAACAAACAGTTGTTGCTCCAAATGAGCAAACAGTTGCAACACAACAACCAACAGTTGTAACTTCAAATCAACTAACAGTTGCAAGTGTCCAAGCGGTTAATGAAGAAGAAGAAGAACAGCTTTCAAGTGTTGATAGAATGCTAATCAACAGGATGGTATCAACTGCAGATGTTCCAAGCACTGAGATTTTCAAATCGTGGTCAACAGTTAAGCAGAACTATTGGGTTGATATTAGTGCTCAATATCTGGGAATAAGTTCTTCTAGAATGGCACAGAAAATTGATGATGGATGGCTTGATGGAAAGGTTGCTACGTTAGAATCTTTACCACCAAAGAAAGGATATAAAGGGATAGTCATCCAGGAAGGAAAGAAAGAATCTGAGTTGCCTCCTGTTTCAGGCAAAGGTAAAGAAATTGTTGTTGTTTGTCCTAAACTCAAGCTTTCAAGACAGCAACAAGAAGAGCGTGATCATGAATTTGCATTAAGGCTAGCAGCTGAGCTAAGAGAACAAGAACAGACTGATTTTGAGATAGCAAAGAAGCTGGCTGATGAGATTACTACTCAGATTGATGAAGAAGAGAAAGTAAAGGAAGCTGCTGGTAAGGGAGTAAAAAGAAAAAGAGTTGTAAAGAAGAAAACAGTTCCACCTCCCAAGCTAGTAGTGGAAAAGAAGAAACCCCAATCAGTCCAAAAACCCCAACAGTCTGAAGAAAAAGTCAAAACAGGCTTGGTCAAAACTATTTTGCAAGATAGACTCTCAAAAGAGATAAAAGAAAGAATTGATAAATTTGAAGCTCAAAAGTCGCATATCAAAGAATGGAGGTTTGAAATGCTGAGAGTGGAAACTGGAAAGCAGGGTGTCACCATTGTTAGAGAGGTGGAACCAATTGAAAGCTATGTCAGTTTCTCTGCAATGATGGATAGTGTGACCAGGAGAGATGTACAAGAAATGTATGAATATGGGGTAAGTCATTTTGGAAAGGATGCTGAAATTGAGATAAAAGTATTTTTAGTACATTTATCGAGTATATGCAATCCACAGAGAGTAATGTCAATACTGACAAATGATGAAAGATTTCCTATATTGACTGTGAAAGTTTTTGAAAGATCAAGGGTGTATAATCTTGTGACAAACAATGCTAAAACCCAGTGGTTTGATCTTAATTTTGTTGATCACAGTAGGACCAAGCTGATATACATGGTAAAGGCAAGGTTCTATGGTCCTGTAAGGTTAAGGGAAGATCTGGGAAGAAGACTGAAAGAAAGGATGGAGCTGATAGAGAAAGAGAAAATGTAATTTTTCTTTCATATTTTGATTATAACAATTTTACTTTGCAAAATTAATGTTAATGTGTTCTTTGCTTATGTGAATGTTTCTATGGTTGAACCCTATAAAACAACTTAAGTGTATTGCTCAATACTTTAAGTTAGGGGGAGATTGTTGGGAAATTCGCTAAGTTATTGAAACTGTTGAACATGCAAAGGTAAAACTGTTAGAGTATTTTGGTGATAACAGTTGTAACTAACAATTGCTGCAAGGTTTACAACTGTTAGTACAAAAGTTCAGAACTGTTAGTTGGCAAAGTCAAAACTGTTAGAAGACCTTGAAGCTGAAGACTGTTAGAAGGATAAAGAACTGTTGTGTTCATTAAACAGTTTCTGTTGAGCTATATTTGGAAAATCCTATCTTAGAAGATATCTCGAAATACTTTGAAGATTATCAAGATTATCTCAGAAGATAGAAGATTACCTAACTGTCAACAATTCAAGGAGGATCAAGAGTCTATATAAACTTCATTAGATGATCAATTAAGGACGACGACGACTTGATCTCATTATTCAAAGCATTTGTTCTTATTGTTATTTATTTTTCTGAAAGTGTTTTAGCCTCTAAGTTTCTTGTTGAAACCTAAGAACAGTCTGTGTTTTTCGTCTAACAGAATAAGTTAGATTGGGGGTGAAGTTTGCTTCTGTAATCATTCTGGTTGGTTAATAAAACTACTGTTTGATTGAATTAATCTTTGTTTAAAACCTTCTTTAATCAATTAAGTGTGATTCCGCAACTTCTTAGTTGATTGTGATCATAGTTAAAGATTAACTTTTATATTACTCTGATTTATTATTTAAAAGTTAGTTCTTGTTATTTGATATAATATATATCCGATCCTGACAATGCTTCCCTTGAAGAATAACTGGCTGTGGACATTTAGAATGTATACACATTCAAGGAAGAGGTAAAACATGCCAAGTTGGAACACAATAAGGCTTACTGAGAGTACCCACTACACGCGCATTACCAAACCCCTTTGATAATCGATACAAGCAGAAGCACAATATTGCTTAATGTTCCCAAAGATAAAGCATATCAAAACTTTACTAAAAAAAACTCATGCCAAGTTCATGCAGACCTTAGTATGACATTCATCACTAGACTGCCACTATAGATTAGTAAACGAACCATCCACGATGTCATCCGTGTGTACTCTGACATTTATCATATCCCTACTGCAACCAACCACTTTCAAAGTGTGCGTTGATGGGATTACGATCATTAATCCAAGCCATTATACCTTCATTGTTTCAATTAACCGAATAAGGCAAACAACGCTTGGTTTTATGATTTTATGTGCATAAGCCATCGTACTCTCATAGTTTTCATAAAGATCTCTATAGAGCCAGCGATGCTTAGTTTTCAGTGATCATATCCCTGCTACAACCAACCACTTCCCAAGTGTGCGTTGCGTGATTTTGATCATTTCATCCAAGCAGTTATACCTTCATTGTTTCAAAAGAACCCAATAAGGCAAACAACGTTTGGTTTACAAAATTTAGTGTGTATAAGCCATCGTACTCTCATTGCCTCAAAAGAACCCAATAGAGTCAACGATGCTTTAAGACACACGCAAACTAACAACACCATATTAAGCAGGATCACAAACCCCAATCAAGATTGTCGGTTTTTCCTTTAAATAGAAGCCGTCATTAGAGTAACAACTCACTTTAAGCTTCCTCTAATTACAATACCACAAGAACATATACTCATACTTCTTGTATTTCATAAACTTCTTTAAATATCCCATATTTATTATGGATGCATAATTCTCGATTTACGCTTGTTCCCAAGCTATATTAAGACATTATCTCCAACACATAGTATGTTCAAGACACACCAAATAGGATTACAACAGCGCTCCCACTAGCTCTGGCATCTATCCAAGTTTCATCATTGCTTACTGAAAACTCAAACACTTGATTTTCTTAGCAAATATTCCAAAACATAGAATTATTTTAAATCCAAAAGGACTCAATGTTTGTAGACTTTACAAGGATATTTAAGATGTAAAAGACTCTCGGACAGTGTTGTGAACACTTCCTCATAAAATTCTTATAACGGAATGCGGTCTTTGCATCATACTGCCATAAAACGGCATAAGTATCCGCTTAAACTTCAACATAACTACTGGGAGAATGTCTTCACATGATTTCTACCCAATGGTCAATCATCATAAAACCATTTCCTCTAAGTCAGTATTTGAAGTTATCTACAAACCTATCCATGCAGATCTTATTCCCAAAAGACCTATATACACCTTACAGTTCAAAACATAGGTGTTGGATTAACCAAGTTCAAAACTTGAAAAACCAGCATGGAATATATCTTATGTTATTACATTCCTCTTCTTAGCAGACCCAAGGGCCCACTACAGCTTCCGGTAGTTGATGCATACATCACGTATCATCAATAAGTCATCGTCCTCATATATAATAAATTATATTCCTCTAGTCATATGACGACTCTTACAAGACATATGAAGAAGTAATAACTTTATGCCAGATACTCCAACATAGCAATGTTGAGTTTCAATCATTTCTGATCAACTGCTAGTGTCAACATCAATTCTTTTATTTAAATCTTACGTTCTTCCACAGGAATGCTTCAGTTATTCCTTTCCCTTTTCGAGCAACCAAACTCAGTTCTCAAAAGAATATAAAATGAATATCTAAAACTTAGAAGAACTATTAAATACATTAGCATCCTTTAAGTTCATCCATCTCCCACTAAATGTAGACTGGATAACTTTGATCTATGAGATTGACAAGCAAAGAACACTTTCTAATCGAATCTCCTTAGATGCTAATTTGACCATCTTTGTTGATTTAAAAGAAGAACATTGCCCGTCACTACTCAAGTACACCTATCAAGCAAGTTACTTAAGTTTAATCCATCAAGACGGAACCATAACCAATATGTTTCATTCCTCCACTAAGCGATTGATGTAAAACATGTATCCTAGGAGAAGTGAATTATGAGGCAAACTCATAATTCTTATGATGGTTTAGAATGTAGATACTCAACATCTCACAAGATTTGAGTATCTTTATTCCCTTTTGCCCTCTTCATCTTAAATTTGTTAAGGGTGAGTCTTGAACACCTCTCAGGTTTTAGACATTCGTCTAATAAATTATACTTACCCATTCCTTCTACCATCATCGGTAAAGGTAACAAATAACATATAGTTAATCCTTATGATTATGTTTGAACGGTCTCTACACCAACGTGCAAACAAAATCCAACAAGCTTTTATTCCACTCACATTCATAAGTGAAGGATGTGTTAGTTATTTAGCCTTATAAGCAGGATTTACCATCAACAATTGACTCAAAGTGAAAAGATTCCAAGTTCCTAACCACTTGGAGCTTGGTGATGTTAGGCTTGTTTATATGGTTAAATCAACTATTTCATAAGGATAACAATTCCATAATCATTCATAATCATTCCATTACTTCCTTAAGCAAAAGTTTATTATAAATGCCAAGACATGAATAAACTTTGAAATAAATCTCGAAACCCACAATTACATAATTCAAAGAAATATTCATCGTCATCAAAGGCAAATAAGATACAATGCTTCTTGTCACGCAAGGCGTAAGACAAAGATCTAAATGAAGTAATAGTATAGCTGGATGGAATGGCAAGACTCATCTTCCAATTCTTTTAGTTAGGGACAACCACCATGTTTCCCTCTCTAAGGTCCAGCTCTCCATGCATCCATTACCTACTCCTGATAAACACCTGCACTTTGCAACAAACAAGTTTGTGACAAACGTGAGCGTTTTGACTAGTGTTCAAAACCCAGTCATTAGAAGTAAAAGATCAATGGAATTTGATCGTGAATGTACCTGAAGATGAGCTAACGTTCTTCCGCTTTAGGATACTTAGCCCTTCCAGGCACTTAGGGCAGGCGTGACGGCGCCAATTTCCAATTTCTCCGCAAAAGTAGCAAACTACCCCATGTGGAACATCATCTTGAGGCACTATCTCACTGTCCTCCAACCCCACAATTACGGATAGCCTAGTCATACTAGACTTTCCTTTTGAGGTCAATTTCTCCTTCTTGCTTACTTGTTTCCTAGTAGCCACAGTGGATGTGGACGAGGCACGATCCTTCTCAACCATGTAAGACTGAACAGCCTTCAGCATGTCTTGAAGTTCGATCAAGGATTTTTCCAAATTGTCTTTGTGATAGTTATTGACAAACTTCTCATAAGACGCGGGCAGGGACTAGAGGATCATATCCACCGCAATCTCCCTCCCTATTGGAAGTCCAAATCTCTCCAATTGGTCCATGTATCCCTTCATAATAAGGAAATGGACATTTACATCCTCACCTTCCAGCATCCTACAACCGACCAAAGCCTTTATACACTCAAACCGTTCTTGTCTAACCTGCTGCGGGAACATGTCCTTTAGCCGGTTTATCAAGTCCTACGCACTCAATTGCTCAAGCTGCTGACGCAACTCAAAGCTCATAGTCGATAACATGAGACAATAAATATATTGTGTATCTCTAACACGCTTCTCAAAAGCGTATCGAGTGGCCCAGTTCGCGTTGGTAGCAGGTGGCTCTGGAAGAGGCTCCTCAAGGACGTACAACTTTGACTCGTGACGGAGGATAATCCTCAATACACGATACCAGTCAGCGAAGTTCACTGCTATGAGTCTCTCCCTTTCTAGGAATAATCGAAGTTTAAAGTTTGGTGTGGTGTCGTTAATATTTTCCATCTATAAAAGAGTACACGTTTTAGTTTGTTTCGATATTATCCTCGTTAAAATAATTACCCAGCTGATTAAGAAAACCAAATTATCTTAACAAGGGCTAAGAACCTCAAAGTACCCCAATCCATGACGGGTTTGCCGCGGATCACTTCATGGAGCTACTTAGGCCGGTAAACGCTTTACCAATTGCAATCCGAGATTACAACTCTTAGACACTTGCGGGATCCTAGGTAATCATAGCACCCATTTGGCATGTTTGATCCCTTCTCTCACCGATTCCTCATTAATCCACTTTGAAAGCTCGGTATAGGCAGGACAACTACCAAGGCGTTTTATGTCTTGGAATTGTAAATCGACCGTCAAGATACACGGTGGTACTTTAGCCCAATGGCGGCTCGGCTAAGCTCGACAACCGACCCTTGCGAGTTGCCACACGCACCTTCCACACAGTTATGCAAAACCGATCTCGTCTAAGCTCGACGACCGATCTTGTTTCACTAGATTCGGGTGGTGTCATCTTACGGGAGGCGAGTGATTTACATTTGATAAAAAAATGGGATTTTGTTTTTCAAGTGGTCTTGTGGGGTGCGAGGTTTGTTAACCAATTAAAACTCTTGGTTTTATTATTTTGAAAAGTTTTCAAGCGAGCGAAGACCCTAAACAACCACGCAAGAAACTAAACAAAACAACAATCCGCACAAGGTATATCTGGTAACATGCCCCTAAACCCTATGCGCTTTCCCCGTGAGCCAAACGAGGAAAGCAAGGCCAAACTAAGGACACAGCCACTTGGCCCAGCTGGAAGTGCTCCCACTGAATCCGTCATCTCTAATGAACCTCCGAATCCACCATAGCCGAGACGTCTCCTCCACGACTCTAAATGGTTGTCTTCGGTATTCTTTTACAAATACATACAAATATTTGAAAAGAAACGGCGTACAAGCCGCGAAATGCTAATATAAGCTAATCTAAAAATTACAAAGAAAAGCAATCGGCATGCAAGCCAAAATAAAGTACAAAATACAAGAGCGAATAAATTTAATTATTACAAACCAATTGTGGTACAAACCACCAAATGAATGAATAATTAAACACAACCAAACAACCAACACATAGGTCTAATGGGCAAGGTGTTACCGGATCAAACAACAACCACAAACAACAACACGGTGTGCCACAACAAAACCGTGCAAAATGTATCTTGATTAAGATTGTTCAAACCTAGCTAAACACTCAAGGCACAAAGTGAACAATCCTTCTACATATGCATTAGTACCCCAACACTTTGAGAATACATATTCATATATACACAATACAAGTATATGCATGTGTGCATTTCATACCAAAAAATCACCCAATACATATAAATGCATGAATCAAGACACATATGGGGCTTTACAAAAATCCAAACACTTTGGACAGATTCTGAAAAAACAGAATCGCAATGAGGCAAAAACCGAAAACAATTTTCTTTTTCAAAAGAGACAAAAATATTGTTCACGAGCTCCTTCACGACACAGAAGTCTTCACGGCCTCTCACGGCCCGTGAAGCCTATGAGCTCCATGACTCTGACCAATGAAAAACCCTTCACGACCAAGCACCCCACGAGACTGGTCGTGAGCCTTCACTACCGTGAAGAACAAGCCTTCACGACCCGTGAAGACATTCTGGACAGAATGTCCATTTTCGGTTTTCAAGCCAAAAAAGTGCAATTTGTTTGTAGATTTGGCTCTGATACCGCTGTTGGGATACGATATGGAGAAAAACACAGCGGAAGCATAAAAAAAAATTTTAAAACCGAATGAAATCGGGTCCGTATCGTGTTCCAAAGTGATAGTTTCTCTACAAAACACAATTGCAACTTAAAGGAACAAAGGAGAGGGCTGAAAATACCTCAATACCTTTGTAAGAACCGGCTGTAGCATGCAATGTGGGATGAATCCGAGAACCCAAGTGTGTTCTCCTCTATCGTTGATCCACACCAAGTTGGTTCGACCCCCGTATGCTAGTACTCCATCACATGAACATCCACAATGACTTCATGTATCTGGAACAGCCTTGAAAGTTTCTCCTCTTGCACCAAATACTCACTCACAACACTCAAGTATTCACCAACTTAGTATATGTAATGTGTATGTAACATGTAAGTACCAAGAGAGAAAAGAGAGAGAGTTTCTAAGTTCTAATGCAAGTTCCTTAACCCACCAGACAACAATAACCCGTATTTGGTCGGAGTCAAAGGCTTAATCTCATTGGACCATAAGATGGCCCAATCAGAAATAAGAATTTCATGCAGACGGTCCTTCACGGCCCCTCACGGCCTCTCACGGCACGTGAAGATAAAAATGTGCCACGACTGGCCATAATCCTTCACGGCCCGTGCCGCGTTCGAGTGACTCGTGAGGTCGTCTCCTTCACGACCCCTCCACGACCTCTCACGACCCGTGAAGACTCCACGAGCCATATAAGAGTCGTTGAGTCAAACGTGAGGGCAGTAGGCTTCACGACCCGTGGAGCATCCGTCACGGTCGTGAAGACCTAAAATCAAACAATTTGATTTTTGGACCTTCTCTCTTTATCAGTAAGTTGTCGGGATCAATCCTTGGTGTGTGACCCAATAGGCTCGCACTTCATCAGCAGTAACACCTATGTACTTGTGTCAATGAGCAGACTCCAATACTTCATCTATTTCAAACTCTTCATCTTCTTGAGCCATCAGATACTCGTCATTATCATCTGATGTAGATGATTTTGTATCCAAAGTTTTTGCATAAAGTCCTTTAGCATTGGACTTATCTTCAAGCTTCCCTTTCTTGAGCTGAGTATATTTCTTCTTGTACTTATAAGCTCTGTAAGCATTCTTGTCAGCTACTGAAGCTGTTTCACCCTTCTTCACTCTGTACTCAGCAGTAATATGTCCCTTCTTCTGACAGTTGAAGACTTGAAGCACACAACTTTCTTGGGGTCAAAAGAACTCTTTCCTTTGCCTCTGTCAGATCTTCCTATTCCCCTTTGTGCTTTTCTAAACCTTCTGGAAAGCATAACCATTTGTTCAGTGATAGTCTGAACATCATCAGTATTTCTTGAATGTGAGTCTGAGTGGTCAGCTTGAGAATCTGACTCAGTCTCAGATTCAACTATGAAGGCTTTTGAACTCTTTTTCTTCTTCTCTGCAACTAATGCAATTTCATTTTTCTCAAGAAAGTCTTTCATCTGTTGTTGAGAAGATTTCTTATGTTCTATGATCTATTCATGATTAAGCAAGAACCCATACATGGACTGTAGGTTATACATATGTAAGGTACTTCCAGCCCTTAGTGCTATGGTCACTTCATTGAATTTCTCTAGTAACACATCAAGAAATTTTAGCACTAGGTCAACTTCATCCTTTTTAATATTAATCAAGCAGTGAAACATTGTAAACACATCACATAGGGTTTCAATCTTCTTAGAAAAGAAGTTTTCATAAGATATGTTAAGATGATTCTTCTTATGCCGCTTGACTAGATCTGTACCCTCATATGTGATACTTAGAGTATCCCAGATTTCTTTTGCAGATTGACACCCAGTCATAGTATGCAAAATCTCATTGGTCAGCGCATTTGCTAGAACACTTTTTGCTTTCACATCAATAAAGTTTAACTTCCAATCCTCTTCAGTCCAAGATGCCAAAGGCTTCTTGACTTCCTTTTCAGTCTTGTCAGGAGACTTGTCACTGACAACTGTTAGAAATATGCCCAGTAATGCACGTATGCCATATAGACCGCTGATGATGATGTATGGGCCTATTGGGTCATACACGGGGGTCAAACCTGACAGCAACTTAAGTTAAGGGACCAAATAAGACAAAAGACAAAATTTGACATCGCAAGCCACGTTAGCGCCGCTAACTTTAAGGTGTTAGTGCCGCTAAGTCATAAAGCTTAGCGCTGCTATGGCTGCATGTACTTTGTGTAAAATCACTGGCAGGCCGCGTTGGCGCCGCTAAACCCTAAGAGTTAGCGCCGCTACGGCTGCATGTACTTTTTGTCAAATCACCTCCCAAGCTAGCCAATACGGGTATAACATCTAGAAAACACTTTGGCCGGCCTTTAAGGGGTGAAGGCAGATCTGGAGACTGGGTAGAAGAGTGAGATTCATTTTGCTTCTCTCTAATTTTTCTCTCTAAGTTCAAAAACCACAAAAACCCTCTTTGGTGATACTAAGACCAAGAGAGAGTTCAAGAGAGAGTTTTTTCCAGATTGTTCGTCTCGTGAGTAGCTGTTCCAGAAGTGGTATTCAAAGGTGAAGTACCATGGAGGCTTGCTAGCACTTGTGGCTTGACGTGTTCCCGGGGTACATCCCATTAGTCGATCCGCACTTCGTTCTTGGAGCATCAACATCACGAGAAAATCAGTTTTCTGGAGTTAAGGAGGAAGGTATAAACCTCTTCTCTTTTTTCAAGTTGCATTTCTTTACATAGAGTTTGGTCCTTTTTTAAGATTTCTTGTTTTTATACTTTATTTGCTTGTACATTGGGATTTATATGTTGTACCTTGCTTCCGTTGCGTGCCCACGAAATCCCAACAGTGGTATCAGAGCAGCGTCTATGTTAGATTTGCACTTGGCCGCCTGAAAAATCCCGAAATCGAAATGTTTGTTTTCTGTTCCAACCGGGTTAGCGCCGCTAACGCGTAGTGAAAGTTTTCGGTTTTCAAGTTAAAAACAATTTTTGATCTCGGGAAAATTTTTGGCCTTTTGTGTTTCTGGAAATTTGTTCCAGATTTTGATATGGTAATTTTGTTACCATTTTATTATGCTTGGTTGTATGTGGTAGATTTGAAATTGGTAACCTTGCCTTTGACCTTATGGTTGATATTGTGTGTTTGGATGCATTTGGAGATTTTATATCACATTTGAGCTGTAATATGTATTAATTCAGTTTTGTATGTAATAATATTGTGGCTTGCATGCCATTTCATTCATCCGTGTAATTATAATAGATAAAATAGGAAAATTGTGGCTTGCATGACATTTATTTTATATTTGTATGTTTTGTACAATTTGGATGAAGACACACAATATGGAGTCGGAAGGAGATGGAGCATGTCCATAGAAGCCGGTGAAGTCCATTGGAGATGGCAGTTCTAGTGGGAACTCGCATTGAAGACCTCTTCCGTCTCTTAGATTGACCACATTCTACCCGTTTTGGCTCAGGGGAATAACGCATAGGAATTATGGCAAGGGTTACCAATTTATTTCGTTTATATGTGTGTGATGTGATTTTATTATTTCTTGCATGATTTGCTTAGGATTCGCATGCTAGAAAATTTTTCGAAAATTAATAAAATCACAAGAGATTTAGTAAAAATGGTTTACAACTCTCGCGCGCGCACACATACAAGATTAACTCACCTAGTGGAAATAGGTTTTGTCACTAAACAAGTTAAACTGTAACCAAGCCGGAAACAAAAGCCCGTTTTCATAAAACGTAAATCTTGCGCCATCTAAAAGATGACACCATTCGAATCTAGTGAAGCATGGAGTGATTTTCGAGCTTAGCATTAGCACGAGTCAACCAAGAATTTTAACTTGGAATTGGTGCAAGTAGGGATCAAACATGCCAAACGACCGATGGTTGTCGTAGGATCCCGCAAGTGTCTTAGAGTTGCAATAGAGATTGCAATCTGTAAAATAGTTATCGGCCTAAATAGCTCCATGAAGTGATCCGCGGCAACCCCATCATGAATTGGAGTGAAATATGGTTCTTAGCCCTTGGTAACATATTTTTCAATACGATATGGGTAATTATTTTAGCGAGGAATCAAATCAAACTAACTAATTCGTGTACTCTATTTAATATAGGATGTCGAATCATAACCACACCACGTCGAACTTTTCACTTCGTATATTTCTAGAAAGGAAGAAACTCACGGGAGTGAACTTTGTTGACTGGTTTAGGCAATTGAGGATTGTCTTACGTGCCGAGTCAAAGTTGCACATCCTTGTGGAACCTCTTCGTGAACCACCTGCTATCAATGCGGAATAGACTATCCGATACGCATATGAAAAGTGAGTTCGGGATACGCACGATGTTGCTTGTCTCATGTTATCAAGTATGAGATCGGAACTGCGAAAACAATTCGAGCACATGACTGTGTATGACATGATTAACAAGCTGAAGGATATATTCCAACAGCTAGTTAGTCAAGAACATTATGAGTGTGTTAAATGTCTAACCGGTTGTAAGATGCGGGAAGGCGGGAGTGTTAGTGCCCATGTTTTGAAGATGAAATCATACATGGACCAAATGGAGAGGCTAGGATTTTCTGTAGGGGGGGAGCTGGGTGTGAATTTCATACTTCAGTCTCTGCCCGCATCATATGAACAGTTTGTAAAAGACTATCATATACATGGAAAGGAAATATCTATAGATGAATTGCATGGAATGTTGAAGGTTGTAGAATCTAACATGTCCAAGCATGCTTCTTCCACATACACTCCCGTACTTGGTTCTAAGGAACAAAAAATTACGAGGAAGAAGAAATCGATCCCATCAGAAGAAGTTGGAGTATTCAAGCTTGCTTCAAGTTTTGAGTCTATGGACATAGATGATATGCTTAATGAGAGTCAACAAGGGGTGGTTTGCTACTTCTGCGGTAGATTTGGGGATTGGGGCCGTCATGCCTGCCCTTCGTGCCGAGAGGATATAAAACTTCTCAGAAAAGAGAGAGTTAATTTTCCCACTTAAGGTACATTCATGATTATGCTTCAATGCTATTACTTAATAAGCTGGGTTGTTTACCCGAGCTATAAGACTCACGTTTGTCACAAATTTATTTTGTTGCAAAGTGTAGGTCTATTTGTTGCAAGATGGAAAATCTTGAAGAACCGGATCTCTAAAGAAGAAATTTTGTTGATTGTCTTCTACAAGAGAATTGGGAGTGTTGGTCTCGCCATTATTTCCGGATTAATTATTACTTTTGTATTTATGCCCTGCGTGGCAAGACTAGCTTTATTGTATGTTCTTTTGAAGATGATGGATGTTTTTGAATCTTGTATTTTCTTGTAAAAAGATTTTTCATATTGATAGTTTCATTTCAAATCCGATCCATGTCTATGGTTATGTGTTATTTTTTACTATTTTAGTGCGTAAATACACATTTGATGACGATGGATATCACATGGAATTGAAACATTTTTGAGAAATTGTTTTTGAGATGATTTTATCAAAACTTATCCATATCATAGCATACATAAAGACTTGTTACAAGTAATAAGGCAATCATGAATAATTGATTCTTAGATCCAAAAGTTTTTTGGATACATTAGCTCTATGGCATAATCTTGACCAAGTAAACAACATTTACATCGCTTAGATCCATGTGGTTAGGATCTTTGTAAAAGTTTAGCCTCGGGCTAAATGAAAGGTATAAATATTGTTTATTGGACTTGATTGATTATAAAATCCTTCACCAGTGTTGGTAGGAAGGATTATGACTTGTTGGATTTTGATCACACTTGTGTGGATAATCCGTTCAAGTATGCCACAAGGAGTAACACTAGTGAAATTCTCCATGACCATCTTTATGATAGTTGTTGAGAGAATGGTTACTAGAGAAAATGGCTTGTGTCTGAAACCTAGTGGTGATCGGAAATAACCTAAAGTAAACTAAGAATCAGTAAGGGCATATAGATATAAATTCTTAGATCTAGACAAGATGCTAAGTTTTCTTATCTATATTGGTTTAAATATGAAATGGATCATGGGTTTAACCCATAATTTGTTTTCTCTAAGAGACACATTTGTACATGGTGTCACATTAAAGAAAACAGGATATCTTTGTTGATGATCTGGTGAAAGCCAGGCCTAAAACATGTATTCAATGTGATTGGTATACATTAATTTTATGAACCAAGTCCTCAATCTAAAACACAACATTATGTTCACTTAAGCATCGAATGAGATTTTGACTAGAAAGAGTCATTTGCTTGTCAATCTCATAACTTAAAATTATCCAGTCTACATTCAGTGGGAGATGGATGAATTATAAGTTGATGCCTATATATTTAAGTAGTTCATCTGAATTTTGGATAATTGTTTCTTAGACTTATGGGAACCATATTTGGTTGCTCAAAAGGAAGAAGAAAATTTACAAAAACATTCCAGTGGAAGAACGTAAAACTTAAATAAGAGACATAATGTTGACACTAGCATTTAATCAGCAGAGCGATGCTGATAAAACCTGACAATATCCATTTCTTCTTTAAATCTGATGGAAGTCAAGAAGGCTGTTTAGATATGAAGTTGTCATATTTTAGTAACAGCATCTTGATGGTAAATCATTGTGATGTTACCATTCATCGGAAACATAGTGGGACCATGTGGTCACTAGTGAATATAAGAAGAGAATGGTATACATAGATGTAACCCATTTGCTGCATCCAAGTACTTGACTTGGGTTAATCCTACACCTAAGATGTAATCTAAGAAGGGTGAAGGGACTAACATATATGCAATCATAGACAACTTCAAATACCGACTAGGGACAGAAGTGTTTCATGTTGATTATATGGAAACATGTTCTAGTGGCTATGTTGAAGATGACTTGGATAAAGTGAAATATTGTTGTAACCTTGCGGGAACAAGTTAGTTCACTTGGACGTAAGAGACCTGCATCCTTAATAGGATTAAGTTGAGGAAATGCTTAAGGCACTTTCCGAGGCTCTTACACATCCATAATATCCAGATATGTCTGGATTATGTGAAACGTTGTTGTCGCTTTAGGGAAACAAGTATGTTCACATGGAAATAAGAAGACCTTAATCCTTCGCAGGATTAAGTTGAGGAAATGTTTTGAAGCATGTTTCGAGGTTTTACATATCCATTATATCCAAGTTGTGTCCATGAATGAAGTCGACAAAACTTGCATCTTATGGCTTTGATCTTGCTTTACAAGAAAATCAAAGGAATGAGTTTTCTAGAAAGCATAGATTAAGCCAGATTATCTTGTCAGGGCTAGTGGGAGATTTATTTGTTCCTAGTAAGATATACTCAAATGAAAATAATGTCCTAATTTAGGGTTGTTTTCAACCTATTGATGGAATTATTGTTCTACGAATACAAATATGAACGTGAAGTAAAGTGGATTCTAAATTCAAGAAATACTGAAGTATGTTCTTAATGTTCAACGAAAATAGAGTTGTCTTGAGTAAGTTATTACTGCAAGCAAATCTATACTTATAAGACTGTCGTTTTTAATCTATGTTTTGAATATACAAATATGTGGTATAGATACGACATTTAAATTTCAATGAGTGTCATTGACCATATTGTGTACTTCGGTTACATTGAGGGTATGTCGACTCTAATAAAAGTGATTGTCAGTGACTCTATTATGAACTTCGGTTACATTGAGGGTATGTCGACTCTAATAATCATAAGTGTCATTAATCCTATTGTAGACTTCGGTAACATTGAGGATATGACGACTATCATAACCTTGTGTATGATCTCTTTGATAAACACTATGCAAGCGGTTTAATAAGAGAATACAAAAGAGTACAAAGGGATATCGTGTAGATGATCCCATAGTTAAGCCGTTGTCAAATTCTAGTGATGGATCTCATACTTGTTGGGATTTCGTGGGCTCACAGCGGAAGCAAGGTACAAACAAAATAGCACAAAGTACAAGCAATCAAAGCATAAAAACCGAAATCCCTCAAATGGACCAAACTCTATGTTCAAGAAATGCAACTGGAAAAGGAAGGAGGTTATACCTTTCTCCTTAGCTCCAGTAATCTCCATCCGTGGTGATGATCCTCCAAGAACGAAAACCCGATCTTCTATTGGGATATACCCCGGGAACAAGTCAAACCACTAGTGCTAGCAAGGCTTGTGATACTTCAACATGAATATCACTTAGGAACAGCAACAATAAGGACCAAATGCCTAGAGCACTCTCTTGAACTCTCTCTTGATCACTTGGGCATCAAAGAGAATTTTGTGTATTCAAAACTTAGAGAGAAAAAGTGAGAGAGAACCATAAAATAAGTTCACTTAACTCTCTCCTGCTCCAGAATCGTGTATTTACCTCACTCAACCGGCCAAGCATCGAGTAAATGAAACTCACATGCATTGGTTAGTTTTAGAGGTGGATTTGACAAAAGGCCAGCTGCAGGGTTAGCGGCGCTAACCAAGAGTTAGCGGCGCTATCTCAAAATGGTTAGCGGCGCTAACGGGGCCTGCCAATGATTTGACACAAAGTACATGCAGCCGTAGCGGCGCTAACCTTTAGGACTTAGCGGCGCTAACCCTTTAAAGTTAGCGGCGCTAACGCGGCCTGCAATGTCAACTTTTGTCTTTTGTCATATTTGGTCCCTAAACTTAAGTTGCTGTCAGGTTTGACCCCGGTGTATGACCCAATAGGCCCATACATCATCAGCAGCGGTCTATGGCGTACGTACATTAGTGGGCATATCTCTAACAGACTCCCACTTGCACATAATGCACCGTACCCATGTAACCACAGACAAAGAGCGGCCTCTAGCAAAGCATCGATGCCCTAAAGTCAGTATGGGTTCCGCTTCCTTGCAGAAAACCATAACCTACATAAAACGTAGAGGTCCTATAGATAAGTGATCAAACATCCTTTTGTTCGCGATATCCTTGTGAACACGAGACATGGATTAATATGTCAATCTCCAGATCGTTCACGATTATGTTTCTCGATCAAGATTGGTGGTGACCAAAATTTAAGGACATATCTGATTCTCAATCAATATTCCTTTGCGCATGGCCATGCTTATTTTGGTGTCAGCGCCCAATCATCGAGGGGCCCAGGGATATCTCTCATACATGAGGAACAAATTCCGTTGACTGTACAATCCCATAACATGAACCTTGTCTTACCCAGCTATTCCCTTTATAATAGCCAGTTACGAACTACATTTTGAAATAACCAAAGTAAGAAAGTTTCATGCTATGGCAATTCATACATCTCGGGTCGAAGGACGTAATGATATTATCATCCCGAGTTACTTGTGACCATGATCCATGAAGTGAACTCAGGTGTGGGTCTTCCAGTCACTTGAAACCCCTTTCAAGCACAGGTTACTGTTGCGTTTCATGCATTCAATCCTTGATTAATGCATAACCAACACCTAACCTCAGCCTTATTTCAAACTTCCTTCCCTTGAAGAATGACTGACTGTGGAATTTTAGAATGTATAAACATTCTGGGAAGTGGTTAAACATGCTAAGATGGAACACAGTAAAGTCTTATGAATGTAACCGAATCACTCGCATATCGAAACAAGCATAAATTACAATACTGTCTGTATCGTTCCCAAAGCTTATAAGTAAATCAAACATATACTAAAACGATATTTAAGCCCGGTCATAAGCATGAACAATGCTTTTATACCTAGTATGAAAGTCACCACTAGTATTTGACAATGGCTTAATTATGGGATCATTTACCCGATATCCCTTTGTACTCTTTTGTATTCTCTTATTAAACCACTAGCGAAGTGTTTATTAAAGAGATCATTTACAAAGTTATCATAGTCATCATATCCTCAATGTTACAGAAGTCAACAATAGGTTTAATGACACTTATGATTATCAGAGTCGACATACTCTCAATGTAACCGAAGTTCACAATAAAGTCATTGACACTCAAGTTTATCAGAGTCGACATACCCTCAATGTGACCGAAGTCCACAATAGGGTCGATGACACTCATTTAGGTCTAAATGTCGTATCTATACCACATACTTGATTAATCTAAACTTCGATAAAATCGACAGTCTCATAAGCATAGATTTGCTTGCAGTAATAACTTACTCAAGACAATTCTACTTTCGTCGAACATCAAGAACATACATCAGTACTTCTTGAATTAGAAAATCCACTTGATTCCATATTTTCTATTTATACTCATAGAACAACAATTCCACCATTAGGTTGTAGAACAACCCTAAATTAGGACATTATTTTCATAGAGCATATTTGACTAGGAACACATGATGCTCCCACTAGCCCTAACAAAGGTATTTGGCTTAATCTACGCTTTCTAGAAAACTCATTTCTTTGACTTTCTCATAAAGCAGGATTACAGCCACAAGATGCTAGTTTTGTTGACCCTAGTCATGAACACAATTTGGACATAATGGATATATAAGGCCTCGGAACATGATTCAAACATTTCCTCAATTTAATCCTGCAAAGGATCTTGGCCTTTTATTTCCATGCGAGATTACTTGTTTACCCATAGTGACAACAATGTTTCGCTTAATCCAGACTTAATCTGGTTTTTATGGATGAATGAGACCCTCGGAAAATGCCTTAAGTATTTCCTCAACTTGATCCTATGAAGGATTCAGATCTCTTTTGTCCATGTGAGCAAACTTGTTTCCACAAGGTGACAACAAAATTATACTTTATCCAAATTATCTTCAACATAACCACTAGAACTTGTTTCCATAAAATCAGTATGAAACACTTTGTCTCTAGTCGGTATTTGAAGTTGTCCATTATGGCATATATGTTAGTCCCTTCACCCTTCTTGAATTACACCTTAGGTGTGGGATTAACCCAAGTCAAGTACTTGGATGCAGCAAATAGGTTACACCATTATCTTCTTCTATTCACTAGTGAACACAGGGTCCCACTATGTTTCCGATGAATGGTAACATCACAATGATTTACTATCAAGCTGCTGTTAGTAAAATATGACAACCTCATATCTAAACAACCTTCTTGATTTCCATCAGATATAAAGAAGCAATGGATATTGTCAGGTTTTACCAGCATCTCTATGCTGATTAAATGCTAGTGTCAACATTAGGTCTTTTATTTAAGTTTTACGTTCTTCCACTGGAAAGCTTTTGTAAATTGTACTTTCCCTTTTGCGCAACCAAACATGGTTCCCAAAAGTTCAAAATACAATTATCCAAAACTCAGATGAACTACTTAAATATGTAGGGATCAACTTATAATTCATCCATCTCCCACTGAATGTAGACTGGATAATTTAAGTTATGAGATTGACAAGCAAAGAACTCTTTCTAGTCTATATCTCATTCGATGCTTAAGTGACCACAATGCTGTGTTTTAGATAGAGGACTTGGTTCATAAAATTAATGTATACCAACCACATTGAATACATGTTTTAGGCCTGCCTTTTACCAGATCATCAACACAGATATCCGGTTTTATTTAAAGTAACACCATGTGCAAATGTGTTTCTTCGGAAAAATGAATTATGGGTTAAACCTATGATTCATTTTATGTTTAAACCAATATAGATAAGAAAACTTAGCATCTATTCTAGATCTAAGAATTTATATCTATATGCCCTTATTGATTCTTAATTCTCTTTAGGTTAGTTCCGAACACCACTAGGTTTCAGACATAAGCCTTTTCTCTAGTAAACATTCTTTCAACTACTACCATAAAGATAGTGATGAAGAATTTCACTAGTGTCACTCTTTGTGGCATACTTGAACGGATTATCCACACAAATATGATCATATCCAACAAGTCACAATCATTCCTTACCAATACTGGTGAAGGATTTCATTAATCATACTATTCCAATAAACAAGATTTGTATCTTTCATTTAGCCCGAGGCTAAACTTTTACAAAGATCCTAACCACATGGATCTAAGCGATGCAAATGTTGTTTACTTGGTCAAGTTTGATTATGCCATAGAGCTAATATATTCAAAACACTTTTGGATTTAAGAATCAATTGTTCATGATTGTCTTATTACTTATAACGAGCCTTTATGTATGCAATGATATGGATAAGTTTTGATAAAATCATCTCAAAATAATTTTTCAAAATTGTTTCAATTCTAAGTCATATCCATCGTCATCAAATGTGTATTTAAGCACTAAAATAGTCAAAATAACACAAAAGCATAGACATGGATCGAATTTGAAATGAAACTATTAAAATGAAAAATCTTTATAAAATACAAGATTCAAAAACATCCATCATCTCCAAAGGAGCATACACTAAAGTAGTTCTTGCCACGCAGGGCATACAAATAAAAGTAATAATAAATCCGGATTTAATGGCGAGACCAACGCTCCCATTTCTCTTGAAGAATACAATTAACAAAATTTCTTCTTCAGAGATCCGGTTCTTCAAGCTTTTTCCTTTTTACAACGAATAGACCTACACTTTGCAACAAAAAATAAATTTGTGACAAACGTGAGTCTTATAGCTCGGGTAAACATCCAGCTTATAAGGAATAGCAATGAAGTATAATCATGAATGTACCTCAAGTAGGAAAATTAACTCTCTCTTGTCTGAGAAGTTTTATATCCTTTCGGCACGAAAGGCAGGCATGACGGCCCCAATCCCCAAATCTACCGCAGAAGTAGCAAACCACCCCTTGTTGAGTCTCTTTAGGCACATCATCAATGTCCATAGACTCAAAACTTGAAGCAAGCTTGGAAACTCCAACTTCTTCTTTTAATGGGATCGATTTCTTCTTCTTCATGTTATGTTGTTCCTTAGAACCAAAAACAAGAGTGGATGAAGATGATGCATGCTTGGACATGTTAGATTCTACAACCTTCAACATTCCATGCAATTCATCTATAGACATTTCCTTTCCATGCATATGATAGTCCTTTATAAACTTTTCATATGTGGCGGGCAGAGACTGAAGTATGAAATTCACACCAAGCTCCCTCCCTATAGGAAAGCCTAATCTCTCCATCTGGTCCATGTATGATTTCATCTTCAAAACATGGGCACTTACACTCCCGCCTTCCCGCATCTTACAACCGGTTAGACTTTTAACACACTCAAAATGTTCTTGTCTAACTTGCTGTCGGAAAACATCCTTCAGCTTGTTAATCATGTCATACACAGTCATGTGCTCAAATTGCTTTCGCAGTTCCGAGCTCATACTTGATAACATGAGACTAGCAACATCGTGTGTATCCCGAACACGCTTTTCATACGCATATCGGATAGCCCATTCCGCATTGATAGCAGGTGGTTCAGGAAGGGGTTCCTCAAGAATGTGCAACTTAGACTCAGCACGTAGGACAATTCTCAATTGCCTAAGCCAGTCAACAAAGTTCACTCCCGTGAGTTTCACCCTTTGTAGAATCATACGAAGTGAAAAATTTGACGTGTTGTGGTTTTGATTCGACATCCTATATTAAAGTAGAGTACACGAATTAGTTAGTTTGATTTGAATCCTCGTTAAAATAATTACCCTTATCGTCTCGAAAAATATTTTAACAAGGGCTAAGAACCATATTTCACTCCAATTCATGACGGGGTTGCCGCGGATCACTTCATGGAGATATTTAGGCCGATAACCACTTTACCGATTGCAATCTCTATTGCAACTCTTAGATACTTGCGGGATCCTACGACAACCATTGGTCGTTTGGCATGTTTGATCCCTACTAGCACCAATTCCAAATTAAAATTCTTGGTTGACTCGTGCTAAGCTCGACAATCACTCAAGGATTCTAATTTGTAATTGCAAATCGTCCAACAAGATACACGGTGATACCCCGACAACTACCGGCTCGTGCTAAGCTTGACAACCGATAATTTCAAGATCCCACACTCACCTTCCACACAGATCCACATGGAATAACTCGTGCTAAGCTCGACAATCACTCCATGCTTCACTAGATTTGGGTGGTGTCATCTTTTGGATGGTGCAAGATTTACGTTTTTATGAAAACAGGCTTTTGTTTTCGGCTTGGTTACTGATTAACTTGTTTAGTGACAAAACCTATTTTCACTAGGTGAGTTAATCTTGTATGTGAGCGCGCGAGAGAGTTGTAAACCATTTTTACCAAATCTCTTGTGATTTTATTAATTTCGAAAAAAAAATTTCTAGCATGCGAATCCTAAGCAAACCATGCAAGAATAAAATAAAATCACATCACACGCATATATACGAAATAAATTGGTAACCCTTGCCAAAATCCTATGCGTTCTTCCCGTGAGCCAAAACGGGTAGAACGTGGTCAACTAAGGGACGGAAGGTCTTAAATGCGAGCTCCCACTAGAACCGCTATCTCCAATGGACTTCATCGGTTTCTATGGACACACTCCATCTCCTTCCGACTCCAAAGTGTATGTCTTCATCCAATTGTACAAAACATACAATAGAAATTTGAAATGGCGTACAAGCCACACTAATTTCCTATTTATCTAGTACAAATACACGGATGAATGAAATGGCATGCAAGCCACAATATTATTACAAATATAACAATTTTAATAAATATTACAGCCCATGTGATTAAAAATCACCAAATGCATCCAAACACACAGAGTCAACCACAAGGTCAAAGACAAGGTTACCAATTTCAAATCTATCACATACAACCAAACAAACAAGGTGGTAACAAAATTACCAAACACCAAACTGGAACAAATTTCCAGAATCACAAAAAGGCTAAAAATTCCCGACACCAAAACTGATTTTAACTTTGAAAATTAAAACTGTTACAGCGCGTTAGCGCCGCTAACATTTATGAGTTAGCGCCGCTAACCCGAGGTTAGCGCCGCTAACCCTGTTCGAACAGAAAACAACCATTTTGATTTCGGGATTTTTCAAGCCACCAAGTGCAGATCTAACATAGAGGTGGCTCTGATACCACTGTTGGGATTTCGTGGGCTCACAGCGGAAGCAAGGTACAAACAAAATAGCCCAAAGTACAAGCAATCAAAGCATAAAAACCGAAATCCCTCAAATGGACTAAACTCTATGTTCAAGAAATGCAACTGGAAAAGGAAGGAGGTTATACCTTTCTCCTTAGCTCCAGTAATCTCCATCCGTGGTGATGATCCTCCAAGAACGAAAACTCGATCTTCTATTGGGATATACCCCGGGAACAAGTCAAACCACTAGTGCTAGCAAGCCTTGTGATACTTCAACATGAATATCACTTAGGAACAGCAACAATAAGGACCAAATGCCTGGAGCACTCTCTTGAACTCTCTCTTGATCACTTGGGCATCAAAGAGAATTTTGTGTATTCAAAACTTAGAGAGAAAAAGTGAGAGAGAACCATAAAATAAGTTCACTTAACTCTCTCCTGCTCCAGAATCGTGTATTTACCTCACTCAACCGGCCAAGCATCGAGTAAATGAAACTCACATGCATTGGTTAGTTTTAGAGGTGGATTTGACAAAAGGCCAGCTGCAGGGTTAGCGGCGCTAACCAAGAGTTAGCGGCGCTATCTCAAAATGGTTAGCGGCGCTAACGGGGCCTGCCAATGATTTGACACAAAGTACATGCAGCCGTAGCGGCGCTAACCTTTAGGACTTAGCGGCGCTAACCCTATAAAGTTAGCGGCGCTAACGCGGCCTGCAATGTCAACTTTTGTCTTTTGTCATATTTGGTCCCTAAACTTAAGTTGCTGTCAGGTTTGACCCCGGTGTATGACCCAATAGGCCCATACATCATCAGCAGCGGTCTATGGCGTACGTACATTAGTGGGCATATCTCTAACAATACTAGGTATAATAGCATTGTTCATTCTTATGACTAGGCTTGAATATCGTTTTAGTAAATGTTTGATTTACTTATAAGCTTTGTGAACGGTAAGCAGTACTGCTAACCGATGATTGTATCGATATATAGTGGAGACTATATATACGCATGATGCGGTTACCTTCATTGGTCTTTACTGTGTTCCATCTTACCATGTTTAACCACTTCCCAGAATGTTTATACATTCTAAATTTCCACAGTCAGTCATTCTTCAAGGGAAGGAAGTTTGAAATAAGGCTGAGGTTAGGTGTTGGTTATGCATTGATCAAGTATTGAATGCATGAAACTCAACAGTAACCTATGCTTGAAAGGAGTTTCAAGTGACTTGAAGACCCGCACCTGAGTTCACTTCATGGATCATGGTCACAAGTAACTCGGGATGATAATATCATTACGTTCTTCGACCTGAGATGTATGAATTACTATAGCATGAAACTTTCTTACTTTGACTATTTCAAAACGTAGTTCGTAACTGGCTATTATAAAGGGAATAGTTAAGTAAGACAAGGTTCACGCTATGGGGTTGTACAGTCAACGGAATTTGTTCCTCTGAAATGAGAGATATCCCTGGGCCCCTCGAGTATTGGGCGCTGACACCAAAATAAGCATGGCCATGTGCAAAGGAATATTGATTGAGAATTAGATATGTCCTTAAATTTTGGTCACCACCAATCAAGATCGAGAAACATAATCGTGAACGATCTGGAGATTGACATATTAATCCATGTCTCGTGTTCACAAGGATATCGCAAACAAAAGGATGTTTGATCACTTATCTATAAGACCACTACGTATTTGTAGGTTCTGGATTTCTACAAGTAAGCGGAACCCATACTGACTTGGGGGCATCGGTACTTTGCTAGAGGCCGCTCTTTGTCTGTGGTTACATGGGTACGGTGCATTATGTGCAAGTGGGAGTTTGTTAGAAATATGCCCACTAATACACGTACGCCATATAGACCGTTGCTGATGATGTATGGGCCTATTGGGTCATACACCCGGGTCAAACCTGACAGCAACTTAAGTTAAGGGACCAAATATGACAAAAGACAAAAGTAGACATCGCAGGCCGCGTTAGCCTCGCTAACTTTAAGGTGTTAGCGCCGCTAAGTCCTAAAGTTTAGTGCCGCTACGGCTGCATGTACATTGTGTCAAATCACTGGCAGGCCGCGTTAGCGCCGCTAACTTTAAGGGGTTAGTGCCTCTAAACCCTAAGAGTCAGAGCCGCTACGGCTGCATGTGCTTTTTGTGAAATCACCTCCCAAGCTAGAAAATACGGGTATAACATCTAGTAACCACTTTGGCCGGCCTTTAAGGGGTGAAGGCAGATCTGGAGACTGGATAGAAGAGTGAGATTCATTTTGCTTCTCTCTAATTTTTCTCTGGAAGTTCAAAACCCACAACAACCCTCTTTGGTGCTACTAAGACCAAGAGAGAGTTCAAGAGAGATTTTCTTCCAGATTGTTGGTCTCGTGAGTAGCTGTTCCAGAAGTGGTATAAACATCTTCTCTTCTTTCAAGTTGCATTTCTTTACATAGAGTTCGGTCCTCTTTTGGGATTTCTTGTTTTTATGTTTATTGTCTTGTACATTGGGCTTTATATGTTGTACCTTGCTATCGTTGTGTGCCCACGAAATCCCAACAACAACAGCAGGAATCTTGGGGATAATTGGTCCATGGGTTATGACATCATACATTCAGGTGTCAATGGACTTAAGGAAAAGCATGACTCTGAATTTCCACATAGGATAATCAGATCCATCAACACATGGGGCATCCTTTAGTAGCCATCTGAGGAAAGTTTGATGAATTGTTTCTTGTAGACATCTTACTCTATCTCAGAATCTTGAACTTCAACTTATGAAAGATTTCATCCAGCTCTGATACCAGTTGTTGGTCCTTTGGTGAGATAAACAACAAGCAAATATTGTGTAGAAGGGGGGGTTGAATACACTTTATGCGGAAAATTGAACAAATCAATAAAAAGTCTTACGCAAATCAACTTGAATAAAACTTAATGCTTTTATTAATCAGAAGATGATTACAATAACTATCAGGTATGAAACACTTGATGCATGAACACCGAATGCAATTCAAAACTCTCAATCTCTCAAACTAATTGATCAAACTTGCTGTCTATAATCAAGTAATGATTATAGACACAACATAGTTCTCTAAACATGATTTATCCACAGATTGAATACTTACCAACTTTACAACAAACGTGAAGATCGAACGCACGAGCTCTTGTTGGCAATCTATGAATGCTTGATCACGTTGATCAACTTACGATCAATGTATCAAGGATGGTGAGGTGTCCTTTTTTTTACCTTTCTTCTAATTAAGAGAACTTATAGCCCTATTCTACGTATCCTAACAAACTAGAACTTATCCTAATCTGTTAACTAACTAACAGATAATCCGGACATCTTGAATCTTCAATCTTCAATCTTGAGTCTTTAATCTTCAATCTTTATTCTGAAATCTTCTTATCCGCACCGTAGGTATAGGATATTAAGGTGACTTCTTTCGCCAGGCTGAGTTACTCAGCTTGAAACTCATCAAGATGAGTTCATCGAGAACTAACTCGATATCAAACATGTACTAACATGTATAAGGACTAACTCGTTCTTAGAAGTCGTAAGAGTTAGCTAGTACTGACTTAGCAACTCCGTTGAGCTGACTCAGCCAAAAGGCAGAGTCACTCAGCTTGAAATACATCAAGCTGAATATTCGACCTATACCTTAGATGACACACAGCTTATCAGACATATAGATAAACTGACTAAGATATAGTCTAAGCTGATCAACTATAATCCTCAACTTATACTCAGCTTTTGCTCAGCTTGAAATACTATAAGTGCTCAGTCTGACCATGCTTCATAATTCTGTTTATGTTGTATTTAGAACATATCTTACAAACTTAACTTTGTCTCATCAAATCTTAACTAATAAGATCATTTGACCAACATATGTCCTTTACCTTGGTCTGATAATGGTCAGATAAAGAACAGAACAAGAGCATAACTAGCTCATGTTCCTTTGATTCTCATCAAAAGATCACATAGCAATCTAAAAGCCTTCTCATATTAATGAGATGATCACTAAGTGACTGGTTTTCTTTCATTTTTTGCGAAAGAATTTCTTTCATTAGCAAGAAACGACGTGCCTGTTCACTATTCTTGAACCTTTTCTCTAATGCTTGAACAACCTCAAAAGATGACTTCTCCCAGAGATCATCCGTAAACTCGGATGAAGCTGAGAGAACGAGAATTGACATAACATCAGATTCATCAGCCAGATACTGATAGTAAGCATCATACTCACTATCCTGGGCATCTACTCCAGGTCGTCCTAGAGGCAAAGTTTTCATGACGTATAGTTTTCCATGTGCATCTAATACATTCTAAGATGCAATTTCCAAACGGCGATGTTTGGACCTGAAAGCTTCCACTTGCCAACGATAAGGCTTAGGGATTCTTCGGGTGAATAAAACGGAATAACAGATAATATAGACATCTACAGAAAAAGAGAAGATAAAACCGATTCAGTAATATGATTATATGTTCTAATAATTATTACCTTTTAAAAATAACTTATTAGACTAGGATCCATATTTCACATTTTCTGATGCAAGGTTTGGGCACTTCCCATCGGGACAATGCTATTTCTGGTAGGTAAAACCTATACCAATCGTATCCTACCTGGACACGACTCTTAGATCTTCGGGACATCGGCTACAAGAACCGTGCATGCTTTAGTCCCTCTAGTGCATTTTTAGCTGGGACTCCCGATTATCATCAAAATAGATCGCACCACCTAAGACAGTGTGAACTCTGCCCGGGACTCCCGATTATCGTAGAGCCTTTCACAGCCTTTCCCGCAATGGTTTGAACCCGAATGCCCAAGGTTTGGTCACCTTTGACACCCGAGTACCGTTTAACAGGAAAGGTGTACGATTAGATGGGTAGCACACTGATCTAAGATTTTTCTAAAAAGAATTTTAACGTTTTTAAACCAAAAAACTTTTACTAGTTTTCTTTCTAAAAACACTGATTAATAATAACTATTATTAAAACCTTGTTTTATTTCATCGTGTGAATCACAACCACGCATATAATAATATGAAAAGAAATAAAACAACATATGCTATCTATGCCTTAGCCTTGCCCTTAACTAATGTCGGTTTCGTGAGCCACATGAAAAACCTGACTGTCCAAAACCTAAGTGGATAACAACAAACAAGGCATGAACTTCTGAAGCTCCCACTGGCTCTAGCATCCAATCCTGATACTTGCTCCTTGCTCCTTGTATCAGCTTCAAAAATCTATTTTATTTATTCTATTATATTACTAAAAACTAAAAAATAAAATCTACATCATGATCCAAGACACGCAGGCCCGCTAATCTAGTACTTTTAGAAAATAGAATAGGGGTTGTAAGTGGCATGCAGGCCTCCCCACACCATAAAATAGAATAAACCAACACAACCACAAGAGCAATAAATAAAAACAATCCACAAGGACTAGGGCTCGGCTATGGCATCCCAAACATGTACTAAACTAATACATGAAATAAAAAAAACAACTGAATTCTAATTATTCATCTTGATGAAATACTATTTTTAACAACCTGTCAAAATCACCTATATTGTATCCCTGTTACTTGCAAAGTATATTTTAAGTTTCATACTTGATAATTATCAAAAAACTGAAAATAATATTTTAAACTCGAAGTTAAAAACGATAACCGTATTCAAACTTCATATTGACCACGAATACCCAAAACACGAACTAGGCCGAATATGTGAAACTGGGCCGAAACCCTTTTGGGCCGATCACGCAGCCGGGCCGGTTAGGCCATGGCATCTGGGCCGAAGCCACGCCATGCCACAGCCGCCTTGCCAAGCCGCCGACCTCCGCCCTGGTGGCATCGATCAACAACCACCGCCACGCCTGGGCCGCCGTCGGCCAGCTACATCCGCTGTCTGGGCCGCCGCCGATCAGCGACTTCTGCCGCCATCATCGCCACTTGCGATGGTGGTGGTTCCGAGTTTCCTTTCTTTGTGCAAATAACAAAAACAATAAATAATTACAAATTTAACGAAACTATTAAATATAACAACTTTTTATCAAAAACTAATTAATAATCCAACAAAAATCAAAAACATGATTTCTATTATCCTGGATAATCAAAAAGCCTTTTCTTGATAAAACAAACCTATTTCATCAGAATAAAAAGAAGCCTAACTAGTTCCCTATGAGATTAGAACTGGCTCTGATACCACTGAAGGGATTTGTAGGGTATAAAAACAGATAATAATATCATGTAGCGGAATAAAACTCAAAACCCCCTCCAGTGATCTCATATATCTCGTACAAAAAACTTAAACAAAGTAGAGGATAAAAATTTACCTTTATGATCAATCTTGAAACTAGAATGCTAAAGGTAGAACACCGTTACTGCACCACCCTGAACAAGCTGCTAGACCGCTATAGGACTTAACCAAACGATCAAAAGTGTGTCCTTGTGTGTGTATGTGTGTGAAATCGCAGATCGCACCCTAGGGGTGCATTAGATTCGGCCGTCGACGAGAGAGGGAGGAGGGAGGATCGAGGGTTTTTTCTTAATGTTACCTCTTATAAGAATTTTTAGGATTACTAAGATATTTATATGTAAACCTTATTAAGCCCAAGCCCGTTTATTAAAGTCCAACTTTAATTAAACTATTAGCTTATTGCAAAACATACCCTTGGACCTTCTAATTAATTAATAACTATTAATTAACTAGTCCAATTAATATTTAAACTAAATATTAATTTCTTCTTTTAAATAATAAATAACTTGTATTATTTTCTCTTTTAATAATTAATTAACTAACTAATTATTTCCACACATAACTTGGTAAAATAAAATTGGTTCTAATTGGGTGTGTAGTAGTGTGATCCTTTAGTGTCTTATAGCATTGGACATGATGACATGTGTTATCTATGTGTGGACACAATCTAACATCTACTCGTAAGGCTTATGGAGCTAGCAACATCTGGCCTAGTACGTAACATAGCATACATAATCGATCCTACTGCCTAAGCAGAAGGAACCGATTTCATCCTCTTCTGATCTTCTGGAGAAGTAGGGCATTGAGTCTTGCTCAATGGAATATCAGATCTCATAGGAATGAATCCTTTCTTAGAGTCTTCTATCTTAAAGCGTTTCAACACTTTATCTATGTATGTACTATGACTAAGTCCGATCAGCCGCCTAGATCTGTTGGGAATATGGTCTCATCAGTTGAAATTTGATAAGACAAAGTTAAGTTTGGTGATATGTTCTAAATACAACTTAAACAGAATTATGGAGCTTAGTCTGACGGAGCACGTATAGTGTTTCAGACTGAGTATAAGCTGAATATAAGCTGAGCATAGGTTGATCAACTTAGACTATATCTTAGTAGGATTCTCAATGTGTTTGATAAGCTATGTATGTCACCTAACGTATAGGTTGAGTATTCACCCTGATTTGTTTCAAGCTGAGTGACTTAGCGTATATACTGAGTCAGCTCAACAAAGTTGCTAAATAAGTTCTAGCTAATTCTTAGGGCTTCTAAAGATGAGTTAATCATTATACATGTTAGTTCATGTTTGTTTTCAGGTTTGTTCTCGAAGAACTCAGCTTGATGAGTTTCAAGTTGAGTAACTCAGTCCGAGCAAGAAGTCAGTTTAAAGAGAATTTAAATATATTTTAATTTATCTTTTATCTCTCTATATCTACGAAAAGGATAAGAAGATCACAATCAAGATTGAAGATTGAAGACTCAAGATAAGAAGATTCAAGATTCAAGATTTCGGGTTATCCGTTAGTTTGTTAGTGGAATAGGATAAGTTCTAGTTTGTTAGGATCCGTAGGAACAGGATTATAAATACTTATCATCCTGATAAGTTTAGATGTACGACTAAAAACTAGGAGTTACAGAGCCATAACTCAAGTCTCACCTCAACATTTATCGCATTTGTTACGAATCTTGATTCAATGTTTGTTTGTTCAACATGATCAAGATACTCACAGATTTCCCAGTTATTTATGTGTTCGAATATTCACATCTGTTGTAAAATTGGTAAATTTTCAATCTGTGATTAAATCCTGTTTAGAGAGTTGTCCTGCATCTATAATCATAAGTTGATTATAGATAGCAAATCCTGTTTAGAGGGTTTGGTCAGATCAAAACCCTTCAGTGGTATTAGAGCCTCGGCTCTATGATCTTTTAGTTTCTAGTTTATCTGTTTTTAGGATTAAGGTTTGATTCTTGATCCCTTACTTGTTCAAGGCTTTTTCGAAAATCACCAAGGGCAACAAGACAGTTTGTTTTTGTTATCTAGTTTTAAAAGGTTTAATCCTATTAATCAGAAGGTCTAAACAGTTAGTTTAAACAGTTAAAAGGATTGTGATTTTTGGATAAGGACATGTTTGAATTAAGATAAATTAAATAGTTTGTTTTAATTATTAAACCTAATCAGTTAATTGATTCGTTTTAGATGTATGATCTTCTACTTCATATTGTTCTTCTCCACATATTTTTTTAAAAACCATAGGGTGATAAAAACAAGTTTCTATATTTATCCAGATAATAAAATGTTTAACTTTAACCAGAGAGGTTTAAACAAGGTTTATGTTTAAACAATTAAAAGATAAGTTTTTTATCTAAAACTTGATATTGATCAGAAATTTAAACAATTTTGTTTAAAGGTTGAAAACTGGTTTTAGGATTATTAATTATTAATGGAACAATTTTTGGTTACATTGGTAATTAAAGTTTTTGGTTTTTGATTAAATCCATTTTTTAATCAGAATATAAAACAGGTTAGTTTTAATAGATTAAATTGAAAAAGGATTTAAATTTTTTTAATTTTGTGTTAATCGGAAAAATAAACCAACACCACCACTGTGACAGGTGGCGTCAGCCGAGAAAAGGAGGCGGTGTGAGGTGGTCGCAGGTGACCGATGGTGGTTGGCAGTCGGTCAGCAGGTTGGCTGGTCGGCGATGCTCCGTAGCGGCGGTGCTGTGGCTTCGACCCAGATGCCACGGCCCAAGGGGGTTTCGGCACAGGTGGGTCTCGGACCAAAGGAAGTTTTCGGCCCAAAGGGGATCCGGTCCAGGAGAGTCCTCGGCCCAAGTGTAGTTACCCCAATTTTGGATTCCCGATTAAATACAAAAGAATTATTAATTTTAAGTTTAAAATTAATATGTTTTATATAAACTGTTGTTTTATATATTTTAATTAGTTTAGTTATAATATATAACTTTGGATGTTTATTTATTACGAATAGTTAGACGTCATGTATAAACTCCAAAAGTAAGTTTATATAAAAAATGGAGAAACAAACAAGATGATATTTAAATGATCAAATTTGTTAGTTTTAAGTTTTTTGGTAAAACTAATAAAAACCTGACAGAGGATTTCATTCAAGTTCTGAGTGAAGTCAAGTTTTTCAAAGGTTTGTTGGAAAACTATTTTGATCAAGTAAATTTAAATATTTTTAGAAGATCATAATTCTCGTTTTTGGTTAATAGTTATTGATCAAAAGGTTAATGAGAATGGTTAAACGAATCATGTTTGTGCTTCACTGCACAGTTTATTGTTTATATATTCTTTTAGATGCGTGGTTGATATATATATGTTTTAATTATATATATATTGCGTAGTTGTGATATATAGCTATAGTTTTGCCGATTTAGGACTCGTCTTTTTTTTCTTCTTTTATCTTTGGTTTTGGGAAGGCCTGCGTGCCAATCACAATCCCATTCTTAATTGTAATATTGTATTGGTTCCGGGAGGCCTGCGTGCCACTTACAACCCCATTCATTATTGTAATTGTAATAGAATAGTTGTAGTTTTTTATCCCTTTACCAAGATGGAGTCCAAGGAAGTTTTGAAGATGATGATTTGCAGGGAGCTCGGATTCTTCGGAGAAGGCGTCAAAGAAAGTGGAAGCAATTCATCACAAAGGCAAATCCAAGTCCAGTTGTCCTTAGGTTTGACCTTAGGATTAGTTGGCAAAACTATAGGTTTTTATCGGCTTGCATTATCTGCATGGTTGTGTTATTTATTTACTGCGTATTAATATATATGTGATGTGTATGATGCTAAATAAAAAGGTGTTTAATAATAGTTATTATTGAACAGAGAAAAACCACAATTTATGACAAACTAGAATATAACTACAGGTTGCTAGTCATGTTAGTTAAATATTTATAAATTTAAAGTTTTGTCAAGATTATAAGTTTGAAACTTATAAAGCCGTTTTTTGCACCTAGTATAGGTACACATGTAAATCGTATTTTACCTTTGCTGTTAAATGATACTCGGGTGTCGTAAGTGCCCAAACCTTGGGCATCCGAGTTCAAACCATCGCGGGAAGGTGCATGAAAGATTCTGCGATAATCGGGAGTCCCGGCCAGAATTCATGCTGTCTTAGGTGGTGCGATCTATTTTGGTGATAATTGGGAGTGCCGACCCAAAATGCACTTGAGTAGAGTTAAACATACTAGACTAGGTCAAAGTGCTCTACGAGGTTCTAGGAGCCGTATCGGTTAGGTACGATTGGTACAGGGTGTTACCTACCAGAAATAGCATGACTTGACGGGAAGTGACCAAACCTTGCGTCAAGTATGTGAAATATGGGTCCTAGGTCTGATATATATTATTCATGGGTTTTGATAATATATGTTAGAAAAGTTTATCTGTAATTACTAAATAAACCGGGTTTTAATTTGTAGATGGCAACCAACGTTACCAGTAATAACAACCTCTCTCTTCGCTCTATCCTACAGAAGGATAAGCTCAGCGGGCCAAACTTTCTCACGTGGGAGAGAAATCTCCGAATCATGCTGAGGCACGAGAGAAAGTGGCACGTCCTAGAACAACCTTTAGGAAATTCCCCTGCCAACAGTGCTAGGGTAGAAGTCAGGGAGGCTTTTCAGAAGCGCTCCAATGATGCCCTAGATGTTAGCTGCCTCATTCTTGCAACAATGAGCCCGGAGACTGCTGCTTATGACATGATCCGCCAGCTGAGGGATATGTTCCAGGAGCAAGCTCGCACAGAGAGTTATGATGCCACTAGGGCATTTAACTCGTGCAATATGGCTAAGGGGACTTCGTTCAGTAACCACGTCATGAAAATGAAAGGTTACATTGACCACCTGGAGAGGCTTGGGCACCTAGTGCCGTTGCAGCTAGCAAAAGATATGATACTCAACTCGTTGTTAGGCGACTATAAGTCTTTTATAGTCAACTACAACATGAACATAATGGAGAAATCCGTGGCTGAGTTGCACTCCATGCTTAAGATAACGGAGGAGAGTATCGGGACCAAGTATAAGGATATTCTCATGGTGGGACATGGTAGACACAAGAAGAGGAAGGGGCGCAACGGAAAGGGAAAGGGCAAGGCCCAGCCCAGCTAGAATGCACCCAGAGCTAGTAACGACAACAAGGGCAAGAAGCCGAAGCAAAACAAAGCATGAACCGAGAACCGGTGCTTCAAGTGCGGTGAGGATGGGCACTAGAAAATAGATTGTCCAAACGCTCACGAGGCAGGAGGCAAGGCTGGCTCCTCAGGTATCGTGTGAATAGCTTCATTATCACTTTTCACTTGTAAAGTTAATATTAAACTTCTTATTTTTCGGTTTTGTTTAGCATGTTTTTGCTTAAAACTCTTTGGTTGACACTATGGTTTTAAATATTATGGAAATTTGAATTATTTAGTTTATATCCGTGAACATATGTTTTTGATGAATCAGGATAGTCCAGTTGAGACTAAAGGTACTAATATGCCAAGTTCCGACTTAATAAATGATTCATATTGATCTTATGCAATAATTGTTGTAGTTACTTAATTCTCACTATGTAAGTACTTGAATAAATAAGTCGTGTTTATGAGATTTGATAAGTCTTTCTAATCTGCAAGTATTTAAGAATTTTATGAAACACAAATGTTCAAGGCTTTGAACATGATCAAACAAGAAATAATAGTTATTATTTCTAGATAGAAGGTTTTTTGACAAAACATTTAAGAAAGTATAAAGGTGATTGTAATAGTTATTATAATCAAGATTGTTTTATACTAAATGTTTTAGGCAAAGAAATTTAAAATATCTTTACAAATATTTTATACTTGTAATTATGTTAGAAACCACATTCCGTAATGGGAAAGATGGATGTATGCAAAATCCAAGTTTTGGTTTCATAAGACATTTAAATTTCTCACAGAACTGAGCAAGTGTTTAAAATCACAAGTTTTAGACATGTTAGCCAAGGATTGACTAAGTCTAAAAAGGGGTGTGTTTTTAAGGAAATGCATTTTTTCATAAAAGACAGTGGGAGCACCATGACTAGTGTATTTATCAAGCTATCAAGAATTGCTCTAACTAGTATGATAAATACAAGAAAGAACTTTTAAAGTATACAATTGTTGGATAATTTTTAGAAGAAATCTAAAATAAAAGTTCTTGAAAAAGAACTAATCCTAGTAATGCGTGACCTATTGAAAGGCTCTCAATAAGGAAGTCAGTGCAGTGTTTTAAGGTCAAGACATGACTTAAAAGGAAATTATATAAAATGTTCAAAAGGTCAAGTTAATGTTGGTGGTTGGATAAACGTTAGAAATGATATAATATGATGTTCTTAATTATCCTTAGTAATGAAATTAGATAAGTGTTGGTCATACACCGGGGTCAAACCTGACAGCAACTAAAGTAAAGGGACCAAAATTGACAAAAGACAAAAGTTGACATCGCAGGCCGCGATAGCGCCGCTAACGTTAAGGGTTTAGCGCCGCTAAACCTTAACGGTTAGAGCCACTAAGGCTGCATGTACTTTGTGTCATATCACTGACAGGCCGCGTTAGCGCCGCTAACTTTCAAGGGTTAGCGCCGCTAAACTTATGGGTTAGCGCCGCTATGGATGCATGTGCTTTTTGTCAAATCACCTCCAAGGTTGGCCAATGGATTTGTGACACATGAGATACCATTTTGGCAGGTCTGGTGGGGTTAATATTTATCTGGAGACAGAGATGGAAGGGTGTGTGATTGATTTTATGCTCTCTTTTTCTCTTAAGCCTTTTCTCTCTCAAGTTACACTCTCTTTACTGCAAGTTTTGACTAAGTGAGAATTTTAGAGAGAGTTTGTTCCAGATTATGGTCTAATGGTTGTTGTTCCAAGGTGGTATTCAAGTTGAAGTACCACAAAGGCAAGCTAGCACTTGTGGTTGGCGTGTTCCCGGGGTATATCCCAATAGAAGATCCGGTTTCGTTCTTGGAGGATCACCACCATGACATTTGACGTTTTATGGAGTTAAGGAGAAAGGTATAACCACCTCTTTCCTTCTTGCATGTTGCATTTCTTGTACATAGAGTTTTGTCCTCTTTTGGGATTTCGATTTTGGCCTTTATTTCTTGTACTTTGCTTCCGCTGCTAGCCCACGAAATCCCAAACGGTGGTATCTGAGCCACATATATGTTAGATTTGCACATGGTGGCCTGATAAATCCCGAAATCGAAATGTTTGTTTTCTGTTCAAACCAGGTTAGCGGCGCTAATCTTGAGTTAGTGGCGCTAACTCTTAAAAGTTAGAGGCGCTACGTGCGCTGTAACCGTTTTTGATTTCTAGTTAAAAACAATTTTGGTCTCGGGAATTTTAGCCATTTTGAGTTTCTAGAAATTTGTTACATATTTTGATTTGGTAATTTTGTTACCATTTTGTATGTTTGGTTGTATGTGGTTGATTTTAGATTGGTAACCTTGCCTTTGACCTTGTAGTTGACTTTGTGTGTTTGGATGCTTTTGGTGATTTTTAATCACATTGGCCTGTAATATTTATTAAAATTGATATATTTGTAATAATATTGTGGCTTGCATGCCATTTCATTCATCCGTGTAATTGTAATAGATAAATAGGAAATTATTGTGGCTTGTACGCCATTTCAATTTCTATTGTATATATTGTACAATTTGGATGAAGACACAGAAAAGGAGTCAAAAGGAGATGGAGGATGTCCATAGAGGCCGGTAAAATCCATTGGAGATGGCGTTTCTAGTGGGAGCTCGCATCGAAGATCCTTTTCTCCCTTAGATTGACCACGTTCTTCCCGTTTTGGCTCACGGGAATAACGCATAGGATTTTGGCAAGGGTTACCAATTTATTTCGTTTATATGCGTGTGATGTGATTTTATATTTTGCATGGTTTGCTTAGGATTCGCATGCTAGATAATTTTTCGAAATTAAAAAAATCACAAGAGATTTGATAAAAATGGTTTACAATTCCCGCGCGCGCTCATATATAAGATTAACTCACGTAGTGGAAATAGGTTTTTGTCACTAACAAGTTAATCTACAACCAAACCGGAAACAAAAGACCGTTTTCCATAAAACGTAAATCTTGCGCCATCCAAAATATGACACCACCCGAATCTAGTGAAGCATGGAGTGATTGTCGAGCTTAGCACGAGTTATTCCATGTGGATCTGTGTGGAAGGTGAGTGTGGTATCTTGAAATTAACGGCTGTCGAGCTTAGCACGAGCCGGTAGTTTTCGAGGTGTCAGCGTGTATCTTGTTGGACGATTTACAATTACAACTTAAAATCCTTGAGTGATTGTCGAGCTTAGCACGAGTCAACCAAGAATTTTTATTTGCAATTGTTGCAAGTAGGGATCAAACATGTCAAACGACCGATGGTTGTCGTAGGATCCCGCAAGTGTCTAAGAGTTGCAATAGAGATTACAATCGGTAAAATAGTTATCGGCCTAAATAGCTCCATGAAGTGATCCGCGGCAAACCCGTCATGAATTGGAGTGAAATATGGTTCTTAGCCCTTGTTAAAATATTTTTCGAGACGATATGGGTAATTATTTTAACGAGGATTAAATTAAACTAACTAATATGCGTACTCTCTTTAAATATAGGATGTCGAATCATAATCACACTACGTCAAACTTTTCACTTCGTATGTTCCCTGAAAGGGAGAAACTCACGGGAGTGAACTTTGTTGACTGGCTTAGGCAATTGAGAATTGTCCTACGTGCCGAGTTTAAGTTGCACATCCTTGAGAAACCACTTCCTCAAGAATTGGATTGACCCATCGTGAAAAATACTTCGTGGTTCTCGTGTCAAAAGTATTTATCACATAGGTTATCCTCAAACCTGAGGTATTTGGTTTGGGATGCGGTGACTATTGTCTCCTAAGTGCGTTATAACGACACGCCGTAACAGGGTGGATATAAGGGGCGTATCTAGATTCAGTAGGAGCCGTATTTCCAAATGCAAATATGCAAGATGTTATTTGCACCTTCTTTTTAGGAGAGATATTTCTGGGCCCCTTGACTAATTAGAGAAACTGGTAAGTGCACGGCCGTGCCTAAACGAACTGATCTGTTCTTTGTCGTTTATCACGCAGTTTTCAAATCAAGTATGTCATGAACATAATTCTTGAGGTTTTGAGTTGACACTCTCCATGCTCATGCTCAAAATTAAAATATCGCGCAGCAAGGGACAAACCTATAATGGCCGTACCCATTCATAAACAGGTTGTTTATGATAGTTGATTTATGAACAGTTAGTTCATAATAGATTGTTCATAAACAGTTGTTTTATGAGAATTTATATTATCACATTTATCTTTGGGGTATAAGAGTTCTTATGACCTAGTTATACTAAGTGTCTGGCTAGGGACCTCTTTAGGCCAACAATGTAAAGTAACTATTACTTATCTTGCACAATTGGGAGTCTGTTAGATTATATGCACAGATAACTAATAGGTATGTTGTATCCAATGTTATTTACCATAATTGTGTGTGGAAATAATTAATCAGTTGAATTAATTATTGGAGAGAAAAGTAAATAATTAATCAGTTGAAATAATTATTGGAAAGAGAAATAAATAATTAATCAGATAGATTAATTATTAGAAGGAAATAAATAATAAATAGTTATTTATTATTTAAAGGGAAATTAAATATTAAGTTTAATATTTAACGGACCAGTTAATTAATAGTTAATTAATTAACTAGTAAAGTCTAGGGGATTAAATTGCAAAGAATAAAAGTTTAATTAAAGACATGGGCTTTAATTAAACGGGCTTGTGCTTTAATAAGGTTTATCTATAAATAATCTTTTAAGCCTTATGGTTTCATAAGTGATTAGAAATTGTAAAATAGAAAAACCCCTAGCCTCGCTCTCTCTCTCCCTCTCGCCGTCGCACTCTTTCTCTCTCTCTCTCGGCTCTCTTTTGCGTCGAACAAGGAAAAAGGCAAAAAGCTTTTCGGTTTTTTGGTGGTCGACGCACAGACACACACACTCAAGGTTTCGAGTGTTGAACCTTTGGTAATCCAGGAGCGGTCTAGCAGCCAGTTCATTGGAGGTGCAGTAGTAGTGGACTAGCTTTAGTAATCCCAGTATTAAAACATGTATTTTTCTAAACCTACGCTATGGTTGTTGTTAAGAAACTGTTAAGGTAATTAGTTTTAAAGATCCTAACCCTTTTTGGGGTTTAGATGGTTGTGTTCAATCCAGTTCCGCTATAGGATTGAATCGGTGGAATCAAACCCAGGATTGACCAGTTTGTGTCATTAGGGTGGTTTGGTCAGATCTAAACCCTTCAAATGGTACTTGGATAGTGGATGTTCAAGGCTCATGACTGGATGGAAAGGACTTCTCAGTGATTTCGAGAAAGATGAAGGTCCTAAAGTAACTTTTGGTGACAACTCCCATGGAATAACTAAAGGCTATGGGAAGATGCATACTGGTAAGGTGACTTTCCAGATGGTTGCATATGTCAAGGGTCATAAACACAATCTGATCAGTATCAGCCAGTTGTGTGATGAAGATAATATTGTTACTTTTAGAAAGAAAGGAGGAACTATATATAATGCTAAGGGGAAGCCTGTATTAATAGCTAAAGGAGAAAGAGATGTGTATCTACTTGATCTTAATTCTGCTGATCCCTATAATGAAAACTGCTTGTATTCCCAATATGTTCCTATGCTGAGTTGGTTGTGGTATAAAAGATTATTGCATTTAAATTTCAAAAATATAAATATGCTATCCAATAAAGAGTTAGTCTCTGTATTACCAAAGATCACATTTGTCAAGGACAAATTGTGTTCAGCTTGTGAACAAGGGAAACACCATAAAGGGTCCTTTAAATCAAAGCAAAATTTTTCAATAACAGACCCACTACATATGTTGCATATGGATATGTTTGGACCCATAAGTTCTCCTAGCCTAAGTGGCAAGAATTACACACTCGTGATAGTAGATGAGTTCTCACGATTTACCTGAGTAATATTCCTTAAAGCCAAAAGTGAAGCTACCCTTGAGATAATAAGTTTTATCAAACAGGAAGAGTTGTAGAAAGGCAAGTCTGTAAAGAAACTCAGAAGTGACCATGGGACTGAGTTCAATAACTCAACCCTAGAAGGATTTTATGAACAAAAGGGAATATTACAAAATTTCTCCTCAGTCAGAACTCCTCAACAAAATGGAGTAGCTGAAGGGTATAAGCAAGAAGAATGAATCGACTATGAGGAGAATGAATCGACTATGATGAGACCTTTGCCCTGGTTGCTAAAATTGAAGCCATGAGACTGTTCTTAGCCTATGCAGCATATAAAGACTTCAAAGTCTATCAAATGGATGTGAAGAGTGCTTTCCTAAATGGAAAATTTCAGGATGATGTCTATGTGAAACAACCTCCTAGCTTTGTTAGTTCAAAGTTTCCACACCATGTCTATAAGTTAGACAAGGCTTTGTATAGTCTTAAATAAGCTCCATGAGCTTGGTATGACACACTGTCCAATTATCTGCTATCAATAGATTTCACTACAAGTAGTATATATAAAACCCTCTTTATTAAAAAGAGTAAAGGACAGGTGATTCTTGTACAAATCTATGTGGATGATATCATTTTTGGTTCTACAAATGAATCTCTGTGTGCATGGTTCTCCAAAACAATGTCACAAAAGTACAAGATGAGCATGATGGGTGAGATGACATACTTCCTAGGCTTACAAATTCAACAAAAGCATGATGGAATATTCATCAATCAAAGCAAGTATGTTTTTGATTTCATAAAGAAATATGGTTTTGATTCAAGTTCAACCATGAAAACACCCATGTCACCAGCTGTTAAGCTGAGTACAGACTCAGATGGTAAGTCCGTATGTCAGTCTACCTATAGAGATTCGATTGGTTCATTAATCTATTTGACAGCTAGTAGACCTGATATCATGTTTGCTACATGTGTTTGTGCAAGATATCAGTCAGATCCTAAAGAATTACATCTTCAAGCTGGGAAAAGGATCTTTAGGTACCTTAAAGGTACACCAAATCTAGGTCTTTGGTATCTAAAGGAATCTGGATTTGAGTTAGTTGGTTTTTCAGGTGCTGACTATGCTGGGTGCAGGTTAGATAGAAAATCAACAACCAGAGGATGTCAAATGCTTGAAGGGAAGTTAGTAAGTTGGACTAGTAAGAAACAGAACTCAGTGCCTACTTCAACTGCTGAAGCTGAGTATGTTGCAGCAGGAAACTATTGTGCTCAAACCCTGTGGATGCAACATCAACTTCAGGACTTTGGTATGAGTTTCAAGAAAACTCCTATCTTTTGTGATAACTAAAGTGCTATAGCCATCACTTACAATCCAGTCTTCCACTCAAGAACCAAGCACATTTAAATTACACATCACTTCATCCGGGGCATCGTGGAAAAAGGTAAAGCCGATATCAAATTTATCTCCACTGATGATCAATTGACATATATCTTTACAAAACAATTTGATGAAAAGAGGTTTATATATCTGTTGAGTAAATTGGGTATGCTCAACCCCTAACTGTGTGTCTAGAAATTGAGTTTCAGTTTGACAAAGACTAAGTGTCTTAAGCTGAGTGCACTATTTATACATAAGTTTTCATAAACTGAAAAACATGTCAAGCTGAATAATGAGTTCACAAGTTTGAGTTAGTCTTAAACAGAAATGACTGAGTGTATTTTAGTCTGAGCTATGTGCTTAACTCAAGCTGTGTGATTGGTTCACACGTTTGGTAAGTTCCAAACATACTTTAACTACTCAGTATAGTTAAAAAGTGAGTTTAAGTCAGTCTTAAACGAAATTTACTATGTGTCATTAATTCTGAGATGTGTGCTCCACTCAAGATGGGTTTCAATCTTAAGCTGAGTGATCAACTCAAGCTGAGTGCTTAACTTAGGCTGAGTGATTAGTTTACTCAGCTTGGTGTGTCCAATCTATTATTTAATTACTATGTGTTATTAATTTATGTGTTGATGTGTATTTGATTCAGTCTCAAATCGCGTCTTATACCAATTGTGTATTGGTGTAATACAACAGTGTTTATAATATTTTTGTAAGTCAAGAATATTATTTTACACATTTAACCGTTGGGAGATGATAAGTTTCATCTCGATTACTGTCACCTTGCGCTTTAAAGTTGTTATGCATAACGGATAAAAAGGGTTTCCAACGGTAACTTTTCTCTCTCCTTAGAAAGGTATATATAACGATCATAACAGGTTTAGAAAAGTTTACGCTTACTATTCTAACTTCTCAACTTCTCACACACTCAAATACCTTTTGCAAACGCCTCTTTTGCTTCGTGCAATCATCCGTTCATTCAAACCCTAAATTACTCAGTAAGATTTTCAGTACGCTCAGTGCGAATCTTAATTTGTTCAGTGCACATTCAACAGTTACTCAGTGTAATTCAACAATGGATGGAACCATTCTTATTCTCGGTGATAGATTGGTCAGAGGTGTTGAAATGAAGAATAATGGTGTGCCGTTGATTCGAATCAACAATCAACGTTCCTGTCTCACGATTCCAGAGAGGAAACAAGGCAGAGGATACGAATTATGGGTGGATTACATTCGTAAATGACCCCTGGTATTTGCTTTCTCCTGAGCACCACTCCACATAGTTCTACAACACCAGTTGGAGTTCTGGTATACTTGCACTTACGACCAGAACAGGGGAGAGATCAAAGGCACTGTTCTAAATGGGGATAGAACAGTTGTCTTTTTTGTGCAGCGGCTGAAGGAAGTTCTTTAACTCCTTGAAATTGATGTATTCGAAGCTGCTGTTACTAGGCAAGTGGCGAGGTCAGTCCTACCCGATATGGGTCACCGGCAGACTGAAGGTGTTATAAAGAAGGCCACTTTTCCCACTGGATGGGGCTTCATGGTGTCTACGGTGATTCGATCACTGGGAACTAAGCTTGGAGGCCTGGTTCAGGTGAATCAGTTCGACATGCAGCTAGTCCACAACATGTCCCTTGCCAGAAATCTGGACTATGAACTGCTCATCTTCAACGAACTCAAAGCCCAATCGGTGAAGACACCAAGGGATCTCCATGTACCATTCATAAGGTATATATCCCTGGTGGTGGAGGCTGAGTTGGGAGAACAACTTTATGAAGCTGGACAGGATGTGTTCCCTGCTCCCGCACTCAGCTCAAAGATGTTCAACAATTACATCTTCCCAGAGCAAGAAGGTCTGAGTGACCCAATGCGATGGATAGCTGAGGGAGCTTATTCAGATAGTGAAGATGAGGAGTCGGATCAAGGGGGAGCATCTGAAGCTGAAACATATCATCGAGCTGAGCAACCTGCTCAAGCTGAGCCTTCTTCTCCCTCTAATTCTAAGGCATCTTCATGTTGGGGTTTCGGGAACGACCAGCGGAAGCAGGGTACAACATCAAGAACACAAGGTACAAGTCCATAAAGCATAAAAACAAAGAAACCCCAAGAAAAGTGGATCAAACTCAATAACTTAGGAAATACAATATGCAAAATAGAGAAGGATAGGAGATTATACCCACTGATGACTTCTGGATAGAAAGTTCAAGAAGCCGAAAAACGCTTCCTCTATTGAAGTCCACCACGGGTTTGTTCAATCTCCATGTACTAGCACGCCATCAATGGTCTTCAACTCATGAAACCACTTCTGGAACAAACAACCCAATATCCATCTCGTTCTCCTCTTTCTAGAACACCCAAGAATCCACCAAGAATACCAACTTGGAACTTCTCAAAAGAAAGAGTGTTTTTGTGGCAAGAGAGAAAATTAACAAGAGAGAAAATGTATGTACTCTTTTATCAAAACAAGTCTCTGGATCCCTTTTGACGCCAAAATTCCAGCCAAGGTATTGTACAAGTAATAGACCCTCATTGGTGGAGAATGGAGGCAACATGCAAAAGTTGTATGTAATCTGACAGGGGTTAGCGCCGCTAACTCATAGGGGATATCGCCGCTAAGTCAAAGTTAGGGCCAATATTGGGCCTAAGTTACCGCCACTAACCTTAAGGAGACAGAGCCACAAACTTTTAAAGTTAGAGTCGCTAACTCCATCAGCATGCCAACTCTTTGCAATTTGACCAAATTGGTCCCTCCACTTAGGTTGTTGTCGAGATTGATCCCCGGTGTGTGACCCAATAGGCCCATACATCAACGGTAATGATTCATATGGCGCACGTGTGTCAGTGGGCATATCCCAACACTTCAGAGTCTGCATTCGTTGCAAGACCAAAACAAGGTACAACTCATTCCCTCTCCACTTCTTCTCATTTTTCTCCATCATCAGTTGGAGATAAGACTGTCGTAAACCCAACTCAGTCTAACCCATTTCCTCCACCTTCCACTAAACTCCACTCTGAAGCCACACCCACTGTTGCTAGGGAGAATATTCAAACCTACAACAAAAAAGCTTCAAAAGGTGGTGCCACTTCTAAAGGCATCACTGGAGCTGAGATCTCATTGATCCCTCCCTAGGGAGGAGTTGAGGGGGAGACGCCTACTCTTAAGGTGTCAACCTCGAGGCTCATATTAACCCAAAATCCTAAGCCTGGTGTGGTGTCTACTCAGCCCATACTCTCAAGAGCCATGGGAGAGCCTGTTACTATGCCTGAGCAGACACACTCAGGTAACATTGAAGAAATGACCAATCCCCAGGGTCAATAACCCCCCTCCAAACCAATTAGCCAACCACCTACCCAAACACTACACGCTTTGAGCCCAATTACTTCTCTTTATTTCTCACACCCCCATACACGACCTATCAATGTTTCATCTACATACCAAGGTGAATCACAGGGTCTTAACTCTGGTGCAAATGAGTTTGAGGGTATACACCAACCCTTGGATGATGCACCCAAACACTCACCTAATGTTGTTCTATCACAAGAAAAATAGTTTGAGTCTAAAGATAAAGATCAGTCTCCTCCAGAAGAATCTTCCTCCTCAGACATTGAACAGTTGAAACAATATGTTGTAGCACAGTTTGGTCTGTTTCATCTCAAGCAAAAGAAGAACAAATGCAAAATTTATCAAAGACTTGAGAAGCTGACTAATGTTGTTCATGAGATTGCCTCTGCAGTTGTTGCCCTATCTAAAAAGTAGACTTCAACCCCTGTTGATGATGACAAAAAGGGGGAGAAGGTTCAAGCTGACGCTGAGTTAGTGCAAACTAAAGTTTAATTGGAATTAGCAAAAGGAGTAGAGAGGCAAGCTCAGTTTTAGGGGGAGCTGGAGCTCGAGAAATAGGAACCTATAACCAAGAAACAAAAGGTGATAGAATCTAAATCTGAAGATGAAGCTGACAGTGTTCCTGAGACTGAGGAAGAAACGGAAGAAGAAAAAGCCACAAGGCTTATGATTGAGATGCTCGAGCAAGAGGAAGCCAATGAATTAGGCATTTCACTTGAAGAGCTAAGAATGAGAAAAGAAAAGGAGGCAAAGGACCAAGAAAAGGAAAAACAGAGAAAAGCTTTGGCTGAAGCTGAAGCTGACTACACTGGTCCGAAACCTGATCCTATCCCATACACAGATGCAGAGATTCAGGAATGTTATTTCAGAAGGAGCGTCAGTGAAGAGATCAAAGGCATGACCTTGAGCAGAATTGATGGAGCCATCATCCTCAACTTTGAATTTGATGATAAGTCTATAATGGGGGTAGACCTATGATTTGTTCACAGGATGGGCTATATAGAATGGAAAAGGATAATGATGATGCTTAAGAAGTTCAAGCGGAGCAAAATCAAGCAAGAGATCTTTGCTGAAGTTTCTAAGCTTATTAATAGAGCTGAGGAGCTGAGGTATGTCCCAGTTCCTGTTCTGCAATGGGAGAAATTATTTGAAGTTCCTGAAGGTGTAGAGTTTAAAGAAAATCAGAGTATTGATGCACCTGTTCAGGGATTTATGTTTAAGGATCAGGCAGGCAAACGTAGTTTTATCAAGCTGAATGAAATCTGCTATTTAAAAACTAAGGATGCCTTACATATTCGAAGCTGTTGTGGTGGTGATAGTTCAAATCAATTTGTAAAATACAAGCTGAACAAGATCATCAAAGTCCAACAGAAAGAACTTAAAGGGAATGTAGAAGCTGAGAAGTTGTTATATGAAATTACAAAAGAAATCATCAACTAGGAACTTCTACATCCTGAGTTCATAAGATAATAGATTAGTTCTATTGTATATATTAAATTAGTTCTAATTTTTTAATCACTTAGTATGCATGATCTGAGTGATCAAATCTTTGTATTTTGATATGTTCAATTAATACAAGTATTAGTTTGATAAGTTCAACTGTGTTATGATATGTTCATAATTTTTAGTCTGATAAGTTCAGCTTGAATGAATAATTGATTAGTTCTTATTCATTAACATGTTTGGTTGGTTTGTTCAACTTAAAGTTGGTATGTTCCACTTATAATTGATAAGTTCAATTAAAATTGATAAGTTCATTTAATATTTGATTAGTTCAAATATAAAATCTTAATAAGTTTGAGATTTAATACATAATTCTGTTAACAAACTTAAGAACTGTTTGATGGTTTTGTCATCATCAAATAGAGGAAGTTTGTTGGGAATATGATCTCATTAGATGAAATTTGACGAGACAAAGTTGAGTTTGTTGATATGTTCTAAATACAACTTAAACAAAATTATGGAGCTTAGTCGGACTAAGCACGTATTGTGTTTCAGACTGAGTATAAGCTGAATATAAGATGAGCATGAGTTAATCAAATTAGACTATATCTTAGTAGGATTATCAATGTGTTTGATAAGCTGTGTATGTCACCTAAGGTATAGGTTGAGTATTTAGCCTGATGTGTTTCAAGCTGAGTGACTCAGCGTATATACTGAGTCAGCTCAACAGAGTTGCTAAATAAGTTCTAGCTAACTCTTACGAATTCTAAGGATGAGTTAATCATCATACATGTTAGTTCATGTTTTTTTTCGGGTTTGTTCTCAAAGAACACAGCTTGATGGGTTTCAAGCTGAGTAACTCAGTCCGAGCAAGATGTCAGTTTAAAGAGAAATTAAATATGTTTTAAATTTATCTTTTATCTCTCTATATCTACGGCAAGGAAATGAAGATTCCAGAATCAAGATTGAAGATTGAAGACTCAAGACAAGAAGATTCAAGATTCAAGATTCCGGGTTATCCGTTAGTTTGTTAGCAGATTAGGATAAGTTCTAGTTTGTTAGGATCCTTAAGAACAGGGTTATAAATACTTATCATCCTGATAAGTTTAGAGGTACGTATAAAAACTACGAGTGTTGTTAGCTAAGTTATTGTACATATTATACAAGTAAAGATAAAAACTGTTAAGTAAAGGTTGGTGTAACAGTTGGAAACTGTTAGTTGAAAATATGAAAACAGTTGAGAACTGTTATCTACAACTGTTTGAAGACCTTGAAGCTGAAGACTGTTAGAAGAACCAAGAACTGTTTCATTAAACAGTTTCTGTTGAGCTAAATATGGAAAAATTCTATCTTTGAAGATATCTCGAAATACTTTGAAGATCATCAAGATTATCTCAGAAGATAGAAGATTACCTAACTGTCAGCAAATCAAGGAAGATCAAGGAGTATATAAATGATAGATTAGAATTCATAATTTGTACGTATGTACCCATTGATTATATTTTTGCATTCGTTCTTCAAATTGTAATTTGCTTTCTGAATAGTGCTAATCCTCTAAGTTTCTCGTTGAAACCTAAGAACAATTTGTGTTCTTCGTCTAACATAATAAGTTAGATTGGGGGTGAAGTTTGCTATTGTAATCGTTCTCATTGATTAATAAAATTACTGTTTGATTGAATCTCTTTGTGATCAAAATCTTCTTTAATCAATTAAGTGTGATTCCGCAACTTCTTAGTTGATTGTGATCATAGTTAAAGATTAACTTTTATTCAACTTTGATTGGTTATTCAAAAGTTAGTTCTTGTTATTTGATATAAACTATATCCGATCCTGACAAGTGGTATCAGAGCCTTATCATTAAGGTTCCTTTGATCACCAGTTGAATGTTTTTGCATTACTTTGCCTTATTTTTCAAAACTGTTTTTCAATCAATTTGTTTCAATGGATTCGGGAGGTTCTTCTGATAACAATGGGTCAGGGTCCAACATTCGTGTTCCCATGCTCAAACCATCTGATTTTGAGATGTGGGAACTAAGAATTAAACAACATGTCCAACTAATGGACTATGCTGTTTGGCAAATCATTGAAACTGTTCCCACTAATCCCATTGAACTGGATGAGAATGGAAAACCAAAGAAGAAACCACCACCAAAGACAGATGCTGAAAAGAAGGATAGAATGATTGAGATGAAAGCCCTTAGCATCCTCCAGATTGCAATTCCGAATGAGTATCAACATCAATTCAAGAAATTTGATGATGCTCATGAACTTTGGAATGCTCTGGAGAAGAGGTTTGCTGGGAATGCTATCTAAGAGAAACCAAAGAGATCTCCTTAAACAAGCTTATGAGAACTTTACCAGTGGAAAGAATGAGAGTATAACCCAAATCTTTGATAGGTTTTACAAACTGGTAAGCCAACTAGAGAGTGCTAAGTTTAGGCTTGATCAAGATGAGATCAATATAAAGTTTCTTAGATCTCTAGGTGATGAGTGGACTGTGTTTGCTGCACAATGGAGAACCAAGGATTCTCTTTAAGACATAGACTTAGATGACCTCTATAATAGTTTGATAGTGTTTGAGGGAGAGATAGAGGGAAAAAGAAAAACTGTTATCCCCAGCCACAATACTGCTCTCCTATCATCCTCAGGTATGGAATCAAACCATTCATTAACTAACTCTATTGATAGTTGTGCAGGTACTAGTTCTGCTGTTGGACTAGATATGAACACTCCAGATGCTGTTCTTGAAGCTTTTCTTGCCAGCCATTTACATTCAACCCTCACCAATGAGAATCTTGAACAAGTGCACCCTGATGATCTTGAGGAGATGGATCTCAAATGGCAGATGGCCATGCTTACTGTTCGAGCCAAGAGGTTCATCAAAAGGACTGGAAGGCAAAACATGAATTTCAGAGCTGATGGCAAGGCTGGATTTGACAAGTCAAAGGTGAGATGCTTCAAATGTCAACAGCTTGGCCACTTTGCAAGAGAATGCAGATCTGGTGGACAAGTCCAGAATCAAGGTCAAAGGCCAACTCAGAATCAAACCTCCTCAGCATTGGTCTCACAAGAAGGCCATGGGTTTGATTGGAGTGATCAAGCAGAAGAGGCTACAAACAATAAAGCTTTGATGGTATTGACTGAATCCTCCATCAAGATGGATTCCCCAGAATCTGAGGACATACAGGTATCTTCCAAACTATGTCCTGGTGAATGTAGAGCTATTGTTAAGAGGTATAGAGAACACAATAAGAAAGTATGTGCTGCTCTAAGTATAATGGAGGAGAGAAGGTATGAGTATACTGTTGTGATAGAAGATCTAGAAAAGAAAATTAAAGATTATCAGGCTAATGAACTGCAAATGGACTATGATAGAAAATATCATAAGTGGGAGAAAGAGCAGTTTCAAGATGAGATTGATAGTCTGAAAAAGAAATTGGTTGAAAAAGAAAGCAAGGTGGATGAACTCACAAAGAAATTGGAGGGTGTGGACATTGATCTTGGAATCTTCAAGGCTGCAAACCTTAAGCTTGAGACTCTGCTACAATCTCAAGTGAGAGACAAGGTGAAAACTGGACTTGGATATAAGGAAACCCCACCTCCATACAATCACACATACATAACACCCTTGTCTGAGGCAGCTGATAGATATGTCAATGAACCTTTGGCAGATGAATTAAAGTTAGCTGATCCAAAGTTTGAGAGTTATGAAGATAAAGTTCTGTCAGTAGTAAGTGTTGAAGATATTGAGATAGTTATGAAGAAAGATGAGGCGATTCCATATGAAAATCACATCTGTTGTGAACCCATTCCCACAAAACCATCTTTCAAGCCTGTGGTATTTGTAAAACCATCCACAGAATCCCTCATCACTGAGCCAACACCTTCAAAAGCTATCCAATCCATAGAAAGTTCCACAACTGTTGCCAATAGTCCCCATTTTTACACTAGCAGTTCCAACAAGAACCCAAACAGTTCTAAGCTAAAAAGCCCAACTGTTAGTACAAAAGCCAAAGGAAAGGAGAAAGTTGGTGAGGTTGTGTATGCAAAGAAGAAAATGGAAGCTCCAAAATCTCAGGCTAAACCCAAGCCTAAGAAAAGGCATACTGAAATGCCTGCATGCACATGCCAAAAACATGGTGTCCAAAAGTTTCCTCAATCTGCAGCTGTTAGAGGAAATCAAAGAAATAGGAACCAATTCTGGTCACAAAGAACTGGTTTACCTATTGTGAAAACCAAAAAGTGCTACATTTGTGGGAGATCAAATCATTTAGTTCATGATTGTTACTATAACCCACAGACCAATGGCACTCAAAACAAAAGTCCCAAAAGACAAAATAACAGTTCTAAAACTGTTAAGTCAAAGCAGATCAACAGTTCTAAGACTGCTAAGCCAAAACAGGCAAACAGTTCTTCAACTGTTACATCCAAACCAACTAACAGTTCCAAAACTGTTTTAACAAAACCAAAAACTGTTGGTTTGGCTTGGATGAAAATTCAAAAACAAACTGATTCTGGAGAGGGTAAAACTGTTCTTCAAACTGAAAATCAAAAGGAATCACAAGTTGATTCATCTGTTTTACCAACTCCAGCAGCTGTTTGTTCTAAGGTATCCAATGTTAATCACAACAGTTGGAAACCACATGTTCTTACAAAGTATTCCTCACACAAATTAGAGAAATCTAATTTGGATGAAATCAAAAAGAACCAAACTCTGTTTAAGTATTATGACTTGAATGGTGTACCCAAGTCCTGCATGGCCTGGGTACTTCCTGCTACTAACTGATTTTATGTGTGTAGAGCATTCATAGGGCCAATCATGGATCTATCTGGCATGTGGATAGTGGATGCTCAAGGCACATGACTGGAAATCCACAATGTTTGAAGGATTTCAGAAGCATCAATGGTGGATTTGTAGCATTTGGAGGAAATGCTAATGGAGGAAAAATCACAGGTAAAGGAGCTGTTGAGGCAGGTACACTTACATTTAATGATGTTTTCTTTGTTGAACAACTTAAGTACAATCTGTTAAGTGTATCTCAAATCTGTGACAATGGAAACAAAGTTTTGTTTACAGATTCAGAATGCATTATTCTTTCAAAAGATTTTAAACTTAATGAGAAGGATGTTCTTTTAAGAACACCTAGAAAAGATAATGTATACTGTCTAGATACACAAAAGATTGCTAAACAGAATGTGTTAAGCTATTTACTCTCAAAGGCATCTCATGATGAGTCTGCCATTTGGCATAGACGGATGTGTCACATGAATTTTAAAACCATGAACTTGTTAGCTAAAAACAGTTTGGTAAGAGGTTTACCCCAAAAAGAATTCTCATGTGATGATCATTGTGTAGCTTGTCTCAAAGGCAAGCAACACAAAACTTCTTATAAGACCAAATAAGTTTCTTCTATTACTGCACCTTTACAATTGTTACATATGGATCTTTTTGGTCCTACATCTGTGGTGAGTATAGGGAAGAAAGCATATTGTTTAGTCATAGTTGATGATTTCACCAGGTTCACATGGGTTCAATTTCTTAGAACTAAGGATGAAACTGCTCAGTTAGTTAAGTCTCTTATTCTTAAAAGTGAAAATCAATCTGATTTGAAGGTGAAAGTCATTAGATCTGACAATAGTTCTGAATTTAAGAACTATGAGCTAAACAGTTTTTGTGAAAGTAAAGGTATTGAAAGACAGTTTAGTGCCCCTAGGACTCCCCAACAGAATGGAGTTGCTGAGAGAAGGAATAGGACTTTGATAGAGGCTGCTAGATCCATGTTAGCTGATTCTAGGCTTCCAATGACATTCTGGGCAGAGGCAGTGAACACTGCCTGCTATGTTCAGAATAGAGTACAAGTAGTCAAGTCCAAAGGGAAAACTCCTTATGAGTTGTTCCTCAAGAGAAAACCTTTAATCAACTTCTTCAAACCATTTGGTTGTCCTTGCACTATCCTTAATACCAAATCACAACTAGGCAAGTTTGAGAGTAAGGCTGAAGAAGGTTTCTTTGTAGGATACTCCACTCAAAGTAAAGCTTATAGAGTTTTTAACAATGTCTCTAGAATCATAGAAGAGAGCATGAATGTCTCTTTCAATGAGAATAGGATCAATATTGCAGGTAATGGACCTGATTGGTTATTTGATATTGATGCACTGTCTAAATCTCTTTCTTTTGAGTATTCTACTGAAACAGCTACAGGTACCCCAACAACTGTTGGTGAAAATCAACAAACAGTTTCCACCAGCCCGAACAATTTTGAAACTGTTAGCTCAAAACCAACAACTGTTGGTTCAAACAAAGTTACTGAAGACTTTGTTGTGATTCCTATGCTTCAACAAGAGTTCTCCAATGTTGTTGATCCATTGATTGATGCTGAATCTTCAAAGGACATGGAAACTCATGATCCTCAACAACACACTGACTCTGCATCCCAAACAGTTGCTGATCAAATGTGTGATAATGTTGAAAATTCAAGTGAACGTGAGTTTGATCTGTCTAATCTAGGGAATGAACTGACTGAAGAAAACATTCCTACATCAAGAGTTCACAAGATTCATCCAATATCACAAATAATTGGTGATCCAACCACTCCTATCAGAACAAGGAATATGCTGCAAAATGAAAACAGTGGTGTGGATCTTGCCCAATTTGATGTGAATGCTTGCTTTCTATCTCAAATAGAACCAAAGAAAGCAATTGAGGCATTGAAAGACCCTTCATGGGTGGAAGCAATGCAAGAGGAGCTCTTACAATTTCAAATTCAGCAAGTTTGGAAGTTGGTTGAGCTTCCAAGAGGCAAAAGAGTAATTGGCACCAAGTGGGTGTTCAGAAACAAGAAAGATGAAAGAGGGATTGTAATCAAGAATAAGGTAAGACTGGTTGCACAAGGCTACACACAAGAGGAAGGAATAGACTATGATGATGTTTTTGCACCTGTTGCAAGGATTGAAGCCATTAGACTATTTCTTGCTTTTGCAAGCTTCAAAGGATTTAAGGTGTATCAAATGGATGTCAAGTCTGCTTTTCTCTATGGAACTATTGATGAGGAGGTATATGTGTGTCAACCCCCTGGCTTTGAAGACTCAAAGTACCCTGACAATGTATATAGGTTGGATAAAGCTCTATATGGACTACATCAAGCTCCTAGAGCTTGGTATGAGACATTATCATCCTACCTTCTTCAGAATGGTTTTAAGAGAGGCACAATTGACAAAACATTGTTTACAAAGATTGTTAAAACATAGATTTTGCTTGTTCAAATCTATGTTGATGATATAATCTTTGGATCCACTAATGACAGCTTGTGCAAAGAATTTGAAGTCATCATGCACAAAAGGTTTCAGATGAGTTCCATGGGTGAACTCACATTTTTCTTGGGATTACAAGTCAAACAGAAGCCCACTGGTATTTTTCTAAGCCAATCTAAGTATGTCAAGGACATATTGGACAAGTTTGGCTATCAAGATGTGAAGCTGGCAAGTACTCCAATGGAGACACACAAACAGTTGGGAGCAGATTCTGAGGGGGAGGATGTTGACATACATCTTTATAGGTCAATGATAGGTTCATTAATGTATTTAACTGCTTCTAGACCTGATATAATGTTTGTTGTGTGTGTTTGTGCCAGGTTCCAATGCAGTCCGAAGATGTCACACTTGTTTGCTGTAAAGATGATCTTTAGATACCTTAAAGGCCAACCAAAATTGGGACTTTGGTATCCTAAAGATTCACCTTTTGATTTGGTGGCATATTCTGATAGTGACTATGGTGGAGCCAATGTGGACAGAAAATCAACCTCTGGAGGATGTCAATTCTTTGGATCAAGGCTGGTTTCATGGCAATGCAAGAAACAAACAACAGTTTCAACCTCAACAGCTAAGGCTGAATATATTGCTGCATCAAGCTGCTGTTTACAAGTGTTATGGATACAAAATCAGCTTCTGGATTATGGTTTGTCTTTCTTAAATACCCCTATTTATGTTGATAACACCAGTGCTATTAGCATAGTTAATAATCCAGTGAAGCATTCTAAAACCAAGCACATTGAAATCAGATTTCACTTCATAAGAGACTACAATGAAAAGAGATTAATCCAAGTTATGAAAATTCATACTGATGATCAATTAGCTTATTTGTTCACTAAAGCTTTTGATGTGAGCAGATTCAACTTTTTGATTTCCAACATTGGAATGATTAACTTGGACTAACAGTTGTTCATTATTCCATGTTTTTCACACTAACAGTTTGCAATTGTTAGTTACGTTTTCTAACAACTGTTGTCTTTTAAGTATTCAGAGAAGGAAATGCAATTTCACACATCAGTTTTGGCCATATCTGCTTACCTGTCTCACAAACAGTTTTCACACCCGTAACTATCCTTGTTAAGAGGTAAAGGTAAATTCACTTTCTTGAAACAACAGTTCCAGACTGATAAAGGTGAGTAATTTTGCTTGTAATATAGTGAATTTGATATGACAAGTCACTGCATTCTATTAATAGAAATTACTGGACATTAATGGTCATTAATGGTTATTAATGGACATTAATGCCTCCCAGTTTATCTATAAATAGCCTTGCACCCATACTTTACAAATCACACCTACATTTGCACAAACTTCTCTCTGCAAATGGCTACTAACTTCTTTCTCATAAACTTCCAAGAAATTAATATTAGACAAAGTTATGTAACCATTCCTACCCCATTTGTAAGAATGCATGATCTTTGGCAATACTCATTATGTGTTCTTGAGATGCATGATGATCGAGATAGGTTTACCTTGACACAGCATCCTGATCCACGTAGGCCAAATAACCCAATTGATCATATTCGTATAAGAGGTGATTTTAAAATTTTCACTCTCTTCCATGCATTGCCTACACCATGTTGTCTAAGATTCGTCTTGAACCTGGCAGGCACTACAAACTCCGTAGTGTGGTTCAATGTTCGAAGAAATAATACTCATAACCACCAGAGGGCCTCGGATGATGAGGCAGTGGAAGTCATTGTAATAGATGACTAGTTCCACTGATGTTAAATTGGTATCATTCACCATCTTCCCAAGAGGCAAATTATGACAATCGTCTCTGGTGGTGCATATGATGAGAAGGTCTACTGCACACCCATTGGTGGGTTTTAAGTTTTGAAAATTGTTTAAGGCATGTCAACTGTTAACGGAGAAAGTTGTCTACACTTACGGTGTAGATCATTGTTCTCCCACATCTACGAGACGGCCTTGCACAATTAGATAAGCAGTACCAACAATGGCTTGTGCATTACATGACCATTCTTTGAAGACAGGCTTCTCAGTAAGGCTATGGCGGCACTGTAGAGGCTATTCTGAACTCGATTCTTAAATAATGAAGACATTCTCGAGCAAGAATGTGATGATGATTGTCTTCCCTTAAAGTTCAGATTTGATGATACAAAATGTTAACGATAATTTGTCACATGTAGATCTCAGAGTTAAGACAGTTAATATAAGCTGTGTTTAGATCTATAGCAAAAGACAGTATTGTTTTCTCAAAATTATTGTAGCTCAATTGTGATTATCATGAATAAAATGCATCTTATGTTGATGACTGTGTTCACTAATGATTTGTTATTGTTGCTTCAGCATTTGACATATATGAGCTAAAGTTTGTTTGACAGTTGCACAATTCTGTTTCAATCAATACTAACAGTTTTCAACTGTTAGTATATGGCTTCCACAACTGTTAGGCAGAGTCCATGTGCAACTGAGGGGGATAAATTCGTCAACTAAGGGGGAGAAATGAGAACAGTTGTAAACACTAAACAACTGTTAATCCAAATAAATGATCAAACAAAAGGGAGTTAACCTTTGAATAACATTTGTCACATCTTATGAAAATAGTTCTTCAACTGTTAGTTCATTTACATCTTATGAAAACAGTTCCTCAACTGTTAGGTCACTTTGTCCGTCAACTGTTAAGCTATTAAAGGGTGTTTTGGTCTTTGTAGAATTTTGGAAACTTTGAAATGCATTCAACATTCGAAACATATATAAGGCAATTCCCTCCTTACCAAGCAACTCACACGTCCAAAACGAACTTCGATCAGAAACAAACCCTAACCCTCAACAACTCTCAGAGATCGAAATCAAAATGTCTCCTCTTCCATTTGTCAAAGAGCACAATGTGATCGCTTATCTTGAAAAACCAGACAATCTTGACGCTTTCGACGTCATGATTGATTATCTCACGGTATCAAACATTCATTATGCTCTAACTACCAACCCCACAATCTATACCTCACATATTGAGAACTTCTGGAAGAATGCCAAAGTCCAAGAAGTTGATGGAGTGCAACAGATTTCTACAACTGTTGATGATATGGAGGTTTCCATAACCGAAGACACTATTTGCCATGCACTACAACTGAATGATCTTAATGGTGAGTATTCTGATTCGGTTGCATTAGAATATCTACACACCGAGTTACTGAAACTTGGGTATGAGGGCCCTGGGGGTAAGGGTACCTTCTACAAAGGGCAGTTTTGCGCACACTGGAAGTTCATTATCCATACTCTCTAGCAGTGCATAAGCCCTAAGAGAACGTGTCAGGATCGGATATATATTATATCAAATAACAAGAACTAACTTTTAAATAATAAATCAGAGTAATATAAAAGTTAATCTTTAACTATGATCACAATCAACTAAGAAGTTGCGGAATCACACTTAATTGATTAAAGAAGGTTTTAAACAAAGATTAATTCAATCAAACAGTAGTTTTATTAACCAACCAGAATGATTACACAAGCAAACTTCACCCCCAATCTAACTTATTCTGTTAGACGAAGAACACAGACTGTTCTTAGGTTTCAACAAGAAACTTAGAGGCTAAAACACTTTCAGAAAAATAAATAACAATAAGAACAAATGCTTTGAATAATAAGATCAAGTCGTCGTCGTCGTGCTTAATTGATCATCTAATGAAGTATATATAGACTCTTGATCCTCCTTGAATTGTTGACAGTTAGGTAATCTTCTATCTTCTGAGATAATCTTGATAATCTTCAAAGTATTTCGAGATATCTTCTAAGATAGGATTTTCCAAATATAGCTCAACAGAAACTGTTTAATGAACACAACAGTTCTTTAGTCTTCTAACAGTCTTCACTTCAAGGTCTTCAAACAGTTGTAGTAGTTTGTACTAACAGTTCTGAACTCTATATAACAACTTTAAAGTTCACAGCAACTGTTGTTACAACTGTCTTCACAATTTCAACTAACAGTTCCAAACTGTTTGTCAATATTCTTCTAACAGTTTTGAACTGTTTTTCGCAAAGTCCATTAACAGTTTTAACTTTGCATCTTCAACAGTCTTAATGCCTTAGCTAATTTCCCAACAATCTCCCCCTAACTTAAAGAATTGATCAAAATCTTTAAGTTCTTTCGATCATCGTGTTCAATCACAGACAAATTAAGTATAAGCGAAGAATGAATTCCATGTATTTATGCAAGGTAAACTGTTAGTAATGAACTCTCCCCCTTTTTGATTGGAACAGTTGAAGGAGGTTTAACAGCAATTGTCAACTGTTGGAGCACTTGATCATGTAGCTTTATTACCTCATTAGCGTGCTTCAAACTGTTGGTCAAAACCTTGATTTGCTGGACTTGTTGAAGAATCCTTTTGTTTTGTAAGGCAATCTTCCTTTTGAGTTGCACGTATGCAGCAAAGAAAGGTGCAAAGTTTGAATTCGTCAATGCATTATGTTTCATTCTAGCCTCAATGTCATCCAGTGTTGCCACTGTTAACAAATCATTGACAGATAAAACTGGTGGTTCACTTTTAGAAGATCCCTCACCAGTACCCCTCTTTTCTTGGTACTGGGGATTTCCAGAAACTGTTCTACCAGCTTCTGTTGCCGTGGTTGAGGTCTTAAAGATGTTGACACTATCCTGTTCACCCCTTGTGGATGAAACAGTAGTGTCAGCCTCACAAACCACATGATCACCCTCTGATGGAGTGATCACCTCCTCATTGTGCCTGTGAGACAGCACCAAAGGTTCCCTTTCGATATTCTGCACAGGTAAATGCACCTGTGCAGGGCTAACAGTTTGGGGTTCTCTAACTGTGGTGGAAGGAGCACCAACAGTTTTCCTCCTTTTTTTAAATATTTTTAGTGCAGGGGCTTGTGTTGTAGATTTTTCAAAAGAAGCAGGTTGGAAATTTTGAGTATCTTGGACTGTGGGTTCCAGTGTTGGTGGTGTAGCAATACGATGGGTTTCATGCTCAACACTGGCAGTCCTGTTTCTTGACAGAAACTCCACCATTTAAGAGAGTGGAGGAGTTATGGCACCAGAGAAACTCTTGCCATTAATCAACAGTTTGCTCAAAGTGGAAGCCACATGAGCAGAGGGAATAATGACCCTCTTGTGTGTTTTTAGATTTGGCATCAAAAAGTTTAAGAAAGTTTGCACAAACCTGGGGTACATCAAAAAGAGACACTAACAGTTGTGCATTCTACACACTAACAGTTGAAGACTGTTTTTGTTAGAAAGTAGAACGGTTATTAGATAGTTTCTCCCCCTCAGATGCACATGGATTTTGCCTAACAGTTGTGCAGGCCATATGCTAACAGTTGAAAACTGTTAGTAGTATTTCAAACAACTGTGATTTTTTCCTCCCTTAGCATTTCCTCCAAATGCTACAAATCCACCATTGATGCTTCTGAAATCCTTCAAACAATGTGGATTTCGAGTCATGTGCCTTGAGCATCCGCTATCCACATGCCAGATAGATCCATGATTGGCCCTATGAATGCTCTGCACAAATAAAATCAGTTAGTAGTAGGAAGTACCCAGGCCATGCAGGTCTTGGGTACACCGTTCAAGTCATAATACTTAAACAGAGTTTTGTTCTTTTTGATTTCATCCAAATTAGATTTCTCTAACTTGTGTGAAGAATACTTTGTAAGAACATGTGGTTTCCAACTGTTGTGATTAACATTGGATACCTTTGAACAAACAGCTGGTGGAGTTGGTAAAACAGATGAATCAACTTGTGATTCTTTTTGATTTTCAGTTTGAAGAACAGTTTTACCCTCTCCAGAAACTGTTTGTTTCTGCAATTTCACCCAAGCTAGACCAACAGTTTTTAGTTTTGATAAAACAGTTGTGGAACTGTTAGTTGGTTTGGATGTAACAGTTGTAGAACTGTTAGCCTGTTTTGGCTTAGCAGTTTTAGAACTGTTAATCTGCCTTTTGAAACTTGGTTTCTTGGTGCTATACAGCTGTGGGTTATAATAACAGTCTTGAGCCAAGTGATTGGATCTCCCACATATATAGCATTTTTTAGTTTTCACAATAGGCAAACCAGTTCTTTGTGACCAGAACTGGTTCCTATTTCTTTGATTTCCTCTAACAGGTGCTGACTGAGGAAACTTTTGTACACCATGCTTTTGGCATGTGCATGCAGGCATTTCAGTATGCCTTTTTACAGAACTGGGTTTAGTCTGTGCTTTTGCAGCCTTCTTCTTGGGCTTTTCAATTTGAAATTCATCAACCTTCTCTTTTCCTTTGGACTTAACACTAACAGTTGAGATGCGTGATTTAAAACTGTTTGGGCTCGGTTTAGAACTGTTAGTGTAAAGTTGGGGACTATTTGTAGCAGTTGTGAAACTGTTTATAGAATAAACAGGTTTGGAAGGTTTTGGCTCACTGGTGAAGGAATCAGAGGATGCTTTTACAAACACCACAGGTTGTAAAGAGGATTTTGTGGCTATGGGTTCACAACAGATGTGATTTTCAAATGGAATGACCTCTTCCTTCTTCACAACTCCTTCATTCTTGTTATCACTCACTTCATACACAACTCCTTCTTCATCACTTTCAAGTTTTGGATCAGCTGACTTCAACTCTGTTTCTAATGGATCATTGACATACCTATCAGCTACATCAGACATGGGAGTTATGTAATTGTGATTGTATGGAGGTGGGGTCTGTTTATATCCTAAACCAGTTTTCACCTTATCTCTGATTTGAGATTGTAACAAGGTTTCAAGCTTAAGATTTGTTGCCTTGAACATGCTCAGATCAATATCAACACCCTCCAACTTCTTGGTTAACTCATCAACCTTACTTTCCTTTTCACTTAGCTTTTTCTTTAGACTATCAATCTCTTCTTGAAGCTGCTCCTTCTCCCACTTATGATACTTTCTATCATAATCCATTTGCAGTTCATTAGCTTGATAATCTTTGATTTTCTTTTCAAAGCTTTCAATAACAGCACTAGTTTCATACCTTCTCTCCTCCATTTTACTTAGAGCTGCACATACCTTTTTGTTGTGCTCTCTAAACCTTTTCACAATTGCTCTACATTCACCAGGACATAGTTTAGAAGATACCTGAATTTCATCAGAAGATCCACTAGAATCCATTGAAACAAAGTAGTTTGAAAACAGTTTTAAAGAACAATGCAAGATTGAAGCAAAACCTTCAACTGGTGATCAATAGAACCTTAATGATAAGGCTCTGATACCACTTGTCAGGATCGGATATATATTATATCAAATAACAAGAACTAACTTTTAAATAATAAATCAGAGTAATATAAAAGTTAATCTTTAACTATGATCACAATAAACTAAGAAGTTGCGGAATCACACTTAATTGATTAAAGAAGGTTTTAAACAAAGATTAATTCAATCAAACAGTAGTTTTATTAACCAACCAGAATGATTACACAAGCAAACTTCACCCCCAATCTAACTTATTCTGTTAGACGAAGAACACAGACTGTTCTTAGGTTTCAACAAGAAACTTAGAGGCTAAAACACTTTCAGAAAAATAAATAACAATAAGAACAAATGCTTTGAATAATAAGATCAAGTCGTCGTCGTCGTGCTTAGTTGATCATCTAATGAAGTATATATAGACTCTTGATCCTCCTTGAATTGTTGACAGTTAGGTAATCTTCTATCTTCTGAGATAATCTTGATAATCTTCAAAGTATTTCGAGATATCTTCTAAGATAGGATTTTCCAAATATAGCTCAACAGAAACTGTTTAATGAACACAACAGTTCTTTAGTCTTCTAACAGTCTTCACTTCAAGGTCTTCAAACAGTTGTAGTAGTTTGTACTAACAGTTCTGAACTCTATATAACAACTTTAAAGTTCACAGCAACTGTTGTTACAACTGTCTTCACAATTTCAACTAACAGTTCCAAACTGTTTGTCAATATTCTTCTAATAGTTTTGAACTATTTTTCGCAAAGTCCATTAACAGTTTTAACTTTGCATCTTCAACAGTCTTAATGCCTTAGCTAATTTCCCAACAGAACGGGCTAGAATGAGTTTGGGATCAAGATTGCTCTCGCACTCATCTGTCTAGCCAACAACAGATGTTTTAATTTTTCAAAATTGATATTTAATGGTATGGTAAAACATCTGGGGACCAAGTATGGTCTATTTTTGATGTATCCACGGTTTGTGCAAACTTGTTTAAACTTTTTGATTCCAAACCTTAAAATATACAAGAGGGTCATTATTCCCTCTGCTCATGTGGCTTCCACTTTGAGCAAACTGTTGGTTAATGGCAAGAGTTTCTCTGGTGCCATAACTCCACCACTCTCTGAAATGGTGGAGTTTCTTTCAAGAAACAGGATTGCCAGTGTTGAGCATGAAGCCCAACGTATTGCTACACCACCAACACTGGAACCCACAGTCCAAGATACTCAAAATTCCTAATTTGCTTCCTTTGAAAAAGCTACAACACAAGCCCCTGCACTAAAAATATTTCAAAAGAAGAGGAAAAGAACTGTTGGTGCTCCTTCCACCATAGTTCTTGAAACTGAAACTGTTAGCCCTGAACAGGTGCATTCACCTGTGCAGAATATCGAAAGGGAATCCCTTGTGCTGTCTCCCAGGCACAATGAGGAGGTGATCAGTCCTTTTGAGGGTGATCATATGGTTTTTGAGGCTGACACTACTGTTTTATCCGCAAAGGATAACCAGGACAGTTTTAACATAGCTAAGACCTCAACCATGGCAACAGAGACTGGTAAAACAGTTTCTGGTAATCCCCAGAACCAAGAAAAGAGGGGTACTGATGGGGAAACTCAAGTGAGTAAACCACCAGTTAAATCTGTCAATGATATGCTAACAGTGGAAACACTGGATGACATTGAGACTAGACTGAAACAACGAGCATTGACGGATCCTAACTTTGCACCTTACTTTGCTGCTCACCTACACCTAAAGAAGAAGATTGCTTTTCAAAACAAGAGGATAATTAAACAAGATGAGAAAATAAAAGAGCTATCTGAAAAGTTGGAAAAGGCAAATGAAGTCATTAAGGTGATAGAAATGCATAATGAGGTGCTGATCAGACAAGACAAGCAGCTGAAATTTCTGGGAGAAACTCTTATGAAGGCAACTGATGTTCTTCATAATCATGAACAGCTGCTCACCAAACCTAAAGCCACAGTGAGATCATCTTCAACCTCTCAAGCAAAAGGAGAAAGAAAGTCTAAGCAAGAAGAGGTTCAACAAACAGTTCCACAAGCTGAGCAAACAGTTGCAACACAACAACCAACAGTTGCAACTTTAAATCAACTAACAGTTGCAAGTGTCCAAGCGGTTAATGAAGAAGAAGAAGAACAGCTTTCAAGTGTTGATAGGGTGCTAATCAACAGGATGGTGTCAACTGCAGATGTTCCAAGCACTAAGATTTTCAAATCTTGGTCAAAAGTTAAGCATAACTACTTGGTTGATATAAGTGCTCAATATCTGGGAATAAGTTCTTCTAGAATGGCACAGAAAATCGATGATGGATGGCTTGATGGAAAGGTTGCTACGTTAGAATCTTTACCACCAAAGAAAGGGTATAAAGGCATAGTCATCCAGGAAGGAAAGAAAGAATCAAAGTTGCCTCCTATTCCAGGCAAAGGTAAAGAAATTGTTGTTGTTTGTCCTAAGCTCAAGCTTTCAAGACAACAACAAGAAGAGCGTGATCATGAATTTTTATTAAGGCTAGCAACTGAGCAAAGAGAACAAGAACAGTCTGATTTTGAGATAGCAAAGAAGCTGGTTGATGAGATCACTGTTCAGATTGATGAGGAAGAAAGGGAGAAGAAGGCTGGTAAGGGAGTAAAAAGAAAAAGAGTTGTAAAGAAGAAAACAGTTCCACCTCCCAAGCCAGTAGTTGAAAAGAGAAAACCCCAAACATTCCAAAAGTCTGAAGAAAAAGCTAAAGCTGAAAAGGTTCAAACCATTCTTCATGACAGACTAAGTGTGGAGATTGCAGAAAGAATTGAAAAATTAGAAAAAGAGCAGCTTGGTCAAAAATCCCACATTACTGAGTGGCGATTTGAATTTTTGAGGGTAGAGACTGGAAAGCAAGGATTTACAATTGTCAGGGAACTGGAACCAATTGAAAGTTATTCTAGTTTCGTCCAAATGATGGATTGTGTGACAAGGAGAGACATATAGGAGATGTATGCATATGGAGTAGGTCACTATGGCAGGGCAGCTGAGGTTGAAGTAAAAGTCTTGATGATGCACTTATCTAGTATATGTAATCCACTGGAAGTGATGTCCATGTTGATAAGTGATGAAAGATTTCCAATCATTACTGTGAAAGTATATGAAAGATCAAGAGTATATCAAATGGTGATGGGAAATGCTCAAACTCAGTGGTTTGATCTTGAGTTCATCGAGCACAGTAAACCAAAGCTAATGTATATGTTGAAAGCAAGGTTTTATGGCCCTACAAAAGTGAAGGAAGATTTGATGAAGAGATTGAAGAAGAGATTGGAGCTTATACAGTCAGAGAAAATGTAATTTTTCTATCTCTTAAATTTTTGATCGTAATAGTTTGATTTTGTAAACAATGTTAAATATGTTCTTTACTTATGTTAATTTGTCTATGATTGAACCCTTAAAACAAACAAATTAAATGTATTGTTCAATACTTTAAGTTAGGGGGAGATTGTTGGGAAATTAGCTAAGTTATTGTACATATTATACAAGTAAAGATAAAAACTGTTAAGTGAAGGTTGGTGTAACAGTTGGAAACTGTTAGTTGAAAATATGAAAACAGTTGAGAACTGTTAGTGTAAACGTCTACAACTGTTTGAAGACCTTGAAGCTGAAGACTGTTAGAAGAACCAAGAATTGTTTCATTAAACAGTTTCTGTTGAGCTAAATATGGAAAAATTAAATCTTTGAAGATATCTCGAAATACTTTGAAGATCATCAAGATTATATCAGAAGATAGAAGATTACCTAACTGTCAGCAAATCAAGGAAGATCAAGGAGTATATAAATGATAGATTAGAATTCATAATTTGTACGTATGTACTCATTGATTATATTTTTGCATTCGTTCTTTAAATTGTAATTTGCTTTCTGAATAGTGCTAATCCTCTAAGTTTCTCGTTGAAACCTAAGAACAATTTGTGTTCTTCGTCTAACATAATAAGTTAGATTGGGGGTGAAGTTTGCTATTGTAATCGTTCTCATTGATTAATAAAATTACTGTTTGATTGAATCTATTTGTGATCAAAATCTTCTTTAATCAATTAAGTGTGATTCCGCAACTTCTTAGTTGATTGTGATCATAGTTAAAGATTAACTTTCATTCAACTTTGATTGGTTATTCAAAAGTTAGTTCTTGTTATTTGATGTTGGGGTTCGTGGTACACAGCAACGGAAGCATGCAAGGTCAAAAACATAAACAAGACCACATGGAGAACCCCATAAGTGTACCAATCTCTACAACTAAGAAATGCAACTTCAAAACAGAAAGAGAGAAGAAATATACCCTTGAAGAATCCTCTGGAGTTGGTGTAGATCAAGAACCCGTGTAGCACCTTATTCTCTATCGAAGTCCACCCCGGGAAAACCGTGATCCACTCGTACTAGCGAGCCATCGGGTGTCCTACACCATATGGAGACACCTTCTGGAACAACAACACTAAAGAACTCCAGGAACTCTCTTTTCTCGGTTCTCTCTCAAGCACACAAGAACAACTCCAAAATGTTTTCTTAAGTGTGTGTATTTTCACTTTCAACAACTAGAGAGAAAAATGAGAGAGTGCATGTGTTTTTTATGAACCTCATTTACCCCCTGGAACTCCCAAGGCCGGCCATAAAGAAATCCAAGCAATCCACATGCATTGGTGGAGAGTGGAGGTGAAAGGAATAAAGTTGTAATCTGCCAGACGGGTTAGCGCCGCTAACCGCCCAAACGTAGCGCCGCTAACCACTTAAGGTTAGCGCCGCTAACGTGGCCAAGTTAGCGACAGCAGGGTTTAGCGCCGCTAACCCTTCCTGATTATCAACTATCTTTAATTATTCATTTCAAACCCTCCCTTTTAGGTTGTTGTCAAGATCAACCCCCGGCGTGTGACCCGATAGGCCCATACATCATCGGTAGTGATCATTTGGCGTACGTGTGACAGTGGGCATACTTCAACAGACTCCCACTTGCACATGACTCTACGTACCCAATACATCACAGACAAGGAGCGGCCTCTAGTAAGACATCCTGCCCCCAAGTCAGTATGGGTTTTGTCTTCACCACAAAAAAACCAATCTGCAACCCATGTGAAAAGGTCCTATCAATAAGTGATCAATCATCCTTTTGTTCGCGATATCCATGTGAACACGAGACATGGTACTTAGTCATTCTCCGTTCGTTCACGATTATGTTTCCCGATAGAGATTAGTGGTGACCAAAACTTGCAAGTTGCAATCAGATTCATTAATCATTGCACACTTGAGCACGGCCGTGCATTTTGGTGTCAGCGACCAATCATCGAGGGGCCCAGGGATATCTCTCTAAACAGAGGAACAAATTCCTTTGACTCACACTGCCCACCACAGTGATCATACTTTGCCCAGCTGCTCCCTTTATAACAACCAGTTACGGACTGCGTTTGAAAACAACTAGAGCAAAGCAAACCAAAGTGATGCAGCCACGTGTATCTCCAGTCTGAGGATGAACTGATATTATCATCCTGATTTACTCATGAAAAGTACCACAAAGTAAAATCAGATGTGGGTCGTCCAGTCACTTGAAACACTTTCAAGTACGGGCGAAGAATTGCGTCCCCGTGCCCCAATCCCCATTGGACACATGACCAATTACTTCCCTCAATCTTAGTTCAGACTTCCTTCCCATGAAGAATGACCGACTGTGGACATTTAGAATGTTAAAACATTCAGGGAAGAGGTAAAACATGCAAAGTTGGAACACAATAAGGCTTACTGAGAGTACCCGCTACACGCGCATTACCAAACCCTTTTGATAATCGATACAAGCAGAAGCTCAATATTGCTTAATGTTCCCAAAAGAAAAGCATATCAAAATATTACTAAAACGAACTTAAGCCAAGTATATGCAGGCCCTAGTCTGATATAAAATCACTAACCCACTACTATAGCTTAGTTCACGGATCCGCCACCATTGCTCTCCGTGTGTACTCTGATTATGATTGTATCCCTGCTTCAACCAACCACTTCTAAAGTGTGCGTTGATGGGATTATGATCAATTGTCCAAGCCGTTATACATGCATTGTCTTAAAGGAATCCAATAAGACAAACAACGCTTGGATCTAAAATTTAATGTGCATGAGCCATCATACTCTCATAGTTTTCATAAAGATCTCTATAGAGTTATTGATGCTCTAAAGTCAAAATCTTATTTGCTTAAGCCATTGTACTCTCATAGTTTTCACAAGGATCTCTATAGAGTCACCAATGCTTTAAGAATAAAATCTTATGTGTTAAAGTCATCGCACTCTCATAGTTTCACAAGGATCTCTATAGAGTCACCGATACTTTAAAATCAAATCTTATGTGATTAAGTCATCATACTCTCATAGTTTTCATAAAGATCTCTATAGAGTTATTGATACTTTAATAATCACATTTACTAACGACACAATATTTGTAGAATCACAAACCCAATCGAATTGGAGATTATCCTAAAACATAAACTATCACACAGAGTAATAAATTACTTTCATATCTTATGATCAACAAGAACATATCTCAATATTTCTTGTACTTCATAAATTGCTTTGTTAATCCTCAATGGACGTATAATTCTTGACTCAAGCCAAAAATGATCAAGACATTATCTCAATTATTGCATATGTCCAAGACATATCACATAGGATAACAACAGCCCTCCCACTAGCTCTGACATCTATCCAAGTTTCATCGTTGGTCACTGAAAACTCAATCGCTTGATTTTCACAACACGAAACTTAGATGTTTGTTGAAGTTCAAGGCAGTCTTTTCTATGTATTGTAGATGTTACATGGATACTTTAGATGTAAAGCACCTTCGGACAGTGTTACCAACACTTCCTCATTGAATTCCTATTACGGAATACGGTCTTTGCATTGTGCAGCCATCAAACGGCATAAGTGTCCGTGTAAACTTCAACATATCCACTGGAAGAATGTCTTCATATGATACCTTCCATATGGTCAATCATCATGAAACCAATTCCGACCAGTCAGTATTTGAAGTTATCTACAAATTAATCCATGCAGATCTTATATCCAAAAGATCTATTTACACCTTTCTGGACTCATCTAGGTGTTGGATTATCCAAGCTCATCCTTGAAATCCAGCATGGATTATAGCTTATCTCATTACCTTTCCTTATCTTAGTAGACCCAAGGTCCACTACAGATTCCGGTAATTGATACATACGCAATGTATTATCAATAAGTCATCGTCCTCATGTATGTAATACATTTCCGGCCTTATGATGACTATTACCAGACTTATGAAGAGGTAATATCATAATGCCAAGTACTTCAACATTGCCATGTTAAGTTCCAATCATTACTGATTGAATGCTAGTGTCAACATCAGGTCATAATTTAAATTACACGTTCTTCCACAGGAATGCTTCAGTTGTTCATTTCCCTTTTCGAGCAACTCACCTCAGTTCTCAAAAGGTTATGAAAAGAACATCCAAAACTCAGAAGAACATATTTAAATGTATTAGCATCTTTTTAAGTTCATCCATCTCCCACTAAATGTAGACAAGATAACTTTAATCCATGAGGTAGATAAGCAAAGCTTTCTTTCTAGTCTAACCTCCATGGTTGCTAATTTGACCATCTTTGTTGTAATAAAACAAGAACATTGCCTGCCACTACTTAAGTACACCCATCTTTTAGGTTACTCAAGTCTAATCCATCAAAGGGAATCATATCTAGTATGTTCCTTTTCTCCACTTGGCGATCCATGTAGAACATGTATCCTAGGAGAGTTAAATTATGAGATATTCTCATAATTCTTTTTGATGAATAAGGAATCTATTATATCTCAACATCTCATAAGACTTGAGTATTTTAGTTTCCTTTTTGCCCTCTTCACATGTTATGAATTTGTTACGGGTGAGCTTTGAATACTTCTCAAGTTTCAAACACTTTTCTAATACCCTTTTCTTCTACCTTCATAGGTAAAGGTAACAAATTTATACTTAGTTCATCCTTATGACTTTGTTTGATTGCACCTTATACGTGAAGTGCAAGCGTAGTCCAACAAACTTTTATTCCTCTCACTTCAACTAGTGAAGGAAGTCATAGGTATTTAACTTTATAAGCAAGATTCAACGTCAACTAATAGCTTGAAGCTAAAAGATTCCAAGTACCTATCCACATGGACCTTGGTGATGTTAATCTTGTTTATATGGTTAAATCACCAATGCTTATAAGGATAACCAATCAATGATCATATTATTACTTCTTAAGCAAAAACTTATTATTTATGCCACGACATGAATAAACTTTGATATAAAACTCTAAACCCACAATAACATAATTCAAAGTAATATTCATCGTCATCAATAGCATAGAAGATACAATGCTTCTTGCCACGCAGGGCGTAAAACATCTATCTAATGAAGTAATAAATTAGCTGGTAGGAATGACAAGATCAACTCTTCTAATCCTTTTAGCAAGAGATAAGCACACAAGCTTCTCTTCACTTATTCCAGTTCTCCATGCATCATCGGCCTACTTCGGATAAACACCTACACTTTGCAACAAACAAGTTTGTAACAAACGTGAGTGCTTTGACTAGCGTTCAAAAACCTAGTCCTCTGAAGTAGAAGATCAATGGAGTATAACCATGAATGTACCTGAAGTCGAGGAGCTAACGTTCTTCCGCTTTAGGATACTTAGCTCATTCAGGCACTTAGAGCAGGCGTGACGGCGCCAATTTCCAATTTCCCCACAAAAGTAGCAAACTACCCCAAGTGGAACGTTATCTTGAGGCACAATCTCATTTGCCTCAACTTCCACGTTTATGGTAGGCTTAGTCAAACCAAGCTTTCCATGTGAGGTCAGTTTCTTCTTCTTATATTTTTGATTCCCAGTAACCTTAGCAGGTATGGACGAGATTTGCTTACCTTTGGCCATGTTCAACTCAGCAGCCTTTAACATGCCATGTAGCTCACTTAAGGACCATTCCATGTTGTCTTTGAGATATTCCATGACGAACTTCTCATAAGACGTGGGCAGGGATTGGAGAACCAAGTTCACCATCAGTTCCCTCCCTATAGGAAATCCAAGTCTCTCCATTTGGTCCATGTACGCCTTCATCATAAGGACATGAACATTTACATCCCCGCCTTCCTGCATCCTACAACCGACCAAAGCCTTGACATACTCAAAAAGTTCTTGTCTAACTTGCTGCGGGAACATGTCCTTTAGCTTATTAATCATGTTGTACGCACTCATATGCTTGAGTTGCTTTCGCAGCCCACAGCTCATAGTCGACAACATGAGACAAGAAACATCTTGTGTATCTCTGACATGCTTTTCCCATGCGTATCTCGTGGCCCAGTTCGCATTGGTAGCAGGTGGCTCCGGAAGAGGCCCCTCAGGGACGTGCAACTTTGACTCGTGTTGAAGGACAATCCTTAATACACGATACCAGTCAACGAAGTTCACTCCTATGAGTCTCTCCTTTTCCAGGAATAAACGAAATGATAGTTTTGATGTAGTGTCGTTAAGATTTGCCATCTAAAATAAGAGTATGAGTTTTAGTAAGTTTCGATACAATCCTCGTTATGATAATTACCCACTTGATTTAAGAAAACCAAATTATCTTAACAAGGGCTAAGAACCTACAAAATACCCCAATCCATGACGGGTTTGCCGCGGATCACTTCATGAAGCTATTTTAGGCAGGTAAACGACTTACCAATTGCAATCCGTAATCGCAACTCCTAGACACTTGCGGGATCCTAGGTACTCGCAACACCCATTTGGCATGTTTGATCCCTCTCACACCATTCCTCATTAATCCACTTTGATAGCTCGGCTAGAGCTCGACAACTACCAAGACGTTTTAATTCTTGGAATTGTAAATCAACCGTCAAGATACACGGTGGTACTCTAGCCCAATGGCCGGCTCGGCTAGAGCTCGACAACCGACCCTTGCGAGTTGCCACACGCACCTTCCACACAGTTACACAAAACCGGCTCGGCTAGAGCTCGACAACCGATCTTGCTTCACTAGATTCGGGTGGTGTCATCTTACGGATGGCGTGAGATTTACAATTTAGAAAAACGGGATTTTGTTTTACCGGTTAAAACAATTTTAACCAATTCTTGTCTATGTGGCGCGCGGAGTTTGTAAACAAGTTAAAAACTCTTTGGTTTTATTATTTTGAAAAGTTTTCTAGCATGCGAAGATCCTAAACATCCATGCAAGAAATAATACAAAATAAAACCAACCACGCATGTAATACAAGTCCGGTAACGAGCCATAAACCCTATGCGTCTTGCACGTGAGCCAACGGGTAAGACTAAGTCATCTAAGGACTAGACCGAATGACTTGATGTGTGCTCCTCTCACTCGATCCATCGCGTCTCCTACCGACCTCCGGATCCAAGCTTGCCAAGACACCCTCCATGGTTCTTGATGGTTGCTTCGGTTCTCTTTTTACAATTTACAAAATTTAAAAGGAAATGGCATGCAAGCCACAATTTCTATTCTAAGCTAATACTACAAATTACAAAGAATACGAAATCGGCATGCAAGCCGTTAAAATATACAAACCGAATAAATTAAAATATTACAAACCATTATGTGGTACAAACCACCAAATGAATGAACAAATTAATTTAAACAACCAAACACATCACATAGGTCTCAAAGGTTCAAAATGTTACCGGATACACATACTACAACCACATACAAGAAATCACAAACTACACATGGTGTGCCACACAAAACCATGCAAATCTTATATGTCTTGGTTAAGATTATCAAATCACTCAAGGCACAAATAATCCTATGTACATATGCATTAGGAACCTCAAACTAGTCAAATTTCCATAGTCATATATACACAATGTAAGTATATGCAATTAACCATTTTCATGCCAAAATGTTAATCCACATATAAATACACCTACCAAGACATAAGGCAACTTAATCAAAGCTCACAACAAATCTGGAATAAATTCCAGAATCAACGAGTAGCTCAATCGATCCAACAAAATTGATTTTAGGCAAAAATGCATTCTGCCAGCCGGGTTAGCGCCGCTAACTATATAGAGTTAGCGCCGTTAACTTAGACTTAGCGCCGCTAACGCGAGAGAGGATAGCGACCGCTACGGACGGGATAGCGCCGCTAACATGGTAAGGTTAGCGCCGCTAAACCCTGGACAGAACCAAAAATCACATTTTTCGGATTTTCAAAGCCACAAAGTGCAAATCTAGTGTAGAGGTGGCTCTGATACCACTGTTGGGGTTCGTGGTACACAGCAACAGAAGCATGCAAGGTCAAAAACATAAACAAGACCACATGGAGAACCCCATAAGTGTACCAATCTCTACAACTAAGAAATGCAACTTCAAAACAGAAAGAGAGAAGAAATATACCCTTGAAGAATCCTCTGGAGTTGGTGTAGATCAAGAACCCGTATAGCACCTTATTCTCTATCGAAGTCCACCCCGGGAAAACCGTGATCCACTCGTACTAGCGAGCCATCGGGTGTCCTACACCATATGGAGACACCTACTGGAACAACAACACTAAAGAACTCCAGGAACTCTCTTTTCTCGGTTCTCTCTCAAGCACACAAGAACAACTCCAAAATGTTTTCTTAAGTGTGTGTATTTTCACTTTCAACAACTAGAGAGAAAAATGAGAGAGTGCATGTGTTTTTTATGAACCTCGTCTACCCCCAGGAACTCCCAAGGCCGGCCATAAAGAAATCCAAGCAATCCACATGCATTGGTGGACAGTGGAGGTGAAAGGAATAAAGTTGTAATCTGCCAGACGGGTTAGCGCCGCTAACCGCCCAAACGTAGCGCCGCTAACCACTTAAGGTTAGCGCCGCTAACGTGGCCAAGTTAGCGACAGCAGGGTTTAGCGCCGCTAACCCTTCCTGATTATCAACTATCTTTAATTATTCATTTCAAACCCTCCCTTTTAGGTTGTTGTCAAGATCAACCCCCGGCGTGTGACCCGATAGGCCCATACATCATCGGTAGTGATCATTTGGCATACGTGTGACAGTGGGCATACTTCAACATTTGATATAAACTATATCCGATCCTGACAACGAGTTACAGAGCCAGAACTCAAGTCTCACCTCAACATTGATTGTATGTGTTACGAATATTGATTCACTGTTTGTTTGTTCAACATGATCAAGATACTCACCGATTCTTGGAATCCTCCAAACCATCCGGTTATGTCATATACACATCCTCTGTTAGTTTCCCGTTAAGGAAAGCTGTTTTGACATCCATTTTTCATATCTCATAATTGAAGCATGCGAATATGGCCATCAGAATCCTTATTGACTTAAGCATGGCCACTGGCGAAAAAGTTGTAGGGATTTACAGGGTACAAAGATGCACAGTGGAAAATAAACTTACAAATTCCGTTCCCAGGATCCCAACTGGATCAGGTGGGGAAACAGATAAATAATCATATATACAGTTATATCATGAAAAACATGTTGGGGTTTGTGGTTTAGCACAACGGAAGCAAATATAAATTTCAAAAGCATAAAAGAACCACATATGTGAACCCCAAAGGAAGTACCAAGCTCTACACTAAGAAATGCAACTTATTAACAGAAAGAGAAAGTAGAAATATACCCTTGATGTCTCTGGAGGTTGAGTAGATCACAAACAAGCAAGAAAATGGTTTCCTTTTGCCTCTACCGAAGTCCACCCCGGGCTAAATGTGATCCAAGTGTACTAGCACTCCAAGCACTGCTCCTTCTTTGATAGTGCTTACTGGAACTAGACCCAAACCACTAGAAAACTTCTTAAACTGTCTCTCTCTGACCTTACACAAGAACAACCCTCAAATATTTGCTTAGAGTGTAAGTGTATGCCTTAGTCAAGAGAGACAAATGAGAGTGAAATCTTGGACTTTTATAAACTCAAAACCGACCCCAGATCTCCCCAAGGTCGTCTAAAGATTCAATCATGGCCTAGCCATGCATTGGTGGAAAGAGGAGGTGAAATGAATAAATTTGCATGCTGTCAGGTAGGTTAGTGCCGTTATCCGCCCATAGTTAAAGCCGCTAACCACTTAAGGTTAGCGCCGCTATCGGGGCTAAGTTAGCGACATCATGGTTAGCACCGCTAACCCTGTCCAGCCTGCCAAATATCATTAATTATTCTTTTAACCCTCCATTTTGAGTTGTTGTCAAGTTCATCCCCCGGCGTGTGACCCGATAGGCCCATACATCATCGGCAGTGATCAATTGGCGTAGGTGTGTCAGTGGGCATACTCCAACAAACTCCCACTTGCACATGACTCACCGTACCGAAAGGATCACACACAAAGATCGTCCTCTAGTAAGACATCTTTGCCCCCAAGTCAGTATGGGTTTTGTCTTCACCAAAACCAAACTTCAATCTGTATGAAATGGTCCTATAGATAAGGGATCAAACATCCTTTTGTTTGCGATATCCGTGTGAACACAAGACATGGTACTAAGTCATTCTCCGTTCCTTCATCATTATGTTTCTCGATATTGACTGGTGGTGACCGAAATATACAAGTTGCAATCCATTACATAAATCATTGCATAATTGAGCACGACCATGCATTTTGGTGTCAGCGACCAATCATCGAGGGGCCCAGGGATATCTCTCTAAACAGAGGAACAAATTCCTTTGACTACATTACCCACCACAATGACCATACTCTTGCCAATTACTACCTTTATAACAGCCAGTTACGAACTGCGTTTGAAAGCAACTAGAACAAAGCAAACCAAAGTGATGTAGACACATGCATCTCTAGTATAAGGATGAACTGATATTATCATCCTGATTTACTCATGACATGTACCATAAAGTGAAATCAGGTGTGGGTCATCCAGTCACTTTAACATTTCAAGTACAGGCGAAGTATTGCGTCCTCGTGTCTCAATCCCCATTGAACACATTACCAATCAATTCCCTCAGTCTTAATTCAGACTTCCTTCCCTAGAAGAATGACCGACTGTGGACATTTAGAATGTTAACACATTCAAGGAATAGTAAAACATTCTAAGTTGGAACATAGTAAAGATTTAAAGAAATATCTGCAACTTGCGTATTACTAATCTCCATTTAATAATCGATATGTATAATAAATACAATACTGCTGAATGTTCCCAAAAGGGTAAATACATCAAATATACTAACCAAAATACAAATACATGATCAAACCAAATCGCTAGCAAATCTAATCCCAATAGCACGTGTGTGAGCATCGTGCTTCGCCAGCAATAAAGGTTTGGTGAACGGATCCGCCACGTTGCTAACCGTGTGTACTCTGCTGATGATTATGTCTCCACTATAGCCCACGTCCCGGATATAATGATATTTTCATGGAATATGCCTCGTGCGTCGGTGAGACCTTGGTTCCTTTGCCAAATCGACCACACCCTCGTTGTCACAAAATACCTCAACAGGGTCGGATATACTAGGAACCACTCCCAGATCTTGGATGAACTTCTTCATCAAAACAGCCTCCTTCGAAGCTTCACTGGCCGCAATGTACTCTGACTACGTCGTCGGATCGGCCACAGTGTCTTGCTTGGGCCTCTTCCAAGAGATAGCACCACCATTTAATAAGAACACAAACCCCGATTGAGATTGGCAGTTATCCCTAACGGTTTGGAAGGCAGCATTAGAGTAACCAGTGACATAGGTATGAACCCCTTCTTGGAGTCCTCTATCCTAAACTTCTTTAGGACCTTGTCAATGTACGTACTCTGGCATAAGCCGATCAACCTGCGGAATCTATCTCGATAAAGTTTAATCCTAAGAATGTAAGCTGCATCCCGAAGATCTTTTATTGAGAAAAAACTCCCTAGCTAGGTTTTTACACCTTGTAAAGTTGGGATGTCATTCCCAATTAGTAGAATATCATCTACATAAAAAACTAGGAATACAACTACGCTCCCACTAGCTCTAATGTAAACGCATGGCTCATCCTTGCTCTTAGAGAAGCCAAACTCTTTGAATTTCTCATCAAAGCACAGGTTCCAGCTCCGAGAAGCTTGTTTAAGCACATAAATGGACTTCTTGAGCTTCCAGACTTTATCCGGAAACTATGGATGTACAAAACCCACATGCTATGTCATATACACCTCCTCTGAAAGTGTTCCACTAAGGAACGTGGTTTTGACGTCCATTTGCCAAATCTCATAATCATTAAATGCGGCAATGACCATGAGTATCCGGATATACTTCAACATAGCCACCGGGGAAAAGGTTTTCTCATAGTCTACACCATTAGTTTTAGTGAAACCCTTAGCCACCGGTCGGGATTTGAAAGTGTCTACCTCGCCATCCATGCCGATCTTCTTCTTGAAGACCTATTTGCACCCTACGGGTTTGCACCTAGGAACAGGATCAACCAAGTCCCAGACTTGTTATCCGACATGGATTGAATATCTGATTCCATTGCTTCTTTCTACTTGGCGGACTCAGGGCCCACCACAGCGTCCCGGTATTTGGTAGGTTCATCAGAATCCACTACCATGTCAGTGCCCTCAGATATGTTAAAACCATATCTCTCTGGCTCATGCCGACTTCTACCAGATCTTCTAATAGGCAATGGGTTTACATTATCTTGAACATCATCTTGCTGAGAATTAACCGTTGCAGGTTGTGAGCTAGTGCCAACATCAGGTTCTATATTGGCACGTTCTTGAACTTCTTCAAGATCAACCTTCCTCCCACTAGCGTCTTTAGATAGCAGTACCCTTTCTAGGAACACTGCCCTTCGAGCAACAAATACCTTTTTCTCCGAAGGTTTGTAAAACAAATATCTCATAGACCCAGCAGGATAAGCAATGAAAAAGCACCTTTCGGCCCTGGGCACTAGTTTGTCCTCAACCTCACGTCTTACATAGGTTGGACAACCCCAGACCTTTAGATATGAAATGGATGGAACCTTTCCATGCAACATTTCATACGGTGTTTGTAGGACCGTGGGGGTTCTAAACTAAAACACCCTAATGCTAGGACTGATCTAGGATGAGAAATAGTGCGGAATATCTATTTCCCAAACCTCCTAAGGATTCTAAGATCTGCTTAGGTGTCCGGCACACAGTTAACACGAAGAACACACAGAGTAGGACGAAGAACAACTCTAAGAACTCACATAGAATGCTTAAGGCTGCCCTTGCATTCGAGATTAACACTAAGTTCGCGATTACCGAGGTTAAACGTACGATTACGAAGGCTCACTAAGGCTTAAGGTCGATTTCCGGTAGTTATATGCGGTTACGGACGATTACCTCACGATTACCCGCGCTAATATGAAGTTAATCAGTATTTATAGTATGGAAAACGCGTTTACCTTAAATAACTTTCACTACGCACGTGATGCAACGCACTGCGCACGTAGCGACTCCAGTACGCACATACCAGTTGTTTTAATAATAATTAATTTAACTTTAATCGACCACCTCACTACGCACGTAGTGAGCTCCACTACGCACGTAGTGGACTCATCACGCACGTGATGACATTCACGCATATTTAAAATTCCAAACACAAATCAACACATGACTAAGTACTTGTAAGCTTAAGACAAACATAAGTAACCACTTAGAATGTATAAACATGCAAACCATTAATCAAAACACATTTGAATTAACATTTCAAGTAAACATGTATGTATTGGATTGATAAGAACTAGGGATTTACAATTATGCACCAACAAAAATTTCACTAAGCAAAATACACAAAGCAACAAAAGCGACAATCTATCTATTACAAAGTTGTATACTTGACTTCATCAGATCCAACATAGATGTCGAATGCAAAACAAACTCGAACGACGTTTTGAAATTGCAATGCCAAATCCATATACTGATTTTTGTAGAAGATTGGATTGTAGTACAAAACAGTAATGTCGTCCTTCCCAAAATTTTTAATCCACATAGGATCAAATACTTTAACCGTTTCTCCACCAGACATGTCATCATCCAATACAATCACTGCCTCAATTGTTTTCTCGTTAAAGTACCACCATTTAAACCTTGCGCTCCACCCAGTAGGCATGGTTCTCAACGGTAACTTTTTCATACAACGAGGAGCTTTGCAGTTAAGCACTTTGAGCTTTCTTCCTGTTAGTGGATCAATCTTAGTTGGATGGCTCTTGACACCTGGCACATAAGGCTTTAAGTTTTTCAATCCAAATCGAGTCTCACGCTTCACCAGCGTCTCAAACCATTTTGCCATGCTGTGATCATCACAATTTAAAAGGGACAGACGAGCAAGTTGTCGGATATCATAAAACGGTAACGTTTGAATATCATTTGCTCTCTGGAAGTACTCAACTCCCCTTTCCCTCTTAATTGCATAAACGTTAAATTCAGGCACATAGCACCAACCAACTATTTCACCATCAGTCTTTTTACCAAGAGTTTGATAAAACTTTGAATATTCTGGTGAGCTTGCAGCCTTTTTCTCCTTTCCTGCCTGACGCTCAAGATAGCGTTGAAACTTCTTTCTTCTTGCCTCTCTTTCTTCTTGCTTAGACTTTCGATTACCTAGATATTTTTCTAAGTCGAAATCAACAGTTGTTTGTTCTCTCGCTTCAGCTCGTCTATTGATTTCCTCAGCATTAGCTTTTTTAAAGAGATCTACAAGGTCAGGCAGGTTATCGTCCTTTTGTTGGCCAGGATAGTGCTGATCTGTTTCATCCTCAATCTCTATGTCATCGGTATCAAACACCGGTTCCTGTTCTGCTTGAGGTGGTGGCATAAAGCTTTGATCCATCTCTTCTAGAATTACGTCCTCGACAGGAATCTGCAGCAGTTCGTCAATTTTTTCTTTAGTCAAGAATGGATGTATTTCTCCTTCCTCTGCATCATACTCATTTTGAGAAACAATTTGCCCTTGGACACTCAGCAGACGAGACGATTGAGGAATCTCAGCTTTCAACGGCTGAACAATTAAAGGATCTTCACACAGAAATAAGAAACCATAAACATGTGTAAGTTGAAAACAAATATTTCATTTCAAAATAAACATTTAAATACATATGATTGTTTCAATTCTATACATGATAACTAAATAGTTACAAAGTCACATAGACTAAAAATCAACCTTGTTCATCTCCTGAGTATGCCCCAGCTGGTTCAGACTCGGCAAACTCCTTCAGCTTTAGCACCTCTTCGTCTTGCTTTTCCACGTGTGCCTTCAGCCTCTTGAACTCTTGAGTGTATTCAATTAAGATCCTTTCCATGGTCTCATTCTTTTTCTCCAACTCAATTATTTTCAAATCTCTCTCTTCATCCCTTTTCACCAAGCTCTCTATTTGCACATCTTTCTCCACATCTCTTTTCAACAAATCCTCAATCTGTGCATCTTTCTCAACCATTTTCTGTTTCACTTCCTCTAGCTCCAGCTTCCTTTCTTTCTCGTCTTTAATCATATCTAGCATGTAGCTTTGGAGCTTGCTCAGACTTTCTTCGACGGCTATATTTGGTAGCTGAGAACCAGTTTGAGACGGTCCTGCAGCACCTTGAGCAGCGGTAGTGACTGGAGCAGCTGTTACTGTGGAGGGTTTGACAATAATCTCTGCAGAAGCAACCAGCGGCTTGAACTTGTAAACTTTCTTCTTCTTTTTCTCAGGCTCATCTACTGTAGCCTTTTCCTTCCTTTTTCTAGTCAACTCATCCTCATCCTCCTCGAAAAAGTCATCAACATTCATATCGTCCAAGCTTGCGGGGATAGCCTCTCCCCCAGTGGGATCAAGAGCCTCTTGGCTCTGAACTTCAGGTTCCTCATCCTCATCGTCAGACACTATTTCAATATTTTCAACCTGAGATGTTGAGCCCTCGTTTCTCCATAGATGTTTTCTTTCTAGAGCTTGATAATCTTTGTTTCGCAGGTGGCAGATTAATCTTCTTTTCGGAGGAACTGAGGTGCCTATGTATCTGCTCATTTGTCGCACTGTCTGATCATTCATATGTTTCAACTTGATTCGATCCCCATCTTATTTTACCAACAGTGTTTTCTTAACCTTCTTTGTTGGTACGAGGTTAAGGATTCTACTAGCCGTTTCGATCGCATATCCCCAAAACGTAACGGGAATGTCCGTATGACACATCATCGACCAAACCATATCTAACAATGTTCGGTTCCTCCTCTCGGCAACACCATTTAATTGTGGCGTCCTCATAGGGGTTAATTGCGAGACAATCCCACAATCCCCCAAATGGTTATGGAGCTCAGAAATAAGATACTTACCGCATCTATCAGATCGTAGTATTTTAATCCTTTTCCCTAGTTGATTTTCCACTTTGTTTTGATTAGTCATAAATACATCCAAAGGTATCTGACTTTTATCTTACTAAGTAGACATACCCATATAGACTATATAATCGTCAATGAAGGTAACGAAGTAGCGGGAGTGATCTCTTGTGGCATGCTTGAACGGACCACACACGTCAGTGTGAACGATATCCAACAAGTCTTGCGCCCTTTCACACACACCGGTAAATGTTGCTTTGGTCATTTAGCCCAATACACAAGATTCACATACTTCATTAGACCCGTGGTAAATTGATTCCAAGATCCCATCCGCTTGGATCTAGGCGATGCGTTTCTTGTTTATGTGGCCTAACCGACCATGCCATAAAGATAATTTATCCAAAACATTTTTGGATCCCGAATCAACATTCATGATTGCTCTATTGTTTTGCAAGCTCACGCTTGTTTCATATACACCATGACATGGAAATGCTTTAAAATAAAAGACATGATCTTTGTAACATAATATGCTACCATTCTCAAATTTAAAATCAAATCCATCATCGTACAAGGCATACAAAGATAAAATATTTCTTGGCATGCAGGGCGAATAAGATACATTATGTAAAACAATAGATAAGCCGGATGGAAAGGCAATCTCCACACTTCCTATCTTCTCAACCGGGACAACGTCCTTGTTTCCTATGATGAGATCCAGCTCTCCATCAACAAGGTCCCTACTTCTTCTTAGTACCTGCACATTATTACAAACGTGAATACCACACCCGTTGTCTAAAACCCAGGCGTTAGAAGTAGAAGTGTTATGGAGTTCAATTATGTACGTACCGGAGGTAGCGGAACCTTTTGCTAGTAGCTTCATGAGCTCTTCAAGGTACTTGAGGCAACTATGCAAGTAGTGACCCTTTTCCTCGTAGAAGAAGCAAGTTGCCTCTTCCGGTGTGGTGGTGGAAGCCACTTGTTTCCCCTTTGGCTCCGGGGTTGTGCTTGGTTTGGGCTTTGGCGATTTCGCCTTAGCCTTCCCCTTGCCCTTTCCCTTAGAGCCGGAAGTAGGCTGCTTCCACTTCTTGCCACCTTCGACGATGACAAGGACGGCAGTAGAGGTGGTGGGCTTCGACTTGGCAAGCTCAGACTCGGCGGTCTTGAGCATGCCATGAAGTTCCATTATGCACTTGTCCATACTATGCATATGGAAGTTCACGATGAACGGTCCATATGATGGAGGCAAAGATTGGAGGATGATATCCACCGACAACTCTTTCCCCGTTGGAAAGCCCGACTCCTAGAGTTGGTCCACGTATGCCTTTATTTTAAGGACGTGGGAGCTCACGTTACCGCCCTCCTGCATCCGGCAACCGATGAAGGCTTTTACACACTCGTAGAGTTCTTGCCTTGCTCGCTGTTGGAACATGTCCTTCAGCTGAGTAATTATCTCATACACACTTACTTTCTCTAATTGCCGTTGCAATTCGGGACTCATAGTCGTGAGCATAAGGCAAGTCACATCGTTCGTGTCTTTAAGGCATTTTTCCCACGCCTCTTTTATGGCCCTCGCCGTGTTGGTAGGAGGCGCTTCCGGAAGAGGGGACTCAAGGACCTTAAGCTTCATTTCGTGACATAGGAAAATTCTCAAAGTCCTATGCCAATCCATAAAGTTTGGCCCTGTGAGTTTCTCCTTCTCCAAAAAAGGACGGAGTGACATGCTTGTGGTGGTGTTGCTAGTAGATGACATCTATAAGCAAAGTACGAGTGTGGTTAGTTATGATGTATTAAATCCTTGTTATATAATTACCCACTTGTTATAAAAACAAATTATACTAACAATGGCTAAGAAACTCAAAATACCCAATCCATGACGGGTTTGCCGCGGATCACTTCATGGAGCTATTTTAGACCTGTAAACATTTTACCAATTGCAATCTGTGATTTCAACTCTTAGGCACTTACGGGATCCTAGGTACTCATAGCACCTATTTCGCATGTTTGATCCTTTCACACCAATTCCTCATTAACTTACTTTGGTAGCTCGGTTTGGGCACGACAACTACCAAGGTGTATTAACTCTTGGAATTGTAAATCGACCGTCAAGATACACGGTGGTACTCTAGCCCAATGGTCTGCTTGGCTAGAGCTCGACAACCAACCTTGCGAGTTACCACACGCACCTTCCACACAGTTACGCAAAACCGATCTCGGCTAGAGCTCGACGACCGATCTTGTTTCACTAGATTTGGGAGGTTTCATCTTACGGGTGGTGTGAGATTTACCTTTGAAAAACGGGATTCAGTTTTTCCAGTTAAAATATTTTTAACCAATTCTTGTCTATGTGGCGCGCAGAGTTTGTAAACTGATTTAAAAACTCTTTGGTTTTTTTTTTGTTTGAAAAATATTCTAGCATGCGAAGATCCTAAACATCCATGCAAGAAATATACAAAATAAAAACCAATCACGCATGTAAATAAATATCCGGTAACGAGCCAAAACCCTATGCGCCTTGCCCGTGAGCCAATGGGCAAGACAAAGTCTACTAAGGACAATATTCCAAGACTTTGACGTGTGCTCTCCCACTTGATCCATCGCGTCTCCCACTAACCTCCGGATCCAAGTCCGCCAAGACACCACACCTTGGTTCTCGTTGGTTACCTTCGATTCTCCTTTTACAATATACAAATTTTAAAGGAAATGACATGCAAGCCACAATTTACTATTCTAAACTAATACTAAAGTTACAAAGAATATAAATCGGCATGCAAGCCGTTAAATATTACAAACTGAATAAATTAAATTAATTATTACAAACTAATGTGGTACAAACCACCAAATGAATGAATAAATTAATTTAAATGCAACCAAACACATCACATAGGTCTAAAGGCTCTTTTGTTACAGGAATTCATATACAACCACATACAACATCAAAAATCTAAAACATGGTGTGCCACACAAGAACAATGCAAATCTTATATGTCTTGGTTAAGATTACCTAAACTCTCAAAGCACAAATAATCCTATGTACATATGCATTAGGAACCTTAAACAAGTCAAAATTCCATATTCATATGTACACAGTGTAAGTATATGCAATTAACCATTTTCATGTCAAAATGTTAATCGACATATAAATACACCAACCAAGACATAAGGCAACTTAATCTAACAAAAGCTTAAATTCTGGAAAAATTCCAAAAAGTTCATGTGAGCTAAAAATCCAACAAAATTGATTTAAGGCATAAAATGCATTCGGCCAGAGGACTTTAGCGCCGTTACGGGCAGTGGTCTAGCGCCGCGAACATGGTAAAGTTAGCGCCGCTAAACCCTGAACAGAACAAAAAATCACATTTTTCGGATTTTTCAAGCCACCAAATGCAAATCTAGTGTAGTGGTGGCTCTGATACCACTGTTGGGGTTCGTAGTTTAGCACTACGGAAGCAAATATGAATTTCAAAAGCATAAAAGAGCCACATATGTGAACCCCAAAGGAAGTACCAAGCTCTACACTAAGAAATGCAACTTATAAATAGAAAGAGAGAGTAGAAATATACCCTTGATGTCTCTGGAGGTTGAGTTGATCACAAACAAGCAAGAAAACGGTTTCCTTTTGCCTCTACCGATGTCCACCCCGGGCTAAATGTGATCCAAGTGTACTAGCACTGCAAGAAGTCCTCCTCCTTTGATAGTGCTTACTGGAACTAGATCCAAGCCACCAGAAAACTCCTTGAACTATATCTCAACCTTACACAAGAACAACCCTCAAATGTTTGCTTAGAGTGTAAGTGTATGCCTTAGCCAAGAGAGACAAATGAGAGTGAAATCTTGGAGTTTTATAAACTTAAAACCGACCCCAGATCTCCCCAAGGTCGGCCAGAGATTCAATCATGGCCTAGCCATACATATGTGGAAAGAGGAGGTGAAAAGAATAAAGTTGCATGCTGTTAGGTGGGTTAGCGCGGCTAACCACATAAGGTTAGCGCCGCTATCGGGGCTAAGTTAGCGACATCATGGTTAGTGCCACTAACCCTGTCCGGCCTGCCAACTGCCATTATTTATTCTTTTAACCCTCCATTTTTGGTTGTTGTCAAGTTCAGCCCCCGGCGTGTGATCCGATAGGCCCATACATCATCGGCCGTGATCAATTGGCGTACGTGTGTCAGTGACCATACTCCATCAAAACATATGTCCAATAACAGTTATTATCTAAGGGACAGAAAATATACCCTGAAACTGCTGAAGGGAGATACACAGCTACTGCACCCTAGAACTGGCTGCTAGACCGCCAATACTGAATAACTTGTGTGTATAAACGATACCCGGCAAAAACCCATCTTGGTTTTGCCCTAACCGCCGCCGCCGTGAAGACGAGCCGCAAAGGGGGTCGGCTTAGAGGTTAGCGCCGCCACAGGGCCGTCGTGCTCTGCCGTGAGCCGCCTCCTTCATCCACCGGTGTGCCTCCTGAAATCGCCGAGACCACCTAGTGTGGTGGTGGTCGGCCGAACGTAGAGATAGAGAGAGAGAGAGGGGAGAGGCTTGTGTGTTTGTTTGTAAATTGTGACTAGGATTAGTTATTATTAGGTTTAAACAACTTATATAATTAACACTTGGGCCTAAGCCCTTTGGACCTTAAAACCCGGTCCATGATCAATAACTTTGACCTTCTTACAAAACAAACCCTCGAAGTTCAGCTATTATTAATTAAACAACTGTTAATTAATAATTTCCAACCAAACTTTATTAACTAAATATTTAACTAATCTTTAATATCATTTCTCTCTAATTATAAATATCTATTTATTATTTCCCTCTTTCCTAATAATTAATCAACTATTAATTTTCTATTTTATACAAAATGAATTATTCCTGGTTCATGAGTTGGGTGTGCAGCTGTGTGACCATTTAGTGACTCATAGTGTCCATGGATGTGATGACATGTGTACACTATCCCTGTATATAATCTATCAGACTCCTACTTGTGCACGATAGTTACACTGCTTTGTTCAACACGCGCCTAAGGAGGTCCCCAGCCAGACACTTAGGTTAACCATGACTATAAGTTCTCTTATTTCTAGAGATTTTGTAATCACCTACTTGGATTACCCGGCTTTTCCTTTCGCATCACGATATCCCGTAATATGGATTTCAGACATGGATCACGTGATCTATTCTGAAAATCCAGATTATGTTTCTCGACTTCTAATTTCGACTAACAGCAGTTACGGAGTTACCAAGTGATGTCCATCATTCTATCCGAGCGCGGCCACGCATTTCATTTAGTCTCAACCGTCAAGGGGCCCTGGAATATCTCCTCTCTACAAGAGAAGGTGCAAATCCCATCTTGACTGCTTGCATTTGAGCACACATCTTCCGCTGCACTTAGATACTCCCGTTATTGCTTCCCAGTTACGGCGTAACGTTAGAACGTTCCAAAGTACAGAAGTCCTCGTGCCCCAAACCAAACATCACAGGTCTAAGGACAACAAATCAGCTAACTCATGTCGTTGGCTCCATGAAGTTAGACTGATGTGAATAACCTCTAATATTTGTATCCCTGACAAATATCTATAAATACTTGGTTAGAAAACTTGTGCTGTTATTCTCTACCCGAATAATCCATCAAGTATTTATAATAGCGTTGGTATCACCCTAATGGGGCTCCCACCGCATTAGGTAGCTACGGAGTAATTTTGATATAGCAAGACTTGTATATCATGAATGAATAAATTTGCTAAAAGTATAGAGATATTTAAAAGATTATATTAAACCTCCTATATTCATCACGCAGAAATATTTAATACATTATCATAAAGTTTAAATCTCAATCCATACATTTTAATTAAATACTAAAAAACTAGGTGCTAGGTCCCATGTACTACATTCCTACGGAACTAGCATGCCTCTCATGCTTTTCTCTTGCTAGCATCTTGATCAACGGATTATAAACATTTTCCTCTGTTTGTATCTTGCATATCCTCACATCTCCCCTTCTGATGATCTCTCGAATGATATGATACTTTCTAAGTACGTTCCTGGTCCGCTGGTGATCTCTTGGTTCTTTCGCTTGTGCCAAAGCTCCCATGTTATCACAGAATATATCAATCCGTCTAGAGATACTGGCAACAAATCTCAGATCCTAGATAAAATTCCTCAGCTAAACTGCTTCCTTTGCCGCATCATTTTCCTCAACGTACTCAGCCTCTGTAGTTAAATCTGCTATATTATCTTGATTCTGGCTTTTCCAAGATACAGCTCCACCGTTTAGGGTAAAAACAAACCCTGACTACGACTTAAAGTCATCTCTGTCAGTCTGGAAGCTTGCATCTGTGTAACTAGTTACACTGCTTTCATTTGTGGTTCCTCCAAAGACCCAGAACATATCATTTGTCCTTCTCAAATACTTGAGAATGTTCTTGACAGCCATCCAATGTGGTTCACCAGGATCTTGCTGATATCTACTTCTAACGCTTATGGAGTAAGCAACATCGGGCCTAGTACATAACATGTCATACATAATCGATCATACTGCCGAAGCATAAGGGATCGATTTCATCCTCTTCTACTCTTCTGCAGAAGTAGGGCATTGAGCCTTGCTCAATGGTATACCAGATCTCATATGGATGAATCCTTTCTTGGAATCTTCCAACTTAAAGCGTTTCAACACTTTATCTATGTATGTACTTTGACTAAGTCCGATCAGCCGCCTAGATCTATCCCTATAGATCTTAATACCAAGTATGTATGCGGCTTCTCCTAGGTCCTTCATCTGTTAACATTTACCTAACCAGGATCTTATTCCTTGTAATGCTGGTATATCTTTTTCTATGATCAGTATGTCATCCACATACTGGACCAGGAAGATTGCTATGCTCCCACTAAACTTTATGTAAACATAGGACTCAAACTATCTTTTGGTAAAACCAAACTCCTTGATGCGCTCATGAAAGTGTAAGTTCCAGCTTCTAGATTCTTGCTTTAAACCATAAATAGATTTTAGCAACTTGCATACTTAACCTGCATTCTTGGAATCCTCAAAACCATCCGGTTATGTCATATACACATCCTCTGTTAGTTTCCCATTAAGGAAAGCGGTTTTGACATCCATTTGCCATATCTCATAATTGAAGTATGCAGATATGGCCATAAGAATCCTAATTGACTTAAGCATAGCTACTGGTGAAAATGTTTCATGATAATCAATACCATGAGTTTGATTATACGCTTTTGCAACAAGCTTAGCTTTAAAAGTATGCACATTTCCTTCCATGTCGGTCTTCTTCTTGAAGACCCACTTTCACCCAACAGCTTAATGTGTTGTTGCAAGTCTACTAACTACTAACTCCGAAACTTGGTTGTCATACATGGATTGCATCTCTTCCTTCATGGCATCCAGCCATTTATCAGACTCCCTGCCCGTCATAGCATCCCCGTATGATGTGGGTTCATAAAGATCCCCTTCTTCCGGAGCGATTAGAAATCCCATATATCTATTCGGCTCAGTCCGAATCCTACTGGACCTGCGAATGTCTTGTGTTTCCACTTCTTCCTCAACCGCAGACTCGGGTTGGGACTCAACAATTATTTGTTGACTTACGGGTTCCACAAATGGAGGAGGTATACCTTCATCCTCTTTAATTTATTGAAGATCTATTTCTTTTCTAGAAGTTTCTAAACATAGAAAATTATCCTCTAGAATGTCCCTGACCGAGCGACAAAGACTTCGTTCTCATCGGGATTATAGAAATAGTATCTTAAGATGGTGTTTGGTTTGCAGGAATAATTCTGATGGAATTGGATTCTCTGATGGAATTAGATTCTCCAGGAACTGGATTTTAAATCTGTTATCTGTTTGGTTGGTATGAAATGGATTTGAAATCCATTTCCATAATCTGTTTGGTTTGCAAATAATATAGATGAATTTGATTTCTGACATTTAAAATGACATAATTAACCTTTCTATTTTTTTACCTAATTTTAGATTGCTTTATAACTTTTATGTAAAAATCAGATACCCACAAAATCATGACTTGAGATGTTAAAAGAAGATGAGTTTTCAAAGGAGCCTGTGACAAATTAATCAACAAACAAGTAGTAGTTCACAGTGAAAGACAATTAAACAAATAGTCAACAATCAAAAGTTCAAACAATTAAAACTTAAAAAAGTCAATTTCACAGTGAGAGATACGATGACGACGGCGAGAAAGAACCACGGCGATGAGGAAGGACGACGGCGAGGAAGAACCACAGGATACGACGTCGACGGCGAGAAGAAGGCGACGAGAGAGAGAGAGAGAGAGAGAGAGAGGAAGAAGAGAACTTACCGGCCAGCGGCAACAAACGGGGCTGGCGCGAAGAAAGCAACGAAGGCAGCAAAATGATGGGCGACGCGAACAAGGATGATGAACGGCGAGATACGACCGGCGAGATACGACAGGCAAACAAGGTCGACGACCGGAGAGATACGACGGGCGATGAGGGCAACGAAGGAAGCAGAATGTCGGCTTTGGTGAGCAGATGAAAAGAAGGGGTAATATCTAGGGTTGAGGGTAGAATGGTAAAAGTTCAGAATCCCTTATCCACTGATTTTAAATTCCTCCCTTGTCTTGAAGGATTTTACTTTCCCTCATTTGAAGGATTTTAAATCCTTAAAAATCCAATTCCATAGTAAACCAAACACTGGATTTCATGGGAATTAGATTTCAATTCCAAGAAAATCCCATGGAATCCTTCAAACCAAACAGGCCTTAAGGATTCCTTAGGATAACCAACGAAGATACACTTATCCGATTTGGGTTTGATTTTATCCGAGAACGCCTCACAACCCGAAATCTTTATAAAAGACAATTTGGGCTTTTTTTCCGTTCATAACTCGAACGGTGTCTTTCCTTTCTCCACAGACTTAGTTGGAACTCGGTTTAGCATATAAGCAGTAGTTTCGAGTGCATGACCCCAGAACGACATTGGTAAACTAGTTCGACTCATCATAGACCGAACCATGTCAAGCAAGGTTATATTCCTCCTTTCCGATACACCATTCCACTGTGGCGTATACGGAGGTGTAAGTTGTGAGTTGTGAAACAATCCCACATTCCTTTAGATGATCGTCAAACTCTTGACGCAGATATTCACCACCCCGGTCAGACCGAAACAGCTTTATCTTCTTGTCAAGCTTGTTATGTAATTCACTCTGAAATTGTTTGAAGAAATCAAAACTTTCAGACTTGTGACTCATCAGATCCACATAACAATACCTACTGAAATCGTCAGTAAAGGTAATGAAGTACCGGTATCCTCCCCTGGATTCTTGACTGAAAGGACCACACACAACTGTGTGTATAATTCCTAGCCGTTCCTTTGACCTTTCATTCAAGCTGTTGAGAGGTTTCTTTGTCATCTTGCCGGACAAACAAGATTGTCAATTGTCAATTGATTCAAGATCAAATGACCCTAGAACTCCATCTCCATGAATTTGCTCTATGCGTTTCTTATTTATATGTCCGAGCCGACAATGCCAAAGCTAAGTCTAGTTCAAAGTGTCATTTGACCTCTAACTTATATGATAGATTTCCTTGTCATAGATTATTAATATATAGGCCATTTTTTGAACTTGCTTTAAAATAGAATAAATCGTATTTAAAGCACAAACTTATTTTACCTAACGACTTATAATTAAAATCGTTGTCTATTAATAAATCATACGAGATTACATTTTAAATAAATGTAGGAACATAAAAACAATTCTCTAGTTCTAGGATTAATCGTGAAGGTAGCCTGAGATAATAGGTTCCTACAGCTTTAGCACCAATGACGTAGCCTTCGCCTACCCGTAGGTCCATGTCCCCTTTCCTTAGTTTCCTACTTCTATTGAATCCCTACAAATGATTGCAAATGTAATGACCACATCCGGTATCGAGTACCTATGATTCAAATGAAGTAACTAAGCAATCTATCATAAAGATACATGACTCGTTAGTAGAACCGACGTCCAGCGGATCAATGTCGATTGAGTGCTCGTAAATTTCCTTGCTACCTTAAACTGAGCAACAAACGTCTAGTAGCTCATCATTCCAGTTGTCTTCCTCCATTTACTCTACTACTGTCGCATCAAAGTGGTTCGGGGGCACTGGTTATCTATGCACATTAAGAACTCGTGCATACCAACTACTGTTGTATCCTGTTCACTAAACTTGTCCACTACCTCTGCCTGATAGCGTTCGGTTAGGGAGCCTACCAAGAGCACCACAAGTTCCTGCTCACTGACTTGTGATCCCAGAAACATGAAGCAATAAAAAATCCTTCTAATATTAATGAGATGATCACTCAATAACTGCCCTTCTTTCATCCGTTGTGAAAGAATGTCCTTCATGAGCATAAAGCGTCCACAATGCTCATTGTTCTTGAAGCGCTCCTCTAAGCCCTGCACGACCTTAAATACTGACTTATTCTTGAATTCATCTGAACACTCAGATTCTGTGGAGAGTATCAGAATTGACTTGACGTCAGATTCATCAGACATATACTTACAATATATATCATACTCTTCATCGTGAGTATAATTGTCATGTCGTGCTAGAGGAGGTTTGTCTACTATGTACAGCCTTCCATGTGCCCTTAGGATGTTCCTAAAGTGCAATTTCCAAACCATAAAGTTTGGACCTGAAAGTTTCCACTTGCTCATGATGAGGCTAAGATACTCCTCGGGTGTATAAAACGGTATAACAAATAATATCGTCATTTACAGTAAATAGCAAGAAATAAACATTTCAGTAATTTAATACCTCTAAAATAATTTATAACCCTTAAATAACTATATTTTAGAATAGGACCCATATTTCACACGTGTCGGTGCACGGTTTAGGCACAATAACACCAACCCCGTGCTAATTCTGGTGGGTATAAACCATATTGATCGTGTTTAAACCAAAACACAACTCCTATATCCTTGGGACACCGAATGAAACAATAATTCGTATATATTTAGTCCTCCTAAGTGCACTTTGGGCCCGTCACTTCAGCGAATCACCAAAATAGACCTCACCATCTAAGACGGGGTGAACTCTTGCCCGTCACATCAGGGCATCGCAGAGTCTTTCACCCCCTCCCCACATCGGTTTGTAAAAGTATTAGTCTTAGCGGGCCTACATGCCTTTCAATTATTATGTAATATGGCATTAGTTTTATAAAAAATGTAAAAGGTTAGTTTGATATTTGTAAATGTATTATTGGAGCCAATCAAGACAAGGATCAAGACAAAAGAGAGAGGACGCCATGGATGCTGGAGCCCTTTGGGAGCATCAACATCAAATTTATGCCCTGTGTGTTGTTTATGACCCTAGTACTCCATCTCCATAAAGTTGCTCTATCCATTTCTTATTTATATGTCCAAGCTGGCAATGCCAAAGGTATGTCTAGTTCAAAGTGTCATTTGACCTCTAACTTATATGATAGATTTCCTTGTCATATATTTATTATATATAGACCATTTTGTGAACTTGCTTTAAAATAGAATAAATCGTATTTAAAGCACAAAATTGTTTTACCTACCGACTGATAATTAAAACCGCTGTCTATTAATAAATCGTACGAGATTACATTTTTTAAAAATGTAGGAACATAAAAACTATTCTCTAGTTCTATGATTAATCTTGAAGGTAGCCTGAGACAATAGGTTCCTATAGCTTTACCACAAATGATGGAGCCTTCGCCTACCCGTAGGTCCATGTCCCCCTTCCTTAGTTTCCTACTTCTATTGAATCCCTACACATGATTGAAAATGTGATGACCACATCCGGTATCAAGTACCCATGATTCAAATGAAGTATCCAAGAAATCTATCATAAAGATACCCGACTCGTCGGTAGAACAGACGTCCAGCTGATCAATGTCGAGTGAGTGCTCGCAAATATCCTTGCTACCGCAAACTGGGCAACAAACGTCTAGTAGCTCATCAATCCAGTTGTCTTCCTCTATTGACTCAACTATTGTTGCATCAAAGGGGTCTGGGTGCACCTGGCTATCTATGCACATTAAGAACTCGTGCATACCAACTACTGTTGTATTTGGTTCACTAAACTTGTCCACTACCTCTGCTAGATAGCGTTCAGTTAAGGAGCCGACCAAGAGCACCACAAGTTCACGCTCACTGACTTGTAATCCCAAAATCATCAATCAATCAAAAATCCTTCTCATATTAATGAGATGATCACTGAATAATTGGCCTTCTTTCATCCCGTGTGAAAGAATGTACTTCATTAGCAGAAAGCGTCCACAATGCTCATTGTTCTTGAAGAGCTCTTCTAATCCCTGCACGACCTCAAATACTAACTTTTTCTTGAGTTCATCCGAAAACTCAGATTCTGTGGAGAGTATCAGAATTGATATGACGTCAGATTCATCAAATAGATACTTATAATATGTATCATACTCTTCATCCTGAGTATAATTGTCACGTCGTGCTAGAGGAGGTTTTTCTACTATATACAGCCTTCCACGTACCCTTAGGATTTTCCTAAAGTGCAACTTCCAAACTATAAAATTTGGACCTGAAAGCTTCCAATTGCTCATGATGAGGCTAAGAGACTCCTCGGGTGTATAAAACGGTATAACAGATAATATCGACATGTACACTAAATAGCAAGAAATAAACATTTCAGTAATTTAATTCCTCTAAAATAATTTATAACCCTTAAATAAATATATTTTAGAATAGGACTCATATTTCACAAGTGCCGGTGCACGGTTTAGGCACGACATCACCGACCCCGTGCTATTTCTGTTGGGTATAAACCATACCGATCGTGTTTAAACCAAAACAGGACTCCTATATCCTCGGGACATCGAATGAAACAATAATTCGTACATATTTAGTCCTCCTAAGGGCACTTTGGGCCCGTCACATCAGGAAATCACCAAAATAGACCTCGCCATCTAAGACGGGGTGAACTCTAGCCTGTCACATCAAGAAATCGTAGAGTCTTTCACCCCATCCCCACATCAGTTTTAAAAATAGTGTGCACGGTTTGGGCACGACAACACACCAAAGTACCGGTAGCAGGAAAGGTGTACCATTAGATTGGTAGCATTACTGGTCTAAGATTTTGAAAGGGTTAATTTGTTTAAAAAACATATTGGAAGTTTTAACTGTTTCACAAAACTTGTAAAACTTATTATGTTTTAAGTGAAAAAACTTTTCATCTTAAGAATATCCTTTATATATGGGTATGGTTTTAATGACATGCGTGCACTGTATATTAATTAATTAAATCATAACCACGCAATTAATAGTGGCAATAATAAGCCAACACACATAACGCCTTTTTGACCATCACTGGTGATAGATTATATGTAGGGATAGTGTACATGTGTCATCACATCCATGGACACTATGAGTCACTAAAGTATCACACAGCTGCACACCCAACTCATGAACCAGGAATAAATCTGTGTGTATAAAATAGATAATTAATTATGAGGATAAAGGGAAATAATAAATAGATATTTATTATTAGAGAGAAAGGATATTAAATATTAGTTACATATTTAATAAATAAAGTTGGGTTGGAAATTCTTAATTAACAGTTGTTTAATTAATAATAACTGAACTTGAAGTGGTTGTTTTGTAAAAGGATTAAAGTTATAGATAATGGACCAGGCTTTAAAGGTCTAAGGGCTTAGGCCCAGAAGGATATCTATATAAGAAGGTTTAAACCTTACTTTAAACCTAATAAATCAATTAAAAGGTTACCTAATCCTAAAAACAACACAAGCCTCCTCTCTCTCTCTCTCTCTCTCCTTACCTCCGGCCGAACCACCACCCTACACGGTGGTTCTCGGCGGTTTCCAGCGGCGACACTGGCGGAAGAAAGCGGCGGTTCATGGCGGCTCACGGCGGCCCTGCGACGTGAAACCGAGACCGGACCCCTTTTGAGGCGAGCGTTATAGGCGGCGGCGGTTCAGGGCAAAAATCGAGGCTGGTTTTTAGTCGGGTATGGTTTATACACACAAGTTATTCAGTTTGGAGGTCTAGCAGCCATTTCTAGGGTGCAATAGCTGTGTATCCCCCTTCAGTAGTTTCATGGTATAATTTCTATCTCTTAGAAATAACTGATATTAGACTTATATATATTGCATGATATATCTGGTTTTATGATTCCAGTTTTGTTTCCCCACCTGATTTAGTTGGGATCCTAGGAATGGTATTTGCATGTTATATTTCCGATATGCATGTTTGTACCCTGTAAATCCGTACAGTGGTATCAGAGCCTTATTCTAGGCTCAATGGGGAACATGTTGATCATAGACATATATTGAGTATATATGTTTTGCGAAAATTATTATTGTTGTTAGGATTAAGTTTTTGATCTGTTACCTGATTAATTTTCCAGTTCTGCCGATTAAATATATTATTTATATATATGAGTGAAACTTTGGTTTTGGTTTAAGGATCAAGTTCTGATCTTTTTACCATTAAAGTTTCCAGTTTCCTGTTTATATATTGTTTATATATAAACTGCGTGAAACTTGGTATTTGGTCAAAGGTCAAGGTTTATGGATTTTTAATCAATTAAAGTTTCCAGATTATCTGTTTTTATTATTTATACATTTATTATGTGAGAAACTTTGGTTTTTGGTAAAAGGTCAAAGTTTTTGACTTTTAACCGGATAAAGTTTCCTGTTTACATGCATTGTTTATATTTGTATAAATTGTGTGTGAAACTTGTGGTTATTAAACGTTCAAAGTTCTTGAATTTTTTAAATCAAGTATCCAGGTTTATTATTATTTATTTAATAATAATGTTGTTTAACCTTGTGGTATTTTTGTTTTTATCCAATTTGAGATATTTAACAAAAAAGGCCCAGGTTGAGGTCCAGGTTGAATGTTGGGGTTTAACACACAACCAGTTTGTGTTTTGGTGTTAAAGATTCATGCTTGAATCCACCCAGATTTATATATGTGTATGGTGGTTTATAATGCGTGTATTTTTATTTAATTTTTTGATATGCAATTGATTGTTTATTACTTTAAGCCAAACGCCTTAAACCTAGTGGATCAAGTTTGTGGTTGATTACTTTATTGTTTGTGGATTGGTTTAAATTTATTTTTATCTGGTGCGGGGATGCATGCGTGCTACTTACTACCCCTATTCAATTTTGTAAAAGTATTAGTTTTAGCGGGCCTGCGTGCCTTTGATTTATTATGTAATAGAGCATTAGTTTTATCAAAATTGTAATAGGTTAGTTTGATATTTGTAAATGTAATATTGGAGCCAGTCAAGACAAGGATCAAGACAAAGGAGAGAGGACGCCAAGGTTGCTACAGCCAGTGGGAGCATCAACATCAAATTTATGCCTTGTGTGTGTTTATGATCCACTTAGGGTTTGACCACAGGGGTACTCAATTTTAAGTAAGTACTAGTGATGATCAAAGGCGTTATATGTGTTGGCTTATTCTTTGCTCTTATTAATTACGTGGTTGTGATTTAATTGTCTAATTATATATAGTGCACGCACGTCATTAAAAACCATATACATATATATAGGATATTTTTAAGTTGAAAAGTTTTTCACTTAAAAATGTATAAGTGTTACAAGTTTTGTAAACCGGTTAAAACTGGCAATATGTTTTTCAAACAAATTAACCCTTTCAAAATCTTAGACCAGTAGTGCTACCCATCTAATGGTACACCTTTCCTGCTCCCAGTACTTTGGTGTGTTGTCGTGCCCAAACCGTGCACACTGGGGTTCAAGCTGATGTGGGGAGGGGGTGAAAGACTTTGTGATTCCCTGATGTGACGGGCCAGAGTTCACCCCGTCTTAGATGGTGAGGTCTATTTTGGTGATTCCCTGATGTGACGGGCACAAAGTGTACTTAAGAGGACTAAATATGTATGAATTATTATTTTAGAGGAATTAAATTACTGAAATGTTTATTTCTTGCTCTTTACTGTAGATGTCGATATTATCTGTTATACCGTTTTATACACTCGAGGAATCTCTTAGCCTCATCATGATCAAGTGAAAGCTTTCAGGTCCAAACTTTATGATTTGGAAATTGCACTTTAGGTATATGTTAAGGGCGCATGGAAGGCTGTACACAGTAGACAAACCTCCTCTACCACGACGTGACTATTTTGCTCAGGATAAAGAGTATGATACGTATTATAAGTATTTATATGATGAATCTGACGTCATGTCAATTTTGATACTCTACACAGAATATGAGTTTTCACATGAACTCAAGAATAAGTCGGTGTTTGAGGTCGTGCAGGGATTAGAGGAGCGCTTCAAGAACAGTGAGTGCTATGGACGCTCCCTGCTCATGAAGGACATTCTTTCACAGAGGATGAAAGAAGGCCAGTTATTGAGCGATCATCTCATCAGTATGAGAAGGCTTTTTGATTGCTTGATGATTCTGGGATCACAAGTCAGCGAGCATGAACTTGTGATGCTTTTGGTCGGTTCCCTGACTGAACGGTATTAGGCAGAGGTAGTGGACAAGTTTGGTGAACCAGATACAACAGTTGTTGGTATGCACAAGTTCTTAATATGTATAGATGACCAGGTGCACCCGGACCCCTTTCATGCAACAGTAGTTGAGCCAATGGAGGACGATAACTTGATTGATGAGCTACTAGACGTTTGTTGCCCAGTTTGTGGTAGCAAGGATATTTGTAAGCACTCATTTGAATCATGGGTACTCGATACCGGATGTGGTCATCACATTTACAATCATTTGCACGGGTTCAAGAGAAGTAGGAAACTAAGGAAGGGGGACATGGACCTACGGGTAGGCGAAGGCTTCATCATTGGTGCTGAAGTTGTAGGAACCTATTGTCTAAGGCTACCTTCAGGATGACTTTATGTCCCAGTCAGGGTTTGTTTTTACCCTAAACGGTGGAGTAGTATCTTGGAAAAGCCAGAAGCAAGATACTATAGCAGATTCAACTACAGAGGCTGAGTACATTACGGCAAAGGAAGGGGTTTGGCTGCGGAACTTTATCTCGGATCTAAGAGTGGTTGCCAGTATCTCTAGACAGATTGATATATTCTGTGATAGCATGGGAGCTTTGGTGCAAGCGAAAGAACAAAGAGATCACCAGCGGACCAGGCACGTACTTAGAAAGTATCACATCATCCGATAGATCATCGGAAGGGGAGATGTGAGGATATGAAAGATACCAACAGAGGACAACGTTCCTGATCCGTTGACCAAGGCACTAGTAAGAGAAAAGCATGAGAGACATGCTAGTTCCATAGGAATGCAATACATGGGACCTAGCACCTAGTTTTTCAGTATTTAATTAAAATGTATGGATTGAGATTTAAACTTTATGATTATGTATTAAACATTTCTGCGTGATGGAAATAGGAGGTTCAATATAATCTTTTAAATATCTATATACTTTTAGCATGTTTATTCATCCATGATATCCAAGTCTTGCTATATAAAAATTACTCCGTAGCTACCTGATGCGGTGGGAGCCGCATTAGGGAGATACTAACGCTATTTTAAATACTTGATGGCTTATTCGGGTAGAGAATAACAGCATAAGTTATGTGACCAAGTATTTATAGATATTTGTAAGGGGTACAAATATTGGAGGTGATCCACATCAGTCTAACTTCATGGAGCCAATGACATGAGTTAGCTGATTGGTTGTACTTGGACCTGAGATGTTTGGGTTAGGGTACGAGGACTTTTGTACATTGGAACGTTCTAACGCTATGCCGTAACTAGGTAGCAATAACCGGCGTATCTGGGTGTAGCGGAAGATGTTTGCTCAAATGCAAGCAGTCAAGATGGGATTTGCACCTTCTCTTGAAGAAAGGAGATATTCCAGGGCACCTTGACGGTTGAGACTAAATGAAATGCGTGGCCGCTCTCGGATCGAATGATTGACATCATTTGGTAACTCCGTAACAGCAGTTAGTCGAAATCAGAAGTCGCGAAACTTAATCTGGATTTTGAGAATATATCACGTGCTCTATGTCTGAAATCCACATTATGGGATATCGTGATGCGAATGGAAAATCCGGGTAATCTAAGTAGGTGATTACAGAATCTCTAGACATAAGAGAACAAATAGTCATAGTTAACCTAAGTGTCTGGCTAGGGACCTCCTTAGGCCCGTGAAGGACAAGGGAGTGTAACTATAGTGCACTAGTGGGAGTCTAATAAATTATATGCAGGGATAGTGTACATGTGTCATCACATCCATGGACACTATGAGTCAGTAAAGGGTCACGCAGCTGCACACCCAACTCATGAACCACGAATAATTCAATGTGTATAAAATAGATAATTAATACTTAATTCATTATGAGGATAAAGGGAAATAATAAATAGATATTTATTATTAGAGAGAAAGGATATTAAATATTAGTTAAATATTTAATAAATAAAGTTTGGTTGGAAATTATTAATTAACAGTTGATTAATTAATCATAACTGAACTTGGAGGGTTTCTTTTGTAATAGGATTAAAGTTATAGATAATGGACCGGGCTTTAACGGTCCAAGGGCTTAGGCCCTGAAGGATATCTATATAAGAAGGTTTAAACCTTAGTTTAAACCTAATCAATCAATTAAAAGGTTATCTAATCCTAAAAACAACACAAGCCTCCTCTCTCTCTCTCCTTACCTTCAGCCGAACCACCACCCTACGCGGTGGTTCTAGGCAGTTTCCGGCGGCGACACCGGCAGAAGAAAGCGGCGGTTCATCGCAGCTCACGGTGACCCTGCGACGTGAAACCAAGACCGGACCGTTTTTGCGGCGGGCTTTATCATCGGCGGCGGTTCAGGGCAAAAACCGAGGCCTGTTTTTGTCGGGTATCGTTTATACACACAAGTTATTCAGTTTGGAGGTCTAGCAGCCAGTTCTAGGGTACAGTATTTTTGTATCCCCCTTCAGCTGTTTCAGGGTATAATTTCTATCTCTTAGAAATAACTGATATTAGACTTATATATATTGTATGATACATCTGGTTTTATGATTCCAGTTTTGTTTCCCCACCTGATCCAGTTGGGATCTTCGGAATGGGATTTGCAAGTTATTTTTCCACTGTATATGTTTATACCCTGTAAATCCCTACAACTGGTACTTAATTAAAATTATGTACCCATGTGGTCAAACCCTAAATGGATCATATAACAACACACATGGCATGAATTTGATGCTCATGCTCCCACTGGCTCCAGCATCCATGGCGTCCTCTCTCCTTGTCTTGATCCATGTCTTGATTGGCTCCAAAGTTACATTTACAAATATCAAACTAACCTATTACAATTTGGATAAACTAGTTCTTTATTACATAAAATTCAAAGGCCCGCAGGCCCGCTAAAACTAGTACCTTTACAAAATTGAATAGGGGTTGTAAGTGCTACGCAGGCCTCCCCACAGTAGATAAATAATAAATGTAAACCAACCATAAGCAATAAATTACACAACCACAAAATGATCCACTAGGTTTTAGGCATTTAGCTTAAAAGAAATAAACAACCAAGCACGCACCAAAAAATTAAATAACAATGATACACGCATCATAAACCATCATACACATATATAAAATTCCGGGTAGATTCAAACTTGAACCTTTAACACCAAGTTTCACGTAGTCAATATATAAATAATAAATGGGAAACGTTAATGGTAAAAACATCAAAACATGATCCTTAAACCAAAAACAAAGTTTCACACAAATATATAAAATATATTTAAGCAGCAGAACTGGAAAATTAATCAGGTAACAGATCAGAAACATGATCTTAACCACAGTACTAATTTTCGCACATATATATACATAATATAAACTATGATTAACTTGTTCCCCATCAAGCCTAGAAGCAAGCTCTGATACCACTGTAGGGATTTACAGGGTACAAACATGCACAACGGAAAATAAACTCGCAAATGCCGTTCCCAGGATCCCAACTGGATCAGGTGGGGAAACAGAACAATAATCAGAAAACCAGATATATCATGAAACATATATGACCAATATCAGTTATTATCTAAGAGATAGAACATATAACCTGAAAATGCTGATGGGGGATACACAGCTACTACACCCTAGAACTGGCTGCTAGACCGCCAATACTGAACAATATGTGTGTAAAAACAATACCTGGCAAAAAGCTGTCTCGGTTTTGCCTTTGATCACCGCCGCCGAGAAGAATCGCCGCAAAGGGGTTCTCGGCCTTTGGATTTCACGCCGCTAAAACCACAAGGCGCAACCACAGGACCGTAATGCGCTACCGCCATCGTCCGCTGGTGTCCGCCACCGGAAAACCATGAGACCACCGTGGTGGTGGGTTCGGCCGACGATAGGGAGAGAGAGGGGGGAGTGCTTTGTTAGTTTTGTTGGTTATTAGGATTAGATAACTTTCAATTAGGTTTAAACTAATTGATAATCCTCTGGGCCTAAGCCCTTGGACCTTAAAGCCCGGTCCATGATCAACAAATTTGATCTCTTTACAAAACAAACCCTCATAGTTTAGTTATTAGTAATTAATCAACTGTTAATTAATATTTTCCAACCAAACATTATTTATTAAATATTTAACTAATATTTAATATTCTCATACTCTAATTGTTGGGGAGATAGCAATATTAAACCTAAATCCAACAAGTATATTAAGTAAAATAGGATTTGATGTTAACAAAACCATATATTCAGTTTTGGACTTAGATTGATAAAAAACATGTGTTGTTTTTTTATCTTAGACTTAAAGAATCTCTAAGTAAGAAATGTCAGCTGACGTATCATAGTGTCAGCTTAACACTGAGTATCAGCCAAAGGCCCAGCTTCAGAAAGATCAGCTGAGAAGAAAATATCAGTCGAAAAAGCATCAGCTGAGGAAACACATTGGATCAGCTGATGGTTTAAAACCATCAGCTAATGAAGATTTCAAGATCAGCTGAGCAGTCAAGGATCAGCTGACACAATCACATTGATCAGCTGATGCATCTCATCTATCAGATAAGGTATTTACTACTTATTCAATCTTTTCTTCATAAGCTGATCATACTCAAATGATTAGCTGAGCCCTTAGGAACAGCTGACAGTTTAGTTTGATCAGTTTATTAGCTATACTTTGATTTGTATTATTAGCTAAGCATTTCGATCAGCTGAGCAAATCTAGTCAGCTGAGTGTTTCACATTTATCCTTAGCTAAGCAAAATTACATTTGCAGTTCAGTGTCTGTTAGCTGAGTCCTTATTGTATATCTCAGTTAATAACTTTTCTATGTAATATTTTCTTTAGTCAAAGGTAGAACATGTGTTGTTCTTATTATGCCTTATATCATTCTTTGTAAAAGTACTTAGCACTTTTTGTATCTGCAAAGAAACAAAAAGGATAGATCTTTATCCCCTGGAAAAGGAGAAAGATACTCTTGAAAAGAAGATCTCGAAGATATGATGTTAAGTATGGCTGGCAACTCCATACTTGGTAAAGTCAAATCTTCAGAAAGCATGGTGTTGATTAAAGCACAAGCATGAAAGGAGAAGTTTACTTTTCCAAGATGTAAAGGTAGTAGTTTAATAATATAATAATAGATAGTGGGTATACTCATTACTGAAAAGTATGTTCACTTTACACACTTTGTGTATAAAGTTAACTTACTTTTCACCAACTAACTTTATCTATTATAATATTATTAAACCAAGTACCTTTGTCTACTTCTCTCTTCATCAACCTGGACACACTTTGCTTATATATACTCATGCATGGCAACATGCTATGTATGCGTTGAAAAGCACTGAAATCTAATAAGTTGAGAATTAGAAGAGTTAGCATTTTACTTTCAGTATAACAAACTTGTTCATGTGTTGAACATCTTAGACATTAGTTGTTTAAGATTAGCATTGTCTATGTGTTAGACAAATCTAGTTGCCAGTTTTTATTGAACTTAGATTTTCCGCATCTCGTTTCTGTAATTCTTGATTAACATCAATAAGAATTATATAAAAGTAAACCGTGTGTCTCTTAAATTTTAATTTGCTAAAGTTTGTATTCAACCCCCCTTCTACAAACATTTGTTGTTGTAGTATCCATTCGGGACCAACAACTGATATCAGAGCAGGCTAGATAACTCATATCTAAGATATGTTTTGCTTACTCTTCAACTGCTTCTACCCCATACTACTAAATGGCCACTCCGGTTGCTGCTTCAAATGGTTCTTCAAATAATGGTTCACTCACTAGGTGTCCAACTTTTGATGGAGAAAACTTTTCTCTCTGGAAAAGTATAGTTCTTCTCTATATGTCAAGCCTAGATGATGTGATGCTCAAAACTGTGACTGAAGGTCCTTATGTTCCTTCCTCAACTATCCAAGTAACTGAAGCCACTGATGAAGTTCCTGCCGTTGAAAGACTAATTATAAAGCCTATAAGTTAATGGTCTGATGAAGACAAAAGGCTTGTTAATCTTGATGTTAAAGCAAGAACAACCTTAGTCTCTGCACTACCAAATGATGTCTATCATCAAGTTCTTTATTGCAAATCTGCAAAAGAGATGCTAGACACTTTGACCGTTGCATATGAAGGTACTGAAGAAGTGCAGGAAAACAAGAAACTTCTTCTGGTAAGAGAATATAAGTTCTTCTTTGCTCATAAAGGTGAAAGTCTAACTCAAACCTACACTAGATTCAACTGCCTTATTAATGACTTAAGAAGGGCAGATGTTCCTAAGAGCAAGAAAGAGCTTGTAAACAAGTTTCTAGACTCTCTCCCAGAATCTTGGGATCCTTTTATCACTGTGCTTAAACATGGTGAGAAAATCAAGGGTCTTACACTGGTTGGTTTATATGGAAACCTTATGAATCATGAACAATCAGTGAAACAAAGGAAACTCTCTACCAAGGATATGAAGGAGGCTGCAAAAGCTCCAACTACTGCCCTTGTATCTAAGGATACAAGATCTAGGAGTTTTGTAGTAGTGGTGGATGAATCAAGTGATGAGGAAGAAGAAGAGGAAACTTCTGATGAAGAGCAAGTGGCTGATGGGGATGAAGATCTGGAGAACATGGACAGCATTGAAGCTGTTGTTGAGCAGGCTTCCATGTTGGTTAAAAGGTTCAAACCTTTCTTGAAAAGAAAGGGTGTCAAGAGGTTTGAAAGGAAACCCTTCAAAGGAGAAAGAGCCATGTCAAAACCAAAGGCTTCTGAAGGATGTTTCTCTTGTGGCAAGACTAATCACTATGCCAGTGAATGTAAGACCAGAGGAAACACAGGCTTCAAGGGTTCCTCAAGCTCAGACAGCAATATTGATTATGAAGCAAAATATAAGAAGCTTCTTGCTGCTGTCCTTGAAAAGAAGAAGAAGAAGGCTCAGAACAGGGTGCTGGTAGCTGAAGAAGAAGATTGGGCTAAGGATGATATCTAAAGTGATGAAGATGAGGTCCTCACAGCTCAGTTCAGTTTGATGGCTAGCACAGCAAGTACAAGTTCCTTTGATGAGGACATAAAGAAAGCTGCTAAAGCTTGTACTTCTCCTGACTGGGATCCCTCTTCTATGTATCAGGTTGGAAAATTTATTAATTATGAAGATAATGAAAAGAGCACTATGTTTGATTATCTGTGTGTTGAGTTTCAGTCAAATATTCAAAGAGAAAATAAGCTAAAATTAGAAATAGAATCACTAAAAGAGAGATTAATTCTTAAAGATGAGAAACTGAAACTAATGACAAATCTGGAAGATGATTTAGCTAATCAAATGATACTTAATCAGATCTTGATAAAAGAAACCAATGAAGCAACAATAAAGTTTAATGACCTTCAAAAAGTAGTTAGATCTTGGTGTGTATCTGCTGAGAAGACCACTCAGTGTATCAATGAGTAGATTCCAAAACAAGTTCAAGCTATTATTGGTGGAAATTATTCCCAAGCTGCCAACTGTGTTGATTTTAGCAAGAACATAAATATCTTAGAAAAAGAATTATCACTAATAGATTCGTTAAAAGTACAAGTACTCAGCAGAAAGACTCAACCACATCAAATGTTGATTCAAGTTCTATTATTTTAACAGATAGCAAAAGTACTGAAAATTTAATTGTAAAGGAAGTAAGTAAAGGAATGGAATCATTTGTTGATATCAAAGAGACATTCTGTTGTCAAACCTTGAAAGCAGATACATTAAATTTACGAACTCAGCTGACTGAAAATTCTTTAGCTAATGATATTAAATCAGCTGATCAAAAATTAGATGATAACTGCTCAGCTGATATCCTGTCAGCTGATCATGGATTCTCTTATGTTTGTTTAGTTGATCAAATATCACTTCAAACTCTTTTAATAGGAGAAACTAAAACTAAAAGACCTTTTGTTTACAAAAAGTATCAGTCTGCCATACCTAAAGTTGATCATAAACTCATTTTTACTAAGGGTCAACCTAAGGTAACTGTAAACAAAGACCTTATCAGTTTACAGAATCAGTTGCAACTACTGAATGGTGAAATCTGTCAGCTGATGACCCATAGTCATCAGAAAACAGCTAAGACATCTCTTAGGCAATTACCAAAATATGTTAAAGGCTCCAAAAATAAAAAATGTTATAAATGTGGGAGCAAAGAACATAAGGCAAGTAATTGTTCTCTTGAAAGTAACTCAAGACAGCGGACTGATTATGATAACACAGTTGGCTCTCTCATTCTTAAACAACCTAATATAAAGTGGATGGCTAGGTGCAATCCACAGGGGTCCACTTAAATGTGGATGCCCAAGTGTCACTAACCTTCTTTCAATCACAACTATGCAGGGGCTGAACACATGGTATCTTGACAGTGGATGCTCAAGAACCATGACAGGATGTAAAGCTTTGCTTAGTAACTACAAGAAGGAAAAAGGTCCAAGAGTGACCTTTGGTGATAACAATTGTGGGCAAACAAAAGGCTACGGAGAACTTCATAATGGGAACCTAACCATGTCCAAATTATCATATCTTAAAGGGCTTAAGTACAATCTCATCAGCATAAGTCAGCTATGTGATGGTGATCATAAAGTCCTCTTTACAAGGACAGGTGGTTCCATTTTAGATCAAGAAGGTAAAACAATAATTTGTGCAAAAAGAACCAAGGATGTATATACTCTTGATATATCCTCTGGTGATCCATTCAAGTTAACCTGTTTGTATACCAAGTCTGTAACTGACACAAACTGGTTATGGCACAAAAGGCTTTGCCATTTAAACTTCAAAAATATAAACAAGCTGAGCAAGGGTGAACTAGTGTCAGGACTACCTTCTCTGACCTATATTAAGCCTAAACCTTGTTTTTCCTGTGAGAAGGGAAAGTAGCACAAGACTTTGTTTCCATCTAAGCAAGCCTTCTCCATTACTGAACCATTCTACATGTTGCACATGGACTTATTTGGTCATGTTGCTACTTCAAGTATTGGTGGAAGTAAGTATGCATTGGTGATGGTTGATGAATTCTCAAGATACACTTGGGTCATCTTCCTAAAAGCAAAGAGTGAGGCTGCTGAAGAGATATAAGCTTCATTAGAAAGATGGAAGTGCTCAATGGCAATCTGGTAAGAATGCTTAGAAGTGATCATGGAACTGAGTTTAGATATCAATCTCTTGAAGGTTTCTGTGATGAAAAAGGCATATCTCAAAACTTCTCTGCTCCAAGAACTCCACAACAGAATGGTATAGCTGAAAGAAGAAACAGAACTTTGATTGAAGCTGCAAGAACCATGCTGTGTGAGAGTGGGTTAGGATTCAACTTCTGGGCTGAAGCTGTCAGCTGTGCATGTTTTACTCAGAACAGATCTCTTGTAATTAAGAGGCACAACAAGACTCCTTATGAAGTGCTCAAGGGAAGGAATCCCAGCATCAGCTTTCTGCACATTTTGGGTGTCAGTGTTTCATTCTGAACCAGAAATATCAATTGAAGAAGTTTGCACCTAAGGCAGATGAAGGTGTCTTTGTTGGATAATCTGTGATCTCCAAAGCTTACAGAATTTACAACATCAGAACAAAGGTCATAGAAGAATCAATCAATGTAAGTTTTAATGAAAATGACTTTGTTGCTTCCTGTTCTACTAATCCATCTACAGGTGAGGAATTTAATGATTTGCTGCATACTGAAGATAACACTCCAGTATCAGCTGATCCACTCCCATCAGCTGATCCAATCTCATCAGCTGACATAGATGACTTAGATAAACCTGTTCCAAATCTACAAAACACCTCTACACATTCTATCCTGAATCAACCCATACTTTTACTGAATGATGAGAATCATGATTCAACATCAATGGACTCTAATTCCATATCAAACATTCCTTCTTCGGTAGAAGTTTCATCAGCTGACATTCCTGAAATTCTGTCAGCTGATCAACCAGAAGTGTCATCAGCTGGCCCAAACCAAAGAAGTTCAACTCCCTTAATCCAAAGAAATCCAAACTCTCCCAGAATCCAAAATGCCTACAAGGACCTCAGAAATCATCCAATTGATCAGGTCATAGGTAATATAGAAGCACCTGTACTAACGAGATCAGAAGCTTGAAATATTTGTTTATACACATGTTTTGTTTCTATGGTTGAACCAAAGAAAGTAGATGAAGCTCTAAATGATCCTCACTGGATAAATTCCATGCAAGAAGAATTGACTAAATTTACTAGGAACAATGTATGGACTTTGGTGCCAAGACCAAAGGACAAATCCATCATTGGTACTAAGTGGGTGTTCAGAAACAAGATGGATGAACAAGGGCTAATCATCAGAAACAAAGCAAGACTAGTTGCTCAGGGGTATTGTCAAGAAAAGGAATCGATTATGATGAAAACTTTTCCCCTGTTGCAAGACTTGACGCAATAAGACTGTTTCTAGCCTATGCAGCCTTTAAGGACTTCAAAATTTTCCAAATGGATGTTAAGAGTTCTTTCCTCAATGGAGAATTGAAGGAAGAGGTGTATGTCAAACAACCTCCTGGTTTTGAGGATGCTAGCAAGCCAGACCATGTCTATTTCTTGAACAAAGCTTTGTATGGTCTAAAGCAAGCTCCAAGAGCCTGGTATGATACCCTCTCCTCTTTTCTGACCACAAAAGGATTTACTAGAGGAAGCATAGACAGCACCCTATTCATAAGGAAATTCAAGGGTGATGTAATACTAGTACAGATATATGTGGATGATATAATATTTGGGTCTACAAATGTTGATCTTTGCAAAAAGTTTTCCAAACTCATGTCTGATAATTATCAAATGAGTATGATGGGTGAATTAAACAATTTTCTAGGTCTTCAAATCAATCAAGAGGTTGATGGAATTTTCATTCATCAAACAAAGTATGTAAATAACTTACTTAAGAAATTTGAGTTTGACAATTGTTCTTCAATGAAAACACCCATGTCCACTGCCTTAAAGCTTGGAAAGGACACTGATGGTAAATTAGTGAACATTACAGCTTATAGAGGTATGATAGGGTCTCTTTTATACCTCACTGCAAGTAGGCCAGATATTATGTTTTCTACATGTCTTTGTGCTAGATACCAAGCAGATCCAAAAGAATCTCACTTAGCTACAGTTAAAAGGATTTTCAGGTATATCAAATGAACTCCTAATGTAGGTCTTTGGTACCCCAAAGACTCTGATTTTGAGTTAGTTGGATACACTGATTCTGACATTGCAGGTTGCACACTAGACAAAAAGAGTACATCTGGGGGTTGTCAATTATTATATGGAAGATTAGTCAGCTGGTCAAGCTAGAAACAGAACTCTGTTTCAACTTCTACAGCGGAGGCAGAATACATTGCTTCTGGAAGCTGCTGTGCTCAATTGCTATGGCTACAAAATGAACTACTGGATTATGACATACAGTTTGAAAATTCCCCAATTCTGTGTGACAACACAAGTGCCATATCTATCTCTAACAATCCTGTTTTGCATTAAAAAACTAAGAATATTGAAATCAGACATCATTTTCTTAGAGATAATGTGCAGAAAAAGAAAACTTCAATGCACTATATAAATACTGATGTTCAATTAGCTGACATTTTCACAAAACCTTTGGATGAGTCTCGGTTCAACTTCTTCATATCTTACTAATGGTAAATCAGCTAATGGAATTATGCCAGCTGACTACCATCAGCTGACACTATACCTCAGATGATAAACCATCAACTAAGGCCTAGAAGCTCAGCTAAGTGCACTTATTAGCTGACACTCACTTTTGTCACCTGATGATTTTCAAAGTTCAAAAATTCGGTGTCCCCACACTTATTTTATTATTTTCTCATTTGTATTTAATATGATTAACTAGGTATTTAATTTCTTTTAAATTGTCCGTTAGTTGTCTGTGTATTTACTAACTGTTCCGTTTATCACCTTTTTGCAGAAGTGACAGTTACTTTTTGGAAAATATTTGTGTGACAGTTTAGGTTTCCAAGGAAGATATAAAGGTGTTTTTGGGCGGTTCTTCATTTGTTACGCTTTCAAAATTCCCAAACACTCTTTATCTCTCAAAATTTTCAAACCCTAAACCTTCATTGCTCACACTGTTTCACTCTATAATCATGGTGATCTTTAACCCTTCTTCAACTCCAAATGCAATTGCTGGTGAGAATGTGCCTGTAAACTCAGAAATCACCATTCGCCCAAATAACTTTATTATCACCACTGACATTCCCACAAGCAAAGCAAACCAGGGATATGAACCCATGGTTGCATTTATCACTGCTCATCCCCTGTTTCCTTTCTTCATATTTCCAAATATTGTTGGTGAGATGTGGTACACTGCTAGGTACCATCTTGATCAAAATCTCATTACCTGTACTTGTTTGAATGGCTCCATCAACATCAACATTACTGTCGACATTCTTCGACAAGCCATTTCTCTGCCCAACTTGGATCCGTATCAACCATTTGCTCCACTGGATCAAGTTTTGGAGGTTTTACCCCTGATTGGATATAATGCACCAGTTACCCATGGTCAATATAAATTGTCTGTGCTGGGACATCCATGGAAATACTTGGCGGGTGTGATCATCAAATGCTTCGGTTATAAATCTGGGAGTCATGACCAAATGAATCAGTCTGAATTGATAATTCTTCATGCTTTGGTCACAGGGAGGAATATTGACTTTGCTCAAGTCATATTCTCAGAAATGGTGGATAAAATCACTCTTGCTATAACCAAGAAATCAACAAGGATTGTTGTTCCCTACATAAGGTATTTAAGCTTGATTGTACTTCATCACCTTCAATGGGAACAATATACTGGAATTGCTGCTACTTTGGATACAATGACCATTCCTCAAATGGGTTAAAAGACCTTCACTTTGATAAGGGAATTTCAAGGTCCTGCTATCACTGATCAAATGCAAGAGTTGATTGATGTTGCTGCTGAGGATGCTGAAAATGAAGAGGAAGTTGATGCTGATAATCTTGATGGACAAATGACTGATGATTCTGAGTCTCCTGATATAATCACTGATCATTCTGAAGAGTCTATGACTCATGCTCCAGATGAAGCCTTAGTGGAAGAAGAATTGATGTTTAGAGCAGATGTGTTTGATGAACCAGCACAGGATGAGCCAGTTAATCCCGATGCTGAGGGTGATAATAACAATAGTGCTGACAGTGGTAAAGATGATCATGATGAGGGAGATGATGACTTTCATGCTGGTGATGCTGGAATTACTTATGCTGAAAACGTTCAAGATACCACATCCTCATCTTCTCAAATTGGGATGCCACTCGCACATTTCCCTGTTACTTCCAGCTCAAGCACCCCACAAAATCAACAAAGTGGTGATGCAGCTGATGGTGATGATGCTGAGGAAGACATAATTTCTGACAATCTCATTCAACTGATTGAGATCAGCAAGACTCAGCACATCTCAGGTATAATCTCTACCACCCTTGAGGATACTCATTTGGGAAACCCCACTAGTGAGAACCCAACCTCTCCACTAGTTGTAACACCCCAACAACAGCCAAGCTCTAGTGTACTCCCAATAGTCACTAGTTCTACTCCCTTTGTAACCCAAACAGATACAAGGTCATTAGAGATGGTGCACACTGCACTTATCTCAGAAGGATTGCACAATGCACCCTTGACCTCAACTCCTATAGTTTCCTCTTATGTTGAGGGGGAGCTTATGGAAGTTGATACAACCCTACAACCAGTGGGTGCATCTTCCCAACAAGGTGCACCTGTAACAATAGGACTCCTACAATCTGGATCACCCTCCCAACAGGGTGATGCCATTGAAAGACAGACCTCCTCCCAAGGTCATACTGTGGCTACAACCAAATTGAGTAAAGCCTTTCCCTTAGTAAGTTCACAACAACTTGCTACTGTAAAATGGGATACCCCTTTGAGTGCAACCCTCACTCACACTCACATCCTTGCACATGCTTTTGATTCAATACTTACACATACTAGTGCACTGCCTGTCAATACTAGTGGCATAAACCAGCCATTGGTACAGGGTATAATTTCTGTTCCCAGTGATCTTAGGCCTCTATAGCAAGGTCTAAGTGAGGGACCTCAATCTATTCCTGTTCTTGGCACCTCACCTCATTCAATTCCCACACAACCCATTCCATCTACTTCTTGTGAACCCTCACCCCAAATCCTTCAAAGCTTACTATCTATCTCTCAAAAGATGGATAGTCTTCAAGCCTCTTTTACCTCTTTCCAAACTCAAACAGAAACTCAACTCTCTCATCTAACCTAAGAGATTGACTCACTCAAATCAACCCAATCCCAATCCCAACCCACCCCTGCCCCGGCTGATCTTTCACCAATTCTAACCAAATTGGATCAACTTCTTACCCAAACTTCTACTCCTACTCCTATTCCTTCACCTACCATCTCAAATCAAACCATTACCACCCTAAACCAAACCATCTCTAACCTTATTTCCCAACTTTCCACCCTCAGGCCTTCACTACCTAACATATCTGTCTCCATCCCTGACTCTATTCTCCGAGTACCCTCCCTTCTTCATACCATTGATGATGAGGTCACCAGACTAAGCCATTACTCAAGGAAAAGGCACAGTGACACTCTTAGAGAGTTCACCAACATCACTGATGCCATCATAAGGCTTAGACCTCTCATCTCCACCTTTACACCTTCCCCATCTTCCCAACCTCATCCTTTCCCGCGCACTGGTGCCCCTGCTAAGCCTACTGCTTTTTCCTCCTCTGCTGATGACAAAAAGAGGGAGAAGTCAAAGAAATCAGTAAGAGAACCTTCCCCTCAAACAATAAGGGCAGTTGTTGATGCATATACAGCTGAGGTTCAGGCTATTCCCCTGAAACAGAAGCTCAAAGAAAATCAGATGTTGAGGGGGAGAATCCAACTGAGGGGGAGCAACCTGGTAAGCCTAAAAGAAGATTAAAGCAAGCAGCTAGAAGGAAGAGTGCAAAGAAATCAAAGCAAGGTGAATCCTGTGCTCCAATTGAACTACCATCTGATGATTCTGATGATGATGATGAAGATGAAATGCCTCTGTCCTCTCTGTTAATCTTAAAGAAGTAGAACCCCTTTACAACAGCTCCAATAGTCCAAGCTTCCTCTCCAGTTCAACCAAGTCAACCAACTCTCAGCAGCACATCAAGGAGAAAAGGAAATAAAATTATGTCTGCTGAGGAGATTGAAGAAGAAGAAAGGAAGGAAGAGCAACTTCCTCAAGAGGATGAAAATATCAGATAGTTAAGTGAACTGGCTACTGCTCTTGGTACAACCATTGAAGAAGTCCTTAAAGCCAAAGAGAGACACCAGAATTTCACTACTACTGAGTATCTTGCTGCTGCAGTTGGTGTTACAGATGATGAGATAAGAGAAATACAGGAAGAAGAAATGATCTTACTATCATCTCAAGCTCCTCAAGAACAACAAGCACCACTGCAAAGTGACCCTTCTATCAAGAAAGCTCTTAAGAGAGGAAAGACTCACAAGGAAGCCATTCAAGCTTTGTTCAACTTCAATTTTGGAGGATTAGCTCAGCATACTGAAAGGCAATTCAAGGAGTTCATAGAAAACAAAAAAACTTGGTCAATAGAAGATGTGCATACATCATCTCAAGGGTTACTCCATACAAAGGTACTGATGAAGGTCCTTATCTCAGAGTAGTGAGAAGAGATGAAACAAAGACATATGAAGATACCTATCTTCAACATTGCAAACTACTCTCCTTCTTTCATGCCAAAATTTGAATACTGGATTCGGATGTCAATCTGCAATAGGGTCTTCACACATGATCAGTTCATTGAACATATCAATCTGATTGAAGATGCTTACAAAAAGAATTCAAAAGCTTTTGTCACCATTGAACAGATCATTGTCAATCCTGACTATCCTTTTCTTCCTGCTTATGAAAGTCTCAACACTACTTTGCCCTCCAATATTGAGCCAGAAATGTATAAGTACATAACTGAGCCAGAAAAAGGGATGTTCTTCAAGAATAGAGCTGGTGATTGGAGATTCCTAAGAGAAGCTGACATAGGAAGAGCGCCAAGAGCTTTAATTTTTCAAGCTGTAAGACTGGCAAGAGGACAGACAGGAAGTCAACACTTTGAAAGTATGATGGAGACTAGAGCTGATGAACTAATCGCCACTATTCCAGTTGAAAGACATCCACACATCAAAGAAGAACCTTGGTGGGAATGAAGACCACACTTCATAACTAGATTAGATGTAATTTCAATTCCTAGAATAGTTCACCTTCTGTACTTAGTTTAACTCATAGTTAGATTACTTTGTACAAACTCTAATGTAAATACTTTGTTCTGTAATCAAGCTTGAAACTTTGATCATGGACTACTTAGCTAAAATACGAGTATAGATGACTCTTAGTAGATAGCTCACATAGTGTAAATATAGAAAATATAAAAAATCCTAAAAACAGAAGAAGGATAGAAAAGATACCACAAAAACAGAACATGGTACTTCATAAATGAAAAGATTCCCAAAAACAGAATATCAGGGAACATACTTTAAAGAGTTACCAAAAACAGATAACTAGGTAACCAAATTTCACTTAAAAGTTTCATCTTTACAAATTCGAGTCAAACTGATTCTTCTTAAACATATAAGGTTTTGTCATCATCAAATAGGGGGAGATTGTTGGGGAGATAGCAATATCAAACCTAAATCAAACCTGTCTATTAAGTAAAATATGATCTGATGTTAACAAAACCATATATTCAGTTTTGGACTTAGATTGATGAAAATCATGTGTTGTTTTTTTATCTTAGACTTAAAGAATCTCTAAGTAAGAAATGTCAGCTGACGTATCATAGTGTCATCTTAACACTAAGTATCAGCCAAAGGACCACCTTCAGAAAGATCAGCTGAGAATAAAAGATCAGTCGAAAAAGCATCAGCTGAGGAAACACATTGGATCAGCTAATGGTTTAAAACCATCAGCTAATGAAGACTTCAAGATCAGCTGAGCAGTCAAGGATCAGCTGACACAATCACATTGATCGGCTGATGCCTCTCATCTGTCAGATAAGGTATTTACTACTTATTCAATCTTTTCTTCATAAGTTGATCATACTCAAATGATTAGCTGAGCCCTTAGGAACAGCTGACAGTTTAGTTTGATCAATTTATTAGCTATACTTTTATTTGTATTATTAGCTTAGCATTTCGATCAGCTGAGCAAATCTAGTCAGCTGAGTCTTTCACATTTATCCTTAGCTGAGGAAAATTACATTTGCAGTTCAGTGTCTGTTAGCTGAGTCCTTATTGTATATCTCAGTTAATAGCTTTTCTATGTAATATTTTCTTTAGTCAAAGGCAGAACATGTGTTGTTCTTATTATGCTTTAGATCTTTCTTTGTAAAAGTACTTAGCACTTTTTGTATCTTCAAAGAAACAAAAAGGATAGATCTTTATCCCCTGGAAAAGGAGAAAGATACTCTTGAAAAGAAGATCTCGAAGATATGATGTTAAGTATGGCTGGCAACTCCATACTTGGTAAAGTCAAATCTTCAAAAAGCATGGTGTTGTTTAAAGCACAAGCATGAAAGGAGAAGTTTACTTTTCCAAGATGTAAAGGTAGTAGTTTAATAATATAATAATAGATAGTGGGTATACTCATTACTAAAAAGTATGTTCACTTTACACAGTTTGTGTATAAAGTTAACTTACTTTTCACCCACTAACTTTATCTATTATAATATTATTAAACCAAGTACCTTTGTCTACTTCTCTCTTCATCAACCTGGACATACTTTGCTTATATATACTCATGCATGGAAACATGCTAAGTATGCGTTGAAAAGCACTGGAATCTCATAAGTTGAGAATTAGAAGAGTTAGCATTTTACTTTCAGTGTAACAAACTTGTTCATGTGTTGAACATCGTAGACATTAGTTGTTTAAGATTAGCATTGTCTATTTGTTAGACAAATCTAGTTGCCACCTTTTATTGAACTTAGATTTTCCGCATCTAATTCATGTAATTCTTGATTAACATCAATAAGAATTATATAAAAGTAAACCGTGTATCTCTTAAATTTTAATTTGCTAAAGTTTGTATTCAACCCCCCTTCTACAAACATTTGTTGTTGTAGTATCCATTCGGGACCAACACTAATAATAAATATCTTATTATTATTTCCCTTTTTCCTGATAATTAATTAACTATAAATTATCTATTTTATACACATTGACTTATTCCTAGTTCATGAGTTGGGTGTGCAGCTGTGTGACCCTTTAGTGACTCATAGTGTCCATGGATGTGATGTCACGTTTATACTATTCCTACACACAATCTATCGATATTGAACCTCCTATTTCAATCATGCAGAAATGTTTAATACATAATCATAAAGTTTAAATCTCAATCCATACAATTTTAATTAAAATACTGAAAAACTAGGTGCTAGATCTCATGTACTTCATTCCAATGGAACTAGCATGTCTCTCATGCTTTTCTATTGCTAGCGTCTTGGTCAACGGATCAACAACGTTACCTTTTATTGGTATCTTGCATATCCTCACATCTCCCCTTCCGATGATCTCTCAGATGATGTGATACTTTCTAAGTACGTGTCTGGTCCGCTGGTGATCTCTTGGTTTTTTCGCTTGTGCCAAAGCTCCCATGTTATCATAGAATATATCAATCGGTCTAGAGATACTGGCAACAACTCTCAGATGCGAGATAAAATTCCTCTGCCAAACTGCTTCCTTTGCCGCAGTGTACTCAGCCTCTGTAGTTGAATCTACTATATTATCTTGCTTCTGGCTTTTCAAAGATACAGATCCACTATTTAGGGTAAAAACAAACCCTTACTGCGACTTAAAGTCATCTCTGTCTTTCTAGAAGCTCGCATTTATGAGACCAGTCACACTGATTTCATCCGTGCTTCCCCCAAAGACCAAGAACATATCCTTTGTCCTTCTCAAACACTTGAGAATGTTCTTGACAGCCACCCAATGGGGTTCACCCGGATTTTGATGATATCTACTCGTAAGGCTTATGGAGTAAGCAACATCGGGCCTAGTACATAACATGCCATACATAATCGATCCTACTGCTTTAGCATAAGGGACCGATTTCATCCTCTTTTGCTCTTCCGGAGAAGTAGGGCATTAAGCCTTGCTCAATGGTATACCAGATCTCATAAGGATGAATCATTTCTTGGAATCTTCCATCTTAAAGCGTTTCAAAACTTTATCTATGTATGTACTTTGACTAAGTCCGATCAACTGCCTAGATCAATCCCTATAGATCTTAATACCAAGTATGTATGCGGCTTCTCCTTGGTCCTTCATATGCAAACATTTACCTAACCAGGAAATTACTCCTTGTAATACTGGTACATCATTTCCAATGATCAGTATGTCACCCACATACAGGACCAGGAAGATTGCTACGCTCCCACTGAACTTCGAGTAAACATAGGACTCGAACTCGCTTTTGATAAAACCAAACTCCTTGTTGCGTTTATCAAAGTGCAAGTTCTGGCTTCTATATGCTTGCTTTAATTCATAAATGGATTTTAGCAAATTGCATTATTTACCTGGATTCTTGGAATCCTCAAAACCATCCGGTTATGCCATATACACATCCTCTGTTAGTTTCCCGTTAAGGAAAGCGGGTTTGACATCCATCTGCCATATCTCATAATTGAAGCATGTAGATATGGCCATCAGAATCCTAATAGACTTTAGCATGGCAACAGGCAAAAAGGTTTCATCATAACCAATACCATGAGTCTGATTATAACCTTTTGCAACGAGCCTAGCTTTAATAGTATGCACATTTCCTTTCATGTCGGTCTTCTTCTTGAAGACCCACTTGCACCCAACAGCTCTAGTGTGTTGTGGCAAGTCTACTAACTACCAAACTTGGTTGTCATACATGGATTGAATATATGCCTTCATGGCATCTAACCAATTGTCACACTCACTACCCGACATAGCATCCCCGTAGGATGTGGGCTCATGAAGATCCCTTTCTTCCTGAGCGATTAGAAATCCCAGATATCTATTCAGCTCAGTCCGAATCCTACTCGACATGCGAAGGTCTTGTGTTTACACTTCTTCCTCAACCATAGACTGGGGTTCGATTCAACAATTCTTTGTTGACTTACGGGTTCCACAAATGGAAGAGGTATACCTTCATCCTCTTCAATTACTTGAAGATCTATTTCTTTTCTAGAAGTTTCTTAAGTTCAGAAACTTATCCTCTAGAAATGTCCCTAACCGAGCGACAAAAAGTTTGTTCTCATCGGGATTATAGAAATAGTACCCTAAGGTTGCCTTTAGATAACCCACGAAGATATACCTGTCCGATTTGGGTTAGAGTTTATCCGAGAACGGTCGTTTAACGAACGCCTCACAACCGCAAATTTTTATGAAAGACAATTAGGACTTTTTCCCCGTCTATAACTCGAACGGTGTCTTTCCTTTCTCCACAGACTTAGTTGGAACTCGGCCAGAACGACATTGGCAGACTAGTTTGACTCATCATAGACCAAACCATGTCAAGAAAGGTTCTATTCGTCCTTTTTGATACACCATTCCACTGTGTCGTATACGGAGGTGTGAGTTGTGAAACAAACTCACATTCCTTTAGATGATCGTCAAACTCTTGACTCAGATATTCACCATCCCGGTCAGACCGAAGCAGCTTTATCTTTTTGTCAAGCTGGTTCTGTACTTCACTCTGAAATTGTTTAAAGATATCAAAACTTTCAGACTTGTGTCTCATAAGATACAAATAACCATACCTACTGAAATCGTCAGTAAAGGTAATGAAGTACCGGTATCCTCCCCTGGCTTCTTGACTGAAAGGACCACATACATCTATGTGCATAATTCCTAGCAGTTCCTTTGATCTTTCATTTAAGTTGTCGAAAGGTTTATTTGTCATCTTGCCAGAAAAACAAGATTCCCAATTGTCAATTGATTCAATATCAAATGACCTTAAACCTCCATCTCCATGAAGTTTCTCTATGCGTTTCTTATTTATATGTCCAAGCCAAAAATGCCAAAGGTAAGTCTGGTTCAAAGTGTCCTTTAACCTCTTACTTATATGATAGATTTCCTTCTCATCTTCTAGATTTATTATGTATACACAATTTTGTGAACTTGCTTTAAAATAGAATAAATCATCTTTAAAGCAAAAAATTATTTTCTCTACCGACAGATAGTTAAAACCACTGTCTATTAATAAATCGTACGAGATTACATTTTTAATCAATCTAGGAACATAAAAGCAATTCTCTAGTTCTGTGATTAATCCTGAAGGTAGCCTGAGACTATAGGTTCCTACAGCTTTAGCACCAATGATGGAGCCTTCGCCTACCCGTAGGTCCATGTCCCCCTTCCTTTGTTTCCTACTTCCCTTGAATCTCTGCAAGTGATTGCAAATATGATGACCACATCCGGTATCGAGTACCCATGAAAATAAAGTAACTAAGCAATCTATCATAAAGATACCTGACTCATCGGTAGAACCAACGTCCAGCTGATCAATGTCGAGTGAGTGCTCACAAATATCCTTGCTACCACAAACTAGGCAACAAACGTCTAGTAGCTCATCAATTCAGTTGTCTTCCTCCATTGACTGAACTACTGTTGCATCAAAGGGGTCCGGGTGCACCTGGTCATCTGTGCACATTAAGAACTCGTGCATCTCAACTACTATTGTATCTGGTTCACCAAACTTGTCCACTTCATCTGCTTGATAGCGGTCAGTTAGGGAACCGACCAAGAGCATCACAAGTTCACGCTCACTGACTTGTGATTCCAGAATCATCAAGCAATCAAAAAGCCTTCTCATGTAAATGAGATGATCACTCAATAACTGGCCTTCTTTCATCCTTTGTGAAAGAATGTCTTTCATGAGCAAAAATCATCCACAGCGCTAGCTGTTCTTGAAGCGCTCCTCAAAGTCCTACACGACCTCAAATACCGACTTATTCTTAAGTTCATCCGAAAACTCAGATTCTGTGGAGAGTATCAGAATTGGTATGACTTCAGATTCATCAGACATATACTTGTAATATGTATCGTACTCTTCATCCAGAGCAGAATAGTCAGGTCGTGCTAGAGTAGGTTTGTCTACTGTGTACAGCCTTCCTCGTGCCCTTAGGATGTTCCTGAAGTGCAACTTCCAAACCATAAAGTTTGGACCTGAAAGCTTCCACTTGCTCATGATGTGGCTAAGAGACTCCTTGGGTGTATAAAATGGTACAACAGATAATATCGACATCTACAGTAAATAGCAAGAAATAAACATTTCAGTAATTTAATTCCTATAAAATATTTTATAACCCTTAAATAAATATATTTTAGAATAGGAATCATATTTCACACGTGCCGGTGCATGGTTTGGGCACGACAACACTGACATCATGCAATTTCTAGTGGGTATAAACTACCGATCGTGTTTAATCAAAAACATGACTCCTATATCTTTGGGACAACGAATGAAACAATAATTCGTACATATTTAGTTCTCCTAAGTGCACTTTGGTCCCGTCACATTAGGGAATCACCAAAATATACCTCACCACCTAAGACGGGGTGAACTCTAGCCCCTCACATCAGGGAATCGCAGAGTCTTTCATCCCTCCCCACATCGGTTGAACCTCAGTATGCACGGTTTGGGCACGACAACACACCAAGGTACCGGTAGCAGGAAAGGTGTACCATAGATGAGTAGCACTACTGGTCTAAGATTTTGAAAGGGTTAATTTTTTTAAAATTCATATTGCAAGTTTTAATCGTGTTACAAAACATGTAAAACTATCACCTTTTTTAAGTAAAAAACTTTTCATCTTAAAAATATCCTTGTGATGGTTTTAATGACGCGCGTGCACTATATAATAATTAATTAAACACAACCACGAAATTAATAGTAAGCCAACACACATAACGCCTCTTGACCATCATTTGTGCTTAATTAAAATTAAGTACCCTTGTGGTCAAACCATAAGTGGATCATAAACAACAAACATGGCATGAACTTGATGCTGATGCTCCCACTAGCTCCAGCATCCATAGCATCCTCTCTTTCCTTGTCTTGATCCTTGTCTTCATTCTTGTCTTGATTGGCTCCAATGTTACATTTACAAATATCAAACTAACCTATTACAATTTTGATAAACTAGTGCCCTATTACATAATAATTCAAAGGCACGCAGGCCTGCTAAAACTAGTACTTTTATAAAATTGAATAGGGGTTGTAAGTGGCACGCAGGTCTCACCACACCAGATAAATAATAAATGTAAACCAACCACAAGCAATAAAGTAAACAACCATAAAATAATTCACTAGGTTTTAGGCGTTTGGCTTAAAAGTAATAAACAACCAATTACGTACTGAAAATTAAATAATAATAATACACGCATTATAAACCATAAAATAATTCACTAGGTTTTAGGCGTTTGGCTTAAAAGTAATAAACAACCAATTACGTACTGAAAATTAAATAATAATAATACACGCATTATAAACCATCATACACATATATTATTCCGGGTAGATTCAAACTTGAACCTTTAACACCAAAACACAAACTAGTTTTGTGTTAATCCCCAACATTTAACCTGGACCTCAAACTAGGCCTAAACTGGGCCTTTGTTGTTAAATATCTCAAACTGGATAAAAACAAAAAATTCCACAAGGTTAAACGTCATTATTATTAAATATATAATAATAAAGCTGGAAACTTGATATTAAAAATTCAGGAACTTTGAACTTTTAAACAAACACAAGTTTCACACACAATTTATACATATATAGATAAGACATGTAAACTATAAACTTTATCCGGTTAAAAGTCAAAACGTTAACCTTTTACCAAAAACCAAAGTTTCTCACATAATAAATGTCTAAATAATAAAAATAGATAATCTGGAAACTTTAATTGGTTAAAAGTAATAAACCTTGACTTTTGACCAAATACCAAGTTTCACGCAGTCAATATATGAACAATATATAAACAATAAACTGGAAAATTTAATGTTAAAAAGATCAAAACTTGATTCTTAAACCAAAAAAAAAGTTTCACACAAATATATAAAATATATATTTAAATAGCAGAACTGGAAAATTAATCAGGTAACAGATCAGAAACTTGATCCTAACCACATTGCAAATTTTCGCACATATATATACATAATATAAAATATGATCAACTTGTTCCCCACCGAGCCTAGAAGAAGGCTATGATACCACTGTAGGGATTTACAGGGTACAATAAAGCACAGCTGAAATAAACTTGCAAATCCCGTTCCCAGGATCCCAACTGGATCAGGTGGGGAAACATGAGCAAATAATCTTACATACAGATATATCATGAATATACATGTCCCGTAACAGTTAGAAACCTAAACGATAGAAAATATACCCTGAAAACTGCTGAAGGGGGATACATAGCTACTGTACCGCTTGAACAGGCTGCTAGACCGCCGTACAAACAATACCGGAGAAGAAATCTCACGTATGTATACGAACCGCCAAAAAGCCGCCGGCTTTTAGGCCATGGCTATCGTTGCTGATCACCCAAACCGCCGCAAGGGGGAGTCTCGGCCGTGGACCTCGATTGCCAAGAGAAAGAGAGCCGCCGAGATGGGGCACCACCGTCGACAACCTCACGCCGCCGCAGGACGCCGCCGAAGACCACCGTTGGTGGTGGTGGTGTTGCCGTCGACCAAGGAGAGCAAGGGAGGAGAGAGATAGAGAGCTTTTGTTGATTTTGGAGGCTAATGATTCATTAAGTTATAACAACAAGCTTAATCCATTTAAATAGCCATTTAAAAGATCAAGGCCCTTGGACCCAAAGCCCGGTCCATTGACCAACAAGTTTGTTCATTTGACAAAAGCTACCCTCTAGTTTAGTTTAATATTAATTAATTAACTATTAATTAATATTATCCAACCAAACTTAATTATTAAATATATAACTAATATTTAATATCCCTTTTCAATAATAAATATCTATTTATTATTTCTCTCTTTCTCCATAATTAATCAACTTATAATTATCTTCTGTATGCACATAATATTGTTTTCTGGTTCAAAAGTTGGGTGTGCAGCTGTGTGACCCTTTAGTGACTCATAGTGTCCATGGATATGATGACACGTGTACACTATCCCTGCACACAATCTATCACTTATACACTGAGATACCAATTAATAATAATAATATAATTAATGTATTTATATTATTTATGTAATGCAATTAATTAGGCCTAATTAAGTATGGACTTAATAAATAATTGTTATTGGGCTTAATTAATGCATGAGCTTTAATTAAAAGGAGATAGGCCTTAATGTAGATTAAGGATAAACTTTAATTTGAATTAAAGGATAAACTTTAATATGAATTAAAGGATAAACTTTAATTTGAATTAAGGATAAACATAATCCTTAATATAGATTAAGGATAAACATTAGGAAGAGATAAACATGAAAGAGTTTATATTTATCTCAAACTCATTTTCTGCTATATATACATTAAGAATTTCGTGACCCTCCCATATAGATATAAAAATATGGTTTTCGATTTTGATCTTAAAATTGGAGGGTTTTGTGTTCTTATTGATCCAAGCAACAAAGGGTTGTTCTTGGTGATTAATTCAAGCATTACAAACGGACTAGCATCCATTGGTGATCAAGGAAGTGTAGTGTGGACTACATTAGAGGTATTCTACTTTGGATACTAGGGTTTCAAGGATACACCACAAATTCTCGAATTACTCCTCTTAATTGTGATTAAAGGTACAAGTTCTTATCTTTTCGTTTGATTGTTTTGTCAATATGTATATCCGGCTATTGGTGATGTTTTCCGCTGCGTTTATATATTTTATTATGTATTATTTTCTTTTATATCACCAACACAATGATGCTTAGCTAGAGCCGCTTTTTGTCTGTGATGAGTACGACATATCATGTGCAAGTGGGAGTCTGAAGGTGTGTGCTCACTCATGCATGTATACTGCCATCACTACTGATGAGGTATGGGCCTATTGGGTCTCACGCCAAGTGAAATTTCCGACTACACTACTTAAACTAAAGCTCATTTGAAATTAGGATTTCTGGTGTGCTTCACGGCCCTTCATGGGTCGTGAAACATTCGTGAAGAGAAACACTACACGAGCCCCTCAAGATCCGGGTAAGAAGTCGTGGGGGTAGCCTTCACGAGGGCGTCACGGTCCGGGAGAGCCCGTGAAGGACGGAGACCAAGTGACGCTTTATTTTTTTGGACCTGTTGGTTGGTCCAATCAATTTACCTCTACATGGCCGACTCTAGTGTCTCTAGAAGCTCCTCTTTGGCTTATTTAACATTATGAACTTGGTCTTGATGAGGACTTTAGCCAAATCTTACATTATACACATATACACACTTAAGACTTACGAAAGGGCTAAGTTGGTGTATTAGAAAAGAGTTCTCTTGGTGGTGTAGTTCCAAAAACTTGAAGCCCTTGTTGGGTGTTTGTAACACTGTACTTTTTAATTAACTTAAAACTGTGTGCGGAAGCTTAATTACTTTAATTACAATATAAATATAAATAAAATACATCATTTGTTCATTTGTCACTACAAATTACACTACAATGTTAATTTACAAAACAGGCTCTTTAACCAAATATCAGTCATCAGAGTGAATGGTATGTCCATATTTCCAGCCATACTTCACCAGATCCTTACAAAAAGGAATCTGCAAAAGATGATAGTGGGGAATTAGCACAAAGCTAAGTGAGGGAAAAGATATCTAAACATATAAACGGCAAACAGCCCAAACACAAAGCTCATAACCCCAAGAGAACCGGCGGTGTTGCAACCACCTACAACCATATGCCGGCCAAAGCAAAGGTTTACCGTTAGCCCTGCTAACATGGACAACAGTACCAGCACCCTTGAGTACAACAAATGCACATCAAAATCAGATACTGTAAATCCCCGAGCAACAGGCCCAGCCACACATCTCATGCTGATCTCCAAAAAAACAAGTACATATATCAAACAAGACATAAAGTCCAATGAGCATAGTTACAATAAGGATATTACATCCCGCATATCCAAAGATATGAATCCACTCACCAAAGCATGAACAACTTAGCACTCAGGAGTCTATATCACTGAGTCTTCTTGTTTCCAGAGAAGATGTAAACACGAGTCAGTATATGTTCCAGAATACAGATTCATAATAAGTAATACACTTATTTATACATCACATGTATACATATATAATACATATAACACACATGTATAATCAAGTTCACATACGGTTTAATTATAAATACCGTATCATCATAATACATGATAAAATCAACTAACTCCATAGCATAGGCAATACATATGTTCATTCCAAATATTATGGTCTCAATTGTTAAAGAAATCCCAAGGTATTCTCCAAAAACCAAATAAGGTTCCATGCGATTTCTTAGTCATGTGGTTTTATGGTCATGTGTCCAAAACCGATTGAAGTGTTAGGGAAAATGTCAAAGTCTCAAATTCCGGATAAGTCATGCGGTTTTATCATAAATCTGGATAAAATTCACAATTCCGTATGTCTAGGCAACTCCATGCGGTATTATACAAATTCCGGATAGCATGCGGAATTCTTCTTAAAATTTGGATAAGTTCATAATTCCATATATGTTAAGGTAATTCATCTAGTTTCTCATGAATCCCGATTAAACATGCGGGTTTAGTCCAATTCCGTATGAGTTCATAATTCCATATGATATAATCCTTATAAAGTAAAGGCACAAGCATCCGGTTTTCAATACATGCGGATTCTATCAATTTCCTTATCACTTCATGCGGATTCTGTTTCAATCCCGGATTAATCCATCCGGATTTCATCTCAATTCAGAATAACTCATTCGGGTTTTATCAATTCCGAATGATTCAAAGTTAAGAATTCTGATTGATTTAAGTTCTTGTTTATTTGATCTAAATTCTTCAATTCTGAGCTAATTGATGTTCAAACGATGCAATCCAAATATCCAGAACTTATAATAACTCATAAATAACATAAATTCATACCAATATCTAACATGTAAACATCCTAAGTTCATAAAATCATAAGCGTCATACGGTTTTCATACAAATTCTATAAAATCGAATTCAAAATATCCTTCAACAACAATTATACTAAACTTATGGATGAGTTGTTTTATGATTCCAACTAATAATCAAAGATGAAGATGAATACTTTCCCTTGTTTTCTTCGGCCAAGAGCACCACAAAGACACACACACACACACTAAATTTGTTTAATTTGCATATAATTGTGTTGTTGGTGGCAATTGAAAAAGGATTAAGTATACACATAAGAGACACCTCATACTCCACTACATAATTTTTATTTTAATTAACATTTTCTAACTAAATTAAATACACATTTAAATAAACACATAATAACAGTTAATTTCACATAATCAAATTAAATCTCAAGATTAACTGATTAATTACCTTGCTAATCTAGGCCAGTAAGGAGGGTGTTACAAATCTCTCCCCCTTAAGAAGATTAGAGCCTAAACTATGGATTAGAGCCTAAACTATGTTTCACTTTACCAAGACCATCGGAATTTGTTTCTTCCTCAACTTGGTTATCTTACGATCAAGTAATTCCACTGGTTCCTCAATAAGATGCTGGTCGAGGACGAGGATTTGCGTACATTTTCTGACGATCTCTAGCAACTTTTAACTTTTCTTAGGCAATAGCTACCTTATCAGCCGTAAGGCCCTGCGAATTGCTTTTCTCCAGCCTCTAACAAACATGTCGGAGATCTACAAGGACGCCCATACAACATCTCATACAGTGGCATACCAATACTAGAGTGATAAGATATGTTGTAAGCAAACTCAACCAATGGCAGATGCGAATCCCATGAACCCCCAAACTCTAACACACATGCCCGAAGCATATCCTCTAATGTCTGAATAGTTCTTTCCGATTGACCATCTGTCTGTGGGTGATAAGCTATACTCAAATTAACTATGGATCCCAACTCTTGTTGCAATCTGTTCCAAAAGTTAGACACAAATCTCGAATCCCGATCTGAGACAATAGAAAGAGGAACTCCATGTCTAGACACTATTTCATCAATATATAACTGTGCTAACTTGCTCAATGATGCAGTTTCAGCAGTAGCTAGAAAATGAGCACTCTTAGTTAACCTGTCAACTATAACCCAAATCATATTGTGCCCTCTCTGAGTTTGTGATAGTTTTGTTACAAATTCCATCGTGATGTGATCCCATTTCCACTCGGGTATTTTTAACTGTTTCAAGTATCCGTACGGTTTCTGATGTTTGGCTTTAACCTGTGGACATATGTGGCATGTCTCAACAGAACGGGCAACATCCATTTTCATAGTTGGCCACCATTAGAGATTTTTCAAATCATGATACATCTTTATACTACCCGGATGTATTGACAATCTTGACTTGTGAGCTTCATTCAGAATTAATTCCCTCAAATTACCAAACTTTGGTACCCAAACATGAGTATGATATACTTTTAAACCACGTGAATCAGTAGTTAATTCATGTTGCCATTTAACCATCAGTTCATCCTTCAAGTTGTCATCCTTCAAAGCTTCAAGCTGAGCAGATAGCATTTGATCCACTAAATATGATTTAATCTCTAGACGCATAAATCTCACAGTATCAGAAGATCCCTTCCGACTAAGTGCATCTGCAATTACGTTAGCTTTATGCGGGTGATACTGAATATCACAATCGTAATCTTTAATCAATTCCAGCCAACGACGTTGTCTCATATTCAATTCCTTCTGAGTGAAAACATACTGTAGACTTTTATGATCAGTGCAAATCATGCACGTAGTTCCATACAGATAATGCCTCGACAATTACAATGCAAAAAATACTGCAGCCAATTCTGAATCATGAGTCGGATATTTCATTTATTAGGTTTCAACTGTCTCGAAGCGTAAGCAATCACTTTACCCCTCTGCATCAGAACACATCCCATCCCGGCATGAGAAGCATCACAGTATACCACAAAATCTTCTGAACCCTCAGGCAAAGAAAGAATAGGAGCTTCACACAAAAGCCGTTTCAAATTCTTAAAAGCATTTTCCTGAGCTGTACCCCAATGAAACTGAACATCCTTTCGGGTCAACCTTGTTAACGGAGTGGCAAGCTTAGAAAAATCCTTGATAAATCGTCGATAGTATCCTGCTAATTCCCGAAAACTTTTTATCTCTGTCGGCGTTTTCGGAGCACTCCAGTTCATCACAGCTTTAGTCTTGACGGATCCACTTTAATACCATCTTTACAAATTACATGTCCTAGAAAACTGAACTTCGCACAACCAAAATTCACATTTCGAGAACTTAGATATAATTTCTTCTCCTTTAATATCTCCAGAACTTGTCTAATATGTTGATCATGTTCATCCTCAGTTTTAGAATACACCAAAATGTCATCAATAAATACAATAACGAATTTGTCTAAGAAAGGTCAACACACCCGATTCATCAGATCCATAAATACTGCAGGAGCATTCGTCAAACCAAACGGCATTACCATAAATTCATAATGACCATACCGAGTACGAAAAGCGGTCTTCGGTATATCCTCTTCTGCTACTCTCACCTTATGGTATCCCGATCTCAAATCAATCTTTGAAAAGTAAGAAGCCCCTTGCAGTTGATCAAATAAATAATCAATTATAGTCAACGGGTACTTGTTCTTGATGGTCCTTTTATTCAGCTCCATGTAATCAATACACATACGCAGAGTTCCATCTTTCTTTTTCACAAACAACACAGGTGCACCCCAAGGCGAAGAACTCGGACTAATAAGCCCTTTGTCTAACAATTCCTGGATCTGAGTCATCATTTCCCGGATTTCTGAAGGAGCTAAACGATACGGAGCTTTCGCAACAGGCGTAGTGCCAGGTATCAGATCAATCTTATACTCTACCTCTCGGACAGATGGCAACCCCGGTAGATCATCTAGGAATACTTCCGGATATTCTAACACAACTTGGACATCGGTGACTAGTCTCTTCTCCTTCTTCGCATCAATAGAATAAGCAAAATAAGACGCACACGCTTTGGCTAAAGATTTTCTAGCCTTCATAAACGAGATGATAGGAAAGGAGGATTGAGCCCTATCCCCGCGAGCCACGACATGCGACCCGTCAGCCAAGGGAATAGTGATAATTTTTTATGGCACTGAATACTAGCTTTGTGATGACTTAACCAATCAATACCTAGTAGTAAGTCAAACCCCGGTATAGGCATAAGCAAGCATTCAACAGGATAACTAGTACCATCAATATATATCTGTACTCCAATCACTGAGGAGGTAACATGCACTAACTTACCATCTGCTATCTCTACTTTTAAGGGTGAAGCAATCACAGTAGCAGGCAGTTTCAGTTTATCACATAAGGATACATATATGAAGGAACTATTTGCACCGGAATCAAATAACACACGAAGAGGTACACAGTTTATCAAAAACATACCCGTAATCACATCGTTGTTTCTAGTGGCCTCAGTAACTGTCATTTTAAAGGCTCTCCCTTCCGCAGAAGGTGGATTCTTTCTCTTCTGGCCTGCAGAAGACGATCCCCCAACATTGACTACCCCTTGCCCTATCCCCGTTGACTTCTGCTTTGAACAAGCTCCAGCTCTATGACCCTCTTCGTAACAATTGCAGCACACGTTTGTTTTAAACCGACAGTCTGACGGTTCATGACCAAATTCACCACAACGCAAACAACGACGAGTCTGCGGTGTGTACGGACCAGTATGACTTGACTTACATGTTCCACACCAAAGCTTACCTTGATTAGACCCCGAACCTTTGGATTTATGATCTCTCTGGTTCTGGTTGTTCTGCCACTTGCCTTTAATCTGATTCCCACTTTGGCTCCCACCAGAATTGTGAGATGATCCTTTCTCTAAGTTCATCTTCTGCCTAGCTTTCACATCACCCTTCGCAGCTCTTGCTATGGTGAATCCCTGAACTATTGATGTTGCCATACGAGTTTTACCATGATATTTAGGCAGCAAGGCTTGCACAAAATGTTGTATTTGAGAAGGTTTATCAGGCACCCACTGCTTTGAAAATCTCGGAGTCTCATTATACTTGGTGATCAATTCATCAACCGTCATTTAATCAGTCTGGGCCAGATCTGTTGGAGTATGCCCACTGTCACACGTACGCCAAATGATCACTACCGATGAAGTATGGGCCTATCGGGTCACACGCCGGGGGTTGATCTTGACAACAACCTAAAAGGGAGGGTGAGAAATGAATAATTAAAGATAGTTGGTAATCAGGAAGGGTTAGCGGCGCTAAACCCTGCTGTCGCTAACTTGGCCGCGTTAGCGGCGCTAACCTTAAGTGGTTAGCGGCGCTACGTTTGGGCGGTTAGCGGCGCTAACTCGCCTGACAGATTACAACTTTATTCCCTCCACCTCCTTGCTCCACCAATGCATGTGTGGTTAATTGGTGTCTTCTAGGTCCGGCCTTGGGTAACTCCAGGGGACTAGAGGCTGATAAATAGACATGCATTCACTCTCTCTAGGGCTCTCTAGTTGTTGAAGGTGTAAAAACACACACATAAGGAAACATTTGGGTTGTTCTTGTGAGTGTGTGAGAGAGAGCCGAGAATAGAGAGTTCCTGGAGTTCTTTAGTGTTGTTGTTCCAGAGATAGTGTCTCCATATGGTGTAGGACACTTGATGGCTCGCTAGTACGAGTGGATCACGGTTTTCCCGGGGTGGACTTCGATAGAGCAAGGAAGGTGCCATAGCTCGGTTCTTGATCTACATCAACTCCAGAGATATCAGGGGTATAAAATCTCTTCTCCCTTTTCTGTTGTAGTTGCATAACTTGGTTGTAGAGTTAGATCCATTGATGGGGTTCACCATGTGGTCTTGTTTATGTTTGAAAATTCGATTTTGACCTTGCATGCTTCCGTTGCGGTATACCACGAACCCCAACAGTGGTATCAGAGCCAGCTCTACACTGGTTTTGCACTAGATGGCCAAGAAAATCCGAAAAATGTGATTTTTGGTTCTGTCCAGTGTTTAGCGGCGCTAACTTTTCAATGTTAGCGGCGCTAAACCTTAGTTAACGGCGCTAAAGTCGGAGTCAACAATCCTCTTTGTTAAACTGACTTGTTTTAATGTCGTCTCGCGATAGCGGCGCTAAACTGAGTTAGCGGCGCTAACTCGTTATAGTTAGCGGCGCTAACCCCTTACTGGCAGAATGCATGGTTTTTGCCTTAAATCAATTTTGTTGGATTTTTGGGCTATTTGTACTTGCTGTAATTGTTCCAGATTTAAGCTGTGTTTAGATTAAAGTTGCCTTATGTCTTGGTTGATGTATTTATATGTGGATTAACATTTAGGCATGAAAATGGTTAATTGCATATACTTACGTTGTGTACATATGACTATGGAATTTTGAATTGTTTAAAATTCCTAATGCATATGTACATAGGATTATTTGTGCCTTGAGTGATTTGATAATCTTAACCAAGACATATAAGATTTGCATGGTTTTATGTGGCACACCATGTGTAGTTTGTGATTTCTTGTATGTGGTTATAGTATGTGTATCCGGTAACATTTTGAGCCTTTGAGACCTATGTGATGTGTTTGGTTGTTTAAATTAATTTGTTCATTCATTTGGTGGTTTGTACCACATAATGGTTTGTAATAATTTAATTTATTCGGTTTGTATATTTTAACGGCTTGCATGCCGATTTCGTATTCTTTGTAATTTGTAGTATTAGCTTAGAATAGAAATTGTGGCTTGCATGCCATTTCCTTTTAAATTTTGTAAATTGTAAAAGGAGAACCGAAGCAACCATCAAGAACCATGAAGGGTGTCTTGGCAAGCTTGGATCCGGAGGTCGATAGGAGACGCAATGGATCGAGTGGGAGGAGCACACATCAAGTCATTCGGTCTAGTCCTTAGATGACTTAGTCTTGCCCGTTGGCTCACGGGCAAGGCTCATAGGATTGGCTCGTTACCGGATTTATATTACATGCGTGGTTGTTATTATTTCGTTTTGTTTCTTGCATGGATGTTTAGGATCTTCGCATGCTAGAAAACTTTTCAAAATAATAAAACCAAAGAGTTTTTAACTTGTTTACAAACTCCGCGCGCCACATAACAAGAATTGGTTAAAATCGTTTTAACCGGAAAAACTAAAACCCGTTTTTCAAAAGTAAATCTCACACCACCCGTAAGATGACACCGCCCGATTCTAGTGAAACAAGATCGGTTTGTCGAGATCTAGCCGAGACCGGTTTTGCGTAACTGTGTGGAAGGCGCGTGTGGCAACTCGCAAGGTCGGTTGTCGAGCTCTAGCCGAGCCGGCCATTAGGCTAGAGTACCACCGTGTATCTTGACGGACGATTTACAATTCCAAGAATTAAAACGCCTTGGTAGTTGTCGAGCTCTAGCCGAGCTATCAAAGTGGATTAATGAGGAATGGTGTGAGAGGGATCAAACATGCCAAATGGGTGCTGCGAGTACCTAGGATCCCGCAAGTGTCTAAGAGTTGTGATCACGGATTGCAATTGGTAAATAGTTTACCTGCCTAAAATAGCTTCATGAAGTGATCCGCGGCAAACCCGTCATGGATTGGGGTATTTTGTAGGTTCTTAGCCCTTGTTAAGATAATTTGGTTTTCTTAAATCAAGTGGGTAATTATCATAATGAGGATTTTATCAATACTTACAAAAACTCGTACTCTTCTTTTAGATGACAAATTTTAACGACACTACATCAAAACTATCATTTCGTTTGTTCCTTGAAAAGGAGAGACTCATAGGAGTGAACTTCGTTGACTGGTATCGTGTGTTAAGGATTGTCCTTCAACACGAGTCAAAGTTGCACGTCCTTGAGGAGCCTCTTCCGGAGCCACCTGCTACCAATGCGAGCTGGGCCACAAGATACGCATGGGAAAAGCGTGTCAGAGATACACAAGATGTTTCTTGTCTCATGTTGTCGACTATGAGCTGTGAGCTGCGAAAGCAACTCAAGCATATGAGTGCGTACGACATGATTAACAAGCTAAAGGACATGTTCCCGCAGCAAGTTAGACAAGAACTTTTTGAGTATGTTAAGGCTTTAGTCGGTTGTAGGATGCAGGAAGGCGGGGATGTAAGTGTTCATGTCCTTATGATGAAGGCGTACATGGACCAAATGGAGAGACTTGGATTTCCCATAGGGAGGGATTTGATGGTAAACTTGGTTCTCCAATCCCTGCCCACGTCTTATGAGAAGTTCGTCATGGAATATCTCAAAGACAATATGGAATGGTCCTTAAGTGAGCTACATGGCATGTTAAAGGCTGCTGAGTTGAACATGGCCAAAGGTAAGCAAATCTCGTCCATACCCGCTAAGGCTACTGGGAATCAAAAATATAAGAAGAAGAAACTGACCTCAAATGGAAAGCTTGGTTTGACTAAGCCTACCATAAATGTGGAAGTTGAGGCAAATGAGATTGTGCCTCAAAATAACGTTCCACTTGGGGTAGTTTGCTACTTTTGTGGGGAAATTGGAAATTGGCGCCGTCACGCCTGCCCTAAGTGCCTGAATGAGCTAAGTATCCTAAAGCGGAAGAACGTTAGCTCCTCTACTTCAGGTACATTCATGGTTATACTCCATTGATCTTCTACTTCAGAGGACTAGGTTTTTGAACGCTAGTCAAAGCACTCACGTTTGTTACAAACATGTTTGTTGCAAAGTGTAGGTGTTTATCCGAAGTAGGCCGATGATGCATGGAGAGCTGGAAGAAGTGAAGAGAAGCTTGTGTGCTTATCTCTTGCTAAAAGGATTGGAAGAGTTGATCTTGTCATTCCTACCAGCTAATTTATTACTTCATTAGATAGATGTTTTACGCCCTGCGTGGCAAGAAGCATTGTATCTTCTATGCTATCGATGACGATGAATATTACTATGAATTATGTTATTGTGGGTTTAGAGTTTTATATCAAAGTTTATTCATGTCGTGGCATAAATAATAAGCTTTTGCTTAAGAAGTAATAATATGATCATTGATTAGTTATCCTTATAAGCATTGGTGATCTAACCATATAAGCAAGATTAACATCACCAAGGTCCTTGTGGATAGGTACTTGGATTCTTTTAGCTTCGAGCTATTAGTTGATGTTGAATCTTACTTATAAAGTTAAATACCTATGACGTCCTTCACTAGTTGATATGGAAGGAATAAAAGTTTGTTGGACTTCGCTTACACTTTTGTGTAAGGTGCAATCAAACAAAGTCATAAGGATGAACTAAGTATAAATTTGTTACCTTTACCTTTGATGGTAGAAGAAAAGGGTACTAGAAAAGTGTTTGAAACCTGAGAGGTATTCAAAGCTCACCCGTAACAAATTCATAACATGTGAAGAGGGCAAAAGGGAAACTAAAATACTCAAGTCTTATGAGATGTTGAGATATAATAGATCCCTTGTTCATCATAAGAATTATGAAAATGTCTCATAATTTAACTCTCCTAGGATACATGTTTTACATGCATCGCCAAGTGGAGAAAAGGAACATACTAGTTATGATTCCATTTGATGGCTTAGACTTAAGTAACCTGACAGATAGGTGTACTTGAGTTGTGACGGGCAATGTTCTTGTTTTATTACAACAAAGATGGTCAAATTAGCAACCATGGAGGTTAGACTAGAAAGATAACTTTGCTTATCTACCTCATGGATTAAAGTTATCTTGTCTACATTTAGTGGGAGATGGATGAACTTTAAAAGATGCTAATACATTTAAATATGTTCTTCTGAGTTTTGGATGTTCTTTTCATAACCTTTTGAGAACTGAGGTGAGTTGCTCGAAAAGGGAAATGAACAACAGAAGCATTCCTGTGGAAGAACGTGTAATTTAAATTATGACCTGATGTTGACACTAGCATTCAATCAGTAATGATTGGAATTTAACATGGCAATGTTGAAGTACTTGGCATTATGATATTACCTCTTCATAAGTCTGGTAATAGTCATCATAAGGCCGGAAATGTATTACATACATGAGGACGATGACTTATTGATAATACATTGCGTATGCATCAATTACCGGAATCTGTAGTGGACCTTGGGTCTACTAAGATAAGGAAAGGTAATGAGATAAGCTATAATCCATGCTGGATTTCAAGGATGAGCTTGGATAATCCAACACCTAGATGAGTCCAAAAGGTGTAAATAGATCTTTTGGATAAAAGATCTGCATGGATTAATTTGTAGATAACTTCAAATACTGACTGGTAGGAATTGGTTTCATGATGATTGACCATGTGGAAGGTATCATATGAAGACATTCGTCCAGTGGATATGTTGAAGTTTACACGGACACTTACGCCGTTTGATGACTGCACGATGCAAAGACCGTATTCCGTAATAGGAATTCAATGAGGAAGTGTTGGTAACACTGTCTGAAGGTGCTTTACATCTAAAAGTATCCATGTAATATCTACAATACATAGAGAAAGACTGCCTTGAACTTCAACAAACATCTAAGTTTCGTGTTGTGAAAATCAAGCGATTGAGTTTTCAGTGACCAACGATGAAACTTGGATAGATGTCAGAGCTAGTGGGAGGGCTGTTGTTATCCTATGTGATATGTCTTGGACATATGCAATAATGGAGATAATATCTTGATCATTTTTGGCTTGAGTCAAGAATTATATGTCCATTGAGGATTTAAAAAGCAATTTATGAAGTACAAGAAATATTAAGATATGTTCTTGTTAATCATAAGATATGAAAGTAATTTATTACTCTGTGTGATAGTTTATGTTTTAGTATAACCTCCAATTCGATTGGGGTTAGTGATCCTACAAATATTGTGTCGTTAGTAAATGTGATTATTAAAGTATCGGTGACTCTATAGAGATCTTTATGAAAACTATGAGAGTACGATGACTTAATCACATGAGATTTGATTTTAAAGTGTCGGTGACTCTATAGAGATCCTTGTGAAAACTATGAGAGTGCGATGACTTTAACACATAAGATTATATTCTTAAAGCATTGGTGACTCTATAGAGATCCTTGTGAAAACTATGAGAGTACAATGGCTTAAGCAAATAAGATTTTGATTTTAGAGCATCAATAACTCTATAGAAATCTTTATGAAAACTATGAGAGTATGATGGCTCATGCACATTAAATTTTAGATCCAAGCGTTGTTTGTCTTATTGGATTCCTTTAAGACAATGCATGAATAACGGCTTGGACAATTGATCATGATCCCATCAACGCACACTTTAGAAGTGGTTGGTTGGAGTTGGGATACGATCATAATCAGAGTACACACGGAGAGCAATGGTGGCGGATCCGTGAACTAAGCTATAGTAGCGGGTTAGTGATTTTATATCAAACTAGGGCCTGCATATACTTGGCTTAAGTTCGTTTTAGTAATATTTTGATATGCTTTTCTTTTGGGGAACGTTAAGCAATATTGTGCTTCTGCTTGTATCGATTATCAAAAGGATTTGGTAATGCGCGTGTAGCGGGTACTCTCAGTAAGCCTTATTGTGTTCCAACTTTGCATGTTTTACCTCTTCCCTGAATGTTTTAACATTCTAAATGTCCACAGTCGGTCATTCTTCATGGGAAGGAAGTCTGAACTAAGACTGAGGGAAGTAATTGGTCATGTGTCCAATGGGGATTGGGGCACGGGGACGCAATTATTCGCCTGTACTTGAAAGTGTTTCAATTGACTGGACGACACACACCTGTTTTTACTTTGTGGTACTTGTCATGAGTAAATCAGGATGATAATATCAGTTCATCCTCAGACTGGAGATACACGTGGCTGCATCACTTTGGTTTGCTTTGCTCTAGTTGTTTTCAAACGCAATCCGTTACTGGTTGTTATAAAGGGAGCAGCTGGGCAAAGCATGATCACTGTGGTGGGCAGTGTGAGTCAAAGGAATTTGTTCCTCTGTTTAGAGAGATATCCCTGGGCCCCTCGATGATTGGTCGCTGACACCAAAATGCACGGCCGTGCTCAAGTGTGCAATGATTAAAGAATCTGATTGCAACTTGTATGTTTTGGTCACCACTAATCTCTATCGGGAAACATAATCGTGAACGAACGGAGAATGACTTTGTACCATGTCTCGTGTTCACATTGGATATCGCGAACAAAAGGATGATTGATCACTTATCGATAGGACCTTTTTCACATGGGTTGCAGATTGGTTTTTGTGATGAAGACAAAACCCATACTGACTTGGGGGCAGGATGTCTTACTAGAGGCCGCTCCTTGTCTGTGATGCATTGGGTACGTAGAGTCATGTGCAAGTGGGAGTCTGTTGGAGTATGCCGACTGTCACACGTACGCCAAATGATCACTACCGATGAAGTATGGGCCTATCGGGTAACACGCCGGGGGTTGATCTTGACAACAACCTAAAAGGGAGGGTGAGAAATGAATAATTAAATATAGTTCGTAATCAGGAAGGGTTAGCGGCGCTAAACCCTGCTGTCGCTAACTTGGCCACGTTAGCGGCGCTAACCTTAAGTGGTTAGCGGCGCTACGTTTGGGCGGTTAGCGGCGCTAACTCGCCTGACAGATTACAACTTTATTCCCTCCACCTCCTTGCTCCACCAATGCATGTGTGGTTAATTGGTGTCTTCTAGGTCCGGCCTTGGGTAACTCCAAGGGACTAGAGGCTGATAAATAGACATGCATTCACTCTCTCTAGGGCTCTCTAGTTGTTGAAGGTGTAAAAACACACACATAAGGAAACATTTGGGTTGTTCTTGTGAGTGTGTGAGAGAGAACCGAGAATAGAGAGTTCCTGGAGTTCTTTAGTGTTGTTGTTCCAGAGATAGTGTCTCCATATGGTGTAGGACACTTGATGGCTCGCTAGTACGAGTGGATCACGGTTTTCCCGGGGTGGACTTCGATAGAGCAAGGAAGGTGCCATAGCTCGGTTCTTGATCTACATCAACTCAAGAGATATCAGGGGTATAAAATCTCTTCTCCCTTTTCTGTTGTAGTTGCATAACTTGGTTGTAGAGTTAGATCCATTGATGGGGTTCACCATGTGGTCTTGTTTATGTTTGAAAATTCGATTTTGACCTTGCATGCTTCCGTTGCGGTATACCACGAACCCCAACAAGATCTAGAAACTCTCACTTCACTTTTGGCATATCAAAGGCATTGCAAAAGTGTTCACAAAATTTATATTGAAATTATTCCCAAGTTACAGAGTTTACCGTTTCTCTTAAAAGATGTGCTGTTAAAGAATCCCACCATGTAGCAGCTTGACATTTTAATTGTCGGGTTGCAAACTTCACCCGTTCGAACCCTTCACAATTACAAGCATCCAATGCCTTAACAGTCTCCTTGAGCCAATTCAGTGTCACATTAGGGTCGGAGCTTCCAGAATACTCCGGTGGTTGGCTATCCATAAAATCTTTGTACTGACATTTCTTCTTATAACTCTCGTGTGGATACCATGGAATAAAGAAATTCTGTTGCGGTGGTTGATGAGGATGTGTCACTGGTGGTATAGTCACAAAGGGTAAAGTTCCAAACGAAGTGCACATAGTACTAAACGGTACTGTAGTGAAAATGGGAGGTGGTATAGGTTGAGTAAACACATTTGATATCGTGGGTATCTGGATTGTTTGGATTTGTTGAGAAGATTGAGTTTGTTGTTGTTGCTGTTCTAGTTGCTGAATTCTGTCTCTTAGAGTCTGCAGTGTATCCTCTAACTAGAGCACATAGTCTTGCTGATCAGATTCACCATTGTGAGAAGTACCAACCCGGTTATACTGTCCATTCACTGCTGTAGAGGACTGATTGTTGTTTCTTGTGGGGGATGCAGGGGTAGTTGTCCGGTTATCGTTGTCAGCCATATTTTGTCTCATACACAACATCTCACCAGTTGCTAGATTTAAATCCGTTAGTATAAACACACTAACTACCCTCACAGCTACACTACTAATTACCCACCTTGCGAATACTGGACTGACCAGAGCCTTGGTTCGAGTATTGCACGAAATCACCAATGCCAATCCTCAAACCAGCGCTCTGATACCAATTTCTAACACTGTACTTTTTAAGTAACTTAAAACTTCGTGCGGAAGCTTAATTACTTTAATTACAATATAAATATAAAGAAAATGCATCATTTGTTCATTTGTCACTACAAAATTACACTACAGTGTTAATTTACAAAACAGGCTCTTTACCAAAATATCAGTCATCAGAGTGAATGGTCTGTCCATATTCCCAGCCATACTTCACCAGAGCCTTACAAAAAGGATTCTGCAAAAGATGATAGTGTGGAATTAGCATAAAGCTAAGTGAGGGAAAATATATCTAAACGTATACAAGGCAAACAGCCCAAACACAAAGCTCATAACCCCAAGAGAACCGCCGGTGTTGCAACTACCTACAACCATATGCCGGCCAAAGCATAGGTTTACCGATAGCCCTGCTAACATGGACAACAGTACCAGCACCCTTGAGTACAACAAATGCACATCAAGATCAGACACTGTAAATCCCCAAGCAAAAGGCCCAGCCGCATCTCCAAACAAACATGTATACATATCAAACAAGACATAAAGTCCAATGAGCATAGTTATAATCAGGATATTAGATCCCGCATATCCAAAGATATGAATCCACTCACAAAAGCCTTAACATCTTAACACTCAGGAGTCTATATCACTTAGTCTTCTCGTTTTCTGAAAAGATGTAAACATGAGTCAGTATATGTTCAAGAATACTGATTCATAATAAGTAATACACTTATTTATACATCACTTGTATACATATATAATACATATAACACACATGTATAATCAAGTTCACATACGGTTTTATTACAAATACCATATCATCATAATCCTTGATAAAACCCACTAAGTCAATAGCATAGGCAATACATATGTTCATTCCAAATGTTATGGTCTCAATTGTTAAAGAAATCCCAAGTTATTCTCCAAAAACCGAATAAGGTTCCATGCGATTTCTTAGTCATGCGGTTTTATGGTCATGTGTCCAAAACCGATTGAAGTGTTAGGGAAAATATTAAAGTCTCAAATTCCGGATAAGTCATGCGGTTTTATCATAAATCCGGATAAAATTCACAATTCCGTATGTCAAGGCTACTCCAAGCGGTATTATACAAATTCCGGATAGCATTCGGAATTCTTCTTAAAATCAGGATAAGTTCACAATTCCATATATGTTAATGTAATTCATCTGGTTTCTCATGAATCCCGATTAAACATGCGGGTTTAGTCCAATTCCGTATGAGTTCATAATTCCATATGATATAATCGTTATAAAGTAAAGGCACAAGCATCCGGTTTTCAATACATGCGGATTCTATCAATTTCCGTATCACTTCATGCAGATTCTGTTTCAATCCCGGATAAATCCATCCGAATTTCATCTCAATTCTGAATAACTCATTCGCTTTTATCAATTCCGAATGATTCAAAGATAAGAATTCCGATTGATTTAAGTTCTTGTTTATTTGATCTAAATTATTCAATTCTGAGCTAATTGATGTTCAATCGATGCAATCAAAATATCCAGAACTTATAATAACTCATAAATAACATAAATTCATACCAATATCTAACATGCAAACATCTTAAGTTCGTAAAATAATAAGCATCATACGGTTTCAAATAAATTCTATAAAACTGAATTCAAAATATCATTCAACAACAATTATACTAACCTTATGGATCAGTTGTTTTATAATTCCAAATAATAATCAAAGTTGAAAATGAATCATTTCCCATGTTTTCTTCGACCGAGAGCACCACAAAGACACTCACACACTCAATTTGTTTAATTTGTATGTAATTGTGTTGTTGGTGGCAATTGAAAAAGGATTAAGTATACACTTAAGAGACACCTCATACTCCACTACTTAATTTTTATATTAATTAACATTTTCTTACTAAATTAAATACACATTTCCGAGTGATGGTCAATTCCGATTAAACCAATTCCGATTGAATTTCCAAATTCCGATCAAAGTCAATTCCGAGTAATTGCGACATTCCGACTAACTCATACATTCCGAGTAATTATATGGATTCCGAGTAAAGGCCAACTGTTAAATTCCGAGTAAAGTCACATACCGACTAAGAGTCGGATTCCGATCAAAAGTGTTAGGACATATCACGGTCTGATTTCATACTTAAATCATGAATTCCGAGTAATGTCCAATTCCGAGTGAATCCAAATCCGACTACATCAAATCCGATTAAAAAGTTAAGGCAACTGTTCTATTCTCTCGGATTCCTATCAATTACGATAGATTTAATCGGATTTCATCAATTCCGATTCATTCGTCCATGAATTCCGACTGATTCATACTTATGAATTCTGGTTCATTCAAAAATCATACTAAAGTTCGATATTTGATCTGATTTTTAGCATGCAACACCATCTAAGTTTCTAGAATTGATTTCTAAACATGTTTGATCATAACTAACATCAATTCTAACATGCATACATCCTAGATTATAAATTCATCATACAAATCATTTCAATCGGAATTCATACATATATATATTCAAAACCAAAATTAACATCAATTAGCATGTTACTTCAGTAATCTAACCTTTTTAGATGAAATTTCACTTCAATGTTAACAGATTGCACAACCAAGATCAACAAATTTGAATTCCTTCTTTTATTTTTCTTTTCTCTCGGCCGAGACTCACAAAACACACACAAGCACTTTTCTATTTTGCATGTAATGAGGAAGAAGGTGGCAACTTGGTGGTGTGTAGGTGTCAAAACCGACACCTCACCATCCACTCACAATTAACACATTTAATTAACAAATATCACTATTTAGTTAACTAAAACAATTAAACCACATAAAACAATAATTACTCAAATTAATTAAGATAAACCAACTTAATTACCTTAATCAAACTAGGCCGGTAAGGAGGGTGTTACAAATCTTCCCCCCTTAAGAAGATTCCGTCCTCAGAATCTGATCGCGCTCAAACAAGGTAGGGTAACGACTCCTCATATCAGCTTCAGTCTCCCAAGTCAAGTATGAACCCAAGCTGTGCTTCAACTTCACCAATACCATTGGTATCTGTTTATTTCTCAACTTCGTTACTTTACGATCCAGCATAAACAGGTTTCTCAATCAGCCTCTTGTTGGAATCTACCCGCAGATCTTGTATTGGCAACACCTGTGTCTGATCCTCTACATTACACTTTCTCAGATAACAAATATTGAATGTATCATGGATACCAGCTAATTCATCAGGAAGATCCAAAACCACAGTCTAAAGATACTTAATATCTTTGATTGTTGGTTTTCAAGTTAAAAGTGCACGTTATGAAACGTTATGAGAAAAAATGAAGAAACTTAAGAAATTAGAAAAGTTGTGGACTCCGACACACCTCCACTGTTATGATCATATCTCACTCATACGAACTTCGATTGAGGTGATTCAAAAGATCATGAAACTCAGAGAGATGCAATTTCAATTTTTTTGTCTACCCTTTAAAATAAAAAATGGTGACACGATTATTTAAGGGATCACGACGCGACACGATGGATCAAACAATATTTCAAAATTTAAAAAAAGGAAGTCATATTCAATAGGACTCTCTACATTACGACCCGACGAATGTCAGATCGTGATACGATCCCCTATTTTGACTTATCTACATATATCTTCATCCAGAACTGTTTTGAGGGTACAACCCGAGTTACCTTCAATACAACTCTAAGAACACCCTAAAATCGATCCAAGGCAGATTGGATGCTTGGAATTGAAGATCAAGGCTTAGAAGTGAAAATTCAAGGCTTTAATCATTTCTTTATCATAGTGTTTTGTTCATGCTGAATTTTTCACATTTTTGAACAAGAAAGTAGATTTTGCAATCCATTACTTGCGGGTTACTTTTGTTAGTTGTTATTAGAGTTTTCCAAACTATAGTAGATATTTTACACATAACGACTCTTTCAAACTCAACTCCTGGAAAAGCTTTGTATAAAATGAGTTTGGCTTCACAATTTTTCTTAAGTTGAGTTTTGTTATCCAATGTAAGTTTTGTGTCGTCATTTTGTTTAAATCACCATTTTCTATGATATCTCAAAGATCATAATCTTTGGCATTTACATGTGTTTTAAAACGTTGTTTCCAACAACAAAACCCCTCAGATTCAAGTAATGGTGGTCCAGATATAGAATAACTTTCTATATAGTTTCCTTGAGCCATGGGTTAACTCAAAATTTGTGACATCAGTAACCAAATCCTGTTAGTTATTTAAACCGTATCTTTCGAAACCCTAATTTCGTTACTCGTACACATTGAATTAAATTCTAACAACCTTAGAATACTAGTTTAGTATTAGAATAATTATAACAATAGGTTTAGTTAGATTGCTTTATAGTGTTTAAGTTAGAATTACATTTAGTTAATTACACTAGATTGCCACAATTCACCAATTTATAATAGATGAAAAAAATATATATAATATTACTATTATTTTTGGAATATATATATATATATATATATATATATATATATATATATATATATATATATAATAAGTTAGAATTTAATTTTTAAATAAATATTTGATTTAGAGATAAATATTATCTAGTTTCCTAATTAAAAAGATTAACCTTATCCCTATTTAAACTAAATAACTTAACCCTAGCCCCCATCCCCTGTTTTGGCCTTCTTCATATCGTCGACGTCACCCCTCCCTCTCCCTATTGTCGACATCCATCTAAGAAGAAGAACACAAGTTCAAGTTTCAAGCTTTGGGATTTGATATTTGGAAGTCAAGGTAAAGTTTCAATCTTTCTCATTCTTATGTCTCTCTATCCATTCTACTTTTGAGTCCTTGAAAATATGGTGAAATCATAGTAGTTGTGTCAAAAATGTTTTGTTATAAAAGATACATGAGTTTTGAAAGCAAAATCAATGCCCTTGATCATAAATGTCAAAGTTATGATCACTGATTTCTGACCAGTGGGTAGATCCGAGTTTGGACAGTCATTTCGGAGCCTATACATGGAATTTTTATTCGAAATTTTGGTTCAGAACGTAGGGCTTTTAGTCTAATTTCTTCACATATACGATTTGTAATTTTTTCAGGTAATTTTCTCGGTCAAAATAATTTTACCGTAGAGGTGCGCAGAACTTCCAACATGTCAGGCAGATTTAGGGTCAAAGTTTTGTTTTAAAATTCCTTTTATAAGTATGTATTTTCAATCAAAAATTTTACACCAGAATATTTGATGAGTTTAGGATTTTCTGTAAAATTTTCATAATTTTTAGAATTGGTTTATTATTTTTATAAAATTTATACTTTCTGGTACGCATCAGCAGTTAACTTTCTGTCCGTAGTGATTTCTCATATTTATTAAAAATAGTTAACTTCGATGAATAATTCTAGATAAATTATTTAAATTAATATAGACACCCGAAATTCTGTGGTAAAATATTGGGAATTTAATTCTAACCTTTAGTATATTCTAAAAATTTTCATAGTCGGCTTATCAAAACAGTAACTATGGAATTGGAGGCATTAGGGTTTTGTAGCAACTACACAAGTCTTACGACTACACTAGGGTGATCAAATGTCTATACACATGACTTATAATACTTATATCTATTGTAGATCCCGTGCTAGACCATTTGCAAAGCTAAGTGTTTGTGAAGGAACAAAGGTGAGTTTTGTAGCCCCTTTTTCTTATATATTTTTGGGGGAAAATGACACTCCATACATGTTTAAATTGTTTTCACGCCGTGTTAAACTTATTTGCTATTGGGGAGACACATTGTTTGCATGCTATCCAACTATGGGTTATCGAACTCTAGTTGAAGACAATTGAATGTTATCCAACTATGGGCTGTGAATCCTAGTTGAAAACTATTGATATGCTATGACAACATTGACCCAACTTATGTTCCCGGCCGGCTATAGTATGTTGGAGGACAACACATTTGAACCTTTGGGGTTCGGTTTTACATGCTATACATCAATTGCTATCGAGCTGAGATGTTCGGGTATCTACTATGTTACTTATACAAGTGATATGTTATCATTGTTGCAATTGGCTCAACTCAATGCTATGTATGTTAATCTAGTATTTTATTTAAAACCTGCGAACACACCGACCTTTGTGTTGACGTTTTAGAGTGTTCATTTTCAGGTAACGCTAATAATATAACCTAAGGAAGACTAGAAGATTCTAGGTGGACCTTAGCATGAATCAACGTTCTCAAGTCTTTAAGACATTTATCTTTTATTATTATTATTTTATACATGGATTATATCGGTTTTCGGGCTTGCATACCCTATATCACCTACCCCGGGTTGTGAGATTTACATTCGCGTAATTTCTATTTCTACTTTTGACTTTGATGTCATGAATACCGACCTTGCACGGCACAAGTCCCCTCTTGTGTCGGGGAACGTCGTGACACGTTGAATTAATTGCATTTTAGTGATTTCTCTATTTTCATATCAATGTGTTATGACGATCATCTATTGGAGTATACCCACTGACGCACGTACGCCATTAGGATCACTGCCAATATAGTATGGGCCTATTGGGTTTTTGTCTTAGTCCGCGACGCGGAAACTAGCGGGACAGTATTCTGCTTTTTCTTCGATGTATTTACGCGGCAAGGACCTTTTTGGTGGTACGCGACGCGGAAGTTGCGTGGACGTAATCAATTTTTAAACTATTTTAAAATAAAATTATTTTTGGGTTTTTGGCACTAAATTTTGGTTTCTGGAATTTTTTTCCAGAAATTAAAATTTGTTTTTTTGAAGTTGCCTTGTATAATGGTTGGTGTATTTATATGTATATTATTATTTTGGCATGAAAATGGTAATTGCATATACTTACATTATGTATTTATGAATATGTTTCATCAAAAATGGTTTGGTGTTACCAATGCGTAAGTACATGGGATATTTAGTGCCTTGGGTGTTTTTGAAAAATCTTAACCATTATACATAAGTTTACATTGTTTTGTGTGGCACACCATGTTGTTGTTCATTAGTGAACTTGTTTGTTGTTCTTGTGGTATTGGTAACCATTTATATGCCCTAGACCTTGTGGATGTTTGGTTGTATTTTAATTATTCATTCATTTGGTGACTTTATTTCACATGGTTTGTAATAATTAAATTTATTTATTTGGTATGTAATTTTGTATTTGTGGCTTACATGTCATTTAAATATTGCATATTATGTTATTGTACTAGAAGTTAGGAATTGTGGCTTGCATGCCATTTATTTCTTTTTCTATGTAATTGTAATATGCAGCAACCATCGGGAATCAATGGAGTAACATCTTGGCGAACACAAATCCGGGAGGCCTGATATTGGCAGAATTATACATAAAATATATATCTGATATCTACCAATATCTGTTTCAAATAAATAAAATATAGCCAAAATGAGCTTTAAATACTTTCTTATTTTATTCAAGGCTATTTCAGGTAGATAATACGGAAAAATGGATAACACGCGTCAAAACGAGAAAATACCGCTCAAAAGACGAAGATTTTATGAATGCTGCAATTACGCGCCGCGTACCCTATCTTCTTCCGCTACGTGGACCCAACGAATTCTGTTACAACAGAGTGCAAGCTGTCATCGAATCTTGTCAGGGAATCTTGTCAGGCATATTTCCGCGCCGCGTAAATAGATCATTACGCGGCGCGGAAATCAATTTTCACGCCTATAAATAGCAAGCCATGCCCCATTCGACAAAGACACGTAACACACACCATATACACCTAACACTCACATTCCAGACTGAAACACACTTCCACACACCACTCCGGGTGAGTTCAGGTGACTCCAGGGGGCCTTCGGGCTGCTCTGGAGGTTTCCTCGCCTCTTATGCATGTAAATACGTAGTTTGTAGTGTAGATTTGTAGTTTTCGTAGCTGTAGTTGTTTTTCCAAGTTCCAGCAAGTTTGTACGAGTCAGGATGCTGTCCAGATGTATTTCTACCTTGTATAATACGAACTGGTATTCTCTTTCCTTTATTTTTGCTTCGTTACAATGAATCCGAATTGATAACGATGGATAAACTTCTTTTGATGGATTATGTATTTGGTGGTTTATTTCAAAGTTTATCCATGTTGTGGCATTTTTTATGAGCGTTTGCTTATAAAGTAATAGAATGATCATGAATGATTTGTACATGTTGCTCTTATTACTAAAGTCAATTTAACCATGTAAAGACTTGCATCACCAAGCTCCATGTGGTTAGGAACTTGGATCTCTTGATCTAGGATCAATTGTTGATTGTAAATCTTATTTATTAGGCTAGAATGACTCAAACGTCCTTCACTTATGTATGTGAGAGGAATGAAGGCTTGTTGGATTTCGTTCACACTTTTGTGTGTAGACCGTTCAAGCAAAACCTAAGGAGTAACATTGGATACTTTGTTACCTTACCAATAAAGGTAAAAGGATGAATATGTGTAATTTGTTAGATACTCGTCTGAAGCCTTGAGATGTGTTCAAGACACATCCGCGACAAAGTACATGACTAAGAGGGCAAAAGACTATAATACTCAAATCTAATAGAGATGTTGAGGATGTAGTTCTGAGTAATGTGACCATCATGAGAATTATGGTTTTGTCTCATAATTCAATCCTCCTAGGACATATTGTTATATGGGTCGCCAAGCGGAGGAACTGGACATTCTAGTTATGGTCCGATTATGATGGGTTTACCCAAAGTACCCTATTGTTTGGGTAGTACTTTGAGAGTGGTGGGAAATGTTCCAAAAGTCATACCAACAAAAATGGTTAAGTACGCACCTTAGATGATGATACTAGAAAGTTTGTCTTTGCTAGTCCATCACAAAGTCCGAATTTCTCAACTTGCGTTTAGGGTGAGTTGGAGGAACCCGGAATCTAGAGGTGCTACTCCATTAGGTATTTTGTTGTGGCCAAGGGATATTTGAACAAGAAGTATATTGTTCAGAGAGAAAAGGTTTCATATATCCGCGGGTGCTAGTGGGAGTAAAGTTTACCTTGAATGGAAAAACCTGATGTTGGCACTAGCAATCATTTGTGATTGAAACTCAGCATGGCTATGCTGGAGAACCTGACATTAAATCATAACCTCTTTAAATTTGGTAATAGTTGTCATCAGGCCGGAAAGATATAGTTTTATATTTGAAGGAGACGACTTAATGATGTTTACATCAAATTACCAAAACCAGAGTGGGCCTAGAGTTTGCTAGATGGAAAGAGGCGATGAAAATGAGATGCGATCCATGAGGGATATCTAAGTATTGGACTTGGTAGACCCAACCCTTGGGTTGAAACTTGAAGGGTAAAAATGGTTCTTTGTAGAAAGAGACCAACATGGATAAGTTTACGACTTTGAATACCGACTGATAGGAAAAGATCTATGATTGACCATGTGGAAGGTATCATATGAAGATTTTCTCTCAATGGTTATGTCGAATACTGAGTTCGTAGACAACTTCGAATACCGACTAGTAGGAGATAGTTTTACGATGATTGACCATGAGGAGGGTATCATCTAGAAATTCTCTACCAGTGGTTATGTTGAAGTAAACTCAGATACTTGTGATTTTAGTGCCTTTTCATGGCTACGAGAACTTAATGCAAAGACCACATTCCTTAGTAGGAATTCTCCGAGGAAGTGCTCATAACACTATCCGATGGTCTAATACATTAAGTGTATCCTTGTAAAGTCTTCAAGCAAAAGAAGTCCCATGGTGGACTTAAATAAGCATCTCCAGGTTATAATCTTTGTTTTGATATGAAAATCAATTGTTTGAGTTTTCAATAAGCAAGGAAGAAATGTGAATGAATGTCAGGGGTAGTGGGAGCATTGTTATAATTGTATATTTACAACGTAATAGAGATAATGTCCTTACCTTGTATTTTTCAAAACATAAAGTAAGGAATTATGCATTCATCACGACTATAGAATATACAAAACCTGGTTAGTGCATCAAGAAATATTTAGATATGTTCTTGGTACTCTATTATAAAAGAAACAAGAGTAAATTGTTACTCTAGTGTTAGCTTCTGAATATAATGGCATAACTGCCGATCTCAATTGGAGTTCATGATCCTACAAAATATGGTGTTGTTGATCAAAATAATTCTTGAAGCATCACTGAACCTGTTGGGATCTTCTAAGACAATGAGGGTAGGATGGCTTTAGTATAAGAACCAAAGTCTAGAGTATCATTTACCTTATTGGGTTCTTCTGACACAATGAAGGTACGATGACTTGAAAGAAGCGCCATGGTCTCACCAACAAATACTTTATGAGTGATTGGTTGAGGTAGAGACATGGTCGCTAGCAGAGTTAACACGGATGGCTTTATGGCGGATCCGTTAACTAAGCTGTTGTCACAAACTAGTGATGTTTACCATACTAAGCCTAGATGAACAAGGCTTGAGTTTGTTTTAGTTATATGTTTGGTATATATTATCTTGGGGAACATTAAGCAGTATTGTACTTCATACTATATTGATTATTAAATGTGATTTATTAATACGCCGAGGACGGATATTTTATGAATCCTTACTGTGTTCCATCTTAGCATGTTTAACACTTCCCAGAATGCTATTTTCATTCTAAATGTCCACAGTCGGTCATTCTTCACGGGGAGAAAGTTTGAGATAAGGCTGAGGGAAGTGGATGGTCACTATCTAATATTGGATTAGATAAAAGAGACGCAACACTTCGCCTGTGCTTGCAATGGTCAAGTGACTGGACGACAACTTACTTTATGGTTTCTGTCACGAGTAAGTGAGGATGATAATATCATTTTGTCCTTAGACTGGAGATACATGTGTTCCAAAGCATGGATCTGCTTTGCTTTGATTGCTTTCAAACGCAGTTCGTAACTGGCTGTTATAAAGGGAGCTTTTAGGTAAAGTAAGGTGTATGTGGTGGAGGAATGTAGTCAAAGGGATTCGTTCCTCTAGTTTTAGAGAGATATCCTTGGGCCCCTCGATGATTGAGCGCTGACGTAAAATGCATGGCCATACTCAAGTTGCGATGAAATTTGTCCGATTGCAACTAGATTTTGGGTTACCATCAATCGAGATCGAGAAACATAATCTTGAACGATCTGGAGAATGACATTTAACCATGCCTCGTGTTCACATGGATATCGCGAACAAAGGGATGAATGATCACTAATCTATTTGGTTTTTGTTCTTCATGACAAAACCCAATCTGGTTGGGGGCAGAGATACCTTAATAGAGGCAGCTCTGTGTTAGTGGTTTATGGGTACGGTGTGTCATGTGCAAGTGGGAGTCTGTTGGAGTATGCCCACTGAAGCACGTACGCCATTAGGATCACAACCAATATAGTATGGGCCTATTGGGTCACACGCCGGGGATCAATCCTGACAGCAATGAAAGATGAGGGACTAAAAGTGTCAAAGTGGAGAAGTTGGTGTGCAAGAAGATTACTCGACGCGGCGTCTGTTAGGCTATGTGACGCAGTGGCTCCGCGGCGCGGAACCTTACGGGCAGGCGGCGCGGAAGCCGTCTGACAGCATGCAATATTTGTGTCCACCTCCCCTTTTGGCCAATGCATGGCCTTGCTTTTCTTGGCCGTCCTTGGGGAGGTTAAAGAGTCTTTTTGGCTCAATTTCGACAATAAAGAACTCGGATTTCTCTCTCTCTCTCTCTCTCTCTCTCTTTCTCTCTCTAAGAACCCTTTTCACCTACATGGCATTTTAACCTTTAAGCTTCAAATTTTGAGTGCATGTGAGGTTTGATTCCAGATTTGAGAGAGTGTTGCTGTCCTTGTGGTGAATTCAAGGCTTTGAAATTCATCCAAGCATGCTAGTACATGTGGATTGAGCAAACCCGAGGTGGACATGCAATAGAGAGGAGCTCGGTTGCTTCTTCGTCATCACCACCTGTTTCTACAGGTTTCTGGAGCTAAGGAGAAAGGTATAACTTTCTTTATCTTCCTTTTCATGTTGCAAATATTAGTTATAGAGTTTGGTCCTCTTTTGGGTTTTATGCATTGCATGTTTGTACCATGGCATTGCATGCTTCCCCTGTGTTCCTGATAACTCAACATCATCTCCGTCACACTTCGCGTTTCCGCTTTGGTTAGGTGTGACAGATTGGTATCCGAGCCATTGGTTATAGAGAATTAGGAGGATTGAAAGATAAAAAGACCGATTGCCCAGGGATTTTTATCTAGTTATCAAGTTCAAAAACTAAGACTTAAAACAGATTATAAAACACACCTTTTCTTATATAAACTACGGAAGCTTTTACAGATGGGATGATTTTGACGGAGAAATGTGTATACTTCGATGATCCTCAAATAACAAGATATATGTATATATGTAAGCACACACTAAGAGAATATGCCATGGCATATTCGGGCATTATTGGAGATCTTACAGCTGCCCTCGAATAATTGAACATAGTACAATAATTAAACAATATGGCCGACAAGAGTGAATTATATGCGGGCCCTACGTGCACCAATAAGATCAACTCTTGGTGTTTTCAGATCGAGAGTAAAGTCATCCCATCCCGGGTCCACTATAATTTCTTCATTATCGTCATTGCTTGCGTCATTTTCTAGAACCATTCCATGGATTGGATGATATTTGTATTGGGCTTGTTTAGATGTTATTTCGGCCCAATCTTTGTGCGAGTGCTTCAAGCTCAACTAGTATTCTTCGCGCTTCTTTGTTTTGGATTCGTACATCTTCTCGTTGGTCAGCCCAGTGGTTATCTTTTGTGGCTTTTCCAAAATATATCTGGGCTTTGTGCTGGATGACGGTATGCAGATTTCTGACTGTTTTAACGGCTTCTTTTGCTGCTGCAAGCTCAATGTTTTGGGCGGTTGCTGAGTATGCACTGGACTCATCCATCCTGATTGGTGGTTGGTTTGCTTTAAGTTGGTAGTGTCGATATAGTGCTCCTGGATCATCTTGGCTGATAATAGTCTTTGTGAAGATTCTTGGTAGAGGTTGGAAATCCTCATGAGTTCTTCTGAGATAGTCTTCGTATTCTGAGGACATATAATATGGGATTGCAATGCGAGTTCCACTGAGCTTAGAGCTGCTTGATTCAGTTCCTTCATATCCTCTGTGCATTCTGAAACACAAACATTAACAATTTTTGAAAGTGAGTCTGCAAGAATGTTATGTTTACCATCTATATGCTCGATATTAATCTTGACTCCTGTTCCTGTTAATGCATCTGTGAATTTTGCCTACCTAACCCTTGATGACTTGTTGCTATTAGTTTTGTTATGAAAACTAATAATTGCTTGGCAATCTGTTCTTAGGGTTATTTATTGTTTGTCAAGATAATATATTTTGAGTTTTTCTAAAGTATTGAGGCAAGCATAAATTTCAGCGTCAATTGTTGATTGAGCTGTACCAAACTTTCCGCTTGCGTATGCGCATACTTTTTCTGAGCTTCTTGGATCGTTTATCTTTTTTTTCCATTTGACAACCCCTCCCCGTCCTTCCATGCATCCATCTGTTTCTAAAACGATATAAGCATTTTCTGGGGGAATTTCCAAATCTGGTATGTTTTGGACCTTGGCCTTGATTAATTCGTAATCGGAGGCCTTGAGTATTTTATCACCATGTGCTTGGGTCTTCTCATACAGTGGTCTGAGAAGAATCCCCATTTTTGGGATGTGCTGTCTTGCGTTATTCAAGATTCTTAAGAAGGATCTTAAACCTTTCTTCGTTTTCAACTCCTTTTCATCAAAATTTACAATCCTTTTGATGACATGCGGTTGTAGCCTTATGGTTCCTTCTCCTATGACAGCTCAGAGAAAGTCTATTTGTGGGACTGCTATCTTCATTGTTGTTTGTGACAGGACCAGACCATTTTCTTCACAGATTCTTAGCATCTCCTTTAAGTGTCTTGAATGGTCTTGTTCGCTATTGGAGAATACAAGTATATCATCTATGTATACTGCAATGAACTGCTCAGTCCCTTTGAAGCATTTGTCCATTTTTCTTTGGAAGATGGCGGGGGCATTCTTCAATCCGAAGGGCATCACTAGCCATTCATATAATCCTCCTGGGACTAAGAATGCAGTCCAAGGGATTGATTCTTCCTCCATGGCTACTTGATGGAATCAAGACTTGAGGTCGAATTTGGAAAATATTTTTGCATTTCCAATTCTTCTGATGATTGTGTTTATTCCTGGAAGTGAGTATTGATCTTTGTAGGTGTTATCATTTAGTGTTTTGTAGTTAAACACCATCCTTTCTTTCCCTTTTACTTCCATGCCTGTCTTTGGATCCATCGTTGTTCCTGAGTTGACAATCATAGCCATCGTTCGATGCCTACTTTTACTTGGTCTGATAGCACCAGTTTTTAGTAAAGTATCGATATGTCTTTTGAAGGAGTCCTCCATTGCTGGTGTTACATGCTTTAGAGGTTTGTCTCCGATGGTTATGTCAGGATTGATGATTTCTAACTTGCAGAGTTCTCCATTTTTCTTCCAATGCTTCATGGGTTCTCCACCAATATATCCTTGGGCTTTTAGCCTTTCGATAATTGCTTTGAATTTTTCTTTAAATGAAGTCCCATTTATTGTGTTAAGATAAATGGCTTCATTAATTTCGAAGTACTCTTCTTCATCAAGTTCAAGTTCCTCAATAGCCATTTGGGCTATCTCTGTTTGCTCCGTTGTCTTGATTTTTGTGACCTTTTTGTATATTGTAATTTCATAACCCTCAATCCTTATTCCTCCTTTCATTGCTCTTATGAAGTTTCTTCTAATGAGAATTTCAATGCCGTCACTAATGTCCATGTCGAACGCATATATTAGTGGCATGTTGAACTTCTTTCATTCTAATATATGCGTTCGACATGGACATTAGTGACGGCATTGAAATTCTCATTAGAAGAAACTTCATAAGAGCAATGAAAGGAGGAATAAGGATTGAGGGTTATGAAATTACAATATACAAAAAGGTCACAAAAATCAAGACAACGGAGCAAATAGAGATAGCCCAAATGGCTATTGAGGAACTTGAACTTGATGAAGAAGAGTACTTCGAAATAAATGAAGCCATTTATCTTAACACAATAAATGGGACTTCATTTAAAGAAAAATTCAAAGCAATTATCGAAAGGCTAAAAGCCCAAGGATATATTGGTGGAGAACCCATGAAGCATTGGAAGAAAAATGGAGAACTCTGCAAGTTAGAAATCATCAATCCTGACATAACCATCGGAGACAAACCTCTAAAGCATGTAACACCAGCAATGGAGGACTCCTTCAAAAGACATATCCATACTTTACTAAAAACTGGTGCTATCAGACCAAGTAAAAGTAGGCATCGAACGATGGCTATGATTGTCAACTCAGGAACAACGATGGATCCAAAGACAGGCATGGAAGTAAAAGGGAAAGAAAGGATGGTGTTTAACTACAAAACACTAAATGATAACACCTACAAAGATCAATACTCACTTCCAGGAATAAACACGATCATCAGAAGAATTGGAAATGCAAAAATATTTTCCAAATTCGACCTCAAGTCTGGATTCCATCAAGTAGCCATGGAGGAAGAATCAATCCCTTGGACTGCATTCTTAGTCCCAGGAGGATTGTATGAATGGCTAGTGATGCCCTTCGGATTGAAGAATGCCCCCGCCATCTTCCAAAGAAAAATGGACAAATGCTTCAAAGGTATAACACGCTACCTATTTGAGTCTGGAAAGGGAGTAGAGATAGGAGAGTTCATTTTGGTTGTTGGAGCTCTTACTCTCTTTTTCTCTCTAACACATACACATACTCTTTGGTGCTACTAAGGCCAAGAGAGGATTGATCAAGAGAGATTTCTAGATGATTGGTCTCGATAGGTAGCTGTCCTGGAGTGCTTTTCATAGTGAAGAAGCACGAAGGCTCGCTAGCTCGTGTGGTTGAACGTGTTCCTGGGGTACTACCCATTAGTCGATCCGCGTTACTCTCTTGGAGCTTCACCATCACGAGACAACAAGTTTTCTGGAGCTTAGGAGAAAGGTATAACACCTCTTTCCTTTAGAAGTTGCATTTTTATACATAGAGTTTGGTCCATGTTTGGGATTTCGGTTTTATGCTTTGATTGGTTGTACTTTGGGCTGTTTTTGTTGTACATTCGCTTTCGCTGCGTGCCCACAAGATCCCAACAATTCTCCCCCCCATCCTACAATTCTTAACATAATCCCCAAAACGATTGCAGGTCGTTCAGTGTCGACACGGCATGTGCTGAAGATGATGATACTTGCAAGTAGTGCAATTGGTGTTGTACCTGAATACTCTTTTTTTACTAGATTTGCTGCGACAATCCCGGCTGCCACCTTGGGTCGCTTGTTGTAGTTTCTAGGGTTCCCTTGCTTACCAGTTTCTCCTTCGTCCTTCCTCTTATCTGCACTCTTGGTCAAGGTGCCGTTCTTAACCATTTATTCTGTTAGCACCCCTGCTTTCAGTATGGCACTCTCAATCATCGGCGGTTAAGTCGCCTTAACCATCGCTCGGATTTGAGGTGCAAGCCCTGTGATGTACCGCTCGATTCGTTTGGATTCCGATGTAACCAATCGTGGTACCAGTTTAGCTAGCTCATGAAATCGATCAGTGTAGGCAGCGTGGTTTGCACCTACCATCTTATGATTACATAACTCATCATCCAGTTTCTGGAGCTCAGTACTGGAACAGATTCCTCTTCCATTAGTGCTTTAAACTAATCCGAATTCATACCCACAGCAGCTGGTCATCCCCTAGCTTGAATATGGGTGTTCCATCATGTCAAAGCTTTGTTAACCAAGGATCATGCGGCGTACATCACCTTCTCATGCTCCATACAATTGCTGATTTGCATGACGGAGTCCATCTTTTCAACCCATCTGGTAAAGGCCAAAGCACCCCCTTTACCATCGAATTCTCTTGGATTACAAGCCAAAAACTCAATGTATGAGCAACCAGTACCCCTGTTGTTGTTTCCCCCGTTCTGGTACTCATTGTCATTACCACCACCTCCGTGGTTGTTATTGCTTCCATCTCCGTTATTATTGTTGTGCTGATTCATGTTTTTACTGACTTGAGTCACAATTGTAGGAATTAGCGTTTGTAGCTGCTGGGCTATCATTGGAGCAATGTCAGGGTTCGCGGCTTTGTTTCCTCCTGCAACGTTTCCGCGACCCCGACCACGTCCATTTAGACGGTTTGACCTTCTTGGCAGCATGTTCTATACGAAAGGTAAGTTGATGGGTTACATAAACATCAGGTGTTGGCTAACATCGTCGACAGTATAAGTATATAATGTTTTGTAGGGTGAAGATAGTGTTGATATATCACATGCTTTCCTGAATTCCTAACCTGTAACTTGTTTCACCGAATGTTTCGTACTACCTTATGTGTCCTTGTTATAGGCATGTGTGCATGGCGTTGGCCAGACGCTTTGCATCCAGGCTTATCCCAACTTCTCACAAGATATCACCAACCATGTTGTTCCACTTGCACGAGGCACTACCTTATCCTATCGGTCCAGATTTTTATGAATATGTTACTGTGCATGATGCTAAAATACATAGTCCTTCGAATAGTTAATCCTACTCTAAGGCAACATTCAAACAAGAACATGCAATAAAGCTAGATTAAAAATTCTGAGTCTATATATTTTGCTCATGCATAGTGAATGTGAATATTCATTCAATCCTTCCTTTTTCCTAAAATTACCTCTAACACAAGCATCAGCAAAAACAAGTAGTCACATAAGGTTTTCACTTGTAATAGTTTGTCGTAATGTTGTATTTCAAAGCAATAGTTGGTATGATTACTACGCTCAGAGGTAAAAGTAGTGTACACAAAATTTCTTTGAAATCTAGTCTTTTCATAGAGCATGCAAGTTTTCATCTTGAATATTGCACTAACATAGAAGAAAGTAATCAAAAGAAAACACCACTTTATTCATAAATTGTTGCTTTGATAGTGACAATTGTTAGAAATATTAAAGTGAGGGGTGTAATATGTAATTACTCAAAGTTGGGGAAATGCTATATAAAGGCATTTCCCCCACATTTCAATGACAAACTTTGCATATTTCTGAACTCTTGTGTGTGTTTTCTCCCTTAGCTCTCGGCTCTCTTTCTCTCTACCGTTTACACATACAAACACACACATTAACTCTCTAGCATTGCTTCATCCGTATAATACGGGACCAACAATTGGTATCAGAGCCAAACTTGTTTTTGGCTCTTGATTGTTCGAAAGAGGACAACTAAATCTCGAAGATTTCAAGCTTTCAAGTAGAAGAAGCTCACGGGTTTACAAAGGTTCAAGAACTTCATCTTTCTTCAAGAAAAACTTAAGCTCAAACGATTCTTAAAGGTAGAACTCAGTAAAGGTACAAACTACATCTTCTTTAGTTTTGTTTTGAGTTGTTTCGAGTGTCTTACAAGGTGTTCTAAACATTCTCTTTGAGGAAAAACACAAACCGTGGGTGTCTTTATATACATTAAGGAAAAAAGGGTCATTAAATACTCACTTTTTCAATATTAAATTTTCTGGGTATTAAGGCATTTATGGTGTTCTTGGTCTGAAAGTACAACTTGAAGAAGAAGAAATCATATTTTATAATTTATTTAATTATAAATTCTTGATAGTTTAATTGTTGTACAAGGAAAATCAAGTACTTGCCATACCAATCAAGTACAAGTGGGTAGACACTATACAGGGTATGGCTATCTGATTTGAAAAGGACACCTCAGACTCTATCAGCCGCATTTCTAATAGCACGCGATTGAGTGGTGCGGCTTAGAGAACTGATCCTATCAGCCGGTTTGTTGAAGCAATCGCACATGATTCATAATTGAAAAACTCAATCCTTTAATCGCATGCGATTGAAGCAAGAGTAGTTTGATTCGCATGCGATTAGGTTTTCTGTTCTTTTAGGAATCGCATTTGATTGTCATAACTAACCGTTTAAATTCCAAGTGTTTGAAGCTACAGGTTTGAATCGCATTCGATTGGTTACCTATTCAATCAATACTAAGCTAATTGCTCATTTGCTTTAAAGGATCACTCATTCGCACACGTTGGGACCAAACGCATTCGATTAGAAAACAGTGATTCCCAAGACTTGGACAAGTGATTAACTCTTTGGACATGATCAAAAGAACTTGAACATTTGAACTTAATCAAACAATATAATTCACAATTGAATTTAATTTAAATCAGATCTAATTCAAAGGTGAATTACATTACTTAAAGTCTATTTAGTTCAAAATTGAATTTAACCTGTACAAGATCTAATTCAAAGTTGAATTACAAAAGACTTTGTTCTTTCATCACTCTGGGGAAAGCTTTCGAACAATCAAACCATCTAAAAAGCAAACGATCTTTTTCAACTAAAAGTCATTAAGCATGTCAAGTACAAACGAGATGATGTCTATAGGTACCGATACAAAACCTCCTGTTTTGTTTCGAGGGGAGTACAATGTTTGGAAAGGAAGGTTCATGGACTTCCTAGAGCACAACGAAATTTGTGGAGACAAAATGATTGAATGTATCCACAAGGGAAACAAGAAATTCACAAGGATCGTTGAAGCTGACCCGACCAACAATCCCCCCATTCTCCGACATGAACGCGAGAAGACAAATGATGAACTGACTGCAGAAGAGAAGGAGATCAAGAAAGCTGAAAGGCTTGCAAAATACTACCTCAAACAAGGTCTCTCATCGGAAATCTATCTCAAGATAGACAGCCTGGGAACTGCCAAGGAGATATGGGATGAGATCAAGAGACAGCTGCAAGGGACAACAGAAGGAGAGTATATCAAAAGAACTCAACTGGTGAATAGCTACCATGAGTTCAAAGCTCGTGAGAATGAACTCCTGTCCGAAACATATGGGAGATTCTGCAAGCTGCAAAACGAGATGAGATCCAACCAGATAGTTCGAACAGAACTTGATTTGAACTGTGTTTTTCTAAATTCCCTAGGTACAGAGTGGAAGGGCTATGGCAGACTATACAAACAGATGAACAAAGATCTCACTTCTGTCACCTTCCACAACATCTTTGAAGATCTCAATCAGTACCAGGATGAGATACTACAGTCCACTCCAAAACAGCCTGCTGCAGATCCTCTACTTTGTTGGTGGCTGAAAGAACCCCTAGGGAAAGCACATCAAGACCAATGAAACTCAAACAGGTGGTCATCAGTGATTCTGACCAAGATGATGATGAGGATGATTCGATCGAAGCAGCTTTTCAGGCTCTTACAACAGCTAGCAAAAATTTCAAGAGCCGCTTCAGCAAGACTAACAATCGATAGCGGTTCATATCCGGATCAAGAAGATCTGAAAGAGCAGCTCCAGTAGACAAACCCAGATATCAAAGAGATGAGAGGAAGGAAGAAAAGAAGGTTGAGTCTAAATGTTACAACTGTGGAAGGTTGGGCCACATGATCAGGAACTGCCCGATGAAAAAGGTAAAAGATGCAGAATACTATCGGCAGAAGTACCGCCTGTCTAAACAAAAACAGGCTGGGAACATGCTCTTAGTTGAGGAGGATCAGTTTCTTGATGACACAGGCTCAGACAGTGATCTAGATGGTGAAGATCACGCACAGTTTTGTCTGATGGCTCACAACAGTGAAGGAGGCAGAGAGGATGATGACGGAGATGAGCTCTCCGAATCAGATGAGGAAAGCCTGGAAAATGGAAAGGTATCCTCTAGCGCTAACGTTAATATGAGTCATAAACATGAAAACAACCACTTTATAGACTTTACCAAACTGAGAAATCCTACCTACCCAATTGTTACAGAAATTCTCAAAATTCATCCACTCAATCACCTACTGACATATAACCCAGCCAAAACAGGCACACATGTTCCTGAACTTTATGCTCAACAATTTTGGAAAACATGTGATGTGAGGCTCAATGAAAGGGGTTACGAGGTAATCCATGCAGAGGTGAATGAATTTCAAGTCAATATATCTCTGAGTCGACTTAGAACAATCTTTGCTCTACCCAAAGCAGACAGCAGACCTCCTGCCACAGAATTTGAGGAAATCCCAGACGAGGATGCATGTCTTGCTGCTATAACTGAAATGGGGTATGATGGTGAGCTAACACGGGAAATCCAATTCAAACGCAACAGCTTGCACCCGAAATATAATACATTAATGACGGTGCTTCAAAGGTGTCTCACCCCTAAACATTCTGGATATGAATTCCCTACTGAGAATCAGCTCAAGATTTTTGTTGCTGCAGCGAACCATATGCATATAGACTATGCTTTTATGCTGTTCCAGGATATTAAAGCCACCATGCAAAGGAAAAATTCCCAAAAGCAGAAGGATGCAAACATGCTGCCTTACCACCGCTTCCTGCCAATGATCATCCAGTATGTAATGGATCGGAATGCTGACATTCCCCGCCGGGCAGGTTTACCTTCTATAAACCCTAAGCTATTCTTGTATATTAAACCTGCCATTCCGGCCAACCTGCCTGTTCCTAAACCATTCCCTGTATCTCTCTTAAATCTGTGCGAGCAAAATGATATTGTTAAGAGTTATAGGGAGAGTGTAGGAATACCTCCTATGGTTACGCCAGAGCCGGCCATACCTACCCAGGGAGGAGTAGCACCTGGTGAGGAAATAGAGGATAGGCCTCAGCTATCTGTGGGAGATGCTGAGAGGGGAGTGGAGAGAGAAAATGTTGAGAGGGGTGGTGAAGAAGGTGAAGGTGTTTAGAGTAGAGTGGGAGGGGATGCATATGATCCCGCCACCATTCAAGCCATTGTTCAGTCTCTTTCTCAATCCACCCGCGCCCAAGCTGTACTAGAAGAACTTGGTCTTGACATTTCTGAGTCATCCAGTTCTGAATCCTCTCTTCATGAGTCTGCTTCCCATCAAGGAGGTGCCCCTTCCTTTGAACTTGCTATATCTCCTGTGGGCACCCCTGACCAACCAATCGAACAACCAGCAGAAAGCACACCCTCGTTCATGAAACTTACTGACCCACATACTACCTCTCCCGACCAGACTCACCCCATTCAAACTACTCAGGTCATTCCACAACCTGGTGGTCTGGTCATTCCTTTGACTTCAACTGCCCAAGCAACCACTATTCCTATCATTCGCAGGGCCATAGTTGCTCCTGAACATGACATTCCAGTAACTTCGCCAAGTCATTCTTTATCTATTGAATCTGGTTCTGTCACTCCTGACTCTCTTATTCACCCTGATCAATATGCGGGGTATGGTGCTGCTAGCTGTGATGATGATGATAGTTTTGTAGTTAGGAGTGCGAGTGATAGAGAGGAGGGGAGAAAAGAAAAAATGAGTGCTGAGGGTTCCCCAAACCCAGAAAGCCGGGAAACCACATCTACTATGAGGCCTAGCACTGCTGAGCCTCATATTGAAGAAGTCACGGTGATCCCACCCGTGCAAGTTTCTGCCCCACCAAGCCACTACGGTGTCTCTCAACAGACTCCGTCTTTATTGCACAGGGTTATAGCACATACACTGGGTCAACCCCAATTGGGTGTTGGACCTATTGAACAAAGAGGACCGTCTCCCTCGTCCTCGACTCCTTTTCGTGCACAATTTGATATGCCGCGGATCTCTGCTTATCTTGAACAACACAAAGACACCATTGATGCACTGAGCTTGTTGGCTCGACAAGTCTCCTCAACTTCCATAGGTGGTACCTCTCAAGGTGCCATTCGAGGATTGGAAGGAAATCCTGCTCGAGCCTACATCCATGTTGCTCCAGTAGGTGGTTCTGCCTCTGTGGCAGGTACCTCAACCGGTAATCTGAGTGATTCTGGGTTTGTTACACGTGCAGATCTTCAACTTGCTATTCAACAAGCCGTGTCCCCAATCCGCCAACAACTGCAGGAGACAAATTCAAAGTTGGATCGGATCGAAGAGGCTTCCAAGGCCCAAGCTGAGCAGCTCACTCGTATTGAAAATCTTCTTGCAGCTCGCACTCCAGCAACAGCGCCTCAACCTCAAGCTGATGTCACTTCACTCTCAGTGGATGCTCTGAAAAGCATACTTTATGCTAAAATTCTTGAACAGAGACCAGACACTGCTTATGATCAAGACCTTTTAACTACTCTGCGGGCTGAACGGAATCCACAGGGAATCTCCTTGGATGACTTTACAGAATTTCATGAGAATGTCAATAGGAAAATAGATGGGGTGACAAGAGGTTTTTACACCTCCCTTCAAAAAGTAACTGACCGGCTGAAGGTACTTGAACAAACCTGTCAGGCCCAGGCTCAGGGGTTAAAGAGGAGGCGGGATGATCGGGATCCTGATGATCGTCCCGAGGGGGAGAAAAGAAGAAGATACATAACTGCCCCCTCAGCTGCAACTGTACCTGTACCATCCTTCAGCAAATATCTACCTACAGGTACTAGTTCTGCTGGAAGTCAGCCTCAGCAACAACAACAAGCAAATGAACAGATGACCGATGAAGTTTATGAAAAACAGCAAAAAGAAAATGCTGACAAACAAATTGTAGTTTATGTACCTCAGCAACAATCTGAACCGAGGCCAAGTGATCTTGAAGAAGGTGAAATACCTTTCGAGCAGTCCCATGCCGAGATGTTTGAATGGTCTAGTGACTCAGAGGTACAAGTGGAAGATTTATATGAGTTTATTCATACATCACCTGCAAGGCATGTGGGGGAAGGTAGTTCTGCTCTGCCAGAGGAGGAAGCTGAGGATCCTGAGTTGGAAGGACTATTCAAGGGTATTGATGAATATGTCGAGGTTGCTAGACGTCCAGCTTCACCTAGAGTTGTTGACAAATTCTATAATATCCCCAGTGAAAGGGAGCTTTCACTTAAAAGAAAAGAAAGGGAAGCAATTTCTAGAAGGGAAGCTAGGAGAAAGCCTAAACAAAAGAAACCAATCTTCGACGTGTCCAGGGTTCTCAGTGGGATTAATGTTGAAGTTCATGAAACTTTCCCTCCTCCTCCTGGTCGGTTTCAAGAATCAGCTGCCGATGTACTTGAAAGAAACAAACAGAGAGAGGCAGCTGAGAAAACAAGACAAGAATCTGAATGGCCCTTGCCAAGGAGCTTCATTGTGCCACCTGCTCCTCCAGTGTATCGTGGAGATCCAGGACTTGATGCAGGCAACATGTTCACAAGAAGTGCTGCCCAACAACCTATATGGAAACCTTATTTTGTCAATGCTGCAAATCTTGAAGAAAGAATTCCAGATATATTCAGCAATGAGCTAATACAGGTTATTTCCCCTGAGTTACGGAACATGGACGATAAACAGAGAAGAAGATATGAACAAATCCTCTCTCAGTCCATGACTAAACCCGAAGAGATCAAATCAGAGTTAATGTGTGTGTTTGTATGTGTAAACGGTAGAGAGAAAGAGAGCCGAGAGCTAAGAGAGAAAACACACGCAAGAGTTCAGAAATATGCAAAGCTTGTCATTGAAATGTGGGGGAAATGCCTTTATATAGCATTTCCCCAACTTTGAGTAATTACATATTACACCCCTCACTTTAATATTTCTAACAATTGTCACTATCAAAGCAACAATTTATGAATAAAGTGGTGTTTTCTTTTGATTACTTTCTTCTATGTTAGTGCAATATTCAAGATGAAAACTTGCATGCTCTATGAAAAGACAAGATTTCAAAGAAATTTTGTGTACACTACTTTTACCTCCGAGCGTAGTAATCATACCAACTATCGCTTTGAAATACAACATTACGACAAACTATTACAAGTGAAAACCTTATGTGACTACTTGTTTTTGCTGATGCTTGTGTTAGAGGTAATTTTAGGAAAAGGGAAGGATTGAATGAATATTCACATTCACTATGCATGAGCAAAATATATAGACTCAGAATTTTTAATCTAGCTTTATTGCATGTTCTTGTTTGATTGTTGCCTTAGAGTAGGATTAACTATTCGAAGGATTATGTATTTTAGCATCATGCACAGTAACATATTCATAAAAATCTGGACCGATAGGATAAGGTAGTGCCTCGTGCAAGTGGAACAACATGGTTGGTGATATCTTGTGAGAAGTTGGGATAAGCCTGGATGCAAAGCGTCTGGCCAATGCCATGCACACATGCCTATAATAAGGACACATAAGGTAGTACGAAACATTCGGTGAAACAAGTTACAGGTTAGGAATTCAGGAAAGCATGTGATATATCAACACTATCTTCACCCTACAAAACTTTATATACTTATATACTGTGGACGATGTTAGCCAACACCTGATGTTTATGTAACCCATCAACTTACCTTTCGTATAGAACATGCTGCCACGAAGGTCAAACCGTCTAAATGGACGTGGTCGGGGTTGCGGAAACGTTGCAGGAGGAGACAAAGCCGCGAACCCTGACATTGCTCCAATGATAGCCCAGCAGCTACAAACGCTCATTCCTACAACTGTGACTCAAGTCAGTAACAACATGAATCAGCACAACAATAATAACGGAGATGGAAGCAATAACAACCACGGAGGTGGTGGTAATGACAATGAGTCCCAGAACGGGGGAAACAACAACAGGGGTACTGGTTGCTCATACATAGATTTTTGGCTTGTAATCCAAGAGAATTCGATGGTAAAGGGGGTGCTTTGGCCTTTACCAGATGGGTTGAAAAGATGGACTCCATCATGCAAATCAGCAATTGTGCGGAGCATGAGAAGGTGATGTACGCCGCATGATCCTTGGTTAACAAAGCTTTGACATGATGGAACACCCATATTCAAGCTAGGGGATGACCAGCTGCTGTGGGTATGAATTGGGATTAGTTTAAAGCACTAATGGAAGAGGAATTTTGTTCCAGTACGGAGCTCCAGAAACTGGATGATGAGCTATGTAATCATAAGATGGTAGGTACAAACCACGCTGCCTACACTGATCGATTTCATGAGTTGGCTAAACTAGTACCACGATTGGTTACATCGGAATCCAAACGAATCGAGCGGTACATCACAGGGCTTGCACCTCAAATCCGAGCGATGGTTAAGGCGACTGAACCGCCGATGATTCAGAGTGCCATACTGAAAGCAGGGGTGCTAACAGAAGAAATGGTTAAGAACGGCACCTTGACCCAAAGTGCAGATAAGAGGAAGGACGAAGGAGAAACTGGTAAGCAAGGGAACCCTAGAAACAACAACAAGTGACCCAAGGTGGCAGCCGGGATTGTCGCAGCAAATCTAGTAAAAAAGAGTATTCAGGTACAACACCAATTGCACTACTTGCAACTATCATCATCTTCAGCACATGCCGTGTCGACACTGCATGACCTGCAATCGTTTTGGGCATTATGTGAAGAATTGTAGGACGGGGGGGGGGGGGGGGGGAGAATTGTTGGGATCTTGTGGGCCCGCAGCGAAAGCGAATGTACAACAAAAACAGCCCAAAGTACAACCAATCAAAGCATAAAACTGAAATCCCAAACATGGACCAAACTCTATGTATAAAAATGCAACCTCTAAAGGAAAGAGGTGTTATACCTTTCTCCTAAGCTCCATAAAACTTGTTGTCTCGTGATGGTGAAGCTCCAAGAGAGTAACGCGGATCGACTAATGGGTAGTACCCCAGGAACACGTTCAACCACACGAGCTAGCGAGCCTTCGTGCTTCTTCACTATGAAAAGCACTCCAGGACAGCTACCTATCGAGACCAATCTTCTAGAAATCTCTCTTGATCAATCCTCTCTTGGCCTTAGTAGCCCCAAAGAGTATGTGTATGTGTTAGAGAGAAAAAGAGAGTAAGAGCTCCAACAACCAAAATGAACTCTCCTATCTCTACTCCCTTTCCAGACTCAAATAAACCCACTTAAACCGGCCAAGTCTCGAGATATGGATACCCACATGCATTGGTCAGTTTTGGAGGTGGATTTGACAAATGGCACTGGCGGGGTTTAGCGACGCTAACCAAAAGTTCACGGCGCTAACTCAAAATAGTTAGCGGCGCTAACGCGCCCTGTCAGTGATTTGACACAAAGTACATGCAACCGTAGCGGCGCTAACCTCTAGGGCTTAGCGGCGCTAACCCCTAAGAGTTAGCGGCGCTAACGCGGCCTGCGATGTCAACTTTTGTCTTTTGCCATATTTAGTTCCTTAACTTATGTTGCTGTCAGGTTAGACCCCGGTGTATGACCCAATAGGCCCATACATCATCAGCAGTGGTCCATATGGCATACGTGCATTAATGGTCATATTTCTAACAAACTCCCACTTGCACATAATGCACCATACCCATGTAACCACAGACAAAGAGCGGCCTCTAGCAAAAGCATCAATGCCCCCAAGTCAGTATGGGTTCCGCTTCTATGCAGAAAACCATTACCTACAAAAAGAACGTAGAGGTCCTATTTGATAAGTGATCAATACTCCTTTTGTTCGCGATATCCTTGTGAACACGAGACATAGATTGACAAGTCAATCTCCAGATCGTTCACGATTATGTTTCTCGATCTTGATTAGTGGTGACCAAAATTTAAGGACATATCTGATTCTCAATCAACATTCCTTTGCGCATGGCCATGCTTATTTTGGTGTCAGTGCCCAATCATCGAGGGGCCCAGGGATATCTCTCATATGATAGGAACAAATTCCGTTGACTGTACAACCCCATAGCTTGAACCTTATCTTATTTAACTATTCCCTTTATAGTAGCCAGTTACGAACTACGCTTTGAAATGGTTAAAGTAAGAAAGTGTCATGCTATAGCAATTCATACATCTCGGGTCGAAGGACGTAATGATATTATCCTTCCGAGTCACTCTATGACCATGGTCCATGAAGTGAACTCGGGTGTGGGTCTTCCAGTTACTTGAAACTCCTTTCAAGCACAGGTTACTGTTGCGTTTTATGCATTCAATCCTTAATTAATGCCTAACCAACACCTAACCTCAGCCTTAATTCAAGCTTTCTTCCCTTGAAGAATGACTGGCTGTGGAAATTTAGAATGTATAAACATTCTGGGAAGTGGTTAAACAAGCTAAGATGGAACACAGTAAACACCAATGAAGGTAACCGCATCATGCGTTTATATAGTCCCCACTATATATCGATACAATCATCGGTTAGCAGTACTGCTTACCGTTCCCAAAGCTTATAAGTAAATCAAACATTTACTAAAACGATATTCGAGCCCAGTCATAAGCATTAACAATGCTATTATACCTAGTATGAAATTCATCACTAGTATTTGACAACGGGTTAATCATGGGATAATCTATACGATATCCCTTTGTACTCTTTTGTATTCTCTTATTAAACCACTTGCAAAGTGTTTATCAACTACATCATACACAAGGTTATCATAGTCGTCATATCCTCAATTTTACCGAAGTCTACAATAGGATTAATGACACTTATGATTATGAGAGTCGTCATACTCTCAATGTAACCGAAGTTAACAATAGAGTTACTAACACTCACTTTTATTAGAGTCGACATACCCTTAATGTTATCAAAGTACACAATAGGGTCAATGACACTCATTGAATCTCAATGTCGTATCTGCACCACATATTTGAATATTCTAAACTTCGATTAAAATCGACAGTTTCACAAGTATAGATTTGATTGTAGTAATAACTTACTCAAGCCAACTCTATTTACGTCGAACATCAAGAACATACATCAGTATTTCTTGAATCTACACTCCACTTGATTCCATATTCTCTATTTATACTCATAGAACAATAATTCCAACATTTGGTTGTAGAACAACCCTAAATTAGGACATTATCTTTATTGAGTATATTTTACTAGGAACACAAGAAGCTCCCACTAGCCCTGAGAAGGGTATCTGGCTCAATCTATGCTTTCTAGAAAACTCATTCCTTTGACTTTCTTGCAAAGCAGGATTACAGCCACAAGATGCAAATTTTGCTGACTTTAGTCATGGACATAACTTGGATATTATGGATATATTAGACCTCGCAACATGCTTCAAACATTTCCTCAACATAATCCCGCGAAGGATCTTGGTCTTTTATTTCCATGTGAACATACTCATTTTCCCAAAGTGACAACAATGTTTCACATAATCCAGACCTAATCTGGATATTATGGATGAATAAGACCCTCGGAAAATGCCTTAAGCATTTCCTTAACTTAATCCTATGAAGGATACATGTCTCTTACATCCAAGTGAACTAATCTTGTTCCCCAAAGGTGACAACAATATTTCACTTTATCTAAGTTATATTCATCATAACCACTAGAACATGTTTCCATATTTAAACAATATGAAACACTTTGTCTCTAGTCGGTATTTGAAGTTGTCCATAATTGGATATATGTTAGTCCCTTCACCCTTCTCGGATTACAGCTTAGGTTTGGGATTAACCCAAGTCAAGTACTTGGACGCAGCAAATAAATTACATCTATGTATACCATTTCCTTGTTTTATTCACTAGTGAACACAGGGTCCCACCATGTTTCCGATGAATGGTAACATCACAATGATTTACCATCAAGCTGCTGTTACTAAAATATGACAACCTCATATCTAAACAACCTTCTTGATTTCCATCAGATTTAATGAAGCAATGGATATTGTTAGGTTTTACCAGCATCTCTATGCTGATTAAATGCTAGTGTCAACATTAGGTCTCTTATTTAAGTTTTACGTTCTTCCACTAGAATGCTTTTGTAAATTGTCCTCTCCCTTTTGAGCTACCAAACATGGTTCCCATAAGTTCAAGAAACAATTATCCAAAACTCGGATGAACTACTTTAATATACAAGCATCAACTTATAATTCATCCATTTCCCACTAAATGTAGAATGGATAATTTTAAGTTATGAGATTGACAAGCAAAGGACTCTTTCTAGTCAAAATCTCATTGGATGCTTAAGTGACCTTAATGTCGTGTTTTAGATTGAGGACTAGGTTCATAAAATAATGTATACCAATCATATTGAATACATTTTAAGGCCTGCCTTTTACCAGATCATCAACAAAGATATCCGGTTTTTCTTTAAAGTAACACCATGTACAAAATGTGTTTCTTAGAGAAAACGAAGTATGGGATAAACCCATGATTCATTTCATGTTTAAATCAATATAGATAATAGAAAGTTAGCATCTTATCTAGATCTAAGAATCGATATCTATATGGCCTTATTGATTCCCAATTTCTTAAGGTTATTTCCGAACACATCCAGGTTTCAGACACAAACCTCTTATCTAGTTAAACATTCTCCCAACTACTATAAAAAAGATGGTGATGGAGAGTTTTACTAGTGTCACTATACATGGCATACTTGAACGGATTATCCACACAAGTGTGATCAAAATCCAACAAGTTATAATCCTTCCTACCAATACTGCTGAAAGATTTCTTAATCATCCTAGTCCAATAGACAAGATTTGCATCTTTCATTTAGCCTGAAGCTAAACTTTTACAAAGATCCTAACCACATGGATCTAAGTGATGTAAATGTTGTTTACTTGGTCAAGTTTGATTATGCCATATACTTAATGTATCCAAACCACTTTTTGGATCTAAGAATCAATTATTTCCTGATTGCCTTATTACTTATAACGTGTCTTTATGTATGCAATGATATGGATAAGTTTTAGATAAAACATCTCAAAATAATTTTTCAAAATTGTTTCAATTCCAAGCAACATCCATCGTCATCAAATGTGTATTTGTGCACCAAAATGGTCAAAATAACACATAAGCTTTGACATGGATAGAAAATGAAATGAAACCATCAGAATGAAAAATCTTTTAAACAAAAATACAAGATACAAAAATATTCATCATCTTCAAAGTAACATACAATAAAGCGAGTCTTGCCACGCAGGGCGTACATATAAAAGTAATAATTAATCTGGAATTAATGGCGAGACCAACACTCCCAATTCTCTTGTAGAAGACAATCAACAAAATTTCATCTTCAGAGATCCGGTTCTTCAAGCTCTTCCTTCTTGCAAAGAACAGACCTACACTTTGTAACAAAAACAAATTTGTAACAAACGTGAGTCATATAGCTCGGGTAAACAACCCAGCTTATTAAGGAATAACAATGAAGTGTAATCATGAATGTACCTCAAGTAGGAAAACTAACTCTCTCTTGTCTGAGAAGTTTTATATCCTCTCGGCACGGAGGACAGGCATGACGGCCCCAATCCCAAAATCTACCGTAGAAGTAGCAAACCACCCCATGTTGAGTCTCTTTAGGCACAACATCAATGTCCATAAACTCAAAACTTGAAGCAAGTTTGGATACTCCAATTTCTTCATTCGATGCGATCGATTTCTTCTTCTTGGCTAAAAGTTGTTCCTTAGAACCATGAATAGGAGTGGATGAGGATGATTAATGCTTGGACATGTTAGATTCTACAACCTTTCACATTCCATGTAATTCATCTATAGATATTTCCTTTCCATTCATATGATAGTCCATTACAAACTTTTCATATGATGTGGGCAGAGACTGAAGTATGAAGTTCACACCGAGCTCCCTCCCTATAGGAAAACCAAGCCTATCTGTCAGGATCGGATATTACCAAATATCAATAACAAGAATTACCTTTTAGAATTAAATCAGAGTTATTTAAAGATAATCATTCAGTTTTATCACAATCAACTAAGAAATTGCAGAATCACACTTAATTGATGTTTAAGGTTTTATCACAAGAGCAATTCAACAATCAACACAAGAAAATACTTTCAAACTCAAGATGTTTATTAATAACCACTGATGATTACAATATTCACCAACACCTCTAATCTAACCCTTTTGTTAGACGAAGAACACAACTTGTTCTTAGGTTTCTATGAAACTTAGAGATCAACACACTCTTAGAAAAACAAATTAACAATAAAATTTCAATGCGTAGAATTGCCTTGTAAAACAATATTCTAGTTCTAGTATATATAGGCTCTTGATCCTCCTTGAATACTTGACAGTTAGGCAATCTTCTATCTTCCGAGATAATCTTGATAATCTTCAAACTTGATAGAGATATACTTCAAATCCACAAAGATAGCATTTTCCATTAATAGCTCAACAACAACTGTTTGTTGAATAAACAGTTCTGAATTTCTTCTAACAGTCTTCACTTTAAGGTTTTCTAACAGTTGTGTATAACTGAACTAACAGTTCTGATCTTTTGTACTAACAGTTGTAAAACTTGCAACAACTGTTAGATACAACTGTTTTCAGTTATTAACATTTAAGTTGTTTGTTTTATAGGGTTCAACAACAGAAAAATTAACATAATCAAAGAAAATATTTTCATTAAATATGCAAAGTCAAACTGTTACAATCAAAACATAAGGAGAAATTTACTTTTGATTTGACTGTAAGAACTCCAACCTTTTCTTTATCCTCTTTATCAGATCATCCTTCATATCAGCATGACCAACGAACTTTGCACTTAACATATTCAGCAGCTTTGCTTTACCAGGATCAACAAATTCAAAATCAAACCACTGAGTTTGTCCATTTCCCATCACCATATGATAAACTCTTGCCTTATCATATACTTTCACAGAACTTATTGGGAAGGCTTCGTCACTTATCAAAATGGGCATTATCTCCAGTGGATTGCAAAATACTCCTTAGATGTCTCATCAACACTCTCACCTCATTCTGTGTTGCATTTTCATACTTGCTTACTCCATAAGCATACATATCTTGAACATCCCTTCTTGTAATGCTACCCATCAGATGTAAGAAGCTGGAATAACTTTCAATTGGTTCCACTTCTCTGACAATAGTAACTCCTTTCTTTCCAGTTTCCCATCTTAATAGTTCAAATCTCCACTCAGTAATGTGGGATTTCTGGCCTAGCTGCTCTGCCACTAATTTATCAATTCTTTCTTCAACCTCTACCCTGAGTCTATCATGAAGAATGGTTTGTACCATACCTACTTTTGCTTTATCTTCCGAGGTTTGAACTGATTTGGATATTTCAGGTTGTTGTGGCTGAGCTGTTTGTTTTATCTTTTCAACTGTTGGTTTGGGAGGTGGAACTGTTTTCTTCCTTTCAACTCCCTTTCTTTTTACTCCCTTACCAAGTTTCTTAGCACTTTCTTATTCCTCAATCTCCTTAGTAAAATCAGCAGCTAGCATTTGAGCTAACTCAAGATCTTTCTTCTCTTGCTATTCAAACTCAGCAGCCATCCTTTGAGCTAACTCATGGTCACGCTCCTCTTGCTGCTCTTTTGTAAGTTTTAGCTTGGGAAGTTCCACAACAATCTCCTTACCCTTACCTTGCACAGAAGGAATCTTCTTCTCCACTGCTTTTTCAGAAATATTGATTCCTTTGAATCCTGGCTTTGGTGCAATAGGTTCCATCTTTGAAGATTTACCATCTAGCCATCCATCTTCAATCTTTTGTTTCATTTGAAATGCACTGCAATTTAGAGTTTGAGCACACACATCAATCAAATGATCTTGCTTCACTTTTGACCAAGATCCGAATACTTCAGTAGTTGGATAGTCCCTAGACATAATCATCTGATTAATCAAAACTCTATCAACTGCTGACAATTTTTCTACAACTGTTTGAGCACTTGGTGCAACTGTTTTCTCACTTGGTGCAACTGTTTTCTCTGTAATCTCAGCAACTGTCTGTACAATCTCAGCAACTGTTGGATGATTTGGCAAAACTGTTTTCTCCCCCTTTTTGATTGGAACAATTGGAGGGGGTCTAGCACAAGCAGTTAACTGTTTCAACACTTGATGATGAAACTGTATCACAGCATTAGCCTTTTTCAAACTCTCTGTCAAAAATCTAATTTGCTTGTCTTGCTTAATGATAAGCTCATTATGTTTTGCCAAAAGCTTATCTTGCAAAGAATTTCTCTTCTTTAAATGCATGGATGCCCCAAAGAATGGTACAAAATTGGTATCCGTCAAAGCCTTTTGTTTCATACTAGCCTCAATGTCAGGGAGTGTTGCCACTGTGAACATATCACTGGCAGAAATAACTAGTGGTTCACTCCTAGAAGCTTCCACACCAGTACCCCTCTGTTCTTGGTACTGGGGATTTCCAGAAGATGTTGGAACAACATCTGTTGCCGTGGCTGAGGTCTTAAAGATGTTGACACTTTCCTGCTCACCCCTTGCGGATGAAACAGTAGTGTCAGCCTCAAACACCACATGGTCACTCTCCCCTGGAGTGATTACCTCCTCAGTGTGCCTGAGAGATAGCACAATGGGTTCCCTTTGGATATTCTGCATAGGAGAATGCTCTTGTGCAGGGCTTACAGCTTGGGCATTAGATACTGTGGTGGAAGGAGCACCAGCAGTTCTCTTTCTTTTTCTGAAAGTTACAAGAGTGGGGGCTTTTGTTGTAGCTTGAAGCAAAGTAGCAGATTGAGTTGTTTGAGTATCGTGAGCTGGGGGTTCCAGAGTTGTGGATTTAGCAATGATGTGGGCCTCTTGCTCAACTCTGGCAGCTCTGTTTCTTGACATAAACTCCACAATTGCAGAGAGTGGTGGAGTTATGACACCAGAAAAATTCTTGCCATTTATCAACAGTTTGCTCAATGTGGAGGCCACATGAGCAGAGGGAATCAGTACCCTCTTGTGCATTTTGAGATTTGGCAATAAAGAATTTAGTAAAAACTGCACAAATCGTGGATACATCAAAAAGAGACAGTATTTAGTCCCAAGATGTTTTACCATGCCATCAAATATCATTTTAGAAAAGTTAAAAGAACGGTTTCTGGCCAAACAGATTAAGGCCAGAGCAATGTTGCTTCCAAATTCCTTCCATCCAGTTCTTTTAGGGCTTATGCATTATTGGAGAGTATGAATCAAATACTTCCAGTGCGAACAGAATTGCCCTTTATAAAAGGTACCCTTTCCCCTAGGGCCCTCAAATCCCAGCTTAACAAGCTCAGCATGCAGATATTCCAAAGAAACAGAATCAGAATACTCACCTTCGAGATCATCAATTTGAAGGTATTGTCTTATGATACTCTCAGAGATAGAAACATCATTAGCATCAACTTTGGAGTCAATCCAATTCACTCCATCTTCTTCTCTCAAAGAAGCATTCTTCCAGAACTGATCGATATGCGTAGTATAAATGGTGGGATTGATAGTCAGAGCATGACGTAGGTGGGAAAGTGAAACATAGTCAATCACAACATGAAAGACACTGAGATCATCGGGTTTCAAAAAAAAAGCAAGCATGTTGTGTTCCTTAACGAATGGAAGGGGATCCATGGTGATTTGCGAGTGAATTTCTAGGGTTTTAGCGTTTGAAAGGAGTTCAGTAAGCGTAAAGAAAACTGTGCAGAGGGAATGACTTATATATGTTACACATATTTAATGCAATTCAAATTCCCTCAAAGTCCCTGCAAAGACTAAAATGCCCTGAAAGAAACTAACAGTGAAACAAAAAAGAACTAACAGTTGAGAACTGTTTTCTTAATAAACTACAACTGTTACTGAAAAGAAAGACTTCCCCTTGAATGACCATGCAGTTTTCCTAACAGCTGTGGACTCCATGTACTAACAGTTGAAAACTGTTAGTTGCATTATGAATAGCTTTCTCTTCAACACTTACACAAACACTTGTTAGACAGAATACTAACAGTTTCAAACTGTTAGAGAGAGAAAACACAAAAACACAAGAAAACACAATCAAACATGTGGTTCTAAGTTATTCTAAGTTAATCATTCCAATATTTGAGATCAGAAAGTTGAATCTGCTTACATCAAATGCTTTGGTGAACAGATCAGCGAACGGATCATCAGTGTGGACTTTCATAACCTGGATTAACCATTTCTCCTTGCAATCTCTTATAAAATTAAACCTTATCTCTATGTGCTTTGTCTTAGAATGCTTGACAGGGTTGTTAACAATACTAATAGCACTTGTGTTATCAACATAGATAGGTGTATTTAAGAAAGTCATACCATAATCCAGAAGCTGATTTTGGATCCACAAAACTTGTGAACAGCAACTTGATGCAGCAACATATTCAGCCTCAACTGTTGACGTGGAAACTGTTGTTTGTCTCTTGCACTGCCATGATACTAACCTGGAGCCAAAGAACTGACATCCTCCAGAAGTTGATTTCCTGTCTACATTAGCTCCTCCATAGTTACTGTCAGAGTATGCCACCAATTCAAAAGGTGAATCCTTAGAATACCAAAGACCCAGTTTTTGTTGACCTTTGAGATACCTAAAGATCCTCTTTACAGCAAATAGGTGTGACATCTTTGGGCTGTATTGAAACCTGGCACAAACACACACATCAAACATGATATCTGGTCTAGAAGAAGTTAAGTACATTAAAGAACCTATCATAGACCTATACATGTGTACGTCTACATCCCCCCATCAGGATTTGCTCCCAACTGTTTGTGTGTTTCCATTGGAGTACTGGCCAGCTTCACATCTTGATAACCAAATTTGTCCAAAATGTCCTTGACATACTTTGACTGACTAAGAAATATACCTGATGGCTTCTGCTTTACTTGTAATCCCAAGAAAAATGTAAGTTCTCCCATAGAACTAATCTGGAATCTCGTATGCATTATGCCTTCAAACTCCTTGCACAGACTGTCATCAGTGGATCAAAAGATTATATCATCAACATAGATTTGTACAAGCAAAATCTTTGTTTTAATAATCTTTGTAAATAGTGTCTTATCTATAGTACCTCTCTTGAAACCATTTTCAAGTAGATATGATGTTAATGTCTCATACCAAGCTCTAGGAGCCTGATGTAACCTATATAAAGCCTTATCCAACCTATATACCTTATCAGGATATTTTGGGTCTTCAAAACTAGGTGGTTGACACACATATACCTCCTCATCAATAGTTCCATAGAGAAATGCTAATTTGACATCCATTTGATACACCTTGAACCCTTTAAAGCTAGCAAAGGCAAGGAACAATCTAATTGCATCTACCCTTGCAACAGGTGCAAAGACATCATCATAGTCTATTCCTTCCTCCTGTGTATAACCCTATGCAACTAGCCTAGGCTTATTCTTGATTACAATGCCTCTCTCATCCTTTTTATTCCTAAATACCCACTTGGTGCCAATAGCTCTCTTGCCTCTTGGATGGTCAACTAACTTCCAAACTTGCTGAATCTGGAACTGTAAGAGTTCCTCCTGGATTGATTCCAACCATGAAGGGTCTTTTAATGCCTCTACTACTTTCTTAGGTTCTATCTGTGATAGAAAGCAGGCATTCACATCAAACTGTACTAGATCCACACCACTATGTTCACCTTGCAGCATACCCCTAGTTCTGACAAGAGTGATGGGATCACCTATAATCTGCTCTATGGGATGGCCCTTGTGAATTTATAAGGTATGGATGTTTTCTTTAGTCAGTACATTCCCTAAATTAGACAGATCAACCTCAGATCTACTCTCATTCCGAGAAGAATTACATACCTGATCTGCAACTGTTTGATTTTCAGATTCATTGTTTTGTTGGAGAACGGGAGATTCCATATTCTTTGAAGGTTCAGCATCATCATTCATTGGATTAACAGCATTGGAAGAGTCATTTTGAAAAAAAGGAATCACTACAAAGTCTTTAGTGGCTTTGTTTCTACCAACAGTTGTTGGACTTGAGCTAACAGTTTCAGAACTGTTTGAGACAGTTTGTGGATTTGCACTAACAGTTGTAGGAAAACCTGCAACTGTTTCTATAGACAACTCAAAAGAAAGAGAGTTAGACAATGCATCAATATCAAATAACCAATCAGGACCATTACCTGCAATATTGATCCTACTTTCATTAAAGGAGACATTCATACTCTCTTCTATGATCCTAGTGACACTGTTAAAAACTCTATATGCTTTACTCTGAGTGGAATATCCTACAAAGAATCCTTCTTCTGCTTTACTCTATAATTTGCCTAATTGTGACTTGGTATTAAGGATAGTGCAGGGACATCCAAATGGTTTGAAGAAGTTGATCAATGGTTTTCTTTTAAGGAACAACTCATAAGGAGTTTTCCCTTTGGACTTGACTACTTGTACTCTATTCTGAACATAGCAGGCAGTGTTCATAGCTTCTGCCCAGAAGGTCATTGGGAGCCTACAATCAACTAACATAGATCTAGCAGCCTCTATCAAAGTCCTATTCCTTCTCTCAGCCACTCCATTCTGTTGTGGAGTCCTAGGTGCACCAAACTGCCTTTCAATCTCTTTTTCCTCACAAAAACTGTTTAACTCATAGTTCTTAAACTCAGAACCATTGTCAGATCTAATGACTTTCACTCTCAAATCAGACTTATTCTCTATCCTAAGAATAAGAGACTTAACTAATGCAGCAGTTTCATCCTTAGTTCTAAGAAATTGAACCCACGTAAATCTGATGAAGTCATCAACTATGACTAAACAGTAGGCTTTCTTCCCTATACTGACCACTGAAGTAGGAACAAAAAGATCCATATGCAACAGTTGTAAGGGTACAACAATGGAAGAAACTTCTTTGGACTTATAAGAAGTTTTGTGTTGCTTGCCTTTGAGACAAGCCACACAATGATCATCACATGAGAATTCTTTTTGGGGCAAACCTCTTTCCAGATTGTTTTTAGCTAACAGATTCATTGTTTTAAAATTCATGTGACACATCCTTCTATGCCAAATGGCAGACTCATCATGAGAGGCCTTAGATAGTAAACAACTTAATACATTTTATTTATAAACCTTTTGAGTGTCCAAACAGTATACATTATCCTTTCTAGGTGTTCTTAAAAGAACATTCTTTTCATCCACTTTAAAATCTTTTGAAAGGATAATGCACTCTGTGTTTGTGAACAGGACTTTGTTTCCATAGTCACAGATTTGAGACACACTTAACAGATTGTATTTGAGTTGTTCAACAAAGAAAACATCATTGAAAGTAAGTGTACCTTCCTTTACAGCTCCCTTACCAGTGATTCTTCCTCCCTTAGCATTTCCTCCGAATGCTACATGTCCTCCATTAATTCTTCTGAAATCCTTCAAGCAGTGTGGATTTCCAGTCATGTGCCTTGAGCATCCACTATCCACATGCCAAATTTCTCCTTGATTGGCCCTATGAATGCTCTTCACAAATAAAAACTTAGTTAGTAGCAGAAAGTACCCAGGCCATGCAGGTCTTGGGCACGCCATTTGAATCATAATACTTAAACAAAGTTTGAGTCTTCTTGATTTCATCCCAGTTAGACTTCTCTATCTTGTGTGAAGAGTATTTAGTGACAACATGTGGTTTCCAACTGTTGTGATTAACAGTTGAATCTTTTGAACAAACAGTTTTTGATTTTGGTAAAACAGTTGAGTCAATTTGTGACTCAGTTTACTTGTCGGTGTGATTAACAGTTTTGGCCCTTTCAGAAACTGTGTGTTTCTGCAATTTCACCCAAGCAGAGCCAACAGTTTTTGGTTTTGGCCTAACAGTTGTGGAACTGTTAGCCTGTTTTCTGTAACTTGGCCTCTGGGTGCTATAGATCTGTGGGTTATAATAACAGTTGTGAGCTAAGTGATTTGTTCTCCCACATATATAGAAACTTTTGGTTTTGACTATAGGCAAACCAGTTCTTTGTTCCCAAAACTGGTTCCTACTTCTTTGATTTCCTCTCACATGTGCTGAAGGAGGAAATTTCTGCACACCATGCTATTTGCATGAGCAGACAGGCACTTCAGTATGCCTTTTCACAGATTTGAGTTGAAACTTTGTCTTTGAAGCTTCCTTCGTTGGCTTCTCAATTCCAACTTCACTAACCTTCTCCTTTTCCTTGGTCTTAACACTAACAGCTGAGGTTTTTGGGTTAGAACTGTTTGGGTTCTGTTTAGAACTGTTTGTGTAATTTTCGGGACTGTTTGCAGTAGTAGTGTAGCTGTTTATAGAATAAACAGGTTTGAAAGGTTTTGTTTCACTGGTGGAGGGTTCAGAGGTGGCTTTTACAAACACCACGGGTTTTAAAGATGATATTGGTGCTGTAGGTTCACAACAGATGTGGTTTTCAGTAGGAATATCCTCTTCTTTCTTCACTACTTCCTCCTTATCATCACTCACTTCATGCACAACTCCTTCCTTTTCACTCTCTAATTTTGGATCAGCTGACTTTAAGTCTTCTTCTAATGGTTCATTAACATACCTATCAGCTACATCAGACATGGGAGTTATGTAGTTGTGATTGTATGGAGGTGGGGTTTGTTTGTATCCTAAACCTATTTTAACCTTATCTCTGATTTGTGAGTGTAACAAGGTTTCAAGCTTAAGATTTGTTGCTTTGAACATACTCAAATCCATATCCACACCTTCTAACTTCTTTGTTAGCTAATCAATCCTACTCTCTTTCTCACTCAGCTTTTTCTTAAGATTATCAATTTCTTCCTGAAGCTGCTCCGTCTCCCACTTATTTTACTTTCTATCATAGTCTATTTGCAGTTCATTTGCCTAATAATCTTTAATTTTCTTTTCAAATCTTTCAATGACAGTACTAGATTCATATCTTCTCTCCTCCATTTTGCTCAGAGCAGCACACACCTTTTTGTTGTGCTCCCTGAACCTTTTTACTATAGCTCTACATTCACCAGGGCATAGTTTAGAAGATACCTGCGTGTCTTCTGATTCTGGTGAATTCACCTTGATGGAGGAGTCAGTCAAGGCCATCAGTGCCTTGTTGTGAGTAGCTTCCTCTGCTTGATCACTCCAATCATACCCATAGCCATCCTGTGAGACCAATGCTGATGAGGTTTGATTGGGTCTTTGTCCTTGACTCTGAACTTGTCCACCATATCTGCATTCCCTGGCAAAGTGACCAGGCTGTTGACATTTGAAGCATTTAACTTTGGATTTGTCAAATCCAGCCTGACCATTTGCCCTGAAGTTCATGCTTTGTCTGCCAGTTCTTTCATTTAATCTTTTGGCTCTGACAGTTAACATGGCCATTTGCCACTTGAGGTCCATCTCCTCAAGATCATCAGGATGCACTTGTTCAAGATCCTCATTGGTGAGGGTTGAATTAGCATGGCTAGCAAGAAATGCTTCAAGCACTGCATCAGGGGTGTTCACATCTAACCCAACAGCAGAACTGGTACCTGCACAAACATCAAGAGAATTAGATAAAGAATGGTTTGAGTCTATACCTGAGGATGAAAGGAGAACAGCATTGTGACTAGGGATTATAGACTTTTTTTTTCCTTTATCTCTCCCTCAAACACAACCAAAATGTTGTATAGATCATCTAATTCTATATCTTCCAATGAGTCTTTAGTCCTCCATTGTGCAGCATAGACGGTCCATTCTTCACCCAAAGACCTAAGGAACTTTCTACTAATCTCATCTTGCTCTAGTCTAACTTTTGCAATCTCAAGTTGACTAACCAGCTTATAAAACCTATCAAAAAGTTGGGTTAAACTTTCATTCTTCCCACTTGAAAAGTTTTCATAAGCCTGTTGAAGAAGGTCCCTTTGGTTCCTTTTGGAACTAGCATTCCCTGCAAATCTCCTTTCTAAGGCAACCCAAAGTTCGTGTGCATCTTCAAACTTCTTGAACTAATGCTGATATTCGTTGGGAATAGCAATCTGAAGGATGCTAAGGGCTTTCATCTCAATCATCCTTTCTTTCTTCTCAGCATCTGTTCTTGGTGGTGATTTCTTCTTTGGTTTTCCTGTTTCATCTAAATCAACAGCAGTAATGGGGTCCTTTTCTAAGACTTCCCAAACAGCATAGTCCATTAATTGGACATGCTGCTTGATTCTTAGCTTCCACATCTCAAACTCAGTTGGTTTGAGCATGGGAACCCTAATGTTTGACCCAGATCTAGTGTTATCAGAAGATCCAACAGACTCCATTGCAGTAATATGAATGAAAAACACATGACAAGATTTAGACACACTTTAAATAACAAAACACAGCAGATCTGTGAAAAACTTCAATCAACTTGTCAGGATCGGATATTACCAAATATCAATAACAAGAATTACCTTTTAGAATTAAATCAGAGTTGTTTAAAGATAATCTTTCAGTTTGATCACAATCAACTAAGAAGTTGCGGAATCACACTTAATTGATGTTTAAGGTTTTATCACAAGAACAATTCAACAATCAACACAAGAAAATACTTTCAAACTCAAGATGTTTATTAATAACCACTAATGATTACAATATTCACCAACACCTCTAATCTAACCCTTTTGTTAGACGAAGAACACAACTTGTTCTTAGGTTTCTATGAAACCTAGTTATCAACACACTTTTAGAAAAACAAATTCACAATAAAATATCAATGCGTAGAATTGCCTTGTAAAACAATATTCTAGTTCTAGTATATATAGGCTCTTGATCCTCCTTGAATAGTTGACAGTCAGGCAATCTTCTATCTTCCGAGATAATCTTGATAATCTTCAAACTTGATAGAGATATACTTCAAATCCACAAAGATAGCATTTTCCATTAATAGCTTAACAGCAACTGTTTGTTGAATAAACAGTTCTGAATTTCTTCTAACAGTCTTCACTTTAAGGTCTTCTAACAGATGTGTATAACTGAACTAACAATTCTGATCTTTTGTACTAACAGTTGTAAAACTTGCAACAACTGTTAGATACAACTATTTTCACTAATTACTCTAACAGTTTTACTTTGCATGTCCAACAGTTTCAATGACTTAGCAAATTTCCCACCACTATCCATCTGGTCCATGTATGATTTCATCTTCAAAACATGGGCACTTACACTCCTGCCTTCCCACATCTTACAACCGGTTAGACTTTTAACACACTCATAATGTTCTTGCCTAACTTGCTGTTGGAATACTTCCTTCAGCATATTAATTATGTCATACACAGTCATGTGCTCAAATTGCTTTCGTAGTTCCGAGCTCATACTTGATAACATGAGGCTAGCAACATCGTGCGTATCCCGAACACGTTTTTCATACGCGTATCGGATGGTCCATTCTACATTGATAGCAGGTGGTTCAGGAAGGGGTTCCTCAAGGATATGCAACTAAGACTCGGCACGTAGGACAATCCTCAATTGCCTAAGCCAATCAACAAAGTTCACTCCCGTGAGTTTCTCCCTTTGTAGGAACATACGAAGTGAAAAGTTTGACGTAGTGTTGTTTTGATTCGACATCCTATAATTAAAGAGAGTACGCAAATTAGTTAGTCTGATTTAATCCTCGTTAAAATAATTACCCATATTGCCTCGAAAAATATTTTAACAAGGGCTAAGAACCATATTTCACTCAAATCCATGACGGGGTTGCCGCGGATCACTTCATGGAGCTATTTAGGCCGATAACCATCTTACCGATTGCAATCTCTATTGCAACTCTTAGACACTTGCGGGATCCTACGACAACCATCAGTCGTTTGGCATGTTTGATCCCTACTTTCACCAATTTCAAATTAAAATTCTTGGTTGACTCGTGCTAAGCTCGACAATCACCCAAGGATTTTAATTTGCAATTGTAAATCATCCGTCAAGACATACGGTTACAAATCCACCAAAGTTGGCTCGTGCTAAGCTAGACAGTCAAAATTGTGAATTTGCCACATGCACCTTTCACACAGTTTTATGAGAGTTGGCTCGTGCTAAGCTCGACAACCAAAACCCATAAATCTAGATTCGGGTGGTATCGACTTACGGATGGCGCAAGATTTACGTTTTATGATAAACGGGCTTTTGTTTTTGGCTTGGTTACAGATTAACTTGTTTAATGACAAAACCTATTTCCACTAGGTGAGTTAATCTTGTATGTGAGCGCACGAGAGTTGCAAACCATTTTTACCAAATCTCTTGTGATTTTATTAATTTTCGAAAAATTGTCTAGCATGCGAATCCTAAGCAAACAATGCAAGAATAAAATCACATCACACGCATTTTAAACGAAATAAATTGGTAACCCTTGCCAAAATCCTATGCGTTCTTCCCGTGAGCCAAAACGGGTAGAACGTGGTCAAACTAAGGGACAAAAGGACTCCGATGCGAGCTCCCACTAGAACTGCTATCTCCATTGGATTCCACCGGCTTCTATGGTCATCCTCCATCTCCTTTTGACTCCTTTTTGTGTGTCTTAATCCAAATGTACAAAACATACAATAGAAATTGAAATGGCGTACAAGCCACAAAATTTCCTATTTATATATTACAAGTACACGGATGAATGAAATGGCATGCAAGCCACAATATTATTACATACCAAACTGAATTAATAAATATTACAGCCCATAACGTGATATAAAAATCACCAAATGCATCCAAACACACAAAGTCAACCAGAAGGTCAAAGGAAAGGTTACCAATTTCAAATCTAACACATACAACCAAACAAAATGGTAACAAAATTACCAAGACAAAATCTGGAACAAATTTCCAGAATTACAAAATAGCCAAAAATACCCGAGACCAAAACTGTTTTTAACTTGAAAAACAAAATCTGTAGCTGCATGTTAGTGCCGCTAAGTTTTATGGGTTAGCGCCGCTAACTCTAGGTTAGCGCCGCTAACCTTGTTCGAACAGAAAACAAACATTCCGATTTCGGGATTTTCAAGCCACCAAGTGCAAATCTAACATAGAGGTGGCTCTGATACCACTGTTGGGATCTTGTGGGCACGCAGCGGAAGCGAATGTATAACAAAAACAGCCCAAAGTACAAGCAATCAAAGCATAAAACCGAAATCCCAAACATGGACCAAACTCTATGTATAAAAATGCAACTTGTAAAGGAAAGAGGTGTTATACCTTTCTCCTAAGCTCTAGAAAACTTGTTGTCTCGTGATGGTGAAGCTCCAAGAGAGAAACGTGGATCGACTAATGGGTAGTACCCCGGGAACACGTCCAACCACACGAGCTAGCGAGCCTTCGTGCTTCTTCACTATGAAAAGCACTCCGGGACAGCTACCTATCGAGACCAATCTTCTGGAAATCCTCTTGATCAATCCTCTCTTGGTCTTAGTAGCACCAAAGAGTATGTGTATGTGTTAGAGAGAAAAAGAGAGTAAGAGCTCCAACAACCAAAATGAACTCTCCTATCTCTACTCCCTTTCCAGACTCAAATAGGCAGCGTGTTATACCTTTGAAGCATTTGTCCATTTTTCTTTCGAAGATGGCGGGGGCATTCTTCAATCCGAAGGGCATCACTAGCCATTCATACAATCCTCCTGAGACTAAGAATGCAGTCCAAGGGATTGATCAATTTTGGAGATATGGATACCCACATGCATTGGTCAGTTTTGGAGGTGGATTTGACAAATGGCACTGGCGGGGTTTAGCGGCGCTAACCAAAAGGTAGCGGTGTTGGGGTTCGTGGTTCATCACAACGGAAGCATGCAAGTACAAAATCGGAATTTTACAAACAAAACAAACCACAATTAGAAACCCCAAGTTGTGTACCAATGTCTACAACAAGATAAGCAACTTAAACAGAAAGAAAAGAGAGAAATATACCCTTGAAGTCCCCTGGAGTTGGTGAAGATCATGAACCCGAGCTAAAGCACCTTCTTCTCTATCGAAGTCCACCCTGGGAAAAACCGTGACCTACTTGTACTAGCAAGCCATCGGGTGTCCTACACCATATGGAGATACCTTCTGGAACAACCACCCAAGAAACTACAGAAACACTCTTTTAGCTCTCTCTTAATCACTCACAAGAACTACCACTTTAGGTTTCTTAGTGTGTGTGTTTTTCACCAAAGTTCATTAAGAACATAGAGAGAATTAGAAGCGGATGCATGTATATAAAATGACCTTCTCAGCCTCACATAGCCCCAAGAGACTGGACATAGAAGATCCCAAAAGCAAACACATGCAATGGTTGAGTGTGGAGGTGAAAGGAATAAAGTTGTAATATGTCAGATGGGTTAGCGCCGCTAACCGCCCAAACTTAGCGCCGCTAACCACTTAAGGTTAGCGCCGCTAACGCGGCTAAGTTAGCGACAGATTGGTTTGCGTCGCTAACCATGTCCAGATCACCAACTATCTTTAATTATTCATTTCTAACCCTCCCTTTTAGGTTGTTGTCAAGATCAACCCCCAGCGTGTGACCCGATAGTCCCATACATAATCGGTAGTGATCAATTGGCGTACGTGTGTCAGTGGGCAGACTCCAACAAACTCCACATTCACTTGACACACCGTACCCAATGCATCACAGACAAGGAGCGGCCTCTAGTAAGACATCCTGCCCCCAAGTCAGTATGGGTTTTGTCTTCAGCACAAAAACCAATCTGCAACCCATGTGAAAAGGTCCTATCGATAAGTGATCAATCATCCTTTTGTTCGCGATATCCATGTGAACATGAGACATGGTACTAAGTCATTCTTCGTTCGTTCACGATTATGTTTCTCGATCGAGATTAGTGGTGACCAAAACATACAAGTTGCAATCAGATTCATAAATCATTGCACACTTGAGCACGGCCGTGCATTTTGGTGTCAGCGACCAATCATCGAGGGGCCCAAGGATATCTCTCTAAACAGAGGAACAAATTCCTTCGAATCACACTGCCCACCCCAGTGATCATACTCTGCCCAACTACTCCCTTTATAACAGCCAGTTACGGACTGCGTTTGAAAGCAATTAGAACAAAGCAAACCAAAGTGATGCAGCCACGTGCATCTCTAGTTTGAGGATGAACTGATATTATCATCCTGAATCAGTCATGACAAGTACCACAAAGTGTATTCAGGTGTGGGTCGTCCAGTCACTTGAACACTTCAAGTACTGGTGAAGAATTGCGTCCCCGTGTCCCAATTCCCATTTGACACATGACCAATTACTTCCCTCAGTCTTAGTTCAGACTTCCTTCCCATGAAGAATGACCGACTGTGGACATTTAGAATTTTAAAACATTCAGGGAAGAGGTAAAACATGCTAAGTTGGAACACAATAAGGCTTGCTGAGAGTACGCGCTACACGCACATTACCAAATCCTCATTTGATAATCGATACAAGCAGAAGCACAATATTACTTAACGTTCCCAAAAGAAAAATATATCAAAATATTACTAAAACGAACTTAAGCCAAGTATATGCAGGCCCTAGTCTGACAAAATCACTAACCCGCTACTATAGCTTAGTTAACGGATCCGCCACCAATGCTCTTCGTGTGTACTCTGACAAACAACGCTTGGATCTAAAATTTTAATGTGCATGAGACATCATACTCTCATAGTTTTCATAAAGATCTCTATAGAGTTATTGATGCTCAAAATTAAAATCTTATCTACTTAAGCCATCGTACTCTCATAGTTTTCACAAGGATCTCTATAGAGTCACCAATGCTTTAAGAATAAGATCTTATGTGTTAAAGTCATCGCACTCTCATAGTTTTCATTAAGATCTCTATAGAGTCACCGACACTTTAAGTATCACATTTACTAACGACACAATGTTTGTAGGATCATGAACCCCAATCGAATTGGAGGTTATCATAAAACATAAACTATCACTCAGATTAATAAATTACTCTCATATCTAATAATCAACAAGAACATATCTTAATATTTCTTGTACTTTTCAAATTGCCTTGTAAATCCTTAATGGCCGTATAATTCTTGATTCAAACTTACAGACAAACATGATCAAGACATTATCTCCATTATGACATATGTCCAAGACATATTACATAGGATAACAACAGCCCTCCCACTAGCTCTGTCATCTATCCAAGTTTCATCGTTGCTCATTGAAAACTCAATCGACTGATTTTCACAACACGAAACTTAGATGTTTGTTGAAGTCCAAGGCAACCCTTTTCCTTGTTTTGTAGATTTTATATGGATACTTTAAATGTAAAGCACCTTCGTACAGTGTTACAGGCACTTCCTCATTAAATTCCTTTGACGGAATATGGTCTTTGCATCATACTGCCATTAAACGGCATAAGTGTCCGTGTAAACTTCAACATAACTACTGGAAGAATGTCTTCATATGATACCTTCTACATGGTCAATCATCATGAAACCAATTCCCACCAGTCAGTATTTGAAGTTATCTACAAACTAATCCATGCAGATCTGATGATCAAAAGATCTATATACACCTTACTAGTCTCATCTAGGTGTTGGATTATTCAAGCTCATCCTTAAAATCCAACATGGATTATATCTTATCTCATTAGCTTTTCCTTATCTTAGTAGACCCAAGGTCCACTACACATTCCGGTAATTGATACATACGCAATGTATTATCAACAAGTCATCGTCCTCATGTATGTAATACATTTCCGGTCTTATGATGACTATTGCCAGACTTATGAAGAGGTAATATCATTGTGCCAAGTACTTCAACATTGCCATGTTAAGTTCCAATCATTACTGATTGAATGCTAGTGTCAACATCAGGTCATTATTTAATTTACACGTTCTTCCACTGGAATGCTTCAGTTGTTCATTTCCCTTTTCGAGCAACTCTCGTTAGTTCTCAAAAGGTTATGAAAAGAACATCCAAAACAAGAAGAACATATTAAATATATTAGCATCTTTTAAAGTTCATCCATCTCCCACTAAATGTAGACAAGACAACTTTAGTCCATGAGGTAGACAAGCAAAGCTTTCTTTCTAGTCTAACCTCCATGGTTGCTAATTTGACCATCTTTGTTGTTGTTAAACAAGAACATTGCCCGCCACAACTCAAGTACACCCATCTATCAGGTTACTTAAGTCAAAGCCATCAAATGGAATCATAACTAGTATGTTCCGTCTCTCCACTTTGCGATCCATGTAAAACATGTATCCTAGGAGAGTTAAAATTATGATATATTCCCATAATTCTCATGATGTTCAAGGAATCTATTATATCTCAACATCTCATAAGACTTGAGTATTTTAGTTCCCCTTTTTGCCCTCTTTTGTTATGAATTCGTTACGGATAAGTTTTGAATACCTCTCAGGTTTCAAACACTTTTCTAATACCCTTTTCTTCTACCATCATAGGTAAAGGTAACAAATTATACTTAGTTAATCCTTATGACTTTCCTTGATCGGCCCTTACACAAAAGTGTAGTCCAACAAACTTTTATTCCTCCCACATCAACTAGTGAAGGATGTCATAGGTATTTAACTTTATAAGCAAGATTCAACATCAACTAATAGCTCGAAGCTAGAAGATTCCAAGTTCCATTCCACATGGACCTTGGTAATGTTAATCTTGTTTATATGGTTAAATCACCAATGTTATAAGGATAACTAATCAATAAGCACACATGATCATATTAGTACTTCTTAAGCAAAAGCTTATTATTTATGCCACGACATGAATAAACATTGAAATAAAACTCAAAAACCCACAATTACTCAATTCAAAGTAATATTCATCGTCATCAATAGCATAAAAGATACAATGCTTCTTGCCACGCAGGGCGTAAAACATCTATCTAATGAAGTAATAAATTAGCTGGTAGGAATGACAAGATCAACTCTTTCAATCCTTTTAGCAAGAGACAAGCACTTAAGCTTCCATTCACTTCTTCCAGCTCTCCAAGCATCATCAACCTACTTCGGATAAACACCTATACTTTGTAACAAACAAGTTTGTAACAAACATGAGTGCTTTGACTAGCGTTCAAAACCTAGTAATTTGAAGTAAAAGATCAATGGAGTATAATCATGAGTGTACCTGAAGTGGAGGAGCTAACTATCTTCCGCTTTAGGATACTTAGCTCATTCAGGCACTTAGGGCAGGCGTGACGGCGCTAATTTCCAATTTCCCCACAAAAGTAGCAAACTACCCCAAGTGGAACGTTATCTTGAGGCACAATCTCATTTGCCTCAACTTCCACGTTTATGGTAGGCTTAGTCAAACCAAGCTTTCCATTTTAGGTCAGTTTCTTCTTCTTATGTTTTTGATTCCCAGTAGCCTTAGCAGGTGTGGACGAGATTTTTTTACCTTTGGCCATGTTCAACTCAGCAGCCTTTAACATGCCATGTAGCTTACTTAAGGACCATTCCATATTGTCTTTGAGATATTCCATGACAAACTTCTCATAAGACGTGGGCAGGGATTGGAGAATCAAATTCACCATCAGTTCCCTCCCTATGGGAAATCCAAGTCTCTCCATTTGGTCCATGTACGCCTTCATCTTAAGGACATGAACACTTACATCCCCGCCTTCCTGCATCCTACAACCGACTAAAGCCTTGACATACTCAAAAAGTTCTTGTCTAACTTGCTGCGGGAATATGTCCTTTAGCTTGTTAATCATGTCGTACGCACTCATATGCTTGAGTTGCTTTCGCAGCTCACAGCTCATAGTCGACAACATGAGACAAGAACATCTTGTGTATCTCTGACACGCCTTTCCCATGTGTATCTTGTGGCCCAGTTCGCATTGGTAGCAGGTGGCTCCGGAAGAGGCTCCTCAAGGATGTGCAACCTTGACTCGTGTTGAAGGACAATCCTTAATACACGATACTAGTCAACGAACTTCACTCCTATGAGTCTCTCGTTTTCCAGGAACAAACGAAATGATAGTTTTGATGTAGTGTCGTTAAGATTTGCCATCTAAAATAAGAGTACAAGTTTTAGTAAGTTTCGATATAGTCCTCATTAAAATAATTACCCACTAGATTTAAGAAAACCAAATTATTTTAACAAGGGCTAAGTACCTCAAAATACCCCAATCCATGAAGGGTTTGCCGCGGATCACTTCATGATGCTATTTTAGGCAAGTAAACAATTTACCAATTGCAATCCGGGATCGCAACTCTTAGGCACTTGCGGGATCCTAGGTACTCTTAGCACCCATTTGGCATGTTTGATCCCTCTACACCAATTCCTCATTAATACACTTTGATAGCTCGGCTAAAGCTCGACAACTACCATCGCGTTTAAGTCTTGGAATTTGTAAATCGTCCGTCAAGATACACGGTGGTACTCTAGCCCAATGGCCGGCTCAGCTAGAGCTCGACAACCGACCTTGCGAGTTGCCACACGCGCCTTTCACACAGTTACGCAAAATCGATCTCGGCTAGAGCTCGACGACCAATCTTGTTTCACTAGATTTGGGCGGTTTCATCTTACGGGTGGTGTGAGATTTACTTTTGAAAAACGGGTTTTTGTTTCTCTGGTTAAAACACTTTTAACCAATTCTTGTCTATGTGGCGCGCGGAGTTTGTAAACCAATTTAAAACTCTTTGATTTTATTATTTTGAAAATTTTTCTAGCATGCGAAGATCCTAAACATCCATGCAAGATAAAATCAAATCAACCACGCATGTAATATAATCCGGTAACAAGCCAATCCTATGCGCCTTGCCCGTGAGCCAACGTGCAAGACTAAGTCATCTTAGGACTAGACCGAATGACCCGATGTGTGCTCCTCCCACTTGATCCATCGCGTCTCCTACCGACCTCCGGATCCAAGTATGCCAAGACACCCTCCAAATGGTTCTTGTTGGTTGCTTCGGTTCTCCTTTTACAATTTACAAATTTAAAAGGAAATGGAATGCAAGCCACAATTCTCTATTCTAAGTTAATATCACAAATTACAAAGAATAAGAAATCGGCATGCAAGCCGTTAAATATACAAACCGAATGAATGAATTAATTATTACAAACCATTATGGTACAAACCACCAAATGAATGAATACATTAATTTAAATCCAACCAAACACATCACATAGGTCTTATGGCTCATAAATGTTACCGGATGCACATACTACAACCACATACAAGAAATCACAAACATACACATGGTGTGCCACACAAAACCATGTAAATCTTATATGTCTTGGTTAAGATTATCTAATCACTCAAGGCACAAATAATTCTATGTACATATGCATTAGGAACCTTAAACAAGTCAAAATTCCATAGTCATATATACACAATTTAAGTATATGCAATTAACCATTTTCATGCCATAATGTTAATCCACATATAAATACACCAACCAAGACATAAGGCAACTTAATATAAACACACATCAAATTCTGGAACAAAATTCCAGAAAGAACAAGTAGCTCAATCGATCCAACAAAATTGATTTTAGGCAAAAAGGATTCTGCCAGACGGGTTAGCGATGTTAACTATAAGAGTTGGCGCCGTTAACTCCAGTTTAGCACCGTTATCGCGAGACAACGTAGCGGCCGCTACGGATAGGTTAGTGCCGCTAACATGGACAGGTTAGCGCCGCTAAACCCCGGACAGAACAAAAAATCACATTTTTCGGATTTTCAAAGCCACAAAGTGCAAATCTAGTGTAGAGGTGGCTCTGATACCACTGTTGGGGTTCGTGGTTCATCACAGCGGAAGCATGCAAGTACAAAATCGGAATTTTACAAACAAAACAAACCACAATTAGGAACCCCAAGTTGTGTACCAATCTCTACAACAAGATAAGCAACTTAAACAGAAAGAAAAGAGAGAAATATACCCTTGAAGTCCCCTGGAGTTGGTGAAGATCATGAACCCGAGCTAAAGCACCTTCTTCTCTATCGAAGTGCACCCCGGGAAAAACCGTGATCTACTTATACTAGCATGCCATCGGGTGTCCTACACCATATGGAGACACCTTCTGGAACAACCACCCAATATACTCCAGAAACTCTCTTTTAGCTCTCTCTTAATCACTCCCAAGAACTACCACTTTAGGTTTCTTAGTGTGTGTGTTTTTCACCAAAGTTCATTAAGAACATTAGAGAGATTTAGAAGAGGATGCATGTATATAAAATGACCTTCTCAGCCTCACATAGCCCCAAGAGACCGGACATAAAAGATCCCAAAAGCAAACACATGCAATGGTGGAGTGTGGAGGTGAATAGAAAAAAGTTGTAATCTGTCAGATGGGTTAGCGCCACTAACCGCCCAAACTTAGCGCCGCTAACCACTTAAGGTTAGCGCCGCTAACGCGGCTAAGTTAGCGACAGATTGGTTAGCGTCGCTAACCATGTCCAGATCACCAACTATCTTTAATTATTCATTTCTAACCCTCCCTTTTAGGTTGTTGTCAAGATCAACCCCCGGCGTGTGACCCGATAGGCCCATACATCATCGGTAGTGATCAATTGGCGTACGTGTGTCAGTGGGCAGACTCCAACAAGCGGCGCTAACTCAAAATAGTTAGCGGCGCTAACGCGCCCTGTTAGTGATTTGACACAAAGTACTTGCAGCCGTAGCGGCGCTAACCTCTAGGGCTTAGCTGCGCTAACCCCTAAGAGTTAGTGGCGCTAACGCGGCCTGCGATATCAACTTTTGTCTTTTGTCATATTTAGTCCTTTAACTTAAGTTGCTGTCAGGTTAGACCCCGGTGTATGACCCAATAGGCCCATACATCATCAGTAGTTGTCCATATGCCGTACTTGCATTAATGGGCATATTTCTAACAAGAATGGTGACACCGATAAATATTGTGAATCCAGTGGGTAATCGGGGTACATGTTATGACTGTGGGAGTACTGACCATTACCACAACACTTGCCCGTGACTTAATCGAACACCTGCAGCAGGAGGTAATAGACCAAACCCACCCTTGGCCCTGGAAGAAAATTGGAACCCAAGAAATCAAGGAAACAAAGCCCGTGGGAGAGCTTTTGTCATGGGAGTGAATGAAGCTCGTCAAGATCCCAACATCGTTACCGGTACATTCTCTTTAGATAACTTCTATGCTACTGTACTTTTTGATTCTGGTGCCGATTACAGTTTTGTTTCTACTGATTTTGTAACATTAACGGGGATGGAACATAGCGAATTAGGCACTATTTACTTAATAGAAATAGCTGATGGGGAAACGGTAGAGATCAATAAGATTGTCCGAGGGTGCACTCTAGAATTAGAGGGCGTCACTTTTAGTATAGATCTAATATCTTTCAGGCATGGGAGTTTTGATGTAATTGTGGGTATGGATTGGCTTTCAAATTTTAAGCCTGAGATCATGTGTCACAAAAAAGTAGTACGGATTCCCTTGCCGAGTGGCAAGGTACTTCTAGTTTCTGGAGAACATCCGGAAGTAGCCACGAGACGATTGCTGAGCGCTAAAGCCAAAGAAAGGAAACTCGAAGATATCCCTATAGTACGAGAGTTCCCGGAGGTATTTCCTGAGGACTTGTCCGGATTACCTCCTGCCCAACAAGTGGAATTTGCTGTTGATTTAATACTGGGAGCTACTCCGATAGCAAGAGCTCCATACCGGTTGGCACCATCGGAAATGCAAGAGTTAGCCAGTCAGCTGCAGGAATTACAAGACAAGGGTTTCATACGACCTAGTCAGTCTCCTTGGGGAGTACCCGTTCTTTTTGTTAAGAAGAAGAATGGATCGTTTTGCATGTTTATCGACTATCTTGAGCTGAACAAGTTAACCATCAAGAATCGATATCCCCTTCCTAGAATAGATGATTTGTTCGATCAGTTGCAGGGTTCACGATACTTCTCCAAGATAGATCTTCGATCCGGCTATCATCATCTCCGAGTACGGGAGACTGATATCCCAAAAACCGCGTTCAGGACACGCTATGGGCACTTTGAGTTTACGGTCATGCCTTTCGGATTAACAAACGCACCGGCGGTATTTATGGATCTAATGAACCGTGTCTACAAGCTCTTCTTGGATAAATTTGTCATCGTCTTTATTGATGATATTATAATCTACTCTAATTCTAAGGAGGATCACGAGGTGCATTTGAAATCAAAGTGCGACTTCTGCCTTAAGGAGGTGCATTTTCTCAGTCATGTGATCAACGAAAATGGGATACATGTTGACCTTAGCAAAATCGAGGCCATAAATAATTGGAAAACCCCTTCGACGCCATCTGAAATCTGTTCGTTTCTAAGTTTGGTCGGCAATTACAGAATGTTTCTCGAGGGTTTCGCAAGAATCGCAAAACCACTCACACTGCTGACGCAAAAAGAGAAGAAATTTGACTGGAAGAGGGAGCAAGAAGAAGCATTTCAAACCCTAAAAGAAAGATTGTGTAACGCCCCAATTTTGACTCTCCCTGAAGGATCTGATGACTTTGTGGTTTATTGTGACGCTTCCTATAATGACCTAAATTTTTAAGAATAATTACAGTGTTCTAGCGTTACATTATTATAAGAAGGATATTATCATGTGGAAGGAGGAGACGATGGTAAGAATAAAGTTGCTCATGGTTCGGATCAAGGTGGTGGTCATGGAGTTGCACCGACTCGAGTGGGAAGTATTTTTAGGATGTTTAGAGATTGCAAACCACCTACCTATACGGGTGGGACGGACCCCCTCGATTGCATACGTTGGATCCGGAAGATGGAACAGACTTACAACCCTGGAGTGTTTACTGAGGAGGAGCAGGTCAGCTATGCAATCCGTATGCTAGACAAAGAAGCATTAGAGTGGTGGGATTTGATTGAAGCTACAATGTCAGAGGTGACAAGGAAGAACCTCACTTGGAACATGTTCAAGGAGAAGCTACAAAATAGATTTTGCAATTTAGGGGCTAGGCAGTGGGCAAAGAGAGAGTTTCTGAATCTGAAGAAGGGCAACATGAGTATTGCTGCCTACAATGTGACATTCTCTGAGCGGATACAGTTTGCTAAGAAGTATTGCTATGATGATGCATCTACAGTAAACCAGTATATGGAAGGTTTGCCATATGAGTACTGTGGGACTGTGAGAATGAGGACCAATTTGGGTGATGCTTTCGATGAGGCTCAGAGGATCGAGGATGATTTAAAGATGAAGGAGTAGGGTGATGACGGAGCAGGAAATAAGTGGTAGTGGGAAGGGTCATCTAGGTTATCGAATAAGAAGAAATATTTGGGTAGTAGTAGCAGCAAGAAAGGATAGCAGAAGAGGAAGTCAAGCTACTGTATAACATGTCACTTGACCCACAGTGGTCAGTGTACTACTGAAAAAATGAGTTGTCATAAGTGTCGAAAGTTAGGACATAAGTTGGTGGATTGCAAGAGTGACAAGCCAATGTGCTACAACTGTAGAGAATTGGGGGATATCAGCACGGAATGTCCACGCAAGAAGAAGGCTGAGGTGGTAGGGAAGAAGCAGACCGAGAAAGCAACTGGGCGTGCTTTTCAGATGACAACCCAAGAGGCACGCCAAGATGATGAGGTTATTTTCGGAACTTTTCTGATTAACTCTTTATCTCCTGTTGTGTTGTTTGATTCGGGTGCTAGTAGATCCATAGTGTCCACTAAATTTTGTACCCAGTTGACTGTACCTCGTAGTCCATTAGAGCATGCTTTAGAGATAGTACCTCGTATTCCATTAGAGCATGCTTTAGAGATAGAAGTAGCGGTGGGGAAACCGATCACCGTGAGTGAGAAATATGATGATTGTACAATTGGTATTGATGATACTACTTTTCCCTTGACACTTATTCCCGTAGAGATTGGGGGATTCGATGTAGTAATCGGGATGGATTGGATGTCTACGCATCGAGCTGAGATCGTGTGTTCTAAGAAGATGGTCCGAGTTCCTCTTCCATCAGGTGGTCAAGTTATCGCCTACGGAAAGCAGTGTCCGGGGAACGTAGCGATGATATCGGTCCTTAAGGCACGCAATTGTCTAGCGAAGGGGTGCATTGCGTTCTTAGCTCATGTGGTGGACTCAGCGAAGAAAAAGAGTGAGTTATCAGATGTGGAGGTGGTGAAAGAATATCCTGACGTGTTTCTGGATGATCTCCCATGATTACCACCACCAAGAGAGGTCGAATTTCAGATTGATTTAGTTTCGGGTGCTACACCAGCTGCTAAAGCACCATATCGGTTGGCTCCTTCAGAGATGAGAGAGATAATGACGCAACTGAAACAATTGCTTGAGAAGGGATTTATTAGGCCGAGTTCTTCGCCATGGGGAGCTCCGGTCCTATTCGTGAAAAAGAAATATGGGTCGATGAGGATGTGTATCAACTACAGGGAGTTGAATAAGTTGGCCGTAAAGAACAAGTACCCACTCCCGAGGATAGATGACTTGTTCCATCAATTACAAGGTGCGTGTCATTTTTTGAAGATAGATTTGCGATCGGTTTATCACCAAGTTGTTAAAATTTGCCCGATAATATATGTACGCCTTAGAGCACTGCCGATGATGTATGGGCCTATATGGGTCACAAACCGGGGTCTAACATGACAGCAAATAAGGTTGAGGGACCAAAGATGGCAAAAGTGGAAGTTAGCAATGCAGGCCATGTTAGCGCCGCTAACTTAACGAGTTAGCGCCGCTAACTGTTAAAGGTTAGCGCCGCTATGGCTGCATGTGCTTTATGTCATTTCGAAGTCAGGCCGCGTTAGCGCAGTTACGGGCTAGGGTTTAGCGCCGATAACTCCTGGTTAGCGGCGCTACCATTGCATGGACTTTATATCAAAATCACCTCCACTAGTGGCCAATGCATGAGAGGTTCTAGACATTTCTTGGCCGGCTAGAGGGAGTTCAGGGGACATATTGGGGTCTTTAAAAGAACCTCATTCCTAGACTTATTAGTCTCTTGGCCATTTTTGTCTCTCTCTTGCAACCATAAATTCTCTTTGCTAAATACCTTAGTTTTTGGTGATCTAGTGAAGAATCTCGGGTTCCAGAGGTCATTTGCTGTTCTTAGGTGATATTTCCAGTTGAAGATATCATCAAAGGGTGCTAGCACATCTTGTTAGACTTGTACCCGGTTTGTGGTTTCGAAAAGACAAAGAAGAAGAAGAAGATCTTGCTTCAAATCCGAATCCAGCCACTACAATAAGTTTTTCTTGAGCTTGGGAGCTGGTATAATTCTCTAACCTCCTTGTTAGTTGCTATTTTGTTACATAGAGTTGATTCACCATTGGGATTTCATGTTTTGAACACTTTTATGCTTGATTCTTGTTGTTTTCGCTTCCTATGCGTGTTCTTGAAATCCCAACAGTGGTATCAGAGCCACCTCTATTTTAGAATAGCACTTGGTGGCTTGAAAAACCCGAAATCAAAATGTTTGTATTTTGTCGTGTGGTTAGCGGCGCTAAGCTTAGTTTAGTGGTGCTAAGTCTTATGCTTTAGTGGCGCTAACGTTACTGGAAGATTATTTTCGAAAATTTTGAATAAAACAGTTTTGGTCTCGGTATTTTTGGCACTTAGACCTTCTGGAAATTTGTTCCAAAGGTTTTTTATTGTTGTTCCAGTAGTGGCATGATTTGTTTGGGTGTATGTGTTGATATGAGTTGGTAACCTTGCCATGTCCCATTTGGTTGTTTTGTGTTTGGTATGCATTTGGTGGTTTTAACCACATTTGATGGCTGTAAATTTATTAAATTCAGTTTGATTGTAATAATTTGTGGCTTGCATGCCATTTCATTCATCCATGTACATGTAATTAGATAAATAGGAAAATTATGTGGCTTGTATTCCATTTATTTTCTATTGTATGTAATTTGTATGATGGAGGGATGAAGACACAAGAGGAGGCAAAAGAAGATGGAGTTTGATGCCCTTAGAAGCCAATGAAGTCCAAGGGAGATGGTGGTTCTAGTGGGAGCTTGCATCAAGATTGTTTTGTCCCATAGTTGACCAAGTTCCTCCCGTTTTGGCTCACGGGAGGAACGCATAGGTTTATTGGCAAGGGTTACCGACTATATTGTATATTGCGTGTGATGTGATTTTTATTATTCTATGCATGCATTTGTAGGTTTTCGCATGCTACATAATTTTTCACAAAATTAATAAAATCACAAGAGTTTTGGTAAAAATGGTTTACTCTCGCGTGCGATCACATATAAAGATTAACCCACATAGTGAAAAATAGGTTTTGCCACTAATAAGTGAATCTAAACCAAACCGGAAATAAAAGCCTGTTTTTCCACAAAACGTAAATCATGCACCATCCGTAAGTCGATACCACCCAAATCTAGTCTTATGGGATTTGGTTGTCGAGCTTAGCACGAGCCAATTCTCATGAAACTGTGTGGAAGGTGAGTGTGGAAATTGTTAGAGATATGCCCACTAATGTACGTACGCCATATAGACCGCTGCTGATGATGTATGGGCCTATTGGGTCATACACCGGGGTCAAACCTGACAGCAACTTAAGTTTAGGGACCAATTATGACAAAAGACAAAAGTTGACATCGCAGGCCGCGTTAGCGCCGCTAACTATAAAGGGTTAGCGCCGCTAAGTCCTAAGAGTTAGCGCCGCTACGGCTGCATGTACTTTGTGTCACATCCCTGACAGGCCGCGTTAGCGCCGCTAACTTTAAGGGGTTAGCGCCGCTAAACCATAAGAGTTAGCGCCGCTACGGCTGCATGGGCTTTATGTCAAATTACCTCCCAAGCTGGCCAATGCGTGGTGTACACCTAGGAACGCACTTTGGCCGGTCTTTGTGGTTAAAATCGAAGCTGGAGGCAGAAGTTAAGGAGAGACTTCATTTTAGTTTTTGAAGTGCTTTGCTCTTTTTCTCTCTAATAAACACACACACTTTTCTCTTTGGTGCTACTATGACCAAGTGAGATTATAGAGAGTGCTCCAGAGATTTTGGTCTTCTAGTTGCTGTTCCATTGTGGTTTTCATAGTGAAGTATCGCAATGGCTTGCTAGCACTCGTGGTTTGGCTTGTTCCCGGGGTATATCCCAATAGAAGATCCGGTTTTCGTTCTTGGAGGATCATCACCACGGTTGGAGATTACTGGAGCTAAGGAGAAAGGTATAACCTCCTTCCTTTTCAAGTTGCATTTCTTGAACATAGAGTTTGGTCCATTTGAGGGATTTCGGTTTTTATGCTTTGATTGCTTGTACATTGGGTTTTTTTTGTTTGTACCTTGCTTCCGCTGTGAGCCCACGAAATCCCAACAGTGGTATCAGAGCCACCTCTATGTTAGATCTGCACTTGGTGGCTTGAAAAATCCCGAAATCAAAATGGTTGTTTTCTGTTCGAACAGGGTTAGCGGCGCTAACCTCGGGTTAGCGGCGCTAACTCATAAATGTTAGCGGCGCTAACGCGCTGTAACAGTTTTATTTTTCAAAGTTAAAATCAGTTTTGGTCTCGGGAATTTTTAGCCTTTTTGTGATTCTGGAAATTTGTTCCAGTTTTGTGTTTGGTAATTTTGTTACCACCTTGTTTGTTTGGTTGTATGTGATAGATTTGAAATTGGTAACCTTGTCTTTGACCTTGTGGTTGACTTTGTGTGTTTGGATGCATTTGGTGATTTTTAATCACATGGGCTGTAATATTTATTAAAATTGTTATATTTGTAATAATATTGTGGCTTGCATGCCATTTCATTCATCCGTGTATTTGTACTAGATAAATAGGAAATTAGTGTGGCTTGTACGCCATTTCAAATTTCTATTGTATGTTTTGTACAATTGGATGAAGACATACACTTTGGAGTCGGAAGGAGATGGAGCGTGTCCATAGAAGCCGATGAAGTCCTTTGGAGATAGCGGTTCTAGTGGGAGCTCGCATTGAAGACCTTCCGTCCCTTAGTTGACCACGTTCTACCCGTTTTGGCTCACGGGAAGAACGCATAGGATTTTGGCAAGGGTTACCAATTTATTTCGTATATATGCATGTGATGTGATTTTATTTTATTCTTGCATGGTTTGCTTAGGATTCGCATGCTAGAAAATTTTTTCGAAATTAATAAAATCACAAGAGATTTGGTAAAAATGGTTTACAACTCTCTCCCGCGCTCACATACAAGATTAACTCACCTAGTGAAAATAGGTTTTGTCACTAAACAAGTTAATCAGTAACCAAGCCGAAAACAAAAGCCCGTTTTCATAAAAACGTAAATCTTGCACCATACAAAAGATGACACCACCCAAATCTAGTGAAGCATGGAGTGATTGTCGAGCTTAGCACGAGTTATTCCATGTGGATCTGTGTGGAAGGTGAGTGTGGGATCTTGAAATTATCGGTTGTCGAGCTTAGCACGAGCCGGTAGTTGTCGGGGTATCACCGTGTATCTTGTTGGACGATTTGCAATTACAAATTAGAATCCTTGAGTGATTGTCGAGCTTAGCACGAGTCAACCAAGAATTTTAATTTGGAATTGGTGCTAGTAGGGATCAAACATGCCAAACGACCGATGGTTGTCGTAGGATCCCGCAAGTGTCTAAGAGTTGCAATAGAGATTGCAATCGGTAAAGTGGTTATCGGCCTAAATAGCTCCATGAAGTGATCCGCGGCAACCCCGTCATGAATTGGAGTGAAATATGGTTCTTAGCCCTTGTTAAAATATTTTTCGAGACGATAAGGGTAATTATTTTAACAAGGATTCAAATCAAACTAACTAATTCGTGTACTCTACTTTAATATAGGATGTCGAATCAAAACCACAACACGTCGAATTTTTCACTTCGTATGATTCTACAAAGGGTGAAACTCACGGAAGTGAACTTTGTTGACTGGCTTAGGCAATTGAGAATTGTCCTACGTGCTGAGTCTAAGTTGCACATTCTTGAGGAACCCCTTCCTGAACCACCTGCTATCAATGCGGAATGGGCTATCCGATATGCGTTTGAAAAGCGTGTTCGGGATACACACGATGTTGCTAGTCTCATGTTATCAAGTATGAGCTCGGAACTGCGAAAGCAATTTGAGCACATGACTGTGTATGACATGATTAACAAGCTGAAGGATGTTTTCCGACAGCAAGTTAGACAAGAACATTTTGAGTGTGTTAAAAGTCTAACCGGTTGTAAGATGCGGGAAGGCGGGAGTGTAAGTGCCCATGTTTTGAAGATGAAATCATACATGGACCAGATGGAGAGATTAGGTTTTCCTATAGGGAGGGAGCTTGGTGTGAATTTCATACTTCAGTCTCTGCCCGCCACATATGAAAAGTTTATAAAGGACTATCATATGCATGGAAAGGAAATGTCTATAGATGAATTGCATGGAATGTTGAAGGTTGTAGAATCTAACATGTCCAAGCATGCATCATCTTCATCCACTCTTCTTTTTGGTTCTAGGGAACAACATAACATGAAGAAGAAGAAATCGATCCCATTAAAAGAAGAAGTTGGAGTTTCCAAGCTTGCTTCAAGTTTTGAGTCTATGGACATTGATGATGTGCCTAAAGAGACTCAACAAGGGGTGGTTTGCTACTTCTGCGGTAGATTTGGGGATTGGGGCCGTCATGCCTGCCCTTCGTGCCGAAAGGATATAAAACTTCTCAGACAAGAGAGAGTTAATTTTCCTACTTGAGGTACATTCATGATTATACTTCATTGCTATTCCTTATAAGCTGGGATGTTTACCCGAGCTATAAGACTCACGTTTGTCACAAATTTATTTTTGTTGCAAAGTGTAGGTCTATTCGTTGTAAAAAGGAAAAAGCTTGAAGAACCGGATCTCTGAAGAAGAAATTTTGTTAATTGTATTCTACAAGAGAAATGGGAGTGTTGGTCTCGCCATTAAATCCGGATTTATTATTACTTTTGTTTATATGCCCTGCGTGGCAAGAACTACTTTAGTGTATGCTCCTTTGGAGATGATGGATGTTTTTGAATCTTGTATTTTATAAAGATTTTTCATTTTAAATGTTTTTGAATCTTGTATTTTATAACATTTATGAGTTAGCGCCGCTAACCCGAGGTTAGCGCCGCTAACCCTGTTCGAACAGAAAACAACCATTTTGATTTCGGGATTTTTCAAGCCACCAAGTGCAGATCTAACATAGAGGTGGCTCTGATACCACTGTTGGGATTTCGTGGGCTCACAGCGGAAGCAAGGTACAAACAAAAAAAACCCAATGTACAAGCAATCAAAGCATAAAAACCGAAATCCCTCAAATGGACCAAACTCTATGTTCAAGAAATGCAACTTGAAAAGGAAGGAGGTTATACCTTTCTCCTTAGCTCCAGTAATCTCCAACCGTGGTGATGATCCTCCAAGAACGAAAACCGGATCTTCTATTGGGATATACCCCGGGAACAAGCCAAACCACGAGTGCTAGCAAGCTATTGCGATACTTCACTATGAAAACCACAATGGAACAGCAACTAGAAGACCAAAATCTCTGGAGCAATCTCTATAATCTCACTTGGTCATAGTAGCACCAAAGAGAAAAGTGTGTGTGTTTATTAGAGAGAAAAAGAGCAAAGCACTTCAAAAACTAAAATGAAGTCTCTCCTTAACTTCTGCCTCCAGCTTCGATTTTAACCACAAAGACCGGCCAAAGTGCGTTCCTAGGTGTACACCACGCATTGGCCAGCTTGGGAGGTAATTTGACATAAAGCCCATGCAGCCGTAGCGGCGCTAACTCTTATGGTTTAGTGGCGCTAACCCCTTAAAGTTAGCGGCGCTAACGCGGCCTGTCAGGGATGTGACACAAAGTACATGCAGCCGTAGCGGCGCTAACTCTTAGGACTTAGCGGCGCTAACCCTTTATAGTTAGCGGCGCTAACGCGGCCTGCGATGTCAACTTTTGTCTTTTGTCATAATTGGTCCCTAAACTTAAGTTGCTGTCAGGTTTGACCCCGGTGTATGACCCAATAGGCCCATACATTATCAGCAGCGGTCTATATGGCGTACGTACATTAGTGGGCATATCTCTAACAGACTCCCACTTGCACATAATGCACCGTACCCATGTAACCACAGACAAAGAGTGGCCTCTAGCAAAGCATCGATGCTCCCAAGTCAGTATGGGTTCCGCTTCCTTGCAGAAAACCATAACCTACATAAAACGTAGAGGTCCTATAGATAAGTGATCAAACATCCTTTTGTTCGCGATATCCTTGTGAACACGAGACATGGATTAATATGTCAATCTCCAGATCGTTCACGATTATGTTTCTCGATCAAGGTTGGTGGTGACAAAAATTTAAGGACATATCTGATTCTCAATCAATATTCCTTTGCGCATGGCCATGCTTATTTTGGTGTCAGCGCCCAATCATCGAGGGGCCCAGGGATATCTCTCATACAGGAGGAACAAATTCCGTTGACTGTACAATCCCATAACATGAACCTTGTCTTACCCAGCTATTCCCTTTATGATAGCCAGTTACGAACTACGTTTTGAAATAACCAAAGTAAGAAAGTTTCATGCTATGGCAATTCATACATCTCGGGTCGAAGGACGTAATGATATTATCATCCCGAGTTACTTGTGACCATGATCCATGAAGTGAACTCAGGTGTGGGTCTTCCAGTCACTTGAAACCCCTTTCAAGCACAGGTTACTGTTGCGTTTCATGCATTCAATCCTTGATTAATGCATAACCAACACCTAACCTCAGCCTTATTTCAAACTTCCTTCCCTTGAAGAATGACTGACTGTGGAATTTTAGAATGTATAAACATTCTGGGAAGTGGTTAAACATGCTAAGATGGAACACAATAAAGTCTTATGAATGTAACCGAATCACTCGCATATCGAAACAAGCATAAATTACAATACTGTCTGTATCGTTCCCAAAGCTTATAAGTAAATCAAACATATACTAAAACGATATTTAAGCCCGGTCATAAGCATGAACAATGCTTTTATACCTAGTATGAAAGTCATCACTAGTATTTGACAATGGCTTAATTATGGGATCATTTACCCGATATCCTCTTGTACTCTTTTGTATTCTCTTATTAAACCACTAGCGAAGTGTTTATTAAAGAGATCATTTACAAAGTTATCATAGTCATCATATCCTCAATGTTACAGAAGTCAACAATAGGATTAATGACACTTATGATTATCAGAGTCGACATACTCTCAATGTAACCGAAGTTCACAATAGAGTCATTGACACTCATGTTTATCAGAGTCGACATACCCTCAATGTGACCGAAGTCCACAATAGGGTCGATGATACTCATTTAGGTCTAAATGTCGTATCTATACCACATACTTGATTAATCTAAACTTCGATAAAATCGACAGTCTCATAAGCATAGATTTGCTTGCAGTAATAACTTACTCAAGACAATTCTACTTTCGTCGAACATCAAGAACATACATCAGTACTTCTTGAATTAGAAAATCCACTTGATTCCATATTTTCTATTTATACTCATAGAACAACAATTCCACCATTAGGTTGTAGAACAACCCTAAATTAGGACATTATTTTCATAGAGCATATTTGACTAGGAACACATGATGCTCCCACTAGCCCTGACAAGGGTATTTGGCTTAATCTACGCTTTCTAGAAAACTCATTCCTTTGACTTTCTCATAAAGCAGGATTACAGCCACAAGATTCAAGTTTTGCTGACCTTAGTCATGAACACAATTTGGACATAATGGATATATAAGACCTCGGAACATGATTCAAACATTTCCTCAATTTAATCCTGCAAAGGATCTTGGCCTTTTATTTCCATGCGAGATTACTTGTTTCCCCATAGTGACAACAATGTTTCGCTTAATCCAGACTTAATCTGGTTTTTATGGATGAATGAGACCCTCGGAAAATTCCTTAAGTATTTCCTCAACTTGATCCTATGAAGGATTCAGATCTCTTTTGTCCATGTGAGCAAACTTGTTTCCACAAGGTGACAACAAAATTACACTTTATCCAAATTATCTTCAACATAACCATTAGAACTTGTTTCCATAAAATCAATATGAAACACTTTGTCTCTAGTCGGTATTTGAAGTTGTCCATTATGGCATATATGTTAGTCCCTTCACCCTTCTTGAATTACACCTTAGGTGTGGGATTAACCCAAGTCAAGTACTTGGATGCAGCAAATAGGTTACACCATTATCTTCTTCTATTCACTAGTGAACACAGGGTCCCACTATGTTTCCGATGAATGGTAACATCACAATGATTTACCATCAAGCTGCTGTTAGTAAAATATGACAACCTCATATCTAAACAACCTTCTTGATTTCCATCAGATATAAATAAGCAATGGATATTGTCAGGTTTTACCAGCATCTCTATGCTGATTAAATGCTAGTGTCAACATTAGGTCTTTTATTTAAGTTTTACGTTCTTCCACTGGAATGCTTTTGTAAATTGTACTTTCCCTTTTGCGCAACCAAACATGGTTCCCAAAAGTTCAAGAAACAATTATCCAAAACTCAGATGAACTACTTAAATATGTAGGCATCAACTTATAATTCATCCATCTCCCACTGAATGTAGACTGGATAATTTAAGTTGTGAGATTGACAAGCAAAGAACTCTTTCTAGTTAATATCTCATTCGATGCTTAAGTGACCACAATGCTGTGTTTTAGATCGAGGACTTGGTTCATAAAATTAATGTATACCAACCACATTGAATACATGTTTTAGGCCTGCCTTTTACCAGATCATCAACACAGATATCCGGTTTTATTTAAAGTAACACCATGTGCAAATGTGTTTCTTCGGAAAAACGAATTATGGGTTAAACCCATGATTCATTTTATGTTTAAACCAATATAGATAAGAAAACTTAGCATCTATTCTAGATCTAAGAATTTATATCTATATGCCCTTATTGATTCTTAATTCTCTTTAGGTTAGTTCCGAACACCACTAGGTTTCAGACATAAGCCTTTTCTCTAGTAAACATTCTCTCAACTACTACCATAAAGATAGTGATGAAGAATTTCACTAGTGTCACTCTTTGTGGCATACTTGAACGGATTATCCACACAAATATGATCATATCCAACAAGTCACAATCCTTCCTTACCAATACTGGTGAAGGATTTCATTAATCATCCTATTCCAATAAACAAGATTTGTATCTTTCATTTAGCCCGAGGCTAAACTTTTACAAAGATCCTAACCACATGGATCTAAGCGATGCAAATGTTGTTTACTTGGTCAAATTTGATTATGCCATAGAGCTAATATATCCAAATCACTTTTGGATTTAAGAATCGATTGTTCATGATTGTCTTATTACTTATAACGAGCCTTTATGTATGCAATGATATGGATAAGTTTTGATAAAATCATCTCAAAATAATTTTTCAAAATTGTTTCAATTCTAAGTCATATCCATCGTCATCAAATGTGTATTTAAGCACTAAAATAGTCAAAATAACACAAAAGCATAGACATGGATCGAATTTGAAATGAAACTATTAAAATGAAAAATCTTTATAAAATACAAGATTCAAAAACATCCATCATCTCCAAAGGAGCATACACTAAAGTAGTTCTTGCCACGCAGGGCATACAAACAAAAGTAATAATAAATCCGGATTTAATGGCGAGACCAACAGAAATTTCACAATTTTGGTTGTCGAGCTTAGCACGAGCCAACTTTTGTGAATTTGTTACCGTATGTCTTGACGGACGATTTGCAATTTTAGGTTTGAAATCTTGGTTAATTGTCGAGCTTAGCACGAGTTAACCAAAATTTCAAGACTTAGATATGGTGCAAGAAGGGATCAAGCATGCCAAATGACCATTGGATGTCGTAGGATCCCGCATGTGCTAAGGATTGCAATGGAGATTGCAATTGGCAAAATGGTTGCCGACTTAAATACTTTTATCCTGTGATCCGCGGTAACCCCGTAACATGGTAGGATGAAATACGGTTCTTAGCCTTGTTAAGATAATTAATAATGGGTAAATTATTTAACAAGATAAAATATCAAACTAACTAATATCTAATTTGCAACAATTTTAGATGGCATCAACAAGCGCAACAAACACCACCACCAACGTTTCTCTTCGGGTTTTCCTTGAGAAGGAGAAACTCGACGGTAGCAACTTCATGGACTGGCATAGACAACTGAGGTTGGTCTTGCGGTATGAAGGAAAGTCGCATACCATAGAGGAACCCCTCCCCGAGGCACCTCCTGCTGGTGCAACAAGGGCTATCAGTTAGGCGTATGAAAAATGCCTCAAGGAAACTGAGGAAGTCACGTTCCTCATGTTGAGCACGATGAACCAAGATTTGCAAAAGCAAATGGATCATCTGAGTGCTTACGACCTGCTCATGCAGCTAAAGGACATGTTCCAGCAGCAGGCGAGGCAGGAAAGGTACGAGTGCCTCAAGACAACCCTTGCTTGCAAGACGCAAGAGGGAGGGAACGTGAGCGCGCATGTGTTGCGGATGAAATCAAACATCGAGCGCATGGAGAAGTTGGGTTTTACCATAGGGAGGGAGATAGAGGTTGATTTAATCCTCCAGTCCCTGCCCGGTGCATATGATCAATTCGTTATGAGTTATCATATGCACAGCATGGACAAGACCTTGATGGAACTTCATGGTATGTTGAAGACCGCTGAGTCTAGCATGACCAAGAATAAGCCATCCTCCTCCAACCACGTTCTCGCCATCCGGGATGGCCGCATCACAAAGAAGAAGGCCGCCCCTTCCAATAAAAGGAAGGGTAAGGGTAAGGTTGGCGTGACCAAGCCTAACCCGGCCTCTGAGGGCAAGGTCAAGGGGAAATTTCCCCAAGCTAAGGCTCCGGAGGATGTGGAGTGCTTTTTCTGCGGGTGCAAGGGCCATTACCGCCGTAGCTGCCCGAAGTACCTGGAGGGAATCAACAAGCTCAAGGCAATGAGCATTTCGGGTCCGGACACGTCAGGTACGTTCATGATAGAACTCCACCATACTTCTACTTCTAAAGGCTGGGTATTGGATACTGGCTGTGGCACTCACATATATAATATGGTGCAGGTACTAAGGGAAAGTAGGAGCTTGGAGCGGGGAGAACTGGATCTTGTTATGGGAAACTCGGAGGTTGTCCCAGTGGAAGCAAAAGGAGAGTTGGAGCTTTCATTCAAGACCGTTTTTTTTATTTTGCTTAAAGATGTATGATATTCACCCAATGTGGCTAGAAACATTATTTCTTTTCACAAATTGTATGACGATGGTTTTGATTTCAAATTTGTAAGTGATACAATTATTTGCTTTAGAAATGAAATTGTTTATTTTAAAGCTTTACCATGTCAAGGCATATATGAGACAAATGCATACATTGAATCAAGAAAATCTATCATGAACATTGATTCTGACTCCAAAAATGGTTTGGATAAATATTCCATGTGGCATAGTCGTCTTAGCCATATAAACAAGACTCGTATCACCAAGCTCCAAGTGGATGGTATTTTGGAATCATTTGATCAAGGATCGAATGAAGTATGCGAATCTTGCTTATTGGGCAAAATGACAAAAGCACCCTTCACGGGAACAAGTGAGAGGGGAAAGGACCTTTTAGACATAATCCATACTGATGTATGTGGACCTTTCAAGCATGTCACAAGGAATAATTCAAGATACTTCGTAACCTTTATAGATGATTATAGTAGGTACGGGTATGTCTATCTTGTTAAACACAAGAATGAAACCTTTGAGGTGTTCAAGACATTACAAAACGAAGTTCAGAATCAGTTGGGCAAGACTATAAAGATACTCCGGTCTGATAGAGGTGGAGAGTATCTTAGTGCCGAGTTCGTCGATCATCTTAAAAATTGTGGAATTATTTCACAATTGACACCTCCAAGGACTCCACAATTAAATGGGGTCGCTGATAGGAGTAACCAGACTTTGCTTGATATGGTAAGGTCTATGATGAGTCGAGCGGAGGTACCTATTAATTTCTGGGGATATGCCTTAGAAACGGCGGTAAGAATTCTTAACCTCGAACCAACCAAGAAAGTTATTAAAACACCTTATGAAATGTGGCATGGTAAGAAGCCGACACTTTCATACCTACGAGTTTGGGGTTGTCAGGCCTACGTAAGACGTGAGGACGAAGACAAACTTGAACCTCGTTCAGAGATGTGTTATTTTATCGGATATCCTCCTAACGGTGTTGGATATTTATTTTATAAACCTTTAGAGAACAAGGTATTTGTTGCTCGATGGGCATTTTTCCTTGAAAGGGAGTTGCTATCCAAACATGGCAGTAAGGAAGTAGACTTTGAGGAAGATCAAGGGTCAGCCGATAAAGGACTTGAGGTTGGCTCTAGCCAAAATACCGAGCAAGATGATGATGCGGTACCTGACACTCTAGCAACGTCTACTCCTAGGTGTTCTAGTAGGACTCATTTTGAGCCAGAGAGATATGGGTTTCTCATATCTGAGGGCAACGAGTTATTGGTGGATCATGATGAACCGACCACCTACAAGGAAGTCATGCCAGGCCCTGAGTCTGCTCAGTGGAGAAAGGCGATGGAGAGCGAGATGCAATCTATGTCGGATAACCAGGTTTGGGAACTGGTTGATCCTACACAAGGGATAAAACCCGTTGGGTGTAAATGGGGTTTTAAGAAGAAACCCGGCATAGATGGAACCTTGGATATCTGCAAAGCCCGACTGGTGGCAAAGGGTTTCACTCAGACTCAAGGAATTGATTATGATGAAACATTCTCCCCAGTGGCCATGTTGAAGTCAATCCGGATACTACTTGCCATAGCTGCATTTCATGATTATGAAAGTTGGCAAATGGATGTAAAGACCGCCTTCCTTAATGGGAAGCTTCATGAAGAGGTGTATATCAGACCGCCTGACGGTTTTGAACATCCAAAGTATTCAAACAGGGTTTGTAAGCTTATGAAGTCCATTTATGGACTTAAGCAAGCATCTAGAAGCTGTAATCTTTGCTTTGATGAGAAAATCAAAGTGTTTGGATTTTCGAAGAGTAAAGATGAACCATGCGTGTATGTCAGGGCTAGTGGGAGCACTATAACATTCTTGGTTCTATATGTAGATGATATTCTACTCATTGGAAATCATATCCCAAGCCTAAAGAGTGTCAAAGCTTGGCTAGGGAATTGCTTTTCAATGAAGGACCTAGGCGATGCGAGCTGTATTCTGGGAATAAAGATCTATAGAGATAGATCTAGAAGGCTGCTTGGGCTTTCTCAAAGTGCATACATAGAAAAGGTCGTGAGACGCTTTAAGAAGGAGGAATGCAAGAAAGGAAACCTCCCTATGATGCATGCCTTGACCTTGAGTAAAACTCAATGTCCTACCTCCAAGGAGGAGATAGAAGTAATGAAGCGGGTACCATATGCTTCGGCTATGGGCTCGATCATGTACGCCATGCTATGCACTCGCCCTGATGTGTCATGTGCTTTAAGCATGACTAGTAGATATCTTGCGAACCCAAGAGAGGCTCATTGGAGGGCAGTGAAGAACATCCTTAAATACCTGAGGCGTACAAAAGAGATGTTCTTAGTATATGGTAGGGAAGAAGAGCTCAGAGTAAAGGGTTACTCGGATGCTTGCTTCCAAACTGACAAGGATGACTGCCGATCTCAATCTGGATTTGTGTTCCTGTTAAATGGTGGTGCTGTCAGCTGGAGGAGCTCGAAGCAAGACACGGTGGCTGTTTCGACTACTGAATCGGAGTACTTTGCGGCAAGTGAAGCCGCAAAGGAGGCCGTGTGGATGAAGAAATTCATCCAAGATCTACAAGTGGTTCCAAGCATCACTGACCCTATTGAGATATTTTGTGACAATGAGGGTGCGGTGGCTTTGGCAAAGGAACTAAGAGCTCACAAGAGGACAAGACACATATCGTGCAAATACCACTTTATACGGGATGTTATTAAAAGTGGTGAAGTCATCATTAGCAGAGTAGCATCAAATGGAAACTTGTCAGATCCATTCACTAAGCCGTTACCGCAAGTAGCTCATGAATCTCACACTAGAGGGATAGGTGTAAGATTTGGTAGTGATTTGGCTTGAGTTGTATATATTAGTTTATTTCATATGTATTATTTTATTTTGGGAACGATACAGAAAATATTGTAACTTATGCTTGTTTCGATATATAATGAGGATTATATATGCGTGTGATACGGTTACATTCATAAGACTTTACTGTGTTCCATCTTAGCATGTTTAACTACTTCCAGAAATATTATTCTATATTTCAAACTTTCCACAGTCAGTCAATCTTATGGAACAAAGATTGAATCAAGACTGAGATAAGCATCTGATGTAGAATTCAAAATGGTTGAATTAATGTGCAATGCTTATCTGTGCTTGAAAAGAGGTTCAAGTGACTAAAATACCCACACCCAAGTTTACATCATGGATTATAGTCACGAGTAACATGGGATGATAAAATCTTACATCCTTAGACCCGAGATGTATGAACTGCTATATCATAGTACTTACTTGCTTTAGCCATTTTCAAAACTAGTACGTAACTGGCTGTGATAAAGGGAATGACGAGGTAAGTCAAGAGGTATGGTATGGGGTTATGCAGTTGAAGGGATTTGTTCCTCCTATATAAGAGATATCCCTGGGCCCCTCCATGATTGGGAGCTAACACCAAAAATATTGCATGGCAATGCACAAGGAATATTGATTGAGAATCAGATATGTCCTTACCTTTTGGTCATCACCAATCAAGATCGAGAAACATAATCGTGAACGATCTGGAGATTGACATTTTCTAATCCATGTCTCGTATTCACAAGGATATCGCAAACAAAAGGATGTCTAAGATCACTTATCTAGGACCACTACTTTCAGTATGATGGTTTTCTGTAGGTATTCAGAACCCATACAGACTTGGGGGCATTGATGCTTTGCTAGAGGCCGCTCTTTGTCTATGCTTGTTAGGGTACAGTATATTATGTGCAAGTGGGAGTTTGTTAGAATCTGCCCGATAATATATGTACGCCTTAGAGCACTGCTGATGATGTATGGGCCTATATGGGTCACAGACCGGGGTCTAACATGACAGCAAATAAGGTTGAGAGACCAAAGATGGCAAAAGTGGAAGTTTGCAATGCAGGCCACGTTAGCGCCGCTAACTTAACGAGTTAGCGCCGCTAACTGTTAAAGGTTAGAGCCGCTATGGCTGAATGTGCTTTATGTCATTTCGAAGTCAGGCCGCGTTAGCGCCGCTACGGGCTAGGGTTTAGCACCGCTAACTCCTGGTTAGCGGCGCTACCACTGCATGGACTTTATATCAAAATCACCTCCACTTGTGGCCAATGCATGAGAGGTTCTAGACATTTCTTGGCCGGCTAGAGGGAGTTCAGGGGACATCTCTGGGTCTTTAAAAGAATCTCATTCCTGGACTTATTAGTCTCTTGGCCATTTTTGTCTCTCTCTTGCAACCATAAATTCTCTTTGCTAAATACCTTAGTTATTGGTGATCTAGTGAAGAATCTCGGGTTCCAGAGGTCATTTGTTGTTCTTAGGTGATATTTCCAATTGAAGATATCATCAAAGGGTGCTAGCACATCTTGTTGGACTTGTACCCGGTTTGTGGCTTCGAAAAGACAAAGAAGAAGAAGAAGATCTTGCTTCAAATCCAAATCCAGCCACTACTACAAGTTTTCCTGGAGCTTAGGAGCTTGTATAAATCTCTAACCTCCTTGTTAGTTGCTATTTTGTTACATAGAGTTGATTCACCATTGGGATTTCATGTTTTGAACACTTTTATTCTTTTTTCTTGTTGTTTTCGCTTCTGTTACGTGTTCTTGAAATCCCAACACAAGGACGGGTGAAGGAGAGTGATATACCAAAGACAGCTTTTCGGACTCGTTATGGTCATTATGAATTTCTAGTTACGCTGTTTGGTTTGGCGAATGCTCCGTCAGTTTTCTTGGACTTAATGAATCGGGTGTGTAGGCTGTATCTCTATAAATCTGTGATAGTAATTAATGATGATATTTTGGTATATTCCAGGAGTGTGGATGACCATAGACGACAATTATGAGAGGTATTGGAGACGTTGCGGAGAGAAAAATTATATGGCAAATTCTCTAAGTGTGCGTTTTGGTTGAACGAAGTGCAATTTCTGGGTCATGTTGTGGGAGCAGATGGAATAAAAGTAGACCCAACAAAGATCGAGTCAATAAAGAAGTGGGAAATTCCTAAGACCCCAATTCAGATTCGTAGTTTTCTTGGTTTGGCGGGTTATTATAGGAGGTTTATAAAGGATTTCTCAAAGAGAGCAGCGCCAATGACGAAGTTGACTCGTATGATGGAACCGTTTGTGTGGATTGAAAAGCAAGAGAGTGCTTTCCAAACACTCAAGAAATGTCTATGCGAAGCACCGATACTCTCCTTACCAGAGGGAAACGAAGATTTTGAAGAGTATAGTGATGCGTCTTACTCTGGTTTATGATGTGTTCTCATGCAGGGAGGGAAGGTGATAGCGTATGCTTCTAGGCAGCTAAAGGATGCGGAGAAGAACTATCCCATACATGATTTGGAGCTAGTAGCAGTTATTTTTGCGCTTAAGTTGTGGCATCATTACTTGTATGGTACTCATAGTACGATTTTTACCAATCACAAGAGTTTGCAGCACATTTAGAATCAGAAGGAATTGAATATGAGACAACGTCGATGGGTGGAGTTGTTGGCGGATTATGACTGTGAGATCAGTTATCACCCGGGAAAGGCCAATGTAGTGGCCGATGCCTTGAGCCAAAAAGAACCAAGATCTACTTACCGTTTGAAAGTTAATGAGCATGGTGGTTGTACCGGATTGGCTTGATAAAATTCGGATGGCTCAAACCGAGGGTTTGAAAGAAGAAAATTTAAAGAATGAAGTAATGGTGAAGCAACAAGAAAGTCTAGGAGAGAATAGTCAGGCTCTCAAGACTTTTCAAGGACGTATTTGGGTTCCAAAAGTTGGTGGAATTCGCGAAGTGTTGCTTCAAGAGGATCATAGATCTAAGTATTCAATACACCCTCGGAGTACTAAGATGTATTTCGATCTAAAAAACCGAACTATTGGTGGCCTGGTATGAAGACGAATGTGGCTAACTATGTATCAAAGTGTGTCACTTGTTCACAGGTTAAAGCAGAGCATCAAATGCCGTATGGGGAGTTGCAACAATTAGATATACCCGAGTGGAAGTGGGATAAGATCACGGTGGATTTTGTTACAAAATTACCCAAGACTGCGAGGGGTAATGACATGATTTGGGTGATTGTTAATCATTTGACGAAGAGTGCGCATTTCCTTGCAACTAAAGAGACGGAAAGGTTAGAGAACCTAGTGAAATTGTACGTACGGGAAGTGGTTACGAGACATGGAGTCCCATTATCCATCATCTCTGACCGTGATAGAAGATTTGTATCTAGGTTCTGGAAGAAGTTACAAGAAGAATTAGGCACAAAATTAAAGTTGAGTACATCATATCACCCACAGACGGATGGGCAAAGCGAGAGGACCATTCAAACACTTGAAGATTTGTTAAGAGCCTGTGTGATTGAATATGGTGGGAGTTGGGATACTCACCTTCTGTTAATAGAGTTTGCTTTTAACAACACATATCATTCGAGTATTGACATGGCACCTTATGAGATGTTGTATGGAAGGAAGTGTTGTACGTCCACCTGTTGGTTGGAGGCAGGAGAGAAACAATTTGCTGGTTCAGAAATAGTACAATTGACGGCTGAGAAAGTTGCGGTAGCACGGGAGCGGCTCCGTGTGGCGAGAGAAAGACAAAAGAAGTATTCTGACAAGAAGCACCGACCAAAAGTATTTGAGGTTGGTGAAAAAATAATGTTGAAAGTCTCGCCTTGGAAGGGGATCATTCGTTTTGGTAAGCAAGGAAAGCTTGGTCCACAATTTATAGGTCCGTTGATTATTCTAGAGAAAGTTGGAGACCAGGCTTATAAATTGGATTTACCACTAGAATTGGAAGGAATTCATAATGTATTCCATGTATGCTATCTACGAAAGTGCTTGGCTGAGGAACCGAGTGTCTTGCCATTAGAAGAGTTGAGAGTTGATGATAGTAAGAGGTTAATTGAAGAACCGGTGGCAATCTTAGATAGCAAGATCAAACAATTAAGAAAGAAACGGGTGAAGCTAGTGAAGGTTCAATGGAGGAACAAGCATGGAGGGGATATGACGTGGTAAACTGAAGAGGAAATGAGGGCTAGGTATCCCCAGCTATTTACTTAGTTTATTCCGAGGACGGAATCTTTTAAAGGATGAGAGAATTGTAACGACCCAAATTGTTGAGAATAATTACAGTGTTCTAGTGTTACATTATTATAAGAAGGATATTATTTATATTTATATACAAGTTAGCTACGTGAAATAATATCCTAACGTCGCAGACCCTCGAGCGACTTTGCGTGTGTCTGACTTTGCGTGTGTCTGACTAATGGCGTGTGTCAGACGACTGGCAGTTACAGAACCACGTGAATTGGGCGGCCACGGCGCGTAACACCCCTAGGGACGCGGCGCGTAAGGCCTGTCTAGGCTCTATAAATAGTTTCGTATCCCTTTCATTTTTCACGGGTTTTTCACTATTGTACCGAAACTCTTCCATTTTTAAGAGTATTTTCAAGGTCTTTAAGGGTGGGGTAGTGTAGGGACTTTGTTGGTAGGGGTTTAAAAGGTTCGGGAGTTACGGTGACACCGTTTTGGGCTAGCTTTCGGCCTTGGTTTCGCTTTTGGTATTCTTGAGGATTGCTTTGGTGCATGCAAGGACAGATCTCGACGGTCCGTGTGTAAAGCTTGTTAGATCTACGATTGCGATAGTCTACTTGTCCGGTTTAAGGTGAGTTTAGTTATTTTTCAAAACCGAGCACATAGACAAAATCAATTTTAGAAAGTAACTCGATTTTTAAGATGATTTATTTAGATCTGTATGTTTGTGTTTGTTACATATTTGATCTTGATGCATGCAATATATTTTCGATGACATGCATATGATTTAAGATTTTGATGAGTTGCATGCATTTAGATATATGTATTGATGATTATGATGAATCGAAGTGATGGTTGCAAGGTTGAACGATGTAAAATGATGCTACGGGTGGGGGTAGACACTCTCAAGGATGAAAATATGATGCCTAGTAGGAAAAGTGTGCCTTCTAGGATTTGCTAGCAAAGCAAAGTTTAGTTGTCGGGTTTCTAGATAACCATGGCAACACATGGTGTACGTGGACTTTATGTGCATGTACACTGGAGTGGTGTTGACTAGAGATCGAGGTCAAAATGCATGACACCACGAGGGTGAAAGGAGGGCCTAGTGATGGGGGCACCGGTTGTACTTTCATCCGAACGACGTATGTCGGAGTAACTATAGCGGGCGGATCACGGGGGTGTGGGTACAAGCGGGAGTCATACCCCGCCTTGTGCCATACTTTCTGGACACGCTTAGTGAACTGATGCCAGTGCAGATGGACCATGGAACCCTAGCGGTTGCCAGGCATGCATTAGGTAAATGGGTTAGCGATGATAGAGATGTATAATGATAGACCCCAATAAAATTGATGTAATGATGATGATAGAGATGATTAGAGATGAATAAGTTGATAAAGATGAGTATGGAGTTGTATGATGTATTTATCGATGCTTATGATGATACTTGACCATATGTGGATTGATGATGTATGCGGGCGGGTCATGTTAAGGGTTTGGTATTTATTACGTAATCCAATACCTGTTTTTTTTGTAAATGTTTTAATATGATGATTTTGTGTGATAACTAAGTTGACTCACGAAGCAAAAGTTGACACTTGTTTCTTGAAATGTGCCTTGTGCTCTTGCAGGTTGCTTAGGTGCGTTGTCCTTGTGAGATAGGATGCTTTTGGGTAGAATAATTATGCTTGTATTTATTCATAGTACCGACTTGTGATGATGTGGTAATCTTGGTTTTTGAACAATGATGTATTTTGTGACGTAACGGTGGTTTTCACTTTTGAGTGGTTGAACGGTTTATCTATTTTTAAATAAATATGATGTTTTAAAGTCTTCCGTTGCGATGAATTCTGATTGTTTAGAAAAGCTTTTGTAAATCCCAAATTTCGAAAACCACGGCTGTTACACTTCCCATCAAGGTCTGTGCTATGTGCTAATGCAGAGACAGAAGGTAATTGCATACGCGTCCCCACAGTTAGAGATTCACGAAAGAAACTACACCACCCACAATTTAGAACTCGGAGCCGTGGTCTTTGCATTTAAGAGTTGGAGACACTATTTGTATGGGACGAAAAGTGTTATCTACACCGACTATAAAAGTTTGCAACACATATTTGATATAAAAGAATTGAACATGAGGCAGAGGCGTTGGGCTGAACTCTTCAGTGATTACGATTGTGAGATTCGCTACCACCCAGGAAAGACAAATGTGGTAGCTGACGCCTTAAGTTGGAAGGAAAAAGCCAAGCCAAGACGGATCAGGGCTATGAGCTTAATGATCCAATCGAGCATTAAGAATAAAATACTTGAGGCTTAGAAGGAGGCAGGCGAGAATATGAACGGCCCAGATGAGATGTTGCGAGGTTTGGATAAACAACTGGAGAAGAAGGAATACGGTGGTTTGTACTTTGTAGGGCGAATTTGAGTCCCGCGAGTGAGAGATCTAAGAACACTATTAATGGATGAATCCCACACAACAAGGTATTCCGTTCATCCTGTTGCGGATATAATGTATTATGATCTCAGGGATTTGTATTGGTGGCCAGGAATTAAGAAGGATATAGCCACCTATGCACTCATGTTTAACCTGTTCAAAAGTTAAATCTGAACACCAAATACCTTCGGGTCTATTGCAACAGCCGGAGATTCCCGAATAGAAATGGGAAAACATAACCATGGATTTCATCACGAAATTGCCCAAGACAAGCAGTGGGCACGATTCGATCTGGGTTATCATGGATATGATGACGAAATCAACTTACTTCTTAGCAATCCTCGAAGACTTCAAGATGGATAAGCTAGCAAGAATTTACATCAAAGAGGTAGTAACTAGACACAGAGTCCCTGTGTCCATTATACCTGATCGAGACAGTCGGTTTACTTCACGATTTTGGAAAACACTTCAGAAGGCCTTGGGTACGAGCCTAGACATGAGCACGGCATACCATCCTCAGACTGATGGTTAGAGTGAGTGAACAATTCAAACCCTCAAAGACATGCTTAGGGCGTGTGTTATCGATTTCGGGGGAAACTGGGATGCACATCTACCATTGATCGAGTTTTCATATAACAACAGTTACCATACAAGCATTAAATATGCGCCGTTTGAGGCACTGTATGGACGCAACTGTCGGTCACCAGTTGCTTGGACCGAAGTGGGCGAAAGTCAAATGATTGGGCTAGAGATTATCCAAGATACGACTGATAAGATCATTCAGATCAAAGAAAGACTCAAGACCGCAAGAGATCGAAAAAAGACCTACGCCGATAATCGGAGGAAACCGTTAGAGTTTGACGTTGGCGACCGTGTGCTATTGAAGGTATCACCTTGGAAGGGTGTGGTGCGTTTCGGAGTAAAAGGGAAACTAGCAACAAGATATGTGGCACCTTTCGAGATTATTGAACGAGTTGGTCCGGTAGCTTATCGGTAAAGCTACCACAAGAGCTTAGTGGGGTACATGATACATTTCACGTATCGAATTTATGAAAGTGTTTATCGGATGAAAACTTACAGGTGCCGCTTAATAAAATCAAAATAGACAACACTCTCCACTTTGTGGAGGAACCAATGGAAATTATGTATCGGGAAGTCAATAGAATAAAGAGGAGTAAGATTCCGTTAGTCAAGGTGCGATAGAACTCCAAGCGGGGACCCGAGTTTACATGGGAACGGGAGGATCCCATAAAGTCCAAATATCCTCACTTGTTTGAGCACTAAACTGCTTACAACAGTATAAGCTGAATTTCGGGACGAAATTCTCTCAAGTGGGGGATTGTGTGACATCCGTCACCAAATCCCGTTAGTTATTTAAACCGTATCTTTCGATACCCTTATTTCATTACTCGTACACATTGAATTAAATTCTAACAACCTTAGAATACTAGTTTAGTATTAGAATAATTATAACAATAGGTTTAGTTAGGTTGCTATATAGTGTTTAAGTTACAATTACATTTAGTTAATTACACTAGATTGCCACAATTCACCAATTTATAATAGATAAAAAAAATATATATAATATTATTATTATTTTCAGAATTTATATATATATATATACATATATATATATATATATATACATATATATATATATATATATATATATATATATATAAAGTAAAAATTTAATTTTTAAATAAATATTTGATTTAGAGATAAATATTATCTAGTTTCCTAATTAAAAAGATTAACCTTATCCCTATTTAAACTAAATAACTTAACCCTAGCCCCCATCCCCTATTTTGACCGTCTTCATATCGTCGACCTCACCCCTCCCTCTCCCCATTGTCGACATCCATCTAAGAAGAAGAACACAAGTTCAAGTTTCAAGCTTTGGGGTTTGATCTTTGGAAGTCAAGGTAAAGTTCCAATCTTTCTCATTCTTATGTCTCTCTACCCATTCTACTTTTGAGTCCTTGAAAATATGGTGAAATCATAGTAGTTGTGTCAAAAATGTTTTGTTATAAAAGATACATGAGTTTTGAAAGCAAAATCAATGCCCTTGATCATAAATGTCAAAGTTATGATCACTGATTTCTGACCAGTGGGTAGATCCGAGTTGGTACAGTCATTTCGGAGCCTATACATTGAATTTTTATTCGAAATTTTGGTCAAGAACGTTGGCCTTTGAGTCTAGTTTCTTCACATATACGATTTGTAATTTTTTAAAGTCATTTGCTCGGTAAAAATAAATTTACCGTAGATGTGCGCAGGACTGCCAGCATGTCCGGCAGATTTAGTGTCAAAGTTTTGTTTTAAAAATCCTTTTATAACTTTGTGTTTTCAATCAAAATTTTTACAGAAGAATATTTGATGAGTTTCGGATTTTCTGTAAAAGTTTCATAATTTTTAGAATTCGTTTATTGTTTTTATAAAATTTATACTTTCTGGTGCGCATTTGCTAACTAACTTTCTGTCGGTAGTGATTTCTCATATTTATTAAAAAAAGTTAATTTCGACGAATAATTCTAGATAAATTATGTAAATTAATAGAGACACCCGACATTCTGTGGTAAAATATTGGGAATTTAATTCGAACCTTTAGTTTATTTTAAAAATTTTCAAAGTCGGCTTATCAAAACAGTAACTATGGAATTGGTGGCATTAGGGTTTTGTAGCAACTACACAAGTCTTAGGACTACACTAGGGTGATCAAATGTCTATACACGTGACTTATAATACTTATATCTGTTGTAGATCCCGTGCTAGACCCTTCGCAAAGCTAAGTGTTTGTGAAGAAACAAAGGTGAGCTTCGTAGCCCCTTTTTCTTATATATTTTTGGGGGAAAATGACACTCCATACATGTTTAAATTGTTTTCACGCCGTGTTAAACATATTTGCTATTTGGGAGACACATTGTTTGCATGCTATCCAACTATGGGTTATCGAACTCTAGTTGAAGACAATTGAATGCTATCCAACTATGGGCTGTGAATCCTAGTTGAAAACTATTGATATGCTATGTCAACATTGACCCAACTTATGTTCCCGGCTGGCTATACTATGTTGGAAGACAACACATTTGAACCTTTGGGGTTCGGTTTTACATGCTACACATCAATTGCTATCGAGCTGAAATGTTCGGTTATCTACTATGTTACTTATACAAGTGATATGTTATCATTGTTGCAGTTGACTCAACTCAATGTTATGTACGGTAATGTAGTATTTTATTTAAAACCTGCGAACTCACCAACATTTATGTTGACGTTTTAGAGTGTTCATTTTCAGGTAACACTAATAATACAACCTAAGGAAGACTAGAAGGTTCTAGGCGAACCTTAGCATGACTCAACGCTTTCAAGTCTTTAAGACGTTTATCTTTTATTATTATTATTTTAGACATGGATTATATCAGTTTTCGGGCTTGCATGCCCTGTATCACCTGCCCCAGGTTGTGGGATTTACATTCGCGTAATTTCTATTTCTACTTTTGACTTTGATGTCGTGAATACCGACCTTGCACGGCACAAGTCCCCTCTTGTGTCGGGGAACGTCGTGACACGTTGAATTAATTGCATTTTAGTGATTTCTCTATTTTCATATCAATGTGTTATGACGATCCTCTCCGTCACACTTCGCGTTTCCACCTTGGCGGGGTGTGAAGAAATTTAAAAAATAAGTTGTATTAAAACTTGAACAACTTGAGAGCAATTTGCTCTCATACCAATTGTAGAAACTAGAAGTGAGTAGAATAATTTTGATGTCCCCTTTTTAAAATATTTTTATTTATTTTACCCTTTTTAAAAGTTGTTAATTTTTACTTATAAAAACCAAACTCTTGTTGGGGTTCGTGGTTGGTCACAGCGGAAGCATAGAAGTCATAAAATTGGAAATTTAAAAGCAAACAAACCACAAAATGAACCCCAATAAGTGTCCCAAACTCTACAAAAAAGAAATGCAACTTAAAGGGAAGAGAAGAGAGTAATATACCAAGCAAATCCCCTCGAGTTGGTGATGACCACGAATCCAATCAATGGCAACCTTATTTCTTTATCGAAGTCCACCCCGGGAAAACCGTGATCTTGATGTACTAGCATCCCTTGAGCACTCCTTCACATATGAAGAGCACTTTCTGGAAAATCAACCATAAAATCTCTAGGAATACTCTCTAACTCTCTCATAATCACTCACAAGAACAACCAATGTTTTCTTTGAGTGTATATTTTCAATTAAGACCATCAAGAGAGAGAGAGAAAGGAGTATTGCATGTGTTTTAATAAGCCTCTTATGACCCCTGGAACATCCAAGACCGGACAAAAAGGGAACCAAGCTATCCACATGCATTGGTGGAGAGTGGAGGTGAAAAGAATAAAGTTGCAATCTGTCAGCTGGGTTAGCCGCTAACCGCCCAAGCTTATCGCCGCTAACGCGGCACAGTTAGCGACAGCATGGTTAGCGTCGCTAACCCTGTCCAGATTACCATCCATCTTTAATTATTCATTTCTAACCTTCCTTTTAAGGTTGTTGTCAAGATCAACCCCCGGTGTTTGACCCGATAGGCACATACATCATCGACAGTGATCAATTGGCGTACGTGTATCAGTGGGCATACTCCAACAAACTCCCACTTGCACATGACTGACCGTACCCAAAGCATCAAAGACAAGGAGCGGCCTCTAGTAAGACATCCTGCCCCCATGTCAGTATGGGTTTGTCTTCACAAAAAGCAAACTACAGCCCGTGTGAAATGGTCCTATTGATAAGGGATCAAACATCCTTTTGTTCGCGATATCCATGTGAACACGAGACATGGTACTTAGTCATTCTCCGTTCGTTCACAATTATGTTTCTCGATCTAGACTGGTGGTGACCAAAACATACAAGTTGCAATCAGATACTGTAATCATTGCACACTTGAGCACGGCCATGCATTTTGGTGTCAGCAACCAATCATCGAGGGGCCCATGGATATCTCTCTAAACAAAGGAACAAATTCCTTTGACTACATTGCCCACAATAGTGATCATACTTTGCCTAATTACTCCCTTTATAACAGCCAGTTACGGACTGCATTTGAAAGCAACCAAAACAAAGCAACCCAAAGTGATGCAGACACATGCATCTCCAGTATGAGGATGAACTGATATTTTCATCCTGATTTACTCATGACGAGTACCATAAAGTGAAATAATGTGTGGGTCGTCCAGTCACTTGAACATTTCAAGTACAGGTAAAGTATTGCGTACCTGTGTCCAATGGATCATAAAACATTGGACACTTGACCAATCACTTCCCTCAGTCTTAGTTTAGACTTCCTTCCCTTGCAGAATGACCGACTGTGGACATTTAGAATGGTAAAACATTCTGGGAAGAGGTAAAACATGCTAAGTTGGAACACAATAAGGTTTACTGAGAGTACCCGCTACACGCGCATGACCAAAATCACATTTGATAATCGATACAAGAAGAAGCACAATATTGCTTAGCGTTCCCAAAAGAAAAGTATATCAAAACATTACTAAAACGAACTTAAGCCAAGTATATGCAGGACCTAGTCTGATAATAATCACTAACCCGCTACTTTAGCTTAGTGAACGGATCCGCCACGATTGCTCTCCGTGTGTACTCTGATAGTGATCGTATCCCCACTTCAACCAACCACTTCCAAAGTGTGCGTTGATGGGATTACGATCATTTGTCGAAGCCGTTATACTTTCATTGTCTTAAAGAATCCAATAAGACAAACAACGTTTGGATCTAAAATTTAATATGCATGAGCCATCATACTCATAGTTTTCATAAAGATCTCTATAGAGTCACTGATGCTCTAAGAATAAAATCTTATTCGCTCAAGCCTTCGTACTCTCATAGTTTTCATACAGATCTCTATAGAGTCACTGATGCTATAAGAATAAAATCTTATGTGATCAAGTCATCGTACTCTCATAGTTTTCATAAAGATCTTTATAGAGTCACCGATGTTTTAAATATCACACTTATTAACGACACAATGTTTGTAGGATCACGAACCCCAATCGAATTGGCGGTTATCCTTAAAACATAAACTATCACTCAGAGTAATAATTTACGCTCATTTATTTTGATCAACAAGAACATATCTTAATATTTCTCGTATCCCCATTTCAACCAACCACTTCCAAAGTGTGCGTTGATGGGATTATGATCATTTGTCCAAGCCGTTACACTTTTATTGTCTTAAAGAATCCAATAAGACAAACAACGTTTGGATCTAAAATTTAATGTGCATGAGCCATCATACTCATAGTTTTCATAAAGATCTCTATAGAGTCACTGATGCTCTAAGAATAAAATCTTATTCGCTCAAGCCTTCGTACTCACATATTTTTTATACAGATCTCTATAGAGTCACCGATGCTATAAGAATAAAATCTTATGTGATCAAGTCATCGTACTCTCATAGTTTTCATAAAGATCTTTATAGAGTCACCGATGTTTTAAATATCACACTTATTAACGACACAATGTTTGTAGGATCACGAACCCCAATCGAATTGGCGGTTATCCTTAAAACATAAACTATCACTCAGAGTAATAATTTACTCTCATTTCTTTTGATCATCACCGCCTCAACTTTCGCCGGATCTACTTTGACACCATCCCTACAGATCACATGACCCAGAAAATGCACCTCCCGAAACCAGAACTCGCATTTAGAAAATTTAGCAAACAACTTTTCTTGTCTGAGAGTTTCAAGGACTTGACGAAGATGCAACTCATGCTCGACTTCGGTTATCGAATAAACAAGGATATCATCAATAAACAAAATAACGGATTTATTGAGAAAAGGATGACAAGTTCGATTCCTCATATCCATGAAAACAGCAGGTGCAATGGTTAGGCCGAACGGCATAACCAAAAATTCGTAGTGACCATAACGAGTACGAAATTCTGTCTTTGGAATATCATCGTCAGCAACCTGCACTGGATGGTACCCTGATCGAAGATCAATCTTAGAGAAGCAATTTGCCCCCTTCAATTGATCAAATAAATCATCTATGCGAGGAAGATGATATTTGTTCTTCACGGTTCGCTTGTTAAGCTCCCGGTACTCAATACACATCCGCATCGTTCCATCCTTCTTCTTTACGAAAAGTACAGGAGCACCCCTTGGAGAAGAACTCGGGCGAATAAAGCCTTTGTCGAGTAATTCCTGAATCTGCATCATCATCTCGCGAACCTCGGAGGAGGAAGACGATATGGAGCTTTAGCCACATGGGTAGCCCCCGGAATAAGATCAATGCGGTACTCAACGTGTCTAACGGGCTATAAGCCCGAAAACTCATCAGGGAATACTTCCGGATAGTCAGAAAACACCGGAATATCTGTGACAACTTGTTTCTCCAACATCGCATCTACCACGTAGGCTAGATAAGAATCGCAGCCTTTATAAATCGACTTCCAAGCTTTCACAACAGAAATGACAGGAATATCAGACTTTCGTCTCTCGCCTCATGCTACAACATAAGACCCGTCAGGCAGGGGGACTTTTATCAACTTCTTGGAACAGAGAATCTCAACGTTCAACTTACTTAGCCAATCCATCCCAACAACAGCATCAAAGCCCGCAATAGGCATAAGAAAGAAGGAAATAGGAAAACTATTCCCATCCACATCAATAACGGCTTAAGAAATACTAACAGTGACTGAAACTACTTTACCACTAGCAATTTCTACTTCAACGGGCTCGCTCAACACAATTATATACGCAATTGCATTTTCTCACAGAAAGCCACACATAAAAAAGAATAAGTATCTCCAGAATCAAACAATACATTTGCTGGGGCAGAATATATAAGAAATGTACCATTTATCACGTCCCTAAAACCTTTAGCCTCCTGTGCTGTCATCTGAAATGCTCGCCCTTTGGCTCGGGGAGCACCGTCTTTCTTCTGCCCAGAGGTAGATCCACCAGCACCGGTACTTTGCTTCGATCGATAATCAGATATTCTGTGCCCTGGCTTGTAGCACTTATAACAAACATCCTCTTTAAACTCACACTCGGAAACCACGTTCCCCTTTTGCCCATACCGTATGATATATACGGCAAGTTGCACACCACAGACGATCCACCTTCGGTTTCTTCTGGGAATCGAACTTCCCACCTGCAACAGATTATCCTTTAGAAGGACCCGGCTTTGACAATTGCCGAAACATTCTCTTGTGACCTTCACCAGCTTTGTCACCATTGTGTACGATCATCTGCAAGTTGTCGAGCTATTTCAAACCCTCGATCCAAATTCCCACCCACTCTAACATGAGCACGATAATCAGTCGGCAACATTCTTACATACTTTCTCATCTTTGCAACGTCATCCATCACCAATTGAGGAATGAATCTCACTTTATCGATAAAGGATTGGACAAGAACATCCACCGACATGTCTCCTTTACGAAGAGCGTTGAACTCTCTTTCCATCTTCTCCAGATCATAGTCACTACAATAACGTTTCATCACTTTTTCAGCAAAGTGCTCCCATGTCATGGAAGCAATAACCTCTTTACTCAACGTCGCTTTCACAGAATCCCAACAGAATAAAGGGCTACTCTTCAACATCCGTACCGCCTACTTGACACGATACTTTCGTTCACATTCACAAGAATCGAACACCTGGTCAGTCTCCCGGAGCCACCACACGGTATCCGAGGGACCATCACCGCCCTCGATCTCCTTCGGACCGCAAGAACGAAACTTCTTATACGAACATTTCTTCTGTTTCAGTCCCTGCGTTGCCGTTAACAACAGCTCTCTCGTCAATCGGAGCTCTTCTTCCAAACGTCTAATATAGGCTGCCTGATCTGGATCTTGCCTTAGCGGCTCATAATTATGAGGGGCAGATCCTTCCCCGGCTTTGGGATGAACGCTGGAAGCTTCATCCTCCATTCTCTTAAGAGCCTCCTCTGTATTAACTCGTCGTTCAACCATTCTATATCAACTTACTATATACACAGAACAATGTTTAGCACAATACTTATTCAACAACTACTAACGCTAAAAGTTAGTTTACGACATGCAACTATCACATAACGCCCACACTCAACCCCAAATACCCAACTAGGAACACTTAACGATGGTCGGGCCCGAGCTTGAGATTGAATACTCCTACGAGTACCCAATTCTTCAAACTAAGGCTCTCATACATACTTGTTGGTCCGTTGGTGAGAGTATTAACAATCAAGTAATGTGTAGAAGGGGGGTTGAATACACTTTCTGCGGAAAATTGAATAAATCAATAAAAAGTGTTAACACACATCAAACTACAAACAATCGAATGCTTTGCTTTTCATTAATATGAAGATGATAACAGAAACAATTAAGTAAGAAACACTTGATATGTAAACACCTAATGTAAATCAAATCTCTCAAACTTTGCTATCTATAATCAACTTATGATTATTGATATCACGGTTTTTATATATATTTTTAATGCGGTATTTAATTATTTTTAATAAAAATCATGGAAAATATGTTTAATATCTTTAGTTATTATTTTCCTGGTTTAAAATCGGATTTATGGTGATAACTATGAAGAAAAATGGATAAGAATCGAGATAGACATCAAAAGTTTGAAAAACTCAAGTTCTGGCCGATTTCAGCTCGTCGCTGCGCTAACCTCACCGTGATCGCAGCGCGAAGTCAATGGTCACGGCGCAATCTCCCTGCCAGGCAGCTTATATATAATTCGATCCTATCTTCGGTTAGGCAGCTTTTGTTCCGAATTTGGAAACCCTAATTCATCAGAAAACACCATAGAAGAGCAGAGGAAGGTTAGGAGCAATTTCTTGCAAGGATTGGAGCTCAAGAGTGATGATCAAGAAAAGAATCATTCGGTTTTTATGGGTTTTAATGTTCTTTCTCATCATGTTCATCTCGGTTCTTAATTTCCAGATCTTTTTTATGAACATTCTTGGCTAGATCATCTGTTTCCCTCCATAGAGGAGATGAAACTCATGTAATGGTTATTTAATTCATGGCTTTGATGCTTAATTCATGTTTAATTCTTGTTTAAACTTAACCTCAGTTCATCCATGCTTCATAATCTGTTTTGGTTGTTTATAATCCGAGTTTTGTGATTTAAAAGACCATTTAATTCATAGAGTTTTAGTCTTGATTGTCTTGAACCAATAGATGATTAAAGAGATAGTGATTGATCAAACCCTAGTGTTAAGCAACTTTAAATATATTATTTTGTATGTGATTAAACATATAATAACCCTTTATGTGTTAATAATGATTTGTTGATCATATGAAACATTAAAGGTTGAGTCTTTACTTGATAATCGAATTAATTGGCTAATTATCCCTTTTAATCGCGCTTTTGACCATAAAGGTTATTAATTGGTGTAATTAAACAGTTATAACCGGACTAAGGTTTTAACTAATTTAGAAATCGATGCATTAATATTCAAAGTGTCTTTAGCTCTATTAGCCATGAATTAATTGCCGTGAAAAGGGTTGAATTGAATCTAGGGAGGGAACATCTTCATATATATATATATATATATATATATATATTTAATTCTCCGAGTTGTTTGCTTTCTTGTCTTTCTTGCATGCTTAGTGGTATTCTAGGGTTTTGTAGTGACTTAGTTGATTGAAAGTAATCACTTTTACCATAAATCCCCCATTTACTTGCTTTATTTATTTTCTTGTCCTTAGTTTAGATTTATTGGCTTTTTAGTTTAGATCAGATTAGTTTGTTTAATATTTAAATCATTATTATTTTATCAAATCATATCCGTTCCCCGAGAGTTCGAGACCCGTGCTTACTAATTATAATGTAAAAACCGATTAGGTACACTTGCCTATTCGTGTCGTTTTTGGTACAATTTTACACGGATTTATAAATATAAAACTCGTACGTAAAACGCATATCAAGTTTTTGGCGCCATTGCCGGGGAACGGTTGCATTTGATTTAATTATAGTAATTTATTATTAAACCTTTTGTTTGCTTGTTTTCTTTGTTTTAGTGTGTTTTGCTTTCTGTCGTACAATCGCGGCATGATCGTTGTTGATACTTTGTTTCTTTTTTAGTGTTAGCTCATAGTTTTAGTTTTAGTTGGTAGTTTCCTTTTCTGTTTTCCTGGGCCTGTTTAGGGTAGTGCTTTTTGCTCCTTAGACACCCCTTAGGTTTGCTTTTAGTGTATGTCCCGCAATTCGTCATCCGAGCTAGTTGAACCATTTGAAGAACCGGAGCGCGAGTTTAATCGATTGTGGAGAGCTGCATGCTAGCGAGAACGTTTACCGAGGATGGCGGAAAATCTTGCAAATCTATCCCTCGAAGAGTACGCGAGTCGTATCCGAGAAGGTAATGCAGCAGGGATTCACCGTCCCGAAATTCCCGAACAAACCACATTCGAAATCAAGGGGAAGTTCCTTCATTTTTGCGGTAGACTCCTTTCACCGGAAAGGATCATGAAGACGCCAACCAGCATGTTGAGTCCGTTCTCGAAATTGCCGATTACTTCCATATTCCGGGAGTAACGAAATATGTCGTCATGCTGCGAGTGTTCCCGATAAAACTCTAAGGCATAGCCAAATGTTGGCTTAGATCCGAGCCACCCATCCGTACATCAGATGCGCTTAAAACAAAATTCATTAAGCAATTTAGTCCTCCTTCTAAAATTGCAAAGATGAAAATGCAAATCCAAAATTTCACACAATTGGAGTCCGAGACTCTTTATGAAGCCTGGGACAGCTACAAGGAGATGCTATAGAACTACCCGCAACACGATCTCAATCCTCACCAGATTGTCCAAACGTTCTACAATGGTATTAACATCTGCACAAGACAAATGGTCAATTCTCAAGGGCCAATACCGAAGAAAACCCCAGCTCAGGGGTATGCCATTATAGAGGAGTTGGCTCAGCACTCCCACCAGTGGCACTCTGCGAGAGACCCTTCCTTTCGTAGAACCACTTCCTCCTCCACCGACAGGTCAGACCACATGGCAGCCCTTAATGCCAAGCTGGATGTATTAGGACGGGATATGAAAGCAGTTCAACAAAACATGCACGCTATGCAAGTCGGTTGTGACAACTGCAACGATCCCCATCTGGCGAGAGATTGCCCTTATGACGAGAGTGGGAATCTTAAGGAATCTGTGTGTTATTCTTCTGGGGATAAGTATGATTATACGGGGGACGAGGCATACTTTCGTAACCGTAGGGCGAATTGGAAACCTTATCCCGAATATCGTGTAGGAGTTCATGGACAACACCAAAACGCAACGGAAGCAAAGATTAAAGCATTTTAAATCAAAGGTTTTCATGAACTCCATTAATGGTAAAAGCTTGAAACTAACTTGCATGCAACCAAAACAAGACAAACAAGAGTAGAAATGGTGTTATACCTTCCTCCTAAGCTCCTTGCTACTGTGAGAAGGTTGTTTTGCGAATGGGATGAACCAAAACTTGAAGAAAATGCCTCCAAGTACTTCTACCGAAGTGATACACCAAGTACTTCTACCTTTGTGCTAGCAAGATGATCAAAACCCATACTCTCCTTGGTTAGATTCTTGATCTACAGCCCTTAAGTTTTCTGGAACACACACTAGTAACCTCACAACTCTCTTTATGTTTGAAGCTTGTAGTGTGTATGTATCAAAGTGGCAAAAGTTCTAAAGGCATATAAGGCTAAAGCCTTATATAAACCCTTATAGAGACTTCTGGAAACATATCAGCCGGCCAAGAGATGAAATCTTATTGGACCAACAACATAAAGCCAATGAAATTCAACTGCCACTAGGTTTTCCTGGCTTCACGACCCCTCACGGGCTGTCACGGTCCGTGAAGCTTAAAATCTCCACGGCCCGTGCCGTGTTTTTATAAGTCGTAGAAGCATCCGTGGCGCATTTTATCCTTCACGATCCCTTCACGGCCCGTGAAGGACCGTGAAGCCACTCTGGTCCACGAGCCATAATGCTCGTGTAAGGACTCGTGGGGACACCTTGCTTCACGACCCGTGGAGTATCCTTCATGATCGTGAAGCTTAGGTCAACTGGAATTTGACCATTTTGCCAAGCTATTTCCACTTAGGGCTATCTGGGTGGAATTTAGGTGTATGAACCAATAGGCCCGCACATCATTAGCAGTGATACGGCATACGTGTGTCAGTGGGCATTCACCAACAGACTCCCACTTGCACATGACACACCGTACCCATGAGTATTACAGACAGAGAGCGGCCTCTAGCAAGACATCTCTGCCCCCAAATCTGTACGGGGTATGTCATCCCTGACAAGTACCAAATCACAACCTCATAGGTTTGAGATGGTCCTATAGATAAGTGATCAATCATCCCTTTGTTCATGATATCCATGTGAAGGCGAGACATGGTACTAAGTCATTCTCAGTCCTTCACGATTATGTTTCTTGATCGAGATTTGTGGTGAACAAAATATACAAGTTGCAATCGATTACTCAAATCATTGAACACTCGAGCAAGGCCATGCATTTTGGTGTCAGCGCCCAATCATCGAGGGGCCCAGGGATATCTCTCTAAACAGAGGAACAAATTCCTTTGACTACACTGCCCACCACGCTAACCATACTTTATCCAATTGCTCCCTTTATAACAGCCAGTTACGGGCTGCGTTTGAGAACAATCAGAATAAAGCAAACCAAAGTGATGCAGACACATGCATCTCTAGTCTAAGGATGAAATAATATTATCATCCTGATCCACTCATGACTAGTACCACAAAGTGGAGTCAGGTGTGGGTCATCCAGTCACTTGAAACCCCTTTCAAGTACAGGCAAAGTATTGCGTCCGTGTATCCCAATCACCATTGGATACTTTGACCAATCACTTCCCTCAGCCTTCATTCAGACTTCCTTCCCTTGACGAATGACTGGCTGTGGACATTTAGAATGTATAACATTCACAGAAGTGTAAAACATGCTAAGTTGGAACACAGTAGAGATTTAAAGTAATACCCGCAACTTGCGCATTATCAAATCTCCATTTAATAATCGATAAGTACAATAAATACAATACTACTTAATGTTCCCAAAAAGGTAATTACATCAAACATAATAACCAAACAATACAAGATACAAACTCAAACCAAATCGCTAGCAAATTTAATACCAATAGCACGGGTGTGGGCATCGTGCTTAGCTTGCGATAACGGTTTAGTGAACGGATCCGCCACATTGCTATCCGTGTGCACTCTGTTGATGACAATATCTCCACTCTCGACCACGTCCCGTATATAATGATATTTCCGCGAAATGTTCCTCGTGCGTCGGTAAGATCTCGGTTCCTTTGCCAACGCTACCACACCCTCGTTGTCACAGAAAATCTCAACAGGATCGGCAAAGCTAGGAAGCACTCCCAAATCAAGGATGAACTTCCTCATCCATACAGTCTCCTTTGCAGCTTCACTTGCTGCAATATACTCAGACTCGGTCGTGGAATCAGCCACCATGTCTTGTTTGGAACTTCTCCAGGAGATAGCACCGCCATTTAATGGGAACACGAACCCCGATTGAGATCGGCAGTCATCCCTGTCGGTTTGGAAGCTGGCGTCTGAGTAACCAGTTACTCTCAGCCTCTCTTCCCCACCATATACTAAGAACATCTCCTTAGTCCTCCGAAGATACTTAAGAATGTTCTTCACCGCTGTCCAATGTGCCTCACCAGGGTTGGCTTGATATCTACTTGTCATACTCAATGCACAAGAGACATCAGGCCTAATACACAACATGGCGTACATGATCGAGCCTATTACCGAAGCATAAGGTACTCGCCTCATTACTTCCCGTTACTCAGGGGAACTCGGGCATTCAGTCTTACTCAATACCAAACCATGTGACATAGGTATGAACCCTTCTTGGAGTCCTCCATCCTAAATCTCTTTAGGACCTTGTCAATGTACTTGCTTTGGCTCAAACCAATCAACCTGCGGGATCTATCTCTATAGATTTTAATCCCAAGAATATAAGCTGCATCTCCCAAACCCTTCATTGAGAAACAACTCCCTAGCCAGGTTTTTACACCTTGCAAAGTTGGGACGTCGTTCCCAATTAGCAGAATATCATCCACATAAAGGACCAGGAATACAACTATGCTCCCCTCCCACTAGCCCTGATGTATACGTATGCCTCATCCCTGCTTTTAGAGAAGCCAAACTCTTTGACCTTCTCATCAAAGCACAGGTTCCAGCTCCGAGAGCTTTGCTTAAGTCCATAGATGTACTCTTTGACCCTCAGGTTGTGTCATATACACCTCCTCTGATAGTGTTCCATTAAGGAACACGGTTTTCACATCCATTTGCCATATTTCATAATCATAAAATGAGGCAATGGCCATGAGTATCCGGATAGACTTCAACATAGCCACCGGGGAAAAGGTTTCCTCATAGTCTACACCATGAGTTTGCGTGAAACCCTTAGCCACCAGTCGGGCTTTGAAGGTGTCTACCTCGCCATCTACAACGATCTTCTTCTTGTAGACCCACATGCACCCAACGGGCTTACACCCCGGCACAGGATCTACCAAGTCCCAAACCTGGTTATCGGCCATAGATTTAATCTCAGATTCCATTGCCTCTTTCCACTTGGCAGACTCGGGGCCCACCACAGCGTCCTGGTATTTGGTAGGTTCATCATAAACAACTACCATGTCGGTGCCCTCAGATATGTGAAGAGCATATCTCTCTGGCTCATGCCGACTTCTACCAGATCTTCTTAGAGGTAATGGATCTACATCATTATCTCCAGCATCATCTTGCTGAGACTCAACCGTTGCCGGTTGTGAGCTAGTTCCAACATCAGGTTCTACATCGGTAGGCTCTCGAATTTCTTCGAGATCAACCTTGCTCCCACTAGCGTTCTTGGATATCAGCTCCCTCTCAAGGAAGACCTCCCTTCGAGCAACAAATACCTTGTTCTCCGAAGGTTTGTAAAACAAATATCCCATAGACCTAGCAGGATAACCAATGAAGAAACACTTTTCGGCCCTGGGCTCCAACTTGTCCTCCACCTCACGTCTCACGTAGGCAGGACATCCCCAGACCTTTAAATATGAAATGGATGGAACCTTTCCAATACAAATCTCATACGGTGTTCTCTTAACCTTCTTTGTTGGTACGAGGTTAAGGATTCTACCAGCCGTCACAATAGCATAACCCCAAAATATAATGGGAACTTCCGTGTGACACATCATAGACCGAACCATATCCAACAATGTTCGGTTCCTCCTCTCGGCAACACCATTTAATTGAGGCGTCCTAGGAGGGGTTAATTGCGAGACAATCCCACAATCTCTAAGATGGTCTCGGAATTCAGAACTAAGATACTCTCCACCTCTATCGGATCTAAGCATCTTAATCCTTTTCCCAAGTTGATTTTCCACTTCGCTTTTATAAGTCTTGAACACCTTAAAGGTTTCAGACTTTTGTCTCACCAAGTAGACATACTCATATCGACTATAATCATCAATAAAGGTAACAAAGTAGCGGGAGTGATCTCTAGTGGCATGCTTGAACGGACCACACACATTAGTGTGAACAATATCCAACAAGTCTTTTGCCATCTCACATTCACCGGTGAAGGGTGCTTTGGTCATCTTGCCCAATACACAAGATTCGCATACTTCATTAGACCCGTGGTCAAATGATTCCAAGATCCCATCCGCTTGGAGCTTGGCGATGCGTTTCTTGTTAATGTGGCCTAACCGACCATGCCAAATAGACATTTTATCCAAAACACTTTTGGATCCCAAATCAACATTCGTGATTGATCTAATGTTTCTCAAGCTTACGCTTGTTTCATATATGCCATGACATGGAGATGCTTTGAAATAAAAGGAATCATTCTTATAACACAAAATAGAACCATTTTTAAATTCAAAATCAAATCCATCGTCGTACAATGCATATAGAGAAATAATGTTTCTTGCCACGCAGGGCGAATAACAAACATTAGATAAAACAATAGATAAGCCGGATTGAAAGGCGAGCTCTACACTCCCAATCTTCTCTACAGGGACAACCGCCTTGTTTCCAATCACGAGATCCAGCTCTCCACTAACCAGATCCCTACTTCTTGTTAGTACCTGAACATTATTACAAACGTGAGTACCACACCCGCTGTCAAAAACCCAGGCGTTAGAAGTAGAAGTGTTATGGAGTTCAATCATGTACATACCGGAGGCAGCGGCACCTTTAGAACTCAATCTCATGAGCTCCTCCGTGTACTTGGGGCAACTACGCCGGTAGTGACCCTTTTCCCCGCAGAAGAAGCAGGTTGCCTCTTCCGGTGAGTTGGCTGCGGCAACCACTTGTTTCCCCTTCGTCTCAGGGGTTAGGTTAGGCTTAGGCTTTGGCGTTGCCACCTTGGCCTTCCCCTTCCCCTTAGAGGCCGAAGCAGGTTGCTTCCGCTTCTTGCCACCCTCTCTGATGGTAAGGACGGTAGTGGAGGAAGTAGGCTTCGTCTTGGCCATGTTAGACTCGGTGGCCTTCAACATGCCGTGAAGCTCCATTATGGTTTTATCCATATTATGCATATGTAAGTTAACAATGAAGGGCCCGTAAGAAGGAGGCAAAGATTAGAGGATTATTTCAAACACCAACTCTTTCCCCATCGGGAACCCCAACTTCTCCAATTGATCCACATAGGCCTTCATACGAAGGACATGTGAACTCACGTTGCCACCTTCCTGCATCCGGCAACCAACAAAGGCTTTGACACATTCGTACAATTCTTGCCTAGCTTGCATCTGGAACATGTCCTTCAGCTGCGTTATCATGTCATACACACTCCCAGTCTCGAATTGCCGTTGAAACTCGGGACTCATGGTCGTAAGCGTGAGGCAAGTGACATCATTTGTGTCATGTACACGCTTTTCATACGCGTCCTTTGTAGCCCTTGGTGCGTTAACAGCCGGAGCTTCCGGAAGAGGTGACTCCAAGACCTCAAGCTTCATTTCGTGGCGTAGGACAATTCTGAATGTCCTAAACCAATCGATAAAGATAGGTCCTTGAAGTTTCTCCTTCTCTAGGAAAGGACGTAGCGACATGTTTGCGGTGTTGGTGTTGGTGCTAGTAGATGTCATGGATGCCATCTATAAGCAAAATATGAAGTTTGGTTAGTTTGACGTATTAAATCCTTGTTAAATAATTACCCACTTGTTTATAAAACAAATTATATTAACAAGGGCCAAGAACCTCAAAGTACCCCAATCCATGACGGGTTTTCCGCGGATCACTTCATGGAGCTACTTAGGCCGGTAAACACTTTACCAATTGCAATCCGCGATTGCAACTCTTAGACACTTGCAGGATGCTAGGTACTCATAGCACCCATTTGGCATGTTTGATCCTTCCACACCATTCCTCATTAATCCACCATGGTAGCTCGGTATGGGCACGACAAATACCAAGGCGTTTTAAATCTTGGAATTGTAAATCGACCATCAAGAAACACGGTGGTACTCTAGCCCAATGGCCGGCTCGGCTAAAGCTCGACATTCCGACCTTGCGAGTTGCCACACGCACCTTCCACACAGTTACACAAAACCGATCTCGGCTAAAGTTCGACGACCGATCTTATTTCACTAGATTTGGGTGGTGTCATCTTATGGTTGGCGTGTGATTTACTTTTGAGAAAAACGGGATTTTGATTTCTCCGGTTAAAACAAATTTTAACCAATTCTTGTTGTGGCGTGCGAAGAAACTAAACAACCAAGCAATAAATACAAAATAAATAAAACAACCACGCCTAGCAACACATCCGGTAACGAGCCAACCCTATGCATCTTGCCCGTGAGCTAACGGACAAGACTAAGTCATCTAGGGACAAATTCCGAATGACTTGATGCGTGCTCCTCCCACTTGATCCTTTGCGTCTACTACCGACCTCCGGATCTAAGGTTGAGCAAAGACACCTCCTCCCGGTTCTTCTTTGGTTGTCTTTCGGTTCTCCTTTTACAATATAGAAATTTAAAAGGAAATGGCATGCAAGCCACGATAACTATTCTAAGCTAATACTAACAATTACAAAGAATAGGAAATCGGCATGCAAGCCGTCAAATATTACAAACCGAATGAATGAATTAATTATTACAAACCAAGTGTGGTACAAACCACCAAATTAATGAATAAATAATTACAACCAACCAAAGCACATCACATAGGTCGAAAGGCTCAATGTTACCAGATTTACAAACAACCACAACAAACAATACAAAACAACATGGTGTGCCATACCAAACCGTGTAAAATATCCTAACTAGATTTATTTCAAAACTACCTAATAACACTCAAGGCACGAGTGAATAAATCTTGTACGTATGTATTAGGAATTCCAAACACTTTGAAAATCCATATTCATACATACACAACACAAGTATATGCATGTGCGCGTTATCATGTCTAAACCGCCCGATACATATAAACATGCGAGTTAGGATATTATGGGGTTTTCTAAATAGTCAAAAAGACCAATCAAAACTGCTGGAAAAATCCAGAAAATGGCCAAATCATTTTTATAAAGTTTTTCTTTTAAAACGGGTCAAAAAAACAATTTCCAGACGTCCTTCACGACCACTAACTTTCACGGCTTTTCACGGCCCGTAAAGCCAGTGCGTCTCACGACTCGTGAAAAATTTCAAAAAACCCTTTCATGACCCAAACCCCACACTGAAGTCGTGGAGGCCATCTAGACAGAATGTCCAGTTTTGCATAAAAATGATTTTCAGGCCAAAATGGTGCATGCAAGGCATCAAGATGGCTCTAATACCACTATAGGTGTTCATGGACATCACCAAAATGAAACGGAATCAAATATTAAAGCATTTTAAATCAAAGGTTTTCATGAACTCCATTAATGGTAAAAGCTTGAAACTAACTTGCATGCAACCAAAACAAGACAAACAAGAGTAGAAATGGTGTTATACCTTCCTCCTAAGCTTCTTGCTACTGTGAGAAGGTTGTTTTGCGGATGGGATGAACCAAAACTTGAAGAAAATGCCTCCAAGTACTTCTACCGAAGTGATACACCAAGTACTTCTACCTTTGTGCTAGCAAGATGATCAAAACCCACACTCTCCTTGGTTGGATTCTTGATCTACAACCCTTCAGTTTTCTGGAACACACACTAGTAACCTCACAACTCTCTTTATGTTTGAAGCTTGTAGTGTGTAAGTATCAAAGTGTAACACCCTCCTTACCGGCCTAGTAGGATTAAGGTAATTAAGTTGATTAATCTTAGTTTATTTGGTTAATTATTTGCTTTGTGTTAATTTATTTATTTAATTAAATTGTGTAAATAGTTAATTAAAAATGATTATTAATTTTTGAGTAGGTTATGATGTGTCCTAGACACATAACTCCTAAGTTGCCACAACACACAAAGAAAGAAGAAAACAATTAAGTTGTTGTGTGTGTTATAACCTTCGGCCGAGAGAACAAAGAAAGAAGAAGAATTTGGCTTCGTAAATCTTGATTGTGCAATTGATTTACTGAAGTATTTTGTATCATCAAAGAGGTTAGAAATTCTGAAACAATGTGTTAATTGTTGATTAATTTCGGATTTATATGAATATATGTATAAGAATCCGATTGAATTCTTTAATTTATGAATTGATGATCTAGGATGTATGCATGTTAGTAATTTATGTTAGATTGTGATCAATACATGTTTAGAATTCAGTTCTGGAAACTTAGATGTTTTGCATGCTTAAAATCAGATTGAAAATTTGAAGTTATGTATGATTTTGAATGAATCGGAATTCATAATTATGAATCAGTCGGATTTTGAGTGTGAATGGCTCGGAATTGATGAATCCGACTAAATCTATCGGAATTGATAGGAATCCGAGTAAACTAAATTATTGCCTTAACACTTTTCTCGGAATTGAATTCACTCGGATTGATGTTTCCTCGGAATTCCCTTGGAATTTATTAGCTTTCCTTTAGTCGGAATGTAACAATTACTCGGAATTGATGTTTAATCGGAATTGTCTTCTATCGGATTGTATGACATGATCGGATTTGGTCTTTCCTCGGATTGTGTATTACCTCGGAATCCGACTAGATTGGAAATTCCTAAACAAGGATTTGCCTTCCCTCGGAATTGGAGTTTAGTTGGAATTGATCATTCTCGGATTTCATGTTAATCGGATTTGACCCAATCGGATTTGATCTTATCGGATTTGATCTTATCGGATTTGGACACAATCGGAATTCAAACAATACCTATGCTCGGAATTGGTGAATGTTGTGTTATGTAAGATCAACTCTTGGATGATTTGAAGATAAACATGAACTTGTTGCCTTGGCTTATGAAAGGAATGTATGAATTGCTTAAGCTAATGAGTTGGATTAATTCATCGAATTACAGTAAGTAAAGGGTAATAGTGAATAATGGTATATGGTTTGTGTTGGGATTTCAAGAACACACAACGGAAGCTAGAACAAAGAAAAACATGCATATAAGTGTTCAAATCAAAGAAATCCCAAGCATGGATCAACTCTATGTACAAAATAGCTACAAAAACAAGACGGTAAGAGAGTTATACCAGCTCCTATGCTCCAGTAAGCTTCTTGTTGGTGGCTGATCGTGGATGTTGAAGCAAGGAACTCCTTCTTCTTGGTTCTTGGCCTCTTTCTCGAAATCTCAAACCGGGAACAAGTCCAACAACAAGTGCTAGCAAGCTAGAGCAAGATCTTCTCTGGAAATCTTACCCAAGAATAGCAAACTTATCTCTGGACCAAAGCCTTGTATCCACCCAATCACCAAGTCTAGGTATCAAGTGAATATATGAATGTATGAGAGTATTAGAGAGAGAATTAGCCAAGAGAAAAATCAAGTCCAGCTCTTAAGTCTTTTATAGACTCAAAACCGACCCTCTATATCCTCATTAACCGGCCAAGTCGGTTCTAGAACCTCTCCTCTATTGGATACAAATGGAGGTGATTTTGACACAAAGCCCATGCAGAGTTAGCGGCTCTAACCATAAGTTAGCAGTGCTAAACCTTGACCCGTAGCGGCGCTAACGGGGCCTGACTTCGATTTGACGTAAAGCACATGCAACCATAGCGGCGCTAACCTTTAACAGTTAGTGGCGCTAACTCGTTAAGGTAGCGGCGCTATCATGGCCTGCATTGCTAACTTCCACTTTTGCCATCTTTGGTCCCTCAATCTTATTTGCTACCATGTTAGACCCCGGTTTGTGACCCTTATAGGCCCAGACATCATCGGCAGTGCTCTAAGGCGTACATATATTATCGGGGCAGATTCTAACAAACTCCCACTTGCACATAATATACTGTACCCTAGAAAGCACAGACAAAGAGAGGCCTCTAGCAAAGCATCAATGCCCCCAAGTCTGTATGGGTTCTGAATACCTGCAGAAAACCATCATACTAAAAGTAGTGGTCCTAGATAAGTGATCTTAGACATCCTTTTGTTCGTGATATCCTTGTGAAAATGAGACATGGATTAGAAAATGTCAATCTCCAGATCGTTCACGATTATGTTTCTCGATCTTGATTGGTGGTGACCAAAAGGTAAGGACATATCTGATTCTCAATCAATATTCCTTTGTGCATGGCTATGCAATATTTTGGCGTCAGCTCCCAATCATCGAGGGGCCCAGGGATATCTCTCATACAGGAGGAACAAATCCCTTTGACTGCATAATTCCATACCATACCTCTTTACTTACCTAGTCATTCCCTTTATCACAGCCAGTTACGAACTGCTTTTGAAAATGGCTAAAGCAAGTAAGAACTATGATATAGCAATTCATACATCTCGGGTCTGAGGATGTAAGATTTTATCCTCCCAAGTTACTCGTGACTATAATCCATGAAGTATACTTGGGTGTGGGTCTTCCAGTCACTTGAAACTCCTTTCAAGCACAGGTTACTATTGCGTTTCATGCACTCAATCCTTCATTAATGCATAACCAACACCTAACCTCAGCCTTATTTCAAACTTCCTTCCCTTGAAGAATGACTGACTGTGGAAATTTAGAATGTATAAACATTCTGGGAAGTGGTTAAACATGCTAAGATGGAACACAGTAAAGTCTTATGAATGTAACCGAATCACTCGCATATCGAAACAAGCATAAATTACAATACTGTCTGTATCGTTCCCAAAATAAAATAATACATATCAAATAAACTAATATATACAACTCAAGCCAAATCGCTAGCAAATCTTACACCTATCCCTCTAGTGTGAGATTCGTGAGCTGCTTGCGGTAACGGCTTAGTGAATGGATCTGCCAAGTTTCCATTCGATGCTACTCTGCTAATGATGACTTCACCACTTTCAATAACATCCCGTATAAAGTGGTATTTGCGCGAAATATGCCTTGTCCTCTTGTGAGCTCTTGGTTCCTTCGCCAAAGCCACCGCACCCTCATTGTCACAAAATATCTCAATAGGGTCAGCGATGCTTGGAACCACTTGTAGATCTAGAATGAATTTCTTCATCCACACGGCTTCCTTTGCTGCTTCACTAGCCGCAATGTACTCCGATTCGGTAATTGAATCAGCCACCGTGTTTTGTTTTGAGCTCCTCCACCTGACAGCACCACCATTTAACAGGAACACAAACCCCGATTGAGATCGGCAGTTATCCCTGTCAGTTTGGAAGCTAGCATCCGAGTAACCCTTTACTCTTAGCTCTTCTTCCCCACCATATACCAAGAACATCTCTTTTGTACGTCTCAAGTACTTAAGAATGTTCTTCACTGCCCTCCAGTGAGGCTCTCCTAGGTTCGCCTGATATCTACTAGTCATGCTTAAAGCACATGACACATCAGGACGAGTGCATAGCATGGCGTACATGATAGAGCCCACAGCCGAAGCATATGGTACTCGCTTCATTACTTCTATCTCCTCCTTGGAGGTAGGACATTGAGTTTTACTCAAAGTCAAACCATGCAACATAGGGAGGTTTCCTTTCTTGGATTCCTCCATTTTAAAGCGTCTCACGACCTTTTCTATGTATGCACTTTGAGAAAGCCCTAACACCCAGAATACAGCTCGCATCGCCTAGGTCCTTCATTGAAAAGCAATTCCCTAGCCAAGCTTTGACACTCCTTAGGCTTGGGATATGATTTCCAATGAGTAGAATATCATCTACATATAGAACCAAGAAGACTATTGTGCTCCCACTAGCCCTGACATATACGCAAGGTTCATCTTTACTCTTTGAAAAACCAAACTCTTTGATTTTCTCATCAAAGCAAATATTCCAGCTTCGAGATGCTAGCTTAAGTCCATAAAAGGACTTCTTATGCTTACAAACCTTGTTTGGATACTTTGGATGTTCAAAACCGTCAGGCTGTCTCATATACACCTCCTCATGAAGCTTCCCGTTAAGGAAGGCGGTCTTTACATCCATTTGCCAAATTTCATAATCATGAAATGCAGCTATGGCAAGTAGTATCCGGATTGACTTCAACATGGCCACTGGGGAGAAGGTTTCATCATAATCAATTCCTTGAGTCTGAGTAAAACCCTTTGCCACCAGTCGGGCTTTGAAGATTTCCAAGGTTCCATCTATGTCGGGTTTCTTCTTAAAACCCCATTTACACCCAACGGGTTTTACCCCTGGTGTAGGATCAACCAGTTCCCAAACCTGGTTATCCGACATAGATTGCATCTCGCTCTCCATCGCTTTTTTCCACTGAACAGACTCAGGGCCTGCCATGGCTTCCTTATAGTTGGTAGGTTCATCATGATCCACCAATAACTCGTTGCCCTCAGATATGAGAAACCCATATCTCTCTGGCTCAAAACGAGTCCTACTGGAACGCCTAGGAGTAGATGTTGCTAGAGTGTCAGGTACCGCAGCATTATCTTGCTCGGTATTTTGGCTAGTGCCAACCTCAAGTCCTTTATCGGTCGACCCTTGACCATCCTCAAGGTCAACTTCCTTACTGCCATGTTTGGATAGCAACTCCCTTTCAAGGAAGAATGCCCTTCGAGCAACAAATACCTTGTTCTCTGAAGGTTTCTAAAATAAATATCCAACACCGTTAGGAGGATATCCGATAAAATAACACCTCTTAGAACGAGGTTCAAGTTTGTCTTCAGCCTCACGTCTCAGGTAGGCTTGACAACCCGAAACTCGTAGGTATGAAAGTGTCGGCTTCTTACCATGCCACATTTCATAAGGTGTTTTAGCAACTTTCTTGGTTGGTGCGAGGTTAAGGATTCTTACCGCAGTTTCTAAGGCATATCCCCAGAAACTAATAGGTACCTCTGCTCCACTCATCATAGACCTTACCATATCAAGCAAAGTCCGGTTCCTCCTCTCAGCTACCCCATTTAATTTTGGAGTCCTCGGAGGTGTTAATTGTGAAATAATTCCACAATTCTTAAGATGATCTACAAAATCGGTACTAAGATACTCTCCACCTCTATCAGACCGGAGTATCTTTATAGTCTTGCCCAACTGATTCTGAACTTCGTTTGGGAATGTCTTGAACACCTCAAAGGTTTCATTCTTGTGTTTAACAAGATAGACATACCCGTACCTACTAAAATCTTCTATAAAGGTTACGAAGTATCTTGAATTATTCCTCGTGACATGCTTGAAAGGTCAACATACATCTGTATGGATTATGTCTAAAAGGTCCTTTCCCCTCTCACTTGTTCCCGTGAAGGGTGCCTTTGTCATTTTGTCCAATAAGCAAGATTCGCATACTTCATTTGATCCTTGATCAAATGATTCCAAGATCCCATCCACTTGGAGCTTGGTGATACGAGCCTTGTTTATATGGCCAAGACGACTATGCCACATAGAATATTTATCCAAACCATTTTTGGAGTCAGAATCAATATTCATGATAGATTGTCTTGATTCAATGTATGCATTTGCCTCATATATGCCATGACATTGTAAAGCTTTAAAATACACAACTTCATTTTTAAAGCAAATGATTGTACCACTTATAAATTTAAAATCAAAACCATCGTCATACAATTTGTGAAAAGAAATAATGTTTCTAGGCACATTGGGCGAATAGCATACATCCTTTAACAAAATAGAAAAACCGGTCTTGAATGAAAGCTTCAAGTCTCCTTTAGCTTCCACTGGGACAACCTACGAGTTTCCCACGACAAGATCCAGTTCTCCCCGCTCCAAGCTCCTACTTTCCCTTAGCACATGCACCATATTACATATGTGAGTGCCACAGCCAGTATCCAAGACCCAGCCTTTAGAAGTAGAAGTATGGTGGAGTTCTATCATGAACGTACCTGACGTATCCGGACCCGAAATGCTCATAGCTTTGAGCTTGTTGAGTCCCTCCAGGTACTTCGGGCAAGTACGGCGGTAATGACCTTTGCCCCCGCAGAAAAAGCACTCCACATCCTCTGGAGCCTTGGCTTGGGGAAGTTTCCCCTTGCCCTTGCCCTCGGAGGCCGGGTTAGGCTTGGCTACGCCAATCTTTCTCTTACCCTTCCTTTTGTTGGAAGGGGCGGCCTTCTTCTTCGTGATGCGGCCTTCCCGGATGGTAAGAACTTGAGAAGTGGAGGAGGATGGCTTGTTGTTGGTCATGCTAGACTCAGCGGTCTTCAACATACCATAAAGTTCCATCAAGGTCTTATCCATGCTGTGCATATGATAACTCATGACGAATTGATCGTATACACCGGGCAGGAATTGGAGGATTAAATCAACCGCCATCTCCCTCCCTATGGTAAAACCCAATTTCTCCATGTGCTCGATGTTTGCTTTCATCCGCAACACATGCGCGCTCATGTTCCCACCCTCTTGCATTTTGCAAGCAAGGGTCGTCTTGAGGCACTCGTACCTCTCCTGCCTCGCCTGCTACTGGAACATGTCCTTTAGCTGCATGAGCATGTCGTAAGCACTAAGATGATCCATTTGCTTTTGCAAATCTTGGTTCATCGTGCTCAACATAAGGCACGTGATTTCCTCAGTTTCCTTGAGGCGTTTTTCATACGCCTCACGGACGGCCCTTGTTGCACCAGCAGGAGGTGCCTCGGGGAGTGGTTCCTCTATGGTATGCAACTTACCTTCATACCGCAAGACCAACCTCAGTTGTCTATGCCAGTCCATGAAGTTGCTTCCATCGAGTTTCTCCTTTTCTAGGAAAACTCGTAGAGAAACACTGGTGGTGGTGTTTGTTGCGCTTGTTGATGCCATCTAAAATATTGCAAAGTAGATATTAGTTAGTTTGATATTTTATCTTGGTAAATAATTTACCCATATAGAATTAAGTTAACAAGGCTAAGAACCGTATTTCATCCTACCATATGACGAGGTTACCGCGGATCACATGATAAAACTATTTAGGTCGGCAACCATTTTGCCAATTGCAATCTCCATTGCAATCCTTAGCACATGCGGGATCCTACGACATCCAATGGTCATTTGGCATGTTTGATCCCTTCTTGCACCAATTTTAAGTCTTGAAATTTTTGTTAACTCGTGCTAAGCTCGACAATTAACCAAGATTTCAAACCTGAAATTGTAAATCGTCCGTCAAGACATACGGTAACAAAGTCACCAAAGTTGGCTCGTGCTAAGCTCGACAACCAAAATTATGAATTTTGCCACACTCACCTTCCACACAGTTTCATAAGAATTGGCTCGTGCTAAGCTCGACAACCAAATCTCATAAGACTAGATTTGGGTGGTATCGACTTACGGATGGTGCATGATTTACGTTTTTGTGGAAAAACGGGCTTTTGTTTCCGGTTTGGTTTTGATTAACTTGTTAGTGATAAATCCTATTTTCACTAGGTGGGTTAATCAATGTATGTGATCGCGCGCAAGAGGAAACCAATTTTAACAAAACTCTCGTGATTTTATTATTTTTATCAAAAAAAATTCTAGCATGCGAAACCTACACATCCATGCATAGAATAATAAAATCACATCACACGCAATATACAACATAGTCGGTAATCATTGCCATTAAACCTATGCGTTCCTCCCATGAGCCAAAACGGGAAGAAATCGGTCAAACTAAGGGACAAAACAATCTTGATGCAAGCTCCCACTAGAACCACCATCTCTATGGACTTCATTGGCTTCTAAGGGCATCAAACTCCATCTTGTTTTGCCTCCTTCTTGTGTCTTCATTTCTCCATCATACAAATTACAATACAATAGAAAATAAATGGCATACAAGCCACATAATTTTCCTATTTATCTAATACTTGTACATGGATGAATGAAATGGCATGCAAGCCACAAATTTTTACAATCAAACTGAATTTAATAAATATACAGCCTCATATGTGGATTAAAACCACCAAATTACATGCACAACACAAATCAACCAAATGGGCCAAGGCAAGATTACCAACTCATGTTAACACATACAACCAAACATATCATGCCACTACTGGAACAACATGAAAAACACCTTTTGAACAATATTCCAGAAGGTGTAAGTGCCAAAAATCCCGAGACCAACACTGTTTTATTCAAAATTTTGGAAAAACAATTTACAGTAACGTTAGCGCCGCTAACGCGTGAGACTTATCGCCGCTAATCTCAGCGTAGCGCCGCTAACCCTAACGGCAGAATACAAACATTTTGATTTCGGGTTTTTCAAGCCACCAAGTGCAATTATAACATAGAGGTGGGTTTGATACCACTGTTGGGATTTCAAGAACACACAACGGAAGTGAGAACAAAGAAAAACATGCATATAAGTGTTCAAATCAAAGAAATCCCAAGCATGGATCTACTCTATGTACAAAATAGCAACAAAAACAAGAAGGTAAGAGAGTTATACCAGCTCCTATGCTCCAGTAAGCTTCTTGTTGGTGGCTAATCGTGGATGTTGAAGCAAGGAACTCCTTATTCTTGGTTCTTGGCCTCTTTCTCGAAATCTCAAACCGGGAACAAGTCCAACAACAAGTGCTAGCAAGCTAGAGCAAGATCTTCACTGGAAATCTTACCCAAGAATAGCAAACTTATCTCTAGACCAAAGCCTTGTATCCACCCAATCACCAAGTCTAGGTATCAAGTGAATATATGAATGTATGAGAGTATTAGAGAGAGAATTAGCCAAGAGAGAAATAAAGTCCAGCTCTTAAGTCTTTTATAGACTCAAAACCGACCCTCTATATCCCCATTAACCGGCCAAGTCGGTTCTAGAACCTCTCCTCTATTGGATACAAGTGGAGGTGATTTTGACACAAAGCCCATGTAGGTTTGCGGCGCTAACCATAAGTTAGCAGCGCTAAACCTTGACCCGTAGCGGCGCTAACGGGGCTTGACTTCGATTTAACGTAAAGCACATGCAACCATAGCGGTGCTAACCTTTAACAGTTAGCGGCGCTAACTCGTTAAGTTAGCGGCGCTATCGTGGCCTGCATTGCTAACTTCCACTTTTGCCATCTTTGGTCCCTCAATCTTATTTGCTGTCATGTTAGACCCCGGTTTGTGACCCTTATAGGCCCATACATCATCGACAGTGCTCTAAGGCGTACATATATTATCGGGGCAGATTCTAACAGTTTGAATATAGATGAAATGATATGTACTTGTGATTGTATGTACATATGTGTTTGATTATAGTATGGTGCTTATTGTGTGTTGATTAAGCAAATACTGACTGTTAGCTGTTTGTTCAGGTGGGGACAAGACTCAGTAGTAAGAAAAGAACTGAGTTGCTCTGCTTTTGAGGATATCGGTGAGTGGATATATATCTTGGATGTATAAGATATATCACCTGATTCTTGCTCTTTGAGATTTTATCTCTTGTTCTGTATATACATGATGTTGTTTTAGAGATCAACTTGGCGGTTGTTTTTCAGCTGGGCCTTTGTTTAGAGATATACAGTAATATTAATCGTCTTGATAAGCATTTTTTGTAGTCAAGAGGTGCTAGTACTGTTATCTGTTGTAACTTGGCTATCGGTAAACCTATGCTTTGGCCGGCATTTGGTTGAAGGTCCCGCAAGACCGCCGGTTCTCTTGTTTGTTTGAGCATTGTTTGTTTGGGCTTTATGCCTTGTATGTTTGTGATTTCTATTCTCTCACTTAGCTTTGTGCTAATCCCCCACTATTGTACTCTTTTACAGGACATTCCTGGTATGTGGAAGATAGAGATGAAACTGGAATTGTGGACTGATCTAACTCTGATATCTGTTGTTTTTTTAAAGAGCCTGTGTTAGGGTCACACTGTAAATGTATTTTGTAAAGCAAACAAGCCAAAGTTTTAATTGTACACTTATATTATATTATATTACGTTAATTAAGCTTCCGCGCATGTTTCAAAATAGTTAAAGAATGAACGGTGTTACAATTAATGGTATCAGAGCCCTGGTTTGAGAATTTGCATTGTTGAGTTGTGGAATACTCGAACCGAGGCTCTGATCAGTCCAATATTTCCAGAGTGGGTAATTAGGAAGATAGTTGTTGAGAATATGATATGGTACTAACGGATTATAATCTGACAACTGGTGAGATGTTGTGTAGAACAGATTATGGCTGACAACAACGAGAACCCGATACTTACCCCTCATTCCCCAATAAGGCAGCGCAACAACGTGTCCTCTACCGCTGCCAATGAACAACACATAGCTGGTACCTCACACAATGGGGAATCTGATAATCAAGACTATGTGTTACAGCTGGAAGATACTTTACAGACTCAGAGATATAGAATTTAAGAGCTTGAACAACAATTGAATCAAACCCAATCTTCTCAACCAACCTCTACAGTACAGATACCTCCGCTATTAGCCGCTGTCACTCAATCCTTACCACCACCAGTTTATACCACAGCTTCTGTGAGTACGGTGTCAACTCCTTATGGATTGTTTCCTTTTATTCCTATACCACAAGGAGTGTCTACCCAACAACAAACACCACAACAGAACTTCTTTATTCCGTGGTTTCCACAACAAGAAGTTAGAAATAAATGTCAATTCAAAGATTTTGTGGCGTGTGGAGCACCCGAGTATGGAGGAAGTTCAAATCCTAATGTAACTCTGAATTGGCTGAAAGAGACTGTGAAGGCTTTGGAAGCCTGCAATTGTGAGAAAGCCGAGTGGGTCAAGTTTGCAATGAGATGGTTGAAAGATCAAGCCTTGACGTGGTGGGATTCTCTGACTACACATCTGCCGCGAGATGTTGTTAATGCCATCACCTGGGAGCAATTTCAGGATAAATTCTATGAGCAGTTTTGCAATGCGTTCGACATGGCAAAGATTCAACGAGAGTTCCTAGATTTGGCACAGACAAGTAATATGTGTGTGGACGAGTTGATCAACAAGTTTAAAGTGACTCTCAGATTTGCAAAACAGTGGGTGCCTGATGAACATTCTCAGGTTCAACACTTTGTGAAAGCTTTTCTACCAGAATATCGGGGTAACACTCGCCTGGCGACATCGCTTGTCCAGGCATTCACATTAGCAAGATCTGCAGAGTCTGATGCTAAAGATTGGGAGAAGATGAACAGAGGGACATTCAGCAAGTTTGGTGGAGGTTCTAGTGGGAATCAAGGTAAAAGTAAAGAGCCGAGTCATCAAGGTAAGTCAGATAAGAGGTCCAAGGGATTAGGATTTTCTCAGAATAATCCATGGTGCCATAATTGCAAATCTCGTCAAAGTGGGCAGTGTACACCGCAAACACGTAGATGTTTGAGGTGTGGTGAAACGGGTCATGATATAAGTGCTTGTAGGTATAACACCTACGTTTGCTGGAACTGAAAAGAGGAGGGACACAGAGCAGGAAACTGTCCCAAGATAAAGACCGCGGGGACCAGGGCGGGGGTAAGTAACACCGGGGGATCGTCTTCTGCAGGTCAGAAGAGGAAGGTTGTACCTTCTGCTGAGGGTAGGGCTTTCAAGATGACTGCCAAGGAAGCTATTGGCAGTGATGATGTGATTACCGGTATGTTCATAGTACCCTATGCCTGCACCTATTTTGTTTGACTCTGGTGCAAATAGATCGTTTATATCTATGACTTTGTGTGATAAATTGAAATTACCTGCTTCTGTGAACACTACTCCTTTAGAAGTAGAAATTGCTGACGGTAATGTAGTACCTGTAACCACTTCTGTGATTGGAGTTCAGATTAGTATTGATGGTACTAGTTTCCCTGTAGACTGTTTGGTGATGCCTATACCTGGATTTGATTTAGTATTAGGCATGGATTGGTTAAGTCACCATAGGGATAGTATCCAATGTCATAAGAAACTGATAACTATTCATCTGGCTGACGGGTTACATGTCGTGGCTCGTGGGGATAGATATCCATCTTCTCTTCCGATTATCTCGTACATGAAGGCTAGAAAATCTTTAGCCAAAGGGTGTGCGTCCTTTATAGCCTATGTTATTGATGTGAAGAAAGAGAAGCGTTCGGTTACCGATGTTCATGTGGTTTCGGAATTGCCACCAGTGCGTGATGTCGAGTATAAGATTGATCTGATACCTGGTAGTATACCTATTGCGAAAGCTCCTTACCGATTAGCTCCTTCAGAGATCAGAGAGATGATGACTCAGATACAAGAACTGTTAGACAAGGGGTTTATTCATCCAAGTTCTTTGCCTTGGGGTGCACCGGTGTTGTTTGTTAAAAAGAATGACGGGACTCTGCGTATGTGTATAGATTATAGAGATTTGAATAAGAGAACTGTCAAGAACAAGTATCCGTTGCCAAGAATAGATGATTTGTTCGATCAACTTTAGGGAGCTTCGTATTTCTCGAAGATTGATTTGAGGTCGGGATACCATCAGGTTAGGGTGGCCGAAGAAGATATACCGAAGACAGCCTTTCGTACGCGGTATGGTCACTGTGAGTTTCTTGTTATGCCATTCGGTCTGACTAACGCTCCTGCAGTGTTTATGGATCTAATGAATCAGGTGTGTCGACCATTCCTGGATAAGTTCGTCATCGTGTTTATTGATGATATTCTAGTGTATTCTAAAACAGAGGATGAGCATGATCGACATCTACGACAAGTTTTGGAGACTTTAAAGCAAAACAAGTTATATGCAAAATTGTCCAAGTGTGAGTTCTGGTTGCGTGAAGTCAAGTTTCTAGGTTGCGTGAAGTCAAGTTTCTGGGTCACGTGATTTGTGAATACGGTGTAAAAGTGGATTCAACAAAGATAGAGGATGTGATGAATTGGAACGCTCCTAAGACACCAACAGAGATCAAAAGTTTTCTTGGATTAGCAGGTTATTACAGGTGTTTCATTAAATACTTTTCGAAGCTTGCGGGTCCGTTAACCAAGCTGACTAGAAAGGATGTTCAGTTCCAATAGGGTGAGGCTAAGGAGAATGTTTTTCAGACTTTGAAGCAACTTCTGTGTCAAGCTCATGTTCTTGTGTTGCCTGAAGGATCTGAAGATTTTGTGGTATACTGTGATGCTTCACGTGCGGGGTTAGGATGTGTACTGATGCAAAGAGGTAAATTTATAGCTTATGCTTCCAGACAGTTGAAACCCAACGAGAAGAACTATCCGACTCATGATTTGGAGGTAGCAGCAGTAGCGTTTGCTTTGAAGTTATGGAGACATTATCTGTATGGTACAAAGTGCATGATTTGCACTGAACACAAGAGTTTGCAGTATGTGTTCACACAAAAGGAATTGAATATGAGACAGCGTCGATGGTTAGAGCTGATTAAAGATTATGATTGTGACATTCAGTATCATCCGGGTAAAGCTAACGTGGTTGCTGATGCACTTAGCAGGAAAGGTTCTGCAGATATAGTAAAGTTTTTGCGGTTAGAGATCAAATCAGATTTGATCGATCAGTTGATGGCTGCACAATTGGAAGCATTGAAGGTAGAAAACTTGAAAGATGAACTGATGGTAAAAAGACAGCATGAGTTGACAACTGATTTTCGTGGTTTGAGGATGTATCAGAATCGTGTTTGGGTGCCGAAGTTTGGTAATTTGCGGGAATTGATTTTGACTGAAGCTCACAAGTCAAGAATGTCTGTCCATCCAGGTAGCACTAAGATGTATCATAGTATGATGACTTTTTATTGGTAGCCTACTATGAAGTTAGATGTTGCACGATTTGTGGAGTCATGTCATATATGTGCACAAGTGAAAGCTGAACACCAGAAGCCATACGGATCGTTGAGACAATTAGCAATACCAGAGTGGAAGTGGGATCACATTACAATGGATTTTGTAACAAAACTTCCGAGGACTCAGAAGGGAAACGATATGATTTGGGTTATTGTTGATAGATTAACCAAGAGTGCACACTTTCTTGCTACTGCTGAGACGGCAAACTTGAGTAAGTTAGCCAAGTTGTATATCGATGAGATAGTGTCTAGACATGGAGTTCCTTTGTCTATCATGTCAGATAAGGATTCGAGGTTTGTGTAGAATTTCAGGAACATACTACAGCAAGAGTTAGGATCTAGGGTTAATCTAAGTACAGCTTACCACCCACAGACAGATGGCTAATCAGAGAGAACAATTCAGACTTTAGAAGATATGCTTCAGGCATGTGCATTAGAGTTTGGAGGTTCTTGGTATTCTCATTTACCGCTGGTTGAGTTTGCCTACAATAATTCTTATCACTCCAGTATCGGAATGCTGTCGTATAAGATGTTATATGGGCGACCGTGCAGAACTCCTACTTGTTGGTTAGAGGCAGGATAGAAACAGTTTGCTGGACAAGATATTGTTCAGATCACAGCAGATAAAGTTGCAGTGGCTCGGGAAAAGTTGAAAGCTGCAAGAGATCGCCAAAAGATGTATGCAGATCCACGTCGTCTACCAGTGACTTTTGTTGAGGGTGAACGAGTCTATCTAAATGTTTCACCATGGAAGGGCGTGATACGCTTTGGGAAACGTGGAAAGTTGGCTCCTCGATATATTGGTCCGTTCAGAATTCGAAAAGTAATGAATGATCAGACTGTGGTTTTGGATCTTCCTGATGAATTAGCTGGTATCCATGATACATTCAATGTTTGTTATTTGAGAAAGTGTAATGTAGAAGATCAGACTCAGGTGTTGCCGATAAAAGATCTGCGGGTAGATTCCAATAAGAGGCTGATTGAGGAACCTGTTGAGTTGCTGGATCGTAAAGTAACAAAGCTATGAAACAAACAGATACCAATGGTATTGGTGAAGTCGAAGCACAGCTTGGGTTCAGACTTGATTTGGGAGACTGAATAAGATATGAGGAGTCGATACCCAGCCTTGTTTGAGCGCGATCAGATTCCGAGGACGGAATCTTCATAAGGGGGGAAGATTTGTAACACCCTCCTTACCGGCCGAGTAGGATTAAGGTAATTAAGTTGATTAATCTTACTTTATTTGGTTAATTATTTGTTTTGTGTGTTAATTAATTTATTTAATTAAATTGTGAAAATAGTTAATTAAAAATGATTATTAATTTGTGAGTGGGTTATGATGTGCCCTAGACACATAACCCCTAAGTTGCCAAAACACACCCTTATTGCATGCATTAGAATAAAACAATTAAGGTGTTGTGTGTGTGTTATAACCTTCGGCCGAGAGAACAAAGAAAGAAGAAGAAGTTGGATTCGTAAATCTTGATTATGCAATTGATTTACTGATGTATTATGTATCATCAAAGAGGTTAGAAATTCTGAAACAATGTGTTAATTGTTGATTAATTTCGGATTTATATGAATATATGTATAAGAATCCAATTGAATGCTTTAATTGATGAATTGATGATCTAGGATGTATGCATGTTAGTAATTTATGTTAGATTGTGATCAATACATGTTTAGAATTCAGTTATGGAAACTTAGATGTTTTGCAGCTTAAAATCAGATTGAAAATTTGAAGTTTTGTATGATTTTGAATGAATCGGAATTCATAATTATGAATCAGTCGGATTTTGAGTGTGAATGGCTTGGAATTGATGAATCCGACTAAATCTATCGGAATTGATAGGAATCCGAGTAAACTGAATTATTGCCTAAACACTTTTCTCGGAATTGAATTCACTCGGATTGAAGTTTCCTCGGAATTCCCTTTACTTGGAATTTATCAGCTTGCCTTTAGTCGGAATGTAACAATTACTCGGAATTGATGTTTAATCGGAATTGACTTCTATTAGATTGTATGACATGATCGGATTTGGTGTTTCCTCGGATTTTTTATTACCTCGGAATCCGACTAGATTGGAAATTCCTTAACACGGATTTGCCTTCACTCAGAATTGGAGTTTAGTCGGAATTGATTATTCTCGGATTTCATGTTAATCGGATTTGATCTTATCGGATTTGGACACAATCGGAATTCAAACAATACCTATGCTCGGAATTGGTGAATGTTGTGTTATGTAAGATCAACTCTTGGATGATTTGAAGATAAACATGAACTTGTTGCCTTGGCTTATGAAAGGAATGTATGAATTGCTTAAGCTAAGGAGTTAGATGAATTCCCTGAATTACAGTAAGTAAAGGGTAATAGTGAATAATGGTATATGGTTTGAATATACATGAAATGATATATACTTGTGATTGTATGTACATATGTGTTTGATTATAGTATGGTGCTTATTGTGTGTTTATTAAGCAAATACTGACTGTTAGTTGTTTGTTCAGGTGGGGACAAGACTCAGTAGTAAGAAAAGAACTGAGTTGCTCTGCTTTTGAAGATATCGGTGAGTGGATATATATCTTGGAGGTATAAGATATATCAACTAATTGTTGCTCTTTGAGATTTTATCTCTTGTTCTGTATATACATGATGTTGTTTTAGAGATCATCTTGGCGGTTGTTTTTCAGCTGGGCCTTTGTTTAGAGATATACAGTAATAGTAATCGTCTTGATAAGCATTTGTCATAATCAAGAGGTGCTAGTACTGTTATCTGTTGTAACTTGGCTATCGGTAAACCTATGCTTTGGTCGGCATTTGGTTGAAGGTCCCGCAAGACCGCCGGTTCTCTTGTTTGTTTGAGCATTGTTTGTTTGGGCTTTATGCCTTGTATGTTTGTGATATCTATTCTCTCACCTAGCTTTGTGCTAATCCCCCACTATTGTACTCTTTTACAGGACATTCCTGGTATGTGGAAGATAGAGATGAAACTGGAATTATGGACTGATCTAACTCTAATATCTGTTGTTTTTGTAAAGATCCTGTGTTAGGGTAACACTGTAAATGTATTTTGTAAAGCAAACAAGCCAAAGTTGTAATTGTACACTTATATTATATTATATTATGTTAATTAAGCTTCCGCGTGTATTTCAAAATAGTTAAAGAATGAACGGTGTGACACAAAGTGGCAAAAGTTCTAAAGGCATCTAAGGCTAAAGCCTTATATAAACCATTATAGAGACTTTTGGAAACATATCAGCCGGCCAAGAGATGAAATCTCATTGGACCAACAACACAAAGCCAATGAAATTCAAGTGCCACTTGGTTTTCCTGGCGTCACGACCCCTCACGGGCTGTCACGGCTCGTGAAGCTTAAAAGCTCCACAGCACGTGCCGTGTTTTTACAAGTCGTAGAGGTATCCGTGGCGCATTTTATCCTTCACGATCCTTTCATAGCCCGTGAAGGACCGTGAAGCCACTCTGGTCCACGAGCCATAATGCTCGTGTAAGGACTCGTGGGGACACCTTGCTTCACGACCCGTGTAGCATCCTTCACGGTCGTGAAGCTTAGGTCAACTAGAATTTGACCATTTTGACCAGCTATTTCCACTTAGGGCTATTTGGGTAGAAGTTAGGTGTATGACCCAATAGGCCCTCACATCATTAGCAGTGATATGACATACGTGTGTCAGTGGACATTCTCCAACATACCGCAAGGAGATGGAGGCGAAATATAGGCAGCACGTGTTGGAGTATGCCCACTTACGAACATACGCCATTTGGATCACTACCGATATAGTATGGGCCTATTAGGTCACACGCCGGGGATCAATCCTGACATCAATAAAAGTTGAGGCACTAAAAGTGTCAAAGTGGAAAGGTTGGTGTGCAGGCAAGGTACGAACGCGGCGCACTTAAGGGTACGCGACGCGGTGGTTACACGGCGAGGAAACTTATGGGCACGCGGAGCGTAATTGTGTCAGACTGCATGCAACTTTTGTCTCCACCTCCCCTTTTGACCAATATATGGCCTTGCTTTTTGGGAAAGCTTGTGGCCGGCCTTGGGGAGTTTAAATGGCATGTTTAGGCCATTATTTGATAAACTCTTGTCTCTCATTTTCTCTCTTGGAGATTCTTTCACACCTACATGGCACTTAGAGAGTTTTCTTCATATTAGAGTGCATATGAGGTTTTTGTCCAGGAAAAGAGGGGAAATTGTTGTTCTTGCTGTGGATTCAAGGCTTTGAAGTCCACACAAGCTTGCTAGTACAAGTGGATTGTGGAAACCGGGGGTGGATCATCAATAGAGAGGGGCTCATTTGTCTTTTTGGTCATCATCTTCATCACCCCTTTGCTCTAGGAGATCTACAAGGGTATAATCTCTTTTTTCCTTCCTTTTACATGTTGCAAATACTAGTTTTAGAGCTTGGTCCAATTTTGGGGTTTTTATTCTTTGCATGTTTGTATATTTGGCATTGCATGTTGTTCCTTTTGCTTCTGTTGCGTTCCTGAAACCCCAACAGTGGTATCAAAGCCACCTCTATACTATATTTGCACATGGTGGCCTGAAAAACCCAAAAATTAGTTTTGTGATTTTTGTCCTGAAGGTTTACGCGGCGCGAACCACTGGTTGGTACGCGACGCGGAAAGTGACGGGACAGATTCTTTTTTAACTTCTCGAGCATGTACGCGGCGCGGACCACTTGCTGGTACGCGACGCGAAAATCAGCCGGCAGTGATTTAAATAATCTTAACCATTATGCATAAGTTTACATGGTTTTGTGTGGCACACCATGTTGTTCATTAGTGAACTTGTTTGTTGTTCTTGTGATATTGGTAACCATGGATATGCCCTAGACTTTGTGGATGTTTGGTTGTGTTTTGATTTTTCATTTATTTGGTGACTTTATGTCACAAGGTTTGTAATAATTAAATTTATTTATTTGGTATGTAATTTTGTATTTGTGGCTTGCATGCCATTTAAATATTCCATATTATGTAATTGCACTAGAAATTAGGAGTTGTGGCTTGCATGCCATTTATTTCCTTTTCTATGTAAATTGTAATATGGAGCAACCATCGGGAGTCTATGGAGTGACGTCTTGGCGAACACAAATCCGGGAGGCCCAATGGAGGTAGCGGGTTTAGTGGGAGCACATCCGAAGTCAAGGAATTTTGTCCTTAGATGACTTTTTTCCCGTAGTGGCTCACGGGAAAACGCATAAATTTTAGGGGCATGGTTACCAACTTATTTTATGCGTGCGATGGTTTTATTATATTGTTTATGCATGAATTGTAGGACTATTGCATGCTAGACATTTTTGATAAATTATAAAACCTAAGAGTTTTAAAAATGGTTTAACAACTCTCGCGCGCTCACTTGATTAACAAACGGATTTAACGATGGCTTAGTATCCGATTAATGAAAACGTTTGGTTATTGTCACTTTTTGTTAATCAAACTCCAAATGGTTTTTTAACCGGAAAACTAAATCCCGTTTTCTAAATGTAAATCTCACACCACCCATAAGATGACACCGCCCGAATCTAGCCGTATAAGGGTTGATTGTTGAGCTCTAGCCGAGTTAGCCTTTGCATGAGCTGTGTGGAAGGTGCGTGTGGCAACTCGCAAGTTCGATTGTCAAGCTCTAGCCGAGTCGATTTTAAGCAAGAGTACCATCGTGTATCTTGATGGTTGATTTACGATTTCATGTCATATTTTGGATGATTGTCGAGCTCTAGCCTAGTTATACAAAATATTAATTGAAAATCGGTGTGAAAGGATCAAACATGCCAAACTTGGCACAATGGTTGTCAAGTAGGATCCCACAAGGAACTAAGAGTTGCAATAATTGATTGCAATCGGTCAATGGTTGCCGGCCTAAATAGCTTTTCCACGTGATCTGCGGAAAACCCGTCACGGTTCAAGGTGAAATAGGGTTCTTAGCCCTTTTTAAAATAGTTGTTTTTCTTTAAACACATGGGGTAATTATTTTAACGAGGATTTCAATTAAACTAACTAAATACTCTGCTTTTAGAGATGACGTCGACTAGTATCAACAACACCAACTTTTCGTTACGTACGTTTCTTGAGAAGGAGAAACTCGATGGGAGAAACTTTATGGATTGGTCTAGGCAATTGCGGATTGTCTTACGACACGAAGATAAGTTGCTCACCATTGAGGAACCCCTTCCGGAAGCCCCTGCTACCAATGCAAGTAGGGTCATTCGGGATGTGTATAATAAACGTGTCAAAGACACCAACGAGGTCTCTTGCCTCATGTTGAGCATGATGAAGCCCAATTTGCAAATGCAAATGGAGCATCTAAGCGCTTACGAGATGTTGCTTGTGTTGCAGGACATGTTCCAGCAGCAAGCGAGACAAGAACGGTATAGGTGTTTGAATAACCTACTTAGTTACCGGCTGCAGGATGGTGAGGACATAAGCCTTCACGTGCTTAAGATGAAGGCGCTTGTGGAGCGCTTGGAGGGGTTAGGATTTACCATTGAAAGGGAGATGGCGGTGGATATTATCCTACGATCCCTTCCACCATCATATGAACAACATTATGAATTATCACATGCATGGTATAGACAAATCCTTAATGGAGCTTCATGGCATGGTGAAGACTCTTGAGTCTAACATGGCCAGTGGAAAGCTCACCTCGTCCACTCTCGCTATGGCTACCGAAAAGCGAGCTACCTCAAATGGGAAGCTTGGTTCTACTAAGCTCACCATGTCCGTGGAGTCAAAGGACAATGAGATTGCGCCTCAAGATGAGACTCCGAATGAGGAAGTTTGCTACTTTTGTGGAAAAGATGAAAATTGGCGTCACCACGCCTGCCCTAAGTGCCTGGATGAGCTAAGGATGCACAAGATGAGAAATATTGGCTCCAAAGCTTCAGGTACATTCATGATCAAACTCTACTACTTATCTACTTCTATGGGCAAGTTTTGGATACTAGCCACAACACTCACATTTGTCACAAATTTGTTTCTTGCAAAGTGTAGGTGTTAGTAAGAAGTAGAAGCTGTAGAGAGTTGGACTTCATAGTCGGAAACAAGATGGTTGTCCCTATTTGATAAGGATTGGAAGTCGGGATCTTGCCACTCCTTCCAACTAGTCTATTACTTTACTAGATCTATGTTTTACGCCATGCGAGGCTAGAAACAATATATCTTCTATGCCTTTGATAATGATGGATAAACTTCTTCTGAATTATGTATTTTGTGGTGGTTTATTTCAAAGTTTATCCATGTTGTGACATTTATTATAAGCGTTTGCTTATGAAGTAATAGATTGATCGTGAATGATTTGTACATGTTACTCTTATTACTAAAGTCAATTTAACCATATAAATAAGACTTGCATCCCCAAGCTTCATGTGGTTAGGAACTTGGATCTTTTGATCTAGGATCGATTGTTGATTGTAAATCTTATTTATTAGGCTAGAATGACTCAAACGTCCTTCACTTATGTATGTGAGAGGAATGAAGGCTTGTTGGATTTCGTTCACACTTTTGTGTGTAGACCGTTCAAGCAAAACCTAAGGAGTAACACTAGATACTTTGTTACCTTACCAGTGAAGGTAAAAAATGAATATGTTTAACTTGTTAGACACTCGTCTGAAGCCTTGAGAGGTGTTCAAGACACATCCGCGACAAAGTACATGACTAAGAGGGCAAAAGACTATAATACTCAAATATAATAGAGATGTTGAGGATGTAGTTCTGAGTTCTGTTACCATCATAAGAATTATGGTTTTGTCTCGTAATTCAATCCTCCTAGGACATATTGTTATATGGGTCGCCAAGCGGAGGAACCGGACATTCTACATATGTTCCGATTGTGATGGGTTTAACCTAAGTACCCTATTGTTTAGGGAGTAATTTGAGAGTGGCGGGCATTGTTCCAAAATTCATACCAACAAAGATGGTTAAGTACGCATCTTAGATGATGATACTAGAAAGTATGTCTTTGCTAGTCCATCACAAAGTCCGAATTCCTCAACCTGCGTTTAGGGTGACTTGGAGAAACAAGGAATATAGAGGTGCTACTCCATTAGGTATTCTGCTGTGGCCATGGGATATTTGAACAAGAAGTATGTTGTTCAGAAGGAAAAGGTTTCAGATATCCGCGGGTGCCAGTAGGAGTAAAGTTTACCTTGAATGGAAGAACCTGATGTTGGCACTAGCAATCTATTGTGATTTAACTCAGCATGGCTATGCTGGAGGACCTGACATTAAATCATTACCTCTTTTAAACTTGGTGATAGTTGTCATAAGGACAGAAAGATATAGTTTTATATCTGAGGGAGACGACTTAATGATGTCTACATCAAACTACCAAAACCAGAGTGGGCCTATAGTCTACAAAAAGGAAAGAGGCGATGAAAATGAGATGCGATCCATGAGGGATATCCAAGTATTGGACTTGGTAAATACAGCCCATGGGTTGAAACACAAAGGGTAAAAATGGTTCTTTATAGAAAGAGACCAACATGGATAAGTTTACGACTTCGAATACCGACTGATAGGAAAGATCTATGACTGACCATGTGGAAGGTGTCATATGAAGACTTTCTCTCAGTGGTTATGTCGAATACTGAGTTCGTAGACAACTTCGAATACCGACTAGTAGGAGATAGTTTTACAATGATTGACCATGAGGATGGTATCTTCTAGAAATTCTCTACCGGTGGTTATGTTGAAGTAAACTCGGATACTTGTAATTTTTAGTGCCTTTTCATGGCTACGACAACTTAATGCAAAGACCACATTTCTTAATAGGAATTCTCTGAGGAAGTGCTCATAACACTATCCGATGGTCTGTTATATTAAGTCTACAAGCAAAAGGAGTCCCATGGTGGACTTAAATTAGCATCTCAAGGTTACAATCTTTGCTTTAAAATGAAAATCAATTGTTTGAGTTTTCAATAAGCGAGGAAGAAACATGAATTATGCATCCATAACGACTATAGAATATGCATCCATAACGACTATAGAATATACAAAACCTTTTTGGAGATCAAAAAATATTCTTGTATGTTCTTGGTACTCTATTATAAAAGAAGTAAGAGTAAATTATTACTCTAGTGTTAGCTTCTGAATAGAATGGGATAACTGCCGATCTCAATCAGAATTCATGACCCTACAAAATATGGTGTTTTTGATCAAAATAGTTCTTGAAGCATCACTGACTCTATTGAGTTCTTCTGAGACAATGAGGGTAGGATGGCTTTACTATAAGAACCAAAGTCTCGAGTGTCATTTACCTTATTGGGTTCTTCTGAAAACATAAAGGTACGATGGCTTGAAGGAAGCGCCATGGTCTCACCAACGCATACTATGTGAGTGATTGGTTGAGGTAAAGACATGGTCGCTAGCAGAGTTTACACGGATGGCTTTATGCCAGATCCGTTAACTAAGTTGTTGTCACGGGCTAGTGATGATTACCATACTAGGCCTAGGTGAACATGGCTTGAGTTTGTTTTAGTTATATGTTTGGTATATATTAAGCGGTATTGTACTTCATACTATATTGATTATTAAATGTGATTTAATAATACGCCGAGGGCGGATATTTTATGAATCCTTACTGTGTTCCATCTTAGCATGTTTAATCCTTCCCAGAATGCTCTTTTCATTCTAAATGTCCACAGTCGGACATTCTTCATGGGGAGGAAGTTTGAGATAAGGCTGAGGGAAGTGGTTGGTCGTTATCTAATAATGGGTTAGATAAAAGAGACGCAACACTTCCCCTGTGCTTGCAATGGCCAAGTGATTGGACGACCCACACCTGAACTTACTTCATAGTTTCTGTCACGAGTAAGTCAGGATGATAATATCATTTTTTCCTTAGACTGGAGATACATGTGTTCCAAAGCATGGACCAGCTTTGCTTTGATTACTTTCAAACGCAGTTCGTAACTGGCTGTTATAAAGGGAGCTTTTAGGCAAAGTATGGTGTATGTGGCGGAGCAATGGAGTCAAAGGGATTTGTTCCTCTAGTTTTAGACAGATATCCTTGGGCCCCTCGATGATTGAATGTTGAAGTAAAATGCATGGCCATGCTCGAGTTGCAATGATGTTTGATCGATTGCAACTAACATAATAGTGAACAATCGGGAGATTAACATTTAACCATGTCTTGTGGTCACACGGATATCGCGAATGAAGGGATGAATGATCACTTATCTATAGGACCATTTCGTATCTGATTTTGGATTTGGGTTTTGTTCTTGATGAAAAAACCCATGCTGGTTAGGGGCAGAGATGCCTTACTAGAGGCCGTTCTTTGTCTTTGGTTTATGGGTACGGTGTGTCATGTGCAAGTGGGAGTCTGTTGGAGTATGCCCACTGACGCACGTACGTCATATGGATCACTACCGATATAGTATAGGCCTATTGGGTCACACGCCGGGGATCTATCTTGACAGCAATGAAAGTTGAGGGACTAAAAGTGTCAAAGTGGAAAGGTTGGTGTGCAGGAAAGGTACGCGATGCAGCACACTTAAGGGTACGCGACGCAATGGTTACTCGGCGCGGAAACTTACGGGCACGCGGCGCGTAATTGTGTCAGACTGCATGCAACTTTTGTCTCCACCTCCCCTTTTGACCAATGCATGGCCTTGCTTTTTGGGAAAGCTTGTGGCCGGCCTTGGGGAGTTTAAATGGCATGTTTAGGCCATTATTTGATAAACTCTTGTCTCTCATTTTCTCTCTTGGAGATTCTTTCACACCTACATGGCACTTAGAGAGTTTTCTTCATATTAGAGTGCATATGAGGTTTTTGTCCAGGAAAAGAGGGGAAATTTTTGTTCTTGCTGTGGATTCAAGGCTTTGAACTCCACACAAGCTTGCTAGTACAAGTGGATTGTGGAAACCCGGGGTGGATCATCAATAGAGAGGGGCTCATTTGGCTTCTTGGTCATCATCTTCATCACCCATTTTCTCCAGTAGATCTATAAGGGTATAATCTCTCTTTTCCTTCCTTTTACATGTTGCAAATACTAGTTATAGAGCTTGGTCTAATTTTGGGGTTTTTATGCTTTGCATGTTTATACATTGGGCATTGCATGTTGTTCCTTTTGCTTCCGTTGCGTTCCTGAAACCCTAACAGCACTGCCCAGGACTTTATCAGCAAGAACAACCGAAGGAGTCGGCGAAGACGCCTAATTTCGAGGAGATGCTCAACCGCTTTGTAACACCGTCCGATCAGAGGCACAAGTAAACCGAGGAGTTAGTCAAGAGGATCGGATCGACCACCTACACAGCACTCAGGAATTAGCAGGCTTCTATCCATAACATTGAGACCCAATTCGGACAAATCTCTCGGGTTCTCCAGGACCGCTTCCCTAGGTTTCTTCCAAGCAACACCAAGACCAATCCGAAAGCCGATCTTAAGGCAGTGTCTACTAGGAACAATCAAATACTCTATGACCAATCACCTAGTAGTCTTAACACTGATTCCGAGGTGTTGCCGCCACAGCAGCTCAACCAGAGAAAGAGAAGGAGGTAAGTCCTGAACCTCCAGCTGTTCCACCTGTTGCTCCATTTAATCCACCTCCTGTTCCACCTCCTGTGAAACCATACCGTCCACGATACCCTATCCGCAACGTCTCCGAAAAGACAATGAGGATAAACAATATCGGAAATTTCTCGAGCACTTGAAATCTTTGCATATCAACATTCCCTTTGTTGAGGCTATGGCTCAAATGCCTAAGTATGCAAAGTTCATGAAAGACCTGCTTACTAATCGTAAGAAACTTGAAGAGGTCTCGAGTGTCACGCTCAACGATCAGTGCTCAGTAGCACTGCTCAAGAAGATCCTGAATAAAATGACTGATCCCTGGAGTCTTACTCTACCTTGCCAGTTTGGCAACCTGCCCATCACTCAAGCGTTAGCTGATTCAGGCGTGAGCGTGAATCTTATGCCATATTCTTTCTTTGCCAAACTGGGCCTGCCCGAGCCCAAGCCCATTCGTATGTCCATCCACCGGGCAGATAAATCCGTCATTCATCCACGAGGGATAGTTAAGGATTTATTAGTAAAGGTAGATAAATTGATCTTTCCCACGGACTTCATTGTTTTAGACATGGAGGAAGATGATCAAGTCCCCATCATTCTGGGTAGACCCTTTCTGAGTTCAGCTAGAGCACTAGTTAACATTCACGAGTCACAATTGACACTCAGGATAGGCACTGATGCCATCACTTTTGGACTTAGCGAGTCGTTGAGATATTCTAAATGTCTTGATGACTCTGCTTTCTATGTGGGAATTTTCGATACTCTGCGAGACAAAAAGCTGCGTGAGCAGAGAGCCGAGAAGGTTGAGCGCCCGAAGCCAAAAGAAGAGAGTCTTCTCAACCCCGAGAAAGACCGGCCTAAGGCTCGTGAAAAATGGTGTAAACATTTTGACCCTGGGGATAGAGTTCTATTGTTCAATTTGTGGTTGAAGAAATGTCCTGGGTATCTCAAGACCCGGTGGTACGGAGCCTACGAGGTGAAAGAGGTATTCCCAAACAGCACCATTGAGCTTCATGATCCAAAGGGGATGACCTTTAGAGTTAGCAGGAACTGAGTGAAACACTACTCGGAAGGAGGCACCGACAAGAGGGGAGGTGAGGACAAAGGCCTCTCCGGGCCAAAATAAGGGTGGAGTTGGGAGTCAAGCTGGTGACTCATTCAAAAACAAGCGCTTCTCGGGAGGCAACCCGTGTTTTCTTTTGGTTTTCGTTCTTTTGTTTTTCGTTCCAACTTTGTGGGTGTGTTGTCTAGAAACCCTCACGAGACTACAACTCGTCCTCTCAGACTACCGAGGGGTTTAAAGGCTTGTTGCATACGCTAAATGCAACCGTGATTCCTACGAAAGTGAGTTAGGTTTGTTTTTCTTTTTGTGTGTTAGTTGTTTGGTTCTTAGCCGTGATCTATCTTAACAATTTGCTCCGAGTGTTTTTCTTGCAGGTGGTTATGGAGTGCGCGCTTATGCTAGCTTTTGCTCAGCATTATCTTTTTTTGCTCTATGTGTTCTGTGAATGCCCGAAGGGAGTTTTCTCTAATCTTTTTCTACCTTAGTTTTTTATTTCATGTACAATGAGGACATTGTACGATTTAATTGTAGGGTATGGGGGTTAGAAAAAGATTCCTAGCTTGAACTTCATTTATCCTTGATTAAATCATGATGGTATTTGGGCTATAATTTTTAAATATTTAAAATCATTCGAGTAAGTGTTAAGTATTGGTTGAAGGTGTCAAATGTTTGATTTGTGAATAAGTTCAGAGGTTATACTTGGTCTTTATGCATAGTATTTAGTGGCTTTTCACCGTTCCAAAGAAATTTCCATTTATGGTAACCAACTTTTAATTTTTGAATTTAAATAAAAGGTTGAGCCCTTTCTGAATCTAAGCTCGACAAAAATAGGCCGAGTGTGAATTTCCTCTTTTACTAATCATGTGCTTTCTAAATTGAGAAAATCCAAAAACATTGAGAAAATTAGAAAAGATAAAAAAATAGAGCACCAATAAAGCCAAATGGCCAGTAGTATAAGTCAAACATGTGGCCTTTGGGACTCGAACAAGTAAGCTCTGAGGGGTGTTCTACACCTAATCACCTAAAGCCAACTGGTTCGGGATCGGTTGGGCAGAAAGTTCGCTACATGGGTTCCATCGAAAGTCATAGACTTATATGAGCATAATAATAAAAGCATGTGTCAAGTAGAATTGAGAAATCTGCGATAAGTCTTGAGGTTGGGGGTTCATAAGGGGTAAATTAACCATAAAAGATTCTTTAATTAAGTGTTGATTATTGATAAAAAGATAATGCATTTGGGATGGTGTAATCAATGGCTTGTTTCTAATCAAACGTGTTGACAATTTTCAGCGGTATTTAGTATTTATAAGAATGATATTATTTGAATGCCTTAGCCTGGATAAAGTTGTGATTTGCTTGAGGACAATCAAAGTTCAAGTGTGGAGTATTTTGTTATCACGATTTTTATATATTTTTTTAATGCGATATTTAATTATTTTTAAAAGAATTCATGGAAAATATGATTAATATATGTTTAATATCTTTAGTTATTATTTTCCAGGTTTAAAATCGGATTTATGGTGATAACTATGAAGAAAAATGGATAAGAATAGAGATAGACATCAAAAGTTTGAAAAAATCAAGTTTTGGCCGATTTCAACTCGACACTGCGCTAACCTCACCGCCATCGCAGTGCGAAGTCAAGGGTCGCGGCACGATCTCCCTGCCAGGCAGCTTATATATAATTCGATCCTATCTTCGGTTGGGCAGCTTTTCTTCCGACATTGGCAAGCCTAATTCGTCAGAAAAAAACATAGAAGAGCAGAAGAAGGTTGGAGCAATTGCTTGGAAGGATTGGAGCTCAAGAGTGAAGATCAAGAAAAGGATCATTCAGTTTTTACGGGTTTTAATGTTCTTTCTCATCATGTTCATCTCTGTTCTTAATTTCTAGATCTTTCTTATAAACATTATTGGCTAGATCTTCTGTTTTCCTCCCTAGAGGAGATGAAACTCAGGTAATGGTTATTTAATTAATGGCTTTGATGCTTAATTCATGTTTAATTCTTGTTTAAACTTAACCTTAGTTCATCCATGCTTCATAATCTGTTTTGCTTGTTTATAATCTGAGTTTTGTAATTTAAAAGACCATTTATTTAATAAAGCTTTAGCCTTGATTGTCTAGGACCAATAGATGATTAAAGAGATAGTGATTGATCAAACCCTAGTGTTAACCAACTTTAAATATATTATTTTGCATGTGATTAAACATATAATGACCCTTTATGTGTTAATGATGTTTTTTTGATCATATGAAACATTAAAAGTTGAGACTTTACTTGATAATCGAATTAATTGGCTAATTATCCCTTTTAATCGCATTTTTGACCATAAAGGTTATTAATTGGTGTAATTAGATGGTTATAACCGGACCAAGGTTTTAACTAATTTAGAAATCGATGCATGAATATTCAAAGTGTCTTTAGCTCTATTTGCCATGAATTAATTGCAATAAAAAGGGTTGAATTGAATCTAGGGAGAGAACATCTTCATATATATATTTAATTCTCCGAGTTGTTCGCTTTCTTGTCTTTCTTGCATGCTTAGTGGTATTCTAGGGATTTGTAGTGACTTAGTTGATTGAAAGTAATCACTTTTACCATAAATCCCCCCTTTACTTGCTTTATTTATTTTCTTGTCCTTAGTTTAGATTTATTTGCTTTTTAGTTTAGTTTAGTTTAGATTAGATTAGTTTGTTTAATATTTAAATCATTCTAATTTTATCAAATCATATCCGTTCCCCGAGAGTTTGACACTCGTGCTTACTAATTATACTATAAAAACCGATTAGGTACACTTGCCTATTCGTGTCGTTTTTGGTACAATTTAACACGGATTTATAAATATAAAACTTGTACGTAACCCAGAATCTTGAATCTTCTTCTCTTGAGTCTTCAATCTTCAATCTTGATTATGGAATCTTCTTATCTTTGCCGTAAATATATAGAGAGATAAAAGGAATTTAAAACATATTTAAATTCTCTTAAACTGACTTCTTTAGTCGGACTGAGTTACTCGGCTTGAAACTCATCAAACTGAGTTCTTGGAGAACAAACCCGAAAACCAACATGTACTAACACGTATAATGATTAACTTATCCTTGGAAGTCATAAGAGTTAGCTAGAACTTATTTAGCAACTCTGTTGAGCTGACTCAGTCTATACATTGAGTCATTCAGCTAGAAACATATCAAGCTGAATACTCAACCTATATCTTAGATGACATACACAGCTTATCAAACACATTGATAATCTTTCTAAGATATAGTTTCAGCTGATCGAACATACGCTCAGCTTATATTCATCTTATGCTCAGTCTGAAACACTATAAGGGCTCAGCTTATATTAATAACACATCTTACAAACTTAACTTTGTCTCATCAAATTTCAACTGATGAGATCATTTGACCAACAAACTCCCCCTATTTGATGATGATAAAACCATCAAACAGTTCTTAAGTTTTTTTAACAGAATTATGTTTTAAATCTTAAACTTACTAAGATTTTATTTTTGAACTTATCAAATATTAATTGAACATATCAATTATCAGTTGAACTTATCAATTTTAAGTTGAACAAACCAACCAAACATTTAAATGAACACGAACTAATCAATTATTCATTCAAGCTGAACTAATCAGACTAAGAATTATGAACACATCATAACACAGTTGAACATATCAAACTAATACTTGTATTTATTGAACACATCAGAATACAAAAGTTTTGATCACTTAGATCATGCACACTTAGTGCTTACAAAAATTAGAACTAATCTAATATGTACAATAGAACTAATCTATTCAGGATGCAGCTCTTCAAACTCTTTAATCTGCTTGTTGATTTCTTCAAGGAGTTCTTGCAGATTTGGCAAGTGTTGAATCAGATTCTTTTGTGATCTTATTGCTCCTTTTAGTCTGTACCTGAATCTGGCATTCTGTTCAATCTTTGCCACTACTAGTCTCATAACAAACACTTGTGTTACCCCACATGTATATATATTTGCATCAGACTGGAAGCATTGTTCACTGTTTTTGTCCTAGTACATGAATCCTTTCTGAGGCTTTTCAGCATAAGTGTTTTCTTTAAACTCCATGCCCTCAGAAAGATCAAGACTGTACTTGTCTGCTTTTGCTAATCCAGCTGGCTTTGAAGACTTTCCAATTTTGTGAAAAGAAGTTAGTAGGGTTAACAACTCAGACCTGGGAATATTTTCCATTGTATCAGCTCTTGTGAGCAGCCTTAGTATTTTATCTTTTATCTGATTTCTAGCAGAGGACTTTTCCATCTGCTTAATAAGTATGGCTACCTGCTTCCATTCTTCATATCCCAGTCTGTGAAGTTGGTTCAGCTCCAGGGAAGGTGTTTTACCATTTCTTAAGACGAACTGCAGAATAACTATCCCTTGGACTGAGCTCAACTTGAGTGATTTGATTTGATAAGAGAAGTAGGACCTTGTATAACACTGAGTTATATCCTCCTCCTCTTGTTGATTCTTAACAGGAGGTTCTTCTACTTGCTCTTCCTTAGGCACAATTGGTAGTCTGAGTTTTGCTACTTCCTCATTCTGCTTTCTGATCTGTTCAGCCCACGCCTGTTCCCTTGCTTCTTTCTCATTTGCTAACTCAGCTTGTACATTTATTTGCCATCTTCTTAATTCGTTAATTGACATCCCAAGCTGGTCAGCAACCCTTTGTTCCATTCTTCTCACTGCCAACAGAGAAGCTCTTTCTTGTAATGTCATCTTATCTGCAGAGTCTTCATCTGAGGCTCATTCACTAGGAATCATTTTCCTTCTTTTCTGCTTGAGGGGTTTTGATTCATTTGAGCTGACTACTACAGGTCTTTTTCCTTTAGCCTTTTCATTCAGCCCACCTTCTATCTCTTTTTCTTTCTCCCCCTTAATCTGATATGCTTCCTTACCTAGTAGTAGCAAGGCTTCAGCTTGAACAGACTCAGCTTCACCCTCTTGAACTTTCTCCCCCTTTTTGTCATCATCAATAGGGTTCGAAGTCTGGTTTTGGGAAAGGGCAGCAACTGTAGATTTTAACCTCATAACCTCTTCATCAAGAGAATCTAGAATCTGTAACATATTTTTCTTTGTTTGTCTTCTCTTGAGGTGCAATTTGTCAAACTGACTTTTAAAGAATTTCAGTAGATCATCAAAGTCAGCTTGAGAAGGTTGGGACTTGGGCATATCATTCAAGGGTTGTGTATACCCTCAAACTCATGTGTACCAGAGTTTGGACCCTGTGACTCATCTTGGTAAGTAGATGAAACATTGACAGGTCGTGCTAGTCGGTGTGAGAAGTGAAGAGAAGTAATTGTGCTCGAGACGTGAAGTATATGGGTAGGTGGTTGTCTTAGTGGGTTAGAGGGGGTGATTGACCCTGGGGATTTGTCATTTTTTCAATATAACCTGAGTGTGTCTGCTCAGGCACAGCAGTGGGCACTCCCATGGCTCTGGAGAGTGTGGGATGAGTAGACACCACACGAGCCTCGAGGTTGACACCTTAAGAATAAGCATCTCGCCATCAACTCCGGCCTGGATAGGGATCAATGTGATCTCAGCTCCAGTGATGCCTTTAGAAGTGGCACCACCTTTGGCAGTTTTACGAGTATAGGTTTGGATATTCTCCCTAGTAGCAATAGGCATACTAGGAGTGGCTTCAGAGTGGAGTTGAAAAGAAGGTGAAGGAGGTGGGTTAGACTGGGTTGGGTCTACCACAGTCTTATCTCCAAAATAAAAATGAGAATAAGTTGAGAGAGGATGAGTGATACCTTGTTTAGGTCTTGCAACAAATGCAGACTCTGAAGTTGACTTAGAACAAGAGGGAGAGGAAGACTCAGCTTGAGCTGGCTGCTCAGCTCGATGGTCTGGTTTAGCTCCAGATGCTCCCCCTTGATCCGACTCCTCAGCTTCACTTGCAGATGAAGCCTGTTAGATTATGTGCATAGATAGATAACATGTATCATCGTGTCCAATACTATGTGACACTAAAGGATCATACTGCTACACACCCAATTAAAACATTTTTGATTTTACTTGTTTGTGTATCACAATAATTAATAGTTTAATTAATTATTGAGAAAGAGAAAAATAATAATAGTTATTTATTATTTAAAGAAGAGAGGTTAATATTTAGTTTAAATATTAACAGGACCAGTTAATTAATAGTTATTAATTAATTAGAAAGGTCAAGGGGTATTTTCTGTAATTGATTAATAGTTTAATTAAAGGTGGGCTTTAATTAAACGGGCTTGGGCCTAATAAGGGTTTATTATATAAACCTTATTTAGCCTTAATCAATTCATAAGTTAATCACAATAGAAAAGAGGATAACCCTAAAAGCTCTCCCCTCTCTCTCTTCTCTTCTCGGCGGCGGCGCAAAGCAAAACCGAACCACAAAGGGTGGTGGTCGGCGGCGAAGATAGACACACACACACGGGTCACGGTTTTGATCCTAGGTTTAATCCTTAGGTGGTCTAGCAGCCAGTTCAAGGTGGTGTAGTAGCAGTGGATAACCTGAAGCTGTCTAGAGGTGGAAAGAAAAGTTTTTGGTTTTGCTCAGGTATAACTTTTAATCCTCTTCTTCTTCTAAGTTTCTGTACGAGTTAGATGAGATCACTGGAGGGGGTTTTATTCCGCTGTGCATGTTCTGATATGTTTTTATACCCTATAAAACTCTTCAGTGGTATCAGTGCCACTTCTAACCTCGTAGGGAACTAGATAGGTTTCTTTTTGTTCTAATGAAATATGATTCTGTTTATCGAGAAAAAACGCTTTTTGATTATCCAAGTAAATAGAATTCAAGTTTTGTTTTCTATTGGATTAAATTAATTAGTTTTTGGATGAAAGGATTGTTAGATTTAACTATTAGTTAAATCTGTTTTTTTTATTATTGTTGTATTTTTGCGAAAACCGAGAAGTCGACCACCATTCTCGCCGGCGGCGGCCTCAGTTGGGGCGGCGGTCCATGGCGGAAGATGGCGGTGGTCTTTGGCGGAACGCGCCGCGTTAGCGGCGCTAAGTTTGTGGTGGGCTACGGCCTAGAAGCCACGGCCCAGGTAGCCAGCGGCCCAGTTAGGGTTTAGCGGCTAGGGTTAGTGGCGCTAAAGGCCATTGGGCCCCGGCCCTTTTTTTTTGTTTCTCGGTCCGTTTCCTATTCTTGGCCCAGTTTAAATATTTGACCCAGCTTGCGGCTCAGATATTTGAGGTCAATATTAAATTAAAATACATTTGTTATTTTAATTTAAAGTTTAAATATTATTTTGAGTTTTTGATTAATTATCACGTATGAAACTTGAAATATATATTTATTGCAAATAACAGAAAAACAATATAGGGATTTTAACAGGTTGTTAAGATCAGTATTTTTCATCAAGATGAATAATTAGAAATCAGTAGTTGTTTTACTTTCATGTATTAGTTTAGTACATGTTTGGGATGTCATAGCCGAGCCCTAGACCTTTTGGATCGTTTATTTCCTGCACTTGTGGTTGTTTTGGTTTTATTATTCTATGGTGTGGGGAGGCCTGCGTGCCACTTACAACCCCTATTCTATTTTGTAAAGGTTTTAGATTAGCGGGCCTGCGGGCGTTTGTATATCTTGTACTTTTATATTTCTAGATTTTAGACAATAGAATATAATAGAATTATTAGAATATATATCTGGACCAAGGACCAAGGACCAAGGAGCAAGGAGCAAGGACCAAGCAGCAGAGAGAAGGATTGGATGCTGGAGCCGGTGGGAGTTTCAGAATGCCATGTCATGTGTGTTGTGTTTTTCCACTTAGGTTTTGACCATCGGGTTTTTCGTGTGGCTCACGAAACCGACATTAGTAAAGGGCAAGGCTAAGGCATAGTTGTTTTATGGTTGTTTTATTTCTTTACATTTTCTATATCCGTGGTTGTGATTCTCACGATGAAATAAAACAAGGGTTTTAATAAAAGTTAATTATTAAACAGTTGTTTTTTAAAAGAAAACTTGCATTAATGTTTTTCTCATCAAAAACATGAAATTCTTTTTAGAAAAATCTTAGATCAGTGTGCTACCCACCTAATGGTACACCTTTCCTGTTAAACAGTACTCGGGTGTCGGAAGTGACCAAACCTTGGGCATTCGGGTTGAAACCATTGCGGGGAAGGGTGTGAAAGACTCTGCGATAATCGGGAGTCCCGGCCAGAGTTCACACTGTCCTAGGTGGTGCGATCTATTTTGGTGATAATCGGGAGTCCCGGCCCAAATGCACTAGAGGGACTAAACATGCACGGTTCCTGTAACCGATGTCCCGCGGATGTAGGAGTCGTGTTCAGGTAGGATACAATTGGTATAGGTTTTACTTACCAGAAATAGCATTGTCCCGGTGGGAAGTGCCCAAACCTTGCGTCGGGAAATGTGAAATATGGATCATAGTCTAATAATTTATTGTTTAAAAGGTAATAATTATTAGAAGAAGTAATTAATACTGAATCGGTTTTATTTTTTTCTTTTTCTGTAGAAGTCTTTTATATCTGTTATTCCGTTTTATTCACCAAGAGAATCTCTAAGTCTCATCACCGGCAAGTGGAAGTTTTCAGGTCCAAACTTTGCTGTTTGGAAGATGCATTTGAAAAATGTTTTGGATGTACAGGGAAAGCTTCACATTATTGAGACATTACCTCCAGAGCGACCAGGAGTAGATGCCCAGGATAGTGAGTATGACACTTACTATCAGTATCTGGATGACCAGTCTGACGTTATGTCGATTCTCATTCCCATAGCATCATCCAAGTTTACGGATGATCTCCGTGAGAAGTCGTCTTATGAGGTTGTTCAAGGACTGGAGCGGAAGTTCAAGTATAGTGAACGGATATGTCGCATGTTGTTGATGAAGGAAATTCTTTCAGCTAAAATGAAAGAAAGCCAGCCAATTAGCGATCATCTCATTAATATGAGAAGGCTCTTAGATTGCTATGAGAGCTTTGGGTCAAAATCAAAACCACATGAGCTAGTTTTGCTCTTGTTCGGTCCCTTGTCAGACTATTACCAGAAAAGAGTAATGTATATCCTCGGTGATTTTGAGATGACTGTCATAGGGTTGCACGAAATCCTTTTGTGCATCGGCGATGAGTTAAATCCAAAGCAGCTAGAGTCAACAGTTGTGGACCCTATATAGAAGGATGACTGGCTGGATGAACTTGGAGAGATTTTTTGCCCAGACTGTGGCAGCAAGGATTCATGCGAGCACTCACTCGACATAGATCAGCTGGACATTGGTTCGGCCAATAACACGGGTATCTTTATGATAGATTGTCTTATTACTTCTTATGAATCATGGGTATTGGATACCGGATGTGGTCATCACACATGCAATCATTTGCAGGGATTCAAGAGAAGTAAGAAGCTAACACAAGGAGATATGGACATGCGGGTAGGCAAAAGCTCCATGGTTGGTGCTGAAGCTGTAGGAACATATTGTCTTAGTTTGCCCTCGGGCATGGTCTTAGAACTAGAACCTTGTTATTATGTTCCTAGACTCATTAAAAATGTTATCTCGTTTGATTTGCGCTTATAAACTGTGGATTTGCTTATGTTTTGAATGAAAAAGTTATTTCATGTTTTAAAAATTATAATATCTTCTTTAAAGCTACTCCAGAAAATGGTCTATATACGCTAAATCTAGATAACAATGACATCTATCAATTAAGTAAGAGATGCAAGAGTAACATAAATCAAACTTATGTTAGATCTGTATTAGTGAATAGATCTAGACAATATTATTGTAATAGAATATGCATTTTAGGGTTAGGGTATAAATACAATGTAACCCTCACCTTTATTGTAACTTTGACATATTAAATAGAATACACACACTTAAAGGTGTTTTTGCCCAAATTCTCTCAAATTTCATACTATAATCTACTCATTCTTGACTTACAATTGGTATCAGAGCCAACTCTGATTGGTTTCTGTAGTGAATCGAGCAAGAGCACCCCAAAACAGCAAAGGATTGATCAAGTTTCAAAGTTTTCTTGAAGAAGAAGTCACTCTCGGGTTTGGAATCAAAATCGCAGATCTGATGGGTTTAAAGTGCTGTTTTGTGGGTCATTAGGAAGGAAATCATTAATCTAACACTCGACAATCGATTCTAGATTAATACAAACAACAGATTTGGAGTAATGGAGGTTTGAAGCTTTTTCGAGTTCTTAGAAAAATTTATTGAAAATCAGATTTATTGTGTTTTAACTTGGGATAGTATGTATTAGAACTGTTTATTTGATTGTTTCGATCATATCTGGAAGCTTTGAAATCATCTGGAATAGATTTACTTGAAAAATTCGAATTTCAGATCTGGATATGAATTAGTCGGATTTCATGACTTGAATCAATCGGATATAACCTGTGAATCAGTAGGAATTCATCAATTCCGACTCATTTTACCCGAATTACGTCAATTCCGATTCATTTTACTCGGATTACATCGTCCAACTCAAGCAATCGGATGCCTACTAAAACACTCGGATTCGAATTCTACTCGGAATTCAAACTTCAATCAGAAGTAAGAACAATCGGATTGTGCTCCTAAGTCGGATTCCGACTAAAACACTCGGATTCAGTGTGTTTTACTCAATCGGATTCAAGTTACTCGGATTCTTTACTCGGATTCTCCACTTTACTCGGATTTTCGTCCTTACTCGGATTCCTTTAAATAGGAATCAATTAATCGGAATTCAGACTTCAAACTTGATCAGAATTCTAATCTCAATCGGAATTTGAGGATATTAATTGGGATTCATACTTAGAAAATTTTCAGTGATTCAAGGAACCTTTCAGAGCAAAAATCCTTCAATGAGTACTTATAGTGAATCCCTTTCATTTGTTTCTGACACTAAGTCTCTCGTGCTTTATCGTGGAGAGTATCATGTGTGGAAAGGGCGTTTTATGGACTTTATTGAAAACAATGAGAAATATGGAGAGTTGATGAAACTAAGTATCTCAGAAGGGAATGGTGTCTTTATGTTCCATCAGAGGGAAGATCTAACTAACAATCCTCCACTTCCAGAAATTAATCGTCCCAAGACTCCTTCAGAATATTCAGCAGAGGAAAAACTGAGAGCTACAACAGATCAAAAGGCAAAGTGCTGCTTAAAGCATGGCTTATCAGCAGAGTTCTACATTAAGATCAATGGTCTTAATACTGCTAAAGAGATCTGGGATGAAATTCAGAAACAGATGGAGGGGACTAAATCTGGGGTACGGATTAAAGAAACGACTCTTGTGAATGCATTTGATCACTTCCACTCTCGGTAAGGGGAAACTCTGGCAATTACTTACAGCAGGTTTTGTAAACTGCTTAACGATCTCAGAAATCAAAAGTTAGATAGTTACTCTGAACTGACAAAGAACACCAGGTTTCTTAATTCTTTAGGACCTGAGTGGAAAACTCAAGTGACTATTTAGAGACAAATGAACCAAAAAGTTCTAAACAAGGTCACTCACCACATGATATTTGAAGAACTTAATCAATATCAGGATGAGATTGGTGTGGGTACACAGAAAGAGATTGCTGATCCCCTGGCTTTGGTTATGAGTGAAAGAAGAGGAAAATCTTCAAGAAAATCCTTGAAACTCAAACAAATACAAGAATCAGAAACTTCTGAGTCCGACACTGATGAGCCGAATGAGAATGAGAAAGTATGCAGGCAGTAGCTTATCTCACTAATATGCTACAAAACCAGTTTACCAAATCAAAAACAAATAACCGTCAGAGATTCACCTCTGGTTCTAGGATAAGAGATGACAAGTTTCAAAGGAATGACGGGGTAAATCTGTAGAAAAGGTATGAGAGAATGATACAGGATGTTCAACCAAAGAAACGCTACAATTGTGGCAGCACAGGGCATGTGATAAAGGACTGCAAACAGCCGAAAGTGAAGGACTCTGAGTACTACAAAGCAAAACTTAATCTAATCAAGAAACGAAATAGTGGAACAGCTCTCCTTGCAGAAGAAGATCAGTTTCTGTCCGGCACAGATGACTCAGAGGAGGATACTGAAGTTCAAGCCCAGTTTGTACTAATTGCTCAAGTAGAACAATCTGAATTTCTGGAGACAGATGGGGAAAGTGAAGATGAAGATGCGGGTCCAGTGATAGCTACAGGTGAAGCCGATATTGAGGATGCAGTGCTAGGTGAGGTTGATACGTGGTTCATGGAAAAGTTTGACGAGTCAGATCCTGAAAGTGAATATGAGAGTGACAATGAAACTCAAGAAGCTCCTTCCAGCACCAGTTCTCTCTCAACTGAGTCTGCATCTACTGCTGAGAAGGTACATCTCAATGATTCTCATATTTCTGCTGATCATATCATGACTTTAGTTAATCAAGTACAAATCCTAACTGCTAAAAACCAGAAACTGCAATCACAAAACCTAAATCTTAAAATGAACCAAGCCGTCTCATCTGAACACATAGTTAGCCTTAATCAACTTAAAGAAATAATCAGACAAAAGGAAGATGAGTTGAGTCAAGTTCAAGAGCAAACTGAAAGAAAAGTCCATGACTTGAATGCTGCTAAGTTGAGTTCTGAAATCAATTTAAATCTGATTTTGGAAGAAAAATTGTCTTTGCAAACAAAAGTGAATAATCTTGAAGAAGTTGTTACAAAGAAACCCACAACTCATCATACTATTTTCAAAAGTTTAACACCAGATACTATAAATAAGAATAAGGGTTTAGGGTATGATGAAAGCGACTTCTTCACGAAAAACAATTGCACTCAGCTATATCAGGCTGACAGAATGAATCAGGGCTTAACCGAAAAGATGGTGTTTGTTGCTGAAGAGGAAGTCACACAAGAAGAAACACTCAAAAGGACAACCACAATGAAATATCAACAAGCATTTAATTATGACTCACTGAATGCATCATATAAAACAACAAATGAATCACATGTCAAATACAAAACTGGTTTTCATTCCGAAAGTTCAATTTTTCAAATACCTGAGCAAACAGTTACTACCTATGCACCACGTGTGTATATTCCTCATATTTTACAGAGTCGACAGGAAATTCTAGAAACAAATTGCATAATTAACAACATCATGCTTGAGATAGATAATCTAATTTTGCTAGAAGAGTTGTTTTTCACGAAATCTTCCGCTGCTCATGTTCATAATTTTGACTCTGAATTTGTGAATCAACTGCAATTTGAAAATGATGTTTTACTTAATCAAGTTCAAGAATTTTCTGAAGAACTGAAAAAGGCAAACACAAAAGTTAAGACTCACGAATCAACAATCCTTCGGTTATGTGAGAATTTGAAAGGAAAAATAAATGAATCAGCAAAATCAAATGTTTCTAATTTAGAAAATTTGGACTGTACACACATTCTTCCTCCTCAAATCATTACTTATGAGATCGAGAAACAAATGAAAAATGAGAAAATGGCACGGCTTCTTGCAGAAAATGATCTTGGATGGAATGTTAAAATTCCTACTTGCCCCAAAGCTTGTAGAGAATTCGTAGCTCACAAATGTAACAAATTCTGTGATTCAAACAGTGTAAGAGAAAAAGTGTCAACATCAGGAACCAAGTCTTCAAAATCTGCATCTTCCCCTCCTGTATCATTAAACTTTCTTAATAAATCTAACAAATCTTTTTCTCTGCATTCTAAACCAGATAAAAGAAATAGTGTTCTCAAACAAGCAGTAAAGAAGAGTGTGCAGAAGACTGATGCTGAACTGTTACCTGAGAAGCAAAGAAGTGAAGACAAGAAGTTGAAGAACCACACTTATTCAAGAAAGCAGTCTTTCTCTCCGTATTTTTGTTTAATTCATAACAGTTTTTGTTTGACAGATTGTAAAACAGTCTTAAACTGGAAAGTAAAATCCGCTAATTTTTTAAATTGTCAATCTTCTGTTTCAACACCACCAGTTGTGAAAAATGAAATTTTTTGTGCTAGTATTGGTTGTGTTGAGGGTCATTGTATTAATGCCTGTTCCAATCATCAAGAACGAATTCTGAGAGGATACAAACCCATTCCATATTGGCGAAATCCTGAAGAGGATATGATCTTTACTTTGTTTGTTAAGCGTAAAGGTTATATCATCCATCAATGGATTAAGAATAACCAACTCCGACCGTTTCTACGCAAATATGCCCATCGAAGGTTACCAATGTTGTTTGGTCAATGGGAACAACATCTTGAGGAGATGTGAATGGTAGCTGAGTCTGAAAGAAAAAAAAAGATTAACAAGCTTGTAGTGGAGAAACTTAATCGTTCACTGAGACAAACATTTTTTAATAAATCCAAATCTAAGGTCGCCAAATCAATGACTAAATCAGTTTTTTCAACCTCACCTTCCTTGAAGCATAACAACAAATCAGTATCACAACGTGTTCACAACATGGTTCATCATAACAATGTTCATGTGTCATCATCACACCACACTGTTAACAACAGAGAAAACAACAAATCTGTTCTTCCAAAACAACTCTGTTGTCCATAAAAATAACAATCCAATCAAAGCCCCTCAACAAAAATGGCAACCTAGAAAGTGGCAGATAAAACAGCAAAAGAAATCTGAATCTTTGACTGTTAATCCTGTTATGTCTTCTGCTTCTATCTCTAACCTACCTCATCCCATGTCACAATGGGTAAGGTATTCACTCCTTGTTTCTATGTGCAGAAAAGTAATCTTTGGTACATGGACTCCGGGTGTACCAAGCATATGACTGGAGATAAGGGTCTTCTCAAACAGTTCGTGGACAAATATTCTGGAAATGTCAAGTTTGGGAATGATCAGGTAGCACCAATCCTCGGCCACGGAGTTTTGGAATCGGGGAATGTTAGGATTGAAAAGGTATCGTATGTAGAGGGGCTCGGTCACAATCTATTCTCAATTGGACAGTTCTGTGATAAGGGTATGGAGGTTCTGTTAAAAAAGAAATGCTCTTTGAGAACTGAAGAAGGGAAAGAAATTTTGGGTGGCAACAGAAAGTCGAATCTTTATACTATCGACTTGTGTGGGAAAGCATCTACTTCTTCTGTTTGTCTGCTTTCTAAAGCTGCTTCAGATCTGAACTGGTCATGGCATAGGAAGTTGTCCCTTCTTAACTTCAAAAACATCAACAAGTTGGTAAACGGGAATCTTGTCCGGGGTATTCCTAAACTGAAATTCGAAAAAGAACATCTGTGTAAGGATTTTGAGATTGGAAAATCAAAACGCGTACCTCATAAAGTGGTACAAGTCTCAACAACGTCAGCTCCTCTCCAACTGATACACATGGACATCTGTGGACCTATGAAGGTTCAGTCCAGAAATGCAAAAAGATACATACTAGTGATGGTGGATGACTATTCTCGCTACACATGGGTTCGGTTTGTAAGTCACAAGTCTGAGGTGCCACAGCAAATCATTCTATTTCTGACTAAACACAAGACACAACAAGGTCAACCTGTGAAAGCGATACGCACTGACAATGAAACAGAATTCAAGAATAGGACTCTGGATTCTTATCTTGATTATGAAGGAATATCACATCAGTTTTCTGCAGCTTACACTCCGGAACAAAATGGAGTTGTTGAGAGAAAGAATAGAACACTGATTGAAGCTGCAAGAACAATGTTACAATATTCCAAGTTGCCACCATCATTTTTGGCTGAGGCTGTCAATACTGCTTGCTACACTCAAAATAGATCTTTAATTCATCGTCGTTTTAATAAAACTCCTTACGAGTTGTGTAATGGAGTAGTTCCTAATATCAAATACTTTCACGTATTTGGTAATAGTTGCTTTGTTCTGAATGAATCGGATAAACTGTCTAAGTTTGATCCAAAAGCTGACGATGGAATCTTTTTGGGGTATTCATCAGATAAAAAGGCCTTTCGTATTCTAAATCGGAGAACTAATGTTGTTGTCGAAAGTATCAATGTGACATTTGACGATTTAGTAAACTTAAACTCTTTGACAGCCAAACCTTTGACTCAGAAAAATCCTGCTTACCAATCTAATAAATCTGATAATCAACACATTCAGAATGAAGATGAAAATTTAGATTTCATGTTTGAATATTTCAACACTAATGAGTCTTCTTCTGACAATGTGTACAGGGTTGACCATGTACAACCACAACCGGAAGAATCAATTACACTAACAACTCTTACCGTTTCAAGGGACACTGATCCGGAGAATTCTGCGTCTGAAGCTACAATCAGTACTTTTCTTGAACATCGGACATCTCCTCCTATTGCAACGACTGAAACAGTGAATCCGTTTGCTGAACTAGAAATGGTAAATCCATTTGCAACGGATGTTCAACCAATGGACGATCAATCTCCCGAGCCTCTCTGGCTGAGAAATCATCCTAATACTCAAGTAATAGGCAGTTTGAACGCCGGTGTTCGAACTCGCTCCGCAACAGTCAATGAATGTCAAAATCTTAACTTTTTGAGCATGATAGAGCCAACACGAGTCTCTGAAGCTTTAGAAGATCCAGACTGGATTCTTGCCATGTAAGATGAGCTGAATCAGTTCGAACGATTGAAAGTCTGGCGCCTGGTACCGAAACCTGAAGATAAATCCATTGTGGGTACTAAATGGATCTTCAAAAACAAGAAAGACTCTGATGGAGTGGTTATACGCAACAAAGCAAGGCTCGTGGCAAAAGGGTATAATCAGCAAGAAGGAATTGATTATGATGAAACCTTTGCTCCAGTAGCCCGTCTGGAAGCAATCAGATTATTTCTGGCCTATGTTGCACATAAGAACTTCATGGTTTACCAAATGGATGTTAAAACTGCTTTTCTAAATGGTAAACTCAAGGAGGAAGTCTACGTTGGTCAACCTGAAGGTTTCGTGGATCCCAAATGCCCGCAGCATGTATATCTGCTTGACAAGGCTCTGTATGGCTTAAAACAAGCCCCGAGAGCTTGGTATGATGAGCTGTCCGGTTATTTGTTGAGCAAGGGCTATACAAAAGGCACCACAGACACAACACTCTTCAAAAAGTAGATCGGTTTAGATTATATATTTGTATAGATTTATGTAGACGACTTTATCTTTGGCTCCACTAGTCCAAAGTACGGTGATGATTTCGCCCATACCATGAAACAGAGATTTGAAATGAGCATGATGGGGGAAGTTAACTTTTTCCTTGGATTGCAAATTTCTCAATTTAACCATGGGATTTTTATAAATCAGTCAAAATATATAAATGATTTATTAAAACGATTTGATATGTCTGATTGTTCCCCAATTCCAACTCCCATGGGAATCAGAACTAAACTGTTTGCTGACCGTGATGGCAAATCAGTAGATTTAAAAACTTTTCGTGGCATGGTCGGATCCTTACTGTACTTAACTGCTAGTAGGCCAGATATAATGTTTGCTACTACTCTCTGTGCCAGATTTCAGGCTAATCCTAAAGAGTCTCATTTGTTAGCAGTTAAAAGAATATTAAGATATCTTAAGGGTACTCCAAATTTAGGTTTGTGGTATCCTCGAGATTCTGATTTTGAACTAATCGGATATTCGGATTCTGACTATGCAGGGTGCATGCTTGATAGAAAAAGTACATCCGGCAGTGCACATTTTCTGGGAGACAGACTTGTATGCTGGGCGTCAAAGAAACAAAATTGCGTGTCAACTTCCACCGCGGAAGCTGAATACGTTGCTGCTGCCAGCTGTTGTTCTCAAAGTCTGTGGATCCGCACATAACTGTCTGATTTTGGACTGGACTATACTCACATTCCGCTGATGTGTGACTCTCAGAGTGCTATTGCCATTTCATGCAATCCTGTCCATCATTCCAAAACAAAACATATTGACATCCGATATCACTTTTTAAAAGATTATGTTGAAAAATGTTTGATAGAATTAAAGTATGTTAATACTGAAAATCAACTTGCTGACATTTTCACTAAACCGTTAGATGAAAATAGTTTTCATACTCTAGTTTCGAAATTGGGCAAGTTGAATTTGAGTATTTAACTGTACTTTAGGTCTAACGATAAAGTTCTACAAAGATAGATACTTGAGTTCAGTGGGTGAGTTATCTGGTTTGACAAGTTATGAACTACTGATAGTTCGTACTTGTAGGGGAGAGTTATCTGTTTTATCTTTTATCTGTTCTGTTTATTTCTGAAAAACACAAAAACATCTCAAATTTTTCAAAAAGGAGTCCTAAATTTCACAAGTTAAAATTCAATAGGAATTGCCAATTCCGAGCCTTTTGGTCGGAATCCGACTCCATTCAGAAGGAACTACTTATTCCAAGTCTTTTAGTCGGAATCCGACTAACTTTAGTATGAATTCAACATTCAGAAAATTCACTAGGAATTGCCAATTCCGAGCCTTTTGGTCGGAATCCGACTCCATTCAGAAGGAATTAATTATTCCAAGTCTTTTAGTCGGAATCCGACTAACTTTAGTATGAATTCAACATTCTGAAAATTCACTAGGAATTGCCAATTCCGAGCCTTTTGGTCGGAATCCGACTCCATTCAGAAGGAATTAATTATTCCAAGTCTTTTAGTAGGAATCCGACTAACTTTAGTATGAATTCAAAATTCTGAACACTTTAGTCGGAATCCAAGCGACACATCTGCTTAAAAGGTAAAGGACTCAGAGTTTTGACTTTTACTCGGATTCCCTATTACCCTTTTTTCTCCTCACGACTTTCTCTCTCATCGCCGATTGGATCTTTAACCGTGTACTGATTGCTTTGATTTTCTGAGTTTTCGATCTATATCCTTGTGCGAATTCAGTGGTACATTCCTTTTCCTCTACTTTGTCTATTAATTGCATAGTTGTACTGCTCTTTTAGTGAGAAACCCTAACTGTCGAGAGGGTTTTCACTGATTTCGTACTTACTTGATGATTTAATCTATGTTAATGCTTATTACATGCTTCGTTGTAGTGATTACATGCTTAGTATACGTACTAATTGCTTACATTATCATTTAATCATGTATAAATCATCTGTTCTTGATTTTTTTATAATGAGGGTTTTCGGGTTGTAGATCTACAAATAGGACTACTTACTGTTCTTGAAAGGGGGTAGTTTGATTGTTAAAGATGCTTAAAATGCTAATACGACCAATCGGTTGTGATCTGCCATGTCAAAATTTGACTTTGAAAATTTGTGTTTGAATCTGTTATGAACACATGAATGACTCGGATTCCGAGTGAAGTTAAGAGTTAGAACTGAAACACTTAAGCATATATCAATTTACTCGGATTCCGAGTGAAGTGAAGAGCTGACTTTTTTGTGGAACACTTGATCAATTTACTCGGAATCCGAGTGAAGTGCAGAGTAACTCAATTTACTCGGATTCCGAGTCCACTCATTTCACTCGGAATACTTCCAATACTCTTACTCGGAATGTCCTTGATAGGATTTCAACCTTTTGCTCGGAATTCATGTTGAATTGTTCAATCGGATTTCAAGTTTTACTCGAAATTGAACATTTTTTTTAACACTCAGAATCCATGTGCTCGGAATTGAGTCTAAGTTTTAATCGGAATTCCTTAATTCCGACTAAACACTTGGTCATTTTTTTGACAATTTTCAAAATTTTCAAATTTTCAAATTTTTTTTCCACACGGAAGGGATAGTGACATATGATCTGATCTGTTGACCATCTGATAACTAACCAAGGGTTTTAATTATGACTTTTTGCAGGTGGCTAATCCTGCTAATCCTCCAGCATTTGTTCCCTCTGAACAATTGTTTCCCTCTACTAATTACCTTCCCTCTCTCATCAACAATCACTGCTTTGATTCCATCACAACCACTACCCAATTCCCTATCATTTCTGAACTCATTGCATCTCATCCATTAAACCACCTTTTTACATATAACCCTACTCCTGATGATGAAGAACCTCACATCCCCGAGGTATATGTACAACAACTCTGTAGTTCCATGCATAACTTAGTTATTGAGGAGGGCCAAGATCAAATTGCTGGCCAGATTGAAAATCTTGAATTCTCATTTGATACTGATTAGTTGAGGAGAATGCTAAGACTGCCAACTACAAAGGGTACCTATACTCACAAATAGCAGTTTGATCCAATTCCATCTGGCAAGGACATTTACCCACATTTACCCACATGTGGTTGATCCGATTCAATGGTGTTTTAACAAAGAATGCACATTTCAAAAGATCTAACTTGGTACCGATCTGGCAGACGCTGTATGAAATAATCAACAGATGCCTAACAAGTATTTCAAGAGGGGTTGATGGTGGAAGTTCAAGTGCCTTTCAAATACTGGTTTCCATGGTTAAACATTGGCACGTAGACTACGCGTCTATTATTTTTCAAGATCTGCAAAAGGTGGTTAATCAGAAACAGATTCCACTTCTAGCAAAGAAGTTTCTACCTTATCCTCGGTTCTTATCCATGATTGTGCAGAGTATCATGCTGGAATACCCAAATGAGATTAATCGGAGGGACAATGATCCAAAACCTACCATCTATTTAATGCAAAAGCTTTATAAGATTCCTCAAAATCCTACAATCCAGGCTTATGTTATGCCTGTTGAGCTGGTTATGTTAATGGATCTAGATGATCTAACCGTTCAGGCATATGTGAGTGAGAATAATATCGTTCTTCCGGATCGACAAGAACCTGTTGATCCTACCCAAAGAACAGTAGAACCTGAGGGATTAGAGAATAGTAGTCAGTCGTCTTTGGGTGACACTGACGGGGGAGATTCGAGAGAAATTTCTGAGAGGGGGGAAGAAGTGGATGAGGAAGGTGAGACTGTAGGAGAGGGAGATGAGAAGGATGATATGCCTATAAGAAAAATTATTGAAAAATCTCAATCTCAGGAAACACCAGCTCAGGGTGTAGAATATAATGTTGAAAGTATGATTATTACACTTGAGGGAACAACAAAGGACACAACTGTGTTTGCACATGATGATATGTTTGACATTGATTTTGATGTAGAAGAAGAAGAAAGGTTAAAAGAAAAAGAAAATTAAAGTGAGCAAAAAGAAAATAAGAGTGTTGAGAGTTCCCCAACCACAAAAATCTGGGACACCACATCTGCCATCAGGTCTGACAGGGTCAGTCCTGGTGTTGAACAAGACTCTGGCATCCCACCAGAGCATGCACAAATCCCACTCAGCCACTCAAAAGGATACAGTTTCATCTTCTCACGGGGATTTAATGTTGGGATTTCGTGGGCTCACAGCGGAAGCAAGGTACAAACAAACCGAAATCCCTCAAATAGACCAAACTCTATGTTCAAGAAATGCAACTTGAAAAGAAAGAGGTTATACCTTTCTCAAGAAATGCCTCTCGGATCTTCACTTGGCCATAGTAGCACCAAAGAAGAAAGAATATGTGATAAACTTAGAGAGAGAGAAGAGAGAGAACCCCTTAGCCCAAAAATGAATTCACATGACTCTCTCATCTGCCTCCAGATCCAAATAACACCGGCCATGCTTCGAAAAGTGTAAAACCCACATGCATTGGCTAGTTTGGAGGTGGAAATGACAAATGGAAGTCTGCAGGGTTAGCGGCGCTAACCTAGAGTTAGCGGCGCTAACTCACTAAAGTTAGCGGCGCTAACGCGGCCTGTCAGAAATGTGACACAAAGTACATGCAGCCGTAGCGGCGCTAACCTTAAGGACTTAGCGACGCTAACCCCTAATAGTTAGCGGCGCTAACGCGGCCTGCGATGTCAACTTTTGTCTTTTGCCATATTTGGTCCCTTAACTTAAGTTGCTGTCAGATTTGACCCCGGTGTATGACCCAATAGGCCCATACATCATCAGCAGTGGTCTATGGCGTACGTGCATTAGTGGGCATATCTCTAACAGACTCCCACTTGCACATAATGCACAGTACCCATGCAACCACAGACAAAGAGCGGCCTCTAGCAAAGCATCGATGCCCCCAAGTCAGTATGGGTTCCGCTTCCTTGCAGAAAACCATAACCTACATAAAACGTAGAGGTCCTATAGATAAGTGATCAAACATCCTTTTGTTCGCGATATCCTTGTGAACACGAGACATGGATTAATATGTCAATCTCCAGATCGTTCACGATTATGTTTCTCGATCAAGATTGGTGGTGACCAAAATTTAAGGACATATCTGATTCTCAATCAATATTCCTTTGCGCATGGCCATGCTTATTTTGGTGTCAGCGCCCAATCATCGAGGGGCCCAGGGATATCTCTCATACATGAGGAAAAAATTCCGTTGACTGTACAATCCCATAACATGAACCTTGTCTTACCCAGCTATTCCCTTTATAATAGCTAGTTACGAACTACGTTTTGAAATAACCAAAGTAAGAAAGTTTCATGCTATGGCAATTCATACATCTCGGGTCGAAGGACGTAATGATATTATCATCCCTAGTTACTTGTGACCATGATCCATGAAGTGAACTCAGGTGTGGGTCTTCCAGTCACTTGAAACCCCTTTCAAGCACAGGTTACTGTTGCGTTTCATGCATTCAATCCTTGATTAATGCATAACCAACACCTAACCTCAGCCTTATTTCAAACTTCCTTCCCTTGAAGAATGACTGACTGTGGAATTTTAGAATGTATAAACATTCTGGGAAGTGGTTAAACATGCTAAGATGGAACACAGTAAAGTCTTATGAATGTAACCGAATCACTCGCATATCGAAACAAGCATAAATTACAATACTGTCTGTATCGTTCCCAAATCTTATAAGTAAATCAAACATATACTAAAACGATATTTAAGCCCGGTCATAAGCATGAACAATGCTTTTATACCTAGTATGAAAGTCACCACTAGTATTTGACAATGACTTAATTATGGGATCATTTACCCGATATCCCTTTGTACTCTTTTGTATTCTCTTATTAAACCACTAGCGAAGTGTTTATTAAAGAGATCATTTACAAAGTTATCATAGTCATCATATCCTCAATGTTACAGAAGTCAACAATAGGTTTAATGACACTTATGATTATCAGAGTCGACATACTCTCAATGTAACCGAAGTTCACAATAGAGTCATTGACACTCATGTTTATCAGAGTTGACATACCCTCAATGTGACCGAAGTCCACAATAGGGTCGATGACACTCATTTAGGTCTAAATGTCGTATCTATACCACATACTTGATTAATCTAAACTTCGATAAAATCGACAGTCTCATAAGCATAGATTTGCTTGCAGTAATAACTTACTCAAGACAATTCTACTTTCGTCGAACATCAAGAACATACATCAGTACTTCTTGAATTAGAAAATCCACTTGATTCCATATTTTCTATTTATACTCATAGAACAACAATTCCACCATTAGGTTGTAGAACAACCCTAAATTAGGACATTATTTTCATAGAGCATATTTGACTAGGAACACATGATGCTCCCACTAGCCCTGACAAGGGTATTTGGCTTAATCTACGCTTTCTAGAAAACTCATTTCTTTGACTTTCTCATAAAGCAGGATTACAGCCACAAGATGCAAGTTTTGCTGACCTTAGTCATGAACACAATTTGGACATAATGGATATATAAGGCCTCGGAACATGATTCAAACATTTCCTCACTTTAATCCTGCAAAGGATCTTGGCCTTTTATTTCCATGCGAGATTACTTGTTTCCCCATAGTGACAACAATGTTTCGCTTAATCCAGACTTAATCTGGTTTTTATGGATGAATGAGACCCTCGGAAAATGCCTTAAGTATTTCCTCAACTTGATCCTATGAAGGATTCAGATCTCTTTTGTCCATGTGAGCAAACTTGTTTCCACAAGGTGACAACAAAATTACACTTTATCCAAATTATCTTCAACATAACCATAGAACTTGTTTCCATAAAATCAATATGAAACACTTTGTCTCTAGTCGGTATTTGAAGTTGTCCATTATGGCATATATGTTAGTCCCTTCACCCTTCTTGAATTACACCTTAGGTGTGGGATTAACCCAAGTCAAGTACTTGGATGCAGCAAATAGGTTACACCATTATCTTCTTCTATTCACTAGTGAACACAGGGTCCCACTATGTTTCCGATGAATGGTAACATCACAATGATTTACCATCAAGCTGCTGTTAGTAAAATATGACAACCTCATATCTAAACAACCTTCTTGATTTCCATCAGATATAAAGAAGCAATGGATGTTGTCAGGTTTTACCAGCATCTCTATGCTGATTAAATGCTAATGTCAACATTAGGTCTTTTATTTAAGTTTTACGTTCTTCCACTGGAATGCTTTTGTAAATTGTACTTTCCCTTTTGCGCAACCAAACATGGTTCCCAAAAGTTAAAGAAACAATTATCCAAAACTCAGATGAACTACTTAAATATGTAGGCATCAACTTATAATTCATCCATCTCCCACTGAATGTAGACTGGATAATTTAAGTTATGAGATTGACAAGCAAAGAACTCTTTCTAGTCAATATCTCATTCGATGCTTAAGTGACCACAATGCTGTGTTTTAGATCGAGGACTTGGTTCATAAAATTAATGTATACCAACCACATTGAATACATGTTTTTTAGGCCTGCCTTTTACCAGATCATCGACACAGATATCCGGTTTTATTTAAGGTAACACCATGTGCAAATGTGTTTCTTTGGAAAAACGAATTATGGGTTAAACCCATGATTCATTTTATGTTTAAACCAGTATAGATAAGAAAACTTAGCATCTATTCTAGATCTAAGAGTTTATATCTATATGCCCTTATTGATTCTTAATTCTCTTTAGGTTAGTTCCAAACACCACTAGGTTTCAGACATAAGCCTTTTCTCTAGTAAACATTCTCTCAACTACTACCATAAAGATAGTGATGAAGAATTTCACTAGTGTCACTCTTTGTGGCATACTTGAACGGATTATCCACACAAATATGATCATATCCAACAAGTCACAATCCTTCCTTACCAATACTGGTGAAGGATTTCATTAATCATCCTATTCCAATAAACAAGATTTGTATCTTTCATTTAGCCCGAGGCTAAACTTTTACAAAGATCCTAACCATATGGATCTAAGCGATGCAAATGTTGTTTACTTGGTCAAGTTTGATTATGCCATAGAGCTAATATATCCAAAACACTTTTGGATTTAAGAATCAATTGTTCATGATTGTCTTATTACTTATAACGAGCCTTTATGTATGCAATGATATGGATAAGTTTTGATAAAATCATCTCAAAATAATTTTTCAAAATTGTTTCAATTCTAAGTCATATCCATCGTCATCAAATGTGTATTTAAGCACTAAAATAGTCAAAATAACACAAAAGCATAGACATGGAACGAATTTGAAATGAAACTATTAAAATGAAAAATCTTTATAAAATACAAGATTCAAAAACATCCATCATCTCCAAAGGAGCATACACTAAAGTAGTTCTTGCCACGCAGGGCATACAAATAAAAGTAATAATAAATCCGGATTTAATGGCGAGACCAACGCTCCCATTTCTCTTGAAGAATACAATTAACAAAATTTCTTCTTCAGAGATCCGGTTCTTCAAGCTTTTTCCTTTTTACAACTAATAGACCTACACTTTGCAACAAAAATAAATTTGTGACAAACGTGAGTCTTATAGCTCGGGTAAACATCCCAGCTTATAAGGAATAGCAATGAAGTATAATCATGAATGTACCTCAAGTAGGAAAATTAACTCTCTCTTGTCTGAGAAGTTTTATATCCTTTCGGCACGAAGGGAAGGCATGACGGCCCCAATCCCCAAATCTACCGCAGAAGTAGCAAACCACCCCTTGTTGAGTCTCTTTAGCCACATCATCAATGTCCATAGACTCAAAACTTGAAGCAAGCTTGGAAACTCCAACTTCTTCTTTTAATGGGATCGATTTCTTCTTCTTCATGTTATGTTGTTCCTTAGAACCAAAAACAAGAGTGGATGAAGATGATGCATGCTTGGACATGTTAGATTCTACAACCTTCAACATTCCATGCAATTCATCTATAGACATTTCCTTTCCATGCATATGATAGTCCTTTATAAACTTTTCATATGTGGCGGGTAGAGACTGAAGTATGAAACTCACACCAAGCTCCCTCCCTATAGGAAAACCTAATCTCTCCATCTGGTCCATGTATGATTTATTCTTCAAAACATGGGCACTTACACTCCCGCCTTCCCGCATCTAACAACTGGTTAGACTTTTAACACACTCAAAATGTTCTTGTCTAACTTGCTGTCGGAAAACATCCTTCAGCTTGTTAATCATGTCATACACAGTCATGTGCTCAAATTGCTTTCGCAGTTCCGAGCTCATACTTGATAACATGAGACTAGCAACATCGTGTGTATCCCGAACACGTTTTTCAAACGCATATCGGATAGCCCATTCCGTATTGATAGCAGGTGGTTCAGGAAGGGGTTCCTCAAGAATGTGCAACTTAGACTCAGCACGTAGGACAATTCTCAATTGCCTAAGCCAGTCAACAAAGTTCACTTCCGTGAGTTTCACCCTTTGTAGAATCATACGAAGTGAAAAATTCGACGTGTTGTGGTTTTGATTCGACATCCTATATTAAAGTAGAGTACACGAATTAGTTAGTTTGATTTGAATCCTTGTTAAAATAATTACCCTTATCGTCTCGAAAAATATTTTAACAAGGGCTAAGAACCATATTTCACTCCTATTCATGACGGGGTTGCCGCGGATCACTTCATGGAGCTATTTAGGCCGATAACCACTTTACCGATTGCAATCTCTATTGCAACTCTTAGACACTTGCGGGATCCTACGACAACCATCGGTCGTTTGGCATGTTTGATCCCTACTAGCACCAATTCCAAATTAAAATTCTTGGTTGACTCGTGCTAAGCTCGACAATCACTCAAGGATTCTAATTTGTAATTGCAAATCGTCCAACAAGATACACGGTGATACCCCGACAACTACCGGCTCGTGCTAAGCTCGACAACCGATAATTTCAAGATCCCACACTCACCTTCCACACAGATCCACATGGAATAACTCGTGCTAAGCTCGACAATCACTCCATGCATCACTAGATTTGGGTGGTGTCATCTTTTGGATGGTGCAAGATTTACGTTTTTATGAAAACGGGCTTTTGTTTTCGGCTTGGTTACTGATTAACTTGTTTAGTGACAAAACCTATTTTCACTAGGTGAGTTAATCTTGTATGTGAGCGCGCGAGAGAGTTGTAAACCATTTTTACCAAATCTCTTGTGATTTTATTAATTTCGAAAAAATTTTCTAGCATGCGAATCCTAAGCAAACCATGCAAGAATAAAATAAAATCACATCACACGCATATATACGAAATAAATTGGTAACCCTTGCCAAAATCCTATGCGTTCTTCCCGTGAGCCAAAACGGGTAGAACGTGGTCAACTAAGGGACGGAAGGTCTTCAATGCGAGCTCCCACTAGAACCGCTATCACCAAAGGACATCACCGGCTTCTATGGACACGCTCCATCTCCTTCCGACTCCATCTTGTGTGTTTTCATCCAAATTGTACAACAAATACAATAGAAATTGAAATGGCGTACAAGCCACACTAATTTCCTATTTATCTAGTACAAATACACGGATGAATGAAATGGCATGCAAGCCACAATATTATTACAAATATAACAATTTTAATAAATATTACAGCCCATGTGATTAAAAATCACCAAATGCATCCAAACACACAAAGTCAACCACAAGGTCAAAGACAAGGTTACCAATTTCAAATCTATCACATACAACCAAACAAACAAGCTGGTAACAAAATTACCAAACACTAAACTGGAACAAATTTCCAGAATCACAAAAAGGCTAAAAATTCCCGAGACCAAAACTGATTTTAACTTTGAAAATTAAAACTGTTACAGCGCGTTAGCGCCGCTAACATTTATGAGTTAGCGCCGCTAACCCGAGGTTAGCGCCGCTAACCCTGTTCGAACAGAAAACAACCATTTTGATTTCGGGATTTCTCAAGCCACCAAGTGCAGATCTAACATAGAGGTGGCTCTGATACCACTGTTGGGATTTCGTGGGCTCACAGCGGAAGAAAGGTACAAACAAACCGAAATCCCTCAAATGGACCAAACTCTATGTTCAAGAAATGCAACTTGAAAAGAAAGAGGTTATACCTTTCTCCTTAGCTCCAGAATACTTCAAGTCGTGGTGATGATCCTCCAAGAACGAAAACCGGATCTTCTATTGGGATATACCCCGGGAATACGTCAACCACGAGTGCTAGCTCGCCTCTAGTGGTACTTCACCTTGAATACCACCGTTGGAACAGCAGCTATACGAGACCAAGGATCTGGAGCAGCCTCTCGGATCTTCACTTGGCCATAGTAGCACCAAAGAAGAGAGAATATGTGATAAACTTAGAGAGAGAGAAGAGAGAGAACCCCTTAGCCCAAAAATATATTCACATGACTCTCTCATCTGCCTCCAGATCCAAATAACCCCTCTCCCCACCGGCCATGCTTCGAAAAGTGTAAAACCCACATGCATTGGCTAGTTTGGAGGTGGAAATGACAAATGGAAGTCTGCAGGGTTAGCGGCGCTAACATAGAGTTAGCGGCGCTAACTCACTAAAGTTAGCAGCGCTAACGCGGCCTGTCAGAAATGTGACACAAAGTATATGCAGCCGTAGCGGCGCTAACCTTAAGGACTTAGCGACGCTAACCCCTAATAGTTAGCGGCGCTAACGCGGCCTGCGATGTCAACTTTTGTCTTTTGCCATATTTGGTCCCTTAACTTAAGTTGCTGTCAGATTTGACCCCGGTGTATGACCCAATAGGCCCATACATCATCAGCAGTGGTCTATGGCGTACGTGCATTAGTGGGCATATCTCTAAAATTTAACACATGATCTACCGAAGTCTCCTTCTGAGACAGTAGGTATTGAAACAGGTGCCAATTCTCCCCAGGCTACCGACTTTCATTTTCAAGAGCACATTGCAAGCCCACTTCTTTATAAACACAAAGACACATCTGTACCATCATCTAGGATCCTACTTACAGGACCTAGCAGAACATCTATAGAAGCTATTCTTCGTAGACTTCAAGGATTAGATGGAAATCCCGCCACAGTCAACCCTGCACCAGCTGTGAACGTGGGTGGCTCTACTTCTGCAGGATTTGTTCCTCCAGTTGTTACAGCCTCAACGGGCAATCTAAGTGATCCCGGTCTAGTTACAACTTCAAAAGCTTCTATGGTTGCCTCAGAATTTGTTGCTAAGGCTGACCTTGAAACTGCTTTATCAGCCGTTCATGCTAAAATTGATGTTGTTAATGAGAAGTTAGACAGGCTCCTGGCGAAACAAGGTCCTGATGTGTCGGTGGAGGAGTTGAAATCTCAGTTATATGAAAAGCTGATGGCTAGACCGGATAATAATGAAGAAGATGCTACCCTGGTTGATTTACTTCGAACTGAATACAAGAAATCAGATTTTGAAAGCTTTAAGAAAGAAATGAGAGATAGCATGGCCGCGTTCGGAGCCGCTTTTCATAAAAGATTGGATGCCATTGATCCGATAAGAGATGTTGATGACGAGCCACTTATTCAGGGGGAGAATCTCAATGAGGAGGAAGAGGCTGCTCTTAATGCTGCATTGAAAGCCTCGCTTGAAACTTGTAAGGCACAGGGGACGAAGAGGAAACATAATGACCAGGATCCAGATCCAGATCATTCTGAGGGGGAGAACCGTGGTATGACTGTGCCTATCACTTCTATATTATCAAAGCTATCTGCTGCTCCTTCTTCACAAAGCAAAGAACCAACACGAAAGAGGGGCAGGAGAAAAGGTAAAGAGAAGATGCAGTTGGTTGATGAGGTGGATGAAGCATTTGATTATCTGCATGAAACTGAGAATGTTTTTGATACCTATGGGTCATTTGTAACAGAAGCTGGTGAACAAGAAAAGGAACTAACTCTTCAACAACAAATTAGCAAAATAAAAGAAACAAAAACGGTAACAACATCAAGGATTGAAGAGCCTGAGGTAGATGAATCTCCAACTCGTGAGAAGTTCGACATTACAAGTGTTTTAAGGTTGAACAAAGAAGTGGCTGACTTATTTCCTCTAACTCCGGGCGAATTTAGAAAAACTCCAAGAGATTTGTTGAGGGAACAAGATAAACTGAAAAGGTTAAGAAAGATGAAGAGGGGTGCTGAATGGAAAATACCTAAAGGTTATGATCCAGATCCAATCTTAACTACAGGCATGAGAGATGTCAGAAAAGGAGTTGTGTTGACCATAAAGGCCTTGAACAAGACTAATAGAAATTGGAAATCTTCTGATGTTGCTGTTGCCTTTCTGGAAGAAAAGATTCAGGGTATTTACATGTTGGGGTTCTCAGGGCACGCAGCGGAAACAAAGGTACAACATAAAAGGCCCAAAGTACAAGCATGTAAAGCATAAAACGTAAAAACCCCAAACAAGGATCATTCTCTATGAAACGAAATGCAACAAAGACAGAGAGTAAAGGAGGTTATACCAGCTCCTTAGCTCCAGAGAATTGATGAAGATGATGTGGTTGCTCCTTGTGGCTAGAACGAATTGACTATCGAGTGGATACCCCAGCAACACGCCAAATCTCTTGAGCTAGCAAGCTCCCTTTGATTCTTCACGGTAGAAAATCAGTAGGAGAACAACAACCCACGAGCAAGGATCAATCTCTGGAACCAAAAACTCTCTTGAACTCACAAAGTCTATATAAGCACTAAAGAGTTCTCTCAAGTGTGTGTATTGCCAAGAAGAAAACAAATGAGAGAGTTAAGTCCATTTTATAAACCTCAGGACGTCTTCTAGACTCCCACAGCCGGCCAAGAGAGTTACACACGCAACCTATCATGCATTGGCCAACTTTAAGGTGATATGACAAAAGGGTGCCGTTTGGACTTAGCGGCGCTAACTTATAAAAGTTAGCGGCGCTAACGCGGCTTGTCAGCTGACATGACACAAAGCCCATGCAGCCGTAGTGGCGCTAACCTCTAGGACTTAGCGGCGCTAATACCTAATAGTTAGCGGCGCTAACGCGGCCTGCGAAGTCAATTTTTCTCTTTTGTCAGATTTTGATCCCTTTACTTAAGTTGTTGTCAGATTTGACCCCGGTGTATGACCCAATAGACCCATACATCATCGGTAGTGATTCCAAATGGTGTACGTGCATCGGTGGGCATATTCTAACAAACTCCCACTTGCACACGATGTACCATTTCTAATAAACCACAGACAACGAGCGGCCTCTAGCAAAAGCATCATTGCCCCCAAGTCAGTATGGGTTTCGTTATCCGAATGAAACCTGTTCATAAAGAAAGGTCCTATAGATAAGTGATCTTAAACATCCTTTTGTTCACGATATCAATGTGAACACGAGACATGGATTAAGTGTCAATCTCCAGATCGTGCACGATTGTGTTTCTCGATCTTGATTGGTGGTGACCAAAAGTTAAGGACATATCTGATTCTAAATCAATATTCCTTGCGCATGGCCATGCAAAATTTTGGTGTCAGCTCCCAATCATCGAGGGGCCCAATGATATCTCTCTTATCAGAGGAACAAATCCCTTTTTGACTTCATAACCCTAAACCATACTCCTTAACTTACTTAGCCGTTTCCTTTATCACAGCCAGTTACGAACTGCTTTTGAAAAAGACTGAAGTAAGAAAGAAATATGATATAGCGGTTCATACATCTCAGGTCTAAGGACGTAAGATATTATCATCCCAAGTTACTCGTGACTATAATCCATGGAGTATACTTGGGTATGGGTCTTCCAATCACTTGAAACTCTTTTCAAGTATATGTTGGAGTATGCCCACGAACACACGTACGCCAAATGATCACTACCGATGATGTATGGGCCTATCGGGTCACACGCCGGGGGTTGACCTTGACACAACCTAAAAGATGAGGGTGGGAAAGGATAAATAATGATAGTTGGTTTCCCGCAGGGGTTAGCGGTGCCAACTATGGCGTCGCTAAATCAGCCGCGTTAGCGGCGCTAACCATGGGAGGTTAGCGGCGCTAACCATGGGCGGTTAGCGGCGCTAACCCTGTCTGACAGAAACAACTTTATTCCTTTCACCTCTAGCCTCCACCAATGCATGTGTTTTGTGATGATTAGCCTTGGGCCGACTTGGGGAGACCTGGGGTCGTGGCTTGGCTTATAAAAACATGCATGAATCTCTCATTTCTCTTCTTGACCTTTTTGCTACAAAAATACACTTAGAACTATATTGAGAGTTGCTAAGTTCAAACAAGAGAGAGAGAGAGAGCTAGATTCACTGGTGGTTTCGTGGGTTGTTGTTCCAGTAGCTTCTTCATCTTGTGGATTAGGCTAAGGGGTGCTAGTACACCAAGGTTGCCAAGTGTCTCGGTGTGGACTTAGATAGCCGAAGAAGAAGTTCAAGGAGAGATCAAGGCTTGAAGCTAGCTACACACAACCATCAGAGACATCAGGGGTATATATCCTCTCTTTTCTTTCTGTTTTGTTGCATAACTTTGTTGTAGAGTTAGATCCACTTATGGGGTTCATCTTGTGGTCTTGTTTTTGTTTGAAAAATTCGTTTATGACCTTGCATGCTTCCGTTGCTCTGTACCACGAACCCCAACAGTGGTATCAGAGCCAGCTCTACACTGGTTTTGCACTAAATGGCCAAGAAAATCCGAAAAATGTGATTTTTGGTTCTGTCCAGTGTTTAGCGGCGCTAACTTTTCTATGTTAGCGGCGCTAAACCTTAGTTAACGGCGCTAAAGTCGGAGTCAACAGTCCTCTTTGGTAAACTGACTTGTTTTAATGTCGTCTCGTGATAGCGGCGCTAAACTGAGTTAGCGGCGCTAACTCTTTATAGTTAGCGGCGCTAACCCCTTACTGGCAGAATGCATGGTTTTGCCTTAAATCAATTTTGTTGGATTTTTGGGCTATTTGTACTTGCTGGAATTGTTCCAGATTTGAGTTGTGTTTAGATTAAAGTTGCCTTATGTCTTGGTTGATGTATTTATATGTGGATTAACATTTAGGCATGAAAATGATTAATTGCATATACTTACATTGTGTATATATGACTATGGAATTTTGACTTGTTTGAGGTTCCTAATGCATATGTACATAGGATTATGAGTGCCTTGAGTGATTAGATAATCTTAACCAAGACATATAAGATTTACATGGTTTTGTGTGGCACACCATGTGTTGATGTGTGATTTCTTGTATGTGGTTGTAGTATGCGTATCCGGTAACAATTTTTGAGCCATATGACCTATGAGATGTGTTTGGTTGATTTAGATTAATGTATTCATTCATTTGGTGGTTTGTACCACATTGGTTTGTAATAATTAATCTATTTATTCGGTTTCTAATTTTAACGGCTTGCATGCCGATTTCGTATTCTTTGTAATTTGTAGAATTAGCTTAGAATAGAAATTGTGGGTTGCATGCCATTTCCTTTTAAATTTGTAAATTGTAAAAGATGAACCGAAGCAACCAACAAGAACCGTGTGGAGGGTGTCTTGGCGTACTTGGATCCGGAGGTCGGTAGGAGACGCAATGGATCAAGTGGGAGGAGCACACATCGGGTCATTCGGTCTAGTCCTTAGATGACTTAGTCTTGCCCGTTGGCTCACGGGCAAGACGCATAGGATTTGGCTCGTTACCGGATTATATTACATGCGTGGTTGATTTTATTTTGTATTTTTCTTGCATGGATGTTTAGGTTCTTCGCATGCTAGAAAATTTTTCAAAATAATAAAATCAAAGAGTTTTAAATTGGTTTACAAACTCCGCGCGCCACATAGACAAGAATTGGTTAAAAGTGTTTTAACCGGAAAAACTAAAACCCGTTTTTCAAAAGTAAATCTCACACCACCCGTAAGATGACACCGCCCGATTCTAGTGAAACAAGATCGGTTTGTCGAGCTCTAGCCGAGACCGGTTTTGCGTAACTGTGTCGAAGGCGCGTGTGGCAACTCGCAAGGTCGGTTGTCGAGCTCTAGCCGAGCCGGCCATTAGGCTAGAGTACCACCGTGTATCTTGACGGACGATTTACAATTCCAAGACATAAAACGCATTGGTAGTTGTCGAGCTCTAGCCGAGCTACCAAAGTGGGTTAATGAGGAATTGGTGTGGAGGGATCAAACATGCCAAATGGGTGCTAAGAGTACCTAGGATCCCACAAGTGCCTAAGAGTTGTGATCACGGATTGCAATTGGTAAATAGTTTACCGGCCTAAAATAGCTCTATGAAGTGATCCGCGGAAAACCCGTCATGGATTAGGGTATTTTGAGGTTCTTAGCCCTTGTTAATATAATATGTTCTTATAACAAGAGGGTAATTATCTTAACAAGGATTTAATACAACAATAACTAACCATTTCGTACTTTGCTTGTAGATGGCATCTACTAGCAACACCAACACCACCAACATGTCACTCCGTCCATTTTTGGAGAAGGAGAAACTCACGGGGCCAAACTTTATGGATTGGCATAGGACTTTGAGAATTGTCCTACGTCATGAAATGAAGCTAGAGGTCCTTGAGTCACCTCTTCCGGAGGCTCCTGCTACCAACGCGGCGAGGGCCGTCCGCGAGGCGTATGAAAAACGCCTCAAGGACACAAATGACGTGACTTGCCTTATGCTAACGACCATGAGTCCCGAATTGCAAAGGCAATTCGAGAAAGTGAGTGCGTTTGAGATGATTTCTCAGCTGAAGGACATGTTCCAACAGCGAGCTAGGCAAGAACTCTATGAGTGCGTCAAGGCCTTCATCGGTTGCCGTATGCAGGAGGGCGGCAATGTGAGCTCCCACGTACTTAAGATGAAAGGGTACGTGGATCAGCTCGAGGAGTTGGGTTTTCCCATGGGGAAGGAGTTGGCGGTTGATATCATCCTCCAATCCTTGCCTCCTGCATATGGTCCGTTCATTGTGAACTTCCACATGCATAGTATGGACAAGTCCATTATGGAATTGCATGGCATGCTAAAGACCGCCGAGGGCGAGCTTGCCAAGTCAAAGCCCACCACCTCCACTGCCGTTCTCACCATCAACGAGGGTGGTAACAAGTGGAAGCAACCCGCTTTGGGCTCCAAGGGGAAGGGAAAGAAGAAGGCCAAGGCCCAAGGGCCGAAGCCCAAACCTAACCCAACCCCGGAGCCGAAGGGGAAGCAAGTGGCTCCCGCTGCCACCTCACCGGAAGAGGCAACCTGCTACTTCTGCGGGGAGAAGGGTCACTACCGGCGTAGTTGCCCCAAGTACACGGAGGAGCTCAAGAAGCTTCGCTCTAAAGGTGCCGCTGCCTCCGGTACGTACATGATTGAACTCCATAACACCTCTACTTCTAACGCCTGGGTTTTAGACAGCGGGTGTGGTACTCACGTTTGTAATAATGTGCAGGTACTAAGAAGAAGTAGGGACTTGGTTGATGGAGAGCTGGATCTCATCATGGGAAACAAGGCGGTTGTCCCGGTTGAGAAGATTGGGAGTGTGGAGCTCGCCTTTCCTTCTGGCTTATCTATTGTTTTGTTAAATGTATCTTTTGCGCCCTGTGTGGCAAGAAACATTATTTCATTGTATGCCTTGTATGACGATGGTTTTACTTTTAAATTTGAGAATGGTAGCATTTTATGTTACAAAGATGATGTTTTTTATTTCAAAGCATTTCCATGTCATGGCATTTATGAAACAAGCGTAAGCTTGCAAAGCACTAGATCAATCATGAATGTTGATTCGGGTCCCAAAAACGTTTTGGATAAATTGTCTCTATGGCATGGTCGGTTAGGCCACATAAACAAGAAACGCATCGCCAAGCTCCAGGTGGATGGGATCTTGGAATCATTTGACCACGGGTCTAATGACGTATGCGAATCTTGTATATTGGGCAAGATGACCAAAGCACCCTTCACCGGTGTTTGTGAGAGGGCACAAGACTTGTTGGATATCGTTCACACAGATGTGTGTGGTCCGTTCAAGCATGCCACAAGAGATCATTCCCGCTACTTCGTTACCTTTATTGATGATTATAGTCGATACGGGTATGTCTACTTGTTGAGACAAAAGTCGGATACCTTTGAGGTATTTAAGACTTATCAAAACGAGGTAGAAAATCAACTAGGGAAAAGGATTAAGATGCTACGATCCGATAGAGGCGGTGAGTATCTTAGTTCCGAGTTCCGTGAACATCTAAGGGATTGTAGGATTATCTCGCAATTAACCCCTCCTAGGACGCCACAATTAAATGGTGTCGCCGAGAGGAGGAACCGAACATTGTTGGATATGGTTCGATCTATGATGGTTCGTACGGACGTTCCCGTTACGTTTTGGGGATATGCGCTTGAGACGGCCGGTAGAATCCTTAACCTCGTACCAACAAAGAAGGTTAAGAGAACACCGTATGAGATGTGGCATGGAAAGGTTCCATCCATTTCATATTTAAAGGTCTGGGGTTGTCCTGCCTACGTAAGACGTGAGGTTGAGGACAAGTTGGAGCCCAAGGCCGAAATGTGCTTTTTCATTGGTCATCCTGCTGGGTCTATGGGATATTTGTTTTACAAACCTTCGGAGAACAAGGTGTTTGTTGCTCGAAGGGCGATGTTCCTTGAAAGGGAACTGTTATCCAAAGACGCTAGTGGGAGAAAGGTTGATCTTGAAGAAATTCAAGAGACTGCCAATGTAGAACCTGATGTTGGGACTAGCTCACAACCTGAGAGGGTTGAATCTCAGCATGATGAAGCTGGAGATGATGTAAACCCGTTGCCTATTAGAAGATCTGGTAGAAGTCGGCATGAGCCAAAGAGATATGGTTTTCACATATCTGAGGGCACCGACATGGTAGTGGTCTCTGATGAGCCTACCAAATACCAGGACGCTGTGGTGGGCCCTGAGTCCGCCAAGTGGCTAGAGGCAATGGAATCCGAGATTCAGTCCATGTCGGATAATCAAGTCTGGGACTTGGTTGATCCCGTGCCGGGATGCAAACCCGTAGGGTGCAAGTGGGTCTTCAAGAAGAAGATCGGCATGGATGGCGAGGTAGACACCTTCAAGGCCCGACTGGTGGCTAAGGGTTTCACTCAAACTCATGGTATAGACTATGAGGAAACCTTTTCACCGGTGGCTATGATGAAGTCTATCCGGATACTTTTGGCCATTGCCGCATTTCATGATTATGAGATTTGGCAAATGGACGTCAAAACCGTGTTCCTTAATGGAACACTAGCAGAGGATGTGTATATGACACAGCCTGAGGGTTTTGTACATCCTGAGTTTCCAGATAAAGTCTGCAAGCTTAAGAAGTCCATTTATGGGCTTAAGCAAGCCTCTCGGAGCTGGAACCTGTGCTTCGACGAGAAGGTCAAAGAGTTTGGCTTCTCTAAAAGCAAGGATGAGCCATGCGTTTACATTAGAGCTAGTGGGAGCATAGTTGTATTCCTGGTTCTTTATGTAGATGATATTCTACTAATTGGGAACGACGTCCCAACTTTGCAAGGGGTAAAAGCCTGGCTAGGGAGTTGTTTCTCAATGAAGGAGCTTGGGGATGCAGCTTACATTCTTGGGATCAAGATCTATAGAGATAGATCCCGCAGGTTGATCGGATTGAGCCAAAGTACATACATAGACAAGGTCCTAAAGAGATTTAGGATGGAGGATTCCAAGAAGGGGTTCATACCTATGTCGCATGGTTTAGTGTTGAGCAAGGCTCAAAGCCCGAGTTCCCTTGAGGAACGGGGAGTAATGAGTCGAGTTCCATATGCTTCGGCAATTGGCTCGATCATGTACGCCATGTTATGTACTAGGCCTGATATATCTTGTGCATTGAGTATGACAAGTAGATATCAAGCAAATCCTGGTGAAGCTCATTGGACGGCAGTAAAGAACATTCTCAAGTATCTTCGGAGGACTAAGGAGATGTTCTTGGTGTATGGAGGTGCGGAAGAGCTACGGGTGACTGGTTACTCAAATGCTAGCTTCCAAACCGATCGGGACGACTGCCGATCTCAATCGGGGTTTGTGTTCCTACTCAATGGTGGTGCTATTTCCTGGAGAAGCTCCAAGCAAGACACTGTGGCCGATTCTACTACCGAGTCGGAGTACATTGCGGCCAGTGAAGCTGTGAAGGAGGCTGTATGGATGAAGAAATTCATCCAAGATCTGGGAGTGGTTCCTAGCATTGCCGACCCTGTTGAGGTGTTCTGTGACAACGAGGGTGCGGTTGCTCTTGCCAAGGAACCAAGGTCTCACCGACGCACGAGACATATTCCGCGGAAGTATCATTACATCCGGGACGTGTTCGAATGTGGAGACATTGTTATCAGCAGAGTACACACGGATAGCAATGTGGCGGATCCGTTCACCAAACCTTTATCGCAAGCAAAGCATGACGCTCATACTCGAGCTATTGGGATTAGATTTACTAGTGATTTGGTTTGATCATGCCTTTGTATTTGGTTAGTATATTTGTTGTATTTACCCTTTTGGGAACATGAAGCAGTATTGTATTTATTGTATTTATCGATTATTAAATGGGATTTAGTAATACGCAAGTTGCAGGCATTTCTTTAAATCTTTACTGTGTTCCAACTTAGCATGTTTTACTCTTCCCTGAATGCGCAAGCATTCTAAATGTCCACAGTCGGTCATTCTTCTCGGAAAGGAAATATGAACTAAGACTGAGGGAAGTAATTGGTCATGTGTCCAATGGGGATTGGGGCACGGGGACGCAATTCTTCGCCTGTACTTGAAAGTGTTTCAAGTGACTGGACGACCCACACCTGATTTTACTTTATGGTACATGTCATGAGTAAATCAGGATGATAATATCAGTTCATCCTAAGACTGGAGATGCACGTGGCTGCATCACTTTGGTTTGCTTTGTTCTAATTGCTTTCAAACGCAGTCCGTAACTGGCTGTTATAAAGGGAGTAGTTGGGCAGAGTATGATCACTGTGGTGGGCAGTGTAAGTCAAAGGAATTTGTTCCTCTGTTTAGAGAGATATCCTTGGGCCCCTCGATGATTGGTCGCTGACACCAAAATGCATGGCCATGTTCAAAGCTTGCAATAATTTATGATTGATTGCAACTTCTATATTTTGGTCACCACCAGTCTAGATCGAGAAACATAATCGTGAACGAACGGAGAATGACTTTGTACCATGTCTCGTGTTCACATTGGATATCGCGAACAAAAGGATGATTGATCACTTATCGATAGGACCTTTTCACATGGGTTGCAGATTGGTTTTTGTGCAGAAGACAAAACCCATACAGACTTGGGGGCAGAGATGTCTTACTAGAGGCCGCTCTTTGTCTGTGATGCATTGGGTACGTAGAGTCATGTGCAAGTGGGAGTCTGTTGGAGTATGCCCACGAACACACGTACGCCAAATGATCACTACCGATGATGTATGGGCCTATCGGGTCACACGCCGGGGGTTGACCTTGACACAACCTAAAAGATGAGGGTGAGAAAGGATAAATAATGATAGTTGGTTTCCCGCAGGGGTTAGCGGCGCTAACTATGGCGTCGCTAAATCAGCCGCGTTAGCGGCGCTAACCATGGGAGGTTAGCGGCGCTAACCATGGGCGGTTAGCGGCGCTAACCCTGTCTGACAGAAACAACTTTATTCCTTTCACCTCTAGCCTCCACCAATGCATGTGTTTTGTGATGATTAGCCTTGGGCCGACTTGGGGAGACCTGGGGTCGTGGCTTGGCTTATAAAAACATGCATGAATCTCTCATTTCTCTTCTTGACCTTTTTGCTACAAAAATACACTTAGAACTATATTGAGAGTTGCTAAGTTCAAACAAGAGAGAGAGAGAGAGCTAGATTCACTGGTGGTTTCGTGGGTTGTTGTTCCAGTAGCTTCTTCATCTTGTGGATTAGGCTAAGGGGTGCTAGTACACCAAGGTTGCCAAGTGTCTCGGTGTGGACTTAGATAGCCGAAGAAGAAGTTTAAGGAGAGATCAAGGCTTGAAGCTAGCTACACACAACCATCAGAGACATCAGGGGTATATATCCTCTCTTTTCTTTCTGTTTTGTTGCATAACTTTGTTGTAGAGTTAGATCCACTTATGGGGTTCATCTTGTGGTCTTGTTTTTGTTTGAAAAATTCGTTTATGACCTTGCATGCTTCCGTTGCTCTGTACCACGAACCCCAACAGTATAGATAGGCATTGCTCCTTAATTCGACCATCTTGAATTCAAGGTCACATACTTATCTCGGTCTTGTTTCAATCTTCCTTCCACAAGATTGACCGACCGTGGAAAGTTTGAAATATAAAATATTTCCGGAAGTGATTAAACATGCTAAGATGGAACACAGTAGAGTCTTATGAATGTAACCGTATCATACGCATATATAATCTCTATTATATATCGAAACAAGCATAAGTTACAATACTGTCTATATCGTTCCCAAAATATAAAATAAAGTTTACATATCAAACAAACTAAATATACAAACTCAAACCAAGTCGCTAGCAAATCTTACACCTATAGCATTAGTGTGAGAATCATGAGCTGCTTGCGATAATGGTTTCGTGAACGGATCCGCAAGGTTCTCATCCGTTGCTACTCTGCTTATGACGATTCCACCACTCTCAACTACTTCTCGTATGAAGTGGTATTTGCGCAAAATGTGTCTTGTTCTCTTGTGAGCTCTTGGTTCCTTCGCCAAGGCCACTGCACCCTCATTGTCACAAAATATCTCAATAGGGTCAGTGATGCTTGGAACCACTTGTAGATCTTGGATGAATTTCTTCATCCACACGGCCTCTTTTGCAGCTTCACTTGCCGCAATGTATTCCGACTCAGTAGTCGAATCAGCCACCGTGTCTTGCTTGGAGCTCCTCCAGCTCACAGCACCACCATTTAAAAGGAATACAAACCCCGATTGAGATCGGCAGTCATCCCTATCCGTTTGGAAACTAGCGTCCGAGTAACCCTTTACTCTTAGCTCTTCTTCCCCACCATATACCAAGAACATTTCTTTTGTACGTCTAAGGTACTTAAGAATGTTCTTTACAGCTTTCCAATGAGGTTCCCCGGGATTAGCCTGATATCTACTAGTCATGCTCAAAGCACATGACACATCAGGACGAGTGCATAACATGGCGTACATGATCGATCCCACAGCCGAAGCATATGGTACTCGCTTCATTACTTCTATCTCCTCTTGGGAGGTAGGACATTGAGTCTTGCTCAACATCAAGCCTTGCGCCATAGGGAGGTTTCCTTTCTTGGATTCCTCCATTTTAAAGCGTCTCACGACCTTATCTATGTATGCACTTTGAGAAAGCCCAAGTAGCTTTCTAGATCTATCTCTATAGATCTTGATTCCCAGAATATAGCTCGCATCGCCTAAGTCCTTCATTGAGAAACAATTCCCGAGCCAAGCTTTTACACTCTTAAGGCTCGGAACATGGTTTCCAATGAGTAATATGTCATCCACATATAGGACTAAGAAGACAATAGTGCTCCCACTAGCCCTGACATATACACATGGTTCATCTTTGCTTTTCGAAAATCCAAATTCCTTGATTTTCTCATCAAAGCACAGATTCCAACTGCGAGATGCTTGCTTAAGTCCATAAATGGACTTCTTTAGCTTACAAACCTTGTTCGGATATTCTGGATGTTCAAAACCATCAGGTTGTGTCATATACACCTCTTCGGAAAGCTTCCCGTTAAGGAAGGCGGTTTTAACATCCATTTGCCATATTTCATAGTAATAAAATGCGGCAATGGCCAGAAGTATCCGGATTGATTTCAACATAGCCACTGGGGAGAAGGTTTCATCATAATCAACACCGGGTGTTTGAGTGAAACCCTTTGCCACAAGTCGAGCTTTGAAAGTATCCAAGGTTCCGTCCATGCCGGTCTTCTTCTTGAAGACCCATTTACACCCTACGGGTCTTACCCCGGGTGTAGGATCAACCAGTTCCCAAACTTGGTTATCCGACATGGATTGCATCTCACTTTCCATCGCTTCTTTCCAATGTGCAGACTCAGGGCCCGACATGGCTTCCATATAGTTAGAGGGCTCATCAGAGTCCACTACTAACTCGCTGCCCTCAGATATGTAGAAACCATATCTCTCTGGCTCGAAACGAGTTCTACTGGAACGCCTTGGAGTAAGAGATGAAGTAGTGTCAGGTATTGCAGCATTTTCTTGCTCAGTTTCAACCGTCCTAGGTTGAGAGCTAGTGCCAACCTCAAGTTCTTTATCGGTTGATCCTTGAACTTCCTCAAGATCAATTTCCTTGTTGCCTCTTTGTTTGGATAGCAATTCTCTTTCTAAGAAGAATGCTCTTCGAGCAACAAAAACTTTGTTCTCAGAAGGTTTATAAAAAATATATCCAACACCGGCAGAAGGATATCCGATAAAGTAACACCTTTCCGATCGAGGTTCAAGTTTGTCCTCAGTCTCACGTCTCACGTAAGCTTGACAACCCCAAACTCGTAGATATGAAAGTGTCGGCTTCTTATTATGCCACATTTCATAAGGTGTTTTCGATACTTTCTTGGTTGGTGCAAGGTTAAGGATCCTTACCGCCGTTTCTAGGGCATATCCCCAGAAACTAATAGGTACCTCAGTTCGACTCATCATCGACCTTACCATATCTAGTAAAGTCCGGTTCCTCCTCTCAGCGACTCCATTCAATTGTGGAGTCCTTGGAGGTGTTAATTGCGAAATAATTCCACAATTGTTAAGATGATCAATAAACTCGGTACTTAGATACTCTCCACCTCTATCAGACCGGAGTATCTTTATTGTTTTGCCCAATTGATTCTCAACCTCGTTTTGGAATGTCTTGAACACTTCAAAAGTTTCATTCTTGTGCTTGACAAGATAGACATATCCATACCTACTATAGTCATCTATAAAGGTTACGAAGTATCTCGAGTTATTCCTTGTAACATGTTTAAAAGGCCCACATACATCCGTATGGATGATGTCCAAGAGGTCTTTACCTCTCTCATTTGTCCCCGTGAAGGGTGCCTTTGTCATCTTGCCTAGTAAACAAGAATCACATACATCATTCGACCCTTGGTCAAATGTCTCCTAGATTCCATCCACTTGAAGCTTGGTGATGCGAGTCTTGTTTATGTGGCCAAGACGACCATGCCATAAGGAATACTTATCCAAACCATCTTTGGAACTAGAATCAATGTTCATGATAGACTTTGTTGAATTAATGTATGCAGTTGCTTCATAAATGTCATGACATGGTAAAGCTTTAAAATAAACAATGTTATCTTTAAAGCATATAATAGTATCATCATCAAAATAAAATTTGTAACCATCGTCATACAATGCATGAAGTGATATAATGTTTCTAGCCACATAGGGCGAATAGCAGACATTTTTCAATAAAATAGAATAACTAGTCTTGAATGAAAGCTCCACACTTCCTTGAGCTTCCACCGGGACAATCTCGGAGTTTCCCATCACAAGATCTAGTTCTCCCTTCTCCAAGCTCCTACTTGCCCTTAGCACCTGCACCATATTACATATGTGAGTGCCACAGCCAGTATCTAAAACCCAGCCTCTAGAAGTAGAAGTATGGTGAAGTTCTATCATGAACGTACCTGAAGTTTCCGGGCCCGATATGCTCATTGCCTTGAGCTTATTGAGTCCCTCCAAGTACTTGGGGCAGCTTCGGCGGTAGTGGCCCTTGCCCCCACAAAAGAAGCACTCAGCATCCTCCGGAGTCTTGGCTTGGGGAGTCTTCCCCTTACCCTTACCCTCGGAGGCCGGGGCAGGCTTGGTTGCACCAACCTTTCCCTTACCCTTCCTTTTCTTGGAAGGGGCGGCCTTCCTTTTGGTTATGCGGCCTTCCCGGATGGCAAGAACGGGAGTGGAGGAGGAGGATGGCTTGCTCTTGGTCATGCTCGCTTTGGCAGTCTTGAGCATACCATGCAACTCCATCAAGGATTTATCCATGCTATGCATATGATAACTCATAGTGAATTGGTCATATGCACTGGGCAGGGATTGGAAGATCAAATCGACCGCCATCTCCCTCCCGATGGTAAATCCTAGCTTCTCCATCCGTTCAATGTTTGCTTTCATACGCAAAACATGAGCACTCACGTTCCCTCCATCTTGAAGCTTGCAAGCGAGGGCCGACTTGAAGCATTCATACCTCTCTTGCCTTGCTTGCTGCTGGAACATATCCCGCAGCTGCACGATCAAGTCGTGAGCACTTAAGTGGTCCATTTGCTTTTGCAAATCGGTACTCATGGTGCTCAGTATGAGGCATGTAATCTCCTCAGTCTCCTTGAGGCGTTTTTCATATGCCTCTCGGATTGCCCTAGTTGCACCGCTTGGAGGTGCCTCGGGTAAGGGTTCCTCTATGGTGTGCATCTTCCCTTCATAGCGTAGGACAAGTTTGAGTTGCCTATACCAATCCATGAAGTTGCTCCCATCGAGCTTCTCCTTTTCAAGGAAAACTCTAAGAGAAACGTTGGTGGTGGTGGTGTTTGCGCTTGTTGATGCCATCTAAAATTGCAAAGTAGACTTAAATTAGTTTGTTATAGATATGTATTATCTTGTTAAATTAATTTACCCATAAAGAATTAACTTTAACAAGGCTAAGAACCGTATTTCATCCCACCATGTGACGGGGTTACCGCGGATCACACGATAAAATTATTTAGGTCGGCAACCATTTTGCCAATTGCAATCTCTATTGCAATCCTTAGCGCCTTGCGGGATCCTACGACATCCAATGGTCGTTTGGCATGTTTGATCCCTTCTTGCACCAATTTTGAATCTTGAAATTTTGGTTAGCTCGTGCTAAGCTCGACAACTAACCAAGATTTCAAATCCAAAATTGCAAATAGTCCGTCAAGACATACGGTGACAAATTCACCAAAGTTGGCTCGTGCTAAGCTCGACAACCAAAATTGTGAATTTCCACACTCACCTTCCACACAGTTTTATGGGAGTTGGCTCGTGCTAAGCTCGACAACCAAAACCCATAAGACTAGATTCGGGTGGTATCATCTTACGGATGGTGCATTATTTACGTTTCGTGGAAAGACGGGCTTTTGTTTCCGGTTTGGTTTTAGATTAACATGCAAGTGACAAAAGCCTATTTTCACTAGGTGGGTTAATCTTGTATGTGAGCGCGCGAGAGAGTTGTAAACCATTTTTATCAAATCTCTTTTGATTTTGTTAATTTTTGAAAAAATTATCTAGCATGCGAATCCTACACAATCCATGCATACAAAATCACATCACACACATAAAATATTAAAATTGGTAACCCTTGCCATAAAAACCTATGCGTTCTTCCCATGAGCCGAACGGGAAGAACTTGGTCAATTCTGTTAGGATTTCGTGGGCTCACAGCGGAAGCAAGGTACAAACAAAATAGCCCAATGTACAAGCAATCAAAGCATAGAAACTGAAATCCCTCAAATGGACCAAACTCTATGTTCAAGAAATGCAACTTGAAAAGAAAGAGGTTATACCTTTCTCCTTAGCTCCAGAATACTTCAAGTCGTGGTGATGATCCTCCAAGAACGAAAACCGGATCTTCTATTGGGATATACCCCGGGAATACGTCAACCACGAGTGCTAGCTCGCCTCTAGTGGTACTTCACCTTGAATACCACCTTTGGAACAGCAGCTATACGAGACCAAGGATCTGGAGCAGCCTCTCGGATCTTCACTTGGCCATAGTAGCACCAAAGAAGAAAGAATATGTGATAAACTTAGAGAGAGAGAGAGAGAACCCCTTAGCCTAAAAATGAATTCACATGACTCTCTCATCTGCCTCCAGATCCAAATAACCCCTCTCCCCACCGGCCATGCTTCGAAAAGTGTAAAACCCACATGCATTGGCTAGTTTGGAGGTGGAAATGACAAATGGAAGTCTGCAGGGTTAGCGGCGCTAAGCTAGAGTTAGCGGCGCTAACTCACTAAAGTTAGCGGCGCTAACGCGGCCTGTCAGAAATGTGACACAAAGTACATGCAGCCGTAGCGGCGCTAACCTTAAGGACTTAGCGACGCTAACCCCTAATAGTTAGCGGCGCTAACGCGGCCTGCAATGTCAACTTTTGTCTTTTGTCATATTTGGTCCCTAAACTTAAGTTGCTGTCAGGTTTGACCCCGGTGTATGACCCAATAGGCCCATACATCATCAGCAGCGGTCTATGGCGTACGTGCATTAGTGGGCATATCTCTAACAGATTCTAGGGACAAAATCTTCGATGCGAGCTCCCACTAATCCCGCCATCTCCATTGGACTCCATCGTGGGCTTCATGGGCTCCTAGCTCCATCTCCTTTGACCCATCTTGTGTGTTCATCATCCATCATAAAATACATACAATAGAATAAAATGGCATACAAGCCATAAAATACCTATTTATCTATTACAATTACATGGATGAATGAAATGGCATGCAAGCCACATTATTATTACAAATTTATCATAAGAACAATAATACAACCAAATTTGCATCCAAACACACAAAACAACCAAAGGGTCTAGGCAAGGTTACCAACTAACATCTTCACATACAACCAAACATACATACATGCTACTGGAATTTAAACATCAAAATAACAAGATTAAAATTTCCAGAAGCTCAAAACATGGCTAAAAACCCGAGACCAAAAACTGTTTTTAAATTTGAACAAAAACTGACCAGCGACGATAGCGCCGCTATCTAAAACTAGTTAGCGCCGCTAACCCTGTTCGACAGAAAACAAACAATTTTGATTTCGGGTTTTCAAAGCCACCAAGTGCATAACAATCATAGAGGTGGCTCTGATACCACTGTTGGGGTTCTCAGGGCACGCAGCGGAAACAAAGGTACAACATAAAAGGCCCAAAGTACAAGCATGTAAAGCATAAAACGTAAAAACCCCAAACAAGGATCATTCTCTATGAAACGAAATGCAACAAAGACAGAGAGTAAAGGAGGTTATACCAGCTCCTTAGCTCCAGAGAATTGATGAAGATGATGTGGTTGCTCCTTGTGGCTAGAACGAATTGACTATCGAGTGGATACCCCGGCAACACGCCAAATCTCTTGAGCTAGCAAGCTCCTTTTGATTCTTCACGGTAGAAAATCAGTAGGAGAACAACAACCCACGAGCAAGGATCAATCTCTGGAACCAAAAACTCTCTTGAACTCACAAAGTCTATATAAGCACTAAAGAGTTCTCTCAAGTGTGTGTATTGCCAAGAAGAAAACAAATGAGAGAGTTAAGTCCATTTTATAAACCTCAGGACGTCTTCTAGACTCCCACAGCCGGCCAAGAGAGTTACACACGCAACCTATCATGCATTGGCCAACTTTAAGGTGATATGACAAAAGGGTGCCATTTGGACTTAGCGGCGCTATCCAAGACTTAGCGGCGCTAACTTATAAAAGTTAGCGGCGCTAACGCGGCTTGTCAGCTGACATGACACAAAGCCCATGCAGCCGTAGCGGCGCTAACCTCTAGGACTTAGCGGCGCTAATACCTAATAGTTAGCGGCACTAACGCGGCCTGCGAAGTCAATTTTTCTCTTTTGTCAGATTTTGATCCCTTTACTTAAGTTGTTGTCAGATTTGACCCCGGTGTATGACCCAATAGACCCATACATCATCGGTAGTGATTCCAAATGGTGTACGTGCATCGGTGGGCATATTCTAACATTACACAGATCAACTACAAGATGAATTACCTGTTAATCTAATGGGAGTCACAGATGTCACTGAAGCTGGTAAAAGGTTGTTATTGAACTGGCATGGGCTCTCAAGGAAAGAAGTAGCATCAGAGTTTCCAATAATCAAAGTCAAGTGCGCTTTTAGCAAAATTCTCAATGTAATCTGGGTGTACTTTCATGTTCAAAGATCAGATCAGAAAAACTATGGATTCAGCCAAGTGGACTTGAAACACCTCAGTTTTGCTGACGTTGAATACATACAGGAAGTACTTAAAGCTAAGAAAGATAGTTCTCAGGCAAACTATGCAGGCTATATGATCGTGTTGGACTTTATGAAGCAAAGAACCAGACTTGCTGAAAGAACTGATCTCCAGCTTGGTGCAGAGGCAGATAGAGCAAAGATTAATGTATTGAAGCCAAACACCTCTCATCCTAGAATTGATGAGCTTGAAATGTATCAAACTATTTGGAAGGATGATCAGACTGGTGAGACAGATGATGGTATAGTTTTATTCAACAGTCATAAGGAGAAGTTCTTCCTGAGGATCAACGAACTACATGCCTATTCAGATGGATCACTCAGAGTCTGGATGATCAAGATCAGAGAGCACAGCTTCAGCCTCAATGATGACTTTGATCAATCTACAAGAGTAAGACTAACTGAAGTTATAGAAAAGATAGAAGAGAAAATGCAAGAGAGGGCCACTCTTCATAGATTGCAAAGAATCCTAGGTGAACAAAACTTTGTCTAGATCCAATCAAGGGGGAGATTATTAGATTTGTATTAGTGATTAGATCTAGACAATATTATTGTAATAGAATATGAATTTTAGGGTTAGGGTATAAATACAATGTACCCCTCACCTTTATTGTAACTTTGACATATTAAATAGAATACACACACTTAAAGGTGTTTTCGCCCAAATTCTCTCAAAGTTCATACTATAATCTACTCATTCTTGACTTACAACTTACCTCTTGCATTGTCGTTTAGGACATATAAACGAGAAACGCATAGAGAAACTCCGAGATGATGGAAATCTAGAACCATTTGACTTAGAGTCATATGATATTTGTGAATCTTGTTTGTCTGGTAAAATGACAAAGCAGCCTTTCAACAGTGAGAATGAAAGGGCCAGCGAGTTATTAGGGATTATACACACAGATGTGTGTGGACCCTTTACTCCAGAAGCTAGAGGAGGATACCGGTATTTCATAACCTTTACTGATGACTTCAGTAGGTTCGGTTATGTCTACCACATGAGACTCAAATCTGAAAGTTTTGACAAGTTCAAATAGTTTCAGAATGAGGTACAAAATCAGCTAGACAAGAAGATAAAGTCGCTTCGGTCGGATCGAGGTGACGAGTATCTGAGTCAGGAATTCGACGATAATTTGATGGAATGTGGGATTGTTTCACAACTCACTCCTCCGTATACACCTCAGATGAATGGTGTATCAGAAAGGAGGAATCATACACTGCTTGACATGGTACGATCAATGATGAGTCGAAGTTCACTACCATTGTCGTTCTAGGGACACGCACTCGAGACAGCGGCGTTCATGCTGAACCGGGTTCCAACCAAATCGGTTGAAAAGACACCGTTCGAGGTATGGATAGGGAAAAAGCCCAAAATGTATTTTCTCATGGTTTGGGGATGTGAGGTGTATGTTAAGTGAACATTCATAGATAAACTCAATCCCAAATCAGATAAGTGTATCTTCGTGGGTTATCCCAAGGAAACCATGGGATATTATTTCTACAACCCAGATGAGAACAAAGTTTTTGTTGCTCGTAAAGGGGTGTTCTTGGAGGAGAAATTTCTTAACTCAGAAACTCCAAGAAAAGAAATAGAGCTTCGACAAATTGAAGAGGAGGAGATTACACCACCACCGATAATTGAACCTGTGGTTCAACAGAGAATTGTTGAATCCCAACCCGAGTCTCAGGTGGGGGAAGAGGTGAAAACACAAGACCTTCGCAGGTCTAGTAGGCCTCGTAATGAGCCAGATAGGTATCTGGGATTCCTAGTTATTCAAGACGAAGGGGATCTTTTAGAACCCACTACCTACCAAGATGTTACCAGAGGTTTAGAATCTGAGAAATGGCTAGAAGCCATGAAGGCAGAGATGCAATCCATGTATGGCAACCAAGTCTGGGAGTTAGTAGATTTGCCTCAACACAGTAAAGCTGTTAGGTGCAAATGGGTCTTCAAGAAGAAGACAGACATGGATGGAAAGGTGCATACCTTTAAAACAAGGCTAGTGGCAAAAGGTTTCACACAAACTCATGGCGTTGACTATGATGAAACTTTTTCCCCAGTAGCAATGCTTAAGACTATTAGGATCCTTATGGCCATATCAGCATATTTTAATTATGAGATATAGCAGATGGAAGTCAAAACCGCTTTCCTTAACGGGAAACTGACAGAGGATGTATATATGATACAGCCGGATGGTTTTGCAAATCCAAAGAATCCTAATAAAGTATGCAAGTTGCTTAAATCTATTTATGGACTAAAGCAAGCATCTAGAAGCTGGAACTTACACTTTGATGAGCGTATCAAAGAGTTTGGTTTTACCAAAAGTGAGTTCGAGTCGTGTGTTTACACTAAATTTAGTGGGAGCGCGGTAACCTTCCTAGTCTTGTATGTAGATGACATACTATTAATAGGAAACAATATTCCAGTATTACAAGGAGTAAAATCCTGGTTAGGTAAATGTTTTCCAAATTAAAGACTAGGGAGAAGTTGCTTATATACTAGGTATAAGGATCTATAGGAATAGATCTAAGCGGCTTATCGGACTTAGTCAAAGTACGTATATTGACAAAGTCGTGAAAAGATTCAAGATTGATGAATCCAAGAAAGGATTTATTCCTATGCAATCTAGCGCGATTTTGAGCAAGGCTCAGTGTCCTGTGTCTAGTCAAGATCAGGACAAGATGAAATTGATATCATATGCCTCAGCAGTTGGTTCAATCATGTATGTCATGTTGTGTACTAGACCTGATGTTGCCTATTCTATCAGTGTCATGAGTAGATATCAGCAAAATTCTGGTGAAGCTCATTGGGTAGCCGTCAAGAATATTCTCAAGTACCTGAGCAGGACAAAAGACATATTCCTAGTTTATGGAGGTTCGATGGATGAGCTCAGTGTAACTGGTTACACTGATGCTAGTTTCCAGACCGACAGGGACGACTTCAGGTCGTAGTCAGGATTTGTCTTTACCCTAAACGGAGGAGCCATATCTTGGAAGAGTCAGAAGCAAGATATAATAGCAGATTCTACTACAGAGGCAGAGTATATTGCGGCAAGTGATGCGGCAAATGATGCGGCAAAGGAAGCTCTATGGCTGAAGAATTTTATTTAGGATCTTAGAGTTGTTGCCAGTATCTCTAGACCGATCGATATATTTTGTGACAACTCAGGGGCTGTGGCGCAAGCTAAAGAGCCTAGAGATCATCAGCGGACTAGGCACGTACTCAGGAAATATCATCTCATCCGAGAGATCATTGGAAGAGACGATATTAGGTTGCAAAAGATACCGACAGACGACAACGTTGATGACCCATTGACGAAGCCGCTAGCTAGGGCTAAGCATGAGAGGCATGCAAGTTCTAGAGGAATGCAGTACTTAGAACATAGCAGCTAGTTCGTGTTTTTGATTATTACTATAGATGTAACTTGAAACTCTTTTATTATGTAATTAGATTTCATGGGATTGAAATAGGAGGTTTTTGCATAATTGTTTCTAGTTATCTATTTTTAGCATGTTTAACCTATTCATGACAAGTCAAGTGATGAATTATCTAAATACCCGTAGCTACTTAATGTAGTTGGAGCTACATTAGGGAGGTAACACTATTATGGATATTTGATGATTTATTCGAGAATGAATAAAATCACGACATTGTGACCAAATGTTCATAGATATTTATCAGGGGATAGATATTGGGGTGATCCGTATCGATTTTACTTCATGGAGCATTAACATAAGTAAACTTGATAGGTTATCCTTAGACCTGAGATATTTGGTTTGGGGCATCGTAACTTCTGTACTTTAGCGCGTTCTAACGTCACGCCGTAACAGGGTGATCATAAGGGGCATGTCTAGGTGCATTGGAAGCCATGTGCTCGAATTGCAAATAGTCAAGATGGAATTTGCACCTCCTTTTTAGGGGAGATATTTTCTGAGCTCCTCGACGATTAAGACTACTGAAAATGCGTGGCCGCGCTCGGTTAGAATGATAGTTTTTCATTCGGCAAACCGTAACTGCAGAGTATCGAAATCAGAGTCCAGAAAATCTGAGTATTTAATAAGATCACTGCTCCATATCAAATACTCACATTACGGTATATGGCGATGCAAAAGGAAAAGCCTAGATAACCCAAGGCGTGGATTATGTCTCTAGATATAAGAGATCTCATAGTCTGGTTAACCTAAGCGTCTAGCTAGGGACCGCCTTAGGCCAACGAGTGGGAGCCTGTTAGATTATGTGCAGAGATAGATAACATGTATCATCGTGTCCAATACTATGTGACACTAAAGGATCACACTGCTACACACCCAATTAGAACCTTTTGGATTTTACCTGTTTGTGTATAACAATAATTAATAGTTTAATTAATTATTGAGAAAGAGAAAAATAATAATAGTTATTTATTATTTAAAGAAGAGAAGTTAATATTTAGTTTAAATATTAACGGGACCAGTTAATTAATAGTTATTAATTAATTAGAAAGGTCAAGGGGTATTTTCTGTAATTGATTAATAGTTTAATTAAAGCTGGGCTTTAATTAAACGGGCTTGGGCCTAATAAGGGTTTATTATACATAAACCTTATTTAGCCTTAATCAGTTCATAAGTTAATCACAATAGAAAAGAGGATAACCCTAAAAGCTCTCCCCTCTCTCTCTTCTCTTCTCGACGGCGGCGCAAAGCAAAACCGAACCACCAAGGGTGGTGGTCGGCGGCGACGATACACACACACACGGGTCACGGTTTTGATCCGAGGTTTAATCCTTAGGCGGTCTAGCAGCCAGTTCAAGGTGGTGCAGTAGCAGTGGATAACCTGCAGCTGTCTAGAGGTGGAAAGAAAAGTTTTTGGTTTTGCTCAAGATATAAATTTTAATCATATTCTTCTTCTAAGTTTCTGTACGAGTTAGATGAGATCACTGGAGGGGGTTTTATTCCGCTGTGCATGTTCTGATATGTTTTTATACCCTACAAAACCCTTCAAAGCCCTCTCAGCTATCCATCGCATTGGGTTACTCAGAACTTCCTGCTCTGGAAAGATGTCATTGTTGAACATCTTTAAGCTGAGTGCTAGAGCAGAGAACACATCCTGTCCAGCTTCATAATGTTGTTCTCCCAACTCAGCTTCCACCACCAAGGATAAGTACCTTATAAATGGTACATGGAGATCCCTTGGTGTCTTCACAACTTGGGCTTTGAGCTCGTTCAAGATGAGCAATGCATAATCCAGATTTCTGGCATGATACATGTTGTAGAGCAGCTGCATCTCGAACTCATTGACTTGATCCAAGTCTCCAATCTTAGTGCCAAGTGAACGTATCACAGTGGACACCATGAAGCCCCATCCAGTTGAAAAAGTGGCCTTCTTTATCACACCATCCGTTTATGGGTGAGTCATGTTGGGTAGGACTGACCTTGCCACTTGTCTTGTAATAATAGCTTCGAACACATCATTTGCAGGGAGTTGAAGAACTTACCTCAGCCGCTGCACAGTAACGACCAATGTTCTATCCCTATTTAAAACAGTGCCAGTGATCTCTCCCCTGTTCTGGTCGTAAGTACAAGTATACCAGAAATCCAACAGATGTTGTGGAATGATATGAAGTGGTGCTCCTGAGAAATCGAATGCCAGGGGGCATTTTCGAATATAATCCACCCATACTTCGTATCCTCTGCCTCGTTTCCTCGCTGAAATTGTGAGATAGGCACGTTGATTGTTGATTTGAATCATTGGCACACCGTTATTTTTCATCTGAGCACCCCTAACCATTCTATCACTGAGAATGAGAATGGTTCCGTCCATCGTTAATTTCGTTGATTCACACTGAGTAAATTTCGAATTCGCACTGAGCGATTTAGAATTTGCACTGAGCGATTTAGGGTTTCGAATCTGAACGGTTGATTGCACTTAGCAAGAGAGGTGTTTGTGAAAGGTATTTGAGTGTATGAGAAGTTTAGAAGTGAGAATTGTAGGTGTAACCTTCTGAATATCGGTTATGATCGTTATATATACCTTACCAAGGAGAGAGAAAAGTTACCGTTGGAATACCCTTTTTATCCGTTACGCACGGCGCAAGGTGACAGTAATCGAGATGAAACTTATCATCTCCCAACGGTTAATTTTGTAAAATAATATTATTAACTAACAACAATATTATTTACACTGTTGTATTACACCAATACGCAATCGGTGTAAAACGTGATTTGAGACTAACTCAAATACAGAATAACTTTTGATTTAATAACACATAGTAATTAAATCATTATTAGGACACACCAAACTGAGTAAACTTATCACTCAACGTAAGTTAAGCACTCAGCTTGATTGTATCACTCAGCTTGAGATTGATACTCAACTTGAGTAAGCACACAGCTCAGAACCAATGACACTTACCCATTTATGTTTGAGAGTGACTCAAACTTATAGTTTAACTACACTGAGTAGTTAAAAATGTTTGGGACTTACCAAACATGTGAACTCATTATTCAGCTTGACAATATTTTCAGTTTATGAAAACTTATTTATAAACTGTGCATTCGGCTTAAGACACTTAGTCTTTGTTAAACTGAAACTCAAATTCTAGACACTTAGCTAGGGGTTGAGTATACCCAATTCACTTAGCAGATACATAAACCTCTTTTCATCAAGTGGTTTTGTAAAGATATCTGCTAATTGGTCATCAATGGAGATAAATTTGATGTAAACTTTATCTTTTTCCACGATGTCCCTGATGAAGTGATGTCTTATTTCAATATGCTTGGTCCGTGAGTGGAAGACTGGATTTTAAGTAATGGCTATTGCACTTTGGTTATCACAGAATATGAGTGTTTTCTTGAAATTCATACCAAAGTCTTGAAGCTGATGTTGCATCCACAGGATTTGAGCACAACAGCTTCCTGCTGCAACATACTCAGCTTCAGCAGTTGAAGTAGCCATTGAGTTCTGTTTCTTACTACTCTAGCTTACTAACTTTCCTCCAAGCATTTGACATCCTTCTGTTGTTGATTTTCAATCTAACTTGCACCCAGCATAGTCAGCATCTGAAAAACCAACTAATTCAAATCCAGAGTACTTTGGATACCAAAGGCCTAGATTTGGTGTACCTTTAAGGTACCTAAAGATCCTTTTCATAGCTTGAAGATGTGATTCCTTAGGATCTGCCAGATATCTTGCACAAACACATGTAGCAAACATGATATCAGGTCTACTAGCTGTCAAATAAAGTAGTGAACCAATCATTCCTCTATAGGTAGACTGACATACGGACTTACCATCTGAGTCTTTACTCAGCTTGACAGCTGGTGACATGGGTGTTTTTATGGTTAAGCTAGAATCAAAACCATATTTCTTTATCAAATCAAGAACATACTTGCTTTGATTGATGAATATTCCATCAGTCTTTTGTTGAATTTGTAAGCCTAGGAAATATGTCATTTCACCCATCATACTCATCTTGTACCTTTTTGACATAATTTTGGAGAACCATTCACACAGAGATTCATTTGTAGAACTAAAAATAATGTCATACACATAGATTTGTACAAGAATCACGTGTCCTTTACTCTTTTTAATAAAGAGTGCCTTATTTATACTACCTCTGGTGAAATCCATTGATAGCAAATAGTTGGACAAGGTATCTTACCAAGATCGTGGAGCTTGTTTAAGACCATACAAAGCCTTGTCTAACTTATAGACATGATGTGGAAACTTTGAACTAACAAAGCCAGGAGGTTGTTTCACATAGACTTCCTCCTGAAGTTTTCCTTTAGGAAAGCACTCTTCACATCCATTTGATAGACTTTGAAGTCTTTATATGATGCATAAGTTAAGAACAGCCTTATGGCTTCAATTCTAACAACAGGGGCAAAAGTATCATCATAATCGATTCCTTCTTCTTGTTTATACCCTTGTGCTACCATCCTGGCTTTGTTCCTAACAATCACTCCATTCTTGTCCATTTTGTTTCTATAGACCCACTTAGTGCCTATAATTGTATGATTTTTGGGGGCTGGGACAAGACTCCAAACTTTGCTTCTCTCAAACTTCCTCTTACATAGCTTCAATCCAATCCTCATCCTATAAGGCTTCTTCAGTCTTCTTTGGTTCCATTTGAGATAGGAATCCAAAGTAAGCAGCATAATTTGCTGTAGCCTGCGATCTGGTCAATGCTATCTCTTAAACATTACCAATTATTTGATCTTGAGGATGGTGTTTGAGGAATTTAAATGTTGTAGTAGGAGATTATGGTTCTGGATCTGAGTGATATTGATGACTCTGAGGTGAACTTAAATCCTCAGTCTCAATTGCAGCGTTGTCATCAAACTGTTGATTACTAAGATCTTCAGTCTGAGTAACATCAGCTCCAAAGGGATTGACGAACTCATCATCTTTCTCATATTGTGAGTCCTTTGGAGTTTGTGATGATTTCTTTGATGGACACACATCATCATCACTGTCATCATCCATGACATACATTGGATTTCACATTCTGGTTTCCTCAGGCTTTTCAAGCTCACTCAGACTGACCAAGTCAGCTTGTCTTCTATCAGCTTGATCAAAATTGTCTTCATCAAATGAGACATGAATCAATTCTTCTATAGTCTTTCTCCTGGTGTTATACACTCTGTAAGACTTGGAGATTGAGGAATAACCAACAAAAATTCCAAGATCAGCTTTAGGTTCCAACTTATGGAGCTGATCTCTTTGATTCAGCACATAGCATTTTGAACCAAAGACATGGAAGTAACCTATATTGAGCTTTCTATATTTATACATCTCATATGCTATTTTGCCATGTCTTTTGACAATGATTGACCTATTCTGGGTATAGCATGTTGTACACACAGCTTCATCCCACAAATAGAGTTTGAATCCTGCATCACATAGCATTGTTCTAGTAGCCTCAATTAAGGTTCTATTTCTCCTTTCAGCAACTCCATTTTGTTAAGGAGTTCTGACTAAGGAGAAGTTTTGTAATATTCCTTTTTGTTCACAAAAGTTTTCTAGGGTTGAGTTTCTGAACTCAGTTCCATGATTACTTCTGAGTTGCTTTACAGACTTACCTTTTTGCAACTCTTCCTATTTGATAAAACTTATTATCTCCAGGGCAGCATCACTTTTGGCTTAAAGGAATATTACCCAGGTGAATCGTGAGAACTCATCTACTATCACCAGAGTGTACTTCTTACCACTTAGGCTTGGAGTACTTATGGGTCCAAACAGATCCATATGCAACATATGTAGTGGTTCAGTTATTGAAAAATTTTACTTTGATTTGAAGGACCCTTTATAATGTTTCCCTTGTTCACAAGCTGAACACAATTTGTTCTTGACAAATGTGATCTTTGGTAGTCCAGAGACTAACTCTTTATTGGATAGCATATTTATATTCTTGAAATTTAAATGTGATAATCTTTTATGCCACAACCAACTCAGCTTAGGAACATATTGGGAATATAAGCAGGTTTCAGTATAGGGATCAGCAGAATTAAGATTAAGTAGATACACATCTCTTTCTCTTTTTGCTATTAATACAGGCTTACCCTTAGCATTATATATAGTTCCTGCTTTCTTCCTAAAAGTAACAATATTGTCTTCATCACACAACTGGCTGATACTTATCAGATTGTGTTTAAGACCCTTGACATATGCAACCTTCTGGAAAGTCACCTTGCCAGCATGCATCTTCCCATATCCTTTTGTTCTTCCATGGGAGTTGTCACCAAATGTTACTTTAGGACCTTCATCTTCTTGGAAATCACTAAGAAGTCATTTCCACCCAGTCATGTGCCTTGAACATCCACTATCCAAGTACCATTTACTTGAACCCTGCACATGATAAGAGAAATTAACACATTAGTTTTGTTTGGGAACCCACTTCATAGTAGGTTTGGATGATGAGCACTTAGCATCTTCATCTTGTGGAACAGACTGGTTATCTTATACAGGTATTGAATCCTGTGTAGGCAGATCAGCCTGTTCCTTTTCAGGCCTTGAGATTTCAATTTCACAGTCCTTGGCCTCATGTCCTCTACTTCTTCACTTGTAGCATCTCCGCCTTCCAATGATTATAGTAGGTAGAGTGTTTAATAATCCTTGTGAGAACTTGCTCTCAATCTTAGGATTATATGTTGTGGATAACTTTTCAACTTTCTTTGCAAGTTGATTCACTTGATGTTCACTGACTTTGGACTTACCTTTGTCAGATCTTGGTTTGTTATCCTTTTGATTAGAAGCTTAACCAACAAACTTCTTTTCGATGACTTTGGACTTACCATCGTCATGTTTTCTGGACATACCAGTTTCAACAGATTTGGACTTACCACTGTTGATCTCCTTAGCATAGTAAGTCTGTGCTGGATTAAGCCCTTCTTTGACCGAAGTTCTTTGAATAGGCTGAGTGACTAATCTGTCCAACACAGACTTACTATGCTGTTTAGATGTTGAACACTCATTTCCATGATCTTTTGCCTTTACAAACATATTGTAATTAAGGTTTTGACCATGTTTCTTCTTTGAGGCTGACTTTTGACACTCAATCAGTTGTCTATCTTCCTCAGAGTCTATACTTGCTATCTCATCATCATCAGCTACATAAGCTGCGGATTGATAGTTACCTCTAAGTACAGCTTGTACCTGTTTAGGAATTTGTTCGTTGATGCACTTTTCAGCAAGCCTTGATGACTTACACCATGATTCAGTGACCTTTTGAAGTTGGTCAGCTTTATCTTTGGCTTCCTGAAGTTCTTCACTTAGAAGTTTATTTATGTGTCTTTGACATTCAAGATCACATTGTGCCTTCTTACCAACATTAATGAGAGATTGATTCTCCTTAATCTCATCTTTCAGTTTAGCTATCTCAGCTTTGAGGTCTTTTTGAGACCTAAGCCTGATCTTGAAATCATTTAACAGATAGTCGAAAGCAAGACCTTTTTCTTCATCGGTGTAAGAGTTGAAATTACTAACCTTGTACATAGAGGAAGGATCCCAGTCACCAAGTTTGTTGTTTTCCTCAGCTTCCTTCATGTCAGCTTCAAAAGTTGATTCAGACAAACCGTAATCAACCTCATCTATTTCAAACTCTTCATCTTCTTGAGCCATCAGACACTTGTCATCATCATCTTGAAGGGTTTTGAACCTGACCAAACCACCATATGACACAAACTGGTCAAGCCTGGGTTTGATTCCACTGGTTCAATCCTAAAAGCGGAACTGGATTGAACACAACCCTCTAAACCCCAAAACGGTTAGGATCTTTAAAACTTACATTGATCAACATAGTTTCTTGCAAAACAATCCATATAGAAGGGTTACAAGATTATACCTGAACAAAACCTTAGGATTGCTAAAGATAGTCCACCACTACTGCACCTCACTGGAACTGGCTGCTAGACCGCTCCTGGATCACCCGAGCCTACAATACTCGAAACCGAGAATGTGTGTGTGTGTATCCTTTGCGTCGACCACCAAATCACAAACACCCTTTGGTGTTTTCTCTTGTGATCGTCGAAGAGAGAGATCCAAGAGAGAGAGGGAAGCGATCGGCTAGAGTGAGAGAGAGAGAGAGCCGAGATCGAGAGATGAGAGTGTGTTGGTAGCTAGGGTTAATCCGTTATGTCTCATGTATCTAATCCTGAAGGCTTAAGGATCTTATATAAGGATTAAGTTGGACCTAAGCCCGTTTAATTAAAACCCACTGGTTTTAACTAAACTTTCAACTCTTCTCATATTCACCCCTTGGACTTTACTAGTTAATTAATTAACTATTAATTAATTGTCCGTTAAATATTAAAACTTAATATTTAATTCTCTTTAAATAATAAATAACTATTTATTATTTATTCCTTTCTAATAATTAATACAAACTGATTAATTATTTATTTCTCTCTTCCTGATAATTAATCCAACTGATTAATTATCCTTAATAATTAATCTAACTGATTAATTATTTCCTCTTACTCTTTAATAATTAATCTAACTGATTAATTATTTCCACACAGATTAAAAGTGAAATCCAACTGTTCCGAATTGGGTGTGCAGCGGTGTGACCCTTTAGTCTCTTATAACATTGGATACAATGTGCCCATTAATTATCTCTGCACATAATCTAACAGACTCCCACTTGTCCAAGATAAGTAATAGTTACTGTACATTGTTAGCCTAAGGAGGTCCCTAGCCAGACACTTAGGATAACCAGGTTATCAGAACTCTTATACCCCAAAGTAACTTGTGATAAAACTTCATAAGCAAACTGCTTAGAAGTAACCTGTTATAAACTAACTGTTTATAAACTAAACTATCATAAACTCCTTGTTCATGAATGGGTACGTTCTATATAGGTTTGTCCCTTGCAGCGCGATATTTCAATTTTGAGCATGAGCATGGAGTGTCAACTCAGAGACTCAAGAATTATGTTCATGACATACTTGATTTCAAAACTGCGTGATAAACGACAAAGAACAGATCAGTTTGTTTGGGCACGGCCATACACTTACCAGTTTGTCTTATCAGTCAAGGGGCCCGGAAATATCTCTCCTAAAAAGGAGGTGCAATTACCATCTTGCATATTTGCATTTGGCAACACGGCTCCCACTGAATCTAGACACGCCCCTTATGACCACCCTGTTACGGCGTGGTGTTAGAACGCGCTAAGAAGACAACAGTTACCGCATCCCAAACCAAATACCTCAGGCTTGAGGATAACCTATGTGATAAATACTTTTGACACGAATCCACGAAGTATTTTTCAAGGTGGGTCAATCCAATATTCGTAACCCTAACGAATATCCGTAAATTTGGGTCCGCAAAAACCATTCACAGCTATATTCGATATACTTTCTAATCTACCCCAAAATTACGATGACTTTATATCCCTATCATAGTTCCCACCACGATAAGTAGTCACGGATAATGTTTTTGAATAAACCTAGTTTATTCCTGGATGAACCAAAACATACAAAATTGTGAAGAACAATGAAACTAATTTCTACACCCTTCCATATTCCTCCCTGGAATAAAGATGTATAATTTCTACCATGTCACTGACTCGATTCACGGTGTTTATCTGAAATTACTTATTATTTTTACATTGTAACTTATCACGGATTACAAAGAAAATAATATGGTTATGAACCCTAAAACACAAGACTAGTACTTTGGAGTACTCTTTCTTGGTTTAGCTAGAAATCGTTCTTGCAACCTAAGAACACTTCTAGGCTTACTTATTTTATAAAATTCCTTAAACTTGGAGAACTGGAAATAACTCCTTGTTTCTGATTTATAAAATAACCTCCTTGTAATTAAAACTTTAATTACATTTGTAGACGTATTAAATCTTACTAGATTTATATCCTTTTGAAATGATAAAACCTCTTACACCTACTTGTAAGAAACTTGAAACTAGATTCCCAGTGTATACCAACACTTATCTAATTTCATTACTAAGAATGTTAAAGAACATCATATTTTATCATTTCTAACGTTAACCAACCAATAACATTGTTAAGCTGACTCGCTGAACATTTTAGAATGTATATAATTTTAAGTCATAGCACTCAAAAAAACTTGCAATGATATCTTTATCGAGTACCTCTCAATAAATCATGCATCCCTCGGATTAGTTCTTTCTCAAGAACTTACTGTTTTAGATAGCTTCTAAAAACATCCGATAATTATATATTCTAAAAGTTCGATCTTGTATTTATCATACTGGTTAAAAATAACCTTTTATCAACTCTGATAAATACACTAGTCAGGTGCTCCCACTATCTTCTATGAAAAAGTGCTTTCTTTAAAACATCCTTTTTAGGTCTTGACTACCATGCCTAAAACTTGTGTTCCAAACACATGTTTTAAATAACTTAATTTTTGTAAGAAATTTGTTTTATGAAACCATGAACTTGGATCTCCCATATATCCATCTTTCCAATTACGGAAAGTGGTTTCATTAAACTTACCATGATCACAAGTATGAAATACTCATGATGGTATTTTAAATTTCTTTTCTTAAAAACATTTAGTATAAAATTCCCTTGACTATAATAACTATTATAATCACTTTTATACCTACTTAAATGTTTTATCAAAAACTACTTTATCCAGAAATAATGACTATTATTTCCATATGTTCAAGACTTTGAACATTCACTTTTCATAAAACTTTAAATACTTGTTGAATTAGAAAAACTATCTAATCTTATAAACAAAACTTTTTTATACAAGTATTTATATAGTAGAGCCGGCATTTATGTAACTACAACAAACCACAGCATAAGATTATTATGAATCACTAATCAAGTCAAAGCTTAGACTTATTAGCACTCTTTTAGTCACAACTGGACTAATCATGATTCATATAAGAACACGTGCACAGATATATAACTAAAATAATTAAATTTCCATAAACTCAAAAAGTATCCATAAACCAATAATGTAAAAATTGTTCAAAACTTAAAGAGTTTAATAAACTAGGAAATATAATAATTAATAATATCCGCATGCTGCACGTGGAATCTTCTCATGCTGGGCCACATCACTTTCCATCTCCTCCTGCAATAAACGATTGCAAGATATTAGAATACTCGTAGAACTTTACAAGTAGGAAAGTGACAAAGAAGCTAATCACGCAGTACCTGAGGAGCCAGACTTGCCTCCTGCCTCGTGACCTTTCGGACAATCTCGTTTCCAATGTCCCGCGTCGCCGCACCTGAAGCACCGATTCTCGGTCCTTGCCTTGTTTGTCTTTGGCTTTTTACCCTTGTTGTCGTTACTAGCTCTGGGTGCATTCTGGCTGGGCTGGGCCTTGCCCTTTCCCTTTCCGTTGCGCCCCTTCCTCTTCTTACGTCCACCATGTCCCACCATAAGAATGTCCTTAGACTTGGTCCCGATACTCTGCTCAGCAGTCTTGAGCATTGAGTGCAACTCAGCCATGGATTTCTCCATGTTGTTCATGTTGTAGTTGACTATGAAAGGCTTATAGTCATCTGACAACGAGTTGAGTATTGTGTCCGTTGCTAGCTGCAGCGGTACTGGGTGCCCAAGTCTCTCTAGGTGGTCCATGTAACCTTTCATTTTCATGACATGGTCACTGACCGAGGTCCCCTTGGCCATCTTGCACGAGTTAAATGCCCTAGTGGCATCATAACGCTCTGTGCGGGCTTGCTCCTGGAACATGGCCCTCAGCTGGCGGATCATGTCATAAGCAGGAGTCTCCATCATGCTCGACTGTAACTCTGGACTCATAGTCGCGAGCATGAGGCAGCTGACATCTAGGGCGTCATTGGAGCGCTTCTGAAAATCCTCCCTGACCTCTGCCCTGGCATTGTTGGCAGGGGGATTTCCCAGAGGTTGTTCTAGGACATACCACTTTCTCTCGTGCCTCAGCACGATCCAGAGATTTCTCTCCTAAGTGAGAAACTTGGACCCGGTGAGCTTATCCTTCTCAAGGATAGAGCGGAGTGAGAGGTTATTAGTACTAGTAACGTTGGTTGCCATCTACAAATTAAAACCCGGTTTAATTAGCAATTGCAAATAAACTTTCTAATCATATATCATCAAACCCGTAAATAATATATTAGACCTAGGACCCATATTTCACATACTTGACGCAAGGTTTGGGCACTTCCCGCCAAGTCATGTTATTTCTGGTAGGTAACACCCTGTACCAATCATACCTAGCTGATACGACTCCTAGAACCTCGTAGAGCACTTAGACCCAGTCTAGTATGTTTAACTCTACTCTAGTGCTTTTTGGGCCGGGACTCCCGATTATCACCAAAATAGATCGCACCACCTAAGACAGCATGAATTCTGGCCGGGACTCACGATTATCGCAGAATCTTTCATGCCCCTTCCCGCAATGGTTTGAACCCGGATGCCCAAGGTTTGGGCACTTCCGACACCCGAGTACCGTTTAACAGTTAGGGTGTACCATTAGGTGGGTAGCACACTGATCTAAGATTTTTCTTAGGTTTTATAATTAAGTTAAAAAACTTAATTTTTTCCAGTTTTTGAAAAACCATTTTAAAACTAACTGTTTAAAAATACGATTTATATGTGTACCTAAACTAGGTGCACAAAACGGCCTTTATAAGTTCCAAACTTATAACCTTGACAAAACTTTTAATTTTATAAAAATTTAATTAATACGACTACCAGACTGAAGTCATATTCTAGTTTGTCATAAAGCGTGGTTTTTCACTTGTTTAATAACAATCTGTCATTAAACCCCTTTTTATTTACCATCACACGCATGTATATATATATATATATATATATATATATATACCATTCATATATATGAAAAGCAGTAAATAAATCACAACCACGCAGATAATAATAAGCAGATAAAACCTATAGTTTTGCCAACTAATCCTAAGGTCAAACCTAAGGACAAAATGACTTCGATTCGCCTTTCTTGATGTGTTGCTCCCACTGGCCTTGACACCTCCCCGACGTATCCGTGCTTCGCATGAGAACACCATTTTCTTCATCACCTTCTTCGAGTCCAACTTGGTTGTGGGATTAAACAACTACTAATCTATTACAAATACAATATTGAATGGGGTTGTAAATGACACGCAGGCCTCCCCGAACCAGTACAATATTACAATTAAGAAACGGATTGTAATTGGCACACAGGCCTTCCCAAAACCAAAATAAAGAAGAAAAGAAAAAACGAGTCCTAAGTCGGCAAAACTATAGCTATCACAACCACACAATTATATATAAGCACTATATATATAAAAGTCAACCACGCAGTTATAATATATAAACAATAAACTGTGTTGTTAAGCACGCAGCCTAATTTGTTTAAATATTCTCATTTACCCTTTTGATTAATACCTATTAACCAAAAAAATGAGAATTATGATCTTCTAGTTTAATTTGACCAAAATAGTTTTTCAACAAAAACTTAAAACTTGATCTCATTCAAAACTTGAATGAAATCCTCACGTCGAGTTTTATTACTAGTTTTCCAAAAACTTAAAACCGACAACCTTGGTCAATTAAATACTATCTTATTTGTTTCTCCATAATATTATATAAACTTTTATCCTTTTAGACTTTATTCAGAAATGACTTAAACTAGTCATAATAAATAATTATCTAAAATATATATTTTAACTAAGCTAGTTAAAATATATAATACTATTTTATATAACATTTTATTAATTTTAAAAACTTAAAATTAATAATTCCTTTTGTGTTAATCCGGAAAAACCATTTGGGTTTACATCTCCCGTCAACCCGGGAGACCCATTGGGCCAAGACTCTCTTGAGCCGAGAACCCATTGGACCGAAATCCTTCCTTGGGCCGAGAACCCATCGTGGGCCGAGAACCCACCTTGGGCCGAAACCCCTTGGGTCGAGAACCCCTTGGGTCGAAGTCACTTGGGCCGAAGCCCATTCAGACCCTTAGCGCCGCTAACCAGCATCGCGAGGCCCATCTGGCCCTCGCGCCGCTAACGGTCACGCCCAAACAGGTGTTTTTCTCGATTCGTGTTTTTCCGATTAATACAACATTCTAAATCCCTTTTAACCTATTAAAACTAACTATTTTAATATACTGATTAAAACTGGATTTAATTCAAAAACCAAAAATTATTAATTATTAATATTAACAAAACTTGTTTTATTAATAACTAATTACCCTAAAACTTGATTTCAACCTTTTTAAACAAAAGTTCTATACTTGTTAAAATCTAGTTTTAGATAAAAGGTTTATCCTTTTTAACCGTTTAAACGCAATCCTGGTTTAAACCTAACTGGTTAAAATCAAACCTTTCACTATTTGGATAAAAACAGAAAACTTGTTTTTGTCCCTTATGGTTTTCGAAAACTTGTGGAGAAAGAAACAAGATGAAGTAGATCATTTAACCATTAAACAAAAAACAACAATGGATTAACTAGGTTTAATTAATTAAAAAACAAACTGTTTAATTTATCTTAATCCTAAACTTGTTCTTATCCAAAAACAACAATCCTTTTTAACCGTTTAAACTAACTGTTTAAACTTTCTGATTAATAGGATTAAACTGAATAACAAAAACAAACTATTGTGTTGCCCTTGGTGATTTTAGAAATAGGCTAGAGCAAGTAGAAGATCAAGAATCAAACCTTAACCCAAAAACAGATAAAACTAGAAACTATGGATCATAGAGCCGAGACTCTGATACCACTGAAGGGTTTTGAACCTGACCAAACCACCATATGACACAAACTGGTCAAGCCTGGGTTTGATTCCACTGGTTCAATCCTAAAAGTGGAACTGGATTGAACACAACCCTCTAAACCCCAAAAGGGTTAGGATCTTTAAAACTTACATTGATCAACATAGTTTCTTGCAAAACAATCCATATAGAAGGGTTACAAGATTATACCTGAACAAAACCTTAGGATTGCTAAAGATAGTCCACCACTACTGCACCTCACTGGAACTGGCTGCTAGACCGCTCCTGGATCACCCGAGCCTACAATTCTCGAAACCGAGAATGTGTGTGTGTATCCTTTGCGTCGACCACCAAATCACAAACACCCTTTGGTGTTTTCTCTTGTGATCGTGGAAGAGAGAGATCCAAGAGAGAGAGGGAAGCGATCGGCGAGAGTGAGAGAGAGAGAGAGAGCCGAGATCGAGAGATGAGAGTGTGTTGGTGGCTAGGGTTAATCCGTTATGTCTCATGTATCTAATCCTTAAGGCTTAAGGATCTTATATAAGGATTAAGTTGGACCTAAGCCCGTTTAATTAAAAGCCCACTAGTTTTAATTAAACTTTCAACTCTTCTCATATTCACCCCTTTGACTTTACTAGTTAATTAATTAACTATTAATTAACTGTCCGTTAAATATTAAAACTTAATATTTAATTCTCTTTAAATAATAAATAACTAATTATTATCTATTCCTTTCTAATAATTAATACAAACTGATTAATTATTTATTTCTCTCTTCTTGATAATTAATCCAACTGATTAATTATCCTTAATAATTAATCTAACTGATTAATTATTTCCTCTTACTCTTTAATAATTAATCTAACTGATTAATTATTTCCACACAGATTAAAAGTGAAATCCAACTGTTCCGAATTGGGTGTGCAGCGGTGTGACCCTTTAGTCTCTTATAACATTGGATACAATGTGCCCATTAATTATCTCTGCACATAATCTAACACATCTGAGGTAGATGATTCGGTATCCCAGGTTTCAGCATAGAGTCCCTTTACATTGGACTTGTCTTCAGACTTTTCTTTCTTTAGCTGAGTATATTTCTTCTTGTACTTATTAGCTCTATAAGCATTCTTATCAGCTACTGAAGCTGATTCATCCTTCTTTGATCTGCACTCAGCAGCCATGTGTGCCTTCCTCTGACAGTTAAAGCACACAGCTTTCTTGGGATCAAAAGAACTCTTTCCTTTGCCCCTGTCAAATCTTCCTCTTCCCCTTTGAGCTCTGCTCAAACGTCTGGCTAGCATGGCCATTTGCTCAGTGATAGTCTGAACATCATCAGCATCACTTGAGTCTGAGTCTGAGTGGTCAGCTTGAGAGTCCGACTCAGTCTCAGATTCAACAACCAAGGCTTTTAAACCTTTCTTCTTTTTCTGTGCAACTAATGCAACATTAGTTTTATCAAAAGAATCCTTCAGTTGTTATTGAGAAGGTCTCTTGTGCTCTGTGATCTGTCCATGATTGAGCAAGAACCTATTGATTGACTGTAGGTTGCACATGTGTAATGTTCCTCCAGCCCTAAATGTTGTAGTTACTTCATTAAACTTTTTAGGTCAGCTTCATTCTTTTTAATGCCTACACCTAGCAGGTCATTAATCAAGCAGTGAAACCTGGTAAACACATCAGCCAAGGTTTCATTCTTCTTAGAGAAGAAGTTTTCATAGGATCTGTTCAGATGATTCTTCTTCTGCTGCATGACCAGATATGCGCCCTCATATGTAATACTCAGTGTATCCCATATCTCTTTTGTAGATTGACACCCAGTCACATTGTGCAAGATCTCATTGGTCAAGGCATTAGCCAGAACACTCTTTGCCTTGTCATCCGAAGCATACAGTTTCCAATCTTCATCAGTCCAGGATGCAAGAGGCTTCTTTACTTCCTTTTCAGTTTTGTCATTAGACGTATCACTGACAACAGCAAGAATCTTGGGGATGATTGGTCCTTTAGTAATGACATCGTACATACGATTGTCAATAGACTTGAGGAAAAGCATGGCTCTGAATTTCCACATAGGATAGTCAGATCCATCGAATATGGGACAACCCTTAGAAGACATCTGAGGAAAGTTTGATGAATTGTTGCTTGTCGACATTTTATACTTTCTCAGAATCTTGAACTTTCAACTTGTGAAATCATTCAACATGCTCTGATACCAGTTGTTGGTCCCTTGGTGAGAGTATCAACAAGCAAGTAATGTGTAGAAGGGGGTTGAATATACTTTCTGCGGCAAATTGAACAAATCAATAAAAAGTGTTAACACACATCAAACCACAAACAATCGAATGCTTTGCTTTTCATTAAGAAGAAGATGATTACTCAAACAATCAAGTAAGCAACACTTGATATGTAAACACCTAATGTAAATCAAATCTCTCAATCTCTCAAACTTTGCTATCTATAATCAACTTATGATTATAGATACAGGACGACTCTCTAAACAGGATTTAATCACAGATTGGATACATACCAACTTAACAACTAATGTGAAGATTCGAACACACGAACTAATTGGAAATCTGTGCGTTGCTTGATCACGTTGAACTGACAAACAGTGAATCAAGACTCGTAACACATACGATCAATGTTGAGGTGAGACTTGATTTTGGCTCTGTAACTCGTTGAATGTAGTCGTTGTCGTACCTCTAAACTTATCAGAAGATAAGTATTTATAATCCTGTTCCTACGGATCCTAAAAAACTAGAACTTATCCTAATCTGCTAACAAACTAACGGATAACCCGGAATCTTGAATCTTCTTATCTTGAGTCTTCAATCTTCAATGTTGATTCTGGAATCTTCTTATCCTTGCCGTAGATATATAGAGAGATAAAATGAATTTAAAACATATTTAAATTCTCTTAAACTGACTTCTTTAGTCGGTCTGAGTTACTCAGCTTGAAACTCATCAAGTTGGGTTATTCGAGAACAAACCCGAAAAATAACATGTACTAACACGTATAATGATTAACTCATCATTGAAAGTCATAAGAGTTAGCTAGAACTTATTTAGCAACTCTGTTGAGCTGACTCAGTCTATACGCTGAGTCATTCAGCTCGAAACACATCAAGCTGAATACTCAACCTATATCTTAGGTGACATACACAGCTTATCAAACACATTGATAATCTTTCTAAGATATAGTTTAAGCTGATCGAACATACGCTCAGCTTATATTTAGCTTATGCTCAGTCTGAAACAGTATAAGTGCTCAGTCTGATCAAGCATCATAATTTTGTTTAAGTTATATTTAGAACACATCTTACAAACTTAACTTTGTCTCATCAAATTTCAACTGATGAGATCATTTGACCAACACTACTTGTAACACCGGTTTTCACGAGCTTAAAATTAGGGAAAATTTAAGCTTTTTAATCAAAACGCATAGCGGAAGCAAACGTCATTTACAAAATATTATAAGTGTTAATTGACTCGGAAGTTATAATATACCAAAAGAATACGCCAAGTTCAATCAATCTGGTGTTACCAACTAAACCAACAACCTATCGACCATCGGATCTGTTAGAATTGTATTATTGTAATAGAATAGGAGTTCAACAATAGTTGAGGGTGGTTATTGTAAATATATCTTATAGGTATATAACCCTTGTGCTAGACAAGGAAATGTAAGGATTGCCTCACAATGTAAGGCTTAACTATGTGTTTTGTAAGGTGTAAAGAGATTCTCTCTCAACCTATCATAGTTATATATTGCAATCCTTCATTCTACCGCTTGTTTATCACCAACAAGTGGTATCAGAGCCAAAGGAGTGAAAATCTATCGCTGTTATCATCAACAAATCAAAGTTTGAAGATCAAAGGGGTTGTTCATTGAAGAAAAAGGGCTGATCATACGGGTTTTCAACTCAAGATGCTATTTATGATCTGAAAATAGGGGTTATTGTTGGAGAATCGAGCAACATCTGCTGTTCTTTGATCGAAAAAGGTAAACTCAACTGTTCTATACACGAAAAAGCAGAAAAAATCGAAGTTTTCTCGGGTATATTGTTCATGCCTTGAATTTATTGTTTCATCTTCAAAGGCATCATTTTTACGTGGGTTTGGTTCGGATTTTAAAAGAGAAATGGTTGAAAATGTTACTTGAATCAACCACAAGAAAATCGATTTTAATCTGCTCGAGTTTTAAGATATCTGAAATTTTGTCAAGAACAGTTGGAAAATTGAAGAACACTTCAGATCTAGGATTTTGATTTCAAAAAGGATAAAAACACCAAAAATTTGGTGTTTGTATGTGAAATCAAGTGCCCGTATGGGTGTTTGAGTTTGAGTGTGGAACTTGCACAAGTCAAGATCACATTAGGTACAAGTGGGTAGACACTATTCAGAGTAAGGTCAATAGATCTGAAAGTGACATCTCAGATCCTATCAGCCGCATCCATGAGCTATCAGCCGCACTTTAGGGCAATCGCATGCGAATCGAATCACGCTATCAGCCGCACTCTAGGGCTATCGCATGCGATCGAGTTGAATTTGGCCATGTATAGGTTCTATCAGCCGCACTGAATTCCAATCGCATGCTATTTACCAATCGCATGCGATTCAACCTGATAACCATTCTCACGCGATTCAACCAGATACAATCGCATGCAATAAACCAATCGCATGCGATTCGAATCATACCCAATCGCATGCGATTCGATTCATATCCAATCGCACAGATCCTATCGCGTGGATCCAATCGCATGCGATCCAAACAGGTTTCTCAGAGTTGCATTTTTTACTCAAAATTTCAAAATTTTCATTCGAAATCGCATGCGATCCAAACAGCTCGACCCCAGCCAGGGGCTCTGCCCCTTGGACCCCGTCAGGGGTTGCCACCCCTTGTACCCCGCTATCAGGGGCGCTGCCCCCGAACCCCCGTCGTCGTTCTGACTGATTTATGTTGCCACCTTGATTTCTAAGTCAAGTGTTTGAATTTTTTGACTAAGTCAGGAGTTCTCAAAGTTTCAGTTATCATTCTGATGTTTCTAGATTTGGGTTAGCTTTGGGTCATTACTACCATGTACTTAATTCCTAATACCCTATGTCTAGTCATCCTGCCCTTTCCTAAATGATTTTTGGTTCTTCTTTCTTATTGTCATCAATATCTGGTCTCAAAATCAGATTTTGGCCATCCATTCCTTGTTTATTTAGAATCTTGGTAGTCTTTTATCAGTCAGTTCTGAATTCTCGTTTGTTATTTTTATCTTTCAGAATTCATGTATCGTTACTTGATTGTCTTAACCAACATCCGTTTACTTCATGTTTTCAAAGAGTTTGATAGTTTTTTGTGTGCTTTCGAATAAGGTTGTATCCGACTCCCTATTCACGATATGTTTTCAAAGTCACCTTTTCTATAGTAATACAGATTGAAAAGGTTTGAATATGATTTTAGCTCCCTGTGTTCCTTAACGCTTATTTCTTACTATAGAATCCTTATCCGTCCCAAGTTCGTTTGCATGCACTTGTCTTTCTTCTCTTTGTCACTTGTTGTGATCCGGACTAGGTTGATACTCTTGTACGAGACTTCTCAGATTTTCGATTTGGTTGATGTATTCACTTATGATCTACATTCACTCCTCAACGATCCATTTTGGCTCACAAGTGGTAGAAGTTAATAGACTGATATTTCTCAACTGAAACATTTTTCATGATGACCAGTAAAGACTTTGGACATCATGAGGGGGAGATATAAAGATTTATTCAGTTGGTTACTACTTGAGACATATTTTACCCGGTATTCAGTCTAGGGGAGAAGTACTCAGATGAAAAAGCAAGTCATATTCTCGCCCCAAATTTTGTCAAGGATCAAGAGCAACATTGTAGGGGGAGGGTTTCCCCGTTCGTGATTCTAGGGGGAGTAAGCAACATATTCTCTCCTGTTGATGAATCCTTATATGCTTCCGCTAATGCTATCAATGCTCAAAGATCCGTATGCTGAAAACCTCTATATGCTAAACTACTAATATAACCGAAGGCGATCAATGCCTTAGGTTACCGGAGCGATTCAAGACAATAAGCACACGATCCTCAAGAAGCTCAAGAGATCAAGACTTCTATTCATTTTATTTTGCAACTTCTATTCCATTCCAAAGGGGGAGATTGTTAGAACTGTATTATTGTAATAGAATAGGAGTTCAACAATAGTTGATGATGCTTATTTACAATATATCTTATAGGTATATAACCCTTGTGCTAGACAAGGAAATGTAAGGATTGCCTCACAATGTAAGGCTTAACTATGTGTTTTGTAAGGTGTAAAGAGATTCTCTCTCAACCTATCATAGTTATATATTGCAATCCTTCATTCTATCGCTTGTTTATCACCAACAGGATCATAATATATACAACGACAAGTGTTCCCCAAAAGATATTTACAAAAACTACCATCGAGTTCCCGCCTCACATAGTCCAATTACTTCGCACCTGCAAAAATGGGAAATCAGGCAATATTAGCTACAACTAGCTAGTGAGCATAGATTTGCACATAAGTATCAACAAGTAGGTCATTCCAACACGTGACAACATATAAGGCTATCCTATCACATATCTTCGTGCCAACGAGTCAGTAGGAATCATATCTCGCACGGTGGGAAGCCCCGCTCAACGACTTAAACTGAGGGCCATCAGCTACAACCATCCGCAATGGTGGGGGAGCGAAGATCAGTCCACCAAACGCGTTACGAAGCTCGAAGCTCATCAACACGGATCTCAACAGAAGCTAAGATCCCAACTCATGTTAAGGAGCGGCGGTTTGCAAGACCACCCCGGTGTGCTGCACACCGAGTACCGTTGATCCCCAATAGTCTGTTCAAGGGATTCAGCCTTCGGGAAGAAAGCTGACCTTAACCATGCCATCAACAGTCCGGACCAAGACAATAAGCAACAACGACCCGTAGCGGGTCCAACAATAGGCATGCGATTCATAAACAACGAGTAAAGCAACTTAGCATGGCAACAGTATATGGCAACATGCATAGCATACCTCATGTACGCACGTATGCGACATCGACAACATATTTCAACAAACAACAGACAACGCTACTTACTGAGACTCATGGGAAAACCAGTACTCACCTTGATGTCATAGAAGACAGATATAGTGTTTGGGGTCCCCAGAGTCCTCCAAATCACCTAACACAAGCACTTGTAGGTTCAGTCAACGTCTAAAAGTACTACCATTGCTTCTATGCAAACGTACAACGAACAACAAGCAACAAGTAACCTAAAACAGCTCCTACGGCCGCAGGATATAACTCCTACGCCCGCAGGGCACCTACAGAACACCTTCTATGGCTGCAGGAATGTATCCTACGCCCACAAGGGTTCCTCCCCAAGAAACCATACCCTACGGCCGTAGAGACCATACCCTACGCCCGCAGGAGTGATTCTTTTGGTGCCAACGGTCGTAGGTTATGTACCCACTCCCGTAGGCTTTGTTCCTTCACTCGTAGGTGGTAAACCTCATAAAATACATAAAATACCCTCCTACGGCCGCAAAAACCTTTTCCTACGGCCACAGAAGACTTAATTTCAATAATTCTCAAAAACACCTCCCTACGGCCGCAGGAACATTTTACTACGGCTGCAGGAACTAAGAGGCCCCTACGGCCGCTGGAACATTCCCCTACGGCCGTAGGAAGGTCCTGCACTACAAACTTCGTCCTGTTCAACCATCAGACCTGCAACTCGACGTTTTTGACTCTTTAACCAACTAAAATTCATTTTCAACTGTTCCTACATGTTCAATAACACTTCTACAACATTACCTACATGTTTCTTAACTTATACAACAATTATTGATCAATTTAACCCTTCAATTGGGTGTTTTCTCTCAAGAACACAAAACCAAGTTTCTATGTAGAAATACTTACAAAGACAACAAGAAGGTGGTACAAGATCAATCAATCCAACATCTAGAACTCCAAATCAGATTGTTTCTCCTTGATTCCTCTTTCAATTGATCAAGAGTTTGTGTGTGTGTTGGTACGCAAGTATGTATGTTGTATAATATGTTTGTGTGTGCTTGTACAAAGCAGGGGATAAGGGCAAGGCCATAGGCCGGCTTAAATGGATTTAATACCTCACTTGGGTATTTTGTTCTCCTATTCAACTTGCAAAGCAACTTAGGTTTATCCGTTTCAACTAGCGGAGATTTTTTCGAAATCATTATTTGAAACCGTTTAATTATTAATCAACTTTATTTATTTCCAACATTTTACCAACATTAGCCACATAACCACATGTACCAACAATTAACAACAATTAATCAACAAAACAACTTTAAAAACTTGGTTAATGTCAACGGTACAACTAGACCAACACAATGTACAACAAGTTACTACTAGACCCTACTTTAGGGTGTTACAATTTTTCATTTGAATCATGTTGGATTTACATTTTGCATTTTAATAATTTTTGCATTTTGGAAACATCTAGATGACTTATATGTTTATATTTTGCGTTTTTCGTTTTTTGCATTCTGCATTTACGTTCTACGGATTTTGCATTTTTTGGTTTGAATGTGTAATTTTGAATTTTGGTCTGCATTTTTCATTGAATTAGTTTTGTGTCTGCATTTTGCATTTCATAATTTTGCATTTTGGAAGCATATGGATGACCTGCATGATGATATTCTGCATTTTAACGATTTTTTGCATTTTGCATTTAAATGAACACAACTCAAAATGAAAAATTTGTATTAAAAAATAAAAAATTTCAGAAATATATCAAGCTTAGTCTTGTTTGAAAGAGAACGAAAAATTGAATCTAATGATATATTTTTTTTGTTAAAATTGTTAAAAACGAACGTATTATGATCATTTAAAGTAAGTGCGTTTTTTTTAAAATGTTTGGGGTCGCTGGAGGAATGCAGTGAGGCGAGCTGATTTTTTTAAAATTTTTTTTTTGCCCCTAAACAATGTGTCACATATCATCACCAGAAGGGTTATTTAGTTCTATGTTTAAAGAATATTATTTATATAACCTTACACTAAACAAAATTCATCAATCATTAATTAAATTATAATAACAATTACACTTCTCTAAAAATTAAAAACCAGCGCTGTCGTTTTTTTGTGGGTTAAAGTCACTGAACACAAAGAGGCTTTCCCCAATGTTCTGATATGGCACATTAATTTTTTTTTACACATATGGTCATTTAACTTGTAAGAAACCTGTTATTATAGCAATTTTGGTGATTTTGACCTGCAATAGCAGGTCACCTTCTTCCCCAATTTCCTTCACTTCGAATACAAACTTTGAACCCAAAATTCTCCTTGTACACTTAACGAAAATCAATGATTCTTGACTCTATGGAAAGGTAATCGAGTTTTCTACCAGGTAGTACAAAAAAACGAATAAAAACAAATTTAAAATGTGTCAATTCATCGAAATACTACGGGGTGTGGAATTGGTATTTACCGACTTTAATTAGCAATAACTTGGCCTACACTTGATGGTTTTTCATGAATTTGTTGTCCATTGAAAGGTAAAAAGATTATCTACGACAATTTATAAAAAGAATGACGTAAAACGATCAAGAATCGAGCAAAAAAATAATCTTTTTTCTGCCCTGTTTTCGGGGGAAAAACCCCAAAAAAAACAAGAATTTGAGCTCGAAATTCTCTCTCAATACTCGACCCAAAAATCGCAAAAAACGGGCTGAAACCGACTTGGCAGGTTGCAGGTCGCGTTTTAGCCATATCGACACGGTTTTGGTAAGTTAAATGGCCGTATGTATAAAAAAATTTATTGTGACATATTAGAATATTAGGAAAATTCTGTTTTAACCCTTTTTTTGTGGTACCTAATTTTTTGCTACGCTTCGATTTTGAAGTAGTGGTATATATAAAGCGTTCATTTGGTATCAGTTACGGTTACAAGTCTGTATTCATTAAGCATTACACGTGCCTCTGCATTTCAACATCGGAGAATATGGCCGGCGTTTCCCTCATCACTCAATTTCCGTCCAATTCAATGCCGGTGAAGATGTCATACCCAAAATTAAGCTCGAGCTTCTCCACCTTTTTGGTCAATTCGGTGAGTTTTTCCGAGAAAAAGTCGTCAAAATCGAAGTTTCTTGTAGCGGGAGGAGTCCGAAAGAAATTCAATTTCACTTTGCGTGCTGTCACTGACGAGAATTGGGAACCGGAATCTAACGACTCTTCGTTGGCGGTGGCGGTGGAGGAGCCGGTTCAGCCGACGGAGATTGATCTGTTGAAGAAGCAGTTGGTTGATTCGTTTTATGGAACAAACCGTGGATTGAGTGCGACGAGTGAAACTAGGGCGGAGGTTGTGGAGTTGATCACGCAACTTGAGGCGAAGAATCCGACTCCGGCACCGACGGAGGCCCTGCCTCTTCTCAACGGCAAATGGATATTGGCGTAAGTCATGCTTGTCCTTCCTTAAAGTTTATAAAAGTGCAGTTATTGATATCTATATGTTTATCCAATGAGTTGTTACTTTACTAATTTTGATATTTCGTTTGACGAATTTTCATGCTGGAATTGCTTAGGTGAATTGCACTAACTTTGTAATAATCCAATTAGGTTTCATGGCATAAAAGCACCACAAATTGAAAGGAAATAAGTTATGATTAATTTGGATTATGAACTTTTTTTCCCACAAAACTTTTTAGCTATGTATAGTTTTCTAAAAGGTGCTATAAGCATGATATTGTTAGTCTCATGTTTGCAATGATTCCAATCTAATGATTAGTAACAAGTAGCTTTTAACCACAAATAGAAGATCAGAACTTTTACATGACTTTCATTTGAGACATTTAATGTTAATACAATCAAAACCAATCAGTTTAGAGAAAAGTTCCTTTGAACATCAAGTTGGTACACATAATTCTCGAACTTTCATCTTGTATAATAGAGATCACATGAAAACTAGAATGTTCTTACCATTAGAACTAGCATTTTGCACGCATCTAATCACCAAGATAGACAATGGTGGAAATATTTTTACTGGCGATGAAGTTGTAATACATCTTATGGAATGCTACTTGATTTTAGGTAAATCACTTTAAAAATTTATTATGGTGTTCTGTTTGGTATAGGCTAGTACCACTTTATTTGTATACTTAATGAAAGTTGGAAAATGAATGTTACGTGTAACAAACACAGAAACGGGACTTATATCTACTTACAACAGCTCTTGTGACTTTAAATGATCAAGAATTGTACAAAGTACTTGTACTTGTTTGTTCAATTCATGTGACGCTGTTATCTTATTTTTTTTTTTTTTTTTTTTTTGTGGCTGATTTTTTTCCCAGGCACTTAATGCTAAATTAGTAATAATAATGAGACGATAAAGAATTTCATTCAACTGAACTTATTAGCAACAGGGTTTCTAAAACTTAACAGAAGCAGAAATCTATGAAAATCATCCATCTTTTTTCTAACAGTGCTATGTCCATGTTGCTTCAGCTATACGTCCTTCCTAGGTTTGTACCCTTTGCTGTCAACGGGGTCTCTGCCGGTGGTTAAAGTGGAAGAGATATCACAGACCATCGATTCTGAAAATTTCACAGTCCAGAATTGTGTCGTCTTTTCTGTATTAGGATCTACAACAACAATCACTACAAATGCAAAGTTTGAAGTCAGAAGTCCTAAACGTGTGCAGGTACATTTTTTTCTTGTTCACTCTTTCTAGAGTGACAATATTGCTATTTGAAGTGAGTATAAAACTCGTTATATATGGTATAGATATTTGATAACGGCTAGGAAAAGCAATGTTTCAATGATTTACACCCGTAGACCGTAGTTTTTTACGCGTTTTTGAAGTGCTAGAAAGTAGAAACGGGTTTTGCGTGTAACTTTTATTATACCTTGTTAGATCCTCCTTTTACGATGTTTTACCTACGCCCAATTCTATCATGAATCGAAATGGGTGACATTAACCGACAAACTTTTTTTTTTTTATCAATTTATTATTCTTTAAAAAATTAAGAAATGTGTTATCTATTCTAGAAACTTATGATTACAATAACATTTTTTTAACATAGTGAATTGGGAAAAAGCGTTAGATATTCTTTTTTGGAGACTTTCAACCTTTGGCATGTTTCCTTAGAAGCATTCATTTTTCGGTTTACCTGTTTGAACTGGTCATAAATTAGTTCAAGTCGTCACTTTTAAGAGGTGGTTAATTACCGAAATCCTCAAAGCACAATGTTTAATCATTTGTAATTGTTTGAATACAGATTAAATTTGATGAAGGGATAATCGGGACACCGCAGCTGACAGACTCTATCGTGTTACCAGAAAATGTGGAAGTTTTAGGGCAAAAAATAGACTTCACTCCCTTTAAAGGTTTGATTACATCAGTACAAGATACTGCTTCCAATGTTGCAAAGACCATTTCAAACCAACCCCCCTTGAAGTTTCCCATATCCGAAAACTATGCTGAATCGTGGTTGTTAACCACTTACCTCGATCAAGAACTTAGGATCTCGAGGGGTGACGGAGGTAGTGTCTTTGTTCTCCTCAAAGAAGGGTCTCCTCTTCTTACACCTTGAAATCCAGGGAAGTACTATCCCGTTTTCGTATGTATGAATGTGTGGGTATGTAGGAAGCAATGGAAGATATATTTATCTTGGATATATTAGGATCCTATATGCATCTTTAAACTCTTATGTGCTTGTTTCTTATCCCACTAAAGAAATATGTTGAAATCCATAAATTTGAGAAGTGTTTGTATTATATCGTGTCAATTTGTTTAATTCTATATTTTAATGAGGAAAATATGTTCCAAGTTGGTCGTGTTCGAGTTAATTTGCATAAAGAGGATGAGTGTGAAACTATTTGTTCTCATGTTGTGTACGACTCTAAAAGTGAGCGGCCATCTGAGTAGGAGCGGTTATTTATAACAAAAAATGAATCTGATATAAAAATAAACGGGTTTAGGATAATAAGTATGATAAACAAGTCAAGTTTAGGTTAACCAGTATAATAATAAGGTTGTATTATGTGCATTTCACGGATTGACCCACAAACTCGATCTTTTATATAAATTTTAATTTTTTTTTCATATATTAGAGTTTATTTTGTAAAAAAATAAAACAAGAAAGCTCATGAGATTAAAATTATGATTTTTTGATGACTGGTGTCACTTTTAGGCTTGTTGACCAACCAACCTGTTATTGGCTCTCCAATTCTTTTACGAATTACGACTTGTAATCTTAAATGACTGTTGATGTGCCATCCGGACAGGAAAAGTCATCCGGAAAAACCACCCGGTCAATTGAAGCCATCCGGCTACGAGAGGTCACCCGGTCGAGAAAACCATCCGGCATGTAGAGGCCGCCCGGTCGAGAAAACCATCCGGCTTGGAAAGGCCGCCCGGTCAAAGATAGTCATCTGGATCTGGACGAGAGAATCAATCGGCAGCCACTTGACCAAGTGGTTCGAACCCAATGCAAATTGGACTTTGCTGTTCAAATACAAGTCATTAAAAATTATTATATGTTTGTTTTGGATATCACAATCGTATCTTGTTAAAGTGGGGACCATGCAATTTTCTATACACGTGTCATGGTACCATTCGATTAGACTATAACAGAATGAAGAAATAACGAACTAATGGGGACCACTAAATTCCCCATAAATATACTCATTCATCATCTTCTTGAGGTAAACCAGAATACCCTATACTCACTGTACTTTCTCTCTGAGAAATCTACCTTTTCTCCTACATTCCTCTGTTATTCTAGATGTCTTCATTGGCTGACTTAATCATCGGAGGGGTTTACCTCAGGGACTCCCCCTAGGCCCCGTTTGTAGTTTTTGCAGGAGCTAAATTCCATATAAGTACACTTTGGCTATCAATTGAGAGACTGGAGATGGAGCATTCAAGTTTGTGATGAAGAGAGGACATTCATTTTACAAACAAATGGCACACCCGGCGGGACCTCAATAGTCCTCAATTACTTTCTGGTATTGATCTTTTCTATTAACTCCATTAGTTCTCATTGATCTTTTTCCAAAATTTTTCTTACACACTTAAATTTAATACTCATGGGATCAACTGAGAACACTTCATCTAATTCTCTTGAAATTACTCCTACACATGTAGTCTGTCCTACCTCAGAAATTTCCACAATTACCCCTTATCCTCAAATGCTAATAACACTAGAGTTTGTTAATCAATATTATCATCTTCTTGAGCCACTGGTTAGGAACAGAATGAGATAACTTAACTTAGATCCAATAAGAACACAATTGGATATGGGTTTCCTCGATCCAACTCCTCCACTTACCTAGAGACCTACCTTAATCGCAACATGCTTCTTAACCTGTTTTGAGTGTTCCCCAAATTTCAAGTACGATCACCAACTCCTTAATCCACCCAGAAATTTCTATGTTCGGCACCAACTCTATAACCAACCCTGTCAAATTCCTTTAGTTGGTACTTGGTCACCACCCACTCAATTTCCATCAAGTGTGATTTCTCAAAGTACAACTATTGTAGTTTTTGGACCAAACCCTGTTACCCCTGCCCTTAGTGTTGGGATTTACAGGGTACAACAAGCACAGCGGAATAATAATAACATAAATTCCATCCCAAGATCACAACTGATCTAGTGGGGAAACAGAACAAATAATCACATTATAACAACTATAATATACATGTAAGTTCATAACAGTATTAAAAACTGGATAAGAAAATTTATCCTGAACTGCTATAGTTCGATACGTAGCTACTTCACCACGTGAACTGGCTGCTAGACCGCCAACACGAACAATACCCGGGAAAAACCGATCCCGTGTGTATGTATCACCAAAAGCCGGCGGCTTTTGGCATTTTTTGATCGCCGCCGGGAAACCCTCTACTCAAGGGGGTGTCCGGCCGAGAAGATCGATCGCAGGAGAGGGGGCAGACCGCCGTCGTCAACCGTCATACGCCCCCGCCTAAACCACCATCGTCGACCACCGTACGTGTGGTGGTGTGGGTGTCGTCGGCCGAGAGCAAGGAGAGGAGAGAGAGAGTGTTTTGTTTTATCTTTTCTAATTGTCAATATGAATTAGGTTAAACTAAGGGTTAATCCTAATTAAATACTCATTTAAATGGATCTAAGCCCTTGGACCCCGAAGCCCGGTCCGCGATCAATATCTTTGATCGATTGTCAAAGCAAACCCTCTTGTTTGATTTAATATTAATTAATCAACTATCAATTAATATCTTCCAACCAAACTTTATAATTAAATATTTAACTAATATTTAATCTCTCCTTTAAATAATAAACATCCCTTTTCTATTTCTCTCGATAATTAATTATCTATTAATTATCATTCATACACACATTGCATTATTTCCCGGTTCAACAGTTGGGCGTGCAGTTGTGTGACCCTTTAGTGACTCATAGTGTTCATGGATAAGATGACACGTGTACACTATCTCTGCACACAATCTATCAGACTCCCACTTATGTACGATAGTTACACTCCCTTGTTCATCATGAGCCTAAGGAGGTCCCCAACCAGACACTTAGGTTAACCACGACTATAAGTTCTCTTATGTCCAGAGATTCTGTAATCCTTCTTCGATTACCCGGCTTTTCCTTTGGCATCGTGACATCCCGTAATGTGGATTTCAGACATAGAGCACCGATCTATTCTGAAAAATCCAGATTATATTTCTTCACTTCTGATCTCGACTAACTGTAGTTATGAAGTTACCAAATGATGTCCATCATTCTATCCTAGCGCGGCCACGCATTTCATTTAGTCTTAACCGTCAAGAGGCCCTGGAATATCTCCTCCCTTTAAGAGAAGATGCAAATCCCATCTTGAATGCTTGCATTTAAGCACACGTCTTCCGCTGCACCCAAATACGCCCGTTATAGTTACCCTGTTACGGCGTAGCGTTAGAACTTTCCAAAATACAGAGGTCCTCGTGCCCCAACTCAGGTCTAAGGACAACCAATTAGCTAACTCATGTCAAAAGGGTCCATGAAGTTAGTTTGATGCGGATCACCTCCAATATTTGTACCTCTGACAAATATCTATAAACATTTGGTCACAAAACTTGTGCTGTTATTCTCTACACGAATAATCCATCAAGTATTTATAACAACGTTAGTATCTCCTTGATGTGGCTCCCACCGCATCAAGTAGCTACGGAGTAATATTGATATAACAAGACTTGTATATCATGGATAAATAAATATGCTAAAAATGGAGAAATTTAAAACGATTATATTAAACCTCCTATTTCAATCACGCATAAATGTTTAATACATAATCATAAGTTTTAAAATTTAATCCATACAATTTAATCAATTACTGAAAAACTAGCTGCTAGGTCCCATGTAATACATTCAAATAGAACTAGCATGTCTCTCATACTTATCTCTATCAAGCGTTTAGTCAATGGATCAGCCATGTTGTCATTTGTTGGTACGTCCCTGGTCCAATGGTGATCTCTTGGTTTTTTTGCTTGTGCTAAAGCTCCCATGTTATCACAGAATATATCAATCGGTCTAGAGATACCGGTAACAACTCTTAGATACAAGATAAAATTCCTCAGCCAAACCGCTTCCTTTGCTGCATCATTTGCCGCAATGTACTCAGCCTCTGTAGTTGAATTGTAATACCTGTTTAAGAAATTAATGACTTATTATTACTATTAAATGATGTAAACTTCAGTTGTACTAATGATTGTGGATTTATTCAATATTATTATTGAAAATCAAAAGTTATTATGACTTTGGGCTAATTAATTGATGATGGAGACATTATAAGTTGGGCTTTAAAAATGATATTTGATTTTTGGGCTAGAACTAGTATTAGCCTTAAGATTATGAGGCCATTTGTGTCTAGTGGGCTTGGCCCACGAAGGGGAGACATGTAAGGCAGCTAGGGTAGAGAACATATACATTTTCTACTGTTCCATTAAAAATCAGACAGAGAGAAGGAGAGAGGGTTTCTGGTGTGTACGTGAGAAGGAGGAAGAAGGTGACCAAGGGATTAGTAGCAATCAACAAGAGAAATTTAAGGTAATGATCCTTTTGCCTTGGTGATTCTTTCTATGTATTTTATGTGTAATTTTACTCTGTTATGAGAATAGAATCTGAGTTTTTAGTATGGGTTTTAATGGGGTTTTGAACAATAGTAAGATGGGGTTTTCTAGGATTTAAACTTGTCTAATTGATTTAGAAATGAAAAATAATGATCAAAATGGATGGAGAAAGGTTTTATTCCATTAAAAAGTGAGCTTAGTTATGTTTTAGGGATATAGAAATTTGAAAATGGAGGTACTGTGTTTGTTCTGAATATCAGAGGAAGAAGATTACTGATACTCTAAAAAATTCGATACATGTGCTTATAGAAAAATTCGATACTTGCTTTGGATAAAATTTAGAAACATGGTAGTGCATAACATATTTGTACATGATGCTTGCATGTATGTACTTAAGGTAATTCAATACTTTGGATGACAATTTGATATATGCGAGTTTCTAATTTTGAGTTCTCAAGTTCCTAATTTTGAGCAAAGTTCAAGTTTCTAATTTTGAGTTCTCAAGTTCGTAATTTTGAGCAAAGTTCTAGTTTCTAATTTTGAGTTCTCAAGTTCCTAATTTTGAGCAAAGTTCAAGTTTCTAAGTTCTCAAGTTCCTAATTTTGAGCAAAGTTCAAGTTTCTAATTTTGAGTTCTCAAGTTCCTAATTTTGAGCAAAGTTTATGTTTCTAATTCTGAGTTCTCAAGTTCCTAATTTTGAGCAAAGTTCAAGTTTCTAAGTTCTCAAGTTCCTAATTTTGAGCAAAGTTCAAGTTTCTAATTTTGAGTTCTCAAGTTCCTAATTTTGAGCAAAGTTCGATAGATGCATGTTTTTAATTTTGAGTTCTCAAGTTCCTAATTTTGATTCTCCATGTTCCTAATTTTGAGTTCCTCCTAAGTTCCTAATTTTGTTCCTAAGTTGAGTTCCTAATCTTGCTACACTCACTTTAAGTAATGAGCAATGATTTACAACAAAGATTGTATAATTAGAATTAAGGAGTATTATTCTATACTAAGTTAACGAGAGATGTTTATATAGGTTGATGACTGTTGCGTGACTCAAAATACTCGTTAAGCTTTTGTGTTAACTGAATCGCGAGATCAGGTGAGTATTCTTACTTATACTTTAAATAGAGATCCACGTGACATGATATGTGATCTTATGATTTGATATGTTTCTAGACCGCTCACTTCGGTGTCGGGTATGTTATACCGCACACTTCGGTGCCGGGTATGTTAGACCGCACACTTCGGTGTCGTGTATGATAGACCGCACACTTCGGTGTCGGGTATGTTAGACCGTTGTGACGACAACGGGTATGATGAGACCACTTACTTCGGTAGTGGGTACGAGTTGTGCCTTTGTTCTTTGAGCTATTTGAATTATAAGTAAAAGTACTCGCTAAGCTTTATACTTACTGTTGCTATTTAAATATTTTTCAGGTAAGGACCACGGCGGGACTCTAGTTCGTGGTTGATAGATCAGTTGTGTTTGCTTCCATGACTTTTAAATTTAGAAATGTTTAATTTCTTACTTTAGTTATGTTCGTTATTCGATTGTAATCGGATATTTTGTGAATCTTATTACCAGCATGGTTTGGGTTCTGACGTTGTTAGTTTCCTTATTTTGTTACAAAAAAAAAATTTGGGAGGTTATAACTTGGTATCAGAGCCTTGGTTTAAGCGATTCGGATGCGTTTCTGCGCGTTTGAACTTAAACCTTGGTTCTAATTATTTTCAAAATTTTGTTTCCCAACCTTTAGTGTCAAAAGATTTTTTGATGAGCTATCAGCTGGAGATAGTCCGAGTGGTCGCGGGTACGAGGTAAGACGTATATGAGATAACAGATGATGATTATATGATTTTTTATACTGTTGGCCTTAGTAAATTACTAATGACATGATGTGGCTTCTGCTTATATGATGACTGATACAAGGCCCAAGCCAGTGAATCGGGACCCCTAGAGGTAATGACAAGATCCAGCACGTATAGTGTGTTTGTGATAATAGGGCCCATATTATCATCTGCACACGATACCTATTGGAACTTATCAGAATCCGTGGAATCTTGTGAATCTGGTGAGGGGTACTTGTAGGGATAAGATGCTTGTAGATAGGGAGCCTTAGAACACTTAGGGTTGCCTGATAGCTAAGCATGTTTTGTGACACGTGATTCATGAACTTAATGATAAGGACTGTATGAAAATGCTGCCTATTTAATTAATGCATTGTCTATACATCCAGCATGGTGACTACCAGAAACCGATCTGTGATACCAATGGGCATTCAATACCCACCAGATGGATCTGAGACTAGTGTTACTGGGGAAAGTGATCCTCGAGCGCAACCAATTCTGAACCAGCCTTTGCCTGAAACCATGGTCCCACCCGTAGTGGGGTAAGAGAATCTGGATAACGAAGAAGAGGACTTAGCTGAAATGGAAATGACCGATTTGGTAACCATGGTGGTGACCAACACCCTGAAAGAACTCCTACCTAAAATTGTGGAGGATCTGATGAAAGACATGAGCACAATGATGGATCAGAAACTGGGTGCTCTTTAGGCTGCAAAGGAGGCTACTGCAACTAATACCGCACAGTTAGTGACAACTACTGCTAACCCGAGAGGTAATTTTCCAGATTTCATAGCTTGTCAGCCGCCATTCTTTGATGGGGTGCCAAACCACGTATTGAGTACTAGGTGGGTCTCGGTAGTGGAAGGGGCTTTCTTCACTAGCCGATGTGCAAATGATTCAAAGGTATAGTTCGCTTCAAACTTTTTGAGAGGGGCGGCAAAGGATTGGTGGAACCTATTGAGGAAGTCTAAGGGCGAGGCGATTTCGAGGTTGACTTGGGTAGAGTTCACAGTGTTGTTCTATGAGGAGTATGCTCCCAAGATTGAGATGGAGCGCGTTATGGATGAATTTATGAAGCTTAAGCAGACAACCGAAACAGTGAATCAGATTACCGCAACGTTCAAGGAGAAGTTATTGTACTGCCATGTATATGCGAATGACGAGAGATTGCAGATTCACTGGTATACTCAGATGCTGCGAGAGGATATCCAAGAATTTGTGTCCAATGGTCAGTACACTACACTCGACCAACTGATTGAGGGTGCACGAAAGAGGGAACTGTATCTGGAAGAGAGGAATAAGAAGAGGTCCGCGGATAGAGTCGCTCTGGGAAACGTTACTGGGAAACAACTTTACAAGAAACCTAACACTGGTAAGTTCAAGTTTACTAAGAGGAACCCGGGAGTGAAATGTGGGAAGTGTAGCAAAACGCATATGGGGAAGTGTCGCCAGGGGCAGGATCGATGTTTCAGGTTTGGGAGGACTGGGCATCACGGGAGAGACTACCGGGCTCATTTTAACGTTTGCTTTAAATGTAACAAACCAGGTCATCGCATGACTGAGTGTCCCGAGACAGCTGGAGGAAGTGGGAAACCGGCCTGGCAACCACTGCTACGAATCACTGATGGTGAAAAAGGGAAGAAGCCGGAAGTACCAAAGTCTTGGGGACGTGCGTTCCAAATGACTGTGAAGGAGGCCAAGAAGGAACCCGATGTGATTGCAGGTACATTTATTGTTAACTCCTTACCTGCACTTGTACTTTTTGATTCCGGGGCAAGTAAGTCCTTTGTATCTTCTTCTTTCTGTAACAAATTTGTAATAGAACCAGTTAAACTAGAAACACCACTAGAAGTAGAAATAGCAGATGATAAGACTTTATGTGTAACTACCATCTATAGGTTCAATGTAATAGTGATCGATGAGGTAAAATTCCCTATAGACCTAATACCTACCCCCATGAAAGAATTCCAATTGATCGTCGGAATGGACTGGCTAGGTCGTCATCAAGCCAGTATACTGTTCAAACAAGGGATCGTGCGGATCCAGAATCCAAGTGGGGGGAGAAATATCTATCTACGGTAAGCGACAGAAGGGTTTGGCAGCATGTTGTACTGTATCTAAAGATGGAAAGTATCTACGCAAGGGTTGCACCGCTTTTATAGCTCATGTTGTTGACTAAAAATGGAGAAGAGAAAGTTAGAAGTGGTAGATGTGCTAGTAGTGAATGACTACCCGGAGGTATTACCTGATGATTTACCTGGGATACCACCGGATAGACAAGTGGAATTTCGCATAGACCTAATGCCGGGAGTAGCGCCTATCGCCAAGGCACCGTATCGTTTAGCACCACCAGAGATGCAAGAACTGATGTCACAACTGCAGGAACTACTTGATAAGGGTTTTATCCGTCCTAGTAGCTCGCCGTGGGGAGCACCGATCCTTTTTGTGAAAAAGAAAGACGGAACCTTCCAAATGTGCATTGATTACCGTGAGCTTAATAAAGTAACCGTGAAGAACCGTTATCCATTGCCCAGAATCGATGATTTATTTGACCAGTTACAGGGCGCGGCTTGCTTTTCAAAGATAGACTTACGGTCAAGATACCATCAACTCAAGGTTCGAGAAGAGGATATAGCAAAAACGGCCTTTCGAACGTGTTATGGTCTTTTTGAGTTTGTTGTTGTTGGAGTATGCCCGATAACACACGTATGCCATTTGGATCACTACCAATAATGTATGGGCCTATTGGGTCACACACCGGGGACCTATCTCGACAGCCTAAAAGATGGACGGACCAATGGTGTCAAAATGGAAAGAATGCTGTGCTGGAAAATAACGCGACGCGGAGCACTTAAGGATACGCGACGCGGAGATTCCGCGGCGCGGAACCTTACGGGCACGCGGCGCGGAATTCTGTCTGACTGCATGCAATGCTTAGATTCTCCACCTCCACTCTTGAGCAATGCATGGGGCTTTCTTCTGGAGAACTCTTGGCCGGCCTTGGGAGAGGAAGTGGCATCTCTGGGTTTATAAAATAACCCAATTTGCTTTTCATTCCATCCTTTTGCAAAAACTCACACCCACTTAGTCTTGAGAGAACTTTTAGAGTGTTCTTGTGAGTGCCAAGAGGAGATCCGAATTCCTGCATATTGGTGGCTGTTCTTGTGGTGATTTCTACTGGAAGAAGATCATCCAAGGTTGCTAGTACAAGGTGAGAGGACAATACCCGGGGTGGACTTCATTAGAGGAAATCTTCTTTGCTTTGTTGTCATCACCACCACATCATCAAGTTGCTAGAGCTAAGGAGCAGGGTATAACCTCTTTTCTTTCTGTTTTGCATGTTGCTTAAGCTAGTTATAGAGTTTGGTCCATAGCTTGGGGTTTTATGCTTTGTTTTCTTGTACTCTATGCTTTGTATATTGTACCTTGTTGCTTCCGCTGTGTACATAGAACCCCAACAGTGGTATCAGAAACACCTCTATACTACTTTTGCACATGGTGGCCTGAAAAACCCGAAAATACTATTTTCTGCTTGTCAGTTTCCGCGGCGCGAAACCCTGGTGATTACGCGGCGCGGAACTGTGCTGTACATATTCTGTTTTTTAAAATTTGTTTTAAACAAAAATTATTTTTGGGTTTTTGGCACTGGATTTTGGTTTCTGGAATTTTTGTCCAGAAATTAAAATTTAGTTTTTGAAGTTGCCTTGTATAATGGTTGGTGTATTTATATGTGGATTATTGTTTTGGCATGAAAATGGTAATTGCATATACTTACATTATGTATTTATGAATATGTTTCACCAACAATGGTTTGGTGTTACTAATGCATAAGTACATGGGATTTTTAGTGCCTTGAGTGTTTTTGTAAAAATCTTAACCATTATACATAGTTTTATATATGAGGGAGACGACTTAATGATGTTTACATCAAACTACCAAAAACAAGAGTGGGCCTAGAGTCTGCTAGAAGGAAAGGGGTGATGACAATGAGATGCAATCCATGTGGGATATCCAAGTATTGGACTTGGTAATTCCAACCCTTGGGTTGAAACTCGAAGGGTAAAAATGGTTCTTTGTTGAAAGAGACCAACATGGATAAGTGTACGATTTCGAATACCGACTGGTAAGAAAGATCTATGATTGACCATGTTGAAGGTATCATATGATGTCTTTGTCTCAGTGTCTATGTCGAATATTGAGTTCGTAGATAACTTCAAATACCGACTAGTAGGAGATAGTTTTATGATGATTGACCATAAGGAGGGTATCATCTAAAAAATTCTCTACTGGTGATTATGTTGAAGTAAACTCGAATACTTGTGATTTTAGTGTCTTTCATGGCTAAGAAAACTTAATGCAAAGACCACATTCCTTAATAGGAATTCTCTGAGGAAGTGCTCGTAACACTACCCGATGGTCTGTTACATTAAGAGTATCCTTGTAAAGTCTACAAGCAAAAGAAGTACCATGTTGGACTTAAATAAGCATCTCAAGGTTACAATCTTTGCTTTGATATGAAAATCAATTGTTTGAGTTTTCAATAAGCGAGGAAGAAACGTGTATGAATGTCAGGGCTAGTGGGAGCATTGTTGTGATTCTATATCTAATTATGGAGATAATGTCCTTACCTTATATTGTTCAAAAGATAAAGTAAGGAATTATGCATCCATAACGACTATAGAATATACAAAACCTGTTTAGGGCATCAAGAAATATTTAGATATGTTCTTGGTACTCTGTTATAAAAGAAGCTACAAAATATGGTGTTGTTGATCAAAATAGTTATTGAAGCATCACTGACTCTTTTGGGTTCTTCTAAGACAATGAGGGTATGATGGCTTTACTAAAAGAACCAAAGTCTGAGTAATCATTTACCTTATTGGGTTCTTCTGAAACAATGAAGGTAAGATGAATTGTAAGAAGCGTCATGGTCTCACCAACGCATACTTTATGAGTGATTGGTTGAGGTAGAGACATGATCGCTAGTAGAGTTCACACGGATGGCTTTATGGCAGATCTGTTAACTAAGCTGTTGTCACGGGCTAGTTATGTTTACCATACTAGGCCTAGGTGAGCAAAGCTTGAGTTTGTTTTAGTTATATGTTTGGTATATGTTATCTTGGGGAACATTAAGCAGTATTGTACTTCATACTATATTGATTATTAAATGTGATTTAATAATGCGCCGAGGGCGGATATTTTATGAACCCTTACTGTGTTCCATCTTAGCATGTTTAACACTTCCCAGAATGCTCTTTTCATTCTAAATGTCCACAGTCGGTCATTCTTCATGGGGAGGAAGTTTGAGATAAGGCTGAGGGACGTGGTTGGTCGCTATCTAATAATGGATTAAGTAAAAGAGACGCAACACTTCTCCTGTGCTTGCAATGGTCAAGTGACTGGACGACACGCACCTGAATTTACTTCATGGTTTCTGTCTCGAGTAAATCAGGATGATAATATCATTTTGTCCTTAGACTGGAGATACATGTGTTCCAAAGCATGGATCCACTTTGCTTTGATTGTTTTCAAACGCAGTTCGTAACTGGCTGTTATAAAGGGAGCTTTTAGGTAAAGTATGGTGTATGTGGCGGAGCAATGTAGTCAAAGGGATTCGTTCCTCTAGTTTTAGAGAGATATCCATGGGCCCCTCGATGATTGAGCGCTGACGTAAAATGCATGGCCATGCTCAAGTTGCGATGATATTTGATCGATTGCAACTAGATTTTGGGTCACCATCAATCGTGATCGAGAAACATAATCGTGAACGATCTGGAGATTAACATTTAACCATGTCTCTTGTTCACACGGATATCGCGAACGAAGGGATGAATGATCACTTATCTATAAGACCATTCCATATCTTATTCTGGATTTGGTTTTTGTTCTTGATGACAAAACCCATGCTTATTGGGGGCAGAGATGCCTTACTAAAGGCCGCTCTTTGTTTGTGGTTTGTGGGTACGGTGTGTCATGTGCAAGTGGGAGTTTGTTGGATTATGCCCACTGATGCACGTACGCCATTAGAATCACTGCCAATATAGTGTGGGCCTATTGGGTCACACGTCGGGGATCAATCCTGACAGCAATGAAAGATGAGGGACTAAAAGTGTCAAAGTGGAGAAGTTGGTGTGCAGGAGATTTACGCGACGCGGATCCTGTTGGTCAACGCATCGCGGAGTGTCCGCTGCACGGAAACTTACGGGTACGCGGCACGGAAATTCGTCTGACATCATGCAACTTTAGTCTCCCACCTCCCCTTTGGACTATTGCATGTCTTGGCTTTTTAAAAGGCACATGGCCGGTCATGGGGAGTCTATATGGACTGTTTTGCCTCATTTTCTTCCATAGAACTCTCACTCCTCTCTCTCTCTAGATCCTATTTCTCTCTAGAAGGGTTCTTGAAGGAAATACACTTAGAGCTCAATATGAGTTTCATTTTAGAGTGTATTTGAGAGATTTGTTTCAGGAAATTGAGTCTAGATTGCTGTTCCAGAAATGGGTTCAAGACTTTGAAGACCATTGATGGTTTGCTAGTACAAGAGGATTGAGCAAACCCGGGGTGGACTTGCAATAGAGGGAAACTTTATTGTTTCCTAGTTATCCACATCTTTTACAGATTGCTGGAGCTAAGGAGAAAGGTATATCTTCTTCCTCCTTCTTTTTACATGTTGCAAATACTTGTTATAGAGATTGGTCCATTTTGGGGTTTTTCTGCTTTGCATGTTTGTACATTTGGCATTGCATGTTGTTCCCTTGCTTCCGCTGTGTTCCTCAAACCCCAACAGTGGTATCAGAGCCACCTCTATACTGTATTTGCACATGGTGGCCTGAAAAACCCGAAAATAAGTTTTTGGTTTTCTGTCCAGTGGATTTCCGCGGCGCGGAGCTATTGTGGTTACGCGGGACGGAAAGTGACGGGACGGAGTTTGCATTTCTGCCAGTGTTTTTACGCGGCGCGGTCTTGTTGTTGGGTCCGCGGCGCGGAACTTGCCTTGGAAGAATCTGTTTTTTGACCTTTTAAAAGAAAATTTGTTTTTGGGTTTTTGGCACTAAATTTTGGTTTCTGGATTTTTTGTCCAGAAATTGAAATTTGGTTTTTGTAAGTTGCCTTGTATAATGGTTGGTGTATTTATATATGGATTATTATTTTGGCTTGAAAATGGTAATTGCATATACTTACATTATGTATTTATGAATATGTTTCATCAAAAATGGTTTGGTGTTACTAATGCATAAGTACATGGGATTTTTAGTGCCTTGAGTGTTTTGTAAAAATCTTAACCATTATACATAAGTTTGCATGGTTTTGTGTGGTACACCATGTAGTTGTTGTTCATTAGTGAACTTGGTTGTTTGTTCATGTGATGTTGGTAACCATAGATATACCCTAGACCTTGTGGTTGTTTGGTTGTATTTTAATTATTCATTCATTTGGTGACTTAATGTCACATGGTTTGTAATAATTAAATTTATTTATTTGGTATGTAACTTTGTATATGTGGCTTGCATGCCATTTAAATATTCCATATTATGTATTTGTACTAGAAGTTAGGAATTGTGGCTTGCATGCCATTTATTTCTTTTTCTATGTAATTGTAATATGGAGCAACCATCGGGAGTCAATGGAGTGACGTCTTGGCAAACACAAATCCGAGAGGCCCAATGGAGGTAGCGGGTTTAGTGGGAGCACATCCGAAGTCAAGGCTTTTGGTCCTTAGATGACTTTGTTTTCCCGTAGTGGCTCACGGGAAAACGCATAGGTTTTAGGGGCATGGTTACCAATTTGTTGTATGCGTGTGATGGTTTTATTATATTTTTATGCATGAGTTGTAGGACTATTGCATGCTAGACAATTTTTGTAAATAATAAAACCCAAGAGTTTTTAAAGATGGTTTAACAAACTCTCGCGCGCATACTCGATTAACAAACGGATTTAACGATGGTTTAGTATCCGATTAGGGAGAACGTTTGGTTTTTGTCACTTTTTGTTAATCATACTCAAAATGGTTCTTTAACCGGAAAACTAAATCCCATTTTCGAAAATGTAAATCGCACACCAGCCATAAGATGACACCACCCGAATCTAGTCGTGTAAGGGTTGATTGTCGAGCTTTAGCCGAGTTAGCCTTTGCATGAGCTGTGTGGAAGGTGGGTGTGGCAACTCGCAAGGTCGATTGTCGAGCTCTAGCCGAGTCGATTTTGGGCGAGAGTACCACCGTGTATCTTGATGGTTGATTTACGGTTTCAATGTAATATTTTGGATGATTGTAGAGCTCTAGCCGAGTTATGGAAAATATTAATTGAGAATCGGTGTGGAGGGATCAAACATGCCAAACTTGGCACAATGGTTGTCAAGTAGGATCCCGCAAGGAACTAAGAGTTGCAATACTGGATTGCAATCGGTCAATGGTTGCCGGCCTAAATAGCTTTGCCACGTGATCCGCGGAAAACATGTCACGGTGCAAGGTGAAATAAGGTTCTTAGCCCTTGTTAAAATAGTTGTTTTTCTTAAACACATGGGGTAATTATTTTAACTAGAATTTCAATCAAACTTACTAAAACTACTCTGTTTCATAGATGACGTCGACTAGCATAAACAACACCAACTTCACGTTACGTACGTTTCTTGAGAAGGAGAAACTCGATGGGAGTAACTTTATGGATTGGTCTAGGCAATTGCGCATTGTCCTACGACACGAAGACAAGTTACACACCATTGAGGAACCCCTTCTAGAAGCCCCTGCTACCAACGCAAGTAGGACTATTCTTGATGCATATAACAAACGCGCCAAGGACACCAACGAGGTCACTTGTCTCATGTTAAGCATGATGATCCCTAACTTGCAAAGGCAATTAGAGGATCTAAATGCATACGAAATGATGCTTGAGTTGAAGGACATGTTCCAACAACAAGCAAGGCAAGAACGGTATGGGTGTTTAAATGAACTACTTGGTTGCCGGCTGCAGAATGGTGAGAGCGTAAGCATTCACGTGCTTAAGATGAAAGCACTTGTGGAATGCTTGGAGAGGCTAGGATTTACCATTGAAAGGGAAATGGTGGTGGATATTTTTCTCCGATCACTCCCACCATCATATGAGCAATTCATTATGAATTATCACATGCATGGTATGGATAAATCCTTAATGGAGCTTCATGGCATGCTGAAGACTCTTGAGTCTAACATGGCCAAAAGTAAGCTCACCTCGTCCACTCTTACTAAGGCTACTGCAAAGCGAGCTACCTCAAATGGGAAGCTTGGTTCTACTAAGTTTACCATGTTCATGGAGTTGAAGGGCAATGAGATTGCGCCTCAAGATGAGACTCCTAATGGGGAAGTTTGCTACTTTTGTGGAAATCATGGAAATTGGCTCCGCCACGCCTGCCCTAAGTGCCTTGAAGAGCTAAGGATGCACAAGATGAGAAATATTGGCTCCAAAGCTTAAGGTACATTCATGATCAAACTCTACTATTAATCTACTTCTATGGGCAAGTTTTGGATACTAGCCACAACACTCACGTTTGTCACAAATTTGTTTGTTGCAAAGTGCAGGTGTTAGAGAGAAGTAGAAGATGTAGAGAGCTGGACTTCATAACGGGAAACAAGATGGTTGTCCCTATTTGAAAAGGATTGGAAGTTGGAATCTTGCCACTCCTTCCAGCTAGTCTATTACTTTACTAGATCTATGTTTAACGCACTGCGTGGCTAGAAACAATGTATCTTCTCTGCCTTTTGATAACGATGGATTAACTTCTTATGAATTATGTATTTGGTGGCTTATTTGAAAGTTTATCCATGTTATGGCATTTATTATATGCGTTTGCTTATGAAGTAATAGATTGATCGGGAATGATTTGTACATGTTACTCTTATTGCTAAAGTCAATTTAACCATATAAATAAGACTTGCATCACCAAGCTCCATGAGGTTAGGAACTTGGATCTTTTGATCTAGGATCAATTGATGATTGTAAATCTTATTTATTAGGGTAGAATGACTTAAACATCCTTCACTTATGTATGTGAGAGGAATGAAGGCTTGTTGGATTTCGTTCACACTTTTGTGTGTAGACCGTTCAAGCAAAACCTAAGTAGTAACATTGGATACTTTGTTACCTTACTAGTGAAGGTAAAAAGATGAATATGTTTAATTTGTTAGACACTCGTCTGAAGCCTTGAAAGGTGTTCAAGACACATCCGTGACAAAGTACATGACTAAGAGGGCATAAGACTAAAATACTCAAATCTAATAGAGATGTTGAGGATGAAGTTATGAGTTTTGTGATCATCATAAGAATTATGGTTTTGTCTCATAATTCAAACCTCCTAGGACATATTGTTATATATGGTCACCAAGTGGAGGAACCGGACATTCTAGTTATGGTCCGATTATGATGGGTTTAACCAAAGTAACCTATTTTTTGGGGAGTACTTTGAGAGTGGCGGGAATTGTTCCATAAGCCAAACCAACAAAGACGGTTAAGTATGCATCTTAGATGATAATACTAGAAAGTATGTCTTTGCTAGTCCATCACAAAGTCCTAATTCCTCAACCTGTGTTTAAGGTGTGTTGGAGGAAACCAGAATCTAGAGGTGCTACTCCATTAGGTATTCTGCTGTGGCCATGGGATATTTGAACAAGAAGTATGTTGTTCAAAAGGTTTCAAATATCTGCTGGTGCCAGTAGGATTAAAGTTTACCTCTAATGGAAAAACCTGATGTTTGCACTAGCAATCAATTGTGATTGAAGCTCAGCATGGCTATGCTGGAGTACCTGACATTAAGTCATTACCTCTTAAACTTGGTAATAGTTGTCATAAGGCCGGAAATATATAGTTTTATAACTGAGGGAGACGACTTAATGATGTTTACATCAAACTACCAAAAACAAGAGTGGGCCTAGAGTCTGCCAGAAGGAAAGGGGTGATGAAAATGAGATGCAATCCATGTGGGATATCCAAGGAGGGTATGATCTTAACTACAAATACCGACTAGTAGGAGATAGTTTTATGATGATTGACCATAAGGAGGGTATGATCTAAAAAATTCTCTACTGGTGATTATGTTGAAGTAAACTCGGATACTTGTGATTTTAGTGCCTTTCATGGCTAAGACAACTTAATGCAAAGACCACATTCCTTAATAGGAATTCTCTGAGGAAGTGCTCGTAACACTATCCGATGGTCTATTACATTAAGAGTATCCTTGTAAAGTCTACAAGTAAAAGGAGTCCCATGTTGGACTTAAATAAGCATCTCACGGTTACAATCTTTGCTTTGATATGAAAATCAATTGTTTGAGTTTTCAATAAGCGAGGAAGAAACGTGTATGAATGTCAGGGGCTAGTGGGAGCATTGTTGTGATTCTATATCTAATTATGGAGATAATGTCCTTACCTTATATTGTTCAAAAGATAAAGTAAGGAAGTATGCATCCATAACGACTATAGAATATACAAAACCTGTTTAGGGCATCAAGAAATATTTAGATATGTTCTTGGTACTCTGTTATAAAAGAAGCTAGAGTAAGTTGTTACTCTAGTGTAAGCTTCTGAATAAAATGGGATAACTGCCGATCTTAATCGGAGTTCATGATCCTACAAAATATGGTGTTGTTGATCAAAATAGTTCTTGAAGCATCACTGACTCTATTGGGTTCTTCTGAGACAATGAGGGTATGATGGCTTTACTAAAAGAACCAAAGTCTGAGTAATCATTTACCTTATTGGGTTCTTCTGAAACAATGAAGGTAAGATGAATTGTAAGAAGCGTCATGGTCTCACCAACACATACTTTATGAGTGATTGGCTGAGGTAGAGACATGATCGCTAGAAGAGTTCACACGGATGGCTTTATGGCAGATCTGTCAACTAAGCTGTTGTCACGGGCTAGTGATGTTTACCATACTAGGCCTAGGTGAGGAAAGCTTGAGTTTGTTTTAGTTATATGTTTGGTATATGACATCTTGGGGAACATTAAGCAGTATTGTACTTCATACTATATTGATTATTAAATGTGATTTAATAATGCGCCGAGGGCGGATATTTTATGAACCCTTACTGTGTTCCATCTTAGCATGTTTAACACTTCCCATAATGCTCTTTTCATTTTAAATGTCCACAGTCGGTCATTCTTCATGGGGAGGAAGTTTGAGATAAGGCTGAGGGAAGTGGTTGGTCGCTATCTAATAATGGATTAGGTAAAAGAGACGAAGCACTTCGCTTGTGCTTGCGATGGTCAAGTGACTGGACGACCCTCACCTGAATTTACTTCATGGTTTCTGTCACGAGTAAATCAGGATGATAATATCATTTTGTCCTTAGACTGGAGATACATGTGTTCCAAAGCATGAATCCGCTTTGCTTTGATTGCTTTCAAACGCAGTTCGTAACTGGCTGTTATAAAGGGAGCTTTTAGGTAAAGTATGCTGTATGTGGAGGAGCAATGTAGTCAAAGGGATTCGTTCCTCTAGTTTTAGAGAGATATCCATGGGCCCCTCGATGATTGAGCGCTGACGTAAAATGAATGGCCATGCTCAAGTTACGATGATATTTGATCGATTGCAACTAGATTTTGGGTCACCATCAATCGAGATCGAGAAACATAATCATGAACGATCTGGAGATTGACATTTAACCATGTCTCGTGTTCACACGGATATCGCGAACGAAGAGATGAATGATCACTTATCTATAGGACCATTCCGTATTTGATTCTGGATTTGGTTTTTGTTCTTGATGACAAAACCCATGCTTATTGGGGGCAGAGATGCTTTACTAGAGGCCGCTCTTTGTCTGTGGTTTCTGGGTACGGTGTGTCATGTGCAAATGGGAGTTTGTTGGAGTATGCCCACTGACGCACGTACGCCATTAGGATCACTGCCAATATAGTGTGGGCCTATTTGGTCAAACGCCGGGGATCAATCCTGACAACAATGAAAGATGATGGACTAAAAGTGTCAAAGTGGAGAAGTTGGTATGCATAAGATTTACGCGAAGAGGATCCTGTTGGTCAACGCAACGCGGAGTGTCCGTGGCGCGGAAGCTTACGGGTACGCGGGGCGGAAATTCGTCTGACAGCATGCAACTTTAGTCTCCCACCTCCCCTTTGGACCAATGCATGTCTTGGCTTTTTAAAAGGCACATGGCCGGTCATGGGGAGTCTATATGGACTGTTTTGCCTCATTTTCTTCCATAGAACTCTCACTCCTCTCTCTCTCTCTAGATCCTATTTCTCTCTAGAAGGGTTCTTGAAGGAAATACACTTAGAGCTCAATATGGGTTTCATTTTAGAGTGTATTTGAGAGATTTGTTCCAGGAAATTGAGTCTAGATTGCTGTCCCAGAAATGGTTTCATGACTTTGAAGACCATTGATGGTTTGCTAGTAGAAGAGGATTGAGCAAACCCGGGGTGGACTTGCAATAGAGGGAAACTTCATTGTTTCCTAGTTATCCATATCTTTTACAGATTGCTGGAGCTAAGGAGAAAGGTATATCTTCTTCCTCCTTCTTTTTACATGTTGCAAATACTTGTTATAGAGATTGGTCCATTTTGGGGTTTTTATGCTTTGCATGTTTGTACATTTGGCATTGCATGTTGTTCCCTTGCTTCCGCTGCGTTCCTCAAACCCCAACAGAACCCTGCCCCGGAGCCGAAGCTGAAGCCGAAGGGACCTATCCCTCAAGCTAAGACTCTGGAGGAGGCGATTTGCTTCTTCTGCGAGGCTAAGGGACACATGCGCCGGAGCTGCCCCAAGTACCTAGAAGGCCTAATGAAGCTATGAGCTTCGGGAGCGGGCGCTTCTACTTCAGGTACGTTTGTGATTTAACTCCCTCATACTTCTACATCTAATGGCTGGGTTTTGGATACCGGTTGTGGAACTCACATTTGTAATATGGTGCAGGTGCTAAAGGGAAGTAGAAGGTTGAGAGATGGGTAGCTGGAGCTAACAATGGGAAACAAGGAGGTTGTCCGAGTGTTGGAGAAAGGAAGCGTGGAGCTTACTTTCAAGACCGGCTTATCTATTATTTTGAAAGATGTATGCCATTCGCCGCTTGTGGCAAGAAACATTTTATCATTTTATGCTTTGTATGACGATGTATATTTGTTTAAATTTGAAAATGGTTTTATCTTATGCTTTAAAAATGATATTTGTTATTTTAAAGCTTATCCATGTCGTGGTATATACGAAGCCGATGCATACATAGAAAATAATAGAGCAATCATGAACATTGATTCTGGATCCAAAAATGGTTTGGATAAGTTTTCTTTATGGCATAGCCGTCTTGGCCATATAAACAAGAAACGCATCACCAAGCTCCAATCGGATGGGATCTTGGAATCCTTTGACCTCGGGTCAAATGAAGTATGCGAGTCTTGTTTATTAGGCAAGATGACTAAGTCACCCTTTACCAGTGTGGGTGAAAGGGCTAAATGCTTGTTGGAAATAGTGCATACGGATGTATGCGGTCCGTTCAAGCATATTACAAGGAACAACTCAAGATACTTCGTTACATTTACTGATGATTTCAGTAGATATGGATATGTTTACTTGATTAGGCAAAAGTCTGAGGCCTTTGAGGTCTTTAAAACATTCCAAAATGAAGTCCAGAATCAATTGGGCAAGACTATGAAAGTACTTCGCTCTGATAGGGGAGGCGAATACTTGAGCTCGGAGTTCCGTGATCATCTTGTTAGTTGTGGGATTATTTCACAACTAACTCCTCCTAGGACGCCACAACTGAATGGTGTCGCCGAGCGGAGGAATCGGACATTGCTGGATATGGTCCGGTCGATGATGAGTCGCACGGAAGTACCCATAAGCTTTTGGGGGTACGCTCTTGAGTCGGCGGTTAGGATCCTTAACCTCGTACCGACAAAGAAGGTCCAAAAGACACCTTATGAGATGTGGCATGGAGTTGCTCAAAAGATCGCATATCTCAAGGTTTAGGGATATCCTGCCTTCGTGAGATGAGAGGTAGAGGACAAACTCGAACCAAGGTCTAAAAGGTGTTACTTCATTGGGTATCCAACCGGAGGCATGGGATATACATTCTACAAACCTTCCGAAAACAAAGTGTTTATTGCGAGAAGGGCTGTGTTCCTTGAAAGGGAACTTACATCCATGCAATCGGGTAAGAGGATTGATCATGAAGAAATTCAAGAACCCAATGGGGAAGGGACAAGTGTCGGTACTAGCGATCAACCCGGAGTGGTTGAAACCGAGCAAGAAGATGCGTCGGTACCTGACAATGCTCCATTAATTCCTCGTAGGTCCGGTAGACCACGTCAAGCGCCAGAGAGATATGGGTTTCTCATATCTGAGGGCAATCACTTATTGGTGGATCATGATGAACCGACCAACTACCGGGAAGCCGTAGCGGGAAATGAGTCTGCTAGGTGGAAGGAAGCAATGCAGAGTGAGATGCAATCCATGTTGGATAACCAAGTATGGAAATTGGTTGATCCTACACCCGGGTGTAAGACAGTGGGATGTAAATGTGTCTTCAAGAAGAAGACCGGCTTGGATGGATCTGTAGATACCTTCAAAGCCCGACTGGTGGCTAAGAGTTTCACGCAAACTCATGGGATTGACTATGAGGAAACCTTTTCACCAGTAGCCATGTTGAAGTCTATCCGAATACTCCTGGCCATAGCTGCGTTTTATGATTACGAGATATGGCAAATGGATGTAAAAACCCCCTTCCTTAACGGAAAGCTAAGTGAAGAGGTGTTTATGACACAACCCGAGGGTTTTGTACATCCTGAGTATCCTGATAGAGTCTGCAGGTTAAAGAAGTCTATTTATGGACTTAAATAAGCATGTCGTAGCTGGAACCTGTGATTTAATGAGAAAATCAAAGAGTTTGGTTTTTTGAAAAGCTTGCCATGCGTATATGTCAGGGCTAGTGGGAGCGCTGTTGTATTCCTTGTCCTATACGTAGATGATATTCTACTTATTGGAAACGACGTCCCAACCTTGAAAGAGGTTAAGACTTTTCTTGGGAGTTGTTTTTCAATGAAGGACTTGGGAGATGCGGCGTATATCTTGGGCATAAAGATCTATAGAGATAGATCTAAAAGGCTATAGGGCTTAGTCAAAGTGCATATGTCGACAAGGTCTTGAAGCGATTGAAGATGGAGGACTCTAAGAGGGGTAATACCCCTATGTTGCATGGAGTGACTTTGAGCAAGTCTCAATGTCCTAGTTCCAAAGAGGAACTTGACGTAATGAAGAGGGTTCCGTATGCTTCGGCAGTGGGATCAATCATGTACGCCATGCTATTCACTCGTCCTGATGTATCGTGTGCCTTGAGCATGACGAGTAGATATCAGGCTAATCCCGGCCAAGCCCATTGGACTGCGGTTAAGAACAGTCTCAAGTATCTTCGGAGGAAAAAGGAGATGTTCTTAGTATATGGTGGTAAGGAAGAGCTTAGAGTACATGGTTACTCTGATGCTAGTTTCCAAACTGATAAGGACGACTGCCGATCACAATCGGGGTTCGTGTTCCTTCTCAATGGTGGTGCTATAAGTTGGAGGAGCTCCAAACAAGACACCGTAGCCGATTCTACTACCGAGTCGGAGTACATTGCGGCTAGTGAAGCAGCTAAAGAGGCGGTATGGATGAGAAAGTTCATCCAGGATCTTGGAGTGGTTCCTAGCATATCCAACCCTATTGAGATCTTCTGTGACAATGAGGGTGCGGTGGCTTTAGCTAAGGAACCAAGGGCTCAAAAGCGGACGAGGCACATTTCTCGCAAATATCACTTCATCAGAGATGTTATTGAGAGTGGTGATATTGCCATCAGCAGAGTAGCATCGGAGGGCAATTTGGCTGATCCGTTCACTAAACCATTGTCACAAGCTGTACATGATTCTCACACTAGAGGTATAGGTGTTAGATTCGCTAGTGACTTGGTTTGAGTGTAATATTTGGTTTATGTTTGATTTGTATTTGTACTTTGGGAACGTTAAGCAGTATTGTATTTCTTACTATATTGATTATTAAATTTGATTTAATGATACGCCGAGGGCGAATATTTTATGAATCCTTACTGTGTTCCATCTTGGCATGATTAATACTTCCCAGAATGCCTTTTTCATTCTAAATGTCCATAGTCGGTCATTCTTCAAGGGGAGGAAGTTTGAGATAAGGCTGAGGGTAGTGGTTGGTCTCTATCTAATAATGGATTAGATAAAAGAGACGCAACACTTCGCCTGTGCTTGCAATGGTCAAGTGACTGGACGACCCACACCTGAACTTACTTCATGGTTTCTGTCACGAGTAAGTCAGGATGATAATATCATTTTGTCCATAGACTGGAGATACATGTATTCCAAAGCATGGATCTGCTTTGCCTTGATTGCTTTCAAACGCAGTTCGTAACTGGCTATTATAAAGGAAGCTTTTAGGTAAAGTATGGTGTATATAGCGGAACAATGTAGTGGAAGGGATTCATTCCTCTAGTTTTAGAGAGATACTCTTGGGCCCCTCGATGATTGAGCGCTGACGTAAAATGCATGGCCATGCTCAAGTAGCAATGATGTTTGATCGATTGCAACTAGATTTTGGGTCACCATCAATAGAGATCGAGAAACATAATTGTGAACGATCTGGAGATTGACATTAAACATGTCTCGTGTTCACACGGATATCGCGAACGAAGGGATAAATGATCACTTATCTAAAGGACCATTTCGTAACTAATTATGAATTTGGTTTTTGTTCTAGATGACAAAACCCATACTGACTTGGGGGCAGAGATGCCTTACTAGGGGCCGCTCTTTGACTGTGCTTTATGGATACGGTGTGACATGTGCAAGTGGGAGTTTGTTGGAGTATGCCCGATGACACACGTATGCCATTTGGATCACTACCAATAATGTATGGGCCTATTGGGTCACACACCGGGGACCTATCTCGACAGCCTAAAAGATGGAGGGACCAATGGTGTCAAATTGGAAAGATTGTTGTGCTGGCAAATAACGCGACGCGGAGCACTTAAGGATACGCGACGCGGAGATTCCGCGGCGCAGAACCTTACGCGCACGCGGGGCGGAATTCTGTCAGACTACATGCAATGATTAGATTCTCCACCTCCACTTTTGCCCAATGCATGGGGCTTTCTTCTGGAGAACTCTTGGCCGGCCTTGGGAGAGGAAGTGGCATATCTGGGTTTATAAAATAACCCCATTTGCTTTTCATTCCATCCTTTTGCAAAAACTCACACCCTCTTAGTCTTGAGAGAACTTTTAGAGTGTTCTTGTGAGTGCCAAGAGGAGATCCGAATTCCTGCATATTGGTGGCTGTTCTTGTGGTGATTTCTACTGGAAGAAGATCATCCAAGCTTGCTAGTACAAGGAGAGAGGACAATACCCGGGGTGGACTTCATTAGAGGAAAGCTTCTTTGCTTTCTTGTCATCACCACCACATCTTCAAGTTGCTGGAGCTAAGGAGCAGGGTATAACCTATTTTCTTTCTGTTTTGCATGTTGCTTAAGCTAGTTATAGAGTTTGGTCCATAGCTTGGGGTTTTATGCTTTGTTTTCTTGTACTCTATGCTTTTTATATTGTACCTTGTTGCTTCCGCTGTGTACATAGAACCCCAACAGTTGTTATGTCGTTTAGTCTCACGAATGCGCCGGCAGCCTTCTTGGATTTAATGAACCGAGTCTGCAGACCGATGCTTGATAAGTCAGTAATCGTATTCATCGACGACATTCTGATTTACTCGAACACTGAAGTTTAGCACGAGAATCACTTGAGGGAGGTACTCGAAACATTGAAGAAAGAGAAACTGTATGCTAAGTTTTCCAAGTGTGAGTTCTGGCTACATGAAGTGCAATTTCTTGGACACCTGGTTAACCGAGAAGGGATAAAAGTCGACCCGGCAAAAATAGAAGATGTAATGAAATGGGAAACACCAAATAGTCCTACGGAAGTCCGGAGCTTCTTGGTTTAGCCGGTTACTACCGAAGATTCATTCAGGACTTTTTAAAAATAGCTGTACCGTTCACTAAGCTGACGAAGAAGAATGTTCGTTTTGACTGGGGAGCAGATCAACGGAAAGCATTCGAAACCCTCCGTGGTAAATTGTGCGAAGCCCCTATCTTGACCTTGCCCGAGGGAATGGAGGATCTGGTGGTGTAGTTTGATGCATCACATATGGGCCTCGGTTGTGTACTTATGCAGAGAGGAAAGGTAATTGCTTATGCGTCAAGACAGCTAAAACCGCACGAGTGTAATTATCCGACGCACGACTTAGAGTTAGTAGTAGTAGTTTTCGCGCTAGAGAAATGGAGACATTATTTGTATGGAGTTAAATGCACCATCCACACTAACCACAAAAGTCTGAAATATTTTCCTGATCAGAAAAATCTGAACATGCGCCAACGGAGGTGGTTAGACCTGGTGAAAGATTACGATTGTGAAATCTGATATCATCCTGGAAAGGCGAACGTTGTAGAGGACGCACTAAGTCGCAAGACGAACTATTCACAACTTGAGGTTATGTGTCTACGAATGATAATTACGACTTCACTATTCGATTCAATTTTAACTGCCAAGCTGAAGCAACAAAGGAAGAGAATCAGAAAACTGAACGGAATAAGGGTCAGATGGCACTTATGGTGAAGGATAGTCGCGGTTATGGACTCGTTACGGACGAGTGTGCTTGCCAAAAGTAACGGACGTTCGGGAATTGATACTAAATGAAGCACACAAGTCGAAATTTTCTATACACCCGGGGGCCACCAAGATGTACAGGGACCTGAAGATGGATTACTGGTGGCCAGGAATGAAAAGGGATGTGGCAAAGTATGTCAAGAAATGCCTAACGTGGTTACGAGTTAAGGCCGAGCATCAGCGGCCGCAATGTAAACTGCAACCATTAGAGATTCCTGTATGGAAGTGGGAGAACATCACCATGGATCTGATAACAAATCTACCGAAAACACCACGAAACTACGATGCAATTTGGGTAGTGGTGGATCGGCTAACAAAAAGTGCACACTTTATACCAATTCGAGAGGCCAGTTCAGCGGAAAGATTGGCAGATATCTACGTGAAATAAATAATTTCAAGGCACGGAGTGCCCGTGACCATCATATCCGATCGCGATGTACGGTTCACCTCCAGATTTTGAAGCAAATTTCATGAGGATTTGGGTACGCGGGTTAATCTTAGCACGGCATATCAACCTCAAACTGACGGACGGAGTGAACGAACAATTCAAACCCTAGAAGACATGCTTAGGGATTGTGTGATCGACTTCGGTTGAAGTTGGGATTTGTATTTACAATTGGTCGAGTTTTCGTATAAGAATAGTTATCATGCTAGTATTGGCATGCCACCGTTTGAGATGCTTTATGGGAGGAAGTGTAGGACCCCGATCTGCTGGGAAGAAGTGGAACAGAGAGAACTTGCTAGCATGTTCAACAAGTACGCGAGAGGTTAAAAGCGGCACAAAGCCGGCAGAAGAGTTATGCCGATAAGAGGATGTCGGCTTAGAATTACAAGTGGGCGACTTTGTCCTCCTTAAAGTATCTATGTGGAAAGGAGTGATTCGATTCAGAAAAAGAGGAAAATTGAACCCTAGGTTGATTGGGCCATTTAAAGTGATCGCAAAAGTTGGCAAGGTGGCTTATCGTCTAGAATTACCCGAGGAATTATCAAAGATACACAACACTTTTCATGTGTCTCACTTGAGGAAGTGCCTAGCCGATGAGACGGCGTTTGTACCACTGGAAGATATCACCGTGGACGAGAAGTTAAATTATATAGAGAAACCAATGGCGATCATTGAAAGACAAGTCAATTAGTTGCGCAAAAAGCAGATAGGAATGGTTAAAGTGCAATGGGAACACCGTAAGGGTTCCAAGTGGACTTGGGAGTCCGAAGAAGAGATGAAGAGAAACTACCCCACACTATTCGAGTAGGAATTTAGAGGACGAAATTCTGTCTAAGTGGAGGAGAGTTGTAATACCCGTTTCAGAAATTAATTACTTATTATTACTATTAAACGATGTAAACTTCAGTTGTACTCTTGATTGTGGATTTATTCAATATCATTAATGAAAATCCAAAGTTATTATGCCTTTGGCCTAATTAATTGATGATGGAGACATTATAAGTTGGGCTTTAAGAATGATATTTGATTTTTGGGCTAGAACTAGTATTAGCCTTAAGATCATGAGGCCATTTGTGTCTAGTGGGCTTGGCCCACGAAGGGGAGACATGTAAGGCAGCTAGGGTAGAGAACAGATACATTTTCTACTGTTCTATTAAAATCAGACAGAGAGAAGGAGAGAGGGTTTCGGTGTGTACGTGAGAAGGAGGAAGAAGGTGACCAAGGGATTAGTAGCAATCGACAAGAGAAATATAAGGTAATGATCCTTGTGCCTTGGTGATTCTTTCTATGTATTTTATGTGTAATTTTACTCTGTTATGAGAATAGAATCTGAGTTTTTAGTGTGGGTTTTAATGGGTTTTTGAACAACAGTAAGATGGGGTTTTCTAGTATTTAAACTTGTATAATTGATTTAGAAATGAAAAATAATGATCTAAATGGATGGAGAAAGGTTTTAGTCCACTAAAAAGTGAGCTTAGTTAAGTTTTGGGGATATAGAAATTTGAAAATGGAGGTCCTGTGTTTGTTCTGAATATCAGAGGAAGAAGATGACTGATACTCTCAAAAATTTGATACATGTGCTTATAGATAAATTCGATACTTGCTTTGGATAAAAAAATTTGATATATGCAAGTTTCTAATTTTGAGTTCTCAAGTTCCTAATTTTGAGCAAAGTTGAAGTTTCTAATTTTGAGTTCTCAAGTTCCTAATTTTAAGCAAAGTTCAAGTTTCTAAGTTCTCGAGTTCCTAATTTTGAGCAAAGTTCAAGTTTCTAAGTTCTCAAGTTCCTAATTTTGAGCAAAGTTCAAGTTTCTAATTTTGAGTTCTCAAGTTCCTAATTTTGAGCAAAGTTTGATAGATTCAAGTTTCTAATTTTGAGTTCTCAAGTTCCTAATTTTGATTCTCCAGGTTCCTAATTTTGAGTTCCTCCTAAGTTCCTAATTTTGTTCCTAAGTTGAGTTCCTAATTTTGCTACACTCACTTTAATTAATGGAGCAATGATTCACAACAAAGATTGTATAATTAGAATTAAGGAGTATTATCCTATACTAAGTTAACGAGAGATGTTTATATAGGTTGATGACTGTTGCCTGACTCAAAATACTCGTTAAGCTTTTTTGTTAACTGAATCGCGAGATTAGGTGAGTATTCTTACTTATACTTTAAATAGAGATCCACGTGACATGCTATGTGATCTTATGACTTGATATGTTTCTAGACCGCACACTTCGGTGTCGGGTATGTTAGGCCGCACACTTCGGTGTCGGGTATGATGAGACCACTTACTTCGGTAATGGGTATGAGTTGTGCCTCTGTTCTTTGAGCTATTTGAATTATAAGTAAATGTACTCGCTAAGCTTTATGCTTACTGTTGCTATTTAAATATTTTTCAGGTAAGGACCACGGCGGGACTCTAGTTTGTGGTTGATAGATCAGTTGTGTTTGCTTCCACGACTTTTAAATTTAGAAATATTTAAACTCTTACTTTAGTTATGTTCATCATTGGATTGTAATCAGATATTTTGTAAATCTTATTACCAGTGTGGCTTGGGTTCTGACGTTGTTAGTTTCCTTGTTTTGTTTCAAAAAATAAAATAAAATTGGGACGTTACAACTTGGTATCAGAGCCTTTGTTTAAGCGATTCGGATGCGTTTCTGAGCGTTTGAACTTAAACCTTGGTTCTAATGATTTTCAAAATTTGTTTCCCAACCTTTAGTGTCAAAATATTTTTTGATGAGCTATCAGCTGGAGTTAGTCCGAGTGGTCGCGGGTACGAGGTAAGACGTATATGAGATAACAGATGATGATTATATGATTTTTGATATTGTTGGCGTTAGTAAATTACTAATGATATGATGTGGCTTCTTCTTATATGATGACTGATACATGGACCAAGCCAGTGAATCGGGATCCCTAGAGGTAATGACAAGATCCAGCACGTATAGTGTGTTTGTGATAATAGGGCCCATATTATCATCTGCACACGATACCTGTTGGAACTTATCAGAATCCGTGGAATCTTGTGAATCTGTTGAGGGGTACTTGTAGGGATAGGATGCTTGTAGCTAGGGAGCCTTAGAACACTTAGGGTTGCATGATAGCTAATCATGTTTTGTGATACGTGATTCATGAACTTAATGATAAGGATTTGTCAGGATCGGATATTGCTTAATATCAAATAACAAGAATTATCTTTTAAATTAAAGTTGTTAAAAAGACAATCTATAGTTTTGATCACAATCAATTAAGAAGTTGCGGAATCACACTTAATTGATTATAAAGGTTTTCAACACAAAAACAATTCAATCAATAAACACAAAATACTACAAAACAAACATGTTTATTAATAATCAATAACGATTACAATATTCATCTACACCTCCAATCTAACTTCTTATGTTAGACGAAGAACACAATTTGTTCTTAGGTTTCAAAAGAAACATTGAGGCTAAAACGCTTTCTGAAAATAAATAACAATACGAATGAATGCAAATCAATACGAACAAGAGATCTATATGTAAAGTAACAATATTCTAATCGAGTATTTATAGACTCTTGATCCTCCTTGATAAGTTGACAGTTAGGTAATCTTCTATCTTCTGAGATAATCTTGATAATCTTCGACTTTGATAAAGATATACTTCAAATCCACAAAGATAGCATTTTCCATGAATAGCTCAACTGAAACTGTTTGTTGAATGAAACAATTCTGGTCTTCTTCTAACAGTCTTCTCTTCAAGGTCTTCTAACAGTTGTAAACACTTGAACTAACAGTTCTGAACTTTGTACTAACAGTTGTAATGCTCACAGCAACTGTTAGTCACAACTGTTTTGATACTTCACTTAACAGTTTTCAACTGTTTTCACAAATTTCCTTTAACAGTTTTACCTTTGCATGTCCAACAGTTTCCATTACTTAGCAAATTTCCCAACAATCTCCCCCTAACTTAAAGTATTGAACAATACATTTAAGTTGTTTGTTTTAAGGGTTCAACCAAAGAAAAATTAACATAAGCAAAGAAAATATTAACATTAATTATGCATAGTCAAACTGTTACAATCAAAATATAAAAAGAAAAATTACTTTTTACTTGATTCTATGAGCTCCAACCTTTCCTTCAATAATTGCAATGCCTTTAAACCCTGGCTTAGGTGCAAGTGGTTCCAGTTTTGAGACTTTGCCATCTAACCAGCCATCATCTATCTTTTGAGCCATCTTGAATGTGCTAATGTTAAGAGTTTGAGCACCTATTTCAATCAGATGATTTTGCTTAACCTTTGACCATGCTTTGAAAACCTCAGTTGTTGGATAGTCTCCTGTCATAATCATCTTGTTTATCAACACTCTATCCACTGCTGACAACCTTTCTTCTTCTTCAACTGGTTAAACACTTGCAGCTGTTTGTAGAACTGGAGCAACTGTTGGTTGTGAAGTTGCAACTGGTTGTGTATCTGGTGCAACTGTTAGTTTAGTCTGCACAATTGTTTCAACAACTGTTGGTTGAATCACTATTGGCTTTAAAGATTTCTCCCCCTTTTTGATTGGAACTGTTTGAGAAGGGGTTCTGGCACTTGTTGTGGAGTTTTTGAGCATTTGATCATGGACTTGAAGGACATCAGTAGCCTTCTTCAAAGTATCTGACAGAAACTTGATCTGTTTTTCTTGCTTGATGATTAAGTCATTATGTTTGGCTAGAAGCTTGTCTTGTAGAAAGTTCCTCTTCTTGAGATAGAGGAATACATCAAACAATGGTACAAGTTTTGGATTCGTCAATGCTTTAAGTGTCATACTAGCCTCAATGTCAGAGAGTGTTGACCCTGTAAACATATCACTGGCAGAAATAACTGGTGTGTCACTCCTTGAAGTTCCTTCACCAGTACCCCTTGTTTCTTGGTACTGGGGATTTCCAGAAGCTGTTTGACCAGCCTCTGTTGCCGTGGTTGAGGTCTTAGCAATCTTAACACTGGCCTGCTCATCCCTTGCGGATGAAACAGTAGCATCAGCCTCAAGAACCACATGATCACCCTCTAGTGGAGTGATCACCTCCTCATTGTACCTGGGAGACAGTACTGGGGTTTCCCTTTGGATATTCTGCACAGGTGAATGCACCTGTGCAGGGTTAACAGTTTGGGGATTGGAGACAGTGGTGGAAGGAGCACCAACAGTCCTCTTTTTCTTTTGAAAGGTTATGAGTGGGGGGGCTTGTGTTGTAGCTTGAGACAAGGTAGCAGAGGGGAATGTTTAAGTATCATGAGCTGTGGGTTCTAGAGTTGGAGGTGTAGCAATAAGTGGGGCTTCATGCTCAACTCTAGCAGCTCTGTTTCTTGAAAGAAACTCCACCATTTCAGAGAGTGGTGGAGTTATAGAACCAGAGAAGTTTTTGCCATTGATTAGCAACTTGCTCAATGTGGAGGCCACATGAGCAGAGGAAATTATAACCCTCTTGTGTTTTTGAAGATTCGGCAACAAAAAGTTTAGCAAAACTTGCACAAATCTGGGGTACATAAAAAAGAGACCATGTTTGGTCCCGAGATGCTTTACCATGCCATTAAAGATCAGTTTTGAAAAATTGAAGCAACGATTTTTGGCCAGACAGATCAAGGCCAAGGTAATGTTGCTTCCAAACTCTTTCCACCCCGTTCTTTTGGGACTGATACACTACTGGAGAGTATGAATCAGATACTTCCAGTGTGCGCAAAATTGTCCCTTATAGAAGGTACCCTTTCCCCTAGGGCCCTCATACCCAAGTTTGAACAACTCAGCATGCAAAAATTCTAGTGAGACAGAATCAGAATACTCACCATTGCTATCATTGAGTTGAATATGTTGGCGTATGGTATCCTCAGAGATTGAAACAGCCTAACCATCAACCTTTGAATCAATCCATTGCACTCCATCAGCTTCCCGGAGTGTAGCATGTTTCCGAAAATGATCGATATGAGAAGTGTAGATGGTTGGATTTATGGTGAGAGCAGTGTGGAGAGTTGACATCGAGAGATAGTCAATCATGTCATGAAAAGCATTGAGATCAGCGGGTTTCAAAAGGAAGGCAAGCATGTTGTGTTCTTTGACAAACGGAAGGGGAGCAATTGCGATTTGAGAGCAAAATTCTAGGGTTTTAGCCTTTGATCAAAGTTCAGTAAGCGTAAATGAAATTGTGAGGAGGGAATGGCTTATATATGTTTCGAATAGTAAATGCAATTCAAATGTCCTCAGAGTTTCTGCAAAGACTAAAATACCCTTTGAACAAAACTAACAGTTGAAGGAAATAACGAGCTAATAGTTGAGAACTGTTTTTGTAATAAACGGCAAATGTTATTGAAATGAAGTACTCCCCCTTAAATAAACATTCTGTTTGTCTAACAGTTGTGAACACCATGTACTAACAGTTGAAAACTGTTAGTTGTATCACATACAGCTGTTCCCTGAACACTTACTCAAACAGTTGTTAGACAATAAACTAACAGTTGCAAACTGTTAGTGAGAAAACATAGATAAACAGACAACTGTTATTCCATGTTAATCATTCCAATATTGGAGATCAAAAAGTTGAACCTGCTCACATCAAAAGCTTTAGTGAACAGATAAGCTAACTGATCATCAGTACAGATTTTCATAACATGGATTAACCTTTTCTCATTGCAATCTCTAATGAAGTGAAACCTGATCTCAATGTGCTTTGTTTTAGAATGCTTTACTAGATTGTTGACAATGTTAATAGCACTTGTGTTGTCAACATAAATAGGTGTATTCAAGAAAGACATACCATAATCTAGAAGCTGATTTTGGATCCACAACACTTGTGAACAACAGCTTGATGCAACAATATATTTAGCCTCAGCTGTTGAAGTTGAAACTGTTGTTTGTTTCTTACACTGCAATGAGACCAACCTTGAGCCAAAGAATTGACATCCTCCAGAGGTTGATTTTCTGTCCACATTAGCTCCACCATAGTCACTATCAGAGTATGCCACTAAATCAAAAGGTGAATCCTTAGGATACCAAAGACCCAGTTTTGGTTGCCCTTTGAGATATCTAAAGATTCTCTTTACAGCAAACATGTGTGACATCTTTGGACTGCATTGAAACCTGGCACAAATACACACAACAAACATAATATCTGGTCTAGAAGCAGTTAAGTACATTAAGGAACCTGTCATAGACCGGTACAAATGTATGTCTACTTCCTCCCCCTCAGGATCTGGTCCCAACTGTTTGTGTGTTTCCATTGGAGTGCTTGCCAACTTCACATCTTGATAGCCAAGAAAAATGTGGGTTCTCCCATGGACTGAGAAATATACCAGTTGGCTTCTGCTTCACTTGTAATCCTAAGAAAAATGTGAGTTCTCCTATGGAACTCATCTGATATCTCTTATGCATGATGACTTCAAACTCCTTGCACAGGCTGTCATAAGTGGATCCAAATATTATATCATCAACATAGATTTGAACAAGCAAAATCTCTGTTTTAACAATCTTTGAAAACAATGTCTTGTCAATGGTGCCTCTCTTAAAACCATTCTCAAGCAGATATGATGATAGTGTCTCATACCAAGCTCTAGGAGCTTGATGCAATCCATATACTGCTTTATCCAACCTATATACCCTATCAGGATACTTTGAGTCTTCAAAACCAGGTGGTTGGCACACATATACCTCCTCATCATTAGTTCCATAGAGAAAAGCTGACTTGACATCCATTTGATACACCTTAAATCCTTTATAGCTTGCAAAGGCAAGGAACAGTCTGATTGCTTCTATCCTTGCAACAGGTGCAAAGACATCATCATAGTCTATTCCTTCCTCTTGTGTATAACCTTGTGCAACAAGTCTAGCCTTGTTCTTGATTACAATCCCTCTCTCATCCTTCTTATTTCTGAACACCCACTTGGTGCCAATAGCTCTTTTGCCTCTTGGAAGTTCAACTAACTTCCAAACTTGCTGAATTTGAAACTGTAAGAGCTCTTCTTGCATTGCTTCCACCCATGAAGGGTCTTTTAAAGCCTCTACTGCTTTCTTTGGTTCTGTCTGAGATAGAAAGCAGGTATTCACATCAAATTGTTCAAGATCCACATCACTATTTTCATTCTGCAGCATAGCTCTTGTTCTAACAGGAGTGGTTGGATCACCAATGATCTGCTTTATTGGATGATTCTTTTGAATTCTTGATGTAGGGATGTTTTCTTCAGTCAGTACATTCCCTAAATTTGACAAATCAATCTCAGAGACACTATCATTCCCAGAAGAGTTGCATCCCTGATATGCAACTGTTTGATGTTCAGAATCAGTGTGTTGTTGAGGAACATGAGATTCCATGTCCTATGAAGGTTCAGCATCATCATTCATTGGACTAACAGCATTTTGAATCAAATGAATCACTACAAAGTCTTCAGTGACTTTGTTTTCAACAACAGTTGTTGGATTTGAGCTAATAGTTTCAGAACTGTTTGAGACAGTTACTAACAGCTGTAGGAACACCTGCAACTGTTTCTGTAGAATACTCAAAAGAAAGAGATTTAGACAATGCATCAATATCAAATAACCAATCAGGACCATTACGTGCAATATTGATCCTATTTTCATTGAAGGAGACATTCATACTCTCTTCTATGATCCTAGTGACATTGTTAAAAACTCTGTATGCTTTACTCTGAGTGGAATATCCTACAAAGAATCCTTCTTCTGCTTTACTCTCAAATTTGCCTAATTGTGATTTGGTATTCAGGATAGTGCATGGACAACTAAATGATTTGAAGAAGTTGATCAAAGGTTTTCGTTTAAGGAACAACTCATAAGGAGTTTTCCCTTTGGACTTGACTATTTGTACTCTATTCTGAACATAGCAAGCAATATTCACTGCTTCTGCCCAGAAAGTCATTGGGAGCCTAGAATCAACTTACATTGATCTAGCAGCCTCTATCAAAGTCCTATTCCTTCTCTCAGCCACTCCATTCTGTTGAGGAGTCCTGGGTGCACTAAACTGTCTTTCAATTCCTTTTTCCTCACAAAAGCTGTTTAACTCATAGTTCTTAAACTCAGAACCATTATCAGATCTAATGACTTTCACCTTCAAATCAGATTGATTCTCAATTCTAAGAATAAGAGACTTAACTAACTCAGCAGTTTCATCTTTAGTTCTAAGAAAGTGAACCCAAGTAAATCTGGTGAAGTCATCAACTATGACTAAACAATAAGCTTTCTTCCCTATACTGACCACAAATGTAGGACCAAAAAGATCCATATGCAACAGTTGTAAAGGAGTAGTAATGGAAGAAACTTCTTTAGGCTTATAAGAAGTTTTGTGCTGCTAGCCTTTGAGACAGGCTACACAATGATCATCACATGACAATTCTTTTTGGGGCAAACCTCTTACCAGATTGTTTTTAGCTAACAGATTCATGATTTTAAAGTTCATGTGACACATCCTTCTATGCCAAATAGCAGACTCATCATGAGATGCCTTTGAGAGTAAACAACTTAATACATTCTGTTTAGCAATCTTTTGTGTATCCAGACAGTATACATTATCCTTTCTAGGTGTTCTTAAAAGAACATCTTTTTCATCCAGTTTAAAATCTTTTGACAGGATAATGCATTCAGTGTCTGTAAACAAGACTTTGTTTCCATTGTCACAGATTTGAGAGACACTTAACAGATTGTAATTGAGTTGTTCAACAAAGAAAACATCATTAAAAGTAAGTGTACCTGCCTCCACAGCTCCTTTACCTGTGATTCTTCCTCCCTTAGCATTTCCTCCAAATGCTACATATCCTCCGTTGATTCTTCTGAAATCCTTCAAACAGTGTGGATTTCCAATCATGTGCCTTGAGCATCCACTATCCACATGCCAAATTGATCCATGATCGGCCTTATGAATGCTCTGCACAAATAAAAATCAGTTAGCAGCAGGAAGTACCCAGGCCATACAGGTCTTGGGTACACCATTCAAATCATAATACTTAAACAGAGTTTGATTCTTCTTGATTTCATCCAAATTAGACTTCTTTACTTTGTGTCAAGAGTATATGGTTAGAACACGTGGTTCCCAACTGTTGTGATTAACAGTTGAGACTTTTGAACAAACAGTTTTTGAATTTGGTAAAACAGTTGAGTCCTCTTCAGAAACTGTTTGTTTCTGCAATTTCACCCAAGCCAGACCAACAGTTTTTGTTTTTGGCTTAACAGTTGAAGAACAGTTAGCTGGTTTTGATTTAACAGCTGTAGAACTGTTAACCTGTTTTGGCTTAACAGTTGTTGAATTGTTAGCCTGTTTTCTGTGACTTGGTTTCTGGGTGCTATAGATCTGTGGGTTATGATAACAGTTGTGAGCCAAGTGATTTGCTCTCCCACATATATAGCACCTTTTGGTTTTCACAATAGGCAAACCAGTTCTTTGTGACCAAAACTGGTTCCCATTTCTTTGATTTCCTCTCACTGGTGCTGAAGGAGGAAATTTCTGAACACCATGCTGTTTGCATGTGCATATAGGCACTTCAGTATGCCTTTTCACATATTTGGATTGAGATTGTGCTTTTGAAGCTTCCTTCTTTGGCTTCTCAACTTGAAATTCATCAACCTTTTCTTTTCCTTTGGACTTAACACTAACAGTTGAGATGTTTGGTTTAAAACTGTTTGAGTTCTGTTTGGAACTGTTAGTGTAAAGTTGGGGACTGTTTGCAACAGTAGTGGAACTGTTTATAGAATAGACTTCTTTGAAGGGCTTTGTTTCACTGGTGAATGGTTCAGAGGAGGCTTTAACAAACATCACAGGTTGTAAAGAAGATTTTGGTGCTGTAGGTTCACAACAAATGTGATTTTCAAATGAAATAACCTCTTCCTTCTTCACAATTCCCTCATTCTTGTCATCACTCACTTCATACACAACTCCTTCTTCTTCACTTTTAAGTTTTGGATCAGCTGACTTCACCTCTGCTTCTAATGGTTCGTTGACATACCTATCAGCTACATCAGACATGGGAGTTATGTAATTGTGATTGTATGGAGGTGGGGTCTGTTTGTATCCTAAACCTGTTTTCACCTTATCTCTGTTTTGAGATTGTAATAGGGTTTCAAGTTTAAGATTTGTTGCTTTGAACATACTTAAATCTATGTCTACACATTCCAGCTTCTTGGTTAACCCTTCTACCTTACTTTCTTTCTCACTAAGCTTTTTCTTAAGATTATCAATCTCTTCCTGAAGCTGCTCCTTTTCCTACTTATGATACTTTCTATCATAGTCCATTTGCAGTTCATTAGCCTGATAATCTTTAATTTTCTTTTCAAAACTTTCAATGACAGCACTGGTTTCATACCTTCTCTCCTCCATTTTACTTAGAGCAGCACATACCTGTTTGTTGTGCTCTCTAAACCTTTTAACAATGGCTCTACATTCACCTGGACAGAGTTTAGAAGATACCTGTATGTCTTCTGATTCTGGTGAATCCAATTTGATGGAGGAGTCAGTTAATGCCATCAATGCTTTGTTATGAGTGGCTTCCTCTGCTTGATCACTCCAATCAAATCTATGGCCTTCTTGTGAGACCAATGCTGATGAAGTTTGGTTAGATCTTTGTCCTTGATTCTGACCTTCTCCACCAGATCTGCATTCCCTTGCAAAGTGGCCAAGCTGTTGACATTTGAAGCATCTATCTTTTGATTTGTCAAACCCAGCCTTGCCATCAGCCCTGAAGTTCATGTTCTGCCTTCCAGTTCTTTTGATGAATCTTTTGGCTCTGACAGTTAACATAACCATCTGCCACTTGAGATCCATCTCCTCAAGATCATCTAGATGCACTTGCTCAAGATCCTCATTGGTGAGAGTTGAATGTGCATGACTAGCAAGAAATGCTTCAAGCACAACATCAGGAGTGTTTACATCTAATCCAACAACAGAACTAGTACCTGCACAACCATCAATAGAATTAGTTAAAGAATTGTTTGAGTCCATACCTGAGGATGATAGGAGAGCAGCATTGTGGCTAGGGATAACAGACTTTCTTTTTCCCTCTATTTCTCCCTCAAACACAATCAAACTGTTGTAAAGATCATCTAACTCTATATATTCCAGAGAATCCTTAGTTCTCCATTGTGCAGCATAAACTTTCCACTCTTCACCTAAGGACCTAAGGAACTTCCTATTGATCTCATCTTGTTCTAGTCTAACCATTGCACTCTCAAGTTGACTAACCAGCTTATAGAACCTATCAAAGATTTGAGTTATACTCTCATTCTTCCCACTAGTAAAGTTCTCATTCAGAAGATCCCTTTGGTTCCTTTTGGAACTTGCATTCCCTGCAAACCTCTTCTCTAATGCATTCCACAGTTCATGAGCATCATCAAACTTTTTGAACTGATGCTGGTATTCGTTGGGAATAGCAATCTGAAGAATGCTAAGAGCTTTCATCTCAATCATCCTCTCTTTCTTTTCAGCATCTGTTGTTGGTGGTGATTTCTTCTTTGGTTTACCTGTTTCATCTAAATCAACAGTAGTAATGGGGTCCTTTTCTATGATTTCCCAAATAGCATAGTCCATTAATTGGACATGCTGCTTGATTCTTAGTTTCCACATCTCAAAATCAGTTGGTTTGAGCATGGGAACACGAATGTTTGACCCAGATCCAGTGTTGTCAGAAGATCCACCAGACTCCATTGTAGTATGGTGATTGAAAAACACAATTAAACTTTAGAAAACTTTAAATAATGAACCACAACAGATTGGTGCAAAAACCTTCAACTGGTGATCAATGGAACCTTAATGATAAGGCTCTGATACCACTTGTCAGGATCGGATATTGCTTAATATCAAATAACAAGAATTATCTTTTAAATTAAAGTTGTTAAAAAGACAATCTATAGTTTTGATCACAATCAATTAAGAAGTTGCGGAATCACACACAAAAACAATTCAATCAATAAACACAAAATACTGCAAAACAAAGATGTTTATTAATAATCAATAACGATTACAATATTCATCTACACCTCTAATCTAACTTCTTATGTTATACGAAGAACACAATTTGTTCTTAGGTTTCAAAAGAAACTTAGAGGCTAAAACGCTGTTTGAAAATAAATAACAATACGAATGAATGCAAATCAATACGAACAAGAGATCTATATGTAAAATAACAATATTCTAATCGAGTATTTATAGACTCTTGATCCTCCTTGATAAGTTGACAGTTAGGTAATCTTCTATCTTCTGAGATAATCTTGATAATCTTCGACTTTGTTAAAGATATACTTCAAATCCACAAAGATAGCATTTTCCATGAATAGCTCAACTGAAACTGTTTGTTGAATGAAACAATTCTGGTCTTCTTCTAACAGTCTTCTCTTCAAGGTCTTCTAACAGTTGTAAACACTTGAACTAACAGTTCTGAACTTTGTACTAACAGTTGTAATGCTCACATCAACTGTTAGTCACAACTGTTTTCATACTTCATTTAACAGTTTTCAACTGTTTTCACAAATTTCCTTTAACAGTTTTACCTTTGCATGTTCAACAGTTTCCATTACTTAGCAAATTTCCCAACAGGATTGTATGGCAATGCTGCCTATTCAATTGATGCATTGTCTATACATCCAGCATGGTGAATACCAGAAACCGATCTGTGATACAAATGGGCATTCAATACCCACCAGATGGAGCTGAGACTAGTGTTACTCGGGAAAGTGATCCTCGAGCGTAACCAATTCTGAACCAGCCTTTTCCTGATATCATGGTCCCACCCGTCGTGGGGCAAAGGAATCTGGATAACGAAGAAGAGGACTTAGCGGAAATGGAAATGACCGAATTGGTAACCATGGTGGTGACCAACACCCTGAAAGAACTCCTACCTAAAATTGTGGAGGATCTGAAGAACGGCATGAGCACAATGATGGATCAGAAACTAGGTGCTCTTTGGGCTGCAAAGGAGGCTACTACAACTAACACCGCACAGTTAGTGCTAACTACTGCTAACCAGGAAGGTAATTTTCGGGATTTCACGTCCTGTCAGCCGCCATTCTTGGAAGGGGTGCCAGACTCCGTATTGAGTACTAGATGGGTCTCGGCAGTGGAAGGGGCTTTCTTCACTAGCCGATGTGTAAATGATTCAAAGGTATGGTTCGCTTCAAACTTTTTGAGAGGGGCGGCAAAGGATTGGTGGAACCAATTGCGGAAGTCTAAGGGCGAGGCGATTTCGAGGTTGACTTGGGATAAGTTCACAGTGTTGTTCTATGAAGAGTATGCTCCCAAGATTGAAATAGAGCGCATTATGGATGAATTTATAAAGCATAAGCAGACAACCGAAACAGTGAATCACATTACCGCAACGTTCAAGGAAAAGTTATTGTACTGCCCTGTATATGCGAATGACAAGAGACTGTAGATTCACTGGTATACTCAGATGCTGCGAGAGGATATCCAAGAATTTGTGTCCAATGGTCAGTACACTACACTCGACCAACTGAATGAGGGTGCACGAAAGAGGGAACTGTATATGGAAAAGAGGAACAAGAAGAGGTCCGCGGATAGAGTCGCTGAGGGAAACGTTACTGGGAAACAACTTTACAAGAAGCCTAACACTGGTAAGTTTAAGTTTGCTGAGAGGAACCCAGGAGTGAAATGTGGGAAGTGTGGCAAAACGTATCTGGGGGAGTGTCGCAACGGTCTGGATCGATGCTTTAGATGTGGGAGGACTGGGAATCACGGGAGAGACTGCCGGGCTAATTTGAACGTTTGCCTTAAATGTAACAAACCAGGCTATCGCATGGCTGAGTGTCTCGAGACAGCTGGAGGAAGTGGGAAACCGGCCTGGCAACCACCGCTATGAGTCACTGATGGTGAAAAAGGGAAGAAGCTGGAAGTCCCAAAGCCTCGGGGATGTGCGTTCCAAATGACTGTAGAGGAGGCCAAGAAGGTACCCGATGTGATTGCAGGTACATTTATTGGTAACTCCTTAACTGTACTTGTACTTTTTGATTCTGGGGAAAGTAAGTCCTTTGTATCTTCTGCTTTCTATTACAAATTTGTAATAGAACTAGTTAAACTAGAAACACCACTAGAAGTAGAAATAGCAGATGATAAGACTTTACGTGTAACTACTATCTGTAGGAACAATGTAATAGTGATCGATGAGGTAAAATTCCCTATAGACCTAATACCTAACCCCATGAAAGAATTCCAAGTGATCGTCGGAATAGACTGGCTAGGTCATCATCAAGCCAGTTTACTGTGCAAACAGGGGATCGTGCAGATCTAGAATCCAAGTAGGGGAGAAATCTCTATCTATGGTAAGCGACAGAAGAGTTTGACAGCATTATGTACTGTATCTAAAGCTGCAAAGTATCTACGCAAGGGTTGCACCGCTTTTATAGCTCATGTGGTTGACTCGAAATCGGAGAAGAGAAAGTTAGAAGTGGTTGATGTGCCAGTAGTGCGTGACTACCCGGAGGTATTCCCTGATGATTTACCTGGGATACCACCGGATAGATAAGTGGAATTTCGCATAGACCTCATGCCGGGAGTAGCGCCTATCGCCAAGGCACCGTATCGTTTAGCACCACCAGAGATGCAAGAACTGATGTCACTACTGCAGGAACTACTTGATAAGGGTTTTATCCGTCCTAGTAGCTCGCCGTGGGGAGCACTAATCCTTTTCATGAAAAAGAAAGACGGAACCTTCCGAATGTGCATTGATTACTGCGAGCTTAATAAACTAACCGTGAAGAACCGTTATCCATTGCCCAGAATCGATGATTTATTTGACCAGTTACAGGGCGCGGCTTTCTTTTTAAAGATAGACTTACGGTCGGGATACCATCAACTCAAGGTTCGAGAAGAGGATATAGCAAAAACGGCCTTTCGAACGCGTTATGGTCATTTTGAGTTTGTTGTTATGACATTTGGTCTCACTAACGCGCCGGCGGCCTTCATGGATTTAATGAACCGAGTCTGCAGACCGATGCTTGATAAGTCAGTAATCGTATTCATCGACGACATTCTGATTTACTCGAAGACTGAAGCCGAGCACGAGAATCACTTCAGGGAGGTACTCAAGACATTGAAGAAAGAGAAACTGTATGCTAAGTTTTCTAAGTGTGAGTTCTGGCTACATGAAGTGCAGTTTCTTGGACACCTGGTTAACCGAGAAGGGATAAAAGTCGACCCGACAAAAATAGAAGCGGTAATGAAATGGGAAACACCAAAGAGTCCTACGGAAATCTGGAGGTTCTTGGGTTTAGCCGGTTACTACCGCAGATTCATTCAGGAATTTTCAAAAATAGCTGTACCGTTGACTAAGGTAACGAAGAATAATGTTTGTTTTGACTGGGGAGCAGATCAAAAGAAAGCATTAGAAACCATCCGTGGTAAATTGTGCGAAGCCCCTATCTTGACCTTGCCCGAGGGAATGGAGGATCTGGTGGTGTACTGTGATGCATCACATGTGGGCCTCGGTCATGTACTTATGTAGAGAGGAAAGGTAACTGCTTATGCGTCAAGACAGCTAAAACCGCACGAGTGTAATTATCCGACGAACGACTTAGAGTTACCAGCAGTAGTTTTCGCGCTAAAGATATGAAGACATTATTTGTATGGAGTTAAATGCACCATCTACACTGACCACAAAAGTCTGAAATATTTTGCTGATCAGAAGAATCTGAACATGCGCCAACGAAGGTGGTTAGGCCTGGTGAATGATTACAATTGTGAAATCTTATATCATCCGGGAAAGGCGAATGTTGTAGCGGACGCACTAAGTTGCAAGACGAACTATTCATAACTTGAGGTAAATTGTCTACGAATGACAGTTACAATTTCACTATTCGATTCAATTTTAACTGCTCAAGCTGAAGCAACGAAGGAAGAGAATTAGAAAGCTGAATGGATTAAGGGTCATATGACACTTATGGTGAAGGATAGTCAGGGGTTATGGACTTGTTACGGACGAGTATGGGTGCCAAAAGTCACGGACGTTCGGGAATTGATAATAAATGAAGCACAAAAGTCAAAATTTTCTATACACCCGGGGCCACCAAGATGTACAGTGACCTTAAGATGGAATAATGGTGGCCAGAAATGAAATGGGATGTGGCAAAGTATGTCGAGAAATGCCTAACGTGCTTACGAGTTAAGCCCGAGCATCAGCGGCCGCATGGTAAACTGCTACCATTAGAGAATCCTGTATGGAAGTGTCCATGGATCTGATAACAAATCTTCCAAAAACACCACGAAACTACGATGCAATTTTGGTAGTGGTGGATCGGCTGACAAAAAGTGCACACTTTATACCGATTGGAGAGGCTAGTTCAGCGGAAAGATTGACAGATATATACGTTAAAGAAATTATTTCAAGGCACAGAGTGCCCATGACAATCATATCCGATCGTGATGTACGGTTCACCTCCAGATTTTGGAGCAAATTTTATGAGGATTTGGGTACGAGGGTTAATCTTAGCCCCGCATATCACCCTCAAACTGACGGACAGAGTGAACGAACAATTCAAACCCTAGAAGACATGCTTAGGGCTTGTGTAATCGACTTTGGTGGAAGTTAGGATTTGTATTTACCATTGGCCGAGTTTTCGTATAACAATAGTTATCATGCTAGTATTGGCATGCCGCCGTTTGTGCTTTATGGGAGGAAGTGTAGGACCCCGATCTGCTGCGGAGAAGTGGGACAGAGAAAACTTGGTAGTACAGAAATAGTTCAACGAACTTCGGAGCATGTTCAACAAGTACGCGAGAGGTTAAAAGCGGCACAGAGCCGGCAGAAGAGTTATGCCGATAAGAAGATGTCGGCATTAGAATTCCAAGTGGGCGAATTTGTCCTCCTTAAAGTATCTCCGTGGAAATGAGTGATTCTATTCAGAAAAAAAGGAAAATTGAACTCTAGGTTCATTGGGCCATTTAAAGTGACCGCAAAAGTTTGCAAGGTTGCTTATCGTCTAGAATTGCCCGAGGAATTATCAAAAGATCCACAACACTTTTCATGTGTCTCACTTGAGGAAGTGCCTAGCCGATGAGACGGCGTTTGTACCACTGGAAGATATCACTGTGACGAGAAGTTAAATTATATAGAGAAACCAGTGACGATCAGTGAAAGACAAGTCAATCAGTTACGCAAAAAGCAGATAGGAATGGTTAAAGTGCAATGGGAACACCGTAAGGGTTCCGAGTGGACTTGGGAGTCTGAAGAAGAGATTAAGAGAAACTACCCCGCACTATCCGAGTAGGAATTTCGAGGACGAAATTGTGTCTAAGTGGGTGAGAGTTGTAATACCCGTTTCAGAAATTAATTACTTATTATTACTATTAAACGATGTAAACTTCAGTTGTACTCATGATTGTGGATTTATTCAATATTATTAATGAAAATCAAAAGTTATTATGCCTTTGGGCTAATTAATTGATGATGGAGACATTATAAGTTGGGCTTTAAGAATGATATTTGATTTTTGGGCTAGAACTAGTATTAGCCTTAAGATTATGAGGCCATTTGTGTCTAGTAGGCTTGGCCCACGAAGGGGAGACATGTAAGGTAGCTAGGGTAGAGAACAGATAAATTTTCTACTGTTCCATTAAAAATCAGACAGAGAGAAGGAGAGAGGGTTCCTGGTGTGTACATGAGAAGGATGAAGAAGGTGACCAAGGGATTAGTAGCAATCAACAAGAGATATATAAGGTAATGATCCTTGTGCCATGGTGATTGTTTCTATGTATTTTATGTGTAATTTTACTCTGTTATGAGAATAGAATCTGAGTTTTTAGTGTGGGTTTTAATGTGTTTTTGAACAACAGTAAGATAGGGTTTTCTAGAATTTAAACTTGTCTAATTTATTTAGAAATGAAAAATAATGATCTAAATGGATGGAGAAAGGTTTTAGTCTATTAAAAAATGAGCTTAGTTAAGTTTTGGGGATATAGAAATTTGAAAATGGAGGTCCTGTGTTTGTTCTGAATATCAGAGGAAGAAGATGACTGATACTCTCAAAAATTCGATACATGTGCTTATAGAAAAATTCGATAGTTGCTTTGGATAAAAATTAGAAACATGGTAGTGCATAACATATTTGTACATGATGCTTGCATGTATGTACTTAAGATAATTCGATAGTTTGGATGAAAATTCGATATATACAAGTTTCTAATTTTGAGTTCTCAAGTTCCCAAATTTGAGGTAAGTTAAAGTTTCTAATTTTGAGTTCTGAAGTTCCTAATTTTGAGCAAAGTTCAAGTTTCTAATTTTGAGTTCTCAAGTTCCTAATTTTGAGCAAAGTTCAAGTTTCTAAGTTCTCAAGTTCCTAATTTTGAGCAAAGTTCAAGTTTCTAATTTTGAGTTCTCAAGTTCCTAATTTTGAGCAAAGTTCAAGTTTCTAAGTTTCCAAGTTCCTAATTTTGAGAAAAGTTCAAGTTTCTAATTTTGAGTTCTCAAGTTCCTAATTTTGAGCAAAGTTCGATAGATTCAAGTTTCTAATTTTGAGTTCTCAAGTTCCTAATTTTGATTCTCCAGGTTCCTAATTTTGAGTTCCTCCTAAGTTCCTAGTTTTGTTCCTAAGTTGAGTTCCTAATTTTGCTACACTCACTTTAAGTAATGAGCAATGATTCACAACAAAGATTGTATAATTAGAATTAAGGTGTATTATCCTATACTAAGTTAACGAGAGATGTTTATATAGGTTGATGACTGTTGCGTGACTCAAAATACTCGTTAAGCTTTTATGTTAACTGAATCGCGAGATCAGGTGAGTATTCTTACTTATACTTTAAATAGATATCCACGTGACATGCTATGTGATCTTATGATTTGATATGTTTCTAGACCGTACACTTCGGTGTCGGGTATGTTAGGCCGCACACTTCGGTGAAGGGTATGTTAGACCGCACGCTTATGTGTCGGGTATGTTAGACCGTATACTTCGGTGTCGTGTATGATAGACCGCACACTTCGGTGTCGGGTATGTTAGACCGTTGGGACGGCAACGGGTATGATGAGACCACTTACTTTGGTAGTGGGTAAGAGTTGTGCCTCTGTTCTTTGAGCTATTTGAATTATAAGTAAAAGTACTCGCTAAGCTTTATACTTACTGTTGCTATTTAAATATTTTTTAGGTAAGGACCACGGCGGGACTCCAGTTCGTGGTTGATAGCTCAGTTGTGTTTGCTTCCGCGGCTTTTAAATTTAGAAATATTTAAACTCTTACTTTATTTATGTTCTTCATTGGATTGTAATCAGATATTTTCTGAATCTTATTACCAGTATGGCTTGGGTTCTGACGTTGTTAGTTTCCTTGTTTTGTTTCAAAAAATAAAATAAAATTGGGACGTTACAACTTGGTATCAGAGCCTTGGTTTAAGCGATTCAGATGCTTTTCTGCGCGTTTCAACTTAAACTTTGGTTCTAATCATTTTCAAAATTTTGTTTCCCAACCTTTAGTGTCAAAAGATTTTTTGATGAGCTATCAGCTGGAGTTAGTCCGAGTGGTAGCGGGTACGAGGTAAGACGTATATGAGATAACAGATGTTGATTATTTGATTTTTGATATTGTTGGCCTTAGTAAATTACTAATGACATGATGTGGCTTCTACTTATATGATGACTGATACATGACCCAAGCCAGTGACTCGGGATCCCTAGAGGTAATGACAAGATCCAACACATATAGTGTGTTTGTGATAATAGGGCCCATATTATCATCTGCACACGATACCTGTTGGAACTTATCAAAATCCGTGGAATCTTGTGAATCTGGTGAGGGGTACTTGTAGGGATAGGATTCTTGTAGCTAGGGAGCCTTAAAACACTTAGGGTTGCTTGATAGCTAAGCATGTTTTGTGACACGTGATTCATGAACTTAATGATAAGGACTGTATGGCAATTCTACCTATTCGATTAATGCATTGTCTATACATCCAACATGATGACTACCAGAAACCGATCTGTGATACCAATGGGCATTCAATACCCACCATATCGAGCTGAGAATAGTGTTACTGGGGAAAGTGATCCTCGACCGCAACCAATTCTGAACCAGCCTTTGCCTGAAACCATGGTCCCACCCGTCGTGGGGCAAGAGAATCTGGATAACGAAGAAGAGGACTTAGCGGAAATGGAAATGACCGAATTGGTAACCACGGTGGTAACCAACACCCTGAAAGAACTCCTACCTAAAATTGTGGAAGATCTGAAGAAAGACATGAGCACAATGATGGATCAGAAACTGGGTGCTCTTTGGGCTGCAAAGGAGGCTACTGCAACTAACACCGCACAGTTAGTGACAACTACTGCTAACCCGGGAGGTAATTTTCGGGATTTCATGGCCTGTCAGCCGCCAATCTTTGAAGGGATGCCAGACCCCGTATTGAGTACTAGGTGGGTCTCGGTAGTGGAAGGGTCTTTCTTCACTAGCCGATGTATAAATGATTCAAAGGTATGGTTCGCTTTAAAATTTTTGAGAGGGACAGCAAAGGATTGGTGGAACCTATTGAGGATGTCTAAGGGCGAGGCGATTTCAAGGTTGACTTAGGATGAGTTCACAGTATTGTTCTATGAGGAGTATGCTCCCAAGAATGAGGTGGAGTGCGTTATGGATGAATTTATGAAGCTTAAGCAGACAACCGAAACAGTGAATTAGATTAACGCAACGTTCAAGGAGAAGTTATTGTACTTCCCTTTATATGCGAATGACGAGAGATTGCAGATTCATAGGTATACTCATATGCTGCGAGAGGATATCCAAGAATTTGTGTCCAATGGTCAGTACACTACACTCGACCAACTGATTGAGGGTGAACGATAGAGGGAACTGTATCTGGAAGAGTGGAACAAGAAGAGGTCCACGGATAGAGTCGCTCTGGGAAACGGTACTGGAAAACGTTACTGGGAAACAACTTTACAAGAAGCGTAACAGTGGTAAGTTCAAGTTTGCTGAGAGGAACCCGGGAGTGAAATGTGGGAATTGTGACAAAACGCATGTGGGGGAGTGTCTCCAGGGGTTGGATCGAAGTTTCAGGTATGGGAGGACTGGGCATCACGGGAGAGACTGCCGGGCTCATTTGAACGTTTGCTTTAAATGTAACAAACCAGGTCATCGCATGGCTGAGTGTCCCGAGACAGCTGGAAGAAGTGTGAAACCGGCCTGGCAACCACTGCTACGAATCACTGATGGTTAAAAATGGAAGAAGCCGGAAGCCCCAAAGCCTCGGGGACGTGCTTTCCAAATGACTGTGGAGGAGGCCAAGAAGGAGCCCGATGTGATTGCATATACATTTATTGTTCACTCCTTACCTGCACTTGTACTTTTTGATTCCGGGGCAAGTAAGTCCTTTGTATCTTCTTCTTTATGTAACAAATTTGTAATAGAACCAGTTAAACTAGAAACACCACTAGAAGTAGAAATAGCAGATGATAAGACTTTATGTCTAACTACTATCTATAGGAACAATGTAATAGTGATCGATGAGGTAAAATTCCCTATAGACCTAATACCTACCTTCATGAAAGAATTCCAAGTGATCGTCGGAATGGACTGGCTAGGTCGTCATCAAGCCTGTATACTGTGCAAATAGGGGATCGTGCGGATCCAGATTCCAAGTGGGGGAGAAATCTCTATCTACGGTAAGCGACATGACAACATGTTGTACTGTATCTAAAGCTGCAAAGTATCTACACAAGGGTTGCACCGCTTTTATAGCTCATGTGGTTGACTCGAAAATGGAGAAGAGAAAGTTAGAAGTGGTAGATGTGCCAGTAGTGCGTGACTACCCGGAGGTATTCTCTGATGATTTAACTGGGATACCACCGGATAGACAAGTGGAATTTCGCATAGACCTAATGCCTGGAGTAGCGCCTATCGCCAAGGCACCATATCGTTTAGCACCACCAGAGATACAAGAACTAATGTCACAACTGCAGGAACTACTTGATAAGGGTTTTATCCGTCCTAGTAGCTCGCCGTGGGGAGCACTGATCCTTTTCGTGAAAAAGAAATACGAAACCTTCCAAATGTGCATTGATTACCGCGAGCTTAATAAAGTAACCATGAAGAACCGTTATCCATTGCCCAGAATTGATGATTTATTTGACCAGTTACAGAGATATACTTATGGTCGGGATACCATCAACTCAAGGTTCGAGAAGAGGATAGAGTGAAAATGGCCTTTTGAACGCGTTATGGTCATTTTGAGTTTGTTGTTGTTGGAACACGGTATGGAGCACAAGCACAGCGGAAGCAAAAACCAAAATTTCAAAAACCGAATACAATCGGGTCCATACATGTTCTAAAGTGATGATCTTTCTACAAAAAAAAATTGCAACTAAAAGGAAACAAAGAAGGAAGAAAATACCTCCTTACCATGTCCAAGAATCCGGCTGATAAAACACAAGACGGGATGAAACCGAGAACCCAAGTGTGTCCTCCTCTATTGTATGATCCACACCAAGTTTGCTCAATCCCTGTATGCTAGTACACCTTCGGGTGAACGTCCCTAATGACTTCACCTTCTGGAACAACCCACTTGTATCTCCTCTTGCACCGAAAATACTCACTACACTCAAGAATCTACCACTTAGTGTATAATATGTGTGTATTTTGCATGTATGGCACCAAGAGAGAAGTTAGAGAGAGAGAGAGAGAGTGAAGTCTCATGTATCTAACATTCTGATCCAGACCACAAACAAGCTATTTTGGTCGGAGTCAAGAACCCTCTTCATGCAGATGGTCCTTTACGGCCTCTCATGGCCCGTGAAGACAAAAATGCGCCACGACTGACCATAATCCTTTACGGCCCGTGCCGAGTCGAGTGACTCGTGAGGGCGTCATTCTCTATGACCCCTTCACGACCTCTCACGCCCGTGAAGACTCCACGAGCCGTAAGAGAGTCGTAGAGTCAAATGTGAGGGCATTAGGCTTCACGACCCATGGAGCATCCCTCACGGCCGTGAAGCCCCAAAATCAAACAATTTGATTTTTGGACCTTCTCTCTTTATCAGTAAGCTGTCGGGATCAATCCTTGGTGTGTGACCCAATAGGCTCGCACTTCATCAACAGCAACACCAATGTACTTGTGTCAGTGGGCAGACTCCAACAGACTCCCACTTGCACATGACACAACGTACCCAGAGGTATTACAGACAGGGAGCGGCCTATAGCAAGGCATCCTTGCCCCCAAGTCAGTACGAGGTATGTCATCCCATAGACAAGTACCAATTCACAACCCAAAGGTTTTAAATGGCCCTATAGATAAGTGATCAACCATTATGTTTCTCGATCGAGATTGGTTGTGACCAAAATAAACAAGTTGCAACCGATTACCCAAATCATTGCACACTCGAGCACGGCTATGCATTTTGGTGTCAGCGCCCAATCATCGAGGGGCCTAGGGATATCTCTCTAAACAGAGGAACAAATTCCTTTGACTACATTGCCCACCACTGTGATCATACTCTGCCTAACTACTCCCTTTATAACAGCCAGTTACGGACTACGTTTGAAATAAACTAGAGCAAAGCAAACCATAGTGATGCAGACACATGCATCTCCAGTATGAGGATGAACTGATATTATCATCCTGAATCACTCATGACAAGTACCACAAAGTGAATTCAGGTGTGGGTCGTCTAGTCACTTGAAACACTTTCAAGTACAGGCGAAGTACTGTGTCCCTGTGTCCCAATCACCATTGGACACTTGACCAATCACTTCCCTCAACCTTCGTTCAGACTTCCTTCCCATGAAGAATGACTGGCTGTGGACATTTAGAATGTATACACATTCAGGGAAGAGGTAAAACATGCAAAATTGGAACACAATAAGGCTTACTGAGAGTACCCGCTACACGCGCATTATCAAACCCCTTTGATAATCAATACAAGCAGAAGCACAATATTGCTTAATGTTCCTAAGAGTAAAACATATCAAAACATGACTAAAACATACTTAAGCCAAGTTCATGCAGACCTTAGTATGACATTCATCACTAGACTGCCACTATAGCTCAGTAAACGGACCATCCACGATGTCATCCATGTGTACTCTGACATTGATCATATCCCTACTGCAACCAACCACTTCCAAAGTGTGCGTTGACGGGATTTCGATCATTTATCCAAGCCGTTATACCTTCATTGTTTCAGAAGAACCCAATAAGGTAAATAACGCTTGGTTCACAAAATTTAACGTGTATAAGCCATCGTACCCAAGTGAGTCAACGATGCTTTAAGAAACACGTAAATTAACAACACCATATTTAAAAGATTACAAACCCCAATCAAGATTGGCGGTTATTCTTTAAAGTAGAAGCCATCACAAGAGTAGCAACTCACTTTAAGCTTCTTTCAATCACCACAAGAACATATACTCATATTTCTTGTATTCCACAAACTTCTTTGAATATCCCATATTTATTATGGATGCATAATAATTTATGCTTGTTACCAAGCTACATCAAGACATTATCTCCAACACATATAGTATGTTCTAGACATACCAAATAGGATTATAATAGCGCTCCCACTAGCTCTGGCATCTATCCAAGTTTCATCATTGCTCTCTGAAAAATCAAACACTTGATTTTCTTAGCAAAGATTCCAAAACTTAGATTTATTCTAAGCCCAATAGGACTCCATGTTTGTAGACTTCATAAGGATACTCAAGATGTAAAAGACCCTCAGACAGTGCTGTGAACACTTCCTCATTAAATTCCTATAACAGAATGCGGTCTTTGCATCATACTGCTATAAAACGGCATAAGCATCCGCTTAAACTTCAACATAACTACTGGGAGAATGTCTTCATATGATTTCTACCGAATGGTCAATCATCATGAAACCATTTCCTCTTAGTCAGTATTTGAAGTTATCTAGAAACTTATCCATCTAGATCTTATTCACGAAAGATCTATTTACACCATCAGGTCAAAACCTAGGTGTTGGATTGACCAAGTTCAAAACTCGAAAATCCAGCATGGAATGTATCTTATGTTATTACACTCCTCTTCTTAGCAGACTCAAGGGCCCACTACAGCTTCCGCTAGTTGATGCATACATCACGTATCATCAATGATTCATCGTTCTCAGATATAGAAAATTATACTCTTCTGGTCTTATGATAACTCTTACTAGACATATGAAGTAGTAATAACTTTATGTCAGATACTCCAACATAGCCATGTTGAGTTTCAATCATTTCTGATCGAGTGCTAGTGTCAACATCAGGTCTTTTATTTAAATCTCACGTTCTTCCACTGGAATGCTTCAGTTATTCCTTTCCCTTTTCGAGTAACCAAATCCGGTTCTTAAAAGGATATGAAATGAATATCTGAAACTCAGAAGAGCTAGTAAATACATTAGCATCCTCTAAGTTCATCCATCTTCCACTAAATGTAGACTGCATAACTCTGATTTATGAGATAGACAAGCAAAGAACTCTTTCTAGTCATATCTCCTCAGATGCTAATTTGACCATCTTTGTTGATATAAAACAAGAACATTGCCCGCCACTACTCAAGTACACCTATCCAGCAGGTTACTTAAGTTTAATCCATCAAGACGAAACCATAACCAATATGTTCCATTCCTCCACTCAGCGATCCATGTAAAACATGTATCCTAGGAGAAGTGAATTATGAGTCAACCTCACAATTCTTATGATGGTTTAGAAATTTAGAATGTAGATGCTCAACATCTCACAAGATTTGAGTTTCTTTATTCCTTTTTCCCTCTTTGTTATCTAAATGTTAAGGGTGAGTCATGAACACCTCACAGGTTTCAAACATTTGTCTAATAAATTAGACTTACCCATTCCTTCTACCATCATCGGTAAAGGTAACAAGTCATATATAGTTAATCCTTATGATTTTGCTTGAACGGTCTTTACACCAATGTGCAAACTAAATCCAACAAGCTTTAATTCCTGTCACATTAACCAGTGAAGGATTTCTTAGTTATTTAGCCTTATAAGCAAGATTTACAATCAACAATTGACTCAAAGTAAAAATATTCCAAGTTCCTAACCACATGGAGCTTGGTGATGCAAGTCTTTTTTATATGGTTAAATCAACTATTTCATAAGGATAACAATTCCATAATCATTCATAATCATTCCATTACCTCCTTAAGCAAAAGCTTATTGTAAATGCCAAGAAATGAATAAACTTTGAAATAAATCTCGAAAACCCATAATAACATAATTCAAAGTAATATTCATCGTCATCAAAGGCATAAAAGATACAATGCTTCTTGCCACGCAGGGCATAAGACAAAGATCTAAATGAAGTAATAGTATAGCTGCATGGAATGGCAAGACTCTTCTTCCAATCCTTTTAGTTAGGGACAATCACCATGTTTCCCTTTCTAAGATCTAGCTCTCCATGCATCCATTACCTACTCCTGATAAACACCTGCACTTTGCAACAAACAAGTTTGTGACAAACGTAAGCGTTTTGACAAACTTCTCATAAGACGCGAGCAGGGACTGGAGGATCATATCCACCGCAATCTCCCTCCCTATTGGAAGTCCAAGTCTCTCCAATTGGTCCATGTATCCCTTCATTATAAGAAAATGGACATTTGCATCCTCACCTTCCTCCATCCTACAACCGACCAAAGCCTTTATACACTCAAACCGTTCTTGTCTAACCTGATGTGGGAACATATCCTTTAGCTGGTTGATTATGTCATATGCACTCAATTGCTCAAGCTGCTGACGTAACTCAAAACTCATATTCGATAACATGAGACAAGAAATATCTTGTGTATCTCTAACACGCTTCTCAAAAGCGTAACGAGTGGCCAATTTCGCGTTGGTAGCAGGTGGCTCCGTAAAGGGTTCCTCAAAGATGTGCAACTTTGACTGGTGACGGAGGACAATCCTCAATACACGATACCAGTTAGCGAAGTTCACTCCTATGAGTCTCTCCCTTTCTAGGAATAATCGAAGTTTAAAGTTTGGAGTGGTGTCGTTAATTTTTTCCATCTATAAAAGAGTACATGTTTTAGTTAGTTTCAATATAATCCTCGTTAAAATAATTACCCAGCTGATTAAGAAACCAAAGTATCTTAACAAGGGCTAAGAACCTTATTTCACCCCAATCCATGACGGGTTTGTCGCGGATCACTTCATGGAGCTATTTAGGCCGGTAAACGCTTTACCAATTGCAATCCGAGACTATAACTCTTAGACACTTGCGGTATCCACCGATACTCATAGCATCTGTTTGGCATGTTTGATCCCTTCCCTCACCGATTCCTCATTAATCCGCTTTGATAGCTCAGCTAAAGCTCGACAATCACCAATGCGTATTAAATCTTGGAATTGTAAATCGACCGTCAAGATACACGGTGGTACTCTAGCCCAATGACCGGCATGGCTAAAGCCCGACAGCCAACCCTTGCGAGTTGCCACACGCACCTTCCACACAGTTACGCAAAACCGATCTCGGCTAAAGCTCGACGACCTATCTTGTTTCACTAGATTCGGGTGGTGTCATCTTACGGGAGGCGGGTGATTTACATTTGAGAAAAATGGGATTTATTTTTTCAAGTGGTCTTGTGGCGCGCGAGGTTTGTAAACCAATGCAGAACTCTTGGTTTTATTGTTTTGAAAAATTTTCAAGCGAGCGAAGAACTAAACAACTACGCAAGAAAATAAACAAAACAACAACCACGCACAAGCTATATCCGGTAACATGCCGCTAAACCCTATGCGCCTTCCCCGTGAGCCAAACGAGGAAAGCAAGGTCAAACTAAGGATACAACCACTCGGCCCAGCTGGAAGTGCTCCCACTGAATCCGTCATCTCCAATGAACCTCCGGATCCACCATAGCCGAGACGTCTCCTCCACGACTCTCGAATGGTTGTCTTCGGTCTTCTTTTAACAAATACATACAAATATTTTAAAGAAACAGGGTGCAAGCCGCGAAATGCTAATCTAATCTAATCTAACAATTACAGAGAATAGCAATCGGCATGCAAGCCAAAATCAAGTACAAAATACAAGACCGAATAAATTTAATTATTACAAACCAATTGTGGTACAAACCACCAAATGAATGAATAATTAAATACAACCAAACAACAAACACATAGGTCTAATGGGCAAAGCGTTACCGAATCAAATAACAACCACAAACAAAAACACGGTGTGCCACAACAAAACCGTGTAGAAATATCCCAACTAGATTTGTTCCTAAACAACCTAAAACACTCAAGGCACAAGTGAACAAATCTTGTATGTATGCATTAGGAATCCCAAACACTTTGAAAAACCATATTCATACATACACAACACAAGTATATGCACGTGCGCGTTATCATGCTAAAACCGCCCGATACATATAAATATGCGAGTTAGGATATTATGGGGCTTTTCATGTCCAAACAACTTTAGACGGATTCTGGAAAAACAGAATCGAGAGGAGGCTAAAACCGAAAAATTATTTTTCTTTTTCAAAAAGGACTAAAACACTGTTCACGACATCCTTCACGGCCCAGGAGCCTTCACGACCTCTCACGGCCGTGAAGCCCATGAGTTCCACGACTCTGACACAGTGAAAAACCTTCACGACCAACACCCCACGAGATTGGTCGTGAGCCTTCACGACCGTGAAGAAAAATCTTCACGAGACTGGTCGTGAGACTTCACGACCGTGAAGAACAAACCTTCACGACCCGTGAAGATATTCTAGACAGAATGTCCATTTTCGGTTTTCAAGCCAAAAAGTGCAATTGTTTGTAGATTTGGGTCTGATACCACTGTTGGAACACGGTATGGAGCACAAGAACAGCGGAAGCAAAAAACAAAAGTTCAAAAACCGAACACAATCGGGTCCATACATGTTCCAAATTGATGATATTTCTACAAAATAAAATTGTAACTAAAAGGAAACAAAGAAGGAAGAAAATACCTCTTTACCATGTCCATGAATCTGGCTGAAAAAACACAAGACGGGATGAAACCGAGAACCCAAGTGTGTCCTCCTCTATTGTATGATCGACACCAAGTTTGCTCAATCCCCGTATGCTAGTATACCTTCGGGTGAACGTCCCTAATGACTTCACCTTCTGGAACAGCCCACTTGTATCTCCTCTTGCACCGAAAATACTCACTACACTCAAGAATCTACCACTTAGTGTATAATATGTGTGTATTTTGCATGTATAGCACCAAGAGAGAAGTTAGAGAGAGAGTGTGTGAAGTCTCATGCATCTAACATTCTGATCCAGACCACACACAAGCTATTTTGGGTGGAGTCAAGAACCCTCTTCATTGGACCACGAAATGGCCCAATCAAATAAGAGATTTTCATGCACATGATCCTTTACGGCCTCTCACGGCCCGTGAAGACAAAAATGCGCCATGACTGACCATAAACCTTCACGGCCCGTGCCGCGTCGAGTGACTCGTGAGAGCGTCATTCTCTACGACCCCTTCACGACCGGTGGAGCATCCCTCACGGCCGTGAAGCCCCAAAATCAAACAATTTGATTTTTGGACCTTCTCTCTTTATCAGTAAGCTGTCGGGATCAATCCTTGGTGTGTGACCCAATAGGCTCGTACTTTAACAGCAGCAACACCAATGTACTTGTATTAGTGGGCAGACTCCAATAGTTGTTATGCCGTTTGGTCTCACGAACGCGCCGGTAGCCTTCATGGATTTAATGAACCGAGTCTGCATACCGAGAGAGGTAATCTTATTCATCGACGACATTCTAATTTACTTGAAGACTGAAGCCGAGCATGAGAATCACTTGAGAGAGGTACTCAAGACATTGGAAAAATAGAAACTGTATGCTAAGTTTTCCAAGTGTGAGTTCTGGCTACATGAAGTGCAATTTCTTGGACACCTGGTTAACCGAGAAGGGATCAAAGTCGACCCGGCAAAAATAGAAGCGGTAATGAAATGGGAAACACCAAAGAGTCCAACGGAAATCCGGAGCTTCTTGGGTTTAGCCGGGTACTACCGAAGATTCATTCAGGAATTTTCAAAAATAGCTGTACCGTTGACTAAGCTGACGAAGAAGAATGTTCGTTTTGACTTGGGAGCAGATTAACATAAAGCATTCGAAACCATCTGTGGTAAATTGTGCGAAGCCCCTATCTTGACCTTGCCCGAGGGAATGGAGGATCTGGTGGTGTATTGTGATACATCACATGTGGGCCTCGGTTTTGTACTTATGCAGAGAGGAAAGGTAATTGCTTATGCGTCAAGAAAGCTAAAACCGCACGAGTGTAATTATCCGACACACGACTTAGAGTTAGCAGCAATAGTTTTCGCACTAAAGATTTGGAGACATTATTTGTATGGAGTTAAATGCACCATCTACACTGACCACAAAAGTCTGAAATATTTTGCTGATCAGAAGAATCTGAACATGCGCCAACGGAGGTGGTTAGACCTGGTGAAAGATTATGATTATGAAATCTTATATCATCCGGGAAAGGCGAATGTTGTAGCGGATGCACTAAGTCACAAGATAAACTATTCACAACTTTAGGTAAAGTTTCTACGAATGACAGTTACGACTTCACTATTCGATTCAATTTTAACTACTCAAGCTGAAGCAACGAAGGAAGAGAATCAGAAAACTGAATGGATTAAGGTTCATATAGCACTTATGGTGAAGGATAGTCGCGGGTTATGGACTCGTTACGGACGAGTGTGGGTGCCAAAAGTAACGGACGTTCGGGATAACAAATCTACCGAAAACACCACGAAACTACGATGCAATTTGGGTAGTAGTGGATCGGCTGACAAAAAGTGCACACTTTATACCGATTCGAGAGGCCAGTTCAGCGGAAAGATTGGCAAATATCTACGTGAAAGAAATAATTTCAAGGCACGGAGTGCCCATGACCATCATGAGTATTTGGGTACGAGGGTTAATCTTAGCATGACATATCACCCTCAAACTGACGGATAGAGTGAACGAACAATTCAAACTCTAGAAGACGTGCTTAGGGCTTGTGTGATCGACTTCGGTGGAAGTTGGGATTTGTATTTACAATTGGCCGAGTTTTCGTATAACAATAGTTATCATGCTAGTATCAGCATGCCACCGTTTGAGATGCTTTATGGGAGGAAGTGTAGGACCCCGATCTGCTGGGGAGAAGTGGGACAGAGAGAACTTGGTAGCACAGAAATAGTTCAACGAACTTCGGAGCATGTTCAACAAGTACACGAGAGGTTAAAAGCGGCACAGAGCCGGCAGAAGAGTTATGCCGATAAGAGGATGTCGGCGTTAGAATTCCAAGTGGGCGACTTTGTCCTCCTTAAAGTATCTCCGTGGAACGGAGTGATTCGATTCAGAAAAAAGAGGAAAATTGAACCCTAGGTTCATTGGACCATTTGAGGAAGTGCCTAGCCGATAAGACGTCGTTTGTACCACTGGAAGATATCACCATGGACGAGAAGTTAAATTATATAGAGAAACCAGTGGCGATCATTGAAAGACAAGTCAAGCAGTTGCGCAAAAAGTAGATAGGAATGGTTAAAGTTCAATGGGAACACCGTAAGGGTTCTGAGTTGACTTGGGAGTCCGAAGAAGATATGAAGAGAAACTACCCTGCACTATTCGAGTAGGAATTTTGAGGACGAAATTGTGTCTAAGTGGGGGAGAGTTGTAATACCCGTTTCAAAAATTAATTACTTATTATTACTATTAAACGATGAAAACTTCAGCTGTACTCATGATTGTGGATTTATTCAATATTTTTAATAAAAATCAAAAGTTATTATGCCTTTGGGCTAATTAATTGATGATGGAGACATTATAAGTTGGGCTTTAAGAATGATATTTGATTTTTGGGCTAGAACTAGTATTAGCCTAAGATTATGAGGCCATTTGTGTCTAGTGGGCTTGGCCCACGAAGGGGTGACATGTAAGGCGGCTAGGGTAGAGAACATATACATTTTCTACTGTTTCATTAAAAATCAGACAGAGAGAAGGAGAGAGGGTTCCTGGTGTGTACGTGAGAAGGAGGAAGAAGGTGACCAAGGGATTAGTAGCAATCAACAAGAGAAATATAAGGCAATGATCCTTGTCCCTTGGTGATTCTTTTTTTGTATTTTATTTGTAATTTTACTCTGTTATGAGAATAGAATATGAGTTTTTAGTGTTTTAATGGGTTTTTGAACAACAGTAAGATGGGGTTTTCTAGTATTTAAACTTGTCTAATTGATTTAGAAATGAAAAATAATGATCTAAATGTTAGAAATATGCCCATTAATGCACGTACGCCATATGGACCGCTGCTGATGATGTATGGGCCTATTGGGTCGTACACCGGGGTCTAACCTGACAGCAACTTAAGTTAAGGGACTAAATATGGCAAAAGACAAAAGTTGACATCGCAGGCCGCGTTAGCGCCGCTAACTCTTAGGGGTTAGCGCCACTAAGTCCTAGAGGTTAGCGCCGTTATGGCTGCATGTACTTTGTGTCAAATCGCTGACAGGGTGCGTTAGCGCCGCTAACTATCTTGAGTTAGCGCCACTAACTTGTGGTTAGCGCCCCTAACCCTGCCAGTGCCATTTGTCAAATCCACCTCCTAAACTAGCCAATGCATGTGGGTATCCATATCTCGAGTCTTGACCGGTTTAAGTGGGGTTATTTGAATCTGGAAATATATGAGAAACAAAATGAGTTCATTGGTTTGGTTCTCTTCCTCTCTTTTTCTCTCTAACACATACACACACTCTTTGGTGCTACTAAGGCCAAGAGAGTATTGATCAAGAGAGATTGCTCCAGAAGTATTGGTCTGTTTTTGTTGCTGTTCCAGAGTGGTATTCTTGTTGAAGTACCACGAAGGTTCGCTAGCTCGTGAGGTTGGACGTGTTCCCGGGGTACTACCCATTAGTCGATCCGTGTTACGTTTTTGGAGCATCAACACCACAAGACAAGAAGATTTCTGGAGCTTAGGAGAAAGGTATAACCACCTTCTTCCTTTCTTGGTGCATTTCTTGAACATAGAGTTTGGTCCATGTTTGGGATTTCTTGTTTTATGCTTTGTTTGCTTGTACCGTGGGCTTTGTTTGTTGTACTTGCTTCCGCTGTGTTGCCCACGAAATCCCAACACTAAATGGATGGAGAAAGGTTTTAGTCCATTAAAAAGTGAGCTTAGTTAAGTTTTGGGGATATAGAAATTTGAAAATGGAGGTCCTGTGTTTCTTCTAAATATTACAGGAAGAAGATGACTGATACTCTAAAAAATTCGATACATGTTCTTATAGAAAAATTCGATACTTGCTTTGGATAAAAATTAGAAACATGGTAGTGCATAACATATTTATACATGATGCTTGCATGTATGTACTTCAGGTAATTCGATAGTTTGGATGAAAATTTGATATATGCAAGTTTCTAATTGTGAGTTTTCAAGTTCCTAATTTTGAGCAAAGTTCAAGTTTCTAATTTTGAGTTCTAAAGTTCCTAATTTTGAGCAAAGTTCAAGTTTCTAAGTTCTCAAGTTCATAAATTTTGAGCAAAGTTCAAGTTTCCAATTTTGATTTCTCAAGTTTCTAATTTTGAGCAAAGTTCGATAGATGAAAGTTTCTAATTTTGAGTTCTCAAGTTCCTAATTTTGATTTTCCAGGTTCCTAATCTTGAGTTCCTCCTAAGTTCCTAATTTTGTTCCTAAGTTGAGTTCCTAATTTTCCTACACTCACTTTAAGTAATGAGCAATGATTCACAACAAAGATTGTATAATTAGAATTAAGGAGCATTATCCTATACTAAGTTAACGAGAGATGTTTATATAGGTTGATGACTGTTGCGTGACTCAAAATACTCGTTAAGTGTGTTAACTGAATCGCGAGATCAGGTGAGTATTCTTACTTATACTTCAAATAGAGATCCATGTGACATGCTATGTGATATTATGATTTGATATGTTTCTAGACCGCACACTTCGGTTTCGGGTATGTTAGACAGCACACTTCGGTGTCGTGTATGACAGACTGCACACTTCGGTGTCCGGTATGTTAGACTGTTGTGACGACAACGGGTATGATGAGACCACTTACTTCGGTAGTGGGTACGAGCTTTATGCTTACTATTGCTATTTAAATATTTTTCAGGTAAGGACCACGGCGGGACTCCAGTTCGTAATTGATAGCTCAGTTGTGTTCGCTTCCGCGACTTTTAAATTTAGAAATGTTTAAACTCTTACTTTAGTTATGTTCGTCATTGGATTGTAATCAGATATTTTGTGAATCTTATTACCAGTATGGCTTGGGTTCTGATGTTGTTAGTTTCCTTGTTTTGTTACAAAAAAAAGATATATATTTTTTGGGACGTTACATGAATCTGATATTGTATTTTACTTCTGGATTTTCCAAGATATAGCTCCTCCGTTTAGGGTAAAAATAAACACTGACTGCGACTTAAAGTCATCTTTGTCTGTCTGGAAGCTCGCATCTGTGTAACCGATTAAACTGATTTCATCCGTGCTTTCTCCCAAGACCAAGAACATTTCTTTTGTCCTTCTCAAATACTTGAGAATGTTCTTGACAGCTACCTAATGGGCTTCACCTGGATTTTGCTGATATATACTCGTAAGGCTTATGGAGTAAGCAACATCGGACCTAGTACATAACATGGCATACATAAACGATCCTACTGCCGAAGCGTAAGGAACTGATTTCATCCTCTTCTGCTCTTCTGGAGAAGTAGGACATTAAGCCTTGCTCAACGGTACACAAGATCTCATTGGAATGAATCCTTTCTTGGATTCTTCTATCATAAAGAGTTTTAAGACTTTATCAACGTATGTACTTTGACTAAGTCAGATCAGCCGCTTAGATCTATTTCTATAGATCTTTATACCAAGTATATATGCGGCTTCTCCTTGGTCCTTCATTTGGAAACATTTCCCTAACCAGGATTTTACTTCTTGTAATGCTAGTACATCCTATCCTATGATCAGTATGTCATCCACATACATGACCAGGAAAATTGCTATGCTCCCACTAAACTTCGTGTAAACACAGGACCTGAACTCGGTTTTCGTAAAACCAAACTCTTTGATGCGCTCATCCAAGTGCAAGTTCCAGCTTGTAGATGCTTGCTTTAATCCATAAATGGATTTTGGAAACTTGCATACTTTTCCTAGATTATTGGAGTCCTCAAAACCGTTCGCTTGTGCCATATACACATCCTCTTTTAGTTTCCCGTTATGGAAAGCGGATTGGACATCCGTTTGCCATATCTCATAATTGAAGTATGCAGATATTGCCAAAAGAATCCTAATAGATTTAAGCATAGCTACTGGCGAGAAGGTTTCATCATAATCAGTGCCATGAGTGAAACATTTTGCAACTAGCCTAGCCTTAAAAGTATGCACATTTCCTTCGATGTATGTCTTCTTCTTGAAGACCCACTTTCATCCAACAACTCTACTGTGTTGTGGAAAGTCTACTAACTCCCAAACTTGGTAGTCATACATGGATTGCATCTCTGCCTTCATGACGTCTAGCTATTTGTCAGACTCACTTCCTAACATAGCGTCCCCGTAGGATGTGGGTTCTTAAAGATCCCCTTCTTCCTGAGCAATCAGAAATCTAAGATATCTATTTCGCTCAGTCCGAATCCTAGTGGACCTGCAAAGGTCTTGTGTTTCCACTTTCTCCTCTACCACAGACTCGGGTTGGGATTCAACAATTCTTTGTTGAATTACTGGTTTCACAAATGGTGGAGGCATACCTTCATCGTCTTCAATTTCTTGAAGATCTATTTCTTTTCTGGCGGTTTCTGAACTTAAAAACTTGTCTTCCAGAAAAATCCCTGACCGAGCGACAAATACTTCGTTCTCATTAGAGAAAGTTTGGGCTTTTTCTCCGTCCATAACTTGAATGGTGTCTTTCTCTTCTCCACAGACTTTGTGGGAACTCGGTTCAGCATAAAAGCAGTCGTTTCGAGTGCATGTCCCGAGAACGATATTGGTAGACTAGTTCGACTCATCATAGAACGAACCATGTCAAGTAAGGTTTTATTCCTCTTTTCGGACACATCATTCCACTGTGGCGTATACGGAGGTGTGAGTTGTGAAACAATCCCACACTCTTTTACATGATCGTCAAACTCTTGACTCAGATATTCACCACCCCGGTCAGACTGAAGGAACTTTATCTTCTTGTCAAGCTGGTTGTTTACTTCATTCTGAAACTGTTTGAAGAAATCAAAACTTTCAGACTTGTATCTCATAAGATACACATAACCATACCTACTAAAATCATCAGTAAAGGTAATGAAGTATCGGTATCCTCCTTTGGCTTCTTGACTGAAAGGACTACACACATCTGTGTGTATTATCCCTAGCAATTCCTTTGGCCTTTCATTCAAACTGACGAAAGGTTTCTTTGTCATCTTTTTAGAAAAACAAGATTCACAATTGTCAATTGATCCGAGATCAAATGACCCTGAACTCCATCTTCATGAAGTTGCTCTATGCGTTTCTTATTAATATGTTTGAGCCGACAATGCCATAGGTATGTTTGGTTCAAAGTGTCCTTTGACCTTTTACATATATGATAGATTTCCTTGTCATCTTGCACATTTATTGTATATAAACTATTTTGTGAACTTGCTTTAAAATAAAATAAATCATCTTTAAAGCAAAAAATTGTTTTTCCTACCGACTGATAGGTAAAACCACTGTCTATTAATAAATCGTACGAGATTACATTTGTAACACCCTCTCAACCGGTCTAGATCTAATAAGGTAATTAGTTAATTAACCTTAGGATTATTTATGAATATGTGATTTTAATTGTCATTTTATGTTTATTGTTTTATGACAAATTAAATGTGTTAATTATGTGTTTAAATTGTTTAATATTTATATTTGTTATTTAATTGAGAAATGATAATTAATTAAATATAGAATTAGTGGATTATAGGTGTCACATTCTTGGTGACACTTAATCACCTACACACACCACCTCACTATTGTACATGCAAATTAGAAATCAAGGTGTGTGTGTGTGTGTGTTCTTGTGAGTTTCGGCCAAAGAAAGGAAGAAGAAGAATACTCAAATTCATTTCTGATTTAATTGAATTCAATTATGCATTAATCTGATCCATAAGGATAGTATGATTGATTTATAATTGTGTTTATATTCGGTTTTATGGAATTTGTATGGAAACCATATGATGCTTATGAAGTTGAGGAACTTAGGTTGTTTGCATGCTAGAATTTATTGATAATTTATGTTCATTAAATATTTAGAATGAATTATGGAAACATAGATTATATGCATGTGTATAAAACAACCAAGAATTGAAGTTAGAATTAAAATTGTTCAAGAATATGAATCATTCGGAATTAGTGGCTTTGAATCATGCGGAATTGATGAAATCCGAACAATATGATCGGAATTGGGGATAAATCCGAATAAACTGATGAAACATATGATGAATTCTGAATACTTTGAGAATACCAAATAAACTGTTGAACTTATGTTGAATTCCGAATAATTTTATCCGGAATTGGATGAATCCGAACAAAATAGTTGTTGCCTTAACATTTGGAGAAACCGAATAAAATAATCGGATTTGAGACAATCCGAATAAAATGATCGGAATTGAAGATCATTCGGATTTGAATTGATCGGATTTGGGACTTTGCTCGGAATTGGCCTTTGCTCGGAATTGGCCTTTGTTCAGAATTGGTCATTGCTCAGATTTGAACTTTGATTCAATTAGATTTGAACTTATGCCTATACTTGGATTTGGGAGTTGGATGATAAAACCGAATGACTACTTGAATGATATTGAAGATTGATTTTAGATATTCATCAATTGTGGCTTTAACATATGGAATGGATGATATGTATTGCCTGAACTACGGAGTTGAAAGATTTCAGGGAGTTACTTGATGAAGATTGGTAATTGTGAAGAGATGGTATATTCTTTGAATATACTTTGATGATATGTACTTGTTGTTTATTTTCACATGAGATGTGTAAGTAGTATTTTGTTTATTGTGAATTACTAAACAAGTACTAACTTGTATTTATGATCTCAGGAGGTGACAAGACTCAATGAGGATATACAGGATGTATTTCCTAGGTGTTTATGCTCTTAAGAATTTATATCTTGATGTTTGTATATATATACTTGTTGTTTCGGAGACCAGCTTGCTAGTATTGGCTGGGCCTATTGCTTGGGGATTTACAGTATCTGGTCTTGAGGGGTATTTGTTGCACTCAAGGGTGCTTGTACTGTTATCTGTGTTAGCAGGGCTAACGGTAAGCCTATGCTTTGGCCGGCATAGGTTGTAGGTGTTGCAACACCGATGTTTTCTTGGGTGTTTGAGCATTATGTGATGGGCTTTATGCCTTGTATATGTTTAGATGTTATTCCCTCACTAGCTTTGTGCTAATCCTCTACTTTTGTAATCTTTTTACAGATCACTCTTGGTAAGACTTTTTGGAAGTGAAGCTCGGAATATGGACAAACCATCCACTCTGATGATTGATATTTTGTAAAGAGCCTGATTTTGTAATTAGCACTATAGTGGCATTTTTGTAAACTTAAAACATGATTATTGTAATTATCTTATGTTCTTAATGTATATACATATGTAATTAGCTTCCGCACGTAGTTTTATGTTTATATTAAAAAGCAGAGTTACAACATTTTTTTAATCTAGGAACATAATAACAATCTTCTAGTTGTATGATTAATCCTGAAGTTAGCCTGAGACAATATGTTCCTACAGCTTCAGCACTAATGATGGAGCCTTTGCCTACCCGTAGGTCTATGTCCCCCTTCCTTAGTTTCCTACTCCTCTTGAATCCCTGCAAGTGATTGCAAATGTGATGACCACATCCGGTATCAAGTACCTGTGATTCAAAAGAAGTAACTAAGCAAATTATATTAAAGATACCTGACTCGTTGGTAGAACCAACGTCCAGCTGATCAATGTCTAGTAGCTCATCAATCTGGGCAACAAATGTCTAGTAGCTCATCAATCCAGTCATCTTCTTCCATTGATTCAACTACTATTGTATCAAGGATTTTTGGGTGCATGTGGTCATCCATGCACATTAGAAACTCATGCATACCAACTACTGTTGACTCCTGTCCTCTGATGTCATCTATGTTGGAGTATGCCCGCTGACACACGTACGCCAATCGATCCTTTCCGATGATGTATGTGCCTATCGGGTATTACGCCGGGGGTTGATCTTGACAACAACTGGTGTGCGTGCGATATACGTCTCAAGTACGCGAGATGATGTCACATAATAGTTTTAATTTGGAATTACTACTAGTCTAAATAAACGCACACGGGCAGAGCACCCACGTATGTAATATAGGCTACTAGTAAGACGGATAATTTATCGAACACAGGTAAGAGATAACTGTTGTTACTTACATAAATCCGAACCTATTGTCTAGCTATCAATATTTATGGGGAAGAGTGAAATTAACTACAGGGAACATGCAGATAAACTAAGGCAATACTAACAGGTCTTAAAGGAAACAGTATCTAAGCAGAAATACAGATTGAAATAAGTAAAATGAAAAACAAGATACCTAGTCATGAATCCTCCAGATCAATATTAATTAGTAGTCTTAACTAATCCAGTTATGAAAGGCTGATTTAATAAAGACTGTCTTACAACATGATTTATCTTTTTAGGCACAAAATATAGATAATCCTGATTTAATCTTTGAATGATTAAAACATCAATTAGACAAAACCTCGCTTCCTGGGTGTTATCCCATTTTACTTAAAAGGCCAGTATTTATCTCCTAATAAATTAATAGACAAGGTAAATACCATCGTTGGTCAACATCCGGTACAAAGATATATATTTGGGTATTAAGATAATATATCAGTTCAACACCTCATGTAGGTCTACGGGCAAATGTCTCGTATACACATACCAGACATAAACGTATTTCACACCTCAAGTTGGTCCATGAGCAAATGTAAATAAATATGAGTCTGTTAAAAATATATATGTATAAAAATACAGATATCCTAAGCAAAAGGTTTTTCAAATTTTACAACGCCTAATACCCGCATGAACCGATAATATTATACAAAATAACCAAATATACGTTTCATTATTTCAGAGATATCATGTCTTTATTAAAATCATTCTAAAATAACCTACGCATAACAACTACATATTTATACTAATCTGGATTCATCATGACGAGGTAATATAAATTTAGCTACGCATAATGACGGGAATATGCAAATAACATAAATACGAATACATATTTAAAGAAAGAAAGTACCAATATGTAGATTACAGAAGGGGAACGAGTTCTACAGCTTTTGGAAATTGAAATATAGGTACATGCTTCTGGAATGCGGAAATGAACTTGAAACGGAAACTAAAGAACATACGAACGTAATCTACACTAAATATTTGAAACACCCTCTTACCCGGCCTAGATTAGTTAAGGTTATTGATTAAATTAAGTTTGGTATTTAAAATAATTAAGTGGATAATTGTTATTATGTCTAATTGGTAAATAACTATTTGTTTATTAATTTTAGATAATTAATTTAAATTAATATAATTAGATAGTGGATTTTGTAAGGTGGCCGGTTTTGGTGTTTAGCCACCACCTCACCATCTCTTTCTCACAATTACATGCAATTACCAAATTAAGTGTGTGTGTGTTCTTAAACACTCTCGGCCGAAAGAAAGAAAGAAGAAAGGAATCAAACCAATTTGATCATTAATCTTGCATGCAATTAGATTTCTGAATTCATAACACTAACAAGGTTAGCTTACTGATTTGAATTGGTAAGTTGTTATTTGTTTTCGGTTTTTGAGTATTAATATGGATTCTGATTGATTTTGGCGAATTGATGAATTAGGATGAATGCATGATAGAATTTTTGATTTATATATGTTATTTATATGTTTAGAATGATTCCTGGAAACATATATAACTTGCATGTATAAAATCAGTAGTGAATTAAGTTAGAAATCAATAATGGGGATGAACGCTTGAATTAGTCGGAATTGGGGTTTGAATGAATCGGAATTGGTGAATTCCGACAGAATGACTCGGAATTTGATTAAATCCGACATAACACTTATAGATTTTTCCTTTAACTCTTGTACTCGGAATTGTATTGGGTCGGAATCCGACTGATTATATAAGGACTGCCTTCGCATTTACTCGGAATCCCATTCTCTCAGAATTGTCATTTACTCGGAATCCTAATTACTCGGAATTGTACTTTTAATCGGAATTTGAATAATGAGTCGGAATTGTCCAACACTCGGAATTGATGAAAGCCCTAACATTATATCAGAATTCTATTTCCTCGGAATTCAGTTCATCGGATCTTACCTTTACTCGGAATTGAACATGTCTCGGAATTTGGTATTCAATTGGAATTGGATCATTTACTCGGATTATGCCTATGCTCGGATTTGGATTATGACTCTATCCGAATTTGGTCTTCTACTCGGAATCCGACTTTAATCGGATTTAAATACAGTCGGAATTGATGATTTGGAGATAAACATGAATTGTATATCTATTTGGCTTTATGTATGATGGATATATATGTATAAGTGTATATACATGAGAAAATGAATAAATATGATATTTATTATTGGATTAGTATTATGAATTGAATACTGACTTGGGTTACTTCAATCTCAGGAACTGAGAAGACTCAGTGAATTTAGTCATCTGAGTGTGCCAAGGTTTTGAAGACTTTGGTGAGTGGATCTATATCTTTTGATATACATGATATGATATCCTATTTGGAATGCTCTTGTTTGGATTGTATATACTAGTTATTTGGAGATCAGCATGATGTTGGGCCTGTTGGTTGGGGAATTACCGTATCAGATCTTGATGTATATTTGTTGTACACAAGAAGGCTGGTATTGTAATCCATGTTAGCTGGGCTACCGGTAAATCTTGGTTTTGGCCGACCTTGGTTGTAAGTGCTTGCAACACCGCCGGTTCTCCTGGGATTCACGAGCTATTTGGGTTTAGGCATGTTGCCTTGTTTATGATTAGATATTGGTTCCCTCACATAGCTTTGTGCTAATTCCCCACTAGATTCTTTTGCAGATTCTCTTTGGTGAGCTTGATGATTTTGGGCTCGGAATATGGACGGACCAATACTCTGATGTCAAGTTTTTGTTAGAGCCTGTTTTTGTATTAACACTGTAAAAGTCATTGCACATCAAACAAGTTAACTTTTTGTATCTATTGTGTAATTAAGATAATTATATGTAATTAGCTTCCGCGTGCAGTAAATTATATGTTTAAAAAGTATAGTGTTACAAATTGGTATAAGAGCCCTGGTTTGAGGATTTGCATGAATGACTTGTGCAATACTCGAACCTAGGCTCTGGTCAGTCCAGTATTCCCAGGGTGGGTAATTAGTAGTGTAGCTTTGAGGGTAGTTAGTGTGTTTAAACTAACGGATTATATCTAACCATTGGTGAGATGCTGTGTATAGCATAGAAAATGGCTGATAACGTGAACCAGACAACTACCCGTGCGTCCCCCAGAAGGAACAACCAGTCCTCTACTGCAGCTAATGAGCAGCACAACAGAGCCTGTACTTCTCACAACGGTGAATCTGATCAACAAGAATATGTGTTGCAGTTGGAAGATACTTTGCAAACACTTAGGGATCGGGTTCAGGAATTGGAACAGGAACAACAACAAACATAGTCCTCACAGAAAACACAAACTATTCATATGCCCAGGGAGTCGGCTGTGTTTACCCAATCTATACCACCACCTGTTTACTCAGCTGCACCGTTTAATACCGTGTCAACACCATTTGGAACCTTACCGTTTCTTTCAATGCCACCTGTGTCTCAACCATACCAAACCCAACAACAGTATCAACCCCAATAGAACTTCTTCATTCCCTGGTACCCAACTCAAGGAGGTTACAAACCGAGGTGTCAATACAAAGATTTCATGGATTGCCAGCCACCCGAATATTCCGGAAGTTCCAACCCTACAGATACTTTGAACTGTTTGAGAGAAACAATTAAAGCATTGGATACCTGTAATTGTGAGGACTCTGATAGGATAAAATTTGCAACAAAGAGACTTAAGGGTCAAGCTGCGACATGGTGGGATTCCTTAACTTCTCATCTATCCAGGGAAGTGGTGAACTCTATTACTTGGGATCAATTCCAGGGCAAATTCCTTGAACAGTTCTGCAATACTTACGATTTGTTTAAAGTAAAGCGGGAATTTTTAGATCTAGCTCAGAATGATAGGATGTCCGTAGATGAGTTAATTTCAAATATTAATGAGAATTTAAGGTTTGCCAAACAGTGGGTTCCTGATGAGCCTTCTCAAATCGATCATTTTTTTCAAGCTTTGTTACCTGAGTATCGGGGTAACACCCGAATGGCAACTTCTTTTGTACAAGCTTTTACTCTCGCTAGAGCTGCAGAAGGTGATGTAAAAGCCCGGGAGAGGATGAATCGTGAGAAAGGGTTGTCTCACAAATCTGGTGGAAATCAAGGTGGGAATAAAGGGAAGTGGCAGAGTAATCAGAACCGAGGGGATCAAAAATCAAAAGGTTCTGGGTCTTTTCAGAACAAGCCGTGGTGTAAACCATGCAACTCTTGTCACACTGGTCCTTGCACAATACAGACGAAATGGTGCTTACGATGTGGTGGGTTTGGTCATGAACCATCCGCTTGTCGGTTTAAAACAAATGTTTGCTGGAACTGCCATGAAGAGGGTCATAGAGCTGGGGCTTGCACAAAACCAAGGCCGAAGGGGACGGGGGAGGGGTAGCCTATGTCGGGGGATCGTCTGCAGGTCTGAAACGGAAAGCTGCACCTTCTGCGGAAGGGAGAGCTTTTAAGATGACTGTCACTGAGACTGCAGAAAACAGTGATGTTATCACGGGTATGTTTATAGTAAACTCTGTACCTGCTCGTGTGTTATTTGATTCTGGTGCAAATAGATCTTTCATGTCAAAAGCTTTATGTGACAAAATTGAAACTGCCTGTTACTGTGATTGCTTCTCCTTTAGAAGTAAAGGTAGCTGATGGTAAGTTAGTGTCTGTAACTTCTTCTGTTACTGGGATAACTATAGACATTGATGGAACTAACTTATCTGTAGATTGTTTACTGATGCCTATACCAGGGTTTGACTTAGTACTAGGCATGGATTAGTTAAGTCACCATTGAGCTAGTATCCAGTGTCACAAGAAATTGATTACTATTCCTCTGGCTGACTGGTCGCATGTCGTGGCTCGTGGGGATAGATCTTCTTCTTCTTTTCCAATCATATCGTATATGAAAGCTAGAAAATCTCTAGCTAAAGGGTGTGTGTCTTTCCGAGCCTACGCGATTGATGCAAAGAAAGAGAAGAAAGTGGTTACCGATGTTCGGGTTGTATCTGAATATCCGGAAGTGTTACCTGATGATCTGCGTGGATTGCCTCCAGTAAGAGATGTTGAGTACAAAATAGATCTAATTCCTGGTACTTCACCGATCGCGAAAGCTCCGTATCGTTTGGCTCCATCTGAGATCGGAGAAATGATGACACAGATTCAAGAGTTGCTTGATAAGGGGTTTATCCGACCGAGTTCTTCGCCGTGGGGTGCACCAGTTTTGTTTGTTAAGAAGAAGGATGGAACTCTTCGTATGTGTATTGATTACAGAGATCTGAACAAGAGAACCATCAAGAATAAGTATCCATTGCCCAGAATTGACGATTTATTTTATCAGTTACAAGGAGCTTCGTACTTTTCAAAAATAGATTTGAGATCGGGTTATCACCAAGTCAGGGTAGCCGAGGAAGATATACCAAAGACTATTTTTCGTACTCGGTATGATCATTATGATTTTCTTGTGATGCCGTTCGGTTTGACGAATGCGCCTACAGTGTTTATGGATCTGATGAATCGTGTCTGCCGACCCTTCCTAGATAAATTTGTCATTGTGTTTATCGATGATATTTTGGTGTATTAAAAAACAGAAGGTGAGCATGATCAGCATTTGAGACTTTCGGGGTTTAAATTTAAAAAGGCTACGGGTTAAAGGTAGAAAAAAGGGATTTTAAAGTGGCAAAAGTAAGAATCCAGAAATTAAGTTAAAAATATCTTCTAAACTGCTTTTATTGACTAACAGACAGGAATATCACAATTTTTTTGTTGAGAAAATAGTTCATCAGGCTGTAGTGGAATCAGAATCTTCTGAATGATGGCTAATCACCCACGTAATACTGAATAAAAAACTACTATTCAATGTATGACATCCTCAAAAATAGCCAGAGAAAGGCATGTCAAGCAACTTGTATTTTCTCCTTTTCTATTGATTTTCTGATTTTTTTAGATTTTCTGGGTTCATCTGTATACAACGGATATACCAAGGATATCAACTTTTCATGTCCCGATGATCGGTGCATGAAGAACTGAAGAATATAGGAATACACAATGAAACTAGGCAGCAGATAATTGATTCAACTAATTCTGGAAACTTAAAAATAAAATAGACTAAAAATAGGATAAAAAAGGTTGATGAAATGAAAGGTTAAGGATCAAAGTAGTTAACTACGGTATCGAATTCTAAAAATGAGCATTACGCTTTAAAAAGGGTTAAAAATAAAATAAGTTAAATAATCTAAACTTAAGATTATTTAATTTTGAAAGAAAAATGTATAAAACAACGGGTTTTTAAAAAGAAAGACGGCCTCTATTAGTGCAATAGTCTAGTTCTCATTTTGGTGGTTTTGATAAGAATTCGGTAACAAGTTCTGAAATATATACAATTCAGACATACTCACAGCAAATGAAATTTGTGTTAAAGAGAACAACTGTAAGGCTCAAACACTTAATTTAAGTACGGGCTGGGGTTATGCTAAGTCGTGAAATCTCGAACAATTTTTCTTTTTATGTAATATTGAAATCATGAAAATTTTGCTGGAATTTCAAACAATAATCAGAAATGCAAAAAAATTCTGAGTTGAATTTAGATCAGTTTATAGATAAAGCATTGAGAATTTTAAAATTTATTAATCTTTTTGAGGTTTTTTAACAACTTTTGCGAAAAAATTTGGATAATCACAATCACGTAACGCCTCTATCCCACACTTAACACATACATCGTCCTCAATGTATTTAAAACATGAATTTTAGCAAGTGAAGTAGAGAAAACTCCCATATTTCGACGATTGGAATTTCGGTCTGATGTGCCAGCATATGTGTTCTCAAGCAATAATATCAATTCTGAAACCAAACAACTCAAAGCAAACATCAGCAATCGAACACAACATATATACATACAAAAAGAAATATAATACAAGTGTTTCAGAGTTAAAAAAATACAATACAAAATAATATAAATCAGTCCTCATCGTCATTATCATCATCACCTGCCCTGGCACCAGATGTACCAACCTCTGAATCATGAGCTTGTGGAGGAAAAGGAGTAGAAGGAGTAGAAGGAGTGAAGCCCTGCTGTTGAAATTACTCTTGCATAGAGGTGCATAACCACTGAGTAGCGCGCTCTAATGCTAAAAGTCTAGCATGAATGTCTCACCCTCCTGACAGGTGGCTGCTGCTAACTCGCAGGCTGCTCCATCTCCTGATCTGAATCCGGACCGTTCCCACTAACAGGGTCGTCATCTAAAATCCTCGCACCACCACCATGAATCGTCTGTATAACAGACATGGTATCTAACAGGATCTTAGAAAGGATCCTAAAATGGTAGGCGATCAAAAGAGGTACCTCCTCTACGGTCAAGATGTCATATAAACGGGCTAGTCTAGCAATAAAATGACCACCGCAGAGGGGACTGGTAGGATGGACACCTGTGGTTCTACGGCTCAAAAGTAGTGCTAAGTTGAAAGGTAAGTGGCAATGGACATCTGGGCTCAGTACACACCACATGAAAAATAGATCAAATAAAGGCTACTTCTCACTGCCTCTACGGTGAGTAATGGTGGTGGCTATTAAGAAGTGGATAAGACGGTGGACTGGACGTCTAAAACTACTCTTCAGTTCTCTGGTGGAATAGTATACTTCATTGGCAATCGTATGCAAGAACACAGGACCTGAAAAAGTGGACAGAGGCCCTTTCAATGCAATAGTAAGGAATGGTAAAAACTGTAGGTCCTCGGTCTCCTCTCTCGTGTACAAGCCTACTCTCCAGGAAAACTCTCTAACACTCAGCTACCTCTACTGTCCTGCCAAATGAAATCGAAGAATAGTAGGATCTGTGTAATCTAGGGAGGTGACATGGAAGTGGACTGTGGATAGGAACTCCAGAACTAACTCTCTATAGATAGACTCATGAATTAGTGCTAGAAAATCTAACCAGTGGTGTGGAGCATGTGCAATCTGAGGTGCAACGGCTGGGGCTCCTCTCTGGGCTCTCGCTCTCGCTCTCGGTCGCTGTGCCATCTGAATACAGTTTTAAATCAGACAAATACGCAAAATTGACCTACATGATAGATATGACTATTCTAATGATGATTCCTGTATTAACATTATGCATAAAACACAAATGATCAGGAAAATCAGTTTGAAAAGGTCAACAAAAGTCAAAATTAGGTCAATAGTAGTTACGTGGCACGGATTGTTCTGGTTACGCGGCGCGTAATCTGGGATGATGATAAACAGTGACATCAGTAAAATCAGTAGACCAAACTAGTCCCATTTTGATCCTAGACTAGCGATTAAGCAATGGGAACTAGTTTTACACATTTTTATCCACTCAATTTTGAGAAATCAGTCCTCAAAGTCTCGGTTTTTTAGGGTTTTCTAAAACCATAATAAAAACTCGATTTTCACAGAAATTATTATGCTAAATCGTGTAATAATCAACCCTAAACATGTATATCATCATATAATCCCTAAATCCGAAGTCAATCGAAACAAATATGCAATATACCTCTCGGATTCGTTCAACAAACATAAATCTAGGGTTTCTGAACTTACATTGTTCAAATACTAGTACAGATGATCGTGTGGAGGACTAAAATAGCTCGTATTGCGCTCGGGTGTGGATTTTGCGTCGAGGGAGGGAGAGAGAGAGATTTCGCGTTGTGTATGTGTTTTGAACAGAAAAGGGGTTTTATTTAAAAAACCTGTTCGCAGATTTACGCGTCGCGTAATGCTATTCTTTCCGCGGCGCGGAAAGTGGCGTTTTGCAATTTTTCGCGCTTTTCTTTCTGTTTTCAAATTCAAACACTTATGGAACTATTAAAAACACACAACACCCTCTGATATATGACAACGTGACATGGAAACATACAGAAATAAAAACAACTGCGCTACAAATAAACAACGAAACAATACAAACAATATAAACAAGTTACATACTATTCGTACGGTATGTAAGCAAACAATATAACACTTTGAAATGCGGAATCTTGTAGAGTCAGATCTTCAAGACTAAATATCGACAATAAACAGAAATACAAAATCATAGAATCTGTGTGAATAGTCAAAAAGAAGGAAAAAGTGTTACCGTAGTGCAGGTTTACGTATAACTTACTTAATCGGATTTGACAAAAATACTTAACCAACTCGCTAGCATTTCTTTTTGGCCCAAGAATCTTTTGGGCTTTTAGCTTAATCGGATCCTCTCTTAATGCACTAGTTGTCGGCAAGTCCCTGCAAGCATTGGAATGTATAGGCGCACCACATTTCCAACATTTTCCTACTTTTCTCGCTCTTTGTTTAGCTGCAGAGCATGATGTTCCTCTACAGAATTTTCTGTACTTCAGATCTCTTCGAATTTGCTTCATATTCTGTTCAGATCTGTCAATAATTTCTACTCTAATATCTAAAGGCAAATCAGTACAAAAATATAAACAGGAAAGCAAAGAAAACGACTCTAAGGAAAGCATATCCAGTTCTTTACCGTCTCCCGGTAAAAGGCGAACGTTTCTTTACCATAAAAGAAATACAGACTGAAGCATCAGTACCTCAGTTGGTTCATTTTCAAGTGGAATGCCTAAGTAGTGTTTCACACGATGACCATTAACTTTAAAATTTTTACCTTCAACATTTATCAAATCAATGGTACCATAAGGATATGATTTATGAACTACATAAGGACCAGTCCATCTTGACTTTAACTTTCCATGAAACAAGTGAAGACGAGAATTATACAAAAGCACACGATCTCCCGGCTGGAATTCTCTTTTGTCCTTTAGCTGGCTTTCATGCTATTTCTTTGTTCTTTCTTTGTAGATTCTTTAATTCTCATATGCTTGTTGTCTTAATTCATTGAGTTCATTCAAATCGAGTAGACGCTTTTCACCTGAAGTCGAAACATTAAGATTTAGCTTTTTCAGAGCCCAGTACGCTTTATGTTCGAGTTCAGGCGGTAGACGACACGCTTTTCCATAAAACAACCTATGTGGTGTAGTGTCAATAGGTGTTTTATATGCGGTTCTGAATGCCCAAAGTGCATCATCTAGCTTATCGGACCATTCTTTTGGATTACTACCCATGGTTCTCTCCAAAATTCTTTTTAATCCTCTGTTTGTAACTTTGATTTGACCACTCGTTTGCGGATGATAAGGTGTAGAAAACCTATGGGTTACCTCATATCATTTCAATACCTTCTCGAGTTGTGAATTACAAAAATGAGTGCCCTGGTCACTGATTAGTGCCTTTGGAGTTCCAAATCGACAAAATAACTTTTTTATGAATTTTGAAACCACCCTTTCATCATTTATAGGCAAAGCTTGTGCTTCTGCCTATTTGGAAAAATAATCAACCGCTACAAGGATGTATTTATTTTCACATGAGTTTGGGAAGGGTTCCATGAAATCAATACCCACACTTCAAATATTTCAGTAATTTGAATGCGGTTCTGAGGCATTTCGTTTATGGCAGAGATGTTTCCTGCTCTTTGTCATGTATCGCACGATTTGACATAAGCAAAAACATCTTTGAAAATGGTTAGGCAATAAAACCCTGAATCTAAGTTTTTCTTAGAAGTGTATCCAGGTCCATTATGACCACCAGTTGGTCCTTTGTGGCAATGATTAAGAATGCTTTTTGCTTCGGTCTCAGTTACATATCTTCGAATGATGGAATCAGGTCCTATCTTGAGAAGATAAGGATCATCCCTGAAATTGTGTTTTAGATCAGAGAAGAATTTCTTCTTCTGTTGGTATGTGAGTTCTTTTCTCATGACTCCTCTGCCAGATAATTCACAAAGTCGGCAAACCAAGGAGTGTTATCAACAACTGATAAATTCAAGAGGAATTCATCAGGGAACGTATCAAGAATAACGTGTCAGGATTGGATATTACCAAATATCAATAACAAGAATTATCTTTGAGAATTAAATCAGAGTTGTATAAAGATAATCTTTCAGTTTGATCACAATCAACTAAGAAGTTGCGGAATCACACTTAATTGATGTTTAAGGTTTAACACAAGAACAATTCAATTAATCAACACAATAAAATACTTTCAAACACCAGATGTATTAAAAACCGATTACGATTACAATAATCACCAACACCTCTAATCTAACTCTTTTGTTAGACGAAGAACGCAACTTGTTCTTAGGTTTCAATGAAACTTAGAGGCTAACACACTTTCTGAAAGCAAATTAACAATAAACTATGAATGCGTCGAATAATCAACTCAAGAAGTACTACTAATACGATATTCGATTCCAAGTATTTATAGACTCTTGATCCTCCTTGAATAGTTGACAGTTAGGTAATCTTCTATCTTCCGAGATAATCTTGATAATCTTCAAATTTTGATAAAGATATACTTCAGATCCACGAAGATAGTGATTTCCATGATTAGCTCAACATAAACTGTTTGTTGAATGAAACAGTTCTTGTCTTCTTCTAACAGTCTTCTCTTCAAGGTCTTCTAACAGTTGTAAACACTTGAACTAACAGTTCTGAACTTTGTACTATCAGTTGTAATGCTAGCATCAACTGTTAGTCACAACTGTTTTCATACTTCACTTAACAGTTTGCAACTGTTTTCACAAATTTCCTCTAACAGTTTTACCTTTGCATGTCCAACAGTTTCCATTACTTAGCAAATTTCCCAACAATCTCCCCCTAACTTAAAGTATTGAACAATACATTTAAGTTGTTTGTTTTAAGGGTTCCACCATAGAAAAATTAACATAAGCAAAGAAAATTTTAACATTAATTATGCAAAGTCAAACTGTTACAATCAAAACATAAAAAGAAAATTACTTTTTACTTGATTCTATGAGCTCCAACCTTTCCTTCACCCTCTTCATCAGATCTTCCTTCATGTTAGCAGGGCCATAGAACTTTGCTTTCAACATATACATAAGCTTTATTTTACCATGCTCGACAAATTCAAAATCAAACAACTGAGTTTGTCCCTTTCCTATCACCATATGATATACTCTTGATTTTTCATATACTTTCATAGAAATTATTGGGAAGGCTTCATCAATTATCAACATGGGCATTATTCCCAGTGGATTGTAGATACTTGTTAAGTGGCTCATCAAAACTCTGATTTCAATTTCTGCATCTCCCCTATAGTGACTTATTCCATATGCATACATCTCTTGAATATCCCTTCTAGACACACTCTCCATTAGATGCAAGAAGCTAGCATAGCTTTCTATTGGCTCTACTTCTCTTACAATGGTCACCCCTTTCTTCCCAGTTTCAATCCTTAGAAGTTCGAATCTCCACTCAGTGATGTGAGATTTTTGGCCTAGTTGCTCTACCACAAGTTTATCTATTCTTTCTTCCACATCCACCCTGAGTCTGTCTTGTAGGATGGTTTGAACTATACCAGCTTTAGTTTGAACTGTTTGGGATTGTTGAGACAGTTGAGGTTGAGCTGTCTGCTTTTTCTTCTCAGCTGCTGGCTTAGGAGGTGGAACTGGTTTCTTCCTTACAACTCTTTTTCTTTTTACTCCCTTACCAGCTTTCTTTGCCTTTTCTTCTTCATCTATTTCAGCAGTGAATTCATTAGCAAGTTGTTGAGCCAATTCAAGATCTTTCTGTTCTTGTTGCTTAAGCTCAGCATCCAGCCTTTGTGCTAATTCACGATCATGCTCTTCTTGTTGTTCTTTGGTGAGCTTTAGCTTAGGAATATCAACCACAACCTCCTTTCCCTTACCTAGCACTGGGGGCATCCTTTCATCTTTCTTTCCTTCTATAATTGCAATGCCTTTAAACCCTGGCTTAGGTGCAAGTGGTTCCAGTTTTGAGACTTTGCCATCTAACCACCCATCATCTATCTTTTGATCCATTTTGAATGTGCTGATGTTAAGAGTTTGAGCACCTATTTCAATCAGATGATTCTGCTTAACCTTTGACCATGTTTTGAAAACATCTGTTGTTGGATAATCTCCTGTCATAATCATTTTGTTTATCAAAACTCTGTCAACTGCTGACAGCCTTTCTTATTCTTCAACTGTTTGAGAACTAGCAGCTGTTTTTTGTTGAATTGGAGCAACAGTTGTCTCTGGAGCTACAACTGTTTGAGTATCTGGAGTAACTGTTTGTTCAGTCTGCACAACTGTTTCAGCAACCGTTGGTTAAATCACCACTGGCTTAAAAGATTTCTCCCCCTTTTTGATTGGAACTGTTTGAGAAGGGGTTCTGGCACTTGTTGTGGACTTTTTGAGCACTAGATCATGGGCTTGAAGGACATCAGTAGCCTTATTCAATGTATCTGACAGAAACTTGATCTGTTTGTCTTGCTTGATAATGAGCTCATTGTGCTTGGCCAAGAGCTTGTCTTGTAAAGAGTTCCTCTTCTTGAGATAAAGGAAAACAGCAAAAAATGGTACAAGTTCTGGATTCGTCAATGCTTTAAGTTTAATACTTGCCTCAATGTCAGCCAGTGTTGCCACTGTAAACATATCATCGGCAGATAGAACTGGTGGTTCACTCCTTGAAGTTCCCTCACCAGTACCCCTTTTTTCTTGGAACTGGGGATTTCCAGAAGCTGTTTGACCAGCCTCTGTTGCCGTGGTTGAGGTCTTAGCAATGTTAACACTGGCCTGCTCATCCCTTGCTGATGAAACAGTAGCATCAGCCTCAAGAACCACATGATCACCCTCTAGTGGAGTGATCACCTCCTCATTGTGCCTGTGAGACAGCACTATGGTTTCCCTTTGAATATTCTGCACAGGTGAATGCACCTGTGCAGGATTAACAGTTTGGGGATTGGAGACGGTGGTGGAAGGAGCACCAACAGTTCTATTTTTCTTTTTAAACGTTATGAGTGTGGGGGCTTGTGTTGTAGCTTGAGACAAGGTAGCAGAGGGGGATATTTGAGTATCATGAGCTGTGGGTTCTAGAGTTAGAGGTGTAGCAATAAGTGGGGCTTCATGCTCAACTCTAGCAGCTCTGTTTCTTGAAATAAACTCCACCATTGCAGAGAGTGGTGGAGTTATGGCACCAGAGAAGCTTTTGCCATTTATTAGCATCTTGCTCAATATGGAGGCCACATGAGCAGAGGGAATTATCACCCTCTTGTGTTTTTGGAGATTTGGCAACAAAGAGTTCAGCAAAACTTGCACAAATCTGGGGTACATCAAAAAGAGACCATATTTGGTCCCGAGATGCTTTACCATACCATTGAAGATCAGTTTTGAAAAATCAAAACAACGATTGTTGGCTAAACAGATTAGAGCCAAGGCAATGTTGCTTCCGAACTCATTCCATCCAGTTCGTTTGGGACTGATACACTGCTAGAGAGTATGAATCAGATACTTCCAGTGTGCGCAAAATTGTCCCTTATAGAAGGTACCCTTTCCCCTAGGGCCCTCATATCCAAGTTTTACCAACTCAGCATGCAAAAATTCTAATTAGACAGAATCAGAAAACTCACCATTGCGATCATTGAGTTGAAGATGTTGGCGTATGGTATCCTCAGAGATTGAAATAGCCAAACTATCAACATTTGAATCCATCCATTGCACTTCATCAGCTTATCGGAGTGTAGCATGTTTCCAAAAGTGGTCGATATGAGAAGTGTAGATGGTTGGATTGATGGTGAGAGTTGACAATGAAAGATAGTCAATCATGTCATGGAAAGCATTGAGATCAGCAGGTTTCGAGAGGAAGGCAAGCATGTTGTGTTCTTTGACAAACGAAAGGGGAGCCATTGCGATTTGAGAGAAAAATTCTAGGGTTTTAGCGTTTGATCGAAGTTCAGTAAGCGTAAATGAAACTGTGAGGAGGGAATGGCTTATATATGTTTCGAATATTAAATGCTATTCAAACTTCCTCAGAATTTCTGCAAAGACTAAAATACCCTTTGAACAAAACTAACAGTTGAAGGAAATAACGAGCTAACAGTTGAGAACTGTTTTTGTAATAAACGTCAACTGTTATTGAAATGAAGTACTCCCCCTTAAATGAACATTCCGTTTGTCTAACAGTTGTGAACACCAGGTACTAACAGTTTAAAACTGTTAGTTGTATCACATGCTGCAGCTGTTCCCTGAACACTTACTCAAACAGTTGTTAGATAATAAAACTAACAGTTGCAAACTGTTAGTGAGAAAACATAGATAAACAAACAACTGTTATTCCATGTTAATCATTCCAATATTGGAGATCAAAAAGTTGAACCTGCTCACATCAAAAGCTTTAGTGAACAAATCAGCTAACTGATCATCAGTTTGGACTTTCATAACTTGGATTAACCTTTTCTCATTGCAATCTCTAATGAAGTGAAACCTGATCTCAATGTGCTTTGTTTTAGAATGCTTCACTGGATTGTTGACAATGCTAATAGCACTTGTGTTGTCAACATAAATAGATGTATTCAAGAAAGACATACCATAATCCAGAAGCTGATTCTGGATCCACAACACTTGTGAACAACAGCTTGATGCAGCAATATATTCAACCTCAGCTATTGAAGTTGAATCTGTTGTTTGTGTCTTGCACTGCCATGAAACCAACCTTGAGCCAAAGAATTGGCATCCTCCAGAGGTTGATTTTCTGTCCACATTAGCTCCACCATAGTCACTATCAGAGTATGCCACAATATCAAAAGGTGAATCCTTAGGATACCAAAGACCCAGTTTTGGTTGGCCTTTGAGATATCTAAAGATTCTCTTTACAGTAAACAGGTGTGACATCTTTGGACTGCATTGAAACCTGGCACAAACACACACAGCAAACATTATATCTGGTCTAGAAGCAGTTAAGTACATTAAATAACCTATCATAGACCTATACAAATGTATGTCTACATCCTCCCCCTCAGGATCTGCTCCCAACAGTTTGTGTGTTTCCATTGGAGTACTTGCCAGCTTCACATCTTGATAGCCAAACTTGTCCAAACTGTCTTTGACATACTTTGATTGACTGAGAAATATACCAGTTGGCTTTTGCTTCACTTGTAGTCCCAAGAAAAATGTGAGTTCTCCCATGGAACTCATCTGAAATCTCTTATGCATGATGACTTCAAACTCCTTGCACAGGCTGTCATCAGTGGATCCAAAGATTATATCATCAACATAGATTTGAACAAGCAAAATCTCTGCTTTAACAATCTTTGTAAACAATGTCTTGTCAATGGTGCCTCTCTTAAAACCATTCTCAAGCAGATGTGATGATAATGTCTCATACCAAGCTCTAGGAGCCTGATGCAATCCATACAATGCTTTATCCAATCTATATACCCTGTTAGGATACTTTGAGTCTTCAAAACCAGGTGGTTGACACACATATACCTGCTCATGAATATTTCCATAGAGAAAAGCTGACTTGACATCCATTTGATACACCTTAAATCCTTTATAGCTTGCAAAGGCAATGAACAGACTGATTGCTTCTATCCTTCCAACAGGTGCAAAGACATCATCATAGTCTATTCCTTCCTCTTGTGTATAACCCCGTGCAACAAGTCTAGCCTTGTTCTTGATTACAATCCCTCTCTACTCCTTCTTCTTTCTGAACACCCACTTGGTGCCAATAGCTCTTTAGCCTCTTGGAAGTTCAACTAACTTCCAAACTTGCTGAATTTGAAACTGTAAGAGCTCTTCTTGCATTGCTTCCACCTATGAAGGGTCTTTTAAAGCCTCTACTGCTTTCTTTGGTTCTATCTGAGATAGAAAGTAGGCATTCACATCAAACTGTTCAAGATTCACATCACTATTTTCACTTTGCAGCATACCTCTAGTTCTGACAGGAGTGATGGGATCACCTATAATCTGCTCTATGGGATGATCATTGTGAATTCTTAAGGTAGTGATGTTTTCTTCAGTCATTACATTCCCTAAATTAGACAGATCAATCTCATATTCACTCTCATTCCCAGAAGAATTACATTCCTGATCTGCAACTGTTTGATTAATAGATTCATTGTTTAGTTGGAGAACAGGAGATTCCATATCCTTTGAAGGTTCAGCATCATCATTCATTGGACTAACAGCATTGAAAGAGTCATTTTGAAATAAAGGAATCACTACAAAGTCTTTAGTGGCTTTGTTTTCACCAACAGTTGTTGGACTTGAGCTAACAGTTTCAGAACTGTTTGAGACAGTTTATGGATTTGCACTAACAGCTGTAGGAACACCTACAACTGTTTCTGTAGAATACTCAAAAGAAAGAGATTTAGACAGTGCATCAATATCAAATAACCAATCAGGACCATTACCTGCAATATTGATCATATTCTCATTGAAGGAGACATTCGTACTCTCTTCTATGATCCTACTGACATTGTTAAAAACTCTGTATGCTTTACTCTGAGTGGAATATCCTACAAAGAATCCTTCTTCTGCTTTACTCTCAAATTTGCCTAATTGTGACTTGGTATTAAGGATAGTGCAGGGACATCCAAATGGTTTGAAGAAGTTGATCAAAGGTTTTCGTTTAAGGAACAACTCATAAGGAGTTTTCCCTTTGGACTTGACAATTTGTACTCTATTCTGAACATAGCAGGCCGTGTTCATCGCTTCTGCCCAGAAGGTCATCGGGAGCCTAGAATCAGCTAACATAGATCTAGCAGCCTCTATCAAAGTCATATTCCTTCTCTCAGCCACTCCATTCTGTTGAGGAGTCATAGGTGCACTAAACTGTCTTTCAATTCCTTTTTCCTCACAAAAGCTGTTTAACTCATAGTTCTTAAACTCAGAACCATTATCAGATCTAATAACTTTCACCTTCAAATCAGATTGATTTTCAATTCTAAGAATAAGAGACTTAACTAACTCAGCAGTTTCTTCATTAGTTCTAAGAAATTGAACCCAAGTAAATCTGGTGAAGTCATCAACTATGACTAAACAGTAAGCTTTCTTCCCTATACTCACCACAGATGTAGGACCAAAAAGATCCATATGCAACAGTTGTAAAGGTGTAGTAATGGAAGAAACTTCTTTTGGCTTATAAGAAGTTTTTTGTTGCTTGCCTTTGAGAAATGCTACACAATGATCATCACATGAGAATTCTTTTTGGGGCAAACCTCATACCAGATTGTTTTTAGCTAACAGATTCATGGTTTTAAAGTTCATGTGACACATCCTTCTATGCCAAATAGCAGACTCATCATGAGATGCCTTTGAGAGTAAACAACTTAATACATTCTGTTTAGCAACCTTTTGTATATCCCGACAGTATACATTATCCTTTCTAGGTGTTCTTAAAAGAACATCCTTTTCATCCACTTTAAAATCTTTTGGAAGGATAATGCACTCTGTGTCTGGGAACAGGACTTTGTTTCCATGATCACAGATTTGAGACACACTTAACAGATTGTATTTGAGTTGTTCAACAAAGAAAACATCATTGAAAGTAAGTGTACCTGCCTCTACAGGTCCCTTACTAGTGATTCTTCCTCCTTTAGCATTTCCTCCAAATGCTACATATCCTCCATTGATTTTTCTGAAATCCTTCAAACAGTGTGGATTTCCAGTCATGTGCCTTGAGCATCCACAATCCACATGCCAAATTGATCCATGATCGGCCCTATGAATGCTCTGTACAAATAAAATTCAGTCAGTAGCAGGAAGTACCCAGGCCATCGTCTTGGGTACACCATTCAAGTCATAATACTTAAACAGAGTTTGATTCTTCTTGATTTCATCCAAATTAGACTTCTTTATTTTGTGTGAAGAGTATTTGGTGAGAACATGTGGTTTCCAACTGTTGTGATTAACAGTTTGATTAACAGTTTTAACCTCTTCAGAAACTGTTTATTTCTGCAATTTCACCCATGCCAGACTAATAGTTTTTGGTTTTGGCTTAACAGTTGTAGAACTGTTAGTTGATTTTGATTTAACAGTTGTAGAACTTTTAGCCTGTTTTGGCTTAACAGTTATAGAATTGTTAGCCTGTCTTCTGGTACTTGGCCTTTGGGTGCTATAGATCTGTGGATTATGATAACAGTTGTGAGCCAAGTGATTTGCTCTCCCACATATATAGCACCTTTTGGTTTTCACAATAGGCAAACTAGTTCTTTGTGACCAAAACTTGTTTCTATTTCTTTGATTTCCTCTCACTGGTTCTGAAGGAGGAAATTTCTGAACACCATGATGTTTGCATGTGCATACATGCACTTCAGTATGCCTTTTCACATATTTGGATTGAGATTGTGCTTTTGAAGCTTCCTTCTTTGGCTTCTCAACTTGAAATTCATCAACCTTCTCTTTTCCTTTGGACTTAACACTAACAGTTGAGATGTTTGGTTTAAAACTGTTTGGGTTTTGTTTGGAACTGTTAGTGTAATGTTGGGGACTGTTTGCAACAGTAGTGGAACTGTTTATAGAATAAACTTCTTTGAAAGGTTTTGTTTCACTGGTGAATGGTTCAGAGGAGGCTTTAACAAACATCACAGGTTGTAAAGAGGATTTTGGTGCTGTAGGTTCACAACAAATGTGATTTTCAAATGGAATAACCTCTTCCTTCTTCACAACTCCCTCATTGTTGTCATCACTCACTTCATACACAACTCCTTCTTCTTCACTTTCAAATTTTGGATCAGCTGACTTCAACTCTGCTTCTAATGGTTCATTGACATACCTATCAGCTACATCAGACATGGGAGTTATGTAGTTGTGATTGTATGGAGGTGGGGTCTGTTTGTATCCTAAACCTGTTTTAACCTTGTCTCTGATTTGTGATTATAACAAGGTTTCAAGCTTAAGATTTGTTGCTTTGAACATACTCAAATCCATATCCACATCATCCAATTTTTTGGTTAGCTCATCTATCTTACTCTTTTTTTCACTCAGTTTTTTCTTAAGATTATCAATTTCTTCCTGAAGCTGCTCATTCTCCCACTTATGATACTTCCTATCATAGTCCATTTGCAGTTCATTTGCCTGATAATCTTTGATTTTTTTTTCAAAGCGTTCAATGACAGCACTAGATTCATATCTTCTCTCCTCCATTCTGCTCAGAGCAGCACATACCTTTTTGTTGTGCTCCCTAAACCTTTTTAATATAGCTCTACATTCACCTGGGCATAGTTTAGAAGATACCTGTATGTCTTCTGATTCTGGTGAATCCAGTTTGATGCAGGAGTCAGTCAATGCCATCAATGCTTTGTTGTGAGTGGCTTCCTATGCTTGATCACTCCAATCAAATCCATGGCCTTCTTGTGAGACCAATGCTGATGAAGTTTGGTTTGATCTTTGTCCTTGATTTTGGCCTTGTCCACCAGATCTGCATTCCCTTGCAAAGTGACCAAGCTGTTGACATTTGAGGCATCTAACTTTTGATTTGTCAAACCCAGACTTGCCATCAGCCCTGAAGTTCATGTTCTGCCTTCCAGCTCTTTTGATGAATCTTTTGGCTCTGACAGTTAACATGGCCATCTACCACTTGAGATCCATCTCCTCAAGATCATCTGGATGCACTTGCTCAAGATCCTCATTGGTGAGAGTTGAATATGCATGACTAGCAAGAAATGCTTCAAGCACTGCATCAGGAGTATTTACATCTAGTCCAACAGCAGAACTAGTACCTGCACAACCATCAATAGAATTAGTTAAAGAATGGTTTGAGTCCATACCTGAGGATGACAGGAGAGCAGCATTGTGGCTAGGGGTAACAGACTTTCTTTTTCCCTTTATCTCTCCCTCAAACACAATCAAACTGTTGTAAAGATCATCTAACTCTATATCTTCTAGAGAATCCTTAGTTCTCCATTGTGCAACATAAACTGTCCACTCTTCACCTAAGGACCTAAGAAATTCCTATTGATCTCATCTTGTTCTAATCTAACCTTTGCACTCTCAAGTTGACTAACCAGCTTATAGAACCTATCAAAGATTTGAGTTATACTCTCATTCTTCCCACTAGTAAAGTTCTCATAAGCCTGTTCAGAAGATCCCTTTGGTTCCTTTTGGAACTTGCATTCCCTGCAAACCTCTTCTCTAATGCATTCCACAGTTCATGAGCATCATCAAACTTCTTGAAATGATGCTGGTATTCATTAGGAATAGCAATCTGAAGAATGCTGAGAGCTTTCATCTCAATCATCCTCTCTTTCTTTTCAGCATCAGTTTTTGGTGGTGGTTTCTTCTTTGGTTTTCCTGTTTTATCTAAATCAACAGCAGTAATGGGGTCCTTTTCTATGACTTCCCAAACAGCATAGTCCATTAATTGAACATGCTGCTTGAGTCTTAACTTCCACATCTCAAAATCAGTTGGTTTGAGCATGGGAACTCGAATGTTTGACCCAGATCCAGTGTTATCAGAAGATCCACCAGACTCCATTGCAGTAATATGAATGAAAAACACAAGACAAGATTTAAATAACAAAACACAGAAGATTTGTAAAAAACCTTCAAATAGTGATCAAAGGAGCCTTAATGAAAAGGCTCTGATACCACTTGTCAGGATCGGATATTACCAAATATCAATAACAAGAATTATCTTTGAGAATTAAATCAGAGTTGTATAAAGATATTCTTTCAGTTTGATCACAATCAACTAAGATGTTGCGGAATCACACTTAATTGATGTTTAAGGTTTAACACAAGAACAATTCAATTATTCAACACAATAAAATACTTTCAAACACCAGATGTATTAAAAACCGATTACGATTACAATAATCACCAACACCTCTAATCTAACTCTTTTGTTAGACGAAGAACACAACTTGTTCATAGGTTTCAATGAAACTTAGAGGCTAACACACTTTCTGAAAGCAAATTAACAATAAACTATGAATGCGTAGAATAATCAAATCAAGAAGTACTACTAATACGATATTCTATTCCAAGTATTTATAGACTCTTGATCCTCCTTGAATAGTTGACAGTTAGGTAATCTTCTATCTTCCGAGATAATCTTGATAATCTTCAAATTTTGATAAAGATATAATTCGGATCCACGAAGATAGTGATTTCCATGATTAGCTCAACAGAAACTGTTTGTTGAATGAAACAGTTCTGGTTTTCTCCTAACAGTCTTCTCTTCAAGGTCTTGTAACGGTTGTAATCACTTGAACTAACAGTTCTGAACTTTGTACTAACAGTTGTAATGCTCACATCAACTGTTAGTCACAACTGTTTTCATACTTCACTTAACAGTTTGCAACTATTTTCACAAATTTCCTCTAATAGTTTTACCTTTGCATGTCCAACAATTTCCATTACTTTACAAATTTCCCAACATAACGGTTTCATCGAGAGCTTCTGAGGTCAGATTATCAAGCCGCGAAAGATGATCTGCCGCTAAGTTCTCTGCACCTCTTTTATCACGAATTTCAATATCAAACTCCTGAAGTAGGAGTATCCATCTAATCAATCGAGGCTTCGCATCTTGTTTAGCGAACAAATACTTAAGAGCAGAATGATCAGTAAAAACCACCATTTTTTATAAAATCAAGTAGGATCGAAATTTATCAAAAGCAAACACGACTTCCAAGAGTTCTGTGTAGTTTTCTTAGGCATCGGTTAAGGTTTTACTTGCGTAATGGATCAGATGAAATCGTTTTTCTTTTCTTTGTCCTAAAACACCACCTACTGCATACTCACTAGCATCGCACATTATTTCAAATGGTAAAGACCAATCAGGGATAGCAAGAATAGCCGCATTTATCAGTTTCTCCTTTAACAAATTAAACGCATTTAAACACTTGGGAGAAAAACAAAAAGGAGTATCGTTTTCCAATAGCTGAGTCAAAGGTTTAGAGATTTTTCAAAAATATTGAATGAACCGTCTATAAAAGCCGGCATGGCCAAGCAAACTTCTATTAGCTTTGACAGTAGTCGGGGGAGGTAATTTTGCAATAATATCAGTTTTAGCTCTATCAACCTCAATTCCCGAACTAGAGATTTTATGACCAAGAACAATACCCTCGCATACCATGAAATGACATTTTTCCCAATTTAACGCGAGATTAGTGTTCAAACATCTTGACAGCATTTTCTCTAAATTCTTAAGACAAGAATTGAAAGAATTTCCAAAGACTGAGAAATCGTCCATGAAAATTTCAACACCATCTTCAAATAAATCATGAAATATGGCCGTCATGCATCTTTGAAAAGTAGCAGGAGCATTACATAACCCAAAAGGCATCCTTTGATAGGCAAAAGTACCATAAGGGCATGTAAATGTGGTATTCTCTTGATCTTTAGGAGCGATCGGGATTTGAAAATATCCAGAGAAACCATCAAGAAAACAATAGAACGAATTTCCTGCTAAACGCTCTATCATTTGATCAATGAAAAGAAGAGGATAATGATCTTTTCTTGTAGACTCGTTTCCGATAGTCTATACAAACACGCCAACTAGTAACTGTATGTGTTGGAATCAGTTCATTTTTATTATTCACCACAACGGTCATTCCTCCTTTCTTTGGGACTACTTGAACAAGACTAACCCAAAGGCTATCTAAAATCGGATAAATCAAGCCTGCATCGAGTAGTTTGATTACTCCTTTCTTGACTACCTCTTGCATGTTAGGATTAAGTCTTCTTTGTCTTTGTACATATGGCTTGTAATTATCTTCCCTGAGAATTTTATGTGTACAAAAAGACGGATTAATTACTTTTATATTTGAAAGCTTCCATGCAATGACAATTTTGTATTTTCTCAATACCTGTAAAAGGTTAGCTTTTTCTTCTTCTTTAAGATCAGACGATATAATCATACGTAATTTCTAATTTTTTTCAAGGAATGCATATTCCAAGTGAGAAGGAAGTTCTTTTAACTCAAAAGATGGAGGTTCAAGAACAGATGGTTTTGATTTGTTAAGTTCAGTTGTTTCAAGAGTTTTGAATGCTTCAGGTTCAGAATTATCATCATGTAAATCTGTATCATCAGTTTGATCACAATTGTCTTGTGATTTTTCAGAGAATTCAGATACTTGACTCACATTATGACATAGCAATTGAGTTTTGAAAGCATCTTTTTTTATAAAAGACGGAATTGGATTTTGGTCAGATTGGTCAAAGGTGTTAACAAAATAAAGAACATCGTCTTGGGAAGAGGAGTGTTTAATCGATTTATTAATGTCGAAAGTAACATCCTCATCATCAACTTTCAAAGTCAATTTTCCATTGCAGACATCGATCACAGCTCCAGCTATGGCTAAGAAAGGACGACCTAATATAAGGGGAATATTGGCATCTTCATCCATATTTAAGATTACGAAATCTACAGGAAAGACAAATTTATGAACTTTAACCAAAATATTTTCCCCAATGCCTCTCGGAAATCCAACCCAAACCAATTCACACCACTCAGTCAAGTAGTTTTGTTGAGTATTTTAATAAACTAGTGCTAAATCAATAATTCGAAGATTTTTACAACAGTATAAATATTATTCCCCGGCAACAGCGCCAAAAACCTTGGTGTGCGTGTGATACGTCTCAAGTACGCGAGATGATGTCACCGAAAGGTTTTAATTTGGAATTACTACTAGTCTAAATAAACGCACACGGGCAGAGCACCCACATATGTAATATGGGCTACTGGTAAGACCGATGATTTATCGAACACTGGTAAGAGAAAACTGTTGCTACTTAAATCCGAACCTATTGTCTAGCTATCAATAATTACGGCGAAGAATGAAATTAACTACAAGAAACATGCAGATAAACTAAGGCAATACTAACAGGTCTTAAAGGAAACAGTATCTAAGCATAAATACACATTGAAATAAGTAAAATGAAAAACAAGATACATAGTCATGAATCCTCCAGATCAATATTAATTAGTAGTGTTAACTAATCCAGTTATGAAAGGCCGATTTAATAAAGACTGTCGTACAACATGATTTATCTTTTTAAGCACAAAATATAGATAATCCTAATTTAATCTTTGAATTATTAAAACATCTGTTAGACAAAACCTCGCTTCGTGGGTGTTATCCCATTTTACTTAAAAGGCCAGTATTTATCTCCTAATGAATTAATAGACAAGGTAAATACCATCGTTGGTCAACATCCGGTACAAAAATATATATTTGGGTATTAAGATAATATATTAGTTCAACACCTCAAGTGGGTCTATGAGCAAATGTCTCGTATACACATACCAGACATAAACGTATTTTACACCTCAAGTGGGTCCATGAGCAAATGTAAATAAATATGAGTCTGTTAAAAATATATATGTATAAAAATACAGATATCCAAAGCAAATGGTTTTTCAACTTTTACAACGCCGAATACCCGCATGAACCGATAATATTATACAAAATAACCAAATATACATTTCATTATTTTAGAGATATCATGTCTTTATTAAAATCATTCTAAAATAACCTACGCAAAAAAACTACATATTTATACTAACCTGGATTCATCATGACTAGGTAATATAAATTTAGCTACGCATAATGACGGGAACACGCAAATAACATAAATACGAATACATATTTAAGGAAAGAAAGTACCAATATGTAGATTACAAAAGGGGAACGAGTTCTACAGCTTCTGAAATTTGAAATACAGGTACATGCTTCTGGAATGCGGAAATGAACTTGAAACGGCAACTAACGAACATACGAACGTAATCTACGCTAAATATTACATATGAAAACTAAAATTTACTGAACCAAAGGTCCTGGAATGAGAATGTATGGTTGCATAACGTCTGCTATTTATTTCTGGCTCTCCTCTTCAACTGAACAAGAATGCTGCTATTTACAGTTGAGGTTCGTCAGTTTACGCGTCGCGTAAGGGGTCTAGTTACGCGGTTTGTAAATAGGTCTGACAAGATTACCCGCCGAATTGACTTTTGTGCTCTGACATCGCGGGGCTCGGAGAAAGTGACCTTTTGTCTTGTAGTTACGCGCCGCGTAGTAGGATAAGGTACGCGCCGTGTAATTCAATTTTTTACATTTTCTTCGTCTTTTGCGCGGTCTTTTCTCGGTTTGAAGTGCGTTATCCTTTCTTTCACATTTTGCATCTGAAATAGCCTTGAATAAAATAAGAAAGCATTTAAAGCTCATTTTGGCTATATTTTTTAAATTAAAAACCAGATATTGTTATAAATCAGATATATATTTTACGTATAAAATTGACAATATCAACAACCTAAAAGGGAGGGTGAGAAAGAATAATTAAATGATGGTTGGTAGGGTGGATAGGGTTAGCGGCGCTAACCATGGATGCTATCTTGGTCGCGATAGCGGCGCTAACATTCATGGGTTAGCGGCGTGAACACGTTAAAGTTAGCGGCGCTAACCCGTCAGACAACATGCAACTTTATTCCTTTCACCTCCACTCTCCACCAATGCATGGCTTTGGCATGGGAATCTTCTTAGCCGGCCTTGGGGGCTTCCATAGGTCATGAGGGTCCTTATCAACACATGCAAACTCCCTTTACTCTCTCATAGCTAAGGCATAGAAGAATACACTAAGAAAACTAGTGTGGGTTGTTCTTGTGTGAGTTGAAAAGAGAGGGTTCAAGAGAGATTTCTGGTGATCCAAGGGTTGTTGTTCCATAATACATTCAAGTGTTGAAGTGTAATCAAGGGGAGCTAGTACACCAAGGTCACGTGAATGTCGGGGTGGACTTGGATAGCGAAAGAAGAGGAGTTCTAGCTTGCATTTAATAACAACCCGAGATATCAAGGGTATAAAATCTCTCTTCTCTCTTGCTTAAGTTGCAATTCATAGTTGTTGAGCTTGGTACACTCTTGGGGTTCAAAGTAGTCATTTTATATTTGAAAAATCCGTTTTTCGCTTCCGTTGTGCTCTACCACGAACCTCAACAGTGGTATCAGAGCCACCTCTACACTAGTTTTGCACTTGGTGGCCTGAAAAATCCAAAAAAAAATGTGATTTTGCTTCTGACCAGGGTTTAGCGGTGCTAACTCTTCATAGTTAGTGGCGCTAACTTCTGTTCCAGTCGCGGTCGCTAACTTTTATTGTTAGCGGTGCAAAACCTGTACAGTGGCAGATTGCATGTTTTATGCTTAAAATCTATTTTGTTCAGGTTTTTGGCTCATTTGAGGTTTCGGGAATTTTCCAGAATTTATGTGATATTATGTTTAAGTTTCCTTATATCTTGGTTGGTGTATTTATATGTTGATTAACATTTTGGTATGAAAATGGTTAATTGCATATACTTATATTATGTACATGTACATGGGATTATTAGTGCCTTCAGTGTTTAGAATAATTTTAACCAAGATATATAAGATTTACATGGTTTTATGTGGCACACCATGTGTAGATTTGTTGTATGTGGTTGTGATATGAAATCCGGTTACAAAATGAGCCCTTTTGACCTATGTGATGTGTTTGGTTGATTTAAATTATGTATTCATTCATTTGGTGGTTTTGACCACAATGGTTTGTAATAATAATTTAATTTATTCGGTTTGTAATTATTTAATGGCTTGCATGCCGATTTTCTACTCTTTTTAATTGTAGTATTAGCTTAGAATAGATTTTGTGGCTTCATGCCATTTCTTTTTGAATTTGTAAATTCTATAAGGAGAACCAAATACAACCAACGAGGGCCTAGGTGAGGCACCTTGGCGGGACTTGGATCCGGAGGTCGGTGGGAAACGCGATGGATCAAGTGGGAGGAGCACACGTCAAAGTCATAGGATTTGTCCTTAGTTGACTTTGTCTTCCCCGTTGGCTCATGGGCAAGACGCATAGGGTTATTTTGGCTCGTTACCGGATTGTTATTATATGCGTGGTTGGTTATTTATTTTTTATATTTCTTGCATTGATGTTTAGGATCTTCGCATGCTAGAAAACTTCAAAATAATAATACCAAAGAGTTTTGAATCGGCTAACAAACTCTGCGCTCCACATAGACAAGAATTGGTTAAAAATTATTTTTAACCGGGAAAAACTAAATCTCGTTTTTCAAAAGTAAATCACACACCACCCGTAAGATGACACCACCCGCATCTAGTGAAACAAGATCGGTCGTCGAGATATAGCCGAGATCGGTTTTGCGTAACTGTGTGGAAGGTGTATGTGCAAACTCGCAAGGTCAATTGTCGTGCTTTAGCAGAGATGGCCATTGGGCTAGAGTACCACCGTGTATCTTGACAGTTGATTTACAATTCAAAGATTGAATACGTCTTGGTGGTTGTCGTGCCCATACCGAGCTACCAAAGAGGATTAATGAGGAATGAGTGTGGAGGGATCAAACATGCCAAATGGGTGCTATGAGTACCTATGATCCCGCAAGTGTCTAAGAGTTGCAATCACGTATTGCAATTGGTAAAGTGTTTAACGGCCTAAATAACTTCATGAAGTGATCCGCGGAAAACTCGTCATGGATTGGAGTGAAATAAGGTTCTTAGCCCTTGTTAGTATAATTTGTTTCATAGCAAGTGGGAAATTATATTAGAAGGATTTAATACATCATACTAACCAAATCGTGCTTTGCTTGTAGATGGCATCTACTAGCACAACCACCACAAACATGTTACTCCATCCATTTTTGGAAAAGGAGAAACTCACGGGTCCAAACTTTATGGATTGGTATAGGACTTTTCGAATCGAACTAAATCAGGAAATGAAGCTAGAGGTCCTAGAGTCACCTCTTCCGGAGGCTCCTACTACCAACGCGGCGAGGGCTTTAAAAGAGGCGTATGAAAAATGCCTCAAAGACACTAACGACGTGACTTGCCTAATACTCATGACCATGAGTCCCGAATTGCAATGGCAATTCGAGAAAGTGAGTGCGTATGAGATGATTACTCAGCTGAAGGACATGTTCCAACAGTAAGCAAGGAAAGATTTGTACGAGTGTGTCGAAGCCTTCATCGGTTGCCGGATGCAGGAGGGCGGCAATGTGAGCTCCAACGTCCTTCGTATGAAGGCGTACGTGGACCAGCTCGAGGAGTAGGGCTTTCCAATTGGGAAAGAGTTGGCGGTTAATATCATCGTCTAATCTTTGCCTCCGACATATGTATTGGAGTATGCCCACTGACACACGTACGCCAATTGATTACTACAGATGATGTATGGGCTTATCGGGTCACATGTCGGGGGTTGATCTTGACAACAACCTAATATGGAGGGTGAGAAAGAATAAATAAAGATAGTTAGCAGCCTGGATGGGGTTAGCGGCGCTAACCTGGCCGTCGCGAACTTAGCCCCGATCGTGGAGCAAACCTTAAGTGGTTAGCGGCGCTAACGTTGGGCGGTTAGCGGCGCTAACCCACCTGACAGCATGCAACTATATTCTTTTCACCTCCACTATCCACCAATGCATGTTAGTTACTTCATATCTTTGTTGGCCGGTCTTGGAGGTTCCAAGGGGTCCAAAATGAGTCTTTAAAAAATACATGCATACTCTCTTTTCTCTCTTGATGGACCAAGTAAAATATACACATAGAAAACATTGAGGTTGTTCTTGTGTGAGAAAGAGAGAAACAAAAGAGAGTTCCTCGAGATTTTAAGTTGTTGTTCCAGAAGGTGTCTCCAAATGTTGTAGGATACTTGATGGTTCGCTAGTACGTGAAGATCACAGTTTTTCCCGGGGTGGACTTCGATAGTCAAGAAAAAGGTTGCTACTTGCTTGGATTCGTGATCAACGCCCACAACCAGAGACATCAGGGGTATACTCTCTCTTCTTTCTTTCTTTTAGTTGCATTTCTTAGTTGTAGAGATTGGTACACCTTTGGGGTTCACTTTGTGGTTGTTGTTTCCTTTTTTTTTTGGTTTTTGAACTTGCATGCTTCCGCTGTGGCCAACCACGAACCCCCAACAGTGGTATCAGAGCCACCTCTACACTAGATTTGCACTTGGTGGCTTAAAAATGTTGGAGAATGCCCACTGACACACGTATGGGGTTAAATAACTAAAGACATCCTTCACTTGTTAATGTGAGAGGAATAAAATCTTGTTGTATTTCGCTTGCACTTTTATGTAAGGGCTGATCAAGCAAAATTATAAGGATTAACTATAAATAATTTGTTACCTTTACCTATGATGGTGGAAGAAAAGGGTATTAGAAAAGTGTTTGAAACCTGAGAGGTATTCAAAACTTACCCGTAACAAAGTTGTAACAAAAGAGGGCAATAGGAACCAAGATACTCAAATCTTATGAGATGTTGAGAAATACTAGATTCCTAATTCATCATTAGAATTATGGGAATATCTCATAATTTAATTCTCCTAGGATACGTGTTTTACATGGATCTTCAAGTGGAGAAACGGATCATAATAGTTATGGATCTAACTTGATGACATAAACTTGGTAATCTTTTGAATGGATGTACTTGAGTTGTGGCAGGCAATATTTTGTTTAGCACTAACAAAGATGGTCAAATTAGCAACCATGGAGGCTAGACTAGAAAGACTTCTTTACTTGTCTACCTCATGGACTAAAGTTATGTAGTCTACATCTAGTGGGAGATGGATGAACTTTAAAAGATGCTAATACATTTAATAGGTTCTTATTTGTTTTAGATGTTCATTTCATAACCTTTTTGGGAACTGAGTTGAGTTGCTCGAGAAAGGAAATGAACAACTGAAGCATTCCGGTGGAAGAACGTGTGACTTAAATGAAGACCTGATGTTGACACTAGCATTCAATCAGTAATGATTGGAACTTAACATGGCAATGTTGAAGTACCTGGCATAACGATATTACCTCTTTATAAGTATGGCAAAAGTCATCATAAAGCCGGAAGTATATCATATACCTGAGGACGATGACTTGTTTACCGGAATCTGTAGTGGGCCCTGGGTCTACTAAGATAAAGAAAGGTAATGAAATAAGTTGTAATCCATGCTGGATTTCAAGGATGAGCTTGGTTAATCCAACATCTAGGTATGATCTTTATGGTATATCTAGATCTTCTGGGAATAAGATCTGCATGGATACGTTTGTAGATAACTTCAAATACTGATTGGTTGGAATTGGTTTCATGATGATTAACCATGTGGAGGGTATCATATGAAGACATTCTTCCAGTAGTTATGTTGATGTTTACATGGACACTTACGCCGTTTCATGGCAATATGATGCAAAGTCCGTATTCCGTCAAAGGAATTATATGAGGAAGTGCTTATAGAGCTGTCTGAAGGTGCTTTACATCTAAAGTGTCCTTGTAAAAATCTACAAAACATGAAAGATTCGGTCTTAGACTCCAATAAATATCTAAGTTCCAATTTTGCTATGAAAATCATGTGGTTGAGTTTTCAATGAGCAATAATGAAACTTGGATAAATGCCAGAGCTAGTGGGAGCGCTGTTGTTATCCTATTTAATATGTCTAGGACATATGTCATAATGGAGATAATGTCTTGACCATGCTTAGCTGTAAGTTTGAATCAAGAATTATACGTCCATTAAGGATAAGCAAAGCAATTTGTAAAGTACAAGAAATATTGTGATATGTTCTTGTTGATCAAAAGAAATTAAGAGTAAGTTGTTACTCTAAGTGATAGTTTATGTTTAAGGACAACTGCCAATTCGATTGGGGTTCGCGATCCTACAAACATTGTGTCATTAATAAGTGTGATACTTAAAGCATCGATGACTCTATAGAGATCTTTATGAAAACTATGAGAGTACGATGGCTTGAGCAAATAAGATTTTATTCATAAAGCATCGGTGACTCTATAGAGATCTTTACGAAAACTACAAGAGTGCGATGGCTTGAGGACATAAGATTTAATTCTAAGAGCATCAATGACTCTATAGAGATCTTTATGAAAACTATGAGAGTAATGATGGCTCATGCACATTAAAATTTTAGATCCAAGCGTTGTTTGTCTTATTGGATTCCTTGAGACAATGAAAGTATAACGGCTTGGATAAATGATCATAATCCCATCAATGCACACTTTGCAAGTGGTTAGTTGAGGTAGGGATACGATCACTATCAAAGTACACAAGGAGAGCATGGTGGCAGATCCGTTCACTATGCTAAAGTAGTAGGTTAGTGATTATTATCAGACTAGGGACTGCATATACTTGGCTTAAGTTCGTTTTAGTAATGTTTTGATATGCTTTTCTTTTTGGAACGGTAAGCAACATTGTGCTTCTGCTTGTATCTATTATCAAATAGGGATTTGGTAATGCGCGTGTAGCGGGTACTCTCAGCAAGCCTTATTGTGTTCAAACTTAGCATGTTTTACCTCTTCCCTGAATATTTTAACATTCTAAATGGCCACAGTCAGTAATTCTTCTAGCGAAGGAAGACTGAACTAATACTGAGGGAAGTGATTGGTCAAGTGTCCAATGATTTATGATCGATTGGGACACAGGGACGCAATACTTCACCTGTACTTGAAGTGTTCAAGTGACTGAACGACCCACACCTGATTTTACTTTATGGTACTTCTCATGAGTAAATCAAGATGATAATATCAGTTCCTCCTCATACTAGAGATGCATGTGTCTGCATCACTTTGGTTTGCTTTGTTTTGGTTGCTTTCAAACGCAATCCGTAACTGGCTGTTATAAAGGAAGTAATTAGGCAGAGTATGATCAATGTGGTGGGCAATATAGTCAAAGGAATTTGTTCCTCTGTTTAGAGAGATATCCCTGGGCCCCTCGATGATTGGTCGCTGACACAAAAATGCATGGCCGTGCTCAAGTGTGCAATGATTATAGTATCTGATTGATACTTGAATGTTTTGGTCACCACCAGTCTTGATCGAGAAACATAATTGTGAACGAACGGAGAATGACTAAGTGCGATGTCTTGTGTTCCCATGGATATAGCGAACTAAAGGATGTTTGATCCCTTATCAATAGGACCATTTCACACGGGCTGCAGTTTGGTTTTTTGTGCTGAAGACAAAACCCATACTGACTTGGGGGCAGGAGGATGTCTTACTAGAGGCCGTTCCTTGTCTGTGATGCATTGGGTACGGTGAGTCATGTGAAAATGGGAGTTTGTTGATCACTACTGATGATGTATGGGCCTATCGGGTCACACGCCGGGTGTTGATCTTGACAACAACCTAAAATGGAGGGTGAGAAAGAATAAACAAAGATAGTTGGGAGCCTGGATGGGGTTAGCGGCGCTAACCTGGCCGTCGCGAACTTAGCCCCGATCGCGGCGCTAACCTAAAGTGGTTAGCGGCGCTAACGTTGGGCGGTTAGCGGCGCTAACCCACCTGACATTATGCAACTTTATTCTTTTCACCTCCACTCTCCACCAATGCATTTTAGTTACTTCATATCTTTGTTGGCCGGTCTTGGTGGTTCCAAGGGGTACAAAAGGTGTCTTTAAAATATACATGCATACTCTCTTTTCTCTCTTAATGGACCAAGTAAAACATACACATAGAAAACATTGAGGTTGTTCTTGTGTGAGGAAGAGAGAACCAAAAGAGAGTTCCTGGAGAATTTAAGTTGTTGTTCCAGAAGGTGTCTCCAAATGTTGTAGGACACTTGATGGTTCGCTAGTACGTGAAGATCACGGTTTTTCCCGGGGTAGACTTCGATAGTCAAGAAGAAGGTTGCTACTTGCTTGGATTCGTGATCAACACCCACAACCAGAGACATCAGGGGTATACTCTCTCTTCTTTCTTTCTTTTAGTTGCATTTCTTAGTTGTAGAAATTGGTACACCTTTGGGGTTCACTTTGTGGTTGATGTTTCCTTTTTTCCGGTTTTTAAACTTGCATGCTTCCGCTGTGGCCAACCACGAACCCCAAGAATATGGGCCGTTCATCGTTAACTTCCATATGCATAGTATGGACAAGTCCATAATGGAACTTCATGGCATGTTGAAGACCGCTGAGTCTGAGATTACTAAGTCAAAGCCAGCCACCTCCACTGCCGTCCTTGCCATCAACGAGGGTGGTAAGAAGCTGAAGCAGCCCGCTTCCGGCTCAAAAGGGAAAGGAAAGGGGAAGGCCAAGGCAAAAGTGCCAAACCCTAAACCTAATTCAACCCTGGAGCAGAAGGGGAAGGTAGTGTCTACCGCTGCCACACCGGAAGAGGCAACCTGCTTCTTCTGCGGGGAGAAGGGACACTACAGGTGTAGTTGCCCCAAGTATATGGAGGAGCTCAAGAAACTACGAGCTAAAAGTACCGCTGCCTCCGGTACGTACATGATTGAACTCTATAACACTTCTACTTCTAACGCCTGGGTCTTGGACACCTGGTGCGGTACACACGTTTGTAATAATGTGCAGGTACTAAGATGAAGTAGAGACTTGGTTGATTGAGAGCTGGATCTCATAATAGGAAACAAGACGGTTGGCCGTGCTGAGAAGATTGGGAGTGTGGAACTCGCCTTTCCTTCCGGCTTATCTATTGTTTTACTTAATGTTTTTTTTCGCCCTGCGTGGAAAGAAACATTATATCTTTATATGCCTTGTTTGACGATGTATTTAGCTTTGAATTTGATAATGGCTCTATTTTATGTTATAAGAATTGTAACATCCTCCCAATGGGCCAGGTAGTTTACGCAAGATGGTAGACTATTTGCTTATTAATTATATTTATTTACATTAAATTGTTTTTAAGAATTGATTATTTAATTGTTATTTAAATGACGATTAATTGATGAATTAATTGGACCGAGGTAAAAAGGTGAAATATGAGTTTTAATGCCTGCCGGTTAGCGAACTTTTCGGGTAGTAGGAATCGCTACACTTCGCTTCTCTCTATATGATATATTTTTATATAATATTGATGCCATTTGATTCGTGTTTACACGAGGTTCCAAATAATACCTCCTTGCTTGTTTATGATTTGGTTAGGACCGATTTATTTAGGTTTATGTATGTCAGTTATCAGATAAGTTGCACTGTGTGTTATTTAATTAAATTCCCAGCCGACCATAGACTTTATATTTGACTTTTAGAAGTCAGTTTCTCTTATTTACTTCTCTGTGAAGTATGTGTTGTGTGTGTATGTGTTCTTCTCTTCAATGAAAGCTTGTTACAGCCTTAATCTCTGAATTCTTGCTTGGATTATTGCTATATTAAGGTATGTATAAGTGATTTGAATATGTGTTATTTTGATTCTTCAAGTATTCTTGCCAAGAACACCATGGATTGATATCTAGGGTTTATGATCAAGTGGGGTTTATGAGAATTGATGTTGTTTATGTGTTTAGTTTGTATAAATATTAAATTATAAACTGATTTGGTGTGATTCCATGATGAACTACTGTGTTTTTGAGGATTGAAGCTTTAAAACCATTAATGGGAGGTATTTGATGAACTTTGAAATTAAGAAATCATGATTTGATGATCTTTAATATGTTTTGATGTTTGCAATATATTAGTAGTATGTTATATGAAGTTTATATGATGTCTAGGAATGTTTTTAGTTGAGTTCAAGTGCTTGAAATCAAGTTTGATAGGTGAAATGGCTGCTGGAACAGTGCAGGAAGAATAGCTGTTGTGGCTGAGTTTACGCGGGCCGCGCCGCGCGTCACGCGGGCCGCGTGGTTTGTGTTGCTAACAATTTTATGCTTTTTTGTTTGTCACGATTTGCTTGGTGTTTAGTTCTTGGCTTTCATATTTAGTTATAATATGACCCCATATGTTATATATGAGATACTTTTGATGATGAACCATGATTAGAATTGTGTTTAGTTAATTATGAATTTATGAATGGATAATTGCTCACTTTAGTTCTAAGAAATGAGTTCGGATGCAATGTTTACGTGTTTCTTTGATTGACGCATGTTTGATATGATTAGTAATGATTCCAATAAGCATATTTGTTATAAAGGAGGTGTCTTGTATGTCAGTTTCCGTTTATAAAGACAATAATGAAGTTTGTGAACTTTAATTGTATGATATGAACATAGAAGTAACTTGCATGTATTTTGTTGATTGTTACATGTTTATACATGGTCATAAGATATGTGTGGGGTATTTTTATTAGTAAACTTTATGCATGGAGGTGTTGACCGGTTTATGAGTAAATTGGCGATTATTTAGTACTTTAATTCAAGAAATGGAATTAAATGGCTTGTGTTCATGTTTCATTGATTACTTCATGCTTCATATGATATGTTAGGAGTTCCTAGATTGTTTGACATGTGTTTCAAGCTGATTTGGGGTATTAAGCCTAACGGGTTGGGTTTTGACCTGTTTGTGGATTAATTGGAGATATATGAAGCTTATGAATGCCTTGTTGATTGCTACGTGTTTAGTATCTTATATAATGATATTTTAACTGATTTTGAGTGTATTTCTTGGTGGTTATACATGATTAAGTATAATGGTTAAGCTTTGACCTATTAGTGAATTAGTTTGACTTTTGGATTTAATTATGATTTGAATTACTAATTTTGTTTTGACGTGTTGTCAGGGGATCCAAAGACTCAGTAATATAAGACCACTGGGCTTTGATTGTCGAGCACGCAGGTGAGTGGACTTTTAACTCACGAGTTGTACTGGTTATAACGGTTACGGTTGCAATTGTTTATATGCTTGATATCTAAACCGAATGTTCAGTATGATTCTCTTTGCTTATGATAGTTGATCGTTGAATTGTGTTATGTGAACATGATATGATGTGTATACGTGCTTTGGAATCGGGGACAACTGTGATGTCTAGGACTTTTAGTTGTTTTGAAGGAGGTCAGCCGTGACTGTTTTGTAGGCTGGGCGTTGTTTGCTTTTGGCTTTCAGTTAAGGGTTTATGATGTGTTTCGATACAACAGAAATGGTAAACTGAAGCGAATAGCAATATGCTATTGGTAAACCTATGTTAGGCCGGCATTTGGTTGTAGGTTCTTCAGAGCCACCCATCCTCTAGATATCCCTGATTGCATGACCTGGGTGATAATTGTTAGATGGAAATTATGTGATATGATTGTATATTGTTACTTGTTGTAACTGATGCTGTTTGTTGGTTAAATCTCCATCACTTAGCTTTGTGCAAAGCCCCACGTTAAACCCTGGTGTGCGTTCCGTGTACGGATCTTTGAAATGATTAAAAGCTTTTACACATTGGTATTTTAAATTTATAAAAACGATAATACAAAACAGATACTACACATGACTCAGGCAAGTATGACCTGGTCAATAGTAGTATAGACTTGGTAAGACCGGATATTGTTCCACCAGGACAGGAAACTACAAATACTTAAGTATCATTTTTTTTTGTTTGATCAGTAGAGAATTAGAGAATTAATTATTTAATATTAAATTAACAAAGGTATCAACTATTATATAAGCAGGGAGATAATAATTAGAAATGGAGATGCTCACTTGAATCTTAAATCAACCAACATAGTCATGGATAGTAAAGTTATACATATGCCTTTATAACGATGATCAAGTGGATTTCTTTAAACATGCTAAAATAACCAAATCAACACATAAAGAGTTATGAATGAAGATGATACAACCCGTATTCATACAAATCATAAGTTTATATAGACTCAAGATTCAAAAACCTTTGTAACCCGAAATCTTTACTTACAAAATGATTTATTTGAACGCGCCAAGTTTCATGAGCATAACCTCTCAAACCGCTTGGAAATACAACAAGATACATAAATTAAGATTCCAAACCATCCCCCATTAACCTAATGTGAAGCCCCAAAATTGCATACAAAGCATGACCAAATCAAAAACCACCAAACCTAGCATGAATTTGACAAGATCAAACTTGTTTGAATATATGAAAATTTAAAGATAGATTGAACAATAATGTAGACAATGATGGGGTTCTATGAGCACAGCGGAAGCAAGAAGCAACATGTAATAAACAAGAACAAGCATACAAAACATAAAACCCTAAAATGGACCAAACTCTATAACATGATATTTGCAACATGAAAAGAAGGAAGAAGGTTATACCTTTCTCCTAAGCTCCAGAAAGTGTTGATCAAGAGATGAAGACTTGAAAACCAAAGTAGGCTTCCTCTATTGAAGTCCACCCCGGGTTTGCACCACCTCCTTGTACTAGAAAGCTCAAAGGATCTTCAAAGACTTGAAACCCTTCAGGAACAGCCAACAATTTCCAGAAACTCGGATCTTGGTGGTAGCAATCACTATAACACTCTCAAACTCTTAAACTAAGTGTGTAGTGAATATTTGGCTAAGAGTTGGAATCAAAGGCAAAGGAGAGTGTTTTATAAACTCTAATATGTCACTTGATATCCCCTGGCCGGCCCAGATCTCAGAGTATCTCACCCATTCATTGGGTAATAGAGGAGGTGGAAAAGACAAAAGTTGCATGCAGTCTGTCAAAATTACGCGTCGCGGATTCTTCAACTTCCGCGCTGCGTACCCGCCGCGTCGCGTGTCGTTAATATATTCGCGGCGCGTAAAAAGCCTGCATTACCAACTTTTCCATTTTGACACCATTGGTCCCTCCACTTATTAGGCTGTCGAGATAGTTCCCCGGTATGTGACCCAATAGGCACATACATCATCGGCAGTGATACTTATGGTGTACGTGCGTCAGTGGGAATACTCCAACAAACTCCTACTTGCACATGACACACCGTACCCTAAGACCACAGACAAAGAGCGGCCTCTAGTAAGGAATCTCTGCCCCCAAGTCAGTATGGGTTCTGTCATCTAGAACAAAAACCAAATCCAGAATCAGTAATGAAATGGTCCTTTAAATAAGTGATCATTTATCCCTTCGTTCGCGATATCCGTGTGAACACGAGACATGGTTAAATGTCAATCTCCAGATCGTTCAGGATTATGTTTCTCGATCTCGATTGATGGTGACCCAAAATCTAGTTGCAATCGATCAAATATCATTGCAACTTGAGCATCGCGATGCATTTTACATCACCGCTCAATCATCGAGGGGCCCATACTTTACCCAAAAGCTCCCTTTATAGCGTTTGAAAGCAATCAAAGTAAAGCAGATCCATGCTTTGGAACACATGTATATCCAGTCTAAGGACAAAATAATATTATCATCCTGACTTACTCGTGACTGAAACCATGAAGTAAGTTCAGGTGCGGGTCGTCCAGTCACTTGACCATTGCAAGCACAGGCGAAGTGTTGTGTCTCTTTTATCTAATCCATTATTAGATAGCGACCAACCACTTCCCTCAACCTTATCTCAAACTTCCTCCCCGTGAAGAATGACCGACTGTGGACATTTAGAATGAAAATAGCATTCTGGGAAGTGTTAAACATGCTAAGATGGAACACAGTAAAGATTCATAAAATATTCGCCCTCGGCGTATCATTAATTCACATTTAATAATCAATATAGTATGAAATACAATACTGCTTAGCGTTCCCAAAATACAAGTACAAATCAAACATAAACAAAACATTACATTCAAACCAAGTCACTAGCGAATCTAACACCTATATCTCTAGTGTGAAAATCATGTACAGCTTGTGACAACTGTTTAGTGAACGGATCAGCCAAATTTCCCTCCGATGCTACTCTGCTGATGGCAATATTACCACTCTCAATAACATCTCTGATGAAGTGGTATTTGCGAGGAATGTGCCTCGTCCGCTTATGAGCCCTTGGTTCCTTAGCTAAATCCACAACACCCTCATTGTCACAGATGATCTCAATAGGGTCGGATATGCTAGGAACCACTCCAAGGTCTTGGATGACCTTCCTCATCCATACCGCCTCTTTAGCTGCTTCACTAGCCGCAATGTACTCCGACTCGGTAGTTGAATCAACTACGGTGTCTTGCTTGGAGCTCCTCCAACTTATAGCACCACCATTGAGAAGGAACACGAACCCCGATCGTGATTGGCAGTCGTCCATATCAGTTTGGAAACTAGCGTGAGGGTAACCATGTACTCTAAGCTCTTCCTTACCACCATATATTAAGAACATCTCCTTTGTCCACCGAAGATACTTGAGAATGTTCTTGATCGCAGTCCAATGGGCTTACCCGAGATTAGCCTGATATCTACTCGTCATGCTTAAGGCCCACGATACATCAGGACGAGTGCATAACATGGCGTACATGATTGATCCCACTGCCGAAGCATACGGGACCCTCTTCATTACGTCAAGTTCCTCTTTGGAACTAGGACATTGAGACTTGCTCAAGGTCACTCCATGCAACATAGTGGTGTTACCCCTCTTAGAGTCCTCCATCTTGAATCGCTTCAAGACCTTGCTGACATATGCACTTTGGCTAAGCCCTATTAGCCTTTTAGATCTATCTCTATAGATCTTTATGCCCAAGATATATGCCGCATTTCCCAAGTCCTTCATAGAGAAACAACTCCCAAGAAAAGTCTTAACCTCTTTCAAGGTTGGGACGTCGTTTCCAATAAGTAGAATATCATCTACGTATAGGACAAGGAATACTACAGCGCTCCCACTAGCCCTGACATATACGCATGGTTCATCCTTGTTTTTCGAAAATCCAAACCCTTTGATTTTCTCATCAAAGCACAGGTTCCTGCTACGAGATGCTTGTTTAAGTCCATAAATAGATTTCTTTAATCTGCAGACTCTATCAGGATACTCAGGATGTACAAAACCCTCGGGTTGTGTCATAAACACCTCTTCACTTAGCTTCCCATTAAGGAAGGAGGTTTTTACATCCATTTGCCATATCTCGTTATCATAAAACGCAGGTATGGCCATGAGTATTCGGATAGACTTCAACATGGCCACTGGTGAAAAGGTTTCCTCATAGTCAATCCCATGAGTTTGGGTGAAAACCTTAGCCACCAGTCGGGCTTTGAAGGTATCTATAGATCCATCCATGCCGGACTTCTTCTTGAAGACCCATTTACATCCCACTATCTTACACCCGAGAGTAGGATCAACCAATTCCCATACTTGGTTATCTGACATGGATTGCGTCTCACTCTCCATTGCTTCCTTCCACCTAGCAGACTCATTACCCGCTACGGCTTCCCGGTAGTTGGTTGGTTCATCATGATCCACCAATAAGTCAATGACCTCAGATATGAGAAACCCATATCTCTCTGGCTCTTAACGTGGTCTACCGGACCGATGAGGAATTAATGAAGCGTTGTCAGGTACCGACGCACCCTCTTGCTCAGTTTCAACCACTTCGGGTTGATTTCTAGTGCCGACACTTGTCCCTTCCCCATTGGGTTCTTGAATTTCTTCAAGATCAATCCTCTTACCCGATTGCATGGATATGAGTTCCCTTTCAAGGAACACGGCCCTTCGCGCGATAAACACTTTGTTTTCGGAAGGTTTGTAGAAAAAATATCCCATGCCTCAGACCTTGGTTCGAATTTGTCCTCTACCTCTCGTCTCACGAAGGCAGGACATCCCCAAACCTTGAGATATGCGATATTAGGAGCTACTCCATGCCACATCTCATAAGGTATCTTTTGGACCTTCTTTGTCGGTTCGAGGTTAAGGATCCTAACCGCCGACTCGAGCGCGTACCACCAAAAACTTATGGGTACTTCCGTGCGACTCATCATCGACAGGACCATATCCAACAATGTCCGATTCCTCCGCTCGGCGACACCATTCAATTGTGGCATCTTAGGAGGAGTTAGTTGTGAAATAATCCCACAACTAACTAGATGATCACGGAATTCCGAGCTAAAGTATTCGTCTCTCCTATCGGAGCGAAGTACTTTTATAGTCTTGCCCAATTGATTCGGGACTTCGTTTTGGATTGGTGAAATCGTCATAAGCAGCTCATGATTCTTTAGTCTTGCCCATACGAGAAGTAGTTGAGAGTGGTGAAATCGTCATAAGCAGAGTAGCAACGGATGAGAACCTTGCGGATCCGTTCACGAAACCATTATCGCAAGCAGCTCATGATTCTCACACTAATGCTATAGGTGTAAGATTTGCTAGCGACTTGGTTTGAGTTTGTATATTTAGTTTGTTTGATATGTAAACTTTATTTTATATTTTGGGAACGATATAGACAGTATTGTAACTTATGCTTGTTTCGATATATAATAGAGATTATATATGCGTATGATACGGTTACATTCATAAGACTCTACTGTGTTCCATCTTAGCATGTTTAATCACTTCCGGAAATATTTTATATTTCAAACTTTCCACGGTCGGTCAATCTTGTGGAAGGAAGATTGAAACAAGACCGAGATAAGCATGTGACCTTGAATTCAAGATGGTCGAATTAAGGAGCAATGCCTATCTATACTTGAAAAGAGTTTCAAGTGATTGGGAGACCCGTACCCAAGTATACTCCATGGATTATAGTCACGAGTAACTTGGGATGATAATATCTTACGTCCTTAGACCTGAGACGTATGAACCGCTATATCATATTTCTTTCTTACTTTAGTCTTTTTCAAAAGCAGTTCGTAACTGGCTGTGATAAAGGAAACGACTAAGTAAGTTAAGGGGTATGGTTTAGGGTTATGCAGTCAAAACGGATTTGTTCCTCTGATAAGAGAGATATCATTGGGCCCCTCGATGATTGGGAGCTGACACCAAAATTGTGCATGGCCATGCGCAAGGAATATTGATTTAGAATCAGATATGTCCTTAACTTTTGGTCACCACCAATCAAGATCGAGAAACACAATCGTGGACGATCTGGAGATTGACACTCAATCCATGTCTCGTGTTCACATTGATGTCGTGAACAAAAGGATGTTTAAGATCACTTATCAATAGGACCTTTCTTTGTGAACAGGTTTCATTCGTATAACGAAACCCATACTGACTTGGGGGCAATGATGCTTTTGCTAGAGGCCGCTCATTGTCTGTGGTTTATTAGAAATGGTACATCGTGTGCAAGTGGGAGTTTGTTAGAATATGCCCACCGATGCAAGTATACCATTTGGAATCACTACCGATGATGTATGGGCCTATTGGGTCATACACCAGGGTCAAATCTTACAGCAACTTAAGTAAAGGGATCAAAAATGGCAAAAGAGAAAAGTTGACTTCGCAGGCTACGTTAGCGCCGCTAACTATTAGGAGTTAGCGCCGCTAAGTCCTATAGGATAGCGTCGCTACGGCTGCATGGGCTTTATGTCAAGTCAACTGACTGGCCGCGTTAGCGCCGCTAACCCTTATGAGTTAGCGCCGCTAAGTATGGGTTAGCGCCGCTAAGTCCAAACGGCACCTTTTTGTCATATCACCTCAAAAGATAGCCAATGCATGGGGTTGAGTCTGAGACTCTCTTGACCGGCTGTGGGAGGTGAAATGTCGATATGGAGCTTATAAAAGACCTTTATTCAGCCTCATTTGTCTCTCTTGACTAGTTACATATACATACATACTCACAAAGTGCTACTAAGACTTTTGGTGAGTTCTACAAGAGAGAGTTAGGGTCTTTGCTCCAGAATTCGATTCTAAGTGTTGAGTTGCTATTCTCCTAGTCGGTTTTCAAGCAAGAAGAACCCAAAGGAGCTTGCTAGCTCAAGGGATTTGACGTGTTGCCGGGGTATTATCCTCTAGTTGATTCGTTCAAGCCAAGGAGAAGCAAATACATTCACTACACCGACTTTTGCTGGAGCTAAGGAGCTGGTATAACCATCTCAACCCTCTCTTTTGTTGCATTTCATATCATAGAGATTGGTCCATTATTGGGGTTTTTCGATTTCATGCTTTTTGTGCTTGTACTTTGGGCCTTTTGTTGTACCTTTGCTTCCGTTGTGTGCCCTGAGAACCCCAACATTCCCGCCCTCTTGCAACCGGCAACCGAGAAGGTCGTTGAGACAACCATACCATTCTTGCTTAGCTTGTTGTTGGAACATGTCCGATAACTCACGCATCATGTCATAAGCACTCAAGTGCTCCATCGACTTTTGCAAGTCGGAGCTCATAATGCTTAGCATGAGGTAAGTAACCTCGGTGATGTCTTTTAGGCGTTTCTCATAAGCCTCTCTAACGACCCTACTCGCGTTGGATGAAGGGACCTCGGGGATGGGTTCCTCAATGGTGGCCAACTTGCCCTCATGACGGACGACTATCCGAAGTTGCCGTGATCAATACATAAAATTGGTCTCATCGAGTTTATCCTTCTCGAGAAACACTCTTAAGGATATGTTTGACGTGTTATGGTTGGTGCTAGTTGATGCCATCTATAAAAAGCAAAGTAGATTGGTTAGTTTGATTGAAATCCTCGTTAAAATAATTACCCCAAATGTTTAATGAAAAACAACTATTTTAACAAGGGCTAAGAACCTTATTTTACTTTGCACCGTGACGGGTTTTCCGCGGATCATGTGGCAAAGCTATTTAGGCCGGCAACCATTGACTTATTGCAATCCATTATTGCAACTCTTAGTTCCTTGCGGGATCCCACTTGACAACCATTGTGCCAAGTTCGGCATGTTTGATCCCTCCACACCAATCCTAAAGTAATATTTTACATAACCTCGGCTAGAGCTCGACAACCATATGAAATATTAATTTGAAATCGTAAATCAACCATCAAGATACTCGGTGGTACTCTAGCCCAATGGTCGACTTGGCTAGAGCTCGACAATCGACCTTGCGAGTTACCACTTGCGCCTTTCACACAGCTCATGCAAAGGCAATCTCGGCTAGAGCTTGACGATCAACCCTTACACGGCTAGATTCGGGCGGTGTCCTCTTATGGGTGGTGTGTGATTTACATTTAGAAAACGGTATTTAGTTTTCCTGTTAAAAAACCATTTTGAGTTTGATTAACAAAAGTGACAATAACCAAAAGTTCTCACTAATCGGATACTAAACCAAATTAAATCCGTTTGTTAATCAAGTTGCGCGCGAGAGTTGTTAAACCATTTTTAAAACTCTTGGGTTTTATTATTTCTCAAAAATTGTCTAGCATGCAATAGTCCTACAACTCATGCATAAACAATATATAATAAAACCATCACACGCATACACATTGTTGGTAACCATGCCCCTAAAACCTATGTGTTTTTCCCGTGACCCACTACGGGAAAAACAAGTCATCTAAGGACAAAAACTCCTTGACTTGGATGTGCTCCCATTAAACTCGCCACCTCCATTGGGCCTTTCGGATCTGTGTTTGCCAAGACGTCACTCCAAGGACACCCGATGGTTGCTCCATATTACAATTACATAGAAAATAAATAAATGGCATGCAAGCCACAAATACCTATTTTCTAGTACAAATACATAACATGGAATATTTAAATGGCATGCAAGGCACAAAACAAATTACATACCAAATAAATAAATAAATTATTATTACAAACCATTATGACAAAAAGTCACCAACTAAATAAATAATAATAAAACATACAACCAAACATTCACAAGGTCTAGGGCATTTTCTAGGGTTACCAACATTACCAGAGCATACAAAGTTCAGTAATGAACAACAACAACAACATGGTGTGCCACACAAAACCATGTAAACTTATGTATAATGGTTAAGAATTTTACAAAAACACTCATGGTACTAAAAATCCCATGTACTTATGCATTAGTAACACCAAACAATTTTTGATGAAACATATTCATAAATACATAATTTAAGTATATGCAATTACCATTTTCATGCCAAAATAATATCCACATATAAGTACACCAACCATTATAAAAGGCAACTTAAAAAAAACAAATTTTAATTTCTGGACAAAAATTCCAGAAACTAAAATTTAATGCCAAAAACCAAAAAAATTTTTTGTTTAAAACAAGGTTTAAAAAACAGAATCTGTTCAGCACCGCGGAAACCTATGAACAGAAAACAAAAAAACCTTACTTTCGGGTTTTTCAGGCCACCATGTGCAAATTCAGTATAGAGGTGGCTCTGATACCATTGTTCGGGTTCTATGGGCACAGCGGAAGCAAGAAGCAACATGTAATAAACAAGAACAAGCATACAAAATATAAAACCCGAAAATGGACAAAACTCTATAACATGATATTTGCAACAAGAAAACAAGGAAGAAGGTTATACCTTTCTCCTAAGCTCCAGAAAGTGTTGATCAAGAGATGAAGACTTGAAAACCAAAGTAGGTTTCCTCTATTGAAGTCCACCCCGGGTTTGCACCACCTCCTTGTACTAGCAAGCTCAAAAGATCTTCAAAGACTTGAAACCCTTCAAGAACAGCCAACAATTTCCAGAAACTCGGTATCTCTTGGTGGTAGCAATCACTAGAACACTTACAAAGTCTTAAACTAAGTGTGTAATGAATATTTGGATAAGAGTTGGAATCAAAGGCAAAGGAGAGTGTTTTATAAACTCTAAGATGCCACTTGATCTCCCCTGGCCGGCCCAGATGTCAAAGTATCTCACCCATGCATTGGGTAATAGAGGAGGTGGAAAAGACAAAAGTTGCATGCAGTCTGTCAGAATTACGCGTCGCGGATTCGTCAACTTCCGCGCCGCTTCGCGTGTCGTTAATATATCCGCGGCGCGTAAATAGCCTGCATCACAAACTTTTCCATTTTGACACCATTGGTCCCTCCACTTATTAGGCTGTCGAGATAGTTCCCCGGTGTGTGACCCACTAGGCCCATACATCATCGGCAGTGATACTTATGGCGTACGTGCATCAGTGGGCATACTCCAACAGAAAAACCTATCGTACATTACTAAATAACCCACTTGGACCGAAATCATTAATAAATATATCTGATCATACCTTCATTGGATCATCATCATCAATAAACATCTAGAACTTCACATAATCAAGGCATAAAAACATACATATAACCAAGAACTATATTGGAATCATTTTGATTCAAGTAAGCAAATGAGTTTAGAATTCCATTATAACAATATCAATCATACAAACCCATGATTTTCATACCTAACATTATGGAAATTAGTTTAGAGTTTACCCATAATGAAGAACAACAACAATGGTGATGAAGAAAATGAAAATGGAAATTCTACAAGCTTGAAAGGTCTTCTCCTATGCTTCTCCCATACTCCAAGGGTTCCCCCAAGGTGTATATAAGAGTTTAGAACAAAAAACTAAGAAAATAATATATACAAAACTGTTTTTGGGTGTTTTTATTTGTTCATGGCATTTTTCTCTTTGTTTTTTGTCTATATCTTCTGCTGTGCGAACTACTATTTATAGAAGAGTAGGGCAGCCTTCACGGCCATGAAGAATATTCACGGGCCGTGAAGAAATGGGTTTTACGACTTTATACGGGCCGTGAAGGACATCGTGAAGTGCTGAAGAAGCAAGTGGATCAAGTGTTCATGTGCCCGTTAGAAAAGCTTCTCACGACCTTCTCTGGGCCCGTGAGAGGTCGTGAAGGGTTTTGGCATCCTGGCTCGTGAAGCTTCTCACCGACTCGTGAAGCATATATGGCCTTCACGGCCCGTAAAGGGTCGTGAAGGGTCGTGAAGAACAGTTCTTTTATTTTTCAACTGTTTTTGCTGGAAATCAACCGGGAACCGTATGCATGTTTCTGAAATGCCAATAAATGCCTGCATGGTGAATAATAAGTGATTAAGATGCTAAATTAAGGATTATCACCGCAAATCTAGGCATTACGTAGGGAAATGCGCGTAAGAAATATGTATAAATTAGACTATATCAAACTTCCCGACACTTAAACGTTGCTTGTCCTCAAGCAAACTCAGATGTAGCAATTAATTCAAAAACATCAAATGACTTCAATTAGTGCAGAAAAGTATCCTTCCGACAAAGTAAAGATCTAAAAGCATAACGGAAATCTAAGCAAAGTATTGAGGACACGCTTTCATGTTTTATTACTAACAAAGTCCATGCAAACCTAACATGCACACAAGAATTCTGACAAGTATCTGACTTAAAAACTTACCAGTGGTCTCTCAACACTCAATCTGTATGTAGGGCAAGTGTGAACGTGTAGTAATGCTTAATTGAAGCAAAGAATAACATAAGCTTGATCAAACATCAAATCTCTCCCAAATAACATAAGCATATGCGAATATCAAGAAGTCTTTACTTGGGTTGTAACGGGGCTAAGACTAAGGGAAGGAACTGGAATATATAAAAGTGGCTAAATAGAATCCAGAAATCATGTTTAAAATCGTATAAGCTACTTATTATTGAAGGAAAATAGGAATAACGCAATATTTTTGATGAGAATACAGTTCATCAAGCTGAAGTGGAATCAGTATCTTCTGAATGATGGCTAATACTCAGGTGATACTGAAAAAAAAACGACTACTCAATGTATGACAGACTCAAAAATAGCCAAGATAAAGCATGCCAAACAACTGCAGATCTCATTTTTATTTTTTTTATTTTTTTTCTATATATAAGATAACTCAGCTGTATGCAGCATAAACAGAACAAGCAAAGGGACATATGTATTTTCATATCCCGCTAATCGGTGCATGAACAACTGAATAGCACAAGATAACTGAACTTAGCAGCATAACCACTTGGTTAAACTGATTCTGGAATCTTATAAATTAATCTAGACTAAAACAGGAAAAATATGGGTAATGAAATGAAAGGCTTAGGCTCAAAGTGGTTAACTAGGGGTAATATATAAAAATTGGCTAAAAACAAAAATATATAGGCTGAATTGGGGTTTCCTAGTGCCTCTATCATGTAAATTCAAACATTTAGTTCATGGTCTTGAAATGCATGTAATGAGCAAGTTCTATTATCAAAGCAACTATCAGCATATATACGAGTTATTCTATGAGCTAACTGAATAAGGAAACGAAGTGTTGTGGCTCGAATGCTCAGGAATGCGAGTATAGGTGTGGATGTGCAATAGAAGTCAGATAATCAACAAAACTCAAGAGATTTATGATAAGGCAGATGAAAGTTACGCGCGGTGCAATCCTCTTAATGTCACTATACTTAATGCTCTATTATGCGAGAAGGTCTAAAAATGTCCTAAAAGGATACAATTTTGCGAAATTTATTTGTCGAAATCCATTTCTAAGCTTTTATGAATGCAGAGTTTAAATTAAGAGAGACATAGCAAGTAAATGTTGGGTTTACAGGAACGTAGCGGAAGCAACAAAACAAAAGAGCAAAGCCATGGTACAAGCATGGAATGCATAAAACCCAAAAGAGGACTAAACTCTATATCTCATACTTGCAACATTAAAAAGAAGAGAAAGAAAGTTATACCTTTCTACTTAGCTCCAGAAACCTGTAGAAGAAGATGGTGATGACAAGAAGCTCAAATGAAGTTTCTCTCTATCGTTGATCCACCCCGGGTTTCCTCAATCCACTTGTACTAGCAAGCTTGTGTGGACTTCAAAGCCTTGAATCCACACAAGAACAGATAACTTCCTCACTTTTCTAGACTAAATCCCATATGCACTCTAAAATGAAGCTTGTAGCTCTAAGTGTGTGTGAGAGAACAATATCTCTTGAGAGAGAGAGTTGGTACTCTCTCCCAAAATCGACTTGGCTAGAGCTCGACAATCGACCTTGCGAGTTGCCACACGCACCTTCCACACACCTCATGCAAAGGCTAACTCTGCTAGAGCTCTACAATCAACCCTTACACGGCTAGATTCGGGTGGTGTCATCTTATGGGTGGTGTGCAATTTACATTTAGAAAACGGGATTTTGTTTTCCGGTTAAAAAACCATTTTGAGTATGATTAACAAACAGTGACAATAACCAAACGTTCTCACTAATAGGATACTAAATCATCGTTAAATCCGTTTGTTAATCAAGTGTGCGCGCGAGAGTTGTTAAACCATCTTTAAAAACTCTTGGGTTCTATTATTTATCAAAAATTGTCTAGCATGCAATAGTCTTACAACTCATGCATAAACAATATAATAAAACCATCACACGCATACAACAAATTGGTAACCATGCCCCTAAAACCTATGCGTTTTCCCGTGAGCCACTACGGGAAAACAAAGTTATCTAAGGACCAAAAGCCTTGACTGCGGATGTGCTCCCACTAAACCCGCTACCTCCATTGGGCCTCTTGGATTCGTGTTCATCAAGACGTCACTCCATTGACTCTCGATGGTTGCTCCATATTACAATTACATAGAAAAAGGAAATAAATGGCATGCAAGCCACAAATCCTAACTTCTAGTACAATTACATAATATGGAATATTTAAATGGCATGCAAGACACATATACAAAATTACATACTAAATAAATAAATTTAATTATTACAAACCATGTGACATAAAGTCACCAAATGAATAAATAATTAAAATACAACCAAACATCCACAAGGTCTAGGGCATATCAATGGTTACCAAAATCAAAAGAACAACCAACATCAACAACAACAACAAGGTGTGCCACACAAAACCATGTAAACTTATGTAGAATGGTTAAGATTTTTCAAAACACCCAAGGCACTAAAAATCCCATGTACTTATGCATTAGTAACACCAAACCATTTTTGATGAAACATATTCATAAATACATAATGTAAGTATATGCAATTACAATTTTCATGCCAAAATAATAATCCACATATAAATACACCAACCATTATACAAGGCAACTTCAAGAAACAAAATTTTAATTCCTGGACAAAAATTCCAGAAACTAAAACTTAGTGCCAAAAACCCAAAAATAATTTTTTCTTCTAAAAAGTGAAAAAAAAAGATTCTGCCCCCGACAGTTTCCGCGGCGCGTACCAAGCCAGAAACCGCACCGCGTAAACCCTCTGGACAGAAAACAAAAAATAAATTTTTGGGTTTTTCAGGCCACCATGTGCAAATACAGTATATAGGTGGCTCTGATACCACTGTTGGGTTTACAAGAACGCAGCGGAAGCAACAGAACAAAAGAGCAAAGCCATGGTACAACCATGCAATGCCTAAAACCCAAAAGAGGACATTTCTCTATAACTAGTATTTGCAACATGAAAAAGAAAAAGAAGAAGGTTATACCTTTCTCCTTAGCTCCAGAAACAAGATGATGAATAGATTAGGACTTGAGAACCAAAGTAGGTCTCCTCTATTGAAGTCCACCCCGGGTTTACACCTCTTCCTTGTACTAGCAAGCTCAAAGGATCTTCAAAGCCTTGAAACCCTTCAAGAACAGCCTGCCAAGTTCACAAATTTGGAGGTCTTTTTCTGGAGCACACACACACACACTCTTAAAGTCTTTCACTAAGTGTTTATGAGTGTAATTTGGCAAAAGGATTAAAAGGAAAGACAAGAGGGGCCCTATTAAAGATCCACACCTGCCTCTTTACTTCTCTTGGCCGGCCAACTACTTCAAAAAAAGATGCACATGCATTGGCTAGAAAAGGAGGTGGGGGATAAGACAATTAAATGCTGTCAGAGAGATTCCGCGCCGCGTACCCGTAACTTCCCGCGCCGCTTAAACACCGCGTCGCGTATCCTTAAGTGGTCCACGTCGCGTACCTTTCCAGCACACCAACCATTCCATATTGACACCAGTGGTCCCTCAACTTATTAGGCTGTTGAGATAGTTCCCCGGTATGTGACCCAATAGGACCATACATCCTCGGCAGTGATACTTATGGCGTACGTGAGTCAGTGGGCATACTCCAACAAACTCCCACTTGCACATGACATACCGTACACTAAGTCCACACACAAAGAGCGGCCTCTAGTAACGCATCTCTGCCCATAAGTCAGTATGAGTTTTGTCTTTAGGACAAAAACCAAATTAAGAGTCATATACGAAATAGTCCTTTAGATAAGTGATCATTTATCCCTTCGTTCGTGATATCCGAGTGAACACGAGATATGGTTAAATGTCATTCTCTAGATCGTTCACGATTATGTTTCTCGATCTTGATTGATGGTGACCCAAAATCTAGTTGCAATCAATCAAATATCATCGTAACTTGAGCATGGCCATGCATTTTACGTCAGTGCTCAATCATCGAGAGGCCCAAGGATATCTCTCTAAAACTAGAGGAACGAATCCCTTTTGACTACATTACTCTGCCACATACAACATACTTTACCTAAAAGCTCCCTTTATAACAGCCAGTTACGAGCTGCGTTTGAAAGCAATCAAAGCAAAGTAGATCCATGCTTTGGAACACATGTATCTCCAGTCTAAGGACAAAATGATATTATCATCCTGACTTACTCGTGACAGAAAACATGAAGTAAGTTCAGGTGCGGGGTCATCCAGTCACTTGTCCATTGCAAGCACAGGCGAAGTATTGCGTCTCTTTTATCTAATCCATTATTAGATAGCGACCAACCACTTCCCTCAGCCTTATCTCAAACTTCCTCCCCATGAGAAGAATGACTGACGGTGGATATTTAGAATGAAAAGAGCATTATGGGAAGTGTTAAACATGCTAAGATGGAACACAGTAAGGATTCATAAAATATCCGCCCTCGGCGTATTATTAAATCACATTTAATAATCAAAATAGTATGAAGTACAATACTGCTTAACGATCCCCAAGATAATATCTACCAAACATATAACTAAAACAAACACTAGCCTTGTTCACCTAGGCCTAGTACGGTGAACATCACTAGCCCGTGACAACAGCTTAGTTAACGAATCTGCCATAAAGCCATCCGTGTTAACTCTGCTAGCGACCATGTCTCTACCTCAACCATCACTCACATAGTATGCGTTGGTGAGACCCTGGTGCTTCCTTCAATTCATTGTACCTTCATTGTTTCAGAAGAACCCAATAAGGTAAATGACTACTCGAGACTTCGGTTCTTATAGTAAAGCCATCCTACCCTCATTGTCTCAGAAGAACCCAATAGGGTCAGTGATGCTTCAAGAACTATTTTGATCAACCCCATTTATTGTAGAATCATGAACTCCGATTAAGATCGGCAGTTATCCCACTCTATTTAGAAGCTAACACTAGAGTAACAACTTACTCTTGCTTCTTTTATCACAGAGTACCAAGAACATATCTAAATATTTCTTGATGCCCTAAACATGTTTTGTATATTCTATTGTTGTCATGGATGCATAATCCCTTACTTTATCTTTTGAACAATATAAGGTAAGGACATTATCTCCATTACGTTATAGATATAGAATTACAACAATGTTCCCACTAGCCCTGACATTCATACACGTTTCTTCATTGCTTATTGAAAACTCAAACAATTGATTTTCATATCAAAGCAAAGATTGTAACCTTCAGATGCTTTTTTAAGTCCACCATGGGTCTCCTTTTGCTTGTAGACTTTACAAGGATACACTTAACGCAACAGACCATCGGATAGTGTTATGAACACTTCCTCATAGTATTCCTATTAAGGAATATGGTATTTTCATTAAGTTGTCGCAGCCATGAAATAGCACTAAAAACACAAGTATCCGAGATTACTTCAACATAACCACTGATAGAGAATTTCTAGATGATACCTTCCTCATGGTCAATCATCGTAAAACTATCTCCTAATAGTCGGTATTCGAAGTTGTCTACGAACTCAATATTCGACATAACCAATGAGAGAAAGTCATCATATGATACCTTCCACATGGTCAATCATAGGTCTTTCCTATCAGTCGGTATTCGAAGCCATAAACTTATCCATGTTGGTCTCTTTCAGGAAAGAACCATTTGTACCCTTCGAGTTTCCACTCAAGGGTTGGGTCTACCCAGTCCAATACTTGGATGTCCCACATGGATCACATCTCATTTTCATCGCCTCTTTCTTTCTAGCAGACTCTAGGCCCACTCTGGTTTTGGTAGTTTGATGTAATCATCATTAAGTCGTCTCCCTCACATATAAAACTATATCTTTCCGGCCTTATGACAACTATTACTAAATTTAAAGAGTTTATGATTTAATGTCAGGTCCTCCAGCATAGCCATGCCGAGTTTCAATCAAAATTGATTGCTAGTGCCAACATCAGGTTCTTCCATTCAAGGTAAACTTTACTCCCACTGGCACCCGTAGATATTTGAAACCTTTTCTTCTTGAACAACATACTTCTTGTTCAAATATCCCATGGCCACAGCAGAATACCTAATGGAGTAGCACCTCTAGATTCCGGGTTCCTCCAACTCACCCTTAACACAGGTTGAGGAATTCGGACTTTGTGATGGACTAGCAAAGACACACTTTCTAGTATCATCATCTAAGGTGCCTACTTAACCATATTTGTTGGTATGACTTTTGGAACATTGCCCGCCACTCTCAAAGTACTCCCTAAACAATAGGGTACTTTGGTTAAACATATCATAATCGGACCATAACTAGAATGTCCGGTTCCTCCGCTTGGCGACCCATATAACAATATGTCCTAGGAGGATTGAATTATGAGACGAAACCATAATTCTTATGATGGTCACGTAACTCAGAACTATATCCTTAACATCTCTATTAGATTTGTGTATTATAGTCTTTTGCCCTCTTAGTTATGTAATTTGTCGCGGATGTGTCTTGAACACCTCTCAAGATTTCAGACGAGTGTCTAAAAAATTAAAAATGTTCATCCTTTTACCTTCAATGGTAAGGTAACAAAGTATCCAATGTTACTCCTTAGGTTTTGCTTGAACGATATACACACAAAAGTGTGAACGAAATCCAACAAGCCTTCATTCCTCTAACATACATAAGTGAAGGATGTTTGAGTCATTCTAGCCTAATAAATAAGATTTGCAATCATCAATTGATCCTAGATCTAAAGATCCATGTTCCTAACCACATGGAGCTTGGTGATACAAGTCTTATTTATATGGTTAAATTGACTTTAATAACAAGAGTAACATGTACAAATCATTCACGATCAATCTATTATTTCATAAGCAAACGCTTATAATAAATGCCACAACATGGATAAACTTTCAAATAAAACCAAATGCATAACACAAAGGAAGTTTATCCATCGTTATCAAAAGACATAGTAGATATATCGTTTCTAGCCACGCAGGGCGTAAAACATAGGTCTAGCAAAGTAATAGACTAGCTGGAAGGAGTGGCAAGATTCCGATTTCCAATCCTTTTCAAATAAGGGACAACCATCTTGTTTCCCGTTATGAAGTCCAGCTCTCTACATCTTCTACTTCTCTCTAACACCTGCACTTTGCAACAAACAAATTTGTGGCTAGTATCCAAAACTCGCCCATGGAAGTAGAGTAGAGTTTGATCATGAATGTACCTAAAGCTTTGGAGCAAATATTTTTCATCTTGGGCATCCTTAACTCATCAAGGCACTTAGAACAGGCATGGCGGCACCAATTTCCATACTTTCCACAAAAGTAGCAATCTTCCCCATTTGTAATCTTATCATGAGGCACAATCTCATTGCCCTTTTTACTCTACAAACATGGTGAGCTTAGTTGAACAAAGCTTCCCATTTGAGGTAGCTTGCCTTTTGGCAGCCTTAGCAAGAGTGGACGAGGTGAGCTTACTTTTGGCCATGTTAGAATCAAGAGTCTCCAGCATGCCATGAAGCTCCATTAAAGATTTATCCATACCATGCATATGATAATTCATAATGAATTGCTCATACGATGGTGGGAGTGATCGGAGAACAATATCCACCACCATTTCCCATTCAATGGTAAATCCTAGCCTCTGCAAGCGTTCCACAAGTACTTTCATCTTAAGCACGTGAATTCTTACGCTCTCACCATCCTGCAGCCGGAAACCAAGTAGTTCATTTAAACACCCATACCGTTCTTGCCTTGCTTGTTGTTGGAATATGTCCTTCAACTCAACCATCATATAGTATGCACTTAGATCCTCAACTATAGTTCTACTTGCGTTGGTAGCAGCTGCTTCCGGAAGGGGTTCCTAAATAGAGTGTAACTTGTCTTCGTGTCGTCGGACAATGCGTAATTGCCTAGACCAATCTATAGAGTTTCTCCCTTCGAGTTTCTCCTTCTGAAGAAACGTACGTAACGTGAAGTTGGTGTTGTTGATACTAGTCGACATCATCAATAAAAGCAGAGTACTTTTAGTTAGTTTGATGAAAATCCTCGTTAAAATAATTACCCCATGTGTTTAAGAAAAACAACTATTTTAGCAAGGGCTAAGAACCCTATTTCACCTTGCACCGTGACGGGTTTTCCGCGGATCACGTGGCAAAGCTATTTACGCCGGCAACCATTGACCGATTGCAATCCATTATTGCAACTCTTAGTTCTTTGCGGGATCCTACTCAACAACCATTGTGCCAAGTTTGGCTTGTTTGATCCCACCACAACGATTCTCAATTAATATTTTGCATAACTCGGCTAGAGCTTGACAATCATCCAAAATATTACATTGAAACCGTAAATCAACCATGAAGATACACGGTGGTACTCTCGCCCAAAATCGACTCGGCTAGAGCTCAACAATCGACCTTGCGAGTTGCCACACGCACCTTCCACACAGCTCATGCAAAGGCTAACTCGGCTAGAGCGCGACAATCAACCCTTACACGGCTAGATTCGGGTGGTGTCATCTTCTGGGTGGTGTGCGATTTACATTTAGAAAATGGGATTTTGTTTTCCGGTTAAAAAACCATTTTGAGTATGATTAACAAAAAGTGACAATAACCAAACGTTCTCACTAATCGGATACTAAACCATAGTTAAATTTGTTTGTTAATCAAGTGTGAGAGCGAGAGTTGTTAAACCATCTTTAAAAACTTTTGGGTTCTATTATTTATCAAAAATTTTCTAGCATGCAATAGTCCTACAACTCATGCTTAAACAATATAATAAAACAATCACATGCATACAACAAATTGGTAACCATGCCCTAACCTATGCGTTTTCCCGTGAGCCACTACGGGAAAACAAAGTCATCTAAAGACTAAAAGCCTTGACTTCGGATGTGCTCCCACTAAACCCGCTACATCCATTGGGCCTCTCGGATTCGTGTTCGCCAAGACGTCACTCCATTGCCTCCCGATGGTTGCTCCATATTACAATTACATAGAAAAAGGAAATAAATGGCATGCAAGCCACAAATCTTAACTTCTAGTACAATTACATAATATGAAATATTTAAATGGCATGCAAGCCACATATACAAAATTACATACTAAATAAATAAATTTAATTATTACAAACTATGTGACATAAAGTCACCAAATGAATGAATAATTAAAATACAACCAAACATCCACAAGGTCTACGGCATATCAATGGTTACCAAAATCACAAGATCTTTCCTATCAATCGGTATTTGAAGTCATAACCTTATCCATGTTGGTCTCTTTAAGCAAAGAACCATTTTTGCCCTTCGAGTTTCCACTCAAGGGTTGGGTCTACCAAGTCCAATACTTGGATACCACTTATGGATCGCATCTCATTTTCATCGCCTCTTTCTTACTAGCGGACTCTAGTCCCACTCTGGTTTTGGTAGTTTGATGTAAACATCATTAAGTCGTCTCCCTCAGATATAAAACTATATTTTTCCGGCCTTATGACAACTATTACCAAATTTAAAGAGGTTATGATTTAATATCAGGTCCTCCAGCATAACCATGCCAAGTTTCAATCACAATTGATTGCTAGTGCCAACATCAGGTTCTTCCATTCAAGGTAAACTTTACTCCCACTAGCACCCGCAGATATTTGAAACCTTTTCTTTTGAACAACATACTTCTTGTTCAAATATTCCTTGGTCACAGCAGAATACCTAATGGAGTAGCACCTCTAGATTCCGGGTTCCTCCAACTCATCCTAAACACATGTTGAGGAATTCGGACTTTGTGATGGACTAGCAAAGACATACTTTCTAGTATCATCATCTAAGGTGCGTACTAAACCAACTTTGTTGGTATGACTTTTCGAACATTTCCCGCCACTCTCAAAGTACTCCCCAAACAATAGGGTACTTTGGTTAAATCCATCATAATCGGACCATAACTAGAATATCCGGTTCCTCTGCTTGGCGACCCATATGACAATATGTCCTAGGAGGATAGAATTATGAGACAAAACCATAATTCTTATGATGGTCACGTAACTCAGAACTATATCCTCAACATCTCTATTAGATTTGAGTATTATAGTCTTTTTCCCTCTTAGTCATGTACTTTTTCGTGGATGTGTCTTGAACACCTCTCAAGGCTTCAGACGAGTGTCTAACAAATTAAACATGTTCATCCTTTTACATTCACTGGTAAGGTAACAAAGTATCCAATGTTACTCCTTAGGTTTTGCTTGAACGATCTACACACAAAAGTGTGAACGAAATACAACAAGCCTTCATTCCTCTCACATACATAAGTGAAGGACGTTTGAGTTATTCTAGCTTAATAAATAAGATTTACAACCAACAATTGATCTTCGATCAAAAGATCCAAGTTCCTAACCACATGGAGCTTGGTGATGCAAGCCTTATTTATATGGTTAAATTGACTTTAACAATAAGAGTAACATGTATCCAAAACTTGTCCATAGAAGTAGAGTAGAGTTTGATAATGAATGTACCTAAAGGTTTGGAGCCAATATTTCTCATCTTGTGCATCCTTAGCTCATCAAGGCAGTTAGGCCAGGCGTGGCAGTGCCAATTTCCATACTTTCCACAAAAGTAGCAAACTTCCCCATTTGGAATCTTATCATGAGGCGCAATCTCATTTCCCTTCGACTCCATAAACATGGTGAACTTAGTTGAACCAATCTTCCCATTTGAGGTAGCATGCCTTTTGGCAGCCTTAGCTAGAGTGGACGAGGTGAGCTTACTTTTGGCCATGTTAGACTCAAGAGTCTTCAGCATGCCATGAAGCTCCATTAAGGATTTATCCATACCATGCATATGAAAATTCATAATGAATTGCTCATACGATGGTGTGAGTGATTGGAGAACAATATCCACCACCATTTCCCTTTCAATGGTAAATCCTAGCCTCTCCAAGCATTCCACAAGTGATTTCATATTAAGCACGTGAATGCTTAACGCTCTCACCATCCTGAAGCCGGCAACCAAGTAGTTCATTTAAACACCCATATCGTATGCACTTAGATCCTCTAATTTCCTTTGCAAGTAGGGGATCATCATGCATAACATGAGGCAACAGACCTCGTTGGTGTCCTTGACACGTTTATCATACGCATAAAGAATGGTCCTACTTGCGTTGGTAGCAGGGGCTTCCGGAAGGGGTTCCTCAATAGTGTGTAACTTGTCTTCTTGTCGTAGGACAATGCGTAATTTCCTAGACTAATCCATGAAGTTACTCCCATCGAGTTTCTCCTTCTCAAGAAACGTACGTAACGTGAAGTTGGTGTTGTTGATATTAGTCGACGTCATCTATAAAAGCAGAGTAGTTTTAGTTAGTTTGATTAAAATGCTCGTTAAAATAATTACCTCATGTGTTTAATAAAAACAACTATTTTAACAAGGGCTAAGAACCCTATTTCACCTTGCACCGTGACGGGTTTTCCATGGATCATGTGGCAAAGTTATTTCGGCCGGCAACCATTGACCGATTGCAATCCATTATTGCAACTGTTAGTTCCTTGCGGGATCTTACTTGACAACCATTGTGCCAAGTTTGGAATGTTTGATCCCTCCACAACGATTCATAATTAATATTTTCCATAACTCGGCTAGAGCTTGAAAATCATCCAAATTATTACATTGAAACCGTAAATCAACCATCAAGATACACGGTGGTACTCTCGTCCAAAATCGACTCGGCTAGAGCTCCACAATCGACCTTGCGAGTTGCCACACGCACCTTTCACACAGCTCATGCAAAGGCTAACTCAGCTAGAGCTCGACAAGCAACCCTTACGGGTGGTGTCATCTTATGGGTGGTGTACGATTTACATTTAGAAAACGGGATTTTGTTTTTCGGTTAAAAAACCATTTTGAGTATGATTTACAAAAAGTGACAATAACCAAGTGTTCTCACTAATCAGATACTAAACCATCGTTAAATCCATATGTTAATCAAGTGTGTGCGCGAGAGTTGTTAAACCATCTTTAAAAATCTTGGGTTTTATTATTTATCAAAAGTTGTCTAGCATGCAGTAGTCCTACAACTCATGCATAAACAAAATAAAAAAACCATCACACGCATACAATAAATTTGTAACAATGCCCCTAAAACCTATGCGTTTTCCCGTGAGCCACTACGGGAAAACAAAGTCATCTAAGGACCAAAAGCCTTGACTTCAGATGTGCTCCCACTAAACCCGCTACCTCCATTGGGTCTCCCGGATTTGTGTTCGCCAAGACGTTACTCCATTGACTCCCGATGGTTGCTCCATATTACAATTACATAGAAAAAGGAAACAAATGGCATGCAAGCCACAATTCCTAACTTCTAGTACAATTACATAATATGGAATATTTAAATGGCATGCAAGCCACATATACAAAATTACATACCAAATAAATAAATTTAATTATTACAAACCATGTGACTTAAAGTCACCAAATGAATGAATAATTAAAAAACATCCAAACATCCACCAGGTCTAGGGCATATCTTTGGTTACCAAAATCACAAGAACAGCAAACAAGTTCACTAATGAACAACATGGTGTGCCACACAAAACCATGCAAACTTAGGTATAATGGTTAAGATTTTTCAAAACACCCAAGGCACTAAAATCCCATGTACTTATGCATTAGTAACACCAAACCATTTTTGATGAAACATATTCATAAATACATAATGTAAGTATGTGCAATTATCATTTTCATGCCAAAATAATAATCCACATATAAATACACCAACCATTATACAAGGCAACTTCAAAAAACCAAATTTTAATTTCTGGACAAAAATTCCAAAAACCAAAATTTAGTACCAAAAACCCAAAAATACTTTTTTCTTTAAAAAAAAGGTTAAAAGAAACTGCACAGTGAATTTCCGCGCCTCGTACTCTTACTGGAACCAAAACAAAATTCTGTTTTGTCACTTTCCGCGCCGCGTACCAAATATAGGTCCGCGCCGCGGAACCCTACTTGACAGAAAATAAAAAACTTATTCTCGGGTTTTTCAGGACACCATGTGCAAATACAGTACAGAGGTGGCTCTGATACCACTGTTGGGTTTACAGGAACGTAGCGGAAGCAACAGAACAAAAGAGCAAAGCCATGGTACAAGCATGCAATGCATAAAACCCAAAAGAGGACCAAACTCTATATCTCATATTTGCAACATGAAAAAGAAGAGAAAGAAAGTTATACCTTTCTCCTTAGCTCCAGAAACCTGTAGAAGAAGATGGTGATGACAAGAGGCTCAAATGAAGTTTTTCTCTATTGTTGATCCACCCCGGGTTTCCTCAATCCACTTGTACTAGCAAGCTTGTGTGGACTTCAGAGCCTTAAATCCACACAAGAACAGCAAACTTCCTCACTTTTCTGGACTAAATTCCACATGCATACTAAAATGAAGCTTGTAGCTCTAAGTGTGTGTGAGAGAACAATATCTCTTGAGAGAGAAAGTTAGAGAGGATAGATTAAAAGAATTATGTGGAAAGATTCAATAAAAATGCCCCTTTAGATGTCCAAGGCCGGCCAGCAAAAAGCAAGGCCTCTCATTGGTCCAAAAAGGAGGTAGAGACAAAAGTTGCATGCAATCTGACACATTTATGCGTACCCGTAGATTTCCGCGCCGCGGTACCTCCGCGTCGCGTACCCTAACAAGTGCCGCGTCGCGTAAATCTCCTTCATACCAACTTCTCCACTTTGACACTTTTAGTTCTTCATCTTTCATTGCTGTCAGGATTGATCCCCGACGTGTGACCCAATAGGCCCATTGTATATTGGCAGTGATCCTGATGGCGTACGTGCGTCAGTGGGCATACTCCAACAGTAAATGGCAAATATTTACTCCCTCCCCACACTTAAACCGTACATTGTCCTCAATATACAAAAAGATAAATAAAATTCATTAAAGTGCAGAGAAAAAGTAAGGAAAACTCCCTGAACCGCAAAATGGCATGTGGATTCTCCCCACACTTGAAGCTTAGCTCGCAATAAGTTATAACAGCAAGAAACTCACAATGAAGAATTAGCATAAGAGATGATAAAATAAAGAAAGCAGTAAAAGAAATAACAATAATCTAAAACTGTCGGATTTAAAATGATATATCAGAAACAGTGTTCGTATATCCAACGATGCAACATCTAGGTTTGTACAATTAAAAATACTATCAAAAATTGTACAACCAATCAAAAGTAGACGAGTTCTAACTAATAAAAACACTATAATCTATGACTCATCAGTACTGCTGCTAGAGTCCCTACCGCCTGCATCACCCGCATCATCGCCTCCGGCGTTGCAGGTATCATGTGGTGTAACATCTGGAATATATGGTGGAAAGGTAGGGCCGGGATTAAGAGGAACCTGAAGGTGCTGGGCAATAGAAATGAGGGAATGCGTCTGCCATCTGACCCACTGCCATAGCATACGACGATCAGTGTCTGGATCAGGAATATCAGCCGTGCCAGATGTGCTACGGATATCAGGATGCGCAGAGGTAGAAGCCCTAGACCTCCGAATGTAAATACGTCTTGGTGGTGGAGATAGTGGTGGCTGGTGCTGCTGCCCGGGCTCAACATGCTACTCATGCTACTGGTCTGGAGCTGCTCCAGAGGGGTACCAAGGATCACCCTGGTCGTTGAATAGTACAAACCCCCCACCAGTCGTCCTGACAACGTCCATATTGAGAAGCGTGTCAATATCTAAAGCAACTGTAGGACCCTCGTCATAAACTGGCTGAAAATATCAGGCGTGAGAAGGCCAAAAGAGCGGGCCAGGCGTGTGATGTACTCCCCGCCCATCATCGGTGAAGTAGAACGGGCCCCAGCAACTCTAGTAAGATAGTCTGCTAAACAGTAAGCCACATTGGCATTGTGGCTGCCAATAATGCAGTAGGGAAAGAACAAGTCTCGCTGAATGACAGTGCCTGGTCCCTAGTGCGGGCAACAATAGTCAGGGCGATAGCCCGGTGTAATACTCTGTAAAGCGGCTCATGAAGAGACGTGGCCTTGGGTTGCGCGCCCACATACTGCCCATGGCCATTCTCTGGCCAATACTCATAAAAACTGTTAGATTATGTGTAGAGATAATTAATGGGCATATTGTATCCAATGTTATAAGAGACTAAAGGGTCACATTGCTACACACCCAAACTAGAACAGTTGGATTCTAACATAAATCTGTGTGGAGATAATTAATCAGGTTGGATTAATTATTAAAGAGGAAAGTAAATAATTAATTAGTAGTATTAATTATTGAAAAGAGAGAAATAAATAATTAATCAGTTTGTATTAATTATTAATATGAAATAAATAATAAATAGTTATTTATTATTTAAAGAGAGATTAAATATTAAGTTTTAATATTTAACGGACCAGTTAATTAATTAAAACAAGTGGGCTTTTAATTAAACGGGCTTGGGTCCTTTAATAAGGATTATAAATAATCCTTAAGCCGTAAGGATTATTATAATTTTAAGCAAGATACAACCCTAGCCACCATTCTTTCCTCTCTCTCGATGTCGATCTCTTTCTCTCTCGATGACTCACTCTCTCGTCGAAGCTCTCTCCTCTATTGGCTCTCTCTCTTCTCGTCGAACACAAATCGAGAACACAAGGTGTGTCTCGGTTTTGGTGGTTTACGAAGAACACACACAATCAAGCTTGATTGTGTGTGTGTTCTTCGCAAACCACCAAAACCGAAACACACCTTGTGTTCTCGGTTTGTGTTCGACGAGAAGAGAGAGAGCCGATAAAGGAGAGAGATTCGACGAGAGAGTGAGTCGTCAAGAGAGAGAGATCGAAATCAAGAGAGAGGAGAGAATAGTGGCTAGGGTTGTATCTTGCTTAAAATTATAATAATCCCTAAGGCTTAAGGATTATTTATAATCCTCATTAAAGGACCCAAGCCCGTTTAATTAAAAGCTCACTTGTTTTAATTACACTTTCAATCTTCTCATTTTGACCTCTTGGACTTTTCTAGTTAATTAATTAACTAATAAGTAACTGGTCCGTTAAATATTAAAACTTAATATTTAATCTCTCTTTAAATAATAAATAACTATTTATTATTTATTTCATATTAATAATTAATACAAACTGATTAATTATTTATTTCTCTTTTCAATAGTTAATACTACTGATTAATTATTTACTTTTCTCTTTAATAATTATTCCAACCTGATTAATTATCTCCACAGATTTATGGTAGAATCCAACTGTTCTAGTTTGGGTGTGTAGCAGTGTGACCCTTTAATCTTTTATAACATTGGATACAATATGCCCATTAATTATTTCTGCACATAATCTAACAGACTCCAACTTGTGCAAGATAAGTAATAGTTACTGCACATTGTTAGCCTAAGGAGGTCCAATGCCAGACACTTAGGGTAACTAGGTTATAAGAACTCTTATACCCCAAAGTAACTTGTGATAAAATTTCATAAGCAACCTGCTTAGAAGTAACCTGTTATAAATTAACTGTTTATAAACTAAACTATCATAAACTGCCTGTTCATGAATGGGTACGTTTTATATATATACATACATGCATATATAAATATATATATATATATATATATATATAGGTTTGTCCCTTGCAGCGCGATATTTCAATTTTGAGCATGAGCATGGAGAAAGTCAACTCAGAGACTCACGAACTTGGTTCATGACATACTTGATTACAAAACTGCGTGATAAACGACAAAGAACATATCAGTTCGTTTGGGCACGGCCGTGCACTTACCAGTTTTTCTAATTAGTCAAGGGGCCTGGAAATATCTTTCCTAAAAAGAAAGTGTAATTACCATCTTGCATATTTGCATATGGAAATACGGCTCCTACTGAATCTAAACAGGCTCCTTATGACCACCCTGTTACAGCGTGGCGTTAAAACACGCTAAGAGGACAATAGTTACCGCATCCCAAACCAGATACCTTAGGCTTAAGGATAACCTATGTGATAAATACTTTTGACACGAATCCACAAAGTATTTTTCACAGTGGGTCAATCCAATATTCGTAACCCTAACGAATATCCATCAATTTTGGTCCGCAAAAACTTTTGCAGCTATATTCGACATACTTTCGAATCTACCCCAAAATTACTATGCCTTTATACCCCTATCATATTTCCCACCATGATAAGTAGTTACGGATAATGTTTTGAATAAACCTAGTTTATTCCTGGATGAACCAAAACATACAAAATTGTGAAGAATAATGAAAATAATTTCTACACCCTTCCATATTCCGTCCTGGAATAAAGATTCATAATTTCTACCATTACATTGACTCGATTCACGGTGTATATGTGAATCACTTATTATTTTGCATTGTAACTTATCACAGATTACAAGTAAAAATAATATGGTTATAAACCTAAAACTCAAGACTAGTACCCTGAAATACTCCTTCTTGGTTTTGCTAGAAATCGTTCTTGCAACCTAAGAACAATTCTAGACTTACTTATTTTATAAATTCCTTAAACTTGGAGAATAACTCCAAAGTTTCTGATTTTATAAAATTAACCTCCCTGTAATTAAAACTTTAATTACATTTGTAGATATACTAGATTTTATTATCCATTTGAAATGATAAAACTTCTTACTCTTACTTGCAAGAAACTTGAATTTAGATTTCTAGTGCATACCAACACTAGTCTAATATCATTACTAAGAATGTTAAAGAACATCCTATTTCATCATCTCTAACGTTGACCAATCCAACAAGGTTTAATTAAGTTGACTTACTAAACATTTTAGAACCTGTATAATTTTTATTTCAGTTATAACTTGACTAAAAAACTTGCAATGACAACTTTATTGAGTATCTCTCAATAAGTCATGCATTCCTCGGATTTAGTCCTTTCTCAAGAACTTACTATTTTAGATAACTTCTAAAATTATCCTATAATTATATACTTAAAAGTTCAATCTTGTATTTATCATACTAGTTAAAAGTCTTTCATTAACTTTGACAAATACATTAGTCAGATGCTCCCACTATCTTTTATGAAAAAGTGTATTAATTTAAAACATCCTTTTAGGCTTAGTCAATCCTTGATTATTATGCCTAAAATCTTGTGTTCCAAACACATGGTTTAAAACTTAGTTTTTGTAAGAAAGTTGTTTTATGAAACCAAAAACTTGGATCTTCATATATTCATCTTTCTAATTACAGAAAGTGGTTTCATTAAACTTACCATAAGTGCAAAGCACTTGTCAATTTCTTTCCCTTAAAACACTTAGTATAAAAACTCCATTGATTATAGTAAGTACCATAATCACTTTTATACTATCTCAAATGTTTTATCAAAAACTAATTTTACTTAGAAATAATGACTATTATTTCCATTTGGTCAAGACTTTGAACATTCACTTTTCACAAAAACTTAAACACTTGTTTAATTATAAAAATTATCTAATTTTATAAACAACACTTGTTTATTTAAGTATTTTGAATAGTGGAGCCATCATTTATGTAACTACAACAAATCATAGCATAAGATCACTATGAATCACCAATAAAGTCAAGACTTAACTTATTGGTATTCTTTTAGTCACAACTGGACTAATCCTGATTCATAAAATAAAAAAATGTGCACGGATATGAAGTTGAATAATTAAATTTCCATAAAACTCAAAAACAGAAGTTTCTCAAATGGAAAAACAAGATAAACATGTTTAGATAAACTTAAAAGAGTTTAATAAACTAGGAAATAAAATTATTGAAATATCCGTAAGCTGCACGTGGGATCTCTTTATGCTGGGCCGCATCACTTTCCATCTCCTCCTGCAATAAACGATTGCAAGACATTAGAACACTCGTAAAAACTTTTACAAGTGGAAAGTGATAAAGAAACTATTCACACGATACCTGAGGTGCCATCCTTGCCACCTGCCTCGTGACCCTTCGGACAATCTCTTTTCCAATGTCCGACCTCACCGCACTTGAAGCACCGATTCTACGTTCTTGCTTTTTTCGGTTTCGGCTTCTTGCCCTTGTTGTCGTTATTAGCCCTGGGTGCATTCTGGCTGGGCTGGGCCTTGCCCTTTCCCTTTCCGTTGCGCCCCTTCCTCTTCTTATGTCTGCCATGTCCCACCATGAGAATGTCCTTAGAATTGGTCCCGATACTCTGCTCAGCTGTCTTAAGCATAGAGTGCAACTCAGGCACGGATTTCTCCATGTTGTTCATGTTATAGTTGACTATAAAAGTCTTATAGTCATCTGACAACTAGTTGAGTATCGTATCCATTGCTAGCTGCAACGGTACTGGGTGCCCAAGTCTCTCTAGGTGGTCCATGTAACCTTTCATTTTCATGACGTGGTTACTGACCGAGGTCCCCTTAGCCATCTTGCACGAGTTAAATGCCCTGGTGGCATTATAACGTTCTGTGCGAGCTTGCTCCTTGAACATATCCCTCAGCTGGCGGATCATTTTCAGCCTAATCCTTCGGGTTACCATTAATTGTCCTTTCCAATATTCTCTTAAGACCTCTGTTTGTGACTTCGACTTGTCCACTTGTCTGCGGATGATAAGTAGTTGACAACCTATGGGTTACCCCATAGCTTTTAAAAAACCTTTTCGAGTTGAGAATTGCAGAAGTGAGTTCCCCTATCACTTATAAGTGCTCTTGGGGCACCGAATCGACAGAAAATTTTCTTAAGAAACTTACAAACAACCCTCGCATCGTTGGTGGGTAAGGCTTGTGCCTCAGCCCACTTTGATAATTAATCAACGGCTACTAGTATATACTTGCAACCGTGTGAGGGTGGAAAGGGACCCATGAAATTGATGCCCCATACATTAAAATTTCACATATCTGGATGTTTTTCTGAGGCATTTCATTGCGTTTTGAGATATTACCCGCTCTTTGGCAGGCGTCACACGAATTCATGAATAGATGAGCATCCTTAAATATTGTGGGCCAGTAAAAGCCTGAATCAAGGACCTTTTTGGCAGTGTATCCAGGTCCGTGGTGGCCACCAGTTGGGCCCATATGACAGTGTGTCAGGATGCTTTTGGCTTCTTCGCCACATACACATCTTCGAATGATTTGGACTGACCCGATCCGGAAAAGATAAGGGTCATCCCAAAAGTAATGCTTTAAGTCAGAGAAAAATTTCCTCTTTTGTTAATGTGAGAGACCTTTTTGCAAGATCCCTCCCGCAAGATAGTTTGCAAAATCAGCGAACCATGGGATCTCATCGGTGCTAGTTAAGGCCAAGAGAAATTCATCGGGAAAGTTATCTTTAATACCAGATTCGTTAAGTACCTCCAAATTTGGATTTTCAAGGCGTGACAGATGATCAGTAGCCAAATTTTCTTCTCTTTTTTTGTCTTTGATCTCAATATCAAACTCTTGCAAGAGAAATATCCACCGAATGAGACGAGGCTTTGCATCTTGCTTTGCAAAGAGGTATTTGAGAGCATAGTGGTCAGTATAGACCACGGTTTTTGATAATACCAGATAGGATCTAAATTTGTTGAATGCGAAGACTACTACTAACAACTCCTTCTCAGTGACAGTGTAGTTCTCCTGAGCGTCAGTCAGAGTCTTGCTGGCATAATAGATTGGCTGGAAGTGATTATTTATCCGTTGGCCCAAGACGGCACCAACTGCAAAATCACTCGCATCACACATACGCTCGAATGGCTGTGACCAATCCAGGCTTGTAAAGATGGGAGCGTTGGTTAATTTCTCCTTTAACAACTTACATGCATGATCGCACTGACGAGAAAATTTGAAAGGAGCGTCTTTCTCAAGCATATGGGTTAACGGTCGAGTGATTTTTGATAAATCCTTTATGAATCGCCGGTAAAATCCTGCGTGTCCAAGAAAGCTCCTAATGGCTTTAACATTCGAGGGTGGAGGTAGGTTTGCAATAACATCTATTTTAGCTTTATCTACCTCAATTCCTTCGTTGGAGATTTTATGTCCTAAAATTATACCTTCGCACACCATAAAATGGCATTTTTCCCAGTTTAGCATGAGGTTAGTTTCTTCACAGCGAGACAACATTTTCTCTAAATTATGAACACGTGTGTCAAAGGAGTTACCGAAGACTGATAAGTCATCCATAAATACCTCGACACTATCCTCAATCATGTCGTGGAATATCGCTGTCTTGCAGCGCTGGAATGTTGCAGGAGGGTTACATAACCCGAAAGGCATACGCCAGTAGAGGAACGTACCATAAGGGCATGTGAAGGTTGTCTTTTCTTGGTCCTCCGACTGGATAGGAATCTGAAAGTATCCGGAGAAACCATCGAGAAAGCAATAAAATGTGTTTCCCGCCAAACGTTCCAACATTTGATCGATAAAAGGAAGGGGAAAGTGATCCTTAAGTGTGACATCGTTAAGTTTCCGATAATCTATGCACACACGCCATCCTGTGACCGTACGAGTAGGGACTAACTTGTTTTTATCGTTAAGAATGACGGTCATTCCTCCCTTTTTGGGAACAACCTGGACGGGGCTGACCCACGGGCTATCAGAGATAGGATAGATTAAGCAAGCATCCAGGAGCTTGATTACTTCTTTCTTAACCACCTCCTGCATGTTGGAATTTAAACGTCTCTGATGTTGCACACAAGGCTTATAATTATCTTCCATTAGAATCTTGTGTGTGCAGAATGAAGGACTAATCCCCTTAGTATAAGAGATTTTCCAAGCAAGAGAAGTTTTGTGGTTTTTTAAAACCTGTAACAGCTTACTCTTTTCCTCATCAGTAAGGCTAGAAGCTATTATCACAGGTAACTTAGAATCTTCCTCCAAGAATGCATATTCTAGGTGGGAAGGAATTTCCTTTAGTCCGAGAGAAGGTGGGTCCAGAATGGATGGTCGAGAAAAAGAGCTCTCGGTAGAATCAAGGACCTCAAAAACTTCTGGAACAGGGTTCGTGTCAAGTGCAGTGCTATCCAGCTTATCACCAACAAGCTGCACCTGCTCTATATCTAAGGTAACCTGTTCTAAGATTTGTGTATCAAATACATCCTTCTCTAAATTTGGTACAACGGGATCCATGAAATGACGAGTAAAGATATCAGTAAAGATAATCTTCCTGGCTTGAGGAGTGTTTCATTGACTTTTGGATGTCAAACGTTACCTTTTCCTCATCTACTCTAAGCGTATGCTTTCCGTTGCATACGTCAATCACTGCTCGAGCAGTAGCTAGGAATGGACGACCAAGGATAAGTGGCACACTTTTGTCCTCGTCCATATCTAGGATGACAAAGTCAACACGGAATACAAATTTGTCAACCTTTACCAAGATGTTCTCTACGATTCCTCGTGGATACTTGACAGACCTATCGGCCAGCTGAATTGACATCCGAGTCTGTTTAGGTTCGCCTAGGCCCAGCCTTGAAAATACAGAGTATGGCATCAAATTGATGCTGGCACCTAAGTCAGCTAAGGCATTGTTGACATAAAGGTTACCAATCAAACATGGGATTGTGAAACTCCCAGGATCGGTTTTCTTTGCTGGTAACTTATTTTAAAGAATGGCTGAGCATTCCTCATTCAAAGTCACAATGATAAGTCCTCCAATTTCTTTTTATTGCTTAACAATTCCATAAGAAATTTGGCGTACTTGGGCATCTGAGCAAGAGCTTCTACGAATGGAATATTCACGTGGAGCTGTTTAAATAGCTCCAAGAACTTACCATATTGTTCCTCCATTTTCTCCTTCCTCAATCTCTGAGGGTAAGGAATGGTGGGCTGATATTTACGTACCGGAGGTCTAACTCGCGCGTTACTTGTTGCGTCCTGTTTGTTTTGCGCCTCATCAAGATCCTCCGTTTGGACTTCTTTTTTAGTTTCTTTGGATTGAGAGGGAAAAGGTTGTGGAACCATGGTCGTCCCACTACGTAAAGTAATCGCCTTCACGTGTTCTTTCGGATTGGTATCCGTGTTGCTCGGGAGACCTCCCTGTGGTCGCTCTGATAAGAGCTTAGACACCTGGCCAACTTGATTTTCGAGATTTTGAAGTGAAGCTTGTTGATTTCTTAGAGTTGCTTCCGTTTGATTGAGTCTAACATTAGTTTGTTTGAAACGCAACTCGGATTGTATTAGATATTGTCTAACAAGATCTTCTAGATTGGAAGATACTGAAGATGATGATGAGGGTTGATTAACAGGTAGGGGTTGAGTGTTGTATTGATTTGGCTGCTCGTACTGCTGGTTTTGGCGATCATACTGCTGAGGTTGACGATCATATTGCTGAGGTTGACGATCATAATGCTGAGGTTGACGAGGTGTCTGTGGGTAAGGAATCCCTGGAGGGGGTTGAGTGGTATGATTTTTATAGCTGAAGTTCGAGTGATCCCTCCATGCATGATTATAAGAAGTTGCATTGGGATTATATTGAGATCTCGGTTGATTGCTAACAAAGTCTACCTCATCATGCAAGCTATCCTGTTGTCACTCATCACTAGGATGGGGCCCTGAACAGAAATTGCAGGTTGTTTGTTTAGAAGGAGAAGAACACAGCTGATCCATTTTCTTAGTCAGCTTTTCTACCTGAGCAGATAAATCAGAAAAAGCATCTACATTGAAAACTCCACCGGTTTTCGGTAGTTTAAGTCATGCGGAGGGGTTCCATTGGTAGCTGTTAATTGCCATATCTTCTATAAGATCATAGCATGCTTGTGGGTCTCGGCTACCTAGAGCACCTTCTACGGCAGCATCTATCATTTACAGTGTGACAACGGATAAACCATTGTAGAAGATAAACATTTGATTCCACCGCTCATAACCGTCTTGAGGGCATCTCCACAAAAGATCTTTGTATCTTTCCCAGGCGTCGTAGAGACTTTCCCTGTCATTATGCTGAAATGATGAAATATCATTCCGCAGCTTAGCCATTTTGGCCGGCGGGTAGTATTTAGCTAGGAATTTAGCGACAAGCTCATTCCTTGTAGCGATAGAATTTACTTCGAGTGAATTAAGCGAAAGCTTGGCTTTATCTTTGAGAGAAAACGGGAATAAACGCAAGCGAATGGTGTCATCAGTAACACCATTAATTTTAAACGTATCATAGATTTCGAGAAAACTTCGGATGTGAGCGTTAGCTTCCTCGTCGAGTAATCCATGAAATTGAACGGAGTTTTGAACCATCTGAATTATGTTTGGTTTGATTTCAAAATTATTTGCTGACACCCTAGGTCGAATGATGCTATCCTGGATATTGTTAATATCCGGACGAACGTTGTCATTGAGTGTCCTAACAGGTGGTGGTCCTTCTTCCGCCATTTTTAGTAAACGTTCTCTTTGGCGTTGGCGTTGACGTCGTCGGCGTCGTCGAAACTCACTCTCTGGTTCTTGAAAAGGCTCACTTTGCACAGGAGAGAACGTATAGACAGAGGGTGCGAGAAAAGATAGAAAAACTAAGAACTACCTAATCAGGCGCACCTAAACTCTAGTAACAAGTAAAGGAAAAGATCAAATCAATGATTAGACTTTTTCTCAGTATTGCCTGTCCCCGGCAGCGGCGTCAAAAACTTGGTGTGCATTCCGCATACGGATTTTTGAGATGATTAAAAGCTTTTACACACTGGTGTTTTAAATTTATAAAAACGATAATACAAAACAGATACTACACATGACTCAGGCAAGTATGACCTGGTCAATAGTAGTATAGACTTGGTAAGACCGGATATCGTTCCACCAGGATAGGAAACTACCAATACATAAGCATCATTTTTTTTGTTTGATCAGTAAAGAATTAGAGAATTAATTATTTAATATTAAATTAACAAAGGTATCAACTTTTATATAAGCATGGAGATAATAATTAGATATGGAGATGCTCACTTGAATCTTAAATTAACCAACATAGTCATGGATAGTAAAGTTATACATATGCCTTTATAACGATGATCAACTGGATTTCTTTAAACATGCTGAAATAACCCAATCAACACATAAAGAGTTATGAATGAAGAGGATACAACCCGTATTCATACAAATCATAAGTTTATATAGACTCAAGATTCAAAAACCTTTGTAACCCGAAATCTTTACTTACAAAATGATTTATTTGAACGCGCCAAGTTTCATGAGCATAACCTCTCAAACCGCTTGGAAATACAACAAAATGCATACATCAAGATTCCAAACCATCCCTCATTAACCTAATGTGAAGCCCCAAAATTGCATTACAAGCATGACCAAATCAAAAACCACCAAACCTAGCATGAATTTGACAAGATCAAACTTGTTTGAATATATGAAATTTTAAAGACAGATTGAACAATAATATAGACAAACCTATTGTACATTACTAAATAACCCACATGGACCAAAATTATCAATAAACATATCTGATCATACCTTCATTGGATCATCATCATCAATAAACATCTAGAAATTCATATAATCAAGGCATAAAAGCATACATATAACCAAGAACTATATTGGAATTATTTTGATTCAAGTGAGCAAATGAGTTTAGAATTCCATTATAACAATATCAATCATACAAACCAATGATTTCATACCTAACATTATGGAAATTAGTTTAGAGTTTACCCATAATGAAGAACAATAACAATGGTGACGAAGGAAATGAAAATGGAAATTCTACAAGCTTGAAAGATCTTTTCCTATGCTTCTCCTATACTCCAAGGGTTCCCCCAAGTTGTATATAAGAGTTTAGAACCAAAAACCAAGAAAAGAATATATACAAAACTGTTTCTGGGTGTTTTTATTCGTTCATGGCATTTTTCTCTCTGTTTTCTGTCTATAACTTCAGCTGTGCGAACTGCTATTTATAGAAGAGCAGGGCCGCCTTCACGGCCGTGAAGAATATTCACGGGCCGTGAAGAAATGGGTTTCACGACCTTATACGGGCCGTGAAGGACATCGTGAAGTGTTGAAGAAGCAAGTGGATCAAGTGGCCATGTGCCCGTTAGAAAAGCTTCTCACGACCTTCTCACGGCCCGTGAGAGGTCGTGAAGGGTTTTGGCATCCTGGCTCGTGAAGCTTCTTTCCGACTCGTGGAGCATATATGGCCTTCACGGCTGGAAAGGGTCGTGAAGGGTCACGATGAACAGTTCTTTTATTTTTCAACTGCTTTTGCTAATCAACCGGGAACCGTATGTCTGTTTCCGAAATGCCAATAAATGTCTGCATGGTCACTAATAAGTGATTAAGATGCTAAATTAAGGATTATCACCGCAAATCTAGGCATTACGCACAGAAATACGCGTACGAAATATGTATAAATTAGAGTATATCAATCCCCCTATTGCAGGTTGCGGTATGTTTTGCTGTTAGCTGGGAGTTGTGTTTGCTTTTTGCAATGTTTGAACTGCACTCTGATATTTTGTGTCGGTCGAACCTGTTATAAACTATGTAACGCCAGTTTTGGGTTGTTTGTCTTTTGTGTTCGTTTAATTACTTATTATTTTATACTACCTATGCGAATATGTTTGTATTTGTCTGTATTCGCTTCCGCAGTGATATTCTTTAAAAAAAATAAAAAATTAGCGGTGTTACAATTTGGTATCAGAGCCCTGGTTTGGGATGTGTGTACAGTTAGAGTGTTCAATTCCCAAATCTTGCCTTGAGTTTGGTCAAACATTCCTTGTGTGTGGGGATTAGAGTGATTGGAGTTTGTTGTGTGCTGTGATTAGTATCTATGTACTAACGGTTTATCTAATAAGTTGTGAGATGTTGTGATTGTTACACATGGCTGACAAAGAAATCCTCACAGAGACTTCTGTAACCCTGACACCAACAGGAACTTCATCAACTCCAAATGTGGAAACATCTACTTATATTACGATTTCCGGTACTAAATCTGAACTTGATCTGCTTGAGTACCTCCATAAATTGGAAAGTGAGATATAGAGACTGCGAGACACTGTTAGTGGATTAGAACAACAGAGACTTATACTGAGTGAACAAGTTAAGACTTCTTTGACTGTTATTCCTTCGGTTACTTTTCCGTCTGCTTCTGCGTCACAAAGAACACAACAATAATTTCACAATCCGTTTGCACCCCAAGGAGTATATCCTTATCCATACATGAGATTTACACAACCTTGTGACTATAGACCATTTTTAGATTATCAACCGCCTGTGTACAGTGGTAGCATGAATCTTATTATGATAGGAAGTGATGCAATGGCTAGAGACATGATGAACCAAGATATGATTCCTCAACGGAAGACTAGATTTGAACAGATTAATACTCCATAAAAGCGGAAAAGACATGCTAGTCAGGGACAAGGAAGTCAAAACATTAAACCTATGACAGGTGGGTCTAATAAAAAATTGCGATGGTGTTGTATTCGATGTGGAATGCTCGGTCACATGGTAAATTGATGTACGTTCCCAAGTAACGTGTGTTGGAATTGTTAGAAAGAGGGTCACAGATCTGGTGAATGTACTCTTGCCAAGAAGACAGGGTCAGGATCAGGGGTGGCAGGAGCTATTGGGATATCTTCGTCAGCATTGAAGCATAAGAGAAAGAACCCTTCCTCACCAGAGGATAGAGCATTTCAGATTTCGGTAGATGATGCTACCATTACGGAAGATGATATTACAGGTATGTTTTGATGAACTCTATACCTTTAAGTATGTTATGTGAATCTAGAGCTAATTGCCCTATTATCTCTGTGATTTTATGTGATAATTGAATATGTCTGCTTCTGATGCTACTGTTGTACTAGAAGTAGAGATAATTGATGATGATTGCCTTCTATTTCATTTTGTTCATACCTATATCTTGGTTTGATATACTGATAAGTATGTATTGTTTGAACAAGTATAGAGCAGTTATTAAATGTCATAAGAAGTTGTTTTCTGATTAGTTGAATTGCATGCTGTATGATGTTTTGTGTTTGGTTAATTGTTAAAACACACCCGATTTTATCCTTGCTTCGCTGTGAAGATTTATCTTCCCATTTTGATTATCATATATGAGTGTATTTGGGATTGGGCTGAAAATAAATAGCCGATAATATCTGATATTCAAAGGTTTCGAATTGTTCCGTAATGTTTTGATGAAGATGGATTTTATATTGTGAGTGCATTGACCTGGCTAAACTTGTAAAGAAATTTGATTTGATGGAATGATGAATTGAAGTACCATTTTAGATTTTGAAATGTTTATGATTTCGTGATTTCGTAGTGCGTTGTAATATTTCCTTTGAATGACTTGGAGTTTGCAGCTGTTGTTTGCATTGAAAACTGAGAAGATATTATTCATATGATATGAAATGCATAATTTGTATTGATTATTCGAACTTACGATATATGTTTTATGTCGAAAGAGTTGAGTATGAGATAAAGACGATATTTAGAATTGATTTAACTCTATGATTGTGAAATTTCGTTATCAACCATGGAAAGCTAATGCAGTAGCCTATGCTTGAAAATGCGATGGAGTCAATGATAATTTTTGTTTGTGCAAATTGAGATTGTTTTGACTTAGTGTGTAGACTGAAGTTGCTCAAGTGAAAGATTTAAATGGTGAAATTTGAAGTAGAAATTTTAGTAAAGAGAAAAGAGGATTTAATTGATGAATTTCGAAGATTAAAGACTAACGAGTCTAGTGTTTGGGTGCTTTTGCTTGGAGGGTTTTATAATTTGATTTTGAAAATGGCTCACAAGTCCAGATTGCCTGTTCAATCAGGTAGCATTAAAATGAATAATTATCTTAGAATACAGAATTGGTGGTTCACGATTAAGATATATGTTGCATAATTCGTGAAATTTTGACATATTTATGCACATGTTATAGTAAAGCACCAAGAACTTTATGGATTTTGAAACAGTTAGAGATATCAGAATGGAAATGGGAGCAGATTATGATGGATTTTGTAACCAAACTCCCACGTACTCAGTGAAGTCATGATATGATTTGTGTGATTGTTGACAGTTGGATGAATAATGTGTATTTTCTTACCACCAGTGACACAATTTTCCTCAACAGATTAGCTTGGTTGTATAGTGATGAGATTGTATCTTGACACGATATTCCAGTATTGATTGTTTCTGACAGAACTTCTAGAATTGTTTTGAACTTCTAGAAGAACTTATAGCGGGAATTGTTAACGCGGGTTATTCTAAGTACAGCTTATTAGCCTCAGACAGATTGTCATATTAAATGAACCATTTAGAGATTTGAGGATATGTTACATGCGTGTGTGTAGATTGTGGTAGATCTTGGGGTTTGCACTTACCATTGATTGAATTTGCATATGAAATTCTTATTACTTGAATATCGGTGTGACACCTTACGAAATGTTATGCGATCATCCCTTCATATTCCTACGTGTTGGTTAGAGATAGATGAGAAACAGTATATGGTTTCCGATATTGTTCAGGTAACAGCTAAGAAAGTTGCTATTGTGTGAGAAACAAAAACTGTACGCAGATCCATTACTCTTAAAGGGAATAATTTGCCTTGGGGAACGCTGGAAGTCATCTCTTCATTTTATATTTGATCCGTTTCGTATACAATAAGTGGTCAATGACCAGATGGTTACATTTGATCTTCATGCTTAGTTGGCAAGTGTTTATGATACACTTAATTTATGTTATTTGCGTAAGTGTACAGTAGAATATGAAAGCCAGATTCTCTTAATATTTGAACTGAAGGTTGACTTGAAAAGACAGTAGTGGAAGAACAATTGAGTTGGTAGCGTGGTGAGATTCCGGGGATGGAATCCTCTTAGGGGGGGGGGGGATTTGTAACATCCTCCCAATAGGCCTGGTAGTTTACCCAAGATGGTAAACTATTTGTTTATTAATTATATTTATTTATATTTAATTTTTTATATGAATTGATTGTATAATTGTTATTTAAATGACTATTAATTGATGAATTAATTGGACCACGGGGTAAAAAGGTGAAATATGAGTTTTACACGAGGGTCCCAAATAATACCTCGTTGCTTGTTTATGATTTGGTTAGGACCGCTTTATTTAGGTTCATGTATATCAGTTATCAGATAAGTTGCACTGCGTGTCATTTAATTAAATTCCCAGCCGACCCTAGACTTTATATTTGACTTTTAGAAGTCAATTTCTCTTATTTACTTTAGTGTTAAGTATGTGTTGTGTGTGTATGTGTTCTTCTCTTCAAAGAAAGCTTGTTCCAGCCTTAATATCTGAATTCTTGCTTGGATTATTGATGTATTAAGGTATCTAAGTGATTGGAATATGTGTTCTTTTGATTTTTCAAGTATTCTTGCTACGAACACCATGGATTGATTTCTAGGGTTTACGATCAAGTGGGGTTTATGAGAATTGATGTTGTTTATGTATTTAGTTGGTATAAATATGAAGTTATAAACTGATTTGGTGTGATTCCATGATGAATTACTATGTTTTTGAGGATTGAAGCTTTAAAACCATTAATGGAGGTATTTGATGAATTTTGAAATTAAGAATTCATAATTTGATGATCTTTAATATTGTTTTGATGTTTGCAATATATTAGTAGTATGTTATATGAAGTTTATATGATGTTTAGGACTGTTTTTAGTTGAGTTCAAGTGCTAGAAATTGAGTTTGATAGGTGAAATGGCTGTTGGAACAGTGCAGGAAGAATAGTTGTTCTGGCTGAGTTGACGCGGACCGCGCCGCGCCTCACTCGGGCTGTGTGGTCTGTGCAGCTAACAATTTTATGCTTCGTTTTTTTTCGCCATTTGCTTGGTGTTTAGTTCTTGGCTTTCATATTTAGTTATAATATGACCCATATGTTATATTTGAGGTACTTTTGATGATTAGAATTGTCTTGAGTTAATTATGAATTTATGAATGGATAATTGCTCACTTTAATTCTAAGAAATGAGCTCGGATGCAATGTTTACATATTTCTTTTATTGCCGCATGTTTGATATGATTAGTAATGATTCCAATAAGCATATTTTTTATAAAGGAGGTGTCTTGTATGTCAGTTTCCGTTTATAAAGACAATAATGAAGTTTGTGAACTTTAATTGTATGATATGAACTTGGAAGTAACTTGCATGTATTTTGTTGATTGTTACATGTTTATACATGGTCATAAGATATGTTTGGGGTTTTTTTATTAGTAAACTCTATTCATGGAGGTGTTGTCCCGTTTATGAGTAAATTGGCGATAATTGACTACTTTAATTCGAGAAATGGAATGAAATGGCTTGTGTTCATGTTTCATTGATTACTCCATGCTTCATATGATATGTTAAGAGTTCCTAGATTGTTTGAAATGTGTTTCAATGATGGGAAGATGATCTCATCACTTGAGATTTGGTGAGACAAAGTTTGTTAGATATGTTCTAGATATAACTTAAACAGAATTATGAGGCTTGATCAGACAGAACACTTATAGTGTTTCAGGCTGAGCATAAGTTGAGTATAAGCTGAGCATATGTTTGATCAGCCTATACTATATCTTAGTAAGATTATCACTATGTGTGATAAGCTGTGTATGTCACCTAAGATATATATTGAGCTTTTAGCCTGATGTGTTTCAAGCTGAGTGACTCAGCGTATATACTGAGTCAACTCAACATAGTTGCTAAATAAGTTCTAGCTAACTCTTAGGACTTCTAAAGATGAGTTTATTAATATACGTGTTAGTTCATGTTGGATTAGTCCAGTTTGTTAGGAACCGTAGGAACATGATTATAAATACTTATCATCCTGATAAGTTTAGAGGTACGACTACAATGATAACTAAGTGTTGCAGAGACAAATACCTCACCTCAACTGTATGTGTTACGAGTCTTGAATTACTGATTGTCAGTTTAACGTGATCAAGATATTCATAGATTGCGAAGCTATTTGTGTGTTCGAATACTCACATAAGTTGTAAGATTGGTAAGTTTTCAATCTGTAATGAAATCCTGTTTAGAGAGTCGTCCAGTATCTATAATTATAAGTTGATTATAGATAGCTAAGTTTGAAAGATTGAGAGATTTATATTAGGTGTTTACATATCAAGAGTTGCTTACTTGATAGAGTTTGTAATCATCTTCTTATTAATGAAAAGCAAAGCATTCGATTGTGGTTTCATTTACTATGTGTAACACTTTCTTTTGATTTGTTCAATTTTCGCATAAAGTGTATTCAACCCCCTTCTATACATCTGTTGCTTGTTGATATTCTCACCAAGGGACCAACAACTGATATCAGAGCAGGTTGATTAAGTTCATACGTTGAAAAGTTCAAGATTCTGAGAAAGTTCAAGATGTATACAAGCAAAAATTCTTCAAACTTTCCTCATATGTCTGCCAAGGGTTGTCCCATATTTGATGGATCTGATTATCCTATATGGAAATTCAGAGCCATGCTATTCCTCAAGTCCATTGACAATCGTATGTACGATGTTATCACAAAAGGACCAATAATCCCCAAGATTCTTGCAACTGTCAGTGATTCGTCTCCTGGTATATCTGAAAAGGATATGAGAAAGCCTGTTGCATCCTGGACTGAAGAAGATTGGAAACTACATTCTTTGGATGATAAGGCAAAGAGTGTTCTGGCAAATGCCCTGACAAATGAGATCCTGCATACAGTGATTGGGTATCAAATTGCGAAAGAGATCTGGGATACATTAAGCATTACATATGAGGGCACTGATCTGGTCTAGCAGCAAAAGAAGAATCACTTGAATAGATCCTATGAAAACTTATTTTCAAAGAAGAATGAAACCTTGCCAGATTTGTTCACAAGGTTTCACTGCTTGATAAATGACCTACTATGTGTGGGTGTGAAGAAAGATGAAGCTGAACTGGTGCTGAAATTTATGGATGTGTTACCAGAAAGGTTCAATGAAGTAACCACAGCACTGAGGGCTGGAGAAACCCTATATGTGTACAACCTATAGTCCATCTATGGGTTCTTGCTTAATCATGAACCGATTACAGAACACAAGAAATCTTCTCAACAATAACTTAAGGAGTCTCTGGATAAAACAGATATTGCATTAGTTGCAAAGAAGAAGAAGAAAAATTCCAAGGCATTAGTTGTTGAATCTGAGACTGAGTCAGAATCTCAAGCTGACCACTCAGACTCAGACTCAGGTGATACTGAAGATGTTTAGACTATCACTGAGCAAATGGCAATGTTAGCCAGACGAATGAGAAGAGCTCAAAGGGGAAGAGGAAAATCTGACAGGAGCAAAGGAAATAGTTCGTTTAATCCTAAGAATGATGTGTGCTTCAGCTGTCAGAAAAAGGGACACATTGCTACTGAGTGCATATTAAAGAAGGTAGAATCAGCATCAGTTGCTGATAAGAATGCTTATAAACCTTACACATACAAGAAGAAATATACTCAACTCAATAAAGGAAAGCCAGAAGACAAACCCAGTGCAAAAGGATTATATGCTGAAACCTGGGACACAGAATCATCTATCTCAGATGATGATGTATCTCTAATGGCTCAAGAAGGTAAAGAGTTTGAAATTGACGAAGTTGATTATGGTTTGTCCGTGTCAACTTTTGAAGCTGACATGAAGGAAGCTGAGGAAAACAACAATCTTAGTGATTGGGATCCTGCTTCCATGTACAAGGTTAATAGTTTCAACTCTTACACCGATGAAGAAAAGGGTCTTGCATTCGATTATTTACTAAATGATTTCCAGACCAGCCTTAAGTCTCAAAAGGACCTCAAAGCTGAGATATCTAAACTAAAGAATGAGATTAACGAAAATCAATCTCTCATTGATGTTGGTAAGAAAGCACAGTGTGATCTTGAATGTCAAAGACATATCAATAAATTTCTAAGTGAAGAACTTCAGGAAGCCAAGGATAAAGCTGACCAACTTCAAAAAGTCATTGAATCTTGGTGTAAGTCATCAAGGCTTGCTCAAAAGTGCATCAACCAACAAATTCCTAAACAGGTAAAAGTTGTACTTGGAGGTGACTATCAATCTGCAGCTTATGCATCTGATGAGGAAGAGATAGAAAGTACAGACTCTGAGGAAGATAGACAACTGATTGATTATCAGAAGTTAGCCTTAGAGAAGAAACATGGTAAAAACCTTAAATACAATATGTTTGTAAAGACTAAAGGTCATGGTAATGAGTGCTTAACATCCGACCAGCATGGTAAGTCTGTGCTAGACAGATTAGGCACTCAGCCTATTCAAAGAACTTCAGTCATAGAAAGGCTTAATCCAAATCCTTTCAAAAGACAAAATTCTTTTTCTGGCTCGGAGAGAAGTTACAAGAATAGGAAGACAACTGTAAGTCAGAGGTCAAATCACAACAATGGTAAGTCCAAAGTTGTGGATCTTAGTAAGTCCAAGAAGATCAACAGTGGTAAGTCCAAACCTGTTAAAACTGGTGAGTCCAGTAGGCATGACAAAGGTAAGTCCAAGGTCATAGAAAAGAAGTTTTTTGGTCAAGCTTCTAATCAAAAGAATAACAAACAAAGATCTGACAAAGGTAAGTCCAAAGTCAGTGAACATCAAGTGAATCAACTTGCAAAGAAAGTTGAAAAGTTATCCACTACATATAATCCTATGACTGAGAGCAAGTTCTCACAAAGATTATTGGACACCCTACCTCCTGTAATAATTAGAAGAAGCAGATGCTACAAGTGCAAAAGTAGAGGTCGTGAGGATAAGGACTGTGATGTTGAAATCTCAAGGCCTGAACAAGAACAAGCTGATCAGTCTACACAGGTCTCAGCTCCTGCTCAAGCTGAACATTCACTTCAACAAGATGGAGATGCTAAGTTCTCCTCATCAGAACCTACCAAGAAGTGGGTTCCCAAAAAAAACTAATGTGTTTAGTTTTTATATCATGTGCAGGGTTCAAGTAAATGGTACTTGGATAGTGGATACTTAAGGCACATGACTGGGTGGAAAGGACTTCTTAGTGATTTCCAAGAAGACGAAGGTCCTAAAGTAACAGTTGGAGACAATTCCTATGAAATAACTAAAGGCTATGGGATGATGCATGCTGGCAAAGTTACTTTCGAGAAGGTTGCATATGTCAAGGGTCTTAAGCACAATCTGATTAGTAGGAACAATATATAATGCTAAGGGAAAGACTGTATTAATACCTAAAAGAGAATGAGATGTGTATCTACTTGATCTTGATTCTTCTGATTCATATACTAAACCTGCTTGTATTCCCAATCTGTTCCTAAGCTGAGTTAGTTGTGGCATAAATGATTATCACATTTAAATTTCAAAAATATAAATATGCTATCCAATAAAGAGTTAGTCTTTGGATTACCAAAAATCACATTTGTCAAGGACAAATTGTGTTCAGCTTGTGAACAAGGGAAACACCATAAAAGGTCCTTTAAATCAAAGCAAAAATTTTCAATCACAGACCCACTACATATGTTGCATATGGATCTGTTTAGACCCACAAGTACTCCAAGCCTAAGTGGAAAGAAGTACACACTGGTGATAGTAGATGAGTTCTCAAGATTCACCTGGGTAATATTCCTAAAAGCCAAAAGTGAGGCTGTCCTGGAGATAATAAGTTTTATCAAACACGAAGAGTTGCAGAAAGGTTTGTCTATAAAGCAACTCAAAAGTGATCATGGGACTGAGTTCAGAAACTCAACCCTTGAAGGCTTCTGTGAACAAAAGGGAATATTACAAAATTTCTCATCTATCAGAACTCCCCAACAAAATGGAGTTGCTGAGAGGAGAAATTGAACCTTAATTGAGGCTGCTAGAACAATTCTATGTGAGGCAGGATTAAAACTTTATTTTTGGGATGAAGCTGTCAGTACAGCCTGTTATACCCAAAATAGGCCAATCATTGTCAAAAGACATGAAAAAACTTCATATGAGATGTATAAATCTAGAAAGCCCAATATAGGTTATTTCCATATCTTTGGATCAAAATGCTATGTGCTGAATCAAAGAGATCAGCTCCATATGTTGGAACCCAAAGCTGATCCTGGAATATTCGTTGGTTATTCCTCAATCTCCAAATCATACAGAGTGTATAATACTAGGAGAAAGGCTATAGAAGAATCAATTCATGTCGCATTTGATGAAGACAGTCTTGATCAAGCTGAGAAAAGACAAGCTGACTTGGTTAGTCTGAGTGAGCTTAAAAAGCCTGAGGAAACCAATATGTCAAATCCTATGTATGTCATGGGAGATGACAGTGATGATAATGTGTGTCCATCAAAGAAATCATCACAAGCCCCAAGGGACTCTCAAGCTGAGAAAGATGATGAGTTCGTTAATCCTTTTGGAGCTGAAGTCACTCAGACTGAGGATCTCAGTGATCATCAGTCTGTTGACAATGCTGCTATTGAGACTGAGGATGTGTGTTCACCTCAGAGTTCTCAACATAACTCTGACCCAGAACCAGATTCTTCAACTACAACATTTAAATTCCTCAAAGATCATCCTCAAGATGAAATCATTAGAAATGTCCAAGAGAGAGTTATGACCAGATCCAAGGCTACAGATAACTACGCTACTCACTTTGGTTTCCTATCTCAAATGGAACCAAATAAGACTGAAGAAGCCTTAGAGGATGAGGATTGGATTGAAGCTATGCAAGAGGAGTTAAATGAGTTTGAGAGAAATAAGGTCTGGAACCTTGTCCCTGGCTCTGAAGATCATTCCATTATAGGCACTAAGTGGGTCTATAGAAATAAAATAGACGAGGATGGAGTGATAGTTAGGAACAAAGCCAGGCTGGTAGCACAAGGGTATAAACAAGAAGAAGGAATAGATTATGATGAGACCTTAACCCCTGTTGCTAGAAATGAATCCATAAGGTTGTTCCTGGCCTATGAAGCATATAAGGACTCCAAAGTCTATCAAATGGATGTGAAGAGTGCTTTCCTAAATTGAAAACTTCTGAAGGAAGTCTATGTGAAACAACCTCCTGGCTTGGTTAGTTCAAAGTTTCCACATCATTTATATAAGTTAGACAAGGCTTTGTATGGTCTTAAACAAGCTCCAAGAGCTCGGTATGATATACTGTCCAACTATCTACTATCAATGGATTTCACTAGAGGTAGTATAGATAAAACACTATTTATTAAAAAGAGTAAAGGACAGGTGATTCTTGTACAAATCTATATGGATGACATTATCTTTGGTTCTAAAAATGAATCTCTGTGTGAATGGTTCTCCAAAATAATGTCACAAAAGTACAAGATGAGCATGATGGGTGAGATGACATACTTCCTAGGTTTAAAAATTCAACAAAAACCTGATGGAATATTCATCAATCAAAGCAAGTATGATCTTGATTTGATAAAGAAATATGGTTTCGATTATAGTTCAACCATAAAAACACCCATGTCACCAGCTGTAAAGATGAGTAAATACTCATATGGTATGTCTGTGTGTCAGTCTAGCTATAGAGGAATGATAGGTTAATTACTCTGTTTGCTACATGTGATTGTGCAAGATATCAGGCAGAACCTAAGGAATCACATCTTCAAGCTGTGAAAAGGATCTTTAGGTACCTTAAAGGTACACCAAATCTAGGCCTTTGGTATCCAAAGAACTCTGGATTTGAGTTAGTTGGTTTTTCAGATGCTGACTATGCCGGGTGCAAGTTAGATAGAAAATCAACTACTGTAGGATGTCAAATGCTTAGAGGGATGTTAGTAAGCTGGAGTAGTAAGAAACAGAAATCAGTAGCTACTTCAACTGCTGAAGTTGGATATGTTGCAGCAGTAAGTTGTTGTGCTCAAATCCTATGGGTGCAAAATCAGCTTCAATACTTTGATATGAGTTTCAATAAAACCCCTATGTTATGTGTATTTGAGTCAGTTTCAAATCGCATAGTATATCAATTGTGTATTGGAATACTTCAACAGTGTTTATAATCTTATTATAAGTTAATAATATTATTTTACACTTGTATCCGTTGGAAGATGATGTGTTTCTACTCTTTCACTGTTACATCAAGCCGTAATTTTTCCGGCGTAACGGATAAAAAGGGATTCCAACGGTAACTTTTATCTTTCCATAGAAAGGTATATATACCGATCATAACCGGTTTAGAGAAGTTTACGCCTAACAATTTGACTTCTCACCTTCTGAAATACCTTTCGCAAACACCTCTAGTGCTCAGTGCAATCTTCCGTTCATCTTCAAAACCCTAAATTGCTAAGTACAGTTTTTGAACCGCTCATCTTCTAAATTGCTCAGTGAAACTTCACCAAATTACTTACTGTGATTATATAATGGACGGAATCACATTAGTTCTCGGTGATCGAATGGTTAGAGGTGCTCAGTTTAAGAACAATGGATTGCCGTTTATCAAAATCAACAATCAACCGGCCTGTCTTGCAATTCCACCAAGGATACAAGGCAGAGGATATGAAATATGGGTGGGGTACATCCGTAAATGCCCCCTGGCATTCGCCTTCTATGGCGCAACACTCTACATTATTCCACAACACCTTTTGGAGTTCTGGTACACTTGTACTTATGACCAGAACAGGGGAGAGATTACAGGGACTGTTCTAAATGGGGATAGAACAGTTTCCCTTTCTATGCAGCGGCTAAAGAGCGTTCTTCAACTCCCTTAATCTGATGACTTGGAGCCGGCTGTCACGAGGTAGGTGGCTAGGTCTGTCCTACCAAGAATGGGTCACCCGCAGACAGAGGGTGTTATTAAAAAGGCCACTATTTCAACCAGTTGGGGTTTTATGGTGTCAACAGTGATTCGTTCACTGGGAACCAAGTTTGGAGTACTGGACCAAGTCAACGAGTTCGAGATTCAGCTGCTGTACAACATGCACTTTGCAAGGAATTTAGACTATGCTCATCTCATCTTCAACAAACTCAGGGTCCAAGTGATGAATACCACAAGGGATCTTCATGTACCTTTTATAAGGTACCTGTCCTTGGCATTTGAAGTCGAGCTGGGGACAGCACTCTACGAAGCTGATCAGGATGTGTTCCTGTTTCCTACACTCATCTCAAAGATGTTCAATAATGACATCTTCCCAAAGCAAGAGGGTCTGAGTGATCTTATGTTGCTGATAGCTTAGTCAGCTTCATCAGAAAGTGAAGCAGAGGGATCCAATCAAGGGGGAGCTTCCCAAGCTGATCCAGAGGTTCAAGCTGAGCAACCTGCTCAGGCTGAACCATCAAATATTAAAGCTGCTTCTGGTAAGATCTCTCCACTTTCTTCTTCTTCTCACTATTCTCCATCCACTTTTGGAGACAAGACTCCAGTAAATCCAACTCAGTCTAACCCATCTCCTCCACCTTTTATCCATCTTAAATCCTACTCTGAAGCCACCCCTAGTATGCCCAATGCTACTAGGGAGATGATCCAAACCTATACTAGAAAAACTGCCAAAGGTGGTGCCACTCCTATAGGCATCACTGGAGCTGAGATCACACTGATCCCTCCTCAAGCAGGAGTCGAGGGGGAGATGTCTACTCTTCAGGTGTCAACCTCGAGGCTTATTTCAACTCAAAAACCTACGCCGAGGGTGGTGTCTACTAAGCCCACACTCTCCAGAGCCATGGGAGAGCCCGTTAGTGTGCCTAAGCAGACACACTTAGATAACATTGAAATACTGACCAATCCCCAGGGTCAATCACCGCCCTCCAAACCAATTAGCCAATCACCTACCCGTACACTTCATATTTCTAGCCCAATTACTTCTCTTCACTTCTCACACCCACTTGCATGACCTGTCAATGTTTCATCTCAACACCAAGATGAATCACAGGGTCCAAACTCTGGTGCAAATGAGTTTGAGGGTATACACCAACCCTTAGATGATGCACCCAAGTTCCAACCCTCTCAAGCTGACCTGGATGATTTAATAAAATGAGTTGCTAATGATTCTAGATTCTCTAGATGAGGAGGTGCTGCGTTTGAAATCTGTTGTTGTTGCCCTTCAATAACCAAAGACTTCAACTGCTATTGATGATGACAAAAAGGGGGAGAATGTTCAAAAGGCTGAAGCTGAGTCGGTCCAAGCTTAAGCTTTACTACTATTGGCAAATGGAACATATTAGGTTGAGGTGGAGAAAGAAATAGAAAAAGAAGCTGAGATGGCTGAGAAAGCAAAAGGCAAAAGACCAGTAGTGGTCCGCTCAGATGAATCAGAAACACCTCAGAAGAAAAGACGAAAGATGATTCTAAGTGGATCGGCCTTAGATGAAGACTCTGCTGATAAAATGGCACTACTAGAAAAAACTTCTCTGCTGGAAGTAAGGAGACACGAACAAGAAGATGCTGACCAGCTTAGGATATCTATCAATGAATTAAGAAGAAGACAACTGGATGCTCAAGCGGTGTTAGTTAATGAGAAAGAATGAGGAATTACCTAAACTCAAACTGCCCATTATGCCCAAGGAGGAAGAGGAAGAAGAATCTCATGTTCAAGATCAACAAGAGGAGGAGAATATAACTCAGTGTTATACAAGAACCTACTTCTCTTCTCAAAATGAATCAATCAAGTTGAGCTCACTTCAAGGGATTATTATTCTAGAATTTGTCTTATGAAATGGTGAAACACCTTCCCCAAAGCTGATTCTACTTCACAGACAAGGATATGAAGAATGGAAGCAGGTAGCCATACTTACTAAGCAGATGGCAAAGTATTCCGCTAGAAATCAAGTTAAGGATGAGATACTAAGGCTGCTTGAAAGAGCTGATGTGATGGAAATCATTCCTACAGTCTTGATCTTCCTGAGGGCTTGGACTTTAAAGAAATTACTTATGTTGAAAATGTTAGAGTATCACTGCCGATGATGTATGGGCCTATTGGGTCACACACCGGGGAACTATCTCGGCAGCCTAATAAGTGGAGGGACCAATGGTGTCAATATAGAAAGGTTGGTGTGCAGGAAAGGTATGCGACGCGGACCACTTAAGGATACGTGACGCGGTGTTTACGTGGTGCGGGAACTTACGGGTACGCGACGTTGAATCTCTCAGACATCATTTAATTTTCTTGTCCCCCACATCCTTTTCTATCCAATGCATGTGCATCTATTCTGGAAGTAGTTGACTGGCCAAGGGAAGTAAAGAGGCAGGTGTGGGTCTTTAAAAGGTCCCCTCTGGTCTTTCCTTTTAATCCTTTTGCCAAATTACACTCATAAACACTTAGTGAAAGACTTTAAGAGTGTGTGTGTGTGCTCCAGAAAAAGACCTCTGAATTTGTGAACTTGGTAGGCTGTTCTTGAAGGGTTTCAAGGTTTTGAAGATCCTTTGAGCTTGCTAGTACGAGGAAGAGATGTAAACCCGGGGTGGACTTCAATAGAGGAGACCTACTTTGGTTCTCAAGTCCTTATCTATTCATTATCTTGTTTCTGGAGCTAAGGAGAAATGTATAACCTTTTTCCTTTTCTTTTCATGTTGCAAATATCAAGTTATAGAGTTTGGTCCCTTTTGGGGTTTTATACTTTGCATGGTTTATCCTGCTTCCGCTATATTCATAGAACCCCAACAGTGGTATCAGAGCCACCTCTATACTTTATTTGCACATGGTGGCCTGAAAAACCCAAAAAAATAATGTTTTGTGTTTTTTTCGAGAGAGTTTACGCGGCGCGTAACACCTGTTATCACGCGACGCGGAAACTGACGGGTCAGAATCTGTTTTAACTACAAGAAAATTACGCGGCGCATACGCCTTGTCGGTACGCGATGCGGGATTCATCTGGACAGTTTCCTTTTAAACCTTTTTAAAAGAATTTTTTTTTGGGTTTTTGGCAATAATTTTTTTTTTCTGGATTTTTTGTCCAGAGATTAAAAATTTGGTTTTGAAGTTGCCTTGTATAATGGTTGGTGTATTTATATGTGGATTATTATTTTGGCATGAAAATAGTAATTGCATATACTTACATTATGTATTTATGAATATGTTTCATCAAAAATAGTTTGGTGTTACTAATACATAAGTACATGGGATTTTTAGTCCTTGAGTGTTTTTGTAAAACTCTTAACCATGATACATATGTTATTCATTCATTTAGTGACTTTATGCCACAATAGTTTGTAATAATAATTTATTTATTTATTTGGTACGCAATTTTGTATATGTGGCGTGCATGCCATTTAAATATTCCATATTATGTAATTGTACTAGAACTTAGGAATGGTGGCTTGCATGCCATTTATTTCTTTCTCTATGTAATTGTAATATGGAGCAACCATCGGGAGTCGAGAGATCCAATGGAGGTAGCGGGTTTAGTGGGAGCACATCCGAAGTCAAGGCTTTTGGTCCTTAGATGACTTTGTTTTCCCGTAGTGGCTCACGGGAAAACGCATAGGTTTTAGGGGCATGGTTACCAATTTGTTGTATGCGTGTGATGGTTTTATTATATTGTTTATGCATGAGTTGTAAGACTACTACATGCTAGACAATTTTTGATAAATATCAAAACCCAAAAGTTTTTAAAGATGGTTTAACAACTCTCTCGCGCACACTTGATTAACAAATGGATTTAACGATGGTTTAGTATCCGATTATAATCGTACCTAAAATGGTTTAGTATCCGATGTTAAACATCTGAACGTTTGGTTTTTGTCATTTTTTGTTAATTATACTTAAAATGGTTTTTTAACCGGAAAACAAAATCCCGTTTTCTAAATGTAAATCGCACAACACCCATAATATGACACCACCCGAATCTAGCCATGTGAGGGTTGATTTTCGAGCTCTAGCCGAGTTAGCCTTTGCTTGAGCTGTGTGGAAGGTGCGTGTGGCAACTCGCAAGGTCGATTGTCGAGCTCTAGCCGAGTCGATTTTCGGCGAGAGTACCACCGTGAATCTTGATGGTTGATTTACGGTTTCAATGTAATATTTTGGATGATTGTAGAGCTCTAGCCGAGTTATGCAAAATATTAATTGAGAATCGGTGTGGAGGGATCAAACATGCGAAACTTGGCACAATGGTTGTCAAGTAGGATCCCACAAGGAACTAAGAGTTGCAATAATGGATTGCAATCGGTCAATGGTTGCCGGCCTAAATAGTTTTGCCACGTGATCCTCAGAAAACTTGTCACGGTGCAAGTGAAATAGGGTTCTTAACCCTTGTTAAAATAGTTGTTTTTATTAAACACATGGGGTAATTATTTTAACGAGGATTTCAATCAAACTAACTAAAACTACTCTGCTTTTATAGATGACGTCGACTAGTATCAACAACACCAACTTCACGTTACACATGTTTCTTGAGAAGGAGAAACTCGATGGTAGTAACTTCATGGATTGGTATAGGCAATTACACATTGTCCTACGACACGAAGACAAGTTACACACTATTGAGGAACCCCTTCCGGAAGCCCCTGCTACGAACGCAAGTAGGACCATTCTTGATGCATATGACAAACACGTCAAGGACACCAACGAGGTCTCTTGTCTCATGTTAAGCTTGATGATCCCCAACTTGCAAAGGCAATTAGAGGATCTAAGTGCATACGATATGATGTTTGAGTTGACGGACATGTTCCAACAAGAAGCAAGGCAAGAACGGTATGGGTGTTTAAATGAACTACTTGGTTGTAGGCTGCAGGATGGTGAGATTTTAAGCATTCACGTGCTTAAGATGAAAACACTTGTGGAACGCTTGGAGAGGCTAGGATTTACCATTGAAAGGGAAATGGTGGTGGATATTGTTCTCCGATCACTCCCATCATCGTCTGAGCAATTCATTATGAATTATCACACGCATGGTATGGATAAATCCTTAATGGAGCTTCATGGCATGCTGAAGACTCTTGAGTCAAACATGGCCAAAACTAAGCTCACCTCGTCCACTCTCGCTAAGGCTAGAAAAAGGCGAGCTACCTCAGCTGGGAAGCTTGGTTCAACTAAGCTCACCATGTTTATGGAACCGAAGGCCAATGAGATTGCGCCTCAAGATGAGACTCCAAATGGGGAAGTTTCAGGTACATTCATGATCAAACTGGCGCCGCCACGCCTGCCCTAAGTGCCTTTATGAGCTAAGGATGCACAAGATGATAAATATTGGCTACGAAGCTTAAGGTACATTCATGATCAAATTCTACTCTACTTCTATGGGAAAGTTTTTGGATATTAGCCACAACACTCACGTTTGTCACAAATTTGTTTGTTGCAAAGTGCAGGTATTAGAGAGAAGTAGAAGCTGTAGAGAGCTGGACTTCATAACGGGAAACAAGATGGTTGTCCCTATTTGAAAAGGATTGGAAGTCGGGATCTTGCCACTTCTTCCAGCTAGTCTATTACTTTTCTAGATCTATGTTTTACGCCCTGCGAGGCTAGAAACGATATATCTACTATGCCTTTTGATAACAATGGATAAACTTCTTTTGATGGATTATGTTTTTGGTGGTTTATTTCAAAGTTTATCCATGTTATGGCATTTATCATAAGCGTTTGTTTATGAAGTAATAGATTGATCGTGAATGATTTGTACATGTTACTCTTGTTACTAAAGTCAATTTAACCATATAAATAAGACTTGCATCACCAAGCTCCATGTGGTTAGGAACTTGACTCTTTTGATCTAGGATCAATTGTTGATGGTAAATCTTATTTATTAGGCTAGATTGACTCAAACGTCTTTCACTTATGTATGTGAGAGGAATGAAGGCTTGTTGGATTTTGTTCACACTTTTGTGTGTAGACCGTTCAAGCAAAACTAAAGGAGTAACATTGGATACTTTGTTACCTTACCAGTGAAGATAAAAGGATGAACATGTTTAATTTGTTAGACACTCGTCTGAAGCCTTGAGAGGTGTTCAAGACACATCCGCGACAAAGTACATGACTAAGAGGGCAAAAGACTATAATACTCAAATCTAATAGAGATGTTGAGGATATAGTTCTGAGTTACGTGACCATCATAAGAATTATGGTTTTGTCTCATAATTCAATCCTCCTAGGACTTATTGTTATATGGGTCGCCAAGTGGAGGAATCAGACATTCTAGTTATGGTCCTATTATGATGAGTTTAACCAAAGTACCCTATTGTTTGGGGAGTACTTTGAGAGTGGCGGGAAATGTTCCAAAAGTCATACCAACAAAGATGGTTTAGTACTCACCTTAGAAGATGATACTAGAAAGTATGTCTTTGCTAGTCCATCACAAAGTCCGAATTTCTCAACCAGTGTTTAGGGTGAGTTGGTAGAACCCGGAATCTAGAGATGCTACGTCATTAGGTATTCTGTTGTGGCCATGGGATATTTGAACAAGAAGTATGTTGTTCAAGAAGCAAAGGTTTCAAATATATGCGGGTGCCAGTGGGAGTAAAGTTTACCTTGAATGGAAGAACCTGATGTTGGCACTAGCAATCAATTGTGATTGAAACTCTGCATGGCTATGCTTGAGGACCTGACATTGAATCATTACCTCTTTGAATTTGGTAATAGTTGTCATAAGACTAGAAAGATATAGTTTTATATATGAGGGAGACTACTTAATGATGTTTACATCAAACTACCAAAACTAGAGTGGGCCTAGAGTCTGCTAGAAGGAAAGAGGCGATGAAAATGAGATACGGTCCATGAGGGATATCCAAGTATTGGACTTGGCAGTCCCAACCATTAGGTTGAAACTTGAAGGGTAAAGATGGTTCTTTGTAGAAAGAGACCAACATGGATAAGTTTACGACTTCGAATACCGACTGATAGGAAAGATCTATGATTCACCATGTGGAAGGTATCATATGAAGACTTTCTCTCAGTGGTTATGTCGAATATTGAGTTCGTAGACAACTTCGAATACCGACTAGTAGGAGATAGTTTTACGATGATTGACCATGAGGAAGGTATCATCTAGAAATTCTCTACCGGTGGTTATGTTGAAGTAAACTTGGATACTTGTGATTTTAGTGTCATTTCATGGATGCGACAACTTAATGCAAAGACCACATTACTTAATAGGAATTCTCTGAGGAAGTGCTCATAACACTATCCGATGGTCTGTTCCATTAAGTGTATCCTTGTAAAGTCTACAAGCAAAAATGAGTCCCATGATGGACTTAAATAAGCATCTCAAGGTTACAATCTTTGCTTTAATATGAAAATCAATTGTTTGAGTTTTCAATAAGCAAGTGAGAAACGTGTATGAATGTTAGGGCTAGTGGGACCATTGTTGTAATTCTATATTTACAACGTAATGGAGAAAATGTCCTTGCCTTATATTGTTCAAAAGATAAAGTGAGGAATTATGCATCCATAACGACTATAGAATATACAAAACCTGTTTAGGGAATCAAGAAATATTTAGATATGTTCTTAGTACTCTGTTATAAAAGAAGCAAGAGTAAGTTGTTACTCTAGTATTAGCTTCTGAATAGAATAGGATAACTGCCGATCTTAATCGGAGTTCATGATCCTACAAAATATGGTGTTGTTGATCAAAGTAGTTCTTAAAGCATCACTGACTCTATTGGGTTCTTCTGAGACAATGGGGGTAGGATGGCTTCACTATAAGAACAAAAGTCTTGAGTAGTCATTTACCTTATTGGGTTCTTCTGAAACAATGAAGGTACAATGACTTGAAGGCAGCGCCATTGTCTTACCAACGCATACTATGTGAGTGATGGTTGAGGTAGAGACGTGGTCGCTAACAGAGTTAACACTGATGGCTTTATGGCAGATTCGTTAACTAAGCTGTTGTCACGGGCTAGTGATGTTCAGAATACTAGGCCTAGGTGGACAAAGCTTGAGTTTGTTTTAGTTATATGTTTGGTATATACTATCTTGGGGAACGTTAAGTAGTATTGTATTTCATACTATATTAATTATTAAATGTGATTTAATAATATGCCGAGGGCGGATATTTTATGAATCATTATTGTGTTCCATCTTAGCATGTTTAACACTTCCCATAATGCTTTTTTCATTCTAAATATCCACAGTCGGTCATTCTTCAAGGGGAGGAAGTTTGAGATAAGGCTGAGGGAAGTGGTTGGTCGCTATCTAATAATGGATTAGATAAAAGAGACGCAACACTTTGCCTGTGCTTGCAATGGTCAAGTGACTGGACGACCCGCACCTGAACTTACTTCATGGTTTATGTCACAAGTAAGTCAGGATGATAATATCATTTTGTCCTTAGACTGGAGATACATGTGCTCCAAAGCATGGATCTGCTTTGCCTTGATTGCTTTCAAACACAGTTCGTAACTGGCTGTTATAAAGGGAGCTTTTAGGTAAAGTATAGTGTATGTGGCAGAGCAATGTAGTCAAAAGGGATTCGTTCCTCTAGTTTTAGAGAGATATCCTTGGGCCCCTCGATGATGGAGCGCTGACGTAAAATGCATGGACATGCTCAAGTTGCGATCATATTTGATCGATTGCAACTAGATTTTGGGTCACCATCAATCAAGATCGAGAAACATAATCGTGAACGATCTGTAGATTGACATTTAACCATGTCTCGTGTTCACTCGGATATCGTGAACGAAGGGATAAATGATCACTTATCTAAAGGACCATTTCGTAACTGACTCTTGATTTGCTTTTTGTTCTAAAGACAAAACCCACACTGACTTGGGGGCAGAGATGCCTTACTAGAGGCCGCTCTTTGTCTGTGGTCTTAGGGTACGGTATGTCATGTCCAAGTGGGAGTTTGTTGGAGTATGCCCACTGACTCACGTATGCCATAAGTATCACTGCCGATGATGTATGGGCCTATAGGGTCACACACCGTGGAACTATCTCGACAGCCTAATAAGTGGAGGGACCAATGGTGTCAATATGGAAAGGTTGGTGTGTAGGAAAGGTACGCGACGCAGTGTTTACGCGGCGCGGGAACTTACGAGTACGCGGGGCGGAATCTCTCTCACAACATTTAATTGTCTTGTCCCCCACCTCCTTTTCTAGCCAATGCATGTGCATGTTTTCTGGAAGTAGTTGGCCGGCCATGGGAAGGAAAGAGGCAGGTGTGGGTCTTTATAAGGGCCCCTCTTGTCTTTCCTTTTAATCCTTTTGCCAAATTATACTCATAAACACTTAGTGAAAGACTTTAAGAGTGTGTGTGTGTGCTCCAGAAACAGACCTCCGAATTTGTGAACTTGGTAGGCTGTTATTGATGGGTTTCAAGGCTTTGAAGTTTCTTTGAGCTTGCTAGTACGAGGAAGAGGTGTAAACCCGGGGTGGACTTCAACAGAGGATACCTACTTTGGTTCTCAAGTCCTCATCTATTCATCATCATTTTTCTGGAGCTAAGGAGAAAGGTATAAACATTGTCCCGGTGGGAAGTGCCCAAACCTTGCATCGGGAAATGTGAAATATGGATCCTAGTCTAATAATTTATTGTTTAAAAGGTAATAATTATTAGAAGATGTAATTAATACTGAATCGGTTTATCTTTTTTCCTTTTTCTATAGATGTCTTTTATATCTATTATTCCGTTCTATTCACCAAAAGAATCTCTAAGCCTCATCATCTGCAAGTGGAAGCTTTCAGGTCCAAACTTTGCTGTTTGGAAGATGCATCTGAAAAATGTTTTGGATGCACAGGGAAAGCTCCACATCATTGAGACATTACCTCCAGAGCGACTAGGGGTAGATGCCCAGGATAGTGAGTATGATACTTACTATCAGTATCTGCCTGACAAGTCTGACGTTATGTCGATTCTCATTCTCATAGCATCATCCGAGTTCACGGATGATCTCCGTGAGAAATCATCTTATGAGGTTGTTCAAGGACTGGAGCGTAAGTTCAAGTATAGTTAACGGATATGTTGCATGCTGCTGATGAAGGAAATTCTTTCAGCAAAAATGAAAGAAAACCAGCCTACTAGCGATCATCTCATTAATATGAGAAGGCTATTAGATTGCTATGAAAGTTTTGAGTCAAAATCAAAACCACATGAGGTAGTTATGCTCTTGTTCGGTTCTTTGTCAGACTATTACCACAGAAGGGTAATGTATGTCCTCGGTGATTTTGAGATGACTGTGGCAGGGTTGCACGAAATCCTTATGTGCATTGGCGATGAGTTGAATCCAAAGCAGCTAGAGTCAACAGTTGTAGACCCTATGAAGGAGGATGACTGGTTGGAAGAACTTGGAGAAATTTGTTGCCCAGACTGTGGCAGCAAGGATTCATGCGAGCAGTCACTCGACATAGATCAGCTGGAAATTGGTTCACCCAATGACTCAGGTATCTTTATGATAGATTGTCTTATTACTTCTTATGAATCATGGGTATTGGATACCGGATGTGGTCATCACATATGCAATCATTTGCAGGGATTCAAGAGAAGTAAGAAGCTGAGACAAGGAGATATGGACCTACGGGTAGGCGAAGGCTCCATGGTTGGTGCTGAAGCTATAGGAACATATTGTCTTAGTTTGCCTTCGGGCATGGTCTTAGAACTAGAACCTTGTTATTATGTTCCTAGACTTATTAAAAATGTTATCTCGTTTGATTTACTTATAGACTATGGATTCAATTATGTTTTTGAATGAAAATGTTATTTCATGTTTCAAAAATGATATTTTCTTCTTTAAAGCAACTCCAGAAAATGGTCTATACACACTAAATTTAGATAACAATGACATCTATCATATAAGTAAGAGATCCAAGAGTAACTTGAATCCAACTTACCTCTAGCATTGTCGTTTAGGACATATAAACAAGAAACGCATAGAGAAACTCCGAGATGACGGAATTCTAAAACCATTTGACTTAGAGTCATATGATATTTGCGAATCCTGTTTGTTTGATAAAATGACAAAGCAGCCTTTCAACAGTGAAAATGAAAGGGTCAGCGAGTTATTAGGGATTATACAAACAAATGTGTGTGGACCCTTTACTCCAGAAGCTAGAGGAGGATACCGGTATTTCATAACCTTTACTGACGACTTCAGTAGGTTCGGTTATGTCTACCTCATGAGACTCAAATCTGAAAGTTTTGACAAGTTCAAACAATTTCAGAATGAGGTACAAAATCAGCTGGACAAGAAGATAAAGTCGCTTCGGTTGGATCGAGGTGGCGAATATCTGAGTCAGGAATTCGACGATCATTTGAAGGAATATGGGATTGTTTCACAACTCACACCTCCATATACACCTCAGATGAATGGTGTATCAGAAAGGAGGAATCGTACACTACTTGACATGGTGCGATCAATGATGAGTCGAAGTTCATTACCATTGTCGTTTTTGGGGCACGCACTCGAGACAGCGGCGTTCATGCTAAACCGGGTACCAACCAAATTGGTTGAAAAGACACCGTTCGAGGTATGGACGGGGAAAACGCCCAAAATGTCTTTTCTCAAGGTTTGGGGGTGGGAGGTGTATGTTAAGCGAACATTCACAGATAAACTCAATCCCAAATCAGATAAGTGTATCTTCGTGGGTTATCCCAAAGAAACCATGGGATACTATTTCTATAACCCAGATGAGAACAAAGTATTTGTTGGAGGAAAATTTTCTTAACTCAGAAACTCCAAGAAAAGAAATAGAGCTTCAAGAAATTCAAGAGGAGGAGATCACACCACCACCGATAATTGAACCTGTGGTTCAACAGAGAATTGTTGAATCCCAACCCGAGTCTGTGATTGAGGAGGAGGTGCAAACAAAAGACCTTCGCAGGCTAGTAGGCCCATATTATGAGCCAGATAGGTATCTGGGATTCCTAGTTGCTCAAGACAAAGGGGATCTTTTAGAACCCACTACCTACCAAGATGCTGCCTCAGGTTTAGAATCTGAGAAATGGCTAGAAGCCATGAAGGCAGAGATGCAATCAATGTATGACAGCCAGGTCTGGGAGTTAGTAGATATGCCTCAACACAGTAAAGTTGTTAGGTGAAAATGGGTGTTCAAGAAGAAGACAAACATGGATGGAAAGGTGCATACTTTTAAAGCAAGGCTAGTGGCAAAAGGTTTCACGCAAACTCATGAAATTGACTATGATGAAACTTTTTCCCCAGTGGCAATGCTTTTGACTATTAGGATCCTTATGGCCATATAAGCATATTTTGATTATGAGATATGACAGATGGATGTCAAAACCGCTTTCCTTAATGGGAAATTGACAGAGGATGTATATATGATACAGCTGGATGGTTTTGCAGATCCGAAGAACCCTAATAAAGTATGCAAGTTGCTTAAATCAATTTATGGACTAAAGGAAGCATCTCGAAGCTGGAACTTACACTTTGATGAGCGTATCAAAGAATTTGGTTTTACCAAAAGTGAGTTCGAATCGTGTGTTTACACTAAATTCAGTGGGAGCGCGGTAACCTTCCTAGTCTTGTATGTGGATGACATACTATTAATAGGAAAAAGTGTACCAGTGTTACAAGGAGTAAAATCCTGGCGACGTAAATGTTTCCAGATGAAAGACTTGGGAGAAGCTGCTTATATACTGGGTATAAAGATCTATAGGAATAGATCTAAGCGGCTTATGGGAATTAGTCAAAGTAAGTATATTGACAAAGTCGTGAAAAGATTCAAGATGGATGAATCCAAGAAAGGATTTATTCCTATGCAATCTGGTGCGATTTTGAGCAAGGCTCAGTGTCCTGTGTCTAGTCAAGATCAGGACAAGATGAAGTTGATACCATATGCCTCGGCAGTTGGTTCAATCATGTATGCCATGCTATGTACTAGACCCGATGTTGCCTACTCTATCAGTGTCACGAGTGGATATTAGCAAAACCCTGGTGAAGCCCATTGGGTAGCCGTCAAGAATATTCTCAAGTACCTGAGAAAGGCGAAAGACATATTCCTAGTTTATGGAGGTTCATTGGATGAGCTCAGTGTAACTGGTTACACTGATGCTAGTTTCCAGACCGACAGGGACGACTTTAGGTCACAGTCAGGATTTGTCTTTTCCCTAAACGGAGGAGCCACATCTTGGAAAAGTCAGAAGCAAGATACAATAGCAGATTCTACTACAGAAGCAGAGTATATTGTGGCAAGTGATGCGGCAAAGGAAGATGTTTGGCTGAAGAATTTTATCTCGGATCTTAGAGTTGTTGCCTGTATCTCTAGACCGATCGATATTTTTTGTGACAACTCAGGGGCTGTAGCGCAGGCTAAAGAGCCTAGAGATCATCAGCGGACTAGGCACGTACTCAGGAAATATCATCTCATCCGAGAGATCATTGGAAGAGACGATATTAGATTGCAAAAGATACCGACGGACGACAACGTCGCTGACCCGTTGACGAAGCCGTTGGCTAGAGCTAACCATGAGAGGCATGCGAGTTCTATAGGAATGCAGTACTTAGAACATAGCAGCTAGTTCATGTTTTGTATTCTTACTATAGATGTAACTTGAAACCTTTTCATTACGTAATTACATTTCAAGGGATTGAAATAGGAGGCATTTGCATAATTGTTTCTAGTTGTCTATTTTTGGCATGTTTAAACCTATCCATGACAACTCAAGTGATGAATTGTCTAAATACCCGTAGCTAGTTAATGTAGTGGGAGCTACATTAGGGAGGTAACACTATTATGAATATTTGACGATTTATTCAGAGATGAATAAAAGCACAAGGTTGTGACCAAATGTTCATAGATATTTGCCAGGGGATAAATATTGGGGTGATCCGCGTCGAGTTTACTTTATGGAGCATTAACATAAGTAAACTTGATAGGTTGTCCTTAGACCTGAGATATTTGGTTTGGGGCATGGTAACTTTTGTACTTTAGCGTATTCTAACGTCACGCCGTAACAGGGTGATTATAATAGTCAAGATGGAATTTGCACCTCCTTTTTAGGAGAGATATTTTCTGAGCTCCTCGACGATTAATACTACTGAAAATGGGTGGCCGCGCACGGTCAGAATGATAGTTTTTCATTCGGCAAACCGTAACTGCAGAGTGTCGAGATAAGGGTCGAGAAAATCTAAGTATTTAATAAGATCCCTGCTCCATGTCAAATACGCACATTACGGAATATCGCGATGCAAAAGGAAAAGCCTAGATAATTCAAGGCTTGGATTATGTCTCTAGATATAAGAGATCTCATAGTCTGGTTAACCTAAGCGTCTGGCAAGGGACCTCCTTAGGCCAACGATATACAAGGAGTGTTACTTATCTTGCACAACTGAGAGTCTGTTAGATTATGTGCAGAGATAGATAACATGTATAATCGTGTCCAATACTATGTGACACTAAAGGATCACACTACTACACACCCAATTAGAACCTTTTGGATTTTACCTAGTTGTGTATCACAATAATTAATAGTTTAATTAATTATTAAGAAAGAAAAATAATAATAGTTATTTATTATTTAAAGAGGAGAAGTTAATATTTAGTTTAAATATTAACGGACCAGTTAATTAATAGTTATTAATTAATTAGAAATGTCAAGGGGTATTTTCTATAATTCCTTAATAGTTTAATTAAAGTTGGGATTTAATTAAACGGGCTTGGGCCTAATAAAGGTTTATTATATAAACCTTATTAATCCTTTGATCATTTTAAGCAAAATTACAAACCTTGATAGGATTAACCTCATCCTCCCTCTCTCCTCTCTCTCTCTCGTTTTCGGCGGCCGTCCCCCCTTCCCTTGGGGTTCGACGACGGCACACAAACAGACACACATACGGATCGCGCTTTTGATTCGAGGTTTAATCCTTAGGCGGTCTAGCATCCCGTTCGAGGTGGTGCAGTAGCGGTGGATAACCTGCAGCTGTCTAGAGGTGGAAAAAAGGTTTTGGGTTTGCTCAAAGGTATAACTTTTAATCCTCTTTCTCTTTTAGTTTCTGTATGAGTTAGATGAGATCACTGGAGAGGGTTTTATTCCGTTGTGCATGTTTTATGATATGTTTTATACCTACAAAACCCTTCATCTCAAGTGTTTGCTCTAGGACAAATGGTTGAAAAGACTGGACAAACTGCAAGGTTCAGATACAGAATAAACAGAGCAACATGATCACAAAAGAATCAACTTCAACACTTACCTAATCTGCAAGAAATCCTTTAAGAAATCAACAAGGAGATCAAAGAGTTTGAAGAGCTGCATCCTGAATAGATTAGTTCTATTTGTATAAATTAGATTAGTTCTAATTTTTGTAAGCACTTACTGTGCATAATCTGAGTGATCAATATTTTTGTATTATTATAAGTTCAATTAATACAAATAATTGTTTGATATGTTCAACTGTGTTGTGATGTGTTCATATTTATAAGTCTGATAAGTTCAGCTTGAATGAATAACTGATTAGTTCTTATTCTTCAATGTATTTAGTTGGTGTGTTCAACTAAAAGTTGGTTTGTTTCACATATAATTGATAAGTTCAATTAAAATTGATATGTTCAATAAATATTTGATTAGTTCAGATATAAAAATCTTAATAAGTTTATGATTTAAAACATAATTTTGTTAAACAATCTTATTAACAGTTTGATGGTTTTGTCATCATCAAATAGGGGGAGTTTGTTGGGAAAATGATCTCATCAGTTCAGATTTTACGAGACAAAGTTAAGTTTGTAAGATGTGTTCTACATATAACTTAAATAGAATTATAAAGCTTAGTCAGACTGAACACTCATAGTGATTCAGACTTAGTATAAGTTGTACATATGTTTGGTCAGCTTAGACTATATCTTAGTAAGATTATCAATATGTTTGATAAACTTTGCGTGTAAGCTAAGATATGTATATTGAGTTTCAGCTTGATTATTTTCAAGTTGAGCGACTCAGCGTGAATACTGATTCAGCTCAATAGAGTTACTAAATATGTTTTAGTTAACTCTTTGGACTTCTGAGGATGAGTTAATAATTATACATGTTAGTCCATGTTTGTTTTCGAGTGTGTTCTCGAAGAACTCAGCTTGATGAGTTTCAAGCTGAGTAACTCAGTCCGACTAAAGAAGTCAGTTTAAGATAATTTAAATGTGTTTTAAATTTATCTTTTATCTCTCTATATCTACGGCAAGGATAATAATATTCCAGATTCAAGGTTGAAGATTGAAGACTCAAGATTCAAGATTCCGGATTATCCAATAGTTAGTCGCGAATTAGGCTAAGTCTTAGTTTGTTAAGAGTCCGTAGGCACATGATTATAAATACTTATCTCCTTATAAGTTTAGAGGTACGACTCAGAACCGAAAACAACTAAGTATTGCATAGCCAAACCTCATCTCACCGTATGTGTTACGATTCTTGAATCACTGTTTGTCAGTTCAATATGATCAAGATATTCACAGATTACCAACCTATTCTAGTGTTCGAATAATCACATTGGTTGTGATATTGGTAAGTTATCAATTTGTGTAAATCATGTTTAGAGAGTCGTCGGTATCTATAATCATAAGTTGATTATAGATAGCTAAGTTTGAGAGATTGAGAGATTTATATTAAGTGGTTATATATCAAGAGTTTCTTACTTGATAGTTATTGTAATCATCTTCTTATTCAAAGCATTATAATCATCTTCTTAATAAAAGCATTCGACTGATTGTGGTTTGATTTACTTTGTGTAATACTTTTATTTGATTTGTTCAATTTCTGCAGAAAGTGTATTCAACCTCCCTTCTATACACCTGTTGCTTGTTATTCTAACCAATGGACCAACACTCATCAAAGTGCAAGTTCCAACTCCTAGATGCTTGCTTTAATCCATATATGGATTTTAGCAATTTTCAAACTTTTCCTGGATTCCTAGTATCCTCAAAACCGTCTGGTTGTGCCATATACAGATCCTCTGTTAGTTTCCCATTATGGAAAGCGGTTTTGACATCCATTTTCCATATCTCATAATTGAAGTATGCAGATATAGCCATAAGAATCCTAATAGACTTGAGCATAGCTACTGGCGAGAAGGTTTCAACATAATCAATACCATGAGTATAAGTGTAACCTTTTGCAACAAGCCTAGCTTTAAAGGCATGCATATTTCCTTCCATGTCTGTCTACTTTTTGAATACCCACTTGCATCTAACTGCTCTACTGTGTTATGGCAAGTCTACTAACTCCCAAACTTTCTTGTCATACATGGATTGCATCTCTGCCTTCATGGCGTCTAGCCATTTGTCAGACTCACTGCCCGACATAGCATCCCCGTAGTATGTGGGTTCATGAAGATCCCCTTCTTATTGAGCAATTACAAATCCTAGATATCTATTTGGCTCAGTCCGAATCCTACTGGCCCTGCGAAGGTCGTGTGTTTCCACTTCTTCCCCAACCACAGACTCATGTTGGGATTCAACAATTCTCTGTTGAATTACTGGTTCCACAAATGGTTGAGGCATACCTTCATTTTCTTTAATTTCTTGAAGATCTATTTATTTTCTAGCAGTTTCTGAACTTAGAAACCTGTCCAATAGAAACGTCCCTGACCGAGCAATAAACACTTTGTTCTCATCGGGATTATAAAAATTGTATTCTAAGGTTTCCTTAGGATAACCCACGAAGATACACTTATCTGATTTGGGTTTAAGTTTATCTGAGAACAGTCGTTTAACGAACGCCTCACAATCCCAAATATTTATGAAAGAAAATTTGGACTTTTTCTCCGTCCATAACTTGAACGGTGTCTTTCTTTTCTCCACATATTATGTTGGAACTCGGTTCAGCATAAAATCAGCCATTTCGAGTGCATGTTCCCAGAACAACATTGGTAGACTAGTTCGACTCATCATAGAACGAACCATGTCAAGCAAGGTTTTATTCCTCCTTTCTGACACACCATTCCACTGTGGTGTATACGTAGGTGTGAGTTGTGAAACAATCCCACATTCCTTTAGATGATCGTCAAACTCTTGACTCAGATATTCACCACCCCATTCAGACCGAAGCAACTTTATCTTCTTGTCAAGCTGGTCCTGTACTTCATTCTGAAATTGTTTGAAGAAATCAAAACTTTCAGACTTGTGTATCATAAGATACACATAACCATACCTACTGAAATCGTCAAATAAAGGTAATGAAGTACCGGTATCCTCCTATAGCATCTTGACTGAAAGGACAACATACATCTATGTGTATTATCCCTAGCAGTTCCTTTGACCTTTCATTCAAACTGCGAAATGTTTCTTTGTCATCTTGCCGGACAAACAAGATTCATAATTGTCAATTGATTCGAGGTCAAATGACCCTAGAACTCCATCTTCATGAAGTTGCTCTATGCGTTTCTTATAAATATGTTCGAGACGACAATGCCATAGGTAAGCTTGGTTCAAAGTGTCCGTTGACCTTTTACTAATATGATAGATTTCCTTGTCATCTTGCACATTTATTGTATATAGACCATTCTGTGAACTTGCTTTAAAATAAAATAAATCATCTTTAAAGCACAAAATTATGTTACCTACCGACTAATAGGTAAAACCACTATCTATTAATAAATCGTACGAGATTACATTTTTTAATCAAGGAACAAAATAACAATCTTCTAGTTCTATGATTAATGCTGAAGTTAGCGTGAGACAATATGTTCCTACAGCTTCAGCACCAATTAGGGAGCCTTCGCCTACCCGTAGGTCCGTGTCCCCCTTCCTTAGTTTCCTACTCCTCTTGAATCACTGCAAGTGATTGCAAATGTTATGACCACATCCGGTATCGAGTACCCATGATTCAAAAGAAGTAACTAAGCAAATAATATTAAAGATACCTGACTCGTTGGTAGAACCAACGTCTAGCTGATCAATGTCGATTGAGTGCTCGCAAATATCCTTGCTACCACAAACTGGGCAACACATGTCTAGTAGCTCATCAATCCAGTCATCTTCTTCTATTGATTCAACTACTGTTGCATCAAGGATGTCTGGGTGCATCGGGTCATCCATGCATATTAGAAAATGAAGCATGTCAACTACTATTTATTCCTATCCTCTGATGTCATCTACTACCTTTGCCTGATAGATCTGTCAAAGACCCGACCAAAAGCATCACAAGTTCTTGTTCACTGACTTGTGACCCCAGAAGCATTAAGCAATCAAACAACCTTCTCATATTAATGAGATAACCACTTAAAGACTGGCCTTCTCTCATCCTCTGTGAAAGAATATCTTTCATAAGAAGAAAGTGTCCATAGCGCTTACTGGTCTTGAAAAACTCCTCTAGACCGTGCACGACCTCAAAAGTTGACTTACTTTTGAGTTCATCTGAAAACTCAGATTTTGGGGAGAGTATCATAATTGAAATGACGTCAGATTCATCAGATAGATACCTATATAATATGTATCATACTCTTCATCCTAAGAAGAATAATCGGGTCGTGCTAGAGGTGGCTTATCGACTGTGTACAGCCTTCCCTGTGCCCTTAGGATATTCCTAAAGTTCAACTTCGAAACTGTAAATTTTGGTCCTGAAAGCTTCCACTTTTGCATGATGAGACTAAGAGACTCCTCAGGTGAATAAAACGGTATAACACATAAAAGTGACATCTACTAGTAAAAAGCAAGAAAAATATTTCAGTAATTAATTCATTTAAAATAAATTATAACCCCTTAAATAAATTTATTTTAGAATAGGTTTCATACTTCACACGTGCCGGTGCACGGTTTGGGCACGACAACACCGACCCCGTGCTATTTCTGGAAGATATAAACCAAACTAATCGCATTTAATCCAAAACACGACTCTTATATCTTTGGGACATCGAATGAAACAAAATTCGTACATATTTAGTCCTCCTAAGTGCACTTTGGGCACGTCATGTCATGGAATCAACAAGATAGACCTCACCGTCTAAGATGGGGTGAACTCTGGTACGACACATTAGGAAATAGCAAAGTCTTTCTCTCCCTCCCCATATGACGTAGGCAGGGAATGTAGAACTATATTCACCATTAATTCCGTCCTTATGGGAAATCCAAACCTTTATATATAGTTTATGTACGCCTTTATCATAAGAACATAGATATTTACATTCCCGTCTTTTTGCATCCGACAATCGACTTAGGTTTAGACACACTTATAGAGTTTCTTTTTATTTTAGCCTGCTGATGGATCATGTCCTTCAGCTCGGTTAATTATAATGTACGTATTTAATTACCTAACTTGCTTTCGCAACTTAGATATCTTAAGTCGAACAACATTAAATAAGAAACCTCTTTTGTGTCTTTGATATGCGTCATGCGTATCTAGTAACCTAGTTCGTGTTGGTAACATGTGGCTTTAAAAAGGTTTTATTAGTAATGTATAAATTTGACTCAATAATTAATGTTAGTCGAAGAAGTTTACATTTATGATTTTGACGGAGTATTTATTTTAATGTGGTGTTGTTAACGTTGTCGTCTATAATTAGAATACACGTCTAAGTTTATATTAATATGATCCTAGTTAAAATAATTACCCATTTGATTTTAATAATAACCAATTTATTTTAACAAGGGCTAAGAACCTTATTTCACTCTAATTCATGACGGGTTACCGCGGATCCCTTCATAGAGTTATTTTGGGCCGGTAACAATATTACCGATTGTAATCTCTGTTACAACTCGTTAGCATCTTGCGTGATTTGTTGATATCCATTATATTGTTTGGCATGTTTAATCCCTACATGCACCAAACACGAATTAAAATTTTGTTTGACTCGTGCTAAGCTCGACGACAACCAATATTGTAAATTGTATTTGTAAATTATCCATCAAGAAACACGGTGGTACTCTCGACCAACAATTAGCACGTGTTATGCTCGACCCTAATTATTACGAGTTGTTACCCTCACCTTCCACACAGTTAGACAAGAATGACTCGTGCGATGCTCGACGCCATCCATGTTTTCACTAGATTCGGGTGGAGTCATCTTATGGACTGTGCTTCCAATTTAAATTTTTAAGAAAAAAGGGACTTTAGTTTTTCCTGTTTAAAAAACCTCTATTTGCGGTTTGATTAATAAATAAGTGATAAAATACATTTTTCACTTTGAACATAAAATATATACATATTTATATTCGTTTGTTAATCGTGAGCGTGCGCGAGTTGTTAACCAATTTAATAAAACTCTTGATTTGTATTATTTTGAAAATTTTCTAGCACGCGAATTCCAAACAACCACGCAAGAAAATATACCTTTGTGTTCTCCCGTGAGCCAAAACGGAAGAACAAGGTCAATCTAAGGAGATATACCTTTGACCTTGTCGTTTTACTCCCACGAAATCCGTCACCTCCACTTGGACCTCCGGATTTGAGTCTAGCCAGGACATCAGCTACACGTCTCCCAATGGTTCTCTTCGGTTTTCTTCTTTTCCACAATTACATACAAATTTGAAAAGAAACGGTGTGCAAGACGCGGTTGTAATTTTAAGCTAGTTACAAGTACAAAAAAATACAACGGCATACAAGCCGCAATAAATATAAAATTAATTAACCGAATTAATTATTACATAGCATTGTGGTTAAAAACTACCAAATGAATGAATAAATATACAAACAACCAAAAACCAACAACATAGGTCTATGGGCAAATATATAACCACATAAGAAATATATACAACCACAAATAATAAAATTGGCGTCTAACACCAAAATATACCAAGACTATTTTGATTAAGTTTATTTTGTCAAAAACTATATTTACAAAAATAATTCTACTATATATATATATATATATATATATATATATATATATTAGTAACATCAAACTAATTTTGATGAAACATATATATATATATATATATATATATATATATACTCACCATAAATATATATATACATGTATAAATTTCATGAAAAATCATAATTTCATGAAAAATCGTAGCATGTATATAAATATATGAATCAAAATATTATGGAGATCAACATGAATATTGTTGGGAAATTCGCTAAGTCATTGAAACTGTTGAACATGCAAAGGTAAAACTGTTAGAGTATTTTGGTGATAACAGTTGTAACTAACAATTGCTGCAAGGTTTACAACTGTTAGTACAAAAGTTCAGAACTGTTAGTTAACAAAGTCAAAAACTGTTTGAAGACCTTGAAGTGAAGACTGTTAGAAGACTAAAGAACTGTTGTGTTCATTAAACAGTTTCTGTTGAGCTATATTTGGAAAATCCTATCTTTGAAGATATCTCGAAATACTTTGAAGATTATCAAGATTATCTCAGAAGATAGAAGATTACCTAACTGTCAATAATTCAAGGAGGATCAAGAGTCTATATATACTTCATTAGATGATTAATTAAGCACGACGATTTGATCTCATTATTCAAAGCATTTGTTCTTATTGTTATTTAATTTTTTCAGAAAGTGTTTTTAGCCTCTAAGTTTCTTGTTGAAACCTAAGAACAGTCTGTGTTCTTCGTCTAACAGAATAAGTTAGATTGGGGGTAAAGTTTGCTTTTGTAATCATTCTGGTTGATTAATAAAACTACTGTTTGATTGAATTGATTCGTGTTTTAAAACCTTCTTTAATCAATTAAGTGTGATTCCGCAACTTCTTAATTGATTGTGATCATAGTTAAAGATTAACTTTTATTTTACTCTGATTTATTATTTAAAAGTTAGTTCTTGTTATTTGATATAATATATATCCGATCCTGACAAGTGGTATCAGAGCCTTATCATTAAGGTTCCTTTGATCACCAGTTGAAGGTTTTTGCTTTACCTTGCTTTATTTTTAAAAACTGTTTTTTGTTTAAATCAATTTGTTTCAATGGATTCGGGAGGTTCTTCTGATAACAGTGGATCAGGGTCCAACATTCGTGTTCCCATGCTCAAACCATCTGATTTTGAGATGTGGAAACTAAGAATTAAACAGCATGTCCAACTAATTGACTATGCTGTTTGGCAAATCATTGAAACTGTTCCTACTAATCCCATTGAACTGGATTAGAATGGAAAACCAAAGAAGAAACCACCACCAAAGACAGATGCTGAAAAGAAGGATAGAATGATTGAGATGAAAGCCCTCAGCATCCTTCAGATTGCTATTCCCAATGAGTATCAACATCAATTCAAGAAATTTTATGATGCTCATGAACTTTGGAATGCTCTGGAGAAGAGGTTTGCTGGGAATGCTAGTTCTAAGAGAAACCAAAGAGACCTTCTTAAACAAGCCTATGAGAACTTCACCAGTGGGAAGAATGAGAGTATCACCCAAATCTTTGATAGGTTTTACAAACTGGTGAGTCAACTGGAGAGTGCTAAGGTTAGGCTTGATCAAGATGAGATAAATAGAAAATTTCTTAGGTCTCTAGGTGATGAATGGACTGTGTTTGCTGCACAATGGAGAACCAAGGATTCTCTTGAAGACATAGAGTTAGATGACCTCTATAATAGTTTGATAGTGTTTGAGGGAGAGATAGAGGGAAAAAGAAAAACTGCTATCCCTAGCCATAATGCTGCTCTCCTATCTTCCTCAGGTATGGAATCAAACCATTCATTAACTAACTCTCTTGATAGAGGTGCAGGTACTAGTTCTGTTGTTGGACTAGATATGAATACTCCAGATGCAGTTCTTGAAGCTTTTCTTGCCAGCCATGCACATTCAACCCTCACCAATGAGGATCTTGAACAAGTGCACCCTGATGATCTTGAGGAAATGGATCTCAAATGGCAGATGGCCATGCTTACCGTTAGAGCCAAGCGATTCATTAAAAGAACTGGAAGGCAAAACATGAATTTCAGAGCTGATGGCAAGGCTGGATTTGACAAGTCAAAGGTTAGATGCTTCAAATGTCAACAACTTGGCCACTTTGCAAGAGAATGCAGATCTGGTGGACAAGTTCAGAATCAAGGTCAGAGGCCAACTCAGAACCATACCTCCTCAGCATTGGTCTCACAAGAAGGCCATGGATTTGATTGGAGTGATCAAGCAGAGGAGGCTACCAGCAACAAAGCTTTGATGGCATTGACTGACTCCTCCATCAAGATAGATTCTCTAGAATCTGAGGACATACAGGTATCTTCTAAACTATGTCCTGGTGAATGTAGAGCTATTGTTAAGAGATTTAGAGAGCACAATAAGAAAGTATGTGCTGCTCTAAGTAAAATGGAGGAGAGAAGGTATGAGTATACTGCTGTGATAGAAGATTTTGAAAAGAAAATTAAAGACTATCAGGCTAATGAACTGCAAATGGACTATGATAGAAAATATCATAAGTGGGAGAAAGAGCAGTTTCAAGATGAGATTGATAGTCTGAAAAGGAAGTTGGTTGAAAAAGAAAGCAAGGTGGATGAACTCACAAAGAAATTGGAGGGTGTGGACATTGATCTTGGAATGTTCAAGGCTGCAAACCTTAAGCTTGAGACTCTGCTACAATCTCAAGTGAGAGACAAGGTGAAAACTGGCCTAGGATACAAACAAACCCCACCTCCATACAACCAAAACTACATAACTCCAATGTCTGAGGTAGCTGACAGATATGTTAATGAACCTTTGGAAGACGAACTTAAGTCAGCTGATCCAAAGTTTGAAAGTTATGAAGATGAAGTTGTGTCAGTAGTAAGTATTGAAGATAATGAGGAAGTTGTGAAGAAGGATGAAGGTATTCCATATGAAAATCACATCCTGTGTGAGCCCATTCGCACAAAATCATCTTTGCAACCTGTGGTGTTTGTAAAAGCATCCACTGAACCCCTCACCAATGAGCCAAAACCCTCAAAAGTTGTTAACTCTATTAGCAGTTCCACAACTGTTACAAATAGTCCCCATCTTTACACTAACAGTTCCAACAAGAACCCAAACAGTATTAAGCCAAAAAGCCCAACTGTTAGTACCAAAGCCAAAGGAAAGGAGAAAGTTGGTGAAGTTATGTATGCCAAGAAGAAAATGGAAGCTTCAAAATCTCAGGCTAAACCCAAGCCTAAGAAAAGGCATACTGAAATGCCTGCATGCACATGTCAAAAACATGGTGTCCAAAAGTTTCCTCAATCTGCAACTGTTAGAGGAAACCAAAGAAATAGGAACCAATTCTGGTCACAAAGAACTGGTTTACCTATTGTGAAAACCAAAAAGTGCTACATTTGTGGAAGATTTAATCATTTAGTTCAAGATTGTTACTATAACCCACAGACCAATGGAACTCAAAACAAAAGTCCCAAACTACAGAATAACAGTTCTAAAACTGTTAAGTCAAAACAGATCAATAGTTCTAAGACTGCTAAGCCAAAACTGGCAAACAGTTCTAAAACTGTTACATCCAAACCAACTAACAGTTTCAAAACTGTTTTAGCAAAACCAAAAACTGCTGGTTTGGCTTGGATGAAAATTAAAAAACAAACTGATTCTGGAGAGGGTAAGACTGTTATTCATACTGAAAATCAAAAGGAATCACAAGTTGATTCATCTGTTTTATCAACTCCACCAGCTGTTTGTTCAAAGGTGTCCACTGTTAATCACAACAGTTGGAAACCACATGTTCTTACAAAGTATTCTTCACACAAGTTAGAGAAATCTAATTTGGATGAAATCAAAAAGAACAAAACTCTGTTTAAGTATTATGACTTGAACGGTGTACCCAAGACCTGCATGGCCTGGGTACTTCCTGCTACTAACTGATTGTATTTGTGCAAAGCATTCATAGGACGAATCAAGGAGGAATTTGGCATGTGGATAGTGGATGCTCAAGGCACATGACTGGAAATCCACAATGTTTGAAGGATTTCAAAAGAATCAATGGAGGATTTGTAGCATTTGGAGGAAATCCAAAGGGAGGAAAAATCACAGGTAAAGGAGCTGTTGAGGCAGCATTTGATATATGAGAGCTGAAAGTTTGTTTGACAGTTGCACATTTCTGTTTTGTTCAATACTAACAGTTTTCAACTGTTAGCATATGGCTTCGGCAACTGTTCGACAAGGTCCATGTGCAACTGAGGGGGAGAAATTTGTCAACTAAGGGAGTTAATTTTTGAATAACAGTTGTTACATCTTATGAAAACAGTTTCTCAACTGTTAGTTTATTTTGTCCGTCAACTGTTAAGCTATTAAAGGGTGTTTTAGTATTTGCAGAATTTTGGATTAGAAGCCTTTGGATTGCTTTCAACAATCAAAACATATATAAACCATTCCCTCCTCAGAGGTTTCTTTACGCATACTGAACTTCGTTTGAACGCTAAAACCCTAGAATTCTGCTATCAAATCGCCATGGCTCCCCTTCCATTCGTCAAGGAACATAATATGCTTGCTTTTCTTTCAAAACCCGATGATCTTCACACGTTTCACGATATGATTGATTATCTTTCATTGTCCAATCTCAACACTGCTCTCACCATCAACCCTACCATATACACTTCTTACATTGATCAGTTTTGGAAACATGCTCAACTTCGAACAGCTGATGATGTGCAATGGATTGATTCTACCATTGATGAGTTGACCGTCTCAATCTCTGAGGATACCATTCGCCACCTTCTACAACTCAATGATAGTGAGGGTGAGTATTCTGATTCAGTTTCACTAGATTTTTTGCATGCCGAGCTTGTTAAGCTTGGGTATGAGGGTCCTTCAGGGAAGGGTACATTCTATAAGGGACAATTTTGTGCTCACTGGAAGTATTTAATCCATACTCTCCAGCAGTGCATTAGTCCTAAAAGAACAGGATGGAACGAGTTTGGAAGCAACATTGCTTTGGCCTTAATCTGTTTGGCCAACAATCGTTGCTTAAATTTTTCAAAATTAATTTACAATGGCATGGTAAAACATCTAGGGACCAAGTATGGTCTCTTTTTGATGTATCCTCGATTTGTGCAAGTATTGTTAAACTTTTTGATGCCAAATCTAAAAACACACAAGAGGGTCATTATTCCCTCTGCTCATGTGGCTTCCACTTTGAGCAAACTGTTGGTAAATGGCAAGAGTTTCTCTGGTGCCATAACTCCTCCACTCTCTGAAATGGTGGAGTTTCTGTCAAGAAACAGGACTGCCAGTGTTGAGCATGAAACCCATCGTATTGCTACACCACCAACACTGGAACCCACAGTCCAAGATACTCAAAATTTCCAACCTGCTTCCTTTGAAAAAGCTACAACACAAGCCCCTGCACTAAAAGTATTTAGAAAGAAGAGAAAAACTGTTGGTGTTCCTTCCACCACAGTTAGTGAACCCCAAACTGTTAGCCCTGCACAGGAGCATTCACCTGTGCAGAATATCGAAAGGGAACCTTTGGTGCTGTCTCCCAGGCACAATGAGGAGGTGATCATTCCTCAAGAGGGTGATCATATGGTCTTTGAGGCTGACACTACTGTTTTATCCGCAAGGGATAAACAGGACAGTGTTAACATAGCTAAGACCTCAACCATGGCAACAGAGACTAGTAAAACAGTTTCTGGTAATCCCCAGAACCAAGAACAGAGGGGTACTGATGGTGACACTCAGGGGAGTCAACCACCAGTGAAAAATGTCAATGATATGGTCACAGTGGAAACACTAACTGACATTGAGACTAGACTGAAACAACATGCATTGACGGATCCTAACTTCGCACCTTACCTTGCTGCTCATTTACACCTAAAGAAAAGGATTGCTCTTCAAAACAAAAGGATAGTTTCTCAAGATGAGAAGATAAAAGAACTGACTGAACAGTTGGAGAAGGCAACCGAAGTACTCAAGGTGGTAGCAGTTCACAATGAGGTGTTAATAAGGCAAGATAAGCAGCTGAACTTTCTTGATGAGAATCTGAAGAAAGCAGCAAATGTTCTTCATACTCATGAGATGTTGCTTAAACCCAAATCCTTGGTGAAAATCTCTTCAACTGCTCAAGCTAAAGGAAGAAGAAAATCCAAGCAGGAAGAAGTTAAGCAGACAGTTTCACAGGATAAACAAACAGTTGTTGCTCCAAATGAACAAACAGTTGCCACACAACAACCAACAGTTGTAACTTCAAATCAATTAACAGTTGCAAGTGTCCAAGCGGTTAATGAAGAAGAAGAAGAACAGCTTTCAAGTGTTGATAGGATGCTAATCAACAGGATGGTATCAACTGCAGATGTTCTAAGCACTGAGATTTTCAAATCGTGGTCAACAGTTAAGCAGAACTATTTGGTTGATATTAATGCTCAATATCTGGGAATAAGTTCTTCTAGAATGGCACAGAAAATCGATGATGGATGGCTTGATGGAAAGGTTGCTACGTTAGAATCTTTACCACCAAAGAAAGGGTATAAAGGGATAGTCATCCAGGAAGGAAAGAAAGAATCTGAGTTGCCTCCTGTTTCAGGCAAAGGTAAAGAAATTGTTGTTGTTTGTCCTAAACTCAAGCTTTCAAGACAGCAACAACAAGAGTGTGATCATGAATTTGCATTAAGGCTAGCAGCTGAGCTAAGAGAACAAGAACAGACTGATTTTGAGATAGCAAAGAAGCTGGCTGATGAGATTACTACTCAGATTGATGAAGAAGAGAAAGTAAAGGAAGCTGCTGGTAAGGGAGTAAAAAGAAAAAGAGTTGTAAAGAAGAAAACGGTTCCACCTCCCAAGCCAGTAGTGGAAAAGAAGAAACCCCAATCAGTCCAAAAACCCCAACAGTCTGAAGAAAAAGTCAAAACAGGCTTGGTCAAAACTATTTTGCAAGATAGACTCTCAAAAGAGATAAAAGAAAGAATTGATAAATTTGAAGCTCAAAAGTCGCATATCAAAGAATGGAGGTTTGAAATGCTGAGAGTGGAAACTGGAAAGCAGGGTGTCACCATTGTTAGAGAGGTGGAACTAATTGAAAGCTATGTCAGTTTCTCTGCACTGATGGATAGTGTGACCAGGAGAGATGTACAAGAAATGTATGAATATGGGGTAAGTCATTTTGGAAAGGATGCTGAAATTGAGATAAAAGTATTTTTAGTACATTTATCGAGTATATGCAATCCACAGAGAGTAATGTCAATACTGACAAATGATGAAAGATTTCCTATATTGACTGTGAAAGTTTTTGAAAGATCAAGGGTGTATAATCTTGTGACAAACAATGCTAAAACCCAGTGGTTTGATCTTAATTTTGTTGATCACAGTAGGACCAAGCTGATGTACATGGTAAAGGCAAGGTTCTATGGTCCTGTAAGGTTAAGGGAAGATCTGGGAAGAAGACTGAAAGAAAGGATGGAGCTGATAGAGAAAGAGAAAATGTAATTTTTCTTTCATATTTTGATTATAACAATTTTACTTTGCAGAATTAATGTTAATATGTTCTTTGCTTATGTGAATGTTTCTATGGTTGAACCCTATAAAACAACTTAAGTGTATTGTTCAATACTTTAAGTTAGGGGGAGATTGTTGGGAAATTCGCTAAGTCATTGAAACTGTTGAACATGCAAAGGTAAAACTGTTAGAGTATTTTGGTGATAACAGTTGTAACTAACAATTGCTGCAAGGTTTACAACTGTTAGTACAAAAGTTCAGAACTGTTAGTTAACAAAGTCAAAAACTGTTTGAAGACCTTGAAGTGAAGACTGTTAGAAGACTAAAGAACTGTTGTGTTCATTAAACAGTTTCTGTTGAGCTATATTTGGAAAATCCTATCTTTGAAGATATCTCGAAATACTTTGAAGATTATCAAGATTATCTCAGAAGATAGAAGATTACCTAACTGTCAATAATTCAAGGAGGATCAAGAGTCTATATATACTTTATTAGATGATCAATTAAGCACGACGATTTGATCTCATTATTCAAAGCATTTGTTCTTATTGTTATTTAATTTTTTCAGAAAGTGTTTTTAGCCTCTAAGTTTCTTGTTGAAACCTAAGAACAGTCTGTGTTCTTCGTCTAACAGAATAAGTTAGATTGGGGGTAAAGTTTGCTTTTGTAATCATTCTGGTTAATTAATAAAACTACTGTTTGATTGAATTGATTCGTGTTTTAAAATCTTCTTTAATCAATTAAGTGTGATTCCGCAACTTCTTAATTGATTGTGATCATAGTTAAAGATTAACTTTTATTTTGCTCTGATTTATTATTTAAAAGTTAGTTCTTGTTATTTGATATAATATATATCCGATCCTGACAAATATAAACAAATGTTTTAAAAGAATCAAGAAGCTATCAAAATTCCAAAACCGAAAACGATTTTTAAATACGTAAATATTTTCGGGAAAATATCGTTTTCGATTTTCAAGCCACCAAGGTGCAATAACTATGTAGACATGGCTCTGATACCACTGTTGGGTTTCGTGGGCCATCTCACCCGTGCCGCGAAAGCATGATAAAAACATTGGTTTGGGTAGAAAAACAAGATGCCAACAATACCTGCCAATGGTGGAACTCTACATAAAGATAATGCAACCAAATAAAGAGATGGAATAAGAAATATATACCATTCTCCAGCTTCTTTGACCTTCATGTTGGTATGAACTCATAGTCACCAAGAGAGCAACTCTCTATTGATAGTCCACTGCAAGTTTGTTTGATCCCTAAATGCTAGTAAGCCAAGTTATGATCTTGAAGACTTGAAATCACTACTTAGTCAACTCACAACTTCCAGAAATCATCCAAGAAGATGGATGAACTTCTGGACTCACAAGAACCCTCAAGAACACATGGAAAGAGTGTATGCATGTGTTAGAGAGAATGAGAGAGTTTTTCTTCATTTCTTGGTGAAGAAAGTGTTAGAGAACACTTGTGATAACTCCTTGGACACTAATGAATTATCACATGCCAAATAGCAGAGCCATAAGTCGTCCATGATAATTACTAGAAGCCCCAATAATTATCCCTTGAGCCAAGCAAAGAATTAAATGCAAAGGAATATGTCAGACAGATTACGCGTTGCATACTATTAAGGTTACGCGTCGCATAATCGCTTGCGGCCGTAAGCTGTTTGCCACAGCATGCCTTGCGGCCGTAAGGCCCTTTTTCTTGTTTTACGATTCTATCGTTCGCGTTGTGTGCTGTCAGGATCAATCCTTGGCGTGTGACCCAATAGGTTCGTGTATCATCATTATTATTTCTAATCTACATATGTCCGCGGGCATAATCCAACAGACTCCCACTTGCACATGACACAGCGTGTTGATTAGAAATACAGACAGAGAGCGGCCTCTAGCAAGACATCTCTTCCCCCAAGTCAACGCGAGTTATGTCATCCCAAGATAAGTACCAAATCACAACCTTATAGGTTTGATATAGCCCTAAAGATAAGTGATCAATCATCCTTTTATTCTTGATATCCAGGTGAACACGAGTCATGGTATAAGATCATTCTCCGATCGTTCACGATTGTGTTTCTTGATCTAGATTAGCAGTGACCAAAATATACAAGTTTGCAATGCATCAAAATCATTTGCTAACTCGATCACGGCCATGATTCTTGGTGTCAGCGACTAATCATCAAGGGCCCCGGGGATATCTCTCTAAACAGAGGAACAAATTCCTTTGACTAAATTGTTTCATTACATTAGAAATACTTTGCTCGAAAATTCCCGTTATAACGGCCAGTTACGGCTGCGTTAGAAAGCAATCAGATCAAAAAAAATGAATGTTCTGTGAACGCATGTTTCTCCGGTCTAAGAATGTATATTTCAAGTGCAAGCGAAGTGTTGCGTCCTTTGTATTCAATCTAACATTGTATACATGACCAACCTCTTCCTTCACTCTTAGTTCAATCTTCCTTCCCATGAAGAGTGATCGACTATGGACGTTTAGAATTCGTGCACATTCATGTAAGTATCAAAACATACAAAGGTGGAACACAATAATGGTTTCTGAGTGTATCCGCAACTTGCGTATTATCAAATCCCTATTTAATAATCGATACAAGAAGAAAGCATATCAAAATAATCCCTATTTAATAATCCCTAGTTAACGTTCCCTTCATAAGCATATCAAAATAAACTTAAGCTAAATCTTTTGTAAAAAGACTTGCGTGTAAGTGCTAGTATGATAACCATCACTAGCTTACAATATTAGCTTAGTAATCGGATCTGCGACTATGTCATCCGTGTGTATTCTTATAATGAACATATCTCCATCCACAACTAAACAACTCATAAAGTGTTTGTTCGTGAGAGTATAGTTCATTGTCCAAGTCCTTGTACCTTCATTGTTTCGGAAGAACTCAATAAGGTAAATGAGGATAAGCACTATGGTTCATGTGCAAAAGTCATTGTTCCCTCATTGTGTCAAAAGATCTCAATATGGTTAGCGATGCTTTAAGAACCATTCTTACTAACAACTCGACATATAATAGGATTACGTACTCCGATCGAAATCGGCAGTTAGCCTATTATAGTAGGATTTCAAACTCCAAACTAAATTGGCAGTTTTATCCTCTTGTACTAGGATTTTCAAACTCAAAGCTAACTTGGCAGTTTATCCTTATTGGTATAGAAACTACCACTAGAGTAATAAATTACTATAAGCTTTCATAAATCACCAAGAATATATCTCCATATTTCTTGCACTCCATAATCAATATTATAAGTGTTATAATCGTTATGGACGAATAGCTCCTTAACCAAGCTTTTAAAAAAAGTTAGGACATTATCTCCATGTAAAATGTATGTGGTAGACATACTAGTATATGATTACAACAATGCTCCCACTAGCCCTGACATTCATATAGGTTGAATCTCGCTCTTGAAAACTCAAACATATGATTTTCAAATCTAAGAAAAAATTACAACCTTGAGATGCTTGTTTAAGTCCACGAGTGGATTTTGTAGATTTTACAATAATACTCTTGATGTAAGAGACCTTCAGATAGTGTTATCAACACTTCCTCAGAAAAGTTCCTATTCAGGAACGTGGTCCTTATATCAATTTATCATAACCATGAAATGGTATTGATGTTTATAAGTATTTAGGTTAACTTCGCCAAAACAATTGAAAGAAAGTTTCAAGATGATACCTTCCACTTGGTCAATCGTCAAGAAAAACCTTTTCAACCATGCGGTATTTGAAGTTGTCTATAAAACTACTTCTGACATATCTACTAACAGAAAGTTTCTAGATGTTACCATCCACTTGGTCAATCATCAAGAAAACCTTTCATATCAGTCGGTATTCAAAGTTGTAAACTTATCCATGCTGGTTTCTTGTTTCTAAGAACCATGTACACCTTTTGGGTTTCCCCTTAGTTAATGCAAATTCAAAATTTTTTTTTACTCGTGCTTAGCTCGACGTCTTCCAAGAATTTTAATTTGTACCATCCATCAAGATAATAGGTGTTGGTTTAAACAAGTCCCATATTTGAATATCCTTTACGGATTGCATATCTCTTTCATTGCCTTTTCCCTCATAGCAGACTCTAGGTCCACTACGATTCCGGTATTTATGTGCCTTCATATAGATATAGAAATCTATATCTATCTGAACATGTGAAGACACATACCAGTCTAAAAAGAAATGACTTTTGTCAGATTCTGTAGCATTGCTATGCCGAGTTTTAATCACTTCTGATTGAATGCTAGTGCCAACATCAGGTTTTTCCATTCAAGGTAAATTTAACTTCTACAGGCATCCATGGATATTAGTTTGCATTTAAGGAAACATGTCCTTGAAGCAACAAACATCTTGTTCTTTAAGGTTTTTCAAACAAATATCATATGATCTCGGTAGAATACTTAATGGAATAGCACCTCTAGATTTTGGGTTCCCTCACCTCACGTCTAAAACGTAGGTTAGGACAATCCATACTTTGAGATGAACAAGCAAAAATGCTCTTTCTAGTTTCATCCTCTAAGGTGTAGTCTTAACCGTCTTTGTTGGTTTAAGATTAATAACATAGCCTGCCACAACTTTAGTATATCCCAAACAATTGGATACTAAAGTCCAACTCATCATTTATCGGACCAAATCAAGAATATCCGATTCCTCCACTAAGATGACCCCATTTCATAATTTATCCTAGGAGGAGTGAATTGTGAGATAATCTCATAATTCTTTTGATGGTGATAAGATTTAGAACATATTTACTCAATCTACAAAGTTCACACAAGGATTAACTCGTCTAAAGCTCGACAATCAACCTTTGTGTAACTAGATTCGAGTATCACTGTTCTTTATCTATTTTCATCAGTCACTTCGTCATGGTGTGTATTGAACACCTCTAAGGTTTCAAACACTTATCTATTAAATAGATATATCCATTTCTTTTACCATCATTGGTAAAGACAACAAAGTATTTGGAATTATATCTTATGATTTGCTTGAATAGTCTACACACAAGTGTGTACGTAATTCAACAAGCTATCATTCCTCTCACATGCATAAGTGAAGGATGTGTAAGTCGTCTAGCCCGATAAACAAGATTTGTTCTCAGCATTTGACCCGTGGTCAAACGATTCAAAATTCATAACCGCCGGAGTTTGGTGATACAAGTCTTGTTTATACGATTAGATCACTTACTTCATAAGGGTAACTTATCCAAATCATTCATGATTAATTTATTACTTCTTAAGCGAGCGCTTATTATAAATGCCATGCCATGTATAAATTTTTGAAACAAATACATGATTCAAAATAATATACATCGTATACCAAGGCATAATAGATATAATGTTTATAGTCACACGAGACGTAAACAAATATCTGTTTAAAGTAATATACTAGCTGGAAGGATAGACAAGTTTTATACTTTCAATCATCTCAATAGAAACAACTCATTTTTTTTCCATTTTGAGGTCCAGCTCTACATGCCTCATGTCTCTACTTCTTTTCAATACTTACACTTTGAAGGAAATAAATTTGCAACAAACGTGAATGTAATAGCTAGCAGGATTATTAATGATAGTTGGAAACCTGGTCAGGGTTAGTGGCACTATGATGGCCTCTCTCTAACACTCTTGGCCATACTTGAGTTTAAACACTTAGAAAGATATTGTGACTTTTCTAAGTTCAAGAGAGAGTGAGTTTCCAGAGAATTCCCTGGTTTTTTATGGTTGTTGTTCCAGAAGGTATCTCCATAAGGGTGTAGGATACTTGGGGTGCTAGTACACCAAGATTACAAGCTTTCTCGGGGTGGACTTCGGTAGCACAAGAATGAAAGGAGCTTGATGTATCTTTAAAAAGGGTTCATACCTATGTCACATGGTTTAGTGTTGAGCAAGGCTCAATGCCCGAGTTCCCCTGAGGAACGGGAAGTAATGAGGCGAGTCCCTTATGCTATGTTATGTACTAGCCCTGATGTATCTTGTGCATTGAGTATGACAAGTAGATATCAAGCCAACCCTGTTGAAGCTCATTGGACGACAGTGAAGAACATTCTCAAGTATCTTCAGAAGATAAAGGAGATTTTCTTAGTATATGGTGGTGCGGAAGAGCTTAGGGTAACTAGTTACTCTGATGCCAGCTTCCAAACCGATAGGGACGACTGCCGATCTCAATCGGGGCTCGTTTTCCTATTAAATGGTGGTGCTATCTCCTGGAGGAGCTCCAAGCAAGACACTGTGGCCGATTCGACGATTGAGTCAGAGTACATTGCGGCCAGTGAAGCTACGAAGGAGGCTGTTTGGATGAGAAAGTTCATCCCAAATCTGGGAGTGGTTCCTAGTATTGCCGATCCTGTTGAGGTATTTTGTGACAACGATGGTGAGGTTGCTCTAGCAAAGGAACCAATGTCTCACCGACGCACGAGGCATATTCCGCGTAAATATCATTATATCTGGGACGTGGTCGATAGTGGAGACATTATTATCAGCAGAGTACACACGGATAGCAACGTGGCGGTTCTGTTCACCAAACCATTATCACAAGCGAAGCACGATACTCATACACGTGCTATTGGGATTAGATTTGCAAGCGATTTTGTTTCATCATGTATTTGTATTTTGGTTAGTATATTTGATGTATTTACCCTTTTGGGAACATTCTGCATTACTGTTTTATTGTACTTATCGATTATTAAATGGAGATTTAGTAATTCGCAAGTTGCGGATATTTCTTTAAATCTTTACTGTGCTCCAACTTAGCATGTTTTACTATTCCCTAAATGTGTTAACATTCTAAATGTCCACAGTCGGTCATTCTTCTAGGGAAGAAAGTCTGAACTAAGACTGAGGGAAGTGATTGGTCATGTGTTCAATGGGGATTGAGATACGCGGACGTAATACTTCGCCTGTACTTGAAATGTTTAATTGACTAGATGACCCACACCTGATTTTACTTTATGGTACACGTCATGGGTAAATCAGGATGATAATATTAGTTCATCCCTACACTGGAGATGCATATGTCTGCATCACTCTGGTTTGCTTTGTTCTAGTTGTTTTCAAACGCAGTCCGTAATCGGCTGTTATAAAGGGAGTAATTGGGCAGAGTATGATCACTGTGGTGGGAATTGTAGTCAAAGGAATTTGTTTCTCTGTTTAGAGAGATATCCCTGGGCCCTCGATGATTGGTCGTTGACACCAAAATACATGGTTGTGCTCAAGTGTGTAATGATTTATATAATCGATTGCAACTTGTATATTTTGGTCACCACCAGTCTAGATCGAAAAACATAATCGTGAACGAACAGAGAATGACTTAGTACCATGTCTCGTGTTCACACGGATATTGTGAACAAAAGGATGATTGATCCCTTATCTATAGGACCATTTCATACAGGTTTAAGTTTGGTTTTTGTGAAGACAAAACCCATACTGACTTGGGGGCAAATATGTCTTACTAGAGGCCGCTCTTTGTCTGTGATGCTTTGGGTATGGTGAGTCATGTGCAAGTGGGAGTTTTTTGGAGTATGCCCACTGACACACGTACGCCAATTGATCACTGCCGATGATGTATGGGTTAATCGGGTCACAAGCCGGGGGTTGATCTTGACAAAAACTTAAAAGAGGAGGGTGAGAAAGGATTGTTAATGATAGTTGGCAAACTGGTTAGGGTTAGCGGCGCTAACCATGTTGTCGCTAACACAGCCCCGAAAGTGGCGCTAACCCTCCTGACAAATTGTAACTTTATTCTTTTCACCTCCCTAATCCACCAATGCATGACTTTTCTTATGATGACCTCTTGGACAACTTGGGGTAGTTCTGGAGGCACATAAGAGTTTAGAAAAGGGAACCACTTGACTCTCTCTAACACTCTTGGCCATTCTTGAGTTTAAACACTTAGAAACATATTGTGAGTTGTCTAAGTTCATGAGAGAGTAAGTTTCCAGAGAGTTCCCTGGTGGTTTAGGGTTATTTTTGCAGAAGGTATCTCCACAAGGGTGTAGGATACTTGGTGTGCTAGTATACCAAGATCACAAGCTTGGAGCTTTGCACTCTCAACAACACCAGAAACACTAAGGGTATAAAACTCATCTCTCTTATGTTCTTTAAGTTGCAAATCATAGTTTAGAGCTTGGTACTTCCTTTGGGGTTCACCATGTGGTTCTTTCATGTTTTTAAAATCCATATATGCTTCCGTTGTGGCAAACTACGAACCCCAACACTTTTTGCATCCGACAATCGACTTAGGTTTAGACACACTTATAGAGTTTCTTTTTATTTTAGCCTGCTGATGGATCATGTCCTTCAGCTCAGTTAATTATATTGTACGTACTTAATTACCTAACTTACTTTCGCAACTTAGATTTCTTAAGTCGAACAACATTGAATAAGAAACCTCTTTTGTGTCTTTGAAATGCGTCATGATTATCTAGTAACCTAGTTCGCGTTGGTAACATGTGACTTTAAAAATGTTTTATTAGTAATGTATAACTTTGACTCAATAATTAATATTAGTCGACGAAGTTTAAATTTATGATTTTGAATGGAGTATTTATTTTAATATGGCATTGTTAACGTTATCGTCTATAATTAGAATACACATCTAAGTTTATATTAATATGACACTAGTTAAAATAATTACCCATTTTATTTTAATAAAAACCAATTTATTTTAACAAGGGCTAAGAACCTTATTTCACTCTAACACATAATGGGTTACCGTGGATCACTTCATAGTGTTATTTCGGGTCGGTAACAATAATACCGATTGTAATCTCTATTACAACTTGTTAGCATCTTGCGGGATTCGTTGATATCCATTATATCGTTTGGTATGTTTAATCCCTACATGCACCAACGCAAATTAAAATTTTGTTTGACTCGTGCTAAGCTCGATGACAACCAATATTTTAAATTGTATTTGTAAATTACACATCAAGATACTCGGTGGTATTCTCGACCAACAATTAGCTCGTGCTATGCTCGACCCTAGTTATTGCGAGTTGTCACCCTCACCTTCCACACAGTTAGACAAGAATGACCCTTGCTATGCTCGACGCCATCCATGTTTTCACTAGATTTGGGTGGAGTCATCTTATGGACGGTGCTTTAAATTTACATTTTTAAGAAAAACGGGACTTTAGTTTTTTCGGTTTAAAAAACCTCTATTTGCGGTTTGATTAACAAATAAGTGATAAAATACATTTTTCACTTTGAACATAAAATATATACATATTTATATTTGTTTATTAATCGTGTGCGCGCGCGAGTTGTTAACCAATTTAACAAAACTCTTGATTTTTAGTATTTTGAAATTTTTTCTAGCATGCGAATTCCTAACAACCACGCAAGAAAATACAAAATAATAAAGAATCACGCACATATTTATATATCCGGTAATTTGTCCCAAAATCCTATATGTTCTCTCGTGAGCCAAAACGAAAGAACAAGGTCAATCTAAGGACATATACCTTTAACCTTGTCGGTTAGCTCCCACTAAATCTGTCACCTCCACTTCGACCTCAGTATTTGAATCTAGACGCGACATCAGCTACACGTCTGCCGATGATTGTCTTCGGTTTTCTTCTTTTCCACAATTACATACAAATTTGAAAAGAAACGGCGTGCAAGCCGCGGTTGTAATTTTAAGCTACTTACAAGTACAAAAAATACAACGGCATACAAGCCGCAATAAATATAAAATTTATTAACCCAATCAATTATTACATAGCATTGTGGTTAAAAACCACCAAATGAATGAATAAAAATATAAACAACCAAAAACCAACAACATAGGTCTATGGGCAAATATATAACCGGATACGAAATATATACAACCACAAATAATAAAATTGGCGTCTAACACCAAAATATACCAAGACTATTTTGATTAAGATTATTTTGTCAAAAACTATATTTACAAAAATAATCCTAGTATATATATATATATATATATATATATATATATATATATATATATATATATATATATATATTGTTAGAATCTGCCCGATAATATATGTACGTCTTAGAGCACTGCCGATGATGTATGGGCCTATATGGGTCACACACCAGGGTCTAACATGGCAGCAAATAAGGTTAAGGGACCAAAGATGGCAAAAGTGGAAGTTAGCAATGCAGGCCACGATAGCGCCGCTAACTTAACGACTTAGCGCTGCTACGGTTGCATGTGCTTTACGTCAAATCGAAGTAAGGCCGCGTTAGCGCCGCTACGGGTTAAGGTGTTAGAATATGCCCACTGACGTACGTACGCCATATGAATCACTACCGATGATGTATGGGCCTATTGGGTCACACACCGGGGATCAATCTCGACAACAACCTAAGTGGAGGGACTGATTTTGTCAAAGTGCAAAGAGTTGGCATGCTGATGGGAGTTAGCGGCTCTAACTATTTAGAGTTAGCGGCTCTAACTCCTTAAGGTTAGCGGCTCTAACTTGGGCGCGATAGCGGCGCTAACTTTTAAAGTTAGCGGCGCTAACCCAGAGTTAGCGGCGCTAAACCCTGTCAGTATGCATGCAACTTTTGCATGTTGCCTCCATTCTCCACCAATCGAGTGGGATTGCTTCCAGATCATTCTTGGCCGGCATTTTGGGGTTAAAGCAGATCTGGAGGTCTCATTTTGATGAGGGACATGCATTTTTCTCTCAAGAAAAATTCTCTCTAGCCATAAACACACATACACCAAATCTTGATCTTTTGTGAAGCACAAGAAGAGGGATCTTGGTGAGTTCTTGGTAGAGGAGAGCTAGGAGATTTCGTGGTTGCTGTTCCAAAGATGATTTCATGCTTGAAGATCATCAATGGCTAGCAAGTACTTGGAGATTGACACATACCCGGGGTGGACTTCAATAGAGGAAGCTATTTCGGCTTCTTGGATTATTTCTTCACATTCCAGAAGTTGTGACAAGGGTATAATCTCTTTATTCTCCTGTTTTACATGTTGCTTTTCTTAGTTATGGAGTTTGGTACACTTTCTTGGGGTTTCCTTGGTTTTATGCTTCATTTGCTTGTACATTATGTTACTTTTGTTGTACCTTGCTTCCGCTGGTCGTTCTCGAAACCCCAACAGTGGTATCAGAGCCACCTCCATACTAGAATTGCACATGGTGGCCTGAAAAACCCGAATCAAAAGCTTTTTGTTTTCTGGAACTAAGGGTTAGCGGCGCTAACTTTTGTTTAGCGGCGCTAACTCATAAGGGTTAGCGGCGCTACGCGCGCTGGACCGGATTTTTCTTTTAAAATAAAACAGTTTTGGTTCTCGGGTTTTTGGCATTCTTGTAGATTCTGGAAATTTGTTTCAGAATATGTTTGCATGTTTTGGTATTTTTAAATACCATTTATTATGTTTGGTTGTATGTGAAGGATTTGAAATTGGTAAACCTTGCCTTTGACCTTGTGGTTGACTTTGTGTGTTTGGATGCTTTTTGGTGATTTAATATCACATATGGGCTGTAATATTTATTAATTCAGATTTGTTTGTAATAATATTGTGGCTTGCATGCCATTTCATTCATCCATGTAATTTGTAATAGACAAAATAGGAAAATTGTGGCTTGCATGCCATTTATTTTCTATTTGTATGTATTGTAAATTTTGGATGGGTGAACACACAAAATTTGGAGTCGGAAGGAGATGGAGTATAAGGACCATAGAAGCCGGTGAAGTCTATTGGAGATGGCGGTTCTAGTGGGAGCTCGCATTAAAGACCTTCCGTCCCTTAGATTGACCATGTTCTACCCGTTTTGGCTCACGGGAAGAACGCATAGGAATTTTGGCAAGGGTTACCAATTTATTTTGTATATATGCGTGTGATGTGATTTTATTTAATTCTTGCATGGTTTGCTTAGGATTCGCATGCTAGAAAATTTTTCTAAATTAATAAAATCACAAGAGATTTGGTAAAAATGGTTTACAACTCTCGCGCGCGCACACATACAAGATTAACTCACCTAGTGAAAATAGGTTTTGTCACTAAACAAGTTAATCTGTAACCAAGCCGGAAACAAAAGCCCGTTTTCATAAAAAAAAAAAACGTAAATCATGCACCATCCGTAAGTCGATACCACCCGAATCTAGTCTTATGGGTTTTGGTTGTCGAGCTTAGCACGAGCCAATTCTCATGAAACTGTGTGGAAGGTGAGTGTGGCGAATTTACAATTTTGGTTGTCGAGCTTAGCACGAGCCAACTTTGGTGAATTTGTTACCGTATGTCTTGACGGACGATTTGCAATTTTAGGTTTTAAATCTTGGTTAATTGTCGAGCTTAGCACGAGTTAACCAAAATTTCAAGACTTAAAATTGGTGCAAGAAGGGATCAAACATGCCAAACGACCATTAGATGTCATAGGATCCCGCATGTGCTAAGGATTGCAATGGAGATTGCAATTGGCAAAATGGTTGCCGATTTATATAGTTTTATCATGTGATCCGCGGTAACCCCGTCACATGGTAGGATGAAATATGGTTCTTAGCCCTTGTTAAAATATTTTTCGAGACGATAAGGGTAATTATTTTAACGAGGATTCAAATCAAACTAACTAATTCGTGTACTCTACTTTAATATAGGATGTCGAATCAAAACCACAACACGTCGAATTTTTCACTTCGTATGATTCTACAAAGGGTGAAACTCATGGAAGTGAACTTTGTTGACTGGCTTAGGCATTTGAGAATTGTCCTACGTGCCGAGTCTAAGTTGCACATTCTTGAGGAACCCCTTCCTGAACCACCTGCTATCAATGCGGAATGGGCTATCCGATATGCGTATGAAAAGCGTGTTCGGGATACACACGATGTTGCTAGTCTCATGTTATCAAGTATGAGCTCGGAACTGCGAAAGCAATTTGAGCACATGACTGTGTATGACATGATTAACAAGCTGAAGGATGTTTTCCGACAGCAAGTTAGACAAGAACATTTTGAGTGTGTTAAAAGTCTAACCGGTTGTAAGATGCGGGAAGGCGGGAGTGTAAGTGCCCATGTTTTGAAGATGAAATCATACATGGACCAGATGGAGAGATTAGGTTTTCCTATAGGGAGGGAGCTTGGTGTGAATTTCATACTTCAGTCTCTGCCCGCCACATATGAAAAGTTTGTAAAGGACTATCATATGCATGGAAAGGAAATATCTATAGATGAATTGCATGGAATGTTGAAGGTTGTAGAATCTAACATGTCCAAGCATGAATCATCCTCATCCACTCCTATTCATGGTTCTAAGGAACAACTTTTAGCCAAAGAAAAGAAATCGATCCCATCGAATGAAGAAGTTGGAGTATCCAAGCTTGCTTCAAGTTTTGAGTCTATGGACATTGATGATGTTCCTAAGGAGACTCAACATGGGGTGGTTTGCTACTTCTGCGGTAGATTTGGGGATTGGGGCCGTCATGCCTGCCCTTCGTGCCGAAAGGATATAAAACTTCTCAGACAAGAGAGAGTTAATTTTCCTACTTGAGGTACATTCATGATTATACTTCATTGCTATTCCTTATAAGCTGGGATGTTTACCAGAGCTATAAGACTCACGTTTGTCACAAATTTATTTTTGTTGCAAAGTGTAGGTCTATTCGTTGTAAAAAGGAAAAGCTTGAAGAACCGGATCTCTGAAGAAGAAATTTTGTTAATTGTATTCTACAAGAGAAATGGGAGTGTTGGCCTCGCCATTAAATCCGGATTTATTATTACTTTTGTTTGTATGCCCTGCGTGGCAAGAACTACTTTAGTGTATGCTCCTTTGGAGATGATGGATGTTTTTGAATCTTGTATTTTATAAAGATTTTTCATTTTAATAGTTTCATTTCAAATTCGATCCATGTCTATGCTTTTGTGTTATTTTGACTATTTTAGTGCTTAAATACACATTTGATGACGATGGATATGACTTAGAATTGAACCAATTTTGAAAAATTATTTTGAGATGATTTTATCAAAACTTATCCATATCATTGCATACATAAAGGCTCGTTATAAGTAATAAGACAATCATGAACAATTGATTCTTAAATCCAAAAGTGATTTGGATATATTAGCTCTATGGCATAATCAAACTTGACCAAGTAAACAACATTTGCATCGCTTAGATCCATGTGGTTAGGATCTTTGTAAAAGTTTAGCCTCGGGCTAAATGAAAGATACAAATCTTGTTTATTGGAATAGGATGATTAATGAAATCCTTCACCAGTATTGGTAAGGAAGGATTGTGACTTGTTGGATATGATCATATTTGTGTGGATAATCCGTTCAAGTATGCCACAAAGAGTGACACTAGTGAAATTCTTCATCACTATCTTTATGGTAGTAGTTGAGAGAATGTTTACTAGAGAAAAGGCTTATGTCTGAAACCTAGTGGTGTTCGGAACTAACCTAAAGAGAATTAAGAATCAATAAGGGCATATAGATATAAATTCTTAGATCTAGAATAGATGCTAAGTTTTCTTATCTATATTGGTTTAAACATAAAATGAATCATGGGTTTAACCCATAATTCGTTTTTCCGAAGAAACACATTTGCACATGGTGTTACTTTAAATAAAACCGGATATCTGTGTTGATGATCTGGTAAAAGGCAGGCCTAAAACATGTATTCAATGTGGTTGGTATACATTAATTTTATGAACCAAGTCCTCGATCTAAAACATAGCATTGTGGTCACTTAAGCATCGAATGAGATATTGACTAGAAAGAGTTCTTTGCTTGTCAATCTCATAACTTAAATTATCCAGTCTACATTCAGTGGGAGATGGATGAATTATAAGTTGATGCCTACATATTTAAGTAGTTCATCTGAGTTTTGGATAATTGTTTCTTGAACTTTTGGGAACCATGTTTGGTTGTGCAAAAGGGAAAGTACAATTTACAAAAGCATTCCAGTGGAAGAACGTAAAACTTAAATAAAAGACCTAATGTTGACACTAGCATTTAATCAGCATAGAGATGCTGATAAAACCTGACAATATCCATTGCTTCTTTATATCTGATGGTAATCAAGAAGGTTGTTTAGATATGAGGTTGTCATATTTTACTAACAGCAGCTTGATGTTACCATTCATCGGAAACATAGTGGGACCCTGTGTTCACTAGTGAATAGAAGAAGATAATGGTGTAACCTATTTGCTGCATCCAAGTACTTGACTTGGGTTAATCCCACACCTAAGGTGTAATTCAAGAAGGGTGAAGGGACTAACATATATGCCATAATGGACAACTTCAAATACCGACTAGAGACAAAGTGTTTCATATTGATTTTATGGAAACAAGTTCTAGTGGTTATGTTGAAGATAATTTGGATAAAGTGTAATTTTGTTGTCACCTTGTGGAAACAAGTTTGCTCACATGGACAAAAGAGATCTGAATCCTTCATAGGATCAAGTTGAGGAAATACTTAAGGCATTTTCCGAGGGTCTCATTCATCCATAAAAACCAGATTAAGTCTGGATTAAGCGAAACATTGTTGTCACTATGGGGAAACAAGTAATCTCGCATGGAAATAAAAGGCCAAGATCCTTTGCAGGATTAAATTGAGGAAATGTTTGAATCATGTTCCGAGGCCTTATATATCCATTATGTCCAAATTGTGTTCATGACTAAGGTCAGCAAAACTTGCAACTTGTGGCTGTAATCCTGCTTTATGAGAAAGTCAAAGGAATGAGTTTTCTTAAAAGCGTAGATTAAGCCAAATACCCTTGTCAGGGCTAGTGGGAGCATCATGTGTTCCTAGTCAAATATGCTCTATGAAAATAATGTCCTAATTTAGGGTTGTTCTACAACCTAATGGTGGAATTGTTGTTCTATGAGTATAAATAGAAAATATGGAATCAAGTGGATTTTCTAATTCAAGAAGTACTGATGTATGTTCTTGATGTTCGACGAAAGTAGAATTGTCTTGAGTAAGTTATTACTGCAAGCAAATCTATGCTTATGAGACTGTCGTTTTTTTATCGAAGTTTAAATTAATCAAGTATGTGGTATAGATACGACATTTAGACCTAAATGAGTGTCATCGACCCTATTGTGGACTTCGGTCACATTGAGGGTATGTCGACTCTGATAAACATGAGTGTCAATGACTCTATTGTGAACTTCGGTTACATTGAGAGTATGTCGACTCTGATAATCATAAGTGTCATTAATCCTATTGTTGACTTCTGTAACATTGAGGATATGATGACTATGATAACTTTGTAAATGATCTCTTTAATAAACACTTCGCTAGTGGTTTAATAAGAGAATACAAAAGAGTACAAAGGGATATCGGGTAAATGATCCCATAATTAAGCAATTGTCAAATACTAGTGATGACTTTCATACTAGGTATAAAAGCATTGTTCATGCTTATGACCGGGCTTAAATATCGTTTTAGTATATGTTTGATTTACTTATAAGCTTTGGGAACGATACAGACAGTATTGTAATTTATGCTTGTTTCGATATGCGAGTGATTCGGTTACATTCATAAGACTTTACTGTGTTCCATCTTAGCATGTTTAACCACTTCCCAGAATGTTTATACATTCTAAAATTCCACAGTCAGTCATTCTTCAAGGGAAGGAAGTTTGAAATAAGGCTGAGGTTAGGTGTTGGTTATGCATTAATCAAGGATTGAATGCATGAAACGCAACAGTAACCTGTGCTTGAAAGGGGTTTCAAGTGACTGGAAGACCCACACCTGAGTTCACTTCATGGATCATGGTCACAAGTAACTCGGGATGATAATATCATTACGTCCTTCGACCCGAGATGTATGAATTGTCATAGCATGAAACTTTCTTACTTTGGTTATTTCAAAACGTAGTTCGTAACTGGCTATTATAAAGGGAATAGCTGGGTAAGACAAGGTTCATGTTATGGGATTGTACAGTCAACGGAATTTGTTCCTCCTGTATGAGAGATATCCCTGGGCCCCTCGATGATTGGGCGCTGACACCAAAATAAGCATGGCCATGCGCAAAGGAATATTGATTGAGAATCAGATATGTCTTTAAATTTTGGTCACCACCAATCTTGATCGAGAAACATAATCGTGAACGATCTGGAGATTGACATATTAATCCATGTCTCGTGTTCACAAGGATATCGCGAACAAAAGGATGTTCGATCACTTATCTATAGGCATCCCATATTTCTTGGGGTTTTTAGTTTTGTTCAGGATGACAAAACCCATACTGACTTGGGGGCAGAGATGCTTTACTAGAGGCCGCTCTTTGTCTGTGGTTTCTTGGGTACGGTGTGTCATGTGCAAGTGGGAGTTTGTTAGAATATGCCCACTGACGTACGTACGCCATATGAATCACTACCGATGATGTATGGGCCTTTTGGGTCACACACCGGGGATCAATCTCGACAACAACCTAAGTGGAGGGACTGATTTTGTCAAAGTGCAAAGAGTTGGCATGCTGATGGGAGTTAGCGGCTCTAACTATTTATAGTTAGCGGCTCTAACTCCTTAAGGTTAGCGGCTCTAACTTGGGCGCGATAGCGGCGCTAACTTTTAAAGTCAGCGGCGCTAACCCAGAGTTAGCGGCGCTAAACCCTGTCAGTATGCATGCAACTTTTGCATGTTGCCTCCATTCTCCACCAATCGAGTGGGATTGCTTCCAGATCATTCTTGGCCGGCATTTTTGGGTTAAAGCAGATCTGGAGGTCTCATTTTGATGAGGGACATGCATTTTTCTCTCAAGAAAAATTCTCTCTAGCCATAAACACACATACACCAAATCTTGATCTTTTGTGAAGCACAAGAAGAGGGATCTTGGTGAGTTCTTGGTAGAGGAGAGCTAGGAGATTTCATGGTTGCTGTTCCAAAGATGATTTCATGCTTGAAGATCATCAATGGCTAGCTAGTACTTGGAGATTGACACATACCCGGGGTGGACTTCAATAGAGGAAGCTATTTCGGCTTCTTGGATTATTTCTTCACATTCCAGAAGTTGTGACAAGGGTATAATCTCTTTATTCTCCTGTTTTACATGTTGCTTTTCTTAGTTATGGAGTTTGGTACACTTTCTTGGGGTTTCCTTGGTTTTATGCTTCATTTGCTTGTACATTATGTTACTTTTGTTGTACCTTGCTTCCGCTGGTCGTTCTCGAAACCCCAACATAAGGTTTAGCGGCGCTAACCAACCCTGCATGGGCTTTGTGTCAAAATCACCTCCACTTGAAGCCAATGAGGGTGATCTTCTAGAACCGACTTGGCCGGTTAGAGGGGAGATATAGGGTCATCTTTGAGTCTTTAAAAGACTGAAGAATTGAACTCTTTATTCTCTTGGTCAATTTTTCCTCATAAGCACTCATACTTCTCTCTCTCTCTCTCACTTGATACCTAGCTTTGGTGATTTGGTGAACAAGAGATCTCGAGTTCCAGAAGCCTTTTGCTATCCTTGAGTGATATTTCAAGAAGAAGATATCATCAAGCTTGCTAGCACACGTTGTTGGACTAGTTCCCGGGGTGCGATTTAGAGAGGACAAACAAAGAAGAAGAAGGATCTTGCTTCCAAGCCAAGTTCAGCCACCAACAAGAAGATAACTGGAGCTTAGGAGTTGGTATAACTCTTTATCCTTCTTGTTTTGTTGCTATTTTCTACATAGAGTAGATCCACACTTGGGATTTCATTGTTTTGAACTCTTGTATGCATGATTCTTGTTGTTCTCGCTTCCATTGCATGTTCTTGAAATCCCAACAGTGGTATCAGAGCCACCTCTATGTTAGAATAGCACTTGGTGGCTTGAAAAACCAGAAATCAAATTGTTTGTATTCTGCCGTTAGGGTTAGCGGCGCTACGCTGAGGTTAGCGGCGCTAAGTCTCACGCGTTAGCGGCGCTAACGTTACTGGAAATTGTTTTTAAATTTTTTTGAATAAAACAGTGTTGGTCTCTTGATTTTTGGCACTTACACCTTCTGGAATTTTGTTCAAAAGGTGTTTTTCATGTTGTTCCAGTAGTGGCATGATATGTTTGGTTGTATGTGTTAACATGAGTTGGTAATCTTGCCTTGGCCCGTTTGGTTGATTTGTGTTGTGCATGTAATTTGGTGGTTTTAATCCACATATGATGGCTGTAAATTTATTAAATTCAGTTTGATTGTAATAATTTGTGGCTTGCATGCCATTTCATTCATCCATGTACAAGTATTAGATAAATAGGAAAATTATGTGGCTTGTATGCCATTTATTTTCTATTGTATTGTAATTTGTATGATGGAGGAATGAAGACACAAGAAGGAGGCAAAACAAGATGGAGTTTGATGCCCTTAGAAGCCAATGAAGTCCATAGAGATGGTGGTTCTAGTGGGAGCTTGCATCAAGATTGTTTTGTCCCTTAGTTTGACTAAGTTCTTCCCGTTTTGGCTCACGGGAGGAACGCATAGGTTTATTGGCAAGGATTACCGACTATGTTGTATATTGCGTGTGATGTGATTTTGTTATTCTATGCATGGATGTGTAGGTTTCGCATGCTAGAAATGTTTTTGATAAAATTAATAAAATCACAAGAGTTTTGTTAAAATTGGTTTCCTCTCGCGCGCGATCACATACATTGATTACCCCACCTAGTGAAAATAGGATTTGTCACTAACAAGTTAATCAAAACCAAACCAGAAACAAAAGCCTGTTTTTCCACAAAAACGTAAATCATGCCCCATCCGTAAGTCGATACCACCCAAATCTAGTCTTATGAGATTTGGTTATCGAGCTTAGCACGAGCCAATTCTCATGAAACTGTGTGGAAGGTGAGTGTGGCAAAATTCCCAATTTTGGTTGTCGAGCTTACCACGAGCCAACTTTGGTGAATTTGTTACCGTATGTCTTGACGGACGATTTGCAATTTTAGGTTTGAAATCTTGGTTAATTGTCGAGCTTAGCACTTGTTAACCAAAATTTCAAGACTTAAAATTGGTGCAAGAAGGGATCAAACATGCCAAACGACCATTGGATGTCGTAGGATCGCGCATGTGCTAAGGATTGCAATGGAGATTGCAATTAGCAAAATGGTTGCCGACCGAAATAGTTTTATCATGTGATCAGCGGTAACCCCGTCACATGGTAGGATGAAATACGGTTCTTAGCCTTGTTAATTTAATTCTATATGGGTAAATTATTTAACAAGATAAAATATTAAACTAACTAATATCTACTTTGCAATATTTTAGATGGCATCAACAAGCGCAACAAACACCACCACCAGTGTTTCTCTACGAGTTTTCCTAGAAAAGGAGAAACTCGATGGAAGCAACTTCATGGACTGGCATAGAGAACTGAGGTTGGTCTTGCGGTATGAAGGAAAGTTTCATACCATAGAGGAACCCCTCCCCGAGGCACCTCCTGCCGGTGCAACAAGGGCTACCCGTGAGGCGTATGAAAAACGCCTCAAGGAGACTGAGGAAATCATGTGCCTTATGTTAATCACGATGAACCAAGATTTGCAAAAGCAAATGGATCATCTGAGTGCTTACGACCTGCTCGTGCAGTTGAAGGACATGTTCCAACAGCAGGCGAGGCAAGAAAGGTACGAGTGCCTCAAGACAACCCTTGCTTGCAAGATGCAAGAGGGTGGGAACGTGAGCGCGCATGTGTTGCGGATGAAAGAAAACATCGAGCGCATGGAGAAATTGGGTTTTACCATAGGGAAGGAGATGACGGTTGATTTAATCCTCCAATCCCTGACCGGTGCATACGATCAATTCGTTATGAGTTATCATATGCACAACATGGATAAGACCTTGATGGAACTTCATGGTATGTTGAAGACCGCTGAGTCTAGCATGACCAAGAACAAGCCATCCTCCTCCACTTCTCAAGTTATCGCCATCCGGGAAGGCCGCATCATGAAGAAGAAGGCCGCCTCTTCCAACAAGAGGAAGGGTAAGGGAAAGGTTGGCGTGCCCAAGCCTAACCCGGCCTCCGAGGGAAAGAGCAAGGGGAAACTTCCCCAAGCCAAGGCTCCGGAGGATGCGGAGTGCTTTTTCTGCGGGGGCAAGGGTCATTACCGCCGTACTTGCCCGAAGTACCTGGAGGGAGTCAACAAGCTCAAGGAAATGAGCATTTTGGGTCCGGATACGTCAGGTACGTTCATGATAGAACTCCACCATACTTCTACTTCTAAAGTCTGGGTTTTGGATACTGGCTGTGGCACTCACATATGTAATATGGTGCAGGTGCTAAGGGAAAGTAGGAGCTTGGAGCTGGGAGAACTGGATCTTGTAATGGGAAACTCGGAGGTTGTCCCAGTGGAAGCTAAAGGAGACTTGAAGCTTTCATTCAAGACCGGTTTTTCCATTTTGTTAAAGGATGTATGTTATTCGCCCAATGTGTCTAGAAACATTATTTCTTTTCACAAATTGTATGACGATGGTTTTGATTTTAAATTTATAAGTGGTACAATCATTTGCTTTAAAAATGAAGTTGTGTATTTTAAAGCTTTACCATGTCATGGCATATATGAGGCAAATGCATACATTGAATCAAGACAATTTATCATGAATATTGATTCTGACTCCAAAAATGGTTTGGATAAATATTCTATGTGGCATAGTCATCTTGGCCATATAAACAAGACTCGTATCACCAAGCTCCAAGCGGATGGGATCTTGGAATGATTTGATCAAGGATCAAATGAAGTATGCGAATCTTGCTTATTGGGCAAAATGACAAAGGCACCCTTCACGGGAACAAGTGAGAGGGGAAAGGACCTTCTACACATAATCCATACGGATGTATGTGGACCTTTCAAGAATGTCACAAGGAATATTTCAAGATACTTCGTAACCTTTATAGATGATTATAGTAGGTACGGGTATGTCTATCTTGTTAAACACAAGAATGAAACCTTTGAGGTGTTTAAGACATTCCAAAACGAAGTTCAGAATCAGTTGGGCAAGACTATAAAGATACTCCGGTCTGATAGAGGTGGAGAGTATCTTAGTACCGATTTCGTCGATCATCTTAAGAATTGTGGAATTATTTCACAATTAACACCTCCGAGGACTCCACAATTAAATGGGGTCACTGAGAGGAGGAACCGGACTTTGCTTGATATGGTAAGGTATATGATTAGTCGAGTGGAGGTACCTATTAGTTTCTGGGGATATGCCATAGAAACTGCGGTAAGAATCCTTAACCTCGCACCAACCAAGAAAGTTGCTAAAACACCTTATGAAATGTGGCATGGTAAGAAGCCGACACTTTCATACCTACGAGTTTGGGGTTGTCAAGCCTACGTGAGACGTAAGGCCGAAGATAAACTTGAACCTCGTTTAGAGAGGTGTTATTTTATCGGATATCCTCCTAACGAAGTTGGATATTTATTTTATAAACCTTCAGAGAACAAGGTATTTGTTGCTCGAAGGGCAGTCTTCCTTGAAAGGGAGTTGCTATCCAAACATGGTAGTAAGGAAGTTGACCTTGAGGAAGATCAAGGGTCGGCCGATAAAGAACTTGACGTTGGCTCTACCCAAAATACCGAGCAAGATAATGCCGTGGTACCTGACACTCTTGCAACATCTACTCCTAGGCGTTCCAGTAGGACTCGTTTTGAGCCAGAGAGATATGGGTTTCTCATATCTGAGGGCAACGAGTTATTGGTGGATCATGATGAACCCACCAGCTATAAGGAAGCAATTGCAGGCCCTGAGGCTGCTCAGTGGAGGAAGGGGATGGAGAGCGAGATGCAATCTATGTCGGATAACCAGGTTTGGGAACTGGTTGATCCTACACCAGGGATAAAACCCGTTGTGTGTAAATGGGTTTTTAAGAAGAAACCCGGCATAGATGGAACCTTGGATATCTTCAAATCCCGACTGGTGGCAAAGGGTTTCACTCAGACTCAAGGAATTGATTATGATGAAACTTTCTCCCCAGTGGCCATGTTCAAGTCAATCCGGATACTACTTGCCATAGATGCGTTCCATGATTATGAAATTTGGCAAATGGATGTAAAGACCGCCTTCCTTAACGGGAAGCTTTATGAAGAGGTGTATATGAGATAGCCTGACGGTTTTGAACTTCCAAAGTATCCAAACAAGGTTTGTAGGCTTATGAAGTCCATTTATGGACTTAAGCAAGCATCTCGAAGTTGGAATCTTTGCTTTGATGAGAAAATCAAAGAGTTTGGATTTTCAAAAAGTAAAATTGAACCTTGCGTGTATGTCAGGGCTAGTGGGAGCACAATAGTCTTCTTGGTTCTATATGTAGATGATATTCTACTCATTGGAAATTATATCCCAAGCCTAAGGAGTGTCAAAGCTTGGCTAGGAAATTGCTTTTCAATGAAGGACCTAGGCGATGCGTGTTATATTCTGGGAATAAAGATCTATAGAGATAGATCTAGAAGGCTGTTAGGGCTTTCTCAAAGTTCATACATAGAAAAGGTCGTGAGACGCTTTAGGATGGAGGAATCCAAGAAAGGAAACCTCCCTATGTTGCATGGTTTGACTTTGAGTAAAACTCAATGTCCTACCTCCAAGGAGGAGATAGAAGTAATGAAGCGAGTACCATATGTTTTGGCTGTGGGCTCGATCATGTACGCCATGCTATGCATGACTAGTAGATATCAGGCGAACCCAGGAGAGCCTCACTGGAGGGCAGTGAAGAACATTCATAAGTACTTAAGACGTACAAAAGAGATGTTCTTGGTATATGTTGGGGAAGAAGAGCTGAGAGTAAAGGGTTACTCGGATGCTAGCTTCCAAACTGACAGGGATGACTGCCGATCTCAATCGGGGTTTGTGTTCCTGTTAAATGGTGGTGCTGTCAGCTGGAGGAGCTCAAAGCAAAACACGGTGGCTGATTCGACTACCGAATCGGAGTACATTGCGGCTAGTGAAGTAGCAAAGGAAGCCGTGTGGATGAAGAAATTCATCCAAGATCTACAAGTGGTTCCAAGCATCGCTGACCCTATTGAGATCTTTTGTGACAATGAGGGTGCGGTGGCTTTGGCAAAGGAACAAAGAGCTCACAACAGGACAAGGCATATTTCGCGCAAATACCACTTTATACGGGATGTTATTGAAAGTGGTGAAGTCATCATTAGCAAAGTATCATCGAATTGAAACTTGGCAGATCCATTCACTAAGCCGTTACCGCAAGCAGCTCATGAATCTCACACAAGAGGGATAGGTGTAAGATTTGCTAGCGATTTGGCTTGAGTTGTATATATTAGTTTATTTCATATGTATTAATTTATTTTGGGAACGATACAGACAGTATTGTAATTTATGCTTGTTTCGATATGTGAGTGATTCGGTTACATTCATAAGACTTTACTGTGTTCCATCTTAGCATGTTTAACCACTTCCCAGAATGTTTATACATTCTAAATTTTCACAGTCAGTCATTCTTCAAGGGAAGGAAGTTTGAAAAAAGGCTGAGGTTAGGTGTTGGTTATGCATTAATCAAGGATTGAATGCATGAAACGCAACAGTAACCTGTGCTTGAAAGGAGTTTCAAGTGATTGGAAGACCTACACCCAAGTATACTTCATGGATTATAGTCACGAGTAACTTGGGATGATAAAATCTTACATCCTCAGACCCGAGATGTATGAGTTGCTATATCATAGTTCTTACTAGCTTTAGCCATTTTCAAAAGCAGTTCGTAACTGGCTGTGATAAAGGGAATGACTAGGTAAGTCAAGAGGTATGGTATGGGATTATGCAGTGGAAGGGATTTGTTCCTCCTGTATGAGAGATATCCTTGGGCCCCTCGATGATTGGGAGCTGACTCCAAAATATTGCATGGCCATGTACAAAAGAATATTGATTGAGAATCAGATATGTCCTTACCTTTCGGTCACCACCAATCAAGATCGAGAAACATAATCGTGAACGATCTGGAGATTGACATTTACTAATCCATGTCTCGTGTTCACAAGGATATCGCGAACAAAAGGATGTCTAAGATCACTTATCTAGGACCACTACTTTTAGTATGATGGTTTTCTGCAGGTATTCAGAACCTATATAGACTTAGGGGCATTGATGCTTTGCTAGAGGCCGCTCTTTGTCTGTGCTTGCCAGGGTACAGTATATTATGTGCAAGTGGGAGTTTGTTAGAATCTGCCCGATAATATATCTACGCCTTAGAGCACTGCCGATGATGTATGGACGTATATTGGTCACACACCGGGGTCTAACATGACAACAAATAAGGTTAAGGGACCAAAGATGGTAAAAATGGAAGTTAGCAATGCAGGCCACGATAGCGCCGCTAACTTAACGAGTTAGCGCCGCTAACTGTTAAAGGTTAGCGACGCTACGGTTGCATGTGCTTTACGTCAAATCGAAGTCAGGCCGCGTTATCGCCGCTACGGGTTAAGGTTTAGCGCCGCTAACCCTGCATGGGCTTTGTGTCAAAATCACGTCCACTTGAAGCCAATGAGGGTGATCTTCTAGAACCAACTTGGCCAGTTAGAGGGGAGATATAGGGTCATCTTTGAGTCTTTAAAAGACTGAAGAATTGAACTCTTTATTCTCTTGGTCAATTTTCCCTCATAAGCACTCATACTTCTCTCTCTCTCACTTGATACCTAGCTTTGGTGATTTTGTGAACAAGAGATCTCGAGTTCCAGAAGCCTTTTGCTGTCCTTGAGTGATATTTCAATAAGAAGATATCATCAAGCTTGCTAGCACACGTTGTTGGACTAGTTCCCGGGGTGCGATTTTGAGAGGACAAACAAAGAAGAAGAAGGATCTTGCTTCCAAGCCAAGTTCAGCCACCAAGAAGAAGATAACTGGAGCTTAGGAGCTGGTATAACTCTTTATCCTTCTTGTTTTGTTGCTATTTTTTACATGTATTAGTAATATCAAAATAATTTTGATAAAACATATAAATATATATATACTCACCATAAATATATACATACATGTATAAATTTCATGAAAAATCATAGCATGTATATAAATATGTGAATCAAAATATTATGGAGATCAACATGAATATAAACAAATATTCTAAAATGAATCAAGAAGCTATCAAAGTGCCAAAACCAAAAACGATTTTTAAATACATAAATATTTTTGGGAAAATATCGTTTTCGATTTTCAAGCCACCAAGGTGCAATACCTATGTAGAGATGACTCTGATAACACTGTTGGGTTTCATTGGTCATCTCTCCCCTGCCACGGAAGGGTGATAAAAACTTAGGTTTGGGTAGAAAAACCAGATGCCAACAATACCCGTCAATGGTGGAACTCTACATAAAGATAATGCAACCAAATAAAGAGATAGAATAAGAAATATATACCATGATCCAGCTTCTTTGATCTTCATGTTGGGATGAACTAATTGTCACCAAGAGAGCAAATCTCTATTGATAGTCCACTCCAAGTTTGTTTCATCCCCAAATGCTAGTAAGCCAGGTTATGATCTTGAAGACTTGAAATCACTACTTAGTATAACTCACAACTTCAAAAAATCATCCAAGAATATAGATGAACTTCTGGACTCATAAGAACACTCAAGAACACATGGAAATAGTGTATGCAAGTATTCAAGGGAATGAGAGAGTTTTTTTTCATTTCTTGGTCAAGAAATTGTTAGAGAACACATGTGATAACTCCTTAGACTCTAATGAATTATAACATGCCAAATAGCAGAGCCATAAGTCATCCATGATAATTAAATGCAAATAATTAAATGCAAAGGAATCTGTCAGACAGATTACGCGTCGCGTACCCTTAAGGTTACACTTAGCGTAATCCCTTGCGGCCGTAAGTTGTTTGCCACAGCATTCCTTGCGGCCGTAAGTCCCTTTTTCCTGTTTTATGATTCTCTCGTTCGCGTTGTGTGCTGTCGGGATCAATCCTTGGTGTGTGACCCAATAGGCTCGTGTATCATCAGTAGTATTACTAATCTACACGTGTCAGTGGGCATAATCCAACAATAAGTTCATAACAGTATTAAAATCAGGATAAGAAAATATACCCTGAACTGTTATAGGGGGATACAAAGCTACTGCACCACGCAAACTGGCTGCTAGACCGCCAACATGAACAATACCCGAGAAAAACCGATCATGTGTGTGTGTAACACCAAAAGCCGCCGGCTTTTGGTGTTTGCCTATCGCCGTTGTGAAACCCTTGCCGCAATGGGGGTGTTCAGCCGAGAAGATCAATCGTAGGATAGGGGCAAGCCGCCGTTGCAGCCGCCGCCGTCAACCGCCGTACGCCCCCGCCTAAACCACCATCGTCGACCACCATACGAGTGGTGGTGTAGGTGTCATCGGCCGAGAGCAAGAAGAGGAGAGAGAGTGTTTTGTTTTGTCTTTTCTAATTTTCAGTATGAATTAGGTTAAACTATGGGTTAGTCCTATTTAAATACTCATTTAAATGGATCTAATCCCTTGGACCCCCGAAGACCGGTCCGCGATCAACATCTTCGATCGCTTGACAAAATAAACCCTCTTGTTTGATTTAATATTAATTAATCAACTATCAATTAATATTTTCCAACCAAACTTTATAATTAAATTTATTATTTCTCTCGATAAGTAATTAACTATTAATCATCACTCATACACACATTGTATTATTTCCTGGTTCAACAGTTGGGTGTGCAGCTGTGTGACCCTTTAGTGACTCATAGTGTTCGTGGATATGATGACACGTGTACACTAGTAACTCATAGTGTTCATGGATATGATGACACGTGTAGACTATCTCTTCACACAATCTATCAATTAGTGCATGGATGCAACTTTTTTGGGAACCTAGAGGGGACCCTATGATTACTAAGCACTATTCACCTTTGGCTCCACACATAGAGAACTGTCTCATGCCTGATGGTTTGGATTTGCCCCAGAATGTGAAATTGTATGATGGAAGTAGAGATCCCGAAGATCATCTACGGGTAGTCAAGGGGGTAGCCAAGATAGAGAAGTGGTCAATGCCCGTTGAATGTCACATTGTAACGACCTGATTTTACATTTCTCGTATTGTAATATTAATATGAGTATTAATAATAAGTTGTGTATGTTGGCTTTATTTCTATCACATAACACCCTGATGCGCGGATCGAACTCATTTTCCATTACTAGAGTTTGCTTACAACAATACTTATCACTCGAGTATTGACATGGCACCTTATAAGATGTTATATGGAAGAAAGTGTGGTACTCCTACCTGTTAGTTGGAACAGGTTTGCTAGCTCGGAAATAGTGCAAATAATGGCCGACAAAGTTGCGGTGGCACGAGACCGACTCCGGGTGGCAAGAGAAAGGCAAAAGAAGTATTCTGATAAGAAGCATCGACCAAAGACGTTCGAGGTTGGTGACAAAGTAATGTTGAATGTATCGCCTTGGAAGGGGATAATACGTTTTGTTAAACGAGGTAAGCTGGGTCAACGATTCATTTGTCCACTCACTGTTTTGGAAAGAGTTGGAGATCAGGCTTATAAGTTGGACTTACCACCAACATTAGAAGGAATTCATGATGGGTTTCATGTGTGTTACCTGCGAAAGTGTTTGGCCGAAGAACCAAGTATTTTTCCATTGGAAGAGTTATGAGTTGATGACAAAAATAGGTTGATTAAAGAACTTGTGGATATCTTAGATTGCAAGGTTAAACACTTAAGAAAGAAGCGGGTTAAGCTGGTGAAAGTACAATGAAAGAATAAGCATGGTGGGGATATGACTTGGGAAGCTAAAGAAGAGATGAAGAGCAGATATCCTCAGCTTTTTACCCAGTAAATTCCGAGGACGGAATCTTCTTAAGTGAGAGAGAATTGTAACAACCTTATTTTACATTTCTCGTATTTTAATATTAATATGAGTATTAATAATAAGTTGTGTATGATGGTTTTATTTCTGTCACATAACACCCTGATACGCGGATCGAACTCGCTGAAAAAAATTAGAAATATCATGAAACAAAGGATGACGACTATAGTGGAAATGATGGTTTCTGACTTACACAACGTGTACAATGATAAGTACACGGCGTGTACAAATAAGAGTACACGGCGTCTACAAGGAGGAGTACACGGCGTGTGACGTCAAAAATCAGAGATATCGGGCGGCTGCCGAAAGTTTCCACTCAAAATTAAATATTAATTCTTTAGTACACGACGTGTACAAGGGTTAGTACACGGCGTGTAATGCAGTTTTCCAGTCCTATAAATAGAAGATGATTTTGGCTCATTTCTCACACCAATCTCTCAACTCTCTCTCTCAAACTCGAAATACTTTGCTTCTAAGGCTCGAGTCGGTGGTTTCGGGGTCGAACGGAGCGAGTACGGTGGTTAAGATATCGAGGGAGCCTTCGGGACTTAGACTAATATTTTGGACCGAGGTGAGTTCAGTTATTTGTAAAACCGAGTATGAAGACAAAATCTTATTTTAATGTTTTGATGATTTTTTAGATGATAATTATTGACGTATGTGATACATTATATAATTATTGTAGGATGCATTATAGATAATATATAATGATGATGTTATGATGTGTATATATATATTTAAATATATATATATATATATATATATATATATATATATATATATAATGTGGATATATGAATGATGTATTTAAGATGCTATTATGATGATGTTATTATGAGGTTATGATGACTTAGATTGGGGGTAGATACACTACTAAAGATGATGCCTATTAGGAAAAGTTTGCCTTCTAGGATATACTAGCAATATGATGATTAGTTGTCAGGTTTCTAGATAACCATGATAACACATTGTATACTAGTACTTAATGTACTTGTATATTGGAATGGTGTTTGACTAAAGATGTAGGTCAAAATGCATAGCACCATGTTGGTAAAAGGAGGACCTATCGATGGTTTGGGGTACCGATTGTACTTTTACCTGAATGACTTATGTCGGAGTAACTATAGTGGACGGATTACGGGAGTTTATGTACAAAAGGGAGTTGCGCCCCATTTTATACTAAACTTGCTCGGCACACTTAGTGAACTTCTGCCATGCGGCTGGACCTTGGGATCCTAGAGATTGCCAGACACGCATATGGTATTTGGGATAATGATGGTAGAGAGGTTTTATGATAGACCCCAATTAAGATAAATAATGATGATATGAAATAATGATGATATGATGATACTGATGATATGATGATATGAAATAATGATGATATGATGATACTGATGATATGATGATATGAAATGATAATATGTTGATATGATGTGATGATTATAATGATAATGATGTTTTATGATGATTGTGTTAATACTTGACCATACGGGGAATTATGTTGATATATAATGATAATGTTGTTTTATGATGATTGTGTTAATACTTGACCATACGGGGAATTATGTTGATATACGGGTGGGTCAAGTCATGGATTGGGATTTAATAATCTAAACCTTATGATATTTTTACGACTGTTTTAATGAATGACTTTGATGATAACTAAGCTGACTCACGAGTCGTAAAGCTGACACTTGTTTTCTTGAAATGTGTCTTGTACTCGTGTAGGTTGCTTAGGTATGTGTGGCCTTGTGACCTTGTGTACTGTTGGGTAGTATCTATATTTATGTTGTCTGTATATGCCAACTTCTGGTTGTGTAAAGAGTTGGTTTTTAAACGATGGTATGATTTTGTACATAAGAAGTGGTTTTTATGATGTATGTTTAAAACGGTTCTACCGGTTTTAATAAAAGTGTGTTTTCAAGTATACGTTCCGAAGTTTCTGTTTGAGTAGAAAAGTTTTTGTAAATCTCAAATTTTGAAAACCACTCCTGTTACACACATGTTTTCCTGAACCCTTACTGGAGTGGCTCAAACAAGGTACAACCACATCCTTGTGGGGAGTATATACAGCTTTGATCAACTGGAAATGCAATTCCATTATCAATTTATGCAGCATAAGAAGTATACAAAAACTCATCTATAAGCCCATAATATCTACCAAGGTAAAAATAGGGTTTCAAGGCCTTCGTGGAAAGATATACCAATGAGACTCAAGAAATACCTGACCTCCCAAAGTCATTGAGGAGTTCTGGACTTATCCATGGCCTCAGACATAAGAACCTTACAGACAAGTTGGGCAAAATATTTCCTAAGACATACAAAGCCTTTATAGCAGAGATTTATGATTACATCAGGGGAAAAGAAACAACAATGGGACTCAGTGCCTCACATGACAACCACATGAAAGATGATGAAGGAGGAGATAGAGGAGGAACCGCAAGGTATACACGAGGGAAAAGTTATCGGATAGAATTTGATAGGAGATTCCGGAGAGATGGGCGGGGTCACAGTCTCAACCAACGAAGTCAACCTTACTCGAGAGGGGAGATAGCACCTATGGTACCATAAGTAACCTTAAAAAAACCCCAAGGAAATCTTAAACACCTAACCAATAGAAGTCAAATTCCCTCCACCCAAGCGATATTCCAATAAACAAAGAGATACATAAACATACTGTGAATATCATGTAGAATATGGACACGACACAAATTACTGTAAATAGTTGAGGACATAGGTGGAAAAAGCTGTAAAATATGGAAAGTTAGCCAACCTAGTGAAAAGAGTAAAGGCACAGAGATCAAAATGGAATAATAACCAATATACCTGGCAAAAGAACAAAGAGAAAACAGAAATTAAGGTGGAGATATTCATGCACAGAACCCCATTCTTAGGAGAAAGAAGGACAGCATAGATCATGTAGAGTTGGATGAAAGACACCTTACAATTTCCCACCCATCCAGGCCATACTTCCTACAGAATCTCCGATGATAGTAGGTGTCCAAATTGCATGAAAGAAGGTAGGAAGGTGTTTTGTGGATAGAGGTAGTTTTTCAGACATCATGTCTGAGCATTGTTTCAAAAACACCCAATGTCACAGCAGGGTCAATTGGTAGATTCAAGGTTCCCCACCTATGGCTTCTCTGAAGAAGTCTCATGGTGTTTAGGACAAATTAGCTTGAGAGTAACCTTAGGGGAATAACCCATGATAAGTACAGAGATACTGGACTTCCTTGTGATCATAGGAGAATCGCCGCATAATGTCCTCTTGGGTAGACCTTCCCGGAAGCTATTCGGAGCTGTGGCTTCTAAAATACATGGAATGATAAAATTTCCAACCCCTAATGGCATGGAAACTTTGAGGTTAGAAAGAAGAATGATCAATCAATGTAATCAGGTGGGTAAGCCTGGACATCAAGAAGAAATGGAAACCACTCAAGGCTCTGTTGAAAAGGTAGTGATCAAAAGGCGTTTTATAGACCAACCTGTCATCATAGGGAATGACTGGAATGGAGAAGCCAGAAGAAAATTGATTAGACTGTTAGAACAAAATTCTAACATCCTTACTCCTGATGATATGACAGGGGTTCCTAAAGTTATTCAAGAGAAAACTATAAAAGTTAAAGTAGTTAACTTCGACACTTAACATCGACTTAACATTCATCCCAGTGAAACTCCGGTTCAACAAAAGAAGCGACCTATGGCTCAAGAAAGAGGTAAATCTGCAAGGCAAGAAGTAAAGCAGCTGGTCCAGGAATAGTTCTTACGAGAAGTGAAGTACCCTTCATGGTTAGCCATCCCTATGATGGTCAAAAAAGCTAGGGGAGGATATAGAATGTGTGTTGATTACACTAGCCTCAATAAAGCATGCCCTAAATATTGTTACCCCTACCAGCCATTGATTGGAAAGTGGAATCCTTGACTAACAACCAGTACAAATGTTTCCTAGATGTGTATAAGGGATATCATCAAATACAAATGGCAAAAGAAGACGAAGAGAAAACTGCTATTTATACTGATCGAGAAACATATTGCTAACAAAAGATGCCATTTGGACTTAAAAATGATGGGGCAACCTATCAAAGGTTAGTTGATATGGCCTTTAAAGAACAAATAAGAAGGAATCTAGAAGTCTATGTAGACGACATGGTGATTAAAAGTCACACCCAGGACGAAGTCTTGAAAGATATTGTTGGTCCCTTGTATGAGAATAACAACAAGCAACAGGTGTGTAGAAGGGGGGTTGAATACACTTTCTACGGAAATTGAACAAATCAAATAAAAGTGTCACACAGAGTCATTCAAACCATAATTAATTAAATGCTTTTATAAAGAAGATGATTACAATGCTTTGTATAAGAAGATGATTACAATAACTATCAAGTAAGCAACTCTTGATATATAACCACCTAATATAAATCTCTCAATCTCTCAAACTTAGCTATCTATAATCAACTTATGATTATAGATACTGACGACTCTCTAAACAGGATTTACACAGATTCAATCGACTGATGATTACTTACCAATCTTCACAACAAATGTGAATATTCGAACACACGAATACTTTGGCAATCTGTGAGTTTCTTGATCACGTTGAACTGACAAATAGTAATCAAGATTCGTAACACATACGGTGAGGTGAGGTTTGGCTCTGCAATACTTAGATGTTTCTAAGTCGTACAAGTCGTCGTCCCTCTAAACTTGTCAGGAGATAAGTATTTATAATCCTGTGCCTACGGTTCCTAACAAACTAGACTAATCCTAATTTGCTAACTAACTATCGGATAACTCGGGATCTTGAATCTTGAATCTTCTTATCTTTAGTCTTCAATATTTAATCTTGATTCTGGAGTCTTCTTATCCTTCCCGTAGATATAAAGAGTTAAAACAGAATTTAAAACACATTTAAATTCTTTTAAGCTGACTTCTTTAGTCAGGCTGAGTTACTCAGCTTGAAACTCATCAAGCTGAGTTCTTCGAGAACAAACCCGAATTCAAACATGGACTAACATGTATAATTATTAACTCATCCTTAAACGTCTAAAGCATTTACTAAAACATATTTAGTAACTTTATTGAGCTGACTCAGTGTTCACGATGAGTCGCTCAGCTTGAAACTCATCAAGCTGAAACTCAATATGTATATCTTAGTTTACGCACATAGCTTATCAAACATATTGATAATCTTACTAAGATATAGTCTAAGCTGATCGAACATATGCTCAGCTTATACTCGGCTTATACTCAGTCTGAATCACTATAACCGTTCAGTTTGACTAAGCTTCATAATTCTGTTTAAGTTATATGTAGAACACATCTTACAAACTTAACTTTGTCTCATCAAACTTTAACTGATGAGATAATTTTCTCAACAATCTCCCCCTATTTGATGATGACAAAACCATCAAACAGTTCTTAAGTTTGTTTAACAGAATTATGTTTTAAATCTTAAACTTATTAAGATTTTATATTTGAACTAATCAAATATTAATTTGAACATATCAATTTTAATTGAACCTATCAATTATAAGTGGAACAAACCAACTTTTAGTTTAACACACCAACAACACAAATTAATGAGTAAGAACTTATCAATCATTCATTTAAGCTGAACTTATCAGACTTATAAATATGAACACATCATAACACAATTGAACATATCAAACGAATATTTGTATTAATTGAACTAATCATAATACAAAATGATTTATCACATAGATCATGCACACTAAGTGCTTACAAAATTAGAACTAATCTAATATTTACAATAGAACTAATCTATTGAGGACGCAGCTCTTCAAATTCCTTTATCTCCTTGTTAATTTCTTCAAAGATCTCTTGCAGATTGGGAATGTGTTGAAGCTGATCCTTTTGGTGGTCGTATTTCTCTGTTTAGTCTATATCTGAACCTTGCATTTTGTTCAGTATTTCCAACAATTTGTCTCAGAGCAAATACTTGAGTTACCCCATATGTGTAAATTGATGCATCAGCCTGGAAGCATTTTTCACCATTTTTGTCCAAGTACATGAACCCTTTCCGAGGCTTTTCAACATTTGTATTCTCTTGAAACTCCATGCCTTCAAGAAGAATAAACTTCTTTGAAAGGCTTTGTTTTACTGGTGACTGATTCAGAGGAGGCTTTAACAAACATCACAGGTTGTAAAGAGGATTTTGGTTCACAACAGATGTGATTTTCAAATGGAATAACCTCTTCCTTCTTCACAACTCCCTTATTTTTGTCATCACTTACTTCATACACAACTCCTTCTTCATCACTTTCAAGTTTTGGATCAGCTGACTTCAATTCTGCTTCTAATGGTTCATTTGCATACCTATCAGCTACATCAGACATGGGAGTTATGTAATTGTGATTGTATGGAGGTGGGGTATGTTTGTATCCTAAACCTGTTTTCACCTTATCTCTTATTTGAGATTGTAATAAGGTTTCAAGTTTAAGATTTGTTGCTTTGAACATGCTCAAATCTATGTCTACACCTTCCAGCTTTTTAGTTAACTCTTCTACCTTACTTTCTTTCTCACTCAACTTTTTCTTAAGATTATCAATCTCTTCCTGAAGCTGCTCCTTTTCCCACTTATGATACTTTCTATCATAATCCATTTGCAGTTCATTAGCCTGATAATCTTTGATTTTCTTTTCAAAGCTTTCAATGACAGCACTAGTTTCATACCTTCTCTCTTCCATTTTACTTAGAGCAGCACATACCTTTTTGTTGTGCTCTCGAAACCTTTTAACATAGGCTCTACATTCACCTGGACAGAGTTTAGAAGATACATGTATGCCTTCTGATTCTGGTGAATCCAATTTGATGGAGGAATCAGTCAATGCCATCAATGCTTTGTTGTGAGTGACTTCCTCTGCTTGATCACTCCAATCAAATCCATGGCCTTCTTGTGAGACCAATGCTGATGAAGTTTGGTTTGATCTTTGTCCTTGATTCTGACCTTGTCCACCAGATCTACATTCCCTTGCAAAATGGCCAAGCTGTTGACATTTGAGGCATCTAACTTTTGATTTGTCAAACCCAGCCTTGCTATCAACCCTGAAGTTCATGTTCTGCCTTCCAGTTCTTTTGATGAATCTTTTGGCTCTGACAGTTAACATAGCCATCTGCCACTTCAGATCCATTTCCTCAAGATCATCTGGATGCACTTGCTCAAGATCTTCATTGGTGAGAGTTGAATGTGCATGACTAGCAAGAAATGCTTCAAGCACTGCATCAGGAGTGTTTACATCTAATCCAACTATAGAATTAGTACCTGCACAACCATCAACAGAATTAGTTAAAGAATGGTTTCAGTCCATACCTGAGGATGATAGGAGAGCAGCATTGTGGCTAGGGGTAACAGACTTTCTTTTTCCCTCTATCTCTCCCGCAAACACAATCAAACTGTTGTAAAGGTCATCTAACTCTATATCTTCCAGAGAATCCTTAGTTCTCCATTGTGCAGCATAAACTGTCCATTCTTCACCTAAGGACCTAAGGAACTTCCTATTGATCTCATCATGTTCTAGTCTAACCTTTGCACTCTCAAGTTGACTAACCAGCTTATAGAACCTGTCAAAGATTTGAGTTATACTCTCATTCTTCCCACTAGTAAAGTTCTCATAAGTCTGTTTCAGAAGATCCCTTTGGTTCCTTTTGGAACTTGCATTCCCTGCAAACCTCTTCTCTAATGCATTCCACAGTTCATGAGCATCATCAAACTTTTTGAACTGATGCTGGTATTCATTCGGAATAGCAATCTGAAGAATGCTAAGAGCTTTCATCTCAATCATCCTCTCTTTCTTTTCAGCATCAGTTCTTGGTGGTGATTTCTTCTTCGGTTTTCCTGTTTCATCTAAATCAACAGTAGTAATGGGGTCCTTTTCTATGATTTCCCAAATAGCATAGTCCATTAATTGGACATGCTACTTGATTCTTAGTTTCCACATCTCAAAATCAGTTGGTTTGAGCATGGGAACACGAATGTTTGACCCAGATCCAGTGTTGTCAGAAGATCTACCAGACTCCATTGCAGTATACTGATTGAAAAACACAATTAAACTTTAGAAAAACTTTAAATAAAGAACCACAGCAGATTGGTGCAAAAACCTTCAACTAGTGATCAATGGAACCTTAATGATAAGCCTCTAATACCACTTGTCAGGATCGGATATTGCTTAATATCAAATAACAAGAATTATCTTTTGAAATAAAATCAGAGTTGTTAAAAAGACAATCTATAGTTTTGATCACAATCAATTAAGAAGTTGCGGAATCACACTTAATTGATTATAAAGGTTTTGAACACAAGAACAATTCAATCAATAAACAAAAAGTAATACTACCACAAAGATGTTTATTGATAACCAATCGATGATTACAATATTCACCTAGACCTCCAATCTAACTTTTTATGTTAGACGAAGAACACAATTTGTTCTTAGGTTTCAAAAGACACTTAGAGGCTAAACACTTTCTGAAAGCAAATAACAATTACGTACGAATGCAAAACAATATTATTAAGATATCTATATTCTAATCGAGTATTTATAGACTCTTGATCCTCCTTGATAATTTGACAGTTTGGTAATCTTCTATCTTCTGAGATAATCTTGATAATCTTCGAACTTTGATAAAGATATACTTCAAATCCACGAAGATAACATTTTCCATAAATAGCTCAACCGAAACTGTTTGTTGAATGAAACAGGTCTGATCTTCTTCTAACAGTCTTCTCTTCAAGGTCTTCTAACAGTTGTAAAGCTTACAGCAACTGTTAGCTACAACTGTCTTCGTATTACAGCTAACAGTCCTTGACTGTTTTATCAGAATTCTTCTAATAGTTTTGAACTATTTTAACAAAATCCATTAACAGTTTTGATCTTTGCATGTATAACAGTTTCAATGACTTAGCCAATTTCCCAACATTGGTACTCAGCTTGAGTTTGAGCACTCAGCTCAGAATCAGAGACACTTAGTCATACATGTTGGAGACTGACTCAAACTTATTTTTAACTACACTGAGTAGTTTAAAACATGTTCGGAACTTACCAAACGTGTGAACCAATCACACATCTTGAGTTAAGCACATAGCTCAGACTCAATGACACATAGTCATTTACGTTTGAAACTGACTCAAACGTACATTTTAACGACACTGAGTAGTTAAAGAATGTTTGGAACTGACCAAACATGTGAACTCATCATTCAGCTTGACTTGTTATATCATTTATGAAAACTTATTTATAAACTGTGCACTCAGCTTAAGACACTTAGTCTTTGTCAAACTTAAAAAAACGTAAAATTCTAGACACTTAGCTAAGGGTTGAGCATACCCAATTCACTTAGCAGATACATAAACCTCTTTTCATCAAGCGGTTTAGTAAAGATATCTGATAATTGGTCATCAGTGAAAATAAATTTAATGTCAACTTTACCTTTTTCCACGATGTCCTTTATGAAGTGATGTCTAATTTCAATGTGCTTGGTTCTTGAATGGAAGACTGGATTGTAAGTGATGGCTATTGCACTTTGATTATCACAGAAGATAGGAGTTTTCTTGAAACTCATGCCAAAGTCTTGAAGCTGATGCTGCATCCAAAGGATTTGAGCACAACAGCTTCCTGTTGCAACATACTCAACTTCAGCAGTTGAAGTAGCCACTGAGTTCTGTTTCTTACTAGTCCAGCTTACTAGCTTCCCTCCAAGCAATTGACATCCTCCAGTGTTGATTTTCTATCCAACTTGCACCTAGCATAGTCAGCATCAGAAAAACCAACTAACTCAAATCCAGAGTCTTTTGAATACCAAAGACCTAGATTTGGTGTACCTTTAAGGTACCTAAAGATCATTTTCACAGCTTGAAGATGTGATTCCTTGGGATCTGCCTGATATCTTGCACAAAAACATGTAGCAAACATAATATCAGGTCTACTAGCTGTCAAATAGAGTAATGAACCTATCATTCCTCTATAGGTAGACTGACACACAGACTTACCATCTGAGTCTTTACTCAGCTTGACAGCTGGTGACATGGGTGTTCTCATGGTAGAACTTTAATCAAAACCATATTTCTTTATCAAATCAAGAACATACTTGCTTTGATTGATGAAAATTCCGTTAGGCTTTTGTTGTATTTGTAGGCCTAGGAAATATGTCATCGCACCCATCATGCTCATCTTGTACTTTTGTGACATTATCTTGGAGAACCAATCACACAGAGATTCATTTGAAGAACCAAAGATGATGTCATCCACATAGATTTGTACAAGAATCACCTGTCCTTTACTCTTTTTAATAAAGAGAGTCTTATCTATACTACCTCTGGTGAAATCCATGGATAGTAAATAAGTGGACAGTGTATCATACCAAGCTCTTGGAGCTTGTTTAAGACCATACAAAGCCTTGTCTAACTTATAGACATGGTGTGGAAACATTGAACTTACAAAGCTAGGAGGTTGTATCACATAGACTTCCTGCTGAAGTTTTCCATTTAGGAAAGCACTTTTCACATCCGTTTGATAGACTTTGAAGTCTTTGTATGCTGGATAAGCCAGGAACAGCCTAATGGCTTCAATTCTAGCAACAGGGACAAAGGTTTCATCATAATCAATTCCCTCTTCTTGCTTATACCCTTGTGCTACCAGCCTTGCTTTGTTCCTAACTATCACTCCATCCTTGTCCATTTTATTTCTATAGACCCACTTAGTGCCTATAATTGAATGCTCTATGGGGAGAGGGACGAGTTTCCAGACTTTGTTTCTCTCAAAATCATTTAATTCCTCTTGCATAGCTTCAATCCAATCCTCATCTTGTAAGGCTTCTTCAGTCTTCTTTGGTTCCATTTGAGATAGGAAACCAAAGTGAGCAGCATAGTTAGCTGTAGCCTTAGATCTGGTCATGACCTTTTCTTGGACATTTCCAATAATTTGATCTTAAGGATGATCTTTAAGGAATTTGAATGTTGTAGTTGGAGAATCTGGTTCTGAATCTGAGTGATGTTGAGAACTCTGAGGTGAACACACATCCTCATTCTCAACAGCAACATTGTTAACAAACTGATGATCACTAAGATTCTCAGTCTGAGTGACCTCAGCTCCAAAAAGATTGATAAACTCATCATCTCTCTCAGCTTGAGAGTTCCTTGGAGCTTGTGATAATTTCTTGGATGAACACACATCCTCATCACTATGATCTTCTATGACATACATAGGATTTGATAAGTTGGTTTCCATAGGCCTTTCAAGCTCACTCAGACTGACCAAGTCAGCTTGACTCTTTTCAGCTAGATCAAAACAGTCTTCATCAAAGGAGACATGAATTGACTCTTCGATGGCCTTTCTCCTTGTATTATATATTCTATAAGACTTGGAGATTGAGGAATAACCAACCAATATTCTAGGATCAGCTTTAGGTTCCAACTTATGGAGCTGATCTCTTTGCTTCAGCACATAGCATTTTGAACCAAAGATGTGGAAATAACCTATATTGGGCTTTCTAGACTTATACATCTCATATGATGTCTTTCCATGTCTTTTGATAATGATTGACCTATTCTGAGTATAACAGGCTGTACTAACAGCTTCATTCCAAAAATAGAGTTTCAATCCTGCCTCACATAGCATTGTTCTACCAGCCTCAATCAAGGTTCTATTTCTCCTTTCAGCAACTCCATTATATTGTGGAGTTCTGACATATGAGAAATTTTGTAATATTCCTTTTTGTTCACAAAAATTTTCAAGAGTTAAGTTTCTGAACTCAGTACCATGATCACTTCTAAGTTGCTTTACGGACATACCTTTTTGCAACTCTTCCCTTTTGATGAAACTAATTATCTCCAGGGCAGCCTCACTTTTGGCTTTAAGGAATATTACCCAGGTGAACCGTGATAACTCATCTACTATCACCAGTTTGTACTTCTTGCCACTTAGGCTTGGAGTACTTATGGGTCCAAACAGATCCATATGCAACATATGTAGTGGGTCTGTTATTGAAAAATTTTGCTTTGATTTAAAGGACCCTTTATGATGTTTCCCTTGTTCACAAGCTAAGCACAATTTGTCTTTGATAAATGTGATTTTTGGTAATCCAGAGATTAACTCTTTATTGGATAGCATATTTATATATTTGAAATTTAAATGAGATAAACGTTTATGCCATAACCAACTCAGCTTTGGAACAGATTGGGAATATAAGCAGGTTTCATTATAGGGATCAGCAGAATTTAGATCAAGTAGATACACATCTCTTTCTCTTTTAGCTATTAATACAGGCTTTTCCTTAGCATTATATATTGTTCCTACTTTCTTCCTAAAAGTAACAATGTTGTATTCATCACACAATTGGCTGATACTAATCAGATTGTGTTTGAGGCCTTTGACATATGCAACCCTCTGGAAAGTAACCTTGCTAGCTTGCATCTTCCCATAGCCTTTAGTTCTTCCATGGGAGTTGTCACCAAATGTTACTTTAGGACCTTCATCTTCTTGGAAATCACTAAGAAGTCCTTTCCACCCAGTCATGTGCCTTGAGCATCCACTATCCAAGTACCATTTACTTGAACCCTACACATGATATGAAAACTAATCACATTAGTTTTGTTTGGGAACCCATTTCTGGATGGGTTCTGATGAGGAGCACTTAGCATCTGCATCTGGTTGAACTAACTGTTCAACTTGAGTAGGAGCTGAGTCCTGTGTAGGCTGATCAGTTTGTTCTTGTTCAGGCCTTGAGATATATGCGTCACAATCCTTAGCCTCATGACCTCTACTTCTGCACTTGTAGCATCTCCTTCTTTCAATGATTACAAGAGGTAGAGAGTCTAATAATCCTTGTGAGAACTTACTCTTAGTCTTAGGATTATATGTGATGGATAACTTTTCAACTTTCTTTGCAAGTAGATTTACTTGATGCTCACAGACTTTGGACTTACCTTTGTAAGATCTTTGTTTGTTATCCTTGGAAGCTTGACCAACAAACTTCTTTTCCATGACCTTGGAGTTACCTTTGTCATGCTTACTGGACTCACCAGTTTCAACAGATTTGGACTTACCACTGTTGAACTTCTTGGACTTACCAAGCTCCACAACTTTGGACTTACCATTGTTGTGAGTTGACCTCTGACTTACAGTGGTCTTCCTATTCTTGTAACTTCTCTCCAAGCCAGATAAAGAATGTTGTCTTTTGAAAGGATTTGGATTAAGCCTTTCAATGACTGAAGTTCTTTGAATAGGCTGAGTGCCTAATCTTTCTTGCATAGACTTACCATGTTGTTTAGAAGTTGAGCACTCATTTCCATGATCTTTAGCTCTCACAAACATATTGTATTTCAAGCTTGGATCATATCTTTTCTTTGAAGCTGACTTCTGAGACTTAATCAGTTGTCTAACCTCATCAGAGTCTGTACTTGCTATCTCGTCATCAGCTACATAAGCTATTGTTTGATAGTCACCTCCAAGTACAGCCTTTACCTGGTTAGGTATTTGTTGGTTTATGCACTTTTCAGCAAGCTTTGATGACTTACACCAAGACTCAGTGATCTTTTGGAGTTGATCAGCTTTGTCTTTAGCTTCCTGAAGTTCTTCACTAAGAAGTTTGTTAATGTGTCTTTGACATTCAAGATCACATTGTGCTTTCTTACCAACATCAATGAGAGATTGATTTTCCTTAATCTCATCTTTAAGTTTAGCTATTTTAGCTTTGAGGTCATCTTGAGACTTAAGGCTGGTCTTGAAATCATTCAGTAGATAATCAAACGCAAGACCCTTTTCTTCATCTGAGTAAGAATAGAAATTACTGACCTTATAAATGGAAGCAGGATCCCAATCACTGAGCTTGCTTTTTTCCTCAGCTTTCTTCATGTCAGCTTCAAAGATTGATTCGGACATACCATAATCAACCTCATCAATTTCTATCTCTTCATCTTCTTGAGCCATCAGACATACATCATCATCTGAGGTAGTTGATTCTGTATCCCATGTTTCAGCAATTAGTCCTTTTGCACTGGGTTTATCTTCAGGCTTTCCTTTCTTGAGCTGAGTGTATTTCTTCTTGTATTTATCAGCTCTGTAAGCATTCTTATCAACAACTGATGTTGATTCCACCTTCTTTGATCTGCACTCAGCAGCAATGTGTCCCTTCTTCTGACAGTTGAAGCACACAACATTCTTGAGATCAAAAGGACTCTTCCCTTTGCCCCTGACAGATCTTCCTCTTCCCCTTTGAGCTCTTCTCAAACGTCTGGCTAACATTGCCATTTGCTCAGTGATATTCTGAACATCATCAGCATCACTTAAGTATGAGTCTGAGTGGTCAGCTTGAGATTCTGACTCAGTTTCAGATTCAACAACTAGTGCCTTGGGAATTTTCTTCTTTTTCTTTTGTGCAACTAATGCAACATCTGCTTTATCCAAGGACTCATTAAGTTGTTGTTGAGAAGATCTCTTGTGTTCAGTGATCTGTTCATGATTTAGCAAGAACCCATATATAGACTGTAGGTTGTACACGTACAGTGTTTCTCCAGCCCTCAGTGCTGTGGTTACTTCATTGAACCTTTCTGGTAACACATCTAGAAACTTCAGCACAAGTTCAGCTTCATCTTTCTTTACACTCACACTTAGTAGGTCATTTATCAAGCAGTGAAACCTTGTAAACAAATCTGACAAAGTTTCATTCCAGATCTATTCAAATGATTTTTCTTATGCTGCTTGACCAGATCAGTGCCCTCATATGTGACACTTAGCGTATCCCAGATCTCTTTTGCAGTTTGACACCCAGTCACAGTGCACAACATTTCATTTGACAGAGCATTTGCTAGAACACTTTTAGCCTTATCATCAAGATTGAAGAGTTTCCAATCTTCATCAGTCCAAGATGCAACAGGCTTTCTTGTTTCCTTTTCAGATCTGCCAGGAGACGTATCACTGACAGTAGCAGGAATCTTGGGGATTATAGGTCCTTTAGTGACAACATCCGTCATACGGTTGTCAATGGACTTGAGGAACAGCATGGCTCTGAACTTCCACATAGGATAGTCAGACCCATCAAATATGGGACAACCTTTGGCAGACATTTGTGGAAAGTTTGAAGAATTGTTGCTAGTAGACATTGTAAACTTTCTCAGAATCTTGAACTTTCAACTTATGAAATCGTTCATCCTGCTCTGATACCAGTTGTTGGTCCTTTGTATGAGAATAACAACAAGCAACAGGTGTGTAGAAGGGGGGTTGAATACACTTTCTGCGGAAATTGAACAAATCAAATAAAAGTATCACACACAGTAATTCAAACCAAAATTAATTAAATGCTTTTATAAAGAAGATGATTACAATGCTTTGTATAAGAAGATGATTACAGTAACTATCAAGTAAGCAACTCTTGATATATAACCACCTAATATAAATCTCTCAATCCCTCAAACTTAGCTATCTATAATCACCTTATGATAATAGATACTGACGACTCTCAAAACAGGATTTACACAGATTCAATCAAATGATGATTACTTACCAATCTTCACAACAAATGTGAATATTCGAACACACGAATACTTTGGCAATCCGTGAGTTTCTTGATCACGTTGAACAGACAAACAGTAATCAAGATTCGTAACACATACGGTGAGATGAGGTTTGGCTCTGCAATACTTAGACGTTTCTAAGTCGTAGAAGTCGTCATCCCTCTAAACTTATCAGGAGATAAGTATTTATAAATGTGTGCCTACGGTTCCTAACAAACTGGACTCATCCTAATTTGCTAACTAACTATCGGATAACTCGGAATCTTAAATCTTGAATCTTCTTATCTTGAGTCTTTAATGTTCAATCTTAATTCTGGAGTCTTCTTATCCTTCCCGTAGATATAGAGAGTTAAAACAAAATTTAAAATACATTTAAATTCTTTTAAGCTGACTTCTTTAGTCAGGCTGAGTTACTCAGCTTGAAACTCATCAAGTTGAGTTCTTCGAGAACAAACCCGAATTCAAACATGGACTAACATGTATAATTATTAACTCATCCTTAGAAGTCTAAAGCATTTACTAAAACATATTTAGTAACTCTATTGAGCTGACTCAGTCTTCACGCTGAGTCGCTCAGCTTGAAACTCATCAAGCTGAAACTCAATATGTATATCTTAGTTTACGCACATAGCTTATCAAACATATTGATAATCTTACTAAGATATAGTCTAAGCTGATCGAACATATGCTCAGGTTATACTCAGTCTGAATCACTATAAGCGTTCAGTCTGACTAAGCTTCATAATTCTGTTTATGTTATATGCAGAACACATCTTACAAACTTAACTTTGTCTCATCAAATCTTAACTGATGAGATCATTTTCCCAACAGATATTGAAGAAACCTTCTTCACTATGAGATGAATAAACATGAAACTAAATCCCAAAAAATGATCATTCGGTTTTACTGAAGGCAGCTTCTTAAAGCATATAATTGTTCCTGAAGGAGTTAGGGCTAATCCTTCTAAGGTCCAAGCAATAATTGATATGAAGTCCCCCTATACACTCAAGGAAGTTCAGAGTCTTAAAGGATGGCTCGCTACCCTGGGAATATTCATGTCCAAGGTTACCAAGGGTATTTACCATTCTTCAAGACTTTAAAAAGATGCATTAATCATAAATATTTCAAATGGTCCGAAGAAGCTAAGCAAGTTTTCCAAGAAATCAAGAAGGTATTAATGGAGCTACCTACCCTTACGGCACCTACTCCCAGAAGCTGTGAGTGTAGTGCTCCTAGCAGAACGAAAGAAAGGACCAATGCCAATACACTTTGCAAGTACAGTTCCCCAGGGGCGGAAGTTAACTACCCAGCTATTGAAAAGATAGTTATGGCCTTGATCCATTAAGTAAGACGATTGAAAAGGTATTTTCAAGCTCACCAGGTGGTAGTGCTGACTGACCAGCCAATACGACAGGTCCTTTCTAAAAACAGAAAACTCGGGAAGGCAGGCCAAATGGGCTATAGAATTGGGTGAACATGATATAAGTTTCAAACCCCGACAATCGGTGAAGGGACAAGTACTAGTAGATTATTTGGCAGAATCCACGATAACATAGTCAAAATCTCTCATCCTGACAGTTCCCATCCATAATGACAACCGATGTTGGAAGTTTTATACATATGGTACTAGCAGTGCAGAAGGTTCTGGTGTTGGGTTAATACTAATCGATACGGAAGGGTATGAGTATACCTACTCTTTAAGGTTAAACTTCCAGACTTCAAATAATGAAGCCGAGTATGAGGATGTCATAGCCGGATTAAAATTGGCTTTAAACATGAAAGTAGACAAGATAGAAGTCTTTATGGACTCACAGCTAGTGGTGAATCAGGTGACAGGAAGTTGTGAAGAAAAATAAATCAATATGTAGAACTATCTGGATCATGTAAACAAGCTCAAAACCAACTTCAATGAAATTAAGATCGAACATATACGGAGGGGTCAAAACAAGAAATCAGATGTACTGAGCAAGCTAGCTTCCTTGCAATTTCCTCACCTCACCAAGGAAGGTCTGGTATAAGTACTGAAGGATCGAACCATCAATCAGGAAGATACCGAAGTATACTCCACAGTCGAGGAAGAAGGAGAGAATTAGATGACCCCTATAAGGCAATACTTGCAGACGGGAATAGTTCCAGAAGACCCAGTAGAAGCCAGGTCGATCAAGGTTAAAGCACCAAACTTCATGATTAAACATGGTGTCCTATAAAAGAGATCATACTTACAACCTTGTCTTAGATGTGTGGGACCGGTTCAAGCTATATATGTCATTCAAGAAGTACACACGAGATCTTGTGGGATCTAAGAAATGTGAAGAATGCTAGATACGCTCTCCCCGTCCCGCCTACCAAAACAATTTATGATCTCAGTAGCATCATCATGGTATTGTGGTTTCATGAGCACAGCGGAAGCGCAAGGTACAACAAAATTTGCATAATGTACAAGTAAACAAAGCGTAAAACCCCAAAATGTACCAAACTCTATAACTATGAAATGCCACATGTAAGAAGAAGAGGAGGAAAGTTATACCCTTCTCCTAGCCTCCAAAAAGTGTTGGTTGTGAGAATGATCTTAGAAGCTTAAACCAAAGCTTCCTCTATCAAAGTCCACCCCGGGTTTTCGTCAAGCATCAAGTGCTAGCAAGCCTTCAAGTGATCCACCAATTATATGTGATCATTTCTGGAACAAACAACCTTGTAGACCAGAGTTCTTCTTGCAAGAATACTCTACTCACCACCAAGAACACTCTAAGTACTCTCTCTTGTCTCTAAATGTTCACCAAGTTTCTATATTGCATTATAGCATCAATGGATACATGCAAGTACTTATAATAATCTCAAGCATGCTCCCTTAGAGTCCCTAAGGCCGGCCATGAGGCCATACATAGACTACTCATACATAGGTGGTAATTGGAGGTGAAATAAAGAATTACAAAGTGATGTCTGACAGACGTTCGCGCCGCTAACTACTACGAAGTTCGCGACATGAACTTGTTAAGAATTCGAGCAACGATCTGCTCCTATACATCAACTTTTGCAATTTGACTGTTTTAGTCCCTCCATTTTGGTTGCTGTTGAGATTGATCCCCGGTGTGTGACCCAATAGGCCCATGCATTATCGGCAGTAATCTAAATGATGTACACGCATCAGTAGGCATATTCTAACAAACTCCCACTTGCATATAATACACGTTACCCATAAACCACAGACAAAGAGCGGCCTCTGTAAAACTGTATTTTCTCAAACTACTTTGAAACCTATGCGGAAGCTTAATCACATATTTACATCAACATAATTACTTAAATACAACCATTAATTTGATTAACTATACAAAATACATCCACAGTGTTAACTCAAATCAGTCTCTTAACAAATATTGACATCAGAGTGTTGGTTTATCTATATTCCCAGCTTTCACCTTCAGAAATGTACCAAAACGAATCTGCAAAATATGATGGTGGGGAATTAGCACAAAGCTAAGTGAGGGAACATATATCTAAACATATACAAGACAAACATGCCCAAAGACATAGCTCATCACCACAGGAGAACCGGCGGTGTTGCAACCACCTACAACCAAGTTCAGCCAAAAACAAGGTTTACTGATAGCCCTGCTAACCTGGACAACAATACATGTACCCTTGAGTGCAAAAAATGCCCCTCAAGATCAGATACCGTTAATCCCTAAGTACAGGCCCAACCAAAAGCCACTAAGTTGGTCTCCAAGCAAACAACATGTATTCATATCAAATCAAGACATACAGTCCAAAGAGCATAGTTACAATCAGGATATCATATCCTGTATATCCAATTATCTAAATCCACTCACCGAAGACTTTAAAGCTCAGTTAAGTCAGCAGCCTATCTCACTGAGTCTTGTCACCTCCTAAGAATACAACTACAAGTTATTACTTGCTTAATAATGTTGGGGTTCGTGGTTGAACACAACGGAAGAATGCAATCACAAAATTGAATTTTAAAGGAAAAACAAGAACCACAATGTGAACCCCATAAGTGTACCATGCTCTACAACTACATTTTGCAACTAGAAACAGAAGAGAGTTAAGAACTATACCCCTGATGTCTCTGGTTGGTTGATTGCACGTAACTCTAAGCATGAACTTCTTGATCAACTACCCAAGTCCACCACGAGATGTTGTTTGATCTTGGTGTACTAGCACCCCAAAGTATCCTTCCCTTGTGAAGATACTCTTCTGGAACAATCAACCAAACCTCCAGGGAACTCTCTCTCACAAGGCTTTTAATATAAACTTAGACAAACACTTGAAGTTTCTAAGTGTATATTAACTCAAATGAGAGAGAGTTGCATGTTTTTATAAAATCCATGGTGCCTCCTAAAGTCCCTAACATCGGGCAAGAGTTAATCATGAGATGCACATGCATTGGTGGAGAGAGGAGGTGAAAAGAATAAAGTTGCTTCTGTCAGGCGGGGTTAGCGCCGCTAACCGCCCACGTGTAGGGCCGCTAACTACTTAAAGTTAGTGCCGCTATCGGGGCTTCGATCGCGACGATCTAGTTAGCGCCGCTAACCTAGTCCAAAAAGCCAACAATCATTCTTTATTCTTTCTCATCCTCATCTTTGGGTTGTTGTTAAGATCAGCCCCCGGCGTATGACCCGATAGGCACATACGTCATCGGTAGTGATCATTTGGCGTACGTGCGTCAGTGTGCATACTCTAACAAACTCCCACTTGCACATGACTCACCGTACCCAATGCATCACAAACAAAGAGCGGCCTCTAGTAAGACATCTCTGCCCCCAAGTCAGTATAGGTTTTGTCTTCAGCACAAAAACCAAACTACAGCGCGTGTGAAATGGCCCTATTGATAAGGGATCAAACATCCTTTTGTTCGTGATATCCATGTGAACACGAGACATAGTGCTATGTCATTCTCTGTTCATTCACGATTATGTTTCTCGATCCAGATTTGTGGTGACCAAAATATACAAGTTGCAATCGATCATAAATTATTGCAAGCTATGAGCATGGCCATGCATTTTGGTGTCAGCGACCAATCATCGAGGGGCCCAAGGATATCTCTCTAAACAGAGGAACAAATTCCTTTAAATACACTGCCCACCAAAGTGATCATACTCTGCCCAATTACTCCCTTTATAACAGCCAGTTACGGACTGTGTTTGAAAGCAACTAGAACGTAGTAACCCAAAGTGATGCAGACACATGCATCTCCAGTATGAGGATGAACTGATATTATCATCCTGATTTACTCATGACATTTACCATAAAATGAAATTAGGTGTGGGTCCAGTCACTTGAAACAGTTTCAAGTACAGCTGAAGAATTGCGTCCCCGTGTCCCAATCCCTATTGGACAATTGACCAATTACTTCCCTCGGTCTTAGTTCATACTTCCTTCCTAAGAAGAATGACTGACTGCGGACATTTAGAATGCATACGTTTTCAGGGAAGAATAAAACATGCTAAGTTGGAAAATAGTAATGATTTAAAGAAATACCAGCAACTTGCGTATTACTAAATCTTATTTAATAATCGATAAATACAAACTGCTAAATGTTCCCAAAACGGTAAATATATCAAATACACTAACCAAAATACAAATACATGATCAAACCAAATCACTAGCGAATCTAATTCCAATAGCATGTGTAAGAGCATCGTGCTTTGCTTGCGATAATGGTTTGGTGAACGGATCTGCCACATTGCTATCTGTTGGGAAATTCGCTAAGTTATTGAAACTGTTGAACATGCAAAGGTAAAAAAACTGTTAGAGTGTTTTGGTGATAACAGTTGTAACTAACAATTGCTGCAAGGTTTACAACTGTTAGTTCAAAAGTTCAGAACTGTTAGTTGGCAAAGTCAAAACTGTTAGAAGACCTTGAAGCTGAAGACTGTTAGAAGACTAAAGAACTGTTGTGTTCATTAAACAGTTTCTGTTGAGCTATATTTGGAAAATCCTATCTTAGAAGATATCTCGAAATACTTTGAAGATTATCAAGATTATCTCAGAAGATAGAAGATTACCTAACTGTCAACAATTCAAGGAGGATCAAGAGTCTATATATACTTCATTAGATGATCAATTGACGACGACGACTTGATCTCATTATTAAAAGCATTTGTTCTTATTGTTATTTTTTTCCTGAAAGTGTTTTAGCCTCTAAGTTTCTTGTTGAAACCTAAGAACAGTCTGTGTTCTTCGTCTAACAGAATAAGTTAGATTGGGGGTGAAGTTTGCTTTTGTAATCATTCTGGTTGGTTAATAAAACTACTGTTTGATTGAATTAATCTTTGTTTAAAACCTTCTTTAATCAATTAAGTGTGATTCCGCAACTTCTTAGTTGATTGTGATCATAGTTAAAGATTAACTTTTATATTACTCTGATTTATTATTTAAAAGTTAGTTCTTGTTATTTGATATAATATATATCCGATCCTGACAAGTGGTATCAGAGCCTTATCATTAAGGTTCCTTTGATCACCAGTTGAAGGTCTTTGCTTTACCTTGCTTTATTTTTCAAATTGTTTTTCTTTTAAATCAATTTGTTTCAATGGATTTGGGAGGTTCTTCTGATAACAGTGGGTCAGGGTCTAACATTCGTGTTCCCATGCTCAAACCATCTGATTTTGAGATGTGGAAACTAAGAATTAAACAGCATGTCCAACTAATGGACTATGATGTTTGGCAAATCATTGAAACTGTTCCTACTAATACCATTGAACTGGATGAGAATGGAAAACCAAAGAAGAAACCACCACCAAAGACAGATGCTGAAAAGAAAAGTAGAATGATTGAGATGAAAGCCCTCAGCATCCTTCAGATTGCAATTCCCAATGAGTATCAACATCAATTCAAGAAATTTGATGATGCTCATGAACTTTGGAATGCTCTGGAAAAGAGGTTTGCTGGGAATGCTAGTTCTAAGAGAAACCAAAGAGATCTTCTTAAACAAGCCTATGAGAACTTCACTAGTGGGAAAAATGAGAGTATCACCCAAATCTTTGATAGGTTTTACAAACTGGTGAGTCAACTGGAGAGTGCTAAGGTTAGGCTTGATCAAGATGAGATAAATAGAAAATTTCTTAGGTCTCTAGGTGATGAATGGACTGTGTTTGCTGCACAATGGAGAACCAAGGATTCTCTTGAAGACATAGAGTTAGATGACCTCTATAATAGTTTGATAGTGTTTGAGGGAGAGATAGAGGGAAAAAGAAAAACTGCTATCCCTAGTCATAATGCTGCTCTCCTATCTTCCTCAGGTATGGAATCAAACCATTCATTAACTAACTCTCTTGATAGTGGTGCAGGTACTAGTTCTGGTGTTGGACTAGATATGAATACTCCAGATGCAGTTCTTGAAGCTTTTCTTGCCAGCCATGCTCATTCAACCCTCACCAATGAGGATCTTGAACAAGTGCACCCTGATGATCTTGAGGAAATGGATCTCAAATGGCAGATGGCCATGCTTACCGTTAGAGCCAAGCGATTCATTAAAAGAACTGGAAGGCAAAACATGAACTTCAGAGCTGATGGCAAGGCTGGATTTGACAAATCAAAGGTTAGATGCTTCAAATGTCAACAACTTGGCCACTTTGCAAGAGAATGCAAATCTGGTGGACAAGTTCAGAATCAAGGTCAGAGGCAAACTCAGAACCATACCTCCTCAGCATTGGTCTCACAAGAAGGCCATGGATTTGATTGGAGTGATCAAGCAGAGGAGGCTACCAGCAACAAAGCTTTGATGGCATTGACTGACTCCTCCATCAAGATGGATTCTCCAGAATCTGAGGACATACAGGTATCTTCTAAACTATGTCCTGGTGAATGTAGAGCTATTGTTAAGAGATTTAGAGAGCACAATAAGAAAGTATGTGCTGCTCTAAGTAAAATGGAGGAGAGAAGGTATGAGTATACTGCTGTGATAGAAGATTTTGAAAAGAAAATTAAAGACTATCAGGCTAATGAACTGCAAATGGACTATGATAGAAAATATCATAAGTGGGAGAAAGAGCAGTTTCAAGATGAGATTGATAGTCTGAAAAAGAAGTTGGTGGAAAAAGAAAGCAAGGTGGATGAACTCACAAAGAAATTGGAGGGTGTGGACATTGATCTTGGAATGTTCAGGGCTGCAAACCTTAAGCTTGAGACTCTGCTACAATCTCAAGTGAGAGACAAGGTGAAAACTGGCCTAGGATACAAACAAACCCCACCTCCATACAACCAAAACTACATAACTCCAATGTCTGAGGTAGCTGACAGATATGTTAATGAACCTTTGGAAGATGAACTTAAGTCAGCTGATCCAAAGTTTGAGAGTTATGAAGATGAAGTTGTGTCAGTAGTAAGTGTTGAAGATAATGAGGAAGTTGTGAAGAAGGATGAAGGTATTCCATATGAAAATCACATCTTGTGTGAGCCCATTCCCACAAAATCATCTTTACAACCTGTGGTGTTTGTAAAAGCATCCACTGAACCCCTCACCAATGAGCCAAAATCCTCAAAAACTGTTAACTCTATTAGCAGTTCCACAACTGTTACAAATAGTCCTCATCTTTACACTAACAGTTCCAACAAGAACCCAAACAGTTCTAAGCTAAAAAGCCCAACTGTTAGTACCAAAGCCAAAGGAAAGGAGAAAGTTGGTGAAGTTGTGTATACTAGGAAGAAGAAGGAAGTTGCAAAACCTCAGGCTAAACCCAAATCTAAGAAAAGGCATACTGAAGTGCCTGCATGCACATGTCAAAAACATGGTGTCCAAAAGTTTCCTCAATCTGCAGCTGTTAGAGGAAATCAAAGAAATAGGAACCAATTCTGGTCACAAAGAACTGGTTTACCTATTGTAAAAACCAAAAAGTGCTACATTTGTGGAAGATCTAATCATTTAGTTCAAGACTGTTACTATAACCCACAGATCAATGGCACTCAAAACAAAAGTCCCAAAAGACAGAATAACAGTTCTAAAACTGTTAAGCCAAAACTGGCAAACAGTTCTAAAACTGTTACATCCAAACCAACTAACAGTTCCAAAACTGTTTTAGCAAAACCAAAAACTGCTGGTTTGGCTTGGATGAAAATTCAAAAACAAACTGATTCTGGAGAAGGTAAAACTGTTCTTCAAACTGAAAATCAAAAGGAATCACAAGTTGATTCATCTGTTTTACCAACTCCACCAGCTGTTTGTTCAAAGGTATCCACTGTTAATCACAACAGTTGGAAACCACATGTTCTTACAAAGTATTCATCACACAAATTAGAGAAATCTAAGTTGGATGAAATCAAAAAGAACCAAACTCTGTTTAAGTATTATGACTTGAACGGTGTACCCAAGACCTGCATGGCCTGGGTACTTCCTGCTACTAACTGATTTTATTTGTGCAGAGCATTCATAGGGCCAATCATGGATCTATCTGGCATGTGGATAGTGGATGCTCAAGGCACATGACTGGAAATCCACAATGTTTGAAGGATTTCAAAAGAATCAATGGAGGATTTGTAGCATTTGGAGGAAATCCAAAGGGAGGAAAAATCACAGGTAAAGGAGCTGTTGAGGCAGGTACACTTACATTTAATGATGTTTTCTTTGTTGAACAGCTTAAGTACAATCTGTTAAGTGTATCTCAAATCTGTGACAATGGAAACAAAGTTTTGTTTACAGATTCAGAATGCATTATTCTTTCAAAAGATTTTAAATTAAATGAGAAGGATGTTCTTTTAAGAACACCTAGAAAAGATAATGTATATTGTCTTGATCCACAAAAGATTGCTAAACAGAATGTGTTAAGCTGTTTACTCTCCAAAGCATCTCATGATGAGTCTGCCATTTGGCATAGAAGGATGTGTCACATGAATTTTAAAACCATGAACTTGTTAGCTAAAAACAGTTTGGTAAGAGGTTTGCCCCAAAAAGAGTTCTCATGTGATGATCATTGTGTGGCATGTCTTAAAGGCAAGCAACACAAAACTTCTTATAAGACCAAAGAAGTTTCTTTTATTACTGCACCTTTACAATTGTTACATATGGACCTTTTTGGTCCTACATCTGTGATGAGTATAGGGAAGAAAGCATATTGTTTAGTCATAGTTGATGACTTCACCAGGTTCACATGGGTTCAATTTCTTAGAACAAAGGATGAAACAGCTGAGCTAGTTAAGTCCCTTATTCTTAAAATTGAAAATCAATCTGATTTGAAGGTGAAAGTCATTAGATCTGACAATGGTTCTGAATTTAAGAACTATGAGCTAAACAGTTTTTGTGAAAGTAAAGGTATTGAAAGACAGTTTAGTGCTCCTAGGACTCCCCAACAGAATGGAGTTGCTGAGAGAAGGAATAGGACTTTGATAGAGGCTGCTAGGTCAATGTTAGCCGATTCTAGACTTCCAATGACATTCTGGGCAGAAGCAGTGAACACTGCCTGCTATGTTCAGAATAGAGTACAAGTAGTCAAGTCCAAAGGGAAAACTCCTTATGAGTTGTTTCTCAAGAGAAAACCTTTAATCAACTTCTTCAAACCGTTTGGTTGTCCGTGCACTATCCTTAATACCAAGTCACAGTTAGGCAAGTTTGAGAGTAAGGCTGAAGAAGGTTTCTTTGTAGGATACTCCACTCAAAGTAAAGCTTATAGAGTTTTTAACAATGTCACTAGAATCATAGAAGAGAGTATGAATATCTCTTTCAATGAAAATAGGATCAATATTGCAGGTAATGGACCTGATTGGTTATTTGATATTGATGCATTGTCTAAATCTCTTTCTTTTGAGTATTCTACTGAAACAGCTACAGGTACCCCAACAACTGTTGGTGAAAGTCATCAAACATCTTCCTCCAGCCCAAACAGTTTTGATACAGTTAGCTCAAAACCAACAACTGTTGGTTCAAACAAAGTTACTGAAGACTTTGTTGTGATTCCTATGCTTCAACAAGAGTTCTCCAACGCTGTTGATCCATTGATGGATGCTGAATCTTTAAAGGACATGGAATCCCATGATCCTCAACATCACACTGACTCTGCTGATCAAGTGTGTGATAACGCTGAAAATTCAAGTGAATGTGAGTTTGATCTGTCTAATCTAGGGGATGAACTGACTGAAGAAAACATTCCTACATCAAGAGTTCACAAGATTCATCCAATATCACAAATAATTGGAAATCCAACCACTCCTATCAGAACAAGAAATATGCTGCAAAATGAAAATAGTGGTATGGATCTTGCCCAATTTGACGTGAATGCTTGCTTTTTGTCTCAAATAGAACCAAAGAAAGCAATTGAGGCATTGAAAGATCCTTCATGGGTAGAGGCAATGCAAGAGGAGCTCTTACAATTTCAAATTCAGCAAGTTTGGAAGTTGGTTGAGCTTCCAAGAGGTAAAAGAGTAATTGGCACCAAGTGGGTGTTCAGAAACAAGAAAGATGAAAGAGGAATTGTTATCAAGAACAAAGCAAGACTGGTTGCACAAGGCTACACACAAGAGGAAGGAATAGACTATGATGATGTTTTTGCACCTGTTGCAAGGATTGAAGCCATTAGGATATTTCTTGCTTTTGCAAGCTTCAAAGGATTTAAGGTGTATCAAATGGATGTCAAGTCTGCTTTTCTATATGGCACTATTGATGAGGAGGTATATGTGTGTCAACCCCCTGGCTTTGAAGACTCAAAGTACCCTGACAAGGTATATAGGTTAGATAAAGCCCTATATGGTCTACATCAAGCTCCTCGAGCTTGGTATGAGACATTGTCATCCTATCTCCTTGAGAATGGTTTTAAGAGAGGCACAATTGACAAAACATTGTTTACAAAGATTGTTAAAACAGAGATTTTGCTTGTTCAAATCTATGTTGATGATATAATCTTTGGATCCACAAATGACAGCTTGTGCAAAGAATTTGAAGTCATTATGCACAAAAGATTTCAGATGAGTTCAATGGGTGAACTCACATTTTTCTTGGGATTACAAGTCAAACAGAAGCCCACTGGTATTTTTCTAAGCCAATCTAAGTATGTCAAGGACATATTGGACAAGTTTGGCTATCAAGATGTGAAGCTGGCAAGTACTCCAATGGAAACACACAAACAGTTGGGAGCAGATTCTGAGGGGGAGGATGTTGATATACACCTCTATCGATCAATGATTGGTTCATTAATGTACTTAACTGCTTCTAGACCTGATATAATGTTTGCTGTTTGTGTTTGTGCCAGGTTCCAATGCAGTCCGAAGATGTCACACCTGTTTGCTGTAAAGAGAATCTTTAGATATCTCAAAGGCCAACCAAAATTGGGACTTTGGTATCCTAAAGATTCACCTTTTGATTTGGTGGCATATTCTGATAGTGACTATGGTGGAGCCAATGTGGACAGAAAATCAACCTCTGGAGGATGTCAATTCTTTGGATCAAGGCTGGTCTCATGGCAATGCAAGAAACAAACAACAGTTTCAACTTCAACAGCTGAGGCTGAATACATTGCTGCATCAAGCTGCTGTTCACAAGTATTATGGATCCAAAATCAGCTTCTGGATTATGGTTTGTCTTTCTTAAATACTCCTATTTATGTTGATAACACCAGTGCTATTAGCATAGTTAATAATCCAGTGAAGCATTCTAAAACCAAGCACATTGAAATCAGATTTCACTTCATAAGAGACTGCAATGAAAAGAGATTAATCCAAGTTATGAAAATTCATACTGATGATCAATTAGCTGATTTGTTCACTAAAGCTTTTGATGTGAGCAGATTCAACTTTTTGATTTCCAACATTGGAATGATTAACTTGGACTAACAGTTGTTCATTATTCCATGTTTTTCACACTAACAGTTTGCAACTGTTAGTTACGTTTTCTAACAACTGTTATCCTTTAAGTATTCAGAGAGGGAAATGCAATTTCACACATCAGTTTTGGACATATCTGCTGACCTGTCTCACAAACAGTTCTTCACACTCGTGACTGTCCTTGTTATGAGGTAAAGGTAAATTCACTTTCTTGAATCAACAGTTCCAAACTGATAAAGGTGAGTCCTTTTGCTTGTTCTATAGTGCATTTGATATGACCAGTCACTGCATGCTATTAATGGAAATTACTGGATATTAATGGTCATTAATGGCTATTAACGGACATTAATGCCTCCTAGTTTCTCTATAAATAGTCTTGCACCCATCCTTCACAAATCACACCTACATTTGCACACTCTTCTCTCTGCAAATGGATACTAACTTTTTCTAATAACCCTCAAAGATATTAATGTTAGACAAAGTTATGTAACCATCCCTGCCCCATTTGTAAGAATGCATGAGCTTTGGCATCACTCATCATGTTTTCTTGGGATGCATGATGATCGGGATAGGTTTCCCTTGACACAACATCCAGATCCACGTAGGCCAAATAAACAAATTGATCATATTCGTATAAGAGGTGATTTTGAAAATTTCACTCTCTTTCATGAATTGCCTACACCATGTTGTCTAAGATTCGTCTTGAACCTAGCAGGCACTACAAACTCCGTAGTGTGGTTCAATGTTCGAAGATATAATACTCGTAACCACCAGAGGGCCTCAGATGATGAGGCAGTGGAAGTCACTGTCTTAGATGACTAGTTCCACTGCACACCCACGAGGCAAATTATGACAATCGTCTCTGGTGATGCATAAGATGAGAAGGTCTACTGCACACCCATTGGTAGGTAGTATGTTTTGACAATTGTCTAAGGCTTATCAACAGTTGACGGAGAAAGTTGTCTACACTTACGGTGTAGATCATTGTTCTCCCACACCTACGAGACGGCCTTGCACAATTAGATAAGCAGTACCAACAATGGCTCGTGTATTACATGACCATTCTTTAAAGACAGGCTTCTCAGTAAGACGATGGTGGCACTGTAGAGGCTATTCTGAACTCGATTCTTAAATAACGAAGACAGTCTTGAGCAAGAATGTGAATGTGATGATGATTGTCTTCCCTTAAAGTTCAGATTTGATGATACAAACTGTTATCAATCATTTGTCATATGTAGATCTAGGAGTTAAGACAGTTCTTATAAGCTGTGTTTAGATCTATAGTACAAGACAGTTTTGTTTTGTTTTTCGTTTCAACTTATTGTAGCTCAATTGTGATTATCTTGAATAAAATATATCTTCTGTTGATGACTGTGTTCTCTAATGTTTTATTTTTATTGCTTCAGCATTTGATATATGTGAGCCGAAAGTTTGTTTGCCAGTTGCACATGTCTGTTTCAATCAATACTAACAGTTTTTCAACTGTTAGCATATGGCTTCGGCAACTGTTAGACAAAGTCCATGTGCAACTGAGGGGGAGAAATTCGTCAACTAAGGGCGAGAAATAAAGAACAGTTGTAAATCCTAAACAACTGTCAATTCATATAAATGATCAAACAAAAGGGAGTGAACTTTTGAATAACAGTTGTTACATCTTATGAAAACAGTTTCTCAACTGTTAGTTCATTTTTGTCCGTCAACTGTTAAGCTTTTAAAGGGTGCTTTGGTCTTTGCAGGAGTTTGAAAGCCTTTGGATTACGTTCAAAAATCGAAACATATATAAACCATTCTCTCCTCAGAGGTTTCTTTACGCATACTGAACTTCGTTTGAACGCTAAAACCCTAGAATTCTGCTATCAAATCACCATGGCTCCCCTTCCATTCGTCAAGGAACATAACATGCTTGCTTTTCTTTCAAAACCTGATGATCTTCACATGTTTCACGATATGATTGATTATCTCTCATTGTCCGATCTCAACACTGCACTCACCATCAATCCTACTATATACACTTCTTACATTGATCAGTTTTGGAAACATGCTCAACTTCGAACAACTGATGACGTGCAATGGATTGATTCTACCATTGATGAGTTGACCGTCTCAATCTCTGAGGACACCATTCGCCAAATTCTACAACTCAATGATAGTGAGGGTGAGTATTCTGATTCAGTTTCACTAGATTTTTTGCATGCCGAGCTTGTTAAGCTTGGGTATGAGGGTCCTTCAGGGAAGGGTACATTCTATAAGGGACAATTTTGTGCTCACTGGAAGTATTTAATCCATACTCTCCAGCAGTGCATTAGTCCTAAAAGAACAGGATGGAACGAGTTTGGAAGCAACATTGCTTTGGCCTTAATCTGTTTGGCCAACAATCGTTGCTTCAATTTCTCAAAATTAATTTTCAATGGCATGGTAAAACATCTAGGGACCAAGTATGGTCTCTTTTTGATGTATCCTCGATTTGTGCAAGTATTGTTAAACTTTTTGTTGCCAAATCTGAAAACACACAAGAGGGTCATTATTCCCTCTGCTCATGTGGCTTCCACTTTGAGCAAACTGTTGATTAATGGCAAGAGTTTCTCTGGTGCCATAACTCCTCCACTCTCTGAAATGGTGGAGTTTCTGTCAAGAAACAGGACTGTCAGTGTTGAGCATGAAACCCATCGTATTGCTACACCACCAACACTGGAACCCACAGTCCAAGATACTCAAAATTTCCAACCTGCTTCTTTTGAAAGAGCTACAACACAAGCCCCTGCACTAAAAATATTTAGAAAGAAGAGGAAAACTGTTGGTGCTCCTTCCACCACAGTTAGAGAACCCCAAACTGTTAGCCCTGCACAGGAGCATTTACCTGTGCAGAATATCGAAAGGGAACCTTTGGTGCTGTCTCCCAGGCACAATGAGGAGGTGATCATTCCTCAAGAGGGTGATCATATGGTCTTTGAGGCTGACACTACTGTTTTATCTGCAAGGGATAAACAGGACAGTGTTAACATAGCTAAGACCTCAACCATGGCAACAGAGACTAGTAAAACAGTTTCTGGTAATCCCCAGAACCAAGAACAGAGGGGTACTGATGGTGATACTCAGGGGAGTAAGCCACCAGTGAAAAATGTCAATGATATGGTCACAGTGGAAACACTAACTGACATTGAGACTAGACTGAAACAACATGCATTGACGGATCCTAACTTTGCACCTTACCTTGCTGCTCATATACACCTAAAGAAAAGGATTGCTCTTCAAAACAAAAGGATAGTTTCTCAAGATGAGAAGATAAAAGAACTGACTGAAAAGTTGGAGAAGGCAACTGAAGTACTCAAGGTAGTAGCAATTCACAATGAGGTGCTAATAAGGCAAGATAAGCAGCTGAACTTTCTTGATGAGAATCTGAAGAAGGCAACTAATGTTCTTCATACTCATGAGATGCTGCTTAAACCCAAATCCTTGGTGAAAACCTCTTCAACTGCTCAAGCTAAAGGAAAAAGAAAATCCAAGCAGGAAGGAGTTAAACAGACAGTTCCACAGGATAAACAAACAGTTGTTGCTACAACTGAACAAACAGTTGCAACCATTGAGCCAACAGTTGCTGCTGAAGTTGTTGAAACAGTTGCTGTAGTTGATGAAACTGTTGTTGAAGATGTGCAAACAGCTGTAGTTGAAGAAGAAAGGTTATCAGCGGTGGATAGAGTGATGATTAACAGAATGGTTATGCAAGGTGATTATCCAACGACTGAAGCTTTCAGAACATGGTCCAAAGTCAAACAAAATTACTTAATTGAAATAGGTGCTCAAATTCTCAACATCAGCACATTTAAAATGGCTCAAAGGATCGATGATGGATGGCTAGAAGGAAAGGTAAAGAAGTTGGAACCACTTCCTCCTAAAGCAGGATTTAAAGGCATTGCTTTTGCTGAGAAACAGAAAGAAGAAAAGAAAGAATCTGAGTTGCCTCCTGTTTCAGGCAAAGGTAAAGAAATTGTTGTTGTTTGTCCTAAACTCAAGCTTTCAAGACAGCAACAAGAAGAGCGTGATCATGAATTTGCATTAAGGCTAGCAGCTGAGCTAAAAGAACAAGAACAGACTGATTTTGAGATAGCAAAGAAGCTGGCTGATGAGATTACTACTCAGATTGATGAAGAAGAGAAAGTAAAGGAAGCTGCTGGTAAGGGAGTAAAAAGAAAAAGAGTTGTAAAAAGGAAAACAGTTCCACCTCCCAAGCCAGTAGTGGAAAAGAAGAAACCCCAATCAGTCCAAAAACCCCAACAGTCTGAAGAAAAAGTCAAAACAGGGTTGGTCAAAACTATTTTGCAAGATAGACTCTCAAAAGAGATAAAAGAAAGAATTGATAAATTTGAAGCTCAAAAGTCTCATATCAAAGAATGGAGGTTTGAAATGCTGAGAGTGGAAACTGGAAAGCAGGGTGTCACCATTGTTAGAGAGGTGGAACCAATTGAAAGCTATGTCAGTTTCTCTGCAATGATGGATAGTGTGACCAGGAGAGATGTACAAGAAATGTATGAATATGGGGTAAGTCATTTTGGAAAGGATGCTGAAATTGAGATAAAAGTATTTTTGGTACATTTATCGAGTATATGCAATCCACAGAGAGTAATGTCAATACTGACAAGTGATGAAAGATTTCCTATATCGACTGTGAAAGTTTTTGAAAGATCAAGGGTGTATAGTCTTGTGACAAACAATGCTAAAACCCAGTGGTTTGATCTTAATTTTGTTGATCACAGTAGGACCAAGCTGATGTACATGGTAAAGGCAAGGTTCTATGGTCCTGTAAGGTTAAGGGAAGATCTGGGAAGAAGACTGAAAGAAAGAATGGAGCTAATAGAGAAAGAGAAAATGTAATTTTTCTTTCATATTTTGATTATAACAATTTTACTTTGCAAAATTAATGTTAATGTGTTCTTTGCTTATGTGAATGTTTCTATGGTTGAACCCTATAAAACAACTTAAGTGTATTGTTCAATACTTTAAGTTAGGGGGAGATTGTTGGGAAATTCGCTAAGTTATTGAAACTGTTGAACATGCAAAGGTAAAAAAACTGTTAGAGTGTTTTGGTGATAACAGTTGTAACTAACAATTGCTGCAAGGTTTACAACTGTTAGTTCAAAAGTTCAGAACTGTTAGTTGGCAAAGTCAAAACTGTTAGAAGACCTTGAAGCTGAAGACTGTTAGAAGACTAAAGAACTGTTGTGTTCATTAAACAGTTTCTGTTGAGCTATATTTGGAAAATCCTATCTTAGAAGATATCTCGAAATACTTTGAAGATTATCAAGATTATCTCAGAAGATAGAAGATTACCTAACTGTCAACAATTCAAGGAGGATCAAGAGTCTATATATACTTCATTAGATGATCAATTGACGACGACGACTTGATCTCATTATTAAAAGCATTTGTTCTTATTGTTATTTTTTTCCTGAAAGTGTTTTAGCCTCTAAGTTTCTTGTTGAAACCTAAGAACAGTCTGTGTTCTTCGTCTAACAGAATAAGTTAGATTGGGGGTGAAGTTTGCTTTTGTAATCATTCTGGTTGGTTAATAAAACTACTGTTTGATTGAATTAATCTTTGTTTAAAACCTTCTTTAATCAATTAAGTGTGATTCCGCAACTTCTTAGTTGATTGTGATCATAGTTAAAGATTAACTTTTATATTACTCTGATTTATTATTTAAAAGTTAGTTCTTGTTATTTGATATAATATATATCCGATCCTGACACTATCGGTGTGTACTCTGATGATGACAATGTCTCTTTTATCAACCACATTCCGGATGTAATGATACTTCCACGGAAAATACCTCGTGCGTCGGTGAGACCTTGGTTCCTTCGCTAGAGCAACCGCACCCTCGTTGCCACAAAATACCTCAATAGGGTCGGCAATACTAGGAACCACTCCCAGATCTTGGATAAATTTCCTCATCCGCACAGACTCCTTCGCAGCTTCACTGGCCGTAATATACTCCGACTCGGTAGTAGAATCGGCCACAGTGTCTTGCTTGGAACTTCTCCAGGAAATAGCACCACAATTGAGCAGGAATACGAACCCCGATTGAGATCAGCAGTCGTCCCGATCGGTTTGGAAGCTAGAGTCGGATTAACCAGTTACCCGTAGCTCTTCCACACCTCCATACACTAAGAACATCTCCTTTGTCCTCCGAAGATACTTGACAATGTTCTTCACTACCGTCGAATGTGCCTCACCAGGGTTGGCTTGATATCTACTTGTTATACTCAATGCACAAGATATATCAGGCCTAGTACTTATCATGGCGTACATGATCAAGCCAATTGCCGAAGCATACAGGACTCGCCTCATTACATCCCATTCCTCAGGGGAACTCGCGCTTTGAGCTTTACTTAACACTAAACCATGTGACATAGGTATGAACCCTTTCTTGGAGTCCTCCATCCTAAATCTCTTTAGGACCTTGTCAATGTACGTACTCTGGCTCAATCCGATCAACCTGTGGGATCTATCTCTATAGATTTTAATCCCAAGAATGTAAGCCGCATCCCCAAGATCCTTCATTGAGAAACAACTCCCTAGCCAGACGTTTACCCCTTGCAACGTTGGGACATCTTTCCCAATTAGTAGAATATCATCTACATAAAGAACTAGGAATACAACTACGCTCCCACTCTAATGTAAATGCATGGCTCATCGTAGCACTTAGGGAAGCCAAACTCTTTGACCTTCTTGTCGAAGCACAGGTTCCAGCTCCGAGAGACTTGCTTAAGCCCATAAATGGACTTCTTAAGCTTGCAGATCTTATCCGAAAACTCTGGATGTTCAAACCCTCAGGTTGTGTCATATACACCTCCTCTGAAAGTGTTGTAGGGATTTCGTGGGCTCACAGCGGAAGCAAGGTACAAACAAAATAGCCCAATGTACAAGCAATCAAAGCATAAAAACCGAAATCCCTCAAATGGACCAAACTCTATGTTCAAGAAATGCAACTTGAAAAGAAAGAGGTTATACCTTTCTCCTTAGCTCCAGTAATCTCCAACCGTGGTGATGATCCTCCAAGAACGAAAACCGGATCTTCTATTGGGATATACCCCGGGAACAAGCCAAACCACGAGTGCTAGCAAGCCGTTGTGGAACTTCACCAAGAAAACCACTCCGGGACAGCTACTATATGAGACCAACAATCTGGAGTAAAACTCTCTTGAACTCTCTCTTGATCATAGTAGCATCAAAGAGAGTATTTTTCCTTGTTATTTTAGAGAGAGAGCAAAATAAACTTCAAAAACAAAATGAAGTCACTCTTCTTGGCTGCCTCCAGACTTCTCCATATCCCACAAACCGGCCATAGTGGATTCTAGGTGTTACCCTCGCATTGGCCAGCTTGGGAGGTAATTTGACATAAAGCCCATGCAGCCGTAGCGGCGCTAACTATTAGGGTTTAGCGGCGCTAACCCCTTAAAGTTAGCGGCGCTAACGCGGCCTGCCAGGGATGTGACACAAAGTACATGCAGCCGTAGCGGCGCTAACTCTTAGGACTTAGCGGCGCTAACCCTTTAAAGTTAGCGGCGCTAACGCGGCCTGCGATGTCAACTTTTGTCTTTTGTCATAATTGGTCCCCAAACTTAAGTTGCTGTCAGGTTTGACCCCGGTGTATGACCCAATAGGCCCATACATCATCAGCAGCGGTCTATGGCGTACGTACATTAGTGGGAATATCTCTAACAAGTGTTCCATTAAGAAACGCGGTTTTGACGTCCATTTGCCAAATCTCATAATCATGAAATGCGGCAATGGCCGAGAGTATCCGGATAGACTTCAACATAGCCACCGGGGAAAAGATTTCCTCAGTCTACACCATGAGTTCGAGTGAAACCCTTAGCCACCAATCAGGCTTTGAAGGTGTCTACCTCGTCATCCATGCCGATCTTCTTCTTGAAGACCCACTTGCACCCTACGGGCTTACACCCCGGCACGGGAACAACCAAGTCCCAGACTTGATTATACGACATGGATTGAATCTCGGATTCCATTGCTTCTTTCCACTTAGCGGACTCTAGGCCCACCACAGCGTCCTGGTATTTGGTAGGCTCATCAGAGACCACTACCATGTCGGTTCCCTCGGATATGTTAAGACCATATCTCTCTGGTTCATGTCGACTTCTAACAGATCTTCTTATAGGCAATGGGTTTACATCATCTCCAGCATCATCATGCTGAGAATCAACCCTTTCAGGTTGTGACCTAGTCCCAACATCAGGTTCTACATTGGCAGGTTCTTGAATTTCTTCTAGATCAACTTTTCTCCCACTAGCGTCTTTGAATAGAAATTCCCTCTCAAGGAACATTGACCTTCGAGCAACAGACAACTTGTTCTCCGAAGGTTTGTAAAACAAATATCCCATAGACCCAGCAGGATAACCAATGAAAAAGCACCTTTCGCCCCTAGGCTCTAATTTGTCCTCAACCTCACGCCTCACGTAGGCAGGACAACCCCAAACCGTTAAATATGAAATAGATGGAACCTTTCCATGCCACATCTCATACGGTGTTTTCTTAACGTTTTTTGTTGGCACAAGGTTAAGTATTCTACCAACCGTTTCAATCGCTTATCCCCAAAACGTAACGGGAACGTCCGTACGAACCATCATAGACCTAACCATATCTAACAATGTCCGGTTCCTCCTCTCGGCGACCCCATTTAATTGTGGCGTCCTAGGAGCGGTTAAATGCGAGACTATCCTACAATCCCTTAGATTCTCACGGAACTCAAAACTAAGATATTCGCCGCCTCTATCAGAACGTAGCATCTTAATCCTTTTCTCTAGTTGATTTTCTACCTCGTTTTGATAAGTCTTGAACACATCAAAGGTATCTGACTTTTGTCTCACAAAGTAGACATACCCGTATCGACAATAATCATCAATAAAGGTAACGAAGTAGCGGAAATGATCTCTTGTGGCATGCTTGAACGGACCACACACATCACTGTGAACGATATCCAACAAGTCTTGCGCCCTCTCACATACACCGGTGAAGGGGGCTTTAGTCATCTTGCCCAATATACAAGATTCCCATACTTCATTAGACCCATGGTCAAATGATTCCAATATCCCATCCGCTTGGAGCTTGGCGATGCGTTTCTTGTTTATGTGGCCAAACCAACCATGCCATAGAGATAATTTATCCAAACACTTTTGGATCCCGAATCAACATTCATGATTGATCTAATGTTTTGCAAGCTTACGCTTGTCTCATATATGCAATGACATGGAAAAGCTTTGAAATAAAAGACATGATATTTGTAACATAAACTGCTACCATTCTCAAATTTAAAGTTAAATCCATCGTCATACAAAGGATACAATGAAATAATGTTTCTAGCCACGCAGGGCGAAAAAGATACATTTAAAAAAACAATAGATAAGCCGGAAGAAAAGGCAAGCTCCACACTACCAATCTTCTCAACCGGGGGAGCTGCGTTGTTTCCCATGATGAGATCCAGCTCTCCATCAACCAGGTCCCTACTTCTTCTTAGTACCTGCACATTATTACAAACGTGAGTACCACACCCGCTGTCTAAAACCCAGGCGTTAGAAGTAGAAGTGTTATGGAGTTCAATCATGTACGTACCGGAGGCAGCGACACCTTTAGCTCGTAGCTTCTTGAGCTCCTCCGCGTACTTGGGGCAACTACGCCTATTGTGTCCCTTCTCCCCGCAGAAGTAGCAGGTTGCTTCTTCCGGTGAGGTGGCAGCGGGAGCCACTTGCTTCCCCTTCGGCTCCGGGGTCGGGTTAGGTTTGGGTCTCGGCCCATGTGCCTTGGCCTTCCCCTTTCCCTTCCCCTTCCCCTTCGAACCCGAAACGGGCTGCTTCTGCTTCTTGCCACTCTCATTAATCGTAAGGATGGCAGTTGAAGTGGAGAGCTTTGACTTGGCAAACTCGCCCTCGGCAGCCTTGAGCATGCATTGTAACTCCATAATGGAATTGTCTATACTATGCATACGGAAGTTCACAATGAACGGACCATATGCAGGAGGCAAGGATTGGAGGATGATATCAACCGCCAACTTCTTCCCCATGTGAAAGCCCAACTATTCTAGCTGATCCACGTACCCTTTAATCTTAAGCACGTGGGAGCTAACATTGCCGCCCTCCTGCATCCGGCAACCGATGAAGGCCTTGACGCACTCGTAGAGTTCTTGCCTAGCCCGTTGTTGAAACATGTCCTTTAGCTGAGATATCATCTCAAATGCACTTACTTTCTCGAATTGCCTAGCCCGCTGTTGGAACATGTCCTTCAGCTGAGTATTGCACGACAACACCAATGCAAATCCTCAAATTGGGGCTCTGATACCAAATTGTAACACTGTATTTCCTCAAACTACTTTGAAATGCGTGTGGAAGCTTACATTAACATAATTACTTAAATACACCTTTTAATTTGTTTAACTATACAAAATACATCCACAGTGTTAACTGAAAATCATGCTCTTAACAAAATATTTACATCAGAGTGTTGGTCTGTCCATATTCCCAGCTTTCAAATTTAGAAACTCACCAAATTTAATCTTCAAAATATGAGAGTGGGGAATTAGCACAAAGCTAGGTGAGGGAACTGATATCTAAACATATACAAGGCAAACATGCCCAAACACATAGCTCATCACCCCAGGAGAACCGGCGGTGTTGGAACCACCTACAACCAAGGTTGGCCAAAACCAAGGTTTACTGATAGCCCTGCTAACCAGGATAACAGTACAGGCACCCTTGAGCGCAAAAAATGCCCCTCAAGATCAGATACTGTTAATCCCTAAGCACATGCCCAGCCAAAAGCCACTAAGCTGATCTCCAAGCAACAACATGTATACATATCAAATAAAGACATATAGGCCAAAGAGCATAGTTACAATCAGGATATCATATCATGTATATCCGAAGATATAAATCCACTCACCGAAGCCTTCAAAGCTCAGTTAACTTAGTAGTCTATCTCACTGAGTCTTGTCACCTCCTGAGAATACAACTACAAGTTACTAACTTGCTTAATAATACACAATAAGCAAAAATACTAATTTCTCATCAAATGTACAAATACATCAAGTACATATCAAATAATTATATATTCAAATTAATATACCACTTTATTCACAATTACTAATTCATCAGTATCAATGTGAAATCTTCTAACTCCATTGCTTTGGTAATACATATCATCCATTCCACATGTTAAGGCCATAATTGATACAAATCCAAAGTCAATCATCAATATCATTTAAGTAGTGAAATCCGAGTATAGGCATAATTCCAATACCCAATAAAGTCCAAAACCAATTAATATGTGAAATCCGTTTAAACCATAGTCCAATTCCGAGTAAAGGACAAATCCGATCAATCCAAATCCGAATGATACATAGTTCAATCCCGAGCAACGGCCAATTCCGAGCAAAGGCCCAAATCCGAATATAAGCCAAATCCGATCAATGTAATTCTGATCAAATGAAATTCCGAGTAAAGGCACATATTCAATTCCGAATGGTCTTCACTTCTGATTAATCAAATTCCGAGTAAAGATATATGTGTCAATTTTGAATGGTCTTCAATTCCGATTAATGAAATTCCGAGTAAAGATATATGTGTCAATTCCGAATAATCTTCAATTCCGATCAATGTTATTCGGATTCTCCCAATGTTAAGGCAAATAGACTTTTGTTCCGATTTATCCAATTCCGGATAAATTATTCGGATTTCAGTATTAGTTCATCAGTTTATTCAGAAATCATCATATATTTTAACAGTTTATTCAGATTTAACCCCAATTCCGATTATATCGTTCGGATTTCACCAAATCCGCATAACTCATACTTCAATTCCAAATAATTCATATATTCATACATATTTTTGATTCTTTTTAATTCTATACTGTAATGGAACATGCAAGGTAATCTATATTTTCAGGAATGATTATAAACATATAATGAACATCAATTGTCACAAAATACTATCATGCAATCAATCTAAGTTCATAATTTCACCAATGCATGCTTCATTCGGTTTTTACATATAAATTCATAAAACCGAAAATTAAATAACATATAACAATCCCTTAAACTAACCTTATGGATCAGATTATATCAGAATTCCAAATTACAATTTAAATTGCAAGATGAAGATGAATTCTGTTTTTGTTCTTCCTTCCTTTCTTTCTCTGCCGAAGGTACACACAAAACACACACTACACCTTTCTAATTTGTTCTTAATTGCATGTAATGTATAGGTTGGTGGTGTTTAGAGTGACCAAGTACCCTCATGTTTTTAGAATCTGCCCGATGATATATGTACGCCTTAGAGCACTGCCGATGATGTATGGGCCTATATGGGTCACACACGGGGGTCTAACATGATAGCAAATAAGGTTAAGGGACCAAAGATGGCAAAAGTGGAAGTTAGCAATGCAGGCCACGATAGCGCCGCTAACTTAACGAGTTAGCGCCGCTAACTGTTAAAGGTTAGCGCCGCTACGGTTGCATGTGCTTTACGTCAAATCGAAGTCAGGCCGCGTTAGCGCCGCTACGGGTTAAGGTTTAGCGCCGCTAACCCTGAATGGGCTTTGTGTCAAAATCATCTCCACTTGAAGCCAATGAGGGTGATCTTCTAGAACCGACTTGGCCGGTTAGAGGGGAGATATAGGGTCATCTTTGAGTCTTTAAAAGACTGAAGAATTGAACTCTTTATTCTCTTGGTCAATTTTCCCTCATAAGCACTCTTACTTCTCTCTCTCTCACTTGATACCTAGCTTTGGTGATTTGGTGAACAAGAGATCTCGAGTTCCAAAAGCCTTTTGCTGTCATTGAGTGATATTTCAAGAAGAAGATATCATCAAGCTTGCTATCACACGTTGTTGGACTAGTTCCCGGGGTGCGATTTAGAGATGACAATCAAAGAAGAAGAATGATCTTGCTTCCAAGCCAAGTTCAGCCACCAACAAGAAGATAACTAGAGCTTAGGAGCTGGTATAACTCTTTATCCTTCTTGTTTTGTTGCTATTTTGTACATAGAGTAGATCCACACTTGGGATTTCATTGTTTTGAACTCTTGTATGCATGATTCTTGTTGTTCTCGCTTCCCCTGCGTGTTCTTGAAATCCCAACAGTGGTATCAGAGCCACCTCTATGTTAGAATAGCACTTGGTGGCTTGAAAAACCCAAAATCAAATTGTTTGTATTCTGCCGTTAAGGTTAGCGGCGCTACGCTGAGGTTAGCGGCGCTAACGTTACTAGAAATTGTTTTTCGAAAATTTTGAATAAAACAGTGTTGGTCTCGGGATTTTTGGCACTTACACCTTCTGGAATTTTGTTCAAAAGGTGTTTTTCATGTTGTTCCAGTAGTGGCATGATATGTTTGGTTGTATGTGTTAACATGAGTTGGTAATCTTGCCTTGGCCCACATTTGGTTGATTTGTGTTGTGCATGTAATTTGGTGGTTTTAATCCACATATGATAGCTGTAAATTTATTAAATTCAGTTTGATTGTAATAATTTGTGGCTTGCATGCCATTTCATTCATCCATGTACAAGTATTAGATAAATAGGAAAATTATGTGGCTTGTATGCCATTTATTTTCTATTGTATTGTAATTTGTATGATGGAGGAATGAAGACACAAGAAGGAGGCAAAACAAGATGGAGTTTGATGCCCTTAGAAGCCAATGAAGTCCATAGAGATGGTGTTTTTAGTGGGAGCTTGCATGAAGATCGTTTTGTCCCTTAGTTTGACCAAGTTCTTCCCGTTTTGGCTCACGGGAGGAACGCATAGGTTTATTGGCAAGGATTACCGACTATGTTGTATATTGCGTGTGATGTGATTTTATTATTCTATGCATGGATGTGTAGGTTTCACATGCTAGAAATTTTTTTGATAAAATTAATGAAATCACAAGAGTTTTGTTAAAATTGGTTTCCTCTCGCGCGCGATCACATACATTGATTAACCCACCTAGTGAAAATAGGATTTGTCACTAACATGTTAATCAAAACCAAACCGGAAACAAAATCCCGTTTTTCCACAAAAACGTAAATCATGCATCATCCGTAAGTCGATACCACCCAAATCTAGTCTTATGAGATTTGGTTGTCGAGCTTAGCACGAGCCAATTCTCATGAAACTGTGTGGAAGGTGAGTGTGGCAAAAAGGACTTGAGGTAATGTTGTGGTAGTAAGGAAGTTGACCTTGAGGAAGATCAAGGGTCGGCCGATAAAGGACTTGAGGTTGGCACTTGCCAAAATACCGAGCAAGATAATGCTGCGGTACCTGACACTCTTGCAACGTCTACTCCTAGGCGTTCCAGTAGGACTCGTTTTGAGCCAGAGAGATATTGGTGGATCATGATGAACCCACCAGCTAGAAGGAAGCCATGGAGAGAGAGATGCAATCTATGTCGGACAACCAGGTTTGGGAACTGGTTGATCCTACACCAGGGATAAAACCCGTTGGGTGTAAATGGGTTTTTAAGAAGAAACCCGGCATAGATGGAACCTTGGATATCTTCAAAGCCCGACTGGTGGCAAAGGGTTTCACTTTGATTCAAGGAATTGATTATGATGAAACTTTCTCCCCAGTGGCCATGTTGAAGTCAATCCAGATACTACTTGTCATAGCTGCGTTCCATGATTATGAAATTTGGCAAATGGATGTAAAGACCGCCTTCCTTAACGGGAAGCTTCATGAAGAGGTGTATATGAGACAGCCTGACGGTTTTGAACATCCAAAGTATCCAAACAAGGTTTGTAGGCTTATGAAGTCCATTTATGGACTTAAGCAAGCATATCGAAGCTGGAATCTTTGCTTTGATGAGAAAATCAAAGAGTTTGGATTTTCAAAAAGGAAAGATGAACCTTGCGTGTATGTCAGGGCTAGTGGGAGCACAATAGTCTTCTTGGGTCTATATGTAGATGATATTCTACTCATTGGAAATCATATCCCAAGCCTAAGGAGTGTCAAAGCTTGGCTAGGGAATTGCTTTTCAATGAAGGACCTAGGCGATGCGTGCTGTATTCTGGGAATAAGGATCTATAGAGATAGATCTTGAAGGCTGTTAGGGCTTTCTCAAAGTGCAAACATAGAAAAGGTCGTGAGACGCTTTAAGATGGAGGAATCCAAGAAAGGAAACCTCCCTATGTTGCATGGTTTGACTTTGAGTAAAACTCAATGTCCTACCTCCAAGGAGGAGATAGAAGTAATGAAGCGAGTACCATATGCTTCGGCTATGGGCTCGATCATGTACGCCATGCTATGCACACGTTCTGATGTGTCATGTGCTTTAAGCATGACTAGTAGATATCAGACGAACCCAGGAGAGCCTCACTAGAGGGCAGTGAAGAACATTCTTAAGTACTTGAGACGTACAAAATATATGTTCTTGGTATATGGCAGGGAAGAAGAGCTGAGAGTAAAGGGTTACTCAGATGCTAGCTTCCAAACTGACAGGGATGACTGCCGATCTCAATCGGGGTTTGTGTTCCTGTTAAATGGTGGTGCTGTCAGCTGGAGGAGCTCAAAGAAAAACACGGTGGCTGATTCGACTACCGAATCGGAGTACATTGCGGCTAGTGAAGCAGCAAAGGAAGCCGTGTGGATGAAGAAATTCATCCAAGATCTACAAGTGGTTCCAAGAATCGCTGACCCTATTGAGATCTTTTGTGACAATGAGGGTGCGGTGGCTTTGGCAAATTAACCAAGAGCTCACAAGAGGACAAGGCATATTTAGCGCAAATACCACTTTATACGGGATGGTATGGAAAGTGGTGAAGTCATCATTAGCAGAGTAGCATCGAATGGAAACTTGGCAGATCCATTCACTAAGCCGCAACCGCAAGCAGCTCATGAATCTCACACTAGAGGGATAGGTGTAAGATTTGCTAGCGATTTGGCTTGAGTTGTATATATTAGTTTATTTGATATGTATTAATTTATTTTGGGAACGATACAGACAGTATTGTAATTTATGCTTGTTTCGATATGTGAGTGATTCGGTTACATTCATAAGACTTTACTGTGTTCTATCTTAGCATGTTTAACCACTTCCCAGAATGTTTATACATTCTAAATTTCCACAGCCAGTCATTCTTCAAGGGAAGGAAGTTTGAAATAAGGCTGAGGTTAGGTGTTGGTTATCCATTAATCAAGGATTGAATGCATGAAACACAGCAGTAACCTGTGCTTGAAAGGAGTTTCAAGTGACTGGAAGACCCACACCCAAGTATACTTCATGGATTATAGTCACGAGTAACTTGGGATGATAAAATCTTACATCGTCAGACCCAATGTATGAATTGCTATATCATAGTTCTTACTTGCTTTAGCCATTTTCAAAAGCAGTTCGTAACTGGCTGTGATAAAGGGAATGACTAGGTAAGTCAAGAGGTATGGTATGAGATTATGCAGTGGAAGGGATTTCTTCCTCGTGTATGAGAGATATCACTGGGCCCCTCGATGATTGGGAGCTGACGCCAAAATATTGCATGGCCGTGTACAAAAGAATATTGATTGAGAATCAGATATGACCTTACCTTTCGGTCACCACCAATCAAGATTGAGAAACATAATCGTGAACGATCTAGAGATTGACATTTACTAATCCATGTCTCGTGTTCACAAGGATATCGCGAACAAAAGGATGTATAAGAGCACTGCCGATGATGTATGGGCCTATATGGGTCACACACCGGGGTCTAACATGACAGCAAATATGGTTAAGGGACCAAAGATGGCAAAAGTGGAAGTTAGCAATGCAGGCCACGATAGCGCCGCTAACTTAACGAGTTAGCGCCGCTAACGGTTAAAGGTTAGCGCCGCTACAGTTGCATGTGCTTTACGTCAAATCGAAGTCAGGCCGCGTTAGCGCTGCTACGGGTTAAGGTTTAGCGCCGCTAACCCTTGGTTAGCGCCGCTAACCATGGGCTTTGTGTCAAAATCACCTCCACTTGAAGCCAATGAGGGTGATCTTCTAGAACCGACTTGGCCGGTTAGAGGGGAGATATAGGGTCATCTTTGAGTCTTTAAAAGACTAACGAATTGAACTCTTTATTCTCTTGGTCAATTTTCCCTCATAAGCACTCATACTTCTCTCTCTCTCACTTGATACCTAGCTTTGGTGATTTGGTGAACAAGAGATCTCGAGTTCCAGAAGCCTTTTGTTGTCCTTGAGTGATATTTCAAGAAGAATATATCATCAAGCTTGCTAGCACAAGTTGTTGGACTAGTTCCCGGGGTGCGATTTAGAGAGGACAAACAAAGAAGAAGAAGGATCTTGCTTCCAAGCCAAGTTCAGCCACCAACAAGAAGATAACTGGAGCTTAGGAGCTGGTATAACTCTTTATCCTTCTTGTTTTGTTGCTATTTTGTACATAGAGTAGATCCACACTTGGGATTTCATTGTTTTGAACTCTTGTATGCATGATTCTTGTTGTTCTCGCTTCCGTTGTGTGTTCTTAAAATCCCAACACATGTGTTGACACATCAAAATCTACTAACACATTTTTAATTAATCTAACAATTTCCAATTAAATAAATTGCTCACTTAAATAAACACATTGTTGAGGTTCGTGGTTTAGCACAACGGAAGCATGCAATCACAAAAACGAATTTTAAAAGCAAAAAACAAAAACCATAAAGTGAACCCCATAAGTATACCATGCTCTATAACTACATTTTGTAACTTAAACAGAAATGAAAGAGAAGAGCTATACCCTTGATGTCTCTGGATTGTTGTGTGTGCTATGCTCCAAGCTTGTAGCCTCCTTCTTGATCTATCAAGTTACACCCCGAGAAACTTGGTAACCTTGGTGTACTACCCTTGAGCTCTATCCAACACTAGAATTAGCTACTGGAACAACAACCTTAAGACCACCAGGGACTCCCTTTTGCACTCTCTCTTTTCTTAGACAACTCACCAAATAGTTTGTAAGTGTTTAAAACTCAAGTTATGCAAGAGCTAGAGAGAGAGTGAAGGACATGTGTTTTATAAGCCCATGCACGACCCCAGGACTCCCCAAGGTCGGCCAGAGCCATAAGATTAAAACACCATGTATTGTTGGAGAGTGAAGGTGAAAAGAATAAAGTTTCTTCTGTCAGGCGGGGTTAGCGACGCTAACCGCCCACGTGTAGCGCCGCTAAGTACTAAAAGTTAGCGCCGCTATCGGGGCTTCGATCGTGACGACCTGCTTAGTGCCGCTAACCTAGTTTAGGAAATTAACAATCATTATTTATTCTTTTTCACCCTCATCTTTTAGGTTGTTGTCAAGATCAATCCCCGACGTGTGACCCGATAGGCCCATACGTCATCGGCACTCATCATTTGGCATACGTGCGTCAGTGGGCATACTCTAACAAACTCTCACTTGCACATGACTCAAAGTACCCAATGCATCACAAATAGAGATCAGCCTCTAGTAAGACATCTCTGCCCCCAAGTCAGTATGGGTTTTGTCTTCAGCACAAAAACCAAACTGCAGCCTGTGTGAAATGGTCCTATTGATAAGGGATCAAACATCCTTTTGTTCACGATTTCCATGTGAACACGAGACATGGTACTTAGTCATTATCCGTTTGTTCATGATTATGTTTCTCGATCTCCATTGGTGGTGACCAAAATATACAAGTTGCAATCGATTTTATATCATTGCAAGCTTTGAGCATGGCCATGCATTTTGGTGTCAGCGACCAATCATCGAGAGGCCCAGGGAAATCTCTATAAACAGATGAACAAATTCCTTTGACTACACTACCCACCACAGTGATCATACTTTCCCCAATTACTCCCTTTATAACAGCCTGTTAAGGACTGCGTTTGAAAACAACTAGAACGAAGCAAACCAAAGTGATGCAGACACATGCATCTCCAGTTTGAGGATGAACTGATATTATCATCCTGATTTACTCATGACATGTACCATAAAGTGAAATCAGGTATGAATCGTCCAGTCACTTGAAACACTTTCAAGTACAGGTGAAGAATTGCGTCTCCGTGTCCAAATCCCCATTGGACACATGACCAATCACTTCCCTCAGTCTTAGTTCATACTTCCTTCCTGAGAAGAATGACCGACTACGGACATTTAGAATGCAAAAATGTATTCAAGGAAGAATAAAACATGTTATGTTGGAACACAGTAATGATTTAAAAAAATACCCGCAACTTGCGTATTACTAAATCTCATTTAATAATCGATAAATACAATACCGCTGAATGTTCCCAAAAAGGTAAATACATGAAATATACTAACCAAAATACAAATACATGATCAAACCAAATCGCTAGAGAATCTAATCCCAATAGCACGTGTATGAGCATCGTGCTTCGCTTACGATAACGGTTTGGTGAACTGATCCGCCACGTTGCTATCCGTGTGTACTCGGCTGATGACAGTGTCTCCATTATCGACCATGTCCCGGATGTAATGATACTTCCAAGGAATATGCCTCGTGCGTCGGAGAGACCTTAGTTCCTTCACTAGAGCAACCGCACCCTCATTATCACAAAATACCTCAACAGGGTCGGCAATACTAGGAACCACTCCCAGATCTTGGATACATTTCCTCATCCACACAGCCTCCTTCACAGCTTCACTGGCCGCAATATACTCCGACTCAGTAGTAGAATCGGCCACAGTGTCTTGCTTGGAACTTCTCCAGGAAATAGCACCACCATTGAGCAGGAACACGAACCCTGATTGAGATCGGCAGTCGTCTCTATCGGTTTGGAAGCTAGCGTCGGAGTAAGCAGTTACCCAAAGCTCTTCCGCACCTCCATACACTAAGAACATCTCCTTTGTCCTCCGAAAATACTTGAGAATGTTCTTCACTACAGTCCAATGTGTCTCACCAGGGTTCGCTTGATATCTACTTGTCATACTCAATGCACAAGATATATCAATCCTAGTACATAACATGGCGTACATGATTGAGCCAATTACCAAAGCATACGGGACACGCCTCATTACTTCCCGTTCCTCAAGGGAACTCGGGCTTTGAGCTTTGCTCAACACTAAACCATGTGACATAGGTATGAACCTATTCTTGGAGTCCTCCATCCTAAATCTCTTTAGGACCTAGTTAACGTACGTACTCTGGCTCAATCCGATCAACCTGCGGGATCTATCTCTATAGATTAAATCCCAAGAATGTAAGCCGCATCCCCAAGATCCTTCATTGAGAAACAACTCCCTAGCCAGGCTTTTACCCCTTGCAAAGTTGGGACATCGTTACCAATTAGTAGAATATCATCTACATACATAACTAGGAATACAATTAAGCTCCCACTAGCTCTAATGTAAACACATGGCTCATCCTTGCTCTTAGAGAAGCCAAACTCTTTGACCTTCTCGTCGAAGCACAGGTTCTAGCTCCAGGAGGCTTGCTTAAGCCAATAAATGGACTTTTTAAGCTTGCAGACTTTATCCGGATACTCTGGATGTTCAAAACCCTCAGGTTGTGTCATATACACCTCCTCTGAAAGTGTTCCATTAAGGAACGCGGTTTTGACGTCCATTTGCCAAATCTCATAATCATGAAATGCGGAAATGGCTAGGAGTATCCGGATAGACTTCAACATGGCCACCGGGGAAAAGATTTCCTCATAGTCTACACCATGAGTTTCAGTAAAACCCTTAGCCCCCAATCGAGCTTTGAAGGTGTCTACCTCGCCATCCATGCCGATCTTCTTCTTGAAGACCTACTTGCACCCAAAGGTCATACACCCTGGCACGGGATTAACCAACTCCCAGACTTGATTATCCGACATGGATTGAATCTCGGATTCCATTGCTTCTTTCCTCTTGGCGGACTCAGGGCCCACCACAGTGTCCTGATATTTTGGAAGGCTCATCAGATACCATTACCTTGTCGGTGCCCTCAGATCTTCTAATAGGCAATGGGTTTACATCATCTCCAGCATTATCATGCTGAGAATCAACCCTTTCAGGTTGTGAGCTAATCCCAACATCAGGTTCTACAGCGTCTTGGGATAGAAATTCCCTCTCAAGGAACATTGCCCTTCGAGCAACAAACACCTTGTTCTCCGAAGGTTTGTAAAACAAATATCCCATAGACCCAGAAGGTAACCAATGAAAAAGCACCTTTCGGCCCTGGGCTCCAGTTTTACCTCAACCTCACGCCTCATGTTGGCAGGACAACCCCAGACCTCTAAATATGAAATGGATGGAACCTTTCCATGCCACATCTCATACGGTGTTTTCTTACCCTTCTTTGTTGGTACAAGGTTAAGCATTCTACCGGCCGTTTGAATCGCATATCCCCAAAACGTAACGGGAATATCCGTACGAACCATCATGGACTGAACCATATCTAATAATGTCCGGTTCCTCCTCTCGATGACATCATTTAATTGTGGCGTACTAGGAGGGGTTAATTGCGACACAATCCCACAATCCCTTAGATGTTCACGGAACTTAGAACTAAGATACTCTCCGCCTCTATCAGATCGTAGCATCTTAATCCTTTTCCCTAGTTGATTTTCTACCTCGTTTTGATAAGTCTTGAACATCTCAAAGGTATCCGACTTTTGTCTTACCAAGTAGACATACCCGTATTGACTATAATCATGAATAAAGGTAACGAAGTAGCGGGAATGATCTCTTGTGGCATGCTTGAACAGACCACACACATCAGTGTGAACGATATCCAACAAGTCTTGCTCCCTCTCACATACACCGGTGAAGGGTAGTTTGTTCATCTTGCTCAATATACAAGATTCGCATACTTTATTAGACCCGTGGTCAAATGATTCCAAGATCCCATCCTCTTGGAGCTTGGCCATGCGTTTCTTGTTTATGTGGCCTAACCGACCATGCCATAGAGACAATTTATCCAAAACACTTTTGGATCCCGAATCAACATTCATGATTGATCTATTGTTTTGCAAGCTTACGCTTGTCTAATTTATGCCATGACATGGAAAAGCTTTGGAATAAAAGACATGATCTTTGTAACATAAAATGCTACCATTCTTAAATTTAAAGTTAAATCCATCGTCATACAAAGCATACAATGAAATAATGTTTCTAACCACGCAGGGCGAAAATGATACATTTAACTAAACAATAGATATGCCGGATGGAAAGGCGAGCTCCACACTCCCAATCTTCTCAACCGGGACGACCGCCTTGTTTCCCATGATGAGATCCAACTCTCCATTAACCAGGTCCCTACTTCTTCTTAGTACCTGCATATTATTACACACGTGAGTACCACACCCGCTGTCTAAAACCCAGGCGTTAGAAGTATAAGTGTTACGAGTTCAATCATGTACGTACCGGAGGCAGCGGCACCTTTAGCTCGAAGCTTCTTGAGCTCCTCCGTGTACTTGGGGCAACTACGCCTGTTGTGTCCATTCTCCCCGCAGAAGGAGCTGGTTGCCTCTTTCGGTGAGGTAGCAGCAGGAGCCACTTGCTTCCCCTTTGGCTCCGGGGTCGGGTTAGGTTTGGGCTTTGACCCTTGGGCCTTGGCCTTCCCCTTTCCTTTTCGCTTGGAGCCCGAAGCGGGCTGCATCCGATTCTTGCCACCCTCGTTGATGGTAAGGACGGCAGTGGAGGTGGAGGGCTTTTACTTGGCAAGCTCGCCCTCGGCAGTCTTGAGCATGCCATCTAGCTCCATAATGGACTTGTCCATACTATGCATATGGAAGTTCACAATGAACGGACCATATGTGGGAGACAAGGATTGTAGGATGATATCAACTGCCAACTCCTTCCCACATGGGAAAGCCCAACTCCTCTAGCTAATCCACGTACCCTTTCATCTTTAGCACGTGGGAGCTAACGTTGCCCCCCTCCTGCATCCGGCAACCGATGAAGGCCTTGACGTACTTGTAGAGTTCTTGCCTAGCCCGTTGTTGGAACATGTCCTTCAGCTGAGATATCATCTCAAACGCACTCACTTTCTCGAATTGCCTTTGCAATTCGGGACTCATGGTCGTTAGCATAAGGCAAGTCACGTCATTTGTCCTTGAGGCGTTTTTCATACGCCTCTCGGACGGCCCTCGCCGCGTTGCTAGCAGGGGGTTCCGGAAGAGGTGACTTAAGGAGCTCTAACTTCATTTCATGACGTAGGACGATTCATTTCAAGAATCGATGGAGTGACATGTTGGTAGTGTTGGTATTGCTAGTAGATGCCATCTACAAGAAAAGTACGAAATTGGTTAGTTATGATGTATTGAATCTTTGTTGAAATAATTACCCACTTGTTGTAAAACAAATTATATCAATAAGGGCTAAGAACCTCAAAATACCCTAATCCATGACGGTTTTCCGCGGATCACTTCATATAGCTATTTTAGGCCGGTAAACTTTTTACCAATTGCAATCCGTGATTACAACTCTTAGACACTTGCGGAATCCTAGGTACTCATAGCACCCATTTGGCATGTTTGATCCCTCCACACCAATTCCTCATTAACCCACTTTGATAGCTCGGCTAGAGCTCGACAACTACCAATCCGTTTTAAGTCTTGGAATTTTAAATCGAAGACCAATCTTGTTTCACTAGATTCGGGCGGTGCAATCTTACGGGTGGTGTGAGATTTACTTTTGAAAAACGGGTTTTAGTTTTTCCGGTTAAAACACTTTTAAACAATTCTTGTCTATGTGGCGTGCGGAGTTTGTTAACCGATTTAAAACTCTTTGATTTTATTATTTTGAAAACTTTTCTAGCATGCGAAGATCCTAAATATCCATGCAAGAAAAAGTACATAATTTCAATCAACCATGCATGTAATACATATACGGTAACGAGCCAATCCAATGCGTCTTGCCCGTGAGCCAACGGGCAAGACTAAGTCATCTAAGGACATATCCGAATGACTTAATGTGTGCTCCTCCCACTTGATCCATCGCGTCTTCTATTGACCTCCGGATCCAAGTTCGCCAAGACACCCTCCATGGTCCTTGTTGGTTGTGTCGGTTCTCCTTTTACAATTTACAAATTTAAAAGAAAATGGCATGCAAGAGATAATTTACTATTCTAAGCTAATACTACAAATTACAAAGAATAGAAAATCGGCATGCAAGGCGTTAAATATACAAACCGAATAAATTAAATTAATTATTACAAACCATTGTGGTACAAACCACCAAATGAATGAATACATTAATTTAACCAACCAAACACATCACATAGGTCTTATGGCTCATAATGTTACCGGATGCAAATATTACAACCACATACAAGAAATACAAAACTACACATGGTGTGCCACACAAAACCATGCAAATCTTATATGTCTTGGTTAAGATTATCTAATCACTCAAGGCACTAATAATCATATGTACATATGCATTAGAAACCTTAAACAAGTCAAAATTCCATATTCATATATACACAATGTAAGTATATGCAATTAACCATTTTCATTCCAAAATGTTAATCCACATATAAATACACCAACCAAGACATAAGACAACTTAATCATATCAATACACAGATTCTGGAAAATTTCCAGAAAGTACAAGAAGCCCAAAAATCCAACAACATTGATTTAAGGCAAAAACTTGCATTCTGCCAGTAAGGGGTTAGCGCCGCTAACTATAATGAGTTAGCTCCATTAACTCCGGGTTAGCGCCGCTAAAGTCAGACGACTTAGCGACCGCTACAGTTGGTTTAGCGCCGCTAACATTGAATCGTTAGCGCCGCTAATGTTGGTGTCTGCCCACTGACACAAGTACGTTGGTGTTACTGCTGATGGAGTGCGAGTCTATTGGGTCACACACCAAGGATTGACCCGATAGCTTACTGATAAAGAGAGAAGATCCAAAAATCAAATTGTTTGATTTTGGGTCTTCACGGCCATGAGGGGTGCTCCACGGGTCGTGAAGCCCACTACCCTCACGTTTGGCTCCACGACTCATACGGGTCATGATACCTTTGGTCTTCACGGCTCGTGAGAGTTCGTGAAGGGGCCGTAGAGGATGACACCCTCACGAGTCACTCGACGCGGCACGGGCCATGAAGGATTATGGCCAGTCGTGGCGCATTTAGTCTTCACCGGCTCTTCACGGGCCGTGAGAGGCCATGAAGGTCTGTCTGCATGAATTCCTTGTATTTGAATGGGCCATCTTGTGGTCCAATGGGATACTACTTCTAATCCGGCCAAAAGTGAGCTTTTGTGGTCTAGATCAGTGGGTACATGCATGAGACTCTCATCTAATTCTGTCTCTTTTCTCTCTTCGTGCCTACATGCTACATACTTACCATATACACTAAGATAGTATGATCTTGAGTGTGGTGAGTGTTCTTGGTGCAAGAGGAGGTCTTTCAAGGGTTGTTCCAGAAGGTGGAGTCATGAGGGACGTTCACTAGATGGGGTACTAGCATACGGGGATCTTGGAAACTTGGTGTGGATCATTCAATAGAGGAAAAGACATTTGGATTCTCTCTTGTCACCCGTTTGCATGCTACAGCCTATTTGTGTATGGTAAGAAGGTACTTTCTTCCCTTCTTGTTTCTTTTAAGTTGCAATTAGTGTTTTGTAGAAAGATCTCACTTTGGAACATGTTATGGACACGATTTTGTTCGGTTTTTGTTGCTTCCGCTGTGCTTGTGCTCCGTACCATGTTCCAACAGTGGTATCAGAGCTATATCTACAAACAAATTGCACTTTTTGGCTTGAAAACCGAAAATGGATATTCTGTCCAGAATGTCTTCACGGGTCATGAAGACTTGTTCTTCACGATCGTGAAGGCTCACGACTAGTCTAGTGGGGTGTTGGTCGTGAAGGTTTTTCACTGTGTCAGGGTCGTGGAGCTCATGTGCTTCACGGGCCGTGAGGGGTCGTGAAGGCTTCTGGGCCGTGAAGGATTTCATGAACAGTGTTTTTGGTCCTTTGTTGTTTGGACTTTGAAAAGCCCCATATGTGTCTTGATTCGTACGTTTATATGTATTGGGTGGTTTTTGGCATGAAATGCACACATGCATATACTTGTATTGTGTATATATGTATTCTCAAAGTGTTTGGGGGTACTAATGAATATGTACAAGGATTGTTCACTTTGTGCCTTAATTTTTTAGCTAGGTTTGAACAATCTTAATCGAGATACATTTTGCATGGTTTTGTGTGGCACACCATGCTTTTTATTTTTTGTTGTTGTTTGATCCGGTAACGCCTTGCCCGTTATACCTGTGTGTTGGTTGTTTAGTTTTATTTGATTATTCATTCATTTGGTGGTTTGTACCACAATTGGTTTGTAATAATTAAATTTATTCGGTCTTGTATTTTATACTTTATTTTGGCTTGCATGCCGATTGCTTTTCTCTGTAATTGTTAGATTAGCTTAAATTAGCATTTCGCGGCTTGCACGCCGTTTCTTTCAAATATTTGTATGTATTTGTAAAAGAAGACCGAAGACAACCATCGAGAGTCGTGGAGGAGACGTCTCGGCTATCGTGGATCCGGAGGTTCATTGGAGATAACGGATTCAGTGGGAGCACTTCCAGCTGGGCCAAGTGGTTGTGTCCTTAGTTTGGCCTTGCTTTCCTCGTTTGGCTTACGGGGAAGGCGCATAGGGTTTAGGTGCATGTTACGGGATGTTTCTTGTGTGTGGTTGTTGTTTTGTTTATTTTCTTGCGTGGTTGTTTAGTTTCTTCGCTTGCTTAAAAAAATTTCAAAATAATAAAACCAAGAGTTTTGAATTGGTTAACAAACCTCGCGCGCCACAAGACCACTTGAAAAACTTAATCCCGTTTTTCTCAAATGTAAATCACTCGCCTCCCGTAAGATGACACCACCCGAATCTAGTGAAACAAGGTCAGTCGTCAAGCTTTAGCCGAGATCATTTTTGCGTAACTGTGTGGAAGGTACGTGTGGCAACTCGCAAGGGTCAGTTGTCGAGCTTTAGCCGAGCCAGCCATTGGGGTAGAGTACCACCGTGTATCTTGACGGTTGATTTACAATTCCATACTTGATACGCCTTGGTAGTTGTCAATCTTTAGCCGAGCTATCAAAGCGGATTAATGAGGAATCGGTGAGAGAAGGGATCAAACATGCCAAATGGGTGCTACGAGTACCTAGGATCCCGCAAGTGTCTAAGAGTTGTAATCTCGGATTGCAATTGGTAAAGCATTTACCGGCCTAAGTAGCTACATGAAGTGATCCGCGGCAAACCCGTCATGGATTGGGGTGAAATAAGGTTCTTAGCCCTTGTTAAGATAATTTGGTTTTCTTAATCCGGTACCGCCTTGCCCGTTAGACCTGTGTGTTGGTTGTTTGGTTGTATTTGATTATTCATTCATTTGGTGGTTTGTACCACAATTGTTTTGTAATATATAAATTTATTCGGTCTTGTATTTTGTACTTTATTTTGGCTTGCATGCCGATTGCTTTTCTCTGTAATTGTTAGATTAGCTTAGATTAGCATTTCGCGGCTTGCATGCCGTTTCATTCAAATATTTGTATGTATTTGTAAAAGATGACCGAAGACAACCATCTAGAGTCATGGAGGAGACGTCTGGTCTATGGTGGATACGGAGGTTCATTGGAGATGACGGATTCAATGGGAGCACTTCCAGCTGGGCCAAGTGGTTGTGTCCTTAGTTTGGCCTTGCTTTCCTCGTTTGGCTCACGGGGAAGGCGCATAGGGTTTAGGGGCATGTTACCGGATGTTTCTTGTGTGTGATTGTTGTTTTGTTTATTTTCTTGCGTGATTGTTTACTTTCTTCGCTCGCACGAAAATTTTTCAAAAAAAAAAAACCAAGAGTTTTGAATTGGTTTACAAACCTCGCGCGCCACAAGAGCACTTGAAAAACTTAATCCCGTTTTTCTCAAATGTAAATCACTCGCCTCGCGTAAGATGACACCACCCGAATCTAGTGAAACAAGATCGGTTGTCGAGCTTTAGCCGAGATCGGTTTTGCGTAACTGTATGGAAGGTGTGTGTGGCAACTCGCAAGGGTCGGTTGTCGAGCTTTAGCCGAGCCAGCCATTGGGGTAGAGTACCACCGTGTATCTTGACGGTCGATTTACAATTCCACACTTGATACGCCTTGGTAGTTGTCAAGCTTTAGCCGAGCTATCAAAGCGGATTAATGAGGAATCGGTGAGAGAAGGGATCAAACATGCCAAATGGGTGCTACGAGTACCTAGGATCCCGCAAGTGTCTAAGAGTTGTAATCTCGGATTGCAATTGGTAAAGCGTTTACCGGCCTAAATAGCTACATGAAGTGATCCGCGGCAAACCCGTCATGTATTGGGGTGAAATAAGGTTCTTAGCCCTTGTTAAGATAATTTGGTTTTCTTAATCCGGTAACGCCTTGCCCGTTAGACCTGTGTGTTGGTTGTTTGGTTGTAGTTGATTAGTCATTCATTTGGTGGTTTGTACCCCAATTGGTTTGTAATAATTAAATTTATTCGGTCTTGTATTTTGGCTTGCATGCCGATTGCTTTTCTCTGTAATTGTTAGATTAGCTTAGATTAGCATTTCGCGGCTTGCACGCCGTTTATTTCAAATATTTGTATGTATTTGTAAAAGAAGACCGAAGACAACCATTGAGAGTCGTGGAGGAGATGTCTCTGTTGGGGTTCGGGGTTAGGCACAGCGGAAGCATGCAAGTTATAAAATCGAAATTTCAAAGCAAAAACAAAACCACAAAGTGAACCCCAAATGTGTACCAATCTCTACAACTAAGAAATGCAACTAAAACAGAAAAAGAGGAGAAGAAATATACCCCTTGAAGTCCCCTGGAGTTCGTGTAGATCATGAAGCCGAGCAATGACACCTTCTTCCTCTATCGAAGTCCACCCCGGGAAAACCGTGATCTTGATGTACTAGCATCCCATGAGCATTCCTTCCCTTATGAAGAATGCCTTCTGGAACAACAACCAAAAACTCCAAGAACTCTCACTTCTCTTTGCTCTCTCTCATACTCACAAGAACAACCACTTGAGGCTTCTTATGTGTGTGTGTTTTCACTCAAACCATCAAGAGAGAAAATGAGAGAGTTGCATGTCTTTTTAAAACTCCAGGAATGCCTCTAGAACCTCCCAAGGCCGGACATTAAGCTTAACATGCATTGGTGGAGAGTGGAGGTGAAAGGAATAAAGTTGTAATCTGTCATATGGGTTAGCGCCGCTAACCTACCAAGGTTAGCGCCGCTAACCGCCCAAGGTTAGCGCCGCTAACCACTTAAGGTTAGCGCCGCTAACGCGGCACGGTTAGCGACAGAATGGTTAGAGTCGCTAACCCTGACAGGATCACCAACCATCTTTAATTATTCATTTCTAACCCTCCTTTTAGGTTGTTGTCAAGATCAACCCCCGGCGTATGACCCGTTAGGCCCATACATCATCGGTAGTGATCAATTGGCGTACGTGTGTCGGTGGGCATACTCTAACAAACTCCCACTTGCACATGACACACCGTACCCAAAGCATCACAGACAAGGAGCGGCCTCTAGTAAGGCATCCTGCCCCCAAGTCAGTATGGGTTTTGTCTTCACAAAAACCAAACTACAGCCTGTGTGAAATGGTCCTATTGATAAGGGATCAAACATCCTTTTGTTCGCGATATCCATGTGAACACGAGACATGATACTTAGTCATTCTCCGTTCGTTCCCGATTATGTTTCCCGATTGAGATTAGTGGTGACCAAAACATACAAGTTGCAATCAGATTCTTTAATCATTGCACACTTGAGCACGGCCGTGCATTTTGGTGTCATCGACCAATCATCGAGGGGCCCAGGGATATCTCTCTAAACAGAGGAACAAATTCCTTTGACTACATTTCCCACCACAGTGATTATACTCTGCCCAGCTACCTCCTTTATAACAGCCAGTTACGGACTGCGTTTGAAAATAACTAGAGCAAAGCAAACCAAAGTAATGCAGACACATGTATTTCCAGTATGATGATGAACTGATATTATCATCCTGATTTACTCATGACAAGTACCATAAAGTAAAATCTGGTGTGGGTCGTCCAGTCACTTGAAACACTTTCAAGTACAGGCGAAGAATTGTGTCCCCGTGTCCCAATCCCCATTGGACACATGACCAAATACTTCCCTCAGTCTTAGTTCAGACTTCCTTCCCATTAAGAATGACCGACTGTGGACATTTAGAATGTTAAAACATTTAGGGAAGACGTAAAACTGTTGGGGTTCGTGGTACACAGCAACGGAAGCATGCAAGGTCATAAACGAATTTTTCAAACAAAAACAAGACCACAAGATGAACCCCATAAGTGGATCTAACTCTACAACAAAGTTATGCAACAAAACAGGAAGAAAAGAGAGGATATATACCCCTGATATCTCTGATGGTTGTGTGTAGCTAGCTTCAAGCCTTGATCTCTCCTTGAACTTCTTCTTCGGCTATCTAAGTCCACACCGAGACACTTGGCAACCTTGGTGTACTAGCACCCCTTAGCCTAATCCACAAGATGAAGAAGCTACTGGAACAACAACCCACGAAACCACCAGTGAATCTAGCTCTCTCTCTCTCTTGTTTGAACTTAGCAACTCTCAATATAGTTCTAAGTGTATTTTTGTAGCAAAAAGGTCAAGAAGAGAAATGAGAGATTCATGCATGTTTTATAAGCCAAGCCACAACCCCAGGTCTCCCCAAGTCGGCCCAAGGCTAATCATCACAAAACACATGCATTGGTGGAGGCTAGAGGTGAAAGGAATAAAGTTGTTTCTGTCAGACAGGGTTAGCGCCGCTAACCGCCCATGGTTAGCGCCGCTAACCTCCCATGGTTAGCGCCGCTAACGCGGCTGATTTAGCGACGCCATAGTTAGCGCCGCTAACCCCTGCGGGAAACCAACTATCATTATTTATCCTTTCTCACCCTCATCTTTTAGGTTGTGTCAAGGTCAACCCCCGGCGTGTGACCCGATAGGCCCATACATCATCGGTAGTGATCATTTGGCGTACGTGTGTTCGTGGGCATACTCCAACAGACTCCCACTTGCACATGACTCTACGTACCCAATGCATCACAGACAAAGAGCGGCCTCTAGTAAGACATCTCTGCCCCCAAGTCTATATGGGTTTTGTCTTCTGCACAAAAACCAATCTGCAACCCATGTGAAAAGGTCCTATCGATAAGTGATCAATCATCCTTTTGTTCGCGATATCCAATGTGAACACGAGACATGGTACAAAGTCATTCTCCGTTCGTTCACGATTATGTTTCTCGATCTAGACTGGTGGTGACTAAAATATACAAGTTGCAATCAATCATAAATTATTGCAAGCTTTGAGCATGGCCATGCATTTTGGTGTCAGCGACCAATCATCTAGGGGCCCAAGGATATCTCTCTAAACAGAGGAACAAATTCCTTTGACTTACACTGCCCACCACAGTGATCATACTCTGCCCAACTACTCCCTTTATAACAGCCAGTTACGGACTGCGTTTGAAAGCAATTAGAACAAAGCAAACCAAAGTGATGCAGCCACGTGCATCTCCAGTCTTAGGATGAACTGATATTATCATCCTGATTTACTCATGACATGTACCATAAAGTAAAATCAGGTGTGGGTCGTCCAGTCACTTGAAACACTTTCAAGTACAGGCGAAGAATTGCGTCCCCGTGCCCCAATCCCCATTGGACACATGACCAATTACTTCCCTCAGTCTTAGTTCATATTTCCTTCCTGAGAAGAATGAACGACTGTGGACATTTAGAATGCTTGCGCATTCAGGGAAGAGTAAAACATGCTAAGTGGGAACACAGTAAAGATTTAAAGAAATACCCGCAACTTGCGTATTACTAAATCCCATTTAATAATCGATAAATACAATAAATACAATACTGCTTCATGTTCCCAAAAGGGTAAATACAACAAATATACTAACCAAATACAAAGGCATGATCAAACCAAATCACTAGCAAATCTAATCCCAATAGCTCGAGTATGAGCGTCATGCTTTGCTTGCGATAAAGGTTTGGTGAACGGATCCGCCACATTGCTATCCGTGTGTACTCTGCTGATAACAATGTCTCCACATTCGACCACGTCCCGGATGTAATGATACTTCCGCGGAATATGTCTCGTGTGTCGGTGAGACCTTGGTTCCTTGGCAAGAGCAACCGCACCCTCGTTGTCACAGAACACCTCAACAGGGTCGGCAATGCTAGGAACCACTCCCAGATCTTGGATGAATTTCTTCATCCATACAGCCTCCTTCACAGCTTCACTGGCCGCAATGTACTCCGACTCGGTAGTAGAATCGGCCATAGTGTCTTGCTTGGAGCTTCTCCAGGAAATAGCACCACCATTGAGTAGGAACACAAACCCCGATTGAGATCGGCAGTCGTCCCGATCGGTTTGGAAGCTAGCATCTGAGTAACCAGTCACCCGTAGCTCTTCCGCACCTCCATACACCAAGAACATCTCCTTAGTCCTCCGAAGATACTTGAGAATGTTCTTTACTGCCGTCCAATGAGCTTCACCAGGATTGGCTTGATATCTACTTGTCATACTCAATGCACAAGATATATCAATCCTAGTACATAACATGGCGTACATGATCGAGCCAATTGCCGAAGCATATGGAACTCGACTCATTACTCCCCGTTCCTCAAGGGAACTCGGGCTTTGAGCCTTGCTCAACACTAAACCATGCGACATAGGTATGAACCCCTTCTTGGAATCCTCCATCCTAAATCTCTTTAGGACCTTGTCTATGTATGTACCTTGGCTCAATCCGATCAACCTGCGGGATCTATCTCTATAGATCTTGATCCCAAGAATGTAAGCTGCATCCCCAAGATCCTTCATTGAGAAACAACTCCCTAGCCAGGCTTTTACCCCTTGCAAAGTTGGGACGTCGTTCCCAATTAGTAGAATATCATCTACATAAAGAACCAGGAATACAACTATGCTCCCACTAGCTCTAATGTAAACGCATGGCTCATCCTTGCTTTTAGAGAAGCCAAACTCTTTGACCTTCTCGTCGAAGCACAGGTTCCAGCTCCGAGAGGCTTGCTTAAGCCCATAAATGGACTTCTTAAGCTTGCAGACTTTATCCGGAAACTCAGGATGTACAAAACCCTCAGGCTGTGTCATATACACATCCTCTGCTAATGTTCCATTAAGGAACGCGGTTTTGACGTCCATTTGCCAAATCTCATAATCATGAAATGCGGCAATGGCCGGATAGACTTCATCATAGCCACCGGTGAAAAGGTTTCCTCATAGTCTATACCATGAGTTTGAGTGAAACCCTTAGCCACCAGTCGGGCCTTGAAGGTGTCTACCTCGCCATTAATGCCGATCTTCTTCTTGAAGACCCACTTGCACCCTACGGGTTTGCATCCCGGCACGGGATCAACCAAGTCCCAGACTTGATTATCCGACATGGACTGAATCTCGGATTCCATTGCCTCTAGCCACTTGGCGGACTCAGGGCCCACCACAGCGTCCTGGTATTTGGTAGGCTCATCAGAGACCACTACCATGTCGGTGCCCTCAGATATGTGAAAACCATATCTCTTTGGCTCATGCCGACTTCTACCAGATCTTCTAATAGGCAACGGGTTTACATCATCTCCAGCTTCATCATGCTGAGATTCAACCCTCTCAGGTTGTGAGCTAGTCCCAACATCAGGTTCTACATTGGCAGTCTCTTGAATTTCTTCAAGATCAACCTTTCTCCCACTAGCGTCTTTGGATAACAGTTCCCTTTCAAGGAACATCGCCCTTCGAGCAACAAACACCTTGTTCTCCAAAGGTTTGTAAAAGAAATATCCCATAGACCCAGCAGGATGACCAATGAAAAAGCACCTTTCGGCCCTGGGCTCCAACTTGTCCTCAACCTCACGTCTTACGTAGGCAGGACAACCCCAGACCTTTAAATATGAAATGGATGGAACCTTTCCATGCCACATCTCATACGGTGTTCTCTTAACCTTCTTTGTTGGTACGAGGTTAAGGATTCTACCGGCCGTCTCAAGCGCATATCCCCAAAACGTAACGGGAACGTCCGTACGAACAATCATAGACCGAACCATATCCAACAATATTCGGTTCCTCCTCTCGGCGACACCATTTAATTGTGGCGTCCTAGTAGGGGTTAATTGCGAGATAATCCCATAATCCCTTAGATGTTCACGGAACTCGGAACTAAGATACTCACCGCCTCTATCGGATCGTAGCATCTTAATCCTTTTCCCTAGTTGATTTTCTACCTCGTTTTGATAAGTCTTAAATACCTCAAAGGTATCCGACTTTTGTCTCAACAAGTAGACATACCCGTATCGACTATAATCATCAATAAAGGTAACGAAGTAGCGGGAATGATCTCTTGTGGCATGCTTGAACGGACCACACACATCCGTGTGAACGATACCCAACAAGTCTTGCGCCCTCTCACAAACACCGGTGAAGGGTGCTTTGGTCATCTTGCCCAATATACAAGATTCGCATACGTCATTAGACCCGTGGTCAAATGATTCCAAGATCCCATCCACTTGGAGCTTGGCGATGCGTTTCTTGTTTATGTGGCCTAACCGACCATGCCATAGAGACAATTTATCCAAAACTTTTTTGGGACCCGAATCAACATTCATGATTGATCTAGTGCTTTGCAAGCTTACGCTTGTTTCATAAATGCCATGACATGGAAATGCTTTGAAATAAAAAACATCATCTTTGTAACATAAAATGCTACCATTCTCAAATTTAAAAGTAAAACCATCGTCATACAAGGCATACAATGAAATAATGTTTCTTGCCACACAGGGCGCAAAAGATACATTTAACAAAACAATAGATAAGCCAGAAGGAAAGGCGAGCTCCACACTCCCAATCTTCTCAACCGGGACAACCGCCTTGTTTCCCATGATGAGATCCAGCTCTCCATCAACCAAGTCCCTACTTCTTCTTAGTACCTGCACATTATTACAAACGTGAGTACCACACCCGCTATCTAAAACCCAGGCGTTAGAAGTAGAGGTGTTATGGAGTTCAATCATGTACGTACCGGAGGCAGCGGCACCTTTAGAGCGAAGCTTCTTGAGCTCCTCCGTGTACTTGGGGCAACTACGCCGGTAGTGACCCTTCTCCCCGCAGAAGTAGCAGGTTGCCTCTTCCGGTGAGGTGGCAGCGGGAGCCACTTGCTTCCCCTTCGGCTCCGGGGTTGGGTTAGGTTTGGGCTTCGGCCCTTGGGCCTTGGCCTTCTTCTTTCCCTTCCCCTTGGAGCCCAAAGCGGGTTGCTTCCGCTTGTTACCACCCTCGTTGATGGTGAGAACGGCAGTGGAGGTGGTGGGCTTTTACTTGGCAAGCTCGCCCTCGGCGGTCTTTAGCATGCCATGCAATTCCATAATGGACTTGTCCATACTATGCATGTGGAAGTTCACAATGAACGGACCATATGCAGGAGGCAAGGATTGGAGGATGATATCAACCGCCAACTCCTTCCCCATGGGAAAACCCAACTCCTCGAGCTGATCCACGTACCCTTTCATCTTAAGTACGTGGGAGCTCACATTGCCGCCCTCCTGCATACGGCAACCGATGAAGGCCTTGACGCACTCATAGAGTTCTTGCCTAGCTCGCTGTTGGAACATGTCCTTCAGCTGAGAAATCATCTCAAACGCACTCACTTTCTCGAATTGCCTTTGCAATTCGGGACTCATGGTCGTTAGCATAAGGCAAGTCACGTCATTTGTGTCCTTGAGGCGTTTTTCATACGCCTCGCGGACGGCCCTCGCCGCGTTGGTAGCAGGAACCTCCGGAAGAGGTGACTCAAGGACCTCTAGCTTCATTTCATGACGTAGGACAATTCTCAAAGTCCTATGCCAATCCATAAAGTTTGGCCCCGTGAGTTTCTCCTTCTCCAAAAATGGACGGAGTGACATGTTGGTGGTGTTGGTGTTGCTAGTAGATGCCATCTACAAGCAAAGTACGAAATGGTTAGTTATTGTTGTATTAAATCCTTGTTAAGATAATTACCCTCTTGTTATAAAAACAAATTATATTAACAAGGGCTAAGAACCTCAAAATACCCTAATCCATGACGGGTTTTCCGCGGATCACTTCATAGAGCTATTTTAGGCCGGTAAACTATTTACCAATTGCAATCCGTGATCACAACTCTTAGGCACTTGCGGGATCCTAGGTACACTTAGCACCCATATGGCATGTTTGATCCCTCCACACCAATCCCTCATTAACCCACTTTGATAGCTCGGCTAGAGCTCGACAACTACCAATGCGTTTTATGTCTTGGAATTGTAAATCGTCCGTCAAGATACACGTTGGTACTCTAGCCCAATGGCCGGCTCGGCTAGAGCTCGACAACCGACCTTGCGAGTTGCCACACGCGCCTTCCACACAGTTACGCAAAACCGGTCTCGGCTAGAGCTCGACAAACCGATCTTGTTTCACTAGAATCGGGCGGTGTCATCTTACGGGTGGTGTGAGATTTACTTTTGAAAAACGGGTTTTAGTTTTTCCGGTTAAAACACTTTTAACCAATTCTTGTTTATGTGGCGCGCGGAGTTTGTAAATCAATTTAAAACTCTTTGATTTTATTATTTTGAAAAGTTTTCTAGCATGCGAAGAACCTAAACATCCATGCAAGAAAAAAAATACAAAATAAAATCAACCACGCATGTAATATAATCCGGTAACGAGCCAATCCTATGCGTCTTGCGCGTGAGCCAACGGGCAAGACTAAGTCATCTAAGGACTAGACCGAATGACCCGATGTGTGCTCCTCCCACTTGATCCATTGCGTCTCCTACCGACCTCCGGATCCAAGTACGCCAAGACACCCTCCACACGGTTCTTGTTGGTTGCTTCGGTTCACCTTTTACAATTTACAAATTTAAAAGGAAATGGCATGCAATCCACAATATCTATTCTAAGCTAATTCTACAAATTACAAAGAATACGAAATCGGCATGCAAGCCGTTAAAATTACAAACCGAATAAATAGATTAATTATTACAAACCAATGTGGTACAAACCACCAAATGAATTAATACATTAATCTAAATCAACCAAACACATCTCATAGGTCAAATGGCTCAAAAATTGTTACCGGATACGCATACTACAACCACATACAAGAAATCACACATCAACACATGGTGTGCCACAAAAAACCATGTAAATCTTATATGTCTTGGTTAAGATTATCTAATCACTCAAGGCACTCATAATCCTATGTACATATGCATTAGGAACCTCAAACAAGTCAAAATTCCATAGTCATATATATACACAATGTAAGTATATGCAATTAATCATTTTCATGCCTAAATGTTAATCCACATATAAATACATCAACCAAGACATAAGGCAACTTTAATCTAAACACAACTCAAATCTGGAACAATTCCAGCAAGTACAAATAGCCCAAAAATCCAACAAAATTGATTTAAGGCAAAACCATGCATTCTGCCAGTAAGGGGTTAGCGCCGCTAACTATAAAGAGTTAGCGCCGCTAACTCAGTTTAGCGCCGCTATCGCGAGACGACATTAAAACAAGTCAGTTTACCAAAGAGGACTGTTGACTCCGACTTTAGCGCCGTTAACTAAGGTTTAGCGCCGCTAACATAGAAAAGTTAGCTCCGCTAAACACTGGACAGAACCAAAAATCACATTTTTCGGATTTTCTTGGCCATTTAGTGCAAAACCAGTGTAGAGCTGGCTCTGATACCACTGTTGGGGTTCGTGGTACACAGCAACGGAAGCATGCAAGGTCATAAACGAATTTTTCAAACAAAAACAAGACCACAAGATGAACCCCATAAGTGGATCTAACTCTACAACAAAGTTATGCAACAAAACAGAAAGAAAAGAGAGGATATATACCCTTGATGTCTCTGATGGTTGTGTGTAGCTAGCTTCAAGCCTTGATCTCTCCTTGAACTTCTTCTTCGGCTATCTAAGTCCACACCGAGACACTTGGCAACCTTGGTGTACTAGCACCCCTTAGCCTAATCCACAAGATGAAGAAGCTACTGGAACAACAACCCACGAAACCACCAGTGAATCTAGCTCTCTCTCTCTCTCTTGTTTGAACTTAGCAACTCTCAATATAGTTCTAAGTGTATTTTTGTAGCAAAAAGGTCAAGAAGAGAAATGAGAGATTCATGCATGTTTTATAAGCCAAGCCACGACCCCAGGTCTCCCCAAGTCGGCCCAAGGCTAATCATCACAAAACACATGCATTGGTGGAGGCTAGAGGTGAAAGGAATAAAGTTGTTTCTGTCAGACAGGGTTAGCGCCGCTAACCGCCCATGGTTAGCGCCGCTAACCTCCCATGGTTAGCGCCGCTAACGCGGCTGATTTAGCGACGCCATAGTTAGCGCCGCTAACCCCTGCGGGAAACCAACTATCATTATTTATCCTTTCTCACCCTCATCTTTTAGGTTGTGTCAAGGTCAACCCCCGGCGTGTGACCCGATAGGCCCATACATCATCGGTAGTGATCATTTGGCGTACGTGTGTTCGTGGGCATACTCGAACAAAAACATGCTAAGTTGGAACACAATAAGGCTTACTGAGAGTACCCGCTACACGCGCATTACCAAATCCTCATTTGATAATCGATACAAGCAGAAGCACAGTATTGCTTAACGTTCCCAAAAGAAATGTATATCAAAACATTACTAAAACAAACTTTAGCCAAGTATATGCAGGCCCTAGTCTGATGATAATAACTAACCCGCTACTATAGCTTAGTGAACGGATCCGCAACCATGCTCTCCATGTGTACTCTGATAATGATCGTATTCCCACTCCAACCAACCACTTTCAAAGTGTGCGTTGATGGGATTATGATCATTTGTCCAAGACGTTATACTTTCATTTGTCTAAAGAAATCCAATAAGACAAACAACGCTTGGATCTAATATTTTAATGTGCATGAGCCATCATACTCTCATAGTTTTCATAAAGATCTCTATAGAGTTATTGATGCTCTAAAGAATAAAATCTTATCTGCTCAAGACATCGTACTCTCATAGTTTTCATAAAGATCTCTATAGAGTCATCGATGCTTCAAGAATAAAATTTTATGTGATCAAGCCATCATACTCTCATTGTTTTCATAAAGATCTCTATAGAGTCATTGATGCTTCAAGAATCACACTCATTAACGACACAATGTTTGTAGTATCACGAACCCAAATCGAATTGGTGATTATCCTTAAAACATAAACTATCAATTAGAGTAATAATTTACTCTCATATCTTTTGATCAACAAGAATATATCTTCATATTTCTTGTACTTTGCAAATTGTTTTGTTTATCCTTAACGGACGTATAATTCTTGATTCAAACTTACAGCCAAACATGATCAAGACATTATCTCCATTATTAAATATGTCCAAGACATATTACATAGGATAACAACATCCCTCCCACTAGCTCTGGCATCCATCCAAGTTTCATCATTGCTCATCGAAAACTAAACCACATGATTTTCATAGCAAAACACGAAACTTAGATGTTTTTTGAAGTCCAAGACAACCTTTTCCATGTTTTGTAGATTTTACAATGATACTTTAGATGTAAAGCACCTTCGGACAGTGTTTTAAACACTTCCTCATTAAATTCCTTTGACGGAATATGGTCTTTGCATCACACTGCCATTAGACGGCATAGTGTCCGTGTAAACTTAAACATAACTACTAGAAGAATGTCTTCATATGATACCTTCCACATGGTCAATCATCATGAAACCAATTCCCACCAGTCAGTATTTGAAGTTATCTAGAAATTAATCCATGCAGATCTTATTTCCAAAAGATCTATATACACCTTACAGGTCACATCTAGGTGTTGGATTACCCAAGCTCATCCTTGAAATCAAGCATGGATTATATCTTATTTCATTACCTTTTTCTTTATCTTAGTAGACCCGTGGCCCACTACAGATTCCGGTAATTGATACATACATTATGTATTATCAACAAGTCATCACCCTCAGGTATATAATACATTTCCGGCCTTATGATGACTTTTACCAGACTTATCAAGAGGTAATGTCATAATGCCAAGTACTTCAACATTGTCATGTTAAGTTCCAATCATTACTGATTGGATGCTAGTGTCAACATCAGGTCATTATTTAAAACACACGTTCTTCCACTGGAATGCTTCAGTTGTTCATTTCCCTTTTCGAGCAATTCACCTCAGTTCTCAAAAAGGTTATGGAAAGAACATCTAAAACAAAGAAGAACCTATTAAATGTATTCGCATCTTTTAAAGTTCATCAATCTCCCACTAGATTTAGACTAGATGACTTTAGTCCATGAGATACACAAGCAAAGCTTTCTTTCTAGTCTAACCTCCATGATTGCTAATTTGACCATCTTTGTTGTAATATAGGAACATTGCCCGTCATAACTCAAGTACACCTATCTGACAGGTTACTTAAGTTTAAGCCATCAAATGGAATCATAACTAGTATGTTCCGTTTCTCCACTTGGCGATCCATGTAAAACACGTATCCTAGGAGAAGTGAATTATGAGACATTCCCATAATTCTTATGATAAACAAGGAATCTATTATATCTCAACATCTCATAAGATTTGAGTATTTTAGTTCCCTTTTTGCCCCTTTTTGTTATGAATTTGTTACGGGTAAGTTTTAAATACCTCTCAGGTTTCAAACACTTTTCTAATACCCTTTTCTTCTACCATCATTGGTAAAGGTAACAAATTATACTTAGTTAATCCTTATTACTTTGTTTGATCGGCCCCTTACACAAAAGTGCAAGCGTAGTCCAAAAAACTTTTATTCCTCCCACATCAACTAGTGAAGGACATCTTAGTTATTTAACTTTATAAGCAAAATTCAACATCAACTGATGACTCGAAGTCAAAAGATTCCAAGTTCCTTTCCTCATGGACCTTGGTGATGTTAGTTTTTATTTATATGGTTAAATCACGAATGTTATAAGGATAACTAATCAATAAACACTCATGATCATATTATTACTTCTTAAGCAAAAGCTTATGCCACGACATGAATAAACTTTGAAATAAATTTCTAAAACCCACAATAACATAATTCAAAGTAATATTCATCGTCATCAATTACATAAAAGATACAATGCTTCTTGCCACGCAGGGCGTAAAACATCTATCTAATGAAGTAATAATGTTGCTGTTAGGAATGGCAAGATCAACTCTTCCAATCCTTTTAGCAAGAGACAAGCACTTGAGCTTCTCTTCACTCCTTCCAGCTCTCCATGCATCATCGGCCTACATCGGATAAACACCTACACTTTGCAACAAACAAGTTTGTAACAAACGTGAGTGCTTTGAATAGCGTTCAAAACCCTAGTCCCTTGAAGTAGAAGATCAATGGAGTATAATCATGAATATACCTGAAGTCGAGGAGCTAACGTTCTTCCGCTTTAGGATACCTAGCTCATTCAGGCACTTATGGCAGGCGTGAGGGCGCCAATTTCCAATTTCCCACAAAAGTAGCAAACTACCCCAAGTGGAACGTTATCTTCAGGCACAATCTCATTTGCCTCAACTTCCACAGTTGTGGTAGGCTTAGTCAAACCAAGCTTTCCATAGGAGGTCAGTTTCTTCTTCTTATGTTTTTGTTTCCTATTAGCCTTAGCGGGTGTGGACGAGATTAGCTTACACTTGGACATGTTCAACTCAACAGCCTTTAACATGCCATGTAGCTCACTTAAGGACCAATCCATATTGTCTTTGAGATATTCCATGACAAACTTCTCATAAGACGTGGGCAAGGATTGGAGAATCAAGTTCACCATCAGTTCCCTCCCTATGGGAAATCCAAGTCTCTCCATTTGGTCCATGTACGCCTTTATATTAAGGACATGAACACTTACATCCCCGCCTTCTTGCATCCTACAACCGACTAAAGTCTTGACATACTCAAAAAGTTCTTGTCTAACATGTTGCGGGAACATGTCCTTTAGCTGGTTAATCATGTCGTACGCACTCAATTGCTTGAGTTGCTTTCGCAGCTCACAGCTCATAGTCGACAACATGAGACAAGAAACATCTTGTGTATCTCTGATACGCTTTTCCCATGCGTATCTAATGGCCCAGTTCGCATTGGTAGCAGCTGGCTCCGGAAGAGGCTCCTCAAGGACGTGCAACTTTGACTCGTGTTGAAGGATAATCCTTAGCACACGATACCAGTCAACGAAGTTCACTCCTATGAGTCTCTCCTTTTCCAGGAATAAACGAAATGTTAGTTTTGATGTAGTGTCATTAAGATTTTCCATCTAAAATAAGAGTACAAGTTTTAGTAAGTTTCAATATAATCCTCGTTAAAATAATTACCCACTTGATTTAAGAAAACTAAATTATCTTAACAATGGCTAAGAACCTCAAAATACCCCAATCCATGACGGGTTTGCCGCGGATCACTTCATGGAGCTATTTTAGGCAGGTAAACAATTTACCAATTGCAATCCGGGACCGCAACTCTTAGGCGCTTGCGGGATCCTAGGTACTCATAGCACCCATTTGGCATGTTTGATCCCTTTCACACCATTCCTCATTAATCCACTTTGGTAGCTCGGCTAGAGCTCGACAACCACCAAGGCGTTTTAAGTCTTGGAACTGCAAATCAACCGTCAAGATACACGGTGGTACTCTAGCCCAATGGCCGGCTCGGCTAGAGCTCGACAACCGACCCTTGCGAGTTGCCACACGCACCTTCCACACAGTTACACAAAACCGACCTCGGCTAGAGCTCGACGACCGATCTTGCTTCACTAGATTCGGGTGGTGTCATTTTACGGATGGCGTGAGATTTACAATTTTGAAAAACGGGATTTTGTTTTTGCCGGTTAAAACGATGTTAACCAATTCTTGTCTATGTGGCGCGCGGAGTTTGTAAACCAATTTAAAACTCTTTGATTTTATTATTTTGAAAAATTTTCTAGCATGCGAAGATCCTAAACATCCATGCAAGAAAATAAACAAAATAAAATCAACCACCCATGTAATGTAAATCCGGTAACGAACCAATCCTATGCGCCTTGCCCGTGAGCCAACGGGCAAGACAAAGTCATCTAAGGACTAGACCGAATGACTTGATGTGTGCTCCTCCCACTTGATCTATCGCGTCTCCTACCGACCTCCGGATCCAAGTACGCCAAGACACCCTCCAATGGTTCTTGTTGGTTGCTTCGGTTCTCCTTTTAGAATTTACAAATTTAAAAGGAAATGGCATGCAAGCCACAATTCTCTATTCTAAGCTAATGCTACAAATTACAAAGAATAGAATTCGGCATGCAAGCCGTTAAATATACAAACCGAATAAAATTAAATTATTACAAACCATTGTGGTACAATCCACCAAATGAATGAATAAATTAATTTATACAACCAAACACATCACATAGGTCTTAAAGGCTCAATCGTTACCGGACAAAAATATTACAACCACATACAACAAATCTAATACATGGTGTGCCACACAAAAACCATGCAAATCTTATATGTCTTGGCTAAGATTATCTAATCACTCAAGGCACAAATAATCCTATGTACATATGCATTAGGAACCTTAAACTAGTCAAAATTCCATATTCATATATACACAATGTAAGTATATGCAATTAACCATTTTCATACCATAATGTTAATCCACATATAAATACACCAACCAAGACATAAGGCAACTTAAATACATCACATCCAAAATTCTGGAAAAATCCAGAAAGTACAAGTAGCTCAAGCGATCCAACAAAATTGATTTAAGACAAAAATGCATTCTGCCAGAAGGGTTAGCGTCGCTAACTATAAAAGTTAGCACCGTTAACACCCGTTTAGCGCCGCTATCGCGAGAGGGCTTAGCGGCCGCTACGGACAGGTTAGCGCCGCTAACATGGAAAGGTTAGCGCCGCTAAACCCTGGACAGAACCAAAAATCACATTTTTCGGATTTTCAAAGCCACATAGTGCAAATCTAGTGTAGAGGTGGCTCTGATACCACTGTTGGGGTTCGGGGTTAGGCACAGCGGAAGCATGCAAGTCATAAAATCGAAATTTCAAAGGAAAAACAAAACCACAAAGTGAACCCCAAATGTGCACCAATCTCTACAACTAAGAAATGCAACTAAAACAGAAAAAGAGGAGAAGAAATATACCCCTTGAAGTTCCCTGGAGTTGGTGTAGATCATGAACCCGAACAATGACACCTTCTTCCTCAATCGAAGTCCACCCCGGGAAAACCGAGATCTTGATGTACTAGCATCCCATGAGCATTCCTTCCCTTATGAAGAATGCCTTCTTGAACAACAACCAAAAACTCCAGGAACTCTCACTTCTCTTGGCTCCCTCTCACACTCACAAGAACAACCACTTGAGGCTTCTTATGTGTGTGTGTTTTCACTCAAACCATCAAGAGAGAAAATGAGAGAGTTACATGTCTTTTTAAAACTCTAGGAATGCCTCTAGAACCTCCCAAGGCTGGACATTAAGCTGAACATGCATTGGTGGAGAGTGGAGGTGAAAGGAATAAAGTTGTAATATGTCAGATGGGTTAGCGCCGCTAACCGCCCAAGGTTAGTGCCGCAAACCACTTAAGGTTAGCGCCACTAACGCGGCACGTAAGATGACATCACCCGAATCTAATGAAACAAGATCGGTCGTCGAGCTTTAGCCGAGATCGGTTTTGCGTATCTGTGTGGAAGGTGCGTGTGGCAACTCGCAAGGGTCGGTTTTCGAGCTTTAGCCGAGCCGGCCATTGGGCTAGAGTACCACCGTGTATCTTGACGGTCGATTTACAATTCCACACTTGATACGCCTTGGTAGTTGTTGATATGTGCGTTTTTGTGCCTACTTTACATGCTAGAATACCCCGTACTTAGTCCAAATACAAGGTAAATATTCCTATTATTGATCTAATATGCTTAGCATTCACCATGCAGGTTACAAAGAGCTTTAAGCAAGATAAATGGGCAAAACAAGGAAAGAATTGAAGAAAATTAAAGAATAGTGAAAAAGTGATCCCTACGGCCGTAGAAGATATTCCCTACGGCCGTAGGAGTCTGTCTTCCAGAAACCATCATTGCCTGCCAGAACTTTGCGTGTCCCGGTCGATTGGTTTAACATTGTGTGTGGAGAAACTCCGGGTCATGATTTCCTACGGCCGTAGAGGCTTGTTCCTACGGCCGTAGGAAGTCCACTTACAGCAGATTAAATTCAAAATTCTGTCATTTTGCAAGGGGTTACCAATTTCACCTCCACTCCGGAAAAACACATCCATATACCCTCTCTAAACACTCTAACACTCCAGGGGACTTCTCTTGGTGATTCAAAGGAGTAGGGATTGGATTAGAAGGCTTGGAACAACATCTTGGAGCTTGGATTCACTAGTTTTATCATTGATTAGCTTGGGTATACTCTTTCCATTTCTAAATTCCATCATGTACCCATGTGTTCCAGATGTTGTAGTGCTTTTATTGATGTATATGGATAGCTAAACTTATTTCACTTGGGCCAAGATAATTCTTGGCTAGTTATGGCAATATATTTGACTTTTTGATTCAACTATGCATGTTTTGATCTTGAATACAAGTGTGTTTTATCAACTTAGTATGTTTAATCTTACCATGTTCATGTGTGATAATATGTATAAGATAACTCCTTCATGTTTAAGCATGTGGATATTCAAGAATGATGGTTGATTTTACTAATTTCATGTTGAGTTTGTTATTAGAAATGATACATCTTGCATGGTTTTCTTTAGATATCATTATTGGAATATGTTTTGAATCCTTGTAGGTTCATCCATTATTGGTCATTTTATTCATATGTTGGTTTTATGCATGCCTTGTGATTGTAGATGAAAATCTTGTCATTTGGTGTATTCATTGGTCTAACATGCTACAAATAATTAAACGGTTCACAAAGATGTTTGTTGGTATGTTTAGATGGTGAAATGAACTCACATGTATGCCTTTGTTATGCTTGTCTTAGTGTTCAATGTGCATATCACATGATTCATGTTTCAAGAAGTGTTGGCTATACTAGAAATGGTAGGTTTAACATGTTCATATCTTTAGTAATCATGTGGCTAATCATTACAACCCCTTAATTGTGTGGTTTGGGTTTAGAGGAGTTTGTGACCCCATTGTACCAGTTTACATGTGTTTATGATCTGAGATTAAAGTCTAGATTGTAATTTGTTGTTGAATGCCTTTATGTTAGATTTGACTGTTCTGTCCTATTGGTTCCTACGGCCGCAGAGAGAAATCCATATGGCCGTAGGGACTGTACAATTTGCTACGGCCACAGTGAGAAATCCGTACGGCCGTAGGAAATTATTTTCACAACAGTTTGCGTTTTTTGCTTGTTTTAACCACTTTAACACCTTTTTAGGTTCTGAGGACTACTGGATATGTCATTTGAAAAGATGTATGTCTTTGTAGTCTGATTTGGACGTGATATGCTGGATCTGTAGTTAAATCCTTTTATGTCGTTGCTTGCCTGATTATGTTTAAATGCTAAGTCTGAGTCGTGATTACTCGAGTGATGATTTCTGCATGATAATGTTGTCTTGTGAGTATTAGAACAACATGCTATGCGCTTAATCTATTCAAGTCCTCATATTATGCTTTTTATTGTGTCATTGCCATGACTAGTCTCGATGATTCGAAAGCCTGAGTGAATCTGTTATCCTACCTGTTTGCCTTCAGTGTTAATCTATTTTAGTTGCTGTATTTCCTGTTTAATTTAGTTCATTCGGTTACTTGATTTAATTAATTATGATGATCAAACAACAATGAGACTTAAGTATTGGTAGCTTCCTGTCCTGGTGGAACGATATCCGGTCTTACCGAGTCTATACTACTATTGACCAGGTTATACTTCCCTGAGTCATGTGTAGTATCTACTTAGTAACATCGTTTTTATAAATTTAAAAGGAGGTAGTGTCACAAGATTTTATTACAATATAAATACGCAGTCCAGTGCACACCAAGTTTTTGGCGCCGTTGACGGGGACAGGAAATACTAAGAAATAGTTTAATTGTTGATTTGATCTTGTTACTTGTTACTTAAGTTAGGTGTGCCTGATTAGGTAGTCACTTGCTTTTTCTACCTCCTTCTCGCACCCTCTGTCAGTTTGTTCTATTCTTAGCAAATTGATCCTTTTCAAGAACCGGAGCGTGAGTTTCGACGATGCCTACGCCGTCAACGCCAACTCCAAAAAGAACGTTTACTAAACATGGCGGAAGAACCACCACCACCTAGGACACTTAACGACTATGTTCGTCCGGATATTAACAATATCTAGAACACCATCATTCAACCTAGGGTGGCAGCGAACAATTTTGAAATCAAACCAAATGTAATTCAAATGGTTAAAAATTCTGTTCAATTTCATGGATTACTCGACGAGGATGCTAACGCTCACATCCGCAGTTTTCTCGAAATCTGCGATACGTTTAAAATCAATGGTGTTACTGATGACGCCATTCGCTTGCGTTTATTCCCGCTTTCTCTCAAAGACAAAGCCAAGCTTTGGCTTAATTCTCTCCAGGTAAATTCCATTGCTACATGGAATGATCTTGTTGCCAAATTTCTAGCTAAATACTACCCGCCATCCAAAACGGCCAAACTGCGTAATGATATCTCATCGTTTCAGCAGACTGACGGGGAAGGTCTTTATGATGTCTGGGAGAGATACAAGGATCTCATGAGGAGATATCCTTCACACGGATTTGAGCTATGGAATCAAATTTTCATATTTTATAATGGCTTATCCGTTGTCACTCGGCAGATGATAGATGTTGCCGTAGGAGGTGCATTGGGTAGCAAAGACCCACAAGCGTGCTATGATCTTATCAAAGATATGGCAACCAACAGCTACCAATGAAACCCCTCCAAGAGACTGAAACCACCAAAGAACGGTGGAGTTTTCAATGTGGATGCTTTATCTGATCTTTCTTCTCAGGTAGAGAAGTTGACAAAGAAAATGGATCAGATGTGTGCTCCTCCTAAACAGGTTACTTGTAATTTCTGCTCAGGGGCACATCCTAGTGACCAATGCCAGGAGGAAACTCTTGCTCACGAGGAAGTTGATTTCATTACTAATCAGCTGAGGTCTCAGTATAATCCCAATGCAACCAACTATAATCATGCATGGAGGGATCACGCGAACTTCAGTTATCATAACCAAACTACTAAACCCCCTCCAGGGATTCCATACCCACAGAGACCACGTCAATCTCAGCAGTACGATCGTCAGCCTCAGCAGTTTAATCGTCAACAACAACCATATAAGCAACCACGTCAGTATAACACTCAACCACCGCTTCCCAATCAATCATCATCATCATCGTCTTCAGTATCTACCAATCTGGAGGCTCTTGTGAAACAATATCTGGCACAATCCGAGTTGCGTTTCAACCAAACAGATGTTAGACTCGATCAAACGGAAGCAACTCTGAGAAATCAACAAGCGTCACTTCAAAATCTCGAAAATCAAGTTGGCCAGATATCTAAGCTCTTGTCAGAGCGACCACATGAAGTTCTCCCGAGCAATACGGATGCAAATACGAGAGCACACGTGAGGGCACACTTTGCGTAGTGGGACGACCACGGTACCACCACCGTTTCCCTCTCAATCCAAAGAAACCGAAAAACAGGTCCAATCGGAGGATTCTGACGAGGCGCATAACTGGCTAGACCCAGCAAGTACCGCGCAAGTCAAACCTCCGGTCAAAATATTTTAGCCTACCATTCCTTTCTCCCAGAGATTAAGGAAAGAGAAAACGGAGGAACAGTATGGTAAGTTCCTAGAGCTATTCAAACAGCTCCATGTGAACATTCCATTTGTTGAGGCACTTGCACAGATGCCTAAATATGCCAAATTTCTTAAGGATTTGCTCAGCAACAAGAAGAAATTGGAGGACCTGTCATTGGTGACTTTAAACGAGGAGTGCTCAGCCATTCTTCAAAATAAGTTGCCAGCAAAGAAAACCGATCCTGGGAGCTTTACAATCCCATGTCTGATTGGTAATCTCACTGTAAACAACGCTCTAGCTGATCTAGGTGCTAGCATCAACTTGATGCCATACTCTGTATTTTCTAGACTGGGCCTAGGAGAACCAAAACCGACTCGTATGTCACTTCAGCTACCTGATCGTTCTGTCAAATATCCACGAGGGATAGTCAAAAACATCTTGGTCAAGGTTGACAAATTTGTGTTTTCTGCATATTTTGTCATCCTTGATAAGGACGGGGACAAGAACGTCACACTCATTCTTTGTCGTCCATTCCTAGCCACTACTCGAGCATTAATTGACGTTTGCAACGGAAATTTTACGCTTCGAGTAGATAAGGATGAAGTGACTTTTGATATCCAAAAGTCAATGAAACACTCAGCTAGCCAGGATGACATTCTTTATTTCGTTGATATCTTTCATCGTTATCTCGTGGATCACATTGTTCCAACTCTAGAAAAGGATGTGTTTGACACGCAAATCCTGGATGAGGATGTCTTGAATATAGAACAGGTAAAGCTTGTCCCTAATGAGCTAACCAGCACTATTGCACCTGATGAGACACCTATCTCAGATGTTTTTGAGGTCCTTGAAAAATCCGAGAGCTCAGCTTCTCGACCATCTATTGTGGATCCACCTTCTCTTGAACTCAAAGAACTTCCTTCTCATCTTGAATATGCATTCTTGGAGGAAGATTCGAAGCTGCCTGTGATAATAGCTTCTAACCTTACTGTTGAAGAGAAAAGTAAGCTATTACTGGTTCTGAAAAATCACAAAACTGCCCTTGCATGGAAAATTTCTGACATCAAGGGGATTAGTCCATCCTTCTGCACGCATAAGATTCTCATGGAAGATAGTTATAATCCGTATGTGCAACATCAGAGACGTTTAAAGCCGAACATGCAAAAAAGAGGTTGTAAACCTGCTGGATGCCGGCTTGATCTACCCTATCTCCGATAGTCTGTGGGTCAGTCCAGTCCAGGTTGTTCCTAAAAAGGGAGGAATGACAGTCATTCTAAATGATAAAAACGAGCTAGTCCCAACTCGTACGGTCACGGGGTGGCGTGTGTGCATTGATTATCGCAAACTCAATGATGCCACACGTAAGGATCACTTCCCCCTTCCTTTCATCGACCAAATGTTGGAGCATTTAGCTGGAAACACCTTTTATTGCTTACTTGATGGATTCTCTGGATACTTTCAGATTCCTATCCAACCGGAGGACCAAGATAAGACAACTTTTACATGCCTCTATGGTACTTTCGCCTACAGGCGTATGTCTTTTGGGTTATGTAACGCTCCTGCAACATTTCAGCGATGCATGACGGCTATATTTCATGACATGATTGAGGATTGTGTCGAGGTATTCATGGATGACTTTTCAGTCTTCGGTAACTCCTTTGATACATGTCTCCACAACTTAGAAAAAATGTTGTCTCGCTGTGAAGAAACTAACCTTGTGCTTAACTGGGAAAAATGCCATTTTATGGTACGCGAAAGTATAGTTTTGGGTCATAATATCTCAAATGAGGGAATCGAGGTAGACAAAGCTAAAATCGATGTTATTGCAAAACTACCTCCACCCTCAAATGTCAAAGCCATTAGGAGCTTTCTCGGACACGCAGGGTTTTACCGGCGCTTCATAAAGGATTTTTCGAAAATCACCCGGCCATTAACCCATCTCCTTGAGAAAGACGTTCCTTTCATTTTTTCTCCTGAGTGCGATCATGCATTTAATCTTTTAAAGGAGAAATTAACCAAATGCTCCTATCCTGATGAGCCCAGATTGGTCGCAACCATTTGAGCTTATGTGTGATGCTAGTTATTTTGCGGTTGGTACTGTTTTGGGCCAACGCATTAATAATCAGTTTCAGCAGATCTACTATGCCAGCAAGACGCTGACTGATGCCCAAGAAAATTATACAGTCACTGAGAAGGAGTTGTTAGCAGTAGTCTTTGCGTTCGACAAATTTAGATCCTATCTTGTGTTATCAAAAACCGTGGTCTACACTGACCACTCTACTCTTTGTTACCTTTTTGCAAAGCAAGATGCAAAGCCCCGTCTCATTCGATGGATTCTGCTCTTTCAGGAATTTGACATCGAAATCAAATACAAAAAGGGAGCAGAAAATATGGCTGCTTAACATCTGTCTCGTCTTGGAAATCCAAATCTGGTGGTGCTTCTTGAATCAGGCATAAAAGATAACTTTCCTGATGAATTCCTATATGCCTTGACAAGCACCGAAGAAATCCCCTGGGACGCAAATTTTGCAAATTATCTTGCAGCCGGGGTAATGATCAAAGGCCTCTCACATCAACAAAAGAAGAGATTTTTCTCTGAACTGAAACATTATTTTTGGGTTGATCCTTATCTCTTTCGGATCGGATCAGACTAAATCATTCTAAGATGTGTGAGTAGCGATGAAGCCAAGAGCATTCTGAAACATTGTCATATGGGTCCAACTGGAGGCCACAATGGACCTGGCTACACTGCCAAAAGGTCCTCGATTCAGGTTTCTATTGGCCCACAATATTCAAAGATGCTCATCTATTCGTTAAAACTTGTGATGCCTGCCAAAGAGCAGGGAATATTTCAGCACGAAACGAGATGCCTCAGAATAGCATTCAAATTTGTGAAATATTTGATGTTTGGGGCATCGATTTCATGGGTCCTTTTCCACCTTCGCACGGTTGCAAGTACATACTAGTAGCCGTTGATTATTTGTCAAAGTGGGCGGAAACTCAAGCCTTAACCACTAATGACTGTAAATTCCTTAAGAAGATATTCTTCCGATTTGGTACTCCGAGAGCACTCATAAGCGATCGGGGAACTCACTTCTGCAATGCTCAACTCGAGAAGGTGTTAAAAAGATATGGGGTAACTCATAGACTCACAACTCCTTATCATCCGCAGACGAGTGGCCAAGTCGAGGTCACAAACAGAGGTCTTAAGAGAATATTGGAAAGGACAGTAGGTGGTAGCCCGATGGATTAGGCTGAAGAGCTGGATGACGCGCTGTGTGCATTCCGAACTGCATTCAAGACCCCTATAGGTACAACGCCTTATAGGATGGTCTACGGCAAAGCGTGTCGTCTTCCCGTTGCGCTAGAGCACAAGGCCTACTGGGCTTTAAAATTGTTAAATCTTGACGTCTCTAGTGCTTGTGATAACCGCTTACTTCAGATCAATGAGCTTGATTAGCTGCGGCTCCAAGCTTATGAAAATTCGAAGATATACAAGGAAATGACGAAGGCCTTCCATGACAGCTGCCGGAAGGACAAACAATTCCAGGTTGGCGATAGTGTACTCTTGTACAACTCTAGGTTGCGTCTCTTTCCTGGTAAACTGAAGTCTAGATGGACAGGCCCCTATGTTGTCCATACTGTTTACCCGCACGGGGCTATTGACATCACAAACTCTGAGGGAGTAACTTTTAAGGTCAACGGCCACCGACTCAAGAAATACATTGGTATCCCGCATTCTCCAGAGGAACCCAGAGAGATTCTGAAGCTTCACCCTGCTATACATTAGCGGGGTGAGTTTTGTCTTTTACCGGCAGACCTAAAAGAACTGGATATGCTCTCCTCCGCTTCTTTTTCCCTCCTTTCTTGTTTTTTTTGCGTACTCAGCTTCCTTCTGACATTCAGCGCGATATAGTCATGAGACTTGAGAAACATGTGAGGAGGAGCCAAAACTTTGCCAAATTTCATCGAGGCACTTCTATCTATGCGGCAAAGAGGCGTGCCAAATACGTAGGGAAATGTTGGAAATGCGGTGCTCTGCTACATGAGGGCACTTGTAGGAATTTGCCGACGATATCTCAGTCAGAGTGTGCCAGTGCTCTTCGAGAAGATCCCGTTAAGCTGAAAGCCGAGGGGGTCTTGCGTCCTAAAAGTAACGCTGGTGCCATGATTGATGAGTTGGTGAGTCTCCGACTAAGCAAACTCGAGCCTAAGCCCCGTTAGAATCCCTAGGCTATGCCTATGTTCGTGCCGTATAGCTCCTCGTGTTTTGTCATTTCAATTCTCATTTGGTCTGGAGAGAAAGGAAAACCCTCCGCATTTCAACGCGTTAAAGTGTTCGCTTACACACCGTACTAATAGTGTGTTACTTGTACATATTGTCTGTTTGTCGGATGCCCACTTTCCGGGTTTCCGTTTCCCTTTCCGTTCGCATCTCCGCTAATCTAGATGTGTGCTTTCAATTCCGCGCTACTTTCCGTTCACACATACGCTATCTCTCTCTCTCTCCTACTCTATCTCTCTCAAAAAAACATACCCGACGCCCTTCGAAGCTTCTTTGACCACATCTCGCTCATTCTCCGCTCATTTTCAGCATACAAGGTATCAAAATACTCCCCTTCATCTTGCGTTCATAATGTATAGCTTTAATTCCATTTTAGTAGCCATTGTATCGATCGATTGAACAAAACCCTAGCCACCCGTTTTATGTTGTTCGTAAATTCGCTACGGCCGTAGGAAGTCTTGTTAGGGTTTCTTTTTAAAACTGCTTACTACGGCCGTATGGTCTATGTCCTACGGCCGTATGATGCCTTTCTATGGTTCTGTTTGGTTTTGCTTCTTGCGAACGTAGTGACTATGTCCTACGGCCGTAGTCCCCCATTTTCAACTGTTTTTCAAATTTGTTCATATTTTGAACATTTTCAACAATCGGGGACCCATTGCATGCCAAAGCAAGCCTTTATCGATCGATAGGATGTCACTATCGTGCGCATGTCTTACTTAGATTTCTGTTCATTTCAGTTATGCCTCATCGCCATTTCCCACGTTTAGTCGACCCAGACATGGTCCCGGTCGAGCGGCCAGCTGATGCCGCGCTTCCTCCTTTTCTCCGCTTCGACCGTGAGGAGGATTGTACTGACAGAGATATGCTGATGGGGCGCGCTGACAGTCTCAGATACGAGCCCATTAGGTATCTGGTTTGGGATAATTTGGCCACTCTTTACATCAGAGGCCGTGCTCAGACCACTTGTGGCCCTCATTGGAAGCGGCTCTTCAGTTTACAGGGGGCAGTCTACCACGAGCTTGCATTGGAGTTCTTCTCCACCATCCACTTGGTTACCCCGCTGCTGGATTATTAGCGGGAGGACGCCCTGACCTGCCGCCTACTAGGGGCTGAGAGGCAGTTGTCTCTACGGCAGTTTGCCGTCTATATGGGCTTGTACACGCACGATGAGTTGGATACTCCGGCGTTTACTGATGGTATCATAGATTGGCCGGAGGGGGTTACTGGTATCTCCTTCTAGCAGGAGGTGGGCACTGGCGCCTACAACACCGCCATCGTGCCGAAGAGCACGAAGCTCCGAGATCCTCTGCACCGCATTCTGCATCGGGTGATCGTCCACAGCATGGCCGCTCGCAGCGCGTCCTCTGGTTCGGTTACTTTCTCTGACTTCTTTTATCTTTTTACGATGATTCACCAGAGGCCCTGCCAGCTCACTCTGTGCCTGGCCCGTTTTCTATTCGAGACACGTACCACCCGTTTATCGCAGGCTATCTATGGAGGGGGGTACGTGACCATTTTAGCAGAGGCTATGGGCCTCCTTATTGACGAGATTACTGATAATCTCGTTCGCTCCGCCCGAGCTGCTCCGATAGATTTGGGGGTCCTGCAGCGTATGAAAGTCGCTGCTAGGATCCAGAACCAGGTGAGATTGATCAACCCTGATGGGTCAGTTTGGGAGCCTCCTAGAGTGGTCGAGGAGGAGGCAGCAGGAGGTGGAGAGGCAGGAGCGGGAGCAGAGGAGGGAGTAGGTGGTGGAGCGTTTACCGGCCCAAATGGGTGCTACGAGTACCTAGGATGCCGCAAGTGTCTAAGAGTTATAATCTCGGATTGCAATTGGTAAAGCGTTTACCGGCCAAAATAGCTCCATGAAGTGATCCGCAGCAAACCCGTCATGGATTAGGGTGAAATAAGGTTATTAGCTCTTGTTAAGATAATTTTGTTTTCTTAATCCGGTAACGCCTTGCCCGTTAGACCGTGTTGGTTGTTTGGTTGTAGTTGTTTATTCATTTATTTGGTGGTTTGTACCACAATTGGTTTGTAATTATTAAATTTATTTTGTCTTGTATTTTATACTTTATTTTGGCTTGCATGCCGATTGTTTTTCTCTGTAATTGTTAGATTAGCTTAGATTAGCATTTCGCGGCATGAACGCCGTTTCTTTCAAATATTTGTATGTATTTGTTAAAGAAGACCGAAGACAACCATCGAGTGTCGTGGAGGAGACGTCTCGGCGATGGTGGATCCGGAGGTTTATTGGAGATGACGGATTCAGTGGGAGCACTTCCAGCTGGGCCATGTGGTTGTATCCTTAGTTTGGCCTTGCTTTCCTCGTTTGGCTCACAGGGAAGGCGCATAGGGTTTCGGGGCATGTTACCGGATGTTTCTTGTGCGTGGTTGTTGTTTTGTTTATTTTTTTGTGTGGTTGTTTAGGTTCTTCGCTCGCTTGAAAATGTTTCAAAATAATAAAACCAAGAGTTTTGAATTGGTTTACAAACCTCGCGTGGCATAAGACCACTTGAAAAACTTAATCCCGTTTTTCTCAAATGTAAATCACTCGCCTCCCGTAAGATGACACCACCCGAATCTAATGAAACAAGATCGGTCGTCGAGCTTTAGCCGAGATCGGTTTTGCGTAACTGTGTGGAAGGTGTGTGTGGCAACTCGCAAGGGTCGGTTGTCGAGCTTTAGCTGAGCCAGCCATTGGGCTAGAGTACCACAGTGTATCTTGACGGTTGATTTACAATTCCACACTTGATACGCCTTGGTAGTTGTTGATATGTGCGTTTTTATGCCTATTTTACATGGTAGAATACCCCGTACTTAGCCCAAATACAAGGTGAATATTCCTATTATTGATCTAATATGCTTAGCATTCACCATGCAGGTTACAAAGAGCTTTAAGCAAGATAAATGGGCAAAACAAGGAAAGAATTGAAGAAAATTAAAGAATAGTGAAAAAGTGATCCCTACGGCCGTAGAAGATATTCCCTACGGCCGTAGGAGTCTGTCTTCTAGAAACCATCATTGCCTGCCAGATCTTTGCGTGTCCCGGTCGATTGGTTTAACATTGGGTGTGGAGAAACTCCGGGTCATGATTTCCTATGGCCTTAGAGGCTTGTTCCTACGACCGTAGAAAGTCCACTTACAGCAGATTAAATTCAGAATTCTGTCATTTTGCAAGGGGTTACCAATTTCACCTCCACTCCGGAAAAACACATCCATATACCCTCTCTAAACACTCTAACACTCCAGGGGACTTCTCTTGGTGATTCAAAGGAGTAGGGATTGGATTAGAAGGCTTGGAAAAACATCTTGGAGCTTGGATTCACTAGTTTTATCATTGATTAGCTTGGGTATACTCTTTCCATTTCTAAATTCCATCATGTACCCATGTGTTCCAGATATTGTAGTGCTTTTATTGACGTATATGGATAGCTAAACTTATTTCACTTGGGCCAAGATAATTCTTGGCTAGTTATGGCAATATATTTGACTTTTTGATTCAACTATGCATGTTTTGATCTTGAATACAAGTGTGTTTTATCAACTTAATATGTTTAATCTTACCATGTTCATGTGTGATAATATGTATAAGATAACTCCTTCATGTTTAAGCATGTGGATATTCAAGAATGATGGTTTATTTTACTAATTCCATGTTGAGTTTGTTATTAGAAATGATACATCTTGCATGGTTTTCTTTAGATATCATTATTGGAATATGTTTTGAATCCTTGTAGGTTCATCCATTATTGGTCATTTTATTCATATGTTGGTTTTATGCAAGCCTTGTGATTGTAGATGAAAATCTTGTCATTTGGTGTATTCATTGGTCTAACATGCTACAAATAATTAAAGGGTTCACAAAGATGTTTGTTGGTATGTTTAGATGGTGAAATTAACTCACATGTATGCCTTTGTTATGCTTGTCTTAGTGTTAAATGTGCATATCACATGATTCATGTTTCAAGAAGTGTTGGCTATACTAGAAATGGTAGGTTTAACATGTTCATATCTTTAGTAATCATGTGGCTACTCATTACAACCCCTTAATTGTGTGGTTTGAGTTTAGAGGAGTTTGTGACCCCATTGTACCAGTTTACATGTGTTTATGATCTGAGATTAAAGTCTAGATTGTAATTTGTTGTTGAATGCCTTTATGTTAGATTTGACTGTTCTGTCGTATTGGTTCCTACGGCGCAGAGAGAAATCCATACGGCCGTAGGGACTGTACAATTTGCTACGGCCACAGTGAGAAATCCGTACGGCCGTAGGAAGTTATTTTCACAACAGTTTGCTGTTTTTGCTTGTTTTAACTTTTTTAACCACTTTAACACCTTTTTGGGTTCTGAGGACTACTGGATATGTCACTTGAAAAGATGTATGTCTTTGTAGTCTGATTTGGACGTGATATGGTGGATCTGTAGTTAAATCCTTATATGTCGTTGCTTGCCTGATTATGTTTAAATGCTAAGTCTGAGTCGTGATTACTCGAGTGATGATTTCTGCATGATAATGTAGTCTTGTGAGTATTAGAACAGCATGTTATGCGCTTAATCTATTCAAGTCTTCATATTCTGCTTTGTATTGTGTCATTGCCATGACTAGTCTCGATGATTCGAAAGCCTGAGTGAATCTGTTATCCTACCTAAGCCTTCAGTGTTAATCTGTTTTAATTGCTGTATTTCCTGTTTAATTTAGTTCATTCTGTTACTTGATTTAATTAATTCTGCTGATCAAACAACAATGAGACTTAAGTATTGGTAGCTTCCTGTAGTGGTGGAACGATATCCGGTCTTACCGAGTCTATACTACTATTGACCAGGTTATACTTCCCTGAGTCATGTGTAGTATCTACTTAGTAACATCGTTTTTATAAATTTAAAAGGAGGTTGTGTCACAAGATTTTATTACAATATAAACACGCAGTCCGGTGCACACCAAGTTTTTGGCGCCGTTGACGGGGACAGGCAATACTAAGAAATAGTTTAATTGTTGATTTGATCTTGTTACTTGTTACTTAAGTTAGGTGTGCCTGATTAGGTAGTCACTTGCTTTTTCTACCTCCTTCTCGCACCCTATGTCAGTTTGTTCTATTCTTAGCAAATTGATCCTTTTCAAGAACCGGAGCGTGAGTTTCGACGATGCCTACGCCGTCAACGCCAACTCCAAAGAGAACGTTTACTAAACATGGCGGAAGAACCACCACCACCTAGGACACTTAACTGTTGGGATCTCGTGGGCAACACAGCGGAAGCAAGTACAACAAACAAAGCCCACGGTACAAGCATACAAAGCACAAAAACATGAAATCCCGAACATGGACCAAACTCTATGTAAAAGAAATGCAACTAAAAGAAGGAAGAAAGTTATACCTTTCTCCTAAGCTCCAGATTTCTGAATGTCTCGTGAAGTGGAGCTCCAAGAACAAACGCGGATCGACTAGAGGGTAGTGCCCCGGTAACACGCCAACCTCTTGAGCTAGCAAGCCTCCATGGTACTTCTACTCGAAAACCACTTCTGGAACAGCAATAAAACGAGACCAATGCATTCTGGAGCAATCTCTCTAGATCAAGACTCTCTTGGCCTTAGTAGCACCAAAGAATGTGTGTATGTGTTAGAGAGAAAAAGAAGAGAGAACCAAAACCCAATTCAAACAAATGAGTCTTCACACCTTCTCTTGGCTTCAGAATTCGTCCCTTAACCCCACTAACCGGCCATGCCTCGAGAACCCAAAGTTAACATGCATTGGCTGATTTGGGTGGTGGAAATGACAAATGGCACTGGCAGGGTTTAGCGGCGCTAACCAAGAGTTAGCGGCGCTAACTCAAAAGGGTTAGCGGCGCTAACGCGCCCTGTCAGCGATTTGACACAAAGTACATGCAGCCGTAGCGGCGCTAACTCAAAAGGAGTTAGCGGCGCTAACTCCTAATAGTTAGCGGCACTAACGCGTCCTGCGATGTCAACTTTTGTCTTCTGCCATATTTGGTCCCTTAACTTAAATTGCTGTCAGGTTAGACCCCGGCGCATGACCCAATAGGCCCATACATCATCAGCAGCGGTCCATATGGCGTACGTACATTAATGGGCATATTTCTAACAAACTCCCACTTGCACATAATGCACTGTACCCATGTAACCACAGACAAAGAGCGGCCTCTAGCAAAAGCATCAATGCCCCCAAGTCAGTATGGGTTCCGCTTTTATGCAGAAAACCATTATCTACAAAAAGAACGTAGAGGTCCTATTTGATAAGTGATCAATACTCCTTTTGTTCACGATATCCTTGTGAACACGAGACATGGATTGATATATCAATCTCCAGATCGTTCACGATTATGTTACTCGATCTTGATTGGTGGTGACCAAAATTTAAGGACATATCTGATTCTAAATCAATATTCCTTTGCGCATGGCCATGCTTATTTTGGTGTCAGTGCCCAATCATCGAGGGGCCCAGGGATATCTCTCATACCAGAGGAACAAATCCCGTTGACTATACAACCCCATAGCGTGAACCTTCTCTTACTTGGCTATTCCCTTTATAGTAGCCAGTTACGAACTACGTTTTGAAATGGCTAAAGTAAGAAAGTTTCATGCTATAGCAATTCATACATCTCGGGTCGAAGGATGTAATGATATTATCCTTCCGAGTCACTCTATGACCATGATCCATGAAGTGAACTCCGGTGTGGGTCTTCCAGTTACTTGAAACTCCTTTCAAGCACAGGTTACTGTTGCGTTTCATGCATTCAATCCTTGATTAATGCCTAACCAACACCTAACCTCAACCTTAATTCAAGCTTCCTTCCCTTGAAGAATGACTGGCTGTGGAAATTTAGAATGTATAAACATTCTGGGAAGTGGTTAAACATGCTAAGATGGAACACAGTAAAGACCAATGAAGGTAACCGCATCATGCGTATATATAGTCTCTACTATATATCGATACAATCATCGGTTAGCAGTACTGCTTACTGTTCCCAAAGCTTATAAGTAAATCAAACATTTACTAAAACGATATTCGAGCTTAGTCATAAGCATTGACAATGCTATTATACCTAGTATGAAATTCATCACTATTATTTGACAACGGCTTAATTATGGGATCATCTACACGATATCCCTTTGTACTCTTTTGTATTCTCTTATTAAACCACTTGCAAAGTGTTTATCAGAGAGATCATATACAAGGTTATCATAGTCGTCATATCCTTAATGTTACCGAAGTCTACAATAGGATTAATGACACTAATGATTATCAAAGTCGTCATACTCTCATTGTAACCGAAGTTCATAATAGAGTTACTGACACTCACGTTAATTAGAGTCGACATACCCTAAATGTTACCAAAGTACACAATAGGGTTAACGTCACTCATTGAATCTTAATGTCGTATCTGCACCACATATTTTAATATTCAAAACTCCGATTAAAATTTGACAGTTTCATAGGTATAGATTTTCTTGCAGTACTAACTTACTCAAGACAATTCTATTTTCGTCGAACATCAAGAACATATATCAGTATTTCTTGAATCTAAAATCCACTTGATTCCATGTTTTCTATTCATACTCATAGTACAATAATTCCATCACTAGGTTGTAAAACAACCCTAAATTAGGACATTAATTTTATTGAGCATATTTTGCTAAGAACACATGAAGCTCCCACTAGCCCTGACAAGGGTATCTGGCTTAATCTATGCTTTCTAGAAAACTCATTCCTTTGACTTTCTTGCAAAGCGGGATTACAGCCACAAGATGCAAAATTTTGCTGACTAAACTCATGGACACAATTTGGACATAATGGATATATGAGACCTCGGAACATGTTTCAAAACATTTCCTCAAATTAACCCTGCGAAGGATCTTGGTCTCTTGTTTCCATGTGAACATACTTGTTTTTCCCAAAGCGACAACAATGTTCCACATAAACCAGACCTAATCTGGATATTATGGATGAATAAGACCCACGGAAAGTGCCTTAAGCATTTCCTCAACATAATCCTGCGAAGGATACAGGTCTCTTACATCCAAGTGTACCAATCTTGTTTTCGTAAGGTGACAACAATATTTCACTTTATCCAAGTTATCTTCAACATAACTACTAGAACATATTTCCATATTATCAATATGAAAAGCTTTGTCTCTAGTCGGTATTTGAAGTTGTCCATAGATGCTATATGTTAGTCCCTTCACCCCTCTCGGATTACACCTTAGGTGTGGGATTAACCCAAGTCAAGTACTTGGATGCAGCAAATTGATTACATCTATGTATGCCATTCCCTTCTCATATTCACTAGTGAACACAGGGTCCCACTATGTTTCCAATGAATGGTAACATCACAATGATTTACCATCAAGTTGTTGTTACTCTGATATGACAACCTCATATCTATAACAACCTTCTTGATTTCCATCAGATATAAAGAAGCAATGGATATTGTCAGGTTTTACCAGCATCTCTATGCTGATTAAGTGCTAGTGTCCACATTAGGTCTTTTATTTAAGTTTAACGTTCTTCCACTAGAATGCTTTTGTAAATTGTTCTTTCCCTTTTGAATAACCAAACATGGTTCCCATAAGTTCAAGAACAATTATCCAAAACTCGGATGAACTACTTAAATATACAAGCATCAACTTATAATTCATACATCTCCCACTTAATGTAGAATGAATAATTTTAAGTTGTGAGATTGATAAGCAAAGTACTCTTTCTAGTCAAAATCTCATTGGATGCTTAAGTTGACCATAATGTTGTGTTTCAGATTGAGAACTTGGTTCATAAAAATTATGTATACCAATCACATTGAATACATGTTTTAGGCCTGCCTTTTACCAGATTATCAACAAAGATATCCGGTTTTGTTTAAAGTAACATCATGTACAAAATGTGTTTCTTAGAGAAAACGAATTATGGGATAAACCCATGATTCATTTCATGTTCAAACCAATATAGATAGTAAAACTTAGTATCTATTCTAGATCTAAGAATTTACGTCTATATGCCCTTATTGATTCTTAATTTCTTAAGGTTATTTCCGAACACCTCCAGGTTTCAGACACAAACCTTTTATCTAGTTAAACATTCTCTCAACAACCATCATAAAGATGGTGATGGAGAATCTTACTAGTGTCACTCTATATGGTATACTTGTACGGATTATCCACATAAGTGTGATCAAAATCCAACAAGTTATAGTCCTTCCTACCAACATAGGTGAAGGATTTCTTAATCATCCTAGTCCAATAAACAATATTTATATCCTTCATTTAGCCCGAAGCTAAACTTTTACAAAGATCCTAGCCACATGGATCCAAGCGATGTAAATGTTGTTTACTTGGTTAAGTTTGATTATGCCATATACTAATGTATCCAAACCACTTTTGGATCTAAGAATCAATTATTTCATGATCGCCTTACTACTTATAATGAGCCTTTATGTATGCAATGATATGGATAAGTTTTGATTGGATAAAACATATCAAAATAATTTTTCAAAATTGTTTCAATTCCAAGTCATCTCCATCGTCATCAAATGTGTATTTAAGCACCATAAATGGTCAAAAATAACACATAAGCTTTGACATGGATCGAATTTGAAATGAAACCATCATAATGAAAAATCTTTTAAACAAAATACATAGTATAAAACATCCATCATCTTCAAAAGAACATACAATAAAGCAAGTCTAGCCACGCAGGGCATACTCAAAAGTAATAAATAATTCTGGAATAAATGGCGAGACTTAAGACTCCCAATTCTCTTATAGAAGACAATCAACTAAATTTCTTCTTCAGAGATCCGGTTCTTCAAGCTCTTCCTTCTTGCAACGAACAGACCTACACTTTGTAACAAAATAAATTTGTGACAAACGTGAGTCTTATAGCTTGGGTAAACAACCCAGCTTATTAAGGAATAGCAATGAAGTAAAATCATGAATGTACCTTAAGTAGGAAAATTAACTCTCTCTTTTCTGAGAAGTTTTATATCCTCTCGGCACGAAGGGCAGGCATGACGGCCCCAATCCCCAAATCTACCGCAGAAGTAGCAAACCACCCCTTGTTGAGTCTCTTTAGGCACATCATCAATGTCCATCGACTCAAAACTTGAAGCAAGCTTGGAAACTCCAACTTCTTCTTTTAATGGGATCGATTTCTTCTTCTTCATGTTATGTAGTTCCTTAGAACCAAAAACAAGAGTGGATGAAGATGATGCATGCTTGGACATGTTAGATTCTACATCCTTCAACATTCCATGCAGTTCATCTATAGATATTTCCTTTCCATGCATATGATAGTTCTCTACAAACTTTTCATATGATGCGGGCAGAGACCGAAGTATGAAATTCACACCAAGCTCCCTCCCTATAGGAAAACCTAGTCTCTCCATCTGGTCCATGTATGACTTCATCTTCAAAACATGGGCACTAACACTCCCGCCTTCCCGCATCTTACAACCGGTTAGACTTTTAACGCACTCATAATGTTCTTGCCTACCTTGCTGTCGGAAAACATCCTTCAGCTTGTTAATCATGTCATACACAGTCATGTGCTCAAATTGCTTTCGCAGTTCCGAGCTCATACTTGATAACATGAGGCTAACAACATCGTGCGTATCCCGAACACGCTTTTCATACGCGTATCGGATAGCCCATTCCGCATTGGTAGCAGGTGGTTCAGGAAGGGGTTCCTCAAGGATGTGCAACTTGGACTCGGCACGTAGGACAATCCTCAATTGCCTAAGCCAGTCCACAAAGTTCACTCTCGTGAGTTTCTCCCTTTTTAGGAACATACGTAGTGATAAGTTCGACGTGTTGTGGTTTTGATTTGACATCCTATATTAAAGTAGAGTACACGAATTAGTTGTTTGATTTAATCCTCGTTAAAATAATTACCCATATTGCCTCGAAAAATATTTTAATAAGGGCTAAGAACCATATTTCACTCCAATCCATGACGGGGTTGCCGCGGATCACTTCATGGAGCTATTTAGGCCGATAACCATCTTACCGATTGCAATCTCTATTGCAACTCTTAGACACTTGCGGGATCCTACGACAACCATCGGTCGTTTGGCATGTTTGATCTCTACTTGCACCAATTCCAAATTAAAATTCTCGGTTGACTCGTGCTAAGCTCGACAATCACTCAAGGATTTTAATTTGCAATTGTAAATCGTCCGTCAAGACATACGGTAACAAATTCACCAAAATTGGCTCGTGCTAAGCTCGACAACCAAAATTGTGAATTTGCCACACTCACCTTCCACACAGGTTTATGGGAGTTGGCTCGTGCTAAGCTCGACAACCAAAACCCATAAATCTAGATTCGGGTGGTATCGACTTACGGATGGCGCAAGATTTACGGTTTATGAAAAACGGGCTTTTGTTTTCGGCTTGGTTACAGATTAACTTGTTTAGTGACAAAACATATTTCCACTATGTGAGTTAATCTTGTATGTGAGCGCGCGAGAGTTGCAAACCATTTTTACCAAATCTCTTGTGATTTTATTAATTTCGAAAAATTATCTAGCATGCGAATCCTAAGCAAACCATGCAAGAATAAAATGAAATCACATCACACGCATATAAACGAAGTAAATTGGTAACCCTTGCCAAAATCCTATGCGTTCTTCCCGTGAGCCAAAACGGGTAGAACGTGGTCAAACTAGGGGACGGAAAGTCTTCAATGCGAGCTCCCACTAGATCCGCCATCTCCAATGGACTTCATCGGCTTCTATGGACACGCTCCATCTCCTTTCCGACTCCTATTTGTGTGTCATCATCCAAATGTACAAAACATACAATAGAAAAAGAAATGGCATACAAGCCACGATAATTTCCTATTTATCTAGTACATTTACACGGATGAATGAAATGGCATGCAAGCCACAATATTATTACAAACAAAACTGAATTAATAACTATTACAGCCCATATGTGATTAAAATCACCAAATTGCATCCAAACACACAAATACAACCACAAGGTCAAGGCAAGGTTACCAATTTCATAACAACCACATACAACCAAACATAATGGTAACTATAATACCAAAACCAAATCTGGAACAAAATTCCAGAAACATAAAATGACCAAAATACCCGAGAACAAAACTGTTTTTAACTTTTAAAACCAAAATCGTAGCTGCGCGTTAGCGCCGCTAAGTTTAAACAGTTAGCGCCGCTAACTCAAAATAGTTAGCGCCGCTAACCCGGTTCGAACAGAAAACAAACATTTTGATTTCGGGATTTTCAGGCCACCAAGTGCAAATCTAACATAGAGGTGGCTCTGATACCACTGTTGGGATCTCGTGGGCAACACAACGGAAGCAAGTACAACAAACAAAGCCCACGGTACAAGCATACAAAGCACAAAAACATGAAATCCCGAACATGGACCAAACTCTATGTAAAAGAAATGCAACTAAAAGAAGGAAGAAAGTTATACCTTTCTCCTAAGCTCCAGATTTCTGAATGTCTCGTGAAGTGGAGCTCCAAGAACAAACGCGGATCGACTAGAGGGTAGTGCCCCGGTAACACGCCAACCTCTTGAGCTAGCAAGCCTCCATGGTACTTCTACTCGAAAACCACTTCTGGAACAGCAATAAAACGAGACCAATGCATTCTGGAGCAATCTCTCTAGATCAAGACTCTCTTGGCCTTAGTAGCACCAAAGAATGTGTGTATGTGTTAGAGAGAAAAAGAAGAGAGAACCAAAACCCAATTCAAACAAATGAGTCTTCACACCTTCTCTTGGCTTCAGAATTCGTCCCTTAACCCCACTAACCGGCCATGCCTCGAGAACCCAAAGTTAACATGCATTGGCTGATTTGGGAGGTGGAAATGACAAATGGCACTGGCAGGGTTTAGCGGCGCTAACCAAGAGTTAGCGGCGCTAACTCAAAAGGGTTAGCGGCGCTAACGCGCCCTGTCAGCGATTTGACACAAAGTACATGCAGCCGTAGCGGCGCTAACCTATAGGAGTTAGCGGCGCTAACTCCTAATAGTTAGCGGCGCTAACGCGTCCTGCGATGTCAACTTTTGTCTTCTGCCATATTTGGTCCCTTAACTTAAATTGCTGTCAGGTTAGACCCCGGCGCATGACCCAATAGGCCCATACATCATCAGCAGCGGTCCATATGGCGTACGTACATTAATGGGCATATTTCTAACATTAACGACTATGTTCGTCTGGATATTAACAATATCCAGAACACCATTATTCAACCTAGGGTGGCAGCGAACAATTTTGAAATCAAACCAAATGTAATTTAAATGGTTCAAAATTCTGTTCAATTTCATGGATTACTCGACGAGGATGCTAACGCTCACATCCGCAGTTTTCTCGAAATCTGCAATACATTTAAAATCAATGGTGTTACTGATGACGCCATTCGCTTGCGTTTATTCCCGCTTTCTCTCAAAGACAAAGCCAAGCTTTGGCTTAATTCTCTCCAGGTAAATTCCATTGCTACATGGAATGATCTTGTTGCCAAATTTCTAGCTAAATACTACCCGCCGGCCAAAACGGCCAAACTGCGTAATGATATCTCATCGTTTCAGCAGACTGACGGGGAAGGTCTTTATGATGCCTGGGAGAGATACAAGGATCTCATGAGGAGATATCCTTCACACGGATTTGAGCTATGGAATCAAATTTTCATATTTTATAATGGCTTATCAGTTGTCACTCGGCAGATGATAGATGCTGCCGTAGGAGGTGCATTGGATAGCAAAGACCCACAAGCGTGCTATGATCTTATCGAAGATATGGCAACCAACAGCTACCAATGGAACCCCTCCACCAGACTGAAACCACCAAAGAACGGTGGAGTTTTCAATGTGGATGCTTTATCTGATCTTTCTGCTCAGGTAGGGAAGTTGACAAAGAAAATGGATCAAATGTGTGCTCCTCCTAAACAGGTTACTTGTAATTTCTGCTCAGGGGCGCATCCTGGTGACCAATTCCAGGAGGAAACTCCTGCTCACGAGGAAGTTGATTTCATTACTAATCAGCCGAGGTCTCAGTATAATCCCAATGCAACCAACTATAATCATGCATGGAGGGATCACGCAAACTGCAGTTATCATAACCAAACTACTAAACCCCCTCCAGGGATTCCATACCCACAGAGACCACGTCAGCCTCAACAGTACGATCGTCAGCCTCAGCAGTTTAGTCTTCAACAACAACCATATAAGCAACCACGTCAGTATAACACTCAACCACCGCTTCCCAATCAATCATCATCATCATCTTCTTCAGTATCTACCAATCTGGAGGATCTTGCGAAACAATATCTGGCACAATCCGAGTTGCGTTTCAACCAAACAGATGTTAGACTCGATCAAACGGAAGCAACTCTAAGAAATCAACAAGAGTCACTTCAAAATCTCGAAAATCAAGTTGGCCAGATATCTAAGCTCTTGTCAGAGCGACCACAGGGAGTTCTCCCGAGCAATACAGATGCAAATCCGAGAGCACACGTGAAGGCACACTTTGCGTAGTGGGACGACCACGGTACCACCACCGTTTCCCTCTCAATCCAAAGAAACCGAAAAACAGGTCCAATCGGAGGATTCTGACGAGGCGCATAACAGGCTAGACCCAGCAAGTACAGCGCAAGTCAAACCTCCGGTCAAAATATTTCAGCCTACCATTCCTTTGCCCCAGAGATTAAGGAAAGAGAAAACAAAGGAACAGTATTGTAAGTTCCTAGAGCTATTCAAACAGCTCCATGTGAATATTACATTTGTTGAGGCACTTGCACAGATGCCTAAATATGCCAAATTTCTTAAGGATTTGCTCAGCAACAAGAAGAAATTGGAGGACTTGTCATTGGTGACTTTAAACGAGGAGTGCTCAGCCATTCTTCAAAATAAGTTGCCAGCAAAGAAAACCGATCCTGGGAGCTTTACAATCTCATGTCTGATTGGTAATCTCACTGTAAACAACGCTCTAGCTGATCTAGGTGCTAGCATCAACTTGATGCCATACTCTGTATTTTCTAGACTGGGCCTAGGAGAACCAAATCCGACTCGTATGTTACTTCAGCTACCTGATCGTTCTGTCAAATATCCACGAGGGATAGTCGAAAACATCTTGGTCAAGGTTGACAAATTTGTGTTTCCTGCATATTTTGTCATCCTTGATATGGACGAGGACAAGAACGTCACACTCATTCTTGGTCGTCCATTCCTAGCCACTGCTCGAGCATTAATTGATGTTTGCAACGGAAAGCTTACGCTTCGAGTAGATAAAGATGAAGTGACTTTTGATATCCAAAAGTCAATGAAACACTCAGCTAGCCAGGATGACATTCTTTATTTCGTTGATATATTTCATCGTTATCTCGTGGATCACATTGTTCCAACTCTAGAAAAGGATGCGTTTGACACGCAAATCATGGATGAGGATGTCTTGAATATAGAACAGGTAAAGCTTGTCTCTGATGAGCAAACCAGCACTATTCCACCTGATGAGACACCTATCTCAGATGTTTTTGAGGTCCTTGAAAAATCCGAGAGCTCTGCTTCTCGACCATCTATTGTGGACCCACCTTCTCTTGAACTCAAAGAACTTCCTTCTCATCTTGAATATGCATTCTTGTAGGAAGATTCGAAGCTGCCTGTGATAATAGCTTCTAACCTTACTGTTGAAGAGAAAAGTAAGCTATTACTGGTTCTGAAAAATCACAAAACTGCCCTTGCATGGAAAATTTCTGACATCAAGGGGATTAGTCCATCCTTCTGCACGCATAAGATTCTCATGGAAGATAATTATAATCCGTATGTGCAACATCAGAGACGTTTAAATCCAAACATGCAAAAAAGAGGTTGTAAACCTGCTGGATGCCGGTTGATCTACCCTATCTCCGATAGTCTGTGGGTCAGTCCAGTCCAGGTTGTTCCTAAAAAGGGAGGAATGACCATCATTCTAAATGATAAAAACGAGCTAGTCCCAACTCGTACGGTCACGGGGTGGGGTGTGTGCATTGATTATCGCAAACTCAATGATGCCACACGTAAAGATCACTTCCCCCTTCCTTTCATCGACCAAATGTTGGAGCGTTTGGCTGGAAACGCCTTTTATTGCTTACTTGATGGATTCTATGGATACTTTCAGATTCCTATCCAACCAGAGGACCAAGATAAGACAACTTTTACATGCCCCTATGGTACTTTCGCCTACAGGCGTATACCTTTTGGGTTATGTAACGCTCCTGCAACATTTCAGCGATGCATGACGGCTATATTTCATGACATGATTGAGGATTGTGTCGAGGTATTCATGGATGACTTTTCAGTCTTCGGTAACTCCTTTGATACATGTCTCCACAACTTAGAAAAAATGTTGTCTCGCTGTGAAGAAACTAACCTTGTGCTTAACTGGGAAAAATGCCATTTTATGGTACGCGAAGGTATAGTTTTGGGTCATAAAATCTCAAAGGAGGGAATCGAGGTAGACAAAGCTAAAATCGATGTTATTGCAAAACTACCTCCACCCTCAAATGTCAAAGCCATTAGGAGCTTTCTCGGACACGCAGGGTTTTACCGGCGCTTCATAAAGGATTTTTCGAAAATCACCCGGCCGTTAACCCATCTCCTTGAGAAAGACGTTCCTTTCATTTTTTCTCCTGAGTGCGATCATGCATTTAATCTTTTAAAGGAGAAATTAAACAAATTCTCCTATCCTGACGAGCCCAGATTGGTCGCAACCATTTGAGCTTATGTGTGATGCTAGTGATTTTGCGGTTGGTGCTGTTTTGGGCCAACGCATTAATAATCAGTTTCAGCCGATCTACTACGCCAGCAAGACGCTGACTGACGCTCAAGAAAATTATACAGTCACTGAGAAGGAGTTGTTAGCAGTAGTCTTTGCGTTCGACAAATTTAGATCCTATCTGGTGTTATCAAAAACCGTGGTCTACACTGACCACTCTGCTCTTCGTTACCTTTTGCAAAGCAAGATGCAAAGCCCCATCTCATTCGATGGATTCTGCTCTTTCAGGAATTTGACATCGAAATCAAAGACAAAAAGGGAGCAGAAAATATGGCTGCTTACCATCTGTCTCGTCTTGAAAATCCAAATCTGGAGGTGCTTCATGAATCAGGCATAAAAGATAACTTTCCTGATGAATTCCTATATGCCTTGACAAGCACCGAAGAAATCCCCTGGGACGCTGATTTTGCAAATTATCTTGCAGCCGGAGTAATGATCAAAGGCCTCTCACATCAACAAAAGAAGAGATTTTTCTCTGAACTGAAACATTATTTTTGGGTTGATCCTTATCTCTTCCGGATCGGATCAGACTAAATCATTCGAAGATGTGTGAGTAGCGATGAAGCCAAGAGCATTATGAAACACTGTCATATGGGTCCAACTGGAGGCCACAACGGACCTGGCTACACTACCAAAAGGTCCTCGATTCAGGTTTCTATTGGCCAACAATATTCAAAGATGCTCATCTATTCGTTAAAACTTGTGATGCCTGCCAAAGAGCAGGGAATATTTCAGCACGAAACGAGATGTCTCATAATAGCATTCAAATTTGTGAAATATTTGATGTTTGGGGCATCGATTTCATGTGTCCTTTTCCACCTTCGCACGGTTGCAAGTACATACTAGTAGCCGTTGATTATTTGTCAAAGTGGGCGGAAGCTCAAGCCTTACCCACTAATGATGCGAGGGTTGTCTGTAAATTCCTTAAGAAGATATTCTCCCGATTTGGTACTCCGAGAGCACTCATAAGCGATCGGGGAACTCACTTCTGCAATGCTCAACCCGAGAAGGTGTTGAAACGATATGGGGTAACTCATAGACTCGCAACTCCTTATCATCCGCAGACGATTGGCCAAGTCGAGGTCACAAACAGAGGTCTTATGAGAATATTTGAAAGGACAGTAGGTGGTAGCCCGAAGGATTGGGCTGAAGAGCTGGATGACGCGCTGTGGGCATTCCACACTGCATTCAAGACCCCTATAGGTACCAAGCCTTATAGGATGGTCTACGGCAAAGCGTGCCGTCTTCCCGTTGCGCTAGAGCACAAGGCCTACTGGCCTTTAAAATTGTTAAATCTTGACGTCTCTAGTGCTTGTGATAACCGCTTACATCAGATCAATGATCTTGATGAGCTGCGGCTCTAAGCTTATGAAAATTCGAAGATATACAAGGAAATGACGAAGGCCTTCCATGACAGCCGCCGGAAGGACAAACAATTCCAGGTTGGCGATAGTGTACTCTTGTACAACTCTAGGTTGGGTCTCTTTCCTAGTAAACTGAAGTATAGATAGACAGGCCCCTATGTTGTCCATACTGTTTACCCGCACGGGGCTGTTGACATCACAAACTCTGAGGGAGTAACTTTTAAGGTCAATGGCCACCGACTCAAGAAATACATTGGTATCCCGCATTCTCCAGAGGAACCCATAGAGGTTCTGAAGCTTCACCCTGCTATACATTAGCGGGGTGAGTTTGGTCTTTTACCGGCAGACCTAAAAGAACTGGATATGCTTTCCTCCGCTTCTTTTTCCCTCCTTTATTGTCTTTTTCTGCGTACTCAGCTTCCTTCTGACATTCAGCGCGATATAGTCATGAGACTTGAGAAACATGTGAGGAGGAGCCAAACCTTTGCCAAATTTCATCGAGGCACTTCCATATATGCAGCAAAGAGGCGTGCCAAATACGTAGGGAAATGTTGGAAATGCGGTGCTCTGCTACATGAGGGCGCTTGTAGGAATTTGCCGTAGTACATACCTACTAAGACCGTAGGTCATTTCTGAGCCCTCTGCGGCTGTAGTGAACTATTCCTACGGCCGTAGGAACTTTTCTATATAAGCCCTAGCATCTGATTCACACATACGCTATCTCTCTTTCTCTCTCCTACTCTCTCTCTCTCAAAAAAACATACCCGACGCCCTTCGAAGCTTCTTTGTCCACATCTCGCTCATTCTCCGCTCATTTTCAGCATACAAGGTATCAAAATACTCCCCTTCATCTTGCATTCTTAATGTATAGCTTTAATTCCATTTTAGTAGCCATTGTATCGATCGATTGAACAAAACCCTAGCCGCCCGTTTTATGTTGTTCGTAAATTCGCTACGGCCGTAGGGATTACCTGCTACGGCCGTAGGAAGTCTTGTTAGGGTTTCTTTTTAAAACTTCTTACTACGGCCGTATGGTCTATGTCCTACGGCCGTATGATGCCTTTCTATGGTTCTGTTTGGTTTTGCTTCCTGCAAACGTAGTGACTATGTCCTACGGCCGTAGTCCCCCATTTTCAACTGTTTATCAAATTTGTTCATATTTTGAACATTTTCAACAATCGGGGACCCATTGCATGCCAAAGCAAGCCTTTATCGATCGATAGGATGTCATTATCGTGCGCATGTCTTACTTAGATTTCTGTTCATTTCAGTTATGCCTCATCGACGGGTACACAGACAGTCTTCACCTGAGCCACAGATAGACCCTCACCATTTCCCACGTTTAGTCGACCCAGACATGGTCCCGGTCGAGCGGCCAGCTGATGCCAGGCTTCCTCCTTTTCTCCGCTTCGACCGCGAGGAGGATTGTACTGACAGAGATATCCTGATGGGGCGCGCAGACAGTCTCGGATACGAGCCCATCAGGTATCTGGTTTGGGATAATTTGGCCACTCTTCACATCAGAGGCAGTGCTCAAACCACTTATGGCCCTCATTGGAAGCGGCTCTTCAGTTTACAGGGGGTAGTCTACCACGAGCTTGCATTGGAGTTCTTCTCCACCATCCACTTGGTTACCCCGCTGCTGGATTATGAGCAGGAGGACGCCCTGACCTGCCACCTACTAGGGGCTGAGAGGCAGCTGTCTCTACGGCAGTTTGCCGTCTATATAGGCTTGTACACGCACGATGAGTTGGATACTCCGGCGTATACTGATGGTATCATAGATTTGTTGGAGGGGGTTACTTGTATCTCCTTCTGGCAAGAGGTGGGCACTAGCGCCTACACCACCGCCATCGTGCCAAAGAGCATGAAGCTCCGGGATCCTCTGCACCGCATTCTGCATCGGGTGATCGTTCATTGCATGACCGCTCGCAGCGCGTCCTCTGGTTCGGTTACTTTCTCTTACTTGTTTTATCTTTTTACGATGGTTCACCAGAGGCCCTGCCAGCTCACTCTGTGCCTGGCTCGTTTTCTATTCGAGACACGTACCACCCGTGTATCGCAGGCTATCTATGGAAGGGGGTACGTGACCATTTTAGCAGAGGCTATAGGCCTCCAGACTGCCGAGATTACTGATGATCTCGTTCGCTCCGCCCGAGCTGCTCCGATAGATTTTAGGGGTCCTGCAGCGTATGAAAGTCGCTGCTAGGATCCAGAACTAGATGAGATTGATCAACCCTGATGGGTCAGTTTAGGAGCCTCCTAGAGTGTTCAAGGAAGAGGCAGCAGGAGGTGGAGAGGCAGGAGCGGGAGCAGAGGAGGGAGTAGGTGGTGGAAGTGCCCCAGAGCAGGGACCCCCTGAGTTTACTATTGAGGAGCTATTTGGGACGACGCCACCTCCCCCACATCAGCCAGCCCAGGTTTACACGAGAGATTATAGTGCTAGGCTTGGGAGGTTGGAGAGGTCAGTCTTTGAGATCCGCCAGATGCAGCGGGAGTCCAGGGAGATCCATAGAGCTGAGTATGTACATGCCGAGGCTCACCGACAGTATATGATTAGCATGATAGAGCTCATTGCGGCCGACACTATGACTTCTTCACAGCAGTTACCACAGCTGCCAGCTTATCCGCAGAGGCTCCGGGACTTCACTGATGAAGCCGGACCTTCGCAGCCGCCTCCGCCATAGTTATATTTTTGGGGATACTTTATTTGTAGTGTGTTCTTTGTATGTATTTCTAGATTAGCATGGCTGTACGCTTTTGGTTGTTTGTAGTACATGCCACATTTTCTTGTGTTTGATGTTCTTGTACTTATTTTGTCTATCTGTATGACATCAAAACACTTGTACATATTCGGATATATATTTATTGTATTTAGTTCCTTTTGCTTGCCATAGCTTGTGATATTTTTTTTGTCCCTCTCTATGTTTCACTTTTGGTTGAGTTATTGTTTTGCAAGAATATTCGTGATATCTAGGCAGCTCAGCTTAAGTGTGGGGAGGAAGCCAACGCCTTCAATAATAGCAGCTTTGACGGTTTTGAACTTGATTTCTGGATTCTATTTTAGCCACTTTTATATATATTCCCATTCCTACCCTTAGCCCTATCCACGTTACAACCCTAACAAAGTCTTCTTGATAATTGCATATGTTTATGTTAATTGGTGGAGATGTGATTTGTGATCAAGCTTATGCTAATCTTGGCTTCAATCTAGCACACGTGCAATTATAAACTTAACCCAAATACACATTGAGTGCTAGAGTGATCTCCGGTGAGGTATGAAGTCAGATTCTTGTCATAATTCATCTATTCGTGGTTAAATTTGCTTTTAATGGAAGTTTGTTTTCGTTGCTGTGTTTGCCTGTCTATTATGCTTTTAGATCTCTTCTTTGTCGGAATGATACATGTTTGCACTGATTTGTTGCCTTTAGAAATTCTTTGGTTTTAGCTATTGCATTAGAGTTTGCTTGAGGACAAGCAAAGCTTAAGTGTGGGGACTTTGATATATGCGTTTTTATGCATATTTTACATGCTAGAATACCCCGCACTAAGCTCAAATACAAGGTGAATATTCCTATTATTGATCTAATATGCTTAACATTCACCATGCATGTTACAAAGAGCTTTAAGCAAGTTAAATGGGCAAAACAAGGAAAAAATTGAAGAAAATTGAAGAATAGTGAAAAAGTGATCCCTACGGCCGATAATCCCTATGGCCGTAGGAGTCTGTCTTATAGAAACCATCATTGCCTGCCAGATCTTTGTGTGTCCCGGTCGATTGGTTTAACATTGCGTGTGGAGAAACTCCGGGTCATGATTTCCTACGGCCGTAGAGGCTTGTTCCTACGGCCGTAGGAAGTCCACTTATAGCAGATTAAATTCAGAATTCTGCCATTTTGTAAGGGGTTACCAATTTCACCTCCACTTCGGAAAAACACATCCATATACCCTCTCTAAACACTCTAACACTCCAGGGGACTTCTCTTGGTGATTCAAAGGAGTAGGGATTGGATTAGAAGGCTTGGAAAAACATCTTGGAGCTTGGATTCACTAGTTTTATCATTGATTAGCTTGGGTATACTCTTTCCATTTCTAAATTCCATCATGTACCCATGTGTTCCAGATGTTGTAGTGCTTTTATTGATGTATATGGATAGCTAAACTTATTTCACTTGGGCCAAGATGATTCTTGGCTAATTATGGCAATATATTTGACTTTTATGATGACTTGATTCAACTATGCATGTTTTGATCTTGAATACAAGTGTGTTTTATCAACTTAGTATGTTTAATATTACCATGTTCATGTGTAATAATATGTAAAAGATAACTCCTTCATGTTTAAGCATGTGGATATTCAAGAATGATGGTTGATTTTACTAATTCCATGTTGAGTTTGTTATTAGAAATGATACATCTTGCATGGTTGTCTTTAGATATCATTATTGGAATATGTTTTGAATCCTTGTAGGTTCATCCATTATTGGTCATTTTATTCATATGTTGGTTTTATGCATGCCTTGTGATTGTAGATGAAAATCTTGTCATTTGGTGTATTCATTGGTCTAACATGCTACAAATAATTAAAGGGTTCACAAAGATGTTTGTTGGTATGTTTAGATGGTGAAATGAACTCACATGTATGCCTTTGTTATGCTTGTCTTAGTGTTGAATGTGCATATCACATGATTCATGTTTCAAGAAGTGTTGGCTATACTAGAAATGGTAGCTTTTACATGTTCATATCTTTAGTAATCATGTGGCTAATCATTAAAACCCCTTAATTGTGTGGTTTGAGTTTAGAGGAGTTTGTGACCCCATTGTACCAGTTTACATGTGTTTATGATCTGAGATTAAAGTCTAGATTGTAATTTGTTGTTGAATGCCTTTATGTTAGATTTGACTGTTCTGTCGTATTGGTTCCTACGGCCGCAGAGAGAAATCCATACGGCCGTAGGGACTGTACAATTTGCTACGGGCGCAGTGAGAAATACGTACGGCCGTAGGAGGTTATTTTCATAACAGTTTGCTGTTTTTGCTTGTTTTAACTTATTTAACCACTTTAACACCTTTTTGGGTTCTGAGGACTACTGGATATGTCATTTGAAAAGATGTATGTCTTTGTAATCTGATTTGGACGTGATCTGGTGGATCTGTAGTTAAATCCTTATATGTCGTTGCTTGCCTGATTATGTTTAAATGCTAAGTCTGAGTCTTAATAACTCGAGTGGTGATTTCTGCATGATAATGTAGTCTGGTGAGTATTAGAACAGCATGCTATGTGCTTAATCTATTCAAGTCTTCATATTATGTTTTGTATTGTGTCATTGCCATGACTAGTCTCGATGATTCGAAAGCCTGAGTGAATCTGTTATCCTACCTGTTTGCCTTCAGTGTTAATCTGTTTTAGTTGATGTATTCCCTGTTTAATTTAGGTCATTCTGTTACTTGATTTAATTAATTCTGCTGATCAAACAACAATGAGACTTAAGTATTGGTAGCTTCCTGTCCTTGTGGAACGATATCCGGTCTTACCGAGTCTATACTACTATTGACGAAGTTATACTTGCCTGAGTCGTGTGTAGTATCTGCTTAGTAACATTGTTTTAATAAATATAAAACGAGGTTGTGTCACAAGATTTTATTAAAATATAAACACACAGTCCGGTGCACACCAGTTGTCGAGCTTTAGCCGAGCTGTCAAAGCGGATTAATGAGGAATCGGTGAGAGAAGGGATCAAACATGCCAAATGGGTGCTTCGAGTACCTAGGATGCCGCAAGTGTCTAAGAGTTGTAATCTCGGATTGCAATTGGTAAAGCGTTTACCGGCCTAAATAGCTCCATGAAGTAATCCGCGGCAAACCCGTCATGGATTGGGGTGAAATAAAGTTCTTAGCCCTTGCTAAGATAATTTGGTTTTCTTAATCCGGTAACACCTTGCCCGTTAGACCTGTGTGTTGGTTGTTTGGTTGTATTTGATTATTCATTCATTTGGTGGTTTGTACCACAATTGGTTTGTAATAATTAAATTTATTCGGTCTTGTATTTTGTATTTTATTTTGGCTTGCATGCCGATTGCTTTTCTCTGTAATTGTTAGATTAGCTTAGATTAGCATTTCGCGGCTTGCACGCCGTTTCTTTCAAATAATTGTATGTATTTGTAAAAGAGGACCGAAGACAACCATCTAGAGTCATGGAGGAGACGTCTCGGCTATGGTGGATCCGGACGTTCATTCGAGATGACGGATTCAGTGGGAGACTTCCAGCTGGGCCAAGTGGTTGTGTCCTTAGTTTGGCCTTGCTTTCCTCGTTTGGCACACGGGGAAGGTGTTGGGTTTACGGGAACGCAGCGGAAGCAACAAAACAGACAGCAAAGCCATGGTACAAGCATACAATGCATAAAATCCAAAAGAGGACCAAACTCTATAACTAGTATTTGCAACATGTAAAAGAAGAGAAAGAAGATTATACCTTTCTCCTTAGCTCCAACAAACTGTAAAAGAGGATGGTGATGATTAGAAAGCAAGGTAGCTTCCCTCTATTGCAAGTCCACCCCGGGTTTCTTCAATCCTCAAGTACTAGCAAGCTTGGATGAACTTCAAAGCCTTGAATTCATCACAAGAACAGCAATCCTCTCGACTTTATCTCCTGGAAATCTCACTCATAACCACTCTAATATGAAACCCACCATTGGAGCTCTAAGTGGAAGAGAAGAACAAACTTAGAGAGAGAAAGTAGTGAGAGAGAGGAGACAAGTTCAATTGAGAGAGACCAGCAACTTTACTGGATTAAACTCCAGAAAATGCCCCTTTAGTTGCCCAAGGCCAGCCACCAAAAAGTAAGCCCAACCATTGGTGAAAAAGGAGGTGGAGCCAAAAGTTTCATGCTATCAGACGATTTTCCGCGCCGCGTACCCGTAGGTTTCCGCGCCGCGGCCACTCCGCGTCGCGTTGACTAACAGGAGCCGCGTCGCGTAAATCTCCTGCATACCAACCTCTCCACTTTGACACTTTTAAACCCTCATCTTTCATTGCTGTCAGGATTGATCCCCGGCGTGTGACCCAATAGGCCCACACTTTATTGGCAGTGATCCTAATGGCGTACGTGCGTCAATGGGCATACTCCAACAAACTCCCACTTGCACATGACACACCGTACCCATAAACTACAGACAAAGAGCGGCCTCTAGCAAGGCATCTCTGCCCCCAACAAGCATGGGTTTTGTCATCAAGAACAAAAACCAAATCCAGAATCAGATACGGAATGGTCCTATAGATAAGTGATCATTCATCCCTTCGTTCGCGATATCCGTGTGAACACGAGACATGGTTAAATGTCAATCTCCAGATCGTTCACGATTATGTTTCTCGATCTCGATTGATGGTGACCCAAAATCTAGTTGCAATCGATCAAATATCATCGCAACTTGAGCATGGCCATGCATTTTACGTCAACTCTCAATCATCGAGGGGCCCATGGATATCTCTCTAAGACTAGAGGAACGAATCCATTTGACCACATTGCTCCGCCACATACACCATACTTTACCTAAAAGCTCCATTTATAACAGCCAGTTACGAACTGCGTTTGAAAGCAATCAAAGCAAAGCAGATCCATGCTTTGGAACACATGTATCTCCAGTCTAAGGACAAAATGATAATATCATCCTGATTTACTCGCGACAGAAACCATGAAGTAAATTCAGGTGCGGGTCGTCCAGTCACTTGACCATTGCAAGCACAGGCGAAGTGTTGCGTCTCTTTTATCTAATCCATTATTAGATAGCGACCAACCACTTCCCTCAGCCTTATCTCAAACTTCCTCCCCGTGAAGAATGACCGACTGTGGACATTTAGAATGAAAAGAGCATTCTGGGAAGTGTTAAACATGCTAAGATGGAACACAGTAAGGATTCATAAAATATCCGCCCTCGGCGCATTATTAAATCACATTTAATAATCAATATAGTATGAAGTACAATACTGCTTAATGTTCCCCCAGATAATATATACCAAACATATAACTAAAACAAACTCAAGCTTTGTTCTAGGCCTAGTATGGTAAACATCACTAGCCCGTGACAACAGCTTAGTCAACGGATCTTCCATAAAGCCATCCGTGTAAACTCTGCTAGCGATCATGTCTCTACCTCAACCAATCACTCATAAAGTATGCGTTGGTGGAGACCATGACGCTTCTTTCAATCCATCGTACCTTCATTGTTTCAGAAGAACACAATAAGGTAAATGATTACTCAGACTTTGGTTCTTATAGTAAAGCCATCATACTCTCATTGTCTCAGAAGAACCCAATAGGGTCATTGATGCTTCAAGAACCATTTTGATCAACAACACCATATTTTATAGGATCATGAACTCCGATTGAGATCGGCAGTTATCCCATTGTATTCAGAAGCTAACACTAGAGTAACAACTTACTCTTGCTTCTTTCACAATAGAGTACCAAGAACATATCTAAATATTTCTTGATCTCTTAAACCGGTTTTGTATATTCTATGATCGTCATGGATGCATAATTCCTTACTTAATCTTTTGAACAACAATATAAGGTAAGGACATTATTTCCATTTCATCGTAAATATAGAATTACAACAATGCTCCCACTAGCCCTGACATTTATATGTGTTTCATCCTTGCTCATTGAAAACTCAAACAATTGATTTTCATATCAATGCAAAGGTTGTAACCTAGAGATGCTTATTTAAGTCGACCATGTGACTTCTTTTGCTTGTAGACTTAACAGGGATACACTTAATGAAACAGACCGTCAGATAGTGTTATGAGCACTTCCTCAGAGATTCCTATTAAGGAATGTGGTCTTTGCATTAAGTTGTCGCAGCCATGAAATGGCAGTAAAATCACAATTATCCGAGTTTAATTCAACATAACCACCGGTAGAGAATTTCTAGATGATACCCTCCTCATGGTCAATCATCGTAAAACTATCTCCTACTAGTCGGTATTTGAAGTTGTCTACGAACTCAATGTTCGACATAACCACTGAGAGAAAGTCATCATAAGATACCTTCCACATGGTCAATCATAGATCTTTCTTATCAGTCGGTATTCTAAATCATAAACATATCCATGTTGGTTTCTTTCAACAAAGAACCATTTTTACCTTTCGAGTTTCCACTCAACGGTTGGGTCTTCCAAGTCCAATACTTGGATATCCCACATGGATTGCATCTCATTTTCATCACCTCTTTCCTTCTAGCAGACTCTAGGCCCACTCTTGTTTTGGTAGTTTGATGTAAACATCATTAAGTCGTCTCCCTCGGATATAAAACTATATCTTTCCGGCCTTATGACAACTATTACCAAGTTTAAGAGGTAATGACTTAATGTCAGGTGCTCCAGCATAGCCATGCTGAGCTTCAATCACAATTGATTGCTAGTGCCAACATCAGGTTTTTCCATTCAAGGTAAGCTTTAATCCTACTAGCACCCGCAGATATTTGAAACCTTTTGAACAACAATACTCTATATTCAAATATCCCATGGCCACAGCAGAATACCTAATGGAGTAGCACCTCTAGATTCCGGTTTCCTCCAACACACCTTAAACACATGTTGAGGAATTAGGACTTTGTGATGGACTAGCAAAGACATATTTTCTAGTATCATCATCTAAGGTGCATACATAACCATCTTTGTTGGTTTGGCTTATGGAACATTTCCCGCCACTGTCAAAGTACTCCCAAACAATAGGGTACTTTGGTTAAACCCATCATAATCGGACCATAACTAGAATGTCCAGTTCCTCCACTTAGCGACTATATATAACAATATGTCCTAGGAGGATTGAATTATGAGACAAAGCCATAATTCTTATGATGGTCACAAAACACAGAACTTCATCCTCAACATCTCTATTAGATTTGAGTATTTTAGTCTTATGCCCTCTTAATCATGTACTTTGTCACGGATGTGTCTTGAACACCTTTCAAGGCTTCAGACGAGTGTCTAACAGATTAAACATATTCATCCTTTTACCTTCACTGGTAAGGTAACAAAGTACCTAATGTTACTCTTTAGGTTTGCTTGAACGGTTTACACACAAAAGTGTGAACGAAATCCAACAAGCCTTCATTCCTCTCACATACAAAAGTGAAGGATGTTTGAGTCATTTTATCCTAATAAATAAGATTTACAATCATCAATTGATCCTAGATCAAAAAATCCAAGTTCCTAACCACATGGAGCTTGGTGATGCAAGTCTTATTTATATGGTTAAATTGACTTTAACAATACGAGTAACATGTACAAATCATTCACGATCAATCTATTACTTCATAAGCAAACGCTTATAATAAATGCCACAACATGGATAAACTTTCATATAAGCCACCAAATACATAATTCATAAGAAGTTAATCCATCGTTATCAAAAAGGCATAGAAGATACATTGTTTCTAGCCACGCAGGGCGTAAAACATAGATGTAACAAAGTAATAGACTTGCTGGAAGGAGTGGCAAGATCCCAGCTTCCAATCCTTTTCAAATAGGGACAACCATCTTGTTTCCCGTAATGAAGTCCAGCTCTCTACAGCTTCTACTTCTTTCTAACACCTGCACTTTGCACCAAACAAAATTGTGACAAACGTGAGTGTTATGGCTAGTATCCAAAACTTGCCCATAGAAGTAGATAAATAGTAGAGTTTGATCATGAATGTACCTTAAGCTTTGGAGCCAATATTTCTCATCTTGTGCATCCTCAGCTCATCAAGGCACTTAGGGCAGGTGTGGCGGCGCCAATTTCCATACTTTCCACAAAAATAGCAAACTTCCCCATTTGGAGTTTCATCTTGAGGCGCAATCTCATTGCCCTTCAACTCCTTGAACATGGTGAGCTTAGTAGAACCAAGCTTCCCATTTGAGGTAGCTCGCCATTTTGTAGCCATAGCGAGAGTGGACGAGATAAGCTTACCTTTGGACATGTTAGACTCAAGAGTCTTCAGCATGCCATGAAGCTCCATTAAGGATTTATCCATACCATGCATGTGATAATTCATAATGAATTGCTCATATGATGGTGGGAGTGATCGGAGAACAATATCCACCACCATTTCCCTTTCAATGGTAAATCCTAGCCTCTCCAAGCGTTCCACAAGTGCTTTCATCTTAAGCACGTGAATGCTTATGCTCTCATAATCCTGCATCCGGCAACCAAGTAGTTCATTTAAACACCCATACCGTTCTTGCCTTGCTTGTTGTTGGAACATGTCCTTCAACTCAAGCATTATCTCGTATGCATTTAGATCCACTAATTGCCTTTGCAAGTTAGGGATCATCATGCTTAACATGAGACAAGAGACCTCGTTGGTGTCCTTAACGCGTTTATTATACGCATCAAGAATAGTCCTACTTGAGTTGGTAGCAGGGGCTTCTGGAAGGGGTTCCTCAATGGTGTGTAACTTGTCTTCGTGTCGTAGGACAATGCGCAATTCCCTAGACCAATCCATAAAGTTACTCCCATCGAGTTTCTCCTTCTCAAGAAACATACGTAACGTGAAGTTGGTGTTGTTGATGCTAGTCGACGTCATCTATGAAACAGAGTAGTTTTAGTTAGTTTGATTGAAATCCTCGTTAAAATAATTACCCCATGTGTTAAATAAAAACAACTATTTTAACAAGGGCTAAGAACCTTATTTCACCTTGCACCGTGACGGGTTTTCCGCGGATCACGTGGCAAAGCTATTTAGGCCGGCAACCATTGACCGATTGCAATCCATTGTGCCAAGTTTGGCAAATTTGATCCCTCCACACCGATTCTCAATTAATATTTTGCATAACTCGGCTAGAGCTCGACAATCATCCAAAATATTACATTGAAACCGTAAATCAACCACCAAGATACACGGTGGTACTCTCGCCCAAAATCGACTCGGCTAGAGCTCGACAATCGACCTTGCGAGTTGCCACACGCACCTTCCACACAGCTCATGCAAAGGCTAACTCGGCTAAAGCTCGACAATCAACCCTTACACGACTAGATTCGGGTGGTGTCATCTTATGGCTAGTGTGCGATTTACATTTTAGAAAACGTGATTTAGTTTTCCGGTTAAAAAACCATTTTGAGTTTGATTAACAAAAAGTGACAATAACCAAAACGTTCTCACTAATCGGATACTAAACCGTCGTTAAATCCGTTTGTTAATCGAGTGTGCGTGCGAGAGTTGTTAAACCATCTTTAAAACTCTTGGGTTTTATTATTTACAAAAAATTGTCTCGCATGCAATAGTCCTACAATTCATGCATAAACAATATAATAAAACCATCACACGCATACAACAAATTGGTAACCATGCCCCTAAAACCTATGCGTTTTCCCGTGAGCCACTACGGGAAAACAAAGTCATCTAAGGACCAAAAGCCTTCACTTCGGATGTGCTCCCACTAAACCCGCTACCTCCATTGGGCCTCTCGGATTTGTGTTCGCCAAGACGTCACTCCATTGACTCCCGATGGTTGCTCCATATTACAATTACTGTTGGGGTTATCAGGGCACGCAGCGGAAACAAAGGTACAACATAAAAGGCCCAAAGTACAAGCATGTAAAGCATAAAACGTAAAAACCCCAAACAAGGATCATTCTCTATGAAACGAAATGCAACAAAGACAGAGAGTAAAGGAGGTTATACCAGCTCCTTAGCTCCAGAGAATTGATGAAGATGATGTGGTTGCTCCTTATGGCTAGAACGAATTGACTATCGAGTGGATACCCCGGCAACACGCCAAATCTCTTGAGCTAGCAAGCTCCCTTTGATTCTTCACGGTAGAAAATCAGTAGGAGAACAACAACCCACGAGCAAGGATCAATCTCTGGAACCAAAAACTCTCTTGAACTCACAAAGTCTATATAAGTACTAAAGAGTTCTCTCAAGTGTGTGTATTGCCAAGAAGTAAACAAATGAGAGAGTTAAGTCCATTTTATAAACCTCAGGACGTCTTCTAGACTCCCACAGCCGGCCAAGAGAGTTACACACGCAACCTATCATGCATTGGCCAACTTTAAGGTGATATGACAAAAGGGTGCCGTTTGGACTTAGCGGCGCTATCCAAGACTTAGCGGCGCTAACTTATAAAAGTTAGCGGCGCTAACGCGGCTTGTCAGCTGACATGACACAAAGCCCATGCAGCCGTAGCGGCGCTAACCTCTAGGACTTAGCGGCGCTAATACCTAATAGTTAGCGGCGCTAACGCGGCCTGCGAAGTCAATTTTTCTCTTTTGTCAGATTTTGATCCCTTTACTTACGTTGTTGTCAGATTTGACCCCGGTGTATGACCCAATAGGGCTATACATCATCGGTAGTGATTCCAAATGGTGTACGTGCATCGGTGGGCATATTCTAACAAACTCCCACTTGCACACGATGTACCATTTCTAATAAACCACAGACAACGAGCGGCCTCTAGCAAAAGCATCATTGCCCCCAAGTCAGTATGGGTTTCGTTATCCGAATGAAACCTGTTCATAAAGAAAGGTCCTATAGATAAGTGATCTTAAACATCCTTTTGTTCACGATATCAATGTGAACACGAGACATGGATTGAGTGTCAATCTCCAGATCGTCCACGATTGTGTTTCTCGATCTTGATTGGTGGTGACCAAAAGTTAAGGACATATCTGATTCTAAATCAATATTCCTTGCGCATGGCCATGCAAAATTTTGGTGTCAGCTCCCAATCATCGAGGGGCCCAATGATATCTCTCTTATCAGAGGAACAAATCCCTTTTTGACTGCATAACCCTAAACCATACTCCTTAACTTACTTAGCCGTTTCCTTTATCACAGCCAGTTACGAACTGCTTTTGAAAAAGACTGAAGTAAGAAAGAAATATGATATAGCGGTTCATACATCTCAGGTCTAAGGACGTAAGATATTATCATCCCAAGTTACTCGTGACTATAATCCATGGAGTATACTTGGGTATGGGTCTTCCAATCACTTGAAACTCTTTTCAAGTATAGATAGGCATTGCTCCTTAATTCGACCATCTTGAATTCAAGGTCACATGCTTATCTCGGTCTTGTTTCAATCTTCCTTCCACAAGATTGACCGACCGTGGAAAGTTTGAAATATAAAATATTTCCAGAAGTGATTAAACATGCTAAGATGGAACACAGTAGAGTCTTATGAATGTAACCGTATCATACGCATATATAATCTCTATTATATATCGAAACAAGCATAAGTTACAATACTGTCTATATCGTTCCCAAAATATAAAATAAAGTTTACATATCAAACAAACTAAATATACAAACTCAAACCAAGTCGCTAGCAAATCTTACACCTATAGCATTAGTGTGAGAATCATGAGCTGCTTGCGATAATGGTTTCGTGAACGGATCCGCAAGGTTCTCATCCGTTGCTACTCTGCTTATGACGATTTCACCACTCTCAACTACTTCTCGTATGAAGTGGTATTTGCGCAAAATGTGTCTTGTTCTCTTGTGAGCTCTTGGTTCCTTCGCCAAGGCCACTGCACCCTCATTGTTAGAAAATATCTCAATAGGGTCAGTGATGCTTGGAACCACTTGTAGATCTTGGATGAATTTCTTCATCCACACGGCCTCTTTTGCAGCTTCACTTGCCGCAATGTATTCCGACTCAGTAGTCGAATCAGCCAACGTCTCTTGCTTGGAGCTCCTCCAGCTCATAGCACCACCATTTAAAAGGAATACAAACCCCGATTGAGATCGGCAGTCATCCCTATCCGTTTGGAAACTAGCGTCCGAGTAACCCTTTACTCTTAGCTCTTCTTCCCCACCATATACCAAGAACATTTCTTTTGTACGTCTAAGGTACTTAAGAATGTTCTTTACAGCTTTCCAATGAGGTTCCCCGGGATTAGCCTGATATCTATTAGTCATGCTCAAAGCACATGACACATCAGGACGAGTGCATAACATGGCGTACATGATCGATCCCACAGCCGAAGCATATGGTACTCGCTTCATTACTTCTATCTCCTCTTGGGAGGTAGGACATTGAGTCTTTCTCAACATCAAGCCTTGTGCCATAGGGAGGTTTCCTTTCTTGGATTCCTCCATTTTAAAGCGTCTCACGACCTTATCTATGTATGCACTTTGAGAAAGCCCAAGTAGCTTTCTAGATCTATCTCTATAGATCTTGATTCCCATAATATAGCTCGCATCGCCTAAGTCCTTCATTGAGAAACAATTCCCGAGCCAAGCTTTTACACTCTTAAGGCTCGGAACATGGTTTCCAATGAGTAATATGTCATCCACATATAGGACTAAGAAGACAATAGTGCTCCCACTAGCCCTGACATATACACATGGTTCATCTTTGCTTTTCGAAAATCCAAATTCCTTGATTTTCTCATCAAAGCACAGATTCCAACTGCGAGATGCTTGCTTAAGTCCATAAATGGACTTCTTTAGCTTACAAACCTTGTTCGGATATTCTGGATGTTCAAAACCATCAAGTTGTGTCATATACACCTCTTCGGAAAGCTTCCCGTTAAGGAAGGCGGTTTTAACATCCATTTGCCATATTTCATAGTCATAAAATGCGGCAATGGCCAGAAGTATCCGGATTGATTTCAACATAGCCACTGGGGAGAAGGTTTCATCATAATCAACACCGGGTGTTTGAGTGAAACCCTTTGCCACAAGTCGAGCTTTGAAAGTATCCAAGGTTCCGTCCATGTCGGTCTTCTTCTTGAAGACCCATTTACACCCTACATGTCTAACCCCGGGTGTAGGATCAACCAGTTCCCAAACTTGGTTATCCGACATGGATTGCATCTCACTTTCCATCGCTTCTTTCCAATGTGCAGACTCAGGGCCCGCCATGGCTTCCTTATAGTTAGAGGGCTCATCAGAGTCCACTACTAACTCGCTGCCCTCAGATATGTAGAAACCATATCTCTCTGGCTCGAAACGAGTTCTACTGGAACGCCTTAGAGTAAGAGATGAAGTAGTGTCAGGTATTGCAGCATTTTCTTGCTCAGTTTCAACCGTCCTAGGTTGAGAGCTAGTGCCAACCTCAAGTTCTTTATCGGTTGATCCTTGAACTTCCTCAAGATCAATTTCCTTGTTGCCTCTTTGTTTGGATAGCAATTCTCTTTCTAAGAAGAATGCTCTTCGAGCAACAAAAACTTTGTTCTCAGAAGGTTTATAAAAAATATATCCAACACCGGCAGAAGGATATCCGATAAAGTAACACCTTTCCAATCGAGGTTCAAGTTTGTCCTCAGTCTCACGTCTCACGTAAGCTTGACAACCCCAAACTCGTAGATATGAAAGTGTCGGCTTCTTATTATGCCACATTTCATAAGGTGTTTTCGATACTTTCTTGGTTGGTGCAAGGTTAAGGATCCTTACCGCCGTTTCTAGGGCATATCCCCAGAAACTAATAGGTACCTCAGTTCGACTCATCATGGACCTTACCATATCTAGTAAAGTCCGGTTCCTCCTCTCAGCGACTCCATTCAATTGTGGAGTCCTTGGAGGTGTTAATTGCGAAATAATTCCACAATTCTTAAGATGATCGATAAACTCGGTACTTAGATACTCTCCACCTCTATCAGACCGGAGTATCTTTATTGTTTTGCCCAATTGATTCTCAACCTCGTTTTGGAATGTCTTGAACACTTCAAAAGTTTCATTCTTGTGCTTGACAAGATAGACATATCCATACCTACTATAGTCATCTATAAAGGTTACGAAGTATCTCGAGTTATTCCTTGTAACATGTTTAAAAGGCCCACATACATCCGTATGGATGATGTCCAATAGGTCTTTACCTCTCTCATTTGTCCCCGTGAAGGGTGCCTTTGTCATCTTGCCTAGTAAACAAGAATCACATACATCATTCGACCCTTGGTCAAATGTCTCCAAGATTCCATCCACTTGAAGCTTGGTGATGCGAGTCTTGTTTATGTGGCCAAGACGACCATGCCATAAGGAATACTTATCCAAACCATCTTTGGAACTAGAATCAATGTTCATGATAGACTTTGTTGAATTAATGTATGCAGTTGCTTCATAAATGCCATGACATGGTAAAGCTTTAAAATAAACAATGTTATCTTTAAAGCATATAATAGTATCATCATCAAAATAAAATTTGTAACCATCGTCATACAATGCATGAAGTGATATAATGTTTCTAGCCACATAGGGCGAATAGCAGACATTTTTCAATAAAATAGAATAACTAGTCTTGAATGAAAGCTCCACACTTCCTTGAGCTTCCACTGGGACAATCTCGGAGTTTCCCATCACAAGATCTAGTTCTCCCTTCTCCAAGCTCCTACTTGCCCTTAGCACCTGCACCATATTACATATGTGAGTGCCACAGCCAGTATCTAAAACCCAGCCTCTAGAAGTAGAAGTATGGTGAAGTTCTATCATGAACGTACCTGAAGTTTCCGGGCCCGATATGCTCATTGCCTTGAGCTTATTGAGTCCCTCCAAGTACTTGGGGCAGCTTCGGCGGTAGTGGCCCTTGCCCCCACAAAAGAAGCACTCCGCATCCTCCGGAGTCTTGGCTTGGGGAGTCTTCCCCTTACCCTTACCCTCGGAGGCCGGGGCAGGCTTGGTTGCACCAACCTTTCCCTTACCCTTCCTTTTCTTAGAAGGGGCGGCCTTCCTTTTGGTTATGCGGCCTTCCCGGATGGCAAGAACGGGAGTGGAGGAGGAGGATGGCTTGCTCTTGGTCATGCTCGCTTCGGCAGTCTTGAGCATACCATGCAACTCCATCAAGGATTTATCCATGCTATGCATATGATAACTCATAGTGAATTGGTCATATGCACTGGGCAGGGATTGGAGGATCAAATCGACCGCCATCTCCCTCCCGATGGTAAATCCTAGCTTCTCCATCCGCTCAATGTTTGCTTTCATACGCAAAACATGAGCACTCACGTTCCCTCCATCTTGAAGCTTGCAAGCGAGGGCCGACTTCAAGCATTCATACCTCTCTTGCCTCGCTTGCTGCTGGAACATATCCCGCAGCTGCACGATCAAGTCGTGAGCACTTAAGTGGTCCATTTGCTTTTGCAAATCGGTACTCATGGTGCTCAGCATGAGTCATGTAATCTCCTCAGTCTCCTTGAGGCGTTTTTCATATGCCTCTCGGATTGCCCTAGTTGCACCGCTTGGAGGTGCCTCGGGTAAGGGTTCCTCTATGGTGTGCATCTTCCCTTCATAGCGTAGGACAAGTTTGAGTTGCCTATACCAATCCATGAAGTTGCTCCCATCGAGCTTCTCCTTTTCAAGGAAAACTCTAAGAGAAACGTTGGTGGTGGTGGTGTTTGCGCTTGTTGATGCCATCTAAAATTGCAAAGTAGACTTAAATTAGTTTGTTATAGATATGTATTATCTTGTTAAATTAATTTACCCATAAAGAATTAACTTTAACAAGGCTAAGAACCGTATTTCATCCCACCATGTGATGGTGTTACCGCGGATCACACGATAAAATTATTTAGGTCGACAACCATTTTGCCAATTGCAATCTCTATTGCAATCCTTAGCGCCTTGCGGGATCCTACGACATCCAATGGTCGTTTGGCATGTTTGATCCCTTCTTGCACCAATTTTGAATCTTGAAATTTTGGTTAGCTCGTGCTAAGCTCGACAACTAACCAAGATTTCAAATCCAAAATTGCAAATAGTCCGTCAAGACATACGGTGACAAATTCACCAAAGTTGGCTCGTGCTAAGCTCGACAACCAAAATTGTGAATTTCCACACTCACCTTCCACACAGTTTTATGGGAGTTGGCTCGTGCTAAGCTCGACAACCAAAACCCATAAGACTAGATTCGGGTGGTATCATCTTACGGATGGTGCATTATTTACGTTTCGTGGAAAGACGGACTTTTGTTTCCGGTTTGGTTTTAGATTAACATGCAAGTGACAAAAGCCTATTTTCACTAGGTGGGTTAATCTTGTATGTGAGCGCGCGAGAGAGTTGTAAACCATTTTTATCAAATCTCTTTTGATTTTGTTAATTTTTGAAAAAATTATCTAGCATGCGAATCCTACACAATCCATGCATACAAAATCACATCACACGCATAAAATATTAAAATTGGTAACCCTTGCCATAAAAACCTATGCGTTCTTCCCATGAGCGGAACGGGAAGAACTTGGTCAATTCCAGGGACAAAATCTTCGATGCGAGCTCCCACTAATCCCGCCATCTCCATTGGACTCCATCGTGGGCTTCATGGGCTCCTAGCTCCATTTCCTTTGACCCATCTTGTGTGTTCATCATCCATCATAAAATACATACAATAGAATAAAATGGCATACAAGCCATAAAATACCTATTTATCTATTACAATTACATGGATGAATGAAATGGCATGCAAGCCACATTATTATTACAAATTTATCATAAGAACAATAATACAACCAAATTTGCATCCAAACACACAAAACAACCAAAGGGTCTAGGCAAGGTTACCAACTAACATCTTCACATACAACCAAACATACATACATGCTACTGGAATTTAAACATCAAAATAACAAGATTAAAATTTCCAGAAGCTCAAAACATGGCTAAAAACCCGAGACCAAAAACTGTTTTTAAATTTGAACAAAAACTGACCAGCGACGATAGCGCCGCTATCTAAAACTAGTTAGCGCCGCTAACTCAAAGTTAGTGCCGCTAACCCTGTTCGACAGAAAACAAACAATTTTGATTTCGGGTTTTCAAAGCCACCAAGTGCATAACAATCATAGAGGTGGCTCTGATACCACTGTTGGGGTTATCAGGGCACGCAGCGGAAACAAAGGTACAACATAAAAGGCCCAAAGTACAAGCATGTAAAGCATAAAACGTAAAAACCCCAAACAAGGATCATTCTCTATGAAACGAAATGCAACAAAGACAGAGAGTAAAGGAGGTTATACCAGCTCCTTAGCTCCAGAGAATTGATGAAGATGATGTGGTTGCTCCTTGTGGCTAGAACGAATTGACTATCGAGTGGATACCCCGGCAACACGCCAAATCTCTTGAGCTAGCAAGCTCCCTTTGATTCTTCACGGTAGAAAATCAGTAGGAGAACAACAACCCACGAGCAAGGATCAATCTCTGGAACCAAAAACTCTCTTGAACTCACAAAGTCTATATAAGCACTAAAGAGTTCTCTCAAGTGTGTGTATTGCCAAGAAGTAAACAAATGAGAGAGTTAAGTCCATTTTATAAACCTCAGGACGTCTTCTAGACTCCCACAGCCGGCCAAGAGAGTTACACACGCAACCTATCATGCATTGGCCAACTTTAAGGTGATATGACAAAAGGGTGCCGTTTGGACTTAGCGGCGCTATCCAAGACTTAGCGGCGCTAACTTATAAAAGTTAGCGGCGCTAACGCGGCTTGTCAGCTGACATGACACAAAGCCCATGCAGCCGTAGCGGCGCTAACCTCTAGGACTTAGCGGCGCTAACGCGGCCTGCGAAGTCAATTTTTCTCTTTTGTCAGATTTTGATCCCTTTACTTAAGTTGTTGTCAGATTTGACCCCGGTGTATGACCCAATAGGCACATACATCATCGGTAGTGATTCCAAATGGTGTACGTGCATCGGTGGGCATATTCTAACTATTACATAGAAAAAGAAATAAATGGCATGCAAGCCACAATTCCTAACTTCTAGTACAAATACTTAATATGGAATATTTAAATGGCATGCAAGCCACATATACAAAATTACATACCAAATAAATAAATTTAATTATTACAAACCATGTGACTTAAAGTCACCAAATGAATGAATAATTAAAATACAACCAAACATCCACAAGGTCTAGGGCATATCTATGGTTACCAACATCACAAGAACAAACAACCAAGTTCACTAATGAACAACAACAACATGGTGTGCCACACAAAACCATGTTAACTTATGTATAATGGTTAAGATTTTTACAAAACACTTAAGGCACTAAAAATCCATGTATTTATGCATTAGTAACACCAAACCATTTTTGATGAAACATATTCATAAATACATAATGTAAGTATATGCAATTACCATTTTCATGCCAAAATAATAATCCACGTATAAATACACCAACCATTATACAAGACAACTTACAAAAACCAAATTTTAATTTCTGGACCAAAAAATTCCAGAAACCAAAATTTAGTGCCAAAAACCCAAAAACAATTTTTCTTTAACAAAAAGAAAAACGGATTCTGCCCAGGTAAATTCCGCGCCGCGGACCCAACAACAGGACCGCGCCGCGTAAAAACACTAGCAGAAACCAAATTTCGTCCCGTCATTTTCCACGCCGCGTGACCACAAGAGTTCCGCGCCGCGGAAATCCACTGGACAGAAAATTAAAAACTTATTTTCGGGTTTTTCAGGACACCATGTGCAAATACAGTATAGAGGTGGCTCTAATACCACTGTTGGGTTTACGGGAACGCAGCGGAAGCAACAAAACAGAGAGCAAAGCCATGGTACAAGCATGCAATGCATAAAACCCAAAAGAGGTACAAACTCTATAACTAGTATTTGCAACATGTAAAAGAAGAGAAAGAAGATTATACCTTTCTCCTTAGCTCCAACAAACTGTAGAAGAGGATGGTGATGACTAGAAAGCAAGTTAGCTTCCCTCTATTGCAAGTCCACCCCGGGTTTCTTCAATCCTCAAGTACTAGCAAGCTTGGATGAACTTCAAAGCCTTGAATTCATCACAAGAACAGCAATCCTCTCGACTTTATCTCCTGGAAATCTCACTCATAACCACTCTAATATGAAACCCACCATTGGAGCTCTAAGTGGAAGAGAAGAACAAACTTAGAGAGAGAAAGTAGTGAGAGAGAGGAGACAAGTTCAATTGAGAGAGACCAGCAACTTTACTGGATTAAACTCCAGAAAATGCCCCTTTAGTTGCCCAAGGCCGGCCACCAAAAAGTAAGCCCAACCATTGGTTAAAAAGGAGGTGGAGCCAAAAGTTGCATGCTGTCAGACGATTTTCCGCGCCGCGTACCCGTAGGTTTCCGCGCCACGAACACTCCGCGTCGCGTTGACTAACAGGAGCCGCGTCGCGTAAATCTCCTGCATACCAACCTCTCCACTTTGACACTTTTAGTCCCTCATCTTTCATTGCTGTCAGGATTGATCCCTGGCGTGTAACCCAATACGCCCACACTTTATTGGCAGTGATCCTAATGGCGTACGTGCGTCAACGGGCATACTCCAACAGAAGGCGCATAGGGTTTAGGGGCATGTTACCGGATGTTTCTTGTGTGTGGTTGTTGTTTTGTTTATTTTCTTGCGTGGTTGTTTACTTTCTTCGCTCGCTAGAAAATTTTTCAAAAACTTATGGAAGGTGCACTTGAAAATGTTTCTTGCGCCACAAGATCGGTTGTCGAGCTTTAGCCGAGATCGGTTTTGCGTAACTGTATGGAAGGTGCGTGTGGCAACTCGCAGGGGTTGGTTGTCGAGCTTTAGCCGAGCCGGCCATTGGGCTAGAGTACCATCGTGTATCTTGACGGTCGATTAACAATTCCACACTTGATACGCCTTGGTAGTTGGCGAGCTTTAGCCGAGCTATCAAAGCAGATTAATGAGGAATCGGTGAGAGAAGTGATCAAACATGCCAAATGGGTGCTACGAGTACCTAGGATCCCGCAAGTTTCTAAGAGTTGTAATCTCGGATTGCAATTGGTAAAGCGTTTACCGGCCTAAATAGCTCCATGAAGTGATCCGCGACAAACCCGTCATGGATTGGGGTGACATAAGGTTCTTTGCCCTTGTTAAGATAATTTGGTTTTCTTAATCAGCTGGTTAAATAATTTAACGAGGATTATACCGAAACTAACAAAAACGTGTACTCTTTTATAAATGGCAAACATTAACTACACCACACGAAACTTTAAACTTGGATTATTCTCGAAAGGGAGATACTCATAGGAGTGAACTTCGCTGACTGGTATCGTGTATTGAGGATTGTCTTCCGTCACGAGTCAAAGTTGCACGTCCTTGAGCAGCCCTTTCTGGAGCAACCTGCTACCAACGTGAACTGGGCCACTCGATACGCTTTTGAGAAGCGTGTCAGAGATACACAAGATATTTCTTGTCTTATGTTATCGACTATGAGCTTTGAGTTGCGTCAGAAGCTTGAACAATTGAGTGCGTATGACATGATCAACCGGCTAAAGGATATGTTTCCAAAGCAGGTTAGACAAGAACGGTTTGAGTTTATAAAGGCTTTGGTCGGTTGTAGGATGCAGGAAGGTGAGGACATGGTATGGAACACAAGGCACAGCGGAAGCACAAAAACGAGTTTAAAACCGAACAAAATCGGGTCCATACATATTCCAAAGTGATGATCTTCTACAAAACAAAATTTCAATTAAAAGAAACAAGAAGAAGGCTGAAAGTACCTCTTTACCTTACAAGAAATCGGTTGTAGGAAATGCAAAATGGGATGAAACCGAGAACCCAAGTGTGTCCTCCTCTATTGCATGATCCACACCAAGTTTGCTCGATCCCTTTATGCTAGTAAATCTCAAGTGAACGTCCCTAGTGACTTCACCTTCTGGAACAGCTAATGAAGATCTCCTCTTGCACCATAAACCACTTACTTTTAAACTCAAGATCCCAATTTAGTGTAATAGTGTGTTTGTGTACAACCAAAATGCCAAGAGAGATATTAAAGAAAGAGAGAGAGGAATGAGTCTAATGCATGTCACTTACTGTTCCAAACCCAAAAACACTATTTTGGCCGGAGACTAGCCTTTCATGCAGACAGTCCTTCACGGCCTCTCACAGCCCGTAAAAAGCCCGTAAAGACTAAATGCGACACGACTGGCCATTGTCCTCCACGGCCCCTGCCCCCTCGAGTGACTTGTGAGGGTGTCATCCTCTACGACCCCTTCGCGACCTCTCATGAGCCGTGAAGACCAAAGGTATCGTGACCCGTGTGAGTTGTTGAGCCAAACATGAGGGCAGTGGGCTTCACGACCCGTGGAGCACCACTCACGGCCGTGAAGCCCCAAAATCAAACAATTTGATTTTTGGACCTTCTCTCTTTATCAGTAAGCTGTCGGGATCAATCCTTGGAGTGTGACCTAATGGGCTCTCACTTCATCAGCAGTAACACCAACGTACTTGTGTCAGTAGGCATACTCCAACCGACTCCCACTTGCACATGACACAACGTACCATGAGGTATCATCATGAAACCATTTCCTACCAGTCAGTATTTGAAGTTATCTATAAACTTATCCATTCAGATCTCATTCTCGAAAGATATATTTACACCATCCGGTCAAAACCTAGGTGTTGGATTAACCAAGTTCAAAACTTGAAAATCCAACATGGAATGTATCTTATGTTATTACACTCCTCTTCTTAGCGGACTCAAGGGCCCATTACATCTTCCGGTAGTTGATGCATACATCACGTATCATCAATAAGTCATCGTCCTCAGATATAATAAATTATACTCTACTGGTCTTATGACGACTCTTACCAGACATATGAGGAAGCAATAACTTTATGCCAGATACTCCAACATAGTCATGTTGAGTTTCAATCATTTCTGATCGAATACTAGTGTCAACATCAGGTCTTTTATTTAAATCTCATGTTCTTCCACTGGAATGCTTCAGTTATTCCTTTCCTTCTTTTCGAGCAACCAAACCCGGTTCTTAAAAGGATATGAAATGAATATCTGAAACTTAGAAGAACTATTAAATACATTAGCATCCTCTAAGTTCATCCATCTCCCACTAAATGTAGACTAGATAACTCTGATCTATGAGATAGACAAGCAAAGAACTCTTTCTAGTCAAATCTGTTCAGATGTTAATTCGACCATCTTTGTTGATTTAAAACAAGAACATTGCCCGCCACTACTCAAGTATACCTATCTAACAGGATACTTAAGTTTAATCCATCAAGACGGAACCATAACCAATATGTTTCATTCCTCCACTCAGCGATCCATGTAAAACATGTATCCTAGGAGAAGTGAATTATGAGGAAACCTAACAATTCTTATGATGGTTTAGAAATTTAGAACGTAGATGCTCAACATCTCACAAGATTTGAGTATCTTTATTCCCTTTTGCCCTCTTTATCATCTAAATGTTAAAGGTGAGTCTTGAACACCTCACAGGTTTCAGACATTCGTCTAATAAATTAGACTTACCCATTCCTTCTACCATCATCGGTAAAGGTAACAAATCATATTGAGTTACTCCTTATGTTTTTTCCTGAACGTTCTTTACACAAACGTGCAAACAAATTCCAACAAGCCTTTATTCCTCTCACATTCACAAGTGAAGGATATGTTAGTTATTTATCCTTATAAGCAAGATTTGTAATCAACAATTGACCCATGGTCAAAAGATTCCAAGTTCCTAACCACATGGAACTTGGTGATACAAGTCTTGTTTATATGGTTAAATCAACTATTTCATAAGGATAACAATTCCATAATCATTCATAATCATTCCATTACTTCCTTAAGCAAAAGCTTATTATAAACACCAAGACATGAATAAACTTTGAAATAAATTCCGAAAACCCACAATAACATAATTCAAAGTAATATTCATAGTCATCACAGGCATAAAAGATTTAAAGGTACAATGCTTCTTGCCACGCAGGGCGTAAGACAAAGATCTAAATGAAGTAATAGTATAACTGGATGAAATGGCAAGACACTTCTTCCAATCCTTTTAGTTAGGGACAACTACCATGTTTCCCTCTCTAAGGTCCAGCTCTCCATGCATCCATTACCTACTCCTGATAAACACCTGCACTTTGCAACAAACAAGTTTGTGACAAACGTGAGCGTTTTGACTAGCGTTCAAAACTTAGTCTTTAGAAGTAGAAGATCAAAGGAGTTTGATTATGAATGTACCTGAAGATGATGAGCTAACGTTCTTCCGCTTTTAGGATACTTAGCTCTTCCAGGCACTTAGGGCAGCCGTGACGGCGCCAATTTTCAATTTCTCCGTAAAAGTAGCAAACTACCCCATGTGGAACATCATCTTGAGGCACAATCTCATTGTCCTCCGACTCCACAATTACGGAAGGCCCAGTCATACAAGGCTTTCCTTTTGAGGTCAGTTTCTCTTTCTTGCTTACTTGTTTCCTAGTAGCCATAGCGGATGTGGACGAGGCACGATCCTTCTCAACCATGTAAGACTGAACAGCCTTCAGCAGGTCTTAAATTTCGATCAAGGATTTTTCCAAATTGTCTTTGTAATAGTTCTTGACAAACTTCTCACAAGATGCGGGCAGGGACTGGAGAATCATATCCACCATAATCTCCCTCTCTATTGGAAGTCCAAGTCTCTCCAATTGGTCCATGTATCCCTTCATCATAAAGAAATGGACACTTACATCCTCACATTCATCCATCCTACAACCGACCAAAGCCTTTATACACTCAAACCGTTCTTGTCTAACCTGCTGCGGAAACATATCCTTTAGCCGGTTGATCATGTGATACGCACTCAATTGCTCAAGCTGCTGACGCAACTCAAAGCTCATAGATGACAACATGAGACAAGAAATATCTTGTGTATCTCTAACACGCTTCTCAAAAGCGTATCGAGTGGCCCAGTTCGCGTTGGTAGCAGGTTGCTCCAGAAAGGGCTCCTCAAGGACATGCAACTTTGACTCGTGACGGAGGACAATCCTCAATAAACGATACCAATCAGCGAAGTTCACTCCTATGAGTTTCTCCCTTTCTAGGAATAATCGAAGTTTAATGTTTGGTGTGGTGTCGTTAATGTTTGCCTTCTATAAAAGAGTACACGTTTTAGTTAGTTTCGTTATTATCCTTGTTAAAATAATTACCCAGCTGATTAAGAAAACCAAATTATCTTAACAAGGGCTAAGAACCTTATTTCACCCCAATCCATGACGGGTTTGTCGCGGATTACTTCATGGAGCTATTTAAGCCGGTAAACGCTTTACCAATTGCAATCCGAGATTACAACTCTTAGATACTTGCGGGATCCACCGATACTCATTGCGTCTGTTTGACATGTTTGATCCCTTCTCTCACCGATTCCTCATTAATCCGCTTTGATATCTCGGCTAAAGCTCAACAACTACCAAGGCGTATCAAGTGTGGAATTGTAAATCAACCGTCAAGATACACGGTGGTACTCTAGCCCAATGATCAGCTCGGCTAAAGCTCGACAACCGACCTTGCGAGTTGCCACACACACCTTCCACACAGCTACGCAAAACCGATCTCTGCTAGAGCTCAACAACCGATCTTGTTTCACTAGATTCGGGTGGTGTCATCCAACGGGAGGCGAGTGATTTACATTTGAGAAAAATGGGATTTAGTTTTTCAAGTGGTCTTGTGGCGCGCGAGGTTTGTAAACCAATTCTAAACTCTTGGTTTTATTATTTTGAAAAAATTTCAAGCGAGCGAAGAAACTAAACAACCACGCAAGAAAATAAACAAAACAACAACCACGCACAAGAAACATCTGTTAACTTGCCCCTAAACCCTATGCGCCTTCCCCGTGAGCCAAACGAGGAAAGCAAGGCCAAACTAAGGACACAACAACTTGGCCCAGCTGGAAGTGCTCCCACTGAATCCGTCATCTCCAATGAACCTCCGGATCCACCATAGCCGAGATATCTTCACCACGACTCTCGATGGTTGTCTTCGGTCTTCTTTTACAAATACATACAAATATTTGAAAGAAACGGCGTGCAAGCCGCGAAATGCTAATCTAAGATAATCTAACAATTACAGAGAATAGCAACCGGTATGCAAGCCAAAATAAAGTACAAAATACAAGACCGAATAAATTTAATTATTCCAAACCAATTGTGGTACAAACCACCAAATGAATGAATAATTAAATACAACCAAACAACCAACACATAGGTCTAACGGGCAAGGCGTTACCGGATCAAACAACAACCACAAACAAATGCATGGTGTGCCATACAAAACCATGCAAAATGTATCTCGATTAAGATTGTTCAAACCTAGCAAAACACTCAAGGCACAATGTGAACAATCCTTGTACATATGCATTAGTAACCCAAACACTTTGAAAATACATATTCATATATACACAATACAAGTATATGCATATGTGCATTTCATACGAAAAACCACCCAATACATATAAATGTACGAATCAAGACACATATGGGGCTTTTCAAAGTCCAAACAACAAGGACAGGTTCTGGAAAAACATAATCGAAAGGAGCTAAAACCGAAAATTATTTTCTTTTTCAAAAAGGACCAAAAACACTGTTCACGACATCCTTCACGGCCCAGAAGCCTTCACGACCTCTCACGGCCCGTGAAGCCTATGAGCTCCACGACTCTGACACAGTGAAAAACCTTCACGACCAACACCCCACGAGACTGGTCGTGAGTCTTCACGACCATGAAGAACAAGTCTTCACGACCCGTGAAGACATTCTGGATAGAATGTCCATTTTCTGTTTTTAAGCCAAAAAGTGCAATTTGTTTGTAGATATGGCTCTGATACCACTGTTGGAACATGGTATGGAACACAAGGCAAATCAGAAGCACAAAAACATGTTTAAAACTGAACAAAATCAGGTCCATACATGTTCCAAAGTGATGATCTTCTACAAAACAAATTTGCAACTAAAAGAAACAAGAAGAGGGCTGAAAGTACCTCTTTACCTTACAAGAAATCGGCTGTAGGAAATGCAAAATGGGATGAAACCGAGAACCCAAGTGTGTCCTCCTCTATTGCATGATCCACACCAAGTTTGCTCGATCCCTTTCTGCTAGTAAACCATCAAGTGAACGTCCCTAGTGACTTCACCTTCTAGAACAGCCAATGAAGATCTCCTCTTGCACCATAAACCACTTACTTTTACACTCAAGATCCCAACTTACTGTAATAGTGTGTGTGTGAGTGTACAACCAAAATGCCAAGAGAGATATTAGAGAGAGAGAGAGAGGAATGAGTCTAATGCATGTGATCATTTCTAGAATAAACAACCTTGTAGACCAGAGTTCTTCTTGCAAAAACACTCTACTCACCACCAAGAACACTCTAAGCACTCTCTCTTGTCTCTAAGTATTCACGAAGTTTCTATATTGCTTTATAGCATCAATGGATACATGCAAGGACTTGTAATAATCCCAATCATGCTCCCTTAGAGCCTCAAGGCAGGCCATGAGGCCATACATAGACTACTCATCCATTGCTGGTAATTGGAGGTGAAATAAAGAATTACAAAGTGTTGTCTGACAGACGTTCGCGCCGCTAACTGCTGCGAAGTTCGCGGCCCGAACTTGTTAAAAATTCGAGCCGCGATCTGCTTCTGTATAGCAACTTTTTCAATTTGACTCTTTTAGTCCCTCCATTTTGGTTGCTGACTAGATTGATCCCCGGTGTGTGACCCAATAGTCCCATACATTATCGGCAGGGATCTAAATGGCGTACACGCATCAGTAGGCATATTCTAACACATGGCCATTCTCAAAGTGGCGTATTGACATAGTAGGACCATTCCCGGAGGTCCCAGGCAAAGTAAAGTTCCTCGTGGTAGCAATAGACTACTTCATCAAGTGGGTTGAAGCAAAACCCTTGGCAACAATCTCAGGGAAGCACATGATCAGTTTTTTTTGGGATTTTATTGTATGCAGGTTAGGGGACCCTCAAACTATTGTTAGTGATAATGGAAAGCAATTTGCTGAAAATCCCTTCAAAGAATGATGTGAAGGGTTGAGTATCAAACAAAACTTTACTTCTGTGGAACACCCCAAGCCAATGAACAAGTGGAGTCCACTAATAAAGAAATTGTTCTGGGGATCAAAAATCGTCTAGGACACAGCCGGACTAGGTGGGTGGACGAAGTAATAAATATCCTATGGGCACATAGGACCACACCTAAGAGGAGCACTGGAGAAACTCCCTTTAGCCTCACTTATGGGACTGATGCTTTATTGCCTGCAGAAATCAGTTTGTCCACCTATATAGTAAACAATTTTGAAGAAGGCCCTAATGAAAGTGAACTGAGGATGAACTTGGATCTGCTAGATGAGAGGAGAGAAATCTCTTTCATAAGGCAAGCTCAGTACAAACAAAATATTGAAGACTACTACAACAAGAGAGTGAAGAAATCTTCGTTTCGACCAGGAGAGTGTGTTTTTAGGAAGAATGAAGCCGGTAGAGACGAGAATTAAGGAAAGTTAGGTCCAACCTTGGAAGGACAGTACCAAGTCGCAGAGGCAAACGGAGATGGCTCATACAAGTTAAAGACTCTAAGTGGTAAGGATGTGGATATGACTTGGCACATTTCCATTTTAAAGAAGTGTTATATGTAGACCGCTTGTGGTCTACAAGAAATTGGCACATGTAAGGCCTGAGAAGCCATATTTAATTAAATTAATAGCACCATGAGTTTATATATCGTCACACTACGACTCATATGGCAATGGTACTTATGAATCATTGGGAGTTACACTTATTAACTCATATGATACTTATAAATCATTGGGAGTTACACTTATTAACTCATATGGAACTTATAAAACATTGGAAGTTACACTTATTAACTCCTATGATACCTATAAATCATTGGGAGTTAAACTTAATAATTCATATGGTACTTATAAATCATTGGGAGTTACACTTACTAACTCATATGGAGGAGAGTCGCGATCCTTCCCGAAAATTGTAACACTTAGGCAAGATTGATCAATATAATAAAGAACATATATGAAGTACCATGAACCAGTAAAAATGACAAGTAAGTCATGCAAACGATACAAAACACCATGAATATGTACCAAAAAGTCACTGATCATATGTTGGGATTTACAGGGTACAACAAGCACAGCGTAATAATAATAACATAAATCCCATCCCAAGATCACAACTGGCTCAGGTGGGAAAACAGAACAACCAATCATAATTATAACAGATATATTATGTGTATAAGTCGATAACAGTATAAAATTAAAGATAGAATTATACCCTGAACTGCTAGAGGGGGATACACAGCTACTGCACCACGTGAACAGGCTGCTAGACTGCCTACACGAAACAATACCCGAGTGTATATATATGAACCACCAAAAATCCGGTGACTTTTTTGGTTTGAGTCGACCGCTGCCGAGAGCAAAACAGCCGTAAAGGGGTGGCTCGGGCTATGGGTTCGATCGCAAGAAAAATCGCCGCCACAAGGCACCGCCGTTGTCCGCCGAAGATGGCTGCCGTCCCCCGCTGTTCGCCGCCTTTTGACCACCGTTTACCACCGAGAGGGGGGTGGTGGTATTCGGCCGAAAAGGAGAGAGCAAGGGAGAGAGGGAGTGCGTTTGTTGTCTCTTTTTTCTAATGAATAGGATTAGGTTAAATCTCAAGGTTTAATCCCTTTAAATAGTTATTTAATTGGATTAAAGCCCTTGGACCTGAAGCCCGGTCCACGACCAATATCTTTGATCGTGTGACAAACAAACCCTCTAGTACGGTTTAATATTAATTAATTAACTATTAATTAATATATTTTAATCAAACTTTATTATATTAAATATTAACTAATATTTAGTATTTCCCTTTAATAATAAATGTCTATTTACTATTTTCTTTCTTAATAATTAATTGACTATTAATTATCTATTTTACACACAATGTATTGTTTCCTTGGTTCAATCAGTTGGGTTTGCAGTTGTGTGACCCTTTAGTGACTCATAGTTGTTGGTCCCTTGTATGAGAATAACAACAAGCAACAGGTGTGTAGAAGGGGGGGTTGAATACACTTTCTGCGGAAATTAAACAAATCAAATAAAAGTGTCATACACAGTAAATCAAACCACAATTAATTAAATGCTTTTATAAAAAAGATGATTACAATGCTTTGAATAATAAGATGATTACAATAACTATCAAGTAAGCAACTCTTGATATATAACCACCTAATATAAATCTCTCAATTTCTCAAACTTAACTATCTATAATCAGCTTATGATTATAGATACTGACGACTCTCTAAACAGGATTTACACAGATTCAATCAACTGATGGTTACTTACCAATCTTCACAACAAATGTGAATATTCGAACACATGAATACTTTGGCAATCTGTGAGTTTCTTGATCACGTTGAACTGACAAACAGTAATCAAGATGCGTAACACATACGGTGAGGTGAGATATGGCTCTGCAACACTTAGTTGTTTTTCTAAGTCGTAGAAGTCGTCATCCCTCTAAACTTATCAGCAGATAAGTATTTATAATCCTGTGCCTACTGTTCCTAACAAAATGGACTAATCCTAATTTGCTAACTAACTATCAAATAACTCGGGATCTTGAATCTTGAATCTTCTTATCTTGAGTCTTCAATCTTCAATCTTGATTCTGGAGTCTTCTTATCCTTCCTGTAGATATAGAGAGTTAAAGCAGAATTTAAAACACATTTAAATTCTTTTAAACTGACTTCTTTAGTCAGGCTGAGTTACTCAGCTTGAAACTCAACAAGCTGAGTTCTTCGAGAACAAACCCGAATTCAAACATGGACTAACATGTATAATTATTAACTCATCCTTAGAAGTCTAAAGCATTTACTAAAACATATTTAGTAACTCTATTGAGCTGACTCAGTCTTCACGCTGAGTTGCTCAGCTTGAAACTCATCAAGCTGAAACTCAATATGTATATATATCTTAGTTTACATACTCAGCTTATCACACCTATTGATAATCCGACTAAGATATAGTCTAAGCTGATCCAACAAATGTACAGCTTATACTCAGTTTGAATCACTATGAGTGTTCAGTCTGATTAAGCTTTATAATTCTGTTTAAGTTATATGTAGAACATATCTTACAAACTTAACTTTGTCTCATCAAATCTTAACTGATGAGATCATTTTCCCAACAATAGTGTTCATGGATATGATGACATTGTTGGGTTTCGTTGGCCATCTTACCCGCGTGGCGGAAGCGTGAAAAACAGATTTTCGGGTATAAAAACAAGATGCCATCAAGACCCACTAATGGTGGAACTCTACATAAAGATAAAGCAACCAAATAAAAGAGATGGGTTAGGAAATATACCATCCTCCAGCTTCTGATTTCATCATGTTGGGATAAAATCTAGGTCACAAGAGAGCAACTCTCTATTAATAGTCCATACCAAGTTTGTTCGATCCCCAAATGCTAGTAAGCCAAGTTATGATCTTCAAGACTTGAAATCACCCCTTGGTACAACACACAACTTCCAGAAATCATGAAGAACACTTATGATTTCTGGACTCATACAAGACCACCCAAGAACTCTCTTTAGAGAGTATGCAAGTACAAGAGAGAAAAAAAAGAGTTTTCGCTTCATTTCTTAGTCAAGTCTACAACCTCTCTTGACATTAAAAGATCTTTTTCACCATTTCAGCAGATAGGCAAGGCCTCAAAGTCGTCCATGATCATTAGTATAGGTCTCAAAAGTCAATAACTTGAACCAAGCAATAACCAAAAAGTCAAGTTTCTATCAGGCGACTTACGCACCGCGTAATACTTAAACTTACGCGTCACGTAACCCATAAGGCCGTAAGCAAAATGCCATGCGGCCGTAAGGCCCCTTTTTCAGATTTCAGTTTCTCTCGTTTATGTTATTTGCTATCGGGATCAATCCTTGGTGTGTTACCCAATAGGCTCGTGTATGATCAGTAGCGTTACTAATCTACGTGTGTCAGTGGGCATAATATCCAACAGACTCCCACTTGCACATGACACAGAATATCAAGAAGTAACACAGACAGAGAGTGGCCTCTAGGAAGACATCTCTGCCCCCAACTCAACGCGAGTTATGTCATCCCAAGACAAGTAACAAATCACAACCCTATAGGTTTGAGATGGCCCTATAGATAAGCGATCAATCATCCTTTTGTTCACGATATCCTTGTGAACACGAGACATGGTTAAATTTCAATCTCCGATCGTTCACGATTATGTTTTTTGATCTCGATTGATGGTAACCCAAAATTTAGTTGCAATCGATCAAACATCATAGTAACACGAGCACGGCCGTGCATTTTACGTCAGCTCTCAATCATCAAGGGGCCCATGGATATCTCTCTAAAACTAGAGGAACAAATCCATTTGACTGCATTGCTCCGCCACATACCCTATACTTTACCTAAAAACTCCCTTTATAATAGCCAGTCACGAACTGCGTTAGAAAGCAATCAAAGCAAAGCAGGTTCATGCTTTGGAACACATGTATCTCTAGTCTAAGGACGAAATGATATTATCTTTCTGAGTTACTCATAACATAAACCATGAAGTAATCTCAGGTGTGGGTCGTCTAATCACTTGACCATTGCAAGTACAGGCGAAGTGTTGCGTCTCTTTACCCAATCCATTGTTGGATAGCGACCAACCACTTCCCTCAGTCTTAATTCAAACTTCCTCCCCTTGAAGAATGACCGACTGTGGACATTTAGAATGCAAAATCATTCTGGGAAGTGATTAAACATGCTAAGATGGAACACAGTATAGATTCATGAAAATACCCGCCTATGGCGTATTAGTAAATCACATTTAATAATCGATATAATATGATATACAATACTACTTAATGTTCCAAAAGTTTAGTATATCAATTTATAACTAAAATAAACTTAAGTCAAGTCCTTTTGCAAAAGGATTTGCATGTAGGCACTAGTATGACAACCATCATCAGCCTATGACTTAAGCTTAATTAAACGGATCAGTCATAATGCTATCCGTTTGTACTCTCATGAAGACCATACCTCCAAACACAACCAAACCACTAGTAAAGTGTTTGTTGACGAGACTATGGTCCTTTGTCCAAGTCCGAGTACCTTCATTGCTTCAAAAGAACTCAATAAGGTAAGTGACACTAAGGACAATGGTTCTTGTGCAAAAGACATCATACCCTCATTATCACAGAAGATCCAAATAGGGTCATCAATGTTTTGAGAACCATTCTTACTAACAGCTACACATAAAATAGGATCATCTACTCCGATCTAAATCGGCAGATATCCTTTATAGAAATTAGCACTGGAGTAATAAATTACTCTAAGCTTATATCTTTCCATAAACTTTCCAAGAACATATCTCAATATTTCTTGTACTCCATAATCAATATTATATTTATAATAATCATTATGGACGAATTACTCATGAACTAAGCTTTTGAACCAAGCATAGTCGGGACATTTTCTCCAATATAATTATAACAATGCTCCCACTAGCCCTGACATTCATACAGGTTTAATCTTTGTTTTAGAAAAATCACATATATGATCTTCATATCAAAGCAAAGGTTCCAACCCTGAGATGCTTATTTAAGTCTATCAATAGACTTCCATAATTTGCATACTTTACAAGAATACTTGTACTCTTTAGACTTCACAAGGATGCTTGTGCTTGTAGACAATACAAGGATACTCTTGATGTAAGCGACCTCCGGATAGTGTTCTAAACACTACTTCATAAAAATTCCTGTTAAGGAATGGAGTTCTTATATCAATTTATCATAGCCATAAAAAGGCAGTGATATCTTATAAGTATCTAAGTAAACTTCAACATAACCATTGGGTTAAAGTTTCAAGATGATACCATCCTCACGGTCAATCATCGAGAACAACCTTCTCATCCATTCGATATTTGAAGTTGTCTACAAAACTACTTTTGACATAGCCACTGAAAGAAAGTCTCTAGATGATACCTTCCTTACGGTCAATCATCAAGAACACCTTTCCAATCAGTCGGTTTTCAAAATAGTCTACAAATTTACACTTCGACATTACCACTAAGAGAAAATTCCCAGATGATACCTTCCTCATGGTTAATCATCATGAAAATCTTTCTATTAGTCGGTATTCAAAGTTGTAAACAAATCCATGCTGGTTTCTTTCAATAAAGAACCATATACACTCTACGGGTTTCCACCCCGGTATAGGATAAAAACAAGTTTCAAACTTGAATATCCTCCATGGATAACATCTCATATTCATTATCTCTTTTCTACTAGCAGACACTAGGCCCACTACGCTTCCAGTAATTGATGAGTTATCATCAAGTCGTCTTCCTTAGATATAATAAACTATATCTTTCTAGTCTTATGACGACATATACCAGTCTAAGAGGAAATGACTATATGTCAGGTTCTCCAGCCTTCTCATGCTGAATTTTAATCATTTCTGATTATTTGCTAGTACAATCATCAGGTTATTCCATTCAAGGTTTACTTTTACTTCTACAGACATCCATGGATATTAGTTTTGAAGAAAAGAAACTTTTCCCGAGAAAACACTTTGTTTTTATAAAGTTTTGAAAAACAAATATCCCATGGTCTTAGAAGAATACCTAATGGAGTAACACCTCTAGATTCCGGATTCCTTCACCTCACGTACAAAACGCAGGTTTAGACAATCCAGACTTTGAGATAGACAAGCAAAGATACTCTTTCTAGTCTCATCCCCTAAGGTGTAGTCTTAACCGTCTTTATTGGTTTAAGATTAAGAACATAGCCCGCCACTACTTTAGATTACTCCATAATTGAGTACTAAAGTGTAACATATCAATTACCAGACCAAATCAAGAATGTCCGGTTCCTCCATGATATAACCCATTATTCAATGTGTCATAGAAGGAGTGAATTATGTGACAAATCCATAATTCAATTGATGGTAATAGAATTTTTAGAACATATTAACTCAATCTTCACAGTCTACACAAAGATTAACTCGGCTAAAGCTCGACAATCAACCTTTATGTAACTTGAATCGAGTATCATATTTCTTTATCTATTTTAAATCAGGCACTTCGTTATGGTGTGTCTTGAACACCTCTAAGGTTTCAAACACATAGTCTATCAATAAATAGACATATCCATTTCTTCTACCATCATCGGTAAAGATAACGAAGTATTTGGATTTTATACCTTATGATTTGCTTGAACGGTCTACACGCAAGAGTGTATACGTATTCCAACAAGCTATCAATCCTCTCACATACAAAAGTGAATGATGTATAATTAAATTAGCCTAATAAATAAGATTTGTTAGTCAACATTTGACCCATGATCAAACGATTCCAATTTCCTTCCCACACGGAGTTTGGTGATACAAATCTTGTTTATATGGTTAAGTCAACTATATCATAAGGATAACTTATCCAAATTATTCATGATCGTGATAATACTTTTTAAGCATAAGCTTAATATAAATGCCTTGACATGTATAAACTTTGAAACAATTACATGGTTCAAAATAATATACATCGTCCAACAAATAGCATAATAGATATAATGTTTCTAGCCACGAAAAATGCAAAACAAATATCTATTGAAGTAATATGTTAGCTAGAGGGATAGGAAAGTGACATACTTCCAATCCTTTCAATAGAAACAACTATCTTGTTTTTCTATTTGAAGTCCAGCTCTCCATGCCTTATATGCCTACTTCCCTTTCAATACTTATACTTTGCAGCAAATAAATTTGCAACAAATTTAAATATTATAGCTAGCGTTCAAAAACCTAGCCTATAGAATTAGCGTTAAAAACAATAGAGTTTAATCATGAATGTACCTTAAGTCAAAAAGCTAAAAGAGTCTTTAACCCATTTAGACAAAATGGTGGCGCTAATTTCTAATCTTATCGAGAAGTAGCAAACTACCCCTCATGGAGTCTAATCACCATAGGCGCAATCACATTGCCCTTTAACTCCAACATAATGGAAGGCTTGATTAAAATCAAAAATTCCATTAAAGGTCAGTTTCTATTTCATTCATTATTTGTTCCTTAGTAGCCTTATTTGGGAATATATGAAGTAATCTTCATTGGTCATGTTTAGACTTTGCAGTCTCTAATCATACCATGAAGCTTTATCAAAGAGTTCTTCATTGGGTCCATGTATGCCTTAATAATAAGTACATAGACACATTTATTCCTACCTTCTTGCATCCGACAACCGACTTAGGTCTAGACACCTAATCCTCTCTTGTGTCTACGACACGCATTTAGCGCATCTAATGACCTAGTTCGCATTGGTAGCAAGTGGCTTTAAAAGATTTTCTCAATAATGTACAACTTTGTCTCAACCAACAATGTTAGACAATTAAGTCTACATGTATGAGTTTATCATTTATTAGGAACCAACGGAGTAGTAATTTTGATGTGGTGTTGTTAACGTGTAAGATATCTTTAGAGTACACAATTTAGTTAATATTGAAATGATCCTCGTTAAAATATATTACCAATTTGATTTATAAAATTAAAATTTTAACAAGGGCTAAGAACCATATTTCACCTTGCACCGTGACGGGTTTTCCGCGGATCACGTGGCAAAGCTATTTAGGCCGGTACAAAGTCACCGATTGTAATCCATTGTTACAACTCTTAGTTCCATGCGGGATCCAATTTTGACAACCATTGTTTCAAATTTGGCATGTTTGATCCCTCCACACCAACTTCAAACTAAGATTTTAAATAACTCGGCTAGAGCTCGACAATTATTTAAAATATTATTTTGAAATCGTAAATCAACCATCAAGATACACGGTGGTACTCTTGCCCAACGATTGACTTGGCTAGAGCTCGACAATCAACCTTGCGAGTTGCCACACGCGCCTTCCACACAGTCCATACAAAGATTAACTCGGCTAGAGCTCGACAATCAACCCTTGTATAACTAGATTCGGGTGGTGTCATCTTATGGGTGGTGTGAAATTTACATTTAGAAAATGAGATTTAGTTTTCCGGTTTTAAAAACCATTTGAGCGGTTAGATTAACAAATAAGTGACAAAACGCATTTTTCACTTTGAATTATAAGCCATAGTTATATTCTCTTTTGTTAATCTTATGCGCGCGCGAGTTTGTTAAACCAATGTTAAAAACTCTTGAGTTTTATTATTGTCAAAAATTGTCTAGCATGCAATAATCCTAATATCCATGCATAAACAATAAATAATAAAACAACCACACACATACAATAAGATTGGTAACCATGCCCCTAAAACCTATGAGTTTTCCCGTGAGCCATTACGGAAAAACGAAGTCATCTAAGGACATATCCTTGACTTGGATGTGCTCCCACTAAACCCGCTACCTCCATTGGGCCTCTCGGTTTCGTGTTTGCCAAGACGTCACTACTTGACTCCCGATGGTTGCCTCCAAATTAATTTTACATAGAAAATGAATTAATGACATACAAGCCACAATCCAATTTTCTAGTACAAAATACATAACATGGAATTTAAATGGCATGCAAGCCACAAAATAATTTACATACCAAATAAATTAAATAAATTAATTATTACATACCATGTGACATATAGTCACCAAATGAATGAATAACTAATTTAATACAACCAAATATCCACAAGGTCTAGGGCATCTAATGGTTATCAACATCATATGAACAACATGAACAACATGGTGTGCCACACAAAACCATGTTAACTTATGTATCTTGATTAAGATTATTTCTAAAAACTCAAGGCATTAAATAATCCCATGTATATATGTATTAGTAACAACAAACCATTTTTGATGAAACATATTCATAATACATAATGTAAATATATGCAATTACTATTTTTATGCCAAAAATAATAATATACATATAAATACACCAACCAAGATACAAGGCAACTTAATATACCAAAAAATAATTTCTGGAACAAAAATCACAGAAACCATTTTTGGATGCCAAAAACCTGACTGCAAAAACTGTTTTATAATTTTTTTAAAATCTGTCAGATCCATTTTACGCGCCGCGTAACCGAAGCTGTTCCGCGCCGCAGAACCCACTTGACACAAAAACCAGTTTTTTCGATTCCGGGTTTTTCAGGCTACCAAAGTGCAATACCTATGTAGAGATGGCTCTGGTACCACTGTTGGGTTTCGTTGGCCATCTTACCCGCGCGGCGGAAGCGTGAAGAACAGATTTTCGGGTATAAAAACAAGATGCCATCAAGACCCACTAATGGTGGAAATCTACATAAAGATAAAGCAACCAAATAAAATAGATGGGTTAGGAAATATACCATGCTCCAGCTTCTGATTTCATCATGTTGGTATGAACTCTAAGTCACAAGAGAGCAACTCTCTATTGATAGTCCACACCAAGTTTGTTCGATCCCCAAATGCTAGTAAGCCAAGTTATGATCTTCAAGACTTGAAATCACCCCTTGGTACAACACACAACTTCCAGAAATCATGAAGAACACTTATGATTTCTGGACTCATACAAGAACACCCAAGAACTCTCTTTAGAGAGTATGCAAGTACAAGAGAGAAAAAAAAGAGTTTTTGCTTCATTTCTTAGTCAAGTCTACAACCTCTCTTGACATTAAAAGATCTTTTTCACCATTTCAGCAGATATGCAAGGCCTCAAAGTCGTCCATGATCATTACTATAGGTCTCAAAAGTCAATAACTTGAACCAAGCAATAACCAAAAAGCCAAGTTTCTGTCAGGCGACTTACGCGCCGCGCAATACTTAAACTTACGCGTCGCGTAACCCTTAAGGCCGTAAGCAAAATGCCATACGGCCGTAAGGCCCCTTTTTCAGATTTCAGATTTCAGTTTCTCTCGTTTGTGTTATGTGCTGTCGGGATCAATCCTTGGTGTGTGACCCAATAGGCTCGTGTATGATCAGTAGCGTTACTAATCTACGTGTGTCAGTGGGCATAATATCCAATAGACATGTGTACACTATCCTGCATACAATCTATCAGACTCCCACTTGTTCACGATGGTTACACTCCCTTGTTCATCATGGGCTTAAGGAGGTCCCCAGACAGACACTTAGATTAACCACGACTATAAGTTCTCTTATGTCCAGAGATTCTGTAATCATCTTCTTCGATTACCCGAATTTTCCTTTTGCATCGCGATATTCCGTAATGTGGATTTCAGACATGGAGCACGTGATCTATTCTGAAAAATCCAAATTATATTTCTTGACTTCTGATCTCGACTAACAACAGTTACGGAGTTACCAAATGATGTCCATCATTCTATCCGAGCGCGGCCACGCATTTCATTTAGTCTTAACCGTCAAGGGGCCCTGGAATGTCTCCTCTCTTTAGGAGAAGGTGCAAATCACATCTTGACTGCTTGCATTTGAGCACACGCCTTCCGCTGCACCCAGATACGCCCGTTATAATTACCTTGTTACGACGTAACGTTAGAAAGTTCCAAAGTACAGAAGTCCTCGTGCCCCAAACCAAACATCTTAGGTCTAAGGATAACCAATCAACTAACTCATGTCAAAGGCTCCATGAAGTTAGTCTGATGCGGATCACCTCCAATATTTGTACCTCTGACAAATATCTATAAACACTTGATCACAAAACTTGTGTTGTTATTCTCTACACGAATAATCCATCAAATATTTGTAGTAGCGTTAGTATCTCCCTGATGTGGCTCCCACCGCATCAAGTAGCTACGGAGTAATTTTGATATATCACGACTTGTATATCATGGATAGATAAATATGCTAAAAATGGAGAAATTTAAAATGATTATATTAAACCTTCTATTTTCATCACGCAAAAATGTTTAATACATAATCATAAGTCTTAAAATTCAAACCATACATTTTAATTAAATACTGAAAAACTAGCTGCTAGGTCCCCATGTAGTGCATTCCGATAGAACTAGCATGTCTCTCATGCTTATCTCTAGCAAAAGCTTTAGTCAACGGTTCAGCCACGTTGTCATCTGTTGGTATCTTGCATATCCTCACATCTCCCCTTCCGATGATATCTTAGATGATGTGATACTTTCTAAGTACGTGTCTGGTCCGCTAGTGATCTCTTGGTTCTTTTGATTGCGCTAAAGCTTCCATGTTATTCCAGAATATATCAATCGGTCTAGAGATACTGGCAACAACTCTTAGATCCGAGATAAAATTCCTTAGCCAAACCGCTTCATTTTCCACATCATTTGCCATAATATACTCAGCCTCTGTAGTTGAATCTGATATAGTATGTTGCTTCTGGCTTTTCCAAGATACAGCTCCTCCGTTTAGGGTAAAGACAATACCTAACTTTGACCTAAAGTCATCTCTGTCCGTCTGGAAGCTCGCTGATTTTATCCGTGCTTCCTCCAAAGACCAAGAACATTTCTTTTGTCCTTCTCAAATACTTGAGAATGTTCTTGACAGCTACCCAATGGGCTTCACCTGGATTTTGCTGATATCTACTCGTAAGGCTTATGGAGTAAGCAACATCGGGCCTAGTACATAGCATGGCATAAATGATCGATCCTACCGCCGAAGCATAAGTAACTGATTTCATCCTCTTCTGCTCCTCTGGAGAAGTAGGACATTGAGCCTTGCTCAATGGTATACAAGATCTCATTGGAATGAATCATTTCTTGGAATCTTTCTTCTTAAAGCGTTTTAACACTTTATCAATGTATGTACTTTGACTAAGTCCGATCAGCAGCCTAGATCTATCTCTATAAATCTTTATACCAAGTATATATGTGGCTTCTCCTAGGTCCTTAATCTGGAAACATTTACCTAACCAGGATTTTACTTCTTGTAATGCTGGTACATCATTTCCTATAATCATTATGTCATCCACATACAGGACTAGGAAGATTGTTATGCTCCAACTGAACTTTGTGTAAACACAGGACTCGAACTCGCTTTTCGTAAAACCAAATTCTTTGAGCGCTCATCAAAGTGCAAGTTCCAGCTTCTACATGCTTGCTTTAATCCATAAATGGATTTTAGAAATTTGCATACTTTTCCTGGATTCTTGGTATCCTCAAAACTGTCCGGTTGTGCCATATAGGCATCCTCTGTTAGTTTCTCGTATGGAAAGTGGTTTTGATATCCATTTGCCATATCTCATAACTAAAGTATGCAGATATTGCCATAAGAATCCTAATATACTTAAGCATAGCTACTGGCGAGAAGGTTTCATCATAATCAATACCATGAGTCTAAGTGTAACCTTTCGCAACAAGCCTAGCTTTAAAGGCATGCACATTTCCTTCCATGTCCGTCTTCTTTTTGAAGACCCACTTGTATCCAACAGCTCTCCTGTGTTGTGGCAAGTCTACTAATTCAGGAAGACTCGAACCCAGGTCACCTGGGTAACAAATGAAGACCTTGCCATTCCAGTTGAAGCAACCTTTTGTTGACGAATTCGTTATTTACTTTATATCATTGAGGGTTTTTTTCCCTTGAAAATGTATGGTATTATAATGTGATGACCACATCTGGTATCGAGTACCAATGATTCAAAAGAAGTAACTAAACAATCTATAATAAAGATACCTGACTCATCAGTAGAACCGACGTCCAGCTGATCAATGTTGAGTGAGTGCTCGTAAATATCCTTGCTACCGCAAACTGGGCAACAAATGTCTTGTATCTCATCAATCCAGTCATCTTCTTCCATTGATTCAACTACTGTTGCATCAGGAAATTCTGGGTGCATCTGGTCATCCATGCTCATTAGAAACTCGTGCATACCAAATACTGTTGATTCCGGTTCTCCAAACTTATCCACTACCTTTGCCTGATAATGGTCTGTTAGAGATCCGACCAAAAGCATCACAAGTTCTTGTTCACTGACCTGTGACCCCAAAATCATTACGCAATCAAGCAACCTTCTCATGTTAATGAGATGATCACTCAAAGACTGACCCTATTTCATCCCTTGTGAAAGAATGTCTTTCATAAGTAGAAAACGTCCATAGCGTTCGCTACTATTGAAGCGTTCCTCTAGGTCTTGCACGACCTCAAAAGTTGACTTGCTCTTGAGTTCATCCAAAAACTCGGATTCTGTTGATAGTATCAGAATTGACATGACATCAGATTCATCAGATAGATACTTATAATATGTATCATACTCTTCATCATGAATAATCTGGTCGTTCTAGAGATGGCTTATCGACTGTGTACAGCCTTCCCTGTGCCCTAAGGATATTCTTAAAGTGCAACTTCCAAACCGCGAAGTTTGGACCTGAAAGCTTCAACTTTTGCATGATGAGGCTAAGAGACTCCTCAGGTGAATAAAACGGTATAAAGATAAAATTGACATCTACAGTAAAAAGCAAGAAATAAACGTTTGAGTAATTAATTCCTCTAAAATAATTTATAACACTTTAACTAAATATATTTTAGAATAGGATCCATATTTCACACGTGCCGATGCACAGTTTGGGCACGACAACACCGACCCCGTTCTATAACCATACCGATCGTATTTAATCCAAAACGCGACTCCTATATCTTTGGAACATCGAATGAAACATAATTCATACATATTGTTGGGAAAATGATCTCATCAGTTTAGATTTAATGAGACAAAGTTAAGTTTGTAAGATGTGTTCTACATATAACTTAAACAGAATTATGAAGCTTAGTCAGACTGAACACTCATAGTGATTCAGACTGAGTATATGCTGAGTGTAAGCTGTACATATGTTTGATCAGCTTAGACTATATCTTAGTAAGATTATCAATGTGTTTGATAAGCTGTGTGTGTCACCTAAGATATATATATTGAGTTTCAGCTTGATGAGTTTCAAGCTGAGCGATTCAGCGTGTATACTGAGTCAGCTCAATAGATTTGCTAAATATGTTTTAGTTAACTCTTTGGACTTCTAAGGATGAGTTAATAAATATACATGTTAGTCCATGTTTGTTTTCGAGTGTGTTCTCGAAGAATTCAGCTTGATGGGTTTCAAGCTAAGTAACTTAGTCCGAGTAAAAAGTCAGTTTAAGATAATTTAAATTTGTTTTAAATTTATCTTTATCTCTCTAAATCTACGGCAAGGATAAGAAGATTCCAGAATCAAGATTGAAGATTGAAGACTCAAGATAAGAAGATTCAAGATTCAAGATTCCGGGTTATCCGATAATTAGTTAGCAAATTAGGCTAAGTCTTAGTTTGTTAGATTCCATAGGCACAGGATTATAAATACTTATCTCCTGATAAGTTTAGAGATACGACTCAGAAAATATTCTGAAACGAATACAACTAAGTGTTGCAGAGCCAAATACCTCACCTCAACCGTATGTGTTACGATTCTTGAATCACTGTTTATCAGTTCAACGTGATCAAGAAACACACAGATTGTCAAGCAATTTGTGTGTTCGAATATTCACATTGGTTGTGAAATTGGTAAGTTATCAATCTGTGTAAATCCTGTTGATATCGCGGTTTTTATATATATATATTTTAATGCGATAATAATTGTTTCTGATTAAAAATCATGGATTTATGTTTAATATATATTTAAAATGTTTAAATATTTTTATCCAGGTCAAAAATCAGATAGATGAAGATAAACATGAAGAAAAAGGGATAAAATCGAGATAAGCTTCAAAAATCCAAAATTCTGGCCGAGCAGCGCGTTAGCGGCGCTAACACCTTCCGCGTCGCGGCGCTAACCGGAGGTTTGCGGCGCGATCTCGACATTTGGCAGCCTATATATATTTCGATTTTGCAATTGGTTTGGCAGCTTTGGGTTCCGATCTTTGAACCCTAAAACGTCAGAAAACACAATTAGAGAGCAGAGAAGACTTGGAGCAAAGCTTTGGAGCATTGGAGCTTAATTGTGAAGATTAAAGGCGTAATCATTCGGCTTTTCCGGGTTCATTCATTCTACTTCATCATGTTCTTCTTATTTCTTGATTTCCATAAGTTTAGAATGTTGAATCTTGGCTAGATCTACTGTTTTCCTCCCTAGAGGAGATGAAACTCATGTAATGGCTTAGTTTAATTCATGGTTTTTGATACTTTATTCATGTTTGTTCTTGGTTTTGCCTAATCTATGTTTATCCATGTTTATGAATCTTTCTTGATTGCTTAGAATCTGATATTTATGTTTTAAGAGACCACTTGAATCATAAAGTTTGCATCTTGATTATCTAGGACCAATAGGTGATTGAGGAATAGTGATTGAACAAATCCTATGTTTTGAGCAATTAAAGTTAGAGTCTTTTGCGTATAATGTCCATATAATGACCTTTATATGTTAGTTTGATGTTTTGTTGATCATACAAGCATTAAGATTATGGCTTAACCTGTTAATCGAATTATTTGCTAATTAAACTATTTAATTGCACTTTTGACCATAAAGGAAATTAATTAGGGTAATTAGATGGTTATAACTGGATCAAGGGTGTAACCACTTTAGAAATCGATGCATGAATATTTTGAGTGTCTTTAGCTTATCTTGCCATGAATTTATTGCCATGAATTGAGTTGAGTTGAATCTAGGGAGGGAACATCTTCATTATTATTAATTCTCCGAGTTATTTGCCTTCTTGTCTCTTTTGCATGCTTTTAGTGCTTTTAGATAATTTAGTGGTTTGAGTTGGTTGCAAGTTCACATTTTTACAACAAATCCCCTTTTAAATTGCTTTCTTTATTTTTATTGTCATTAGTTTAGATTTATTTGCTTTTTAGTTTAGTTTAAATTAGTTTTGTTGCGTTTAATATTTAAATAATTATAATTTTATCAAATCAAATCCGTTCCCCGAGAGTTCGACACCCGTGCTTACTAATTATACTATAAAAACCGATTAGGTGCACTTGCCTATTCGTGTCGTTTTGGTACAATTTAACACGGAAATCATTAAAAAATAACTAGTACGTAAAACGCACATCAAGTTTTTGGCGCCGCTGCCGGGGAACGGTTGCATTTGATATTATTATAGTAATTTATTTATTAAACTTTCTGTTTGATGTCTGTTTTAGTTGTTTCTGTTTTCTGTTCGTTAGCGGCGCTAACTTCTGAGGTTAGCGGCGCTAACCCTTGTTGGTTAGCGGCGCTATCGCCGCTGGCAGTTTGCCCTGTTTTCGTTTTTTGTGCTTTCTGTTTTAGTTTTAGTTGTTAGTTTCCTTTCTGTTTTTCCGGGCTTGTTTAGGGTAGTGCTTCTGCTCCTTAGACACTTCTTAGGGTTCCTTAGTTTATGTCCGCCGACCCATCCTCATCCGACCCACTACCCACGGAGCCTAATCCGTTTTCTGATCCATCATCATCTTCTGATTCATCTTTTGACCCGACATCACCCCGTGCTTCACAAACCGACCTTGTCCCGTCATTCGAAGAGCCGGAGCGCGAATTCAACCGTTTGAGGAGATCCGCACGCGAGAGAGAACGATTACATAGGATGGCAGAGGATCTTGCGAAGCTGTCACTTGAGGAGTACGCGAGCCGCCACCGTGATGAAAATGCTGCTGGGATTTATCGACCCGCTATTTCCGCGCAAACGAATTTTGAAATCAACGGTTAATTCCTTCATCTATTACGGGAAACTCCTTTCTTCGGTAGGGATCATGAAGACACCAACCAGCATGTTGAGGCCGTGCTTGAGATTTCCGATTTCTTCCACAACCCGGGAGTAACGAGAGATGCCGTCATGCTGCGAGTGTTCCCGATAACACTCCAGGGCGCAGCCAAACGCTGGCTAAGATCCGAGCCAACCATCCGTACATGGGATGCGCTCAAAGAAAAGTTCATTAAGCAGTTTAGTCCCCCTTCCAAGATTGCCAAAATGAAAATGCAAATTCAAAATTTCATGCAATCTGAGGATGAGACTCTTTATGAAGCCTGGGATCGCTATAAAGAGATGCTGCAAAACTGCCCACAGCACGATCTTAATGCTCACCAGGTTGTCCAAACTTTCTATAATAGTATAAATGTCTGCACGAGACAAATGGTCGATTCTCAAGGGCCAATACCTAAGAAAACCCTCACTCATGGGTATGCCATTATAGAGGAGTTAGCCCAACATTCCCATCAGTGGCATTCTGCGAGAGACCATTGCTTTCGCAAAAATTCCTCCGCTCCTAACGATAGGGTTGATCACATTGTTTCCCTCAGCAACAAGTTGGATGCATTAGGGCGGGACATGAAAAAGGTCCAAGAGAACATGCATGCCATGCAGGTCGGGTGCGAAAAATGCAGCGGACCCCATCTTGCGCGAGACTGCCCATACGATGATGAGGGGAATCTCAAAGAAACCTCCTGCTATGCAAACGGTAAGGGATGGGATCCACCAATAATCGACAAACCTCAATGGAAACCCTACCCCGAATACCGTAAGGAAATGGAAGGGAAATATAGGCAACACGGCCCGGGATTCTAACGCAAAGAACAACCGATGGAGCCGGAGAACAAGCCTAATTTCGAGGAGATGCTCGCCCGCTTTGCAACAGCCTCCGATCAAAGGCACAAGGAGACCGAGGAGTTAGTCAAGAAGATCGGATCATCTACCGAGGCAGCACTTAGGAATCAGCAGGCCTCCATCCGAAACATCGAGACCCAAGTTGGTCAAATCTCTCGGGTTCTCCAGGACCGCTTTCCTGGGGCTATTCCTAGCAGCGCTAAATCCGACCCGAAAGCAGATCTTAAAGCAGTGTCTACTAGGAGTGGTCAAACACTTCATGACCCACTCCATGACCCATCACCTAGTAGTCTCAATACTGATTCCAATGTGCAGCCGCCTCCGCAGCTTGCGAAAGAAAGAGAGAAGGAGGTAACTCCTAAACCTCCAGCTGCACCACCCGCTACTCCATTCACTCCACCTGTGAAACCGTACCGTCCACCGATACCCTATCCGCAGCGTCTCCAAAAAGACTATCAGGATGCGCAATATCGGAAATTCTTAGAGCACTTAAAATCTTTGCATATCAACATCCCTTTCGTTGAAGCGATGGCTCAAATGCCAAAGTATGCAAAGTTCATGAAAGACCTACTTGCTAATCGTAAGAAACTTGAAGAGGTCTCGATTGTCACGCTCAACGATCAGTGCTCGGTAGCTATTCTCCGAAAGATCCCGAAGAAAATGACTATTCCGGGGAGTCTTACTCTACCTTGCCAGTTTGGCAACCTGCCCATTACTCAAGCGTTGGCTGATTCAGGTGCAAGCGTGAATCTCATGCCATACTCTTTCTTTTCCAAACTGAGCCTGCCCGAGCCCAAGCCCATTCGCATGTCCATTCATCTGGCAGACAAATCCGTCACTCATCCGCGAGGGATAGTTGAGGATTTACTAGTAAAGGTAGATAAATTCATCTTTCCTACGGACTTCATTGTTTTAGACATGGAGGAAGATGATCAAGTCACTATTATTCTGGCAGACCTTTCCTGAGTACAGGTAGAGCTCTAGTTGACATTCACAAGTCACAATTGACGCTCAGGGTAGGGTCCGATGCCATCACATTTGGACTTAACGAGTATGTGAGATATTCTAAATGTGTCGATGACTCTGCCTTCTTTGTAGGAGTTTTCGATACTCTGCGAGACAAGAAGTTGCGTGAGGAGAAAGCCGAGGAGGCCGAAAGCCCGAAGCCAAAAGAAGAAAGTCTTCCCGAGAAAGACCGACCAAAGGCTCGTGAGAAGGAGGGTAAACACTTCGACCCTGGGAATAAAATTCTGCTATTTAATTCGAGGTTGAAGAAGTGTCCGGGTTATCTGAAGACCCGGTGGTACGGACCATATGAGGTGAAGGAGGTATTCCGGAATAACACCATTAAGTTACTTGATCCTAAAGGGAGGACCTTCAAGGTGAGCAGGAACCGAGTGAAACACTACTCGGAGGGAGACACCGACAAGAGAGGAGGTGAGGATGAAGGTGACTCCAGGCCAAAACCCTAAGTGTGGGGTTAGGAGTCAAGCTAGTGACTCTTCAAAAACAAGCGCTTCTCGGGAGGCAACCCGTGTTTAGTCTAGGTTTTTCGTTCCAACTTTGTGGGTGTGTTGTCTAGAAACTCTCACGAGACTACAACTCGTCCTCTTGGGCTACCAAGAGGTTTAAAGGCTTGTTGCATGCGCTAAATGCAACCGTGATTCCTACAAAAGAGAGTTAGGTTTGTTTTTCTTTTTTAGTTGTTTGATTCTTTGCCGAGATCTATCTTATCATTTTGCTCCGAGTGTTTTTCTTGCAGGTGGTTATGGAGTATGTGCTTATGCTGGCTTTTGCTCAGTGTTATCTTTTATTGCTCCATGTGTGATACCCGAAGGGAGTTTTCTCTAACCTTTTTTTCACCTTAGTGTTTGATTTTGTGTACAATGGGGACATTGTACAATTTAAGTGTGGGGTAGGGGATTAGAAAAAGATTCCTAGCTTGAACTTAATTTGTCCTTGATTAAATTTATGATGGTATTTGGGCTATAATTTTTAAATTTTTAATGTCATTCAAGTAGGTGTTAAGTATTGGTTGAAGGTGTCAAATGTTTGATTTGTGAACAAATTCAGAGGTTATACTTGGTATTTATGCATAGTATTTTGTGGCTTTTCACCATTCCAGAGAAAGTTCCATTTATGGTAACCAACTTTTAATTTTTGAATCTAAATAAATGGTTAAGCCCTTTCTGAATCTAAGCTCGACAAAAATAGGCTGAGTGTGATTTTCCTCTTTTACTAATCATACGCTTGCAAAAAGAAAAACAGATAGAAAGAAAGAAGCCAATGAGCAAAAAGAAAAAAATTATGAAATGGCTGAAAATCTATAAGTCAAGTAAATGGCCTTTGGGACTCGAACAAGTAAGCTCTGAGGGGTGTTCTACACCTAATCACCTAAAGCCAACTGGTTTGGGATCGGTTGGGCAGAAAGTTCGCTACATGGGTTCCATCGAAAGTCATAGGCTTATATGAGCTTAAAAGAGAATAAAAGCATGTGTGAAGTAGAATTGAGAAATCTGCGATAAGTCTTGAGGTTGGGGGGTTCTTAAGAGGTAAATTATCCATAAAAGATTCTTTAATTAAGGGTTGGTTATTGAAAAAAAGATGATGCATTTGGAATGGTGAGAAGTTAGAGAGGACCACAACACGGGTATATGCATAAATCTGGGTGTAATTGATGAGTTGTTTTTAATAAAACATGTTTGACATTTTTCAGTGATATTTGATGTTTATGAGAATGATATTATTTATTTGAATGCCTTAGCCTGGATAGAGTTGTGATTTGCTTGAGGACAAGCAAAGTTCAAGTGTGGGGTATTTTGATATCGCGGTTTTTATATATATATTTTAATGCGATAATAATTGTTTTTGATTAAAAATCATGGATTTATGTTTAATATATATTTAAAATGTTTAAATATCTTTATCCAGGTCAAAAATCGGATAGATGAAGATAAACATGAAGAAAAAGGGATAAAATCGAGATAAGCTTCAAAAATCTGAAATTCTGGCAGAGCAGCGCATTAGTGGCGCTAACACCTTCCGCGTCGCGGCGCTAACCGGAGGTTTGCGGTGCGATCTCGACATTTGGCAGCCTATATATATTTCGATTTTGCAATCGGTTTGGCAGCTTTGGGTTCCGATCTTTGAACCCTAAAACGTCAGAAAACACCATTAGAGAGCAGAGAAGACTTGGAGCAAAGCTTTGGAGCATTGGAGCTTAATTGTGAAGATTAAAGGCGTAATCATTAGGCTTTTCCGGGTTCATTCATTCTACTTCATCATGTTCTTCTTATTTCTTGATTTCCAGAAGTTTAGAATGTTGAATCTTGGCTAGATCTACTGTTTTCCTCCCTAGAGGAGATGAAACTCATGTAATGGCTTAGTTTAATTCATGGTTTTTGATACTTTATTCATGTTTGTTCTTGCTTTTGCCTAATCTATGTTTATCCATGTTTATGAATCTTTCTTGATTGCTTAGAATCTGATATTTATGTTTTAAGAGACCATTTGAATCATAAAGTTTGCATCTTGATTATCTAGGACCAATAGGTGATTGAGGAATAGTGATTGAACAAATCCTATGTTTTGAGCAATTAAAGTTAGAGTCTTTTGCATGTGATGTCCATATATTGACCTTTATATGTTAGTTTGATGTTTTGTTGATCATACAAGCATTAAGATTATGGCTTAATCTGTTAATCGAATTATTTGCTAATTAAACTATTTAATTGCACTTTTGACCATAAAGGTAATTAATTAGGGTAATTAGATGGTTATAACTGGATCAAGGGTGTAACCACTTTAGAAATCGATGCATGAATATTTTGAGTGTCTTTAGCTTATCTTGCCATGAATTTATTGCCATGAATTGAGTTGAGTTGAATCTAGGGAGGGAACATCTTCGTTATTATTAATTCTCCGAGTTATTTGCCTTCTTGTCTCTTTTGCATACTTTTAGTGCTTTTAGATAATTTAGTGGTTTGAGTTGGTTGCAAGTTCACATTTTTACAACAAATCCCCTTTTTAATTGCTTTCTTTATTTTTATTGTCATTAGTTTAGATTTATTTTCTTTTTAGTTTAGTTTAGATTAGTTTTGTTGCATTTAATATTTAAATAATTATAATTTTATCAAATCAAATCCGTTCTCCGAGAGTTCGACACCCGTGCTTACTAATTATACTATAAAAACCGATTATGTGCACTTGCCTATTCGTGTCGTTTTGGTACAATTTAACACGGAAATTATAAATAAAAATAACTAGTACGTAAAACGCACATCACCTGTTTAGAGAGTCGTCAGTATCTATAATCATAAGTAGATTATAGATAGCTAAGTTTGAGAGATTGAGAGATTTTGATTAGGTGTTTACATATCAAGTGTTGCTTACTTGATAGAGTCTGTAATCATCTTCTTATTAATGATAAGCAAAGCATTTGATTGTGGTTTGATTTACTTTGTGTAACACTTTACTTTGATTTGTTCAATTTCCGCAGAAAGTGTATTCAACCCCCCTTCTACACACCTGTTGCTTGGTGTTATTCTCACCAAGGGACCAACACATATTTAGTCCTCTTAAGTGCACTTTGGGCCCGTCACATCAGGGAATCACAAAAATAGACCTCACCATATAAGACGGGGTGAACTATGGCCCGTCACATCACGGAATCGCAAAGTCTTTCACCCCCTCCCCACATCGGTTTGAATCCCGGAGTGCACTGTTTGGGCACGACAACACACCAAGGTACCGGGAGCATGAAAGATGTACCATTAGATGGGTAGCACTACTGGTCTAATATTTTGAAAAAGGGTTAATTTGTTTCAAAATATTTTGTCAGTTTTAACCGTCTTACAAAACTTGTAAAACTATTATCCTTTTTAAGTGAAAAACTTTTCATCTTAAAAATATACTTTATATATTTGTATATGGTCTTAATGACGAGCGTGCACTATATAATTAATTAAAACACAACCACGTAATTAATAACAATTAATAAGCCAACGACACATAACGCCTTTTTTACTATCACTGGTACTTAATTAAAATCAAGTACCCCTGTAATCAAACCCTAAGTGGATCACAAACAACACACATGGCATGGAAAGTCTTGATGCTCCCACTAGCTCCAGCATCCATGGTATCCTCTCTCCTTGTCTTGATTCTTGTCTTGATCGCCTCTAATATTACATTTACAAATATCAAACTAACCTATTACAATTTTTGATAAAACTAGTGCCCTATTACATAATAATTCAAAGGCACGAAGGTCCGCTAAAACTAATACTTTTACAAAATTGAATAGGGGTTGTAAGTGACACGTAGGCCTCCCCACACCGGATAAATAATAAATGTAAACTAACCATAGCAAGAAATTAAAACAACCACAAGGTGATCCACTGTGTTTTAGGCGTTTGGATTTAATAAACAATAATCATCATCCAATCACGTACAGAAAAATTAAATAATAATAATACACACATTACAACCATAATACAAATATATAATTCCGGGATGATTCAAAACTTGAATCCAAACACCAAGACACAACTGGTCTTGTGTTAATCCCAAACATCCAACCTGGGCAACAAACCTGGGCCTACACTGGGTCTTTTGTTATATATCTCAAACTGGATAAAAACAAAAATACCACATAGGTTAAACGTCAACATTATTAAATATATAATAATAAAGCTGGAAACTTGATTTAAAAATTCAAGAACTTTGAACTTTTAATAACTACACGTTTTACACAATTTATACAGATATATATATATATATATATATATATATATATATAACATGTAAACTGGAAACTCTATTTGGTTAAAAGTCAAAACTTTGACTTTTAGCCAAAAACCAAGTTTCACACACAATATATGTATAAATATTAAAACAGATAAACTTGAAACTTTAATTGGCTAAAATCAAAACTTTGACTTTTTGCCAAAAACCATATTTCACGCAGTTAATATATATAAACAACAAACTAGAAACTTTAGATGGTAAAAAGATCAAAACTTGATCCTAAACCAAAACTAAAAGTTTCACACACACACACATACACACACACACACACACACACACATATATATATATATATATATATATATATATATATATATATATATATATATATATATATATTAGAGCAGTAAAGCTGGAAACTTTATCAGATAACATATCAGAAACTTGATCTTAACCACAGTATAAGTTTCACACATATATAAACAATATATAATCATGATAAACTTGTTCCCCACCGAGCTTAGAAGAAGGCTCTGATACCACTATTGAGATTTACAGGGTACAACAAGCACAGCAGAATAATAATAACATAAATCCCATCCCATGATCACAACTGGATCAGGTAGGAAAACAGAACAACCAATCATAATTATAACAAATATATTATGTGTATAAGTCCATAAAAGTATAAAAATAAAGATAGAATTGTTGGGATCTCGTGGGCAACACAGCGGAAGCAAGTACAACAAACAAAGCCCACGGTACAAGCATACAAAGCACAAAAACATGAAATCCCAAACATGGACCAAACTCTATGTAAAAGAAATGCAACTAAAAGAAGGAAGAAAGTTATACCTTTCTCCTAAGCTCCAGATTTCTGAATGTCTCGTGAAGTGGAGCTCCAAGAACAAACGCGGATCGACTAGAGGGTAGTGCCCCGGTAACACGCCAACCTCTTGAGCTAGCAAGCCTCCATGGTACTTCTACTCGAAAACCACTTCTGGAACAGCAATAAAACGAGACCAATGCATTCTGGAGCAATCTCTCTAGATCAAGACTCTCTTGGCCTTAGTAGCACCAAAGAATGTGTGTATGTGTTAGAGAGAAAAAGAAGAGAGAACCAAAACCCAATTCAAACAAATGAGTCTTCACATCTACTCTTGGCTTCAGAATTCGTCCCTTAACCCCACTAACCGGCCATGCCTCGAGAACCCAAAGTTAACATGCATTGGCTGATTTGGGAGGTGGAAATGACAAATGGCACTGGCAGGGTTTAGCGGCGCTAACCAAGAGTTAGCGGCGCTAACTCAAAAGGGTTAGCGGCGCTAGCGCGCCCTGTCAGCGATTTGACACAAAGTACATGCAGCCGTAGCGGCGCTAACCTATAGGAGTTAGCGGCGGTAACTCCTAATAGTTAGCGGCGCTAACGCGTCCTGCGATGTCAACTTTTGTCTTCTGCCATATTTGGTCCCTTAACTTAAATTGCTGTCAGGTTAGACCCCGGCGCATGACCCAATAGGCCCATACATCATCAGCAGCGGTCCATATGGCGTACGTACATTAATGGGCATATTTCTAACAAACTCCCACTTGCACATAATGCACCGTACCCATGTAACCACAGACAAAGAGCGGCCTCTAGCAAAAGCATCAATGCCCCCAAGTCAGTATGGGTTCCGCTTTTATGCAGAAAACCATTATCTACAAAAAGAACGTAGAGGTCCTATTTGATAAGTGATCAATACTCCTTTTGTTCACGATATCCTTGTGAACACGAGACATGGATTGATATATCAATCTCCAGATCGTTCACGATTATGTTACTCGATCTTGATTGGTGGTGACCAAAATTTAAGGACATATCTGATTCTAAATCAATATTCCTTTGCGCATGGCCATGCTTATTTTGGTGTCAGCGCCCAATCATCGAGGGGCCCAGGGATATCTCTCATACGAGAGGAACAAATCCCGTTGACTATACAACCCCATAGCGTGAACCTTCTCTTACTTGGCTATTCCCTTTATAGTAGCCAGTTACGAACTACGTTTTGAAATGGCTAAAGTAAGAAAGTTTCATGCTATAGCAATTCATACATCTCGTGTCGAAGGATGTAATGATATTATCCTTCCGAGTCACTCTATGACCATGATCCATGAAGTGAACTCGGGTGTGGGTCTTCCAGTTACTTGAAACTCCTTTCAAGCACAGGTTACTGTTGCGTTTCATGCATTCAATCCTTGATTAATGCCTAACCAACACCTAACCTCAACCTTAATTCAAGCTTCCTTCCCTTGAAGAATGACTGGCTGTGGAAATTTAGAATGTATAAACATTCTGGGAAGTGGTTAAACATGCTAAGATGGAACACAGTAAAGACCAATGAAGGTAACCGCATCATGCGTATATATAGTCTCTACTATATATCGATACAATCATCGGTTAGCAGTACTGCTTACTGTTCCCAAAGCTTATAAGTAAATCAAACATTTACTAAAACGATATTCGAGCTTAGTCATAAGCATTGACAATGCTATTATACCTAGTATGAAATTCATCACTAGTATTTGACAACGGCTTAATTATGGGATCATCTACACGATATCCCTTTGTACTCTTTTGTATTCTCTTATTAAACCACTTGCAAAGTGTTTATCAGAGAGATCATATACAAGGTTATCATAGTCGTCATATCCTTAATGTTACCGAAGTCTACAATAGGATTAATGACACTAATGATTATCAAAGTCGTCATACTCTCATTGTAACCGAAGTTCATAATAGAGTTACTGACACTCACGTTAATTAGAGTCGACATACCCTAAATGTTACCAAAGTACACAATAGGGTTAACGTCACTCATTGAATCTTAATGTCGTATCTGCACCACATATTTTAATATTCAAAACTCCGATTAAAATTTGACAGTTTCATAGGTATAGATTTTCTTGCAGTACTAACTTACTCAAGACAATTCTATTTTCGTCGAACATCAAGAACTTATATCAGTATTTCTTGAATCTAAAATCCACTTGATTCCATGTTTTCTATTCATACTCATAGTACAATAATTCCATCACTAGGTTGTAAAACAACCCTAAATTAGGACATTAATTTTATTGAGCATATTTTGCTAAGAACACATGAAGCTCCCACTAGCCCTGACAAGGGTATCTGGCTTAATCTATGCTTTCTAGAAAACTCATTCCTTTGACTTTCTTGCAAAGCGGGATTACAGCCACAAGATGCAAAATTTTGCCGACTAAACTCATGGACACAATTTGGACATAATGGATATATGAGACCTCGGAACATGTTTCAAAACATTTCCTCAAATTAACCCTGCGAAGGATCTTGGTCTCTTGTTTCCATGTGAACATACTTGTTTTTCCCAAAGCGACAACAATGTTCCACATAAACCAGACCTAATCTGGATATTATGGATGAATAAGACCCACGGAAAGTGCCTTAAGCATTTCCTCAACATAATCCTGCGAAGGATACAGGTCTCTTACATCCAAGTGTACCAATCTTGTTTTCGTAAGGTGACAACAATATTTCACTTTATCCAAGTTATCTTCAACATAACTACTAGAACATATTTCCATATTATCAATATGAAAAGCTTTGTCTCTAGTCGGTATTTGAAGTTGTCCATAGATGCTATATGTTAGTCCCTTCACCCCTCTCGGATTACACCTTAGGTGTGGGATTAACCCAAGTCAAGTACTTGGATGTAGCAAATTGATTACATCTATGTATGCCATTCCCTTCTCATATTCACTAGTGAACACAGGGTCCCACTATGTTTCCAATGAATGGTAACATCACAATGATTTACCATCAAGTTGTTGTTACTCTGATATGACAACCTCATATCTATAACAACCTTCTTGATTTCCATCAGATATAAAGAAGCAATGGATATTGTCAGGTTTTACCAGCATCTCTATGCTGATTAAGTGCTAGTGTCCACATTAGGTCTTTTATTTAAGTTTAACGTTCTTCCACTAGAATGCTTTTGTAAATTGTTCTTTCCCTTTTGAATAACCAAACATGGTTCCCATAAGTTCAAGAACAATTATCCAAAACTCGGATGAACTACTTAAATATACAAGCATCAACTTATAATTCATACATCTCCCACTTAATGTAGAATGAATAATTTTAAGTTGTGAGATTGATAAGCAAAGTACTCTTTCTAGTCAAAATCTCATTGGATGCTTAAGTTGACCATAATGTTGTGTTTCAGATTGAGAACTTGGTTCATGAAAATTAATGTATACCAATCACATTGAATACATGTTTTAGGCCTGCCTTTTACCAGATTATCAACAAAGATATCCGGTTTTGTTTAAAGTAACATCATGTACAAAATGTGTTTCTTAGAGAAAACGAATTATGGGATAAACCCATGATTCATTTCATGTTCAAACCAATATAGATAGTAAAACTTAGTATCTATTCTAGATCTAAGAATTTACGTCTATATGCCCTTATTGATTCTTAATTTCTTAAGGTTATTTCCGAACACCTCCAGGTTTCAGACACAAACCTTTTATCTAGTTAAACATTCTCTCAACAACCATCATAAAGATGGTGATGGAGAATCTTACTAGTGTCACTCTATATGGTATACTTGTACGGATTATCCACATAAGTGTGATCAAAATCCAACAAGTTATAATCCTTCCTACCAACATAGGTGAAGGATTTCTTAATCATCCTAGTCCAATAAACAATATTTATATCCTTCATTTAGCCCGAGGCTAAACTTTTACAAAGATCCTAACCACATGGATCCAAGCGATGTAAATGTTGTTTACTTGGTTAAGTTTGATTATGCCATATACTAATGTATCCAAACCACTTTTGGATCTAAGAATCAATTATTTCATGATCGCCTTACTACTTATAATGAGCCTTTATGTATGCAATGATATGGATAAGTTTTGATTGGATAAAACATATCAAAATAAATTTTCAAAATTGTTTCAATTCCAAGTCATCTCCATCGTCATCAAATGTGTATTTAAGCACCATAAATGGTCAAAAATAACACATAAGCTTTGACATGGATCGAATTTGAAATGAAACCATCATAATGAAAAATCTTTTAAACAAAATACGTAGTATAAAACATCCATCATCTTCAAAAGAACATACAATAAAGCAAGTCTAGCCACGCAGGGCATACTCAAAAGTAATAAATAATTCTGGAATAAATGGCGAGACTTAAGACTCCCAATTCTCTTATAGAAGACAATCAACTAAATTTCTTCTTCAGAGATCCGGTTCTTCAAGCTCTTACTTCTTGCAACGAACAGACCTACACTTTGTAACAAAATAAATTTGTGACAAACGTGAGTCTTATAGCTTGGGTAAACAACCCAGCTTATTAAGGAATAGCAATGAAGTAAAATCATGAATGTACCTTAAGTAGGAAAATTAACTCTCTCTTTTCTGAGAAGTTTTATATCCTCTCGGCACGAAGGGCAGGCATGACGGCCCCAATCCCCAAATCTACCGCAGAAGTAGCAAACCACCCCTTGTTGAGTCTCTTTAGGCACATCATCAATGTCCATCGACTCAAAACTTGAAGCAAGCTTGGAAACTCCAACTTCTTCTTTTAATGGGATCGATTTCTTCTTCTTCATGTTATGTAGTTCCTTAGAACCAAAAACAAGAGTGGATGAAGATGATGCATGCTTGGACATGTTAGATTCTACATCCTTTAACATTCCATGCAGTTCATCTATAGATATTTCCTTTCCATGCATATGATAGTTCTCTACAAACTTTTCATATGATGCGGGCAGAGACCGAAGTATGAAATTCACACCAAGCTCCCTCCCTATAGGAAAACTTAGTCTCTCCATCTGGTCCATGTATGAATTCATCTTCAAAACACGGGCACTAACACTCCCGCCTTCCCGCATCTTACAACCGGTTAGACTTTTAACGCACTCATAATGTTCTTGCCTACCTTGCTGTCGGAAAACATCCTTCAGCTTGTTAATCATGTCATACACAGTCATGTGCTCAAATTGCTTTCGCAGTTCCGAGCTCATACTTGATAACATGAGGCTAACAACATCGTGCGTATCCCGAACACGCTTTTCATACGCGTATCGGATAGCCCATTCCGCATTGGTAGCAGGTGGTTCAGGAAGGGGTTCCTCAAGGATGTGCAACTTGGACTCGGCACGTAGGACAATCCTCAATTGCCTAAGCCAGTCCACAAAGTTCACTCTCGTGAGTTTCTCCCTTTGTAGGAACATACGTAGTGATAAGTTCGACGTGTTGTGGTTTTGATTTGACATCCTATATTAAAGTAGAGTACACGAATTAGTTGTTTGATTTAATCCTCGTTAAAATAATTACCCATATTGCCTCGAAAAATATTTTAATAAGGGCTAAGAACCATATTTCACTCCAATCCATGACGGGGTTGCCGCGGATCACTTCATGGAGCTATTTAGGCCGATAACCATCTTACCGATTGCAATCTCTATTGCAACTCTTAGACACTTGCGGGATCCTACGACAACCATCGGTCGTTTGGCATGTTTGATCCCTACTTGCACCAATTCCAAATTAAAATTCTCGGTTGACTCGTGCTAAGCTCGACAATCACTCAAGGATTTTAATTTGCAATTGTAAATCGTCCGTCAAGACATACGGTAACAAATTCACCAAAATTGGCTCGTGCTAAGCTCGACAACCAAAATTGTGAATTTGCCACACTCACCTTCCACACAGGTTTATGGGAGTTGGCTCGTGCTAAGCTCGACAACCAAAACCCATAAATCTAGATTCGGGTGGTATCGACTTACGGATGGCGCAAGATTTACGTTTTATGAAAAACGGGCTTTTGTTTTCGGCTTGGTTACAGATTAACTTGTTTAGTGACAAAACCTATTTCCACTATGTGAGTTAATCTTGTATGTGAGCGCGCGAGAGTTGCAAACCATTTTTACCAAATCTCTTGTGATTTTATTAATTTCGAAAAATTATCTAGCATGCGAATCCTAAGCAAACCATGCAAGAATAAAATGAAATCACATCACACGCATATAAACGAAGTAAATTGGTAACCCTTGCCAAAATCCTATGCGTTCTTCCCGTGAGCCAAAACGGGTAGAACGTGGTCAAACTAGGGGACGGAAAGTCTTCAATGCGAGCTCCCACTAGATCCGCCATCTCCAATGGACTTCATCGGCTTCTATGGACACGCTCCATCTCCTTTCCGACTCCTATTTGTGTGTCATCATCCAAATGTACAAAACATACAATAGAAAAAGAAATGGCATACAAGCCACGATAATTTCCTATTTATCTAGTACATTTACACGGATGAATGAAATGGCATGCAAGCCACAATATTATTACAAACAAAACTGAATTAATAACTATTACAGCCCATATGTGATTAAAATCACCAAATTGCATCCAAACACACAAATACAACCACAAGGTCAAGGCAAGGTTACCAATTTCACAACAACCACATACAACCAAACATAATGGTAACTATAATACCAAAACCAAATCTGGAACAAAATTCCAGAAACATAAAATGACCAAAATACCCGAGAACAAAACTGTTTTTAACTTTTAAAACCAAAATCGTAGCTGCGCGTTAGCGCCGCTAAGTTTAAACAGTTAGCGCCGCTAACTCAAAATAGTTAGCGCCGCTAACCCGGTTCGAACAGAAAACAAACATTTTGATTTCGGGATTTTCAGGCCACCAAGTGCAAATCTAACATAGAGGTGGCTCTGATACCACTGTTGGGATCTCGTGGGCAACACAGCGGAAGCAAGTACAACAAACAAAGCCCACGGTACAAGCATACAAAGCACAAAAACATGAAATCCCGAACATGGACCAAACTCTATGTAAAAGAAATGCAACTAAAAGAAGGAAGAAAGTTATACCTTTCTCCTAAGCTCCAGATTTCTGAATGTCTTGTGAAGTGGAGCTCCAAGAACAAACGCGGATCGACTAGAGGGTAGTGCCCCGGTAACACGCCAACCTCTTGAGCTAGCAAGCCTCCATGGTACTTCTACTCGAAAACCACTTCTGGAACAGCAATAAAACGAGACCAATGCATTCTGGAGCAATCTCTCTAGATCAAGACTCTCTTGGCCTTAGTAGCACCAAAGAATGTGTGTATGTGTTAGAGAGAAAAAGAAGAGAGAACCAAAACCCAATTCAAATAAATGAGTCTTCACATCTACTCTTGGCTTCAGAATTCGTCCCTTAACCCCACTAACCGGCCATGCCTCGAGAACCCAAAGTTAACATGCATTGGCTGATTTGGGAGGTGGAAATGACAAATGGCACTGGCAGGGTTTAGCGGCGCTAACCAAGAGTTAGCGGCGCTAACTCAAAAGGGTTAGCGGCGCTAGCGCGCCCTGTCAGCGATTTGACACAAAGTACATGCAGCCGTAGCGGCGCTAACCTATAGGAGTTAGCGGCGCTAACTCCTAATATTTAGCGGCGCTAACGCGTCCTGCGATGTCAACTTTTGTCTTCTGCCATATTTGGTCCCTTAACTTAAATTGCTGTCAGGTTAGACCCCGGCGCATGACCCAATAGGCCCATACATCATCAGCAGCGGTCCATATGGCGTACGTACATTAATGGGCATATTTCTAACAAGAATTATATCCTGAACTACTAGAGGGGATACACAGCTACTGCACCACGTGAACAGGCTGCTAAACCGTCTACACGAACAATTCCCGTGTGTTTGTATAAATCACCAAAAAGCCGATGGCTTTTTGGTTTGAGTCAACCGCCGCCGAGAGCAAAACCGCCGCAAAGGGGTGGCTCGGGCCGTAGTTTCGATGACTGGAAAAATCGCCGCCGCAGGGCGCCGCCGTCGTCCGCCGAAGGTGGCTGCCGACCACCGCTGGTCGCCGCCTTTTGACCACCGTCGACCACCGAGAGGAGGGTGGTGGTATTCGGCCGAAAAGGAGAGAGCAAGGGAGAGAGGGAGTGTGTTTGTTGTCTCTTTTTTCTAATGAATAGGATTAGGTTAAATCTCAAGGTTTAATCCCTTTAAATAGTTATTTAATTAGATTAAAGCCCTTGAACCTGAAGCCCGGTCCACGACCAATATCTTTGATCGTTTGACAAAAACAAACCATCTAGTTCGTTGTAATATTAATTAATTAACTATTAATTAAAATATTCTAACCAAACTTTATTATATTAAATATTAACTAATATTTAATATTTCCCTTTAATAATAAATGTCTATTTATTATTTTCTCTCTTAATAATTAATTGACTATTAATTATCTATTTTACACACAATGTATTGTTTTCTTGGTTCAATCAGTTGGGTATGAAGCTGTGTGACCCTTTAGTGACTCATAGTGTTCATTGATATGATGAAACGTGTACCATTCGATTAGACTATAACAGAATGGAGAAATAACGAACTAGTGGGGACCACTAAATTCCCCATAAATATACTCATTCATCATCTTCTTGAGGTAAGCCAGAATACCCTATACTCACTGTACCTTCTCTCTGAGAAATCTGTCTTTTCTCCTACATTCCTCTGTTATTCTGGATGTCTTCAATTGCTGACTTAAGCATCGGTTTACCTCAGAGACTCCCCTGAGATCCCGTTTGTTGTTTTTATAGGAGCTAAATTCCATAGAAGTAAACTGTGGCTATCAATTGAGAGACTGAAGATGAAGCATTCAAGTTTGTGATGAAGAGAGAACATTCATTGTACAAACAATGACAATCGGTAATATGCCAACGCATAAAATTAAAGGTATTGGGTTGTTTATGTCCCTATCTCTTATGTATTGTCTAATATTTTTGTTGAGTGAAGAATAAATAAACAGTTTGGTAATATGTTTTTACCCGTCAATCCAAATCCGACGTAATTTACATGTGAGGGTGTCCAACACGGTTCTCGAGGGAGTCGAGGGCGTGACTTTAAGATAATACGGGTCCAATAGAATGAGAATTTAACCTATTTCCTCCTTGAAGTCTCTTATAGATAATTGTAAAACTTAACAAGGTCAACGGTAGACTCATTAATGTGAGTTTGGACTAATTTTACCATTAAGAATGATTGAATCATGTAATTCTTGAATATTCTTTTATTTTATTATTTTTATTGTATTCTTGTGATGGCGTCTTCTCATAAAAACAAACATGAATAAAACTATTGGAAAATCCTATTTGTTAAAACAAAACAAAAACGCGTAAACAAAAAAATATTGGCACAAAAGCTGATATAACGAGGGCTACATTAAAAAGCTGAAACACAGATGTACAAAATCGGTCCTGGACCGGTTCTGGACCACTGCCGGTCCGGTCGGGTCCGGTCCTCGGCGGACCAGTCCTCGCGTAAGACCATTCGGTTTTTGAGCGGTCCGGTCTTTTTTTGGACCGGTCCGACTTCGGTCCAGACCCGTCCAGTTTTCATTCGGATATCTTTCGGTTCGGTTTTGAATTTAAGTTTCGGTTAAAATTTCCGGTTTTTGGTTTCCTTTTCAAATTATTTTGACAACTTAAAAAGTTGAGAGAATAATATAAAGAGAATATGTTAAAAGAAGTTGTGTAAAGAAAAAAGGAAGAGGTAGTGAGGAATTTCCGGTTTGGACTCTTGGACCGGCTCGGTCCGAACCGACTCTCGGACCGTTTCGGACCGGTCCTTGATGGTGTTCCGGTCCGGTCCGGTCCAGACTGAGGAGTGGCATGACGGTCTTGGCGGTCTTTGTCGGACCAGTCTCATTTGTTCACCTAATGCAACGCTAAAGTATTGAACGCATGAGGCTTTCCTCGATTGACAGGGCTTTACAGCAGACCAAGACCAATTAAAACTTTGTTGATTCTTGGGAGCCCTTAAATATATATCATTACATTACAAGGCGTATTTACTCTTCATAACCTCGAAAATAAAATAGATGTATTGAATATAATAATAAAAGTTAAACAACGTACGCACACGACTTCTTATTTTGTCTTAGATAATTAGATTACAACAAAATTAATAGATTTAACAAACGAATAATAATATAGGTCGAAAGTGTTACGACTGTACAACAAGTAGATGTTTGACAAAAATCCAACTTACAAAATATACTCTCAAATAACGTCTTCAAGATTCACCAAACTGCCGTTCCTTGATTATCTGTCCAAGTTTTGCGTACAATTCTCTTTGCTCTTCATATGACAGATTCATTACAATCTGAAAACGCCCACTCAAGTCAAAACATTTATCCCCCAAAACTTTTATTTTTAGAAATAAAAAAATAATTAATTAATTAAAGAAAAAGAAAGGAAATATAAAAAGGGTACCTGGTCTAAAATCATCCCAAGAGATACGCTTTGAGCTACAATAAACGATTGATGATAGATGTATGCAAACACCGCCATAACCATCTGCATACCAAGTTACATGTTTATGTTACAGCTTCTACTAATATTTCCTAACTGATCAAATTTGCTACCACAGGCATTATTCCAAAACTAAACTACTTTTTCTGTCCAAGTGGTAAGTAAGATTTGTTACATTTTAGTTTTTTCAGATTTGAGTTTGATGTCTGAATTTGTATCTTTTTTTTTCTTTTTTTTTTTTTTTGGGTTTGTTTAGTCCAATATGATAATGATGTTTTTGGGTTTCAAAATCTTTAAAAGTTGGGGTCGTTGCACAGGATGTTGTTCTTATGGTGTGAAAGCGGTATTGGGGTTGGATTTGGTGGTGGTTAAAGTGTTACACTGATGAGGATCGAGAAATTGAAAAGATGAGCAGGAAGATTAAACAAGTGATTTAGGTAATTGATTACTGAAATTGAAAAGGAAACAAGATACATTCACAATCAATCCAACCGAATGATTGTTCCAGGGAACTCCCCTCTCTCAATCGGTCTAACCGATGAGCCAATCTCACATACGAGACTATTACGTTCAAAGCAAATACGTGACTGACTAGAAAACTAACTCACGACTCTATTTATTGTGTAGACCTAAACCAAGTTACACTATGACCCCCTCTAGAATTAAACTATCTATTCCATTCCCTATCATTACTCCCGCCTTCAAAAAAGTCTTGTCCTCAAGACTTGTGTCCAACAAAGTACATGTTGCTCCGAGGATCCGGTAGTTCCGGTGGTGGTATCTCCCGGCACACAAGTTCCTCAAATCCACAGTAGTCCCCATTGCCCTCCTCACACTCATCATTCCCCACTAACTTGCTTGTATTATCTTTATTAGTACTTTCCCGCCAAGGAATCATCCAAAGCTTCCTAATTGCTTGAATCAAACTCTTGTAAACCCTTTCATGTATCTGCCCCACATATAAAGGAACCCCATCAAACATGAGATGATCTGGTGGTTTGCGATGTTTAAGTCCCCATACAACATGGAAAACCCCAAAAAATGCAACGTACGTTGTCGTACTAGACAAATTCAGCCTAAGACTTTCCTCAAACAGCTTATATGCACTCCGAAAATCCGACTCTTTGTTCTTTGGTTGTGGAGAAGGTGCTGGGAATGTCAACTCAACACAAATATGCTTAATGTCCATTACAATAGAAGCATACGACTTCTTTGGTGTTTCCTCAATGTGAGTGTTGAAATCAACAATCAGGTGAGATGATTTTGATGCCTGCGCTTCCTCTAAAACTTCAGGTACCGACTCTTCAAACTCCACAACAGCCACTTCCACATCCTCCGAAGGATTAGTGCCACTGTGAGGCATTGCCCCACCACCAGATTCGAGGATTCCCCCAGACCCACGCTTACCAGAAACGAAAGTAGAGTCAATACCAGAATCGAAAATGGAATTCCCACCAGATTCAAAAATAAGACCAGAGCCACCACCAAAAACATCCCTCCCAGAATTGAAATCAGATTTCCGAACAGTATCGCCATCTCCATCAGAAATGGAAACAATCTCGGGACCTCGATCTCCCTTCCAAACAAAAATCAGGGTCTTGTTGTTTTATCCATTCCAACATAACCTTACGAAATGCCCTTTCTTCAATTCGATCTGCTTCCCACCTTTTTTTGAATTCAGAAACATCAAATTGGAGTTGTTGAATCTGCACATCATGAATATCCAATCGAGCATGAATAGATCGAGTGTCCATGAAAATCAACAAGAAGAACCAAGTAAACAAATCAACCGCCACACCCTCAATTAACTGCGAACGAATGCCATTACGTGTAGCAATACAAATCGCATATCCATCCCCAGAATTGAAACAGCAAAACCAACATTAAAAGCAACAGGGGCAGGTGCAAGGAGCAATGAAATCAACAATCACTGAAGAACAAAGCAATGGAATCCGAAATTGAGGCTATGTGATGGAATGAAATCCTTCAGATCGATGAGGCTATGTGATATGCACCGACTGGAAAAAAAAAACAATCCTGCAGGATTGAATCAATAGCTGCCAAATAAACCTGTAGAAGATACGTGAGTAGAAATGGAAGCAGAAACCTCGGAATAATCAGAGTCGGAAATCAGCAAGTAGCGATTGACTGAAATCAAAAATCGATTGCGAAGAAACCTCAGCGATATCACGCAAAACGACAGGTAACGAGCGATGAAACCTCAGCGATGAAACAACCCAAACGATCGATAAAGCAATTCGCAGGTAACGATCGGAAATGGCAAAACGGCAGGTCAAGGCAGGTCGGACCAATGATGAGGATCGAGAAATTGAAAAGATGAGCAGGAAGATTGAACAAGTGATTTAGGTAATTGATTACTGAAATTGAAAAGGAAACAAGATACATTCACAATCAATCCAACCAAATGATTGTTCCAGGGAACTCCCCTCTCTCAATCGGTCTAACCGATGAGCCAATCTCACATACGAGACTATTACGTTCAAAGCAAATACGTGACTGACTAGAAAACTAACTCACGACTCTATTTATTGTGTAGACCTAAACCAAGTTACACTATGACCCCCTCTAGAATTAAACTATCTATTCCATTCCCTATCATTACTCCCGCCTTCAAAAAAGTCTTGTCCTCAAGACTTGTGTCCAACAAAGTACATGTTGCTCCGAGGATCCGGTAGTTCCGGTGGTGGTATCTCCCGGCACACAAGTTCCTCAAATCCACAGTAGTCCCCATTGCCCTCCTCACACTCATCATTCCCCACTAACTTGCTTGTATTATCTTTATTAGTACTTTCCCGCCAAGGAATCATCCAAAGCTTCCTAATTGCTTGAATCAAACTCTTGTAAACCCTTTCATGTATCTGCCCCACATATAAAGGAACCCCATCAAACATGAGATGATCTGGTGGTTTGCGATGTTTAAGTCCCCATACAACATGGAAAACCCCAAAAAATGCAACGTACGTTGTCGTACTAGACAAATTCAGCCTAAGACTTTCCTCAAACAGCTTATATGCACTCCGAAAATCCGACTCTTTGTTCTTTGGTTGTGGAGAAGGTGCTGGGAATGTCAACTCAACACAAATATGCTTAATGTCCATTACAATAGAAGCATACGACTTCTTTGGTGTTTCCTCAATGTGAGTGTTGAAATCAACAATCAGGTGAGATGATTTTGATGCCTGCGCTTCCTCTAAAACTTCAGGTACCGACTCTTCAAACTCCACAACAGCCACTTCCACATCCTCCGAAGGATTAGTGCCACTGTGAGGCATTGCCCCACCACCAGATTCGAGGATTCCCCCAGACCCACGCTTACCAGAAACGAAAGTAGAGTCAATACCAGAATCGAAAATGGAATTCCCACCAGATTCAAAAATAAGACCAGAGCCACCACCAAAAACATCCCTCCCAGAATTGAAATCAGATTTCCGAACAGTATCGCCATCTCCATCAGAAATGGAAACAATCTCGGGACCTCGATCTCCCTTCCAAACAAAAATCAGGGTCTTGTTTTATCCATTCCAACATAACCTTACGAAATGCCCTTTCTTCAATTCGATCTGCTTCCCACCTTTTTTTGAATTCAGAAACATCAAATTGGAGTTGTTGAATCTGCACATCATGAATATCCAATCGAGCATGAATAGATCGAGTGTCCATGAAAATCAACAAGAAGAACCAAGTAAACAAATCAACCGCCACACCCTCAATTAACTGCGAACGAATGCCATTACGTGTAGCAATACAAATCGCATATCCATCCCCAGAATTGAAACAGCAAAACCAACATTAAAAGCAACAGGGGCAGGTGCAAGGAGCAATGAAATCAACAATCACTGAAGAACAAAGCAATGGAATCCGAAATTGAGGCTATGTGATGGAATGAAATCCTTCAGATCGATGAGGCTATGTGATATGCACCGACTGGAAAAAAAAAACAATCCTGCAGGATTGAATCAATAGCTGCCAAATAAACCTGTAGAAGATACGTGAGTAGAAATGGAAGCAGAAACCTCGGAATAATCAGAGTCGGAAATCAGCAAGTAGCGATTGACTGAAATCAAAAATCGATTGCGAAGAAACCTCAGCGATATCACGCAAAACGACAGGTAACGAGCGATGAAACCTCAGCGATGAAACAACCCAAACGATCGATAAAGCAATTCGCAGGTAACGATCGGAAATGGCAAAACGGCAGGTCAAGGCAGGTCGGACCAATGATGAGGATCGAGAAATTGAAAAGATGAGCAGGAAGATTGAACAAGTGATTTAGGTAATTGATTACTGAAATTGAAAAGGAAACAAGATACATTCACAATCAATCCAACCAAATGATTGTTCCAGGGAACTCCCCTCTCTCAATCGGTCTAACCGATGAGCCAATCTCACATACGAGACTATTACGTTCAAAGCAAATACGTGACTGACTAGAAAACTAACTCACGACTCTATTTATTGTGTAGACCTAAACCAAGTTACACTATGACCCCCTCTAGAATTAAACTATCTATTCCATTCCCTATCATACACGGTGATGGATAGTGGTAGATGACCAAGTACATTCAAGAATACCAAGAACATCCTAAAGAAATCCAAAAAAAAAGTATTAAATTGATAAAAATGTATAATGTATGCAAATTTTCGGTTTACAATTTTTTTAAGAACATGAAGATGGAGAATGCCGAAATAATATATGTTGACTACTGTTTTTTGAAAAAAGAAGGAAAAAAAGACAGAACATGAATCGATGATGAAGAAGGATGAATGAAACCACAAGAACGAAAAAGATGATGAATGAAACCGCATTTTCTTTATGAAGAAATGATCAGACGCTAGATTGTAACAAAATCCATACCAAGGATCAATAAGTAAAGAAAAGCAGGGATTATGAGGGTAATTAATGAAGTTAACTGACCAAATCCATAACTTTTGACATACTGCCGGGGCAATTTACTTTCTTTTTGAAAAAACCGAAATGAAATGTGAAAGAGACAATAGAGTACGACTACTGTTGACTCACCTGGCAATCCATTCTATCAGTCATCCCGCCATGTCCAGGAATACTGTCCCCAAAATCCTACAGAAAATATCAAATTAAAATAATGTACTTAATATGTATGTGTGTGTATAGTGTGAGATTAGATGCAGGATGTACAGACTTGAAACCAAGTTGCACCTTGATATTGAAGGCTCTTTTGAAACCGCTAGCAAAGAAGCCACCAAAAGGTGCAATTATTGAAGCAAAAAGTCCAAGTCCCAATGCATGCCACTGCACTGGCAGAATTTGAATTTCTCTCCATGGAAACTGAAGAAAAGATGCATAAAAAAGGGAATCGAATCTCAAGTCAGCATCAAATTAAGGTATAGATTCCATTATAAAACCAAGCTTACAAGCTGATTCATGACTAAAAATGACATGTAAAAGGTAACCAAATATCATATTCATAAAAGATTTAAATATTCAAATAAGTTTGACTATGTATGAAGTTACCCATTCAGGAAGCCATCCAGGTAACACAAAGGTCTCCGGTTTGAAAAGAGGGTCAGGGTCACATTGAAGCCAACCAGTTGATAAGTCCTGCGTCATGATCATATTATATAGCTATAATTGATTTTTCAAGAATAATAATCATAAGAATTCATCTGTTTAAAACATATAGATCATTCACCTTTCTAGGGCACGTCAACCACTGGAACTGACCGAAAAAATTAGCAAGCTACAGACGATGAAGATAGCAAGAAACTAATCAGGATACTTTTAAACTAATTAACTTAATTATAAAATATGTGTAGATTTTCTTACCACAAAGGCAGATATGATGGTTGTAACTGATGCTCCAATGAATCCTTCCCAAGTTTTTTTAGGCGATAGTTTGATTAATGGGGTTCTTCCGAAGAAAAAACCGAAGATGTAGGCAGCAATATCATTGATAACAATTAATGATGCAGGAAGAAGGAACCTGCATTACAAGTCGGTTATATTCAAACTTTTGCAGATTCAAATATCTATTAGTCGGTTAAAATGGGCTGGGTTTGGGTTGAAATCAGTCATGTTTAGTACGCGTCTGAACAGGTGTAAGGATTACAAAAGAAATATTTTTTGCAGTAATAATATAATTATATGAATATAAACGATTTAAAGGTTGTAAGGATTAAAATGACTTTGGGCAACTTTCAACCAGTTTGATTTTCCTATTTGACCTGTTTTCCTTTAAGCTAATTTGTTTCTATATATACTTAGTTTGAGACAGAAAAAAAAATCATATCATTTATCAACCCAATCATTAGTTAAAAGGGTCAAAATTGCAACTTAAACATTGCAAAATTCTTTTGAACTACTAGAACTATAAAGCATAGACAATCCGTTAAGAGGGTGTTTTGGATTATTTTTGCAAAAAGCCATATTTCAAAAGCATGTTCTCACCTGCTCTTTTCGAAATTACATTTTCTATCTACAAAGTTGTGGATAATCACTTTTCTTACATGGTTATCTAAAAAGACTATCTTTGGATTATTCGTATTTTACAAAGCAATTATAGATAATCCTAGAAATCCTCTTGTGAGAAATGTAGAAGTCATGGTTATAATACCAGAAAATTCCTTCAAAAATGTTGGCAACTGTGAAGGAAGACTGAGTGAAAACCACAATAAGGATCATATGAGTCCATGCATATTGGCCAAACTGATACTTATACAACTTCTTCTTTAGTGAGAGAATGAACCACACAAAACCTAAGCCAATAAAAAAAGAATAAGAATTTAGAAAATGTGGCTTATAACAAAAAAAAAAAAAGATCAGGAGCTCGTAAATGACAAACCTGTTATATACAAGAAATAACAGGTAGCCATATGATATTTGATTAGGTTTCCAACAAGTTTATACCAAAACTTGTCTGTTGTAACCGTGTTGACTAACCGTTGACTAAGAATCCGACCATATACAAATAGCATCGCTGTGAAGAAAATGTGCCTTCAACCACAAACGTCATTAATTAAACCGTTACAAAAGAAAAAGGAAACGAATACCAACATATAAACTATTCGCTTACCAATTCAATAACCTAAATCCAGGAAGCTGTTTGTCTTCATGTGCTTTTCTTAATAGGTTAAAGAGTTCTTTTGCCATGAAGATTTGTATTATGACAATCATGGCCCATATATAAAGATGACCCATATAAACAATGAATATAAAACCGCCAATCATCCAAATACTTGAATATGCACGAACCAACATTGACTTATACTTATTTTGATCGTTTGCTAGCAACTTGGATCCGTTTGGTTGGTCAACATCAGTTGGAACCTGGTATCAACACCGGAAAAGGTCTATAACTAATAATTCTAGAGAAAAAAACAGTCACGATATTAAATGTTTGAAAATTCATCATATGCTTATTTGAATAAACGATGCTCATACAAGATTTCATTACCTCATTCGACCCTCTACGCCGACGAATTCGTCCACTATGTGTAACCGGGACAGAACCCTCACTCTCCTTCATCACGCCTAAACAACCACAAACATAAAGAAAAAAGAAAAAAAACCTGCGAGTCAATAATATATCATTAGATGCAATATACAAAATTCAAGTTATGATAGTAAAGTTTAGGCTAATTCAGAAATTGATCCTTCAAAAATCAATATTTATATCACATGTGTTTCTGGATTTAAAAGTCCTAGCATGTACGCGCGCAATGCAACATCGGCGAATAGTTTCTACCTGATAGTTTTATATAATATAGAGGTATGGTATTCAGCTAAAAGTTTCTACCTCGTAACATGTCGTTTCAATTATTTCTCTTTTCGTTCTATCCACTATTTTCTTCATTTTCAAAACAAAATTTTAAAAACAACAAAACAACCCCTTTTCCATCAACTCTTTTCTTCTATAAACTAGATTGACATGCAATAAGTGAATAATCAAATAGTTTTTAGGTGCCCATAGCAAAAGAAAACAAGTGTGACAATGGAAAAATTAAATTAAAACTATTTGATTTAATAATCAAATAGTATTCTGGCGAATTGTTTCTAAGCGATAACATGCCGTTTCCTTTCTTTCTCTTTTCTTTCCATCAATTTTTTTCTTCATTTTCAAAACAATTTTTTAAAAACAACAAAAAAACCTTTTCTTCTATAAACTAGATTGGCATGAAATAAGTGAATAATCAAATAGTATTTAGGTGTCCAGAGCAAAAGAAAACAAGTATGATAATGGGAAAATTTAAATTAAAACTATACGTACTATAAAATATGATGCTTAAGGGGTGTTTGGAAGTTCATAAGCTCATAAACCTAGCAAATTTGCCTTCCGAGATTATTCAAAATTCTAATAAGCTCGTAATCCGAAAGTCAGACTACATAATAGATGATAAGAGCTATCAAACATGCTTCATCACCATACAATCATCAGAGTTACATATAAACAGGGTGAATTTAACTTCAATAATATAAACACCATTTTCCCAACACAGAAAAACCCTAGAATCACAAATCTCAAATCAGTTAACTCCCAAAATAGTAAACCATTAAGTTTAAAATCAGCTTCTTGATATCAATTGCTAGGTTTCAATCCAACTATTCCTATTTCATGTGCATACCAGAAAACATCGAATTAATATCCACATACAGCAACATAGATTCCACGGAGCAATAATTGACAGATATCGTCAAGATACAAACACAAGCACAAAAACAACGAATAAGTCGATTTATTAATGCAGTTTCGGAAGAACAAAAGCATAAAACTTACCGTCGAAACCCACTTAGCGGATGCTGTAAGCAATTTTCGAGAGACTTGTAATCTATTAACACACATTATATGTAAATCTGAGTAGCGAGAGAGAGAGAGAGAGAGAGAGCAGACCTGACTGATTGTTGGAGAGTATATTTTGTTCAAGTAAAGAAGAGATTCGCTGTACTTGCTTAAATTATGTGAAGTTACGCCATTATTCCAACTAATTATCTTGTGCTTGTGGATTTTATTATTATTTTTTTAACAGGAAACACCCGCCCTCTATAAGATCATTATCATTATCTTTATCATTATCATTATTTTCATATAAGATCATTATCATCCGATTCATATTTATCTTATTAAATTTACTTCCATATCAGCATTCATGTTATTGTAACTCACAAACTCTTACATCCAATCCTTTTTAACCATATCGTATATTAATAAAAAAATATATATATTAATAAGAGAGAGAAACAGAGAAGAAAAGAAAAAGGCAAAAAAAAAAAAAAAGAACCCGGCACTAGTCCGGGAAACCAGCCTGGTCTTGAACCCTCTATCATGCAATGATGTGCTAGGGCTAGAAGGGCATCAACAAGCGCTGGTTGAATGCCCGATGCGGATGGTCTAAATATATAAATGAACTAGTTTAGATGTCTAAAGTATTAACTATAAGTGAAAATATAAGAAGATCTTCTAATATATATAAAAAAGACTCATTTGATACAATTTATTAAATGATCCAATCAAGTCATTGAAAAAAATTTAATCTTGACCATTAATTCATTTAAAATCAAAAAATTAATTTTGACTTTTTAAAGTCAAATTTATTATAGATAATTTCATATATGCCCTTTTAAATCATATAAAATCATATTTGCCCATCTTAATTTACAAATATCAAATTTACCCTTTATAATATTTCAAAATGTCATATTTAACCAAATTTTTAGTTTTATCCTTCTAAATTATTTAATATTCATGGATTTAGTGTCACACCCCGCCAAGGCGGAAACGCGAAGTGAGACGGAGAGGATATCGTCATAACACATTGATACATTGATAGATATTACACTAAATGCAAGAAATCAAACGTGTCACGACGTTCCCCGACACAAGAAGGGACTTGTGCCGTGTAAGGCCGGTATTCACGACCCTAAGTTCAAAGTTAAATAAAACGTGTATGAAAAACCCACAACCCGGGGCAGGTGATACAGAGCATGTAAACCAAAAACCAAAGTATAAACCAAGATAGAAGTCTAATAAGATATCCATAAATTGTCTTAACATCATGAAGTCCCGCTAAGGCCGCCTAAAATCTTCTAGACAATCCTTAGTTGGTATTATTGACGTTACCTGAAAATGAACACTCAAAAGGGTCAACACGAATGTTGGTGAGTTCGTAGGTTTAAATAAAAGCAATTGTAACGATTTATATAATTCATTTGAAGTTACATGGTTCAAAATAGTGTATTGGTATTAACATGTGTTGCATCCAAATGTGTTGATCCAATTATGTTGATCCAAATATGTGCCTCCAACAAACTATAACCGGCCGGGAACGTAAGTGGGGTATGTGTTGTCACGATGTACAAGCGTTGTCCTTTTGAGTTCACAAACCCATAAGTTAAGTGAATACAAGCGTTGTCCTTTTGAGTTCACAAACCCAAAAGTTGAGTAAGTTCAAGCGTTGTCCCTTTGAGTTCACAACCCAAAGGTTAAGTGGATACAAGCGTTGTCCTTTTGAGTTCACAAACCCAAAAGTTAAGTAAATTCAAGCGTTGTCCCTTTGAGTTCACAAACCCAAAGGTTAAGTAGATACAAGCGTTGTTATGTTGTAATACCAATACACACATTGTCAACTAGCATTTAAAGGCTTACAAATAGAGTACAATAACTCCTAATTGAGTGAATAAGCAAACGTACTTCATGAAATAACATGTTCAACATAGTGAAAGGAAAACTTTTATGGCAAAGAGAGTGTCATTTTCCCCCAAAACATAACGAGAAAAGGGGCTACGAAAACTCACCTTGATTTCGATGAAGTTGGCCTTTCAAAGTACGAGTATGGAAATCTACAAATAATTATAATACACATAAGCTTCATGTATAAGTGTTTAAACCTTCTAATGCAGCCTAAACACAAGTGTAGAACTCCTATAATGATCCTATGCCACAATGCACTTTTCCTGATTTTGATCAACTGACTTTAACCAATTTTAAACCAATTCAAGCAACCAAAAATAAAATCCCAAAATTAAAATACATAAAGTTACATGTCTTGACTAACTTCTTGAATTTTTCCAAAATTTAATAGCTTGATTACATATTAAAAAAAATTCCAAGAACTCTACTCCACCAGAAATCTGTCTGTACCAGCGCAACAAGAAGTTTAAATTTTATAAAAATATCAAACGAGAACCAAAAATTATGAAAATTTTCCAGAACTCCCTAAACCCAGCAGACTTGTTACCATAAAATTTTCAACTCAAAATTCGAAGCTTTAGACAGAAATAAAAATTGAAACTTTTGGCACTTAATCAACCGAAATTTACAATCAGCTGCACACCTAAATGGTAAAATCAATTTGACCGATCAAAAGAGCACCAAAAATTACAAAACTTGATTCCAGTGAAACTAGACTCGACGAACTACAATCTAGACTCAAAAATCGAATGAAAACACAAAGAAACGACTCGGTTATGTCCTTCCAAACAGACCCTATTTCGATTTCCAGAATCTGTTTTTAAAAAAGATTGCAACTTTAACATTAAAATCAAAAGTTTAACCCATACAAGCCTCAATCCATCACATACAAACGTTTTTGAGGCTTCTTGGCATGATCATATATATGTTTCTACCAAAAAATCAAAATCAAAAGTAACCTAGAACAAGATAAAAGGGATGATGCTTACCTTGGTTGCCAAAACTCAACCCTAGAAGATCAAAACTTGAATTTTTTTGTGTTTCTTGTGCCTTGGAATGAAGATCGAAAATGGTGAGGGGGAGGTGGTGAAGTTGACGGCTGAATGAGGGGGAGAGGGAGAGGGAGCCGAAATTAGGGTTTTGTGGGGGGTTAGGGTTTGTTTGGTTTATATATGGTGAGTGTAATTTAGGAATTATGTACAATATATAGTTTAAATTAGATATTTTTGTTTTTAAATGATTTTTCTTCTTTTAATATATATATATATATATATATATATATATATACCCAAAATAATAAAGTATATTATTATTAATAGCTAATAAAATTGTTACAATTTATTAAAATTACGTAAGTTGGTAACTTGTGACGTTCTAATTCTATGCTACATGATTTTCTATCTAGAAGGAACAATCTAAGAACTTATAATATTGTTGTCTCAATATCACATTGGTGTTCTAAGGATGTTTTAAATTTATCACATGTGAACGAGTGACAGAATTTTGATTTCTGAGTAGTAGAAAGTTGAGTGGCTAACAGATTTGGTGACGGATGTCACATTTAGTTACTTGTCACTTTTTGCTATTGTGTATACCCAATTTTCAAAACTACCATTTAGTATACCGAAGTTTCAAAAACTACCATTTTATGTATTGTTACCTTTGATAGCAGGTAACATGTGACGTGGCACAATTAAGGGTGACGTGGCATATGACTTGTATGATGACATGTAATTTATTTGATTAAAAATAACTGAAATAATAATAATAATAATAATAATAATAAATAAATAAATAAATAAAACTTATGAACAACAGATATAGTAGGCTTGAAGAACTGAGTCGCTCATCACCCTTTCGATTTCCATATGATTTTGTCATCCACCCTTTCAATTAACACCACAACTACCATCGACTGAAACTATCAAATTATATTCGAGAGAGAGAGAGAGAGAGGGAAGGATACCGACAGAGGAAAGAGGATGGAGGCGTTCGACCAGGACAGAGAGCCGACTTCTTCGAATCTTCAATCGATACCTCAATAGAGATGTGGCGTCTTCGATTGCTATCCAGATCTTCATCGATTGCGAGTTAATAAATAGCGACTTTGGATTCGGTTTAGGGCTTTTTTAACGGCGAATTTGGGGTTTATCAAGCCCTTCAATGGCGGCTCTACAAAGGTAAGTTTCGGGTTTTAATCTAATGTAGTTTTCGATTCTGAATCTGATTTGGGATTTGTGATTCGGCTTCTGATTTGGGGTCCCTGATTCGGTTTCAATGTCCCCAAATCTTTTTATGGTTTCTGATTCGGTTTCATTTGTTGGGGTTCGTGGTTGAGCTCAGAGGAAGCATGCAAGTACAAAATCAAATTTTAAAGGGAAAAACAAAACCACATGGTGAACCCCATAAGTGTACCAAGCTCTACAACAAAGATTTGCAACAAGAAACAAAAAAGAGAGAGAAGTTATACCCTTGATGTCTCTGGATTGTTGTATGTGCCTAGCTCCAAGCCTTGTGTTCACCTTCTTGAGCTATCCAAGTCCACCCCGAGAATAGTGTGATCTTGGTGTACTAGCACCCCCTTAGCTCAATCAACAAATGAATGAACTTCTGGAAACAACAACCAAAACCTCCAGGAACTCTTTCTCTCTATCTTGCTTAGACAACTCACTTTAGTTTCTAAGTGTATAATACTCTATATTGCCAAGAGAGATAAATGAGAGAAAGAGATGCATGTTAAATAAGCCCCAAGATGCCTCCTGAACTCCCCAAAGTCGGCCAAGAGAGAATGATGAGGATTACATGCATTGGTGGAGAGAGGAGGTGAAAGGAATAAAGTTGTTTCTGTCAGACAGGGTTAGCGCCGCTAACCGCCCAAACGTAGCGCCGCTAACTAAACAAAGTTAGAGCCGCTATCGGGGCTTAGATCGCGAAGATCTGGTTAGCGCTGCTAACCTAGTCCAGGAAACCAACTATCATTATTTATTCTTTCTTACCCTCATCTTTTTGGTTGTTGTCAAGATCAGCCCCCGATGTGTGACCCGATAGGCCCATACATCATCGGTAGTGATCACTTGGCGTACGTGCGTCAGTGGGCATACTCCAACAAACTCCCACTTGCACATGACTCACCGTACCCAATGAATCACAAACAGAGAGCGACCTCTAGTAAGATATCTCTGCTCCCAAGTCAGTATGGGTTTTGTCTTCAGTGCAAAAACCAAACTACAGCCCGTGTGAAATGGTCCTATTGATAAGGGATTAGACATCCTTTTGTTCACGAAATCCAAGTGAACACGAGACATGGTACTTAGTCATTCGCCGTTCGTTCATGATTATGTTTCTCGATCTAGACTGGTAGTGACCAAAATATTCAAGTTGCAATCGATCATATATCATCGCAAGCCTTGAGCATGACCATGCATTTTGGTGTCAGCGACCAATCATCGAGGGGCCCAAGGATATCTCTCTAAACAGAGAAACAAATTCCTTTGACTACATTGCCCACCACAGTGATCATACTCTGCCCAATTACTCCCTTTATAACAGCCAGTTACGGATTGCGTTTGAAAGCAACTAGAACAAAGCAAACCAAAGTGATGCAGACACATGCATCTCCAGTTTGAGGATGAACTGATATTATCATCCTGATTTACTCATGACATGTACCATAAAGTAAAATCAGGTGTGGGTCGTCCAGTCACTTTAAACACTTTCAAGTACAGGCGAAGAATTGCGTCCCTGTGTCCCAATCCCCATTGGACACATGACCAATAACTTCCCACAGTCTTAGTTCATACTTCCTTCCCGAGAAGAATGACCGACTGTGGACATTTAGAATGCAAACACATTCAGGGAAGAGCAAAACATACTAAGTTGGAACACAGTAAAGATTTAAAGAAATACCCGCAACTTGCGTATTACTAAATCTCATTTAATAATCGATAAATACAATAAATACAATACTGCTTAATGTTCCCAAAAGGGTAAATACAAATATACTAACCAAAATACAAGATCAAACCAAATCACTAGCAAATCTAATCCCAATTGCACGTGTGTGAGCATCGTGCTTTGCTTGTGATAAAGGTTTGGTGAACGGATCCGCCACATTGCTATCCGTGTGTACTCTGCGGATGACAATGTCTCCACTATCAACCACGTCCCGGATGTAATGATACTTCCGCGGAATATGCCTCGTGCGTCGGTGAGACCTTGGTTCCTTCGCTAGAGCAACCGCACCCTTGTTGTCACAAAATACCTCAACAGGGTCGGCTATACTAGGAACCACTCCCAGATATTGGATGAACTTCCTCATCCATACAGCCTCCTTCGCAGCTTCACTGGCCGCAATATACTCCGACTCGGTAATATAATCGGCCACAGTGTCTTGCTTGGAGCTTCTCCAGGAAATAGCACCACCATTAAGTAGGAACAAAAACCCCGATTGAGATCGGCAGTCGTCCCGATCGGTTTGGAAGCTAGCATCGGAGTAACCAGTTACCCGAAGCTCTTCAACACCTCCATACACCAAGAACATCTCCTTTGTCCTCCGAAGATACTTGAGAATGTTCTTCACTGCCGTCCAATGTGCCTCACCAGGGTTGGCTTGATATCTACTTGTCATACTCAATGCACAAGATATATCAGGCCTAGTACATAACATGGCGTACATGATCGAGCCAATTGCCGAAGCATACGGAACTCGCCTCATTACTTCCCGTTCCTCAGGGGAACTCGGGCTTTAAGCTTTGCTCAACACTAAACCATGTGACATAGGTATGAACCCCTTCTTGGAGTCCTCCATCCTAAATCTCTTTAGGACCTTGTCAATGTACGTACTCTGGCTCAATCTCATCAACCTGTGGGATCTATCTCTATAGATCTTAATCCCAAGAATGTAAGCCGCATCTCCAAGATCCTTCATTGAGAAACAACTCCCTATCCAGGCTTTTACCCCTTGCAAAGTTGGGACGTCATTCCCAAGTAGTAGAATATCATCTACATAAAGAACTAGGAATACAACTACGCTCCCACTAGCTCTAATGTAAACGCATAGCTCATCCTTGCTTTTAGAGAAGTCAAACTCTTTGACCTTCTCGTCGAAGCACAGGTTCCAGCTTCGAGAGGCTTGCTTAAGCCCATAAATAAACTTCTTAAGCTTGCAGACTTTATCCGAAAACTCTGGATGTACAAAAACCTCAGGCTGTGTCATATACACATCCTCTGAAAGTGTTCCATTAAGGAACACGGTTTTGACGTCCATTTGCCAAATCTCATAATCATGAAATACGGCAATGGCCAAAAGTATCCGGATTGACTTCATCATAGCCACCGGGGAAAAAGTTTCCTCATAGTTTACACCATGAGTTTGAGTGAAACCCTTAGCCACCAGTCGGGTTTTGAAGGTGTCTACCTCGCCATCCATGCCGATCTTCTTCTTGAAGACCCACTTGCACCCTACGAGCTTGCACCCTGGCACGGGATCAACCAAGTCCCAGACTTGATTATCCGACATGGATTGAATCTCGGATTCCATTGCTTCTTTCCACTTGGCGGACTCAGGGCCCACCACAGCGTCCTGGTATTTGGTAGGCTCATCAGAGACCACTACCATGTCGGTGCCCTCAGATATGTTAAAACCATATCTCTCTGGCTCATGCCGACTTCTACCAGATCTTCTAATAGGCAATGGGTTTACATCATCTCCAGCGTTATCATGCTGAGAATCAACCTTTTCAGGTTGTGAGCTAGTCCCAACATCAGATTCTACATTGGTAGGCTCTTGAATTTCTTCAAGATCAACCTTTCTCCCACTAGCGTCTTTGGATAGCAGTTCCCTCTGAAGGAACATTACCCTTCGAGCAACAAACACCTTGTTCTCCGAAGGTTTGTAAAACAAATATCCCATAGACCCAGCAGGATAACCAATGAAAAAGCACCTTTCGGCCCTGGGCTCCAATTTGTCCTCAACCTCACGCCTCACGTAGGCAGAACAACCCCAGACCTTTAAATATGAAATGGATGGAACCTTTCTATGCCACATCTCATACGGTGTTTTCTTAAACTTCTTCGTTGGTACAAGGTTAAGGATTCTACCGGCCGTTTCAATCGCATATCCCCAAAACGTAACAGGAACGTCCGTACGAACCATCATGGACTTAACCATATCTAACAATGTCCGGTTCCTCCTCTCGGCGACACCATTTAATTGTGGCGTCCTAGGAGGGGTCAATTGCGATACAATCCCACAATCCTTTAGATGTTCACGGAACTTAAAACTAAGATACTCACCGCGTAGCATCTTAATCTTTTTCCCTAGTTGATTTTCTACCTCATTTTGATAAGTCTTGAACACCTCAAAGGTATCCGACTTTTGTCTCACCAAGTAGACATACCCGTATCGACTATAATCATTAATAAAGGTAACGAAGTAGCGGAAATGATCTCTTGTGGCATGCTTGAACAGATCACATACATCAGTGTGAACGATATCCACCAAGTCTTGCGCCCTCTCACAAACACCGGTGAAGGGTGCTTTGGTCATCTTGCCCAATATACAAGATTCACATACTTCATTAGACCCGTGGTCAAATGATTCCAAGATCCCATCCGCTTGGAGCTTGGCGATGCATTTCTTGTTTATGTGGCCTAACCGACCATGCCATAGAGAAAATTTATCCAAAACACTTTTGGATCCCGAATCAACATTCATGATTGATCTATTGCTTTGCAAGCTTACGCTTGTCTCATATATGCCATGACATGGAAAAGCTTTGAAATAAAAGACATGATCTTTATAACATAAAATGCTACCATTCTCAAATTTAAAGTTAAATCCATCGTCATACAAGGCATACAAAGAAATAATGTTTCTTGCCATGCATGGCGAAAAAGATACATTTAACAACACAATAGATAAGCCGGAAGGAAAGGCGAGCTCCACACTCCAAATCTTCTCAACCGGGACAACCGCCTTGTTTCCCATGATGAGATCCAGCTCTCCATCAACCAAGTCCCTACTTCTTCTTAGTACCTGCACATTATTACAAACGTGAGTACCACACCCGCTGTCTAAAACCCAGGCATTAGAAGTAGAAGTGTTATGGAGTTCAATCATGTACGTACCGGAGGCAGCGGCACCTTTAGCTCGAAGCTTCTTGAGCTCCTCCGTATACTTGGGGCGACTACGCCGGTAGTGTCCCTTCTCCTAGCAGAAGTAGCAGGTTGCCTCTTCCGGTGAGGTGGCAGCGGGAGCCACTTCCTTCCCCTTTGGCTCCGGGGTTGGGTTAGGTTTGGGCTTCGGGCCTTGGCCTTCCCCTTCCCCTTTACCTTTGAGCCCGAAGCGGGATGCTTCCGCTTCTTGCCACCCTAGTTGATGGTAAGGACGGCAGTGGAGGTGGAGGGCTTTGACTTGGAAAGATCGCCCCCGGCAGTCTTGAGCATGCAATGTAGCTCCGTAATAGACTTATCCATACTGTGCATATGGAAGTTCACAATGAACGGACCATATGTGGGAGGCAAGGATTGGAGGATGATATCAACCGCCAACTCCTTCCCCATGGGAAAGCCCAACTCCTCGTGCTGATCCACGTACCCTTTCATCTTAAGCACATGGGAGCTTACATTGCCGTTCTCCTGCATCCGGCAACCGATGAAGGCCTTGACACACTCATAGAGTTCTTGCCTAGCCCGCTGTTGGAACATATCCTTCAGCTGAGAGATCATCTCAAACGCACTCACTTTCTCGAATTGCCTTTGCAATTTGGGACTCATGGTCGTTAGCATAAGGCAAGTCACGTCGTTTGTGTCCTTGTGGCGCTTTTCATAAGCCTCTCGGACGGCCCTCGCCGCATTGGTAGCAGGAGGTTCGGGAAGAGGTGACTCTAGGACCTCAATCTTTATTTCATGAAGTAGGACAATTCGCAAAGTCCTATGCCAATCCATAAAGTTAGGCCCCGTGAGTTTCTCCTTTTCCAAAAATGGATGGAGTGACATATTGGTGGTGTTGGTGTTGCTAGTAGATGCAACCTACAAGCAAAGTACGAAATTGGTTAGTTATGATGTATTAAATCCTTGTTAAAATAATTACCCACTAGTTATTAAAACAAATTATATTAACAAGGGCTAAGAACCTCAAAATACCCTAATCCATGATGGGTTTTCCGCGAATCACTTCATAGAGCTATTTTAGGCCGGTAAACGCTTTACCAATTGTAATTCGTGATCACAACTCTTAGGCACTTGCGGGATCCTAGGTACTCATAGCACCCATTTGGCATGTTTGATCCCTCCACACCAATTCCTCATTAACCCACTTTGATAGCTCGGCTAGAGCTCGGCAACTACCAATGCGTTTTAAGTCTTGGAATTGTAAATCGTCCGTCAGGTGGTACTCTAGCCCAATGGCCGGCTCGGCTAGAGCTCGACAACCGACCTTGTTAGTTACCACACGCACCTTCCACACAGTTACGCAAAACCGGTCTCGGCTAGAGCTCAACGACCAATCTTGTTTCACTAGATTCGGGCGGTGTCATCTTACGGGTGGTATGAGATTTACTTTTGTAAAACGGGTTTTTGTTTTTCCGGTTAAAACACTTTTAACCAATTCTTGTCTATGTGGCGCGCGGAGTTTGTAACCAATTTAAAAACTCTTTGATTTTATTATTTTGAAAAATTTTCTAACATGCGAAGATCCTAAACATCCATGCAAGAAAAAGTACAAAATAAAATCAACCACACATGTAATACATATCCGGTAACGAGCCAATCCTATGCGCCTTGCCCGTGAGCCAACGGGCAAGACTAAGTCATCTAAGGACAAAACCAAATGACCCGATGTGTGCTCCTCCCACTTGATCCATCGCGTCTCCTACCGACCTCTAGATCCAAGTACGCCAAGACAACCTCCATGGTCCTTGTTGGTTGCTTTGGTTCTTCTTTTACAATTTACAATTTTAAAAGGAAATGGCATGCAAGCCACAATTTATTATTCTAAGCTAATAATACAAATTACAAAGAATAGAAAATCGGCATGCAAGCCGTTAAATATACAAACCAAATAAATAAATTAATTATTACAAACCATTGTGGTACAAACCACCAAATGAATGAATAAATTAATTTAACCAACCAAACACATCACATAGGTCTTATGGCTCATAATGTTACCGGATGCAAATATTACAACCACATACAAGAAACACAAAACTACACGTGGTGTGCCACACAAAACCATGTAAATCTTATATGTCTTAGTTAAGATTATCTAATCACTCAAGGCACTAATAATCCTATGTACATATGCATTAGGAACCTTAAACAAGTCAAAATTCCATATTCATATATACACAATGTAAGTATATGCAATTAACCATTTTCATGCCAAAATGTTAATCCACATATAAATACACCAACCAAGACATAAGGCAACTTAATCTAACAACAACTCAAATTCTGGAACAATTCCAGAAAGTACAAGAAGCCCAAAAATCCAACAAAATTGATTTAAGGCAAAAACATGCATTCTTCCAGAAGGGGTTAGCGCCGCTAACTATGAAGAGTTAGCACCGTTAACTCCGGGTTAGCGCCGCTATCGCGAGACGGCTTAGCGACCGCTACAGACGGTTTAGCACCGCTAACATGGAAAGGTTAGCGCCGCTAAACCCTGGACATAACCAAAAATCACATTTTTCAGATTTTCCAGGCCACCAAGTGCAAAACTAGTGTAGAGGTGGCTCTGATACCACTGTTGGGGTTCGTGGTTGAGCTCAGCGGAAGCATGCAAGTACAAAATCGAATTTTAAAGGGAAAGACAAAACCACATGGTGAAACCCACAAGTGTACCAAGCTCCACAACAAAGATTTGCAACAAGAAACAGAAAAGAGAGAGAAGTTATACCCTTTATGTCTCTAGATTGTTGTATGTTCCTAGCTCCAAGCGTTGTGTTCACCTTCTTGAGCTATCCAAGTCCACCCCGAGAATAGTGTGATCGGGGTGTACTAGCACCCCCTTAGCTCAATCAACAAATGAATGAACTTATGGAAACAACAACCAAAACCTCCAGGAACTCTTTCTCTCTATCTTACTTAGACAACTCACTTTAGTTTCTAAGTGTATAATACTCTATATTGCCAAGAGAGCTAAATGAGAGAAAGAGATGAAAGTTAAATAAGCCCCAAGATGCCTCCTGAACTCCCCAAAGTCGGCCAAGAGGAAATGATGAGGATTACATGTATTGGTGGAGAGAGGAGGTGAAAGGAATAAAGTTGCTTCTGTCAGACAGGGTTAGCGCCGCTAACCGCCCAAACGTAGCGCCGCTAAGTAAACAAAGTTAGCGCCGCTATCGGGGCTTAGATCGCGATGATCTGGTTAGCGCCGCTAACCTAGTCCAGGAAACCAACTATTATTATTTATTCTTGTTGGGATTTCGTGGGCTAGCAGCGGAAGCAAGGTACAAGAATTAAAGCCCAAGGTACAAGCACATAAAGCATAAAAACCGAAATCCCACAAATGGACCAAACTCTATGTAAAGAAATGTAACAAGAAAAGAAGGAAGAAGGTGGTTATACCTTTCTCCTAAGCTCCAGAAATCTTCAAGTCTCGTGGTGGTGCTCCAAGAACGAAACGCGGATCGACTAATGGGTAGTACCCCGGGAACACGTCTAACCACATGAGCTAGCAAGCGATCGTGTTTCTTCACTATAAAAAACACTCTGGGACAGCAACTAATCGAGACCAACTTCTGGAACTTGCTCTTGAACTCTCTTCCTTACACAAACTCTCTCAAAGTCTTTGAAGCCCTTTAGAGAGTGTAAAGTATGTGTGTATTTTTCACCAAGTGGAAAAAATGAGTTCTCTTCACTTGAAATGATCCAGAATTCGTAATCTTAACCTCACCCAACCGGCCAAGCCTCGAAAGTTGGATGCTCACATGCATTGGCTAGTTTTGGAGGTGGATTTGACAAATGGCACTGGCAGGGTTTAGCGACGCTAACCACAAGTTAGCGGCGCTAACTCAAAATAGTTAGCGGCGCTAACGTGCCTTGTCAGTGATTTGAAACAAAGTACATGCAGCCGTAGCGGCGCTAACTTCTAGGACTTAACGGCGCTAACCCCTAACAGTTAGCGGCGCTAACGCGGCCTGCGATGTCAACTCTTGTCTTTTGCCATATTTGGTCCCTTAACTTAAGTTGCTGTCAGGTTAGACCCCGGTGTATGACCCAATAGGCCCATACATCATCAGCAGCGGTCTATATGGCGTACGTGCATTAATGGGCATATTTCTAACAAACTCCCACTTGCACATAATGCACCGTACTCATGTAACCACAGACAAAGACCGGCCTCTAGCAAAAGCATCAATGCCCCCAAGTCAGTATGGGTTCCGCTTCTTTGCAGAAAACCATTACCTACAAAAAGAACGTAGAGGTCCTATTTGATAAGTGATCAATACTCCTTTTGTTCGCGATATCCTTGTGAACACGAGACATGGATTGATACGTCAATCTCCAAATCGTTCACGATTATGTTTCTCTATCTTGATTGGTGGTGACCAAAATTTAAGGACATATCTGATTCTCAATCAATATTCCTTTGCGCATGGCCATGCTTATTTTGGTGTCAGCGCCCAATCATCGAGGGGCCCAGGGATATCTCTCATACCAGAGGAACAAATTCCGTTGACTGTACAACCCCATAGCGTGAACCTTATCTTACTTAACTATTCCCTTTATAGTAGCCAGTTACGAACTACGTTTTGAAATGGCTAAAGTAAGAAAGTTTCATGCTATAGCAATTTATACATCTCGGGTCGAAGGACGTAATGATATTATCCTTCCGAGTCACTCTTTGACCATGATCCATGAAGTGAACTCGGGTGTGGGTCTTCCAGTTACTTGAAACTCCTTTCAAGCACAGGTTACTGTTGCGTTTCATGCATTCAATCCTTGATTAATGCACAACCAACACCTAACCTCAGCCTTAATTCAAACTTCCTTCCCTTGAAGAATGACCAACTGTGGAAAATTTAGAATGTATAAACATTCTGGGAAGTGGTTAAACACGCTAAGATGGAACACAGTAAAGACCAATGAAGGTAACCGCATCATGCGTATATATAGTCCCCACTATATATCGATACAATCATCGGTTAGCAGTACTGCTTACCGTTCCCTAAGCTTATATGTAAATCAAACATTTACTAAAACGATATTCAAGCCTAGTCATGAGCATGAACAATGCTATTATACCTAGTATGTTTAACATCACTAGTATTTGACAACGGCTTAACTATGAGATCATCTACACAATATCCCTTTGTACTCTTTTGTATTCTGTTATTAAACCACTTTCATAGTGTTTATCAAAGAGATCATAATATAATCATAGTCGTCATATCCTCAATGTTACCGAGGTCTACAATAGGATTAATGACACTCATGATTATCAGAGTCGACATACTCTCAATGTAACCAAAGTTCACAATAGAGTCACTGACACTCACTATTAATAGAGTCGACATACCCTCAATGTAACCGAAGTATACAATAGGGTCAATGACACTCATTGAAATTTAAATGTCGTATCTACACCACATATTTGTATATTCAAAACTTTGATTAAAATCGACAGTCTTATAAGTATAGACTTGATTGCAGTAATAACTTACTCAAGACAACTCTATTTTCGTCGAACATTAAGAACATACTTCAATATTTCTTGAATTTAGTATCCACTTGGTTCCATATTCTTTATTTATACTCATAGAACAATAATTCCACCATTAGGTCGTAGAACAACCCTAAATTAGGACATTATTTTCATTTGAGTATATCTTACCAGGTACACATAAAGCTCCCACTAGCCCTGACAAGAGTATCTGGCTCAATCTATGCTTTCTAGAAAACTCATTCCTTTGATTTTCTCGTAAAGCAAGATTATAGTCATAAGATGCAAATTTTATCGACTTTATCCATGGACACAACTTGGATATAATGGATATGTAAGACCTCGGAACATGCTTCAAAACATTTCCTCAACTTAATCCTGCGAAGGATCAAGGTCTTCTTATTTCCATGTGAACATACTTGTTTCCCCAAAGCGACAACAATGCTTCACATAATCCAGACTTAATCTGGATATTATGGATGTGTAAGAACCTCGGAAAGTGCTTTAAGCATTTCCTCAACTTAATCCTTTGAAGGATACAGGTCTCTTACGTCCAAGTGAACTAACTTGTTTTTGCAAGTTGACAACAATATTTCACTTTATCCAAGTCATCTTCAACATAACCACTAGAACATGTTTCCATATGATCAATATGAAACACTTTTGTCTCTAGTTGGTATTTGAAGTTGCCTATGATTGCATATATGTTAGTCCCTTCATCCTTCTTGGATTACACCTCAGGTATGGGATTAACCCAAGTCAAGTACTTGGATGCAACAAAAGGTTACATCTATGTATACCATTCCCTTCTTATTATTCACTAGTGAACTCAGGGTCCTACTATGTTTCCGATGAATTGTAACATCATAATGATTCACCATCAAGCTGCTGTTGCTAAAATATGACAAGCTCATATCCAAACAACCTTCTTGATTTCCATCAGATTTAAAGAAGCAATGGATATTGTCAGGTTTTACCAACATCTCTATGCTGATTAAATGCTAGTGTCAACATTAGGTCTTTTATTTAAGCTTTACGTTCTTCTACAGGAATGCTTTTGTAAATTGTCCTTTCCATTTTGAGCAACCAAACATGGTTCCCATAAGTTCAAGAAACAATTATCCAAAACTCAGATGAACTACCTAAATATATAGGCATCAACTTATAATTCATCCATCTCCCATTGAATGTAGACTGGATAATTTTAAGTTATGAGATTGACAAGCAAATGACTCTTTCTAGTCAAAATCTAATTCGATGCTTAAGTGACCATAATGTTGTGTTTTATATTTAGGACTTGGTTCATAAAATTAATGTATACCAATCACATTGAATACATGTTTTAGGCCTGCCATTCACCAGATCATCAACAAAGATATCCGGTTTTCTTTAATGTGACACCATGTACCAATGTGTCTTTTATAGAAAACGAATTATGGGTTAAACCCACGATTCATTTCATGTTTAAACAAATATAGATAAGAAAACTTAGCATCTATTCTAGATCTAAGAATTTATATCTATATGCCCTTATTGATTCTTAATTCTCTTTAGGTTAGTTCCGAACACCACTAGGTTCCAGACACAAGCCTTTTCTCTAGTAAACATTCTCTCAACAACTATCATAAAGATGGTGATGGAGAATTTCACTAGTGTCACTCTTTGTGGCAAATTTGAACGGATTATCCACACTAGTGTGATCAATATCTAACAAGTCATAATCCTTCCTACCAACACTGGTGAAGGATTTCTTAAGCACCCTAGTCCAATAAACAATATTTATACCTTTCATTTAGTCTGAGGCTAAACTTTTACAAAGATCCTAGCCACATGGATCTAAACGGTGTAAATGTTGTTTACTTGGTCAAGTTTTATTATGCCATAGAGTTAATGTATCCAAACCACTTTTGGATCTAAGAATCAATTATTCATGATTGCCTTATTACTTATAACGAGCCTTTATGTATGCAATGATATGGATAAGTTTTGACAAAACATCTCAAAAACAATTTTTCAAAATTGTTTCAATTCTAAGTCATATCCATCGTCATCAAATGTGTATTTAAGCACTAAAATAGTCAAAAATAACACATAAGCATAGACATGGATCGAATTTGAAATGAAACTATCAATATGAAAAATCTTTTCATAAAAATACAACATACAAAATATCCATCATCTTCGAAAGAACATACAATAAAGCAAGTCTAGCTACGCAGGGCATACAAACAAAAGTAATAAATAATTCCGGAATTAATGGCGAGACCAACACTCCCAATTCTCTTGTAGAAGACAATCAACAAAATTTCTTCTTGAGAGATCCGGTTCTTCAAGCTCTTCCTTCTTGCAATGATCAGACCTACACTTTGCAACAAAAATAAATTTGTGACAAACGTGAGTCTTATAGCTCGGGTAAACAACCCAGCTTATTAAGGAATAGCAATGAAGTATAATCATGAATGTACCTCAAGTAGGAAAATTAACTCTCTTTTCTAAGAAGTTTTATATCCTCTCAGCATGAAGGGCAGACATGACGGCCCCAATCCCCAAATCTACCGTAGAAGTACCAAACCACCCCTTGTTGAGTCTCTTTAGGTACATCATCAATGTCCATAGACTCAAAACTTGAAGCAAGCTTGGATACTCAAACTTCTTCTGATGGGATCGATTTCTTCTTCCTCGTAATGTGTTGTTCCTTAGAACCAAGAACGGGAGTGGATGAGGATGATGCATGCTTGGACATATTAGATTCTACAACCTTCAACATTCCATGCAATTCATCTATAGATATTTCCTTTCCATTCATATGATAGTCCATTACAAACTTCTCATATGATGCGGGCAGAGACTGAAGTATGAAGTTCACACCAAGCTCCCTCCCTACAGGAAATCCTAGTCTCTCCATTTGGTCCATGTATGATTTCATCTTCAAAACATGGGCACTAACACTCCCGCCTTCCCGCATCTTACAACCGGTTAGAATTTTAACACACTCATAATGTTCTTGCCTAACTTGCTGTCGGAATACATCCTTCAACTTGTTAATCATGTCATACATAGTCATGTGCTCAAACTGCTTTCGCAGTTCTGAGCTCATACTTGATAACACGAGACAAGCAACATCGTGCGTATCCCGAATACGCGTATCGGATAGTCCATTCCGCATTGATAGCAGGTGGTTCAGGAAGGGGTTCCTCAAGGATGTGCAACTTTGACTCGGCACGTAGGACAATCCTCAATTGCCTAAGCCAGTCAACAAAGTTCACTCCCGTGAGTTTCTCCCTTTGTAGGAACATACGAAGTGAAAAGTTCGACGTGGTGTGGTTTTGATTCGACATCCTATATTAAATAGAGTACATGAATTAGTTAGTTTGATTTGAATCCTCGTTAAAATAATTACCCATATTGTCTCGAAAATATTTTAACAAGGGCTAAGAACCATATTTCACTCCAATCCATGATGGGATTGCCGCGGATCACTTCATGGAGCTATTTAGGCCGATAACCATTTTACCGATTGCAATCTCTATTGCAACTCTTAGACACTTGCGGGGATCCTACGACAACCATCGGTCGTATGGCATGTTTGATCCCTACTAGCACCAATTCCAAATTAAAATTCTTGATTGACTCGTGCTAAGCTCGCCAATCACTCAAGGATTTTAATTTGTAATTGCAAATCGTCCGTCAAGACATACGATGTCAAACCCACCAAAATTGGCTCGTGCTAAGCTCGAAAACCAAAATTATGAATTTGCCACACGCACCTTCCACACAGTTTTATGAGAGTTGGATCGTGCTAAGCTCGACAACCAAAAGTCATAAATCTAGATTCGGGTGGTATCGACTTATGGATGGTGCAAAATTTACGTTTTATGAAAACGGGCTTTTGTTTCCGGCTTGGTTACAGATTAACTTTATTAGTGACAAAACCTATTTTCACTAGGTGAGTTAATCTTGTATGTGAGCACGCGCGAGAGTTGTAAACCATTTTTATCAAATCTCTTGTGATTTTATTAATTTCGAAAAATTTTCTAGCATGCGAATCATAAGCAAACCATGCAAGAATAATATAAAATCACATCACATGCATATAAACGAAATAAATTGGTAACCCTTGCCAAAATTCCTATGCGTTCTTCCCGTGAGCCAAAACGGGTAGAACGTGGTGAAACTAAGGGACGGAAGATTTTTCAATGCGAGCTCCCACTAGAACCGCTATCTCCATTGGACTTCACCGGCTTCTATGGACATGCTCCATCTCCTTCCAACTCCAAATTGTGTGTCTTCATCCAAATTGTACAAAACATACAAATAGAAAATAAATGGCATACAAGCCACAATTTTCCTATTTTATCTATTACAATTACACGGATGAATGAAATGGCATGCAAGCCACAATATTATTACAAACAAATCTGAATTAATAAATATTACAACCATATGTGATTAAAAACACCAAAATGCATCCATACACACAAAGTCAACCACAAGGTCAAAGGCAAGGTTACCAATTTCAAATCAACCATATACAACCAAACATCACTAAATGGTAACAAAATTACCAAACAAAATCTGGAACAAATTTCCAGAATTACAAAATAGCCAAAAATACCCGAGACCAAAACTGTTTTTAACTTGAAAAACAAAATCTGTAGCTGCGCGTTAGCGCCGCTAAGTTTTATGAGTTAGCACCGCTAACTCGAGGTTAACGCCGCTAACCTTGTTCGAACAGAAAACAAACATTCCGATTTCGGGATTTTTCAAGCCACCAAGTACAAATCTAACATAGAGGTGGGATTTCGTGGGCTAGCAGCGGAAGCAAGGTACAAGAATTAAAGCCCAAGGTTCAAGCACATAAAGCATAAAAACCGAAATCCCACAAATGGACCAAACTCTATGTAAAGAAATGCAACAAGAAAAGAAGGAAGAAGGTGGTTATACCTTTCTCCTAAGCTCCAGAAATCTTCAAGTCTTGTGGTCGTGGTGCTCCAAGAACGAAACGCGGATCGACTAATGGGTAGTACCCCGGGAACACGTCTAACCACATGAGCTAGCAAGCCATCGTGTTTCTTCACTATAAAAAACACTCTGGGACAGCAACTAATTGAGACCAACTTCTGGAACTTGCTCTTGAACTCTCTTCCTTACACAAACTCTCTCAAAGTGTTTGAAGCCCTTTAGAGAGTGTAAAGTATGTGTGTATTTTTCACCAAGTGGAAAAAATGAGTTCTCTTCACTTGAAATGATCCAGAATTCGTAATCTTAACCCCACCCAACCGGCCAAGCCTCGAAAGTTGGATGCTCACATGCATTGGCTAGTTTTGGAGGTGGATTTGACAAATGGCACTGGCAGGGTTTAGCGGCGCTAACCACAAGTTAACGGCGCTAACTCAAAATAGTTAGCGGCGCTAACGTGCCTTGTCAGTGATTTGAAACAAAGTACATGCAGCCGTAGCGGCGCTAACTTCTAGGACTTAACGGCGCTAACCCCTAACAGTTAGCGGCGCTAACGCGGCCTGCGATGTCAACTCTTGTCTTTTGCCATATTTGGTCCCTTAACTTAAGTTGCTGTCAGGTTAGACCCCGGTGTATGACCCAATAGGCCCATACATCATCAGCAGCGGTCCATATGGCGTACGTGCATTAATGGGCATATTTATAACAATTCTTTCTCACACTCACCTTTTTGGTTGTTGTCAAGATCAGCCCCCCGGCGTGTGACCCGATAGGCCCATACGTCATCGGTAGTGATCACTTGGCGTACGTGCGTCAGTGGGCATACTCCAACATCATTGTCTCCAAATCATCCAACAACAGAGTTCTTTTATGAATGTAACAATCTGATTTAGGGTTTCTTTTAGGTTGAAGATAAGTTTTATTGAAGGATTCATGTTTTTCAATCTTGTGTTTTATTAAGGATTCATGTTTTTCAATCTTGTGTTTTATTGAGGATTCATGTTTATCAATCCTTAATCAAAATCTTGTTTGTTTATTGAAGGATTCATGTAAATCATTTTCATCTGAAGATTTTGATCTTCATATTGTTTAGGGTTCTTCATATTTAGTATTCTTCATATTGTTTATTGATGAAGATGACGAATTTCTGATGTGGCAACAACAATGATGAGGTAGAAAGTTAAAATAATAATAAAAAATAAAAAATAAAAGAAATTACCGGTTAACTGTTTAGTAGGTTACCGGGTATATCATATGGTAGTTCCTAGAAAGTTAAGTACACTAAATGGTAGTTTTGAAAATTGGGTGTTAGATCTGTATTAGTGATTAGATCTAGACAATATTATTGTAATAGAAGTTGCATTTTAGGGTTTAGGTATAAATAGAATGTAACCCTAACCTTTATTGCAACTTTGCCATTTATAATAGAATACACACACTTAAAGGTGTTTTGTCAAATTCTCTCAAAGTTCATACTATAATCTACTCATAATTTGACTTACATTTGGTATCAGAGCCAACTCTGATTGGTTTCTGTAGTTAATCGAGCAAGAACACCCCAAAACAGCAAAGGATTGATCAAGTTTCAAAGTTTTCTTGAAGAAGAAGTCACTCTTGGGTTTGGAATCAAAATCGCAGATCTGATGGGTTTAAAGTGCTGTTTTGTGAGTCATTAGGAAGGAAATCATTAATCTAACACTCGACAATCGATTCTAGATTAATACAAACAACAGATTTGGAGTAATGAAGGTTTGAAGCTTTTTCGAGTTCTTAGAAAAATTTATTGAAAATCCGATTTATTGTGTTTTAACTTGGGATATTATGTATTAGAACTGTTTATTTGATGTTGCGAACATATCTGGAAGTTTTGGAATCATTTGGAATAGATTTACTTGAAAAATTCGAATTTCAGATCTGGATATGAATTAGTCAGATTTCATGACTTGGATTAGTAGGATTTAACCTGTGAATCAGTAGGAATTCATCAATTCCGACTCATTTTACCCGGATTACATCAATTCCGACTCATTTTAATCGGATTCCTACTAAAACACTCGGATTCAAATTCTACTCGGAATTCAAACTTCAATCAGAAGTAAGAACAATCGTATTGTGCTCCTAAGTCGGATTCCAACTAAAACACACGGATTGTGTGTTTTACTCAATCGGATTCCTACTAAAACAATCGGATTCCTACTAAAACAATCGCGTTCCTACTAAAACACTCGGATTGGAATTCTACTTGGAATTCAAACTTCAATCAGAAGTAAGAACAATCGGATTGTGCTCCTAAGTCGGATTCCGACTAAAACACTCGGATTTAGTGTGTTTTACTCACTCGGATTCAAGTTACTCGGATTCCTTCAAATAGGATTAATTAATCGGAATTCAGACTTCAAACTTGATCGGAATTCTAATTTCAATCAGAATTTGAGAATATTGATTGGGATTAATACTTAGAAAATTTTCAGTGATTCAAGGAACATTTCAGAGCAAAGATCCTACTATGAGTACTTATAGTGAAACCCTTTCATTTGGTTCTGACACTAAATCTCCCGTGCTTTATCGTGGAGAGTATCATGTGTGGAAAGGGCGTTTTATGGACTTTATTGAAAACAATGAGAAATATGGAGAGTTGATGAAACAAAGTATCTTAGAGGGGAATGATATCTTTATGTTTCATCAAAGGGCTGATCCAACTAACAATCCTCCACTTCCAGAAATTAATCGTCCCAAGACTCCTGCAGAATATTCAGCAGAAGAAAAACTGAGAGCTACGGCAGATCAAAAGGCAAAGTACTACTTAAAGCATGGCTTATCAGCAGAGTTCTATATTAAGATCAATGGTCTTAATACTGCTAAAGAGATCTGGGATGAAATTCAGAAACAGATGGAGGGGACTGAATCTGGGGTATAGATTAAAGAAACAACTCTTGTAAATGCATTTGATCACCTCCATTCTCGGGAAGGTGAAACTCTGGCAATTACTTACATCAGGTTTTGTAAACTGCTTAATGATCTCAGAAATCAAAAGTTAGATAGTTATTCTGAACTGACAAAGAATACCAGGTTTCTTAATTCTTTAGGACCTGAGTGGAAAACTCAAGTGGCTATTTACATACAAATGAACCAAAAGGTTCTAAATAAGGTCACTCACCACATGATATTCGAAGAGCTTAATCAATATCAGGATGAGATTGGTGTGGGTTCACAGAAAGAGATTGCTGATCCCCTGGCATTGGTTGTGAATGAAAGAAAAGGCAGATCTTCTAGCAGATCCTTGAAACTCAAACAGATACAGGAATCAGAAACTTCTGAGTCTGACACTGATGAATCAGATGAGAATGAGAAAGTAATGCATGATGTAGCTTATCTCACTAATATGCTACAAAACCAGTTTACCAAATCAAAAACCAATAACCGTCAGAGATTCACTTCTAGTTCTCGAAGAAGAGATGACAAATTTCAAAGGAATGACGGGGTAAATCTAGAGAAAAGGTATGAGAGAAAGATACAAGCTGCTCAACCCAAGAAATGCTACAATTGTAGTAGCACAGGGCATGTGATAAAGGACTGTAAAAAGCCGAAGGTGAAGGACTCTGAGTACTACAAAGAAAAACTTAATCTAATCAAGAAACGGAACACTTCTGTCCGACACAGATGATTCAGAGGAGGATACTGAAGTTCAAGCCCAGTTTGTACTAATGGCTCAAGTGGAACAGTCTAAATTTCTGGAGACTGATGGGGAAAGTGAAGATGAGGATGAGGGTTCAATGATTGCTGAGGTTGAAGCTGATATTGAGGATGCAGTGCTGAGTGAGGTTGATATAGGGTTCATGGCAAAGTTTGACGAGTCAGATCCCGAAAGTGAATATAAGAGTGACAATGAAATTGAAGAAGCTCCTTCCAATACCAGTTCTCTCTCAACTGAGTCTGAGTCTACTGCTAAGAAGGTACATCTCAATGACCCTCATATTTCTGCTGATCATGTTATGACTTTAGTTAATCAAGTACAAACCTTAACTGCGAAAAACCAGAAACTGCGATCACAAAACCTCAATCTTAAAATGAACCAAGCCATCTCTTCTGAACACACAGTTAGTCTTAATCAACTTAAGGAAATAATTTGACAAAAGGAAGATGAGTTAAGTCAAGTTCAAGAGCAAACTGAAAGAAAAGTCCATGACTTGAATGCTGCTAAGTTGAGTGCTGAAATCAATTTAAATCTGATTTTGGAAGAAAAACTGTCTTTGCAAACATAAGTGAATAATCTTGAAGAAGTTGTTAGAAAGAAACCCACAAATCATCATACTATTTTCAAAAGTTTAACACCAGATACTAGAAATAAGTATAAGGGTCTAGGGTATGATGAAAGCGACTTCTTCACGAAAATCAATTGCACTTAGCTATATCAGGCTGATAGAATGAATCAGGGCTTAACTGAAAAGATGGTGTTTGTTGCTGCATAGGAAGTCACACAAGAAGAAACATTCAAAAGGACAACCACAACGAAATGTCAACAAGCATTTAATTATGACTCACTGAATGCATCATATAAAACAACAAATGAATCACATATCAAAAACAAAACTGGTTTTCATTCTGAAAGTTTAATTTTTCAAGTGCCTAAGCAAACAATTACTTCTTATGCACCACGTATGTATATTCCTCATATGGAATTACAGAGTCGACAGGAAATTCTAGAAACAAATTACATAATTAACAACATCATGCTTGATATAGATACTCTAATTTTGCAAGAACAGTTGTTTTTCACACAATCTTCCGCTGCTCATGTTCATAATTTTGACTCTGAATTTGTAAATCAACTGCAATTTGAAAATGATGTTTTACTTAATCAAGTTCAATAATTTTCTGAAGAACTGAAAAAGGCAAAAAAGAAAGTTAAGACTCACGAATCAACAATCGTTCTGTTGTGTGAAAATTTGAAAAGAAAAATAAATGAATCAACAAAATCAAATGTTTCTAATTTAGAAAATTTGGACTGTGCACACATTCTTCTTCCTCAAATCATTACTTATGAGATCGAGAAGCAAATGAGAAATGAGAAAATGGCACGGATTCTTAAAGAAAATGATATTGGATGGAGTGTTAAAATTCCTACTTGTCCCAAAGCATGTAGAGAATTCGTAGCTCACAAATGTAATCAATTCTGTGATTCAAACAGTATTAGAGAGAATGGGTCAACCTCAGGGAGCAAATCTTCAAAATCTACATCTTCTTCTCCTAAGTCATCAAACACTCTTAATAAATCTAACAAATCTTTTTCTCTTCCTTCTACACCAGATAAAAGAAATTGTGTTGCCAAACAAGCAGTAAAGAAGACTGTGCAGAAGAAAGATGTTACACAGTTACCTGAGAAGAAAAGAAGTGAAGCCAAGAAACAGAAGAAACAAACTCATTCAAGAAAGCAGACTTTCTTTCCATCCTTTTGTTTAATTCATCGAAAATTTTGTTTGTCTGATTGTAAAGTAGTCTTAAACTGGAAAGTAAAATCTGCTAATGTTTTAAATTGTCAATCTACTGTTTCAAAGCCACCAGTTGTTAAAAATGAAATTTTTTGTGCAAGTGTTGGTTGTGTTAAGGGTCATTGTATCAATGCATGCTCATATCATCAAGAACGACTTCAGAGAGGATACAAATCCGTTTCAAATTGGAGGAATCCTGAAGAGGATATGATCTTTACTTGGTTTGTTAACCGTAAGGGTTACATTATCCTTCAATGGATTAAGCAAAACAAACTCAGATCTTTTCTATGCAAATATGCCCATCGGAGGTTATCAATGCTATTTGGTCAATGGGAACAACATCTTGAGGAGATGCGCATGGTAGTTGAGTCTGAGAGAAGAGCACAAATTCAAAAGACTGAAGTGGAGAAACTCAATCGTTCACTGAGACAAACATTTTTGAGTAAATCCAAACCAGTTATTTCATCTTCTCAATCCTTGAAGCATAACAACAAACAAGTACCACAACGTGTTCACAACACTGTTCATCTTATCAACGGTCATGTGCCATCATCACACCGCATTGTTAACAAAAGAGAAAACAACAAAGCAGATCTTCAAAACAAATGTGTTGTCCATAAAATTAACAAACCAATCACAACCCCTCAACAAAAATGGCAATCTAAGAAGTGGCAGATAAAACAGCAAAAGAAATCTGAATCTTTGATTGTTAATCATGTTATTTCTTCTGCTTCTATCCCTAACATACCTCAACCCATTTCACAATGGGTAAGGTGTTCACTCCTCGTTTACATGTGCAGAAAAGTGATCTGTGGTACATGGACTCCGGGTGCACCAGGCATATGACTGGAGATAAGGGTCTTCTCAAACAATTCGTGGACAAATATTCTGGAAATGTCAAGTTTGGGAATAACCAGGTGGCACCAATCCTCGGCCACGGAGTTTTGGAAACAGGGAATGTTACGATTGAAAAGGTATATTATGTAGAGGGGCTTGGTCACAATCTATTCTCAATTGGACAGTTCTGTGATAAGGGTATGGAGGTTCTGTTCAAAAGGAAATCATGCTCTTTGAGAACTGAAGAATGGAAAGAAATTTTGGGAGGCAACAGAAAGTCGAATCTTTATACTATCGACTTGTCTAGGAAAACATCAAGTTCATCTGTTTGTCTGCTTTAAAAAGCTGCTTCAGATTTGAACTGGTCATGGCATAGGAAACTGTCCCATCTTAATTTAAAAAACATCAACAAGCTGGTTAACAGGAATCTCGTCAGAGGTCTTCCCAAATTGAAATTCGAAAAAGAGCATCTGTGTCAGGATTGTGAGCTGGGGAAATCAAAACGAGTACCTCATAATGTGGTTCAAGTTTCAACAACATCAGCTCCTCTCCAACTGATACACATGGATCTCTGTGGACCTAAGAAGGTTCAGTCCAGAAATGCTAAAAGATACATACTGGTGATGGTGGATGACTACTCTTGCTATACATAGGTTCAGTTTGTAAGCCACAAGTCTGAAGTGCCACAGCAAATCATTCTATTTATGACTAAACACAAGACACAACAAGGTCAACCTGTGAAAGCGATACGCACTGACAATGACACATAATTCAAGAATAGAACTCTGGATTCTTATCTTGATTCTGAAGGAATATCACATCAGTTTTCAGCAGCTTACACTCCGGAACAAAATGGAGTTGTTGAGAGAAAGAATAGAACACTGATTGAAGCTGCGAGAACAATGTTACAATATTCAAAGTTGTCACCATCATACTGGGCTGAGGCTGCCAATACTGCTTGCTACACTAAAAGTAGATCTTTAATTCATCGTCGTTTCAATAAAACTCCTTATGAGTTATGTAATGGAATAGTTCCTAATATCAAATACTTTCATGTATTTGGTAATAGGTGCTTTGTTCTGAATGAATCGGATAAACTATCTAAGTTTGATCCAAAAGCTGACGAGGGGATCTTTTTGGGGTATTCAATATATAAAAAGGCTTTTCATATTCTAAATCGGAGAACTAATGCTGTTGTCGAAAGTATCAATGTGACATTTGATGATTTAGTAAACTTCAATTCTTTGACAGCCAAACCCTTGACTCATAAAAATCCTATTTACCAATCTAATAAATCTGATAATCAACACATTCAGAATGAAGATATAAATTTGGATTTTATGTTTGAATTTTTCAACACTAATGTGTCTTCCTCTGACAATGTGAACAAGATTGACTAGGTACAACCACAACTGGAAGAATCAATTACCCTAACAACTCCTACTGTTACACGGGACACTGATCCGGAGAATTCCGAGTCTGAAGCTACAATAAGTACTTTTCTTGAACAACGAACTTCTCCTCCTGTTTCAACAAATGATACAGTAAATCCGTTTACTGAACCAGAAATGGTTAATCCATTTGCAACGGATGCTCAACCAGTGGACAGTCAATCCCCCGAGCCTCTCTGGCTGAGAAATCATCCTGATACTCAAGTCATAGGGAGTTTGAACGCCAGTGTTTGAACTCGCTCCGCAACTGTCAATGAATGTCAAAATCTTAATTTTTTGAGCATGCTAGAGCCAACACGGGTATCTGAAGCTTTAGAAGATCTAGACTGGATTCTTGCTATGCAAGACGAGCTGAATCAGTTCGAACGTTTGAAAGTATGGCGACTAGTACCCAAACCTGAAGATATATCCATTGTGGGTACTAAATGGATCTTCAAAAACAAGAAAGACTCTGATGGAGTAGTTATACGCAACAAGGCAAGGCTAGTGGCAAAGGGGTATAACCAACAAGAGGGAATTGATTATGATGAAACCTTTGCCCCAGTAGCTCGTCTGGAAGCTATCAGATTATTCCTGGCCTATGCTGCACACAAGAACTTCATGGTTTACCAAATGGATGTTAAAACTTCTTTCCTCACTGGTAAACTCAAGGAGGAAGTGTACGTTGGCCAACCTGAAGGTTTCGTGGATCCCAAACGCCCGCAACATGTATATCTACTTGACAAAGCTTTGTATGGATTAAAACAAGCCCCGAGAGCTTGGTATGATGAGCTGTCAGATTATTTGTTAAGCAAGGGCTATACAAAAGGGACCACAGACACAACACTCTTCAAAAAGCAGATCGGTTCAGATCATATTCTTGTACAAATTTATGTAGATGACATTATCTTTGGCTCAACTAGTCCAAAGTACAGTGATGATTTCACAAATACCATGAAACAGAGGTTTGAAATGAGCATGATGGGGGAAGTTAACTTTTTCCTTGGATTGCAAATTTCTCAATTTAACCATGGGATTTTTATAAATCAGTCAAAATATATAAAGGATTTATTAAAATGATTTGATATGTCTGATTGTTCCCTAATTTCAACTCCCATGGGCATCAGAACTAAACTGTTTGCTGACCCTGATGGCAAATCAGTAGATTTAAAAACTTTTCGTGGCATGGTCGGATCCTTATTGTACTTAACTGCTAGTAGGCCAGATATAATGTTTGCTACTTGTCTCTGTGCCAGATTTCAGGCTAATCCTAAAGAGTCACATTTGCTAGCAGTTAAAAGAATATTAAGATATCTTAAGGGTACTCCAAATTTAGGTTTGTGGTATCCTAGAGATTCTAATTTTGAACTAATCGGATATTCGGATTCTGACTATGCAGGGTGCATGCTTGACAGAAAGAGTACATCCGGTAGTGCACATTTTCTGGGAGACAGACTAGTATGCTGGGCGTCAAAGACGCAAAACTACGTGTCAACTTCCACCGCGGAAGCTGAATATGTTGCTGCTGCCAGCTGCTGTTCTCAAAGTCTGTGGATCCGCACACAGCTGTCTGGTTTTGGACTGGAGTACACTCATATTCCGCTGATGTGTGACTCTCAGAGTGCTCTTACCATTTCATGCAATCCTGTCCATCATTCCAAAACAAAACATATTGACATCCGGTATCACTTTTTGAAAGATTATGTTGAAAAAGGTTTGATAGAATTAAAGTATGTTAATACTGAAAATCAACTTGCTGGCATTTTCACTAAACCGTTAGATGAAAATCGTTTTCATACTTTTGTTTCGAAATTGGGCATGTTGAATATGCGTATTTAACTGTACTTTAAGTCTAACAATAAAGATCTACAAAGATACATACTTGAGTTCAGGGGGTGCGTTATCTGGTTTGACAAGTTATGAACTACTGATAATTCGTATTTGTAAGGGGAGAGTTATCTGTTTATTTGTCAAAAAAAAAAAAAAAAAAAAAAAAAACCTTTACAAATTTTTTCAAAAAGAGTCCTAAATTTCACTAGTTCAAATTCAATAAGAATTGCCAATTCCGAGCCTTTTGGTCGGAATCCGACTCCTTTCAGAAGGAATTAATTATTCCAAGTCTTTTAGTCGGAATCCGACTCACTTTAGTATGAATTCAACATTCTGAACACTTTAGTTGGAATCCGAGAGAAACATCTGCTTAAAAGGTAAAGGACTCGGATTTTTGACTTTTACTCGGATTCTCTTTTTCCCTTCCCTCTCATCACGACGTTTTCTCTCTGTCACGATTGGTTCTTTAAACGATTACTACTTGCTTTGATTCTCTGAGTTTTCGATCTATATCCTTGTGCGAATTCAGTGGTACAATCCTTTTACTCTACTTCATCTATTAATTGCATGATTGTACTCCTCTGTTCGTGAAAAACCCTAACTGTCGAGAGGGTTTTTCACCGATTTCGTACTTACTTGATGATTTAACCTATGTTAATGCTTATTACATGCTTCGTTGTAGTGATTACATGCTTAGTATACGTTCTAATTGCTTACATTCTCATTTAATCATGTCTAAATCATCTGTTCTCGATTTTTTTGAATACTGAGGGTTTTCGGGTTGTAGATCTACAAATAGGACTACTTACTGTTCTTGAAAAGGGGTAGTTTCTTTGTTAAAGATACTTAAAATACTAATATGACCACTCGAATGTGATCTGGAATGTCAAAATTTGCCTTTGAAAATGTGTGTTTGAATCTGTCATGAAAACATGAATGAATCGGATTCCGAGTGAAGTTAAGAGTGACTTTGTCAAACACTTAAGCGTAGATCAATGTACTCGGATTCCGAGTGAAGTGACGAGCTGACTGTTGTTTGTGGAACACTTGATTAATTTACTCGGAATCCGAGTGAAGTGCAGAGTAGCTCAATTTACTCGGATTCCGAGTCCACTCATTTCACTCGGAATGCTTCCAATACTCTTACTCGGAATGTCCTTGATAGGATTTCAACCTTTTGCTCGGAATTCATGTTAAATTGTTCAATCGGATTTCAAGTTTTACTCGGAATTGAACACTTTTAACACTCGGAATCAATGTACTCGGAATTGAGTCTAAGTTTTAATCGGAATTCCTCAAATCCGACTAAACACTTGGTCATTTTTTGACATTTTAAAAAATTTTCAAATTTTCAAATTTTTTTCCACAAGGAAGGGGCAGTGAAATATGACCTGATCTGTTGAACATCTGATAACTAACCAAGGGTTTTAATTATGACTTATTGCAGATGGCTAATCCTGATAATCCTCCAGCATTTGTTCCTTCTGAACAATTGTTTCCCTCTGCTAATTACCTTCCCTCTCTCATGAACAATCACTGCTTTGATTCCATCACAACCACTACCCAATTCCCTATCATTTCTGAACTCATTGCATCTCATCCATTAAACCACCTTTTTACATATAACCCTACTGCTGATGATGAAGAACCTCACATCCCCGAGGTCTATGTACAACAACTCTGGAGTTCCATGCATAACATAGTTATTGAGGAGGGCGAAGATCAAATTGCTGGCCAGATTGAAAATCTTGAATTCTCATTTGATACTGATCAGTTGGGGAGGATGCTAAGACTGCCAACTGCAAAGGGTACCTAAACTCACAAGCAACAGTTTGATCCGATTCCATCTGGCAAGGACATTTACCCACATGCGCTTGATTTGGGCTTCAATGGTGTTTTAACAAAGAATGCCTAACAAGTATTTCAATAGGGGTTGATGGTGGAAGTTCAAGTGCCTTTCAAATACTGGTTGCCATGGTTAAACATTGGCACGTAGACTACGCGTCTATTATTTTCCAAGATCTGCAAAAAGTGGTTCATCAGAAACAGATTCCACTTCTAGCAAAGAATTTTCTACCATATCCTCGGTTCTTATCCATGATTGTGCAGAGTATCATGCTGGAATACCCAAATGAGATTAATCGGAGGGATAATGATCCTAAACCTACCATCTATGTGATGCAAAAGCTTTATAAGATTCATCAAAATCCTACAATCCAGGCTTATGTTATGCCTGTTGAGCTGGTCATGTTAATGGATCTAGATGATATAACTGTTCAGGCATATGTGAGTGAGAATAATATAGTTCTTCCGGATCGACAAGAACCTGTTGATCTAACCCAAAGAACAGTAGAACCTGAGGGATTAGAGAATAGTAGTCAGTCGTCTTCGGGTGACACTGACGGGGGAGATTCGAGAGAAAATTCGGAGAGGGGGGAAGAAGTGGCTGAGGAAGGTGAGACTGTAGGAGAGGGAGATGAGGAGGATGATATGCCTATAGGAAAATATATTGAAAAATCTCAATCTCAGGAAACACCACCTCACGGTGTAGAATATATTGTTGAGAATATGATTGTGACACCTGAGGGATTAACTAAGGAAACAACTGTGTTTAAGCATGATGATTTGTTTGATATAGAATCTCTTGATACTCAGGGCTTATATGACACTATCACGATTGCTGGCCAAGTTAATGTAGAAGAAGAGGAACAGTTAAAAGAAAAAGAGAGTGTGATGGGAGAAAAAGAATATAAGTGTGCTGAGAGTTCCCCAACCACATCTAGCCGGGAAACCACATCTGCCATCGGGTCTGACAGGGTCAGTCCTGGTGTTGAAAAAGACTCTGTCATCCCACCAGAGCATGCACAAACCCTACTCAGCTACTCAGAATCCTCTCAAAAGGACACTGTTTCATCTTTACACGGGGATTTAACACATAATCTACTGAAGTCTCCTTTTGTGACAGTAGGTATTGAAACAGGTGCCGGTCCTACCCAGGCTACCACATTTCATTTTCAAGAGCACATCGCAAGCCCAATTCTTTCTAAACACAAAGACACATCTGTACCATCAACTAGGATCCTACCTGCAGGACCTAGCAGAACATCTATAGAAGCTACTCTTCGTAGACTTCAAGGATTAGATGGAAATCCCGCCACATTCAACCCTGATACAGCTGTGCATGTGGGTGGCTCAACTTCCGAAAGATTTGTTCCTCCAGTTATTTCAGTTTCAACAGGCAATCTAGGTGATCCCGGTTTTGTTACACCTTCAAAAGTTTCTCAGGTTGCCTCAGAATTTGTTTCTAAGGCTGACCTTGAAACTGCTTTGTCTGCCGTTCATGCTAAAATTGATGTTGTTAATGAGAAGTTAGACAGGCTCCTGGCGAAACAAGGTCCTGATGTGTCGGTGGAGGAGTTGAAATCTCAGTTATATGCAAAGCTGATGGCTAGACTTGATAATAATGAAGAAGATGCTACCCTGGTTGATTTACTTCGAACTGAATACAAGAAATCAGATTTTGAAAGTTTTAAGAAAGAAATGAGAGATAGCAAGGCCGCGTTCGGAGTTGTTTTTAATAAAAGATTGGGTGCCATTGATCCGATAAGGGATGTTGATGACGAGCCAGTTATTCAGGGGGAGCCAGTTATTTGGGGGGAGAATCTCAATGAGGAGGAAGAGGCTGCTCTTAATGCTGCATTGAAAGTCTCGCTTGAAACTTGCAAGGCACAGGGGACGAAGAGGAAACATAATGACCAGGATCCAGATCCAGATCATTCTGAGGGGGAGAACCGTGGTAGTATTGTGCCTAGTACTATGCCTATCACTTCTATATTATCAAAGCTACCTGCTGCTCCTTCACAAAGCAAAGAACTAACACCAAAGAGGGGCAGGAGAAAAGGTAAAGAGAAGATGCAGTTAGTTGACGAGGTGGATGAAGCATTTGATTATCTGCATGAAATTGAGAATGTGTTTGATGCTTATGGGTCATTTGTAACAGAAGCTGGTGAACAAGAAAAGGAACTAACTCTTCAACAACAAATCAGCAAAATAAAAGAAACAAAAACGGTAACAACATCAAGGATTGAAGAGCCTGAGGTAGATGAATCTCCAACTCGTGAGAAGTTCAACATTACAAGTGTTTTAAGGTTGAACAAAGAAGTGGCTGACAAGAAAACCAGAAAAGGTTGAGAAGAGCCTGAGGTAGATGAATCTCCAACTCGAGAGAACAAGAAAAACAGAAAAGGTTGAGAAGGATGAAAAGGGGTGCTGAATGGAAAATTCCGAAAGGTTACAATCCAGATCCAATCTTAACTCCAGGCATGAGAGATGTGAGAAAAGGAGCTGTATTGACTAGGCCTTGAACAAGAGTAATAGAAACTGGAAAGCTTCTGATGTTGCTGTTTCCTTTCTGGAAGAAAAGATTCAGGGTATTTACACAGATCAACTACAAGATGAATTACCTGTTAATCTGATGGGAGTCACAGATGTCACTGAAGCTGGTAAAAGGTTGTTATTGAACTGGCATGGGCTCTCAAGGAAAGAAGTAGCATCAAAGTTTTAGATAATCAAAGTCAAGTGCTCTTTTAGCAAAATTCTCAATGTAATCTGGGTGTACTTTCATGTTTAAAGATCAGATCAGAAAACCTATGGATTCAGCCAAGTGGACTTGAAGCACCTCAGTCTTGCAGACGTTGAATATATACTTGAAGTACTTGAAGCTAAGAAAGATAGTTCTCCTGCAAACTATGCGGGCTATATGATCTTGTTGGACTTTATGAAGCAAAGAATCAGACTTGCTGAAAGAACTGATCTCCAACTTGGTGTAGAGGCAGATAAAGCAAAGATTAATGTATTGAAGCCGAACACCTCTCATCCTAGAATTGATGAGCTTGAAATGTATCAAACTATTTGGAAGGATGATCAGACTGGTGAGACAGATGATGGTATAGTTTTATTCAACAGTCATATGGAGAAGTTCTTCCTGAGGATCAACGAACTAAATGCCTATTTAGATGGATCACTCAGAGTTTGGATGATCAAGATCAGAAAGCACAGCTTCAGCCTCAAGGATGACTTTGATCAATCTGCAAGAGTAAGCCTAACGGAGGTTATAGAGAATATTGAAGAGAAAATGCAAGAAAGGGCCACTCTCCGCAGATGGCAAAGAATCCTAGGTGAACGAAACGTTGTCTAGATCAAATCAAGGGGGAGATTGTTAGATCTGTATTAGTGATTAGATCTAGACAATATTATTGTAATAGAAGTTGCATTTTAGGGTTTAGGTATAAATTGAATGTAACCCTAACCTTTAGTGTAACTTTGGCATTTATAATAGAATACACACACTTAAAGGTGTTTTGTCAAATTCTCTCAAAGTTCATACTATAATCTACTCATAATTTGACTTACATTGGGTATACACAATAGCAAAAAGTGACAAGTTTAATACACTTTTTGAAACTAAACCCTATATTCATTTTAATTCCTTTTTAATGATAGCCTATAACGTTAAACTTTACCACCCTTAATTGTGAAAATAATGATTGATGATTTATATAAGAAATACAATCACGCCGCTACGTATCATGCTACCATGTTTCTGCCGTGAAGTCGCTCGCGTCGTACGTCATCATTTTTTAAATTATTATTTAATTCGCGTTCTATTATTATTTAATACGTTTTTATTAATGTTTAATATTATTATCTTTTAAACCAACTCGTGTATCATACGACCATTTAGTCTAGTTATTATAATAAAAGAAGATTATAAGAGAAGATTTTTTCTTATAAAAATAAATAAAAAATGCATAATTAACAAAGATAAAATATAAATAAAAGAACAGATTGTTTCGAGAAAAGTATATAGAAATTTGTGTAACTTGATTATTTTTTAAAAAGAAGAAAAAGTCAATTGATCATATCTTATATGTATAAATATTTGGATTTAAGTTCAATGTTATTTACTTTACCTTATCTCATATAAAATTGAATTTGAATATATAATTGTTATAAATTTAAAGTCAGATTGAAGGATAGCGATATGTAACTATGATAGGTTGAGAGAGAATCTCATTTCACCATACAAAACACATAGTTAAGCCTTACATTGTGAGGCAATCCTTACATTTCCTTGTGTATCACAAGGGTTATATACCTATAAGGTATATTTACAATAAGCACCCTCAACTATTGTTGAACTCCTATTCTATTACAATAATACAGTTCTAACAATCTCCCCCTTTGGAATGGAATAGGAGTTGCAGAATAAAATGATAGGAGTCTTGATCTTTTCAGCATCTTGAGGGTCTTGTGCTTATTGTCTTGTAGCGCTCCAGTAACCTAAGGCATTGATCGCGTTCGGTTATATAATCAATTTAGCATATAGAGGTTTTCAGCATCAGAGCATTGGTAGCATCAACGGAATCATATAAGGATTCATCAACAGGAGAAAATATGTTGCTTACTCCCCATAGAATCACGAACGGGGAAACCCTCCCCCTACAATGTTGCTCTTGATCCTTGACAAAATTTAGGGCGAGAATATGACTTGCTTTTTCATCTGAGTACTTCTACCCCTAGACCGAATACCTGCTAAAATATGTCTCAAGCAGTAACCAACTGAATAAATATTTATATCTCCCCCTCATGATGTCAAAAGTCTTTACTGGTCATCATGAAAAATGTTTCAGTTGAGAAATATCAGTCTATTATCTTCTACCACTTGTGAGCCAAAATGGATCGTTGAGGAGTGTATGTAGATCAGAAGTGAAAACATCAACCAAATCGAAAATCTGAGAAGTCTCGTACAAGAGTGTCAACCTAGTCCGGATCACAACAAGTTTCAAAGAGAATGAAAGACAAGTGGATGCAAACGAACTTGGGACGGATAAGGATTCTATAGTAAGAAATAAGCGTTAAGGAACACATAGAGCTGAAATCATATTCAACCCTTTTCAACCTGTACGACTATAGAAAAGGTGACTTTGAACGCATAACGTGAACAGGGAGTCGGATACATCCTTATTCAAAAGAACACAAAAATCTATCAAACTCTTCGAAAACATAAAGTAAACGGATGTTGGTTAAGATAATCAAGCAACGATACACGAATTCTGAAAGATAAGAATGACAAATGAGAATTCAGAACTGACTGATAAAAGACTACCAAGATTCTAAAGAAACATGGAATGGATGGCCAAAATCTGGTTTTGAGACCAGATATTGATGACATTAAGAAAGAAGAACCAAAAATCAGTTAGGAAAGGGCACGATGACTAGACATAGGGTATTAGGAATTAAGTACATGGTAGTAATGACCCAAAGCTAACCCAAATCTAGAAACATCAGAATGATAACTGAAACTTTGAGAACTCTTGACACAATAAAAAAATCCAAATACTTGACTTAGAAATCAAGGTGGCAACTTAAATCAGTCAGAACGACGACGGGGGTTCGGGGGCAGCGCCCCTGATAGCGGGGTCCAAGGGGCAGAGCCCCTGGCTGGGGTCGAGCTGCCAGGGCAGCTTGAAATGAATTGAAAATGAAGAATATTGCTATATCAGAAAATGTATTTCGAATGAAAATTTTGAAATTTTTAGTGGAAATTGCAACTCTGAAAAACCTGTTCGATAGAGTGTGATTCGGATCGCATGCGATTGGATTAGTGCGATTAATTCTGTGCGATTGGATCTGTGCCATTGAATCGCATTCGATTGTATCCACGTGATTGGATCAGAAATCGAATCGCATGCGATTGGGTTCATGCGATTGGAATCCAGTGCGGCTGATAGAGAACCTGTACTTTGCCAAATTCAACTCGATCGCATGCGATTGGGTCCATGCGATTGGATCTAAAATCGAATCGCATGCGATTGGGTCCATGTGATTGGATCCATGCGATTGGCCAACACTTGGTGAATTTCTTACAAATCGCACATGAACTCAAAAGTGCGGCTGATAGCTATATCACCTGACACAAACATGTCAAATCTGCCCACTTGTACCTGATTTGATCTTGACTTTGCAGGTTTCACACTCAAACACAAACACCTATACCAGTACTTGATTTCACCCACAAACACCAAATTTTTGGTGTTTTTATCCTTTTTGAAATCAAAATCTCGGATCTGAAGTGTTCTTTAATTTTCCAAGTGTTTTTGACAAAATTTTGAAAGCTTCAAAATCGATCAGATTAAAATCGATTTTCTTGTGGTTGATTCAAGTAACAATTTCGACCATTTCTCTTTTAAAAACCAAACCAAACCCACGTAAAAAGTTTCCTTCGTAGATGAAACAATAAGTTCAAGGCATGAACAATAAACCTGAGAAAACTTCGATTTTTCTGATTTTTCGTGTATGGAACAGTTGAATATACCTTTTTCGATCAAAGAACAGTAGATGTTGTTTGATTCTCCAACGATAACCCCAATTTTCAGATCATAAATAGCATCCTGAGTTGAAAACCCGTATGATCAGCCCCTTTTTCTCCGATTAATAGCCCTTTTGATCTTCAAACTTTGATTTGTTGATGATAACACTCGATAGACCTTCACTCCTTTGGCTATGATACCACTTGTTAGGGATAAACAAGCGGTAGATTGAAGGATAGCGATATGTAACTATGATAGGTTGAGAGAGAATCTCATTTCACCATACAAAACATATAGTTAAGCCTTACATTGTGAGGCAATCCTTACATTTCCTTGTGTATCACAAGGGTTATATACCTATAAGGTATATTTACAATAAACACCCTCAACTATTGTTGAACTCCTATTCTATTACAATAATACAGTTCTAACAATAAGTTTGACTAATTAAAATCAGAATTAAGTTGTAAGTTTAACTAATTAAAGTCAAAATTAAATTTTAAATTTAATCAAAATGAATGATCAAGATTTAATCTTATAATTATAAAGACTAATTAGATAAAATTTATTAGAAGACCTAAACCATCTTCTAATATAAATAAAAGACAAATTGTCATCATATCAATTAAAAAATCCTAGTCATTCAATTCAAATAAAATTAAATCCCAGCTATTATTGATTAAAATTGAAAATCTAATTTTGACTTTAAATAATCAAAATTAAAAACTCAAAATTTTAAATTTAATTCTAATTCAAGATAAGATAGTTGATAAAGAAATATAATTTAAAACTTAAAATAACATAAATATATTTATTTCGAAAATATTAGATTGCCAACATTTTTGTTTTTAAAAAATTTTCTATATTTAGAATTTACGAGAATTATAAAATTTTTACGTCCTTTGTTATTTTAAATTATATTTGTTTAATTTAGGGTGTGTTTGGTAGAGAGAAGAAATGGGGAGAAATGGAACAGAAAATATGGGAGAAATGGAAATGTGTGGAGAATTAGAATTGATTCCCTTGTTTGGTATAATCAAATAAATAAAGAGAAATGGTGGCTGAGGTTGCCAGACGGCGGTTGCGGTGTTGGCCGTTGTAATACCGCATTTTACAAGCTTAAAATCAGTGATAATTAAAACTTTTAAACTGTATTTACTAAAAGCGTGCAACGGAATTTAACCACCGATTACGAAATATTAAGTATAGCTATCTGACTTGGCATGTATAAGATACATCAAAATGTGTCAAGTCCAAAACAAGGTGTTGCCGTAAACTACATACCAACCATCAAGCAGTAATAACATAATAACAACAAAGTGTTCCCCAAAAGATATTTACAACTCCCAACAGGCAATCCTAACTCGCCAGGCCAACTAGTCTTTACCAACGAAAAAGAAAAATCATACAACTATAGCTACAACTAGTTAGTGAGCATAGATTGCACATCAGTATCATTAAGAATGCTAACATAATATAGGAAGCAACACACAATGCTATCATATCACATAGCGGTGCGCCGACATGTCAGTAGGAGTCATATCTCGCGGGATGGCTAGTCCAACTTAATGACCCTAACTAGGGAATCAACCACAACCAACCGTGCTGGTGGGGGATGAAGAGCAGTCCACTCAGCACGTTGCGGAGCGACATCGACTCAAGCTCAAGTCCGGCCAACGGCCAAGACCCCTCACGTTAATGAACGGTGGTCGTGCAGAACCAATGACTTGGAATGGGCCCTCCAAGCCCCCCGATGATCCCGAATTATGACCTAAGGCCCTCTGGGATCCAACCCGCGGCAGACCATAACCATGCCACAATTGATTGTTAAAGAGTCTCACGAGTGTCCGGACATATATCGCATCAACACATAGCTGATCCAATCAGGATCCAATAGCATGCATGCAATTCATAATCAATGCGTATCACATATCATCTTACAGCATATCGTAGTATATCATATCATATTACAGCATATCATATTATACCTCATATGCGCACGTGTGAAAGCATGGATAGCATATCCAAACAAATAACAGTTAGCCCTACTTACTGAGTGTTAGATTATGTGCAGAGATAGATTACACGTGTCATCGTGTCCAATGCTACGAGAGACTAAAGGATCACACTGCTACACACCCGACTATAATCTTTTTTGGACTTTACCAAGTTATATGTGTGGTATAAATAATTAGTTAATTAATTATTGGAAAGAAAAAATAGTAATAGTTATTTATTATTTTAAAGGAGAAATTAATATTTAGATTAAATATTAATTGGATCAATTAATTAATAGTTATTAATTAATTAGAAAGGTCAAAGGGTATTTTTTGCAATTAAGTAATAGTTTAATTAAAGTTGGGCTTTAATTAAACGGGCTTGGGCCTTAATAAGGTTTATTATATAAATAACCTTATAAGCCTTGGAATCACATAAGGATTATTACAATTGCAAAAAGAAACCCTAGCCTCCTTTCTCCCTTGCCCTGCGTCGACTTCGAGAACACCCCAAGAGGGTTTTGGTTTTGGTCGAATACACACACATACGCATAGGCTTGCGTGATCGAGTTTTTGGTGATATCCTCAGGCGGTCTAGCAGCCAGTTCGAGGTGGTGCAGTAGCGGTGTTCTACCATTAGCTATCTGGATTAAAGATTCAAGATTGTTCAATAAAGGTAAAGCTTTATTCTCTACTCATGTTTAGTTTCCTGTACGAGTTAAATGAAATCACTGTAGGAGGTTTTTGATTTTATTCCGCTGTGTATGTTTATGATATGTTTTTATACCCTACAAAACTTTTCAGTGGTATCAGAGCCACTTCTAACTTCGTAGGAAACTATTTAGGTTTCCTTTTATTCTGATGAAATAGGTTTCTTTTATCAAGAAAAAAGACTTTTTGATTATCCAGGATAATAGAAATCAAGTTTTGATTTTTATTGGATAATTAATTAGTTTTTGGATAAAAGATTGTTAGATTTAATTTTTGGTTAAATCTATTTTTTTATTGATGTTATTTGCGAAAAACAAAATCGAACCACCACCATCATCGGCGGCGGCCTCAGGCGGTGTCTGCGGTTGGTCGGCGGCTTCCCAGTCCGTGGGCGTTGATAGTCGACGGCGGTCCCAGGCGGGGCGGCGGTCGCTAGTTGCTGTTCGACGGCAGCCCAGCAGGCGGCAAAAGTCGATTGGAACCACTAGCCGAGGTGGTCGATGTCGTGGCAGGTGATCGGCGGCAGGGCAGCGGCGGCTGCGTGGTACGGCTTTGGCCCAGGAGCCACGGCCCAAACCCTCCCAGCCGCGTATTGGGTCCGAGAGGAATACGGCCCAAACTAGTTTTTGGTTTTGGGCCAGGTTTGTTTGTCCCGACCCATTCTTAAGAGTTCAGCCCAACTCGCGGTTCGAATATCTGTGGTCGATGTAAAATTAAAATACAGTTGTTATTTTTAATTTTATGTTTAAATATTATTTTGAGTTTTTGTTTAATTATCAAGCATGAAACTTGAAATATATATTTATTGCAAATAACAGGAAAACAATATAGGGGATTTTAACAGGTTGCTAAAATCAGTATTTTCATCAAGATAAATAACTAGAAATCAGTTGTTGTTTTAGTTCATGTATTAGTTTGAGTACATGTTTAGGATGTCATAGCCGAGCCCTAGACCTTGTGGATTGTTTTTATTTACTGCACTTGTGGTTGTGATTGGTTTTTCTATTCTATGGTGTAGGGAGGCCTGCGTGCCACTTACAACCCCTATTCTATTTTGTAAAATTATTAGATTAGTGGGTCTGCGTGCCTTTGAAAATTTGTAATTTTTTATTTCAAGCTTTTTAGAGTAGAATAGTGTAAATTAGAATAGATATGAAGCTGATACAAGAACCAAGGAGCAAGGAGCTGAGAGCAAAATTGGATGTTGGAGCCAGTGGGAGCTTCAAATTGCCATGCCATGTGTGTTGTTTTTCCACTTAGGTTTTGACCGTCGGGTTTTTTTTTCGTGTGGCTCACGAAACCGACATTAGTTAAGGGCAAGGCTAAGGCATAGTTACTTGTGGTTGTTTTATTTCTTTACATATTTTTATATGCGTGGTTGTGATTCTCACGATGAAATAAAACAAGTGATTTAATAATAGTTAATTATTAAACAGTGTTTTGAAAGAAAACTGGCAAAAAGTTTTTCCTCGCTTAAAAACTTTGAAATCCTTTTAAAAAAAAATCTTAGATCAGTGTGCTACCCACCTAATGGTACACCTTTCCTGTTAAACGGTACTCGGGTGTCAGAAGTGACCAAACCTTGGGCATTCGGGTTCAAACGATTGCGGGGGAGGGTTCAAACCGATGGGAAGTGCCCAAACCTTGTATCGAGAAATGTGAAATATGAATCCTACTAATAATTTATTTTTAAAAGGTAATAATTATTAGAAGATATAATCAATACTGAATCAGTTTTTTTATCTTTTTCTTTTTCTGTAGATTTCTTTTTTATCTGGTATTCAGTTTTATTCACCAAAGAATCTCTAAGTCTCATCGTCGGAAAGTGGAAGCTTTCAGGTCCAATCTTTGATTTTTGGAAGATGCATCTAAAGAATGTTTTGGATACACAGGGAAAGCTTCACATCATAGAGACTTTGCCTCCAGGACGACCAGGGGAAGATTCCCAGGATAGTGAGTACGATGCTTACTATCAGTATCTGGCTGATGAATCTGACGTTTTGTAAATTCTCGTTCTCACAGCTTCATCCGAGTTTACGGATGATCTCCGGGATAATTCATCTTATGAGGTCGTTCAGGGACTGGAGTGTAAGTTCAAGTACAGTGAACGAATATGTCGTATCTTGCTGATGAAGGAAATTCTTTCAGCAAAAATATAAGAAAACCAGCCAATTAGCGATCATCTCATCAACATGAGAAGGCTCTTGGATTGCTATGAAAGTTTTGGGTCAAAGTCAAAACCACATGAGCTAGTTATGCTCTTGTTTGGTTCCTTGTCAGACTATTACAAGAAAAGGGTAATGTATGTCCTCGGTGATTTTGAGATGACTGTCGCGGGGTTGCACAAGATCCTTATGTGCATCAGCGATGAGTTGAATCCAAAGCAACTAGAGTCAACAGTTGTGGACCCTATGCAGGAATATGACTGGTTGGAAGAACTTGGAGAGATTTGTTGCCCAGACTGTGGTAGCAAGGATTCATGTGAGCACTCACTCGACATAGATCAGCTGGACATTGGTTCGCCCAATGACATAGGTATCTTTATGATAGATTGTCTTATTACTTCTTATGAATCATGGGTATTAGATACCGGATGTGGTTATCACATATGCAATCATTTGCAGCGATTCAAGAGAAGTAGGAAGCTAAGACAGGGAGATATGGACCTGCGGGTAGGCGAAGGCTCCATGGTTGGTGCTGAAGCTGTAGGAACATATCGTCTTAGTTTGCCTTCGGGAATGGTCTTAGAACTAGAACCTTGTTATTATGTTCCTAGACTTGTTAAAAATGTTATCTCGTTTGATTTGCTTATAGACTATGGATTTAATTATGTTTTGAAAGAGAAGGTTATTTCATGTTTCAAAAATGATATTTTCTATTTTAAAGCTATTCTAGAAAATGGTCTATATACGCTAAATCTAGATAACAATGACATCTATCATATCAGTAAGAGATCCAAGAGTAACTTGAATCAGACTTACCTCTGGCATTGTCGTTTAGGACATATAAACGAGAAACGCATAGAGAAGCTCCGAGATGACGGAATTCTAGAGCCATTTGACTTGGGGTCATATGATATTTGCGAATCTTGTCTGTCTGGTAAAATGACAAAACAACCTTTCAACAGTGAGAATGAAAGGGCGAGTGAGCTACTAGGGATTATACACACAGATGTGTGTGGACCCTTTACTGCAGAAGCTAGAGGAGGATACCGGTATTTCATAACCTTTACTGACGACTTCAGTAGGTTCGGTTATGTCTACCTCATGAGACACAAATTTGAAAGTTTTGACAAGTTCAAACAGTTTCAGAATGAGGTATAAAATCAGCTGGACAAGAAGATAAAGTTGCTTCGGTCGGAGCGAGGTGGCGAATATCTGAGTCAGGAATTCGACGATCATTTGAAGGAATGTAGGATTGTTTCACAACTCACACCTCCCTATACACCTCAGATGAATGGTGTATCAGAAAGGAGGAATCGTACACTGATTGACATGGTATGATCAATGATGAGTCGAAGTTCATTACCATTGTCGTTTTGGGGGCACGCACTCTAGACAGCGGCGTTCATGCTGAACCGGGTTCCGACCAAATCGGTTGAAAAGACACCATTCTAGATATGGACAGGGAAAAAGCCCAAAATGTCTTTACTTATGGTTTGGGGATGTGAGGTGTATGTTAAGCGAACATTCACGGATAAACTCAATCTCAAATCAGACAAGTGTATCCATGTAGGATATCCCAAGGAAACCATGGGATACTATTTCCAAAACCCAGATGAGAACAAAGTCTTTGTTGCTCGTAAAGGGGTGTTCTTGGAGGAGAAGTTTCTTAACTTAGAAACTCCAAGAAAAGAAATAGAGCTTCAAGAAATTGAACAGGAAGAGATAACACCACCACCGATGATCGAGCCCGAGTATCAACAAAGAATTATTGAATCCCAACCCGAGTCTGTGGTTGAGGAAGAGGTGCAAACACAAGACCTTCGCAGGTCTAGTTGGCCTCGTCATGAGCTGGATAGGTATATGGGATTCCTAGTTGCTCAAGACGAAGGGGATCTTTTAGAACCCACCACTTACCAAGATGCTGCCTCAGGTTTAGAATCTGAGAAATTGGAAGAAGCCATGAAGGCAGATATGCAATCCATGTATGCAACTAGGTCTGGGAGTTAGTAGATTTGCCTCAGCACAGCAAAGTTGTTGGGTGCAAATGGGTCTTCAAGAAAAAGACCGACATGGATGGAAAGGTGCATACTTTTAAAGCAAGGCTAGTGGCAAAAGGTTTCACGCAAACTCATGGTGTTGACTATGATGAAACTTCTTCCCCAGTGGCAATGCTTAAAACTATTAGGATTCTTATGACCATATCAGCATATTTGGACTATGAAATATGGCAGATGGATGTCAAAACCGTCTTCCTTAACGGGAAGTTAACTGAGGACGTATATATGATACAACTGAATGGTTTTGCAGATCCAAAGAACCCTAATAAAGTATGCTAGTTGCTTAAATCCATTTATGGACTAAAGCAAGCATCTAGGAGCTGGAACTTACAATTTGATAAGCGTATCAAAGAATTTGGTTTTACCAAAAGTGAGTTCGAGTCGTGTGTTTACACTAAATTCAGTGGGAGTTTGGTAACCTTCCTAGTCTTGTATGTAGATGACATACTACTAATAGGAAACAGCATACCAGTGTTACAAAGAGAAAAATCCTGGTTTAGTAAATGTTTCCAGATGAAAGACTTGGGAGAAGCTGCTTATAAACTGGGTATAAAGATCTATAGTAATAGATCTAAGCCGCTTATCGGACTTAGTCAAAGTACATATATTGACAAAGTCGTGAAAAGATTCAAAATGGATGAATCCAAGAAATGATTTATTCATATGCAATCTGGCACGATTTTGAGCAAGGCTCAGTGTCATGTGTTTAGTCAAGATCAGGACAAGATGAAATTGATACCTCGGAAGTTGGTTCAATCATGTATGCTATGCTATGTACAAGGCACGATGTTGCCTACTCTATTAGTATCACGAGTAGATACCAGCAAAACCCTTGTGAAGATCATTGGGTAGCCGTCAAGAATATTCTCAAGTACCTGAGAAGGACGAAAGATATATTCCTAGTATATGGTGGTTCGATGGATGAGCTCAGTGTAACTGGTTACACTGATGCCAGTTTCCAGACCGACAGGCATGACTTTAGGTCGCAATCAGGATTTGTCTTTACCCTAAACGGAGGAGCCATATATTGGAAAAGTCAGAAGCAAGATACAATAGCAGATTCTACTACAGAAGCAGAGTATATTGCTGCAAGTGATGAGGCAAAGGAAGCTGTCTGGCTGAAGAATTTTATCTCGGATCTTAGAGTTGTTTCCAGTATCTCTAGACCGATCGATATATTCCGTGATAACTCAGGGGCTGTGGCGCAAGCTAAAGAGCCTAGAGATCATCAGCGGACAAGGCACGTACTCAGGAAATATCACCTCATCCGAGAGACCATTGGAAGAGATGATATTAGGTTGCAAAAGATACCGACGGACGACAACGTTGCAACCTAATCGACAACGTTGCTGAAGAATTTTATCTCGGATCTTAGAGTTGTTTCCAGTATCTCTAGACCGATCGATATATTCCGTGATAACTCAGGGGCTGTGGCGCAAGCTAAAGAGCCTAGAGATCATCAGCGGACAAGGCACGTACTCAGGAAATATCACCTCATCCGAGAGACCATTGGAAGAGATGATATTAGGTTGCAAAAGATACCGACGGACGACAACGTTGCAGACCCGTTGATGAAGCCGCTAGCTAGGGCTAAGCATGAGAGGCATGCGAGTTCTATAGGAATGCAGTACTTAGAACATATCAGCTAGTTCATGTTTTTTATTATAACTATAGATGTAACTTGAGACTCTTTCATTATGTATTTACATTTCATGGGATTGAAATAGAAGGTATTTACATAATTGTTTCTAGTTATCTAGTTTTAGCATGTTTAACCTATCCATGACAAGTGAAGTGATGAATTGTCTAAACGCCCGTAGCTACTTAATGTACTGGGAGCTACATTAGGGAGGTAACACTATTATGGATATTTGATGATTTATTCGGAGTTGAATAAAAGCACAAGGCTGTGACCAAATATTCATAGATATCTGTCAGGGATAGGTATTGGGAGTGATCTGCATCAAGTTTACTTCATGGAGCATCTCAGTGAGTAAACATGATAGGTTGTCCTTAGACCTGAGATATTTGGTTTGGGGCATGGTAACTTCTGTACTTTAGCGTGTTCTAACGTTACGCCATAACAGGGTGATCATAAGGGGCATGTCTAGGTGCAGCGGAAGCCATGTGCTCAAATTGCAAATAGTCAAGATGGGATTTGCACCTCTTTTTAGGAGAGATATTTCTGGGCCCCGCGCTCGGTTAGAATGACAGGTTGTTCATTTGGTAAAACCGTAACTCTAGAGTGTCGAGATCAGAGTCGAGAAAATATGAGTATTTAAGAATAGATCCCTGCTCCATGTCTGATACTCACATTATGGGATATCGCGATGCAAAAGGAAAATCCTGTAATCCAAGTTTTGGATTAAGTCTCTAGATGTAAGAGATCTTATAGACTGGTTAACCTAAGCGTCTGGCTAGGGACCTCCTTAGGCTAACGGTGTACAAGAAGTGTTACTTATCTTGCACAAGTGGGAGTCTGTTAGATTGTGTGCAGAGATAGATAACATGTGTCATCGTGTCCAATGCTATAAGACACTAAAGGGTCACAATGCTACAAACCCAATTAGAACCATCTGGATTTTGCCAGGATTGTGTGCAAGAATAATTAATTAGTTAATTAATTATTGAGAAAGGAAAATAATAATAAGTTATTTTATTATTTAAAAGAGAGGTTAATATTTTGTTTAAATATTAACAGAACCAATTAATTAATGGCTATTTAATTAATTAGAAAGGTTAAGGGTATTTTCTATAATTACTTAATAGTTTAATTACAGCTGGACTTTAATTAAACGGGCTTGGGCTTTAATAAGGTCTCGTGTATAAATACCTTATTAAGGTTTAGAATCATATTAAGTTAATTAAAAGTTAAATAAAAACCCTAACTCTCCTCTCCCTCTCTCTCGATCGGCGCAAATCCGAGAACCACCACCGTGGTCGGCGGCGATAACAACGCACACACACAAACGGAGGTCAAGTTTTGATCGTAGGCAAAATCCTTTGGTGGTCTAGCAACCTGTTTGAGGTGGTGCAGTAGCGGTGTTTTACCTTCAGCATTCTAGGATTAATTTCAAGATTCAATTGCTCAAAGGTATAACATTTAATCCTTTACTTCTTTTTAGTTTCTGTACGAGTTAGATAAGATCACTGGAGGAGGTTTTGTTTTATTCCGCTGTGCATGTTGATATAATATGTTTTTATACCCTTAGAAACCCTTCAGTTTTAGTTGCATGTAAAAGGGTATTCTTGGAAGAGAAATTTCTAAAGTCAGAAATTCCAAGAAAGGAAATAGAGCTTCAAGAAATTTAAGAGGAAGAGTTGACACCACTACCGATAGTCGAACCTTTAATTCAATTGAAAATTGTTGAATCTCAACCCGAGTCTGTGGTTGAGGAAGAAGTGCAAACACAGACCTTCGAAGATCTAGTAGGTCTCGTCATGAGCCAGATAGGTATCTAGGATTCCTAGTTGCTCAATACGAACGGGATTTTTCAGAACCCACCACCTACCAAGATGCTGATTAAGGTTTAGAATCTGAAAAATGGCTAGAAGTCATGAAGGCAGAGATGCAATCCATGTATGACAACCAAGTTTGGGAGTTACTAGATTTTCCTCAACACAGCAAAGCTGTTGGGTGCAAATGGGTTTTCAAGAAGAAGACCAACATGGATGGAAAGGTGCATACCTTTAAAGCTAGGCTAGTGGCAAAAGGTTTCACGCAAACTCATGGTGTCGACTTTGATGAATCTTTTTCCCCAGTGGCAATGCTTAAGACGATTAGAATTCTTATGGCCATATCAGCATATTTTGACTATGAGATATGGCCGATGGATGTCAAAACCGCATTCCTTAACGGGAAGTTGACAGAGGACGTATATATGATACAACCAGATGGTTTTGTGGATCCAAAGAATCCTAATAAAATATGCAAGTTGCTAAAATCCATTTATGGGTCGAAGCAAACATCTAGGAGCTGGAACTTACACTTTGATGAATGTATTAAAGCGTTTGGTTTTACCAAAAGTGAGTTTGAGTCACGTGTTTACACTAAATTCAGTGGGATCGCGGTAACCTTCCTAGTCTTGTATGTGGATGACATACTGCTGATAGGAAACAATATACTAGTATTACAAGGAGTAAAATCCTGGTTAGGTAAATGTTTCCAGATGAAATACTTGGGAGAAGCTGCTTACATACTTGGTATTAAGATCTATGGGAATAGATCTAAGAGGCTTATCGGACTTAGTCAAAGTACATACATAGTCAAAGTCGTGAAAAGATCCAAGATGGATGAATCCAAGAAAGGGTTTATTCCAATGCAATCTAGCACTGTTTTGAGCAAGGCTCAGTGTTCTGTATCTAGTCAAGATCAGAACAAGATGAAGTTGATTCCATATGCGTCGGCAATTGGATCAATCATGTATGCCATGCTATGTAGTAGGCCCGATGTTGCCTATTCCATAAGTGTCACGAGTTGATACCAGTAAAATCCGGGTGAAGCCCATTGGGTAGCTGTCAAGAACATTCTCAAGTATCTGAGAAGGACAAAAGACATGTTCCTAGTTTATGGAGGTTCGATGGACGAGCTTAGTGTAACTGGTTACACTGATGCTAGTTTTCAAACCGACAGACACGACTTTAGGTCGCAGTCAGGATTTGTCTTTACCATGAACGGAGGAGCTATATCTTGAAAAAGTCAGAAGCAAGATACAAGAGCAGATTTGACTACAGAGGCAGAGTATATTGCAGCAAGTGATGTGGCAAAGGAAGCTGTCTGGCTGAAGAATTTTATATCGGATCTTAGAGTTGTTGCCAGTATCTCTAGACCGATTGATATATTATGTGATAACTCTGGGGCTGTGGTGCAAGCTAAAGAGCCAAGAGATCATCAGCGGACTAGGAATGTACTCAGAAAATATCACTTAATCCGAGAGATTATTGGAAGAGGGGATATTAGACTGCAAAAGATACCGACGGACTACAACGTTGCTGACCCGTTGACGAAGCCGCTAGCTAGAGCTAAGCATGAGAGACATGCGAATTCTATAGGGATGCAGTACCTAGAATATAGCAGCTAGTTCAAGTTTATGATTATTACTATAAATGTAACTTGAGACTCTTTTATTATGTATTTACATTTCATGGGATTGAAATAGGAGGTATTTACATAATTGTTTATTGTTGTCTATTTTTAGCGTGTTTTAACTTATCCATGATGAATTTAAGTTAGGAATTGTCTAAATGCCTGTAGCTACTTAATGTAGTAGGAGCTACATTAGGGAGATAATGTAATGATGAATATTTGATGATTTATTCGGGGTTGAATAAAAGCACAAGGTTGTGACCAAATATTCGTAGATATTTATCAGGAGGGATAAATATTGGGAGTGATCCGCATCGAGTTTACTTCATGGAACACCATTATAAGTAAACTTGATAGGTTGTCCTTAGACCTGAGATATTTGGTTTGGGGCATAGTAACTACTGTACTTTAGCGCATTCTAACGTCAGGCCTTAACAGGGTGATTATAAGGTACATGTCTAGGTGCAGCGGAGGCTGTGTGCTCAAATTGCAAATAGTCAAGATGAGATTTGCATCTCCTTTTTTTAGGAGAGATGTTTCAGGGCCCCTCGAAGATTGAGACTACTGAAAATGCATGGCCGTGCTCGGTTAGAATGATAGGTTTATTCGGTAAACCGTAACTGCAGAGTGTCAAGATCAGAGTCGAAAAATTCTGAGTATTTAGAATAAGATCCCTGCTCCATGTCTAATACTCACATTACGGAATATCACGATGCAAAAGAAAAAGCCTGAATAATCCCAAGGGGTGGATTATATCTCTAGATGTAAGAGATCTTATAGCCTGGTTAACCTAAGTGTGTGGCTAGGGACCTCCTTAGGCCAACGATGTATAGGGAGTATTTCTTATCTTGCACAAGTGGGAGCCTGTTAGATTATGTGCAGAGATAGATAACACGTGTCATCGTGTCTAATGCTATGAGACACTAAATGATCACACTGCTACACACCCGACTAGAACCTTTTTTGGACTTTACCAAGTTATATGTGTGGAATAATTAATTAGTTAATTAATTATTGGTAAGAAAAAAATAATAATAGTTATTTATTATTTTAATGGAGAAATTAATATTTAGTTTAAATATTAATTGGATCAATTAATTAATAATTATTAATTAATTAGAAAGGTCAAAGGGTATTTTCTGCAATTAAGTAATAGTTTAATTAAAGCTGGGCTTTAAATAAACGGGCTTGGGCCTTAATAAGGTTTATTATATAAATAACATTATAAGCCTTGGAATCACATAAGGATTATTACAATTGCAAAAAGAAACCTTAGCCTCCTTTCTCCCTTGCCCTGCGTCGACTTCGAGAACACCCCAAGGGGGTTTCGGTTTTGGTCAAATACACACACACGCATAGGCTTGCGTGATCGAGTTTTTAGTGATATGCTCAGGCGGTCTAGCAGCCAGTTCGAGGTGGTGCAGTAGCTCTGTTCTACCTTTAGCTATCTGGATTAAAGATTCAAGATTGTTCAATAAAGGTAAAGCTTTATCTTCTACTCATGTTTAGTTTCCTATACGAGTTAGATGAGATCACTGGAGGGGGTTTTTGATTTTAATCCGCTGTGCATGTTTATGTTAGAATCTGCCCGATAATATATGTACGCCTTAAAGCACTGCTGATGATGTATGAGCCTATAAGGGTCACACACCGGGGTCTAACATGACAGCAAATAAAGTTGAGGGATCAAAGATGGCAAAAGTGGAAGTTGGCAATGCAGGCCACGTTAGCGCCGCTAACTATAACGAGTTAGCGCCGCTAACTGTTAGAGGTTAGCGCCGCTAAGGCTGCATGTGCTTTACGTCTAATCGAAGTCAGGCCGCGTTAGCGCCGCTACGGGTTAAGGTTTAGCGCCGCTAACTCTTGGTTAGCGCCGCTAAACCTGCATGGACTTTATGTACAAGTCACCTCCACTTGAAGCCAATGAGTGGGAGGTTCTAGAACCGACTTGGCCGGTTAAAGGGGATATAGAGGGTCGGTTTTGAGTATATAAAAGACTCAATAGCTGGACTTTATTCACTCTTGGAAAAATCCTCTTAGAAACACTCATACTTCTCTCTCACTATATACCTAGCTTTTGGTGACTTGGTGAAGGAGAGATCTCGAGTTCCAGAAGACTTATTGCTGTTCTTGGGTGTTATTTCAAGCAGAAGATATCACCAAGGTTGCTAGCACTCCTTGTTAGACTTGTTCCAGGGGTGAGATTTCGAAGAAGGGCAAGAAGAAGGAGGTTCTTGCTTCTACCACAAAGTTCAGCCACCAACAAGAACTTTGCTGGAGCTAAGGAGCTGGTATAACTCCCTTTCCTTCTTGTTTAGTTGCTATTTGTTACATAAAGTAGATCCATACTTGGGATTTCATAGTTTTGAACACTTGTATGCATGTTTTATGTTGTTCTCGCTTCCGTTGCGTGTTCTTGAAATCCCAACAGTGGTATCAGAGCCACCTCTATGTTAGAATAGCACTTGGTGGCTTGAAAAACCCGAAATCAAAGTGTTTGTATTCTGCCATTAGGGTTAGCGGCGCTAAGTCTCTAGGGTTAGCGGAGCTAACGCCACTGGAAATTTGTTTTCGAAAATCTTGAATAAAACAGCTTAAGTCTCGGGATTTTTAACACTTGTACCTTCTGGAAATTTGTTCCAAAGATGTTTTTCATGTAGTTCCAGTTGTGACATGATTTGTTTGGTTGTATGTGTTAACATGAGTTGGTAATCTTGCCTTGGCCCATTTGGTTGATTTGTGTTGTGCATGTAATTTGGTGGTTTTGATCCACATTTGGGGCTGTAAATTTATTAAATTCAGTTTGATTGTAATAATTTGTGGCTTGCATGCCATTTCATTCATCCATGTACAAGTATTAGATAAATAGGAAAATTATGTGGCTTGTATGCCATTTATATTTTCTATTGTATTGTATATTGTATGATGGAGGGATGAAGACACAAGAGGAGGCAAAACAAGATGGAGCATGGTGCCCTTAGAAGCCAAAGAAATCCGATGGCGATGGTGGTTCTAGTGGGAGCTCGCGTCAAGTTTGTTTTGTCCCTTAGTTTGACCGAGTTCTTCCCGTTTTGGCTCACGGGAGGAACGCATAGGTTTTATGGCAAGAATTACCGACTATGTTGTATATTGCGTGTGATGTGATTTTATTATTATTCTATGTATGGATGTGTAGGTTTCGCATGCTAGAAACTTTTTTGATAAAATTAATAAAATCACAAGAGTTTTGATAAAATTGGTTTCCTCTCGCGCGCGATCACATACATTGATTAACCCACCTAGTGAAAATAGGATTTGTCACTAATAAGTTAATCAAAACCAAACCGGAAACAAAAGCCCGTTTTTCCACAAAACATAAATCATGCACCATCCGTAAGTCGATACCACCCGAATCTAGTCTTATGAGATTTGGTTGTCGAGCTTAGCACGAGCCAATTCTCATGAAACTGGTGGATTTGTTACCGTATGTCTTGACGGACGATTTGCAATTTTAGGTTTGAAATCTTGGTTAATTGTCGAGCTTAGCACGAGTTAACCAAAATTTCAAGACTTAAAATGGTGCAAGAAGGGATCAAACATGCCAAACGACCATTGGATGTCGTAGGATCCCGCATGTGCTAAGGATTGCGATGGAGATTGCAATTGGCAAAATGGTTGCCGACCTAAATAGTTTTATCATGTGATCCGCGGTAACCCCGTCACATGGTAGGATGAAATACGGTTCTTAGCCTTGTTTAACTAATTCTTATTGGGTAAATTATTAAACAAGATAAAATATCATAATAACTAATATCTACTTTGCAAATTTTAGATGGCATCAACAAGCTCAACAAACACCACCACCAACGTTTCTCTTAGGGTTTTCCTTGAAAAGGAGAAACTCGATGGTAGCAATTTCATGGATTGACATAGACAACTGAGGTTGGTCTTACGCTATGAAGGAAAGTTGCATACCATAGAGGAACCCCTCCCCGAGGCACCTCCTGCTGGTGCAACAAGGGCCGTCCGTGAGGCGTATGAAAAGCGCCTCAAGGAGACTGAGGAAGTCATGTGCCTCATGTTGAGCACGATGAACCAAGATTTGCAAAAGCAAATGGATCATCTTAGTGCTTACGACTTGCTCGTGCAGCTAAAGGACATGTTCCAGCAGCAGGCGAGGCAATTGAGGTACGAGTGCCTCAAGACAACCCTTGCTTGCAAGATGCAAGAGGGTGGGAACGTGAGCGCGCATGTGTTACGTATGAAAGCAAACATCGAGCGCATGGAGAAATTAGGTTTTACCATAGGGAGGGAGATGGCGGCTGATTTAATCCTCCAATCCCTGCCCGGTGCATACGATCAATTCGTTATGAGTTATCATATGCACAGCATGGATAAGACCTTGATGGAACTTCATGGTATGTTGAAGACTGCTGAGTCTAGCATGACCAAGAACAAGCCATCCTCCTCCACCTCTCAAGTTCTCGCCATCCGGGAAGGCCGCATCACGAAGAAGAAGACCGCCTCTTCCTCTAAAAGGAAGGGTAAGGGAAAGGTTGGCGGGGCCAAGCCTAACCCGGCCTCCGAGGGCAAAGGCAAAGGGAAGCTTCCCCAAGCCAAGGCTCCGGAGGATGCGGAGTGCTTTTTCTACGGGGGCAAGGGCCATTACCGCCGAAGCTGCCCAAAGTACCTGGAGGGACTCAACAAGCTCAAGGCAATGAGCATATCGGGTCCGGATACGTCAGGTACGTTCATGATAGAACTCCATCATACTTCTACTTCTAAAGGCTGGGTATTGGATACTGGCTGTGGCACTCACATATGTAATATGGTGCAGGTGCTAAAAGAAAGTAGGAGCTTGGAGCGGGGAGAACTGGATCTTGTCATGGGAAACTCGGAGGTTGTCCCTGTGGAAGCTAAAGGTGACTTGGAGCTTTCATTCAAGACCGGTTTTTCTATTTTGTTAAAGGATGTATGCTATTCGCCCAATGTGGCTAGAAACATTATTTCTTTTCACAAGTTGTATGACGATGGTTTTGATTTTAAATTTGTAAGTGGTACAATCATTTGCTTTAAAAATGAAATTGTTTATTTTAAAGCTATACCATGTCATGGCATATATGAGGCAAATGCATACATTGAATCAAGAAAATCTATCATGAATATTGATTCTGACTCCAAAAATGGTTTGGATAAATATTCCATGTGGCATAGTCGTCTTGGCCATATAAACAAGACTCGTATCACCAAGCTCCAAGTGGATGGGATCTTGGAATCATTTGATCAAGGATCAAATGAAGTATGCGAATCTTGCTTATTGGGCAAAATGACAAAAGCACCCTTCACGGGAACAAGTGAGAGGGGAAAGGACCTTTTAGACATAATCCATACGGATGTATGTGGACCTTTCAAGCATGTCACAAGGAATAATTCAAGATACTTCGTAACCTTTATAGATGATTATAGTAGGTACGGGTATGTCTATCTTATTAAACACAAGAATGAAACCTTTGAGGTGTTCAAGACATTCCAAAACGAAGTTCAGAATCAGTTGGGCAAGACTATAAAGATACTCCGGTCTGATAGAGGTGGAGAGTATCTTAGTACCGAATTCGTCGATCATCTTAAAAATTGTGGAATTGTTTCACAATTAACACCTCCGAGGACTCCACAATTAAATGGGGTCGCTGAGAGGAGGAACCGGACTTTGCTTGATATGGTAAGGTCTATGATGTGTCGAGCGGAGGTACCTATTAGTTTCTGGGGATATGCCTTAGAAACTGCGGTAAGAGTCCTTAACCTCGCACCAACCAAGAAAGTCGCTAAAACACCTTATGAATTGTGGCATGGTAAGAAGCCGACACTTTCATACCTACGAGTTTGGGGTTGTCAAGCCTACGTGAGACGTGAGGCTGAAGACAAACTTGAACCTCGTTCGGAGAGGTGTTATTTTATTGGTTATCCTCCTAACGGTGTTGGATATTTATTTTATAAACCTTCAGAGAATAAGGTATTTGTTGCTCGAAGGGCATTCTTCCTTGAAAGGGAGTTGCTATCCAAACACGGCAGTAAGGAAGTTGACCTTGAGGAAGATCAAGGGTCGGCCGATAAAGGGCTTGAGGTTGGCACTAGCCAAAATACCGAGCAAGATAATGCTGCGGTACCTGACACTCTTGCTACTTCTACTCCTAGGCGTTCTAGTAGAACTCGTTTTGAGCCAGAGAGATATGGGTTTCTCATATCTGAGGGCAATGAGTTATTGGTGGATCATGATGATCCCACCAGCTACAAGGAAGCCATGGCAGGCCCTGAGTCTGCTCAATGGAGGAAGGCGATGGAGAGCGAGATGCAATCTATGTCGGATAACCAGGTTTGGGAACTGGTTGATCCTACACCAGGGATAAAACCCGTCGGGTGTAAATGGGTTTTTAAGAAGAAACCCGACATAGATGGAACCTTGGATATCTTCAAAGCCCGACTGGTGGCAAAGGGTTTCACTCAGACTCAAGGGATTGATTATGATGAAACTTTCTCCCCAGTGGCCATGTTGAAGTCAATCCGGATACTACTTGCCATAGCTGCGTTTCATGATTATGAAATTTGGCAAATGGATATAAAGACCGCCTTCCTTAACGGGAAGCTTAATGAAGAGGTGTATATGAGACCGCCTGACGGTTTTGAACATCCAAAGTATCCGAACAAGGTTTGTAAGCTAATGAAGTCCATTTATGGACTTAAGCAAGTATCTCGAAGCTGGAATCTTTGCTTTGATGAGAAAATCAAAGAGTTTGGTTTTTCGAAGAGTAAAGATGAACCTTGCGTATATGTCAGGGCTAGTGCGAGCACCATAGTCTTCTTGGTTCTATATGTAGATGATATTCTACTTATTGGAAATCATATCCCAAGCTTAAGAAGTGTCAAAGCTAGGCTAGGGAATTGCTTTTCAATGAAGGACCTAGGCGATGCGAGCTGTATTCTGGGTATAAAGATCTATAGAAATAGATCAAGAAGGCTATTAGGGCTTTCTCAAAGTGCATACATAGAAAAGGTCGTGAGACACTTTAAGATGGAAGAATCCAAGAAAGGAAACCTCCCTATGTTGCATGGTTTGACTTTGAGCAAAACTCAATGTCCTACCTCCAAAGAGGAGATAGAAGTAATGAAGCGAGTACCATATGCTTCGGCTGTGGGCTCGATCATGTACGCCATGCTATGCACTCGTCCTGATGTGTCATGTGCTTTAAGCATGACTAGTAGATATCAGGCGAACCCAGGAGAACCTCACTGGAGGGCAGTGAAGAACATTCTTAAGTACTTGAGACGTACGAAAGAGATGTTCTTGGTATATGGTGGGGAAGAAGAGCTGAGAGTAAAGGGTTACTCGGACGCTAGCTTCCAAACTGACAGGGATGACTGCCGATCTCAATCGGGGTTTGTGTTCCTGTTAAATGGTGGTGCTGTAAGCTGGAGGAGCTCAAAGCAAGACACGGTGGCTGATTCGACTACTGAGTCGGAATACATTGCGGCAAGTGAAGCTGCAAAAGAGGCCGTGTGGATGAAGAAATTCATCCAAGATCTACAAGTGGTTCCAAGCATCGCTGACCCTATTGAGATCTTTTGTGACAATGAGGGTGCGGTGGCTTTGGCAAAGGAACCAAGAGCTCACAAGAGGACAAGACACATTTCGCGCAAATACCACTTTATTCGGGATGTAATTGAAAGTGGTGAAGTCATCATTAGCAGAGTAGCATCGAATGGAAACTTGGCAGATCCATTCACTAAGCCGTTACCGCAAGCAGCTCATGAATCTCACACTAGAGGGATAGGTGTAAGATTTGCTAGCGATTTGGCTTGAGTTGTATATATATTAGTTTATTTGGTATGTATTAATTTATTTTGGGAACGATACAGACAGTATTGTAATTATGCTTGTTTCGATATGCGAGTGATTCGGTTACATTCATAAGACTTTACTGTGTTCCATCTTTGCATGTTTAACCACTTCCCAGAATGTTTATACATTCTAAATTTCCACAGTCAGTCATTCTTCAAGGGAAGGAAGTTTGAAATAAGGCTGAGGTTAGGTGTTGGTTATGCATTAATCAAGGATTGAATGCATGAAACGCAACAGTAACCTGTGCTTGAAAGGAGTTTCAAGTGACTGGAAGACCCACACCCAAGTATACTTCATGGATTATAGTCACGAGTAACTTGGGATGATAAAATCTTACATCCTCAGACCCGAGATGCATGAATCGCTATATCATAGTTCTTACTTGCTTTAGCCATTTTCAAAAGCAGTTCGTAAATGGCTGTGATAAAGGGAATGACTAGGTAAGTCACGAGGTATGGTATGGGATTATACAGTCAAAGGGATTTGTTCCTCCTGTATGAGAGATATCCCTGGGCCCCTCGATGATTGGGAGCTGACGCCAAAGTATTGCATGGCCATGCACAAGGACTATTGATTGAGAATCAGATATGTCCTTACCTTTTGGTCACCACCAATCAAGATCGAGAAACATAATCGTGAACGATCTGGAGATTGACATTTACTAATCCATGTCTCGTGTTCACAAGGATATCGCGAACAAAAGGATGTCTAAGATCACTTATCTAGGACCACTACTTTAGTATGATGGTTTTCTGCAGGTATTCAGAACTCATACAGACTTGGGGGCATTGATGCTTTGCTAGAGGCCGCTCTTTGTCTGTGCTTGCCTGGGTACAGTATATTATGTGCAAGTGGGAGTTTGTTAGAATCTGCCCGATAATATATGTACGCCTTAAAGCACTGCTGATGATGTATGAGCCTATAAGGGTCACACACCGGGGTCTAACATGACAGCAAATAAAGTTGAGGGATCAAAGATGGCAAAAGTGGAAGTTCGCAATGCAGGCCACGTTAGCGCCGCTAACTATAACGAGTTAGCGCCGCTAACTGTTAGAGGTTAGCGCCGCTAAGGCTGCATGTGCTTTACGTCTAATCGAAGTCAGGCCGCGTTAGCGCCGCTACGGGTTAAGGTTTAGCGCCGCTAACTCTTGGTTAGCGCCGCTAAACCTGCATGGACTTTATGTACAAGTCACCTCCACTTGAAGCCAATGAGTGGGAGGTTCTAGAACCGACTTGGCCGGTTAAAGGGGATATAGAGGGTCCGTTTTGAGTATATAAAAGACTCAATAGCTGGACTTTATTCACTCTTGGAAAAATCCTCTTAGAAACACTCATACTTCTCTCTCACTATATACCTAGCTTTTGGTGACTTGGTGAAGGAGAGATCTCGAGTTCCAGAAGACTTATTGTTGTTCTTGGGTGTTATTTCGAGCAGAAGATATCACCAAGGTTGCTAGCACTCCTTGTTAGACTTGTTCCCGGGGTGAGATTTCGAAGAAGGGCAAGAAGAAGGAGGTTCTTGCTTCTACCACCAAGTTCAGCCACCAACAAGAACTTTGCTGGAGCTAAGGAGCTGGTATAACTCCCTTTCCTTCTTGTTTAGTTGCTATTTGTTACATAGAGTAGATCCATACTTGGGATTTCATAGTTTTGAACACTTGTATGCGTGTTTTATGTTGTTCTCGCTTCCGTTGCGTGTTCTTGAAATCCCAACAGTTTATAATATGTTTTTATACCCTACAAAACCCTTCACCGAGCCTTGTGGAAACCGATACTCACCTTGAAGTCAGAGAATGGGCTTAACGGCCCAATTAAGGTGATCCGAGAATGGGCTTAAGTCCATAGGACTCGGATGGCAAATACTTGGACGAGCAATTCGGATTAAATAATAATACAAGATAATATATAAATGGATATTAGTTTTACGGACTTAATATTAATATATATATATATATATATATATATATATATATATATATATATATATATATATATATATATATATATATATAGATTATGGTTAAGGTTTTATTTTAACTAGTTGAGTTAAAATATTAGTTTTATTATATTTTTGGAATTAAAATATAATAAATAACCATAATGGTGTATTATTATTAGACAGTATAAACAAAGCTAATTCTTTAATCAATTAAGTGTTTTTGGATTAAAACACATTTGGTATAATAGTTATTATACCATTAGTTTATAAATTGATTAAAATAAGTTTGACAAGTTTTGTCAAATCTTCCTCTTCTCAATTAATAATTTAGTTAATTTGAGAGTAAATGAGAAAAGTTTTGTGTGTTTCTTATATATATATATATATATATATATATATATATATATATATATATATTGTATATATGTATGAATGTTGAATTAGTTGACTTGTATACTAAAGTTGCATTAGTATTTTTAAATCGCATTTGTTGTTTTTATATGTCAACTACAAATGTTTGATTTAAACAAGTCAACAGTACATTCTTGTTGTGGTTGGATATGTAGGTTATAGGTTTTGCCAACTTAGACCTGTGGTTGTGTTTTTTTCTTTTTTGTATTTCTTTTTGGTTTTGGGGAGGCCTGCGTGCCACTTACAACCTCTTTTACAATGTAAAAGTATTTTGGGGAGGCATGCGTGCCACTTACAACCCCTTTCTATAATGTAATTGTAATATAATAGGTTTATGTATTCTAGTTTAGATTGTTGTTGCCAAAACCAAAGACGAAAGATTATTCAAGACGGAGAAACCAAATGGAGTTGCTCGGGTTAAGACCGGATGTGTCAAGGCCAGTGGGAGCAAGGAGGATATTCGTTAGATCCAGCCACTGGATATATATTTAGTATAGTTTTGTCCTTAGATTGACCCCTTAGGACATAGTTGGCAAAACTATAACAACTTATTATCTGCGTGGTTATGCTTTATTTTTTATGATTATTATACTATAAAATTAAAGTAGAAGATTAATAATGGATTTTATTAATCAGAGGGAAAACCACGATATATGATAAAATTAGTATATGACAACAGATTATAAAATTTAATATTTTATGATTGTCATATCAACATTTTTATAACAGTTTGTTTTTCAAAATGATTTTGTCATAAGACGTATTGTGTATCTAGTTTAAGGTATACTAAAATATACAAATTTAAAACAAGATAGTTTTAAAATGGTTTTACAAAACTGGAATCAAGTTTTTCAAACTTAGATAAAACCCACAAAAATCTTAGACCAGAGTGCTACCCATCTAGTGGTACACCTTTCCTAATCTCGGTACCTTGGTGTGTTGTCGTACCCAAACCGTGCACACCGGGGTTCAAACCGATGTGGGGAGGGGGTGAAATACTTTGCGATTCCTGTTGGAACACGGTATGGAGCTAAGCACAGCGGAAGCACAAAACAAAAGGTTTAAAACCGAACAAATCGGGTCCGTATCGTGTTCCAAAGTGATAGTTTCTCTACAAAAACAAATTGCAACTTAAAGGAAACAAAGAGGGTAGAAATATACCTCCTTTACAAGCTCCTAAATCTGCTGGAAATGCACAACATGGGATGAACAAGAACTCAAGTGACTCCTTCTCTATCGTTGATCCACACCAAGTTTCCAAGATCCCAAAGTGCTAGCAATCCATCTAGTGAACGTCCTCTATGACTTCACCGTTTGGAACAGCCCCATGTAGTTCTCCTCTTGTACCAAGAAATCCACACTAAACACTCAAGCATCACCAACTTAGTGTATATTGTGTATATACCATGAAGGCACCAAGAGAGAAGTGAGAGAGAGAGTAATTATAGAGAGAAAAATGAAGTCCCTTAATGTCTCTTGCATGTTCCAGACCATATAACCTCGGTTATGGCCGGATTAGAAACCATTCATCCAATGGACCACGAAATGGCTCAATCAGAAATCATGATTTCATGCAGACAGGTCTTCACGGCCTCTCACGGCCCGTGAAGAGCCCGTGAAGACAAATGCGCCACGAGCCGTATGAGAGTCGTTGAGTCAAACGTGAGGGCAGTGGGCTTCACGACCCGTGGAGCATCCCTCACGGCCGTGAAGCTCCAAAATCAAACAATTTGATTTTTGGACCTTCTCTCTTTATTAGTAAGCTGTCGGGATCAATCCTTGGTTTGTGACCCAATAGGCTCGCACTTCATCAGCAGTAACACAAATGTACTTGTGTCAGTGGGCAGACACCAACAGACTCCCACTTGCACCTGACACAACGTACCCAGAGGTATCACAGACAGGGAGCGGCCTCTAGCAAGGCATCCCTGCCCCTAAGTCAGCACGAGGTATGTCATCCCATAGACAATTACCAATTCACAACCCAAAGGTTTTGAAATGGCCCTATAGATAAGTGATCAACCATCCCTTTGTTCGCGATATCCATGCGAAGGCGAGACATGGTACTAAGTCATTATCAGTCCTTCACGATTATGTTTCTCGATCGAGATTGGTGGTGACCAAAATAAACAAGTTGCAATCGATTACCCAAATCATTGCACACTCGAGCACGGCCATATATTTTAGTGTCAGCACCCAATCATCGAGGGGCCCAGGGATATCTCTCTAAACAGAGGAACAAATTCCTTTGACTACATTGCTCACAACAGTGATCATACTCTGATCAGCTACTCCCTTTAAAACAGCCAGTTACGGACTGCGTTTGAAAGCAACCAGAGCAAAGCAAACCAAAGTGATGCAGACACATGCATCTCCAGTATGAGGATGAACTGATATTATCATCCTGAATCACTCATGACAAGTACCACAAAGTGAATTCAGGTGTGGGTCGTCCAGTCACTTGAAATCCCTTTTAAGTACAGGCGAAGTATTGCGTCCCTGTGTCCCAATCACCATTGGACACTTGACCAATCACTTCCCTTTGCCTTCATTCAGACTTCCTTCCCTTGAAGAATGACTGGCTATGGACATTTAGAATGTATACACATTCAGGGAAGAGGTAAAACATGCAAAGTTGGAACACAATAAGGCTTACTGAGAGTACCCGCTACACGCGCATTATCAAACCCCTTTGATAATCGATACAAGCAGAAGCACAATATTGCTTAATGTTCCCAAGAGTAAAAACATATCAAAACATGACTAAAACATACTCAAGCCAAGTTCATGCAGACCTTAGTATGATATTCATCACTAGACTGCCACTATAGTTCAGTAAACGGACCATCCATGATGTCATCCGTGTGTACTCTGACATTGACCATATCCCTACTGCAACCAACCACTTCCAAAGTGTGCGTTGATAGGATTACGATCATTTGTCCAAGCCGTTATACCTTCATTGTTTCAAAAGAACCCAATAAGGTGAACAACGCTCGGATCTCAAATTTAACGTGTATAAGCCATCGTACCCTCATTGTCTCAAAAGAACCCAATAGAGTCAACCGATGCTTTAAGAAACACGTAAATTAAAAACACCATATAAAAGGAATCTCAAACCCCAATCAAGATTGACGGTTATCCCTTAAATAGAAGCCGTCATTAGAATAACAAGTCACTTTAAGCTTCTTTCAATTACACACCGCAAGAACATATACTCATATTTCTTGTATTCCAAAAACTTCTTTGAATATCCCATATTTGTTATGGACGCATAATTCTCGATTTACGCTTGTTGCCAAGCTATATCAAGGAATTATCTCCAAAACATATAGCATGTTCTCGACATACCAAATAGGAATATAACAGTGCTCCCACTAGCTCTGGCATCTATCCAAGTTTCATCATTGCTTACGGAAAACTCAAACACTTGATTTTCTTAGCAAAGATTCCAAAAAACTTAGATTTATTCTAAGCCCAAAAGGACTCCATATTTGTAGACTTCATAAGGATACTCAGGATGTGAAAGACCCTCGGACAGAGTTGTGAGCACTTCCTCATAAAATTCCTATAACGGAATGCGGTCTTTGCATCATATTGCCATAAAACGGCATAAGCATCCGCTTAAACTTCAACATAACTACTGGGAGAATGTCTTCATATGATTCCTACCCAATGGTAAATCATCAAGAAACCATTTCCTACCAGTCAGTATTTGAAGTTGTCTACAAACTTATCCATGCAGATCTCATTCCCAAAAGATCTATTTACACCACCAGGTCAAAACCTAGGTGTTGGATTAACCAAGTTCAAAACTTGAAAATCCAGCATGGAATATTTCTTGTATTATTACATTCCTCTTCTTAGCAGACTCAAAGGGCCCACTACAGCTTCCGGTAGTTGATGCATACAACACGTATCATCAATAAGTCATCGTCCTCAGATATAATAAATTATACTCTTCTGGTCTTATGACGACTTCTACCAGACATATGAAGTAGTAATAACTTTATGCCAGATACTCCAACATAGCCATGTTGAGTTTCAATCATTTCTGATCGAATGCTAGTGTCAACATCAGGTCTTTTATTTAAATCTCACGTTCTTCCACTGGAATGCTTCAGTTATTCCTTTCCCTTTTCGAGCAACCATAACCCGGTTCTCAAAAGGTTATTAAATGAATATCTGAAACTCAGAAGAACTATTAAATACATTAGCATCCTTTAAGTTCATCCATCTCCCATTAAATGTAGACTGGATAACTCTAATTTATGAGATAGACAAGCAAAGAACTCTTTCTAGTCAAATCTCCTTAGATGCTAATTCGACCATCTTTGTTGATTTAAAACAAGAACATTGCCCGCCACTACTCAAGTACACCTATCATGCAGGTTACTTAAGTTTTATCCATCAAGACGGAACCATAACCAATATATTCCATTCCTCCACTCAGCGATCCATGTAAAACATGTATCCTAGGAGAAGTGAATTATGAGTCAACCTCACAATTCTTATGATGGTTTAGAAATTTAGAATGTAGATTCTCAACATCTCACAAGATTTGAGTGTCTTTATTCCTCCTGCCCTCTTTATCATCAATTTGTTAAGGGTAAATCTTGAACACCTCCCAGGTTTCAGACACTTGTCTAATTTAATTAGACTTACCCATTCCTTCTACCATCATCGGTAAAGGTAACAAATCATACAAAGTTACTCCTTATGTTTTGCTTGAACGGTCTTTACACAAGCGTGCAAACGAAATCCAACAAGCCTTTATTCCTCTCACATTAACCAGTGAAGGATTTCTTAGTTATTTATCCTTATAAGCAAGATTTGCAATCAAACAATTGACCCAAGGTGATCATACTCTGCCCAGCAGCCTCCTATATAACAGCCAGTTACGGACTGCATTTGAAAACAACTAGAGCAAAGCAAACCAAAGTGATGCAGACACATGTATCTCCAGTATGACGATGAACTGATATTATCATCCTGATTTACTCATGACGAGTACCATAAAGTAAAATCAGGTGTGGGTCGTCCAGTCACTTGAAACACTTTCAAGTACAGGCGAAGAATTGCGTCCCCGTGTCCCAATCCCTATTGGACACATGACCAATTACTTCCCTCAGTATTAGTTCAGACTTCCTTTCTTCATGGGAAGCTGATCAGAGTATGATAATCGCTACATGCGGATTACCAAATCCTTATTTGATAATCGATACAAGCAGAAGCACAGTATTGCTTAACGTTCCCAAAAGATATGTATATCAAAACATTACTAAAACGAACTTAAGCCAAGTATATGTAGGCCCTAGTCTGATGATAATCACAAACCCGCTACTTTAGCTTAGTTAACGGATCCGCCACCATTGCTCTCCGTGTGTACTCTGATAATGATCGTATCCCTATTCCAACCAACCACTTCTAAAGTGTGCGTTGATGGGATTATGATCATTTGTCCAAGCCGGTATACATTCATTGTCTTAAAGGAATCCAATAAGACAAACAACGCTTGGATCTAAAATTGTAATGTGCATGAGCCATCATACTCTCATAGTTTTCATAAAGATCTCTATAGAGTTATTGATGCTCTAAGAATAAAATCTTATCTACTTAAGACATCGTACTCTCATAGTTTTCATAAAGATCTCTATAGAGTCACCAATGTTTTAAGTATCACATTTATTAACGACACAATGTTTGTAGGATCACGAACCCAAATCGAATTGGCGATTATCCTTAAAACATAAACTATCACTCAGAGTAATAATTTACTCTCATATCTTTTGATCAACAAGAACATATCTTAATATTTCTTGTACTTTACAAATTGCTTTGTTTATCCTTAACGAACGTATAATTCTTGATTCAAACTTACAGCCATACATGATCAAGACATTATCTCCATTGTTGCATATGTCCAAGACATATAACATAGGATAACAACAACCCTCCCACTAGTTCTAGCATCCATCCAAGTTTCATTATTGCTTATTAAAACTCAAACACATGATTTTCATAGCAAAACACGAAACTTAGATGTTTGTTGAAGTCCAAGACAACCTTTTCTTTGTTTTGTAGATTTTACAAGGATACTTTAGATGTAAAGCACCTTCAGACAGTATTATAAGCACTTCCTCATTGAATTCCTTTGACGGAATATGGTCTTTGCATCATTTTGCCATGACAAGGCGTAAGTGTCCATGTAAACTTCAACATAACTACTGGAAGAATGTCTTCATATGATATCTTCCACATGGTCAATCGTCATGAAACATATTCTCCACAGTCAGTATTCGAAGTTATCTACAAACTAATCCATGCAGATCTTATATACAAAAGATCTATATACACCTTACAGGTCACACCAAGGTGTTGGATTACCCAAGCTCATCCTTGAAATCCATCATGAAATTGTATCTTATCTCATTACCTTTTCTTTATCTTAGTAGACCCAAGGTCCACTACAGATTCCGGTAATTGATATATACTTAATGTATCAACAAGTCATCGTCCTCATGTATGTAATACACTTCCGGCCTTATGATGACTTTTACCAGACTTATCAAGAGGTAATGTCATAATGCCAAGTACTTCAACATTGCCATGTTTAGTCCCAATCATTACTGATTGAATGCTAGTGTCAACATCATGTCATTATTTAATACACACGTTCTTCCACTGGAATGCTTCAGTTGTTCATTTCCCTTTTCGAGCAACTCACCTCAGTTCTCAAAAAGGTCATGGAAAGAACATCTAAAATAAAGAAGAACCTATTCAATGTATTAGCATCTTTTAAAGTTCATCAATCTCCCACTTGATGTAGACTAGATGACTTTAATCCTTGAGATAGACAAGCAAAGCTTTCTTTCTAGTCTAATCTCCATGGTTGCTAATTTGACCATCTCTGTTGTAATATAGGAACATTGCCCGTCATAACTCAAGTACACCCATCCAAAGGTTACTTAAGTTTAAGCCATCAAATGGAATCATAACTAGTATGTTCCGTCTCTCCACTAAACGATACATGTAAAACAAGTATCCTAGGAGAAGTGAATTTATGAGACATTCCCATAATTCTTATGATGAACAAGGAATCTATTGTATCTCAACATCTCATAAGATTTGAGTATTTTAGTTCCCTTTTGCCCTCTTTAGCTATGAATTTGTTACGGGTTAGTTTTGAATACCTGTCAGGTTTCAAACACTTTTCTAATACCCTTTTCTTCTACCATCATAGGTAAAGGTAACAAATTTATACTTAGTTAATCCTTATAACTTTGCTTGATCGGCCCCTTACACAAAAGTGTAAGCGTAGTCCAACAAGCTTTTATTCCTCCCACATCAACTAGTGAAGGACGTCATAGTTATTTAACTTTATAAGCAAGATTCAATATCAACTAATAGCTCGAAGCCAAAAGATTCCAAGTTCCTTTCAACATGGACCTTGGTGATGTTAGTCTTGTTTATATGGTTAAATCACTAATGTTATAAGGATAACTAATCAATAAACACTCATGATCATATTATTACTTCTTAAGCAAAAGCTTATTAGATATGCCACGACATGAATAAACTTTGAAATAAAATTTCAAAAACCCACAATTACTTAATTTAAAGTAATATTCATCGTCATCAATAGCATAAAAGATACAATGCTTCTAGCCACACAGGGCGTAAAGCATCTATCTAATGAAGTAATAATTTAGCTGGTAGGAATGACAAGATCAACTCTTTCAATCCTTTTAGCAAGAGACAAGCACTTATGCTTCTCTTCACTTCTTCCAGCTCTCCATGCATCATCGGCCTACTTCAGATAAACACCTACACTTTGCAACAAACAAGTTTGTAACAAACGTGAGTGCTTTGACTAGTGTTCAAAAAACCTAGTCCTTTGAAGTAGAAGATCAATGGAGTATAATCATGAATGTACCTGAAGTCAAGGAGCTAACGTTCTTCCGCTTTAGGATACTTAGCTCATTTAGGCACTTAGGGCAGGCATGACGGCGCCAATTTCTAATTTCCCCACAAAAGTAGCAAACTACCCCGAGTGGAACGTTATCTTGAGGCACAATCTCTTTTTCCTCAACTTCCACGGTTATGGTATGCTTAGTCAAACCAAGCTTTCCATTTGAGGTCAGTTTCTTCTTGTTATGTTTTTGTTTCCTAGTCGCCTTAGCGGGTGTGGACGAGATTAGCTTACACTTGGCCATGTTCAGCTCAGCAGCCTTTAACATGCCATGTAGCTCACTTAAGGACCAATCCATATTGTCTTTGAGATATTCCATGACAAACTTCTCATAAGACGTGGCAGGGATTGGAGAATCAAGTTCACCATCAGTTCCCTCCCTATGGTAAATCCAAGTCTCTCCATTTGGTCCATGTACGCCTTCATCTTAAGGACATGGACACTTACATCCCCGCCTTCCTGCATCCTACAACCGACTAAAGCCTTGACATACTCAAAAAGTTCTTGTCTAACCTGCTGTGGGAACATGTCCTTTAGCTGGTTAATCATGTCGTACGCACTTAAATGCTTGAGTTGCTTTTGCAGCTCACAGCTCATAGTCGACAACATGAGACAAGAAACATCTTGTGTATCTCTGACATGCTTTTCCCATGCGTATCTAATGGCCCAGCTCGCATTGGTAGCAGGTGGCTCCGGAAGAGGCTCCTCAAGGCCGTGCAACTTTGACTCGTGTTGAAGGACAATTCTTAGCACACGATACCAGTCAACGAAGTTCACTCCTATGAGTCTCTCCATTTCCAGGAACAAACGAAATGATAGTATTGATGTAGTGTCGTTAAGATTTGTCATCTAAAATAAGAGTACAAGTTTTAGTAAGTTTCGATATAATCCTCGTTAAAATAATTACCCACTTGATTTAAGAAAACCAAATTATCTTAACAAGGGCTAAGAACCTCAAAATACCCCAATCCATGACGGGTTTGCCGCAGATCACTTCATGGAGCTATTTTAGGCAGGTAAACAATTTACCAATTGCAATTCGGGATCGCAACTCTTAGACACTTGCGGGATCCTAGGTACTCACAGCACCCATTTGGCATGTTTGATCCCTTTCACACCATTCCACATTAATCCACTTTGGCAGCTCGGCTAGAGCTCAACAACTACCAAGGCATTTTAAGTCTTGGAATTGCAAATCAACAGTCAAGATACACGGTGGTACTCTAGCCCAATGGCCGGCTCGGCTAGAGCTCGACAACCGAACCTTGCGAGTTGCCACACGAACCTTCCACACAGTTACACAAAACCGACCTCGGCTAGAGCTCGACGACCGATCTTGCTTCACTAGATTCGGGTGGTGTCATCTTACGGATTGCGTGAGATTTACAATTTTAAAAAACGGGATTTTTGTTTTTGCCGGTTAAAACGATTTTAACCAATTCTTGTCTATGTGGCGCGCGGAGTTTGTACACCAATTTAAAACTCTTTGGTTTTATTATGTTGAAAAATTTTCTAGCATGCGTAGATCCTAAACATCCATGCAAAATAAAACCAACCATGCATGTAATACAAGTCCGGTAACGAGCCGAAAACCCTATGTGTCTTACCCGTGAGCCAACGGGCAAGACTAAGTCATCTAAGGACATATTCCGAATGACTTGATGTGCGCTGCTCCTACTTGATCCATTGCGTCTCCTACCGACCTACGGATTCAAGCTTGCCAAGACACTCTCCATGGTCCTTGTTGGTTGCTTCGGTTCTCCTTTTACAATTTACAAATTTAAAAGGAAATGGCATGCAAGCCACAATTCTCTATTCTAAGCTAATACAACAAATTACAAAGAATAGAAATCAGCATGCAAGCCGTTAAATATACAAACCGAATAAAATTAAATTATTACAAACCATTGTGGTACAAAACACCAAATGAATGAATAAACTAATTTACACAACCAAACATATCACACAGGTCTTAAAGGCTCAAACGTTACTGGACACAAATATTACAACCACATACAACAAATCTAATACATGGTGTGCCACACAAAAACCATGCAAATCTTATATGTCTTGGTTAAGATTATCTAATCACTCAAGGCACAAATAATCCTATGTACATATGCATTAGGAACCTTAAACTAGTCAAAATTCCATATTCATATATACACAATGTAAGTATATGCAATTAACCATTTTCATGCCATAATGTTAATCCACATATAAATACACCAACCAAGACATAAGGCAACTTAATCTAATCACATCCAAAATTCTGGAAAAATCCAGAAAGTACAAGTAGCTCAAGCGATCCAACAAAATTGATATTAGGCAAAATGCATTCTGCCAGACGGGTTAGCGTCGCTAACTATAAAAGTTAGCGCCGTTAACACCAGTTTAGCGCCGCTATCGCGAGACGGCTTACCGGCCACTACGGACAGGTTAGCGCGGCTAACATGGAAAGGTTAGCGCTGCTAAACCCTGGACAGAACCAAAAATCACATTTTTCGGATTTTCAAAGCCACATAGTGCAAATCTAGTGTAGAGGTGGCTCTGATACCACTATTGGGGTTCGGGGTACACCGCAGCGGAAGCATGCAAGTACAAAATCGGAAAATTCAAAGCAAAAAAAAAAAAACCACAAAAGAACCCCAGATGTGTACCAATCTCTACAACTAAGAAATGCAACTAAAAGAGTAGAGAAGAGAGAAATATACCCTTGAAGAATCTCTGGTTGTTGGTGTAAATCATGAACCCGAGCAATAGCACCTTCTTCCTCTATCAAAGTCCACCCCGGGAAAATCGTGATCTTGATGTACTAGCATTCCACCAAGTGTCCTACACCATATGGAGACACCTTCTCTGGAACAACAACCTCAAGAACTCCAGGAACCTCTCTTTTGAACTCTCTCTAACAACTTACAAGAACAACCACTTAAGGCTTCTTATGTGTGTGTGTTTTCACCATAAAACAACTAGAGAGAATAATAGAGAATGCATGTGTTTTTATGAACCTCATCTACCCCCTAGAACTCCCAAGGCCGGCCATAAAGAAATCTAAGCAATCCACATGCATTGGTGGAGAGTGGAGGTGAAAGGAATAAAGTTGTAATATGTCAGATGGGTTAGCGCCGCTAACCTCCCTAACTTAGCGCTGCTAACCTCCCAAACTTAGCGCCGCTAACCACTTAAGGTTAGCGCCGCTAACGCGGCTAAGTTAGCGACAGAATGGTTAGCGTCGCTAACCCTGTCCACATCACCAACTATCTTTAATTATTCATTTCTAACCCTCCCTATTAGGTTGTGGTCAAGATCAACCCCCGGCGTGTGACTCGATAGGCCCATACATCATCGGTAGTGATCAATTGACGTACGTGTGTCAGTGGGCATACTCAAACAACAGCCACTTGGCCCAGTTGGAAGTGCTCCCACCGAATCCGTCATCTCCAATGAACCTCCGGATCCACCATAGCCGAGACGTCTCCTCCGCGACTCTCGATGGTTGTCTTCGGTCTTCTTTTACAAATACATACCAATATTTGAAAAGAAACGGCGTGCAAGCCGCGGAATCCTAATCTAAGCTAATCTAACAATTACAGAGAAAAGCAATCGGCATGCAAGCTAAAAACAAGTACAAAACACAAGACCGAATAAATTTAATTATTACAAACCAATTGTGGTACAAACCACCAGATGAATGAATAATTACAACCAAACAACCAACACATAGGTCTAACAGGCAAGGCGTTACCGGATCACAAACAACAACCACAAACAACAACACGGTGTGCCATAACAAAACCGTGCAAAATGTATCTTGATTAAGATTGTTCAAACCTAGCTAAACACTCAAGGCACAAAGTGAACAATCCTTGTACATATGCATTAGTACCCCAAACACTTTGAGCATACATATTCATATATACACAATACAAATATATGCATGTGTGCATTTCATGCCAAAAAGCACCCAATACATATAAATGCATGAATCAAGACACATATGGGGCTTTACAAAAATCCAAACACTTTGGACAGATTCTGGAAAAACAGAATCGAAAAGAGCTAAAACCGAAAAATATTTTTCTTCTTCCAAAAGGACAAAAACACTGTTCACAACGTCCTTCACGGCCCAGGAGCCTTTACGGCCTTTCACGGCCCGTGAAGCACATGAGCTCCACGACTCTGACACAGTGAAAAACCTTCACGACCAAAACCCCACGTAACTGGTCGTGAGCCTTCACGACCGTGAAGCAAAACCTTCACGAGACTGGTCGTGAGCCTTCACGACCATGAAGATAAAAACTTCACGAGACTGGTCGTGGACTTCACGACCTGTGAAGACATTCTGGACATAATGTCCATTTTTGGTTTTCAAGCTAAAAAAGTGCAATTTGTTTGTAGATTTGGCTCTGATACCACTGTTGGAACACGGTATGGAGCTAAGCACAGCGGAAGCACAAAACAAAAGGTTTAAAACTGAACAAATTGGGTCCGTATCATGTTCCAAAGTGATATTTTCTCTACAAAAACAAATTGCAACTTAAAGGAAACAAAGAGGGTAGAAATATACCTCCTTTATAAGCTCCAAAATCTGCTGGAAATGCACAACACGGGATGAACAAGAACTCAAGTGAATCCTTCTCTATCGTTGATCCACACCAAGTTTCCAAGATCCCAAAGTGCTAGCAATCCATCTAGTGAACGTCCTCTATGACTTCACTATTTAGAACAACCCCATGTAGTTCTCCCCTTGTACCAAGAAATCCACACTAAACACTCAAGCATCACCAACTTAGTGTATATTGTGTATATACCATGAAGGCACCAAGAGAGAAGTGAGAGAGAGTAATTCTAGAGAGAAAAATGAAGTCCCTTAATGTCTCTTGCATGTTCCAGACCACATAACCTCGGTTATGGCCGGATTAGAAACCATTCATCCATTGGACCACGAAATGGCCCAATCAGAAATCACGATTTCATGCAGACAGGTCTTCACGGCCTCTCACGGCCCGTGAAGACAAATGCGCCACGACTGGCCATCGTCCTTCACGGCCAGTGCCGCGTTCGAGTGACTCGTGAGGGCGTCTCCTTCACGACCCCTCTCACGACCTCTCACGACCCGTGAAGACTCTACGAGCCGTATGAGAGTCGTTGAGTCAAATGTGAGGGCAGTGGGCTTCACGACCCGTGGAGCATCCCTCACGGCCGTGAAGCTCCAAAATCAAACAATTTGATTTTTGGACCTTCTCTCTTTATTAGTAAGCTGTAGGGATGAATCCTTGGTGTGTGACCCAATAGGCTCGCACTTCATCAGCAGTAACACCAATGTACTTGTGTCAGTGGGCAGACACCAACAATTCCCTGATCTGACGGACCAGAGTTCACCCTGTCCTAGGTGGTGCGGTCTATTTTGGTGATTCCCTGATGTGACGGGCCCAAAATGCGCTTAGTGTAGAGATAAATATACTTAGATTGTTTAGTCTAAAAATCTCTACAAGGTCTAGAAGTCATATCAAGTTAGATACGATTGGTAAAGGAACTTACCTACCTGAAATAACACAAGGTTGGTGTTGTCGTGTCCAAACCGTGCAACAACACGTGTGAAATAAGGATCCTTGGGATAATACTTATCATTTAAGGGTTTTTATGATTTTGTATTTAGTAAGGTCTTATAAGTGTTACTAATTGAACTACATGATTAAAATTATAGATGGCAAACGTTTCAAACACTAATAACCTCTCACTCCGCTCCATCCTAGAAAAGGATAAGCTCACTGGACATAATATTCTCAACAGGGAGCGCAATCTCCGTATTGTGCCCAGGCATGAGAGAAAGTAGTATGTCCTAGAAGAGCCGGTGGGAAATATCCTAGCCAACAATGCAAGGGCTAATGTCAGGGAGGCTTACCAGAAGCGTGTCAATGATGCGCTAGATGTAACTTGCCTCATGCTTCCGACTATGAGTCCAGAGTTGTAAACAAGCATGATGGAGACATGGGCTTATGACATGATCCATCAGCTGAGGGATATGTTTCAAGAGCAGGCTCGTTCAAAATGTTTCGATGTCACTAAAGCTCTTAACACTTGCAAGATGGCGAAAGGCACTTCGGTTAGTACCTATGTCATGAAAATGAAAGGGTACATGGACCACCTAGAAAGGCTTGGACACCCGGTACCGTTGCAGCTAGCAACGGACTTGATTCTTAACTCGCTGTCTGATTACTATAAGCCATTCATAGTCAAATATAACATGAACAGCATGGAGAAATCCATTGCTGAGCTGCATTCAATGCTTAAGACAGCGGAGTCGAATCTGGGTAACAAGTCCAAGGACATCCTTGTGGTGGAAAATGGAGCTGCTAAGAAGTGGAAGGGGCGCAACGGAAGAGGAAAGAGTAAAACCGAGCCAGGACCATTTGCACCCAAGGCCAAGGCAAATGGCAAGGTCAAGGGCAAGGGCAAGAAATTTAAACCGAACAAAGCAAGAACCGAGAACCGGTGCTTCAAGTACGGTGAAATTAGCCACTATAAGGTCAACTGCCCGAAGCGTCACTAGGGTGGTGGAAACGCCACACGTAACTTCGTTGACTAACTTTAGTATTTTTGCTTTCAACTTATCATATAAGTGGTGTTTTTGAATTTTTGCGATCGTTTATTGCAAATATGTCAGTAAAAGCAATAGGATGCCATGGAATGCAAGAGGATAGCACGTGCGGAAAAAGGATATCTATAATTCATAGATTATTACTTATTTTAAATTTTATTTTAAAGATGTAATGGTTCTAAAGACTTTTTTATATTAAAACACTAATGAATTATTGGTTGATATATCCTTGCGCGTAGCTTATGATTATATCTAGTCAAGTATGACTAGGGGATAACTAACAAGTCAAAAGTTTTTGATTTATTAGTATTTAGTCCTTATTCATAGTTTGCCATTTGAGTAATATATTAATATTATAATTGCTCGACTAAACTTATTGAATTACTTGAAACAACACAGTTGTTGTTATTAGAAAGTCTATCTAATCAAGTAATTATATGTATTTATGAAAACAAGTTCAAGGTTTGAACTAGTATTAAACAGTTGAAATAATTGTTATTATTTCTGGGGATGTGCTTAAGGTAAAAACATTTATGAGTATGATTATAATAGATATTGTAATCAAGAGAACTTACATGTTTTAAATAAGATTCCATACAAGTGTGTTATACTTGTAATGTAAAGTTTTGAGAAACCAATTTCCGTAATAGGAAATAGTGGATATGTCTAAAAATCCAAGTATAAGGTTTCGTCGACTTTAAGATTCTTATTCAAAATCTAAGCTCTAGATTTATACTTAAAATCAGTATTTTGACTTTTGTGTCAAGTTTGACCAAGCCAATAAGGAATTTTAAGTAATGTCATGTTTTCATAATAGTCAGTGGGAGCAATTGACCTACGCTAAGGTATTTATCAAGTTTTTTGAATATATATATATATATATATATATATATATATATATATATATATATATATATATATATATATATATAGAGGAATGTTCAAATAAGAATGAGAAATTAATTGAAAATGGGAGACTAAATCTTAGTCATTCATTTTGTAAGTGGTATTCATGGATGGAGAGCGTGGGGGAATCGAGTGTGTGTCAGGATCGGATATAGATTATATCAAATAACAAGAACTAACTTTTGAGTAACAAATCAAAGTTGAATAAAAGTTAATCTTTAACTATGATCACAATCAACTAAGAAGTTGCGGAATCACACTTAATCGATTAAAGAAGGTTTTGAACACAAGACAATTCAATCAAACAGTAATTTTATTAATCAACGAGAATGATTACAATAGCTAACTTCACCCCCAATCTAACTTATTATGTTAGACGAAGAACACAGATTGTTCTTAGGTTTCAACGAGAAACTTAGAGGCTTAGCACTATTCAGAAAGAAAATTACAACTTGAAGAATGAATGCAAAAACTTAATCAATGAGTACGTACAAATTATAAATTCTAATCTAGCATTTATACTCCTTGATCTTCCTTGATTTGCTGACAGTTAGGTAATCTTCTATCTTCTGAGACAATATTGATAATCTTCAAAGTATTTCAAGATATCTTCAAAGATAGGGTTTTCCATATTTAGCTCAACAGAAACTGTTTAATGAATACAACAGTTCTTGGTTCTTCTAACAGTCTTCGGTTTCAAGGTCTTCAAACAGTTGTAGTAGTTTGTACTAACAGTTCAGAACTCTATATAACAGCTTTGAAGTTCACAGCAACTGTTGGTTACAACTGTCTTCACAATTTTCACTAACAGTTCTAAACTGTTTCTTCAACACTTCTTCTAACAGTTTTTGAACAGTTTTCCATTAACAGTCTTAACAGTTTTGATATTTGCATGTATAAAAGTTTCAATGACTTAGGCAATTTCCCAACAATCTCCCCCTAACTTAAAGTATTGAACAATACAATTAAGTTTTTTGTTTTAAGGGTTCAATCATAGACAAATTAACATAAGTAAAGAACATATTTATCATTTAATGCAAAATCAAACTGTTATAATCAAAAATTCAAAAGATAGAAAAATTACGTTTTCTTTGATCTCAGGGATTCAAGTCTATCTTTGAATTTCTGAAGTAGCTCATCCCTTACTTTAGCTGGACCATAGAACTTGGCTTTCAATAAGTATTGGAGCTTGATCTGACCGTGTTCGATGAAATCCATGTCAAACCATTCAGTAATTGCATTTTCCATTACCATAGAGTATATCCTTGGCTTAGCATACACTTTAACAGATTGAATTGGAAAAGTTTCATCAGCCATCAGTATTGACATTATTTTCTTTGGGTTGCAAATACTTGTCAAATGTCTCATCAATATCTTAATTGTAGGATGTTCAGATCCTCCATAATGCCTTGTTCCATACTCATACAATTCTTGTATGTCCCGCCTAGTAATACTATCCATCATTTGTAAGTAGCCTGTAAACTGTTAGATCTGATCATTCTCTCTTACAATGATTATACCTTCCTTCCCAGTATCAAACCGGACAACATCAAACTTCCATTCTTTAATGTGAGACTTCTGGCCAAAATGTTCTTTTACAAACTTGTTAACACCTTCTTCAACATCGACCAAGAGCCTATCTTGAATGATAGTTTTAACCATTTTAGCTTTGATGGTTTGATCTGTTTGGGTTGGTTGGACAGCTTTGGACTTTTGGGATTTGGATTGTTGAGGTTGAGACTTCTTCTTACTTACTGACTTAGGAAGTTGAGGTTGTTTCTTTTTCACAATTCTTTTTCTTTTAACTCTCTTAGATGCTTTTTCTTGTTTTTCTTCCTCATCATGTTGGGATTTCAAGAACACGCAACGGAAGCGAGAACAACATAAAACATGCATACAAGTGTTCAAAACTATGAAATCCCAAGTATGGATCTACTCTATGTAACAAATAGCAACTAAACAAGAAGGAAAGGGAGTTATACCAGCTCCTTAGCTCCAACAAAGTTCTTGTTGGTGGCTGAACTTGGTGGTAGAAGCAAGAACCTCCTTCTTCTTGCCCTTCTTCGAAATCTCACCCCGGGAACAAGTCTAACAAGGAGTGCTAGCAACCTTGGTGATATCTTCTGCTCGAAATAACACCCAAGAACAGCAATAAGTCTTCTGGAACTCGAGATCTCTCCTTCACCAAGTCACCAAAAGCTAGGTATATAGTGAGAGAGAAGTATGAGTGTTTCTAAGAGGATTTTTCCAAGAGTGAATAAAGTCCAGCTATTGAGTCTTTTATATATTCAAAACCGACCCTCTATATCCCCTTTAACCAGCCAAGTCGGTTCTAGAACCTCTCACTCATTGGCTTCAAGTGGAGGTGACTTGTACATAAAGTCCATGCAGGTTTAGCGGCGCTAACCAAGAGTTAGCGGCGCTAAACCTTAACCCGTAGCGGCGCTAACGCGGCCTGACTTCGATTAGACGTAAAGCACATGCAGCCTTAGCGGCGCTAACCTCTAACAGTTAGCGGCGCTAACTCGTTATAGTTAGCGGCGCTAACGTGGCCTGCATTGCCAACTTCCACTTTTGCCATCTTTGATCCCTCAACTTTATTTGCTGTCATGTTAGACCCCGGTGTGTGACCCTTATAGGCTCATACATCATCAGCAGTGCTTTAAGGCGTACATATATTATCGGGCAGATTCTAACAAACTCCCACTTGCACATAATATACTGTACCCAGGCAAGCACAGACAAAGAGCGGCCTCTAGCAAAGCATCAATGCCCCCAAGTCTGTATGAGTTCTGAATACCTGCAGAAAACCATCATACTAAAGTAGTGGTCCTAGATAAGTGATCTTAGACATCCTTTTGTTCGCGATATCCTTGTGAACACGAGACATGGATTAGTAAATGTCAATCTCCAGATCGTTCACGATTATGTTTCTCGATCTTGATTGGTGGTGACCAAAAGGTAAGGACATATCTGATTCTCAATCAATAGTCCTTGTGCATGGCCATGCAATACTTTGGCGTCAGCTCCCAATCATCGAGGGGCCCAGGGATATCTCTCATACAGGAGGAACAAATCCCTTTGACTGTATAATCCCATACCATACCTCGTGACTTACCTAGTCATTCCCTTTATCACAGCCATTTACGAACTGCTTTTGAAAATGGCTAAAGCAAGTAAGAACTATGATATAGCGATTCATACATCTCGGGTCTGAGGATGTAAGATTTTATCATCCCAAGTTACTCGTGACTATAATCCATGAAGTATACTTGGGTGTGGGTCTTCCAGTCACTTGAAACTCCTTTCAAGCACAGGTTACTGTTGCGTTTCATGCATTCAATCCTTGATTAATGCATAACCAACACCTAACCTCAGCCTTATTTCAAACTTCCTTCCCTTGAAGAATGACTGACTGTGGAAATTTAGAATGTATAAACATTCTGGGAAGTGGTTAAACATGCTAAGATGGAACACAGTAAAGTCTTATGAATGTAACCGAATCACTCGCATATCGAAACAAGCATAATTACAATACTGTCTGTATCGTTCCCAAAATAAATTAATACATACCAAATAAACTAATATATATACAACTCAAGCCAAATCGCTAGCAAATCTTACACCTATCCCTCTAGTGTGAGATTCATGAGCTGCTTGCGGTAACAGCTTAGTGAATGGATCTGCCAAGTTTCCATTCGATGCTACTCTGCTAATGATGACTTCACCACTTTCAATTACATCCCGAATAAAGTGGTATTTGCGCGAAATGTGTCTTGTCCTCTTGTGAGCTCTTGGTTCCTTTGCCAAAGCCACCGCACCCTCATTGTCACAAAAGATCTCAATAGGGTCTGCGATGCTTGGAACCACTTTGTAGATCTTGGATGAATTTCTTCATCCACACGGCCTCTTTTGCAGCTTCACTTGCCGCAATGTATTCCGACTCAGTAGTCGAATCAGCCACCGTGTCTTGCTTTGAGCTCCTCCAGCTTACAGCACCACCATTTAACAGGAACACAAACCCCGATTGAGATCGGCAGTCATCCCTGTCAGTTTGGAAGCTAGCGTCCGAGTAACCCTTTACTCTCAGCTCTTCTTCCCCACCATATACCAAGAACATCTCTTTCGTACGTCTCAAGTACTTAAGAATGTTCTTCACTGCCCTCCAGTGAGGTTCTCCTGGGTTCGCCTGATATCTACTAGTCATGCTTAAAGCACATGACACATCAGGACGAGTGCATAGCATGGCGTACATGATCGAGCCCACAGCCGAAGCATATGGTACTCGCTTCATTACTTCTATCTCCTCTTTGGAGGTAGGACATTGAGTTTTGCTCAAAGTCAAACCATGCAACATAGGGAGGTTTCCTTTCTTGGATTCTTCCATCTTAAAGCGTGTCATGACCTTTTCTATGTATGCACTTTGAGAAAGCCCTAATAGCCTTCTTGATCTATCTCTATAGATCTTTATACCCAGAATACAGCTCGCATCGCCTAGGTCCTTCATTGAAAAGCAATTCCCTAGCCTAGCTTTGACACTTCTTAAGCTTGGGATATGATTTCCAATAAGTAGAATATCATCTACATATAGAACCAAGAAGACTATGGTGCTCGCACTAGCCCTGACATATACGCAAGGTTCATCTTTACTCTTCGAAAAACCAAACTCTTTGATTTTCTCATCAAAGCAAAGATTCCAGCTTCGAGATGCTTGCTTAAGTCCATAAATGGACTTCATTAGCTTACAAACCTTGTTCGGATACTTTGGATGTTCAAAACCGTCAGGCTGTCTCATATACACCTCTTCATTAAGCTTCCCGTTAAGGAAGGCGGTCTTTACATCCATTTGCCAAATTTCATAATCATGAAACGCAGCTATGGCAAGTAGTATCCGGATTGACTTCAACATGGCCACTGGGGAGAAAGTTTCATCATAATCAATCCCTTGAGTCTGAGTGAAACCCTTTGCCACCAGTCGGGCTTTGAAGATATCCAAGGTTCCATCTATGTCGGGTTTCTTCTTAAAAACCCATTTACACCCGACGGGTTTTATCCCTGGTGTAGGATCAACCAGTTCCCAAACCTGGTTATCCGACATAGATTGCATCTCGCTCTCCATCGCCTTCCTCCATTGAGCAGACTCAGGGCCTGCCATGGCTTCCTTGTAGCTAGTGGGATCATCATGATCCACCAATAACTCATTGCCCTCAGATATGAGAAACCCATATCTCTCTGGCTCAAAACGAGTTCTACTAGAACGCCTAGGAGTAGAAGTAGCAAGAGTGTCAGGTACCGCAGCATTATCTTGCTCGGTATTTTGGCTAGTGCCAACCTCAAGCCCTTTATCGGCCGACCCTTGATCTTCCTCAAGGTCAACTTCCTTACTGCCGTGTTTGGATAGCAACTCCCTTTCAAGGAAGAATGCCCTTCGAGCAACAAATACCTTATTCTCTGAAGGTTTATAAAATAAATATCCAACACCGTTAGGAGGATAACCAATAAAATAACACCTCTCCGAACGAGGTTCAAGTTTGTCTTCAGCCTCACGTTTCACGTAGGCTTGACAACCCCAAACTCGTAGGTATGAAAGTGTCGGCTTCTTACCATGCCACAATTCATAAGGTGTTTTAGCGACTTTCTTGGTTGGTGCGAGGTTAAGGACTCTTACCGCAGTTTCTAAGGCATATCCCCAGAAACTAATAGGTACCTCCGCTCGACACATCATAGACCTTACCATATCAAGCAAAGTCCGGTTCCTCCTCTCAGCGACCCCATTTAATTGTGGAGTCCTCGGAGGTGTTAATTGTGAAACAATTCCACAATTTTTAAGATGATCGACGAATTCGGTACTAAGATACTCTCCACCTCTATCAGACCGGAGTATCTTTATAGTCTTGCCCAACTGATTCTGAACTTCGTTTTGGAATGTCTTGAACACCTCAAAGGTTTCATTCTTGTGTTTAATAAGATAGACATACCCGTACCTACTATAATCCTCTATAAAGGTTACGAAGTATCTTGAATTATTCCTTGTGACATGCTTGAAAGGTCCACATACATCCGTATGGATTATGTCTAAAAGGTCCTTTCCCCTCTCACTTGTTCCCGTGAAGGGTGCTTTTGTCATTTTGCCCAATAAGCAAGATTCGCATACTTCATTTGATCCTTGATCAAATGATTCCAAGATCCCATCCACTTGGAGCTTGGTGATACGAGTCTTGTTTATATGGCCAAGACGACTATGCCACATGGAATATTTATCCAAACCATTTTTGGAGTCAGAATCAATATTCATGATAGATTTTCTTGATTCAATGTATGCATTTGCCTCATATATGCCATGACATGGTATAGCTTTAAAATAAACAATTTCATTTTTAAAGCAAATGATTGTACCACTTACAAATTTAAAATCAAAACCATCGTCATACAACTTGTGAAAAGAAATAATGTTTCTAGCCACATTGGGCGAATAGCATACATCCTTTAACAAAATAGAAAAACCGGTCTTGAATGAAAGCTCCAAGTCACCTTTAGCTTCCACAGGGACAACCTCCGAGTTTCCCATGACAAGATCCAGTTCTCCCCGCTCCAAGCTCCTACTTTCTTTTAGCACCTGCACCATATTACATATGTGAGTGCCACAGCCAGTATCCAATACCCAGCCTTTAGAAGTAGAAGTATGATGGAGTTCTATCATGAACGTACCTGACGTATCCGGACCCGATATGCTCATTGCCTTGAGCTTGTTGAGTCCCTCCAGGTACTTTGGGCAGCTTCGGCGGTAATGGCCCTTGCCCCCGTAGAAAAAGCACTCCGCATCCTCCGGAGCCTTGGCTTGGGGAAGCTTCCCTTTGCCTTTGCCCTCGGAGGCCGGGTTAGGCTTGGCCCCGCCAACCTTTCCCTTACCCTTCCTTTTAGAGGAAGAGGCGGTCTTCTTCTTCGTGATGCGGCCTTCCCGGATGGCGAGAACTTGAGAGGTGGAGGAGGATGGCTTGTTCTTGGTCATGCTAGACTCAGCAGTCTTCAACATACCATGAAGTTCCATCAAGGTCTTATCCATGCTGTGCATATGATAACTCATAACGAATTGATCGTATGCACCGGGCAGGGATTGGAGGATTAAATCAGCCGCCATCTCCCTCCCTATGGTAAAACCTAATTTCTCCATGCGCTCGATGTTTGCTTTCATACGTAACACATGCGCGCTCACGTTCCCACCCTCTTGCATCTTGCAAGCAAGGGTTGTCTTGAGGCACTCGTACCTCAATTGCCTCGCCTGCTGCTGGAACATGTCCTTTAGCTGCACGAGCAAGTCGTAAGCACTAAGATGATCCATTTGCTTTTGCAAATCTTGGTTCATCGTGCTCAACATGAGGCACATGACTTCCTCAGTCTCCTTGAGGCGCTTTTCATACGCCTCACGGACGGCCCTTGTTGCACCAGCAGGAGGTGCCTCGGGGAGGGGTTCCTCTATGGTATGCAACTTTCCTTCATAGCGTAAGACCAACCTCAGTTGTCTATGTCAATCCATGAAATTGCTACCATCGAGTTTCTCCTTTTCAAGGAAAACCCTAAGAGAAACGTTGGTGGTGGTGTTTGTTGAGCTTGTTGATGCCATCTAAAATTTGCAAAGTAGATATTAGTTATTATGATATTTTATCTTGTTTAATAATTTACCCAATAAGAATTAGTTAAACAAGGCTAAGAACCGTATTTCATCCTACCATGTGACGGGGTTACCGCGGATCACATGATAAAACTATTTAGGTCGGCAACCATTTTGCCAATTGCAATCTCCATCGCAATCCTTAGCACATGCGGGATCCTACGACATCCAATGGTCGTTTGGCATGTTTGATCCCTTCTTGCACCATTTTAAGTCTTGAAATTTTGGTTAACTCGTGCTAAGCTCGACAATTAACCAAGATTTCAAACCTAAAATTGCAAATCGTCCGTCAAGACATATGGTAACAAATCCACCAAAATTGGCTCGTGCTAAGCTCGACAACCAAAGTTATGAATTTGCCACACTCACCTTCCACACAGTTTCATGAGAATTGGCTCGCGCTAAGCTCGACAACCAAATCTCATAAGACTAGATTCTGGTGGTATCGACTTACGGATGGTGCATGATTTACGTTTTGTGGAAAAACGGGCTTTTGTTTCCGGTTTGGTTTTGATTAACTTATTAGTGACAAATCCTATTTTCACTAGGTGGGTTAATCAATGTATGTGATCGCGCGCGAGAGGAAACCAATTTTATCAAAACTCTTGTGATTTTATTAATTTTATCAAAAAATTTTCTAGCATGCGAAACCTACACATCCATACATAGAATAATAATAAAATCACATCACACGCAATATACAACATAGTCGGTAATTCTTGCCATAAAACCTATGCGTTCCTCCCGTGAGCCAAAACGGGAAGAACTCGGTCAAACTAAGGGACAAAACAAACTTGACGCGAGCTCCCACTAGAACCACCATCGCCATCGGATTTCTTTGGCTTCTAAGGGCACCATGCTCCATCTTGTTTTGCCTCCTCTTGTGTCTTCATCCCTCCATCATACAATATACAATACAATAGAAAATATAAATGGCATACAAGCCACATAATTTTCCTATTTATCTAATACTTGTACATGGATGAATGAAATGGCATGCAAGCCACAAATTATTACAATCAAACTGAATTTAATAAATTTACAGCCCCAAATGTGGATCAAAACCACCAAATTACATGCACAACACAAATCAACCAAATGGGCCAAGGCAAGATTACCAACTCATGTTAACACATACAACCAAACAAATCATGTCACAACTGGAACTACATGAAAAACATCTTTGGAACAAATTTCCAGAAGGTACAAGTGTTAAAAATCCCGAGACCTAAGCTGTTTTATTCAAGATTTTCGAAAACAAATTTCCAGTGGCGTTAGCGCCGCTAACCCTAGAGACTTAGCGCCGCTAACTCTAGGATAGCGCCGCTAACCCTAACGGCAGAATACAAACACTTTGATTTCGGGTTTTTCAAGCCACCAAGTGCTATTCTAACATAGAGGTGGCTCTGATACCACTGTTGGGATTTCAAGAACACGCAACGGAAGCGAGAACAACATAAAACATGCATACAAGTGTTCAAAACTATGAAATCCCAAGTATGGATCTACTCTATGTAACAAATAGCAACTAAACAAGAAGGAAAGGGAGTTATACCAGCTCCTTAGCTCCAGCAAAGTTCTTGTTGGTGGCTGAACTTGATGGTAGAAGCAAGAACCTCCTTCTTCTTGCCCTTCTTCGAAATCTCACCCCGGGAACAAGTCTAACAAGGAGTGCTAGCAACCTTGGTGATATCTTCTGCTCGAAATAACACCCAAGAACAACAATAAGTCTTCTGGAACTCGAGATCTCTCCTTCACCAAGTCACCAAAAGCTAGGTATATAGTGAGAGAGAAGTATGAGTGTTTCTAAGAGGATTTTTCCAAGAGTGAATAAAGTCCAGCTATTGAGTCTTTTATATATTCAAAACCGACCCTCTATATCCCCTTTAACCGGCCAAGTCGGTTCTAGAACCTCCCACTCATTGGCTTCAAGTGGAGGTGACTTGTACATAAAGTCCATGCAGGTTTAGCGGCGCTAACCAAGAGTTAGCGGCACTAAACCTTAACCCGTAGCGGCGCTAACGCGGCCTGACTTCGATTAGACGTAAAGCACATGCAGCCTTAGCGGCGCTAACCTCTAACTGTTAGCGGCGCTAACTCGTTATAGTTAGCGGCGCTAACGTGGCCTGCATTGCCAACTTCCACTTTTGCCATCTTTGATCCCTCAACTTTATTTGCTGTCATGTTAGACCCCGGTGTGTGACCCTTATAGGCTCATACATCATCAGCAGTGCTTTAAGGCGTACATATATTATCGGGCAGATTCTAACACATCAATCTGAGCTGTAATCTCATCAGCTAGCTTCTTTGCTATTTCAAAATCAGTCTGTTCTTGTTGTTGAAGATCAGCGGCCAACCTCTGAGCACATTCAAAATCCCTTTCTTCTTGTTGTTGTTTTGTTAATTTTAGCTTTGGAAGCTCAACAACAATCTCCTTTCCCTTTCCTTGTACCTCTTGTACTGGCTTTTCAACAACCTTTTCTACAATATGAATTCCTTTGAATCCAGGCCTTGGCTTAATAGGTTTTAACATTGCACATTCGCCCTCAAGCCATCCATCATCAATCTTTTGTTTCATTTGGAATTCATTGCAGTTCAACATTTGAGCACCCACTTTCACCAAATATTCTTGTTTTACCTTGGGCCATGACTTGTAAAACTCAGTTGTTGGATAATCACCAGACAAAATTATTGTATTAATCAGCACTCTATTCACTGCTGATAGCTTCTCTTCAACTGTTGATTCACTGGGTGCAACTGTTAGTTCATCCACTGCACCTGTTTGTTCTGGCACTTCAGCAACTGTTGGTAATGAACTCTCCCCCTCTTTGATTGGAACAGTTGAAGGGGTTCTTGCAGCAGCTGTCAACCGTTGTAGTACTTGATCTGTAACGCCCGGTTTTCCGGTACGTATTTATTTATTTAATTTCATTATTTATTAATTTAAATGGTGGGCTCAATTAATTAATCAAAATTTTAATTATGTTTTTGGGCTTGGAAGATGGTTTTGACATCAATGGGCTAATTAGAAGAAAGTTAGAAGCCCACTTGAACAAAGCCCATTAGGGGATAAACCCTTTTTATTTAAAATTTGTAACCTACCTCACCTATCTCTTTCTCTCGACACCCTCTCTCGGCAGCCCCCTCCCTCTCGATATCTCTACCTCACGGCAGCCCTCTCTCTCACGACAGCCACCTTCATCGGCCACCATTCCAACCGGATTATCATCATCATCGGGCCTCCTTCCTCTCCACCTTCACTTCTTGGCTTGGTGACCAAGCCTAGGTAATGATTTTCTTCTATAAAACTCCATGAAAACATTGTAGAACTAGGGTGGTTATGATTTTATGTGGGAAAGGTATCAAATCTGGATTTGTGATTCTCATCAGAAATTAGGTTTTATTAGAAAATTCATATCTCGAGTTGTAAAACTCCAATGGACGTAGGACCAGTGCCAAAAGTTCACATTTTGAGTGGTTCAACTCTGTTTAGTTTTGTACTTTTACTCATTTCGAGTTTATCTAAAGGCTTGGACCGAATCTTTGAAACTGAGTCAGTTCGGGTCTGCAGTGTTACATAAAATGTTTTTGGTCATAAATGGGGCTTGGGAAATGATCTAGGTTGATTCCAAGTTCCCACATGTGTCTTATGTCCTGAATTTATGATCTGGAAAAGATGAGAATTTATCTCTAAGTGATTCTTGGTGAAATTAGACCTACACTCCATACCAAAATTTGTTGCCAGATTTGTCTAGTCCTGATTTGGGTCAACTTGTGATTTTTGTATCTGGAGTTTGGGGTACCCTTTTAAGGTGATTCCAACTCTCAAACTTGTTTTTTTGGTGTCTAGATTCACTGTGATTTTTGGGTTGGACAATGCTTACCCACAAAGTGGGAAGAAATGGCCAACACTACCGGTTAGTCTAAATTTGACAGTTCTGCAACGTCTTTTTATAAAAATCATAATAAATCCATACTTTAGAGTTAGGGGATGTTCTTTACTGTTCCGGGTAGGGAAGAGGCTATATTTACTTAGAAAAATTTAATAATGGTATAGTAATGTTTTGGAAAATTGAGTAAACCCATCTTGAACAGCAGGTCAGTTTTAAGACCTTGCTGTCCAGATTTGAAGTTACCCTCTAGCTTCACCTTCTTGAGGTCTTTTCTAACTCTTAGTTTATATTAGGTGAAGTTTTGGCTTTTGCCCAGAAGTGGTAGCTACTTGAGTTGTAATCCCTTCTATTCACTCATCCGAGGTGAGTTCTCTCACACCATTGTTTCAGTATTCATGATTGCTAGGTAGCACGTGTGTGATACTTGACCTTAGCGGTTGATAATGGTTAAAGCATGCTTACTTATTAGTTATTATTTGTTAATTTTATTTAATCGTACATGTGCACTGTATGTTATAATAACTTGTATGAGGAACCATAGCAATTATCCGGATTTTATCCGGTGCGCATGGTTAGGTATAATTACTCCAAAATCCTCCGGAGGATGTGAGGTGAGGGTAATATTAACTCAATACTCTCCAGTTATGTGGGATGCGGGTAGCCTACTAGTCCTCCTTGTAAGCTTTGATTTGTTCTTAGCTTATATTTACTGGATATTAAAGAGATTAAACTTAGGTCTGGTGATTATGCATATTGGGATTGTGTTGTGTTTGAATTCACTAAGCTTTGTGCTTACGGTTTCCATTAACATTTTCAGGTATTAAGATCAAGGAGGCAAAGGACTGACAGGAGCACTGATGATACACGGCTGGTCTTAACTGTTGGGACCTTTTGTTCTTCCGCGTATAGACATTGTTTATATTTTTTTTTTTAAAAAAAAGATTTTACTTTTAGCATTATTTTTCTCTTTTGAGATCTCTCCATTTGGACTCATGAAAACGTGGTTGCCATTATTGGTTTATTCTTTCGAATATTGGGAACTTCTTAATCTTAATTATGAATAATGTTTTTAATTTATTATATGAAAGTTTTGGGGGTTACAAGTTGGTATCAGAGTTTTTCATTTGAGTGAACTAGCTTTCTACAGGAGGTCTAGACTCAAATAAAATTTTTTTTTTTTTTTTTTTAAAACAAACGTAATTTCTTTATTATATATATATATATATATAATACATCATTAAGACTAGCAGTGAAGATGTCACAGTGCACCGGTCAGCCTGCCAAGTAAGTTGTATTTATGTATCTATTTAAACAATAATATGCTCCATTATGTTATATCCACAAAGCCTAGCCTAGGATGATAAATATATGCCTTAGTGCTACCACTTTGATATTATGCCTTTTGTGCTATGATATGACAAATGCATGTCTTTAGAACTACCATGTGAGGATTTTTTTTTAGAGATGCTATACGAGTTACTTAAAACCTTTTCGGCTAAGAGCAAGCTTTGAATTTTGAAACTAGACCCGAAACCAAAATTGGATCTTATATATTGAATACTAGAAGGGCCCCTATTATTCAATATATTGGAGCCAGTTTTGGGGACGGGGCAAGGTTGAAAAATTTTCAGCAAGCTGAGTGTTTCGTTCTTAGACATATTTAGGTTGAACTGCTCTTAACACTCCTTTCTTATCAATTATAGATGGCCCCGCCTACTCGTCTTAATGCAACACAGTTAGCTCAAGTAGTCGACCTCTTTGCTGAAGAATTCAATAATGCTTTTAATGATGTCATCCCTGCTGTTACTGATAATATCATCAATCAAGTTCGTGCCCTGTTCGACGAACGCCTTGCTGCAACTCCGGGCGGAGGGGCTCCTGTTCCTGTTCCTGTTCTTCCTCCTGCTCCCGTTCGTGACCTCATGTACTACTACGAGAAATTCGGAAAATGCCGACCTCCACACTTTGACGGAGAGGATGATCCAGTTGCAGCTAAACACTGGTTAGCTGATATTCAGAGTATCTTTATGACGATTGGATGCCCGGATCAATTTAAAGCACTGATTGCGAAGGATCAATTACGGAAGAGAGGGAAGACTTGGTGGAGTACTACTACCAAGACGCTGAATGAAGAGGCAATAAAGGCGATTACGTGGAACCAGTTTGTTCAGTGGTTCGAGATTCGCTACGTGCCCAGGGTTGAACAAGAGCGGGTGATGCAGGAATTCATGACGCTACAGCAGACCTCCGAGTCTATCAGTGATCTGAACGCCAAATTCATGGAGATGCTTTCTTTCTGTCCTAACTTTGCTGGGGATGAGGCTTGGCTAGTCAGTCGTTACACCTCCGTTTTACGTACCGAGATTAGGGAATTTGTCAGCATGCAGGAGTTTGCAACACTGGATGAAGTCATGAGGGCAGCCAGGAAGAGGGAGATTGAGCTGCAAACTCAGTCTAAGAGGAAAGCGGATAGTACTTTCTCCAAGACTTCTGGGGAGGCACAAAAGAAGTTCAAATCCAGTGATCAACCAAGGTATGAGTACAAGCCAGCCACAAAACAGGGGGAACGAAAGCCTTTGGTGTGTTTCAACTGCAAGAAGGAAGGACATCATTGGAGGAACTGCAAGGCTCCAAAAGCAAATACAGCCCCTCCGGCTACTACCACTGCTGCCACCGTTCCGGTTTGTTATAATTGCAATGAGTTGGGTCATAAGAGACCGGATTGCCCGAAGTTGAAGAAGAGTGGTAATCCAAATCCTAATGGTGTTTCGTCCTCCAATGGACATACTATGGTGACACGGGGACGTGTCCATCAGCTAACGGGGGAGGAGCTTGCTAAGCCTACGTCTGTATCAGGTAAACAACTTTTCCTTTATCTTACGTTATTATGCTATGCTATTGCTTACAACTGTTTATATGTTCAATTATTATGAATCAGGCACTTATCTGTTAGATTCTCACCCTGCCGCTGTCATGTTTGATTCGGGTGCTACCCATTCTTTCGTGTCCCACACCTTTATGAATCGTTTGGGGCGTGGTATTGGGAAACTAACTCGTCCAATGGTCATAGAGGTTGCCGACAATCGTACCATTTTCGTCACTGATATTTACAAAGGTTGCACCCTTGAATTTTCGGGAGTTGAATTTCCCATTGATCTCATCCCTATCTCTATGAGGGAACTTTGCGTAATTGTCGGTATGGATTGGCTCGATGCTTTCGACGCGGAGATTCTCTGTAGGAAGAAGCAAGTTCGTGTTCAAAACCCTAGGGGTGGAGAACTTATTATTCAGGGAGATATTCCCTGTTCGGCTATAGCCTCTTGTGCCTCGGCTGTAGCACTTGATGGGGTTGCTATTGTTTCTGATTTTGGTGATGTTTTCCCTGAGGAACTCCCGGGTTTGCCACCTATTCGGCAAGTGGAGTTTCGCATTGATTTGATACCGGGTGCTGTACCAATAGCCAAGTCTCCTTATCGTTTGGCACCACCTGAGATGAAAGAGCTTCAAGATCAGTTGCAGGAGCTTAAGGATAAGGGTTTTATTCGTCCAAGTTTCTCGCCGTGGGGTGCTCCGATCCTTTTTGTGAAAAAGAAAGATGGTTCGCAAAGGATGTGTATTGACTACCGGGAGCTGAACAAACTTACGATAAAGAATAGATATCCCTTACCTCGTATTGACGACCTTTTCGATCAACTTGAGGGAGCATCCTGGTTCTCCAAAATTGATTTGCGTTCCGGTTATCACCAGATGCGGGTCCGTGAAGAGGACATCGAGAAGACTGCGTTTCGAACGCGATACGGACATTTTGAATTCGTGGTGATGCCTTTTGGACTCACGAATGCACCCGCTGCCTTCATGGATCTTATGAATCGGGTGTGTAGTCCAATGCTCGATCGTTCGGTCATCGTGTTTATTGATGATATTCTAGTCTATTCTAAGACCAAAGAAGAGCATGAAAGACATCTTCGGGAGCTTCTAGAGACACTTAGGAGAGAAAAGCTTTATGCTAAATTCTCTAAGTGTGAATTTTGGTTAGAAGAGGTCCAATTCCTGGGTCATGTGATAAACAAGGAAGGTATCAAGGTCGATCCGGCCAAGATTGATGCGGTTAAGCAATGGGAGACTCCTAAATCGCCTTCAGAGATCCGCAGTTTCTTGGGTTTAGCTGGTTATTATCGGAGGTTTATTGAAAATTTTTCAAGGATTGCCTTGCCACTTACTCGTTTGACCAAGAAATCAGAAAAATTTATATGGGGCCCGGAACAGCAGTTTGCATTTGAAGATCTTAGGACGCGTTTGTGTAATGCACCGGTGTTGACTTTGCCAGAGGGGGTAGAAGACATGGTAGTATATTGTGACGCGTCTCTCCAGGGATTTGGTGCGGTATTGATGCAACGGGGGAAGGTGATAGCTTATGCTTCCCGACAGCTAAAATCTCATGAAAGAAACTACCCCACTCATGATTTGGAATTGGGAGCTGTTGTTTTTGCTCTCAAAATTTGGAGGCACTATCTTTATGGGGTCAAGTTTATCATTTACACCGATCATAAGAGTTTAAAATACATTTTTGATCAGCGAGATTTAAACATGAGGCAGATCAGATGGTTAGATGTAGTGAAAGATTACGACTGCGAGATTCATTACCACCCCGGTAAAGCTAATGTGGTAGCGGACGCACTCAGTCGTAAGCAACCTGTGGAACCAATTAGAGTTAAATGTCTCCGAATGACCTTGGAAACGTCACTCTTGAGTATGATTCGTAAAGCTCAAGAGGTGGCAACTCAGGAGGGAAACATTAGCCGTGAAAGGGTTGTGAACGAGTTACCTAAGATGGAGCGAGATGGGCGTGGATTACTAACTCGATATGGTAGAATTTGGGTTCCATATACTGGCGGTAACCGAAAAACTCTTATGGAGGAAGCTCATAAGTCCAAGTTTTCTATTCATCCTGGTGCTACAAAAATGTACCGAGATCTTCGTGAGAGTTATTGGTGGCACGGGATGAAAAACGATGTGGCCCGATACGTGGAAGAGTGCATGACCTGCCGAAAGGTCAAGGCGGAACATCAGAAACCTCATGGGAAATTGCAACCTCTAGAGATTCCTGAATGGAAATGGGAGCACTTAACCATGGATTTTATCACTAAACTACCTAAGACTGCGAGGGGAGCGGATACGATATGGGTAGTAGTAGACCGACTGACGAAGAGTGCTCATTTTCTGGCCATTAAGGAAAGCTCATCTGCTGAGAAATTGGCCGAGATTTTTGTCCGGGAGATAGTTTCTTTGCACGGGGTGCCCGTATCTATTGTCTCCGATCGAGATACCCGATTCACTTCTCGATTTTGGAAGAAATTCCAGGAAGAATTGGGTACTCGATTACATTTCAGTACTGCTTTCCATCCACAAACTGACGGGCAGAGTGAGCGGACGATACAGACTTTGGAGGATATGCTTCGGGCGTGTGCGATTGACTTTGGTGGTTGTTGGGATGATCATCTTCATTTGGCTGAGTTTTCTTATAACAACAGCTACCATTCAAGTATTGAAAGGGCTCCGTACGAAGCGTTGTATGGCAGGAAGTGTAGAACTCCAGTATGTTGGGACGAGGTCGGTCAGAGGGTGCTCGGGAGCACTGATATTGTTTTGCAGACCACGGAGAAAATTAAAATGATCAGGGATCGTTTGGTCACAGCTAGGAGTCGTCAGAAGAGTTATGCAGATAAGCGACGCTCAGATCTTGAGTTTCAGGTTGGTGATCATGTTTTACTAAAAGTCTCCCCCTGGAAGGGTGTGATTAGGTTCCGCAAGCGTGGGAAGTTGGGACCCCGATTCATTGGGCCTTATAAGGTCGTAGCTCGTGTTGGTAAGGTAGCCTACCGGTTGGAGTTGCCCGACGAGCTCAGTTCGATTCATAACACTTTCCACGTATCCCAGTTGAGAAAGTGTATTGTTGATGACACCGCAATAGTACCCCTGGAAGACATCCAGATTGATGAACGACTCAACTATATTGAGAAACCGGTCGCGATTATTGATCGGAAGTCAAAGACCCTCCGGAGCGGCAAGACTGTTTATTCTGTTAAGGTTCAATGGCAGCATAGGAAAGGATCCGAGTGCACATGGGAACCAGAAGACGAGATGAGGACGCATTATCCCGAGTTATTCGTAGGGACAGACTTCGAGGCCGAAGTCCCTTCTTAGGGGGGGAGAGCTGTAACGCCCGGTTTTCCGGTACGTATTTATTTATTTAATTTCATTATTTATTAATTTAAATGGTGGGCTCAATTAATTAATCAAAATTTTAATTATGTTTTTGGGCTTGGAAGATGGTTTTGACATCAATGGGCTAATTAGAAGAAAGTTAGAAGCCCACTTGAACAAAGCCCATTAGGGGATAAACCCTTTTTATTTAAAATTTGTAACCTACCTCACCTATCTCTTTCTCTCGACACCCTCTCTCGGCAGCCCCCTCCCTCTCGATATCTCTACCTCACGGCAGCCCTCTCTCTCACGACAGCCACCTTCATCGGCCACCATTCCAACCGGATTATCATCATCATCGGGCCTCCTTCCTCTCCACCTTCACTTCTTGGCTTGGTGACCAAGCCTAGGTAATGATTTTCTTCTATAAAACTCCATGAAAACATTGTAGAACTAGGGTGGTTATGATTTTATGTGGGAAAGGTATCAAATCTGGATTTGTGATTCTCATCAGAAATTAGGTTTTATTAGAAAATTCATATCTCGAGTTGTAAAACTCCAATGGACGTAGGACCAGTGCCAAAAGTTCACATTTTGAGTGGTTCAACTCTGTTTAGTTTTGTACTTTTACTCATTTCGAGTTTATCTAAAGGCTTGGACCGAATCTTTGAAACTGAGTCAGTTCGGGTCTGCAGTGTTACATAAAATGTTTTTGGTCATAAATGGGGCTTGGGAAATGATCTAGGTTGATTCCAAGTTCCCACATGTGTCTTATGTCCTGAATTTATGATCTGGAAAAGATGAGAATTTATCTCTAAGTGATTCTTGGTGAAATTAGACCTACACTCCATACCAAAATTTGTTGCCAGATTTGTCTAGTCCTGATTTGGGTCAACTTGTGATTTTTGTATCTGGAGTTTGGGGTACCCTTTTAAGGTGATTCCAACTCTCAAACTTGTTTTTTTGGTGTCTAGATTCACTGTGATTTTTGGGTTGGACAATGCTTACCCACAAAGTGGGAAGAAATGGCCAACACTACCGGTTAGTCTAAATTTGACAGTTCTGCAACGTCTTTTTATAAAAATCATAATAAATCCATACTTTAGAGTTAGGGGATGTTCTTTACTGTTCCGGGTAGGGAAGAGGCTATATTTACTTAGAAAAATTTAATAATGGTATAGTAATGTTTTGGAAAATTGAGTAAACCCATCTTGAACAGCAGGTCAGTTTTAAGACCTTGCTGTCCAGATTTGAAGTTACCCTCTAGCTTCACCTTCTTGAGGTCTTTTCTAACTCTTAGTTTATATTAGGTGAAGTTTTGGCTTTTGCCCAGAAGTGGTAGCTACTTGAGTTGTAATCCCTTCTATTCACTCATCCGAGGTGAGTTCTCTCACACCATTGTTTCAGTATTCATGATTGCTAGGTAGCACGTGTGTGATACTTGACCTTAGCGGTTGATAATGGTTAAAGCATGCTTACTTATTAGTTATTATTTGTTAATTTTATTTAATCGTACATGTGCACTGTATGTTATAATAACTTGTATGAGGAACCATAGCAATTATCCGGATTTTATCCGGTGCGCATGGTTAGGTATAATTACTCCAAAATCCTCCGGAGGATGTGAGGTGAGGGTAATATTAACTCAATACTCTCCAGTTATGTGGGATGCGGGTAGCCTACTAGTCCTCCTTGTAAGCTTTGATTTGTTCTTAGCTTATATTTACTGGATATTAAAGAGATTAAACTTAGGTCTGGTGATTATGCATATTGGGATTGTGTTGTGTTTGAATTCACTAAGCTTTGTGCTTACGGTTTCCATTAACATTTTCAGGTATTAAGATCAAGGAGGCAAAGGACTGACAGGAGCACTGATGATACACGGCTGGTCTTAACTGTTGGGACCTTTTGTTCTTCCGCGTATAGACATTGTTTATATTTTTTTTTTTAAAAAAAAGATTTTACTTTTAGCATTATTTTTCTCTTTTGAGATCTCTCCATTTGGACTCATGAAAACGTGGTTGCCATTATTGGTTTATTCTTTCGAATATTGGGAACTTCTTAATCTTAATTATGAATAATGTTTTTAATTTATTATATGAAAGTTTTGGGGGTTACATGATCATGCAGCTTTAGCACCTCATTAGCATGCTTCAAACTGTTGGTCAAAACCTTAATTTGCTGATCTTGTTGAAGAATCCTTTTGTTTTGTAAGGCAATCTTCTTTTTGAGTTGTATATATGCAGCAAAGAAGGGTGCAAATTTGAAATCCGTCATCGCTTGGTGTTGCATTCTAGCCTCAATGTCAGCCAGTGTTGCCACTGTTAACATATCATTGACAGATAAAACTGGTGGTTCACTCAATTGAGATTCCACACCAGTACCCCTCTTTTCTTGGTACTGGGGATTTCCAGAAACTGTTTGACCAGCCTCTGTTGCCGTAGTCGAGGTCTTAGTTATGTTAACCCTGTCCTGTTCACCCCTTGCGGGTAAAACAGTAGGATCAGCCTCAAATAGCACATGATCACCCTCTAATGGAGTGATCACCTCCTCATTGTGCCTGGGAGACAGCACAAGGGGTTCCCTTTCGATATTCTGCACAGGTGAATGCACTTGTGCAGGGTTAACAGTTTCAGTTTCATGAACTTTGGTGGAAGGAGCACCAACAGTTCTTTTCCTCTTCTTTTGAAATATTTTTAGTGCAGGGGCTTGTGTTGTAGCTCGTTCAAAGGAAGCAGAAGGGATTATTTGAGTATCGTGAGCTGTGGGTTCCAGAGGTGGTGGTGTAGCAATAAGTTGGGCTTCATGCTTACCCCTGGCAGCTCTGTTTCTTGAAAGAAACTCCACCATTGCAGAGAGTGGTGGAGTTATGGCACCTGAGAAATTCTTCCCATTAACCATCAACTTGCTCAATGTGGAGGCCACATGAGCAGAGGGAATTAGGACCCTCTTGTGAGCTTTAAGATTTGGCATAAAAAAGTTTAAGAAAACTTGCACAAATCGCGGGTACATAAAAAAGAGACCATATTTTGTTTCTAGATGCTTTACCATTCCATTAAAGATCATTTTTGAGAAATTAAAAGCTCTGTTGTTGGCTAAACAAATGAGTGCGAGAGCAATGTTGCTCCCAAATTCATTCCAGCCAGTTCTCTTAGGGCTCATGCACAGCTGGAGAGTATGGATAATGTCCTTCCAGTGCGAGCAAAATTGCCCTTTGTAGAAGGTGCCCTTTCCCCTAGGGCCCTCATACCCCAACTTTACAAGTTCAGCATAAATAAACTCAAGTGATACAGAATCAGAATACTCACCATCCTGATCATTCAGTTGAAGTTGTTGGCTTATTAATCTTTCAAAGATGGAGACAGTGATATCATCCACCATAGAGTCGATCCATTGCACTCCATTTTCTTCCCTTAGTGAGGCATTTGTTGGGGTTCGTGGTACACAGCAACGGAAGCATGCAAGGTCATAAACGAATTTTTCAAGCAAAAACAAGACCACAATAGGAACCCCATCAATGGATCTAACTCTACAACTAAGTTAAGAAACTAAACAGAAAGAAAAGAGGAGATTATACCCTTGATGTCTCTGATGGTTATGTGTGTGTGGCTAGCTTTCAATTCGTGACCTCCTTTCTCGGCGCCTTCTAGCAATATCGAAGTCCACCCCGAGTGAATCGTGACCCAAGTGTACTAGCACTCCTTTAGCTCAATCAACAAGAAGATTAGCTTCTGGAAAACAACCAAAATCCACCAGGAATCTGCTCACTTTCTCTCTTATTTAAACTTAGCAACTATCACAAGAGTTCTAAGTTTGTATTTCTTTTAACAAGTGGCCAAGAGTAGAGAATGAGAGATATGCATGTGATTTATAGACCAACTCACGACTCCAGGTCTCCCTTAGTCGGTCCCAGAAGTCATCATTAGATATTACATGCATTGGTCGGATTTAGAGGTGAAAAGATAAAGTTGTTTCTGTCAGACAGAGTTAGCGCCGCTAGCCGCCCATAGTTAGCGCCGCTAACCGCCCAAAGTTAGCGCCGCTAACGCGACTGATTTAGCGACGCAAGAGTTAGCGCCGCTAACCCCTGCTGGAAACCAACTATCATTATTTATCCTTTCTCACCCTCATCTATTAGGTTGTGTCAAGGTCAACCCCCGGCGTGTGACCCGATAGGCCCATACATCATCGGTAGTGATCATTTGGCGTACGTGTGTTCGTGGGCATACTCCAACAGACTCCCACTTGCACATGACTCTACGTACCCAATGCATCACAGACAAAGAGCGGCCTCTAGTAAGACATCTCTGCCCCCAAGTCTGTATGGGTTTTGTCTTCTGCACAAAAACCAATCTGCAACCCATGTGAAAAGGTCCTATCGATAAGTGATCAATCATCCTTTTGTTCGCGATATCCAATGTGAACACGAGACATGGTACAAAGTCATTCTCCGTTCGTTCACGATTATGTTTCTCGATCTAGACTGGTGGTGACCAAAATATACAAGTTGCAATCAATCATAAATTATTGCAAGCTTTGAGCATGGCCATGCATTTTGGTGTCAGCGACCAATCATCGAGGGGCCCAAGGATATCTATCTAAACAGAGGAACAAATTCCTTTGACTTACACTGCCCACCACAGTGATCATACTCTGCCCAACTACTCCCTTTATAACAGCCAGTTACGGACTGCGTTTGAAAGCAATTAGAACAAAGCAAACCAAAGTGATGCAACCACGTGCATCTCCAGTCTTAGGATGAACTGATATTATCATCCTGATTTACTCATGACATGTACCATAAAGTAAAATCAGGTGTGGGTCGTCCAGTCACTTGAAACACTTTCAAGTACAGGCGAAGAATTGCGTCCCCGTGCCCCAATCCCCATTGGACACATGACCAATTACTTCCCTCAGTCTTAGTTCATATTTCCTTCCCGAGAAGAATGACCGACTGTGGACATTTAGAATGCTTGCGCATTCAGGGAAGAGTAAAACATGCTAAGTTGGAACACAGTAAAGATTTAAAGAAATACCCGCAACTTGCGTATTACTAAATCCCATTTAATAATCGATAAATACAATAAATACAATACTGCTTCATGTTCCCAAAAGGGTAAATACAACAAATATACTAACCAAATACAAAGGCATGATCAAACCAAATCACTAGCAAATCTAATCCCAATAGCTCGTGTATGAGCGTCATGCTTTGCTTGCGATAAAGGTTTGGTGAACGGATCCGCCACATTGCTATCCGTGTGTACTCTGCTGATAACAATGTCTCCACATTCGACCACGTCCCGGATGTAATGATACTTCCGCGGAATATGTCTCGTGCGTCGGTGAGACCTTGGTTCCTTGGCAAGAGCAACCGCACCCTCGTTGTCACAGAACACCTCAACAGGGTCGGCAATGCTAGGAACCACTCCCAGATCTTGGATGAATTTCTTCATCCATACAGCCTCCTTCACAGCTTTACTGGCTGCAATATACTCCGACTCGGTAGTAGAATCGGCCACAGTGTCTTGCTTGGAGCTTCTCCAGGAAATAGCACCACCATTGAGTAGGAACACAAACCCCGATTGAGATCGGCAGTCGTCCCGATCGGTTTGGAAGCTAGCATCTGAGTAACCAGTCACCCGTAGCTCTTCCGCACCTCCATACACCAAGAACATATCCTTAGTCCTCCGAAGATACTTGAGAATGTTCTTTACTGCCGTCCAATGAGCTTCACCAGGATTGGCTTGATATCTACTTGTCATACTCAATGCACAAGATATATCAGGCCTAGTACATAACATGGCGTATATGATCGAGCCAATTGCCGAAGCATATGGAACTCGACTCATTACTTCCCGTTCCTCAGGGGAACTCGGGCTTTGAGCCTTGCTCAACACTAAACCATGCGACATAGGTATGAACCCCTTCTTGGAATCCTCCATCCTAAATCTCTTTAGGACCTTGTCTATGTACGTACTCTGGCTCAATCCGATCAACCTGCGGGATCTATCTCTATAGATCTTGATCCCAAGAATGTAAGCTGCATCCCCAAGATCCTTCATTGAGAAACAACTCCCTAGCCAGGCTTTTACCCCTTGCAAAGTTGGGACGTCGTTCCCAATTAGTAGAATATCATCTACATAAAGAACCAGGAATATAACTATGCTCCCACTAGCTCTAATGTAAACACATGGCTCATCCTTGCTTTTAGAGAAGCCAAACTCTTTGACCTTCTCGTCGAAGCACAGGTTCCAGCTCCGAGAGGCTTGCTTAAGCCCATAAATGGACTTCTTAAGCTTGCAGACTTTATCCGGAAACTCAGGATGTACAAAACCCTCAGGCTGTGTCATATACACATCCTCTGCTAGTGTTCCATTAAGAAACGCGGTTTTGACGTCCATTTGCCAAATCTCATAATCATGAAATGCGGCAATGGCCAAAAGTATCCGGATAGACTTCATCATAGCCACCGGTGAAAAGGTTTCCTCATAGTCTATACCATGAGTTTGAGTGAAACCCTTAGCCACCAGTCGGGCCTTGAAGGTGTCTACCTCGCCATCCATGCCGATCTTCTTCTTGAAGACCCACTTGCACCCTACGGGTTTGCATCCCGGCACGGGATCAACCAAGTCCCAGACTTGATTATCCGACATGGACTGAATCTCGGAATCCATTGCCTCTAGCCACTTGGCGGACTCAGGGCCCACCACAGCGTCCTGGTATTTGGTAGGCTCATCAGAGACCACTACCATGTCGGTGCCCTCAGATATGTGAAAACCATATCTCTTTGGCTCATGCCGACTTCTCCCAGATCTTCTAATAGGCAACGGGTTTACATCATCTCCAGCTTCATCATGCTGAGATTCAACCCTCTCAGGTTGTGAGCTAGTCCCAATATCAGGTTCTACATTGGCAGTCTCTTGAATTTCTTCAAGATCAACCTTTCTCCCACTAGCGTCTTTGGATAACAGTTCCCTTTCAAGGAACATCGCCCTTCGAACAACAAACACCTTGTTCTCCGAAGGTTTGTAAAACAAATATCCTATAGACCCAGCAGGATGACCAATGAACAAGCACCTTTCGGCCCTGGGCTCCAACTTGTCCTCAACCTCACGTCTTACGTAGGCAGGACAACCCCAGACCTTTAAATATGAAATGGATGGAACCTTTCCATGCCACATCTCATACGGTGTTCTCTTAACCTTCTTTGTTGGTACGAGGTTAAGGATTCTACCGGCCGTCTCAAGCGCATATCCCCAAAACGTAACGGGAACGTCCGTACGAACCATCATAGACCGAACCATATCCAACAATGTTCGGTTCCTCCTCTCGGCGACACCATTTAATTGTGGCGTCCTAGGAGGGGTTAATTGCGAGATAATCCCACAATCCCTTAGATGTTCACGGAACTCGGAACTAAGATACTCACCGCCTCTATCGGATCGTAGCATCTTAATCCTTTTCCCTAGTTGATTTTCTACCTCGTTTTGATAAGTCTTAAATACCTCAAAGGTATCCGACTTTTGTCTCAACAAGTAGACATACCCGTATCGACTATAATCATCAATAAAGGTAACGAAGTAGCGGGAATGATCTCTTGTGGCATGCTTGAACGGACCACACACATCCGTGTGAACGATATCCAACAAGTCTTGTGCCCTCTCACAAACACCGGTGAAGGGTGCTTTGGTCATCTTGCCCAATATACAAGATTCGCATACGTCATTAGACCCGTGGTCAAATGATTCCAAGATCCTATCCACTTGGAGCTTGGCGATGCGTTTCTTGTTTATGTGGCCTAACCGACCATGCCATAGAGACAATTTATCCAAAACGTTTTTGGGACCCGAATCAACATTCATGATTGATCTAGTGCTTTGCAAGCTTACGCTTGTTTCATATATGCCATGACATGGAAATGCTTTGAAATAAAAAACATCATCTTTGTAACATAAAATGCTACCATTCTCAAATTTAAAAGTAAAACCATCGTCATACAAGGCATACAATGAAATAATGTTTCTTGCCACACATGGCGCAAAAGATACATTTAACAAAACAATAGATAAGCCAGAAGGAAAGGCGAGCTCCACACTCCCAATCTTCTCAACCGGGACAACCGCCTTATTTCCCATGATGAGATCCAGCTCTCCATCAACCAAGTCCCTACTTCTTCTTAGTACCTACACATTATTACAAACGTGAGTACCACACCCGCTGTCTAAAACCCAGGCGTTAGAAGTAGAAGTGTTATGGAGTTCAATCATGTACGTACCGGAGGCAGCGGCACCTTTAGAGCGAAGCTTCTTGAGCTCCTCCGTGTACTTGGGGCAACTACGCCGGTAGTGACCCTTCTCCCCGCAGAAGTAGCAGGTTGCTTCTTCCGGTGAGGTGGCAGCGGGAGCCACTTGCTTCCCCTTCGGCTCCGGGGTTGGGTTAGGTTTGGGCTTCGGCCCTTGAGCCTTGGCCTTCTTCTTTCCCTTCCCCTTCGAGCCCGAAGCGGGTTGCTTCCGCTTGTTACCACCCTCGTTGATGGTGAGAACGGCAGTGAAGGTGGTGGGCTTTGACTTGGCAAGCTCGCCCTCGGCGGTTTTTAGCATGCCATGCAATTCCATAATGGACTTGTCCATACTATGCATGTGGAAGTTCACAATGAACGGACCATATGCAGGAGGCAAGGATTGGAGGATGATATCAACCGCCAACTCCTTCCCCATGGGAAAGCCCAACTCCTCGAGCTGATCCACGTACCCTTTCATCTTAAGTACATGGGAGCTCACATTGCCGCCCTCCTGCATCCGGCAACCGATGAAGGCCTTGACGAACTCATAGAGTTCTTGCCTAGCTCGCTGTTGGAACATGTCCTTCAGCTGAGAAATCATCTCAAACGCACTCACTTTCTCGAATTGCCTTTGCAATTCGGGACTCATGGTCGTTAGCATAAGGCAAGTCACGTCATTTGTGTCCTTGAGGCGTTTTTCATACGCCTCGCGGACGGCCCTCGCCGTGTTGGTAGCAGGAGCCTCCGGAAGAGGTGACTCAAGGACCTCTAGCTTCATTTCATGACGTAGGACAATTCTCAAAGTCCTATGCCAATCCATAAAGTTTGGCCCCGTGAGTTTCTCCTTTTCCAAAAATGGACGGAGTGACATGTTGGTGGTGTGGTGTTGCTAGTAGATGCCATCTACAAGCAAAGTACGAAATGGTTAGTTATTGTTGTATTAAATCCTTGTTAAGATAATTACCCTCTTGTTATAAAAACAAATTATATTAACAAGGGCTAAGAACCTCAAAATACCCTAATCCATGACGGGTTTTCCGCGGATCACTTCATAGAGCTATTTTAGGCCGGTAAACTATTTACCAATTGCAATCCGTGATCACAACTCTTAGGCACTTGCGGGATCCTAGGTACTCTTAGCACCCATTTGGCAAGTTTGATCCCTCCACACCAATTCCTCATTAACCCACTTTGATAGCTCGGCTAGAGCTCGACAACTACCAATGCGTTTTAAGTCTTGGAATTGTAAATCGCCCGTCAAGATACACGGTGGTACTCTAGCCCAATGGCCGGCTCGGCTAGAGCTCGACAACCGACCTTGCGAGTTGCCACACGCGCCTTCCACACAGTTACTCAAAACCGGTCTCGGCTAGAGCTCGACAAACCGATCTTGTTTCACTAGAATCGGGCGGTGTCATCTTACGGGTGGTGTGAGATTTACTTTTGAAAAACGGGTTTTAGTTTTTCCGGTTAAAACACTTTTAACCAATTCTTGTCTATGTGGCGCGCGGAGTTTGTAAACCAATTTAAAACTCTTTGATTTTATTATTTTGAAAAATTTTCTAGCATGCGAAGAACCTAAACATCCATGCAAGAAAAATACAAAATAAAATCAACCACGCATGTAATATAATCCGGTAACGAGCCAAATCCTATGCGTCTTGCCCGTGAGCCAACGGGCAAGACTAAGTCATCTAAGGACTAGACCGAATGACCCGATGTGTGCTCCTCCCACTTGATCCATTGCGTCTCCTACCGACCTCCGGATCCAAGTACGCCAAGACACCCTCCACACGGTTCTTGTTGGTTGCTTCGGTTCATCTTTTACAATTTACAAATTTAAAAGGAAATGACATGCAAGCCACAATTTCTATTGTAAGCTAATTCTACAAATTACAAAGAATACGAAATCGGCATGCAAGCCGTTAAAATTAGAAACCGAATAAATAGATTAATTATTACAAACCAATGTGGTACAAACCACCAAATGAATTAATACATTAATCTAAATCAACCAAACACATCTCATAGGTCATATGGCTCAAAAATTGTTACCGGATACGCATACTACAACCACATACAAGAAATCACACATAAACACATGGTGTGCCACACAAAACCATGTAAATCTTATATGTCTTGGTTAAGATTATCTAATCACTCAAGGCACTCATAATCCTATGTACATATGCATTAGGAACCTCAAACAAGTCAAAATTCCATAGTCATATATACACAATGTAAGTATATGCAATTAATCATTTTCATGCCTAAATGTTAATCCACATATAAATACATCAACCAAGACATAAGGCAACTTTAATCTAAACACAACTCAAATCTAGAACAATTCCAGCAAGTACAAATAGCCCAAAAATCCAACAAAATTGATTTAAGGCAAAACCATGCATTCTGCCAGTAAGGGGTTAGCGCCGCTAACTATAAAGAGTTAGCGCCGCTAACTCAGTTTAGCGCCGCTATCGCGAGATGGCATTAAAACAAGTCAGTTTACCAAAGAGGACTGTTGACTCCGACTTTTGCGCCGTTAACTAAGGTTTAGCGCCGCTAACATAGATAAGTTAGCGCCGCTAAACACTGGACAGAACCAAAAATCAAAATTTTCGGATTTTCTTGGCCATTTAGTGCAAAACCAGTGTAGAGCTGGCTCTGATACCACTGTTGGGGTTCGTGGTACACAGCAACGGAAGCATGCAAGGTCATAAACGAATTTTTCAAGCAAAAACAAGACCACAATAGGAACCCCATCAATGGATCTAACTCTACAACTAAGTTAAGCAACTAAACAGAAAGAAAAGAGGAGATTATACCCTTGATGTCTCTGATGGTTATGTGTGTGTGGCTAGCTTTCAATTCGTGACCTCCTTTCTCGGCGCCTTCTAGCAATATCGAAGTCCACCCCGAGTGAATCGTGACCCAAGTGTACTAGCACTCCTTTAGCTCAATCAACAAGAAGATTAGCTTCTGGAAAACAACCAAAATCCACCAGGAATCTGCTCACTTTCTCTCTTATTTAAACTTAGCAACTATCACAAGAGTTCTAAGTTTGTATTTCTTTTAACAAGTGGCCAAGAGTAGAGAATGAGAGATATGCATGTGATTTATAGACCAACTCACGACTCCAGGTCTCCCTTAGTCGGTCCCAGAAGTCATCATTAGATATTACATGCATTGGTCGGATTTAGAGGTGAAAAGATAAAGTTGTTTCTGTCAGACAGAGTTAGCGCCGCTAGCCGCCCATAGTTAGCGCCGCTAACCGCCCAAAGTTAGTGCCGCTAACGCGACTGATTTAGCGACGCAAGAGTTAGCGCCGCTAACCCCTGCTGGAAACCAACTATCATTATTTATCCTTTCTCACCCTCATCTATTAGGTTGTGTCAAGGTCAACCCCCGGCGTGTGACCCGATAGGCCCATACATCATCGGTAGTGATCATTTGGCGTACGTGTGTTCGTGGGCATACTCCAACAGCATTTTTCAGAACTGATCAATATGAGAGAGGTAAATGGTGGGGTTGACCGTAAGAGCATGGTGGAGGGTGGAGAGTGAGAGTTAGTCAATCACATCATGGTAAGCACCGAGATGATCGGGTTTGGACAAATATGCGAGCATGTTGTGTTCCTTAACGAATGGAAGGGGAGCCATTTTGATTTCGATCGCTGAGAGTTGTTGAGAGTTAGGGTTTGTTTCTGATCGAAGTTCGTTTTGGACGTGTGAGTTGCTTGGTAAGGAGGGAATTGCCTTATATATGTTCTGATGTTTCGAATGTTGAATGCAATTCAAAGTTTCCAAAATTCTGCAAAGACCAAAACACCCTTTAGTAGCTTAACAGTTGACGGACAAAATAAACTAACAGTTTTAAAGCTGTTTTCATAAAAAGTGACAACTGTTATTTAAAAGTTAACTCCCTTTTGTTTGATCATTTATTTGGATTAACAGCTGTTTAGTGTTTACAACTGTTCTCATTTCTCCCCCTCAGTTGACGAATTTCTCCCCCTCAGTTGCACATGGACTTTGCCTAACAGTTGTGGAAGCCATATACTAACAGTTGAAAACTATTAGTATTTATGGAAACAGAATTGTGCAACTGTCAAACAAACTTTAGCTCATATATATCAAATGCTGAAGCAACAATAACAAACCTTTAGTGAACACAGTCATCAACATAAGATGTATTTTATTCATGATAATCACAATTGAGCGACAAAAAGTTTGAGATAACAATACTGTCTTTTGCTATAGATCTAAACACAGCTTATATTAACTGTCTTAACTCCTAGATCGACATTTGACAAATCTGAACTTTAAGGGAAGACAATCATCATCACATTCTTTCTCGTGAATGTCTTCATTATTTAAGAATCGAGTTCAGAATAGCCTCTACAGTGCCGCCATAGCCTTACTGAGAAGCCTGTCTTCAAAGAATGGTCATGTAATGCACATGCCATTGTTGGTACTGCTTATCTAATTGTGCAAGGCCGTCTCGTAGGTGTGGGAGAACAATAATCTACACCGTAAGTGTAGACAACTTTCTCCATTAACAGAAAAACAGTTGACATGCCTTAAACAATTTTCAAAACTTAAAACCCACCAATGGGTGTGCAGTAGACCTTCTCATCATATGTACCACCAGAGACGATTGTCATAATTTGCCTCGTGGGATGATGGTGATTGAGACCAATTCATCATCAGTGGAACTAGTCATCTATTACAATGACTTCCACTGCCTCATCATCCAAGGCCCTCTGGTGGTTATGAGTATTATTTCTTCGAACATTGAACCACACTACGGAGTTTGTAGTGCCTGCCAGGTTCAAGACGAAAATTTCATGGAAGAGAGTGAAAATTTCAAAATCACCTCTTATATGAATATGATCAATTGGTTTATTTGGCCTACGTGGATCTGGATGCTGTGTCAAGGTGAACCTATCTCGATCATCATGCATCTCAAGAACACAAGATGAGTATTTCCAAAGCTCATGCATTCTTACAAATGGGGTAGGAATGGTTACATAACTTTGTCTAACATTAATTTCTTTGAAGTTTATGAGAAAGAAGTTAGTAGCCATTTGCAGAGAGAAGATTGTGCAAATGTACGTGTGATTTGTGAAGAATGGATGCAAGGCTATTTATAGATAAACTGGAGAGCATTAATGTCCATTAATAGCCATTAATGACCATTAATGTCCAGTAATTTCCATTAATAGCATGCAGTGACTTGTCATATCAAATTCACAACACTACAAAATAAAGTGACTCACCTTTATCAGTCTGTAACTGTTCTCAATAAAGTATTTACCTTTACCACATATCAAGGACATTCACGGGTTTGAAAAACTGTTTGTGGAATAGGTAACCATGTATGTCCAAAACTGGTTTGGGATTTGCACTTTTACTTTTCCCTGAACACTTAGAATCAACAGTTGTTAGATAACAATACTAACAGTTGCAAACTGTTAGTGTGAAAAACATGGAGTAATGAACAACTGTTAGTCCAAGTTAATCATTCCAATGTTTGAGATCAAAAAGTTGAATCTGCTCACATCAAATGCTTTAGTAAACAGATCAGCTAATTGATCATCAGTATGGACTTTCATAACTTGGATTAATTTCTTTTCATTGCAGTCTCTTATGAAGTGAAATCTGATTTCAATGTGCTTGGTTTTAGAGTGCTTCACTGGATTATTAACTATGATAATAGCACTTGTGTTATCAACATAAATAGGTGTATGTAAGAAAGACAAACCATAATCCAGAAGCTGATTTTGAATCCACAACACTTGTGAACAGCAGCTTCATGCAGCAATATATTCAGCCTCAGCTGTTGAGGTTGAAACTGTTGTTTGTTTCTTGCATTGCCATGAAACCAGCCTTGATCCAAAGAATTGACATCCTCCAGAGGTTGATTTTCTGTCCACATTGGCTCCACCATAGTCACTATCAGAATATGCCACCTAATCAAAAGGTGAATCTTTAGGATACCAAAGTCCCAATTTTGGTTGGCCTTTGAGGTACGTAAAGATCCTCTTCACAGCAAACAAGTGTGGCATCTTCGGACTGCATTGGAATCTGGCACAAACACAAACAGCAAACATTATATCAGGTCTAGAAGCAGTTAAGTACATTAATGAACCAATCATTGACCTATAGAGGTGTATATCTACATCCTCCCCCTCGACATCTGCTCCCAACTGTTTGTGTGTCTCCATTGGAGTACTTGCCAGCTTCACATCTTGATAGCTAAACATGTCCAATATGTCTTTGACATACTTAGATTGGCTTAGAAAAATACCAGTGGGCTTCTGTTTGACTTGTAATCCCAAGAAAAATGTGAGTTCACCCATTGAACTCATCTGAAACCTTTTGTGCATAATGACTTCAAATTCTTTGCACAAGCTGTCATCAGTGGATCCAAAGATTATATCATCAACATAGATTTGAACAAGCAAAATCTATGTTTTAACAATCTTTGTAAACAATGTTTTGTCAATTGTGCCTCTCTTAAAACCATTCTCAAGAAGGTAGGATGATAATGTCTCATACCAAGCTCTAGGAGCTTGATGTAGTCCATATAGAGCTTTATCCAACCTATATACCCTGTCAGGGTACTTTGAGTCTTCAAAGCCAGGGGGTTGACACACATATACCTCCTCATCAATAGTTCCATAGAGAAATGCAGACTTGACATCCATTTGATACACCTTAAATCCTTTGAAGCTTGCAAAGACAAGAAATAGTCTAATGGCTTCAATCCTTGCAACAGGTGCAAAGACATCATCATAGTCTATTCCTTCCTCTTGTGTATAGCCTTGTGTAACCAGTCTTGCCTTATTCTTGATTACAATCCCTCTTTCATCTTTCTTGTTTCTGAACACCCACTTGGTGCCAATTACTCTTTTGCCTCTTGGAAGCTCAACCAACTTCCAAACTTGCTGAATTTGAAATTGTAAGAGCTCCTCTTGCATTGCTTCCACCCATGAAGGGTCTTTCAATGCCTCAATTGCTTTCTTTGGTTCTATTTGAGATAGAAAGCAGGCATTCACATCAAATTGGGCAAGATCCCCACCACTGTTTTCATTTTGCAGCATATTCCTTGTTCTGATAGGAGTGGTTGGATCACCAATTATTTGTGATATTGGATGATTCTTGTGAACTCTTGATGTAGGAATGTTTTCTTCAGTCAGTTCATTCCCTAGATTAGACAGATCAAACTCACATTCACTTGAATTTTCAGCAGTATCACACACTTGATCAGCAACTGTTTGGGATGCAGAGTCAGTGTGTTGTTGAGGATCATGGGATTCCATGTCCTTGGAAGATTCAACATCAATCAATGGATCAACTGTATTGGATAACTCTTGTTAAAGCATAGGAATCACAACAAATTCTTTAGTAACTTTGTTTGAACCAACAGTTGTTGGTTTTGAGCTAACAGTTTCAAAACTGTTTGGGCTGTTGGAAACTGTTTGTTGATTTTTACCAACAGTTGTGGAGGTACCTGCAGCTGTTTCAGTGGAATACTCAAAAGAAAGAGATTTAGACAATGCATCAATATCAAATAACCAATCAGACCCATTGCCTACAATATTGATCCTATTCTCATTGAAAGAGACATTCATACTCTCTTCTATGATTCTAGTGACATTGTTAAAAACTCTATAAGCTTTACTTTGAGTGGAGTATCCTACAAAGAAACCTTCTTCAGCCTTACTCTCAAACTTGCCTAATTGTGATTTGGTATTAAGGATAGTGCAAGGACAACCAAATGGTATGAAGAAGTTGATTAAAGGTTTTCTCTTGAGGAACAACTCATAAGGAGTTTTCCCTTTGGACTTGACTACTTGTACTCTATTCTGAACATAGAAGGCAGTGTTCACTGCTTCTACCCAGAATGTCATTGGAAGCCTAGAATCAGCTAACATGGATCTAGTAGCCTCTATCAAAGTCCTATTCCTTCTCTCAACAACTCCATTCTATTGGGGAGTCCTAGGGGCACTAAACTGTCTTTCAATACCTTTATTTTCACAAAAACTGTTTAGCTCATAGTTCTTAAATTCAGAACCATTGTCAGATCTAATGACTTTCACCTTCAAATCAGATTGATTTTCAATTTTAAGAATAAGTGACTTAACTAACTCAGCAGTTTCATCCTTAGTTCTAAGAAATTGAACCCATGTGAACCTGGTGAAATCATCAACTATGACTAAACAATATGCTTTCTTCCCTATACTCACCACAGATGTAGGACCAAAAAGATCCATATGTAACAATTGTAAAGGTGCAGTAATGGAAGAAACTTCTTTGGTCTTATAAGAAGGTTTGTGTTTCTTGCCTTTGAGACAAGCTACACAATGATCATCACATGAGAATTCTTTTTGGGGCAAACCTCTTACCAAACTGTTTTTAGCTAACAAGTTCATGGTTTTAAAATTCATGTGACACATCCTTCTATGCCAAATGACAGACTCATCATGAGATGCCTTTGAGAGTAAACAACTTAACACATTCTGTTTAGCAATATTGTGTGTATCTAGACAGTATACATTATCTTTTCGAGGTGTTCTCAAAAGAACATCCTTCTCATTTAGTTTAAAATCTTTTGAAAGAATAATGCATTCAGAATCTGTAAACAAAACTTTGTTTCCATTGTCACAGATTTGAGATACACTTAACAGATTGTACTTAAGCTGTTCAACAAAGAAAACATCATTAAATGTAAGTGTACCTGCCTCAACAGCTCATTTACCTGTGATTTTTCCTCCCTTAGCATTTCCTCCAAATGCTACAAATCCACCATTGATGCTTCTGAAATCCTTCGAACAATGTGGATTTCCAGTCATGTGCCTTGAGCATCCACTATCCACATGCCAGATAGATCAATGATTGGCCCTATGAATGCTCTGCACAAATAAAATCAGTTAGTAGCAGGAAGTACCCAGGCCATGCAGGTCTTGGGTACCCCATTTAAGTCATAGTACTTAAACAGAGTTTGGCATTTTTTGATCTCATCCAAATTAGATTTCTCTAATTTGTGTGAAGAATACTTTGTAAGCACGTGTGGTTTCCAACTGTTGTGATTGACAGTGGATACTTTTGAGCAAACAGCTGGTGGAGTTGGTAAAACAGATGAATCAACTTGTGACTCCTTTTGATTTTCAGTTTGAATAACAGTTTTACCCTCTCCAGAAACTGTTTGTTTTTGCAGTTTCACCCAAGCCAGACCAACAGTTTTTGGTTTTGATAAAACAGTTGTGAAACTGTTAGTTGGTTTGGATGTAACAGTTGTAGAACTGTTTGCCTGTTTTGGTTTAACAGTTTTAGAACTGCTATTTTGCTTTGACTTAACAGTTTTAGTACTGTTATTTTGTCTTTTTGGACTTTTGTTTTGAATGCCATTGGTCTGTGGGTTATAGTAACAATCTTGAACTAAATGATTAGATCTCCCACAAATGTAGCACTTTTTGGTTTTCACAATAGGTAAACCAGTTCTTTGTGACCAGAATTGGTTCCTATTTCTTTGATTTCCTCTAACAGCTGCAGATTGAGGAAATTTTTGGACACCATGCTTTTGGCATGTGCATGCAGGCATTTCAGTATGCCTTTTCTTAGACTTGGGTTTAGCCTGATATTTTGGAGCTTCCATCTTCTTCTTTGCATACACAACCTCACCAACTTTCTCCTTTCCTTTAGCTTTTGTACTAACAGTTGGGCTTTTTGGCTTAGAACTGTTTGGGTTCTTTTTAGAACTGTTAGTGTAAAAATGGGGACTATTGGCAATAGTTGTGGAACTTTTTATGGATTGGATAGCTTTTGAAGGTGTTGGCTCAGTGGTGAGGGGTTCTGTGGATGCTTTTACAAACACCACTGGCTGAAAAGATGGTTTAGTGGGTATGGGTTCACAACAGATGTGATTTTCATATGGAATCACCTCATCTTTCTTCACAACTCCCTCATCATCACTTACTTCCTCCACAATTCCCTCTTTTTCAAACTTTGGATCAGCTGATTTTAATTCATCTTCCAAAGGTTCATTGACATATCTATCAGCTGCCTCAGACAAGGGTGTTATGTATGTGTGATTGTATGGAGGTGGGGTTTCCTTATATCCAAGTCCAGTTTTCACCTTGTCTCTATCTTGAGATTGTAGCAGAGTCTCAAGCTTAAGGTTTGCAGGCTTGAACATTCCAAGATCAATGTCCACACCTTCCAATTTCTTTGTGAGTTCATCCACCTTGCTTTCTTTTTCAGCCAATTTCTTTTTCAGACTATCAATCTCATCTTGAAACTGCTCTTTCTCCCTCTTATGATATTTTCTATCATAGTCCATTTGCAGTTCATTAGCCTGATAGTCTTTAATTTTCCTTTCAAGATCTTCTATCACAGCAGTATACTCATACCTTCTCTCTTCCATTCTACTTAGAGCAGCACATACTTTCTTATTGTGCTCTCTAAACCTCTTCACAATAGCTCTACATTCACCAGGACATAGTTTGGAAGATACCTGTATGTCCTCAGATTCTGGTGAATCCATCTTGATAGAGGAGTCAGTCAATGCCATCAAAGCTTTGTTGGTTGTAGCCTCTTCTGCTTGATCACTCCAATCAAACCCATGGCCTTCTTGTGAGACCAATGTTGAGGAGGTTTGATTCTGAGTTTGCCTCTGACTTTGATTCTGGACTTGTCCTCCAGATCTGCATTCTCTTGCAAAGTGGCCAAGCTGTTGACATTTGAAGCATCTCACATTTGTCAAATCCAGCCTTGCCATCAGCTCTGAAATTCATGTTTTGCCTTCCAGTTCTTTTGATGAACCTCTTGGCTCTAACAGTAAGCATGGACATCTGCCATTTGAGATCCATCTCCTCAAGATCATCAGGGTGCACTTGTTCAAGATCCTCATTGGTGAGGGTTGAATGTGCATGGCTGGCAAGAAAAGCTTCAAGAACAGCATCTGGATTGTTCACATCTAGTCCAACAGCAGAACTAGTACCTGTATAATTATCAAAGGAGTTAGTTAAAGAATGGTTTGATTCCATACCTGAGGATGACAGGAGAGCAGCATTGAGGCTAGGAACAACAGTTTTTCTTTTTCCCTCTATCTCTCCCTCAAACACTATCAAACTATTATAGAGATCATCTAACTCTATGTCTTCAAGGGAATCCTTAGTCCTCCATTGTGCAGCAAACACAGTCCATTCATCACCTAGAGACCTAAGAAACTTTCTATTTATCTCATCTTGATCAAGCCTAACCTTAGCACTCTCTAGTTGGCTTACCAGCTTATAAAACCTATCAAAGATTTGGGTGATACTCTTATTCTTTCCACTTGTGAAGTTCTCATAGGCTTGTTTAAGGAGATCTCTTTGGTTTCTCTTAGAACTAGCATTCCCAGCAAACCTCTTCTCCAGAGCATTCCAAAGTTCATGAGCATCATCAAATTTCTTGAATTGATGTTGATACTCATTGGGAATTGCAATCTGGAGGATGCTGAGAGCTTTCATCTCAATCATTCTCTCCTTCTTTTCAGCATCTGTCTTTGGTGGTGGCTTCTTCTTTGGTTTTCCATTCTCATCCAGATCAATGGGGTTAGTGGGAACAGTTTCAATGATTTGCCAAACAGCATAGTCCATTAGTTGGACATGCTGCTTGATTCTTAGTTTCCACATCTCAAAATCAGATGGTTTGAGCATGGGAACACGAATGATGGACCCAGATCCATTGTTATCAGAAGAACCTCCCGAATCCATTGAAACAATTGATTGAAAAACAGTTTTGAAAAACAAAGCAAAGTGATGCAAAAACCTTCAACTGGTGATCAAAGGAACCTTAATGATAAGGCTCTGATACCACTTGTCAGGATCGGATATAGATTATATCAAATAACAAGAACTAACTTTTGAGTAACAAATCAAAGTTGAATAAAAGTTAATCTTTAACTATGATCACAATCAACTAAGAAGTTGCGGAATCACACTTAATCGATTAAAGAAGGTTTTGAACACAAGACAATTCAATCAAACAGTAATTTTATTAATCAACGACAATGATTACAATAGCAAACTTCACCCCCAATCTAACTTATTATGTTAGACGAAGAACACAGATTGTTCTTAGGTTTCAACGAGAAACTTAGAGGCTTAGCACTATTCAGAAAGCAAATTACAACTTGAAGAATGAATGCAAAAACTTAATCAATGAGTACGTACAAATTATAAATTCTAATCTAGCATTTATACTCCTTGATCTTCCTTGATTTGCTGACAGTTAGGTAATCTTCTATCTTCTGAGATAATCTTGATAATCTTCAAAGTATTTCGAGATATCTTCAAAGATAGGGTTTTCCATATTTAGCTCAACAGAAACTGTTTAATGAATACAACAGTTCTTGGTTCTTCTAACAGTCTTCGGTTTCAAGGTCTTCAAACAGTTGTAGTTTGTACTAACAGTTCTGAACTCTATATAACAACTTTGAAGTTCACAGCAACTGTTGGTTACAACTGTCTTCACAATTTTCACTAACAATTCTAAACTGTTTCTTCAACACTTCTTCTAACAGTTTTTGAACTGTTTTCCATTAACAGTCTTAACAGTTTTGATGACACGTGGCATATAGAACTTAAACATAGAACTTAAAGAACGTCTCTTAAACATAGAACTTAAAGAACCTCGTCTGTTGATGACACGTGGCATATAGTTTAGGGGCAAAAAAGAAAAATTAAAAATAAAATATTTAGCGTCCCTCACATCCCCCCAGCGACCCCCAACCATTTAAAAAAAAACCCCCCACTTACTTAAAATGATCATAACTCGTTCATTTTTAACAATTTTAACAAAAAAATTATACCGTCAGATTCAGTTTTTCGTTCTCTTTCAAACAAGATCGGGCTTGATATATTTCAGAAACTTTTTTTATTTCAAATGCAAATTTTACATTTTGAGCTTTGTTCATACTAAATGCAAAATGCAAAAAATCGTTAAAATGCAAAATATCATCATGCAGGTCATCTATATGCTTTCAAAATGCAAAATTATGAAATGCAAAATGCAAACATAAAACTGATTCAATGAAAAATGCAACCCAAAATGCAAAATTACACATTCAAACCCAAAAATGTAAAATCCGTAGAACGTAAATGCAAAATGCAAAAAATGAAAAACGCAAAAAATAAACATGCAGGTCATCTTGATGCTTCCAAAATACAAAAATTTTGAAAATGCAAATCCTACATGATTCAAATGAAAAATGCAGCAAAAAATGCAAAATTACACATTCAACCCAAAAGACAATCCGTACATAGAAACACTACATGCTGTTAAATGCAAGAAAAAAAAATTCGTGTTAAAAAATATTTAGAAAAATATGGAAAGAGTGATCTTGTTTGAAAGAGGATTAAAAAAACTAAAAAATTGGTATAATTTTTTTGTTTAAATTCACAAAACATAAAAAGTTATGACAATTTATTGTTTTTGGGGCTTTTTCTTTAAAAAAATCGTGGGTTTTGGGGGGGAGGGGATTTTCCATCTTTGCCCTTTTCTTCCTAAATTAAGACATAATAATTACAGTTTTTCCATCGTTTAATATCATCTATTGATTTTGATGATCCAATGGTCTAGATTGGTTATTTAGGGTCTTTGTTTAACACATGGTTCTTTATTTATGTTTGCGTAGAAGCTAATAAGTGTTTGGATAAACACAGTGGTTATTAGCTTGTTGAAATTCAAGAACATATATATAATTTAAATGATGGGAGTTTTGAAGATTCAAAATAAGTCCAGGTAAATGGACTAGTCCCAGGAGGTCATAATTACATATTGAAATTCAATGTCACCGATATTAATATATTAAAAGAATTAAGTGTTTAAAATAATAAACAGATTATTAGATAATTATTTATACACAGAGTATCTAACTTTACGGGGTTAGTGTAAACAAAAGGGGTTTATTATTTTAGTCTACTTCTTGGAATAGAAAAGTATTTATACATCTACAATATAACTAGGTATGGTTATGGGATAATTTTATATATTCAGGAACAAGGAGTTAATCCAGTTCTTCAAGTTCAAAGAATATAATAGTATTATAAAGACTAGTTGTTGTATTTCAAGGTTTGCAAAAAAAAAACAAAAAAAAAACAACATATCTAGCAAAGCAAGTGGGAGCAATAGTTAGTGCATACTTGTTTTTGGTTCATAGTAATGTTGTGGTTACAAGTAGTGATCCGTGATAAGTCCACCTGAACCAACATAGTAACACAAATAGACGCGGTGAATTGAGACGATGGATCAACATTAATTTTGTACTTTATTCCAGGAGGGTGAATATGGATAGTACATTATTAATCCCATTACTTTTCACATATTTTGTTTGTCTTGGTAATATCCATGAATAAAAGGATTATTATTCAAAAATCTTGTCCGTGACTACCTACCTTGGTGGGAACATCGATTAGGGAGATAATAATGTTATTGTAGTCGTTGGTGGAGATTCAAAGTGATTGAAGATAGCTACCAGGAGTGTATGAAGGGTTTTTATCTGACAAAACCACCTTAACACACAAACTGGTCTAACCCTGGGTTTGATTCTACTGGTTTAATCTTAAAGCGGAACTGGATTGAACAAAAGCCATAAACCGTGAGAGGGTTAGGATCTTACTAATGATCTATATAGTTTCATATGAACAATCAAGATAAAAGTTTAAAGGGATTACCTCTTTGATCTTGGGATTGCTAAAGTTAGTCCACAGCTACTGCACCAACAATGAACTGCTGCTAGAACGCCATAGGAATAACCCGGATAACACACGAAAGTTGTGTGTGTGTGTGCGTAAAACGCAAAAAGCCAATGAGGCTTTTTGCCTTTTGAGCCGTCGACGCAGAGAGAGAGAGAGAGAGAGAGAGAGAGAGAGAGAGATCGACGCAGAGAGAGAAAGTGGGGAGGAGGCTAGGGTTTTTCTTTTTGTTGCAAAATTATCTCTTATAGATAAATGAGCTATTTCCTAGGTTTAAATACCTTAAACCTTATCCAAGCCTAAGCCCGTTCAATTATAGCCCATGTCTTTAATTGAAGTTTCATTCTGTGCACTTTGACCCCTTGAACCTTAGTAGTTAATTAATTAACTGCTCCATTAAATATTAAAACTTAATATTTAATTTCCCTTTAAATAATAAATAACTATTTATTATTTATTTTTCTCAAATAATTAATTCAAATGATTAATTATTTCCACACAAAAACAGGTAAATTCTAAGATGTTCTGATTGGGTGTGTAGCCATGTGACCCTTTAGTCTCTTATAACATAGGACACAATGTACCCATTAATTATCTATGCACATAATCCAACAGACTCCCACTTGTGCAAGATAAGTAATAGTTACTTTACATTGCTAGCCTAAGGAGGTCCCTAGCTAAACACTTAGGATAACCAGGTCATAAGAACTCTTATACCCTAAAGTAACGAGTGATAAAGTTAACTCTCATAAGTCAACTTCTTATGAGTAATCTATCATGAAATAACTGTTCATGAATTAGCTATCATAAACTACCTGTTTTTAAGATTTTTCCCTTCGCAACGCGATACTTCAATTTTGAGCATGAGCATGGAGAGTGTCAACTCAAAATCTCAAGAATTATTTCATGACATACTTGATTTCAAAACTGTGTGATAAACGACAAAGAACAGATCAGTTCATTTGGGCACGGCCGTGCACTTACCAGTTTTTAATCAGTCAAGGGCCCCATAAATATCTCTCCTAAAAAGGAGGTGCAAATACCTTCTTGCATATTTGCATTTGGCAATACGGCTCCCACTGAATCTAGACACGTTACGGCTGGTGTTAGAACGCACTAAAAATACAATGGTTACCACATCCCAAACCAAATACCTTAGAGTTGAGAATAACCTATGTGATAAATACTTTTGACACGAATCCACGAAGTATTTTTCACGGTGGGTCAATCCAATATTCGTAACTCTAACGAATATCCGTAAATCTTGGTCCATAAAAACCTTTTGCAGCTATACTAGATAGGCCTTCGAATCTATCCCAAAATTACGATGACTTTACAACCCTATCAAGGTTCCCACCAAGATAAGTAGTCACGGATAATGTTTCGAATAAACCTAGTTTATTCCTGGATGAACCAAAACATACAAAATGGTGAAGAACAATGAAACTATTTTCAGCATCCTCCATATTCCACCCTCGAATAAAGATGCATAATTTATACCATTTCATTGACTCGATTCATAGTGTTTATCTGAATTACTTATTATTTTATATTGTAACTTATCAAGGATTACAAGAAAAATAAAATGATTATAAACCTAAAAACTCAAGACTAGTACCATGAAGCACTCTTTCTTGGTTTTGCTAGAAATTGTTTTTGCAACCTAAAAACAATTCTAGACTTTCTTATTTTATAAATTCCTTAAAATTGGAGACACGGAAATAACTCCTTAGTTTCTGAGTTTATTAAATAATCTCTTTGTAACTAAAACTTTAATTACACTTGTAGATGTATTAAATCTTACTTGATTCACATTCTAAAATGATAAAACTATTTACACACACTTGTAAACTTGAGATTAGATTCCTAGTGTATACTAACACTAATCCAATTTCATCACTAAGGATATCAAATATCCTATTTTATCATTTCTAACGTTAATCAACTATCAACATAAATTACTCTGACTTTTAAACCCTTTTAAAGATATATAATTTTATTTAAGTCATAACTTGACTTAAAGTCTTGCAATGACATCTTTATTGAGCACCTCTCAATAAGTCACGCGTTCAAGAACATACTATTTTAGAAAACTTTTAAGAACATACTATTTTATTGAGTTCCTCGGTTTAGTCCTTTTTCAAGAACATACTATTTTAGAAAACTTTTAAAATCATCTGATAATTATATACTTTAAAAGTTCATTCTTATATTTATCATACTAGTTACATCAAAACTTGATAACTTGATAAATATACTAGTCAGACGCTCCCACTATCTTTTATGAAAAAAAGCGCATCACTTTAAAACACCCTTTTGACCTAATCAATCCTTGACTAATATACCTAAAACTTGTGTTTTAAATATTTGCTCTTAAAACTCAGTTTTTATAAGAAATTTAGTTGTTTTATGAAACCAAAACTTGGATTTCTCATATATCCATTTTTCCAATTATGGAATGTGGTTTCATTAAACCCAACACGATTACAAGTATAAAATGTTGGATATTATGCCCACTGACACACATATATTAGTAATACTACCGATAATACACGAGCCTATTGGGTCACACGCCAAGGATTGATCCCGACGACTCGCAATTGGAAGAGAGAAATAAAGATTCTGGAAACGGTATTTCCGCACCGCGTAACCTTTTGGTGTACGCGACGCGTAAATCGCCTGACATAAACTTGACTTTTTGGTTATTGCTTGGTTCAAGTTATGAACTTTAGAGACCAAAAGTAATGATCATGGACCACTTTGAGGCCTTTCCTATCTGCTGATATGAAGCAAGGGGTCAAGAGAGGTTGGATACTTGACCAAGAAAAGTAGCAAGGTTTCTTCTATTTCTCTCTAAGACGTGCATACTCTCTTCATGAGAGTTCTTGGGTTTTCTTGTATGAGTCCAGAAATTATAAGTGTTCTTGATGAATTTCTGGAAGTTGTGAGTTGTACCAAGGGATGATTTCAAGTCTTGAAAATCATAACTTGGCTTACTAGCATTTGGGGATCGAACAAAATTGGTGTGGACTATCAATAGAGAGTTGCTCTCTTGTGACTTAGAGTTCATCTCAACATGAAGAAATCAGAAGCTGGAGCATGGTATATTTCTTCTCCCATCTCTTTTATTTGGTTGCTTTATTCTTATGTAGAGTTCCACCATTAGTGGGTCTTGTTGGCATCATGTTTATTTACCCGGAAATCTGTTTTTCTCTCTTCCGCCGCGCGGGTAAGATGGCCAACGAAACCCAACAGTGGTATCAGAGCCATCTCTACATAGGTATTGCACCTTGGTGGCCTGAAAAACCCGAAATCAAAAAAACTGGATTTGTTGTCAGGTGGGTTACGCGGCGCGGAACCTTTTGGGTTACGCGGCACGTAAATTGAACTTACAGATTTTAAAAAAAATTATAAAACAGTTTTTGTAGTCGGGTTTTTGGCATCCAAAAATGGTTTCTGTGATTTTTGTTCCAGAAATTATTTTTTGGTATTTTAAGATGCCTTGTATCTTTGTTGGTGTATTTATATGTATATTATTATTTTTGGCATAAAAATAGTAATTGCATATAATTACATTATGTATATATGAATATGTGTCATAAAAAATAGTTTGTTGTTACTAATACATATATACATGGGATTATTTAGTGCCTTGAGTTTTTAGAAATAATCTTAATCAAGATACATATGTTTACATGGTTTTGTGTGGCACACCATGTTGTTCATGTTGTTCATGATGTGTTGGTAACCAATAAATGCCCTAGACCTTATGGATGTTTGGTTGTGTTAAATTAGTTATTCATTCATTTGGTGACTAAATGTCACATGGTATGTAATAATTAATTTATTTAATTTATTTGGTATGTAAATTATTTTGTGGCTTGCATGCCATTTAAATTCCATGTTATGTATTTTTTGTACTAGAAAATAAGATTTGTGGCTTGTATGCCATTTATTTCATTTTCTATGTAAAATTAATTTGGAGGCAACCATCGGGAGTCAAGTAGTGACGTCTTGGCAAACACGAAACCGAGAGGCCCAATGGAGGTAGCGGGTTTAGTGGGAGCACATCCAAGTCAAGGATATGTCCTTAGATGACTTCGTTTTTCCGTAATGGCTCACGGGAAAACGCATAGGTTTTAGGGGCATGGTTACCAATCTTATTGTATGCGTGTGGTTGTTTTATTATTTATTGTTTATGCATGGATATTAGGATTATTGCATGCTAGACAATTTTTGACAATAATAAAACTCAAGAGTTTTTAATATTGGTTTTACAAACTCGCGCGCGCATAAGATTAATAAAAGGAGAATATAACCATGGCTTATAATTCAAAGTGTAAAATGCATTTTTTCACTTATTTGTTAATCTAACCGCTCAAATGGTTTTTTAAACCGGAAAACTAAATCCCGTTTTCTAAATGTAATTTGCACACCACCCATAAGATGACACCGCCCGAATCTAGTTATACAAGGGTTGATTATCGAGCTCTAGCCGAGTTAATCTTTGTATAGACTGTGTGGAAGGCGCGTGTGGCAACTCGCAAGGTTGATTGTCGAGCTCTAGCAGAGTCAATCGTTGGGCAAGAGTACCACCGTGTATCTTGATGGTTGATTTACGATTTCAAAATAATATTTTGAATAATTGTTGAGCTCTAGCCGAGTTATTTAAAATCTTAGTTTGAAGTTGGTATGGAGGGATTAAACATGCCAAATTTGAAACCATGGTTGTCAAATTGGATCCCGCATGGAACTAAGAGTTGTAACAATGGATTACAATTGGTGAATTTGTACCGGCCTAAATAGCTTTGCCACGTGATCCGCGGAAAACTCGTCACGGTGCACGGTGAAATATGATTCTTAGCCCTTGTTAAAATTTTGATTTTATAAATCAAATGGGTAAAATATTTTAACGAGGATCATTTTAATATTAACTAAATTGTGTACTCTAAAGATAACTTACACGTTAACAACACCACATCAAAATTAATACTCCGTTGGTTCCTAATAAAGGATAAACTCATATATGTAAACTTAATTGTCTAAAATTATTGGTTGAGACAAAGTTGTACATTATTGAGAAAACATTTTAAAGCCACTTGCTACCAATGCGAACTAGATCATTAGATGCGCTAAATGCGTGTCGTAGACACAAGAGAGGATTATGTGTCTAGACCTAAGACGGTTGTCGGATGCAAGAAGGTAGGAATAAAAGTGTCTATGTCCTTATTATTAACGCGTACATAGACTCAATGAAGAACTCTTTGATAGAGCTTCATGGTATGATTAGAGACTGCAAAGTCTAAACATGACCAATGAAGATTACTTCATATATTCTCAAATAACGCTACTAAGGAACAAATAATCAATGAAATAGAAACTGACCTTTAATGAAATTTTTTGATTTTTAATCAAGCCTTCCATTATATTGGAGTTAAAGGGCAATCTGATTGCGCCTACGGTGATTAGACTCCATGAGGGGTAGTTTGCTACTTCACGATAAGATTAGAAATTAGTGCCACCATTTTGCCTAAATGGGTTAAAGACTCTTTTAGCTTTTTGACTTAAGGTACATTCATGATTAAACTCCATTGTTTTTAATGCTACTTCTATAGGCTTGGTTTTTGAACGCTAGCAATAATATTTAAATTTGTTGCAAATTTATTTGCTGCAAAGTATAAGTATTAAGAGGGAAGTAGGCATATAAGGCATGGAGAGCTTGACTTCAAATAGAAAAACAAGATAGTTGTTTCTATTGAAAGGATTGGAAGTATGACATTTGCCTATCTCTCTAGCTAATATATTACTTCAATAGATATTTGTTTTGCATTTTTCGTGGCAAGAAACGTTATATCTATTATGCCATTTGTTGGACGATGTATATTATTTTGAACCATGTAATTGTTTCAAAGTTTATACATATCAAGGAATTTATATTAAGCTTATGCTTAAAAAGTAATATAATGATGATGTATAATTTGGATAAGTTATCCTTGTGACATAGTTGACTTAACCATATAAACAAGATTTGTATCACCAAACTCCGTGTGGTAAGGAATTTGGAATCGTTTGATCATGGGTCAAATGTTGACTAACAAATCTTATTTATTAGGTTAATTTAATTATACATCCTTCACTAATGTATGTGAGAGGATTGATAGCTTGTTGGATTACGTACACACTTTTGTGTGTAGACCGTTCAAGCAAATCATAAGGTATAAAATCCAAATACTTCGTTATCTTTACCGATGATGGTAGAAGAAATGGATATATCTATTTATTGATAGACTATGTGTTTGAAACCTTAGAGGTGTTCAAGACACACCATAACGAAGTGCCTGATTTAAAAATAGATAAAGAAATATGATACTCGATTCAAGTTACATAAAGGTTGATTGTCGAGCTTTAGCCGAGTTAATCTTTGTGTAGACTGTGAAGATTGAGTTAATATGTTCTAAAATTCTATTACCATCAATTGAATTATGGATTTGTCACATAATTCACTCCTTTTATGACACATTGAATAATGGGGCATATCATGGAGGAACTGGACATTCTTGATTTGGTCTGGTAATTGAGATGTTACACTTTAGTACTCAATTATAAAGTAATCTAAAGTAGTGGCGGACTATGCTCTTAATCTTAAACCAACAAATACGGTTAAGACTACACCTTAGGGGATGAGACTAGAAAGAGTATCTTTGCTTGTCTATCTGAAAGTCTGGATTGTCTAAACCTGCGTTTTGTACGTGAGGTGAAGGAATCCGGAATCTAGATGTGTTACTCAATTAGGTATTCTTCTAAGACCATGGGATATTTGTTTTTATAAAAACAAAGTATTTTCTCGGGAAAAGTTTCTTTTCATCAAAACTAATATCCATGGATGTCTGTAGAAGTAAAAGTAAACCTTGAATGGAATAACCTGATGATTGAGCTAGCAAATAATCAGAAATGATTAAAATTCAGCATGAGAAGGCTGGAGAACTTGACATATAGTCATTTCCTCTTAGACTGGTATATGTCGTCATAAGTGTTGGAGTATGCCCGATGACACACATATGCCATTTGGATCACTACCAATAATGTATGGGCCTATTGGGTCACACACCGGGGACCTATCTCGATAGTCTAAAAGATGGAGGGACCAATGGTGTCAAAATGGAAAGATTGATGTGCTGGCAAATAACGCGACGCGGAGCACTTAAGGATACGCGACGCGGAGATTCCGCGGCGCGTAATTTTGTCAGACTGCATGCAATGATTAGATTCTCCACCTCCACTCTTGCCCAATGCATGTTGCTTTCTTCTGGAGAACTCTTGGCCGGCCTTGGGAGAGAAAGTGGCATCTCTGGGTTTATAAAATAACCCCATTTGCTTTTCATTCTATCCTTTTGCAAAAAATCACACCCACTTAGTCTTGAGAGAACTTTTAGAGTGTTCTTGTGAGTGCCAAGAGGAGATCCGAATTCCTGCATATTAGTGGCTGTTCTTGTGGTGATTTCTACTGGAAGAAGATCATCCAAGCTTGCTAGTACAAGGAGAGAGGACAATACCCAGGGTGGACTTCATTAGAGGAAAGCTTATTTGCTTTCTTGTCATCACCACCACATCTTCAAGTTGCTGGAGCTAAGGAGCAGGGTATAACCTCTTCTCTTTCTGTTTTGCATGTTGCTTAAGTTAGCTATAGAGTTTGGTCCATGGTTTGGGGTTTTATACTTTGATTACTTGTACTTTATGCTTTGTATGTTGTACCTCGTTGCTTCCGCTGTGTACATAGAACCCCAACAGTGGTATCAGAGTCACCTCTATACTACTTTTGCACATGGTGGCCTGAAAAACCCGAAAATAAAGTTTAGTGTTTTCTGTTCGTCAATTTCCGTGGCGCGGAACTCATGTGGTTACGCGGCACGGAATATCGCTGTACAGATTCTGTTTTTAAACTTTGTTTTTAAATAAAAATTATTTTTGGGTTTTTGGCACTGGATTTTGGTTTCTGGAATTTTTGTCCAGAAATTAAAATTTGGTTTTGAAGTTGCCTTGTATAATGGTTGGTGTATTTATATGTGGATTATTATTTTGGCATGAAAATAAATAATTGCATATACTTACATAATGTATTTATGAATATGTTTCATCAAAAATGGTTTGGTGTTACTAATGCATAAGTACATGGGATTTTTTAGTGCCTTGAGTGTTTTTGTAAAAATCTTAACCATTACACATAAGTTTACATGGTTTTGTGTGGCACACCATGTTGTAGATGTTGATCTTATTGTTGTTGTTCACTATTGAACCTGTTTTGTTGGTAACCCTAGAAAAATGCCCTAGACCTTGTGGATGTTTGGTTGTATGTTTTATTATTCATTCATTTGGTGACTTTATGTCACAATGGGTTGTAATAATAATTTATTTATTTATTTGGTATGTAATTGTTTTGTGGCTTGCATGCCATTTAAATATTCCATATTATGTATTTGTACTAGAAAATAGGATTTGTGGCTTGCATGCCATTTATTTAATTTTCTATGTAATTATAATATGGAGCAACCATCGGGAGTCCATGGAGTGACGTCTTGCCGAACACGAAATCCGGAAGGCCCAATGGAGGTGGCGGGTTTAGTGTGAGCACATCCAAGTCAAGGAGTTTTTGTCCTTAGATGACTTGTTTTTCCCGTAGTGGCTCACGGGAAAAACACATAGGTTTTAGGGGCATGGTTACCAACCTTATGTATGCGTGTGATGGTTTTATTATATATTGTGTATGCATGAGTTGTAGGACTATTGCATGCTAGACAATCTTTGATAAATAATAAAACCCAAGAGTTTTAAAAATGGTTTAACAACTCTCGCGCGCACACTTGATTAACAAACGGATTTAAAATTGGTTTAGTATCCGATTAGTGAAAACGTTTGGTTTTTGTCACTTTTTGTTAATCAAACTTTAAATGGTTTTTTAACCGGAAAACTAAATCCCGTTTTCTAAATGTAAATCACACATCACCCATAAGATGACACCGCCCAAATCTAGTAGTGTAAGGGTTGATCGTCGAGCTCTAGCCGAGATTGCCTTTGCATGAGCTGTGTGGAAGGCGCGTGTGGCAACTCGCAAGGTCGATTGTCGAGCTCTAGCCGAGTCGACCATTGGGCTAGAGTACCACCGTGTATCTTGATGGTTGATTTACAATTTCATGTTAATCTTTCATATGGTCGTCGAGCTCTAGCCGAGGTCATGTAAAATATTAATTTGGGATTGGTGTGGAGGGATCAAACATGCCAAACTTGACACAATGGTTGTCAAGTAGGATCCCGCAAGGAACTAAGAGTTGCAATAATGGATTGCAATCGGTCAATGGTTGCCGGCCTAAATAACTTTGCCACGTGATCCGCGGAAAACCCGTCACGGTGCAAGGTGAAATAAGGTTCTTAGCCCTTGTTAAAATAGTTGTTTTTTATTAAACATTTGGGGTAATTATTTTAGCAAGGATTTCAATCAAACTAACCAAATCTACTTTGCTTATTATAGATGGCATCAACTAGCACCAACCACACCACATCAAACATATCCTTAAGAGTGTTTCTCGAGAAAGATAAGCTCGATGGGACCAATTTTATGGATTGGTCACGGCAACTATGGATTGTCCTCCGTCATGAGGACAAATTGGCCACCATTGAGGAACCCATCCCCGAGGTCCCTGCATCCAACGCGAGTAGGGTCGTTAGAGAGGCTTATGAAAAACGCCTCAAAGACATCACCGAGGTTACTTGTCTCATGCTTAGCACTATGAGCTCCGACTTGCAAAAGTCGATGGAGCACTTGAGTGCTTATGACATGATGCGCGAGTTGTCGGACATGTTCCAACAACAAGCCAAGCAAGAACGGTAAGGTTATCTCAACGACCTTCTCGGTTGCTGGTTGCATGAGGGCGGGAACGTGTCCCACCACGTTCTTAAGATGAAAGCGTTGGTGGAACGCCTCGAGAGGTTGGGATTTGCCATATCGAGAGAGATGGTGGTAGACTTGATTCTACGGTCTCTCCCACTGTCATATGATCAATTTGTTGTGACTTATCATATGCACGGGATGGACAAATCCCTCATGGAATTGCATGGTATGCTGCGGACCGCCGAGTCCAACATGACCAAGCAAAAGCCATCTACCTCCGTTCCCGTCTTGGCCATCAAGGAGGGTGAGTCCAAGAAGAGAAAGAAACCGGCCTCTACCCCGAAAGGGAAAGGCAAGGGTAAGGTTGGGGGCACCCAAGCCGAACCCTGCCCCGGAGCCGAAGCCGAAGGGACCTATCCCTCAAGCTAAGACTCCGGAGGAGGCGATTTGCTTCTTCTGCGGGGCTAAGGGACACATGCGCCGGAGCTGCCCTAAGTACCTAGAAGGCCTAAAGAAGCTACGAGCTTCGGGAGCAGGCGCTTCTACTTCAGGTACGTTTGTGATTGAACTCCATCATACTTCTACATCTAATGGCTGGGTTTTAGATACCGGCTGTGGCACTCACATTTGTAATATGGTGCAGGTGCTAAAGGAAAGTAGAAGGCTGAGAGATGGGGAGCTGGAGCTAACAATGGGAAACAAGGAGGTTGTCCCGGTGTTATAGAAAGGAAGTGTAGAGCTTACTTTCAAGACCGACTTTTCTATTATTTTGAAAGATGTATGCTATTCGCCGCTTGTGGCAAGAAACATTTTATCATTTTATGCTTTGTATGACGATGGATATTTGTTTAAATTTAAAAATGGTTTTATTTTTATGCTTTAAAAATGATGTTTGTTATTTTAAAGCTTATCCATGTCGTGGTATATATGAAGCCGATGCATACATAGAAAATAATAGAGCAATCATGAACATTGATTTTGGATCAAAAAATGGTTTGGATAAATTTTCCTTATGGCATAGTCGTCTTGGCCATATAAACAAGAAACGCATCACCAAGCTCCAATCGGATGGGATCTTGGAATCCTTTGACCTCGGGTCAAATGAAGCATGCGAATCTTGTTTGTTAGGCAAGATGACTAAGTTACCCTTTACCGGTATGGGTGAAAGGGCAAAATGCTTGTTGGAAATAGTGCATACGGATGTATACGGTCCGTTCAAGCATGTTACAAGGAACAACTCAAGATACTTTGTTACGTTTATTGATGATTTCAGTAGATATGGATATGTCTACTTGATTAGGTAAAAGTCTGAGGACTTTGAGGTCTTTGAGACATTCCAAAACGAAGTCCAGAATCAATTGGGCAAGACTATCAAAGTACTTCGCTCCGATAGGGAGGCGAGTACTTGAGCTCGGAGTTCCGTGATCATCTAGTTAGTTGTGGGATTATTTCACAACTAACTCCTCCTAGGACGCCACAATTGAATGGTGTCGCCGAGCGGAGGAATCGGACATTGTTAGATATGGTCCGGTCAATGAAGAGTCGCACGGAAGTACCTATAAGCTTTTGGGGGTACGCTCTCGAGTCGGCGGTTAGGAACCTTAACCTCATACCGACAAAGAAGGTCCAAAAGACACCTTATGAGATGTGGCATGGAATTGCTCCTAAGATCGCATATCTCAAGGTTTGGGGATGTCCTGCCTTTGTGAGACGAGAGGTAGAGGACAAACTCGAACCAAGGTCTGAAAGGTGTTACTTCATTGGGTATCCAACCGGAGGCATGGGATATACATTCTACAAACCTTCCGAAAACAAAGTGTTTATTGCGAGAAGGGCTGTGTTCCTTGAAAGGGAACTTATATCCATGCAATCGGGTAAGAGGATTGATCTTGAAGAAATTCAAGAACCCAATGGGGAAGGGACAAGTGTCAGCACTAGCAATCAACCTGAAGTGGTTGAAACCGAGCAAGAAGATGCGTCGGTACCTGACAATGCACCATTAATTCCTCGTAGGTCTGGTAGACCATGTAAAGAGCCAGAGAGATATGGGTTTCTCATATCTGAGGGCAATGACTTATTGGTGGATCATGATGAACCGACCAACTACCGGGAAGCCTTAGCGGGCACTGAGTCTGCTAGGTGGAGGGAAGCAATGGAGAGTGAGATGCAATCCATGTCGGATTACCAAGTATGCGAATTGGTTGATCCTACACCCGGGTGTAAGACAGTGGGATGTAAATGGGTCTTCAAGAAGAAGACTAGCATGGATGGATCTGTAGATACCTTCAAAGCCCGACTGGTGGCTAAGGGTTTCATGCAAACTCATGGGATTGACTATGAGGAAACCTTTTCACCAGTGGCCATGTTGAAGTCTATCCGAATACTCATGGCCATAGCTGCGTTTTATGATTACGAAATATGGCAAATGGATGTAAAAACCGCCTTCCTTAACGGGAAGCTAAGTGAAGAGGTGTTTATGACACAACCCGAGGGTTTTGTACATCCTCATCGTAGCAGGAACCTGTGCTTTGATGAGAAAATCAAAGAGTTTGGTTTTTCAAAAAGCAAGGATGAGTCATGCGTATATGTCAGGGCTAGTGGGAGCGCTGTTGTATTCCTTGTCCTATATGTAGATGATATTCTACTTATTGGAAACGACGTCCCAACCTTGAAAGAAGTTAAGACTTTTCTTGGGAGTTGTTTCTCTATGAAGGACTTTGGAGATGCAGCATATATCTTGGGCATAAAGATCTATAGAGATAGATCTAAAAGGTTAATAGGGCTTAGCCAAAGTGCATATGTCGACAAGGTCTTGAAGCGATTCAAGATGAAGGACTCTAAGAGGGGTAATACCCCTATGTTGCATGGAGTGACTTTGAGAAAGTCTCAATGTCCTAGTTCCAAAGAGGAACTTGACGTAATGAAGTGGGTTCCATATGCTTCGGCAGTGGGATCAATCATGTACGCCATGCTATGCACTCGTCCTGATGTATCGTGTGCCTTGAGCATGACGAGTAGATATCAGGCTAATCCCGGGCAAGCCCATTGGACTGCGGTCAAGAACATTCTCAAGTATCTTCGGAGGACAAAGGAGATGTTCTTGGTATATGGTGGTAAGGAAGAGCTTAGAGTACATGGTTACTCTGATGCTAGCTTCCAAACTGATAAGGACGACTGCCGATCACAATCGGGGTTCGTGTTCCTTCTCAATGGTGGTGCTATAAGTTGGAGGAGCTCCAAGCAAGACACCGTAGCTGATTCAACTACCGAGTCGGAGTACATTGCGGCTAGTGAAGCAGCTAAAGAGGAGGTATGGATGAGGAAGTTCATCTAGGATCTTGGAGTGGTTCCTAGCATATCCGACCCTATTGAGATCTTCTGTAACAATGAGGGTGCGGTGGCTTTAGCTAAGGAACCAAGGGCTCATAAGCGGACGAGGCACATTCCTCGCAAATACCACTTCATCAGAGATGTTATTGAGAGTGGTGATATTGCCATCAACAGAGTAGCATCGGAGGGAAATTTGGCTGATCCATTCACTAAACCGTTGTCACAAGCTGTACATGATTCTCACACTAGAGATATAGGTGTTAGATTCGCAAGTGACTTGGTTTGAGTGTAATGTTTGGTTTATGTTTGATTTGTATTTGTATTTTGGGAACGCTAAGCAGTATTGTATTTCATACTATATTGATTATTAAATGAGATTTAATGATACGCCGAGGGCGAATATTTTATGAATCCTTACTGTGTTCCGTCTTAGCATGTTTAATACTTCCCAAAATGCTTTTTCATTCTAAATGTCCACAGTCGGTCATTCTTCAAGGGGAGGAAGTTTGAGATAAGACTGAGGGAATTGGTTGGTCGCTATCTAATAATGGATTAGATAAAAGAGACACAACACTTCACCTGTGCTTGCAATGGTCAAGTGACTGGACGACCCATACCTGAACTTGCTTCATGGTTTCTGTCGCGAGTAAGTCAGGATGATAATATCATTTTGTCCTTAGACTGAAGATACATATGTTCCAAAGCATGGATCTGCTTTGTCTTGATTGCTTTCAAACGCAGTTCGTAACTGGCTGTTATAAAGGGAGCTTTTAGGTAAAGTATGGTGTATGTAGCGGAGCAATGTAGTCGAAGGGATTCGTTCCTCTAGTTGTAGAGAGATATCCTTGGGCCCCTCGATGATTGAGCGCTGACGTAAAATGCATGGCCATGCTCAAGTTGCAATGATGTTCGATCGATTGCAACTAGATTTTGGGTCACCATCAATCGAGATCGAGAAACATAATCATGAACGATCTGGAGATTGACATTTAACCATGTCTCGTGTTCACACGGATATCTCGAACGAAGGGATAAATGATCACTTATCTAAAGGACCATTTCGTAACTAATTCTAAATTTGGTTTTTGTTCTAGATGACAAAACCCATACTGACTTTGGGGCAGAGATGCCTTACTAGAGGCCGCTCTTTGTCTGTGGTTTATGGGTACGGTGTGTCATGTGCAAGTGGGAGGTTGTTGGAGTATGCCCGATGACACACGTATGCCATTTGGATCACTACCAATAATGTATGGGCCTATTGGGTCACACACCAGGGACCTATCTCGACAGCCTAAAAGATGGAGGGACCAATGGTGTGAAAATGGAAAGATTGATGCGCTGGCAAATAACGCGACGCGGAGCACTTAAGGATACGCGACGCGGAGATTCCGCGGCGCGGAACCTTATGGGCACGCGGCTCGTAATTTTGTCAAACTAAATGCAATGATTAGATTCTCCACCTCCACTCTTGCCCAATGCATGTGGCTTTCTTCTGGAGAACTCTTGGCCGGCCTTGGGAGAGGAAGTGGCATCTCTGGGTTTATAAAATAACCCCATTTGCTTTTCATTCTATCCTTTTGCAAAAACTCACACCCACTTAGTCTTGAGAGAACTTTTAGAGTTTTCTTGTGAGTGCCAAGAGGAGATCCGAATTCCTGCATATTAGTGGCTGTTCTTGTGGTGATTTCTACTGGAAGAAGATCATCCAAGCTTGCTAGTACAAGGAGAGAGGACAATACCCGGGGTGGACTTCATTAGAGGAAAGCTTCTTTGCTTTCTTGTCATCACCACCACATCTTCAAGTTGCTGGAGCTAAGGAGCAGGGTATAACCTCTTCTCTTTATGTTTTGCATGATGCTTAAGTTAGCTATAGAGTTTGGTCCATGGTTTGGGGTTTTATGCTTTGATTACTTGTACTTTATGCTTTGTATGTTGTACCTCGTTGATTTCGCTGTGTACATAGAACCCCAACAATAAGACCGGAAAGATATAGTTTATTATATCTAAGGAAGACGACTTGATGATAACTCATCAATTACTGGAAGCGTAGTGGGCCAAGTGTCTGCTATTAGAAAAGAGATAATGAATATGAGATGTTATCCATGGAGGATATTCAAGTTTGAAACTTGTTTTTATCCTATACCGGGGTGGAAACCCGTAGAGTGTATATGGTTCTTTAATGAAATAAACCAGTATGGATTTGTTTACAACTTTGAATACCGACTAATAGAAAGATTTTTTCGATGATTGACCATGTTTGGAGGTATCATCTGGAAATTTTCTCTTAGTGGAAAGGTTTTCTTGATGATTGACCAAGTGGAAGGTATCATCTAGAAACTTTCTTTCAGTGGCTATGTCAAAAGTAGTTTTGTAGACAACTTCAAATATCGCATAGTTGAAAAGTGTTCTCGATGATTGACCATATGGTTTGTATCATTTTATAACTTTATTCCAATGGTTATGTTGAAGTTTACTCAGATACTTATAAGATATCACTGCCCTTTTATGGCTTTGATAAATTGATAGAAGGACTCCATTCCTTAACAGGAATATTTATGTAGTAGTGTTTAAAACACTATCCGGAGGTCGTTTACATCAAAAGTATCCTTGTATTGTCTACAAGCACAAGCATCTTGTGAAGTCTAAGAGCACAAGTATTCTTGTAAAGTCTGCAAATTATGGAAGTCTATTGATAGACTTAAATAAGCATCTCAGGGTTGGAACCTTTGCTTTGATATGAAGATCATATATGTGATTTTTCAAAAGCAAAGATTAAACTTGTATGAATGTCAGGGCTAGTGGGAGCATTGTTATAATTATATTGGAGAAAATGTCCCGACTATGCTTGGTTCAAAAGCTTAGTTTAGGAGTTATTCGTCCATAATGCTTATTATAAAATATTGATTATGGAGTACAAGAAATATTGAGATATGTTCTTGGAAAATTTATGGAAAGATAAAAGCTTAAAGTAATTTATTACTCCAGTGCTAATTTCTATAAAGGATATCTGCCGATTTAGATCGGAGTACATGATCCTATTTTATGTGTAGTTGTTAGTAAGAATGGTTCTCAAAACATTGATGACCCTATTTGTATCTTGTGAGATAATGATGGTATAATGGCTTTTGCACAAGAACCATTGTCCTTAGTGTCACTTACCTTATTGAGTTCTTTTGAAGCAATGAAGGTACTCGGACTTGGACAAAGGACCATAGTCTCGTCAACAAACACTTTATTAGTGGTTTGGCTGTGTTTGGAGGTATGGTCTTCATAAGAGTACAAACGGATAGCATATGACTGGTCCGTTTAATTAAGCTTAAGTCATAGGCTGATGATGGTTGTCATACTAGTGTCTACATGCAAATCCTTTTGCAAAAGGACTTGACTTAAGTTTATTTTAGTTATATATTGATATACTAAACTTAGGGAACATTAAACAGTATTGTATATCATACTATATCGATTATTAAATGTGATTTACTAATTCGCCATGGGCGGGTATTTTCATGAATCTATACTGTGTTCCTTCTTAGCATGTTTAATTACTTCCCAGAATGCTTTTTCATTCTAAAGGTCCACAGTCGGTCATTCTTCAAGGGGAGAAAGTTTGAATTAAGACTGAGGGAAGTGGTTGGTCGCTATCCAACAATGGATTGGGTAAAGAGACGCAACACTTCGCCTGTGCTTGCAATGATCAAGTGATTGGACGACCCGCACCTGAGCTTACTTCATGGTTTATGTTAGGAGTACCTCAGAAAGATAATATCATTTCGTCCTTAGACTGGTGATACATGTGTTCCAAAGCATGAACCTGCTTTGCTTTGATTGCTTTCTAACGCAGTTCGTGACTGGCTATTATAAAGGGAGCTTTTAGGTAAAGTATGGGGTATGTGGAGGAGCAATGCAGTCAAAGGGATTTGTTCCTCTAGTTTTAGAGAGATATCCATAGGACACTCGATGATTGAGAGCTGACGTAAAATGCACGGCCGTGCTCGTGTTGCTATGATGTTTGATTGATTGCAACTAGATTTTGGGTCACCATCAATCGAGATCGAGAAACATAATCGTGAACGATCGGAGATTGACATTTAACCATGTCTCATGTTCACAAGGATATCGTGAACAAAAGGATGATTGTTCGCTTATCTATAGGGCCATATCAAACCTATAGGGTTGTGATTTGGTACTTGTCTTGGGATGACATAACTCGCGTTGACTTGGGGGCAGAGATGTCTTGCTAGAGGCCGCTCTCTGTCTGTGTTATTTCTTGATATGCTGTGTCATGTGCAAGTGGGAGTCTGTTGGATATTATGCCCACTAACACACATATATTAATAATACTACCGATAATACACGAGCCTATTGGGTCACACGCCAAGGATTGATCCCGACGATTCGCAATTGGAAGAGAGAAATAAAGATTCTGGAAATGGTATTTCCGCACCGCGTAACCTTTTGGTTTACGCGACGCGTAAATCGCCTGACAGAAACTTGACTTTTTGGTTATTGCTTGGTTCAAGTTATGGACTTTAGAGACCAAAAGTAATGATCATGGACGACTTTGAGGCCTTTCCTATCTGCTGATATGAAGCCAGGGGTCAAGAGAGGTTGGATACTTGACCAAGAAAAGTAGCAAGGTTTCTTCTTTTTCTCTCTAAGACTTGCATACTCTCTTCATGAGAGTTCTTGGGTTTTCTTGTATGAGTCCAGAAATTATAAGTGTTCTTGATGAATTTCTGGAAGTTGTGAGTTTTACCAAGGGATGATTTCAAGTCTTGAAGATCATAACTTGGCTTACTAGCATTTGGGGATCGAACAAACTTGGTGTGGACTATCAATAGAGAGTTGCTCTCTTGTGACTTAGAGTTCATCCCAACATGAAGAAATCAGAATATGGAGCATGGTATATTTCTTATCCCATTTCTTTTATTTGGTTGCTTTATCTTTATGTAGAGTTCCACCATTAGTGGGTCTTGTTGGCATCATGTTTTTCTCGCTTCCGCCGCGCGGGTAAGATGGCCAACGAAACCCAACATAAAATACTTGTAAAGGTATTTTAATTTCTTTACTTAAAGCATTTAGTATAAAAGGGCCTTGATCATAATAACTATTATAATCACTTTATACTTTCTTAAATGTTTTTTATCAAAAAACTTTTATCTAGAATGTTTCAACATGTTTAATGCTTTGAACATAATTTTTCATAAAATCTTTAAATACTTGTAAATTAGAAAAACTTTCTAATTTCATAAACATGATTTTGTTTATCTAAGTATTTATATAGTGAGATTAGCATTTATATAACTACAACAATTAATGTATAAGATCACTATGAATCACCTATTAAGCCAAAGCTTGACTTATTAGTAACCTTTAGTCACAACTAGACTAACTTGATTCATCAACAAACATACGTGCACGGATATAAGCTAAATAATTTAATATTTTAAAGATTTAAACCATAATGTCATCCAAAAAATTCAAAACATGCCAATAATATTCAAAAGCTTTAAATAAAATGATTAATAACTAAAAAACATGAATTATTAAATATCCGAAAAGCACGTGGGATCTCTAATGCCGGGCCGCTTCACTTTCCATTACCTCCTACAATAAACGATTGCAAGATATAAGAATACTCGTAAAAACTTTTACAAGTGGAAAGTGACAAAGAAGTTAATCACACGATACCTAAGGAGCCAGTCTTGCCTCCTGCTTCGTGAACCTTCGGACAATATTTCTTCCAGTGTCAGACCTCGCCACTCTTGAAGCACCGATTCTCGGTCCTTGCTTTGTTTGGCTTTGACTTCTTGCCCTTGTTGTTTTCACTAGCCCTGGGTGCATTCTGCCTGGGCTTGGTTTTCCCTTTCTCTTTCTGTTGTGCCCCTTTCTCTTCTTACTTCCACCATTGTCCACTATGAGAACGTCCTTAGACTTGGTCCCGATACTCTGCTCTGCAGTCTTAAGCATAGAATGCAGCTCCGCCACAAAATTCTCCATGTTGTTCATGTTGTAGTTGACTATAAAAGGCTTATAGTCATCTGACAACGAGTTGAGTATCGTATCCGTTGCTAGCGGCAGCGGTACTGGGTGCCCAAGTCTCTCTAGCTGGTCCATATACCCTTTAATTTTCATGACATGGGTACTGACCGATGTCCCCTTTGCCATCTTGCACGAGTTAAACGCCCTAGTGGTATCATAACGCTCTGTGCGGGCTATCTCGTGGAACATATCCCTTAATTCGCGGATCATGTCATAAGTAGGAGTCTCCATCATGCTTGTCTGCAACTCTGAACTCATTATTGCAAGCATGAGGCAACTAACATCAAGGGCGTCATTAGAGCGCTTTTGATAATCCTCCCCGACATCTGCCCTGGCGTTATTTGCAGGGGGATTTCCTAAATGTTGTTCTAGGACGTACCACTTTCTCTCGTGCCTTAGCACAATCCGGAGATTTCGCTCCCATGTGAGAAAGTTTGGTCCGGTGAGCTTATCATTCCCTAGGATAGAGCAAAGTGAGAGATTGTTAGTGTTGGTAACGTTGGTTGCCATCTACAAATTAAAACTTGGTTTAATTAGTAATTGCAAATAAACTTTTCAAACATATATTTATAAACCCTTAAATAATATATATCAGACCTAGGACCCATATTTTACATATTTGACGCAAGGTTTGGGCACTTCCCGCCAAGTCATGCTATTTCTGGTAGGTAACATCCTTTACCAATCGTACATATCTGATACGACACCTAGAACCTCTTAGAGCACTTAGATAAAATCTAGTATGTTTAACTTTACTCTAGTGCATTTTGGGCCGGGACTCCCGATTATCACCAAAATATATTACACCACCTAAGACAGTATGAATTTAGGCCGGGACTCCCGATTATCGCAGGATCTTTCATACCCTTTGTCACAATGTTTTGAACCCGGATGCCCAAGGTTTGGGCACTTCCGACAACCGAGTACCGTTTAACAGCAAATGTGTACCATTAGATGGGTAGCACACTGATCAAAGATTTTTCTTGGGTTTTATAATTAAGTTTAAAAGAAAAACTTAATTTTCCAGTTTTTGAAATATAATTTTAAAAACGTCTGTTTTAAAACTACGATTTATATGTGTACCTATCCTAGGTGCACAAAACGGCTTTATAAGTTTAAAACTTATAATCTTGACAAAACTTTAAATTTATAAAATTTAACTAATACGACTAACAAACTGAAGTCGTACTCTAGTTTGTCATAAATCGTGGTTTTTCTCTGTTTAATAATTGCCTATTATTAAACCTATTTATTTAGCATCACACACGAAAATGAGTAAGCATAAAATAAACGAACACAACCACGCATATAATAAAAGATGTATAGTCTTTGCCAATGGAAACCTAATGGTCAATCTAAGGACAAAACTATCCTATCTCGTCTTGATGACCATCTTCAAATCTCCCACTGGATTTGACGTCTCCGGTTTTGTAGAAAGCTTCCAACTCTGTGCTTTTGGTTTTCTTGTCCATTTGGTCTCTTCCCAAAAATACAATAAATAAAAGTCCTATTGTATTACAATTACATAACATAAAGGGGTTGTAAGTGGCACGCAGGCCTCCCCAAAACCAAAAAGAATAAAAAAAACACAACCACGGGTCTAATTGGCAAGAGACTATAATCAAAACTATCTAAAACAACCGGTTAACTCGACCAATATTCCAAACTAGAATATCCGACTTAACAAATGCAATATATATATAAAATATATCAACAACCACGCAATATATAAAGGATAATAAAAGCGATATAACACAAAATCTGATTTGTTTAAATATTCTCATATATCCTTTCGACTAATAACTATTAATCAAAAGTGAGAAATATAGTTAGATGCGTTAAACTATCTCGTTAGGTTTCCTTGATTAATGAACTATTAATTAAGACGAGATAAAGATACTTGTTGTTTTAAACTTAACCATAATGAAAACTTGGGTAAACTAGATCTAATTACAAAACTTGTAAATTAAATCTTCTTGTTTTCATAAAGCTTAGTTTTAAAAAAAAAACTACAAACTTGGTCATAAAACAACACTCGTTCTGCACTTCTTTCTAACACTTTATATAATTTTATAAAACTCGTTTTATAGTAAAATTATATCGTATGCACGATAAAACTATAAAAACTAATATTCTAACTTGCTAGTTAAAATATATCGAGTTAAATAAATTATATAAATATAAACTTTTAACCTTAAAAACTTTAAAGTTAAAATTGTGTTTTTAATTTAATCCCGAAGAATTTTGATCGTTACCCATCTTAATCGACAAACCTACTAATTCACAACTTCTGCTGGGCCGTAACTCCCTTGGGTCATAAACCTTACTGGGCCGATTAGTCCTTGGGCCGAATGGTGCCTAGCTGGGCCGAAAACCTTTACCGGGCCGGTTAGTCCTTGGGCCGAAACCCATCATCACCGCCGACCATCACCTACGACCGCCACCACCGCCGACCACCACTGGCTACCGTCGAGAACCATTGCCGCCGGTAAGGCGCCACCGTCGCCGGTGAAGACCAAAAATTCCGATTTTAATTATTAATAAAAAACACAAGCTTTTTATCGAATTACTTGTTTTTAACCATTAAACTTTAACTGTTTAAGTTTTCTGATTAAAAACATGAAACTAATATAACTAAAAATTCAAACCTTTTAACATGTCAAACAAACTGTCTAACATATCTGATTAAAAGTGAGAATTTCTGATCTATGATAGTGAAAAAAACTTGTTCTCCTTTTTCTAGTGATCTTCGATCAAAGCAAGAAAAGAAAAAGAGACAGAACTAAAAACTGATTAAAGGAATCAACTAACTTGTTTTAACTTGGTTTTTATCAACTAAACAAACTGTTTAATTTTCTTGATTAAAACCTTATTTTAATAAAAGTCAAAAACGTTTAACCGTTTAAACTAACTGTTTAAACTTTCTGATCAAAAGATTTTAAACTTTAAATAAATGGATGATAAAAAATAAGACTTATTTGATCATCCCTTCTTGGTTCAATTTTCGCATAGAACAAAAGAGGAAACAAGAACAAACTTTAAGCTAAATCAGATAAACTAGAAACTATAGATCATAGAGCCGAGGCTCTGATACCACTGAAGGGTTTTGATCTGACCAAAAGACCTTAAGACACAAACTAGTCTAACCCTGGGTTTGATTCTACTTGTTCAATCTTAAAGCAGAACTGGCTTGAACACAACCCTCTAAACCCTGAGAGGGTTAGGATCTTACTAATGATCTATACAGTTTCATATGAACAATCAAGATAAAAGTTTTAAGGGATTACCTCTTTGATCTTGGGATTGCTAAAGTTAGTCCACAACTACTGCACCACCAACGAACTGCTGCTAGACCGCGATAGGAATAACCCGGATAACACACGAAAGTTGTGTGTGTGTGTGCGTAAGACGCAAAAAGCCAATGAGACTTTTTGCCTCTTGAGCCATCGACACAGAGAGAGAGAGAGAGAGAGTGGGGAGGAGGCTAGGGTTTTTTTGTTGTTGAAAAATTATCTCTTATAGATAAATAAGCTCTTTTCTAGGTTTAAATACCTTAAACCTTATCCAAGCCTAAGCCCGTTCAATTAAAGCCCATGTCTTTAATTGAAGTTTCATTCTCTGCACTTTGACCCCTTAACCTTACTAGTTAATTAATTAACTATTAATTAACTTCTCTGTTAAATTTTAAAACTTAATATTTAGTTTTCCTTTAAATAATAAATAACTATTTATTATTTATTTTTCTCAAATAATTAATTCAACTGATTAATTATTTCCACACAAAAACAGGTAAATTCCAAGATGTTCTGATTGGGTGTGTAGCCGTGTGACCCTTTAGTCTCTTATAACATCGGACACAATATACCCATTAATTATCTGTGCACATAATCCAACAGTGTAGGCCAAGGATATACGGATATTCACCAGGGGTGTGAATATTGGATAGTGACATCGTTAAGAATACCGCGTGGTCTTCGAGTCAAAGGTGTTCATCACATAGGTTGTCCTTAAGCCTAAGATATTTGGTTTGGGATGCGGGGACTTCTGGCATTTGGAACGCACCTATCGCTATGCCGTAACTGGGTAGTCATAAGGGCGTATCTGGTGTCCGCGGAAATTGTATTGCCAAATGCAAGTATGCGAGAGGCATTCTGCAACTCCTCTTAAAGGAGAAATGTTTTTAGGCCCCTTGACTGATCTAGACTGTGGAAGTGCATGGCCATGCCCAAACTAACTGATTTGTTCTTTGTCGTTTATCACTCAGTCGAAATCGGATAGTCGAGAAATGGTTCTGAGTGCTCAGAGTTGACTCAAACCATGCTCACACTCATAATCGAAACATCGGGATGCAGAGGGAAAAGCCTAGAGTATAGCCAATCATAAGACAGGGGGTTCTTATGAAGTTTTATTATAAAACAGTTTGTTTTATAAAGATTTAGTTATCACACTTGGGTATAAGAGTTTTTATTGCTTGTTTAACCTAAGGACTTGTCTAAAGGTACTCGTAGGCCAGTATCATCTAGGTACACAGGTTGACGGTGAGCACAAGTGGGAGTCTGGTAGGATTTGTGTGCATAACCGTCGAACCCTGATGACACGCCCAATGCCATAAGACACCCAAGGGTCACACCTGTGAGAGTATGTAAATCAAGAAGTTATAGAATCACATTCTGGGAGAAGGGTATTATGACAGTTAGTCATAAACCAGTATAGAGAGTAATAAATAACTAGATATAATTAATTAACAAGATTATAGATATAGTTATTAGTTAATAAATATATATTGTTAATTAAGGATATTTCTTATTAATATCTTGGATATTATCGTAAAAGGGTTATTGCTAATTAATTATTATTAAGGAGAAACAATATATATATATATATATATATATATATATATATATATATATATATATATATATATATATTTCGGCCAATGATATATATATATATTATAATGTATATTTTGTATTAATATTAATATGATTACTCAAGGTTACCTAATTAAGGATAACATGAATGTAATCTATAAATAGGACATAAACTCCATTATTAGGGTTTAAGCAATATACACAAAAAATTAACTCTCTCCCCCTCTCCTCTCTAATCTATGGCCGAAGACACCTCAAGGGTGTGGGGGTTTTCAATTTTCGTGTTTCAATCACCAAGAAGATCAAGAACAATCGTGTGATTACATCCTTCTAGCGGATCCTTGTTGTACCTCATTACGGATGGACTTTCTTTGAACAATCCTAGGTATAACTCTCTTCTTATGAATGTTCTTGATGGATATGGTGAAATCGATGGATCATATATATATATATATATATATATATATATATATATATATATATATATATATATATATATATATATATATATATATATATATATATCGATTTCTTGTATGTATGTATGCATGTTTGATTGGTTGTTGATCTTATGGTTTTCGCAAATATGAACATACACATATGCTTATATCGATTTTCATGTATATGTTCTATACACACTTGTGATTAAACAAGATCTTAATCCTTTAGGGTTTTAAGGATTATTATTATTTTAGTTCCGCTTTATAAATAATAATTGTTTATATCTACAATTCTTAGTTGGTTCAAACCAGTTAGGTTATGAATAAGGATAACTCAAGTTTAAATTGTGCCCTATAAAACCCAACAGGTTATAAGTAAGAGTACTCACATGATCTCGCGATTCTGCTAACCACAAAGCTTAACGAGAGTTCGAGTCATGCCCCAGACATCAACCTATATAGGCATACCTCGTTACTTAGTGTAAGTAAGGCTCCTTAATTCCAATTATACTATTTCTTAATTATATCTCTTATTGGGATTCGGCCCAACTATTAAGTAGACCCTTGTTCATTTCTTAAAGTTGATACTTATGGCTTAATTAGAGTAGCTTCTCATCAAAAGCCAACACTGTGAATCTTATATTCAAGGTAGTCCAATTATACCGTGGCTATCGAATTTCCCATGAACTAAGTGCCTAATTATGGGTTTGTAGACCATCGAATTACATATATGGGCCTAAGTATCAAATTTGTATATATATTCGAATTTTCACGATAAGCAAAGAAGATATAGAATTTTTTTTATACTAAGCAATGCAAACTTTCGAAGTCATATATATATATATATATATATATATATATATATATATATATATATATATATATATATATATATATTCGAGTGTCGAATTTCCTATTGCTAAGTCTCAGGTGTCGAATTTTGTTGTTAAGTCTTATGTATCTAATTTTTCCATGTATTATCCAAACTATCGAATTCCATGTCCAACTTGTCATGCATATTTGCACTGCAACTGTTTCAAATTCTATCTTAAGGCAGTGTCAAATTTTTTTGTGTTACAAGTCCAAGTATCGAATTCCTATTGTGCATGTATCAAATAGTATCGAATTTTTGCTTGTTGTACAAACAAACAAGCACCATGAACAAGCTAATTAAGCACAAGGTCTAGGTGTCGATTTTTGTTTTTATGAAACCAAGTATCTAATTTGTAGCATGTATCAAATTTTCCTTTGTGAAACCAAGTATCTAATTTGTAGCATGTATTGAACCAAGTATCTAATTTGCTAAGTACACCCAAGTAAGCATTGTGTACAAGTTAAATAAGCATGAAGGTCTATGTGTCGAATTTTGCACACAAAGAGCATGTATCGAATTATAGAATACAAAATTCGACCCTCTTCTTCTCCCCAGAGTTAGCAGGTCTGGATATATATATATGGTTTCAAAAACATGGTTTTCTCATTATACAAAACTATGAGTTTTTGAAATCTAATTCCATGTAAACTTCTATATATATATATATATATATAGTTTCAAAAACAGGGTTTTCTCATTACACAAAACTATGAGTTTTTGAAATCTAATTCCATGTAAACTTGTCTCCACCTCCTTATATCAATATTTGCTACTTAGGTTAGCAATTCATCAAGTCATGAGAGGTTAAATCTTCATTTTAAAATCTCAGGTTAAACTCAATATGAACACTTCAAAAACTATTTGATTTCTATCATCTCATGCTTAAATTCTTACTACATTGTCATATAAGTTATATATTCATGCTCACAAAAGGTTGAGGATCATTACCTGATAATGTGATGGAAGTTTGGTGAAAAAGATGATGTTTCACAATTCTTTTTCCTGCTTTGTTTCTTGCTCTTGCTCTTGCTCCAGGAATTTAAAATGGAGGAGAAGTGTCTTGGGGGTTGAACCCTAAACACTTCTTTATACTTTACACTTAAAGGCTTTTTAGCCCAATCTTGCTTAATTGGCCCATTAGCTAAATCAAGTCCATAAGTCCATCAGATAGCCCTTAAAGGTCCATTTTGATGGTCCCTTAATGTAAGGATGAAGAAATGCTAAAGATTAACTTGTTTGTGTTTGTGTATGTGAATCAGTTTTTAGAGAGAGAGAGAGAGCCGAGAGCTAGAGAGAAAAGACACAAACAAGAGATGAGAATAATGCAAAGCTTAAATTAGAATCAAGGAGGCAAATGCTAAGTTTGTACATTTGACATATTTGCACCTTCCATTTTATAATCTAACATTCTCCCCCTAAGTGAGGTATGCAACGATTCACAACAAGAAACAAATAAACTAAACATCATGTCTAGACTTGTTACGAATCCCGAGGGCAACCTGCCAGTGCCTCATTTGTTTCCGGTTCTCTAGTGTACTCTTCATTTGCTCGATTGACCTGAAGGCTTGTCTTTGATATTCTTCAGTCAATTCATTGCGAACTGCCCACACCTTTTCATGTAGAGCATAGTGCAAAAGCTTTAAAGTACCATCTGAGTAGGCCATGCATTCTTCCATTCTTACAAATATTTTATGTTTCTTTTCATTGTGAAAGACTACACCCCTATTCCCTTTATAGTTAGGATGACCTTCATAGATAGCAGTCAACTCTTCCAACTGATCAAGATCAGGATGATTCTGGTTTGGCTTCAGAAGGTTGACTTTGAGATAGTTGTTCTCTGCACCAAGCTGCATGTCATGGTCTTCAACAAAGCTTATGAAATTTCTCATGTATCGCATAAGTTGAGATCTCCCAAATTGTTCATCTGGAGTTTTCCCTTGCTTCCGAGATAGTGTGTCATAGATGAATGTGATGTCGTGAATCTTCACATGTCTCAGATTAGCTTCGTTCAGTTAAACCTTTTCACCTTGAGCCCTTTTCACAACGAAGACTGCATACTTATAACGAAAGGAAGCTCCTGTAAGGACGTTCTGAACTTCAACAATTGGGTAATCAGAGGTGACGATCTGCCTTGGTGTCTTTGTAGCATTTAAGATATTTTCATATCTTGTTTTTTGTTAATCATCTAGACCCATAAGCTCTGGAGGTGTGAGCTCGATAACTTCGTCACTTTAGATGTCTGGAATTCTATCTTCAAGATGAGCAGCCTTAACGAAGAACCTTTTCCAAATTGGCTGTTGCATAATAGTTCTTGTAAACATATTGTTGCTATCTAAGCCTTTTTCACCTATATACACTGGAGGTGTTGTAGGAATTACATAATTAGGTGGTAGTGGCCACTCTGAATCTTCTCTAGCTTTCTCTGCAGCTTCTTCTTGCATGTTTCTTTGAATGATGTCAGCTGCAGAGACTTGAAATTGACCAGGATGAGAAGGAAAGTGTTCATGAACTTCAATATTAATACCACTGAGAACCCTAGATACATCAAAGGTAGATTTCTTTGTTTTAGGTTTCCTTCTTGCTTCTCTTCTTGAGATTGCAGCCCATTCTTTCTTTTTGATTGCACTTCTCTTTCACTGATATCATCATCAAACCTGCGGACCATTCTGGGTGAATCTGGGCGTGTTGCAACCTCAACATATTCATCAATGTTCTTGAAGAGTCTTTCTAGAGCTGGATCCTCAGTCTCCTCTACAGGTTGAGCTTCCTCAATATGTCCCTAATCAACAAACGTATCATACTGGAGCTCCTTTTCTTGAGCAGTTTAACCTTCCTCCACATGCCTGGTGGGCGATGTGTGTAAGTTTTCATATAAATCCGCCATTTCATCATAAGAATCTATATCCAGATCTACCCACTCAGCCTTATCATGGGACTGCTCCTGAGGTATTGCACCTTCTTCCAGATCAATTGGCCTCGGTTCAGATTCTTGCTGGGGTACATATAGTACAATCTACTTGTCAGCATTTTCACGTTGTTGTTTTTCATAAACTTCGTCGGCCAATTTTTGCTAGAACTAGTACCTGCAGATAATAAGGAACTTAAACGAGTAACTGGTACTGTTGCAGCCACAGAGGGAGAGAACATGTATAATCTTCTTCTTTTCTCCCCCTCGGGTTGATCATCAGGGTCTTGATCATCCCGTCTCCTCTTTCTACTCTGTACCTGGGCCTGACAAGTTTGTTCAAGGATAGTCAGTATGTCGGTAACCTTCTCCATTGTATTGTAGAACCCCTTAGTCACCCCGTCAATCTTTCTATTAACATCTTGATGAAACTCTTGAAATCGTCCAAGGAGATTCCCTGTGGCCGTTGTTCGTTGCGAAGAGTTGTTAGAAGGTCTTGGTCATGACGAGATTCGGATCTTTGTTCAAGTAGTTTAACATATAGAAGGCTCTTTAGGGCATCCACTGACATGTTAGCTGGATCAGGTTGCGGCTGAGGTTCAGGAGCTTGAGGTATTGCAGCAAGGAGTGATTCTATCCTATCTAACTTCTGATTTGTATCGGTTAATTGTTGTTGGATAGGTGCCACGGCTTGTTGAATAGTTTCATGTAGTTCTGCACTTGTAACAAACCCGGAATCATGGAGACGTCTAGTTGAGGTACCAGCCACAGAGGCAGTACCACCTACTGGAGCAGCTTGGATGTATGCTCCAGCAGGATTTTCCTCTAATCCTCGAATGACACCTTGAGAGGTACCATCTATAAAAGTTGAGGAGACTTATTTGACATACAAGCTCAGTGCATCAATTGTTATTCTGTGTTGATCAAGATAAGCGGAAATCCACGGTATATCAAATTGTGCATTGAAAGGAGTCAAGGACGAGGGAGGAGGTACTCTAGTTTTAATAGGTCTACTTTTCGATTGGAATTGACCTAGAGTATGTGCTATACCCCTGTGCAATGAAGACGGTGCCTGTTGAGAGACACCGTAGTGGCTTGGTGGGGTGGAAGCTTTCACGGGTGGGATAACCGCTACTTGTTCAATACGAGACCCAACAATGTTAGGTCCCATAACATATGTGACTTCCCGACTTTCTGGGGCTAGGGGTCCCTCAGCACTCTCTTTATCTTTTGTCACCTCCTCATTCTCACTCGCACTCCTAACTACAAAACTATCTCCTTCTTCACCACTACCAGGACCATACCCTGCATATTGATTAGGGGATAATAAAGAATCAGGGGTGACAGGTCCTATTTCAAAGGACAAGTCCTGAGTTGGAGTAACAACTGGCATGTCATGGCCTGGAGCTACTATTGCATTCTTAACTGCAGGAATGTCAGAATTTTGGGTAGGAGGGTTCAGTGTTATGACAAGACCACTTGTTTGAGGATTGATAGTTTCAGTGTGAGCAGTGTGGGTCAAGTTAGGAGAAGTTGTATGTGGGTCAGTGAGTTTCATAAAAGAAGGGGTGCTGTCAGCTGGTTGATCGATTGGCCTGTCAGGGTGCCTAGAGAAGAATTAAATAGTTCAAAGGATGGGTCACCGCCTGGTTGAGAGGCAGAAGTAGCACTGGAAGATTGGGAACTGGATGACTTAGACATGTTAATACCAAGTTCTTCAAGGATAGTTTTGGTTCGGGTGGCTTGAGAAATAGATTGGACTATTGTTTGAACAATGGTCCAATCGAAACTAGACTCCTCAACATTTTCTCTCAGCTCGACCCGCTCAGCATCTCCCACAGATGTCTGAGTCGTAGATTCTATTTTCTCACCTGGTACTACACCTCCCTGGGTAGGTATGGTCGGTGCTGGCATAACCAAAGGAGGTACTCCTACACTCATCCTATATCTCACAACAATTTTGTTCTGCTCACATAAGTCAAGGAGTGATATAGGAAGGTTGAGGAACAGGCATATTGGTCGGGGTTGCAGGTTTGATAAAAATGAAAAGTTTAGGAGTAACAGAAGGTAAACCTGCCCGGCGGGGAATATATGCAAGTGAGTGGCAGCAGCCACAAAGATTTTGAGCTGATGCTCAGTGGGAAATTCGTACCCTGAATGCTTTGGAGTGAGACACCTCTGAAGCACCGTTATGAATGTGTTGTATTTTGGATGCATGTTGGTGCGTTTAAACTGATTCTTTCTGGTGAGCTCTCCATCATATCTCATTTCCCTAATTAAGACAAGGCAAGTCTCCTCGTCTAGAATGTCATCAAAAGCTGTGGCCGGAGGCCTGCTGTTAGCTTTTGGCAGTCTGAAAATTATTTTGAGGCGATTGATAGGAATATCGACTGTGTATTCGTCAACCTCAGTATGGATGACTTCTTGCCCCCTATCATTTGTACGGACATCACATGTTTTCCAAAATTGTTGGACATAAATCTTAGGTACATGTGTGCCGGTGGTGGATGGGTTGTATATAAGGAGGTGGTTTAAAGGATGTATTTTTAGGATTTGAGTAACAATGGGGTAGGCAGGATTTTTGAATTTGTTAAGGTCATGTAATGATTGTTGTCATGAGTCCTTGAACTTAGGAACTCAGCTTGGGGCATTATCTCCTCAGGAGGAAGTACTACTTGAGCCATTTTATCTGCACAGATAAATAGAACGGTTAAGTCACAGATATAGAGATATGCAACATCATTCAACTTTGTAGAACCTTTGAATTGTGGTCAAAGTTCAGTGAATGAGTCATAGTTGACCAATTTTGACCAAACCTATCAAGTTGTAAAAATGTGATAAAACCGTAACTCTGAAATCCTCATTGTGTACATGATGATTTTAAGTATAAAAAAGTTGTTTTAATACTTTTAATATGGCAATTAGATAGCAACAAACAACTTTGTAGTATTTGAGTATAGTCCAAAAATCATCATAACACCCTCTTTAGAACCAAAAAGTGAATTTCAAGTATAAGTTCATATACCTGAAGAACATGAAGAACATTTTGTGAGATTTTTTAAATATGTTTGCACCAACGTGTTCCCCATATGTTCCTAACACCCATCGCAAACTTGGATTGAATAAAAAAGTTTGTTTCGTGTCCCAAAAATCAATCCAAAGTCTCGAATATGTCCATTGCCAATGGCTGTTCTAGGGCCAAGAATCACTATTTTAACTCAAAATTTTTAAAATGTAATTCGTGCAAGTTGTTACCTATATGATCACGAGTGTTTTGAGACTAAAATTTTAAATTTTGGCAGTGTAACGAGAGGATTTGTGAAATCAAGTAACAAAAAACGAGAGAGTGCGTTTAAGTTTGAATTTCAATAGAGTGAATGAACTGATGGGATGGATGAAACAGTTATAAAGTAAATGGGACACGTGTTAGAATCTAATTGGACCTACACACGGTAAGAAACCTGGCTTATAGAGGCAATCACATGGTTATTCTATGTGGCTGATAGAACCATGCGATTTGCCTTGAAACCAATCTAAACAGCTAACACTGATGAATGGCATGCGATTCCTCTTTGGTTTGTCAATCGCATGTGATTTACACTTGGTTCATAGTTAGCATGTTAGTCTATCGCATGATATTGAGCACTGGTGTTCAATCACATGCGATTGGCCTTATGTTCACGGTTCATGCAAATGACTTTTTTTCCCATGCGATTGACTTGTTAATCATGGTTCAAGTTTCAATCCACGCGATAGTAATCCATGTGAATGACCTTTCTTGTTTGTAGACCAAGACATAGAAAATTTTGTTTGTTGAGTTCAAGAAATCCCATGTGATAGAATCATAGTATGCGATTGTGTTCAATCGAACCAAACACTTGAAGATTTTCTGAAAATTCAAAGTATCTGGATTTTACGATTTAAGAAAATGATTTTCCATATATTTTGATTTGTCATTTTGTTAGACACACTCCCCCTAGACTTTTGCAAGTAATTTATGACAAATTTTGTTTAGATAATGTGTCTATTGTATTTTTCTCCCCCTACACATGTGCAATATGTGTATGATTTTCTCCCTATTGAATGTTGCATCAGTAATCTGCACAAGGAACAAACAGTATAACAGTTACTCTAAACAGAAAGAAAGAAAGGAAAAATTAAACAACAGTATGTTATATTTTCAAGTTGAGCATGCCTAACTTGGATACCAACTCAGTAAAGCAACTTTCGTCTAATGGTTTGGTAACCAAGTCAGCTAGCTGATTTTCAGTTGGAAGATAATGTAGCTCAATGAGACCTTTTTCTGTGTTATCTTTTATGAAGTGATAACGGATATCAATACGTTTAGTTTTAGAGTGATGTACCCGATTGCAGGAGATAGCTATGGCAGACTGGGAATCACATAGCAATGGAATTTTGACATACCTCAGGCAAAGTCTGATAACTGTGTACGTATCCAGAGACTTTGAGAGCAGCACATTGCAGCAACAACATACTGAGCGTCAGCTGTGGAAGTAGATACGCAGTTTTGTTTCTTTGAGGCCCAGCAGACTAAACGATCCCCCAAAAAATGTACACTGCCAGAGGTGCTTTTCCTATCAATTTTGCAACCGGCATAGTCAATATCTGAGTAAGCATGGAGATCCATATTTGAATCTTTGGGATACCACAGACCAAGATCCATAGACCCTTTAAGATATCTGAAGATCCTCTTAACTGCTAGAAGATTTGACTCTTTAAGATTCACCTGGTACCGGGCACATAGACAAGTAGAGAATATGATGTCTAGACGACTTGCAGTTAGATACAGTAACGATTCAATCATCCCACGGTAGGTTTTGAGATCTACTGGAGAACCATCAAGATCTGCTGATAGCTGTGCCTTTACAACCATGGGAGTGGATATAGGTGTGTAGTTAATCATATCATACTTTGTTAGAAGATCTTTAATGTATTTGGATTGGTAAATGAAACTGCCATGACTTAACTGCTTCACCTGGAGTCCGTGGAACAATGACATCTCCCCCATCATACTCATTTGAAATCTGTTTGCCATAATCTTAGCAAACTCGTCACTATATTTTGGATTTGTAGACCCGAATATGATATCCTCCACATATGTTTGTACCAATATCTTGTCCCTACCCATGGTCTTTGTGAACAGAGTGGTATCAGTCTTCCCTTTGGAGTAGCCTTCATCAATCAAATATTCAGATAAGATATCGTACCATGCACGTGGGGCTTGCTTTAATCCGTACAAGGTCTTATATAGGATATAGACATGATTTGGATGTTTTGAATTGATGAAGCCCTCAAATTGTGAGACATAGACTTCCTCATTAAGAACACCATTAAGAAAAGCTGTCTGCACATCCATTTGAAAGACACGGAAGCTTCTATAGGCTGCATATGCAAGAAATAGCCTGATAGCTTCAATACGAGCAACGGGGGAAAATGTTTCATCATAGTCGATGCCCTCTTGCTGATTATAGCCTTTAGCAACCAACCTAGCTTTGTTACGGACGAGCACTCCATCCGAATCCCTTTTGTTCTGGAACACCCACTTAGTTCCATCAACAGATTTGCCATAAGGAAGAGAAACTAATCTCCAGACTTTGAGACGATCGAATTGGTGTAGTTCTTCCTGCATTGTAATTACCCAATCCGGATCATCTAATGCTTTAGAAGTCTTGGTGGGTTCAATGATGCTCAGAAAACCTGAAAATTAGCATTCGTTAGCTGTTGCTGCACGAGTTTGAACGCCAACAGAAGGATCTCCTATAATATTTGGTTCAATTTGATGTCTGGTCTACTTTGTCTTGTGAGAGGTAGAAGATGAAGGAATAAGATCTTGTAAGTGTCGTGCTTCCTCTTCATCTACTAAGGAGAAATCTGGATCTGAATCAAACACAGGGGGGCTCTCTGGGTCAGGAATATGAGAAGTCACAGGGGGACGAGTGACAGGCACAAATATAGAATCCTCAGCATATAGATTTGCAAATGGATTCGTCTCAGTGGCCCTAGGAACCGTTAGAGTAACACTTTCTTGGGCTTCTGTGTTGTTCCTGTTGTCAGTTAAAACAGGAGAAGATTCAGGTCTAAAGAAATCAAACATAAAATCAAGATTAGTATTTGAACTTGAAGGATTGCTTGATTCTTTATTTTGAAGCACCGGCCGGAACTGGTATGTTCAGAAGCGGTTGCTGTTTATTTGGGTGGAAAATCTGTAACATTTAATGCATCATCAAATGTTACATTGATACTTTTAACAATGCTCTTTGTTCTTTTGTTCCTTCCTTCCCTTGAAGAATGACCGACTGTGGACATTTAGAATGCAAACACATTCAGGGAAGTGCAAAACATGCTAAGTTGGAACACAGTAAAGATTTAAAGAAATACCCGCAACTTGCGTATTACTAAATCTCATTTAATAATCGATAAATACTATAAATACAATACTGCTTCATGTTCCCAAAAGGGTAAATACATCAAATACACTAACCAAATACATGATCAAACCAAATCACTAGCAAATCTAATCCCAATAGCACGTGTATGAGCATCGTGCTTTGCTTGCGATAATGGTTTGGTGAACGGATCCGCACATTGCTATCAATGTGTATTCTGCTGATCACAATGTCTCCACATTCGACCACGTCCCGGATGTAATGATACTTCCGCGGAATATGCCTCGTGCGTCGGTGAGACCTTGGTTCCTTCGCTAGAGCAACCGCACCCTCGTTGTCACAAAACACCTCAACAGGGTCGGCAATACTAGGAACCACTTCTAGATCTTGGATGAACTTCCTCATCCACACAGCCTCCTTCGCAGCTTCACTGGCCGCAATATACTCCGACTCGGTAGTAGAATCGGCCATAGTCTCTTGCTTGGAGCTTCTCCACGATATAGCACCACCATTTAGTAGGAACACAAACCCCTATTGAGATCGGCAGTCGTCCCGGTTGGTTTGGAAGCTAGCATCGGAGTAACCAGTTACCCGTAGCTCCTCCGCACCTCCATACACTAAGAACATCTCCTTTGTCCTCTGAAGATACTTGAGAATGTTCTTCACTGCCGTCCAATGTGCCTCACCAGGGTTGGCTTGATATCTACTTGTCATAATCAATGCACAAGATATATCAGGCCTAGTACATAACATGGCGTACATGATCGAGCCAATTGCCGAAGCATATGAAACTCGCCTCATTACTTCCGGTTCCTCAGGGGAACTCAGGCTTTGAGCTTTGCTCAACACTAAACCATGTGACATAGGTATAAACCCCTTCTTGGAGTCCTCCATCCTAAATCTTTTTAGGACCTTGTCAATGTACGTACTCTGGCTCAATCCGATCAACCTGCGGGATCTATCTCTATAGATTTTAATCCCAAGAATGTAAGCCGCATCCCCAAGATCTTTCATTGAGAAACAACTCCCTAGCCAGGCTTTTACCCCTTGCAAAGTTGGGACGTCGTTCCCAATAAGTAGAATATCATCTACATAAAGAACTAGGAATACAACTATGCTCCCACTAGCTCTAATGTAAACGCATGGCTCATCCTTGCTCTTAGAGAAGCCAAACTCTTTGACCTTCTCATCAAAGCACAGGTTCCAGCTCCGAGAGGCTTGCTTAAGCCCATAAATGGACTTCTTAAGCTTGTGGACTTTATCCGGAAACTCTGGATGTACAAAACCCTCAGGTTGTGTCATATACACATCCTCTGAAAGTGTTCCATTAAGGAACGCGGTCTTGACATCCATTTGCCAAATCTCATAATCATGAAGTGCGGCAATGGCCAAAAGTATCCGGATAGACTTCATCATAGCCACTGGGGAAAAGGTTTCCTCATAGTCTACACCATGAGTTTGAGTGAAACCCTTAGCCACCAGTCGGGCCTTGATGGTGTCTACCTCGCCATCCATGCCGATCTTCTTCTTGAAGACCCACTTGCACCTTACGGTTTTACACCCGGGCATGGGATCCAAGTCCTAGACTTGATTATCCGACATGGATTGAATCTCGGATTCCATTGCTTCTAGCCACTTGGCGGAATCAGGGCCCACCACAGCGTCCTGGTATTTGGTAGGCTCATCAGAGACCACTACCATGTCGGTGCCCTCAGATATGTTAAAACCATATCTCTCTGGCTCTTGCCGACTTCTACCAAATCTTCTAATAGGCAATGGGTTTACATTATCTCTAACATCATCACGCTGAGAATCAACCCTCTCAGGTTGTGAGCTAGTCCCATCATCAGGTTCTACATTGGCAGTGTCTTGAATTTCTTCAAGATCAACCTATCTCCCACTAGCGTCTTTGGATAGCAGTTCCCTCTCAAGGAACATCGTTCTTCAAGCAACAAATACCTTGTTCTCCGAAGGTTTGTAAAAAAAAATATCCCATAGACCCAGCAGGATAACCAATGAAAAAGCACATTTCGGCCCTGGGTTCCAACCTGTCCTCAACCTCACGCCTCATGTAGGCAGGACACCCCAGACCTTCAAATATGAAATGGATGGAACCTTTCCATACCACATCTCATACGGTGTTTTCTTAACCTTCTTTGTTGGTACAAGGTTAAGGATTCTACCGGCCGTCTCAATTGCATATCCCCAAAACGTAACGGGAACGTTCGTACGAACCATCATAGACCGGACCATATCTAATAATGTCCGGTTCCTCCTCTCGGCGACACCATTTAATTGTAGCGTCCTAGGAGGGGTTAATTGCGAGATAATCCCACAATCCCTTAGATGTTCACGGAACTCGGAACGAAGATACTCACCACCTCTATCAGATCGTAGCATCTTAATCCTTTTCCCTAGTTGGTTTTCCACTTCGTTTTGATAAGTCTTGAACACCTCAAAGGTATCCGACTTTTGTCTCACCAAGTAGACATACTCGTACCAACTATAATCATCAATAAAGGTAACGAAGTAGCGGGAATGATCTCTTGTGGCATGCTTGAATGGACCACACACATCAGTGTGAACGATATCCAACAAGTCTTGCGCCGTCTCACAAACACCGGTGAAGGGTGCTTTGGTCATCTTGCCTAATACACATAATTTGCATACTTCATTAGACCCGTGGTCAAATGATTCCAATATCCCATCCGCTTGGAGCTTGGCGATGCGTTTCTTGTTTATGTGGCCTAACCGACCATGCCATAAAGATAATTTATCCAAAACTCTTTTGGATCCCGAATCAACATTCATGATTGATCTATTGCTTTGCAAGCTTACGCTTGTCTCATATATGCCATGACATGGAAATGTTTTAAAATAAAAGGCATGATCATTGTAACATAAAATGCTACCATTCCCAAATTTAAAGTTAAAACCATCGTCATACAAGGAATATAAAGAAATAATGTTTCTTGCCACGCAGGGCGCAAAAGATACATTTAACAAAACAATAGACAAGCCACAAGGAAAGGCGAGCTCCACATTCCAAATCTTCTCAACCGGGACAACCGCCTTGTTTCCCATGATGAGATCCAGCTCTCCATCAACCAAGTCCCTACTTCTTCTTAGTACCTGCACATTATTACAAACGTGAGTACCACACCCGCTGTCTAAAACCCAGGCGTTAGAAGTAGAAGTGTTATGTAGTTCAATCATGTACGTACCGGAGGCAGCGGCACCTTTAGCACGAAGCTTCTTGAGCTCCTCCGTATACTTGGGGAAACTATGCCCGTAGTGACCCTTGTCCCCGCAAAAGTAGCAGGTTGCCTCTTCCCGTGAGGTGGTAGCGGGAGCCACTTGCTTCCCCTTCGGCTCCGGGGTAGGGTTAGGTTTGGGCTTCGGCCCTTGAGCCTTGGCCTTCCCTTTCCCCTTCCCCTTCCCCTTCGTACCCGAAGCGGGTTGCTTCCGCTTCTTGTCATCCTCATTGATCGTAAGGACGGCAGTGGAGGTGGAGGGCTTTGACTTGGCAAGCTCGCCCTCGGCTGTCTTAAGCATGCCATGTAGCTCCATAATGGATTTGTCCATACTATGCATATGGAAGTTCACAATGAACGGACCATACGCAGGAGGCAAGGATTGGAGGATGATATCAACCGCCAACTCCTTCCCCATAGGAAAGCCCAACTCCTCAAGCTGATCCACGTACCCTTTCATCTTAAGTATGTGAGTGCTCACATTGCCGCCCTCCTGCATTCGGCAACCGATGAAGCCCTTGACGCACTCATAGAGTTCTTACCGTGCCCGCTGTTGGAACATGTCCTTCAGCTGAGATATCATCTCAAACGAACTCAATTTCTAGAATTGCCTTTGCAATTCGGGACTCATGGTCGTTAGCATTAGGCATGTTACGTCATTAGTGTCCTTGAGGCGCTTTTCATACGCCTCTCGGACGGCTCTCGCCGCGTTGGTAGCAGGAGGCTCCGGTAGAGGAGACTCAAGGACCTCTAGCTTCATTTCATGGCGAAGGACAATTCTCAAAGTCCTATGCCAATCCATAAAGTTTGGCCCCGTGAGTTTTTCCTTCTCCAAAAATGGACGAAGTGACATGTTGGTGGTGTTGGTGTTGCTAGTAGATTCCATCTACAAGCAAAGTACGAAATTTGGTTAGTTATGAAGTATTAAATCCTTGTTAAGATAATTACCCACTTGTTATAAAACAAATTATATTAACAAGGGCTAAGAACCTCAAAATACCCTAATCCATGACGGGTTTTCCGCGTATCATTTCATAGAGCTATTTGAGGCAGGTAAACACTAACAATTGCAATCCGTGATCACAACTCTTAGGAACTTGCGGGATCCTAGGTACTCACAGCACCCATTTGGCATGTGTGATCCCTCCACACCAATTCCTCATTAATTTACTTTGATAGCTCGGCTAGAGCTCGACAACTACCAATGTGTTTTAAGTCTTGGAATTGTAAATCGTCCGTCAAGATACACGGTGGTACTCTAGCCCAATGGCCGGCTCGGCTAGAGCTCGACAACCGACCTTGCGAGTTGCCACACGCGTTTTCCACACAGTTACGCAAAACCGATCCCAGCTAGAGCTCGACGACTGATCTTGTTTCACTAGATTCGGGCGGTGTCATCTTACGGATGATGTGAGATTTACTTTTGAAAAACGGGTTTTTGTTTCTCCGGTTAAAACACTTTTAACCAATTCTTGTCTATGTGGCGCGCGGAGTTTGTAAACCAATTTGAAACTCTTTGATTTTATTATTTTGAAAAATTTTCTAGCATGTGAAGATCCTAAACAACCATGCAAGAAAATACACAAAATAATATCAACCAACAGGCAAGACTAAGTCATCTAAGTACTAGACCGAATGACTTGATCTGTGCTCCTCCCACATGATCCATCGCGTCTCCTACCGACCTCTGGATCCAAGTACGCCAAGACACCCTCCAATGGTCCTTGTTGGTTGCTTCGGTCCTCCTTTTACAATATACAAATTTAATAGGAAATGGCATGCAAGCCACAATTTACTATTCTAAGCTAATACTATAAATTACAAAGAATAGAAATCGGCATGCAAGCCGTTAAATATGCAAACCGAATGAATAAATTAATTATTACAAACCATTGTGGCACAAACCACCAAATGAATGAATACATTAGTTTAAATCAACCAAACACATCACATAGGTCTTATGGCTCAAAAAATGTTACCGGATGCAAATACTACAACCACATACAAGAAACACAAATCTACACATGTTGTGCCACACAAAACCATGTAAATCTTATATGTCTTGATTAAGATTATCTAATCACTCAAGGCACTAATAATCCTATGTACATATGCATTAGGAACCTTAAAAAAGTCAAAATTCCATAGTCATATATACACAATGTAAGTATATGTAATTAACCATTTTCATGCCAAAATGTTAATCCACATATAAATACACCAACCAAGACATAAGGCAACTTAAACAAAACACACATCAAATTTTGGAATAATTCCAGAAAGTCCAAGTAGCTTAAATAATCCAACAAAATTGATTTTAGGCAAAAAATGCATTCTGCCAGACGGGTTAGCGCCGCTAACTATAAAGAGTTAGCGCTGTTAATTCAGACTTAGCGCCGCTATCATGAGACGGGATAGCGACCGCTACAGACGGTTTAGCACCGCTAACATGGACAGGTTAGCGCCGCTAAATCCTGGACAGAACCAAAAATCACATTTTTCGGATTTTCAAAGCCACCAAGTGCAAAACCAGTGTAGAGGTGGCTCTGATACCACTGTTGGAGTTCGTGGTACAACGTAACGGAAGCAAACAAGTACATAAATAAAAATTTACATGATCAAAAGCAAACCACAAGAGAACCCCATAGTGTACCAATCTCTACAACAAGTAATGCAACTTAAAACAGAAGAGAAAGAGAGATTTATACCCTTGATGTCTCTGGTCGGTTGTGTGTGCCTAGCTCCAAGATTGATCCTCTCCCTTGAGCTATCTAAGTCCACCCCAAGAGAATGTGTGATCCAAGTGTACTAGCACTCCAAGAGACCAATCATATTTTGAAAAATACTTCTGGAACAACAACACAAAAACCTCCAAGAACTATTTCTCTTGCACTCTCTCTTTCTAACTTAGCAACTCACAAAGGTTCTAAGTGTTTAAACTCAAAATGTCCAATAGAGCATAAGGATAGAAGAGTTGCATGTATATATACACTCTGTGTTGCCTCCTGAACTCCCCAAGGTCGGCCCAGAGCTAATCATGAGAGTTTACATGCATTGGTTGAGAGAGGAGGTGAAAAGAATAAAGTTGTTTCTGTCAGGCAGGGTTAGCGCCGTTAACCACCCACGCATAGCGCCGCTAACCACTCAAGGTTAGTGCCGCTAATGCGGCTGAGATAGCGACATCTAGGTTAGCGTTGCTAATCCCCTCCAGGAAACCAACTATCATAATTTATCCTTTCTCACCCTTACATTTTAGGTTGTTGTCAGGGTCATCCCCTGGCGTGTGACCCGATAGGCCCATACATCATCGGCAGTGATCATTTGGTGTACGTGCATAAGTGCACATTCTCTAACACCCGATTCAGCATGAACGCCACTATCTCGAGTGCGTGCCCTTAAAACGACAAAGGCAATTAACTCCGACTCATCATTGATCGTACCATGTCAACCAATGTACGATTCCTCCTTTCTGACACAGCATTCATCTGAGGTGTATACGAAGGTGTGAGTTGTGAATCAATCCCACATTCCTTCAAATGATCGTCGAATTCCTGACTCAGATATTCACCACCTCGGTCAGACAGAAGCAGCTTTATCTTCTTGTCCAGCTGATTCTGTACCTCATTCTGAAACTGTTTGAACTTGTCAAAACTTTCAGATTTAAGTCTCATTAGATAGACATAACCGAACCTACTGAAGTCGTCAGTAAAGGTAATGAAGTATCGGTATCCTCCTCTAGCCTCTGGAGTAAAGGGTCCAGACACATCTGTGTGTATTATTCCAGTAACTCACTAGCCCTTTCATTCTCACTGTTGAAAGGCTGGTTTGTGATTGTACCAGACAAACAAGATTCGTAAATATCATATGACTCTAAGTCAAATGGTTCTAGCATTCTGTCATCTCGGAGCTTCTCTATGCGTTTCTCGTTTATATGTCCTAAACGACAATGCCAGAGATAAGTCTGATTCAAGTTACTCTTGGATCTTTTACTTATATGATATATGTCTTTATTATCGTTATCTAGATTTAACGTATATAGACCATTTTGTGGAATAGCTTTAAAATATAAAACATCATTTTTTAAACAAGAAATAACTTTGTTATTCATAACATAATTAAAACCACAGTCTATAAGAAAATCAAACGAGTTAACATTTTTTATTAGTCTAGAAACATAATAACAAGGTTTTAGTTCTAAGACCATACCCGAAGGCAAACTAAGACAATATGTTCCTATAGCTTCAACACCAACCATGGACCCTTCGCCTACCCGCATGTCCATATCTCCTTGTCTTAGCTTCCTACTTCTCTTGAATCCCTGCAAATGATTGCATATGTGATGACCACATCCGGTATCCAATACCCATGATTCATAAGAAGTAACAAGACAATCTATCATAAAGATACCTGAGTCATTGGGCGAACCGATGTCCAGCTGATCTATGTCGAGTGAGTGCTTGCATGAATCCTTGCTGCCACAGTCTGGGCAACAAATTTCTCCAAGCTCTTCCAACCACTCATCTTCCTACATAGGGTCCACAATTGTTGACTCTAGCTGCTTTGGATTCAACTCATCGCTGATGCACATAAGGATCTCATGCAACCCCGCGACAGACATTTCAAAATCACTGATGACATACATTACCCTTCTCTGGTAATAGTCCGCCAAGGAACCAAACAAGAGCATAACTAGCTCATGTGGTTTTGATTTTGACCCAAAACTTTCATAGCAATCCAAGAGCCTTCTCATATTAATGAGATGATCGCTAATCGGCTGGTTTTCTTTAATTTTTGCTGAAAGAATTTCCTTCATCAGTAAGATGCGACATATCCGTTCACTGTACTTGAACTTATGCTCCAGTCCCTGAACAACCTCATAAGATGACTTCTCATGGAGATTATGCGTAAACTCGAATGACGCTGTGAGAACGAGAATTGACATAACGTCGGATTCGTCAGCAAGATACTAATAGTAAGCATCATACTCACTCTCCTGGGCATCCAGTCCTGGTCGTTCTAGAGGCAATGTCTCTATGATGTGAAGCTTTCCCTGTGCATCTAGAACGTTCTTTAGATGCATATTCAAAACAGCAAAGTTTGGACCTGAAAGCTTCCATTTGCCGATGATGAGTCTTAGAGATTCCTTTGGTGAATAAAACGGAATAACATATAAATTAGATATCTACAGGATAAGATAAAACCGATTCAGTAATATGATTATATCTTCTAATAATTATTACCTTTTAAAAAAATTATTAGACTAGGATCCATATTTCACATTTTCCGATGCAAGGTTTGGGTACTTCCCACCGGGACAATGCTATTTCTGGTAGGTAAACCTATACCAATCGTATCCAACCTGGACACGACTCCTAGATCCGCAGGACATCGGCTACAAGAACCGTGCATGTTTTAGTTCCTCTAGTGCATTTTGGTCTAGGATTCCTGATTATAATCAAAATAGATCGGACCACCTAAGACAATGTGAACTCTGGCCGGGACTCCCGATTATCGCAGAGTCTTTCACACCCTCCCACGCAATGGTTTGAACCCGAATGCCCAAGGTTTGGTCACTTCCGACACCCGAGTACCGTTTAACAGGAAAGGTGTACCATTAGACGGGTAGCACACTGGTCTAAGATTTTTCTAAAAGGATTTAAAAGTTTTTGACGAGGAAAAACTTTTTGCTAGTTTTCTTTAAAACGACTGTTTAATAATTAACTATTATTAAAAACCTTGTTTTATTTCATCGTGAGAATCACAACCACGCATATATATAATATGTAAAGAAATAAAACAACCACAAACAAACTATGCCTTAGCATTGCCCTTAACTAATGTCGGTTTCGTTAGCCACACGAAAAACCCGACGGTCCAAAACCTAAGTGGAAAAACATAACACATATGGCATGGCATTCTAAAGCTCCCACTGGCTCCAGCATCCAATCCTGCTCCTTGCTCCTTTGTACCAGCTTCAAATCTATTCTATTTATATGCTATTTATTTTACGCTATCCACTCCCGAGCTCCTTCACATCTGCAGCAGAAGTTAAAGTGTTAGAAGTGAGTCATGATCGACTTTCAGCTGCTTTGGAAGATTCAGGTATGTCAGTGGGCATACGAGAAATGTGATTAGAAGTGGAAGTATGTGTCTGTTTGAAAATCTGTTTTTGTTTTAAAGTTACCAAAGTAGCATTGTTAACAGATTTTATTGTGGGTTGGGCATCTTGGGAAGATGTGGACGCATTCTTAGCATCTTCAATTTGTTCTGCGTATGGAGAACAAGTAAATGGAGTAGGAGCCTGCATCTCTTGCTTGACTTGGATGATGCGTTCTTTCAATGCTATATTTTCTCTGCACAAGTTGTCAATTGTCTTTTCATCATGATTGAAAATGGTTTTGATACGCTTGTGAAGGACTGCATTTTCTTGAGCTAAATGAGTAAGCTCAGGTGATTGGTTAGAAACAGAGATGGTTTGAGGTGTAGTTTCTGAGTTGAAAGCTTTGGCAATATCTCCTAATATCATATGTGTGTAGCAAAACTCTTGCATGGTGTGAAACCTTCTTTGCAATTCCTTGTGGGGAATATATTGAAATTTGGGTTTTGGTACTTCAGGAGCATAAAGTTCCTCATCTGTGTATATTGGAGAGGTGACAATAGAATTCAGTATTGGAGGGGGGTAAGTGAAGTTTGAGTCATTGAGGTTAGAATACTTAAAGGGAATCTCAGTTTTGAGATGAAGGGTTCGCTTGACATCTTTTTCAAATCTTTCTTCCTCTTGACCAACAAGTACCATTCGTTTAGTGAGGCCTTCGCCAAATAAATTTTCATTGTAAAACTACGTGGCAGTAACCTTACTCAGGACACTTTGATTTTCAAAACCAAGTCCTTCGAATGTCCATATTGAAAAAGGTCGTTCCTTTTCTTTATACGGAAAGATGGTTTGTTCACTTTTCCCTCTTTTGATTAAAAGATCTTCAAGTTCTTTGATTTTTTAATAAAGAGCATGTGGTTCATTTTTAAGAATTTATGAATCCTTTTCTGCACTAACACGCTCTGCTTTGAGATCGTGCATGATGATGTTTGTCTTATCGGTCAATTCTAGAAATTCAGATTCTTTCACAGTTAATTAAACCTTTGATTCATTTATATTCTTTTCTAATTGTTCAATTGCAGTTTTTGCTTCTTTATCTTGCGTATGAATTGTTAGATTATGTGCAGAGATAATTAATGGCTACATTGTATCCAATGTTATAAGAGACTAAAGGGTCACACTGCTACACACCCAATTAGAACAATTCGGAATTTACCAATGTCTGTGTGGAAATAATTAAACAGTGGAATTAATTATTTGAGAAAGAAATAAATAATAAATAGTTATTTATTATTTAAAGGGAAACTAAATATTAAGTTTAATATACACACACATACGCGGTTCGTGTTGTTCGGGTAATTCCAGTAGCGGTCTAGCAGCTAGTTTGTTGGTGGTGCAGTAGTGGTGGACTAACTTTAGCAATCCCAAGATTCAAAGAGGTATTGTTTTTCTTAACCTGTTATCTAGATTGTAGATAAGAAACTGATATGATCATTAGAAAGATCCTAACCCTTTTAGGGTTTAGGGGGTTGTGTTCAATCCAGTTCCGCTTTAGGATTGAACCAGTAGCATCAAACACAGGGCTTGACCAGTTTGTGTCTTAGGGTGGTTTGGTCAGATCAAAACACTTCAGTGGTATCAGAGCCTCGGCTCTATGATCTATAGTTTCTAGCTTTATATGTTTTTAGATTTAAGGTTTGTTCTTGATCTCCTACTTGTTCCTTGTATTTTTCGAAAATCAAGAAGGGTAACAAAACAGTTTGATTTTGTTATCCAGTTGCTAAAAGATATAATCCTATTGATCAGAAAGTTTAAACAGCTAGTTCGAACGGTTAAAGGATTACAGCTTTTGGTAAAAACAAGTTTTTTTATCAAGAAAATTAAAAACTTTGTTTAATTGATAAACCTAGTTTATCTAGTTAGTTGATTCGTTTAAGTTATATCATCTTCTACTTCATCTTGTTTTTCTATGATAAAATCGAATACCAAAGAGATGTTCAAACAAGTTTCTGTTTTTCATCTAGAATATAAAAGTCTTTATTTTAATCAGAAAGGTTTAAACAAGTTTCTGTTTAAACGGTTAAAAGATAAGTCTTTTTATTAAAACCTGATTTTGATCAGAAATTTAAACAAGTTTTTGTTTAAAGGTTAAAATCTGGTTTTAGGATTATTAATTATTAGTGAAACAAAGTTTTTGGGTCACATTAATAATTAAAAGTTTTGGTTTTTTGATTAAATTCAGTTTTTTAATCAGAATATTAAAAACTAGTTAGTTTTTAATAGATTAAAAAGGATTAGATTTTAAAAGGATTATTTTCTGTTAATCGGAAAAAAACAAGAACCACCACCGTGGCAGGCGGTTTGCTGGTTGGCGGAAGTCGAATGCCGGCGGCAGCAACCCAGGCGGCAGCGGTGGTTGTTACGATGGCGGCGGCATGACCAGTCGGTCGGCGGCTGTCGGTCGACAGTGGACCGTCAGTGGCGTTGGTGTTTGGCCCAAGGTGGGTGTTCGGCCTACATGGTCTACGTCCCAAGTAGGTTCCGGTCCAGGTGGGTCTTGGCCCAAGTGGGATTTGGCCCAGGTGGGTCTCGGTCCAAGTGGGATCTGGCCCAGGAGCGTCATCAGCCCAAGAGTAGTCGGGCCAAATTGGTTTTCTGGTTAAGTACAAAGCTATTAATTTTAAGTTTCAAAATTAATAAGTTTTTATATAAACTAGTAATTTATATATTTTAACAAGTTTAGTTAAAGTATATAATTTTTGGATTTTTGTTTATCATGACTAGTTGAGACATTATAAATAAACTATAAAATGGTAAGTTTATATAAAAGGATTGAAACAAGGTGTTGTTATTTAAATAGTGATCAATTTTTGTCGTGTTTGGTTTTTTGGTAAAATCAGTAAAAACTCGACATAAGAATTATTCTCTTTTGAATAAAGTTATGTTTTTCCAAGTTTGTTGAAAAACTGTTTTTGATCAAGTTATTTTAAATAACTTAGATGATTATAATTCTCATTTTTTATTAATGGTTATTAGTCAAAAGGGTAGATGAGAATGATTAAACGAATCAGGTTTTGTGTTTATCATTTTTATATGGTTTATATTTATAAATGTGTGGTTGTTGCATAGATATATATATATATATATATATATATATATATATGTGTGTGTGTGTGTGTGTGTGTGTTTTCTTCTTTTTGGTTTTGGGAAGGTCTGCGTGCCAATTACAATCCCTTTCTCTTTTGTAATATTGTACTGGTACGGGGAGGCCTGTGTGCCACTTACAACCCCTTTTTTTATTGTAATTGTAATAGTAGTAGTTGTAGTTTTGTCCCATAATCAAGATGGAGTACGAGAAGTTTTTCAAGATGATGACTTGCACAGTGCTCGGTACTTCGGAGTAGGTGTCAAGGGAAGTGGGAGCAAAGCATCATGAAGGCGAATTCGAGTTCCTTTTTTCCTTAGGATTGACGTTAGGATTAGTTGGCAAAACTATAGGTTTTTATCTGCATGGTTGTGTTTATTTTAATGCTTACTCCTGTATGTGTGTGATGCTAAATAAACAAGTTTAATAATAGGCAATTATTAAACATAGAAAAACCACGGTTTATGACAAACTAGAATACGACTTTAGTATGTTAGTCGTATTAGTTAAATTTTATAAATTTAAAGTTTTGTCAAGGTTATAAGTTTGGAACTTATAAAGCCATTTTGTGCACCTAGTATAGGTACACATGTAAATCGTATTTTTAAAACAGATAGTTTTAAAACGGTTTTTCAAAAACTGGAAAGTTAAGTTTTTCTTTTAAACTTAATTATAAAACCCAAGAAAATCTTAGATCAGTGTGCTACCCATCTAATGGTATACCTTTGTTGTTAAACGGTACTCGGGTGTCGGAAGTACCCAAACCTTGGGCATTCGGGTTCAAACCATTGCGGCAAAGGGTATGAAAGGTTCTGCGATAATCGGGAGTCCCGGCCGGAATTCATACTGTCTTAAGTGGAGCGATCTATTTTGGTGATAATTGGGGTCCTTGCCCAAAATGCACTAGAGTAGAGTTAAACATACTAGACTAGTCTAAGTGCTCTACGAGGTTCTAGGAGTCGTATCAGCTAGGTACGATTGGTACAGGGTGTTACATACCAGAAATAGCATGATTTGGTGGGAAGTGACCAAACCTTGTGTCAACTATGTGATATATGGGTCCTAGGTCTGATATATGTTATTTAAGGGTTTGATGATATTGTTAGAATATGCACACTGATGCGAGTACACCATTTGAATCACTACCGATGATGTATGGGCCTATTGGGTCATACACCGGGGTAAAATCTGATAGCAACTTAAGTAAAGGGACCAAAAATGACAAAAGACAAAAGTTGACTTCGCAAGCTGGGTTAGCGCCGCTAACCATAAGGTGTTAGCGCCGCTAACACTTATGTTAGAGCCGCTACAGCTGCATGTACTTTACGTCAAGTCATCTGACAGGCTGCGTTAGCGCCGCTAACTATTATAAGTTAGCGTCGCTAACTCTGGGTTAGCGCCGCTACGGCCAGACATGACTTTTTGTCACATCACCTCTCCACTTAGCCAATGCATGTGAGAACCTTGTTTCGAATTTGGCCGGCCTTGGGTAAACAAAGAGACATCTGGAGGGTTTTAAAAACACTCTAAGACTATCTCATTTATAGAGCTTGGCCACACACACTTTCACATACATTGGTTATTCTCTCAAGTGCTTCAAAGAGACTTGGTGAGTTCTAGAGAGAGTTTTGTTCAGAAATTCAGTTCTAGTTCATGGGTTGATGTACTCCAAGTGGTTTTCTAGAGTGAAGAACCATAAGGAGCTTGCTAGCTCAAGAGATTTGCGTGTTACCGGGGTATCACACCATAGTCGATTCGTTCAAGCAAGAAGGAGCAACTTCACCATCATCATCAACGTTTTCTGGAGCTTAGGAGCTGGTATAATCTCTTTATCTCTCTCTATTTGTTGCATTTCTATTCCTAGAGCTTGGTGGCTTTGAAAACCCGAAATCAAAAATGTTTGTTTTCTGACGAACAGGGGTTAGCGGCGCTAACACTTTCAAGTTAGCGGCGCTAGCGTCGCTGAAACAGTATTTTGTTCTTGGTTAAAAACTGATTTTGGTCTCGGGTTTTAGGCTTGTTTTTTGAGCTTCTAGATTTTTTATCTTGTTTTTATGATGTTAATTCCAGTAGCATTCTTATGTTTGGTTGTATGTGGATATGTAAGTTGGTAACCTTGCCGAGACCATTTGGTTGATTTTGTGAGTTTGGATGCTTGGTTGGTTGTATTATTATTCTTATGATAAATTTGTAATAATAATGTGGCTTGCATGCCATTTCATTCATCCATGTAATTGTAATATATAAATAGGTATTTTATGGCTTGTATGCCATTTTATTCTATTGTATGTATTATCTTGTTGGATGATGACACACAAGTTGGGATTTGTCACTAACAAGTTAATCTAAAACCAAACCGGAAACAAAATCCCGTCTTTCCACGAAACGTAAATCATGCACCATCCGTAAGACGATACCACCCGAATCTAGTCTTTTGTGTTTTGGTTGTCGAGCTTAATACGAGCCAACTCCCATAAAACTGTGTGGAAGGTGAGTGTGGCAAATTCACAATTTTGGTTGTCGAGCTTAGCACGAGCCAACTTTGGTGAGTTTGTCACCGTATGTCTTGACGGATGATTTGCAATTTTGGATTTGAAATCTTGGTTAATTGTTGAGCTTAGCACGAGTTAACAAAAATTTCAAGATTTAAAATTGGTGCAAGAAGGGATCAAACATGTCAAACGACCATTGGGTGTCGTAGGATCCCGCAAGGCGCTAAGGATTGCAATAGAGATTGCAATTGGCAAAATGGTTGCCGACCTAAATAATTTTATAATGTGATCCGCGGTAACCCCGTCACATGGTGGGATGAAATACGGTACTTAGCCTTGTTAAAGTTAATTCTATTCATAGAGCTTGGTCCATGTTTGGGACAAACTTGAACCTCGCTCGGAAATGTGTTACTTTATCGGATATCCTTTAGCAGGTGTTGGATATATATTTTATAAGCCTTCTGAGAACAAAGTTTTTGTTGCTCAAAGGGCATTTTTCCTTGAAAGAGAAATGCTATCCAAACAAAGAGGCAACAAGGAAATTGATCTTGAGGAAGTTCAAGGATCAACCGATAAAGAACTTGAGGTTGGCACTAGCACTCAACCTAGAACAGTTGAAACTGTGCAAAAGAATGCTGCAGTGCCTGACACTAGTTCATTGCTTACTCCAAGGCGTTCAGTAGAACTCGTTATGAGCCAGAGTGATATGGATTCCACATATCTGAGGGCAGCGAGTTAGTAGTGGACTCTGATGAGCCCACTAACTACAAGGAAGCTATGGCGGGCCCTGAGTCTGCAAATTTGAAAGAAGCAATGGAAAGTGAGATGCAATCCATGTCGGATAACCAGGTTTGGGAACTGGTTGATCCTACGCCCGGGGTTATACCTGTAGGGTGTAAATAGGTCTTCAAGAAGAAGACCGGCATGGACGGAACCTTAGATACCTTCAAAGCCCGACTAGTGGCGAAGGGTTTCACCCAAACACCTGATGTGGATTATGATGAAACCTTTTCCCCAGTGGCTATGTTGAAGTCTATCCGGATACTTCTGGCCATTGGTGCATTTCATGATTATGAAATATGGCAAATGGATGTTAAAACCGCCTTCCTTAACGTGAAGCTTTCCGAAGAGGTGTATATGACACAGCCTGATGGTTTTGTACATCCAGAGTATCCGAACAAGATCTGTAAGCTTAAGAAGTCCATTTATGGACTCAAGCAAGCATCTCGCAGTTGGAATCTATGCTTTGATGAGAAAATCAAGGAATTTGGATTTTCGAATAGTAAAGATGAACCATGTGTATATGTCAGGGCTAGTGGGAGCACTATAGTCTTCTTGGTTCTATATGTAGATGATATACTACTCATTGGAAACCATATTCCGAGCCTTAAAAGTGTAAAATCTTGGCTAGGGAATTGTTTCTCAATGAAGGACCTAAGGGATGCGAGCTATATTTTGGGAATCAAGATCTATAGAGATAGATCTAGAAAGCTACTCAAGTTTTCTCAAAGTGCATACATAGATAAGGTCGTGAGATGCTTTAGAATGGAGGATTCCAAGAAAGGAAACCTCCCTATGTCACAAGGCTCGACGTTGAGTAAAACTCAATGTCCTACCTCCCAAAAAAAGATAGAAGTAATGGAGCGAGTACCATATGCTTCGGCTGTGGGATCGATCATGTACGGCATGTTATGCACTCGTCCTGATGTGTCATGTGCTTTGAGCATGACTAGTAGATATCAGGCGAATCCCGGGCAGCCTCATTGGAAAGCAGTAAAGAACATTCTTAAGTACCTTAGGCGTACAAAAGAAATTTTCTTGGTATATGGTGGGGAAGAAAAGCTGAGAGTAAAGGGTTTCTCGGACGCTAGCTTCCTAACAGATAGGGATGACTACCGATCTCAATCGGGGTTTGTATTCCTATTAAATGGTGGTGTTGTCAGCTGGAGGAGCTCGAAGCAAGACACGGTGGCTGATTCGACTACTGAGTCAGAATATATTGCGGCAAGTGAAGCCGCAAAGGAGGCCGTGTGGATGAAGAAATTCATCCTAGATTTACAAGTGGTTCCAAGCATCACCGACCCTATTGAGATATTTTGTGACAATGAGGGTGCAGTGGCTTTGGCGAAATAACCAAGAGCTCACAAGAGAACGAGACACATATTGCGCAAATACCACTTTATACGAGAATTAGTTGTAAGTGGTGAAATCATCATTAGCAGAGTAGCATCGGATGGAAACCTTGCGGATCCATTCACGAAGCCGTTATCGCAAGCAGCTCATGATTCACACACTAATGCTATTGGTGTTAGATTTGCCAGCAATTTGGCTTGAGTTATGTATTTACTTTGTTTGATATGTAATTTCTATATTTTGGGAACAATAAAGATTGTATTGTAACTTATGCTTGTTTCGATATGTAATAGAGATTATATATGCGTGCGATACGGTTACATTAATAAGACTCTACTGTGTTCCATCTTAGCATGTTTAACCACTTCCGGAAATATCTTATATTTCAAAATTTCCACGGTCGGTCAATCTTGTGGAAGGAAAATTGAATTAAGACTGAGATAAGCATATGACCTTGAATTCAATATGGTCGAACTAAGGAGCAATGCCTATCTGTACTTCAAAGAGTTTCAAGTGATTGGAAGACCCACACCCAAGTATACTTCATGGATTATAGTCACAAGTAACATGGGATGATAATATCTTACGTCCTTAGACCTGAGATGTATGAACCGCTATATCATACTTCTTTTTTACTTAAGCCATTTTCAAAAGCAGTTCGTAACTTGCTGTGATAAATGAAATGGCTAGATAAGTCAAGAGGTATGGTTTAGGGTTATACAGTGAAAGGGGATTTGTTCCTCTGATATGAGAGATATCACTGGGCCCCTCGATGATTGGGAGCTGACACCAAAATTTCTGCATGGCCATGCACAAGGAATATTGATTTAGAATCAGATATGACCTTAACTTTTGGTCACCACCAATCAAGATCGAGAAACAAAATCGTGAACGATCTGGAGATTGACACTCAATCCATGTCTCATGTTCACACTGATATCGCGAACAAAAGGATGTTTAAGATCACTTATCTATAGGAACTTTCTTTGTGAACAAGTAGTTATTCGGGATAACGAAACCCGTACTGACTTGGGGGCAATGAAGCTTTTGCTAGAGGCCGCTCATTGTATGTGGTTTATTAGAAATGGTGCATCGTATGCAAGTGGGAGTTTGTTAGAATATGCCCACTGATGCGAGTATACCATTTTGAATCACTGCCGATGATGTATGGGCCTATTGGGTCATACACCGGGGTCAAATCTGACAGCAACTTAAGTAAAGGGATCAAAAATGACAAAAGACAAAAGTTGACTTCGCAGGCTGGGTTAGCGCCGCTAACCATAAGGTGTTAGTGCTGCTAACACTTATGGGTTAGAGCCGTTATGGCTGCATGTACTTTACGTCAAGTCATCTGACAGGCCATTTTAGCGCCTCTAACTCTTACAGGTTAGCGCCGGTAACTCTGGGATAGCACCGCTACGGCCAGACGTGACTTATTGTCAAATCACCTCTTCACTTAGCCAATGCATGTAAGAACCTTGTTTCTACATGGGCCAGCCTTGGGTAAACTAATAGACGTCTGGAGGGTTTTAAAACACTCTATGGCTATCTCATTACAATTTCTTGGCCACATACTTTGGTTATTCTCTCAAGTGCTTCAAATAGACTTGGTGAGTTCTAGGGTGAGTTTTGTTCCAGAAATTCGGTTCTAGTTCGTGGGTTGCTGTCCTCCAAGTGGTTTTCTAGAGTGAAGAACCATAAGGAGCTTGCTAGCTCAAGAGATTTGCGTGTTACCGGGGTATCACACCATAGTCGATTCGTTCAAGCAAGAAGGAGCAACTTCACCATCATCATCAACGTTTTCTGGAGCTTAGGAGCTGGTATAATCTCCTTATCTCTCTCTATTTGTTGCATTTCTATTCATAGAGCTTGGTCCATGTTTGGGATTTCATCTTGTATGCTTTTACACTTTTAAGGTTCGGAATATGGTTTCCAATGAGTTGTATATCATCTACTTATAGAACCAAGAAGACTATAGTGCTCCCACTAGCCCTGACATATACACATGGTTCATCTTTGCTTTTCGAAATCCAATTTCCTTGATTTTCTCATCAAAGCATAGATTCCAACTGCGAGATGCTTGCTTGAATCCATAAATGGACTTCTTAAGCTTACAGACCTTGTTCAGATACTGTAGATGTACAAAACCATCAGGCTGTGTCATATACACCTCTTCGGAAAGCTTCCCGTTAAGGAAGGCGGTTTTTACATCCATTATCCATATTTCCTAATCATGAAATGCAGCAATGGCCAGAAGTATCCGGATAGACTTCAACATAGCCACTGGGGAAAAGGTTTCATCATAATCCACACCAGGTGTTTGGGTGAAACCCTTCGCCACTAGTCGGGCTTTGAAGGTATCTAAGGTTCCGTCCATGCCGGTCTTCTTCTTGAAGACCTATTTACACCCTACAGGTCTAACCCCGGGCGTAGGATCAACCAGTTCCCCAACTTGGTTATCCGACATGGATTGCATCTCACTTTCCATTGCTTCTCGCAGACTCAGGGCCCACCATAGCTTCCTTGTAGTTAGTGGGCTCATCAGAGTCCACTACTAACTCGCTGCCCTCAGATATGTGGAATCCATATCTCTCTGGCTCATAACGAGTTCTACTGGAACGCCTTGGAGTAAGCAATGAACTAGTGTCAGGTACTGCAGCATTCTCTTGCTCAGTTACAACCGTTCTAAGTTGAGTGCTAGTGCCAACCTCAAGTTCTTTATCGGTTGACCCTTGAACTTCCTCAAGATCAACTTCCTTGTTGCCTCTTTTTTTGGATAGCATTTCTCTTTCAAGGAAAAATGCCCTTCGAGCAACAAAAACTTTGTTCTCAGAAGGCTTATAAAATATATATCCAACACCGGCTGGAGGATATCCAATAAAGTAACACCTTTCCGAGCGAGGTTCAATTTTGTCCTCAGCCTCACGTCTTACGTAGGCTTGACAACCCCAAACTCGTAGATATGAAAGTGTCGGCTTCTTATTATGCCACATTTCATAAGGTGTTTTCGATACTTTCTTGGTTGGTGCAAGGTTAAGGATCCTTACCGCCGTTTCTAGAGCATATCCCCAGAAACTAATGGGTACCTCCGTTCGATTCATCATGGACCTTACCTTATCTAGTAAAGTCCGGTTCCTCCTCTCAGCGACCCCATTTAATTGTGGAGTCCTTGGAGGTGTTAATTGTGAAATAATTCCACAATTTTTAAGATGATCGGTAAACTCGGTACTCAGACCGGAGTATCTTAATTGTTTTGCCCAATTGATTCTCAACTTCATTTTGGAATGTCTTGAACACCTCAAAGGTTTCATTCTTGTGTTTAACAAGATAGACATATCCATACCTACTATAATCATCAATAAAGGTTACGAAGTACCTCGAGTTATTCCTTGTAACATGCTTGAAAGGCCCACATACATCCGTATGGATGATATCCAAGAGGTCCTTTCCCCTCTCACTTGTCCCTGTGAAGGGTGCCTTTGTAATATTACCTAATAAACAAGAATCACATACATCATTCGACCCTTGGTTAAATGATTCCAAGATCCCATCCACTTGGAGCTTGGTGATGCGAGTCTTGTTTATATGGCCAAGATGACTATGCCATAAGGAATACTTATCTAAACCATCTTTAGAACTAGAATCAATATTCATGATAGATTTTGTTGAATTAATGTATACAGTTGCCTCATAAATGCCATGACATGGTAAAGCCTTAAAATAAACAAGATTATCTTTAAAGCATATAATATAACCATTATCAAAATGAAAGTTATAACCATCGTCATACAAGGCATGAAATGAAATAATGTTTCTTACCACATGGGGCGAATAGCATACATTATGTAATAAAATAGAGTAGCCGGTCTTGAACGAAAGCTCTAAATCTCCTTTTTCTTTCACTGAGACAATCTCTGAATTTCCCATCACAAGATCCAGCTCTCCACGCTCCAAGTTCCTACATGCCTTTAGCACCTGCACCATATTACATATGTGAGTGCCACAGCCAGTATCCAAGACCAAACCTTTAGAAGTAGAAGTATGGTGAAGTTCTATCATGAATGTACCTGAAGTGTCCGGGCCCGATATACTCATCGCCTTGAGCTTATTGAGTCCCTCCAAGTACTTTGGGCAGCTTCGGCTGTAGTGGCGCTTGCCCCCACAAAAGAAGCACTCCGCATCCTCCGGAGTCTTGGCTTGGGGAAGTTTCCCCTTGCCTTTTCCCTCGGCGGCCGGGGCAGGCTTGGCCGCGCCAACCTTTCCCTTACCCTTCCTTTTCCTGGAAGGGGCGGCCTTCTTTTTGGTAATGCGGCCTTCCCGGATGGCTAGAACGGGAGTGGAGGAAGAGGATTGTTTGCTCTTGGTCATGCTCGCTTCGGCAGTCTTGAGCATACCATGCAGCTCCATGAAGGATTTTTCCATGCTGTGCATATGATAACTCATAGTGAATTGATCATATGCACTGGATAGGGATTGGTGGAACAAGTCGACCGCCATCTCCCTCCCGATGGTAAATCCCAGCTTCTCCATCCGCTCAATGTTTGCCTTCATGTACAAAACATGTGAGCTCACGTTCCCTCCATCTTGAAGCTTGTAAGCAAGAACGGTCTTGAAGCACTCATACCTCTCCTGCCTCGCCTGCTGTTGGAACATGTCCTTCAGCTGCACGATCAGGTCGTAAGCACCCAAGTTATCCATTTGCTTTTGGAAATCGGTACCATATGGTGCTTAACATGAGGCATGTGATATCTTCAGTCTACTTGAGGCGTTTTTCGTACGCCTCACGGACCGTTCTAGTGGCACCGCTTGGAGGTGCCTCGGGTAAGTGTTCCTCTATGGTGTGCATCTTCCCTTCATAGCGTAGAACAAGCTTAAGCTGCCTATACCAATCCATGAAGTTGCTCCCATCGAGTTTCTCCTTTTCAAGGAAAACTCGTAGAGAAACGTTAGTGGTGGTGGTGTTTGCGCTTGTTAATGCCATCTAAAATTTCAAAGTAGACTTAAGTTAGTTTGATGTATACGTATTATCTTGTTAAATTTATTTACCCAAATAGAATTAACTTTAACAAGGCTAAGTACCGTATTTCATCCCACCATGTGACAGGGTTAACGCGGATCACATGATAAAATTATTTAGGTCGGCAACCATTTTGCCAATTGCAATCTCTATTGCAATCCTTAGCGCCTTGCGGGATCCTACGACACTCAATGGTCGTTTGGCATGTTTGATCCCTTCTCGCACCAATTTTAAATCTTGAAATTTTGGTTAACTCGTGCTAAGCTCGACAATTAACCAAGACTTCAAATCCAAAATTGCAAATCATCAGTCAAGACATACGGTGACAAACTCACCAAAGTTGTCTCGTGCAAAGCTCGACAACCAAAATTGTGAATTTACCACTCACCTTCCACACAGTTTTATGGGAGTTGGCTCGTGCTAAGCTCGATAACCAAAACCCATAAGCCTAGATTCGGGTGGTATCGTCTTACGGATGGTGCATGATTTACGTTTCGTGGAAAGACGGGCTTTTGTTTCTGGTTTGGTTTTAGATTAACTTGTTAGTGACAAATCCTAGTTTCACTAGGTGGGTTAATCTTGTATGTGAGTGTGCGAGAGAGTTGTAAACCATTTTTAGCAAATCTCTTGTGATTTTGTTAATTTTTGAAAAAAAAATTATCTAGCATGCGAATCCTAAACAATCCATGCATACAAAAATCACATCACACGCATAAAATACTATAATTGGTAACCCTTGCCATAAAAACCTATGCGTTCTTCCCGTGAGCCAACCGGGAAGAACTTGGTCAATTGTAAGGGACAAAGTCTCCGACGCGAGCTCCCACTAATGCCGCCATCTCCATTGGACTTCATCGGCTTTATGGACACCATGCTCCATCTTCTATGACCTCATATTTTGTGTGTCATCATCCACCAAGATAATACATACAATAGAATAAAATGGCATACAAGCCATAAAATACCTATTTATCTATTACATATACATGGATAAATGAAATGGCATGCAAGCCACATTATTATTACAAATTTATCATAAGAATAATAATACAACCAACCAAGCATCCAAACACACAAAATCAACCAAATGGTCTAGGCAAGGTTACCAATTTACATATCCACATACAACCAAACATATACATGCTACTGGAATTAAACATCTTAAGAACAAGATTAAAAATCCAGAAGCTAAAAAAAAAGCCTAAAACCCGAGACCAAAATCTGTTTTTAACCAAGAACAAAAAACTGTTTCAGCGGCGTTAGCGCCGCTAACTTAAAGTTAGCGCCGCTAACCTCTGTTCGTCAGAAAACAAACATTTTTGATTTCGGATTTTACAAGCCACCAAGTGCATAACTATCATAGAGGAGGCTCTGATACCACTGTTGGGATTTCTAGGGCATGCAACGGAAGCAAATCAACAAGATAAAGCCCATATAAACAAACATACAAAGCATACAAGATGAAATCCCAAACATGGACCAAGCTCTATGAATAGAAATGCAACAAATAGAGAGAGATAAGGAGATTATACCAGCTCCTAAGCTCCAGAAAACGTTGATGATGATGGTGATGTTGCTCCTTCTTGCTTGAACGAATCGACTATGGTGTGATACCCCGGTAACACGCAAATCTCTTGAGCTAGAAAGCTCCTTATGGTTCTTCATTCTAGAAAACCACTTAGAGTACAGCAAACCATGAACTAGAATCAAATTTCTAGAACAAAACTCTCTCTAGAACTCACCAAGCTCCAAGTGGATGGGATCTTGGAATCATTTGACCAAGGGTCGAATGATGTATGTGATTCTTGTTTATTATGCAAGATGACAAAGGCACCCTTCACGGGGACAAGTGAGAGGGGAAAGGACCTCTTGGATATCATCCATACGGATGTATGTGGGCCTTTCAATCATGTCACAAGCAATAACTCGAGATACTTCTTAACCTTTATAGATGATTATAGTAGATATGGATATGTCTATCTTGTTAAACACAAGCATGAAACCTTTGAGCTGTTCAAGACATTCCAAAACGAAGTGCAAAATCAAATGGGCAAAACAATTAAGATACTCCAGTCTGATAGAGGTGGAGAGTATCTAAGTACCGAGTTTACCGATCATCTTAAGAATTGTGGAATTATTTCACAATTAACACCTCCAAGGACTCCACAATTAAATGGGGTCGCTGAGAGGAGGAACTGGACTTTACTAGATATGGTTAGGTCCATGATGAGTCGAACGGAGGTACCCATTAGTTTATGGGGATATGCTCTAGAAATGGCGGTAAGGATCCTTAACCTTGCACCAACCAAGAAAGTATCGAAAACACCTTATGAAATGTGGCATAATAAGAAGCCGACACTTTCATACCTACGAGTTTGGGGTTGTCAAACCTACGTAAGACGTGAGGCTGAGGATAAACTTGAACCTCACTCGGAAAGGTGTTACTTTATCAGATATCCTCCTGCCGGTGTTGGATATATATTTTATAAACCTTCCGAGAACAAAGTTTTTGTTTCTCCAAGGCGTTCCACTAGAGGCAACAAGGAAATTAATCTTGAGGAAGTTCAAGGATCAACCGATAAAGAACTTGAGGTTGGCACTAGCACTCAACCTAGGACGGTTGAAACTGAGCAACAAAACGCTGCAGTACCTGACACTAGTTCATTGCTTACTCCAAGGCGTTCCACTAGAACTCCTTATGAGCCGGAGAGATATGGATTCTACATATCTGAGGGCAGCGAGTTAGTAGTGGACTCTGATGAGCCTACTAACTACAAGGAAGCTATGGCCCCTGAGTCTGCAAATTGGAGAGAAGCAAAGGAAAGTGAGATGCAATCCATGTTGGATAACCAGGTTTGGGAATTGCTTGATCCTACGCCCGGGGTTAGACCTGTAGGGTGTAAATGGGTCTTCAAGAAGAAGATCGGCATGGACGGAACCTTAGATACCTTCAAAGCCCGACTAGTGGCGAAGCGACCTGTGGATTATGATGAAACCTTTTCCCCAGTGGCTATGTTGAAGTCTATCCGGATACGTCTGGCCATTGCTGCATTTCATGATTATAAAATATGGCAAATGGATGTTAAAACCACCTTCCTTAACGGAAAGCTTTCCGAAGAGGTGTATATGACACAGCCTGATGGTTTTGTACATCCAGAGTATCCGAACAAGGTCTGTAAGCTTAAGAAGTCCATTTATGGACTCAAGCAAGCATCTCGCAGTTGGAATCTATGCTTTGATGAGAAAATCAAGGAATTTGGATTTTCGAAAAGTAAAGATGAACCATGTGTATATGTCAGGGCTAGTGGGAGCACTATAGTCCTCTTGGTTCTATATGTAGATGATATACTACTCATTGGAAACCATATTCCGAGCCTTAAAAGTGTTAAAGCTTGGCTAGGGAATTGTTTCTCAATGAAGGACCTAGGGGATGCGAGCTATATTCTGGGGATCAAGATCTATAGAGATAGGTCTAGAAAGCTACTCGGGTTTTCTCAAAGTGCATACATAGATAAGGTCGTGAGACGCTTTAGAATGGAGGATTTCAAGAAATGAAACCTCCCTATGTCACAAGGCTCTATATTGAGTAAAACTCAATGTCCTACCTCCCAAAAGGAGATAGTAGTAATGGAGCAAGTACCATATGCGTCGGCTATGGGATCGATCATGTACGCCATGTTATGCACTCGTCCTGATGTGTCATGTGCTTTGAGCATAACTAGTAGATATCAGGCGAATCCCCGGCAGCCTCATTAGAAAGCTCTAAAGAACATTCTTACGTACCTTAGGCGTACAAAAGAAATGTTCTTAGTATATGGTGGGGAAGAAGAGCTGAGAGTAAAGGGTTACTCGGACGCTAGCTTCCAAACTGATAGGGATGATTGCCGATCTCAATCGGGGTTTGTATTCCTATTAAATGGTGGTGTTGTCAGCTGGAGGAGCTCGAAGCAAGATACGGTGGCTGATTCGACTACTGAGTCGGAATATATTACGGCAAGTGAAGCCGCAAAAGAGGCCGTGTGGATGAAGAAATTCATCCAAGATCTACAAGTGGTTCCAAGCATCACTGACCCTATTGAGATATTTTGTGACAATGAGGGTGCAGTGGCTTTGGCAAAGGAACCAAGAGCTCACAAGAGAACGAGATATTGCGCAAATACCACTTTATACAAGAAGTAGTTGAAAGTGGTGAAATCAACATTAGCAGAGTAGCATCGGATGGAAACCTTGCGGATCCATTCACGAAGTCGTTATCGCAAGCAGCTCATGATTCACACACTAATGCTATTGGTGTTAGATTTGCCAGTGATTTGGCTTGAGTTATGTATTTAGTTTGTTTGATATGTAATTTCTATATTTTGGGAACGATTAAGACAGTATTGTAACTTATGCTAGTTTCGATATGTAATAGAGATTATATATGCGTTCGATACGGTTACATTTGTAAGACTCTACTGTGTTCCATCTTAGCATGTTTAACCACTTCCGGAAATATCTTATATTTCAAACTTTCCACGGTCGGTCAATCTTGTGGAAATAAGATTGAATGAAGACTGAGATAAGCATATGACCTTGAATTCAATATGGTCGAATTAAGGAGCAATGCCTATCTGTACTTCAAAAGAGTTTCAAGCGACTGGAAGACCCACACCCAAGTATACTTCATGGATTATAGTCACAAGTAACTTGGGATGATAATATCTTACGTCCTTAGACCTGAGATGTATGAACCGCTATATCATACTTCTTTCTTACTTTATCCATTTTCAAAAGCAGTTCGTAACTGCTTGTGATAAAGGAAATGGCTAGATAAGTCAAGAGGTGTGGTTTAGGGTTATACAGTCAAAGGGGATTTGTTCCTCTGATACGAGAGATATCACTGGCCCCTCGATGATTGGGAGCTGACACCAAAATTTCTGCATGGCCATGCGCAAGGAATATTGATTGAGAATCAGATATGTCCTTAACTTTTGGTCACCACCAATCAAGATCGAGAAACACAATCGTGAACGATATGGAGATTGACACTCAATCCATGTCTCGTGTTCACACTGATATCGCGAATAAAAGGATGTTTAAGATCACTTATCTATAGGACCTTTCTTTGTGAACAGGTTTTATTAGGGATAACGAAACCCATACTGACTTGGGGGCAATGATGTTTTTGCTAGAGACCGCTCATTATCTGTGGTTTATTAGAAATGGTGCATCGTGTGCAGGTGGGAGTTTGTTAGAATATGCGCACTGATGCGAGTACACCATTTGAATCACTACCGATGATGTATGGGCCTATTGGGTCATACACCGGGGTCAAATCTGACAGCAACTTAAGTAAAGGGACCAAAAATAACAAAAGACAAAAGTTGACTTCGCAAGCTGGGTTAGCGCCGCTAACACTTATGGGTTAGAGCCGCTACAGCTGCATGTACTTTACGTCAAGTAATCTGGGTTAGCGCCGCTACGGCCAGACGTGACTTTTTGTCACATCACCTCTCCACTTAGCCAATGCATGTGAGAACCATGTTTCGACTTTGGCCGGCCTTGGGTAAACAAAGAGACGTCTGGAGGGTTTTAAAAACACTCTAAGACTATCTCATTTGTAGAGCTTGGCCACACACACTTTCACATACATTGGTTATTCTCTCAAGTGCTTCAAAGAGACTTGGTGAGTTCTAGAGAGAGTTTTGTTCCAGAAATTCGGTTCTAGTTCGTGGGTTGCTGTACTCCAAGTGGTTTTCTAGAGTGAAGAACCATAAGGAGCTTGCTAGCTCAAGAGATTTGCATGTTACCGGGGTATCACACCATAGTCGATTCGTTCAAGCAAGAAAGATCAACTTCACCATCATCATCAACGTTTTCTGGAGCTTAGGAGCTGGTATAATCTTCTTATATCTCTCTATTTGTTGCATTTCTATTCATAGAGCTTGGTCCATGTTTGGGATTTCATCTTGTATGCTTTGTATGTTTGTTTATATGGGTTTTATCTTGTTGTTTTTCTTCCATTGCGTGCCCTAGAAATCCCAACAGATATATATTAGAAAAGTTTATTTGCAATAACTAATTAAACCGAGTTTTAATTTGTAGATGGCAACTAACGTTACCAACACTAACAACCTCTCTCTTCGCTCTATCCTAGAGAAGGATAAGCTCACCGGACCAAACTTTCTCACTTGGGAGAGAAATCTCTTGATCGTGCTGAGGCACGAGAGAAAGTGGTACGTCCTAGAACAACCAATGGGAAATCCCCGTGCCAACAATGCTAGGGCAGACGTCAGGGAGGCTTATCAGAAGCGCTCAAATGACGCCCTGGATATGAGTTTCCTCATGCTTGCAACAATGATTCCTGAGTTGCAGTCAAGCATGATGGAAACTGCTGCCTACGACATGATTCGCCAGCTAAGGGATATGTTCCAGGAGCAAGCCCGCACGGAGCATTATGATGCCACTTGGACATTTAACTCGTACAAGATGGTGAAGGGGACATCGGTCAATACCCATGTCATGGAAATGAAAGGGTATATGGACCACCTAGAGAGACTTGGGCACCAGTAACGTTGCAGCTAACAACGGATACGATACTCAATTCGTTGTTAGACTACTATAAGCCTTTTATAGTCAACTACAACATGAACAACATGGAGAAATCCATGGCGGAGCTGCATTCTATGCTTAAGACTGTATAGCAGAGAGTATCTAGACTAAGTCTAAGGACGTTCTTATGATGGTCAACGGTGGTAATAAGAAGAGGAAGGGGCGCAACGGAAAGGGAAAGGGTAGTACCCAGCCCAGCCAGAATGCACCCAGGGCTAGTGATAATAACAAGGGCAAGAATCCAAATCCGAACAAGGCAAGAACCGAGAATCGGTGCTTCATGTGTGGCGAGACAGGATACTGGAAAAGAGATTGTCCGAAGGCTCACGAAGCAGGAGGCAAGTCTGGCTCCTCAGGTATCGTGTGACTAGCTTCTTTGTCACTTTCCACTTGTAAAGCTTCTTACGAGTTTTCTAATATCTTGCAATCGTTTATTGCAGGAGGTGATGGAAAGTGAATCGGCCCAACATTCAAGATCCTACGTGCTTTATCCGGATATTTAATAATTATTTTTCTTAGTTATTAAACTTTTTAAGTTTTTTGGTTTGTTGCAAACTATTGGTTGACCTTTTGCTTTTTGAAATTTGAATTATTTGACTAATATCCGTGGACGTATGTTTAAAATGAATCAAGTTAGTCCAGCTGTGACTAAAGGCTACTAATAAGTCAAGTTTTGACTTAATAGGTGATTCATAGTGATCTTATGCAATAATTGTTATAGTTACATTAGATCTCACTATATAAATACTTAGATAAACAAGTTATGTTTATGAAGTTAGAAAGTCTTTCTAATTTACAAGTATTTAAGGATTTTATAAAAGATAAATGTTCAAAGCATTGAACATGATCAGATAAGAAATAATAGTTATTATTTCTAGATAAAAGTTTTTGTATAAAACATTTAAGAAAGTATAAAGTGATTATAATAGTTATTATGATCAAGGGTGTCTTATACTAAATGTTTTATGCAAAGAAATTTAAAATACCTTTACAAGTGCTTCATACTTGTAATCGCGTTTTGGGTTTAATGAAACCGTTTTCCATAATAGGAAAGGTGGATATATGAGAAATCCAAGTTCTGGTTTCATGAAACGATTAAATTTCTCACAAAAACTGTTTTTAAGAGCAAGTGTTTAAAACACAAATTTTAGGCGTATTAGTCAAAGATCGACTGAGTCTAAAAGGGTGTTTTAAGTTAATGCACTTTTTCATAAAAGATAGTGGGAGTGGTTGACTAGTGTATTTATCAAGTTATCAAGGTTGATCTAACTAGTATGATAAATACAAGTGTGAACTCTTAAAGTATATAATTGTTGGATGATTTTAAAAGCGGTCTAAAATAAAAGGTTCTTGAAAGGGAACTAATCTGAGGAACGCATGACTTATTGAAAGGTTCTCAATAAGGATGTCATTGCAAGTTTTTTTTTAAGTCAAGTTATGATTTAAATAAAATTATATATGATTAAAAAGGGTTCAAAAGTCAAAATAATTAATGTTGGTAGTTGATTAACGTTAGAGATGATAAAATATGATATTTTGATATCCTTAGTAATGAAATTAGATAAGTGTTAGTGTATATTGAGGATCTAATCTCCAGTTTACAAGTATGTGTAAATGGATTTATCGTTTCAAAAAGGGGGTATGAATCTAGTGAGATTTAATACATCTACAAGTGTAATTAAATTTTTAATTATAAGGGGATTATTTTATAAACTCAGAAACTTTGGAGTTATTTCCGGTTCTCCAAGTCTAAGGAATTTATAAAATAAGTAAGTTTAGAATTGTTTTTAGGTTGCGAAAATGATTTCTAGCAAAACCAAAAAAGAGTACTTCGAGGTACTAGTCTTGAGTTTTTGGATTTAGAAGCATATTATTTTCTTTGTAATCCGTGATAAGTTACAATGTAAAATAATAACTAATTCAGATAAACGCTATGAATTGAGTTAATAAAATGGTAGAAATTATGTATCTTTATTCCAGGGTGGAATATGGAGGGTGCACAACTTAGTTTCATTGTTCTTCACCATTTTGTATGTTTTAGTCCATCCAGGAATAAACTTGGTTTATTCAAAACATCATTTGTGACTACTTATCTTGGTGGGAACTTTGATAGGGTTGTAAAGTCATCGTAATTTTGGGGTAGATTCGATGGTATATCGAATATAGCTACAAAAGGTTTTTGCGGACCAAAATTGATGGATATTCGTTAGGGTTACGAATATTGGATTGACCCACCGTGAAAAATACTTCGTGGATACCTGTCAAAATTATTTATCACATAGGTTATCCTTAAACCTGAGGTATTTGGTTTGGGATGCGGTAACTGTTGTCTCCTTAGTGCGTCCTAACGTCACGCCGTAACAGGGTGTCTATAAGGGGCATATCTAGATTCAGTGGGAGCCGTATTGCCAAATGCAAATATGCAATAAAGTATTTGCACCTCCTTTTTAGGAGAGATATTTCTGGGACCCTTGACTGATTAGAAAAACTGGTAAGTGCACGGTCGTGCCCAAATGAACTGATCTGTTCTTTGTCGTTTATCACGCAGTTTTTGAAATCAAGTATTTCTTGAAATAATTCTTGAGATTTTGAGTTGACACTCTCCATGCTCATGCTCAAAATTGAAATATCGTGCTGCAAGGGACAAACCTATAATAACAGTACCCATTCATAAACAGGTAGTTTATAATAGTTAGTTCATGAAAAGTTAGTTTATGATAGATTGCTCATAAACAGTTGTTTTATGAGAGTTTACTTTATCACACGTTACTTTGGGGTATAAGAGTTCTTATAACCTGGTTATCCTAAGTGTCTGGCTAGGGACCTCCTTAGGCTAACAATGTACAGTACCTATTACTTATCTTGCACAAGTGGAGTCTGTTAGATTATGTGTAGAGATAATTAATGGGTACATTATATCCAATGTTATAATAGTTTTGGAATTTACCAATGTCTGTGTGGAAATAATTAATCAGTGGAATTAATTATTTGGGAGCGAAATAAATAATAAATAGTTATTTATTATTTAAAGAGAAATTAAATATTAAGTTAATATTTAACGGACCAGTTAATTAATAGTTAATTAATTAACTAGTAAAGTCCAGGGGGTTAAAGTACAAGGAATGAAACTTCAATTAAAGCCATGGGCTTTAATTGAATAGGCTTGGGCTTAGATAAGGTTTAAAGTATTTAAACCTAGAAAAGGCTCAATTATCATTAAGCATTCTAATTTGAATCAAGAAAGAACCCTAGCCACCTTGCTCCCTCCCTTCGTCGACCCCTTCCCTTCCCTGCGTCGATTTCGCGAAAACCCCAAGGGGGTTTCGGCTTTTGCGATTGACGCATACACACACACACACAAACACACACACACACATGGTTCGTGTTGTTCGGGTAATTACAGCAGCGGTCTAGCAACTAGTTCGTTGGTGGTGCAGTAGTGGTGGACTAACTTTAGCAATCCCAAGATTCAAAGAGGTATTGTTTTTCTTAACCTTTTATCTAGATTGTAGATAAGAAACTGATACGATCATTAGAAAGATCCTAACCCTTTTAGGGTTTAGGGGGTTGTGTTTAATCCAGTTCCGCTTTAGGCTTGAACTAGTAGCATCAACCCCAGGGCTTGACCAGTTTGTGTCTTAGAGTGGTTTGGTCAGATCAAAACCCTTCATGAATGACCACTTTTAACACTTGATTTTTACTTGTTAGTTTTGTCACCTTATGTTCTAACTTTTTCATGCGGTTTAACATGGTTTGGATATGTTGAAAATTAAATCCCACATTAGAATTAGAGATAGAAGGTACCTTTCCGCTTTCCAAGATCTCCTCCTCAGTATCGGAGAGATCATAACCACCATCTACATCCCTATCACCTACTTCACCAGTAGCCATCAGACAGAACAGTGCATGATCTTCACCATCTAGATCACTATCGGAGTTTGTGTCCTCCAGGAACTGATCCTCTTCCACCTTAAGTGTATTCCCAACCTGCTTTTGTTTTTACAGCCGGTACTTTTGCCTATAGTATTCAGCAACCTTGATCTTCTTTTGTGGACAATTCCTGATCATGTGTCGTTCCTCTCTTCCCTTTGAAATCTAGGCTTGTCAATAGGAGCAAGCCTTTCTGGTCTCCTGGAGCCAGAGGTAAACCGTTGTTTGTTGTTGGTTTTGTTAAAGCGATTTCGAAAAGTCTTGCCAACAACCGAGAGAGCATGGATGGCAGCTTTAACGGAGTCTTCATCGTCATCATCTGGTTCTGATTCACTGAGAATCACTTGCTTGTACTTCATTGATCTTGATGAAGATTCTCTTGGAATCCTTTCTGCTGCAACTAAGGCCAAAGGATCTGTAGCTGGTTGTTTTGGGAGAAATTTCAGAACTTCATCCTGGTAATGATTGAGGTCTTCGAATATGATATGGAAGGTGAATGTGGTAAGATCCTTGTTGATTTGCTTGTACAGTATGGCATACTACTTCCATTTTGGACCCAGCGACTTCAGAAAGACGCAGTTTAGATCTAAGTCAGTCCTGATGTTTTGATTGGACCTCATCTCATTTTGCAGTTTTCAAAATCTACCATATGTTTCAGAAAGAAGTTCATTCTCTCGAACACTGAAGTCATGTTAACTATTGACTAATTGAGTACGCTTGATGTACTCTCCCTGTTTAGTGCCCTGTAGCTGCTTCTTATCTCATCCCATATTTCCTTGGCAGTGGCTGAGCTATCTATCTTGGTATAGATTTTTGAGGAGAGTCCCTGCTTTAGATAGTACTTAGCCAACCGTTCAGCCTTTTTGGTTTCCTTTTCATTTGCAGTAAGTTCCTCTGCTGTCTTCTCACTTTCATGACGACGGATAGGGGGATTGTTGGTTGTGTCAGTTTCTACAACCTTCATATACTTCGTGGTTCCTTTGTGGATACACTCTATCATCTTCTCCCCATATACCTCATTGTGTTCCAGGAAGTCCATAAACCTTCCTTTCCAAACATTGTATTCTCCTCGAAACAGAACAGGAGGTTTTGTGTCACACCCCGCTAAAGGGGAAACACGAGATATGACAGCAAAAGGTTTCATAGCATGAGGTAATAGACAACACCAACCATAACATCAAGGATTTGCAGTACAATATTACAAAGTTCGAACCATTTGTTCTCAAAATATACATGTACTTTTAATAAAGTTTTATGATGTTGATGTCGTCACACAAAATGCACCTACATGCCATCACTTACTTATTTGTACCTGAAAATCATGAAGAAAATGGGTCAACTACAAAGAGTTGGTGAGATCCATAGGTTTTTAATATGCAAGAAAAAAAAATTTAATAATGATCTCATGTAGTAAAAATATATTTAGGTGAAACATTGTCACCTAGCACAAGATGTATTGAGTTGTCCAACCTTTTATAAGCACAACAACATATATTTTTCTACATTTGCAATATTTGCTCTAATATATATTTTAAGGCAAAAACAATATTATTTTGATGAAACGTTGTCACCACCGAGGTATAATATTTTGGTTGTTCAAAACATTTTATAGCACAAAACATTTTTTAGTACACTAGCAATATTTAGCCGTGAGCCACTACCAAACCATTCAGAGACGATGCCCCTCATATAGCCCTATCTCAGCGGTGAGTAAACTCACGTGAGAAGGATAAATATTTCCTCCTGAATTGTACACCTAAGGTTCGTCAACCCTAAGTGGGGGTTGTCCAGACCCCAAATAGTGTTATTCTACAAAACCGTAGGCCCACTTCTAGAGTTAATGCTAATGTCACTAAATTTAACACTATATTCGGGGTACTTACACTACTTTTTAATTCAAGCATTGCATAATATGTACATAACTTGTTCTCAAATAATATCATTTAATAATTCATTTATTAGAACAACCATATATAAACATTTAAATATCATGCTTTTCACCCCAAAACATTTATAAAATCGAGTCAGAAGGGCTATGATACTCACTCGGTAAGTTTGTGTACGCTTGTAATATGTCCTTGATCCTACAAAAGCTTCCTACCTAGTACAAGAAATATATATCTATTAGACCTAATATTATTTATTTATAAGTGATATCTATAGATTATTAGTAATAATCAACAAAACCCTTAAAGGTTTTCCTATTTATTTAAAACATAAGACTTACAGAAATTATAAAATTTTAAATCAAACTTAAAAGTTATAAATATGTATTTTAGAAATCAAATCAAGGTTCAATATTTTTATATAACCTTAATATATCTTTCTAGAATATTTAGTAAAAATATAGGAATTTATTAGCTACATATAATATTTTTACTAATTAAATTAGATAAAAAGGTCACTGTTCAAAATCTGAATGACACATTGTAACTAAAAAGGATGTTTTAGGTTCATACGATGTCATTATAAAGTGATTCAAAAGGAAACTTATCAACAACTCAAGAACAAAACTTTTAAAAAAAACTAGATAGATTTTGACCTTATAATGGTCAAGTTATGCACGTTTAAATTACATCTTGAGAATCTGTCAGATTTCTAGATTCAACACATCTAACTTATAAAATGTGTTTGAAGGATCAAATCTTCATAAAAACTTGTGAGATCAGATTTAAATAAAAACTAACACTTCAAACTAAGTTTAACAAAAAGAATCAAATGATTTTGATATCTACAACTCTAGATATAACAATACAAAATGAAGAATTTTAAAACAGAATGCATCAGATTGTTTGTTCTTGAATTTTTAGGTGTTCTAACACCATTTTTTGTTGTTACAAGCTTAGATTCTTAGATTTTCTAAAGTTTTGCCAAACTTGTAGGTTAGTAGAACACTAAATATGAGTTATTTGAAGAAAAATTTATATGCATGCCAAGATCTTGCATAAATCCACACACAACTCGACATGCATGTGATAAATCATCAAGATCTTGAGTTTTTGGCATAAAAATCGAAGTTTGCAAATATGATTGAAACATCTTTGAGATTTTATGAACAATCCACCATGAAACACTAATGTTTTCATGTATATTCAAGAACTTAAGCAAAAATAGAAGAAAATTCAAGAAAATTGTAGGATATGAAGAGTTAACCTTAGCAAAATGTTATCACACTTGAATGTTTGATCAATGCACACTTGAATCTTCAAATATTGCAGAATTTTGAGTAATTTGTGGCTGAAATTTCGTGGGTTATGAGTAGAGGGAAGAGAAGAAATAGTTTGAATGTAGAGAGAGTGTCAAGATGGCAAATGATGGGATTTCTTGTGAAATGTAGTGTAATTATAAGTTGAAAAGGAAGAGAGAGGGTGAAGATGGAGGGGTGGCCAGCCATTGGAGGGGAAAGGAGGTGTATGTTATTATTATTATATTTTTTTATATAAAATCTTTTATATATAAATATATAATAAAAGTATAATACAAAAATTAGGCTTTAAAATTGAGATAAAAGGCTTTTAAATCACAAAAATTATATAACTTTTTATAAATAATTAAAATAACTCAAATTAACATAAAAATATAATATGGATCATATAAAATGTAAAATCAATTAAAAATTAAATAGCTCAAACAAATCGCAAGTCGATCTAACGATCTATTACGTTTTAAGGGTTTAAACTTCTAACCGGGAATTCTAACAAACCTAAGAGTTTTATTGTATAATTTTTACCATAACTAAACTTATTACTTAATTTATATATTTTCATCTCACTTATACAATATTTTCCTAAAGGCTTAGATGACGGTTGTCACAGTCTCCCCTAGTAACTAAAATTTCGTCCCGAAATTTAATTTTTTGTTGTCTTTGTAGGGTTTGTCAGCAAAGAGGTTGGGATACTTGCATCTCATTTAGTGCTCACGTTCCCATGTATAGTCTGGTCCATGCTTTGAATTCCAATGAATCTTCAACATTAAAATTTTTACTCCGTCTGAGTCGTTGTGTCTGTTGGACAAGAATGTCCTTAAGTATTTCCTTGATAAGTGGTCTGTTGTGCGATGTCAGGTCTATTCAATTGCTCATCACTGATATCCAACCAACTAAGTGGGGATCTACACTTACCTCCATACAACGCTACATATGATGCGTGCTAAATTCTAGAGTGATAATTATTTTTGTAAAATAACTCAACTAAATTCTAGTGTTTATGTTAATCATCCTGTTTGCCTATTCATCAAAGAATGCCAGGGTATTCTCAAGTTTACTTGCAAGTTTGATGTCTTTTGAGGCAATTGCCCCTATATTGGGATTTAAAATGACTATCCCTATTCATAATAATAGAATTTTTTACTCCCTGGCACACCACCATCTTGTTGATGAAGATCTGAGCAAGGTTCTTAATCTTGTAATCCTATTCAACTTGTACGGCGTGCACATAATTTGTCTGCCAATCCACTATAGCTCAAATTGAATTGTGTCCTTTCGTGGTTCAGGGCATCTTAGCTATGAAGTCCATAATTACTTTCTTCTATTTTCTTTGTGGAATTTAAGGTTCTAGTAGTGATCAAGATGTATTTTGATCCTCGGTCTTCACCTCCTAGCATGTCAAACTCTTTTTTATATACAAGACTATTTCCTTTTTCATTCTTAGACACCAATCACATTCTTTTAAGGTACTAACACATTTTATCTGCTCTGGGGTTGGTTCTAATACCTAGCCTTATGAGCCTCCTCTAAATTTATCATTTGATGGTTTGTAACCTTGGGTATCTAAACCCTATCTTCTCATTAATGTACTCCATGTGACCATGTCTTAAATCAATATTCTAAATGATGTAGCTTCTCAACTTTTAAGTTCTCTATCCTTAATGCCACCTCCTGAACTATATGTATACTACTTTTCAGGCTTGTTTGAACGATTCATTCCCATGCTTGCACCCTTGATAGCTTTATCCGTTCTTTTAGACTTAAAGCATCAGCTACCACATTGACTTTGACGGGATGATATTTAATCTAACAATCCTAATCATTGAGTAATTCTTTCCACAATCTTTGTCTCATGTTAAACATTTTCTGGTCCAGTGTATGTTAAAGACATTTGATCGATGTACACGGGGCATTAATTGTCATACAAATAGTATCACCAAATCTTGAAAGTGAACACTATGACTCCCAATTCTAAAACATGGATGGTGTATTCATTTGACCACACCTTAAGTTTTCCTGAAGTATATGCAATCTTTTTTTTTTGGCATAAATTACGCACCCTAAACTTTGGTGTGATATAGCAGCGTATACAATAAGGTTCTCGCGTTCCCGCAATAATCGAATTGGTGCATTACATGACTCATTCTTTAACGTTTGAAATGCTTCTTTTTGTTTCTCTCTACACACAAATTTATTATCTTTTTGTGTTAGTGTTGATAGAGGTTGTGTGATTTTTGAGAAATTCGCGATGAATTGTCGATAGAAACTTGCTAAACCGAGAAATTGACGAATTTATGTGGGAGTCTCCAGGGTTTCCACATCTTTATGGCTTCAATCTTGGTTTAATTCATATGAATTCCTTCCTCATTTATCACGTGGTCGATAAAACATACATCTTGTTTTCAGAATTTATACTTAGAGGGTTTCGTATTAAGCTTCTAGTCCTTAAGAAACTCCAACATCATCTTTAAATGTTCCTCATGCTCCTCCTACTTTCGTAATTAGATTACTATGTTGTCTAAGATTAAGATCACAAATTTGTCTTGGCATGCTATGCAATCCTACTCACCAAGTTCATAAAAATCGCCGCTGTGTTTGCTAATCCCAATGAAACGGCTAAAGATTTAAAATCACTTAGTCAAGTCCTAAAGATTGTCTTAAGGATGTCCTACACACAAACTCTTAATAGGAGATGTCCTTATGAAAATGCTATTTAAAATGTAATTTGCTTCTTGCAACGGTCAAAATAGACTATTGATATGGGGAAGGGGATATCTATTTTTTTAACGGCCATCTTCTTTAATTCCCTCTTTATATATATCCATTCCTAGTGATTTACACTTCTACTATTCTCTTGTAATTGTCAAAACTTTCCATGGGTATGAAATTTCCTAACTTACTTCTAATGCAAAGGTCTTAGGGAATAGTTCTCACAAGATGACTTCAGGTGACGTTGATTATAAACAGCTTTTCGCTATGTCCGAAATTTTTCTAAAAACAAAATCATGACATTATTTGGTTTAAAGTTATGACACCTCATAATCAAGTTAATCTCAAATATAGAACGGGAAAGGATAAGATGTCTCAGAAGAAAGTTGAGCAACGTTAGATTCTTTAAGTCGACCAGGTATCCTACTTGTGAGACTATTATTGAAGTGTTTAATCAACATTGGTCTAACTAATATTTTTAGATCAGGTAGGTATTCACTGATCATCTCGAGAGTTCCTAGGGATTGTGTAATTCTTCTGTCTTAGCTATGTAATATCCAAGCAAAAGTTCCTCGAGGAAAATGTTACCTTCGAGGAAAGCATTCTAAGATTCTTCTCATTCATAAACGCTAAAATTACTTCCGGTGAAAGTTGTTTTCAAAATCAACAACCACTTCAAACTCCAGTACGCCAACCAAAATTAACCAAGAGCTTATCATTCATAGAATTAGTAAAAATGTTTATGGACCTAATAACAGTTACATCGATCACTTCCTTCAAAAGCTCGCCGATGAGTTCATAAGATGGAAATGTGGGATTCACAAGTTTACTTAACCTTTAATATTTCTAATAGAATGGTCCCGTATGACGGTACATTTGAGATGACTAATGAAATGCGAATCGAAGACGAGGGATCCACGTGTAGGTAATCTTTGGTCATTAGATTCAGAATTGATATGTACAACTTCTAAAATATATCCACCAAGAAGAGTAATATGATCTAGCTAACACAAGTTGTCTCATCATTTGGCAAAGATTTATCATACCTTTAGTAGTATTTCCTGCAGCCCAGGAAGTTTTCCTTGGTCCTTGACGGATATCAAGACAGTAGGTCCAACAAGTCTATAGATTCGCGCATAAAATGATTCTAATGCACCATCATATTCCGGTTATGGCGTAAGTCGTATGTCGTAGCTTAAACTTTCTACATCTCCTCATGAGTCACGCTTGTGGTACATTCTGAGGGTACCCTATTGATGATAATGGTGCCTTCTTGACCACCTATTGTGGTGCTCCTTTACCACTTTCCTCGTTATCGGAACGCTCTTTTGAATTATTACTATAATATATGTATTCTAGGAAGTAAGTCAAGCTAATACTAACTTTAAGAACATAGGTGGACATTAGCTAGTAGCTTTCTCTTGCTACATACTTCATATTTATAATCGGTCTCCATTAAGGGTCCTCAACACTTAGTATTTATAAGAATTTTCAATTCTCAAATTTTGACAGTCAGTTAATCTATTAAAATAAACTTACATTCCTACAATTCGTCCATAAGGTAGTCAAACAGATACTATGTTAAGTCATCAAGTGATCTTAATTCTAGGGGAAATATAGTAGTATTTTGTCACCACACAGAGACACATCCTCAAAATAATCTTCTATCTTATAGGAGTTAGCGATATGTTTAACCAAAGTATTGATGTCAATCTTAGTAATATAGGGCTACTGTCTTAAAAGACTCACCTATCACACACTGTGCTATTAGTCATTAAATGTACATGTGTAAGTGTCTATTAAATGCAATGTTTATGCAGACACACACAAAAATCATGCATTTCCAACTTTATGAAGAAAGTTACTTTTAGGAAGAAAGCAGGAACAATTTATAATGCTAAGGGAAATCCTGTATTAATAGCTAAAATAGAAAGAGATGTGTATCTACTTGATCTTAATTCTGCTGATCCCAATAATGAAACCTGCTTGTATTCCCATTCTGTTCATGAGCTGAGTTGGTTATGGCATAAACGTTTGTATCATTTGAACTTTAAAAATATAAATATGCTGTCTAATAAAGAGTTAGTCTCTGGATTACTAAAAATCACATTTGTCAAAGACAAATTGTGTTCAGCTTGTGAACAAGGGAAACACCATAAAGGGTCCTTTAAATCAAAACAAATTTTTTCAATAACAGACCAATTGCATATGTTGCATATGGATCTGTTTGGACCCATAAGTACTCCAAGCCTAAGTGGCAAGAAGTACACTCTGGTGATAGTAGATGAGTTTTCACGATTCACCTGGGTGATATTCCTAAAAGCCAAAAGTGAGGCTGCCCTGGAGATAATATTCCTAAACCCTAAAGCAACTCAGAAGTAATCATGGGACTGAGTTCAGGAACTCAACCCTTGAAAGCTTCTATGAACAAAAAGGAATATTACAAAATTTCTCATCTGTCAGAACTCCACAACAAAATGGAGTTGCTGAAAGGAGAAATAGAACCTTAATTGAGGCTGCAAGGACAATGCTATGTGAGGCAGGATTGAAACTCTATTTCTAGGATGAAGCTGTTAGTATAGCCTGCTATACTCAGAATAGGTCAATCATTGTCAAAAGACATGGAAAGAATTCATATGAAATGTATAAGTCTAGAAAGCCCAATATAGGTTATTTCCATATCTTTGGTTCAAAATGCTATGTGCTGAATCAAAGAGATCAGCTCCATAAGTTGGAACCCAAAGCTGATCCTAGAATATTTGTTGGTTATTCCTCAATCTCCAAATCATACAGAGTATATAACTCTAGGAGAAAGGCCATTGATAAATCAATTCATGTTTCATTTGATGAAGACGGTATTGATCAAGCTGAGAAAAGTCAAGCTGACTCCGTTAGTCTGAGTGAGCTTGAAAGGCCAAGGGAAATCAACATGTCAAATCCTATGTATGTCATAGGAGATGATAGTGATGATGATGTGTGTTCATCAATGAAATCATCACAAGCTTCAAAGGATTCTCAAGCTGAGAAAGATGATGAGTTCGTCAATCCTTTTGGAGCTGAAGTCACTCAGACTGAGAATCTTAGTGATAATCAGTTTGTTGACAATGCTACTGTTGAGACTGAGGAGATAAGTTCACCTCGAGGTTCTCAACATCACTCAGATTCAGAACCAGACTCTCCAACTACCACATTTAAATTCCTCAAAGATCATCCTCAAGATCAAATCATTGGAAATGTCCAAGAGAAAGTCATGACCAGATCTAAGGCTACAGCTAACTATGCTGCTCACTTTGGTTTTCTATCTTAGATGGAACCAAAGAAGACTGAGGAAGCCTTAGCATATTAGGATTGGATTGATGCTATGCAAGAGCAATTAAATGAGTTTGAGAGGAATAAAGTCTGGACCCTTGTCCCTGCCCCCAAAGATCATTCAATTATAGGCACTAAGTGGGTCTATAGAAATAAAATGGACAAGGATGGAGTGATAGTAAGGAACAAAGCCAGGCTGGTAGCACAAGGGTACAAGCAAGAAGAAGGAATTGATTATGATGAGACCTTTTCCCCTGTTGCTAGAATTGAAGCTATAAGGCTGTTCCTGGCTTATGCAGCATATAAAGACTTCAAATTCTATCAAATGGGTGTGAAAAGTGCTTTCCTGAATGGAAAACTTCAGGAGGAATTCTATGTGAAACAACCTCCTGGCTTTGTAAGTTCAAAGTTTCCACATCATGTCTATAAGTTGGACAAGGCTTTGTATGGTCTTAAACAAGATCCAAGAGCTTGGTATGATACACTGTCCACTTATCTAATATCCATGAATTTCACCAGAGGACGTATAGATAAGACACTCTTTATTAAAAAGAGTAAAGGACAGATAATTCTTGTATAAATCTATGTGGATGACACCATTTTTGGCTCTACAAATGAGTCTTTGTGTGATTGGTTCTCCAAAATAATGTCACAAAAGTACAAGATGAGTATGATGGGTGAGATGACATATTTCCTAGGCCTACAAATTCAACAAAAGCCTGATGGAATTTTCATCAATCAAAGCAAATATGTTTTGGATTTGATTAAGAAATATGGTTTTGATTCAAGTTCAACCATGAGAACACCCATGACACCAGTTGTCAAGCTGAGTAAAGACTCAGATGGTAAGCCTGTATGTCAGTCTACCTATAGAGGAATGATAGGTTCATTACTCTATTTGATAGCTAGTAGACCTGATATCATGTTTGCTACATGTGTTTGTGCAAGATATCAAGCAGATCCTAAAGAATCACATCTTTTAGCTGTGAAAAAGATCTTTAAGTACCTTAAAGGTAAACCAAATCTAGGTCTTTGGTATCCAAAGGATTCTGGATTTGAGTTAGTTGGTTTTTCTAATGCTGACTATGCTGGGTGCAAGTTAGATAGAAAATCAACCACTAGAGGATGTGAATTGCTTGGAGGTAAATTGGTAAGCTGGACTAGTAAGAAACAGAACTCAGTGGCTACTTTAACTGCTAAAGCTGAGTATGTTGCAGCAGGGAGCTGTTGTGCTCAAATCTTGTGGATGCAGCATCAGCTTCAGGACTTTGGGATGAGTTTCAAGAAAACTCCTATCTTCTGTGATAACCAAAGTGCAATAGCCATCACTTACAATCCAATATTTCACTCAAGAACCAAGCATATTGAAATTAGACATCACTTCATAAGGGACATCGTGGAAAAAGGTAAAGTTGACATTAAATTTATCTCCACTAATGACCAAATAGCAGATATCTTTACTAAGCCCCTTGATGAAAAGAGGTTTATGTATCTGCTAAGTAACTTGGGTATGCTCAACCCCTAGCTAAGTGTCTAAAATTTGAGTTCTCAGTTTGACAGAGACTAAGTGTCTTAAGCTGGGTGCACAGTTTATAAATAAGTTTTCATAAACTGATCTATATGTCAAACTGAATAATGAGTTCACATGTTTGGTCAGTTCCAAACATAATTCAATTACTCAGTGTGGTTGGAATGTTAGTTTGAGTTAGTCTCGAACAACATGACTAAGTGTCATTGAGTCTGAGCTATGTGCTTAACTCACACTGTGTGATTGGTTCACACGTTTGGTCAGTTCCAAACATAATTCAACTACTCAGTGTGGTTGAAATGTTAGTTTGAGTTAGTCTCGAACAAAATGACCAAGTGTCATTGAGTCTGAGCTATGTGCTTAACTCACACTGTGTGATTGGTTCACTCGTTTGGTAAGTTCCAAACATATTTTACCTACTTATTGTAGCTAAAATTACATGTTTAAGTCAGTCTTAAACATAAATGACTAAGTGTCATTGACCCTGAGTTGTGTGCTCTACTCAAGCTGAGTATCAATCTCAAGCTGAGTGCTCCACTCAAGCTGAGTGCTTGAATCAAGCTGAGTACTTGACTTAGACTGAGTAATATGTTTACTCAGCTTGGTGTATCCAATATATGAATTAATTACTAAGTGTTATTAATTTTTCTGTTCATACGTATTTGAATCAGTTTCAATTCGTATCGTATATCAATTGTGTATTGATATATTTACAAAGTGTTTATAATCTTATTATTTGTTAATATTATTATTTTACACTTGTATCCATTGGAGAATGATGTGTTTCTACCCTCTAACTGTTACATCAAGCCGTAATTTTTCGGCGTAACGGATTAAAAAGGGATTCCAACGGTAATTTTTCTCTCTCCTCGAAAAGGTATATATAACGACCTTAACCGCATTTTTGAGGTTTAGGCTTCAACTTCTCATCTCTAAACCTCTCATCTGCCTATATACTTTTCAACAAATTTGCTACATGCAATTCCCAGTTCCATCGACTTTGAAACCCTAACTAGCTCAGTGCGAAGATCATTGCTCAGTGCAACGAAATTAGTTACTCAGTGTAATCTGCAATTTCATCGATGGAAGGAACTACTCTCATTCTCAATGATCGAATGGTTCGTGGTGCTGCGTTGAAAAACAACGGATTACCACTTATCAAAATCAACAATCAGCGTGCATGTCTTGATATCCCTGCGAGGAAACAGGGGAGAGGATATGAAGCATGTGTTGCTTATATTCGGAAATGCCCTTTGGCATTTGCTTTCATTGGAGCGCCTGTTCACATCGTTACACAGCACCTTTTGGAGTTCTGGTACACGTGCACATTCAACCAGAACAGAGGAGATATCATTGGCTCTGTTCTTAATGGTGATAGAACAGTGGCCCTCACGGTTCAACGGCTAAGGGATGTTCTTCAACTCCCTGTTCAAGATGTGTTCGAGCCAACCGTGACTAAACAAGTGGTGAGGTCAGTTCTACCTCAAATGTGTCACCCTCAAACTGAAGGGGTGGTTAAGAAGGCCACTTTCCCAACCAGCTGGGGCTTCATGGTTTCCACAGTGGTACGTTCACTAGGGACCAAGGTTAGAGGCTTGGATCAAATTAACGAGTTTGAAATGCAGCTATTGTACAACATGTTCTTCGACAGACGCATCGATTATTCACAACTCATATTCAACGAGCTCAAAGTCCAAGTACTGAAAACCACCAGGGACCTATATGTGCCATTCATAAGGTACTTGTCCTTGGTGCTTGAAGCTGAGTTGGGGGATTTATATGAAGCTGGATGGGATGTGTTCCCTATTCCAACTCTCTGTCCCAAGATGTTTAACAATGACATCTTCCCTGAGCAAGAGGGTCTGAGTGGTCCAATGCTCTTGGTGGTTGAGGGAGTTTCATCTGCAAGTGGAGATGAGGGATCACCTCAATGGGGAGCATCCTACGCTGACACGGAGGTTCAAGCTGAACCAGCAACCTTTGAAGCTGCTTCTGGTAAGACCTCTCCACTCTCTCTTTCTTCTCACTTTTCTCCATCCACTTTTGGAGATAAGACTGTAGTGGAACCAACTCAGTCTAACCCATCTCCACCACCTTCATTCCATCTACAATTCCAATCTGAAGCCACCCCTAGTATGCCCACTGCTGCTAGGGATAAAATCCTAACCTATACCCGTAAAACTGCCATAGGTGGTGCCACTCCTAAAGGCATCACTGGAGCTGAGATCACACTGATCCCTCCCCAGGTAGGAGTTGAGGGGGAGACGCATTCTCTTAAGGTGTCAACCTCAAGGCTCATTAAAACCCAACAGCCAATACCGGGTGTGGTGTCTACTCAGCCTACACTTACTCGTGTCATGGGAGAGCCTACTTTTTGTGCCTGAACAGACACATTCAGGTTACATTGAACCTTTGGATGATGCACCCAAAGACTCTCCAAATGAAACTGCCTCCTCAGGCATCCAGCAGCTGAAGGACTACATTGCTGCTCAATTTGGTCTGTTCCACCTAAAGCAGAAGAAGCATAAACGTCAAATCTATCAGAGGCTTGCGAAGCTGACAGAGGATGTTAAAGAGATTGTCTCTGCAGTTGCTGCACTCCAACAACAAAGGACTTCAAACCCTAATGATGACAAAAAGGGGGAGAAGGTTCAAGCTGATACTGAAGCTGAGCTAATTCGAGCTGAAGCTGAAGCTCTTCTAGTTCTAGCTAAAGGAGCAGAGAGGAAGACTCAGACTGAGAGGGAGTCAGAAATGAACAAAGAGGAACCTGCAGCTAAAAAGCAAAAAGTGATAGAATATGAATCTGAAGCTGACAGTGTTTCTGAAACTGAGGAAGAAACAGAAGAGGATAAAGCCACAAGGCTTATGATTAAAATGCTTGAACAGGAGGAAGCCAATAAGTTGGGCATTTCTCTTGAAGAGCTGAGAAAGAGAAAAGAGAAGGAAGTAAAAGACCAAGAAAAAGAAAAAGAAAGAAAAGCTTTGGCACAAGCTGAAGCTACTTACACTGGTCCAAGACCTGATCCTATTTCCTACTCAGATGCAGAATTGCAAGAATGTTACTTTCGAAGGAGCTTCAATAAAGAGATCAGAGGATTGACATTGAGCAGAGCAAATGGAGCCATCATTCTCACTTTTGAGCTAAGTGACAAATCAACTGTGGGAGTAGACCTGAGATATGTTTACATGATGGGTTACATTGAATGGCAAAGAATAATGATGCTGCTGAGGAAGTTCAAACGGAGCCAAATTAAACAAGAAATTCAGTCTGAGGTGTCCAAGTTGATTGCTAGAGCTGAAGAACTGAGGTATGTCCCAGTTCCTGGTCTGCAGTGGGAAAATTTGTTCGACATGCCAGTAGGAGTAGAATTCAGAGAAAATCAAAGCATCAACACTCCTATTCAAGGCTTCATGTTTAAGGATCAGGCAGGTATTTGCAGTTTTATTAAGCTAAATGAAGTTTGCTATCTAAAAGCTGAGGATGCCTTGAGAATAAGAAACTGTTGTGGTAATGAGGAGTCAAATCAGTTAATAAAGTATAGGCTGAACAAACTCATTAGAGTACAACAGAAGAAGCTTCAGGGAAACGATGAAGCGAAAGATTGTTAGATGAGATCAATAAAGAGATCATCATCTGGGAGCTTCTACATCCTGAGTTCATCAGATAAATTAGGTTAGTTCTAATTTTGTAAATATTAGATTAGTTCTAATTTTGTAAAGCACTATGTGTGCATGATCTAAGTGATCAACAACTTTTGTATTATGATTAGTTCAAGTAATACAAGTATAAAGTTTGATATGTTCAACTGTATTATGATGTGTTCATAGCTATAAGTCTGATAAGTTCAACTTAATGAATAAATGATAAGTTCTTATTCATTAATATAATTAGTTGGTGTGTTCAACTAAAAGTTGGTGTGTTCAACTAAAAATTGGTGTGTTCCAATTTAAATTGATAAGTTCAATTAAAATTGATATGTTCAATAAATATTTGATCAGTTCAAATAATAAAATCTTAATAAGTTTAAGATTTAAAACATAATTCTGTTAAACAAACTTAAGAACTGTTTGATGGTTTTGTCATCATCAAATAGGGGGAGTTTGTTGGGAAAATGATCTCATCAGTTTGAATTTGATGAGACAAAGTTAAGTTTGTAAGATGAGTTCTACATATAACTTAAACAGAATTATGAAGCTTAGTCAGACTGAACACTTTGAGTGATTCAGACTGAGTATAAGCTGAATATAAGCTGAGCATATGTTGATCAGTTTATATTATACCTTAGTTTGTTTATTAATATGTTTAATAATCTGTGTATGTCACATAAGGTATATATCGAGTAATCAGCTTGATGTGTTTCAAGCTGAGTGACTCAACTCAAAAGCAGAGTCAGCTCGACAGAGTTGCTAAATATGTTTTAGTCAACTAAGTTAGACTGTTAGAATTAAATATTGTATAGAATAGAAGACTGAATTCTAGGTGATGTTTGTACTGCGTACAAACTAGAAGGACTAAATATGTAAATACCCTTAGGGGTATATAAGCCAAATGACTAGTTGTCATTTGGTGGACTTTGGCACTATTCCAAGCTTAACTATGTGTTTTTAATGGTGTTTCTATATTCTCTCTACATCTATTGATTGGTTTGCCATTGTTCCCTCCTTAGATCTTGATACCTAAACCAGTTGGGACAAACAAGTGGTATCAGAGCTTGATTAAGATTGATTTGAGTTGTTTTTTATCAAGATTTCAAAGATTTTTCGAAAATTTTCGTCACTTTATGAGCTGAGAATTTCAGAAAATTATAGAAAAATCATACGAGCTTCGTTTGAGCTGATTTTCGGATATGTTGTTTATAATGATAAAAGAAATATTGTGTAAAAGTTTCATGTTCAAACTCCAAGCCTTTTGAGAGAGATCTGAAATTTACTTTTCGGGTTTTTCTTGGTGTTCTTGAAAATTTTTGCTCAAAATCGTTGGTTTTAATGTTTGTTTTTAAGTTTTGAGTAGATAAAAAGTGTTTGTGGAAGTGGAGAAGTGTAGATCTGAAGAGAAAAATCGATTTTGATTACTTTTTAAAAATCTTGTTCTTTGTGGTCTTGTGAGTTCTTGATGAAGAAGATGAAGTTCTTGAGAGTTTGATCCAAAAAGTTTGAGTAAAAATGTGTTTTTGGTGTTTGTGTGTGCTTTGGATGAAGATTCTGATTAAAAATACTCGGAATTGAAAAGAGTCGGGATTGAAATTGCTCGGAATTGATTTTAGCCGGAATCCGACTCTCCAATTATTTTAGCCGGAATCCGACTCTCCGAGTACTAAATATACGTTTAATGAAGAAGACAGATTCATGTTTCACATGTGGACCATAATGTTTAGCATGTATGATAATGCAAGGAATGGCTGGTGCAAAGCAGCTGAAAAACTCAAAGAGCTTACACAGGAAAATTCTGATTTAACTACAAAACTCAAAGAGTTTGAACAGAATTCTGAACAGTTACATTCTGAGAAGCTGAAAATAGATGATCTGACCTCGGCCAATGCCAAGCTTAATGATCAAATTTCCGAAATGTCTGAGAACATTCAACTTCTGAAAAAGGAAAATCATCTTTATGATTTAAAAATGGAACATATGTTCGATCAAAATTCTAAACTCTTACATTCTGAAAAGCAAAGAGCAGATGATCTATCATCAGTCAATGCAAAACTCACAGAGAAGGTGTCTAAAGTGTCTGAGCAATTTCAACTTGCCGAACAGAAATGTAAATCTTATGCAGTTGAATTGGAGCAAAAACAAGCAGTTATTGAGATTGAGATGAATAAGGTTAAAGAATTGACACAAGTCAATGTCGAGCTAAATGACAAATTGTCTTTTGTGTTGAAAAATGATACACAGATTATAGACAGATTGTGTGTTGAGAAAGCTGAGTTGAAGGAAAAAGTCAAAAGACTTGAACAACAGCTGCAAGTGTCAATTCAATCTTCTGTTCCTCGTTCAATCTTGGAAAGAAATATATCTGAACTGTAAACAACACTGGACACTGAAAGAGTGCAGTTTGAGAAGGAGAAAAAAGAGTTCATGGCTAAAATTCTGAATGCGAAGCTTATCGCTGCAAAACTTGTTGAATCAACCAAGACTTCCGTTGACACTTTCAGATTCACATTGTAGTAGCCAATCTGATTCTTATTTCTCTGTTGCAGGTTCTGAGCATTCAGATAAAGATTTCACCAACACATCAACTGCTGCGAAGACTCCTAAGATCACTGTATCTGTTCGATCTTCTTATCGAGTGAAATCACCTCCAGCCGCAACGACTCACTCTCCGAATCAAAACCCTAAACAGAAACAAGTTGCTTTAAGTTATAAACAGAACACTTGTATTTCAAGCAATTCTAACTCTGCTTGTTCTGTGATTACAGATGATACAGTGTCAAAGCTCAAACAAGCATCTATTTTAAAGAAAAATCTAAATGATGCTATTGCAAAGGTATCATCATTGTTTAGTCCCTCCACTTCAACGCCGACGAAATCATCCTGGATTGAAAAGAAGAAACCTTCTGAATCTGCACCAAGTACATCCAGATTCAGAATACCGAAGGTTATAAATGATGATTTCTCGTCAAATTTAATCCGAACTACGAAGATTCCAAAGAAAGAGAATAGAGCTGATAAGTCAAATCAGGCTTCTCATCACAACAAAAGACACAGATCTTTCTCGAAACCAAAATCAACAGGGGAATTTGTGCTTAAGACAGACGTCATGTATCCTTTTGTGGTTTACTCAGCAAAGCACTTAATCCGCCTTTCAAAAGAGAAGATCTGTAAGACGTCAAGAATTAAACAAGAGTTTGTTGTTCGCAATGGAATCCCTCAATGGCATTCAGGACCATTGAACAAAAAGGTCCATAAACCTGTTATTAATGCAAATACACAAAAATGGATGCCAAAATCTACGACTCACAAATCTGGACCCAAACAAGAATGGGTACCAATTTTTGTTAATCCTTTTTGCAGGTAAACAAAATGAAACATTGTTGGAGCACAATGAAGATCATTCCGACTGAAGTGAAGATCATTGTGTTCAGTGTGCTGAATTGGTTTGAAAACTCATATTCTTTCAAAGAAAAAGGCGTTTCCCTGCAATTTCAATTCCTATTTCATTTTGTTCAGCATTAGCCCGAGTCTAATGTCTGAGATGCTTATTTTGTGCAGTTTTATCATTTCATGATATAACTTGCTTTAAAATGGATTGTTATTTGCAGGGGGAGCAAAGTTTTATCTTCACCTAATTGATGTCAAACGATTTTCATGCCTCAATTTAGAGGGAGTTTGTTTTTAATGCTTTATATCTTTTTCAGAAAAATCAAAAACATTCAAATATTGAAAAGCCAAAAACATTATAAAATTTCAAAATACAAAAAGATTTGCTGTTTTTCATTTGTTGTTACTTGTTCAAGAAGGTATTCACTCTTACTTGCTTCATTCTAATACCTTTCTTGATTCACTCATTTGTTGATCTTTTGAAAGATCGCCTTTCATTTCCGCGCTTCCATCTCATTATCTCATTAATATCCTTCCTTTTGTGCTAAATGTTTCATTCTTTCTAGAAACCGCTCATTCATGATAAATAGTATTCAAGTGATCGAAATGGCACCATGAGTGAGGGAGTGTAGGCATTTATACTCCTATGGTCAATCCAGAACCGGAAGGACCTGCCCCAGGAGCTCACCATATTCTAGAAAGAGATAGTAAGGGTTACTTACTAGGTCAACTAGGTGAGCAGAATCAGTTATCACGTGATACTGATTGGTGTGCAGAGGTAAAATGAAATTGAGAGGGGTGGAATAGGAGATGGGGTGCATATGATCAACAGATACTCTTGAGCTTATTGTTAAATCATTTTGTGACATCGTTTGTCAAAATACCGTCATTGTTCATATTCTCTAATTGTTCAAATCTTCCTTGACAATCCTTCTCAACAGTGAATTCCTTGATATATCATTCTTGTTGTACATCACATGATTTCTCATTCCGGTTATGAATGATAACAAAGTGTCCATATGTATCAAACAAATAGAGATACATACATCAATTTTGAAAGTTAGTTTAAGGGAGAAGTTGAAAAATAGTTAGTGAGCTGTGGGTGAGACAGGATCAAAAGAAAAGAAAGATCCTTAGCAAATAGTATACATCTGGGTAGCCACATCTGCTACTGGATCTCATTCGTTGAGATTTGGTATTAAAATAGACATCATGGACCCAGTGATGCAATGCACTAACCCCACCCAACTACTCAATTATCTCTTAAAAGATAATTGTTTCAACTTCACACGGAGATTTAGCATATTTCTATTGACATCTCACTTGGAGATTGTTGATATTGAACCAAGGAGGACAGCTACTCCCGTCCCCGACTTCTTTCATGCACTTATCGAGTCTAGAGCTTATTCATATATAAATTTCATTTCTTAGGACACATGTTGGATCTGTAATGCATATCTAGTCTTTCGTGACTACCGGAACATCTTGGAGTGATATCTTATGTGATATTCACGATGATTAGATGGAAATCCTACCAGAATCAACGATTTACCAGTTCTGAATGTAGGTCACACAGTTTATTTAAACTGTTATGTTAACGAGAATCTATGTGATCTCGGTGTTATACCACGGAAAATTTGAGACGGTGCCCTAAAGACTGTCTCGGATGCTTTCATTGCCATATCATTGTGGTGACACCTTCGAATACAGTTCAACTGATTCTCATGATGCGGGTTCAAAGCTTCAAGTGCTCATATATTCCGGCCAAAATCAAGCCGAATACAGAGTTCATGTACATGATGTTCATGAAGAATCCTGATCATCATGAGGGGGAGAAATTATAATTCTAAATCAGTTGATTTTGAGCTTATCGATCAAGAAAAGATTCGTGTGTTGAGGGGGAGACAAAGAAAAGATTCGTGTGTTGAGGGGGAGACAAAGGGAACTAAACTTACAAAAATTCATATTTCAAGTCAAGGGGGAGTAAAGAAGAGAATAACAGAAGAAAAGAATTCAAATTCAGAACAGAAAAAGTGCTTAATCGCCATTTTAAAGAAGTTCTGATGAAATAAACCAGATCTAGAGCTACATTCAAGGGGGAGAGATTATTTATTCTTCCTAAATCGTTTTTCTTAAAGGCTCAAGATCGTGTATGCTGAAAACCACTTCAAGCTAAACCGTTCATATAATCAAAGGTTGAAAAACCTTAGGTTACTGGTGCAAGTCCGAAAATCACAACAAAAGGGATGTTACTGTGAACTTTAAAGATTCAAGTTCTCATCAAGATTTTAAATTGAAGACTATTCTGAAAATTGAAGAGTCTACTTTTTAAGATGAGAAGACACTATGAAGACATCCAATCAAAGACTGAAGATTCAAAAAGAAATCATTCAAGTCTTGTCTCCCAAAAGCTTCTAAAGAATGCAGCAAGAAATCTGCATATTTGTAAGGGGAGATTATTAAAGATCGTATGATGCTGAAAAGTACAACATCTTCTATTTTCTATACAAAGGGGGAGATTGTTAGAATTAAATATTGTATAGAATAGAAGACTGAATTCTAGGTGATGTTTGTACTGCGTACAAACTAGAAGGACTAAATATGTAAATACCCTTAGGGGTATTTAAGCCAAATGACTAGTTGTCATTTGGTGGACTTTGGCACTATTCCAAGCTTAACTATGTGTTTTTAATGGTGTTTCTATATTCTCTCTACATCTATTGATTGGTTTGCCATTGTTCCCTCCTTAGATCTTGATACCTGAACCACTTGGAACAAACATAGACTTCTAAGGATGAGTTTATCAATGTACGTGTTAGTTCATGTATGAATTCGGATTTGTTCTCGGAAAACTCAGCTTGATGAGTTTCAAGCTGAGTAACTCAGTCCGAGTAAAGAAGTCAGTTTAAAGATAATTTAAATATGTTTTAAATTTATCTTTATGTCTCTCTATATCTACGGCGCAGATAAGAAGACTCCAGAATCAAGATTGAAGATAGAAGATTCAAGATTCAAGATTCCGGATTATCCGAGAGTAAGTTAGCGAATTAAGTTTAGTCTTAGTTTGTTAGGAACCGTAGGCACAGGATTATAAATACTTATCTCCTAATAAGTTTAGAGGTACGACTACGACTTTGATACAAAAACAACTAAGTGTTGCAGAGCCAAACCTCACCTCACCGTATGTGTTACGAATCTTGATTATTTGTCAGTTCAACGTGATCAACAAAAACTCACAGATTGCCCAAGTGTTCGTGTGTTCGAACTATCACATCAGTTGTGATATTGGTAAGTTGTCAATCTGTGTGAAATCCTGTTTAGAGAGTCGTCAGTATCTATAATCATAAGTTGATTATAGATAGCTAAGTTTGAGAGATTGAGAGATTTATATTAGGTGGTTATATATCAAGAGTTGCTTAATTGATAGTTATTGTAATCATCTTCTTATTCAAAGCATTGTAATCATCTTCTTAATAAAAGCATTCGATTGATTGTGGTTTGATTTACTGTGTACTTTTATTTGATTTGTTCAATTTCCGCAGAAAATGTATTCAACCCCCCCTTCTACACACTTGTTGCTTGTTGTTACTCTCTCATACAAGGGACCAACATTTATAGATTATTAGTAATAATCAACTAAACCCTTTAAGGTTTTCCTATTTATTTAAAACATAAGACTTACTGAAATTTATAAAAATTTAAACCAAACTTAAAAGTTATAAATATGTATTTTAGAAATCAAATCAAGGTTCAATATTTTTATATAACCTTAATGCATGTTTCTAGAATATTTAGTAAGAATATAGGAATTTATTAGCTACATATAATATTTTTACTAATTAAATTAGATAAAAATGTCACTGTTCAAAATCTGAATGACACACTGTGACTAAAAAGGCTGTTTGAGGCTCATACGATGTTATTTTAAAGTGATTCAAAAGGAAAATTATCAAAAACTCAAGAAAAAAACGTTTAAAAAAAAAATAGATTTTGACCTTATAATGGTCAAGTTATGCACGTTTAAATTACATCTTGAGAATCTGTCAGATTTCCAGATTCAACACATCTAACTTATAAAATGCGTTGGAAGGATAAAATTTTCATAAACACTTGTGAGATCAGATTTAAATGAAAATTAACACTTCAAACTAAGTTTAGAAAAAAGAATCAAATGATTTTGATATCTACAACTCCAGATATAACAAAAACAAGTGAAAAGTTTCAAAACAGAATGCATCAGATTGTTTGTTCTTGAATTGTTAGGTGTTATAACACCATTTCTTGTTGTTACAAGCTTAGATTCTAAGATTTTTCAAAGTTTTGCCAAATTTGTAGGTTAGTACAACACTAAATATGAGTTATTTGAAGAAAAATTTATATGCATGCCAAGATCTTGCATAAATCCACACACAACTCGACATGCATGTGATAAATCATCAAGATCTTGAGTTTTTGGCTTAAAAATCGAAGTTTGCAAATATGATTGAAACATTTTTGAGATTTTATGAACAATCCACCATGAAACACTAATGTGTTCGTGTATATTCAAGAACTTAAGAAAAAATAGAAGAAAATTCTAGAAAATTGTAGGATATGAAGAGTTAACCTTAGCAAAATGTTATCACACTTGAATGTTTGATCAATGCACACTTGAATCTTCAAATATTGCAGAGAGAGTGTCAAGATGGCAAATGATGGGATTTCTTGGGAAATATAGTGTAATTATAAGTTGAAAAAGAAGAGAGAGGGTGAAGATGGAGGGGTGGCCAGCCATTGGAGGGGAAAGGAGGTGTATGTTATTATTATTATATTTTTTTTATATAAAATCTTTTATATACAAATATATAATAAAAGTATAATACAAAAATTAGGCTTTAAAATTGAAATAAAAGGCTTTTAAATCACAAAAATTATATAACTTTTTATAAATAAATAAAATAACTCAAATTAACATAAAAATATAATATGGATCATATATAATGTAAAATCAATTAAAAATTAAATAGCTCAAACAAATCGCAAGTCGATTTAACGATCTATTACGTTTTAAGGGTTTAAACTTCTAACCGGGAATTCTAACAAACCTAAGAGTTTTATTGTATAATTTTTACCATAACTAAACTTATTACTTAATTTATATATTTTCATCTCACTTATACAATATTGACCTAAAGGCTTAGATGACGGTTGTCACATTTTGTGTCGGTACCATTGGACATCATTTCATTTGAACTTGACATAATGAATGTTTTGTAAGAAATGATCGTTTACTTGTTTGAATGGTTTGATTGTTCGAAAACTTTTGTTGGCTGCAAAGAATAAGATTCTTTTCAAGCTTGTTTTAAACTTTAAGGTGATGATTGAGGAATTAAGTCAAATTAATCCAACTTTGAATTAGATCTTGTAAATATTAAATTCAACTTTGAATTAGATAGAATTAAGTTAATTTAATTCAACTTTGAATTATATCTGGTTTAGATTAAATTCAACTTTGAATTAAATTGTTAAAGTTTAAAGTTCGATTGTCCTCTTGTTCAATAAGTCAAGTCCCAATAGTTAAACACTTGTCCAATAGATTCAAAGTGTGCGAATGGTTCCGTGCGATTGGTAATATCCTTTGAAGACAAATGGGCAGAGTAACGACTTGATTGTGAGTTATTGAGTAACCAATAGAATGCGATTGATCCCTGTAGCACCAAACACTTAGAAACAATTCAGTTAGAACCAATGAAACGTACGAAAACAATTCTATGCAGTTGATAAACTTAGAACCACTTAATCGCATGCGATTGAGTTTAGTGCGGCTGATAGCTAACAATGTAACACTTGGAGTTTTAGCTAGGAATTTCTATAAGCCGCATAACCCACCTATCGCATACCTCTTGGATCCGGCTTATAACATCTGAGATGTCACTTTCAGATCTGTTGACCTTACTCTTATGGTGTCTATCCACTTGAATCTTGATTGGTATGGGTTGTACTTGATTTTTCTTGTACAACACTTAACCTTAGAAGATTTTATAATTATTTAAATTATAAATCAGCTTTCTTCTTCTTCTTCAAGGGTGTACTTCCAGGAACAAGAACACCATAAATGCTTAAATACCCAGAAAATTAAATGCCGAAAAGTAGGTATTTAATGAACAATTGGACTTTTTGCTTATAAAACACTTCTCGGTTTGATCTTTTTCTTCAAGAAAGCTCTATAAAACAGTAGTAACCCTTGAAATAACCCAAAGAAATGGTAGAAAAAGTATTGTTTATACCTTAAATGTGTTCTACCCTTGGGAATCACTAGAACTCGAACTTTTCTTGAAGAAACTGTAGGTTTGAATGCTTTGAAGAAACCGAATGCTTGTTCTTCACCTTGAGCTTGAAATCTTCGAGATGTAGCTTGTAGTTTTCGAACAATCACGAGCCAAAAATTTGGCTCTGATACCAATTGATGGTCCCTTAATGTAAGGATGAAGCAATGCTAAAGATTAACTTGTTTGTGTTTGTGTATGTGAATCGGTTTCTAGATAGAGAGAGCCGAGAGCTAGAGAGCAAAGACACAAACAAGAGATGAGAATAATGCAAAGCTTAGATTAGAATCAAGGAGGCAAATGCCTTTTATAGCATTTTCCTAAGTTTGTACATTTGACATATCTGCACCCTCACTTTTTGTTGGGAAAATGATCTCATCTATTTTGATTTGATGAGACAAAGTTAAGTTTGTATGATGTGTTAAACAGAATTATGAAGCTTAGTCAGACTGAACACTTGTAGTGATTCAGACTGAGTATAAGCTGAGTATAAGTTGATCATATGTTCCACCAGTTTATACTACACCTTAGTTAGTTTATTAATATGTTTAATAAGTTGTGTATGTCACATAAGGTATATATTGAGTATTCAGCTTGATGTGTTTCAAGATGAGTGACTCAGCTCAAAAGCAGAGTTAGCTCGAGAGAGTTACTAAATGTTTTAGTTAATTCTTTAGACTTCTAAGGATGAGTTAATAATTATACATATTAGTCCCTGTTTGTTTTCGAGTGTGTTCTCGAAGAATTCAGCTTGATGAGTTTCAAGCTGAGTAACTCAGCCTGACTAAAGAAGTCAGTTTAAAAGAATTTAAATGTGTTTTAAATTCTGTTTTAACTCTCTATATCTACGGAAAGGATAAGAAGACTTCAGAATCAAGATTGAAGATTGAAGACTCAAGATAAGAAGATTCAAGATTCAAGATTCAAGATTCAATTGCTTGGAGGGAAGCTAGTAAGCTGGACTAGTAAGAAACAGAACTCAGTGGCTACTTCAACTGCTGAAGCTGAATATGTTGCAGCAGGAAGTTATTGTGCTCAAATCCTGTGGATGCAGCATCAGCTTCAATACTTTGGCATGAGTTACAAGAAAACTCTTATCTTCTGTGATAACCAAAGTGCAATAGCCATCACTTACAATCCAGTCTTCCACTCAAGAACCAAGCACATTGAAATTAGACATCACTTCATCAGGGACATCGTGGAAAAAGGTAAAGTTGACATTAAATTTATCTCCATTGATGACCAATAAGCTGATATCTTCACTAAACCACTTGATGAAAAGAGGTTTATGTATCTGCTAAGTGAATTGGGTATGCTCAACCCCTATCTAAGTGTCTAGAATCTGAGTTTTCAGTTTGACAGAGACTAAGTGTCTTAAGCTGTGTGCACAGTTTATAAATAAGTTTCCGTTAACTGACTAACCTGTCGAGCTGAATGATGAGTTCACACGTTTGGTAAGTTCCACATATAAATTAACTACTCAGTGTGGTTAAAATGTAAGTTTGAGTAAGTCTCAAACATACATGATTAAGTGTCATTGAGTCTGAGCTATGTGCTTCACTCAAGCTGAGTGATATGTTCACACATTTGGTTGACTCCAACCAAGCTTTAAACTACTCAGTGTAGTTGGAAACCAGTTTGAGTCAGTCTCAAACGACAATGACTAGGTGTCATTATTTTTTAGCTGTGTGCTCCACTCAAGCTGAGTTCTACTCTCAAGCTGAGTGCTTGACTTAAACTGAGTAATACGTTTACTTAGCTTGGTATGCCTAACCTATGAGTTAATTACTAAGTGTGATTAATTCTTCTGTCAATACGTATTTGCATTAGTTTCAAATCGTATCGTATATCTGTTGGGATTTCGTGGGCTCACAGCGGAAGCAAGGTACAAACAAAATAGCCCAATGTACAAGCAATCAAAGCATAAAAACCGAAATCCCTCAAATGGACCAAACTCTATGCTCAAGAAATGCAACAAGAAAGAAAGAGGTGTTATACCTTTCTCCTTAGCTCCAGATTTCTTCAGGTCGTGGTGATGATCCTCCAAGAACGAAAACCGAATCTTCTATTGGGATATACCCCGGGAACGCGTCAACCACGAGTGCTAGCTCGCCTCTAGTGGTACTTCAGCTTGAATACCACCTTGGAACAGCAGCTTGAAGACCAAAAACGTCTGGAGCACTCTCTCGAATCTTCACTTCGCCTTAGTAGCACCAAAGAAGATAGAATATGTGATAAACTTAGAGAGAGAGAAGAGAGAGAACCCCAATCTCACAAATATGAGTTCCTCCAGTGGCTTGGCTCCAGAACACGGGTTATTACCCCTCTCAACCGGCCCAACCTCGAGAAACAAAAGCTCCCATGCATTGGTCAGTTTTAGAGGTGGTTTTGATAAATAGCACTGGCAGGGTTTAGCGGCGCTAACCATAAGTTAGCGGCGCTAACTCCCAATAGTTAGCGGCGCTAACGCGCACTGTCAGTGATATGACACAAAGTACATGCAGCCGTAGCGGCGCTAACCTCAAGGACTTAGCGGCGCTAACCTCAAGGACTTAGCGGCGCTAACCCTTAAGAGTTAGCGGCGCTAACGCGGCCTGCGATGTCAACTTTTGTCTTTTGCCATATTTGGTCCCTTAACATAAGTTGCTGTCAGGTTTGACCCCGGTGTATGACCCAATAGGCCCATACATCATCAGCAGCGGTCTATGACGTACGTACATTAGTGGGCATATCTCTAACAGACTCCCACTTGCACATAATGTACCGTACCCATGTAACCACAGACAAAGAGCGGCCTCTAGCAAAGCATCGATGCCCCCAAGTCAGTATGGGTTCCGCTTCCTTGCAGAAAACCATAACCTACATAAAACGTAGATGTCCTATAGATAAGTGATCAAACATCCTTTTGTTCGCGATATCCTTGTGAACACGAGACATGGATTAATATGTCAATCTCCAGATCGTTCACGATTATGTTTCTCGATCAAGATTGGTGGTGACCAAAATTTAAGGACATATCTGATTCTCAATCAATATTCCTTTGCGCATGGCCATGCTTATTTTGGTGTCAGCGCCCAATCATCGAGGGGCCCAGGGATATCTCTCATACAGGAGGAACAAATTCCGTTGACTGTACAATCCCATAACATGAACCTTGTCTTACCCAGCTATTCCCTTTATAATAGCCAGTTACGAACTACGTTTTGAAATAACCAAAGTAAGAAAGTTTCATGCTATGGCAATTCATACATCTCGGGTCGAAGGACGTAATGATATTATCATCCCGAGTTACTTGTGACCATGATCCATGAAGTGAACTCAGGTGTGGGTCTTCCAGTCACTTGAAACCCCTTTCAAGCACAGGTTACTGTTGCGTTTCATGCATTCAATCCTTGATTAATGCATAACCAACACCTAACCTCAGCCTTATTTCAAACTTCCTTCCCTTGAAGAATGACTGACTGTGGAATTTTAGAATGTATAAACATTCTGGGAAGTGTTTAAACATGCTAAGATGGAACACAGTAAAGTCTTATGAATGTAACCGAATCACTCGCATATCGAAACAAGCAAAAAATTACAATACTGTCTGTACCGTTCCCAAAGCTTATAAGTAAATCAAACATATACTAAAACGATATTTAAGCCCTGTCATAAGCATGAACAATGCTTTTATACCTAGTATGAAAGTCATCACTAGTATTTGACAATGGCTTAATTATGGGATCATTTACCCGATATCCCTTAGTACTCTTTTGTATTCTCTTATTAAACCACTAGCGAAGTGTTTATTAAAGAGATCATTTACAAAGTTATCATAGTCATCATATCCTCAATGTTACAGAAGTCAACAATAGGATTAATGACACTTATGATTATCAGAGTCGACATACTCTCAATGTAACCGAAGTTCACAATAGAGTCATTGACACTCATGTTTATCAGAGTCGACATACCGTCAATGTGACCGAAGTCCACAATAGGGTCGATGACACTCATTTAGGTCTAAATGTCGTATCTATACCACATACTTGATTAATCTAAACTTCGATAAAATCGACAGTCTCATAAGCATATATTTGCTTGCAGTAATAACTTACTCAAGACAATTCTACTTTCGTCGAACATCAAGAACATACATCAGTACTTCTTGAATTAGAAAATTCACTTGATTCCATATTTTCTATTTATACTCATAGAACAACAATTCCACCATTAGGTTGTAGAACAACCCTAAATTAGGACATTATTTTCACAGAGCATATTTGACTAGGAACACATGATGCTCCCACTAGCCCTGACAAGGATATTTGGCTTAATCTACGCTTTCTAGAAAACTCATTCCTTTGACTTTCTCATAAAGCAGGATTACAGCCACAAGATGCAAGTTTTGCTGACCTTAGTCATGAACACAATTTGGACATAATGGATATATAAGGCCTCGGAACATGATTCAAACATTTCCTCAATTTAATCCTGCAAAGGATCTTGGTCTTTTATTTCCATGCGAGATTACTTGTTTCCCCATAGTGACAACAATGTTTCGCTTAATCCAGACTTAATCTGGTTTTTATGGATGAATGAGACCCTCGGAAAATGCCTTAAATATTTCCTCAACTTGATCCTATGAAGGATTCAGATCTCTTTTGTCCATGTGAGCAAACTTGTTTCCACAAGGTGACAACAAAATTACACTTTATCCAAATTATCTTCAACATAACCACTAGAACTTGTTTCCATAAAATCAATATGAAACACTTTGTCTCTAGTCGGTATTTGAAGTTGTCCATTATGGCATATATGTTAGTCCCTTCACCCTTCTTGAATTACACCTTAGGTGTGGGATTAACCTAAGTCAAGTACTTGGATGCAGCGAATAGGTTACACCATTATCTTCTTCTATTCACTAGTGAACACAGGGTCCCACTATGTTTCCGATGAATGGTAACATCACAATGATTTACCATCAAGCTGCTGTTAGTAAAATATGACAACCTCATATCTAAACAACCTTCTTGATTTCCATCAGATATAAAGAAGCAATGGATATTGTCAGGTTTTACCAGCATCTCTATGCTGATTAAATGCTAGTGTCAACATTAGGTCTTTTATTTAAGTTTTACGTTCTTCCACTGGAATGCTTTTGTAAATTGTACTTTCCCTTTTGTGCAACCAAACATGGTTCCCAAAAGTTCAAGAAACAATTATCCAAAACTCAGATGAACTACTTAAATATGTAGGCATCAACTTATAATTCATCCATCTCCCACTGAATGTAGACTGGATAATTTAAGTTATGAGATTGACAAGCAAAGAACTCTTTCTAGTCAATATCTCATTCGATGCTTAAGTGACCACAATGTTGTGTTTTAGATCGAGGACTTGGTTCATAAAATTAATGTATACCAACCACATTGAATACATGTTTTAGGCCTGCCTTTTACCAGATCATCAACACAGATATCTGGTTTTATTTAAGGTAACACCATGTGCAAATGTGTTTCTTCGGAAAAACGAATTATGGGTTAAACCCATGATTCATTTTATGTTTAAACCAATATAGATAAGAAAACTTAGCATCTATTCTAGATCTAAGAATTTATATCTATATGCCCTTATTGATTCTTAATTCTCTTTAGGTTAGTTCCGAACACCACTAGGTTTCAGACATAAGCCTTTTCTCTAGTAAACATTCTCTCAACTACTACCATAAAGATAGTGATGAAGAATTTCACTAGTGTCACTCTTTGTGGCATACTTGAACGGATTATCCACACAAATATGATCATATCCAACAAGTCACAATCCTTCCTTACCAATACTGGTGAAGGATTTCATTAATCATCCTATTCCAATAAACAAGATTTGTATCTTTCATTTAGCCCGAGGCTAAACTTTTACAAAGATCCTAACCACATGGATCTAAGCGATGCAAATGTTGTTTACTTGGTCAAGTTTGATTATGCCATAGAGCTAATATATCCAAATCACTTTTGGATTTAAGAATCAATTGTTCATGATTGTCTTATTACTTATAACGAGACTTTATGTATGCAATGATATGGATAAGTTTTGATAAAATCATCTCAAAATAATTTTTTCAAAATTGTTTCAATTCTAAGTCATATCCATCGTCATCAAATGTGTATTTAAGCACTAAAATAGTCAAAATAACACAAAAGCATAGACATGGATCGAATTTGAAATGAAACTATTAAAATGAGAAATCTTTATAAAATACAAGATTCAAAAACATCCATCATCTCCAAAGGAGCATACACTAAAGTAGTTCTTGCCACGCAGGGCATACAAACAAAAGTAATAATAAATCCGGATTTAATGGCGAGACCAACACTCCCATTTCTCTTGTAGAATACAATTACAAAATTTCTTCTTCAGAGATCCGGTTCTTCAAGCTTTTTCCTTTTTACAACGAATAGACCTACACTTTGCAACAAAAATAAATTTGTGACAAACGTGAGTCTTATAGCTCGGGTAAACATCCCAGCTTATAAGGAATAGCAATGAAGTATAATCATGAATGTACCTCAAGTAGGAAAATTAACTCTCTCTTGTCTGAGAAGTTTTATATCCTTTCGGCACGAAGGGCAGGCATGACGGCCCCAATCCCCAAATCTACCGCAGAAGTAGCAAACCACCCCTTGTTGAGTCTCTTTAGGCACATCATCAATGTCCATAGACTCAAAACTTGAAGCAAGCTTGGAAACTCCAACTTCTTCTTTTAATGGGATCGATTTCTTCTTCTTCATGTTATGTTGTTCCTTAGAACCAAAAACAAGAGTGGATGAAGATGATGCATGCTTGGACATGTTAGATTCTTCAACCTTCAACATTCCATGCAATTCATCTATAGACATTTCCTTTCCATGCATATGATAGTCTTTTATAAACTTTTCATATGTGGCGGGCAGAGACTGAAGTATGAAATTCACACCAAGCTCCCTCCCTATAGGAAAACCTAATCTCTCCATCTGGTCCATGTATGATTTCATCTTCAAAACATGGGCACTTACACTCCCGCCTTCCCGCATCTTACAACCGGTTAGACTTTTAACACACTCAAAATGTTCTTGTCTAACTTGCTGTCGGAAAACATCCTTCAGCTTGTTAATCATGTCATACACAGTCATGTGCTCAAATTGCTTTCGCAGTTCCGAGCTCATACTTGATAACATGAGAGTAGCAACATCGTGTGTATCCCGAACACGCTTTTCATACGCATATCGGATAGCCCATTCCGTATTGATAGCAGGTGGTTCAGGAAGGGGTTCCTCAAGAATGTGCAACTTAGACTCAGCACGTAGGACAATTCTCAATTGCCTAAGCCAGTCAACAAAGTTCACTTCCGTGAGTTTCACCCTTTGTAGAATCATACGAAGTGAAAAATTCGACGTGTTGTGGTTTTGATTCGACATCCTATATTAAAGTAGAGTACACGAATTAGTTAGTTTGATTTGAATCCTTGTTAAAATAATTACCCTTATCGTCTCGAAAAATATTTTAACAAGGGCTAAGAACCATATTTCACTCCAATTCATGACGGGGTTGCCGCGGATCACTTCATGGAGCTATTTAGGCCGATAACCACTTTACCGATTGCAATCTCTATTGCAACTCTTAGACACTTGCGGGATCCTACGACAACCATCGGTCGTCTGGCATGTTTGATCCCTACTAGCACCAATTCCAAATTAAAATTCTTGTTTGACTCGTGCTAAGCTCGACAATCACTCAAGGATTCTAATTTGTAATTGCAAATCGTCCAACAAGATACACGGTGATACCCCGACAACTACCGGCTCGTGCTAAGCTCGACAACCGATAATTTCAAGATCCCACACTCACCTTCCACACAGATCCACATGGAATAACTCGTGCTAAGCTCGACAATCACTCCATGCTTCACTAGATTTGGGTGGTGTCATCTTTTGGATGGTGCAAGATTTACGTTTTTATGAAAAACGGGCTTTTGTTTTCGGCTTGGTTACTGATTAACTTGTTTAGTGACAAAACCTATTTTCACTAGGTGAGTTAATCTTGTATGTGAGCGCGCGAGAGAGTTGTAAACCATTTTTACCAAATCTCTTGTGATTTTATTAATTTCGAAAAAAAAATTCTAGCATGCGAATCCTAAGCAAACCATGCAAGAATAAAATAAAATCACATCACACGCATATATACGAAATAAATTGGTAACCCTTGCCAAAATCCTATGCGTTCTTCCCGTGAGCCAAAACGGGTAGAACGTGGTCAACTAAGGGACGGAAGGTCTTCAATACGAGCTCCCACTAGAACCGCTATCTCCAATGGACTTCATCGGCTTCTATGGACACGCTCCATCTCCTTCCGACTCCATCTTGTGTGTTTTCATCCAATTGTACAAAACATACAATAGAAATTTGAAATGGCGTACAAGCCACACTAATTTCCTATTTATCTAGTACAAATACACGGATGAATGAAATGGCATGCAAGCCACAATATAATTACAAATATAACAATTTTAATAAATATTACAGCCCATGTGATTAAAAATCACCAAATGCATCCAAACACACAAAGTCAACCACAAGGTCAAAGACAAGGTTACCAATTTCAAATCTATCACATACAACCAAACAAACAAGGTGGTAACAAAATTACCAAACACAAAACTGGAACAAATTTCCAGAATCACAAAAAAGGCTAAAAATTCCCGAGACCAAAACTGATTTTAACTTTGAAAATTAAAACTGTTACAGCGCGTTAGCGCCGCTAACATTTATGAGTTAGCGCCGCTAACCCTGTTCGAACAGAAAACAACCATTTTGATTTCGGGATTTTTCAAGCCACCAAGTGCAGATCTAACATAGAGGTGACTCTGATACCACTGTTGGGATTTCGTGGGCTCACAGCGGAAGCAAGGTACAAACAAAATAGCCCAATGTACAAGCAATCAAAGCATAAAAACCAAAATCCCTCAAATGGACCAAACTCTATGCTCAAGAAATGCAACAAGAAGGAAAGAGGTGTTATACCTTTCTCCTTAGCTCCAGATTTCTTCAGGTCGTGGTGATGATCCTCCAAGAACGAAAACCGAATCTTCTATTGGGATATACCCCGGGAACGCGTCAACCACGAGTGCTAGCTCGCCTCTAGTGGTACTTCAGCTTGAATAGCACCTTGGAACAGCAGCTTGAAGACCAAAAACGTCTGGAGCACTCTCTCGAATCTTCACTTCGCCTTAGTAGCACCAAAGAAGATAGAATATGTGATAAACTTAGAGAGAGAGAAGAGAGAGAACCCGAATCTCACAAATATGAGTTCCTCTAGTGGCTTGGCTCCAGAACACGGGTTATTACCCCTCTTAACCGGCCCAACCTCGAGAAACAAAAGCTCCCATGCATTGGTCAGTTTTAGAGGTGGTTTTGATAAATAGCACTGGCAGGGTTTAGCGGCGCTAACCATAAGTTAGCGGCGCTAACGCGCACTGTCAGTGATATGACACAAAGTACATGCAGCCGTAGCGGCGCTAACCTCAAGGACTTAGCGGCGCTAACCCTTAAGAGTTAGCGGCGCTAACGCGGCCTGCGATGTCAACTTTTGTCTTTTGCCATATTTGGTCCCTTAACTTAAGTTGCTGTCAGGTTTAACCCCGGTGTATGACCCAATAGGCCCATACATCATCAGCAGCGGTCTATGACGTACGTACATTAGTGGGCATATCTCTAACAATATCAATTATGTATTGGTATATTTATAGAGTGTTTATAATCTTATTATTTGTTAATATTGTTATTTTACACTTGTATCCGTTGGTGAATGATGTGTTTCTACCCTCTAAATGTTACATCAAGCCGTAATTTACCGGCGTAACGGATTAAAAGGGAATCTAACGGTAATTTTTCTCTCTCCTCGAAAAGGTATATATAACGACCTTACCCGCATTTTAGAGGTTTACGCTTAAACTTCTCATCTCTAAACCTTTCATCTGCTTATATACCTCTCTACAAATTTGCTAAGTGCAATCTTTTGTTCCATCGATTTCGAAACCCTAACTCGCTCAGTGCGACGCTCTTTGCTCTGTGCAACGACATTTTTTTTACTCAGTGTAATTTTCAATCTTTCACGATGGAAGGAACCATTCTTATTCTAAGTGATAGAATGGTTAGGGGTTCTGCTTTCAAAAACTATGGATTGCCGCTGATCAAAATTAATAATCAGCGTGCCTGCCTTGTTATTCCTCTGAGGAAACAGGGCAGAGGTTATGAAATATGGATAGCCTACATCCGGAAATGCCCTTTGGCATTTGCCTTCATTGGAGCACCTGTTCATATTGCTCCTCAGCATCTTTTGGAGTTCTGGTACACATGTACTTTCAACCAGAACAGGGGAGAGATAACAGGCACTGTTCTCAATGGTGATAGAACAGTAGCCATCACGGTTCAAAGGCTAAGGGATGTTCTTCAACTCCCTGTTCAAGATGTGTTCGAGCCCACCGTGACTAGACAAGTGGTGAGATCAGTTCTACCTCAAATGGGTCACCCTCAAACTGAAGGGGTGATTAAGAAGGCCACTTTCCTAACCAGCTGGGGCTTCATGGTGTCTACAGTGGTGCGTTCACTAGGAAGTAAGGCTGGAGGCTTGGATCAAGTTATTGAGTTTGAAATGCAGCTGCTGTACAACATGTTCTTTGATAGACGTATCGAATATGCACAGCTCATATTCAACGAGCTCAAAGTCCAAGTTCTGAAGACCACCAGGGACCTCCATGTACCATTCATAAGGTACTTGTCCTTGGTGCTTGAAGCTGAGTTGGGAGATTTATATGAAGCTGATCAGGATATGTTCCTGTTTCCTATAGTCAGCCCCAAGATGTTCAACAACGACATCTTCCCAAAGCAGGAGGGTCTGAGTGAGTCTATGCTACTGATAGCTGAGGCAGCTTCATCTGAAAGTGAAGATGAGGGATCCAATCAAGGGGGAGCTTCTAAAGCTGACACAGAAGTTCAAGCTGAGTTCTCTACTCACGCTGAACCAGCAACCATTGAAGCTGCTTCTGGTAAGACCTCTCCACTTTCTCTCTTCTCATTATTCTCCATCCACTTTTAGAGATAAGACTGCAGTAAACCCAACTCAGTCTAACCCATCTCCTCCACCTTCATTCCATTTACAATCCCACTCTGAAGCCACCCCTAGTGTGCCTACTGCTACTAGGGAGAAAATCCATACATATAAACGCAAAACTGCCAAAGGTGGTGCCACTTCTAAAGGCATCACTGGAGTTGAGATCACATTGATCCCTTCACTGGCAAGAGTTGAGGGGGAGACGCCTACTCTTAAGGTGTCAACCTATAGGCTCTTTACAACCCAACAGCCTAAGCCGGGTGTGGTGTCTACTCAACCCACACTCTCCAGTGCCATGGGAAAGCCTATTACTGTGCCTAAGAAGACACACTTAGATAACATTGAATATATGACTAATCCCCAGGGTCAATCACCCCCCCTCCAAACCAATTAGCCAACCACCAACTCATACAGTTCACGTCTCGAGCCCAATTACTTCTCTTCACTTCTCACACCCTATTGCACGACCTGTCAATGTTTCATCTTCAAACCAAGGTGATTCACAGGGTCCAAACTCTGGTGCAAATGAGTTTGAAGGTAGACAACAACCTTTGGATGATGCACCCAGTTTCCAACCCTCTCAAGCTGACTTGGACGACTTACTGACCTTTTTCAAAAGTCAATTTGACAAGCTGCACCTCGAGAGAAAACAAGACAAGAAGAACATGCTAATGATCTTGGATTCTCTAGCGGAAGATGTATAACAGTTAAACTCTGCAGTGGCTGCCCTACGATAACAAAGGACTTCAACCCCTGTTGATGATGACAAAAAGGGGGAGAAGGTTCCAGAAGCTGAAGCTGAGCCTGTTCAAGATGAAGCTTTACTACTATTGGCAAAGGGAGCATATCAAGTTGAGGGGGAGAAAGAAATGGAAATAGAAGCTGGGCTGACTGAAAAGGCTAAAGGAAAGAGACCTGTAGTAGTCAGCTCGGATGAATCAGAACCCCTCCTGCAGAAAAGAAGAAGAGTGATTCTTAGTGAATCATCAGCCTCAGATGAAGACTCTGCTGACAAAATGACTCTACAAGAAAGAGCTTCACTGATGGCAGCAAGGAGAATGGAAAGAGAGGATGATGATCAGCTTGGGATCTCGGTTGAAGAGTTAAGAAGAAGACAAATAGATGCTCAAGCTATGTTAGCTGATGAGAAAGCGCTACGAGAACAGAACTGGGCTGAGCAAATCAGAAAGCAGAATGAGGAATTAGAAAAACTCAGACTGCCTATCGTGCCCAAGGAAGAAGAAGAGGAACTTCCTATTCAAGATCAAACTGAGGAAGAAGATATAAGTCAATGTTATGAAAAACTGCACTTCTCTTCTCAGATTGATTTACTCAAGTTGAGTTCAGTTCAAGGGATCATCATCATGGAGTTCGTCTTAAAGAATGGTGAAACACCTTCTCTGGAGCTGAATCAACTTCATAAGCTGGGTTATGAAGAGTGGAAGCAAGTAGCTATTCTTATCAAGCAGATGGAAAATTCCTCTGCAAGGAATCAAGTCAAAGATGAAATTCTAAGAATACTTGCTAAAGCTGATGCGATGCAAATCATACCCAGATCAGAGATAGCTACCCTACTAACTTCCTTTCACAAAATAGGAAAGAATAAACTGAAAAAGCCAGCTGGTTTAGCAAAAGCAAACAAGGACAGTCTTGCTCTTCCTGAAGGCATGGAGTTTCAAGAGAATACATATGTTGAAAAGCCTCAGAAAGGGTTCATGAACTTGGACAGAAATGGTGAAAAATGCTTCTAGGCTGATGCATCAATTTATACATGTGGGGTATCTCAAGTATTTGTTCTGAGACAAATTTTTGAAAAGACTGAACAAAATGCAAGATTCAGATACAGACTAAACAGAGCAATACGATCACAAAAGGATCAGCTTCAAAACATTCCTAATCTGCAAGAAATCCTTGAAGAAATTAACAAGGAGATAAAGGAATTTGAAGAGCTGTATCCTCAATAGATTAGTTCTATTGTAATATTAGATTAGTTCTAATATTTTTTTGTAAGAACTAAGTGTGCATGATCTGAGTGATCAATATTTTTGTATTATGATAAGTTCAATTAATACAAATATTTGTATGATATGTTCAATTGTGTTATGATGTGTTCAGCTTAAATGAATAATTGATAAGTTCTTATTCATTAATGTAATTGGTTGGTGTGTTCAACTAAAAGTTGGTTTGTTCCACATATAATTGATAAGTTCAATTAAAAGTGATATGTTCAATCAATATTTGATTAGATCAGATATAAAAATCTTAATAAGTTTAAGATTTAAAACATAATTCTGTTAAACAAACTTATTAACTGTTTGATGGTTTTGTCATTATCAAATAGGGGGAGTTTGTTGGGAAAATGATCTCATCTGTTTTGATTTGATGAGACAAAGTTAAGTTTGTATGATGTGTTAAACAGAATTATGAAGCTTAGTCAGACTGAACACTTGTAGTGATTCAGACTGAGTATAAGCTGAGCATATGTTCGACCAGTTTATACTACACCTTAGTTAGTTTATTAATATGTTTAATAAGCTGTGTATGTCACATAAGGTATATATCGAGTATTCAGCTTGATGTGTTTCAAGCTGAGTGACTCAGCTCAAAAGCAGAGTCAGCTCGAGAGAGTTACTAAATATGTTTTAGTTAATTTCTTAGACTTCTAAGGATGAGTTAATAATTATACATGTTAGTCCATATTTGTTTTCGAGTGTGTTCTCGAAGAACTCAGCTTGATGAGTTTCAAGCTGAGTAACTCAGTCTGACTAAAGAAGTCAGTTTAAAAGAATTTAAATGTGTTTTATATTCTGTTTTAACTCTCTATATCTACGGAAAGGATAAGAAGACTTCAGAATCAAGATTGAAGATTGAAGACTCAAGATAAGAAGATTCAAGATTCAAGATTCCGAGTTATCCGATAGTTAGTTAGCAAATTAGGATTAGTCTAGTTTGTTAGGAACCGTATCAACAGGATTATAAATACTTATCTTCTGATAAGTTTAGAGGTACGATTCTGAAACAAGTTGCAGAGCCAAACCTCACCTCATCGTATGTGTTACGAATCTTGATTACTGTTTGTCAGTTCAACGTGATCAAGAAACTCACAGATTGCCAAAGTATTCGTGTGTTCGAATATTCACATTTGTTGTGAAGATTGGTAAGTAATCATAAGTTGATTGAATCTGTGTAAATCCTGTTTAGAGAGTCGTCAGTATCTATAATCATAAGTTGATTATAGATAGCTAAGTTTGAGAGATTGAGAGATTTATATTAGGTGGTTATATATCAAGAGTTGCTTACTTGATAGTTATTGTAATCATCTTCTTATTCAAAGCATTGTAATCATCTTCTTTATAAAAGCATTCAATTAATTGTGGTTTGATTTACTGTGTGTGACACTTTTATTTGATTTGTTCAATTTCCGCAGAAAGTGTATTCAACCCCCCTTCTACACACCTGTTGCTTGTTGTTATTCTCATACAAGGGACCAACACTTTTATATCTAACACATTTTCCTAATTGCAGTCCACCAATTAATGAAGGTAGAACAATTAAACAAAATCCGTTTATTAAAATACCGTGTTGATATTGAACGCAAAAAAATAATAGTTCACTATTTTATCCCTTGTGTTGATTAAGTATGATTTGTAGAACACTAAGTTTTATTTATGCATGATAATGAAATTTCCTTGAAGTGTTCTAGGTTTAATTGTGGAGCACAAAGATTGTATTCTTGCTATATAATGGTATGCCTTGAGTGTCCATTATTTGTTGAGGTTGAACACTAAGGATGAACATAGTGTTACTTCGGATTATGTTAATAAGTTGAAACTTGCTGGTGTGTTAAAACTACCCTTACGGATAAGAGGATGTGATCCTCTTTGTATCAATGGGGTTAATGGGATGTGTTCCGAAGTGCATTATGCTGTCACCGAAGAAGTGAATGACATTGTAGGGGACATTATGCTCTTGACGGTTAATAGATCGTTACCATCCGAGAAGTGAACGGATTGACGGCTCTAACATTCGGCTCGAGGCGGTTGATTAACTGTGACTTGGCTTAATGAGTAAAAGTGGACTGCTTGGTGCTCCTTCACATACTCGGGTGGCGTGGGCTATTACCCGTTTGCGTATAGTTAAAAAGGCTAGCTATCGTGTGGGATGCGAAGACCCATTGGACTAACCCCTACACTTTGTTTTACGTGACATGCTTGATTTTGTATTGTTATAAACATTGTCAAACCATGTTTTGGTTGTACTCACTAGCTATGTTTATAGCTAACTATGGTATTTATGTTTTTTATATCCGCAGCTAGTTCTTGGGCTAGTCAGGCGGGTAGAAACTTTGGGGTAATCTCTTGGCTCAAAGACATGTTTGGCAGTTTGGTTGGTACTTATGCGCATGTCATGTTAATGGTCGAGATGGTCAATAGTAACACCAAAGTCAAGTATAAGTCACAGTGTTCATATAGAGTTATTGAAATTATATTTGAGATTTTTATAATGTGACTTATAGTTGTTTGTTAAATAACACTTGGAATTAGTAATTTAATTTGTATGCTTCCACTTTCATTGTAAACTATTCAAATGATTTTATGTAAACCTTTCGTCAACATGGTTTTGGAAAAGTTTAAATTTTGACAGAAAATCAGGGTGTTACAATGGAACACTAAGCACATCATTTTAAATGCTTTATAGTCTTCATCTTGAATTGATGGACCAAATAGGTTAGTATTTGTAAGTAAATATCTTTTTTTATCAAAGATAAATTACATAAAAATACATTAACCATTGAGATAAGATAACCATGAGCGTTAACGAAGTCACCATTGGAGAAAGAGGGCATATTTTAGGGTTTGAAGAGAATAGAAGAGGGAAAGAACATCTCCAAATGTCGTAGAACACCACATCTCAAAAACAGGATGAAATATCGTTATACTACTTATTTGTTATCTAACATAATAGTTAACCAAATAAACAACACTACAAACCACTTTGGTAATATATCTTCGAATACTTAACCAAATAAGTTTTATTTATACAATAGGAAACATTAGTTCTAAATTCTTCAACATAACAACAAACTAAACAGATAAATCAACACATCCTTAGAGATGTAACAGGTAAACAAACTATGTGCTTACTTAAATAGAATAAAGCCCATATATAAAAAGCCCCAATAAAACTAGGGCCGGAGTCCCATATAAATATAATAATAATAATATAATAATGATAATTAATAATAATATATAGAAAATACTTATATTTGGTAAATATGTTTTAAATACCTATCAGGTAAATATGCTTTTAAAAAACACCACTTTAGTCAAAAACTCTAATCACAATTAGCTATTCAATCTACCACTCCAACCTGTAACTGAAAAAATAAAAATTAAAACTCAAAAATAAAATAACAATTTCTAAAAGAATATATAAATAGTGTAAACATTGACCTAAAATCTAAAGATAAGCCTATTACACTTGCACGTTTTCCGCAATAATCCTTATTCAACGTATAAGTGCTTTTTCACCTTTATATATATACTAAAAAAATCTTATTACTTTTTTTACTTAATCCTGTTGCTTACTTAAGTATAAGTGTTTTTGCACCATTAATTTTCTTTTTTCTATTTCTTCTTTTGATCCATTTATCATGAACAATTAAGTATAAAAATATTTAATGCCCAATTATGTAAAGTTCTAAGTAAGGGCTATTTGGATAAACAGAGGTTGAAGAACCTCTCAGGAAAAGAAGATGATTTTTCCTTTTTATTTTCTACAACAAAAAAGAAGATCTGAGTAAAGATATATAGAAAGCCATATAATGTTATAGGGTAAGTATGTTCATACCTTCAAGCTGCAATTTTTTATACTACTTTTTATAGCTGAATACAAACACTCTTTAATCGTATTTTTAAAGCTTTACAGCTAACTTATAATATTGTGTAATAAGCCTTCTCATGTTTTCTTAAAATACTTTAATAAATAATATTTGTATAAAGTGATGCTTGTCCGAATAATTTGTGTACAAATAAATAAATAACTAATAATATATATATATATATATATATATATATATATATATATATATATATATACTAGTGGGGTACCCGCGCAATGCGGCGGCGGCAAATAAAGAGGGATTTTGGTAATCGCCTGCAAGAGATAGGATATGGCAATGACAGTCGCAGAAGATGTCTGACGGCGAAATGGTGTTACAATATATTTGGTGTAAATTATCTATTTCTAAGTAGGAAAAATAAACATCGCCACTGTCAAATCTATCCGCAAGGTCCATCATTATGAAAAAGATGTATAAGAATAAAAAGTAAATATTCTAAAATTTCTTGAAATAAGACAACTACTAATACTTAAAACAGAAAAACTGAAGAACCTGCTTTAGAGAAGCCTAGACTAAATATATTTCAGATCAAATGCATCAGCATTGATTAAAACATTTCAACCCTAGACTAAAACTATATATGTATACAAGTTCTTACCCAATCCAATTGACCACGATGCAAGTAAAAGAAAAACCGAAGAACCCGCTTTCGAAAAGCCTCACTGCTCGTACACACTTAAACACATGTCATAACTTGTACGCTTCTTAACGAAACCAACTCCTTGCTACATAGAACACAATTTCACACAGATACTAAAATTAGATAATAGGAGAGGTAATAATAATAATAATGAGATGTTATGTGCAAGAAGAAAATTGACACTACCGACAGTTGAAAATGGAATACTTCCAAAGTTAAGAAATTAATATAACCATAAAATCAATCGACGATCCTGTAATTATTTATCTGCTACTACATAAAGCATACACTTACCAACTGAATTACATCTAAACATTCCTGTAATTATTTTTAGTAAAACTTGTTACTCCCTCTATTTAATATATGTTTGGACAACTTTAAGAAAAGAAGCACAAGAACATTGAATAATGAATAATCTAAGAATAAGAACATTTAAATCATATGTATATTGCATGGAATCTGACTCGGATTCTTGGATGAACTGTCAAAATCTTAAATCAAAGTTATAATCTTTATTAAATAAAACCCAAATCAATACAATACCAACAAGAAATTAACGGAGAAAACACATGCAAAACACATCCAAACATGTCTACAACCTGACAACAGACAACGATAATGCTCTAGATATCTATACTACTATATAAACCATTTAACACTATCTATCCTAGTAACTTTTAAGAACTTCTTAAAATTATGTCAATCTCTAATCTTCACCCTTCTTTTATCTAAATTAATCTCATCCACTCAATTTTTAACCATTTCTCTCTCCTAATTAACATTAACTTTTTCTTTATTTAAAATATATTATCCCACTAAAACACTCTATTACACAAACACAATTATCCATCCACATCAATATAATATTCAAAATCTTATTGACTTCTCTCTTCTTATTTCAATGATAATAAATCTTTTTAAAAATTTTAATGTTTTTTAGAATTTATTTATAAAATTATTAAAATAGTTGATACAAATATAAGAAAATTTAAGAAAAAAACGGACATGTTGCTGAAATTTTTTTCGTGACATTGATTTACGCGTCGCAGCATTGCGCGGGTACACTGCTAGTATACCTTAAAAAGGCAACTAAAACCAAATGTTACAGCTCACATGTAAGATTGCGGCAATTAAAATATAAAAAGAAAAGCAAAAGTCTATTGACATCATAAGTTCATAACACAGTAGAAACATTAAAATAGATGTATAGCTGGAACCACTTACCGTGAATCCCATCCAATTTATAGTTTGGTTCAAATTATAATTAATATCCAAACATTAAAGTGTGGTTAATCTAAATTTTCCATTTCAAAATTATAATTAATATCCAAACATTAAAGTGTGGTTAATCTAAATTTTCCATTTCAAGTTGTATTCATGCTATGAAATAGCAATTCCCTTATCAGATTCAATTGCAATTCACCATCAAGGCAGATTTGTGATTAAATACCCAAGAAAACATCAGTTAATACATCAAATTTGTAATTCAAATTAAGGTAGGACACTCTGGTTGTTTAGCCCCCCTACGCAGCCAACATTTCAGCTTGTGATTCCCATATATTAGTTAAGTTTTTAACAAGATTAAACATTCCAAAAGTCCAATTTACATTCACGGTTTTGTTCAAGACTTACTATTATTAAGTTGAACCTTCAACACTTCACAATTAGTTTGCATAATTAAAGTTGTGTTGGTTCCCATTTATTCTAAACACAAACTCTTACCGATCAACTGCAAGTTAAACATGATTAGATGACTAAAAAATTATTAAATGTTCTCGGTTCTAAACCAAAGTTCGAACAGACCTCTCTCCAAACATAAAAACCCAACAAATTGTACATTAACCTCTATGAAATCGATAACAGTGATTCAAGGACCATACCTTAATGTTTTGCTACAACTTCATGGATCAATTTGAGAAGATTCGTATCGGTTTTTACTTGGATGCACCTCTCGAAGACAGGTCACACACACAAAAGTTTCCGCTAATGTGGACTTAATTAAAAAATCGGAGGAGTGAGTCGGGAGTACCACCTACAGCTTCCCTTTAATTCCCTCACAAAAACGGGTCTATCACACCGCTGCTCTCTTCCCTTCTCAACGGCAGCATGATCAGCAGCACAGGGGGGAGGGCGTGGGCTGTGATGACTTCAAAATTCATTGAGTGCTAGCCTAGATCTTGAATTTGTACATAACTAATTTTACTCGAGCTAGGAAATCATACCTGAAGGCTCACTTCTCAGAGTAGTTCAATTTGCAGCCGGTCCAATATACAGGGGTATTTCGATGTTGAGGAACTCAGTTCCCAATTTCAGAATCAACAAGCTCACAACCGAGTCATTTAAAGTGGTTCCCATGGCATATGCTTCCAATCATCTACACATAAGAAAGATATATGATTTCATAGCATAAAATTAGTCAAAGCAAACAGAAATTAGCCTAAAATAAACAGAAATTAGAGACCCAAGAGGATATGATTTCAAACAATGTTAAGTTTATAAGTTGCAATTTGATTAAAGAATCACAATAGCATTAATATGACGGTGGTGCTCACGGTGTCTTAGGGAAGATTGGATCCAGAAGAAGGAGTCGAAATGTAGAAATAGTGTCGCAAAATCACGAAGAGTTGAGAGCATCCATCAACATCACGAAGAAGGCGACGCAACTGTGGTTGCAACCCTATACAGAATGAGTTGAGAACATCCATCAAGACGCCTAAGCCAAAGGAGCTGCTAGGGGCAGGAGGCGGGCGACAAATGAGGCGGCGAGAAGAAAAATCTAAGGTGAGGAGGCGGGCGGCAAGAGAGGAGGAGGTAACGGAAACCAGATGTAGCGGCGGTGATGGGAGCACCTAAAATGAAGCGGCTGTTTTTTCATCTTTCACGAAATGAAGAGCTCTGAAATCCTATGCAAAAAAGATTGCTTATTTTGATGGTTGAGATTAGTTCTAATGAAATAAAGGGCTGAGATCTAAGGGTGATTGAAAATTAAGTAATCTTAATTTTTAGAGGAGAGAGATTGTTGTTTGTTTAATATAGTAGTAAGATAGTAAGATATATATATATATATATATATATATATATATATATAGGGTGTGGTTAAACAAAGAACCTCCTTTAAACATAGAACCTAAATAACCCTCCTGGTGATGACACGTGGCACATTGTTTAAGGGCAAAAAAAGAAAATAAAATATATAAATCATTGCCCTTCCAGCGTCCCCCCCCCCCCCCAAATTAAAAAAAAACCCCCCAATTACTTTAAATGATCATAACTCGTTCGTTTTTAAGAATTTTAACAAAAAAATTATACCGTTAGATTCAGTTTTTCGTTCTCTTTCAAACAAGACCGGGCTTGATATATTTCAGAAACTTTTTTTTTAAATGCAAATTTTGCATTTAGAGTTGTGTTCATATTAAATGCAAAATGCAAAATCCGTATTTTGCATTTTGAGTTGGGTTAATTCAAGCCCAAAATCTAAAATTCCTAGATGCTTGGTTCATTCAAACCTAAAATGCAAAATGCAAAATCCGTAGTTTGCATTTTGAGCTGTGTTCATTTAAACCTAAATACAAAATGCAAAAAACAAAAACGTACATGCTGCCCAAATGCAAACAAAATTTTCATGTTAAAAAAAATTTAGAAAAATATGAGAAGAGGGATCTTGTTTGAAAGAGGATTAAAAAACTAAAAAATTGGTATAATTTTTTTGTTCAAATTCACAAAACTTAAAAAGTTATGACAATTTAAAGTTTTTGTGGTTATTTTTTAAAAAATCGAGGTTGTTGGGGGGGGGGGGGGAGATTTTCCATGTTTACCCTTTTCTTCCTTAATTAATACATAATAATTACAGTTTTGCCACCGATCAATCTCATCCATTGATTTTGATGATCTAAAGGTCCAGATTGGTTCTTTAGGTTCTTTGTTTAACACATGGTTCTTTATTGATTCAATTTATATATATATATATATATATATATATATATATATATATATATATATATATATATAAACAACATATACACCCTCCATCAAACACGTGGCCATTTAAATAGTTAAGCGTTGTTCATAGGCATGTGAATGCCTTACGTCCTTGCCTAACCCACTCATACACGCCATCTCTCTTCCTAAAATAAGCACTCAAAATGTTTGAAAAAATGTTTCCCCAACCGACAATCTCTGCTTCCTCCCCATATTCTCTCTCTTACTAAAATAAGCACTCACAAATGGCTGCTAAAATCTTAACATCATCGTCTTCTACATCACACTATATCTCAATCTTCATCTTTGATGTGTGCTATCCTTGCGACGAAGCTTCCTCCTCTTTATATATTCATTGTTTATCTTCATATTGGTAAGCTTTACATATGTTTTTATTTGGTATACATGTTCTTGTTAGGTAGCGATTGGATTTTTATTATGGTATATGTTCATGGATATGGGGAGCTTTTCACAACAATCCAGTTCACTTTGGTTCGCCCAGAATTTAATTCCCCATTTTTCTCTTTATTTCTTTTAAATAAATTAAACATAAAACAACCAAATTGCACCATGTTTATCTTCACCGGATGGTACTTTTACCTTAGCGAAAATTTTGAAATGCAAAACGAGAACTCCACCCAACGCTTTAATTGAGCATCATAACCTTCACCATTATAGTATGTTACTAATAAATTGTATGGTCTGGATATTAGAAATCGAGTTGTGATATTTGGTTGTTGATGGCTTGATTGGCGTGACCTTTCTTGGCTCTGCTAGAAATTACCAAAAGAATACGTACATGTAGGTAGATGTTTTTGCTGCAACAGCTTCATGACGTATTACCACACATTTTTCCTTTCTTTTTATATCTTATTATAAAGTTAGATTGTCCCGATAAAAATTCTAAGCTAATAAAAAAGTAAATTACTATAAGAGAAAAATTTTAAACTATGAAATATGTGACATGATGCATTAAGATTGATTATGTTTTATATCTCACTATAAAGTTAGATTGCCAAGATAAAAATCCTAAGCTAATAAAATAGTAAAATAATATAATAAACTATGAAATATATGACATGAAGCATTAAGATTGATTATGTTTTATATCTTATTATAAAGTTAGATTGCCCCGATAAAAATCCTAAGCTAATAAAATAGTAACATACTATATTAAACTACGAAATATGTGACATGATGCATTAAGATTGATTATGTTCAAGTGAAAGCAACACAAATATTAGTTGATATAATTGTACTTTTGAAATGCAAAACGAGAACTCAATGTATTTTATTTAGAGGTGGTAATATCCAGTGGTGGGGTAGGGTGGGTAATAAGTTAAAATTTGTTTGAGTTTGAAGTTGTTAGGTGTACTTGAAGGAATATTTTAGGCAAAATGTACTAAGTGATCACAAATTTTAACTTCAATTATGATGTGGTCGGAGGATCAATAATGATTACAAAACTCTTCTAAGTTTAAAATGAGTTTCCTTGGAATCCACTTTGTTTCTTCTTATGGTGCAATTTTCTTTCCATCAAAAGTGAGAAAATTTAAAATTTGGGATGACTGTGAATCATATTATCAATCTTCCAATTAATAATTCCATTTGTTCATAATAACATTTGTTATCGTTATATATGTTAACAAAAAATTTAGAGAGTTTAAAGTTTTAAAGATATAATTCTTCTTCAAGGTGCAAGCTAATAACAAGAGCAAATAATACCCTGCCATGGATATGGACTTTCGTCTTCAGGATACATCTTACTTTTCAATATCTCTTGTAGGCGGGATTTGATATGGTGGTGTTATATTATACTACAAATGGTATATCTTGGGCGTTGTTTTTAGAGAATTGCATATTTATACTTAATAAATCAATATGAATCATCATGGTCCGTGCTACGCACGGCCTAGAGGATTTACTAGTATATATATTATATAAAGAACACCTTGCCTATTTTTTTGACACGTGTTTATCTATAGTTTAATACTATTGTTGCCTTGCTGCTTTATCACATATCAGCAAATAAAAAAAAACAGACTTTTATTTCCTTTTGGCCATCCCCTGCAGAAGGAAACGTAAAAGCAAGAACAAAACAATCTTCATGTCATGGATCTGAAATTGTTTTTTTTTATTATTTTTTTTTCTACTTTTGCCTTTCCAAGATGGGGTGTAGTTTGGAAGAAGAGAGATAAACCATTTTAGCATTTTTTATCCAACTTCAGTAAACACTCACCATCCTTTAGCCCCCTCCTCAACGGGAACTTCCATTCACTTGTAGCAACTTCAGTGTTGTAAGTAATTTCAAATTAATTCCTTAACTATCTTCACTCTGCATCTTCGTTCCGGGTCATCGTTGCAGATTTGCATCAACCGATTTGGTCCATCGATTTCTCACCACTACACTTCCTTAATTTTGTAGAAAACTCTTTCCTTTCTACAAGAAAAACTTGATTTATTTTTTTATCTACAACTATGGGAGCCTCAAGAATGTTTCTTTCTTCAGATTTTTCTTTTAAATTATACAGATTTTGCTTCTCTTTTGTGATGTTGGTTATTTTGTGGATTAGAGTTTATTCACCTTATCTTATGAAAATTGATGGAATATGTAATTTCAAGAATCGCTAATGTTATTAGTCAATTTTCTATGAATCCAACTTCTTAAAGTACGTTTATTTTTTGTCTAACTCTACTGCACTATGGTGATTTAGGTTGGTTTGTATTTTTTATTCAAATATTTCCCTATTCGAAAATCATTTCATCTTTTTGCAAGACGTATGCTTTACCATTTTATTTGTCATTTATCAATAATCTTATTATATTGCTAATTTTGTGATGGCTCCTGTATCATTCATGGTGTTTCGTGTGGTGATTTTGTTATGCTTGCTAAGTTATGACATCATGTTTCCAACACCTTCATCTTCTCTTTCTATTTTTTAACTTTCTATTCAAATACAAGTTGATGTATAGTTTATATACCACCCATTTCTACAAACTTTATTTTGTTATCTAATCACATTAATTTACATTATTTTACATTTTAACATGATGATTATCTAATTGCATTATTTTACATTTAGTGAATCCCCTAAGTCCATTTGTATTAAATACAAACAACCTACTATACTTTTAAAATTCATCTTTTGTTATGTTATTTGCAGGTGATACTACACTACTATCATTGTTTTCCTCCATACGCATTATCCTACTGATCAAGCTCATACCTGTCGGCCACTAGATGAGGTGATCCAACCTATACTACCACAAGCGATATTCTAACTTCTGGCTCATCGCAATTCCGTTTGAAATTCAACAATGCGAATTTCACCAAAAAATAATAACATCAAATCTAGGAAAGAGGTTGTCTGATCATTTATGCTCATAGTTAAAATTTAACATTAATTTACACCTCATTGTTTATATATCCAGCTATATACCATAATAATATGAATACATATGTAGAATGTTTGTTGAATAGTGTTTCTTCAACATCTAAGACTTTATTTTCCTTTAAATGTATGGTTCAAAAATGTCTACTTTTATTGATAGTTATATATATATATATATATATATATATGTGAATTCATCAAACCAGAAAATTTTAATTTATATAAAGAAATGTTCATTAAACATTATTTTGGTGGGCTGTGCTTAGCACAGCCGAGAAACTCACTAGTATATATAATAAAGAAAATATGATAAATAATAATAAGGTTAATTAGCATAATAATCAAGAAAATAAAGATGGATGCTTACAAAGACTGTCCCCGACTCAAAAAATACGGCCAGAGGACCAAGGACCGACATCTGTGGCGGTATCTGAAGCACGGCCACCGGAAACATGGTGTACGACCTGAGCTCCTGCAAGTTTCTGTTGGAGCATGCCCACTGACGCACGTACGCCATTAGGATCACTGCCAATATAGTGTGGGCCTATTGGGTCACACGCCGGGGATTGATCTCGACAGCAACTTATATTTGGGGACTATTAGTGTCAAAGTGGAGAAATTGGCATGCAGGCAAATTACGCGACGCGGTGCACTCTAGGTTACGCGGCGCGGAGCTTCCGCGACGTGGAACCTTACGGGCACGCGGCGCGGAATTCGTCTGACAGCATGCAGCTTTTGTCTCCCACCTCTCCTTTTGACCAATGCATGTCCAGCTTTTTTTAAAGCTGGTGGCCGGCTTGGGGAGTTGAAATGGCACTCTTAGGTCTATAAAATAACTCTCTTTGCCTCTCTTTTCTACTCTTGACACTTTGTAAAACCCACACCCACTTAGAGCTCTTTTGAGTTTCATCTTAGAGTGTATGTGAGTTAAGTCCAGAAGAAGAGGCAAGGCTGAGATCGATAGGTTGCTGTTCCGGGAATGGTTTCAAGGCGTTGAAGAGCATTTATGGCATGCTAGTACACGGAGATCTCACAAACCCGGTGTGGACTATCGATAGAGGGAAGCTACCTTGCTTTCTAGTCATCACCATCCTCTTCTACAGTTTGCTGGAGCTAAGGAGAAAGGTATAATCTTCTTTCTATTCCTTTTCCATGTTGCAAATACTAGTGGTAGAGATTGGTCCATTTTGGGGTTTTATGCTTTGTTTGCTTGTTCTCTCAATTTGTTTGTTGCATGTTGCTTCCGCTGCGCTCATAGAACCCCAACAGTGGTATCAGAGCCACCTCTATACTGTATTTGCACATGGTGGCTTGAAAAACCCGAAAATAAGATTTTAGTTTTCTGTCCAGTTGATTTCCGCAGCGCGGAACTCTTGTGGTCACGCGGCGCCGAAAATGACGGGACGAAATTTGGTTTCTGCCAGTGTTTTTACGCGGCGCGGTCATGTTGTTGGGTCCGCGGCGCGGAACTTACCTGGGCAGAATCCGTTTTTCTTTTTGTTAAAGAAAATTGTTTTTTTGGTTTTTGGCACAAAATTTTTCTTTCTGGATTTTTTGTCCAGAAATTAAAATTTGTTTTTTGTAAGTTGCCTTGTATAATGGTTGGTGTATTTATATGTGGATTATTATTTTGGCATGAAAATGGTAATTGCATATATTTACATTATGTATTTATGAATATGTTTCATCAAAAATGGTTTGGTGTTACTAAGGCATAAGTACATGGGATTTTTAGTTCCTTGAGTGTTTTGTAAAAATCTTAACCATTATACATAAGTTTACATGGTTTTGTGTGGCACACCATGTTGTTGTTCTTTAGTGAACTTGGTTGTTTGTTCTTGTGATGTTGGTAACCATAGATATGCCCTAGACCTTGTGGATGTTTGGTTGCATTTTTATTATTCATTCATTTGGTGACTTTAAGTCACATGGTTTGTAATAAATAAATTTATTTATTTGGTATGTAATTTTGTATATGTGGCTTGCATGCCATTTAAATATTCCATATTATGTATTTGTACTAGAAGTTAGGAATTGTGGCTTGCATGCCATTTATTTCTTTTTCTATGTAATTGTAATATGGAGCAACCATCGGGAGTCAATGGAGTGACGTCTTGGCGAACACGAATCCGAGAGACCCAATGGAGGTAGCGGGTTTAATGGGAGCACATCCGAAGTCAAGGCTTTTGGTCCTTAGATGACTTTGTTTTCCCGTAGTGGCTCACGGAAAAACACATAGGTTTTAGGGGCATGGTTACCAATTTGTTGTATGCGTGTGATGGTTTTATTATATTGTTTATGCATGAGTTGTAGGACTATGCGCGCACACTTGATTAATATACGGATTTAACGATGGTTTAGTATCCGATTAGTGATAATGTTTTGGTTATTGTCACTTTTTGTTAATCATACTCAAAATGGTTTTTTAACCGGAAAACTAAATCCCGTTTTCTAAAATGTAAATCGCACACCAGCCATAAGAAGACACCACCCGAATCTAGTCGTGTAAGGGTTGATTGTCAAGCTTTAGCCGAGTTAGCCTTTGCATGAGCTGTGTGGAAGTGCGTGTGGCAACTCGCAGGGTCGATTGTCGAGCTCTAGCCGAGTGAATTTTGGGCGAGAGTACCACCGTGTATCTTGATGGTTGATTTATGGTTTGAATGTAATATTTTGGATGATTGTCGAGCTCTAGCCGAGTTATGCAAAATATTAATTGAGAATCGGTGTGGAGGGATCAAACATGCCAAACTTGGCACAATGGTTGACAAGTAGGATCCCGCAAGGAACTAAGAGTTGCAATAATGGATTGCAATCGGTCAATGGTTGCCGGCCTAAATAGCTTTGCCACGTGATCCGCGGAAAACCCGTCACGGTGCAAGGTGAAATAAGGTTCTTAGCCCTTGTTAAAATAGTTGTTTTTATTTAACACATGGGGTAATTATTTTAACGAGGATTTCAATCAAACTAACTAAAACTACTCTATTTAATAGATGACGTCGACTAGCATCAACAACACCAACTTCACGTTACGTATGTTTCTTGAGAAGGAGAAACTCGATGGAAGTAACTTTATGGATTAGTCTAGGCAATTGCGCATTGTCCTACGACACGAAGACAAGTTACACACCATTGAGGAACCCCTTCCGGAAGCCCCTGCTACCAACGCAAGTAGGACTATTCTTGATGCGTATAATAAACGCGTTAAGGACACCAACGAGGTCTCTTGTCTCATGTTAAGCATGATGATCCCAAACTTGCAAAAGCAATTAGAGGATCTAAATGCATACGAGATGATGCTTGAGTTGAAGGACATGTTCCAACAACAAGCAAGGCAAGAATGGTATGGGTGTTTAAATGAACTACTTGGTTGCCGGATGCAGGATGGTGAGAGCGTAAGCATTCACGTGCTTAAGATGAAAGCACTTGTGGAACGCTTGGAGAGGCTAGGATTTACCATTGAAAGGGAAATGGTGGTGGATATTGTTCTCCGATCACTCCCACCATCATATGAGCAATTCATTATGAATTATCACATGCATGGTATGGATAAATCCTTGATGGAGCTTCATGGCATGCTGAAGACTCTAGAGTCTACCATGGCCAAAGGTAAGCTCACCTCGTCCACTCTCGCTATGGCTACAAAATGGCGAGCTACCTCAAATGGGAAGCTTGGTTCTACTAAGCTCACCATGTTCAAGGAGTTGAAGGGCAATGAGATTGCGCCTCAAGATGAGACTCCTAATGGGGAAGTTTGCTACTTTTGTGGAAAGCATGGAAATTGGCGCCGCCACGCCTGCCCTAAGTGCCTTGATGAGCTAAGGATGGACAAGATGAGAAATATTGGCTCCACAGCTTAAGGTACATTCATGATCAAACTCTACTATGTATCTACTTCTATGGGCAAGTTTTGGATACTAGCCATAACACTCACGTTTGTCACAATTTTGTTTGGTGCAAAGTGCAGGTGTTAGAAAGAAGTAGAAGCTGTAAAGAGCTGGACTTCATAAGGGGAAACAAGATGGTTGTCCCTATTTGAAAAGGATTGGAAGCTGGGATCTTGCCACTCCTTCCAGATAGTCTATTACTTTGTTAGATCTATGTTTTACGCCCTGCGTGGCTAGAAACAATGTATCTTCTATGCCTTTTGATAACGATGGATTAACTTCTTATGAATTATGTATTTGGTGGCTTATATGAAAGTTTATCCATGTTGTGGCATTTATTATAAGCGTTTGCTTATGAAGTAATAGATTGATCGTGAATGATTTGTACATGTTACTCGTATTGTTAAAGTCAATTTAACCATATAAATAAGACTTGCATCACCAAGCTCCATGTGGTTGGGAACTTGGATCTTTTGATATAGGATCAATTGATGTTTGTAAATCTTATTTATTAGGATAAAATGACTCAAACATCCTTCACTTTTGTGTGTGAAAGGAATGAAGGCTTGTAGGATTTCGTTCATACTCTTGTGTGTAGACCGTTCAAGCAAAACCTAAGGAGTAACATTTAATACTTTGTTATCTTACCAGTGAAGGTAAGAAGGATGAATATGTTTAATTTGTTAGACACTTGTTTGAAGCCTTGAGAGGCGTTCAAGACACATCCGCGACAAAGTACATGACTAAGAGGGCATTAGACTATAATACTCAAATCTAATAGAGATATTGAGGACATAGTTCTGAGTTTGGTGACCATCATGAGAATTATGGTTTTGTTTCATAATTCAAACCTCCTAGGACATATTGCTATATATGGTCGCCAATTGGAGGAACCGGACATTCTAGTTATGGTCCGATTATGATGGGTTTAACCAAAGTACCCTATTGTTTAGGGAGTACTTTGAGAGTGGCGGGAAATGTTCCCAAAGCCAAACCAACAAAGATGGTTAAGTATGCACCTTAGATGATGATACTAGAAAGTGTGTCTTTGCTAGTCCATCACAAAGTCCGAATTCCTCAACCTGTGTTTAGGGTGTCTTGGAGGAACCCGGAATATAGAGGTGCTACTCCATTGGGTATTCTACTGTGGCCATAGGATATTTGAACAGGAGTATCGTTGTTCAAAAGAAAAGGTTTCAAATATCTGCGGGTGCCAGTGGGAGTAAAGTTTACCCTGAATGGAAAACCTGATGTTGGCACTAGCAATCAAAAGCTCAGCATGGCTATGCTGGAGCACCTGACATTAAATCATTACCTCTTTAAAGTTGGTAATAGTTGTCATAAGGCCGGAAATATATAGTTTTATATCTGAGGGAGACGACTTAATGATGTTTACATCAAACTACCAAAACAAGACTGGGCCTAGAGTCTGCTAGAATGAAAGGGGCGATGAAAATGAGATGTAATCCATGTGGGATATCCAAGTATTGGACTTGGAAGACCCAACCGTTAAGTGGAAACTCAAAAGGTATAAATGGTTCTTTGAAAAGAGACCAACATGGATAGGTTTATGACTTCGAATACCGACTGATAGGAAAGATCTATGATTGACCATGTGGAAGGTATCATATGATGACTTTGTCTCAGTGGTTATGTCGAATATTGAGTTCGTAGACAACTTCAAATACCGACTAGTAGGAGATAGTTTTACGATGATTGACCATGAGGAGGGTATCATCTAAAAATTCTCTACCGGTGGTTATGTTGAAGTAAACTCGGATACTTGTGATTTTAGTGCCTTTCGTGGGTGTGACAACTTAATGCAAAGACCAAATTCCTTAATAGGAATTCTATGAGGAAGTGCTCATAACACTTTCCGATGGTCTGTTTCATTAAGTGTATCCTTGTGAAATCTACAAGCAAAAGGAGTCCCCGTGAGGACTTGAATAAGCATCTCAAGGTTACAACCTTTGCTGCAATATGAAAATCAATTGTTTGAGTTTTCAATGAGCAAGGATGAAACACATATGAATGTCAGGGCTAGTGGGAGCATTGTTGTAATTCTATATTTACGATGAAGTGGAGATAATGTCCTTACCTTATATTGTTGTTCAAAAGATAAAGTAAGGAATTATGCATCCATGATGATCATAGAATATACAAAAACCGGTTTAGGGCATCAAGAAATTTTTAGATATGTTCTTGGTACTCTATTGTAAAAGAAGCAAGAGTAAGTTGTTACTCTAGTGATAGCTTCTAAATAGAATGGGATAACTGCCGATCTCAATCGGAGTTCATGATCCTACAAAAATATGATGTTGTTGATCGAAATAGTTCTTGAAGCATCATTGACCCTATTGGGTTCTTCTGAGACAATGAGGGTATGATGGCTTTACTGTAAGAACCAATGTCTGAATAATCATTTACCTTATTGGGTTCTTCTGAAACAATGAAGGTACGATGAATTATAAGAAGCATCATGGTCTTACCAACGCATACTTTATGAGTGATTGGTTGAGGTAGAGACATGATCGCTAGCAGAGGTTACACGGATGACTTTATGGTGGATCCGTCAACTAAGCTGTTGTCACGAGCTAGTGATGTTTATCATACTAGGGCTAAGTGGACAAAGCTTGAGTTTGTTTTAGTTATATGTTTGGTATATATTTTCTTGGGAACATTAAGCAGTATTGTACTTCATACTATATTGATTATTAAATGTGATTTAATAATGCGCCGAGGGCGGATATTTTATGAACCTTTACTGTGTTCCATCTTAGCATGTTTACCACTTCCCAGAATGCTCTTGTCATTCTAAATGTCCACAGTCGGTCATTCTTCACAGGGAGGAAGTTTGAGATAAGACTGAGGGAAGTGGTTGGTCGCTATCTAATAATGGATTAGGTAAAAGAGACGCAACACTTCGCCTATGCTTCCAATGGTTAAGTGACTGGACGACCTGCACCTGAACTTACTTCATGGTTTCTGTCACGAGTAGGTCAGGATGATAATATCATTTTGTCCTTATACTGGAGATATATGTGTTCCAAAGCATGGATCTGATTTGCTTTGATTGCTTTCAAACGCAGTTCGTAACTGGCTGCTATAAAGGGAGCTTTTAGGTAAATTATGGTGTATGTGGCGGAGCAATGTAGTCAAAGGGATTCGTTCCTCTAGTTTTAGAGAGATATCCATGGGCCCCTCGATGATTGAGCGCTGACGTAAAATGCATGGCCATGCTCAAGTTGCGATGATATTTGATCGATTTCAACTAGATTTTGGGTCACCATCAATCGAGATCGAGAAACATAATCGTGAACGATCTGGAGATTGACATTTAACCATGTCTCGTGTTCACACGGATATCATGAATGAAGGGATGAATGATCACTTATCTATAGGACCATTCCGTATCTGATTCTGGATTTGGTTTTTGTTCTTGATGACAAAACCCATACTTATTGGGGGCAGAGATGCCTTGCTAGAGGCCGCTCTTTGTCTGTGGTTTATGGGTACGGTGTGTCATGTGCAAGTGGGAGTTTGTTGGAGCATGCCCACTGACGCACGTACGCCATTAGGATCACTGCCAATATAGTGTGGGCCTATTGGGTCACACGCCGGGGGTTGATCTCGACATCAACTTATATTTGGGGACTATTAGTGTCAAAGTGGAGAAATTAGCATGCAGGCAAATTACGCGACGCGGTGCACTCTAGGTTACGCGGCGCGGAGCTTCCGCGGCGTGGAACCTTACGGGCACGCGGCGCGGAATTCGTCTGACAGCATGCAGCTTTTGTCTCCCACCTCTCCTTTTGACCAATGCATGTCCAGCTTTTTTTAAAGCTGGTGGCCGGCTTGGGGAGTTGAAATGGCACTCTTAGGTCTATAAAATAACTCTCTTTGCCTCTCTTTTCTACTCTTGACACTTTGTAAAACCCACACCCACTTAGAGCTCTTTTGAGTTTCATCTTAGAGTGTATGTGAGTTAAGTCCAGAAGAAGAGGCAAGGCTGAGATCGATAGGTTGCTGTTCCAGGAATGGTTTCAAGGCGTTGAAGACCATTTATGGCATGCTAGTACACGGAGATCTCACAAACCCGGTGTGGACTATCGATAGAGAGAAGCTACCTTGCTTTCTAGTCATCACCATCCTCTTCTACAGTTTGCTGGAGCTAAGGAGAAAGGTATAATCTTCTTTTTCTTCCTTTTCCATGTTGCAAATACTAGTGGTAGAGATTGGTCCATTTTGGGGTTTTATGCTTTGTTTGCTTGTTCTCTCAATTTGTTTGTTGCATGTTGCTTCCGCTGCGCTCATAGAACCCCAACAGTTTCCCGCCGTTAACCACCGTGAGAATGAATAGCTCCACCAACAACTTCACTGCCGCCATCTATGGAAAACTTTAAAGTAGTGGAAATGAAGTTCAAGAATGGTTGTTAAATAAGAAGACAATAATAGCACGTGATTGTCAATAAAGAAAACTTTTATATCACGTGAATGACATTGATTTATGAAAAATAAAAAACTAGCATATAAAGTGAGCTGCCTAACCCTACCTCGTAATATGTAACTTCACTTAATGCAAAAACTATACGAGTTTGGTGTTCAATACATTTATGAATGGATTTCCACAATTTGTCGTTTATATATTTCGATTTACAGAAAAAATTATTGTTTGTGAAATCAAATTAAATATAAATAATATATTTTAAGTGTTTTTTTAGGTATTTGATAATTACACCCTAAAAAATCTTTTTTTGCCAATCAAGAAAAGCAACTGGAAGTGTTAGGTGAGTGCGAAAGAGATATGGCGAGTAGAAGCAAAATGGACGGAGGTGCTCCGGCGAAAGAAACGATCTGAAGACGGTGAAGTTCAAGATGACAGTACAAAGAATTGAACAAAGCGACAACATGCTTTCTTACTAACTTCCCGGAGGATTGGAGCGCGGGAAGATTGTGGAAGGCTTTAGAAGGTTACGGCCGGTAAACTGGTTGATGTTTATGTAGCAAATAAAAGGAAAAGAATGAGAAGAAATTAAGTTTGATTTCTTACGCTTCTTAGAAATTGGAGATCCAACATTTTTGAAAAGAAGATAAACGGAGTCCAAATAGGCAAATTCAAAGTCAAAATTAACATTGCAAGATTCAAGAGAGAAAAATCTCCTATGGAGAAATTTGTTCCTCTAAATGCGTTCTCATTTATAAGGATAGCAGGGAAGGTTCAACAAGGTAAAACTTTTTTGCAAGTTTTAAAGGAAGCAATTGCTTCTAACCAAGTTAAGAAGTAACAAAAGATCAATCTTATTTCATCACCTTTAATGGGAGACTGGTTAGATAGTTACTTAATCAGAAAAGCTCAATCGTATGTAGCTCTTTGCAATATCGGTACCCTCCTACAAGCACATGGTTGTGCCGATATTCGGGTGCGTTATGTGGGGGTTTATCTGTTCTACTGGAATTTTAGAACAAAGATTTGGCTTTCAATGTTTTATCAAAATCAAAGGATTTGTGGGCTAATTGGTTTGCTGACTACAAGAAATGGTCATATTGCTTCTATCTTAATATATAGTCTTCCTCTTCATGCATGGTCTGTTGAAGCTTTCAATGAAATAGCAAACGAGCAGGCCCGGTCCAACAATTTTCTAGGTCTGGGCGAAAACTTATAAGTGCCCCCTAAAGTTCACTCCTCTTAACTCTTTTTAATTTGGACTGAAAGTAAAGCTCTCAAATAATGTTGTTTGAATACCCTTTTATGTCAAAAGTTCACACGATCTCCTAAGTTTCTAACAACTTGAATAAAAGTAAAACTGTCATGTACCTTCATTGTCTTTTAAAACACCACTACTAAACCATAACTGTGTGCGTGAAGAAAAACTCTACCCTTCGTTCAAACATTTTTACGTAATTACAGTGCATCATTATTTGAAAAGATCAATAGCATCAATGCATACCTGTGTGCGTGAAACAAAAAATACAGTGCATCATTATCTTATCCATAACTGTGTGCGTGATCCTTGCACCATCATCAGCAAGAATATAGCCAATTAGCCATCAAATTCTACCCTTTCTTCATAAGATCAAAACCATCAATGCATCATTATCTACTTTAAACCACTATTGGAGAAGGGATTTAATCAAGTTAGTGCACGTTTTTGTTTCAAGATGAAACCTTTTTGCAAAATGCAAATAAAGAAAACCTCCAGTAGCTAGATGAAATCAACATCACAGATCTCCAAGGTGTCAGATTTATGTTATATCCCTTTTAAATAGAAAGTAGAATAAAACAAATTTAGTACAGAGATTGCTAAATGCTAAATAAATGAGTACAAATTCACAACAAATTCAAAAATCAGAATCACAAAAGAACAACCCCAATAATAACTCATAAGTTTGAAGCTATTTGTGATTCAAAGGTAGAACAAAACTTACAGATTAGAATTTTCTATTATTGGCGATTGAGATTGCATACGGGTCTGAATTAAAATCTTGAGAAGATGAACTGATGAACAGGTCGACGGTCGTTTACTCGTTTAGGGCTTAAGATATAAACAACGATTTGGAAATTTTGCAATGACCGTTAACTGATTATTAGAGGAATTGTTCGATTCGGTGATAATTTAGGAGATGGACCGATTCTTGAATGAGTTGTGCCAGAAATCTCGCATGAACCGATTAAGGGAATGATAGTTTAGGAGATGGACCAATTCCTGAATAAGCCGGTCAATCACTGAGTAAATCTCAGTGAAGGAACCACTCGATTTGTGAGTTCTTTGATTTCCAATGTATCTGCCGTTCCCTTTTCCCATTTCAAAAATTTTCACGCCAAAGAGACAAAGGGACGCACATACTTGTAGTTCCATTTTTAGATTATTTTAAAAAAAAACGTGTTTATTATATATATATCATTATTCATTAAACACATTAATAAACCAGAAGCAGGTCTAACAGTCCTGTTTCTTACCTAGGAGACCTGGGTTCGAACTTCAACTCTTTAAAATTCTTACTTTTTTATTTTGTTGCTTTATCTTTAATTTACGGTTACTCGTTCTGTGATCGTTGTGGTTCTGCTAATTGTTTGTGGCTTGATTTCCATTCACTTAGCTTTGTGCTAATTCCCCACCCTAACTCTCTGTTGCAGTTTTTTGAGAGCACGGTAGGTTGCTGCTTTTGTGTACAGGGGAAGTTTGACCGTCGCTATGATATTTTGGGTTTTTGAGAAATGGTGAGCCATACTTGTGAAATATATTGTAACACCAAACAAGATACTGTGTTGTTATACAATCTTCGTTTTAAGATGTGGGTGTTACTATAATTTTATATTGCAATGCTTCCGCCGTGATTATAAGAAATGACTTGTGTTTTACGGTGTTACAGTTTATATTTGTATATAAATATGGTGTATGATCAATGTTGGTCTTGGTGTTACGTTCTTACCCGATTCAAGTTTTGAATCATCCCGGTTATATTTGTATATAAATATGGTGTATGATCAAGGTGCGTGATTTATTTAATTAATGTCATGATTGTGTCGTGATTAAATTTATTATTGTATAAGCCAACGCCTTAGACCTAGTGGATCCGTGTGTTGCTTTATTTTTCTTGCTATGGTAGATTGCATTTATTTTTATCTGCTGTGGTGATCCTTCATGCCAGTTACAACCACTATTCAATTTTGAAAATGTACTAGCTTTAGCTGGCCTGCGTGCCTTTGAAAATTTTGTAATAGGGCTCTAGATTTGTCAAAATTGTATAGGTTAGTTTGATGTTTGTAAATGTAAATTTTCGGAGACCGCTATGGATGTTGGAGCCCATGGGAGCATCAAAGATCCATGCCATGTGTGTTGTGTGATCCACTTGATTAGTCAATCAAGCACCAGTATTTGTCAAAGGCGTATTTTTGGCTTATTTATTTATTTATTGCGTGGTTGTGATATTATTAATTTTAGTTCATGCACGTGTACATTAAATCTATAACTTTTATTTGAAAAGATTTTTCACTTGAAAGGATAATTTTTTACAAAGTTTTTTGTGAAACTAAAAACTAGCAAAAGTTTTTGAAACATACAAACCCTTTTAAAATCTTAGAGCAGTAGTGTTACCCATCTAATGGTACAACTTTCTGCTACCGGTACCTTTGATGTGTTGTCGTGTCCAAACCGTGCACACTAGGGTTCAAAACGATGTGCGGAGGGGGTCAATGACTTTGCGATTGCCTGATGTGATGGGTCAAAGTTCACCCTGTTTTAGGTGGTGAGGTCTGTTTTGGTGATTCCCTGTTGTGATGGGCCCAAAATGTACTTAGGATGACTAAATATGTACGAATTGTGTTTCATTTGATGTCCCCAAAGATCTAGGAGTCATTTTTTTGTTTGAATGCGATCCGTATGGTTTAATACCCACAAAAAATAGCACGGGGTTGGTGTTGGGGTACCCAAACCGTGCGCCGGCACTATGAAATATGGATCCTAGTCTAAAATAAAATTATTTAAGGCATATAATTTATTTTAAAAAAGTTAATTACTAAATCAGTTTTCTTTTTTTTGTGTGTAGGTGTTGATATTATCGGTTATTCCGTTTTATTCACCTAAGGAATCTCTTACTCTCATCATGGGTAAGTGGAAGTTTTCAGGTCCAAACCAAGTGGTTTGGAGGTTGCAATGTAAGAATTTCTTAAGGGCACATGGAAGCTGCACTCAGTTGGTAGGCCACCTCTAGCACGTATCGATCACTCTTTCCCAGATGGAGAGTATGATACATTTTATAAGTATCTATCTGATGAATCTGATGTCATACCAATTCTGATACTCTTGACACCATTCGAGTTCTCGCGCGAGCTGAAAAGTAAGTCTTCTTTTAAGGTCATGCATGCTTTAGAGGAGCGGTTCAGAGGCAGTGAACGCTATGGACTTTTCTGCTAATGAAAAAGATTCTTCGATAGAAGATGAAAGAATACAAGTAAGTAAGAGATCATCTCATTAATATGAGAAGACTATTTGTTTGCATAATTATCTTGGAGTCACAACTCAGTGAATAGGAACTTGTCATGCTATTGGTCGGGACTCTGACAGATCACTACTAAGCAAAGGTAGTGAATGAGCTAAGAGGATAGGAACTATCTACTGTTGGTATACACGAGTTTCTAATATGTATAGGTGACCAGATGTAACCTGACATTCTTGGTACAATAGATATTGAATCAATTGAGGAAAATGACTAGATTGATGAGCTAGGAGATATTTGTTGCCTAGTTTGCGGCAGCAAGGATTTATGTTAGCACTCACTCGACATTGTTTTGGTGGACATTGGCTCACCCAATGATACATGTATCTTTATGATAGATTGCTTAATTACTTCTTTTGAACAATGGGTACTCGATACCGGATGTGGACATTGGCAATCACTTGAAGGGATTCAAGAGGAGTAGGAAACTAAGGAAGGGCGATATGGACCTACGGGTTGGCGAAGGCTCCAAGCTTGGTGCTGAAACTGAGGAACATATAGCCTCAGGGTACCTTCAGGATTGATTAGAAAACTAGAAAACTGTTACTGTGTTCCTAGACTAATAAAAAATGTAATCTCTTATGATTAATTAATAGACAGTGGTTTTACCTATCAGTCGGTATAAAAACAATTTTGTGCTTTTAAAATGATTTATTTTATTTAAAAATAAAGTTCAGAAAATGGTCTATATACATTAAATCTACAAGATGACAAGGAAATCTATCATATAAGTAAGAGTTCAAAAGATATTGTAAACTAGACTTACCTTTGGCATTGTCGGCTATAGTAACAAGAAACGCATAGAGCAACTCTATCATGATGGAGTTCTAGGGTCTTTTGATCTAGAATCAATAGAAAATTGCGAGTCTTGTTTATTTGGTAAGATGACAAAGAAGGCATTCAACAGTTTGAATGAAAGGTCAAAAGAACTGCTAGGGATAGTTCACATAGATGCATGTGGTTCTTTCAATTAGGAATCCAAAGGAGTATACCGGTACTTCATTACCTTTACTGATGATTTCAGTAGGTACGAATATGTGTATCTTATGAGACACAAGTCTGAAAGTTTTTATTTCTTCAAACAATTTTAGAATGAAGTACAGAACGAGCTAGACAAGAAGATCAAGCTACTTCGATCTGATTGAGGTGGTGAATATCCGAGTCAAGAGTTTGATGATCATCTAAAAGAGTGTGAAATTGTTCCACAACTTATTCCTCCGTATCCACCATAGTGGAATGGTGTTTTAGAAAAGTGGAATAGAACCTTGCTTGACATGGTTCTGCCAATGATGAAGCAAACCACGTTACCAATGTCATTTTATGTACACGCACTCGAGACAGCTCCTTTCATTCTGAACCGAGTTCCATCAAAGTCCGTGGAGGACGGAAAGACACCGTTCGAGCTTTGAAAGGGTAAGAAGCCCAAATTGTCTTTCATTAAGATTTGAAGTTGTGAGGCGTTCGTTAAACGACCGTTCTAGGATAAACTCAAACCCAAATCAGATAAATGTATCTTTGTGGGTTATCCTAAGGAAACCTTAGGATACTATCTCTACAACCCCGATGAGAATAAAGTTTTTGTTGCTCAGATCGGGAGCTTTCTAGAAGATATGGTTTTATGTTCTATTAACAACTAGAAAAGAAATAGATCTTCAAGAAATTGAAGAGGAACAAGATACACTTCCTCCATTTGTCAAACCAGTAATTTAACAAAGGATTGTCGAGACCCAACCCAAGTCAGTTGTAGAGGAGGAAGTGGAAACACAAGACCTTCGCAGGTCCAGTAGGATTTGGACGGAGCCGGATAGATATCTTGGATTTCTTATTGCTCAGGAAGAAGAGGATCTTCATGAATCTACCACCTACATAGACACTGGTTAGGTAAGTGTTTCCAGATGAAGGATATGAGAAAAGCCTTATATATACTTGGTATAAAGATCTATACGGATAGATCTAGGCAGCTAATCTGACTTAGTTAAAGTACATACATCGATAAAATCATGAAACGATTAAACATTGATAGGTCCAAGAAAGGTTTCATCCCGATGTGAGCTGGTGTACCTTTGAGCAAGGCTCAGTTTCCTACTTCTCTAGAAGAGAAAAAGAGGATGAAGTCGATTCCTTACGCCTCGACGGTAGGATCGATCATGTATCCCATGTTATGTACTAGTTCCGATGTTTCTTTCTTAAATAAGCGTCACGAGTAGATATCAACAGAATTCAGGTGAGGCCCATTGGGTGGCATTCAAGAACATTCTCAAGTACATTAGAAGGACAAAGGATTTGTTCTTGGTCTTTGGAGGAAGTATGGATGAGATTAGTGTGACTGGTTACACTGATGCTAGCTTCAGACAAACAAAGATGACTTTAAGTTGCAGTCAGGGTTCGTATTTGCCCTAAACGGAGGAACCATATATTGGAAAAGTCAGAAGCAATATACGATAGAAGATTCCACTACAAAAGCTGAGTATATTGCAGCAAATGATGCAGCAAAGGAAGCGGTATGGCTGAAGAATTTTATCTCAAATCTTAGAGTTGTTGCCAATGGTTCTAGATCGATCAAAATTTTCTATGATAATATGGGAACTTTAGCGCAAGAAAAAGAACTAAGAGATCATCAGCGGACCAGGAACGTACTTAGAAAGTATCACATCATCCGAGGGATAGTTGGAACGGGAGATGTGAGGATATGCATGATACTGACTGATGACAACGTAGCTTATATGTTGACTAAGGTACTGGCTAGAGAAAAAAATGAGAGGCATGCTAGTTCTATAGGAATGCAGTACATAGGACCTAGCAGCCAGTTTTAGTAGTTAATGAAATCTATGGATTGAAATTAAAACCTATGATTATGTATTAACATTTCACAGTGATTGAAGTAAAAGGTTTTTACGTAATTGTTTTAATATTCTCCATTTTTAGCATATTTAACTTATCCATGATATACAAGTCTTGTTATATCTAATTTTTTTTGTAGCTACTTGATGTAGTAGGAGTTGCATCAAGGAGATAATCTATTATAAATACTTGATGTTGTATTCATGTAGAGAATTAAAGAACAAGTTTGTGACCAAGTATTTATAGATATTTGGAATGGGTACAAATATTGGAGGTGCCCCGCATCAAGCCAACTTCATGGAGCCTTTTTCATGAGTGAGGTTGATTAGTTGTCCTTAGACCTGAGATGTTTGGTTTGGTACGCGGAAAGTTCTGTTCTTTGGAACGTCCTAATTTCACGCAGTAACAGGGTGATCATAAGGGGCGTGTCTGGGTGCAACAGAAACCGTGTGCTCAAAAGCAAGTAGTTAAGATGGGATTTTTACCTTCTTTTAATGAGAATAGATATTCTAGGGCCCCTTGACGGTTAAGACTAAGTGAAATGCGTGGCCCCGCTGGGATAGAATGATAGGTATCATTCGGTTTCTCCGTACTGTAGTTAGTCGTGATGAGAGTCAGGAAACATAATATGGATTTTTAGAATAGATCATGTGCTCCATGTATAAAATCCAAATTACGGAATATCGTGATGCAGACAGAAAATCCAGGTATTCCAGGTGGTGATTACAAATCTCTAGGCGTAAAAGATCTTATAGTCGTGGTTAACCTAAGTGTCTGGATAGGGACCTCCTTAGGACAATGATGTAAAAGGGAGTGTAAATATCTTGCACAAGTGGGAGTCTGATAGATTGTGTGAATAGATAGTGTACATGTGTCGTCATATCCAAGCGCTATAAGGCAGTAAAGGGTCACACGGCTGCACACCAAACTCGAACCAAGATAATAGAATAATACCTCGTGTGGTGATAATTAATAGTTAATTAACTATTGAAGAAATAAACACACGGGACGTGACGGTTTGTTGCAGGAACTGTTTTAGGCGGTCTTGCAACCGGGTTCACGAGTGAAGTAGATGTGTATCCCCCTATAGCAGTCCAAGGGTATAATCTCTAATTCTTTACTCTATAGAATATATATTTATTTATTATGTTTATATATCTGGTTGTTCCCCTAGTTGATCCAGCTGTGATCTCTGGGATTGGGATTTGTTTTTATTCCTGTGTGCATGTTATACCCTGTAAATCCCAACAAATCTAACACCTACCGCTTTGGTGTGAGAATCATGAGCTGCTTGTGGCAACGGCTTAGTGAATTGATTTTTCAAGTTTTCATCCGTTGCCACTTTGCTTTTGACTATATCACCACTCTCAAATACATCTCGAATGAAATAGTACTCGCGCAGTATCTGCCTCTTCCTTTTGTGAGCTCTAGGTTCCTTTGCCAAAGCCACCACACCCTCATTGTCGCAGAATATCTCAACAGGGTCAGCGATGCTTGGAACCACTCACAGATCTTGGATGAATTTCTTCATCCACACAGCTTCCTTAGCAGCTTCACTTGCCGCTATATATTCTGACTCAGTATTTGCATCAACAACCTTGTCTTTATTTAAGCTTTTCCAGCTAATCGCACCACCATTTAATAGGAACACAAACCCGGATTGAAATCAGCAGTCTTCCTCAACACCATAGACTAAGAACATCTCTTTCATACGCCTAAGGTATTTGAGTATGTTGCTTAAAGCCCTCCAATGAGCCTCACCTAGGTTTGCCTAATATCTACTTATCATGCATAAAGCGCACGATACATCAGGGCGAGTACATAGCATTGCGTACATGATCGATCTTACAGCCAAAGCGTATGGTACTCGCCTCATTACTTGTATCTCCTTTTGGGAGGTAGGAAATTGATCCTTTCTCAAATTCAGCCCATGCATCATAGGGAGGTTCCCTTTCTTGTATTTCTCCATTTTCAATCGTCTAAAGACCTTGTTTATGTATGCACTTTGGCTCAATCCAAGGTAACTTCTAGAACTATCTCTATAGATCTTTATACCCAGAATATAAGTAGCTTCTCCTAAATCCTTCATTGAAAAACATCTCCTAAGCCAAGCTTTAACACTTTGTAAAAATGGAACATGGTTCCCAGCGAGTAGAATATCATCTACATACATGATTAGAAATACTACTGTGCACCCACTAGCCCTAACATATAAACATGGTTCATCTTTGCTTTTCAAAAATACATACTCTTTGATCTTTTAATCAAAGCAAAGATTCTAGCTTCGAGATGCTTTCTTAAGTCCATAAATGGAGTTCTTAAGTTTGCAAACCTTGTTGGGATACACTATATGTAGAAAACCCTCCGGTTACGTCATATACGCCTCTTCGGAAAGCTTCCCCTTATGGAAGGAGGTTTCTACATCCATTTGTCATATTTCATAATCATAAAAGGCATCAATGGCTAAGAGTATTGTGATAGACTTCAACATAGTCACTGATCAAAAATGTTTCATCATAGTCAACTCCTATTGTCTGTGTGAAACCCTTAGCAACCACTCGGGCTTTGAATGTATCCAAGGTTTTATCCATGAGGGTCTTCTTCTTGAAGACCCATTTATAACCTATTAGTCATGATCCACCAATAGCTCGTTGCCCTCAGATGTGATCAATTCATATATCTCTGGTTCATGGCGTGTTCTACCAGACTGGTGTGGATTAGACAATGGAAGCGTGTCAGGTACCACAACATTGTTTCACTCGGTCTCAACCATTTCTGGTTTAGTGCTAGTGCCAACCTCAAGTCCCTTACAGGTTGATCCTTGAACTTCCTCAAGATCAATCCCTTTAGTACTGGTTCCTTAGATAGCAATTCTGTTTCCAAGAAAAAAGCCCTTCTAGCAACATATAACTTGTTCTCAGAAGGTTTATAAAATAAATATCCAATTCCAGCAGCGGAATATCCGATATAATAACACCTTTCTGAGCGGGCTTAAGTTTGTCATCGACCTCACGTCTCATGTAGGCTTGACAACCCCATACTCACAAATATGAAAGTCTGGCTTCTTCTCATGCTACATTTCATAAGGTGTCTTTTCTACTTTATTGGTTGGGACGAGGTTAAGGACTCTAACGGCCGTTTCAAGTGCGTGCCCCCAAAATTTAAATGGTACTTCTGTCTGACTCATCATAGGCTAGACCATGTAAAGCAAGGCCCGGTACCTCCTCTCGGTAACCACATTCAATTGTGGAGCCCTAGGAGGTGTTAATTGGGAGACAATCTCACAATTTCTAAGATGCTTTATTAATTTGGAACTAAGATACTCTCCACCTCTATTAGACCAGAGTACCTTAATGGTCTTGCCCAACTGATTCTGAAGTTCATTTTGGAATGTCTTAAAAACCTCAAAGGTTTCAGACTTATGTCTAACTAGGTAGACATATCCGTACCTACTATAATCATCTATAAAGGTTACGAAGCATCTTGTGTTAGTCGTTATAATATGCTTGAAAGGACACCACACATTGGTGTGTATGTTTTCCAAAAGGTCATTTACCATCTGACTAACACCGGTGAAGGGTGCTTTAATCATCTTACCTAATATACAAGATTCACATACTTTATTTAACCCGTGGTCAAATGATTCCAAGATCCCATCCGTTTGGAGCTTGATTTGCGAGTCTTTTTTATATGGCCAAGATGACTATGCCATAAGGAATACTTATCCAAACAATTTTTGGATTCATAATCAATATTCATGATAGACTTCTTTCATTCTATGTACGCATCCACCTCATAAATGCCATGATATGGTAAGGCTTTAAAATAACATTCATCATTTTTAAAACATAAATTTGCTCCATTAACAAATTTAAAATCATAACCATCGTCATATAAAGCATGGAAGAAATAATGTTTCTTGCCACGCAAGTCAAATAACAAACATGTTTAAGAAGTATTCATAAGCCGGTTTTAAAAGAATGCTACACACTTCATTTTGCTTCAACGGGGACAATCTCCGAGTTCTCCATGACTAGATCCAGCTCTCCACGATCTAAGCCTCTACATTCCCTTAGCACCTGCACCATAATACACATGTGAGTGCCACCGTTGGTATCTAAAACCCAGCCTATAGAAGTAGAGGTCTGATGGAGCTCTATAATGAACGTTCCTGAAGTAGAGGTGCCCGAAATGCTCATGGCCTTGAGCTTGTTGAGGCCCTTTAGGTACTTTGGGTAGCTTCAGCGTAGTGCCCCTTACCCCTGTAGAAAAAGCACTCCTCATCCTCCGAGGGGGAAGTTTCCTGGGTTAGGCTTGGTCACACCAACCTTTCCCTTGCCTTTCCTTTTATGGGAATGGTCGGAGTTTTGGTCATGTTAGACTCTGCAGTCTTGAGCATACCATGTAAATCCATGAGGGATTTGTTCATGTTGTGCATATGATAAATCGTAATGAATTTATCATACGCACTAGGTAGGGATTAGAGGATTAAATCCACGGTCAACTCCCTCCCAATGGAGAATCCCAACCTCTCCATGCCTCATGCACAACGCGTAAGTGCTTACATTCCCTCCATCCTGGAGTTTGCAACCAAGGACGGCCTTGTGGAGCTTGTACATCTCTTGTCTCTCATGCTGTTGGAACATGTCCTTCAGCTGCACGATCAAGTCATAGGCACTCATGTCCTCCATTTGCTTTTGCAAATCGGAGCTCATAGTGCTCAACATGAGGCACGTGATCTCCTCGGTAACATTAAGGTGTTTTTCATACGCCTCTCGGACGGCCAACGTGTCATCATATATGAGCACTATAAGGCATGAAAGTGTCACATAGATGCACACCCAACTTGAACCAAGTTTACAGAAAATACTTTACGTGTGTTGATAATTAATAGCTAATTAATTATCAAGAATATAAATAATAAATACTTTATTTATTATTTGGAGATTAAATATAAAGTTTAATATTAAATTAAAATGTTTGATCAAAGATTATTAATTAATTAGTAAGTTAATTCATAAAGATTAAACCTTGAGGGTGAATTAGCAAAGTGTTTAAAGTTATTAAACATGGGCTTTGTTTGACTGCCTTTAAAGTCTAATCCAAGTTAATTGATATTTAAAGAGGATTAGCTTAATTTTTTATCATTAGAGACTTACGCTCTAAGCATCACACCTTACCCATACCTCCCTTGCCCTTTGAGTCGGCCGACAATCACCACCCCACGGTGGTGGTGTTTGCGATGGTTGTCACCGCCGAACAGCTACCCTCCGGTGAGTAGTCCCTTGCGGCGAATCCCTCCCGTCGGTCTAAGCCCCTTGTAGAGGCGTAATCTGTTTTGCGGCAGCGGTAAATCCCCCTACGGTGACAGTGGCGGCGGTTGGTACACACACGTAATCTGTTTTGCGGGTAATTTTCTTGGTGGTCTAGCACTTAGGTTCCGGGTGCAGTAGCTGTGACTATAGCAGTCTAAGGGTATACTTTTCAAACCCTATATATATATATATATATATATATATATATATATATATATATATATATATATATATATATATATATATATATATATATATATATATATATATATGTTATATATTTTTGTTCCCCTAGTTGATGTAGTTGAGATCACTGCACTTAGGGTTTGGCTTTATTTCGTTGTGCATGTTATGTTACCCCTTTAATTCATATGTGCAATATGTCTTATACGTGTAGATATGATTGATGTGACCGGAAAGGGTCACGACTAAAATGGGGCGGTAGTGTACTGCTTCGTGCGGTATTAGGCTACCAACAGCAATCAACTTCTCGGGGTGTTGCTAAAATGGTGTAGTAGTGTATCCATGGTATGATATGGTGATTGCATGTACTATGCATGTGTATATGGGATTTACAGTGTAGTATTCTCACTAAGATCTTGTAGCTTATAGATACCGCGTTTATGTTTTTGTAGGACGAGATGCCAGCAAGGGCCAGGCCCTTGTTTGACAGCACGACGTATAAGAACCTGTTTTTTAGTCGAACGCCTCTTTTGCTATAACTTTAAACACCATTGTACAGTTGTGTAAATACCCTTTTGGTGATTCGAGTTCGATACTTATTACTGCTTCCGCTGAATTTATAAATGATCTTTTGTTATAAACTAGTGTTTTGTATAATTAATACTATTTTGAGAATTGGGGCGTTAAAAGTTGGTATCAGAGCCAAGGTTTGAGGGATCTAGACTTTTGTTATGCATATTCTAGACTTAAACCATGGTTCTAAGGTTTTTTTTGTCAAACTAGAGGCTGCAGCTTGTCGGGTATGTTATGTATTGCCCGGAGGATGTACCATATAATGAGATTAGATGTGATTATATGATAGGTCTATTAGTAGATGATATGATTGGTGCCTCATTGCTATGAACTGACTGAATACATGTGTTTTCTATACATGCTATGAATACGAGCTTGTGAAGTAAGGCGCCGAGTGGAGAAATTTAAGAATTAGTATGTACGGTGGATATAAAGTGGTAAGGGGGCCCATATCACTACAAATACACGGTATGTGCTAGCAGTTGGTAGAATCATCGTGGTGTTTTGCATATTAGGTTAAGAGTTATGTGTTAAGTAAGAAATACATGACAACTTGTTACATGCTTTTAGTAGCTTAAGTGACTAGTATGGGGAACGTACATGAATAAGTGCCACATGTGAAAGCCACAACTATGTAATACCCGTTTTCAGTTAAAATTTAAAAGGATGCCTTTAATACTATAATTGTTATTATTAACAAAAAAAGGGGGGAATTTTTGCATTTGAGCTTACAATAGGTGATTACCATTATACAAAGGGTTAACACTACTTAGGCTTGCACTTATATTAGGAATAAAAGATAGTAATACCCATAGGTGTGTTGGAGTATGCCCACTAACGCACGTACGCCATTAGGATCACTGCCAATATAGTGTGGGCCTATTGGGTCACACACCGGGGGTTGATCTCGACAGCAACCTATGTTGAGGGACTAAAAGTGTCAAAGTGGAGAAGTTGGCATGCAGGAAGATTACGCGGCGCGGTTTAGGCTACGCGACGCGGAGTTTCCGCGGCGCGGAACCTTTAGGTTACGCGGCGCGGAATTTGTCTGACAACATGCAACTTTTGTCTCCCACCTCCCTTTTGGACCAATGCATGTATTTTCCTTTGCATAACTGATGGCCGGTCTAGGGAGAGAAAAGAGCACGTCTTTGTCTATTTAACATCTCTTTTTGCCTCTCATTACCACTCTTGACACTTTGTAAAAACCCACAAACACTTAGAGCTCTTTGAGAGTTTCATTTGAGAGTGTAAGTGAGTTGAATCCAGAGGAAGAGGCAAGGCTGAGATCGAAGGTTGCTGTTCCAAGAATGGTTTCAAGGCTTTGAAGACTATTAATGGTGTGCTAGTACATGGAGATCTCACAAACCCAGTGTGGACTTGCAATAGAGGGAAGCTACCTTGCTTCCTAGTCAACACCATCCTCTTCTACAGATTACTGCAGCTAAGGAGAATGGTATATCCTTCTTTCTCTTCTTTTTCCATGTTGCAAATACTAGTTATAGAGATTGGTCCATTTTGAGGTTTTATGCTTTTTTTTGCTTGTTCTCTTGATTTGTATGTTGCATGTTGCTTCCGCTGTGTTCATAGAACCCCAACAGTGGTATCAGAGCCACCTCTATACTGTATTTGCACATGGTGGCCTGAAAAACCCGAAAATAAGTTTTTAGTTTTCTGTCCAGTGGATTTCCGCGGCGCGGAACTCGTGTGGTCACGCGGCGTGGAAAGTTACGGGACGAAATTTTAATTTTTGCCACGATTTTACGCTGCGCGGAACTTTTACTGGTCCGCGGCGCGCAATATGCCTGAGCAGAATCTGTTTTTCTTTTTGTTAAAGAAAAATTGTTTTTTGGGTTTTTGGCACTATATTTATTTGTTTCTGGAATTTTTGTCCAAAAATTAAAATTTGGTTTTTGTAAGTTGCCTTGTATAATGGTTGGCGTATTTATATGTGGATTATTATTTTGGCATGAAAATGGTAATTGCATATACTTACATTATGTATTTATGAATATGTTTCATAAAAAATGGTTTGGTGTTACTAATGCATAAATACATGGGATTTTTAGAGCCTTGAGTGTTTTGTAAAAATCTTAACCATTATACATAAGTTTACATGGTTTTGTGTGGCACACCATGTTGTTGTTCATTAGTGAACTTGTTTGTTGTTCTTGTGATGTTGGTAACCATAGAAATGCCCTAGACCTTGTGGATGTTTCGTTGCATTTAAATTATTCATTCATTTGGTGACTTTAAGTCACATGGTTTGTAATAATTAAATTTATTTATTTGGTATGTAATTTTGTATATGTGGCTTGCATGCCATTTAAATATTCCATATTATGTATTTGTACTAGAAGTTAGGAATTGTGGCTTGCATGCCATTTATTTCTTTTTCTATGTAATTGTAATATGGAGCAACCATCGGGAGTCAATGGAGTGACGTCTTGGCGAACACGAATCCGAGAGGCCCAATGGAGGTAGCGGGTTTAGTGGGAGCACATCCGAAGTCAAGGCTTTTGGTCCTTAGATGACTTTGTTTTCCCGTAGTGGCTCACGAGAAAACGCATAGGTTTTAGGGGCATGGTTACCAATTTGTTGTATGCGTGTGATGGTTTTATTATATTGTTTATGCATCAGTTGTAGGGCTATTGCATGATAGAAAATTTTTGTAAATAATAAAACTCAAGAGTTTTTAAAGATGGTTTAACAAACTCTTGCGCGCACACTCGATTAACAAACGGATTTAACGATGGTTTAGTATCCGATTAGTGAGAACGTTTGGTTTTTGTCACTTTTTGTTAATCATACTCAAAATGGTTCTTTAACCGGAAAACTAAATACCGTTTTTTAAAATGTAAATCGCATACCAGCCATAAGATGACACCACCTGAATCTAGTCGTGTAAGGGTTGATTGTCGAGCTTTAGCCGAGTTAGCCTTTGCATGAGCTGTGTGGAAGGTGTGTGTGGCAACTCGCAAGGTCGATTGTCGAGTTCTAGCCGAGTTGATTTTGGGCGAGAGTACCACCGTGTATCTTGATGGTTGATTTACGGTTTCAATGTAATATTTTGGATGATTGTCGAGCTCTATCCGAGTTATGCAAAATATTAATTGAGAATCGGTGTGGAGGGATCAAACATGCCAAACTTGGCACAATGGTTGACAAGTAGGATCCCGCAAGGAACTAAGAGTTGCAATAATGGATTGCAATCGGTCAATGGTTGCCGGCCTAAATAGCTTTGCCACGTGATCCGCGGAAAACCCGTCACGGTGCATGGTGAAATAGGGTTCTTAGCCCTTGTTAAAATAGTTGTTTTTCTTAAACACATGGGGTAATTATTTTAACGAGGATTTCAATCAAACTAACTAAAACTACTCTGCTTTTATAGATGACGTCGACTAGCATCAACAACACCAACTTCATGTTATGTACGTTTCTTGAGAAGGAGAAACTCGATGGAAGTAACTTTATGGATTGGACTAGGCAATTGCGCATTGTCCTACGACACAAAGACAAGTTACAAACCATTGAGGAACCCTTTCCGGAAGCCCCTGCTACCAACGTAAGTAGGACTATTCTTGGTGCGTATAATAAACACGTTAAGGACACAAACGAGGTCTCTTGTCTCATGTTAAGCATGATGATCCCAAACTTACAAAGGCAATTAGAGGATCTAAATGCATACGAGATGATGCTTGAGTTGAAGGACATGTTTCAACAACAAGGAAGGCAAGAACGGTATGGGTGTTTAAATGAACTATTTGGTTGCCGGATGCAGGATGGTGAGAGCGTAAGCATTCACGTGCTTAAGATGAAAGCACTTGTGGAACGCTTGGAGAGGCTAGGATTTACCATTGGAGGGGAAATGGTGGTGGATATTGTTCTCCGATCACTCCCACCAACGTATGAGCAATTCATTATGAATTATCACATGCATGGTATGGATAAATCCTTGATGGAGCTTCATGGCATGCTGAAGACTCTTGAGTCTAACATGGCCAAAAGTAAGCTCACCTCGTCCACTCTAGCTAAGGCTACCAAAAGGCGAGCTACCTCAAATGGGAAGCTTGGTTCTACTAAGCTCACCATGTTCATGGAGTCGAAGGGAAATGAGATTGCGCCTCAAGATGAGACTCCTAATGGGGAAGTTTGCTACTTTTGTGAAAAGCATGGAAATTGGCGCCGCCACGCCTGCCCTAAGTGCCTTGAAGAGCTAAGGATGCACAAGATGAGAAATATTGGCTCCAAAGCTTAAGGTACATTCATGATCAAACTCTACTATTTATCTACTTCTATGGGCAAGTTTTGGATACTAGCCACAACACTCACGTTTGTCACAAATTTGTTTGTTGCAAAGTGCAGGTGTTAGAGAGAAGTAGAAGATGTAGAGAGCTAGACTTCATAATGGGAAACAAGATGGTTGTCCCTATTTGAAAAGGATTGGAAGTCGGAATCTTGCCACTCCTTCCAGCTAGTCTATTACTTTACTAGATCTATGTTTAACGTCGTGCGTGGCTAGAAACAATGTATCTTCTATGCCTTTTGATAACGATGGATTAACTTCTTATGAATTATGTATTTGGTGGCTTATTTGAAAGTTTATCCATGTTATGGCGTTTATTATAAGCGTTTGCTTATGAAGTAATAGATTGATCGTGAATGATTTGTACATGTTACTCTTATTGCTAAAGTCAATTTAACCATATAAATAAGACTTGCATCACCAAGCTCCATGTGGTTAGGAACTTGGATCTTTTGATCTAGGATCAATTGATGACTGTAAATCTTATTTATTAGGGTAGAATGACTCAAACATCCTTCACTTATGTATGTGAGAGGAATGAAGGCTTGTTGGATTTCGTTCACACTTTTTTGTATAGACCGTTCAAGCAAAACCTAAGGAGTAACATTGGATACTTTGTTACCTTACCAGTGGAGGTAAAAGGATGAATATGTTTAATTTGTTAGACACTTGTCTGAAGCCTTGAAAGGTGTTCAAGACACATCCGTGACAAAGTACATGACTAAGAGGGCATAAGACTATAATACTCAAATCTAATAGAGATGTTGAGGATGAAGTTATGAGTTTTGTGACCATCATAAGAATTATGGTTTTGTCTCATAATTCAAACCTCCTAGGACATATTGTTATATATGGTCGCCAAGTGGAGGAACCGGACATTCTAGTTATGGTCCAATTATGATGTGTTTAACCAAAGTACCCTATTGTTTGGGGAGTACTTTGAGAGTGGCGGGAAATGTTCCATAAGCCAAACCAACAAAGATGGTTATGTATGCACCTTAGATGATGATACTAGAAAGTATGTCTTTGCTAGTCCATCACAAAGTCCTAATTCCTCAACCTGTGTTTAAGGTGTGTTGGAGGAAACCGGAATCTAGAGGTGCTACTCCATTAGGTATTCTGCTGTGGCCATGGGATATTTGAACAAGAAGTGTGTTGTTCAAAAGGTTTCAAATATCTGCGGGTGCCAGTAGGATTAAAGTTTACCTTGAATGGAAAAACCTGATGTTGGCACTAGCAATCAATTGTGATTGAAGCTCAGCATGGCTATGCTGGAGCACCTGACATTAAGTCATTACCTCTTAAACTTGGTAATAGTTGTCATAAGGCCGGAAAGATATAGTTTTATATCTGAGGGAGACGACTTAATGATGTTTACATCAAACTACCAAAACAAGAGTGGGCCTAGAGTCTGCTAGAAGGAAGGGGCGATGAAAATGAGATGCGATCCATGAGGGATATCCAAGTATTGGACTTGGTAATTCCAACCCCTAGGTTGAAAATCGAAGGGTAAAAATGGTTCTTTGTTGAAAGAGACCAACATGGAGATGTTTATGATTTCGAATACCGACTGATAGGAAAGATCTATGATTGACCATGTGGAAGGTATCATATGATGACTTTCTCTCAGTGGTTATGTCGAATATTGAGTTCGTAGACAACTTCAAATACCGACTAGTAGGAGATAGTTTTACGATGATTGACCATAAGGAGGGTATCATCTAAAAATTCTCTATCGGTGGTTATGTTGAAGTAAACTCGGATACTTGTGATTTTAGTGCCTTTCATGGCTAAGACAACTTAATGCAAAAACCACATTCATTAATAGAAATTCTCTGAGGAAGTGCTCATAACACTTTCCGATGGTCTGTTACATTAAGTGTATCCTTGTAAAGTCTACAAGCAAAAGGAGTCCCTTGAAGGACTTATATAAGCATCTCAAGGTTACAATTTTGCTTTGATGTGAAAATCAATTGTTTGAGTTTTCAATAAGCGAGGAAGAAACGTGTATGAATGTCAGGGCTAGTGGGAGCATTGTTGTGATTCTATATCTAATTATGGAGATAATGTCCTTACCTTATATTGTTCAAAAGATAAAGTAAGGAATTATGCATCCATAACGACTATAGAATATACAAAACCGGTTTAGGGCATCAAGAAATATTTAGATATGTTCTTGATACTCTATTATAAAAGAAGCAAGAGTAAATTGTTACTCTAGTGTTAACTTCTGAATAGAATGGGATAACTGCCGATTTTAATCGGAGTTCATGATCCTACAAAATATGGTGTTGTTGATCAAAGTAGTTCTTGAAACATCACTGACTCTATTGGGTTCTTCTGAGACAATGAGGGTAGGATGGCTTTACTATAAGAACCGAAGTCTCGAGTAGTCATTTACGTTATTGGGTTCTTCTGAAACAATGAAGGTATGATGAGTTGTAAGAAGCATCATGGTCTCACCAACGCATACTTTATGAGTGATTGGTTGAGGTAGAGACATGATCGCTAGCAGAGTTTACACGGATGGCTTTATGGCAGATCCGTTGACTAAGCTGTTGTCACGGGCTAGTGATGTTTACCATACTAGGCCTAGGTGAACAAAGCTTGAGTTTGTTTTAGTTATATGTTTGGTATATATTATCTTGGGGAACATTAAGCAGTATTGTACTTCATACTATACTGATTATTAAATGTGATTTAATAATGCGCCGAGGGCGGATATTTTATGAATCCTTACTGTGTTCCATCTTAGCATGTTTAACACTTCCCAGAATGCTCTTTTCATTCTAAATGTCCACAGTCGGTCATTCTTCAAGGGGAGGAAGTTTGAGATAAGGCTGAGGGAAGTGGTTGGTCGCTATCTAATAATGGATTAGATAAAGGAGACGCAACACTTCGCCTGTGCTTGCAATGGTCAAGTGACTGGACGGCCCGCACCTGAATTTACTTCATGGTTTCTGTCAAGAGTAAATCAGGATGATAATATCATTTTGTCCTTAGACTGGAGATACATGTGTTCCAAAGTATGGATCTGCTTTGCTTTGATTGCTTTCAAACACAGTTCGTACCTGGCTGTTATAAAGGGAGATTTTAGGTAAAGTATGGTGTATGTGGCGGAGCAATGTAGTCAAAGGGATTTGTTCCTCTAGTCTTAGAGAGATATCCATGGGCCCCTCGATGATTGAGCGCTGACGTAAAATGCATGGCCATGCTCAAGTTGTGATGATATTTGATCGATTGCAACTAGATTTTGGGTCACCATCAATCGAGATCAAGAAGCATAATCGTGAACGATCTGGGGATTGACATTTAACCATGTCTCGTGTTCACACGGATATCGCGAACGACAGGATAAATGATCACTTATCTATAGGACTATTCCGTATCTGTTTCTGGATTTGGTTTTTGTTCTTGATGACAAAACCCATGCTTATTGGGGGCAGAGATGCCTTGCTAGAGGCCGCTCTTTGTCTGTGGTTTATGGGTACGGTGTGTCATGTGCAAGTGGGAGTTTGTTGGAGTATGCCCACTAACGCACGTACGCCATTAGGATCACTGCCAATATAGTGTGGGCCTATTGGGTCACACACGGGGGGTTGATCTCGACAGCAACCTATGTTGAGGGACTAAAAGTGTCAAAGTGGAGAAGTTGGCATGCAGGAAGATTACACGGCGCGGTTTAGACTACGCGACGCGGAGTTTCTGTGGCGCGGAACCTTTAGGTTACGCGGCGCGGAATTTGTCTGACAGCATGCAACTTTTGTCTCCCACCTCCCTTTTGGACCAATGCATGTATTTTCCTTTGCAGAACTGATGGCCGGTCTAGGGAGAGAAAAAGGCACGTCTTTGTCTATTTAACATCTCTTTTTTCCTCTCATTACCACTCTTGACACTTTGTAAAAACCCACAAACACTTAGAGCTCTTTGAGAGTTTCATTTGAGAGTGTAAGTGAGTTGAGTCCAGAGGAAGAGGCAAGGCTGAGATCGAAGGTTGCTGTTCCAGGAATGGTTTCAACGCTTTCAAGACCATTAATGGTGTGCTAGTACATGGAGATCTCACAAACCCGGTGTGGACTTGCAATATAGGGAAGCTACCTTGCTTCTTAGTCAACACCATCCTCTTCTACACATTACTGCAGCTAAGGAGAATGGTATATCCTTCTTTCTCTTCTTTTTCCATGTTGCAAATACTAGTTATAGAGATTGGTCTATTTTGGGGTTTTATGCTTTTTTTTGCTTGTTCTCTTGATTTGTATGTTGCATGTTGCTTCCGCTATGTTCATAGAACCCCAACAAGGTGTACATAAGATATTTTGGGCATGTGCTTGCAAAGAGATATTTAAAGGCCCATTAAGGGCACGAGCCCTAATTAGTATGAAAAGAAGCCGATTTCTTGTTTATTGCATGGGAGGTCTGTTCGAGAATGACCGAGAGAACAATCAAGCTTCATTGCTGCGAGCTGTAAGGAATCGACAGCATCAACATCAATTATGAAACATATACACATTACAACTGATTTACGTGTTCAATCTTAAAGAAGTACAACCCATGTTCTTCTTGCGGCAAAACGAGAAGAAGAAGGGATATTTCGAGCTTCAGCAACACAAATCTTGAGGAACTCGTATGTATGTTATTCAAGTTTGCTACCACTGATTTTATGTGCTGAGATCTTAGGTTCAACGGGTGTTTGGGTCTGTTTTGAGAGGTCGAAACCAAGAACATAGGGAGGGTGTAGATACCACTATTCAATTATTTTAAATTGAATGGCAATTAAAGCAGATTGAGGTCTCGTTTTGTAGCAACAGTAACCTCATACAACTTACATATCTTTGATTAATGAAGTGTTGTTGACTGTCGGTCGAATTTTTGGTCTCTGTGTGTGCGTCTCTTACAAGCTGCCGAGAAGAGAGACAAGGTTTGGAAACATTCATCATCAATTTATGAGGAACGAGACTAACATCATCAAGGTACGTAATATTTATGCTAAATAGCTAGATGGATGAATGATTAACATTCTTGTTAGGCCTGTTTTAGGTAAGCTATGTGTAGGAATTACAAACAAGAAAAGAAAACAAATTGAACATGGATTAGTATCGATATAAATTGATTTTTGTTGAAGCGGTGATGGTGTTTGTGAGTATTGACCAAGCCGAGAACTGTATGGGTTCAAAACCCACAAGTTTTGATTGTTTAAGTTGCATTTATAGGATCAAATTGCATCTAATTAGTTTAGACATCCTTAAACACTTATTTTAACTTGAAGTTATCGGGATTTCGTATCTGTTCACCGAGTATGTGTTGTGTGGGTTTGCATCGAGCTAAACCGAGAAGAAAACACGGCCTTAGGTCCACCATAACATGCTTTAAATCAAATTAAATCAGTAGGGTTGATGCTTATAATGTGTAGAATCTATGGCAACTAGAATCACGGTTTTTGGTTGTGAATAAGTTGAGATTGAATTTTGAAGTTCGCTAATTGGTTTATGACCGTCAATTGATTTCTGTGTTTATGAATCACGAATTGGATAATTGCTGATTGGATTGAATCATAAAAAGGGTAGTGCGTTTAAATCACAAATTTTGTTATTGGGTTTGAATCACATATTGGTATTTCAAGTGTTGACTTACAAATTAGCTATGGTTGGAACAATTTCAGAGTAGTAATGGATATTGCCTTTGAATCATCTAATGGATACTATCTTTGAGTTATCTAATGGATATTGTCTTTGAATCACCAAATGTATTGTTGCTTTTGATTCACAAATTGGAGTGTGGATTTTGAATAAGAAATTAGTTCATTTTATTGAATTGCAAGTGGTTATTATGTTTGAATCAAAAAGTAGTTGGTAAGTTGGACTAGAAGTTAGACTTGCACAGTTGAAGTTTTATAAATTAACTAGAACCTTGAGATTAGTAAGTATTCTAATTGACCATGAGCATGGCTATATAAGTTATTGTAAATTGATATTGTTGGAAATATTTTTGAATAAAAAAGACGGACAATTTGTTAATTTATGCAAGTGCTCTTGAAACGGGTAAAAACGACCCGTTAAGTAAGAAACGCACGAATTAACTAATTGATTGGTATTTGTACTATCCAATGAAACGGGTAAAAACGACTCGTTAAGTAAAGAAACGGGTAAAATAGTTGCAAGTTTGACTTTTGTCGTCTATTGGTGTTAGGACTTCAAATTTTGTAGTTGAACTCCTCATGTTAAGAGGAACAAGCTGTACTTAGAAAATTGTATCTAAAAACTTTGTTTTGGGCTTGATTCCCATTTGGTCATTAAAGAGCTTTTATCTTGGTGTCATCTTTTGGGCAGATTTCTTGGAAGTATACTTGCATTAGAGTATGCTTTTAGTGAGACAAGTGGGTGGTAAAGTTTTTGAGAAGTAAATTGGGTCGGTGGGTCACCGAGCAAACGTGGGCCTAGTGTTACGTGTTGGGCCTAATATGAATTACTAGCATACTTAGAGTATCTTGAGGGATTAATTAGGTATTGATTAATCTGACCAACCATATCTTGTACCTTAATTGTAGGTTGTTATCGGTGACTTATCATGACTCGCATATTTTGTGTTTTACTGTGTTGTGCTTCTGTTGCTGAGATCAGGTGAGTTTCACTAACTTATATCTGATATTGTAATGCGTGTTCTTATATGATACTGTGTTTTATTTATTGCCCAAGTGTCATAATTGCTTGAGTATCAATCGCCTGAGTAGCACAGCCTGAGTGGCACAATCGCTTGAGTAGCAATTACCTGAGTGGCACAGCCTAAGTGGCACAATCACTTGAGTAGCAATCGCCTGAGTAACACAGCCTGAGTGGCACAATCGCCTGAGTGGCATCGCTTGAGTGGCAGTTATGGTGATGAATCTGATTATTTCAATATATGTCTAATATAATGTATGAGTATTGTGTACTCACTAAGCTTTGTGCTTAACCGGTTGTTGACTTTATCTTTGAGGACCGTCTCGTGTAGACAAGGGGGAAGGCACCGGCATGACAACATTCTTTCCGCATATTTATTTTTAAAACTCAGATTTATTAATAATTACTTTTAACTATATATTTTATTTTTAATCCCGTAAGTCCCGCATGTTAGGCCGGTCTCGATGTTTACTTGTATTAGATACTTCCGAACAACCTTTCGTATTTAATTGAATTTTCGTTTTAGTTATTTCAGAAAAAATAATTTGGGGCGTTAAATGTTATCATTTCAGAATTGTGAAAACGAGGGGTTCTAGCTCTGGCAATAGACAAGAGGGTGGCCCTAGCAGTGATCCAGAACGAATAGAGACAGGTACTACGGGTGGAAAAATTGTAGTTGGAACTCAGAATGTCCTAGCAGAAGGTAATACCTTACATGATTGCATAGATTATAAATCAGCTAAAAGATAAAAATTGAGAGATGATACATCAAGAACTGGCAACTAGACCTGCTGCTCAAGCTGGGGGGTTAATGAAAGGATTGTGTGCAGGAATAGTGTACACGTGTCATGACATCCGTGGACACTATGTGTCACTAAATGGTCACACAGCTGCACACCCAACTTATGAACCAGGAATAACTTAATGTGTATAAGACGGATAATTAGTAGTTAATTAATTGTCAGAAAAGAGGGAGATAATAAATAGGTATTTATTAATAGAGAGAAAGAATATTAAATATTAAGATTAATATTTAATAAATATAGTTTAGTTGGGAAATTATTAATTAACAGTTGTTTAATTAATAACAACTAAACTTGGAGGGTCTGTATTGTCAAAGGATTAAAGCTATAGGTTTGGACCGGGCTTTAAGGTCTAAGGGCTTGGGGCCCAAGAGGAAATCTATATAAGAGGTTTAAACCTTTAGTTTAAACCTAATCTTGAAAGTTAATCCTAAAACAAAACAATAAAACTCTTCTCTCTCTCTCTCTCCCTCCTCGTCGACCGAACCCACCCCAAGGGGTTCTCGGCTTTTCTTTGGCGGCGACTCACTGGCGGACACCACCACCGGTGGCCGACAGCGCACGGCAGCCCCGCTGTGGCGCCCTGTGATCGGCGGCGCAAGCTTCGAACGTGGACCCCTTTGGGGCGGTCTCCACGGCGGCGGCGGTTGAAGGTAAAACCGAAGGCGGTTTTTACCCATTAAAGATTATACACACAAGGTTATTCAGTTTGGCGGTCCAGCAGCCAGTTCAAGGGTGCAGTAGCTGTGTATCCCCCTTCAGCAGTTTCAGGGTATAACTTTTATCTTCTAGATAAACCTGTATTTATTACATGTTCTACTTATATCTGGTATATGATTTTTGAAATTGTTTCCCCACCTGATCCAGTTGGGATCCTGGGAACGGGATTTACAGGTTTTGTATTATTTTCCGCTGTGCATGTTTGTAACCTTTAAATCCCTATAGTGGTATCAGAGCCTGCTTCTAGGCTCGATGGGGAAGAAGAAAATCATAGATATATGCATATATGTTTTGCGAAAATTGATATGTGGTTAGGATCAAGTTTCTGATCTATTACCTGATTGATTTTCCAGTACTACTGATTATATATATTATTGGTCCCTTGGTGAGAATAACAACAAGCAACAGTGTGTAGAAGGGGGGGTTGAATACACTTTCTGCGGAAATTGAACAAATCAAATAAAAGTGTTACACATAGTAAATCAAACCATAACTTGTCGAATGCTTTTATTAATATGAAGATGATTACAATGCTTTGAATAAGAAGATGATTACATTAATTATAAAGTAAGCAACTCTTGATATATAATCACCTAATATAAATCTCTCAATCTCTCAAACTTAGCTATCTATAATCAACATATGATTATAGATACTGACGACTCTCTAAACAAGATTTTTCACAGATTGAATCAACTAATGATTACTTACCAATATCACAACTAATGTGATAATTAGAACACATGAATGATCTGGCAATCTGTGAGTTTCTTGATCACGTTGAACTGACAAACAGTGATTCAAGAAGCGTAACACATACGGTGAGGTGAGGTTTGGCTCTGCAACACTTAGTTGATTTCTTGAGTCGTAGTCGTACCTCTAAACTTATCAGGAGATAAGTATTTATAATCCTGTTTCTATGGTTCCTAACAAGCTGGACTAATCCTAATTTTCTAACTAACTATCGGATAACTCGGAATCTTGAATCTTGTATCTTCTTATCTTGAGTCTTCAATCTTGATTCTGGAGTCTTCTTATCCGCGCCGTAGATATAGAGAGTTAAAACAGAATTTAAAACAGAATTTAAAACACATTTAAATTCTCTTGGACTGACTTCTTTAGTCACGCTGAGTTACTCAGCTTGAAACTCATCAAGCTGAGTTGTTCGGGGACAAACCCGAATTCAAACATGAACTAACACGTATAATTATTAACTCATCCTTAGAAGTCCAAAGAGTTAAATAAAACAAATTTAGTAACTCTGTCGAGCTGACTCTGCTTCTAAGCTGAGTCACTCAGCTTGAAACACATCAAGCTGAATACTCGATATATACCTTATGTGACATACACAGATTATCAAACACATTAATAATTTAACTAAGGTATAATATAAACTGATCGAACACATGCCCAGTTTACATTCAGCTTATACTCAGTCTGAAACACTATAATTGTTCAGTCTGACTAAGCTTCTTAATTCTGTTTAAGTTATACGTAGAACTCATCTTACAAACTTAACTTTGTCTCATCAAATCTAAACTGATGAGATCATTTTCCCAACAAACTCCCCCTATTTGATGATGACAAAACCATCAAACAGTTCTTAAGTTTGTTTAACAGAATTATGTTTTAAATCTCAAACTTATTAAGATTTTATTAGTTAAACTGATCAAATATTTATTGAACATATCAATTTTAATTGAACTTATCAATTTAAACTGGAACACACCAACTTTTAGTTGAGCACACCAACTAATTACATAAATGAATAAGAACTTATTTGTTATTCATTTTTGCTGAACTTATCAGACTTATGAATAGGAACGCATCACAACATAGTTGAACATATCAAACTTTATACTTGTATTAATTGAACTAATCATAATACAAAAGTTGTTGATCACTTAGATCATGCACACATAGTGCTTACAAAAATATTAGAACTAATCTAATATTTACAAACTTAGAACTACTCTATTCTGGATGCAGCTCTTCAAACTCCTTAATCTCCTTATTTATTTCTTCAAGGATTTCTTGCAGATTAGGTATATGTTGGAGCTGATCCTGTTGTGATCTGATTGCTCTGATAATTCTGTATCTGAATCTTGCATTATGTTCAGTCTTTTCAACAATTTGTCTTAGAGCAAATACTTGAGATACCCCACATGTATAAATTGATGCATCAGCCTGGAAGCATTTTTTACCATTTCTGTCCAAGTACATGAACCCTTTCTGAGGCTTTTCAACATATGTATTCTCTTGAAACTCCATGCCTTCAGGAAGATTAAGACTGTACGAGTCTAGATTTGCTAATCCAGCTGGCTTTGTTAGCTTCTTCTTCCCAACTTTATGAAAGGAAGTAAGTAGGGTAGCTATCTCAGTTCTGGGTATGGCTTTCATTAAATTAGCTCTTGCAAGTAACCTCAGCAACTCATCTTTAACTTGATTTCTTTCAGAGGACTTTTTCATCTGCTTAATGAGCACTGCCACTTGTTTCTATTCCTCATAACCCAGTCTATACATTTGATTCAGCTCCAAAGATGATGTCTCACCATTTCTAAAGATAAATTCTAGAAGAATGATCCCTTGAGATGACCTCAACTGTAATGAGGTTATTTGAGAAGAGAAGAATGTTCGTGTATAACAATGAATTATATTTTCCTCCTCTTGTTGATCTTGAACAAGAGGTTCTTCTTCCTCTTCCTCCTTAGACACAACTAACAGATTTAGTTTAGCTAAATTCTCATTCTGCGTTCTGATTTGCTCAGCCCAATCTCTTTCTCTTCTCTCTTTCTCATCTGCTAACTCAGCTTGAACATCCATTTGTCTTATTCTTAGCTCATCGACAGATATCCCAAGCTGGTCAGCTTCCTCTTCTTCTAATCTTCTAACTGCCATCAGTGAAGTTCTATCTTGTAATGTCATTTTATCTGTAGAGTCTTCATCTGAGGCTGATGATTCACTTAGAATCACTTTCCTTCTTTTCTATTGAGGGGCTTCTGATTCATCTGAACTGACCACTACTGGTCTTTTGCCTTTTGCATTCTCAGTCAGCTCAGGTTCTTTCTCTGTTTCTTTCTCCCCCTCAACCTGATCTGCTCCCTTTGCCAATAATAGTAGAGCTTCAGCTTCTTGAACCTTCTCCCCCTTTTTGTCATCATCAATAGGGGTCGAAGCCTTTTGTTTTTGTAGGACAGCAACTTCAGATTTCAACATTAACACCTCCTCATCCAGATTATCAAGAATCATCAGAATATCTTCCTTTTCTTTCTTCCTTTTGAGGTGCAATGTATCAAACTGACCTTTGAAGAATGTTAGCAAATCATCCAAGTCAGCTTGAGTATGTAGGAATTTGGGTACATCGTCGAAGGGTTGGTGTGGACCCTCAAATTCATTTGCACCAGAGCTTGGACCCTGTGAATCATCTTGATTTGAAGATGAAACATTGACAGGTCATGCAATAGGGTGTGAGAAGTGAAGAGAAGTTATTGGGCTCGAGATGTGAAGTGTATGGGTTGGTGGTTGGCTAATTGGTTTAGAGGGGGTGATTGACCCTGGGGATTGGTCAGATTTTCAATGTTACCTGAGTGTGTCTGCTCAGGCACAGTAACAGGCTCTCCCATGGCTCGAGTAAGTGTGGGCTGAGTAGACACCACACCTGCGTAAGGCTGTTAGGTTGTAATGAGCCTCGAGGTTGACACCTTAAGAGAAGACGTCTCCCCCTCAACTCCTGCCTGTGGAGGGATCAGTGTGATCTCAGCTCCAGTGATGACTTTAGATGTGGCACCACCAATGGCAGTTTTTCGGTGGTATGTTAGGATATTCTCCCTAGCAGCAGTGGGCATACTAGGGGTGGCTTCAGAATGGAATTTATGATGGAAAGAAGGTGAAGGAGATGGGTTAGACTGAGTTGGGTTTACTGCAGTCTTATCTCCAAATGTAGATGGAGAAAAGTGAGAAGAGAGTGAGAGAGGAGAGGTTTTACCTGAAGCAGCTTCTGAATGAGCTGGTTCAGCTTGAGCAGAGTGCTTAGCTTGAACCTCCGTGTCAGCTTGAGAAGATCCCCCTTGATTCGATCCCTCAGCTTCACTCTCAGAAGACGAAGCCTCAACAATTAACAGCGTGGGCTCACTCAGTCCCTCTTGCTCTGGGAAGATGTCGTTGTTGAACATCTTGGGGCTGAGTGTTGGCACAAGCGACATCTCCTGATTGGCTTCGTAGAGTGCTGTCCCTAGCTCAGCTTCAAATGCTAAGGACATGTACCTTATGAAAGGTACATGAAGGTCTCTTGTGGCCTTCATCACACGGACCTTGAGCTCATTGAAGATGAGCTGTGTAAAATCGATATTTCTTCCAAAGAACATGTTATACAACAACTGCATCTCGAACTTATTGATCTGGTCCAGTCCTCCAACCTTGGTACCAAGTGAACGAATCATAGTGGACACCATAAAACCCCATCCGGTTAGGAAAGTGGCCTTCTTGATCACCCCTTCAGTTTGAGGGTGACCCATCTGTGGCAGAACAGACCTCGCCACTAGTCTCGTCACAGCAGGCTCAAATTTGTCATGTTGAGGAATACGAAGAATCTCCCTTAGCCTGTTAGCTGTGAGAGTAATGGTTCTCTCTCCATTCAACACTGTGCCTCTGATTGCGTCATTGATATGATCGTAAGTACACGAATACCAGAATTCCAGCAAGTGCTGAGGAACCATGTGCAGAGGTGCTCCGGTGAAAGCAAAAGCCAATGGGCATTTACGAATGTAATTGACCCATGGTTCATATCCTATGTTAATCTTGCGTAGAGGGATTGCCAGGCAAGTGCGCTGATTGTTGATTTTTATCAGCGGCAATCCGTTGTTTCGAAACGCAGCTCCTCTGAACATTCGATCACCTAGAACTAGAATGGTTCCTTCTATTGATTAAATTTTGATTACACAGAGTAATTACTTTGGAATACGCACTGAGCGATTGTCTATAGCGCACTGAGCGACTTAGGGTTTTGAGATCGATGGAACCAAAAATATGCACTTAGCAGAGAGGAGGGAAGGTATTTGAGAGGATGAGAAGTCTGGATTGTAAGCGTAAACCCTCTAAACCGAACTTGATCGGTATATATACCTTTCCAAGGAGAGAGAAAAGTTACCATTAGAAATCCCCCTTTTGATCCGGTACGCCGTAAAATTTTGATGTAACAGTAAGCGGGTAGAACTAATCATCTTCCAACGGATACTAATGTAATATAATAATATTGACTTACAATAAGATTATATACACTGATGTATTATACCTATACACAATTTAGTATAATACGCGATTTGAGACTTACCCAAATACGCAGTGGTCATGAATTAATCACACTTAGTAAATAACACATGAGTTTGGACACACCAAGCTGAGTAAACATATTACTCAGTTTAACTCAAGCACTCAGCTTGATTCAAGCACTCAGCTTGAAATGTGCACTCAGCTTGAGAATGAAACTCAGGTTGAGTAGAGCACACAGCTCATGGGTAATGACACCAAGTCATTTTCGTCTGAGACTGACTCAAATGAACCTTTTAACCACACTGAGTAGTCAAAGAATGTTTGGAACCAACCAAACGTGTGAACCAATCACACAGTTTGAGTTAAGCACATAGCTCAGACTCAGTGACAATTAGTCATATATGTTTGAGACTGACTTAAACTGTATCATAACTACACTAAGTAGGTGAAATGTGTTTGGAACTCACCAAACAAAAGAACTCATTGTTCAGCTTGATAAGATTCAGTTTATGAAAACTTATTCATAAACTGTGCACTCAGTTTAAGACACTTAGTCTTTGTCAAACTGAAAACTCGGATTCTAGACACTTAGCTAGGGTTTGAGCATACCCAAGTTACTTAGCAGATACATAAACCTCTTCTCATCAAGTGGTTTAGTAAAGATATCTGCTAGTGGGTCATCAGTGGAAATAAATTTAATGTCAACTTTACCTTTTTCCACGATGTCCCTAATGAAGTGATGTCTAATTTCAATGTGCTTGGTTCTTGAGTGGAAGACTGGATTGTAAGTGATGGCTATAGCGCTTTGGTTATCACAGAAGATAGGAGTTTTCTTGAAACTCATGACAAAGTCCCGAAGCTGATGCAACATCCATAGGATTTGAGCACAACAACTACCTGCTGCAACATATTCAGCTTTAGCAGTTGAAGTAGCCACTGAGTTCTGTTTCTTACTAGTCCAGCTCACTAACTTCCCTCCAAGCATTTGACATCCTCCAGTAGTTGATTTTCTGTCTAACTTGCACCCAGCATAGTCAGCATCTGAAAAACCAACTAACTCAAATCCATAGTCCTTTGGATACCAAAGACCTAGATTTGGTGTACCTTTAAGGTACCTAAAGATCCTTTTCACAGCTTGAAGATGTGATTCTTTAGGATCTGCCTGATATCTTGCACAAACACATGTAGCAAACATAATATAAGGTCTACTAGCTGTCAAATAGAGCAATGAACCTATCATTCCTCTATAGGTAGACTGACACACAGACTTTCCATCTGAGTCTTTACTCAGCTTGATAGCTGGTGACATGAGTGTTTTCATGGTTGAACTTGAATCAAAAACATATTTCTTTATCAAATCAAGAACATACTTGCTTTGATTGATGAATATTCCATCAGGCTTTTGTTGAATTTGTAGGCCTACGAAATATGTCATCTCACCCATCATACTCATCTTGTACTTTTGTGACATTATTTTGGGGAACCACTCACACAGAGATTCATTGGTAGAACCAAAATGATGTCATCCACATAGATTTGTACAAGAATCACCTGTCCTTTACTTCTTTTAATAAAGAGTGTCTTATCTATACTACCTCTGGTGAAATCCATGGATAGTAGATAAGTGGACAGTTTATCATACCAAGCTCTTGGAGCTTGTTTAAGACCATACAAAGCCTTGTCTAACTTATAGACATGATGTGGAAACTTTGAACTTACAAAGCCAGGAGGTTGTTTCACATAGACTTCCTCCTGAAGTTTTCCATTTAGGAAAGCACTCTTCACATCCATTTGATAGACTTTGAAGTCTTTATATGCTGCATAAGCCAGGAACAGCCTTATGGCTTCAATTCTAGCAACAGGGGCAAAGGTTTTATCACAATCGATTCCTTCCTCTTGTTTATACCCTTGTGCTACTAGCCTGGCTTTGTTCCTCACTATCACTCCATCCTTGTCCATTTTATTTCTATGGACCCACTTAGTGCCTATAATTGAATGATCTTTGGGGGCAGGGACAAGGGTCCAGACCTTAGGGTTTAGGGTTTTATCACAAGGAACGTGACGTTTTATACCGTCGGAACTGGTGAAAGATCTCATTAGGAATGGCTTGGATCAAATAAGAGTAGGCTTTCTTCTCAGCATCATAAGCCTTCCTATGATCGTCACTCATCTGATCATAGGGCACTTTGATATTCCCTTCACCTTTAGGCACGACATAATCAGCAGAAACGGCCCGGTGCAACCGTGGATCAACCCCATCGATAAATATTTCAAAACGTGGTTTCCAGAATGGGTAGTCTTCCATGGTTAATAATCTAGGCACTTTGTTAATACCTCCTTGTTCATTATCCATAATTAAGTTACTTAGTGCAGTTATGGTTTGTTTGGCAACCATAGCACTCATGTCAGACATTATGATTAAAGCCTAAAACAAACGTAAACACTACGCACAAAGTGAGATTGGTTCGCAAGAAGTGAACACACTACGCACGTAGTAAATTGTACTACGTACGGACTGACAAAAGATAACACAGTCTTAGGTACGTACGGAATGGGGACCTAGTACGCACGAAGTGACTTGACTACGTACGAAACAAGTAAATTGCTTTTTAAGAAAATATTTGACACACAGACTCAATACGTGCGAAGTGAGAATCACTACGCACGTGTTGATGACCCACTACGCACGCGCAGACACACAGGCTACCGAAGATTCTAGAGGACCAACCACCCACTACGCACGCACTGAAGATCAATACGCACGTAATGAAAGGCACTTCTCACGATTAAACTGCAACGATTAAGATTGATTTACGTAAAAACAAACCTTTTAAACGCAAAAATGACCTGTTTACGATAATACACACGAAGAAACACTTAGACAACGACAAAACGAAAGCACCTAAATGACCAAAACGACACCTAGAACACGAAACCTAAGGAAAAGTGATCAATCAAAGCACAAGGCTCTGATACCACTTTGTAGGACCGTGGGGGTTCTAAACTAACACCCTAATGCTAGGACTGATCTAGGATGACAAATAGTGCGGAATATCTATTTCCCAAACCTCCTAAGGATTCTAAGATCTGCTTAGGTATCCGGCACACAGTTAACACGAAGAACACACAGAGAAAGACGAAGAACAACTCTAAGAACTCACACAGAATGCTTAAGGCTGCCCTTTGGATTCGAGATTAACACTAAGTTCACGAAAATGTACGATTACGAAGGCTCACTAAGGCTTAAGGTCGATTTCCGGTAGTTATATGCGCTTACGGACGATTACTGACCATTCCCCGCGCTAATATGAAGTTAATCAGTATTTATAGTATGGAAAACGCGTATTTCCTTAATTAATTTCCACTACGCACGTAATGCTCTGCACTGCGTACGTAGTTAGTCCAGTACGCACGTACCGGGTGTTTTAATAATAATTAATTTAACTTTAATCGACCACCTCACCACGCACGTAGTGAGCTCCACTACGCACGTAGTGAGCTTCATCACGAACATGATGACCTTCACTTATACTTAAACTTCCAAACACAAATCAACACATGACTAAGTACTTGTAAGCTTAAGACAAATATAAGTAACCACTTAGAATGTATAAACATGCAAACCATTAATCAAAACACATTTGAATTAACATTTCAAGTAAACATGTATGCATTGGATTGATAAGAACTAGAGATTTACAATTATGCACCAACATAAGTTATACGTAGAACTCATCTTACAAACTTAACTTTGTCTCATCAAATCTAAACTGATGAGATCATTTTCCCAACATATATTGTTTATATATTGTGTGAAACTTTTGATTTTGGTTTAAGGATCAAGTTTTGCTGTCAGAGATTATATATGTTGGTTTATAATGCGTGCATTGTTATTATTTAATTAATTGTACGTGGTTGATTATTTTTAAGCCAAACGCCTTAAACCTAGTGGATCAAGATTGTGGTTGTTTATTTATTGTTTTTTTATTGGTTTACATTTATTATTTATCCGGTGTGGGGAGGCCTGTGTGCCACTTAGAACCCCTATTCAATTTGTTGGGAAGATGATCTCATCAGTTGAGATTTGATGAGACAAAGTTAAGTTTGTTAGATATGTTCTAGGTATAGCTTAAACAGATTTATGAGGCTTGATCAGACTGAACACTTATAGTGTTTCAGACTGAGCATAAGCTGAATATAAGCTGATCATATGTTTGATCAACTTATACTATATCTTAGTAAGATTATCACTATGTGTGATAAGCTGTGTATGTCACCTAAGATATATATTGAGCTTTGAGTCTGATGTGTTTCAAGCTGAGTGACTCAGCTTATATATCGAGTCAGCTCAACAGAGTTGCTAAATAAGTTCTAGCTAACTCTTAGGTTCTAAGGATGTGTTTATTAATATACGTGTTAGTTCATGTTGGTTTTCGAGTTTGTTCTCGAAAAACTCAGCTTGATAAGTTTCAAGTTGAGTAACTCAGTCCGAGTAAGAAGTCAGCCCAAAGAAAATTTATATATGTTTTAAATTTATCTTTTTAAGTCTCTATATCTACGGGAAGGATAAGAAGACTCTAGAATCAAGATTGAAGATTGAATACTCAAGATAAAAAGATTCAAGATTCAAGATTCCGAGTTATCCGGTAGTTAGTTAGCAAATTAGGATTAGTCCAGTTTGTTAGGAACCGTAGGAACATGATTATAAATACTTATCATCCTGATAAGTTTAGAGGAACTATTCTGAAAAAAGTTACAGAGCCAAATACCTCACCTCAATCGTATGTGTTACGATTCTTGAATCACTGTTTGTCAGTTCAACGTGATCAAGATATTCACAGATTGCCAAGCTATTCGTGTGTTCGAATACTCACATTAGTTGTGAGATTGGTAAGTTTTCAATCTGTGATTAAATCTTGTTTAGAGAGTCGTTCAGTATCTATAATCATAAGTTGATTATAGATAGCTAAGTTTGAAAGATTGAGATATTTATATTAGGTGTTTACATATCAAGGGTTGCTTACTTGATAGAGTCTGTAATCATCTTCTTAATAATGAAAAGCAAAACATTCGATTGTGGTTTGATTTACTATGTGTAACACTTTATTTTGATTTGTTCAATTTCCGCAGAAAGTGTATTCAACCCCCCTTCTACACATCTGTTCATTGTTGTTATTCTCCTCACCAAGGGATCAACAACTGGTATCAGGGCAGGTTGAACAAGTTCATAAGTTGAAAGTTCAAGATTCTGAGAAAGTTCAAGATGTCTACAAGCAACAATTCTTCAAACTTTCCTCAGATGTCTGCCAAGGGTTGTCCCATCTTTGAAGGATCTGATTATCCTATGTGGAAATTCTGAGCCATGTTAATCCTCAAGTCTATTGATAATCGTATGTACGATGTCATTACCAAAGGACCAATTATCCCCAAGATTTCTGCTGTTGTCAGTGATACGTCCGCTGATAAAACAAACATAAGTGAAAAAGAAGTAAGGAAGCCTGTTGCATCCTGGACAGATGAAGACTGGAAACTGTTCAATCTAGATGATTGTACAGGCAAAGAGTGTTCTGGCAAATTCCATGACCAACGAGATATTGCATACAGTAACTGGTGTAGGAGTTCATTAACAACACAGGAACGCAACGGAAGCAAATAAATCGGATTTAAAACAAAAGAAAACAATGAACTCCATATATGGTAAAAGCTTGACAACATGCATGCAACCAAAAGAAACCCAAAGGTACAGATATTGTACCTTTCTCCTAAGCTCCTAGCTTCTGGAAAGGTTGTGTGTTGATGGGATGAACTAACTCTTGAAGAAATAGCCCTCAAGATCTTCCACCGAAGTAATACACCAAAAGAACTTCTACCTTGTGCTAGCAAGAAAGATGAAATCTCACACTACTTAGTTGAGATCTTAATCAAGCCCTTGACTCCAGGAAACACATACAAGACCTCACAAGAACTCTCTTTGAAGCTCAATATGTGTATGTATGAAGTGAAAATGGCAAAAGGTTATAAGGCTACAAAAGCTTAAGCCTTATATAGACCTCACAAACCGATTCTGGAACAATCTAGCCGGCCTTAGCTTGAATCCCCATTGGACCACCAGTAACAAGCCAATATAATTCAAGTGCCAGTTAGTTTTCCGAGCTTCACGACCTCTCACGGGCTCTTACGGCCCGTGAAGCTTAAAAACTTCACGGCCCGTGTCGTGTTCCTACAAGTCGTAAGGGTATCCATGGCGCATTTATCATTCACGATCCCCTTCACGGCCCGTGAAGGACCGTGAAACCACTCTGGTCCATGAGCCGTATGGCCCATGTAAGAACTAATGGGAACAGGTTGCTTCACGACCCATGGAGCATCCTTCACTGTCGTGAAGCCTAGGTCAACTTGAATTTGACCATTTTGACCGGCTATTTCCACTCAGGGCTATTTGGGTAGAAGTTAGGTGTATGACCCAATAGGCCCGCACATCATCAGCAGTGATATGGCATACGTGTGTTAGTAGGCATTCTCCAACAGACTCCCACTTGCACATGACACACCGTTCCCATGAGTATCATAGACAGAGAGCGGCCTCTAGCAAGAAATCTCGGCCCCCAAGTCTGTACGGGGTATGTCATCCCTGACATGTACCAAATCACAACCTAACAAGTTTGAGATGGTCCTATAAATAAGTGATCAATCATCCCTTTGTTCACGATATCCATGTGAAGGCAAGACATGGTACTAAGTCATTCTCAGTCCTTCACGATTATCTTTCTTGATCGAGATTCGTGGTGACCAAAATATTCAAGTTGCAATCGATTACTCAAATCATTGCACACTCGAGCTTGGCCATGCATTTTGGTGTTAGCGCCCAATCATCGAGGGGCCTAGGGATATCTCTCTAAACAGAGGAACAAATTCCTTTGACTACATTGCCCACCACATTGACCATACTTTGCCCAACTACTCCCTTTACAACAGCCAGTTACAGACTACGTTTGAAAACAATTATAACAAAGCAAACCAAAGTGATGCAGACACATGCATCTCCAGTCTGAGGATGAAATGATATTATCATCCTGATCCACTCATGACTAGTACCACAAAGTGGAGTCAGGTGTGGGTCATCCAGTCACTTGAAACCCCTTTCAAGTACAGGCGAAGTATTGCGTCCCTGTGTCCCAATCACTATTAGACACATGACCAATCACTTCCCTCAGTCTTCGTTCAGACTTCCTTCCCATGAAGAATGACTGACTGTGGACATTTAGAATGTAAAACATTCAGGGAAGTATAAAAATGCTAAGTTGGAACATAGTAAAGATTTAAAGTAATACCCACAACTTGCGCATTATAAAATCTCCATTTAATAATTGATAAGTACAATAAATACAATACTGCTTAATGTTCCCAAGAAGGTAAATACATCAAATACAATAACCAAACAATACAAGATACAAACTCAAACCAAATCGCTAGCAAATCTAATACTAATAGCACGGGTGTGGGCATCGTGCTGAGCTTGCGATAACGGTTTAGTGAACGGATCCGCCACATTGCTATCCGTGTGCACTCTGCTGATGACAATATCTCCACTCTCGACCACGTCTCGAATATAATGATATTTCCGCGGAATGTGCCTCGTGCGTCGGTGAGATCTCGGTTCCTTTGCCAATGCTACCGTACCCTCGTTGTCACAGAAAATCTCAACAGGGTCGGCAATGCTAGGAACCACTCCCAGATCAAGGATGAACTTCCTCATCCATACAGCCTCCTTTGCAGCTTCACTTGCTGCAATGTACTCAGACTCGGTCGTGGAATCAGCCACCGTGTCTTGTTTGGAGCTTCTCCAGGAGATAGCACCACCGTTTAACAGGAACACGAACTCCGATTGAGATGGGCAGTCATCCCTGTCGGTTTAGAAGCTGGCGTCAGAGTAACCAGTTACCCTCAGCCCCTCTTCCCTACCATATACTAAGAACATCTCCTTAGTCCTCCGAAGATACTTGAGGATGTTCTTTACTGCTGTCCAGTGTGTCTCACCAGGGTTGGCTTGATATCTACTTGTCATACTAAATGCAGAAGAGACATCAAGCCTAGTACACAACATGGCATACATGATCGAGCCTATTGCCGAAGCATAAGGTACTCGCCTCATTACTTTCCGTTCCTTAGGGGAACTCGGGCATTGAGTCTTACTCAATACCAAACCATGTGACATAGGTATGAACCCCTTCTTGGAGTCCTCCATCCTAAATCTCTTTAGGACCTTGTCAATGTACGTGCTTTGGCTCAAACCAATCAACCTGCGGGATCTATCTCTATAGATTTTAATCCCAAGAATATAAGCTGCATCTCCCAAACCCTTCATTGAGAAACAACTCCCTAGGCAGGTTTTTACACCTTGCCGAGTTGGGACGTCGTTCCCAATTAGTAGAATATCATCCACAGAGAGGACCAGAAATACAACTATGCTCCCACTAGCCCTGATGTATACGCATGGCTCATCCTTGCTTTTAGAGAAGCCAACCTCTTTGACCTTCTCATCAAAGCATAGGTTCCAGCTCTGAGAGGCTTGCTTAAGTCCATAGATGGACTTCTTAAGCTTGCAGACTTTATCCGGGAACTCAGGATATACAAAACCCTCAGGTTGTGTCATATACACTTCCTTTGATAGTGTTCCATTAAGGAACGCGGTTTTGATGTCCATCTGCCATATTTCATAATCATAAAATGCGGAAATGGCCATGAGTATCCGAATAGACATCAACATAGCCACCGGGGAAAAGGTTTCCTCATAGTCTACACCATGAGTTTGAGTGAAACCCTTAGCCACCAGTCGGGATTTTAAGGTGTCTACCTCGCCATCTACACCGATCTTCTTCTTGAAGACCCACTTGCACCTGACGGGTTTATACCCCGGCATAGGATCTACCAAGTCCCAAACCTGGTTATCGGCCATATATTTAATCTCGGATTCCATTGCCTCTTTCCACTTGGCGGACTCAGGGCCCACCACAACATCCTGGTATTTGGTAGGTTCATCAGAAACAACTACCATGTCAGTGCCCTCAGATATGTGAAAACCATATCTCTCTGGCTCATGCCGACTTCTATCAGATCTTCTTAAAGGTATTGGATCTACATCATTATCTCCAGCATCATCTTACTGAGACCCAACCGTTTCCGGTTGTGAACTAGTTCCAACATCAGGTTCTACATCGGTAGGCTCTAGAATTTCTTCAAGATCAACCTTGCTCCCACTAGCGTTCTTGGATATCAGCTCCCTCTCAAGGAAGACCGCCCTTCGAGCAACAAATACCTTGTTCTCTGAAGGTTTGTAAAACAAATATCCCATAGACCTAGCAGGATAACCAATGAAGAAACACCTTTCGGCCCTGGGCTCCAACTTGTCCTCCACCTCATGTCTCACGTAGGCAAGACATCCCCAGACCTTTAAATATGAGATGGATGGAACCTTTCCATGCCACATCTCATATGGTGTTCTCTTAACCTTCTTTGTTGGTACGAGGTTAAGGATTCTACCAGCCGTCTCAATAGCGTAACCCTAAAATGTAATGGGAACCTCCGTGTGACACATCATAGACCGAACCATATCCAACAATGTTCGGTTCCTCCTCTCGGCGACACCATTTAATTGAGGCGTCCTAGGAGGGGTTAATTGCGAGACAATCCCACAATCTCTAAGATGGTCTCGGAATTCGGAACTAAGATACTCTCCACCTCTATCGAATCTAAGCATCTTAATCCTTTTCCCAAGTTGATTTTCCACTTCGCTTTTATAAGTCTTGAACACCTCAAAGGTTTCACACTTTTGTATCACCAAGTAGACATACCCATATTGACTATAATCATCAATAAAGGTAACGAAGTAGCGGGAGTGATCTCTAGTGGCATGCTTGAACGGACCACACACATCAGTGTGGACGATATCCAACAAGTCTTTTGCCCTCTCACAATCACCGGTGAAGGGTGCTTTGGTCATCTTGCCCGATACACAAGATTCACATACTTCATTAGACCCGTGGTCAAATGATTCCAAGATCCCATCCGCTTGGAGCTTGGTGATACGTTTCTTGTTTATATGGCCTAACCGACCATGCCAAAGAGACAATTTATCCAAAACACTTTTGGATCCTGAATCAACATTCATGATTGATCTATTGTTTCTCAAGCTTACACTTGTTTCATATATGCCATGACATGGGAATGCTTTAAAACATAAGGAACCATTCTTATAACATAAAATAGAACCATTCATGAATTCAAAATCATAACCATCATCGTACAAAGCATATAAGGAAATAATGTTTCTTGCCACGCAGGGCGATTAACATACATTCAATAAAACAATAGATAAGCCGGATTGAAAGACAAGCTCAACACTTCCAATCTTCTCAACAGGGACAACCGACTTGTTTCCCATTATGAGGTCCAGCTCTCCATCAACCAAGTCCCTACTTCTTGTTAGTACCTGCACATTATTACAAACGTGAGTACCACACCCACTGTCTAAATCCCAGGCGTTAGAAGTGGAAGTATTATGGAGTTCAATCATGTACATACCGGAGGCAGCGGCACCTTTGGATCTCAACTTTTTGAGCTCCTTCGTGTACTTGGGGCAACTACGCCGGTAGTGACCCTTTTCCCCGCAGAAGTAGCATGTTGCCTCTTCCGGAGAGGTGACAGCGATAGCTACTTGTTTCCCCTTCGCCTCTGGGGTTGTGTTAGGTTTAGGCTTTGGTGTTGCCACCTTGGCCTTCCCCTTCCCCTTCGAGGCCGAAGCGGGTTGCTTCCGCTTCTTGCCACCCTATTTGATTGTAAGGATGGCGGTGGAGGAAGATGACTTCGTCTTGGCCATGTTAGACTCGGCAGTCTTCAACATGCCATGAAGCTCCATTATGGTATTATCCATATTGTGCATATGGAAGTTTACAATGAAGGGCCCGTAAGATGGAGGCAAAGATTGCAGGATTATTTCAACCGCCAACTCTTTCCCTATAGGGAACCCCAACTTCTCCAATTGATCCACATAGCCCTTCATACGAAGGACATGTGAACTCACGTTGCCGCCCTCCTGCATCCGGCAACCAACGAAGGCTTTGACGCATTCGTATAACTCCTTCCTCACTTGCATCTGGAACATGTCCTTCAGCAGCGTTATCATGTCATACGCACTCACAGTCTCAAATTGCCTTTGCAACTCAGAACTCATGGTCGTAAGCATGAGGCAGGTTATGTCATTGGTGTCCTTGACGCGCTTATCATACGCGTCCTTGACAACCCTCGTTGCATTGGTAGCAGGTTGGTCCGGAAGAGGAGTCTCCAAGACCTCAAGCTTCATTTCATGGCGCAGGAAAATTCTCAAAGTCCTAAACCAATCCATGAAGTTAGGTCCTTGAAGTTTCTCCTTTTCAAGGAAAGGACGTAGCGACATGTTTGCGGTGTTGGTGTTGGTGCTAGTAGATGCCATCTACAAACAAATTACGAAGTATGGTTAGTTTGACGTATTAAATCCTTGTTAAATAATTACCCACTTTTTTATAAAACAAATTATGTTAACAAGGGCCAAGAACCTCAAAGTACCCCAATCCATGACGGGTTTGCCACGGATCACTTCATGGAGCTACTTAGGCCGGTAAACACTTTACCGATTGCAATCCGCGATTGCAACTCTTAGACACTTGTGGGATCCTAGGTACTCATAGCACCCATTTGGCATGTTTGATCCCTCCACACCATTCCTCATTAATCCACCATGGTAGCTCGGTATAGGCACGACAACTACCAAGGCGTTTTAAATCTTGGAATTATAAATCGACCATCAAGATACACGGTGGTAATATAGCCCAATGGCCAGCGCGGCTAAAGCTCGACATTCCGACCTTGCGAGTTGCCACACGCACCTTCCACACAGTTACAAAAAACCAATCTCTACTAAAGCTCGACGACCGATCTTGTTTCACTAGATTCGGGTGGTGTCATCTTATGGTTGGTGTGTGATTTACTTTTCAGAAAAACGGTATTTTGATTTCTCCAGTTAAAACAAATATTAACCAATTCTTGTTGTGGTGTACGAGAGTTTGTTAACCAATTCAAAACTCTTGGTTTTAATTTATTTTGAAAAGTTTTCAAGCTTGCGAAGAAACTAAACAACCAAGCAAGAAAAACTAAATAAACTAAACAACCACGCATGTAAATATATCCGGTAACGAGCCAACCCTATGCGTCTTGCCCGTGAGCCAACGGACAAGACTAAGTCATCTAAGGACAAATTCCGAATGGCTTGATGCGTGATCCTCCCACTTGATCCATTGCGTCTCCTACCGACCTCCGGATCCAAGATTGAGCAAAGACACCTCCTCCCGGTTCTTCTTTGGTTGTCTTCGGTTCTCCTTTTATAATTTACAAATTTAAAAGGAAATGGCATGCAAGCCACGATATCTATTCTAAGCTAATACTAACAATTACAAAGAATAGAAAATCGGCATGCAAGCCATCAAATCAAAGCACAAGGCTCTGATACCACTTTGTAGGACCGCTGGGGGAACGGGGTTCTAAACTAAACTAAAACACCCTTACGCTAGGACTGATCTAGGATGAGAAATAGTGCGGAATTTCTATTTCCCAAACCTCCTAAGGATTCTAAGATCTGCTTAGGTGTCCGGCACACAGTAACACTAAGAAACACACAGAGTAGAAACAAGAACAAACTCTAAGAACTCACACAGAGATGCTTAAGGCTGCCCTTGGTTTTCGTATTTATCACTAAGATTACGAATTATGAGGTCAAAGTCGCGATTACTAAGGCTTAAGGTCAGATAAGGTCGATTACGAAGGCTCCCGGTTGATTACCTGTCAATTAGTCGATTACCCGCGAACTCCCGAAGTTAATCAGTATTTATAATGTAATTAAATTCACTACGCACGTAATGTATCACACTTCGTACGAAGTGAGTCCAGTACGCACGTACTGGTTATATTAATAATAATTAATTAACTTTTAACCGACCTAATCACTGCGCGCGTAGTGAGCTCCACTACGCACGTAGTGAGACTGACTTCGCACGTGGTGATCTTTCACCTAAACTTAAACTTCCAAACACACATCAACACATGATTAAGTACTTGTAAGCTTAAGATAATCACATAGAATCACTAAGAATGTATACACATGCAAACAATTAATCAAAACACATTTCAATTAACATTTCATGTATGTATTCGATTGATAAGAACTAGGGATTCACAATTATGCACCAACAATAACAAACCGAATTAATTAATTAATTGTTACAAACCAAGTGTGGTACAAACCACCAAATGAATGAATAAATAATTACATCCAACCAAAGCACATCACATAGGTCATAAGGCTCAATGTTACCGGATTTACAAACAACCAAAACAAACATCACAAAACAACACGGTGTGCCACACCAAACCGTGTAAAATATCCCAACTAGATTTATTCCAAAACTACCTAAAACACTCAAGGCACGAGTTAATAAATCTTGTACGTATGTATTAGGAATTCCAAACACTTTGAAAATCCATATTCATACATACACAACACAAGTATATGCACATGCGCGTTATCATGCCAAAACCGCCCGATACATATAAACATGCAAGTTAGGATATCATGGGGTTTTCTAAATGGTCAAACAAGACAAATCAAAACTGCTAAAAAAATCCAGAAAATGGCCAAAACATTTTTATAAAGTTTTTCTTTTAAAACGGGTCAAAAAACATTTTCCAGACGTCCTTCACGACCATTGACCTTCACGGCTTCTCACGGCCCGTGAAGCTAGTACGTCTCATGACTCGTGAAAATTTTCAAAAAACCCTTTCACGACCTAAACCCCACACTGAATTCGTGTAGGCTTAACGACCGTGAAGAAAAACCTTCACGCCCGTTAATATGTAGTCTTCACGACCGTGAAGAATAACCTTAACGTTCGTGAAGGCCATCTGGACAGAATGTCCAGTTTCGCATAAAAATGATTTTCAGGCCAAAATGGTGCATGCGAGGCATCAAGATGGCTCTGATACCACTGTAGGAGTTCATTAACAACACGGGAACGCAACGGAAGCAAATAAATCAGATTTAAAACAAAAGAAAACAATGAACTCCATAAATGGTAAAAGCTTGACAACATGCATGCAACCAAAAGAAACACAAAGGTAGAGATGTTATACCTTTATCCTAAGCTCCTAGCTTCTGGAAAGGTTGTGTGTTGATGGGATAAACTAACTCTTGAAAATTAGCCCTCAAGATCTTCCACCAAAGTGATACACCAAAAGAACTTCTACCTTGTGCTACCAAGAAAGATTAAATCTCACACTACTTAGTTGAGATCTTAATCCAGCCCTTGACTCTAGGAAACACACACAAGACCTCACAAGAACTTTCTTTGAAGCTCAATATGTGTATGTATGAAGTGAAAATGGCAAAAGGTTCTAAGGCTACAAAAGCTTAAGCCTTATATAGACCTCACAAACCAATTCTGGAACAATCTAGCCGGCCATAGCTTGAATCCCCATTGGACCACCAGTAACAAGCCAATAGAATTCAAGCGCCACTTAGTTTTCCGAGCTTCACGACTTGTCACGGGCTCTTACGGCCCGTGAAGCTTAAAAGCTTCACGGCCCGTGTCGTGTTCCTATAAGTCGTAAGGGTATCAGTGAAGCATTTATCCTTCACGATCCCCTTCACGGCCCGTGAAGGACCGTGAAGCTACTCTGGTCCATGAGCCGTATGGCACATGTAGAAACTCGTGGGGACAAGTTGCTTCACGACCTGTGGAGCATCCTTCAAGGTCGTGAAGCCTAGGTCAACTTGAATTTGACCATTTTGACCGACTATTTCCACTCAGGGCTATTTGGGTAGAAGTTAGGTGTATGACCCAATAGGACCGGACATCATCAGCAGTGATATGGCATACGTGTGTCAGTGGGCATTCTCCAACAACTGGGTGTCTAAGTGCAAAAGAGATCTGGGATACATTAAGCATTACATATGAGGGCACTGATCTGGTGAAGCAGCAAAAGTAGAGTCATCTAAATAGATCCTACTAAAACTTCTTTTCGAAGAAGAATGAAACCTTGCCTGATTTGTTCGCAAGGTTTCACTGCTTGATAAATAACCTATTAAGTGTGGGTGTGAAGAAAGATGAAGCTGAACTTGTGTTGAAGTTTTTGGATGTGTTACTAGAAAGGTTCAATAAAGTAACCACAACACTGAGGGCTGGAGGAACATTGCATTTGTACAAACTACAGTCCATTTATGGGTTCTTGCTCAACCATGAACAGATCACAGAGCACAAGAGAACTTCTCAACAACAACTTAAGGAGTCCTTGAATAAAGCAGATATTGCATTAGTTGCAAAGAGGAAGAAGAAAAGTTCCAAGGCATCAGTTGTTGAATCTGAGACTGAGTTAGAATCTAAGATGACCACTCAGACTCTAACTCAGGTGATACTAATGATGTTCAGACTATCACTAAGCAGATGGCCATGTTAGCCAGACGTTTGAGAAGAGCTCAAGGGGAATAGGAAGATCTAACAGGGGCAAAAGGAAGAGTTCCTTTATCCCAAGAAGTTTGTGTGTTTCAACTATCAGAAGAAGGGACACATTGCTGCTGAGTGCAGATTAAAGAAGGAAAAACCAACAGCAGTTGCTGATAAGAATGCTTACAGAGCTGACAAATACAAGAAGAAATATACTCAACTCAAGAAAGGAAAGCCTAGTGCAAAAGGTCTATATGCTGAAACCTAGGATACAGAATCATCTACCACAGATGATGATGTATGTCTAATGGCTCAAGAAGATGAAGAGTTTGAAATTGACGAAGTTGATTATGGTTTGTCTGAGTCAACTTTTGAAGCTAACGTGAAGGAAGCTGAGGAAAGCAGCAAGCTTAGTGATTGGGATCCTACTTCCATGTACAAGGTTAGTAATTTCAACTCTTACACCGATGAAGAAAAGGGTATTGCCTTCGATTATTTGTTAAATGATTTCAAGACCATCCTTAAGTCTCAAAAGGACCTCAAAGCCGCGATAGCTAAACTGAAGAATGAGATTAAGGAAAATCAATCTCTCATTGATGTTGGTAAGAAAGCACAATGTGATCTTAAATGTCAAAGAAACATTAATAAACTTCTAAGTGAAGAACTTCAGGAAGCTAAAGTCAAAGCTGACCAACTTCAAAAGGTCAATGAGTCTTGGTGTAAGTCATCAAAGCTTGCTGAAAAGTGCATAAACCAACAATTTCCTAAACAGGTACAAGTTGTACTTGGAGGTGACTATCAAACTGTAGCTTATGTAGCTGATGATGAGATAGCAAGTATAGACTCTGAGGAGGATAGACAACTGATTGAGTCTTAGAAGTTAGCCTCGGAGAAGAAACATGGTCAAAACCTTAAATACAATTTGTTTGTAAAGGATAAGGATCATGGAAATGAGTGCTCAACATCCAAACAACATGGTAAGTCTGTGCTGGACAGATTAGGCACTCAGCCTATTCAAAGAACTTCAGTCATAGAAAGGCTTAATCCAAATCCTTTCAAAAGACAACATTCTCTATCTGGCTCGGAGAGAAGTTACAAGAATAGGAAGACCACCGTAAGTCAGAGGTCAAATCACAACAATGGTAAGTCCAAAGTTATGGATCTTGGTAAGTCCAAGAAGATCAACAGTGGTAAGTCCAAACCTGTTGAAACTGGTAAGTCCAGTAAGCATGACAAAGGTAATAAGTCCAAGGTCATGGAAAAGAAGTTTGTTGGTCAAGCTTCTAATCAAAAGGATAACAGAGAAAAATCTGACAAAGGTAAGTCCAAAGTTAGTGAGCATCAAGTGAATCAACTTGCAAAGAAAGTTGAAAAGTTATCCACTACATATAATCCTAAGACTGAGAGCAAGCTCTCACAAGGATTATTGGACACTCTACCTCCTGTAATCATTGGTAGAAGGAGATGCTACAAGTGCAGAAGTAGAGGTCATGAGGCTAAGGACTGTGATGTTGAAACCTCAAGGCCTGAACATGAACAGGCTGATCAGTCTACACAGGACTCAGCTCCTGCTCAAGCTGAATAGTCAGTTCAACAAGATGGAGATGCTAAGTGCTCCTCATCAGAACCTACCAAGAAGTGGATTCCCAAACAAAACTAATGTGTTTAGTTTTTATATCATGTGCAGGGTTCAAGTAAATGGTACTTGGATAGTGGATGCTCAAAGCACATGACAGGGTGGAAATGACTTCTTAGTGATTTCCAGGAAGACGAAGGTCCTAAAGTAACATTTAGAGACAATTCCTATGGAAGAACTAAAGGCTATGGGAAGATGCATGCTGGCAAAGTTACTTTCCAGAAGGTTGCATATGTCAAGGGTCTTAAGCACAATCTGATTAGTATCAGCCAATTGTGTGATGAATACAACATTGTTACTTTTAGGAAGAAAGTAGGAACAATATATAATGCTAAGGAAAAGCCTGTATTAATAGCTAAAAGAGAAAGAGATGTGTATCTACTTGATCTTAATTCTGCTGATCCCTATACCGAAAACTGCTTCCCAATCTGTTCCTAAGCTGAGTTGGTTGTGGCATAAACGATTATCACATTTAAATTTCAAATATATAAATATGCTATCCAATAAAGAGTTAGGTTCTGGATTACCAAAAATCACATTTGTCAACGACAAATTGTGTTCAGCTTGTGAACAAGGGAAACACTATAAAGTGTCCTTTAAATCAAAGAAATTTTTTTCAATAACAGACCCACTGCATATGTTGCCTATGGATCTGTTTGGACCCATAAGTACTCCAAGCCTAGGTGGCAATAAGTACACACTGGTGATAGTAGTTGAGTACTCACGATTCACCTGGGTAATATTCCTAAAAGCCAAAAGTGAGGCTGCCCTGGAGATAATAAGTTTTATCAAACAGGAAGAGTTGCAGAAAGGTTTGTCTGTAAAGCAACTCAGAAGTGATCATGGGACTGAGTTCAGAAACTCAACCCTTGAAAGCTTCTGTGAACAAAAGGGAATATTACAAAATTTCTCATCTGTCAGAACTCCCCAACAAAATGGAGTTGCTGAGAGGAGAAATAGAACCTTAATTGAGGCTGCTAGAACAATGCTATATGAGGCAGGATTGAAACTTTATTTTTTGGATGAAGCTGTTAATACAGCCTGTTATACCCAAAATAGGTCAATCATTGTCAAAAGACATGGCAAAACATCATATGAGATGTATAAATCTAGAAAGCCCAATTTAGGTTATTTTTATATCTTTGGTTCAAAATGCTATGTGCTGAATCAAAGAGATCAGCTCCATAAGTTGGAACCCAAAGCTGATCCTGGAATATTCATTAGTTATTCCTCAATCTCCAAATCATACAGAGTGTATAACACTAGGAGAAAGGCTATAGAAGAATCAATTCATGTCTCATTTGAGGAAGACAGTCTTGATCAAGCTGAGAATAAACAACGTGACTTGGTTAGTCTGAGTGAGCTTGAAAAGCCTGAGGAAGCCAATATGTCAAATCCTATGTATATCATGGGAGATGATAGTGATGATGATGTGTGTCCATCAAAGAAATCATCACAAGCTCCAAGGGACTCTCAAGCTGAGAAAGATGATGAGTTCGTTAATCCTTTTGGAGCTGAAGTCATTCAGACTGAGGATCTCAATGAGCATCAGTTTGTTGACAATTCTCCAACTACAACATTCAAATTTCTCAAAGATCATCCTCAAGATCAAATCATTGGAAATGTCCAAGAGAGGGTTATGACCAGATCCAAGGCTACAGCTAAATATGCTGCTCACTTTGGTTTCCTATCTTAAATGGAACTAAAAAAGACTGAAGAAGACTTAGAGGATGAGGATTGGATTGAAGCTATGCAAAAGGAATTAAATGAGTTTGAGAGAAATAAGGTCTGGAGCCTTGTCCCTGCCCCGAAAGATCATTCTATTATAGGCACTAAGTGGGTCTATAGAAATTAAATGGAGAAGGATGGAGTGGTAGTTAGAAACAAAGCCAGGCTGGTAGCACAAGGGTATAAGCAAGAGGAAGGAATAGATTTTGATGAGACCTTTGCCCCTATCCATAGAATTGAAGCCATAAGGCTGTTCCTGGCCTATGCAGCATATAAAGACTTCAAAGTCTATCAAATGGATATGAAGAGTGCTTTCCTAAATGGAAAACTTCAGGAGGAAGTCTATGTGAAACAACCTCCTGGCTTTGTTAGTTCAAAGTTTCCACATCATGTCTATAAGTTAGACAAGGCTTTGTATGGTCTTAAACAAGATCCAAGAGCTTGGTATGATACACTGTCCAACTATCTACTATCAATGGATTTCACCAGAGGTAGTATAGATAAGACACTCTTTATTGAAAAAAATAAAGGACAGGTGATTCTTGTACAAATATACGTCGATGACATTATCTTTGGTTCTACAATTGAATCACTGTGTGAATGGTTCTCCAAAATAATGTCACAAAAGTACAAGATGAGCATGATGGGTGAGATGACATACTTCCTTAGCTTACAAATTCAACAAAATCCTGATGGAATATTCATCAATCAAAGCAAGTATATTTTTGATTTGATAAAGAAATATGGTTTTGATTCTAGTTCAATTATGAAAACACCCATGTCACCTGCTGTCAAACTGTGTAAGGACTCAGATGGTAAGTCTGTGTATCAGTCTACCTATAGAGGAAAGATTGGTTCATTACTCTATTTGACAACTAGTAGGCTTGATATCATGTTTGCTACATGTGTTTGTGCAAGATATCAGTCAGATCCTAAAGAATCACATCTTCAAGCTGTGAAAAGGATCTTTAGGTACCTTAAAGGTACACCAAATCTAGGGCTTTGGTATCCAAAGGACTCTGGATTTGAGTTGGTTGGTTTTTCAGATGCTGACTATGTTGGGTGCAAGTTAGATAGAAAATCAACAACTTGAGGATGTCAAATGCTTGGAGGGAAGTTAGTAAGCTGGACTAGTAAGAAACAGAACTCAGTGGCTACTTCAACTGCTGAAGCTGAATATGTTGCAGCATGAAGCTGTTGTGCTCAAATCCTGTTGATGCAGCATCAGCTTCAAGACTTTGTTATGAGTTTCAAGAAAACTCCTATCTTCTGTGATAACCAAAGTGCTATAGCCATCACTTACAATCCAGTCTTCCACTCAAGAACCAAGCACATTGAAATTAGTCATCACTTCATCAGGGACATCATGGAAAAAGGTAAAGTTGACATTAAATTTATCTCCACTGATGACCAATTAGCAGATATCTTTACTAAACCACTTGATGAGAAACGGTTTATGTATCTACTAAGTGAATTGGGTATTTTTTAGAATCTGAGTTTTTCAGTTTGACAAAGACTAAGTGTCTTAAGCTGAGTGCATAGTTTATAAATAAGTTTTCATAAACTGAATAACCTGTCAAGCTGAATGATGAGTTCACATGTTTGGTAAGTTCCAAACATCTTTTAACTACTTATTGTGGTTAAGATATATCGTTTGAGTTAGTCTTGAACAAAATGACTAAGTGTCATTGAGTCTGAGCTATGTGCTTAACTCAAACTGTGTGATTGGTTCACACGTTTGATAAGTTCCAAACATATTTTAACTACTTAATGTAGCTAAATTACATGTTTAAGTCAGTCTTAAACATAAATGACTAAATGTCATTGAGCCTGAGCTGTGTGCTCTACTCAAGCTGAGTATCAATCTCAAGCTGAGTGCTCAAATCAAGCTGAGTGCTTGATTTAAACTGAGTAATAAGTTTACTCAAATTTGGTATGTCCAAAACCATGTTTTAATTATTAAGTGTTATTAACTCATGTGTCTCTGCATATTTGAGTCAGTCTCAAATCGCGTATTACACCAATTGTGTACTGGTATAATACAACAATGTTTATAATCTTATTGTAAGTCGATATAATTATTTTACACTTGTATCTCTTGGAAGATGATGTGTTTCTACCCTATCACTGTTACATCAAGCCGTAATTTCTTCGGCTTAACGGATAAAAAGGGATTCTAACGGTAACTTTTCTCTCTCCTTAGAAAGGTATATATACCGATCATAACCGGTTTAGAGAAGTTTACGCTTACATTTCTACCCTCTCGTCTTCTCATACCTTTCGCAAACACCTCTTTCTCTTAGTGCATTCCTCCGTTCATCTTCAAAACCCTAAATTGCTAATTGCAGTTTTCGAACCGCTCAATACGAATTCTAAGTTGCTCGGTGCTTTTTCAACCAATTACTCAGTGTAATTATACAATGGACGGAATCACATTAGTTCTCGGTGATCAAATGGTTCGAGGTGCTCAGTTTAAGAACAATGGAGCGCCGTTGATCAAAATCAACAATCAACGGGCCTGTCTTGCAATTCCTCCGAGGAAACATGTAACACCCCGATTTGAAAACCAGATTTAAAAAAAAATAGTAATTCAAGAATCCAAACTGCGTGGATACGTTTATAAACTGAACTTAAACCAAACCTGTTTTTCAAAACTCATAATAGCAGCGGAAATATAAAAGTGGCTATTAATTACAACCAAAATCAGCCACAGTATACAAAAGACTAGTTGGTGTTACTGAAATAGTTCACCGACCACATAAACAAGTTTACACAAACATAAACAGTAATATAAGTAGCAAAGACAAGTGTTCCTCCAAACATATGTAACAAACAGCAGGTACCCAAAGCTCACGCGCAGTCATGGGGAGAGTATCTGTTAGCTATTTAAAGCTAGTGAGCATAAGATAGCATAATCAGTAATACAAACAAATCACATATCATAAATAGTATCAAACAGTGCTATCTTAGCATCTCGCGATGAGCTGGCACAGCCAGAAGGATGTATAATCTTGCAGGGTCGCGAACCCGGCTCAACACTCCTAACTGGGGAAACCAGACACATCAACCGCGCGGGTGGGTGAGCGGGTAGCGGTCTACCGTTGCGTTATGGAGTCATCGACTCCATGGGATATAGCGGGTAACTGATCCCTCAAATCGCACGAGGAACGATGGGTTTGCAACCCCAAACAGTTGACGGTATCATCGACCCGCAGGTCTCAAAACGCCCCAGCTCCAACGCTGGCCCCAATCAAGGACTATATCCAGTCCCATATCTCGGATCCGATCACAAACACATAATTGACCCATTCTAGGCCTCATAGCGCGGATATCATAACCATATAATATCCATGGTTCAATTCATACATGCTACTTGCATAATCATAATCATATCATAAATCATGATTCAATTGTTACGTGTGTCATGCATAAACATAGCATACATCAAGGTTAATTTCATTTCATGGAATTACTAACACAAACTGATAACATGTAATATGGTTATATTAATTCTTATGTTATCCTATACTCACCTGAGAGGCTAGAGGTTACAGTAGACAAATATCGTGATAGTCTCGTTCTTCGGAGTCGTACGGTTCAGCTATAAGATAATACTCATGTTTAGTCACTTCACACAAGTACATTAACTAATATAACTAATATGAATCCCTTAATGATGCCATTAAACTATTTAGAATCCTAAACGAGCATCCCGTATGATAAAACGTCAAAAAACAGCAAACAAACCGTGCACTGTGACTGCACAGGCGCCATGCGATCGCAAGGGAAGTGCATGCGATCGCAAGGCACCCTATGAGATCGCAAGTGAAAGCCATGCGATCGCAAAGCCCTACAAAATAGTCCAGTGTCGTTTTTCCAGCCCGTGTTCAGTCCATTTCCACTTCAAACCTAATTTCCAGCATTCCAAATTAATTTCCAGTGATTCCATATCATCTAAGGCATTAAAAGGAGTCTAGACACATATAATTAACAAACTCTAATCAAGGATTCAAGATTTGGGATCAAATTCTTCATTCCATTTGGTGATTATTATGGAATATGATCAAATCTATCATTTTAATTCATAAACTTGGATTCTAATCACTTAGAAATGTTACACAAACTGATTGAAACTCATAAAATCAATTGTAGATAGCTAATTCGGATTAGGTCATTTTGACCTAAAGCTTCAAAAACAAGAACATGAAGGAGTTGACTTACAAAGAGGAAGAAGATGATTGAGCATAAATTATGTGCAGATTATTACGTGGATTTGTTGCTTGAATTAGTCTTGATGATTTCCTTCCTTGTTTCTCCTTCACGATTTCAAGAACACCATGAGAATGAGAAGTGTGTGTGTTTGTACATGTCTGTATTGGGGAAAAAGGGAGACCTACGTTGGTCTCAATATTATCCACATGGGGTATTTTGTTCCCCTTCTCAACTTACAACTCGATAACCATTTACCCGTTTCAACTAACAGGGATGTTTCCGGAATCCTTATTCAAAACCGTTTAATATTTTATTAAACTTATCTATTTTCGTTACAATATTTAATATCATGATTTCTTAATTATTTTAAAAATAATTCTAATATTTATTAATAAACTCAAGAATTGGAACGTACCGAGAGTATGAACAACTAAGCCCGTTTGAGGATGTTACAAATCTACCCCCCTTAAGAAGATTCCGTCCTCGGAATCTGCTCTTCCGTAAACAAGTGGGGATATCGAGCCTTCATGTCATCCTCTGTCTCCCACGTCAAGTTTGACCCAAGGTTGTGTTTCCATTTGACAAAGACCAATCGGATGTTCTTTTTCCTCAACCGTTTGAACTTAGTGTCTAAGATTTCAATCGGTTCTTCTACCAATCGCTTGGTAGAATCAACCTTCAGGTCTTGTAGAGGCAAAATCTGATCTTCCTCCACTTTACACTTTCAAAGATAACAAACATTGAAAGTGTTGTGAATACCTATCAATTCTGGAGGTAACTCCAAAGAAACAGTCTGCTCGTTGACTTTGTTGATAATTTTGAAAGGAATAATGTAACGCGGACATAGTTTGCCTTTCTTACCAAACTGATTTATGCCCTTCCATGGAGAAACCTTTAAAAATACCCGGTCACCTATTTCAAAGGTAACAGGTCTGCGTTTTTAGATCAGCATACATCTTTTGTCTATCACTGGCCGCCTTTAGCTTTTCACGCGCAATTTTGACTTTATCGGCTGTAATTTGGACTAGATCAGGTCCTGCATATTGCTTCTCTCCCGGTTCAAGCCAGCAAGTATGTCAGGATCGGATATAGATTATATCAAATAACAAGAACTAACTTTTAAATAATAAATCAGAGTAAAATAAAAGTTAATCTTTAACTATGATCACAATCAACTAAGAAGTTGCGGAATCACACTTAATTGATTAGAGAATGTTTTAAACACATTTCAATTCAATCAAACAGTAGTTTTATTAACCAACCAGAATGATTACAAAAGCAAACTTCACCCCCAATCTAACTTATTATGTTAGACGAAGAACACAGACTGTTCTTAGGTTTCAACGAGAAACTTAGAGGCTTAGCACTATTCAGAAAGCAAATTACAATTTGAAGAACAAATGCAAAAAAATAATCAATGAGTAGGTACGTACAAATTATGAATTCTAATCTATTATATATACTCCTTGATCTTCCTTGATTTGCTGACAGTTAGGTAATCTTCTATCTTCTGAGATAATCTTGATGATCTTCAAAGTATTTCTAGATATCTTCAAAGATAGGATTCTTCCATATATAGCTCAACAGAAACTGTTTAATGAATACAACAGTTCTTGATTCTTCTAACAGTCTTCAGCTTCAAGGTCTTCAAACAGTTGTAGATGTTTATACTAACATTTCTCAACTGTTTTCATATTTTCAACTAACAGTTTCAACAGTTTTGATTTTTGCATGTATAACAGTTTCAATGTCTTAGCCAATTTCCCAACAATCTCCCCCTAACTTAAAGTATTGAACAATACACTTAAGTTGTTTGTTTTAAGGGTTCAATCATAGACAAATTAACATAAGTAAAGAACATATTTATCAGTGTATGCAAAATCAAACTATTATAAACAAAATTCAAGAGATAGAAAAATTACATTTTCTCTGACTATATAAGCTCCAATTTCTTCTTCAATCTCTTCATCAAATCTTCCTTCACTTTTGTAGGGCCATAAAACCTTGCTTTCAACATATACATTAGCTTTGGTTTACTGTGCTCGATGAACTCAAGATCAAACCACTGAGTTTTAGCATTTCCCATCACCATTTGATATACTCTTGATCTTTCATATACTTTCACAGTAGTGATTGGAAATCTTTCATCACTTATCAACATGGACATCACTTCCAGTGGATTACATATACTAGATAAGTGCATCATCAAGACTTTCATTTCAACCTCAGCTTCTCTGTCATAGTGACTTACTCCATATGCATACATCTCCTGTATGTCTCTCTTTGTCACACAATCCATCATTTGAACAAAACTAGAATAACTTTCAATTGGTTCCAGTTCCCTGACAATAGTAAATCCTTGCTTTCCAGTCTCTACCCTCGAAAATTCAACTCGCCACTCAGTAATGTGGGATTTTTGACCAAGCTGCTCTTTTTCTAATTTTTCAATTCTTTCTGTAATCTCCACACTTAGTCTATCATGAAGAATGGTTTGAACCTTTTTAGCTTTAGCTTTTTCTTCAAACTTTTGGATTATTTGGGGTTTTCTCTTTTTAACTACTGGCTTGAGAGGTGGAACTGTTTTCTTCTTTACAACTCTTTTTCTTTTTACTCCCTTACCAGCCTTCTTCTCCCTTTCTTCCTCATCAATCTGAGCAGTGATCTCATCAGCCAGCTTCTTTGCTATCTCAAAATCAGATTGTTCTTGTTTTCTTTGCTCAGCTGCTAGCCTTAATGCAAATTCATGATCACGCTCTTCTTGTTGTTTTCTAGAAAGCTTGAGCTTAGGATAAACAACAACAATTTCTTTACCTTTGCTTGGAACAGGAGGTAACTTTGATTCTTTCTTTTCTTCCTGGATGACTATGCCTTTATACCCTTTCTTTGGTGGTAAAGATTCTAACGTAGCAACCTTTCCATCAAGACATCCATCATCGATTTTTTGTGCCATTCTAGAAGAACTTATTCCCAGATATTGAGCACTAATATCAATCAAGTAGTTCTGCTTAACTGTTGACCAAGATTTGAAAATCTCAGTGCTTGGAACATCTGCAGTTGACACTAATATCAATCAAGTAGTTCTGCTTAACTGTTGACCAAGATTTGAAAATCTCAGTGCTTGGAACATCTACAGTTGACACCATCCTGTTGATTAGCACCCTATCAACACTTGAAAGCTGTTCTTCTTCTTCTTCATTAACTGCTTGGACACTTGCAACTGTTAGTTGATTTAAAGTTGCAACTGTTTGCTCATTTGGAGCAACAACTGTTTGTTCAACTTGCGGAACTGTTTGTTGAACCTCTTCTTCCTTAGAGTTTCTTTCTCCTTTTGCTTGAGAGGTTGAAGATGATCTCATTGTGGCTTTAGGTTTTTTGAGCAGCTGTTCATGATTATGAAGAACATCAGTTGCCTTCATAAGAGTTTCTCCTAGAAATTTCAGCTGCTTGTCTTGTCTAATCAGCACCTCATTGTGCATTCCTATCACCTTAATGACTTCATTTGCCTTTTCCAACTTTTCAGATAGCTCTTTTATTTTCTCATCTTGTTTAATTATCCTCTTGTTTTGAAAAGCAATCTTCTTCTTTAGGTGTAGGTGAGCAGCAAAGTAAGGTGCAAAGTTAGGATCCGTCAATGCTTGTTGTTTCAGTCTAGTCTCAATGTCATCCAGTGTTTCCACTATTAGCATATCATTGACAGATTTAACTGGTGGTTTACTCACTTGAGTTTCCCCATCAGTACCCCTCTTTTCTTGGTTCTAGGGATTACCAGAAACTGTTTTAGCAGTCTCTGTTGCCATGGTTGAGGTCTTAGCTATATTAACACTGTCCTGGTTATCCTTTGCGGATAAAACAGTAGTGTCAGCCTCAAAAACCATATGATCACCCTCAAAAGGAGTGATCACCTCCTCATTGTGCCTGTGAGACAGCACAAGGGATTCCCTTTGGATATTCTGCACAGGTGAATGCACCTGTTCAGGGCTAACAGTTTCAGTTTCAATAACTGTGGTGGAAGGAGCACCAACAGTTCTTTTCCTCTTCTTTTGAAATATTTTTAGTGCAGGGGCTTGTGTTGTAGCTTTTTCAAAGGAAGCAGGTTGGGAATTTTGAGTATCATGAGCTGTGGGTTCCAGAGGTGGTGGTGTAGCAATAAGTTGGGCTTCATGCTCACCCCTGGTAACTCTATTTCTTGAAAGGAACTCCACCATTTCAGAGAGTGGAGGAGTTATGGCACCAGAGAAACTCTTGTCATTAACCAACAGTTTGCACAAAGTGGAAGCCACATGAGCAGAGGGAATAATGACCCTCTTGTGTATTTTAAGGTTTGGAATCAAAAAGTTTAAACAAGTTTGCACAAACCGTGGATACATAAAAAATAGACCATACTTGGTCCCCAGATGTTTTACCATACAATTAAATATCAATTTTGAAAAATTAAAACATTTGTTGTTGGCTAGACAGATGAGTGCGAGAGCAATGTTGCTCCCAAACTCATTCCAGCCCGTTCTCTTAGGGCTTATGCACTGCTGGAGAGTATGGATAATGAACTTCCAGTGTGCGCAAAACTGCCCTTTGTAGAAGGTACCCTTAACCCCAGGGCCCTCATACCCAAGTTTTAGTAACTCAGTGTGTAGATATTCTAATGCAACCGAATCAGAATACTCACCATTAAGATGATTCAGTTGTAGTGCATGGCGAATAGTGTCTTCAGTTATAGAAACCTCCATATCATCAACAGTTGTAGAAATCTGTTGCACTCCATCAACTTCTTGGACTTTGGCATTCTTCCAGAAGTTCTCAATATGTGAGGTATAGATTGTGGGGTTGGCAGTTAGAGCATAATGAATGTTTGATACCGTGAGATAATCAATCATGACGTGGAAAGCGTCAAGATTGTTTGGTTTTTCAAGATAAGCGATCACATTGTGCTCTTTGACAAATGGAAGAGGAGACATTTTGATTTCGATCTCTGAGAGTTGTTGAGGGTTAGGGTTTGTTTCAGATCGAAGTTCGTTTTGGACATGTGAGTTGCTTGATAAGGAGGGAATTGCCTTATATATGTTTCGACTGTTGAATGCAATCCAAAAGTTTCCAAAATTCTGCAAAGACCAAAGCACCCTTTAATAGCTTAACAATTGACGGACAAAATGACATAACAGTTGAGGAACTGTTTTCATAAGATGTAACAACTGTTATTCAAAAGTTAACTCCCTTTTGTTTGATCATTTATTTGGATTAACAGTTGTTTAGTGTTTACAACTGTTCTCATATCTCCCCCTTAGTTGACGAATTTCTCCCCCTCAGTTGCACATGGACTTTGCCTAACAGTTGTGGAGGCCATATACTAACAGTTGAAAACTGTTAGTATTGATTGAAACAGAATTGTGCAACTGTCAAACAAACTTTAGCTCATATAAGTCAAATGCTGAAGCAACAATAACAAATCATTAGTGAACACAGGCATCAACATAAGATGTATTTTATTCAAGATAATCACAATTGAGCTACAATAATTTTGAGAAAACAATACTGTCTTTTGCTATAGATCTAAACACAGCTTATAAGAACTGTCTTAACTCCGAGATCTACATGTGACAAATTATCGTTAACATTTTGTAGCATCAAATCTGAACTTTAAGGGAAGACAATCATCATCACATTCTTGCTCGAGAATGTCTTCATTATTTAAGAATCGAGTTCAAAATAGCCTCTACAGTGCCGCCATAGCCTTACTGAGAAGCCTGTCTTCAAAGAATGGTCATGTAATGCACAAGCCATTGTTGGTACTGCTTATCTAATTGTGCAAGGCCGTCTCGTAGGTGTGGGATAACAATGATCTACACCGTAAGTGTAGACAACTTTCTCCGTGAACAGTTGACATGCCTTAAACAATTTTCAAAACATACAACCCACCAATGGGTGTGCAGTAGACCTTCTCATCATATGCACCACCAGAGACGATTGTCATAATTTGCCTCTTGGGAAGATGGTGAATGATACCAATTCAACATCAGTGGAACTAGTCATCTATTACAATGACTTCCACTGCATCATCATCCGAGGCCCTCTGGTGGTTATGAGTATTATATCTTCGAACATTGAACCACACTACGGAGTTTGTAGTGCCTGCCAGGTTCAAGACGAATCTTAGACAACATGGTGTAGGCAATTCATGGAAGAGAGTGAAATTTTCAAAATCACCTCTTATACGAATATGATCAATTGGTTTATTTGGCCTACGTGGATCTGGATGCTGTGTCAAGGTGAACCTATCTCGATCATCATGCATCTCAAGAACACATGATGAGTATTGCCAAAGCTCATGCATTCTTACAAATGGGGCAGGGATGGTTACATAACTTTGTCTAACATTAATTTCTTTGAAGTTTATGAGAAAGAAGTTAGTAGCCATTTGCAGAGAGAAGTGCGTGCAAATGTAAGTGTGATTTGTGGAGTATGGGTGCAAGGCTATTTATAGATAAACTGGGAGGCATTAATGTCCATTAATAGCCATTAATGACTATTAATGTCCAGTAATTTCCATTAATAGCATGCAGTGACTTGTCATATCAAATTCACTATATTACAAGCAAAATGACTCACCTTTATCAGTCTGGAACTGTTGTTTCAAGAAAGTGAATTTACCTTTACCTCTTAACAAGGACAGTCACGGGTGTGAAACTGTTTGTGAGACAGGTAAGCAGATATGGCCAAAACTGATGTGTGAAATTGCATTTCCTTCTCTGAATACTTAAAAGAACAGTTGTTAGAAAACGTAACTAACAGTTGCAAACTGTTAGTGTGAAAAACATGGAATAAAGAACAACTGTTAGTCCAAGTTAATCATTCCAATGTTGGAAATCAAAAAGTTGAATCTGCTCACATCAAAAGCTTTAGTGAACAAATCATCTAATTGATCATCAGTATGAATTTTCATAACTTGGATTAATCTCTTTTCATTGCAGTCTCTTATGAAGTGAAATCTGATTTCAATGTGCTTGGTTTTAGAATGCTTCACTGGATTATTAACTATGCTAATAGCACTGGTGTTATCAACATAAATAGGGGTATTTAAGAAAGACAAACCATAATACAGAAGCTTATTTTGGATCCATAACACTTGTGAACAGCAGCTTGATGCAGCAATATATTTAGCCTCAGCTGTTGAAGTTAAAACTGTTGTTTGTTTCTTGCATTGGCATGAAACCAGCCTTGATCCAAAGAATTGACATCCTCCAGAGGTTGATTTTCTGTCCACACTGGCTCCACCATAGTCACTATCAGAATATGCCACCAAATCAAAAGGTGAATCTTTAGGATACCAAAGTCCCAATTTTGGTTGGCCTTTGAGGTAGCGTAGCTAAAGATCCTCTTTACAGCAAACAGGTGTGACATCTTTGGACTGCATTGAAACCTGGCACAGACACAAACATCAAACATTATATCAGGTCTAGAAGCAGTTAAGTACATTAATGAACCAATCATTGACCTATAGAGGTCTATATCAACATCCTCCCCCTCAGAATCTGCTCCCAACTGTTTGTGTGTCTCCATTGGAGTACTTGCCAGCTTCACATCTTGATAGCCAAACTTGTCCAATATGTCCTTGACATACTTAGATTGGCTTAGAAAAATACCAGTGGGCTTCTGTTTGACTTGTAATCCCAAGAAAAATGTGAGTTCACCCATTGAACTCATCTGAAACCTTTTATGCATAATGACTTCAAATTCTTTGCACAAGCTGTCATTAGTGGATCCAAAGTTTATATCATCAACATAGATTTGAACAAGCAAAATCTCTGTTTTAACAATCTTTGTAAACAATTTTTTGTCAATTGTGCCTCTCTTAAAACCATTCTCAAGAAGGTAGGATGATAATGTCTCATACCAAGCTCTAGGAGCTTGATGTAGTCCATATAGAGCTTTATCCAACCTATATACCTTGTCAGGGTACTTTGAGTCTTCAAAGCCAAGGGGTTGACACACATATACCTCCTCATCAATAGTTTCATAGAGAAAAGCAGACTTGACATCCATTTGATACACCTTAAATCCTTTGAAGCTTGCAAAAGCAAGAAATAGTCTAATGGCTTCAATCCTTGCAACAGGTGCAAAAACATCATCATAGTCTATTCCTTCCTCTTGTGTGTAGCCTTGTGCAACCAGTCTTGCCTTATTCTTGATTACAATCCCTCTTTCATCTTTCTTGTTTCTGAACACCCACTTGGTGCCAATTACTCTTTTGCCTCTTGGAAGCTCAACCAACTTCCAAACTTGCTGAATTTGAAATTGTAAGAGCTCTTCTTGCATTGCTTCCACCCATGAAGGGTCTTTCAATGCCTCAATTGCTTTCTTTGGTTTTATTTGAGATAGAAAGCAAGCATTCACATCAAATTGGGCAAGATCCACACCACTGTTTTCATTTTGCAGCATATTCCTTGTTCTGATAGGAGTGGTTGGATCACCAATTATTTGTGATATTGGATGAATCTTGTGAACTCTTGATGTAGGAATGTTTTCTTCAGTCAGTTCATTCCCTAGATTAGACAGATCAAACTCACATTCACTTGAATTTTCAGCATTATCACACACTTGATCAGCAAATGTTTGGGATGCAGAGTCAGTGTGTTGTTGAGGATCATGAGATTCCATGTCCTTTGAAGATTCAGCATCAATCAATGGATCAACAGCATTGGAGAACTCTTGTTGAAGCATAGGAATCACAACAAAGTCTTCAGTAACTTTGTTTGAACCAACAGTTGTTGGTTTCGAGCTAACAGTGTCAAAACTGTTCGGGCTGGTGGAAGCTGTTTGATGATTTTCACCAGCAGTTGTTGGGGTACCTGTATCTGTTTCAGTAGAATACTCAAAAGAAAGAGATTTAGACAATGCATCAATATCAAATAACCAATCAGGTCCATTACCTACAATATTGATCCTATTCTCATTGAAAGAGACATTCATACTCTCTTTTATGATTCTAGTGACATTGTTAAAAACTCTATAAGATTTACTTTGAGTGGAGTATCCTACAAAGAAGCCTTCTTCAGCCTTACTCTCAAACTTTCCTAATTGTGATTTGGTATTAAGGATAGTGCAAGGACACCCAAATGGTTTGAAGAAGTTGATTAAAGGTTTTCTCTTGAGGAACAACTCATAAGGAGTTTTCCCTTTGGACTTGACTACTTGTACTCTATTCTGAACATAGCAGGCAGTGTTCACTGCTTCTGCCCAGAATGTCATTGGAAGCCTAGAATCAGCTAACATGGATCTAGCAGCCTCTATCAAAGTCCTATTCCTTCTCTCAGCAACTCCATTCTGTTGGGGAGTCCTAGGGGCACTAAACTGTCTTTCAACACCTTTACTTTCACAAAAACTGTTTAGCTCATAGTTCTTAAATTCAGAACCATTGTCAGATCTAATGACTTTCACCTTCAAATCAGATTGATTTTCAATTTTAAGAATAAGAGACTTAACTAACTCAGCAGTTTCATCCTTAGTTCTAAGAAATTGAACCCATGTGAACCTGGTGAAATCATCAACTATGACTAAACAATACGCTTTCTTCCCTATACTCACCACAGATGTAGGACCAAAAAGATCCATGTGTAACAATTGTAAAGGTGCAGTAATAGAAGAAACTTCTTTGGTCTTATAAGAAGTTTTGTGTTGCTTGCCTTTGAGACAGGCTACACAATGATCATCACATGAGAATTCTTTTTGGGGCAAACCTCTTACCAAACTGTTTTTAGCTAACAAGTTCATGCTTTTAAAATTCATGTGACACATCCTTCTATGCCAAATGGCAGACTCATCATGAGATGCCTTTGAGAGTAAACAGCTTAACACATTCTGTTTAGCAATCTTTTGTGTATCAAGACAATATACATTATCTTTTCTAGGTGTTCTTAAAAGAACATCCTTCTCATTTAGTTTAAAATCTTTTGAAAAAATAATGCATTCTGAATCTGTAAACAAAACTTTGTTTCCATTGTCACAGATTTGAGATACACTTAACAGATTGTACTTAAGCTGTTCAACAAAGAAAACATCATTAAATGTAAGTGTACCTGCCTCAACAACTCCTTTACCTGTGATTTTTCCTCCCTTAGCATTTCCTCCAAATGCTACAAATCCACCATTGATGCTTCTGAAATCCTTCAAACAGTGTGGATTTCTAGTCATGTGCCTTGAGCATCCACTATCCACATGCCAGATAGATCCATGATTGGCCCTATGAATGCTCTGCACAAATAAAATCAGTTAGTAGCAGGAAGTACCCAGGCCATGCAGGTCTTGGGTACACCATTCAAGTCATAATACTTAAACAGAGTTTTGTTCTTTTTGATTTCATCCAAATTAGATTTCTCTAATTTGTGTGAAGATTACTTTGTAAGAACATGTGGTTTCCAACTGTTGTGATTAACAGTGGACACCTTTGAACAAACAGCTGGTGGAGTTGGTAAAACAGATGAATCAACTTGTGATTCCTTTTGATTTTCAGTTTGAAGAACAGTTTTACCTTCTCCAGAATCAGTTTGTTTTTGAATTTTCATCCAAGCCAAACCAGCAGTTTTTGGTTTTGTTAAAACAGTTTTGGAACTGTTAGTTGGTTTGGATGTAACAGTTGTAGAACTGTTTGCCAGTTTTGGCTTAGCAGTCTTAGAACTGTTGATCTGCTTTGACTTAACAGTTTTAGAACTGTTATTTTGTCTTTTGGGACTTTTGTTTTGAGTGCCATTGGTCTGTGGGTTATAGTAACAATCCTGAACTAAATGATTAGATCTCCCACAAATGTAGCACTTTTTGGTTTTCACAATAGGTAAACCAGTTCTTTGTGACCAGAATTGGTTTTGATTTCTTTGATTTCCTCTAACAGCTGCAGATTGAGGAAACTTTTGGACACCATGTTTTTGGCATGTGCATGCAGGCATTTCAGTATGCCTTTTCTTAGGCTTGGGTTTAGCCTGAGATTTTGAAGCTTCCATCTTCTTCTTTGCATACGCAACCTCACCAACTTTCTCCTTTCCTTTGGCTTTTGTACTAACAGTTGGGCTTTTTAGCTTAGAACCGTTTAGGTTCTTGTTGGAACTGCTAGTGTAAAAATGGGGACTATTGGCAACAGTTGTGGAACTTTCAATGGATTGGATAGCTTTTGAAGGTGTTGGCTCAGTGATGAGGGATTCTGTGGATGCTTTTACAAACACCATAGGCTTGAAAGATGGTTTTGTGGAAATGGGTTCACAACAGATGTGATTTTCATATGGAATCACTTCATCTTTCTTCACAACTATCTCAATATCTTCAACACTTACTACAGACAGAACTTCATCTTCATAACTCTCAAACTTTGGATCAGTTGACTTTAATTCATCTGCCAAAGGTTCATTGACATATCTATCAGCTGCCTCAGACAACGGTGTTATGTATGTGTGATTGTATGGAGGTGGGGTTTCCTTATATCCAAGTCCAGTTTTCACCTTGTCTCTCACTTGAGATTGTAGCAGAGTCTCAAGCTTAAGGTTTGCAGCCTTGAACATTCCAAGATCAATGTCCACACCCTCCAATTTCTTTGTGAGTTCATCCACCTTGCTTTCTGTTTCAACAAATTTCTTTTTCAAACTATCAATCTCATCTTGAAACTGCTCTTTCTCCCACTTATGATATTTTCTATAATAGTCCATTTGCAGTTCATTAGCCTGATAGTCTTTAATTTTCTTTTCAAGATCTTCTATCACAGCAGTATACTCATACCTTCTCTCCTCCATTTTACTTAGAGCAGCACATACTTTCTTATTGTGCTCTCTAAACCTCTTAACAATAGCTCTACATTCACCAGGACATAGTTTAGAAGATACTTGTATGTCCTCAGATTCTGGAGAATCCATCTTGATGGAGGAGTTAGTCAATGCCATAAAAGCTTTGTTGCTGGTAGCCTCCTCTGCTTGATCACTCTAATCAAATCCATGGCCTTCTTGTGAAACCAATGCTGAGGAGGTATGATTCTGAGTTGGCCTCTGACCTTGATTCTGAACTTGTCCACCAGATCTGCATTCTCTTGCAAAGTGGCCAAGTTGTTGACATTTGAAGCATCTCACCTTTGACTTGTCAAATCCAGCCTTGCCATCAGCTCTGAAATTCATGTTTTGCCTTCCAGTCCTTTTATTGAACCTCTTGGCTCTAACAGTAAGCATGGCCATCTGCCATTTGAGATCCATCTCCTCAAGATCATCAGGGTGCACTTGTTCAAGATCCTCATTGGTGAGGGTTGAATGTGCATGGCTGGCAAGAAAAGCTTCAAGAATAGCATCTGGAGTGTTCGTATCTAGTCCAACAGCAGAACTAGTACCTGCACAACTATCAATAGAGTTAGTTAAAGAATGGTTTGATTCCATACCTGAGGAAGACAGGAGAGCAGCATTGTGGCTAGGGATAACAATTTTTCTTTTTCCCTCTATCTCTCCCTCAAACACTATCAAACTATTATAGAGGTCATCTAACTCTATGTCTTCAAGAGAATCCTTGGTTCTCCATTGGGCAGCAAACACAGTCCATTCATCACCTAGAGACCTAAGAAACTTTCTATATATCTCATCTTGATCAAGCCTAACCTTAGCACTCTCCAGTTGACTCACCAGTTTGTAAAACCTATCAAAGATTTGGGTGATACTCTCATTCTTCCCACTGGTGAAGTTCTCATAGGCTTGTTTAAGAAGATCTCTTTGGTTTCTCTTAGAACTAGCATTCCCAGCAAACCTCTTCTCTAGAGCATTCCAAAGTTCATGAGCATCATCAAATTTCTTGAATTGATGTTGATACTCATTGGGAATTGCAATCTGAAGGATGCTGAGGGCTTTCATCTCAATCATTCTATCCTTATTTTCAACATCTGTCTTTGGTGGTGGTTTCTTCTTTGGTTTTCCATTCTCATCCAGTTCAATGAGATTAGTTGGAACAGTTTCAATGATTTGCCAAACAGCATAGTCCATTAGTTGGACATGCTGTTTAATTCTTAGTTTCCACATCTCAAAATCAGATGGTTTGAACATGGGAACACGAATATTGGACCCTGACCCACTGTTATCCGAAGAATCTCCCGAATCCATTGGGACAAATTGATTTAAAAAAAATAATAGTTTTGAAAAATAAAGCAAGGTAATGCAAAAACCTTCAACTGGTGATCAAAGGAACCTTAATGATAAGGCTCTGATACCACTTGTCAGGATCGGATATAGATTATATCAAATAACAAGAACTAACTTTTAAATAATAAATCAGAGTAAAATAAAAGTTAATCTTTAACTATGATCACAATCAACTAAGAAGTTGCGGAATCACACTTAATTGATTAAAGAAGGTTTTAAACACAGATCAATTCAATCAAACAGTAGTTTTATTAACCAACCAGAATGATTACAAAAGCAAACTTCACCCCCAATCTAACTTATTATGTTAGACGAAGAACACAGACTGTTCTTAGGTTTCAACGAGAAACTTAGAGGCTTAGCACTATTCAGAAAGCAAATTACAATTTGAAGAACAAATGCAAAAAAATAATCAATAAGTAGGTACGTACAAATTATGAATTCTAATCTATTATATATACTCCTTGATCTTCCTTGATTTGCTGACAGTTAGGTAATCTTCTATCTTCCGAGATAATCTTGATGATCTTCAAAGTATTTCGAGATATCTTCAAAGATAGGATTCTTCCATATATAGCTCAACAGAAACTGTTTAATGAATACAACAGTTCTTGATTCTTCTAACAGTCTTCAGCTTCTAGGTCTTCAAACAGTTGTAGACGTTTATACTAACAGTTCTCAACTGTTTTCATATTTTCAACTAACAGTTTTAACAGTTTTGATTTTTGCATGTATAACAGTTTCAATGACTTAGCCAATTTCCCAACAAAGTAGGAGTGTGACAATGCCTACCATAAAGCATCTCATACGGTGGCATACCAAGGCTAGAATGATACGAATTATTATACGCAAACTCGATCAAAGGAAAATAAGAATCCCACGAACCACCATATTCAAGTACACACACGCGTAACATGTCTTCAAGAGTTTGAATAGTCCTTTCGGACTGTCCGTCAGTCTGGGGTGGTATGCGGTACTCAAATGAACACGAGTACCAAGCTCTCGTTGAAGGCTGGCCCAAAAGTTTGATGCAAAACGAGTATCCCTATCAGAAATAATAGACAAAGGAATACCGTGGCGAGATATAATCTCGTTGATATACAACTGAGCAAGGCCACGGTTGTCATCCTCTAGGCACCCAGATTCGGGATTTAAAAGTCTTTAGCCCACGGTTGTCATCCTCTAGTTGATCCTTCAGTTTAGTCATAGTTTCTGCTTTCAAGTTAGTCTCTAACAAAGGCTCCTGTTGCGCCTCTTTAATCCAAGTAATGATATCAGATACAATAGTAAGCTTCATGAATATGATATTCTCCTGTTGCGCCACAGCGTTCGCCTTTCCCGGGTGATATTTGATTTCACAGTCGTAGTCTTTGATCAACTCTAACCACCTCCGTTGCCTCATATTAAGCTCCTTTTGAGTGAATACATATTGCAGGCTTTTGTGATCTGTGTATACTACACACTTTGTACCGTAAAGATAATGGCACCATAGTTTCAAAGCAAACACTACAGCAGCCAATTCAAGATCATGTGTCGGGTAGTTCTTCTCGTGAGGCTTCAACTGGCGGGAAGCATAAGCAATAACCTTGTCTCTTTGCATTAGAACACTTCCCAAACCTGCATAAGAGGCATCACAATAAACAATAAAGTCTTCTGACCCATTGGGTAAGGTTAGAACTGGAGCGTGACATAACAACTGTTTCAGAGTTTGAAAGGCCTTATCTTGTTCAGCAGACCAATCATAAGCGACATCCTTTCGCGTGAGTTTAGTTAAAGGACCTGCTATTTTGGAGAAATTCTGAATGAACCGCCGATAGTAACCGGCAAGTCCTAAGAAACTTTTGATCTCAGATGGGGTTTTAGGAATTCCCCAATTCATCACGGCCTTGACTTTGACTGGGTCAAGTATTACACCATCCTTGCATATAACATGACCAAGGAAATGTATCTCTTCAAGCCAGAACTCACACTTAGAAAATTTAGCATATAAATGCTCACGTAGAAGAGTATCAAGAACCATATGAAGGTGAGCCTCGTGTTCTGCCTCGGACTTGGAATATATGAGAATATCATTGATTAATACTATCACGAACTTATCAAGAAAAAGATGACATACACGATTCATCAAGTCCATAAACACAGCCGGAGCATTTGTCAAACCAAAAGGCATCACTAGAAATTCTTAATCTGGTTCGAAAAGCTGTTATAGGAGCATCCTCCTCGCGTACCCGAACTTGATGATAACCAGACCAAAGATCAATTTTAGAAAGAAGTAGCACCCTATAACTGATCGAACAAATCATCAATGCGAGGAAGAGGGTACTTATTCTTTATAGTTCTTTTATTTAACTCCCTGTAGTCTATGCACATACGCATCGTCCCATCTTTCATTTTGACAAATAAGACTGGAGCTCCCCAAGGCGAAGAGCTGGGACGAATAAAACCTTTATCAAGGAGTTCTTGAACTTGAGTCATCATCTCACGAACTTCAGATGGAGCGAGACGATAAGGAGCTCTTGCTACAGGTGTAGCACCTGGAACAAGATTAATTTGATATTCTACATCTCGTATCAGTGGTAATCCGGGTAATTCATCAGGAAAGACATCAGGGTATTCCGACACCACCCTTATGTCACTAACAGCTTTCTTTTCCATTTTCGTGTCAACCACATAAGCCAAGTAAGAATCACATCCTTTGGCTATAGATTTGTAAGCTTTTACTGTTGAGATTAAAGGAATTTCATACTTCCTCCTTTCACCACGAGCCATAGCATATGACCCATTTGGTAGATGAATCTTGATTAGCTTTTTAGAACATATAATTTCAGCATTTTGATTAACAAGCCAATCCATCCCGACAACCCGCATCAAAACCAGAGATAGGTAAAAGCAATAGAGATATCGGAAAACAATGACCATCAATATCAAAGGAGGCTTGGGGAATTGATGAAGTAACCAGTACTAACTTGCCATCGGCAACTTCCACATCAAGAGGACTCGTCATAAGAAAACTAGGAAGTTGAATTCTTTCACAAAATTTCGGAGAAACATAGGAGTAAGTAGCACCAGAATTAAATAGGATACAAGCAGGCCTTGCATTGATTAAGAATGTGCCTGTAATAACATCACCTGTTGTCTTGGCCTCGTCGGCCGTGATCTTGAAAGCCCTGCCAGCTGCAAGGGGTGCATTCTCCTTCCTTTGACCCGAAGATGATCCTCCGGCTCCTACTGATCCCCGTCCCTGACTTGATCTGCATTTAGATGAGCGATGTCCCGGTTTGAAGCATTTATAACAAACATTTTCTATAAAGCGACACGCCTCAGTAGTATGCCCCTTCTGCGCGCAATTGTAACAACGGGCTATGTCCCGGGTACAATGGCCAGTATGGTTAGAACGACATTGGGAACACCATGGAGTAGTAGACGAGCTATATCTCTGGGTCCCCTGTTGTTGTCGAGACCCACCACTCCAATTTCTCGACCCCGAAGACTGATCAAATTTCCTCTTAAAGCCCCCACTCGTAGATTCCTTTTTCTGCACATGATCGCTTTCATACTGTCGCGCCATCTCGAACGCGATATCTAAAGACAGAGCACTCTTAGCTGAAGCTCGATAATCCGGTGGAAGAGCTTTGGCAAACCGTTTTATCTTTGACTTTTCATCAGGCAGTAAGTTATTCACAAATCTCATCTTATCAGAAAACCGCTCGATTAAGTCTTCGACCGGTTTATCCCCTTTTTTGTAATGCCATGAACTCCTCCTCCAATCTATCCATCACTTGATCTGAACAATACTTACTACGGAGGATCCTCACAAAATCTGCCCAAGTATATGTAGCTCTCACCTCTGCTGGCGTGGATGAGATCACGGTATCATACCATGTTAGTGCATTACCCCTTAACTACTTCCGAGCAAATCCCACTTTGTTGGATTCCTTACAACTGCTGTTGTTAAAAGCTAACTCCATCTCGCGGATCCACCTCTCAGTAACACTTGGATCCATGCTACCTCAAAGGTAGGTGGCTGGCAAGATAGGAAAATTTTATGATCTGGTGACATCTTGGGTTCTGCCACTGGTTGTACAAATACCCTTTCCTCCGAAGCTTTCAAACGAACCTCTAAGTCTCTTATGTAAGACTCTCTATCTCTATGTTCAGCCATGTTATTATTTTAAATAATCTGGCCAAACAAAACATAGGTAACATACTTGGTACATTTATCAAACATTACTAGCACAAGAAGCAAACAAACAATGGCATATTACAAACACAACACTCTCTTACACACCCCACGACCCCTCGAGGAACACTAAACAATGGTCGGGCCTGGGTTTGAGACTGAATACTCTTACAAGTACCCAATTCACTCAAACCTAGGCTCTGATACCAACTTGTAACACCCCGATTTGAAAACCAGATTTAAAAAAAATAGTAATTCAAGAATCCAAACTGCGTGGATCCGTTTGTAAACTGAACTTAAACCAAACCTGTTTTTCAAAACTCATAATAGCAGCGGAAGTATAAAAGTGGCTATTAATTACAACAAAAATCAGCCACGGTATACAAAAGACCAGTTGGTGTTACTGAAATAGTTCACTGACCACATAAAAAAGTTTACACAAACATAAACAAGTTTACACAAACATAAACAGTAATATAAGTAACAAAGACAAGTGTTCCTCCAAACATATGTAACAAACAGCAGGTACCCAAAGCTCACGCTCCTAAGTGTCACCTGCAGTCATGGGGAGAGTATATGTTAGCTATTTAAAGCTAGTGAGCATAAGATAGCATAATCAGTAATACAAACAAATCAAATATCATAAATAGTATCAAACAGTGTTATCCTAGCATATCACGATGAGCTGGCACAGCCAGAAGGAAGTATAATCTTGCAGGGTCGCGAACCCGGCTCAACACTCTTAACTGGGGAAACCAGACACATCAACCGCGCGGGTGGGTGAGCGGGTAGCGGTCTACCGTTGCGTTATGGAGTCATCGACTCCATGGGATATAGTGGGTAACTGATCCCTTAAATCGCACGAGGAGCATTGGGTTTGCAACCCCAAATAGTTGACGGTATCATCGACCCGCAGGTCTCAAAACGCCCCAGCTCCAACGCTGGCCCCAATCAAGGACTATATCCAGTCCCCATATCTCGGATCCGATCACAAACACATAATTGACCCATTCCGGGCCTCATAGCGCGCATATCATAACCATATAATATCCATGATTCAATTCATACATGCTACTTGCATAATCATAATCATAATCACCCTATGCGATCGCAAGGGAAAGCCATGTGATCGCAAAGCCCTGCAAAACAGTCCAGTGTCGTTTTTCCAGCCCCTGTTCAGTCCATTTCCACTTCAAACTTAATTTCCACCATTCCAAATCAATTTCCAGTGATTCCATATCATCTAAGGCATCAAAAGGAGTCTAGAAACATATAATTAACAAACTCTAATCAAGGATTCAAGATTTGGGATGAAATTCTCCAATTTTGACCCATTTGGTGATTATTATGGAATATGATCAAATCCATCACTTTAATTCGTAAACTTGGATTTTAATCACTTAGAAATGATACAGAAACAAATTGAAACTCATAAAATCAATTGTAGATAGCTAATTCGGATTAGGTCATTTTTGACCTAAAGCTTAAAAAACAAGAACATGAAGGAGTTGACTTACAAAGAGGAAGAAGATGATTGAGCTGAAATTATGTGCAGATTATCATGTGGATTTGTTGCTGGAATTAGTCTTGATGATTTCCTCCCTTGTTTCTCTTTCACGATTTCAAGAACACCATGAGAATGAGAAGTGTGTGTGTTTGTACGTGTCTGTATTGGGGAAAAAGGGAGACCGACTTTGGTTTCAATATTATCCACATGGGGTCATTTGTTCCCCTTCTCAACTTATAACTCGATAACCGTTTACCCGTTTCAACTAACGGGAATGTTTCCGGAATCCTTATTCAAAACCGTTTAATATTTTATTAAACTTATCTATTTTCGTTACAATATTTAATATCATGATTTATTAATTATTTTAATAATAATTCTAATATTTATTAATAAACTCAAGATTTGGAACGTACCGAGAGTATGAACAACTAGGCCCATTTGAGGATGTTATAAAACAAGGCAGAGGATATGAAATATGGGTGGATTACATCCGTAAATGCCCCCTGGCATTCGCCTTCTGTGGCGCACCACTCTACATTGTTCCTCAACATCTTTTGGGGTTCTGGTACACCTGTACTTACGACCAGAACAGTGGAGAGATTACAGGGACTTTTCTAAATGGGGATAGAACATTTGTCCTTTCTGTGCAGCGGCTAAGGGAAGTTCTTCAACTCCCTAATTCTGATGTGTTCGAGCTGGCTGTAACAAGGCAGGTGTGTAGGTCTGTCTTACTCAGAATGGGTCACCCGCAGACAGAGGGTGTTATTAAAAAGGCAACCTTTCCAACCAGTTGGGGTTTTATGGTGTCAACAGTGATTCGTTCACTGGGAACCAATATTGGAGGACTGGACTAAGTCAACGAGTTCGAGATGCAGTTGCTGTACAACATGTACTTTCCGAGGAACTTAGACTACGTTCAGTTCATCTTCAACGAACTCAGGGTCCAAGTGATGAATACCACAAGGGATCTTCATGTACCTTTCATAAGGTACATGTCCTTGGCATTTGAAGCCGAGCTGGGGACATCACTCTACGAAGCTAATCAGGATGTGTTCCTGTTTCCTACACTCAGCTCAAAGATGTTCAATAATGACATCTTCCCAGAGCAAGAGGGTCTGAGTGATCCCATGCTGCTGATAGCTGAGTCAACTTCATCAGAAAGTGAAGCAGAGGGATCCAATCAAGGGGGAGCTTCCCAAGCTGATCCAGAGGTTCAAGCTGAGCAACCTGCTCAGGCTGAACCAGCATATATTGAAGCTGCTTCTGGTAAGATCTCTCCACTTTCTTCTTCTTCTCACTATTCTCCATCCACTTTTAGAGACAAGACTGCAGTAAACCCAACTCAGTCTAACCCATCTACTCCATCTTTTATCCATCTTAAATCCCACTCTAAAGCCACCCCTAGTATGCCCACTGCTGCTAGGGAGAAAATCCAAACCTATACTCATAAAACTGCCAAAAGTGGTTCTTTTCCTATAGGCATCACTGGAGCTGAGATCACACTGATCCCTCTACAGGCAGGAGTTGAGGGGGAGACGCCTACTCTTCAGGTGTCAACCTCAAGGCTCATTTCAACCCTTAAGCCTATGCGGGGTGTGGTGTCTACTCAGCCCACACTCTGCTGAGCCATGGGAGAGCCTGTTACTGTGCCTAAGCAGACACACTTAGCTAACATTGAATAAACGACCAATCCCCAGGGTCAATCACCCCCCTCCAAACAAATAAGCCAATCACCTACCCATACACTTCACGTTTCTAGCCAAGTTACTTCTCTTCACTTCTCACACCCACTTGCACGACCTGTCAATGTTTCATCTCAACACCAAGATGAATCACAGGGTCCAAACTCTGGTGCAAATGAGTTTGAGGGTATGCACCAACCCTTAGATGATGCACCCACATACTCACCTACTGTTGTTCTTGACTCCTTTTCATCACAAGATAAACTTTTTGAGTCTAAGGAGAAGGCTCAGTCTACTTCAAAAGCATCTCCCTCATCAGGCGTTTAATAGTTAAAGCAGTATTTAGCAGCTCAGTTTGGTCTGTTCCATCTCAAGCAGAAGAAGAAGAAACGCAAAATCTATCAAAGACTTGAGAAGCTGACTAATGAAGTTAAAGAGATTGCCTCTTCGGTTGCTGCCCTATCTGAAAGAAAGACGTCACCCCTGGTGATGATGACAAAAAGGGGGAGAAGATTCAAGCTGACGCTGATTTGGTTCAAGCTGAAGCTTTGCTGGAATTAGCAAAAGGACCAGAGGCAAGCTCAGTTTGAGGGGGAGCTGGAGCTAGAGAAAGAGGAACCTGCAGTTAAGAAACAAAAACTGACTGAATTTGAGTCTAAAGATGAAGCTGATAGTGTTTCTGAGACTGAGGAAGAAACAGAAGAAGAAAAAGCCACAAGGCTTATGATTGGAATGCTCGAGCAAGAGGAAGCCAATGAGTTAGGCATTTCACTTGAAGAGCTAAGAAAGAGGAAAGAGAAGGAAGCGAAGGATCAAGAAAAAGAAAAACTGAGAAAAGCTTTGGCTCAAGTTGAGGCTGACTACACTGGTCCAAGACTTGATCCTGTTCCATATACTGATGTAGAAATTCAGGAATGTTATTTTAGAAGGAGCGCCAGTGAAGAGATCAAAGGCATGACCTTGAGCAGAATTGATGGAGCCATCATCCTCAACTTTGAATTTGAAGATAAATCTACAATGGGGGTGGACCTGAGATATGTTCACAGGATGGGCTACATAGAATGAAAAAGAATAATGATGATGCTCAATAGGTTCAAACGAAGCCAAATGAAGCAAGAGATCTTTGCTGAAGTTTCCAAGTTGATAAATAGAGCTGAGGAGCTGAGATATGTTCCAGTTCCTGGTCTGCAATGGGGGAAATTATTTGAGATTCCTGAAGGTGTGGAGTTCAAAGAAAATCATAGTATTGATACACCTATTCAGGGATTTATGTTTAAGGATCAGGCAGGCAAACCTAGTTTTATTAAGTTGGATGAAATCTGTTATTTAAAAATTAAGGATGCCTTACACATTCGAAGCTGTTGTGGTGGTGATAGTTCAAACCAACTTATGAAATACAAACTGAACAAGATCATCAAAGTTCAACAGAAAGAACTCAACGGGAATGTAGAAGCTAAGAAGTTGCTGTACGAGATAACCAAAGAAATTATCAACTAGGAACTTCTATATCTTGAGTTCATAAGATAATAGTTTAGTTCTATAAATTAGATTAGTTCTAATTTTGTAAGCACTAAGTGTGCATGATCTAAGTGATCAAAAAATTTGTATTATGATATGTTCAATTAATACAAGTATGAGTTTGATATGTTCAACTGTGTTATGATATGTTCATAATTATTAGTCTGATAAGTTCAGATTGAATGAATAATTGATTAGTTCTTATTCATTAATGTATTTAGTTGGTGTGTTCAACTTAAAGTTGGTATGTTTCACTTATAATTGATAAGTTCAATTAAAATTTATATGTTCAATTAATATTTGATTAGTTCAAATATAAAATCTTAATAAGTTTGAGATTTAAAACATAATTCTGTTAAAAAAAACTTAAGAACTGTTTGGTGGTTTTGTCATCATCAAATAGGGGGAGTTTGTTGGGAAGTTGATCTCATCAGTTGAGATTTGATGAGACAAAGTTAAGTTTGTTAGATATGTTCTAGATATAACTTAAACAGAATTATGAGGCTTGATCAGACTGAACACTTATAGTGTTTCAGACTGAGCATAAGCTTAATATAAGCTGAGCATATGTTTGATCAGCTTATACTATATCTTAGCAAGATTATCACTATGTGTGATAAGTTGTGTATGTCACCTAAGATATATATTGAGCTTCCAGCCTGATGTGTTTCAAGCTGAGTGACTCAGCTTATATACTGAGTCAGCTCAACAGAGTTGCTAAATAAGTTCTAGCTAACTCTTAGGACTTCTAAGGATGAGTTTATTAATATACGTGTTAGTTCAAGCTGAGTAACTCAGTCCGAGTAAGAAGTCAGGCAAAAGAAAATTTAAATATGTTTTAAATTTATCTTTTTAACTCTCTATATCTACGGGAAGGATAAGAAGACTCCAGAATCAAGATTGAAGATTGAAGATAAGAAGATTCAAGATTCAAGATTCCGAGTTATCCGGTAGTTAGTTAGCAAATTAGGATTAGTCCAGTTTGTTAGGAACCGTAGGAACAGGATTATATAATACTTATCATCCTGATAAGTTTAGAGGAACGATTTTGAAAACAAGTTACATAGCCAAATACCTCACCTCAATCGTATGTGTTACGATTTTGAATCACTGTTTGTCTGTTCAACGTGATCTAGATATTCACAGATTGCCAAGATATTCGTGTGTTCGAATACGCACATTAGTTGTGAGATTGGTATGTTTTCAATCTATGATTAAATCCTGTTCAGAGAGTCATTCAGTATCTGTAATCATAAGTTGATTATAGATAGCTAAGTTTGAAAGATTGAGAGATTTACATTAGGTGTTTACATATCAAGAGTTGCTTACTTGATAGAGTCTTTAATCATCTTTTTATTAATGAAAAGCAAAGCATTCGATTGTGGTTTGATTTACTATGTGTAACACTTTATTTTGATTTGTTCAATTTCCGCAGAAAGTGTATTCAACCCCCCTTTTACACATCTGTTGCTTGTTGTTATTCTCACCAAGGGACCAACACAATTTTGTAAAATTACTAGATTTAGCGGGTCTGCGTGCCTTTGAATTATTATGTAATAGGGCACTAGTTTTATCAAAATTGTAATAGGTTAGATTGATAATTGTAATGTATTTTTGGAGCCAATCAAGACAAGGATCAAGACAAAGGAGAGAGGACGTCACGGATGCTGGAGCCAGTGGGAGCGTCAGCATCAGATTCATGCCTTGTGTGTTGTTTATGATCCACTTTAGGGTTTGACCACAGGGGTGCTTAATTTTATTTAAGTACCAGTGATGGTCAAAGGCGTTATGTGTGTTGGCTTATTATTGCTATTATTAATTGCGTGGTTGTGATTTAATTTCTTAATCATATAGTCCACGCACGTCATTAAAAACCATTTACATATATAACGGATACTTTTAAGTTGAAAAGTTTTTCACTTAAAAAGGATATAAGTTTTACAAGTTTTGTAAAACGGTTAAAACTGGCAAAATAATTTTGAAACAAGTTAACCCTTTTAAAATATTAGACCAGTAGTGCTACCCATCTAATGGTACACCTTTCCTACTTCCAGTACTTCAGTGTGTTGTCGTACCCAAACCATGCGCACCGGGGTTCAAACTGATATGGGGAGGGGGTGAAAGACTTTGCAATTCCCTGATATGACGGGCCAGAGTTCACCCCATCTTAGATGGTGAGGTGTATTTTGGTGATTCCCTGATGTGACGGGCCCAAAGTGCACTTAGGAGGACTAAATATGTACGCATTATTGTTTCATTCGATGTCCGAAGGATATTGGAGTCCTGTTTTGGATTAATCACGATCGGTATGGTTTATACCCACCAGAAATAGCACGGGGTTGGTGTTGTCGTGCCCAAACCTTGCACCGGCATGTGTGAAATATGGGTCATATTCTAAAATATATTTATTTAAAGGGTTATATATTTTTTTTAGAGGAATTAAATTACTGAAATTTTTATTTCTTGATTTTTCTGTAGATGTCAATATTATCTGTTATACCGTTTTATACACCCGAGGAGTCTCTTAGCCTCATCATGAGCAAGTGGAAGCTTTCAGGTCCGAACTTTATGGTTTAGAAAGTGCTCTTTAGGAATATCCTAAGGGCGCATGGAAGGCTGTACACAGTAGAAAAACCTCCTCCAGCACGACCTGACTATTCTGCTTAGGATGGAGAGTATGACACGTATTATAAGTATCTGTCTGATGAATTTGACGTCATGTCAATTCTGACACTCTCCACAAAGTCTGAGTATTCAGATGAACTTAAGAATAAGTCGGTTTTTGAGGTCGTGCAGGGTTTAGAGGAGCGTTTCAAGGATAGGGAGCGATGTGGACGCTTTCTACTCATAAATGACATTCTTTCACAGAGGATGAAAGACGACCAGTTATTGAGCGATCATCACATCAACATGAGAAGTCTGTTTGATTGCTTAATGATTCTGGGATCACAAGTCACTGAGCGTGAACTAGTGATGCTCTTGGTCGGTACCCTAACTGACCGCTATCAGGCAGAGGTAGTGGACAAGTTTGGTGAACTAGATACAACAGTTGTTGGTATGCACGAGTTCTTAATTTGCATCGATGACCAGGTACACCCGGACCACTTTGATACAATAGTAGTTGAGTCAATGGAGGAAGACAACTGGGTTGATGAGCTACTAGACGTTTGTTGCCCAATTTGCGGCAGCAAGGATATTTGCCAGCACTCACTCGACATTGATCAGCTGGACGTCGGTTCTACTGACGAGTCAGTTCTTTATGATAGATTGCTTAGTTACTTCATTTGAATCATGGGTACTCGATACTCGATGTGGTCATCACATTTGCAATCATTTGCAGGGATTCAAGAGAAGTAGGAAACTAAGGAAGGGGGGCATGGACCTACGGGTAGGCGAAGGCTCCATCATTAGATATGAAGCTGTAGGAACATATTGTCTAAGGCTACCTTCAGGATTAATCATAGAGCTAGAGAATTATTTTTACATTCCTAGATTGATTAAAAATGTAATCTCTTATGATTTATTAATAGACAGTGGTTTTAACTATCAGTCAGTAGGTAAAACAATTTTGTGCTTTAAGAATGATTTATTCTATTTTAAAGCAAGTTCACAAAATGGTCTATACATGATAAATCTAGATGATAACAAGGAAATATATCATATAAGTAAGAGGTCAAAGGACACTTTGAACCAGACTTACCTTTGGCATTGTCGGCTCGGACACATAAATAAGAAACGCATAGAGCAACTTCATAGTGATTGAGTTCTAGGGTGATTTGATCTTGAATCAATTGACAATTGCAAATCTTGTTTGTCTGGAAAAATGAGAAAGAAACGTTTCAACAGTTTGAATGAAAGGTCAAAGGAACTGCTAGGAATTATACACACAGATGTGTGTGGTCCTTTTAGTCAGGAGGCCAGAGGTGGATACCGGTACTTCATTATCTTCACTGATGACTTCAGTGGGTATGGTTATGTGTATTTGATGAGACACAAATCTGAAAGTTTTGATTTCTTGAAACATATTCAGAGTGAAGTACAAAACAAGCTTGACAAGAAGATAAAGCTGCTACGGTCTGACCGGGGTGGTGAATATCTGAGTCAGGAGTTTGATGATCATCTAAACTAATGTGGAATTGTTTCACAACTCACACCTTCGTATACGCCATAGTGGAATGGTGTATCGGAAAGGAGGAATAGGACCTTACTTGACATGGTTCGGTCTATGATGAGTCAAACTAGTTTACCAATATCGTTTTGGGGTCATCCACTCGAAACTTCTGCTTATATGCTGAACCGAGTTCCAACTAAGTCTGTGGAAAAGGGTAAGACACCCTTCGAGTTATTGTTAGAATATGCCCGCTAATGCACGTACGCCATCTATGACCGTTGCTGATGATGTATGGGCCTATTGTGTCATACACCGGGGTCAAACCTGAAAGCAACTAAAGTAAAGGGACCAAAATTGACAAAAGACTAAGGTTGACATCGCAGGCCGCGATAGTGCTGCTAAGATTAAGGGTTTAGCACCGCTAAACCTTAACGGTTAGCGCCGCTAAGGCTGCATGTACTTTGTGTCATATCATTGACAGGCAGCGTTAGCACCGCTAACTTTAAGAGGCTAGCGCCACTAAACCCTAAGGGTTAGCGCCGCTACGGCTGCATGTGCTTTTTGTCAAATCACCTCCAAAGCTAGCCAATGGATGTGTGACAACTACTAACACTTTTGGCCGGCTATAGTGGGGATTATATGGATCTGGAGATAAGATAAAGAGGAATAGAGATAGTCTTATGCTCTCAATTTTTCTCCCAAGGCCAAGATACACAAAATACACATCCTCTTAAGTTGCGAGATCTTGAAGAGGGTGTATACATTCGTGGTTCTAGAAACTGAGCTTATGTTGCTGTTCCTAAGTGATATTCAAGTTGAAGTATCACAAAGGCGTGCTAGCACTCTTGCTTTGGTGTGTTCCCGGGGTATACCTTAATATAAGATCCGTGTTTTCGTTCTTGGAGGATCACCACCACGGGAATTGGAGATTTCTGGAGCTAAGGAGAAATGTATAACCACCTCTTTCCTTTTTCCATGTTGCATTTCTTTATATAGAGTTTGGTCCTCTTTTGGGATTTCTAGTTTTGTGCTTTGATGGCTTGTACCTTGGGCTATTTTTCTTGTACCTTGCATCCGCTGCTAGCCCACGAAATCCAAACAGTGGTATCAGAGCCACCTCTATGTTAGATTTTCACATGGTGGCCTGAAAAATCCCGAAATCAAAATGTTTGTTTTTTGTTCGAACCGGGTTAGCGGCGCTAACTCTTATACTTAGCGGCGCTAATGCGCTGTTACAGATTTTGCTTTCAAGTTAAAAACAGTTTTGGTCTCGGAAATTTTTTGCATTTTTGTGATTTTGGAAATTTGTTTCAGATTATTTTATGGTAATTTGTTACCATTTTGTATGTTTGGTTGTATGTGGTTGATTTGAAATTGGTAAACCTTGCCTTTGACCTTGTGGTTGACTTTGTGTGTTTGGATGCATTTGGTGATTTTAAATAACATATGAGCTATAATATGTATTAATTCAGTTTTGTTTGTAATAATATTGTGGCTTGCATGTCATTTCATTCATCCGTGTAATTTGTAATAGATAAAATAGGAAAATTGTGGCTTGTATGCCATTTATTTTCTATTTGTGTGTATTGTAAACTTTGGATGAAGACACACATATGGAGTCAAAAGGAGATGGAGGATGTCCATAGAAGCCGGTGAAATCCATTGGAGATGGCGATTCTAGTGGGAGCTCGCATCGGACGCCTTTTGTCCTTAGATTGACCACGTTCTTCCTGTTTTGGTTCACGGGAAGAACGCATAGGACTTTTAGCAATGGTTACCAATTTGATATATTTATATGCGTGTGATGTGATTTTATATCTTGCATTGTTTGCTTAGGATTCGGATGCTAGATAATTTTTCAAAATTAATAAAATCACAAGAGATTTGATAAAAATGGTTTACAACTCTCGCGCGCGCTCACATACAAGATTAACTCACCTAGTGGAAATAGATTTTGTCACTAAACAAGTTAATCTATAACCAAGCCAGAAAAAGAGCCCGTTTTCATAAAACGTAAATCTTGCGCCATCCAAAAGATGACACCATCTGTGTGGAAGGTGAGTGTGGTATCTTGAAATTATCGGTTGTCAAACTTAGCACTAGCCGGTAGTTGTTGAGGTGTCACCGTGTATCTTGTTGGACGATTTACAATTGCAAATTAAAATCCTTAAGTGATTGTCGAGCTTAGCACAAGTCAACCAAGAATTTTAATTTGGAATTTTTGCAAGTAGGGATCAAACATGCCAAACGACCGATGGTTGTCGTAGGATCCCGCAAGTGTCTAAGAGTTGCAATAGAGATTGCAATCGGTAAAATAGTTATCGGCCTAAATAGCTTCATGAATTGATCCGCGGCAAACCCGTCATGAATTGGAGTGAAATATGGTTCTTATCCCTTGTTAAAATATTTTTCGAGACGATGTGGGTAATTATTTTAACGAGGATTAAATCAAACTAACTAATTCGTGTACTCTATTCAAATATAGGATGTTGAATCATAACTACACCACGTCGAACTTTTCACTTCGTATGTTTCTACAAAGGAAGAAACTCACGGGAGTGAACTTTGTTGACTGACTTAGGCGATTGAGGATTGTCCTACGTGCCGAGTCTAAGTTACACATCCTTGAGGAACCCCTTCCTGAACCACCTGCTATCGATGAGGCACGGACCATCCAATACGCGTATGAAAAGCGTGTTCGGGATACGCACGATGTTGCTTGTCTCATGTTATCAAGTATGAGCTTAGAACTGTGAAAGAAATTTGAGCACATGACTGTGTAAGACATGATTAACAAACAGAAGGATAAATTCCAACAGCAAGTTAGACAAGAACATTATGAGTGTGTTAAAAGCCTAACCGGTTGTAAGATGCAGGAAGGCGGGAGTGTTAGTGCACATGTTTTGAAGATGAAATCATGCATGGACCAAATGGAGAGGCTAGGATTTCCTATAGGGAGGGAGCTAAGTGTGAATTTCATACTTCAGTCTCTGCCCGCATCATATGAATAGTTTGTAAAGAACTATCATATGCATGCAAAGAAAATATCTATAGATGAATTGCATGGAATGTAGAAGGATGTAGAATCTGACATGTCCAAGCATGAATCAACCTCATTCACTCCCGTTCTTGGTTATAAGGAACAACATATTATGAAGAAGAAGAAATCGATCCCATCAGAAGAAGTTGGAATATCCAAGCTTGCTTCAACTTTTGAGTCTATGGACATTGATGATGTGCCTAAGGAGATTCAACAAGGGGTGGTTTGCTACTTCTGCGGAAGATTTGGGGATTGGGGCCGTCATGCCTGCCCTTTGTGCCGAGAGGATATAAAACTTCTCAGAAAAGAGAGACTTAATTTTCCTACTTGAGGTACATTCATGATTATACTTCATTGGTATTCCTTAATAAGCTGGGTTGTTTACCCGAGCTATAAGACTCACGTTTGTCACAAATTTATTTTTGTTACAAAGTGTAGGTCTGTTCGTTGCAAGAAGGAAGAGTTTGAAGAACCGGATCTCTGAAGAGGAAACTCTGTTGATTGTCCTCTACAAGAGAATTGGGAGTTTTAGTCTTGCTATTATTTTCGGATTAATTATTACTTTTATATTTATGCCCTACGTGGCAAGACTTGCTTTATTGTATGTTCTTATGAAGATGATGGATGTATTTTTATGAAAAGATTTTTCAGCTTGATGGTTTCATTTCAAATTCGATCCATGTCAATACTTATGTGTTATTTTTGACCATTTATGGTGCTCAAATACACATTTGATGACGATGGATATGGCTTGAAATTGAAACATTTTGAAAAATTGTTTTTGAGATGGTTATTGTAATCAAAACTTATCCATATCATAGCATACATAAAGACTCTTTATATGTACTAAGGTAATCATGAATAATTGATTCTTAGATCCAAAAATGGTTTGGATACGTTAACTCTATGGCATAATCAAACTTGACCAAGTAAACAACATTTGCATCACTTAGATCCGTGTGGTTAGGATCTTCACAAAGTTTAGCCTCGGTCTAAATGAAAGATGCAAATCTTGTTTATTGGACTTGAGTGATTAAAGAAATTCTTCACCAGTATTGGTAGGAAGAATTGAGACTTGTTGGATTTTGATCACACTTGTGTGGATAATCCATTCAAGTATGCCACCTAGAGTGACGCTAGTGAAATTCTCCATCACCGTCTTAATGATAGTTGTTGAGAGAATGTTTACTAGATAAAAGGTTTGTGTCTGAAACCTGGAGGTGTTCGGAACTAACCTGAGGAAAATTAAGAATCAGTAAGGGCATATAGATATAAATTCTTAGATCCAGATAAGATGCTAAGATTTCTTATCTATATTGGTTTAAATATTAAATGGAACATGGGTTTATCCCATAATTCGTTTCTCTAAGAGACACATTTGTACATGGTGTCACATTTAAGAAAACCGGATGTCTTTGAAGATGATCTGGTAAAAGGCAGGCCTAAAACATGTATTTAATGTGATTGGTATACATAAACTTTTTTATGAACCAAGTCCTCAATCTAAAAACTCAACATAATAGTCACCTAAGCATCCAATGAGATTTTGACTAGAAAGAGTCCTTTGCTTGTCAATCTCATAACTTAAAATTATTCAGTCTACATTTAGTGGGAGATGGATGAATTATAAGTTAATGCTTATATATTTAAGTAGTTCATCTAAGTTTTGGATAATTATTTCTTAGACTTAAGGGAACCATGTTTGGTTGCTCAAAAGGATGAAGACAATATTCAAAAACATTCCAGTAGAACAACGTAAAACTTAAATAAGAGACCTAATGTTGACAGTAGCATTTTATTAACATAGAAATGATGGTAAAACCTGACAAGAAGGCTGTATAGATATGAGGTTGTCTTATTTTAGTAACAACAACTTGATGGTGAATCAGTGTGAGGTCACCATTCATCGGAAACATAGTGGGACCCGGAGTTCACTAGTGAATATAAGAAGGTTATGGTATACATAGATGTAATCTATTTGATGTATCCAAGTACTTGACTTGGGTTAATCCCACACCTAAGGTGTTATCCAAGAAGGGTGAAGGAACTAACATATTGTTGGAGTATGCACACTGACACACATATATTAGTAATGCTACTGATGATACACGAGCCTATTGGGTCACACGCCAAGGATTGATCCCGACAACCTGCAATAGGAAGAGAGAAATAAAGATTCTGGAAACATTGTTTCCGCATCGCGTAATCCTTTGGTTTCCGCGATGCGTAAACCGTCTGACAGAAACTTGACTTTTTGGTTATTGCTTGGTACAAGTTATTGACTAATGTTACATCTAGGGATGGTATGCACAACTTTGTGGCCAGGCATATCTGCTGGATTGGTGATAAAAGTCTTGGTGTGTCTTTAACTTGTCAAGTAAGTAAAAAGTAGTCAAGTTTGTCACAAGGTTTCTCTCACTCTCTCTCTCTCAAGAACACTTCCATTATTGTTCTTGGAGGTTCTTGATCATCTCCAGAAAATCATAAGGGTCCTTAGTGATTTCTTGGTATTTGTGGGTTGTTCCAAAGAGTGATTTCAAGTCTTGAAGATCATAACTTGGCATACTAGCATTTGCGGATCAAACTAACTTGGGGTGGACTTCGGTAGAGAGGAAGCTTGCTTGCTTTCTTGTCAAGAGTTCCAGAAATCACAAGAGGGTACATTTCTTATCCTTCCCTTTTTACATGTTGCATTTTGTAGATATAGAGTTCTTGGTCTATTCTTGGGGTTTCAAGCTTTTATGCTCTTTATTCATGTCTATTGCTTCTGCTGTGGTGTTCATGAAACCCCAACAGGGGTATCAAAGCCACCTCTATACTAAAAATGCACATGGTGGCCTGAAAAACCCGAAATCGAAAAACTGGTATTACTGTCAAGTAGGATACACGGCGCGCAACCAGTTGGGTTACGCGGCGTGTAAACTGGTCTGACAGATTGTTTTAAAATTTTAAAAACAGTTTTGCAGTCGGGTTTTTGGCATCCAAAAATTGTTTATGGAATTTTTTGTTCCAGGAATTATTTTTTGTATATTAAGATGCCTTGTATCTTGGTTGGTGTATTTATATGTATATTATTATTTTTTGGCATAAAAATAATAATTGCATATACTTACATTATGTATATATGAATATGTTTCATCAAATATGATTTGTTGTTATTAATGCATATATACATGGGATTATTTAGTGCCTTGAGTTTTGAGAAATAATCTTAATCAAGATACATAAGTTATCATGGTTTTGTGTGGCACACCATGTTGTTCATGTTGATCATGTTGTTCATGTTGTTCATGTGATGTTGTTAACCAATAGATGCCCCAGACCTTGTGGATGTTTGGTTGTTTTAAATTAGTTATTCATTCATTTGGTGACTATATGTCACATGGTATGTAATAATTAATTTATTTAATCTATTTGGTATGTAAATTATTTTGTGGCTTGCATGCCATTTAAATTCCATGTTATGTATTTTATACTAGAAAATAGGATTTGTGGCTTGTATGTCATTTATTTCATTTTCTATGTAAAATTAATATGGAGGCAACCATCGGGAGTCAATGAGTGACGTCTTGGCAAACACGAAACCGAAAGTCCCAATAGAGGTAGCGGGTTTAGTGGGAGCATATCCAAGTCAAGGAAACGTCCTTAGATGACTTTGTTTTCCGTAGTGGCTCACGGGAAAACGCATAGGTTTTAGGGACATGGTTACCAATCGTATTTTATGCGTGTGGTTGTAATATTATTTATTGTTAATGCATGGATTAGAGGATTGCATGCTAGACAATTTTTGATAATAATAAAACTCAAGAGTTTTTTAACAATGGTTTAACAAACTCTCGCGCGCGTACTTGATTAACAAATAGGATATAAAATTGGTTTATATTCTGTAGTGAAAACAAAAATGATTTTTGTCACTTTTTGTTAATCAAACTCAAATGGTTTTTTAAATCGGAAAACTAAATCTCATTTTCTAAATGTAAATTGCATACCACCCATAAGATGACACCACCCGAATCTAGCCGTGCAAAGTTGATTGTCGAGCTCTAGCCGAGTTGACTTTTGTATGGACTGTGTGGAAGGTCCGCGTGGCAACTCGCAAGGTCGATTGTCGAGCTCTAGCCGAGTCGACCATTGTGCTAGAGTACCACCGTGTATCTTGATGGTTGATTTACGATTCCAAAATCATATTTTGAGTGATGGTCAAGCTCTAGCTGAAGTTATTGAAAGTATTAATTTGAGATTGGTATGGAGGGGTCAAACATGCCAAACAAGAAACAATGGTTGTCTAGTAGGATCCCGCAGGAAACTAAAAGTTGTAATAATGGATTGCAATCGGTCTATTAATGCCGGCCTAAATAGCTTTGCCACGTGATCCGCGGAAAACCCGTCACGGTGCAAGGTGAAATAAGGTTCTTAGTTCTTGTTAAAATTATTGTTTTACTAAAAACTTTGGGTAATTATTTTAACGAGGATTTCAAACTAACTAACCAAAATCTACTTTGCTTTAATAGATGGCATCAATTAGCAACACCAACACCACCAACATTTCGCTAAGGGTTTTTCTTGAAAAAGAAAAACTCGATGGGACAAACTTTATGGATTGCTCAAGGAAATTACGCATTGTCCTTCGACATGAAGATAAGTTGGCCACCATTGAGGAAACCATCCCTGAGGTCCCTTCTGCCCCGTTAAGGACGCTTATGAAAAGCGTCTAAAAGACATCACCGAGATCACTTGCCTAATGTTAAGCACAATGAGTCCTGAGCTTCAAAGGCAAATGGAACGTCTGAGTGCCTATGACATGATGCTTGAGTTGAAGGACATGTTCCAACAACAAGCAAAGCAAGAACGGTATGGTTGTCTGAATGATCTACTTGGTTGTAGGTTTCAAGAGGGCGGGAACATAAGTCTCCACGTGCTCAAGATGAAGGCACTTGTCGAGTGCATGGAGTGGCTTGGATTTTCCATTGGGAAGGAGATGGCGGTGGATTTAATCCTCCGGTCTCTTCCAACATCATATGATCAATTCGTAGTGAGTTATCATATGCATGGTATGGAGAAAACCATAATGGAATTGCATGGTATGTTGAGGACAGCTGAGTCCAACATGACCAAGCAAAAATCCTCCGCTCCTGTTCCTGTCTTGGCCATCAAGGATGGTGTGTCCAAGAAGAGGAAGAAACCGACCTCTACCCCGAAGGGTAAAGGTAAGGGTAAGGTTGGGGCTCCCAAGCCGAACCCTGCCCTAGAGCCAAAGCAAAGGGGTTTAATCCCTCAAGCTAAGACTCCAGAGGAGGCGGTTTGCTTTTTCTGTGGGGTCAAGGGGCACATGCGCCGTAGCTGCCTAAAGTACCTAGAAGGTCTCAAGAAGCTGCGAGCTTCGGGCTCAGGCACTTCTACTTCAGGTACATTCATGATTGAACTCCATCATACTTCTACATCTAACGGCTGGGTTTTAGATACCGGCTATGGCACTCATGTTTGTAACATTGTGCAGGTGCTAAGAAGTTGTAGAAGGTTGAGAGATTGAGAGCTGGAACTAATAATGGGAAACAAGCAGGTTGTCCCAGTGTTAGAACAAGGAAGTCTGGAACTTAATTTCAAATCCGGCTACTCTATTATTTTGAAGAATGTATGCTATTCGCCAGTTGTGGCGAGAAATATTATTTCTTTTCATGCTTTCTATGACGATGGATATGTATTTTCTTTTGAAAATGGTAATATTTCATGTTTAAAAAATGGGGTTTGTTATTTAAAGCTTATCCATGTCGTGGTATATATGAAGCTGGTGCATACATAGAAAATAATAGAACAATTATGAACATTGATTCTGGATCCAAAAATGGTTTGGATAAGTTTTCCTTATGGCATAGTCGTCTTGGCCATATTAACAAGAAACACATCACTAAGCTCCAAGAGGATGGGATCTTGGAATCATTTGACCTCGGATCAAATGAAGTATTCGAATCTTGTTTATTAGGCAAGATGACTAAGTCACCCTTTACCGGTATGGGTGAAAGGGGTAAAGACTTGTTGGATATAATCCATACGGATGTATTTGGTCCATTCAAGTATGTTACAAGGAATAACTCAAGATACTTCGTTACATTTACTGATGACTTCAGTAGATATGGATATGTCTACTTGATTAGGTATTAGTCTGAAACCTTTGAGGTTTTTAAGACATTCCAAAACGAAGTCCATAATCAATTGGGCAAAACTATCAAGATACTTCGCTCCGATAGGGGAGGTGATTACTTGAGCTCGGAGTTCCGTGATCATCTAGCTAGTTGTGGGATCATTTCACAAATAACTCCTCCTAGGACGCCACAATTGAATGGTGTCACCGAGCGGAGCAATTAGACACTTTTAGACATGGTCCGATCGATGATGAGTCGCACGGAAGTACCCATTAATTTTTGGGGGTACGCTCTTGAGTCGGCGGCCAGGATCCTTAACCTCGTACCGACTAAGAAAGTCAAAAAGACACCTTATGAGATATGGCATGGAGTAGCTCCAAAAGTTGCATATCTTAAGGTTTGGGGATGTCCTGCCTTCGTGAGACGAGAGGTAGAGGACAAACATGAACCAAGGTCAGAAAGGTGTTATTTCATAGGGTATCCATCTGGAGCTATGGGATATTTATTTTATAAACATTCTGAAAAGAAAGTGTTTATTGCAAGAAGGGCAGTTTTCCTTGAAAGGGAACTGATATCCTTACAATCCGGAGGTAAGAGGATTGATCTTGAAGAAATTCAAGAACCCATGGAAGAAGGGACTAATGTCGGCACTAGCATTCAACCCGAAGTGGTTGAAACCGAGCAAGAAGTTGCATCGGTACCTGAAAACACTCCAATAATTCCTCGTAGGTCTGGTAGACCACGTCATGAGCCAGAGAGATATGGGTTTCTCATATCTGAGGGTAGTGACTTATTGGTGGATCATGATGAACCCACCAACTACCGGGAAGCCGTAGCGGGCAATGAGTCTGCTAGGTGGAAGGAAGCAATGGAGAGTGAGATGCAATCCATGTCGGATAACCAAGTTTGGGAATTGGTTGATCCTACACCCGGGTTTAAGACAGTAGGATGTAAATGGGTCTTCAAAAAGAAGACCGGTGTGGATGGGTCTATAGATACCTTCAAAGCTCGACTGGTGGCAAAGGATTTCACTCAAACTCATGGTATTGACTATGATGAAACTTTCTCACCAGTAGCTATGTTGAAGTCTATTAGAATACTCATGGCCATAGCTGCATTATATGACTATGAGATATGGCAAATGGATGTAAAAACCGCCTTCCTTAATGGGAAGCTAAATGAAGAGGTGTTTATGACACAACCCGAGGGTTTTGTACATCCTGAGTATCTTAATAGAGTCTGTAGACTGATGAAGTCCATTTATGGGCTTAAGCAAGCATCTCGAAGTTAGAACGTATGCTTTGATGAGAAAATCAAAATGTTTGGATTTTCGAAAAGCAAGGATGAGCCATGTGTATATGTCAGGGCTAGTGGGAGCGCTGTAGTATTTCTTATCTTATATGTAGATGATATTCTACTCATCGGTAACAACATCCCAACATTAAAAGAGGTAAAATCTTTTCTTGGGAGTTGTTTCTCAATGAAAGACTTGGGAGAGGCAGTGTATATCTTGGGCATCAAGATCTATAGAAATAGATCTAAAAGGCTTATAGGGCTTTGCCAAAGTGCATATGTGGACAAAGTCTTGAATCGATTCAAGATGAAGGACTCAAAAAGGGGTATCACCCCTATGATGCATGGAATGAAATTGAGCAAGGCTCAAAGTCCTAGTTCCAAAGAGGAACTTGACGTAATGAAAAGGGTTCCTTATGCCTCGGCAGCAGGATCGATCATGTACGCCATGCTTATGCACTCATCCTGATGTATCGTGTGCTTTGAGCATGACGAGCATATATCAAGAAAATCTAGGGCAAGCTCACTGGACGCCCGTAAAGAACATTCTCAAGTATCTTCGGACGACAAAGGAGATGTTCTTGGTCTATGGTGGTAAGGAAGAGCTTAGAGTGCATGGTTACTCTGACGCAATCTTCCAAACTGATAAGGACGACTGCCGATCTCAATCGGGGTTCGTGTTCCTTCTCAATGGTGGTGCTATTAGTTGGAGCAGCTCCAAGAAAGACACCGTTGTTGATTCAACTACCGAGTCCTAGTACATTGCGGCTAGTGAAGCAGCAAAGGAAGCGGTATGGATGAGGAAATTCATTCAAGATCTTGGAGTGGTTCCTAGCATTACCGACCCTATTGAGATTTTTTGTGACAATGAGGGTGCGGTTGCATTGGCTAAGGAACCAAGAGCTCACAAACGTATGAGGCACATTCCTCGGAAATACCATTTCATCAGAGATGTGATAGAGAATGGTGAAATTGCCATTAGCAGAGTAACATCGGAAGGCAATTTGGCTGATCCGTTTACTAAGCCGTTGTCACAAGCTGTACATGACTCTCACACCAGGTCAATAGGTGTTAGACTAGCCAGTGACTTGGCTTGATTGTTTGATTTGGTTTTATGTTTGATTTGTAATTGACGTTTGGGAACATTAAGCAATATTGTATTTCATATTATGTTGATTATTAAATGTGATTTAATGATGCACCTAGGGAGAATATTTTATGAATCCTTACTGTGTTCCATCTTAGCATGTTTAACACTTCCCAAAATGTTTTTACATTCTAAATATCCACAGTCGATCATTCTTCATGGGGAGGAAGTTTGAGATAAGACTGAGGGAAGTGGTTGGTCGCTATCTAATAATGGATTAGATAAACGAGATACAACACTTCGCCTGTGCTTGACTTGGTCAAGTGACTGGATGACCCAAACCTGAGGTTACTTCATGGTTTCTGTCATGAGTAACTCAGGATGCTAAAATCATTTCATCCGTAGACTAAAGATACATGTGTTCCAAAGCATGGACCTGCTTTGCTTTGATTGCTTTCAAACGCAGTTCGTAACTGGCTGTTATAAAGGGAGCCTTTAGGTAAAGTATGGTGTATGTAGCGGAGAAATGTAGTCAAAGGGATTCGTTCCTCTAATTTTAGAGAGATATCCATGGGCCCCTCGATGATTGAGAGCTGACATAAAATGCATGGAAATGCTCAAGTTGGAATGATATTTGATTGATTGCAACTATTTTTGGGGTCACCATCAATCAAGATCGAGAAACATAATGGTGAATGATCTAGAGATTGACATTTAACCATGTCTCGTGTTCACTCGGATATCGTGAGCAAAAGGATGATTGATCACTTATCAATAGAGCCATATCAAACCTATAAGGTTGTGATTTGGTAATTGTCTTGGGATGACATAACTCGCGTTGACTTGTGTGACAGAGATGCTTTGCTAGAGGCCGCTTTCTGTCTGTGTTACTTATCGATATGTTGTGTCATATGCAAGTGGGAGTTTGATGGAGTATGCACACTGACACAGATATATTAGTAATGCTACTGATGATACACGAGCCTATTGGGTCACACGCCAAGGATTGATCCCGACAACCTGTAATAGGAAGAGAGAAATAAAGATTCTGGAAACACTGTTTCCGCGTCGCGTATTCCTTTGGTTTCCGCGATGCGTAAACCGTCTGACAGAAACTTGACTTTTTGGTTATTGCTTGGTACAAGTTATTGACTAATGTTACATCTAGGTATGGTATGCACTACTTTGTGGCCAGGCATATCTGCTGGGTGCAAGTGGGTCTTCAAGAAGAAGACACACATGGAAGGAAATGTGCATACTTTTAAAGCTAGGCTTGTTGCAAAAGGTTATAAACAAACTCATGGTATTGATTATGATGAAACCTTTTTGCCAGTAGCCATGCTTAAATCAATTAGGATTCTTATGGCCATGTCTGCATACTTTGTTTGTCCCAAGTGATTCAGGTATCAACAATAACATGAAGATCAATGTAACATAATCAAGAAATCTAGAGAGAATGTAAAACACCATGATAAGCACACACTTAAGAGTAGGATTATGCCAAAGACCTTACTAATGACAATTAGTCATTAGTATATATACCCCTAAGGGTATTTACAATATTAGTCCTTGAAGTTCGTATTTTAATACGAACTTCACCTAGAATATAATCTTCTATTCTATACAATATTTATGTCCTAACAATCTGTTGGGATTATCAGAACATGCAACGGAAGCAAGAACATTAACAAAGGCATATAAAGTGTTCAAACATGAAATCCCCAAAGTGGATCATCTCTATGTAAACAAAATAGCAACATGAAAAAGGAGTACAGAAGGTTACACTTTCTCATTAGCTCCAGAAAACAACTAGATGACTGTTGATGGTGGTGTAGATGCAAGACAAGTCTCCTACTCCTCTTTATAAATCACACCCCGGGCACACGTCCAACAAGTTGTGCTAGCAACCTTGTATGATACTTTCTTCCAGAAATATCACTCAAGTGTTGGATTATGCCCACTAACACACACGGATAAGTAATACTACCGATAATACACGAGCCTATTGGGTCACACGCCAAGGATTGATCCCGATAACCCACAACAGGAAGAGAGAAATAAATATTCTGGAAACGGTGTTTCCGCGTCGCGTAACCTTTTGGTTTCCAGGACGCGGAAACCGTCTGACAGTAACTTGACTTTTTGGTTATTGTTTGGCTCAAGTAATTGACTTATGGGACATCTAGTGTAACACCCCACCGCCCTGCGGTGAGTAATATCTCCAATTGAGCGGTGCACTATTTTGTAACATCCCACCGCCCCGCGGTGCGTCGACGCATCGACCACCCGGCAGCCGACATGGCGATGTTAGGTCTACAGCCCAATACACCCCAACCCTTCCCTCTGATCATTATCCAGAGTATGTTGTTGCCATGGTTTGAACCCATGACCTTTTATACCACTCTTTCCAGATTGCTAGCAAACAAACTAAACTAAAGTGAGAATCTGACATCTATCGCCTTGGTGTGAGAATCATGAGCTGCTTGCGGTAACGGCTTAGTGAATGGGTCCGCCAGATTTCCATCCGTCGGTACTCTGCTGATGAAAACTTCTCCACTTTCAACTACATCTTGTATAAAGTGGTATTTGCGCAATATGTGACTGGTTCTTTTGTGAGATATAGGTTCCTTCGCTAAAGCAACCGCACCCTCATTGTCACAGAAGATCTCAACAGGGTCCGCGATGCTTGAAACCACTCCTAAATCACGGATGAATTTCTTCATCCACATGGCCTTCTTGGCAGCTTCACTCGCCGCTATATATTCCGACTGAGTAGTCGAATCAACCACCGTGTCTTGCTTCGAGCTCCTCCAGCTAACGGCACCACCGTTTAATAGGAAGATGAAACCCGATTGTGATCGGCAGTCATCCCTATCGGTTTGGAAGCTAGGGTCTGAGTAACCTTTTACTCTCAGCTCTTCTTCCCCACCATATATCAAGAACATCTCTTTTGTACGCCTCAGGTATTTGAGAATGTTCTTTACGGCCCTCCAATGAGGTTCTCCCGGGTTTGCCTGATATCTACTAGTCATGCTCAAAGCACATGACACATTAGGGAGGGTGCATAGCATGGCGTATATGATCGAGCCCACTGCCGAAGCATATGGTGCTCGCTTCATTACTTCTATCTCCTATCTGGAGGTAGGACATTGAGTTTTGCTCAATGTCAAGCCATGCAACATTGAGAGGTTTCCTTTCTTGGATTCCTCCATTTTAAAGCGTCTTACAACATTGGAGGTAGGACATTGAGCAGCCTTCTAGATCTATCTCTATAGATCTTGATCCCCAGAATACAGCTCGCATCCCCTACATCCTTGATTGAAAAGCAACTCCCTAGCTAAGCTTTTACACTCCTTAAGCTTGGGATGTGATTTCCAATGAGTAGAATATCATCTACATATAGGACTAAGAAGACAATTGTGCTCCCACTAGCCTTGACATATACACAAGGTTCATCTTTACTCTTTGAAAATCCAAACTCTTTGATTTTCTCATCAAAGCAAAGATTCAAGCTCCGAGATGCTTGTTTAAGTCCATAAATGGACTTCTTTGCAAACCTTGTTTGGATAATCCGGATGCTCAAAACCGTCAGGCTGTGTCATATATACCTCTTCATGAAGCTTCCCGTTAAGGAAAGCGGTCTATACATTCATTTGTCAAATTTCATAATCATGAAATGCAGCAATGGCAAGTAGTATCCGGATTAACTTCAACATAGCCACTGGGGAGAAGGTTTCATCATAGTAAATTCCTTGCGTCTGAGTAAAACCCTTTGCCACCAGTCGGGCTTTGAAGGTATCCAAGGTTCCATCTATGCCGGGTTTCGTCTTGAAAACCCATTTACACCCAACGGGTTTCACCCCAGGTGTAGGATCAACCAGTTCCCAAACCTGGTTATCCGACATATATTGCATCTCGCTCTCCATTGCCTCCCTCTACTGAGCAGACTCAGGGCCTGCCATGGCTTCCTTGTAGTTGGTGGGTTCATCATGATCCACCAATAACTCGTTTCCCTCAGATTTGAGAAACCCAAATCTCTGTGGCTCAGAACGAGTTCTACTGGAACGCCTAGGAGTAGACATTGCTATAGTGTCACGTACCGCAACATCATGTTGCTCGGTATTTTGGCTAGTGCCAACCTTAAGTTCTTTATCGGTCGACCCTTGATCTTCCTCAAGGTCAATTTCCTTACTGCCATGTTTGGATAGTATCTCCCTTTTCAAGGAAGAATGCCCTTCGAGCAACAAATACCTTGTTCTGTGAAGGTTTATAAAATAAATGTCCAACACCGGTAGGAGGATATCCAATAAAGTAACACCTTTCTGAGTGAGGTTCAAGTTTGTCTTCGGCCTCACGTCTCATGTAGGCTTGACAACCCTAAACTCGTAGGTATGAAAGTGTTGGCTTCTTATCATGCAACATTTCATAAGGTGTTTTTGCAACTTTATTGGTTGGTACGAGGTTAAGGATTCTTACCGCCGTTTCTATGGCATATCCCCAGAAACTAATAGGTACCTCCGTTCGACTCATCATATACCTTACCATGTCTAGTAAAGTCCGGTTCCTCCTCTCAGCGACCCCATTTAATAGTGGAGTCCTTGGAGGTGTTAATTGTGAAATGATTCCACAATTCTTAAGATGATCGGTAAACTCAGTACTAAGGTACTCTCCACCTCTATCAGATCGGAGTACCTTAATCGTTTTTCCCAGTTGATTCTGAACTTCGTTCTAGAATGTCTTGAACACCTCAAAGGTTTCATTCTTGTGTTTGACAAGATAGACATATCCATACCTACTATAATCATCTATAAAGGTAACGAAGTATCTTGTGTTATTCCTTGTGACATGCTTGAAAGGACCACATACATCAGTATGCACTATATCTAACAAGTCCTTTCCACTCTCACTTGTTCCCGTGAAGGGTACTTTCGTCATTTTCCCCAATAAGCAAGATTCGTATACGTCATTTGATCCTTGATCAAATGATTCCAAGATCCCATCCGCTTGGAGCTTGGCGATGCGAGTCTTGTTTATGTGGCCAAGACGACTATGCCATAAGGAATATTTATCCAAACCATTTTTGGAATCAGAATTAATATTCATGATAGACTTTCTTGATTCAACGTATGCATTTGCCTCATCTATGCCATGACATGGTAAAGCTTTAAAATAAACAATATCATTTTTAAAGCAAATAATTGTACTACAAAGTTAAAATCATAACCATCGTCATACAATTTGTGAAAAGAAATAATATTTCTAGCCACATTGGGCGAATAGCATACATCCTTAAGAAGAATAACATGGCCGGTTTTGAATGAATGCTCTAAGTCTCCTTTTGCTTCCACTGGGACAACTTCCGAGTTTCCCATAATAAGATCCAGCTCTCCTCGCTCCAAGCTCCTACTTGTCTTTAGCACCTGCACCATATTACATATGTGAGTTCCACAGCCAGTATCCAATACCCAACCTTTAGAAGTAGAAATATGGTGGAGTTCTATCATGAACGTACCTGATGTCTCGAGGCCTGATATGATCATTGCCTTGAGCTTGTTAAGTCCCTCCAGGTACATCGGGCTGCTTCAGCGGCAATGGCCCTTGCCCCCGCAAAAGAAGCACTCTGCTTCCTCCGGAGTCTTGGCTTGGGGAAGTTTCTCCTTGCCCTTACCCTCGGATGCCGGTGCAAGCTTGGTTGCACCAACCTTTCCCTTACCCTTCCTTTTCTGGGAAGGGGCAGCGTTCTTCTTTGTGATGCGGCCTTCTCGGATGGCGAGAACGGGATTGGAGGAAGATGGCTTATTTCTGGTCATGCTAGACTCAGAAGTCTTCAGCATACCATTAAGCTCCATCAAGGTCTTATCCATACTGTGCATATGTGTTGGTGCATATTTTGTGAATCCCTAGTTCGTATCAATAAAGTATATTCATGTGGTTTTAATTAAATGTGTTTTAATTAATGGTTTGCATGTTTATACATTCTAAGTGATACTATGTGTTTATGAAAAGCTTACAAGTATTTAATCATGGTTTGGTTTGTATTTGGAAGTTTAGTCATAAGGAAATTCACTTCGCAAGAAGTGAAAGTCACTTCGCAAGAAGTGAAAGTCACTTCGCAAGAAGTGGATGTCACTTCGCAAGAAGTGAAAGTCACTTCGCAAGAAGTGGATGTCACTTCGCGCGAAGTGAATGTCAGTTCGCGCGAAGTGAACTGTGTCATTCGAAAACGCGTAAAACTCACTATAAATAGTGATTAACCCCTCATTAACGAAAAACAATCGTCCAGGACACTTCGTGAGCCTTCGTAATCGTACATATACCCTTGAAACTCGCGAACTAAGTGATAATTCTCGAATTCCAAGGCAGCCAAAGCATCTCTGTGTGGTACTGTGTGTCAGTTTTTCTACTCTTTCTTTGTGTCACTTCTGTGTGCCGGACACCTAAGCAGATCATAGATCCTTAGGAGGTTCGTGAAATATAATTCCGCGATATTTCACGTCCTAGATCAGTCCTAGCATCAGGGTGTGTTTAGTAATAGACCCCCGCCCCCGGTCCTACAATATGATAACTCAATACGGAAATAAAATGCGGAATTGATCATAATTCCGCATTTTATTTCCGTCTTCGTGCGCTGTGCTTTTCTGTGCAGTTCTGTGTGACCTTTTTCTATCAAATTTTACTCCGTGTTTTCCTGTGTGCTTTTCAAATCCAATCCGAATCTGTGTGCTTGCTGCCTTGGTTCATTACATCAATTCAAATGGCCTCTAAACAAACCACTGCCTTAAACAACCTTCTACTAGAAACAGAAATGGGCAGTATCAACAAAGTGCCGAAATTGCTAACCATGGAGGACTATCCTGTGTGGAAGCCCAGATTCGAAATTTTTCTAGATGGGGTCGATTGTAGATTGCGGAGAGCCATGAATGTTGAGTATATGGTTCCAAAAGGGGAGGGAAATATCGAAACCCCTTACGATAAAATGACAGTCGAACAGCAGACCAGTTACAATGCTGAAAAGAAGGCCTATGCTCAACTGATTCAGGCCATCCCCAACGACATCTTCCACCAGTTTAGGAGGTATCGAACTTCCTACAGTCTATGGAGAGCTCTTGAGAAGAGGAATGAGGGAAACGCTGCTCTGAAAGAACTTAAAGCAAGTCAATTAAGGAAGGAATTAGACCATTTCACGGCTACAAGAGATGAGAAGATTCCTTCCCTTATTACAAGATACAACCACCTTCTAAGTGAACTGGACAGTCTGGGTGTTACTGTTCCAGAGAAGCAGCAAGTAGAGATCTTGGCGAATGCTTTGCCCAAGAGCTGGCGGCCATTCATCATGATACTCAAGAATGGTAACGGTTTTGACGGGATGGACCTTAATGATTTCATCACCAAGTTAAAGGAGCAGGAGCAGGAGGAACTAAATCTGGATTCTATGTCTAGTTATCAACAGAACCCCTCACTCTACTACTCCGGAACACCTGTCTCGTCATCTACCTCTTCACATGCCCCCCTACAGTCTGCCTATGTGACCAACGTGAATGAATCGGGCAGATCTACCTCTGATGCTTCATCCTCTGGGCCATCTTATACTGCATCTTCCTCCAGACTTAATGTCGAACACTTCAAGTATGGAAGTACAGATGAGGTTAAGACACATATGAGCATGCTAAGTGCACTAGTCTCCTCTTATGATGATCTACTGAAGGGGAAGATTGGTAATGCTCATATGACTCAAGAGGACTATGACCAGATCGACGAGGATGAGATGGAGAGACAAGATATCCTCTGGTCGTATGCCAACTTAGTGAGAAGGGCAAAAGCTTATGAGCGAAGAACGGGAAAGTCAATATCAGCAACCAAGGATACCAAACTCGGCTTTGATAAATCTGCTGTGACCTGCTATAACTGTGGTGAAAAGGGTCACTTCGCGCGTGAATGTGAAAAGCCGAAGAATTCGGGACCGAGGTATCCATTCAAAACTGGTTCTGGCAGCAGATCATCTACCTCCACAACCATAAAATCTGAAGCAACTCCAACACCGACTAAGGCTATGGCGGTTGTTCAAAGAGATGAGGGAGTGGATTGGTCTGTACAGTTCGGGAATGCTGATGCTGACATCAACTTGGCGAACGTTCATGTGTTGAACGAAGATTCTTCATCCGAGACCGAAAGCTATTCAAGTGAAGAAGAATCAAGTGCCAGCAATGATGATGAACCAGCCTCGACACCAGCTGCAGAAGAGACACCAGTGAATGTCCGTGCCAAAGAGTCAAATCAAAAGGTGTGCAGCTGTGGTCAACCGTCTGCGGATCAGGTATGTACCTTTGGATTACCTTGTGGTTCGTGTGATGAATATGTAAAACAGATAGTGTTCTTAAAGTCTACTATTTCAGATCTCACATCTAAGTTAGATAATAACCTGTTGATCAAAGGAAGAGAAAATCAATTAAAAGAAAAGAATGAAAGTCTAGGTAAACAGGTTAATGAACTAGGTGTGGCTCTGTTAAATAAACAAGATGCTATCGTGTTTTACATAAACGAAATCGATAAGCTGAAATGGGACCTTGCTACCTCAAAGGTCGATTATGAGACTCTGAGTCAAAAACTCAAAAGCTATTCCACGTCTTCTTATCTTTTTGAGTACATAATCGATCAGAGAGGTCAAGGTACCGATTCAGAAAAGGACAAAAACGTATATTCAAAATGTCCACCACCAGTGTTAAATCAACTGGTGAACGATGATGTCCATTCTGAAGCCGACCCACTACTCACAAAGGTTGATGAATCTTCTGCATTAACCTCAAATGAGGATTTAACGTTACATGAGGATGTGGATAAGCCTCAGAAGAATGAGGTTCAGCAAGAGGTTACCAAAAAGGCTGAACCAGGCATTAGAGAACTGTTGGACAGTTCCTGTGTGCAAGGTCCGTTGATGCATCGTATCCATGATGCACTTCGGAAATTTGAAAAGGAGGGTATTAAGTCTCCTGATACCTGTCCATACCAACAGGTCAAACAACTACCCAAACATCAAGGGTTAGGGTATCGGCCTCAAAAGGTAACGAAAGGCTCTGTGAAGCAATACCCAGAAAGGGTCTGCTATGTGTGCAGGAGACCTGGTCACCTCAGTTACAAGTGTGATCAGAAGACACATCAAAGCTGTAACAAGAAAGTTGAGATTTTGCAAGAAAATAAAACATTTCTTAAAAACCATCAAAACTCAACTCTTCCTGTTCAGCATCAAAGGATTCCTAAGTGGACTAACAAACTGTGTGTTCAAATGTCCAAGGAATCAAGTGACAGGATCATCAAGACTGGAACATGGATGAAACTTCCAGTGGTTGGAGAAGACGGGAAACCCATGACCATCCGGGCTTGGGTTCCTAATGTTGTCTAACTCATTCTTCTAAGTGAAGGGTGTCAACCGAAATAGTCCAGGTTAAGGTTTCTATGACTGTGTGTCTTTATCATTTTATTTTCTTTGTGCTTATTTTCTGTGTCGTTGCATCTCTATTTTCTTAGTTTTTAGTTTCTTTAGTATTTTAGGGGGAGATAGTTCAGAAAACTTAGAAAATACAAAAAAAAAATCAGAAAACTTAGAAAATACAAAAAAAAAATCAGAAAACTTAGAAAATACAAAAAAAAAAAAATCAGAAAAACAAAAATGAGAAGTTGATCCAACCTAGATGGAGAGTGATGGCACACTGGCTGTCAATACAAAGTACGTCTAGTAAAATTAGGACTGAAGGCATGTACATATTCTTGAGAAAAATGTCTGAAAATCTAATTGAATCAGATAAGAAACAGATAGTGTGTAAGACATATAAGGAAAGTCTAGACTGATAAATGGTTATGCATGTGAAAATCAATCATAGATTCAAACTATCGAGACATTCCAAGTCTACAAATCAATAACAGTTGAGACTAACTTAGTCTGGTGCACACACCTGCTACCATGCCAAATGTGCTTAGATGACAATGAGCAAAATGTAAAAGAGGGTGAAAAATTGACCCCAATCTAAGATGTCAAAAGAAATAGATACATTGATCTATCAATGTTAAATTGTCAAAGAGCATAAAATGCAGTGACAAAAGCTACATTGATCTATTAGTGTTAAATTGTCAAAGAGCATAAAATGCATTGACACAAGCTCAGCAAGAAAAATGTCAGAAGAGGTGAAAAATTGACCTCCATGTCAAAGAGCATAAAATGCGTTGACAAAATCACAAAGCACATAAGCATGGTGGTTGGGTAATCAAGTTGTGTATCTACTGAGTGAATCAAAATACTGTGAGACTTCGAAAGAGATAGTCTTAACCGTGTATCCAGTCTAGATAATCTGAAAATGTTGAAACAAAATCTGTCATTATCTGAGGAAAGTTAGGTTGACAGACAGAGTTTGAGAGAATATGTTTATACCCAAGGTTCTGAAATGAATGACTACTAAGTATAGATGTGCTGGTACTGATTCCATCTTGGAACCTTCTCACAAAAAGATTTAATTTCAGTAATTTTATTCCTGTAATTTTCTTAGTATTTTAATTTCTGTTCTTTAGGATTTAATTTGTTAATAGTTTACTTCTGCATTTTCATTTTCTTTTTTATCAAAAAAATACAAAAAAAGTTCTAGTATGTTATTAATCATTCTTAGTGTTTTGATTAGGGGGAGTTTGTTCTGTTTACATTTCCTTCATCTTATTTTGATGTGTTTTGCTTAAATGTTTATAAGTGATCTTGAAGTTACTGACAGTTTATTGCTGAGTGCAGTACTAACAGTAATTAAGGTTCACAGATGAGAAACTCATTACATGCGAAATGGAAACCCACTAAGCACGAATTACAGCTCACATCGTGCGTAGTGCAGGTAAGGGCATGACGAAAGGTATTCGTTTTGCATTCTGTTGTGTGCATTTTACTGTGTGAATTTGTTGCTTAGTGAACTTTGCTTTGTGAATGTTTACTTAGTGAAATGGTTATTGATAGAACTAGGTCTTAGGGGGAGTTTGTTGGTGCATATTTTGTGAATCCCTAGTTCGTATCAATAAAGTATATTCATGTGGTATTAATTAAATGTGTTTTGATTAATGGTTTGCATGTTTATACATTCTAAGTGATACTATGTGTTTATGAAAAGCTTACAAGTATTTAATCATGGTTTGGTTTGTATTTGGAAGTTTAGTCATAAGGAAATTCACTTCGCAAGAAGTGAAAGTCACTTCGCAAGAAGTGAAAGTCACTTTGCAAGAAGTGGATGTCACTTCGCAAGAAGTGAAAGTCACTTCGCAAGAAGTGGATGTCACTTCGCGCGAAGTGAATGTCAGTTCGCGCGAAGTGAACTGTGTCATTCGAAAACGCGTAAAACTCACTATAAATAGTGATTAACCCCTCATTAACGAAAAACAATCGTCCAGGACACTTCGTGAGCCTTCGTAATCGTACATATACCCTTGAAACTCGCGAACTAAGTGATAATTCTCGAATTCCAAGGCAGCCAAAGCATCTCTGTGTGGTACTGTGTGTCAGTTTTTCTACTCTTTCTTTGTGTCACTTCTGTGTGCCGGACACCTAAGCAGATCATAGATCCTTAGGAGGTTCGTGAAATATAATTCCGCGATATTTCACGTCCTAGATCAGTCCTATCATCAGGGTGTGTTTAGTAATAGACCCCCGCCCCCGGTCCTACAATATGATAACTCAATACGAATTGATCATATGTCCTGGGCAGGGATTGGAGGATCAAATCAACCGCCATCTCCCTCCCTATGGTGAAACCTAATTTCTCCATGCGCTCGATGTTTGCTTTCATACGCAACACATGCGCGCTCATGTTCCCTCCTTCTTGCATCTTTCAAGCAAGGGTTGTCTTGAGGCACTCATACCTTTCATGCCTCGCCTACTGTTGGAACATGTCCTTCAGCTGCACGATCAGGTCGTAAGCACTTAAATGATCTATTTGCTTTTGCAAATCTTGGTTCATAGTGCTCAACATAAGGCATGTGGTTTCCTTAGTTTCCTTGCGGCGTTTATCATACGCCTCTCGGATTTCCCTTGTCGCATTAGCAGAAGGCGCCTCGGATAGGGGTTCCTCAATGGTATGCAAATTTCCTTCATACCGCAAGACCAACCTTAGTTGTCTATGCCAGTCCATGAAGTTGCTACCTTCGAGTTTCTCCTTTTCAAGAAAAACTCGAAGAGAAACATTGGTGGTGTTGTTTGTTGCGCTCTTTGATGCCATCTAAAATTATGCAAAGTATATTTAGTTAGTTTGATATGTTAATTTTTTTAAAACAATTTTACCATAAGAATCATCTTAACAAGGCTAAGAACCATTTTTCATCACACCATGTGACGGGGTTACCACGGATCACATAATGAGACTATTTAGGTCGGCAACCATTTTGCCAATTGCAATCTCTATCGCAATCCTTAGCACCTTACGGGACCCTTCGACATCCATTGGTCGTTTGGCATGTTTGATCCCTACTAGCCCCAATTTTAAGTTTGAAATTTTGATTAACTCGTGCTAAGCTCGACAATCATTCAAAGTTTCAAATTCGAAATTGCAAATTGTCTGTCAAGACATACGATGTCAAAGCTACCAAGATTGGCTCGTGCTAAGCTCGACAACCAAAATTGTAGGTTTTCCATACGCACCTTCCACATAGTTTCATGAGAGTTGGCTCGTGCTAAGCTCGACAACCAAAACTCATAAGACTAGATTTGGGTGGTATCGACTTAGGGATAGTGCTGGATTTACATTTGTTGGAAAAAATAGACTTTTGTTTCCGGTTTGGTTTTAGATTAACATATTAGTGACAAATCCTATTTTCACTAGGTGGGTTAATCTTGTATGTGATCGCGCGCGAGAGTAAACCATTTTTTATCAAAACTCTTGTGATTTTATTAATTTCATGAAAAAATTATCTAGCATGCAAAACCTACACAACCATGCATAGAATAATAAAATCACATCACACGCAATATACAAAATAGTCGGTAACCCTTGCCAATAAACCTATGCGTTCTTCCCGTGAGCCAAAACGGGAAGAACTTGGTCAAACTACGGGACAAAACATCTTGATGCAAGCTCCCACTAGAACCACCATCTCTTTTGGACTTCATTGGCTTCTAAGGGCATCAAAATTTCATCTTGTCTTGCCTCCACATGTGTCTTCATTCCTCCATCATATAAATTACATACAATAGAAAATAAATGGCATACAAGCCTTTTCCTATTTATCTAATACTAGTACATGGATGAATGAAATGGCATGCAAGCCACAATATTATTACAATCAAACTGAATTTAATAAAATTACAGCCCCTTATGTGGATTAAAACCACCAAATGCATGCACAACACAAAAACAACCAAATAGGCCAAGGCAAGGTTATCAACTCAAATGATCACATACAACTAAACAAAACACGTCACTACTGCAACAACATGCAAGGACCTTTCGAACAAAATTCCAGAAGGTCAAAAGGCCAAAAATCCCGAGACCAACACTGTTTTAATCTAAAAATTTTGAAAATATTTTTCCAGTGGCGTTAGTGCCGCTAAGGATAACAAAATAGCGCCGTGATCTTAAGCGTAGCAGCACTAACCAAAACGGCAGAAAACAGACATTTTGATTTCGGGTTTTTCAGGCCATCATGTGCTATTTTAACATAAAGGTAGCTCTGATACCACTGTTGGGATTATCAGTACACGCATCTGAAGCAAGAACATCAACAAAGGCATAAAAAGTGTTCAAACATAAAATCGCCAAAGGAGTACAGAAGGTTATACCTTTCTCTTTAGCTCCAGAAAACAACTTGATGACTGTTGCTGGTGGTGTAGATGCAAGACAAGTCTCCTTCTCCTCTTTTGAAATCACACCCCGGGCACACGTCCAACAAGTTGTGCTAGCAACCTTGTATGATACTTTCTTGTAGAAATATCACTCAAGAATAGCAAGAAAGGTTTCTGGAAATCGAGTTTACTCACAAGATCACCATATGCTAGGTATCAAGTAAGAGAGTGTTAAGAGTGCAAAAGTGAAGTAGCTTAACTTTTGAAGTGTGTTAAGAAGATGTCCAAGTTCAGGAGTTAGAGTCTCTTTAAAGACCTCCAAGAGACCCTCGAGTTCCCCTTTGGCCGGCCAAATGCAATGATCAACTTACCATCCATTAGCCAAGCTTGGAGGTGATCTTGACATAAAGTCCATGCAGCCGTAGTGCCGCTACCAAAAGGTTAGCGCCGCTAAAGTCCTAACCTATAGCGGCGCGATTGCGGCCTGCCATGATATGACATAAAGCACATGCAGCCGTAGCGGCGTTAACCACTAACAGTTAGCGACGCTAACCCGTTATGTTTAGTGGCGCTATCGCGGCCTGCATTGCTAACTTTCACTTTTGTCATCTTTGGTCCCTCAACCTTATTTGCTGTCATGTTAGACCCTGGTGTGTGACCCAATTAGGCCCATACATCATCGGCAGTGTTCCAAGGCGTACGTATATTGTCGGGCAGATTCTAACACAATCTCCCCCTTTGTATAGAAATAGAAGATGTTTGTCTTTTCAGCATCATACGAACTCTAACAATCTCTCCTTACAAATATGCAGATTTCTTGCTGCATTCTTTAAGCTTTAGGAGATAAGACTTGAACGATTTCTTTTTGAATCTTCAGTCTTTTATTGGATGTATTCTAAATGTCTTCTCATCTTGAAAAATAGACTCTTCAGTTTTTAAGAACAGTCTTCACTTTATGAGCTTGATAAGAACTTGAATCTTGAAAGCACACAGTAACATCCTCTTACGTCTGATTTTCAGATTTGCACCAGGTAATGTAACCTTTGGTTGTGTGAACAATTTAGCTTGAAGTAGTTTTCAGCAAACACGATCTTGAGCATTTAAACAGTATGATTTAGGAAGAATATTTGTGCTCTCCCACTTGAATGTAGCTCTAGATCTAGTTTATTTCTTCAGATGACATTTTCAGTTAAGCACTTTCACTATTCTAAACTTGATTTCTTTCTCTTTTGTTGTTCTTTACTTTGCTCCCCCTTGACTTGAAATATATGATCTTTTATTTTAGTTCTCTTTGACTGCCCCTCAGCACATAAATTATATCTTGATCGATAAGCTCAAAATCAACTGAATGAGTATCAAAATTTTCTCCCCTCAAAATTAACTCATATTTCTCCCCCTCATGATGATCAGGATTCTTCATGAACATCATGTATTTGATTTTGTCATGGACAGATAATCACTTGAAGATTAGAACCCTCATCACGAGATTCAGTTGAATGATGGTGTCACTACAATGATATGACCATGAAAGTATCATAGACAGTCTTTAGGGCACCGTCTCAAAGTTCCCGTGGGGTAACACCGAGATCACATAGATTCTCGTTAACACAACAGTCGGAAACTGTGTGACCTACTTTCAGAACTGGCATAACGTTGATTCTGGTAGGATTTCCATCTAATCATCGTGACTATCACAAAAGATATCACTCCAAGATGTTCCGGTAGTTACGAAAACTAGATACACTTAATATTTCTACCATGTGTCCTAAGAAATGAAATTTATATTGCAATTAAGCTCTAGACTCGATAAGTGCATGAAAGAAGTCGGGGACGGGAGTAGCTGTCCTCCTTGTTTCAATATCAACAATCTCTAAGTGAATTGTCAATAGAAATGTGCTAAATCTCCCTGTGAAATTGAAACAATTATCTTTTAAGAGATAATTGAGTAGCTGGGTGTGCTTAGTACATTGCATCACTGGGTCCATGATGTCAATTTTAATTCCAAATCTCAACAAATGAGATCCAGTAGTAGATGTGGCTACCTAGATATATACTATTTGGTAAGGATCTTTCTTTTCTTTTGATCCTATCTCACCTACAACTCTATAGCTATATTTTAACTTCTCCCTCAAACTATCTTTTCAAATTTATGTATGTATCTCTGTTTGTTGAATACATAAGGATACTTGTTATCATTCATAACCGGATGAGAAATCATGTGATTTACAACAAGAATGATTTATCAAGGAATTCACTGTTGAGAAGGATTGTAAAGTATATATACCCCTAAGGGTATTTACCCCTAACGAATATTAATGGTATCCAAGAGAATCATAATTTGAGTTGGTTGCGTATTCAGATGTAGATTACGCAGGATGTATGATTGATCTAAAGAGCACGTCAGGAGGTGCACATTTCCTTGGAGACAGGTTAGTTTGTTGGTCTTCGAAGAAGGAGAAATGCGTGTCAACGTCTACAGCAGAAGCAGAGTATGTTGATGCGGCAAGCAGTTCTTCTCAGTGTTTATGGATGAGAACTCAGTTATCTAATTTTGGTCTTCATTACAATAAAATTCCTCTGAAGTGTGACTCTTTAAGCGCAATTGCTATTTCCTACAATCCGGTATATCATTCCAAGACAAAGCACATAGATATTCATTACCATTTCTTAAAAGATAATATGTAAAAGGAATTAATAGATTTAGAATATGTTTCAACAGAAAATCAATTGGCTGACATATTGACTAAACCTTTGGACGATTCTTGTTCCAATATGTTAATGTGTAAGTTAGGCATGTTGAATTTGTCATTTTAACACATTCTTTCTTTATTTGTCTTTTACATTTTTTTCTTTTCATTTCTGTCTATTTTATATGGAATTGGTATTACACTTTGGTTGATTTTCTTGCAGGATATGCAGATGTTAAGGGGGAGTGACTGACAGTATACAAGCATACTCTGTTGTACAGTGCATGCTTGTAGGGGGAGATATTTGAAGTTTTTGTTATCACACTGAAAATCATTTTTTGCTGAAAATTTTTTTGTTTGAGTTCGCAAAGGTTTATGCTTGTATCTAGGGGGAGTTTTGAAAAGTTGGAAAATCTAAGTAATTGAAAAAAATAATAGTAATAATAATATTTCTTATAGGATAAAATGCAGAACTTGGAACAAAATCATCTGAGAGTGCTAGCAAACTTCGAGCATCTAAAGCAGAAAATGAATAGCTTTTGAATCAATTGTATGAACTGACTGAAAAAATGCAAAAGCTTGATATGAACTGTCAGCTTAACGAAGTTCTGACAAAAGAGAATGACAAACTCAAAGCGTAGGTGTCTACAATGTCTGAGGAAATACAACTTCTGAAAAAGGAAAATCATCGTTATGATTTAAAGATAGACAATATGAGCAAAAAGGAGAAGCAAAAAGAAGTGAATATTCGAATAGAGGATAAAAAGTCACAAACTTTGAGGGTTCACATGATTGGAAAGTTCCAAACATATTTTACCTACTTAGTGTAGCTAAATTTCATGTTTAAGTCAGTCTTAAACATAAGTGACTAAGTGTCATTAAGCCTGGGCTGTGTGCTCTACTCAAGCTGAGTACCAATCTCAAGCAGGGTGCTCAACTCAAGCTGAGTGCTTGAATCAAGCTGAGTGCTTGACATAAACTGAGTAATAAGTCTACTCAGACTTGGTATGTCCAAAACCATGTTTTAATTACTAAGTGTTATTGATTATGTGTCTTTGCGTCTTTGAGTCAGTCTCAAATCGCATATTATACTAATTCGGTATTAGTGTAATACAACAGTGTTAATCATACTGTTACATCAAGCCATAATTTTTCCGGCGTAACGGATAAAAATGGGATTCTAACGGTAACTTTCTCTCTCCTCAGAAAGGTATATATATCACTCATAACCGGTTTAGAGAATTTTACGCCTACAATTCTGACTTGTTACCTTCTACAATACCTTCTGCAACCACCTCAATTGCTTAGTGCATTCGTCCGTTCCAAACCTTAAATTGCTAAGTACACTTTTTGTACCGCTCAGTGCAAATTACAAATTACTGAGTGTAATAAATTCAAAATGGACGGAATCACATTAGTTCTCGGTGATCAAATGGTTCGAGGTGCTCTGTTTAAGAACAATGGAGTGCTGTTGCTTAAAGTCAACAATCAACGGGCATGTCTTGCAATTCCTCCAAGGAAACAAGGAAGAGGATATGAAGTCTGGGTGGCTTGCATCCGTAAATGCCCCCTGGCATTCGCCTTCTATGACGCACCCCTCCATATTGTTCCTCAACATCTACTGGAGTTCTGGTACACATGTACGTATGACAAGAACAGGGGTGAGATTACAGGGACTGTTCTTAATGGCAATAGAACAGTGGTCCTATCCGTGCAGCGGCTAAGGGATGTTCTTCAACTCCCTCAATCTGATGAGTTTGAACCTGCTATCACGAGGCAGGTGGCAAGGTCAGTCCTACCCAGAATGGGTCACCCGCAGACAGAGGGTGTTATCAAAAAGGCATATTTTCTAACTAGTTGGGGGTCTATGGTGTCCACAGTGATTCGTTCACTTGGTACCAAGGTTTGAGGATTGGAGCAGGTCAACGAGTTCAAGATGCAGCTGTTGTACAACATGTACTTCGCCAGAAACGTAGATTATGCTCAGCTCATCTTCAACGAACTCAGTGTCCAAGTGATGAAGACCATAAGGGATCTTCATGTACCCTTCATAAGGTACATGTCCTTGGCATTTGAAGCCGAGTTGGGGACAACACTATATGAAGCTGATCAGGATGTATTCCTGTTTCCTACACTCAGCTCCAAGATGTTCAATAACGATATCTTCCTAAAGCAAGAGGGTCTGAGTGAGCCCATGCTACTGATAGCTGAGGCAGCTTCATCAGAGAGTGAAGAAGAGGGATCCAATCAAGAGGGAGCTTCCCAAGCTGACACCGAGGTTCAAGCTGAGCACTCTGCTCAGGCTGAACCAGCAAATATTGAAGCTGCTTCTGGTAAGACCTCTCCACTTTCTCTCTCTTGTCATTATTCTCCATCTACTTTTGGAGATAAGGCTGTGGTCAACCCAACCCAGTCTAACCCATCTCCTCCACCTTCATTCCATCTAAAATCCCACTCTGAAGCCACCTCTAGTATGCCCACTACTGCTAGGGAGAATATCCAAACCTACACCAGGAACACTACCAAAGGTGGTGCCACCTCTAAAGGCATCACTGGAGCTGAGATCACATTGATCCCTCCACCAGCAGAAGTTGAGGGGGAGATGCACACTCTTAAGGTGTCAATCTCGAGGTTCATTACAACCCAACAGCCTATACCAGGTGTGGTGTCTACTCAGCCCACACTCTCCAGTGCCATGGGAGAGCCCATTATTGTGCCTAAGCAGACACACTTAGGTAACATTGAAGAAATGACCAATCCCCAGGGTCATTCACCCCCCCTCCAAACCAATTAGTCAACCGCCTACCCATACACTTCACGTCTCGAGCCCCATTACTTCTCTTCACTTCTCACACCTACACCCTCGACCTGACAATGTTTCATCTTCATAACAAGCTGATTCACAGGGTCCAAACTCTGGTGCAAATGAGTTTGAGGGTATACACCAACCCCTGGATGATGCACCCAAATTCCAACCATCTCAGGCTGACTTGGATGACTTGATGAATTTATTTAAAATTCAGTTTGACAAGCTGCACCTCAAGAGAAAGCAGACCATGAAGGAAATGATCATGATATTGGATTCTCTAGATGAGGAGTTGTTAAACTTGAAATCTGCCGTTGCTGCCTACAAAAACAAAAGTCTTCATCCCCTATTGATGATGACAAAAATGGGGAGAAGGTTCAAGATGTTGTAGCTGAGTCAGTCAAAGCTGAACCTCTACTACTATTGGCAAAGGGAGCAGAAAAGATTGAGGGGAGACATAAATAGAAAAAGAAGCTGAGTTGACTGAAAAAGCAAAAGGCAAGAGACCAGCAGTGGTTAGCTCAGAAGAATCAGAACCCCCTCAGCAGAAAAGAAGAAAAATGATTCTCAGTGAATCATCAGCCTCAGATGAAGACTCTGCTGACATAATGACTTTACAAGAAAGAGCTTCTCTGCTGGCAGTAAGGAGATTGGAACAAGAAGATGCTGACCAGCTTTGGATATCTATCGAATAATTAATAAGAAGACAATTGGATGCTCAAACTGTGTTAGTTGATAAGAAAGTAACAAGAGAACAGGCCTGAGTTGAGCAAATCAAAAGGCAGAATGAGGAATTAGCTAAACTCAAGCTGCCTATTGTACCCAAGGAGGAAGAAGAAGAAGAATTTCCTGTTCAAGATCAACAAGAAGAGGAGAACATAACTCAATGTTATCAAGAAACTACTTCTCTTCTCCTATTGATTCACTCAAGTGTTTGCTCTGAGAGAAATGTAGAAAAGACTGAACAAACTGCAAGGTTCAGATACAGAATAAACAGAGCAATCATATCTCAAAAGGATCAGCTTCAACACTTGCCTAATTTGCAAGAAATCCTTGAAGAAATCAACAAGGAGATCAAGGAGTTTGAAGAGCTGCATCCTGAATTAGATTAGTTCTAATGTAAATATTAAATTAGTTCTAATATTTTTGTAAGCACTTAGGGTGCATGATCAATGTGATCAATACTTTTGTATTAAGATTTGTTTAATTAATACAAGTATAAGTTTGATATGTTCAACTGTGTTATGATATGCTCATAATTATTAGTCTGATAAGTTCAGCTTGAATTGATAGTTGACTAGTTCTTATTCATTAATGTATTTAGTTGGTTTGTTCAACTTAAAGTTGGTATGTTCCACTTAAAATTGATATGTTCAAATTTAAAATCTTGATAAGTTTGAGATTTAAAACATAATTCTGTTAAACAAACTTAATAACTGTTTAATGGTTTTGTCATCATCAAATAGGGGGAGTTTGTTGGGAAAATGATCTCATTAGTTTAGATTTGATAAGACAAAGTTAAGTTTATTGGATATGTTCTAGATATATAACTTAAACAGAATTATGAGGCTTGATCAGATTGAACAGGTACAGTGTTTCAGACTGAGCATAAGATAAATATAAGATAAGCATATGTTCGATCAGCTTATACTATATCTTAGTAAGATTATCGCTATGTGTGATAAGCTGTGAATGTCACCTAAGATATATTGAGCTTTCAGCTTGATGTGTTTCAAGCTGAGTGACTCAGCGTATATACTGAGTCAGCTCAACAGAGTTGCTAAATAAGTTCTAGTTAACTCTTAGGACTTCTAAGGATGAGTTAATTAATATACGTGTTAGTTCATGTTGGTTTTCGAGTTTGTTCTTGAAGAACTCAGCTTGATGAGTATCAAGCTGAGTAACTCAGTCCGAGTAAGAAGTCAGCCTAACGAAAGTTTAAATATGTTTTAAACTTAACTTTTTTTAACTCTCTATATCTACGGAAAGGATAAGAATACTTCAGAATCAAGATTAAATGTTGAAGACTCAAGATAAGAAGATTCAAGATTCAAGGTTCCGACTTATCCGATAGTTAGTTAGCAAATTAGACTGAGTCTTAGTTTGTTAGATTCCATAGGCACAGGATTATAAATACTTATCTCCTGATAAGTTTAGAGGTACGACTCAAAAATAACTACAACGACTATTACAACTAAGTATTGTAGAGCCAAATACCTCACCTCAACCGTATGTGTTACGATTCTTGAATCACTGTTTGTCAGTTCAACATGATCAAGATATTCACAGATTGCCAAGCTATTCGTGTGTTCGAATACTCACATTAGTTGTGAGATTGTTAAGTTTTCAATCTGTGATTAAATCCTGTTTAGAGAGTTGTCAGTATCTATAATCATAAGTTGATTATAGATAGCTAAGTTTGAAAGATTGAGAGATTTATATTAGGTGTTTACATATCAAGAGTTGCTTAATTGATAGAGTCTGTAATCATCTTCTTATTAATGAAAAGCAAAGCATTCGATTGTGGTTTGATTTACTTTGTGTAACACTTTATTTTGATTTGTTCAATTTCCGCAGAAAGTGTATTCAACCCCCCTTCTACATATCTGTTGCTTGTTGTTATTCTCACCAAGGGACCAACAGCCTTCGGCTACTTCGATGGTTACACCCTCACCTCTAGTGTTCCTACAATATCCCCCTAAGTGAGGAGTGTACCTATTACAAAACTTTTAGACTACAAATATAAAATCTATTAAGGCACTCTGTTGCGTAGTCCAAAGTAACCTTGCCACCCTCTGAAGTTTCTTCAGCTATCCAGTGTTCGTTTCAATTTTTCAAGGTGTCGGTCTATTTGTTGTCTTTCATGCTCTGATATAGAAGACTCGGTGTTGGTCCCTTGGTGAGAGTATCAACAAACAAATAATGTGTAGAAGGGGGTTGAATACACTTTCTGTGGAAAATTGAACAAATCAATTAAAAAGTGTTAACATAAATCAAACCACATGAAATCAAATGCTTTCATTAATAAGAAGATAATTACAGGAACAACCAAGTAAGCAACACTTGATATGTAAAAACCTAATGTAAATCAAATCTCACAATCTCTTAAACTTTGCTATCTATAATCAACTTATGATTATAGATACGAACAGACTCTCTAAACAGGATTTATTCACAGATTGAATACTTACCAACTTCACAACAGACGTGAAGATTCGAACAAACGAACAATTGGCAATCTGTGAATTTCTTGATCACATTGAACTTACAAATTGTGTATCAACATTCGTAACACATACGATCAATAGGTTGAGGTGAGAATAGAGTCTGGCTCGATACCTCTAAACTTATCAGAAGATAAGTATTTATAATCCAGTTCATACGGATCCTAACAAACTAGAATTTATCCTAACCTGCTAACAAACTAACGGATAACCCAGAATCTTGAATCTTGAATCTTCTATCTTGAGTCTTCAATCTTCAATCTTGATTCTGGAATCTTCTTATCCATGCCGTAGATATAGAGAGTAAAAGGAATTTAAATCATATTTAAATTCTCTTAAACTGACTTCTTTAGTCGGGCTGAGTTACTCAGCTTGAAACTCATCAAGCTGAGTCCTTCGAGGACAAACCCGAAATCAAACATGTACTAACACGTATAATGAATAACTCATCCTTAGAAGTCATAAGAGTTAGCTAGAACTTACTTAGCAACTCTGTTGAGCTGACTCAGTCTATAAGCTGAGTCACTCAGTTCGAAATGCATCAAGCTAAATACTCAACCTATATCTTAGGTGACACACACAGCTTATCAATCCTAGTGATAATCCTACTAAAATATAGTCTAAGCTAATCAAGTATATGCTCAGCTTACATCCAGCTTATGCTCAGTCTGAAATACTATAGATGCACAGTCTGATCAAGCTTCATAATTCGGTTTAAGTTATATTCAGAACATATCTTACAAACTTAACTTTGTCTAACAGAAATATATTTTAAATCTTAAATTTACTAAGATTTTAATTTTTGAACTTATCAAATATTAATTGAACTTATCAATTTTAATTGAACTTATCAATTATAAGTTGAACATACCAACCAATCATATTAATGAACAAGAACTAATCAATTATTCATTCAAGCTGAACTAATCAGACTAAGAATTATGAACATATCATAAACAGTTGAACATATCAAACTAATACTGGTATTCATTGAACATATCAGAGTACAACTTTTTATCACTAAGACCATGCACACTTAGTGCTTACAAATTAGTAGAACTAATCTAATAATAACATATAGAACTAATCTATTACAAAAATTATCTCTTGAACTCAGGATGTAGAACCTCTCAAAGAATGATTTCTCTTTTTATCTCTTCCAGAAGGCATTCTGCTTCTACATCTCCTGAAGTTCTTTTTGTTGTACTCGGATGATTTTATTCATCTTATATCACATAAAATGATTTAAGTTATCACCACAGCAACTTCTTATATGAATGGCATCCTTAGCTTTCAGATAACTTATTTCATTCAGCTTGATGAAGCTAGGATTGCCTGCCTGATCCTTAAACAAGAATCACTGAACAGGTGTATCAATACCTTAATTCTCTTTGAATGTCACACCTTCAGGTATCTCAAATAATTTCTCCCATTGTAGACCAGGAACTGGAACATACCTCAGCTCCTCAGCTCGAGAAATCAGCTTAGAGACTTCAGTTGTAATCTCTTGCTTGATCTGACTTTTCTTGAATTTCTTGAGCATCATCATTATTCTTTGCCATTCAAGGTAGCCCATCCTGTGAACATATCTCAGGTCCATTCCCACTATTGATTTGTCATCAAATAGGAAGGTGAGAATGATGGCTCTATTTACTCTGCTCAGATTCATGCTCTTGTTTTCCTTGCTGGTGTTGTGTCTGAATTAGCACTCCTGAATATCTGCATCTGTGTATGGAATCGGATCAGGCCTTGGACCATAATAATTAGCTTCAGCTTGAGCTAAAGCCTTTCTTTCTTTTTCACTTTCTTGGTCCCTCACTTCCTTCTCCTTTCTCTTTTTCAACTTGGCTATAGAGATCCCAAGCTCATCAGCTTCTTCTTGCTCGAGCATCTCAATCATCAGCCTTGTAGCTTTTTCTTCCTCTGTTTCAGAAACACTGTCAGCTTCAGATTCATATTCTATTACTTTTTGTCTTTTAGCTGTAGGTTCATCTTTTTCTAACTCCAGCTCCCCCTCAAACTGAGCTTGCCTCTCTGCTCCTCTTGCTAGCACTAGTAGAGTCTCAGCTTCATCTTGGACTAACTCAGCATCAGCTTCAGCTTGAACTTTCTCCCTTTTTTTGTCATCATCAATAGGGTTCGATGTCTGCTTTTGTTGGAGGGCAGCAACAGTAAAGGCAATTTCCTTAACATCCTTAGTCAGCTTCTCAAGCCTCTGATATATTTGGCATTTATGCTTCTTTTGCTTGAGATGGAACAAACCAAACTAAACTGCAATGTATGTTTTCAGCTCTTAAGCGCCTGAGGAGGCAACTTCATCTGGAGGAGACTGACTCCTGTCCTCAAACTCAAAATGTTGATCTTTGTAATTGAAGGATTCAAGAACATCAATTGGTGAGTGTTTGGGTGCATCGTCCAAGGATTGATGTATACCCTTAAATTCATGTGCACCAGAGTTTGGACCCTGTAATTCACCTTGGTATTGAGATGAATCATTGAAAGGTCGTGCTGGTAAGTGTGAGAAGTGAAGAGAAGTAATGGGGCTCGAAATGTGATGTGTATGGGTAGGTGGTTGGCTTAGTTGCTGAGACGGAGGTGATAGACCCTGGGAATTGGTCATAATTTCAATGTAACCTGAGTGTTTCTGCTCAAGCACAGTAGTAGGCTCTCCCATGGCTCTAGAGAGTGTGGGCTGAGTAGACACCACACCCGGTTTAGGCTTAATGGTTTGAATGAGCCTTGAGGTTGGCACCTTAAGAGTAGGTGTCTCCCCCTCAACTCCTGCGGGTGGAGGAGTCAATGCGACTTCAGCTCCAGTGGTACCTTTAGGTGTGACACCACCCCTGGCAGTTTTTCGATTATAGGTTTGGAGATTTTCCATGGTAGCAGTGGGCACACCAAGGTTGGCTTCAGAGTGGAGTTTAAGATGGATAGAAGGTGGAGGAGATGGGTTAGACTGAGTTGGGTGTACTGCAGTCTTGTCTCCAAAGGAAGATGGAGAAAAGTGAGAATAAGAGGAAAGTGGAGAGATCTTACCAGAATCAACTTGAATGTTGGCTGGCTCAGCCTGAGCAGAGTTCTCAGCTTGAATCTCTTGATCAGCTTGAGCTGCTCCCCCTTGATTTGATCCCTCAGCTTCACTTTCACAGGAAGCTTCCTCAGCTATCCAACGAATAGGATCACTAAGACCCTCCTGCTGTGGAAAGATGTCGATGTTGAACATCTTTGAGCTGAGTGCTGGTGTGAGAAACACATCCTGCCAGCTTCATACAGTGATGTCCCCATCTAGGCTTCAAATGCGAATGACAAGTACCTTATAAATGGTACATGAAGATCCCTTCTTGTCTTCATCACTTGGACCATGAGTTCATTGAAGATGAGCTGTGTATAATCCAGATTTCTAGCGAAGTAGATGTTGTAAAGCTACTGCATCTCGAACTCATTCACCTGGTCCAGTCCTCCAACCTTGGTACCAAGTGAACGAATCACTGTGGACTCCATGAAACCCCATCCGGTTGGAAAGGTAGCCTTTTTAATAACACCCTCTGTTTGTGGGTGACCCATTCTGGGTAGGACAGACCTAGCCACCTACCTCGTCACAAAAGGCTCGAACACATCAGTTTGAGGGAGTTGAAGAACTTTCCTTAGCCTTTGAGCAGTGAGAGCAATGATTCTCTCTCCATTCAGCACTGTGACACGGATTTTTCCGCTGTCCTGGTCATAGACAAACGTATACCATAACTCCAGTAAGTGCTGAGGAACAACATGAAGCGGTGCTCCCGTAAAAACGAATGCCAACGGGAATTTCCTGATGTAATCTATCCATACTTTGTATCTCTTGTTTCTTTTGCGTTCAGGGATTGCAAGACATGCTCGTTGATTGTTGATTTTAGTCAATGGCAATCCATTGTTCTTAAATACAGCACCCCTTACCATTCGATCACTCAGATTCAGAATGGTCACGTCCATCGTAGATTGTTTTGATTCACACTGAGTAAATCTGCAGTTCGCACTGAGCGATTTAGGGTTTCACGATCGATTGAACGGTGAATTGCACTTAGCAGAAGTTTAAGAAGCGTAAACGTCTGAATTTCGGTTACAACCGATATATATACCTTTTTGAGGAGGGAGAAAAGTTACCGTTGGATACCTTTTTTAACCGTTACGCCAACGAAATTACGGCTTGATGTAACAATAATAGAGTAGAAACACATCATCTCCCAACGGATAAGTATGTAAAATAATATCCTTGACTTACAAAAATATTATTTACACTGTTGTATTACACCAATACGTAACCAGTGTAAAACGTAATTTGAGACTGACTCAAATAAACTGCGCATGAATTAATAACACATAGTAATTAAAACATGGTTTGGACATACCAAGCTGAGTAAACTTATCACTCAGTGTAAGTCAAGCACTAAGATTGATTTGAGTACTCAGCTTGAGATTGACAGTCAGCTTGAGTGGAGCTCACAACTCAGAATCAATGACACTTAGTCATTTTTATGTGAGACTGACTCAAATTTATATTTTAACCGCATTAAGTAGTTAAAATATGTTTGGAACAAACCAAAGGTGTGAACTTATCACTCAGCTTGACAAGGCAGGCAGTTTATGAAAACTGTGCACTCAGTTTAAGACACTTAGTCTTTGTCAAGCTGAAACTCAGTTTTAGAGACATATCTAAGGGTTGAGCATACCCAATTCACTTAGCAGATACACAAACCTTTTTTAATCAAGTGGTTTTGTAAAGATGTCTACTAATTGTTCATTAGTGGAGATAAATTTGATTTCAACTTTACCTTTTTCCACGATGTCTTTGATGAAGTTATGTCGAATTTCTATGTGCTTGGTTATTGAGTGGAAGACTGGATTATATGTAATGACTATTGCACTTTGGTTATCACAAAATATGGGTGTTTTCTTGAAATTCATACCAAAGTCTTGAAGTTGATGTTGCATCCACAGGATTTGAGCACAACAGCTACCTACTGCAACATACTCAGCTTCAGCAGTTGAAGTAGCCACTGAATTCTGTTTCTTACTAGTCCAGCTTACTAACTTCCCTCCAAGCATTTGACATCCTCTTGTTGTTGATTTTCTGTCTAACTTGCACCCAGCATAGTCAGCATCTGAAAAACCAACTAACCCAAATCCAGAGTCCTTTCGATACCAAAGACCTAGATTTGGTGTACCTTTAAGGTACCTAAAGATCCTTTTCACAGCTTGAAGATGTGACTCCTTAGGATCTACTTGATATCTTGCACAAACACATGTAGCGAACATGATATCAGGTCTACTAGCTATCAAATAGAGTAATGAACCTATCATTCCTCTAGAGGTGGACTGACAAACCATATTTCTTTATCAAATCAAGAACATACTTGCTTTGATTAATGAATATTCCATCAGGATTTTGTTGAATTTGCAAGCCTAGGAAATATGTCATTTCACCCATCATACTCATCTTGTACCTTTTTGACATAACTTTGGAGATAATGTCATCCACATAGATTTGTACAAGAATCACTTGCACTTTACTTTTTTTTAATAAAGAGTGTCTTATCTATACTACCTCTGGTGAAATCTATTGATAGTAGATAGTTGGACAGGGTATCATACCAAGCTCTTGGAGCTTGTTTAAGCCTATACAAAGCCTTATCTAACTTATAGGCATGATGTGGATACTTTGAACTGACAAAGCCACGAGATTGTTCCACAAAGACTTACTCCTGAAGTTTTCCATTTAAGAAAGCACTCTTCACATCCATTTGATAGACGTTGAAGTTTTTATATGTTGCATAAGCTAAGAACAACCTAATGCTTCAATTCTAGCAACAGGGGCAAATGTCTCATCATAATCGATTCCTTCTTCTTGTTTATACCCTTGTGCTACCAGCCTGGCTTTCTTCCTAACGATCACTCCATGCTTGTCCATTTTGTTTCTATAGACCCACTTAGTACCTATAAATGTATGATCTTTGGGGGCTGGGACAAGACTCCATACCTTGTTTCTCTCAAACTCATTTAATTCCTCTTGCATAGCTTCAATCCAATCTTCATCCTCTATGGCTTCTTCAGTCTTCTTTGGTTCCATTTGAGATAGAAAACCAAAGTAAGCAGCATAGTTTGCTGTTGCCTTTGATCTGGTAATCACTCTTTCTTGAACATTACCAATTACTTGATCTTGTGGATGATCTTTGAGGAATTTAAATACTGTAGTAGGAGATTGTGGTTCTGGATCTGAGTGATATTGAGGACTTTGAGGAGAACTTACATCCTCAGTCCCAATTGCAACATTGTTATCAAACTGTTGATCACTAAGATCTTCGGTCTGAGTAATATCAGCTCCAAAAGGGATTAACGAACTCATCATCTTTCTCAGCTTGAGAGTCCTTTGGAGCTTGTGATGATTTCTTAGATGGACATACATCATCATCACTATCATCATCCATGACATACATAGGATTTGACATTTTGGTTTTCTCAGGCTTTTCAAGCTCACTCAGACTGACCAAGTCAGCTTGTCTTTTATCAGCTTGATCAAAACTGTCTTCATCAAATGAGACATGAATTGATTCTTCTATAGCCTTTCTCCTTGAGTTATACACTCTATAAGACTTGAAGATTGAGGAATAACCAACAAAGATTCCAGGATCAGCTTTAGGTTCCAACTTATGGAGCTGATATCTATGATTCAGCACATAGCATTTTGCACCAAAGACATGGAAGTAACCTATATTGGGCTTTCTTGATTTATACATCTCATAAGCAGTTTTGCCATGCCTTTTGACTATGATTGACCTATTATGGGTATAGCATGCTGTACTTACAGCTTCATCCCAAAAATAGAGTTTCAATCCTGCCTCACATAGCATTGTTCTTGCACCCTCAATTAAGGTTCTGTTTCTCCTTTCAGCAACTACATTTTGTTAAGGAGTTTTGACTTATGAGAAATTTTGTAATATTCCTTTTTGTTAACAAAAGCCTTCTAGGGTTGAGTTTTCAAACTCATTCCATGATCAATTTTGAGTTGTTTAACAGACTTACCTTTTTGCAACTCTTCTTGTTTGATAAAACTTATTATCTCCATGGCAGCTTCACTTTTGGCTTTAAGGAATATTACCCAGGTGAATCGTGAGAACTCATCTACTATCACCAGAGTGTACTTCTTGCCACTTAGGCTTTGAGTACTTATGGGTCCAAACAGTACCATATGCAACATATGCAGTGGGTCTGTTATTGAAAAGTTTTGCTTTGACTTGAATGACCCTTTATGATGTTTCCCTTGTTCACAAGTTGAGCACAATTTGTCCTTAACAAATGTGATCTTTGGCAATCCAGATACTAACTCTTTATTCGATAGCATATTTATATTCTTGAAGTTTAAATTTGACAACCTTTTATGCCACAGCTAACTCAGCTTAGGAACGGATTGGGAATATAAGCAGGTTTCAGTGTACGGATCAGCAGAGTTGAGATCAAGAAGATATACATCCCTTTCTCTCTTTGCTATTAGCACAGGCTTACTCTTTGCATTGTATAGTGTACCTGCTTTCTTCCTAAAAGTAACAACATTATCTTCATCATACAATTGGCCGATACTTATCAGATTGTGTTTAAGACCTTTAACATATGCAACTTTATGGAAAGTGACCTTGCCAGCATGCATCTTCCCATGTCCTTTAGTTCTTCCATGGGAGTTATCACCAAATGTTACTTTAGGACCTTCATCTTCCTAGAATTCACTTAGAAGTCCTTTCCACCCAGTCATGTGACTTGAACATCCACTATGCAAGTACCATTTGCTTAAACCCTGCACATGAGAAAACTAAACAAATTAGTTTTGTTTGGGAACACACTTTGTAGTAGGTTCAGATGATGAGCACTTAGCAGCTTCATCTTGTGGAACTGACTGGTCAGATTGAGCAGGTGTTGATTCCTGTATAGGCTGATCAGCTTGTTCCTTTTCAGGCCTTAAGATTTCATTGTCACAGTCCTTGGCCTCATTTCCTCTACCTCTACACTTGTAGCATTTCCTTCTACCAAATACCAATGACTACAGGAGATAGATCATCCGATAATCCTTTAGAGAACTTACTCTCAGTTTTAGGATTATGGGTTGTGGATAACTTCTCACCTTTCTTTGCAAGCTGATTCACCTGATCCTCATTTACTTTGGACTTAACTTTGTCAGATCTAGGTTTATTATCCTTAGAAGCTTGACCAAAAAACTTCTTTTCACTGACTCTGGACTTACCATTGTTGAATTCTTTGGACTTACCAATTTCAACAACTTTGGACTTACCATTGTTGTGATATGACCTCTGACTTATAGTAGTCTTCCTATTCTTGAAACTTCTCTCTGAGCCAGATCGAGAGTGTTGTCTTTTGAAAGGGTTTGGATTTAGCCTTTCAATAACAGAACTTCTTTAAATAGGCTGAGTTCCTAATCTATCAAGCACAGACTTACTATGTTGTTTAGATGTTGAACACTCATTTCCATGATCCTTTGCCTTTACAAACTTATTGTATTTTAGGCTTGGATCATGTTTCTATTCTGAGGCTGACTTTTGAGACTCAATCAGTTGTCTATCTTCCTCAAAATTTGTTCTTGCTATCTCATCATCATCAGCTGCATAAGCTGCGGATTACAGCTTTTACCTATTTAGGGATCTGCTGGTTGATGCACTGCTCAACAAGCCTTGATGACTTACACCAGGATTCAATGACCTTCTGAAGTTGGTCAGCTTTACCCATGGATTCCTGAAGCTCTTCACTTAGAAGTTTATTAATGTGTCTTTGACATTCAAGATCACATTGTGCTTTCTTTCCAGCAGTGATGAGAGTTTGATTTTCCTTAATCTCATTCTAGAGCTTAGTGATTTCAGCTTTGAGGTCAGCTTGAGACTTAAGGCTAGTCTTATAGTCGTTTAACAAAAACCAAAAGTAAGACCTTTTTCTTCATTGGTGTAAGAGTTGAAATTACTAACCTTGTACATGGAGGAAGGATCCTAGTCACATAGTTTACTATTCTCTTCAGCTTCCTTCAAACCATAATCAACTTCATCTAATTCAAACTTTTCATCTTCTTAAGCTATCAAACATTTATCATCATCATCTGAGGTAGATGATTCTGTATCCTAAGTTTTAGCATAAAGTCCTTTTGCATTGGGCTTGTCTTCAGGCTTTCCTTTGTTGAGGTGAGTATATTTCTTCTTATACTTGTCAAGTCTGTAGGAATTCTTGTCAGCTACTGAAGCTATTTCATCCTTCTTCATTCTGCACTTAGCAGCAATGTGTCCCTTTCTTTGACAGTTTAAGCACACAACTTTCTTGGGATCAAAAGAAATCTTTTCTCTGCCCCTGTCAGATCTTCCTCTTCCCCTTTAAATTCTTCTCAGTCTTCTAGAAAGCATGGCCATTTGTTCAGTGATAGTATGAACATCATCAGTATCACTTGAGTTCGACTCTGAGTGATTAGCTTGAGAGTCTGACTCAGTCTCAGATTCAGCAATAAATGCTTTTGAACTCTTCTTCTTTCTGTCTACAACTAATGCGGTGTCATGTTTATCAAGAGAATCCTTCATTTGTTGTAGAGAAGAATTCTTGTGTTCTGTGATTTGTTTGTGATTAAGCAAGAACCTATATATGGACTGTAGCTTCATCATTTTCAATGCCCACACTTAGCAGGTCATTAATCAAGCAGTGAAACCTTGTAAACAAATCAGACAAGGGTTTATTCTTATTAGCAAAGAAGTTTTCATAGGATCTGTTAAGATGGTTCTTCTTTTGATGCTTGACCAGATCTGTGCCCTCATATGTGATACTCGAGGTATCCCAGATCTCTTTTGCAGTTTGACACCCAGTCACAGTGTGCAAGATCTCATTAATCAGAGCATTAGCCAGAACACTCTTTGCTTTGTCATCCAGGGAATGTAGTTTCCAATCTTCATCAGTCCAGGATGCCAAAGGCTTCTTGACTTCCTTTTCTATCTTGTCCACGAGTTATGACATCGTACATACGAGTGTCAATGGACTTGAGGAAAAGCATGGCTCTGAATTTCCACATACGAAAATCAGATACATCAAATACAGGACAACCTTTAGCAGCCATATGAGGAAAGTTTGATGAATTGTTGCTTATTGACATTGTATACTTTCTTAGAATCTTGAACTTTCAACTTATGAAATCGTTCAGCCTGCTCTGATACCAGTTGTTGGTCCCTTGGTGAGAGTATCAACAAGAAATTAATGTGTAGAAGAGGGGTTGAATACACTTTCTGCGGAAAATTGATCAAATCAATTAAAAATTGTTAACACACATCAAACCACATTAAATCGAATGCTTTCATTAATAAGAATATGATTACAGGAACAACCAAGTAACCAACACTTGATATGTAAACACCTAATGTAAACCAAATCTCTCAATCTCACAAACTACGAACTGACACTCTAAACAGGATTTATTCACAGATTGACTACTTACCAACTTCACAACAGACGTGAAGATTCGAACACATGAACAATTGGTAATCTATGATTTTCTTGATCACGTTGAACTTACAAACTATGTATCAAGATTTGTAACACATACGATCAATAGGTTGAGGTGAGAATAGAGTTTGGCTCGGTACCTCTAACCTTATCACGAGATAAGTATTTATAATCCTGTTCATACTGATCCTAACAAAGTAGAACATATCCTAATCTGCTAACAAACTAACGGATAACCAAAAATTTTGAATCTTCTATCTTGAGTCTTTAATCTTCAATCTTGATTCTGGAATCTTCTTATTGTAAATTCATAAATTGTATAGAAATAGGAGTTTAATTGTAGTATACCCATGGGGTATATATAGGGATATGTCTATTGTAATAGGTAAGGTTTTGCACATAATGAAATAAAGAACTATGTGTTTTCATGGTGTTTTTACACATTCTCTCTAGTTCTACATATGCAATCCCTCATCTATCCTACATATTACTTGAATATCTTGTTATAATGGACTAACAAGTGGTATCAGAGCCAAAGGAGTGAAGATTTGATTCTGAATTCAGCAACAAAAGTAGAATTTTTGAAGATTTTTGAAGAAAAAGTGTACTTTCGGGTTTGAAATCAAAGTGAAGATTTAATGGAGTGTTTGCGTGTTAATTTCTTGGATTAGGGTCGCATTTATCATTGTAACACTCATTGATCAAAAAGGAGTCAATTCATTCACAAATCAGTGGCCATATTTGAAGATTTTTGTGTTTTCGGGTTTGTTAAGTTCTTAAAGAAAATCGATCGAATCTGCTCATTTGATCGTTGTTTATGATTATTGTTAATTGAGAAGTATAAATCGGGGGTAGGCAAAGTGATTTGGACAAGAAATTATCAGATTTGGGAAAAATTCGAGATTTTTTGAATCTGAACGGGTAAGATCTTGAAGCTGTCGGAATTCCAGGTTTGAAGGTGTCGGAATTGCCCTTTGAATCAGTCGGAATTGCTGAATTCCGAGAATAATTTGGTCAGAATTGTCGAATTTCGAGAAGAAATATGTCGGAATTGCTGAATTCCGAGTATAATTTGGTCGGAATTGTCGAATTCCGAGAAGAAATTTGTCGGAATTGCTGAATTCCGAGTAGAATTGGTTGGAATTGCTATAATCCGAGAAAATTGTATTGGATTTCAAACTTTCTCGGAAATCAACTTGGCTGGAATTGATTGTTGACCGGAATTGGTGATTTTACTCGGAATTCATATTTTCTCGGAATTCATATTATCTTGGAATTCATATTTTCTCGGTATTCTCTATTTTCTCGGAATTCTCTATTTCATCGGAATTCTCTCAGTTCTCGGAATTGTCAATTTTATCGGAATTCAAGATCACCCGGATTTACACTCATATTTCAAAATTTTAAGATTTCTGATCATTTTTGCCACAACATTATTCTTCATTTTCAAAAATTTTCAAGCTGACCCCAGCCAGGGGCTCTACCCCTTGGACCACGCTATCAGGGGCGCTGCCCCCGAACCCCGTAGTCGTTGTTGTGACTAAATTATCTTATCACCTTGATTCCTAAGTCATGTTTTTGGATTTTTTGGCTGAGTCAGGAGTTCTCAAAGTTTCAGTTATCATTTTGATGTTTCTAGATTCGGGTCATATTCTGTTTTCCCGTGAACCATGTGTTTAATTGTCTAGTACTCTTATGTCTAGTCATTCGGTGCTTTCCTAACTGATTTTTGGTTCTTCTTTCTTAGTGTCACCAATTTTTTATCTCAAAACCAGATTTTGGCCATCCATTCCTTGTTTCTTTTGAATCTTGGTTATCCTTTATAAGTCATATTTGAAAACCCAGATCTCATTGTAGGTGAAATTATTTGAAGAATTGACCAACATCAAAATTCTTTAGGTTTTTGAGAGGATTTTGAATTACATGCGCGCTTGCTCACGTGCATATCAATCCGACTCACTGATTATTATATCAAAGTCAATCGTTTGGTGCTCTTGAATAAGGATGAATACGACTCACTGATTTTTATATCAAAGTCACCTACCCTCTTATGTGTTCCCAAGTTCATTTGCACCCGTATGTATGTTAAAATGTTTGTATCTTGCGGTGATTTGGTCAAGGTTGATTACACGGTATTGGGAGACTTACTTAACAACATTATTCTCCAATATCATACTACATCCAATAAAGATTTATTAATCTTCAAGAATTCAGATCAAATCATTACCACTCCTCAACGATCAAAAGTGGTTCAAGTATCTATTCAAGTCAGGGAATGTTTGAAGATTATTTTGACTTGAAGTGTAGGATCCTCCCCACCCCTCTTCCATGTTTTTGCAACTGAATCTCATGGTGATATCTTTTATGCATGATGCTTATAAAGTATTATAATCATCATGAGGGGGAGAATAAAAAGTGAAGAAATTTTACATTGTTGATTCAGTTGTTGATACAACTCATAATGATTATATTTTTCAACTTGAAAGTGAACTACCGGAGCTTCGAGAAACAGTTCAGAACTTTGAGCAGCAGAGGTTGATACAGAATCTTCAGACACCGATTCCAACAGCAGCCGTTACTACAGTATCAACAACTCCACCACTTTCAGTACCATTTCATGTTCCATATTCTACTGTTGCTTCGAAGGGTACACAATAACCGATTATCTATCAATTTGCTACACCAGGAGCTTACCCCTACCCAGGATTTGGTCAACATATTAAATTTAAGAATTCATGGATTGTAAACCCTCATAGTATAGGGGTAGCACGGACCCCAGTAAAACTTTGAATTGGTTGAGGGAGATGACCAAGGCTTTGGATGCTTGTGAATGCGAGGAGAAAGTGAGGGTGCGGTATGCTACTCAAAGACTTAGAGGAGATGCCATGGTATGGTGGGATTCGATTACAGACCATTTTACCTAGCAGCAGATGGATAGTATTACTTGGGAGCAATTTCAGAGAAACGTTTGTGAGCAGTACTGCGGATATTTTGAGATGTCACGAATCAAGAAGGAGTTCATGGATTTGCAAATGACAGGTAATATGTTTGTAGATGATTTGACTAGGAAATTCAACGAGAAGTTATGATTTGCATAGTAGTGGGTTCCAGAAGCAGCTTCACAGCATTTTCTGGGAGCTTTGCACCCAGATTACAGGAGTGCTACCAGGTGGGCTAGCACTTTATCTCAAGCTTTTACCCTAGCTAAGTCAGTTGAGGGTGATGCTCAAGCCAAGGAGAAGTTGAATAAAGATAGGATTTCTTAGCAGAAATCCTGGTTTAATCATTTTAATACTCAACATCGGCAGGGAGCTCAAGGAGGTCATGGAAGTCAAGGTCAAGGACTGAGTCAGAGTCAGAGCAATCAGAATCGTAGGCCTACATCTGGTGGGTCTACTCAGAGAGCCCCATGGTGTAATAAATGTAAGTCTTTTCACTATGGACCTTGTACCCCACAAACAGCAAGATGTGTTCGTTGTGGTCAGTTTGGGCATGAATTGAAGAATTGTAGATTTCCGAGGAGTGTTTGTTGGAATTTCCAAAAGGAGGGGCACAGAGCAGGTGAGTGTCGTGTGGGTAAGAAACTGGGGACTAGGTCATTATCGGGATCGGTTGTGGGGTCTTCGTCCACTTAAGGACAGAAAAGGAAGAACCCTCCGTCAGCTAAGGGTAGAGCATTCCGGATGTCAGTAGATGATGCTGCTGCTACTGATGATGTCATAACGGTTATGTTTCTAATAAATTCTATACCTGCACGTGTGTTATTTGATTATGGTGCCAATCGTTCATTTATTTTTGTGGCATTCTGTGATAAATTGAAATTGCCTACTTTAAATGTTGTAGCTCCACTAGAAGTAGAGATAGCTGATGGTAAAACGGTTCTAGTCACAACAGCTGTGTCTGGGGTTAAAATTGATTTTGATGGTACATGATTTTCTGTTTCTTTTCTGTTAATGCCTATAGTTAGTTTCGATGCTGTTGTAGGTATGGATTGGTTGAGCCAGAACCAAGCTGTTATTAAATGTCACAGAATTTTGATTTCATTTCTTTTACCTGATGGGTCACACGTAGTGGCTCGCGGGGAGAGTGTCAGACCTGTTTTTCCTATTATCTCGTATATGAAGGCTAGAAAATCTCTGGCCAAAGGGTGTGAATCCTACCTTGCGCATGTTGTTGATGTCAAAAAGGAGAAACAAATTGTTTCTGATTTCCGGGTGGTTTTGGAATACCCGTAAATGTTTCCCGATGAATTACCTGGGTTGCCTCCGGTTCGTGAGGTAGAATACAGAATTGATTTAATTCCAGGTTCGAGTCTAGTGGCTAAAGCTCCTTACAGGTTAGCTCCTTCTGAAATCCATAAGATGATGACTCAGATTCAGGATTTGTTAGACAGGGGTTTTATTCGTCCTAGTTCTTCTCCGTGGGGTGCACCGGTTTTATTTGTGAAAAAGAAAGACGGTACTATGCGTATGTGTATTGACTACGGGGAACTGAATAAGAGATCGGTTAAAAATAAATACCCTTTACCTAGAAGTGATGATTTGTTTGATCAGCTGCAGGGTGCTTCTTATTTTTCTAAAATTGATTTGCGTCCGGGTTATCACCACGTACATGTTTCTGATGCTGATATTCCTAAACCCTCTTTCCATATCGGGTATGGTCATTATGAGTTTTTAGTTATGTCTTTCGGTTTAACTAACTCCTCTGCTATATTCATGGATTTAATGAACCGGATTTATCGGCCGTTTTTGGATAAATTCGTGATTGTATTTATCGATGACATCTTGGTTTATTCTAAAACTGAGTCTGAGCACGAGCTTCATTTGAGGCAAGTTTTAGAAACTTTAAAATGGGAACATCTTTTTGCAAAATTTTCCAAATGTGAATTCTGGATGTGGGAGGTTCAGTTTTTGGGGCATGTTATGTGTAAAGATGGGGTTAATTTCGATCTGGCTAAAGTTGAAGCGGTTATGAACTAGAATGCTCCTAAATCACCATCTGAGATTAAAAGTTTTCTGGGATTGGCGGGTTATTTTCGCAGATTTATTAAATATTTTTCGAAAATTGCGAGCCTTGTAACGAAATTAACCCGTAAAGTCGATCCGGCTAAAGTTGAAGCGGTTATGAACTAGAATACTCCTAAATCACCATCTGAGATTAAAAGTTTTTTGGGATTGGTGGGTTATTATAACAGATTTATTAAAGATTTTTCGAAAATTGCGAGTCCTATAACGAAATTAACCCGTAAAGATGTGCCATTTAAGTGGAATGATGAACAGGATACAACTTTTCAGACTTTGAAACAACTATTATGTCTGGCTCCTATTCTTGCACTACTTGATGGTTTTGATGAATTTGTAGTATAGTGTGACGATTCCTTTACAGGTTTGGGTTGTGTTTTAATGCAGCATGATCGGGTTATTGCTTATGCTTCATGACAACTGAAACCACGAAAGAAGAATTATCTAACCCATTACTTAGAACTTGCAGGTGTAGTATTTGCATTGCAACTGTGGAGGCATTACTTATACGGTACAAAATGTGTTATTTGTACTCATCATAAGAGTCTGCAGTATGTATTTTCCCAAAAAGAACTTAATATGCGGCAAAGACGGTGGTTAGAACTCATTAAAGACTATGATTGCGAGATTCGATATCACCCAGGGAAAGCAAATGTTGTAGCAGATGCTTTGAGCCCTAAGAGAGCTGGTAACAGTATCCGATTTTTGCGAGTTGAGATCATTTCTGACTTAGTGGACAGACTTAAATCTGCTCAGCTAGAGGCTTTAAAAGATTAAAATCTGAAGTCAGAGATTATGGTAAAGAGAAAAGATGATTTGATTGATGATTAGCGTGGATTAAAGACTTATCAGTCTCGTGTTTGGGTGCCACTGCTTGGGAAGCTTCGGGGTTTGATTTTGTCATAGGCTCACAAGTCAAGATTGTCTGTTCATCCTGGTCGCACTAAAATGTATAAGGATCTTAAAGTAGTGTATTGGTGGCCTACGATGAAAACGGATGTTGCACAATTTGTGGAAAAATGTCATATTTGTGCTCAGGTCAAAGTAGAGAACCAGAAACCATACGGGTCTTTGAAACAGTTGGAGATACCAGAGTGGAAATGGGAGAACATCACGATGGATTTTGTATCCAAACATCCATGTACTCAGCGGAAACATGATAAGATTTGGGTAATCGTTGACCGTTTGACGAAAAGTGCTCACTTTCTTGCCACCAACAAGACAGCTTCACTTAGTAGACTGGCTCAGTTGTACATTGATGAGATTGTATCTCCGCATGGTATTCCTCTTTCTATTGTTTCTGATCGAGATCCTAGATTTGTTTCTAACTTCTGGATGAGTTTACATCGTGAATTGGGGACGCGTGTTAATTTGAGTACATCTTATCATCCTTATAAAGACGGTCAAACTGAATTTGCGTACAATAACTCTTATCACTCGAGTATCGGTATGCCACCTTATGAGATGTTACTCGTCGCTGCCATACTTCTACTTGTTGGTTAGAGGCAGGTGTGAAACAGTTTGCGGGTCCCGATATTGTTCAGATAACAGCTGAGAAAGTCGTTATTGCTCGGGAAAAGTTGAAAGTTGCCTGTGACAGACAGAAGATGTGAAACAGTTTGCGGGTCCCGACCAGTTTCTTTTGTTGAAGGTGAATTGGGGTTATTAGCTTTGGGAAGCACGGGAAACTAGATCCACAATACATTGGTCCGTTCCGTATACAATAGATAGTCAACGACCAGACTGTTACTCTTGATCTTCCACCTGAGTTAGCGGGTATTCATGATACGTTTAATGTTTGTTACATGCGTAAATGTAAAGTTGAAGATGAAAGTCAGATTCTCCCAGTACATGATTCGAAAGTTGATTCGAAAAAGCGGTTAGTAGAATAACCCGTTGAGTTAGTTGATCGCAAAATAACGAAGCTTCGTAGAAAAGAGATTCCTATGGTTTGATTAAATGGAGGCACAGTTTGGGTTCTGCTTTGACATGGGAGACCGAGGATGACATGAGGAACCGCTACCCTAACCTATTTGAGTGCGATGAGATTTTGGGGACGGAATCTTCTTTAGGGGGGGAGATTTGTAACACCCACGTTTAGGGCCCGGTCATTCGTGGCGGTGGTAAGTGTTTATATAATTATTTATATTTATATATTTAATTGTTTATATTTATTTGCTATTTATTTATATTTATTTGATGATTATTTGGTATTTAGTTCGACCGCGAGGTAAGAGGTAAAAATATTATTTTAATATTTTTATATGATATGGGTACCTCATTATTCGTTTTTACACGAGGGTCCCGAATAATACAGTGTTGGTTTTAACTTATGATGTTATTTCCTTTTTGAATTAATGACATAATACTCACGCTGTGATTTAAAAAAATGGCTAGTATTTTACGGTGTTACATATCAAGTTTAGAATCAATGTGTTCAAGTTTAGCATTGAGGGGGTTTACAGCCTGTTGAATAGCTGTTTGAAGTTCATCATGTGTAACAAACCTGGTATCATGAAGACGACTTAAAGGAGCTGATGTAAGGTTGACTCTAGTAGGATTTCCATCTAATCCTCAAATGATACCATCAGTAGTATCACCTATGGATGTCTCGGGTACTAGCTTGATTAGCAAGACCAGTGCATTAATTGTGTCCTTGTGTTTAGAAAGAAATGTAGAAATTTGCGGTATATCAATGTGCTCATAAACAACAGGCGAGGACGAGGAAGATAGTCCTCTATTTTCAATACGCCCTTCCTCCGAATGAAGTAGGCGTAGATGATGTGTTAAAGCCCTGTGCAATGAAGTAGGAGGTTGTTGAGAACCACCTAAGTAGCTTTGTGGGGTTTGAAGATGCACGGGTGGGATAACCGTGTATATTTCAATATCACCTAACTGTGTCAGGTCCGATAGTGGATGTGGCAACCCGGTTTTCTATGTGTAGGGGAATCTCAACACTCTCATTTTCTTGTCTCACAGAACTAACACTCATATAATCTTCATCTTCGTTTCTGTACCCAACATACCGATCAGTTGAAAGAAGTAAGTCTTCAGGAGTTACTGATCCAATTTCAACAGAAGGATCTGTAGTGTGATTAAGTGCAATATGAACAATCCTTGGAGCTATAACTTGTTGTTGAGTAGGCTCAAGAACAAGAGTAAGACCTGCCTGAGAAACGGGAAATTGTGAATCAATAGTAAGAGTCAAGTCAGCTGTTGACACAATTGGAGTACTAACAACTGGGGATTTATCATGAGGATCAGTTAATTTCATACATGAAAGAGTGCTCTCTAGAGTGGTAATGATAGGAGCATCAGGAGTACAAACTGGAGATGAAACAACAGTAACAGGTGGAGTACTCACAATATTAGAAACAGACTCAACATTCTCAGAATCTGAACTAGAAAGAACAATTTGTTCAGTGGAATCATCAGATTGAACAGTAGCTTGAATATTTGTTGGATCATAATCCTCCTCTCCCTCTCTATGTGTTTTACCTTCTCAAGCTTCACCACCACTCTCAAATTTTTCTCTCTCCACAACCCTCTCAGCATCTCCCATAGATGACTAAGGACTATTCTCTAAGTTCTAACCTGGTTATACACCTCCTTGGGCAGGTAGGACCGGCTCTGGTCTAACGATAAGAGGTACACCTACACTCATCCTATAACTGATTATTAAATCAGATTGCTCAAGAAGATCCAACAGAGATGTAGGAAAAGGTTGAGGTATAGGAAGTGGTTCAGGATTAGCAGATTTAATAACATTAAAAACTCTAGGAACAATAGAACGTGAACATGCTCTCTGAGGAATTGCAGGATTGTGATTCATCACATGCTGGATGATCATTGGAATGAACCTCATGTATGGAAAAAACCATGCTCCAGCTTTCTTTTGACTATTTTTGAGTAGCATTGTTGCTTTAATATCATTCAATAGCAAAAGGGCATAATCCACATGCAAGTGATTCCAGGCAGCAACAAAGATTTTCAACTGATTCTCAGTCAGAAACTCATACCCAGTGTGTTTAGTTGTTAAACATTTCTGGAGTATGGTCATGAAGATGTTATACATCAGATGCAAGTAGTTTCTTTTAAACTGGGACTTTTTCTGCTGTTGACCCAAATATCCAAAAGATTGAATAGCAGCTAAGCAAACTGCTTTCTCAAGTATTTCATCAAAAGTGAGTGCTGGTGGACGACTATCAGCAGTAGGAAGGTGGAAATTCTCCCTAAGTCTGTCCATAGTTACTGAAACTACAAACTCGTCAACCTCTGCCCGGATTGAAAGATTTCCAGAACTACTAGTGTGCACATGACAGGTTTTCTAGAATTGTTGTGCATACACCTCAGGAACATGAGTACCGGCAGTAGCAGGGTTGTAACTTAAAAAATGGTTCAATGGATGTATTCTGAGAATTTCTGTAAGAACTGGAAAATTTAGATTTTTGAGTGTATCAAGATCAATGAATTGGTTATTATCATGACTGGTAACAGATAGAAATTCTGCCCTAGGCATTAAAAGCTCATCGGGTTTTGGGTTTTAGGCTGGCTGACTGGTAGCCATAGAAGGATGATGTTATGTGGATTCACATTCCATATTAGCCATATTATCTGCATAAATTAGCAAATCAGGTTAAATCTGTTGTGTAACAATAAGTATGAAACCCACACACTCATGAAAAACAGTCAAACTTAGATCAAACTCAACCTTTTGATACTAAGTTGACTTATTTTGACCAAACATGTGATATTTGAAATTTATTAATTTAGTGATAAAAAATCCTTAACAATGAAATCCTCATTGAGTACATGATGTTTAAACCCATGAAAAATGAATTTTCACCTTCAATAGACATTGATTACATGTATATGAACAACTTTGTTACACTGAAGTATAGTCAAAATTTGGCCCGAACATCAAGTAAACACACAAAATCGAAATTTCTAGTATAAACTCATACTCATGAAGAACATTTTTCAAATTTTGTGAAAACTTTTTATAGATCCATGTTCCGTATGTAATGCAAGACCCATCGCATGAAAATTCAGACCAAACGAGGTCAAATGGATGGTCAAATCTCGTAAAAACAGTCAAAGAAACCCTCGTTCATTCGGGACTGTTTTGGTATTAAAACCCAATCAAAACTCATTTTTATTTAAATTCCACCGTAGGGATTAATTACCTCGTTGTTAGCAATCGAATGACACAAAAATTAGAAATTTTGGTAGAGGTTTGAAAGAACTCGTGTAAGGTAGTAACCAAGAGCAACAATGGAGTTCGATTAAGTGAGAAAGTGAAGAAGATGACTGGTTTTGTTATTTGAAATAATGATTGAAGTGATAGAGACACGTGGCAGTCTCTGATTAGACCAACTAAAAAGAACGCGATCGAACTGACCAATCGAATGTGATATACTGTAAACTACCTACTGGGTGTGATCGAATGTGATAGAATGCGATCGAATGTGAGAAATTGTCCTTAAGAAAATCAGAGATTGAATGCAATGAGCATTTTTCAAAAGATCGAATGTGATGATCATTTTTCAGAGTTCGATTTCGATGAATTAACTTCGATTGGTTGACTTTGATAATTTTCAATTGAACTAACACCAATTCAATAATCATCAACACTTTATGAAATTTTAAAATCTTTTTCATTTTCTATTTTGCAATTTTATTTTTATTTTTGTATTTTCATGTAATCAAAATACAACAAAAAAACTCCCCCTCAATCTATGGAAGAATTATTTAAAATTTTGAGATTAAGTGAAAGACAAAAAAAAATTAATTTTGTATGTTTGAAATTGTCTATATTTCTCCCCCTACACATATGCAGTATATGTAAAGTTATAGACACACTCCCCCTAGAATCCTGTAAAGGTAATCTGCAAAACAAACAAACTGTATAATACCTATTCAAAACCAAAAAGAATAATAAAGAAAAAGGAAAAGCAGTATGTCATACATGCATCTTAAGCATACCAAGCTTAGAAACTAAATAATTAAAACGACATTCGTCTAACGATTTAGTAAATAATTCGGCTAACTGATTGTTAGTAGACACATACTGAAGTTCAATTAATCCTTTTTCAACATTATCTTTTATAAAATGATACCTGATGTCAATGTGTTTGGTTTTGGAATGATGTACCAGATTGCATGAAATGGCAATAGTAGATTGCGAATCACATAGTAGTGGGATCTTGTCATACTACAAACCAAAGTCTGACAACTGGGTCCGTATCCATAAACTCTGTGAAGAACACATTGTTGCAGCTACATATTCAACTTCAGCAGTTGAAGTAGAAACACAATTATGTTTCTTTGAAGCCCAACAGACTAATCTATCTCCCAAGAAATATACACTGCCAGATGTACTTTTTCTGTCAATCATGCATCCAGTATAGTCAGAGTCTGAAAAAGCATACAAGTCAAGATTAGAATCTCTAGGATACCATAAACCTAAATCTATAGTTCCTTTGAGATAATGAAAAATGCGCTTGACTGCTTGTAAATGTGACTCTTTGGGATTGGCCTGGAACTGAGCACATAGACGGGTTGAAAACATAATGTCTAGTCGGCTTGCCGTCAAATAATAGTAATGAACCCATCATACCCCTATATGTCTTCAGATCAGCGGATAAACCATCCCGATCAGCAGATAACTTGGTTTTTGCTGACATAGGAGTTGAGATTGCTGAGCAATTGAGCACGCCAAACTTTTTCAGCAAATCCTTGATGTACATTAACTGACCAATAAAGATGCCATTGCTCAGTTGCTTCACTTGTAGACCGAGGAAAAATGACATTTTCCCCGTCATACTCATTTGAAATCGATTTGCCATTGTGTTAGCAAACTAGTCACTGTATTTGGGATTTGTGAGCCAAAGATAATATCATCAACGTATATTTGTACCAAATTCTTACCGTTGCCATTGGCCTTGACAAACAGTGTAGTATCAGTTTTTTCTTTTGTGTAACCCTCAGTGAGTAAATATTCAGATAAGACATCATACCAGGCACGAGGTGCTTGTTTTAGACCATACAATGCCTTATGCAGAATATACACATGATGTGGATGTTGAGGGTTTACAAATCCTTCAGGTTGTGACACATATACTTCTTCCTTGAGAATATCATTTAGAAACGAAGTTTTCACATCCATCTGAAAGACCTTAAAGCTTTGACTTGCAGTATAAGCTAAGAAAAGTCTTATTGCTTCAATTCTGGCAACAGGAGCTAATGTTTCATCATAGTCAATTCCTTCCTGTTACTTGTAGCCTTTAGCGACCAATCGAGCTTTGTTTCGAAAAACTATACCATCAGAATCCCTTTTGTTTTTAAAGATCCACTTGGTCCCTACTACAGATTTACCATAAGAAAGAGGCACTAATCTCCAGACATGTAGGAGATCAAAATGATTCAGCTCATCTTGCATAGCAATCACCCAATCTGGATCACTAAGTGATTCAGAGACCTTAGTGGGTTCTATCATACTCAGAAAACTAGAGTATTGACATTCATTTGCAGTTGCAGATCTTGTACGAACACCAACACTTGGATTACCAATAATTTTTGTGTCAGGATGGTGTCTCGTCCATTTAGTTTCATGGGGAGTTGAAACTGCAGGAATGAAAATTTCCCAGGAAGGTATATGATCCTCAGCTTCTGTAGTTGGATTTGGATCTGAATAAACAATAGGCGGACTCTCATATTCTTCTTTTGGGGTAGCCTCTTCAGGACGAGTGATAGAAGCAGATGTAGAGTCTTCAAGATGAATATCAGCAAACGTATTTGATTATGTTACTGTTCGAGGAGTAATAGTAACACTCTCTTGAATAACTAGTTCAGTCCTGGAAACATCATGAGTAGGAGTAGATTCAGATCTAAAGATATCAAATATAAAATCCAAATCATGATTAGTTGAACTGGACTCAATGTTTGTATCTTTTATTTGAAGAACCGGTTCTGAAGTGACATGTCCAAAAGCGTTTTTAGAATGTAGTGGTTGAAAGGATTTAACATTCAATGAATCATCAAATGTGACATTTATGATTTCTTGTACATTTTGAGTTCTTTTATTGAAAACTCTATATGCTTTGGATTCTTGAGAATAACCTAGAAAAATTGCTTCATCTGCTTTAGCCGCAAATTTTCCAATGTTATCCTTATCATTTAGAAAAATGCACCTATTACCAAATATATGAAAATATTTTATATTAGGTACAATCCAGTTCATATGGAGTTTTATTTAAACATTTATGAATGAAAGAACGATTATGCGTATAGCAAGCTGATTGCTTCATCCCAGAAGGAAGGTGGGAGGCCAGAATATGATAGCGTTGTACGAGCAGCCTCAACCAGAGTTCGGTTGCGTCATTCCACCACACCATTTTGCTGAGGTGTGTATGCTGCAGAAAATTGATGAGTAATTCCCACAAGATCAAAGTAACTCTTGAGAGTATTATTCTTGAATTTTGTTCCATTATCTGTTCGAATGGCAACTACACTCTGATTGTGCTTGTTCTGCTGCTACTTGATAAAATAGATAATTGATGAAGCAGCCTTATCCTTTCAGCGCAAAAATTTGACCTAAGTATATCGTGAGTAGTCATCCACCATGACTAAGATATACTTCTTCCCATTTCTAGACTGAACTATCATTGGACTACATAAATCCATGTGCAAAAGTTGAAGAGGTTTAGATGTACTCATCTCTTGTTTATACTGATGAGGAGACTTCTGCAATTTGCATTTTGCAAAGTCTGCACATAGATTGTTCTTCTTGAATCTTAACTTTGGCAGACCTCTCACCAAGTCAGCTGATATCAGTTTGTTGATGCTTCTAAAATTCAGGTGAGATAACTTTCTATGCCATTGCCAAGTTAAACTTGAAGATGCTTTAGACTATAAACAAATCGAATTAGATGTGGTGTAACTGTTCAGATCAATAGAATATAGATTCGACTTTCTGGATCCTGAGAGAAGAAAATCTCCAATTTCAGTAGATACCGAACATGAATTTCTTTTGAAAACCACTTCCAAATCCTTATCACAAATTGTCCGATGCTAAAGAGATTATGACCCAATCCTTCCACGTATGAAACCTTCTTTATTTTTATGCCTTTCTTTTCGATATCTCCGTACCACAAAATTGTTGCTACATTGTCATTCCCAAATCTTACGTTTCCGAAGTACTTTGAAAAATAATTTTTTAGAAGACTTTTGTCACCAGTCATGTGTTTTGTACAACCGGATTCCAAGTACCATAGATCAGACGTCTGCAAAAAGAAATAAGGAAGATTTAGGTCCCCATGTATGAATGGGTCCTGAATTGTTAGTTTGTGGAAAGTAATTCTTTGGGACTTGCAGTGATTGTGTGTTAACATGCTTAACTCCTGATGATGAATGTTTGGGTACCCATTTGGGGGTTATCTTTTTGTTTGGAGTTAAGTGTTTAGTGTTGTTAACGAGTTTCACACATGTCTTATGGAGTGAAGATTATTGGGATTGAGAAGTTGAAAGAGTTGTGCAAGCGGTTAAGTTGGAAATCTACTTAGAAGCACAATGCTTAGAAGCAGATTTTGACTTCTTCACTTCAACTCCATGTTGTTTATCAGAAACTACTGGAACAGAACTTTTGATGACCCACTTTTGGGATTTTTGAGTAAAGTACGAAGTGCGAGTGAATTTCTTTGATTGAGAACATTTAAAACGTGATTTGTGCTTGAGTTCCTGTTCTCGTTCAAGCCATGCATTGTAGAATGCTTGATACCCATAGCTTCGATAAGCTTCTAATTCACGCATCGTCATCAATCTCCATGATTTGTTTAATTGCTTAAACACATAAGCTTGTCTTTTTGTTATCCAGAGATGTAAACATATCCTTTGGAATTTATGAATGGAAAAAATATCTGATTAGTAAAAAAATATGTCCAATGTGCACATGAGTTAATTCCAAAAGATTTACGTAGTTGATCATACTCATAGCTAAACTCACAATGACCATCCAAGCAACCATCACTCATACAAAACATATTTAAAGCAATATTTTCAGTTTCATTAAAACCAGTGCAAGTTCTTTCAAACATTAAAATGTTTTGACAAATTGAGAAAGACCCGGTACATATCCTATTTGACTTAGGAATGACTCTTTTCCATTTTGCTTTTATTTTCCTCTCATCTCTAGTTCTCTTCACATCTGCAACACAAGCAAAGACGTTAGTTTTCAATCTTGGACGACTTGCAGCAGCTGTTGAAGTTTCAGGTTTATCAGAAGAATCCAGAGAAGTATGACTACTTGCATGTATATGTGATGATGAAACAATTTGTTTTAATTTATTATTTGAAAAAGATGATTTTGTGGCGGATTGTGCAGGAGTGACAGTTGAAAAAGATGGAGCATTTGTTGTGTTTGTAATGTCTGTTGGGGATCCCAATGGAACTGATGAGTTTGAAGCAGTATCATTAGAAGATGATGTAGTTGTGGACAACTGGTGGAGTTGTGCTTCTAATTCAGATTTCTCAATAGACAACCAATCAATGATTCGATCATCATTGTGCCTGACAGTTGTCAACTTCATTTGAAGAACATCATTCGCTAGTTTCAGCTCATCAATTTGTCGTGCGAGAATGAAAATCTCTACATGTAAAGATGAATCTGAAGTAGATGATACATCAGATTTTGAGAAAGTTCTTGTTGGAATTTGATCAAAAGGAGGAATTAAAGAATTTAAACATATGATGATTTGAAATGTGAAGTAATATTCCTGTAGAGTATAGAATCGCTTCAATAACTCAACAGAAGGAGAATACACCAACAAAGGTTTAGAAGTAGGAGGGGCATAAATCTCTTCATCCGAATACACTTGTGAAGTGTGTTTGGAATTATTTATCTTAAAAGATGCAGCAACATAAGATGAATTCAAATCAGTGTAATCAAAAGGAATCTATGCACGCTGCTGAAGACTTCTCTTAAGCTCCTCCTCAATTCTTTCTTCCTCTTGTCCTACGAAAAAGTACTACGTCATAGGACTGAGTGGAAGTTACTTTGCTCAACACATGAGGATTGTCAAACCCTAAGCCTTCAAATGCCCTTCGGCTGTAAGGTCTCTCCATTTACTTGTTGAAGAAAATTGTTTGTTCACTTTGATTTCTTTTGATTATGAAATCTTCAAGTTCTTTAATCATAGTGGAAAATTCACAATTTTTATGTTAGAGAACGTCAGAATCCTTTACATGCGTTCAACCTTGAGATCATGAATGATTGTATTCGTCTCAGTCGTCAAGGATAAGAGTCTTGATTCAGTTTCAACTAATTGATCTTTTGAAGTTTGTAAATCATTTTCAAGTTGATCAATTATTGATTGTGCCTCTTGACTTTGACTTTGTATTACATGTTTTAAGACTTTGACAGAGCTTGATCATCTCCATCCATTCTTCCTATGAGGCAGAACAGAGCTTGATCATCAGCATCAAGATCAGTATCAGTATCTGTATCAGATAGAAATTGATCCTCTTCTACCATTAGTGCTTTCCCTGCCTTTATCTGTTTTGAAAGGCGGTACTTTTGCTTGTAGTACTCTGCATCTCTGCTCATTTTCTGAGGATAATTTATGATTAGATGACCTGTTCCTCCGCAGTTAAACACTTTGATTCAGCTCTCTTTTAAACCTTTTTCTCCTCTCTCTGAAACCTCAGTTTATCAGTATACCTATAGTTCTCAGGGAGTCTTGAACCCAAAGTGAACCTCTGCTTGCTGTTGGTCTTACTAAACCTATTCCTGAAAACTTGTGTAACAAAGGAAAGAGCCTAAATTGATGCTTCAACTGAATCTGCATCAGAATCTTCAGGATCAGAATCACTGAAGACAACTTGTTTAATATTTGTAGATCGTGAGCAGTCTCTAGAACGTTTACCAGCAGCTACCAAAGAGAGAGGATCAGAAGTGAAAAGTTTGGGCATAGATTTAGAGACTTCATGTTGGTGCTAATTCCGATCTTTAAAGATGTTGTCGAATGTGGCTTGAGTCAAGTCTTTGTTAACATGTTTATACAACTTTACATGATCATTTCATTCTTGTCCCAAAGATTTCAGGAACACACAATTTTGATCTAGATCTGATCGTGCAATCTTGTTTGAACGAAGCTCATTTAACAGCTTGCAGAATCGACTTTAAGTTTCATGTAGCAGATCATTGTCTTTAGCAGAAAAATCATGAAAACTATTAACCGATTGAGTCTTCTTAATATATTCACCCTGCTGAGTACCCTGCAACTATTTGTTGATTTCAACCCAAATTTTCTTGGCGGTTTCCAAGATATCTACCTTAGTGTAGATTTCTGAAGATAGACCTTGTTTCAGATAGTACTTTGCCAACCTTTCTGCTTTTCTTCTTTCTTTTTCCTCTGCAGTAATTTCATCAAATGTCTTTTCTCTTCTTTCAAGTTGGATTGGAGGATTGTTATTCAAATTTCCAGGAATGACTTTCTCATACTTTTTATTTCCATTCTCAATGCAATCTCTCATATCTGGACCATATTTATCATTATGTTCCAGGAAGTCCATGAATCTTCCTTTCCAGACATGGTATTCACTCCTAAAGAGAACAGGAGGTTTGGTATCTGTACCAATGGCTAACATCTCATTTGAACTAGACATTGTTTGATCGTTTTCTCGTTTGAATTTAACTAACTTGTTCAAACTCACTTGTTGTATTTCGTTCGATGAATCAATTCGATAGTCAGAATTAATTCAATTCGATTTTTACAGTTATATGGTGTTGGTCCCTTGGTGAGAGTATCAACAAGCAAGTAATGTGTAGAAGGGAGTTGAATACAATTTCTGCAGAAAATTGAACAAATCAATAAAAAGTGTTAACACACATCAAACCGCAAACAATCGAATGCTTTGCTTTCATTAATAAGAAGATGATTACAAGAACAATCAAGTAAGCAACACCTGATATGTAAACACCTAATGTAAATCAAATCTATCAATCTCTCAAACTGTGCTATCTATAATCACCTTATGATTATAGATACAGGACGACTCTCTAAACAGGATTTAATCACAGATTGAATACTTACCAACTTCACAACAGATGTGAAGATTCAAAGACACGGACAAATTAGCAATCTGTGAGTTTCTTGATGACGTTGAACTGACAAACAGAGAATCAAGATTCGTAACACATACGATCAATGGGTTGAGGTGAAACTGAGTTTCACTCTGTAACTCGTTGAATGTAGTCATACCTCTAAACTTATCAGGAGATAAGTATTTATAATCCTTTTCCTACAGATCCTAACAAACTAGAACTAATCCTAATCTGCTAACAAACTAACGGATAACCCGGAATCTTGAATATTGAATCTTATTATCTTGAGTCTTTAATCATCAATCTTGATTCTGAAATCTTCTTATTCTTGCCGTAGATATAGAGAGATAAAAGGAATTTAAAACATATTTAAATTCTCTTAAATTGACTTCTTTAGTCGGACTGAGTTACTCAGCTTGAAGCTCATCAAGCTGAGTTCTTCGAGAACAAACCCGAAAATAAACATGTACTAACACGTATAATGATTAACTCATCCTTGGACATATCAGAATACAAAAATTTTAATCACTTAGATCTTGCACATTTAGTGCTTACAAAAATTAGAACTTATCTAATGTGTACAATAGAACTAATCTATTATAAAGTTTATCTTATGAACTCAGGATGTAGAAGTTCCCAATTAATGATTTCTTTGTTGATTTCGTCTAGCAACTTCTCAACTTCTACATTCCCTCTGAGTTCCTTCTGTAGTACTCTGATGATTTGGTTCAGCTTGTATCTCACAAAGTGATTTGAGCTATCATCACCACAGCAACTTCGAATGTGTAAGGCATCACTAGATTTTAGATAGCATATCTCATTCAGCTTGATAAAACTAGGTTTGCCTGCCTGATCCTTGAACATAAACCCCTGAACAGGTGCATTAATACTTTGAACTCCACACCTTCAGGTACCTCGAACAGTTTCTCCCATTGCATACCAGGAACTGGAACATATCTCAGCTCCTCAGCTCTATTGATCAATTTAGAAATAAAATCTTAGTAAGTTTAAGATTTAAAACATAATTTTGTTCAACAAACTTAAGAACTGTTTGATGGTTTTGTCATCATCAAATAGGGGGGTTTGTTGGTCAAATGATCTCATCAGTTGAAATTTGATGAGACAAAGTTACGTTTGTATGATTTGTTCTAAATATAACTTAAACAGAATTATGAGGCTTGATCATACTGAGCACTTATAGTGTTTCAGATTGAGCACAAGCTGAATATAAGCTGAGCATATATTCGACCAGCTTAGACTATATCTTAGTTAGATTATCAATGTGTTTGATAAGCTGTGTATGTCACCTAAGATATAGGTTGAGTATTCAGCTTGATGCGTTTCGACCTGAGTGACTCAGCGTATATACTGAGTAAGCTCAACAGAGTTGCTAAATAAGTTCTAGCTAACTCTTATGACTTCCAAGGATGAGTTAATCATTATACGTGTTAGTACATGTTTATTTTCGGGTTTGATGTGTGTTAACACTTTTTATTGATTTGTTTAATTTTTCGCAGAAAGTGTATTCAACCCCCCTTCTATACATTACTTGCTTGTTGATACTCTCACCAAGGGACCAACATATGGTTCAAGTTACAATTAGTTCAATGTTAAACTGGTTTGGAATTCACTTCGATGGTATACTTCGATGAGTCACTTCGATCAGACTGTTATTCTGTTCACTAATTGATTGTTTGATAATACTCAATGCGATCCAATCCTGTGTGAGAACCCTGAGTAAATTGATGATCGAACTTGATGTAACAGTTTGATGTGACAGTTCAATGATCTTAGCTTAACTCTACACTTTGAAAAATTTCATCATGGTAACAACTTAAATTTTCACAGTTAGTAACCATTTGTAGTTCGATGAGACCAATTCGATGATTTGAATTGCAGTGAACACTTGTAATGACAGCAATTCGAAGACCATACGATCGAACTGAACTTGTTTTAATCCTTGGATCGAACTGTTAAACAATAACCTCGATCAAACTGAGCTATTTTCATACACAAACATGTTGGGGTTCGTGGTTCATCACAGCGGAAGCAGGCAAGCAACAAAAACGGAATTTAACAAACAAATCAAACCACAAAGTGAACCCCAAGGAGTGTACCAATCTCTACAACTAAGATAAGCAACTAAAAGGAAGAGAGAAGAGAGAAATACCCCTGATATCTCTGGAGTTGATGTAGATCAAGAACCGAGCTATGGCACCTTCCTTGCTCTATCGAAGTCCACCCCGGGAAAACCGTGATCCACTCGTACTAGCGATCCATCAAGTGTCCTACACCATATGGAGACACTATCTCTGGAACAACAACACTATGAACTCCAGGAACCTCTCAAATTTCGGCTCTCTCTCTCACACTCACAAGAACAACCCAAAATGTTTCCTTATGTGTGTGTTTTTACACCTTCAACAACTAGAGAGAAATGAGAGTGAATGCATGTCCTTTTTATGAAACCTCTCTTGCCCCCTGGAGTACCTAAGGCCGGACAAAGAAGTATCCAAGCAACCCACATTCATTGGTGGAGAAAAGAGGTGGAGAGAATAAAGTTGTAATCTGTCAGGCGGGTTAGCGCCGCTAACCGCCCAAACTTAGCGCCGCTAACCACTTAAGGTTAGCGCCGCTAACGCGGCTAAGTTAGCGACAGCAGGATTTAGCGCCGCTAACCCTTCCTGATTACCAACTATCTTTAATTATTCATTTCCAACCCTCCTTTTTAGGTTGTTGTCAAGATCAACCCCCGGCGTGTGACCCGATAGGCCCATACATCATCGGTAGTGATCATTTGGCGTACGTGTGACAGTGGGCATACTTTAACAGACTCCCACTTGCACATGACTCTACGTACCCAATACATCACAGACAAGGAGCGGCCTCTAGTAAGACATCCTGCCCCCAAGTCAGTATGGGTTTTGTCTTCAGTACAAAAAACCAATCTGCAACTCATGTGAAAGGTCCTATCGATAAGTGATCAATCTTCCTTTTGTTCACGATATCCGTGCGAAGGTGAGACATGGTACTAAGTCATTCTCATCCCTTCACGATTATGTTTCTCGATCGAGATTAGTGGTGACCAAAACATGCAAGTTGCAATCAGATTCATTAATCATTGCACACTTGAGCACGGCCGTGCATTTTGGTGTCAGCGACCAATCATCGAGGGGCCCAGGGATATCTCTCTAAATAGAGGAACAAATTCCTTTGACTCACATTGCCCATCACAGAGATCATACTTTGCCCAGCTGCTCCCTTTATAACAACAAGTTACGGATTGCGTTTGAAAACAACTAGAGCAAAGCAAACCAAAGTGATGCAGGCACATGTATCTCCAGTATGAGGATGAACTGATATTATCATCCTGATTTACTCATGACAAGTACCATAAAGTAAAATCAGGTGTGGGTCGTCCAGTCACTTGAAACACTTTAAAGTACAGGCGAAGAATTGCGTCCCCGTGCCCCAATCCCCATTGGACACATGACCAATTACTTCCCTCAGTCTTAGTTCAGACTTCCTTCCCATGAAGAATGACCGACTGTGGACATTTAGAATGTAAAACATTCAGGGAAGAGGTAAAACATGCAAAGTTGGAACACAATAAGGCTTACTGAGAGTACCCGCTACACGCGCATTACCAAACCCTTTTGATAATCGATACAAGCAGAAACTCAATATTGCTTAATGTTCCCAAAAGAAAAGCATATCAAAATATTACTAAAACGAACTTAAGCCAAGTATATGCAGGCCCTAGTCTGATATAAAATCACTAACCCGCTACTATAGCTTAGTTCACGGATCCGCCACCATTGCTCTCCGTGTGTACTCTGATTATGATCGTATTCCTACTCCAACCAACCACTTCTAAAGTGTGCGTTGATGGGATTATGATCAATTGTCCAAGCCGTTATACATGCATTGTCTTAAAGGAATCCAATAAGGCAAAACAACGCTTGGAACTAAAATTTAATGTGCATAAGCCATCATACTCTCATAGTTTTCATAAAGATCTCTATAGAGTTATTGATGCTCTAAGAATAAAATCTTATTTGCTTAAGCCATTGTACTCTCATAGTTTTCACAAGGATCTCTATAGAGTTACCAATGCTTTTAAGAATAAAATTTTATGTGTTAAAGTCATCGCACTCTCATAGTTTTCACAAGGATCTCTATAGAGTCACCGACACTTTAAAATCAAATCTCATGTGATTAAGTCATCGTACTCTCATAGTTTTCATAAAGATCTCTATAGAGTCACCGATACTTTAAGTATCACATTTACTAACGACACAATATTTGTAGGATCACTAACCCCAATCGAATTGGAGGTTATCCTAAAACATAAACTATCACACAGAGTAATAAATTACTTTCATATCTTATGATCAACAAGAACATATCTTAATATTTCTTGTACTTCACAAAATGCTTTGTTAATCCTTAATGGACGTATAATTCTTGACTCAAACTTAAAGCCAAACATGATCAAGACATTATCTCCATTATTGCATATGTCCAAGACATATCACATAGGATAACAACAGCCCTCCCACTAGCTCTGACATCTATCCAAGTTTCATCGTTGCTCATTGAAAACTCAACCGCTTGATTTTCACAACATGAAATTTAGACGTTTGTTGAAGTTCAAGGTAGTCTTTCTCTATGTATTGTAGATATTACATGGATACTTTTAGATGTAAAGCACCTTCGGACAGTGTTACCAACACTTCCTCATTGAATTCTTATTACGGAATACGGTCTTTGCATCGTGCAGCCATCAAACGGCGTAAGTGTCCGTGTAAACTTCAACATATCCACTTGAAGAATGTCTTCATATGATACCTTCCACATGGTCAATCATCATGAAACCAATTCCAACCGGTCAGTATTTGAAGTTATCTACAAACAAATCCATGCAGATCTTATATCCAAAAGATCTATTTACACCTTACTGGACTCATCTAGGTGTTGGATTATCCAAGCTCATTCTTGAAATCCAGCATGGATTATAGCTTATCTCATTACCTTTTTCCTTATCTTAGTAGACCCAAGGTCCACTACAGATTCCGGTAATTGATACATACGCAATGTATTATCAATAAGTCATCGTCCTCATGTATGTAATACATTTCCGGCCTTATGATGACTATTACCAGACTTATGAAGAGGTAATATCATAATGCCAAGTACTTCAACATTGCCATGTTAAGTTCCAATCATTACTGATTGAATGCTAGTGTCAACATCAGGTCATAATTTAAATTACACATTCTTCCACAGGAATGCTTCAGTTGTTCATTTCCCTTTTCGAGCAACTCACCTCAGTTCTCAAAAGGTTATGAAAAGAACATCCAAAACTCAGAATAACATATTTAAATGTATTAGCATCTTTTTAAGTTCATCCATCTCCTACTAAATGTAGACAAGATAACTTTAATCCATGAGGTAGATAAGCAAGGCTATCTTTCTAGTCTAACCTCCATGGTTGCTAATTTGACCATCTTTGTTGTAATAAAACAAGAACATTGCCAGCCACTACTTAAGTACACCCATCTTTTAGGTTACTCAAGTCTAATCCATCAAAGGGAATCATATCTAGTATGTTCCTTTTCTCCACTTGGCGATCCATGTAGAACATGTATCCTAGGAGAGTTAAATTATGAGATATTCTCATAATTCTTTTGATGAATAAGGAATCTATTATATCTCAACATCTCATAAGATTTGAGTATTTTAGTTTCCTTTTTGCCCTCTTCACATGTTATGAATTTGTTACGGGTGAGCTATGAATACTTCTCAAGTTTCAAACACTTTTCTAATACCCTTTTCTTCTACCTTCATAGGTAAAGGTAACAAATTTATACTTAGTTCATCCTTTTGTTTGATTGCACCTTATACGTGAAGTGCAAGCGTAGTCCAACAAACTTTTATTCCTCTCACTTCAACTTGTGAAAGAAGTCATAGGTATTTAACTTTATAAGCAAGATTCAATCATTAACTAATAGCTCAGAGCTAAGAGATTCCAAGTACCTATCCACATGGTGCTTGGTAACGATAATCTTGTTTATATGGTTAAATCACCAATGTTGTAAGGATAACTAATCAATGATCATATTATTACTTCTTAAGCAAAAGCTTATTATTTATGACACGACATGAATAAACTTTGATATAAAACTCTAAACCCATAATAACATAATTCAAAGTAATATTCATCGTCATCAATAGCATAGAAGATACAATGCTTCTTGCCATGCAGGGCGTAAAACATCTATCTAATGAAGTAATAAATTAGCTGGTAGGAATGACAAGATCAACTCTTCCAATCCTTTTAGCAAGAGATAAGCACACAAGCTTCTCTTCACTTCTTCCAGCTCTCCATGCATCATCGGCCTACTTCGGATAAACACTTACACTTTGCAACAAACAAGTTTGTGACAAACGTGAGTGTTTTGACTAGCGTTCAAAAACCTAGTCTTTTGAAGTAGAAGATCAATGGAGTATAATCATGAATGTACCTGAAGTCGAGGAGCTAACGTTCTTCCGCTTTAGGATACTTAGCTCATTCAGGCACTTAGGGCAGGCGTGACGGCGCCAATTTCCAATTTCCCCACAAAAGTAGCAAACTACCCCAAGTGAAACGTTATCTTGAGGCACAATCTTATTTGCCTCAACTTCCACATTTATAGTAGGCTTAGTCAAACCAAGCTTTCCATTTGAGGTCAGTTTCTTCTTCTTATGTTTTTGATTCCCAGTAGCCTTAGCGGGTGTGGACGAGATTTGCTTTCCTTTGGCCATGTTCAACTCAGCAGCCTTTAACATGCCATGAAGCTCACTTAAGGACCATTCCATATTGTCTTTGAGATATTCCATGACGAACTTCTCATAAGACGTGGGCAGGGATTGGAGAACCAAGTTCACCATCAAATCCCTCCCTATGGGAAATCCAAGTCTCTCCATTTGGTCCATGTACGCCTTTATCATAAGGACATGAACACTTACATCCCCGCCTTCCTGCATCCTACAACCAACTAAAGCCTTAACATACTCAAAAAGTTCTTGTCTAACTTGCTGCGGGAACATGTCCTTTAGCTTGTTAATCATGTCGTACGCACTCATATGCTTGAGTTGCTTTCGCAGCTCACAGTTCATAGTCGACAACATGAGACAAGAAACATCTTGTGTATCTCTGACACGCTTTTCCCATGCGTATCTTGTGGCCCAGCTCGCATTGGTAGCAGGTGGCTCCGGAAGAGGCTCCTCAAGGACGTGCAACTTTGACTCGTGTTGAAGGACAATCCTTAACACACGATACCAGTCAACGAAGTTCACTCCAATGAGTCTCTCCTTTTCCAGGAACAAACGAAATGAAAGTTTTGATGTAGTGTCGTTAAGATTTTCCATCTAAAAAAAAAAAAGTACGAGTTTTAGTAAGTATTGATATAATCCTCGTTATGATAATTACCCACTTGATTTAAGAAAACCAAATTATCTTAACAAGGGCTAAGAACCTACAAAATACTCCAATCCATGACGGGTATGCCGCGGATCACTTCATGAAGCTATTTTAGGCAGGTAAACGATTTACCAATTGCAATCCGAGATCGCAACTCTTAGACACTTGCGGGATCCTAGGTACTCGCAGCACCCATTTGGCATGTTTGATCCCTCTCACACCATTCCTCATTAATCCACTTTGATAGCTCGGCTAGAGCTCGACAACTACCAAGGCATTTTAAGTCTTGGAATTGTAAATCAACCGTCAAGATACACGGTGGTACTCTAGCCCAATGGCCGGCTCGGCTAAGCTCGACAACCGACCCTTGCGAGTTGCCACCCGCACCTTCCACACAGCTATTCAAAACCGGCTCGGCTAAGCTCGACAACCGATCTTGCTTCACTAGATTCGGGTGGTGTCATCTTACGGATGGCGTGAGATTTACAATTTTGAAAAACGGGATTTTGTTTTACCGGTTAAAACAATTTTAACCAATTCTTGTCTATGTGGCGCGCGGAGTTTGTAAACTAGTTAAAACTCTTTGGTTTTATTATTTTGAAAAGTTTTTCTAGCATGCGAAGATCCTAAACATCCATACAAGAAAGAAAACAAAATAAAACCAACCACGCATGTAATACAAGTCCGGTAACGAGCCATAAACCCTATGCGTCTTACCCGCGAGCCAACGGGTAAGACTAAGTCATCTAAGGACTAGACCGAATGACTTGATATGTGCTCCTCCCACTTGATCCATCGCGTCTCCTATCGACCTCCGGATCCAAGCTTGCCAAGACACCCTCCATGGTTCTTGATGGTTGCTTCGGTTCTCCTTTTACAATATACAAATTTAAAAGGAAATGGCATGCAAGCCACGATTCTCTATTCTAAGCTAATACTAAAATTACAAAGAATAGAAATCGGCATGCAAGCCGTTAAAATATACAAACCGAATAAATTAAATTATTACAAACCATTATGTGGTACAAACCACCAAATGAATGAATAAATTAATTTAAACAACCAAACACATCACATAGGTCTCAAAGGCTCAAAATGTCACCGGACACTAATATTACAACCACATACAACAAAACCACATGGTGTGCCACACAAAAACCATGTAAATCTTATATGTCTTGGTTAAGATTATGAAAACACTCAAGGCACAAATAATCCTATGTACACATGCATTAGGAACCTTAAACTAGTCAAAATTCCCTAGTCATATATACACAATGTAAGTATATGCAATTAATCACTTTCATGCCAAAATGTTAATCCACATATAAATACACCAACCAAGACATAAGGCAACTTAATCAAAGCTCAACACAAATCTGGAATAAATTCCAGAATCAACAAGTAGCTCAATCGATCCAACAAAATTGATTTTAGGCAAAAATGCATTCTGCCAGCCGGGTTAGCGCCGCTAACTATAAGAGTTAGCGCCGTTAACTTATACTTAGCGCCGCTAACGCGAGACGACTTAGCGACCGCTAACTACGGGATAGCGCCGCTAACATGGACATGTTAGCGCCGCTAAACCTTAGACAGAACCAAAAATCACATTTTTCGGATTTTCAAAGCCACAAAGTGCAAATCTAGTGTAGAGGTGGCTCTGATACCACTGTTGGGGTTCGTGGTTCATCACAGCGGAAGCAGGCAAGCAACAAAAACGGAATTTAACAAACAAATCAAACCACAAAGTGAACCCCAAGGAGTGTACCAATCTCTACAACTAAGATAAGCAACTAAAAGGAAGAGAGAAGAGAGAAATACCCCTGATATCTCTGGAGTTGATGTAGATCAAGAACCGAGCTATGGCACCTTCCTTGCTCTATCGAAGTCCACCCCGGGAAAACCGTGATCCACTCGTACTAGCGATCCATCAAGTGTCCTACACCATATGGAGACACTATCTCTGGAACAACAACACTATGAACTCCAGGAACCTCTCAAATTTCGGCTCTCTCTCTCACACTCACAAGAACAACCCAAAATGTTTCCTTATGTGTGTGTTTTTACACCTTCAACAACTAGAGAGAAATGAGAGTGAATGCATGTCCTTTTTATGAAACCTCTCTTGCCCCCTGGAGTACCCAAGGCCGGACAAAGAAGTATCCAAGCAACCCACATTCATTGGTGGAGAAAAGAGGTGGAGAGAATAAAGTTGTAATCTGTCAGGCGGGTTAGCGCCGCTAACCGCCCAAACTTAGCGCCGCTAACCACTTAAGGTTAGCGCCGCTAACGCGGCTAAGTTAGCGACAGCAGGATTTAGCGCCGCTAACCCTTCCTGATTACCAACTATCTTTAATTATTCATTTCCAACCCTCCTTTTTAGGTTGTTGTCAAGATCAACCCCCGCGTGTGACCCGATAGGCCCATACATCATCGGTAGTGATCATTTGGCGTACGTGTGACAGTGGGCATACTCCAACAAAACACCTTTTTGAAGGTGTTTTTCAGTTTTAAAGATTAAAACTCAGATATAACTTGTCCTTATTGTTCTTGATCAAAAACTTACTATTTTTCAAAAATCAATCAAAGAGTAATCAATTGTTTCCAGAAAACTTGCAATCTTCAATTAAACTCCATGCGATTGTCATCGAGTAACACATAAACCGAGATCAATCACCAATTTCAGAAACGTAGAACAACAATTTCCGTTGATCTTGACCGTAAACTAGAAGTACACAGTTTAAACTTCGATAGAACAACACTTACAGCTGACAGAACTCGACGAACATTAATCGAACATGAAGATCAGTGAAGAAAACTCGATTAATTGAAATTAACCTCGATTTCCAGTAGTAAAACACGATGAACAACAACTAATAATTACAAACAACAGTGAAAAACCTCTCGAACATCAGTGAAAAACCTCGAACAGCAGTGAAAATCCTCGAACAGTGAAGAAACATCGTTTTAAAAAAAACCGTATGATCGTTCGAACCGTATCTTATCTTCGATTGTTTGTGAATTGAACAAGATCAAGAACCAAATTCAATGAGAAATTTGGCTCTGATACCACTTGATAGGTCCCAACTTAGGGATGAAGCTTTGCTTGTTAGAGAGAAACACATACTTACACCTTTGGAAATGTAATATTATGATTGCAAAACTTAAAGATTACAAAGCCTCTAAGGATTATATAGCCTTCGGCTAATTCGATGGTTACACCCTCACTTTTGGTTTTCCTACATCTCCCTCTTGCGTCAACTTCAAACCCTCCTGCTCTCCTCTTTGTCGATTTCTTCCAAGAACACAAGGATCAAGCTTCAATTCTAGGGTTTGTGATCATTGGCTACAAGGTAAACCTTCAATCTTTACTATCCTATGTTCTTCTCCATGTCATCTTCTCATTTCTTGTTCAACTTATTCTTGAGTCCATAGAAATATGTCTAAGATCTACAAACAAATGTTCAAAAAAGTTTTTATGAAGAGTTTAAGGGTTTTTACAATCAAAAACTAGGTTTCTTTTCTTTAAAAGTCTATAAACATGAAACTGATTTCTGGTCAGTAAGTAGGGTTGTGTTTGGGAAGGCTTAACAGAGTCCATTCGTAGAGTTTTTTCTTCGATTATTGGGTCTATAAAGTAGTGATTTGAGTCTAGTTTCACCACAACTAGGGTTTGTAATTTTTAAAGGTCGTTTGGTCAGTCAAAAGTGTGTTACCATAGAGGTGCGCAAGGCTGCCAGTGTATCTTGCAGAATTTAGGGTAAAGTTTTGGTTTAGAAACCTGTTCAAAACATAGTATTTTCAATCAAAAATTTTACAGTAGAACATTTGTAGAGCCTAAGATATCCTGTAAAAAATTTCGTAAATTTTAGAAGTAATTTGATATTTTTACAAAATTTAAACATTCTGTTGCGCACGTGCAGTTAGTTTTCTGTCAGTAGTAACTTCCGTTAATTATGAAAAATAGTTAGCTAAGTTGGTTAATTCTAGAAAACTTACATGTTGTAGTTCAGACAATGAATCTACTGTTAAAAAAATTTGGGGATCAAATTCGGACGTTTATCATATTTTAAAATTGCTTAAAGTCAGCTTATCAAAATCAGTAAACTCGTATTGTGGCATTAGGTTTAATATAAACAATCCCACATGCCTTTGGGCTATACTAGGGATTTCAAACACCTACATACATGACTTATGTGCACTTATACTTATTGTAGATCTCGCGCCTGTTCCTTTGCAAGATTAGAATTCTTTGAGAAGCTAATGTGAGTACTCGGTGCCCCTTTTTCGTGCATAACTTTTGGGGGAAAATGACACTCAACATGTTTTATTATACCGTGTTCTAACTTATTAAACTTTTTAATGACGATTGTATCTTGCATGATATGTGCTTGTGTGAACTCGTTTTTTATTATGCCTATGAGATGTCTATATTACTTGAGCCAACTTATGTTCCCGGCTGGCTATAGTATGTTCGAACACTAATTACTTTTGAACCGTGATGTATCGGTTATTGCTATGCTCTAGATGCAAGTACTTTACTATCATGTGACAATTGTCATGTCTATATGCTATACACGGTAAACTTGTTTCTTTTTAAACCTACGAGCTCACCAACCTTTGTGTTGACATTTTTAGAGTGTTCATTTTCAGGTAATTCTAATACAACATCTAAGGATGCTTAGAAAGCTAACTGGTCCTTTAGAAAGACTCAGCTAGAGCAAGACTATATTTGGACTTTGAACACATTTTATCTAATATTTTCTTTTAGACTTGGATTGCTTGGTTTTTGGGCTTGCATGCCCCGCATACCTGTCTCGGGTTGTGGGATTTATTCCTGACATACTTATCACTCTCTTTTGACTATGAAGCTATGAATATCGACATATCGCGGCACAATTCCCCTCTTGTGTCAGGGAAACGTCGTGACACGTTGGTTATTCGCATTTAGTGATTCTCTATTATTATGTCAATCTGTTATGACGATCCTCTCCGTCACACTTTGCGTTCCCGCCTTAGTGGGATGTGGCAGATTGGTATTAGAGCCATTGGTTATAAAGAATTAGGTGGATTGACCTAGACTATAACCTAAGCACCACATGTAGTTGCATAATAGGAACTATGGGTGCATTTATACTTACATAATTTTTCGGGGTTTTGACTACGATATGACCAACATCTCAAGCATGTCGAACAAAGGATACTCAGCATACGTCATTCCTCCACGCCCCGGAGCTCCAAAGAAGCCTTACCGTGTAAACATAAAAGAGCCCATAGTTTGGGAAACGGCCCGCAAGAGAGTCGCACCAGGCCAAAGGATTACCTTCACGATCCCCAAGGAAGCCCAGAAGGAACCGTCTGATCAAAGGTCTTCCAATGAACCAGTGGAAGAGGATCCCACCAAGGAACCAATCGAGGAAGAACCCTCCGAAGAGCCATCTGAGGAGGAACTGATAGAGATATCGAGTGACAACTCAAGTGAAGAAGAGATCGACTTGGATCTCGAATCTGACGAACGGAGCTGATTTAGAATCTGGATGCACCGATCACCTATCCTAGCATCACTATTAGGAATTTCTATTTTTCAATTATGATGTCTTATTTTTATTGTCACTACAAAAACAAAAATACATGAATAAAGTGGTGTTTTATTTGAGTATTTGCTTCTATTTTAGTCCAATATTCAAGTTGAAAACTCGTATGCTCAATGAAATGTCTAAATTCCATGAAACTTTGTGTACGTTAATTATAATTCTTTGCCGATGAACCGTAGAAACTATCGCTCATTCTATAAGACACCTTATCACGATATGCTACTATACATGAAACCTTTATGTGACTACTTTATTTTATGGATCCATGTTATAGAAGTTATATTAGGAAGAGGAAAGGGCTGAGTGAATACTCCAATAACTATGCATGAGAAAGAAATATATAGACTCAGAATTCTTGATCTAGCTTTATTGCATGTTCTTGTTTGATTGTTGCATTAAAGTAGGATAAATTATTCGAAGGACTATGTATTTTAGCATCTTGCACAGTAGAGTATTCATGAAAGCCTGGACCAATAGGTTACTGTAGCGTCTAATGCAAGTGGAGCAGCATGTCTAGTAGTACCTTATGAAAAACTGTGATAAGCATGGATACATAGCGTCTGGCCAACGCCATGCACACACGCCTATCACAAGGACCTGTAAGGTAGTACGAGGCATTCAGTGAAATGAGCTATGGACTAGGATATAGAAATCACATGGGATTACAATATTGCTATGACCCCATGAAGCTTGGCATGCCCGTACTGCTGGTAAAGTTAGCCAACACATACTATTTATCTAACCCACCAAATCTACCTTTAGTGTATAACATGCCTCCTAGAAGATCAAACCGTTTGAATGGACGTAGACGTGGTAGGGGTGATGTTGGCCGCGGGCATGGCCATGGTATTGGTGATAGGGGAGATGAAGTAGCAAACCCCAACATCGCCGAAATGATAGTTCAGCAACTACAAGCGCTTATCCCAAACCTTGTGACTCAAATCAACAACAATCTCACTCAGCAAAACAACAATTACAATAATGAAGGTGGAAACAACACCAATGGAGGAGGTAGAAATAACGAGGAGCATAATGACGAGACTAACAACCATGGGGATACTGGAAGTTTGTATAAGGAGGTTTAGGACTGTAAGCCAAAGAAATTCGATGAGAAAGGAGGCGCCTTGGCCTTTACCCGATAGGTGGAAAAGATGGAGTCGGTTATGGATATCAGCAAGTGTGCTGAACACCAGAAGATGAGGTATGCCACATGTTCCCTGGTTAATAAGGCATTGACACGGTGGAATACTCGGATCCAGACCAGAGGGAGGCCTACTACTATAGGAATGACTTGGGAAGTGTTAGAAATATGCCCACTAATGCACGTATGCCTATAGACCGCTGCTGATGATGTATGGGCCTATTGGGTCATACACCGGGGTCAAACCAGACAGCAACATAGGTTAAGGGACCAAATATGACAAAAGATAAAAGTTGACATCGCAGGCCGCGTCAGCGCCGCTAACTTTAAGGTTTAGCTCCGCTAAGTACTAAAGGTTAGCGCCACTACGGCTGCATGTACTTTGTGTCAAATCACTGACAGGCCGCGTTAGCGGCGCTAACCCTAAACCGTAAGGGTTAGCGCCACTACGGCTGCATGTGCTTTTTGTCAAATCACCTCCCAAGCTAGCTAATGTGTGGGTGACACCTTGGAAAGCATTTGGCCGGCCATAGAGGGGTTATTTGGGGTCTGGAGACAGATGAGAAGATATAGAATTCATTTTTTTGGTTTCCTCTCAACTTTCTCTCTAAGTGTTACACACACATTCATTCTCTTTGGTGCTTTAGAAACCAAGATAGAGTTGTTCAAGAGAGTATTCCAGATTCTTGGTCTCATATAATTGCTGTCACAGAGTGGTTTTCAAGATGAAGAACCACAATGGGTTGCTAGCACTCGTGGTTTGTCGTGTTCCCGGGGTACATCCCATTAGTTGATCCTCATTTCGTTCTTGGAGCATCACCACCACGAGACCAGAAGATTTCGGGAGCTAAGGAGAAAGGTATAACCTTCTTTCCTTCTTTCAAGTTGCATTTCTTTACATAGAGATTGGTCCATTTTGCGATTTCTTGGTATTGTGCTTTGATGGCTTGTACATTGGGCTATTTTTGTTGTACTTTGCTTCCGCTGCAAGCCCACGAAATCCCAACAGAGGTATCAGAGCCACCTCTATGTTAGATTTGCACTTGGTGGCCTGAAAAATCCCGAAATCGAAATGTTTGTTTTCTGTTCGAACCGGGTTAGCGGCGCTAACCTTGAGTTAGCGGCGCTAACTCTCAAACTTAGCGGCGCTAACGCGCAGCTACAGATTTAGGTTTTCAAGTTAAAAACAGTTTTGGTCTCGGGAAAATTTTAGGCATTTTTAAGTTTCTGGAATTTTGTTCCATATTTTATTGTGGCTTGTACGCCAGTTCAATTTCTATCGTATACATTGTACAATTTGGATGAAGACACACAATTTGGAGTCGGAAGGAGATGTAGCGTGTCCATAGAAGCCGGTGAAGTCCATTGGAGATGGCGGTTCTAGTGGGAGCTCGCATTGAAGATCTTCCGTCCCTTAGTTTGACCACGTTCTACCCGTTTTGGCTTATGGGAAGAACGCATAGGAATTATGGCAAGGGTTACCAATTTATTTCGTTTATATGCGTGTGATGTGATTTTATAATTCTTGCATGGTTTGCTTAGGATTCGCATGCTAGATAATTTTTCCAAATTAATAAAATCACAAGAGATTTGGTAAAAATGGTTTACAACTCTCGTGCGCGCTCACATACAAGATTAACTCACCTAGTGGAAATAGGTATTGTCACTAAACAAGTTAATCTGTAACCAAGCCGAAAACAAAAGCCCGTTTTCATAAAACGTAAATCTTGCGCCATCCAAAAGATGACACCACCAGAATCTAGTGAAGCATGGAGTGATTGTCGAGCTTAGCACGAGTTATTCCATGTGGATCTGTGTGGAAGGTGAGTGTGGGATCTTCAAATTATCGGTTGTCGAGCTTAGCATGAGCCGGTAATTGTCGAGGTGTTACCGTGTATCTTGTTGGACGATTTACAATTGCAAATTAAAATCCATGAGTGATTGTCGAGCTTAGCACGAGTCAACCAAGAATTTTAATTTGGAATTGGTGCAAGTAGGGATCAAACATGCAAAACGACCGATGGTTGTCGTAGGATCCCGCAAGTGTCTAAGAGTTGCAATATAGATTGCAATCGGTAAGATGGATATCGGCCTAAATAGCTCCATGAAGTGATCCGCGGCAAACCCGTCATGAATTGGAGTGAAATATGGTTCTTAGCCCTTGTTAAAATATTTTTCGAGACGATATGGGTAATTATTTTAACGAGGATTAAATCAAACTAACTAATTCGTGTACTATATTCAAATATAGGATGTCGAATCAAAACCACACCACGTCGAACTTTTCATTACGCATGTTCCTTGAAAGGGAGAAACTCACGGGAGTGAACTTTGTTGACTGGCTTAGGCAATTGACGATTGTCCTACGTGCCGAGTCTAAGTTGCACATCCTTGAGGAACCCCTTCCTGAACCACCTGCTATCAATGCGGAATGGACTATCCGATACGCGTATGAAAAGCGTGTTCGGGATACGCACGATGTTGCTTTTCTCATGTTATCAAGTATGAGCTTAGAATTGCGAAAGCAATTTGAGCACATGACTATGTTTCACATGATTAACAAGCTGAAGGATGTATTCCAGCAGCAAGTTAGGAAATAATATTATGAGTGTGTTAAATGTCTACCCGGTTGTAATATGCGGGAAGGCGGGAGTGTTAGTGCCCATGTTTTAAATATGAAATCATACATGGACCAAATGGAGAGGCTAGGATTTCCTGTAGGGAGGGAGCTGGGTGTGAATTTCATACTTCAGTCTCTTCCCGCATCATATGAACAGTTTGTAAAAGACTATCATATGCATGGAAAGGAAATATCTATAGATGAATTGCATGGAATGTTGAAGGTTGTAGAATCTAACATGACCAAGCATGCATCTTCCTCATCCACTCCCGTACTTAGTTCTAAGGAACCACAAATTACGAGGAAGAAGAAATCGATCCCATCAGAAGAAGTTGGAGTATCCAAGCTTGCTTCAAGTTTTGAGTCTATGGACATAGATGATGTGCCTAAAGAGACTCAACAAGGGGCGGTTTGCTACTTCTGCTGGTTGTTTACCCGAGCTATAAGACTCACGTTTGTCACAAATTTGTTTTGTTGCAAAGTGTAGGTCTGTTCGTTGTAAGAAGGAAAAAGTTGAAGATCCGGATCTCTAAAGAGGAAACTTTGTTGATTGTCCTCTGCAAGAGTATTGGGAGTGTTAGTCTCACCATTATTTCCGGATTAATTATTACTTTTGTTTTTATGCCCTGCGTGGCAAGACTTGCTTTGTTGTATGTTCTAGTAAAGATGATGGATATTTTGTATCTTGTATTTTTGTTGAAAAGGTTTTTCATTTTGATAGTTTCATTTCAAATTCGATCCATGTCAATGCATATGTGTTATTTTTGACTATTTATGGTGCACAAATACACATTTGATGACGATGGATTTGGCTTGGAATTGAAACATTTTGAAAAATTATTTTGAGATGTAAAAGTGGTTTTGATACATTAGCTGTATAGCATAATCAAAATTAACCAAGTAAACAACATTTACATCGCCTAGATCTATGTGGTTAGGATATTTGTAAAAAGTTTAGCCTCGGGCTAAATGAAAGATATAAATCTTGTTTATTAGACTAGGGTGATTAACAAATCCTTCACCAGTGTTGGTAGGAAGGATTATGACTTGTTCGATTTTGATCACACTTGTGTGGATAATCCATTCAAGTATGCCATATAGAGTGATACTAGTAAAATTCTCCATCACCGTTTTATGATAGTTGTTGGGAGAATGTTTAACTAGATAAAAGGTAGGTGTCTGAATCCTGGAGGTGTTCGGAAATAACCTGAGAAAAAATAAGAATCAGTAAGGGCATATAGATATAAATTCTTAGATCCAGTAAAGATGCTAAGTTTTCTTATCTAGATTTGGTTTAAATATGAAATGGATCATGGGTTTAACCCATAATTCGTTTTCTCTAAGAGACACATTTGTACATGGTGTCACATTAAAGAAAACCGGATATCTTTGTTGATGATCTGGTGAAAGGCAGGCCTTAAACACGTATTCAATGTGATTGGTATACATTAATTTTATGAACCAAGTCCTCAATCTAAAACCCAACATGATGGTCATCTAAGCATCTAATGAGATTTTGACTTGAAAGAGTTCTTTGCTTGTCAATCTCATAACTCATAATTATCCAGTCTACATTCAGTGGGAGATGGATGAATTATAAACTAAGTTGATGCTTATATATATTTAAGTAGTTCATCTAAGTTTTGGATAGTTGTTTCTTGAACTTATGGGAACCATGTTTGGTTGCTCAAAAGGAGAAGACAATATCCAAAAGCATTCCAGTGGAAGAACGTAAAACTTAAATAAGAGTGTAGGACCGGCTGGGGGGACGGGGTTCTAAACTAAACTAAAACACCCTTACGCTAGGACTGATCTAGGATGAGAAATAGTGCGGAATTTCTATTTCCCAAACCTCCTTAGGTGTCCGGCACACAGTAACACTAAGAAACACACAGAGTAGAAACAAGAACAAACTCTAAGAAACTCACACAGAGATGCTTAAGGCTGCCCTTGGATTCGGATTAAACACACAGTATTCGTTTACGAGGTTTTAAAATCGCGATTTAATAGGCTTAAAGTCGTATAAGGTCAATTACGAAGGCTCCCAGTTGATTACTCGATTGTTTCGTAGGTTACCCGCTTGATTCGTCGATTACCCACGCTAATGCGGGGTTAAGCTCTATTTATAGAGTAAAATATTCACTACGCACGTGGTACAGAGCACTGCGTACGTAGTCGGTTCAAAAACGCACGACCTGCAATGTTTTAATGTTAATTAATTACCTATTAACCGACTCAATCACCACGTGCGAGTTGACCTTCACTACGCACGTAGTGAATTCACCACGCACGTGATGAACTTTCACACACACTTAAACTTCCAAACTCACATCAACACATGATTAAGTACTTGTAAGCTTAAGATATTCACATAGAATCACTAAGAATATATAAACATGCAAACAATTAATCAAAACACATTTGAATTAATAAACATGAATATACTTTATTGATACGAACTAGGGATTCACAAATATGCACCAACAAAGAGACCTAATGTTGACACTAGCATTTAATCAGCATAGAGATGCTGGTAAAACCTGACAATATCCATTGCTTCTTTAAATCTGATGAAAGTCAAGAAGGCTGTTTAGATATGAGGTTATCATATTTTAGTAACAGCAGTTTGATGGTAAATCATTGTGATGTTACCATTCATCGGAAACATAGTGGGACCCTGTGTTCACTAGTGAATATAAGAAGAGAATGGTATACATAGGTGTAACCTATTTGATGCATCCAAGTACTTGACTTGGGTTGATCCCACACCTGAGGTGTAATCCAAGAAGGGTGAAGGGACAAACGTATATGTAATCATAGACAACTTCAAATACCGACTAGAGACAAAAGTGTTTCATGTTGATTATATGGAAACATGTTCTAGTGGCTATGTTGAAGATGACTTGGAGAAAGTGAAATATTGTTGTCACCTTGCGGAAACAAGTTACTTCACTTGGACGTAAGAGACCTGTATCCTTCATAGAATGTACTAAGCAAAAATTTGCACAAAGCAAAATGCACACAGCAAAAATTTGCACAAAGCAAAATTCATAACGAATACCTTTCGTCATGCCCTTACCTGCACTACGCACGATGTGAGCTGTAACTCGTGCTTAGTGGGGTTCCATCTCGCATGTAATGAGTTTCTCATCTGTGAACCTTAATTACTGTTAGTACTGCACTCAGCAATAAACTGTCAGTAACTTCAAGATCACTTATAAACATTTAAGCAAAACACATCAAAGTGAGATGAAAGAAATGTAAACAGAACAAATCATACTAAGAGAAAATAGAACATACTAGAACTCTTTTTGTATTTTTCTAAACAGAAACGAGATAAAAATGCAAACTATTAACAACTTATTTTTGGGAATCTAAATTCAACTATTTAAAAACTATTTAAAGACTTAAAAATAAAAGACATAAATGAAAATAACTGAAATGAAATTAACTCAGAATAAATTTGCAAAAAAAGTAAATTCCTGAAAATTAAATCTTTTTGTGAGAAGGTTCCAGTATGGAGTCAGTACTAGCTCGTCTATACTCAGTAATCATTCATTTCAGAACCTTGGGCATAAACATATTCTCTTAAACTCTGTCTGTCAACCTATCTTTCTTCAGATAATAACAGATTTTGTTTCAACATTTTCAGATTGTCTAGAACTGAATACATGGTTAAGACTATCTCTTTTAAAATCTCACAGTATTTTGACTTACTCAGTAGGATGCACAACTTGATTACCAAAACCACCATGCTTATGTGATATGTTAATTTGTCAACGCATTTTATGCTCTTTGACATGGAGGTCGATTTTTCACCTCTCTAGACATTTTTCTTGTTGAGCTTTTGTCAATGCATTTTATGCTCTTTGACAATTCAACACTAATAGATCAATGTAGCTTTTGTCACTTCATTTTATGCTCTTTGACAATTCAACATTGATAGATCAATGTATCTATTTCTTTTGACATTCTCAAAATTGGGGTCAATTTTTCACCCTCTTTTACATATAGCTCAATGTCATTTAACACATTAGGCATGGTAACTGGTGTGTGCATCAAACTAAGTCATTCTCAACTGTTATTGACTTATAGACTTGGAATGTCTCGATAGCTTAAATCTATGATTGATTTTCACATGCATAACCATTTATCAGTCTAGACTTTCCTTATATGTCTTACACACTATCTGTTTCTTATCTGATTCAACTAGATTTTCAGACAGTTTTCTCAAAAGTATGTATGTGCCAGCAGTTCTAATTTTACTAGACGACTTTGTATTGAGAACCAGTGTGCCATCACTCTCCATTTGAGTTGGATCAACTTCTCATTTTTGTTTATTTTTTTGTTTATTTTTTTTTGAATTTTTTTTGTATTTTCTAAGTTTTCTGAACTATCTCCCCCTAAAATACCAAAGAAACTAAAAACTAAGAAAATAGAAGCGCAAAGACACACAGAAAACAAACTGAAAGACAAAAGAACAATTTAGTCACACAGAAAATAGACACACAGTCACAAATACATCACACTTGATTATAGCGATTGACACCCTTCACATAGAAGAAAGAATTAGAAAGCATTAGGAACCCAAGCCCGAATAGTCATGGGTTTCCCGTCTTCTCCAATCACTGGAAGTTTCATCCAAGTTCCAGTCTTCTCAGCAGCATTGCTGAACCTGTCACTCGAATCCTTAAGCATTTGAACACACAGTTTGTTAGTCCACTTAGAAGTCTGATTGAGCGAAGATTTTCTTTTGCTAACAACTTCGGGATTTTTAGATTTTCTTATGGTATCCCCGTTTGTCCTTTGATGCTGAACTGGAAGAGTTGAGTTTTGATTGTTTTTAGTAAATGTTTTATTCTTTTGAAAAATCTCAACTTTCCTGTTACATCGCTGATGTAGCTGCTGATCACACTCGTAACTGAGGTGACCAGGTCTCCTGCACACATAGCAAATCCTGTCTGGATATTGCTTTATAGAACCTTTCGACATCCTTTGACATCGATACCCTAACCCTTGATGTTTGGGTAATAGTTTGACCTTTTGGTATGGACGGGTATCAGGAGACTTTACACCCTCCTTTTCAAATTTCCGAAGGGCATCGCGGATACGATGCATCAACGGATCTTTCACATTAGAACTTGCCAATAGTTCTCTTATGCCTGGTTCAGCCTTTTTAATTTCTTCTTGCTGAACCTCATTCTTCTGAGGCTCACCCACATTCTCGTGTAACTTTAAATCCTCTTTTGGGGTTGATGCAGAAGATTCATCAACCTTTGTGAGTAGTGGGTCAGATTCAGAGTGAACATCATCATTCACCAGTTGATTTAACACTGGTGGTGGACATTTAGAGTATAACTTCTTGTTCTTTTCTGAATCAGTACCCTGACCTCTTTGATCGATTATGTACTCAAATAAGTAAGAAGACGTGGAATAACTTTTGAGTTTTTGACTCAGAGTCTCATAATCGACCTTTGAAGTAGCAAGGTCTCGTTTCAACTTATCAATCTCATTTATGTAAAACACTATAGCATCCTGTTTATTTAACAAAGCCACACCTAGTTCATGTACCTGTTTGCCTAAACTTTCATTCTTTTCTTTCAACTATTTTTCTCTTTCTTTTATCAACAGGTTTTTATCTAACTTAGATGTGAGCTCTGAAATTGTAGACTTTAGGAACACTATTTGTTTTACATAATCATTACAAGAACCACAAGGTAAGCCAAAAGTACATACCTTTTCCTCGGATGATTGACCACAACTGCACACCTTTTGGTTTGACTCATTGGCACGAACTTTCACTGGTGTCTTTTCTGCAGCTAGAACCGAGGCTGGTTCATCATCAATGCTGGCAATTGATTCTTCCTCACTTGAGTAACATTTTGTCTCTGATTGAGAATCTTCGTTCAACACATGAACATTTGCCACATTAATATCAGCACCATCATTCCCAAATTGTACTGACCAGTCAATTCCCTCGTCCTTTTGAATAACTGCCATTGCCTTAGCCGGTTTTGGAGTTGATTCAGACTTTATGGTTGAAGAGGAAGATGATCTACTGCCAGGACTGGTTTTGAAAGGATACTTCGGTCCCACACTCTTCGGCTTATCACATTCTCGCGCGAAATGACCTTTTTCACCGCAGTTATAGCATGTTACCGCAGACTTATCAAAACCGAGTGTGGTATCCTTTGTAGCTGATATTTGCTTCCCTGTTCTTTTCTCATATGCTCTTGCCCTCCTGACTAAGTTAGCATATGACCAGAGGATATCTTGTCTCTCCATCTCATCGTCATCAATCTGCTCATAATCCTCTTGAGTAAGGTGAGCATTACCAATCTTCCCCTTCAGTAGATCATCATAAGAGGAGACTAGCGCACTTAGCATGCTCATATGTGTTTTTACTTCATCTGCGTTCCCATACTTGAAATGCTCGACATTGAATCCAGAAGTAGACACAGTATAGGATGGCACAGAAGATGAAGCTTCAGATGTAGATCTGCCAGATTCATTTACATTACTCACATAGGCAGATTGTAAGGGGGCATTTGAAGAAGTGGATGACGATACAGGTGTTCCAGAGTAGTAGAGAGAAGGATTTTGTTGATAACTGGACATGGAATCCAAATTTTGTTCCTCCTGCTCTTGTTCTTTCAACTTTTGGATGAAATCATTTAGATCCATCCCGTCAAAACCACCACTATTCTTCAATATCATAATATATGGCCGCCAGCTCTTGGGCAAAGCTTTTGCCAAAATTTCCACCTGCTGCTTCTCTGGAACAGTAACACCCAGACTGTCCAGTTCACTAAGAAGATGATTATATCTTGTAATGAGAGAAGGAATTTTTTCATCTCTAGTAGCCATGAAATGATCTAATTCCTTTCTCAATTGACTTGCTTTCAATTCCTTGAGGGCGGCATTTCCCTCATTTCTCTTCTCTAGTGCTCTCCACAGGCTGTGGGAAGTTTTATATCTTCTGAATTGATGGAAGATCTCATTTGGAATTGCCTGGATTAGTTGAGCATAGGCCTTCTTCTCTGCATCATGACTGCTCTTCTGTTCAACAGTCATTCCATCATAGGGGGTTTCAATATTTCCCTCCCCCTTGGGAACCATATAATCGGTGCTTATTGCTCTCCGAAGTCTACAGTCAAGGCCATCGAGGAATATTTCGAACCTGGGCTTCCACATAGGATATTCTTCCATGGTTAACAGTTTAGGTACTTTATTGGCACTCCCCATTTCACTGTCTAATAATAAGTTGTTTAAAACTGTTGTCTGTTTGGATGCCATTTCAGTAATCAAGAGCTGAGAACACACAGACTGAAATTATGATATGATAGACCACACAGATTCAATACGCACGGAGTGGGAAGGCACTTCGCACGAACACACAGCACAACGCACGTGGTATAAGACCTACGTACGGACTGACACAAAGACACACAGACCTTACTACACACGCACTGAGACAGTAGTACGCACGGATTGAATTGACTACGCACGGAGACCACACAATACGCACGGATGAAGTAAAATAACACACAGATTCAACACGCACGTATTGGAGGCACTGGGCACGCGTTTGGAATCTACTACGTACGGAATGAACACACAGTCAATCGAAGAGTCTAGAAGATCTACGACACACTACGCACGTACTAAGCTTACTACGCACGCACTGGAAGCTCACTACGCACGGTTAAAAATCAAGCTGTTGACGTAAAAACCGACCCTTTTTAACGCAAAACGACCTATTTTCGACCGAAAAACCGATTAAACACGTCGAAAAGGACAAAACACACAGGCCTAATCGACACCTAGATCACGAAACCTAAGGAAAAGTGATCAATCAAAGCACAAGGCTCTGATACCACTTTGTAGGACCGGCTGGGGGGACGGGGTTCTAAACTAAACTAAAACACCCTTACGCTAGGACTGATCTAGGATGAGAAATAGTGCGGAATTTCTATTTCCCAAACCTCCTAAGGATTCTAAGATCTGCTTAGGTGTCCGGCACACAGTAACACTAAGAAACACACAGAGTAGAAACAAGAACAAACTCTAAGAAACTCACACAGAGATGCTTAAGGCTGCCCTTGGATTCGGATTAAACACACAGTTTTTGTTTACGAGGTTTTAAAATCGCGATTTAGTAGGCTTAAAGTCGTATAAGGTCAATTACGAAGGCTCCCGGTTGATTACTCGATTGATTCGTAGGTTACCCGCTTGATTCGTCGATTACCCACGCTAATGCGAGGTTAAGCTCTATTTATTGAGTAAAATATTCACTACGGACATGGTGCAGAGCACTGCGTACGTAGTCGGTTCAAAAACGCACGACCTGCAATGTTTTAATGTTAATTAATTACCTATTAACCTGTCAGGATCGGATATAGATTATATCAAATAACAAGAACTAACTTTTAAATAATAAATCAGAGTAAAATAAAAGTTAATCTTTAACTATGATCAAAGGAACCTTAATGATAAGGCTCTGATACCACTTGTCAGATCTAATGACTTTCACCTTTAAATCAGATTGATTTTCAATTTTAAGAATAAGAGACTTAACTAACTCAGCAGTTTCATCCTTAGTTCTAAGAAATTGAACCCAAGTAAACCTGGTGAAATCATCAACTATGACTAAACAATAGGCTTTCTTCCCTATACTCACTACAGAAGTAGGACCAAAAAGATCCATATGCAATAGTTGTAAAGGTGCAGTAATGGAAGAAGTCTCTTTGGACTTATAAGAAGTTTTGTGTTGCTTGCCTTTAAGACATGCCACACAATGATCATCACATGAGAACTCTTTTTGGGGCAAACCTCTTACCAAATTGTTTTTAGCTAACAAATTCATGGTTTTAAAATTCATGTGACACATCCTCCTATGCCAAATGGCAGACTCATCATGAGATGCTTTGGAGAGTAAACAGCTCAACACATTCTGTTTAACAATCTTTTGTGGATCAAGACAATATACATTATCTTTTCTAGGTGTTCTTAAAAGAACATCCTTCTCATTTAATTTAAAATCTTTTGAAAGAATAATGCATTCTGAATCTGAAAACAAAACTTTGTTTCCATTGTCACAGATTTGAGATACACTTAACAAATTGTACTTAAGCTGTTCAACAAAGAAAACATCATTAAATGTAAGTGTACCTGCCTCAACAGCTCCTTTACCTGTGATTTTTCCTCCCTTTGGATTTCCTCCAAATGCTACAAATCCTCCATTGATTCTTTTGAAATCCTTCAAACATTGTGGATTTCCAGTCATGTGCCTTGAGCATCCACTATCCACATGCCAAATTCCTCCTTGATTCGTCCTATGAATGCTCTGCACAAATACAATCAGTTAGTACCAGGAAGTACCCAGGCCATGCAGGTCTTGGGTACACCATGCAAGTCATAATACTTAAACAGAGTTTTGTTCTTTTTGATTTCATCCAAATTAGATTTCTCTAACTTGTGTGAAGAATACTTTGTAAGAACATGTGGTTTCCAACTGTTGTGATTAACAGTGGACACCTTTGAACAAACAGCTGGTGGAGTTGGTAAAACAGATGAATCAACTTGTGATTCCTTTTGATTTTCAGTATGAAGAACAGTTTTACCTTCTCCAGAAACAGTTTGTTTTTGAATTTTCATCCAAGCCAAACAAGCAGTTTTTGGTTTTGCTAAAACAGTTTTGGAACTGTTAGTTGGTTTGGATGTAACTGTTTTAGAACTGTTTGCCAGTTTTGGCTTAGCAGTCTTAGAACTGTTGATCTGTTTTGACTTAACAGTTTTAGAACTGTTATTCTGTAGTTTGGGACTTTTGTTTTGAGTGCCATTCGTCTGTGGGTTATAGTAACAATCTTGAACTAAATGATTAGATCTTCCACAAATGTAGCACTTTTTGGTTTTCACAATTGGTAAACCAGTTCTTTGTGACCAGAATTGGTTCCTATTTCTTTGATTTCCTCTAACAGCTGCAGATTGAGGAAACTTTTGGACACCATGTTTTTGACATGTGCATGCAGGCATTTCAGTATGCCTTTTCTTAGGCTTGGGTTTAGCCTGAGATTTTGAAGCTTCCATTTTCTTCTTGGTATACACAACTTCACCAACTTTCTCCTTTCCTTTTGCTTTGGTACTAACAATTGGGTTTTTTAGCTTAGAACTGTTTGGGTTCTTGTTGGAACTGTTAGTGTAAAGATGGGGACTATTTGTAACAGTTGTGGAACTGCTAATAGAGTTAACAGCTTTTGAGGGTTTTGGCTCATTGGTGAGGGGTTCAGTGGATGCTTTTACAAACACCACAGGTTGTAAAGATGATTTTGTGGCAATGGGCTCACACAGGATGTGATTTTCATATGGAATACCTTCATCCTTCTTCACAACTTCCTCATTATCTTCAACACTTACTACTGACACAACTTCATCTTCATAACTCTCAAACTTTGGATCAGCTGACTTAAGTTCATCTTCCAAAGGTTCATTAACATATCTGTCAGCTACCTCAGACATTGGAGTTATGTAGTTTTGGTTGTATGGAGGTGGGGTTTGTTTGTATCCTAGGCCAGTTTTCACCTTGTCTCTCACTTGAGATTGTAGCAGAGTCTCAAGCTTAAGGTTTGTAGCCTTGAACATTCCAAGATCAATGTCCACACCCTCCAATTTCTTTGTGAGTTCATCCACCTTGCTTTCTTTTTCAACCAATTTCTTTTTCAGACTATCAATCTCATCTTGAAACTGCTCTTTCTCCCACTTATGATATTTTCTATCATAGTCCATTTGCAGTTCATTAGCCTGATAGTCTTTAATTTTCTTTTCAAAATCTTCTATCACAGCAGTATACTCATATCTTCTCTCCTCCATTTTACTTAGAGCAGCACATACTTTCGTATTGTGCTCTCTAAATCTCTTAACAATAGCTCTACATTCACCAGGACATAGTTTAGAAGATACCTGTATGTCCTCAGATTCTGGGGAATCCATCTTGATGGAGGAGTCAGTCAATGCCATCAAAGCCTTGTTTCTGGTAGTCTCCTCTGCTTGATCACTCCAATCAAATCCATGGCCTTCTTGTGAGACCAATGCTGAGGAGGTATGGTTCTGAGTTGGCCTCTGACCTTGATTCTGAACTTGTCCACCAGATCTGCATTCTCTTGCAAAGTGGCCAAGTTGTTGACATTTGAAGCATCTCACCTTTGAATTGTCAAATCCAGCCTTGCCATCAGCTCTGAAATTCATGTTTTGCCTTCCAGTCCTTTTAATGAATCGCTTGGCTCTAACGGTAAGCATGGCCATCTGCCATTTGAGATCCATTTTCTCAAGATCATCAGGGTGCACTTGTTCAAGATCCTCATTGGTGAGGGTTGAATGTGCATGGCTGGCAAGAAAAGCTTCAAGAATTGCATCTGGAGTATTCATATCTAGTCCAACAACAGAACTAGTACCTGCACCACTATCAAGAGAGTTAGTTAGTGAATGGTTTGATTCCATACTTGAGGAAGACAGGAGAGCAGCATTGTGGCTAGGGACTATAGTTTTTCTTTTTCCCTCTATCTCTCCCTCAAACACTATCAAACTATTATAGAGGTCATCTAACTCTATGTCTTCAAGAGAATCCTTGGTTCTCCATTGTGCAGCAAATACAGTCCATTCATCACCTAGAGACCTAAGAAACTTTCTATTTATCTCATCTTGATCAAGCCTAACCTTAGCACTCTCCAGTTGACTCACCAGTTTGTAGAACCTATCAAAGATTTGGGTGATACTCTCATTCTTCCCACTGGTGAAGTTCTCATAGGCTTGTTTAAGAAGATCTCTTTGGTTTCTCTTAGAACTAGCATTCCCAGCAAACCTCTTCTCCAGAGCATTCCAAAGTTCATGAGCATCATCAAATTTCTTGAATTGATGTTGATACTCATTGGGAATTGCAATCTGAAGGATGCTGAGGGCTTTCATCTCAATCATTCTATCCTTCTTTTCAGCATCTGTCTTTGGAGGTGGTTTCTTCTTTGGTTTTCCATTCTCATCCAGTTCAATGGGATTAGTAGGAACAGTTTCAATGATTTGCCAAACAGCATAGTCCATTAGTTGGACATGCTGTTTAATTCTTAGTTTCCACATCTCAAAATCAGATGGTTTGAGCATGGGAACACGAATGTTGGACCCTGATCCACTGTTATCAGAAGAACCTCCCGAATCCATTGAAACAAATTGATTTAAACAAAAAACAGTTTTGAATAATAAAGCAAGGTAAAGCAAAAACCTTCAACTGGTGATCAACAGAACCTTAATGATAAGGCTCTGATACCACTTGTCAGGATCGGATATAGATTATATCAAATAACAAGAACTAACTTTAAATAATCAATCAGAGTAAAATAAAAGTTAATCTTTAACTATGATCACAATCAATTAAGAAGTTGCGGAATCACACTTAATTGATTAAAGAAGGTTTTAAACAAAGATTAATTCAATCAAACAGTAGTTTTAATTAACCAACCAGAATGATTACAAAAGCAAACTTCACCCCCAATCTAACTTATTCTGTTAGACGAAGAACACAGACTGTTCTTAGGTTTCAACAAGAAACTTAGAGGCTAAACACTTTCAGAAAAATAAATAACAATAAGAACAAATGCTTTGAATAATAAGATCAAATCGTCGTACTAAATTGATCATCTAATGAAGTATATATAGACTCTTGATCCTCCTTATAAAGAGTCTTACCATCAGCCATCTTCCCTACTAACTTCCCGACCCATTTAATGTTGGTTTTTGACCCGCGGGTTTTCTTTTCCTTGGATGCAGATTGCGGTTTCTCGGGTTCGGGTTCTGGTTCTTGCAGTGGAAGAGTGTTCTCTTCTTCGGGTTCTTCACACTCTTCCTGCTCGTTTTCTTCAGGTTCTTCCTCTTCTTCTTCATCTTTCTTAACATCAACAGAATCATCCCCTTTTACCTCTTCTGGTGAGTAATTCGAGTAAAACTCACCCCAGATTCTATTTATGAACCATGTAGTTGTAGCAGGCATTGCCTTACGTTTTGAGACAATGGGACCCATTGCTACTCTTGGGTTCATATTTTCTTGCTTTGTCACGATTGATTTCTTCTTCACTAACCATTTGGTATGATGTCTTTCTTCCATTTTATCCTCAAGACCAGACACAAAAGCACATCTCCTGATTGTATCATCTGGAAACTCAGCAAATTGTTGTAAAATAATTTGCCCATGAACCACTACATATCTCTCCACAGTTGCCGGGTTTGAAGATATGTGAGCCGGGTGATTCTTGTCAAATTCAGACAATCTTTTTATAACTTCAGAAAACGACAATTTTGAAGCACGGGTTTGCTCTTTCAGCAATGTAATAATGGCTATAGCAAGCCTTGCTGTCTTAAGAACTGTTTGGTACCAAGGAGCATACTGCTTTGATGGCTTTCCTAGTCTATACCAGGCCATGTCAGTTCGAATCGAAATGAAAACCATTGAAGAACCAAATTCAATCATCCACTCCTTTATAGCACTCAAATATATAGGAATTCCATCTTCATTTTGAGCAGCAACTGAACCAGAAGCACTACTAGCTTCATTATCAAAGCAGAAACCACTTCCATCATCAGCAGTCATTGTCCCTGACCCAAACACAGTGACATCGATATCTGCACATGGCTTCATTGGAAGAAGCTCTAAAGAAATCAACCTCGAGTCACAGTTATAAAGTGACCAGTTGTGAAGCATGCTTCTTGGAAGATGATCCGGGTCAAGTGTATCAAAATCATCAAAGATGATATATTCATCCGTTTCTTGAAGGGTAGTTTTGTAATATGCAGGAAGCGGATAATCATTTGCTATTTCATCTTCATTGATTTGAATGTATAACTTGCTTGATGAAGTAGCATGTCTTTGCCTTTTCTTTTGTCTCATCGATTGCCAGTTTTCATTTTCTTGCAAAACTCGAGCCAACTTCATGTCTTCATCTTCATCAGGCCCGTTTGACTGGTTGACTTTTTCTCCATTAATCTTTAAAGGTGCATTCATGGACCCACCAACTGGAATCATTTCACGTTCTTCGTCTTTCTTGCTTTCGTCCCTTAAAGCTTCAAGAACGGCTAGTTCAACAAAGGGTTTATCAGTACTGTTTGGTGCATCATCCAGCCCAACAAGTTGTTCATAAATGAACCCACCCCACGAAACAATCAAATCACGAATAGATACCCCGTGAGGGAAGTTTTTACTCCCGCTCATTGAACGAACAAGTGAAGCTAGTAATTCATCAAGGCTTAAATCCGGGTTGCCACCAGCCGACTTTGACAACCGTTTGTAGACTTCAACACATGAACGTGCTTTTTCATAAAAAAGCCCGAACAGTTTCTTGTAGCTTCCTGCAGGCTTAACACAGTCATAATCAGCAAGATCAGTGGATACCCAAATGACTGGAGAACCATCTTCATAACCAGATATTGACCAATCTTCAATACGCCCAAATCCCTCACACCGAACTCCAGTATCCTTTTCTTTTTCAGAAGTTTTCTCTAAAGGCAAAATTACACCTGAGATGAATATATCATCGACTTCTAGCATTTCAACAGGTTGCGATTTCCCATCAGCATCATGAAAGATGAAATATGTCAATATTCTATTGGGTCATGGATCATCTGGGCCAGGTATTAGACTTAAGGCTGCTATTTCTTCTTCCACAACTTGGACCTTTTTGTTTTCAATTGTTGAAGATTTATCTGATAAACGAACTGGTTTGCTTTTGAAATTAGTACACGAGGCAGCTCGTTTTGGCATTTTTCTAGAACCGGGAGCATTCTCACTGCTGTCTGATCGCCCTCGTTTTTGTTTAGGTTTGGCATCAGCCTTTGTTTTACTTTCTACTGTAACCTCAGATGCCTCAATTGTTTCTTTAACCTTTTTTCCTTTTTTCTTCATTTCTGTTGGTTTTGCCGTGCCGCCGTCTTCCGATTCTAACAACTTTGCCGTCCCCATTTTCTGAAACTCAAATCAAAAACACACAAATCGGGTTTAATCTGATGAGAAAGTTTCGATTTCTGGAAAGAACAAATCAAAACATCTGTTGTTGGCTAGACAGATGAGTGCGAGAGCAATGTTGCTCCCAAACTCATTCCAGCCTGTTCTCTTAGGGCTTATGCACTGCTGGAGAGTATGGATAATGAACTTCCAGTGTGCGCAAAACTGCCCTTTGTAGAAGGTACCCTTACCCCCAGGGCCCTCATACCCAAGTTTCAGTAACTCGGTGTGTAGATATTCTAACGCAACCGAATCAGAATACTCACCATTAAGATCATTCAGTTGTAGTGCATGGCGAATAGTGTCTTCGGTTGTAGAAACCTCCATATCATCAACAGTTGTAGAAATCTGTTGCACTTCATCAACTTCTTGTACTTTGGCATTCTTCCAGAAGTTCTCAATATGTGAGGTATAGATCGTGGGGTTGGCAGTTAGAGCATAATGAATGTTTGATACCGTGAGATAATCAATCATGACGTGGAAAGCGTCAAGATTTTCTGGTTTTTCAAGATAAGCGATCACATTGTGCTCTTTGACAAATGGAAGAGGAGACATTTTGATTTCGATCTCTGAGAGTTGTTGAGGGTTAGGGTTTGTTTCTGATCGAAGTTCGTTTTGGACGTGTGAGTTGCTTGGTAAGGAGGGAATTGCCTTATATATGTTTCGAATGTCGAATGCAATTCAAAGTTTCCAAAATTATGCAAAGACCAAAACACCCTTTAATAGCTTAACAGTTGACGGACAAAATAAACTAACAGTTGAGAAACTGTTTTCATAAGATGTAACAACTGTTATTCAAAAGTTAACTCCCTTAGTTGACAAATTTCTCCCCCTCAGTTGCACATGGACTTTGTGTAACAGTTGCCGAAGCCATATTCGAACAGTTGAAAACTCATAACAAGGACAGTCACGGGTGTGAAAACTGTTTGTGAGACAGGTCAGGAGATATGTCCAAAACTGATGTGTGAAATTGCGTTTCCCTCTCTGAATGCTTAAAGGATAACAGTTGTTAGAAAACGTACCTAACAGTTGCAAACTGTTAGTGTGAAAAACATGGAATAATGAACAACTGTTAGTCCAAGTTAATCATTCCAATGTTGGAAATCAAAAAGTTGAATCTGCTCACATCAAAAGCTTTAGTGAACAAATCAGCTAATTGATCATCAGTAGGAATTTTCATAACTTGGATTAATCTCTTTTCATTGCAGTCTCTTATGAAGTGAAATCTGATTTCAATATGCTTGGTTTTAGAATGCTTCACTGGATTATTAACTATGCTAATAGCACTGGTGTTATCAACATAAATAGAAGTATTTAAGAAAGACAAACCATAATCCAGAAGCTGATTTTGGATCCATAACACTTGTGAACAGCAGCTTGATGCAGCAATGTATTCAGCCTCAGCTGTTGAAGTTGAAACTGTTGTTTGTTTCTTGCATTGCCATGAAACTAGGCTTGATCCAAAGAATTGACATCCTCCAGAGGTTGATTTTCTGTCCACATTGGATCCACCATAGTCACTATCAGAATATGCCACCAAATCAAAAGGTGAATCTTTAGGATACCAAAGTCCCAATTTTGGTTGGCCTTTGAGGTATCTAAAGATTCTCTTTACAGCAACAGGTGTGACATCTTCGGACTGCATTGGAACCTGGCACAAACACAAACAGCAAACATTATATCAGGTCTAGAAGCAGTTAAGTACATTAATGAACCAATCATTGATCGATAGAGGTGTATATCAACATCCTCCCCCTCAGAATCTGCTCCCAACTGTTTGTGTGTTTCCATAGGAGTACTGGCCAGCTTCACATCTTGATAGCCAAACTTGTCCAATATGTCCTTGACATACTTAGATTGGCTTAGAAAAATACCAGTTGGCTTTTGTTTGACTTGCAATCCCAGAAAAAATGTGAGTTCACCCATTGAACTCATCTGAAATCTTTTGTGCATAATGACTTCAAATTCTTTGCACAAGCTGTCATTAGTTGATCCAAAGATTATATCATCAACATAGATTTGAACAAGCAAAATCTCTGTTTTAACAATCTTTGTAAACAATGTTTTGTCAATTGTGCCTCTCTTGAAACCATTCTCAAGGAGATAGGATGATAATGTCTCATACCAAGCTCGAGGAGCTTGATGTAGACCATATACGGCTTTATCCAACCTATATACCTTGTCAGGGTACTTTGAGTCTTCAAAGCCAGGGGGTTGACACACATATACCTCCTCATCAATAGTTCCATAGAGAAAAGCAGACTTAACATCCATTTGATACACCTTAAATCCTTTAAAGCTTGCAAAAGCAAGAAATAGCCTAATGGCTTCAATCCTTGCAACAGGTGCAAAAACATCATCATAGTCTATTCCTTCCTCTTGTGTGTAGCCTTGTGCAACCAGTGTTGCTTTATTCTTGATGACAATCCCTCTTTCATCTTTCTTGTTTCTGAACACCCACTTGGTGCCAATTACTCTTTTGCCTCTTGGAAGCTCAACCAACTTCCAAACTTGCTGTATTTGAAATTGTAAGAGCTCCTCTTGCATTGCCTCTACCCATGAAGGATCTTTCAATGCCTCAATTGCTTTCTTTGGTTCTATTTGAGACAAAAAGCAAGCATTCACGTCAAATTGGGCAAGATCCACACCACTGTTTTCATGTTGCAGCATATTCCTTGTTCTGATAGGAGTGGTTGGATTTCCAATTATTTGTGATATGGGATGAATCTTGTGAACTCTTGATGTAGGAATGTTTTCTTCAGTCAGTTCATCCCCTAGATTAGACAGATCAAACTCACATTCCCTTGAATTTTTAGCGTTATCACACACTTGATCAGCAGAGTCAGTGTGGTGTTGAGGATCATGAGATTCCATGTCCTTTGAAGATTCAACATCTATCAATGGATCAACAGCATTTGATAACTCTTGTTGAAGCAGAGGAATGACTACACAGTCTTCAGTAACTTGGTTTGAACCAAAAGTTGTTGGTTTTGAGCTAACAGTGTCAAAACTGTTCGGGCTTGTTGAAGCTGTTTGATGATGTTCAACAGTTGTTGAAACACCTGTAGCTGTTTCAGTAGAATACTCAAAAGAAAGAGATTTAGACAATGCATCAATATCAAATAACCAATCAGGTCCATTACCTGCAATATTGATCCTATGCTCATTGAAAGAGACATTCATACTCTCTTCTATGATTCTAGTGACATTGTTAAAAACTCTATAAGCTTTACTTTGAGTGGAGTATCCTACAAAGAAACCTTCTTCAGCCTTACTCTCAAACTTGCCTAACTGTGATTTGGTATTGAGGATAGTGCAAGGACAACCAAATGGTTTGAAGAAGTTGATTAAAGGTTTTCTCTTGAGAAACAACTCATAAGGAGTTTTCCCTTTGGACTTGACTACTTGTACTCTATTCTGAACATAGCAAGCAGTGTTCACTGCTTCTGCCCAGAATGTCATTGGAAACCTAGAATCAGCTAACATGGATCTAGCAGCCTCTATCAAAGTCCTATTCCTTCTTTCAGCAACTCCATTCTGTTGGGGAGTCCTAGGGGCACTGAACTGTCTTTCAATACCTTTACTTTCACAAAAACTGTTTAGTTCATAGTTCTTGAATTCAGGATCGGTTCTGGTTTGAATAAATAACAATAAGAACAAATGCTTTGAATAATAAGATCAAATCGTCGTACTAAATTGATCATCTAATGAAGTATATATAGACTCTTGATCCTCCTTGAATTGTTGACAGTTAGGTAATCTTCTATCTTCTGAGATAATCTTGATAATCTTCAAAATATTTCGAGATATCTTCAAAGATAGGGTTTTCCATATTTAGCTCAACAGAAACTGTTTAATGAACACAACAGTTCTTTAGTCTTCTAACAGTCTTCAGCTTCAAGGTCTTCAAACAGTTGTAGTAGTTTGTACTAACAGTTCTGAACTCTATATAACAGCTTTAAAGTTCACAACAACTGTTGGTTACAACTGTCTTCACAATTTCAACTAACAGTTCTAAACTGTTTGTCAATATTCTTCTAACAGTTTTGAACTGTTTTTCACAAAGTCCATTAACAGTTTTAACTTTGCATCTTCAACAGTCTTAATGCCTTAGCTAATTTCCCAACAATCTCCCCCTAACTTAAAGAATTGATCAAAATCTTTAAGTTCTTTCGATCATCGTGTTCAATCACAGACAAATTAAGCATAAGCGAAGAATGAATTCCATGTATTTATGCAAAGTAAACTGTTAGTAATGAACTCTCCCCCTTTTTAATTGGAACAGTTGAAGGAGGTTTAACAGCACCTGTCAACTGTTGGAGCACTTGATCATGTAGCTTTATTACCTCATTAGCGTGCTTCAAACTGTTGGTCAAAACCTTGATTTGCTGGTCTTGTTGAAGAATCCTTTTGTTTTGTAAGGCAATCTTCTTTTTGAGTTGCACGTATGCAGCAAAGAAAGGTGCAAAGTTTGAATTTGTCAATGCATTATGTTTCATTCTAGCCTCAATGTCATCCAGTGTTGCCACTGTTAACAAATCATTGACAGATAAAACTGGTGGTTCACTTTTAGAAGATCCCTCACCAGTACCCCTCTTTTCTTGGTACTGGGGATTTCCAGAAACTGTTTTACCAGCTTCTGTTGCCGTGGTTGAGGTCTTAAAGGTGTTGACACTATCATGTTCACCCCTTGTGGATGAAACAGTAGTGTCAGCCTCACAAACCACATGATCACCCTCTTGAGGAATGATCACCTCCTCATTGTGCCTGGGAGACAGCACAAGGGATTCCCTTTGGATATTCTGCACAGGTGAATGCACGTGTGCAGGGCTAACAGTTTCAGTTTCAAGAACTGTGGTGGAAGGAGCACCAACAGTTCTTTTCCTCTTCTTTTGAAATATTTTAAATGCAGGGGCTTGTGTTGTAGCTTTTTCAAAGGAAGCAGATTGAGAATTTTGAGTATCATGAGCTGTGGGTTCCAGAGGTGGTGGTGTAGCAATAAGTTGGGCTTCATGCTTACCCCTGGCAGCTCTGTTTCTTGAAAGAAACTCCACCATTTCAGAGAGTGGAGGAGTTATGGCACCAGAAAAATTCTTGCCATTAATCAACAATTTGCTCAAAGTGGAAGACACATGAGCAGAGGGAATAATGACCCTCTTGTGTATTTTAAGGTTTGGCGTCAAAAAGTTTAAGAAAGTTTGCACAAACCTGGGGTACATCAAAAAGAGACACTAACAGTTGTGCATTCTACACACTAACAGTTGAAGACTGTTTTTGTTAGAAAGTAGAACGGTTATTAGACGAGTTTCTCCCCCTCAGATGCACATGGATTTTGCCTAACAGTTGTGCAGGCCATATGCTAATAGTTAAAAACTGTTAGTAGTATTTCAAACAACTGTGATTTTTCCTCCCTTAGCATTTCCTCCAAATGCTACAAATCCACCATTGATGCTTCTGAAATCCTTCAAACAATGTGGATTTCGAGTCATGTGCCTTGAGCATCCAGTATCCACATGCCAGATAGATCCATGATTGGCCCTATGAATGCTCTGCACAAATAAAATCAGTTAGTAGCAGGAAGTACCCAGGCCATGCAGGTCTTGGGTACACCATTCAAGTCATAATACTTAAACAGAGTTTGGTTCTTTTTGATTTCATCCAACTTAGATTTCTCTAATTTGTGTGATGAATACTTTGTAAGAACATGTGGTTTCCAACTGTTGTGATTAACATTGGATACCTTTGAACAAACAGCTGGTGGAGTTGGTAAAACAGATGAATCAACTTGTGATTCATTTTTATTTTCAGTTTGAAGAACAGTTTTACCCTCTCCAGAAACTGTTTGTTTCTGCAGTTTCACCCAAGCCAGACCAACAGTTTTTAGTTTTGATAAAACAGTTGTGGAACTGTTAGTTGGTTTGGATGTAACAGTTGTAGAACTGTTAGCCTGTTTCGGCTTAGCAATTTTAGAACTGTTAATCTGCTTTGACTTAACAGTTTTAGAACTGTTAGTTTGCCTTTTGAAACTTGGTTTCTTGGTGCTATACAGCTGTGGGTTATAATAACAGTCTTGAGCCAAGTGATTGGATCTCCCACATATATAGCATTTTTTAGTTTTCACAATAGGCAAACCAGTTCTTTGTGACCAGAACTGGTTCCTATTTCTTTGACTTCCTCTAACAGGTGCTGACTGAGGAAACTTTTGTACACCATGCTTTTGGCATGTGCATGCAGGCATTTCAGTATGCCTTTTTACAGAACTGGGTTTATTCTGTGCTTTTGCAGCCTTCTTCTTTGGCTTTTCAATTTGAAATTCATCAACCTTCTCTTTTCCTTTGGACTTAACACTAACAGTTGAGATGTGTGATTTAAAACTGTTTGGGCTCGGTTTAGAACTGTTAGTGTAAAGTTGGGGACTGTTTGCAGCAGTTGTGAAACTGTTTATAGAATAAACAGTTTTGGAAGGTTTTGGCTCACTGGTGAAGGAATCAGAGGATGCTTTTACAAACACCACAGGTTGTAAAGAGGATTTTGTGGCTATGGGTTCACAACAGATGTGATTTTCAAATGGAATGACCTCTTCCTTCTTCACAACTCCTTCATTCTTGTTATCACTCACTTCATACACAACTCCTTCTTCATCACTTTCAAGTTTTGGATCAGCTGACTTCAACTCTGCTTCTAATGGATCATTGACATACCTATCAGCTACATCAGACATGGGAGTTATGTAATTGTGATTGTATGGAGGTGGGGTCTGTTTATATCCTAAACCAGTTTTCACCTTATCTCTGATTTGAGATTGTAACAAGGTTTTCAAGCTTAAGATTTGTTGCCTTGAACATGCTCAGATCAATATCAACACCCTCCAACTTCTTGGTTAACTCATCAACCTTACTTTCCTTTTCACTTAGCTTTTTCTTTAGACTATCAATCTCTTCTTGAAGCTGCTCCTTCTCCCACTTATGATACTTTCTATCATAATCCATTTGCAGTTCATTAGCTTGATAATCTTTGATTTTCTTTTCAAAGCTTTCAATAACAGCACTAGTTTCATACCTTCTCTCCTCCATTTTACTTAGAGCTGCACATACCTTTTTGTTGTGCTCTCTAAACCTTTTAACAATTGCTCTACATTCACCAGGACATAGTTTAGAAGATACCTGAATTTCATCAGAAGATCCACCAGAATCCATTGAAACAAAGTAGTTTGAAAACAGTTTTAAAGAACAAAGCAAGATTGAAGCAAAACCTTAAACTGGTGATCAACAGAACCTTAATGATAAGGCTCTGATACCACTTGTCAGGATCGGATATAGATTATATCAAATAACAAGAACTAACTTTTAAATAATAAATCAGAGTAAAATAAAAGTTAATCTTTAACTATGATCAAAGGAACCTTAATGATAAATCAGAGTAAAAACTGTTTATAAGGAGGTGGTTCTTCGTGGTGAGGTGGTTGCTTTAGGTGGTTCGGTTCTGGTTGAATCACGTGATTCGGAGAAAGATTCTATTTACTATGTCGAATACTTTTTTGAAGATTCTGATTCTAGAAAATTTGTTCATGGGCGGTTGATGTTAAGAGGCTGTGAAACTGTTCTAAGCAACGTGGCAAATGAACGGGAACTGTTTTTAACTAACGATTGTGCAGATATTGAACTCGATGATGTTCTACAAACCGTGGTTGTTCAAATCAGAAACCTGCCATGGGGTCATGAGAATCGAAAGACTAATGCCAATTTTGATAGGACAGATAGAGCCAAAGCTGAAGATAGGAAAAATAAAGGTCTCCCTGTTGAGTATTTTTGTAAGAGTTCATATTCGCCTAAAAAAGGTGGTTTCTTTTCTCTAAAAACAGATAGAATGGGACTAGGAAATGGGGCCTGTGATTCATGCAAAATCATCAAAGAAGAAAGCAGAATTGATGTTTTTGAGGTGAATGAATCAAAAACGGGTTTTACATATTTAGGAATCCAGTACCATGTTGATGATTTTGTGTATGTTGGTCCACATCAATTTGAATCGGATGAAAGGGGAAATGAAACTTATAAGGGTGGGAGAAATGTAGGGCTAAAACCATATGTCGTTTGTCAGCTGCTGAAGATCGAAGCCCCCAAGAATTCAAAACGGGTCAACCCGGAATCAGTAATAGTCCAAGTTAGAAGATTTTATAGACCGGAGGATTTGTCTGTAGACAAAGCATATCGGTCTAACATTCAAGAGGGTGATCATATGGTCTTTGAGGCTGACACTACTGTTTTATTCGCAAGGAAAAAATAGGACAGTGTCAACATAGCTAAGACCTCAACCATGGCAACAGACACTAATAAAACAGTTTCTGGTAATCCCCAGAACCAAGAAAAGAGGGGTACTGATGGTGATACTCAGGGGAGTCAACCACCAGTGAAAAATGTCAATGATATGGTCACAGTGGAAACACTAACTGACATTGAGACTAGACTGAAACAACATGCATTGACGGATCCTAACTTTGCATCTTACCTTGCTGCTCATTTACACCTAAAGAAAAGGATTGCTCTTCAAAACAAAAGGATAGTTTCTCAAGATGAGAAGATAAAAGAACTGACTGAACAGTTGGAGAAGGCAACTGAAGTACTCAAGGTAGTAGCAATTCACAATGAGGTGCTAATAAGGCAAGATAAGCAGCTGAACTTTCTTGATGAGAATCTGAAGAAGGCAACTAATGTTCTTCATACTCATGAGATGCTGCTTAAACCCAAATCCTTGGTGAAAATCTCTTCAACTGCTCAAGCTAAAGGAAGAAGAAAATCCAAGCAGGAAGAAGTTAAACAGACAGCTCCACAGGATAAACAAACAGTTGTTGCTCCAAATGAGCAAACAGTTGCAACACAACAACCAACAGTTGTAACTTCAAATCAACTAACAGTTGCAAGTGTATCACCACGTGCGAGTTGACCTTCACTACGCACGTAGTGAATTCACCACGCACGTGATGAACTTTCACACACACTTAAACTTCCAAACTCACATCAACACATGATTAAGTACTTGTAAGCTTAAGATATTCACATAGAATCACTAAGAATATATAAACATGCAAACAATTAATCAAAACACATTTGAATTAATATACATGAATATACTTTATTGATACGAACTAGGGATTCACAAATATGCACCAACAAAGAGAACTAATGTTGACACTAGCATTTAATCAGCATAGAGATGCTAGTAAAACCTGACAATATCCATTGCTTCTTTAAATCTGATGAAAGTCAAGAAGGCTGTTTAGATATGAGGTTATCATATTTTAGTAACAGCAGTTTGATGGTAAATCATTGTGATGTTACCATTCATCGGAAACATAGTGGGACCCTGTGTTCACTAGTGAATATAAGAAGAGAATGGTATACATAGGTGTAACCTATTTGATGCATCCAAGTACTTGACTTGGGTTGATCCCACACATGAGGTGTAATCCAAGAAGGGTGAAGGGACAAACGTATATGTAATCATAGACAACTTCAAATACCGACTAGAGACAAAAGTGTTTCATGTTGATTATATGGAAACATGTTCTAGTGGCTATGTTGAAGATGACTTGGATAAAGTGAAATATTGTTGTCACCTTGCGGAAACAAGTTACTTCACTTGGACGTAAGAGACCTGTATCCTTCATAGGATTAAGTTGAGGAAATGCTTATGGTACTTTCCGAAGCTCTTACATATCCATAATATCCAGATTAGGTCTGGATTTTGTGAAACATTGTTGTCGCTTTAGGGAAACAAGTAAGTTCACATGGAAATAAAAGGCCAAGATCCTTCGCAGGGTTAAGTGGAGGAAATGTTTGAAGCATGTTCTGAGGTCTTATATATCTATTATGTCCAAGTTGTGTCCATGACTAAAGTCAGCAAAACTTGCATCTTGTGGCTGTAATCCTGCTTTACGAGAAAGTCAAAGGAATGAGTTTTCTAGAAAGCATAGATTAAGCCAGATACTCTTGTCAGGGCTAGTGGGAGCTTCATGTGCTCCTAGTAAAATATACTCAATGAAATAATGTCCTAATTTAGGGTTGTTTTCAACCTATTAATGGAATTATTTTTCTATGAGTATAAATAGAGAATGTGGAGTCAAGTGGATACGAAAGTAGAATTGTTTTGAGTAAGTTATTACTGCAAGCAAATCTATACTTGTGAGACTGTCGATTTTATCGAAGTTTTGAATATTCAAATATGTGGTGTAGATACGACATTTAGATTTAAATGAGTGTCAGTGACTCTATTGTGAACTTCGGTTACATTGAGAGTATGTCGACTCTGATAATCATAAGTGTCAATAATCCTATTGTAGACTTCGGTAACATTGAGGATATGACGACTATGATAAACTTGTGTATGAGCTCTTTGATAAACACTATGCAAGTGGTTTAACAAGAGAATACAAAAGAGTATAAAGGGATATTGTGTAGATGATCCCATTGTTAAGCCGTTGTCAAAATACTAGTGATGGATCTCATGCTAGGTATAATACCATTGTTCATGCTAATGACTAGGCTTAAATATCGTTTTAGTAAATGTTTGATTTACTAATAAGCTTTGGAAACTGTAAGCAGTACTGCGAACCGATGATTGTATCGATATATAGTGGAGACTATATATACGCATGATGCGGTTACCTTCATTGGTATTTACTGTGTTCCATCTTAGAATGTTTAACCACTTCCCCGAATGTTTATACATTCTAAATTTCCACAGTCAGTCATTCTTCAAGGGAAGGAAGTTTGAATTAAGGCTGAGGTTAGGTGTTGGTTATGCATTAATCAAGGATTGAATGCATGAAACGCAACAGTAACCTGTGCTTGAAAGGAGTTTCAAGTGACTGGAAGACCTGCACCTGAGTTCACTTCATGGATCATGGTCACGAGTAACTCGGGATGGTAATTTCATTACGTCCTTCGACCTGAGATGTATGAATTACTATAGCATGAAACTTTCTTACTTTGGCTATTTCAAAACGTAGTTCGTAACTGGCTATTATAAAGGGAATAGTTAAGTAAGATAAGGTTCACGCTATGGGATTGTACAGTCAACGGAATTTGTTCCTCTGATATGAGAGATATCCCTGGGCCCCTCGATGATTGGGTGCTGACACCAAAATAAGCATGGCCATGCGTAAAGGAATATTGATTAAGAATCAGATATGTCCTTAAATTTTGGTCACCACCAATCAAGACCGAGAATCATAATCGTGAACGATCTAGAGATTGACATATTAATCCATGTCTCGTGTTCACAAGGATATCGCGAACAAAAGGATGTTTGATCACTTATCTATAGGACCTCTACGTTTTTGTAGGTTATGGTTTTCTGCAAAGAAGCGGAACCCATACTGACTTGGGGGCATCGATGCTTTGCTAGAGGCCGCTCTTTGTCTGTGGTTACATGGGTACGGCGCATTATGTGCAAGTGAGAGTTTGTTAGAAATATGCCCACTAATGCACGTATGCCATATAGACCGCTGCTGATGATGTATGGGCCTATTGGGTCATACACCGGGTCAAACCAGACAGCAACTTAAGTTAAGGGACCAAATATGACAAAAGACAAAAGTTGACATCGCAGGCCGCGTTAGCGCCGCTAAATTTAAGGTTTAGCGCCGCTAAGTACTAAAGGTTAGCGCCGCTACGGCTGCATGTACTTTGTATCAAATCACTGACAGGCAGCGTTAGCGCCACTAACCTTAAGGGGTTAGCGCCGCGAAACCCTAAGGGTTAGCGCCGCTACGGCTGCATGTGCTTTTTGTCAAATCACCTCCCAAGCTAGCCAATGCGTGGGTGACACCTTAGAAATCATTTAGCCGGCCATAGAGGGGTTATTTGAGGTCTGGAGACAGATGAGAAGATATAGATTTCATTTTTTTGGTTTCCTCTTAACTTTCTCTCTAAGTGTTACACACACATTCATTCTCTTTGGTGCTTGAGAAACCAAGAGAGAGTTGTTCAAGAGAGTATTCCAGATTCTTGGTCTCATATAGTTGTTGTCCCGGAGTGGTTTTCAAGATGAAGAACCACAATGGCTTGCTAGCACTCGTAGTTTGACGTGTTCCCGGGGTACATCCCATTAGTTGATCCGCATTTCGTTCTTGGAGCATCACCACCACAAGACAAGAAGATTTCTAGAGCTAAGGAGAAAGGTATAATTTTCTTTCCTTCTTTCAAGTTGCATTTCTTTACAAGAGTTTGGTCGATTTTGGGATTTCTTGTTTTTGTGCTTTGATGGCTTGTACATTGGGCTATTTTTGTTGTACTTTGCTTCCGCTGCTAATCCTCGAAATCCCAACAGGAAGAACTTAAGGCGTTGATGGAGGATGAGTTCTGCTCGATCACCAAAATTCAGAAGTTGGATGATGAATTGTGGAACCACAAGATGGTGGGTGCAACCCATGCTCCCTACACTGACAGATTTCATGAGCTGGCCAAACTTGTTCCACGACTGGTTACTCCTGAGTCCAAGCGAATTGAGAGGTACATTGCGGGGCTTGTACCCCAGATTCTAGTGATGGTTAAGGCAATCGAACCGTCGGCGATTCAGAGTGCCATACTAAAAGCGGGGGTGTTGACTAAGGAGATGGTTAAGAATGGCACCTTGACCAAGGGTGCGGAGAAGAGGAAGGATGAAGGAGAGTCCGGTAGGTAGAGGAACTCCAGAAACAATACAAAGAGGCCGAAAGTAACGACCGGCTACGTGGCCGCTAACCCGGTAAGGAAAGAGTATTCGGGTATGGCACCAAAATTCACTACTTGCAACTATCATCACTACCAAAACATACTGTGTCGACACTGCACAACATGTAATCGATTGGGGCACTACCCAAAGGACTGCACGATTGGGGGAAGGATGGTAGCTCCGATAAACACTGTGAACCCAACGGGTAATCGAGGTACATGTTATGAATGTGGAAGTAGTGACCATTACTGAAACGCATGTCCAAGGCTTAATCGAACACCTACAGCGGGAGGAAATAGACAAAACCCACCTTTAGCTCTGGAGGGAAACCGGAACCCAGGGAATTAAGGCAACCAAGCCCGTGGAAGAGCATTTGTCATGGGGGCAAATGAAGCCCGCCAAGATCCCAACATCGTTACTGGTACTTTCTCTTTAAATAACTTCTATGCTACTGTACTTTTTGATTCTGGCACCGATTATAGTTTTGTTTCTACTGATTTTGTAACATTAACGGGAATGGAGTCTAGCGATTTAGGCACTATTTATATAATAGAGATAGCTGATGGGGAAAAGTAGAGATTAGTAAGGTTGTCCGGGGGTGTACTATAAAGTTAGAAGGCGTTACTTTTTGTATAGATTTGATACCTTTTGGGCGGGGGAGTTTTGATGTGCTTGTGGGGATGGATTGGCTGTAGAATCTCAAAGCTGAGATTGTTTGTCACGAAAAAGTAGTGCGAATCCCTTTACCGTGTGGAAAGATACTTCTAGTTCATGTAGATCGACCGGAAGGAGACACGAGACGACTCATGAGCGCTAAATCTAAAGAGAAGAAACTCGAAGATTTTCCCATAATTCGGAATTTATTGGAAGTGTTTCCCGAGGACTTGTCAGGAATATCTCATGTTCGTCATGTGGAATTTGCCATTGACCTAATATCGGGAGCTACTCCTGTAGCGAGGTCACCGTACAGGTTGGCACCATCGGAGATGTAGGAATTGGCCAGCCAACTACAAGAATTGCAGGATAAGAGTTTCATCCGACCTAGTCAGTCACCTTGGGGAGCACTCGTTTTATTCGTCAAGAAGAATGATAGATCGTTTCGCATGCGCATCGACTACAGCGAGTTGAATAAGTTAACCATCAAGAACCGCTATCCTCTCCCTAGGATAGATTATTTGTTCGATCAACTGCAAGGGTCGCGACATTTTCCTAAGATAGATCTCCGATCTGGTTACTGTTAGAGATATGCCCACTAATGTACGTACGCCATATAGACCGCTGCTGATGATGTATGGGCCTATTGGGTCATACACCGGGGTCAAACCTGACAGCAACTTAAGTTTAGGGACCAATTATGACAAAAGACAAAAGTTGACATCGCAGGCCGCGTTAGCGCCGCTAACTATAAAGGGTTAGCGCCGCTAAGTCCTAAGAATTAGCGCCGCTACGGCTGCATGTACTTTGTGTCAAATCGCTGACAGGGCGCGTTAGCGCCGCTAACACTTTTGAGTTAGCGCCGCTAACTCTTGGTTAGCGCCGCTAACTCTTGGTTAGCGCCGCTAAACCCTGCCAGTGTCATTTTGTCATTTCCACCTCCAAAATGACCAATGCATGTTGTTTTTACAACTCTCGTTGTTGGGGCCGGTGGAGAGGGAATATTAGACGAAATCTGGAACACAAGAAAAAACTCATTTTTTTGATTTGGGTTTTCTCTCTTGAAGCTCTCTCTCTCAAAATATACATTATCTTCTTTGGTGCTCCAAGAGGCCAAGAGAAGTTCAAGGGAGAGGGTTGTTCTCCAGAGTTTGGTCTCGTTTTATTGCTGTTCCAGAAGTGGTTTTCGAGTAGAAGTACCATGGAGGCTTGCTAGCTCAAGAGGTTGGCGTGTTACCGGGGTATATCCCATTAGTCGATCCGCAATTTGTTCTTGGAGCTCAACACCACGAGACAATCACTTTTCTGGAGCTTAGGAGAAAGGTATAACACCTCTTTCCTTCTTGTTGCATTTCTTGAACATAGAGTTTGGTCCATTTGAGGGATTTCGGTTTTTATGCTTTGATTGCTTGTACATTGGGCTATTTTGTTTGTACCTTGCTTCCGCTGTGAGCCCACGAAATCCCAACAGTGGTATCAGAGCCACCTCTATGTTAGATCTGCACTTGGTGGCTTGAAAAATCCCGAAATCAAAATGGTTGTTTTCTGTTCGAACAGGGTTAGCGGCGCTAACCTCGGGTTAGCGGCGCTAACTCATAAATGTTAGCGGCGCTAACGCGCTGTAACAGTTTAAATTTTCAAAGTTAAAATCAGTTTTGGTCTCGGGAATTTTTTGCCTTTTGTGATTCTGGAAATTTGTTCCAGTTTAGTGTTTGGTAATTTTGTTACCACCTTGTTTGGTTGGTTGTATGTGATAGATTTGAAATTGGTAACCTTGTCTTTGACCTTGTGGTTGACTTTGTGTGTTTGGATGCATTTGGTGATTTTTAATCACATGGGCTGTAATATTTATTAAAATTGTTATATTTGTAATAATATTGTGGCTTGCATGCCATTTCATTCATCCGTGTATTTGTACTAGATAAATAGGAAATTAGTGTGGCTTGTACGCCATTTCAATTTCTATTGTATGTTTTGTACATTTGGATGAAAACACACAAGATGGAGTCGGAAGGAGATGGAGTGTGTCCATAGAAGCCGGTGAAGTCCATTGGTGATAGCGGTTCTAGTGGGAGCTCGCATTGAAGACCTTCCGTCCCTTAGTTGACCACGTTCTACCCGTTTTGGCTGACGGGAAGAACGCATAGGATTTTGGCAAGGGTTACCAATTTATTTCGTATATATGCGTGTGATGTGATTTTATTTTATTCTTGCATGGTTTGCTTAGGATTCGCATGCTAGAAATTTTTTTCGAAATTAATAAAATCACAAGAGATTTGGTAAAAATGGTTTACAACTCTCTCGCGCGCTCACATACAAGATTAACTCACCTAGTGAAAATAGGTTTTGTCACTAAACAAGTTAATCAGTAACCAAGCCGAAAACAAAAGCCCGTTTTCATAAAAACGTAAATCTAGCACCATCCAAAAGATGACACCACCCAAATCTAGTGAAGCATGGAGTGATTGTCGAGCTTAGCACGAGTTATTCCATGTGGATCTGTGTGGAAGGTGAGTGTGGGATCTTGAAATTATCGGTTGTCGAGCTTAGCACGAGCCGGTAGTTGTCGGGGTATCACCGTGTATCTTGTTGGACGATTTGCAATTACAAATTAGAATCCTTGAGTGATTGTCGAGCTTAGCACGAGTCAACCAAGAATTTTAATTTGGAATTGGTGCTAGTAGGGATCAAACATGCCAAACGACCGATGGTTGTCGTAGGATCGCGCAAGTGCTAAGAGTTGCAATAGAGATTGCAATCGGTAAGATGGATATCGGCCTAAATAGCTCCATGAAGTGATCCGCGGCAAACCCGTCATGAATTGGAGTGAAATATGGTTCTTAGCCCTTGTTAAAATATTTTTCGAGACGATAAGGGTAATTATTTTAACGAGGATTCAAATCAAACTAACTAATTCGTGTACTCTACTTTAATATAGGATGTCGAATCAAAACCACAACACGTCGAATTTTTCACTTCGTATGATTCTACAAAGGGTGAAACTCACGGAAGTGAACTTTGTTGACTGGCTTAGGCAATTGAGAATTGTCCTACGTGCTGAGTCTAAGTTGCACATTCTTGAGGAACCCCTTCCTGAACCACCTGCTATCAATGCGGAATGGGCTATCCGATATGCGTATGAAAAGCGTGTTCGGGATACACACGATGTTGCTAGTCTCATGTTATCAAGTATGAGCTCGGAACTGCGAAAGCAATTTGAGCACATGACTGTGTATGACATGATTAACAAGCTGAAGGATGTTTTCCGACAGCAAGTTAGACAAGAACATTTTGAGTGTGTTAAAAGTCTAACCGGTTGTAAGATGCAGGAAGGCAGGAGTGTAAGTGCCCATGTTTTGAAGATGAAATCATACATGGACCAGATGGAGAGATTAGGTTTTCCTATAGGGAGGGAGCTTGATGTGAATTTCATACTTCAGTCTCTGCCCGCGACATATGAAAAGTTTATAAAGGACTATCATATGCATGGAAAGGAAATGTCTATAGATGAATTGCATGGAATGTTGAAGGTTGTAGAATCTAACATGTCCAAGCATGCATCATCTTCATCCACTCTTGTTTTTGGTTCTAAGGAACAACATAACATGAAGAAGAAGAAATCGATCCCATTAAAAGAAGAAGTTGGAGTTTCCAAGCTTGCTTCAAGTTTTGAGTCTATGGACATTGATGATGTGCCTAAAGAGACTCAACAAGGGGTGGTTTGCTACTTCTGCGGTAGATTTGGGGATTGGGGCCGTCATGCCTGCCCTTCGTGCCGAAAGGATATAAAACTTCTCAGACAAGAGAGAGTTAATTTTCCTACTTGAGGTACATTCATGATTATACTTCATTGCTATTCCTTATAAGCTGGGATGTATACCCGAGCTATAAGACTCACGTTTGTCACAAATTTATTTTTGTTGCAAAGTGTAGGTCTATTCGTTGTAAAAAGGAAAAAGCTTGAAGAACCGGATCTCTGTAGAAGAAATTTTGTTAATTGTATTCTTCAAGAGAAATGGGAGTGTTGGTCTCGCCATTAAATCCGGATTTATTATTACTTTTGTTTGTATGCCCTGCGTGGCAAGAACTACTTTAGTGTATGCTCCTTTGGAGATGATGGATGTTTTTGAATCTTGTATTTTATAAAGATTTTTCATTTTAATAGTTTCATTTCAAATTCGATCCATGTCAATGCTTTTGTGTTATTTTGACTATTTTAGTGCTTAAATACACATTTGATGACGATGGATATGACTTAGAATTGAAACAATTTTGAAAAATTATTTTGAGATGATTTTATCAAAACTTATCCATATCATTGCATACATAAAGGCTCGTTATAAGTAATAAGACAATCATGAACAATTGATTCTTAAATCCAAAAGTGATTTGGATATATTAGCTCTATGGCATAATCAAACTTGACCAAGTAAACAACATTTGCATCGCTAAGATCCATGTGGTTAGGATCTTTGTAAAAGTTTAGCCTCGGGCTAAATGAAAGATACAAATCTTGTTTATTGGAATAGGATGATTAATGAAATCCTTCACCAGTATTGGTAAGGAAGGATTGTGACTTGTTGGATATGATCATATTTGTGTGGATAATCCGTTCAAGTATGCCACAAAGAGTGACACTAGTGAAATTCTTCATCACTATCTTTATGGTAGTAGTTGAGAGAATGTTTACTAGAGAAAAGGCTTATGTCTGAAACCTAGTGGTGTTCGGAACTAACCTAAAGAGAATTAAGAATCAATAAGGGCATATAGATATAAATTCTTAGATCTAGAATAGATGCTAAGTTTTCTTATCTATATTGGTTTAAACATAAAATGAATCATGGGTTTAACCCATAATTCGTTTTTCCGAAGAAACACATTTGCACATGGTGTTACTTTAAATAAAACCGGATATCTGTGTTGATGATCTGGTAAAAGGCAGGCCTAAAACATGTATTCAATGTGGTTGGTATACATTAATTTTATGAACCAAGTCCTCGATCTAAAACACAGCATTGTGGTCACTTAAGCATCGAATGAGATATTGACTAGAAAGAGTTCTTTGCTTGTCAATCTCATAACTTAAATTATCCAGTCTACATTCAGTGGGAGATGGATGAATTATAAGTTGATGCCTACATATTTAAGTAGTTCATCTGAGTTTTGGATAATTGTGTCTTGAACTTTTGGGAACCATGTTTGGTTGCGCAAAAGGGAAAGTACAATTTACAAAAGCATTCCAGTGAAAGAACGTAAAACTTAAATAAAAGACCTAATGTTGACACTAGCATTTAATCAGCATAGAGATGCTGGTAAAACCTGACAATATCCATTGCTTCTTTATATCTGATGGAAATCAAGAAGGTTGTTTAGATATGAGGTTGTCATATTTTACTAACAGCAGCTTGATGGTAAATCATTGTGATGTTACCATTCATCGGAAACATAGTGGGACCCTGTGTTCACTAGTGACTAGAAGAAGATAATGGTGTAACCTATTTGCTGCATCCAAGTACTTGACTTGGGTTAATCCCACACCTAAGGTGTAATTCAAGAAGGGTGAAGGGACTAACATATATGCCATAATGGACAACTTCAAATACCGACTAGAGACAAAGTGTTTCATATTGATTTTATGGAAACAAGTTATAGTGGTTATGTTGAAGATAATTTGGATAAAGTGTAATTTTGTTGTCACCTTGTGGAAACAAGTTTGCTCACATGGACAAAAGAGATCTGAATCCTTCATAGGATCAAGTTGAGGAAATACTTAAGGCATTTTCCGAGGGTCTCATTCATCCATAAAAACCAGATTAAGTCTGGATTAAGCGAAACATTGTTGTCACTATGGGGAAACAAGTAATCTCGCATGGAAATAAAAGGCCAAGATCCTTTGCAGGATTAAATTGAGGAAATGTTTGAAACATGTTCCGAGGCCTTATATATCCATTATGTCCAAATTGTGTTCATGACTAAGATCAGCAAAACTTGCATCTTGTGGCTGTAATCTTGCTTTATGAGAAAGTCAAAGGAATGAGTTTTCTAGAAAGCGTAGATTAAGCCAAATACCCTTGTCAGGGCTAGTGGGAGCATCATGTGTTCCTAGTCAAATATGCTCTATGAAAATAATGTCCTAATTTAGGGTTGTTCTACAACCTAATGGTGGAATTGTTGTTCTATGAGTATAAATAGAAAATATGGAATCAAGTGGATTTTCTAATTCAAGAAGTACTGATGTATGTTCTTGATGTTCGACGAAAGTAGAATTGTCTTCAGTAAGTTATTACTGCAAGCAAATCTATGCTTATGAGACTGTCGATTTTATCGAAGTTTAGATTAATCAAGTATGTGGTATATATACGACATTTAGACCTAAATGAGTGTCATCGACCCTATTGTGGACTTCGGTCACATTGAGGGTATGTCGACTCTGATAAACATGAGTGTCAATGACTCTATTGTGAACTTCGGTTAAATTGAGAGTATGTCGACTCTGATAATCATAAGTGTCATTAATCCTATTGTTGACTTCTGTAACATTGAGGATATGATGACTATGATAACTTTGTAAATGATCTCTTTAATAAACACTTCGCTAGTGGTTTAATAAGAGAATACAAAAGAGTACAAAGGGATATCGGGTAAATGATCCCATAATTAAGCCATAGTCAAATACTAGTGGTGACTTTCATACTAGGTATAAAAGCATTGTTCATGCTTATGACCAGGCTTAAATATCGTTTTAGTATATGTTTGATTTACTTATAAGCTTTAGGAATGATACCGACAGTATTGTAATTTATGCTTGTTTCGATATGCGAGTGATTCGGTTACATTCATAAGACTTTACTGTGTTCCATCTTAGCATGTTTAACCACTTCCCAGAATGTTTATACATTCTAAAATTCCACAGTCAGTCATTCTTCAAGGGAAGGAAGTTTGAAATAAGGCTGAGGTTAGGTGTTGGTTTTGCATTAATCAAGGATTGAATGCATGAAACGCAACATTAACCTGTGCTTGAAAGGGGTTTCAAGTGACTGGAAGACCCACACCTGAGTTCACTTCATTGATCATGGTCACAAGTAACTCGGGATGATAATATCATTACGTCCTTCGACCCGAGATGTATGAATTGCCATAGCATGAAACTTTCTTACTTTGGTTATTTCAAAACGTAGTTCGTAACTGGCTATTATAAAGGGAATAGCTGGGTAAGACAAGGTTCATGTTATGGGATTGTACAGTCAACGGAATTTGTTCCTCCTGTATGAGAGATATCCCTGGGCCCCTCGATGATTGGGTGCTGACACCAAAATAAGCATGGCCATGCGCAAAGGAATATTGATTGAGAATCAGATATGTCCTTAAATTTTGGTCACCACCAATCTTGATCGAGAAACATAATCGTGAACGATCTGGAGATTGACATATTAATCCATGTCTCGTGTTCACAAGGATATCGCGAACAAAAGGATGTTTGATCACTTATCTATAGGACCTCTACGTTTTATGTAGGTTATGGTTTTCTGCAAGGAAGCGGAACCCATACTGACTTGGGGGCATCGATGCTTTGCTAGAGGCCGCTCTTTGTCTGTGGTTACATGGGTACGGTGCATTATGTGCAAGTGGGAGTCTGTTAGAGATATGCCCACTAATGTACGTACGCCATATAGACCGCTGCTGATGATGTATGGGCCTATTGGGTCATACACCGGGGTCAAACCTGACAGCAACTTAAGTTTAGGGACCAATTATGACAAAAGACAAAAGTTGACATCGCAGGCCGCGTTAGCGCCGCTAACTATAAAGGGTTAGCGCCGCTAAGTCCTAAGAATTAGCGCCGCTACGGCTGCATGTACTTTGTGTCAAATCGCTGACAGGGCGCGTTAGCGCCGCTAACACTTTTGAGTTAGCGCCGCTAACTCTTGGTTAGCGCCGCTAAACCCTGCCAGTGTCATTTTGTCATTTCCACCTCCAAAATGACCAATGCATGTTGTTTTTACAACTCTCGATGTTGGGGCCGGTGGAGAGGGAATATTAGACGAAATCTGGAACACAAGAAAAAACTCATTTTTTTGATTTGGGTTTTCTCTCTTGAAGCTCTCTCTCTCAAAATATACATTATCTTCTTTGGTGCTACAAGAGGCCAAGAGAAGTTCAAGGGAGAGGGTTGTTCTCCAGAGTTTGGTCTCGTTTTATTGCTGTTCCAGAAGTGGTTTTCGAGTAGAAGTACCATGGAGGCTTGCTAGCTCAAGAGGTTGGCGTGTTACCGGGGTATATCCCATTAGTCGATCCGCAATTTGTTCTTGGAGCTCAACACCACGAGACAATCACTTTTCTGGAGCTTAGGAGAAAGGTATAACACCTCTTTCCTTCTTGTTGCATTTCTTGAACATAGAGTTTGGTCCATTTGAGGGATTTCGGTTTTTATGCTTTGATTGCTTGTACATTGGGCTATTTTGTTTGTACCTTGCTTCCGCTGTGAGCCCACGAAATCCCAACAGTTACCACCAATTAAGGGTGCGTGAGGAGGATATACTGAAAACCGCGTTTAGGACACATGACGGGCACTTCGAATTCACGGTTATGCCTTTTAGGTTGACCAACGCACCTACGGTGTTCATGGATCTTATGAACCGGGTATGCAAACCGTTTCTGGATAAGTTTGTAATCGTTGTCATCAATGATAAACTAATCTATTCCATGTCCAAGGAGGAACATGAGGAACACCTGAGGCTGATTCTGGAATTGCTTAAGAGAGAAAAACTTTACGCCAAATTCTCGAAATGTGAGTTTTGTTTGAATGAAGTAAATTTTCTCAGCCATGTGGTTAACGACGAGGGAATTCAGGTGGACCCCAACAAGATCGAGGCCATTAGTAAATGGAAAACCCCTACGATGCCATTGGAGGTCCGTTCGTTTCTGGGCTTGGCTGGATATTACCGAAGATTCATCGAGAACATTTCAAAGATCGCCAAACCACTCACACTGTTAACACAAAAAGAGAAAAAATTTGACTGGAATGAGGAACAAGAGGAAGCATTTGAGACTTTAAAGGATAGATTATGTAATGCTCCGATTCTGACTCTTCCTGATGGTCCGGATGACTTTGGGGTGTACTGTGATGCTTCTCATAAAGGTCTAGGTTGTGTGCTCATGAAGAGAGGTAAAGTGATTGCATACGCGTCCCGACAACTAAAGACACATGAAAAGAACTACACCACTCACGATCTGGAGTTAGGTGTTGTGGTCTTTGCACTCAAAAGCTGGAGACACTACTTATATGGTACAATGAGTATAATCTATACCGACCATAAAAGCCTACAACGTATCTTTGATCAGAAGGAGTTAAACATGAGACAGAGGCGCTGGATCGAAATTTTCAGTAATTATGATTGTGAAATTCGTTATCACCCTGGGAAGGTGAATGTGGTAGCGGATGCGCTCAGTAGGAAAGAAAGAGTTAAGGCCAGACGTGTACGAGCCATCATGAGCATTACAATCCAATCGAGTATCAAAGGAAGAATACTCAAAGAACAATTAGAGGCATCTAACGACATGAATACACCAAACGAGATGTTGCGAGGTTTGGACAAACAACTGGAGAAAAAGGAAGATGGTAGATAGTATTTTGTGGAACGGATTTGGGTTTCGCAAACAGGAAATTTAAGGACTCTAATTCCGGACGAGGCTTATAAGACAATATACTCGGTGCATCCCGGTGCGGATAAAATGTATCACGATCTTAGAGATGTGTACTGGTGGCCAGGGATGAAGAAGGATATAGCTACGTACGTAAGCAAGTGTATGACTTGCTCGAAAGTAAAAGTCGAACACCAAAGGCCTTCGGGACTACTACAGCAGCCAGAGATCCATGAATGGAAATGGGAGAACATAAACATGGATTTCATCACAAAACTATCAAGGACTAGTAGTGGTCACGATTCTATCTTGGTCATTATGGATTGGATGACAAAGACAGCCCACTTCCTAGCAATTCGTGAGGACTATAAGATGGAAAAGCTAGCAAGGGTGTATATCAGTGAGATCGTGGCAAGGCACGGGGTGTCCGTGTCTATTATATCTGATCGAGATAGTCGGTTTACATCGTGGTTCTGGCAGACACTACCGAAATCTTTGGGTATAAGACTAGACATGAGTACAGCTTATCATCCTCAAACCGATGGCCAGAGTGAGAAAACTATTGAAACTCTGGAAGACATGCTTAGGGCGTGTCTTATTGATTTCGGGGGAAACTGGGATACGCATCTACCATTGATCGAGTTTTCCTATAACAACAATTATCATATGAGTATTTAGTGTGCTCTGTTTGAGGCCCTATATGGACAAAAATGTCGGTCACCTGTCGCTTGGACCGAAATGGGGGAAAGCCAACTAATTGGGCCAGAAATTATACAAGAGACTACTGATTAGATTTTTCAGGTCAAGGAAAGACTCAAGACTACAAGGGATCGCCAAAAGAGTTTCGCCGACAATTGGCGGAACCCTTTAGAATTTGATGTTAGTGACCGTGTGTTGCTAAAAGTATTGCCTTGGAAGGGCATGGTGCGCTTTGGTGTGAAAGGAAAACTTGCACCAAGATACATAGGACCCTTCGAGAATTTTGAGCGGATTGGCCTGGTAGCCTACCGGTTAAAGCTACTGCAAGAAGTCAGTGGTGTACACGATACATTTCATGTATCGAACCTAAGGAAGTGCCTAGCGGACGAGAACCTACAAGTGCCACTTATTGAAATCAAGATAGACAACACTCTACACTTTGTGGAAGAACTTGTAGAGATTATGGATCGGGAAGTTAAAAGCCTGAAGAGAAGAAAAATCTCAATAGTCAAGGTACGATGGAACTCTAAGCGGGGACCCGAGTTTACATGGGAACAGGAATATCACATGAAGTCCAAATATCCACACTTGTTTAAGCACTAAATTTCTTGTAGCAGTATAAGCTGAATTTCAGCTTTAAGGATTAGGATAGACATCATTTTTTTTAGATTACGATATATATATATATATATATATATATATATATATATATATATATATATATATATATATATATATATTCTCGAATTTATCCCTAATTTAAATCCAACCAAACCTTACCCTATATAATCCTAAACATCAAACCCTAGCCCCCCTTATACCCCAATCGGCCGTGTTGGGGTTTCTAGGGCACGCAACGGAAGCAAAGTACAACACAAAAAGCCCATGGTACAAGCAAATAAAGCACAAAATCGTAAAACCCCAAACATGGATCAATCTCTATGAAAAGAAATGCAACAAAAAGAGGGTTAAGGAGATTATACCAGCTCCTAAGCTCCAGAAATTGTTGATGAAGATGATGAACTTGCTTCTCCTTTGCTTCAACGAATCGGCTAATGGGTGGTACCCCAGCAACACGTCAAATCCCTTGAGCTAGCAAGCCTTTGTGATTTTTCACTCTGGAAAATCACTTGAGTAACAACAACCACGAAATGGGATCAAGATTTCAGGAACCAAAAACTCTTAGATCACTCTAAGTCTCTTTTAAGCACTTTAGAGCAAAAACCAAAGTGTGAGAGAGTATATCTTGTTAAGAGAGATTAAGGAGAGAAATAAGGTCTCTTTTATAAAACTCCAGACGATACTTAGCCTTCCAAAGCCAACCAAGTTCGTTTAAGCAACTCTCATGCATTGGATTGGAGGAGAGGTGATTTGACAACAAGTCACGTCCAGACTTAGTGGCGCTAACCTGTAATGGTTAGCGGTGCTAACGCGGCTTGTCAGATGTCTTGACGTAAAGTGCATGCAGCTGTAGCGGCTCTAACCCATAAGTGTTAGCGGCGCTAACACCTTATGGTTATCGGCGCTAACTCAGCCTGCGAAGTCAACTTTTGTCTTTTGTCATTTTTGATCCCTTAACTTAAGTTGTTGTCAGATTTGACCCCGGTGTATCACCGAATAGGCACATACATCATCGGTAGTGATTCAAATGGTGTACTCGCATTAGTGGGCATATTCTAACAAACTCCCACTTGCACACGATGCACCATTTCTAATAAACCACAGACAATGAGCGGCCTCTAGCAAAAGCATCATTACCCCCAAGTCAGTATCGGTTTCGTTATCCGAATAAAACCTGTTCACAAAGAAAGGTCCTATAGATAAGTGATCTTACACATCCTTTTGTTCACGATATCATTGTGAACACCAGACATGGATTAAATATCAATCTGTAGATCGTTCACGATTGTGTTTCTGTTGGGGTTTCGAGAACGACCAGCGGAAGCATGGTACAACAAATAAAACATAAAGTACAAGTCTATAATGCACAAAAACAACAAAACCCCAAGAGAAAGCACCAAACTCCATATCTAAGAAAAGCAACATGTAAAACAGGAGAAAAAGAGATTATACCCAACTTGAAATTCTGGAGAGATGAGGTTGTTGGTGAAGATCCAAGAAGCCGAAAATGGCTTCCTCTATTGAAGTCCACCCCGGGAATACGTCAATCTCCAAGTACTAGCAAGCCTTCGTGATCTTCACTACTGGAAATCACGAAAGGAACAACAACCCAAGCTTTCTCCTTGCTCTCCTCTTCAAGATCACACCAAGAAAACTCAAACTTACCTCACCAAGAGTGTTTGTATGTGTGTTTATGCAAGAGAGAGCCACTTAAGAGAAAAAAACATGTCCCAAAAGATAATGAGACCTCCAGATCTGTTTTAACCCCAAAAGGCCAGCCAAGAATGATCTGGAAGCAATCCCACTCGATTGGTGGAGAATGGAGGTAACATGCAAAAGTTGCATGCAATCTAACAGGGTTTAGCGGCGCTAACTCTGGGTTAGCGCCGCTAACTTTAAAAGTTAGCGCCGCTATCGCGACCAAGTTAGAGCCGCTAACCTTAAGGAGTTAGAGCCGCTAACTTTAAATAGTTAGAGCCGCTAACTCCCATCAGCATGCCAACTCTTTGCAATTTGACAAAATCAGTCCCTCCACTTAGGTTGTTGTCTAGATTGATCCCCGGTGTGTGACCCAATAGGCCCATACATCATCGGTAGTGATTCATATGGCGTACGTGCGTCAGTGGGCATATTCTAACAAACTCCCACTTGCACATGACACACCGTACCCAAGAAACCACAGACAAAGAGCGGCCTCTAGTAAAGCATCTCTGCCCCCAAGAAATAGCGACCAAGTTAGAGCCGCTAACCTTAAGGAGTTAGAGCCGCTAACTTTAAATAGTTAGAGCCGCTAACTCCCATCAGCATGCCAACTCTTTGCAATTTGACAAAATCAGTCCCTCCACTTAGGTTGTTGTCGAGATTGATCCCCGGTGTGTGACCCAATAGGCCCATACATCATCGGTAGTGATTCATATGGCGTACGTGCGTTAGTGGGCATATTCTAACAAACTCCCACTTGCACATGACACACCGTACCCAAGAAACCACAGACAAAGAGCGGCCTCTAGTAAAGCATCTCTGCCCCCAAGTCAGTATAGGTTTTGTCATCCTGAACAAAACTAAAAACCCCAAGAAATATGGGATGCCTATAGATAAGTGATCAAACATCCTTTTGTTCGCGATATCCTTGTGAACACGAGACATGGATTAATATGTCAATCTCCAGATCGTTCACGATTATGTTTCTCGATCAAGATTGGTGGTGACCAAAATTTAAGGACATATCTGATTCTCAATCAATATTCCTTTGCGCATGGCCATGCTTATTTTGGTGTCAGCGCCCAATCATCGAGGGGCCCAAGGATATCTCTCATACAGGAGGAACAAATTCCATTGACTGTACAATCCCATAACATGAACCTTGTCTTACCCAGCTATTCCCTTTATAATAGCCAGTTACGAACTACGTTTTGAAATAACCAAAGTAAGAAAGTTTCATGCTATGGCAATTCATACATCTCGGGTCGAAGGACGTAATGATATTATCATCCCGAGTTACTTGTGACCATGATCCATGAAGTGAACTCAGGTGTGGGTCTTCCAGTCACTTGAAACCCCTTTCAAGCACAGGTTACTGTTGCGTTTCATGCATTCAATCCTTGATTAATGCATAACCAACACCTAACCTCAGCCTTATTTCAAACTTCCTTCCCTTGAAGAATGACTGACTGTGAAATTTTAGAATGTATAAACATTCTGGGAAGTGGTTAAACATGCTAAGATGGAACACAGTAAAGTCTTATGAATGTAACCGAATCACTCGCATATCGAAACAAGCATAAATTACAATACTGTCTGTATCGTTCCCAAAGCTTATAAGTAAATCAAACATATACTAAAACGATATTTAAGCCCAGTCATAAGCATGAACAATGCTTTTATACCTAGTATGAAAGTCATCACTAGTATTTGACAATGGCTTAATTATGGGATCATTTACCCGATATCCCTTTGTACTCTTTTGTATTCTCTTATTAAACCACTAGCGAAGTGTTTATTAAAGAGATCATTTACAAAGTTATCATAGTCATCATAACCTCAATGTTACAGAAGTCAACAATAGGATTAATGACACTTATGATTATCAGAGTCGACATACTCTCAATGTAACCGAAGTTCACAATAGAGTCATTAACACTCATGTTTATCAGAGTCGACATACCCTCAATGTGACCGAAGTCCACAATAGGGTCGATGACACTCATTTAGGTCTAAATGTCGTATCTATACCACATACTTGATTAATCTAAACTTCGATAAAATCGACAGTCTCATAAGCATAGATTTGCTTGCAGTAATAACTTACTCAAGACAATTCTACTTTCGTCGAACATCAAGAACATACATCAGTACTTCTTGAATTAGAAAATCCACTTGATTCCATATTTTCTATATATACTCATAGAACAACAATTCCACCATTAGGTTGTAGAACAACCCTAAATTAAGACATTATTTTCATAGAGCATATTTGACTAGGATCACATGATGCTCCCACTAGCCCTGACAAGGGTATTTGGCTTAATCTACGCTTTCTAGAAAACTCATTCCTTTGACTTTCTCATAAAGCAGGATTACAGCCACAAGATGCAAGTTTTGCTGACCTTAGTCATGAACACAATTTGGACATAATGGATATATAAGGCCTCGGAACATGATTCAAACATTTCCTCAATTTAATCCTGCAAAGGATCTTGGCCTTTTATTTCCATGCGAGATTACTTGTTTCCCCATAGTGACAACAAAATTACACTTTATCCAAATTATCTTCAACATAACCACTAGAACTTGTTTCCATAAAATCAATATGAAACATTTTGTCTCTAGTCGGTATTTGAAGTTGTCCATTATGGCATATATGTTAGTCCCTTAACCCTTCTTGAATTACACCTTAGGTGTGGGATTAACCCAATTCAAGTACTTGGATGCAGCAAATAGGTTACACCATTATCTTCTTGTATTCACTAGTGAACACAGGGTCCCACTATGTTTCCGATGAATGGTAACATCACAATGATTTACCATCAAGCTGCTGTTACTAAAATATGACAACCTCATATCCAAACAGCCTTCTTGATTTCCATCAGATATAAAGAAGCAATGGATATTGTCAGGTTTTACCAGCATCTCTATGCTGATTAAATGCTAGTGTCTACATTAGGTCTTTTATTTAAGTTTTACGTTCTTCCACTGGAATGCTTTTGTAAATTGTACTTTCCCTTTTGAGCAACCAAAAATGGTTCCCATAAGTTCAAGAAACAATTATCCAAAACTCAGATGAACTACTTAAATATATTGGCATCAACTTATAATTCATCCATCTCTCACTTTATGTAGACTAGATAATTTAAGTTATGAGATTGACAAGCAAAGAACACTTTCTAGTCAAGTTTCATTGGATGCTTAAGTGACCATAATGTTATGTTTTAGATTGAGGACTTGGTTCATAAAATTAATGTATACCAACCACATTGAATACATGTTTTAGGCCTGCCTTTTACCAGATCATCAACACAGATATCTGGTTTTATTTAAAGTAACACCATGTGCAAATGTGTTTCTTCGGAAAAACGAATTATGGGTTAAACCCATGATTCATTTTATGTTTAAACCAATATAGATAGGAAAACTTAGCATCTATTCTAGATCTAAGAATTTATATCTATATGCCCTTATTGATTCTTAATTCTCTTTAGGTTAGTTCCGAACACCACTAGGTTTCAGACATAAGCCTTTTCTCTAGTAAACATTCTCTCAACTACTACCATAAAGATAGTGATGAAGAATTTCACTAGTGTCACTCTTTGTGGCATACTTGAACGGATTATCCACACATATATGATCATATCCAACAAGTCACAATCCTTCCTTACCAATACTGGTGAAGGATTTCATTAATCATCCTATTCCAATAAACAAGATTTGTATCTTTCATTTAGCCCGAGGCTAAACTTTTACAAAGATCCTAACCACATGGATCTAAGCGATGCAAATGTTGTTTACTTGGTCAAGTTTGATTATGCCATAGAGCTAATATATCCAAATCACTTTTGGATTTAAGAATCAATTGTTCATGATTGTCTTATTACTTATAACGAGCCTTTATGTATGCAATGATATGGATAAGTTTTGATAAAATCATCTCAAGATAATTTTTTTTTCAAAATTGTTTCAATTCTAAGTCATATCCATCGTCATCAAATGTGTATTTAAGCACTAAAATAGTCAAAATAACACAAAAGCATAGACATGGATCGAATTTGAAATGAAACTATTAAAATGAAAAATCTTTATAAAATACAAGATTCAAAAACATCCATCATCTCCAAAGGAGCATACACTAAAGTAGTTCTTGCCACGCAGGGCATACAAACAAAAGTAATAATAAATCCGGATTTAATGGCGAGACCAACACTCCCATTTCTCTTGTAGAATACAATTAACAAAATTTCTTCTTCAGAGATCCGGTTATTCAAGCTTTTTCCTTTTACAACGAATAGACCTACACTTTGCAACAAAAATAAATTTGTGACAAACGTGAGTCTTATAGCTCGGGTAAACATCCCAGCTTATAAGGAATAGCAATGAAGTATAATCATAAATGTACCTCAAGTAGGAAAATTAACTCTCTCTTGTCTGAGAAGTTTTATATCCTTTCGGCACGAAGGGCAGGCATGACGGCCCCAATCCCCAAATCTACCGCAGAAGTAGCAAACCACCCCTTGTTGAGTCTCTTTAGGCACATCATCAATGTCCATAGACTCAAAACTTGAAGCAAGCTTGGAAACTCCAACTTCTTCTTTTAATGGGATCGATTTCTTCTTCTTCATGTTATGTTGTTCCTTAGAACCAAAAACAAGAGTGAATGAAGATGATGCATGCTTGGACATGTTAGATTCTACAACCTTCAACATTCCATGCAATTCATCTATAGACATTTCCTTTCCATGCATATGATAGTCCTTTATAAACTTTTCATATGTGGCGGGCAGAGACTGAAGTATGAAATTCACACCAAGCTCCCTCCCTATAGGAAAACCTAATCTCTCCATCTGGTCCATGTATGATTTCATCTTCAAAACATGGGCACTTACACTCCCGCCTTCCCGCATCTTACAACCGGTTAGACTTTTAACACACTCAAAATGTTCTTGTCTAACTTGCTGTTGGAAAACATCCTTCAGCTTGTTATTCATGTCATACACAGTCATGTGCTCAAATTGCTTTCGCAGTTCCGAGCTCATACTTGATAACATGAGACTAGCAACATCGTATGTATCCCGAACACGCTTTTCATACGCATATCGGATAGCCCATTCCGCATTGATAGCAGGTGGTTCAGGAAGGGGTTCCTCAAGAATGTGCAACTTAGACTCAGCACGTAGGACAATTCTCAATTGCCTAAGCCAGTCAACAAAGTTCACTTCCGTGAGTTTCACCCTTTGTAGAATCATACGAAGTGAAAAATTCGACGTGTGGTGGTTTTGATTCGACATCCTATATTAAAGTAGAGTACACGAATTAGTTAGTTTGATTTGAATCCTCGTTAAAATAATTACCCTTATCGTCTCGAAAAATATTTTAACAAGGGCTAAGAACCATATTTCACTCCAATTCATGACGGGGTTGCCGCGGATCACTTCATGGAGCTATTTAGGCCGATAACCACTTTACCGATTGCAATCTCTATTGCAACTCTTAGACACTTGCGGGATCCTACGACAACCATCGGTCGTTTGGCATGTTTGATCCCTACTAGCACCAATTCCAAATTAAAATTCTTGGTTGACTCGTGCTAAGCTCGACAATCACTCAAGGATTCTAATTTGTAATTGCAAATCGTCCAACAAGATACACGGTGATACCCCGACAACTACCGGCTCGTGCTAAGCTCGACAACCGATAATTTCAAGATCCCACACTCACCTTCCACACAGATCCACATGGAATAACTCGTGCTAAGCTCGACAATCACTACATGCTTCACTAGATTTGGGTGGTGTCATCTTTTGGATGGTGCAAGATTTACGTTTTTATGAAAACGGGCTTTTGTTTTCGGCTTGGTTACTGATTAACTTGTTTAGTGACAAAACCTATTTTCACTAGGTGAGTTAATCTTGTATGTGAGCGCGCGAGAGAGTTGTAAACCATTTTTACCAAATCTCTTGTGATTTTATTAATTTTGAAAAAAATTTCTAGCATGCGAATCCTAAGCAAACCATGCAAGAATAAAATAAAATCACATCACACGCATATATACGAAATAAATTGGTAACCCTTGCCAATATCCTATGCGTTCTTCCCGTGAGCCAAAACGGATAGAACGTGGTCAACTAAGGGAAGGAAGGTCTTCAATGCGAGCTCCCACTAGAACCGCTATCACCAATGGACTTCACCGGCTTCTATGGACACGCTCCATCTCCTTCCGACTCCATCTTGTGTGTTTTCATCCAAATTGTACAACAAATACAATAGAAATTGAAATGACGTACAAGCCACACTAATTTCCTATTTATCTAGTACAAATACACGGATGAATGAAATGGCATGCAAGCCACAATATTATTACAAATATAACAATTTTAATAAATATTACAGCCCATGTGATTAAAAATCACCAAATGCATCCAAACACACAAAGTCAACCACAAGGTCAAAGACAAGGTTACCAATTTCAAATCTATCACATACAACCAAACAAACAAGGTGGTAACAAAATTACCAAACACAAAACTGGAACAAATTTCCAGAATCACAAAAAGGCTAAAAATTCCCGAGACCAAAACTGATTTTAACTTTGAAAAATAAAACTGTTACAGCGCGTTAGCGCCGCTAACATTTATGAGTTAGCGCCGCTAACCCGAGGTTAGCGCCGCTAACCCTGTTCGAACAGAAAACAACCATTTTGATTTCGGGATTTTTCAAGCCACCAAGTGCAGATCTAACATAGAGGTGGCTCTGATACCACTGTTGGGATTTCGTGTGCTCATAGCGGAAGCAAGGTACAAACAAAATAGCCCAATGTACAAGCAAACAAAGCATAAAAACCGAAATCCCTCAAATGGACCAAACTCTATGTTCAAGAAATGTAACTTGAAAAGAAAGAGGTTATACGTTTCTCCTTAGCTCTAGTAATCTTCAATCGTGGTGATGATCCTCCAAGAGTTTCTCGATCTTGATTGGTGGTGACCAAAAGTTAAGGACATGTCTGATTCTCAATCAATATTCCTTGCGCATGGCCATGCAAAATTTTGGTGTCATCTCCCAATCATTGAGGGGCCCAGTGATATCTCTCATATCAGAGGAACAATTCCCTTTTTGACTATATAACCCTAAACCATACCCCTTAACTTATCTAGCCATTTCCTTTATCACAGCCAGTTACGAACTGCTTTTGAAAATGGCTAAAGTAAGAAAGAAGTATGATATAGCGATTCATACATCTCAGGTCTAAGGACGTAAGATATTATCATCCCAAGTTACTCGTGACTATAATCCATGAAGTATACTTGGGTGTGGGTCTTCCAGTCACTTGAAACTCTTTTCAAGTACAAATAGGCATTGCTCCTTAATTCGACCAAATTGAATTCAAGGTCACATGCTTATCTCAGTCTTAATCCAATCTTCCTTCCACAAGATTGACTGACCGTGGAAAGTTTGAAATAAAAGATCTTTCCGGAATTGTTTAAACATGCTAAGATGGAACATAGTAGAGTCTCATGAATTTAACCGTATCATACGCATATGTAATCTCTATTATATATCGAAACAAGCACAAGTTACAATACTGCCTATATCGTTCCCAAAATATAAAGTTACATATCAAACAAACTAAATACATAACTCAAGCCAAATTGCTAGCAAATCTTACACCTATAGCACTAGTGTGAGAATCATGAGCTGCCTGCGATAACGGCTTCGTGAATGGATCCGCAAGGTTTCCATCCGATGCTACTCTGCTTATGACGATTTCACCACTCTCAACTACTTCCCGTATAAAGTGGTATTTGCGCAAAATATGTCTTGTTCTCTTGTGAGCTCTTGGTTCCTTCGCCAAAGCCACTACACCCTCATTGTCACAATATATCTCAATAGGGTCAGTAATGCTTGGAACCACTTATAGATCTTGGATGAATTTCTTCATCCACACTGCCTCCTTTGCGGCTTCGCTTCCCGCAATGTATTCCGACTCTGCAGTCGAATCAGCCACCGTGTCTTGCTTCGAGCTCCTCCAGCTGACAGCACCACCATTTAACAGGAATACAAACCCTGATTGAGATAGGCAGTTATCCCTATCTGTTTGGAAGCTAGCGTCCGAGTAACCCTTTAATCTTAGCTCTTCTTCCCCACCAAATACCAAGAACATTTCTTTTGTACACCTAAGGTACTTAAGAATGTTCTTCACAGCTTTCCAATGAGGCTGCCCGGATTTTGCCTGATATCTACTAATCATACTCAAAGCACATGACATATCAGGACGAGTGCATAACATGGCGTACATGATCGATCCCATAGCCGAAGCATATGGTACTCGCTCCATTACATCTATCTCCTCTTTGGAGGTAGGACATTGAGTTTTACTCAACGTCGTTCTTTGTGACATAGGGAGGTTTCCTTTCTTGGAATCCTCCATTCTAAAGCGTCTCACGACCTTATCTATGTATGCACTTTGAGAAAGCCCGAGCAGCTTTCTAGATCTATCTCTATAGATCTTGATTCCCAGAATGTAGCTCGCATCCCCTAAGTCCTTCATTGAGAAACAATTTCCTAGCCAAGCTTTTACACTCTTAAGGCTCGGAATATGGTTTCCAATGAGCAATATGTCATCTACATATAGGACTAAGAAGATAATAGTGCTCTCACTAGCCCTGACATATACACATGGCTCATCTTTGCTTTTCGAAAATCCAAATTCCCTGATTTTCTCATCAAAGCATAGATTCCAACTGCAAGATGCTTGCTTAAGTCCATAAATGGACTTCTTGAGCTTACAGACCTTGTTCGGATACTCTGGATGTTCAAAACCATCAGGTTGTGTCAAATACACCTCTTCGGAAAGCTTCCCGTTAAGGAAGGCGGTTTTAACGTCCATTTGTCATATTTCATATTCATAAAATGCAGCAATGGCCAGGAGTATTCGGATTGATTTCAACATAGCCACTGGGGAAAAGGTTTTATCATAATCAATACCAGGTGTTTGAGTGAAAACCTTTGCCACCAGTCGGGCTTTGAAGGTATCCAAGGTTCCGTCCATGCCGATCTTCTTCTTGAAGACCCATTTACACCCTACGGGCCTAACCCCGGGCGTAGGATCAACTAGTTCCCAAACCTAGTTATCCGACATGGATTGCATCTCACTTTCCATTGCTTCTTTCCAATTTGCAGACTCACGGCCCGCCATGTCTTCCTTATAGTTAGTGGGCTCATCAGAGTCCACTACTAACTCCCTACCCTCAGATATGTGGAATCCATATCTCTCCGGCTCATAACGAGTTCTAGTGGAATGCCTTGGAGTAAGAAATGAACTAGTTTCAACCGTCCTAGGTTGAGTGCTAGTGCCAACCTCAAGTTCTTTATCGGTTGATCCTTGAACTTCCTCAAGATCAATTTCCTTGTTGCCCCTTTGTTTGGATAGCATTTCTCTTTCCAAGAAAAATGCCCTTCGAGCAACAAACACTTTGTTCTCAGAAGGTTTATAAAATATATATCCAACACCGGCAGGTGGATTTCCGATAAAGTAACACCTTTCTGATCAAGGTTCAAGTTTGTCCTCCGTCTCACATCTCACGTAGGCTTGACAACCCTAAACTTATAGGTATGAAAGTGTCGGCTTCTTATTATGCCACATTTCATAAGGTGTTTTCGATACTTTGTTGGTTGGTGCAAGGTTGAGGATCCTTACCGCCGTTTCTAGAGCATCACCCCAGAAACTAATAGGTACCTCCGTTCGACTCATCATGGACCTTACCATATCTAGTAAAGTCCGGTTCCTCCTCTCAGCGACCCCATTTAATTGTGGAGTCCTTAGAGGTATTAATTTTGAAATAATTCCACAATTCTTTAGATGATCGGTAAACTCGGTACTTAGATACTCTCCACCTCTATCAGACCGGAGTATCTTTATTGTTTTGCCCAATTGATTCTCAACTTCCTTTTGGAATGTCTTGAACACCTCAAAGGTTTCATTCTTGTGTTTAACAAGATAGACATATCCATATCTACTATAATCATCTATAAAGGTTACGAAGTGTCTCGAGTTATTCCTTGTAACATGTTTGAAAGGCCCACATACATCCGTATGGATGATGTCCAAGAGGTCTTTACCCCTCTCACTAGTCCCCGTGAAGGGTGCCTTTGTCATCTTGCCTAATAAACAAGAATCACATACATCATTCGACCATTGGTCAAACGATTCCAAGATCCCGTCCGCTTGGAGCTTGGTGATGCGAGTATTGTTTATATGGCGCAAGACGACTATGCCACAAGGAATACTTATCCAAACCATCTTTGTAACTAGAATAAATATTCATGATAGACTTTGTTAAATTAATGTATGCAGTTGTCTCATATATGCCATGACATGGTAAAGCTTTAAAATAAACAATTTCATTTTTAAAGCAAATGATTGTACCACAAACAAATTTAAAATCGTAACCATTGTCATACAATCTATGTAAAGAAATAATGTTTCTTGCCACATGGGGCGAATAGCATACATCAAATAAAGTAATAGAATAGCCAGTCTTGAGCTTCCACCGGGACAATCTCCGAGTTCCCCATCACAAGATCTAGCTCTCCCTTCTCCAACCTCCTACTTGCCTTTAGCACCTGCACCATATTACATATGTGAGTGCCACAGCCACTATCCAAAACCCAGCCTCTAGAAATAGAAGTATGGTGAAGTCCTATCATGAATGTACCTGAAATGTCCGGGCCAGATATGAGGATCGCCTTGAGCTTATTGAGACCCTCCATGTACTTAGGGTAACTTCGGCGGTAGTGGCCCTTGCCCCCATAAAAGAAGCACTCCGCATCCTCCGGAGTCTTGGCTTGGGGAATCTTCCCCTTACCCTTACCCTCGGAGGCCGGGGCAGTCTTGGCAGCGCCAACCTTTCCCTTGCCCTTCCTTTTCTTGGAAGGGGCGGCCTTCTTTTTGGTTATGCGGCCTTCCCGAATGGCTAGAACGGGAGTGGAGGAGGAGGATGGTTTGCTCTTGGTCATGCTCGCTTCGGCAGTCTTGAGCATACCATGTAGCTCCATCAAGGATTTATCCATGCTGTGCATACGATAACTCATAGTAAATTGATCATATGCACTGGGCAGGGATTGGAGGATCAAGTCGACCGCCATCTCCCTCCCGATGGTAAATCCTAGCTTCTCCATCCGCTCTATGTTTGCTTTCATATATAAAACATGAGAGCTCACGTTCCCTCCATCTTGGAGCTTGCAAGCGAGAACGGTCTTGAAGCACTCATACCTCTCCTGCTTCGCCTACTGTTGGAACATATCCTTCAGCTGCACGATCAGGTCATGAGCACCCAAGTGATCCATTTGCTTTTGCAAATCGGTACTCATGGTGCTCAACATGAGGCATGTGATTTCGTCAGTCTCCTTGAGGCGTTTCTCGTACGCCTCACGGACCGCCGTCGTTCCACCGCTTGGAGGTGCCTCGGGTAAGGGTTCCTCTATGGTGTGCATCTTCCCTTCAAAGCGTAACGGAAGCAAAGTACAACACAAAAAGCCCATGGTACAAGCAAATAAAGCACAAAATCGTAAAACCCCAAACATGGATCAATCTCTATGAAAAGAAATGCAACAAAAAGAGGGTTAAAGAGATTATACCAGCTCCTAAGCTCCAGAAATTGTTGATGAAGATGATGAACTTGCTTCTCCTTTGCTTCAACGAATCGGCTAATGAGTGGTACCCCGGCAACACGTCAAATCCCTTGAGCTAGCAAGCTTTGGTGATTCTTCACTCTGGAAAATCACTTGAGGAACAACAACCACGAAATGGGATCAAGATTTCTGGAACCAAAAACTCTTAGATCTCTCCAAGACTCTTTTAAGCACTTGATAGCAAAAACCAAAGTGTGAGAGAGTATATCTTGTCAAGAGAGATTAAGGAGAGAAATAAGGTCTCTTTTATAAACCTCCAGATGACACTTAGCCTTCCAAAGCCGGCCAAGTTCGTTTAAGCAACTCTCATGCATTGGCTTGGAGGAGAGGTGATTTGACAACAAGTCACGTCCAGACTTAGCGGCGCTAACCCAGACTTAGCGGCGCTAACCTGTAATGGTTAGCGGCGCTAACGCGGCTTGTCAGATGTCTTGACGTAAAGTGCATGCAGCTGTAGCGGCTCTAACCCATAAGTGTTAGCGGCTCTAACACCTTATGGTTAGCGGCGCTAACTCAGCCTGCGAAGTCAACTTTTGTCTTTTGTCATTTTTGATCCCTTTACTTAAGTTGCGGTCAGATTTGACCCCGGTGTATGACCCAATAGGCCCATACATCATCGGTAGTGATTCAAATGGTGTACTCGAATCAGTGGGCATATTCTAACAGGCCAACCCTCTCTCTCTCTCACTCTTGCGTCGACTTCAAAACCTCCTCCTCTCCTCTTCGTCGATTTCTTCCAAGAACACAAGGATCAAGCTTCAATTCTAGGGTTTGTGATCATTGGCTACAAGGTAAGCCTTTAATCTTTACTATCCTATGTTCTTCTCCATGTCATCTTCTTACTTCTTGTTCATCTTATTCTTGAGTCCATAGAAACATGTCTAAGATCAACAACAAAATGTTCAAAAACGTTTTTATGAAAAGTTTAAGGGTTTTTACAATAAAATACTAGGTTTCTTTTCTTTAAAAGTCTATAAACATGAAACTGATTTCTGGTCAGTAAGTAGGGTTGTGTTTGGGAAGGCATAACAGAGTCCATTCATGGAGTTTTTCCACGATTTTTGGGTCTAGAATGTATTGTTTTGAGTTTAGCTTCACCAAAACTAGGCTTTCTAATTTTTTTAGGTCGTTTAGTTAGTCAAATTTGTTTTACCGTAGAGGTACGCAAGCCTGCTAGTGTATCCGGCAGAATTGCGGGTAAAGTTTTGGTCCAGAAACACGTTCAAAACATAGTATTTTCAATCAAACTTTATACAGTAGAAATTTTGTAGAGTCTAGGATATCCTGTAAAAAATTTCGTAAATTTTAGAAGTCGTTTGATATTCCAACAAAATTTGAACATTCTGTCGCGCATGTGCAGTTAGTTTTCTATCGGTAGGAACTTACATTAATTATTAAAAATAGTTACCTAAGTTGGTTAATTCTAGAAAAGTTACATGTTATAGTTGAGACATTGATTCTACTGTTAAAAACATTTGGGGATGAAATTCGGACGTTTAACATATTTTAAAATTGCTTAAAGTCAGCTTATCAAAATCAGTAAACTCGTATGGTGGCATTAGGTTTAATATAAACTATCCCACATGTCTTTGGGTTATACTAGGGATTTCAAACACCTACATACATGACTTATGTGCACTTATACTTATTGTAGATCTCGCGTCTGTTCCTTTGCAACATTAGAATTCGTTGAGAAGCTAAGGTGAATACTCATAGCCCTTTTTTCGTGCATAACTTTTGGGGGGAAATGACACTCAACATGTTTTATTATACCGTGTTCTAACTTATTAAACTTTTTAATGACGATTGTATGTTGCTTGATATGTGCTTGTGTGAACTCGTATTTGATTATGCCTATGAGATGACTGTATTACTTGAGCCAACTTATGTTCCCGGCTGGCTATAGTATGTTGGAAGACTAATTACTCTTGATCCGTGATGTATTGGTTATTGCTATGCTCTAGATGCAAGTACTTTACTATCATGCGACAATTTGTTAGAAAATTCCCACTAATGCATGTACGCCATCTAGACCGCTACTGATGATGTATGGGACTATTGGGTCATACACCGGGTTCAAACTTGACAGCAACTAAAGTAAAGGGTCCAAAAATGGCAAAAGACAAAAGTTGGTACTGCTAGCTGCGTTAGCGCCGCTAAGGTTAAGGAGTTAGCGCTGCTAACTCTTAACAGTTAGCGCCGCTACGGTTGCATGTGACCGTTTGTCAGAAAAGGTACAGGCCGCATTAGTGCCGCTAACTTTAAGGGGTTAGCGCCGGTACGGCTGCATGTGCTATTTGTCAAATCACCTCCAAGGATGGCCAATGCATGTGTGACATGTCTTTGAGCCTTTGGGCGGTCATGAGGGGATCTGGGGACGAAGTGAGGTCAATTAAAACCTCTCTCTTGAGTCTCATTTAAAACCTTTCGCCAATTCTTCACCAAAAACTCTCTTTAGGGCTACTAGAGACTAAAAGAGTGTTTAAGAGAGATTGTTACAAAAACTTGGTCTTATAGTTGCTGTTCTATGTGTGGTGTTCAAGTGAAGTACCACTAGAGGCGAGCTAGCACTCGTGATTGACGTGTTCCCGGGGTATATCACAATAGAATGTTCGGTTTCGTTCTTGGAGGATCACCACCACAACAGTTAATGTTTTCTGGAGCTTAGGAGGAAGGTATAACCCTTTTTTCTTTTTACATGTTGCATTTATTGTACATAGAGTTTGGTCCTCTTTTGGGGTTTTTATGTTTTGTGCAATCTTGTGTTGTACTTTGGGCTTTACTTGTTGTTCCTTGCTTCTGTTCCTTGCCCACAAAATCCCATCAGTGGTATCAGAGCCACCTCTATGTTAGATTTGCACATGGTGGCCTTAAAATCCCGAAATCAAAATGTTTGTTTTCTGTCGAACCGGGTTAGCGGCGCAAACCTTGAGTTAGCGGCGCTAATTCTTAAAAGTTAGCGGCGCTAACCGCGCTGTAACAGTTTTTGGTTTCATGTTAAAAATAGTTTTGGTCTCGGGTATTTTTGGCATTTTAGAGATTTTGGAAATTTGTTCCAGATTTTTATATGGTAATTTTGTTATCATTTTGTGTATTTGGTTGTATGTAGTTGATATTTGATTGGTAACCTTGCCTTATACCTTGTGGTTGATTTTGTGTGTTTGTCAGGATCGGATATAGATTATATCAAATAACAAGAACTAACTTTTCAATAACAAATCAGAGTTGAATAAAAGTTAATCTTTAACTATGATCACAATCAACTAAGAAGTTGCGGAATCACACTTAATTGATTAAAGAAGGTTTTGAACACAAAGCAATTCAATCAAACAGTAGTTTTATTGATTAACCAGAATGATTACAATAGCAAACTTCACCCCTAATCTAACTTATTATGTTAGACGAAGAACACAGATTATTCTTGGGTTTCAAAGAGAAACTTAGAGGCTTAGCACTATTCTGAAAGCAAATTACAACTTGAAGAATGAATTCAAAAACTTAAACAATGAGTACGTACGTATTATAAATTCTAATCTAGTATTTATATACTCCTTGATCTTCCTTGATTTGCTGCCAGTTAGGTAATCTTCTATCTTGTGAGATAATCTTGATAATCTTCCAAATATTTCGAGATATCTTCAAAGATAGGGTTTTCCATATTTAGCTCAACCGAAGCTGTTCATTGGATGCAATAGTTCTGGTTCTTCTAACAGTCTTCGGCTTCAAGGTCTTCAAACAGTTGTGACAATTTTGAACTAACAGTTCTGAACTTTGTACTAACAGTTGTAATGCCCACAGCAACTGTTATTCACAACTGTTTTCATATTTTCATCTAACAGTTCACAACTGTTTTCCATAAACTCTTCTAACAGTTTCAACTTTGCATGTTAAACAGTCTTAATGCCTTAGCTATTTTCCCAACAATCTCCCCCTAATTTAAATAAATGATCAAAATCTTTAAGTTCTTTCGATCATAGGGTTCAATCACAGACAAATTAAGCATAAGCAAAGAATGAATTCCATATATTTATGCAAAGTAAACTGTTACAATCAAAATTGAGAGAAAACTTACATAGACTTGTCTCATGCCAGTCTTTCTTTTAATCTCTTGAAAAAATCATCTTTTATTCTATCTGATCCATAGAATTTTGCTTTTAGCATATACTGAAGCTTGACTTTATTGTGCTCTATGAACTCCAAAGGAAACCATTGTTGTTTAGTGTTAGCCATCACCATATGGTACACTCCAGCTTTAGCATACACTTTTACTGACTTGATAGGAAAAGCCTCATCAGCAATCAAAACTTGCATAATCTCCTTTGGACGACATATGCTTGTTAGATGCCTCATCAAAACTTTTATCGCAATCTCCTCAGTATTTGCAAAATGATTAACACCATATACATACATTTCTTCAAGATCTCTCCTTGTACAATTATTTACCAATTGATAGAAATTAGAGTAACTTTCCATCAACCCTTCTCTGACCACAGTTACACCTGTCTTTCCAGTGTCCCCTCTTAACTCCTCAAATCTCCATTCTTTGATATGGGATTTTTGACCCAACTGTTCTTTTACCAATTTATCAATCCCTGTTTCTAGTTCAGTTCTCAGTCGGTCTTGAATGATTGTTTGAACTGTTGGAGTATGCCCACTGTCACACGTACGCCAAATGATCACTACCGATGATGTATGGGCCTATCGGGTCACACGCCGGGGGTTGATCTTGACAACAACCTAAAAGGGAGGGTTGGAAATGAATAATTAAGGATAGTTGGTAATCAGGAAGGGTTAGCGGCGCTAAACCCTGCTGTCGCTAACTTGGCCGCGTTAGCGGCGCTAACCTTAAGTGGTCATGTGTCTAATGGGGATTGGGGCACGGGGACGCAATTCTTCGCCTGTACTTGAAAGTATTTCAATTGACTGGATGACCCACACCTGATTCTACTTTGTGGTACTTGTCATGAGTAAATCAGGATGCTAATATCAGTTCATCCTCAGACTGGAGATGCACGTGGCTGCATCACTTTGGTTTGTTTTGCTCTAGTTGTTTTCAAACGCAGTCCGTAACTGGTTGTTATAAAGGGAGCAGCTGAGCAAAGTATGATCACTGTGGTGGGCAGTGTAAGTCAAAGGAATTTGTTCCTCTGTTAAGAGAGATATCCCTGGGCCCCTCGATGATTGGTTGCTGATACCAAAATGCACGGCCGTGCTCAAGTGTGCAATGATTAATGAATCTGATTGCAACTTGCAAGTTTTGGTCACCACTAATCTCTATCGGGAAACATAATCGTGAACGAACGGAGAATGACTAAGTACCATGTCTCGTGTTCACATGGATATCGCGAACAGAAAGGATGATTGATCACTTATCGATAGGACCTTTTCACATGGGTTGCAGATTGGTTTTTTGTGCTGAAGACAAAAACCCATACTGACTTGGGGGCAGGATGTCTTACTAGAGGCCGCTCCTTGTCTGTGATGTATTGGGTACGTAGAGTCATGTGCAAGTGGGAGTCTGTTGGAGTATGCCCACTGTCACACGTACGCCAAATGATCACTACCGATGATATATGGGCCTATCGGGTCACACGCCGGGGGTTGATCTTGACAATAACCTAAAAGGGAGGGTTGGAAATGAATAATTAAGGATAGTTGGTAATCAGGAAGGGTTAGCGGCGCTAAACCCTGCTGTCGCTAACTTGGCCGCGTTAGCGGCGCTAACCTTAAGTGGTTAGCGGCGCTACGTTTGGGCGGTTAGCGGCGCTAACCCGTCTGGCAGATTACAACTTTATTCCTTTCACCTCCACTCTCCACCAATGCATGTGGATTGCTTGGATTTCTTTATGGCCGGCCTTGGGAGTTCCAGGGGGCAGATGAGGTTCATAAAAAACACATGTACTCTCTCATTTTACACCCTAGTTGTTCTTGGTGAAAATACACACACATAAGAAGCCTCAAGTGGTTGTTCTTGTGAGTTGTAAGAGAGAATCTAAGTGAGAGTTCCTGGAGTTCTTTGGTTTTTGTTCCAGAAAGCATTCTTCATATAGGAAGGAATGCTTAAGGGATGCTAGTACATCAAGATCACGGTTTTTCCCGGGGTGGACTTCGATAGTCAAAGAGGAGCTTGTCACTTGCTTGGATTCTTGATCTACACCAACTCCAGAGGATTCTTCAAGAGTATATTTCTCCTCTCTTTCTGTTTTGAAGTTGCATTTCTTAGTTTTAGAGATTGGTACACTTATGGGGTTCTCCATGTGGCCTTGTTTATGTTTGAAAAATTCGTTTTTGACCTTACATGCTTCCGTTGCTGTATACCACGAACACCACAGTGGTATCAGAGCCACCTCTACACTAGATTTGCACTTTGTGGCTTTGAAAATCCGAAAAATGTGATTTTGGTTCTGTCCAGGGTTTAGCGGCGCTAACCTTACCATGTTAGCGGCGCTATCCCGTCTGTAGCGGTCGCTATCCTCTCTCGCGTTAGCGGCGCTAAGTCTAAGTTAACGGCGCTAACTCTATATAGTTAGCGGCGCTAACCCGGCTGGCAGAATGCATTTTTGCCTAAAATCAATTTTGTTGGATCGATTGAGCTACTCGTTGATTCTGGAATTTATTCCAAATTTGTGTTGACCTTTGATTAAGTTGCCTTATGTCTTGGTTGGTGTATTTATATGTGGATTAACATTTTGGCATGAAAGTGATTAATTGCATATACTTACATTGTGTATATATGACTATGGAATTTTGACTAGTTTAAGGTTCCTAATGCATATGTACATAGGATTATTTGTGCCTTGAGTGTTTTCATAATCTTAACCAAGACATATAAGATTTACATGGTTTTTGTGTGGCACACCATGTGGTTTTGTTGTATGTGGTTGTAATATTAGTGTCCGGTGACATTTTGAGCCTTTGAGACCTATGTGATGTGTTTGGTTGTTTAAATTAATTTATTCATTCATTTGGTGGTTTGTACCACATAATGGTTTGTAATAATTTAATTTATTCGGTTTGTATATTTTAACGGCTTGCATGCCGATTTCTATTCTTTGTAATTTTAGTATTAGCTTAGAATAGAGAATCGTGGCTTGCATGCCATTTCCTTTTAAATTTGTATATTATAAAAGGAGAACCGAAGCAACCATCAAGAACCATGGAGGGTGTCTTGGCAAGCTTGGATCCGGAGGTCGATAGGAGACGCGATGGATCAAGTGGGAGGAGCACACATCAAGTCATTCGGTCTAGTCCTTAGATGACTTAGTCTTACCCGTTGGCTCGCGGGTAAGACGCATAGGGTTTATGGCTCGTTACCGGACTTGTATTACATGCGTGGTTGGTTTTATTTCGTTTTGTTTCTTGCATGGATGTTTAGGATCTTCGCATGCTAGAAAACTTTTCAAAATAATAAAACCAAAGAGTTTTTAACTTGTTTACAAACTCCGCACGCCACATAGACAAGAATTGGTTAAAATCGTTTTAACCGGTAAAACTAAAACCCGTTTTTTCAAAAGTAAATCTCACACCACCCGTAAGATGACACCGCCCGATTCTAGTGAAACAAGATCGGTTTGTCGAGCTCTAGCCGAGACCGGTTTTGCGTAACTGTGTGGAAGGCGCGTGTGGCAACTCGCAAGGTCGGTTGTCGAGCTCTAGCCAAGCCGGACATTGGGCTAGAGTACCACCGTGTATCTTGACGGACGATTTACAATTCCAAGAATTAAAACGTCTTGGTAGTTGTCGAGCTCTAGCCGAGCTATCAAAGTGGATTAATGAGGAATGGTGTGAGAGGGATCAAACATGCCAAATGGGTGCTGCGAGTACCTAGGATCCCGCAAGTGTCTAAGAGTTGCGATCACGGATTGCAATTGGTAAATAGTTTACCTGCCTAAAATAGCTTCATGAAGTGATCCGCGGCAAACCCGTCATGGATTGGGGTATTTTGTAGGTTCTTAGCCCTTGTTAAGATAATTTGGTTTTCTTAAATCAAGTGGGTAATTATCATAACGAGGATTATATCAATACTTACTAAAACTCGTACTCTTCTTTTAGATGACAAATTTTAACGACACTACATCAAAACTATCATTTCGTTTATTCCTTGAAAAGGAGAGACTCATAGGAGTGAACTTCGTTGACTGGTATCGTGTGTTAAGGATTGTCCTTCAACACGAGTCAAAGTTTCACGTCCTTGAGAGGCCTCTTCCGGAGCCACCTGCTACCAATGCGAACTGGGCCACGAGATACGCATGGGAAAAGCGTGTCAGAGATACACAAGATGTTTCTTGTCTCATGTTGTCGACTATGAGCTGTGAGCTGCGAAAGCAACTCAAGCATATGAGTGCGTACAACATGATTAATAAGCTAAAGGACATGTTCCCGCAGCAAGTCAGACAAGAACTTTTTGAGTATGTCAAGGCTTTGGTCGGTTGTAGGATGCAGGAAGGCGGGGATGTAAGTGTTCATGTCCTTATGATGAAGGCGTTCATGGACCAAATGGAGAGACTTGGATTTCCCATAGGGAGGGAACTGATGGTGAACTTGGTTCTCCAATCCCTGCCCACGTCTTATGAGAAGTTCATCATGGAATATCTCAAAGACAATATGGAATGGTCCTTAAGTGAGCATGGCCAAAGGTAAGCAAATCTCCTCCATACCCGCTAAGGCTACTGAAAAAAAAAAAATATAAGAAGAAGAAACTGACCTCAAATGGAAAGCTTGGTTTGACTAAGCCTACCATAAATGTGGAAGTTGAGGAAAATGAGATTGTGCCTCAAAATAACGTTCCACTTGGGGTAGTTTGCTACTTTTGTGGGGAAATTGGAAATTGGCGCCGTCACGCCTACCCTAAGTGCCTGAATGAGCTAAGTATCCTAAAGCGGAAGAACGTTAGCTCCTCGACTTCAGGTACATTCATGGTTATACTCCATTGATCTTCTACTTCAAAGGACTAGGTTTTTGAACGCTAGTCAAAGCACTCACGTTTGTTACAAACTTGTTTGTTGCAAAGTGTAGGTGTTTATCCGAAGTAGGCCGATGATGCATGGAGAGCTGGAAGAAGTGAAGAGAAGCTTGTGTGCTTATCTCTTGCTAAAAGGATTGGAAGAGTTGATCTTGTCATTCCTACCAGCTAATTTATTACTTCATTAGATAGATGTTTTACGCCCTGTGTGGCAAGAAGCATTGTATCTTCTATGCTATCGATGACGATGAATATTACTTTGAATTATGTTATTGTGGGTTTAGAGTTTTATATCAAAGTTTATTCATGTCGTGGCATAAATAATAAGCTTTTGCTTAAGAAGTAATAATATGATCATTGATTAGTTATCCTTACAACATTGGTGATTTAACCATATAAACAAGATTATCGTTACCAAGCACCATGTGGATAGGTACTTGGAATCTTTTAGTTTTGAGCTATTAGTTAATGATTGAATCTTGCTTATAAAGTTAAATACCTATGACTTCCTTCACTAGTTGAAGTGAGAGGAATAAAAGTTTGTTGGACTACGCTTGCACTTCACGTATAAGGTGCAATCAAACAAAGTCATAAGGATGAACTAAGTATAAATTTGTTACCTTTACCTATGAAGGTAGAAGAAAAGGGTATTAGAAAAGTGTTTGAAACTTGAGAAGTATTCAAAGCTCACCCGTAACAAATTCATAACATGTGAAGAGGGCAAAAAGGAAACTAAAATACTCAAGTCTTATGAGATGTTGAGATATAATAGATTCCTTATTCATCAAAAGAATTATGAGAATATCTCATAATTTAACTCTCCTAGGATACATGTTCTACATGGATCGCCAAGTAGAGAAAAGGAACATACTAGTTATGATTCCATTTGATGGCTTAGACTTAAGTAACCTGACAGATAGGTGTACTTGAGTTGTGACGGGCAATGTTCTTGTTTAATTACAACAAAGATGGTCAAATTAGCAACCATGGAGGTTAGACTAGAAAGATAACTTTGCTTATCTACCTCATGGATTAAAGTTATCTTGTCTACATTTAGTGGGAGATGGATGAACTTAAAAAGATGCTAATACATTTAAATATGTTCTTCTGAGTTTTGGATGTTCTTTTCATAACCTTTTGAGAACTGAGGTGAGTTGCTCGAAAAGGGAAATGAACAACTGAAGCATTCCTGTGGAAGAACGTGTAATTTAAATTATGACCTGATGTTGACACTAGCATTCAATCAGTAATGATTGGAACTTAACATGGCAATGTTGAAGTACTTGGCATTATGATATTACCTCTTCATAAGTCTGGTAATAGTCATCATAAGGCCGGAAATGTATTACATACATGAGGACGATGACTTATTGATAATACATTGCGTATGTATCAATTACCGGAATCTGTAGTGGACCCTGGGTCTACTAAGATAAGGAAAAAGGTAATGAGATAAGCTATAATCCATGCTGGATTTCAAGAATGAGCTTGGATAATCCAACACCTAGATGAGTCCAGTAAGGTGTAAATAGATCTTTTGGATATAAGATCTGCATGGATTAGTTTGTAGATAACTTCAAATACTGACCGATTGGAATTGGTTTCATGATGATTGACCATGTGGAAGGTATCATATGAAGACATTCTTCCAGTGGATATGTTGAAGTTTACACGGACACTTATGCCGTTTCATGGCTGCTTGATGCAAAGACCGTATTCCGTAATAGGAATTCAATGAGGAAGTGTTGGTAACACTGTCCGAAGGTGCTTTACATCTAAAGTATCCATGTAACATCTACAAAACAAGAAAAGGATTGCCTTGAACTTCAACAAACATCTAAGTTTCGTATTGTGAAAATCAAGCGAGTGAGTTTTGAGTGACCAACGATGAAACTTGGATAAATGTCAGAGCTAGTGGGAGGGCTGTTGTTATCCTATGTGATATGTCTTGGACATATGCAATAATGGAGATAATGTCTTGATCATTCTTGGCTTGAGTCAAGAATTATACGTCCATTGAGGATTAACAAAGCAATTTATGAAGTACAAGAAATATTAAGATATGTTCTTGTTAATCATAAAATATGAGAGTAATTTATTACTCTGGGTGATAGTTTATGTTTTAGGATAATCTCCAATTCGATTGGGTTTGTGATCCTACAAATATTGTGTCGTTAGTAAATGTGATTATTAAAGTATCATTGACTCTATAGAGATCCTTGTGAAAACTATGAGAGTATGATGACTTAATCACATAAGATTTGATTTTAAAGTATCGGTGACTCTATAGAGATCCTTGTGAAAACTATGAGAGTGCGATGACTTTAACACATAAGATTTTATTCTTAAAGCATTGGTGACTCTATAGAGATCCTTGTGAAAACTATGAGAGTACAATGGCTTAAGCAAATAATATTTTATTCTTAGAGCATCAATAACTCTATAGAGATCTTTATGAAAACTATGAGACTATGATGGCTCATGCACATTAAATTTTAGATCCAAGCGTTGTTTGTCTTATTGAATTCCTTTAAGACAATGCATGTATAACGGCTTGGACAAATGATCATAATCCCATCAACGCACACTTTGGAAGTGGTTGGTTGGAGTAGGGATACGATCATTATCAGAGTACACACGGAGAGCAATGGTGGCGGATCCGTTAACTAAGCTATAGTAGCGGGTTAGTGATTTTTATCAGACTAGGGCCTGCATATACTTGGCTTAAGTTCGTTTTAGTAATATTTTGATATGCTTTTCTTTTGGGAACATTAAGCAATATTGAGCTTCTGCTTGTATCGATTATCAAAAGGGTTTGGTAATGCGCGTGTAGCGGGTACTCTCAGTAAGCCTTATTGTGTTCCAACTTTGCATGTTTTACCTCTTCCCTGAATGTTTTACATTCTAAATGTCCACAGTCGGTCAATCTTCACGGGAAGGAAGTCTGAACTAAGACTGAGGGAAGTAATTGGTCATGTGTCTAATGGGGATTGGGGCACGGGGACGCAATTCTTCGCCTGTACTTGAAAGTATTTCAAGTGACTGGATGACCCACACCTAATTCTACTTTGTGGTACTTGTCATGAGTAAATCAGGATGATAATATCAGTTCATCCTCAGACTGGAGATGCACGTGGCTGCATCACTTTGGTTTGTTTTGCTCTAGTTGTTTTCAAACGCAGTCCGTAACTGGTTGTTATAAAGGGAGCAGCTGAGCAAAGTATGATCACTGTGGTGGGCAGTGTAAGTCAAAGGAATTTGTTCCTCTGTTAAGAGAGATATCCCTGGGCCCATTGATGATTGGTTGCTGATACCAAAATGCACGGCCGTGCTCAAGTGTGCAATGATTAATGAATCTGATTGCAACTTGCAAGTTTTGGTCACCACTAATCTCTATCGGGAAACATAATCGTGAACGAACGGAGAATGACTAAGTACCATGTCTCGTGTTCACATGGATATCGTGAACAGAAAGGATGATTGATCACTTATCGATAGGACCTTTTCACATGGGTTGCAGATTGGTTTTTTGTGCTGAAGACAAAAACCCATACTGACTTGGGGGCAGGATGTCTTACTAGAGGCCGCTCCTTGTCTGTGATGTATTGGGTACGTAGAGTCATGTGCAAGTGGGAGTCTGTTGGAGTATGCCCACTGTCACACGTACGCCAAATGATCACTACCGATGATGTATGGGCCTATCGGGTCACACGCCGGGGGTTGATCTTGACAACAACCTAAAAGGGAGGGTTGGAAATGAATAATTAAGGATAGTTGGTAATCAGGAAGGGTTAGCGGCGCTAAACCCTGCTGTCGCTAACTTGGCCGCGTTAGCGGCACTAACCTTAAGTGGTTAGCGGCGCTACGTTTGGGCGGTTAGCGGCGCTAACCCGTCTGGCAGATTACAACTTTATTCCTTTCACCTCCACTCTCCACCAATGCATGTGGATTGCTTGGATTTCTTTATGGCCGGCCTTGGGAGTTCCAGGGGGCAGATGAGGTTCATAAAAAACACATGCACTCTCTCATTTTACACCCTAGTTGTTCTTGGTGAAAATACACACACATAAGAAGCCTCAAGTGGTTGTTCTTGTGAGTTGTAAGAGAGAATCTAAGTGAGAGTTCCTGGAGTTCTTTGGTTGTTGTTCCAGAAAGCATTCTTCATATAGGAAGGAATGCTTAAGGGATGCTAGTACATCAAGATCACGGTTTTTCCCGGGGTGGACTTCGATAGTCAAAGAGGAGCTTGTCACTTGCTTGGATTCTTGATCTACACCAACTCCAGAGGATTCTTCAAGGGTATATTTCTCCTCTCTTTCTGTTTTGAAGTTGCATTTCTTAGTTGTAGAGATTGGTACACTTATGAGGTTCTCCATGTGGTCTTGTTTATGTTTGAAAAATTCGTTTTTGACCTTGCATGCTTCCGTTGCTGTATACCACGAACCCCAACATGAACCATTTCAGCTTTTGCTTTTTCCACTTGTGACTTGGGAGGAGGTAGAACTGTTTTCTTCTTTTCAATTCTTTTTCTTTTCACTCCCTTATCAGATTTCTTTGCTTTCTCTTCCTCATCAATCTCTTTTGTGAACTCATCGACTAGCTTCTTTGCTATTTCAAAATCAGTCTGTTCTTCTTGTTGAAGATCAGCAGCCAACCTCTGAGCACATTCAAAATCCCTTTCTTCTTGTTGTTCTTTTGTTAATTTTAGATTTGGTAGCTCAACAACAATCTCTTTGCCCTTTCCTTCTACCTCTTGCACTGGCTTTTCAATAACCTTTTCTACAATATGAATCCCTTTGAATCCAACCTTTGGCTTAATAGGTTTTAACTTTGCACATTTGCCCTCAAGCCATCCATCATCAATCTTTTGTCTCATTTGGAATTCATTGCAGTTCAGCATCTGAGCACCCACTTTCACCAAATACTCTTGTTTCACCTTGTAATCCCAAGAAAAATGTGAGTTCACCCATGGAACTCATCTGAAATCTTTTGTGCATAATGACTTCAAATTCTTTGCACAGGCTGTCATCAGTGGATCCAAAGATTATATCATCAACATAGATTTGCACAAGCAAAATCTCTGTTTTAACAATCTTAGTAAACAATGTTTTGTCAATTGTGCCTCTCTTAAAACCATTCTCAAGAAGGTAGGATGATAATGTCTCATACCAAGCTCTAGGAGCTTGATGTAGTCCATATAGAGCTTTATCCAACCTATATACTCTGTCAGGGTACTTTGAGTCTTCAAAGCTAGGGGTTGATACACATATACCTCCTCATCAATAGTTCCATAGAGAAATGCAGACTTGACATCCATTTGATACACCTTAAATCCTTTGAAGCTTGCAAAGGCAAGAAATAGTCTAATGGCTTCAATCCTTGCAACAGGTGCAAAGACATCATCATAGTCTATTCCTTCCTCTTGTGTATAGCCCGGTGCAACCAGTCTTGCCTTGTTCTTGATTACAATCCCTCTTTCATCTTTCTTGTTTCTGAACACCCACTTGGTGCCAATTGCTCTTTTGCCTCTTGGAAGCTCAACCAACTTCCAAACATGTTGAATTTGAAATTGTAAGAGCTCCTCTTGCATTGCTTCCACCCATGAAGGGTCTTTCAAAGCTTCAACTGCTTTCTTTGGTTCTATTTGAGATAGAAAGCATGCATTCACATCAAATTGGGCAAGATCCACACCACTGTTTTCATTTTGCAGCATGTTCCTTGTTCTGATAGGAGTGGTTGGATCACCAATTATTTGTGATATTGGATGATTCTTGTGAACTCTTGATGTAGGAATGTTTTCTTCAGTCAGTTCATTCCCTAGATTAGACAGATCAAACTCACATTCACTTGAATTTCCAGCAGTATCACACACTTGATCAGCAACTGTTTGAGATGCAGAGTCAGTGTGTTGTTGAGGATCATGAGAATCCATGTCCTTGGAAGATTCAGCATCAATCAATGGATCAACAGCATTGGAGAACTCTTGTTGAAGCATAGGAATCACAACAAAGTCTTCAGTAACTTTGTTTGAACCAACAGTTGTTGGTTTTGAGCTAACAGTTTCAAAACTGTTTGCACTAACAGTTTCAAAACAGTTTGGGCTGTTGGAGACTGTTTGTTGATTTTCACCAACAGTTGTCGAGGTACCTGTAGATGTTCCAGTAGAATACTCAAAAGAAAGAGATTTAGACAATGCATCAATATCAAATAACCAATCAGGCCCATTACCTGCAATATTGATCATATTCTCATTGAAAGAGACATTCATACTCTCTTCTATGATTCTAGTGACATTGTTAATTACTCTATAAGCTTTACTTTGAGTGGAGTATCCTACAAAGAAACCTTCTTCAGCCTTACTCTCAAACTTGCCTAACTGTGATTTGGTATTGAGGATAGTGCAAGGACAACCAAATGGTTTGAAGAAGTTGATTAAAGGTTTTCTCTTGAGGAACAACTCATAAGGAGTTTTCCCTTTGGACTTGACTACTTGTACTCTATTCTGAACATAGCAGGCAATGTTCACTGCTTCTGCCAAGAATGTCATTGGGAGCCTAGAATCAGCTAACATGGATCTAGCAGCCTCTATCAAAGTCCTATTCCTTCTCTCAGCAACTCCATTCTGTTGGGGAGTCCTAGGGGCACTAAACTGTCTTTCAATACCTTTACTTTCACAAAAACTGTTTAGCTCATAGTTCTTAAATTCAGAACCATTGTCAGATCTAATGACTTTCACCTTCAAATCAGATTGATTCTCAATCCTAAAAATAAGAGACTTAACTAACTCAGCAGTTTCATCTTTAGTTCTAAGAAATTGACCCCATGTAAATCTGGTGAAATCATCAACTACAACTAAACAGTAGGCTTTCTTACCTATGCTGATCACAGATGTTGGACCAAAAAGATCCATATGCAAAAGTTGTAAAGGTGCAGCAATGGAAGAAACTTCTTTGGTCTTATAAGAAGTTTTGTGTTGCTTGCCTTTGAGACAAGCCACACAATGATCATCACATGAGAATTCTTTTTGGGGCAAACCTCTTACCAAACTGTTTTTAGCTAACAAGTTCATGGTTTTAAAATTCATGTGACACATCCTTCTATGCCAAATGGCAGACTCATCATGAGATGCCTTTGAGAGTAAACAACTTAACACATTCTGTTTAGCAAGCTTTTGTGTATCTAGACAGTATACATTATCCTTTCTAGGTGTTCTCAAAAGAACATCCTTCTCATTTAGTTCAAAATCTTTTGATAGGATAATGCATTCTGAATATGTAAACAAAACTTTGTTTCCATTGTCACAGATTTGAGATACACTTACCAGATTGTACTTAAGTTGCTCAATAAACAAAACATCATTAAATGTAAGTGTACCTGCCTCAACAACTCCTTTACCTATGATTTTTCCTCCCTTAGCATTTCCTCCAAATGCTACAAATCCACCATTGATGCTTCTGAAATCCTTCAAACAATGTGGATTTCCAGTCATGTGCCTTGAGCATCCACTATCCACATGCCAGATAGATGCATGGTTGGCCCTATGAATGCTCTGCACAAATAGAATCAGTTAGTAGCAGGAAGTACCCAGGCCATGCAGGTCTTGGGTACTCCATTCAAGTCATAATACTTAAACAGAGTTTGGTTCTTTTTTATTTCATCCAAAATAGATTTCTCTAATTTGTGTGAGGAATACTTTGTAAGAACATGTTGTTCCCAACTGTTATGATTAACAGTTGAGACCTTTGAACAAACAGTTGTTGTAGATGGTAAAACAGTTGAGTCATCATGTGGCTTATTCTATTTTGCAATTTGAGTACCAGTTTTACCATCTTCAGAAACTGTTTGTTTCTACAGTTTCACCCAAGCCAGACCAACAGTTTTTGGTTTTGATAAAATAGTTGTGGAACTGTTAGTTGGTTTGGATGTAACAGTTGTAGAACTGTTAGCCTGTTTTGGCTTAGCAGTTTTAGAACTGTTAATCTACTTTGACTTAAGAGTTTTAGAACTGTTATTTTGCCTTTTGAAACTTGGTTTTTTGGTGCTACACAGCTGTGGGTTATAATAACAGTCTTGAGCCAAGTGATTGGATCTCCCACATATATAGCACTTTTTAGCTTTCATAATAGGCAAACCAGTTCTTTGTGATCAGAACTGGTTCCTATTTCTTTGATTTCCTCTAACAGGTGCTGACTGAGGAAACTTTTGTACACCATGCTTTTGGCATGTGCATGCAGGCATTTCAGTATGCCTTTTTACAGATATGGGTTTAGTCTGTGCTTTTGCAGCCTCCTTCTTGGGCTTTCCAACTACAACTTCATCAACCTTCACTTTTCCTTTTGACTTAACACTAACAGTTGAGCTGTTTGGGTTAGAACTGTTTGGGTTCCTTTTGGGACTGTTAGCGTAAAGGTGGGAACTGTTGGCGACAGTTGTGAAACTTTTTATGGAGTTAACAACTTTTGAGGGTTTTGGCTCATTGGTGAGGGGTTCAGTAGATGCTTTTACAAACACCACAGGTTGTAAAGATGATTTTGTGGGAATGGGCTCACAACAGATGTGATTTTCATATGGAATAACTTCATCCTTCTTCACAACTCCCTCATTTTCTTCATTACTTACTTCTGACAGAACTCCATCTTCATAACTCTCAAACTTTGGATCAGCTGACTTAAGTTCTTCTTCCAAACGATCATTAACATACCTGTCAGCTACCTCTGACATTGGAGTATGTAGTTTTGGTTGTATGGAGGTGGGGTTTGTTTGTATCCTAGGCCAGTTTTCACCTTGTCTATAACTTGAGATTGCAACAAGGTTTCAAGTTTAAGGTTGGCTGCCTTGAACATACTCAGATCAATGTCCACCCCCTCCAACTTCTTGGTTAATTCATCAACCTTGCTTTCCTTCTCACTTAGCTTCTTTTTCAGACTACAATCTCCTCTTGAAGCTGCTCTTTTTCCCACTTATGATATTTTCTATCATAATCCATTTGCAGTTCATTGGCTTGATAATCTTTTATTTTCTTTTCAAAGCTTTCAATGACTGCACTTGATTCATATCTCCTCTCCTCCATTTTGCTTAAGCAGCACACATTTTCTTATTGTGCTCTCTAAACCTTTTAACAATAGCTCTACATTCACCAGAACATAGTTTAGAAGATACCTGAATGACCTCAGATTCTGGTGAATCCAACTTGATGGAGGAGTCAGTCAATGCCATCAAAGCTTTGTTGTTTGTAGCCTCTTCTACTTGATCACTCCAATCAAACCCATGGCCTTCTTGTGAGACCAATGCTGAGGAGGTTTGATTCTGAGTTGGCCTCTGACCTTGAATCTGGACTTGTCCACCAGATCTGCACTATTTTGCAAAGTGGCCAAGTTGTTGACATTTGAAGCATCTCACATTTGACTTGTCAAATCCAGCCTTGCCATCTGCTCTGAAATTCATGTTTTGCCTTCCAGTCCTTTTGATGAACCTATTGGCTCTAACAGTAAGCATGGCCAACTGCCATTTGAGATCTATCTCCTCAAGATCATCAGGGTGCACTTGTTCAAGATCCTCATTGGTGAGGGTTGAATGTGCATGGCTGGCAAGAAAAGCTTCAAGCACAGCATCTGGAGTGTTCACATCTAGTCCAACAGCAGAACTAGTACCTGCACAACTATCAATAGAATTAGTTAATGAATGGTTTGATTCCGTACCTGAGGATGACAAGAGAGCAGCATTGTGGCTAGGGACAACAGTTTTTCTTTTTCCCTCTATCTCTCCCTTAAACACTATCAAACTATTATAGAGGTCATCTAACTCTATGTCTTCAAGGGAATCCTTAGTCCTCCATTGTGCAGCAAACACAGTCCTTTCATCACCAAGAGACCTAAGAAACTTTCTATTTATCTCATCTTGATCAAGCCTAACCTTAGCACTCTCTAGTTGGCTTACCAGCTTGTAAAACCTATCAAAGATTTGGGTGATGCTCTCATTCTTTCCACTGGTGAAGTTCTCATAGGCTTGTTTAAGGAGATCTCTTTGGTTTCTCTTAGAGCTAGCATTCCCAGCAAACCTCTTTTCCAGAGCATTCCAAAGTTCATGAGCATCATCAAATTTCTTGAATTGATGTTGATACTCATTGGGAATTGCAATCTGGAGGATGCTGAGAGCTTTCATCTCCATCATTCTCTCCTTCTTTTCAGCATCTGTCTTTGGTGGTGGCTTCTTCTTTGGTTTTCCAGTCTCATCCAGATCAACAGGGGTAGTGGGAACAGTTTCAATGATTTCCCAAACAGCATAGTTCATTAATTGGACATGCTGCTTGATTCTCAGTTTCCACATCTCAAAATCAGTTGGTTTGAGCATGGGAACATGAATGTTTGACCCAGAGCCATTGTTATCAGAAGATCCACCAGAATCCATTGAAACAAAGTAATTTGAAAACAGTTTAAAGAACAAAACAAGATTGAAGCAAAACCTTCAACTGGTGATCAAAGGAACCTTAATGATAAGGCTCTGATACCACTTGTCAGGATCGGATATAGATTATATCAAATAACAAGAACTAACTTTTGAATAACAAATCAGAGTTGAATAAAAGTTAATCTTTAACTATGATCACAATCAACTAAGAAGTTGCGGAATCACACTTAATTGATTAAAGAAGGTTTTGAACACAAAGCAATTCAATCAAACAGTAGTTTTATTGATTAACCAGAATGATTACAATAGCAAACTTCACCCCCAATCTAACTTATTATGTTAGACGAAGAACACAGATTGTTCTTGGGTTTCAAAGAGAAACTTAGAGGCTTAGCACTATTCTGAAAGCAAATTACAACTTGAAGAATGAATGCAAAAACTTAAACAATGAGTACGTACGTATTATAAATTCTAATCTAGTATTTATATACTCCTTGATCTTCCTTGATTTGCTGACAGTTATGTAATCTTCTATCTTGTGAGATAATCTTGATAATCTTCCAAATATTTCGAGATATCTTCAAAGATAGGGTTTTCCATATTTAGCTCAACCGAAACTGTTCATTGGATGCAACAGTTCTGGTTCTTCTAACAGTCTTCGGCTTCAAGGTCTTCAAACAGTTGTGACAATTTTGAACTAACAGTTCTGAACTTTGTACTAACAGTTGTAATGCCCACAGCAACTGTTATTCACAAGTGTTTTCATATTTTCATCTAACAGTTCACAACTGTTTTCCATAAACTCTTCTAACACTTTCAACTTTGCATGTTAAACAGTCTTAATGCCTTAGCTAATTTCCCAACAGTGTTTGGTTGCAATTTGGTGATTATAAATCACATATGGGCTGTAATATTTATTAATTAAGTTTTGTTTGTAATAATATTGTGGCTTGCATGCCATTTCATTCATCCGTGTAATTTGTAATAGATAAAATAGGAAAATTGTGGCTTGTATGCCATTTATTTTCTATTTGTATGTATTGTAAATTTTGGAAGAAGACACACAATTTGGAGTCGGAAGGATATGGAGTATCATGACCATAGTGAAAATATGGAGTATCGGAAGGATAGTGAAGTCTATTGGAGATGGCGGTTCTAGTGGGAGCTCGCGTTAAAGACCTTCCGTCCCTTAGATTGACCACGTTCTTCCCGTTTTGGCTCACGGGAAGAACGCATAGGACTTTTGGAAAGGGTTACCAATTTGATATATTTATATGCGTGTGATGTGATTTTATATCTTGCATGGTTTGCTTAGTATCCGCATGCTAGATAATTTTTGAAATTAATAAAATCACAAGAGATTTGATAAAAATGGTTTACAATTCTTGCGCGCGCTCACATACAAGATTAACTCACGTAGTGAAAATAGGTTTTGTCACTAAACAAGTTAATCTGTAACTAAACCGGAAACAAAAGCCCATTTTCTAAAATGTAAATATTGCACCATCCGTAAGTCGATACCACCCGAATCTAGTTTTATAAGTTTTGGTTGTCGAGCTTAGCACGAGCTAACTCTCATAAAACTATGTGGAAGGTGAGTATGGCAAATTCACAATTTTGGTTGTCGAGCTTAGCACGAGCCATTTTTGGTGGGTTTGACATCGTATGTCTTGACGGACGATTTACAATTGCAAAGTAAAATCCTTGTGTGATTGTCGAGCTTAGCATGAGTCAACCAAGAATTTTAATTTGGAATTGGTGCAAGTAGGGATCAAACATGCCAAACGACCAATGCAATCGGTAAAATGGTTATCGGTCTAAATAGCTCCATGAAGTGATCCGCGGCAAACCCGTCATAATTGGAGTGAAATATGGTTCTTAGCCCTTGTTAAAATATTTTTCGACACGATATGGGTAATTTATTTAACGAGGATTTAAATCAAACTAACTAATTTGTATACTCTATTTTAATCTAGGATGTCGAATCATAACCACACTACGTCGAACTTTTCATTTCGTATGTTCCTAGAAAGGGAGGAAATCACGGGAGTGAACTTTGTTGGCTGGCTTAGGCAATTGAGAATTGTCCTACGTGCCGAGTCTAAGTTGCACATCTTTGAGGAACCCCTTCCTGAACCACCTGCTATCAATGTGGCATGGACCATCCGATACGCATATGAAAAGCGTGTTCGGGATACGCACGATGTTGCTTGTCTCATGTTATCAAGTATGAGCTCGGAACTGCGAAAGAAATTTGAGCACATAACTGTGTATGACATGATTAACAAGCTGAAGGATATATTCCACAACAAGTTAGGCAAGAACATTATGAGTGTGTTAAGAGTCTAGCCGGTTGTAAGATGCGGAAAGGCGGGAGTGTTAGTGCCCATGGTTTGAACATGAAGTCATACATGGACCAAGTGGAGAGGCTGGGATTTCCTATACTGAGGGAGCTCGGTGTGAACTTCATACTTCAGTCCCTGCCCGCTTCATACCAATAGTTTGTAATGGACTATCGTATGCATGGAAAGGAAATATCTATAGATGAATTGCATGGAATGTTGAAGGATGTAGAATCTAACATGTCCAAGCATGAATCAACCTCATCCACTCCCGTTCTTGGTTCTAAGGAACAACATATTATGAAGAAGAAGAAATCAATCCCATCAGAAGAAATTGGAATATCCAAGCTTGCTTCAAGTTTAGAGTCTATGGACATTAATGATGTGCCTAAGGAGACTCAACAACGGGTGGTTTGCTACTTCTGCGGAAGATTTGGGGATTGGGGCCGTCATGCCTGCCCTTCGTGCCGAGAGGATATAAAACTTCTCAGAAAAGTGAGAGTTAATTTTCCTACTTGAGGTACATTCATGATTATACTTCATTGCTATTCCTAAATAAGCTAGGTTGTTTACCCGAGCTATAAGACTCACGTTTGTCATAAATCTATTTTGTTACAAAGTGTAGGTCTGTTCGTTGTGAGAAGAAATAGCTTGAAGAACCGGATCTCTGAAGAAGAAACCCTGTTGATTGCTCTCTACAAGAGAATTTGGAGTGTTAGTCTCGCCATTATTTCCGGATTAATTATTACTTTTGTACTTATGCCCTGCGTGGCAAGACTCGCTTTATTGTATGATTTTGAAGATGATGGATGTATTTTGACTTTGTGTTTTTTATGTAAAAGATTTTTCATATTGATGGTTTCATTTCGAATTTTATCCATGTCATTGCCTATGTGTTATTTTGACCATATGTGGTGTTCAAATACAAATTTGATGATGATGGATATGGCTTGGAATTGAAACATTTGTTTTGAAAAATTGTTTTGAGATGTTTATAGAAATCAAAACTTATCCATATCATAGCATACATAAAGACTCGTTATAATTAATAAGGCAATCATGAATAATTGATTCTTAGATCCAAAAGTGGTTTGGATACGTTAGCTCTATGGCATAATAAAACTCGACCAAGTAAACAACATCTGCATCACTTAGATCAATGTGGTTAGGATCTTCGTAAAAGTTTAGCCTCGGGTTAAATGAAAGATGCAAATCTTGTTTATTGGACTTTCGTGATTAAGAAATCCTTCATCAGTGTTGGTAGGAAAGGATTGAGACTTGTTGGATTTTGATCACACTTGTGTGGATAATCCGTTCAAGTATGCCACATAGAGTGACACTAATAAAATTCTCCATCACCATCTTAATGATAGTTGTTGGGAGAATGTTTAACTAGACAAAAGGTTTGTGTCTGAAACCTAGTGGTGTTCGGAACTAACCTAAAGAAACTAAAAATCAGTAAAGGGCATATAGATGTCAATTCTTAGATCCAGACAAGATGCTAAGTTTTCTTATCTATATTGGCTTAAACATGAAATGGATCATGGGTTTAACACATAATTCATTTTCTATGAAAGACACATTGGTACATGGTGTCACATTAAATGAAACTGGATATCATTGTTGATGATCTGGTGAAAGGCAGGCCTACAACATGTATTCAATGTAATTGGTATACATTAATTTAGTAAACCAAGTCCTCAATCTAAAAACCAACATGATGGTCACATGAGCGTCCAATGAGATTTGACTAGAAAGAGTACTTTGTTTGTCGATCTCATAATCTAAAATTATCCAGTCTACATTTAGTGGGAGATGGATGAATTATAAACTAAGTTGATGCTTATATATTTGAGTAGTTCATCTGAGTTTTGGATAATTGTTTCTTAAACTTACGGGAACCATGTTTGGTTGCTCAAAAGGAGAAGACAATATCCAAAAGCATTCCAGTGGAAGAACGTAAAACTTAAATAAGAGACCTAATGTTGACACTGGCATTTAATCAACATAGAGATGCTGGTAAAACCTGACAATATCCATTGCTTTATAAATCTGATGAAGTCAAGAAGGCTGTTTAGATATGAGGTTGTCATATTTTAGTAACAACAGCTTGATGGTGAATCATCGTGAGTTAACCATTCATCGGAATAACATAGTAGGCCCAGAGTTCACTAATGAATATAAGAAGGGAATGGTATAGATAGATGTAACCCATTTGCTACATCCAAGTAATTGACTTGGTTTAATTCCATACCAAAGGAGTAATCTTAGAAGGGTGAAAGGACTAACATATATGAAATAATAGACAACTTCAAATACCGACTAGAGACAAAGGGTTTCATATTGATTATGTGAAAACGTGTTCTAGCAGCTATGTTGAAGATGACTTGAATAAAATGAAATATTGTTGTCACCTTGCGGAAAGAGGTTAGTTCACTTGGACGTAAGAGACATGTATCCTTCATAGGATTAAGTTGAGGAAATGCTTGAAGCATGTTCTGAGGTCCCACACATCCGTAATATCCAGATTAGGTCTGGATTATGTGAAGCGTTTTTGTCGCTTTGGGGAAACAAGTAAGTTCACATGAAAATAAGAAGACCTAGATCCTTCACAGGATTAAGTTGAGGAAATGCTTAAAGCATGTTCGAGGTCTTACATATCCATTATATCCAAGTTGTGTCCATGACTGAAGTCGACAAAACTTGCATCTTATGGCTATAGTCTTGCTTTACAAGACAGTCAAAGGAATGAGTTTTCTAGAAAGCATAGATTAAGCAAGTAGATAAACTTGTCAGGGCTAGTGGGAGGTTTATATGTTGCTAGTAAAATATACTCAAATGAAAATAATGTCCTAATTTAGGGTTGTTTTCAACCTATTGATGGAATTATTGTTCTACGAGTACAAATAAAGAATATGGAGTAAAGTAGATTCTAAAATTCAAGATATACTGAAGTTTTATCTTGATGTTCGATAAAAATAGAATTGTCTTGAGTAAGTTATTACTGCAAGCAAATCTATACTAATAATACTGTCGATTTTAATCGAAGTTTTTATATATGTGGTGTAGATACGACATTTAAATTCCAATGAGTGTCAGTGACCCTATTGTGAACTTCGGTTACATTGAGGGTATATCGACTCTAATAAACATAAGTGTCATTAATCCTATTGTAGACTTTGGTAACATTGAGGATGTGATGACTATGATGACCTTATGTATGATCTCTTTGATAAACATTATGCAAGTGGTTTAATAAGAGAATACAAAAGAGTACAAAGGGATATTGCGTTGATGATCCCATCGTTAAGCCATTGTCAAATACTAGCGATGGATTTCATACTAGGTATAATAGCATCGTTCATGCTAATGACTAGGCTTTAACATCGTTTTAGTAAATGTTTGATTTAGTAATAAGCTTTGGGAACTGTAAGCAGTACTGTAACCGATGATTGTATCGATATATGGTGGAGACTATATATACGCATGATGCGGTTACCTTCATTGGTCTTTACTGTGTTCCATCTTAGCATGTTTAACATCTTCCTAGAATGTTTATACATTCTAAATTTCCACAGTCAGTCATTCTTCAAGGGAAGGAAGTTTGAATTAAGGCTGAGGTTAGGTGTTGGTTATGCATTGATCAAGGATTGAATGCATGAAACGCAACAGTAACCTGTGCTTGAAAGGAGTTTCAAGTGACTGGAAGACCCACACCTGAGTTCACTTCATGGATCATAGTCACTAGTGACTCGGGATGGTAATATCATTACGTCCTTTGACCTGAGATGTATGAATTAGTATGGCATGAGTCTTTCTTACTTTGGCTATTTCAAAACGTAGTTCGTGACTGGCTATTATAAAGGGAATAGTTAAGTAAGATAAGATACATGCTATGGGATTGTACAGTCAACGGAATTTGTTCCTCTGATATGAGAGATATCCATGGGCCCCTCGATGATTGGGAGCTGACACCAAAACTAGCATGGGCATGCGCGAAGGAATATTGATTGAGAATCAGATATGTCCTTAAATTTTGGTCACCACCAATCAAGATCGAGAAACATAATCGTGAACGATCTGGAGATTGACATTTAATCCATGTCTCGTGTTCACAAGGATATCACGAACAAAAGGATGTTTGATCACTTATCTATAGGACCACAACGTACTCGTATGTTTTGGTTTTCTGCAGGGAAGGGGAACCCATACTAACTTGGGGGCATCGATGCTTTGCTAGATGCCGCTCCTTTGTCTATGGTTACATGGGTACAGTGCATTGTGTGCAAGTGGGAGTTGTTAGAAAATACCCACTAATGCATGTACGCCATCTAGACCGCTACTGATGATGTATGGGCCTATTGGGTCATACACCGGGTTCAAACCTGACAGCAACTAAAGTAAAGGGACCAAAAATAGCAAAAGATAAAAGTTGGTACTGCAAGCTGTGTTAGCGCCGCTAACGTTAAGGAGTTAGCGCCGCTAACTCTTATCGGTTAGCGCCGCTACGGTTGCATGTGACCGTTTGTCAGCATGTGTTTTTTGTCAAATCACCTCCAAGGCTGGCCAATGCATGTGTGACATGTCTTTGAGCCTTTGGCCGGTCATGAGGGGATCTGGGGACGAAGTGAGGTCAATAAAAACCTCTCTCTTGAGTCTCAATTAAAACCTTTTGCCAATTCTTCACCAAAATCTCTCTTTAGGGCTACTAGAGACTAAGAGAGAGTTTAAGAGAGATTGTTCTAGAAACTTGGTCTCATAGTTGCTGTTCCATGTGTGGTGTTCAAGTGAAGTACCACTAGTGGCGAGCTAGCACTCTTGGTTGATGTGTTCCCGGGGTATATCCCAATAGAAGGTTCGGTTTCGTTCTTGGAGGATCACCACCACAACACTTAATGTTTTCTGGAGCTTAGGAGGAAGGTATAACCCTTTTTTCTTTTTACATGTCACATTTCTTGTACATAGAGTTTGGTCCTCTTTTGTGGTTTTTATGTTTTGTGCAATCTTGTGTTGTACTTTGGGCTTTACTTGTTGTACATTGCTTCCGTTGCTTGCCCACGAAATCCCAACACAATTGTCTTGTCTATATGCTATACACATTAAACTTGTTTCTTTCTAAATTTACGAGCACACCAACTTTTGTGTTGACATTTTTAGATTGTTCATTTTCAGGTAATTCTAATATCAACATCTAAGGATGCTTAGAAGGCTAACTGGACCTTTAGAAAGACTGAGCTAGAGCAAGACTATCTTTAGACTTTGAACACGTTATAGTTAATATTTTCTTTTAGACTTGGATTGCTTGGTTTTTGGGCTTGCATGCCCCGTATACCTGTCCCGGGGTGTAGGATTTATTCCTTGCGTACTTATCACTCTCGTTTGACTATGATGCCAAGAATAGTGACTTATTGTGGCACAAGACCCCTCTTGTGTTGTGGAAACGTCGTGACATGTTGGTTATTTGCATTTAGTGATTCTCTATTACTATGTCAATGTGTTATGACGATCCTCTCCATCATACTTCGCGTTTCCGCCTTGGCGGGTTGTGAAAATTTCCAAGGAAAAAGAGACCTTAATATTATAATATTGTTGGTGGATGTACTTGTGCAGAAAAGTAATCTGACTTTATACATTGCCTGTGTAAATTTCTTTTACTTTTCCTCCAATAGGTTTATCTAATATAATATAAATATCCTTTGGACTTTACTCTCCTACCTCCATCAATAACCGGATGCCAAATGCTCTATATATACTAATGCATGTTCAGCATGCTAGGCACGCTTAATATCTCCTTCGTTGAGAGCTACATAGAACTTCATCTGTTTAGTTTTAAAAGCAAGTTCTAAGCTTTTAAGCAAAGAACAAACTTTTAGAGTTAGCAAATAATTTGTGTAGACCAAATTTGTTAGTGTGTTGAACATCCTAAACATTAGTTTGTTAGTATTAGCTTTGTGTATGTGTTAGACATCTTGTTGCCACTTTTATTGACTTGAATTTTCCACAGCGAGTTCATGTAATTCTTGATTCATTTCATTAATAATTATATAAAGTATAATCATGTGTCTTAATGCTTTTCAAAAAAAAATCATGTGTCTTAATTTTTTGTATTCAACCCCTCCCACTTCTACAAACATTTGTTGTTGTAGTTTCCTTCCTAGACCAAAAACTGGTATTAGAGTAGATTACATAATCAATATCTAGATCTGTTATGCTTACTCTTCAACTGGTTCTACCTTTTACTACACAATGACCACATCAAATGCTTCTTCAAACAACTTGCCAAACAATAGCTCCTTGTCTAGGTGTCCCATGTTTGATGTTGATAACTTTTGTGTATGGAAGAGTCGAGTTCATGTCTATATGTCCAGTCTTGGCCAAGAGATGTTGAAAACTACTACAGAAGGTCCTCATATTCCTTCTTCAACTCTCTCATTCCATTCTAAAATCGAATGTGACACGTTCACTACTGAAAGAATCGTAACCAAGCTGGTGCATTTATGGACTGATGAAGACAAAAGGCTTGTGAACCTTCATATCAAGGGTAAAACAGCTTTAGTCATTGCACTACCAAATGAAGTCTATCATCAAGTATTAAATGTGGTTCTACTAAGGAGATGTTAGACACTCTCACAGTTACATAAGAGGGCATTGAGAAGGTCTAGGAGAACAAAAAGCTCCTCTTCATAAGAGAGTATGAATTCTTCTTTGCTCACAAAGGTGAATGTCTTAGACCTACACCCAGTTCAACTGCCTCGTGAATGACTTAAGGATGGCACATATTAGCAAGAGTAACAAAGTTTTGGTAAACAAATTTCTGGACTTCATCCTTGAAATATGGGATCACTTTAATACTGTTTTGAATGATTGTGAGAATATCAAGGAATGACACTTGTTGGGCTCTATGGTACTCATATGAACTATGAGCAATTAGTCAAACAAAGAAATATGTGTAGTAAGGAGATGAGAACGGTAGTGAAAGCTCTATAAATTGCACTTATGTCTAACGATTCAAGATCCAGGAGTTTTGCTGCGGTTGTTGGTGATTCGAGTGAACCGGAAGAAGAAAGTTATGAGGAAGAAGAGCAGGTCGATGAAGAGGGAGAAATCTTGGTGAACATGGGCATCAATGAAGATGCTTCTAAATAGGCAGTCATGTTGGTAAAAAGGTTCAAACCTTTCTTAAAAGGGAAGGGTTTTAAGAAGTTTGCGAAAAAACTTTTTAAGGATAACAAGTTCATATCAAAGTCCTTTGACACTTTAAAAGGAGAACGCTATTCGTGTGGCAAGACTGGTCACTTTTCCAGTGAGTGTAAATCCAAAGGTAGCTCCAATTTTAAGGTTGTTCCCAAACTAGACAGCAAGGTGCACTACAAAACTAAGTACAAAAAGAAAAAGAAGAAAGCCTAAGGAAAGGTGTTGGTAGCCGAAGAAGAGGATTGGGATGAAGAAGATCTCTCAAGTGACGAAGATAATGTTGGGTTTTATAACATAATATTACACCTCCTCGTGTCATCCTGATCTAAACTCAAACTAGTTAAGACCGACACAAGGATGAAAACTGATCAATTTATCATAAAAGCGGAACTTGAAAAATTGACTAAACTCAAACTAGTTTAGACAGATCCAAGGATGAAAACTGATCAATTTATCATAAAAGCGGAACTTGAAAAATTGACCACCCAAAAACCCTAAAGGGTTAGGATCTTTGTTTATAACAAATATATATATATATATATATATATATATATATATATATATATATATATATATATATATATATATATATATATATATATATATATAAAATCCGATATGTATGTACAAGAACAAATAATATGAATAGAAACAACAATAACATCATTCATATTATTATAGAAGAATAATATACAAACTTGTATATATATATATATATACTATATAAATATATACAATCGATCAAACTAGTTTATATGTATACATATATACTCGATCTACATATATCATCAAGAATAAGATTAGAAGATGATTATACCTTTTCTTACCTAGGTTTCTCAAGAATAGTTCACCCGTAATGAGGCAAGACGAGATCCCACTAGAAAGGTATGCAACCAACACAACACGAACACATGAACTTCTGATCGAGAATGACCAAAAACCGATATACGGTTTGCCTTTTGGTGTATACGGCTGAAGGCCAAGAGAGGGAGAGAGAGGAGAGATTTTTCTTATTCTTTTCTAAGAATGATTAACCCTAAATTCAAATTCAAATCCTCTATTTATAAACATAGATTCTAGGATTAGTTTAGGAAACAATTTAGATATTTCCTTAATTGAATTAGGAACCTTAATCACCAAGTTAAATAATAACAATAATAGAAAATATAAAAACTAAATATATATATATGTATGTATGTATGTATTGCCGTGAACAATGGCAACATATATATATTTTGTACATTATATATATTTTCCTTATTAATTCCTTTTATTATTAATCCTAATCCATAATTAATAATTTAAACTCATATTATTAATCTTGAATATTATTAATTAACCATATATATTTATTCACTAACAAATATATATTTCGTTGTTAATTAATTAACTTCGTAAGTTAAAACCATAACTTACAAATCCTAATTTATAACTGATTAGTTACAAATCCTTTCTCCCAACCGTGGTTGCAATACTTCTCGGATTACATGCCCTCACAAGTGTGACCCTTGAGTGCCTTATAGCATTGGACGTGGCATCAGGGTTCGATGATTATGCACACAAATCCTATTAGACTCCCACTTGTGCTCACCATCAACCAGGGTACCTTGATGACACTGGCCTAAGGATACCTCTAGACAAGTCCTTAGGTTAACCAAGCGATAAGAACTCTTATACCCAGTTGTGATAATTAATCCTTATAAAACAAATTGTTTTATAAATTATAAAACTAACTTTTTAATATCAAAACTTCATAAAAACCCCTGTCTTATGAGCGGGTATACTTTAGGTTTTTCCCTCTGCATCATGATGTTTTGATTGTGACTGTGAGCATCATGATGTTTCGATTGTGACTGTGAGCATGAGTGGTAAATGACAAAGAACAAATTAGTTCATTTGGGCATGACCATGCACTTTCTACAGTCTACATCAGTTAAGGGGCACGGAAACATCTCTCCTTAAAATGAGGTGCAGAATGCCTCTCGCCGCTTTCCGCTGATACCAGATACGCCGGTTATTGCTACCCAGTTACGGTGTAGCGTTAGGTGTGATCCAAATGCCAGAATTCTACGCATGCAAAACCAAATATCTTAGGCTTGAGGATAACCTATGTGACGAATACCTTTGACACGTTAACCACGCGGTAATCTTCACGGTGTCACTATCCAGTATTCACACCCCTAGTGAATACGCGTACATCCTTGACCTACACTCCTGGTAGCAATCTTCAATCAATATGAATCTCCATCAAGGACTACAATGACGTTATTATCTCCCTAATCGAGGATCCCACCATGATAAGTAGTCACGGAAGTACTCTCCATATTCACCCTCCTGGAAGTTAAAAATTAATACTAGTCCACATTGTCAATTCACAGTGTCTAATTGCGTTACTATGTTGGTTCAAGTAGACTTATCAAGGATCACTACTTGAAACCACAACATTACTGTGAACTAAAAATGAGTATGCACTAACTATTGTTCCTACTCATTTTGCTAGATAGTTTGTTTTTTCCGTAAACCTTGAAAACAAGTCTAGTCTTTTTAATTTTTTTATATTGCCTAAACTCGGAGAACTTGATTAACTCCTTGTTTCTGAATATATATAAAATTATTCCATAATCATACTTGGTTATATTGCAGATGTATAAATGTTTTTCTATTCCAAGAAATAGACTAAAATAATAAACATTTTGTTTACATTAACCCGCAAACAAAATTAGATACTCAGTGTATAAACACTTATCTAATATGTTTTTTATTATTTCCAACACTTAATTCTTTTATATATTAATACTGGTGACATCGAATTTCAATATATAATTATGACATCCTGGGACTAGTCCTAACCCCTGGACCATTTTGAATCCTCAAAAACCCGTCATTAAAATTATTTACGTTCTTGAAATTCAACAAGCTAATAATCACTGTGTTTATTCAAAACACTTATTAGCTTCTACGCAAATATATATATATATATATATATATATATATATATATATATATATATAATATTCTTTTTTAATTTATCAAAACTTGATAAAAATACCTTTGCGTAGGTCAGTTGCTCCCACTGACTATTATAAAAACATACCATTGCTTAAAATACGTTATTAACTTGGTCAAACTTGACAAAAAAGTCAAAATACTGATTTTAAGTATAAATCTAAAACTTAGATTTCGAATAAGAATCTTAAAGTCGACGAAACTTTAGATTTGGATTTTCCACATATCCATTATTTCCTATTACGGAAATTGGTTTCTCGAAACTTTACAATACTACAAGTATAACACACTTGTATAATCATACTCATAAATGTTTTATCGTTAAACACATTCGGAGAAATAATAACTATTATTTCAAGTGTTTAATACTAGTTCAAACCTTGAACTTGTTTTGATAAACACTTATAATTACTCGATTAGATAAACCTTCTAATCAACAATACCAACCGTGTTGATTCAAGTAATTTCATAAGTTTAGTCGAGAAATTAATATTAATATATCTCAATGGAAATAATTAATACATAGGATCAACCATTAATGAATCAAAAACTTTGACTTGTTAGTTAACCTCTAGTCAAAACTTGACTAGATATAATCACAAACCACGTGCAACGATATGTCACTATATAATTCATTAATATTTTAAAACAATAATTTCAAAAATTTCTTGTAACTTGAAATCGAAAAAAAAAACATTTTAAAACTAAAAACCATGAATTATTAATATCCTTGTTTCTTCACGCGGGATCCTTGCAATCTTCGCACCTTTTGCTTTCATTAAACTATTGCAATAAACGATTGCATGTGTCAAACACTACTTATAAAAATAAGTTGAAATCAAATACTGAAGTTAGTCACCGAAGTTACTTGTGGTGTTATACTAAACACCACCTTCGTGACGCTTCGGGCAGTTGACCTTGTAATGGCCAATCTCACCGTACTTAAAGCACCGATTCTCAGCTTTTGCTTTGTTCGGTTTGAATCTCTTGCCCTTGCCCTTGCCCTTGCCATTGCCATTTGTTGGGTTTTACAGGTCACAATGCATACTTGAGTTATCCTGACTCATAACCAAATTGGCTTGAACCAACTCAGAACTGTAAACAAAAACAGAAATAGTTATTATTCATAAAAGTGGAAACAGAACAATAAACTTAATCCTAAAACCGTAAAGGATTAAAGATCTTAGTTCATCACATGTGTATATATCAAATGTATAGTTTTCGAAAAACATGAACACCATATAGCAATTTGCGCAACATATGAGCAGGTCAAGAACAGGATTGGATCAAACTTATAACTAAGCATGCAATCAATCCAATAAACAAAATAAAATTCGATACATGTGTACACACACATATATATACCCGTCGAATTCACCACAGGGCATCAAGAACACATTAGATGAAGAATCATACATAGGTTTCTCAATGCTAATCCACCCGTAATGAGGTACCACAAGTGTTTGCTAGAAAGGCTTAATCCACTAAAGCTGTTCTTGATCTTCTTGGTTACTTGAAAGCACCAAAAGTCGCAAACCCCTTGTGCCCTGGGTTCTTGCGCCGTCGAAACCAAGAGGGAGAGAGGAGAGAGATTTTTTTGTTATTAAGAATGATTAACCTAATTGTTTAGGTTTAAAGGGCTATTTATAGATAACTAACTAGTTATCCTCAAACAAGGCAACCTTTTTTAAACCTTTATTATTAATATAAAATATACTAATATATATATATATATATATATATATATATATATATCCCTTTAATATATTTTATCTTCTTTAATAATAATAACAATTAATAATAATAACCCTTTTAATTAATATCCAAGATATTAATCCAATAATTAAAAATATATATTTATTAACTAATAAAGACATATATTCTTCTTAATTACATTAACCTGGTTATTTTCTCAACTCCGAATACTGCTTTATGACAAACTGTCATAACACCCATCTCTCACACCGTGAATTTTTCCTTCTTGAATTACGTACCCTCACAGGTATGACCCTTGAGTGTTTTATGGCATTGGGCGTATCATCAGGGTTCGATGGTTATGCACACAAATCCTATCAGACTCCCACTTGTGCTTACTATCAACCCGTGGTCTTGATGATACTGGCCTAAGGGTGCTTCCTTAGGGTAACCGAGAAAATAAGAACTCTTTTACCCAGGTGTGATAATGAAAAACAAAACAAAATGTTTCATAACTTATAAAACTAACTGTTTTATAATCAAAACTTCATAAGAACTCCCTGTCTTATGATCGGGTATACTTTAGGCTTTTTCCTATGCATCACGATATTATGATTGTGAGTGTGAGCATGAAATGAGTCAACTCTGAACACTCAGAACCATTTCTCGACTATCCGACTTCGACTGAGTGATAAACGACAAAGAACATATCAGTTTGTTTGGGCATGGCCATGCACTTCTACAATCAACATCAGTCAAGGGGCACGGAAACATCTCTCTTGAGAGGGAGGTGCAGAATGCCTCTCGTATACTTGCATTTGGCAACACGCTTTCCGCTGATACTAGATACGCCCATTATTACAACCCAGTTACGGTGTAGCGTTAGGTGCGAATCAAATACCAGAAGTCCACGCATCCCAAACCAAATACCTTAGGCTTGAAGACAACCTATGTGACGAATACCTTAGACTCGTTAACCACGCATTATTTGTCACGATGTCACTATTTGATATCCACACCCCTGGTGTATACCCGTACATCCTTGGCCTACACTCCTTGTAGCTATCTTCAATCACTATGAATCTCCACCAAAGATTACAATGACGTTATTATCTCCCTAATCAAGGTTCCCACCAAGATAGGTAGTCATGGACAAGATTTTTGAATAATAATCCCATTATTCATGGATATTACCAAAACATACAAAAATTGTGAAGAGTAATGGGATTAATAATATACTCTCTATATTCACCCTCCTGCAATATAGTACAAAATTAATACTGATCCACCGTCTCGATTCACCGCGTCTATTTGTATTACTATGTTGGTTCAAGTTGACTTATCACAGATAACTTCTTGAAATCACATCATTACTATGAACTAAAAATGAGTATGCACTAACTAGTGCTCGAACTCATTTTGCTAGACAAGTTGTTTTTCCGCAAACCTTGAAAAACAAGTCTAGTCTTTACAATTTTATCATATTATTTGAACTCGAAGAACTAGATTAACTCCTCGTTACTGAATATATAAAATAATCCCATAACCACACTTGGTTATATTGTAGACTGAAATAATAAACCCTTTTGTTTACATCAACTTGTAAACAAAATTAGTTATACAGTGCAAAAACACATATCTAATAACATGTTTATTATTTCCAACACTTAACTCTTTTAATATGTTTAATATTTGTGACATTTAATTTCAATATATAATTATGACCTCCTGGACTAGTCCACTTACGTGGACTTATTTTGTAACCTCAAAATTCCCGTCATTAAGATTATATACGTACTTGAAATTCAATAAGCTAATAATTTCCGTGCTTTTCTAAGCACTTATTTGCTTCTACGCAAATATAAATATATGTATATTAACATATTAAAAATCCGATAAATATCTTAGCGTAGGTCAATTGCTCTCACTAACTATTACGAAAACATGACATTACTTAAAATACCTTATTGACTTGATAAAAAATGATAGCTAAGTCAAAATACTGATTTTAAGTATAAATCTAAAACTTAGATTCAAATAAGAATCTTAAATTTAATGAAACCTTAAACTTGGATTCTCTAAAAACCTACCATTTCCTATTTCGGAAATTGGTTTCTGAAACTTTACATCACCACAAGTATGAAACACTTGTATAGATTCTTATTTAAATGCATACAAGTTCTTCTTGATTATAATTCCTATTACAATCAAACTCACAAATGTTTTCCCTTAAACACAGCCTTAGAAATAATGACTATTATTTCAAGTGTTTAATTCTAGTTCAAAACGTGAACTTGTTTTCATAGGCACTTATAATTACTTGATTAGACAGCCTATATAACACTAGTTGTGTTATTTCAACTAATTCTGTTAGAATTTTATTATTGTAATAGAATAGGAGTTCAACAATAGTTGAGGGTGCTTATTGTAAATATACCTTATAGGTATATAACCCTTATGATACACAAGGAAAAGTAAGGATTGCCACACTTACAAGAAATAAACTATGTGTGTTCTAAGGTGAAAACGAGATTCTCTCTCAACCTTATCATAGTTATCTTAGCAATCCTTCAATCTACCGCTTGTTTATCTTTAAAAAATTCCATAAGTTATACTCAAGCAACAATATTAATCATATTACACAAATGGCAACCAATGAATACGGAATAAGAATTAATAACAAGTCAAAACACTTTGACTTGTTAGTCAACCTCTAATCAAACTTCACTAGATGTAATCATAAAGTACGCTTAAGGATATATCAACCAATAATTCATAATAGTTTGAATAAAATGTCTTGAAAGAAACTATTACATATTTCAAATCAAAAAATTTAAAATAAGTAAAAATATGAATTATAAATAATCTTCTTCTGCACGCATCGTCCTTTAGCATTCCAGGGCATCTGTTGCTTCTCATTGAACTATTTGCAATAAACGATCGCAAAAGTAAAAAACACCACTTGTATACAATAAGTTGAAAGCAAAATACTGAAGTTAGTCAACGAAAGTACCTGTGGCATTTCGGCCACCCTCGTGACGCTTCGGGCAGTTGGCCTTACAATGGCCAATTTCACCGCACTTGAAGCACCGGTTCTCGGCCCTTGCTTTGTTAGGTTTAAACTTCTTGCCCTTGTCTTTGCCATTTTCCTTGGCCTTGACGGCAGATAGTCCTGGCTCGGTTTTACCCTTACCCCTGCCATTGTGTCCCTTCCCCTTTTTCACATCCACTCTCCACCACTAGGACATCATTGGACTTGTTACCCAGACTTGACTCCGCTGTGTTAAGCATGGAATACAACTCAACAATGGATTTCTCCATGCTGTTCATGTTGTAGCTCACAATGAACGGCTTATAGTCGTCAGACAGCGAGTTGAGAATGAGGTCCATTGCAAGCTGCAATGGGACTGGGTGTCCGAGCCTTTCCAATTGGTCCATGTACCATTTCATTTGCATGTCATGTGAAAGGATTGTGTGCAGGGATAGTGTACACATGTCATCACATTCATGGACACTATGAGTCAATAAAGGGTCACACAGCTGCACACCCAAATAATGAACTAGGAAACAAAACATTGTGTGTAAAGATTATAATTAACATTTGTTTAATTATAAGAGAAGAGAGAGAAATAATAAATGGATATTTATTATTGAAAGAGAATATTAAATATTAGTTAAATATTTAATAAATTAAGTTTGGTTGGGAAAAATATTAATTAACAGTTAGTTAATTAATATTAACTAAACTAGGGGGCTTGTTTTGATTAATGATCAAAGTTTATTGATCAAACCGACCGGGTTTAAGTTCCATGGGCTTGGTCCATTTAAATTGATATTTAAATGAGACATACCCTAGCTTTCTAATTAATCAATTCATAATTCACAAAGCAACTCCAAGGCACTCTCTCCATTTCTCTAGATATATCTCTCTCTCTCGGCCGAACACCAACCACCACCACTCGGTGCTCGATGGCGAATGGCGGCTGCCCTGCGACGGACAACCGGCGGACACCCTAGGCCAAAACCCCCCCTTTGCGGTGTTGGGTTTCCTCGGCGGCGATAGGGATTAGCCAAATGCCAGCGGCTTTTGGCGGTTTACACAGACACGGGATTTCTACTTTCGGATATTTTTTGGTAGGCGGTCTAGCAGCCTGTGTCAGGATCGGATATATATTATATCAAATAACAAGAACTAACTTTTAAATAATAAATCAGAGTAAAATAAAAGTTAATCTTTAACTATGATCACAATCAATTAAGAAGTTGCGGAATCACACTTAATTGATTAAAGAAGGTTTTAAAACACGAATCAATTCAATCAAACAGTAGTTTTATTAATCAACCAGAATGATTACAAAAGCAAACTTCACCCCCAATCTAACTTATTCTGTTAGACGAAGAACACAGACTGTTCTTAGGTTTCAACAAGAAACTTAGAGGCTAAAAACACTTTCTGAAAAAATTAAATAACAATAAGAACAAATGCTTTGAATAATGAGATCAAATCGTCGTGCTTAATTGATCATCTAATGAAGTATATATAGACTCTTGATCCTCCTTGAATTATTGACAGTTAGGTAATCTTCTATCTTCTGAGATAATCTTGATAATCTTCAAAGTATTTCGAGATATCTTCAAAGATAGGATTTTCCAAATATAGCTCAACAGAAACTGTTTAATGAACACAACAGTTCTTTAGTCTTCTAACAGTCTTCACTTCAAGGTCTTCAAACAGTTTTTGACTTTGTTAACTAACAGTTCTGAACTTTTGTACTAACAGTTGTAAACCTTGCAGCAATTGTTAGTTACAACTGTTATCACCAAAATACTCTAACAGTTTTACCTTTGCATGTTCAACAGTTTCAATGACTTAGCGAATTTCCCAACAATCTCCCCCTAACTTAAAGTATTGAACAATACAATTAAGTTGTTTTATAGGGTTCAACCATAGAAACATTCACATAAGCAAAGAACATATTAACATTAATTCTGCAAAGTAAAATTGTTATAATCAAAATATGAAAGAAAAATTACATTTTCTCTTTCTCTATCAGCTCCATCCTTTCTTTCAGTCTTCTTCCCAGATCTTCCCTTAACCTTACAGGACCATAGAACCTTGCCTTTACCATGTACATCAGCTTGGTCCTACTGTGATCAACCAAATTAAGATCAAACCACTGGGTTTTAGCATTGTTTGTCACAAGATTATACACCCTTGATCTTTCAAAAACTTTCACAGTCAATATAGGAAATCTTTCATCATTTGTCAGTATTGACATTATTCTCTGTGGATTGCATATACTCGATAAATGTACTAAAAATACTTTTATCTCAATTTCAGCATCCTTTCCAAAATGACTTACTCCATATTCATACATTTCTTGTACATCTCTCCTGGTCACACTATCCATCAGTGCAGAGAAACTGACATAGCTTTCAATTGGTTCCACCTCTCTAACAATGGTGACACCCTGCTTTCCAGTTTCCACTCTCAGCATTTCAAACCTCCATTCTTTGATATGCGACTTTTGAGCTTCAAATTTATCAATTCTTTCTTTTATCTCTTTTGAGAGTCTATCTTGCAAAATAGTTTTGACCAAGCCTGTTTTGACTTTTTCTTCAGACTGTTGGGGTTTTTGGACTGATTGGGGTTTCTTCTTTTCCACTACTGGCTTGGGAGGTGGAACCGTTTTCTTCTTTACAACTCTTTTTCTTTTTACTCCCTTACCAGCAGCTTCCTTTACTTTCTCTTCTTCATCAATCTGAGTAGTAATCTCATCAGCCAGCTTCTTTGCTATCTCAAAATCAGTCTGTTCTTGTTCTCTTAGCTCAGCTGCTAGCCTTAATGCAAATTCATGATCACGCTCTTCTTGTTGCTGTCTTGAAAGCTTGAGTTTAGGACAAACAACAACAATTTCTTTACCTTTGCCTGAAATAGGAGGCAACTCAGATTCTTTCTTTCCTTCCTGGATGACTATCCCTTTATACCCTTTCTTTGGTGGTAAAGATTCTAACGTAGCAACCTTTCCATCAAGCCATCCATCATCGATTTTCTGTGCCATTCTAGAAGAACTTATTCCCAGATATTGAGCACTAATATCAACCAAATAGTTCTGCTTAACTGTTGACCACGATTTGAAAATCTCAGTGCTTGGAACATCTGCAGTTGATACCATCCTGTTGATTAGCATCCTATCAACACTTGAAAGCTGTTCTTCTTCTTCTTCATTAACCGCTTGGACACTTGCAACTGTTAATTGATTTGAAGTTACAACTGTTGGTTGTTGTGTTGCAACTGTTTGTTCATTTGGAGCAACAACTGTTTGTTTATCCTGTGAAACTGTCTGCTTAACTTCTTCCTGCTTGGATTTTCTTCTTCCTTTAGCTTGAGCAGTTGAAGAGATTTTCACCAAGGATTTGGGTTTAAGAAACATCTCATGAGTATGAAGAACATTTGTTGCTTTCTTCAGATTCTCATCAAGAAAGTTCAGCTGCTTATCTTGCCTTATTAACACCTCATTGTGAACTGCTACCACCTTGAGTACTTCGGTTGCCTTCTCCAACTATTCAGTCAGTTCTTTTATCTTCTCATCTTGAGAAACTATCCTTTTGTTTTGAAGAGCAATCCTTTTCTTTAGGTGTAAATGAGCAGCAAGGTAAGGTGCGAAGTTAGGATCCGTCAATGCATGTTGTTTCAGTCTAGTCTCAATGTCAGTTAGTGTTTCCACTGTGACCATATCATTGACATTTTTCACTGGTGGTTGACTCCCGTGAGTGTCACCATCAGTACCCCTCTGTTCTTGGTTCTGGGGATTACCAGAAACTGTTTTACTAGTCTCTGTTGCCATGGTTGAGGTCTTAGCTATGTTAACACTGTCCTGTTTATCCCTTGCGGATAAAACAGTAGTGTCAGCCTCAAAGACCATATGATCACCCTCTTGAGGAATGATCACCTCCTCATTGTGCCTGGGAGACAGCACCAAAGGTTCCCTTTCGATATTCTGCACAGGTGAATGCTCCTGTGCAGGGCTAACAGTTTGGGGTTCACTAACTGTGGTGGAAGGAACACCAACAGTTTTTCTCTTCTTTCTAAATACTTTTAGTGCAGGGGCTTGTGTTGTAGCTTTTTCAAAGGAAGCAGGTTGGAAATTTTGAGTATCTTGGACTGTGGGTTCCAGTGTTGGTGGTGTAGCAATACGATGGGTTTCATGCTCAACACTGGCAGTCCTGTTTCTTGACAGAAACTCCACCATTTCAGAGAGTGGAGGAGTTATGGCACCAGAGAAACTCTTGCCATTTACCAACAGTTTGCTCAAAGTGGAAGCCACATGAGCAGAGGGAATAATGACCCTCTTGTGTGTTTTTAGATTTGGCATCAAAAAGTTTAACAATACTTGCACAAATCGAGGATACATCAAAAAGAGACCATACTTGGTCCCTAGATGTTTTACCATGCCATTGAAAATTAATTTTGAAAAATTGAAGCAACGATTGTTGGCCAAACAGATTAAGGCCAAAGCAATGTTGCTTCCAAACTCGTTCCATCCTGTTCTTTTAGGACTAATGCACTGCTGGAGAGTATGGATTAAATACTTCCAGTGAGCACAAAATTGTCCCTTATAGAATGTACCCTTCCCTGAAGGACCCTCATACCCAAGCTTAACAAGCTCGGCATGCAAAAAATCTAGTGAAACTGAATCAGAATACTCACCCTCACTATCATTGAGTTGTAGAAGGTGGCGAATGGTGTCCTCAGAGATTGAGACGGTCAACTCATCAATGGTAGAATCAATCCATTGCACGTCATCAGCTGTTCGAAGTTGAGCATGTTTCCAAAACTGATCAATGTAAGAAGTGTATATGGTAGGGTTGATGGTGAGAGCAGTGTTGAGATTGGACAATGAAAGATAATCAATCATATCGTGAAACGTGTGAAGATCATCGGGTTTTGAAAGAAAAGCAAGCATATTATGTTCCTTGACGAATGGAAGGGGAGCCATGGCGATTTGATAGCAGAATTCTAGGGTTTTAGCGTTCAAACAAAGTTCAGTATGCGTAAAGAAACCTCTGAGGAGGGAATGGTTTATATATGTTTCGATTGTTGAAAGCAATCCAAAGGCTTCTAATCCAAAATTCTGCAAATACTAAAACACCCTTTAATAGCTTAACAGTTGACGGACAAAATAAACTAACAGTTGAGAAACTGTTTTCATAAGATGTAACAACTGTTATTCAAAAATTAACTCCCTTAGTTGACAAATTTCTCCCCCTCAGTTGCACATGGACCTTGTCGAACAGTTGCCGAAGCCATATGCTAACAGTTGAAAACTGTTAGTATTGAACAAAACAGAAATGTGCAACTGTCAAACAAACTTTCAGCTCTCATATATCAAATGCTGAAGCAATAAATCAGTAGAGAACACAGTCATCAACATAAGATATATTTTATTCAAGATAATCACAATTGAGCTACAATAATTTAAAAAAAAAACAAAACAAAACTGTCTTGTACTATAGATCTAAACACAGCTTATAAGAACTGTCTTAACTCCTAGATCTACATATGACAAATTATCGATAACAGTTTGTATCATCAAATCTGAACTTTAAGGGAAGACAATCATCATCACATTCTTGCTCAAGACTGTCTTCGTTATTTAAGAATCGAGTTCAGAATAGCCTCTACAGTGCCGCCATCGCCTTACTGAGAAGCCTGTCTTCAAAGAGTGGTCATGTAATGCACAAGCCATTGCTGGTACTGCTTATCTAATTGTGCAAGGCCGTCTCGTAGGTGTGGGAGAACAATGATCTACACCGTAAGTGTTGACAACTTTCTCCGTTAACTATTGACAAGCCTTAGACAATTGTCAAAACATACTACCTACCAATGGGTGTGCAGTAGACCTGCTCATCATATGCATCACCAGAGACGATTGTCATAATTTGCCTCGTGGGTGTGCAGTGGAACTAGTCATCTATGACAGTGACTTCCACTGCCTCATCATCTGAGGCCCTCTGGTGGTTACGAGTATTATATCTTCGAACATTGAACCACACTACGGAGTTTGTAGTGCCTGCTAGGTTCAAGACGAATCTTAGCCAACATGGTGTAGGCAATTCATGAAAGAGAGTGAAATTTTCAAATTCACCTCTTATACGAATATGATCAATTGGTTTATTTGGCCTACGTGGATCTGGATGTTGTGTCAAGGTAAACCTATCCCGATCATCATGCATCCCAAGAACACATGATGAGTAATGCCAAAGCTCATGCATTCTTACAAATGGGGCAGGGATGGTTACATAACTTTGTCTAACATTAATATCTTTGAGGGTTATTAGAAAAAGTTAGTATCCATTTGCAGAGAGAAGAGTGTGCAAATGTAGGTGTGATTTGTGAAGGAAGGGTGCAAGACTATTTATAGAGAAACTAGGAGGCATTAATGTCCATTAATAGTCATTAATGACCATTAATATCCAGTAATTTCCATTAATAGCATGCAGTGACTGGTCATATCAAATGCACTATAGAACAAGCAAAATGACTCACCTTTATCAGTTTGGAACTGTTGATTCAAGAAAGTGAATTTACCTTTACCTCATAACAAGGACAGTCACGAGTGTGAAAAACTGTTTGTGAGACAGGTCAGCAGATATGTCCAAAACTGATGTGTGAAATTGCATTTCCCTCTCTGAATACTTAAAGGATAACAGTTGTTAGAAAACGTAACTAACAGTTGCAAACTGTTAGTGTGAAAAACATGGAATAAGGAGCAACTGTTAGTCCAAGTTAATCATTCCAATGTTGGAAATCAAAAAGTTGAATCTGCTCACATCAAAAGCTTTAGTGAACAAATCAGCTAATTGATCATCAGTATGAATTTTCATAACTTGGATTAATCTCTTTTCATTGCAGTCTCTTATGAAGTGAAATCTGATTTCAATGTGCTTGGTTTTAGAATGCTTCACTGGATTATTAACTATGCTAATAGCACTGGTGTTATCAACAAAAATAGGAGTATTTAAAAAAGACAAACCATAATCCAGAAGCTGATTTTGGATCCATAACACTTGTGAATAGCAGCTTGATGCAGCAATGTATTCAGCCTCAGCTGTTGAAGTTGAAACAGTTGTTTGTTTCTTGCATTGCCATGAAACCAGCCTTGATCCAAAGAATTGACATCCTCCAGTGGTTGATTTTCTGTCCACATTGGCTCCACCATAGTCACTATCAGAATATGCCACCAAATCAAAAGGTGAATCTTTAGGATACCAAAGTCCCAATTTTGGTTGGCCTTTGAGGTATCTAAAGATTCTCTTTACAGCAAACAGGTGTGACATCTTCGGACTGCATTGGAACCTGGCACAAACACAAACAACAAACATTATATCAGGTCTAGAAGCAGTTAAGTACATTAATGAACCAATCATTGATCTATAGAGGTGTATATCAACATCCTCCCCCTCAGAATCTGCTCCCAACTGTTTGTGTGTTTCCATTGGAGTACTTGCCAGCTTCATATCTTGATAGCCAAACTTGACCAATATGTCCTTGACATACTTAGATTGGCTTAGAAAAATACCAGTGGGCTTCTGTTTGACTTGTAATCCCAAGAAAAATGTGAGTTCACCCATTGAACTCATCTGAAATCTTTTGTGCATAATGACTTCAAATTCTTTGCACAAGCTGTCATTTGTGGATCCAAAGATTATATCATCAACATAGATTTGAACAAGCAAAATCTCTGTTTTAACAATCTTTGTAAACAATGTTTTGTCAATTGTGCCTCTCTTAAAACCATACTCAAGGAGATAGGATGACAATGTCTCATACCAAGCTCGAGGAGCTTGATGTAGACCATATAGGGCTTTATCTAACCTATATACCTTGTCAGGGTACTTTGAGTCTTCAAAGCCAGGGGGTTGACACACATATACCTCCTCATCAATAGTGCCATAGAGAAAAGCAGACTTGACATCCATTTGATACACCTTAAATCCTTTGAAGCTTGCAAAAGCAAGAAATAGCCTAATGGCTTCAATCCTTGCAACAGGTGCAAAAACATCATCATAGTCTATTCCTTCCTTTTGTGTGTAGCCTTGTGCAACCAGTCTTGCTTTGTTCTTCATAACAATCCCTCTTTCATCTTTCTTGTTTCTGAACACCCACTTGGTGCCAATTACTCTTTTACCTCTTAGAAGCTCAACCAACTTCCAAACTTGCTGAATTTGAAATTGTAAGAGCTCCTCTTGCATTGCCTCTACCCAAGAAGGATCTTTCAATGCCTCAATTGCTTTCTTTGGTTCTATTTGAGACAAAAAGCAAGCATTAACGTTAAATTGGGCAAGATCCACACCACTATTTTCATTTTGCAGCATATTCCTTGTTCTGATAGGAGTGGTTGGATTTCCAATTATTTGTGATATTGGATGAATCTTGTGAACTCTTGATGTAGGAATGTTTTCTTCAGTCAGTTCATCCCCTAGATTAGACAGATCAAACTCACATTCACTTGAATTTTCAGCGTTATCACACACTTGATCAGCAGAGTCAGTGTGGTGTTGAGGATCATGGGATTCCATGTCCTTTAAAGATTCAGCATCCATCAATGGATCAACAGCATTGGAGAACTCTTGTTGAAGCATAGGAATCACAACAAAGTCTTCAGTAACTTTGTTTGAACCAACAGTTGTTGGTTTTGAGCTAACAGTGTCAAAACTGTTTGGGCTGGAGGAAGATGTTTGATGATTTTCACCAACAGTTGTTGGGGTACCTGTAGCTGTTTCAGTAGAATACTCAAAAGAAAGAGATTTAGACAATGCATCAATATCAAATAACCAATCAGGTCCATTACCTGCAATATTGATCCTATTTTCATTGAAAGAGACATTCATACTCTCTTCTATGATTCTAGAGACATTGTTAAAAACTCTATAAGCTTTACTTTGAGTGGAGTATCCTACAAAGAAACCTTCTTCAGCCTTACTCTCAAACTTGCCTAACTGTGACTTGGTATTAAGGATAGTGCACGGACAACCAAACGGTTTGAAGAAGTTGATTAAAGGTTTTCTCTTGAGAAACAACTCATAAGGAGTTTTCCCTTTGGACTTGACTACTTGTACTCTATTCTGAACATAGCAGGCAGTGTTCACTGCTTCTGCCCAGAATGTCGTTGGAAGCCTAGAATCGGCTAACATTGACCTAGCAGCCTCTATCAAAGTCCTATTCCTTCTCTCAGCAACTCCATTCTGTTGGGGAGTCCTAGGAGCACTAAACTGTCTTTCAATACCTTTACTTTCACAAAAACTGTTTAGCTCATAGTTCTTAAATTCAGAACCATTGTCAGATCTAATGACTTTCACCTTCAAATCAGATTGATTTTCAATTTTAAGAATAAGAGACTTAACTAACTCAGCTGTTTCATCCTTTGTTCTAAGAAATTGAACCCATGTGAACCTGGTGAAGTCATCAACTATGACTAAACAATACGCTTTCTTCCCTATACTCACCACAGATGTAGGACCAAAAAGGTCCATGTGTAACAATTTTAAAGGTGCAGTAATAGAAGAAACTTCTTTGGTCTTATAAGAAGTTTTGTGTTGCTTGCCTTTAAGACATGCCACACAATGATCATCACATGAGAACTCTTTTTGGGGCAAACCTCTTACCAAACTGTTTTTAGCTAACAAGTTCATGGTTTTAAAATTCATGTGACACATCCTTCTATGCCAAATGGCAGACTCATCATGAGATGCTTTGGAGAGTAAACAGCGTAACACATTTTGTTTAGCAATCTTTTGTGGATCAAGACAATATACATTATCTTTTCTAGGTGTTCTTAAAAGAACATCCTTCTCATTTAATTTAAAATCTTTTGAAAGAATAATGCATTCTGAATCTGTAAACAAAACTTTGTTTCCATTGTCACAGATTTGAGATACACTTAACAAATTGTACTTAAGCTGTTCAACAAAGAAAACATCATTAAATGTTAGTGTACCTGCCTCAACAGCTCCTTTACCTGTGATTTTTCCTCCCTTTGGATTTCCTCCAAATGCTACAAATCCTCCATTGATTCTTTTGAAATCCTTCAAACATTGTGGATTTCCAGTCATGTGCCTTGAGCATCCACTATCCACATGCCAAATTCCTCCTTGATTCGTCCTATGAATGCTCTGCACAAATACAATCAGTTAGTAGCAGGAAGTACCCAGGCCATGCAGGTCTTGGGTACACCGTTCAAGTCATAATACTTAAACAGAGTTTTGTTCTTTTTGATTTCATCCAAATTAGATTTCTCTAACTTGTGTGAAGAATACTTTGTAAGAACATGTGGTTTCCAACTGTTGTGATTAACAGTGGACACCTTTGAACAAACAGCTGGTGGAGTTGATAAAACAGATGAATCAACTTGTGATTCCTTTTGATTTTCAGTATGAAGAACAGTCTTACCCTCTCCAGAATCAGTTTGTTTTTGAATTTTCATCCAAGCCAAACCAGCAGTTTTTTGGTTTTGCTAAAACAGTTTTGGAACTGTTAGTTGGTTTGGATGTAACAGTTTTAGAACTGTTTGCCAGTTTTGGCTTAGCAGTCTTAGAACTATTGATCTGTTTTGACTTAACAGTTTTAGAACTGTTATTCTGTAGTTTGGGACTTTTGTTTTGAGTGCCATTGGTCTGTGGGTTATAGTAACAATCTTTAACTAAATGATTAAATCTTCCACAAATGTAGCACTTTTTGGTTTTCACAATAGGTAAACCAGTTCTTTGTGACCAGAATTGGTTCCTATTTATTTGGTTTCCTCTAACAGTTGCAGATTGAGGAAACTTTTGGACACCATGTTTTTGACATGTGCATGCAGGCATTTCAGTATGCCTTTTCTTAGGCTTGGGTTTAGCCTGAGATTTTGAAGCTTCCATTTTCTTCTTGGCATACATAACTTCACCAACTTTCTCCTTTCCTTTGGCTTTGGTACTAACAGTTGGGCTTTTTGGCTTAGAACTGTTTGGGTTCTTGTTGGAACTGTTAGTGTAAAGATGGGGACTATTTGTAACAGTTGTGGAACTGCTAATAGAGTTAACAACTTTTGAGGGTTTTGGCTCATTGGTGAGGGGTTCAGTGGATGCTTTTACAAACACCACAGGTTGCAAAGATGATTTTGTGTGAATGGGCTCACACAGGATGTGATTTTCATATGGAATACATTCATCCTTCTTCACAACTTCCTCATTATCTTCAATACTTACTACTGACACAACTTCATCTTCATAACTTTCAAACTTTGGATCAGCTGACTTAAGTTCGTCTTCCAAAGGTTCATTAACATATCTGTCAGCTACCTCAGACATTGGAGTTATGTAGTTTTGGTTGTATGGAGGTGGGGTTTGTTTGTATCCTAGGCCAGTTTTCACCTTGTCTCTCACTTGAGATTGTAGCAGAGTCTCAAGCTTAAGGTTTGCAGCCTTGAACATTCCAAGATCAATGTCCACACCCTCCAATTTCTTTGTGAGTTCATCCACCTTGCTTTCTTTTTCAACCAACTTCCTTTTCAGACTATCAATCTCATCTTGAAACTGCTCTTTCTCTCACTTATGATATTTTCTATCATAGTCCATTTGCAGTTCATTAGCCTGATAGTCTTTAATTTTCTTTTCAAAATCTTCTATCACAGTAGTATACTCATACCTTCTCTCCTCCATTTTACTTAGAGCAGCACATACTTTCTTATTGTGCTCTCTAAATCTCTTAACAATAGCTCTACATTCACCAGGACATAGTTTAGAAGATACCTGTATGTCCTCAGATTCTGGAGAATCCATCTTGATGGAGGAGTCAGTCAATGACATCAAAGCTTTGTTGCTGGTAGCCTCCTCTGCTTGATCACTCCAATCAAATCCATGGCCTTCTTGTGAGACCAATGCTGAGGAGGTATGGTTCTGAGTTGGCCTCTGACCTTGATTCTGAACTTGTCCACCAGATCTGCATTCTCTTGCAAAGTGGCCAAGTTGTTGACATTTGAAGCATCTAACCTTTGACTTGTCAAATCCAGCCTTGCCATCAGCTCTAAAATTCATGTTTTGCCTTCCAGTTCTTTTAATGAATCGCTTGGCTCTAACGGTAAGCATGGCCATCTGCCATTTGAGATCCATTTCCTCAAGATCATCAGGGTGCACTTGTTCAAGATCCTTATTGGTGAGGGTTGGATGTGCATGACTGGCAAGAAAAGCTTCAAGAACTGCATCTGGAGTATTCATATCTAGTCCAACAACAGAACTAGTACCTGCACCACTATCAAGAGAGTTAGTTAATGAATGGTTTGATTCCATACCTGAGGAAGATAGGAGAGCAGCATTATGGCTAGGGATAGCAGTTTTTCTTTTTCCCTCTATCTCTCCCTCAAACACTATCAAACTATTATAGAGGTCATCTAACTCTATGTCTTCAAGAGAATCCTTGGTTCTCCATTGTGCAGCAAACACAGTCCATTCATCACCTAGAGACCTAAGAAATTTTCTATTTATCTCATCTTGATCAAGCCTAACCTTAGCACTCTCCAGTTGACTCACCAGTTTGTAAAACCTATCAAAGATTTGGGTGATACTCTCATTCTTCCCACTGGTGAAGTTCTCATAGGCTTGTTTAAGAAGGTCTCTTTGGTTTCTCTTAGAACTAGCATTCCCAGCAAACCTCTTCTCCAGAGCATTCCAAAGTTCATGAGCATCATCAAATTTCTTGAATTGATGTTGATACTCATTGGGAATAGCAATCTGAAGGATGCTGAGGGCTTTCATCTCAATCATTCTATCCTTCTTTTCAGCATCTGTCTTTGGTGGTGGTTTCTTCTTTGGTTTTCCATTCTCATCCAGTTCAATGGGATTAGTAGGAACAGTTTCAATGATTTGCCAAACAGCATAGTCAATTAGTTGGACATGCTGTTTAATTCTTAGTTTCCACATCTCAAAATCAGATGGTTTGAGCATGGGAACACGAATGTTGGACCCTGATCCACTGTTATCAGAAGAACCTCCCGAATCCATTGAAACAAATTGATTTAAACAAAAAACAGTTTTTAAAAATAAAGCAAGGTAAAGCAAAAACCTTCAACTGGTGATCAAAGGAACCTTAATGATAAGGCTCTGATACCACTTGTCAGGATCGGATATATATTATATCAAATAACAAGAACTAACTTTTAAATAATAAATCAGAGTAAAATAAAAGTTAATCTTTAACTATGATCACAATCAATTAAGAAGTTGCGGAATCACACTTAATTGATTAAAGAAGGTTTTAAAACACGAATCAATTCAATCAAACAGTAGTTTTATTAATCAACCAGAATGATTACAAAAGCAAACTTCACCCCCAATCTAACTTATTCTGTTAGACGAAGAACACAGACTGTTCTTAGGTTTCAACAAGAAACTTAGAGGCTAAAAACACTTTCTGAAAAAATTAAATAACAATAAGAACAAATGCTTTGAATAATGAGATCAAATCGTCGTGCTTAATTGATCATCTAATGAAGTATATATAGACTCTTGATCCTCCTTGAATTATTGACAGTTAGGTAATCTTCTATCTTCTGAGATAATCTTGATAATCTTCAAAGTATTTCGAGATATCTTCAAAGATAGGATTTTCCAAATATAGCTCAACAGAAACTGTTTAATGAACACAACAGTTCTTTAGTCTTCTAACAGTCTTCACTTCAAGGTCTTCAAACAGTTTTTGACTTTGTTAACTAACAGTTCTGAACTTTTGTACTAACAGTTGTAAACCTTGCAGCAATTGTTAGTTACAACTGTTATCACCAAAATACTCTAACAGTTTTACCTTTGCATGTTCAACAGTTTCAATGACTTAGCGAATTTCCCAACAGCCTGTTCACGTTTTGCAATAGATGTGTGTCCCCCTTCAGCAGTCACAGGGTATATTTTCTATCTCTTAGATAAAGTTATTTTAAACCTGTGAGTATTGTATGATCTTTTTATCTGGTTATGATTTCTGGTCATAATTCACAAAAAACTTTGACTTGTTAGTCAACCTCTAGTCAAACTTGACTAGATGTAATCATAAAGTGCGCGTAAGGATATATCAATCAATAATTCATAATAATTTGCATAAAATGTCTTGAAAGAAGCTAATACATATTTCAAATCAAAAAATTTAAAATAAGTAAAAATATGAATTATAAATATCCTTCTTCTGCGGGCATCGTCCTTTAGCATTCCAGAACATCCTTTGTTTCTCATTGACCTATTTGCAACAAACGATCACAAAAGTCAAAAACACCACATATATACAACAAGTTGAAAGCAAAATATTGCAGTTAGTCAACGAAAGTACCTGTGGCGTTTCCGCCACCCTCGTGACGCTTCGGGCAGTTGGCCCTATAATGGGCAATTTCACCGTACTTGAAGCACCGGTTCTCGGCCCTTGCTTTGTTCGGTTTAAAGTTTTTGCCTTTGCCTTTGCCATTTGCCTTGGCCTTGGTTGTAGATGGTCCTGGCATGGTTTTACCCTTACCCAAACCATTGCGTCCCTTCCTCTTTTTCACAGCTCAACTCTCCACCACTAGGACATCCTTGGACTTGTTACCCAGACTTGACTCCGCTGTGTTAAGGATGGAATGCAACTCAACAATGGAATTCTCCATTTTGTTCATGTTGTAGTTCACAATGAAAGACTTATAGTCGTCAGACATCAAGTTGAGAATCAGGTCTGTTGCAAGCTGCAACGGGACCGGGTGTCCAAGCCTATCTAATTGGTTCATGTACCCTTTCATTTTCATGACGTGTGAAAGGATTGTGTGAAGGGATAATGTACACATGTCATCACATCCATGGACAATATGAGTCAATAAAGGGTCACACAGCTGCACACCCAAATAATGAAATAGGAAACAAAACATTCTGTGTAAAGATTATAATTAACATTTTTTTTAATTATAAGAGAAGAGAGAGAAATAATAAATGGATATTTATTATTGAAAGAAAATATTAAATATTAGTTGAATATTTAATAGATTAAGTTTGGTTGGGAAAAATATTAATTAGCAATTAGTTAATTAATATTAACTAAACTAGAGGGGTTGTTTTGATTAATGATCAAAGTTTATTGATCAAACCGACCGGGTTTAAGGTCCATGGGCTTGGTCCATTTAAATTGATATTTAAATGAGACAAACCCTAGCTTTCAAATTAATCAATTCATAATTCACAAAGCAACTCCAAGGCACTCTCTCCATTTCTCTCGATCTCTCTCTCTCTCTCTCGGCCGAACACCAACCACCACCACTCGGTGCTCGACGGCGAACCGCGGCTGCCCTGCGACGGACAACGACGGACGGCGGTGGTGCGTGCGGCGGCCCTCCTTTTTTCGGCGTATACACCCTAGGCCGAAACCCCCCCTTTGCGGCGGTGGGTTTCCTCGGCGGCGATAGGGATTAGCCAAAAGCCGGCGGCTTTTGGCGGTTTACACATACATGGATTTCGACTCTCGGGTATTGTTTGGTAGGCGGTCTATCAGCCTGTTCACGTGGTGCAATAAATGCGTATCCCTCTTCAGCAGTCACAGGGTATATTTTCTATCTCTTAGATAAACCTATTTTTTACCTGTGTGTATTGTATGATATTTATATCTTGTTATGATTTCTGGTCATAATTCCCAAAAAACTTTGACTTGTTAGTCAACCTCTAGTCAAACTTGACTAGATGTAATGCTAAAGTTCACGTAAGGATATATCAACCAATAATTCATAATAGTTTGCATAAAATATCTTGAAAGAAGCTATTACATATTTCAAATAAATAAATTTAAAATAAGTAAAAATATGAGTTATAAATATCCTTCTTTTGCACGCATCGTCCTTTAGCATTCCAGGGCATCCTTTGCTTCTCATTGACATATTTGCAACAAACGATCACAAAAGTCAAAAACACCACTTTTATACAATAAGTTGAAAGCAAAATATTGCATTTAGTCAACGAAAGTACCTGTGGCGTTTCCGCCACCCTCGTGACGCTTCGCGCAGTTGGCCTAATAATGGCCAATTTCACCGCACTTGAAGCACCGGTTCTCGGCTCTTGCTTTGTTCGGTTTAAACTTTTTGCCCTTGCCTTTGCCATTTGCCTTGGCCTTGGTTGCAGATGGTCCTGGCTCGGTTTTACCCTTACCCCTGCCATTGCGTCCCTTCCTCTTTTTCACAGCTCCACTCTCCACCACTAGGAGATCCTTGGACTTGTTACCCAGACTTGACTTCGCTGTGTTTAGCATGGAATGCAACTCAACAATGGATTTCTCCATGTTGTTCATGTTGTATTTCAAAATGAACGGCTTATAGTCGTCAGGCAGTGTGTTGAGAATCAGGTCCGTTGCAAGCTGCAATGGGACCGGGTGTCCAAGCCTATCCAATTGGTCTATGTACCCTTTCATTTTCATGACGTGTGAAAGGATTATGTGCAGGGATAGGGTACACATGTCATCACATCCATGGATACTATGAGTCAATAAAGGGTCACACAGCTGCACACCCAAATAATGAACTAGGAAACAAAACATTGTGTGTAAAGATTATAATTAACATTTGTTTAATTATAAGAAAAGAGAGAGAAATAATAAATGGATATTTATTATTGAAAGAGAATATTAAATATTACTTGAATATTTAATAGATTATGTTTGGTTTGGAAAAATATTAATTAACAGTTAGTTAATTAATATTAACTAAACTAGAGGGGTTGTTTTGATTAATGATCAAAGTTTATTGATCAAACCGACCATCTTTAAGGTCCATGGGTTTGGTCTATTTAAATTGATATTTAAATGAGACAAACCCTAGCTTTCTATTTAATCAATTCATAATTCACAAAGCAACTCCAATGCACTCTCTCCATTTGTCTCGATTTGTCTCTCTCAGGCGAACACCAACCACCACCACTCGGTGCTTGACGGCGAACGGCGGCTCGGCAGCTGCCCTGCGACGTACAATGACGGACGGCGGTGGTGCGTGCGGCGGCCCTCCTTTTTCCGGCTTATACACCCTAGGCCGAACCCACCCCCCTTTGCAGCGGTGGGTTTCCTCGGCGGCGATTAGGATTAGCCAAAAGCCGGCAGCTTTTGGTGGTTTACACAGACACGGGATTTCTACTCTCAGGTATTGTTTGGTAGGCGGTCTAGCAGCCTGTTCACGTGGTGCAATAGATTTGTATCCCCCTTCAGCAGTCACAGGGTATATTTTCTATCTCTTAGATAAACCTATTTTAAACCTGTGAGTATTGTATGATCTTTTTATCTGGTTATGATTTCTCGTCATAATTCACTAAAAACTTTGACTTGTTAGTCAACCTCTAGTCAAACTTGACTAGATGTAATCATAAAGTGCGCGTAAGGATATATCAATCAATAATTCATAATAATTTGCATAAAATGTCTTGAAAGAAGCTATTACATATTTCAAATCAAAAAATTTAAAATAAGTAAAAATATGAATTATAAATATCCTTCTTCTGCGCGCATCGTCCTTTAGCATTCCAGGACATCCTTTGTTTCTCATTGACCTATTTGCAACAAACGATCACAAAAGTCAAAAACACCACATATATACAACAAGTTGAAAGCAAAATATTGCAGTTAGTCAACGAAAGTACATGTGGCGTTTCCACCACCCTCGTGACGCTCCGGGCAGTTGGCCCTATAATGGGCAATTTCACCGTACTTGAAGCACCGGTTCTCGGCCCTTGCTTTGTTCGGTTTAAACTTTTTGCCTTTGCCTTTGCCATTTGCCTTGGCCTTGGTTGTAGATGGTCCTGGCACGGTTTTACCCTTACCCCAGCCATTGCGTCCCTTCCTCTTTTTCACAGCTCAACTCTCCACCACTAGGACATCCTTGGACTTGTTACCCAGACTTGACTCCGCTGTGTTAAGGATGGAATGCAACTCAACAATGTTGAGTCAATAAAGGGTCACACAGCTGCGCACCCAAATAATGAACTAGGAAACAAAACATTCTGTGTAAAGATTATAATTAACATTTTTTTAATTATAAGAGAAGAGAGAGAAATAATAAATGGATATTTATTATTGAAAGAGAATATTAAATATTAGTTGAATATTTAATAGATTAAGTTTGGTTGGGAAAAATATTAATTAACAATTAGTTAATTAATATTAACTATACTAGAGGTGTTGTTTTGATTAATGATCAAAGTTTATTGATCAAACCGACCGGGTTTAAGGTCCATGGGCTTGGTCCATTTAAATTGATATTTAAATGAGACAAACCCTAGCTTTCAAATTAATCAATTCATAATTCACAAAGCAACTCCAAGGCACTCTCTCCATTTCTCTCGATCTCTCTCTCTCTCTCTCGGCCGAACACCAACCACCACCACTTGGTGCTCGACGGCGAACCGCGGCTGCCCTGCGACGGACAACGACGGACGGCGGTGGTGCGTGCGGCGGCCCTCCTTTTTTCGGCGTATACACCCTAGGCCGAAACACCCCCTTTACGGTGGTGGGTTTCCTCGGCGGCGATAGGGATTAGCCAAAAGCCGGCGGCTTTTGGCGGTTTACACATACATGGATTTCGACTCTCGGGTATTGTTTGGTAGGCGGTCTATCAGCCTGTTCACGTGGTGCAATAGATGTGTCTCCCTCTTCTGCAGTCACAGGGTATATTTTCTATCTCTTAGATAAACCTATTTTAAACCTGTGAGTATTGTATGATCTTTATATCTGGTTATGATTTCTGGTCATAATTCACACAAAAATTTGACTTGTTAGTCAACCTCTAGTCAAACTTGACTAGATGTAATGATAAAGTTCACGTAAGGATATATCAACCAATAGTTCATAATAGTTTGCATAAAATATCTTGAAAGAAGCTATTACATATTTCAAATAAATAAATTTAAAATAAGTAAAAATATGAATTATAAATATCTTTCTTTTGCACGCATCGTCCTTTAGCATTCCAGGGCATCCTTTGCTTCTCATTGACATATTTGCAACAAACGATCACAAAAGTCAAAAACACCACTTTTATACAATAAGTTGATGTTGGAGTATGCCCACGAACACACGTACGCCAAATGATCACTACCGATGATGTATGGGCCTATCGGGTCACACGCCGGGGGTTGACCTTGACACAACCTAAAAGATGAGGGTGAGAAAGGATAAATAATGATAGTTGGTTTCCCGCAGGGGTTAGCGGCGCTAACTATGGCGTCGCTAAATCAGCCGCGTTAGCGGCGCTAACCATGGGAGGTTAGCGGCGCTAACCATGGGCGGTTAGCGGCGCTAACCCTGTCTGACAGAAACAACTTTATTCCTTTCACCTCTAGCCTCCAACAATGCATGTGTTTTGTGATGATTAGCCTTGGGCCGACTTGGGGAGACCTGGGGTCGTGGCTTGGCTTATAAAACATGCATGAATCTCTCATTTCTCTTCTTGACCTTTTTGCTACAAAAATACACTTAGAACTATATTGAGAGTTGCTAAGTTCAAACAAGAGAGAGAGAGAGAGAGCTAGATTCACTAGTGGTTTCGTGGGTTGTTGTTCCAGTAGCTTCTTCATCTTGTGGATTAGGCTAAGGGGTGCTAGTACACCAAGGTTGCCAAGTGTCTCGGTGTGGACTTAGATAGCCGAAGAAGAAGTTCAAGGAGAGATCAAGGCTTGAAGCTAGCTACACACAACCATCAGAGACATCAGGGGTATATATCCTCTCTTTTCTTTCTGTTTTGTTGCATAACTTTGTTGTAGAGTTAGATCCACTTATGGGGTTCATCTTGTGGTCTTGTTTTTTGTTTGAAAAATTCGTTTATGACCTTGCATGCTTCCGTTGCTGTGTACCACGAACCCCAACAGTGGTATCAGAGCCAGCTCTACACTGGTTTTGCACTAAATGGCCAAGAAAATCCGAAAAATGTGATTTTTGGTTCTGTCCAGTGTTTAGCGGCGCTAACTTATCTATGTTAGCGGCGCTAAACCTTAGTTAACGGCGCTAAAGTCGGAGTCAACAGTCCTCTTTGGTAAACTGACTTGTTTTAATGTCGTCTCGCGATAGCGGCGCTAAACTGAGTTAGCGGCGCTAACTCTTTATAGTTAGCGGCGCTAACCCCTTACTGGCAGAATGCATGGTTTTGCCTTAAATCAATTTTGTTGGATTTTTGGGCTATTTGTACTTGCTGGAATTGTTCCAGATTTGAGTTGTGTTTAGATTAAAGTTGCCTTATGTCTTGGTTGATGTATTTATATGTGGATTAACATTTAGGCATGAAAATGATTAATTGCATATACTTACATTGTGTATATATGACTATGGAATTTTGACTTGTTTGAGGTTCCTAATGCATATGTACATAGGATTATGAGTGCCTTGAGTGATTAGATAATCTTAACCAAGACATATAAGATTTACATGGTTTTGTGTGGCACACCATGTGTTGATGTGTGATTTCTTGTATGTGGTTGTAGTATGTGTATCCGGTAACAATTTTTGAGCCATATGACCTATGAGATGTGTTTGGTTGATTTAGATTAATGTATTAATTCATTTGGTGGTTTGTACCACATTGGTTTGTAATAATTAATCTATTTATTCGGTTTCTAATTTTAACGGCTTGCATGCCGATTTCGTATTCTTTGTAATTTGTAGAATTAGCTTAGAATAGAAATTGTGGCTTGTATGCCATTTCCTTTTAAATTTGTAAATTGTAAAAGATGAACCGAAGCAACCAACAAGAACCGTGTGGAGGGTGTCTTGGCGTACTTGGATCCGGAGGTCGGTAGGAGACGCAATGGATCAAGTGGGAGGAGCACACATCGGGTCATTCGGTCTAGTCCTTAGATGACTTAGTCTTGCCCGTTGGCTCACGGGCAAGACGCATAGGATTTGGCTCGTTACCGGATTATATTACATGCATGGTTGATTTTATTTTGTATTTTTCTTGCATGGATGTTTAGGTTCTTCGCATTCTAGAAAATTTTTCAAAATAATAAAATCAAAGAGTTTTAAATTGGTTTACAAACTCCGCGCGCCACATAGACAATAATTGGTTAAAAGTGTTTTAACCGGAAAAACTAAAACACGTTTTTCAAAAGTAAATCTCACACCACCCGTAAGATGACACCGCACGATTCTAGTGAAACAAGATCGGTTTGTCGAGCTCTAGCCGAGACCGGTTTTGCGTAACTGTGTGGAAGGCGCGTGTGGCAACTCGCAAGGTCGGTTGTCGAGCTCTAGCCGAGCCGGCCATTGGGCTAGAGTACCACCGTGTATCTTGACGGACGATTTACAATTCCAAGACATAAAACGCATTGGTAGTTGTCGAGCTCTAGCCGAGCTACCAAAGTGGGTTAATGAGGAATTGGTGTGGAGGGATCAAACATGCCAAATGGGTGCTAAGAGTACCTAGGATCCCGCAAGTGCCTAAGAGTTGTGATCACGGATTGCAATTGGTAAATAGTTTACCGGCCTAAAATAGCTCTATGAAGTGATCCGCGGAAAACCCGTCATGGATTAGGGTATTTTGAGGTTCTTAGCCCTTGTTAATATAATTTGTTTTTATAACAAGAGGGTAATTATCTTAACAAGGATTTAATACAACAATAACTAACCATTTCGTACTTTGCTTGTAGATAGCATCTACTAGCAACACCAACACCACCAACATGTCACTCCGTCCATTTTTGGAGAAGGAGAAACTCACGGGGCCAAACTTTATGGATTGGCATAGGACTTTGAGAATTGTCCTATGTCATGAAATGAAGCTAGAGGTCCTTGAGTCACCTCTTCCGGAGGCTCCTGCTACCAACGCGGCGAGGGCCGTCCGCGAGGCGTATGAAAAACGCCTCAAGGACACAAATGACGTGACTTGCCTTATGCTAACGACCATGAGTCCCGAATTGCAAAGGCAATTCGAGAAAGTGAGTGCGTTTGAGATGATTTATCAGCTGAAGGACATGTTCCAACAGCGAGCTAGGCAAGAACTCTATGAGTGCGTCAAGGCCTTCATCGGTTGCCGGATGCAGGAGGGCGGCAATGTGAGCTCCCACGTACTTAAGATGAAAGGGTACGTAGATCAGCTCGAGGAGTTGGGCTTTCCCATGGGGAAGGAGTTGGCGGTTGATATCATCCTCCAATCCTTGCCTCCTGCATATGGTCCGTTCATTGTGAACTTCCACATGCATAGTATGGACAAGTCCATTATGGAATTGCATGGCATGCTAAAGACCGCCGAGGGCAAGCTTGCCAAGTCAAAGCCCACCACCTCCACTTCCGTTCTCACCATCAACGAGGGTGGTAACAAGCGGAAGCAACCCGCTTCGGGCTCCAAGGGGAAGGGAAAGAAGAAGGCCAAGGCCCAAGGGCCGAAGCCCAAACCTAACCCAACCCCGGAGCCGAAGGGGAAGCAAGTGGCTCCCGCTGCCACCTCACCGGAAGAGGCAACCTGCTACTTCTGCGGGGAGAAGGGTCACTACCGGCGTAGTTGCCCCAAGTACACGGAGGAGCTCAAGAAGCTTCGCTCTAAAGGTGCCGCTGCCTCCGGTACGTACATGATTGAACTCCATAACACTTCTACTTCTAACTCCCTGGGTTTTTGACAGCGGGTGTGGTACTCACGTTTGTAATAATGTGCAGGTACTAAGAAGAAGTAGGGACTTGGTTGATGGAGAGCTGGATCTCATCATGGGAAACAAGGCGGTTATCCCGGTTGAGAAGATTGGGAGTGTGGAGCTCGCCTTTCCTTCTGGCTTATCTATTGTTTTGTTAAATGTATCTTTTGCGCCATGTGTGGCAAGAAACATTATTTCATTGTATGCCTTGTATGACGATGGTTTTACTTTTAAATTTGAGAATGGTAGCATTTTATGTTACAAAGATGATGTTTTTTATTTCAAAGCATTTCCATGTCATGGCATATATGAAACAAGCGTAAGCTTGCAAAGCACTAGATCAATCATGAATGTTGATTCGGGTCCCAAAAACGTTTTGGATAAATTGTCTCTATGGCATGGTCGGTTAGGCCACATAAACAAGAAACGCATCGCCAAGCTCCAAGTGGATGGGATCTTGGAATCATTTGACCACGGGTCTAATGACGTATGCGAATCTTGTATATTGGGCAAGATGACCAAAGCACCCTTCACCGGTGTTTGTGAGAGGGCGCAAGACTTGTTGGATATCGTTCACACGGATGTGTGTGGTCCGTTCAAGCATGCCACAAGAGATCATTCCCGCTACTTCGTTACCTTTATTGATGATTATAGTCGATACGGGTATGTCTACTTGTTGAGACAAAAGTCGGATACCTTTGAGGTATTTAAGACTTATCAAAACGAGGTAGAAAATCAATTAGGGAAAAGGATTAAGATGCTACGATCCGATAGAGGCGGTGAGTATCTTAGTTCCGAGTTCCGTGAACATCTAAGGGATTGTGGGATTATCTCGCAATTAACCCCTCCTAGGACGCCACAATTAAATGGTGTCGCCGAGAGGAGGAACCGAACATTGTTGGATATGGTTCGATCTATGATGGTTCGTACGGACGTTCCCGTTACGTTTTGGGGATATGCGCTTGAGACGGCCGGTAGAATCCTTAACCTCGTACCAACAAAGAAGGTTAAGAGAACACCGTATGAGATGTGGCATGGAAAGGTTCCATCCATTTCATATTTAAAGGTCTGGGGTTGTCCTGCCTACGTAAGACGTGAGGTTGAGGACAAGTTGGAGCCCAGGGCCGAAAGGTGCTTTTTCATTGGTCATCCTGCCGGGTCTATGGGATATTTGTTTTACAAACCTTCGGAGAACAAGGTGTTTGTTGCTCGAAGGGCGATGTTCCTTGAAAGGGAACTGTTATCCAAAGACGCTAGTGGGAGAAAGGTTGATCTTGAAGAAATTCAAGAGACTGCCAATGTAGAACCTGATGTTGGGACTAGGTCACAACCTGAGAGGGTTAAATCTCAGCATGATGAAGCTGGAGATGATGTAAACCCGTTGCCTATTAGAAGATCTGGTAGAAGTCGGCATGAGCCAAAGAGATATGGTTTTCACATATCTGAGGGCACCGACATGGTAGTGGTCTCTGATGAGCCTACCAAATACCAGGACGCTGTGGTGGGCCCTGAGTCCGCCAAGTGGCTAGAGGCAATGGAATCCGAGATTCAGTCCATGTCGGATAATCAAGTCTGGGACTTGGTTGATCCCGTGCCGGGATGCAAACCCGTAGGGTGCAAGTGGGTCTTCAAGAAGAAGATCGGCATGGATGGCGAGGTAGACACCTTCAAGGCCCAACTGGTGGCTAAGGGTTTCACTCAAACTCATGGTATAGACTATGAGGAAACCTTTTCACCGGTGGCTATGATGAAGTCTATCCGGATACTTTTGGCCATTGCCGCATTTCATGATTATGAGATTTGGCAAATGGACGTCAAAACCGCGTTCCTTAATGGAACACTAGCAGAGGATGTGTATATGACACAGCCTGAGGGTTTTGTACATCCTGAGTTTCCGGATAAAGTCTGCAAGCTTAAGAAGTCCATTTATGGGCTTAAGCAAGCCTCTCGGAGCTGGAACCTGTGCTTCGACGAGAAGGTCAAAGAGTTTGGCTTCTCTAAAAGCAAGGATGAGCCATGCGTTTACATTAGAGCTAGTGGGAGCATAGTTGTATTCCTGGTTCTTTATGTAGATGATATTCTACTAATTGGGAACGACGTCCCAACTTTGCAAGGGGTAAAAGCCTGGCTAGGGAGTTGTTTCTCAATTAAGGATCTTGGGGATGCAGCTTACATTCTTGGGATCAAGATCTATAGAGATAGATCCCGCAGGTTGATCGGATTGAGCCAAAGTACATACATAGACAAGGTCCTAAAGAGATTTAGGATGGAGGATTCCAAGAAGGGGTTCATACCTATGTCGCATGGTTTAGTGTTGAGCAAGGCTCAAAGCCCGAGTTCCCTTGAGGAACGGGGAGTAATGAGTCGAGTTCCATATGCTTCGGCAATTGGCTCGATCATGTACGCCATGTTATGTACTAGGCCTGATATATCTTGTGCATTGAGTATGACAAGTAGATATCAAGCCAATCCTGGTGAAGCTCATTGGACGGCAGTAAAGAACATTCTCAAGTATCTTCGGAGGACTAAGGAGATGTTCTTGGTGTATGGAGGTGCGGAAGAGCTACGGGTGACTGGTTACTCAGATGCTAGCTTCCAAACCGATCGGGAAGACTGCCGATCTCAATCGGGGTTTGTGTTCCTACTCAATGGTGGTGCTATTTCCTGGAGAAGCTCCAAGCAAGACACTGTGGCCGATTCTACTACCGAGTCGGAGTACATTGCGGCCAGTGAAGCTGTAAAGGAGGCTGTATGGATGAAGAAATTCATCCAAGATCTGGGAGTGGTTCCTAGCATTTCCGACCCTGTTGAGGTGTTCTGTGACAACGAGGGTGCGGTTGCTCTTGCCAAGGAACCAAGGTCTCACCGACGCACGAGACATATTCCGCGGAAGTATCATTACATCCGGGACGTGGTCGAATGTGGAGACATTGTTATCAGCAGAGTACACACGGATAGCAATGTGGCGGATCCGTTCACCAAACCTTTATCGCAAGCAATGCATGACGCTCATACTCGAGCTATTGGGATTAGATTTGCTAGTGATTTGGTTTGATCATGCCTTTGTATTTGGTTAGTATATTTGTTGTATTTACCCTTTTGGGAACATAAAGCAGTATTGTATTTATTGTATTTATCGATTATTAAATGGGATTTAGTAATACGCAAGTTGCGGGTATTTCTTTAAATCTTTACTGTGTTCCAACTTAGCATGTTTTACTCTTCCCTGAATGCGCAAGCATTCTAAATGTCCACAGTCGGTCATTCTTCTCGGGAAGGAAATATGAACTAAGACTGAGGGAAGTAATTGGTCATGTGTCCAATGGGGATTGGGGCACGGGGACGCAATTCTTCGCCTGTACTTGAAAGTGTTTCAAGTGACTGGACGACCCACACCTGATTTTACTTTACGGTACATGTCATGAGTAAATCAGGATGATAATATCAGTTCATCCTAAGACTGGAGATGCACGTGGCTGCATCACTTTGGTTTGCTTTGTTCTAATTGCTTTCAAACGCAGTCCGTAACTGGCTGTTATAAAGGGAGTAGTTGGGCAGAGTATGATCACTGTGGTGGGCAGTGTAAGTCAAAGGAATTTGTTCCTCTGTTTAGAGAGATATCCTTGGGCCCCTCGATGATTGGTCGCTGACACCAAAATGCATGGCCATGCTCAAAGCTTGCAATAATTTATGATTGATTGCAACTTGTATATTTTGGTCACCACCAGTCTAGATCGAGAAACATAATCGTGAACGAACGGAGAATGACTTTGTACCATGTCTCGTGTTCACATTGGATATCGCGAACAAAAGGATGATTGATCACTTATCGATAGGACCTTTTCACATGGGTTGCAGATTGGTTTTTGTGCAGAAGACAAAACCCATACAGACTTGGGGGCAGAGATGTCTTACTAGAGGCCGCTCTTTGTCTGTGATGCATTGGGTACGTAGAGTCATGTGCAAGTGGGAGTCTGTTGGAGTATGCCCACGAACACACGTACGCCAAATGATCACTACCGATGATGTATGGGCCTATCGGGTCACACGCCGGGGGTTGACCTTGACACAACCTAAAAGATGAGGGTGAGAAAGGATAAATAATGATAGTTGGCTTCCCGCAGGGGTTAGCGGCGCTAACTATGGCGTCGCTAAATCAGCCGCGTTAGCGGCGCTAACCATGGGAGGTTAGCGGCGCTAACCATGGGCGGTTAGCGGCGCTAACCCTGTCTGACAGAAACAACTTTATTCCTTTCACCTCTAGCCTCCACCAATGCATGTGTTTTGTGATGATTAGCCTTGGGCCGACTTGGGGAGACCTGGGGTCGTGGCTTGGCTTATAAAACATGCATGAATCTCTCATTTCTCTTCTTGACCTTTTTGCTACAAAAATACACTTAGAACTATATTGAGAGTTGCTAAGTTCAAACAAGAGAGAGAGAGAGAGAGCTAGATTCACTGGTGGTTTCGTGGGTTGTTGTTCCAGTAGCTTCTTCATCTTGTGGATTAGGCTAAAGGGTGCTAGTACACCAAGGTTGCCAAATGTCTCAGTGTGGACTTAGATAGCCGAAGAAGAAGTTCAAGGAGAGATCAAGGCTTGAAGCTAGCTACACACAACCATCAGAGACATCAGGGGTATATATCCTCTCTTTTCTTTCTGTTTTGTTGCATAACTTTGTTGTAGAGTTAGATCCACTTATGGGGTTCATCTTGTGGTCTTGTTTTTTGTTTGAAAAATTCGTTTATGACCTTGCATGCTTCCGTTGCTGTGTACCACGAACCCCAACAGTTGAAAGCAAAATATTGCATTTAATCAACCAAAGTACCTGTGGCGTTTCCGCCACCCTCGTGACGCTTCGCGCAGTTGGCCTAATAATGGCCAATTTCACCGCACTTGAAGCACCGGTTCTCGGCTCTTGCTTTGTTCGGTTTAAACTTTTTGCCCTTGCCTTTGCCATTTGCCTTGGCCTTGGTTGCAGATGGTCCTGGCTCGGTTTTACCCTTACCCCTGCCATTGCGTCCCTTCCTCTTTTTCACAGCTCCACTCTCCACCACTAGGAGATCCTTGGACTTGTTACCCAGACTTGACTTCGCTGTGTTAAGCATGGAATGCAACTCAACAATGGATTTCTCCATGTTGTTCATGTTGTATTTCAAATTGAACGGCTTATAGTCGTCAGGCAGTGTGTTGAGAATCAGGTCCGTTGCAAGCTGCAATGGGACCGGGTGTCCAAGCCTATCCAATTGGTCTATGTACCCTTTCATTTTCATGACGTGTGAAAGGATTATGTGCAGGGATAGGGTACACATGTCATCACATCCATGGATACTATGAGTCAATAAAGGGTCACACAGCTGCACACCCAAATAATGAACTAGGAAACAAAACATTGTGTGTAAAGATTATAATTAACATTTGTTTAATTATAAGAAAAGAGAGAGAAATAATAAATGGATATTTATTATTGAAAGAGAATATTAAATATTACTTGAATATTTAATAGATTATGTTTGGTTTGGAAAAATATTAATTAACAGTTAGTTAATTAATATTAACTAAACTAGAGGGGTTGTTTTGATTAATGATCAAAGTTTATTGATCAAACCGACCATATTTAAGGTCCATGGGCTTGGTCTATTTAAATTGATATTTAAATGAGACAAACCCTAGCTTTCTATTTAATCAATTCATAATTCACAAAGCAACTCCAATGCACTCTCTCCATTTCTCTCGATTTGTCTCTCTCAGGCGAACACCAACCACCACCACTCGGTGCTTGATGGAGAACGGCGGCTCGGCAGCTACCCTGCGACGGACAACGACGGACGGCGGTGGTGCGTGCGGCGGCCCTCCTTTTTCCGGCGTATACACCCTAGGCCGAACCCTTCCCCCCTTTGCAGCGGTGGGTTTCCTCAGCGGCGATTAGGATTAGCCAAAAGCCGGCGGCTTTTGGCGGTTTACACAGACACGGGATTTCTACCCTCAGGTATTGTTTGGTAGGCGGTCTAGCAGCCTGTTCACGTGGTGCAATAGCTGTGTATCCTCCTTCAGCAGTCACACGGTATATTTTCTTTCTCTTAGATAAACCTATTTTAAACCTGTGAGTATTGTATGATCTTTATATTTGGTTTTGATTTCAGGTATTGTTTTCCGATCTGAACTAGTTTGGACCCTGGGAACGGGATTTACAAGTATTGTTTTAATTCCACTGTGCATGTTTGTACCCTGTAAATCCTTACAGTGGTATCAGAGCCTTCTTCTAGGCTCGATGGGGAAGAAGAAAATCATAGATATATGCATACTTGTTTTTGCAAAAATTGATATGTGGTTACGATCAAGTTTCTGATATGTTACCTGATTGATTTTCTAGTACTGCTCATTATATATATATATATATATATATATATATATATATATATATATATATATATATAAATATATATATATATATATAAATATATATATATATATATATATATATATATATATATATATATATATATATATATATATATATATATATTATGTGAAACTTTCGTTTTTGATTTAAGGATCAAGTTCTGATCTTTTTACCATTAATGTTTCCAGTTTTAGCTATTTATATAGTGTTTATATAGTAAACTGTGTGAAACTTTATTTTTGGTCAAAGGTCAAGGTTTATGACTTTTAGCCAATTAAAGTTTCCAGATTATCTGTTTTACAAGTTTATACATTTATAATTGTGAGAAACTTTGGTTTATGGTAAAATGTCAATGTTTTGGCTTTTAACCGGATAAAGTTTCCACTTAAATTATGTATATATTTATATCTGTATAAATTATGTGTGAAACTTGGGATAGTTTAAAAGTTCAAAGTTCTTGAATTTTTTAAATTAAGTTTTAGTGTGGTATTTTTGTTTTTATCCAGTTTTTGATATTTAAACAAAAGGCCCAGGTCTAGGCCCAGTTTGTGGTCAAGGTTAAATGTTGGGGATGAACACAAAACCAGTTTGAGTTTTGTTGTCAGAGATTCAAGTTTGAATCTGCCCGGGATTATATATGTTGGTTTATAATGCGTGCATTATTGTTTTTTAATTAATTGTACGTGGTTGATTCTTTTTAACCCAAACGCCTTAAACCTAGTGGATCAAGATTGTCGTTGTTTATGTATTGTTTTGTAGATTGGTTTACATTTATTATTTATCCGGTGTGGGGACGCCTACGTGCCACTTACAACCCCTATTCAATTTTGTAAAAGTACTAGATTTAGCGGACGTGCATGCCTTTGAATTATTATGTAATAGGGCACTAGTTTTATCAATTTTGTAATAGGTTAGTTGATATTTGTAAATGTATTTATGGAGCCAATCAAGACAAGGATCAAGACAAAGGAGAGAGGACACCACGGATGCTGGAGCTAGTGGGAGCATGAGCATCAGATTCATGCCTTGTGTGTAGTTTATGATCCACTTTAGGGTTTGACCACAGGGGTGCTTAATTTTAATTAAGTACCAGTGATGGTCAAAGGCGTTAAATGTGTTGGCTTATTATTACTTTTATTAATTGCATGGTTGTGATTTAATTATATAGTGGAGGCACGTCATTAAAACCATATACATATATAATGGATTTTTAAAATGAAAAGTATTTTCACTTAAAAGGGATATAAGTTTACAAGTTTTGTAAAACGGTTAAAACTGGAAAAATATTTTTGAAACAAGTTAACCCTTTCAAAATCTTAGACTAGTAGTGCTAACCATCTAATGGTACACCTTTCCTGCTCCCAGTACTTCGGTGTGTTGTCGTGCCCAAACCGTGCGCACCGGGGTTCAAGCTGATGTGGGGAGGGGGTGAAAGATTTTGCGATTCCCTGATATGACGTGCCAGATGGTGAGGTCTATTTTGATGATTCCCTGATGTGACGGGCCCAAACTGCACTTAGGAGGACTAAATATGTATGAATTATTGTTTCATTTGTTGTCCCAAGGATATAGGAGTCATGTTTTGGTTTAAACACGATTGGTATGGTTTATACCCACCAGAAATAGCACCGGGTCAGTGTTGTCGTGCCCAAACTGTGCACCGGCACATGTGAAATATGGATCCTATTCTAAAATATATTTATTTAAAGGCTTATAAATTATTATAGAGGAATTTAATTACTGAAATGTTTATTTCTTGCGTTTTCTGTAGATGTCAATATTATATGTTATACCGTTTTATACACCCGAGGAGTCTCTTAGCCTCATCATGAGCAAGTGGAAGCTTTCAGGTCCGAACTTTATCGTGACATATTATAAGTATTTGGCTGATGAAGAGTATGATACATATTATAAGTATCTGCCTCCAGCAGGACCTGACAGGATGGAGAGTATGATACATATTATAAGTATCTGTCTGATGAATATGACGTCATGTCAATTCTGATACTCTCCACTGAGTCTGAGTATTCGGATGAACTCAAGAATAAGTCAGTTTTTGAGGTCGTACAGGGATTAGAGGAGCCTTTCAAGGATAGTGATCGCTATGGACGCTTTCTAATCATGAAGGACATTCTTTCACAGAGAATGAAAGAAGACCAGTTATTGAGCGATCATCTCATTAACATGAGAAGGCTGTTTGATTGCTTAATGATTCTGGGATCACAAGTCACTGAGTGTGAACTAGTGATTCTCTTGGTCGGTACCCTAACTGACCGCTATCAGGCAGAGGTAGTGGACAAGTTTGGTGAACCAGATACAACAGTTGTTGGTATGCACGAGTTCTTAATGTACATAGATGACCAGGTGCACCCGGACCCCTTTGATACAACAGTAGTTGAGTCAATGGAGGAAGACAACTAGGTTGATGAGCTACTAGACATTTGTTGCGCAGTTTGCGGTAGCAAGGATATTTGCAAGCACTCACTCGACATTGATCAGCTGGACGTCGGTTCTACCAACGAGTCAGGTATCTTTATGATAGATTGCTTAGTTACTTCATCTGAATCATGGGTACTCGATACCGGATGTGATCATCACATTTGCAATCATTTGCAGGGATTCAAGAGAAGTTGGAAACTAAGGAAGGGGGACATGGACCTACTAGTAGGCGAAGGCTAGATCATTGGTGCAGAAGCTGTAGGAACCTATTGTCTCAGGCTACCTTCAGGATTAATCATAGAGTAGAGAATTGTTTTTACGTTCCTAGATTGTGTAACGTCCCAATTTTTTTTTCAAAATATGAAATTTCACCATAAATAGTCTTTCGAATAAATAAGCAAATAATAATAATGTTATTACGTTCATCTCAATAATTAAGTATTTAGTCTCATTTGCGGAAGCAATTAAATTAATGTTTGAATAAAAATATAAATTAAATAATCTTTGCGATGCTGTCAAGCTGGTGCCTTGCCGTTGTCTTATCCTGAAAGAATTAAACAATAACGGGTAAGCTAGAAGCTTAGTGAGCAACACATCACCCATACCTCATGATCATCACACAATATCATGTATCTGCACATATGGCCCCCTCGGCCAGGCCCACTCGGCCACGATGTCTAAAGACATCCATCAAGTTGGTCCACTCGACCTTGATGCTCTAGGAATCAGATAACCCCCTCGGTTATCAAGCCTATAAGTAAACAGATGTCGCATCAAATAAAACATACGTATATACATACATCACATATACACAAATACATCATAAGATAAGAGTTAGTGAAACTCACCTGATCTCAGCAAGTATAAAAGCATAGTAATAAATATCCAAAAAAATACACGTCTACCAGCAATTGTCTACAAGAGGTTAAAACACAAATTAGATACAACTCTAAGTCATCGTTCAGAAAGATTACAAATCTAAATATAACTCATTAGTAACGAACCAGTTATCTCCCACTCGCTATTTAATTATCACCGACTCGTCCGTTAAAACTAAATATCGAAGTACGGATATCTCACACTTCTTTAGGTCATCACTCCTTTAGGTCATCCTTTTGTTGCATTTCTGTTCATAGAGTTAGATCTACTATTGGGGTTTCCTATTTTATGCTTTACATGCTTGTACCTTGGGCTTTTTGTTTTGTACTTTGCTTCCGTTGCGTGCCCAAGAAACCCCTACATTTCATACTCTCGTAGTCGGTGCAGATAATATACTTTACCCTGCAGAGATAACGCCTCTAAATCTTCAACGTAGAAACCACGGCCGCAACCTCTGAATCGTTGGTCGGATAATTTCCTCCGTGGGGTTTAAGCTGCCTAAACGCCTAAGCAATTACCTTCGTCAGCTACATCAGTACTTATCCCAAATCATGGTGTGAAGCGTCACAACAACTACTAGATTCTCCATACCCTCTGGCGGCGTTAACACCGAAGTTTCACACAATTTCTGTCGTAGAGCCTCCACAAAGCCATCTGTTGTACACCTCTCCAGATAATTTTTTTACTTTTCTTTGTTTGTTTCATTAATGGAGTGATGATTTTCGAGAAATCTTGGATAATTGTTGGTAATATCTTGCCAATCCTAGAAAAACTCATGAACTCGGTGGGACTTCTCGGCTGTTCCCACTTTAACACAACCTCAAACTTTGCAGGGTCTACCTCTTATTCCACACTGATTCACGAAATGACCCAGAACTGAACCTCTCGTAACCCAAAATCGTACTTAGAAAATTTCACGTACTGTTTCTCCTGCTTCATCGTCGCTGGTATATCCTGAGGAGGTAGTTCATGCTCCCCTCGGGTCTCAAAATACATCAAATATCATCGCAGAAGATAATCCCAGATCGGTCTAATATGGGTCCACACACCCTGTTCATCAAATCGATGAAGGCGGCTAGTGCATTCGCAACAAAACAAATCTCGGTTTCTTCGAGTATCAACCATTTTGAAGTCTAGATAACGCACTATAGATTAGGTAGGCGTTACCACATGTACTTCTAATATCATAAATATTTCCTTTTACACACTTAGCTTATGTACGAGTAGCCCTACGTGCACTAAGGCAACCCTAGCTAAGAAAATAATACATCACACAAATACCCCTCACCAGATTCACAAGATACTTCATGATTCCATCAGGTTCTAGTGTGTACCGTGTGTCTGTAATAATATAGGCCTTCATATTATTACTGGCACACTATACATACCAGATCTTAACATTACCACTAAGTCTCTCGATTCACGGGCTTAGGTCAAGCATCACTGAAGTTCTAAGCATATAAGTTTCACGTATAAGTCACCATGTAAAGGTCACTACATATCATCATAATATTTTAAATAGTCCAACATGAAGTAAGGTCAATTAAAGTGTTCTAAACGCATATGTCTAGTCTCATACATAGCTTAAAGTTTTCACAATATACTAAGTATCAACATCATCTGCTTCACAGTTATCTAAATAATACACATAATTCAGAAAAATCCGGGTGATCTTGAATTCCGGGTTCGGGGGCAGCGCCCCTGATAGCGGGGTCCAAGGGGTAGCAACCCCTGGCGGGGTCCAAGGGGTAGAGCCCCTGGCTGGTCAAGATGAGTGTAAATCCGGATGATAAAAAAGAGTGTAATTCCGGATGATCAAGATGAGTGTAAATCCGGATGATCGAAATGAGTGTAAATCCGAATGAACACTTATGCGGAATTATGAATTCCGGATGAACACTTGTACGGAATTATGAATTCCGGATGCACACTTATGCGGAATTATTAAATCCCAGATGAACACATGCGGATTTAGTGAATTCCAAATGAACACTTATGCGGAATTATGAATTCCGGATGAACACATGCGGAATTAGTGAATTCCGAATGCACACATATGCGGAATTATGAATTCCGGATGAATCAAACACAAATCCGAATGCTTCAAGACTGAAATTCCGCATGCTTCAACATTTCAACCCGCTCAGATTAAAAAATCTCGAAATTTTTCCCAAGTCGGATAATTTCTTGCCCAGATCACTTCACCTACCCCCGATTTACACTTCTTAATCAACAATTATCATAAACATCGATCAAACAAGCAGATTTGATCGAATTTCTTCAAGAACTTCAAAAACCCAAAAAACTAAAAAATCTTTAAATTGATCACTGATATGTATTCAAATTGATGTCTGATTGATTTTCATTGATTCTATCATCAAAACCGAATCTAATCCAATCCATATAACATCAAAAAAAAAACATCACCATTTGATGAATTTGCAACAAACCCGAATGAATAGTGACTTTTTCTTCAAAATCTTAAAAAATTCGACTTTTGTTGTTGAATTCAGAGTCAAATCACACTCCCTTGGCTCTAATACCACTTGTTAGGCCTTGATAACAAGTGATGCAAGTATATTGTAGGATAATGAAGGATTGCATTTGTAGAACTAGAGAGAAAGTGTATTTACACCTTGAAAACACCTAATTCTTTATTTCAATTATGAGCAAAACCTTAGCTATTACCATAGTCATATCCCTATATATACTCCATGAGTATATTACATATAAACTCCTATTTCTATACAATTTGTGAATTTACATTCATGCATGTGAACGTACCTAAAGTAACTTGATTATTTCATGCAATACATTAATATTTGGTTTTACTCATGTAAAGCACACACATGCACTCATGACTTCATGTAACCACGCACATGGTTTATTTCATGCAATTCACATACACACACACGCAACATAATATGCGGTGAAAATCGCACACACTACACACTAACACCTTGTGGTTTGTTCTCTCGTACACGTTCTATAACACTAGGATGTCGGTTCCCGCATACACACTTGAATCATTTCAGTTCATACGGTTGACACCGACATGCCTCGTATACTATTATCAAGTACCCTCATATTAGTTGTTTTCGAAAAGCCCACCATAGAACTTTCAGGTGGCCTTCATTACCGGTTTTCAATTAGAATCATGTCCTCTTTCGACTTTTAATTGAACTGGTCATCAGGTGCCTTTGCGTTTCTTTTATAAGTTTACAGGGGAATATCATGCTTAACTCCTCTGTTTTCGTATCAAGTTTAGCTCGAGAACACATCCATCTAAACTAAGAATTGACCCGACTAAATGCTCAAGTAAATGCAATATTTCAGCCACATAAGTTTCAATCATAACCATAACAAATTCAAGGTTTATTGGAATCATATCATAATACCAAAGTTAAATTGTTAATTTCAATTTTAGCCCTCTCGAGTTATTCATCAGCTTGAAGTTCATCCTAGATCCGTTAAGTCATACTCAAATTGGATGACCCATAGATCCTTAATCATCTCGGTGAAAATCCCTACCATTTAATTTCCATTTAATCAAGATCTAAACAATCAAAATCTACATTAGTCTAGGTCTAACAGCAAGGAAAACAAAATGATCCAGTTTCCTTATCCTCGATTAACCCACATGAGATTTCTACACTAAGGTTTACAATGAACGAGAGAACTTACTTCGTAAGCTCCTCCCTCGGAATCTCGATTGAATGGTGGAATTTGGTAAATCCCTTCTCCTCCTTCTCTCGTCGGGCACACCATACACACCCACAACTCTCTCTTGTTTTTGTTCAACCATCACATAACAAATTCAGATTCAGTAAGTCCCGATTAACGACATTTGATTTGGGTTTAAGGAGTTATGAAGGTGCATAAATCTTTACCTGAAGTTTCCCCTCTACATTGATTTCGATTTATTGAAGCTGGAATGATGTTTTCCGTCGCCGTACCACTACAAGCGCCGTTTCTTTCTCAGGTATTGCAATACGACTCAATGTTATAATGGTACCAGGCCTTGTGCCCTAAACACTTAATTACCATTTCTATCATTACTAACTGGCCCACTAACTTCATACCTATGCTCATGTGATACTATTATTAAGCATTAGTCCACATTAATTAACACTTAGAGACCCAATGCTCTTGTACAACACTAACATCAACGTTTACAATTTAATAAACCTTCTAAGCCCTTTATATCTAAATGTATATATCTACATACAATGATGCATCCTTTAATAATTAACCAAATCCAACCATCAAACGAATATATAACTTGCATATGAAATCTCAACTTCCGCTATAATTTCTATTTCGAAACCGGGTATTATATCACTATAATAATGGTGTATCCAACATTTACGAATTCAGATTTATCAATATAATCATAGGTGTGATCTTAAATATCGACTTATAACAATATAATCTCTTTTTCAAAAACGGTTATTACAGATTGATTAAAAATGTAATCTCTTATGATTTATTAATAGACAGTGGTTTTAACTATCAGTCGGTAGGTAAAACAATTTTGTTCTTTAAGAATGATTTATTCTATTTTAATGCAAGTTCACAAAATGGTCTATACATGATAAATCTAGATGATGACAAGGAAATCTATCATATAAATAAGAGGTCAAATGACAATTTTAACAAGACTTACCTTTGGCATTGTCGGCTCGGACACATAAATAAGAAACGCATAGAGCAACTTCATAGTGATGGAGTTCTAGGGTCATTTGATCTTGAATCAATTGACAATTGTGAATCTTGTTTGTCCGGCAAGATGACAAAGCAACCTTTCCACATTTTGAATGAAAGGTCAAGGAACTGCTAGGAATTATACACACAGATGTGTGTGGTCCTTTCAGTCAGGAGGCCAGAGGTGGATACCGGTACTTCATTACCTTTACTGATGACTTCAGTAGGTATGTTTATAAGTCTGAAAGTTTAGTTTTCTTCAAACAATCTCAGAGTTAAGTACAAAACCAGCTTGACAAGAAGATAAAGCTGCTTCGGTCTGACCGGGGTGGTGAATATCTGAGTCAGGAGTTTGACGATCATCTAAAGGAATGTGGGATTGTTTCACAACTCACACATCCATATACGCCACAGTGGAATGGTATATCGGAAAGGAGGAATAGGACCTTACTTGACATGGTTAGGTCCATGATAAGTCACACTAGTTTACCAATGTCGTTCTAGGGTCATGCACTCGAAACGGCTGCTTATATGCTGAACCGAGTTCAAACTAAGTCTGTGGAAAAGGGTAAGACACCGTTCGAGTTATGGACGGGGAAAAACCCCAAATTGTCTTACATAAAGATTTGAGGTTGTGAGGCATTCGTTAAATGACCCTTCTCGAATAAACTCAAGCCCAAATCTGATAGGTGTATCTTCGTTGGTTATCCTAAGGAAACCTTAGGATACCATTTCTATAATCCAGATGAGAACAAGGTTTTTGTTGCTCGGTCAAGGACATTTCTAGAGGATAAGTTTCTAAGTTCGGAAACTTCTAGAAAGGAAATAGATCTTCAAGAAATTAAAGAGGATGAAGGTGTACCTCCTCCACTAGTGGAACCCGCAAGTCAACAAAGAATTGTTGAATCCCAACCCGAGTCTGCGGTTGAGGAAGGAGTTGAAATACAATACCTTCACAGGTCCAGTAGGATTCGACTAATCCGGATAGATATCTTGGATTTCTAATCGCTCAGGAAGAAGGGGATCTTTATGAGCCCACATCCTACGGGGATGCTATGTCAGGCAGTAAGTCTGACAAATGGCTGGATGCCATGAAAGCAGAGATGCAATCCATGTATGACAACCAAGTTTGGGAGTTAATAGATTTTCCACAACACAGTAAAGCTGTTGGGTGCAACTGGGTCTTCAAGGAGAAGACCGACATGGAAGGAAATGTGCATACTTTTAAAGCTAGGCTTGTTGGGTGCAACTCATGATATTGATTATGACGAAACCTTTTCACCAGTAACCATGCTTAAGTCAATTAGGATTCTTATGGCCATAACAGAGGATGTGTATATGGCATAGCCGGACTGTTTTGAGGATTCCAAGAATCAAGGTAAAGTATGCAAGTTGCTAAAATCCATTTATGGATTAAAGCAAGCATCTAGGAGCTGGAACTTGCACTTTGATGAGCGCATCAAAGAGTTTGGTTTTACCAAAAGCAAGTTTGAGTCCTTTGTTTACACGAAGTTCAGTGGGAGCATAGCAATCTTCCTGGTCCTGTATGTAGATGACATACTGATCATAGAAAACGATGTGCTAGCATTACAAGGAGTAAAATCCTGGTTAGGGAAATGTTTCCAGATGAAGGACCTAGGAGAAGCCGCATACATACTTGGTATTAAGATCTATAGAGATAGATCTATGCGGCTGATCGGACTTAGTCAGAGTACATACATAGATAAAGTGTTGAAACTCTTTAAGATGGAAGATTCCAAGAAAGGATTCATCCCTATGAGATCTGGTATACCATTGAGTAAGGCTCAATCCCTACTTCTCCAGAGGATCAGAATAGGATGAAATCAGTTCCTTATGCTTTGGTAGTAGCATCGATTATGTATTCCATGTTATGTACTAGGCCCGATGTTGCTTACTCCATAAGCCTTACGAGTAGGTACCAGCAAAATCCGGGTGAACCCCATTGGGTGGCTGTCAAGAACATTCTCAAGTATTTAAGAAGGACAAAGGATATGTTCTTAGTCTTTGGCATAAGCACAAATGAAATCAATATTACTGGTTACACAGATGCGAGCTTCCAGACAGACAGAGACGACTTTAAGTCGCAGTCAGGGTTTGTTTTTACCCTAATCGGTGGAGCTGTATCTTGGAAAAGCCAGAAGCAAGATATTATATCAGAGTCAACTACAGAGGTTGAGTACATTGCAGCAAGTGATGCGGCAAAAGAAGTGGTTTGGCTGCGGAATTTTATCTCGGATCTTGGAGTGCTTTCCACTATCTCTAGAAAGATTGATATATTCTGTGATAATATGGGAGCTTTGGCGCAAGCGAAAGAAGCAACAGATCACCAGCGGACCAGGCACGTACTTAGAAAGTATCACATCATCTGAGAGATTATCGGAAGGGGAGATGTGAAGAAATGCAAGATACCAACAGAGGACAACATTGCTCATCTGTTGCCCAAGGCGCTAGCTAGAGAAAAGCATGAGAGACATGCTAGTTCCATAGGAATGCAGTACATGGGACCTAACACTTAGTTTTCAGTATTTAATTAAAACTGTATGGATAGATATTTATGGTTTATGATTATGCATTAAACATTTCTGCGTGATGGAAATAGGAGGTTTAATATAATCTTTTAAATATCTCTATACTTTTAGCTTATTTATTCATCCATGATATACAAGCCTAGGTATATCAAAATGACTCCGTAGCTACTTAATGCGGTGGGAGCCACATTAGGGTGATACTAACGTTATTATAAATACTTGTTGGATTATTCGGGTAGAGAGTACAGCACAAATTATTTGATCAAGTATTTATAGATATTTGTCAGGGGTACAAATATTGGAGGTGATCCGCATCAGTCTAACTTCATGGAGCCAACGACATGAGTTAGCTGATTGGTTGTCCTTAAACCTTAGATATTTGGTTTGGGGCACGAGGACTTCTGCACTTTGGAACGTTCTAATGCTACGCCGTAACTAGGTAGTAATAACGGACGTATATGGGTGCAACGGAAGACGTGTGCTCAAATGCAAGCAGTCATTATGGGATTTGCACCTTCTCTTGTGGAGAAGAGATATTCCAGGGCCCCTTGATGGTTGAGACTAAATGAAACGCGTGGCCGCGCTCGGATAGAATGATGGAAATCATTTGGTAACTCCGTAATTGCAGTTAGTCGAAACCAAAAGTCAAGAAACATAATCTGGATTTTCAGCATAGATCACGTGCTCCATGTCTGAAAACCACATTACGGGATATCGCGATGCGAAAGGAAAAGTCGGGTAATCCAAGTGGGTGATTAAAGAATCTCTGGACATAAGAGAAATTATAATCATGGTTAACCTAAGTGTCTGGCTGGGGACCTCCTTAGGCTCGTGATCGACAAGGGAGTGTAACTATGGTGCACAAGTGGGAGTCTAAAAGGATTATGTGCGGGTATAGTATACACGTGCCATCACATCCATGGACACCATGAGTCACTAAAGGGTCACACAGCTGCACACCTAAATAATGAACCAGGAAATAATACATTGTGTGTAAAGGTTATAATTAACAGTTGTTTAATTATAAAAAAAAGAGAGAAATAATAAATGGATATTTATTATTGAAAGAGAATATTAAATATTAGTTAAATATTTAATAGAGTAAGTTTGGTTGGGAAAAATATTAATTAACAGTTAGTTAATTAATATTAACTAAACTAGAGGGGTTGTTTTGATTAATGATCAAAGTTTATTGATCAAACGGACCGGGTTTAAGGTCCATGGGCTTGGTCCATTTTAATTAATATTTAAATGAGACAAACATAGTTTTCTAATTAATAAATTCATAATTCACAAAAGCAACTCCAAGGCACTCTCTCCATTGCTCTCGATCTCTCTCTCTCTCTACCGAACACCAACCACCACCATTCTGTGGTCGACGGCAAACGGCGGCGGCGTACAGTTGCTCGGTGGCTGCCCTGCGACGGACAACAGCGGACGGCGGTGGTGCCCTGCGGCGGCCCTCCTCTTTACGTCTTATACACCCTAGGCTGAAACCCCCCTTTGTGTTGGGGTTCGTGGTACACAGCAACGGAAGCATGCAAGGTCATAAACGAATTTTTCAAGCAAAAACAAGACCACAATAGGAACCCCATCAATGGATCTAACTCTACACCTAAGTTAAGCAACTAAACAGAAAGAAAAGAGGAGATTATACCCTTGATGTCTGTGATGGTTATGTGTGTGTGGCTAGCTTTCAATTCGTGACCTCCTTTCTCGGCGCCTTCTAGCAATATCGAAGTCCACCCCGAGTGAATCGTGACCCAAGTGTACTAGCACTCCTTTAGCTCAATCAACAAGAAGATTAGCTTCTGGAAAACAACCAAAATCCACCAGGAATCTGCTCACTTTCTCTCTTATTTAAACTTAGCAACTATCACAAGAGTTCTAAGTTTGTATTTCTTTTAACAAGTGGCCAAGAGTAGAGAATGAGAGATATGCATGTGATTTATAGACCAACTCACGACTCCAGGTCTCCCTTAGTCGGTCCCAGAAGTCATCATTAGATATTACATGCATTGGTCGGATTTAGAGGTGAAAAGATAAAGTTATTTCTGTCAGACAGAGTTAGCGCCACTAGCCGCCCATAGTTAGCGCCGCTAACCGCCCAAAGTTAGCGCCGCTAACGCGACTGATTTAGCGACGCCAGAGTTAGCGCCGCTAACCCCTGCTGGAAACCAACTATCATTATTTATCCTTTCTCACCCTCATCTATTAGGTTGTGTCAAGGTTAACCCCCGGCGTGTGACCCGATAGGCCCATACATCATCGGTAGTGATCATTTGGCGTACGTGTGTTCGTGGGCATACTCCAACAGACTCCCACTTGCACATGACTCTACGTACCCAATGCATCACAGACAAAGAGCGACCTCTAGTAAGACATCTCTGCCCCCAAGTCTGTATGGGTTTTGTCTTCTGCACATAAACTAATCTGCAACCCATGTGAAAAGGTCTTATCGATAAGTGATCAATCATCCTTTTGTTCGCGATATCCAATGTGAACACGAGACATGGTACAAAGTCATTCTCCGTTCATTCACGATTATGTTTCTCGATCTAGACTGGTGGTGACCAAAATATACAAGTTGCAATCAATCATAAATTATTGCAAGCTTTGAGCATGGCCATGCATTTTGGTGTCAGCGACCAATCATCGAGGGGCCCAAGGATATCTCTCTTAACAGAGGAACAAATTCCTTTGACTTACACTGCCCACCACAGTGATCATACTCTGCCCAACTACTCCCTTTATAACAGCCAGTTACGGACTGCGTTTGAAAGCAATTAGAACAAAGCAAACCAAAGTGATGCAGCCACGTTCATCTCCAGTCTTAGGATGAACTGATATTATCATCCTGATTTACTCATGACATGTACCATAAAGTAAAATCAGGTGTGGGTCGTCCAGTCACTTGAAATACTTTCAAGTACAGGCGAAGAATTGCGTCCCCGTGCCCCAATCCCCATTGGACACATGACCAATTACTTCCCTCAGTCTTAGTTCATACTTCCTTCCCGAGAAGAATGACCGACTGTGGACATTTAGAATGCTTGCGCATTCAGGGAAGAGCAAAACATGCTAAGTTAGAACACAGTAAAGATTTAAAGAAATACCCGCAACTTGCGTATTACTAAATCCCATTTAATAATCGATAAATACAATAAATACAATACTGCTTCATGTTCCCAAAAGGGTAAATACAACAAATATACTAACCAAATACAAAGGCATGATCAAACCAAATCACTAGCAAATCTAATCCCAATAGCTCGAGTATGAGCGTCATGCTTTGCTTGCGATAAAGGTTTGGTGAACGGATCCGCCACATTGCTATCCGTGTGTACTCTGCTGATAACAATGTCTCCACATTCGACCACGTCCCGGATGTAATGATACTTCCGCGGAATATGTCTCGTGCGTCGGTGAGACCTTGGTTCCTTGGCAAGAGCAACCGCACCCTCGTTGTCACAGAACACCTCAACAGGGTCGGCAATGCTAGGAACCACTCCCAGATCTTGGATGAATTTCTTCATCCATACAGCCTCCTTTACAGCTTCACTGGCCGCAATATACTCCGACTCGGTAGTAGAATCGGCCACAGTGTCTTTCTTGGAGCTTCTCCAGGAAATAGCACCACCATTGAGTAGGAACACAAACCCCGATTGAGATCGGCAGTCGTCCCGATCGGTTTGGAAGCTAGCATCTGAGTAACCAGTCACCCGTAGCTCTTCCGCACCTCCATACACCAAGAACATATCCTTAGTCCTCCGAAGATACTTGAGAATGTTCTTTACTGCCGTCCAATGAGCTTCACCAGGATTGGCTTGATATCTACTTGTCATACTCAATGCACAAGATATATCAGGCCTAGTACATAACATGGCGTACATGATCGAGCCAATTGCCGAAGCATATGGAACTCGACTCATTACTTCCCGTTCCTCAGGGGAACTCGGGCTTTGAGCCTTGCTCAACACTAAACCATGCGACATAGGTATGAACCCCTTCTTGGAATCCTCCATCCAAAATCTCTTTAGGACCTTGTCTATGTACGTACTCTGGCTCAATCCGATCAACCTGCGGGATCTATCTCTATAGATCTTGATCCCAAGAATGTAAGCTGCATCCCCAAGATCCTTCATTGAGAAACAACTCCCTAGCCAGGCTTTTACCCCTTGCAAAGTTGGGACGTCGTTCCCAATTAGTAGAATATCATCTACATAAAGAACCAGGAATACAACTATGCTCCCACTAGCTCTAATGTAAACGCATGGCTCATCCTTGCTTTTAGAGAAGCCAAACTCTTTGACCTTCTCGTCGAAGCACAGGTTCCAGCTCCGAGAGGCTTGCTTAAGCCCATAAATGGACTTCTTAAGCTTGCAGACTTTATCCGGAAACTCAGGATGTACAAAACCCTCAGGCTGTGTCATATACACATCCTCTGCTAGTGTTCCATTAAGGAACGCGGTTTTGACGTCCATTTGCCAAATCTCATAATCATGAAATGCGGCAATGGCCAAAAGTATCCGGATAGACTTCATCATAGCCACTGGTGAAAAGGTTTCCTCATAGTCTATATCATGAGTTTGAGTGAAACCCTTAGCCACCAGTCGGGCCTTGAAGGTGTCTACCTCGCCATCCATGCCGATCTTCTTCTTGAAGACCCACTTGCACCCTACGGGTTTGCATCCCGGCACGGGATCAACCAAGTCCCAGACTTGATTATCCGACATGGACTGAATCTCGGATTCCATTGCCTCTAGCCACTTGGCGGACTCAGGGCCCACCACAGCGTCCTGGTATTTGGTAGGCTCATCAGAGACCACTACCATGTCGGTGCCCTCAGATATGTGAAAACCATATCTCTTTGGCTCATGCCGACTTCTACCAGATCTTCTAATAGGCAACGGGTTTACATCATCTCCAGCTTCATCATGCTGAGATTCAACCCTCTCAGGTTGTGAGCTAGTCCCAATATCAGGTTCTACATTGGCAGTCTCTTGAATTTCTTCAAGATCAACCTTTCTCCCACTAGCGTCTTTGGATAACAGTTCCCTTTCAAGGAACATCGCCCTTCGAGCAACAAACACCTTGTTCTCCGAAGGTTTGTAAAACAAATATCTCATAGACCCAGCAGGATGACCAATGAAAAAGCACCTTTCGGCCCTGGGATCCAACTTGTCCTCAACCTCACGTCTTACGTAGGCAGGACAACCCCAGACCTTTAAATATGAAATGGATGGAACCTTTCCATGCCACATCTCATACGGTGTTCTCTTAACCTTCTTTGTTGGTACAAGGTTAAGGATTCTACCGGCCGTCTCAAGCGCATATCCCCAAAACGTAACGGGAACCAAACCATATCCAACAATGTTCGGTTCCTCCTCTCGGCGACACCATTTGATTGTGGCGTCCTAGGAGGGGTTAATTGCGAGATAATCCCACAATCCCTTAGATGTTCACGGAACTCGGAACTAAGATACTCACAGCCTCTATCGGATCGTAGCATCTTAATCCTTTTCCCTAGTTGATTTTCTACCTCGTTTTGATAAGTCTTAAATACCTCAAAGGTATCCGACTTTTGTCTCAACAAGTAGACATACCCGTATCGACTATAATCATCAATAAAGGTAACGAAGTAGCGGGAATGATCTCTTGTGGCATGCTTGAACGGACCACACACATCCGTGTGAACGATATCCAACAAGTCTTGCGCCCTCTCACAAACACCGGTGAATGGTGCTTTGGTCATCTTGCCCAATATACAAGATTCGCATACGTCATTAGACCCGTGGTCAAATGATTCCAAGATCCCATCCACTTGGAGCTTGGCGATGCGTTTCTTGTTTATGTGGCCTAACCGACCATGCCATAGAGACAATTTATCCAAAACGTTTTTGGGACCCGAATCAACATTCATGATTGATCTAGTGCTTTGCAAGCTTACGCTTGTTTCATATATGCCATGACATGGAAATGCTTTGAAATAAAAAACATCATCTTTGTAACATAAAATGCTACCATTCTCAAATTTAAAAGTAAAACCATCGTCATACAAGGTATACAATGAAATAATGTTTCTTGCCACACATGGCGCAAAAGATACATTTAACAAAACAATAGATAAGCCAGAAGGAAAGGCGAGCTCCACACTCCCAATCTTCTCAACCGGGACAACCGCCTTGTTTCCCATGATGAGATCCAGCTCTCCATCAACCAAGTCCCTACTTCTTCTTAGTACCTGCACATTATTACAAACATGAGTACCACACCCGCTGTCTAAAACCCAGGCGTTAGAAGTAGAGGTGTTATGGAGTTCAATCATGTACGTACCGGAGGCAGCGGCACCTTTAGAGCGAAGCTTCTTGAGCTCCTCCGTGTACTTGGGGCAACTACGCCGGTAGTGAACCTTCTCCCCGCAGAAGTAGCAGGTTGCCTCTTCCGGTGAGGTGGCAGCGGGAGCCACTTGCTTCCCCTTCGGCTCCGCGGTTGGGTTAGGTTTGGGCTTCGGCCCTTGGGCCTTGGCCTTCTTCTTTCCCTTCCCCTTGGAGCCCAAAGCGGGTTGCTTCCGCTTGTTACCACCCTCGTTGATGGTGAGAACAGCAGTGGAGGTGGTGGGCTTTGACTTGGCAAGCTCGCCCTCGGCGGTTTTTAGCATGCCATGCAATTCCATAATGGACTTGTCCATACTATGCATGTGGAAGTTCACAATGAACGGACCATATGCAGGAGGCAAGGATTGGAGGATGATATCAACCGCCAACTCCTTCCCCATGGGAAAGCCCAACTCCTCGAGCTGATCCACGTACCCTTTCATCTTAAGTACATGGGAGCTCACATTGCCGCCCTCCTGCATCCGGCAACCGATGAAGGCCTTGACGCACTCATAGAGTTCTTTCCTAGCTCGCTGTTGGAACATGTCCTTCAGCTGAGAAATCATCTCAAACGCACTCACTTTCTCGAATTGCCTTTGCCATTCGGGACTCATGGTCGTTAGCATAAGGCAAGTCACGTCATTTGTGTCCTTGAGGCGTTTTTCATACGCCTCGCGGACGGCCCTCGCCGCGTTGGTAGCAGGAGCCTCCGGAAGAGGTGACTCAAGGACCTCTAGCTTCATTTCATGACTTAGGACAATTCTCAAACTCCTATGCCAATCCATAAAGTTTGGCCCCGTGAGTTTCTCCTTTTCCAAAAATGGACGGAGTGACATGTTGGTGGTGTTGGTGTTGCTAGTAGATGCCATCTACAAGCAAAGTACGAAATGGTTAGTTATTGTTGTATTAAATCCTTGTTAAGATAATTACCCTCTTGTTATAAAAACAAATTATATTAACAAGGGCTAAGAACCTCTAAATACCCTAATCCATGACGGGTTTTCCGCGGATCACTTCATAGAGCTATTTTAGGCCGGTAAACTATTTACCAATTGCAATCCGTGATCACAACTCTTAGGCACTTGCGGGATCCTAGGTACTCTTAGCACCCATTTGGCATGTTTGATCCCTCCACACCAATTCCTCATTAACCCACTTTGATAGCTCGGCTAAAGCTCGACAACTACCAATGCGTTTTAAGTCTTGGAATTGTAAATCGTCCGTCAAGATACACGGTGGTACTCTAGCCCAATGGCCGGCTCGGCTAGAGCTCGACAACCGACCTTGCGAGTTGCCACACGCTCCTTCCACACAGTTACGCAAAACCGGTCTCGGCTAGAGCTCGACAAACCGATCTTGTTTCACTAGAATCGGGCGGTGTCATCTTACGGGTGGTGTGAGATTTACTTTTAAAAAACGGGTTTTAGTTTTTCCGGTTAAAACACTTTTAACCAATTCTTGTCTATGTGGCGCGCGGAGTTTGTAAACCAATTTAAAACTCTTTGATTTTATTATTTTGAAAAATTTTCTAGCATGCGAAGAACCTAAACATCCATGCAAGAAAAATACAAAATAAAATCAACCACGCATGTAATATAATCCGGTAACGAGCCAATCCTATGCGTCTTGCCCGTGAGCCAACGGGCAAGACTAAGTCATCTAAGGACTAGACCGAATGACCCGATGTGTGCTCCTCCCACTTGATCCATTGCGTCTCCTACCGACCTCCGGATCCAAGTACGCCAAGACACCCTCCACACGGTTCTTGTTGGTTGCTTCGGTTCATCTTTTACAATTTACAAATTTAAAAGGAAATGGCATGCAAGCCACAATTTCTATTCTAAGCTAATTCTACAAATTACAAAGAATACGAAAACAACATGCAAGCCGTTAAAATTACAAACCGAATAAATAGATTAATTATTACATGCCATTGTGGTACAAACCACCAAATGAATTAATACATTAATCTAAATCAACCAAACACATCACATAGGTCATATGGCTCAAAAACGTTACCGGATATACATACAACAACCACATACAAGAAATCACACATCAACACATGGTGTGCCACACAAAACCATGTAAATCTTATATGTCTTGGTTAAGATTATCTAATCACTCAAGGCACTCATAATCCTATGTACATATGCATTAGGAACCTCAAACAAGTCAAAATTCCATAGTCATATATACACAATGTAAGTATATGCAATTAATCATTTTCATGCCTAAATGTTAATCCACATATAAATACATCAACCAAGACATAAGGCAACTTTAATCTAAACACAACTCAAATCTGGAACAAATCCAGCAAGTACAAATAGCCAAAAAATCCAACAAAATTGATTTAAGGCAAAACCATGCATTCTGCCAGTAAGGGGTTAGCGCCGCTATCTATAAAGAGTTAGCGCCGCTAACTCAGTTTAGCGCCGCTATCGCGAGACGACATTAAAACAAGTCAGTTTACCAAAGAGGACTGTTGACTGCGACTTTAGCGCCGTTAACTAAGGTTTAGCGCCGCTAACATAGAAAAGTTAGCGCCGCTAAACACTGGACAGAACCAAAAATCACATTTTTCGGATTTTCTTGGCCATTTAGTGCAAAACCAGTGTAGAGCTGGCTCTGATACCACTGTTGGGGTTCGTGGTACACAGCAACGGAAGCATGCAAGGTCATAAACGAATTTTTCAAGCAAAAACAAGACCACAATAGGAACCCCATCAATGGATCTAACTCTACACCTAAGTTAAGCAACTAAACAGAAAGAAAAGAGGAGATTATACCCTTGATGTCTCTGATGGTTATGTGTGTGTGGCTAGCTTTCAATTCGTGACCTCCTTTCTCGGCGCCTTCTAGCAATATCGAAGTCCACCCCGAGTGAATCGTGACCCAAGTGTACTAGCACTCCTTTAGCTCAATCAACAAGAAGATTAGCTTCTGGAAAACAACCAAAATCCACCAGGAATCTGCTCACTTTCTCTCTTATTTAAACTTAGCAACTATCACAAGAGTTCTAAGTTTGTATTTCTTTTAACAAGTGGCCAAGAGTAGAGAATGAGAGATATGCATGTGATTTATAGACCAACTCACGACTCCAGGTCTCCCTTAGTCGGTCCCAGAAGTCATCATTAGATATTACATGCATTGGTCGGATTTAGAGGTGAAAAGATAAAGTTGTTTCTGTCAGACAGAGTTAGCGCCGCTAGCCGCCCATAGTTAGCGCCGCTAACCGCCCAAAGTTAGCGCCGCTAACGCGACTGATTTAGCGACGCCAGAGTTAGCGCCGCTAACCCCTGCTGGAAACCAACTATCATTATTTATCCTTTCTCACCCTCATCTATTAGGTTGTGTCAAGGTCAACCCCCGGCGTGTGACCCGATAGGCCCATACATCATCGGTAGTGATCATTTGGCGTACGTGTGTTCGTGGGCATACTCCAACACTTTGCGGCGGTGGATTTCCTCGGCGGCGATAGGGATTAGCCAAAAGCTGGCGGTTTTTGACGGTTTACGCACACACAGGATTTCTACTCTCGGGTATTGTTTGGTAGGCAGTCTAGCAGCCTGTTCACGTGGTCCAGTGGCTGTGTATCCCCCTTCAACAGTCACATGGTATATATTCTATTTTTTAGATAAACCTATTTTAAACCTGTGAGTATTGTATGATCTTTATATCTAGTTATGATTTCTGGCATTGTTTTCCCATCTGATCCAGTTAGGATCCTGGGAACGGGATTTACAAATATTGTTTTGATTCCGCTGTGCATGTTTGTACCCTATAAATCCCTACAACATGGGTATTAACCGAAGTGCCCTTTGCCATCTTGCAAGTATTAAGAGCCTTGGTGACATCGTAACATTCTGAACGAGCCTGCTCCTGAAACATATCCCTCAGCTGACGGATCATGTCATAGGCTGATGTATCCATCAATCTAGTTTGCAACTCTAGATTCATCGTCGCAAGCATCAGGCAGCTTACATCTAGCACATCATTGACGTACTTCTGGTAACCCTCCCTAACATCTGCCCTCGCATTATTGGCCTGGGCATTTCCCACTGGTTCTTCAAGGACGTACCATTTCCTCTCGTGCCTGAGCACAATCTGCAGATTGCGCTCCCAGTAGAGGAAATTAGGTCCCGTGAGCTTATCCTTCTCTAGGATGGAGCGAAGTGAGAGGTTATTTGTGGTGGTTATGTTTGCCATCTAAAATTTTATCATGTAGTCCAATTAGTAACACAAATAAGACTTTGCTAAATACAAATTTATAAAAACCCTTAAATGATTAAGTATTAGCCCTAGGATCCTTATTTCACACGTGTTGTTGCACAGTTTGGGCACGACAACACCAACCCCGTGCTATATCAGGTAGGTAGTTTCCTTTACCGATCGTATCTAAATTGATATGACTCCTAGACCTTGTAGAGATTTTTAGACAAAATTATCTAAGTATGTTTATCTTTACACTAAGTGCAATTTGGGCCCGTCACATCAGGGAATCACCAAAATAGACCGCACCATCTAGGACGGGGTGAACTCTGACCCGTCACATCAGGGATTCGCAAAGTCTTTCACCCCCTCCCCACACCGGTTTGAACCCCGGTGTGCACGGTTTGGGCACGACAACACACCAAGGTATCGGGAGCAGGAAAGGTGTACCACTAACTAGGGAGCACTAATGGTATAATATTTTTTGTGGGTTTTATCCAAGTTTGCAAAACTTGATTCCAGTTTTGTAAAACCATTTTAAAAACTATCCTGTTTTTAATAAACAAGTATATCACAGTATACCTTAAACTAGGTACACAATACGTCTTATGATAAAATCATTTTGAAAAACAAACTGTTTTTAAAAAAATGCTGATACGACAATCATAAAGTATTAAACTTTACAAGACTGTTGTCGCATACCAATTTTATCATATTCGTGGTTTACCTCTTGTTTAATAAATGCCATTATTAATCACAACCACGCATAAAATTAAAGCACAACCATGCAATTAATAAAATATGTTATAATTTTGCCAACTATGTCATAAGGCGGTCAATCTAAGGACAACTAAACTAGTTAGATCCCGTGGCTGGATCTATAGAAACATCTTCTTGCTCCCACTGGCCTTGACACCTCCAGTCTTAACCCGAGCAACTCCGTTTGATCTCTCCATCTTGTAAAGTCCTTTGTCTTCGGTTTTGGTTACAACCATTTAATCTATAATACATATACCTATTCTATTACAATTACATTATAGAAAGGGGTTGTAAGTGGCTCGCAGGACACCCGAAATACTTTTACATTGTAAAAATGGGTTGTATGTGGCACGCAGGCCTCCCCAAAACCAAAAGAAATACACAATAGAAAAACATCAAAACCACAATTCTAAGTTGGAAAAACCTATAACCTACATGTCCAACCTTAACAACAATATACAAGTCGACTAATTCAACATATACATATCAATAATATATATATATATATATATATATATATATATATATATATATATATATATATATATATATATATATATATATATATAAAAGTAACCACGCATTAAAAAACCAATAATAATGCAAGTATATTCCTCAAATTAATCAAGCTGTTAATTTGAGATGAGAAAATATTTGACAAAACTTGTTAAACTTACTTTGATCAATTTTATAAACTTATGGTATAATAACTATCATACAAAAATGTGTTTTTAAACTTAAAACACTTAATTGATTAAAGATTTATATTTGTTCAATTGTTTAATAATAATAATACGCCATTATGGTTACTTATAATATTTTAAACCAAAAATATAATAAGAACTTATATTTTAACTTAACTAGTTATAATAAAATCTTAACTATAATATATATATGTGTATATATATATATATATATATATATATATATATATATATATATATATGTATACTAATTTTCGGTACGTGAAAAAAATACTCATATATATAACAACTTGTATTATTTATTTTATCCGAATTAAACACCCCAATATACTATCCAAGTCCTAATGGGCCTAAGCCCATTCTTGAATTTTCTTAATTGGGCCATCAAGCCCATTAAGTTCATTAAACACCTTTAAGATCATATAGGGCCATTTTAATTTAAATAAAAACAATTATTAAAAAAAACTTGGGTTTTTATGAAATCTAATTAATGAACTATCCAATTCAACCCTAGCTGGGCCGAAAAAGGCTTATTGGGACAAAACTCAAAAAGCGGTCGTGATCACGTGGTTCGCTCCGCTAACTGGGCCAAACCATCAAACTAGCCCGAGTACCCCCTTTGGTGGAGACCTCCCTTTGGGCCGAAGCCCCTTGGGTCGAGTCTTCCTTTGGGCCGAACCTACTTGGGTCGAGACTCCCCTAGGGCCGAAGCCCCTTGGGTCGAAAACCCCTTGGGCCGAGGACCCCTTGGATCGAGTCTCCCTTTCTGGTTATCTTTAATTCGGATCCTTTTTACGTATTGAATATATATATATATATATATATATATATATATATATATATATATATATATATAAAATTAATTCTAGAAAATCCCTTATTATCCAAAAATTCAAATTTTAAAATAAAACTTGTCTTATCATTTAAATATTAAAATCATGTTTATCAACATAGAACTCGTTGATAAAGATGGGATTTCTTAGTTTTAAGGTTTACCCTTTAATTTTAAAACTGAACTAGTTTTGATTAAAAACTTTAAACTATCCATATTAACTCAACTGGTTATATATATATATATATATATATATATATATATATATATATATATATATATATATATATATATATATATACACACACACACATAAACTTAAATACATAAAATTTAACCTTTTATAGATTTAATCCTTTTTAACCAGTCAAATCCTAACTGATTTAACTTTTCTGATTAAAAAAATATAGAAACTATAAAATATACAATTTAAACAATAAACTGAGATTGACATAAGGTCAATCCTTATAATTCGAAAATATGCATAATAATCAGATTAGCATATAAATTTCAAATAACTTGTTTATTGATTTAATCCTTTAACTGGTTAAACGTGACTACTTTACTTTTCTGATCAAATGTTTAAATCTACCATCCTTATACAAAAACAAACTGTTTTTAGATAAACTAGGATTGACATGAACTTGTCAAATCCTTGTGATTTTCGAAAATCACCATACACAATGATATTCCAAAAACATGATAATAACAGATATACCAACACACTGTGATATACTGAGCCGAAGTTCTGATACCACTGTTGGGTTTTACTAGTCACAATTCATACTTGAGTTATCCTGACTCATAACCAAACTGGCTTCAACCAACTCAGAATTGTAAACAATAACACAAACAATTATTATTCATAAAAGCAGAAATAGAATAATAAACTTAATCCTAAAACCATAAAGGATTAAAGATCTTAGATCATCACATGTGTATATATCAAATGTATAGTTTTCGAAAAACATGAAGAACACCATATAGCAATTTGCGCAGAACATGAGCAGGGCAAGAACATGATTGGATCAAACATAAAACTAAGCATGCAATCAATCCAATAAACAAACTGGAATTCGATACATGTGTATACACACATATATATACCCATCGAATTCACCCCAGGGCATCAAGAACACATTACATGAAGAATCATACCTAGGTTGCTCAATGTTAATCCACCCGTAACGAGGTAACACAAGTGCCTGCTAGAAAGGCTTAATCCACCAAAGTTGTTCTTGATCTTCTTGGTTACTTGAAAGCACCAAAAGTCGCAAACCCCTTGTGCCCTAGGGTCTTGTACCCATCTCTCACAGCGTGAATTTTTCCTTCTTGAATTACGTACCCTCACAGGTGTGACCCTTCAATGTTTTATAGCATTGGGCGTATCATCAGGGTTCGATGGTTATGCACACAAATCCTATCACCATTTACCTTGGCCCTGGGTGCACATGGTCCTGGCTTGGTTTTACCCTTGCCCCTTCCGCTGCGCCCCTTCCTCTTTTTACCATTATCCACCATGAGAATATCTTTGGACTTAGTACCCATATTAGACTCAACTTTCTTAAGCATCGAATGAAACACATCTATGGATTTCTCCATGTTGTTCATGTTGTGGTTGACTAGAAAGGCTTATAGTCATCAGACAACGAGTTAAGCATCATATCCGTTGCCAGCTACAACGGTACTGGGTGTCCAAGCTTTTCTAGGTGGTCCATGTACCGTTTTATATTCATGACATGGGTATTAACCAAAATACCCTTAGCCATCTTGCAAGTGTTAAGAGCCCTAGTGATATCGTACCGTTCTGTACGAACCTGCTCCTGAAACATGTCCCTCAACTAGAGGATCATGTCATAAGCCGAGATTTCCATCATGCTCGTACACTATTGGCTGGGGCATTTCCCACCGGCTCCTCGAGGACATACCACTTTCTCTCATGCCTGAGCACCATCCAAAGATTGCGCTCCCAGTTGAGAAAGTTAGGTCTGGTGAGCTTATCCTTCTTAAGGATAGTGTTAGGTTATAAATATTGTATAGAATAGAAGATTACATTTTAGTTAAAGTTTGTATTAAATATACAAACTAGAGGGTTAATATTGTAAATACCCTTAGGGGTATATATACTAATGACTAATTGTCATCAGTATGGTCTTTGGCATAATGTCAATTTTAAGTGTGTGTTTTACATGGTGTTAATGACTCTCTATCTACATTTCAAGATTATGTTCCATTGATCTTCGTTATATTCTTTGATACCTGAATCACTTGGGACAAACAATTGGTATCAGAGCTAAATTAGGATTTATTTGAGTGTATTTTGATCAAATTTTTGAAGCATTTGTTAGAATATTAAAGTGACGGTGTAAATTGTAATTATCTTAAAGTTGGGCAAATGCTATATAAAGGCATTTGCCCCACATTCTAATATAAGCTTTGCATTATTCAAATTCTTGTATTTGTGTTGTTCTCTCTACCTCTCGGCTCTCTCTCTCTAAACCGAACACATAAAGACACACTAGAAGTCTAACCTTCTAAGCATTGCTTCATCTGTATTATATTACGGGACCAACAATTGGTATCAGAGCCGAACTTGTTTTGGCTCGTGATTGTTCGAAAAGGAACTACAAAATCTCGAAGATTTCAAGCTTACAAGAAGAGAAGATTCTCGGTTTCACACAAGTTCAAGAACTTCAACTTTCTTAAAGGAAACTCTAGCTTAAACGACCCTAAAGGTAAAACTCGGTAAAGGTATAAACTTCATCTTCTTTAAATTACCTTTGGGTTGTTTTACATATCCTACAAACATTAAATACCTACTTTTCTTGAAGAAAAGCTTAAACCGAAGGTGTATCTATAGATTCTCGGTCAAGAAAAGTCATTAAATACCCACTTTTCAAACATTAAATTTTCTGGGTATTTAAGCATTTATGGTGTTCTTGGTCTGAAAAGTACAACTTGAAGAAGAAGAAATCGTTTTTATAATTTATTTAATTATAAATCATAAAGATTTTGAGTTTTGTACAAGGAAAGTCAAGCACTGGCCATACCAATCAAGTACAAGTTGTTAGACACTATTCAGGGTAAGGCAATCTGATTTGAAAAGGACATATCAGACTCTATCAGCCGGATCTCCAATCGCATGTGATTGGAGTGTGCGGCTTATAGAGCTAGTTGATACGTTAGCCTGAATAGACTAAGTAGTGAATCGCATGCAATTGCCCGATTAGCTTAAGTAGGAATGCAATCGCATGTGATTAACACTTGAACATCTCAGTAGTTACTGTTGGAATCACATTTGATTGAATCGCACTTGATATATTTTCCAGCCATCAGTACTATTCGGACTTATTCATTCACACTATTGGCAATCGCATGCGATTGACTGGACTAACAGTCTATTTCCTAAGTGTTTGATGAAACAGGATTTATTCGCATTTGATTAACCACCAATACTAAGTCATTCTGCTTGTGTTTTCAAGGACTCACCTAATCGCATTCGATTGATCCATATTCGCACTCGATAAGACAAATTTCAAACAGTGACATTCCTTATACTTGGACAAGTGATTGACTCTTTTGGACTTGACTTAAAGAACTCTAGAATACTTGAACTTAATCAAACAATCTAATTCATAATTGAATTTAATCTAAATCAGATCTAATTCAAAGGTGAATTAAATTACCTTAAGTCTATTTAGTTCAAAGTTGAATTTAATTTTTATAAAATCTAATTCAAAATTGAAATTCAAAAGACTAAGTTCTTTAATCAATCTTCAAGTCACACTTACTTCAAGCTTGTTTAATCACACTCTTTACTTTAGGTAAAGTTTTTTGAACAATCAAACCACTCTACAAGTAAACGATCATTTCTAAATATGTCAAGTACAAACGAAATGATGTCTATTGGTACCGATACAAAACCTCCTGTTTTGTTTCGAGGGGAATACAATGTCTGGAAAGGGAGATTCATGGATTTCCTCAAACACAATGACCTCTTTGGTGACAAGATGATTGAATGCATCAACAATGGGAACACCAAATTCATGAGGGTAGTAGAAGCAGATCCAGACAACAACCCCGCCATTGCCAGACATGAAAGAGAGAAAAACCATGATGAGATGACCACTACAGAAAGAGAAACAAAGAAAGCTGAGAAACTGGCCAAGTACTACCTCAAGCAAGGGATCTCATCAGAAATCTATCTCAAGATAGATAGCTTGGGCACAGCCAAGGAAATCTGGGATGAGATCAAGAAACAGCTTCAAGGCACTGAGCAAGGAGAGTACATCAAACGAACTCAGCTAGTCAACAGCTATCATGACTTTAAGGCTCGAGAAAATGAACTACTTTCTGAAACATATGGCAGATTCTGTAAACTACAAAATGAAATGAGATCTAACCAGATTGTCAGAACTGACCTTGATTTAAACTGTGTTTTTCTTAATTCACTAGGTTCTGAATGGAAGGGTTATGCCAGGCTGTACAAACAGATCAACAAAGATCTCACATCTGTTACCTTCCATAACATCTTTGAAGACTTGAATCAGTATCAAGATGAAATCTCGCAGTCTCAACCTAAACAACCAATTGTTGACCCTCTTGCCTTGGTTGTATCTGACAGGACATCTAGGGAAACATCATCAAGATCCCTCAAACTAAAACATGTGGTTCTCAGTGAATCCGACCATGATGATGATGATGATGATTCGATAGAAGCTGCCTTTCAAGCTCTTACTGTGGCCAACAAGAACTTCAAGAACCGCTTCAACAAGACAAACAACAGACAGCGATTCACATCAGGCTCTAGAAGACCTGAAAGAGCTGCTCCTTTAGAAAAACCAAGATACCAGAGGGAGGAGAAGAAAGAGGAAAAGAAGACTGACACCAAGTGCTACAACTGTGGAAGATCAGGGCACTTAATCCGGAACTGCCCAGTGAAGAAAACCAAAGATGCTGAATAATATCGGCAGTAGTGTCATCTGTTCAAGCAAAGACAGGCTGGGAAAGCGCTGTTAGTAAAAGAAGATCAGTTCCTGAATGATACGGAATTTGACAGTGATCTAGATGATGAGGATCATGCTCAGTTCTGTCTGATGGCTCATAATGATGGAGAAAGTAGAGAGAATGATGATTGTGATGATCGCTCCGACTCATATGAGGAGAACCTGGAAAGCGAGAAGGTATCGTCTAACTCTAACTATAATATGGGTTTTAATCATGAACACATACAAACCATATTAATCCGAATGAAAGAGTTAGAAAATCAAACAATAGAATTAACCTCTAGAAATCAAGTTCTAGAAGATATTTCACATAATAAAGATAAAGAGGCACAAACAGTAATTAAACAGTTGGATAATGAGTTAATTGGCCTTAAGACACAATTAGCTGTGAGAGAATCTAATTTCTTAGAATTAACTGAAAGAACAAATAGCACCATACTAGATCTCAAAGCAGAATGTGCATGTACTGAAAAGGATTCAGAAATTCTCAAAATTGAACTCAGGAATGAACTAAGTACTCTTTACTCTAGAATCTATGAACTTGAATATCTCCTATCCAAACGTGATCAAAGTGAAAAGACGATCTCTCAATACAAAGAAAAGGATCGTCCTTTCTCAAGATGAAAATTCAAATGGTTTGGATTCAAACATCCAAATGTTTTTAGTAAGGTTACTTCCAAACAACTGTACAATTCTGATCTTTTTGGAGAAGGCCTTACACAACGAATGGTTTTCATTGGACAATGAGAGGAACGTGTCGAAGAAGAAGTCAAACGAACTCTTAATCTCAGAACTGAAATTCCATTTGACTACTCAGATCTTAATGACTCATACCTCACCTGTCTCACATCATCAACTGATACAGATGTCTCATCTTCTGTTTATACTGATGACGAACTCTACTCTCCAGTTTCACCAAAGCTCACTGTTGAATACATTCCTCATAAATAATTGCAAAACAGATTCAACACCCTGCAGGAGTTTTGTTTTACCTACCTTGTTCAACAGGACCTTGTCAAAGCTATTCAAGATGAATTCAAACCTCCTACCTTTGGTGCAAGAAACCAACATCCTCCAACAACGCTTTAAGACGTCTTTTGCTCATGATAAAAAGATCATAGATGAATTATGCAGGAAACAGTTTGCCCTAAAAGAAAGAATCAAGAAGATCCAAGAAGAGATGCAACCTCCTACTCCATTCACATTTTCTCTCTATGGTTCACAACCTGATGATTCCACTCATGCATCCACTAAGTTTTCAATTTGTAACAAACAAATAAAATATGTTAATAATTCTGCTGTAACAAATCTTAAACTTAAACAGATTTACAAACCAAAGAAACTCTCCACTTTCAATCACAGTTCTCGTGTGCACGAAAACGTACCTGAATCATCACGAGCTGCATCTAGTCGACCACGAATTAATTCTAATCTTTTACCCTCTACTGCAAATGTGAAGAAGCCTAGAGACGAGGAGCGCCAAATAAATGCATCATGGCAAAGAGTTATTCCTAGATCCACTAGGAAGTGTTCGAATTTTAAAGTTGTCTGTGAAAATATTTTGATGTTTGATTATGTTTGTAATCACTCCTGTTCACAAGACAAAACTGCTTCTACCATGTTTTTTATGAGTGATGGTTGTACTCATGGACATTGTGAATTTAAATGATGTTATGATCAATTGAAAAAATCTTTAGGCATTAAGCCATGTGCTGATTGGACTAATTTTTATGCTAACCAAGTATGTGTCCCATTTTTAACCTCAAAAGGACACATCATTCATCAGTGGATCACCACTCCTCAATCACATGCACTTAAACGCTTAAACAAATCCAAACGATTTCTCACAATCAAGGAATTGGAAGTCTACAGACGGCAATGGTATGAATCTTTCAAAAAGGAATGGAGTGCTCATGAACAACACCTGCATTCCCTTAAACTCTCATTCAATCAATCATCCAAAAATGCTAAACCCAAGACGACACAACCTCACCAGGTTATACCACCTACTGCTTCAACAAAACTGATTCACCATAAATCAGTTTATATTATTAAGTCGAAACCAACTCTTCTGAATTCTTCACCCATATGGATTCGCAAACAAACCGCTTCCGTAACTCGATCGAATCCTCAATCTCCGATTTCTTCAACTGTCATATCACCAGTGGTCACGAAACTTCACAGCAAAACTATGATAGCAAAACCTATTTCTTCTAAAACAAAGATCAAACAAACTTGGGTTCCTAAGATTAAATCTGTAGAAGTTTCGTTCTCTGAATTGAATATGACCTCAACGCAATAACATGTATGAACTAACAAACAAGGACCCATTCATATATGGGGACCTAAACGTTCTTTATTCTCCTTTTGCAGGCGCCTCACTTATGGTACCTGGACTCCGGTTGCTCCAAACATATGACTGGCAACAAAAGTCTTCTAAAAATTACGTTCCTAAGTACTCCGGGACTGTACATTTTGGGAATGACAATGTTGCACCAATAATGGGGTACGGAGACATTGAAAATAAGCACATCAAGATCAAGAAAGTCTCCTATGTTGAAGGGTTGGGTCATAATCTTTAGCATCGGACAGTTATGTGACAAAGATCTGGTAGTCGTTTTCAAAAAGAACAAATGCTCTGTGGTCACAAAAACTGGTGATGAACTACTTACAGGCTCTAGGAAATCTAACCTATATTCCATAGATTTGGAAAAATACGATTCTCCTACCTCTGTGGGTCTGCTGTCTGAAGCTTCAAATGATCTTACTTGGCAATGGCACAGAAAACTCTCTCATATAAACTTTTAGAATATTAACAAACTAGTCACTGGTGACTTGGTGAGAGACATTCCCAAGTTAAGGTTCAAGAAGGATCATCTGTGTGCAGAATGTGAGAAAGGAAAGATGAAGAAGGTGTCACATAAATCTAAACAAGTATTTAGCACTACGAAGTCTTTGGAACTCCTATACATGGATCTCTGTGGTCCTATGAGGATCCAGTCCAAGAGTGGGAAGAAGTATATTCTAGTCATGGTGGATGACTACTCCAGATATACTTGGGTCAAGTTTCTGCGATCAAAAGATGAAGCCACTCCAACAATCATTTCCTTCATCAAACAACAGCAGAACAAGCACAGTCAGAGTGTTGTCTCTATCCGGACAGACAATGAAACTGAATTTAAGAACAATACTCTAAAGAGCTTATGTGATCTTGTAGGGATCAACCATCAGTTCTCTGCTGCATACACACTATAACAAAATGGTGTAGTGGAAAGAAGAAATAGAACTCTGGTTGAAGCTGCCCGAACCATGCTATCATATTTTGGGCTCCCACCTTCCTTTTGGGCTGAAGCAATCAGCATCGCCTGCTACACGCAGAACCGCTCTTTCATTCATAAACGCTTTAATAAAACTCCATACGAACTGGCCAATGGCATAGTGCCTAATATCAAATACTTTCATGTCTTTGGTAATAGGTGCTTTGTACTGAATGAGAAGGATAATCTAGGAAAATTTGCTCCCAAAGCTGATGATGCTATTTTCCTAGGTTATTCTACTAAGTCCAAAGCCTACAGAGTTTTTAATAAACGAACAAAGAGCATTGTTGAAAGCATCAATGTAACATTTGATGATGCATTGAATGTTACAGATTTTCCACCAAAATCAACTGTTAACGCTTCTGAACATACCTGTTCAGGACCGGCACTTCAAAATAAAGAATCACACAATCCGTCCAGTTCAAATACTAATCTTGACTTTATGTTTGATTTCTTAAGATCTGAGTCCTCTCCTGTTTCAACTGACAAAAGGAACAACACAGGAGTACAAACATGTGTTACTATAACGGCTCCTACGGCCACTGAGACGAATCCATTTGCAGATCTCTATGCTGAGGATTCCTCTTCTATTTCTGTCACTCGTCCCCCTGTGACTTCTCAGATTCCTGACCCTGAGAGTCCTCCTGTGTTTGATTCAAACCCACATTTCTCTCCTGAAGATGAAGAAGAAGCACAACACCTACAAGATCTCATTCCATCATCTTCAACTTCACATGAAATTAAGTGGACCAGACATTACTCTGAAGAGAACATCATCGGCGAGCCTTCAGTTGGCATTCAAACAAGATCAGCAACAGCAAACGAATGCCAATTCGCGGGTTTCTTAAGCATCATTGAACCCACCAAGACTTGTAAAGTGTTACATGATCCAGATTGGGTAATTGCAATGCAGGAAGAATTACACCAATTTGATCGTCTCATATGGCGGTTAGTTCCTCTTCCATATGGCAAATCTGGTGTCAAAACTAAATGGGTTTACAAGAACAAAAGGGATTCGGATGGAGTGGTTATTCGTAACAAAGCTAGGTTGGTTGCTAAAGGCTACAATCAATAGGAGGGCATTGACTATGATGAAACTTTTGCCCCAGTTGCTCGTATTGAAGCTATACGGCTATTTCTTGCATATGCAGCCTCCCGAAGCTTCCGTGTCTTTCAAATGGACATGCAGACAGCTTTTATCAATGGTGTACTTAAAGAAGAAGTCTATGTCTCACAGCCAGAGGGTTTTATCAATTCTAAACATCCAAATCATGTCTACATCTTAGATAAGGCCTTGTACAGGTTAAAGCAAGCTCCACGTGCACGGTATGATGTCTTATCTGAATATTTGATTCGTGAAGGCTACTCCAAAGGAAAGACTGATACCACTCTGTTCACAAAGACCAAAGGTCGGGACAAGATTTTAGTTCAAATCTATGTGGACGATATCCTTTTTGGGTCTACAAATCCAAAATACAGTAAAGAATTTGCCAAGATCATGGCAAATATATTTCAAATGAGTATGATGGGGGAGATGTCATTCTTTCTCGGACTCCAGGTGAAGCAGTTAAGTCATGGCAGTTTTATTTGCCAATCCAAGTACATTAAAGATCTTCTAACGAAGTATGATATGATTAACTGCATACCCCTATCCACACCCATGGCTGCTAAGGCACAACTATCAGCACATCTTGATGGCTCTCCTGTCGATCTGAAAACTTACCGTGGGATGATTGGATCGTTACTGTATCTCACTACTAGTCGTCCGGACATCATGTTCTCTACCTGTCTCTGTGCCAGATTCCAGGCGAATCCTAAGGAGTCACATCTTCTGGCAGTTAAGCGGATATTCAGATATCTAAAAGGTTCTATGGATCTAGGTCTGTGGTACCCCAAAGACTCAAATCTGGATCTTCATGCTTACTCAGATGCTGACTATGCCTGTTGCAAGATAGATAGGAAAAGCACCTCTGGTAGTGCACACTTTCTGGGTGATCGTTTAGTCTGTTGGGCCTCAAAGAAGCAAAACTGTGTATCCAGTTCTACAGCTGAAGCTAAGTATGTTGCTGCTTAAATGTGTTGTTCAGAAAGTCTTTGGATACGCACACAGTTATCATACTTTGGCCTTAGGTATGACAACATTCCATTGTTATGCGATTCCCAGTCTGCCATAGCTATCTCTTGCAATCTGGTACACCACTCTAAAACTAAACACATCGATATCCGTTATCACTTCATAAAACATAACGTAGAGAAAGGTATTATTGAGCTCCAGTATGTTCCTACTAAAAATACGCTTGCTGACTTGTTTACCAAACAATTAGACGAAAGTCGCTTCACTGAGTTGGTATCCAAGTTAGGCATGCTAAACTTGAAAATATAACATAATGTTGCTCCATTTTTTTATTTCTTTCATTTTTGTTTAGAGTAGGTGTTACACTGTTTGTTCTTTGTGCAGCTTCATGATGCAACAATCAAGGGGGAGTGAGTTTCTGGTGATACACATGTATCATATGTGTAGGGGGAGAAATTAATACACATACTGCACATGTGTAAGGGGAGAAGAAAGATTGATACATTCCCTAAGTTTTATAAATTTACATTACCCAAATGCATGAGTCAAGGGGGAGGGTGTCAAACAAATAACCAAATCAAGATATCTGGAAAACTCAATTTTTCTAAACACTCAATCCAGATACTCTGAAATTTTAGAAAATGTTGAGTTCAGTTCCAAACAAATCACACACTATGCTTCAATCGCATGGACTTTCTTGGAACTCAACAGAATTTTCTAAGTCTTGCGTCAATCGCATGGGATTACAACAAGTGTAATCAAACCATCAATCACATGCTATTGTAACCAATGCATCAATCGCATGCGATTGGAACAAAAGAGTTAATCGCATGCTATTGGAACCAAAGAGTCAATCGCATGCGATTAAAATTAAAGGAATGTTTTCAAACCATCAATCACACGCGATTCAACAGCCAAAGGGTTAATCGCATGTGATTAACTCCCTAAGAACGAATCGCATGCGATTCATACCAATCGCATGGTTCTATCAGCCGGGCTTTTCTTACCATGCGATTGCCCCTATAAGCCGCGTTTTACACGTCTGTGGTCCAATCAACGCATGCCACGTGTCCTTTTTCATCTTATAACCGTCCCATCAGATAATCTATCTTCTTTCACACGATTCAAATTTTGAACTTTTTAACTCTCTCAACTTGGGTTACTTGATTTTGAAAAACATCTCGTTACTCTGCCAAAATTAGCAATTTTAGTCTCACAATACTCCTATTCACAAAGGTAACAACTTGTACGGTTTACATTATGAAAATTTTGAGTTAAAAGAGTGATTTTTGGCCTTAGAACATCCATATGCGATAGAGGGTTTTGCAACTATGAAGGGACTTTTGGGACACGAAACAAACTTGGTTGATCAATCCAAGTCTGCGATGGGCATTTTGAACACATGGGGAACACTTGTAGGAGTTCAAGTACATCACAGAAACGCAACGGAAGCAAAGATATAAGCAGTTTACATCAACAATTTCTTGAACTCCATAGAATGGTATAAACTTGAAACTAACTTGCATGCAACCATAACAAGACAAAACAAGGGTAGAAATCGTTATACCTTCCTCCTAAGCTCCTTGCTACTGTGGGAAGGTTGTTTTGCGGATGGGATGAACCAAACCTTGAAGAAGAGGCCTCCAAGTACTTCTACCGAAGTGATACACCAAGTACTTCTACCTTGTGCTAGCAAGATTATCAAAACCCACACTCTCCTTGGTTGGATTCTTGATCTACAACCCTTCAATCTCTGGAACTAAACACTCAACCACACAAGAACTTCTCTTTGAAGTGTTTAGAGTGTTTATGCTTTCAAAAATGACAAAAAGATCAAATGGCTATCAAGGTAACACCTTAAATAAACCATGTTTTCGTCACTTGGAGTCCCTTAGCCGGCCACAGCTTGAATTCTGATTGGACCACCAAACCAAAGCCAATAAAATTCAAGTGCCACTTAGTTTTCCGGGCTTCACGACCCCTCACGGGCTCTCACGGCCCGTGCCGTGTTTTTTACAAGTCGTAGAGATATCCGTGGCGCATTTATCCTTCACTGTCCCTTCACGGTTCGTGAAGGACCGTGAAGCCACTCTAGTCCACGTGCCATAATGCTCGTGTAAGGACTCGTGGGGACACCTTGCTTCACGACCCGTGGAGCATCCTTCACGGTCGTGAACCCTAGGTCAACTGGAATTTGACCATTTTGACCGGCTGTTTTTACTTAGGGCTATTTGGGTAGAAGTTAGGTGTATGACCCAATAGGCCCGTACATCATCGGCAGTGATACGGCATACGTGTGTCAGTGGGCATTCTCTAACAGACTCCCACTTGCACATGACGCACCGTATTCATATGTATCACAGACATAGAGCGACCTCTAGCAAGACATCTCTGCCCCCAAGTCAGTACGGGGTATGTCATCCCTGCCAAGTGTTGGGATTTCAAGAACACGCAACGGAAGCGAGAACAACATAAAACATGCATACAAGTGTTCAAAACTATGAAATCCCAAGTATGGATCTACTCTATGTAACAAATAGCAACTAAACAAGAAGGAAAGGGAGTTATACCAGCTCCTTAGCTCCAGCAAAGTTCTTGTTGGTGGCTGAACTTGGTGGTAGAAGCAAGAACCTCCTTCTTCTTGCCCTTCTTCGAAATCTCACCCCGGGAACAAGTCTAACAAGGAGTGCTAGCAACCTTGGTGATATCTTCTGCTCGAAATAACACCCAAGAACAGCAATAAGTCTTCTGGAACTCGAGATCTCTCCTTCACCAAGTCACCAAAAGCTAGGTATATAGTGAGAGAGAAGTATGAGTGTTTCTAAGAGGATTTTTCCAAGAGTGAATAAAGTCCAGCTATTGAGTCTTTTATATACTCAAAACCGACCCTCTATATCCCCTTTAACCGGCCAAGTCGGTTCTAGAACCTCCCACTCATTGGCTTCAAGTGGAGGTGACTTGTACATAAAGTCCATGCAGGTTTAGCGGCGCTAACCAAGAGTTAGCGGCGCTAAACCTTAACCCGTAGCGGCGCTAACGCGGCCTGACTTCGATTAGACGTAAAGCACATGCAGCCTTAGTGGCGCTAACCTCTAACAGTTAGCGGCGCTAACTCGTTATAGTTAGCGGCGCTAACGTGGCCTGCATTGACAACTTCCACTTTTGCCATCTTTGATCCCTCAACTTTATTTGCTGTCATGTTAGACCCCGGTGTGTGACCCTTATAGGCTCATACATCATCAGCAGTGCTTTAAGGCGTACATATATTATCGGGCAGATTCTAACAAACTCCCACTTGCACATAATATACTGTACCTAGGCAAGCACAGACAAAGAGCGGCCTCTAGCAAAGCATCAATGCCCCCAAGTCTGTATGAGTTCTGAATACCTGCAGAAAACCATCATACTAAAGTAGTGGTCCTAGATAAGTGATCTTAGACATCCTTTTGTTCGCGATATCCTTGTGAACACGAGACATGGATTAGTAAATGTCAATCTCCAGATCGTTCACGATTATGTTTCTCGATCTTGATTGGTGGTGACCAAAAGGTAAGGACATATCTGATTCTCAATCAATAGTCCTTGTGCATGGCCATGCAATACTTTGGCGTCAACTCCCAATCATCGAGGGGCCCAGGGATATCTCTCATACAGGAGGAACAAATCCCTTTGACTGTATAATCCCATACCATACCTCGTGACTTACCTAGTCATTCCCTTTATCACAGCCATTTACGAACTGCTTTTGAAAATGGCTAAAGCAAGTAAGAACTATGATATAGCGATTCATACATCTCAGGTCTGAGGATGTAAGATTTTATCATCCCAAGTTACTCGTGACTATAATCCATGAAGTATACTTGGGTGTGGGTCTTCCAGTCACTTGAAACTCCTTTCAAGCACAGGTTACTGTTGCGTTTCATGCATTCAATCCTTGATTAATGCATAACCAACACCTAACCTCAGCCTTATTTCAAACTTCCTTCCCTTGAAGAATGACTGACTGTGGAAATTTAGAATGTATAAACATTCTGGGAAGTGGTTAAACATGCTAAGATGGAACACAGTAAAGTCTTATGAATGTAACCGAATCACTCGCATATCGAAACAAGCATAATTACAATACTGTCTGTATCGTTCCCAAAATAAATTAATACATATCAAATAAACTAATATATATACAACTCAAGCCAAATCGCAAGCAAATCTTACACCTATCCCTCTAGTGTGAGATTCATGAGCTGCTTGCGGTAACGGCTTAGTGAATGGATCTGCCAAGTTTCCATTCGATGCTACTCTGCTAATGATGACTTCACCACTTTCAATTACATCCCGAATAAAGTGGTATTTGCGCGAAATGTGTCTTGTCCTCTTGTGAGCTCTTGGTTCCTTTGCCAAAGCCACCGCACCCTCATTGTCACAAAAGATCTCAATAGGGTCAGCGATGCTTGGAACCACTTGTAGATCTTGGATGAATTTCTTCATCCACACGGCCTCTTTTGCAGCTTCACTTGCCGCAATGTATTCCGACTCAGTAGTCGAATCAGCCACCGTGTCTTGCTTTGAGCTCCTTCAGCTTACAGCACCACCATTTAACAGGAACACAAACCCCGATTGAGATCGGCAGTCATCCCTGTCAGTTTGGAAGCTAGCGTCCGAGTAACCCTTTACTCTCAGCTCTTCTTCCCCACCATATACCAAGAACATCTCTTTCGTACGTCTCAAGTACTTAAGAATGTTCTTCACTGCCCTCCAGTGAGGTTCTCCTGGGTTCGCCTGATATCTACTAGTCATGCTTAAAGCACATGACACATCAGGACGAGTGCATAGCATGGCGTACATGATCGAGCCCACAGCCGAAGCATATGGTACTCGCTTCATTACTTCTATCTCCTCTTTGGAGGTAGGACATTGAGTTTTGCTCAAAGTCAAACCATGCAACATAGGGAGGTTTCCTTTCTTGGATTCTTACATCTTAAAGCGTCTCACGACCTTTTCTATGTATGCACTTTGAGAAAGCCCTAATAGCCTTCTTGATCTATCTCTATAGATCTTTATACCCAGAATACAGCTCGCATCGCCTAGGTCCTTCATTGAAAAGCAATTCCCTAGCCTAGCTTTGACACTTCTTAAGCTTGGGATATGATTTCCAATAAGTAGAATATCATCTACATATAGAACCAAGAAGACTATGGTGCTCCCACTAGCCCTGACATATACGCAAGGTTCATCTTTACTCTTCGAAAAACCAAACTCTTTGATTTTCTCATCAAAGCAAAGATTCCAGCTTCGAGATGCTTGCTTAAGTCCATAAATGGACTTCATTAGCTTACAAACCTTGTTCTGATACTTTGGATGTTCAAAACCGTCAGGCTGTCTCATATACACCTCTTCATTAAGCTTCCCGTTAAGGAAGGCGGTCTTTACATCCATTTGCCAAATTTCATAATCATGAAACGCAGCTATGGCAAGTAGTATCCGGATTGACTTCAACATGGCCACTTGGGAGAAAGTTTCATCATAATCAATCCCTTGAGTCTGAGTGAAACCCTTTGCCACCAGTCGGGATTTGAAGATATCCAAGGTTCCATCTATGTCGGGTTTCTTCTTAAAAACCCATTTACACCCGACGGGTTTTATCCCTGGTGTAGGATCAACCAGTTCCCAAACCTGGTTATCCAACATAGATTGCATCTCGCTCTCCATCGCCTTCCTCCATTGAGCAGACTCAGGGCCTGCCATGGCTTCCTTGTAGCTGGTGGGATCATCATGATCCACCAATAACTCATTGCCCTCAGATATGAGAAACCCATATCTCTCTGGCTCAAAACGAGTTCTACTAGAACGCCTAGGAGTAGAAGTAGCAAGAGTGTCAGGTACCGCAGCATTATCTTGCTCGGTATTTTGGCTAGTGCCAACCTCAAGCCCTTTATCGGCCGACCCTTGATCTTCCTCAAGGTCAACTTCCTTACTGCCGTGTTTGGATAGCAACTCCCTTTCAAGGAAGAATGCCCTTCGAGCAACAAATACCTTATTCTCTGAAGGTTTATAAAATAAATATCCAACACCGTTAGGAGGATAACCAATAAAATAACACCTCTCCGAACGAGGTTCAAGTTTGTCTTCAGCCTCACGTCTCACGTAGGCTTGACAACCCGAAACTCGTAGGTATGAAAGTGTCGGCTTCTTACCATGCCACAATTCATAAGGTGTTTTAGCGACTTTCTTGGTTGGTGCGAGGTTAAGGACTCTTACCGCAGTTTCTAAGGCATATCCCCAGAAACTAATAGGTACCTCCGCTCGACACATCATAGACCTTACCATATCAAGCAAAGTCCGGTTCCTCCTCTCAGCGACCCCATTTAATTGTGGAGTCCTCGGAGGTGTTAATTGTGAAACAATTCCACAATTTTTAAGATGATCGACGAATTCGGTACTAAGATACTCTCCACCTCTATCAGACCGGAGTATCTTTATAGTCTTGCCCAACTGATTCTGAACTTCGTTTTGGAATGTCTTGAACACCTCAAAGGTTTCATTCTTGTGTTTAATAAGATAGACATACCCGTACCTACTATAATCATCTATAAAGGTTACGAAGTATCTTGAATTATTCCTTGTGACATGCTTGAAAGGTCCACATACATCCGTATGGATTATGTCTAAAAGGTCCTTTCCCCTCTCACTTGTTCCCGTGAAGGGTGCTTTTGTCATTTTGCCCAATAAGCAAGATTCGCATACTTCATTTGATCCTTGATCAAATGATTCCAAGATCCCATCTACTTGGAGCTTGGTGATACGAGTCTTGTTTATATGGCCAAGACGACTATGCCACATGGAAAATTTATCCAAACCATTTTTGGAGTCAGAATCAATATTCATGATAGATTTTCTTGATTCAATGTATGCATTTGCCTCATATATGCCATGACATGGTATAGCTTTAAAATAAACAATTTCATTTTTAAAGCAAATGATTGTACCACTTACAAATTTAAAATCAAAACCATCGTCATACAACTTGTGAAAAGAAATAATGTTTCTAGCCACATTGGGCGAATAGCATACATCCTTTAACAAAATAGAAAAACCGGTCTTGAATGAAAGCTCCAAGTCACCTTTAGCTTCCACAGGGACAACCTCCGAGTTTCCCATGACAAGATCCAGTTCTCCCCGCTCCAAGCTCCTACTTTCCTTTAGCACCTGCACCATATTACATATGTGAGTGCCACAGCCAGTATCCAATACCCAGCCTTTAGAAGTAGAAGTATGATGGAGTTCTATCATGAACGTACCTGACGTATCCGGACCCGATATGCTCATTGCCTTGAGCTTGTTGAGTCCCTCCAGGTACTTTGGGCAGCTTCGGCGGTAATGGCCCTTGCCCCCGCAGAAAAAGCACTCCGCATCCTCCGGAGCCTTGGCTTGGGGAAGCTTCCCTTTGCCTTTACCCTCGGAGGCCGGGTTAGGCTTGGCCCCGCCAACCTTTCCCTTACCCTTCCTTTTAGAGGAAGAGGCGGTCTTCTTCTTCGTGATGCGGCCTTCCCGGATGGAGAGAACTTGAGAGGTGGAGGAGGATGGCTTGTTCTTGGTCATGCTAGACTCAGCAGTCTTCAACATACCATGAAGTTCCATCAAGGTCTTATCCATGCTGTGCATATGATAACTCATAACGAATTGATCGTATGCACCGGGCAGGGATTGGAGGATTAAATCAACCGCCATCTCCCTCCCTATGGTAAAACCTAATTTCTCCATGCGCTCGATGTTTGCTTTCATACGTAACACATGCGCGCTCACGTTCCCACCCTCTTGCATCTTGCAAGCAAGGGTTGTCTTGAGGCACTCGTACCGCTCTTGCCTCGCCTGCTGCTGGAACATGTCCTTTAGCTGCACGAGCAAGTCGTAAGCACTAAGATGATCCATTTGCTTTTGCAAATCTTGGTTCATCGTGCTCAACATGAGGCACGTGACTTCCTCAGTCTCCTTGAGGCGCTTTTCATACGCCTCACTGACGGCCCTTGTTGCACCAGCAGGAGGTGCCTCGGGGAGGGGTTCCTCTATGGTATGCAACTTTCCTTCATAGCGTAAGACCAACCTCAGTTGTCTATGCCAATCCATGAAATTGCTACCATCGAGTTTCTCCTTTTCAAGGAAAACCCTAAGAGAAACGTTGGTGGTGGTGTTTGTTGAGCTTGTTGATGCCATCTAAAAATTGCAAAGTAGATATTAGTTATTATGATATTTTATCTTGTTTAATAATTTACCCAATAAGAATTAGTTAAACAAGGCTAAGAACCGTATTTCATCCTACCATGTGACGGGGTTACCGCGGATCACATGATAAAACTATTTAGGTCGGCAACCATTTTGCCAATTGCAATCTCCATCGCAATCCTTAGCACATGCGGGATCCTACGACATCCAATGGTCGTTTGGCATGTTTGATCCCTTCTTGCACCATTTTAAGTCTTGAAATTTTGGTTAACTCGTGCTAAGCTCGACAATTAACCAAGATTTCAAACCTAAAATTGCAAATCGTCCGTCAAGACATACGGTAACAAATCCACCAAAATTGGCTCGTGCTAAGCTCGACAACCAAAGTTATGAATTTGCCACACTCACCTTCCACACAGTTTCATGAGAATTGGCTCGTGCTAAGCTCGACAACCAAATCTCATAAGACTAGATTCGGGTGGTATCGACTTACGGATGGTGCATGATTTACGTTTTGTGGAAAAACGGGCTTTTGTTTCCGGTTTGGTTTTGATTAACTTATTAGTGACAAATCCTATTTTCACTAGGTGGGTTAATCAATGTATGTGATCGCGCGCGAGAGGAAACCAATTTTATCAAAACTCTTGTGATTTTATTAATTTTATCAAAAAAATTTCTAGCATGCGAAACCTACACATCCATACATAGAATAATAATAAAATCACATCACACGCAATATACAACATAGTCGGTAATTCTTGCCATAAAACCTATGCGTTCCTCCCGTGAGCCAAAACGGGAAGAACTCGGTCAAACTAAGGGACAAAACAAACTTGACGCGAGCTCCCACTAGAACCACCATCGCCATCGGATTTCTTTGGCTTCTAAGGGCACCATGCTCCATCTTGTTTTGCCTCCTCTTGTGTCTTCATCCCTCCATCATACAATATACAATACAATAGAAAATATAAATGGCATACAAGCCACATAATTTTCCTATTTATCTAATACTTGTACATGGATGAATGAAATGGCATGCAAGCCACAAATTATTACAATCAAACTGAATTTAATAAATTTACAGCCCCAAATGTGGATCAAAACCACCAAATTACATGCACAACACAAATCAACCAAATGGGCCAAGGCAAGATTACCAACTCATGTTAACACATACAACCAAACAAATCATGTCACAACTGGAACTACATGAAAAACATCTTTGGAACAAATTTCCAGAAGGTACAAGTGTTAAAAATCCCGAGACCTAAGCTGTTTTATTCAAGATTTTCGAAAACAAATTTCCAGTGGCGTTAGCGCCGCTAACCCTAGAGACTTAGCGCCGCTAACTCTAGGATAGCGCCGCTAACCCTAACGGCAGAATACAAACACTTTGATTTCGGGTTTTTCAAGCCACCAAGTGCTATTCTAACATAGAGGTGGCTCTGATACCACTGTTGGGATTTCAAGAACACGCAACGGAAGCGAGAACAACATAAAACATGCATACAAGTGTTCAAAACTATGAAATCCCAAGTATGGATCTACTCTATGTAACAAATAGCAACTAAACAAGAAGGAAAGGGAGTTATACCAGCTCCTTAGCTCCAGCAAAATTCTTGTTGGTGGCTGAACTTGGTGGTAGAAGCAAGAACCTCCTTCTTCTTGCCCTTCTTCGAAATCTCACCCCGGGAACAAGTCTAACAAGGAGTGCTAGCAACCTTGGTGATATCTTCTGCTCGAAATAACACCCAAGAACAGCAATAAGTCTTCTGGAACTCGAGATCTCTCCTTCACCAAGTCACCAAAAGCTAGGTATATAGTGAGAGAGAAGTATGAGTGTTTCTAAGAGGATTTTTCCAAGAGTGAATAAAGTCCAGCTATTGAGTCTTTTATATACTCAAAACCGACCATCTATATCCCCTTTAACCGGCCAAGTCGGTTCTAGAAACTCCCACTCATTGGCTTCAAGTGGAGGTGACTTGTACATAAAGTCCATGCAGGTTTAGCGGCGCTAAACCTTAACCCGTAGCGGCGCTGACGCGGCCTGACTTCGATTAGACGTAAAGCACATGCAGCCTTAGCGGCGCTAACCTCTAACAGTTAGCGGCGCTAACTCGTTATAGTTAGCGGCGCTAACGTGGCCTGCATTGCCAACTTCCACTTTTGCCATCTTTGATCCCTCAACTTTATTTGCTGTCATGTTAGACCCCGGTGTGTGACCCTTATAGGCTCATACATCATCAGCAGTGCTTTAAGGCGTACATATATTATCGGGCAGATTCTAACACCAAGTACCAAATCACAACCTCAAAAGGCTTGAGATGGTCCTATAGCTAAGTGATCAATCACCCTTTTGTTCACGATATGCATGTGAAGGCGAGACATGGTACTAAGTCATTCTCAGTCCTTCACGATTATGTTTCTCGATCAAGATTGGTGGTGAGCAAAACATACGAGTTGCAATCGATTACTCAAATCACTGCACACTCGAGCACGGCGATGCATTTTGGTGTCAGCGCCCAATCATCGAAGGGCCCAAGGATATCTCTCTAAACAAAGGAACAAATTCCTTTGACTACATTGCCCATCACATTGACTATACCTTGCCCAACCGCTCCTTTTATAACAGCCAGTTACATACTGTGTTTGAAAACAATTAGAACAAAGCAAACCAAAGTGATGCAGACACATGAATCTCCAGTCTAAGGATGAAATGATATTATCATCCTGATCTACTCATGACTAGTACCACAAAGTGGAGTCAGGTGTGGGTCGTCCAGTCACTTGAAACCCCTTTCAAGTACAGGCGAAGTATTGCGTCCCGGTGTCACAATCACCATTGGACACATGACCAATCACTTCCCTCAGTCTTCTTTCAGACTTCCTTACCATGAAGAATGACGGACTGTGGACATTTAGAGTGTAAAACATTTAGGGAAAAATAAAACATGCTAAGTTGGAACACAGTAAAGATTTAAAGTAATATCCGCAACTTACGCATTATCAAATCTCCATTTAATAATCGATAAATACAATAAATACAATACTGCTCAATGTTCCCAAAAGGTAAATACATCAAATACAATAACCAAACAATACAAGATACAAACTCAAACCAAATCGCTAGCAAATCTAATACCAATAGCATGGGTATGGGCATCGTGCTTAGCTTGCGATAACGGTTTAGTGAACGGATCCGCCACATTGATATCCGTGTGTACTCAGCTGATGACAATATCTCCACTCTCGACCACGTCCTGGATATAATGATATTTCCGCGGAATATGCCTCGTGCGTCGGTGAGATCTCGGTTCCTTTGCCAATTCTACCGCACCCTCGTTGTCACATAAAATCTTCACAGGGTCGGTTATGCTAGAAACCACTCCCAGATCAAGGATGAATTTCCTCATCCATACAGCCTCCTTTGCAGCTTCACTTGCCGTAATGTACTCAGACTCGGTCATGGAATCAGCCACCGTGTCTTGTTTGGAGCTCCTCCAGGAGATAGCACCACCGTTTAACAGGAACACGAACCCCGATTGAGATCGGCTGTCATCCCTGTCGGTTTGAAAGCTGGCATTGGAGTAACAAGTTACCCTCAGCTCTTCTTCCCCACCATTTACTAAGAACATATCCTTAGTTCTCCGAAGATACTTGAGAATGTTCTTCACCGCTGTCCAGTGTGCCTCACCAGGATTGGTTTGATATCTACTTGTCATACTCAACGCACAAGAGACATCAGGCCTAGTACACAACATGGCGTACATGATCGAGCCTATTGCCAAAGCATAAGGTACTCGCCTCATTACTTCCCGTTCCTCAAGGGAACTCGGGCATTGAGTCTTACTCAATACCAAACCATGTGACATAGGTATGAACCCCTTCTTGGAGTCCTCCATCCTAAACCTCTTTAGGACCTTGTCAATATATGTACTTTGGCTCAAGCCTATCAAACTGTGGGATCTATCTCTATAGATTTTAATCCCAAGAATATAAGCTGCATCTCCAAGATCCTTCATTGAGAAACAACTCCCTAGCCAGGCTTTTACACCTTGCAAAGTTGGGACGTCATTACCAATTAGCATAATATCATCTACATATAGGACCAGGAATACAACTATGCTCCCACTAGCCCTGATGTATACGCATGGCTCATCATTTCTTTTATAGAAGCCAAACTCTTTGACCTTCTCATCAAAGCACAGGTTCCAGCTCCGAGAGGCTTGCTTAAGCCCATAAATGGACTTCTTAAGCTTGCAGACTTTATCCGGGAACTTAGGATGTACAAAACCTTCAGGCTGTGTCATATACTCCTCCTCTGATAGTGTTCCATTAAGGAATGCGGTTTTAACATCCATCTTCCAAATCTCATAGTCATGAAATGCGGCAATGGCCATGAGTATCCGGATAGACTTCAACATAGCCACCGGAGAAAAGGTTTCCTCATAGTCTACACCATGAGTTTGCATGAAACCCTTAGCTACCAGTCGGGCTTTGAAGGTGTCTACCTCGCCATCTACGCCGATCTTTTTCTTGAAGACCCATTTGCACCCGACGTGTTTACACCCCGGTACAGGATATACCAAGTCCCAAAACTGGTTATCGGCCATAGATTTAATCTCAGATTCCATTGCCTCTTTCTACTTGGCAGACTCAGGGCCCACCACAGCGTCCTGGTATTTGGTAGGTTCATCAGAAACAACTACCATGTCGGTGGCCTCAGATATGTGAAAACCATATCTCTCTGGCTCATGCCGATTTCTACCAGATCTTCTTAGAGGTAACTGATCAACATCATTATCTCCAGCATCATCTTGCTGAGACTCAACCGTTGCCGGTTGTAAGCTAGTTACAACATCAGGTTCTACATCGGTAGGCTCTCGAATTTCTTCGAGATCAACCTTGCTCCCACTAGCCCTCTTGGATACCAGCTCCCTCTCTAGGAAGACCGCCCTCCGAGCAACAAATACCTTGTTCTCCGAAGGTTTGTAAAACAAATATCCAATGGAACTAGCAGGATAACCAATGAAGAAACACCTTTCGGCCCTGGGCTCCAACTTGTCCTCCACCTCACGTCTCACGTAGGCAGGACATCCCCAGACCTTCAAATATGAAATGGATGGAACCTTTCCATGCCACATTTCATACGGTGTTCCCTTAACCTTCTTAGTTGGTACGAGGTTAAGGATCCTACCAGCTGTTTCGATAGCATAACCCCAAAATGAAATGGGAACTTCCGTGTGACACATCATAGACCGAACCATATCCAACAATGTTCGGTCCTCCTCTCAGCCACACCATTTAATTGAGGTGTTCTAGGAGGTGTTAATTGCGAGACAATCCCACAATCTCTAAGATGGTCTCGGAATTCGGAACTAAGATGCTCTCCACCTCTATCGGATCTAAGCATCTTAATCCTTTTCCCAAGTTGATTTTCTACTTCGTTTTGATAAGTCCTAAATACCTCAAAGGTTTCGGACTTTTGTCTCACCAAGTAGACATATCCATATAGACTATAATCATCAATAAAGGTTACGAAGTAGCGGGAGTGATCTCTAGTGGCATGCTTGAACGGACCACACACGTCAGTGTGAACGATATCCAACAAGTCTTTCGCCCACTCACATTCACCGGTGAAGGGTGCTTTGGTCATCTTGCCCAATAAACAAGATTCGCATACTTCATTAGACCCGTGGTCAAATGATTCCAAGATCCCATCCGCTTGGAGCTTGGCGATGCGTTTCTTGTTTATGTGGCCTAACCGACCATGCCAAAGAGACATTTTTTCCAAAACACTTTTGGATCCCGAATCAACATTCATGATTGATCTATTGTTTCTCAAGCTTATGCTTGTTTCATATATGCCATGACATGGAGATGCTTTGAAATAAAAAGAACCATTCTTGTAACACAAAATAGAACCATTTTTAAATTCAAAATCAAATCCATCATCCTACAATGCATATAAAGAAATAATGTTTCTTGCCACGCAGGGCGAATAACAAACATTTGATAAAACAATAGATAAGCCAGATTGAAAGGCGAGCTCCACACTCCCAATCTTCTCTACAGGGACAACCGTCTTGTGTTCCTATGATAAGATCCAGCTCTCCACTAACCAGGTCCGTACTTCTTGTTAGTACCTGCACATTATTACAAATGTGAGTACCACACCCGCTGTCAAAAACCCAGGCGTTAGAAGTAGAAGTGTTATGGAGTTCAATCATGTACATACCGGAGGCAGCGGAACCTTTAGATCTCAATCTCTTAAGCTCCTTCTTGTACTTGGGGCAACTACACCGGTAGTGACCCTTTTCCCCACAGAAGAAGCAGGTTGCCTCTTCCGGTGAGGTGGCAGCGGCAGCCACTTGTTTCCCCTTCGCCTCCGGGGTTGGGTTAGGCTTAGGCTTCGGTGATCCCACCTTGTCCTTCCCCCTTTCTCTTCCCTTTAGAGGCCGAAGCGGGTTGCTTCCGCTTCTTGCCACCCTCATTGATCATAAGGACGGCGGTGGAGGAAGTTGGCTTCGTTTTGGACATGTTAGACTCGGCAGTCTTCAACATGGCATGAAGCTCCATTATGGTTTTATCCATATTGTGCATATGAAAATTCACAATGAAGGGCCCATAAGATAGAGGCAAGGATTGGAGGATTATTTCAACAGCCAACTCCTTCCCCATTGGGAACCCCAGCTTCTCCAATTGATCCACATATCCCTTCATACGAAGGACATGTGAACTCACGTTTCCGCCCTCCTGCATTCGGCAACCAACGAAGGCTTTGACGCATTCGAACAACTCTTGCCTCGCTTGCATCTGGAACATGTCCTTCAGCTGTGTTATCATGTCATACGCACTCACAGTCTCGAATTGCTGTTGCAACTCGGGACTCATGGTCGTAAGCATGAGGCAGGTTACGTCATTTGTGTCCTTGACGCGCTTCTCAAAATCCACCCCCTGAACCACCTCCTGACATATAACCCAGCTACAAGTGGCACACATGTTCCCGAGTTATACGTTCAACAATTTTGGAAGACTTGTGATGTCCGTATCAATGAAAGAGGAAGGGAGGTCATTCATGGAGATGGGATATGCTGGTGAGCTCACCAAGAAAGGTCAATTCAAACGCACCGGCTTGCATCCAAACTATAATACATTCATGACGGTTCTTCAAAGATGTCTCACTCCAAAGCATTCAGGCTACGAATTCCCAACGGAGTATCAACTCAAAATCTTTGTAGCAGCTGCAACTCATATGCATGTGGATTATGCATTTCTTCTCTTCCAGGACATCAAAGCTACTATGCTCAGGAAGAACTCACAAAAGCAGAAGGATACAAACATGCTGCCTTACCACCGCTTTCTACCAATGATCATCCAGCATGTGATGGATTGAAATGCTGAAATTCCTCGACGGACAGGTTTACCTTCTATTACTCCAAAACTTTTCTTGCATATAAAACCTACTATTCCTGCCAATCTACCAATTCCAAGACCATTCCTTGTATCTCTCTTAGATCTTTGTGAGCAGAATGATATTGTCAAGAGTTATAGGGAGAGTGTAGGAATACCTCCCATGGTCGGGCCAGAGCCAGCCAGACCTGCCCAGGGAGGAGTAGCACCTGGTGAGGAAATAGAGGATAAGCCTCAGCTATCGATAGGAGATGCTGAGAGGGAAGAGGAGAGGGAAAATTCTGAGAGGGGTGGTGAAGAAGGTGAAGGTGTTGAGAGTAGAGAGGGAGGGGATACTTATGATCCCGCCACCATTCAAGCCATCGTTCAATCTCTTTCTCAATCCACCCGCACCCAAGCTGTTCTTACAGAACTTGGTCTTGACGTTTCTGAGTCATCCAGTTCTTCTCATGATGAGTCTGCTTCCTATCCAGGAGATGCCCCTTCCTTTGAACTTGGTATATCTCCCGTGGGCACCCCTGACCAACCAATCGAACAACCAGCAGAAAGCACACGCTCATTCATGAAACTTACTGACCCACATACTACCTCTCCCGACCAGACTCACCCCGTTCAAACTACTCAGGTTATTCCACAACCTGGTGGTCTGGTCATTCCTTTGACTTCAACTGCCCAAACAACCACCATTCCTATCATTCGCAGGGTCATAGTTGCCCCTGAACATGACATTTCAATCACCTCACCAAGTCATTCACTATCTGTTGAATTTGGCTCTGTCACTCCTGATTCTTTACTAGATCCTAATCAATATGCCGGATATGGAGTTGGCGGTGGTGAAGAAGAAGAAGATAGGAGTATGAGTGAACGAGAGGAGGTTAGAAAAGAAAATATGAGTGCTGAGGGAACACCCCACCCAGAAAGCCGGGAAGCCACATCCACTATAGGGCCTGACATTGTTGGGCCTCATATTGAACAAGTCGCGGTGATCCCACCCGTGCAAGTTTCTGCCCCACCAAGCCACTACGGTGTCTCTCAACGGACTCCGTCTTTATTGCACAGGGTTATAGCACATACACTGGGTTAACCCCAATTGGGTGTTGGACCTATTGAACAAAGAGGACCGTCTCCCTCGTCCTCCACTCCTTTTGATGCACGATTTGACATACCGCGGATTTCCGCATATCTTGACCAACATAGGGTAACAATCGATGCACTAAGCTTATTGGCTCAACAAGTCTCCTCAACTTCCAAAGGTGGTACCTTTCAAGGTTCCATTCGAGGATTGGAAAGAAATGCTACTGGAGCCAACATCCCTGCTACTCCAGTAGGTAGTACTGCCTATGTGGCTGGTACTTCAACCGGAAGTCTTCGTGATTCCGGGTTTGTTACACGTGCAGAACTTCAACAACATATTCAACAAGCCGTGTCACCAATCCACCAACAACTGCAGATGACAAATCAAAAGTTGGATCGGATAGAGCAAGCTTCCAAGGCACAAGCTGAGCAGCTAAACCGAATTGAAACACTTCTTGCTGCCCGTCCTCCAGTTCCAGAGCCTCAATCACAACCTGATCCTGCCACAATGTCTGTAGATGCTTTAAAGAGCATGTTGTATGTTAGACTTCTGGAGCAAAGGCCAGAATATGCACATGATCAAGACCTTCTGACTACTCTTCGCAACGAACAGAGTCCATCGGGAATCTCCATGGATGACTTTCAAGAGTTTCATGAAGATGTAAACAGAAAGATTGATGGGATCACCAAAGGTTTCTACACCTCTCTCTCAAAGGTCACAGACCGGCTGACTAGCCTAGAAACAACTTGTCAGGCTCAGGCACAGGGGAGTAAGAGGAGGCGGGATGATCAGAATCCGGATGATCAACCCGAGGGGGAGAAAAGGAGAAAATACATGTCTGCTCCCTCCGTTGTTGCTACTGTACTTGTCCCACTTGTTACTTCATACTTATCTGCAGGTACAAGCTCAACTGGATCTGGAAGTCAACACCAACAACAACATCATATGGCCGATGAAGTTTTTGAACGACAACAAAAGGAAGATGCTGAAAAACAAATTGTACTTTATGTACCTCAGCAACAATCTGAACCGAGGCCAAGTGATCTTGAAGAAGGTGAAATACCTTACGAGCAGCCCCATGCCGAGATGTTTGACTGGTCTAGTGACTCAGAGGAACAAGTGGAAGATTTATATGAGTTTATTCACACATCACCTGCAAGGCATGTGGGGGAAGGTAGTTCTGCTCAACCGGAGGAGGAGACTGAGGATTCTGAGATGGAAAGACTATTCAAAGGCATTGATGAATATGTCTAGTTTGCTGCACGTCCAGATTCTCCTAGAATTGTCCACAAATTTGATGATATTCCCAGTGAAAAAGAACTTGCAGTTAAAAGAAAAGAAAGGGAAGCAATTTCTAGAAGGGAAGCTAGGAGAAAGCCTAAACAAAAGAAACCAATCTTCGACGTGTCCAGGGTTCTCAGTGGGATTAATGTTGAAGTTCATGAAACTTTCCCTCCTCCTCCTGGTCAGTTTCAAGAATCAGCTGCCGATGTACTTGAAAGAAACAAACAGAGAGAGGCAGCTGAGAAAACAAGACAAGAGTCTAAATGGCCCTTGCCAAGGAGCTTCATTGTGCCACCTGCTCCTCTAGTGTATCGTGGGGTTCCAGGACTTGATGCAGGCAACATGTTCACAAGAAGTGATGCCCAACAACATATATGGAAACCTTATTTTGTCAATGTTGCTAATCTTGAAGAAAGAATTCGAGACATATTCAGCAATTAGCTAATACAGGTTATTTCCCCTGAGTTGTGGAACATGGACGACAAACAGAAAAGAAGATATGAACACATCCTCTCTCAGTCCATGACAAAACCCGAAGAGATCAAATCAGAGTATCCTATAGTTGAACTTATCAATATCTATACTCAGACAACCTTAAGAATAAAGTATGCCATCTTTCATGTCAGAAGAGCAAACAACCTGTCATACTTCCTCAACGAAGCAGACTTAAGGTTTGTAAGTATTAAAGACATCAGCTTTATCTTTGACACCCTCTCTCAGAAAAGAGGAAAGTGGCCTGAAGAAGAGTTTGGAAGAGATGCTCTGATGAAATACATGAGAAATTTAATGGAATACTTTGAGGAACATGATATGCAACTCGGAGCTGAAAACAACTATCTGAAAGTCAATCTCTTAAAGCCTAATCAGAGCCATCCAGATCTAGAAAAGCTTGAAGAATTGACAGTTATCTATGATGGGCATCCAAACTTCAAAGGTGATCGAGGGGTCGTCTCAACGATACAAAAGGAGAAAAGATCTTCATCAGACTTGATGAACTCATGGCGTATTCAGACGGCACTTTGAAAATTCTCCATCATAAGATACATCAGAAAGTGTGGGATAACCGGGCAGCCTATACTGATGAAGAACATGCGGAAGCCTATCGTGCTATAGAAAGGATGAGAACGACACTGGCAAGCAGAAGGCAAATACGCAAGTGGCAAGTGGCATTCGGGATTCGCAACAAATCGGCATACGAATAGATTTATGTATTTATTTGTTGTGAATAATTACACACCTCACTTAGGGGGAGATTGTTAGAATTATTAAAGTGAGGGGTGTAATATGTAATTACACAAAGTTGGGGAAATGCTATATAAAGGCATTTCCCCCACATTTCAATGTTAAGCTTTGCATTATTCATCCTTTGTGTTTGTGAACTCTCTCAAGCTCTCGGCTCTCTCTCATTACCGAATACACACACAAACACACACTAAAGATCTAGCATTGCTTCATCCGTATAATTTACGGGACCATCAATATTTAATACAAACTTCAACTAAAATGTAATCTTCTATTCTATACAATATTTATAACCTAACATTCTCCCCCTTTCTATAGAAATAGAAGATGTTTGTCTTTTCAGCTTCATACGAACTCTAACAATCTCCTCTTACAAATATGCAGATTTCTTGCTGCATTCTTTAAAGCTTTAGGAGATAAGACTTAAAGGATTTTTTTTTGAATCTTCAGTCTTTGATTGGATGTCTTCATAATGTCTTCTCATATTGAAAGATAGACTCTTCAATTTTTAAGAATAGTCTTCACTTTATGAACTTGATGAGAACTTGAATTTTGAAAGCACACAGTAACATCCTTTTTCATCTGATTTTCAAATTCGCACCAGTAACCTAAGGTTATGCAACCTTTGGTTGTATGAATGGTTTAGCTTGAGGTGGCTTTCTGCAATCACGATCTTGAGCATTTAAACACAACGATTTAGGAAGAATAACAGTTCTCTCCCCCTTGAATGTAGCTCTAGATTTGGTTTATTTCATCATAACTTCTTGAATTTCAATTAAGTACTATCACTGTTCTGAAGTTAAAATCTTTTCTTCTGTTGTTCTTTACTTTCCTCCCCCTTGACTTGACATGTATGATCGATTAGCTCTCTTAGTCTCCCCCTTAACAAATAAATCTCTTCTTGGTCAATAACCTCAAAATCAACTGAATTAAGTATCAAAGTTTTCTCCCCCTCATGATGATCAGGATTCTTCATGAACATCATGTACATGAACTATGTATTCGGCTTAATTTTGACCCGAATATATTAACTCTTGAAGCTTTAAACCCGCATCATGAGAATCAGTTGAACTATATTCGAATGTGTCACCACAATGATATGGCAATGAAAGTATCAGAGACAGTCTTTAGGGCACCGTCTCAAAGTTCCCGTGGGGTAACATCGAGATCACATAGATTCTCGTTAACACAACAGTTAGAAACTGTGTGACCTACTTTCAGCGTTGGCATGATGTTAGCACTGGTAGGATTTCCATCTAATCATCGTGAATATCACAAAGATATCACTCCAAGATGTACCGGTAGTCACGAAAGACTATATATGCATTAAATTTCCAACATGTGTCCTAAGAAACGAAATTTATATGCAAATAAGCTCTAGACTCGATAAGTGCATGAAAGAAGTCGGGGACCGGATAGCTGTCCTCCTAGTTTCAATATCAACAATCTCCAAGTGAGATGTCAATAGAAATGTGCTAAATCTCCATGTGAAGTTGAAAAAACTACTCCCTCCGTCCCATTTTTATTGTCCAGTATTTACTTTTTAAAGTCTTCCTTTTTCAACTTTGACTTTAACTATTTTTGTTTGTGTTATATAATATTTGATACAAAATATATGAATGCATTGTGATTTAAATGTAATTTCATTGATATAATCTTCATGAAGTATTATATAACCGAAACCAAAATATTTAAGGTCCAACTTGAAAAAGAAAGACTTTAAAAAGTCAAAACTGAACAATAAAAATGGGACGGAGGTAGTATATGTTAAGAGATAATTGAGTAGCTGGGTGGGGTTAGTGCATTGCATCACTGGGTCCATGATGTCTATTTCAATACCAAATCTCAATGAATGAGATCTAGTAGCAGATGTGGCTACCCAGATGTATACTATTTGGTATGGATCTTTATTTTCTTTTGATCCTGTCTCACCCACAGCTCACTAACTATTTTTCAACTTCTCCCTCGAACTCTCTTTCTAAATTTATGAATGTATATCTGTTTGTTGGATACATATGGACACTTGTTATCATTCATAACCGGATGAGAAATCATGTGATGTACAACAAGAATGATTTTCAAGAAATTCAATGTTGAGAAGGATTGTCAAGGATGATTTGAACAATCGGAGAATATGAACAATTAGGGAATAAAGACAAAGAATGTCACAAATTGATTTAACAGTAAGAAGCTCAAGATTTTATGTTGATCATATGCACCCCATCTCCTGTTCCACCCCTCTCTGTTACATTTTACCTCTGCACACCAATCAGTATCCCGTGATAACTGATTATGCTCACCTAGTTGACCTAGTAAGTAACCGTTACTATCTCGTTCTAAAATATGGTGAGCTCCTGGGGCAGGTCCTTCCGGTTCTAGATAGACCATAGGAGTATAAATGCCTACACTCCCTCACACATTGTGCGTTGTGATCACTTGAATAATATCACATGTGTAACACCGCTATATTTTTTTTTTTAAATTAAATTATTCCTGCGGAAGCGAGCAACCAAATATATACTTATTTACAGTAGTATTACAAACGATTTAACATCTGACACAAGTGTCAGTAAACCAAGTCCAGTGTTACATATATATACATACAGGCTCATAACAAGATTATATCAGAGTTAATGTATCAGACATTCCCCAAAAAGACTGGCAAAACTCCCCATAGCAAATCAGCTCAACAACCTGCAAATTGGAGTTTATGGTGGGGGATTAGCTCAAAGCTAAGTGAATGGAAGTTTAACCAACGAAAAACATCAGCAAATAAACAAGTATCACAGAGGACCGGCAGTTCGGCCGAACCTTCAACCAAATGCTGGCCTAGCATAGGTTTACCGATAGCCCACTTGTCATTCTCACACAGTAATCACCTCAAGTTGCAACACATGCATCAACAGATCTAATACTGATTAGCCGATGACAAGTGAACCCAGCCCACTATGGCTGACCCCATCATATGCACCCAGTGCCAATAAACAGCTGTTAACCAAACATCAAGTATGCCCAAGGCATCAACAAAACAAGTACCAGATCATTTAGTCTAACAGAGAGTAAGACATTACAACATGTTGTAACCATTACCGTTACAACCAAAACAATTCGTGAGTTAAAAGTCCACTCACCTGTGTTCTCCAACACCACACTCAGTATTCTAATTTCACTGAGCCTTCTCGTTTCCTGAAACACATCATAACTTAGTCAGTAATTGGGATTACATTCCAATTGCAAAACATCAACTTTCATTGGCTACAGAACAATAAAACATTCACTGAAATAACATCCGAATCACAGCGCACGTGGTGAACACACTACGCACGTGGTGAACACACTACGCACGTGGTGCACACACTACGCACGTAATGAACACACTACGCACGTATTGCATTTTGGCACGTATGAAGTGGTTCACACACACTACGCACGATTTGGACACTGGTACGCACGTAGTGGACTACACTCCGTGCGACCAAAACTCATCGACTTAATCCTCTTCATTGAGCACTACGCACGTAATGGAGTCACTACGCACGTAGTGGACTCCACTTCGCACGGCCAACATTCAACATTCAAGAATTCTCTTATCAAACTCGACATAAACAACACAACATCACCTCTTGCTCGAAATCCAAACGTGAACCCTCGCTTTAGAACTCGAAACCAGAATTACAGACTCAAGTTTGAGTAAGAGTGGGTTTTTGGTTCTTTTCTCTCTTCTCTTACGCAGCCAGAACCAAACAAACGGGAACAACATGAAAAAATGACTCTTAAGGGTCAATAACACCTTAAAACGGTTTGGAATAAATTTAATACACTACACAGTGCAAATACTGATATCTGAGATACAGAAACTTAATTAAAGATGTCCTACTCAAACCAAAAACATGCAATGAGGTATTATTTGGAACCCTCGTGTAAAACCAAATCATATGATATCAATATCTTATTAAAATATTAAATCTCATATTTTATCTCTTGTCTCGCAGACCAATTAATTATCATGAAAACATCAATAACATCACGCAATTAACAATTAAATAAAACTTAAATACTCACCTAATTGCCAAGAACGACTAGACCCTAAATGTGGGTGTTACAACTCTCCCCCCCTAAAGAAGATTCCGTCCCCGGAATCTCATCGCTCTCAAATAGGTTAGGGTAGCGGTTCCTCATGTCTGTCTCGGTCTCCCATGTCAAATCTGAACCCAAACTGTGTTTCCATTTAATTAAAACCATAGGAATTTCTTTTCTGCGAAGCTTTGTCGTCATACGATCAACTATTTCAACTGGTTCCTCCACTAATCGCTTTTTCGAATCCACTTTCAAATCATGCACTGGAAGGATCTGACTTTCATCCTCAATGTTGCATTTACGCAAGTAACAGACATTAAAGGTGTCATGAATACCTGCTAACTCAGGTGGAAGATCAAGAGTAACAGCCTGATCATTGACTATCTGTCGTATTCGGAACGGACCAATATATCGTGGAGCTAATTTCCCGCGCTTCCCAAAGCGAATAACCCCTTTCCATGGAGAGACTTTCAGATAAACCAACTCTCCTTCAACAAACGAAACTGGTCGACGGCGAGGATCTGCGTACATTTTCTGTCTGTCTCTGGCAGCTTTCAACATTTCTCGGGCAATTACAACTTTTTCAGCTGTCATTTGAACAAGGTCGGGACCTGTAAACTGTTTCTCACCTGCCTCTAGCCAACAAGTAGGAGTGCGACAGCGACGTCCGTATAACATCTCGTAAGGTGGCATACCGATACTCGAATGATAAGAATTATTGTACGCAAATTCTATCAATGGCAAATGTGTATCCCAAGTTCCACTATACTCTAACACACAGGCGCGTAACATATCCTCAAGGGTTTGAATGGTTCGTTCTGTCTGACCGTCTGTCTGAGGATGATAAGCGGTACTCAAATTAATACGCGTCCCCAATTCACGATGTAAACTCGCCCAGAAATTAGAAACAAACCTGGGATCTCGATCAGAAACAATAGAAAGAGGAATACCATGCCGAGAAACAATCTCATCAATATATAACTGAGCCAGTCTACTGAGTGAAGCTGTCTCACTGGTGGCCAGAAAATGAGCACTTTTCGTTAAACGATCGACTATCACCAAAATCATATCATGTTTCCGCTGAGTACATGGTAGTTTGGTTACAAAATCCATCGTGATATGCTCCCATTTCCATTCAGGTATCTTCAGCTGTTTTAAAGACCCGTACGGTTTCTGGTGCTCTGCTTTGACTTGTGCACAAATATGACAGGATTCTACAAATTTTGCAACATCTGTCTTCATCGTAGGCCACCAATATAGCACTTTAAGATCGTTATACATTTTAGTGCTACCAGGGTGAACAGATAATCGCGATTTGTGAGCCTCTGACAGAATCAAATCTCGAAGTTCCCCAAGTACTGGTACCCAAATACGAGACTGAAAGGTCTTTAATCCACGAGAATCATCAATTAACTCAGCTTTTCTTTTTACCATGATTTCTGATTTCAAATTTTCATCATTCAAGGCCTCTAACTGAGCAGCTTTAAGTCTATCCACCAAGTCAGAAACAATCTCAATACGCATGAATCGGATATTATCACCCGCTCCCTTACGGCTCAAAGCGTCTGCTACCACATTTGCTTTTCCTGGGTGGTACAGAATCTCACAATCGTAATCTTTAATCAATTCCAGCCATCGCCTTTGCCGCATATTAAGCTCCTTCTGGGAGAATATATATTGCAGGCTTTTATGATCAGTACAGATAACACATTTAGTACCATATAAATAATGCCTCCATAGTTTCAATGCAAAAACCACCGCCGCAAGCTCTAAATCGTGGGTTGGATAGTTCTTCTCGTGTGGTTTCAATTGACGAGAAGCATAGGCAATAACTCTGTCACGCTGCATTAGAACACATCCTAGACCTGCAAAGGAAGCATCGCAATATACTACAAAATCATCAGATCCATCAGGTATAGCAAGAATAGGGGCTTGACACAACAGCTGTTTCAAAGTCTGAAAAGCTAATTCTTGTTCTTCATTCCACTTAAACGGTACATCTTTACGGGTTAACTTCGTCAAAGGACTCGCAATTTTTGAGAAATCTTTGATGAATCTGCGATAGTAGCCCGCAAAACCCAGAAAGCTTTTAATCTCAGATGGTGATTTAGGAGAATTCCAGTTCATAACCGCTTCAACTTTAGCTGGATCAACTTTAACCCCATCTTTACAAATAATATGTCCCAAAAACTGAATTTCTCGCATCCAGAATTCACATTTAGAAAACTTCGCAAAAAGACGATTCTGTCTTAAGGTCTCTAAAACTTGCCTTAAATGAAGCTCGTGCTCAGATTCGGTTTTTGAATATACCAAAATGTCATCGATAAACACAATTACAAATTTATCCAAAAACGGCCGGCAAATCCGATTCATTAAATCCATGAACACAGCAGGGGCGTTAGTTAGACCAAAAGGCATCACTAAAAACTCATAATGACCATATCTGGTACGAAACGCAGTTTTAGGAATATCATTTTCAGAAACAAGTACTTGATGATAACCTGAACGCAAATCAATCTTTGAAAAATAAGAAGCACCCTGTAGCTGATCAAACAAATCATCAATCCTAGGTAAAGGGTATTTATTTTTAACTGTCCTTTTATTCAATTCTAGATAATCAATGCACATTCGTAGAGTACCATCTTTCTTTTTAACAAATAAGACCGGAGCACCCCACGGAGATGAACTAGGACGGATAAAGCCTTTATCTAACAATTCCTGAATCTGAGTCATCATTTCTCGCATTTCAGCAGGAGCTAATCTGTAAGGGGCTTTAGCCACGGAACTCGAACCAGGAATTAGATCAATTCTGTATTCTACCTCACGAACTGGAGGCAATCCTGGTAACTCATCAGGAAACACTTCCGGGTATTCCAAAACTACCCGAATATCAGAAATAACTTGCTTCTCCTTTTTGACATCAATAGCATAAGCCAGAAACGATTCACACCCTTTGGCCAAAGATTTTCTAGCCTTCATAAACGAAATAATAGGGAAGGTAGAAAAAGACCTCTCTCCGCGAGCCACTACGTGTGACCCGTCAGATAAAGGAAAAGAAATAAACTTCTTATGGCATTTAATACTAGCTCTATTCTGGCTCAACCAATCCATTCCCAAAACAACATCAAATCCAGATATAGGCATTAACAGAAAAGAGACTGGAAAACAAGTACCATCAATATCAATTCTAGCTCCAGACACAGCCGTTGTAACTGGAACCATCTTACCATTAGATATTTCTACTTCTAGAGAATCAGTAACATGTGAAGTAGGCAATTTCAATTTATCACAGAAAGCCATCGAAATAAAGGAGCGGTTAGCCCCTGAATCAAACAACACACGCGCAGGTACAGAATTTACAAGAAACATACCAGTGATGACATCATCGGTGGCAGTAGCATCATCTACTGTCATCCGAAAAGCTCTACCCTCGGGTGCAGGAGGATTCTTTCTCTTTTGGCCAGACTGAGATGATGATCCCCCAACTTTTGTTGCCCCTGAACCTGACCCCGTCTTCCTTGCAGAAGGACACTCTCCTGATCTGTGACCCTCTTTTTGACAATTCCAGCACACGTTACGAGGAAATTTACAATATTTTACCTCGTGTCCCAATCCACCACATCTGATACATCGCGAGGTCTGGGGTGTACAAGGTCCGGTGTGGGAAGACCTACAGTTTCTACACCATAGAGACCTCTGACTTGAACCACCAACAGCTGCCCTAGGGTTCTGCCTACCCTGTCCCTGGTTACCCTGCCATTTCTTCTTTTGCTGAGAACCAGTCTGTTCTGTCTTTGGTTTCTGCAAGGCAGCTTTATCCCTGTTCATCTGGTCACGTGCCTTAACATCTCCCTCGGCTGATTTAGCTAAGGTGAAGGCTTGAGACAAAGTGTTGGCTAGACGGGTATTACCCCTGTATTCTGGTAACAAAGCTCCAACAAATTGTTGTATCTGAGAACGTTCGGTTGGCACCCACTGCTTTACAAATCTCAATTTCTCATTAAATTGTTTGATTAATTCATCAACTGTCATCCTCTCGGTCATATGCAAACTCAAGAAATCCTTTCTGATTTTATCCATTTCAAATTCACCACAATACTGTTCAAGAACTTTATTCTGGAATTGTTCCCAAGTAATGGATTTCATCTGCTCCGGGGTGAGGTGAGCTGTCAACGATTCCCACCAAGCTGAAGCATCCCCTGTAAGCATACTCTGGGCATAGATAACTCGAAGCTCCTCTTCACAATTACAAATATCCAAAATTCTCGTTATTCCTTTCAACCATTCTAGAGTTTCAGCAGGATTGGTGCTCCCTGAGTATTCCTTTGGTTTACAATCTCGAAAATCCTTGAACTGACATTTCTTGGGTCCCTTCTGAGGTGGGTACCCAACCAAAGGATACTGATAAGATCCTTGAGACATAACTGGATAGAAATACTGAGGCTGGGTTGGCTGATATGTAGAGAAAATAGGTACTGATACTGGAGGAATCTCCGATTGAGTAGAAATCGCTGGAGGAATTTGTGCCTGAGATGCCTGTACCTATTTCTGTTTCTGAAGCTCTCGTACCTCTCCTCTAAGCTCTTGTAACTGATCCTCTAACTGATAAATATACTCTTCCCGATCAATATTAGCTTCGGTAACCTCAACACTCTCTGTTAGAGGAATCTCTGAAGGACCTGCCGCCGAAGTACCAGCTCTTCTTGGGGTCAAGGGCGCATTAGTCAGGTTCTCATTATCGGCCATATCTGTGTCAATCACAACATCTCAACACTTATTAGGTAAACTGTTAGTACACAACCTACTAACAACAGCTAACATCAAAAGAAACTTGCATTCACCCTAATTGCCACCCACATCAGGAATGTCTGACCAAACTCGAGCCAAGATTTGAGAATTGAACACTCTAACTGTGCACGCATCCCAAACCAGGGCTCTGATACCAAATTGTATCACCGCTATATTTTTGTTTTTAAATTAAATTATTCCTACGGAAGCGAGCAACCAAATATATACTTATTTACAATAGTATTACAAACGATTTAACATCTGACACAAGTGTCAGTAAACCAAGTCCAGTGTTACATATATATACATACAGGCTCATAACAAGATTATATCAGAGTTAATGTATCAGACATTCCCCAAAAAGACTGGCAAAACTCCCCACAGCAAATCAGCTCAACAACCTGCAAATTGGAGTTTATGGTGGGGGATTAGCTCAAAGCTAAGTGAATGGAAGTTTAACCAACGAAAAATATCAGCAAATAAACAAGTATCACATAGGACCGGCGGTTCGGCCGAACCTTCAACCAAATGCTGGCCTAGCATAGGTTTACCGATAGCCCACTTGTCATTCTCACACAGTAATCACCTCAAGTTGCAACACATGCATCAACAGATCTAATACTGATTAGCCGATGACAAGTGAACCCAGCCCACTATGGCTGACCCCATCATATGCACCCAGTGCCAATAAACAGCTGTTAACCAAACATCAAGTATGCCCAAGGCATCAACAAAACAAGTACCAGATCATTTAGTCTAACAGAGAGTAAGACATTACAACATGTTGTAACCATTACCGTTACAACCAAAACAATTCGTGAGTTAAAAGTTCACTCACCTGTGATCTCCAACACCACACTCAGTATTCTAATTTCACTGAGCCTTCTCGTTTCCTGAAACACATCATAACTTAGTCAGTAATTGGGATTACATTCCAATTGCAAAACATCAACTTTCATTGGCTACAGAACAATAAAACATTCACTGAAATAACATCCGAATCACTGCGCACGTGGTGAACACACTTTGCACGTGGTGAACACACTACGCACGTGGTGCACACACTACGCACGTAATGAACACACTACGCACGATTTGGACACTGGTACGCACGTAGTGGACTACACTCCGTGCGACCAAAACTCATCGACTTCATCCTCTTCATTGAGCACTACGCACGTAATGGAGTCACTACGCACGTAGTGGACTCCACTTCGCACGGCCAACATTCAACATTCAAGAATTCTCTTATCAAACTCGACATAAACAACACAACATCACCTCTTGCTCGAAATCCAAACGTGAACCCTCGCTTTAGAACTCGAAACCAGAATTACAGACTCAAGTTTGAGTAAGAGTGGGTTTTTGGTTCTTTTCTCTCTTCTCTTACGCAGCCAAAACCAAACAAACGGGAACAACATGAAAAAATGACTCTTAAGGGTCAATAACACCTTAAAACGGTTTGGAATAAATTTAATACACTACACAGTGCAAATACTGATATCTGAGATACAGAAACTTAATTAAAGCAGTCCTACTTAAACCAAAAACATGCAATGAGGTATTATTTGGAACCCTTGTGTAAAACCAAATCATATGATATCAATATCTTATTAAAATATTAAATCTCATATTTTATCTCTTGTCTCGCAGACCAATTAATTATCATGAAAACATCAATAACATCACGCAATTAACAATTAAATAAAACTTAAATACTCACCTCATTGCCAAGAACGACTAGACCCTAAATGCGGGTGTTACAACATGAATGAACGGTTCCAGAAAGAATGAAACATTTAGCATAAAAGGAAGAAAAGATTTGAGATGGAAACGAGGAAATGAAAGGCGATCTTTCAAAAGATCAACAAATGAGAGAATCAAGAAAGGTATCATAATACAGCAAAGAATTAATACCTTCTTGAAGAGATAACAGCAAATGAAAATCACAATCTTTTTGAATTTTGAAGTTTTATAATGTTTTTGGCTTTTCAATATTTGAATATTTTTGGTTTTTCTGAAATATAAAGCAGTAAAAACAAACTCCCCCTAAATTGATGCATGAAAATCGTTTGACATCAATTAGGTGAAGAAAATAAAATTTTGCTCCTCCTGCAATTAACAATCCATTAAAAAGCAAGTTATAACTTGAAATGATAAAACTGCACAAAATAAGCATCTCAGACATTAGACTCGGGCTAATGCTGAACAAAATGAAATTCCGAATTGAACTGCAGGGAAACTCCATCTTGTTTGAAAAAATATGTGTTTTAAACCTATTCAGCGAACTGAGCACAATGATCTTCACTGCAGTCTGAATGATCTTCATTGTGCTCCAACAATATCTCTCTTTGTTTACCTGCAAAACGGATTAACAAAAATTGATACTCATTCTTGTTTGGGTCCAGATTTGTTAGTCGCAAGTTTTGGCATCCATTTTTGTGTATTTGTTACAATAACAGGTTTATGGACCTTTCGATTCAATGGTCCTGAATGCCACTGAGGAATTCCATTCTTAACAACAAACTCTTGTTTAATGTGTGACGTCTTACAAATTATCTCTTTTGACAGGCGGATTAGATGTTTGGCTGAGTAAACCACGAATGGATACATGACATTTATCTTGAGCACAAACTCCCCTGTTGAACTTGGTTTTGAGGAAGATCGGCGTCTGTTTTTGTTTTTACGAGAAATAGGATTTGGTTTAGTAGCTCAATTCTTTTTCTTTGGAATCCTCATTGTTGTATTTGCGGTTGACGAAAAATCATTATTTATAACCTTCTTGACTTTGGATCTTGATGCACTTGATGCAGATTCAGAAGGTTTCTTCTTTTCAATCCAGGAAGATTTCTTCGGCTTTGAAGTGGATGGACTATATAATGATGACACCTTTGCAACCACATCATTTAGATTTTTCTTTAAAATCCATGCTAGTTTGGACGTTGATAAAGTATCATCTTTAATTATAGAACAAGCAGAATTAGAATTACTCGTAGAACAAGTATTCTGTTTAGAATTAAAAGCAGCTTGTTTGAATTTAGTATTTTGTTTAGGAGAGTGAGTCGTTGCGGCTGAAGGTGATTTCACTTGATAGGAAGATCCGATAGATACAGTGATCTTAGGAGTCTTCGCAGCTGTGGATGTGTTGGTGAAATATTTATCTGAAAGCTCAGAACCTGCAATAGAGAAATAAGAATCAGATTGGCTACTACAATATGAAACTGAATCAAAATTAATATGTTCAGCGGAAGTCTTGATTGATTCAGCAAGTTTAGCAGCGCTAAGCTCAGCATTCAGAATTTTAGCCATTAACTCTTTCTTCTCTTTCTCAAACTGTACTTTCTCAGTGTCAAGTATCATTTGCAGTTAAGATATTTTCCTCTCCAAGATTGAAGGAGAAACATATGATTGAATTGACACATGCAGCTATTGTTCAAGATCTTTGACTTTTTCCTTCAACTCAGCTTTCTCAGCGCACAATTTGTCTATGATCTTTGTATCATTATTCAACACAGAAGACAATTTGTCATTTAGCTCGGCATTGGCTTGTGTCAATTCTTTAGCGTTATACATCGCAATTTCAATATCTGCTTGCTTTTGCTCCAATTCAGTTGCATAAGATTTACATTTCTGTTCTGTAAGTTGAAATTGCTCAGACACTTTAGACACGAGCTCTGTGAGTGTTGCAATGACTGTGGATAAAACATTTGCTCTTTTCTTCTCTGTTTCAAGATCTGCTTCTTTCTTCCCAATTTCAACTTTGAAATCATGACATTTTTTATCGAGAAGTTGAAATTTCTCAGACATTTTAGACGCCTGCTCTTTTATCTTTGCATTAGTTGTGGACAGATCATCTGCTCTCTGTCTCTCAGAATGTAATTTTTCAGAATTCTATTCAAACTCTTGGAGTTTCGCAGATAAATCAACATTTTCTTGTGTAATCTCTTTGAGTATTGCAGTCTCTCTGCTCCATCCAGCACAAGCTCTATCATGCAAAGAAAACATATGACCAAACAATTTTTGAATATAGATCTCCTCTTTTGTAAAATTATAACTTGACCTCTGCCAATTCTTGATTACGACATCAATGTGCGCTTTGTCAAAATATGTCAATGAATAATCCATAGTGATACCTGAAAAAATGATCGTTTAAAAATGATTTATTTTTGATCAAAAATTTAATCAACTAAAATGATTTTTAAAATCAATTTAATACGAGTTGATTAAACGCAACAATGATTTAGCAATGAGTAAGATTTGAAAATTAGTATTTAATATCTGAATATTAAATTTGTACTTGGAAATTAAAAGAACAATTAATAGCTGTTTACAATTTGGAACACTCCACGACAAAAAGCAACCATGGATAATTCACTCATACATCTTGATTTACTGTAACCCTCATACAAATAATGAAACTCGAGAGACTCAATTAATTCATTCTCTCACGCGCCTGACATGGAGTATTAAAGCCAATGGTCAAATCGATGAATGGTCAAATCAAAGCAGTGTATTAAATGCAGCTGTGTGGTTCTCGATGGTAGGCAGGCTATTCGACAAAAATGAAGTTCTCGAGAATTATTAATGAGTAATCTTGATGACAACGCAAATCTCGATGGCTGTGTCAGCTAATGACAGCTGGTCTAGGGTTTCGATACACACACGCGATTCCGACTACAATTCCGACCAGAATTCCGACTACAATTCCGACCACAATTAAACACGCAATTCCGACCACAATTCCAATCAAAATTGAATTCACAACAATAAACTCAGATTCCGACCACAATACCGATCAAAATTGCAATTCCGAGCAAATTCAAAAATTCCGAATAATTTTGAATTCCGAGCATTTTCAATCGGAATCTTCATTCAAAACACATACAAACACCTTTTTCACACACTAACTCACTCAAATCAGATCTAACATCACCATTTCATCTTCTTCAGCAAGAAAAACTCAAGAACACGAAGAACACGAAGTTTTAAAACTTAACCAAATCGATTTTTCTCTTCAGATCTAAGCATCTCCACTTCCAAAAACAGTTTTCATGTAATCAAATCTTGAAAAGAAGCTTTAAAATTCCCGGATTTGACCAAAATTCGTCAAGAACACCTCAAAAACCCGAATATAAAATTTCGAATATCTCTCAAACGGCTTGGAGTTTGCACTTGAAATTTCAGCCCAAAATAAATCCGAAAATTAAGAAAAAATCTTCAAATTTCTTGCAATTTCTTGAATCAAATCACTCCTTCAAGCTCTGATACCACTTGTTTGTCCCAAGTGATTCAGGTATCAAGTAATCTCATGAAGATCAATGAACATAATCAATAATGTAGAGAGAGAATGATTAACACCATGTAAAACACACACTTAATATTGTGATTATGCCAAAGACCTTACTAATGAGAATTAATATCAACAAGTTAGAGACTATCTATAAGCCGAAGATCAGGAAACTCAGATCAGATAATGGAACAGAGTTCAAGAATCAGAAGAAGCTGGAGAAGCTGTGTAATGAGAAGGGTATCCAACATCAGTTCAGTGCTGCATACACTCCTCAAATGAACGGAGTTGCTGAGAGGAAGAATCGGACCTTAATAGAGGCAGCACGCACCATGCTTGCTGACTCTGCTTTGCCCGTAAGGTTTTGGAACGAAGCTGTCGCAACTACTTGTTACACACTTAACGGGGTCTTAGTGGTCAAACGATTGGGAAAGACATGTTATGAACTTTTGAATAATCGGAAACCGAATATCAGCCATCTTGAACCGTTTGATGCTCCGTGCACAATGTTAAAACGTGAAGCCGAAGGTAAATTCAGTTCCAAGGTTGAAAAGGGTTATTTCTTAGGGTACAGTATTCCGAATAAGCGGGTTTACAACTTAACGTCCAACTGTGTGGAAGAATGGTTTGAAGTGGATGTACAACGGCATACTTCGCCTCCAACAAAAACTGGTGATGCCTGGTTATTTGACTATGATAACCTGTTTGACTCATTCAATCTGCCACCAGTAGCACTAGAAGAAGATATTGCAATTCAGATGTTGTATGATCTACATAACTTTTCTGACAGTGCCACACCAAACCTGTCCTCTAGTTCTCCCATACCCACACTAAGTGATGTTGAATCTGACTCTGAAGATGAGCCACATACTCCACCAGACAAGGGTTCACAGGGTGAAAGTTCATCCAATGACCACACGTTCACATTTGAAGAGACACCCGTGGTTACCAATCTGGAAACTAATGTAGAGGCTCAGTTGCAGAGATCAAGTAGAGTTGATAGAAACCATCCTCCTGAGCAAATTATTGGCGATCCGAATTCTCATGTTCAAACCAGGAGGCAAGTGGCAACACTATCAGGATCTCATTCTTCAGAGTCCCCGAGACTGAAACAGATGAAAGAAATCTCCGATCTGGGTGCAAATTTGGTTAAGTCTGTAGACTTTACACAATGTCTATGTTCGGGTTTTCTCTCACAGATTGAACCAAAAGATCATATTGAGGCACTCAAAGATGATTCTTGGATTAATGCAATGCAAGAAGAGCTGCTGCAATTTCAAAAGCTGAACGTATGGCGCTTAGTGAATAAACCAAAAGGTGCTAAGTTCTTTTGCTGCAGATGGGTTCTGAAGTGCAAACGGGATGATCAGGGAGTGATTGTCAGGAACAAGGCAAGGCTGTTCAGGGTTTCAGACAAATTCCTGACATAGACTACACTGATGTGTTTACTCCAGTCGCTCGGCTGGAAGCTATACGTTTATTTCTTGCCTTCGCCTCGCACAAACGCTTTAAAGTCTATCAGATGGATGTTAAAAGTGCGTTCCTGTACGGAGAAATTCAAGAGACAGTGTATGTCAATCAACCTCCGGGGTTTGTGGACCCCCTTCATCCAGACAAAGTTTTCTTACTGAATAAAGCCTTATATGGTCTACATCAAGCACCGCGAGCATGGTACGAGACTCTCTCTCAATATCTGACTGACAATGGGTACAGGAGAGGGACCATCGACAAAACGTTATTTCTCAAAGGTGAAGATAAAGACCTGATCTTAGTGCAAGTATATGTGGATGATATTATTTTCGGTTCTCCAAATTCAATTCTGTGTGAAGAATTTGCAAGGATAATGAAAGAGAAGTTTGAAATGAGTTCGATGGGAGAGATGAAGTTTTTCTTGGGACTTCAAGTGGAGCAGACAGAGACAGGGATTTTCCTACACCAGTCTAAGTATGTTGCTGACATTCTAGCACGGTTTGAAATGTCTTCTGAAAAGACTGCTGCAACACCTCTTCCTGTCAATCACGGCATGTCTCCAGATACTGAGGGGGAGTTGGTGAATGAATCTCTTTACCGAGCAATGATTGGATCTCTGATGTATCTCACGGCATCCAGACCAGATATCATGTTTGCCACATGTCTAATGGGAAGATACCAATCCAATCCTAACGTCAAGCATCTGATGATTGTCAAGCGGATCTTTCGCTATCTAAAGGATGCTCTCAATCTTGGACTGTGGTATCCTTGTGATGATAACTTTGAGTTGACAGCCTACAGTGATTCAGACTATGGCGAATGCAAAAAGGATCATAAATCTACCTCTGGGGGTTGTCAGTTTCTCGGATCGAGGCTTGTCACCTGGCAGTGTAAGAAGCAGACTGCAGTTGCGCTTTCTACGTGTGAAGCTGAATATATTTCGGCGGCGAGCTGCTGTTCTCAGGTCATCTGGATTCAACAACAACTACGGGATTACGGTTTGCAATTCTCTACTACTCCCATTTATGTTGATAACACTGCTGCTATAGCCATTACTAAAAATCCCGTACAACACTATAAGACCAAGCACATTGGTATCAAATACCATTTTATACGGGACTGCTGGGAAAAGAAATTAATTGATGTCTTGTCTATTCAAACTGATTTCCAAAAAGCAGACCTGTATACAAAGGCATTTGATAAACCCCGATTTTTGTTCTTAGTGAATGAAAACGGCATGAAAACCAAGTGTGAGGTTGTCCCTGATGATGCGACTTAGTGTCCTTGTTCGTGTGACTGTGTGTCTAGTTTCTGTGTGGTTATATCTCGTTTGTCTCTGTGTTTATTTTTTGTGTGTCTTTGTGTTTCTATTTTCTTAGTTTTTAGTTTCTTTAGTATTTTAGGGGGAGATAGTTCAGAAAACATAGAAAATACAAAAAAAAATAATAATAAATAAATAAATATGAGAAGTTGATCCAACCTAAATGGAGAATGATGGCACACTGGCTGTGTATACAAAGTATGTCTAGTAAAATTAGGACTGAAAGCATGCACATATTCTTGAGAAAACTGTCTGAAAAATTTAGTTAAATCAGATAAGAAACAGAAGGCGTGTAAGACATATGATGAGAGTCTAGGCTGATAAGTGGTTATGCATGTGGAAATCCATCAAAGATTCAAACTATAGAGACATTCCAAGTCTACAAGTCAATAACAGTTGAGACTAACTTAATCTGGTGCACACACCTGTTACCATGCCAAATGTGCTTAGATGACAATGAGCAAAATGTAAAAAGAGGGTGAAAAATTGACCCCAATCTGAGATGTCAAAAGAAATAGATACATAGATCTATTAGTGTTGAATTGTCAAAGAGCATAAAATGCAGTGACAAAAGCTCAACAGATAGATCTATTAGTTTTGAATTTTCAAAGAGCATAAAATGCAGTGACAAAAGCTCAACAGAAATTATCAGAAGAGGTGAAAAATTGACCTCCATGTCAAAGAGCATAAAATACGTTGACAAAATCACAAAGCACATAAGCATGGTGGTTGGGTACTCAAGTTGTGCATCCTACTGAGTGAGTCAAAACACTGTGAGATTTTAAAAGAGATAGTCTTAACCATGTACTCATTTCTAGATAATCAGAAAATATTGAAATTAAATCTGTCATTATCTGAGAAAAGTTAGATTGACAGACAGAAATTGAGAGAGTATGTTTGTGCCTAAGGTTCTGAAATGAATGATAACTAAGTATAGATGTGCTGGTACTGATTCCATCTTGAAACCTTTTCACAAAAAGATTTAATTTCAGTAATTTACTTTCTGCAAATCTTTAGTGTTTTCTTTTATGTCTCTTAGTTTTTAAGATTTAATTTGTTAATTGTCTGTTTTTCTAATTTCTTTTATAATCAGAAAAATACAAAAAGATTTTTGGTGTGTTTCTTATTTCTTTTGGTATGTTTATTTTCTATATATATAATTTCTTGTGTTTTCGTGTGCTTAAAAGTTTATGACTTGCATTGAAGTTTCTAACCGCTGTGTGGTGAGTACAGGATCGTCAAAAAGAGTTTTGGTGGTTCTAAGTTCTTTTAAATGTACTCTTTTGCTATTCTTTAGGTTTTCTCATTTCACTTGGATGTACTTAGATGTTTTTAGTAACCTTGAAGTTACTAACTGTTTATTGCTGAGTGCAGTACTAACAGTATCAAGGTTCACAGATGAGGAACTCATCACATGCGAATTGGAGCCACTACGCACGAGCTACAACTCAACACGTGCGTAGTGCAGGTAAGGACATAACGAAAGGTATTCTTATATTTGTTTGCTTTGTGCATGTTGCTTTGTGCATGTTGCTTTGTGCATTTTTGCTTTGTGCAATTTTTATTGATAGAACTAGGTCTTAGGGGGAGTTTGTTGGTGCATAATTGTGAATCCCTAGTTCTTATCAATCCAATACATACATGTTTACTTGAAATGTTAATTCAAATGTGTTTTGATTAATGGTTTGCATGTTTATACATTCTAAGTGACTGTTTTGTGATTGTATTAAGCTTACAAGTACTTAATCATGTGTTGATGTGTGTTTGGAAGTTTAAGTTTAGGTGAAAGATCACCACGTGCGAAGTCAGGCTCACTACGCACGTAGTGTATCTCACTACGCGCGTAGTGAAGAAGGTAATTAACGGTTAATTAATTATTATTAAAACGTTCAGTACGTGCGTACTGAAGTCACTTCGTACAAAGTGAGGTTCATCACGTGCGAACTGGATGCAGAGACGTGTGACACTCAGATACGCGTTTTCTACTCTTTAAATACCGCCTAATCTCGTATTAGCGCAGGGATTCGAGAGAAATTATTAGAGAGTAATCGGGGAATCGACGAATTAACGGGAATGATCGGGGAATGACCTGTAATCGACCATAAGCCTTAGTGAGCATTCGAAATCGCAAGTTTAACCTTGGTAAGGAGAGCAAAGGCATTAGTCAAAAGAACGGGGATGCAGATTACAGCAACAAAAGATACAAAGCTGGGTTTTGACAAGTCAGCTGTAACCTGCTACAACTGTGGAGAAAAGGGTCATTTTGCAAGAGAATTTGAAAAGCCAAAGAACTCAGGACCCAAGTATCCCTTCAGAACATCTCCTGAAAGCTCAACCAAGGCAATGGCGGTTGTTCAAAAGGATGAGGGGATTGACTGGTCTGTGCATTTCAAAAATAATGATGCCTTTGAGGTTGCAGAGACCAACTTGGCCAGTGTTCAAGATCTGAATGATGATTCACAATCTGAAGCAGATAGTGTGCAGGAAGCTGATGATGAATTTGTTGCCAGTAAGGAAGACTCAGTGATGCCTACTGATGAGCACAACGTTACTTCAGCCTCTGTGCCAGCTGCCGAACCAACGCCAGTGATTGTTCAAACTGAATCAGAAAATCCTAAGGCGTGCATGACTGGACAAGCTGACTCAAAGGTAAGTAACATTTCTGGTCTTCCCTGTGTGTCGTGCAATGACTATGTAAAGAATATAGTATCCCTGAAATCTCAAGTTACTGAGCTTACCTCTAAACTGCATGAAAACTCTATCATCAAAGGTAGAGAAAAGACCTTAAAAGATAAAATTGAGAGCCAAAATAAACAGATAAGAGAATTAGAGGTAGCTTTGTTAAATAAACAGGATGCTATAGTCTTTTACATCAATCAAATTGATACTCTAAAACGGGATCTTGCTAGTTCTAAAGTCGATTATGAAACTTTAAACCAGAAACTTAAAAGTTATTCAACTTCATCTTACTTGTTTGAGCACATAATCGACCGGAGACCTCAAGGTTCCGATTTAGAAAAAGACAAAAAGACATACACTAAATGTCCACCACCAGTGTTGAACCAACTGGTGAAAACAAATGTCTTTAATGAAGCTGACCACCTTCCTTCCAAGGTTGATGCACCTTCTGCTTCAACCTCAAAACCTGATTTAAAAATGAAGGGAAAAGTTGGTGAGCCTCAGAGGAAAGAGGCCAAACTAGAAGAAAAGCCTGAATCTGGTATGAGACAACTTCTAGGCAATTCTTCTGGTCAAGGTACGTTAATGCAAAATGTGCAAGCTGCACTCCGAACCATAGAAAAGGAGGGTGCAAAGTCTCCTGCAACCCGTCCTTATGAGGAAGTTAAAATTTTGCCAAAACAACGTGGTTTAGGAGTTCAGTAGAGCAAAAAGTGCCACATAACCCTGCAAAATCTCAGTTAAACAGGGTCTGCTATGTGTGCAGGAGACCTGGTCACCTCAGTTATAAGTGTGATCAGCAACAACAGAGCTGCAGGGGGAAAGTTGATTCTTCTGAAAATTTTCAGAAAAATAAAACGTTTAATCTAAATAATAAAAAATCAACTGACCCTCATCAGCTCAAAAGGACGGTTGGGGAAACATCTAGTAAACCCAAAAGTCCCAAGGTCAGTCTGAAGGGGAAGGAACCGTTTCATATGATGATTAATGCTTCTAGTGTTTATCACAAGACTCCTCCCCGTCAGGATTTGAAATGGACCACTAAATCAGAATCCAAAACGTCCAATAGTCCAGATATCAATGTAGACTCCAAAGCTACTGGTATTTGGATTAACATGCCAATTGTTGGAGAAGATGGGAAACCCATGACCATTCGGGCATGGGTTCCTAATGCTAACTAATTATCTGCTCTTTGTGCTAGGTGCCATCAGATTCCAAGGCAGACCTGTATACTAAGGCATTTGATAAACCCAGGTTTTTGTTCTTAGTGAATGAAAACGGGATGAAAACCAAGTGTGAGGTTGTCTGCGATGATGCGACTTAGTGTCCTTATTCGTATTTGTGACTATGTGTTTATTTTCTGTGTGTTTTTCCGTTTCTTTTTTCTAGGTATTTATTTCTTTAGTATTTTAGGGGGAGATTGGTGCAACATAGAAAATACAAAAAAATCAGAAAACATAGAAAATACAAAAAAAATCAGAAAACATAGAAAAAAAAAAAAAAAAAAAGAGAAGTTGATCCAACTCAAATGGAAAATGATGGTACACTGGCGTTCTATACAAAGTATGTCTAGTAAAATTAGGACTGAAGGCATGCACACATTCTTGAGAAAACTGTCTGAAAATTTGAGTCAAATCAGATAAGAAACAGATGGCGTGTAAGGCATATGATGAGAGTCTAGGCTGATAAGTGGTTATGAATGTGGAAATCCATCAAAGATTCAAACTATCGAGACATCTTAAGTCTACAAGTCAATAACAGTTGAGACTAACTTAGTCTGGTGCACACACCTACTACCATGCCAAATGTGTTAGATGACAATGAGCAAAATGTAAAAAGAGAGTGAAAAATTGACCCCAATCTGAGATGTCAAAAGAAATAGATACATTGATCTATCAATGTTGAATTGTCAAAGAGCATAAAATGCAGTGACAAAAGCTACATTGATCTATTAGTGTTGAAATGTCTAGTAAAATCGGGGAATGACCTGTAATCGACCATAAGCCTTAGTGAGCATTCGAAATCGCAAGTTTAACCTCTGTAAACGCAAACTTAGTGTTAATCTCGAATCCAAGGGCAGTCTTAAGCATTCTGTGTGAGTTCTTAGAAGTCTGTTCGTGTTTCTACTCTGTGTGTTTCTTAGTGTTACTGTGTGCCGGACACCTAAGCAGATCTTAGAATCCTTAGGAGGTTTGGGAAATAGATATTCCGCACTATTTCTCATCCTAGATCAGTCCTAGCATTAGGGTGTTTTAGTTTAGAACCCCCACGGTCCTACAAAGTGGTATCAGAGCCTTGTGCTTTGATTGATCACTTTTCCTTAGGTTTCGTGATCTAGGTGTCGATTAGGCCTGTGTGTTTTGTCCTTTTCGTCGGTTTTTATCGGTATTTTGGTCGAAAACAGGTCACTTTTGCGTTAAAAAGGGTTGTGTTTTTACGTTAATCGTTTGAGTTTTACCCGTGCGAAGTGTCCTGTAGTACGTACGTATTGACCTCCAGTACGTACGTAGTGAGTTGTGATCCTCTAGAACTTTCGGTAGTCTGTGTGTATGTCCGTGCGTAGCGAGTCATCAACACGTGCGTAGTGCTCCTTACTTTGCACGTATTGAATCTGTGTGTTAAGTTCTCTTAAAAAATATATATATATTTACCACACTTCGTACGTAGTCTTTCCAGTTCGTACGAGGTGAGTCCCCAGTTCGTACGTACTGCGTCTGTGTGATCTCTTGTCAGTCCTTACGTAGATATCTCACTACGTGCGTAGTGCTGTGAGTTCGTGCGTACTTCTATCCATCTCGTGCGTAGTGTGTGTGTGTTTGTTTCTAGTCTTATTCATAATGTCTGACATGAGTGCCATGGCTGCAAAACAAACCATAACTGCCCTTAGCAATTTAATAATGGATAACGAACAAGGTGGAATTAATAAAGTACCTAGACTGCTAACCATGGAAGACTACCCTTTCTGGAAACCACGTTTCGAAATATTTATTGATGGGGTTGATCCACGGTTGCACCGGGCCATTTCCGCCGATTACATCGTACCTAAGGGTGAAGGGAACATCGAAGTTCCCTATGATCAGATGAGTGATGATCAGAGGAAGGCTTATGATGCAGAAAAGAAAGCCTATTCTTACCTGATCCAAGCTATTCCGAACGAGATATTCCATCAGTGCCGACGGTACAGAACGTCACGTTCTTTGTGGAACGCATTACAAAAGAGGAACGAAGGGAATGCATCGTTAAAAGAGCTCAAGGCCTCACAGTTAAGAAAGGAGTTTGACCACTTCACTTCTTATGTCAATGAAAAGCTTCCAGATCTGATCAATAGATACAACCATCTTCTTAGTGAAATGGATAGTTTGGGGGTGCAGATCTCAGCACGACAACAAGTGGAGACTCTGTCCAAGGCTTTACCTAAAAGCTGGAGGCCATTCATAATGATTTTGAAGAATGGAGATGGTTTTGAAGGCATGGATCTGAATGACTTCATTACCAAGCTGAAAGAGCATGAACAGGAGGAGCTTAATCTAGACAGATTAAGCAGCTATGTGCAGAATCCTTCTTTATACTGTACGGGATCAGTTGCTTCTCCGGTTACTTCGTCAAATGCTCCGTTGCAGACAGTTTTTACTTCTAACGTTAGTTCATCAAGCAAGTCTGCTCCTGAAACTCCTACTGGACCACCTTATTCTGTTCCTTCAAGCAAAACGTCAATACCTGCCTTAAACACTGAGCATTTCAAACATGGCAGCACTGAAGAAGTTAAGGAGCATATGGGGATGCTTAGTGAATTGGTCACCTCGTATGATGATTTGCTCAAGGGTAAGATCGGCAATGCCTACCTGACTCAAGAAGACTATGACCAGATAGACAACGATGAGATGGAAAGACAGGACATTCTATGGTCCTATGCTAATCTGGTAAGGAGAGCAAAGGCATTAGTCAAAAGAACGGGGATGCAGATTACAGCAACAAAAGATACAAAGCTGGGTTTTGACAAGTCAGCTGTAACCTGCTACAACTGTGGAGAAAAGGGTCATTTTGCAAGAGAATGTGAAAAGCCAAAGAACTCAGGACCCAAGTATCCCTTCAGAACATCTCCTGAAAGCTCAACCAAGGCAATGGCGGTTGTTCAAAAGGATGAGGGGATTGACTGGTCTGTGCATTTCAAAAATAATGATGCTTTTGAGGTTGCAGAGACCAACTTGGCCAGTGTTCAAGATCTGAATGATGATTCACAATCTGAAGCAGATAGTGTGCAGGAAGCTGATGATGAATTTGTTGCCAGTAAGGAAGACTCAGTGATGCCTACTGATGAGCACAACGTTACTTCAGCCTCTGTGCCAGCTGCCGAACCAACGCCAGTGATTGTTCAAACTGAATCAGAAAATCCTAAGGCGTGCATGACTGGACAAGCTGACTCAAAGGTAAGTAACATTTCTGGTCTTCCCTGTGTGTCGTGCAATGACTATGTAAATAATATAGTATCCCTGAAATCTCAAGTTACTGAGCTTACCTCTAAACTGCATGAAAACTCTATCATCAAAGGTAGAGAAAAGACCTTAAAAGATAAAATTGAGAGCCAAAATAAACAGATAAGAGAATTAGAGGTAGCTTTGTTAAATAAACAGGATGCTATAGTCTTTTACATCAATCAAATTGATACTCTAAAACGGGATCTTGCTAGTTCTAAAGTCGATTATGAAACTTTAAACCAGAAACTTAAAAGTTATTCAACTTCATCTTACTTGTTTGAGCACATAATCGACCGGAGACCTCAAGGTTCCGATTTAGAAAAAGACAAAAAGACATACACTAAATGTCCACCACCAGTGTTGAACCAACTGGTGAAAACAAATGTCTTTAATGAAGCTGACCACCTTCCTTCCAAGGTTGATGCACCTTCTGCTTCAACCTCAAAACCTGATTTAAAAATGAAGGGAAAAGTTGGTGAGCCTCAGAGGAAAGAGGCCAAACTAGAAGAAAAGCCTGAATCTGGTATGAGACAACTTCTAGGCAATTCTTCTGGTCAAGGTACGTTAATGCAAAATGTGCAAGCTGCACTCCGAACCATAGAAAAGGAGGGTGCAAAGTCTCCTGCAACCCGTCCTTATGAGGAAGTTAAAATTTTGCCAAAACAACGTGGTTTAGGAGTTCAGTAGAGCAAAAAGTGCCACATAACCCTGCAAAATCTCAGTTAAACAGGGTCTGCTATGTGTGCAGGAGACCTGGTCACCTCAGTTATAAGTGTGATCAGCAACAACAGAGCTGCAGGGGGAAAGTTGATTCTTCTGAAAATTTTCAGAAAAATAAAACGTTTAATCTAAATAATAAAAAATCAACTGACCCTCATCAGCTCAAAAGGACGGTTGGGGAAACATCTAGTAAACCCAAAAGTCCCAAGGTCAGTCTGAAGGGGAAGGAACCGTTTCATATGATGATTAATGCTTCTAGTGTTTATCACAAGACTCCTCCCCGTCAGGATTTGAAATGGACCACTAAATCATAATCCAAAACGTCCAATAGTCCAGATATCAATGTAGACTCCAAAGCTACTGGTATTTGGATTAACATGCCAATTGTTGGAGAAGATGGGAAACCCATGACCATTCGGGCATGGGTTCCTAATGCTAACTAATTATCTGCTCTTTGTGCTAGGTGCCATCAGATTCCAAGGCAGACCTGTATACTAAGGCATTTGATAAACCCAGGTTTTTGTTCTTAGTGATGAAAACGGGATGAAAACCAAGTGTGAGGTTGTCTGCGATGATGCGACTTAGTGTCCTTATTCGTATTTGTGACTATGTGTTTATTTTCTGTGTGTTTTTCCGTTTCTTTTTTCTAGGTATTTATTTCTTTAGTATTTTAGGGGGAGATTGGTGCAACATAGAAAATACAAAAAAATCAGAAAACATAGAAAATACAAAAAAAATCAGAAAACATAGAAAAAAAAAAAAAAGAGAAGTTGATCCAACTCAAATGGAAAATGATGGTACACTGGCGTTCTATACAAAGTATGTCTAGTAAAATTAGGACTGAAGGCATGCACACATTCTTGAGAAAACTGTCTGAAAATTTGAGTCAAATCAGATAAGAAACAGATGGCGTGTAAGGCATATGATGAGAGTCTAGGCTGATAAGTGGTTATGAATGTGGAAATCCATCAAAGATTCAAACTATCGAGACATCTTAAGTCTACAAGTCAATAACAGTTGAGACTAACTTAGTCTGGTGCACACACCTACTACCATGCCAAATGTGTTAGATGACAATGAGCAAAATGTAAAAAGAGGGTGAAAAATTGACCCCAATCTGAGATGTCAAAAGAAATAGATACATTGATCTATCAATGTTGAATTGTCAAAGAGCATAAAATGCAGTGACAAAAGCTACATTGATCTATTAGTGTTGAAATGTCTAGTAAAATCGGGGAATGACCTGTAATCGACCATAAGCCTTAGTGAGCATTCGAAATCGCAAGTTTAATCTCTGTAAACGCAAACTTAGTGTTAATCTCGAATCCAAGGGCAGTCTTAAGCATTCTGTGTGAGTTCTTAGAAGTCTGTTCGTGTTTCTACTCTGTGTGTTTCTTAGTGTTACTGTGTGCCGGACACCTAAGCAGATCTTAGAATCCTTAGGAGGTTTGGGAAATAGATATTCCGCACTATTTCTCATCCTAGATCAGTCCTAGCATTAGGGTGTTTTAGTTTAGAACCCCCACGGTCCTACAAAGTGGTATCAGAGCCTTGTGCTTTGATTGATCACTTTTCCTTAGGTTTCGTGATCTAGGTGTCGATTAGGCCTGTGTGTTTTGTCCTTTTCGTCGGTTTTTATCGGTATTTTGGTCGAAAACAGGTCACTTTTGCGTTAAAAAGGGTTGTGTTTTTACGTTAATCGTTTGAGTTTTACCCGTGCGAAGTGTCCTGTAGTACGTACGTATTGACCTCCAGTACGTACGTAGTGAGTTGTGATCCTCTAGAACTTTCGGTAGTCTGTGTGTATGTCCGTGCGTAGCGAGTCATCAACACGTGCGTAGTGCTCCTTACTTTGCACGTATTGAATCTGTGTGTTAAGTTCTCTTAAAAAATATATATATATTTACCACACTTCGTACGTAGTCTTTCCAGTTCGTACGAGGTGAGTCCCCAGTTCGTACGTACTGCGTCTGTGTGATCTCTTGTCAGTCCTTACGTAGATATCTCACTACGTGCGTAGTGCTGTGAGTTCGTGCGTACTTCTATCCATCTCGTGCGTAGTGTGTGTGTGTTTGTTTCTAGTCTTATTCATAATGTCTGACATGAGTGCCATGGCTGCAAAACAAACCATAACTGCCCTTAGCAATTTAATAATGGATAACGAACAAGGTGGAATTAATAAAGTACCTAGACTGCTAACCATGGAAGACTACCCTTTCTGGAAACCACGTTTCGAAATATTTATTGATGGGGTTGATCCACGGTTGCACCGGGCCATTTCCGCCGATTACATCGTACCTAAGGGTGAAGGGAACATCGAAGTTCCCTATGATCAGATGAGTGATGATCAGAGGAAGGCTTATGATGCAGAAAAGAAAGCCTATTCTTACCTGATCCAAGCTATTCCGAACGAGATATTCCATCAGTGCCGACGGTACAGAACGTCACGTTCTTTGTGGAACGCATTACAAAAGAGGAACGAAGGGAATGCATCGTTAAAAGAGCTCAAGGCCTCACAGTTAAGAAAGGAGTTTGACCACTTCACTTCTTATGTCAATGAAAAGCTTCCAGATCTGATCAATAGATACAACCATCTTCTTAGTGAAATGGATAGTTTGGGGGTGCAGATCTCAGCACGACAACAAGTGGAGACTCTGTCCAAGGCTTTACCTAAAAGCTGGAGGCCATTCATAATGATTTTGAAGAATGGAGATGGTTTTGAAGGCATGGATCTGAATGACTTCATTACCAAGCTGAAAGAGCATGAACAGGAGGAGCTTAATCTAGACAGATTAAGCAGCTATGTGTAGAATCCTTCTTTATACTGTACGGGATCAGTTGCTTCTCCGGTTACTTCGTCAAATGCTCCGTTGCAGACAGTTTTTACTTCTAACGTTAGTTCATCAAGCAAGTCTGCTCCTGAAACTCCTACTGGACCACCTTATTCTGCTCCTTCAAGCAAAACGTCAATGCCTGCCTTAAACACTGAGCATTTCAAACATGGCAGCACTGAAGAAGTTAAGGAGCATATGGGGATGCTTAGTGAATTGGTCACCTCGTATGATGATTTGCTCAAGGGTAAGATCGGCAATGCCTACCTGACTCAAGAAGACTATGACCAGATAGACAACGATGAGATGGAAAGACAGGACATTCTATGGTCCTATGCTAATCTGGTAAGGAGAGCAAAGGCATTAGTCAAAAGAACGGGGATGCAGATTACAGCAACAAAAGATACAAAGCTGGGTTTTGACAAGTCAGCTGTAACCTGCTACAACTGTGGAGAAAAGGGTCATTTTGCAAGAGAATGTGAAAAGCCAAAGAACTCAGGACCCAAGTATCCCTTCAGAACATCTCCTGAAAGCTCAACCAAGGCAATGGCGGTTGTTCAAAAGGATGAGGGGATTGACTGGTCTGTGCATTTCAAAAATAATGATGCTTTTGAGGTTGCAGAGACCAACTTGGCCAGTGTTCAAGATCTGAATGATGATTCACAATCTGAAGCAGATAGTGTGCAGGAAGCTGATGATGAATTTGTTGCCAGTAAGGAAGACTCAGTGATGCCTACTGATGAGCACAACGTTACTTCAGCCTCTGTGCCAGCTGCCGAACCAACGCCAGTGATTGTTCAAATTGAATCAGAAAATCCTAAGGCGTGCATGACTGGACAAGCTGACTCAAAGGTAAGTAACATTTCTGGTCTTCCCTGTGTGTCGTGCAATGACTATGTAAATAATATAGTATCCCTGAAATCTCAAGTTACTGAGCTTACCTCTAAACTGCATGAAAACTCTATCATCAAAGGTAGAGAAAAGACCTTAAAAGATAAAATTGAGAGCCAAAATAAACAGATAAGAGAATTAGAGGTAGCTTTGTTAAATAAACAGGATGCTATAGTCTTTTACATCAATCAAATTGATACTCTAAAACGGGATCTTGCTAGTTCTAAAGTCGATTATGAAACTTTAAACCAGAAACTTAAAAGTTATTCAACTTCATCTTACTTGTTTGAGCACATAATCGACCGGAGACCTCAAGGTTCCGATTTAGAAAAAGACAAAAAGACATACACTAAATGTCCACCACCAGTGTTGAACCAACTGGTGAAAACAAATGTCTTTAATGAAGCTGACCACCTTCCTTCCAAGGTTGATGCACCTTCTGCTTCAACCTCAAAACCTGATTTAAAAATGAAGGGAAAAGTTGGTGAGCCTCAGAGGAAAGAGGCCAAACTAGAAGAAAAGCCTGAATCTGGTATGAGACAACTTCTAGGCAATTCTTCTGGTCAAGGTACGTTAATGCAAAATGTGCAAGCTGCACTCCGAACCATAGAAAAGGAGGGTGCAAAGTCTCCTGCAACCCGTCCTTATGAGGAAGTTAAAATTTTGCCAAAACAACGTGGTTTAGGAGTTCAGTAGAGCAAAAAGTGCCACATAACCCTGCAAAATCTCAGTTAAACAGGGTCTGCTATGTGTGCAGGAGACCTGGTCACCTCAGTTATAAGTGTGATCAGCAACAACAGAGCTGCAGGGGGAAAGTTGATTCTTCTGAAAATTTTCAGAAAAATAAAACGTTTAATCTAAATAATAAAAAATCAACTGACCCTCATCAGCTCAAAAGGACGGTTGGGGAAACATCTAGTAAACCCAAAAGTCCCAAGGTCAGTCTGAAGGGGAAGGAACCGTTTCATATGATGATTAATGCTTCTAGTGTTTATCACAAGACTCCTCCCCGTCAGGATTTGAAATGGACCACTAAATCATAATCCAAAACGTCCAATAGTCCAGATATCAATGTAGACTCCAAAGCTACTGGTATTTGGATTAACATGCCAATTGTTGGAGAAGATGGGAAACCCATGACCATTCGGGCATGGGTTCCTAATGCTAACTAATTATCTGCTCTTTGTGCTAGGTGCCATCAGATTCCAAGGCAGACCTGTATACTAAGGCATTTGATAAACCCAGGTTTTTGTTCTTAGTGAATGAAAACGGGATGAAAACCAAGTGTGAGGTTGTCTGCGATGATGCGACTTAGTGTCCTTATTCGTATTTGTGACTATGTGTTTATTTTCTGTGTGTTTTTCCGTTTCTTTTTTCTAGGTATTTATTTCTTTAGTATTTTAGGGGGAGATTGGTGCAACATAGAAAATACAAAAAAAATCAGAAAACATAGAAAATACAAAAAAAATCAGAAAACATAGAAAAAAAAAAAAAAAAAGAGAAGTTGATCCAACTCAAATGGAAAATGATGGTACACTGGCGTTCTATACAAAGTATGTCTAGTAAAATTAGGACTGAAGGCATGCACACATTCTTGAGAAAACTGTCTGAAAATTTGAGTCAAATCAGATAAGAAACAGATGGCGTGTAAGGCATATGATGAGAGTCTAGGCTGATAAGTGGTTATGAATGTGGAAATCCATCAAAGATTCAAACTATCGAGACATCTTAAGTCTACAAGTCAATAACAGTTGAGACTAACTTAGTCTGGTGCACACACCTACTACCATGCCAAATGTGTTAGATGACAATGAGCAAAATGTAAAAAGAGGGTGAAAAATTGACCCCAATCTGAGATGTCAAAAGAAATAGATACATTGATCTATCAATGTTGAATTGTCAAAGAGCATAAAATGCAGTGACAAAAGCTACATTGATCTATTAGTGTTGAAATGTCTAGTAAAATCGGGGAATGACCTGTAATCGACCATAAGCCTTAGTGAGCATTCGAAATCGCAAGTTTAACCTCTGTAAACGCAAACTTAGTGTTAATCTCGAATCCAAGGGCAGTCTTAAGCATTCTGTGTGAGTTCTTAGAAGTTTGTTCTTGTTTCTACTCTGTGTGTTTCTTAGTGTTACTGTGTGCCGGACACCTAAGCAGATCTTAGAATCCTTAGGAGGTTTGGGAAATAGATATTCCGCACTATTTCTCATCCTAGATCAGTCCTAGCATTAGGGTGTTTTAGTTTAGAACCCCCACGGTCCTACAAAGTGGTATCAGAGCCTTGTGCTTTGATTGATCACTTTTCCTTAGGTTTCGTGATCTAGGTGTCGATTAGGCCTGTGTGTTTTGTCCTTTTCGTCGGTTTTTATCGGTATTTTGGTCGAAAACAGGTCACTTTTGCGTTAAAAAGGGTTGTGTTTTTACGTTAATCGTTTGAGTTTTACCCGTGCGAAGTGTCCTGTAGTACGTACGTATTGACCTCCAGTACGTACGTAGTGAGTTGTGATCCTCTAGAACTTTCGGTAGTCTGTGTGTATGTCCGTGCGTAGCGAGTCATCAACACGTGCGTAGTGCTCCTTACTTTGCACGTATTGAATCTGTGTGTTAAGTTCTCTTAAAAAATATATATATATTTACCACACTTCGTACGTAGTCTTTCCAGTTCGTACGAGGTGAGTCCCCAGTTCGTACGTACTGCGTCTGTGTGATCTCTTGTCAGTCCTTACGTAGATATCTCACTACGTGCGTAGTGCTGTGAGTTCGTGCGTACTTCTATCCATCTCGTGCGTAGTGTGTGTGTGTTTGTTTCTAGTCTTATTCATAATGTCTTACATGAGTGCCATGGCTGCAAAACAAACCATAACTGCCCTTAGCAATTTAATAATGGATAACGAACAAGGTGGAATTAATAAAGTACCTAGACTGCTAACCATGGAAGACTACCCTTTCTGGAAACCACGTTTCGAAATATTTATTGATGGGGTTGATCCACGGTTGCACCGGGCCATTTCCGCCGATTACATCGTACCTAAGGGTGAAGGGAACATCGAAGTTCCCTATGATCAGATGAGTGATGATCAGAGGAAGGCTTATGATGCAGAAAAGAAAGCCTATTCTTACCTGATCCAAGCTATTCCGAACGAGATATTCCATCAGTGCCGACGGTACAGAACGTCACGTTCTTTGTGGAACGCATTACAAAAGAGGAACGAAGGGAATGCATCGTTAAAAGAGCTCAAGGCCTCACAGTTAAGAAAGGAGTTTGACCACTTCACTTCTTATGTCAATGAAAAGCTTCCAGATCTGATCAATAGATACAACCATCTTCTTAGTGAAATGGATAGTTTGGGGGTGCAGATCTCAGCACGACAACAAGTGGAGACTCTGTCCAAGGCTTTACCTAAAAGCTGGAGGCCATTCATAATGATTTTGAAGAATGGAGATGGTTTTGAAGGCATGGATCTGAATGACTTCATTACCAAGCTGAAAGAGCATGAACAGGAGGAGCTTAATCTAGACAGATTAAGCAGCTATGTGCAGAATCCTTCTTTATACTGTACGGGATCAGTTGCTTCTCCGGTTACTTCGTCAAATGCTCCGTTGCAGACAGTTTTTACTTCTAACGTTAGTTCATCAAGCAAGTCTGCTCCTGAAACTCCTACTGGACCACCTTATTCTGTTCCTTCAAGCAAAACGTCAATGCCTGCCTTAAACACTGAGCATTTCAAACATGGCAGCACTGAAGAAGTTAAGGAGCATATGGGGATGCTTAGTGAATTGGTCACCTCGTATGATGATTTGCTCAAGGGTAAGATCGGCAATGCCTACCTGACTCAAGAAGACTATGACCAGATAGACAACGATGAGATGGAAAGACAGGACATTCTATGGTCATATGCTAATCTGGTAAGGAGAGCAAAGGCATTAGTCAAAAGAACGGGGATGCAGATTACAGCAACAAAAGATACAAAGCTGGGTTTTGACAAGTCAGCTGTAACCTGCTACAACTGTGGAGAAAAGGGTCATTTTGCAAGAGAATGTGAAAAGCCAAAGAACTCAGGACCCAAGTATCCCTTCAGAACATCTCCTGAAAGATCAACCAAGGCAATGGCGGTTGTTCAAAAGGATGAGGGGATTGACTGGTCTGTGCATTTCAAAAATAATGATGCTTTTGAGGTTGCAGAGACCAACTTGGCCAGTGTTCAAGATCTGAATGATGATTCACAATCTGAAGCAGATAGTGTGCAGGAAGCTGATGATGAATTTGTTGCCAGTAAGGAAGACTCAGTGATGCCTACTGATGAGCACAACGTTACTTCAGCCTCTGTGCCAGCTGCCGAACCAACGCCAGTGATTGTTCAAATTGAATCAGAAAATCCTAAGGCGTGCATGACTGGACAAGCTGACTCAAAGGTAAGTAACATTTCTGGTCTTCCCTGTGTGTCGTGCAATGACTATGTAAATAATATAGTATCCCTGAAATCTCAAGTTACTGAGCTTACCTCTAAACTGCATGAAAACTCTATCATCAAAGGTAGAGAAAAGACCTTAAAAGATAAAATTGAGAGCCAAAATAAACAGATAAGAGAATTAGAGGTAGCTTTGTTAAATAAACAGGATGCTATAGTCTTTTACATCAATCAAATTGATACTCTAAAACGGGATCTTGCTAGTTCTAAAGTCGATTATGAAACTTTAAACCAGAAACTTAAAAGTTATTCAACTTCATCTTACTTGTTTGAGCACATAATCGACCGGAGACCTCAAGGTTCCGATTTAGAAAAAGACAAAAAGACATACACTAAATGTCCACCACCAGTGTTGAACCAACTGGTGAAAACAAATGTCTTTAATGAAGCTGACCACCTTCCTTCCAAGGTTGATGCACCTTCTGCTTCAACCTCAAAACCTGATTTAAAAATGAAGGGAAAAGTTGGTGAGCCTCAGAGGAAAGAGGCCAAACTAGAAGAAAAGCCTGAATCTGGTATGAGACAACTTCTAGGCAATTCTTCTGGTCAAGGTACGTTAATGCAAAATGTGCAAGCTGCACTCCGAACCATAGAAAAGGAGGGTGCAAAGTCTCCTGCAACCCGTCCTTATGAGGAAGTTAAAATTTTGCCAAAACAACGTGGTTTAGGAGTTCAGTAGAGCAAAAAGTGCCACATAACCCTGCAAAATCTCAGTTAAACAGGGTCTGCTATGTGTGCAGGAGACCTGGTCACCTCAGTTATAAGTGTGATCAGCAACAACAGAGCTGCAGGGGGAAAGTTGATTCTTCTGAAAATTTTCAGAAAAATAAAACGTTTAATCTAAATAATAAAAAATCAACTGACCCTCATCAGCTCAAAAGGACGGTTGGGGAAACATCTAGTAAACCCAAAAGTCCCAAGGTCAGTCTGAAGGGGAAGGAACCGTTTCATATGATGATTAATGCTTCTAGTGTTTATCACAAGACTCCTCCCCGTCAGGATTTGAAATGGACCACTAAATCATAATCCAAAACGTCCAATAGTCCAGATATCAATGTAGACTCCAAAGCTACTGGTATTTGGATTAACATGCCAATTGTTGGAGAAGATGGGAAACCCATGACCATTCGGGCATGGGTTCCTAATGCTAACTAATTATCTGCTCTTTGTGCTAGGTGCCATCAGATTCCAAGGCAGACCTGTATACTAAGGCATTTGATAAACCCAGGTTTTTGTTCTTAGTGAATGAAAACGGGATGAAAACCAAGTGTGAGGTTGTCTGCGATGATGCGACTTAGTGTCCTTATTCGTATTTGTGACTATGTGTTTATTTTCTGTGTGTTTTTCCGTTTCTTTTTTCTAGGTATTTATTTCTTTAGTATTTTAGGGGGAGATTGGTGCAACATAGAAAATACAAAAAAATCAGAAAACATAGAAAATACAAAAAAAATCAGAAAACATAGAAAAAAAAAAAAAAAAAGAGAAGTTGATCCAACTCAAATGGAAAATGATGATACACTGGCGTTCTATACAAAGTATGTCTAGTAAAATTAGGACTGAAGGCATGCACACATTCTTGAGAAAACTGTCTGAAAATTTGAGTCAAATCAGATAAGAAACATATGGCGTGTAAGGCATATGATGAGAGTCTAGGCTGATAAGTGGTTATGAATGTGGAAATCCATCAAAGATTCAAACTATCGAGACATCTTAAGTCTACAAGTCAATAACAGTTGAGACTAACTTAGTCTGGTGCACACACCTACTACCATGCCAAATGTGTTAGATGACAATGAGCAAAATGTAAAAAGAGGGTGAAAAATTGACCCCAATCTGAGATGTCAAAAGAAATAGATACATTGATCTATCAATGTTGAATTGTCAAAGAGCATAAAATGCAGTGACAAAAGCTACATTGATCTATTAGTGTTGAAATGTCTAGTAAAATCGGGGAATGACCTGTAATCGACCATAAGCCTTAGTGAGCATTCGAAATCGCAAGTTTAACCTCGGTAAACGCAAACTTAGTGTTAATCTCGAATCCAAGGGCAGTCTTAAGCATTCTGTGTGAGTTCTTAGAAGTCTGTTCGTGTTTCTACTCTGTGTGTTTCTTAGTGTTACTGTGTGCCGGACACCTAAGCAGATCTTAGAATCCTTAGGAGGTTTGGGAAATAGATATTCCGCACTATTTCTCATCCTAGATCAGTCCTAGCATTAGGGTGTTTTAGTTTAGAACCCCCACGGTCCTACAATTAGTATATATACCCCTAAGAGTATTTACATATTTGCCCTTCTAAGTTTGTATATTTAATACAAACTTCAACAAAAATGTAATCTTCTATTCTATACAATATTTATAACCTAACAGTTTCACCAAAAATGGTTTGGTGTTACTAATGCATAAGTACATGGGATTTTTAGTGCCTTGAGTGTTTTGAAAAATCTTAACCATTTTACATAAGTTTAAATGGTTTTGTGTGGCACACCATGTTGTTTTTGTTGTTCACTAGTGAATCTTGTATGTTCTTGTGATGTTGGTAACCATAGAAATGCCCTAGACCTTGTGGATGTTTCGTTGTGTTATTTATTATTCATTCATTTGGTGACTTGAAGTCACATGGTTTTTAATAATATTTTATTTATTTATTTGGTATGTAATTTTGTATTTGTAGCTTGCATGCCATTTATTTCTTTTTTCTATGTAATTCTAATACGGAGCAACCATCGGGAGTCCATGGAGTGACGTCTTGACGAACACGGATCTGAAAGGCCCAATGGAGGTGGCGGGTTTAGTGGGAGCACATCCAAGTCAAGGAATTTTGTCTTTAGATGACTTGTTTTTCCCGTAGTGGCTCACGGGAAAAACGCATAGGTTTTAGGGGCATGGTTACCAACTATGTTGTATGCGTGTGATGGTTTTATTATATATTGTTTATGCAGGAGTTGTAGGACTATTGCATGCAAGACAATTTTTGATAAATAATAAAACCAAGAGTTTTAAAAATGGTTTAACAACTCTAGCGCGCACACTTGATTACCAAATAGGATATAAATTGGTTTAGTATCCATTTATTGAGAACTTGTGGTTTTTGTCACTTTTTGTTAATCAAACTTAAAATGGTTTTTTAACCGGAAAACTAAATCCCGTTTTCTAAATGTAAATCTCACGCCCTCCATAAGATGACACCACTCGAATCTAACCACACAAGGGTTGATTGTCGAGCTTTAGTCGAAGCAATTTTTGTGTGAGTTGTGTGGAAAGTACGTGTGGCAACTCGCAAGATCGTTTGTCGAGCTTTAGCCGAGTCGATCATTGGGCTAGAGTACCACCATGTATCTTGATGGTTGATTTACGGTTTCGAAATAATATTTTATATAATCGTCGAGATCTACCCGAGATTATGTACAATATTACTTTGAGATTGGTGTGGAGGGATCAAACATGCCAAACTTGGCACAATGGTTGTCAAGTAGGATCCCGCAAGGAACTAAGAGTTGCAATAATGGATTGTAATCAGTCAATGGTTGCCGTCCTAAATAGCTTTGCCACGTGATTCGCGGAAAACCCGTCATGGTGCAAGGTGAAATAGGGTTGTTAGCCCTTGTTAAAATAGTTGTTTTATTTAACACATGGGGTAATTATTTTAACGACGATTTCAATCGAATTAACCAAATCTACTTTGCATTTGATAGATGGCATCAACAAGCACCAACAACAATACCACCTTTTCTTTAAGGATTTTCCTTGAGAAAGACAAACTCGATGGGGCCAATTTTATGGATTGGTCAAGGGAACTAAGAATAGTCCCCCGTCGTGAGGATAAGTTGGCCACCATTGAGGAACCCATCCCTGAGGCCACTACTTCCAACGCGAGTAGGGTAATCAAAGAGGCGTATGAAAAACGTTTTAAAGACATCACCGAGGTTACTTGCCTCATGCTTAGCACGATGAGCTCCGACTTGCAAAAGTTGATGGAGCATCTTAGCGCTTATGACATGATGCACTAGTTATCGAACATGTTCCAACAACAAGCGAAGCAAGAACAGTATGGTTGTCCCAATGACCTACTCGGTTACCGGTTGCAGGAAGGCGGGAACGTGTCCCACCAAGTTCTTAAGATGAAAGCGTTGGTGGAAGGCCTCTAGAGGTTGGGATTTTCCATCGCGAGAGAGATGGCGGTAGACTTGATTTTACGGTATCTCCCACCGTCCTATGATCAATTCGTTGTGAATTATCATATGCACGGGATGGATAAATCCCTAATGGAATTGCATGGTATGCTGCGGACTGCCGTGTCCAAAATGGCCAAGCAAAATCCGTGCACCTCCTTTCCCGTCTTGGCCATCAAGGAGGGTGAGTCCAATAAGAGGAAGAAACCGGCCTCTACCTCTAAGGGTAAAGGTAAGTGTTGGGAAGATGATCTCATCAGTTGAAATTTGATGAGACAAAGTTAAGTTTGTTGGATATTCTAGATATAACTTAAACAGAATTATAAAGCTTGATCAGACTGAATACGTATAGTGTTTCAGACTGAGTATAAGCTGTATATAGGCTGAGCATAAGTTCGATCAGGTTATACTATATCTTAGTAAGATTATTACTATGTGTGATAATCTGTGTATGTCATCTAAGATATATTGAGCTTTCAGCTTGATGTGTTTCAAGCTGAGTGACTCAGCATATATATTGAGTCGGCTCAACAGAGTTGCTAAATAAGTTCTAGCTAACTCTTAGGACTTCTAAGGATGAGTTTATTAATAAACGTGTTAGTTCATATTGGTTTTCGAGTGTGTTCTCGAAGAACTCAGCTTGATGAGTTTCAAGCTGAGTAACTCAGTACGAGTAAGAAGTCAGCCTAAAGAAAATTTAAATATGTTTTAAATTTATCTTTTTAACTCTCTATATCCACGGTAAGGATAAGAAGACTTCAGAATCAAGATTGAAGATTGAAGACTCAAGATAAGAAGATTCAAGATTCAAGATTCCCAGTTATCCGATAGTTAGTTAGCAAATTAGGATTAGTCCAGTTTGTTAGGAACCGTAGGAACAGGATTATAAATAATTGTCTTCCTGATAAGTTTAGAGGTACGACTACAACGACGATTACAACTAAGTGTTTCAGAGCCAAATACCTCACCTCAACCGTATGTGTTAGGATTCTTGAATCACCGTTTGTCAGTTCAACGTGATCAAGATATTCAAAGATTGTCAAGCTATTCGTGTGTTCGAATAATCACATTAGTTGTGAGATTGGTAAGTTTTCAATCTGTGATTAAATCTTATTTAGAGAGTCGTCAATATCTATAATCATAAGTTGATTATAGATAGCTAAGTTTGAAAGATTGAGAGATTTATATTAGATGTTTACATATCAAGAGTTGCTTACTTGATAAAGTCTGTAATCATCTTCTTATTAATGAAAAGCAAAGCGTTCGATTGTGGTTTGATTTACTTTGTGTAACACTTTATTTTGATTTGTTCAATTTCCGCAGAAAGTGTATTCAACCCCCCTTCTATACATCTGTTGCTTCTTGTTATTCTCACCAAGGGACCAACAACTGGTATTAGAGCAGGTAGAACAAGTTCATAAGTTGAAAGTTCAAGATTCTGAGAAAGTTCAAGATGTCTACAAGCAACAATTCTTCAAACTTTCCTCAGATGTCTGCCAAGGGTTGTCCCATCTTTGATGGATCTGATTATCCTATGTGGAAATTCAGATCCATGCTATTCCTCAAGTCCATTGACAATCGTATGTCCGATGTCATTACCAAAGGAACTATAATCCCCAAGATTCCTGCGACTGTCAGTGATTCGTCTCATGGCAGATCTGATGTTAGGTTATAAATATTATATAGAATAGAAAATTACATTCTAGGCGAAGTTCGTATTAAAATACGAACTTCAGGGACTAATATTGTAAATACCCTTACGGGTATATATACTAATGGCTAATTAGTCATTAGTAAGGTCTTTGACAAAATCCAAAGCTTAAGTGTGTGCTTAAAAAAATTGACACGTTAGAAAATACCTAGTTTATTTCACATTATGAGCAAAACCTTAGCTATTACAATAGCCATATCCCTATATATACTCCATGAGTATATTACATAGAAAATCCTATTTCTATACAATTTATGAATTTACATTCTCCCCCTTTGTATTGAAATAGGAGTGTACACGCCAGTAACCTAAGTTTTCCTTAGATTATATAAGCAGTTTTGGATGTAGCGTCCCACCAAATAAATCAGTCTGGAACAATGCTTTATCCTGAGCTTTTGACAGCGGAAGCATAAACACTTTTGATGTGTTGAGAAGAATCTTTTTTTGTCTCCCCCTACAATGTAGCTCAGATTGTTCTCATGTCTTCATATGATAGATCTTTACTCCCCCTAGACAAGACATAGACTGATGATCTCTTCCCCATGAGTAAACACAATGATTTTATAAATAAAAACATTCAAACTCCCCCTCAACAACTGGATATCTTCAACAATGTAAAATTTCTTCACATTTTATCTCCCCTCATGATGATTATGATTTATCATGTGCATCATGCACAAAAGTCATCAACATGAGATTCAGTTGCAAAAACATGGAAGAGGGGTGGGGAAAATCCTACACTTCAAGTCAAAATAATCTTAAAACATTCCCTAACTTGAATAGATACTTGAACCACTCTGATCGTTGAGGAGTGGTAATGATTTGATCTGAATTCTTGAAGATATATAACTCTGTGTTGGATGTAAAATGATATTGGAGAATAATGTTGTCAAGTAAGCCTCCCAATACCGTGTAATCAACCTTGACTAGATCACACCAAGTAGAAAAAATTCTGGAAGACATACGGGTGCAAACAAACTTAGGAACACATAAGAGGATATTTGACTGTGAACTGTAATAAGATTAGGGAGTCGGATTCATCCTTATTTGAGAGCACACGAATGAACTTACAAAATCTAAAAAAAACTGATGAAACCTGATGTTGGTTAATCCTTCAAACAATTTCACCAACACTGTGATCTGGGACATCGGAGATGACTGATAAAAGATAACCAAGATTCAAAATAAACAATGGATGGATGGCTAAAATCCGGTTTTGAGACCAAAAATTCGTGACACAAAGAAAGAAGACTCAAAAATGAGTTAGGAAAGCACCGGATGACTAGACATAAGGGTACTATACATTCAACATATGGTAACAATGACCCAAAGCAAACCCGAATCTAGAAACATCAGAATAATAATTGAAACTTTGAGAACTTCTGACTCAGCCAAAAAATCCAAACACTTGACTTAGGAATCAAGGTGACAAGATAATTCAGTCAGAACAACGACGGGGGTTCGGGGGCAGCGCCCCGGATAGCGGGGTCCAAGGGGTGGCAACCCCTGGTGGGGTCCAAAGGGCAGAGCCCCTGGCTGGGGTCGAGCTTGAATTCCTAATAAGATTGAATTCCGAATATGCTTGAATTCCGGATAATCTTGAATTCCGATCAAGGTTGAATTCCGAATAATCTTGAATTCCGGATAATCTTGAATTCCGATCAAAGTTAAATTCCGAATAATCTTGAAATGCGATAAAAGTTGAACTCCGAATAAAATCTTTGATTCCGAAGAAAACATGCATTCCAAAGAAATCATGAATTCCGAAGAATAACAATTCCGAGCACTTTTGAATTCCGGTCAAACTCAATTCCGAAGAATGATAATTCCGATCAAAATTTATCCGGAATGAGGAAATTCCTATCAACTTTTATACGGAATGAAGAGATTCCGAGCAAAATCTATCCGGAATGAATCAAATTTCAACACTTTCTATCCGGAATATATGAATTCCGATTGATTCAAGCTGAATTCCGAATGATTCAAAGCTGGAATTCCGAACACTTCATCTTCATCCCGCTCAAATTCAAAAATCTCGAAATTTTGCTCAAATATGATAATTTCTTGCCCAGATCACTTCGCCTATCAATAATAATCAATCCTATACCAAATTTGTCAATAAACAACAACAAATTGATACAAAATTAGGCGATTTTCTTCAAAACCCGTTTTTCACAAAACATACAAAAATCTTCGATTTGCTTGCTGTTTTGTTGGTAATTTGATCTCGTAAACTCCATAATGATTCTAACATGATAATCGAGCATCAAACAACCATAATCTTCACAAAAATCTCAAAATTTGATGAAAACCCGAAAATCTTCACTTTTGCACTCGGTTTTCTTCAAATCTTAAAAAATCTTGACTTTTGTTGTTGAATTCAGATTCAAATCATCACTCCCTTGGCTCTGATACCACATGTTAGGCCTTGAAAACAAGTGATTCAAATAAAATGTAGGATAATGAAGGATTGCATATGTAAACTATAGAGAATATGAATTTACACCTTAGAAAATACCTAGTTTATTTCACATTATGAGCAAAACCTTAGCTATTACAATAGCCATATCCCTATATATACTCCATGAGTATATGACATAGAAACTCCTATTTCTATACAATTTATGAATTTACATCTGAAAAGGATATGAAAAAGCCTATTGCATCCTGGACTGAAGAAGATTGGAAACTGTTCAATCTGGATGATAAGGCAAAGAGTGTTCTAGCAAATGCCCTGACCAACGAGATCTTGCATACAGTGACTCAGTGTCAAACTGCAAAAGAGATGTGGGATACATTAAGTATTACATATGAGGGCACTGATCTGGTTAAGCAGTAAAAGAAAAGTCATCTGAAAAGATCATATGAAAACTTCTTTTCAAAGAAGAATGAAACCTTGCCTGATTTGTTCACAAGGTTTCACTGCTTGATAAATGACCTGCTAAGTGTAGGTGTGAAGAAAGATGAGGCTGAACTTGTGCTGAAATTTCTGGATGTGTTACTTGAAAGGTTCAATGAAGTAACCACAACACTGAGGGCTGGAGGAACACTGAATGTGTATAACCTACAGTCTATCTATGGGTTCTTGCCTAATCATGAACATATCACAAAGCACAAGAGAACTTCTCAACAACAACTTAAGAAGAAAAAGAAAAGTTCCAAGGAATTAGTTGTTGAATCTGAGACTGAGTCAGAATCTCAATCTCACCACTCAGACTCAGACTCAGGTGATACTGATGATGTTCAGAATATCACTGATCAGATGGCTATGTTGGCCAGACTTTTGAGAAGAGCTCAACGGGTAAGAGGAAGATCTGATAGGGGCAAAGGGAAGAGTTATTTTGATCCTAAGAAGGCTGTGTGCTTCAACTGTCAGAAGAAGGGACACATTGCTGCTGAGTGCTGATTAAAGAAGGAAGAATCAGCATCAGTTGCTGATAAGAATGCTTACAGAGCTGATAAATACAAGAAGAAATATATTCAGCTCAAGAAAGGAAAGCCAGAAGATAAACCCAGTGCAAAAGGATTATATGCTGAAACCTGGGATACTGAATCATCTACCTCAGATGATGATGTATGTCTAATGGCTTAAGAAGATGAAGAGTTTGAAATAGACGAAGTTGATTATGGTTTGTCTGAGTCAACTCTTGAAGCTGATATGAAGGAAGCTGAGGAAAACAGCAAGCTTAGTGATTGAGATCCGGCTTCCATGTATAAGGTTAGTAATTTCAACTATTACACCGATGAAGAAAAGGGTCTTGCATTCGACTATTTGTTAAATGATTTCAAGACCATCCTTAAGTCTCAAAAGGACCTCAAAGCTGAGATAGTTAAACTGAAGAATGAGATTAAGGAAAATCAATCTTTGATTGATGTTGGTAAGAAAGCACAGTGTGACCTTGAATGTCAAAGACACATTAATAAACTTCTAAGTGAAGAACTTTAGGAAGCTAAAGTCAAAGCTGACCAACTTCAAAAGGTCACTGAGTCTTGGTGTAAGTCATCAAAGCTTGTTGAAAAGTCCATAAACCAACAAATTCCTAAACAGGTACAAGATGTACTTGGAGGTGACTATCAAACTGCAACTTTTGTAGCTGTTGATGAGATAGCAAGTACAGACTCTAAGGAGGATACACAACTGATTAAGTCTCAGAAGTTAGCCTCAGAAAAGAAACATGGTCAAAACTTTAAATACAACATGTTTGTAAAGGCTAAAGATCATGGAAATGAGTGCTCAACATCCAAACAGCATGGTAAGTTTGTGCTGGACAGATTAGGCACTCAGCCTATTCAAAAAACTTCAGTCATAGAAAGGCTTAATCCAAATCCTTTCAAAAGACAACATTCTCTATCTGGCTCGGAGAGAAGTTATAAGAATAGGAAGACCACTGTAAGTCAGAGGTCAAATCACAACAATGGTAAGTCCAAATTTGTGGATCTTGGTAAGTCCAAGAAGATCAACAGTGGTAAGTCCAAACCTGTTGAAACTGGTGAGTCTAGTAAGCATGACAAAGGTAAGTCCAAGGTCATGGAAAAGAAGTTTGTTGGTCAAGCTGCTAATCAAAAGGATAACAAACAAAGACCTGACAAAGGTAAGTCCAAAGTCAGTGAACATCAAGTGAATCAACTTGCAAAGAAAGTTGAAAAGTTATCCACTACATATAATCCTAAGACTGAGAGCAAGTTCTCACAAGGATTATTAGACACTCTACCTCCTGTAATTATTGGAAGAAGGAGATGCTACAAGTGCAGAAGTAGAGGTCATGAGGCTAAGGATTGTGACGTTGAAATCTCAAGGCCTGAACAAGAACAAGCTGATCAGGCTACACATGAATCAGCTCCTGCTCAAGCTGAACAGTCAGTTCAACAAGATGGAGATGCTAAGTGCTCCTCATCTGAACCCACCAAGAAGTGGGTTCCCAAACAAAACTAATATGTTTAGTTTTATATCATGTGCAGGGTTTAAGTAAATGGTACTTGGATAGTGGATGCTCAAGACACATGACCGGGTGGAAAAGACTTCTTAGTGATTTCCAGGAAGATGAAGGTCCTAAAGTAACATTTGGAGACAATTCCTATGGAAGAACTAAAGGCTGTGGAAAGATGCATGCTGGCAAAGTTACTTTCCAGAAGGTTGCATATGTCAAGGGTCTTAAGCACAATCTAATTAGTATCAGTCAATTGTGTGATGAAGACAACATTGTTACTTTTAGGAAGAAAGAAGGAACAATATATAATGCTAAGGGAAAGTCTGTATTAATAGCTAAAAGAGAAAGATATGTGTATCTACTTGATCTTAATTCTGCTGATCCCTATACTGAAACCTGCTTGTATTCCCAATCTGTTCCTAAGCTGAGTTGGTTGTGACATAAACGATTATCACATTTCAATTTAAAAAAAATATAAATATGCTATCCAATAAAGAGTTAGTCTCTAGATTACTAAAAATCATATTTGTCAAGGACAAATTGTGTTCAGCTTGTGAAAAAGGGAAACACCATAAAGGGTCCTTTAAATCAAAGTAAAATTTTTCAATAACAGACCCACTGCATATGTTGCATATGGATCTGTTTGGACCCATAAGTACTCCAAGCCTAATTGGCAAGAGGTACCCACTGGTGTTAGTAGAAGTGATCATCGGACTGAGTTCAGAAACTCTACCCTTGAAAGCTTCTGTGAACAAAAGGGAATATTACAAAATTTCTCATCTGTCAGAACTCCCCAACAAAATGGAGTTGCTGAGAGGAGAAATAGAACCCTAATTGAGCTGCTAGAACAATGCTGTGTGAGGCAGGATTGAAACTTTATTTTTGGGATGAAGCTGTTAGTACAGCCTGTTATACCCAAAATAGATCAATCATTGTCAAAAGACATGGTAAAATAGCATATGAGATGTATAAATCTAGAAAGCCCAATATAGGTTATTTCTATGTCTTTGGTTCAAAATGCTATGTGCTGAATCAAAGAGATCAGCTCCATATGTTGGAACCTAAAGCTGATCCTGGAATATTCGTTGGTTATTCCTCAATCTCCAAATCATACAGAGTGTATAATACTAGGAGAAAGGATATAGAAGAATCAATTCATGTTTCATTTGATGAAGACAATCTTGATCAAGCTGAGAAAAGACAAGCTGACTTGGTTAGTCTGAGTGAGCTTGAAAATCCAGAGGAAACAAATATGTCAAATCCTATGTATGTCATGGGATATGATAGTGATGATGATGTGTGTTCATCAAAGAAATCATCACAAGCTCCAAGGGATTCTCAAGATGAGAAGGATGATGAGTTCATCAACTCCTTTAGAGCTGAAGTCACTCAGACTGAAAATCTCAGTGATAATCAGTTTGTTGACAATGCTGCTATTGAGACTGAGGATGTGTGTTCACCTCAGAGTTCTCAACATCACTCAGATCCAGAACCAGATTCTCCAACTACAACATTCAAATTCCTCAAAGACCATCCTTAAGATCAAATCATTGGAAATGTCCAAGAGAGGGTTATGACCAGATCAAAGGCTACAGCTAACTACGATGCTCACTTTGGTTTCCTATGTCAAATGGAACCAAAGAAGACTGAAGAAGCCTTAGAGGATGAGGATTAGATTAAAGCTATGCAAGAGGAATTAAATAAGTTTGAGAGAAATAAGGTCTGGAACCTTGTCCCTGCCCCCAAAGATCATTCAATTACAGGCACTAAGTGGGTCTATAGGAATAAAATGGACAAGGATGGAGTGATAGTTAGGAACAAAGCCAGGCTGGTAGCACAAGGGTATAAGCAAGTAGAAGGAATCGATTATGATGAGACCTTTGCCCCTGTTGCTAGAATTGAAACAATAAGGTTGTTCCTGGCTTATGCAGCATATAAAGACTTCAAAGTCTATCAAATGGATGTGAAGAGTGCTTTCCTAAATGTAAAACTTCAGGAGGAAGTCTATGTGAAACAACCTCCTGGCTTTGTTAGTTCAAAGTTTCCACATCATGTCTATAAGTTAGACAAGGCTTTGTATGGTCTTAAACAAGCTCCAAGAGCTTGGTATGTTCCACAAATGAATCTCTGTGTGAATGGTTCTCCAAAATAATGTCACAAAAGTACAAGATGAGCATGATGGGTGAGATGACATATTTCCTGAGTTTACAAATTCAACAAAAGCCTGATGGAATATTCATCAATCAAAGAATGTATGTTCTTGATTTGATAAAGAAATATGGTTTTGATTCTAGTTCAACCATGAAAACACCCATGTCACCAGATGTCAAGCTGAGTAAGGACTCAGATGGTAAGTCTGTGTGTCAGTCTACCTGTAGAGGAATGATAGGTTCATTACTCTATTTGATAGCTAGTAGACCTGATATTATGTTTGCTACATGTGTTTGTACAGGATATCAGGCAGATCCTAAAGAATCACATCTTCAAGCTGTGAAAAGGATTTTTAGGTACCTTAAAGGTACACCAAATCTAGGCCATCTAAAGGACTCTGGATTTGAGTTAGTTGGTTTTTCAGATGCTGACTATGCTGGGTGCAAGTTAGATAGAAAATCAACTACTGGAGGATGTCAAATGCTTGGAGGGAAGTTAGTCAGCTAGACTAGTAAGAAACAGAACTCAGTGGCTACTTCAACTGCTGAAGCTGAATATGTTGTAGCAGGCAGCTGTTGTGCTCAAATCCTATGGATGCAGCATCAGCTTCAAGACTTTGGTATGAGTTTCAAGAAAACTCCTATCCACTGATGACCAATTGGCAGATATCTTTACTAAACCCCTTGATGAAAAGAGGTTTATGTATCTGCTAAGTGAATTGGGTATGCTCAACCCCTAGCTAAGTGTCTAGAATCTGAGTTTTAAGTTTGACAAAGACTATATGTCTTAAGCTGAGAGCACAATTTATAAATGCGTGTTTATAAACTGAATAACATGTCAAGCTGAATGATGAGTTCACACGTTTGGTTAGTTCCAAACATATTTTAACTGCTTAGTATAGTTAAGATATATATTTTGAGTCAGTCTCAAACGTAAATGACTAAGTGTCATTGAGTCTGAGCTATGTGCTTAACTCAAACTGTGTGATTGGTTCACACGTTTGGTAAGTTCCAAACATACATCAACTACTTAGTATAGTTAAAAATGTAAGTTTGAGTAAGTCTCAAACAATAATGACTAAGTGTCATTGATCCTGAGCTGTGTGCTCTACTCAAGCTGAGTATCATTCTCAAGCTGAGTGCTCAATTCAAGCAGAGTGCTTGACTTAGGCTGAGTGATTAATTTCCTCAGCTTGGTGTGTCCAAACTATGATTTAATTACTAAGTGTCATTAATTCATATGTCAATGTGTTTTTGAGTTAGTCTCAATTCGCATCGTATACCAATTGTGTATTGATATAATATAACAGTGTTTATAATATTTTTGTGAGTCATAATATTATTTTACACTTGTATCCGTTGGAAGATGATGTGTTTCTTCCCTATCACTGTTATATCAAGCCGTAATTTCTCCGGCGTAACGGATAAAAAGGGATTCCACCGGTAACTTTTCTCTCTCCTCATAAAGGTATATATACCGATCATAACCGGTTTAGAGAAGTTTACGCCTACAAATCTGACTTCTCATCTTCTAAAATACCTTTCGTAAACACCTCTATTGCTCAGTGCATTCTTCCGTTCAAAACCCTAAATTGCTAAGTGCAGTTTTCGGCCCGCTAAGTGCGAATTCTAAGTTGCTCAGTTCGTTTTCAACAAATTACTCAGTGTAATTATACATTGGAAGGAATCACATTAGTTCTCGGTGATCAAATTATTCGAGGTGATCAAATGGTTCGAGGCTCATTCAAACCCAACAGCCTAAACCGGGTGTGGTGTCTACTCAGCCCACACTCTCCAGTGCCATGGGAGAGCCCGTTAATGTGCCTAAGCAGACATACTTAGGTAACATTGAAAAAATGACCAATCCCCAGGGTCAATCACCCCCTCCAAACAAATAAGCCAATCACTTACCCATACACTTCACGTTTTTTGCCCTATTACTTCTCTTCACTTCTCACACCCCCATGCACGACCTGTCAATGTGTCATCTCAATACCAAGATGACTCACAGGGTCCAAACTCTAGTGAAAATGAATTTGAGCGTATACACCAACCCTTAGATGATACACCCAAGTTCCAACCCTCTCAAGCTGACCTGGATGATTTAATGAAATTCTTTAAAAGTCAGTTTGATACCTTGCACCTCAAGAGAAAGAAGTCTAAGAAGGATATGTTGATGATTCTAGATTCTCTGGATGAGGAGGTGATGCGTTTGAAATCAGCTGTTGCTGCCTTTCAACAACAAAAGACTTCAACCCCTGTTGATGATGACAAAAAGGGGGAGAATGTTCAAAAGGCTGAAGCTGAGTCGGTCCAAGCTGAAGCTTTAGTACTATTGGCAAAGAGAGCAGATCAGATTGAGGGGGAGAAAGAAATAAAGAAAGAAGCTGAGCTGACTGAGAAAGCAAAAGGCAAAAGACCAATAGTGGTCAGCTCAGATGAATCAGAAACCCCTCAGTAGAAAGGACGAAAGATGATTATAGGTGAATCAGCTTTAGATGAAGACTCTGCGGATAAATTGACACTACAAGAAAGAGCTTCTCTGCTGGGAGTAAGGAGATTGGAACAAGAAGATGCTGACCTGCTTGGGATATCTATCGAAGAATTAAGAAGAAGACAATTGGATGCTCAAGCTGTGTTAGTTGATGAAAAAGTAGCAAGAGAACAGGCCTGGACTGAGAAAATCAGAAAGCAGAATGAGGAATTAGCTAAACTCAAGCTGCTTATTGTGCCCAAGGAGGAAGAGGTAGAAGAACCTCCTGTTCAAGATCAACAAGAGGAGGAGAACATAACTCAATGTTATACAAGAACCTACTTCTCTTCTCAGATTGATTCACTTAAGTTGAGTTCAGTTCAAGGGATTATCATCATGGAGTTCATCTTAAAGAATGGTGAAATACTTTCTCTGGAGCTGAATCAACTTCATAAAATAGGATAAGAAGAGTGGAAGCAAGTGGCCATCCGTATCAAGCAGATGGAGAAGTCCTCGGCCAGGAATCAAGTTAAAGACGAGATCTTAAGGCTACTTGGAAGAGCTGATACGATGCAAATCATACCCAGATCTGAGATAGCTACCCTACTGACTTCTTTTCATAAGGTTGGAAAGAAGAAGCAAACAAAGCCAGCTGGATTAGCAAATACAGATAAGTACAGTCTTAATCTTCCAGAAGGAATGAAATTCAAAGAGAATACATATGTGGAAGAGCCTCAGAAAGGTTTTATGTACTTGGACAGAAATGGTGAACTATGTTTCCAGTCTGATGCAAGTATATATACATGTGGGGTATCTCAGGTGTTTGCTCTGAGACAAATAGTAGAAAAGACTGAACAAACTCCAAGGTTCAGATACGGAATTAACAGAGCAATAAGATCACAGAAGGATCAGCTTCAACACTTGCCTAATTTGCAAGAAATCCTTGAAGAAATCAACAAGGAGATCAAGGAGTTTGAAGAGCTGCATCCTAAATTAGATTAGTTCTAATTTTGTAAGCACTAAGTGTGCATGATCTATCTGATAAAAACTTTTGTATTATGATATGTTCAATTAATACAAATATGAGTTTGATATATTCAACTGTGTTATGATATGTTTATAATTATTAGTCTGATAAGTTCAGCTTGAATGAATAATTGATTAGTTCTTATTCATTAATGTGTTTAGTTGGTTTGTTCAACATTAAAGTTGGCATGTTCTACTTAAAATTGATAAGTTCAATTAAAATTGATATGTTCAATTAATATTTGATTAGTTCAAACATAAAATCTTAATAAGTTTGAGATTTAAACCATAATTCTGTTAAACAAACTTAAGAACTGTTTGGTGGTTTTGTCATCATCAAATAGGGGGAGTTTGTTGGGAAGATGATCTCATCAGTTGAAATTTGATGAGACAAAGTTAAGTTTGTTGGATATATTTTAGATATAACTTAAACAGAATTATGAGGCTTGATCAGAATGAACACGTATGGTGTTTCAGACTGAGCATAAGTTGTATATAGGCTGAGCATAAGTTTGATAAGCTTATACTATATCTTAGTAAGATTATTACTATGTGTGATAATCTGTGTATGTCACCTAAAATGTATTAAGCTTTCAGCTTGATGTGTTTCAAGCTAAGTGACTCAGCGTATATATTGAGTCGGCTCAACAGAGTTGCTAAATAAGTTCTAGCTAACTTTTAGGACTTCTAAGGATGAGTTTATTAATATACGTGTTAGTTCATGTTGCTTTTCGAGTGTGTTCTCGAAGAACTCACCTTGATGAGTTTCAAGCTGAGTAACTTAGTCCGAGTAAGAAGTCAGCCTAAAGAAAATTTAAATATGTTTTAAATTTATATTTTTAACTCTCTATATCTACGGGAAAGATAAGAAGACTTCAGAATCAGGATTGAAGATTGAAGACTCAAGATAAGAAGATTCAAGATTCCGAGTTATCCGGTAGTTAGTTAGCACATTAGGATTAGTCCAGTTTGTTAGGAACCGTAGGAATAGGATTATAAATACTTATCTTCCTGATAAGTTTAGAGGTACGACTACAACGATGATTACAACTAGGTATTGTAGAGCCAAATACCTCAACTCAACCGTATGTGTTACGATTCTTGAATCACTGTTTGTCAGTTCAACGTGATCAAGATATTCACAGATTGCCAAGCTATTCGTGTGTTCGAATACTCACATTAGTTGTGAGATTGGTAAGTTTTCAATCTGTGATTAAATCCTGTTTAGAGAGTCGTCAGTATGTATACGTTGATTATAGATAGCTAAGCTTGAAAGATTGAGAGATTTATATTAGGTGTTTACATATCAAGAGTTGCTTACTTGATAGAGTCTGTAATCATCTTCTTATTAATGAAAAGCAAAGCGTTCAATTGTGGTTTGATTTACTTTGTGTAACACTTTATTTTGATTTGTTCAATTTATGTAGAAAGTGTATTCAACCCCCCTTCTAATCATCTGTTGCTTGTTGTTATTCTCACCAAGGGACCAACAGTAAGGGTAAGGTTGGAGCTTCCAAGTCGAACCCTACCCCGGAGCCAAAGCAAAAGGGTCCAATCCTTCAAGCTAAGACTCCGGAGGAGGCGGTTTGCTTCTTCTGCGGGGTCAAGGGGCATATGCGCCGGAGCTGCCCTAAGTACCTAGAGGGCCTAAAGAAGTTACGCGCTTCGGGAGCTGGCGCTTCTACTTCAGGTATGTTTGTGATTGAACTCCATTATACTTCTACATCTAATGAATGGGCTTTAGATACCGGCTATGAAACTCACATTTGTAATATTGTGCAGGTGCTAAAGGGAAGTAGTAGGCTGAGAGATAGGGAGCTGGAGCCAACCATAGGGAAAAAGGAGGTCGTCCCCGTGTTAGAGAAAGGAAGTGTCGAGCTTACTTTCAAGACCGGCTACTCTATTATTTTAAAAGATGTATGCTATTCGCTACTTATGGCTAGAAACATTTTGTCTTTCTATGCTTTGTATGACGATGGATATTGTTTTAAATTTGAAAATGGTTATATTTGTTGTTTTAAAAATTATGTTTGTTATTTTAAAGCTTATCAATGTCGTGGTATATACGAAGCTGATGCATACATAGAAAATAATAGAGCAATCATGAACATTGATTCTGGATCCAAAAATGGTTTGGATAAGTTTTCCTTATGGTATAGCCGTCTTGGCCATATAAACAAGAAATGCATCACCAAGCTCCAAGCGGATGGGATCTTGGAATCATTTGACCTCGGGTCAAATGAAGCATGTGAGTCTTGTTTATTATGTAAGATGACTAAGTCACCCTTTGCCGGTGTGGGCGAAAGGGCTAAATGCTTGTTGGAAATAGTGCATACGGATATATGCGGTCCGTTCAAGCATGTTACAAGGAACAACTCTAGATACTTCGTTACATTTACTGATGATTTCAGTAGATATGGGTATGTCTACTTGATTAGCCATAAGTCTCAGACCTTTGAGGTCTTTAAGACTGTCCAAAACGAAGTCCATAATCAATTGGGCAAGACTATCAAAGTACTTCGCTCCGATAGGGGAGGCGAATACTTGAGCTCGGAGTTCCGTGATCATCTTGCTAATTATGGAATTATTTCACAACTAACCAATGATGTATCGCACGGAAGTACCCATTAGTTTTTGGGGGTATGCTCTCGAGTCGGCGGCTAGGATCCTTAACCTCGTACCGACTAAGAAAGTCCAAAAGACACCTTATGAGATATGGCATGGATTTGGTCCAAAGATCGCATATCTCAAGGTTTGAGGATGTCCGGCCTTCGTTAGACGAGAGGTAGAGGACAAACATGAACCTAGATATGAGAGGTGTTACTTCATTAGGCATCCAACTAGATCCATGGGTTATTTGTTTTACAAACCTTCCGAAAACAAAGTGTTTATCGTGCAAAGGGCTGTCTTCCTTGAAAGGAAAATGATATCCATGCAATCCGATGGAAAGAGGATTGATCTTGAAGAAGTTCAAGAACCCGATGGATGAGGGACTATTGTCGACACTAGCACTCAACCAGAAGTGGTTGAAACCAAGCAAGAGGATGCGTCGATACCTGAAAATGCTCCATTGATTCCTCGTAGGTCCGGTAGAACACATCATGAGCCAGAGAGATATGGGTTTCTCATATTTGAGGGAAATGACTTATTGGTGGATCATGATGAACCGACCAACTACCGGGAAGCCGTAGCGGGCAGTGAGTGTGCTAGGTGGAGGGAAGCAATGGAGAGTGAGATGCAATCAATGTTGGACAACCAAGTATGGGAATTGGTTAATCCTACACTCGGGTGTAAGACAGTGGGATGTAAATGGGTCTTCAAGAAGAAGACCGGCGTGGATGGAACTGTAGATACCTTCAAAGCCCGACTGGTGGCTAAAGGTTTCACGCAAACTCATGGGATTGACTATGAGGAAACCTTTTCACCAGTGGTCATGTTGAAGTCTATGAAAATATTTATGGCCATAGTTGCATTTTATGATTACGAGATATGTCAAATGGATGTAAAAACTGCCTTCCTTAACGGGAAGCTTAATGAAGAGGTGTTTATGTCACAACCCGAGGGTTTTGTACATCCTGAGTGTCCTGATAGAGTCTGCAGGTTAAAGAAGTGCATTTACGGACTTAAACAAGCATCTCGCAGCTGGAACCTTTGCTTTGATGAGAAAATCAAAGAGTTTGGATTTTCGAAAAGCAAGGATGAACCATGCGTGTATGTCAGGGCTGGTGGGAGCGCTGTAGTATTCCTTGTCCTATATGTGGATGATATTCTACTCATTGGGAATGACGTCCCAACTTTGAAAGATGTTAAATCTTTTCTTGGGAGTTGTTTCTCAATGAAGGACTTGGGAGAAGCGGCGTATATCTTGGGCATTAAGATCTATAGAGATAGATCTAAGAGACTAATTGGGATTAGCCAAAGTGCATATGTCGACAAGATCTTGATGTGATTCAAGATGGAGGACTCAACGAGGGGTAACACCCATATGTTGAATGGAGTGACGTTGAGCAAGACTCAATGTCCTAGTTCCAAAGAGGAACTAGACGTAATGAATAGGGTCCCTTATGCTTCGGAAATAGAATCAATCATGTACGTCATGCTATGCACCAGTCCTTATGTATCGTGTGCTTTGAGCATGACGAGTAGATATCAGGCTAACCCCGGGCAAGCCCATTGGACTGCGGTCAAGAATATTCTCAAGTATCTTCGGAGGACAAAGGAGATATTCTTGGTTTATGGTGGTAAGGAAGAGCTTAGAGTACATGGTTACTCAGACGCTAGCTTCCAAACGGATAAGGACGACTGCCAATCACAATCGGGGTTCGTGTTCCTTCTAAATGGTGGTGCTATAAGTTGGAGGAGCTCCAAGCAAGACACCGTAGCTGCTTCAACTACCGAGCTAGAGTACATTGTGGCTAGTGAAGCAGCTAAAGAGGCTGTATGGATGAGGAAGTTCATCCAAGACCTTGGAGTGGTTCCTAGCATATCCGTACCCCATTGAGATCTTTTGTGACAATGAGGGTGCGGTGGCTCTGGCAAAGGAACCAAGGGCTCATAAGAGGATGAGGCACATTCCTCGAAAATACCACTTCATCAGAGATGTTATATAGAGTGGTGACATTGCCATCAGTAGAGTCGCTTCGGAAGGCAATTTGACAGATCCATTCACTAAACCATTGTCACAAGCTGCACATGATTCTCACACTAGATCGATAGGTGTTAGATTTGCTAATGACTTGGTTTGAGTGTATAATTTGGTTAATGTTTGATTTGTATTTCTATTTTTGGGAACTTTAAGAAATATTGTACTTCATATTATATTGATTATTAAATATGATTTAATAATACGCCAAGGGAGAATATTTTATGAATCCTTACTTCGTTCCATCTTAGCATGTTTAATTCTTCCCTGAATGCTTTTTCATTCTAAATGTCCACAGTCGGTCATTCTTCATGGGGAGGAAGTTTGTGATAAGACTGAGGGAAATGGTTGAGCGCTGACGTAAAATGCATGGCCATGCTCGAGTTGCAATGATATTTGATCGATTGCAACTAGATTTTAGGCTACCATCAATTGAGATCGAGAAAGATAATCATGAACGATCTGGAGATTGACATTTAACCATGTCTCGTGTTAACACGGATATCGCGAACAAAGGGATGAATGATCACTTATCTATATGACCATTCCGTACTGATTCTGGATTTGGTTTTTGTTCTAGATGACAAAACCAATACTGGTTGGGGGCAAAGATGCCTTATTAGAGGCTGCTCTTTGTCTGTGGTTTATGGGTACGGTGTGTCATGTGCGAGTGGGAGTTTGTTGAAGTATGCCTACTGAGGCACGTACTCCATATGATCACTGCCGATATAGTATGGGCATATTGGGTCACACACCGGGGATCTATCTCGACAGCCTATAAGTTGAGGGACTCAAAGTGTCAAAGTGGAAAAGGGTTGGTGTGTCGGAAAAGATCGCGCCTCGATCCATGTATGGGATCGTGGCTCGATCCTATGCTTCGATCATGGCGCGATCTCTTATGGGTTCGCGCCGCGATCCCGTGTCAGACTACATGCAATAATTGTGTTTTCCACCTCTTCTCTTGCCCAATGCATGGGCTTCTTTTTGGGATCATCATGGCCAGTCATGGGGCATATGAAGTGGCATTTTAAGTCTATAAAATACATGTACAAGTCTTACCTTGTACTCTCTTGGTTAACTCTTTACATAAACACTTAGCAAGGCTTTTGGAGTGTTTCTTGGGTACATTAAAGGAGTTCCAGGTGTAAGGCAACTTAGAGGCTGTTTTCTTGGTGGTTTCAAGTCTTGAAGATCATCAAGAACTTGCTATTACAAGGAGGTAGGCTATACCCGGGGTGGATCAACAATATAGAGGAGCTAGCTTGGCTTCTTGGTCATCATATTCTTCCTTCTTTGTTCCAGAAAATCATCAAGGGTATAATCCTACTTTCCTTCTCTTTTACATGTTGCAAGAATTGGTTATAGAGTTTGGTCCATTTATAGGGTTTTCTGCTTTGCATGCTTGTACATTATGCTTTATTTGTTGTACCTTTTACTTCCGCTGTGTTCCTGAAACCCCATCACTTTCATGTACTTATCGAGTCTAGAGCATATTTGAATATATTTTCATTTCTTAGGACACATGGTAGAAATATTAAGTGTATCTAGTTCTTGTAACTACCGAAACATCTTGGAGTGTTATCTTTTGTGATATTCACGATGATTAGATGGAAATCCTACCAGAATCAACGTTATGCCAGTTCTGAACGTAGGTCACACAGTTTATTTAAACTGTTGTGTTAACGAGAATCTATGTGATTTCAGTGTTATCCCACAGGAACTTTGAGACGGTGCCCAAAAGACTCTCTGATACTTTCATTGCCATATCATTGTGGTGACACCATCATTCAACTTGAAAGGTATTGAATGAGTGTATAGTGATGATCCGTATGTGTGTGTGTAGAGAGAGTTTGACAATTACACCTTAATGTGTGTGTTTCTTCTATTGCATATGTCAAAAGTTACATTGAGTCAATGCTTACAAACTATTTATACTAAGTACATAAAATGTACTATTTAAACAAAATACAGACTAGATCTAATCATAAAATATAGATCTAACAATCTCCCGCTTGATTCGATCTAGTCTATGTTCCGTTTACCCAAGATTCTTTGCCATCTACGAAGAGTAGCTCTTTCACGCATCTTAGCTTCTATCTTTTCCATAATATCAGTAATGCTTACTCTTGCAGATTGATCAAAGTCATCCTTGAGGCTGAAGCTGTGCTCTCTGATCTTGATAAGCCAGACTCTAAGTGAACCATCAGAATAAGCATTGAGTTCCTTGGTCCCTAGAAAAAATTTCTCCTTCTTGCTGTTGAAGAGAACTATTCAATCATCTTCTCCAGTCTCATCATCCCTCCAAATAGTTTAAAACAGTTCTAGCTCTTTAATTCTGGGATGTGAAGTATTTGGCTTCAGAACAATGATCTTAGCTTTGTTTGCCTATGCACCAAGCTGGATGTCATTTCTCTCAGCAAGCCGAATTCTTTGCTTCATAAAGTCTAGCAAGATCTTGTAGCCTGCATTGTTTGCTTTGGAACTGTGTTTCTTTACTTCAAGTTCTTCCATCATATGTTTAACATCCTCCAAGCTTAAGTGTTTCAGATCTACTTGACTAAACTAGTAAGATTTCTGATATATTCTTTGCACAGAGAAGTAAACCCAAATCACATTAAGAACTTTTCCAAATGAGCACTTCACTTTAGAAACTAGATGTTTGGAAGCCACTTGATCTCTTGATTTACCATGCCAATTCATTATCAGTCTTCTACCTGCATCAGAGACATCTGTCACCCCAGTAGATTGATAGGTAATTCCTCCTGAATTTGTTCAGAATAAATCTTAGGAATTTTCTCTTCAAGAAAAGCCACTGCAACATCAAAAGCACTCCAATTTCTGTTTGTCTTATTTAGAGCCTTTGTAGTTAACACCACTCTTTTCCCGATGTCTCTCATGCTTGAAGTAAGAATGGGATATGGATTGTAATTTTTAGGAACCCTCCACTCTGCTCCCCTCTTAAGCTTTTTCAATCTTTTCATCTTATCTTGTTCCCTCAACAGATCTCTAGCTGTTTTTCTAAATTTGCCCGGAGATGGAGGAAACAAGTCAGCCACTTCTCTGTTTATCCTCAGCACATTTTCAATGTTGAACGGTTCAGGAGTAGGAACTTCAGCAACCTCAGGCTTTTCAACCCTTGGTGTTGTCACAGTCCTTGTTTCTTTGATTTTGCTTATCTATTGTTGAAGAGTTAATTCTTTTCCATGTTTACCGACTTCTGCTACAAATGACCCATAAACATCAAAGTCTGAACCTGCACCAGTAAAAAAGTCATATGTATCATCCACCACTCTATCTGTATCCTCTTCTTCTTCATCAACTAAGGCCATTTTCCTTTTTCCTTTACCTCTACCTCTGCCCTCTTTGGTGTTGGTTGTTTGCTTTGTGAATACGAAGCAGCAGGTAGCTTTGATATCAAAGAAGTGATAGGCACAACAGCACGACGGTTCTCCCCCTCAGAATGATCGGGATCAGGATCTTGGTCATTATGTTTTCACTTTTTTCCTTGTACTTGACAGGTTTCAAGAGAAGCTTTAAGTGCAGCAGCAAATGCAGCTTCCTCTTCAGCATCAATTCTCCCTGAAGTCTCCACCTGAACAATAGCTGGAGGAACCTCACCCTCAACATCCTTATTGGGATCCATGGCATCCATTCTTTTGTGAAAAGCAACTCCAAAAGCTGCCATGCTATCTCTCATCGCCTTCTTAAAACTTTCAAAATATGATTTCTTGTATTTATTTCATAGTAAATCAACCAGAGTAGCATCTTCGTCATTATTATCTGTTCTAGCCATCAGCTTTGCATACAACTGGGATTTCAACTCCTCCACCGACACATCAGGGCCTTGTTTAGCCAATAGCCTGTCTAACTTCTCATTTACAACATCAATTTTAGCATGAACGGCTGACAAAGCAGTTTCAAGGTCAGCCTTAGAAACAAATTCTGAGGCAACCTGAGAAACTTTTGAAGGTGTAACAAAACCGGGATCACCTAGATTGCCCGTTGAAACTGAAACAACTGGAGGAACAAATCCTTCAGAAGTTGAGCCACCCACATGCACAGCTGTATCAGGGTTGACTGTGGCGGGATTTCCATCTAATCCTTGAAGTCTACGAAGAATAGCTTCTATAGATGTTCTGCTAGGTCCTTCAGGTAGGATCCTAGTTGATGGTATAGAAGTGTCCTTATGTTTAGAAAGAATTGGGCTTGCAATGTGCTCTTCAAAATGAAAGTCGGTAGCATGGGGAGAAATGGCACCTGTTTCAATACCTACTGTCTCAGAACGAGACTTCAGTAGATTATGAGTTAAAGCCCCGTGAGAAGTTGAAACTATTTCTTGTTGAGAAGAAACAGAGTGGCTTGGTGGGGTTTGTGCATGCTCTGGTGGGATGCCATAGTCTTGTTCAACACCAGGACTGACCCTGTCAGACCCGATGGCAGATGTGGTTTCCCAGCTATTTGTGGTTGGGGAACTCTCAGCACTCTTATATTCTTTTTCTCCCAGCACACTCTCATTTTCTTTTAACTGTTCCTCTTCATCTACATTAACTTGGGCAGCAATAGAGATATTATCATTTAAGCCCCCAGTATCAAGATTTTCTATGTCAAACATGTTGGGGTTCTCAGGGCACGCAACGGAAGCAAAGGTACAACAAAAAGGCCCAAAGTACAAGCACAAAAAGCATGAAATCGAAAAACCCCAATAATGGACCATTCTCTATTGAAACGAAATGCAACAAAGACAGAGAGTAAAGGAGGTTATACCAGCTCCTTAGCTCCAGCAAAAGTCGGTGTAGTGAATGTATTTGCTTCTCCTTGGCTTGAACGAATCAACTAGAGGATAATACCCCGGCAACACGTCAAATCCCTTGAGCTAGCAAGCTCCTTTGGGTTCTTCTTGCTCGAAAACCGACTAGGAGAACAGCAACTCAACACTTAGAATCGAATTCTGGAGCAAAGACCCTAACTCTCTCTTGTAGAACTCACAAAAAGTCTTAGTAGCACTTTGTGAGTATGTATGTATATGTAACTTGTCAAGAGAGACAAATGAGGCTGAATAAAGGTCTTTTATAAGCTCCATATCGACATTTCACCTCCCACAGCCGGTCAAGAGAGTCTCAGACTCAACCCCATGCATTGGCTATCTTTTGAGGTGATATGACAAAAAGGTGCCGTTTGGACTTAGCGGCGCTAACCCATACTTAGCGGCGCTAACTCATAAGGGTTAGCGGCGCTAACACGGCCAGTCAGTTGACTTGACATAAAGCCCATGCAGCCGTACCGGCGCTATCCTATAGGACTTAGCGGCGCTAACTCCTAATAGTTAGCGGCGCTAACGTGGCCTGCGAAGTCAATTTTTCTCTTTTGCCATTTTTGATCCCTTTACTTAAGTTGCTGTCAGATTTGACCCCGGTGTATGACCCAATAGGCCCATACATCATCGGTAGTGATTCCAAATGGTATACTTGCATCGGTGGGCATATTCTAACAAACTCCCACTTGCACACGATGTACCATTTCTAATAAACCACAGACAATGAGCGGCCTCTAGCAAAAGCATCATTGCCCCCAAGTCAGTATGGGTTTCGTTATACGAATGAAACCTGTTCACAAAGAAAGGTCCTATTGATAAGTGATCTTAAACATCCTTTTGTTCACGACATCAATGTGAACACGAGACATGGATTGAGTATCAATCTCCAGATCGTCCACGATTGTGTTTCTCGATCTTGATTGGTGGTGACCAAAAGTTAAGGACATATCTGATTCTAAATCAATATTCTTTGCGCATGGCCATGCAAAATTTTGGTGTCAGCTCCCAATCATCGAGGGGCCCAATGATATCTCTCTTACCAGAGGAACAAATCCCTTTTGACTGCATAACCCTAAACCATACCCCTTAACTTACTTAGCCGTTTCCTTTATCACAGCCAGTTACGAACTGCTTTTGAAAAAGACTAAAGTAAGAAAGAAATATGATATAGCGGTTCATACGTCTCAGGTCTAAGGACGTAAGATATTATCATCCCAAGTTACTCGTGACTATAATCCATGGAGTATACTTGGGTACGGGTCTTCCAATCACTTGAAACTCTTTTCAAGTATAGATAGGCATTGCTCCTTAATTCGACCATCTTGAATTCAAGGTCACATGCTTATCTCGGTCTTGTTTCAATCTTCCTTCCACAAGATTGACCGACCGTGGAAAGTTTGAAATATAAAATATTTCCGGAAGTGATTAAACATGCTAAGATGGAACACAGTAGAGTCTTATGAATGTAACCGTATCATACGCATATATAATCTCTATTATATATCGAAACAAGCATAAGTTACAATACTGTCTATATCGTTCCCAAAATATAAAATAAAGTTTACATATCAAACAAACTAAATATACAAACTCAAACCAAGTCGCTAGCAAATCTTACACCTATAGCATTAGTGTGAGAATCATGAGCTGCTTGCGATAATGGTTTCGTGAACGGATCCGCAAGGTTCTCATCCGTTGCTACTCTACTTATGACGATTTCACCACTCTCAACTACTTCTCGTATGAAGTGGTATTTGCGCAAAATGTGTCTTGTTCTCTTGTGAGCTCTTGGTTCCTTCGCCAAGGCCACTGCACCCTCATTGTCACAAAATATCTCAATAGGGTCAGTGATGCTTGGAACCACTTGTAGATCTTGGATGAATTTCTTCATCCACACGGCCTCTTTTGCAGCTTCACTTGCCGCAATGTATTCCGACTCAGTAGTCGAACCAGCCACCGTGTCTTGCTTGGAGCTCCTCCAGCTGACAGCACCACCATTTAAAAGGAATACAAACCCCGATTGAGATCGGCAGTCATCCCTATCCGTTTGGAAGCTAGCGTCCGAGTAACCCTTTACTCTTAGCTCCTCTTCCCCACCATATACCAAGAACATTTCTTTTGTACGCCTAAGGTACTTAAGAATGTTCTTTACAGCTTTCCAATGAGGTTCCCCGGGATTAGCCTGATATCTACTAGTCATGCTCAAAGCACATGACACATCAGGACGAGTGCATAACATGGCGTACATGATCGATCCCACAGCCGAAGCATATGGTACTCGCTTCATTACTTTTATCTCCTCTTGGGAGGTAGGACATTGAGTCTTGCTCAACATCAAGCCTTGCGCCATAGGGAGGTTTCCTTTCTTGGATTCCTCCATTTTAAAGCGTCTCACGACCTTATCTATGTATGCACTTTGAGAAAGCCCAAGTAGCTTTCTAGATCTATCTCTATAGATCTTGATTCCCAGAATATAGCTCGCATCGCCTAAGTCCTTCATTGAGAAACAATTCCCGAGCCAAGCTTTTACACTCTTAAGGCTCGGAACATGGTTTCCAATGAGTAATATGTCATCCACATATAGGACTAAGAAGACAATAGTGCTCCCACTAGCCCTGACATATACACATGGTTCATCTTTGCTTTTCGAAAATCCAAATTCCTTGATTTTCTCATCAAAGCACAGATTCCAACTGCGAGATGCTTGCTTAAGTCCATAAATGGACTTCTTTAGCTTATAAACCTTGTTCGGATATTCTGGATGTTCAAAACCATCAGGTTGTGTCATATACACCTCTTCGGAAAGCTTTCCGTTAAGGAAGGCGGTTTTAACATCCATTTGCCATATTTCATAGTCATAAAATGCGGCAATGGCCAGAAGTATCCGGATTGATTTCAACATAGCCACTGGGGAGAAGGTTTCATCATAATCAACACCGGGTGTTTGAGTGAAACCCTTTGCCACAAGTCGAGCTTTGAAAGTATCCAAGGTTCCGTCCATGCCGGTCTTCTTCTTGAAGACCCATTTACACCCTACGGGTTTAACCCCGGGTGTAGGATCAACCAGTTCCCAAACTTGGTTATCCGACATGGATTGCATCTCACTTTCCATCGCTTCTTTCCAATGTGCAGACTCAGGGCCCGCCATGGCTTCCTTATAGTTAGAGGGCTCATCAGAGTCCACTACTAACTTGCTGCCCTCAGATATGTAGAAACCATATCTCTCTGGCTCGAAACGAGTTCTACTGGAACACCTTGGAGTAAGAGATGAAGTAGTGTCAGGTATTGCAGCATTTTCTTGCTCAGTTTCAACCGTCCTAGGTTGAGAGATAGTGCCAACCTCAAGTTCTTTATCGGTTGATCCTTGAACTTCCTCAAGATCGATTTCCTTGTTGCCTCTTTGTTTGGATAGCAATTCTCTTTCTAAGAAGAATGCCCTTCGAGCAACAAAAACTTTGTTCTCAGAAGGTTTATCAAAATTATATCCAACACCGGCAGAAGGATATCCGATAAAGTAACACCTTTCCGATCGAGGTTCAAGTTTGTCCTCAGTCTCACGTCTCACGTAAGCTTGACAACCCCAAACTCGTAGATATGAAAGTGTCGGCTTCTTATTATGCCATATTTCATAAGGTGTTTTCGATACTTTCTTGGTTGGTGCAAGGTTAAGGATCCTTACCGCCGTTTCTAGGGCATATCCCCAGAAACTAATAGGTACCTCAGTTCGACTCATCATGGACCTTACCATATCTAGTAAAGTCCGGTTCCTCCTCTCAGCAACCCCATTCAATTGTGGAGTCCTTGGAGGTGTTAATTGCGAAATAATTACACAATTCTTAAGATGATCGATAAACTCGGTACTTAGATACTCTCCACCTCTATCAGACCGGAGTATCTTTATTGTTTTGCCCAATTGATTCTCAACCTCGTTTTGGAATGTCTTGAACACTTCAAAAGTTTCATTCTTGTGCTTGACAAGATAGACATATCCATACCTACTATAGTCATCTATAAAGGTTACGAAGTATCTCGAGTTATTCCTTGTAACATGTTTAAAAGGCCCACATACATCCGTATGGATGATGTCCAAGAGGTTTTTACCTCTCTCATTTGTCCCCGTGAAGGGTGCCTTTGTCATCTTGCCTAGTAAACAAGAATCACATACATCATTCGACCCTTGGTCAAATGTCTCCAAGATTCCATCCACTTGAAGCTTGGTGATGCGAGTCTTGTTTATGTGGCCAAGACGACCATGCCATAAGGAATACTTATCCAAACCATCTTTGGAACTAGAATCAATGTTCATGATAGACTTTGTTGAATTAATGTATGCAGTTGCTTCATAAATGCCATGACATGGTAAAGCTTTAAAATAAACAATGTTATCTTTAAAGCATATAATAGTATCATCATCAAAATAAAATTTGTAACCATCGTCATACAATGCATGAAGTGATATAATGTTTCTAGCCACATAGGGCGAATAGCAGACATTTTTCAATAAAATAGAATAACTAGTCTTGAATGAAAGCTCCACACTTCCTTGAGCTTCCACCGGGACAATCTCGGAGTTTCCCATCACAAGATCTAGTTCTCCCTTCTCCAAGCTCCTACTTGCCCTTAGCACCTGCACCATATTACATATGTGAGTGCCACAGCCAGTATCTAAAACCCAGCCTCTAGAAGTAGAAGTATGGTGAAGTTCTATCATGAACGTACCTGAAGTTTCCGGGCCCAATATGCTCATTGCCTTGAGCTTATTGAGTCCCTCCAAGTACTTGGGGCAGCTTCGGCGGTAATGGCCCTTGCCCCCACAAAAGAAGCACTCCGCATCCTCCGGAGTTTTGGCTTGGGGAGTCTTCCCCTTACCTTTACCCTCGGAGGCCGGGGCAGGCTTGGTTGCACCAACCTTTCCCTTACCCTTCCTTTTCTTGGAAGGGGCGGCCTTCCTTTTGGTTATGCGGCCTTCCCGGATGGCAAGAACGAGAGTGGAGGAGGAGGATGGCTTGCTCTTGGTCATGCTCGCTTCGGCAGTCTTGAGCATACCATGCAGCTCCATCAAGGATTTATCCATGCTATGCATATGATAACTCATAGTGAATTGGTCATATGCACTGGGCAGGGATTGGAGGATCAAATCGACCGCCATCTCCCTCCCGATGGTAAATCCTAGCTTCTCCATCCGCTCAATGTTTGCTTTCATACGCAAAACATGAGCACTCACGTTCCCTCCATCTTGAAGCTTGCAAGCGAGGGCCGACTTGAAGCATTCATACCTTTCTTGCCTCGCTTGCTGCTGGAACATATCCCGCAGCTGCACGATCAAGTCATGAGCACTTAAGTGGTCCATTTGCTTTTGCAAATCGGTACTCATGGTGCTCAGCATGAGGCATGTAATCTCCTCAGTCTCCTTGAGGCGTTTTTCATATGCCTCTCGGATTGCCCTAGTTGCACCGCTTGGAGGTGCCTCGGGTAAGGGTTCCTCTATGGTGTGCATCTTCCCTTCATAGCGTAGGACAAGTTTGAGTTGCCTATACCAATCCATGAAGTTGCTCCCATCGAGCTTCTCCTTTTCAAGGAAAACTCTAAGAGAAAAGTTGGTGGTGGTGGTGTTTGCGCTTGTTGATGCCATCTAAAATTGCAAAGTAGACTTAAATTAGTTTGTTATAGATATGTATTATCTTGTTAAATTAATTTACCCATAAAGAATTAACTTTAACAAGGCTAAGAACCGTATTTCATCCCACCATGTGACGGGGTTACCGCGGATCACACGATAAAATTATTTAGGTCGGCAACCATTTTTCCAATTGCAATCTCTATTGCAATCCTTAGCGCCTTGCGGGATCCTACGACATCCAATGGTCGTTTGGCATGTTTGATCCCTTCTTGCACCAATTTTTGAATCTTGAAATTTTGGTTAGCTCGTGCTAAGCTCGACAACTAACCAAGATTTCAAATCCAAAATTGCAAATAGTCCGTCAAGACATACGGTGACAAATTCACCAAAGTTAGCTCGTGCTAAGCTCGACAACCAAAATTGTGAATTTCCACAATCACCTTCCACACAGTTTTATGGGAGTTGGCTCGTGCTAAGCTCGACAACCAAAACCCATAAGACTAGATTCGGGTGGTATCATCTTACAGATGGTGCATTATTTACGTTTCGTGGAAAGACGGGCTTTTGTTTCCGGTTTGGTTTTAGATTAACATGCAAGTGACAAAAGCCTATTTTCACTAGGTGGGTTAATCTTGTATGTGAGCGCGCGAGAGAGTTGTAAACCATTTTTATCAAATCTCTTTTGATTTTGTTAATTTTTTGAAAAAATTATCTAGCATGCGAATCCTACACAATCCATGCATACAAAATCACATCACACGCATAAAATATTAAAATTGGTAACCCTTGCCATAAAAACCTATGCGTTCTTCCCATGAGCCGAACGGGAAGAACTTGGTCAATTCTAGGGACAAAATCTTCGATGCGAGCTCCCACTAATCCCGCCATCTCCATTGGACTCCATCGTGGGCTTCATGGGCTCCTAGCTCCATCTCCTTTGACCCATCTTGTGTGTTCATCATCCATCCTAAAATACATACAATAGAATAAAATGGCATACAAGCCATAAAATACCTATTTATCTATTACAATTACATGGATGAATGAAATGGCATGCAAGCCACATTATTATTACAAATTTATCATAAGAATAATAATACAACCAAATTTGCATCCAAACACACAAAACAACCAAAGGGTCTAGGCAAGGTTACCAACTAACATCTTCACATACAACCAAACATACATACATGCTACTGGAATTTAAACATCAAAATAACAAGATTAAAATTTCCAGAAGCTCAAAACATGGCTAAAAACCCGAGACCAAAAACTGTTTTTAAATTTGAACAAAAACTGACCAGCGACGATAGCGCCGCTATCTAAAACTAGTTAGCGCCGCTAACTCAAAGTTAGCGCCGCTAACCCTGTCCGACAGAAAACAAACAATTTTGATTTCGGGTTTTCAAAGCCACCAAGTGCATAACAATCATAGAGGTGGCTCTGATACCACTGTTGGGGTTCTCAGGGCACGCAACGGAAGCAAAGGTACAACAAAAAGGCCCAAAGTACAAGCACAAAAAGCATGAAATCGAAAAACCCCAATAATGGACCATTCTCTATTGAAACGAAATGCAACAAAGACAGAGAGTAAAGGAGGTTATACCAGCTCCTTAGCTCCAGCAAAAGTCGGTGTAGTGAATGTATTTGCTTCTCCTTGGCTTGAACGAATCAACTAGAGGATAATACCCCGGCAACACGTCAAATCCCTTGAGCTAGCAAGCTCCTTTGGGTTCTTCTTGCTCGAAAACCGACTAGGAGAACAGCAACTCAACACTTAGAATCGAATTCTGGAGCAAAGACCCTAACTCTCTCTTGTAGAACTCACCAAAAGTCTTAGTAGCACTTTGTGAGTATGTATGTATATGTAACTTGTCAAGAGAGACAAATGAGGCTGAATAAAGGTCTTTTATAAGCTCCATATCGACATTTCACCTCCCACAGCCAGTCAAGAGAGTCTCAGACTCAACCCCATGCATTGGCTATCTTTTGAGGTGATATGACAAAAAGGTGCCGTTTGGACTTAGCGGCGCTAACCCATACTTAGCGGCGCTAACTCATAAGGGTTAGCGGCGCTAACGCGGCCAGTCAGTTGACTTGACATAAAGCCCATGCAGCCGTAGCGGCGCTATCCTATAGGACTTAGCGGCGCTAACTCCTAATAGTTAGCGGCGCTAACGTGGCCTGCGAAGTCAATTTTTCTCTTTTGCCATTTTTGATCCCTTTACTTAAGTTGCTGTCAGATTTGACCCCGGTGTATGACCCAATAGGCCCATACATCATCGGTAGTGATTCCAAATGGTATACTTGCATCGGTGGGCATATTCTAACAAAACATGTCATCATGCTAAAAAACTGGAGCTTCCAAGTTAACTCCCTCAGGTGTGACAATCATAGTTTCTATATTCAGCTCAACACTTCTTTCCGGAGTCTCTTGAGATTGAGATTGAGACTTAGAAAGTAAAAATCCTATAGGCATTTCATCCTCCGCATCTCCCTCTACTACATTCTCACCTCCCTCAACCACTTCATCCCCCCTCTCAGAATTTTCCCTCGACTCTTCCCCGTCAGTGTCACCCAAACACGACTGACTACTAGAATCTAAGCCCTCAGGTTCTAATGCTCTTTGGGTAGGATCAACAGGTTCTTGTCGATCCAGAAGAGCTAAGTTATTTTCCCTCACATATGCCTTAACTACCGGATCATGAAGATCCATCAACATAACCAACTCCACAGGCATTACAAAAGCCTGTACCTCAAAAGTCTTTTCTATTTTATAAAGTTTTTACATGATGTACACAGTTGGCAGAGGATCATTATCCCTCCGATTAATGTCATTTGGATGATCTTGCATGATGCTTTGTACAATCATCGAGAGAAACCTGGGGTAAGGAAGAAACTTCTTTGCTTGTTGAGGAATTTGTTTTTGATGAACTGTTTTTGAAATTTCCTGAAAGATGATAGAGGCATAATCTACATGCCAGTGTTAGACCATGGACACCAGAATTTGAAAAGAACTTGAGCTGGCTCCATCAACTCCTTTGGATATGCTAGTGAGGCACCGATTGATAATTGCATACAAAGACTGCCAGATTGGTACCATATTGTTTCTTTTGAATTGGACACTCTTGGTCAAAACCCCATTAAATTCCAGATCCTTCACATGGGGATATATAGCCTTGCTCGATGGAATAGGATCAAACTTGTTCTTGTTAGAATAGGTGCCCCTCTCAGATGGTAGTCTAAACATCGTCCGTAGCTGGTCAACACCAAAAGTGAATTCATATTGTTCTATTTGTCCAGCTAAAAGTTCCTCTCCCTCATCATTTACAATTTTATGCAGTGAGTGCCACAACTGTTGCACATAGACCTCGGGTACATAAGGTTCTTCCCCATCAGCAATAGGGTTGTAGGAGAATATGTGGTTTAATGGATGTACTTCTATTACATTATAAAGAATAGGGAATTGAGTGGTGGTGGTGATGGAGTCAAAGCAATGATTATTCATAAGACCAAATAGTTGTCTGGGTGAAATACTTGTTCAGAGGGAACAAATGCTGGAAGGTTACCACGGTTAGCCATCTGCAAGAATATACAATAATGCCCATGGTTAATTATCAGATGATCAGCAGATAAGACTATAAGAGATTGTTCCTTCCTTTTGAAAAAAAATTTAAACTTTGAAATTTTTTGAAAATGTTCAAAAATTCTCTAAGTATTTTGTCGGAATTGATTATTCCGACAAGAACTTAGATGTAATTCCGAGAAAAAACAATCTGGAATTCCGAGAAAAGACTTGGAAATTGCCAGTGTTTGGAAATTCCGATAGAATCCCTTGATGGTGGAAATTCTGAGATATCAAGGAATCCGAGAAAACATGGATTCCGAGATAATTTGATTTAACAATGATTCCGATATAATAAGGAATCCGAGAAAACAGAGATTCCGATATAATCAAGGATTCCGAGATAATAAGGAATCCGAGAAAACAGAGATTCCGCGATAATCAAGAATTCCAAGAAACCACTTGGTGGTTTCAAAAGATAAACTCTCGGAATGTCAAATTCCGAGAGAATCAAAGATTCCGAGAAAGCACTTATTGTTTTTCAAATGATGAAAACTCTCGGAATGTTGAATTCCGAGATATTCATAACAGTTTATGAACACAATCAAACCAAGATTTTGAAACCCATGATTTTGAACATACAAACCAGAGTCGATTGTAACCTTTATCGTTCTAATCATTTTTAACTCTACACTTATCCCCATCAGAGTTGATTTAGCATGATTAATTCCCAAAACTAACACCCGTAACCCAGATACGTAAATTCAATCAAACAGAGAATCAAATCTCACTCAAACAGATGAACATGTTATTTGAGCATACCAGTGTTATTAACAAGCCAACTAATCAACAAATAAACACTAAATCGTCCAAAAGAGGCATCGACAGTTAGGGTTTTCTACATCTTAGTGTTAGAAATATGCCCATTAATGCACGTACGCCATATGGACCGCTGCTGATGATGTATGGGACTATTGGGTCATACACCGGGGTCTAACCTGACAGCAACTTAAGATAAGGGACCAAATATGACAAAAGACAAAAGTTGACATCGTAGGCCGCGTTAGCGCCGCTAACTTTAAGGGGTTAGCGCCGCTAAGTCCTAAAGGTTAGCGCCGCTACGGCTGCATGTACTTTGTGTCAAATCGCTGACAGGGCGCGTTAGCGCCGCTAAACCCTGCCAGTGCCATTTGTCAAATCACCTCCATAATCAGCCAATGCATGTAGACATGAGAGTCTCGAGGTTGGGCCGACTTGATGGAGTTATTTGAAGTCTGGAGAGAGTTGGGAGTAAGGCAAGAGAGTTAATTTTTGGTTTTAGCTCTATCACTCTTTTTCTCTCTAATACACACATAAACTCTTTGGTGCTACTAAGACCAAGAGAGATTTATTCAAGAGGGATTTTTCCAGATTGTTGGTCTTGTAGATGCTGTTCCAGAAGTGTTTTTCATAGTGAAGAAACATGGAGGCTTGCTAGCTCAAGGGGTTAGACTTGTTCCCGGGGTACTACCCATTAGTCGATCCGTGTTTCACCATTGGAGCATCACCACCACGAGACAACAAGTTTCCTGGAGCTTAGGAGAAAGGTATAACTTTCTTCCTCCTTACATGTTGCTATTTTGTCGCATAGAAATGATCCATCGTTTGGGATTTCTTGTTTTGAACTTTTTTGTACATGATTGTATGATGTTTACGCTTCCGCTGCGTCTTCACGAGATCCCAACAGTGGTATCAGAGCCACATCTATGTAAAAATAGCACATGGTGGCTCAAGAAACCCGAAATCAAAATGTTTGTAATCTGCCGATTGGGTTAGCGCCGCTAAGTAGTGGTTAGCGACGCTAAGTTTTTAGCGTTAGCGGCGCTAACGGTTTTGAAAATTGTTTTCGAAATTTTTTTATTTAAACAGTTTTGATATCGGGATTTTTGGGTTTTTACCTTCTGGAATTTTGTTCCAAAGGAATCTTGCTTGAAAGACCCGAAGCCAAAATGTTTGTTTTCTGTTCGAGCTGGGTTAACGGCGCTAACTCGAGTTTGCAGCGCTAACTCAATATAGTTAGCGGCGCTATCGCGCTGTAACAGTTTTGGTTTCAAAATTAAAAACAGTTTTGGTCTCGGGAATTTTGGTAATTTTGTAATTCTGGAATTTTGTTCCAGATTTTGTATTGGTAATTTTGTTACCATTTTAGTATGTTTGGTTGTATGTGGTAGATTTGAAGTTGGTAACCTTTCCTTTGACCTTGTGGTTGACTTTGTGTGTTTGGATGCAATTTGGTGATTTTAATTACAATATGGGCTGTAATATTTATTAATTCAGTTTGTATGTAATAATATTGTGGCTTGCATGTCATTTCATTCATCCGTGTATTTGTACTAGATAAATAGGAAATTATTGTGGCTTGTACGCCATTTCAATTTCTATTGTATGTTTTGTACATTTGGATGAAGACACTAAAAAAGGAGTCAAAAGGAGATAGAGGATGACCATAGAAGCCGGTGGAATCCAATGGAGATAGCGGTTCTAGTGGGAGCTCGCATCGGAGTCCTTTTGTCCCTTAGTTTGACCACGTTCTACCCGTTTTGGCTCACGTGAAGAATACATAGGATTTATGGCAAGGGTTACCAATTTATTTCGTTTAAAATGCGTATGATGTGATTTTATATTATTCTTGCATGATTTGCTTAGGATTCGCATGCTAGACAATTTTTCGAAAATTAATAAAATCACAAGAGATTTGGTAAAAATGGTTTGCAACTCTCGCGCGCTCACATACAAGATTAACTCACCTAGTGGAAATAGGTTTTGTTACTAAACAAGTTAATCTGTAACCAAGTCGAAAACAAAAGCCCGTTTTTCATAAAACGTAAATCTTGCGAAATCCGTAAGTCGATACCACCCGAATCTAGATTTATGGGTTTTGGTTGTCGAGCTTAGCACGAGCCAACTCTCATAAAACTGTGTGGAAGGTGCGTGTGGCAAATTCACAATTTTGGTTGTCGAGCTTAGCACGAGCCAACTTTGGTGGATTTGTTACCGTATGTCTTGACGGACGATTTACAATTACAAATTAAAATCCTTGAGTGATTGTCGAGCTTAGCACGAGTCAATCAAGAATTTTAATTTGGAATTGGTGCAAGTAGGGATCAAACGTGCCAAATGACCGATGGTTGTCGTAGGATCCCGCAAGTGTCTAAGAGTTGCAATAGAGATTGCAATCGGTAAGATGGTTATCGGCCTAAATAGCTCCATGAAGTGATCCGCGGCAACCCCGTCATGGATTGGAGTGAAATATGGTTCTTAGCCCTTGTTAAAATATTTTTCGAGACAATATGGGTAATTATTTTAACAAGGATTAAATCAAACTAACTAATTTGCGTACTCTCTTTAATTATAGGATGTCGAATCAAAACCACAACATGTCGAACTTTTCACTTCGTATGTTCCTACAAAGGGAGAAACTCACGGGAATGAACTTTGTTGACTGGCTTAGGCAATTGAGGATTGTTCTACGTGCCGAGTCTAAGTTGCACATCCTTGAGGAACCCCTTCCTGAACCACCTGCTATCAATACGGAATGGACCATCCGATACGCGTATGAAAAGCGTGTTTAGGATACGCACGATGTTGCTAGCCTCATGTTATCAAGTATGAGCTCGGAACTGTGAAAGCAATTTGAGCACATGACTGTGTATGACATGATTAATAAGCTGAAGGAAGTATTCCAACAGCAAGTTAGGCAAGAACATTATGAGTGTGTTAAAAGTCTAACCGGTTGTAAAATGCGGGAAGGCAGGAGTGTAAGTGCCCATGTTTTGAAGATGAAATCATACATGGACCAGATGGATAGGCTTGGTTTTCCTATAAAAGGGGAGCTTGGTGTGAATTTCATACTTCAGTCTCTGCCCGCATCATATGAGAAGTTTGTAATGGACTATCATATGAATGGAAAGGAAATATCTATAGATGAATTGCATGGAATGTTGAAGGTTGTAGAATCTAACATGTCCAAGCATGAATCATCCTCATCCACTCCTATTCAAGGTTCTAAGGGACAACATTTAGCCAAGAAGAAGAAATCGATCCCATCGAATGAAGAAGTTGGAGTATCCAAGCTTGCTTCAAGTTTTGAGTCTATGGACATTGATGATGTGCCTAAGGAGACTCAACATGGGATGGTTTGCTACTTCTGTGGTAGATTTGGGGATTGGGGCCGTCATGCCTGCCCTCCGTGCCGAGAGGATATAAAACTTCTCAGACAAGAGAGAGTTAATTTTCCTACTTAAGGTACATTCATGATTATACTTCATTGCTATTCCTTAATAAGCTGGGTTGTGTACCCGAGCTACAAGACTCACGTTTGTCACAAATTTGTTTTTGTTACAAAGTGTAGGTCTGTTCGTTGTAAGAAGGAAAAGCTTGAAGAACCGGATCTCTGAAGAAGAAATTTTGTTGATTGTCTTCTACAAGAGAATTGGGAGTGTTGGTCTCGCCATTAATTCCGGATTAATTATTACTTTTGCATGTACGCACTGCGTGGCAAGACTCGCTTTATTGTATGTTCTTTTGTAGATGATGGATATTTTGTATCTCGTATTTTTGTTTAAAAGATTTTTCATTCTGATGGATTCATTTCATTTTCTATCCATGTCTAAGCTTATGTGTTATTTTTGACCATTTTGGTGCACAAATACACATTTGATGACAATGGATGTTGCTTTGAATTGAAACATTTTTGAAAAATTATTTTGAGATGTTTTATCAAAAACTTATCCATATCATTGCATACATAAAGACACATTATAAGTAATAAGGCAATCATGAATAATTGATTCTTAGATCCAAAAGTGGTTTGAATACATTAAGTATATGGCATAATCAAACTTGACCAAGTAAACAACATTTACATCACATAGATCCATGTGGTTAGGATCTTTGTAAAAGTTTAGCTTCGGGCTAAATTAAAGATGCAAATCTTGTTTATTGGACTAGGATGATTAAGAAATCCTTCACCAGTATTGGTAGGAAGGATTATGACTTGTTGGATTTTGATCACACTTGTGTAGATAATCCGTTCAAGTAAGCCATATAGAATGACACTAGTAAAATTCTTCATCACCATCTTTAAGATAGTAGTTGGGAGAATGTTTGACTAGATAAAAGGTTTGTGTTTTGAAACCTAGAGGTGTTTGGAACTAACCTAGAAAGAATTAAGAATCAATAAGGGCATATAGATGTAAATTCTTAGATCTAGAATAGATGCTAAGTTTTACTATCTATATTGGTTTAAACATGAAATGAATCATGGATTTAACCCATAGTTCGTTTTATCGAAGAAACACCTTTGTACATGGTGTTACTTTAAAGAAAAACCGGATATCTTTGTTGATGATCTGGTAAAAGGCAGGCCTTAAAGATGTATTCAATATGATTGGTATACATTATTTTATGAACGAAGTCCTCAATCTAAAACACGACATTATGGTCACTTAAGCATCCAATGAGATTTTTACTAGAAAGAGTTCTTTGCTTGTCAATATCACAACTTAAAATCATCCATTCTACATTTAGTGGGAGATTGATGAATTATAAGTTGATGCTTATATATTTAAGTAGTTCATATGAGTTTTGGATAATTGTTTCTTGAACTTATGGGAACCATGTTTGGTTGTTCAAATGGGAAAGAACAATTTACAAAAGCATTCCAGTGGAAGAACATTAAACTTAAATAAAAGACCTAATGTTGACACTAGCACTTAATCAGCATAGAGATGCTGTTAAAACCTGACAATATCCATTGCTTCTTTATATCTGATGAAAATCAAAAAGGTTGTTATAGATACGAGGTTGTCATATTTTAGTAACAGCAGCTTGATGGTAAATCATTGTGATGTTACCATTCACCGGAAGCATAGTGGGACCCTGAGTTCACTAGTGAATGAAAGAAGGGAATGGTAAACATAGATGTAATCTATTTGCTGCATCCAAGTACTTGACTTTGGTTAATCCCACACCTAAGGTTTAATCCGAGAAGGGTGAAGGGATTAACATATATGCAATTATGGACAACTTCAAATACCGACTAGAGACAAAGTGTTTCATATTGTTTAAATATGGAAACAAGTTCTAGTGGTTATGTTGAAGATAACTTAGATAAAGTGAAATATTGTTGTCACCTTGCGGGAACAAGATTAGTTCACTTGGATGTAAGAGACCTGTATCCTTCATAGGATTAAGTTGAGGAAATGCTTAAGGCACTTTCCGAGGGTCTTATTCATCCTTAATATCCAGATTAGGTCTGGATTATGTGAAACATTGTTGTCACTTTGGGAAAACGAGTATGTTCACATGGAAATAAAAGACCAAGATCATTCGCAGGATTAAGTTGAGGAAATGTTTGAAGCATGTTCCGAGGTCTAATATATCCATAATATCCAAGTTATGTCCATGACTAAAGTCAGCAAAACTTGCATCTTGTGGCTGTAATCCTGCTTTGCAAGAAAGTCAAAGGAATGATTTTCTAGAAAGCATAGATTTAGCCAGATACCCTTGTCAGGGCTAGTGGGAGCTTCATGTGTTCCTAGTAAAATATACTCAATAAAGAAAATGTCCTAATTTAGTGTTGTTTTACAACCTAATGTTGGAATTATTGTTCTATGAGTATAAATAGAGAATATGGAATCAAGTGGAGTTTAGATTCAAGAAATACTGATGTATGTTCTTGATGTTCGACGTAAATAGAGTTGTCTTGAGTAAGTTATTACTGCAAGCAAATCTATACTTGTGAAACTGTCGATTTTTAATCGAAGTTTAGAATATTCAAATATGTTGTGCGGATACGACATTGAGATTCAATGAGTGTCATTGACCCTATTGTGTACTTTGATAACATTGAGGGTATGTCGACTCTAATAAAAGTGAGTGTCAATAACTCTATTGTACACTTCGGTTACATTGAGAGTATGACGACTCTGATAATCATAAGTGTCATTAATCCTATTGTAGACTTCGGTAACATTGAGGATATGACGACTATGATAACCTTGTGTATGATCTAGTTGATAAACACTTTGCAAGTGGTTTAATAAGAGAATACAAAAGAGTACAAAGGATATCGTTTAGATGATTCCATGATTAAGCTGTTGTCAAATACTAGTGATGAATTTCATACTAGGTATAATAGCATTGTTAATGCTTATGACTAGGCTCGAATATCGTTTTAGTAAATGTTTGATTTACTTATAAGCTTTGAGAACGGTAAGCAGTACTGATAACCGATGATTGTATCGATATATAGTGGGGACTATATATACGCATGATGCGGTTACCTTCATTGGTCTTTATTGTGTTCCATCTTAGCATGTTTAACCACTTCCCAGAATGTTTATACATTCTAAATTTCCACAGCCAGTCATTCTTCAAGGGAAGGAAGCTTGAATTAAGGCTGAGGTTAGGTGTTGGTTAGGCATTAATCAAGGATTGAATGCATGAAACACAACAGTAACATGTGCTTGAAAGGAGTTTCAATAAACAGGAAGACCCACACCCGAGCTCACTTCATGGATCATGGTCATAGAGTGACTCGGAAGGATAATATCATTACGTCCTTCGACCCGAGATGTATGAATTGCTATAGCATGAAAATTTCTTACTTTAACCATTTCAAAACGTAGTTCGTAACTGGCTACTATAAAGGGAATAGTTAAGTGTGATAAGGTTCACGCTATGGGGTTGTACAGTCAACGGAATTTGTTCCTCTGATATGAGAGATTGTTGGAGTATGCCCACGAACACACGTACGCCAAATGATCACTACCGATGATGTATGGGCCTATCGGGTCACACGCCGGGGGTTGACCTTGACACAACCTGTAAGATGAGGGTATGAAAGGATAAATAATGATAGTTGGTTTCCCGCAGGGGTTAGCGGCGCTAACTCAGGCGTCGCTAAATCAGCCGCGTTAGCGGCGCTAACCATGTGAGGTTAGCGGCGCTAACCGTGGGCGGTTAGCGGCGCTAACCCTGCCTGACAGAAACAACTTTATCTTTTCACCTCTAGCTTCCACCAATGCATGTTGATCGTGATGATTAGCCTTGGGCCGACTTGGGGAGACCTGGGGTCATGGCTTGGCTTATAAAAGACATGCACTTCTCTCATTTCTTACTCTTGGCCATTTTGTTAAAAAGAAATACACTTAGAACTAATCAAGAGAGTTGCTAAGTTCATCAAGAGAGAAAGGGAACAGATTTCTGGTGGAGTCTTGGTTGTGTTCCAGTAGCTTCATCAAGCTAAAGGAGTGCTAGTACACTTGGGTCACGATTCACTCGGGGTGGACTTCGATATTGTAAGAAGGAGCCGAGAAAGGAGGTCACGGCTTGGAAGCTAGCCACACACACACAACCATCAGAGACATCAAGGGTATAATCTCTTCTTTTCTCTTCTGTTTAGTTGCTTAACTAGCTTGTAGAGTTAGATCCACTTGTGGGGTTCATTTTGTGGTTTCCTTTTTATGTTTGAAAATTCGTTTTTGATCTTGCATGCTTCCGTTGCTGTGTACCACGAACCCCAACAGTGGTATCAGAGCCAGCTCTACACTGGTTTTTCACTAGATGGCCAAGAAAATCCGGAAAATGTGATTTTTGGTTCTGTCCAGTGTTTAGCGGCGCTAACTTTTCTATGTTAGCGGCGCTAAACCTTAGTTAACGGCGCTAAAGTCGGAGTTAACAGTCCTCTTTGGTAAACAGACTTGTTTTAATGTCGTCTCGCGATAGCGGCGCTAACCCTTACTGGCAGAATGCATGGTTTTTGCCTTAAATCAATTTTGTTGGATTTTTGGGCTATTTGTACTTGCTGGAATTGTTCCAGATTTGAGTTGTGATTAGATGAAAGTTGCCTTATGTCTTGGTTGATGTATTTATATGTGGATTAACATTTAGGCATGAAAATGATTAATTGCATATACTTACATTGTGTATATATGACTATGGAATTTTGACTTGTTTGAGGTTCCTAATGCATATGTACATAGGATTATGAGTGCCTTGAGTGATTAGATAATCTTAACCAAGACATATAAGATTTACATGGTTTTGTATGGCACACCATGTGTTGATGTGTGATTTCTTGTATGTGGTTGTTGTATGTATATCCGGTAACGTTTTTGAGCCATATGACCTATGTGATGTGTTTGGTTGATTTAGATTAATGTATTAATTCATTTGGTGGTTTGTACCACAATGGCATGTAATAATTAATCTATTTATTCGGTTTGTAATTTTAACGGCTTGCATGCCGATTTCGTATTCTTTGTAATTTGTAGAATTAGCTTAGAATAGAAATTGTGGCTTGCATGCCATTTCCTTTTAAATTTGTAAATTGTAAAAGGTGAACCGAAGCAACCAACAAGAACCGTGTGAAGGGTGTCTTGGCGTACTTGGATCCGGAGGTCGGTATGAGACGCAATGGATCAAGTGGGAGGAGCACACATCGGGTCATTCGGTCTAGTCCTTAGATGACTTAGTCTTGCCCGTTGGCTCACGGGCAAGACGCATAGGATTTGGCTCGTTACCGGATTATATTACATGCGTGGTTGATTTTATTTTATATATTTTCTTGCATGGATGTTTAGGTTCTTCGCATGCTAGAAAATTTTTCAAAATAATAAAATCAAAGAGTTTTAAATTTGTTTACAAACTCCGCGCGCCACATAGACAAGAATTGGTTAAAAGTGTTTTAACCGGGAAAAACTAAAACCCCTTTTTCAAAAGTAAATCTCACACCACCCGTAAGATGACACCGCCCGATTCTAGTGAAACAAGATCGGTTTGTCGAGCTCTAGCCGAGACCGGTTTTGCGTAACTGTGTGGAAGGCGCGTGTGGCAACTCGCAAGGTCGGTTGTCGAGCTATAGCCAGCCGGCCATTGGGCTAGAGTACCACCGTGTATCTTGACGGATGATTTACAATTCCAAGACTTAAAACGCATTGGTAGTTGTCGAGCTCTAGCCGAGCTATCAAAGTGGGTTAATGAGGAATTGGTGTGGAGGGATCAAACATGCCAAATGGGTGCTAAGAGTACCTAGGATCCCGCAAGTGCCTAAGAGTTGTGATCACGGATTGCAATTGGTAAATAGTTTACCGGCCTAAAATAGCTCTATGAAGTGATCCGCGGAAAACCCGTCATGGATTAGGGTATTTTGAGGTTCTTAGCCCTTGTTAATATAATTTGTTTTTATAACAAGAGGGTAATTATCTTAACAAGGATTTAATACAACAATAAACTAACCATTTCGTACTTTGCTTGTAGATGGCATCTACTAGCAACACCAACACCACCAACATGTCACTCCGTCCATTTTTGGAGAAGGAGAAACTCACGGGGCCAAACTTTATGGATTGGCATAGGACTTTGAGAATTGTCCTACGTCACGAAATGAAGCTAGAGGTCCTTGAGTCACCTCTTCCGGAGGCTCCTGCTACCAACGCGGCGAGGGCCGTCCGCGAGGCGTATGAAAAACGCCTCAAGGACACAAATGACGTGACTTGCCTTATGCTAACGACCATGAGTCCCGAATTGCAAAGGCAATTCGAGAAAGTGAGTGCGTTTGAGATGATTTCTCAGCTGAAGGACATGTTCCAACAGCGAGCTAGGCAAGAACTCTATGAGTGCGTCAAGGCCTTCATCGGTTGCCGGATGCAGGAGGGCGGCAATGTGAGCTCCCACGTACTTAAGATAAAAGGGTACGTGGATCAGCTCGAGGAGTTGGGCTTTCCCATGGGGAAGGAGTTGGCGGTTGATATCATCCTCCAATCCTTGCCTCCTGCATATGGTCCGTTCATTGTGAACTTCCACATGCATAGTATGGACAAGTCCATTATGGAATTGCATGGCATGCTAAAGACCACCGAGGGCGAGCTTGCCAAGTCAAAGCCCACCACCTCCACTGCCGTTCTCACCATCAACGAGGGTGGTAACAAGCGGAAGCATCCCGCTTCGGGCAAGAAGGGCAAGGGGAAGAAGAAGGCTAAGGTCCAAGGACCGAAGCCCAAACCTACCTCAACCCCTGAGCCGAAGGGAAAGCAAGTGGCTCCCGCTGCCACCTCACCGGAAGAGGCAACCTGCTACTTCTGCGGGGAGAAGGGTCACTACCGGCGTAGTTGCCCCAAGTACACGGAGGAGCTCAATAAGCTTCGCTCTAAAGGTGCCGCTGCCTCCGGTACGTACATGATTGAACTCTATAACACTTCTACTTCTAACGCCTGGGTTTTAGATAGCGGGTGTGGTACTCACGTTTGTAATAATGTGCAGGTACTAAGAAGAAGTAGGGACTTGGTTGATGGAGAGCTGGATCTCATCATGGGAAACAAGGCGGTTGTCCCGGTTGAGAAGATTGGGAGTGTGAAGCTCGCCTTTCCTTCTGGCTTATCTATTGTTTTGTTAAATGTATCTTTTGCGCCCTGTGTGGCAAGAAACATTATTTCATTGTATGCCTTGTATGACGATGGATTCACTTTTAAATTTGAGAATGGTAGCATTTTATGTTACAAAGATGATGTCTTTTATTTCAAAGCATTTCCATGTCATGGCATTTATGAAACAAGCGTAAGCTTGCAAAGCACTAGATCAATCATGAATGTTGATTCGGGTTCCAAAAACGTTTTGGATAAATTGTCTCTATGGCATGGTCGGTTAGGCCATATAAACAAGAAACGCATCGCCAAGCTCCAAGTGGATGGGATCTTGGAATCATTTGACCACGGGTCTAATGACGTATGCGAATCTTGTATATTGGGCAAGATGACCAAAGCACCCTTCACCGGTGTTTGTGAGAGGGCGCAAGACTTGTTGGATATCGTTCACACGGATGTGTGTGGTCCGTTCAAGCATGCCACAAGAGATCATTCCCGCTACTTCGTTACCTTTATTGATGATTATAGTGGATACGGGTATGTCTACTTGTTGAGACAAAAGTCGGATACCTTTGAGGTATTTAAGACTTATCAAAATGAGGTAGAAAATCAACTAGGGAAAAGGATTAAGATGCTACGATCTGATAGAGGCGGTGAGTATCTTAGTTCCGAGTTCCGTGAACATCTAAGGGATTGTGGGATTATCTCGCAATTAACCCCTCCTAGGACGCCACAATTAAATGGTGTCGCCGAGAGGAGGAACCGAACATTGTTGGATATGGTTCGGTCTATGATGGTTCATACGGACGTTCCCGTTACGTTTTGGGGATATGCGCTTGAGACGGCCGGTAGAATCCTTAACCTCGTACCAACAAAGAAGGTTAAGAGAACACCGTATGAGATGTGGCATGGAAAGGTTCCATCCATTTCATATTTAAAGGTCTGGGGTTGTCCTGCCTACGTAAGACGTGAGGTTGAGGACAAGTTGGAGCCCAGGGCCGAAAGGTTCTTTTTCATTGGTCATCCTGCTGGGTCTATGGGATATTTGTTTTACAAACCTTCGGAGAACAAGGTGTTTGTTGCTCGAAGGGCGATGTTCCTTGAAAGGGAACTGTTATCCAAAGACGCTAGTGGGAGAAAGGTTGATCTTGAAGAAATTCAAGAGACTGCCAATGTAGAACCTGATGTTGGGACTAGCTCACAACCTGAGAGGGTTGAATCTCAGCATGATGAAGCTGGAGATGATGTAAACCCGTTGCCTATTAGAAGATCTGGTAGAAGTCGGCATGAGCCAAAGAGATATGGTTTTCACATATCTGAAGGCACCGACATGGTAGTGGTCTCTGATGAGCCTACCAAATACCAGGACGCTGTGGTGGGCCCTGAGTCCGCCAAGTGGCTAGAGGCAATGGAATCCGAGATTCAGTCCATGTCGGATAATCAAGTCTGGGACTTGGTTGATCCCGTGCCTGGGTGCAAACCCGTAGGGTGCAAGTGGGTCTTCAAGAAGAAGATCGGCATGGATGGCGAGGTAGACACCTTCAAGGCCCGACTGGTGGCTAAGGGTTTCACTCAAACTCATGGTATAGACTATGAGGAAACCTTTTCACCGGTGGCTATGATGAAGTCTATCCGGATACTTTTGGCCATTGCCGCATTTCATTATTATGAGATTTGGCAAATGGACGTCAAAACCGCGTTCCTTAATGGAACACTAGCAGAGGATGTGTATATGACACAGCCTGAGGGTTTTGTACATCCTGAGTTTCCGGATAAAGTCTGCAAGCTTAAGAAGTCCATTTATGGGCTTAAGCAAGCCTCTCGGAGCTGGAACCTGTGCTTCGACGAGAAGGTCAAAGAGTTTGGCTTCTCTAAAAGCAAGGATGAACCATGCGTTTACATTAGAGCTAGTGGGAGCATAGTTGTATTCCTAGTTCTTTATGTAGATGATATTCTACTAATTGGGAACGACGTCCCAACTTTGCAAGGGGTAAAAACCTGGCTAGGGAGTTGTTTCTCAATGAAGGATCTTGGGGATGCGGCTTACATTCTTGGGATCAAGATCTATAGAGATAGATCCCGCAGGTTAATCGGATTGAGCCTGAGTACGTACATAAACAAGGTCCTAAAGAGATTTAGGATGGAGGATTCCAAGAAGGGGTTCATACCTATGTCGCATGGTTTAGTGTTGAGCAAGGCTCAAAGCCCGAGTTCCCCTGAGGAACGGGAAGTAATGAGTCGAGTTCCATATGCTTCGGCAATTGGCTCGATCATGTACGCCATGTTATGTACTAGGCCTGATATATCTTGTGCATTGAGTATGACAAGTATATATCAAGCCAATCCTAGTGAAGCTCATTGGACGGCAGTAAAGAACATTCTCAAGTATCTTCGGAGGACTAAGGAGATGTTCTTGGTGTATGGAGGTGCGGAAGAGCTACGGGTGACTGGCTACTCCGATGCTAGCTTCCAAACTGATCGGGACGACTGCCGATCTCAATCGGGGTTTGTGTTCCTGCTCAATGGTGGTGCTATTTCCTGGAGAAGCTCCAAGCAAGACACTGTGGCCGATTCTACTACCGAGTCGGAGTATATTGCGGCCAGTGAAGCTGTGAAGGAGGCTGTGTGGATGAAGAAATTCATCCAAGATCTGGGAGTGGTTCCTAGCATTGCCGACCCTGTTGAGGTGTTCTGTGACAATGAGGGTGCGGTTGCTCTTGCCAAGGAACCAAGGTCTCACCGACGCACGAGACATATTCCGCGGAAGTATCATTACATCCGGGACGTGGTCGAATGTGGAGACATTGTTATCAGCAGAGTACACACGGATAGGAATGTGGCGGATCCGTTCACCAAACCTTTATCGCAAACAAAGCATGACGCTCATACTCGAGCTATTGGGATTAGATTTGCTAGTGATTTGGTTTGATCATGCCTTTGTATTTGGTTAGTATATTTGTTGTATTTACCCTTTAGGGAACATGAAGCAGTATTGTATTTATTGTATTTATCGATTATTAAATGGGATTTAGTAATTCACAAGTTGCGGGTATTTTTTAAATCTTTACTGTGTTCCAACTTAGCATGTTTTGCTCTTCCCTGAATGCGCAAGCATTCTAAATGTCCACAGTCGGTCATTCTTCTCGGGAAGGAAGTATGAACAAAGACTGAGGGAAGTAATTGGTCATGTGTCCAATGGGATTGGGGCACGGGGACGCAATTCTTCGCCTGTACTTGAAAGTGTTTCAAGTGACTGGACGACCCACACCTGATTTTACTTTATGGTACATGTCATGAGTAAATCAGGATGATAATATCAGTTCATCCTAAGACTGGAGATGCACGTGGCTGCATCACTTTGGTTTGCTTTGTTCTAATTGCTTTCAAACGCAGTCCGTAACTGGCTGTTATAAAGGGAGTAGTTGTGCAGAGTATGATCACTGTGGTGGGCAGTGTAAGTCAAAGGAATTTGTTCCTCTGTTTAGAGAGATATCCTTGGGCCCCTCGATGATTGGTCGTTGACACCAAAATGCATGGCCATGCTCAAAGCTTGCAATAATTTATGATTGATTGCAACTTGTATATTTTGGTCACCACCAGTCTAGATCGAGAAACATAATCGTGAACGAACGGAGAATGACTTTGTACCATGTCTCGTGTTCACATTGGATATCGCGAACAAAAGGATGATTGATCACTTATCGATAGGACGTTTTCACATGGGTTGCAGATTGGTTTTTGTGCAGAAGACAAAACCCATACAGACTTGGGGGCAGAGATGTCTTACTAGAGGCCGCTCTTTGTCTGTGATGCATTGGGTACGTAGAGTCATGTGCAAGTGGGAGTCTGTTGGAGTATGCCCACGAACACACGTACGCCAAATGATCACTACCGATGATGTATGGGCCTATCGGGTCACACGCCAGGGGTTGACCTTGACACAACCTGTAAGATGAGGGTATGAAAGGATAAATAATGATAGTTGGTTTCCCGCAGGGGTTAGCGGCGCTAACTCAGGCGTCGCTAAATCAGCCGCGTTAGCGGCGCTAACCATGGGAGGTTAGCGGCGCTAACCGTGGGCGGTTAGCGGCGCTAACCCTGCCTGACAGAAACAACTTTATCTTTTCACCTCTAGCTTCCACCAATGCATGTTGATCGTGATGATTAGCCTTGGGCCGACTTGGGGAGACCTGGGGTCATGGCTTGGCTTATAAAAGACATGCACTTCTCTCATTTCTTACTCTTGGCCATTTTGTTAAAAAGAAATACACTTAGAACTAATCAAGAGAGTTGCTAAGTTCATCAAGAGAGAAAGGGAACAGATTTCTGGTGGAGTCTTGGTTGTGTTCCAGTAGCTTCATCAAGCTAAAGGAGTGCTAGTACACTTGGGTCACGATTCACTCGGGGTGGACTTCGATATTGTAAGAAGGAGCCGAGAAAGGAGGTCACGACTTGGAAGCTAGCCACACACACACAACCATCAGAGACATCAAGGGTATAATCTCTTCTTTTCTCTTCTGTTTAGTTGCTTAACTAGCTTGTAGAGTTAGATCCACTTGTGGGGTTCATTTTGTGGTTTCCTTTTTATGTTTGAAAATTCGTTTTTGATCTTGCATGCTTCCGTTGCTGTGTACCACGAACCCCTACAGAGATATCCCTGGGCCCCTCGATGATTGGGCGCTGACACCAAAATAAGCATGGCCATGCGCAAAGGAATATTGATTGAGAATCAGATATGTCCTTAAATTTTGGTCACCACCAATCAAGATCGAGTAACATAATCGTGAACGATCTGGAGATTGACGTATCAATCCATGTCTAGTGTTCACAAGGATATCGCGAACGAAAGGAGTATTGATCACTTATCAAATAGGACCTCTACGTTATTTTTGTAGGTAATGGTTTTCTGCAGAGAAGCGGAACCCATACAGACTTGGGGGCATTGATGTTTTTGCTAGAGGCCGCTCTTTGTCTGTGGTTACATGGGTACGGTGCATTATGTTCAAGTGGGAGTTTGTTAGAAATATGCCCATTAATGCACGTACGCCATATGGACCGCTGCTGATGTTGTATGGGCCTATTGGGTCATACACCGGGGTCTAACCTGACAGCAACTTAAGTTAAGGGACTAAATATGACAAAAGACAAAAGTTGACATCGCAGGCCGCGTTAGCGCCGCTAACTTTAAGGGGTTAGCGCCGCTAAGTCCTAAAGGTTAGCGCCGCTACGGCTGCATGTACTTTGTGTCAAATCGCTGACAGGGCGCGTTAGCGTCGCTAACTATTTTGGGTTAGCGCCGCTAAACCCTGCCAGTGCCATTTGTCAAATCACCTCCATAATCAGCCAATGCATGTAGACATGAGAGTCTCGAGGTTGTGCGGACTTTATGGAGTTATTTGAAGTCTGGAGAGAGTGGGGAGTAAGGCAAGAGAGTTCATTTTTGGTTTTAGCTCTCTCACTCTTTTTCTCTCTAATACACACATAAACTCTTTGGTGCTACTAAGACCAAGAGAGATTTATTCAAGAGGGATTTTTCCAGATTGTTGGTCTTGTAGATGCTGTTCCAGAAGTGTTTTTCATAGTGAAGAAACATGGAGGCTTGCTAGCTCAAGGGGTTAGACGTGTTCCCGGGGTACTACCCATTAGTCTATCCGTGTTTCACCATTGGAGCATCACCACCACGAGACAACAAGTTTCCTGGAGCTTAGGAGAAAGGTATAACTTTCTTCCTCCTTACATGTTGCTATTTTGTCACATAGAAATGATCCATCGTTTGGGATTTCTTGTTTTGAACTTTTTTGTACATGATTGTATGATGTTTACGCTTCCGCTGCGTCTTCACGAGATCCCAACACTTAGATCTAAAATACACAAATATGGGATATGAAGTAGAAAAATGAATTGTACCATGAGAATTGCAACTTAAAACCGATCTAGATCTGATTAACTTGAAGAAATCCAAAGCTTTTTGAAATTTTGATTGTACAGAGAGATTTGGTCAATTTCGAAAGAGAAAACCGAGAAAAAGTCAAAATTCCAAGAGTTTGAAGCTTATAAACACATATGAACTCTCGGATTCCGAGAAAATGTGTCGGAATGTATGAATTGAGATCCACTTTCTCGGATTCCGACATAAAATGTCAGAATTTGAAATTCTGACACAAACAAAGTTTAAATGTTCTCGGAATCCGACATTAAAAGTGTCGGAATTGACCAATTCTTGTATTTAACTTGTAAAAATTTGAACTTTTTCTCTCTTGACCCTTTTTTGAACAAAATCAAAGACAAAGAAAATAAAAAAAAACTCCCCCTCAAATCAAGCATCAATTTGAGAAAGAAGAAAAAAATCTTTTTGCCTTTTAATATTTTGCACATGTTTTTGGATTTTTAAAGGGTTTGAAATGTTTTTGAGTTTTCTGAAATATACCAAAACAGATAACACTAAAATGCAATTAACTCTCCCCTGACAAGTATGAATCATCCGTAGTTCATAACTTGTTAAATTAGATATTACACCTCCGACCTCAAACACCTAAATGTGCAGATTTTGATTGATAGAATAAAAGTACAGTTAAATACTCAAATTCAACATGCCCAATTTTGAAACTAACGTGTTGAATCAATTTTCATCCAACGGTTTTGTGAAAATGTCAGCAAGTTGATAATCTGTACCAACATACTTTAATTCTATCAAACCTTTTTCAACATAATCTTTTAGAAAGTGATACCGAATGTCGATATGTTTCGTCTTAGAATGATGCACGGGATAGCATGAAATGGCTATGGCACTCTGGGAGTCACACATTAGAGGTATGTGAGAATAGTCCAGTCCAAAATCAGACAGTTGTGTGCGTATCCACAGACTTTGAGAGCAGCAGCTGGCAGCAGCAACATATTCAGCCTCCGCGGTGGAAGTTGACACGCATTTTTGCTTCTTCGATGCCCAGCATACTAGTCTGTCTCCCAGAAAATGTGCACTGCTGGATGTACTTTTTCTGTCAATCATGTACCCTGCATAGTCAGAATCCGAGTATCCGATTAGTTCAAAATCAGAATCTCTAGGATACCACAAACCTATATTTGGGGTACCCTTAAGATATCTTAATATTCTTTTAACTGCCAACAATGAGACTCTTTAGGATATGCCTAAAATCTGGCACAGAAACAAGTAGCAAACATTATATCTAGCCTACTAGCAGTTAAGTACAATAAGGATCCGATCATACCACGAAAAGTTTTTAAATCTACTGATTTGCCATCAGGGTCAGCAAACAGTTTTGTTTTAATTCTCATGGGAGTTGAAATTGGGGAACAATCAGTCATGTCAAATCGTTTTAATAAATCTTTTATATATTTTGACTGATTTATAAAAATCCCATGGTTAAATTGAGAAATTTGCAATCCAAGGAAAAAGTTAACTTCCCCCATCATGCTCATTTCAACCCTCTGTTTCATGGTATTTGCAAAATCATCACCGTACTTTGGGCTAGTTGAGCCAAATATAATGTCGTCTACATAAATCTGTACAAGAATATAATCTGAACCGATCTGATTTTTGAAGAGTGTTGTGTCTGTGGTCGCTTTTGCATAGCCCTTGCTCAACAAATAATCTGACAGCTCATCGTACCAAGCTCTCGGGGCTTTTTTTTAATCCATACAGAGCTTTGTCAAGTAGATATACATGCTGCGGGCGTTTGGGATCCACGAAACCTTCAGGTTGACTAACATAGACTTCCTCTTTGAGTTTACCATTAAGGAATGCAGTTTTAACGTCCATTTGGAAAACCTTAAAATTCTTGAAGGCAACATAGGCTAAAAATAATCTGATTACTTCCAAACGGGCTACTGGGGCAAAGGTCTCATCATAGTCGATTCCTTCTTGCTGATTGTACCCCTTAGCCACTAGCCTAGCCTTGTTTCGCACAACTACTCCATCAGAGTCTTTCTTATTTTTGAAGATCCACTTAGTCCCAAAAATTGATTTACCTTCAGGTTTGGGTACTAATCGCCAGACTTTCAAACGGTCGAACTGATTCAGCTCGTATTGCATAGCAAGAATCCAGTCTGGATCTTCTAAAGCTTCTGATACACGTGTTGGCTCTATCATACTCAGAAAATTCATATTCAGACATTCGTTTGCGGTTGCGGCGCGAGTTCGAACACCGACGTTCAAACTGCCAATTACTTGAGTGTCAGGGTGACTTCTCAACCATACAGGCTCGGGGGTCCTAACCTGTATGAAGTAATCTACTGGTTGAACGTCTGTTGCAAATGGATTTACCATTTCAGCTTCAGCAAACGGATTGACAGTATCATCTGTTGCAGCAGAAGAAGGAGTCGGTTGTACAAGAAATGGATTATTCGTAGCTTCAAACTCAGAACTCTCCTGATCAGTGTCCCGTGCAACAGATGGAGTGGTAAGTGTAACTGATTCTTCCAGTTGTGATGTTTCTTGGTCAGCCCTGTTCACATTGACAAAAGAAGATTCATTAGTCTTGAAAAATTCAAACATGAAATCCAAATTAATATCTTCATTCTGAATGTGTTGATTATCAGATTTATTTTCTTGGTAAACAAAATTTTTATTAATTGAAAGTTTGGCTGTCAAAGAGTTTAAGTTTACTAAATCATCAAACGTCACATTGATACTTTCGACAACAACGTTAGTTCTCCTATTTAGAATTCGAAAAGCCTTTTTGTCATTTGAATATCCCAAAAATATTCCCTCGTCAGCTTTTGGATCAAACTTAGACAGTTTATCCATTTCATTCAGAACGAAGTACCTATTACCAAATACATGGAAGTATTTGATATTAGGCACTACTCCGTTACACAACTCATAAGGAGTTTTATTGAAACGATGGTGAATTAGGGATCTGTTTTGGGTGTAGCATGCTGTATTGACAGCCTCAACCCAGTAAGATGGAGACAACTTTGAGTACTGTAGCATTGTTCTTGCAGCTTCAACTATTGTTCTATTTTTCCTTTCCACAACTCCGTTTTGCTCAGGAGTGTATGCTGCATAGAACTGATGCGTTATGCCTTCAGAATCAAGATAAGAATCCAGAGTCCTATTCTTGAATTTTGTGCCATTGTCAGTGCGTATCGCTTTCACAGGTTGTCCTTGCTGTGACTTGTGCTTAGTCAGAAATAGAATGATTTGCTGTGGCACTTCAGACTTATGAGTGATGAACCTAACCCATGTGTAGCACGAATAGTCGTCCACCATCACCAGAATATAATGCTTTGAATTTCGAGACTGAACCTTCATAGGTCCACAGAGGTCCATGTGTATCAGCTGCAAGGGAGCTGATGTTGTTGAAATCTGAACAACTTTATGTGGTACCCTCTTTAGTTTCCTTAGCTCACAATCCTTGCAAAGATGCTCTTTTTCAAACTTTAGCTTAGGGATTCCTCGGACCAGAATCCCATTTACCAGCTTGTTGATATTTTTAAAGTTCAAATGGGACAGTTTCCTATGCCATGACCAGTTCAAATTTGATGCAGCTTTAGAAAGCAGGCAAACAGATGAACTTGATCCTTTACCAGACAAATCAATAGTATACAGATTTGACTTTCTGTTGCCACCCAAAATCTCAGTCCCTTCCTCAGTTCTCAAAGAGCAGGACTTCTTTTTGAACAGAACCTCCATACCCTTATCACAGAACTGACCTATAGAAAATAGGTTATGGCCAAGCCCCTCTACATAAGATACATTTTCAATCCTAACATTCCCTGTTTCCAACACTCCGTGGCCGAGGATTGTTGCTACCTGGTCATTCCCAAACTTTACATTTCCCGAATATTTGCCCACAAACTATTTGAGAAGACTCTAATTCCCAGTCATATGCTTGGTACACCCGGAGTAAATGTACCAAAGATTACTCTTTTGCACATAGAAACAAGGGGTAAAGACCTTACCCATTGTGAAATGGGATTAGGTATGTTAGATATAGAAACAGGAAAAATAACAGGATCAACAATCAAAGATTCAGATTTCTTTTGCTGTTTTATCTGCCACTTCTTAGGTTGCCAATTTTGTTTCTTTGCAGCAGGAGGGGCTTTGGTTGGTTTGTTATATGTATGAACAACAAATTTGTTTTGATAAACTGATTTGTTTTGAAATCTGTTATTCGAAGTTGGTTTATGTCTGCTGACATTTTGAGTAGCTTTGTGAGAAGGTTGAGTTGTTTGTGGTTTGCTTGGTTTAAATGTCACTGATGATTGTGGTTTGTTTGAATTTTGAACTGGTTTGTTAACTGGTTTGTGAGAAACTGATTTATTTGGTGATTTTGCAACTTGTTGTTTAGATTTAAGAAAATAAATCTGACGCAATGATCGATTGAGTTGTGCTACTTCAAGTTTTCATAGCTGTGCATATTTTTCAGAATCAGCAACCCTTCTCATCACTTCTATATGATTTTCCCACTCACCAGGAAGCATAGGCAGTCTCCTATGTGCATGTTTGCGTAAGAAGAAACACAATTAACTCTTCTTGATCCATTGATGAATGATGTAGCCAGCACGGTTGACAAACCAAGTGAATATCATATCCATTGATGAATGATGTGTCTTGTGTCTCTTATCCTCAACTTCTGGCTTCTTGTCTGTTTTGGGAACATCTATCTTCTTCTCAGCTTGTGGCACTGCTGTCTTCACTGCCTTTCTCACTTCTGGTTTGGTAACAGTTCTTGTGGAACTTTGAAGTTTGATTTTATCTGATTCAGAAGAGAGAGAAAAAGATTTGTTAGTTTTGTTAATGCGTGAAGATTTAGAAGAAGATGATGCAGATGTTGAAGTCTTGGTGCCTGATGTGGACCCTTTTTCACGAATACTCGTTGGATCACAAAACTGATTGCATTTGTGAGATACATATTCTCTAAAAGCTTTTGGGCAAGTAGGAATTGCAACACCCCAGCCACGTTCCACTTCTTGGACAAGCCGTTTGATTTTTTCATCACGAAGTTGAGTTTCTAGTTCATAGATAATGAGTTGAGGAATCACAAGATGTGCACAGTCAAGATGTTCTAAATTAGAATCATTTGATTTTTGAGATTCAATTACTTTCCTTTTTAAATCCTCACATAACTGACTGATGGTCCTTTTATGATTCTCAACTTTCTTCTTTGCTCGTTCAAATTCCTCAGAAAATTCTTGAGATTGTTTAGTTAAAACATCATTTTCAAATATCAGTTGATTCACCAATTCAGAGTTAAATTTAGCAAAATGATCAGTGGAAGACTGTAAGTGAGACAACTGTTCTTTCAAAATTTGATTTTCTATGTCTAGAATGATGTTGTTAATTATGCAGTTGGTTTCAAGAATTTCCTGTCGGCGCTGCAATTCCATGTGAGGAATGTACAGGCGTGGTGCGTATGACTTGACTGTTTGTTCATGATTTTGAAAAATTAGAGTTTTAGCATGGAAAACAGATTTATTTTTGGATGAGAAACCATCAGTAGTTTCATACGAAGCATTCAGTGAATCATAATTAAATGGTTTTTGGCATTTTGTTGTGGTTTTTCTTCTGAGATCTTCTTCTTGTTTGACTTCCTCAGCAGCAGCAAACACCATCTTTTCAGTTAGCCCTCGATTCATCCTTTCTGCCTGATAGAGTTGAGTACAATTGATTTTATTGAAAAAATCATTTTCGTCATACCCTAAACCCTTGTATGGCAATTTCGAATATCTGGAGTCAAAGTCTTGAAAATTGTATGGCGAGTTGTGGGTTTCTTACGAAAAACTTCTTCAAAATTGTTAACTTTTGTTTCCAAAATTTTTTTTCTTTCAAAATTAAATTGAAGTTGACTTCAGCACTCAACTTAGCAGAATTTAGATCATGGACCTTTCTTTCTGTTTGCTCTTGTATCTGATTCAATTCATCCTTTTTTTGTTTGATTAATTCCTGGAGTTGATTAAGTATTGTCGTGTGCTCTGAATTGACGGCTTGATTCATTTTAAGATTAAGGTTTTGTGTTTACAACTTTTGATTCTTAGCAGTAAGGATTGCGCTTGATTAACTAGTGTTATGATGTGATCAGCAGATATATGAGAGTTATCAAGAGATACCTTCTCAGCAGTAGACTCTAACTCAGTTGAGAGAGAACTGGTGCTGGAAGGTGCCGTTTCAGCTTCATCATCACTTTCATACTTACTCTCTTGATCTGACTCATCAAATTTAGCCATAAACCCAGTATCTGCTTCTCCTATCTCTGCATCCTCAACCATAGTTTTACCTTCAGCAAACCCCAAATGTAAATTCATAATATTGTATAGAAATAGGAGTTTAATTGTAAAATACCCATAGGGTATATATAGGGATATGACCTATTGTAATAGGTAAGGTTTTGGGCATAATGAATAAATGAACTATGTGTTTTTCATGGTGTAAACCATATTATCTCTAGTTCTACATATGCAAACCTTCAATCTATCCTACATATTACTTGAACCACTAGTTATATGGGACTAACACCAAATCATCAATCTCATCTTCACTTTCACTGTCAGTCTCCAGAAATTCAAATTCTTCCACATTAGCCATGAGTATGAATTCGGCATGAACTTCAGCATCTTCATCTGAATCATGAGTGTCAGATAGAAACTGGTCTTCTTCTGCTAGAAGCACTGTGCCACTGTTTCTCTTTTTAATCAGATTTAGCTTGGCTTTATAGTACTCTGAGTCTTTCACTTTGGGCTTTTTGCAGTCTTTATCACATGCCCTATGCTTCCACAATTATAGCACTTTTTGCGCTGAGAAGATTGAATCTTTCTCTTATACCTCTTTTCCAGATTCACTCCGTCATTTCTTTGAAAATTATTATCTCTTCTGTGAGATCCTGAAGTAAATCTATGACGGTTATTGGTTTTAGACTATGTGAACTGATTCTTCAACATGTTGGTCAGATAGACAACAGCCTGCATAACTTTCTCACTTTCAGCTTTCTCCTCAGTGTCAGACTCAGAAGATTCTGATTCTTGAATTTGCTTAAGCTTCAAAGATCTGCCTCTTTTATCATTCACAACTAAAGCCAGTGGGTCAACATTTTCTTTCTGAGAACTCATGCAGACTTCATCCTGATATTGATTCAGTTCTTCAAATATCATGTGATGAGTGACCTTATTGAGAACCTTTTGGTTCATTTGTCTGTAAATGGTCACTTGAGTTCTCCACTCAGGTCCAAGTGAATTCAGGAACCTGGTGTTCTTTGTAAGATCAGAATAGCTATCCAGCTTCTGATTTCTAAGATCATTGAGCAACTTGCAAAATCTACTATAGGTATCAACTAGTGTTTCACCTTCCTTAGAATGGAAGTGATCAAATGCATTTACTAAAGTAGTTTCCTTGATCCATACACCGGACTCAATTCCTTCCATTTGTCTTTCAATCTCATCCCAATTTTCTTTGGCAGTATCAAGCCCATTTATCTTGATGTAAAATTCAGATGAAAGACCATGCTTGAAATAATATTTAGCTTTTTAGTCTGCAGTTGCACGAAGCTTATCTTCTGCTGAATATTCGGCTGGTGTCTTAGGATGATGAATTTCTTGAAGTGGGGGATTGTTTGTTGAATCAGCTGCTTGATGAAACATGAAGATACCATTTCCATTCTTGATGCTTAACTTCATGAGCTCTCCATATTTTTCATTATTTTCTATAAAATCCATGAACCTCCCTTTCCACACGTTGTATTCTCCACGATAAAGCTCGGGAGATTTAGTGTCAGAACCAAACAAAAGAGTTTCACTATAAGCACTCATTGTTAGATCGTTGCTCTGAAAAGTTTCTTGAACTTGTGAAAATTTGTCCAAGTATGAATTCCGAGAAAATTGATTCTTGTTGAATTCCGATAAAACTTAGATTCGATAAAATCTAAATCCGAGAAAAGTAATTTCCTTTTGAAGAAATCCGAGAAACTTGAACAATCCGAGAAAAATGAAATCCGAGAAACTTTTGAATTCCGAGATGAATTCAATTCCGAGAAAATGAATTCATGGAAAGTTATCAAAATCCGAGAAAATAAATTCCGATATAGTTTTGAATTCCGAGGAAAATCTTCAGTGATCAATCCGAGACAATTTCTGTCGGAATTTATGTATTGCGAGAAAAGTTATGTCGGAATGTAAGTTGTTCTTCACTATTTCAGAGAATCCGATACAAATTCTATCGGAATGAGTAATTCCTTGATGGAATTTTCACAGAATTAAGGTAATTCCACTCAAATATTCACGGAATTGAGAATTCCGAGAGATTCAAAGCAAGATTCCGAGAACTTCAAGCTATGAATTCCGACAACTTCAACTTTCAGATTTGAAAATCAAATTTTTGACCAAATCTTTTCCAATTGATCTAAAATCCTCCAGATCAGTTCGCAACAATCCAATGAACTCTTCTAATCCATAATTTCTCAATTTCTAACACAACAAATTGATTTTTCAGTAATTTTTCCCAAGAACTCGAAAAACTTCAAATGGCCATATCTTCAAATCTGTTGTTTGTAATGATCAGAACCCGATCAACGAACGTTTTGTATATAATATCCTTTCCAAAGAACTACAAATCGGTAATTTGAATCCATCAGAACTCCAAATTCATAAACAAAGCCATAAGTTCCAAAGTTCTTCAAAAATGCTTGAATCTCGATCAAATCTTCACAACCCAGATGTTGTTCTTGCACGAATTCCTTCAGAAACCAATCAGAGTTGGCTCTGATACCAATTGAAAGGTATTGAATGAGTGTATAGTGATGATCCATATGTGTGTGTGTAGAGAGAGTTTGACAATTACACCTTAATATGTGTGTTTCTTCTATTGCATATGTCAAAAGTTACATTGAGTCAATGTTTACAAACTATTTATACAAAGTACATAAAAGGTACTATTTAAACAAAATACATACTAGATCTAATCATAAAATCTAGATCTAACAGGGATGATAATATCATTTCATCCTTAGACGAGAGATACATGAGTATCCAAAGCACGTATGTGCTTTATTTTGATTGCTTTCAAACGTAGTTCGTAACTGGCTGCTATAAAGGGAGTTTTCAAATAAAGTATGATACGTGTGGCGAGCTATGTAATCAAATGGATTTATTCCTCTGTGTAGAGAGATATCCATGGGCCCCTCGATGATTGGGACCTGGCACAAAAAATAAGCATGGGCATGCACAAGGAATATTGATTGAGAATCAGATATATCCTTAACTTTTGGTCACCACCAATCAATATCGAGAAACATAACCGTGAATGATCTGGAGATTGACATTTTAATCCATGTCTCGTGTTCACAAGGATATCGTGAACAAAAGGATGTTTGATCACTTATCTTTAGGCCTCCCATATTTATTTTGGTTTATGGTTTTGTTCAGGATGACAAAACCCATACTAACTTGGGGGTAAAGATGTTTTACTAGAGGCCGCTCTTTGTCCGTGATTTCTTGGGTACGGTGTGTCATGTGCAAGTGGGAGTTTGTTGGGATATGCTTACTGACGCACGTACGCTATATGAATCACTACCGATGATGTATGGGCCTATTGGGCCACACACCGGAGATCAATCTCAACAACCTAAGTGGAGGGACCAATTTGGTCAAATTGCAAAAGGTTGGCATGCTAATGGAGTTAGCGGCTCTAACTTAAAGTTAGCGGCTCTATCTTCTAAAGGTTAGCGGCACTAACTAGAGGCCCGATAGCGGCGCTAACCCCTGTCAGATTACATGCAACTTTTTCATGTTGCCTCCATTCTCCACCAATGGAACTCTTTTGCTTGTGCTACTACTTGGCCGGCCTTTGGGGGTCAAAAGGAGTTCTGGAGAATTCATTTGTGACATACATGCAATTTCTCTCTTAGAGAAACTTTCTCTTGTCAAAAACACACACATATACAAAACTCTCTCTACATGGTAAGGTGAGAAGGGGTTTTTCAAGTGTGATTCAGAAAGAGGAGAGAAAGGAGAACACAAGGTTGTTGTTCCAGAGGTGATTTCATGGCTTGAAGATCACCAAAGGCTTGCTAGTACAAGGAGATTGGCGTATACCCGGGGTGGACTTCAATAGAGAAAGTCATTTTCGGCTTCTTGGATTCTCACCATCATCTTCACCATTTCCAAAAGATTGATAAGGGTATAACTTCATTTCTCTACTCTTTTCATGTTGCATTTTCTTTTGTTATAGAGTTTGGTCCATTATTGGGATTTCCTTTGTTTTTATGCATTGCTATATTGTACTTTATGCTTTTGAACTTGTACCATGCTTCCGTTGTTTGTTCCCGAAATCCCAACAATAATATGTAAGCACTATGTGTGCATGATCTAAGTGATCAAATTTTTTTATTCTGATATGTTCAATTTTTTGGAGTATGCCCACTGCCACACGTACGCCATATGATCACTACCGATGATGTATGGGCCTATCGGGTCACACGTCGGGGGTTGACCTTGACACAACCAAAAAGATGAGGGTATGAAAGGATAAATAAAGATAGTTGGTTTCCAGCAGGGGTTAGTGGCGCTAACCCTGGCATCGCTAAGTCAGCCGCGTTAGCGGCGTTAACCATGGGCGGTTAGCGGCGCTAACCGTGGGCGGCTAGCGGCGCTAACCCTGCCTGACATAAACAACTTTATTCTTTTCACCTCTTAAATTCACCAATGCATGTTAAATCTAATCATGAGCTTTGGGGGCCGACTGGGGAGACCTGGAGTCATGAGTTAGGTTATATATACATGCATAAGACTCTCATTCTCTCTCTTGACCATTTTTGAGACAAAATACACTTAGAACTTTTGTGAGAGTTGCTAAGTCCAAACAAGAGAGAAAGAGAGCTAGATTCTCTAGTGGTTTCGTGGGTTGTTGTTCAAGTAGCTTATTCATCTTTTGGATTAAGCTAAGGGGTGCTAGTACACCAAGGTTGCCAAGTGTCTCGGTGTGGACTTAGATAGCCGAAGAAGGAGTTTAAGGAGAGATCAAGGCTTGGAGCTCAGCATCAACAACAATCTAGAGGCATCTAGGGTATAAATATCTTCTCTCCTTTTGTTTTTAGTTGCATAACTTGGTTGTAGAGTTAGATCCATTGATGGGCTTCACCATGTGGTCTTGTTTTTGCTTGAGAAATTTGTTTTTGGGCTTGCATGCTTCCGTTGCCGTGTACCACGAACCCCAACAGTGGTATCAGAGCCAGCTCTACACTGGTTTTGCACTAGATGGCCAAGAAAATATGAAAAATGTGATTTTTAGTTCTGTCCAGAGTTTAGCGGCACTAACTTTTCCATGTTAGCGGCGTTAAACCTTTAGTAGCGGCCGTTAAGCCGTCTCGCGATAACGGCGCTAACCTGAAGTTAACGGCGCTAACCCTTTCTGGCAGAATGCAAGTTTTGTTTTAAAATCAATTTTGTTGTATTTTTTGGGCTACTTTTTCTTGCTGGAATTATTCCAGTATTTGGGATGTGATTTGTTTTAAGTTGCCTTATGTCTTGGTTGGTGTATTTATATGTGGATTAACATTATGGCATGAAAATGATTAATTGCATATACTTACATTGTGTACATATGACTATGGAATTTTGACTTGTTTAAGGTTCCTAATGCATATATACATAGGATTATTAGTGCCTTGAGTGATTAGATAATCTTAACCAAGACATATAAGTTTACATGGTTTTGTGTGGCACACCATATGTAGTTTTAAATTTCTTGTATGTGGTTGTGATATTAGAATCCGGTAACAATATGAGCCATGAGACCTATGTGATGTGTTTGGTTGTTTAAATTAATGTATTCATTCATTTGGTGGTTTGTACCACAATGGTTTGTAATAATTAATTTAATTATTCGGTTTGTATATTTAACGGCTTGCATGCCGATTTTCTATTCTTTGTAATTTGTAGTATTAGCTTAGAATAGTAAATTGTGGCTTGCATGCCATTTCCTTTTAAATTTGTAAATTGTAAAAGGAGGACCAAAACAACCAACAAGGACCATGGAGGATGTCTTGGCGTACTTGGATCCGGAGGTCGGTGGGAGATGCAATGGATCAAGTGGGAGATGCACACATCGGGTCATTCGGTCTAGTCCTCAGATGACTTAGTCTTGCCCGTTGGCTCACGGGCAAGACGCATAGGATTGGCTCGTTACCGGATATATATATATATATATTACATGCGTGGTTGATTTTATTTTGTTTATTTTCTTGCATGGATGTTTAGGATCTTCGCATGCTAGAAAATTTTTCAAAATAATAAAATCAAAGAGTTTTAAATCGGTTTACAAACTCCGCACGCTACATAGACAATAATTGGTTAAAAGTGTTATAACGGGAGAAACAAAAACCCGTTTTTCAAAAGTAAATCTCACACCACCCGTAAGATGACACCGCCCATATCAAGTAAAACAAGATTGGTTGTCGAGCTCTAGCCGATATCGATTTTGCGTAACTGTGTGGAAGGCGCATGTGGTAACTCGCAAGGTCGGTTGTCGAGCTTTAACCGAGCCGGCCACTGGGCTAGAGTACCACCGTGTATCTTGACGGACGATTTACAAATTCCAAGACTTAAATGCAATGGTAGTTGTCGAGCTTTATCCGAGCTATCAAAGTGGATTAATGAGGAATTGGTGTGGAGGGATCAAACATGCCAAATGGGTGCTAAGAGTACCTAGGATCCCACAAGTGTCTAAGAGTTGTAATCACGGATTACAATTGGTAAAGAGTTTACCGGCCTAAAATAGATCTATGAAGTGATCCGCGGAAAACCCGTCATGGATTAGGGTATTTTGAGGTTCTTAGCCCTTGTTACTATAATTTGTTTTCTAACAAGTGGGTAATTATTTTAACAAGGATTTAATACGTCATTACTAACCAAATTTCGTACTTTGCTTGTAGATGGCATCTACTAGCAACACCAACACCACCAACATGTCACTCCGTCCATTTTTGGAAAAGGAGAAACTCACCGGGCCAAACTTCATTGTGAATTTCCATATGCATAGTATGGATAAAACCATTCTGGAATTGCACGGCATGCTCAAGACTACTGAGTCCTCACCATCAACGAAGGTGGACACAAGCGGAAGCAACCCGCTTCGGGTTCCAAGGGGAAGGGAAAGAAGAAGACCAAGGCCCAAGGGCCGAAGCCTAAACCTAACCCAACCCCGGAGCCGAAGGGGAAGCAAGTGGCTCCCGCTGCCACCTCTCCGGAAGAGGCAACCTGCTACTTCTACGGGGAGAAGGGTCACTACCGGCGTAGTTGCCCCAAGTACACGGAGGAGCTCAAGAAGCTTCGCTCTAAAGGTGCCGCTGCCTCCGGTACGTACATGATTGAACTCCATAACACTTCTACTTCTAAAACCTGGGTTTTAGACAGCGGGTGTGGTACGCACGTTTGTAATAATGTGCTGGTACTAAGAAGAAGTAGGGACCTGGTAAATGGAGAGCTGGATCTCATCATCGGAAACAAGGCGGTTGTCCCGGTTGAGAAGATTGAGAGTGTGGAGCTCGCCTTTCCTTTCGGCTTATCTATTGTTTTAAAAAATGTTTTTGTTATTCGCCCTGCGTGTCAAGAAACATTTTATCACTTTATGCTTTATATGACATTGGATTTGACTATAAATTTGAGAATGGTAGCATTTTATGTTACAAATATCATGTCTTATATTTTAAAGCTTTTCCATGTCATGGCATTTATGAGGCAAGTGTAAACTTGCAAAACAATAGATCAATCATGAATATTGATTCGGGATCCAAAAGTGTTTTGGATAAGTTATCTCTATAGCATGGTCGGTTAGGCCACATAAACAAGAAACGCATCGCCAACCTCCAAGCGGATGGGATCTTGGAATCATTTGAGCACGGTTCAAATGAAATATGCGAATCCTGTTTATTGGGCAAGATGACCAAAGCACCCTTCACCGGTGTTTGTGAGAGGGCGCAAGACTTGTTGGATATCGTTCACACGGATGTGTGTGGTCCGTTCAAGCATGCCACAACAGATCATTCCAGCTACTTCGTTACCTTTATTGATGATTATAGTCGATACGGGTATGTCTACTTGGTGAGACAAAAGTCGGATACCTTTGAGGTGTTCAAGACTTATCAAAACGAGGTGGAAAATCAACTAGGGAAAAGAATTAAGAGACTACGATCTGATAGAGGCGGTGAGTATCTTAGTTCTGAGTTCCGCGAACATCTAAGGAGTTGTGGGATTGTCTCGCAACTAACACCTCCTAGGACGCCACAACTAAATGGTGTCGCAGAGAGAGGAGGAACCGAACATTATTAGATATGGTTCGGTCTATGATGGTTCGTACGGACGTTCCCGTTACGTTTTGGGGATATGCGATTGAAATGGCTGGTAGAATCCTTAACCTCGTACCAACAAAGAAGGTTAACAAAACACCGTATGAGATGTGGCATGGAAAGGTTCCATCCATTTCATACTTAAAGGTCTGGGGTTGTCCTGCCTACGTGAGACGTGAGGTGGAGGACAATTTGGAGCCCAGGGCCGAAAGGTGCTTTTTCATTGGTTATCCCACCGGGTCTATGGGATATTTGTTTTACAAACCTTCGGAGAACAAGGTATTTGTTGCTCGAAGGGCAGTGTTCCTTGAGAGGGAACTGCTATCCAAAGACGCTAGTTGGAGAAAGGTTGATCTTGAAGAAATTCAAGAGCCTGCCAATGTAGAACCTGATGTTGGGACTAGCTCACAACCCGTAAGGGTTGATTCTCACCATGATGATGCTGGAGATAATGTAAACCCATTGACTATTAGAAGATCTGGTAGAAGTCGGCATGAGCCAGAGAGATATGGTTTTAACATATCTTAGGGCACCGATATGGTAGTGGTCTCTGATGAGCCTACCAAATACCGGGACGCTGTGGTGGGACCTGAGTCTGCCAAGTGGCTAGAAGCAATGGAATCCGAGATTCAGTCCATGTCGGATAATCAAGTCTGGGACTTGGTTGATCCCGTGCCGGGGTGTAAACCTGTAGGGTGCAAGTGGGTCTTCAAGAAGAAGATCGGCATGGATGGCGAGGTAGAAATCTTCAAGGCCCGACTGGTGGCTAAGGGTTTCACTCAAACTCATGGTGTAGACTATGAGGAAACCTTTTCCCCGGTGGCTATGATGAAGTCTATCCGGATACTTTTGGCCATTGCTGCATTTCATGATTATGAGATTTGGCAAATGGACGTCAAAACCGCGTTCCTGAATGGAACACTTTCAGAGGATGTGTACATGACACAGCCTGAGGGTTTTGTAAATCTAGAATTTCCGGATAAAGTCTTCAAGTTTAAGAAGTCCATTTATGGGCTTAAGCAAGCCTCTCGGAGCTGGAACCTGTGCTTCGACGAGTAAGTCAAAGAGTTTGGCTTCTATAAGAGCAAGGATGAGCCATGCGTTTACATTAAAGCTAGTGGGAGCGTAGTTGTATTCCTAGTTCTTTATGTAGATGATATTCTACTAATTGGGAACGACGTCCCAACTTTGCAAGGGGTAAAAGCCTGGCTAGGGAGTTGTTTCTCAATGAAAGATCTTGGGGATACGACTTACATTCTTGGGATTAAAATCTATAGAGATAGATCCCGCAGGTTGATTGGATTGAGTCATAGTATGTACATTGACAAGGTCCTAAAGAGATTTAGGATGGAGGACTCCAAGAAGGGGTTCATACCTATGTCACATCGTTTAGTTTTGAGCAAAGCTCAAAGCCCGAGTTCCCCTGAGGAACGGGAAGTAATGAGGCGAGTCCCATATGCTTCAACTATAGGCTCAATCATGTACGCCATGTTATGTACTAGGCCTGATGTATCTTGTGCATTGAGTATGAGAAGTAGATATCAAGCCAACCCTGGTGAGGCACATTGGACGGCAGTAAAGAACATTCTCAAGTATCTTCGGAGGACTAACGAGATGTTCTTGGTGTATGGAGGTACGGAAGAGCTGAGGGTGTCTGGTTACTCCGATGCTAGCTTCCAAACCGATCTGGACGACTGCCGATCTCAATCGGGGTTTGTGTTCCTGCTCAATGGTGGTGCTATTTCCTGGAGAAGCTCCAAGCAAGACACTGTGGCCGATTCTACTACCGAATCGGAGTATATTGCGGCCAGTGAAGCTGTGAAGGAGGCTGTATGGATGAAAAAATTCATCCAAGATCTGGGAGTGGTTCCTAGCATAGCCGACCCTATTGAGGTGTTTTGTGACAACGAGGGTGCGGTTGCTTTGGCAAAGGAACCAAGGTCTCACTGACGCACGAGGCATATTCCGCGGAAGTATCATTACATCCGGGTCGTGGTCGATAGTGGAGACATTGTCATCAGCAGAGTACACACGGATAGCAATGTGGTGGATCCGTTCACCAAACCTTTATCGCAAGCAAAGCATGATGCTCATACGCGTGCTATTGGGATTATATTTGCTAGTGATTTGGTTTGATTTTGTATTTGGTTAGTATATTTGATGTATTTACCCTTTTTGGGAACATGAAGCAGTATTGTATTTAATGTATTTATCGATTATTAAAGGAGATTTAGTAATGCGCAAGTTACGGGTATTTCTTTAAATCTTTACTGTGTTCCAACTTAGCATGTTTTTCTCTTCCCTGAATGTGTAAGCATTCTAAATGTCCACAGTCGGTCATTCTTCTCGGGAAGGAAGTATGAACTAAGACTGAGGGAAGTAATTGGTCATGTGTCCAATGGGGATTGGGGCACGGGGACGTAATTCTTCGCCTGTACTTGAAAGTTTTTCAAGTGACTGGACGACCCACACCTTATTTTACTTTGTGGTACATGTTATGAGTAAATCAGGATGATAATATCAGTTCATCCTCAAACTAGAGATGCACGTGGCTGCATTACTTTGGTTTGCATGGTTCTAATTGCTTTCAAACGCAGTCCGTAACTGGCTGTAATAAAGGGAGTAGTTGGGCAGAGTATGATCACTGTGATGGGCAGTGTGAGTCAAAGGAATTTGTTCCTCTGTTTTGAGAGATATCCTTGGGCCCCTCGATGATTGGTCGCTGACACCAAAATGCATGGCCATGCTCAAAGCTTGCAATAATTTATGATTGATTGCAACTTGTATATTTTGGTCACCACCAATCTAGACCGAGAAACATAATCGTGAACGAACGGAGAATGACTTAGTACCATGTCTATCGGGTCACACGCCGGGGGTTGACCTTGACACAACCAAAAAGATGAGGGTATGAAAGGATAAATAAAGATAGTTGGTTTCCAGCAGGGGTTAGCGGCACTAACCCTGGCATTGCTAAGTCAGTCGCGTTAGCGGTGCTAACCATGGGTGGTTAGAGGCGCTAACCGTGGGCGGCTAGCGGCGCTAACCCTGCCTGACAGAAACAACTTTATTCTTTTCACCTCTTAAATCCACCCATGCATGTTAAATCTAATCATGAGCTTTGGGGGCCGACTGGGGAAACCTGGAGTCATGAGTTAGGTTATATATACATGCATAAGACTCTCATTCTCTCTCTTGACCATTTTTGAGACAAAATACACTTAGAACTTTTGTGAGAGTTGCTAAGTACAAACAAGAGAGAAAGAGAGCTAGATTCTCTGGTGTTTTCGTGGGTTGTTGTTCCAGTAGATTCTTCATCTTGTAGATTAAGCTAAGGGGTACTAGTACACCAAGGTTTCCAAGTGTCTCGGTGTGGACTTAGATAGCCGAAGAAGGAGTTCAAGGAGAGATCAAGGCTTGGAGCTCAGCATCAACAACAATCCAGAGGCATCTAGGGTATAAATATCTTCTCTCCTTTTGTTTTTAGTTGCATAACTTGGTTGTAGAGTTAGATCCATTGATGGGGTTCACCATGTGGTCTTGTTTTTGCTTGAGAAATTCGTTTTTGGGCTTGCATGCTTCCGTTGCCGTGTACCACGAACCCCAACACAATTTAATAATTACAAGTGTTGGTTTGATATGTTCAACTGTTTATGATATGTTTATATTTCTTAGTCTGATTAGTTCAGCTTTAATGAACAATTTGATTAGTTCGTGTTCATTATTATGATTGGTTGGTATGTTCAACTTATAATTGATAAGTTCAATTAAAATTGATAAATTCAATTAATATTAGATATGTTCAAAATTAAAATCTCAATAAGTTTAAGATTTAAAACATAATTCTGTTTAACAAACTTAAGAACTGTTTGATGGTTTTGTCATCATCAAATAGGGGGTGTTTGTTGGTCAAATGATCTTATCAGTTGAGATTTGATGAGACAAAGTTACGTTAGTAATATATGTTCTAAATGTAAATTAAACAGAATTATGAAGCTTGATCAGACTGAGCACTTAAAGTGTTTCAGACTGAGCATAAGCTGAGTATGAGCTGAACATATAAGTGATCAGCTTAGACTATATCTTAGTTAGCTTATCACTATGCTTGATAAGTTGTGTGTGTCACCAAAGGTATAGGTTGAGTATTCAGCTTGATGCGTTTCGAGCTGAGTGACTCAGCTTATAGAATGGGTCAGCTCAACAGAGTTGCTAAGTAAGTTCTAGCTAACTCTTATGACTTCTAAGGATGAGTAAGTCATTATACATGTTAATACATGTTTGTTTTCGAGTTTGTTCTAGAAGGACTCAGCTTGATGAGTTTCAAGCTGAGTAACTCAGCCCGACTAAAGAAGTCAGTTTAAGAGAATTTAAATATGTTTTAAATTCCTATTACTCTCTATATCTACGGCATGGATAAGAAGATTCCAGAATCAAGATTGAAGATTGAAGACTCAAGACAGAAGATTGAAGATTTAAGATTCCGAGTTATCCGTTAGTTTGTTAGCAGATTAGGATATGTTCTAGTTTGTTAGGATCCGTAGGAACTGGTTTATAAATACTTATCTCCTGATAAGTTTAGAGGTACGGAGCCGGACTCTAATCTTACCTCACCTATTCATCGTATGTGTTACGATTCTTGATACAATGTTTGTAAGTTCAACGTGATTAATAAATTCACAGATTGCCAACATTGTTCGTGTGTTCGATCTTCACGTCTGTTGTGAAGTTGGTAAGTATTCAATCTGTGAATAAATCTTGTTTTGAGAGTCAGTTTGTATCTATAATCATAAATTGATTATAGATAGCAAAGTTAGAGATTGAGAGAGTTGATTTATATTAGGTGTTTACATATCAAGTGTTGCTTACTTGATTGTTCCTGTAATCATCTACTTATTAATGAAAGCATTCGATTTCATGTGGTTTGATGTGTGTTAACACTTTTTTATTGATTTGTTCAACTTTCTGCAGAAAGTGTATTCAAACCCCCTTCTACACATTACTTGCTTGTTGATACTCTCACCAAGGGACCAACATAAATAAACATACCAAAGTAGTATTCCCAAAAGGTAATTAGAAATACCAATAAGGACCGCCTCACCAGGCTGCCTAATCTTTACGTGCGAGAAAGGGTAAATCATGAACCGGTTTGCTACACTAGCTAGTGAGTATAGATTGCACATAATTATCAACAAGCATGCTATCAAAACTCAGGAAAGCACGCAAGGCTATCCTATCTCATCACGGAGTGCCAACATGTCAGCAGGAGTCATATCTTGCAGGGTTGCAAGTCCCGCTAAACGACTCCAACTGGGGAATCAGCAACACCAATCCACACTGGTGGGGGAAGCGAAGAGCAGTCCACCCAGCACATTACCGAGCCATCTGGGCTAAAGCCGGATCTTGATCATAAACCAAGACCCCGAGCTTGTCAAGGAACGGCAGTCCTGCAGAACATGGGACACGGCGTGCACCACCGACCCACCGTTGATCCCGAATAACCAACCATCTTGGCCCTCAAGGGATTCAGCCGCAATATAATTTATTATTTTTCTTGTATATATAATTAATTTATGTCGATTTAATCTTACATTTAACTTATCAAGATATTAAATATAACTTTTAATACAGATATATGTATCAAGAAATTAGACATATTTGTCTTCCATTCAACATTCTATTATTAATAATATCCATTAGTGATATCACTACTAGTAGTGAAACCACTACATATCGATACATATATACTACTACATATCGATACATATATACTACTTATCGACCAAAGAATTTATGGTATTAGAGCCATGTGCTCTTACTAAAATTGATTAATCAATTTGGGATGGTTATGTTCTTAGAAGATTTATATATTTGATTTAGTATTAATGAAAAAATAATATTTATCCATCCTCCAAAAGCAAAAATAATAATACAATATAAGTATTTACAAGTACATCGTGACAAACTTTGAGAAAGGAAAAGATATACAAAAGGATTTTATCTCAAAGGATTAAGATTTTAAAAGATTATGTCTGCCATAATGATCAACAATCAAAATACAACAAAGGACTTTTTGAAATTGGAGAATCAAATGATTCAGCGCTTAATTAAAGGACAATGACAAAAGATTTTATTAAGATGAATTGAGCATTGATATCCGTGACCGGCTATCACCTGTAACCAAGTTACAAAAAATGTCTATTTAAGGTAATTCAAAGATGATAGATGGATCATCCCTCACTTCTCTAAAATGTTATGCAAACATCTAAAAAAACTCTCTATTAGATTCTCTACTACTAGATGTTCCAAATCTTTAGATTTTCAGCTATTCATATCTCTATATGTATGTCAAGATTGTCGTAAAGAAAAGTGTACAAATGACTGTTTAATACAAGAAGGTACTTTTCCATATATATATGTTGCTTGCCAAAACTATGATTTTTCATATATCTCTATTATACACTCTAGATAATTTATTATATTTCTTGTATATATAATTAATTTATGTCGATTTAATTGTACATATAATTTTATCAAGATATTAAACCTGAGTTTTATTACATATATTTTTCTCATACAATTAGACATATTTGTCTTCCATTCAACATTCCGTTATTCACAATGTCCATTAGTGATACCATTAATAGTAGTGATACCACTACATATCAATACATATATACTACTACATATATTAATACACATATCGACCAAGAAATTTATGGTATCAAAGCCATGTGCTCTTACTAAATTTTTATTAATCAATTTGGGATGGTTATGTTATTAGAAGATTAATATATTTGATTCAGTATTAATGGAAAAATAATATCTATCCATCAGTATTTGCACGTACATCATGACAGACATTCAAAAAGGAAAAGATATTCAAAAGGATTCTATCTCAAAGGATTAAGATTATAAAATTTGATGTCAGCCATAATGATCAACAATCGAACTACGACAAAGGATATCTTGAAATTGGAAAATCAAATAACTCAGCGCTTGATTAAAGGACAATGACAAAATATTTAATCAAAATGAATTGAGTATTGATATCTGTGACTGGCTATCAGGGTAATCAAGTTACCAAAAATGCCTATTTAAGGCAATTCAAAGATGATAGATGGGTTCATGCCTCACTTCTCTTAAATGTTGTGCAAACTTGTGAAAGACCCTATATTGGATTTTCTACTACTCGATATTCCAAATCATTAGATTTTTAGCTATTCATATCTCTAGATGTATGGCAAGATTGTCGTAAAGACAAGTGTACAAACAATTTTTTAATACAAAGAGGATACTTTTTCATATATATATTTTGCTTGCCAAAACTATGATTTTTCGTATATCTCTATTATACACTCTAGATAATTTATTATTTATCTTGTATATATAATTAACTTATATGTCGATGTAATCTTACATTTAACTAATCAAGATATTAAACCTTATCCCGTGCATGCACGGGTAGTTTAAATTAAATATTAAGCAATAACTTTCTAAATAAAAGAAAAACAAGTAATAAATGTGTTAAGTTTGATACATGATGTAAAAAGTAAATAGTTCTATACACTTAATAAAATTACAAACATACAAATTCTTTAAAAAAACCAATAAAAAACAATTACATCATATTCGTTGTAGAACCTTATATAGAAATTCAAAATGCTGGTTAACTGATTGAACCACCAAAACTATCTGTATGAACTGATAGATAGAAAATAATTAGAGAAAATTAGAATTTAAACTTAAAGAGTAAGTAATGTATCTTAAATAAGTAAACCCGAAATGATAATAACTTCTTATATAAAAGAAGACTTTTGAAGTATGTTAAAAAGTGTCAAACATCCATATTACAAATTTGTAACCAAGAAAAATAACAAAATAAAGAAATCATAGATGAGACTTGTGTTCATTATCGGGTGAGGTTGGTAAAAGTCTACTCCTTTAGCAATGTAGACTTTTTAATGTTCCAACACACATGAGAAATACCTCTTAATGTGGCAGGCCCCAAGTCTACAAAGATACCAAATTAGACAATCTTAAAATTCAAAAATAATGTAGGATCAAAATATATTACTTAAAAAAAGCATACTGAAATTATATATTTTTCTTCACAAAATCAACAATCAATAAAGCTTTAGAGCACAAAATTTTAACGAAATATCGAAAGGTTCACAAGAAGAGTAGCATTGTTGGTGAACTTACATTAGCAAGAGCTTAACAAATGAACTTGAAATAAAGCATACCCAGGGGAAACTTTTAATAGAGATCTTGACTTCAAAATCAAGAATGGGAAAACATAAATAACCATGAAGACAATCACTCTTCTATGGCACAATAGGAAACTCATGGTGGTTCGGTATGACCCATCGTCATCGTCCCACTTTCATAAACTGGTTTGGATAATTAATTGTGCACAGACCATGAAAAAGATTGCTCTTCTATGGCAAGAAAGTAAGAAACCTGTTGCATTTCTTTCAAACCTTTGATAAATGACATCTAACTTCCAAGAACTAAAATGAGACTAATGTATGAACCATAAAAAAAAGATATAAGATGATTTCAAAATTTTCAAATTACCAATCGAAAGAAGTAAATCTATTCATTAACAAAACAAAATATAATAAAATGTGAAAAGTGGGATACATGACTTAATAATAATTATTTATTATTAACGTATTTCTAATGAAATTTATACCTTAGTCTATTTTTGAAGAAAACGTATGTGGCACGTACACTATAACTGAAGAGGTCATCTTCTTTACCAAAAAACCAGTTGGCTATAAACATAAAACGAATTAATAAAAAAAATAAAAATTAAAAATACAACATATGGAATATAAATGTCTACAAAAAGTAATAGATAAATGAATACCTATTTCAACTTTGAACAACATATGTCGATGTAGCAGCAAATCTTCTTTATGCAGAATCTGATATTCAGCTGGCTTGCCATTAGGACTATATACCTTCAACTAAAACATAGATTCTTCAATATAGTATTGTATGACCAGAAAACATTTTTCATAAAGGCCAAGGGCCTTATACAATACTTCTCGGTATTGACCCCCAAATCCACTCTCTAGTTTTCGTAACTACCGGAACATCTTGGAGTGTTATCTTTTGTGATATTCACGATGATTAGATGGAAATCCTACCAGAATCAACGTTATGCTAGTTCTGAACGTAGGTCACACAGTTTATTTAAACTGTTGTGTTAACGATAATCTATGTGATTTCGGTGTTATCCCACGGGAACTTTGAGACGGTGCCCAAGAGACTCTGTGATACTTTCATTGCCATATCATTGTGGTGACACCATCATTCAACTTGAAAGGTATTGAATGAGTGTATAGTGATGATCCGTATGTGTGTGTGTAGAGAGAGTTTGACAATTACACCTTAATGTGTGTGTTTCTTCTATTGCATATGTCAAAAGTTACATTGAGTCAATGTTTACAAACTATTTATACTAAGTACATAAAATGTACTATTTAAACAAAATACAGACTAGATCCAATCATAAAATCTAGATCTAACAATCTCCCCCTTGATTCGATCTAGTCTATGTTCCGTTCACCCAAGATTCTTTGCCATCTACGAAGAGTAGCTCTTTCACGCATCTTAGCTTCTATCTTTTCCATAATATCAGTCATGCTTACTCTTGCAGATTGATCAAAGTCATCCTTGAGGCTGAAGCTGTGCTCTCTGATCTTGATAAGCCAGACTCTAAGTGAACCATCAGAATAAGCATTGAGTTCCTTGGTCCCTAGAAAGAATTTCTCCTTCTTGCTGTTGAAGATAACTATTCCATCATCTTCTCCTGTCTCATCATCCCTCCAAATAGTTTGAAACATTTCTAGCTCTTCAATTCTGGGATGTGTGGTGTTTGGCTTCAGAACATTGATCTTAGCTTTGTTTGCCTATGCATCAAGCTGGATGTCATTTCTCTCAGCAATCCGAATTCTTTGCTTCATAAAGTCTAGCAAGATCTTGTAGTCTGCATTGTTTGCTTTGGAACTGTGTTTCTTTACTTCAAGTTCTTCCATCATATGTTTAACATCCTCCAAGCTTAAGTGTTTCAGATCTACTTGACTAAACTAGTAAGATTTATGATCTATTCTTTGCACAAAGAAGTAAACCCAAATCACATTAAGAACTTTTCCAAATGAGCACTTCACTTTAGAAACTGGATGTTTCGAAGCCACTTGATCTCTTGATTTACCATGCCAATTCATTATTAGTCTTCTACCTGCATCAGAGACATCTGTCACCCCCAGTAGATTGATAGGTAATTCCTCCTGAATTTGTTCAGAATAAATCTCAGGAATTTTCTCTTCAAGAAAAGCCACTGCAACATCAAAAGCACTCCAATTTCTGTTTGTCTTATTTAGAGCCTTTGTAGTTAACACCACTCTTTTCCTGATGTCTCTCATGCTTGAAGTAAGAATGGGATCTGGATTGTAATTTTTAGGAACCCTCCATTCTGCTCCCCTCTTAAGCATTTTCAATCTTTTCATCTTATCTTGTTCCCTCAACAGATCTCTAGCTGTTTTTCTAAATTTGCCCGGAGATGGAGGAAACATGTCAGCCACTTCTCTATTTATCCTCAACACATTTTCAATGTTGAACGGTTCAGGAGTAGGAATTTCAACAACCTCAGGCTTTTCAACCCTTGGTGTTGTCACAGTCCTTGTTTCTTTGATTTTGCTTATCTATTGTTGAAGAGTTAATTCTTTTCCATGTTTACTAGCTTCTGCTACAAATGACCCATAAACATCAAAGTCTGAACCTGCACCAGTAAAAAAGTCATATGTATCATCCACCAGTCTATATGTATCCTCTTCTTCTTCATCAACTAAGGCCATTTTACTTTTTCCTTTACCTCTACCTCTGCCTCTCTTTGGTGTTGGTTGTTTGCTTTGTGAAGACGAAGCAGCAGGTAGCTTTGATATCAAAGAAGTGATAGGCACAACAGCACGACGGTTCTCCCCCTCAGAAGGATCGGGATCAGGATCTTGGTCATTATGTTTTCGCTTTTTTCCTTGTACCTGACAGGTTTCAAGAGAAGCTTTAAGTGCAGCAGCAATTGCAGCTTCCTCTCCAGCATCAATTCTCCCTGAAGTCTCCCCCTGAACAATAGCTGGAGGAGCCTCACCCTCAACATCCTTATTGGGATCCATGGCATCCATTCTTTTGTGAAAAGCAACTCCAAAAGCTGCCATGCTATCTCTCATCTCCTTCTTAAAACTTTCAAAATCTGATTTCTTGTATTTATTTCGTAGTAAATTAACCAGAGTAGCATCTTTGTCATTATTATCTGGTCTACCCATCAGCTTTGCATACAACTGGGATTTCAACTCCTCCACCGACACATCAGGGCCTTGTTTACCCAATAGCCTGTCTAACTTCTCATTTACAACATCAATTTTAGCATGAACGGCAGACAAAGCAGTTTCAAGGTCAGCCTTAGAAACAAATTCTGAGGCAACCTGAGAAACTTTTGAAGGTGTAACAAAACCGGGATCACCTAGATTGCCCGTTGAAACTGAAATAACTGGAGGAACAAATCTTTCGGAAGTTGAGCCACCCACATGCACAGCTGTATCAGGGTTGACTGTGGCGGGATTTCCATCTAATCCTTGAAGTCTACGAAGAGTAGCTTCTATAGATTTTCTGCTAGGTCCTTCAGGTAGGATCCTAGTTGATGGTATAGAAGTGTCCGTATGTTTATAAAGAATTGGGCTTGCAATTGTTGGAGTCTGCCCACTGACACAAGTACATTGGTGTTACTGCTGATGATGTGTAAGCCTATTGGGTCACACGCCAATGATTAATCCCGACAGCTTACTGATAGTGAGAGAAGTTCCAAAAATCAAATTGTTTGATTTTGGGGCTTCACGACCATGAGGGATGCTTCACGGGTCGTGAAGCCTACTTCCCTAACGTTTGACTCAACGACTCTCATACGGCTCGTGGAGTCTTCACGGGTCGTGAGAGGTAGTGGAGGGGCCATGAAGGAGACGCCCTCACGAGTCACTCGAACGTGGCACGGGCCGTGAACGATTATGGTCAGTCTTGGCGCATTTTTGTGTTCACGGGCCGTGAGAGGCCGTGAAGGTCTGTCTACATGAAATTCTTATTTCTGATTGGGCCATCTTGTGGTCAAATGGAGGAGGACTCATGACTCCAGCTAAAACTTGTTTTTGAGGCTGGACCAGCAGTTGATGATGCATGAGATTCACTCTCTCTCTCTCCTAATCTCTCTTGGCACCTAGTTGCAAGATACACAAGATACACTAAGTGACTAAGATCTTGAGTGTTGTGTGAGCTCTATTGGTGCAAGAGGAGATGTATTCAAGGCTGTTCTAGAAGGTGGAGTTGTTTGTGACGTTCACCCGAAGGTTTACTAGCATAAAGGAATCTTGGTAACTTGGTGTGGATCATGCAATAGAGAAGGATTCACTTGAGTTCTTGTTCATCCCGTTCTTGCTTGCTACAGCCGATTTTGAGTATGGTAAGGAGGTACTTTCTACTCTCCTTTGTTTCTTTAAGTTACAATTTTGAGTTTTGTAGAAAATTATCACTTTGGAACATGTATGGACCCGTTTTTGTACGGTTTTTGAAACTTTTGTTTTATGCTTCCGCTGTGTTTTCCTCTGATACCATCTGTTGGAGTCTGCCCACTGATTGATCCCGACAGCTTACTGATAGAGAGAGAAGGTCCAAAATTAAAATTGTTTTATTTTGGGGCTTCACGACCGTGAGGGATCCTCCACGGGTCGTGAAGCCCACTGCCCTCACGTTTGACTCAATGACTCTCATACGTCTCGTGGAGTCTTCACGGGTCGTGAGAGGTCGTGGAGGGGTCGTGAAGGAGACGCCCTCACGAGTCACTCGAACGCGGCACGGACCGTGAAGGATTATGGCCAGTCGTGGCGCATTTTTGTCTTCACGGGCCATGAGAGGCCGTGAAGGTCTATCTGCATGAAATTCTTATTTCTGATTGGGCCATCTTGTGGTCCAATGGATGAGGACTCATGACTCATTACTCACTTAGTGTATCTTGTGTATCTTGCAACTAGGTGCCAAGAGAGATTAAGAGAGAAGTATTCAAGTCTGTTCCAGAATCCAACAGTGGTGTCAGAGCCAAATCTACAAACAAATTGCACTTTTTTTGGCTTGAAAACCGAAAATGGACATTCTGTCCAGAATGTCTTCACGGGTCGTGAAGGCTTGTTCTTCACGGTCGTGAAGGCTCACGACCAGTCTCGTGGGGTGCTTGGTCGTGAAGGGTTTTTCACTGGTCATGGTCATGGAACTCATGGGCTTGACGGGCCGTGAAAGGCCGTGAAGGCTTATGGGTCGTGAAGGAGCTTGTGAACAGTGTTTTTTGTCCTTTTGGTAAAAGAAAAATGTTTTCTTTTTTAGCCTCTTTTCGATTCTATTTTTCCAGAATCTGTCTAAAGTGTTTGGATTTTTGCAAAGCCCCATATGTGTCTTGATTCATGCATTTTTATGTATTGGGTGATTTTTGGCATGAAATGCACACATGTATATACTTGTATTGTGTATATATGAATATGTATTCTCAAAGTGTTTAGGGTGCTAATGCATATGTACAAGGATTGTTCACTTTGTGCCTTGAGTGTTTAGCTAGGTTTGAACAATCTTAATCAAGATACATTTTGCACGGTTTTGTTGTGGCACACCGTGTTGTTGTTTGTGGTTGTTGTTTAATCCGGTAACACCTTGCCCATTAGACCTATGTGTTGGTTTTTTGGTTGTGTTTAATTATTCATTCATTTGGTGGTTTGTACCATAATTGGTTTGTAATAATTAAATTTATTCGGTCTTGTATTTTGTACTTTATTTTGGCTTGCATGCCGATTGCTTTTCTTTGTAATTGTTAGATTAGCTTAGATTAGCATTTCGCGGCTTGCACGCCATTTCTTTTCAAATATTTGTATGTATTTGTAGAAGAAGACCGAAGACAACCATCGAGAGTCGTGGAGGAGACGTCTCGGCTATGGTGGATCCCGAGGTTCATTGGAGATGACGGATTCTGTGGGAGCACTTCCAGCTGGGCCAAATGGCTGTGTCCTTAGTTTGGCCTTGCTTTCCTCGTTTGGCTCACAAGGAAGGCGCATAGGGTTTAAGGGCATGTTACCGGATATTTCTTGTTCGTGGTTATTATTTTGTTTATTTTCTAGTGTGGTTGTTTAGTTTCTTCGCTCGCTTGAAAATTTTTAAAAATAATAAAACCAAGAGTTTTGAATTGGTTTACAAACCTCGCGCGCCACAAGATTACTTTCAAAACAAAATCCCGTTTTTATCAAAAGTAAATCACACGCCAACCATAAGATGACACCACCCAAGTCTAGTAAAATAAGATCGGTCGTCGAGCTTAGCCGAGATCAAACATGCCAAATAGGTGCAATGAGTACCTAGGACCCCACAAGTGTCTAAGAGTTGTAATCTCGGATTGGAATTGGTAAAGCGTTTACCGGCCTAAGTAGCTCCATGAAGTGATCCACGTCAAACCCGTCATGGATTGGAGTACTTTGAGGTTCTTAGCCCTTGTTAAGATAATTTGGTTTTCTTAATCAGCTGGGTAATTATTTTAACGAGGATAATATCGAAACTAACTAAAACGTGTACTCTTTTATAGATGGCAAATATTAACGACACCACGCCAAACTTTCAACTTCGATTATTCCTAGAAAGGGAGAGACTTATAGGAGTGAACTTGGCTAACTGGTATCGTGTATTGAGGATTGTCCTCCGTCACGAGTCAAAGTTGCACATCCTTGAGGAGGCCTTTTTGGAGCCACTTGCTACCAACGCGAACTGGGCTACTCGATACGCTTTTGAGAAGCTTGTTAGAGGTACACAAGATATTTCTTGTCTCATGTTATTGTTAGATATATGCCCACTAATGCACGTATGCCATATAGACCGCTGCTGATGATGTATTATCTATTGGGTCATACACCGGGGTCAAACCTGACAGCAATTTAAGTTAAGGGACCAAATATGACAAAAGACAAAAGTTGACATAGTAGGCCGCGTTAGCGCCGCTAACTCTAAAGGGTTAGCGCCGCTAAGTCCAAAAGGTTAGCGCCGCTACGGCTGCATGTACTTTGTGTCACCTCTCTGACAGGCCGTGTTAGCGCCGCTATCTTTAAGGGGTTAGCGCTGCTAAACCCTAATCGTTAGCGCCGCTACGGCTGCATGGGCTTTTTGTCATATCACCACCCAAGCTGGCCAATGCAAGGAGGACACCTAGAATCCAATATGGGCGGTTTGTGGGGATATGGAGGAGATCTGGAGGCAGCCAAAAGTGAGGAGAGTTGATTTTTGTTGTTTTTCGTTTTCTCTCTTCCCTCTCTCTAAGTGTTACACATACTTTCATTCTCTTTGGTGCTACTAAGACCAAGAGAGAGTTCAAGAGAGAGTTGTTTCCAGTAGCTTGGTCTCGAAAAGTTGCTGTTCCATTGTGGTTTTTATAGTGAAGTATCGCAATGGCTTGCTAGCACTTGTGGTTTGACTTGTTCCCGGGGTATATCCCAATAGTAGATCGGTTTTTTGGAGCACCACAATCACGATACAAGAAGATATCTGGAGCTAAGGAGAAAGGTATAACCACCTCTTTCCTTTTCAAGTTACATTTCTTTTACATAGAGTTTGGTCCATTTTGGGATTTCTAGTTTTCATGCTTTATATGCTTGTACTTTGGGCTATTCTTGTTGTACCTTGCTTCCGCTGTGAGCCCTCAAAATCCCAACAGTGGTATCAAAGCCACATCTATGTTAGATTTGCACTTGGTGGCTTGAAAAATCCCGAAATCAAAATGGTTGTTTTCTGTTCGAACAGGGTTAGCGGCGCTAACCTCGGGTTAGCGGCGCTAACTCATAAATGCTAGCGGCTCTAACTCGCTGTAACAGTTTTGGTTTCAAAGTTAAAATCAGTTTTGGTCTCGGGAATTTTTAGCCTTTTTGTGATTCTGGAATTTTGTTCCAGATTTGTTTTGGTAATTTTATTACCATCTTGTTTGGTTAGTTGTATGTGATAGATTTGAAATTGGTAACCTTGCCTTTGAACTTATGGTTGACTTTGTGTGTTTGGATGAAATTTGGTGATTTAATATCACAGATGGGCTGTAATATTTATTAAAATTGTTATATTTGTAATAATATTGTGGCTTGCATGCCATTTCATTCATACGTGTATTTGTACTAGATAAATAGGAAATAATTGTGGCTTGTATGCCATTTCAATTTCTATTGTATTCGTTGTATAATTTGGATGAAAACACACAAGATGGAGTCGGAAGGAGATGGAGCGTGTCCATAGAAGCCGGTGAAGTCCATTGGAGATAGCGGCTCTAGTTGGAGCTCGCATTGAAGACCTTCCGTCCCTTAGTTGACCACGTTCTACCCGTTTTGGCTCACGGGAAGAACGCATAGGATTTATGGCAAGGGTTACCAATTTATTTCGTATATATGCGTGTGATGTGATTTTATTTAATTCTTGCATGGTTTGCTTAGGATTCGCATGCTAGATAACTTTTCTAAATTAATAAAATCACAAGAGATTTGGTAAAAATGGTTTACAACTCTCGCGCGCGCTCACATACAAGATTAACTCACCTAGTGAAAATAGGTTTTGTCACTAAACAATTTAATCTGTAACCAAGCCGAAAACAAAAGCCAGTTTTCATAAAAACGTAAATCTTGCGCCATCCAAAAGATGACACCACCCAAATCTAGTGAAGCATGGAGTGATTGTCGAGCTTAGCACGAGTTATTCCATGTGGATCTGTGTGGAAGGTGAGTGTGGGATCATGAAATTATCGGTTGTCGAGCTTAGCACGAGCCGGTAGTTGTCGAGGTATTACCGTGTATTTTGTTGGACGATTTACAATTGCAAATTAAAATCCTTGTGTGATTGTCGAGCTTAGCACGAGTCAACAAAGAATTTTAATTTGGAATTGGTGCAGGTAGGGATCAAACATGCCAAACGACCGATGGTTGTCGTAGGATCCCGCAAGTGTCTAAGAGTTGCAATAGAGATTGCAATCGGTAAAATGGTTATCGGCCTAAATAGCTCCATGATGTGATCTAGGGCAACCCCGTCATGAATTGGAGAGAAATATGGTTCTTAGCCCTTGTTAAAATATTTTTTGAGACAATATGGGTAATTATTTTAACGAGGATTCAAATCAAACTAACTAATTCGTGTACTCTACTTTAATATAGGATGTCGAATCAAAACCACTACACGTCGAATTTTTCACTTCGTATGATTCTACAAAGGGAGAAACTCACGGGAGTGAACTTTGTTGACTGGCTTAGGCAATTAAGGATTGTCCTACGTGCCAAGTCTAAGTTGCACATCCTTGAGGGACCCCTTCCTAAACCACCTGCTATCAATGCGGAATGGGCTATCCGATATGCGTATGAAAAGCGTGTTCGGGATACACACGATGTTGCTTGTCTCATGTTGTCAAGTATGAGCTCGGAACTGGGAAAGCAATTTGAGCACATGACTGTGTATGACATGATAAACAAGCTGAAGGATATTTTCCGACAGCAAGTTAGGCAAGAACATTTTGAGTGTGTTAAAAGTCTAACAGGTTGTAAGATGCGGGAAGGCGGGAGTGTAAGTGCCCATGTTTTGAAGATGAAATCATGCATGGACCAAATTGAGAGATTAGGTTTTCCTATAGGGAGGGAGCTTGGTGTGAATTTCATACTTCAGTCTCTGCCCGCCACATATGAAAATTTTGTAAAGGATTATCATATGCATGGAAAGGAAATGTCTATAGATGAATTGCATGGAATGTTGAAGGTTGTAGAATCTAACATGTGTTGGGATTTCGTGGGCTCACAGCGGAAGCAAGGTACAAACAAAATAGCCCAATGTACAAGCAATCAAAGCATAAAAACCGAAATCCCTCAAATGGACCAAACTCTATGTTCAAGAAATGCAACTTGAAAAGAAAGAGGTTATACCTTTCTCCTTAGCTCCAGTAATCTTCAATCGTGGTGATGATCCTCCAAGAACGAAAACCGGATCTTCTATTGGGATATACCCCGGGAACAAGCCAAACCACGAGTGCTAGCAAGCCGTTGTGGAACTTCACCAAGAAAACCACTCCGGGACAGCTACTATATGAGACCAACAATCTGGAGTAAAACTCTCTTGAACTCTCTCTTGATCATAGTAGCATCAAAGAGAGTATTTTTCCTTGTTATTTGAGAGAGAGAGAGAAATCAACTTCAAAAAGAAAAAATGAAGTCACTTCACTTGGCTGCCTCCAGACTTCTCTATATCCCACAAACCGGCCATAGTGGATTCTAGGTGTTACCCTCGCATTGGCCAGCTTGGGAGGTAATTTGACATAAAGCCCATGCAGCCGTAGCGGCGCTAACTCTTAGGGTTTAGCGGCGCTAACCCCTTAAAGTTAGCGGCGCTAACGCGGCCTGCCAGGGATGTGACACAAAGTACATGCAGCCGTAGCGGCGCTAATTCTTAGGACTTAGTGGCGCTAACCCTTTATAGTTAGCGGCGCTAACGCGGCCTGCGATGTCAACTTTTGTCTTTTGTCATAATTGGTCCCTAAACTTAAGTTGCTGTCAGGTTTGACCCCGGTGTATGACCCAATAGGCCCATACATCATCAGCAGCGGTCTATGGCGTACGTACATTAGTGGGCATATCTCTAACAGACTCCCACTTGCACATAATGCACCGTACCCATGTAACCACAGACAAAGAGCGGCCTCTAGTAAAGCATCGATGCCCCCAAGTCAGTATGGGTTCCGCTTCCTTGCAGAAAACCATAACCTACATAAAACGTAGAGATCCTATAGATAAGTGATCAAACATCCTTTTGTTCGCGATATCCTTGTGAACACGAGACATGGATTAATATGTCAATCTCCAGATCGTTCACGATTATGTTTCTCGATCAAGATTGGTGGTGACCAAAATTTAAGGACATATCTGATTCTCAATCAATATTCCTTTGCGCATGGCCATGCTTATTTTGGTGTCAGCGCCCAATCATCGAGGGGCCCAGGGATATCTCTCATATAGGAGGAACAAATTCCGTTGACTGTACAATCCCATAACATGAACCTTGTCTTACCCAGCTATTCCCTTTATGATAGCCAGTTACGAACTACGTTTTGAAATAACCAAAGTAAGAAAGTTTCATGCTATGGCAATTCATACATCTCGGGTCGAAGGACGTAATGATATTATCATCCCGAGTTACTTGTGACCATGATCCATGAAGTGAACTCAGGTGTGGGTCTTCCAGTCACTTGAAACCCCTTTCAAGCACAGGTTACTGTTGCGTTTCATGCATTCAATCCTTGATTAATGCATAACCAACACCTAACCTCAGCCTTATTTCAAACTTCCTTCCCTTGAAGAATGACTGACTGTGGAATTTTAGAATGTATAAACATTCTGGGAAGTGGTTAAACATGCTATGATGGAACACAGTAAAGTCTTATGAATGTAACCGAATCACTCGCATATCGAAACAAGCATAAATTACAATACTGTCTGTATCGTTCCCAAAGCTTATAAGTAAATCAAACATATACTAAAACGATATTTAAGCCCGGTCATAAGCATGAACAATGCTTTTATACCTAGTATGAAAGTCACCACTAGTATTTGACAATGGCTTAATTATGGGATCATTTACCCGATATCCCCTTGTACTCTTTTGTATTCTCTTATTAAACCACTAGCGAAGTGTTTATTAAAGAGATCATTTACAAAGTTATCATAGTCATCATATCCTCAATGTTACAGAAGTCAACAATAGGTTTAATGACACTTATGATTATCAGAGTCGACATACTCTCAATGTAACCGAAGTTCACAATAGAGTCATTGACACTCATGTTTATCAGAGTCGACATACCCTCAATGTGACTGAAGTCCACAATAGGGTCGATGACACTCATTTAGGTCTAAATGTCGTATCTATAACACATACTTGATTAATCTAAACTTCGATAAAATCGACAGTCTCATAAGCATAGATCTGCTTGTAGTAATAACTTACTCAAGACAATTCTACTTTCGTCGAACATCAAGAACATACATCAGTACTTCTTGAATTAGAAAATCCACTTGATTCCATATTTTCTATTTATACTCATAGAACAACAATTCCACCATTAGGTTGTAGAACAACCCTAAATTAGGACATTATTTTCATAGAGCATATTTGACTAGGAACACATGATGCTCCCACTAGCCCTGACAAGGGTATTTGGCTTAATCTATGCTTTCTAGAAAACTCATTCCTTTGACTTTCTCATAAAGCAGGATTACAGCCACAAGATGCAAGTTTTGCTGACCTTAGTCATGAACACAATTTGGACATAATGGATATATAAGGCCTCGGAACATGATTCAAACATTTCCTCAATTTAATCCTGCAAAGGATCTTGGCCTTTTATTTCCAGGTGAGATTACTTGTTTCCCCATAGTGACAACAATGTTTCGCTTAATCCAGACTTAATCTGGTTTTTATGGATGAATGAGACCCTCGGAAAATGCCTTAAGTATTTCCTCAACTTGATCCTATGAAGGATTCAGATCTCTTTTGTCCATGTGAGCAAACTTGTTTCCACAAGGTGACAAAAAAATTACACTTTATCCAAATTATCTTCAACATAACCACTAGAACTTGTTTCCATAAAATCAATATGAAACACTTTGTCTCTAGTCGGTATTTGAAGTTGTCCATTATGGCATATATGTTAGTCCCTTCACCCTTCTTGAATTACACCTTAGGTGTGGGATTAACCCAAGTCAAGTACTTGGATGCAGCAAATAGGTTACACCATTATCTTCTTCTATTCACTAGTGAACACAGGGTCCCACTATGTTTCCGATGAATGGTAACATCACAATGATTTACTATCAAGCTGCTGTTAGTAAAATATGACAACCTCATATCTAAACAACCTTCTTGATTTCCATCAGATATAAAGAAGCAATGGATATTGTCAGGTTTTACCAGCATCTCTATGCTGATTAAATGCTAGTGTCAACATTAGGTCTTTTATTTAAGTTTTACGTTCTTCCACTGGAAAGCTTTTGTAAATTGTACTTTCCCTTTTGCGCAACCAAACATGGTTCCCAAAAGTTCAAAAAACAATTATCCAAAACGCAGATGAACTACTTAAATATGTAGGGATCAACTTATAATTCATCCATCTCCCACTGAATGTAGACTGGATAATTTAAGTTATGAGATTGACAAGCAAAGAACTCTTTCTAGTCTATATCTCATTCGATGCTTAAGTGACCACAATGCTGTGTTTTAGATCGAGGACTTGGTTCATAAAATTAATGTATACCAACCACATTGAATACATGTTTTAGGCCTGCCTTTTACCAGATCATCAACACAGATATCCGGTTTTATTTAAAGTAACACCATGTGCAAATGTGTTTCTTCGGATAAACGAATTATGGGTTAAACCCATGATTCATTTTATGTTTAAACCAATATAGATAAGAAAACTTAGCATCTATTCTAGATCTAAGAATTTATATCTATATGCCCTTATTGATTCTTAATTCTCTTTAGGTTAATTCCGAACACCACTAGGTTTCAGACATAAGCCTTTTCTCTAGTAAACATTCTTTCAACTACTACCATAAAGATAGTGATGAAGAATTTCACTAGTGTCACTCTTTGTGGCATACTTGAACGGATTATCCACACAAATATGATCATATCCAACAAGTCACAATCCTTCCTTACCAATACTGGTGAAGGATTTCATTAATCATCTTATTCCAATAAACAAGATTTGTATCTTTCATTTAGCCCGAGGCTAAACTTTTACAAAGATCCTAACCTCCTGGATCTAAGCGATGCAAATGTTGTTTACTTGGTCAAGTTTGATTATGCCATAGAGCTAATATATCCAAATCACTTTTGGATTTAAGAATCAATTGTTCATGATTGTCTTATTACTTATAACGAGCCTTTATGTATGCAATGATATGGATAAGTTTTGATAAAATCATCTCAAAATAATTTTTCAAAAATTGTTTCAATTCTAAGTCATATCCATCGTCATCAAATGTGTATTTAAGCACTAAAATAGTCAAAATAACACAAAAGCATAGACATGGATCGAATTTGAAATGAAACTATTAAAATGAAAAATCTTTATAAAATACAAGATTCAAAAACATCCATCATCTCCAAATGAGCATACACTAAAGTAGTTCTTGCCACGCAGGGCATACAAACAAAAGTAATAATAAATCCGAATTTAATGGCGAGACCAACACTCCCATTTCTCTTGTAGAATACAATTAACAAAATTTCTTCTTCAGAGATCCGGTTCTTCAAGCTTTTTCCTTTTTACAACGAATAGACCTACACTTTGCAACAAAAATAAATTTGTGACAAACGTGAGTCTTATAGCTCGGGTAAACATCCCAGCTTATAAGGAATAGCAATGAAGTATAATCATGAATGTACCTCAAGTAGGAAAATTAACTCTCTCTTGTCTGAGAAGTTTTATATCCTTTCGGCACGAAGGGCAGGCATGACGGCCCCAATCCCCAAATCTACCGCAGAAGTAGCAAACCACCCCTTGTTGAGTCTCTTTAGGCACATCATCAATGTCCATAGACTCAAAACTTGAAGCAAGCTTGGAAACTCCAACTTCTTCTTTTAATGGGATCGATTTCTTCTTCTTCATGTTATGTTGTTCCCTAGAACCAAAAACAAGAGTGGATGAAGATGATGCATGCTTGGACATGTTAGATTCTACAACCTTCAACATTCCATGCAATTCATCTATAGACATTTCCTTTCCATGCATATGATAGTCCTTTATAAACTTTTCATATGTGGCGGCCAGAGACTGAAGTATGAAATTCACACCAAGCTCCCTCCCTATGGGAAAACCTAATCTCTCCATCTGGTCCATGTATGATTTCATCTTCAAAACATGGGCACTTACACTCCCGCCTTCCCGCATCTTACAACCGGTTAGACTTTTAACACACTCAAAATGTTCTTGTCTAACTTGTTGTCGGAAAACATCCTTCAGCTTGTTAATCATGTCATACACAGTCATGTGCTCAAATTGCTTTCGAAGTTCCGAGCTCATACTTGATAACATGAGACTAGCAACATCGTGTGTATCCCGAACACGCTTTTCATACGCATATCGGATAGCCCATTCCGCATTGATAGCACGTGGTTCAGGAAGGGGTTCCTCAAGAATGTGCAACTTAGACTCGGCACGTAGGACAATTCTCAATTGCCTAAGCCAGTCAACAAAGTTCACTCCCGTGAGTTTCACCCTTTGTAGAATCATACGAAGTGAAAAATTCGACGTGTTGTGGTTTTGATTCGACATCCTATATTAAAGTAGAGTACACGAATTAGTTAGTTTGATTTGAATCCTCGTTAAAATAATTACCCTTATCGTCTCGAAAAATATTTTAACAACGGCTAAGAACCATATTTCACTCCAATTCATGACGGGGTTGCCGCGGATCACTTCATGGATATCGTGTTCACAAGGATATCGCGAACAAAGGGGTGTTTGATCACTTATCTATAGGACCTCTACGTTTTTGTAGGTTACGGTTTTCTGCAAGGAAGCGGAACCCATACTGACTTAGGGGCATCCATGCTTTGCTAGAGGCCGCTCTTTGTGTGTGGTTACATGGGTACGGTGCATTATGTGCAAGTGGGAGTCTGTTAGATATATGCCCACTAATGCACGTACGCCATATAGACCGCCGCTGATGATGTATATGCCTATTGGGTCATACACCGGGGTCAAACCTGACAGCAATTTAAGTTAAGGGACCAAATATGACAAAAGACAAAAGTTGACATAGCAGGCCGCGTTAGCACCGCTAACTCTAAAGGGTTAGCGTCGCTAAGTCCTAAAGATTAGCGCCGCTACGGCTGCATGTACTTTGTGTCACCTCTCTGATAGGCCACGTTAGCGCCGCTATCTTTAAGGGGTTAGCGCCGCTAAACCCTAATCGTTAGCGCCGCTACGGCTGCATGGGATTTTTGTCATATCGCCACCCAAGCTGGCCAATGCGAGGAGGACACCTAGAATCCACTATGGCCGGTTTGTGGGGATATGGAGGAGATCTGGAGGCAGCCAAAAGTGAGGAGAATTGATTTTTGTTGTTTTTGGTTTTCTCTCTTCCCTCTCTCTAAGTGTTACACATACTTTCATTCTCTTTGGTGCTACTAAAACCAAGAGAGAGTTCAAGAGAGAGTTGTTTCCAGTAGCTTGGTCTCGAAAAGTTGCTGTTCCATTGTGGTTTTCATAGTGAAGTATCGCAATGGCTTGCTAGCACTTGTGGTTTGACTTGTTCCGAGGGTATATCCCAATAGTAGATCGGTTTTTTGGAGCACCACAATCACGATACAAGAAGATATATGGAGCTAAGGAGAAAGGTATTACCACCTCTTTCCTTTTCAAGTTACATTTCTTTTACATAGAGTTTGGTCCATTTTGGGATTTCTAGTTTTCATGCTTTATATGGTTGTACTTTGGGGTATTCATGTTGTACCTTGCTTCCGCTGTGAGCCCTCGAAATCCCAACAGTTATCAACTATGAGCTTTGAGTTGCGTCAGCAACATGTGCAATTGAGTGCGTATGACATGATAAACCGGCTAAAGGACATGTTCCCGCAGCAGGTAAGACAAGAATGATTTGAGTGTATAAATGCTTTGGTCGGTTGTAGGATGCAGAAAGGTGAGGATGTGAATGTCCATTTCCTTATGATGAAGGGATATATGGACCAATTGGAGAGACTTGGACTTCCAATAGGGAGGGAGATTGCGATGGATATGATCCTCCAGTCCCTGCCCGCGTCTTATGAGAAGTTTGTCAAGAACTATCACAAAGACAATTTGGATAAATCCTTGATCGAACTTCAAGACATGTTGAAGGTTGTACATTCTTACATGGTTGAGAAGGATCGTACCTCGTCCACATCCACTTTGGGTACTAGGAAACATACTAGCAAGAAGAAGAAACTGACCTCAAAAGGAAAGCCTGGTATGACTAGGCCATCCGTAATTATGGAGTCGGAGGACAATGAGATTGTGCCTCAAGGTGATGTTCCACATGGGGTAGTTTGCTACTTTTGCAAAGAAATTGGAAATTGGCGCCGTCACGCCTGCCCTAAGTGCCTAGAAGAGCTATGTATCCTAAAGCGGAAGAACCTTAGCTCATCTTCAGGTACATTCATGATCAAACTCCATTGATCTTCTACTTCTAACGACTGGGTTTTGAACGCTAGTCCAAATGCCCACGTTTGTCACAAACTTGTTTGTTGCAAAGTGCAGGTATTAATTAGAAGTAGGTAATGGATGCATGGAGAGCTGGAACTTAAAGAGGGAAACATGGTGGTTGTCCCTAACTAGAAGGATTGGAAGATGAGTCTTGCCAATCCATCCAGCTATACTATTACTTCATTTAGATCTTTGTCTTACGCCCTGTGTGGCAAGAAGCATTGTATCTTATTTGCCTTTGATGACGATGAATATTACTTTGAATTAAGTTATTGTGGGTTTTGAGTTTTATTTCAAAGTCTATTCATGTCGTGGCATTTGCAATAAGCTTTTGCTTAAGGAAGTAATGGAATAATTATGGATGATTATTAAATAGTTATCCTTATGAAATAGTTGATTTAACCATATAAACAAGACTTGAATCACCAAGCTCCATGTGGTTGGGAACTTGGAATCTTTTGACCATGGGTCAATTGTTGATTGCAAATCTTGCTTATAAGGCTAAATAGCAAACATATCCTTCACTTGTGAATGTGAGAGGAATAAAGGCTTGTTGGATTTCGTTTGCACGTTTGTGTAAAGACCGTTCAAGCAAAATCATAAGGTTTAACTATATGTGATTTGTTACCTTTAACGTGGATAGTAGAAGGAATGGGTAAGTCTAATTTATTAGACGAGTGTCTGAAACCTGTGAGGTGTTCAAGACTTACCCTTAACAAATTTAAGATAAAGAGGGCAAGAGGAACTGAGTTACTCAAATCTGGTATGATGTTGAGCGTGTGAACTCTAGAATCCTCAACCATCATAAGAATTGTGAGTTTGCCTCATAATTCACTTCTCCTAGGATACATGTTTTACATGGATCGCTTTGTGGAGGAATGGAACATATTGGTTATGGTTCCGTCTTGATGGATTAAACTTAAGTAACCTGCTTGATAGGTGTACTTGAGTAGTGACGGGCAATGTTCTTGTTTTAAATCAACAAGAATGGTCAAATTAGCATCTGAGGAGATTTGACTAGAAAGAGTTCTTTGCTTGTCTATCTCATAGATCAGAGTTATCCAGTCTACATTTAGTGGGAGATGGACGAACTTAGAGGATGCTAATGTATTTAATAGTTCTTCTGAATTTCAGATATTCATTTCATATTCTTTTGAGAACCGGGTTTGGTTGCTCGAAAAGGGAAATGCACAACTGAAGCATTCCAGTGGAAGAACGTGAGATTTAAATAAAAGACTTGATGTTGGCACTAGCATTCAATCAGAAATGATCGAAACTCAACATGGCTATGTTGGAGTATCTGGCATAAAGTTATTACTTCTTCATATGTCTAGTAAGAGTCGTCATAAGACCAGAAGAGTATAATTTATTATATCTGAGGACGATGACTTATTGATGATACGTGTTGTATGCATCAACTACCGGAAGCTATAGTGGGCCCTTGAGTCTGCTAAGAAGAGCAGTGTAATAACATAAGATATATTCCATGCTGGATTTTCAAGTTTTGAACTTGGTTAATCCAACACCTAGGTTTTGACCTGATGGTGTAGATAGATCTTTTAGATATAAGATCTGCATGGATAAGTTTGTAGATAACTTCAAATACTGACTGAGAGGAAATGGTTTCATGATGATTGACCATTGGGTAGGAATCATATGAAGACATTCTCTAAGTAGTTATGTTGAAGTTTAAGGGGATGCTTATGCCGTGTTATGGCAGTATGGTGCAAGGACCGCATTCTGTTATAGGAATTTTATGAGGAAGTGCTCACAACATTGTCCGAGGGTGTTTTACATCCTGAGTATCCTTATGAAGTCTACAAATATAGAGTCCTTTTGGGCTTAGAATAAATCTAAGTTTTGGAATATTTGCTAAGAAAATCAAGTGTTTGAGTTTTCAGTAAGCAATGATGAAACTTGGATAGATGCCAGAGCTAGTGGGAGCGTTGTTATTATCCTATTTGGTATGTCTTGAACATGCTATGTTTTGGAGATAATGTTTTGTTTTGGCTTGGCAAGAAGCGTAAATTGAGAATTATGCGTCCATAATAAATATGGGATATTCAAAGAAGTTTATGGAATACAAGAAATATGAGTATATGTTCTTGTGGTGATATAATTAGAAAGGATAACCGTCAATCTTTATTGGGGTTTGTAATCCTTTTTAAATATGGTGTTGTTAATTTACGTGTTACTTAAAGCATCGTTGACTCTATTGAGTTCTTTTGAGGCAATAAGGGTACGATGGCTTATACACATTAATTTATGTGGACCAAGCATTATTTGCCTTATTGGGTTCTTTATGAAACAATGAAGGCATAACTGCCTGGACAAATGATCAAATCCCATCAACGCACACTTTAGAAGTGGTTGGTTGTAGTAGGGATATGATCACTGAGAAACAAGCATCGCTGACTCTATAGAGATCTTTGTGAAAACTATGAGGGTACGATGGCTTATGCACATTAAATTTGAGACTCGAGCGTTGTTTACCTTATTGGGCTCTTTAGAAATAATGAAGGTATAACGGCTTGAACAAATGATCGAAATCCCATCTACGCACACTTTGGTAGTGGTTGGTTGAAGTAGGGATATGGTCAATGTCAGAGTACACACGGATGACATCGTGGATGGTCCGTTTACTGAGCTATAGTGGCAGTCTAGTGATGAATGTCATACTAAGGTCTGCATGAACTTGGCTTGAGTATGTTTTAGTCAAAGTTTTGATATGCTTTACTTTAGGGAACATTAAGCAATATTGTGCTTCTGCTTGTATTGATTATCAAAGGAGTTTGGTAATGCGCGTGTAGCGGGTACTCTCATTAAGCCTTATTGTGTTCCAACTTTGCATGTTTTATCTCTTCCCTGAATGTGTTTACATTCTAAATGTCCACAGCCAGTCATTCTTCAAGGGAAGGAGGTCTGAATAAAGGCTGAGGGAAGTGATTGGTCATGTGTCCAATGGTGATTGGGATACAGGGACGCAATACTTCGCCTGTACTTGAAAGGGGTTTCAAGTGACTGGACGACCCACGCCTGAATTCACTTTGTGGTACTTGTCATGAGTGATTCAAGATGATAATATCAGTTCATCCTCATACTGGAGATGCATGTGTCTGCATCACTTTGGTTTGCTTTGCTCTAGTTGCTTTCAAACGCAGTCCGTAACTGGCTGTTATAAAGGGAGTAGCTGATCAAAGTATGATCTCTGTGGTGGGCAATGTAGTCAAAGGAATTTGTTCCTCTGTTCAGAGAGATATCCCTGGGCCCCTCGATGATTGGGTGCTGACACCTATATGCATGGCCGTGCTTGAGTGTGCAATGATATGGGTAATCGATTGCAACTTGTATATTTTGGTCACCACCAATTTCGATCGAGAAACATAATCGTGAAGGACTGAGAATGACTTAGTACCATGTCTCGTGTTCACATGGATATCGCGAACAAAAGGATGGTTGATCACTTATCTATAAGGCCATTTAAAACCTTTGGGTTGTGAACTAGTACTTGTCTATGGGATGACATACCTTGTACTGACTTGGGGACAGGGATGCCTTGCTAGAGGCCGCTCCCTGTCTGTGATACCTCTGGGTACGTTGTGTCATGTGTAAATGGGAGTCTGTTGGAGTCTGCCCACTGACACAAGTACATTGGTGTTACTACTGATGAAGTGCGAGCCTATTGGGTCACACGCCTAGGATTGATCCCGACAGCTTACTGATAGAGAGAGAAGGTCCAAAAATCAAATTGTTTGATTTTGGGGATTCACGACCGTGAGGGATGCTCCACGGGTCGTGAAGCCGACTGCCCTCACGTTTGACTCAACGACTCTTATACGGCTAGTGGAGTATTCACGGGTCGTGAGAGGTCGTGGAGGGGTCATGAAGGAGACGCCCTCACGAGTCAATCGAACACGGAACGGGCCGTGAAGGATTATGGCCAGTCGTGGCGCATTTTTGTCTTCACGGGCCGTGAGAGGCCATGAGAGGCCGTGAAGGTCTGTCTGCATGAAATTCTTATTTCTGATTGGGCCATCTTGTGGTCTAATGGATGAGGACTCATGACTCCGGCTAAAACTTGTTTTTGAGGCTAGACCAGCAGTTGATGATGCATGAGATTCACTCTCTCTCTCTCTCTTAATCTCTCTTGGCACCTAGTTACAAGATACACAAGATACACTAAGTGAGTAAGATCTTGAGTGTTGTGTGAGCTCTATTGGTGCAAGAGGAGAAGTATTCAAGGCTGTTCTAGAAGGTGGAGTTGTTTGTGACGTTCACCCGAAGGGTTACTAGCATAAAGGGATCTTGGTAACTTGGTGTGGATCATGCAATAGAGAAGGATTCACTTGAGTTCTTGTTCATCCCGTTCTTGCTTCCTACAGCCGATTTTGAGCATGGTAAGGAGGTACTTTCTACTCTCCTTTGTTTCTTTAAGTTGCAATTTTGAGTTTTGTAGAAAATTATCACTTTGGAACATGTATGGACCCGTTTTTGTAAGGTTTTTGAAACTTTTGTTTTATGCTTCCGCTGTGTTTTGCTCCATACCGTGTTTCAACATCAATGTGCTCTTCAAAATGAAAGTCGGTAGCCTGGGGAGAAATGGCACATGTTTCAATACCTACTGTCTCAGAAGGAGACTTCGGTAGATTATTAGTTAAAGCCCCGTGAGAAGTTGAAACTATTTCTTGTTGAGAAGAGACAGAGTGGCTTGGTAGGGTTTATGCATGCTCTGGTGGGATGCCAGAGTCTTGTTCAACACCAGGACTGACCCTGTCAGACCCGATGGCAGATGTGGTTTCCCGGCTATTTGTGGTTGGGGAACTCTCAGAACTCTTATAATATTTTTCTCCCAGCACACTCTCATTTTCTTTTAACTGTTCCTCTTCATCTACATTAACTTGGGCAGCAATAGAGATATTATCATTTAAGCCCCCGGTATCAAGAATTTCTATGTCAAACATGTCATCATGCTAAAAAACTAGAGCTTCCAAGTTAACACCCTCAGGTGTGACAATCATAGTTTCTATATTCAGCTCAACACTTCTTTCCGGAGTCTCTTGAGATTGAGATTTAGACTTAGAAAGTAATAATCCTATAGGCATTTCATCCTCCGCATCTCCCTCTCCTACATTCTCACCTCCCTCAACCACTTCATCCCCCCTCTCAGAATTTTCCCTCGACTCTTCCACGTCAGTTTCACCCGAAGACGACTAACTACTAGAATCTAAGCCCTCAGGTTCTAATGCTCTTTGGGTAGGATCAACATGTTCTTGTCGATCTAGAAGAGCTAAGTTATTTTCCCTCACGTATGCCTTAACTACCGGATCATGAAGATCCATCAACATAACCAACTCCACAGGCATTACAAAAGCCTGTACCTCAAAAGTCTTTTCTATTTTATAAAGTTTTTACATGATGTACACAGTTGGCAGAGGATCATTATCCCTCCGATTAATGTCATTTGGATGATCTTGCATGATGCTTTGTACAATCATCGAGAGAAACCTGGGGTAAGGAAGAAACTTCTTTGCTTATTGAGGAATTTGTTTTTGATGAACTGTTTTTGAAATTTCCTGAAAGATGATAGAGGCATAATCTACATGCCAGTGTTTGACCATGGACACCAGAATTTTAAAAGAACTTGAGCTGGCTCCATCAAATCCTTTGGATATGCTAGTGAGGCACCGATTGATAATTGCATACAAAGACTGCCAGATTGGTACCATATTGTTTCTTTTGAATTGGACACTCTTGGTCAAAACCCCATTAAATCCCAGATCCTTCACATGGGGATATATAGCCTTGCTCGATGGAATAGGATCAAACTTGTTCTTGTTAGCATAGGTGCCCCTCTCAGATGGTAGTCTAAACATCGTCCGTAGCTGGTCAACACCAAAAGTTAATTCATATTGTTCTATTTGTCCAGCTAAAAGTTCCTCTCCCTCATCATTTACAATTTTATGTAGTGAGTGCCACAACTATTGCACATAGACCTCGGGTACATAAGGTTCTTCCCCGTCAGCAATAGGGTTGTAGGAGAATATGTGGTTTAATGGATGTACTTCTATTAGGTTATAAAGGATAGGGAATTGAGTGGTGGTGGTGATGGAGTCAAAGCAATGATTATTCATAAGATTGGGTAAATAGTTGTCTAGGTGAAACACTTGTTCAGATGGAACAAATGCTGGAAGGTTACCAGGGTTAGCCATCTGCAAGAATATACAATAATGCCCATGGTTAATTATCAGATGATCAGCAGATAAGACTATAAGAGATTGTTCCTTCCTTTTGAAAAAAAATTTAAACTTTGAAATTTTTTGAAAATGTTCAAAAATTCTCTAAGTATTTTGTCGGAATTGATGATTCCGACAAGAACTTAGATGTAATTCCGAGAAAAAACAATCTAGAATTCCGAGAAAAGACTTGGAAATTGCCAGTGTTTGGAAATTCCGATAGAATCCCTTGATGGTGGAAATTCCGAGATATCAAGGAATCCGAGAAAACATGAATTCCGAGATAATTTGATTTAACAATGATTCCAATATAATAAGGAATCCGAGAAAACAGAGATTCCGAGATAATAAGGAATCCGAGAAAACAGACATTAGTACAAAAATGGCCTTTAGTCACACTTTTCTAAAACAGACCAGTCACACTTTTTATTTAAAGTGTGACTATAGGTCATTTGTTAAATTCTGTCATACTTTTAATCACATTATATTTTGTTTGTGTGACTATTTCATAGTAACTAAATACCTCCGGTCACACTTAAACATAAAACTGTGACAATTTCATAATAAGTAAATACCTTTGGTCACACCTAAACATAAAATAGTGACAATTGCATAGTAAGTAATTCTTTTAGTCACACTTAAATATAAAAACATGACCATTACTAGCCACACTTGTAAAAAGTGTGACCAAATGTCATGATATACCACTAATACAAAAATGACCTTTAGTCACACTTTTTCCAAAACAAACTAAAGTCACACTTTTGATTTAAAGTGTGACTATAAGTCATTTTTAAACTTTTGTCATACTTGTAGTCACTTTATATATTGTTTGTGTCACCATTGCATGGTAAGTAAATACCTTTCGTCACACTTAAACATAAAAACCTGATAATTGCATAGTAAGTAAATACTTTTAGTCACACTTAATCATATCAACGTGACCATTACTAGCCATACTCGTAAAAGTGTGACCAAATGTCATGATATGTCACTGATATGTCAATAAATTTTTTGATGAGTTTTATAAGAGACCATAGATATATATACAGTCACACACTAGTACAAAAATAACATTTAGTCACACTTTTTCCAAAACAGACCAACGTCACACTTTTAATTTAAAGTGTGACTATAGGTAATTTTTTAAATTTTGTCATACTTTTAGTCACATTATATTTACCTTGTGTGACCATTGTATAGTAAGTAAATACCTTTAGTCACACTTAAACATAAAAACGTGACCATTACTAGGCACACTCATAAAAAGTGTTACCAAATGCCATGATATGCCACTGATATGAGAATGAAATTTGTGATGAATTTTATAAGAGACCATAGATATATATACGGTCACACACTAGTACAAAAATGACCTTTAGTCACATTGTTTTCAAAATAATTCAGTTACACTTTTGATGAGCTTATAAGTAAACATTGGCTTAAACATGACATAGCGCATGTAAGGACCACAAGCATGGCACATCTCATGAGAACTCTGCAGTTAAACGTGCGTGGGCTGGAGCAATCGAGGGATGGGTGACCGCTGGGAATTGCTTGTGTGGTGGTAAGGCGGGATGTTACAACATTCGTGTGACAATATGTTATAAATACTCACTTTTGAAAATAATGTGTGACCATAAAATGGATTCAGCTACTTCTTAAGTATTTATTTGTGACTAAAACTAAACAATAGCAACACTTATAATAGACTTGTATGACCATAGGCAGAACAACAGTCACTCAAATAACCAAATTGTGTGTCTATAAAAGTTTTTTTGTCACACTTTTGGATGAATTGTTAGATTTCAAAATGAAAAGGCCATACCCTATAGTCACACTTTTAAAAAGTGTGACCGTAGGCATACGGTCACACTTTTTTAGTGAGAGATTCCGAGATAATCAAGAATTGCAAGAAACCACTTGGTGGTTTCAAAAGATAAACTCTCGGAATGTCAAATTCCGAGAGAATCAAAGATTCCGAGAAAGCACTTATTGTTTTTCAAATGATGAAAACTCTCGGAATGTTGAAATCGGAGATATTCATAACAGTTTATGAACACAATCAAACCCAGATTTTGAAACCAATGATTTTGAACATACAAACCAGAGTCGATTGTACCCTTTGTCATTCTAATCATTTTTAACTCTACACTTATCCCCATCAGAGTTGATTTAGCATGATTAATTCCCAAAACTAACACCTGTAACCCAGATACGTAAATTCAATCAAACAGAGAATCAAATCTCACTCACACAGATGAACATGTTAAACCAGTGTTATTAACAAGCCAACTAATCAACAAATAAACACTAAATCGTCGAAAAGAGGCATCGACAGTTAGGCTTTCCTACATCTTAGATCTAAAATACACAAATATGGGATATGAAGTAGAAAAATGAATTGTACCATGAGAATTGCAACTGAAAACTGATCTAGATCTGATTAACTCGAAGAAATCCAAAGCTTTTTGAAATTTTGATTGTACAGAGAGATTTGGTCAATTTCGAAAGAGAAAACGGAGAAAAAGTCAAAATTCCGTGAGTTTGAAGCTTATAAACACATATGAACTCTCGAATTCCGAGAAAATGTGTCGGTATGTATGAATTGAGATCCACTTTCTCTGATTCTGACATAAAATGTCAGAATTTGAAATTCTGACAGAAACAAAGTTTAAATGTTCTCGAAATCCGACATTAAAAATGTCGGAATTGACCAATTCTTGTATTTAACATGTAAAAATTTGAACTTTTTCTCTCTTGACAATTTTTTGAACAAAATCAAAGACAAAGAAAATAAAATAAAAACTCCCCCTCAAATCAAGCATCAATTTGAGAAAGAAGAAAAAAATCTTTTTGCCTTTTAATATTTTGCACATGTTTTTGGATTTTTAAAGGGTTTGAAATGTTTTTCAGTTTTCTGAAATATACCAAAACAGATAACACTAAAATGTACTTAACTTTCCCCTACAAGTATGAACCATCCGTAGTTCATAACTTGTTAAATCAGATATTACACCTCCGACCTCAAACACCTAAATGTGCAGATTTTGATTGATAGAATAAAAGTACAGTTAAATCCTCAAATTCAACATGCCCAATTTTGAAACTAACATGTTGAAACAATTTTCATCCAACGGTTTTGTGAAAATGTCAGCAAGTTGATAATCTGTACCAACATACTTTAATTCTATCAAACCTTTTCAACATAATCTTTTAGAAAGTGATACCAAATGTCGATATGTTTCGTCTTAGAATGATGCATGGGATTGCATGAAATGGCTATGGCAGTCTGGGAGTCACACATCAGAGGTATGTGAGAATAGTCCAGTCCAAAATCTGACAGTTGTGTGCGTATCCACAGACTTTGACAGCAGCAGCTGGCAGCAGCAACATATTCAGCCTCCGCGGTGGAAGTTGACATGCAGTTTTGCTTCTTCGATGCCCAGCATACTAGTCTGTCTCCCAGAAAATGTGCACTGCCGGATGTACTTTTTCTGTCAATCATGTACCCTGCATAGTCAGAATCCGAGTATCCGATTAGTTCAAAATCAGAATCTCTGGGATACCACAAACCTAGATTTGGGGTACCCTTAAGATATCTTAATATTCTTTTAACTGCCAACAAATGAGACTCTTTAGGATTTGCCTGAAATCTGGCACAGAGACAAGTAGCAAACATTATATCTAGCCTACTAGCAGTTAAGTACAACAAGGATCCGATCATACCACGAAAAGTTTTTAAATCTACTAATTTGCCATCAGGGTCAGCAAGCAGTTTTGTTTTAATTCCCATGGGAGTTGAAATTGGGGAACAATCAGTCATGTTAAATCGTTTTAATAAATCTTTTATATATTTTGACTGATTAATAAAAATCCCATGGTTAAATTGAGAAATTTGCAATCCAAGGAAAAAGTTAACTTCCCCTATCATGCTCATTTCAAACCTCTGTTTCATGGTATCTGCAAAACCATCACCGTACTTTGGGCTAGTTTAGCCAAAGATAATGTCGTCTACATAATAATATGACAAAGATAATGTCATGACCAATCTGATTTTTGAAGATTGTTGTGTCTGTGGTCCCTTTTGCATAGCCCTTGCTCAACAAATAATCTGACAGCTCATCGTACCAAGCTCTCGGGGCTTTTTTTAATCCATACACAGCTTTGTCAAGTAGATATACATGTTGCGGGCGTTTGGGATCCACGAAACCTTCAGGTTGACCAACATAGACTTCCTCTTTGAGTTTACCATTAAGGAATGCATTTTTAACGTCCATTTGGAAAACCTTGAAATTCTTCAAGGCAGCATAGGCTAAAAATAATCTGATTACTTCCAAACGCGCTACTGGGGCAAAGGTCTCATCATAGTCGATTCCTTCTTGCTGATTGTACCCCTTAGCCACTAGCCTAGCCTTGTTACGCACAACTACTCCATCAGAGTCTTTCTTATTTTTTAAGATCCACTTAGTCCCCACAATTGATTTACCTTCAGGTTTGGGTACTAATCGCCAGAATTTCAAACGGTCGAAGTGATTCAGCTCATCTTGCATAGCAAGAATCCAGTCCGGATCTTCTAAAGCTTCTGATACACGTGTTGGCTCTATCATACTCAGAAAATTCATATTCAGACATTCGTTTGCGGTTGCGGCGCGAGTTCGAACACCGACGTTCAAACTGCCAATTACTTGAGTGTCAGGATGACTTCTCAACCATACAGGCTCGGGGGTCCTAACCTGTATGAAGTCATCTACTGGTTGAAGGTCCGTTGCAAATGAATTTACCATTTCAGCTTCAGCAAACGGATTGACAGTATCATCTGTTGCAGCAGAAGAAGGAGTCGGTTATACAAGAAATGGATTGTTCATAGCTTCAAACTCAGAACTCTCCTGATCAGTGTCCCGTGCAACAGATGGAGTGGTAAGTGTAACTGATTCTTCCAGTTGTGATGTTTCTTGGTCAACCCTGTTCACATTGACAGAAGAAGATTCATTAGTCTTGAAAAATTCAAACATGAAATCCAAATTAATATCTTCATTCTGAATGTGTTGATTATCAGATTTATTTTCTTGGTAAACAGAATTTTTATTAACAGAAGTTTTGGCTGTCAAATAGTTTAAGTTTACTAAATCATCAAACGTCACATTGATGCTTTCGACAACAACGTTAGTTCTCCGATTTAGAATTCGAAAAGCCTTTTTGTCATTTGAATACCCCAAAAATATTCCATCGTCAACTTTTGGATCAAACTTAGACAGTTTGTCCGTTTCATCCAGAATGAAGTACCTATTACCAAATACATGGAAGTATTTGATATTAGGCACTACTCCGTTACACAACTCATAAGGAGTTTTATTGAAACAACGGTGAATTAGGGATCTGTTTTGGGTGTAGCATGCTGTATTGACAGCCTCAGCCCAGTAAGATGGAGACAACTTTGAGTACTGTAGCATTGTTCTTGTAGCTTCAACTATTGTTCTATTTTTCCTTTCCACAACCCCGTTTTGCTCAGGGTGTATGCTGCATAGAACTGATGCGTTATGCCTTCAGAATCAAGATAAGAATCCAGAGTCCTATTCTTGAATTCTGTGCCATTGTCAGTGCGTATCTCTTTCACAGGTTGTCCTTGTTGTGACTTGTGCTTAGTCAGAAATAGAATGATTTGTTGTGGCACTTCAGACTTATGAGTGATGAACCTAACCCATGTGTAGCGCGAATAGTCGTCCACTATCACCAGAATATAATGCTTTGAATTTAGAGACTAAACCTTCATAGGTCCACAAAGGTCCATGTGTATCAGCTGCAAGGGAGCTGATGTTGTTGAAATCTGAACAACTTTATGTGGTACCCTCTTTAGTTTCCCTAGCTCACAATCCTTGCAAAGATGCTCTTTTTCAAACTTCAGGTTAGGGATTCCTTTGACCAGATTCCCATTTACCAGCTTGTTGATATTTTTAAAGTTCAAATGGGACAGTTTCCTATGCCATGACCAGTCCAAATCTGATGCAGCTTTAGAAAGCAAGCAAACAGATGAACTTGATCCTTTACCAGAAAAATCAATAGTATACAGATTTGACTTTCTGTTGCCACCCAAAATCTCAGTCCCTTCCTCAGTTCTCAAAGAGCAGGACTTCTTTTTGAACATAACTTCCATACCCTTATCACAGAACTGACCTATAGAAAATTGGTTATGGCCAAGCCCCTCTACATAAGATACATTTTCAATCCTAACATTCCCTGTTTCCAACACTCCGTGGCCGAGGATTGTTGCTACCTGGTCATTCCCAAACTTTACATTTTCCGAATATTTGCCCACAAACTATTTGAGAGGACTCTAATTCCCAGTCATATGCTTGGTACACCCGGAGTAAATGTACCAAAGATTACTCTTCTGTACATAGAAACAAGGGGTAAAGACCTTACTCATTGTGAAATGGGATTAGGTATGTTAGATATAGAAACAGGAGAAATAACAGGATCAACAATCAAAGATTCAGATTTCTTTTGCTGTTTTATCTGCCACTTCTTAGGTTGCCATTTTTGTTTCTTTGCAGCAGGAGGGGCTTTGGTTGGTTTGTTACGTGTATGAACAACAAATTTGTTTTGATGAACTGATTTGTTTTGAAATCTGTTATTCGAAGTCGGTTTATGTCTGCTGACATTTTGAGTAGCTTTGTGAGAAGGTTGAGTTGTTTGTGGTTTGCTTGGTTTAAACGTCACTGATGATTGTGGTTTGTTTGAATTGTGAACTGGTTTGTTAACTGGTTTGTGAGAAACTGATTTATTTGGTGATTTTGCAACTTGTTGTTTAGATTTAAGAAAATAAATCTGACGCAATGATCGATTGAGTTGTACTACTTCAAGTTTTCGTAGCTGTGCATCTATTTCAGAATCAGCAACCCTTCTCATCACTTCTATATAATTTTCCCACTCACCAGGAAGCATAGGCAGTCTCCTATGTGCATGTTTGCGTAAGAAGAAACGCAGTTCACTCTTCTTGATCCATTGATGAATGATGTAGCCAGCACGGTTGAGAAACCAAGTGAAGATCATATCCTCTGTAGAATTTTTCCAGTTAGGAACTGATTTGAAACCACGCAACATTCGATCTTGATGATATGAACATGTATTTATACAATGTTCTTGCACATAGCCAATACTTGCACAAAAAATGTCAACTTTAATTGCTTGTGGTTTAGAAGTATCAGTTTGAATATTTGAAACATTATCAGACTTTTTCTTTCAATTCAATTCAGACATACAATTCTTCAAACAATGTCTATGATGAATGAAACAAAAATAAGGAAAGTAATCATGTTTTCTAAAACTATGTTGTGTCTTGTATCTCTTGTCCTCATCTTCTGGCTTCTTGACTGTTTTGGGAACATCTGTCTTCTTCTCAGCTTGTGGCACTGCTGTCTTCACTGCCTTTCTCACTTCTGGTTTGGTAACAGTTCTTGTGGAACTTTGAAGTTTGATTTTATCTGATTTAGAAGAGAGAGAAGAAGATTTTTTAGTTTTGTTAATGCGTGAAGATTTAGAAGAAGAGTAAGAATTGGTGCCTGATGTGGACCCTTTTTCACGAATACTCGTTGGATCACAAAACTGATTGCATTTGTGAGATACATATTCTCTACAAGCTTTTGGGCAAGTAGGAATTGCAACACCCCAGCCACGTTCCACTTCTTGCACAAGCCGTTTGATTTTTTCATCACGAAGTTGAGTTTCTAGTTCATAGATAATGAGTTGAGGAATCACAAGATGTGCACAGTCAAGATGTTCTAAATTAGAATCATTTGATTTTTGAGATTCAATTACTTTCCTTTTTAAATCCTCACATAACTGACTGATAGTCCTTTTATGATTATCAACTTCCTTCTTTGCTCGTTCAAATTCCTCAGAAAATTCATGAGATTGTTTAGTTAAAACATCATTTTCAAATCTCAGTTGATTCACCAATTCAGAGTTAAATTTAGCAAAATGATCAGTGGAAGACTATAATTGAGACAACTATTCTTTCAAATTTTGATTTTCTATGTCTAGAATGATGTTGTTAATTATGCAGTTGGTTTCAAGAATTTCCTGTCGGCGCTGCACTTCCATGTGAGGAATGTACAGGCGTGGTGCGTATGACTTGACTGTTTGTTCATGATTTTGAAAAATTAGAGTTTCAGCATGGAAAACAGATTTATTTTTGGATGAGAAACCATCAGTAGTTTCATACGAAGCAATCAGTGAATCATAATTAAATTGTTTTTGGCATTTTGTTGTGGTTTTTCTTCTGAGATCTTCTTCTTGTTTGACTTCCTCAGCAGCAGCAAACACCATCTTTTCAGTTAGCCCTCGATTCATCCTTTCTGCCTGATAGAGTTGAGTACAATTGATTTTATTGAAAAAATCATTGTCGTCATACCCTAAACCCTTGTAGTAATTTCGAATATCTGGAGTCAAAGTCTTGAAAATTGTATGGCGAGTTGTGGGTTTCTTACGAAAAACTTCTTCAAAATTGTTAACTTTTGTTTCCAAAATTTGTTTTTCTTTCAAAATTAAATTGAAGTTGACTTCAGCACTCAACTTAGCAGAATTTAGATCATGGACCTTTCTTTCTATTTGCTCTTGTATCCGATTCAATTCATCCTCTTTTTGTTTGATTAATTCCTGGAGTTGATTAAGTGTTGTCGTGTGCTCTGAATTGACGGCTTGATTCATTTTAAGATTAAGGTTTTGTGTTTACAACTTTTGATTCTTAGCAGTAAGGATTGAACTTGATTAACTAGTGTCATGATGTGATCAGCAGATATATGAGAGTTATCAAGAGATACCTTCTCAGCAGTAGACTCTGACTCAGTTGAGAGAGAACTGGTGCTGGAAGGTGCCGTTTCAGCTTCATCATCACTTTCATACTCACTCTCTTGATCTGACTCATCAAATTTAGCCATAAACCCAGTATCTGCTTCTCCTATCTCTGCATCCTCAACCATAGTTTTACCTTCAGCAAACCCCAAATGTAAATTCATAATATTGTATAGAAATAGGAGTTTAATTGTAAAATACCCATAGGGTATATATAGGGATATGACCTATTGTAATAGGTAAGGTTTTGGGCATAATGAATAAATGAACTATGTGTTTTTCATGGTGTAGACCATATTCTCTCTAGTTCTACATATGCAAACCTTCAATCTATCCTACATATTACTTGAACCACTTGTTATATGGGACTAACGCCAAATCATCAATCTCATCTTCACTTTCACCGTCAGACTCCAGAACTTCAGCATCTTCATCTGAATCATCAGTGTCAGATAGAAACTGGTCTTCTTCTGCCAGAAGTATTGTGCCACTGTTTCTCTTTTTAATCAGATTTAGCTTGGCTTTATAGTACTCTGAGTCTTTCACTTTGGGCTTTTTGCAGTCTTTTATCACATGGCCTATGCTTCCACAATTATAGCACTTTTTGGGCTGAGAATATTGAATCTTTCTCTCATACCTCTTTTCCAGATTCAATCCGTCATTTCTTTGAAAATTATTATCTCTTCTGTGAGATCCTAAAGTAAATCTCTGACGGTTATTGGTTTTAGACTTTGTGAACTGATTCTGCAACATGTTGGTCAGATAGGCAACAGCCTGCATAACTTTCTCACTTTCAGCTTTCTCCTCAGTGTCAGACTCAGAAGATTTTGATTCTTGAATTTGCTTAAGCTTCAAAGATCTGCCTCTTTTATCATTCACAACTAAAGCCAGTGGGTCAACATTTACTTTCTGAGAACTCATGCAGACTTCATCCTCATATTGATTCAGTTCTTCAAATATCATGTGATGAGTGACCTTATTGAGAACCTTTTGGTTCATTTGTCTGTAAATAGTCACTTGAGTTCTCCACTCAGGTCCAAGTGAATTCAGGAACCTGGCAGTATCAAGACCATTTATCTTGATGTAAAATTCAGACGAAAGACCATGTTTCAAATAATATTTAGCTTTTTGGTCTGCAGTTGCACGAAGCTTATCTTCTGCTGAATATTCGGCTGGTGTCTTAGGATGATGAATTTCTTGAAGTGGGGGATTGTTTGTTCAATCAGCTGCTTGATGAAACATGAAGATACCATTTCCATTCTTGATGCTTAACTTCATGAGTTCTCCATATTTTTCATTATTTTCTATAAAATCCATGAACCTCCCTTTCCACACGTTGTATTCTCAACGATAAAGCATGGGAGATTTTGTGTCAGAACCAAAAGAAAGAGTTTCACTATAAGCACTCATTGGTAGATCGTTGCTCTGAAAGGTTTCTTGAACTTGTGAAAATTTGTCCAAGTATGAATTCCGAGAAAATTGATTCTTGTTGAATTCCGATAAAACTTAGATTCGATAAAATCCAAATCCGAGAAAAGTAATTTCCTTTTGAAGAAATCCGAGAAACTTGAACAATCAGAGAAAAATGAAATCCGAGAAACTTTTGAATTCCGAGATGAATTCAATTCCGAGAAAATGAATTCTTGAAAAGTTATCCAAATCCGAGAAAATAAATTCCGATAGACTTTTGAATTCCGAGGAAAATCTTCAGTGATCAATCCGAGACAATTTCTGTCGGAATTTATGTATTCCGAGAAAGGTTATGTCGGAATGTAAGTTGTTCTTCACAATTTCCGAGAATCCGATACAAGTTCTATCGGAATGAGTAATTCCTTGATGGAATTTTCACGGAATTAAGGTAATTCCACTCAAATATTCACGGAATTGAGAATTCCAAGAGATTCAAAGCAAGATTCCGAGAACTTTAAGCTATGAATTCCGACAACTTCAACTTTCAGATTTGAAAATCAAATTTTTGACCAAATCTTTTCCAATTAATCTAAAATCCTCCAGATCAGTTCGCAGCAATCCAATGAGCTCTTCTAATCCATAATTTCTCAATTTCTAACACAACAAATTGATTTTTCAATAATTTTTCTCAAGAACTTGAAAAACTTCAAATGGCCATATCTTCAAATCTGTTGTTTGTAATGATCAGAACCCGATCAATGAACGTTTTGTAGATAATATCCTTTCCAAAGAACTACAAATCGGTAATTTTAATCCATCAGAACTCCAAATTCAGAATCAAAGCCGTAAGTTCCAAAGTTGGCTCTGATACCAAATTCAGAATCTCGATCAAATCTTCACAACCCAGATGTTGTTCTTGCACGAATTCCTTCAGAAACCAATCAGAGTTGGCTCTGATACCAATTGAAAGGTATTGAATGAGTGTATAGTGATGATCCGTATGTGTGTGTGTAGAGAGAGTTTGACAATTACACCTTAATGTGTGTGTTTCTTCTATTGCATATGTCAAAAGTTACATTGAGTCAATGTTTACAAACTATTTATACAAAGTACATAAAATGTACTATTTAAACAAAATACAGACTAGATCTAATCATAAAATCTAGATCTAACAGGGATGATAATATCATTTCATTCGTAGACAAGAGATACATGAGTACCCAAAGCACGTATGTGCTTTATTTTGATTGCTTTCAAACGTAGTTCGTAACTGGCTGCTATAAAGGGAGTTTTCAAATAAAGTATGATATGTGTGGCGGAGCTATGTAGTCAAATGGATTTATTCCTCTGTGTAGAGAGATATCCATGGGCCCCTCGATGATTGGGAGCTGGGACAAAAAATAAGCATGGCCATGCACAAGGAATATTGATTGAGAATGAGATATATCCTTAACTTATGGTCACCACCAATCAAGATCGAGAAACATAATCGTGAATGATCTAGATATTGACATTTTAATCCATGTCTCGTGTTCACAAGGATATCGTGAACAAAAGGATGTTTGATCACTTATCTTTAGGCCTCCCATATTTATTTTGGTTTATGGTTTTGTTCAGGATGACAAAACCCATACTAACTTGGGGGTAAAGATGCTTTACTAGAGGCCGCTCTTTGTCCGTGATTTCTTGGGTACGGTGTGTCATGTGCAAGTGGGAGTTTGTTCGGATATGCTTACTGACGCACGTTCGCTATATGAATCACCACCGATGATGTATGTGCCTATTGGGTCACACACCGGGGATCAATCTCAACAACCTAAGTGGAGGGACCAATTTGGTCAAATTGCAAAAGGTCGGCATGCTGATGGAGTTAGCGGCTCTAACTTAAAGTTAGCGGCTCTATCTTCTAATGGTTAGCGGCACTAACTAGAGGCCCGATAGCGGCGTTAACTTAGAGTTAGCGGCGCTATCTTCTAAGAGTTAACGGCGCTAACCCCTGTCAGATTACATGCAACTTTTGCATGTTGCCTCCATTCTCCACCAATGGAATTCTTTTGCTTGTGCTACTACTTGGCCGGCCTTTGGGGGTCAAAAGGAGTTCTGGAGAATTCATTTGGGACATACATGCAATTTCTCTCTTAGAGAAACTCTCTCTTGTAAAAAACACACACATATACAAAACTCTCTCTACATGGTAAGGTGAGAAGGGGGTTTTCAAGTGTGATTCAGAAAGAGGAGAGAAAGGAGAACACACGGTTGTTGTTCCAGAGGTCATTTCATGGCTTGAAGATCACGAAAGGCTTGCTAGTACAAGGAGATTGGCGTATACCCGGGGTGGACTTCAATAGAGGAAGTCATTTTCGGCTTCTTGGATTCTCACCATCATCTTCACCATTTCCAAAAGATTGATAAGGGTATAACTTCATTTCTCTGCTCTTTTCATGTTGCATTTTCTTTTGTTATGGAGGTTGGTCGATTATTGGGATTTACTTTGTTTTTATGCATTGCTATGTTGTACTTTATGCTTTTGAACTTGTACCATGCTTCCGTTGTTTGTTCCCGAAATCCCAACAATAATATGTAAGCACTAAGTGTGCATGATCTAAGTGATCAAAATTTTTTATTCTGATATGTTCAATTTAATAATTACAAGTATTGGTTTGATATGTTCAACTGTTTATGATATGTTCATATATCTTAGTCTGATTAGTTCAGCTTGAATGAACAATTTGATTAGTTCGTGTTCATTATTATGATTGGTTGGTATGTTCAACTTATAATTGAAAAGTTCAATTAAAATTGATAAATTCAATTAATATTATATATGTTTAAAATTAAAATCTTAGTAAGTTTATGATTTAAAACATAATTATGTTCAACAAACTTAAGAACTGTTTGATGGTTTTGTCATCATCAAATAGGGGGTGTTTGTTGGTCAAATGAAAAGTTACGTTAGTAATAAATGTTCTAAATGTAAATTAAACAGAATTATGAAGCTTGATCAGAATGAGCACTTAAAGTGTTTCAGACTGAGCATAAGCTGAGTATGAGGTGAACATATAAGTGATCAACTTAGACTATATCTTAGTCAGCTTATCACTATGTTTGATAAGTTGTGTGTGTCACCAAAGGTATAGGTTGAGTATTCAGCTTGATGCGTTTCGAGCTGAGTGACTCAGCTTATAGACTGGGTCAGCTCAACAGAGTTGCTAAGTAAGTTCTAGCTAACTCTTATGACTTCTAAGGATGAGTATGTCATTATACATGTTAATACATGTTTGTTTTCGAGTTTGTTATAGAAGGACTCAGCTTGATGAGTTTCAAGCTGAGTAACTCTGTCCGACTAAAGAAGTCAGTTTAAGAGAATTTAAATATGTTTTAAATTCCTATTACTCTCTATATATACGGCATGGATAAGAAGATTCCAGAATCAAGATTGAAGATTGAAGACTCAAGACAGAAGATTCAAGATTTAAGATTCTGAGTTATCCGTTAGTTTGTTAGCAGATTAGGATAAGTTCTAGTTTGTTAGGATCCGTAGGAACTTGTTTATAAATACTTATCTCCTGATAAGTTTAGAGGTACGGAGCCGGACTCTAATCTTACCTCACATATTCATCGTATGTGTTACGAATCTTGATACACTGTTTGTAAGTTCAACGTGATAAAGAAATTCACAGATTGCCAACATTGTTCGTGTGTTCGATCTTCATGTCTGTTGTGAAGTTGGTAAGTATTCTATCTATGAATAAATCCTGTTTTGAGAGTCAGTTTGTATCTATAATCATAAATTGATTATAGATAGCAAAGTTAGAGAGATTGAGAGAGTTGATTTATATTAGGTGTTTTCATATCAAGTGTTGCTTACTTGATTGTTCCTGTAATCATCTACTTATTAATGAAAGCATTCGATTTCATGTGGTTTGATGTGTGTTAACACTTTTTTATTGATTTGTTCAACTTTCTGCACAAAGTGTATTCAACCCCCTTCTACCATTACTTTCTTGTTGATACTCTCACCAAGGGACCAACATAAATAAACATAACAAAGTAGTATTCCCAAAAGGTAATTACAAATACCAATAAGGACCCGCCTCACCAGGCTGCCTAATCTTTACCTGCGAGAAAGGGTAAATCATGAACCGTTTTGCTACACTAGCTAGTGAGTATAGATTGCACATAAGTATCAACAAGCATGCTATCAAAACTCTGGAAAGCACACAAGGCTATCCTATCACATCAAGGAGTGCCAACATGTCAGCAGGAGTCATATCTTGCAGGGTTGCAAGTCCCGCTAAACGACTCCAACTGGGGAATCAGCAATACCAATCCACACTAGTGGAGGGAGCGAAGAGCAGTCCACCCAACGCATTACCGAGCCATCTGGGCTCAAGCCGGATCTTGATCATAAGCCAAGACCCCGAGCTTATCAAGGAATGGCAGTCCTGCAGAACATGGGACACGGCGTGCACCACCGACCCACCGTTGATCCCGAATAACCAACCATCTTGGCCCTCAAGGGATTCAGCCGCAATATAATTTATTATTTTTCTTGTATATATAATTAATTTATGTCGATTTAATCTTACCTTTAACTTATCAAGATATTATACATAACTTTTAATACAGATATATGTATCAAGAAATTAGACATATTTGTCTTCCATTCAACATTCAATTATTAATAATATCCATTAGTGATATCACTACTAGTAGTGAAACCACTACATATCGATACATATATACTACTACATATATCAATACACTTATCGACCAGAGAATTTATGGTATTAGAGCCATGTGCTCTTACTAAAATTGATTAATCAATTTGGGATGGTTATGTTCTTAGAAGATTTATATATTTGATTTAGTATTAATGAAAAAATAATATCTATCCATCCTCGAAAAGCAAAAATAATAATACAATATAAGTAATTACAAGTACATCGTGACAAACTTTGAGAAAGGAAAAGATATACAAAAGGATTTTATCTTAAAGGATTAAGATTTTAAAAGATTATGTCTACCATAATGATCAACAATCAAAATACAACAAAGGACTTTTTCAAATTGGAGAATCAAATGATTCAGCGCTTAATTAAAGGACAATGACAAAAGATTTAATTAAGATGAATTGAGCATTGATAACCGTGACTGGCTATCACCGGTAACCAAGTTACAAAAAATGTCTATTTAAGGTAATTCAAAGATGATAGATGGATCATCCCTCACTTCTCTAAAATGTTATGCAAGCATCTAAAAAAACTCTCTATTAGATTCTCTACTACTCGATGTTCCAAATCTTTAGATTTTCAGCTATTCATATCTCTAGATGTATGTCAAGATTGTCGTAAAGAAAAGTGTACAAACTTAAGATCTGTTTGATGGTTTTGTCATCATCAAATAGGGGCTGTTTGTTGGTCAAATGATCTTATCAGTTGAGATTTGATGAGACAAAGTTACGTTAGTAATAAATGTTCTAAATGTAAATTAAACAGAATTATGAAGCTTGATCAGAATGAGCACTTGAAGTGTTTCAGACTGAGCATAAGCTGAGTATGAGCTGAACATATAAGTGATCAACTTAGACTATATCTTAGTCAGCTTATCACTATATTTGATAAGTTGTGTGTGTCACCAAAGGTATAAGTTGAGTATTCAGCTTGATGCGTTTCGAGCTGAGTGACTCAGCTTATAGACTGGGTCAGCTCAACAGAGTTGCTAAGTAAGTTCTAGCTAACTCTTATGACTTCTAAGGATGAGTATGTCATTATACATGTTAATACATGTTTGTTTTCGAGTTTGTTCTAGAAGGACTCAGCTTGATGAGTTTCAAGCTGAGTAACTCAGCCCGACTAAAAAAGTCAGTTTAAGAGAATTTAAATATGTTTTAAATTCCTATTACTCTCTATATATACGGCATGGATAAGAAGATTCCAGAATCAAGATTGAAGATTGAAGACTCAAGACAGAAGATTCAAGATTTAAGATTCTAAGTTATCCGTTTGTTTGTTAGCAGATTAGGATAAGTTCTAGTTTGTTAGGATCCGTAGGAACTTGTTTATAAATACTTATCTCCTGATAAGTTTAGAGGTACGGAGCCGGACACTAATCTTACCTCACCTATTCATCGTATGTGTTACGAATCTTGATACACTGTTTGTAAGTTCAACGTGATCAAGAAATTCACAGATTGCCAACATTGTTCGTGTGTTCGATCTTCATGTCTGTTGTGAAGTTGGTAAGTATTCTATCTATGAATAAATCCTGTTTTGAGAGTCAGTTTGTATCTATAATCATAAATTGATTATAGATAGCAAAGTTAGAGAGATTGAGAGAGTTAATTTATATTAGGTGTTTACATATCAAGTGTTGCTTACTTGATTGTTCCTGTAATCATGTACTTATTAATGAAAGCATTCGATTTCATGTGGTTTGATGTGTGTTAACACTTTTTTATTGATTTGTTCAACTTTCTGCACAAAGTGTATTCAACCCCCCTTCTAGCATTACCTTCTTGTTGATACTCTCACCAAGGGACCAACATAAATAAACATAACAAAGTAGTATTCCCAAAAGGTAATTACAAATACCAATAAGGACCCGCCTCACCAGGCTGCCTAATCTTTACGTTCGAGAAAGGGTAAATCATGAACCGTTTTGCTACACTAGCTAGTGAGTATAGATTGCACATAAGTATCAACAAGCATGCTATCAAAACTCTGGAAAGCACACAAGGCTATCCTATCACATCACGGAGTGCCAACATGTCAGCAGGAGTCATATCTTGCAGGGTTGCAAGTCCCGCTAAACGACTCCAACTGGGGAATCAGCAACACCAATCCACACTAGTGGAGGGAGCGAAGAGCAGTCCACCCAACGCATTACCGAGCCATCTGGGCTCAAGCCGGATCTTGATCATAAGCCAAGACCCCGAGCTTATCAAGGAATGGCAGTCCTGCAGAACATGGGACACGGCGTGCACCACCGACCCACCGTTGATCCCGAATAACCAACCATCTTGGCCCTCAAGGGATTCAGCCGCAATATAATTTATTATTTTTCTTGTATATATTATTAATTTATGTCGATTTAATCTTACCTTTAACTTATCAAGATATTATACATAACTTTTAATACAGATATATGTATCAAGAAATTAGACATATTTGTCTTCCATTCAACATTCATTTATTAATAATATCCATTAGTGATATCACTACTAGTAGTGAAACCACTACATATCGATACATATATACTACTACATATATCAATACACTTATCGACCAAAGAATTTATGGTATTAGAGCCATGTCCTCTTACTAAAATTGATTAATCAATTTGGGATGGTTATGTTCTTAGAAGATTTATATATTTGATTTAGTATTAATGAAAAAATAATATCTATCCATCCTCCAAAAGCAAAAATAATAATACAATATAAGTAATTACAAGTACATCGTGACAAACTTTGAGAAAGGAAAAGATATACAAAAGGATTTTATCTCAAAGGATTAAGATTTTAAAAGATTATGTCTGCCATAATGATCAACAATCAAAATAAAACAAAGGACTTTTTGAAATTGGAGAATCAAATGATTCAGCGCTTAATTAAAGGACAATGACAAAAGATTTAATTAAGATGAATTGAGCATTGATAACCGTGACTGGCTATCACCGGTAACCAAGTTACAAAAAATGTCTATTTAAGGTAATTCAAAGATGATAGATGGATCATCCCTCACTTCTCTAAAATGTTATGCAAGCATCTAAAAAAACTCTCTATTAGATTCTCTACTACTCGATGTTCCAAATCTTTAGATTTTCAGCTATTCATATCTCTAGATGTATGTCAAGATTGTCGTAAAGAAAAGTGTACAAACTTAAGAACTGTTTGATGGTTTTGTCATCATCAAATAGGGGCTGTTTGTTGGTCAAATGATCTTATCAGTTGAGATTTGATGAGACAAAGTTACGTTAGTAATAAATGTTCTAAATGTAAATTAAACAGAATTATGAAGCTTGATCAGAATGAGCACTTGAAGTGTTTCAGACTGAGCATAAGCTGAGTATGAGCTGAACATATAAGTGATCAACTTAGACTATATCTTAGTCAGCTTATCACTATATTTGATAAGCTGTGTGTGTCACCAAAGGTATAAGTTGAGTATTCAGCTTGATGCGTTTCGAGCTGAGTGACTCAGCTTATAGACTGGGTCAGCTCAACAGAGTTGCTAAGTAAGTTCTAGCTAACTCTTATGACTTCTAAGGATGAGTATGTCATTATACATGTTAATACATGTTTGTTTTCGAGTTTGTTCTAGAAGGACTCAGCTTGATGAGTTTCAAGCTGAGTAACTCAGCCCGACTAAAGAAGTCAGTTTAAGAGAATTTAAATATGTTTTAAATTCCTATTACTCTCTATATATACGGCATGGATAAGAAGATAACAGAATCAAGATTGAAGATTGAAGACTCAAGACAGAAGATTCAAGATTTAAGATTCTAAGTTATCCGTTAGTTTGTTAGCAGATTAGGATAAGTTCTAGTTTGTTAGGATCCGTAGGAACTTGTTTATAAATACTTATCTCCTGATAAGTTTAGAGGTACGGAGCCGGACACTAATCTTACCTCACCTATTCATCGTATGTGTTACGAATCTTGATACACTGTTTGTAAGTTCAACGTGATCAAGAAATTCACAGATTGCCAACATTGTTCGTGTGTTCGATCTTCATGTCTGTTGTGAAGTTGGTAAGTATTCTATCTATGAATAAATCCTGTTTTGAGAGTCAGTTTGTATCTATAATCATAAATTGATTATAGATAGCAAAGTTAGAGAGATTGAGAGAGTTAATTTATATTAGGTGTTTACATATCAAGTGTTGCTTACTTGATTGTTCCTGTAATCATCTACTTATTAATGAAAGCATTCGATTTCATGTGGTTTGATGTGTGTTAACACTTTTTTATTGATTTGTTCAACTTTCTGCACAAAGTGTATTCAACCCCCCTTCTAGCATTACTTTCTTGTTGATACTCTCACCAAGGGACCAACATAAATAAACATAACAAAGTAGTATTCCCAAAAGGTAATTACAAATACCAATAAGGACCCGCCTCACCAGGCTGCCTAATCTTTACGTGCGAGAAAGGGTAAATCATGAACCGTTTTGCTACACTAGCTAGTGAGTATAGATTGCACATAAGTATCAACAAGCATGCTATCAAAACTCTGGAAAGCACACAAGGCTATCCTATCACATCACGGAGTGCCAACATGTCAGCAGGAGTCATATCCTGCAGGGTTGCAAGTCCCGCTAAACGACTCCAACTGGGGAATCAGCAACACCAATCCACACTAGTGGAGGGAGCGAAGAGCAGTCCACCCAACGCATTACCGAGCCATCTGGGCTCAAGCCGGATCTTGATCATAAGCCAAGACCCCGAGCTTATCAAGGAATGGCAGTCCTGCAGAACATGGGACACGGCGTGCACCACCGACCCACCGTTGATCCCGAATAACCAACCATCTTGGCCCTCAAGGGATTCAGCCGCAATATAATTTATTATTTTTCTTGTATATATTATTAATTTATGTCGATTTAATCTTACCTTTAACTTATCAAGATATTATACATAACTTTTAATACAGATATATGTATCAAGAAATTAGACATATTTGTCTTCCATTCAACATTCATTTATTAATAATATCCATTAGTGATATCACTACTAGTAGTGAAACCACTACATATCGATACATATATACTACTACATATATCAATACACTTATCGACCAAAGAATTTATGGTATTAGAGCCATGTCCTCTTACTAAAATTGATTAATCAATTTGGGATGGTTATGTTCTTAGAAGATTTATATATTTGATTTAGTATTAATGAAAAAATAATATCTATCCATCCTCCAAAAGCAAAAATAATAATACAATATAAGTAATTACAAGTACATCGTGACAAACTTTGAGAAAGGAAAAGATATACAAAAGGATTTTATCTCAAAGGATTAAGATTTTAAAAGATTATGTCTGCCATAATGATCAACAATCAAAATAAAACAAAGGACTTTTTGAAATTGGAGAATCAAATGATTCAGCGCTTAATTAAAGGACAATGACAAAAGATTTAATTAAGATGAATTGAGCATTGATAACCGTGACTGGCTATCACCGGTAACCAAGTTACAAAAAATGTCTATTTAAGGTAATTCAAAGATGATAGATGGATCATCCCTCACTTCTCTAAAATGTTATGCAAGCATCTAAAAAAACTCTCTATTAGATTCTCTACTACTCGATGTTCCAAATCTTTAGATTTTCAGCTATTCATATCTCTAGATGTATGTCAAGATTGTCGTAAAGAAAAGTGTACAAACTTAAGAACTGTTTGATGGTTTTGTCATCATCAAATAGGGGCTGTTTGTTGGTCAAATGATCTTATCAGTTGAGATTTGATGAGACAAAGTTACGTTAGTAATAAATGTTCTAAATGTAAATTAAACAGAATTATGAAGCTTGATCAGAATGAGCACTTGAAGTGTTTCAGACTGAGCATAAGCTGAGTATGAGCTGAACATATAAGTGATCAACTTAGACTATATCTTAGTCAGCTTATCACTATATTTGATAAGCTGTGTGTGTCACCAAAGGTATAAGTTGAGTATTCAGCTTGATGCGTTTCGAGCTGAGTGACTCAGCTTATAGACTGGGTCAGCTCAACAGAGTTGCTAAGTAAGTTCTAGCTAACTCTTATGACTTCTAAGGATGAGTATGTCATTATACATGTTAATACATGTTTGTTTTCGAGTTTGTTCTAGAAGGACTCAGCTTGATGAGTTTCAAGCTGAGTAACTCAGCCCGACTAAAGAAGTCAGTTTAAGAGAATTTAAATATGTTTTAAATTCCTATTACTCTCTATATATACGGCATGGATAAGAAGATAACAGAATCAAGATTGAAGATTGAAGACTCAAGACAGAAGATTCAAGATTTAAGATTCTAAGTTATCCGTTAGTTTGTTAGCAGATTAGGATAAGTTCTAGTTTGTTAGGATCCGTAGGAACTTGTTTATAAATACTTATCTCCTGATAAGTTTAGAGGTACGGAGCCGGACACTAATCTTACCTCACCTATTCATCGTATGTGTTACGAATCTTGATACACTGTTTGTAAGTTCAACGTGATCAAGAAATTCACAGATTGCCAACATTGTTCGTGTGTTCGATCTTCATGTCTGTTGTGAAGTTGGTAAGTATTCTATCTATGAATAAATCCTGTTTTGAGAGTCAGTTTGTATCTATAATCATAAATTGATTATAGATAGCAAAGTTAGAGAGATTGAGAGAGTTAATTTATATTAGGTGTTTACATATCAAGTGTTGCTTACTTGATTGTTCCTGTAATCATCTACTTATTAATGAAAGCATTCGATTTCATGTGGTTTGATGTGTGTTAACACTTTTTTATTGATTTGTTCAACTTTCTGCACAAAGTGTATTCAACCCCCCTTCTAGCATTACTTTCTTGTTGATACTCTCACCAAGGGACCAACATAAATAAACATAACAAAGTAGTATTCCCAAAAGGTAATTACAAATACCAATAAGGACCCGCCTCACCAGGCTGCCTAATCTTTACGTGCGAGAAAGGGTAAATCATGAACCGTTTTGCTACACTAGCTAGTGAGTATAGATTGCACATAAGTATCAACAAGCATGCTATCAAAACTCTGGAAAGCACACAAGGCTATCCTATCACATCACGGAGTGCCAACATGTCAGCAGGAGTCATATCTTGCAGGGTTGCAAGTCCCGCTAAACGACTCCAACTGGGGAATCAGCAACACCAATCCACACTAGTGGAGGGAGCGAAGAGCAGTCCACCCAACGCATTACCGAGCCATCTGGGCTCAAGCCGGATCTTGATCATAAGCCAAGACCCCGAGCTTATCAAGGAATGGCAGTCCTGCAGAACATGGGACACGGCGTGCACCACCGACCCACCGTTGATCCCGAATAACCAACCATCTTGGCCCTCAAGGGATTCAGCCGCAATATAATTTATTATTTTTCTTGTATATATTATTAATTTATGTCGATTTAATCTTACCTTTAACTTATCAAGATATTATACATAACTTTTAATACAGATATATGTATCAAGAAATTAGACATATTTGTCTTCCATTCAACATTCATTTATTAATAATATCCATTAGTGATATCACTACTAGTAGTGAAACCACTACATATCGATACATATATACTACTACATATATCAATACACTTATCGACCAAAGAATTTATGGTATTAGAGCCATGTCCTCTTACTAAAATTGATTAATCAATTTGGGATGGTTATGTTCTTAGAAGATTTATATATTTGATTTAGTATTAATGAAAAAATAATATCTATCCATCCTCCAAAAGCAAAAATAATAATACAATATAAGTAATTACAAGTACATCGTGACAAACTTTGAGAAAGGAAAAGATATACAAAAGGATTTTATCTCAAAGGATTAAGATTTTAAAAGATTATGTCTGCCATAATGATCAACAATCAAAATAAAACAAAGGACTTTTTGAAATTGGAGAATCAAATGATTCAGCGCTTAATTAAAGGACAATGACAAAAGATTTAATTAAGATGAATTGAGCATTGATAACCGTGACTGGCTATCACCGGTAACCAAGTTACAAAAAATGTCTATTTAAGGTAATTCAAAGATGATAGATGGATCATCCCTCACTTCTCTAAAATGTTATGCAAGCATCTAAAAAAACTCTCTATTAGATTCTCTACTACTCGATGTTCCAAATCTTTAGATTTTCAGCTATTCATATCTCTAGATGTATGTCAAGATTGTCGTAAAGAAAAGTGTACAAACTTAAGAACTGTTTGATGGTTTTGTCATCATCAAATAGGGGCTGTTTGTTGGTCAAATGATCTTATCAGTTGAGATTTGATGAGACAAAGTTACGTTAGTAATAAATGTTCTAAATGTAAATTAAACAGAATTATGAAGCTTGATCAGAATGAGCACTTGAAGTGTTTCAGACTGAGCATAAGCTGAGTATGAGCTGAACATATAAGTGATCAACTTAGACTATATCTTAGTCAGCTTATCACTATATTTGATAAGCTGTGTGTGTCACCAAAGGTATAAGTTGAGTATTCAGCTTGATGCGTTTCGAGCTGAGTGACTCAGCTTATAGACTGGGTCAGCTCAACAGAGTTGCTAAGTAAGTTCTAGCTAACTCTTATGACTTCTAAGGATGAGTATGTCATTATACATGTTAATACATGTTTGTTTTCGAGTTTGTTCTAGAAGGACTCAGCTTGATGAGTTTCAAGCTGAGTAACTCAGCCCGACTAAAGAAGTCAGTTTAAGAGAATTTAAATATGTTTTAAATTCCTATTACTCTCTATATATACGGCATGGATAAGAAGATAACAGAATCAAGATTGAAGATTGAAGACTCAAGACAGAAGATTCAAGATTTAAGATTCTAAGTTATCCGTTAGTTTGTTAGCATATTAGGATAAGTTCTAGTTTGTTAGGATCCGTAGGAACTTGTTTATAAATACTTATCTCCTGATAAGTTTAGAGGTACGGAGCCGGACACTAATCTTACCTCACCTATTCATCGTATGTGTTACGAATCTTGATACACTGTTTGTAAGTTCAACGTGATCAAGAAATTCACAGATTGCCAACATTGTTCGTGTGTTCGATCTTCATGTCTGTTGTGAAGTTGGTAAGTATTCTATCTATGAATAAATCCTGTTTTGAGAGTCAGTTTGTATCTATAATCATAAATTGATTATAGATAGCAAAGTTAGAGAGATTGAGAGAGTTAATTTATATTAGGTGTTTACATATCAAGTGTTGCTTACTTGATTGTTCCTGTAATCATCTACTTATTAATGAAAGCATTCGATTTCATGTGGTTTGATGTGTGTTAACACTTTTTTATTGATTTGTTCAACTTTCTGCACAAAGTGTATTCAACCCCCCTTCTAGCATTACTTTCTTGTTGATACTCTCACCAAGGGACCAACATAAATAAACATAACAAAGTAGTATTCCCAAAAGGTAATTACAAATACCAATAAGGACCCGCCTCACCAGGCTGCCTAATCTTTACGTGCGAGAAAGGGTAAATCATGAACCGTTTTGCTACACTAGCTAGTGAGTATAGATTGCACATAAGTATCAACAAGCATGCTATCAAAACTCTGGAAAGCACACAAGGCTATCCTATCACATCACGGAGTGCCAACATGTCAGCAGGAGTCATATCTTGCAGGGTTGCAAGTCCCGCTAAACGACTCCAACTGGGGAATCAGCAACACCAATCCACACTAGTGGAGGGAGCGAAGAGCAGTCCACCCAACGCATTACCGAGCCATCTGGGCTCAAGCCGGATCTTGATCATAAGCCAAGACCCCGAGCTTATCAAGGAATGGCAGTCCTGCAGAACATGGGACACGGCGTGCACCACCGACCCACCGTTGATCCCGAATAACCAACCATCTTGGCCCTCAAGGGATTCAGCCGCAATATAATTTATTATTTTTCTTGTATATATTATTAATTTATGTCGATTTAATCTTACCTTTAACTTATCAAGATATTATACATAACTTTTAATACAGATATATGTATCAAGAAATTAGACATATTTGTCTTCCATTCAACATTCATTTATTAATAATATCCATTAGTGATATCACTACTAGTAGTGAAACCACTACATATCGATACATATATACTACTACATATATCAATACACTTATCGACCAAAGAATTTATGGTATTAGAGCCATGTCCTCTTACTAAAATTGATTAATCAATTTGGGATGGTTATGTTCTTAGAAGATTTATATATTTGATTTAGTATTAATGAAAAAATAATATCTATCCATCCTCCAAAAGCAAAAATAATAATACAATATAAGTAATTACAAGTACATCGTGACAAACTTTGAGAAAGGAAAAGATATACAAAAGGATTTTATCTCAAAGGATTAAGATTTTAAAAGATTATGTCTGCCATAATGATCAACAATCAAAATACAACAAAGGACTTTTTGAAATTAAAGAATCAAATGATTCAACGCTTAATTAAAGGACAATGATAAAAGATTTAATTAAGATGAATTGAGCATTGATAACCGTGACTGGCTATCACCGGTAACCAAGTTACAAAAAATGTCTATTTAAGGTAATTCAAAGATGATAGACGGATCATCCCTCACTTCTCTAAAATGTTATGCAAACATCTAAAAAAACTCTCTATTTGATTCTCTACTACTCGATGTTCCAAATCTTTAGATTTTCGGCTATTCATATCTCTAGATGTATGTCAAGATTGTCGTAAAGAAAAGTGTACAAACTTAAGAACTGTTTGATGGTTTTGTCATCATCAAATATGGGGTGTTTGTTGGTCAAATGATCTTATCAGTTGAGATTTGATGAGACAAAGTTACATTAGTAATAAATGTTCTAAATGTAAATTAAACAGAATTATGAAGCTTGATCAGAATGAGCACTTGAAGTGTTTCAGACTGAGCATAAGCTGAGTATGAGCTGAACATATAAGTGATCAACATAGACTATATCTTAGTCAGCTTATCACTATGTTTGATAAGCTGTGTGTGTCACCAAGGGTATAGGTTGAGTATTCAGCTTGATGCGTTTTGAGCTGAGTGACTCAGCTTATAGACTGGGTCAGAGCAACAGAGTTGCTAAGTAAGTTCTAGCTAACTCTTATGACTTCTAAGGATGAGTAAGTCATTATACATGTTAATTCATGTTTGTTTTTGAGTTTGTTCTAGAAGGACTCAGCTTGATGAGTTTCAAGCTGAGTAACTCAGCCCGACTAAAGAAGTCAGTTTAAGAGAATTTAAATTTGTTTTAAATTCCTATTACTCTCTATATATACGGCATGGATAAGAAGATTCCAGAATCAAGATTGAAGATTGAAGACTCAAGATAGAAGATTCAAGATTTAAGATTCCGAGTTATCCGTTAGTTTGTTAGCAGATTAGGATAAGTTCTAGTTTGTTAGGATCCGTAGGAACTTGTTTATAGATACTTATCTCCTGATAAGTTTAGAGGTACGGTGCCGGACTCTAATCTTACCTCACCTATTCATCGTATGTGTTACGAATCTTGATACACTGTTTGTAAGTTCATCGTGATCGAGAAATTCATAGATTGCCAACATTGTTCATGTGTTCGATCTTCACGTCTGTTGTGAAGTTGGTAAGTATTCAATCTATGAATAAATCATGTTTTGAGAGTCAGTTTGTATCTATAATCATAAATTGATTATAGATAGCAAAGTTAGAGAGATTGAGAGAGTTGATTTATATTAGGTGTTTACATATCAAGTGTTGCTTACTTGATTGTTCCTGTAATCATCTACTTATTAATGAAAGCATTCGATTTCATGTGGTTTGATGTGTGTTAACACTTTTTTATTGATTTGTTCAACTTTCTGCACAAAGTGTATTCAACCCCCCTTCTACCATTACTTTCTTGTTGATACTCTCACCAAGGGACCAACATAAATAAACATAACAAAGTAGTATTCCCAAAAGGTAATTACAAAAATACCAGGAAGGACCCGCCTCACCAGGCTGCCTAATCTTTACGTGCGAGAAAGGGTAAATCATGAACCGTTTTGCTGCACTAGGTAGTGAGTATAGATTGCACATAAGTATCAACAAGGATGCTATCAAAACTCTGGAAAGCACACAAGGCTATCCTATCACATCACGGAGTGCCAACATGTCAGCAGGAGTCATATCTTGCAGGGTTGCAAGTCCCGCTAAACGACTCCAACTGGGGAATCAGCAACACCAATCCACACTAGTGGAGGAAGCGAAGAGCAGTCCACCCAACGCATTACCGAGCCATCTGGGTTCAAGCCTGATCTTGATCATAAACAAAGACCCCGAGCTTGTCAAGGAATGGCAGTCCTGCAGAACACGGGACACGGCGTGCACCACCGACCCTCCGTTGATCCCGAATAACCAACCATCTTGGCCCTCAAGGGATTCAATCGCAATATAATTTATTAGTTTTCTTGTATATATAATTAATTTATGTCGATTTAATCTTACATTTAACTTATAAAGATATTATACATAACTTTTAATACAGATATATGTATCAAGAAATTAGACATATTTGTCTTCCATTCAACATTCAATTATTAATAATATCCATTAGTGATATCACTACTAGTAGTGAAACCACTACATATCGATACATATATACTACTACATATATCAATACACTTATCGACCAAAGAATTTATGGTATTAGAGCCATGTGCTTTTACTAAAATTGATTAATCAATTTGGGATGGTTATGTTCTTAGAAGATTTATATATTTGATTTAGTATTAATGAAAAAATAATATCTATCCATCCTCCAAAAGCAAAAATAATAATACAATATAAGTAATTACAAGTACATCGTGACAAACTTTGAGAAAGGAAAAAATATACAAAAGGATTTTATCTCAAAGGATTAATATTTTAAAAGATTATGTCTGCCATAATGATCAACAATCAAAATACAACAAAGGACTTTTTGAAATTGGAGAATCAAATGATTCAGCGCTTAATTAAAGGACAATGACAAAAGATTTAATTAAGATGAATTGAGCATTGATAACCGTGACTGGCTATCACCGGTAACCAAGTTACAAAAAATGTCTATTTAAGGTAATTCAAAGATGATAGATGGATCATCCCTCACTTCTCTAAAATGTTATGCAAACATCTAAAAAAACTCTCTATTAGATTCTCTACTACTCGATGTTCCAAATCTTTAGATTTTCAGCTGTTCATATCTCTAGATGTATGTCAAGATTGTCGTAAAGACAAGTGTACAAACAATTTTTTAATACAAAGAGGATACTTTTTCATATATATATTTTGCTTGCCAAAACTATGATTTTTCGTATATGTCTATTATACACTCTAGATAATTTATTATTTATCTTGTATATATAATTAACTTATATGTCGATGTAATCTTACATTTAACTAATCAAGATATTAAACCTGATCCCGTGCACGCACGGGTAGTTTAAATTAAATATTAAGCAATAATTTTCTAAAAAAAAGAAAAAAAAGGAATAAATGTGTTAAGTTTGATACATGAAGTAAAAAGTAAATAGTTCTATACAATTAATAAAATTACAAACATACAAATTCTTTAAAAAAACCAATAAAAAACAATTACATCATATTCGTTGTAGAACCTTATATAGAAATTCAAAATGCTGGTTAACTGATTGAACAACCAAAACAATCTGTATGAACTGATAGATAGAAAATAATTAGAGAAAATTAGAATTTAAACTTAAAGAGTAAATAATGTATCTTAAATAAGTAAACCCGAAACGATAATAACTGCTTATATAAAAGAAGACTTTTGAAGTACGTTAAAAAGTGTCAAACATCCATATTACAAATTTGTAACCATGAAAAATAACAAAATAAAGAAATCATAGATGAGACTTGTGTTCATTATCGGGTGAGGTTGGTAAAAGTCTACTCCTTTAGCAAAGTAGACTTTTTAATGTTCCAACACAAATTAGAAATACCTCTTAATGTGGCAGGCCCCAAGTCTACAAAGATACCAAATTAGACAATCTTAAAATTTAAAAATAATGTAGGATCAAAATATATTACTTAAAAAAAGCATACTTAAATTATATATTTTTCTTCACAAAATCAACAATCAATAAAGCTTTAGAGCACAAAATTTTAACGAAATATCGAAAGCTTCAGAAGAAGAGTAGCATTGTTGGTGAACTTACATTAGCAAGAGCTTAACAAATGAACTTGAAATAAAGCATTCCCAGGGGAAACTTTTAATTGAGATCTTGACTTCAAAATCAAGAATGGGAAAACATAGATAACCATGAAGAAAATCACTCTTCTATGGCACAATAGGAAACTCATGATGGTTCGGTATGACCCATCGTCATCGTCCCACTTTCATAAACTGGTTTGGATAATTAATTGTGCACAGACCTTGGAAAAGATTGCTCTTCAACAGCAAGAAAGTAAGAAACCTGTTGCATTTCTTTCAAACCTTTGATAAATGACATCTAACTTCCAAGAACTAAAATGAGACTAATATATGAACCATAAAAAAAAGATATAAGATGATTTCAAAATTTTCAAATTACCAATCGAAAGAAGTAAATCTATTCATTAACAAAACAAAATATAATAAGATGTAAAAAGTGGGATACATGACTTAATAATAATTATTTATTATTAACGTGTTTCTAATGAAATTTATACCTTAGTCTATTTTTGAAGTAAACGTATGTGGCACGTACACTATAACTGAAGAGGTCATCTTCTTTACCAAAAAACCAGTTGGCTATAAACATAAAACGAATGAATAAAAAATTTAAAAATTAAAAATACAACATATGGAATATAAATGTCTACAAAAGGTAATAGATAAATGAATACCTATTTCAACTTTGAACAACATATGTCGATGTAGCAGCAAATCTTCTTTATGCAGAATCTGATATTCAGCTGGCTTGCCATTAGGACTATATACCTTCAACTAAAACATAGATTCTTCAATGTAGTATTGTATGACCAGAAAACATTTTTCATAAAGGCCAAGGGCCTTATACAATACTTCTCGGTATTGACCCCCAAATCCTCTCTCAAGTTCAACATCCAAACATTGACAAAAAAAAAATTCTTATATCTCTTGAAGTAAAATCTTGAAGGAATACGTAACTGTCGATTGTGAAACGGCGGAAGAAGGGAGACCTTGGGTGGACGGCGGAGAGATCAGTCGTGAAAAGGTAGGGTTTGAGGAATGAAGTCGTAAAGGATTAAAAGCGAGTGTGGGTCTTTTGACCCGCGTGTTTTATTTTTCCGGGTTAAAATACCCATTTTAAAGCAAAACCTCTGATCTTCCTATAAGAAGTAGTCAAAATTGGGTTTTTTGGTCAAAATATAAAAAATGAAAGATTCCTATTGGTTAATTGAAAATGATATAAGGAAACTTTCGAGAAAATGGTTTTCTTTTAATATATAAATATAGATATAGATAGTGTATCATTCAATTATACATATTTGTCTTCCATGCAAATTTCTAGTATTCATAATGCCTATTAGTGATACCACTAATAGTAGTGATACCACTTCATAATTACATATATACTACTAATTATATCAATACATATATCGACCAAGAAATTTATGGTATGAGAGCCATGTGCTCTTACTAAAAATTTATTAATCAATTTGGGATGGTTATGTTATTAGAAGATTTATATATTTGATTCAGTATTAATGAAAAAATATATCTATCCATCATTATTTGCATGTACATTATGACAGACTTTTAAAAACGAAAAGATATTCAAAAGGACTCTATCTCAAAGGATTAAGATTATAAAATTTGATGTCAGCCATAATGATCAACAATCGAACTACGACAAAGGTTATCTTGAAATTGGAGAATCAAATAACTCATCACTCAATTAAAGGAAAATGACAAAAGATTTTTTTAAAATGAATCGAGCCTTGATATCCGTTACTGGCTATCACCCGTAACTAAGTTACAAAAAATGCCTATTTAAGGCAATTCAAAGATGATAGATGGATCATTCCTCACTCCTCTAAAATGCTATACAAACTTCTAAAAAACCCTATATTAGATTTTCTACTACTCCATGTTCCAAATCTTTAGATTTTCAGCTATTCATATCTCGAGATGTATAGGAAGATTGTTGTAAAGACAAGTGTACAAACGATTTTTTAATACAAAGAGGACACTTTTTCATATATATATTTTGCTTGCCAAAACTATAATTTTTCTTATATCTCTATTATACACTCTAGATAATTTATTTTTTATCTTGTATATATAATTAGCTTAAGTCGATTTAATATTACATTTAACTAATCAAGATATTAAACCGGATTTTTATTACTTATATATGTATCATTCAATTAGACATATTTGTCTTCGATGCAACATTCCATTATTCATAATGTTCATTAGTGATACCACTACTAGTAGTGATACCCCTACATATCAATACATATATACTACAACATATATCAATACATATATCAACCAAAGAATTTATGGTATCAGAGCCATGTGCTCTTACTAAAAATTGATTAATCAATTTGGGATGGTTATGTTATTACAAGGTTTATATATTTGATTCAGTATTAATGGGAAAATAATATTTATCTATCCTCCAAAAGAAAAAATAATGATACAATATAAGTAACTAAAGGTACATCATGACAGACTTTCTGAAAGGAAAAGATATACCAAAGGATTATATCTCAAAGGATTAAGATTATAATAGATGATTTCTGCCATAATGATTAACAATCGAACTACGACAAAGGACTTTCTGAAATTGGAGAATCAAATGACTTAGCACTCAATTAAAGGAAAATGACAAAAGAGTTAATCAAAATGAATTGAGCATTGATATGCGTGACAGGCTATCACCGGTAACCAAGTTACAAAAATTGCCTGTTTAAGGTAATTCAAAGATGATAGATGGATCATCCCTTACTTCTCTAAAATGTTATACAAACTTCTAAAAAACTCTCTGTTAGATACTCTACTACTCGATGTTCCAAATCTTTAGATTTTTAGCTATTCATTCCTGTAGATGTATGTCAAGATTGTCATAAAGACAAGTGTACAAACTATTGTTTAACACAAGAAGGTACTTTTCCATATATATATTTAACTTGCCAAAACTATGATTTTTTATATATCTTAATTATACACTGTAGATAATTTGTTATTTTTCTTGTATATATAATTAATTTATGTCAATTTAATCTTACATTTAGTTTATAAAGATATTAAACATGATTTTTGTTACATATATATGTATCTTTCAATTAGACATATTTTTCATCCATACAACATTCCATTTTTTAAAATGTCCATTAGTGATACCACTACATATCAATACATATATACTAATACATATATCAATACATCTATCAACCAAGAAATTTATGGTATCAGAGCCATGTGCTCTTACTAAAAATTTATTAATCAATATGGGATGGTTATATTATTAGAAGATTTATATATATATTTGATTCAGTATTAATCAAAAAATTATAGCTATCCATCTTTCAAAAGCAAAAATAATGATACAAAATAAGTATTTCATGTACATCATGACAGACTTTCAAAAAGGAAAAGATATACAAAAATATTCTATCCCAAAAGATTGAGATTATAAAAGATGATGTCTGCCATAATGATCAACAATCGAACTACGACGAAGGACTTTTTGAAATTGGAGAATCAAATGACTCAACGCCCAATTAAAGGACAATGACAAAAGATTTAATCAAAATGAATTGAACCTTGATATCCGTGATTGGCTATAACCGGTAACCAAGTTATAAAAAACGCCTATTTAAGGCAATTTAAAAATGATAGATGGATCATCCCTCACTTCTCTAAAATATTATGCAAACTTCTAAAAACCCTCTATTATATTCTCTACTACTCGATGTTCCAAATCTTTAGATTTTCAGCCATTCTTATCTCGAGATGTATGTCAAGATTGTCGTAAAGATAAGTGTACAAAAGATTGTTTAATACAAGAAGGTACTTTTTCATATATATATTTTGCTTCCCACAGCTATGATTTTTCATAAATTTCTATAGTACGCTCTAGATAATTTATTATTTATCTTGTATATATAATTAATTTATGTCGATTTAATCTTGCATTTAACTTATGATGAGATTAAAGCTGATTTTTATTACATATATATGTATCATTCAATTACACATATTTGTCTTCCATGCAACATTCCATTATTCATAATGTCCATCAGTGATACCACTATGACTAGTGATACCACTACGAGTAGTGATACCATTACATCAATACATATATATTACTATATATATATATATATATATATATATATATATATATATATATATATCAACCAAGAAATTTATGCTATGAGAGCCATGTGATTTTACTAAAATTTGATCAATGTGTTTGGGTTCGCGGTTTAGCACAACGGAAGCGTAAACGAATTTTAAAAGCATGAAAACAAACCATATTAAACCCCAATGGTGCTACCATGCTCTACAAATAAAATGCAACTCAAAAGAGAGAAGAAAAGAGTCAATATACCCCTGATGTCTCTGGTTGATGTAGAATGCAAGACCACCAAGCAAGAAGTCCCCTTTTCGGCAACCGAAATCCACCCCGGGAAAAACGTGATCTTGGTGTACTAGCACCCCGAGTATCCTACACCTTTGTGGAGATACTTTCTCGAACAACCAACCACTTGACCACCAGGAACTCTAGAACTCCCTCTCTCAAACTCACACAAGAACCACTCTTTAGTTTTCTTGTGTCTGTTTTTATCATGCCAAATGGAAGAAGTAGAGAGAGTGATATGGCCCTTTTATAAACCCTCTAGAGCCCGTGGAGTTACCCAAGGCCGGCCAAAATCAAATGATGAGGAGTAGTGATACCACTACACATCAATACATATATATATATATATATATATATATATATATCAACCAAGAATTTTATGGTATGAGAGCCATGTGCTTTTACTAAAATTTGCTCAATCTGTTTGGGTTCGCACAACGGAACCATAAACGAATTTTAAAAGCATGAAAACAAACCATATTGAACCCCAATGGTGCTACCATGCTCTACAAAAAAAATGCAACTCAAAAGAGAGAAGAAAAGAGTCAATATACCCCTCATGTATCTGGTTGATGTAGAATGCAAGGCCACCAAGAAAGAAGTCCTCCTTTGGGCTACCGAAATCCACCCCGGGAAAAATGTGATCTTGGTGTACTAGCACCCCGAGTATCCTACACCTTTGTGGAGATACTTTCTCGAACAACCAACCACTTGACCACAAGGAACTCTAGAACTCCCTCTCTCAAACTCACTCAAGAACCACTCTTTATTTTTCCTGTGTCTGTTTTTAACTTGCCAAAATGAACAAGTAGAGAGAGTGATATGGCCCTTTTATAAACCCTCTAGTGCCCCTGTACCCAAGACCGGCCAAAATCAAATGATGAGGAGTAGTGATACCACTACACATCAATACATATATATTACTATATATATATATATATATATATATATATATATATATATATATCAATACATATATCAACCAAGAATTTTATGATATGAGAGCAATATGATTTTACTAAAATTTGATCAATCTGTTTGGGTTCGGGGTTTAGCACAACGGAAGCATAAACGAATTTTAAAAGCATTAAAACAAACCATATTGAACCCCAATGGTGCTACCATGCTCTACAGAAAAAATGCAACTCAAAAGAGAGAAGAAAAGAGTCAATATACCCCTGATGTCTCTGGTTAATGTAGAATGCAAGGCCACCAAGCAAGAACTCCTCTTTTCGGCTACCGAAATCCACCCCGGCAAACACGTGATCTTCATGTACTAGCACCCCGAGTATCCTACACCTTTGTGTTGATACTTTCTCGAACAACCAACCACTTGCCACCAGGAACTCTAGAACTCCCTCTCTCAAACTCACTCAAGAACTACTCTTTAGTTTTTTGTGTCTGTTTTTAACTTGCCAAAAGGAACAAGTAGAGAGAGTGATATGGCCCTTTTAAAAACCCTCTAGTACCCCTGGAGTTACCCAAGGCCGGCCAAAATCAAATGATGAGGAGTCAATGCATTGGTGGAAAGAGCAGGTGGAAAGAATAAAGTTGCCTGCTGTTAGACGGGTTCACACCGCTAACTTTAAGGCGTTAGCCCTGCTAACCCTTAATTGTTAGCACCGTGATTGCGGATGAGATAGCGACCACTTAGTTAGCGCCACTAACCCGTCCAGCCTGCCAACCATCATTTAATTATTCTTTCTCACCCTCCCTTTTAGGTTGTTGTGAAGATTAACCCCCGGCGTGTGACCCGATAGACCCATACATCATCGGCAGTGATCGAAAAGCGTAAGTGTGTCAGTGGACATACCCCAACAGACTCCCACTTGCACATGTCGCACCATACCTAAAGCATCACAGACAAAGAGGGGCCTATAGTAAGACATCTCTGCTCCCAAGTCAGTATGGGTTTTATATTCTGCACAAAAACCAAACTTCAACCTGTGCAATGGTCCTATAGATATGGGATCAAATATCCTTTTGTTCGCGATATTCTTGTGAACACGAGACATGGTATTAAGTAATTCTCCGTTTGTTCACGATTATGTTTCTTGATCTAGACTGGTGGTGACCAAAAATTACATGTTGCAATCGATTACATAAATCATTGCACACTTGAGCATGGCCATGCATTTTGGTGTTAGCGACCAATCATCAAGGGGACCAGGGATATCTCTCTAAGCAAAGGAACAAATTCCTTTTACTACATTGACCATACTCTGCCCAATTACTTCATTTATAACAGCTAGTTACTGACTGCGTTTGAAAGCAACTAGAATAAAGCAGACCAAAGTGATGCATACACAGGCATCTCCAATATAAGGATGAACTGATATTATCATCCTGAACCACTTATGACAAGTACCACAAAGTGAACTCAGGTGTGGGTCGTCCAATCAATTGAAACCCTTTCAAGTACAAGCGAAGTATTGCATCCCCGTATCCAAATCCCCATTGGACACAGGACCAATCACTTTCCTCAGTCTTTATTCAGACTTCCTTCCCAAGAAGAAATATCCACAACGTGCGTATTACTAAATCTCCATTTAATAATCGATAAATACAATAAATACAATACCGCTGAATGTTCCCAAAAGGGAAAATACATCAAATACTATAACCAAATATACATAATCAAACCAAATCGCTAACAAATCTAATCCCAATAGCACGTGTGTGAGCATCGTGCTTTGCTTGCGATAAAGGTTTGGTGAACGGATCCGCCACGTTGCTATCAGTGTGTACTCTGCTGATAACAATGTCTCCACTCTCGACCACGTCCTGTAACAACTGTCAACGAAACCTTCAGGTTAGCAACCGACACCCTATGTTTATGTTATAGTAAGTGTAAATAAATTATTATAACTCAAAAATAGTATGAAAAGTGCTAAAGCTCTTAATGATCCCGGTGAAAAGTTTAGATTCCTTCAAAAACTGTAAAGTACGTTATATTGTATTAAAAAGTCCCGTTATGTAATAATTAAAATTATATCATTGTAATATTAATTATAAATGACTTAAATACTCATAATAATATTTAAAAATAATAAAATTCTCATAAGTTAACAAACCTAAATTAAAAGTCCATAAACATAGTATTATTGTACAAATTACCAAGAATTATTAGTTTATACACATTTTTACATAAATACATATTATTATTAAAAAAAAATTTAAACACCCCCTCCCATTGATGGCTGGCCAACGGATGCACACACATACTTTATTTTTTTTATATATTTAGATCTTAGTGATCTTTAAGTTGAGTATTTCATTGTCATGCCTTAATTAAACAAAGTCTGATCACCTATGATTAATTAAAGTTTAGATGATGGGATACTTAGGTTAGTTACAATAGGAATATGCTTATGAAAAGTTTTTCTACAAAAAAAAATTTATTAAATTTTCATTGTGTGTGTACATTATGTATGAAACATTTTAAGCACTCACAATAGTACATGTAATAATTAAATAGGTTAACTATTACAGATTTATAATGTCATCCGAGAGTGAGACTTACGAGTATACGCCAGGTCCCGAGCACAATAGCGGTGATGAGGCTGGTGAGGACCCACCCATCACGTCTCGAGATTATTCAATACCGTCATTCACTAGAGCAAGGCATTAACCATTAGGTGCTCCGACCCGTTAGCACGACCCTGCACCTTCGGTGGAGCCAAGAGGACCCTGTTTTCGCGCTACTGCCAGGAAGACTACTGGACTTCCGCGACGCACTACAGCCGCATCATCAGTCCCTGTCACGGGTGAGACATCTCGTCAAGGGGTGACACTGGGTCACGCCAGTATTGTGCAAGGAAAGCCGGTGTTACAGCCACCAGGTATGACAGAGGCTCAAACCCGATAGTTGAGGGAGCTCACTACTGAGATGGCATTTGTGTATGGACATTTAGACTGCCAGCATCATTCGATTAACGCCCTTACTAAGATTGTAGAAGGACAGTATAACCACATCTCTAGGATTGATGACAGGGTGCAAGTAGGATTGAGGATGATGTACGGGCGTTGGGGCATATTAGCAGTAATAGTGTTTGTGGTGGGAGTATTGATGGGATTGGTGTTAGGACGACGGTTCTGATATGATGACTGATATTTCACGAAGAACTAGTGTTTTGTTTTAAGCTTTTAGACTACTAACTATGTACTAGCAACTTGTTCCTTTCTTTTGTATGAAATATAGATGTATGCTCTTAAACTTGTTGGTTGGGAAATTTTCAGTTATATATTACCCAGTCAAGAAATTTGTTGGGAAGTTGATCTCATTAGTTTAGATTTGATGAGACAAAGTTAAGTTTGTAAGATGTGTTCTACATACAACTTAAACAGAATTATGAAGCTTAGTCAAACTTAACACTTATACTGATTCAGACTGAGTATAAGCTGAGTATAAGCTAAACATATGTTCAATCATCTTAGACTATATCTTAGTAAGATTATCAATATGTTTGATAAGCTGTGTGCATAAACTAAGATATATACATATTGAGTTTCAGCTTGATAAGTTTCAAGCTGAGCGACTCAGCGTGAATACTGAGTCAGCTTAATAGAGTTGCTAAATATGTTTTAGTTAATTCTTTAAACTTCTAAGGATGAGTTAATAATTATACATGTTCGTCCATGTTTGTTTTCAAGTGTGTTCTCGAGGAACTCAGCTTGATGAGTTTCACGCTGAGTAACTCAGCCTGACTAAAGAAGTCAGCTTAAAAGAATTTAAATGTATTTTAAATTCTGTTTTAACTCTCTATATCTATGGAAAGGATAAGAAGACTTAAGAATCAAGATTGAAGATTGAAGACTTAAGATAAGAAGATTCAAGATTCCGAGTTATCCGATAGTTAGTTAGCAAATTAGGATTAGTCTAGTTTGTTAGGAACCATAGCAACAGGATTATAAATACTTATCACCGTATGTGTTACGAATCTTGATTAAAGTTTGTAAGTTCAACGTGATCAAGAAACTTACAGATAACCAAGGTGTTCGTGTGTTCGAACTATCACATCAGTTGTGATATTGGTAAGTTATCAATCTGTGTAAATCCTGTTTAGAGAGTCGTCAGTATCTATAATCATAAGTTGATTATAGATAGCTATGTTTGAGAGATTGAGAGATTCATATTAGGTGGTTATATATCAAGAGTTGCTTACTTGATAGTTATTGTAATCATCTTCTTATTTAAAGCATTGTAATCATCTTCTTTATAAAAGCATTCGATTGATTGTGGTTTGATTTACTTTGTGTAACACTTTTATTTGATTTGTTCAATTTCCGTAGAAAGTGTATTCAACCCCCCTTCTACACATCTGTTTCTTGTTGTTATTCTCATACAAGGGACAAACAACTAGTATCAGAGCAGGCTGAACAATTTTATAAGTTGAAAAGTTCAAGATTCTGAGAAAGTCTGCAATGTCTACAAGCAACAATACCTCAAACTTTCCACATATATCTGCCGAAGGCTGTCCCATATTTGATGGATCTGACTATCCTATGTGGAAGTTCAGAGCCATGTTGTTCCTCAAGTCCATTGATAATCATATGTCGGATGTCATCACAAAAGGACCTATTATCTCCAAGATTCCTGCTACTGTCAATGATGCGTCTCCTGGCAGAACTGAAAAGGAAAAAAGAAAGCTTACTGCATCCTTGACTGATGAAGATTGGAAACTCTTTAATCTAGATGACAAGGCTAAAAGTGTTCTAGCAAATGACCTGACTAATGAGATCTTGCGTACTGTGACTGGGTGTACATCTGCAAAAGATATCTGGGATACGCTGAGTGTTACATAAAAGGGCACAGATCTGGTCAGGCAACAGAAGAAGAATCACTTGAATAGATCTTACGAAAACTTCTTTTCAAAGAAAAATGAAACCTTGTCTGATTTGTTCACAAGGTTTCACTGCTTGATAAATGACCTACCAAGTGTGGGTGTAAAGAAAGATGAAGCTGAACTCGTGCTGAAATTTCTGGATGTGTTACCAGAAAGGTTCAATGATGTAACTACAGCACTGAGGGCTAGAGGAACACTGCACGTGTACAACTTGTTGGGTTTCCATGAACACAACAGCGGAAGCATAAAAGCTAGAAAACCAAGAATGGCCCAAGAACTCTATAACTACAAAATGCAACATGTAAAAGGGAAGGATAAGAAATTATATATTGCTCCAGCTTCTGAGATCTTCAAGTTGGGATGAACTCTAAATCACCAAAAGAGCAACTCTCTATTGCTAGTCCACACCAAGTTTGCTTGATCCCCAAATGCTAGTATGCCTTCTTGTGATCTTCAAAGCCTTGAAATCACACTTTGGAACAACCCACAATCTCCAATATATCACTAAGAACACTTATGATTTCTGGAAAAGATCAAGAACAACCAAGAACACTTATGAAAGTGTACACAAGTGTTCTTGAGTGAGAGAGAGAATTCCTTATCAATACTTGTTCAAAAATATCTTCCTTATCACATCTAAAAGACATACATGACTTTTATCACTTATTTCAGCAGATAGACAAGGTCACAAAGTCGTGCATAATCATTCTAGATGTCCCATAAGTCAATAACTTGAGCCAAGCAACAACCAAAAAGTCAAGCTTCTGTCAGGCTGTTTCCGCGTCGCGTAAACCAAAAGGTTACGCGGCGCGGAAACACTGTTTCCATAATCTTTATTTCTCTCTTCTAATTACGAGTCGTCGGGACCAATCCTTGGCGTGCGACCCAATAGGTTCGTGTATTATAGGTAGTATTACTAATATACGTGTGTCAGTAGGCATACTCTAACAGACTCCCACTTACATATGACAAAGCGTATTGATAAGTAACACAGACAGAGAGCGGCCTCTAGCAAGGCATCTCTGTCACCCAAGTCAACGCGAGTTATGTCATCCCAAGAAAAGTACTAAATCACAACCCTATAGGTTTGATATGGCTCTATAGATAAGAGATCAATCATCATTTTGTTCGTGATATCCTTGTGAACACGAGACATGGTTAAATGTCAATCTCCAGATCGTTCACGATTATGTTTCTCGATCTCGATTGATGGTGACCCAGAATCTAGTTGCAATCGATCAAACATCATCGCAACATGAGCACGGCCGTGCATTTTACGTCAGCTCTCAATCATCGAGGGGCCCATGGATATCTCTCTAAAACTAGAGGAACAAATCCAATTGACTGCATTGCTCCGCCACATACCCCATACTTTACCTAAAAGCTCCCTTTATAACAGCCAGTCACGAACTGCGTTAGAAAGCAATCAAAGCAAAGCAGGTTCATGCTTTGGAACACATGTATCTCCAGTCTAAGGACGAAATGATATTATCTTTCTGAGTTACTCATAACAGAAACCATGAAGTAAGCTCAGGTGTGGGTCGTCCAATCACTTGACCATTGCAAGCACAGGCAAAGTGTTGCGTCTCTTTACCCAATCCATTGTTGGATAGCGACCAACCACTTCCCTTAGTCTTAATTCAAACTTCCTCCCATTAAAGAATGACCGACTGTGGACCTTTAGAATGAAAAAGCATTCTGGGAAGTAATTAAACATGCTAAGATGGAACACAGTATAGATTCATGAAAATACCCGCCCATGGCGAATTATTAAATCACATTTAATAATCGATATAGTATGATATACAATACTGTTTAATGTTCCCACAAATTTAGTATATCAATATATATATAACTTAAATAAAATTAAGCCAAGTCTTTTTGCAAATGGATTTGCATGTAGGCGCTAGTATGACTACCATTATCAGCCTACGACTCTAGCATAATAAACGGATCAGTCATAATGCTATCCATATGTACTCTGATAATGACTATACCTCCATACACAACCAAACCACTCATAAAGTGTTTGTTGATGAGACTATGGTCCTTTGTCCAAGTCCACTTACCTTCATTGCTTCAGTAGGACTCAATAAGGTAAGTGACACTAAGGACAATGGTTTTGTGCAAAAGCCATTATACCCTTATTATCTCACAAGATACAAAAAGGGTCATTAATGCTTTAAAAGCCATTCTTATTAACAACTCCACATAAAATAGGATCTTTTACTCCGATCTATTTTGGCAGTTATCCTTACTGAATATGATTTCTAACTCTGAACTAAATCGGCAGTTTATCCCTTTGGAAATTAGCATTAGAGTAATAAATTAATCTAATCTTTATCTTCCCAAATATTCATCAAGAACATATCTCAATATTTCTTGTACTCCATAATCAATATTGTACACGTCATAATCATTATGGACGAATAACTCATACTCATGATTTTCATATCAAAGCAAAGGTTCCAACCTTGAGATGCATATTTAAGTCCATCAATGAACTTCCTCGAATTTGCAGACTTTACAAGAACACTTGTGCTCTCAGACTTCACAAGGATGCTTGTGCTTGTAGACTTTACAAGGATACTCTTGATGTAAGAGACCTCCGGATAGTGTTTTAAGCACTTCCTCATAAAATTCCTGTTAAGGAATGGAGTCCTTATATCAACTTATCATATCCATAAAAGATAGTGATATTTTATGAGTATCTCCATGAACTTCAACATAACCATTGGGATAAAGTTTCAAGATGATACCATCCTCATGATCAATCATCGAGAACACTTCTCATCCATGCGATATTTGAAAGGCCTAAGGAAACCAACTTATCAAATCCTATGTATGTCATGGGAAATGATACTGATGATGATGTGTGTCCATCACATGCTCAAATGGATTCTCAAGCTGAGAAAGATGATAAGTTCATCAATCCATTTGGAGCTGACATTCCGTAGACTAAAGATCTTAGTGATCAACAGTTTGATGCTGCTGAGACGGAGGAGATTAGTTCACCTCAGGGCTCTCAACATCACTCAGATTTTGAACCAGATTCTCCAACTACAACATTTAAATTCCTCAAAGATCATCCTCAAGATCAAATAATTGGAAATGTCCATGAAAAGGTTATGACCAGATCAAAGGCTATAGCTAACTATGCTGCCCACTTTGGTTTTCTATCTCAAATGGAACCAAAGAAGACTGAAGAAGCCTTAGAGGATGAGGATTGGATTAAAGCTATGCAAGAGGAATTGAATGAATTTGAGATAAATAATGTCTGGAACATTATCCCTGCCCCCAAAGGTCACTCGATTATAGGCACTAAGTAGGTCTATAGAAATAAAATGGACAAGGATGAAGTTATAGTAAGGAACAAAGTCAGGCTAGTAGCACAAGTGTATAAGCAAGAAGAAGGAATTGATTATGATGAGACCGTTGCCCCTGTTGCTAGAATTGAAGCCATAAGGCTGTTCCTGGATTATGCAGCATATAAAGACTTCGAAGTCTATCAATTGGATGTGAAAAGTGCTTTCCTAAATGGAAAACTTCAGGAGGAAGTCTATGTGAAACAACCTCCTGGCTTTGTAAGTTCAAAGTTTCCACATCATGTCTATAAGTTAGACAGGGCTTTGTATGGTCTTAAACAAGCTCCACGAGCTTGGTATGATACACTGTCCACTTACCTACTATCAATGGACTTCACGAGAGGTAGTATAGATAAGACACTCTTTATTAAAAAGAGTAAAGGACAGGTGATTCTTGTACAAATCTATGTGGATGACATTATCTTTGGTTCTACCAATGAATCTCTGTGTGAGTGGTTTTCTAAAATAATGTCCCAAAAGTACAAGATGAGCATGATGGGTGAGATGGCATACTTCCTAGGCTTACAAATTTAACAAAAGCCTGATGGAATATTCATCAATTAAAGCACGTATGTTCTTGATTTGATAAAGAAATATGGTTTTGATTCAAGTTCAACCATGAAAACACCCATGTCACCAGCTGTCAAGCTGAGTAAAGACTCAGATGGTAAGTCTGTGTGTCAGTCTACGTATAGAATAATGATAGGTTCATTACTCTTTTTGACAGCTAGTAGACCTGATATCATGTTTGCTACATGTGTTTGTGCAATATATCAGGTAGATCCTAAAGAATCACTATTGGAGTCTGCCCATTGACACAAGTACATTGGTGTTACTACTGATGATGTGCGAGCCTATTGGGTCACACACCAAGGATTGATCCCGACAGCTTACTGATAAAGAGAGAAGGTCCAAAAATCAAATTGTTTGATTTTGGGCTTCACGGCCGTGAGGGATGCTCCATGGCTCGTGAAGCCTACTGCCCTCACGTTTGACTTAACGACTCTCATATGGCTCGTGGAGTCTTCACGGGTCGTGAGAGGTCGTGGAGGGGTCGTAGAGGTGGCGCCCTCACGAGTTACTCGGACGAGGCACGGGCCATGAAGGACTATGGCCGGTCGTGGCACATTTGTCTCCACGGGCTCTTCACGGGCCATGAGAGGCCGTGAAGGTCTGTCTGCATAAAAATCTCTTATTTCATTGGGCCATTTCTTGGTCCAATGGCATAATACCTCTAATCCGGCCATTTCTCTTGAGATGGGGTCTGGAACAGAGAGTGAGAGATGGAGAAGCATGCAACAAGACCTTGTGACTCTCTCTCTCTCTCTCTAATCTCTCTTGGCATTTTGAGAAATATACACACTTTATACACTAAGTTCTTGCTTCTTGAGTGTGGTGTGGCGATTTGGTGTAAGAGAAGATCTTTCAAGAGCTATTCCAGAAGGTGGAGTCGTGTAGGACGTTCACCGAATGGATTGCTAGCACTTTGGGATCGTGGCTACTTGGTGTGGATCAACGATAGAGGAGGATTCCTTTCAGTTCTCATTCATACCGATTCGTTGCATGCTACAGCCGATATCTCGCTTGTAAAAAAGGTATATTTCTGTCCTTCTTTGTCTTCTAGTTGCAATTTGAGTTTTGTAGAAAATTATCACTTTGGAACATGTATGGACCCGTTTTTGTACGGTTTTTTGAAACTTTTGTTTTAAGCTTTCGCTGTGCTTTGCTCCATACCGTGTTCCAACAGTGGTATTAGAGCCAAATCTACAAACAAATTGCACTTTTTTGGCTTGAAAACCGAAAATGGACATTCTGTCCAAAATGTCTTCACGGGTCATGAAGGCTTGTTCTTCACGGTCGTGAAGGCTCACGACCAGTCTCATGGGGTGCTTGGTCGTGAAGGGTTTTTCACTGGTCAGAGTCATGGAACTCATGGGCTTCACGGGCCGTGACAGGCCGTGAAGGCTTATGGGTCGTGAAGGAGCTTGTGAACAGTATTTTTGTCCCTTTTGAAAAAGAAAATTGTTTTCGGTTTTAGCCTCCTTGCGATTCTGTTTTTCCAGAATCTGTCCAAAGTTTTTGGATTTTTGTAAAGCCCCATATGTGTCTTGATTCATGCATTTATATGTATTGGGTGATTTTGGCATGTAATGCACACATGCATATACTTGTATTGTGTATATATGAATATGTATTCTCAAAGTGTTTGGGGTACTAATGCATATGTACAAGGATTGTTCACTTTGTGCCTTGAGTGTTTAGCTAGGTTTGAACAATCTTAATCAAGATACATTTTGCACGGTTTTGTTGTGGCACACCGTGTTGTTGTTTGTGGTTGTTGTTAGATCCGGTAACGCCTTGCCCATTAGACCTATGTGTTGGTTGTTTGGTTGTGTTTAATTGTTTATTCATTCATTTGGTGTTTTGTACCACAATTGGTTTGTAATAATTAAATTTATTCGGTCTTGTATTTTGTACTTGTTTTGGCTTGCATGCCGATTGCTTTTCTCTGTAATTGGTAGATTAGCTTAGATTAGCATTTCGCGGATTGCATGCCGTTTCTTTTCAAATATTTTGTATGTATTTGTAAAAGAAGACCGAAGACAACCATCGAGAGTCGTGGAGGAGACGTCTCGGATATGGTGGATCGGGAGGTTCATTGGAGATGACGGATTCAGTGGGAGCACTTCCAGCTGGGCCAAGTGGTTGTGTCCTTAGTTTGGCCTTGCTTTCCTCGTTTGGCTCACGAGGAAGGTGTTAGAGATATGCCCACTAATGCACGTACGCCATAGACCACTGCTGATGATGTATGGGCCTATTGGGTCATACACCGGGGTCAAACCTGACAGCAACTTAAGTTAAGGGACCAAATATGGCAAAAGACAAAGGTTGACATCGCAGGCCGCGTTAGCGCCGCTAACTATTAGGGGTTAGCGCCGCTAAGTCCTTAAGGTTAGCGCCGCTACGGCTGCATGTACTTTGTGTCACATCTCTGGCAGGCCGCGTTAGCGCCGCTAACTTTAGTGAGTTAACGCCGCTAACTCTAGGTTAGCGCCGCTAACCCTGCAGACTGCCATTTGTCATTTCCACCTCCAAACTAGCCAATGCATGTGGCTTTTCAAAGCATGGCCGGTGGGGAGAGGGGTTATTTGGATCTGGACACAGATGAGAAGAAGTATTGAATTCATTTGTTGGGCTAAGGGGTTCTCTCTCTTCTCTCTCTCTAAGATTATCACATATTCTTTCTTCTTTGGTGCTACTATGGCCAAGTGAAGATCCGAGAGGCTGCTCCAGATCCTTGGTCTCGTATACCTGCTGTTCCAAAGGTGGTATTCAAGGTGAAGTACCACTAGAGGCAAGCTAGCACTCGTGGTTGACGTATTCCCGGGGTATATCCCAATAGAAGATCCGGTTTTCGTTCTTGGAGGATCATCACCACGATTGAAGATTACTGGAGCTAAGGAGAAAGGTATAACCTCTTTCTTTTCAAGTTGCATTTCTTGAACATAGAGTTTGGTCCATTTGAGGGATTTCGGTTTTTATGCTTTGATTGCTTGTACCTTGGGCTATTTTGTTTGTATCTTGCTTCCGCTGTGAGCCCACGAAATCCCAACAGTGGTATCAGAGCCACCTCTATGTTAGATCTGCACTTGGTGGCTTGAAAAATCCCGAAATCAAAATGGTTGTTTTCTGTTCGAACAGGGTTAGCGGCACTAACCTCTGGTTAGCGGCGCTAACGCGCTGTAACAGTTTTATTTTTCAAAGTTAAAATCAGTTTTGGTGTCGGGAATTTTTAGCCTTTTTGTGATTCTGGAAATTTGTTCCAGTTTTGTGTTTGGTAATTTTGTTACCACCTTGTTTGTTTGGTTGTATGTGATAGATTTGAAATTGGTAACCTTGTCTTTGACCTTGTGGTTGACTTTGTGTGTTTGGATGCATTTGGTGATTTTTAATCACATGGGCTGTAATATTTATTAAAATTGTTATATTTGTAATAATATTGTGGCTTGCGTGCCATTTCATTCATCCGTGTATTTGTACTAGATAAATAGGAAATTAGTGTGGCTTGTACGCCATTTCAATTTCTATTGTATTTGTTGAACAATTTGGATGAAAACACACTACATGGAGTCAGAAGGAGATGGAGCGTGTCCATAGAAGCCGGTGAAGTCCATTGGTGATAGCGGTTCTAGTGGGAGCTCGCATTGAAGACCTTCCGTCCCTTAGTTGACCACGTTCTACCCGTTTTGGCTCACGGAAAGAACGCATAGGATTTTGGCAAGGGTTACCAATTTATTTCGTATATATGCGTGTGATGTGATTTTATTTTATTCTTGCATGGTTTGCTTAGGATTCGCATGCTAGAAATTTTTTTCGAAATTAATAAAATCACAAGACATTTGGTAAAAATGGTTTACAACTCTCTCGCGCGCTCACATACAAGATTAACTCACCTAGTGAAAATAGGTTTTGTCACTAAACAAGTTAATCAGTAACCAAGCCGAAAACAAAAGCCCGTTTTCATAAAAACGTAAATCTTGCACCATCCAAAAGATGACACCACCCAAATCTAGTGAAGCATGGAGTGATTGTCGAGCTTAGCACGAGTTATTCTATGTGGATCTGTGTGGAAGGTGAGTGTGGGATCTTGAAATTATCGGTTGTCGAGCTTAGCACGAGCCGATAGTTGTCGGGGTATCACCGTGTATCTTGTTGGACGATTTGCAATTACAAATTCGAATCCTTGAGTGATTGTCGAGCTTAGCACGAGTCAACCAAGAATTTTAATTTGGAATTGGTGCTCGTAGGGATCAAACATGCCAAACAACCGATGGTTGTCGTAGGATCCCGCAAGTGTCTAAGAGTTGCAATAGAGATTGCAATCGGTAAAGTGGTTATCGGCCTAAATATCTCCATGAAGTGATCCGCGGCAACCCCGTCATGAATTGGAGTGAAATATGGTTCTTAGCCCTTGTTAAAATATTTTTCGAGACGATAAGGGTAATTATTTTAACGAGGATTCAAATCAAACTAACTAATTCGTGTACTCTACTTTAATATAGGATGTCGAATCAAAACCACAACACGTCGAATTTTTCACTTCGTATGATTCTACAAAGGGTGAAACTCACGGGAGTGAACTTTGTTGACTGGCATAGGCAATTGAGAATTGTCCTACGTGCTGAGTCTAAGTTGCACATTCTTGAGGAACCCCTTCCTGAACCACCTGCTATCAATGCGGAATGGGCTATCCGATATGCGTAAGAAAAGCGTGTTCGGGATACACACGATGTTGTTAGTCTCATGTTATCAAGTATGAGCTCGGAACTGCGAAAGCAATTTGAGCACATGACTGTGTATGACATGATTAACAAGCTGAAGGATGTTTTCCGACAGCAAGTTAGACAAGAACATTTTGAGTGTGTTAAAAGTCTAACCGGTTGTAAGATGCGGGAAGGCGGGAGTGTAAGTGCCCATGTTTTAAAGATGAAATCATACATGGACCAGATGGAGAGATTAGGTTTTCCTATAGGGAGGGAGCTTGGTGTGAATTTCATACTTCAGTCTCTGCCCGCCACATATGAAAAGTTTATAAAGAACTATCATATGCATGGAAAGGAAATGTCTATAGATGAATTGCATGGAATGTTGAAGGTTGTAGAATCTAACATGTCCAAGCATGCATCATCTTCATCCACTCTTGTTTTTGGTTCTAAGGAACAACATAACATGAAGAAGAAGAAATCGATCCCATTAAAAGAAGAAGTTGGAGTTTCCAAGCTTGCTTCAAGTTTTGAGTCTATGGACATTGATGATGTGGCTAAAGAGACTCAACAAGGGGTGGTTTGCTACTTCTGCGGTATATTTGGGGATTGGGGCCGTCATGCCTGCCCTTCGTGCCGAAAGGATATAAAACTTCTCAGACAAGAGAGAGTTAATTTTTCTACTTGAGGTACATTCATGATTATACTTCATTGCTATTCCTTATAAGCTGGGATGTTTACCCGAGCTATAAGACTCACGTTTGTCACAAATTTATTTTTGTTGCGAAGTGTAGGTCTATTCGTTGTAAAAAGGAAAAAGCTTGAAGAACCGGATCTCTGAAGAAGAAATTTTGTTAATTGTATTCTACAAGAGAAATGGGAGTGTTGGTCTCGCCATTAAATCCGGATTTATTGTTACTTTTGTTTGTATGCCCTGCGTGGCAAGAACTACTTTAGTGTATGCTCCTTTGGAGATGATGGATGTTTTTGAATCTTGTATTTTTTAAAGATTTTTCATTTTAATAGTTTCATTTCAAATTCGATCCATGTCTATGCTTTTGTGTTATTTTGACTATTTTAGTGCTTAAATACACATTTGATGACGATGGATATGACTTAGAATTGAAACAATTTTTGAAAAATTATTTTGAGATGATTTTATCAAAACTTATCCATATCATTGCATACATAAAGGCTCGTTATAAGTAATAAGACAATCATGAACAATTGATTCTTAAATCCAAAAGTGATTTGGATATATTAGCTCTATGGCATAATCAAACTTGACCAAGTAAACAACATTTGCATCGCTTAGATCCAGGAGGTTAGGATCTTTGTAAAAGTTTAGCCTCGGGCTAAATGAAAGATACAAATCTTGTTTATTGGAATAGGATGATTAATGAAATCCTTCACCAGTATTGGTAAGGAAGGATTGTGACTTGTTGGATATGATCATATTTGTGTGGATAATCCGTTCAAGTATGCCACAAAGAGTGACACTAGTGAAATTCTTCATCACTATCTTTATGGTAGTAGTTGAGAGAATGTTTACTAGAGAAAAGGCTTATGTCTGAAACCTAGTGGTGTTCGGAACTAACCTAAAGAGAATTAAGAATCAATAAGGGCATATAGATATAAATTCTTAGATCTAGAATAGATGCTAAGTTTTCTTATCTATATTGGTTTAAACATAAAAGGAATCATGGGTTTAACCCATAATTCGTTTTTCCGAAGAAACACATTTGCACATGGTGTTACTTTAAATAAAACCGGATATCTGTGTTGATGATCTGGTAAAAGGAAGGCCTAAAACATGTATTCAATGTGGTTGGTATACATTAATTTTATGAACCAAGTCCTCGATCTAAAACACAGCATTGTGGTCACTTAAGCATCGAATGAGATATTGACTAGAAAGAGTTCTTTGCTTGTCAATCTCATAACTTAAATTATCTAGTCTACATTCAGTGGGAGATGGATGAATTATAAGTTGATGCCTACATATTTAAGTAGTTCATCTGAGTTTTGGATAATTGTTTCTTGAACTTTTGGGAACCATGTTTGGTTGCGCAAAAGGGAAAGTACAATTTACAAAAGCATTCCAGTGGAAGAACGTAAAACTTAAATAAAAGACCTAATGTTGACACTAGCATTTAATCAGCATAGAGATGCTGGTAAAACCTGACAACATCCATTGCTTCTTTATATCTGATGGAAATCAAGAAGGTTGTTTAGATATGAGGTTGTCATATTTTACTAACAGCAGCTTGATGGTAAATCATTGTGATGTTACCATTCATCGGAAACATAGTGGGACCCTGTGTTCACTAGTGAATAGAAGAAGATAATGGTGTAACCTATTTGCTGCATCCAAGTACTTGACTTGGGTTAATCCCACACCTAAGGTGTAATTCAAGAAGGGTGAAGGGACTAACATATATGCCATAATGGACAACTTCAAATACCGACTAGAGACAAAGTGTTTCATATTGATTTTATGGAAACAAGTTCTAGTGGTTATGTTGAAGATAATTTGGATAAAGTGTAATTTTGTTGTCACCTTGTGGAAACAAGTTTGCTCACATGGACAAAAGAGATCTAAATCCTTCATAGGATCAAGTTGAGGAAATACTTAAGGCATTTTCCGAGGGTCTCATTCATCCATAAAAACCAGATTAAGTCTGGATTAAGAGAAACATTGTTGTCACTATGGGGAAACAAGTAATCTCGCATGGAAATAAAAGGCCAAGATCCTTTGCAGGATTAAATTGAAGAAATGTTTGAATCATGTTCCGAGGCCTTATATATCCATTATGTCCAAATTGTGTTCATGACTAAGGTCAGCAAAACTTGCATCTTGTGGCTGTAATCCTGCTTTATGAGAAAGTCAAAGGAATGAGTTTTCTAGAAAGCGTAGATTAAGCCAAATACCCTTGTCAGGGCTAGTGGGAGCATCATGTGTTCCTAGTAAAATATGCTCTATGAAAATAATGTCCTAATTTAGGGTTGTTCTACAACCTAATGGTGGAATTGTTGTTCTATGAGTATAAATAGAAAATATGGAATCAAGTGAATTTTCTAATTCAAGAAGTACTGATGTATGTTCTTGATGTTCGACGAAAGTAGAATTGTCTTGAGTAAGTTATTACTGCAAGCAAATCTATGCTTATGAGACTGTCGATTTTATCGAAGTTTAGATTAATCAAGTATGTGGTATAGATACGACATTTAGACCTAAATGAGTGTCATCGACACTATTGTGGACTTCGGTCACATTGACGGTATGTCGACTCTGATAAACATGAGTGTCAATGACTCTATTGTGAACTTCGGTTACATTGAGAGTATGTCGACTCTGATAATCATAAGTGTCATTAATTCTATTGTTGACTTCTGTAACATTGAGGATATGATGACTATGATAACTTTGTGAATGATCTCTTTAATAAACACTTCGCTAGTGGTTTAATAAGAGAATACAAAAGAGTACAAAGGGATATCGTGTAAATGATCCCATAATTAAGCCATTGTCAAATACTAGTGATGACTTTCATACTAGGTATAAAAGCATTGTTCATGCTTATGACCGGGCTTAAATATCGTTTTAGTATATGTTTGATTTACTTATAAGCTTTGGGAACGATACAGACAGTATTGTAATTTATGCTTGTTTCGATATGCGAGTGATTCGGTTACATTCATAAGACTTTACTGTGTTCCATCTTAGCATGTTTAACCACTTCCCAGAATGTTTATACATTCTAAAATTCCACAGTCAGTCATTCTTCAAGGGAAGGAAGTTTGAAATAAGGCTGAGGTTAGGTGTTGGTTATGCATTAATCAAGGATTGAATGCATGAAACGCAACAGTAACCTGTGCTTGAAAGGAGTTTCAAGTGACTGGATGACCCGCACCTGAGTTCACTTCATGGATCATGGTCACAAGTAACTCGGGATGATAATATCATTACGTCCTTCGACCCGAGATGTATGAATTGCCATAGCATGAAACTTTCTTACTTTGGTTATTTCAAAACGTAGTTCGTAACTGGCTATTATAAAGGGAATAGCTGGGTAAGACAAGGTTCATGTTATGGGATTGTACAGTGAAGGTATAATGGCTTGAACAAATGATCGAAATACCATTAACGCACACTTTGACAGTGGTTGGTTGTAGTAAGGATATGGTCAATGTCAGAGTACACACGGATGACATCGTGGATGGTCCGTTTACTGAGCTATAGTGGCAGTCTAGTGATGAATGTCATACGAAGGTCTGCATGAACTTGGCTTGAGTATGTTTTAGTCAAAGTTTTGATATGCTTCACTTTTGGGAACATTAAGCAATATTGTGCTTCTGCTTGTATCGATTATCAAAGAGGTTTGGTAATGCGCCTGTAGCAGGTACTCTCAGTAAGCCTTATTGTGTTCCAACTTTGCATGTTTTACCTCTTCCTTGAATGTGTTTACATTCTAAATGTCCACAGCCAGTCATTCTTCAAGGGAAGGAAGTCTGAATGAAGGCTGAGGGAAGTGATTGGTCAATTGTCCAATGGTGATTGGGACACAGGGACGCAATACTTCGCCTGTACTTGAAAGGGGTTTCAAGTGATTGGTCAAGTGATTGGTCAAGTGTCTATGATACCTCTGGGTACGTTGTGTCATGTGCAAGTGGGAGTATGTTGGAGTCTGCCCACTGACACAAGTACATTGGTGTTACTGCTGATGATGTGCGAGACTATTGGGTCACACACCAAGGATTGATCCCGACAGCTTACTGATAAAGAGAGAAGGTCCAAAAATCAAATTGTTTGATTTTGGGCTTCACGGCCGTGAGGGATGCTCCACGGGTAGTGAAGCCTACTTCCCTCACGTTTGACTTAACGACTCTCATACGGCTCGTGGAGTCTTCACGGGTCGTGAGAGGTCGTGGAGGGGTCGTAGAGGTGGCGCCCTCACGAGTCACTCGGACGTGGCACGGGCCGTGAAGGACTATGGCCGGTCGTGGCGCATTTGTCTTCATGGGCTCTTCACGGGACGTCAGAGGCCATGAAGGTTTGTCTGTATGAAAATCTTTTATTTCATTGGGCCATTTCTTGGTCCAATGGCATAATACCTCTAATCCGGCCATTTCTCTTGAGATGGGGTCTGGAACAGAGAGTGAGAGATGGAGAAGCATGCAACAAGACCTTGAGACTCTCTCTCTCTCTAATCTCTCTTGGCATCTTGAGAAATATACACACTTTATACACTAAGTTCTTGCTTCTTGAGTGTGGTATGGCGATTTGGTGCAAGAGGAGATCTTTCAAGAGCTGTTTCAGAAGGTGGAGTCGTGTTGGACGTTCACCGAATTGATTGCTAGCACTTTGGGATCATGGCTACTTGGTGTGGATCAACGATAGAGGAGGATTCCTTTGAGTTCTCATTCATCCCGATTCGTTGCATGCTACAGCCGATCTCTCGCTTGTAAAGAAGGTATATTTCTGTCCTTCTTTGTCTTCTAGTTGCAATTTGAGTTATGTAGAAAATTATCACTTTGGAACATGTATGGACCCGTTTTTGTACGGTTTTTTGAAACTTTTGTTTTATGCTTCCGCTGTGCTTTGTTCCATACCGTGTTCCAACAATCACATCTTCAAGCTGTGAAATGGATCTTTAGGTACCTTAAAGATACACCAAATCTAGGAATTTGGTATCCAAAGGATTCTGGATTTGAGTTAGTTGGTTTCTCTGATGCTGACTATGCTGGGTACAAGTTGGATAGAAAATCAACAACTGGAGGATGTCAATGTTGGGGTTCGTGGTACACAGCAACGGAAGCATGCAAGGTCATAAACGAATTTTTCAAGCAAAAACAAGACCACAATAGGAACCCCATCAATGGATCTAACTCTACAACTAAGTTAAGCAACTAAACAGAAAGAAAAGAGGAGATTATACCCTTGATGTCTCTGATGGTTATGTGTGTGTGGCTAGCTTTCAATTCGTGACCTCCTTTCTCGGCGCCTTCTAGCAATATCGAAGTCCACCCCGAGTGAATCGTGACCCAAGTGTACTAGCACTCCTTTAGCTCAATCAACAAGAAGATTAGCTTCTGGAAAACAACCAAAATCCACCAGGAATCTGCTCACTTTCTCTCTTATTTAAACTTAGCAACTATCACAAGAGTTCTAAGTTTGTATTTCTTTTAACAAGTGGCCAAGAGTAGAGAATGAGAGATATGCATGTGATTTATAGACCAACTCACGACTCCAGGTCTCCCTTAGTCGGTCCCAGAAGTCATCATTAGATATTACATGCATTGGTCGGATTTAGAGGTGAAAAGATAAAGTTGTTTCTGTCAGACAGAGTTAGCGCCGCTAGCCGCCCATAGTTAGCGCCGCTAACCGCCCAAAGTTAGCGCCGCTAACGCGACTGATTTAGCGACGCCAGAGTTAGCGCCGCTAACCCCTGCTGGAAACCAACTATCATTATTTATCCTTTCTCACCCTCATCTATTAGGTTGTGTCAAGGTCAACCCCCGGCGTGTGACCCGATAGGCCCATACATCATCGGTAGTGATCATTTGGCGTACGTGTGTTCGTGGGCATACTCCAACAGTCAATTGCTTGGAGGGAAGCTAGTGAGCTGGACTAGTAAGAAACAGAATTCAGTGGCTACTTCAACTGCTGAAGCTGAATCCGTTGCAACAGGAAGCTGTTGTGCTCAAATCTTATGGATGCAAGATCAGCTTCAGGACTTTGGCATGAGTTTCAAGAAAACTCCTATCTTCTGTGATAACCAAAGTGCAATAGCCATCACTTACAATCCATTCTTCCACTCAAGAACCAAGCACATTGAAATTAGACATCGCTTCATAAGGCACATCGTGGAAAAAAGGTAAAGTTGATATTAAATTTATCTCCACTGATGACCAACTAGCAGATATCTTCACTAAACCACTTGATGAAAAGAGGTTTATGTATCTGCTAAGTGAATTGGGTATGCTCAACCCCTAGCTAAGTGTCTAGAATCTGAGTTTTTAAGTTTGACAAAGACTAGGTGTCTTAAACTGAGTGCACAGTTTTTAAATAAGTTTTCATAAACTGTATAACATGTCAAGCTGAATGATGAATTCACACGTTTGGTGAGTTCCAAACATATTTTAACTACTCAGTGTGGTTAAAATGTAAGTTTGAGCAAATCTCAAACATAAATGACTAAGTGTCCTTGAGTTTGAGCTATGTGCTTAACTCAAGCTGTGTGATTAGTTCACACGTTTTGTAAGTCCCAAACATGTATTAAACTACCCAGTGTAGTTAAAAATAAGTTTGCGTCAGTCTCAAACATGTATGACTAAGTGTCACTGCTTCTGAGCTGAGTGCTCAAAATTGAACTGAGTGCTTAAACTCAAGCTGAGTAATGAAATCAAGCTGAGTGCTTGCTTCACGCTGAGTGATTAGTTTCCTCAGCTTGGTGTGTCCAGTCTATGAGTTAGTTACTTAGTGTTATTAATTCATCTGTCAAAGCGTTTTTGAGTCAGTTTCAAATCGCTTCGTATATCAATTGTGTATTGGTATACTTTACCAGTGTTTATAATATTATTATGCGTTAATCATATTATATTACACTTGTATCCGTTGGAAGATGATGTGGTTCTACCCTCTCACTGTTACATCAAGCTGTAATTTTTTTACGGTATAACGGATAAAAAGGGAATCTAACGGTAACTTTTCTCTCTCCTTAGAAAGGTATATATACCGATCATAATCGGTTTAGAGAAGTTTACGCTTACAACTATAACTTCTCATCTTCTAAAATACCTTTCGCAAACACCTTTATTGCTCAGTGCAATCTTTCGTTCATCTTCTAAACCCTAATTTGCTAAGTGCAGTTTTCAACCCGCTCAGTGTGAACTTTATATTGCTCGGTGCAACTTCAACATATTACTTTGATTATACGATGGACTGAACCATTCTTGTTCTTGGTGATCCAATCGTCAGGGGAGCTGCGTTAAAAAATAATGGTATGCCATTGATTAAGATCAACAATCAACGTTCTGTCTAGCCATTCCGGAACGAAAAAGGAACAGAGGCTATGAAGTCTGGGTGGACTACATAAGAAAATGCCCGCTGGCATTCCTCTTCACTGGAGCACCACTCCACATAGTTCCTCAGCATCTGTTGGAGTTCTGGTACACTTGCTTTGTCAACCAGAACAGGGGAGAGATTATAGGCACTTTTCTAAATGGGAATAGAACAATGATCATCACTGTGAAACGGCTCAGGGAGGCTCTTCAACTCCCTACCACTGATGTGTTCGAGGCTGTTGTAACATGACAAGTAGCGAGTTCAGTCCTACCCCAAATGGGTCACCCACAGACTGAGGGTGTAATAAAGAAAGCTACTTTTCTAACCGGATGGGGCTTCATGGTGTCCACAATGATCCGTTCACTTGGAACCAAGGTTGGAGGCTTGGATCAATTCAATGAGTTCGAGATGCAGCTGCTCTACAACATGTATCATGCCAGAAACCTAGACTATGCGCAGCTCATCTTCAACGAGCTCAAGACCCGAGTATTGAAAACTCCAAGGGATCTACATGTTCCATTCATCAGGTACCTGACCTTGGTGATTGAAGCTGAGTTGGGAGACCAACTATATGAAGTTGGACAGGATTTGTTCCCTGCTCCAGTACTCAGCTCCAAGATGTTTAACAATGATATCTTTCCTTAGCATGAGGGTCTAAGTTGTCAAATGCTCTTGGTTGCTGAGGGAGCTTCATCCGAAATTGAAGAAGAGGGTTCCACTGAAGGGGGAGCTTCTTAAGCTGACACCGAGGTTCAAGCTGAGCACTCTACTCAAGCTGAACCAGCAACCATTGAAGCTGCTTCGGGTAAGATCTCTCCACTTTCCATCCACTTTTGGAAATAAGGCTGTGATAAGCCCAACCCAGCCTAACCCATCTCCTCCACCTTCATTCCATTTACAATCCCACTCTAAAGCCATCCCTAGTTTTCCCACTGCTACTAGGGAGAATATCCGAACCTATACACGCAAAACTGCCATAGGTGGTGCCATTCCTAAAGGCATCACTTGAGCTGAGATCACCTTGATCCCTCCACCGGCAGGAGTTGAGGGGGAGACGACTACTCTTAAGGTTTCAACCTCGAGGCTCATTACTACCCAACATCCTATACCAGGTGTGGTGACTACTCAGCCCACACTCTCCAGTGCCATAAGAGAGCCTATTTCTGTTCCTGAACAGACACACTCGGGCTACATTGAACATATGTCCAATCCCCAGGGTCAATCACCCCCCTCCAAACCAATAAGCCAACCACCAACCCATACATTATACATTCGAGCCCCATTACTTCTCTTCATTTCTGACACCCTATCGCACGACCTGTCAATGTTTCATCTTCAAACCAAGGTGATTCACAGGGTCCAGACTCTGGTGCAAATGAATTTGAAGGTAAACACCAACCTTTGGATGATGCACCCAAATTCCAACCTTCTCAGGCTGACTAGGATGATTTGATGAATTTCTTTAAAAGTCAGTTTGAAAAGCTACATCTCAAGAGAAAGCAGACCAAAAAGGAAATGTTAATGATTTAGGATTCTCTAGACGAAGAGGTGCTACAATTAAAATCTACCGTTGCTACCCTACAACAACAAAAGACTTCGACCCCTATTGATGATGACAAAAAGGGGTAGAAGGTTCAAGAAGCTGAAGCTGAGTCAGTCAAAGCTGAAGCTCTACTACTATTAGCAGAGGGAGCAGATCAGATTGAGGGGATAAAGAAACAGAGAAAGAACCTGAGCTGACTGAGAAAGCAAAAGGCAAGAGACCAACAGTGGTCAACTCAGATGAATCAGAAACTCCTCAACAGAAAAGAAGGAAAATGATTCTAAGTGAATCATCAGCCTCAGATAAAGACTTTGCGGATAAAATGACCTTACAAGAGATAGCTTCACTGATGGCAGTAAGAAGATTGGAACAAGAGGAAGCTGACCAGCTTGGGATGTCAATTAACGAACTGAGAAGAAGACAGATGGACGTTCAAGTTGTGTTAGCCGATGAAAAAGAGAGAAGAGAACGAGCTTGGGCTGAATAGATCAAGAAGTAGAATGAAGAGCTTTCCAAACTCAGACTGCCAATCGTGCCCAAGGAGGAAGAAGTAGAGGAACTTCCTATCCAGGATCAATCGGAAGGGGAAGATATAACTCAGTGTTATACAAAGACCAACTTCTCCTTTTAAATAAATTCACTAATTCTGTTTTATGCTGATGAGTTTCAAGCTGAGTAACTCAGCGTGACTAAAGAAGATAGTTTAAAAGAATTTAAATGTGTTTTAAATTATGTTTTATCTCTCTATATCAACGGGAAGGATAAGAAGACTTCAGAATCAAGATTGAAGATTGAAGACTCAAGATAAGAAGATTCAAGATTCAAGATTCCAAGTTATCCGATAGTTAGTTAGTAAATTAGGATTAGTCCAGTTTGTTAGGAACTGTAGCAACATGATTATATATACTTATCTCCTGATAAGTCTAGAGGTACGATTCTGAAAATACGTTACAGAGCCAAAACCTCACCTCACCGTATGTGTTACGAATCTTGATTACAGTTTGTAAGTTCAACGTGATCAAGAAACTCACAGATTGCCAAGGTGTTCGTGTGTTCGAACTATCACATCAGTTGTGATATTGGTAAGTTATCAATGTGTGTAAATCCTGTTTAGAGAGTCGTCAGTATCTATAATCATAAGTTGATTATAGATATCTAAGTTTGAGAGATTGAGAGATTCATATTAGGTGGTTATATATCAAGAGTTTCTTACTTGATAGTTATTGTAATCATCTTCTTATTTAAACCATTGTAATCATCTTCTTTATAAAAGCATTCGATTGATTGTGGTTTGATTTACTTTGTGTAAAATTTTTATTTGATTTGTTCAATTTCCGCAGAAAGTGTATTCAACCCCCGTTCTACACATCTGTTGCTTGTTGTTATTCTCATACAAGGGACCAACAAAATTATATGTAATATTATTATTCATTATATATCTTGTAATTGTGTGTTTGTTAATATTATTTGTATTGTCTATGCCATTGTAAGAGCACTTAGTTTTTAAGGACCGACCTTAATTATATCATTCTGACAATATGTTAAAGAAACATGCCTCCAATAAGGGTTCCTAATGTCTCGCAACAAGTCACAGATCAGGTAATTGCAGCTCTACCAAACATTGTAAGTCAAGTAGTAGCAGGCTTACAAGCAAATCAAGGTGCAGAAACGAATCAGGAATGCAACTACAAAACCTTTAGGGCATGTAACCCTAAAGAGTTTCATGGAACGGAAGGAGCAGTAGGAAATAACTCGGGGAGACTGTAACAACTGTCAACGAAACCTTCAGGTTAAATTGTCATAAAAATATTTAAAAATAATAAAAATCTCTTAAGTTAACAAGAATTACTAGTTTATACATATTTTTACATAAATACATATTATTATTAAAAGAAAAATATATTTAAACACCTCCCCTTGATGGCCGGGCAACACATGCACACACACACTTAATTTATTTTTTATATACTTTATTCTTAATGATCTTTTCTTCATTTAACCATACCACTCTCTCTCTCTCTCTCTCTAAACTCTCTCTCAAGAACTCTCTCCTCCCTCTTTCTTCAAATCTGCACTAAACCACTTCAAATCACCCAAGAACAAATATTATTTGAAGATTCAAAGGAAGATCAAGCACTAAATCAAATGTTGGTATTATGCTACTGTTAGAATATGCCCACTACTATGTACACACCGTTTAAATCAATGCCGATGATGTATGAGCCTATTGTGTCATACACCAGGGTCAAACCTGACAGCAACTAAAGCATAGGGACCAAAAATGGCAAAAGACAAAAGTTGACAAAAGTTAACACTTATGGGTTAGAGACGCTACAGCTGCATGTACTTTGTGTCATTTCACCTGAGAGCCCATGATAGCGCTGCTAACTTTAATGGGTTAGCACCGCTAGCACTTAAGAGTTAGTGCCGCTACGGCTGCAAGTGCTTTTTGTCAAATCACCTACATGGCTAGCCAATGCATGGATGAGATATGATTGTCTTTGGCCGGTCATGGGGAGATTAAGGGGCAATCTGAGGCTTATAAAACATCTCTCCTTAGTCGCATTTGATAATTTTGCAAAACTCACCACCAAAGTGTTCTCTTAAGTGCTACCAAGTCTTAGAGAGAATTAGAGAGGAGGGGTTCCAGAAAATTGGTCATTTTGTTGCTGTTCCTAACTGGTTTTATGAGATGAAGTACCACTAGGCTTGCTAGCACTCGTACTTGACGTGTTCCCGGGGTATACAACAATAGAAGTCACGATTTCGTTCTTGGAGGATCACCACCACCACACTTGAAGTTTTCTGGAGCTAAGGAAGCTGGTATAACCTTTTTCTCCTCTATTTTATGTTGCATTTCTTTTACATAGTGTTTGATTCATTTGTGGGGTTTCATGTTTTGTGCTATGTTTGGTTGTACCTTGGGCATTTTTTCTTGTACCTTGCTTCCGTTGCATGCCCTAGAAACCCCAACAGTGGTATCAGAGCCACCTCTATGTTAGATTTGCACATGGTGGCCTGAAAAGCCCGAAATAAAAAATGTTTGTTTTATGTCGAACAGGGTTAGCGGTGCTAAACTTGTGTTAACGTCGCTGTAACAGTTTTTGTTCTTGGTTAAAAACAATTTTTGATCTCGGGTGTTTTGGCTTATTTTGAGCTTCTGGAATTTTTATTTTGTTGTTGTAATATGTTATTCCAGTAGCTATCATGTATGTTTGGTTGTATGTGGATGTATAAGTTGGTAACCTTTCCTTGACCTTGTGGTTGATTGTGTGTTTGGATGCATTTATGGTTGTGTTATTATTCATTTGGTAAATTTATAATAATAATGTCGCTTGCATGCCATTTCATTCATCCATGTAATTGTAATATATAAATAGGTATAATGTAGCTTGCATGCCATTCTATATTCTATTGTATGTATTGTAATTATTTATGGATGAAGGCACACAAGAGGAGTCAAAAGAAGGTGGAGCAAGATGTCCATAGAAGCCAGTGAAATCCAAGGAGGTCACGGTTCTAGTGGGAGCTCGCATCGAAGATCTTTGTCCCTTAGAATTGACCATGTTCTTCCCGTTCGGCTCACGGGAAGAACGCATAGGTTTTATGGCAAGGGTCACCAATTATAGTATCTTATGCGTGTCGTTGTGATTTTATATGCATGGATTGCTTAGGATTCACATGCTAGATAATTTTTCAAAAATTAAAAAAATCACAATAGATTTGCTAAAAATGGTTTACAATTCCTTTGCGCGCTCACATACAAAGATTAACTCACCTAGTGAAATTAGGTTTTGTCACTAATATGTTAATCTAAAACCAAACCGGAAACAAAAGCCCATCTTTCCATAAGACGTAAATCATGCACCATCTGTAAGTCGATACCACCCGAATCTAGTCTTATGGGATTTGGTTGTCGAGCTTAGCATGAGCCAATTCTCATAAAACTGTGTGGAAAGTAAGTGTGGCAAATTCACTATTTTCCTTGTCGAGCTTAGCACGAGCCAACTTTGGTGAGTTTTTTACCGTGACGGACGATTTGCAATTTTAGGTTTGAAATCTTGGTTAATTGTCGAGCTTAGCACTATTTAACCAAAATTTCAAGACTTAAAATTGGTGCGAGAAGGGATCAAACATGCCAAATGACTCTTGCTTGTCGTAGGATCCCGCAAGGTGCTAAGGATTCCAATAGAGATTGCAATTGGCAAAATGGTTACCGACCTAAATAGTTTTGTCATGTGATCCGCGGTATCCCCGTTACATAGTAGGATAAAATACGGTTCTTAGGTTTGTTAAGATAATTCTTTATGGGTAAATTGTTTTAACAAGATAAAATATCAAACTAATTAAAATCTACTTTGCAATTTTAGATGGCATCAACAAGCGCAAACAACATCACCACCTACACTTCTCTACGAGTTTTCCTTGAGAAGGAGAAACTCGACAGTAGCAATTTCATGGATTGGCATAGGCAGTTGAGGCTCGTCCTACATTATGAAGGAAAATTACACACCATTGAGGAACCCCTACCCGAGGCACCTGCAAGCAATGCCTCAAGGGCGGTCAAAGAGGCGCATGATAAACGCATCAAAGAAACCGAAAAAGTTACGTGCCTAATGTTGAGCACCATGAGCTCTGATTTGCAAAAGCAAATGGAGCACTTTGGTGCTTACGACTTTATCGTGCAGCTGAAGGACATGTTCAAACAGTAGGCGATGCAAGAAAGGTGCGAATGCTTCAAGTCCGTCCTTGCGTACAAGCTCCAAGAAGGCGGGAATGTAAGTGCTCATGTTTTACACATGAAGGAAAACATTGAGCGTATGGAGAAGCTGGGTTGTACCCTAGGGAGGGAGATGGAAGTTGACTTGATCCTCCAATCCATGCCCAGTGCGTATGATCAATTCGTTATGAGTTATCATATGCACAGCATGGATAAAACCCTTATGGAGTTGCATGGCATGCTCAAGACTGCCGAAGCGAGCATGACCAAGAACAATCAATCTTCTTCTAACCACGTCTTGGCTATCCGGGAGGGCTGCATCATGAAGAAGAAGAAGAAGAGCACCCCGTCCAAAGGGAAGGGTAAGGGAAAGGTTGGTGACTCCAAACCTAACCCAACCTCCAACGGTAAGGGTAAAGGGAAACTTCCCCAAACCATGACTCCGGAGGATGCTCAATGCTTCTTTTGCGGGGGCAAAGGGCACTACCGCCGAAGCTGCCCAAAGTACCTTCAGGGGCTCAATAAGCTCAAGGCGATGAGCATATCGGGACCCATCTCTTCAGGTACGTTCATGATAGAATTGCATCAAACTCTATTTCTAAAGACTGGGTTATAGATACCCAGAAATTCCATTTTATTAAATAATATATGCTATTCGCCTCATGAGGCAAGAAAAATCATTTTATTTCATGCTTTGTATGACAACGGTTAGAATTTTAATTTTGTTGATGGAACAATTATTTGCCTTTAAAATGATAATATTTATTTTAAATGTCATGGCATATATAAGGCGAATGCATACATGTTGGGGTTCGTGGTTTAGCACAACAGAAGCATACCAGAACAAAACAAATTCTAAAAGCAAAAACAAGAAACCACACACGAACCGCAATGGTGCTACCATACTCTACAACTAAGATTTGCAACTAAACAAGAGAGTAGAGCAACGTTATACCCTTGATGTCTCTGGAGTTGTTGAGTGCAATGCTCCAAGTCTAAAATCATCCTTCTTGAGCTATCAAAGTCCACCCCGAGAAACTTGGTGACATTAGTGTACTAGCACCTCAATTATACACTTCAAGCCTTGAATGTATACTAGAACAACTCCCTTAAAACCGCGAGGAACTTTTCCTTGAACTCTCTATCTCTCAAAGCTTAGACAACTTCACAATGTTTCTAAGTGTGTGTAAACTCAAGTGTGTCAAGAGTATTAACAAGAGAGAGTTGCATTACTTTTATAGAGTCTAACATGACCTAGGACTCCCGAAGGTCGGCCAAGGCCGAATGATGAGAATGTCATGCATTGGTGGGAGAGAGGAGGTGAAAAGAATAAAGTTGCAATATGTCAACAGGGTTAGCGTCGCTACCCACCCAGGGATAGCGCGCTAACCACCCAAAGTTAGCGCCGCGATCACTGCTGAGTTAGCGACAGAAGGTATTGTTGGAGTCTGCCCACTGACACAAGTAGATTGGTGTTACTGCTGATGAAGTGCGAGCCTATTGGGTCACACACCAAGGATTGATCCCGACAGCTTACTGATAAAGAGAGAAGGTCCAAAAATCAAATTGCATGATTTTGGGGCTTCAGGGCCGTGAGGATGCTCCACGGGTCGTGAAGCCCACTGCCCTCATGTTTGACTCCACGACTCTCATACGGCTCATGGAGTCTTCACGGGTCGTGAGAGGTCGTGAAAGGGGTCGTAGAGGATGACGCCCTCACGAGTCACTCGACGCGGCACGGGCCGTGAAGGACTATGGCCGGTCGTGGCGCATTTTTTCCTTCACGGGCCGTAAGAGGCCGTGAAGGACCATCTGCATGAAAATCTTATTTCTGATTGGGCCATCTTGTGGTCCAATAGAAATGAGGTTTGTATCCGGCCAAAAACGGGGTTTTGAGGTCTAGAACAGTGGGTAGCATGCAAGAAAGAACTCTACTCTCTCTCTTTAGTTTCTCTCTTGGTACAAAATAACACACACACATTATATACACTAAGTTTGGGAATACTTGAGTGTTGTGAGTGAGTGTTTGGTGCAAGAGGAGATACTACTCGGCTGTTCCGAAAGATGGAGTCGTGGTGGACGTCCATTTGATGGGGTACTAGCATACGCGGATCTTGGAAACTTGGTGTGGATCATTCAATAGAGGAGAAGACATTTGGATTCTATTTTGTCACCCGTTTGATTTGCTACAACTAACTTCATGAATGGTAAGGAGGGATATTTATGCTCTCCTTGTTTCCTTTAAGTTGCAATTTGTGTTTTGTAGAACGATCATAACTTTGGAACACAATACGGACCCGTTTTTGTACGGTTTTTAAACTTTTGTTTTGTGCTTCCGCTGCCTTGTGCTCCATACCGTGATCCAACAGTGGTATCAGAGCCAAATCTACAAGCAAATTGCACTTTTTTGGCTTGAAAACCGAAAATGGACATTCTGTCCAGAATGTCTTCACGGGTCGTGATGGCTAGTTCTTCATGGTCATGAAGTCTCACGACCAGTCTCGTGAAGTGTTTTTTTCTTTACGGTCGTGAAGGCTCATGACCACTCTCGTGAAGATTTTTCTTCACGGTCGTGAAGGCTCACCACCAGTTACGTGGGGTGTTGGTCGTGAAGGTTTTTCACTGTGTTAGAGTCGTGGAGCTCATGGGCTTCAAGGGCCGTGAGAGGTCGTGAAGGCTCCTGGGCCGGGAAGGATGTCGTGAACAGTTTTTTTGTTCTTTTGAAAAAGAAAAATAATTTTTCGGTTTTAGCCTCCTCTCGATTCTTTTTTTCAAGAATCCGTCCAAAGTTGTTTGGACTTGAAAAGCCCCATAATATCCTAACTCGCATATATATATGTATCGGGCGGTTTTGCCATGATAACGCGCACGTGCTTATACTTGTGTTGTGTATGTATGAATATGGATTTTCAAAGTGTTTGAAATTCCTAATGCATACGTACAAGATTTGTTCACTTGTGCCTTGAGTGTTTTAGGTTGTTTAAGAACAAATCTGGTTAGGATATTTCTACACGGTTTTGTTGTGGCACACCGTTTTGTTGTTTGTGGTTGTTGTTTGATCTGGTAACAGCTTACCCATTTGACCTATGTGTTGGTTGTTAGGTTGTATTTGATTATTCAATCATTTGGTGGTTTGTACCACAATTGGTTTGTAATAATTAAAATTATTCGGTCTTGTATTTTGTACTTGTTTTGGCTTGCATGCCGATTGCTATTCTCTGTAATTGTTAGATTAGCTTAGATTAGCATTTCGCGGCTTGCACGCCGTTTCTTTCAAATATTTGTATGTATTTGTAAAAGAAGACCAAAGAAAACCATCGAGAGTCATGGAGGAGACGTCTCGGCTATGATGGATCCGGAGTTTCATTGGAGATAACGGATTCAGTGGGAGCACTTCCATCTGGGCCAAGTGGTTGTGTCCTTAGTTTTGATTTGCTTTCCTCGTTTGGTTCACGGGGAATGCGCATAGGGTTTAGGGGCATGTTATCGGATATTGCTTGTGCGTGGTTGTTGTTTTGTTTATTTTCTTGCGTGGTTGTTTAGTTCTTCGCTCGCTTGAAAATTTTTCAAAATAATAAAACCAAGAGTTTTGAATTGGGTTACAAACCTCGCGCGCCACAAGACCACTTGAAAAACTAAAACCCGTTTTTTTCAAATGTAAATCACTCGCCTCGCGTAAGATGACACCACCCGAATCTAGTGAAACAAGATCGGTCGTCGAGCTTTAGCAGAGGTCGGTTTTGCGTAACTGTGTGGAAGGTGCGTGTGGCAACTCGTAAGGGTCGGTTGTCGAGCTTTAGCCTAGCCGGTCATTGGGCTAGATTACCACCGTGTATCCTGACGGTCGATTTACAATTCTAAGACTTAATACGCCTTGGTAGTTGTCGAGCTCTAGCCGAGCTATCAAAGCGGATTAATGAGGAATCGGTGAGGGAAGGGATCAAACATGTCAAACGGGTGCTATGAGTACCTAGGATCCCGCAAGTGTCTAGGAGTTGTAATCTCATATTGTAATTGGTAAAGCGTTTACCGGCCTAAATAGCTCCATGAAGTGATCCGCGGCAAACCCATCATGGATTGGAGTGAAATAAGGTTCTTAGCCCTTGTTAAGCTAATTTGGTTTTCTTAATCAGCTGGGTAATTATTTTAACGAGGATTATATCGGAACTAACTAAAACGTGTATTCTTTTATAGATGGCAAACATTAACGACACCTCACCAAAATTTAACCTTCGATTATTCCTAGAAAGGGAGAGACTCATAGGAGTGAACTTCGCTGACTGGTATCGTGTATTGTGGATTGTCCTCCGTCACGAATCAAAGTTGCACATCCTTGAGGAACCCTTTCCGGAGCCACCTGCGACCAATGCGAACTGGGCAACTCGATAGGCTTTTGAGAAGCGTGTTAGAGATACACAAGATATTTCTTGTCTCATGTTATCGACTATGAGTTTTGAGTTACGTCAGCAGCTTGAGCAATTGAGTGCGTATGACATGATAAACCGGCTAAAGGATATGTTTCCACAGCAGGTTAGACAAGAACGATTTGAGTGTATAAAGGTTTTGGTCGGTTGTAGGATGTAGGAAGGTGAGGATGTAAGTGTCCATCTCCTTATAATGAAGGGATACATGGACCAATTGGAGAGACTTGGACTTCCAATAGGGAGGGAGATTGTGGTGGATATGATCCTCCATTCCCTGCCCACGTCTTATGAGAAGTTTGTCAAGAACTATCACAAAGACAATTTGGATAAATCCTTGATCGAAGTTCAAGACACCCTGAAGGCTGTTCAGTCTTACATGGTTGAGAAGGATCGTGCCTCGTCCACATCCACTTTGGCTACTAGGAAACAAGTAAGCAAGAAGGAGAAACTGACCTCAAAAGGAAAGCCTTGTATGACTGGGCCATCCGTAACTGTGGAGTCATAGGACAATGAGATTGTGCCTCAACATGATGTTCCACATGGGGTAGTTTGCTACTTTTGCGGAGAAATTGAAAATTGGCGCCGTCATGCCTGCCCTAAGTGCCTGGAAGAGCTAAGTATCCTAAAGCGGAAGAACGTTAGCTCATCATCTTCAGGTACATTCATGATCAAATTCCATGGATCTTCTACTTCTAAAGACTGGGTTTTGAACGCTAGTCAAAACACTCACTTTTGTCACAAACTTGTTTGTTGCAAAGTGCAGGTGTTTATCCGAAGTAGGTAATGGATCCATGGAGAGCTGGACCTTAGAGAGGGAAACATGATGGTTGTCCCTAACTAAAAGGATTGCCATTCCTTCCCGCTATACTATTACTTCATTTAGATCTTTGTCTTACGCCCTGCGTAGCAAGAAGCATTGTATCTTTTATGCCTATGATGACGATGAATATTACTTTGAATAATGTTATTGTGGGTTTTCGAGATTTATTTCAAAGTTTATTCATGTCTTGGCATTTATGATAAGCTTTTGCTTAAGGAAGTAATGGAATGATTATGAATGATTATTGAATTGTTAACCTTATGAAATAGTTGATTTAACCATATAAACAAGGCTTGTATCACCAAGCTCCATGTGGTTAGGAACTTGGAATCTTTTCACCATGGGTTAATTGTTGATTGCAAAAATTGCTTATATGGCTAAATAACTAACATATCCTTCACTTGTGAAAGTGAGAGGAATAAAAGCTTGTTGGATTTCGTTTGCACGTTTGTGTAAAGACCGTCCAGGCTAAAACATAAGGAGTAACTCAATGTGATTTGTTACCTTTACCCATGATGGTAGAAGGAATGGGTAAGTATGATTTATTAAACGAGAGTCTGAAACCTGTGAGGTGTTCAAGACTCACCCTTAACATTTAAATAATAATGAGGGCAAAAAGGAATAAAGATACTCAAATCTTGTGAGATGTTGAGCATCTAAATTCTAAATTTCTAAACCATCATAAGAATTGTGAGGTTGCCTCATAATTCACTTCTCCTAGGATACATGTTTTACATGGATCGCTAAGTGGAGGAATGGAACATATTGGTTATGGTTCCGTATTGATGGCTTAAACTTAAGTAACCTGCTGGATAGGTGTACTTGAGAAGTGATGGGCAATGTTCTTGTTTTAAATCAACAAAGATGGTCGAATTAGCATTGTTGGTCCCAAGTGGTTCAGGTATCAAGATCTAAGGATGGAATAATGGACAATTAATCTAGAAATGTAGAGAGAATGAAATACACCATACAAAACACACACATAAGGTTTGTGATTAATGCCAAAGTCCACCCAATGACAACTAGTCATTGGGTTTATATACCCCTAAGGGTATTTACATCCTCTTAGTTTGTACGTAGTACAAACGTCACCTAGAAATCAATCTTCTGTTCCTCGTTCAACATTGGAGAGGAATATATCTGAACTGCAAAAGACACTGGATACAGAGAGAGCGAAGTTTGAGAAAGAGAAGAAAGAATTCATGGCTAATATTCTTAAAGCTGAGCTTAGTGCTGAAAAACTTGCTGAATCAATTAAGACTTCCACTGACAATATTAATTCTGATTCAGTTTCACATTGTAGTGGCCAATCTGATTCTTATTTCTCTATTGCAGGTATTGAGCTTTCAGATAAAGATTTCACAAACGCATCAACTGCTGCAAAGCATCCTAAGATCACAGAATCTGTCGGATCTTCCTATCGAGTGAAATCACCTTCAGCTGCAACGACTTACTCTCTGAAACAAAACCCTAAATACAAACAAGCTGCTTTTAATTCTACACATAATACTTGGTTTTCAAGTAATTCTAATTCTGCTTGTTCTGTAATTACAGATGAAACTGCGTCTAAACAAGCATGGATTTTGAAGAAAAATCTATGTGACGCGATTGCAAAGGTTTCATCATTATTCTCTTCAAAGCCTACGAAATCATCCTGGATCGAAAAGAAGAAACCTTCTGAATCTACATCATAATACATCAGAGATTCCAAATGATGATTTATCGTCAACCACAACAACAACGAGGATTCCACAGAGAGAGGTTCGAGCTGATAATAGATCTCTAATATCTCATAAACATAACAACAACAACAGACGCCGATCTTTCTCCAAACCAAGTTCAACAGGGGAGTTTGTGCTAAAAAAAGATGTCATGTATCAATTCGTGGTTTACTCGGCCAAACACCTAGTCTGCCTGTCAAAGGAGAAGATTTGTAAGACGTCACACATTAAACAGGAATTTGTTGTTAAGAATGGAATTCCTCAATGGCATTCAGGACCATTGAATCGAAAGGTCCATAAACCTGTAATTGTAACAAATACACAAAAATGGATGCCAAAACCTGTGACTAACAAATCTGGACCCAAACAAGAATTGGTACCAATTTTTGTTAACCCGTTTTGCAGGTAAACACAAAATGAGACATTGTTGGAGCAAAATGAAGATCATTCAGACTGAAGTGAAGATCATTGTGTTCAGTGTGCTAAATTGGTGTTGAAATCTCAAAAAAATTTCAAAGTCAATGGAGTTTCCCTGCAATACAAGTTCAAATTCATTTTGTTCAGCATTAGCCTGAGTCTAATGTCTGAGAAGCTTATTCTATGCAGTTTTATCATTTCATTATATAACTTGCTTTCTAATGGATTGTTATTTGCAGGGGGAGTAGAATTTTATCTTCGCCTAATTGATGAAAAACAATTTTTATGCATCAATTTAGGGGGAGTTTGTTATTATTGCTTATATTTTTTCAGAAAAATCTGTTGGGGTTCGTGGTACACGGCAACGGAAGCATGCAAGCCCAAAAACGAATTTTTTCAAGCAAAAACAAGAGCACAAAATGAACCCCATCAATGGATCTAACTCTACAACCAAGTGCAACTAAAACTAAAAAGAGAGAAGATATTTATACCCTAGATGCCTCTGGATTGTTGTTGATGCTGAGCTCCAAGCCTTGATCTCTCCTTGAACTCCTTCTTCGGCTATCTAAGTCCACACCGAGACACTTGGCAACCTTGGTGTACTAGCACCCCTTAGCTTAATCCACAAGATGAAGAAGCTACTAGAACAACAACCAACGAAACCACCAGAGAATCTAGCTCTCTTTCTCTCTTGTTTGGACTTAGAAACTCTCACAAAAGTTCTAAGTGTATTTTGTCTCAACTAATGGTCAAGAGTAAAAAATGAGAGAAGTGCATGTCTTTTATAAACCAAGCCACGACCTCAGGTCTCCCCAAGCCGGCCCAAGGTTAATCATCACAAACAACATGCATTGGTGGAAGCTAGAGGTGAAAAGAATAAAGTTGTTTATGTCAGGCAGGGTTAGCGCCGCTAGCCGCCCACGGTTAGCGCCGCTAACCGCCCATGGTTAGCGCCGGTAACGCGGCTGATTTAGCGACGCCAGGGTTAGCGCCGCTAACCCCTGCTGGAAACCAACTATCATTATTTATCCTTTCTCACCCTCATCTTTTAGGTTGTGTCAAGGTCAACCCCCGGCATGTGACCTGATAGGCCCATACATCATCGGTAGTGATCATTTGGCATACGTGTGGCAGTGGGCATACTCCAACAGACTCCCACTTGCACACGACTCTACGTACCCAATGCATCACAGACAAAGAATGGCCTCTAGTAAGACATCTCTGCCCCCAAGTCAGTATGGGTTTTGTATTCTGCACAAAAACCAATCTGCAACCCATGTGAAAAGGTCCTATCGATAAGTGATCAATCAACCTTTTGTTCGCGATATCCAAGTGAACACGAGACATGGTACAAAGTCATTCTCCATTCGTTCACGATTATGTTTCTCGATCTAGATTGGTGGTGACCAAAATATACAAGTTGCAATCAATCGTAAATTATTGCAAGCTTTGAGCATGGCCATGCATTTTGGTGTCAGCGACCAATCATCGAGGGGCCCACGGATATCTCTCTAAACAGAGGAACAAATTCCTTTGACTCACACTGCCCATCACAGTGATCATACTCTGCCCAACTACTCCCTTTATAACAACCAGTTACGGACTGCGTTTGAAAGTAACTAGAACAAAACAAACCAAAGTGATGCAGCCACGTGCATCTCCAGTCTGAGGATGAACTGATATTATCATCCTGATTTACTCATGACATGTACCACAAAGTAAAATCAGGTGTGGGTCGTCCAGTCACTTGAAACACTTTCAAGTACAGGCGAAGAATTACGTCCCCGTGCCCCAATCCCCATTGGACACATGACCAATTACTTCCCTCAGTCTTAGTTCATACTTACTTCCCGAGAAGAATGACCGACTGTGGACATTTAGAATGCTTGCGCATTCAGGGAATAGCAAAACATGCTAAGTTGAAACACAGTAAAGATTTAAACAAATACCCGCATCTTGCGTATTACTAATCTCATTTAATAATCGATAAATACAATAAATACAATACTGCTTCATGTTCCCAAAAAGGGTAAATACATCAAATATACTAACCAAATAAATAATCAAACCAAATCACTAGCAAATCTAATCCCAATAGCTCGCATATGAGCATCATGCTTTGCTTGCGATAAAGGTTTGGTGAACGGATCCGCTACACTGCTATCCGTGTGTACTCTGCTGATGACAATGTCTCCACTATCGACCACGTCCCGGATGTAATGATACTTACGCGGAATATGCCTCGTGCGTCGGTGAGACCTTGGTTCCTTTGCCAAAGCAACCGCACCCTCGTAGTCACAAAACACCTCAACAGGGTCGGCTATGCTAGGAACCACTCCCAGATCTTGGATGAATTTCTTCATCCATACAGCCTCCTTCACAGCTTCACTGGCCGCAATATACACCGATTCGGTAGTAGAATCGGCCACAGTGTCTTTCTTGGAGCTTCTCCAGGAAATAGCACCACTATTGAGCAGGAACACAAACCCCGATTGAGATCGGCAGTCGTCCCGATCGGTTTGGAAGCTAGCATCGGAGTAACCAGTAACCCGTAGCTCTTCCTCACCTCCATACACCAAGAACATCTCCTTTGTCCTCCGAAGATACTTGAGAATGTTCTTCACTGCCGTCCAATGTGCTTCACCAGGGTTGGCTTGATATCTACTTGTCATACTCAATGCACAAGATACATCAGGCCTAGTACATAACATGGCGTACATGATCGAGCCTATAGCCGAAGCATTTGGGACTCGCCTCATTACTTCCCGTTCCTCAGGGGAACTCAGGCTTTGAGCTTTGCTCAACACTAAACCATGTGACAAATGTATGAACCCCTTATTGGAGTCCTCCATCCTAAATATCTTTAGGACCTTGTCAATGTACGTACTCTGGCTCAATCCAATCAACCTGCGGGATCTATCTCTATAGATTTTAATCCCAAGAATGTAAGTCGCATCCCCTAGATCTTTCATTGAGAAACAACTCCCTAGCCAGGCTTTTACCCCTTGCAAAGTTGGGACGTCGTTCCCAATTAGTAGAATATCATCTACATAAAGAACTAGGAATACAACTACGCTCCTACTAGCTCTAATGTTAACGCATGGCTCATCCTTGCTCTTAGAGAAGCCAAACTCTTTGACCTTCTCGTTGAAGCACAGGTTCCAACTCCGAGAGGCTTGCTTAAACCCATAAATGTTCTTAAGCTTGCAGACTTTATCCGGAAATTCTGGATGTACAAAACCCTCAGGCTGTGTCATGTACACATCCTCTGAAAGTGTTCCATTAAGGAACGCGGGTTTGACGTCCATTTGCCAAATCTCATAATCATGAAATGCGGCAATGGCCAAAAGTATCCGGATAGACTTCATCATAACCACCGGGGAAAAGGTTTCGTCATAGTCTACACCATGAGTTTGAGTGAAACCTTTAGCCATCAGTCGGGCCTTGAAGGTGTCTACCTCGCCATCCATGCCGATCTTCTTCTTGAAGACCCACTTGCACCCTACGGGTTTACACCCCGGCACAGGATCAACCAAGTCCCAGACTTGATTATCCGACATGGACCGAATCTCGGATTCCATTGCTTCCAGCCACTTGGCAGACTCAGGGCCCACCAGTGCTTCCCGGTATTTGGTAGGCTCATCAGAGACCACTACCATGTCGGTGCCCTCAGATATGTTAAAACCATATCTCTCTGGCTCATGCCTACTTCTACCAGATCTTCTAATAGGCAATGGGTTTACATTATTTCCAGCATCATCATGCTGAGAATCAACCCTTACGGGTTGTGAGCTAGTCCCAACATCAGGTTCTACATTGGCAGGCTCTTGAATTTCTTCAAGATCAACCTTTCTCCCACTAGCATCTTTGGATAGCAGTTCCCTCTCAAGGAACACTGCCCTTCGAGCAACAAATACCTTGTTCTCTGAAGGTTTGTAAAACAAATATCCCTTAGACCCGGCGGGATAACCAATGAAAAAGCACCTTTCGGCCCTGGGCTCCAATTTGTCCTCCACCTCACGTCTTACGTAGGCAGGACAACCCCAGACCTTTAAATATGAAATGGATGGAACCTTTCCATGCCACATCTCATACGGTGTTTTCTTAACCTTCTTCGTTGGTACGAGGTTAAGGATTCTACCAGCCGTTTCAATCGCATATCCCCAAAACGTAACGGGAACGTCCGTACGAATCATCATAGACCGCACCATATCTAATAATGTTCGGTTCCTCCTCTCGGCGACACCATTTAATTGTGGTGTCCTAGGAGGTGTTAGTTGCGAGATAATCCCACAACTCCTCAGATGTTCGCGGAACTCAGAACTAAGATACTCACAGCCTCTATCAGATCGTAGCATCTTAATTCTTTTCCCTAGTTGATTTTCCACCTCGTTTTGATAAGTCTTGAACACCTCAAAGGTATCCGACTTTTGTCTCACCAAGTAGACATACCCGTATCGACTATAATCATCAATAAAGGTAACGAAGTAGCGGGAATGATCTCTTGTGGCATGCTTGAACGGACCACACACATCCGTGTGAACGATATCCAACAAGTCTTGCGCCCTCTTACAAACACCGGTGAAGGGTGCTTTGGTCATCTTGCCCAATAAACAGGATTCGCATACTTCATTTGAACCGTGCTCAAATGATTCAAAGATCCCATCCGCTTGGAGCTTGGCGATGCGTTTCTTGTTTATATGGCCTAACCGACCATGCCATAGAGATAACTTATCCAAAACACTTTTGGATCCCGAATCAGCATTCATGATTGATCTATTGTTTTGCAAGTTTACACTTGCCTCATAAATGCCATGACATGGAAAAGCTTTAAAATATAAGACATGTCTTTGTAACATAAAATGCTACCATTCTCAAATTTATAGTCAAATCCAATGTCATATAAAGCATAAAGAGATAAAATGTTTCTTGCCAAGCAGGGCGAATAACAAACATTATCTAAAACAATAGATATGCCAGAAGGAAAGGCGAGCTCCACACTCCCAATCTTCTCAACCGGGACAACCGCCTTGTTTCCCATGATGAGATCCAGCTCTCCATCAACCAGGTCCCTACTTCTTCTTAGTACCTGCACATTATTACAAACGTGAGTACTATACCCGCTGTCTAAAACCCAGGTGTTAGAAGTAGAAGTGTTATGGAGTTCAATCATGTACGTACTGGACGCAGCGGCACCTTTAGAGCGAAGCTGCTTGAGCTCCTCCATGTACTTGGGGCAACTACGCTGGTAGTGAGCCTTCTCCCCGCAGAAGTAGCAGGTTGCCTCTTCTGGAGAGGTGGCAGCGGGAGCCACTTTCTTCCCCTTCGGTTCCGGGATTGGGTTAGGTTTAGGCTTCGGCCCTTGGTCCTTGGCCTTCTTCTTTCCCTTCCCCTTGGAGCCCGAAGTGGGTTGCTTCCGCTTGTGCCCACCTTCGTTGATGGTGAGGACGGCAGTGGAGGTGGAGGGCTTTTCCTTGGCAAGCTCGGACTCAGTAGTCTTGAGCATGCCGTGCAATTCCATAATGGTTTTATCCACACTATGCATATGGAAGTTCACAATGAACGGTCCATATGACGGAGGCAAAGATTGGAGGATTATTTCAACCGCCAACTCTTTCCCCATCGGAAAGCCCAACTCCTCTAGCTGATCCACATACCCTTTCATCTTAAGGATGTAGAAGCTGACATTGCCGCCCTGCGGCATCTTGCAACCGACAAATGTGTTGACACTCTCATCAAGCTCTTGCCTTGCTTGCAATTGGAGCATGTCCTTAAGATAAGAAATCATCTCAAACGCACTCATTTTCTCTAATTGCCTTTGCAATTTGGGACTCATGGTCGTTAGCATTAGGCAAGTAACATCATTAGTGTCAAGGACACGCTTTTCATGCGCATCTGTTACAGCCCTTGGCGTGTTGATTGCCGGTGGTTCCGGAAGAGGTGATTCAAGGACCTCTAGCTTCATCTCTTGACGTAGGACAATTCTCAAAGTCCTATGCCAATCAATAAAGTTCGGCCCGGTGAGTTTCTCCTTTTCCAAAAATGGACGGAGTGACATGTTGGTGGTGTTGGTGTTGCTAGAAGATGCCATCTACAAGCAAAGTACGAAATTTGGTTAGTTATGACGTATTAAATCCTTGTTAAAATAATTACCCACTTGTTATAAAAGAAATTATAGTAACAAGGGCTAAGAACCTCAAAATACCCTAATCCATGACGGGTTTTCAGCGGATCACTTCATAGAGCTATTTTAGGCCGGTAAACACTTTACCAATTTACAATTACAAAGAATACGAAATCGGCATGCAAGCCGTTAAATACTACAAACCGAATAAATTAATTAATTATTACAAACCAAGTGTGGTAAAACCACCAAATGAATGAATAAATAATTACAACCAACCAAAACACATCACAAGGGTCTAATGGGCTCATTGTTACCAGATTTACAAACAACCACAACAAACATCACAAAACAACACGGTGTGCCATACCAAACCGTGTCAAAAAATATCCCAACTAGATTTATTCCGAGACTACCTAAAACACTCAAGGCACGAATGAATAAATCTTGTACGTATGTATTAGGAATTCCAAACACTTTGAAAATCCATATTCATACATACACAACACAAGTATATGCACGTTCGTGTTATCATGCCAAAACAGCCCGATACATATCAATATGTGAGTTAGGATATTATGGGGTTTTCTAAAATGGTCAAAAGACCAAGTTAATCAACTGGAAAAACCAGAATATTGGCCAAATCATTTTTATAAAGTTTTTCTTTTAAAACGGGTCAAAAAACAATTTCCAGACGTCCTTCACGACCACTGATCTTCACGGCTTCTCACGGCCCGTGAAACCAGTACGTCTCACGACTCGTGAAAAATTTCAAAAAACCCTTTTCACGATCCTAACCCCACACTGAAGTCGTGTATGCTTCACTACCCGTGAAGATAAACCTCCACGGCCCGTGAAGGCCTTCTGGACAGAATGCCCTATCTTGCATAAAAATGATTTTCAGGCTAAAATGGTGCATGCAATGCATCAAGATGGCTCTGATACCACTGTAGGAGTTCAAGTACATCACAGAAATGCAACGGAAGCAATCATTTACATAAAAAATTTCTTGAACTCCATAGAATGGTATAAACTTGATACAATCGTGCATGCAACCAAAACAAGCAACACAAGAGAAGAAATGGTGTTATACCTTCCTCCTTAGCTCCTTGCTACTGTGAGAAGGTTGTTTTTCGGATGGGATGAACCAAAACTTGAAGAAAACACCTCCAAGCTCTTCTACCGTAGTTATACACCAAGAACACTCTACCTTGTGCTAGCAAAACAAGTCACCAACAATCTCCAACAGATTTGGTGCACTCTAGTAGCCCACGAGATTCTGGAAACACACACTTAACGTCACAAGAACTCTATTTGAAGTGTTTAGTATGTGTAAGTATCATAAGTGACAAAAAGGGGTAAAGGCTTCACAAAGCAAGAGCTTAAATAAAGCTCAAATTCGTTACTTGAAGTTCATCAGCCGGCCATATCTTGCATCCTAATTGGACCATCAAACCAAAGCCAATAGGATTCAAGTGCCACTTAATTTTCCGGGCTTCACGACCCCTCACGGCCTGTCACGGCCCGTGTAGCTTAAAAGCTCCACGGGCCGTGTCGTGTTTTTTACAAGTCGTAGAGGTATCCGTGGTGCATTTATCCTTCACGATCCCTTCACGGTCCGTGAAGGACCGTGAAGCCACTCTGGTCCACGAGCCATAATGCTCGTGTAAGGACTCGTGGGGACACCTTGCTTCACGACCCGTGGAGCATCCTTCACGGTCGTGAAGCCTAGGTCAACTGGAATTTGACCATTTTGACCGGTTGTGTACACTTAGGGCTATTTTGGTAGAAGTTAGGTGTATGACCAAATAGGCCCGCACATCATCAGCAGTGATATGGCATACGTGTGTCAGTGGACATACTCCAACAGGTGTGAGAAGTGAAGAGAAGTTATTGGGCTCGAGATGTGAAGTGTTTAGGTTGGTGGTTGGCTAATTGGTTTTGAGGGGGGTTATTGACCCTGGGGATTGGTCAGATTTTCAATGTTACCTGAGTGTGTCTGCTCAGGCACATTAACAGGCTCTCCTATGGATCAAGTAAGTGTGCGCTGAGTAGACACCACACCCGGGTAAGGCTATTGGGTTGTAAGGAGCCACGAGGTTGACACCTTAAGAGAAGGCGTCTCCCCCTCCACTCCTGCCTGTGGAGGGATCAGTGTGATCGCAGCTCCAGTGATGCCTTTAGATGTGGCCCCACCAATGGCAGTTTTTCGGTGGTATGTTAGGATATTCTCCCTAGCAGCAGTGGGCATACTAGGGGTAGCTTCATATTGGTATTTATGATGAAAAGAAGGTGAAGGAGATGGGTTTGACTGAGTTATGTTTACTGCAGTCTTATCTCCAAATGTAGATGGAGAAAAGTGAGAAGAGAGTGAGAGATGAGAGGTTTTACCTGAAGAAGCTTCTAAATGAGTTGGTTTAGCTTGAGCAGAGTGCTCAGCTTGAACCTCCGTGTTAGCTTGAGAAGCTCCCCCTTGATTCGATCCTCAGCTTCACTTTCAGAAGACGAAGCCTCAACAATTAACAGCATGGGTTCACTCAGTCCCTCTTCCTCTGGGAAGAAGTCGTTGTTGAACATCTTGGGGCTGAGTGTTGGCACCAGCGACAACTCCTGATTGGCTTCGTAGAATGCTGTCCCTAGTTCAGCTTCAAATGCTAAGGCACCCTTATGAAAGGTACATGAAGGTCTCTTGTGGCCTTCATCACAGGGACCTTGAGCCCATTGAAGATGAGCTGTTCAAAATCGATATTTCTTCCAAAGAACATGTTGTACAGCAACTGCATCTCGAAATCATTGATCTGGTCTAGTCCTCCAACCTTGGTACCAAGTGAACGAATCACAGTGGACACCATAAAACCCCATCCGGTTGGAAAAGTGGCCTTCTTAATCACCCCTTCAGAGTGAGGGTGACCCATCTGTGGTAGAACAGACTTCGCCACTTGTCTCGACACAGCAGGCTCGAATTCGTCATGTTGAGGAAGACGAAAAATCTCCCTTAGCCTGTTAGCTGTGATAGCAATGGTTCTCTCTCCATTCAACACTGTGCCTCTGATTGCGACATTGATATGATCGTAAGTACACGAATACCAGAATTCCAGCAAGTGCTGAGGAACCATGTGCAGAGGCGCTCCGGTGAAAGCAAAAGCCAATAGGCATTTACGAATGTAATTGACACATGGTTAATATCCTCTGTTAATCTTTCGTAGAGGGATTGCCAAGCAAGCGCGCTGATTGTTGATTTTTATCAGCGCCAATCCGTTGTTACGAAACGCAGCTCCTCTGACCATTCGATCATCTAGAACTAGAATGGTTCCTTCCATCGATTAAATTTTGATTACACAGAGTAATTATATACACTGATGTATTATACCTATACACAATTTAGTATAATACGCAATTTGAGACTGACCCGAATACGCAGTGGTCATGAATTAATCACACTTAGAAAATAACACATGAGTTTGGACACACCAAGCTGAGTAAACATATAACTCAGTTTAACTTAAGCACTCAGCTTGATTCAAGCACTTAGCTTGAAATGTGCACTTAGCTTGAGAATGAAACTCAGCTTGAGAAGAGAACACAACTCATGGGTAATGATACCAAGTCATTTTCGTCTGAGACTGACTCAAACGAACCTTTTAACCACACTGAGTAGTCAAAGAATGTTTGGAACCAACCAAACGTGAGAACCAATCACACAGTTTGAGTTAAGCGCATAGCTCAGACTCAGTGACACTTAGTCATAAATGTTTGAGACTGACTCAAACTGTATCATAACTACACTAAGTAGGTGAAATGTGTTTGGAACGCACCAAACAAAAGAACTCATTGTTCAGCTTGATAAGATTCAGTTTATGAAAACTTATTCATAAACTGTGCACGCAGCGTAAGACACTTAGTCTTTGTCAAACTAAAAGGATTCTAGACACTTAGCTAGGGATTGAGCATACCCAAGTTACTTAGCAGATACATAAACCTCTTCTCATCAAGTGGTTTAGTAAGTATATCTGCTAGTTGGTCATCAGTGGAAATAAATTTAATGTCAACTTTACCTTTTTCCACGATGTCCCTGATGAAGTGATGTCTAATTTCAATGTGCTTGGTTCTTGAGTGGAAGACTGGATTGTAAGTGATGGCTATAGGGCTTTGGTTATCACAGAAGATAAGAGTTTTCTTGAAACTCATGCCAAAGTCCCGAAGCTTGCACAAACACATGTAGCAAACATAATATCAGATCTACTAGCTGTCAAATAGAGCAATGAACCTATCATTCCTCTATAGGTAGACTGACACACAGACTTTCCATCTGAGTCTTTACTCAGCTTGACAACTGGTGACATGGGTGTTTTCATGGTTGTACTTGAATCAAAACCATATTTCTTTATCAAATCAATAACATACTTGCTTTGATAGATGAATATTCTCACCCATCATAGTCATCTTGTACTTTTGGGACATTATTTTAGAGAACCACTCACACAGAGAATCATTGGTAGAACCAAAAATGATGTCATCGACATAGATTTTTACAAGAATCACCTGTCCTTTACTTCTTTTAATAAAGAGTGTCTTATCTATACTACCTTTGGTGAAATCCATGGATAGTAGATAAGTAGACAGTGTATCATACCAAGCTCTTGGAGCTTGTTTAAGACCATACAAAGCCTTGTCTAACTTATAGACATGATGTGGAAACTTTAAACTTACAAATCCAGGAGGTTGTTTCACATAGACTTCCTCCTGAAGTTTTCCATTTAGGAAAGCACTCTTCACATCAATTTGATAGACTTTGAACTCTTTATATGCTGCATAAGCCAGGAACAGCCTTATGGCTTCAATTCTAGCAAGAGGGGCAAACGTTTCATCATAATGGATTCCTTCCTCTTGCTTATACCCTTGTGCTACCAGCCTGGCTTTGTTCCTCACTATCACTACATCCTTGTCCATTTTATTTAAATAGACCCACTTGGTGCCTATAATTGAAAGATCTTTGGGGACAGGGACAAGGTTCCAGACCTTATTTCTCTCAAACTCATTTAATTCATCTTGCATAGTTTCAATCCAATCCTCATCCTCTAAGGCTTCCTCAGTCTTCTTTGGTTCCATTTGAGATAGAAAACCAAAGTGTGCAGCGTAATTAGCTGTAGCCTTGGATCTGGTCATGACCTTTTCTTGGACATTTCCAATAATTTGATTTTGAGGACGATCTTTGAGGAATTTAAATGTTGTAGTTGGAGACTCTGGTTCTGAATCTGAGTGATGTGGAGAACGCTGAGGTGAACACACATCCTCAGTCTCAACAGCAGCATTGTCAACAAACTAATGATCACTGAGATTCTCAGCTTGAGTGACTTCAGCTCCAAAGGGGTTGACGAACTCATCATCCTTCTCAGCTTGAGAATCCCTTGGAGTTTTTGATGATTTCTTTGATGAACACACATCATCATCATCATATCTTATGACATACGTAGGATTGATAAGTTGGTTTCCTTAGGCCTTTCAAGCTCACTCAGACTGACCAAGTCAGCTTGACTCTTATCAGCTTGATCAAAACAGTCTTCATCAAAAGAGACATGAATTGATTCTTCTATTGCCTTTCTCCTTGTATTATATATTCTATAAGACTTGGAGATTGAGGAATAACCAACGAATATTCCAAGATCAGCTCTAGGTTCCAACTTATGGAGCTAATCTCTTTGATTCAACACATAGCATTTTGAACCAAAGATATGGAAATAACCTATATTGGGCTTTCTAGACTTATACATCTCATACGTTGTCTTTCCATGTCTTTTGACAATGATTTATCTATTCTGGGTATAGCAGGCTGTACTAACAGCTTCATCCCAGAAATAGAGTTTCAATCCTGCCTCACATAGCATTGTTCTAGCAGCCTCAATTAGGGTTCTATTTCTCCTTTCAGCAACTCCATTCTGTTGTGGGGTTCTGACAGATGAGAAATTTTGTAATTTTCCCTTTTGTTCACAGAAGCTTTCAAGGGTAGAGTTCCTGAACTCAGTCCCATGATCACTTATTAGTTATTTTACAAAAAACCTTTTTGCAACTCTTCCTGTTTGATAAAACTAATTATCTCCAGGGCAGCCTCACTTTTAGCTTTAAGGAATATTACCCAGGTGAATCGTGAGAACTCGTCTACTATCACTAGTGTGTACTTCTTGCCACACAGGCTTGGAGTACTTATGGGTCCGAACAAATCCATATTCAACATATGCAGTGGGTCTGTTATTGAAAAATTTTGCTTTGACTTAAAAGACCCTTTATGGTGTTTCCCGTGTTCACAAGCTGAGCACAATTTGTCTTTCACCAATGTGATCTTTGGTAATCTAGAGACTAACTCTTTATTGGACAACATATTTATATTTTTAAAGTTTAGATGAGATAAATGTTTATGGCATAACCAACTCAGCTTAGGAACAAAATGGGAATACAAGCAGGTTTCAGTATAGGGATCAGCTGAATTTAGATCAAGTAGATGCACATCTCTTTCTCTTTTAGCTATTAATACAGGTTTTCCCTTAGCATTATAGATTTTTCCTGCTTTCTTCCTAAAAGTATCAACATTATCTTCATCACATAATTGACTGATACTAATCAGGTTGTGTTTGAGACCTTTGACATAGGCAACTCTCTGGAATGTAACTTTTCCAGCTTTCATCTTTCCATAGCCTTTAGTTCTTCCATGTGAGTTATCTCCAAATGTTACTTTAGGACATTCATCTTCTTGGAAATCACTAAGAAATCCTTTCCACCCAGTCATGTGCCTTGAGCATCCACTATCCAAGTACCATTTACTTGAACCCTGCACATGAGATGAAAACTAAACACATTAGTTTTGTTTGGGAACCCACTTCTTGGTGGGTTTAGATGAGGAGCAATTAGCATCTATATCTTGTTGAACTGACTGTTCAGCTTGAGCAGGAGCTGAGTCCTGTGTAGGCTGTTCAGCTTGTTCTTGTTCAGGCCTTGAGATTTCTGCATCACAGTCCTTAGCCTCATGACCTTTACTTCTACACTTGTAGCATCTCCTTCTTCCAATTATTACAGGAGGTATAGTGTCCAATAATCCTTGTGAGAACTTACTCTCAGTTTTATGATTATATGTTGTGGATAACTTTTCAACTTTCTTAGCAACTTGATTCACCTGATGATCACTGACTTTGGACTTACCTTTGTCAGATCTCTATTTGTTATCCTTTTGATGAGAAGATTGACTAACAACCTTCTGTTCCATGACTTTGGACTTACCTTTGTCACGACTACTGGACTCACCAGTTTCAACGGGTTTGGACTTACCACTATTGATATTCTTGGACTTACCAAGATCCACAACTTTGGACTTACCATTGTCGTGTTTTGACCTCTGACTTATAGTGGTATTTCTGTTCTTGTAGCTTCTCTCCGAGCCAGAAAGATAATTTTGTCTTTTGAAAGGGTTTAGATTAAGCCTTTCTATGACCGAAGTTCTTTGAACAGACTGAGTGCCTAGTCTTTCCAGCACAGACTTACCATGCTGTTTAAATATTGAGCACTCATTTCCATGGTCTTTAGCTTTCAAAAACATATTGAATTTCAAGCTTGGATCATGTCTTTTCTCTGAGGCTGACTTCTGAGACTTAATCAGCTGTCTATCCTCCTCAGAATCTGTACTTGCTATCTTATCATCAGCTACATAAGTTGTTGTTTGATAGTCACCTCCAAGAACAACCTTTACCTGCTTAGGTATCTGTTAGTTTATGCACTTTTTAGCAAGCTTTGATGACTTACATCGAGACTCAGTAACCTTTTGAAGTTGGTCAGCTTTGTCTTTAGCTTCCTGAAGTTCTTCACTTAGACGTTTATTGATGTGTCTTTCACATTCAAGATCACATTGTGCTTTCTTACCAACATCAATTAGAGACTTATTTTCCTTAATCTCATTCTTGAGTTTAGTTATCTCATCTTTGAGGTCATTTTGAGACTTAAGGACGGTCTTGAAATCATTCAGCAGATAATCAAAAGCAAGAACCTTTTCCTCATCAGTATAAGAGTTGAAATTACTGACCTTATACATGGAAGCAGGATCCCAGTCACTAAGCTTGCTGTTTTCCTCAGCTTCCTTCATGTCAGCTTCAAATGTTGACTTGGACAAACCATAAGCAACTGTTGGGAAATTTGCTAAGTCATTGAAACTGTTGAACATGCAAAGGTAAAACTGTTAGAGTATTTTGGGGATAACAGTTGAAAACTGTTAGATGGATACGAAAACAGTTGTAACTAACAGTTGCTGCAAGGTTTACCAAAAGTTCAGAACTGTTAGTTAACAAAGTCAAAAACTGTTTGAAGACCTTGAAGTTGATGACTGTTAGAAGGATAAAGAACTGTTGTATTCATTAAACAGTTTATGTTGAGCTATATTTGGACAATCCTATCTTTGAAGATATCTCGAAATACCTTGAAGATTATCAAGATTATCTCAGAAGATAGAAGATTACCTAACTATCAACAATTCAAGGAGGATCAAGAGTCTATATATACTTCATAAGATGATCAATTTACAACGACGACTTGATCTCATTATTCAAAGCATTTGTTCTTATTGTTATTTATTTTCTGAAAGTGTTTAGCCTCTAAGTTTCTTGTTGAAACCTAAGAACAGTCTGTGTTCTTCGTCTAACAGAATAAGTTAGATTGGGGGTGAAGTTTGCTTTTGTAATCATTCTGGTTGGTTATTAAAAACTACTGTTTGATTGAATTAATCTATGTTTGAAACCTTCTTTAATCAATTAAGTGTGATTCCGCAACTTCTTAGTTGATTGTGATCATAGTTAAAGATTAACTTTTATTTTACTCTGATTTATTATTTAAAAGTTAGTTCTTGTTATTTGATATAATCTATATCCGATCCTGACAAATGGTATCAGAGCCTTATCATTAAGGTTCCTTTGATCACCAGTTGAAGGTTTTTGCTTTACCTTGTTTTAATATTTTTTTAAACTGTCTTTAAATCAATTTGTTTCAATGGATTCGGGAGGTTCTTCTGATAACAGTGGGTCAGGGTCCAACATTCGTGTTCCCATGCTCAAACCATCTGATTTTGAGATGTGGAAACTACGAATTAAATAGCATGTTCAACTGATGGACTATGCTGTTTGGCAAATCATTGAAACTATTCCCACTAATCCCATTGAACTGGATGAGAATGGAAAACCAAAGAAGAAACCACCTCCAAAGACAGATGCTGAAAAGAAGGATAGAATGATTGAGATGAAAGCCCTCAGCATCCTTCAGATTGCAATTCCCAATGAGTATCAACATCAATTCAAGAAATTTGATGATGCTCATGAACTTTGGAATGCTCTGGAAAATAGGTTTGCTGGGAATGCTAGTTCTAAGAGAAACCAAAGAGATCTTCTTAAACAAGCCTATGAGAACTTCACCAGTGGGAAGAATGAGAGTATCACCCAAATCTTTGATAGGTTTTACAAACTGGTGAGTCAACTGGAGAGTGCTAAGGTTAGGCTTGATCAAGATGAGATAAATAGAAAGTTTCTTAGGTCTCTAGGTGATGAATGGACTGTGTTTGCTGCACAATGGAGAACCAAGGATTCTCTTGAAGACATAGAGTTAGATGACCTCTATAATAGTTTGATAGTGTTTGAGGGAGAGATAGAGGGAAAAAGAAAAACTGCTATCCCTAGCCATAATGCTGCTCTCCTGTCTTCCTCAGGTATGGAATCAAACCATTCATTAACTAACTCTATTGATAGTTGTGCAGGTACTAGTTCTGTTGTTGGACAAGATATGAATACTCCAGATGCAGTTCTTGAAGTTTTTCTTGCCAGCCATGCACATTCAACCCTCACCAATGAGGATCTTGAACAAGTGTACCCTGATGATCTTGAGGAGATGGATCTCAAATGGCAGATGGCCATGCTTACTGTTAGAGACAAGAGATTCATTAAAAGGACTGGATGGCAAAACATGAATTTCAGAGCTGATGGCAAGGCTGGATTTGACAAGTCAAAGGTGAGATGCTTCAAATGTCAACAACTTGGCCACTTTGCAAGAGAATGCAGATCTGGTGGACAAGTTCAGAATCAAGGTCAGAGGCCAACTCAGAACCATACCTCCTCAGCATTGGTCTCACAAGAAGGCCATGGATTTGATTGGAGTGATCAAGCAGAGGAGGCTACCAACAATAAAGCTTTGATGGCATTGACTGACTCCTCCATCAAGATGGATTCTCCAGAATCTGAGGACATACAGGTATCTTCTAAACTATGTCCTGGTGAATGTAGAGCTATTGTTAAGAGGTTTAGAGAGCACAATAAGAAAGTATGTGCTGCTCTAAGTAAAATGGAGGAGAGAAGGTATGAATATACTGCTGTAATAGAAGATTTTGAAAATAAAATTAAAGACTATCAGGCTAATGAACTGCAAATGGACTATGATAGAAAATATCATAAGTGGGAGAAAGAGCAGTTTCAAGATGAGATTGATAGTCTGAAAAAGAAATTGGTTGAAAAGGAAAACAAGGTGAATGAATTCACAAAGAAATTGGAGGGTGTGGACATTGATCTTGGAATGTTCAAGGCTGCAAACCTTAAGCTTGAGACTCTGCTACAATCTCAAGTGAGAGACAAGGTGAAAACTGGACTTGGATATAAGGAAACCCCACCTCCATACAATCACACATACATAACACCCTTGTCTGAGGCAGCTGAAAGATATGTCAATGAACCTTTAGCAGATCAATTAAAGACAGCTGATCCAAAGTTTGAGAGCTATGAAGATGAAGTTCTGTCTGTAGTAAGCGTTGAAGATATTGAGATAGCTATGAAGAAAGATGAAGTGATTCCTTATGAAAATCACATCTGTTGTGAACCCATTTCCACAAAATCATCTTTCATGCCTGTGGTGTTTGTAAAAGCATCCACAGAATCCCTCATCACTAAGCCATCACCTTCAAAAGTTATCCAATCCATTGAAAGTTCCACAACTGTTGCAAATAGTCCCCATTTTTACACTAACAGTTCCCACAAGAACCCAAACAGTTCGAAGTTAAAAAGCCCACCTGTTAGTACAAAAGCTAAAGGAAAGGAGAAAGTTGGTGAGATTTTGTATGCAAAGAAGAAGATGGAAGCTTCAAAATCTCAGGCTAAACCCAAGCCAAAGAAAAGGCATACTGAAATGCCTGCATGCACATGCCAAAAACATGGTGTCCAAAAGTATCCTCAATCTGCAGCTGTTAGAGGAAATCAAAGAAATAGGAACCAATTCTGGTCACAAAGAACTGGTTTACCTATTGTGAAAACCAAAAAGCGCTACATTTGTGGAAGATCTAATCATTTAGTTCAAGACAGTTACTATAACCCACAGACCAATGGCACTCAAAACAAAAGTCCCAAAATACAGAATAACAGTTCTAAAACTGTTAAGTCAAAGCAGATCCACAGTTCTAAGACTGCTAAGCCAAAACTGGCAAACAGTTCTAAAACTGTTACATCCAAACCAACTAACAGTTCCAAAACTGTTTTAGCAAAACCAAAAACTGTTGGTTTTGCTTGGATGAAAATTCAAAAACAAACTGATTCTGGAGAAGGTAAAAGTGTTCTTCAAACTAAAAATCAAAAGGACTCACAAGTTGATTCATCTGTTTTACCAACTCCACCAGCTGTTTGTTCAAAGGTGTCCACTGTTAATCACAACAGTTGGAAACCACATGTTCTTACAAAATATTCTTCACACAAATTAGAGAAATATAATTTTGATGAAATCAAAAAGAACAAAACTCTGTTTAAGTATTATGACTTGAATGGTGTACCCAAGACCTGCATGGCCTGGGTACTTCCTGCTACTAACTGATTTTATTTGTGCAGAGCATTCATAGGGCCAATCAAGGAGGAATTTGGCATGTGGATAGTGGATGCTCAAGGCACATGACTGGAAATCCACAATGTTTGAAGGATTTCAAAAGAATCAATGGAGAATTTGTAGCATTTGGAGGAAATCCAAAGGGAGGAAAAATCACAGGTAAAGGAGCTGTTGAGGCAGGTACACTTACATTTAATGATGTTTTCTTTGTTGAACAGCTTAAGTACAATTTGTTAAGTGTATCTCAAATCTGTGACAATGGAAACAAAGTTTTGTTTACAGATTCAGAATGCATTATTCTTTCAAAATATTTTAAACTAAATGAGAAGGATGTTCTTTTAAGAACACCTAGAAAAGATAATGTATATTGTCTTGATCCACAAAAGATTGCTAAACAGAATGTGTTAAGCTGTTTACTCTCCAAGGCATCTCATGATGAGTCTGCCATTTGGCATAGGAGGATGTGTCACATGAATTTTAAAACCATGAATTTGTTAGCTAATAACAATTTCGTAAGAGGTTTGCCCCAAAAAGAGTTCTCATGTGATGATCATTGTGTGGCATGTCTTAAAGGCAAGCAACACAAAACTTCTTATAAGTCCAAAGAAATTTCTTCCATTACTGCACCTTTACAACTATTGCATATGGATCTTTTTGGTCCTACTTCTGTAGTGAGTATAGGGAAGAAAGCCTACTGTTTAGTCATAATTGATGATTTCACCAGGTTTACTTGGGTTCAATTTCTTAGAACTAAGGATGAAACTGCTGAGTTAGTTAAGTCTCTTATTCTTAGAATTGAAAATCAATCTGATTTAAAGGTGAAAGTCATTAGATCTGACAATGGTTCTGAATTTAAGAACTATGAACTAAACAGTTTTTGTGAAAGTAAAGGTATTGAAAGACAGTTCAGTGCCCCTAGGACTCCCCCAACAGAATGGAGTTGGTGAGAGAAGGAATAGGACCTTGATAGAGGCTGCTAGATCCATGTTAGCTGATTCTAGGTTTCCAATGACATTCTGGGCAGAAGCAGTGAACACTGCCTGCTATGTTCAGAATAGAGTACAAGTAGTCAAGTCCAAAGGGAAAACTCCTTATGCGTTGTTCCTCAAGAGAAAACCTTTAATCAACTTCTTCAAACCATTTGGCTGTCCTTGCACTATCCTTAATACCAAATCATAATTAGGCAAGTTTGAGAGTAAGGCTGAAGAAGGTTTCTTTGTAGGATACTCCACTCAAAGTAAAGCTTATAGAGTTTTTAACAATGTCACTAGAATCATAGAAGAGAGTATGAATGTCTCTTTAAATGAGCATAGGATCAATATTGCAGGTAATGGACCTGATTGGTTATTTGATATTGATGCATTGTCTAAATCTCTTTCTTTTGAGTATTCTACTGAAACAGCTACAGGTACTTCAACAACTGTTGGTGAAAATCATCAAACAGCTTCCACAAGCCCGAACAGTTTTGACACTGTTAGCTCAAAACCAACAACTGTTGGTTCAAACAAAGTTACTGAAGACTTTGTCGTGATTCCTTTGCTTCAACAAGAGTTATCAAATGCTGTTGATCCATTGATTGATGCTGAATCTTCAAAGGACATGGAATCTCATGATCCTCAACACCACACTGACTCTGCTGATCAAGTGTGTGATAACGCTGAAAATTCAAGTGAATGTGAGTTTGATCTGTCTAATTTAGGGAATGAACTGACTGAAGAAAACATTCCTACATCAAGAGTTCACAAGATTCATCCAATCTCACAAATAATTGGTAATCCAACCACTCCTATCAGAACAAGGAATATGCTGCAAAATGAAAACAGTGGTGTGGATCTTGCCCAATTTGACGTGAATGCTTGCTTTTTGTCTCAAATAGAACCTAAGAAAGCAATTGAGGCATTGAAATACCCTTCATGGGTAGAAGCAATGCAAGAGGAGCTCTTACAATTTCAAATTCAGCAAGTTTGGAAGTTGGTTGAGCTTCCAAGAGGCAAAAGAGTAATTGGCACCAAGTGGGTGTTCAAAAACAAGAAAGATGAAAGAGGGATTGTCATCAAGAATAAAGCAAGACTGGTTGCACAAGGCTACACACAAGAGGAAGGAATAGGCTATTTCTTGCTTTTGCAAGCTTCAAAGGATTTAAGGTGTATCAAATGGATGTCAAGTCTGCTTTTCTCTATGGAACTATTGATGAGGAGGTATATGTGTGTCAACCCCCTGGCTTTGAAGACTCAAAGTACCCTGACAAGGTATATAGGTTGGATAAAGCCCTATATGGTCTACATCAAGCTCCTCGAGCTTGGTATGAGACATTATCATCCTACCTTCTCGAGAATGGTTTTAAGAGAGGCACAATTGACAAAACATTGTTTACAAAGATTGTTAAAACAAAGATTTTGCTTGTTCAAATCTATGTTGATGATATAATCTTTGGATCCACTAATGACAGCTTATGCAAAGAATTTGAAGTCATTATGCACAAAAGATTTCAGATGAGTTCAATGGGTGAACTCACATTTTTCTTGGGATTACAAGTCAAACAGAAGCCCACTGGTATTTTTCTAAGCCAATCTAAGTATGTCAAGGACATATTGGACAAGTTTGGCTATCAAGATGTGAAGCTGGCAAGTACTCCAATGGAAACACACAAACAGTTGGGAGCAGATTCTGAGGGGGAGGATGTTGATATACACCTCTATAGATCAATGATTGGTTCATTAATGTACTTAACTGCTTCTAGACCTGATATAATGTTTGCTGTTTGTGTTTGTGCCAGGTTCCAATGCAGTCCGAAGATGTCACACCTGTTTGCTGTAAAGAGAATCTTTAGATACCTCAAAGGCCAACCAAAATTGGGACTTTGGTATCCTAAAGATTCACCTTTTGATTTGGTGGCATATTCTGATAGTGACTATGGTGGAGCCAATGTGGACAGAAAATCAACCTCTGGAGGATGTCAATTCTTTGGATCAAGGCTGGTTTCATGGCAATGCAAGAAACAAACAACAGTTTCAACTTCAACAGCTGAGGCTGAATACATTGCTGCATCAAGCTGCTGTTCACAAGTGTTATGGATCCAAAATCAGCTTCTGGATTATGGTTTGTCTTTCTTAAATACCCCTATTTATGTTGATAACACCAGTGCTATTAGCATAGTTAATAATCCAGTGAAGCATTCTTAAACCAAGCACATTGAAATCAGATTTCACTTCATAAGAGACTGCAATGAAAAGAGATTAATCCAAGTTATGAAAATTCATACTGATGATCAATTAGCTGATTTGTTCACTAAAGCTTTTGATGTGAGCAGATTCAACTTTTTGATTTCCAACATTGGAATGATTAACTTGGACTAACAGTTGTTCATTATTCCATGTTTTTCACACTAACAGTTTGCAACTGTTAGTTACGTTTTCTAACAACTGTTATCATTTAAGTATTCAGAGAAGGAAATGCAATTTCACACATTAGTTTTGGACATGTCTGCTGACCTGTCTCACAAACAGTTTTCACACCCGTGACTGTCCTTGTTATGAGGTAAAGGTAAATTCACTTTCTTGAATCAACAGTTCCAAACTGATAAATGTGAGTCATTTTGCTTGTTATATAGTGCATTTGATATGACAAGTCCCTGCATGCTATTAATTGAAATTACTGGACATTAATGGTCATTAATGGCTATTAATGGACATTAATGCTTCCCAGTTTCTCTATAAATAGTCTTGCACCCATCCTTCACAAATCACACCTACATTTGCACACACTTCTCTCTGCAAATGGCTACTAACTTCTTTCTCATAACCCTCAAAGATATTAATGTTAGACAAAGTTATGTAACCATCCCTGCCCCATTTGTAAGAATGCATGAGCTTTGGCAATACTCATCATGTGTTCTTGCGATGCATGATGATCGAGATAGGTTCACCTTGACACAACATCCAGATCCACGTAGGCCAAATAAACCAATTGATCATATTCGTATAAGAGGTGATTTTGAAAATTTCACTCTCTTCCATGAATTGCCTACACCATGTTGTCTAAGATTCGTCTTGAACCTGGCAGACACTACAAACTCCTTAGTGTGGTTCAATGTTCGAAGATATAATACTCATAACCACCAGAGGGCCTCAGATGATGATGCAGTGGAAGTCATTGTAATAGATGACTAGTTCCACTGCACACCCAAGAGGCAAATTATGACAATCGTCTCTGGTGATGCATATGATGAGAAGGTCTACTGCACACCCATTGGTAGGTAGTATGTTTTGAAAATTGTTTAAGGCATGTCAACGGTTAACGGAGAAAGTTGTCTACACTTTCGGTGTAGATCATTGTTCTCCCACACCTACGAGACGGCCTTGCACAATTAGATAAGCAGTACCAACAATGGCTTGTGCATTACATGACCATTCTTTGAAGACAGGCTTCTCAGTAAGGCGATGGCGGCACTGTAGAGGCTATTCTGAACTCGATTCTTAAATAACGAAGACATTCTCGAGCAAGAATGTGATGATGATTGTCTTCCCTTAAAGTTCAGATTTGATGATACAAAATGATAACAATAATTTGTCATATGTAGATCTCGGAGTTAAGACAGTTCTTATAAGCTGTGTTTGGATCTATAGCACAAGACAGTATTGTTTTCTCAAAATTATTGTAGCTCAATTGTGATTATCTTGAATAAAATATATCTTATGTTGATGACTGTGTTCTCTAATGATTTATTATTATTGCTTCAGCATTTGACTTATGAGAGCTAAGAGTTTGTTTGACAGTTGCACATTTCTGTTTCAATCAATACTAACAGTTTTCAACTGTTAGCATATGGCTTCGGCAACTGTTAGACAAAGTCCATGTGCAACTGAGGGGGAGAAATTCGTCAACTAAGGGCGAGAAATGAAAAAACAGTTGTAAACTCTAAACAACTATCAATTCATATAAATGATCAAACAAAAGGGAGTTAACTTTTGAATAACAGTTGTTACATCTTGTGAAAACAGTTCTTCAACTGTTAGATCATTTTGTCCGTCAACTGTTAAGCTATTAAAGGGTGCTTTGGTCTTTGCAGAATTTTGGAAGCCTTTGGATTGCTTTCAACAATCGAAACATATATAAACCATTCCCTCCTCAGAGGTTTCTTTACGCATACTGAACATCGTTTGAACGCTAAAACCCTAGAATTCTGCTATCAAATCGCCATGGCTCCCCTTCCATTCGTCAAGGAACATAACATGCTTGCTTTTCATTCAAAACCCGATGATCTTCACACGTTTCACGATATGATTGATTATCTTTCATTGTCCAATCTCAACACTGCTCTCACCATCAACCCTACTATATACACTTCTTACATTGATCAGTTTTGGAAACATGATCAACTTCGAACAACTGATGACGTGCAATGGATTGATTCTACCATTGATGAGTTGACCGTCTCAATCTCTGAGGACACCATTCGCCACCTTCTACAACTCAATGATAGTGAGGGTGAGTATTCTGATTCAGTTTCACTAGATTTTTTGCATGCCAAGCTTGTTAAGCTTGGGTATGAGGGTCCTTCAGGGAAGGGTACATTATATAAGGGACAATTCTGTGCTCACTGGAAGTATTTGATTCATCCTCTCCAGCAGTGCATCAGTCCTAAAAGAACAGGATGGAACGAATTTGGAAGCAACATTGCTTTGGCCTTAATCTGTTTGGCCAACAATCGTTGCTTAAACTTTTCAAAATTAATTTTCAATGGCATGGTAAAACATCTAGGGACCAAGTATGGTCTCTTTTTGATGTATCCTCGATTTGTGCAAGTATTGTTAAACTTTTTGATGCCAAATCTAAAATCACACAAGAGGGTCATTATTCCCTCTGCTCATATGGCTTCCACTTTGAGCAAACTGTTGGTAAATGGCAAGAGTTTCTCTGGTGCCATAACTCCTCCACTCTCTAAAATGGTGGAGTTTCTGTCAAGAAACAGGACTGCCAGTGTTGAGCATGAAACCCATCGTATTGCTACACCACCAACACTGGAACCCACAGTCCAAGATACTCAAAATTCCCAACCTGCTTCCTTTGAAAAAGCTACAACACAAGCCCCTGCTCTAAAAATATTTTGAAAGAAGAGGAAAACTGTTGGTGCTCCTTCCACCACAGTTAGAGAACCCCAAACTGTTAGCCCTGCACAGGTGCAGTCACCTGTACAGAATACCGAAAGGGAACCTTTGGTGCTGTCTCCCAGGCACAATGAGGAGGTGATCATTCCTCAAGAGGGTGATCATATGGTTTTTGAGGCTGACACTACTTTTTATCCGCAAGGGATAAACAGGACAGTGTTAACATAGCTAAGACCTCAACCATGGCAACAGAGACTAGTAAAACAGTTTCTGGTAATCCCAGAACCAAGAACAGAGGGGTACTGATGGTGATACTCAGGGGAGTCAACCACTAGTGAAAAATGTCAATGATATGGTCACAGTGGAAACACTAACTGACATTGAGACTAGACTGAAACAACATGCATTGACGGATCCTAACTTTGCACCTTACCTTGCTGCTCATATACACCTAAAGAAAAGGATTGCTCTTCAAAACAAAAGGATAGTTTCTCAAGATGAGAAGATAAAAGAACTGACTGAACAGTTGGAGAAGGCAACTGAAGTACTCAAGGTAGTAGCAATTCACAATGAGGTGCTAATAAGGCAAGATAAGCAGCTGAACTTTCTTGATGAGAATCTGAAGAAGGCAACTAATGTTCTTCATACTCATGAGATGCTGCTTAAACCCAAATCCTTGGTGAAAACCTCTTCAACTGCTCAAGCTAAAGGAAGAAGAAAATCCAAGCAGGAAGGAGTTAAACAGACAGTTCCACAGGATAAACAAACAGTTGTTGCTCCAAATAAGCAAACAGTTGCAACACAACAACCAACAGTTGCAAGTGTCCAAGCGGTTAATGAAGAAGAAGAAGAACAGCTTTCAAATGTTGATAGGGTGCTAATCAACAGGATGGTGTCAACTGCAGATGTTCCAAGCACTGAGATTTTCAAATCTTGGTCAACAGTTAAGCAGAACTACTTGGTTGATATTAGTGCTCAATATCTGGGAATAAGTTCTTCTAGAATGGCACAGAAAATCGATGATGGATGGCTTGATGGAAAGGTTACTACGTTAGAATCATTACCACCAAAGAAAGGGTATAAAGGCATAGTCATCCAGGAAGGAAAGAAAGAATCAAAGTTGCCTCCTGTTCCAGGCAAAGGTAAAGAAATTGTTGTTGTTTGTCCTAAGCTCAAGCTTTCAAGACAACAACAAGAAGAGCGTGATCATGAATTTGCATTAAGGCTAGCAGCTGAGGTAAGAGAACAAGAACAGTCTGATTTTGAGATAGCAAAGAAGCTGGCTGATGAGATCACTGATCAGATTGATGAGGAAGAGAAAGTAAAGGAAGCTGCTGGTAAGGGAGTAAAAAGAAAAAGAGTTGTAAAGAAGAAAACAGTTCCACCTCCCAAGCCAGTAGTGGAAAAGAAAAAACCCCAACCAGTCCAAAAACCCCAACAGTCTGAAGAAAAAGCCAAAACAGGTTTGGTCAAAACTATTTTGCAAGATAGACTCTCAATGGAGGTAAAAGAAAGAATTGACAAACTTGAAGCTCAAAAGTCACATATCAAAAAATGGAGGTTTGAAATGCTGAGAGTGGAAACTGGAAAGCAGGGAGTCACCATTGTTAGAGAGGTAGAACCAATTGAAAGCTATGTCAGTTTCACTGCACTGATGGATAGTGTGACCAGGAGAGATGTACAAGAAATGTATGAATATGGGGTAAGTCATTTTGGAAAGGATGCTGAAATTGAGATAAAAGTATTTTTGGTGCATTTATCGAGTATATGCAATCCACAGAGAGTGATGTCAATACTGACAAATGATGAAAGATTTCCAATATTGACTGTGAAAGTTTTTGAAAGATCAAGGGTGTATAATCTCGTGACAAACAATGCTAAAACCCAATGGTTTGATCTTAATTTTGTTGATCATAGTAAGACCAAATTGATGTACATGGTGAAGGCAAAGTATTATGGTCCTGTAAAGTTAAGGGAAGATCTGGGAAGAAGACTGAAAGAAAGGTTGGAGCTGATAGAGAAAAAGAAAATGTAATTTTTCCTTCATATTTTGATTATAACAATTTTACTTTGCATAATTAATGTTAATATGTTCTTTGCTTATGTGAATGTTTCTATGGTTGAACCCTATAAAACAACTTAAGTGTATTGTTCAATACTTTAAGTTAGGGGGAGATTGTTGGGAAATTTGCTAAGTCATTGAAACTGTTGAACATGCAAAGGTAAAACTGTTAGAGTATTTTGGGGATAACAGTTGAAAACTGTTAGATGGATACGAAAACAGTTGTAACTAACAGTTGCTGCAAGGTTTACCAAAAGTTCAAAACTGTTAGTTAACAAAGTCAAAAACTGTTTGAAGACCTTGAAGTTGATGACTGTTAGAAGGATAAAGAAATGTTGAATTCATTAAACAGTTTCTGTTGAGCTATATTTGGACAATCCTATCTTTGAAGATATCTCGAAATACCTTGAAGATTATCAAGATTATCTCAGAAGATAGAAGATTACCTAATTGTCAACAATTCAAGGAGGATCAAGAGTCTATATATACTTCATAAGATGATCAATTTACAACGACGACTTGATCTCATTATTCAAAGCATTTGTTCATATTGTTATTTATTTTCTGAAAGTGTTTAGCCTCTAAGTTTCTTGTTGAAACCTAAGAACAGTCTGTGTTCTTCGTCTAACAGAATAAGTTAGATTGGGGGTGAAGTTTGCTTTTGTAATCATTCTGGTTGGTTAATAAAAACTACTGTTTGATTGAATTAATCTATGTTTGAAACCTTCTTTAATCAATTAAGTGTGATTCCGCAACTTCTTAGTTGATTGTGATCATAGTTAAAGATTAACTTTTATTTTACTCTGATTTATTATTTAAAAGTTAGTTCTTGTTATTTGATATAATCTATATCCGATCCTGACCTATCTCCAACTCTTCATCTTCTTGAGCCATCAGACATACATCATCATCTGAGGTAGATGATTCTGTATCCCAGGTTTCAGCAATTAGTCCTTTTGCACTGGGTTTGTCTTCAGGCTTTCCTTTCTTGAGTTGAGTGTATTTCTTCTTGTAATTATCAGCTCTGTAAGCATTCTTATCAACAACTGATGTTGATTCTACCTTCTTTAATCTGCACTCAGCAGCAATGTGTCCCTTCTTCTAACAGTTGAAGCACACAGCGTTCTTGGGATCAAAGGAACTCTTTCCTTTGCCCGTGTCAGATCTTCCTCTTCCCCTTTGAGCTCTTCTCAAACGTCTGGCTAACATTGCCATTTGCTCAGTGATATTCTGAACATCATCAGTATCACTTGAGTCTGAGTCTGAGTGGTCAGCTTGAGATTCTGACTCAATCTCAGATTCAACAACCAGTGTCTTGGAACTTTTCTTCTTTTTCTGTGCAACCAATGCAACTTCATTCTTATCCAAAGACTCCTTGAGTTGTTGTTGTTGAGAAGTTCTCTTATGTTCAGTGATCTGTTCAGGATTTAGCAAGAACCCATAATTGGACTGTAGGTTGTACAGGTGCAGTGTTCCTCCAGCCCTCAGTGCTGTTACATCGTTAAATATCTCTAGTAACACATCCAGAAATTTCAGCACAAGTTCTGCATCATATTTCTTTACACCCACGCTTAGTAGGTCATTTATCAAGCAGTGAGACCTTGTGAACAAATCTGAAAAGATTTCATTCTTCTTTGAAAAGAAGTTTTCATAAGATCTATTCAAATGACTTCTCTTATGTTGCTTGACCAGATCTGTGCCCTCATAAGTAACACTCAGTGTGTCCCAAATATCTTTCGCCAGAACACTTTTTGCCTTGTCATCAAGTTAGAAGAGTTTCCAATCTTCATTAGTCCAAGATGCAATAGGCTTTCTTGTTTCCTTTTATGATCTGCCAGGAGATGTATCACTGACAGTAGCAGGAATCTTGGGGATTATAGGTCCTTTTGTGACAATATCCGACATACGGTTGTCAATGGACTTGAGGAACAACATGGTTCTGAACTTCCACATAGGATAGTCAGACCCATCAAATATGTGACAGCGTTTAGCAGACATCTGTGGAAAGTTTCATGAATTGTTGCTTGTAGACATTGTAAACTTTCTCAGAATCTTGAACTTTCAACTAATGAAATCGTTCAGCCTGCTCTGATACCAGTTGTTGGTCCCTTGGTGTGAATAACAACAAGCAACAGTGTGTAGAAGGGGGGGTTGAATACACTTTCTGCGGAAATTGAACAAATCAAATAAAAGTATTACACACATTAAATTAAACCACAACTAGTTGAATGTTTTTATTAATATGAAGATGATTACAATGCTTTGAATAAGAAGATGATTACATTAATTATCAAGTAAGAAACTCTTGATATATAATCACCTAATATAAATCTCTCAATCTCTCAAACTTAGCTATCTGTAATCAACTTATGATTATAGATACTGACGACTCTCTAAAAAGGATTTTTCACAGATTGAATCAACTAATGATTACTTACCAATATCACAACTGATGTGATGATTCGAACAAACGAAAGATCTGGCAATCTGTGAGTTTCTTGATCACTGACAAACAGTGATTCAAGAATCGTAATAGATACGGTGAGGTGAGGTTTTCGGCTCTGTAATCTTTATCAGAATCGTAGTCGTACCTCTAAACTTATCAGTAGATAAGTATTTATAATCTTGTTGCTACGGTTCCTAACAAACTGGACTAATCCTAATTTGCTAACCAACTATCGGATAACTCGGAATCTTGAATCTTGAATCTTATTATCTTGAGTCTTCAATCTTCAATCTTGATTCTAGAGTCTTCTTATCCGCGCCGTAGATATAGAGAGTTAAAACAGAATTTAAAACACATTTAAATTCTCTTGGACTGACTTCTTTAGTCAGGCTGAGTTACTCAGCTTGAAAGTCATCAAGCTGAGTTAATCGGGAACAAACCCGAATTCAAACATGAACTAACACGTATAATTATTAACTCATCCTTAGAAGTCCAAAGAGTTAAATAAAACAAATGTAGTAACTCTGTGGAGCTGACTCTGCTTCTAAGCTGAGTCACTCAGCTTGAAACACATCAAGCTGAATACTCGATATATACCTTATGTGACATACACAGATTATCAAACACATCAATAATTTAACTAAGGTATAATATAAACTGATCGAACACATGCTCAGTTTACATTCAACTTATACTCAGTCTGAAACACTATAAGTTTTCAGTCTGACTAAGCTTCATAATTCCGTTTAAGTTATACGTAGAACTCATCTTACAAACTTAACTTTGTCTCATCAAATCTAAACTGATGAGATCATTTTCCCAACAAACTCCCCCTATTTGATGATGACAAAACCATCAAACAGTTCTTAAGTTTGTTTAACAGAATTATGTTTTAAATCTCAAACTTATTAAGATTTTATTATTTGAACTGATCAAATATTTATTGAACATATCAATTTTTATTGAACTTATCAATTTAAACTGGAACACACCAACCTTTAGTTGAACACATCAACTAATTACATAAATGAATAAGAACTTATCTGTTATTCATTTTTGCTGAACTTATCAGACTTATGAATAGGAACACATCACAACATAGTTGAACATATCAAACTTTATACTTGTATTAATTGAACTAATTATAATACAAAAGTTGTTGATCACTTAGATCATGCACACATAGTGCTTACAAAAATATTAGAACTAATCTAATATTTACAAAATTAGAACTAATCTATTCTGGATGCAGCTCTTCAAACTCCTTAATCTCCTTATTTAGTTCTTCAAGGATATCTTGCAGATTAGGTATATGTTGAAGCTGATCCTATTGTGATCTGATTGCTCTGTTTATTCTGTATCTGCATCTTGCATTCTATTCAGTCTTTTCAACAATTTGTCTTAGAGCAAATACTTGAGATACCCCACATGTATAAATTGATGCATCAGCCTGGAAGCATTTTTCACCATTTCTGTCCAAGTACATGAACCCTTTCTGAGGCTTTTCAACATATGTATTCTCTTGAAACTCCATGCCTTCAGGAAGATTAAGACTGTACGAGTCTAGATTTGCTAATCCAGCTGGCTTTGTTAGCTTCTTCTTCCCAACTTTATGAAAGGAAGTAAGTAGGGTAGCTATCTCAGTTCTGGGTATGGCTTTCATTAAATCAGCTCTTGCAAGTAACCTCATCAACTCATCTTTAACTTGATTTCTTTCAGAGGACTTTTTCATCTGCTTAATGAGCACTGCCACTTGCTTCCATTCCTCATAACCCAGTTTGTGTATTTTACTTAGCTCTAGAGAAGGTGTCTCACCATTTTTCAAAACAAACTCAACGATAATGATACCTTGATCTGAGTTCAGCTTAAGTTAAAGTATTTGAGAAGGAAATAATAGTTTTGTATAGCAATCCATTATGTCCTCCTCCTCTGGTTGATCTTCCATCGGAGGTCTTTCTTCCTCTTCTTCCTTAGGCACTATGGGTAGCTTGAGTTTAGTCAGATCCTCATTATGCTTTTTGATTTGCTCAGCCCAAGCCCAAGCCCTTTCTCTTGTCTCTTTTTCACTGACCAATACAGCTTGAGCATTCTTTTGTCTTTCTCTTAATTCGTTAACAGAGGTCCCAAGCTGGTCAGCATCCTCCTTCTCCATTCTTCTAACTGCCAGCAGTGAAGCTCTCTCTTGTAACGTCATTTTATCCGCATAGTCTTCATCTGAGGCAGATGATTCACTTAGAATCACTTTCCTTATTTTCTATTGAGGGGCTTCTGATTCATCTGAGCTGACCACTTCTGGTATTTTGCCTTTTGCTTTCTCAGTCAGCTCAGGTTCTTTCTCTGTTTCTTTCTCCCCATAAATCTGATCTGCTCCCTCTGCCAATAGTAGTAAAGCTTCAGCATTGACTGACTCAGCTTCAGCTTCTTGAACCTTCTCCCCCTTTTTGTCATCATCAATAGGGGTTGAAGTCTTTTGTTTTTGTAAGGCAACAACAACAAATTTTAACATCAGCACCTCCTCTTCCAGATTATCAAGGATCATCAACATATCTTTCTTTGCTTTCTTCCTTTTGAGGTGCAATGCATCAAACTGACCTTTAAAGAATGACATCAATTCATCCAAGTTACCTTGAGATGGTTGGAATTTGGGTGCATCATCCGAAGGTTGGTGTATACCTTCAAACTCATTTGCACCAGAGTCTTGACCCTGTGAAACACCCTGGTTTGAGGATGAAACATTGGCAGGTCGTGTAAGAGGGTGTGAGAAGTGAAGAGAAGTTATTGGGCTCGAGATGTGAAGTGTATGGGTTGGTGGTTGGCTAATTGGTTTAGAGGGGGGTGATTAACCCTGGGGATTGGTCAGATTTTCAATGTTATCTGAGTGTGTCTGCTAAGGCACAGTAACAGGCTCTCCCATGGCTCGAGTAAGTGTGGGCTGAGTAGACACCATACCCGGGTAAGGCTGTTGGGTTGTAATGACCCTCGAGGTTGACACCTTAAGAGAAGGCATCTCCTCCTCAACTCCTGCCTGTGGAGGGATCAGTGTGATCGCAGCTCCAGTGATGCCTTTAGATGTGGCACCACCAATGGTAGTTTTTGGTGGTATGTTAGGATATTCTCCCTAGCAGCAGTGGGCATACTAGGGGTGGCTTCAGATTGGGATTTATGATGAAAAGAAGGTGAAGGAGATGGGTTAGACTGAGTTGGGTTTACTACAGTCGTATCTCCAAATGTAGATGGAGAAAAGTGAGAAGAGAGTGAGAGAGGAGTTGTTTTACCTGAAGCAGCTTCTGAATGAACTGGTTCAGCTTGAGTAGAGTGCTCAGCTTGAACTTCCGTGTCAGCTTAAGAAGCTCCCCCTTGATTCGATCCCTCAGCTTCACTCTCAGAAGACGAAGCCTCAACAATTAACAACATGGGCTCACTCAGTCACTCTTGCTCTGGGAAGATGTCGTTGTTGAACATCTTGGGGCTGAGTGTTGGCACCCGCGACAGCTCCTGATTGGCTTCGTAGAGTGCTGTCCCTAGTTCAGCTTCAAATGCTAAGGACATGTACCTTATGAAAGGTACATGAAGGTCTCTTGTGGCCTTCATCACAGGAACCTTGAGCCCATTGAAGATGAGTTGTGCTAAATCGATATTTCTTCCAAAGAACATGTTGTACAGCAACTGCATCTCGAACTCATTGACCTGGTCCAGTCCTCCAACCTTGGTACCAATTGAACAAATCATAGTGGACACCATAAAACCCCATCCGGTTGGGAAAGTGGCCTTCTTGATCACCCCTTCAGTTTGAGGGTGACCCATCTGTGGCAGAACAGACCTCGCCACTTGTCTCGTCACATCAGGCTCAAATTCGTCATGTTGAGGAAGACGAAGAATCTCCCTTAGCCTGTTAGCTGTGAGAGTAATGGTTCTCTCTCCATTCAACACTGTGCCTCTGATTGCGACATTGATATGATCGTAAGTACACGAATACCAGAATTCCAGCAAGTGCTGAGGAACCATGTGCAGAGGAGCTCCGGTGAATGCAAAAAGCCAATGGGCATTTATGAATGTAATTGCCACATGGTTCATATCCTCTGTGCGTAGAGGGATTGCCAGGCAAGGGCGCTAATTGTTAATTTTTATCAGCGACAATCCGTTGTTTCGAAACGCAGCTCCTATGACCATTCGATCACCTAGAACTAGAATGGTTCCTTCCATCGATTAAATTTTGATTACACAGAGTAATTATATACACTGATGTATTATACCTATACACAATTTAGTATAATACGTGATTTGAGACTGACCCAAATACGCAGTGGTCATGAATTAATCACACTTAGAAAATAACACATGAGTTTGGACACACCAAGCTGAGTAAACGTATTACTCAGTTTAACTCAAGCACTCAGCTTGATTCAAGCACTCAGCTTGAGAATGAAACTCAGCTTGAGTAGAGCACACAGCTCATGGGTAATGACACCAAGTCATTTTCGTCTGAGACTGACTCAAACTAACCTTTTAACCACACTGAGTAGTCAAAGAATGTTTGGAACCAAAAAAACGTGTGAACCAATCACACAGTTTGAGTTAAGCACATAGCTCAGACTCAGTGACACTTAGTCATATATGTTTGAGACTGACTCAAACTATATCATAACTACACTAACTAGGTGAAATGTGTTTAGAAAGCACCAAACAAAAGAACTCATTGTTCAGCTTGATAAGATTCAGTTTATGAAAACTTATTCATAAACTGTGCACGCAGCTTAAGACACTTAGTCTTTGTCAAACTAAAAACTCGGATTCTAGACACTTAGCTAGGGATTGAGCATACCCAAGTTACTTAGCAGATACATAAACCTCTTATCATCAAGTGGTTTAGTAAAGATATCTGCTAGTTGGTCAATAGTGGAAATAAATTTAATGTCAACTTTACCTTTTTCCAAGATATCCCTGATGAAGTGATGTCTAATTTCAATGTGCTTGGTTCTTGAGTGGAAGACTTGATTGTAAGTGATGGATAAGAGTTTTCTTGAAACTAAAGATAAGAGTTTTCTTGAAACTCATGCCAAAGTCCCGAAGCTGATGCTGTATCCATAGGATTTGAGCACAACAACTACCTGCTGCAACATATTCAGCTTCAACAGTTGAAGTAGCAACTGAGTTCTGTTTCTTACTAGTCCAGCTGACTAACTTCCCTCCAAGCATTTCACATCCTCCAGTAGTTGATTTTCTGTCTAACTTGCACCCAACATAGTGAGCATCTGAAAAACCAACTAACTCAAATTCAGAGTCCTTTGGATACCAAAGACCTAGATTTGGTGTACCTTTAAGGTACCTAAAGATCCTTTTCACATCTTGAATTTGTGATTCTTTAGGATCTTCCTGATATCATGCACAAACACATGTAGCAAACATAATATCAGGTCTACTAGCTGTCAAATAGAGCAATGAACCTATCATTCCTCTATAGGTGGACTGACACACAGACTTTCCATCTGAGTATTTACTCAGCTTGACAGCTGGTGACATGGGTGTTTTCATGGTTGAACTTGAATCAAAACCATATTTCTTTATCAAATCAAGAACATACTTGCTTTGATTGATGAATATTCCATCAGGCTTTGGTTGAATTTGCAGGACTAGGAAATATGTCACCTCACCCATCATACTCATCTTGTACTTTTGTGACATTATTTTGGAGAACCACTCACACTGAGATTCATTGGTAGAACCAAAAATGATGTCATTCACACAGATTTGTACAAGAATCACCTGTCCTTTACTTCTTTTAATAAAGAGTGTCTTATCTATACTACCTCTGGTGAAATCCATGGATAGTAGATAAGTAGACAGTGTATCATACCAAGCTCTTGGAGCTTGTTTAAGACCATACAAAGCCTTGTCTAACTTATAGACATGATGTGGAAACTTTGAACTTACAAAGCCAGGAGGTTGTTTCACATAGACAAATTAACATAAGTAAAGAACATATTTATCATTGTATGCAAAATCAAACTGTTACAATCAAAAATTGAAGAGATACAAAAATTACATTTTCTTTGACTGTATAAGCTCCAATCTCTTCTTCAATCTCTTCATCAGATCTTCCTTCACTTGGGCAGGGCCATAAAACCTTGCTTTCAACATATACATTAGCTTTGGTTTATTGTGCTCGATGAACTCAAGATCAAACCACTGAGTTTGAGCATTTCCCATCACCATTTGATACACCCTTGATCTTTCATATACTTTCACAGTAATGATTGGAAATCTTTCATCACTTATCAACATGGGCATAACTCCCAGTGGATTACATATACTAGATAAGTGCATCATCAAAACTTTTACTTCAACCTCAGCTGCCCCGCCATAGTGACTTACTCCATATGCATACATCTCCTGTATGTCTCTCCTTGTCACACAATCCATCATATGAAAGACACTGGAATAACTTTCAATTGGTTCCAGTTCCCTGACAATAGTAAATCCTTGGTTTCCAGTCTCTACCCTCAAAAATTCAAATCTCCACTCAGTAATGTGGGATTTTTGACCAAGCTGCTCTTTTTCTAATTTTTCAATTCTTTCTTCAATCTCCACACTTAGTCTGTCTTGAAGAATGGTTTGAACCTTTTCAGCTTTAGCTTTTTCTTCAGACTTTTGGAATGTTTGGGGCTTTTGGACTGTTTGGGGCTTTTTCTTTTCAACTGGCTTTTTCTTTTCAACTACTGGCTTGGGAGGTGGAACTGTTTTCTTCTTTACAACTCTTTTTCTTTTTACTCCCTTACCAGCCTTCTTCTCCCTTTCTTCTTCATTCAACTCTTGTGTAAATTCAGCAGCTAGTTATTGAGCTAGATCATGATCTTTCTTTTCTTGCTGTACAAGCTCAGCATTCAACCTTTGTGCTAATTCCCTATCATGCTCTTCTTCTTGTTCTTTTGTGAGCTTGAGCTTGGGAATATCAACCACCACTTCCTTTCCCTTACCTAGCACAGGGGGCATCCTTTCATCTTTCTTTCCTTCAATAATTGCAATGCCTTTAAACCCTGGCTTAGGTGCAAGTGGTTTCAGCTTTGACACTTTTCCATCCAACCATCCATCATCAATCTTTTGTGCCATCTTGAATGTGCTGATATTCAGAGTTTGAGCACCTATTTCAATCAAATGATTTTGTTTAACTTTAGACCATGTTTTAAAAACCTCGGTTGTTGGATAGTCTCCTGTCATTATCATCTTGTTAATCAACACTCTATCCACAACTGACAACCTTTCTTCTTCTTCTTCCACTTGTTGAACACTTGCAACTGTTTGTTCAATTGGTGCAACTGTTGTGCCTTCAGCTGCAACTGTTTGTGTATTAGATGCAACTGTTAGTTCAACAGGTGCAACTGTTTCAGCAACTGTTTTTAGCTTTAAAGATTTCTCCCCCTTATTGATTGGAACTGTTTGAGAGGAGGGTCTGGCACGAGTAGAAGATTTTTGGAGCATTTGATCATGTGCGTGAAGGACATCAGTAGCCTTCTTCAAAGAAGCTGACAAAAATTTGATTTGTTGATCCTGCTTGATAATTAGCTCATTATGCTTTGTCAGAAGCTTGTCATATTGGAAATTCCTCTTTTTGAGATAGAGGAAAGCAGCAACAAATGGTACAAGATCAGGATTCGTCAATGCTTTAAGTTTCATACTTGCCTCAATGTCAGCCAGTGTTGCCACTGTGAACATATCATCGGCAGATAGAACTGGTGGTTCACTTCTAGAAGATCCCTCACCAGTACCCCTCTGTTCTTGGTACTGGGGATTTCCAGAAACTGTTTGACCAGCCTCTGTTGCCGTGGCTGAGGTCTTAGTTATGTTAACCCTGTCCTGTTCATCCCTTGCGGATAAAACAGTAGTGTCAGCCTCAAAAACCACATGATCATCCTCTAATGGAGTGATCACCTCCTCATTGTGCCTGGGAGACAGCACGAATGGTTCCCTTTCGATATTCTTCATAGGTGAATGCACCTGTGCAGGGCTAACAGTTTCAATTTCATGAACTGTGGTGGAAGGAGCACCAACAGTTCTTTTCCACTTCTTTTGAAATATTTTTAGTGTAGGGCTTGTGTTGTAGCTCTTTCAAAGGTAGCAGAGAGGGAATTTTGAGTATCATGGGCTGTTGGTTCTAGTGTTGGTGGTGTAGTAATAAGTTGGGCTTCATCCTCAACACTAGCAGCCCTGTTTCTTGACAAGAACTCCACCATTGCAGAGTGTGGAGGAGTTATGGCACCAGAAAAATTCTTGCCATTAATCAACAATTTGCTCAATGTGGTAGCCACATGAGCAGAGGGAATAATGACCCTCTTGTGTGCTTTAAGATTTGGTATAAAAAAGTTTAACAAAACTTTCACAAATCGCGGGTACATCAAAAAGAGACCATATTTGGTCCCGAGATGTTTTACCATTCCATTAAAAATAAGTTTGAGAAGTTGAAACAACGATTGTTGGCCAAACAGATTAAGGCCAGTGCAATGTTGCTTCCAAACTCGTTCCACCCTTAGCATTTCCTCCAAATCCTACAAATCCACCATTGATGCTTCTGAAATCCTTCAAACAATATGGATTTCCAGTCATGTGCCTTGAGCATCCACTATCCACATGGCAGATTGTCAGGATCGGATATAGATTATATCAAATAACAAGAACTAACTTTTGAATAACAAATCAAAGTTGAATAAAAGTTAATCTTTAACTATGATCACAATCAACTAAGAAGTTGCGGAATCACACTTAATTGATTAAAGAAGGTTTTGAACACAAAGCAATTCAATAAAACAGTAGTTTTATTGATCAACCAAAATGATTACAATAGCAAACTTCACCCCCAATCTAACTTATTATGTTAGACGAAGAACACAGATTGTTCTTAGGTTTCAATGAGAAACTTAGAGGCTAAGCACTATTCTGAAAGCAAATTACAACTTGAAGAATGAATGCAAAAACTTAATCAATGAGTACGTACATATTATAAATTCTAATCTAGCATTTATATACTCCTTGATCTTCCTTGATTTGCTGACAGTTAGGTAATCTTCTATGTTCTGAGATAATCTTGATGATCTTCCAAGTGTTTTGAGATATCTTCAAAGATAGGGTTTTCCATATTTAGCTCAACCGAAACTGTTCATTGGATGCAACAGTTCTGGTTCTTCTAACAGTCCTCGGCTTCAAGGTCTCCAAACAGTTGTAGAAGTTTGTACTAATAGTTCTGAACTCTATATAACAGCTTTGAAGTTCACAGCAATTGTTGGTTACAACTGTTTTCACAATCTTCACTAACAGTTCTAAACTGTTTCTTCAACAATTCTTCTAACAGTTTCGAACTGTCATCCCAACATCCATTAACAGTTTTAACAGTTTTGATTTTTGCATGTATAACAGTTTCAATGACTTAGCCAATTTCCCAACAATCTCCCCCTAACTTAAAGTATTGAACAATACAATTAAGTTGTTTGTTTTAAGGGTTCAATCATAGACAAATTAACATAAGTAAAGAACATATTTATCATTATATGGAAAATCAAACTGTTACAATCAAAAATTCAAGAGATAGAAAAATTACATTTTCTTTGACTGTATAAGCTCCAATCTCTTCTTCAATCTCTTCATCAGATCTTCTTTCACTTGTGCAGGGCCATAAAACCTTGCTTTCAACATATACATTAGCTTTGGTGTACTGTGCTCGATGAAGTCAAGATCAAACCACTGAGTTTGAGCATTTCCCATCACCATTTGATACACCCTTGATCTTTCATATACTTTCACAGTAATGATTGGAAATCTTTCATCACTTATCAACATGGGCATAACTCCCAGTGGATTACATATACTAGATAAGTGCTATTGGGGTTCGTGGTATACAGCAACGGAAGCATGCAAGGTCAAAAACGAATTTTTCAAACATAAACAAGACCACATGGAGAACCCCATAAGTGTACCAATATCTACAACTAAGAAATGCAACTTCAAAACAGAAAGAGAGGAGAAATATACCCTTGAAGAATCCTCTGGAGTTGGTGTAGATCAAGAATCCAAGCAAGTGACAAGCTCCTCTTTGACTATCGAAGTCCACCCCGGGAAAAACCGTGATCTTATCCCTTAAGCATTCCTTCCTATATGAAGAATGCTTTATGGAACAACAACCAAAGAACTCCAGGAACTCTCACTTAGATTCTCTCTTACAACTCACAAGAACAACCACTTGAGGCTTCTTATGTGTGTGTATTTTCACCAAGAACAACTAGGGTGTAAAATGAGAGAGTGCATGTGTTTTTTATGAACCTCATCTGCCCCCTGGAACTCCCAAGGCCGGCCATAAAGAAATCCAAGAAATCCACATGCATTGGTGGAGAGTGGAGGTGAAAGGAATAAAGTTGTAATCTGACAGACAGGTTAGCGCCGCTAACCGCCCAAACGTAGCGCCGCTAACCACTTAAGGTTAGCGCAGCTAACACGGCCAAGTTAGCGACAGCAGGGTTTAGCGCCGCTAACCCTTCCTGATTACCAACTATCCTTAATTATTCATTTCCAACCCTCCCTTTTAGGTTGTTGTCAAGATCAACCCCCGGCGTGTGACCCGATAGGCCCATACATCATCGGTAGTGATCATTTGGCGTACGTGTGACAGTGGGCATACTCCAACAGACTCCCACTTGCACATGACTCTACGTACCCAATACATCACAGACAAGGAGCGGCTTCTAGTAAGACATCCTGCCCCTAAGTCAGTATGGGTTTTTGTCTTCAGCACAAAAAACCAATCTGCAACCCATGTGAAAAGGTCATATCGATAAGTGATCAATCATCCTTTCTGTTCGCGATATCCATGTGAACACGAGACATGGTACTTAGTCATTCTCCGTTCGTTCACGATTATGTTTCCCGATAGAGATTAGTGGTGACCAAAACTTGCAAGTTGCAATCAGATTCATTAATCATTGCACACTTGAGCACGGCCGTGCATTTTGGTGTCAGCAACCAATCATCGAGGGGCCCAGGGATATCTCTCTTAACAGAGGAACAAATTCCTTTGACTTACACTGCCCACCACAGTGATCATACTTTGCTCAGCTGCTCCCTTTATAACAACCAGTTACGGACTGCGTTTGAAAACAACTAGAGCAAAACAAACCAAAGTGATGCAGCCACGTGCATCTCCAGTCTGAGGATGAACTGATATTATCATCCTGATTTACTCATGACAAGTACCACAAAGTAGAATCAGGTGTGGGTCATCCAGTCACTTGAAATACTTTCAAGTACAGGCGAAGAATTGCGTCCCCGTGCCCCAATCCCCATTGGACACATGACCAATTACATCCCTCACTCTTAGTTCAGACTTCCTTCCCGTGAAGAATGACCGACTGTGGACATTTAGAATGTAAAACATTCAGGGAAGAGGTAAAACATGCAAAGTTGGAACACAATAAGGCTTACTGAGAGTACCCGCTACACGCACATTACCAAACCCTTTTGATAATCGATACAAGCAGAAGCTCAATATTGCTTAATGTTCCCAAAAGAAAAGCATATCAAAATATTACTAAAACGAACTTAAGCCAAGTATATGCAGGCCCTAGTCTGATAAAAATCACTAACCCGCTACTATAGCTTAGTTAACGGATCCGCCACCATTGCTCTCCGTGTGTACTCTGATAATGATCGTATCCCTACTCCAACCAACCACTTCCAAAGTGTGCGTTGATGGGATTATGATCATTTGTCCAAGCCGTTATACATGCATTGTCTTAAAGGAATTCAATAAGACAAACAACGCTTGGATCTAAAATTTAATGTGCATGAGCCATCATACTCTCATAGTTTTCATAAAGATCTCTATAGAGTTATTGATGCTCTAAGAATAAAATCTTATTTGCTTAAGCCATTGTACTCTCATAGTTTTCACAAGGATCTCTATAGAGTCACCAATGCTTTAAGAATAAAATCTTATGTGTTAAAGTCATCGCACTCTCATAGTTTTCACAAGGATCTCTATAGAGTCACCGATACTTTAAAATCAAATCTTATGCGATTAAGTCATCATACTCTCATAGTTTTCACAAGGATCTCTATAGAGTCAATGATACTTTAATAATCACATTTACTAACGACACAATATTTGTAGGATCACAAACCCAATCGAATTGGAGATTATCCCAAAACATAAACTATCACCCAGAGTAATAAATTACTCTCATATCTTATGATTAACAAGAACATATCTTAATATTTCTTGTACTTCATAAATTGCTTTGTTAATCCTCAATGGACGTATAATTCTTGACTCAAGCCAAGAATGATCAAGACATTATCTCAATTATTGCATATGTCCAAGACATATCACATAGGATAACAACAGCCCTCCCACTAGCTCTGACATTTATCCAAGTTTCATCGTTGGTCACTGAAAACTCACTCGCTTGATTTTCACAATACGAAACTTAGATGTTTGTTGAAGTTCAAGGCAATCCTTTTCTTGTTTTGTAGATGTTACATGGATACTTTAGATGTAAAGCACCTTCGGACAGTGTTACCAACACTTCCTCATTGAATTCCTATTACGGAATACGGTCTTTGCATCAAGGAGCCATGAAATGGCATAAGTGTCCGTGTAAACTTCAACATATCCACTGGAAGAATGTCTTCATATGATACCTTCCACATGGTCAATCATCATGAAACCAATTCCAACCGGTCAGTATTTGAAGTTATCTACAAACTAATCCATGCAGATCTTATATCCAAAAGATCTATTTACACCTTACTGGACTCATCTAGGTGTTGGATTATCCAAGCTCATTCTTGAAATCCAGCATGGATTATAGCTTATCTCATTACCTTTTTCCTTATCTTAGTAGACCCAAGGTCCACTACAGATTCCGGTAATTGATACATACGCAATGTATTATCAATAAGTCATCGTCCTCATGTATGTAATACATTTCCGGCCTTATGATGACTATTACCAGACTTATGAAGAGGTAATATCATAATGCCAAGTACTTCAACATTGCCATGTTAAGTTCCAATCATTACTGATTGAATGCTAGTGTCAACATCAGGTCATAATTTAAATTACACGTTCTTCCACAGGAATGCTTCAGTTGTTCATTTCCCTTTTCGAGCAACTCACCTCAGTTCTCAAAAGGTTATGAAAAGAACATCCAAAACTCAGAAGAACATATTTAAATGTATTAGCATCTTTTTAAGTTCATCCATCTCCCACTAAATGTAGACAAGATAACTTTAATCCATGAGGTAGATAAGCAAAGTTATCTTTCTAGTCTAACCTCCATGGTTGCTAATTTGACCATCTTTGTTGTAATTAAACAAGAACATTGCCCGTCACAACTCAAGTACACCTATCTGTCAGGTTACTTAAGTCTAAGCCATCAAATGGAATCATAACTAGTATGTTCCTTTTCTCTACTTGGCGATCCATGTAGAACATGTATCCTAGGAGAGTTAAATTATGAGATATTCTCATAATTCTTTTGATGAATAAGGAATCTATTATATCTCAACATCTCATAAGACTTGAGTATTTTAGTTTCCTTTTTGCCCTCTTCACATGTTATGAATTTGTTACGGGTGAGCTTTGTATACTTCTCAAGTTTCAAACACTTTTCTAATACCCTTTTCTTCTACCTTCATAGGTAAAGGTAACAAATTTATACTTAGTTCATCCTTATGACTTTGTTTGATTGCACCTTATACGTGAAGTGCAAGCGTAGTCCAACAAACTTTTATTCCTCTCACTTCAACTAGTGAAGGAAGTCATAGGTATTTAACTTTATAAGCAAGATTCAATCATTAACTAATAGCTCAAAGCTAAAAGATTCCAAGTACCTATCCACATGGTGCTTGGTAACGATAATCTTGTTTATATGGTTAAATCACCAATGTTGTAAGGATAACTAATCAATAATCATATTATTACTTCTTAAGCAAAAGCTTATTATTTATGCCACGACATGAATAAACTTTGATATAAAACTCTAAACCCACAATAACATAATTCAAAGTAATATTCATCGTCATCGATAGCATAGAAGATACAATGCTTCTTGCCACGCAGGGCGTAAAACATCTATCTAATGAAGTAATAAATTAGCTGGTAGGAATGACAAGATCAACTCTTCCAATCCTTTTAGCAAGAGATAAGCACACAAGCTTCTCTTCACTTCTTCCAGCTCTCCATGCATCATCGGCCTACTTCGGATAAACACCTACACTTTGCAACAAACAAGTTTGTAACAAACGTGAGTGCTTTGACTAGCGTTCAAAAACCTAGTCCTCTGAAGTAGAAGATAAATGGAGTATAACCATGAATGTACCTGAAGTCGAGGAGCTAACGTTCTTCCGCTTTAGGATACTTAGCTCATTCAGGCACTTATGGCAGGCGTGACGGCGTCAATTTCCAATTTCCCCACAAAAGTAGCAAACTACCCCAAGTGGAACGTTATTTTGAGACACAATCTCATTTGCCTCAACTTCCACATTTATGGTAGGGTTAGTCAAACCAAGCTTTCCATTTGAGGTCAGTTTCTTCTTCTTATATTTTGTTTTTTTTTTTTTTTTTTTTTTCAGTAGCCTTAGCGGGTATGGACGAGATTTGCTTACCTTTGGCCATGCTCACTTAAGGACCATTCCATATTGTCTTTGAGATATTCCATGATGAACTTCTCATAAGACGTGGGCAGGGATTGGAGAACCAAGTTCACCATCAGTTCCCTCCCTATGGGAAATCCAAGTCTCTCCATTTGGTCCATGAACGCCTTCATCATAAGGACATGAACACTTACATCCCCGCCTTCCTGCATCCTACAACCGACCAAAGCCTTGACATACTCAAAAAGTTCTTGTCTGACTTGCTGCGGGAACATGTCCTTTAGCTTATTAATCATGTTGTACGTACTCATATGCTTGAGTTGCTTTCGCAGCTCATAGCTCATAGTCGACAACATGAGACAAGAAACATCTTGTGTATCTCTGACACGCTTTTCCCATGCGTATCTCGTGGCCCAGTTCGCATTGGTAGCAGGTGGCTCAGGAAGAGGCCTCTCAAGGACGTGAAACTTTGACTCGTGTTGAAGGACAATCCTTAACACACGATACCAGTCAACGAAGTTCACTCCTATGAGTCTCTCCTTTTCAAGGAATAAACGAAATGATAGTTTTGATGTAGTGTCGTTAAAATTTGTCATCTAAAAGAAGAGTACGAGTTTTAGTAAGTATTGATATAATCCTCATTATGATAATTACCCACTTGATTTAAGAAAACAAAATTATCTTAACAAGGGCTAAGAACCTACAAAATACCCCAATCCATGACGGGTTTGCCGCGGATCACTTCATGAAGCTATTTTAGGCAGGTAAACTATTTACCAATTGTAATCCGTGATCGCAACTCTTAGACACTTGCGGGATCCTAGGTACTCGCAGCACCCATTTGGCATGTTTGATCCCTCTCACACCATTCCTCATTAATCCACTTTGATAGCTCGGCTAGAGCTCGACAACTACCAAGGCGTTTTAATTCTTGGAATTGTAAATCGTCCGTCAAGATACACGGTGGTACTCTAGCCCAATGGCCGGCTCGGCTAGAGCTCGACAACCGACCTTGCGAGTTGCCACACGCGCCTTCCACACAGTTACGCAAAACCGGTCTCGGCTAGAGCTCGACAAACCGATCTTGTTTCACTAGAATCGGGCGGTGTCATCTTACGGGTGGTGTGAGATTTACTTTTGAAAAAACGGGTTTTAGTTTTACCGGTTAAAACGATTTTAACCAATTCTTGTCTATGTGGCGTGCGGAGTTTGTAAACAAGTTAAAAACTCTTTGGTTTTATTATTTTGAAAAGTTTTCTAGCATGCGAAGATCCTAAACATCCATGCAAGAAAAGTAACGAGCCATAAACCCTATGCGTCTTACCCGCGAGCCAACGGGTAAGACTAAGTCATCTAAGGACTAGACCGAATGACTTGATGTGTGCTCCTCCCACTTGATCCATCGCGTCTCCTATCGACCTCCGGATCCAAGCTTGCCAAGACACCCTCCATGGTTCTTGATGGTTGCTTCGGTTCTCCTTTTACAATATACAAATTTAAATGGAAATGGCATGCAAGCCACGATTCTCTATTCTAAGCTAATACTAAAATTACAAAGAATAGAAATTGGCATGCAAGCCGTTAAAATATACAAACCGAATAAATTAAATTATTACAAACCATTATGTGGTACAAACCACCAAATGAATGAATAAATTAATTTAAACAACCAAACACATCACATAGGTCTGAAAGGCTCAAAATGTCACCGGACACTAATATTACAACCACATACAACAAAACCACATGGTGTGCCACACAAAAACCATGTAAATCTTATATGTCTTGGTTAAGATTATGAAAACACTCAAGGCACAAATAATCCTATGTACATATGCATTAGGAACCTTAAACTAGTCAAAATTCCATAGTCATATATACACAATGTAAGTATATGCAATTAATCACTTTCATGCCAAAATGTTAATCCACATATAAATACACCAACCAAGACATAAGGCAACTTAATCAAAGCTCAACACAAATCTGGAATAAATTCCAGAATCAACGAGTAGCTCAATCGATCCAACAAAATTGATTTTAGGCAAAAATGCATTCTGCCAGCCGGGTTAGCGCCGCTAACTATATAGAGTTAGCGCCGTTAACTTAGACTTAGCGCCGCTAACGCGAGAGAGGATAGTGACCGCTACGGAATGGATAGCGCCGCTAACATGGTAAGGTTAGCGCCGCTAAACCCTGGACAGAACCAAAATCACATTTTTCGGATTTTCAAAGCCACAAAGTGCAAATCTAGTGTAGAGGTGGCTCTGATACCACTGTTGGGGTTCGTGGTATACAGCAACGGAAGCATGCAAGGTTAAAAACGAATTTTTCAAACATAAACAAGACCACATGGAGAACCCATAAGTGTACCAATCTCTACAACTAAGAAATGCAACTTCAAACCAGAAAGAGAGGAGAAATATACCCTTGAAGAATCCTCTGGAGTTGGTGTAGATCAAGAATCCAAGCAAGTGACAAGCTCCTCTTTGACTATCGAAGTCCACCCCGGGAAAAACCGTGATCTTGATGTACTAGCATCCCTTAAGCATTCCTTCCTATATGAAGAATGCTTTCTGGAACAACAACCAAAGAACTCCAGGAACTCTCACTTAGATTCTCTCTTACAACTCACAAGAACAACCACTTGAGGCTTCTTATGTGTGTGTATTTTCACCAAGAACAACTAGGGTGTAAAATGAGAGAGTGCATGTGTTTTTTATGAACCTCATCTGCCCCCTGGAACTCCCAAGGCCGGCCATAAAGAAATCCAAGCAATCCACATGCATTGGTGGAGAGTGGAGGTGAAAGGAATAAAGTTGTAATCTGACAGACGGGTTAGCGCCGCTAACCGCCCAAACGTAGCGCCGCTAACCACTTAAGGTTAGCGCCGCTAACGCGGCCAAGTTAGCGACAGCAGGGTTTAGCGCCGCTAACCCTTCCTGATTACCAACTATCCTTAATTATTCATTTCCAACCCTCCCTTTTAGGTTGTTGTCAAGATCAACCCCCGGCGTGTGACCCGATAGGCCCATACATCATCGGTAGTGATCATTTGGCGTACGTGTGACAGTGGGCATACTCCAACAAGTGCATCATCAAAACTTTTACTTCAACCTCAGCTGCCCCGCCATAGTGACTTACTCCATATGCATACATCTCCTGTATGTCTCTTCTTGTCACACAATCCATCATATGAAAGAAACTGGAATAACTTTCATTTAGTTCCAGTTCCATGACAATAGTAAATCCTTGCTTTCCAGTCTCTACCCTCAAAAATTCACATGTCCACTCAGTAATGTTGGATTTTTGACCAAGCTGCTCTTTTTCTAATTTTTCAATTCTTTCTACAACCTCCACACTTAGTCTGTCTTAAAGAATGGTTTGAACCTTTTAAGCTTTAGCTTTTTCTTCAGACTTTTGGAATGTTTGGGGCTTTTGGACTGTTTGGGGCTTTTTCTTTTCAACTGGATTTTTCTTTTCAACTACTGGCTTGGGAAGTGCAACTGTTTTCTTCTTTACAACTCTTTTTCTTTTTACTCCCTTACCAGCCTTCTTCTCCCTTTCTTCTTCATTCAACTCTTGTGTAAATTCAGCAGCTAGTTGTTGAGCTAGATCATGATCTTTCTTTTCTTGCTGTACAATCTCAGCATTCAACCTTTGTGCTAATTCCCTATCATGCTCTTCTTGTTGTTCTTTTGTGAGCTTGAGCTTGGGAATATCAACCACCACTTCCTTTCCCTTACCTAGCACAGGGGGCATCCTTTCATCTTTCTTTCCTTCAATAATTACAATGCCTTTAAACCCTGGCTTAGGTGCAAGTGGTTTTAGCTTTGACACTTTACCATCCAACCATCCATCATCAATCTTTTGTGCCATCTTGAATGTGCTGATATTCAAAGTTTGAGCACCTATTTCAATCAAATGATTTTGTTTAACTTTAGAACATGTTTTAAAATCCTCGGTTGTTGGATAGTCTCCTGTCATGATCATCTTGTTAATCAACACTCTATCCACAACTGACAACCTTTCTTCTTCTTCTTCCACTTGTTGAACACTTGCAACTGTTTGTTCAATTTGTACAACTGTTGTGCCTTCAGCTACAACTGTTTGTGTACTAGATGCAACTGTTAGTTCCACTGGTGCAAGTGTTTCAGCAACTATTTTTGGCTTTAAAGATTTCTCCCCCTTATTGATTGGAACTGTTTGAGTGGAGGGTCTGGCACGAGTAGAAGATTTTTGTAGCATTTGATCATGTGCGTGAAGGACATCAGTAGCCTTCTTCAAAGAAGCTGACAAAAATTTGATTTGTTGATCCTGGTTGATAATTAGCTCATTATGCTTTGTCAGAAGCTTATCATATTGAAAATTCCTCTTTTTGAGATAGAGGAAAGCATCAACAAATGGTACAAGATCAGGATTCGTCAATGCTTTAAGTTTCATACTTGCCTCAATGTCAGCCAGTGTTGCCACTTTGAACATATCATCGGCAGATAGAACTGGTGGTTCACTTCTAGAAGATCCCTCACCAGTACCCCTCTGTTCTTGGTACTGGGGATTTCCAGAAACTGTTTGACCAGCCTCTGTTGCCGTGGCTGAGGTCTTAGTTATGTTAATCCTGTCCTGTTCATCCGTTGCGGATAAAACAGTAGTGTCAGACTCAAAAACCACATGATCACCCTCTAATGGAGTGATCACCTCCTCATTGTGCCTGGGATACAGCACGAATGGTTCCCTTTCGACATTCTGCATAGGTGAATGCACCTGTGCAGGGCTAACAGTTTCAGTTTCATGAACTGTGGTGTATGGAGCACCAACAGTTCTTTTCCACTTCTTTTGAAATATTTTTAGTGCAGGGGCTTGTGTTGTAGCTCTTTCAAAGGTAGCAGAGGGGATTATTTGAGTATCGTGAGCTGTGGGTTCAAGAGGTGGTGGTGTAGCAATAAGTTGGGCTTCATGCTCACCCCTGGCAGCTCTGTTTCTTGAAAGAAACTCCACCATTGCAGATAGTGGTGGAGTTATGGCACCTGAGAAATTCTTCCCATTAACCATCAACTTGCTCAATGTGGAGGCCACATGAGTAGAGGGAATTAGGACCCTCTTGTGTGCTTTAAGATTTGGCATAAAAAAGTTTAACAAAACTTGCACAAATCACGGGTACATAAAAAAGAGACCATATTTGGTCCCAAGATGTTTTACCATGCCATTAAAAATAAGTTTTGAAAAGTTGAAACAACGATTGTTGGCCAAACAGATTAAGGCCACTGCAATGTTGCTTCCAAACTTGTTCCACCCTGTGCGTTTGGGACTTACACACTGCTGGAGAGTATGAATCAAATACTTCCAGTGTGCACAAAAATGTCCCTTGTAGAAGGTACCCTTGCCCCTAGGGCCCTCATACCCAAGCCTAACCAACTCGGTATGCACAAAGTCTAGGGAAACAGAATCAGAATACTCACCATCGCTATCATGAAGTTGAAGAAGTTGGCGGATGGAGTCCTCAGAGATTGAAACATTCAAACCATCAACAGTGGAATCAATCCATTGCACTTCATCAGTTGTTCGAATGGTAGCATGTTTCCAAAACTGATCAATATGAGAAGTGTAAATGGTTGGGTTTATGGTGAGAGCAGTGTGTAGAGTTGACATCGAGAGATAGTCAATCATGTCGTGGAAAGCAGTAAGATCAGCAGGTTTTGTAAGGAAGGCAAGCATATTGTGTTCTTTGACAAATGGAAGGGGAGCCATTTTGATTTTAGAGCAAAATTCTAGGGTTTTAGCGTTTGATCAAATTTCAGAATGAGTGAATGAACTAATGAGGAGGGAATTGCCTTATATATGTTTTGAATATTAGATGCAATTCAAACATCCTCAAAATTCTGCAAAGACCAAAACACCCTTTATTAACTTAACAGTTAACGGACAAAAAAATAACGCTAACAGTTGAAGAACTGTTTTCATAAGATGATACAACTGTTATTTAGAAATAACTCCCTTTTCGAACAGTTGTGTATTCTACACACTAACAGTTGAACACTGTTTTTGTTAGAAAGTACAACTGTTATTGGACGAGTTTCTCTCCCTCAGATGCACATGGATTTTGCCTAACAGTTGGGCAGGCTATATGCTTACAATTGAATACTGTTAGTAGTATTTCAAACAACTGTTAAAAAAATGTTCAACTGTCAACAAACTTAGCTCATACACCCATCATAAGTTGATTCATCATAAACAAACCATTAGCCAACACAGTCATCAACAAAATATGCATTTTATTCATGTTTAACACAGATGAACTACAAAGTACATGCATTTTCACAAGCCATTGTTGGTACTGCTTATCTAATTGTGCAAGGGTCAACGAAATTCAGTCTTTTCTGACTTCAATTTCTACACCTATCTCTTTCTCTAACGGTTGTTTGTCTCTAATGGTTATGGCTTCCATTAGACTCGGATGATGATGATGAGCACTTGCCAATTCATCATCAGCTAAGACCATGATGTGCAATGGAACTAGTCATCGATTACAATGACCTCCACTGCATCATCATTCGAGGCTAGAACGTCATCATTAGCATCATTTCTTCGAACATTGAACCACACTACTGAGCCTGTAGTGCCTTACTGGTTCAAGTCGAACCTTAAACAGCAGTTGGTAGGCAACTCGTAGAAGAGAGTGAAGTTTTCAAAATCACCTCTTATACGAATATGATCAGTCATTTTATATGGCCTACGTGGGTCTGGGTTCTATGTCAAGGTGAACATATCTCGATCATCATGCATCTCAAGAACACAAGATGAGTATTTCCAAAGCTCATGCATTCGAACAAATGAGGCAGGGATGGTTACATAACTTTGTTTAGCATTAATTTCTTTGAAGTTTATGAGAAAGAAGTTAGTAGCCATTTGCAAAGAAAAGTTTGCTCTCTGGAATGCAAATGTAGGTGTGATTTGTGAAGAATGCATGCAAGCTAATTTATAGACAAACTTGTGGTTGTGAATTGGTCAATAATTTAGCATGCAGTGACTTGTCAAAATAAAGTGACTTACCTTTATCAGTTTGGAACTGTTCTCAATAAAGTATTTTACCTTTACCACATATCAAGAACATTCACGGGTTTGAAAACTGTTTGTGGGACAAGCAACCAGATACGTCCGAAACTGGTGTGGGATTTGAACTTTTACTCTTCCCTGAACACTTAAAATCAACAGTTGTTAGATAACAATACTAACAGTTGCAAACTGTTAGTGTGAAAAACATTGAGTAATGAACAACTGTTAGTCCAAGTTAATCATTCCAATGTTTGAGATCAAAAAGTTGAATCTGCTCACATCAAATGCTTTAGTGAACAGATCAGCTAATTGATCATAAGTATGGATTTTCATAACTTTGATTAATTTATTTTCATTGCAATCTCTTATGAAATGAAATCTGATTTCAATGTGCTTGGTTTTAGAATGCTTCACTGGATTATTAACTATGCTAATAGCACTGGTGTTATCAACATAAATAGGTGTATGCAAGAAAGACAAACCACAATCCAGAAGCTGATTTTGAATCCACAACACTTGTGAACAGCAGCTTGATGCAGCAATATATTCAACCTCAGCTGTTGAAGTTGAAACTGTTGTTTGTTTCTTGCATTGCCATGAAACCAGCCTTGATCCAAAGAATTGACATCCTCCAGAGGTTTATTTTCTGTCCACATTTGCTCCACCATAGTCACTATCAAAATATGCCACCAAATCAAAAGGTGAATCTTTAAGATACCAAAGTCCCAATTTTGGTTGTCCTTTGAGGTATCTAAAGATCCTCTTCACAGCAAACAAGTGTGACATCTTCGGACTGCATTGAAATCTGGCACAAACACACACAGCAAACATTATATCAGGTCTAGAAGCAGTTAAATACATTAATGACCCTATCATTGACCTATATAGATGTATGTCTACATCCTCCCCCTCAGAGTCTGCTCCCAACTATTTGTTTGTTTCCATAGGAGTGCTTGCTAGTTTCACATCTTGATAGCCAAACATGTCCTGTATGTATTTGACATACTTAGATTGGCTTAGAAAGATTCCAGAGGGCTTCTGTTTTACTTGAAATCCCAAGAAAAATGTGAGTTCACCCATGGAACTCATCTGAAATCTTTTGTGCATAATGACTTCAAATTCTTTGCACAGGCTGTCATTAGTGGATCCAAAGATTTTATCATCAACATAGATTTGCACAAGCAAAATCTCTGTTTTAACAATCTTTGTAAACAATGTTTTGTCAATTGTGCCTCTCTTAAAACCATTCTCAAGAAGGTAGGATGATAATGTCTCATACCAAGCTCTAGGAGCTTGATGTAGTCCATATAGAGCTTTATCCAACCTATATACCCTGTCAGGGTACTTTGAGTCTTCAAAGCCAGGGGGTTGACACACATATACCTCCTCATCAATAGTTCCATAAAGAAATGCAGACTTGACATCCATTTGATACACCTTAAATCCTTTGAAGCTTGCAAAGGCAAGAAATAGTCTAATGGCTTCAATCCTTGCAACAGGTGCAAAGACATCATCATAGTCTATTCCTTCCTCTTGTGTATTGCCCTGTGCAACCAGTCTTGCCTTATTCTTGATTACAATCCCTCTTTCATCTTTCTTGTTTCTGAACACCCACTTGGTGCCAATTACTCTTTTGCCTCTTGGAAGCTCAACCAACTTCCAAACTCGCTGAATTTGGAATTGTAAGAGCTCCTCTTGCATTGCTTCCACCCATGAAGGGTCTTTCAATGCTTCAATTGCTTTCTTTGGTTCTATTTGAGATAGAAAGCAGGCATTCACATCAAATTGGGCAAGATCCACACCACTGTTTTCATTTTGCAGCATATTCCTTGTTCTGATAGGAGTGGTTGGATCACCAATTATTTGTGATATTGGATGATTCTTGTGAACTCTTGATGTAGGAATGTTTTCTTCAGTCAGTTCATTCCCTAGCTTAGACAGTTCAAACTCATATTCACTTGAATTTTCAGCAGTATCACACACTTGATCAGCAACTGTTTGGGGTACAGATTCAGTGTGTTATTGAGGATCATGAGATTCCATGTCCTTTAAAGATTCAACATCAATCAATGGATCAACAGCATTGGAGAACTCTTGTTGAAGCATAGGAATCACAACAAAGTCTTCAGTAACTTTGTTTGAACCAACAGTTGTTGGTTTTGAGCTAACTGTTTGAACTAACAGTTTCAAAACTGTTTGGGCTGTTGGAAACTGTTTGTTGATTTTTACCAACAGTTATTGAGGTACCTGCAGCTGTTTTAGTAGAATACTCAAAAGTAAGAGATTTAGACAATGCATCAATATCAAATAACCAATCAGGCCCATTACCTTCAATATTGATCCTGTTCTCATTGAAAGAGACATTCATACTCTCTTCTATGATTCTAGTGACATTGATAAAAACTCTATAAGCTTTACTTTGAGTGGAATATCCTACAAAGAAACCTTCTTCAGCCTTACTCTCAAACTTGCCTAATTATGATTTGGTATTAAGGATAGTGCAAGGACAGCCAAATGGTTTGAAGAAGTTGATTAAAGGTTTTCTCTTGAGGAACAACGCATAAGGAGTTTTCCCTTTGGACTTGACTACTTGTACTCTATTCTGAACATAGCAGGCAGTGTTCACTGCTTCTGCCCAGAATGTCATTGGAAGCCTAGAATCAGCTAACATGGATCTAGCATCCTCTATCAAAGTCCTATTCCTTCTCTCAGCAACTCCATTCTGTTGGGGAGTCCTAGGGGCACTAAACTGTCTTTCAATACCTTTACTTTCACAAAAACTGTTTAGCTCATAGTTCTTAAATTCAGAATCATTATCAGATCTAATGACTTTCACCTTCAAAACAGATTGATTCTAAATCCTAAGAATAAGAGACTTAACTAACTCAGCAGTTTCATCTTTAGTTCTAAGAAATTGAACCCATGTAAATCTGGTGAAATCATCAACTACAACTAAACAGTAGGCTTTCTTACCTATGCTGATCACAGATGTTGGACCAAAAAGATCCATATGCAAAAGTTGTAAAGGTGCAGCAATGGAAGAAACTTCTTTGGTCTTATAAGAAGTTTTGTGTTGCTTGCTTTTGAGACAAGCCACACAATGATCATCACATGAGAATTCTTTTTGAGGCAAACCTCTTACCAAACTGTTTTTAGCTAACAAGTTCATGGTTTTAAAATTCATGTGACACATCCTTCTATGCCAAATGGTAGACTCATCATGAGATGCCTTTGAGAGTAAACAACTTAACACATTCTGTTTAGCAATCTTTTGTATATCTAGACAGTATACATTATCCTTTCTAGGTGTTCTGAAAAGAACATCCTTCTCATTTAGTTTAAAATCTTTTGATAGAATAATGCATTCTGAATCTGTAAACAAAACTTTGTTTCCATTATTACAGATTTGAGATACACTTAACAGATTGTACTTAAGCTGTTCAACAAAGAAAACATCATTAAATGTAAGTGTACCCGCCTCAACAGCTCCTTTACTTGTGATTTTTCCTCCCTTAGCATTTCCTCCAAATGCTACAAATCCACCATTGATGCTTCTGAAATCCTTCAAACAGTGTGTATTTCCAGTCATGTGCCTTGAGCATCCACTATCCACATGCCAGATAGATCCATGATTGGCCCTATGAATGCTCTGCACAAATAAAATCAGTTAGTAGCAGGAAGTACCCAGGCCATGCAGGTCTTTGGTACACCATTCAAGTCATAATACTTAAACAGAGTTTGGTTCTTTTTTATTTCATCCAAATTAGATTTCTCTAATTTGTGTGAGCAATACTTTGTAAGAACATGTTGTAGGGGTTTTCAGGGCGCGCAGCGGAAGCAAGGTACAACACAAAAAGCCCAAGGTACAAGCATGTAAAGCATAAAACGTAAAAACCCCTAACATGGATCATTCTCTATGAAACGAAATGCAACAAAGACAGAGAGTAAAGGAGGTTATACCAGCTCCTTAGCTCCAGAAATTTGATGAAGATGATGAACTTGTTCCTTGTGGCTTGAACGAATCGGCTATTGAGTGGATACCCCGACAACACGCCAAATCCCTTGAGCTAGCAAGCCTTGGTGATTCTTCTAACTCGAAAATCACTTATGGAACAGCAACTCACGAAGCTTGGATCAAATTCTGGATCAAACTCTCTCTAGAACTCTCTCTAAATCAAAGAACCCTTTTAGAGAATTACAAGTGCATGTAGAGCCAAGAGGACCAAATGAGGCTGGAGTATAGCCTTATAAAGACTTCAAAACGACTCTAGGTTATCCCCAAGCCGGCCCAAGTCGCAGAAAGTAACATACATGCATTGGTCTAGTTGAGAGGTTATTTGACAAAAAGGTGCCATTTGGACTTAGCGGCGCTATCCAAGACTTAGCGGCGCTAACTTATAAAAGTTAGCGGCGCTAACGCGGCTTGTCAGCTGACATGACACAAAGCCCATGCAGCCGTAGCGGCGCTAACCTCTAGGACTTAGCGGCGCTAATACCTAATAGTTAGCGGCGCTAACGCGGCCTGCGAAGTCAACTTTTCTCTTTTGTTATTTTTGATCCCTTTACTTAAGTTGCTGTCAGATTTGACCCCGGTGTATGACCCAATAGGCCCATACATCATCGGTAATGATTCCAAATGGTGTACGTGCATCGGTGGGCATATTCTAAAACATGTGGCTACCAATTGTTGTGATTAACATTTGAGACCTTTGAACAAATAGTTGTTGTAGATGGTAAAACAGTTGAGTCATCATGTGACTTATTCTGTTTTGCAATTTGAGTACCAGTTTTACCCTCGTAAGAAACTGTTTGTTTCTGCAGTTTCACCCAAGCCAGACCAACAGTTTTTGGTTTTGATAAAACAGTTGTGGAACTGTTAGTTGGTTTGGATGTAACAGTTGTAGAACTGTTAGCCTGTTTTGGCTTAGCAGTTTTAGAACTGTTAATCTGCTTTGACTTAACAGTTTTAGAACTGTTATTTTGCTTTTTGAAACTTGGTTTTTTGGTGCTACACAGCTGTGGGTTATAATAACAGTCTTGAGCCAAGTGATTGGATCTCCCACATGTATAACACTTTTTAGCTTTCACAATAGGCAAACCAGTTCTTTGTGACCAGAACTGGTTCCTATTTCTTTGATTTCCTCTAACAGGTGCTGACTGAGGAAACTTTTGTACACCATGCTTTTGACATGTGCATGCAGGCATTTCAGTATGCCTTTTTACAGATCTGAATTTAGTCTGTGCTTTTGCAGCCTCCTTCTTGGGCTTTCCAACTACAACTTCACCAACTTTCTCCTTTCCTTTGGTCTTGGTACTAACAGTTGAGCTGTTTGGGTTCTTTTTGGAACTGTTAGTGAAACTTTTTATGGAGTTAACAGCTTTTGAGGGTTTTGGCTCATTGGTGAGGGGTTCAGTGGATGCTTTTACAAACACCACAGGTTGTAAAGATGATTTTGTGGGAATGGGCTCACAACAGATGTGATTTTCATATGGAATAACTTCATCCTTCTTCACAACTCCCTCATTCTTATCATCACTCACTGCATACACAACTCCTTCCTCATCACTTTCAAATTGTGGATTAGCTGACTTCAGTTCCTCTGGTAATGATTCATTAACATACCTATCAGCTACATCAGACATGGGAGTTATGTAGTTGTGATTGTATGGAGGTGGGGTCTGCTTATATCCTAAACCAGTTTTCACCTTGTCTTTGATTTGTGATTGTAACAAGGTTTCAAGTTTAAGATTTGTTGCCTTGAACATGCTCATATCAATATCAACACCCTCCAACTTCTTGGTTAACTCATCAACCTTACTTTCCTTCTCACTTAGCTTCTTTTTCAGACTATCAATCTCCTCTTGAAGCTGCTCTTTTTCCCACTTATGATATTTTCTATCATAATCCATTTGCAGTTCATTGGCTTGATAATCTTTTATTTTATTTTCAAAGCTTTCAAAGACTGCACTTGATTCATATCTCCTCTCCTCCATTTTGCTTAGAGCAGCACACATTTTCTTATTGTGCTCTCTAAACCTTTTAACAATAGCTCTACATTCACCAGGACATAGTTTAGAAGATACCTGAATGTCCTCAGATGCTGGTGAATCCAACTTGATGGAGGAGTCAGTCAATGCCATCAAAGCTTTGTTGTTTGTAGCCTCTTCTGCTTGATCACTCCAATCAAACCCATGGCCTTCTTGTGAGACCAATGCTGAGGAGGTTTCATTATGAGTTGGCCTCTTACCTTGATTCTGGACTTGTCCACCAGATCTGCACTCTCTTGCAAAGTGGCCAAGCTGTTGACATTTGAAGCATCTCACCTTTGACTTGTCAAATCCAGCCTTGCCATCAGCTCTGAAATTCATGTTTTGCCTTCCAGTCCTTTTGATGAACCTCTTGGCTCTAACAATAAGCATGGCCATCTGCCATTTGAGATCCATCTCCTCAAGATCATCAGGGTGCACTTGTTCAAGATCCTCATTGGTGAGGGTTGAATGTGCATGGCTGGCAAGAAAAACATCAAGTACAGCATCTGGAGTGTTCACATCTAGTCCAACAGCAGAACTAGTACCTGTACAACTATCAAAATAGTTAGTTAATGAATGGTTTGATTCCATACCTGAGGATGACAGCAGAGCAGCATTGTGGCTAGGGACAACAGTTTTTCTTTTTCCCTCTATCTCTCCCTCAAACACTATCAAACTATTATAGAGGTCATCTAACTCTATGTCTTCAAGAGAATCCTTAGTCCTCCATTGTGCAGCAAACACAGTCCATTCATCACCTAGAGACCTAAGAAACTTTCTATTTATCTCATCTTGATCAAGCCTAACCTTAGCACTCTCTAGTTGGCTTACCAGCTTGTAAAACCTTTCAAAGATTTGGGTAATGCTCTCATTCTTTCCACTGGTGATGTTCTCATAGGCATGTTTAAGGAGATCTCTTTGGTTTCTCTTAGAGCTAGCATTCCCAGCAAACCTCTTTTCCAGAGCATTCCAAAGTTCATGAGCATCATCAAATTTCTTGAATTGATGTTGATACTCATTGGGAATTGCAATCTGGAGGATGTTGAGAGCTTTCATCTCAATCACTCTCTCCTTCTTTTCCGCATCTGTCTTTGGTGGTGGCTTCTTCTTTGGTTTTCCAGTATCATCCAGATCAACAGGGGTAGTGGGAACAGTTTCAATGATTTTCCAAACAGCATAGTCCATTAATTGGACATGCTGCTTGATCCTCAGTTTCCACATCTCAAAATCAGTTGGTTTGAGCATGGGAACACGAATGTTTGACCCAGAGCCATTGTTATCAGAAGATCCACCAGAATCCATTGAAACAAAGTGATTTGAAAACAGTTTTTAAGTACAAAGCAAGATTGAAGCAAAACCTTCAACTGGTGATCAAAGGAACCTTAATGATAAGGCTCTGATACCACTTGTCAGGATCGGATATATATTATATCAAATAAGAAGAACTAACTTTTGAATAACAAATCAGAGTTGAATAAAAGTTAGTTTTTAACTATGATCACAATCAACTAAGAAGTTGCGGAATCACAGTTAATTGATTAAAGATGGTTTTGAACACAAAGCAATTCAATCAAACTGTAGTTCTATTGATCAACCAGAATGATTACAATAGCAAACTTCACCCCCAATCTAACTTATTATGTTAGACGAAGAACACAGATTTTTCTTAGGTTTCAATGAGAAACTTAGAGGCTTAGCACTATTCTGAAAGCAAATTACAACTTGAAGAATGAATGCAAAAACTTAATCAATGAGTACGTACATATTATAAATTCTAATCTAGCATTTATATACTCCTTGATCTTCCTTGATTTGCTGACAGTTAGGTAATCTTCTATCTTCTGAGATAATCTTGATGATCTTCCAAGTGTTTCGAGATATCTTCAAAGATAGGGTTTTCCATATTTAGCTCAACCGAAACTTTTCATTGGATGCAACAGTTCTGGTTCTTCTAACAGTCCTCGGCTTCAAGGTCTCCAAACAGTTGTAGAAGTTTGTACTAACAATTCTGAACTCTATATAACAGCTTTGAAGTTCACAACAACTGTTGGTTACAACTGTTTTCACAATCTTCAATAATAGTTCTAAACTGTTTCTTCAACAATTCTTCTAACAGTTTCGAACTGTCTTCCCAACATCAATTAACAATCTTAACAGTTTTGATTTTTGCATGTATAACAGTTTCAATGACTTAGGCAATTTCCCAACACAGATAGATCCATTATTGGCCCTATGAATGCTCTGCACAAATAAAATCAGTTAGTAGCAGGAAGTACCCAGGCCATGCAGGTCTTGGGTACACCATTCAAGTCATAATATTTAAACAGAGTTTGGTTCTTTTTTATTTCATCCAAATTAGATTTCTCTAATTTTTGTGAGGAATACTTTGTAAGAACATGGGGTTACCAATTGTTGTGATTAACATTTGAGACCTTTGAACAAATAGTAGTTGTAGATGGTAAAACAGTTGAGTCATCATGTGACTTATTATGTTTTGCAATTTGAGTACCAGTTTTACCCTCTTAAGAAACTGTTTGTTTCTGCAGTTTCACCCAAGCCAGACCAACAGTTTTTGGTTTAGATGTAACATTTGTAGAACTGTTAGTTGGTTTGGATGTAACATTTGTAGAACTGTTAGCCTGTTTTGGCTTAGCAGTTTTAGAACTGTTAATCTGCTTTGACTTAACAGTTTTAGAACTGTTACTTTGCTTTTTGAAACTTGGTTTTTTGGTGCTACACAGCTGTTGGTTATAATAACAGTCTTGAGCCAAGTGATTGGATCTCACACATGTATAGCACTTTTTAGCTTTCACAATAGGCAAACCAGTTCTTTGTGACCAGAACTGGTTCCTATTTCTTTGATTTCCTCTAACAGGTGCTGACTGAGGAAACTTTTGTACACCATGCTTTTGGCATGTGCATGCAGGCATTTCAGTATGCCTTTTTACAGATCTGAATTTAGTCTGTGCTTTTGCAGCCTCCTTCTTGGGCTTTCCAACTACAACTTCACCAACTTTCTCCTTTCCTTTGGTCTTGGTACTAACAGTTGAGCTGTTTGGGTTCTTTTTGGAACTGTTAGTGTAGAGATTAGAACAGTTGGCTAGAGTTGTGAAACTTTTTATGGAGTTAACAGCTTTTGAGGGTTTTGGCTCATTGGTGAGGGGTTCAGTGGATGCTTTTACAAACACCACAGGTTGTAAAGATGATTTTGTGGGAATGCGCTCACAACAGATGTGATTTTCATATGGAATAACTTCATCCTTCTTCACAACTCCCTCATTCTTATCATCACTCACTGCATACACAACTCCTTCCTCATCACTTTCAAATTGTGGATTAGCTGACTTCAGTTCCTCTGGTAATGATTCATTAACATACCTATCAGCTACATCAGACATGGGAGTTATGTAGTTGTGATTGTATGGAGGTGGGGTCTGCTTATATCCTAAACCAGTTTTCACCTTGTCTTTGATTTGTGATTGTAACAAGGTTTCAAGTTTAAGATTTGTTGCCTTGAACATGCTCATATCAATATCAACACCCTCCAACTTCTTGGTTAACTCATCAACCTTACTTTCCTTCTCACTTAGCTTCTTTTTCAGACTATCAATCTCCTCTTGAAGCTGCTCTTTTTCCCACTTATGATATTTTCTATCATAATCCATTTGCAGTTCATTGGCTTGATAATCTTTTATTTTCTTTTCAAAGCTTTCAATGACTGCACTTGATTCATATCTCCTCTCCTCCATTTTGCTTAGAGCAGCACACATTTTCTTATTGTGCTCTCTAAACCTTTTAACAATAGCTCTACATTCACCAGGACATAGTTTAGAAGATACCTGAATGTCCTCAGATGCTGGTGAATCCAACTTGATGGAGGAGTTAGTCAATGCCATCAAAGTTTTGTTGTTTGTAGCCTCTTCTGCTTGATCACTCCAATCAAACCCATGGCCTTCTTGTGAGACCAATGCTGAGGAGGTTTGATTCTGAGTTGGCCTCTGACCTTGATTCTGCACTTGTCCACCAAATCTGCACTCTCTTGCAAAGTGGCCAAGCTGTTGACATTTGAAGCATCTCACATTTGACTTGTCAAATCCAGCCTTGCCATCAGCTCTGAAATTCATGTTTTGCCTTCCAGTCCTTTTGATGAACCTCTTGGCTCTAACAGTAAGCATGGCCATCTGCCATTTGAGATCCATCTCCTCAAGATCATCAGGGTGCACTTGTTCAAGATCCTCATTGGTGAGGGTTGAATGTCCTTGACTGGCAAGAAAAGCTTCAAGTACAGCATCTGGAGTGTTTACATCTAGTCCAACAGCAGAACTAGTACCTACACAACTATCAAAAGAGTTAGTTAATGAATGGTTTGATTCCATACCTGAGGATGACAGGAGAGCAGCATTGTGGCTAGGGACAACAATTTTTCTTTTTCCCTCTATCTCTCCCTCAAGCACTATCAAACTATTTTAGAGGTCATCTAAGTTTATGTCTTCAAGAGAATCCTTAGTCCTCCATTGTGGAGCAAACACAGTCCATTCATCACCTAGAGACCTAAGAAACTTTCTATTTATCTCATCTTGATCAAGCCCAACCTTAGCACTCTCTAGTTGGCTTACCAGCTTGTAAAACCTATCAAAGATTTGGGTGATGCTCTCATTCTTTCCACTGGTGAAGTTCTCATAGGCTTGTTTAAGGAGATCTCTTTGGTTTCTCTTAGAGCTAGCATTCCCAGCAAACCACTTTTCCAGAGCATTCCAAAGTTCATGAGCATCATCAAATTTCTTGAATTGATGTTGATACTCATTGGGAATTGCAATCTGGAGGATGCTGAGAGCTTTCATCTCAATCACTCTCTCCTTCTTTTCAGCATCTGTCTTTGGTGGTTGCTTCTTCATTGGTTTTCCAGTCTCATCCAGATCAACAGGGGTAGTGGGAACAGTTTCAATGATTTCCCAAACAGCATAGTCCATTAATTGGACATGCTGCTTGATTCTCAGTTTCCATATCTCAAAATCAGTTGGTTTGAGCATGGGAACATGAATGTTTGACCCAGAGCCATTGTTATCAGAAGATTCACCAGAATCCATTGAAACAAAGTGATTTTGAAAACAGTTTTAAAGAACAAACCAAGATTGAAGCAAAACCTTCAACTCGTGATCAAAGGAACCTTAATGATAAGGCTCTGATACCACTTGTCAGGATCGGATATAGATTATATCAAATAACAAAAACTAACTTTTGAATAACAAATCAGAGTTGAATAAAAGTTAGTTTTTAATTATGATCACAATCAACTAAGAAGTTGCGGAATCACACTTAATTGATTAAAGAAGGTTTTGAACACAAAGCAATTCAATCAAACAGTAGTTTTATTGATTAATCAGAATGATTACAATAGCAAACTTCACCCCCAATCTAACTTATTATGTTAGACGAAGAACACAGATTGTTCTTGGGTTTCAAAGAGAAACTTAGAGGCTTAGCAATATTCTGAAAGCAAATTACAATTTTAAGAATGAATGCAAACACTTAATCAATGAGTACGTATCTATTATAAATTCTAATCTAGCATTTATATACTCCTTGATCTTCCTTGATTTGCTGACAGTTAGGTAATCTTCTATCTTCTGAGATAATCTTGATGATCTTCCAAATATTTCGAGATATCTTCAAAGATAGGGTTTTCCATATTTAGCTCAACCGAAACTGTTCATTGGATGCAACAGTTCTGGTTCTTCTAACAGTCTTCGGCTTCAAGGTCTCCAAACAGTTGTAGTAGTTTGTACTAACAGTTCTGAACTCTATATAACAGCTTTGAAGTTCATAGCAACTGTTGGTTACAACTGTTTTCACAATCTTCACTAGCAGTCTTAACAGTTTTGATTTTTGCATGTATAACAGTTTCAATGACTTAGCCAATTTCCCAAAAGAGATAAACTCATGATTCATTTTACGGCTACCCAATATAGATATATCAGAAACATTAGCATGTTTGATAGATCTAAGTATCTTTATCTATATGCCCTTATTGATTCTTTATTTACGTTGGTTAGTTTCGAACACCTTCAAGATTTCGGACATTAACCCTTTGACTAGTAAACATTCTCACAACAACAATCGTCAAAGATGGTGATGGAGAAGTTTCACTATTGTTACTCCTTGTGACACGCTTGAACGGATTATCTACACAAGTGTGATCAATATTCAAACAAGTCTTAATCCTTCTCACTAACACTAGTGAAGGATTTCTTAATCGCCTTAATCCAATAAACAATATTAATATCAAGATCTAGCCCAAGGCCAAACTTTCTTGAAGATCCTAACCACTTGGATTCAAGTGATGCAATTCTTGTTTACTTGGTTTTAGTTGATTATGCCATAGAGTTAACATATCCAAACCACTTTTGGATCTATGAATCAATAATCCATGATTGTCTTACTACTTACTTCGAGCCTTTATATATGCTATGATATGGATATGTTCTGATTTTCAACAATCATCTCAGAACATTTTTCAAAATAGATGTTTCAATTCAAAGCCATATACATCGTCATCCAGTGTATATTTAAACACCATCAATTGTTAAAGTAATACACAAGCATTGACGTGGATAAAATTCAAAATGATACTATTGAAATGAAAAATCTTTTATATCAAAACTACTAGAGTCAAAAACATCCATCAACTACAAAATAGCATACAATAAAGCAAATTTGCCACGCTGGGCATTAAATCAAAAGTAATAATACGGAAATAATGGCGAGATCAACACTCCCAATTCTCTTATAGAGGACAATCAACAAGCTTTCATCTTCAAAGATCCGATTCTTCAAGCTCTTCCTTCTTTCAACGAACAGACCTACACTTTGTGTCAAAACAAATTTGTGACAAACGTGAGTCTTATAGCTTGGGTTAACAACCCATCTTTATTAAGAAATAGCAACGAAGTGTAATCATGAATGTACCTTAAGTTGGAAAATTAACTCTCTCTCTCCTGAGAAGTTTTATATCCTCTCGGTACGAAGGGTAGGCATGATGGCCCGAATCCCCAAATCTTCTGCAAAAGTAGCAAACCACCCCATAATGAGTCTCCTTAGGCACACCATCAATGTCCAAAGACTCTATACTTGAAGTAGGCTTGGTTACTCCAACCTTTTCTTGCGGGGTCGATTTGTCCTTCTTCATAATGTTCCGCTCCTTAGAACTAAAACCGGGAATGGATGAGGTTGAAGCATGCTTGGACCTGTTAGACTCTACAGTCTTCAACATTCCATGTAGTTTATCTATGGATATCACCATCCCATGCATATGATACTCCATAACAAACTGATCATATGATGCGGGTAGGGACTGAAGTATGAAATTCACCCTTAGCTCCCTCTCTATAGGAAATCCCAACCTCTCCAATTGTTCCATGTATGACTTCATCTTAAGAACATGGGCACTTACACTCCCGCCTTCCCACATTCTACAACCATCTAGACTTTTAACACACTCATAGTGTTCCTGCCTAACTTGTTGTTGGAACATAACCTTCAGTGTCTTAATCATGTCGTACACACTCATGTGCACGAATTGCTTTTGCAACTTTCAGCTCATAGTTGACAACATGAGACAGGCAATATTCTGTGTGTCCTTAACACGCTTTTCATACGCTTATTGGACAAACCAAGCCGCATTGGTAACGGGTGGTTTAGGAAGGGCTTCCTCAAGGATGTGCAACTTAGACTCAGCACGTAGGACAATTCTCAGTTTCCTAAGCCAGTCAACAAAGTTCACTCCCGTGAGTTTCTCCCTTTCTAGGAACATACGAAGTGAAAAGTTCGACATGGTGTTATTTATATTCGACATCCTATAGTAAAGAGAGTACGCAAATTACTTAGTTTGATTTAATCCTCGTTAAAACAATTACCCGAAAAACACGTTATTTCAACAAGAGTTAAGAACCATATTTCACCCCAATCCATGACGGGTTTGCCGCGGATCACTTCATGGAGCTATTTAGGCCGGTAACCATTTTACCGATTGCAACTCTTACACACTTGCGGGATCCTACGACTACCATCGGTCATTCGGCATGTTTGATCCCTACTTGCACCAATCTTAAGCTTTGAAATTTTGATTAACTCGTGCTAAGATCGATAATCAATAAAGATTTCAAACTTAAAATTGTAAATCGTCCAACAAGATACACAGTAACAACTTGAAAACCATAGGCTCGTGCTAAACTCGACAACTAATAATTTCAAGTTGCCACACTCACCTTCCACAAAGATCCACATGCAATAACTCGTGCTAAGCTCGACAATCATCCCATGCTTCAGTAGATTCGGTTGTGTCATCTCTTGGAGGATGCATGGTTTATGTTTTATAGAAAAACGGGCTTTTGTTTCCGGTTATGTTTTAGATTAACTTATTAGTGACAAAATCTATTTTTCACTATGTTAGTTAATCTTGTATGCTAGCGCGCGCAAGACATGTAAACCATTTTTATCAAATCTCTTGTGATTTTATTAATTTTATGAAAAGTTATGTAGCATGCGAGTCCTAAGCAAACCAAGCAAAATAAAATCACATCATACGAATATATATATCAAAATTGGTAACCCTTGTGTTAGGATATGCCCACTAACGCCATATCGACTACTGTTGATGATGTATGGGCCTATTGGGTCATACACCGGGGTCGAACCTGACAGCAACTTAAGTTTAGGGACCAAATATGACAAAAGACAAAAGTTGACATCGCAGGCCGCGTTAGCGCCGCTAACTTTATGGGTTAGCGCCGCTATGTCCTAACGGTTAGTGTTGGGATTTCGTGGGTAGCAGCGGAAGCAAGGTACAAGAATTAAAGCCCAAGGTACAAGCACATAAAGCACAAAAGTTGAAATCCCACAAATGGACCAAACTCTATGTAAAGAAATGCAACAAGTAAAAGAAACAGGTGTTATACCTTTCTTCTTAGCTCCAGTAATATGATTGTCTCGTGGTGTTGATACTCCAAGAACGAAATGCGGATCGACTAGTGGGTAGTACCCCGGGAACACGTCTAACCACAAGAGCTAGAAAGCCATCGTGTTTCTTCACTTTGAAAAACACTCTGGAACAGCGACTAATCAAGACCAATCTGGAACAATGACCTTGAACTCTCTTGCTCACCTAAAACTCTCTCAAAGTCACAAGGCACTTTAGAGAGTATGTTGTGTGTGTGCATTTTCCCCAAGAGAAAATAATGAGTTCTACCTTCAATTTGTTCCAGAATTCGTCACTTAACTCTACCAAACCAGCCAAGCTTCTAGACTAGATATCCACATGCATTGGCTGATTTAGGAGGTCTTTTGATAAATGTCACAAGCAGGGTTTAGCGGCGCTAACCATGAGTTAGCGGCGCTAACTCAAAATAGTTAGCGGCGCTAACGCGCCCTGTCAGTGATTTAACACAAAGTACATGCAGCCGTAGCGGCGCAATCCTCTAGGACTTAGCGGCGTTAACCCCTTAGAGTTAGCGGCGCTAACGCGGGCATATTTCTAACAAACTCCCACTTACACATAATGCACCGTACCCATGTAACCACAGACAAAGAGCGGCCTCTAGCAAAAGCATCAATGCCCCCAAGTCAGTATGGGTTCCGCTTCTTTGCAGAAAACCATTACATACCAAAAGAATGTAGAGGTCCTATTGATAAGCGATCAAACCTCCTTTTGTTCGCGATATCCTTGTGAACACGAGACATGGATTGATACGTCAATCTCCAGATCGTTCACGATATGTTTCTTGATCTTGATTGGTGGTGACCAAAATTTTAAGGACATATATGATTCTCAATCAATATTCCTTTGTGCATGGCCATGCTTATTTTGGTGTCAGCGCCTAATCATCGAGGTGCCCATGGATATCTCTCAGACAAGAGGAACAAATTCCGTTGACTGTATAACCCCATAGCGTGAACCTTATTTTAACTTAACTATTCCCTATATAATAGCTAGTTACGAACTACGTTTTGAAATAGCCGAAGTAAAAAAAGTTTCATGCTATAGTATTTCATACATCTCGGGTCGAAGAACGTAATGATATTATCCTTCTGAGTCACTCTTTGACAATGATCCATGAAGTGAACTTGGGTGTGGGTCTTCCAGTTACTTGAAACTCCTTTCAAGCACAGGTTACTGTTGCGTTTCATGCATTCCATCCTGGATCAATGCACAACCAACACCTAACCTCAGCCTTAATTCAAACTTCCTTCCCTTGAAGAATGACTAGCTGTGGAAAATTTAGAATGTATAAACATTTTGGGAAGTGGTTAAATATGCTAAGATGGAACACAGTAAAGACGAATGAAGGTAACCGCATCATGCGTATATATAGTCTCTACTATATATCGATACTATCATCACTGAGCAGTACTGCTTACCGTTCCCAAAGCTTATAAGTAAATCAAACATTTACTAAAACATTTTTCAAGCCTAGTCATAAGCATAAGCAATGCTATTATACCTAGTATGAAATTCATCACTAGTATTTGACAACGGCTTAATTATGGGATTATTTACACGATATCCCTTTGTACTCTTTTGTATTCTCTTATTAAACCACTTGCATAGTTTTTATCAAAGAGATCATACATAATATTATCATAGTCAAAATATCCTCAATGTTACCGAAGTCTACAATAGGATTAATGACACTTGTGATTATTAGAGTCGACATACCCTCAATGTAACTGAAGTTCACAATAGAGTCACTGACACTGACTTTTATTAAAGTCGACATGCCCTCAATGTCACCGAAGTACACAATAGGGTCAATGACACTCATTTGAATTTAAATGTCGTATCTACACCACATATTTGTATATTCAAAACTTCGATTAGAATCGACAGTCTTACAAGTATGGATTTGCTTGCAGTAATAACTTACTCAAGACAACTCTATTTTCGTCGAACATAAAGAACATACTCCAGTATTTCTTGAATTTAGTATCCACTTTACTTAACGTTTATATTTATACTCTTGACACAATAATTCCATCAATAGGTTGATAACAACCCTAAATTAGGACATTATTTTCATTGAGTATGTTTTACTAGGAACACATGAAGCTCCCACTAGCCCTGACAAGAGTATTTGGCTTAATCTATGCTTTCTAGAAAACTCATTCCTTTAACTTTCTCATAAAGCACGATTATAGCCGCAAGATGCAAGTTTTGCTGACTTTAGTCATGGACACAACTTGGATATAATGGATATATACGACCTCGGAACATGCTTCAAACATTTCCTCAACTTAACCCTGCGAAGGATCTTGGCCTTTTATTTCCATGTGAACTTACTTGTTTCCCCAAAGTGACAACAATGCTTCACACAATCCAGACCTAATCTAGATATTATGGATGTGTAAGACCCTCAATGCTTCACACAATCCAGACCTAATCTGGATATTATGGATGTGTAAGACCCTCGGAAATTGCCTTAAGCATTTCCTCAACTTAATCCTATGAAGGATTCAAGCCTCTTACGTCCAAGTGAACTAACTTGTTCTCTCAAGGTGACAACAATATTTCACTTTAATCCAAGTCATCTTTAACATAGCCACTAGAACATGTTTCCATATAATTGATATGAAACACTTTGTCTCTAGTCGGTATTTGAAGTTGTCTATGATTGCATATTTGTTATTCCCTTCACCCTTCTTGGATAACACCTTAGGTGTGGATTAACCCAAGTCAATTACTTGGATGCATCAAATGGGATAAACCTATGTATACTATTATCTTCTTATATTCACTAGTGAACACAGGGTCCCACTATGTTTCCGATGAATGGTGACATCACAATGATTCACCATCAAGCTGCTGTTGCTAAAATATGACAACCTCATATCTAAATAGCCTTCTTGATTTCCATCAGTTTTAAAGAAGCAATGGATATTGTCAGGTTTTACCAACATCTCTATGCTGATTAAATGCTAGTGACAACATTATGTCTCTTATTTAAGTTTTACGTTCTTCCACTGGAATGCTTTTGTAAATTATCTTCTTGCTTTTGAGCATCCAAATATGGTTCCCATAAGTCTAAGAAACAATTATCCAAAACTAAGATGAACTACTTAAATATATAGGCATCAACTTATAATTCATCCATCTCCCACTGAATGTAGATTGGATAATTTTAAGTTATGAGATTGACAATCAAAGGACTCTTTCTAGTCAAAATCTCATTCGATGCTTAAATGACCATAATGTTGTGTTTTATATTGAGGACTTAGTTCATAAAATTAATGTATGCCAATCACATTGAATACATGTTTTAGACCTACCTTTCACCAGATCATCAACAAAGATATCTGGTTTTCTTTAAAGTAACACCATGTACAAATGTGTTTCTTCGAGAAAATGAATTATGGGATAAACCCATGATTCATTTCATGTTTAAACCAATATAGATAGGAAAACTTAGCATCTATTCTAGATCTAAGAATTTATATATATATGCCCTTACTGATTCTTAGTTTACTTTAGGTAAGTTCCGAACACCACTAGGTTTCAGACACAAGACTTTTCTCTAGTAAATATTCTCTCAACAACTATCATAAAGATGGTGATGGTGAATTTCACTAGTGTCACTCTTTGTGGTATACTTGAACGGATTATCCACACAAGTGTGATAAAAAACCAACAAGTCATAATCCTTCCTACCAACACTGGTGAAGGATTTTATAATCAATCAAGTCCAATAAACAATATTTATACCTTTCATTTAGCCCGAGGCTAAACTTTTACAAAGATCCTAACCAAATGGATCTAAGCGATGTAAATGTTGTTTACTTGGTCAAGTTTGATTATGCCATAGAACTCATACATCCAAACCACTTTTGGATCTAAGAATCAATTATTCATGATTGCACTATTACTTATAACGAGCCTTTATGTATGCAATGATATGGATAAGTTTTGATAAAATCATCTCAAAAACAATTTTTCAAAATGTTTCAATTCCAAGTCACATCAATTGTCATCAAATGTGTATTTGTGCACCTAAATGGTCAAAAATAACACATAAGCATTGACATGGATCAAATTTGAAATGAAACCATTATAGTGAAAAATCTTTTTCAACAAAATACAAGATTCAAAATATATCCATCATCTTCGAAAGAACATACAATAAAGCAAGTCTTGCCACGCAGGGCATACAAACAAAAGGTAATAATTAATCCGGAATTAATGGCGAGACCAACACTCCCAATTCTCCTGTAGAAGACAATCAACAAAATTTCTTCTTCAGAGATCCGGTTCTTCAAGCTCTTCCTTCTTGCAACGAACAAACCTACACTTTGCAACAAAAATAAATTTGTGACAAACGTGAGTCTTATAGCTCGGGTAAACAACCCAACTTATTAAGGAATAGCAATGAAGTATAATCATGAATGTACCTCAAGTAGGAAAATTAAGTCTCTCTTTTCTGAGAAGTTTTATATCCTCTCGGCACGAAGGGCAGGAATGACGGCCCCAATCCCCAAATCTTCCACAGAAGTAGCAAAACACCCCTTGTTGAGTCTCTTTAGGCACATTATCAATGTCCATACACTCAAAACTTGAAGCAAGCTTGGAAACTCCAACTTCTTCTTTTAATGTGATCGATTTCTTCTTCTTGGCTAAAAGTTGTCCCTTAGAACCAAGAACGAGAGTGGATGAGGATGATGCATGCTTGGACATGTTAGATTCTACATCCTTCAACATTCCATGCAATTCATCTATAGATATTTCCTTTGCATGCATATGATAGTTCTTGACAAACTGTTCATATGATGCGGGCAGAGACTGATGTATGAAATTCACACCAAGCTCCTTCCCTACAGGAAATCCTAGTCTCTCCATTTGGTCTATGTATGATTTCATCTTCAAAACATAGGCACTTACACTCCCGGCTTCGCGCATCTTACAACCGGTTAGACTTTTAACACACTCATAATATTCTTGCCTAACATGCTGTTGGAATACATCCTTCAGCTTGTTAATCATGTCATACACAATCATGTGCTCAAATTCCTTTCGCAGTTCTAAGCTCATACTTGATAACATCAGACAAGCAACATTGTGCGTATCCCGAACACGCTTTTCATACGCGTATCGGATAGTCCATTCCGCATTGATAGCAGGTGGCTCAGGAAGGGGTTCCTCAAGGATGTGCAACTTTGACTCGGCACGAAGGACAATCCTCAATTGCCTAAGCCAGTCAACAAAGTTCATTCCCGTGAGTTTCTCCCTTTGTAGGAACATACGAAGTGAAAAGTTCGACGTGGTGTTGTTTTGATTCGACATCCTATATTAATTAGAGTACATGAATTAGTTAGTTTGATTTAATCCTCGTTAAAATAATTACCAGTATCGTCTCGAAAAATATTTTAACAAGGGCTAAGAACCATATTTCACTCCAATTCATGACGGGGTTGCCGCGGATCACTTCATGGAGCTATTTAGGCCGATAACCATTTTACCGATTGCAATCTCTATTGCAACTCTTAGACACTTGCGGGATCCGACAACAACCATTGGTCATTTGGCATGTTTGATCCCTACTAGCACCAATTCCAAATTAAAATTCTTGGTTGACTCGTGCTAAGCTCGACAATCACTCAAGGATTTTAATTTGTAATTGCAAATCGTCCGTCAAGACACACGATGTCAAACCCACCAAAATTGGCTCGTGCTAAGCTCGACAACCAAAATTGTGAATTTGTCACACGCACCTTCCACACAGTTTTAGGAGAGTTAGCTCGTGCTAAGCTCGACAACCAAAACTCATAAATCTAGATTCGGGTGGTATCGACTTACGGATGGCGCAAAATTTACGTTTTATGAAAACAGGCTTTTGTTTCCGGCTTGGTTACAGATTAACTTGTTTAGTGACAAAACCTATTTCCACTAGGTGAGTTAATCTTGTATGTGAGCGCGCACGAGAGTTGTAAACCATTTTTTCCAAATCTCTTGTGATTTTATTAATTTTTGAAAAATTATCTAGCATGCAAATCCTAAGCAAACCATGCAAGAATAATATAATATCACATCACACGCATATAAACGAAATAAATTGGTAACCCATGCCATAATTCCTATGCGTTCTTCCCGTGAGCCAAAACGGGTAGAATGTGGCAATCTAAGGGACGGAAGGTTTTCAATGCGAGCTCCCACTAGAACCGCCATCTCCAATGGACTTCACCGGCTTCTATGGACACGCTCCATCTCCTTCCGACACCAAATTGTGTGTCTTCATTCAAATTGTACAATACATACAATACAAATTGAAATGGCGTACAAGCCACAATAATTTCCTATTTATCTAGTACAAATACACGGATGAATGAAATGGCATTCAAGCTACAATATTATTACATACCAAACTGAATTAATAAATATTACAACCCATATTGTGGTTTTAAAATCACCAAATTGCATCCAAACACACAAAGTCAACCACAAGGTCAAAGGCAAGGTTACCAATTTCAAATCTATCACATACAACCAAACAAACAAGATGGTAATAAAATTACCAAAAAACAAATCTGGAACAAAATTCCAGAATTACAAAATAGCAAAAATTCCCGAGAACAAAACTGTTTTTAACTTGAAACCAAAACTGTCACGGCGCGTTAGCGCCGCTAACTATTAAGAGTTAGCGCCACTAACTCGAGGTTAGCGCCGCTAACCCAGTTCGAACAGAAAACAAACATTTTGATTTCGGGATTTTTCAGGCCACCAAGTGCAAATCTAACATAGAGGTGGCTCTGATACCACTGTTGGGATTTCGTGGGCTAGCAGCAAAAGCAAGGTACAAGAATTAAAGCCCAAGGTACAAGCACATAAAGCACAAAAACCGAAATCCCACAAATGGACCAAACTCTATGTGAAGAAATGAAACAAGGAAAGGAAAGAGGTGTTCTACCTTTCTCCTTAGCTCCGGTAATCTGATTGTCTCGTGGTGTTGATACTCCAAGAACGAAATGTGGATTGACTAGTGGGTAGTACCCTGGGAACACGTCTAACCACAACAGCTAGCAAGCCATCGTGTTTCTTCATTCTGAAAAACACTCTGGAACAGCAACTAATCAAGACCAATCTGGAACAATGACCTTGAACTCTCTTGTTCACCTAAAACTCTCTCAAAGTCACAAGGCACTTTAGAGAGTATGTTGTGTGTGTGTATTTTCACCAAGAGAAAATAATGAGTTCTACCTTGAATTTGTTCCAGAATTCATCACTTAACCCCACCAAACCGGCCAAGCTTCTAGACTAGATATCCACATGCATTGGCTGATTTAGGAGGTGTTTTGAGAAATGTCACATGCAGGATTTAGAGGCGCTAACCATGAGTTAGTGGCGCTAACTCAAAATAGTTGGCGGCGCTAACGCGCCCTGTCAGTGATTTAACATAAAGTACATGCAGCCGTAGCGGCGCTAACCTCTAGGACTTAGCGGCGCTAACCCCTTAGAGTTAGCGGCCCTAACGCGGCCTACGATGTTAACTTTTGTCTTTTGCCATATTTAGTCCCTTAACATAAGTTGTTGTCAGGTTAGACCCCGGTGTATGACCCAATAGGCGCATACATCATCAGCAGCGGTCCATATGCCGTACGTGTATTAATGGGCATATTTCTATAAGTTAGCCCCGCTACGGCTGCATGTACTTTGTGTCAAATCACTGACAGGCCGCGTTATCACCTCCAAAACTAGCTAATGCATGTGGACATCTACTCTCGAGTTTTGTCCGGTTTGTGGGGTTAAATGACGAATTCTGGTACGAATTTGGTGTGTGTGAACTCATTTTTCTCTCAAGGTGAAAAAACATACACAAAAGATACTCTCTAAAGTGCCATTGTAATTTTGAGAGAGTCTTGGAGTTCAAAAGAAGATTGTTCCAGATTGGTCTCGTTTTATTGTTGTTCCAAAATGGTTTTCTAGTTGAAGAACCACAATGGCTAGCTAGCACTTGAGGTTAGCGTGTTACCGGGGTATACTTCAATTGTTGATCCGCGTTTCGTTCTTGGAGCATAGCCACCACCAGACAACGAGTATTCTGGAGCTAAGGAGAAAGGTATAACCACCTTCTTTCCTTCTTTCAAGTTGCATTTCTTTACATAGAGTTTGGTCGATTTTGGGATTTCTAATTTTTGTTCTTTGATAGCTTGTACCTTGGGTTTTATATGTTGTACCTTTGCTTCCGCTGCTTGCCCACGAAATCCCAACAGTGGTATCAGAGCCACCTCTATGTTAGAATTGCACTTGGTAGCCTGAAAAAATCCTGAAATCGAAATGTTTGTTTTCTGTTCGAACACGGTTAGCGGTGCTAACTCATAATAGTTAGTGGCGCTACGCGCGCTGTAACAGTTTTGGTTTCAAGATAAAAACAGTTTTGGTCTCGGGTATTTTAGGCATTTTGTGATTCTGGAAATTTGTTCCAGATTTTGTTTTGGTAATTTTGTTACCATCTTGTTTGTTTGGTTGTATGTGGTTGATTTGAAATTGGTAAACCTTGCCATTGACCTTGTGGTTGACTTTGTGTGTTTGGATGCATTTGGTGATTTTAATCACATTGGGTTGTAATATTTATTAAAATTGTTATATTTGTAATAATATCGTGGCTTGCATGCCATTTCATTCATCAATATATTTGTACTAGATAAATAGGTAATTATTGTAGCTTGTACGCCATTTCAATTTCTATGGTATGTATTGTACAATTTGGATGAAGACACACAAAAATGAGTCAAAAGGAGATGGAGGATGACCATAGAAGCCTGTGAAATCCAATTTAGATGGCGGTTCTAGTGCGAGCTCGCATCGGAGTCCTTTTGTCCCTTAGTTTGACCACGTTCTACCCGTTTTTGCTCACGGGAAAAACGCATAGGAATTTTGGCAAGGGTTACCAATTTATTGCGGTTGTATGTGTGTGATGTGATTTTATTATTTCTTGCATGGTTTGCTTAGGGTTCGCATGCTAGATAATTTTTCGAAAATTAATAAAATCACAAGAGATTTGGTAAAAATGGTTTACAACTCTCTCCCGCACTCACATATAAGATTAACTCACCTAGTGGAAATAGGTTTTGTCACTAAACAAGTTAATCTGTAACCAAGCCAGAATCAAAAGCCCGTTTTCCATAAAACGTAAATCTTGCGCAATCCAAAAGATAACACCACCCGAATCTAGTGAAGCATGGAGTGATTGTTGAGCTTAGCACGAGTTATTCCATGTGGATCTGTGTGGAAGGTGAGTGTGGGATCTTGAAATTATCGGTTGTAGAGCTTAGCACGAGCCGGTAGTTATCGAGGTGTCACCGTATATCTTGTTGGAAAATTTACAATTGGAAATTAAAATCCTTGAGTGATTGTCGAGCTTAGCACGAGTCAACCAATAATTTTAATTTGGAATTGGTGCAGGTAGGGATCAAACATGCCGAACGACTAATGGTTGTCGTAGGATCCCGCAAGTGTCTAAGAGTTGCAATAGATATTGCAATCGGTAAAATAGTTATCGGCCTAAATAGCTCCATGAAGTGATCCGTGGTAACCCCGTCATGAATTGGAGTGAAATATGGTTCTTAGCCCTTGTTAAAATATTTTCGAGACGATATGGGTAATTATTTTAACGAGGATTAAATCAAACTAACTAATTTATGTACTCTATTCAAATATAGGATGTCGAATCAAAACAACACCACGTTGAACTTTTCATTACGCATGTTCCATGAAAGGGAGAAACTCACGGGAGTGAACTTTTTTGACTGGCTTAGGCAATTGTGGATTGTCCTACGTGTCGATTCTAAGTTGCACATCCTCGAGGAACCCCTTCTTGAACCACCTGTTAATAATGCGGAATGAACTATCTGATACGCGTATGAAAAGCATGTTCGGGGTACGCACGATGTTGCTTGTCTCATGTTATCAAGTATGAGCTTAGAATTGCGAAAGCAATTTGAGCACATGAATGTGTTTCACATGATTAACAAGATGAAGGATGTATTCCAGTAGCAAGTTAGGCAAGAACATTATGAGTGTGTTAAATATCTAATTGGTTGTAAGATGCGGGAAGGCGGGAGTGTTAGTGCCCATGTTTTGAAGATGAAATCATACATGGACCAAAAGGAGAGGCTAGGATTTCCTGTAGGGAGGGAGCTGGGTGTGAATTTCATACTTCAGTCTCTGCCCGCATCATATGAACAGTTTGTAAAAGACTATCATATGCATGGAAAGGAAATATCTATAGATGAATTGCATGGAATTGAAGGTTGTAAAAGACTATCATATGCGTCTTCCTCATCCACTCCCGTACTTGGTTCTAAGGAACAACAAATTACGAGGAAGAAGAAATTGATCCCATCAGAAGAAGTTGGAGTATCCAAGCTTGCTTCAAGTTTTGAGTCTATGAACATAGATGATGTGCCTAAAGATACTCAACAAGGGGTGGTTTGCAACTTCTGCGGTAGATTTGGGGATTGGGGCCGTCATGCCTGCCCTTCGTGCCGAGAGGATATAAAACTTCTCAGAAAATAGAGAGTTAATTTTTCCTACTTGAGGTACATTCATTATTATGCTTCATCGCTATTCCTTAATAAGTTGGGTTGTTTACCCGAGCTATAAGACTCACGTTTGTCATAAATTTGTTTTCTTACAAAGTATAGGTCTTTTTGTTGCAAGAAGGAAAAGCTTGAATAACCGGATCTCTAAAGAAGAAATTTTGTTGATTGTCTTCTACAAGAGACTTGGGAGTGTTGGTCTCGCCATTATTTCCGGATTAATTATTACTTTTGTATTTATGCCCTGTGTGGCAAGACTTGCTTTATTGTATGTTCTTTTGAATATGATGGATGTATTTTGAATCTTGTATTTTATGAAAAATTTTCATGTTGTTGGTTTCATTTCAAATTTGATCCATGTCAATGTTTATATGTTATTTTGACCATTTTGGTGCACAAATACACATTTGATGACGATGGATGTGGCTTGGAATTGAAACATTTTGAAAAATTGTTTTTGAGATGTTTTTATCAAAACTTATCCATATCATTGCATACATAAAAACTCATTATAAGTAATAAGGAAATCATGAATAATTGATTCTTAGATCCAAAAGTTGTTTGGATACATTACTCTATGGCATAATCAAACTTGACCAAGTAAACAACATTTAAATCGCTTAGATCCATGTGGTTAGGATCTTTGTAAAGGTTTAGCCTCGGGCTAAATGAAAGATATAAATATTATTTATTGGACTAGGGTGATTAAGAAATCCTTCACCAGTGTTGGTGGGAAGGATTATAACTTGTTGGATTTTGATCACACTTGTGTGGATAATCCGTTCAAGTATACCATATAGAGTGATACTAGTAAAATTCTCCATCACTCTCTTTATGATAGTTGTTGGGAGAATGTTTAACTAGATAAAAGGTTTGTGTCTGAAACCTAGAGGTGTTCGGAAATAACCTGATGAAAAATTAAGAATCAGTAAGGGGCATATAGATATAAATTCTTAGATCTAGACAATATGCTAAGTTTTTCTTATCTATATTGGTTTAAAAATGAAATGGATCGTGGGTCTAACCCATAATTCGTTTTCTATAAGAGACACATTTGTACATGGTGTCACATTAAAGAAAAACCGGATATCTTTGTTGTTGATCTGGTAGAAGGCAGGCCTAAAACATGTATTCAATGTGATTGGTATACATTAATTTTTATGAACCAAGTCCTTAATCTAAATCCCAACATGATGGTCACCTAAGCATCCAATTAGAGTTTGACTAGAAAGAGTTTTTTGCTTGTCAATCGCATAACTTAAAATTATCCAGTCTACATTCAGTGGGAGATGGATGAATTATAAATTAAGTTGATGCTTATGTATATTTAAGTAGTTCATCTGAGTTTTGGGTAATTGTTTCTTAAACTTTATGGGAACCATGTTTTGTTGCTCAAGAGTGAGAAGACAATATCTAAAAGCATTCCAGTGGAAGAGCGGAAAACTTAAATAAGAGACCTAATGTTGAAACTAGCATTTGATCTACATAAAGATGCTGGTAAAACCTGCCAATATCCATTGCTTCTTTAAATCTGATGGAAATCAAAAAGGTTGTTTAGATATGTGGTTTTCATATTCTAGTAACAGCAACTTGATAGTAAATCATTGTGATGTTACCATTCATCGGAAACATGGTGGGACCCTGAGTTCACTAGTGAATAAAAGAAGGGAATGCTATACATAGATGTAACCCATTTGCTGCATCCAAGTACTTGACTTGGGTTAATCCAACACCTAAGGTGTAATCCAAGAATGGTGAAGGAACTAACATATATGCAATCATAGACAACTTCAAATACCGACTAGAGACAAACTGTTTCATGTTGATTATATGGAAACATGTTCTAGTGGCTATGTTGAAGATGACTTGGATAAAGTGAAATATTGTTGTCACCTTGCGGAAACAAGTTAGTTCACATGGACGTAAGAGACCTGAATCCTTCATAGAATAAGTTGAGGAAATGCTTGAGGCACTTTCCGAGGTCTTATACATCCATAATATCTAGATTAGGTCTGGATTATGTGAAACATTGTTGTCGCTTTAGGGAAACAAGTATGTTCATATGGAAATAAGATGACCAAGATCCTTTGCAGGATTAAGTTGAGGAAATGTTTTGAGATATGTTCCGAGGTCTTACATATCCATTATATCCTAGTTGTGTCCATTACTAAAGTCAGCAAAACTTGCATCTTGTGGTTGTAGTCTTGCTTTACGAGAAAATCCATGCAATGAGTTTTCTAGAAAGCATAAGATTAAGCCAGATACTCTTGTCAGGGCTAGTGGGAGCTTCATTTGTTCCTAATAAAATATACTCAAATGAAAATAATGTCCTAATTTAAGGTTGTTTTCAACCTATTGATGGAATTATTGTTCTACGAGTATAAGTATGAATATGAAGTAAGTGGATTCTAAGTTCAAGAAATATTGAAATATGTTCTTGATATTCGACGAAAAATAGAGTTGTCTTGAGTCAGTTTTACTGAATCTATATTAATTAAGACTGTCGTTTTAATCGAAGTTTTGAATATTCAAATATGTGGTGTAGATACGACATTTAGATTTAAATGAGTGTCATTGACCCTATTGTGCACTTCGGTTACATTGAGAGTATGTCGACTCTGATAATCATAAGTGTCATTAATCCTATTGTTGACTTCGGTAACATTGAGGATATGACGACTATGATAACCTTGTGTATGATCTCTTTGATTAACACTATGCAAGTGGTTTAATAAGAGAATACAAAAGAGTACACAGGGATATTGTGTAGATGATCCCATAGTTAAGCCGTTGTCAAATTCTAGTGATGGATCCCATACTAGGTATAATAACATTGTTCATGCTTATGACTAGGCTTGAATATCGTTTTAGTAAATGTTTGATTTACTTATAAGCTATGGGAACGGTAAGCAGTACTGCTAACCGGTGATTATATCGATATATAGTGGAGACTATATATACGCATGACACGGTTACCTTCGTTGGTCTTTACTGTGTTCCATCTTAGCATGTTTAAACACTTCCCAGAATGTTTATACATTCTAAATTTCCACAGCCAGTCATTCTTCAAGGGAAGGAAGCTTGAGTTAAGGCTAAGGTTAGGTGTTGGTTATGCATTAATCAAGGATTGAATGCATGAAACACAACATTAACCTGTGCTTGAAAGGAGTTTCAAGTGACTGGAGGACCCACACCTAAGTTCAATTCATGGATCATGGTCAAAGAGTGACTTGGAAGGATAATATCATTACGTCCTTCGACCCGAGATGACTGAATTACTATAGCATGAAACTTTCTTACTTCGGCTATTTCAAAACGTAGTTCGTAACTGGCTATTATAAAAGGAATAGTTAAGTAAGATAAGGTTCACGCTATGGGATTGTACAGTCAACGGAATTTATTCCTCTGATATGAGAGATATCCCTGGGCCCCTCGATGATTGGGCGCTGACACCAAAATAAGCATGGCCATGCGCAAAGGAATATTGATTGAGAATCAGATATGCCCTTAATTTTTGGTCATCACCAATCAAAATCGAAAAACATAATCGTGAATGATCTGGAGATTGACATATTAATCCATGTTTCGTGTTCACAAGGATATCGCGAACAAAAGGATGTTTGATCACTTATCAATAGGACCTTTATGTTCTTTTTGTAGGTAATGGTTTTCTGCAAAGAAGCGGAACCCATACTGACTTGGGGGCATTGATGCCTTGCTAGAGACCGCTCTTTGTCTGTGGTTTTCATGGGTACGGTGCATTATGTGCAAGTGGGAGTTTGTTGGAATATGCCTACTAATGCACGTACGCCATATCGACCACTGCTGATGATGTATGGGCCTATTGGGTCATACACCGGGGTCTAACCTGACAGCAACTTAAGTTAAGGGACCAAATATGACAAAAGACAAAAGTTGACATCGCCGGCCGCGTTAGCGCCGCTAACTTTATGGGTTAGCGCCGCTAAGTCCTAGAGGTTAGCGCCGCTACGGCTGCATGCACTTTGTGTCAAATCACTAACAGGCCGCGTTAGCACCGCTAACTATTTCGAGATAGCACCGCAAACTCAAGGTTAGCGCCGCTAACCCTACATGTGCCTTATTGTCAAATCACCTCCAAAACTAGCCAATGCATGTGGACATCTACTCTCGAGGTTTGGCCGGTTTGTGGGGTTAAGTGACGAATTCTGGAACGAATTTGGTGTGTGTGAACTCATTTTTCTCTCAAGGTGAAAATACACACACAAAACATACTCTCTAAAGTGCCATTGTGATTTTGAGAGAGTCTTGGAGTTCAAGAGAAGATTGTTCCATATTGGTCTCGTTTTATTGTTGTTCCAGAATGGTTTTCTAGTTGAAGAACCACAATGGCTTGCTAGCACTTGAGGTTAGCGTGTTACCGGGGTATACTTCGTTCTTGGAGCATAGCCACCACGAGACAACGAGTATTCTGGAGCTATGGAGAAAGGTATAACCACCTTATTTCCTTCTTTCAAGTTGCATTTCTTTACATAGAGTTTGGTCCATTTTGGGATTTCTAGTTTTTGTGCTTTGATAGCTTGTACCTTTGGCTTTATATGTTGTACCTTTGCTTCCGCTGCTTGCCCACGAAATCCCAACACCTGGCTGTTGGAGTATGCCCACTGACACACGTACGCCAAGTGATCACTACCGATTATGTATGGGCCTATTGGGTCACACGCCGGGGGTTGATCTTGACAACAACCTAAAAGGGAGGGTGAGAAAGAATAATTAAATGAAGGTTCGCAGGTTGGACGGGGTTAGCGGTGCTAACCATAAGGTCGCTATCTCAGGCCCCGATCGCGGCGCTACACTTTAAGGGTTAGCAATGCTAACTCCTTAAAGTTAGCGGTGCGATCCCGGCCGACAGCATGCAACTTTATTCTTTTCACCTCCACAATCCACCAATGCATGGGAGGTTAATCAATCGGCCTTGGCCAACCTTGGGGAGTCCTGGGGTCATGCTTGGGTCTATAAAACGCATGCAATACACTCTCTCTAATACTCTTGGCCATATTTGAATATACAAACACATAGAAACTTGAGAGTTATCTAAGCTTGTGAGAAGAGATCAATTAGTGAGAGAGTTTCTGGTGACTGGAGGTTGTTTTTCGAGAATACATCAAGTCTTGAATTGTATTAAAGGGGTGCTAGTATACTGAGGTCGCGGTATTTCCCGGGGTGGACTTTGGTAGCTGAAAGAAGATTCTAGCTTGGTGATCTTGCAATATACAACAACTCGAGAGACATCAGGGGTATAAACTCTTCTCTCCTTTCAATTTATAAGTTGCAAAATATAGGGTAGAGGTTGGTACTTGCTTTGGGGTTCACTTGTGGGTACTTTGATGCTTCTAAAGTCCTTTTATGCTTCCGTTGTGCCAAACCACGAACCTCAATAGTGGTATCAGAGCCACCTCTACACTAGTTTTGCACTTGGTGGCCTGAAAAATCCGGAAAAATGTGATTTTGATTTTGTCCAGTAGTTAGCGGCACTAACTTCTTTTAGTTAGCGGCGCTAATAGCAGTTAGTTTAGCGGCGCTAACTCTGTTATAGTTAGCGGCGTGATTCTGTTCTGGTTAGCGGCGCTAACTACTTATAGTCAGCGGCGCTAACCTGTTTTGGTAGAATGCATGGTTTTGTTAAAAATCAACATTGTTCGGATTTTTGGCTCAGTTATACTTTCTAGAATTTTTCCAGAATTTTGGATTTATTTGTTTAAGTTGCCTTATATGTTGGTTGGTGTATTTATATGTGGATTAACATTTTAGCATGAAAATGGTTAATTCCATAAACTTACATTGTGTACATAAGAATATGAAGTTTTGACTTGTTTAAGGTTCCTAATGCATATGTACATAGGATTTTTTGTCCCTTTAGTGTTTTGATAATCTTAACCAAGATATATAAGATTTGCATAGTTCTTGTGTGGCACACCATGGTAGTTTAGACATGTGTTTGTTGTATGTGGTTGTGATATTATTTCCGGTAACAATATGAGCCTTTAGACATATGTGATGTGTTTGATTGTTTAAATTAAATTATTCATTCATTAGGTGGTTTGTGTGACAATGGTTTTTAATAATTAATTTAATTTATTCAGTTTGTATATTTAACGGCTTGCATGCCGATTTCTATTCTTCGTAATTTTATTATTAGCTTAGAATAGAGAATTGTGGCTTGCATGCCATTTCCTTTAAAATTTTGTAACTTGTAAAAGGACAACCGAAGCAACCAACAAGGAACATGGAGGGTGTCTTGGCGAACTTGGATCCGGAGGTCGGTGGGAGACGCAATGGATCAAGTGGGAGAGCTCACATGAAAGTCTTGGTTTTTATACTTAGTAGACATTGTGTTGCTCGTTGGCTCACGGGCAAGACGCATAGGGTTTTATGGCTCTTTACCGGACTTATATTGCATGCGTGGTTGGTTTTATTTTGTATATTTCTTGCATGGATGTTTATGTTCTTTGAATGCTAGAAATTTTTTCAAAAATAATAAAACTAAAGAGATTTTAAATTGGTTTACAAACTTCGCGCGCCACATCGACAAGAAATGGTTAAATATGTTTTAACCGGAAAAACTAAATCCCGTTTTTCAAAAGTAAATCTCACACCACCCGTAAGATGACACCACCCGAATCTAGTTAAAAAATATCGGTCGTCGAGCTTTAACCGAGATCGGTTTTGTGTAACTGTGTGGAAGGTGTGTATGGCAACTCGCAAGGTCAGATGTCGAGTTCTATCCGAGCCGGCCATTGGGCTAGAGTATCACCGTGTATCTTGACGGTCAATTTACAATTCCAAGATTTAATACGCCTTGGTAGTTTTCGTGCCCATACCTAGCTACCAAAGTGGATCAAAGAGGAATTGTGGTCGAGGGATCAAACATGCCAAATGGGTTCTATGAGTACCTAGGATCCCGCAAGTGCCTAAGAGTTGTAATCACGGATTGTAATCGTAAAGACTTTACCTGCCTAAAACAGCTCCATGAAGTGATCCGCGGTAAACCCGTCATGGATTGGGGTATTTTGACAAGGATTCAAATACATCAAAACTAACGAAATTCGTACTTTGCTTGTAGATGTCATCTACTAGCAACACCAACACCACCAACATGTCACTCCATCGATTCTTGGAAAAGGAAAAACTCACGGGGCCAAACTTTATGGATTGGCATAAGACTTTTAGAATTGTCTTACGCCATGAAATGAAGCTTGAGGTCCTTGAGTCACCTCTTCCGGAAGAACCTGCTACCAACGTGGCGAGGGGTGTCAGAGAGGCATATGAGAAATGCCTCAAGGATAAAAATGACATGACTTGCCTAATGCTTATGACCATGAGTCCTGAATTGCAAAGGCAATTCAAGAAAGTGCGTGCGTACGAGATAATCTCTCAGCAAGAACTATATGAGTGCTTGAAGGCCTTCATCGGTTGCGGGATATAGGAAGGCGGCAATGTGATCTCCCACGTCCTTAAGATGAATGGTTACGTGGACCAGCTCGAGGAGTTGGGCTTTCCCATGGGGAAGGAGTTGGCGGTTGATATCATCCTCCAATCCTTGCCTCTATCATTGGGGCGTTCATTGTGAACATCCATATGCATAGTATGGACAAGTCCATTATGGTGCTGCATGGCATGCTAAAGACCGCTGAGGGTGACCTTGCCAAGTCAAAGCCCTCCACCTCCACTTCCGTCCTTATCATCAACGAGAGTAGCAAGAAGCGGAAGCAACCTGCTACGGGCTCCAAGGGAAAGGGGAAGGGGAAGGCTAAGGCCAATGGGCCAATGCCCAAACATAACCCTGTTGGAGTCTGCCCACTGACACAAGTACATTGGTGTTACTCCTGATGAAGTGCGAGCCTATTGGGTCACACACCAAGGATTGATCCCGATAGCTTACTGATAAAGAGAGAAGGTCCAAAAATCAAATTGTTTGATTTCTGGGCTTCACGGCCGTGAGGGATGCTCCAAGGGTCAGAAGCCCACTGCCCTCACAAGTCACTCGACGCGTCACGGGACGTGAAGGACTATGGCCGGTCGTGGCGCATTATTGTCTTCACGGGCTCTTCATGGCCGTAAGAGGCTGTGAATAAATGTCTGCATGAAAATCTTTTATCTGATTGGGACATTCTTTGGTCCAATAAGATAATAGCTTGAATCTGGCCAAAAACCGAGTTTTGGTGATCTGATTCATGGGTATTACATGTATGAGACATTTTAACTCTCTCTTTAAGCTCTCTTGGTACCTTCATGAACAATACACATACCATACACACTAAGTGATAGATTCTTGAGTGTAGTGGGTATTTTTGGTGCAAGAGGAGAAGCATACGTGGGATGTTCCAGAAGATGGAATCAATGTGGATGTCCATTTGATGGATTGCTAGCACTTTGGGATCAAGAAATCTTGGTGTGGATCAAGCAATAGAGGAGATACACTTGGATCTCTTGGTTGTCCCGATTAGAGAATTGCTACAGCCGATTTCATACATGGTAAGGAGGTATTTGCTCTCCTTTGTTTCTTTTAGTTGCAATTTGTATTTTGTAGAAAGATCTCACTTTGGAACATGATATGGACCCGATTTTGTTCGGTTTTTGAACTTTTGTTTTTTGCTTCCGCTATGCCTTGTGCTCCATACCGTGTTCCAACAGTGGTATCAGAGTCAAATCTACAAACAAATTGCACTTTCTTGGCTTAAAAACCGAAAATGGACATTCTGTCCAAAATGTCTTCACGGGTTGTGAAGATTTTTTCTTCAAGGTCGTGAAGTCTCACGACTAGTCTCGTGGGGTGTTGGTCGTGAAGGTTTTTCACTGTGGCAGAGTGGTGGAGCTCATAGGCTTCACAGGCCGTGAGAGGCTGTGAAGGCTTCTGGGTCGTGAACAGTGTTTTTGGTCCTTTTGAAAAAGAAAAAATATTTTTCGGTTTTAGCCTCCTCTCGATTCTGTTTTTTCAGAATCCGTCCATAGTTGTTTGGATTTGAAAATCCCCATAATATCCTAACTCGCATATTTATATGTATCAGGATGTTTTGGCATGATAACCCACACGTGCATATACTTGTGTTGTGTATGTATGAATATGATTTTTCAAAGTGTTTGGGATTCCTAATGCATACGTACAAGATTTGTTCACTTGTGCCTTGAGTGTTTTAGGTTGTTTAGGAACAAATCTAGTTGGGATATTTCTACACGGTTTTGTTGTGGCACACCGTGTTTTTGTTTGTGGTTGTTGTTTGATCCAGTAACGCCTTGCCCGTTAGACCTATGTGTTGGTTGTTTGGTTGTCTTTGATTATTCATTCATTTGGTGGTTTGTACCACAATTGGTTTGTAATAATTAAATTTATTCTGTCTTGTATTTTGTACTTTATTTTGGCTTGCATGCCGATTGCTTTTCTCTGTAATTGTTAGATTAGCTTAGATTAGCATTTCATGGCTTGCACGCCGTTTCTTTCAAATATTTGTATGTATTTTTTAAAAGAAGACGGAAGACAACCATCGAGAGTTGTGGAGGAGACGTCTTACAATTGGTGGATCCGGAGGTTCTTTGGAGATGACGGATTCAGTGGGAGCACTTCCAGCTGGACCAAGTGGTTGAGTCCTTAGTTTGGCCTTGCTTTCCTCGTTTGGCTCACGGGGAAGGCGCATAGGGTTTAGGGGCATGTTACCGGATGTTGCTTGTGAGTGGTTGTTGTTTTGTTTATTTTCTTGCGTGGTTGTTTAGTTTTTCGCTTTCTTGAAAATTTTTCAAAATAATAAAACCAAGAGTTTTAAATTTGTTTACAAACCTCGCACGCCAAAAGAACAATTGAAAAACTAAAACCCGTTTTTCTCAAATGTAAATCACTCGCCTCTGGTAAGATGATACCACCCGAATCTAGTGAAACAAGATCGGTCGTCGATCTTTAGCCGAGGTTGGTTTTGCGTAACTGTTTGGAAGGTGCGTGTGGCAACTCGCAAGGGTAGGTTGTCGAGCTTTAGCCGAGCCGGTCATTGGGCCAGAGTACCACCGTGTATCTTGATGGACGATTTACAATTCCAAGACTTAAAACACCTTGGTAGTTGTCGACCTCTAGCCAAGCTATCAAAGCGGATTAATGAGGAATCGGTGAGGGAAGGGATCAAACATGCCAAATGGGTGTTATGAGTACCTAGGATCCCGCAAGTGTCTAAGAGTTGTAATCTCGGATTGCAATTGGTAAACTGTTTACCGGCCTAAATAGCACCATGAAGTGATCCGCGGCAAACCCGTAATGGATTGGGGTGAAATAAGGTTCTTAGCCCTTGTTAAGATAATTTGGTTTTCTTAATCAGCTGGGTGATTATTTTAACGAGGATTATATCGAAAGTAACTAAAACGTGTACTCTTTAATAGATGGATAATATTAACGACACCACACCAAATTTTAAGCATCGATTATTCCTAGAAAGGGAAAGACTCATAGGAGTGAACTTCGCTGACTGGTATCATGTATTGAGGATTGTCCTCCGTCACGAGTCAAAGTTGCACATCCTTGAGGAACCCTTTCTGAAGCCACCTGCTACCAACGCGAGCTGGGCCACTCGATACGCTTTTGAGAAGCGTGTTAGAGATACACAAGATATTTCTTGTCTCATGTTATCGACTATGAGCTTTAAGTTGCGTCAGCAGCTTGAGCAATTGAGTGCGTATGACATGATCAACCGGCTAAAGGATATGTTTCCACAGCAGGTTAGACAAGAATGGTTTGAGTGTATAAAGGCTTTGGTCGGTTGTAGGATGCAGGAAGGTGAGGATGTAAATGTCCATTTCCTTATGATGAAGGGATACATGGACCAATTGGAGAGACTTGGACTTCCAATAGGGAAGGAGATTGCGGTAGATATGATCCTCCAGTCCCTGCCCGCGTCTTATGAGAAGTTTGTTAAGAACTAACACAAAGAAAATTTGGAAAAAATACTTGATCGAACTTCAAGAGACCCTGAAAGCTATTCAGTCTTATATGGTTGAGAAAGATCTTACCTCGTCCACATCCACTTTGGCTACTAGGAAACAAGTAAGCAAGAAGGAGAAACTGACCTCAAAAGGAAAGCCTTGTATGACTGGGCCATCTGTAACTGTGGAGTCGGAGGACAATGAGATTGTGCCTCAAGATGATGTTCCACATGGGGTAGTTTGCTACTTTTGCGGAGAAATTTGAAATTGGTGACGTCACGCCTGCCCTAAGTGCCTGGAAGAGCAAAGTATCCTAAAACGGATGAACGTTAGCTCATCATCTTCATGTTACATTCATGATCAAACTCCATTGATCTTCTACTTCTAAAGACTGGGTTTTGAACGCTAGTCAAAACCCTCACGTTTGTCACAAACTTGTTTGTTTCAAAGTGCAGGTGTTTACCAGAAGTAGGTCATGGATGCATGGAGAGTTGGACCTTAGAGAGGGAAACATGGTGGTTGTCCCTAACTAAAAGGATTGGAAGAAGAGTCTTGTCATTCCATCCAGCTATACTATTACTTCATTTAGATCTGTGTCTTACGCCCTACGTGGCAAGAAGCATTGTATCTTTTATGCCTTTGATGAAAATGAATATTACTTTGAATTGTGTTATTGTGGGGTTTCGAGATTTATTTCAAAGTTTATTCATGTCTTGGCATTTATAATAAGCTTTTTCTTAAGGAAGTAATGAAATGATTATGAATGATTATGGAATTGTTATCCTTATGAAATAGTTGATTTAACCATATAAATAAGACTTGCATCACCAAGCTCCATGTCGTTAGGAAATTGGAATCTTTTGACCATGGATCAATCGTTGATTGAAAATCTTACTTATAAGGCAAATAACTGATATATCCTTCATTTGTGAATGTGAGAGGAATAAAGGCTTGTTGGATTTCGTTTGCACGTTTTTGTAAAGACCGTTCAGGCAGAAACATAAGGAGTAACTCAATATGATTTGTTGCCTTTACCGATGATGGTAGAAGGAATGGGTAAGTATAATTTATTAGACGAATGTCTGGAACCTGAGAGGTGTTCAAAACTCGCTCTTAACAGATTTGATGATAAAGAGGGCAAAAGGAACAAAGATACCCAAATCTTGTGAGATGTTGAGCATCTACGTTTTAAATTTCTAAACCATCATAAGAAATATGGGAATGTCTCATAATTCACTTCTCCTAGGATACATGTTTCTACATGGATCGCTGAGTGGAGGAAAGGAACATATTGATTATGGTTCCGACTTGATGCCTTAAACTTAAGTAACCTGCTGGAAAGGTGTACTTGAGTAGTGGCGGGCAATGTTCTTGTTTTAAACCAACAATGATGGTCGAATTAGCATATGAAGAGATTTAACTAGAAAGAGTTCTTTGCTTGTCTATCTCGTAGATCAGAGTTATCTAGTCTACATTTAGTGGGAGATGGATGAACTTAGAGGACGCTAATATATTTAATGGTTCTTCTGAGTTTAAGATACTCATTTCATATCCTTTTGAGAACCGGGTTTGGTTGCTCGAAAAGGGAAAGGAATAAATAAAGCGTTCCAGTGGAAGAACGTGTGATTTAAATAAAAGACCTGATGTTGATACTAGCATTCTATCAGAAATGATTGAAACTCAACATGGTTAGTTGGAGTATATGGCATATGCTGGGAAATTGGCTAAGTCATTGAAACTGTTATATATGCAAATATCAAAAATGATTAAGACTGTTAATAAGTGCTGGGAAAACAGTTCAAAACTGTTAGAAGAAGTGTTGAAGAAACAGTTTAGAACTGTTAGTTGAAAATGTGAAGACAGTTGTAACCAACAGTTGCTGTGAACTTTAAAACTGTTATATAGAGTTCAGAACTGTTAGTACAAACTACTACAACTGTTTGAAGACCTTGAAGCTGAAGACTGTCAGAAGTACCAAGAACTATTGTATTCATTAAATAGTTTCTGTTGAGCTAAATATGGAAAAACCCTATCTTTGAAGATATCTCGAAATACTTTGAAGATCATCAAGATTATCTCAGAAGATAGAAGATTACCTAACTGTCAGAAAATCAAGGAAGATCAAGGAGTATATATATGCTAGATTAGAATTCATAATAAGTTAGATTGCTTTCTGAATAGTGCTAAGCCTCTAATCAATAGTGCTAAGCCTCTAATCAATTCTGAATAGAAGATTATCTCATTGATTATATTTTTGCATTCGCTCTTCAAGTTGTAATTTGCTTTCTGAATAGTGCTAAGCCTCTAAGTTTCTCGTTGAAACCTAAGAACAATCTGTGTTCTTCGTCTAACATAATAAGTTAGATTGGGGGTGAAGTTTGCTATTGTAATCGTTCTCATTGATTAATAAAATTACTGTTTGATTGAATCTCTTTGTGATCAAAATCTTCTTTAATCAATTAAGTGTGATTCCGCAACTTCTTAGTTGATTGTGATCATAGTTAAAGATTAACTTTTATTCAACTTTGATTGGTTATTCGAAAGTTAGTTCTTGTTATTTGATATAAACTATATCCGATCCTGACAAGTGGTATCAGAGCCTTATCATTAAGGTTCCTTTGATCACCAGTTGAAGGTTTTTGCATAACTTTACTTTATTTTTCAAAACTGTTTTTCAATCAATTTGTTTCAATGGATTCGGGAGGCTCTTCTGATAACAATGGGTCTGGGTCCAACATTCGTGTTCCCATGCTCAAACCATCTGATTTTGAGATGTGGAAACTAAGAATTAAGAAGCATGTCCAACTAATGGACTATGCTGTTTGGAAAATCATTGAAACTATTCCCACTAATCCCATTGAACTGGATGAGAATGGAAAACCAAAGAAGAAACCACCACCAAAGACAGATGCTGAAAAGAAGGATAGAATGATTGAGATGAAAGCCCTCAGCATCCTCCAGATTGCAATTCCCAATGAGTATCAACATCAATTCAAGAAATTTGATGATGCTCATGAACTTTGGAATGCTCTGGAGAAGAGGTTTGCTGGGAATGCTAGTTCTAAGAGAAACCAAAGAGATCTTCTTAAACAAGCCTATGAGAACTTCACCAGTGGGAAGAATGAGAGTATCACCCAAATCTTTGATAGGTTTTACAAACTGGTGAGCCAACTGGAGAGTGCTAAGGTTAGGCTTGATCAAGATGAGATAAATAGAAAGTTTCTTAGGTCTCTAGGTGATGAATGGACTGTGTTTGCTGCACAATGGAGGACTAAGGATTCTCTTGAAGACATAGAGTTAGATGATCTCTATAATAGTTTGATAGTGTTTGTGGGAGAGATAGAGGAAAAAGAAAAACTGTTGCTCCAAGCCACAATGCTGCTCTCCTGTCATCCTCTGGTATGGAATCAAACCATTCTTTAACTAATTCTTTTGAAAATTGTGCAGGTACTAGTTCTGCTGTTGGACTAGATATGAACACTCCAGATGCTGTTCTTGAAGCTTTTCTTGCCAGCCATGCACATTCAACCCTTACCAATGAGGAACTTGAACAAGTGCACCCTGATGATCTTGAGGAGATGGATCTCAAATGGCAGATGGCCATGCTTACTGTTAGAGCCAAGAGGTTCATCAAAAGGACTGGAAGGCAAAACATGAATTTCAGAGCTGATGGCAAGGCTGGATTTGACAAGTCAAAGGTGAGATGCTTCAAATGTCAACAGCTTAGCCACTTTGCAAGAGAATGCAGATCTGGTGGACAAGTCCAGAATCAAGGTCAGAGGCCAACTCAGAATCAAACCTCCTCAACATTGGTCTCACAAGAAGGCCATGGGTTTGATTGGAGTGATCAAGCAGAAGAGGCTACAACTGTTATCTTCTAAACTATGTCCTGGTGAATGTAGAGCTATTGTTAAGAGGTTTAGAGAGCACAATAAGAAAGTATGTGCTGCTCTAAGTAAAATGGAGGAGAGAAGGTATGAGTATACTGCTTTGATAGAAGATCTTGAAAAGAAAATTAAAGACTATCAGGCTAATGAACTGCAAATAGACTATGATAGAAAATATCATAAGTGGGAGAAAGAGAAGTTTCAAGATGAGATTGATAGTCTGAAAAAGAAATTGGTGGAAAAAGAAAGCAAGGTGGATAAACTCACAAAGAAATTGGAGGGTGTGGACATTGATCTTGGAATGTTCAAGGCCGCAAACCTTAAGCTTGAAACTCTGCTACAATCTCAAGTGAGAGACAAGGTGAAAACTGGACTTGGATATAAGGAAACCCCACCTCCATATAATCACAACTACATAACTCCCATGTCCGATGTAGCTGATAGGTATGTTAATGAGTCATTACCAGAGGAACTGAAGTCAGCTAATCCACCATTTGAAAGTGATGAGGAAGGATTTGTGGAGGAAGTAAGTGATGATGAGGGAGTTGTGAAGAAAGATGAGGTGATTCCATATGAAAATCACATCTGTTGTGAACCCATACCCACTAAACCATCTTTCAAGCCTGTGGTGTTTGTAAAAGCATCCACATAACCCTTCACCATTGAGCCAACACCTTCAAAAGCTATCCAAACCGTAAAAAGTTTCATAACTGATGCCAATAATCCCCATCTTTACACTAATAGTTCTAAAAAAAACCCAAACAGTTCTAAGCCAAAAAGCCCAACTGTTAGTACAAAAGCCAAAGGAAAGGAGAAAGTTGGTGAGGTTGTGTATGCAAGGAAGAAGATAGAAGCTTCAAAATCTAAGGCTAAACCCAAGTCTAAGAACAGGCATATTGAAATGTCTGCATGCACATGCCAAAAGCATGGTGTCCAAAAGTTTCCTCAATCTGCAGCTGTTAGAGGAAATCAAAGAAATAGGAACCAATTCTGGTCACAAAGAACTGGTTTACCTATTGTGAAAACCAAAAAGTGCTACATTTGTGGGAGATCTAATCATTTAGTTCAAGATTGTTACTATAACCCACAGACCAATGACACTCAAAACAAAAGTCCCAAAAGACAAAATAGCAGTTCTAAAACTGTTAAATCAAAACAGGCAAACAGTTCTACATCTGTTACATCCAAACCAACTAACAGTTCCAAAACTGTTTTAACAAAACCAAAAATTGTCGGTTTGGCTTGGATGAAAATTCAAAAACAAACTGATTCTGGAGAGGGTAAAACTGTTCTTCAAACTGAAAATCAAAAGGAATCACAAGTTGATTCATCTGTTTTACCAACTCCACCAGCTGTTTTTTCAAAGGTATCCACTGTTAAGCACAACAGTTGGGAACCACATGTTCTTACAAAGTATTCCTCACACAAATTAGAGAAATCTAATTTGGATGACATCAAAAAGAACCAAACTCTGTTTAAGTACTATGACTTAAATGGTGTACCCAAGACCTGCATGGCCTGGGTACTTCCTGCTACTAACTGATTTTATTTGTGCAGAGCATTCATAGGGCCAATCATGGATCTATCTGGCATGTGGATAGTGGATGCTCAAGGAACATGACTGGAAATCCACACTGTTTGAAGGATTTCAGAAGCATCAATGGTGGATTTGTAGCATTTGGAGGAAATGCTAAAGGAGGAAAAATCACAGGTAAAGGAGCTGTTGAGGCAGGTACACTTACATTTAATGATGTTTTCTTTGTTGAACAGCTTAAGTACAATCTGTTAAGTGTATCTCAAATCTGTGACAATGGAAACAAAGTTTTGTTTACAGATTCAGAATGCATTATTCTTTCAAAAGATTTTAAACTAAATGAGAAGGATGTTCTTTTGAGAACACCTAGAAAAGATAATGTATACTGTCTAGATACACAAAAGATTTCTAAACAGAATGTGTTAAGCTGTTTACTCTCAAAGGCATCTCATGATAAGTCTGCCATTTGGCATAGAAGGATGTGTCACATGAATTTTAAAACCATGAACTTGTTAGCTAAAAACAGTTTGGTAAGAGGTTTGCCCCAAAAAGAATTCTCCTGTGATGATCATTGTGTAGCCTGTCTCAAAGGCAAGCAACACAAAACTTCTTATAAGACCAAAGAAGTTTCTTCTATTACTACACCTTTACAATTATTACATATGGATCTTTTTGGTCCTACATCTGTGGTGAGTATAGGGAAGAAAGCATATTGTTTAGTCGTAGTTGATGATTTCACCAGGTTCACATGGGTTCAATTTCTTAGAACTAAGGATGAAACTGCTGAGTTAGTTAAGTCTCTTATTCTTAAAATTGAAAATCAATCTGATTTGAAGGTGAAAGTCATTAGAACTGACAATGGTTCTGAATTTAAGAACTATGAGCTAAACAGTTTTTGTGAAAGTAAAGGTATTGAAAGACAGTTTAGTGCCCCTAGGACTCCCCAACAGAATGGAGTTGCTGAGAGAAGGAATAGGACTTTGATAGAGGCTGCTAGATCCATGTTAGCTGATTCTAGGCTCCCAATGACATTCTGGGCAGAAGCAGTGAACACTGCCTGCTATGTTCAGAATAGAGTACAAGTAGTCAAGTCCAAAGGGAAAACTCCTTATGAGTTGTTCCTCAAGAGAAAACCTTTAATCAACTTCTTCAAACCATTTGGTTGTCCTTGCACTATTCTTAATACCAAATCACAATTAGGCAAATTTGAGAGTAAGGCTGAAGAAGGTTTCTTTGTAGGATACTCCACTCAAAGTAAAACTTATAGAGTATTTAACGTAAATCTTGCACCATCCGTAAGTCGATACCACCAGAATCTAGATTTATGAGTTTTGGTTATCAAGCTTAGCACGAGCCAACTCTTATAAAACTGTGTGGAAGGTGCGTATGACAAATTCACAATTTTGGTTGTCGAGCTTAGCACGAGCCAATTTTGGTGGGTTTGACATCGTATGTCTTGATGGACGATTTGCAATTACAAATTAAAATCCTTGAGTGATTGTCGAGGTTAGCACGAGTCAACCAAGAATTTTAATTTTGAATTGGTGCTAGTAGGGATGAAACATGCCAAACGACCGATGGTTGTCGTAGGATCCCGCAAGTGTCTAAGAGTTGCAATAGAGATTGTAATCGGTAAAATGGTTATCGGCCTAAATAGCTCCATGAAGTGATCCGCGGCAACCCCGTCATGAATTGGAGTGAAATATGGTTCTTATCCCTTGTTAAAATATTTTTTCGAGACGATATGGGGTAATTATTTTAACGAGGATTAAATCAAACCAACTAATTCGCGTACTCTCTTTAAATATAGGATGTCGAATGAAAACCACACCACGTCGAACTTTGTTTACTGGCTTAGGCAATTGAGGATTGTCCTACGTGCCGAGTCTAAGTTGCACATTCTTGAGGAACCCCTTCCTGAACCACCTGCTATCAATGCGGAATGGACTATCCGATACGCGTATGAAAAGCATGTTCGGGATACGCACGATGTTGCTTGTCTCATGTTATCAAGTATGAGCTTAGAACTGCGAAAGAAATTTGAGCACATGACTGTGTATGACATGATTAACAAGCTGAAGGATGTATTCCAACAGCAAGTTTGGAAAGAACATTATGAGTGTGTTAAATGTCTAACCGGTTGTAAGATGCGGGAAGGCGGGAGTGTTAGTGCCCATGTTTTGAAGATGAAATCATACATGGACCAAATGGAGAGACTAGGATTTCCTGTAGGGAGGGAGCTTGGTGTCAATTTCATACTTCAGTCTCTGCCCGCATCACATGAACAGTTTGTCAAGAACTATCATATGCATGCAAAGGAAATATCTATAGATAAATTGCATGGAATGTTGAAGGGTGTAGAATCTAACATGTCCAAGCATGCATCATCCTCATCCACTCCCGTTCTTAGTTCTAAGGAACAACTTTTAGCCAAGAAAAAGAAATCGATCCCATTAAAATAAGAAGTTGGAGTATCCAAGCTTGCTTCAAGTTTTGAGTCTATGGACATTGATGATGTGCCTAAACAGACTCAACAAGGGGTGGTTTGCTACTTCTGCGGAAGATTTGGGGATTGGGGCCGTCATGCCTGCCCTTCGTGCCGAGAGGATATAAAACTTCTCAGAAAAGTGAGAATTAATTTTCCTACTTGAGGTACATTCATGATTTACTTCATTGCTATTCCTTAATAAGATGGGTTGTCTACCCGAGATATAAGACTCACGTTTGTCACAAATTTATTTTTGTTACAAAGTGTAGGTCTGTTCGTTGCAAGAAGTAAGAGCTTGAAGAACCGGATCTCTGAAGAAGAAATTTTGTTGATTGTCTTCTACAAGAGAATTGGGAGTGTTGGTCTCGCCATTATTTCCGGATTAATTTATTACTTTTGTATGTTTGTCCTGCGTGGCAAGACTTGCTTTATTGTATGTTCTTTCGAAGATGATGGATATTTTGTATCTTGTTTTTATGAAAAGATTTTTCATATTGATAGTTTCATTTCAAATTCGATCAATGTATGTGCTTATGTGTTATTTTTTACTATTTTTAGTGCTTAAATACACATTTGATGATGATGGATATCACTTGGAATTGAAACAATTTTGAAAAATTATTTTTGAGATGCTTTTATCAAAACTTATCCATATCATTGCATACATAAAGACTTGTTATAAGTAATAATGCAATCATGAATAATTAATTCTTGGATCCAAAAGTGGTTTGGATATATTAGCTCTATGGCATAATCAAACTTGACCAAGTAAACAACATTTACATCGCTTAGATCCATGTGGTTAGGATCTTTGTAAAAGTTTAGCCTCGGGCTAAGTGAAAGATATAAATATTGTTTATTGGACTTGATTGATTATAAAATCCTTCATTAGTGTTGATAGGAAGGATTATGACTTGTTGGATTTTGATCACACTTGTGTGGATAATCCGTTCAAGTATGCCACAAAGAGTGACACTAGAGAAATTCTACATCACCATCTCTATGATAATTGTTGAGAGAACGGTTACTAGAGAAAAGGCTTGTGTCTGGAACCTAGTAGTGTTCGGAACTAACCTAAAGAGAATTAAGAATCAATAAGGGCATATAGATATCGATTCTTAGATCTAGAGTAAATGCTAAGTTTCCATTATCTATATTGGTTTAAACAAGAAATGAATCATGGGTTTAACCCATAAATCGTTTTCTCTAAGAAACACATTTGTACATGGTGTTACTTTAAAAGAAAACCGGATATCTTTGTTGATGATCTGGTGAATGGCAGGCCTAAAACACGTATTCAATGTGATTGGTATACATTAATTTTATGAACCAAGTCCTCAATCTAAAACAAAACATTATGGTCACTAAAGCATCCAATGAGATTTTGACTAGAAAGAGTCCTTTGTTTGTCAATCTCATAACTTAAAATTATCCAGTCTACATTCAGTGGGGGATGGATGAATTATAAGTTGATCCTTATATATTTAAGTAGTTCATCTGAGCTTTGGATAATTGTTTCTTGAACTTATGGGAACCATGTTTGGTTGCTCAAAAGGGAAAGGACAATTTATAAAAGCATTCCAGTGGAAGAACGTAAAGCTTAGATAAAAGACCTAATGTTGACACTAGCATTTAATCATCATAGAGATGTTGGTAAAACCTGACAATATCCATTGCTTCTATAAATCTGATGGAAATCAAGAAGGCTGTTTAGATATGACGTTGTCATATTTTAGTAACAGCAGCTTGATGGTAAATCATTGTGATGTTACCATTCATCGGAAACATAGTGGGACCCTGTGTTCACTAGTGAATATAAAAAGGGAATGGCATACAAAGATGTAACCCATTTGCTGCAACCAAGTACTTGACTTGGGTTAATCCCACACCTAAGGGGTAATCCAAAAAGGGTGAAGGGACTAACATACATGCAATAATAGACAACTTCAAATACCGACTAGAGACAAAGTGTTTCATATTGATTATATGGAAGCATGTTCTAGTGGCTATGTTGAAGATGACTTGGATAAAAGTGAAATATTGTTGTCACCTTGAGGAAACAAGTTAGCTTACTTTGATGTAAGAGGCCTGAATCCTTCATAGGATTAAGTTGAGGAAATGCTTAAGGCATTTTCCGAGGTTCTTGCACATCCATAATATCCAGATTTGGTCTGGATTATGTGAAGCATTGTTGTCGCTTTGGGGAAACAAGTAAGATCACATGGAAATAAAAGGCCAAGATCCTTCGCAGGGTTAAGTTAAGGATATGTTTGAAGCACGTTCCGAGGTCTTATACATGTCCATTATATCCAAGTTGTGTCCATGTATGAAGTCGACAAAACTTGCATCTTGTGACTGTAATCTTGCTTTACGAGAAAATCAAAGGAATGAGTTTTCTAGAAAGCGTAGATTAAGCCAGATACTCTTGTCATGGCTAGTGGGAGCTTTATTTGTTCCTAGTAATATATACTCAAATGAAAATAATGTCCTAATTTAGGGTTGTTCTCAACCTATTGATGGAATTATTGTGTCAAGAGTATAAATGTGAACATAGAGTAAAGTGGATTCTAAAAATTCCAGAAATACTAGAGTATTTTCTTGATGTTCGACGAAAATAGAGTTGTCTTGAGTAAGTTACTACTGCAATCAAATCAATACTTGTAAGACTGTCGATTTTAATCGAAGTTTTGAATATACAAATATGAGGTGTAGATACGACATTTAAATTCAAATGAGTATCATTGACCCTATTGTGTACTTCGGTAACATTGAGGGTATGTCGACTCTAATAAAAGTGAGTGTCAGTGACTCTATTGTGAACTTCGGTTACATTGAGGGTATGTCGACTCTGATAATCATAAGTGTCGTTAATCCTATTGTAGACTTCGGTAATATTGAGGATATGACGACTATGAAAATATTATGTATGATCTCTTTTGATAACACTTTGCAAGTGGTTTAACAAGAGAATACACAAGAGTACAGAGGGATATCGTGTAGATGATCCCATAATTAAGCCATTGTCAAATTCTAGTGATGAATTTCATACTAGGTATTATAACATTGTTTATGCTTATGACTGGGCTTGAATATCGTTTTAGTAAATGTTTGATTTACTTATAAGCTTTAGGAACGGTAAGCAGTACTGGTCACCGATGATTGTATCGATATATAGTGGAGACTATATATACACATGACGCGGTTACCTTTATTGGTCTTTACTGTGTTCCATCTTAGCATATTTAACCACTTCCCAGAATGTTTATACATTCTAAATTTCCACAGTCAGTCATTCTTCAAGGGAAAGAAGTTTGAAATAAGGCTGAGGTTAGGTGTTGGTTGTGCATTGATCAAGGATTGAATGCATGAAACGCAACAGTCACCTGTGCTTGAAAAGAGTTTCAAGTGACTGGAAGACCCGCACCCGAGTTCACTTCATGGATCATGGTCAAAGAGTGACTCGGAAGGATAATATCATTACGTCCTTCGACCCGAGATGTGTGAATTACTATAGCATGAAACTTTCTTACTTCGGCTATTTCAAAACGTAGTTCGTAACTGGCTATTATAAAAGGAATAGTTAAGTAAGATAAGGTTCATGCTATGGGATTGTACAGTGAACGGAATTTGTTCCTCTGATATGAGAGATATCCTTGGGCCCCTGGATGATTGGCCGCTGACACCACAATAAGCATGGCCATTCGCAAAGGAATATTGATTGAGAATCAGATATGTCCAAAATTTTGGTCACCACCAATCAAGATCAAGAAACATAATCGTGAACGATCTGGAGATTGATGTATCAATCCATGTCTCGTGTTCACAAGGATATCGCGAACAAAGGGATGTTTGATCACTTATCAATAGGACCTCTACGTTCTTTTTATAGGTAATGGTTTTCTGCAAAGAAGCGGAACCCATACTGACTTGGGGGCATTGATGCTTTTGCTAGAGGCCGCTCTTTGTCTGTGGTTACATGGGTACGGTGCATTATGTGCAAGTGGGAGTTTGTTAGAAATATACCCATTAATGCACGTACGCCATATGGACCGCTGCTGATGATGTATGGGCCTATTGGGTCATACACCGGGGTCTAACCTGACATCAACTTAAGTTAAGGGACCAAACATGGCAATAGACAAAAGTTGACATCGCAAACCACGTTAGCGCCGCTAACTCTTAGTGGTTAGCGCCGCTAACTCTTAGTGGTTAGCGCCGCTAAGTCTTAGAGGTTAGCGCCGCTAAACTTTGCCAGTGACATTTGTCAAAACACCTCCAAAACTAGCCAATGCATTTGGATCCAGCTCTCGAGACTTGGCCGGTTTGTGGGGGTTAAGTGATGAATTCTGGAACTTTGAAAGAGTGAGAACTTATTTTTTCTCTTTAGAAAAACACACACACACTTTACATTCTCTAAAGGGCTTCAAAGACTTTGAGAGAGTTGGTGTAAGGAGAGTTCAAGAACAAGTTCCAGAAGATTGGTCTCGTAAGGATGCTGTTCCAGAAGTGATATTCAAAGTGAAGTATCACTAGAGGCGAGCTAGCTCTCGAGGTTTGCGTGTTACCAGGGTATATCCCATTAGTTGATCCGCGGTTTTCGTTCTTGGAGGATCACCATCAAAACACCCTCGATTTCTAGAGCTAAGGAGAAGGGTATAACCTTCTTTCCTTCTTTCAAGTTGCATTTCTTTACATAGAGTTTGGTCCATTTTGGGATTAATTGTTTTTATGCATTGATTACTTGTACCTTGGGCTGTTTTTGTTGTTCCTTGCTTCCCCTGCTTGCACACGAAATCCCAACACACTTGTGTGTTCTTTCATGCTTCGAAATTCCATTTATGCTTCCGTTGTGCCAAACCATGAACCTCAACACTTGCCACAAGTTCTATGCGTTCTTCTAGTGAGCTAAAACAGGAAGAACATGGTCAAACTATGGGACAAAAGAACTCCAATGCGAGCTCCCACTAAACCCGCGATCTCCACGGATTTCACCGGCTTCTATGGACATCACGCTCCATCTTCTTTTGACTCCTTTTTGTGTGCTTCATCCTCCATGTATTACATTACATACAATAGAAATAGAAATGGCATGCAAGCCACAACAATTTCCTATTTATCTAATACAATTACAAGGATGAATGAAATGGCATGCAAGCCACATTATTATTACAAATTAATCATCAAATAAATAATAATGCAATCCATAAGTGATTAAAATCACCAAATAGTATCCAAACACACAAAACAACCACAAGGTCTAGACAAGGTTACCAATACATATATCCACAAACAACCAAACAAACAAAATGGTAACAAAATTACCAAAAAGTTTTCTCAAACAAATCTCCAGAAAACATGAATTATGCCAAAAACCCGAGACCAAAATTATTTTATTTTTAAAACAGAAAACAGTTCCAACGTGCGTAGCGCCGCTAACTTATGTGAGTTAGCACCGCTAGCCCAACATTAGCGCTACTAACCCCCAGTTCAAGAAAATAAAACAAAAAAATTTGTTTCGTGTTTTTCAAGCCACCATGAGCATTTCAAGTATGGAGGTGGCTCTGATACCACTGTCGGGGTTTCGGGATCGAGCAACTGAAGCATGGTACAAGAAAACATGCATAATGTACAACACAATAAAGCATAGAAATAAAAGAAATCCCAAGAGAAGGTACCAAACACCATATCTATGAAATGCAACATGTAAAACAGAGAAGAAGGAGATTATACCCTAGTCGATTTTCAGGAGAGAACCAAAGTTGGATGAACAAGAAAACTAATGCAAGTTTCCTCTATTGTTGATCCACACCGAGTTTGTTCAATCTCCTTGTACTAGCATGCCATTGATGATCTTCAATTTTGAAATTACCTCTGGAAAAATCAACCCAATGATCGCCTTAACAAGCCTATTCCAAGAACTCACCAAGAACACTCAAGATTGGCACCTCACATGAGAGAATTTGGTGTTTTTGGTGTAAGAGAGAAATAATGGCAAGAGTATCTTCAAATCATGCATGTATGTCCCTATATGAACTCTCTCCAGATCATTTCCATGCCCCAAGACCGGCCAAAAAGGAGAGACATGCGTTGTTGGAGATTGAAGGGAACATGCAAAAGTTGCATGCATTCTTACAGGGGTTAGCGCCGCTATCGGGCTTTAGTTAAAGCCGCTAACCTTTAGGAAATAGAGCCGCTAACTTTTAAAGTTAGAGCCGCGAACTCCACCAGCATGCCAACTTACTTCCAATTTGACCAAATCAGTCCCCTCCACTTAGGTTGTTGTCGAGATTGATCTTCGGTGTGTGACCCAATAGGCCCATACAACATCGGTAGTAATTCAGATGGCTTACGTACGTCAGTGGGAATATCACAATAGCAATAACCTAAAATGGAGGGTGAGAAAGAATAATTAAATGATGGTTGGCAGACTGGACAGAGTTAGCGGCGCTAACCAAGTTGTCGGTAACTCCGCCGCGATCGTGCCGCTATCTTTGGGAGGTTAGTGGTGCTATCCCTGGGCAGGTAGCGGCGCTAACCCAACTGACAGCATGCAACTTTATTCTGTTCACCTCAACTCACCACCAATGCATGTCAACTTAATGATTGTTTCTTGGCCTACTTTAGGGAGTCCTGGAAGCACTCTTGAGTCTATAAAAGACATGCTTATCACTCTCTCTAATACTCTTGCATAACTTGAGTTTAAACACTTATAAACATTTGGTAAGTTGTCTAAGTTCTAGAGAGAGAGTTGTAGAAAGATTTCTGGTGGGTCAAGGGCTGTTGTTCCAGGAGTTCATTCAAGTTTTGAATTGTGCTCAAAGGGGTGCTAATACACCAAGGTCTCGGTTTTCAATATTTTGAAAAATTTTATAGCATGCGAAGATTCTAAACATCCATGCAAGAAATATACAAAATAAATAAACCAACCACGCATGGAATATAAAGTAATGTGGTAACGACCCAATTAAATCCTATGCGTCTTGCCCGCGAGCCAACGTGCAAGACAAAGTCAACTAAGGACCAAATCTCTTGACTTTGATGTGAGCTCACCCACTTGATCCATTGCGTATCCCACCGACCTCCGGATCGAAGTCCTCCAAGACACGTTTCCAAGGTCCTCGTTGTTTGCTTCGCTTCTCCTTTTACAATTTACAAATTTAAACGGAAATGGCATGCAAGCCACAATATCTATTCTAAGCTAATTCTACAATTACAAAGAATAGAAAATCGGCATGCAAGCCGTTAAACATTACAAACCGAATAAATTAAATTAATTATTACAAACCATTGTGGTACAAACCACCATATGATTGAATAAATAATTTAAATACAACAAAACACATCACATAGGTCTAATGCTCAAAGTGTTACCGGATTTCATATTACAAACCACATACAACAACAACACAAATCTAAACATGGTGTGCGATACATGAACCATGTAAATCTTATAAATCTTGGTTAATATTATCTAAAAACTCAAGACACATATAATCCTATGTACATATGCATTAGGAACCTTAAACAAGTCAAAATTCTATATTCATATATACACAATGTAAGTATATGCAATTAACTATTTTTAAGCCAAAATGTTAATTTACATATAAATATACCAACAAAGATATAAGCCAACTTATAAATGTTAAAACTCAAATTCTGGAAAAATTCTAGAAAGAACAACCGAGCCAAAATCCGAACAAAACTGATTTTAACGAAAAACAAGCATTCTGCCACTGTATAGGTTAGCGCCGCTAACCAAAACAGAATCACGCCGCTAACTATGACAGAGTTAGCGCCGCTAAACTGACATTCATTAGCGCCACTAACTACAAAAAGATAGCGCCGCAAACTACCGGACATAATCAAAATCACATTTTTTCGGATTTTTCAGGCCACCAAGTGCGAAACTAGTGTAGAGGTGGCTCTGATACCACTGTTGGAGTTCGTGGTTGGGCACAACAGTAGCAAACAAAGAAAAAAACGAATTTCAAAAGCATAAAGAACCACATACATGAACCCCAAATGAAGTACTAATCTCAACAACTAGAAATGCAACTTAAAAACAGAATAATAGAGAAGAGTATCCCTAGATGTCTCTGGTGGTAAAGAAAAGCAAAGCTTCAAGATTTAATCTTTCTACTTCGGCTATCGTGGTCCACCCCTTACCATCTGAGACTTTACTCAGCTTGACAGCTGGTGACATGGGTGTTCTCATGGTTGAACTTGAATCAAAACCATATTTATTTATGAAATAAAGAACATACTTGCTTTGATTGATGAATATCCCATCAGGCTTTTGTTGAATTTGTAGGCCTAGGAAATATGTCATCTCACCCATCATACTCATCTTGTACTTTTGTGACATTATTTTGGAGAACCAATCACACAGAGATTCATTTGTAGAACCAAAGATAATGTCATCCACATAGATTTGTACAAGAATTACCTATCCTTTACTCTTTCTAACAAAGAGTGTCTTATCTATACTACCTCTGGTGAAATCCATTGATAGTAGATAAGTAGACAGAGTATCATACCAAGCTTTTGGAGCTTGTTTAAGACCATACAAAGCCTTGTCCAACTTATAGACATGATGTGGAAACTTTGAACTTACAAAGACAGGAGGTTGTTTCAAATAGACTTCCTCCTGAAGTTTTCCATTTAGGAAAGCACTCTTCACATCCATTTAATAGACTTTGAAGTCTTTATATGCTGCATAAGCCAGGAACAGCCTGATGGCTTCAATTCTAGGAACAGGGTCAAATGTATCATCATAATCATTTCCTTCCTCTTGCGTATACCCATGTGCTACTACCCTAGGTTTGTTCCTAACTATCACTCCATCCTTGTCCATTTTATTTCTATAGACCCACTTAGTGCCTATAATTGTATGATCTTTGGGGGCAGGGACAAGGTTCTAGACTTTGTTTCTCTCAAACTCATTTAATTCCTCTTGCATAGCTTCAATCCAATCCTCATCCTCTAAGGCTTCTTCAGTCTTCTTTGGTTCCATTTGAGATAGGAAACCAAAGTGTGCAGCGTAATTAGCTGTAGCCTTGGATTTGGTCATGACCTTTTCTTGGACATTTCCAATAATTTGATCTTGAGGATGATCTTTGAGGAATTTGAATGGTGTAGTAGGAGAGTCTGGTTCAGAATCTGAGTGATGTTGAGAGCCCTGAGGTGAACTAATCTCCTTAGTTTCAACAGCAGCATCAAACTATTGATCATTAAGATCTTCACTCTGAGAAATGTCAGCTCCAAATGGATTGACGAACTCATCGTCCTTCTTAGCTTGAGAATCCATTTGAGCATGTAATGGACACACATCATCATCAGTATCATCTCCCATGACATACATAGGATTTGATAAGTTGGTTTCCTTAGGCCTTTAAAGCTCACTCAGACTGACCGACTCAGCTTGTATTTTCTCAGCTTGATCAAGACTGTCTTCATCAAACGAGACATGAATTGATTCTTCTATGGCATTTCTCCTAGTGTTATACACTCTGTAGGATTTGGATATTTAGGAATATCCAACAAATATTCCAGGATCATCTTTGGGTTCCAACTTATGGAGCTGATCTCTTTGATTCAGCACATAGCATTTTGAACCAAAGATATGGAAATAACCTATATTGGGGTTTCTAGACATATACATCTCATATGAAGTCTTTCCATGTCTTTTGACAATGATTGACCTATTATGAGTATAGCAGGCTGTACTAACATCTTCATCCCAGAAATAGAGTTTGAATCCTGACTCACATAGCATTGTTCTAGCAGCCTCAATTAAGGTTCTATTTCTCCTTTCATCAACTCCATTTTATTGTGGAGTTCTGACAGATGAGAAATTTTGTAATATTCCCTTTTACTCACAGAAGCTTTCGAGGGTTGAGTTTCTGAACTCAGTCCTATGATCACTTCTGAGTTGCTTTCTAGACAAATCTTTCTGCAACTCATCCTGTTTGATAAAACTTATTATCTCCAGGGCAGCCTCACTGTTGGCTTTTAGGAATATTACCCAGATGAATCGTGAGAACTTATCTACTATCACCAGTGTGTACTTCTTGCCACTTAGGCTTGGAGTACATATGGATCCAAATAGATCCATATGCAACATATGCAGTGGGTCTGTTATTGAAAAATTTTGCTTCGATTTAAAGGACCGTTTATGATGCTTCCCTTGTTCACAAGCTGAGCACAATTTGTCCTTGACAAATGTGATCTTTGGTAATCCAAAGACTAACTCTTTATTGGATAGCATGTTTATATTTTTAAAGTTCAAATGTGATAATCATTTATGCCACAACCAACTCAGCTTAGGAACATATTGGGAATACTAGCAGGTTTTAGTATAGGGATCAGCAGAATTAAGATCAAGTAGATACACATCTCTTTCTCTTTTAGCTATTAATACAGGCTTTCCCTTAGCATTATAAATTGTTCCTACTTTCTTCCTAAAAGTAACAACATTATCTTGATCACACAATTGACTAATACTAATCAGGTTGTGTTTAAGACCTTTGACATATGCAACTCTTTGGAAAGTAACCTTGCCAGCTTGCATCTTCCCATAGCATTTAGTTCTTCCATGGGAGTTATCTCTAAAAGTTACTTTAGGGCCTTCATCTTCTTGGAAATCACTAAGAAGTCCTTTCCACCCGGTCATTTTCCTTGAGCATCCACTATCCAAGTACCATTTACTTGAACCCTGCACATGAGATGTAACCTAAACACATTAGTTTTTTTTGGAACCCACTTCTTGGTGGGTTCAGATGAGGAGCACTTAGCATCTCCATCTGGTTGAACTGGCTGTTCAGCTTGAGCAGGAGCTGAGTCCTGTGTAGGCTGATCAACTTGTTCTTGTTCAGGCCTTGAGATTTCTGCATCACATTCCTTAGCCTCATGACCTCTACTTCTGCACTTATATCATCTCCTTCTTCCAATGATTACAGGAGATAGAGAGTCTAACAATCCTTGTGAGAACTTACTCCCAGTCTTAGGATTGTATGTGGTGGATAACTTTTCAACTTTCTATGCAAGTTGATTTACTTGATGATCACTGACTTTGGACTTACCTTTGTCAGATCTTTGTTTATTATCATTAGAAGTTTGACTAACAACCTTTTTTTCCATGAATTGGGACTTACCTTTGCCATGGTGACTGGACTCACCAGTTTCAACAGGTTTGGACTTACCACTTTTGATCTTCTTGGACTTACCAAGTTCTACAACGTTGGACTTACCATTGTTGTGATTTGACCTCTGACTTACAGTGGTCTTCCTATTCTTGTAACTTCTCTCCGAGCCAGATAGAGAATGTTGTCTTTTGAAAGGATTTGGATTTAGCCTTTTTATGACTGAAGTTCTTTGAATAGGCTGAGTGCCTAATCTGTCCAGCACAGACTTACCATGTTGTTTGGATGTTGAGCACTCATTTCCATGATCTTCAGCTTTCACAAACATATTGAATTTCAAGTTTGGATCATGTCTTTTCTTTGAGGCTGACTTCTGAGACTCAATCAGTTGACTATCCTCCTCAGAGTCTGTACTTGCTATCTCATCATCAGCTACATAAGCTGCTGTTTGATAGTCACCTCCAAGTACAGCCTATACCTTTTGAATTTGATCAGCTTTGTCTTTAGCTTCCAGAATTTCTTCACTTAGAAGTTTATTAATGTGTCTTTGGCATTCAAGATCACATTGTGCTTTCTTACCAACATCAATGAGAGATTGATTTTCCTTAATCTCATCTTTAAGTTTAGCTATTTCAGCTTTGAGGTCATTCTGAGACTTAAGGCTGGTCTTGAAATCATTCAACAGATAATCAAAAGCAAGACCCTTTTCTTCATCTGTGTAAGAGTAGAAATTACTGACCTTATGCGTGGAAGCAGGATCCCAATCACTGAGCTTGCTGTTTTCCTCAGCTTCCTTCATGTCAGCTTCAAAAATTGATTCGGACTGACCATAATCAACTTCGTCAATTTCAAACTCTTCATCTTCTTGAGCCATAAGACATACATCATCATCTGAGGTAGATGATTCTGTATCCCAGGTTTCAGCATATAACCCTTTTGCACTGGATTTGTCTTCTGGCTTTCCTTTCTTGAGCTGAGTATATTTCTTCTTGTATTTATCAGCTCTGTAAGCATTCTTATCAACAATTGATGTTGATTCCACCTTCTTTGATCTGCACTCAGCAGCAATGTGTCTCTTCTTCTGACAGTTGAAGCACACAACATTCTTGGGATCAAAAGAACTATTCCCTTTGCCCCTGTCAGATCTTCATCTTCCCCTTTGAGCTCTTCTCAAACGTCCGGCTAGCATTGCCATTTGCTCAGTGATATTCTGAACATCATCAGTATCACCTGAGTCTGAGTCTAAGTGGTCAGCTTGAGATTCTGACTGAGTCTCAGATTAAACAACCAGTGCCTTGGATTTTTTCTTCTTTTTCTGTGCAACTAATGCAACTTTATTTTTATCCAGAGACTCCTTGAGTTGTTGTTGAGAAGTTCTCTTGTGTTCAGTGATCTGTTCATGATTTATCAAGAACCCATAAATGGACTGTAGGTTGTACGCATGCAGTGTTCCTCCAGCACTCAGTGCTGTGGTTACTTCATTGAACCTTTCTGGTAACACATCCAGAAACTTCAGCACGAGTTCAACTTCATCTTTCTTTACACCCACACTTAGTAGGTCATTTATCAAGCAGTGAAACCTTGTGAACAAATCAGACAAGGTTTCATTCTTCTTTGAGTAGAAGTTTTTGTAAGATCTATTGAAGTGATTCTTCTTCTATTGCTTGACCAGATATGTGCCCTCATATGTAACACTCAGCATATCCCAGATATATTTTGCAGATTGACACCCAGTCACAGTACGCAAGATCTCATTAGTCAGGGCATTTGCTAGAACACTTTTAGCCCTTTCATCCAGATTAAAGAGTTTCCAATCTTCATCGGTCTAGGATGCAATAGGCTTTCTTGTTTCCTTTTCAGTTATTCCAGGAGACGTATCACTGACAGTAGCAGGAATCTTGGGGATAATAGGTCCTTTTGTGATGACATCCGACATACGGTTGTCGGTGGACTTGAGGAACAACATGGCTCTGAACTTCCACATAGGATAGTCAGATCCATCAAATATGGGATAGCCTTGTTGGAGTCTGCCCACTGACACAAGTACATTGGTATTGCTGCTGATGAAGTACGAGTCTATTGGGTCACACGCCAAGGATTGATCCCGACAGCTTACTGATAAAGAGAGAAGGTCCAAAAATCAAATTGTTTGATTTTAGGGCTTCACGGCCGTGAGGGATGCTCCACGGGTCATGAAGCCCACTGCCCTCACGTTTGACTCAACGACTCTCAAACGGCTCGTGGAGTCTTCACGGGCGTGAGAGGTCGTGAAGGGGTCGTAGAGGATGACGCCCTCACGAGTCACTCGACACGGCACTGGCCGTGAAGGATTATGGCTATTCGTTGCGCATTTTTTTTCACGGGCTGTAAGAGGCCGTGAAGGACCATCTGCATGAAACTCTTATTTTTGATTGGGCCATCTTGTGGTCCAATGAATGAGGACTCATGACTCCGGCCTAAACAACAGGTTTATGGTCTGGAATAGTTAGTTGCATGCATTACATTCACTCTCTCTCTCTCTCTAGAAATCTCTCTTGGTTCCATACATGAAAAATACACACATATTATACACTAAGTTGTAGATTCTTGAGTATAGTGAGTATTTTGGTGCAAGAGGAGATACAAGTGGGCTGTTCCAGAAGGTGAAGTCATTAGGGACGTTCGCCCGAAGGTGTACTAACATACGGGGGTCTGTGGTAACTTGGTATGGATCAACGATAGAGGAGGATTCACTGGAGTTCACATTCATCCCGACTTGTCATTTGCTACAGCCGATTTTGTGTAAGGTAAAGAGGTAGTTTCAGCCGTCTTTTTGTTCTTTTAGTTGCAATTTTGTTTTGTAGAAGATTCATTCATTTGGTGGTTTATTTGTCATTTGCTACAGCCTATGTGTTGGTTGTTTGGTTGTATTTGATTATTCATTCATTTGGTGGTTTGTACCACAATTGGTTTTTAATAATTAAATTAATTCGGTCTTGTATTTTGTACTTCTTATTGGCTTGCATGCCGATTGCTTTTCTCTGTAATTGTTAGATTAGCTTAGATTAGCATTTCGCAGCTTGCACGCCGTTTCTTTTCAAATAATTATATGTTTTTGTAAAATAAGACCGAAGACAACCATCGAGAGTCATGGAGGAGACGTCTCGGCTATTGGTGGATCCGGAGGTTCATTGGAGATGACGGATTCAGTGGGAGCACTTCCTCGTTATGCTAACGGGGAAGGCGCATAGGGTTTAGGGGCATGTTACCGGATGTTGCTTGCGCGTGGTTGTTGTTTTGTTTATTTTCTTGTGTGGTTGTTTAGTTCTTCGCTCGCTTGAAAATTTTTCAAAATAATAAAACCAAGAGTTTTGAATTGGTTTACAAACCTCGCGCGCTACAAGACCACCTGAAAAACTAAATCCCGTTTTCCTCAAATGTAAATCACTCGCCTCCCGTATGATGACACCACCCGAATCTAGAGAAACAAGATCGGTCGTCGAGCTCTAGCCGAGGTCGGTTTTGCGTAACTGTGTGGAAGGTGCGTGTGGCAACTCGCAAGAGTCGGTTGTCGAGCTTTAGCCGAGCCGGTCATTGGGCTAGAGTACCACCGTGTATCTTGATGGTCGATTTACAATTCCAAGACTTGATACGCCTTGGTGGTTGTCGATCTCTAGCCGAGCTATCAAAGCGGATTAATGAGGAATCGGTGAGGGAAGGGATCAAACATGCCAAACAGATGCTATGAGTATCGGTGGATCCCGCAAGTGTCTAAGAGTTGTAATCTCGGATTGCAATTGGTAAAGTGTTTACCGGCCTAAATAGCTCCATGAAGTGTTCTGCGGCAAACCCGTCATGGATTGGGGTGAAATAAGGTTCTTAGCCCTTGTTAACATAATTTGGTTTTCTTAATCAGCTGGGTGATTATTTTAATGAGGATTATATCGGAACTAACTAAAATGTGTACTCTTTTATAGATGGCAAACATTAACGTCACCACACCAAACTTTAAACTTCGATTATTCCTAGAAAGGGAGAGACTCATGGGAGTGAACTTCGCTGACTTGTATCGTATATTGAGTATGGTACTCCATCACGAGTCAAAGTTGCACATCCTTGAGGAGCGTCTTCCGGAGCCACCTGCTACCAACGCGAACTGGGCCACTTGATACGCTTTTGAGAAGCGTGTTAGAGATACACAAGATATTTCATGTCTCATGTTGTCGACTATGAGCTTTAAGTTGTGTCAGCAGCTTAAGCAATTGAGTGCGTATGACATGATCAACCAGCTAAAGGATATGTTTCCACAGCAGGTTAGACAAGAACGGTTTGAGTGTATAAAGGCTTTGGTCGGTTGTAGGATGCAGGAAGGGTGAAAGTCAAGATTGAGTGTACAGTGATGAATTCGAATATGCAAGTAGAGAGAATATGCCAATGACACCTTTAAGTTTGTGTTTGTCTATTTCAAAATATCAAAGGTTACATTGGATAAAAGGTTACAAGGTATATATACCTTAACCACAAATACTATTCTATTACAAAAGTATTGTCTAGATCTAATCACAAACATAGATCTAACAATCTCCCCCTTGATTCGATCTAGAAAACGTGTCTATCACCCAAGATCCTTTGCCACCTGCGAAGAGTAGCTCTTTCCTGCATCTTTTCCTCCATTTGTTCAATAATCCCTGTCAGGCTAACTCTTGCATATTGATCCATTTCATCTTTAAGGCTAAAGCTGTATTCTCTGATCTTTATTAACCAGACTCTGAGAGACCCATCAGAATAAGCATTAAGTTCTTTGGTTCTTAGAAAGAATTTTTCCTTCTTGCTGTTAAACAACACTATTCCTTCGTCATCCTCTCCAGACTCAACATCCTTCCAAGTTACTTGTACATTTCTAGGTCTTCAATTCTAGGATGTGAGGTGTTAAGCTTTTGAACATTTATCTTTGCCTTATCAGCCACAGCACCAAGCTGGATGTCGTTTCGTTCAGCAAGTCGGATTCGTTGTTTCATGAAATCCAGAATGAGTTTGTACCCTGCATTGTTTGCATTAGAACTGTGTTTCTTCACTTCAAGCTCATCCATGATGATTTCAATATCTGCCAAACTTAAATGCTTTAGGTCCACTTGACTGAACCAATGTCGACTTTGATATGTTCTCAAAACTTGAAAATGAATCCAAATTACATTGACACCCTTTCCAAATGAGCATCTTACTTTGGAGATAGGATGTTTTGAGAAGACTTCAGCTTTTGATTTGCCATGCCAATTCATAAGTATTCTTTTTCCAGCATCAGAGGCATCAACAGATCCTAGAAGATCAATGGATAATTCAGGTTGAATTTGATCTGAATAAATTCCAGGAATTTTTTCTTCAAGAAAAGCCACAACTATATCAAACTCACTCCAATTTCTCTTATTCTTTCTCAGAGCCTTTGTAGTTAGCACATATCTTTTTCTTAAATCTCTTAAGCTCGTTGTTTGGATAGGATCTCGATGATAGTTTTCAGGTACTTTCCACTCTGCCCCTTTTCTTAATCTTTTCAATCTTTTCTATTTCTTTTGTTCTTCCCACAAATCTCTAGCGGATTGTCTAAATTTGCCTGGAGATGGAGGAAACAGATCAGCAACCTCTTTATTCATTCTCAGAACAGCTGTAATATTGAGAGGTTCTGGTGTAGGTATCTCTTCTACCACAGGCTTTTCAACCCTTGGTGTTGTATTCACTGTTGTGGCTTTGATCTTTTGTATATGTTGTTGTAGAGTCATATTTCCAGTATCAGTAACTATTTCAAATGACCCGTATGCATCAAATACATTATCAGACTCATTAATAAAACAAATGCCTCATCCACCTCATCAACTACCAACATTTTCTTTTTACCTTTACCTTTACCTCTGGCTCTGCCTCTGCCTCTCTTAGGAGTTATTGGTTGTTTCCTTTGCGAAGACGAAATAGCAGGTAGCTTTGATATTAGAGATGTAACAGGCACAGTTGCATGACGGTTCTCCCCCTCAGAATGATCGGGATCATGATCTTGATCATTATGCTTTCGCTTCTTTCCTTGTGCTTGACAGGTTTCCTCAAGAGAGGCCTTAGGTGCAGCAGCAAGAGCAACTTCCTCTTCATCATTAATTCTCCCTAAAGTCTCCCCCTGAACAAAAGCTGGAGAAGCTTAACCCTCAACATCCTTAAGGGGATCCATGGCATCCATGCGTTTGTGAAAAGTAACCCCAAAAGCTGCTATACTATCTCTCATTTCCTTTTTAAAGCTTTCAAAATCAGATTTCTTATATTCATTACGAACCAAATCAAGTAAAGTGACATCTTCCTCATTGTTGTCTGGTCTTGCCATCAACTTTACATACAACTGAGATTTAAGCTCATCAATGCTCACATCTGGACCCTGCTTTCCCAATAACCGATCAAGCTTTTCATGTATCGAGGCATTTTCCTTTTGTAGTTCAGCAAGTTTAGAATTGGTAGCCAACACCTGTTCATTCACAGCATTCACCTTGGAAGAAATATCTTGATGTATTCGATCCATGTTAGCATGCACTGCCGCAAGAATAGTATCAATGTCAGTCTTTGAAACGAATTCAGAGACAACCGGTGTTAGTGTAACAAAGTCGGGATCACTTAGATTGCCAATTGAGACTTCTACAACTGGAGGAACAAATGCTGCAGAAGTAGAGCCACCCACGTTCACAACTGGTCCAGTGTTGACTGTGGTGGGATTTCCATCCAATCCTTGAAGAACACTCGCAATAGTGCCTTCTATAGATGTTCCGGTGGGTTCTTTTGAGAGAACACCACTTGGTGAGACAAATGTGTCATCTAATTGAAAAAGAAATTGGTCAGCAATGTGCATATCCAAATGAACTTCGGGTGCCTGGGGAGAAGTGGTCCCTTTTTCAATACCTACTGTCTCAAAAGGAGACTTCAGTAGATCATGTGGTAAATCCCCGTGGAAAAATGAAACAGTATCCTTTTGAGAGGATTCTGAGTAGCTTGGTGGGGTTTGTGCATGCTCTGGTGGGATGCTAGAGTCTTTTTCAACACCAGGACTGACCCTGTCAGACCCGATGCCTGATGTGGTTTCCCGGCTTTTTACGGCTAGAGAACTCTCATCACTCATTTGTTCTTTTCTCACATTCTCATGTTCTGTTTCTTTTAACTGTTCAACTTCTACTTCAACATTATCATCCAAGCTTCCAGTATCAAGATTATCTATGTCAAACATACCATCATGGTCAAAAACTGGAGAAACAAGCAAAGATTAAGTATTTAACTCAACACCTCTATCTGGAGTTTCTTGAGATTGAGATATAGACAGGAACAACCCTAGAGGCATATCATCATCCGTATCTCCCTCTCCTATACTCACATCACCCTCATTCACTTCACCTCCGCTCTCGAGATTTTCCCTATGCTCACCCCTGTCAGAGTCACCAGATGACATCTGATCACTAACAACTAATCCCTCTGGTGCTACTGTTCTTTGGGTAGGATCAACAGGTTCTTGTCGATCCGGAAAAACTATGTTATTATCACTCACATATGCCTGCACTATGGGATCATCTAAATCCATTAACATTTACAAATCAACAGGCATGACAAATGGCTGAACATCAATTGTCTTTTCAATTTTATACAGCTTCTGCATAACGTACACCGTTGGCATATGATCATTATCCCTTAGATTGATGTCATTAGGGTGCTTTAGCATGACACATTGCACAATCATCGATAGAAACCTTGGATATGGAAGAAATTTCTTAGCCTTTTGTGGTATTTGTTTCTGATGTACAACTGTATACATGTCCTGAAAGATTATAGATGCATAGTCGACATGCCAGTGTTTGACCATTGAGACCAGAATTTGAAACGAACTTGAACTAGGACCATCAACTCCTCTTGAAATGCTAGTAAGACACCGATTAATGATAGCATACAGAGACTGCCAGATTGGTACCATATTATTTCTCTTAAATTGAGCAGTCTTGGTGAACTCTCCGTTAAACCCAAGATACTTGACATGTGGAAAGATAGCTTTGCCTGATATAATAGGATCAAATCTTGTTTTGTTAGGATAAGTACCCCTCTCATATGGAAGTTTAAACATAGTCCGAGGCTAGTCAACACCAAAAGAGAATTTGAAATTTTCAATCTGACCAGCCAAGATCTCCTCTCTTTCATCATTAACAGTAGTATGCAAAGAGTGCCACAGTTGTTGCACATATACCTCTGGAACATGAGGTTCTTCTCCATCAGCAATAGGGTTATATGTTAAAATGTGGTATAGTGGATGTGAGGCTATTAGTTCAAAAAGAATAGGAAATTGAGTAGTGGTGATTAGAGAGTCAAAACAATGGTTGTTCATGAGATTGGGTAAGTAATTGGTTCGAGGAAACAGTTGGTCAGAAGGAACAAGATTACTAGGATTAACCATCTGCAAGAAGAGAATAATACTCATGATTAATGATCAGATGTCCAGCAGATAATACTAGAAAAGGTGTTTCCTTTTCTGTTTTGAAAAATTCAAAATTTTTTAAGTGTTTTACCGGATTTGAAGAATCCGATAAACACTTAAGAGAAATCCGATAAAACTCCTTTAGAGTAGGATTCCGATCAAAAATCAAAATTCTCGGAATCCGATCAAATTGACTTGCAATCTGACAAAAGCCTAGAATCCGATCAAAAGTCTTGGAATCCGATCAAAAGTCTCAGAATCCAATCAGAAGTTTCGGAATCCGATCAAAAGTATCGGAATCCGATCAAAAGTATCGGAATCCGATCAAAAGTATCGGAATCCTATCCAAATTCTCGGAATCCGATCAAAATTTTCAGAATCCGATCAAAAGTCTTAGAATCCAATCAGAAGTTTCGGAATCCGATCAAAAGTATCGGAATCCGATAGAATCATACCAGTGAACCACCCACCCAAAATAAGACTTTTAAAATTCAAAAATATCAATAAACAAATTCAAGTCGATTGTAGCATTTGTCCTTCTAAGCATTATTAACAAAACATGTATCCCCATCAGTGTTTATTAGACATGCTAAATACACAATGTACAGCCCGTAACCCAGTTACGCAAATCAGACTAAACTTCACTCAAATCCATCTTAAACAGAGACAATAGAAGTAATCTAACAGTAGTAAGACATGTAACATGTTTAACTAAGCATTCCCAAGCCACAAACACATTGAATAACAAGAAATAAGCACAAAAATCAGAAGATTAGATCAGCGACAAAAGAGGGGTTTCGGCCTACTAATTCAAACATACATAGAGATGTAATACACTACAGAGAAATCGAGGTGTACCATGAGATTTGCAATTTAAAACCAAACCAAAAGTTAGAAACTTGAAGAAATCCAAAGTCTTTTGAAATCTTGATGAAACAGAGAGAAGAGGTCAATGTGTGAACTGAAATCCGAGAAAAAGTCAAGAATCCGATTGTTCATGACTTGTAGGCCCACAACACTTATCGGATTCCGAGAAAAGAATCGGATTCCGATAAAAACTTATCAGAATTTTGAATGTATTATCCAAATACTCGGATTCCGATAAAAGTATCGGAATTTTGAATATGTTGTGCAACTTCTCGGATTCCGATGAAATTACTTACTTGACCAATGAATGAAAAAAAATCTTTTTGTTATTTTATAATTTTGCAAATGTGTTTGGTTTTTCAGAATTATAAAACAAAAACAGTAATACAAATGAGTCTCCCCCTACAAGTATGAACCATCCGTAGTTCATAACTTGTCAACTCAGAACAGACACCCCCATCCCTAAACACTTAACTGTGCAGAATGTAATTAATAGAATAAAAGTACAGTCAAATACTCAAATTCAACATGCCCAATTTTGAAACTAAAGTGTTAAAACGATTTTCATCCAATGTTTGGTGAAAATGTCAGCAAGTTGATTTTCAGTATTAACATACTTTAATTCTATCAAACCTTTTCCAACATAATCTTTGAGAAAATGATACTGAATGTCTATATGTTTTTGTTTTAGAGTGTTGCACAGGATTGCAAGAAATGGCTATAGCACTCTAAGAGTCACACATCAGCGGTATGTGAGAATATTTCAATCCAAAATCCGATAGTTGTGTACGAATCCACAGACTTTGAGAGCAGCAGCTGGCAGCAGCAACATATTCAGCCTCCGCGGTGGAAGTTGACACGCAGTTTTGTTTCTTTGATGCCCAGCATACTAGTCTGTCTCCCAGAAAATGTGCACTTCCAGATGTACTTTTTCTGTCCAGCATACATCCTGCATAATCAGAATCCGAGTATCCAATTAGTTCAAAATCAGAATCTCTAGGATACCACAAACCTAGATTTGGAGTACCCTTACGATATCTTAATATTCTTTTCACTGCCAACAAATGAGACTCTTTAGGATTTGCTTGAAATCTGGCACAGAGACAAGTAGCAAACATTATATCTGGCCTACTAGCTGTTAAGTATAATAAGGATCCTATCATACCACAAAAAGTTTTTAAATCTACTGATTTGCCATCAGGGTCAGCAAACAATTTAGTTTTAATTCCCATGGGAGTTGAAAGTGGAGAACAATCAGTCATGTCAAAATGTTATAATAAATCTTTTATATATTTTGACTGATTTATAAAAATCCCATGGTTAAATTGAGAAATTTGCAATCCAAGGAAGAAGTTAACTTCTCCCATCATGCTCATTTCAAATCTCTGTTTCATGGTATTAGCAAAATCATCACCATACTTTGGGCTAGTTGAACCAAAAATAATGTCATCTACATAAATCTGTACATGAATATACTCCGAACCAATCGGATTTTTGAATAGTGTTGTGTCCGTGGTTCCTTTTGCATAGCCCTTGCTCAACAAGTAATCTGAAAATTCATCATACCAAGCTCTCGGGGCTTGTTTTAATCCATACAAAGCTTTTTCCAATAGATATACATGCTGCGGGCGTTTGGAATCCATAAAACCTTCAGGTTGACCAACATAGACTTCCTCTTTGAGTTTACCATTGAGGAATGAAGTTTTAACGTCCATTTGGAAAACCTTGAAATTCTTGAAGGCAGCATAGGCTAAAAATAATCTGATCGCTTCCAAACGGGCTACAGGAGCAAAGGTCTCATCATAGTCGATTCCTTCTTGCTGATTGTACCCCTTAGCCACTAGCCTAGCCTTGTTTCTCACAACTACGCCCTCATATTCTTTCTTATTTTTGAAGATCCACTTAGTCTCCACAATTGATTTACCTTCAGGTTTGGGTACTAACCGCCATACTTTCAAACGTTCAAACTGATTCAGCTCGTCTTGCATAGCAAGAATCCAGTCTGGATCTTCTAAAGCTTCTGATACTCGTGTTAGCTCTATCATACTTAGAAAATTAATATTGAGACATTCGTTTGCAGTTGCGGCACTAGTTCGAACACCAGCATTTAAATTGTCAATGACTTGAGTGTCATGGTGACTTCTTAACCATACAGGCTTGGCGGTCGTTACCTGAATAAAGTCATCAATTGGTTGTGGTTCCGTTGCAAATGGATTTACCATTTCAGGTTCAGCAAACGGATTAACAGTGTCATCGGTTACAAATAGACTGTTTGTAGCTTCAAACTCAGAATTCTCCTGATCAGTGTTATGTGCAACAAAAGGAGTTGTTAACGTTACAGATTCTTCAGGTTGTGTTTGAAATGATTCAGCCTTGTTCACATTACCAGAAGAAGATTCATCAGTTTTGAAAAATTCAAACATGAAATCCAGATTTATATCTTCATTCTGAATGTTGGAAATTTCTGATTTATTTGATTGGGAAACAAGATTTTTATTGTTTGCAGGTTTGGGTGTCAAAGAATTTAAGTTTACTAAATCATCAAACGTCACATTGATGCTTTCGACAACAACGTTAGTTCTCCGATTTAGAATTCGAAAATCCTTTTTGTTATTAGAGTACCCCAAAAAGATTCCTTCGTCTGCTTTTGGATCAAACTTGGACAGTTTATCTGATTCAATTAGAACAAAGCACCTATTACCAAATACATGAAAGTATTTGATATTAGGCACAATGCCGTTGCACAGTTCATAAGGAGTTTTATTGAAACGACGGTGAATTAGGGATCTGTTTTGGGTATAGCAAGCTGTATTGACAGCCTCTGCCCAGTAAGATGGTGACAACTATGAAACTGTAGCATGGTTCTTGCAGCTTCAACTAAATTTCTATTTCTCCTTTCCACAACTCCGTTTTGCTCCGGAGTGTATGCTGCAGAGAACTGATGGGAAATGCCTTCAGAATCAAGATAAGTATCCAGAGTTCTATTTGTTGGAGTATGCCCACTGACACACGTACGCCATTAGGATCACTGCCAATATAGTGTGGGCCTATTGGGTCACACGCCGGGGATCAATCCTGATAGCAATGAATGATGAGGGACTAAAAGTGCCAAAGTGGAGAAGTTGGTATGCATGATATTTACGCGACGCGGCTCATGTTAGGCTACGCTACGCAGATGTTCTGTGGCGCGGAAACCTACGGGTACGAGGCGCGGAAAATCGTCTGACAGCATGCAACTTTTGTCTCCACCTCCTTTTTGGGCCAATGAGAGGGCTTGCTTGTCATTGCCGGCCTTGGGGAGAATAAAGAGGATTTTAGGCTCATTTTGACAACAAGTTTTCGGATCTAACTCTAGCTCTCTCTCTAAAAACCCTTTTCTCCTACATGGCATTTGAAGGTTTAAGGTTCAATTTGGAATGCATGTGAGGTTTGAATCCGGTTTTGAGAAAGATTTGCTGTCCTTGTGGTGGATTCAAGTGATTGAAGTTCATCCAAGCAAGCTAGTACTTGTGGATTGAGCAAACCCTGGGTGGATCACCAATAGAGAGGAGCTCGGTTGCTTCGTCATCATCATCACCAGTTTCTACAGGTTGCTGGAGCTAAGAAGAAAGGTATAATCTTCTTTCTCTGCTTTTACATGTTGCAAATACTTGTTATAGAGTTTGGTCAATTTTGTGGTTTTTATGCTTTGCATGTTAGTACATTTGGCATTGCATGTTGTTCCCTTGCTTCCGCTGTGTTCCTCAAACCCCAACAGTGGTATCAGAGCCACCTCTATACTATATTTGCACATGGTGGCCTGATGTAGGACCGGCTGGCGGACGGGGTTCTAAACTAAACTAAAACACCCTAATGCTAGGACTGATCTAGGATGAGAAATAGCGCGGAATTCTATTTCCCAAACCTCCTAAGGATTCTAAGATCTGCTTAGGTGTCCGGCACACAGTAACACACAGAGTAGAAACAAGAACACACTCTAAGAACTCACACAGAGATGCTTAAGGCTGCCCTTGATTTTCGTATTTATCACTAAGATTGCGAATTAGTAGGCTTAAGGTCAGATAAGGTCAATTACGATGGTTCCCGTAAAGTACTTGATTGATTCGTCGATTACGTAGGTTACTCGCTCGATTCCCGCGCTAATGCGGGGTTAGGAAGTATTTATAGAGTAATTAACTTCAGTATGCACGTGATACCCATCACTGCGCACGTAGCTATTTCAGTACGCACGTACTGGTTATAATAATAATAATTAATTAGATTTAAACCGACCTAATCACTACGTGCGTAGTGAGCTCCACTACGCACGTAGTGGACTGACTTCGCACGTGGTGATTTCTCACACACACTTAAACTTCCAAACACACATCAACACATGATTAAGTACTTGTAAGCTTAAAATAATCACATAGAATCACTAAGAATGTATAAACATGCAAACCATTAATCAAAACACATTTGAAAAAACATTTCAAGTAAACATGTATATATATTGGATTGATAAGAACTAGGGATTTACAATTATGCACCAACAAACTCCCCCTAAGACCTAGTTCTATCAATAAAACTTGCACTAAGCAAAATTTACACAAAGTAAACAAAACTGACAATCTAGCTATCACACAGTTGTAGACTTTACTTCTTCAGATCCAGCATAGATGTCAAATGCAAAACAAATTCTGACGACTTTCTGAAACTGCAACGCTAACTCCATATATTGATGCTTGTACAGAATTGGGTTGTAGTACAGAACAGTGATGTCGTCTTTACCAAAATTTCTGATCCACATAGGATCGAATACCTTTACAGTTTCTCCACCTGACAGGTTGTCGTCTAAAACAATCACTGCCTCCGTTGTCTTCTCGTTGAAGTACCACCACTTGAACCTAGCGTTCCACCCAGTCGGCATGGTTCTTAATGGCAACTTTTTCATACAACGGGGAGCTTTACAGTTGAGTATCTTGAATATCCTCCCTGTCAGTGGATCAATCCTTGTTGGATGAATCTTGACCCCTGGTATGTAAGGCTTTATGTTTTTCCATCCAAATTGAGCCTCACGCTTTACCAGCGTCTCGAACCATTTTGCCATGCTATTATCGTCACAATCCCGAAGAGGCAGGCGAGCGAGTTGTCGTATATCATAGAATGGCAATGTTTGAATGTCGTTTGCCCTTTGGAAGTACTCAACTCCCCTTTCTCTTTTGATTGCATAAACATTGAATTCCGGCATGTAGCACCAACCAACAATCTCACAATCCGTCTTTTTGCCCAGAGTCTGATAAAATTTGGTATACTCCGGTGAGCTTTCAGACCTTTTTTCTTTTCCTGCCTGACGTTCTATAAATCGTTGATACTTTTTACGTCTTGCTTCTCTTTCCTCTTGCTTAGATTTTCTATCACCCAGATATTTTTCTAAATCAAAATCAACATTTTCTTGTTCTCTAACTTCAGCTCTTTTGTTGACTTCTTCAGCATTTGCATTTCGGAAAAGATCGGCAAGGTCAGGCAGGTCGTCTGTTTGTTGACCAGGATAGTGTTGATCGGTTTCATCCTCAATCTCAATCTCATCAGTGTCAAATACAGGTTCCTGTTCAGCTTGAGATGGTTGCACAAAGCTTTCATCCACCTCTTCTAGAATAACATCTTCGACAGGATTCTGTAAAAGTTCGGCAATTTGTTCTTTTGTCAGAAATGGAAGTATTTCTCCTTCCTCTGCATCATACTCATGTTGTGGAACAATTTTCTCTTGAACACTCAGCAGACGAGATGACTGAGGAATATCAGCTTTCAATGGCTGAACAATTAATGGATCTTCACACAGAAATAAGAAATCATAAATGTGTGTAAGTTAACATGACCATTTCATTTCATAATAATTAAATAAACATTTCAGTACAAAAGGTTTATCATCACACAGAATACATCAATAAAATCATAAATACAAGATCACAAATCAACCTTGCTCATCGCCAGAGTAAGTGTATGCTTGTTCGGACTCCGTGGCCTCTTTCAATCTTAGGACCTCCTCATCCTGTTTCTCAACTTTATCTTTCAACTTTTTAAACTCCGAGGTATATTCAAGCAAGATATGCTCCATCGTTTCATTCTTCTTGACAAGCTCGCTGATTATCAATGCTCTTTCCTCATTACTCTTCTCTAAGCTTTCAATCCTCTCAGCATCTCTTTTCAACAAGTCCTCCATCTGCGCATCCCTTTTTAGCAGATTTTCTATTTGAGCATCCTTCTCGATCAGTCTCTGCTTGACTTCTGCCAGCTCCAGCTTTCTTTTACTTTCATCTTTGATCATCTCCAGCATGTAGCCTTGGAGTCTGTTTAGGTTTGCTTCCATGGTTAGGGAAGGCAGCTGTGACCTGGTCTGAGAGGACCCCTCAGCACCTTGAGTGACAGAGATGACTGGAGCGGCTGTTGCAGAGGATGGTTTGACAATGATTTCTGAAGAAGCAACCAGCGGCTTGAACCTGTATACCTTCTTCTTCTTCTTTTCTGGCTCATCGACTGCAGCCTTTTCCTTCCTTTTCCTACTTTCCTCCTCCTCACTTTCCTCGAAAAAATCATCAACATTAATATCTTCTAGGCTTCCTGGGATAGCCTCTCCCCCAGTGGGATCACGAACTCCCTGACTTTGTATCTCAGGCTCCTCATCCTCATCATCAGAAACTATCTCAATGTTCTCCACTTGTGAGATTGAACCCTCATTCCTCCACAGATGTTTCCTTTCCGGAGCTTTGTAAGCCTGGTTTCCCAAATGGCAGATTAGACGCCTTTTAGGAGGAATCGAGGTACCGATATATCTGCTCATCTGCCTTACCGTTTGTTCATTCATATGTTTCAGCTTAATTCGATCACCGTCCTCTTTCACCAGACCCTCCACTTGAGCATCAATTACTATTTGTAGGAATCTGGGGTACATCAGGAATTGCCCCTCTTTCTTTGTCAGATTCTCCTTTAAGCCGTTGAAGATAGCCCTGGAGATGTTAAACTTGACATTAAGCACAAGGGCTACAAACAGATGGGAGAACGTTTGGTTAAGCTGATCGTGTCCGGTTCTCCTTGGGCCCAGACAGTGAGATATCACATGCATCAGATAACGATACGGGGGGCAGAGCTTGGTTTTGAAAACCGATTCATTACGCACGAACTACGCACAGACTGTACTACGCACGAACTGAGAACCTAGTACGCACGGAGTGAATATGATACGCACGAAGTAACAACGTAAATTTTTGAAGGCAAGATAAACCACACAGACTCAACTCGCACGAACAGCACACACCACGCACGCGTTGAGTATCTACTACGCACGGAATGAACACACAGCTTGATGAAGATTCTAGATGATCTACGACACTACGCACACACTAAGGATCACTACGCACGCACTAAGGATCACTACGCACGCACAGGGAATCACTTCGCACGAGTAAAACTCAAACAGTTAACGTAAAAACACAACCTTTTTAACGCAAAACGACCTATTTTCGACCTACTAACCGGTTTAAAAACGACGAAAAGGACAAACACACAGGCCTAATCGACACCTAGATCACGAAATCCTAAAGGAAAAGTGATCAATCAAAGCACAAGGCTCTGATACCACTTTGTAGGACCGGCTGGGGGACGGGGTTCTAAACTAAACTAAAACACCCTAATGCTAGGACTGATCTAGGATGAGAAATAGCGCGGAATTCTATTTCCCAAACCTCCTAAGGATTCTAAGATCTGCTTAGGTGTCCGGCACACAGTAACACACAGAGTAGAAACAAGAACACACTCTAAGAACTCACACAGAGATGCTTAAGGCTGCCCTTGATTTTCGTATTTATCACTAAGATTGCGAATTAGTAGGCTTAAGGTCAGATAAGGTCAATTACGATGGTTCCCGTAAAGTACTTGATTGATTCGTCGATTACGTAGGTTACTCGCTCGATTCCCGCGCTAATGCGGGGTTAGGAAGTATTTATAGAGTAATTAACTTCAATACGCACGTGATGCCCATCACTGCGCACGTAGCTATTTCAGTACGCACGTACTGGTTATAATAATAATAATTAATTAGATTTAAACCGACCTAATCACTACGTGCGTAGTGAGCTCCACTACGCACGTAGTGGACTGACTTCGCACGTGGTGATTTCTCACACACACTTAAACTTCCAAACACACATCAACACATGATTAAGTACTTGTAAGCTTAAGATAATCACATAGAATCACTAAGAATGTATCAACATGCAAACCATTAATCAAAACACATTTGAAAAAACATTTCAAGTAAACATGTATATATATTGGATTGATAAGAACTAGGGATTTACAATTATGCACCAACACCTGAAAAACCCGAAAATAAGTATTTGGTTTTCTGTTCAGTGGATTTCCGCGGCGCGGAACTTGCCTGGGCAGAATCTGTTTTTTGACCTTTTAAAAGAAAATTTGTTTTTGGGTTTTTGGCACTAAATTTTGGTTTCTGGATTTTTTGTCCAGCAATTGAAATTTGTTCTTTTGTAAGTTGCCTTGTATAATGGTTGGTGTATTTATATGTGGATTATTATTTTGGCATGAAAATGGTAATTGCATATACTTACATTATGTATTTATGAATATGTTTCATCAAAAATGGTTTGGTGTTATTAACGCATAAATACATGGGATTTTTAGTGCCTTGAGTGTTTTGTAAAAATCTTAACCATTATACATAAGTTTACATAGTTTTGTGTGGCACACCATGTTGTTGTTCATTAGTGAACTTGTTTGTTGTTCTTGTGATGTTGGTAACCATAGATATGCCCTAGACCTTGTGGATGTTTGGTTGTTTTTTAATTATTCATTCATTTGGTGACTTTAAGTCACATGGTTTGTAATAATTAAATTTATTTATTTGGTATGTAATTTTGTATATGTGGCTTGCATGCCATTTAAATATTCCATATTATGTATTTGTACTAGAAGTTAAGAAATGTGGCTTGCATGCCATTTATTTCTTTTTCTATGTAATTGTAATATGGAGCAACCATCGGGAGTCAATGGAGTGACGTCTTGGCGAACACGAATCCGAGAGGCCCAATGGAGGTAGCGGGTTTAGTGGGAGCACATCCGAAGTCAAGGCTTTTGGTCCATAGATGACTTTGTTTTCCCGTAGTGGCTCACGGGAAAACGCATAGGTTTTAGGGGCATGGTTACCAATTTGTTGTATGCGTGTGATGGTTTTATTATATTGTTTATGCATGAGTTGTAGGACTATTGCATGCTAGACAATTTTTGTAAATAATAAAACCCAAGAGTTTTTAAAGATGGTTTAACAAACTCTCGCGCGCACACTTGATTAACAAACGGATTTAAAGATGGTTTAGTATCCGATTAGTGAGAACGTTTGGTTTTTGTCACTTTTTGTTAATCATACTCAAAATGGTTTTTGAACCGGAAAACTAAATCCTGTTTTCTAAAATGTAAATCGCACACCAGCCATAAGATGACACCACCCGAATCTAGTCGTCTAAGGGTTGATTGTCGAGCTTTAGCCGAGTTAGCCTTCGCATGAGCTGTGTGGAAGGTTGTCAGGATCGGATATTACTTAATATCTAATAACAAGAATTATCTTTTGAAATAAAATCAGAATTGTTAAAAAGACAATTTATAGTTTTGATCAAATTCAATTAATAAGTTGCAGAATCACACTCAATTGATTAAAAAGGTTTTGAACACAAGAGCAATTCAATTAATAAACACAAAGTAATACTGCCAAAACGATGTTTATTGATAACCAATCGATGATTACAATATTCACCTACACCTCCAATCTAAATTCTTATGATAGACGAAAAACACAATATGTTCTTAGGTTTCAAAAGAAACTTAGAGGCTAAAACACTTTCAGAAAGAAAATAACAATTACGTATGGATGCAAAACAATAATGATATCGAGATCTATATTCTAATCAAGTATTTCTAGACTCTTGATCCTCCTTGATAAGTTGACAGTTAGGTAATCTTCTATCTTCTGAGATAATCTTGAAAATCATCGAACTTTGTTAAGGATATACTTCAAATCCAAGAAGATAGCATTTTCCATAAATAGCTCAACTGAAACTGTTTGCTGAATGAAACAGTTCTGATCTTCTTCTAACATTCTTCTCTTCAAGGTCTTCTAACAGTTGTAAACTTTGTACTAACAGTTCTGATCTCTTGGACTAACAGTTGTAAAGCTTACAGCAACTGTTAGTTACAACTGTCTTTGTATTACAGCTAACAGTCCTCGACTGTTTTATCAGAATCCTTCTAACAGTTTTGAACTATTTTCACAAAGTCCATTAACAGTTTAACTTTGCATCTTCAACAGTTTCAATGCCTTAACCAATTCCCAACAATCTCCCCTTAACTTAAAGAATTTGAACAATGCCTTTAAGTTCTTCGATTCATAGGGTTCAACCTCAGATGAATTTAGCATATGCAAAGAATGACTTCTATTATTAAGCATAGTCAACTGTTTCAATCAAAATTGAAAGAGAATTACACAGACTTGAAAATTCCTATCTTTCTTTAATTCTCTTAAGCAGATCATCCTTTATTCTATCAGATCCTTAGAATTTAGCCTTTGACATGTATTGAAGCTTTACTTTACTGTGCTCTACAAACTCTAAATCAAACCATTGAGACTGAGCATTTGCCATAACCATGTGATACACTCTAGCTTTAGCATACACCTTTATTGAAATTATTAGAAAAGCCTCATCAGTAATCAAAACTGGTATTATCTCTTTTGGGCTGCATATACTAGCAAGATGCCTCATCAAAACTCTAATCTCAATCTCCACAGCATCTGCATAATGACTAATTCCATAAACATACATATCCTGTAGATCTCTTCTAGTCAAATTGTTCACCAGTTGAATGAAATTTAAATAACTCTCTATCGGCTCGATTTCTCTCACAACTGTGACTCCTTGCTTACCAGTATCATACCTTAAAACTTCAAATCTCCATTCTTTTATGTGAGACTTCTGACCCAATTGTTCTTTCTCCAATTTGGCAATCCCTTGCTGAAGGTCTGTTCTCAGTCGATCTTACACTATCAGTTGAACCATCTCAGCTTTCTTTTTCTCGACTGTTTTCTTTGGAGGTGGAGGTGCTTTTCTTTTCACAATCCTTTTCCTCTTTACACCTTTTTGATCTTTTTCCTCTTCATCTATCTGTTTAGTGAACTCCTCAGCCAACTTCTTTGCTATCTCAAAATCTGTCTGTTCTTGTTCTTGAAGTTCAGCTGACAACCTCTGAGCTACCTCAAAATCTCTTACTTCTTGCTGTTCTTTGGTTAATTTGAGCTTTGGTTGTGCAACAACTATCTCCTTTCCTTTCCCTTGTACAACTTGCAGTTTCTTTTCACCAGCCCTTTCAGCCCTATCAGAAATACTAATCCCTTTGAATCCAAGCTTTGGCTTTAGTGGCTTAAGCTTTGCAGACTTTCCATCTAGCCAACCATCCTCAATCTTCTGTCTCATCTGATTGACACTGAAGATTAGCATTTAACTTCCCATTTTTACCAGATAATCTTGTTTAACCTTTGGCCATGATCTATAAACCTCTGTTGAAGGGTAATCACCAGACAAAATCATTGTATTGATCAGCACTCTGTCCACCACTGATAGTTTCTCCTCAACTGTTGATTCACTAGGTGCAACTGTTAGTTCATCTGCTGCAACTGTTTGTTCATCCTCTGCAACTGTTAGTAATGAACTCTCCCCCTTTTTTATTGGAACAGTTGAAGTGGGTCTTGCAGCAGCTGTCAACTGTTGTAGTACTTGATCTTGTAGCTTTAGTACCTCATTAGCGTGCTTCAAACTGTTGGTCAAAACCTGGATTTGATGATCCTGCTGAAGAATCCTTTTTTCTGTAATGAAATCTTCTTCTTCATTTGAATATAGGCCGCAAAGAATGGTGCAAAATTTGGATCCGTCAATGCTTTATGTTTCATGCGAGCCTCAAATTCAGACAGTGTTGCCACTGTTAACATGTCATTGACCGATATAACTGGTGGTTCACTCAAAAGAGATTCCACACCAGTACCCCTTTATTCTTGGTACTGGGGATTTCCAGAAGCTGTTTTACCAGCCTCTGTTGCCGTGGTTGAGATCTTAATGATGTTTACACTATCATGTTCATCCCTTGCGGATGAAACAGTAGTGTCAGCCTCAAAAACCACATAATCACCCTCTAATGGAGTGATCACCTCCTTATTGTGCCTGGGAGATAGTACGAATGGTTCCCTTTCGATATTCTGCACAGGTTAATGCACCTGTGCAGGGCTAACAGTTTGGGATTCGAGACCTGTGGTGGAAGGAGCACTAACAGTTCTTTTTCGCTTTTGGAATGTTTTCAGAGGAGTGGCTTGTGTTGTAGCTATATCAAAGGTAGCAGAGGGGATTATATGAGTATCATGAGCTGTGGGTTCTAGAGTTGGTGGTGTAGCAATGTTGTGGGCTTCATGCTCAACTCTAGCAGCTCTGTTTCTTGAAAGAAACTCTACCATTGCAGAGAGTGGTGGAGTTATGGCAGCAGAGAAGCTCTTGCCATTTATCAGCAACTTGCTCAATGTGGAGGCCACATGAGCAGAGGGAATGATGAGCCTCTTGTGTTTATGGAGATTTGGCAACAAAAAGTTTAGCAAAACTTGCACAAATCTGGGGTACATAAAAAAGAGACCATATTTCGTCCCAAGATGCTTTACCATACCATTAAATATCAGTTTAGAAAAGTCAAAGCATCTATTGTTTGCTAGACAGATGAGTGCAAGAGCAATATTGATCCCAAACTCATTCCAGCCTGTTCTCTTAGGGCTAATGCACTGCTGGAGAGTATGGATCATGAACTTCCAGTGTAAGCAGAATTGCCCTTTGTAGAAGGTACCCTTTCCCCTAGGGCTCTCATACCCAAGTTTAACTAACTCGACATGCAAAAATTCTAAAGAGACAGAGTCAGAATACTCACCATGTCGATCATTCAGTTGTAGATATTGGCAGATGGTATTCTCAGAGACGGACACATTCATATCATCAACAGTGGAATCAATCCATTGCACACCAACTTCCTCTCTGACCGTCGCATTTTTCCAGAATTGATCAAGATGGGAAGTGTAGATGGTTGGATTTATGGTGAGAGCAGTGTTCAGATTGGACATTGAAAGGTAATCGATCATGTCATGGAAAGCAGTCAGGTTATCAGGTTTTGCAAGATATGCGAGCATGTTGTGTTCTTTCACGAAGGGAAGGGGAGCCATTGTAAGTCGAAAGCAAAATTCTAGGGTTTACGTATAATCGAAGTTCAGAAAGCGTGAATGAACTTGTTAGGAGGGAATGCCTTATATATGTTTCAAATATTAAATTCAATTCAAACATCCTCAGTTTCTGCAAAGACTAAAACACCCTTAAGTAAGCTAACAGTTGATGGATAAAAATGAACGAACAGTTGAGAACTGTTATCAGAAGAACGTACAACTGTTACTTAAAAAAATTCTCCCCCTTAGAAGAACATGCAGGTTGCCTAACAGTTGTGCACTCCATTCACTAACAGTTGGAAACTGTTAGTTGTAATTTTGAAAAACAGTTAGTTGAACATGTGCAACTGTCAGTCAACAAGCATCAGCTGACAACAATCATTAGCAAATATGAGCTAACATCAACAGCTGAGACATCATTAATAAAACCATTAGCTGACAAAACATCATTAAATTATGCATTATATTCATGTTGAACACAGAGGAACTACAAAGTACATTTATTTGACCATGACTAGTCATCAATTACAATAACTTCATCATCATCAAGTACAATGACTTCATTATCAGCACCATTCCTCTTGACATTGAACCACACAACCGAGTCGTCAGTGACTTCCAGATTCAATTCAAACAACAAGCAGCAGGGGGTAGGTAAATTGTTGCTTTGAATAAAATGTTCAAATTCACCTCTTATTCGAACATGATCAGTCATTTTGTATGGCCTACGTGGGTCTGGATGCTGGGTTAAAGTGAAACGATCACAAACTCCATTCATTTCAAGAATACATGAGGAGTACTTCCAAATCTCATGCATCCTAACAAAGGGAGCCGGAATGGTCACATAACTCTGCTTAGCATTGATCTTTTTGAAGGTCAAGATGAAATGGTTAGTAGCAATTTGTAGACAAAATTATGCTCTTTGGAATGTGTATGCAAGCTAATTTATAGACAAAGTTGTAGTTGAAAAAATGGCCAATAATTAAGTATGCAGTGACCTGTCATGTCCATTCACACAACACAGTAAAGTGACAAACCTTGACCAGTTGAAAACTGATCTTAATAAAGTAACAAACCTTGACCCCACTGTTTGTGTGACATGCAGCCAGATACTTCCAAAACTTTTAATGTGACACACAGTTCTTCTCTTAACTGAACACTTAAACCAACAGTTTTTAGATATCAACACTAACAGTTGCAAACTGTTAGTAAGAAAACATCGAGGGACAAACAACTGTTAGTCTAGGTTAATCATTCCAATGTTTGAGATCAAAAAGTTGAACCTGCTCACATCAAATGCTTTAGTGAACAGATCAGCTAACTGATCATCAGTATGAACTTTCATAACTTGGATTAACCTTTTCTCATTGCAATCTCTAATAAAGTGAAACCGAATTTCAATGTGTTTTGTTTTAGAATGCTTCACTGGATTATTGACAATGCTAATAGCACTTGTGTTATCAACATAAATTGGTGTATGCAAGAAAGACAAACCATAATCCAGAAGCTGATTCTGAATCCACAACACTTGTGAACAGCAGCTTGATGCAGCAATATATTCAGCCTCGGCTGTTGAAGTTGAAACTGTTGTTTGTTTCTTGCACTGCCATGAGACTAATCTTGAGCCAAAGAATTGACATCCTCCAGAGGTTGATTTATGTCCACATTAGCTCCACCATAGTCACTATCAGAGTACGCCACCAAATCAAAAGGTGAATCCTTAGGATACCAAAGACCCAGTTTTGGTTGGCCTTTGAGATATCTAAAAATTCTCTTTATAGCAAATAGGTGTGACATCTTTGGACAACATTGAAACCTGGCACAAACACACACATCAAACATTATATCAGGTCTAGAAGCAGTTAAGTACATTAAAGAACCTATCATGACCTATACAAATGTATGTCTACTTCCTCCCCCTCAGGTTCTGCTCCCAACTGTTTGTGTGTTTCCATTGGAGTACTTGCCAGTTTCACATCGTGATAGCCAAACTTATCCAAACTGTCTTTGACATACTTTGATTGACTGAGAAATATGCCAGTTGGCTTCTGCTGCACTTTTAATCCCAAGAAAAATGTGAGTTCTCCCATGGAACTCATCTGAAATCTTCTTTTCATTATACTTTCAAACTCCTTGCACAGACTGTCATCAGTGGATCCAAAGATTATATCATCAACATAGATTTGAACAAGCAAAATTTTTGTTTTAACAATCTTTGTAAATAGTGTCTTATCAATAGTGCCTCTCTTAAATCCATTCTCAAGGAGATATGATGATAATGTCTCATACCAAGCTCTAGGAGCCTGATGTAATCTATACAAAGCTTTATCCAACCTATATACCCTATCAGGGTACTTTGAGTCTTCAAAACCAGGTGATTGACACACATATACCTCCTCATCAATAGTTCCATAGAGAAAAGCCGACTTGACATCCATTTGATACACCTTAAATCCTTTATAGCTTGCAAAGGCAAGGAACAGTCTAATTGCTTCTATCCTAGCAACAGGTGCAAAAACATCATCATAGTCTATTCCTTCCTCTTGTGTATAACCCTGTGCAACAAGTCTAGCCTTGTTCTTGATTACAATCCCTCTCTCATCCTTCTTATTTCTGAACACCCACTTGGTGCCAATTGCTCTTTTGCCTCTTGGAAGTTCAACTAACTTCCAAACTTGCTGAATTTGAAATTGTAAGAGCTCTTCTTGCATTGCTTCCACCCATGAAGGGTCTTTTAATGCCTCTACTGCTTTCTTTGGTTCTATCTGAGATAGAAAGCAGGCATTTACATCTAATTGTTCGAGATCCACAACACTATCTTCATTCTACAGCATAGCTCTTATTCTAACAGGAGTGGTTGGATGACCACTGATCTGTTCTATTGGATGGTTCTTGTGAATTCTTGATGTAGGGATGTTTTCTTCAGTCAGTACATTCCCTAAATTTGACACATCAATCTTAGATTCACTATCATTCCCAGAAGAGTTGCATCCCGGATCTGCAACTGTTTGATGTTCAGAAGCAGTGTTTTGTTGAGGATCATGAGATTCCATGTCCTTTGAAAGTTCAGCATCATTTATTGGACAAATAACATTGGAAGAGTCCTGTTGTAACAAGGGAATCACTACAAAGTCTTAAGTAACTTTGTTTCCACCAACAGTTGTTGGAATTGAGCTAACAGTTTCAAAACTGTTTGAGACAGTTTGTGAATTTGCACTAACAGCTGTAGGAACACCTGCAACTGTTTCTGTAGAATACTCAAAAGAAAGAGATTTAGACAATGCATCAATATCAAATAACCAATCAGGGCCATTACCTGCAATATTGATCATATTCTCATTGAAGGAGACATTCATACTCTCTTCTATTGATCATATTCTCATTGTTAAAGACTCTGTATGCTTTACTCTGAGTGGAATATCCTACAAAGAAACCTACTTCTGCTTTACTCTCAAACATACCTAATTGTGATTTGGTATTCAGGATACTGCATGCACAGCCAAATGGTTTGAAGAAGTAGATTAAAGGTTTTTGTTTAAGGAACAACTCATAAGGAGTTTTCCCTTTGGACTTGACAACTTGTACTCTATTCTGAACATAGCAGGCAGTGTTCACTGCTTCTGCCCAGAAAGTCATTGGAAGCCTAGAATCAGCTAACATGGATCTAGCAGCCTCAATCAAAGTCCTATTCCTACTCTCAGCCACTCCATTCTGTTGAGGAGTCCTAGGAGCACTAAACTGTCTTGAAATTCCTTTTTCCTCACAAAAGCTGTTTAAATCATAGTTCTTAAACTCAGAACCATTATCAGATCTAATTATTTTCACCTTCAAATCAGATTGATTCTCAATCCTAAGAATAATAGATTTAACTAACTCAGCAGTTTCATCTTTAGTTCTAAGAAATTGAACCCATGTAAATCTGGTGAAATCATCAACTATAACTAAACAGTAGGCTTTCTTACCTATATAGACCACAGATGTTGGACCAAAAAGATCCATATGCAAAAGTTGTAAAGGTGCAGTAATGGAAGAAACTTCTTTGGGCTTATAAGAAGTTTTGTGTTGCTTGCCTTTGAGACAGGCTACACAATGATCATCACATGAGAATTCCTTTTGTGGCAAACCTCTTGCCAGATTGTTTTTAACTAACTTATTCAAGGTTTTAAAGGTCATGTGACACATCCTTCTATGCCAAATGGCAGACTCATCATGAGATGCCTTTGAGAGAAGACAACTTAATACATTCTGCTTAGCAATCTTTTGTGTATCCAGAGAGTATACATTATCTTTTCTAGGTGTTCTTAAAAGAACATCTTTTTCATCCAATTTAAAATCTTTTGATAGGATAATGTATTCAGTGTATGTAAACAAGACTTTGTTTCCATTGTCACACATTTGAGATACACTTAGCATGTTGTATTTAAGTTGTTCAACAAAGAAAACATCATTAAATGTAAGTGTACCTGCCTCCACATCTCCTTTACCTGTGATTCTTCCTCCCTCAGCATTTCCTCCAAATGCTACATATCCTCCATTGATTCTTCTGAAATCCTTCAAACAATGTGGATTTCCAGTCATGTGCCTTGAGCATCCACTATCCACATGCCAAATTGATCCATGATCGGCCCTATGAATGCTATGCACAAATAAAAATCAGTTAGTAGCAGGAAGTACCCAGGCCATGCAGGTCTTGGGTATACCATTCAAGTCATAATACTTAAACACATATTGAGTTTTCTTGATGTCATCCAAATTAGAATTCTCTATTTTGTGTGAAGAGTATTTTGTGATAACATGTTGTTTCCAACAGTTATGATGAACAGTTGGGTCCTTTGAACAAACAGTTTTTGGAGTTGGTAAAACAGTTGAAGCATGTTTTAACTCAGATTGGTTTTCAGATTGATTAACAGTTTTACTCTCTTTACAAACTGTTTGTTTTTGCAATTTCACCCAAGCCAGACCAACAGTTTTTGATTTTGGCTTAACAGAAGTAGAACTGTTAGCCGGTTTGGATGTAACAGTTGTAGAACTATTAACCTGTTTTGGTTTAACAGTCTTAGAACTGTTAGTCTGTTTTCTGGAACTTGGTTTCTGAGTGCTATAAATTTGTGGGTTATAATAACAATCTTTAGCCAAGCGATTAGTTCTCCCACATATATAGCACTTTTTAGTTTTGACAATAGGCAAACCTGTTCTTTGTGACCAGAACTGGTTCCTCTTTCTTTGGTTTCCTCTCACTGGTGCTGACTGAGGAAATTTCTGTACACCATGCTGTTTGCATGTGCAGATAGACACTTCAGTATCCCTTTTCACATATTTGGATTGAGACTTTGCTTTTGAAGCTTCCTTCTTTGGCTTCTTAATCACAACTTTATCAACCTTCACTTTTCCTTTTGACTTAATACTAACAGTTGAGCTGTTTGGGTTAGAACTGTTTGTGTTCCTTTTGGGACTGTTAGTGTAAAGGTGGGGACAGTTTGTAACAGTTGTGGAACTGCTTATAGAATGAACAGCTTTGGTCGGTTTTGGCTAATTGGTGAGGGGTTCAGTAGATGCTTTTACAAACACCACAGGTTGTAAAGAGGATTTTGTGACTATGGGTTCACAACAGATGTGATTTTCAAATGGAATGACCTCTTCCTTCTTCACAACTCCTTCATTCTTATCATCACTCACTGCATACACAACTCCTTCCTCTTCACTTTCAAATTGTGGATCAGCTGACTTCAGTTCCTCTGGTAATGATTCATTAACATACCTATCAGCTACATCAGACATAGGAGTTATGTAGTTGTGATTGTATGGAGGTGGGGTCTGTTTGTATCCTAAACCAGTTTTCACCTTGTCTCTGATTTGTGATTGTAACAAGGTTTCAAGTAAAATTTGTGGCCTTGACCATGCTCAGATCAATATCAACACCCTCCAACTTCTTGGTTAATTCAATAATCTTACTTTCCTTTTCACTTAGCTTTTTCTTTAAACTATCAATCTCTTCTTGAAGCTGCTCCTTCTCCCACTTATGATATTTTCTATCATAATCCATTTGCAGTTCATTAGCTTGATAATCTTTGATTTTCTTTTCAAAGCTTTCAATAACAACACTAGTTTCATACCTTCTCTCCTACATTCTACTTAGAGCTGCACATACCTTTTTGTTGTGCTCTCTAAACCTTTAACAATTGCTCTACATTCACCATGACAGAGTTTAAAAGATACCTGAATGTCTTATGATTATGGTGAATCCAGTTTGATGGAGGAATCCGTTAATGCCATCAATGCCTTGTTGTTAGTGGCTTCCTCTGCTTGATCACTCCAATCAAACCCATGCCTTCTTGTGATACCAATGCTGAGGAGGTTTGAGTTGGCCGTTGTCCTTGATTCTGGCCTTGTCCACCTGATCTGCACTCTCTGGCAAAGTGACCATACTGTTGACATTTAAAACATCTAACTTTTGACTTGTCAAACCCAGCTTTGCCATCAGCTCTGAAGTTCATGTTCTGCCTTCCAGTTCTTTTGATAAACCTTTTGGCTCTGACAGTTAACATGACCATCTGCCATTTGATATCCATCTCCTCAATATCATCAGGATGCACTTGTTCAAGATCCTTATTCGTGAGGGTTGAATGTGCATGGCTAGCAAGAAAGGCTTCAAGTATAGCATCAGGAGTGTTTACATCTAGTCCAACAGCAGAACTAGTACCTGCACAACCATCAACAGAGTTAGTTAAAGAATGGTTTGAGTCCATACCTGAGGATGAAAGAAGAGCAGCATTGTGGCTAGGGGTAACAGACTTTCTTTTTCCCTCTATCTCTCCTTCAAACACAATCAAACTGTTGTAAAGATCATCTAACTCTATATCCTTTAGAGAATCTTTAGTTCTCCATTGTGCAGCATAGACTGTCCACTCTTCCCCTAAGGACCTAAGAAACTTTCTATTGATCTCATCTTGTTCTAATCTAACCTTAGCACTCTCCAATTGACTCACCAGCTTATAGAACCTATCAAATATTTGAGTAATACTCTCATTCTTTCCACTATTAAAGTTCTCATAAGCTTGTTTCAGTAGATCCCTTTGATTCCTTTTGGAACTAGCATTCCCAACAAACCTCTTCTCTAATGCATTCCACAGTTCATGAGCATCATCAAACTTTTTGAATTGATGCTGATACTCATTGGGGATAGCAATCTGAAGGATGTTGAGTGCTTTCATCTCAATCATCCTTTCTTTCTTTTCAGCATCAGTTTTTGGTTGTGGTTTCTTCTTAGGTTTTCCTGTTTCATCTAAATCAACAGTAGTAATGGGGTCCTTTTCTATGATTTCCCAAATAGCATAGTCTATTAATTGGACATGCTACTTGATTCTTAGTTTCCACATCTCAAAATCAGTTGGTTTGAGCATGGGAACACGAATGTTTGACCCAGATCCAGTGTTGTCAGAAGATCCACTGGACTCCATTGCAGTATGGTGATTGAAAATCACAATTAAACTTTAGAAAACTCTAAATAAAGAAACACAGCAGATTGGTGCAAAACCTTCAACTGGTGATCAATGGAACCTTAATGATAAGGCTCTGATACCACTGGTCAGGATCGGATATTACTTAATATCAAATAACAAGAATTATCTTTTGAAATAAAAGCAGAATTGTTAAAAAGACAATTTATAGTTTTGATCACAATCAATTAAGAAGTTGCAAAATCACACACAATTGATTAAAAAGGTTTTGAACAAAAGAGCAATTCAATTAATAAACACAAAGTAATACTGCCAAAATGATGTTTATTGATAACCAATCGATGATTACAATATTCACCTACACCTCCAATCTAACTTCTTATGTTAGACGAAGAACACAATCTGTTCTTAGGTTTCAAAAGAAACTTAGAGGCTAAAACACTTTCTGAAAGCAAATAACAATTACGTATGAATGAAAAACAATAATGATATCGAGATCTATATTCTAATCGAGTATTTATAGACTCTTGATCCTCCTTGATAAGTTGACAGTTAGGTAATCTTCTATCTTCTGAGATAATCTTGAAAATCTTCGAACTTTGTTAAAGATATACTTCAAATCCAAGAAGATAGCATTTTCCATAAATAGCTCAACTGAAACTGTTTGTTGAATGAAACAGTTCTGATCTTCTTCTAACAGTCTTCTCTTCAAGGTCTTCTAATAGTTGTAAACTTTGTACTAACAGTTCTGATCTCTTGGACTAACAATTGTAAAGCTTACAGCAACTGTTAGTTACAACTGTCTTTGTATTACAGCTAACAGTCCTCGACTGTTTTATCAGAATCCTTCTAACAGTTTTGAACTGTTTTCACAAAGTCTATTAACAGTTTAACTTTGCATCTTCAACAGTTTCAATGCCTTAACCAATTCCCAACAAAGGTGCGTGTGGCAACTCGCAAGGTCGATTGTCGAGCTCTAGCCGAGTCGATTTTGGGCGAGAGTACCACCGTGTATCTTGATGGTTGATTTACGGTTTCAATGTAATATTTTGGATGATTGTCGAGCTCTAGCCGAGTTATGCAAAATATTAATTGAGAATCGGTGTGGAGGGATCAAACATGCCAAACTTGGTACAATGGTTGTCAAGTAGGATCCCGCAAGGAACTAAGAGTTGCAATAATGGATTGCAATCGGTCAATGGTAGCCGGCCTAAATAGCTTTGCCACGTGATCCGCGGAAAACCCGTCACGGTGGAAGGTGAAATAAGGTTCTTAGCCCTTGTTAAAATAGTTTTTATTCTTAAATACATGGGGTAATTATTTTAACGAGTATTTCAATCAAACTAACTAAAACTACTCTGTTTCATAGATGATGTCGACTAGCATCAACAACACCAACTTCACGTTACGTACGTTTCTTGAGAAGGAGAAACTCGATGGGAGTAACTTTATGGATTGGTCTAGGCAATTGCCCATTGTCCTACGACACGAAGACAAGTTACACACCATTGAGGAACCCCTTTCAGAAGCCCCTGTTACCAACGCAAGTAGGACTATTCGTGATGCATATAACAAATGCGTCAAGGACACCAACGAGGTCTCTTGTCTCATGTTAAGCATGATGATCCCCAACTTGCAAAGGTAACTAGAGGATCTAAATGCATACGAAATGATTTTTGAGTTGAAGGACATGTTCGAACAACAAGCAAGGGAATAACTGTATGGGTGTTTAAATGAACTACTTGTTTGCCGGCTGCAGGATGCTGAGAGTGTAAGCATTCACGTGCTTAAGATGAAAGCACTTGTGGAACGCTTGGAGAGTCTAGGATTTACCATTGAAAGGGAAATGGTGGTGGATATTGTTCTCCGATCACTCCCACCATCATATGAGCAATTCATTATGAATTATCACAAGCATGGTATGGATAAATCCTTAATGGAGCTTCATGGCATGCTGAAGGCTACTGGAAAGCGAGCTACCTCAAATGGGAAGCTTGGTTCTACTAAGTTTACGATGTTCATGGAGTCGAAGGGCAATGAGATTGCGCCTCAAGATGAGACTCCTAATGGGGAAGTTTGCTACTTTTGTGGAAGGCATGGAAATTGGCGCCGCCACGCCTGCCCTAAGTGCCTTGAAGGGCTAAGGATGCACAAGATGAGAAATATTGTCTCCAAAGCTTAAGGTACATTCATGATCAATCTCTACTATTTATCTACTTCTATGGGCAAGTTTTGGATACTAGCCACAACACTCACGTTTGTCACAAATATGTTTGTTGCAAAGTGCAAGTGTTAGAGAGAAGTAGAAGATGTAGAGAGCTGGACTTCATAACAGGAAACAAGATGGTTGTCCCTATTTGAAAAGGATTGGAAGTCGGAATCTTGCCACTCCTTCCAGCTAGTCTATTACTTTACTAGATCTATGTTTAACGCCCTGCGTGGCTAGAAACAATGTATCTTCAATGCTTTTTGATAACGATGGATTAACTTCTTATGAATTATGTATTTGGTGGCTTATTTGAAAGTTTATCCATGTTATGGCATTTATTATAAGTGTTTGCTTATGAAGTAATAGATTGATCGTGAATGATTTGTACATGTTACTCTTATTGCTAAAGTCAATTTAACCATATAAATAAGACTTGCATCACCAAGCTCCATGTTGTTAGGAACTTGGATCTTTTGATCTAGGATCAATTGATGACTGTAAATCTTATTTATTAGGGTAGACTGACTCAAACATCCTTCACTTATGTATGTGAGAGGAATGAAGGCTTGTTGGATTTCGTTCACACTTTTGTGTGTAGACCGTTCAAGCAAAACCTAAGTAGTAACATTGGATACTTTGTTACCTTACTAGAGAAGGTAAAAGGTGTTGGGATCTCGTGGGCAACACAGCGGAAGCAAGTACAACAAACAAAGCCCACGGTACAAGCAAATAAAGCATGAAAACAAGAAATCCCAAAATGGACCAAACTCTATGTATAAAATGCAACTTGAAAAGGAAGAAATGGTTATACCAGCCTCCTTAGCTCCAGAATTCGGATTGTCTCGTAGTGTTGAGCTCCAAGAACGAGAGTGCGGATCGACTAGAGGGATATACCCCGGTAACACGCCAACCTCTTGAGCTAGCAAGCCTCCATGGTACTTCTACTCGAAAACCACTTCTGGAACAGCAATATGACGAGACCAATCTTCTGGAACATGAGCTTTCTTGTGTCTTCACTTGGTCTCTTGTAGCACCAAAGAAGTTATATGTAATTTTGAGAGAAAGAGCATTAGAGAGAAAAACCCCAAGTCAAAAATGAGTTCCCCCATCTTTCTCTTATGTCCAGATTCGGGTAATATCCCCTCCAACCGGCCAAGCATCGAAACAAACAAATACACATGCATTGGTTGATTTTAGAGGTGGATATGACAAAAATCACTGGCAGGGTTTAGCGGCGCTAACCAAGAGTTAGCGGCGCTAACTCAAAAGGGTTAGCGGCGCTAACGCGCCCTGTCAGCGATTTGACACAAAGTACATGCAGCCGTAGCGGCGCTAACCTATAGGAGTTAGCGGCGCTAACTCCTAATAGTTAGCGGCGCTAACACGGCCTGCGATGTCAACTTTTGTCTTTTGCCATGTTTGGTCCCTTTAACTTAAGATGCTGTCAGGTTAGATCCCGGTGTATGACCCAATAGGCCCATACATCATCAGCAGCGGTCCATATAGCGTACGTACATTAATGGGCATATTTCTAACAAACTCCCACTTGCACATAATGCACCATACCCATGTAACCACAGACAAAGAGCGGCCTCTAGCAAAAGCATCAATGCCCCCAAGTTAGTATGGGTTCCGCTTTTATGCAGAAAACCATTATCTACAAAAAGAACGTAGAGGTCCTATTTGATAAGTGATCAATACTCCTTTTGTTCACGATATCCTTGTGAACACGAGACATGGATTGATATATCAATCTCCAGATCGTTCACGATTATGTTACTCGATCTTGATTGGTGGTGACCAAAATTTAAGGACATATCTGATTCTAAATCAATATTCCTTTGCGCATGGCCATGCTTATTTTGGTGTCAGCGCCCAATCATCGAGGGGCCCAGGGATATCTCTCATACCAGAGGAACAAATCCCGTTGACTATACAACCCCATAGCGTGAATCTTCTCTTACTTGGCTATTCCCTTTATAGTAGCCAGTTACGAACTACGTTTTGAAATGGCTAAAGTAAGAAAGTTTCATGCTATAGCAATTCATACATCTCGGGTCGAAGGACGTAATGATATTATCCTTCCGAGTCACTCTATGACCATGATCTATGAAGTGAACTCGGGTGTGGGTCTTCCAGTTACTTGAAACTCCTTTCAAGCACAGGTTACTGTTGCATTTCATGCATTCAATCCTTGATTAATGCCTAACCAACACCTAACCTCAGCCTTAATTCAAGCTTCCTTCCCTTGAAGAATGACTGGCTGTGGAAATTTAGAATGTATAAACATTCTGGGAAGTGGTTAAACATGCTAAGATGGAACACAGTAAAGACCAATGAAGGTAACCGCATCATGCGTATATATAGTCTCTACTATATATCGATACAATCATCGGTTAGCAGTACTGCTTACCGTTCCCAAAGCTTATAAGTAAATCAAACATTTACTAAAACGATATTCGAGCCTAGTCATAAGCATTGACAATGCTATTATACCTAGTATGTATAACATCACTAGTGTTTGACAACGGCTTAACTATGGGATCATTCACACAATATCCCTTTTGTACTCTTTTGTATTCTCTTATTAAACCACTTGCAAAGTGTTTATCTAAGAGATCATACACAATATAATCATAGTCATCATATACTTAATGTTACCGAAGTCAACAATAGGATTAATGACACTTAGAGTCGTCATACTCTCATTGTAACCAAAGTTCATAATAGAGTTACTGACACTCACTTTTATTAGAGTCGACATACCCTAAATGTTACCAAAGTACACAATAGGGTCAATGACACTTATTTAAATCTAAATGTCGTATCTACACCACATATTTGAATATCCAAAACTTCGATTAAAATTCGACAGTTTCATAGGTATAGATTTTCTTGCAGTACTAACTTACTCAAGACAATTCTATTTTCGTCGAACATCAAGAACATATATTAGTATTTCTTGAATCTAAAATCCACTTGATTCCATGTTTTCTATTCATACTCATAGTACAATAATTCCATCACTAGGTTGTAAAACAACCCTAAATTAGGACATTATTTTTATTGAGCATATTTTGCTAAGAACACATGAAGCTCCCACTAGCCCTGACAAGGGTATCTGGCTTAATCTATGCTTTCTAGAAAACTCATTCCTTTGACTTTCTTGCAAAGCGGGATTACAGCCACAAGATGCAAAATTTTGCTGACTAAACTCATGGACACAATTTGGACATAATAGATATATGAGACCTCAGAACATGTTTCAAAACATTTCCTCAAATTAACCCTGCGAAGGATCTTGGTCTTCATATTTCCATGTGAACATACTTGTTTTTCCCAAAGCGACAACAATGTTCCACATAAACCAGACCTAATCTGGATATTATGGTTGAATAAGACCTACGGAAAGTGCCTTAAGCATTTCCTCAACATAATCCTGCGAAGGATACAGGTCTCTTACATCCAAGTGTACTAATCTTGTTTTCGTAAGGTGACAACAATATTTCACTTTATCCAAGTTATCTTCAACACAACTACTAGAACATATTTCCATATTATCAATATGAAAAGCTTTGTCTCTAGTCGGTATTTGAAGTTGTCCATAGATGCATATATGTTAGTCCCTTCACCCCTATCGGATTACATCTTAGGTGTGGGATTAACCCAAGTCAAGTACTTGGATGCAGCAAATTGATTACATCTATGTATGCCATTCCCTTCTCATATTCACTAGTGAACACAGGGTCCCACTATGTTTCCAATGAATGGTAACATCACAATGATTTACCATCAAGTTGTTGCTACTCTGATATGACAACCTCATATCTATAACAACCTTCTTGATTTCCATCAGATATAAAGAAGCAATGGATATTGTTAGGTTTTACCAGCATCTCTATGCTGATTAAGTGCTAGTGTCCACATTAGGTCTTTTATTTAAGTTTAACGTTCTTCCACTGGAATGCTTTTGTAAATTCTTCTTTCCCTTTTGAATAACCAAACATGGTTCCCATAAGTTCCAGAACAATTATCCAAAACTCGGATGAACTACTTAAATATACAAGCATCGACTTATAATTCATACATCTCCCACTTAATGTAGAATGAATAATTTTAAGTTGTGAGATTGATAAGCAAAGTACTCTTTCTAGTCAAAATCTCATTGGATGCTTAAGTTGACCATAATGTTGTGTTTCAGATTGAGAACTTGGTTCATAAAAATTAATGTATACCAATCACATTGAATACATGTTTTAGGCCTGCCTTTTACCAGATTATCAACAAAGATATCCGGTTTTGTTTAAAGTAACACCATGTACAAAATGTGTTTCTTAGAGAAAACGAATTATGGGATAAACCCATGATTCATTTCATGTTTAAACTAATATAGATAGTAAAACTTAGTATCTATTCTAGATTTCTTAAGGTTATTTCCGAACACCTCCAGGTTTCAGACGCAAACCTTTTATCTAGTTAAACATTCTCTCAACAACCATCATAAAGATGGTGATGGAGAATCTTACTAGTGTCACTCTATATGGTATACTTGTACGGATTATCCACATAAGTGTGATCAAAATCCAACAAGTTATAATCCTTCCTACCAACATAGGTGAAGGATTTCTTAATCATCCTAGTCCAATAAACAATATTTATATCCTTCATTTAGCCCGAGGCTAAACTTTTACAAAGATCCTAACCACATGGATCCAAGCGATGTAAATGTTGTTTACTTGGTTAAGTTTGATTATGCCATATACTAATGTATCCAAACCACTTTTGGATCTAAGAATCAATTATTTCATGATCGCCTTACTACTTATAATGAGCCTTTATGTATTCAATGATATGGATAAGTTTTGATTGGATAAAACATATCAAAATAATTTTTCAAAATTGTTTCAATTCCAAGTCATCTACATCGTCATCAAATGTGTATTTAAGCACCATAAATGGTCAAAATAACACATAAGCTTTGACATGGATCGAATTTGAAATGAAACCATCATAATGAAAAATCTTTTAAACAAAATACATAGTACAAAATATCCATCATCTCTAAAGAACATACAATAAAGCAAGTCTTGCCACGCAGGGCGTACAAACAAAAGTAATAAATTAATCCGGAAACAATGGCGAGATCAACACTCCCAATTCTCTTGTAGAAGACAATCAACAAAATTTCTTCTTGAGAGATCTGGCTCTTCAAGCTCTTCTTTGTGACAAACGTGAGTCATATAGCTCGGGTAAACAACCCAGCTTAATAAGGAATGGCAATGAAGTATAATCATGAATGTACCTTAAGTAGGAAAATTAACTCTCTCTTGTCTGAGAAGTTTTATATCCTCTCGGCACGGAGGGCAGGCATGACGGCCCCAATCCTCAAATCTACCGCAGAAGTAGCAAACCAACCCTTGTTGAGTCTCTTTAGGCATATCATCAATATCCATAGACTCAAAACTTGAAGTAAGCTTGGATACACCAACTTCTTCATTTGATGGGATCAATTTCTTCTTCTTGGCTAAAAGTTGTTCCTTAGAGCCAAAAACAGGAGTGAATGAGGATGATTCATGCTTGGACATGTTGGATTCAACATCCTTCAACATTCCATGCAGTTCATCTATAGATATTTCCTTTCCATGCATATGATAGTTCTCTACAAACTTTTCATATGATGCGGGCAGAGACCGAAGTATGAAATTCACACCAAGCTCCCTCCCTATAGGAAAACCTAGTCTCTCCATCTGGTCCATGTATGACTTCATCTTCAAAACATGGGCACTAACACTCCCGCCTTCCCGCATCTTACAACCGGTTAGACTTTTAACGCACTCATAATGTTCTTGCCTACCTTGTTGTCGGAAAACATCCTTCAGCTTGTTAATCATGTCATACACAGTCATGTGCTCAAATTGCTTTCGCAGTTCCGAGCTCATACTTGATAACATGAGGCTAGCAACATCGTGCGTATCCCGAACACGCTTTTCATACGTGTATCGGATAGCCCATTCCGCATTGGTAGCAGGTGGTTCAGGAAGGGGTTCCTCAAGGATGTGTAACGTGGACTCGGCACGTAGGACAATCCTCAATTGCCTAAGCCAGTCCACAAAGTTCACTCTCGTGAGTTTCTCCCTTTGTAGGAACATACGTAGTGATAAGTTCGATGTGTTGTGGTTTTGATTTGACATCCTATATTAAAGTAGAGTACACGAATTAGTTATTTGATTTAATCCTCGTTAAAATAATTACCCATATTGCCTCGAAAAATATTTTAACAAGGGCTAAGAACCATATTTCACTCCAATCCATGACGGGGTTGCCGCGGATCACTTCATGGAGCTATTTAGGCCGATAACCATCTTACCGATTGCAATCTCTATTGCAACTCTTAGACACTTGTGGGATCCTACGACAACCATCAGTCGTTTGGCATGTTTGATCCCTACTTGCACCAATTCCAAATTAAAATTCTCGGTTGACTCGTGCTAAGCTCGACAATCACTCAAGGATTTTAATTTGCAATTGTAAATCGTCCGTCAAGACATACGGTAACAAATTCACCAAAATTGGCTCGTGCTAAGCTCGACAACCAAAATTGTGAATTTGCCACACTCACCTTCCACACAGGTTTATGGGAGTTGGCTCGTGCTAAGCTCGACAACCAAAACCCATAAATCTAGATTCGGGTGGTATCGACTTACGGATGGCGCAAGATTTACGTTTTATGAAAAACGGGCTTTTGTTTTCGGCTTGGTTACAGATTAACTTGTTTAGTGACAAAACCTATTTCCATTAGGTGAGTTAATCTTGTATGTGAGCGCGCGAGAGTTGCAAACCATTTTTACCAAATCTCTTGTGATTTTATTAATTTCGAAAAATTATCTAGCATGCGAATCCTAAGCAAACCATGCAAGAATAAAATAAAATCACATCACACGCATATAAACGAAGTAAATTGGTAACCCTTGCCATAAATCCTATGCGTTCTTCCCGTGAGCCAAAACGGGTAGAACATGGTCAAACTAAGGGACGGAAAGTCTTCAATGCGAGCTCCCACTAGATCCGCCATCTCCAATGGACTTCACCGGCTTCTATGGACACGCTCCATCTCCTTTCCGACTCCTATTTGTGTGTCATCATCCAAATGTACAAAACATACAATAGAAAAAGAAATGGCATACAAGCCACGATAATTTCTTATTTATCTAGTACATTTACACGGATGAATGAAATGACATGCAAGCCACAATATTATTACAAACAAAACTGAATTAATAACTATTACAGCCCATATGTGATTAAAATCACCAAATTGCATCCAAACACACAAATACAACCACAAGTTCAAGGCAAGGTTACCAATTTCACAACAACCACATACAACCAAACATAATGGTAACTAAAATACCAAAACAAACCTGGAACAAATTTCCAGAAACAGAAAATGACCAAAATACCCGAGAGCAAAACTGTTTTTAACTTTTAAAACCAAAATCGTAGTTGCGCGTTAGCGCCGCTAAGTTTAAGTAGTTAGCGCCGCTAACTGAAGACAGTTAGCGCCGCTAACCCGGTTCGAACAGAAAACAAACATTTTGATTTCGGGATTTTCAGGCCACCAAGTGCAAATCTAACATAGAGGTGGCTCTGATATCACTGTTGGGATCTCGTGGGCAACACAGCGGAAGCAAGTACAACAAACAAAGCCCACGGTACAAGCAAATAAAGCATGAAAACAAGAAATCCCAAAATGGACCAAACTCTATGTATAAAATGCAACTTGAAAAGGAAGAAATGGTTATACCAGCCTCCTTAGCTCCAGAATTCGGATTGTCTCGTAGTGTTGAGCTCCAAGAACGAGAGTGCGGATCGACTAGAGGGATATACCCCGGTAACACACCAACCTCTTGAGCTAGCAAGCCTCCATGGTACTTCTACTCGAAAACCACTTCTGGAACAGCAATATGTCGAGACCAATCTTCTGGAACATGAGCTTTCTTGTATCTTCACTTGGTCTCTTGTAGCACCAAAGAAGTTATATGTAATTTTGAGAGAAAGAGCATTAGAGAGAAAAACCGCAAGTCAAAAATGAGTTCCCCCATCTTTCTCTTATGTCCAGATTCGGGTAATATCCCCTCCAACCGGCCAAGCATCGAAACAAACAAATACACATGCATTGGTTGATTTTAGAGGTGGATATGACAAAAATCACTGGCAGGGTTTAGCGGCGCTAACTCAAAAGGGTTTGCGGCGCTAACGCGCCCTGTCAGCGATTTGACACAAAGTACATGCAGCCGTAGCGGCGCTAACCTATAGGAGTTAGCGGCGCTAACTCCTAAAAGTTAGCGGCGCTAACACGGCCTGCGATGTCAACTTTTGTCTTTTGCCATGTTTGGTCCCTTTAACTTAAGTTGCTGTCAGGTTAGACCCCGATGTATGACCCAATAGGCCCATACATCATCAGCAGCGGTCCATATAGCGTACGTACATTAATGGGCATATTTCTAACAAAAGTATGAATATGTTTAATTTGTTAGACACTCGTCTGAAGCCTTGGGAGGTGTTCAAGACACATCCGCGACAAAGTACATGACTAAGAGGGCATCAGACTATAATACTCAAATCTAATAGAGATGTTGAGGATATAGTTCTATGTTTTGTGACCATCATAAGAATTATGGTTTTGTCTCATAATTCAAACCTCCTAGGACATATTGTTATATATGGGTCGCCAAGTGGAGGAACCGTACATTCTAGTTATGGTCCGATTATGATGGGTTTAACCAAAGTACCCTATTTCTTGGGGAGTACTTTGAGAGTGGCGGGAATTGTTCCATAAGCCAAACCAACAAAGATGGTTAAGTATGCACCTTAGATGATGATACTAGAAAGTATGTCTTTGCTAGTCCATCATAAAGTCCTAATTCCTCAACCTGTGTTTAAGGTGTGTTGGAGGAAACCGGAATCTGGAGGTGCTACTCCATTAGGTATTCTGCTGTGGCCATGGGATATTTGAACAAGAAATGTGTTGTTCAAAAGGTTTCAAATATCTGCGGGTTCCAGTAGGATTAAAGTTTACCTTGAATGGAAAAACCTGATGTTGGCACTAGCAATCAATTGTGATTGAAGCTCAGCATGGCTATGCTGGAGTACCTGACATTAAGTCATTACCTCTTAAACTTGGTAATAGTTCTCATAAGGCCGGAAATATATAGTTTTATATCTGAGGGAGACGACTTAATGATGTTTATATCAAACTACCAAAAACAAGAGTGGGCCTAGAGTCTGCTAGAAGGAAAGGGGTGATGAAAATGAGATGCAATCCATGTGGGATATCCAAGTATTGGACTTGGTAATTCCAACCCTTGGGTTGAAACTCGAAGGGTAAAAATGGTTCTTTGTTGAAAGAGACCAACATGGATAAGTGTACGATTTCGAATACCGACTGGTAAGAAAGATCTATGATTGACCATGTGGAAGGTATCATATGATGTCTTTCTCTAAGTGGTTATGTTGAATATTGAGTTCATAGATAACTTCAAATACCGACTAGTAGAACATAGCTTTATGATGATTGACCATGAGAAGGGTATCATCTAGAAATTCTCTACTTGTGATTTTGTTGAAGTAAACTCGAATACTTGTGATTTTAGTGCCTTTCATGGCTAAGACAACTTAATGCAATGACCACATTCCTTAATAGGAATTCTCTGAGGAAGTGCTCGTAACACTATCCGATGGTCTGTTACATTAAGAGTATCCTTGTAAATTCTACAAGCAAAAGGAGTCCCATGTTGGACTTAAAAAAGCATCTCAAGGTTACAATCTTTGCCTTGATATGATAATCAATTGTTTGAGTTTTCAATAAGCAAGGAAGAAATGTGTATGAATGTCAGGGGTAGTAGGAGCATTGTTGTAATTCTATATCTACAACGTTATGGAGATAATGTCCTTACCTTATATTGTTCAAGAGATGAAGTAGGGAATTATGCATCCATGATGACAATAGAACATACAAAACCTGTTTAGGACATTAAGAAATATTAAGATATGTTCTTGGTACTCTGTTATAAAAGAAGCAAGAGTAAGTTGTTACTCTAGTGTTAGCTTCTGAATAAAATGGGATAACTGCCGATCTTATTCGGAGTTTATGATCCTATAATATATGGTGTTGTTGATCAAAATAGTTCTTGAAGCATCACTGACTCTATTGGGTTCTTCTGAGACAATGAGGGTATGATGGCTTTACTAAAAGAACCAAAGTCTGAGTAATCATTTACCTTATTGGGTTCTTCTGAAACAATGAAGGTAAGATGAATTGTAAGAAGCGTCATGGTCTCACCAACACATACTTTATGAGTGATTGGTTGAGGTAGAGACATGATCGCTAGCAGAGTTCACACGGATGGCTTTATGGCAGATCTGTTAACTAAGCTGTTGTCACGTGCTAGTGATGTTTACCATACTAGACCTATGTGAGCAAAGCTTGAGTTTGTTTTAGTTATATGTTTGGTTTATGATATCTTGGGGAACATTAAGCAGTATTGTACTTCATACTATATTGATTATTAAATGTGATTTAATAATGCGCCGAGGGCGGATATTTTATGAATCCTTACTTTGTTCCATCTTAGCATGTTTAACACTTCCCATAATGCTCTTTTCATTCTAAATGTCCACAGTCGGTCATTCTTCATGGGGAGGAAGTTTGAGATAAGGCTGAGGGAAGTGGTTGGTCGCTATCTAATAATGGATAGGTAAAAGAGACGCAACACTTCGCCTTTGCTTGCAATGGTCAAGTGACTGGACGACCCGCACCTGAATTTACTTCATGGTTTCTGTCACGAGTAAATCAAGATGATAATATCATTTTGTCCTTAGACTGGAGATACATGTGTTCCAAAGCATGGATCTGCTTTGCTTTGATTGCTTTCAAACGCAGTTTGTAACTGGCTGTTATAAAGGGAGCTTTGAGGTAAAGTATGGTGTATATGGCGGAGCAATGTAGTCAAAGGGATTCGTTCCTCTAGTCTTAGAGAGATATCAATGGGCCCCTCGATGATTGAGCGCTGACGTAAAATGCACTGCCATGCTCAAGTTGCGATGATATTTGATCGATTGCAACTAGATTTTGGGTCACTATCAATCGAGATCGAGAAACATAATCGTGAATGATCTGGAGATTGACATTTAACCTTTTCTCGTGTTCACACAGATATCGCGAACGAAGGGATGAATGATCACTTATCTATAGGACCATTCCGTATCTGATTCTGGATTTGGTTTTTGTTCTTGATGACAAAACCCATGCTTGTTGGGGGCAGAGATGCCTTACTAGAGGCCGCTCTTTGTCTGTGGTTTATGGGTACGGTTTGTCATGTGCAAGTGGGAGTTTGTTGGAGTATGCCCACTGATGCACGTACGCCATTAGGATCACTGCCAATATAGTGTGGGCCTATTGGGTCACACGCCGGGGATCAATCCTGATAGCAATGAAAGATGAGGGACTAAAAGTGCCAAAGTGGAGAAGTTGGTATGCAGGATATTTACGCGACGCGGCTCATGTTAGGATACGCGACGAGGATGTTCCGCGGCGCCTACTGGTACGCGGCGCGGAAAATCGTCTGATAGCATTCTACTTTTGTCTCCACCTCCTTTTTGGGCCAATGAGAGGGCTTGTTTGTCTTGGCCAGCCTTGGGGAGATTAAAGAGGCTTTTAGGCTCATTTTGACAGCAAGTTTCGGATCTAACTCTCTTTAGCTCTCTCTCTCTAAAAACCTTTTTCTCCTACATGGCATTTGAAGGTTTAAGCTTCAATTTGGAATGCATGTGAGGTTTGAATCCGGTTTTGAGAAAGCTTTGCTTTCCTTGTAGTGGATTCAAGGCATTGAAGTTCATCCAAGCAAGCTAGTACTTGTGGATTGAGCAAACCCGGGGTTGATCACCAATAGAGAGGAGCTCGGTTGCTTCTTCATCATCACCACCGGTTTCTACAGGTTGCTGGAGCTAAGAAGAAAGATATAATCTTCTTTTTCTGCTTTTACATGTTGCAAATACTTGTTATAGAGTTTGGTCCATTTTGGGGTTTTTATGCTTTGCATGTTTGTACATTTGGCATTGCATGTTGTTCCCTTGCTTCCGCTGTGTTCCTCAAACCCCAACAGTATTCTTAAATTCTATGCCATTATCAGTACGAATTGCTTTTACAGGTTGTCCTTGTTGAGTCTTGTGCTTTTTCAGAAACAGAATAATCTGTTGAGGCACTTCAGACTTGTGAGAAACAAACCTAACCCATGTGACTGTGAATAGTCATCCACCATCACCAGAATATATCTTTTCCCATTTCTGGACTGTACCCGCATAGGCCCAGAAAGATCCATATGTATCAACTGCAAAGGAGCTGATGTTGTTGAAACTTGAACAAGCTTGTGTGGTACTTGCTTAAGCTTCCCTAACTCACAATCTTTGCACAGATGCTCTTTTTCAAACTTAAGTTTAGGGATGCCTCTAACCAAATTCCCATTCACCAATTTATTAATATTTTTGAAGTTCAAATGGGATAATTTCCTATGCGATGACCAGTTCAAATCTGATGCAGCTTTTGATAGCAGGCAAACAGAAGAACTAGATTCTTTGTCAGAAAAGTCAATAGTATACAGATTTGACTTTCTATTACCGCCCAAAAGCTCAGTTCCTTCCTTAGTTCTCAAAGAGCAAGAATTCTTTTTTAAAAGAACCTCCATACCCTTATCACAGAACTGTCCTATTGAAAATAAGTTGTGACCAAGTCCCTCAACATAAGAAACCTTTTCTATTCTAACATTCCCTGTTTCCAACACTCCGTGACCGAGAATTGGTGTTACTTGGTCATTCCCAAACTTTACATTTCTAGAAAATTTGCCCACGAAATGTTTGAGAATACCCTTGTCCCCAGTCATATGTTTGGTACACCCGGAGTCCATGTACCAAAGATTACTCTTATGCATATAGAAACAAGGGGTGAACACCTTACCCATTGTGAAATGGGATGAGGTGTGTTAGAGATAGAAACAGAAGAAATAACATGATCAGTAATCAAAGATTCAGATTTCTTTTGTTGTTTTATTTGCCATTTCATAGGTTTCCATGTTTGTTGATTTGTCGCAGGAGGGGCGTTGGTTGGCTTGTTATGTGAATGAACAACAAATTTGTTTTTATGCATTGATTTGTTTTGAAATCTGTTATTCAAAGTTGGTTTATGAACTGATGATTGTGATTTGGAAGAATTTTGAACTGGTTTGTTAACTGATTTGTAAGAATTGTGAACTGGTTTGTGAGAAACAGATTTATTTGGTGACTTTGCAACTTAAGGTTTAGATTTATTCAAAAATATTTCACGTCGCGAATGATTGAGTTTCTCCACTTCAATCTGTTGTATTTTTGCTTTCCTCACAGATTCAGTTACCATGCGCATTTCCTCAAGATGTTTTTCCCATTCACCAAACAGCATAGGTAACCTTCGATATGCATATTTGCGAAGGAAAAATCGCAGTTCACTTTTCTTAATCCATTGGTGAATTATATAACCCTTACGATTAACAAACCAAGCAAGGATCATATATTTCTCAGGATTTCTCCAGTTTGGAACTGATTTGTAACCACGCAACATTCGATCTTGATGATATGTACAAGCATTTATACAATGACCCTCAACACAACCAGTACTAGCACACAAAATTTATTTTTCAACAACTTGTGATTGTGGAACACGATTTTGGATGTTTGAAACAATAGCAATCTTTTTCTGCCAAATGAAACTAGATGCACAATTATTCACACAACGTTTATGATGGATTGAACAAAAAGTAGGAAAAATATTTCGGTTTCTAAAATGATGTTTTGTGATTTGACTCTTGTCCTTGACTGTTGTCTGCTTGAGTGTTTGACCAACATCCGACTTCTTCTTGACTTGTGAAATTACTGCTTTCTGCTCCTTTGTCACTTCCGTTTGGAAAACAATTTTGTTTTTATCTGATTCAGAAGAAGATTTGTTAGATTTCTTATGAAAAGACATTGTATAAGAAGATGATGCAGATGATGAAGGTTTGGTGCCTGATGTAGACCCCAGCCACGTTCCACTTCTTCCAAAAGCCATTTGATTTTTTCATCACGAAGTTGAGTTTCCAATTCATAGATAATGAGTTGAGGAATTACCAGATGTGCACAATCATAATGTTCTAAATTAGAAACATCTGCTTTTTTAGATTCAATTACTTTCCTTTTTAAATTCGCACTCAACTGAATGATGGTTCTTTTATGATGCTCAACTTCCTTCCTTGTTCGTTCCAATTCCACAGAAAATTCTTGAATTTGATAGTTAAAACATCATTTTCAAATCTCAGTTGATTCATCACTTCAGAGTTAGATTTATTACAATGAATAGCGGAAGACTGTAAGTGAGACACCTTTTCTTTCAACATTAGATTTTCAATTTCTAAAATGATGTTGTTAACTATGCAATTTGTTTCAAGAATTTCCTGTCTACGCTGCAATTCCATGTGAGGAATATACAATCGTGGTGCATATGATGTGACATTTTGCTCTTGATTTGGAAAAAGTAGAGATTCATCATGGAAAACAGATTTATTCTTGAATGAAGAACCTTCAGTGGTTTCATATGAGGCATTCAGTGGATCATAATTAAATGATTTTTGACATTTTGCCGTGGTCTTTCTCTTGAAATCTTCTTCTCTTTTAACTTCCTCAGCAGCAACAAAAACCATCTTTTCAGTTAATCCACAATTCATTCTTTTGGCCTGATAGAGTTGAGTACAATTGATTTTCTTGAAAAAGTCACTTTCATCATAGCCTAAACCCTTGTAGTACTTTAGAAGATTTGGAGTTAAAGTCTTGAAAATTGTATGGCGAGTTGTGGGTTTCTTACGAACAACTTCTTCAAGATTGTTAACTTTTGTTTCCAAATTTTTTTTTTCTTTCAAAATCAAATTAAAATTGATTTCAGCACTCAACTTTGCCGCATTTAGATCATGAACCTGTCTTTCTGTTTAATTCATCCTCATGTATCTGATTCAATTCATCCTCTTTTTGATTAATTAATTCTTGAAGTTGACTAAGATGTGTCGTGTGTTCAAAATTGACGGCTTGATTCATTTTAAGATTAATGTTTTGTGTTTGCAGCTTTTGATTCTTAGCAGTTAAAAATTGAATTTTATCAGCAAGTGCCATGATTTGAGCAACAGAGATATGAGAGTTATCAAGATATACCTTCTCAGCTGTAGACTCTGACTCAGTTGAGAGAGAACTGGAGCTGGAAGGTGCTATTTCAGCTTCATCATCACTTTCATACTCACTCTCTTGATCCGATTCATCAAACTTAGCCATGAATCCAGTATCTACATCTCCTATCTCTGCATCTTTAACCACACTTATGTCTTCAGCAAACTCCAACCCATCAATCTCATCTTCACTCTCACCATCAGACTCTAAAAATTCAAATTCTTCAACATTAGCCATGAGAACAAATTAAGCATGAACATCATCATCTTCATCTGAATCATCAGTATCAGACAGGAACTGATCCTCCTCTGCTAGTAATACTGTACCACTGTTCCTCTTCTTGATAAGGTTCAGCTTAGCTTTGTAATATTCCGAGTTTTTAACCTTTGGCTTTTTGCAGTCTTTGATTACATGCTCTGTGCTTCCACAATTATAACACTTCTTGGGCTGTGAAGTTTGAATCTTCCTTTCATACCTCTTTTCCAGATTTGCATTGTCACTTCTTCGATCATTATTATCTCTTCTTCGAGATCCTGAAGTGAGGTAAGCAACTGCCTATATAACTTTTTCATTATCTACTGGCTCCTCAGTATCAGTCTTAGAAGATTCAGATTCTTGTGTTTGCTTAAGTTTCAAAGATCTGCTTGAAGATCTGCCTCTTCTATTATTCACAACTAATGCCAAAGGATCAACATTCTCCTTTTGAGAACCCATTCCAACCTCATCTTAATATTGGTTCAATTCTTCAAAGATCATGTGATGAGTGACCTTATTGAGAACCTTTTGGTTCATTTGTCGATAAATGGTCACTTGAGGTCTCCACTAAGGTCCAAGTGAATTCATGAACCTGGTATTCTTTGTAAGATCAGAATAAGTATCAAGCTTTTGATTTCTGAGATCATTAAGTAGTTTGCAGAATCTGCTGTAGGTATCAAACAATGTTTCACCTTCCTTAGAACGGAAGTGATCAAATGCATTTACTAGTGCAGTTTCCTTAATCCAAACCCCGGACTCAGTCCCTTCCATTTGTCTTGCAATCTCATCCCAAATATCTTTCGCTGTATCAAGTCCATTGGTCTTAATATAAAACTCTGCAGATAAACCATGCTTCAAATAATACTTTGCCTTTTGATCTGCTGTTGCTCGAAGCTTTTCATCAGCTGTATATTCTGCAGGAGTTTTAGGACGATTAATTTCACGAAGTGTGGGATTGTTGGTTGAATCAGCTGGCTGATGAAACGTGAAGATACCATTTCCTTCCTTGATGCTTAACTTCATATACTCTCCATATTTTTCGTTATTTTCAATAAAATCCATAAACCTCCCTTTCCATACATTGTATTCTCCTCGATACAGTACGGGAGATTTCGTGTCAGAACCAAATGACAACGTTTCACTATAAGCACTCATGTTTAGATCGTTTCTCTGAAAAGTTTCTTGTATTGTGAAAGTTTGACATAGTTTGAAATCCGATAAAACTACACTCTGAAATCCGATAAACTTTGAAATCCGATAAAGTTTGAAATCCGACAAACTTTGAAATCCGATTGATACTTGAAATCCGATGAACTTAGAAATCCGATAAAACTTGAAATCCGATAAACTTTGAAATCGAATTGATACTTGAAAACCGATGAAGCTTGAAATCCGATAACCTTGATATCTGATTAAACAAATCCGACAAAATCCAAATCCGATAAAAAATCTATCGAAATTCGATAAAAATCTATCGGAATTGAGGTAATCTGAGAACAATTCTATCGGAATTGATTGAAATCCGATAAAAATCAATCGGAATTAGAGAATCCGATCGACTCAACAAGCACAATCTGATTAATTTAACAAGCTCGTAAAAGATGAAGTTCTTGAAAATCTCGAAATTTCATTCAAATTTTCACCAATCAGTTGATGATCTTGCTTGTGATCCTTCAGAAACCAATCAGAGTTGGCTCTGATACCAATTGAAAGTCAAGATTGAGTGTATAGTGATGAATTCAAGTATGCAAGTAGAGAGAATATGCCAATTACACCTTTAAGTGTGTGTTTTTCTATTTCAAAATATCAAAGGTTACATTGGATAAAAGGTTCCAAGGTATATATACCTTAACCACAAATACTATTCTATTACAAAAGTATTGTCTAGATCTTATCACAAACACAGATCTAACAAATGTGAGGATGTAAATGTCCACTTCCTTATGATGAAGGGATACATGGACCAATTGGAGAGACTTGGACTTCCAATAGGGAGGAAGATTGCGGTGGATATGATCCTCCAGTCCCTGCCCGCGTCTTATGAGAAGTTTGTCAAGAACTATCACAAATACAATTTGGAAAAATCCTTGATCGAACTTCAAGACACCCTGAAGGTTGTTCAGTCTTACATGGTTGAGAAGGATCGTACCTCATCCACATCTACTATGGCTACTAGGTAACAAGTAAGCAAGAAGGAGAAACTGACCTCAAAAGGAAATCCTTGTATGACTGGGCCATTCGTATTTGTGGAGTCAGAGTACAATGAGATTTTGCCTCAAGATGATGTTCCACAAGGGGTAGTTTGCTACTTTTGCGTTGAAATTGGAAATTGGCGCCGTTACGCCTGGCCTAAGTGCCTGGAAGAGCTAAAGTATCCTAAAGCGAAAGACCGTTAGCTCATCATCTTCACGTACATTCATGATCAAACTTCATTGATCTGCTACTTCTAACGACTGGGTTTTGAACGCTAATCAAAACGCTCACGTTTGTCACAAACTTGTTTGTTGCAAAGTGCATGTGTTTATCAGAAGTAGGTAATGGATGCATGGAGAGCTGGACCTTAGAAGAGGGAAACATGGTGATTGTACCTAACTAAAAGGATTGGAGGAAGAGTCTTGCCATTCCATCAAGCTATACTATTACTTCATTTAGATCTTTGTCTTACGCCCTGCGAGGCAAGAAGCATTTTATCTTTTATGCCTTTAATGACAATGAATATTACTTTGAACTATGTTATTGTGGGGTTTCGAGATTTATTTCAAAGTTTATTCATGTCTTGGCATTTATAATAAGTTTTTTCTTAAGGAAGTAATCGAATGATTATGAATGATTATTGAACTGTTATCCTTATGAAATAGTTGATTTAACAATATATATAAGACTTGCATCACCAAGCTCCATGTGGTTAGGAACTTGGAATCTTTTGACCATGGATCAATTGTTGATTGCAAAACTTGCTTATAAAGCTAAATAACTAATATATCCTTCGCTTGTGAATGTGAGAGGAATAAAGGCTTGTTGGATTTTGTTTGTACGTTTGTGTAAAGACCGTTCAGGTAGAAACATAAGGAGTAATTCAATATGATTTGTTACCTTTACCGATGACGGTAGAAGGAATGGGTAAGTCGAATTTATTAGACTAATTTCTGAAACCTGAGAGGGCTAAATGGAATAAAGATACTCAAATCTTGTGAGATGTTGAGCATCTATATTCTAAATTTCTAAACCATCATAAGAATCGTGAGGTTGCCTCATAATTCACTTCTCCTAGGATACATGTTTTTACATGGATCGCTGAGTGGAGGAATGGAACATATTGATTATGGTTCCGTCTTGATGGATTAAACTTAAGTATGTTGCAATCTGCCCGATAATATATGTACGCCTTAGAGCACTACCGATGATGTATAGGCCTATATGGGTCATAAACCGGGGTCTAACATGACAGCAAATAAGGTTGAGGGACCAAAGATAGCAAAAGTGGAAGTTAGCAATGCAGGCCGCGATAGGGTTGCTAACTTAACGAGTTAACGCCGCTAACTGTTAAAGGTTAGCGCCGCTACGGCTGCATGTGCTTTATGTCACATCGAAGTCAGGCCGCGATAGTGCCGCTTTGGGATAAGGTTTAGCACCGCCAACTCTTGGTTAGCGGTGCTACCAGTGCTTGGGCTTTATGTCAAAATCACCTCCACTTGTGGCCAATGCATGAGAGCCTCTTGACTTTTCTTGGCCGGCTAGAGGGAGTTCAAGGGACCTTTTGGGGTCTTTAAAAGAACCATGTTCCTGGACTTTGAATACTCTTTGCCATATTGTCTCTCTCTTGCTACCAAAAACTCTCTTTGCTAAATACCATAGTTCTTGGTGATCTAATGAAGAATCTCGGGTTTAAGAGATCATTTGCTGTTCTAAGGTGATATTTCCAGTTGAAGATATCATCAAAGGGTGCTGGCATATCTTGTTGGACTTGTACCCGGTTTATGAATTCGTGAAAAGACAAGAAGAAGAAGAAGATCTTGCTTCAAATCCGAATTCAGCCACAACAAACAAGTTTCTGGAGCTTAGGAGCATGGTATAACTCTCTAACCTCCTTCCTTGTTGCTATTTTATCAAATAGAGTAGATCCATCTTTGGGATGTCATTGTTTTGAAAACATTTATGCTTGTTTCTTGTTGTTCTTGCTTCTGGTGCGTGTTTTTGAAATCCCAACAGTGGTATCAGAGCCACCTCTATGTTAGAATAGCACTTGGTGGCTTGAAAAACCCGAAATCAAAATGTTTGTATTCTGCCGTTAGGGTTAGCAGCGCTACGCTGAGGTTAGTGGCGCTAAGTCTCAAGCGTTAGCGGCGCTAACGTCACTGGAAAATGTTTTTCGAAAATTTTGATAAAACAGTTTTGGTCTCGGGATTTTTAGCATTTTGAGCTTCTGGAATTTTATTTTGTCTATTTTATTTGAATATTCCAGTAGCCTAAGTTTATGTTTGGTTGTATGTGATGATATGAGTTGGTAACCTTGCCATGGCCCATTTGGTTGATTTGTGTTTGGTATGCATTTGGTGGTTATATCCACATTTGATGGCTGTAAATTTATTAAATTTAGTTTAATTGTAATAATTTGTGGCTTGCATGCCATTTCATTCATCCATGTCCAAGTATTAGATAAATAGGAAGATTTGTGGCTTGTATGCCATTTATTTTCGATTGTATGTAATTTGTATGATGGAGGGATGAAGACACAAGAAGGAGGCAAAACGAGATGGAGTTTTGATGCCCTTAGAAGCCAATGAAGTCCAATGGAGATGGTGGTTCTAGTGGGAGCTTGCATCAAGATTGTTTTGTCCCATAGTTGACCATGTTCTTCCCGTTTTGGCTCTTGGGAGGAACGCATAGGTTTATTGGCAAGGGTTACCGACTATATTGTATATTGCGTGTGATGTGATTTTATTATTCTATGGATGGATTTGTAGGTTTCGCATGCTAGATAATTTTTCACAAAATTAATAAAATCACAAGAGTTTTGGGAAAAATGGTTTACTCTCGCATGCGATCACATACAAAGATTATACCTAGTGAAAATAGGTTTTGTCACTAATAAGTTAATCTAAACCAAACCGGAAACAAAAGCCCGTTTTTCCACAAAACGTAAATCATGGACCATCCGTAAGTCGATACCACCCGAATCTAGTCTTATGTGTTTTGGTTGTCGAGCTAAGCACTAGCAAAATCTCATGAAACTGTGTGGAAGGTGAGTGTGGCGAATTCACAACTTTGGTTGTCTAGCTTAGCACGAGCCAATTTTGGTGAATTTGTTACCGTATGTCTTGACGGACTATTTGCAATTTTAGGTTTGAAATCTTGGTTAATTGTCGAGCTTAGCACTAGTTAACCAAAATTTTCAAGACTTAAAATTGGTGCAATAAGGGATCAAACATGCCAAACGGCCATTGGATGTCGTAGGATCCCGCATGTGCTAAGGACTGCAATGGAGATTGCAATTGGCAAAATGGTTGCCGACTTAAATAGTTTTATCATGTGATCCGCGGTAACCCCGTAACATGGTAGGATGAAATACGGTTCTCAGCCTTATTAAGATAATTCTTAATGGGTAAATTATTTAACAAGATAAAATATCAAACTAACTAATATCTACATTGCAACATTTTAGATGGCATCAACAAGCGCAACAAACACCACCACCAACGTTTCTCTTCGGGTTTTCCTTGAGTAGGAGAAACTCGACGGTAGCAACTTCATGGACTGGCATAGATAACTGAGGTTGCTCTTGCGGTATGAAGGAAAGTTGCATACCATAGAGGAACCCCTCCCCAAGGCACCTCCTGCTAATGCAACAAGGGCTGTCCGTGAGGCGCATGAAAAACGCCTCAAGGAAACTGAGGAAGTCACGTGCCTTATGTTGAGCACGATGAACCAAGATTTGTAAAAGCAAATGGATCATCTAGGTGCTTACGACCTTATCGTGCAGTGGAAGGATATGTTCCAACAGCAGGCGAGGCAGGAAAGGTACGAGTGCCTCAAAACGACCATTGCTTGCAAGATGCAAGAGGGAGGGAGGAACGTGAGAGCGCATATGTTGCGAATGAAAGCAAACATCGAGCGCATGGAGAAGTTGGGTTTTACCATCAGGAGGGAGATGGCGGTTGATTTAATCCTCCAATCCCTGCCCAGTACATATGATCAATTCGTAATGAGTTATCATATGCATAGCATGGACAAGACCCTGATGGAACTTCATGGTATGCTGAAGACCACTGAGTCTAGCATGACCAAGAATAAGCCATCCTCCTCCCCCACTCCCGTTCTAGCCATCCGGGAAGGCCGCATCACAAAGAAGAAGGCCGCCTCTTCCAATAAAAGGAAGGGTAAGGGAAAGGTTCGTGCGGCCAAGCCTAACCCGCCTCCAAGGGTAAGGGTAAGGGGAAACTTCCCCAAACCAAGACTCCGGAGGATGCGGAGTGCTTCTTCTGCGGGGGCAAGGGCCATTACCGCCGTAGCTGCCTGAAGTACCTGGAGGGACTCAACAAGCTCAAGGCAATGAGTATTTCGGGTCCGGACACGTCAGGTACGTTCATGAGAGAACTCCACCATACTTCTACTTCTAAAGGTTCGGTATTAGATACTGGTTGTGGTACTCACATATGTAATATGGTGCATGTGCTAAGGGAAAGTAGGAGCTTGGAGCGAGGAGAACTAGATCTTGTCATGGGAAACTCGGAAGTTGTCCCAGTGGAAGCAAAAGGAGACTTGGAGCTTTCATTCAAGACTGGTTTTTCTATTTTGTTAAAGGATGTATGCTATTCGCCCAATGTGGCTAGAAACATTATTTCTTTTCACAAATTGTATGACGATGGTTTTGATTTTAAATTTGTAAGTGGTACAATCATATGCTTTAACAATGAAGTTGTTTATTTTAAAGATTTACCATGTCATGGCATATATCATGAATATTGATTCTGACTCCAAAAATGGTTTGGATAAATATTCCATGTGGCATAGTCGTCTTGGCCATATAAACAAGACTCGTATCTCCAAGCTCCAAGTGGATGGGATCTTGGAATCATTTGATCAAGGATCAAATGAAGTATGCGAATCTTGCTTATTGGGCAAAATGACAAAAGCACCATTCACGGGAACAAGTGAGAGAGGAAAAGACCTTTTAGACATAATCCATACGGATGTATGTGGACATTTCAAGCATGTCACAAGGAATAATTCAAGATACTTCATGACCTTTATAGATGATTATAGTAGGTACGGGTATGTCTATCTTGTTAAACACAAGAATGAAACCTTTGAGGTGTTCAAGACATTCCAAAACGAAGTTCAGAATCAGTTGGGCAAGACTATAAAGATACTCCGGTCTGATAAAGGTGGAGAGTATCTTAGTACCGAGTTTGTCGATCATCTTAAAAATTGTGGAATTATTTCACAATTGACACCTCCAAGGACTCCATAATTAAATGGGGTCGCTGAGAGGAGGAACCGGACTTTGCTGGATATGGTAAGGTCTATGATGAGTCGAACGGAGGTACCTATTAGTTTCTGTGGATATTCTTTAGAAACGGCGGTAAGAATCCTTAACCTCGCACCAACCAAGAAAGTTGTCAAAACACCTTATGAAATGTGGCATGGTAAGAAGCAGACACTTTCATACCTACGAGTTTGGGGTTGTCAAGCCTACGTGAGACGTGAGGCCGAAGACAAACTTGAACCTCGTTCAGAGAGGTGTTATTTTATCGGATATCCTCCTAACGGTGTTGGATATTTATTTTATAAACCTTTTGAGAAGAAGGTATTTGTTGCTTGAAGGGCATTCTTCCTTGAAAGGGAGTTGCTATCCAAACATGGCTTTAAGTACGTTGACCTTGAGGAAGATCAAGGGTCGGCCGATAAAGGACTTGAGGTTGGCACTAGCCAAGATACCGAGCAAGATGATGTTGCGGTACCTGACCCTCTAGCAACGTCTACTCCTAGGCGTTCCAGTAGGACTTGTTCTGAGCCAGAGAGATATGGGTTTCTCATATCTGAGGGCAGCGAGTTATTGGCGGATCACCAACTAGAAGGAAGCCATGGCAGGCCCTGAGTCTGCTCAGTGGAAAACGGCGATGGAGAGCGAGATGCAATCTATTTCAGATAACCAGGTTTGGGAACTGGTTGATCCTACACCAGGGATAAAACCCGTTGGGTGTAAATGGGTTTTTAAGAAGAAACCCGGCATAAATGGAACCTTGGATATATTCAAAGCGCGACTGGTGGCAAAGGGTTTCACTCAGACTCAAGGAATTGATTATAATGAAACCTTCTCCCCAGTGGCCATGTTGAAGTCAATTCGGAAACTACTTGCCATAGTTGCATTTCATGATTATGAAATTTGGCAAATGGATGTAAAGACCGCCTTCTTTAATGGGAAGCTTCATGAAGAGATATATATGAGACAGCCTGACGGTTTTGAACATCCAAAGTATCCAAACAAGGTTTGTAAGCTTATGAAGTCCATTTATGGACTTAAGCAAGCATCTCGAAGCTAGAATCTTTGCTTTAATGAGAAAATCAAAGAGTTTGGATTTTCAAAGAGTAAAGATGAACCTTTCGTTTATGTCAGGGCTAGTGGGAGCACTATAGGCTTCTTGGTTCTATATGTAGATGATATTCAACTCATTGGAAACCATATCCCAAGCCTAAGGAGGGTCAAAACTTGGCTAGGGAATTGCTTTTCAATGATGGACCTAGGCGATGCGAGCTGTATTATGGGAATAAAGATCTATAGAGATAGATCTAGAAGGCTGCTAGAGCTTTCTCAAAGTGCATACATAGAAAAGGTCGTGAGACGCTTTAAAATGGAGGAATCCAAGAAGGAAATCTCCCTATGATGCATGGTTTGACCTTGAGTAAAACTCAATGTCCTACCTCCAAGGAGAAGATAGAAGTAATGAAGCGAGTACCACATGCTTCGGCTGTGGGCTCGATCATGTACGCCAAGTTATGCACTCGTCCTGATGTGTCATGTGCTTTAAGCATGACTAGTAGATATCGGGAAAACCCAGGAGAGCCTCATTGGAGGGCAGTAAAGAACATTCTCAAATATCTGAGACGTACAATAGAGATGTTCTTGGTATATGGTGGGGAAGAAGAACTGAGAGTAAAGGGTTACTCGGATGCTAGCTTCCAAACTGACAAGAAGGACTGCCGATCTCAATCGGGGTTTGTGTTCCTATTAAATGGTGGTGCTGTCAGCTGGAGGAGCTCAAAGCAAGACATGATGGCTTATTCGACTACCGAATCGGAGTACATTGCGGCAAGTGAAGCCGCAAAGGAGGCCGTGTGGATGAAGAAATTCATCCCAGATCTACAAGTGGTTCCAAGCATCCCTGACCCTATTGAGATATTTTGTGACAATGAGGGTGCGGTGGCTTTGGTAAAGGAACCAAGAGCTCACAAAAGGACAAGACACATTTCGCGCAAATACTACTTTATACAGGATGTTATTGAAAGTGGTGAAGTCATCATTAGCAGAGTAGCATCGAATGGAAACTTGGCAGATCCATTCACTAAGCCGTTACCGCAAGCATCACATGAATCTCACACTAGGAGGATAGGTGTAATATTTGTTAGCGATTTGGCTTGAGTTGTATATATTAGTTTATTTGATATGTATTATTTTATCTGGGACCGATACAGATAGTAATGTAACTTATGCTTGTTTCGATATATAATGGGGATTATATATGTGTGTGATACGGTTACATTCATAAGACTTTACTGTGTTCCATCTTAGCATGTTTAACTACTTCCAGAAATATTATTCTATATTTCAAACTTTCCAAAGTCAGTCAATCTTATGGAAGAAAGATTGAATCAAGACTGAGATAAGTATGTGATCTTGAATTCAAAATGGTTGAATTAAGATGCAATGCTTATCTTTACTTGAAAAGAGTTTCAAGTGACTGGAAGACCCACACCCAAGTATACTTCATGGATTATAGTCACGAGTAACTTGAAATGATAAAATCTTACATCCTTAGACCCGAGAAGTATGAACTGCTATATCATAGTTTTTACTTGTTTTAGCCATTTTCAAAAGCAGTTCGTAACTGGCTGTGATAAAGGAAATGACTAGGTAAGTCAAGAGGTATGGTATGGGGTTATGCAGTCGAACGGATTTGTTCCTCCTGTATGAGAGATATCCCTGGGCCCCTCGATGATTGGGAGCTGACACCAAAATATTGCATGCCCATGCATAAGGAATATTGATTGAGAATCAGATATGTCTTTACCTTTTGGTCACCACCAATCAAAATCGAAAAACATAATCGTGAACGATCTGGAGATTGACATGTTGAAGTCCATGTCTCGTGTTCACACGGATATCACAAACAAAAGGATGTCTAAGATCACTTATTTAGGACCACTTCTTTCAGTATGATGGTTTTCTGCAGGTATTCAGAACCCATACAGACTTGGAGGCATTGATGCTTTGCTAGAGGCCGCTCTTTGTCTGTGCTTGCTAGGGTACAGTATATTATGTGCAAGTGGGAGTTTGTTAGAATCTTCCCGATAATATATGTATGCCTTAGAGCACTACCGATGATGTATGGGCCTATATGGGTCACAAACCGGGGTCTAACATGACAGCAAATAAGGTTGAGGGACCAAAGATGGCAAAAGTGGAAGTTAACAATGCAGGCCGCGATAACGTCGCTAACTTAACGAGTTAGCGCCGCTAACTATTAAAGGTTAGCGCCGCTACGGCTGCATGTGCTTTATGTCACATCGAAGTCAGGCCGCGAAAGCACCACTACGGGTTAAGGGTTAGCAGCGCTAACTCTTGGTTAGCGGCGCTACCACTGCATGGGCTTTATGCCAAAATCACCTCCACTTGTGGCTAATGCATGAGAGCTTCTCGACTTTTCTTGGCCGGCTAGAGGGAGTTCAAGGGACCTTTTGGGGTCTTTAAAAGAACCATGTTCCTTGACTTTGATAACTCTTGGCCATATTGTCTCTCTCTCTTGCTACTAATAACTCTCCTTGTATGACTGGGCCATCCGTATTTGTGGAGTCAGAGGACAATGAGATTGTGCCTCAAGATGATGTTCCACAAGGGGTAGTTTGCTACTTTTGCGGTGAAATTAAAAATTGGTGCCGTCACGCCTGCCCTAAGTGCCTGGAAGAGCTAAGTATCCTAAAGCGAAAGAACGTTAGCTCATCATCTTCAGGTATATTCATGATCAAACTCCATTGATCTTCTACTTCTAGAAACTGGGTTTTGAACGGTAGTCAAAACGCTCACGTTTGTCACAAACTTGTTTGTTGCAAAGTGCAGGTGTTTATCAGAAGTAGGTAATGGATGCATGGAGAGCTGGACCTTAGAAGAGGGAAACATGGTGATTGTCCCTAACTAAAAGAATTGGAGGAAGAGTCTTGCCATTCCATCAAGCTATACTATTACTTCATTTAGATCTTTGTCTTACGCCCTGCGAGGCAAGAAGCATTATATCTTTTATGCCTTTGATGTCGATGAATATTACTTTGAATTATGTTATTGTGGGGTTTCGAGATTTATTTCAAAGTTTATTCATGTCTTGGCATTTATAATAAGCTTTTGCTTAAGGAAGTAATGGAATGATTATGAATGATTATTGAACTGTTATCCTTATGAAATAGTTGATTTAACCATATATAGAAGACTTGCATCACCAAGCTCCATGTGGTTAGGAACTTGGAATCTTTTGACCATGGATCAATTATTGATTGCAAATCTTGCTTATAAGGCTAAATAACTAATATATCCTTCACTTATGAATGTGAGAGGAATAAAGGCTTGTTGGATTTTGTTTGTACGTTTGTGTAAAGACTGTTCAGGCAGAAACATAAGGAGTAACTCAATATGATTTGTTACCTCTACCGATGACGGTAGAAGGAATGGGTAAGTCTAATTTATTAGACTAATGTCTGAAACCTGAGAGGTGTTCAAGACTCACCTGTGACAAATTTAGATAATAAAGAGGGCTAAGTGGAATAAAGATACTCAAATGTTGTGAGATGTTGAGCATCCATATTCTAAATTTCTAATACATCATAAGAATCATGTGGTTGCCTCATAATTCACTTCTCCTAGGATACATGTTTTTACATGGATCACTGAGTGGAGGAATGGAACATATTTAAAATGGTTCCGTCTTGATGGATTAAACTTAAGTATGTTAGAATCTGCCCGATAATATATGTACGCCTTAGAGCACTACCGATGATGTCTGGGCCTATATGGGTCACAAACCGGGGTCTAAAATGACAGCAAATCAGGTTGAGGTACCAAAGATGGCAAAAGTGGAAGTTAGCAATGCAGGCCGCGATAGCGTCGCTAACTTAACGAGTTAGCGCCGCTAACTGTTAAAGGTTAGCGCCGCTACGGCTGTATGTGCTTTATGTCACATCAAAGTCAGGCCGCGATAGCGCCGCTACGGGTTAAGGTTTAGCGCCGCTAACTCTTGGTTAGCGGCGCTACCACTGCATGGGCTTTATGTCAAAATTACCTCCACTTATGGCCAATGCATGAGAGCCTCTTGACTTTTCTTGGCTGGCTAGAGGGAGTTCAAGGGACCTTTTGGGGTCTGTAAAAGAACCATGTTCCTGGACTTTGAATACTCTTGGCCATATTGTCTCTCTCTTGCTACCAAAAACTCTCTTTGCTAAATACCATAGTTCTTGGTGATCTAGTGAAGAATCTCGGGTTCAAGAGATCATTTGCTGTTCTAAGGTGATATTTCCAGTTGAAGATATCATCAAAGGGTGCTGGCATATCTTGTTGGACTTGTACCCGGTTTATGATTTCGTGAAAAGACAAGAAGAAGAAGAAGATCTTGCTTCAAATCCGAATTCAGCCACAACAAACAAGTTACTGGAGCTTAGGAGCATGGTATAACTCTCTAACCTCCTTCTTTGTTGCTATTTTATCACATAGAGTAGATCCACCTTTGGGATTTCATTGTTTTGAACACATTTATGCTTGTTTCTTGTTGTTCTTGCTTTTGCTGTGTGTTTTTGAAATCCAAACAAAGTAACCTGCTGGATAAGTGTACTTGAGTAGTGACGGGCAATGTTCTTGTTTTATATCAACAAAGATGGTCAATTAGCATTTAAGGAGATTTGACTAGAAAGAGTTCTTTGCTTGTCTATCTCATAGATCAGAGTTATCCAGTCTACATTTAGTAGGAGATGGATGAACTTAGAGGATGCTAATTTATTTAATAGTTCCTCTGAGTTTCGGATATTCATTTCATAACCTTTTTAAGAACCGGGTTTGGTTGATCGAAAAGGAAAAGGAATAACCGAAGCATTCCAGTGGAAGAACGTGAGATTTAAATAAAAGACCTGATGTTGACACTAGCATTCAATCAGAAATGATTGAAACTCAACATGGCTATGTTAGAGTATCTGGCATAAAGTTATTGCTTCTTTATATGTCTAGTAAGAGTCGTCATAAGACCAGAAGAGTATAATTTGTTATATCCGAGGACGATGACTTATTGATGATACGTGATGTATGCATCAACTACCGGAAGCTGTAGTGGGCCCTTGAGTCTGCTAAGAAGAAGGAGTGTATTAACATAAAATACATTCCATGCTGGATTTTCAAGTTTTGAACTTGGTTAATCCAACACCTAAGTTTTGACCTGATGGTGTAAATAGATCTTTTGAGAATGAGATCTGCATGGATAAGTTTGTAGATAAGTGGTAGGAAATGGTTTCATGATGATTAACCATGGGGTAGAAATCATATGAAGACATTCTCCCAGTAGTTATGTTGAAGTTTAAGCGGATGCTTATGCCGTTTTATGACAGTATGATGCAAAGACCGCATTTTGTTATAGGAATTTTATGAGGAAGTTCTCACAACACTATCCGAGGGTCTTTTACATCCTGATTATCCTTATGAAGTCTACAAATATGGAGTCCTCTTGGGCTTAGAATTAATCTAAGTTTTGGAATCTTTGCTAAGAAAATCGAGTGTTTGAGTTTTCAGTAAGCAATGATGAAACTTGGATAGATACCAGAGCTAGTGGGAGCGCTATTATAATCCTATTTGGTATGTCTAGAACATGCTATATGTTTTGGAGATAATGTCTTGATTTAGCTTGGATAGAAGCGTAAATTGAGAATTATGCGTCCATAATAAATATGGGATATTCAAATAAGCTTGTGGAATACAAGAAATATGAGTATATGTTCTTGTGGTGATGTAATTAGAAGAATCTTGAAGGATAACCGAAAGGATGATGTAATTGAGAATTATGAAGGCTTCTACTCGAAAGGATAAGCCAATCTTGATTGGGGTTTGTGATCCTTCTAAATATGGTGTTGTTAATTTACGTGTTTCATAAAGCATTGCTGACTCTATTGGGTTCTTTTGAAACAATGAGGGTACGTTGGCTTATACACATTAATTACGAAGAATCAAGCATCGCTGACTCTATTGGGATCTTTTGAGACAATGAGGGTACGATGGCTTATGCACATTAAATTTAAGACCCTAGCGTTGTTTGCCTTATTGGGTTCTTTTGAAACAATGAAGGTATAACGGCTTGGATAAATGATCGAAATCCCATCAACGCACACTTTGTGACTGGTTGGTTGCAGTAGGGATATGGTCAATGACAGAGTACACACGGATGACATCGTGGATTGTTCGTTTACTGAGTTATAATGGCAGTCTAGTGATGAATATCATACTAAGGTCTGCATGAACTTGGCTTAAGTATGTTTTAGTCATGTTTTGATATGTTTTACTCTTGGGAACATTATGCAATATTATGCTTCTGCTTGTATCGATTATCAAAGGGGTTTGATAATGCGCGTGTAGCGGGTACTCTCAGTAAGCCTTATTGTGTTCCAACTTTGTATGTTTTACCTCTTCCCTGAATGTGTATACATTCTAAATGTCCACAATAAGTTATTCTTCATGGGAAGGAAGTTTGAATGAAGACTGAGGGAAGTGGTTGGTCATATGTCCAATGAGGATTGGGGCACGGGGACACAACACTTAGCCTGTACTTGAAAGGGGTTTCAAGTGACCGGACGACCCACACCTGACTCTACTTTGTGGTACTAGTCATGAGTGGATCAGGATGATAATATCATTTCGTCCTTAGACCGGAGATGCATGTATTTCACGACATTGGTCTGCCTTGTTTTGATTGCTTTCAAACGCAGTCCGTAACTGGCTGTTATAAAGGGAGTAGTCGGGCAAAGTATTGCCGATGTAACGGGGCAATGTAGTTGAAGGAATTTGTTCCTCTTTTTAGAGAGATATCCCTGGGCCCCTCAATGATTGGGCGCTGACACCAAAATGCATGGCCGTGCTCATGTCTGCAATGATTTGGGTAAGCAAGTGCAACTTGTTTATTTTGGTCACCACCGATCGAGAAACATAATCGTGAAGGACTGAGAATGACTTAGTACCATGTCTCATCTTCAAAAGGATATCGCGAACAAAGGGATGATTGATCACTTATCTATATGGCCATTTCAAACCTTTGGGTTGTGAATTGGTACTTGTCTATGGGATGACATACCTCGTACTGACTTGGGGGCAGAGATGTCTTGCTAGAGGCCGCTCCCTGTCTGTGATACCTCGGGGTACGTTGTGTCATGTGCAAGTGTGAGTATGTTGGAGTCTGCCCACTGACACAAGTACATTGGTGTTGCTGCTGATGAAGTGCGAGCCTATTGTGTCACACTCCAAGGATTGATCCCGACAGCTTACTGATAAAGAGAGAAGGTCTAAAAATCAAATTGTTTGATTTTGGGGCTTCACGGCCGTGAGGGATGCTACATGGGTCGTGAAGCCCACTGCCCTCACGTTTGACTCAACGACTCTCATATGGCTCGTGGAGTCTTCATGGGAATGAGAGGTCATGAAGGGGTCATAGAGGATGACGCCCTCATGAGTCACTCGACGCGGCACGGGCCCTGAAGGATTATGGCCAGTCGTGGCGCATTTTGTCTTCACGGGCCGTGAGAGGCCGTGAAGGACCATCTGCATGAAATTCTTATTTCTGATTGGGCCATCTTGTGGTCAAATGGATGAGGACTCATGACTCCGGCCAAAACAGCATGTTTGTGATCTGGAATAGTTAGTTGCATGCAATACATTCACTCACTCTCTCTCTAGAAATCTCTCTTGGTGCCATACATGAAAAATACACACATATTATACACTAAGTGGTAGATTCTTGAGTGTAGTGAGTATTTTGGTGCAAGAGGAGATACATGTGTGCTGTTCCAGAAGGTGAAGTCATTAGGGACATTCACCCGAAGGTGTACTAGCATACAGGGGTCGTGGTAACTTGGTGTGGATCAACGATAGAGGAGGATTCACTTGAGTTCTCATTCATCCCGACTTGTCATTTGCTATAGCCGATTTTATGTAAGGTAAAGAGGTACTTTCAGCCCTTTTTTTGTTCTTTTAGTTGCAATTTTGTTTCGTAGAAGATCATCACTTTGGAACATGTATGGACCCGATTTTGTTCGGTTTTTAAACTTTTGTTTTTGATTCCGCTGTGCCTTGTGCTCCATACCGTGTTCCAACAAGCCTTTGGCAGATATCTGTGGAAAGTTTGAGGTATTGTTGCTTGTAGACATTGCAGACTTTCTCAGAATCTTGAACTTTCAACTTATGAAATTGTTCAACCTGCCTCTGAAACCAGTTGTTGGTCCCTTGGTGAGAATAACAACAAGCAACAGGTGTGTAGAAGGGGGGTTGAATACATTTTCTACTGAAATTGAACAAATCAAATAAAAGTGTTACACAAAGTAAATCAAACCACAATCAATTGAATGCTTTTATTAAGAAGATGATTACAATGCTTTGAATAAGAAGATGATTACAATAACTATCAAGTAAGCAACTCTTGATATATAACCACCTAATATGAATCTCTCAATCTCTCAAACTTAGCTATCTATAATCAACTTATGATTATAGATACTGACGACTCTCTAAACAGGATTTACACAGATTGATAACTTACCAATATCACAACCAATGTGATTATTCGAACACACGAATAGCTTGACAATCTTTGAATATCTTGATCACGTTGAACTGACAAACAGTGATTCAAGAATCCTAACACATACGGTGAGGTGAGGTTTGGCTCTGCAACACTTAGTTGTTTTTTCTGAGTCGTAGTCGTACCTCTAAACTTATCAGGAGATAAGTATTTATAATCCTGTTGCTACGGTTCCTAAAAAACTAGTCGTACCTCGGAATCTTGAATCTTGAATCTTCTTATCTTGAGTCTTCAATCTTCAATCTTGATTCTGAAGTCTTCTTATCCTTCCCGTAGATATAGAGAGTTAAAACATAATTTAAAACACATTTAAATTCTTTTAAACTGACTTCTTTAGTCAGGCTGAGTTACTCAGCTTGAAACTCATCAAGCTGTGTTTTTCGAGAACACACTCGAAAACAAACATGGACTAACATGTATAATTATTAACTCATCCTCAGAAGTCCAAAGAATTAACTAAAACATATTTAGTAACTCTATTGAGCTGACTCAGTTTTGACGCTGAGTCGCTCAGCTTGAAACTCATCAAGCTGAAACTCAATATATATCTTAGGTGACATACACAGCGTATCAAACACATTGATAATCTTACTAAGATATAGTCTAAGCTGATCAAACATATGTACAGCTTACACTCAGCTTATACTCAGTCTGAATCACTATGAGTGTTCAGTTTGACTAAGCTTTATAATTCTGTTTAAGTTATATGTAGAACACATCTTACAAACTTAACTCTGTCTCATCAAATCTTAACTGATGAGATCATTTTCCCAACACTCGGGTTAACAACCCAGCTTATTAAGGAATAACATTGAATTATAATCATGAATGTACCTCAAGTAGGAAAATTAACTCTCTCTTTTCTGAGAAGTTTTATTTCCTCTCGGCACGAAGGACAGGCATGACGGCCCCAATCCCCAAATCTTCCACAGAAGTAGCAAACCACCCCATGTTGAGTCTCCTTTGGCACACCATCAATGTCCATAGACTCTATACTTGAAGCAGGCTTTGATACTCCAACCTCTTCTTGTAGGGTTGATTTCTTCTTCTTCTCAGCTTGTCGTTCCTTTGAACCAAAACCGGGGATGGATGAGGTTGAACTATACTTCAACATGTTAGACTCTACAATCTTCAACATTCCATGCAGTTCACCTATTGATTTCACCATCTCATGCATATGATAGTCCATAACAAACTGATCATATGATGCGAGCAGGGACTGAAGTATGAAATTCACACCAAGTTCCCTCTCGATAGGAAATCCAAGTCTCTCCAATTTGTCCATGTAAGACTTCATCTTCAAAACCTGGGCACTTACACTCCTGCCTTCCCGCATTCTACAACCGGCTAGGCTTTTAACATACTCATAGTGTTCCTGCCTAACTTGCTGTTGGAATATATCCTTCAACTTGTTAATCATGTCGTACACACTCATGTGCTCGAATTGCTTTTCCAACTCTGAGCTCATAGTTGAAAACATGAGACATGCAACATCGTGTGTGTCCTTAACACGCTTTTCATACGCGTATCGGACAACCCAAGCTGCATTGGTAGCGGGTGGTTTAGGAAGGGGTTCCTCAAGGATGTGCAACTTAGACTCGGCACGTAGGACAATTCTAAGTTGCCTAAGCCAGTCAACCAAGTTCACTCCCGTGAGTTTCTCCCTTTCTAGGAACAAACGAAGTGAAAAGTTCGACGTGGTGTTATTATGATTCGACATCCTAGCGTAAATAGAGTACGCGAATTAGTTGGTTTGATTTAATTCTCATTAAAATAATTACCCATAACATCTCAAAAGAGTTTAACATAGGCTAAGAACCATATTTCACTCCAATTCATGACGGGTTTGCCACGGATCACTTCATGGAGCTATTTAGGCCGGTAACCATTTTACCGATTGCAATCACTATTGCAATTCTTAGACACTTGCGGGATCCAATGACAACCATCAGTAGTTTGGCATGTTTGATCCCTACCAGCACCAATTCAAAATTAAAATTCTTGGTTGACTCGTGCTTAGCTCGACAATCACTCAAGGATTTTAATTTGCAATTGTAAATCGTCCAACAAGATACACGGTGACACCTTGACAACTACAGGCTCGTGCTAAGCTCGACAACCGATAATTTCAAGATACCACACTCACCTTCCACACATATCCACATGGAATAACTCGTGCTAAGCTCGACAATCACTCCATGATTCACTAGATTCGGGTGGTGTCATCTTTTGGATGGCGCAAGATTTACGTTTTATGGAAAACGGGCTTTTATTTCCGGTTTGGATTTAGATTAACTTGTTTAGTGACAAACCCTAGTTCCACTATGTGAGTTAATCTTGTGTGTGAGCGCGCGTGAGAATTGTAAACCATTTTTATCAAATCTCTTGTGATTTTATTAATTTTTTATGGAAAAATTATCTAGCATGTGAATCCCAAAAATCCATGCAAGAAACATAAAATCACATCACACGCATAAACGAAATAAATTGGTAACCCTTGCCAAAAAATCCTATGCGTTCTTCCTGTGAGCCAAAACGGGAAGAGCGTGGTCAATCTAAGGGACAAAAGGATCTTCGATGCGAGCTCCCACTAGAACCGCCATCTCCAAAGGATTTCACCGGCTTCTATGGACATCCGCCATCTCCTTTTGACTCCATTTGTGTGTCTTCATCCAAATTGTACAATACATACAATAGAAATTAAAATGGCGTACAAGCCACAATAATTTCCTATTTATCTATTACAATTACACGGATGAAAGAAATGGCATGCAAGCCACAATGTTATTACATTTATAACTAAATTGATAAAATTACAGCCCATAGTGATTATAAAATCACCAAAATGCATTCAAACACACAATCAACCACAAGGTCAAAGGCAAGGTTACCAATTTCATTTTTTACAGATACATCTAAACTAACAAGATGGTAACAAAATTACCAAATGGCTCTCTGAAATAAATTTCCAGAAGCAAAGAGATATGCCAAAAACTCGAGACTAAAATAAATTTTATTTGTAAAACAGAAAACTGTCCAGCGCGCGTAGCGCCGCTAACACGAGTGAATTAGCACCGCTAACTCAAAGTTAGCGCCGGTAACCCCCTGTTCCAGAAAACAAAAAATTGTGTTTCGGCTTTTTCAGGCCACCATGTGCATTTCTAGTATGGAGGTGGCTCTGATACCACTGTTGGGGTTTCGTGGTCGGGCAACGGAAGCAAGGTACAACAAAAAATGCATAAAGTACAACCACATAAAGCATAGAATGTAAAGAAACCCCAAAAATTGTACCAAACTCCATGACTATGAAAAGCAACATGAAAAACAGTGGAGAAAGAAGGTTATACCCTTATCAATCATCTGGAAAAATGAAGATGGTGGTGATGATCCAAGAATCCGGAATAGCCTCCTCTATTGAAGTCCACCCCGGGTTTGTTCAACCTCCTTGTACTAGCAAGCCATTAGTGGTCTTCATAGCTTGAAACCACCTCTGGAACAACAACCACGAGTTCTCCTTTCTCTCCACTTAAAGATTCACACATAACCCTCAAGGTTTCTTCACAAAAATGGAAGTATATTTGGTGTATGTGTGTGTTTGCAAGAGAGAGTTTCTCCCAAAGCTTGCATGCTCAAAATGACCTCTACATCTGCTTTTCAAAGCCCCATGGCCGGCCAAAGAGCATCTGGAATTTGATTTGTAGAGAATGGAGGTGCATGCAAAAGTTGCATGCATTCCGATATGGGTTAGCGCCGCTAACTCTTAGCGGTTAGCGCCGCTAACTTTACAAGTTAGCGCCGCTATCGCGCCCTTAGTTAGAGCCGCTAACCTTAAGGAGTTAAAGCCGCTAACTCTAAAGAGTTAGAGCCTCTAACTCCAATCAGCATGCCAACTCAATGCAATTTCACAAAATCAGTCCATCCACTTAGGTTGTTATCGAGATTGATCCCTGGTGTGTGACCTAATAGGCCCATACATCATCGATAGTGATTCATATGGCGTACGTACGTCAGTGGGCATATCCCAACATATGGTACTTGCTTCATTACTTCTATCTCCTCTCTAGAGGCAAGACATTGAGTTTTGCTCAATGTCAAGCCATGGAACATAGGGAGGTTTCCTTTCTTGGATTCCTCCATTTTAAAGCGTCTTACGAACTTTTCTATGTATGCACTTTGAGAAAACCCGAGTAGCCTTCTAGATCTGTCCTTATAGATCTTGATACCCAGAATACAGCTCGCATCCCCTAGATCCTTCATTGAAAAGCAACTCCCTATCCAAGCTTTTACACTCCTTAGGCTTGGGATGTGATTTCCAATGAGTAGAATATCATCTACATATAGAAACTAAGAAGACTATTGTGCTCCCACTAGCCCTGACATATAGGCAAGGTTCACCTTTACTCTTTGAAAATCCAAACTCTTTGATTTTCTCATCAACGCAAAGATTCCAGCTCCGAGATGCTTGTTTAAGTCCAAAAATTAACTTCTTAAGCTTGCAAACCTTGTTTGGATACCCCGGATGCTCAAAACCGTCAGGCTGTGTCATATATATCTCTTCTTGAAGCTTCCCGTTAAGGAAGGCGGTCTTTACATCCATTTGCCAAATTTCATAATCATGAAATGCAGGAATGGCAAGTAGTATCCGGATTGACTTCAATATAGCCACTGGGGAGAAGGTTTCATCATAGTCAATTCCTTGCGTCTAAGTAAAACCCTTTGCCACCAGTCGGGCTTTGAAGGTATCCAAGGTTCCATCTATGCCGGGTTTCTTCTTGAAAACCCATTTACACCTAACGGGTTTCACCCCGGGTGTAGGATCAACCAGTTCCCAAACCTTGTTATCCGACATAGATTGCATCTCGCTCTTCATTGCCTCCATCTACTGAGTAGACTCAGGGCTTGCCATGGCTTGCTTGTAGTTGGTGGGTTCATCATGATGCACCAATAACTCGTTGCCCTCAGATATGAGAAACCTGAATCTCTCTGGCTCAGAACGAGTTCTACTGTAACGCCTACGAGTAGACATTGCTAGAGTGTTAGGTACCGCAGCATCATGTTGCTCGGTATTTTGGCTAGTGCCAACCTCAAGTTCTTTATCGGTCGACCATTGATCTTCCTCAAGGTCAATTTCCTTACTGCCATGTTTGGATAGCATCTCCCTTTCAAGGAAGAATGCCCTTCGAGAAACAAATACCTTGTTCTCTGAAGGGTTATAAAATAAATGTCCAACACCGGCAGGAGGATATCGGATAATGTAACACCTTTCTGAGCGAGTTTCAAGTTTGTCTTCGGTCTCACGTCTCACGTAGGCTTGACAACCCCAAACTCGTAGGTATGAAAGTGTCGGCTTCTTATCATGCCACATTTCATAAGGTGTTTTGGCAACTTTCTTGGTTGGTACGAGGTTAAGGATTCTTACCGATGTTTCTAAGGCATATCCCCATAAACTAATAGGTACCTCCATTCCACTCATCATAGACCTTACCATGTCTAGTAAAGTCCGGTTCCTCCTCTCAGCGACCCCATTTAATTGTGGAGTCCTTGGAGGTGTCAATTGTGAAGTGATTCCATAATTCTTAAGATGATCGGTGAACTAGGTACTAACATACTCTCCACCTCGATCAGATCGGAGTACCTTAATCGTTTTGCCCAATTGATTCTGAGCTTCGTTATGGAATGTATTGAACACCTGAAAGGTTTTATTCTTGTGTTTGAAAAGATAGACATATGCGTACCTAATATAATCATCTATAAAGGTAACAAAGTATCTTGTGTTATTCATTGTGACATGCTTGAAAGGACCACATACATCAGTATGCACTATATCTAACAAGCCCTTTCCCCTCTCACTTGTTCTCGTGAAGGGTGCTTTTGTCATTTTGCCAATAAGCAAGATTCGCATACATCATTTGATCCTTGATCAAATGATTCCAAGATCTCATCCGCTTGGAGCTTGGTGATGCGAGTCTTGTTTATATGGCCAAGACGACTATGCCATAAGAAACATTTATCCAAACCATTTTTGGAGTCACAATCAATAATCATGATAAACCTTCTGGATTCAACGTATGCATTTGCCTCATATATGTCATGACATGGTATATCTTTAAATAAGAAATATCATTTTTAAAGCTAATAATTGTACCATTTACAAATTAAAAGCATAACCATCGTCATACAATTTGTGAAAAGAAATATTGTTTCTAGCAACATTGGGCGAATAGCATACATCCTTAAAGAGAATAACATGGTCGTTATTAAATGAAAGCTCTATGTCTCCTTTTGCTTCCACTGGGACAAATTCCGAGTTTCCCATGACAAGATCCAGCTCTCCTTGCTCCAAGCTCCTACTTGCCTTTAGCACCTGCACCATATTACATATGTTAGTGCCACAGCCAGTATCCAATACCCAGCCTTTAGAAGTAGAAGTACGGTGGAGTTATATCATGAACGTACCTGATGTCTCGGGGCCCGATATGCTCATTTCCTTGACCTTGTTGAGTCCCTCCAGGTAATTCGGGCAGCTTCGGCGGGAATGGCCCTTGCCCCCACAAAAGAAGCACTCCGCATCCTCCGGAGTCTTGGCTTGGGGAAGTTTCCCCTTGCCCTTACCCTCAGAGGCCGAGGAAGGCTTGGCCGCACTAACCTTTCCCTTACACTTCCTTTTCTGGGAAGGTACGACCTTCTTCTTTGTGAAGCGGCCTTCCTGGATGGCGAATACGGTGTTGGAGGAGGATGGCTTGTTTTTGGTCTTTCTAGACTCAGCAGTCTTGAGCATACCATGAAGCTCCATCAAGATCTTATCAATACTGTGCATATGAGAACTTATTATGAATTGATCATATGTACTGCGCACGGATTGGAGGATCAAATTAACCACCATCTCCCTCCCTATGGCGAAACCTAATTTCTCCATGCACTTGATGTTTGCTTTCATACGCAACACATGCGCGCTCACGTTCCCTCCTTCTTGCATCTTGCAAGCAAGGGTTGTCTTGAGGCACTCATACATTTTCTGCCTCGCCTGCTGTTGGAACATGTCCTTCAGCTGCACGATCAGGTCGTAAGTACTTAAATGATCTATTTGCTTTTGCAAATCTTGGTTCATAGTGCTCAACATAAGGCATGTGATTTCCTCAGTTTCCTTGCGGCGATTATCATACTCCTCTTTGATTACCATTGTCGCATTAGCAAAAGGCGCCTCGGGTAGGGGTTCCTCAATGGTATGCAACTTTCCTTCATACCGCAAGACCAACCTCAATTGTGTATGCCAGTCCATTAAGTTGCTACCATCGAGTTTCTTCTTTTCAAGAAAAACTCGAAGAGAAACGTTGGTGGTGTTGTTTGTTGCGCTTGTTGATGCCATCTAAAATTATGCAAAGTACATTTAGTTAGTTTGATATGTTAATTTTGTTAAAACAATTTTCCCATAAGAATCATCTTAACAAGGCTAAGAACCATTTTTCATTCCACCATGTGACGGGGTTACCGCGGATCACATAATGAAATTATTTAGTTCGGCAACCATTTTGCCAATTGCAATCTCTATCGCAATCCTTAGCACCTTACGGGACCCTTCGACATCCATTGGTCGTTTGGCATGTTTGATCCCTACTAGCACCAATTTTAAGTTTGAAATTTTGATTGACTCGTGCTAAGCTCGACAATCATTCAAAGTTTCAAATTCAAAATTGCAAATCGTCCGTCAAGACATACGATGTCAAAACTACCAAGATTGGCTCGTGCTAAGCTCGACAACCAAAATTGTAGGTTTGCCATGCGCACCTTCGACACATTTTCATGAGAGTTGGCTCGTGCTAAGCTCGACAACCAAAACTCATAAGACTATATTTAGGTGGTATCGACTTACGGATAGTGCTTGATTTACATTTGTTGGAAAAAGGAGCTTTTGTTTCCGGTTTGGTTTTAGATTAACTTATTAGTGACAAATCCTATTTTCACTAGGTGGGTTAATCTTGTATGTGATCGCGCGCGAGAGTAAACCATTTTTATCAAAACTCTTGTGATTTTATTAATTTAATGAAAAAATTATCTAGCATGCAAAACCTACACAACCATGCATAGAATAATAAAATCACATCACACGCAATATACAAAATAGTCGGTAACCCTTGCCAATAAACCTATGCGTTCTTCCCATGAACCAAAACGGGAAGAACTTGGTCTTCATTCCTCCATCATACAAATTACATACAATAGAAAATAAATGGCATACAAGCCACAAATCTTCCTATTTATCTAATACTAGTACATGGATGAATGAAAAGGCATGCAAGACACAATATTATTACAATCAAATTGAATTTAATAAAATTACAGCCTTTTATGTGGATTAAAACCACCAAATGCATGCACAACATAAAAAAAACCATATTGGCCAAGGCAAGGTTACCAACTCAAATTATCACATACAACCAAACAAAACACATCACTACTGCAACAACATACAAGAACCCTTGGAACAAATTTCCAGAAGGTGAAAAGGCCAAAATTCCCTTGACCAAAACTGTTTTAATCTAAAATTTTGAAAATAATTTTCCAGTGGCGTTAGCGCTGCTAAAGATAACGAAGTAGCACCGCTATCTTAAGCGTAGCGGCGCTAACCCAAATGGCAGAAAACAAACAATTTGATTTCGGGTTTTTCAGGTCACCATGTGCTATTCTAGCATAGAGTTGGCTCTGACACCATTGTTGGGATTATCAGACCACGCAACGGAAGCAAGAACATTGAAAGGTTTTGTAGGGTATAAAAACATATCAAAACATGCACAGCGGAATAAAACCCCCTCTAGTGATCTTATCTAACTCGTACAGAAACTTAGAAGAAGAAGAAGATTAGAAAGTTATTCCTCGATGAAAAACAAAACTTTCTTTTTAATCCTCTAGACAGCTGCAGGTTATCCACTGCTACTACACCACCTTGAACTGGCTGCTAGACCGCCTAAGGATTAAACCTCGGATCAAACCGTGACCCGTGACGTGTGTGTGTACCGATGCCGCCATCGACCACCGTACTCGGTGGTTTGGTGCTCCTCCTTTGCGCCGCCGTCTATCTCCAAGTGAGGGAGAGAGAGTCGCGAGAGTGAGAGAAAGGGAGAGAGGATTAGGGCAATCTTTTCTTTTGTGATTAACTTATGATTAATGAGGCTAATAATAAGGTTTATATAATAACCCTTATTAGGCCAAGCCCGTTTAATTAAAGCCCAGCATTAATTAAACTATTAATCAATTACAGAAAATACCCTCGACCTTTCTAATTAATTAATAACTATTAATTAATTGGTCCCGTTAATATTTAAACTAAATATTAACTTCTCTTTTAAATAATAAATACCTTTTATTATTTCTCTCTTTCTCAATAATTAATTAAACTATTAATTATTGTGATACACAAACAGGTAAAATCCAACTGGTTCTAATTGGGTGTGCAGCAGTGTGATCTTTTAGTGTCACATAGTATTGGACACGATGATACATGTTATCTATCTCTGCACATAATCTAACAGACTCCCACTTGTGCAAGATAAGTAACACTCCTTGTACATCGTTGGCCTAAGGAGGTCCCTAGCCAGACGCTTAGGTTAACCAGACTATGAGATCTCTTATATCTAGAGACATAATCCACGCCTTGGATTATCTAGGTTTTTCCTTTTGCATCACGATATTTCATAATGTGAGTATTTGACATTGAGCAGGGATCTTATTAAATACTCAGATTTTCTCGACTCTGATTTCGACATTCTGCAGTTACGGTTTACTGAATGAAAAGACTATCATTCTAACCGAGCGCGGCCACGCATTTTCAGTAGTCTTAATCGTCGAGGAGCTAAGAAAATATCTCTCCTAAAAAAGAGGTGCAAATCCCATCTTGACTATTTGCAATTTGAGCACATGGCTTCCGCTGCACCTAGACAAGCCCCTTATAATCACCCTGTTACGGCGTGACGTTAGAACATGCTAAAGTACAGAAGTTACCACGCCCCAAACCAAATATCTCAGGTCTAAGGACAACCTATCATGTTTACTTATGTTAACGCTCCATGAAGTAAACTCGATGCGGATCACCCCAATATTTATCCCCTGATAAATATCTATGAATATTTGGTCACATCCTTGTGCTTTTATTCATACTCGAATAAATCATCAAATATCCATAATAGCGTTATCTCCCTAATGTAGCTCCCACTACATTAAGTAGCTATGGGCATTTAGACAATTCATCACTTGACTTGTCATGGATAGGTTAAACATGCTAAAAATAGACAACTAGAAACAATTATGTAAACCTCCTAATTTAATCCCATGAAATGTAATTACATAATAAAAAGAGTCTCAAGTTACATCAATAGTAATAATAAAAAACATGAACTAGCTGCTATGTTCTAAGTACTGCATTCCTATAGAACTAGCATGCCTCTCATGCTTAGCCCTACCTAGCGGCTTCATCAACGGGTCAGCAACGTTGTCGTCCGTCGGTATCTTTTGCAATCTAATATCATCTCTTCCAATGATCTCTCAGATAAGGTGATATTTCCTGAGTAAGTGCCTAGTCCGCTGATGATCTCTAGGCTCTTTAGCTTGCGCCACAGCCCCTGAGTTGTCACATAATATATCGATCGGTCTACAGATACACGCAACAACTCCAAGATCCGAGATAATATTCTTCAGCCAGATAGCTTCTTTTTCCGCATCACTTGCCGCAATATACTCTGCCTCTGTAGTAGAATCTGCTATTGTATCTTGCTTCTGACTTTTCCAAGATATGGCTCCTCCGTTTAGGGTAAAGACAAATCCTGACAGCGACCTGAAGTCGTCTCTGTCGGTCTGGAAACTAGCATCAGTGTAACCAGTTACACTGAGCTCATCCATCGAACCTCCATAAACTAGGAATATGTCTTTCGTCCTTCTCAGATACTTGACTAGAATAGGCAACATCGGGTCTAGTACACAGCATGGTATGCATGATTGAACCAACTGCCGAGGCATATGGTATCAATTTTATCTTGTCCTGATCTTGACTAGACACAGGACACTGAGCCTTGCTCAAAATCGCGCTACATTGCATAGGAATAAATCCTTTCTTGTATTCATCCATCTTGAATCTCTTCATGACTTTTTCAATATACGTACTTTGACTAAGTCCGATAAGCCGCTTAGATCTATTCCTATAGATCCTTATACCTAGTATATAAGAAGTTACTCCCAAGTCCTTTATCTGGAAACATTTACCTAACCAGGATTTTACTCCTTGTAATACTGGTATATTGTTTCCTATTAACAGTATGTCGTCTACATACAAGACTAGGAAGGTTACCGCGCTCCCACTGAATTTAGTGTAAACAAACGAGTCGAACATACTTTTGGTAAAACCAAACTCTTTGATACGCTCATCAAAGTGTAAGTTCCAGTTCATAGATGCTTGCTTTAGTCCATAGATGGATTTAAGCAACTTGCATACTTTATTAGGATTCTTTCGATCCGCAAAACTATCCGGCTATATCATATATACATCCTCTGCAATTTCCCATTAAGGAAAGCAGTTTTGACATCCATTTGCCATATCTCATAATCAAAATATGCTGATTTGGCCATAAGAATCCTAATAGTCTTAAGCATTGCCACTGGGGAAAAAGTTTCAACATAGTCAACGCCATGAGTTTGCGTGAAACCTTTTGCCACTAGCCTTGCTTTAAAGGTATGCACCTTTCCATCCATGTCTGTCTTCTTCTTGAAGACCCATTTGCACCCAACAACTTTACTGTGTTGAGGAAAATCTACTAACTCCCAAACTTGGTTGTCATACATGGATTGCATCTCTGCCTTCATGGCTTCTAGCCATTTCTCAGATTCTAAACCTGAGGCAGCGTCTTGGTAGGTAGTGGGTTCTAAAAGATCCCCTTCATCTTGAGCAACTAGGAATCCTAGATACCTATCTGGCTCATTACTGTTAGAGTCTGCCCACTGACACACGTACGCCAGTTGATCACTACCGATGATGTATGGGCCTATCGGGTCACACGCCGGGGGTTGATCTTGACAATAACCTAAAAGGGAGGGTTAGAAATGAATAATTAAAGATAGTTGGTAATCAGGAAGGGTTAGCGGCGCTAAACCCTGCTGTCGCTAACTTGGCCGCGTTAGCGACACTAACCTTAAGTGGTTAGCGGCGCTAAGTTTGGGCGGTTAGCGGCGCTAACCCGTCTGACAGATTACAACTTTATTCCTTCACCTCCACTCTCCACCAATGCATGTTATTAGCTTGGTTCTTTTATGTTCGGTCTTGGGTAGCTCCAGATGACATAAGAGGCTGATAAATATACATGAAAGTCTTTTTTTTTCTCTCAAGTGGTTGAAGGTGAAAATACACACACACAAAGAAGCCTCAAGTGGTTGTTCTTGTTAGTGTGAAAAGAGAGAGCCAAGATAGGAGAGTTCCTGGAGGAGGGTTATTGTTCCAGAAGGTGTCTCCATATGGTGTAGGACACCCGATGGCTCGCTAGTACGAGTGGATCATGGTTTTTCCCGGGGTGGACTTCGATAGAGAAGAAGGTGCTATAGCTCGGGTTCTTGATCTTCACCAACTCCAGGGGACTTCAAGGGTATATTTCGCTCTTCTCTCTTCCTTTTAGTTGCTTATCTTAGTTGTAGAGATTGGTACACTCCTTGGGGTTCACTTTGTGGTTTGTTTTGTTTGTAAATTCCGATTTTGTACTTGCATGCTTCCGCTCTGTTGAACCACGAACCCCAACAGTGGTATCAGAGCCACCGCTACACTAGATTTGCACTTTGTGGCTTTGAAAATCCGAAAAATGTGATTTTTTGTTCTGTCCAGGGTTTAGCGGCGCTAACCTTCCCATGTTAGCGGCGCTATCCCGTCCGTAGCGGTCGCTATCCTCTCTCGCGTTAGCGGCGCTAAGTCGGAGTTAACGGCGCTAACTTTTATAGTTAGCGGCGCTAACCCGTCTGGCAGAATGCTTTTTGCCTAAAATCAATTTTGTTGGATCGATTGAGCTACTTGTTGATTCTGGAATTTATTCCAGATTTGTGTTGAGATTTGATTAAGTTGCCTTATGTCTTGGTTGGTGTATTTATATGTGGATTAACATTTTGGCATGAAAATGATTAATTGCATATACTTACATTATATGACTATGGAATTTTGACTAGTTTAAGGTTCCTAATGCATATGTACATAGGATTATTTGTGCCTTGAGTGTTTTCATAATCTTAACCAAGACATATAAAATTTACATGGTTTTTGTGTGGCACACCATGTGTTTTTGTTGTATGTGGTTGTAATATTAGTGTCCGGTGACATTTTGAGCCTTTGAGACCTATGTGATGTGTTTGGTTGTTTAAATTAATTTGTTCATTCATTTGGTGGTTTGTACCACATAATGGTTTGTAATAATTTAATTTATTCGGTTTGTATTTCTTTTACGGCTTGCATGCCGATTTCTATTCTTTGTAATTTTAGTATTAGCTTAGAATAGAGAATCGTGGCTTGCATGCCATTTCCTTTTAAATTTGTATATTGTAAAAGGAGAACCGAAGCAACCATCAAGAACCATGGAGGGTGTCTTGGCAAGCTTGGATCCGGAGGTCGATAGGAGACGCGATGGATCAAGTGGGAGGAGCACACATCAAGTCATTCGGTCTAGTCCTTAGATGACTTAGTCTTGCCCGTTGGCTCACGGGCAAGGCGCATAGGATTGGCTCGTTACCGGATTTATATTACATGCGTGGTTGTTTTTATTTTGTTTATTTTTCTTGCATGGATGTTTAGGATCTTCGCATGCTAGAAAACTTTTCAAAATAATAAAACCAAAGAGTTTTTAACTTGTTTACAAACTCCGCGCGCCACATAGACAAGAATTGGTTAAAATTGTTTTAACTGGTAAAACAAAATCCCGTTTTTTTTTCAAAATTGTAAATCTCACGCCATCCGTAAGATGACACCACCCGAATCTAGTGAAGCAAGATCGGTTGTCGAGCTTAGCCGAGCCGGTTTTGTGTAACTGTGTGGAAGGTGCGTGTGGCAACTCGCAAGGGTCGGTTGTCGAGCTTAGCCGAGCCGGCCATTGGGCTAGAGTACCACCGTGTATCTTGACGGTTGATTTACAATTCCAAGATTTAAAACGCCTTGGTAGTTGTCGTGTCCATACCGAGCTATCAAAGTAGATTAATGAGGAATGGTGTGAGAGGGATCAAACATGCCAAATGGGTGCTGCTAGTACCTAGGATCCCGCAAGTGTCTAAGAGTTGCAATCACGGATTGCAATTGGTAAATCGTTTACCTGCCTAAAATAGCTTCATGAAGTGATCCGCGGCATACCCGTCATGGATTGGGGTATTTTGTAGGTTCTTAGCCCTTGTTAAGATAATTTGGTTTTCTTAAATCAAATGGGTAATTATCATAACGAGGATTATATCAATACTTACTAAAACTGGTACTCTTATTTTAGATGGCAAATCTTAACGACACTACATCAAAACTATCATTTCGTTTGTTCCTGAAAAGGAGAGACTCATGGGAGTGAACTTTGTTGACTGGTATCGTGTGTTAAGGATTGTCCTTCAACATGAGTCAAGGTTGCACGTCCTTGAGGAGCCTCTTCCGGAGCCACCTGCTACCAATGCGAACTGGGCCACGAGATACGCATGGGAAAAGCGTGTCAGAGATACACAAGATGTTTCTTGTCTCATGTTGTCGACTATGAGCTGTGAGCTGCGAAAGCAACTCAAGCATATGAGTGCGTACGACATGATTAACCGGCTAAAGGACATGTTCCCGCAGCAAGTTAGACAAAAACTTTTTGAGTATGTCAAGGCTTTAGTCGGTTGTAGGATGCAGGAAGGCGGGGATATAAGTGTTCATGTCCTTATGATGAAGGCGTACATGGACAACATGGAGAGACTTGGATTTCCCATAGGGAGGGAACTGATGGTGAATTTAATTCTCCAATCCCTGCCCACGTCTCATGAGAAGTTTGTCATGGAATATCTCAAAGACAATATGGAATGGTCCTTAAGTGAGCTACATGGCATGTTAAAGGCTGCTGAGTTGAACATGGCCAAAGGTAAGCAAATCTCGTCCACACCCGCTAAGGCTACTGGGAATCAAAAACATAAGAAGAAGAAACTGACCTCAAATGGAAAGCTTGGTTTGACTAAGCCTACCATAAACGTGGAAGTTGAGGCAAATGAGATTGTGCCTCAAGATAACGTTCCACTTGGGGTAGTTTGCTACTTTTGAGGGGAAATTGGAAATTGGCGCCATCACGCCTGCCCTAAGTGCCTGAATGAGCTAAGTATCCTAAAGCGGAAGAATGTTAGCTCCTCGACTTCAGGTACATTCATGGTTATACTCCATTGATCTTCTACTTCAGAGGACTAGGTTTTTGAACGCTAGTCAAAGCACTCACATTTGTTACAAACTTGTTTGTTGCAAAGTGTAGGTGTTTATCCGAAGTAGGCCGATGATGCATGGAGAGCTGGAACAAGTGAAGAGAAGCTTAAATGCTTGTCTCTTGCTAAAAGGATTGGAAGAGTTGATCTTGTCATTCCTACCAGCTAATTTATTACTTCATTAGATAGATGTTTTACGCCCTGCGTGGCAAGAAGCATTGTATCTTTTATGCTATTGATAACGATGAATATTACTTTGTATTGTTTAATTGTGGGTTTAGAGTTTTATATCAAAGTTTATTCATGTCGTGGTAAATAATAAGCTTTTGCTTAAGAAGTAATAATATGATCATGAATGTTAATTGATTGGTTATCCTTATAAGCATTGGTGATTTAACCATATAAACAAGATTAACATCACCAAGGTCCATGTGGATAGGTACTTGGAATCTTTTAGCTTCGAGCTATTAGTTGATGTTGAATCTTACTTATAAAGTTAAATACCTGTGACGTCCTTCACTAGTTGATATGGAAGGAATAAAAGTTTGTTGGACTTCGCTTACACTTATGTGTAAGGTGCAATCAAACAAAGTCATAAGGATGAACTAAGTATGAATTTGTTACCTTTACCTATGATGGTAGAAGAAAAAAAAAGGGTATTAGAAAAGTGTTTGAAACTTGAGAAGTATTCAAAGCTTACCCGTAACAAATTCATAACATGTGAAGAGGGCAAAAAGGAAACTAAAATACTCAAGTCTTATGAGATGTTGAGATATAATAGATTCCTTGTTCATCATTAGAATTATGGGAGTGTCTCATAATTTAATTTTCCTAGGATACATGTTTTACATGGATCGCCAAGTGGAGAAAAGGAACATACTAGTTATGATTCCATTTGATGGCTTAGACTTAAGTAACCTGACAGATAGGTGTACTTGAGTTGTGACGGACAATGTTCTTGTTTAATTACAACAAAGATGATCAAATTAGCAACCATGGAGGTTAGACTAGAAAGACAACTTTGCTTATCTACCTCATGGATTAAAGTTATCTTGTCTACATTTAGTGGGAGATGTATGAACTTTAAAAGATGCTAATACATTTAAATATGTTCTTCTTGGTTTTGGATGTTCTTTTCATAACCTTTTGAGAACTGAGGTGAATTGCTCGAAAAGGGAAATGAACAACTGAAGCATTCCTGTAGAAGAACGTGTAATTTAAATATTGACCTGATGTTGACACTAGCATTCAATCAGTTGTGATTGGAACTTAACATGGCAATGTTGAAGTACTTGGCATTATGATATTACCTCTTCATAAGTCTGGTAATGGTCATCATAAGACCGGAAATGTATTACATACATGAGGACGATGACTTATTGATAATACATTGCGTATGTATCAATTACCGGAATCTGTAGTGGACCTTGGGTCTACTAAGATAAGGAAAGGTAATGAGATAAGCTATAATCCATGCTGGATTTCAAGGATGAGCTTGGATAATCCAACACCTAGATGAGTCCAGAAAGGTGTAAATAGATCTTTTGGATATAAGATCTGCATGGATTAATTTGTAGATAACTTCAAATACTGACTGGTCGGAATTGGTTTCATGATGATTGACCATGTGGAAGGTATCATATGAATACATTCTTCCAGTGGATATGTTGAAGTCTACATGGACACTTACGCCGTTTGGTGGCTGCACGATGCAAAGACCGTATTCCGTAATAGGAATTCAATGAGGAAGTATTGGTAACACTGTCCGAAGGTGCTTTACATCTAAAAGTATCCATGTAATATCTACAAAACATGGAAAAGGGTTGCCTTGGACTTCAACAAACATCTAAGTTTCATGTTACGAAAATCAAGCGATTGAGTTTTCAATGAGCAATGATGAAACTTGGATAGATGCCAGAGCTAGTGGGAGGGCTGTTGTTATCCTATGTAATATGTCTTGGACATATGTCATAATGGAGATAATGTCTTGATCATGTTTATCTGTAAGTTTGAATCAAGAATTATACGTCCGTTAAGGATTAACAAAGCAATTTGTGAAGTACAAGAAATATTGAGATATGTTCTTGTTGATCATAAGATATGAAAGTAATTTATTACTCTGTGTGATAGTTTATGTTTTAGGATAACCTGCAATTCGATTGGGGTTAGTGATCCTACAAATATTGTGTCGTTAGTAAATGTGATTGTTAAAGTATCGGTGACTCTATAGAGATCTTTTTGAAAACTATGAGAGTACGATGACTTAATCACATGAGATTTGATTTTAAAGTGTCGGTGACTCTATAGAGATCCTTGTGAAAACTATGAGAGTGCGATGACTTTAACACATAAGATTTTATTCTTAGAGCATCAATAACTCTATAGAGATCTTTATGAAAACTATGAGAGTATGATGGCTCATGCACATTAAATTTTAGTTCCAAGCGTTGTTTGTCTTATTGGATTCCTTTAAGACAATGCATGTATAACGGCTTGGACAAATGATCATAATCCCATCAACGCACACTTTTCAAGTGGTTGGTTGGAGTTGGGATACGATCATAATCAGAGTACACACGGAGAGCAATGGTGACGGATCCGTTAACTGAGCTATAGTAGCGGGTTAGTGATTTTTATCAGACTAGGGCCTGCATATACTTGGCTTAAGTTCGTTTTAGTAATATTTTGATATGCTTTTCTTTTGGGAACATTAAGCAATATTGAGCTTCTGCTTGTATCGATTATCAAAAGGGTTTGGTAATGCGCGTGTAGCGGGTACTCTCAGTAAGCCTTATTGTGTTCCAACTTTGCATGTTTTACCTCTTCCCTGAATGTTTTACATTCTAAATGTCCACAGTCGGTCATTCTTCAAGGGAAGGAAGTCTGAACTAAGACTGAGGGAAGTAATTGGTCATGTCTCCAATGGGGATTGGGGCACGGGGACGCAATTCTTCGCCTGTACTTGAAAGTGTTTCAAGTGATTGGACGACCCACACCTGATTTTACTTTATGGTACTTGTCATGAGTAAATCAGGATGATAATATCAGTTCATCCGCATACTGGAGATACATGTGTCTGCATCACTTTGGTTTGCTTTGCTCTAGTTGTTTTCAAACGCAGTCCGTAACTGGTTGTTATAAAGGGAGCAGCTGGGCAAAGTATGATCTCTGTGGTGGGCAATGTGAGTCAAAGGAATTTGTTCCTCTGTTTAGAGAGATATCCCTGGGCCCCTCGATGATTGGTCGCTGACACCAAAATGCACGGCCGTGCTCAAGTGTGCAATGATTAATGAATCTGATTGCAACTTGCATGTTTTGGTCACCACTAATCTCGATCGAGAAACATAATCGTGAAGGGCCGAGAATGACTTAGTACCATGTCTCACCTTCGCACGGATATCGCGAACAAAAGGATAATTGATCACTTATCGATAGGACCTTTTCACATGGGTTGCAGATTGGTTTTCGTGCTGAAGACAAAATCCATACTGACTTGGGGACAGGATGTCTTACTAGAGGCCGCTCCTTGTCTGTGATGCTTTAGGTACGGTGTGTCATGTGCAAGTGGGAGTTTGTTGGAGTCTGCCCACTGACACACGTACGCCAGTTGATCACTACCGATGATGTATGGGCCTATCGGGTCACACGCCGGGGGTTGATCTTGACAACAACCTAAAAGGGAGGGTTAGAAATGAATAATTAAAGATAGTTGGTAATCAGGAAGGGTTAGCGGCGCTAAACCCTGCTGTCGCTAACTTGGCCGCGTTAACGGCGCTAACCTTAAGTGGTTAGCGGCGCTAAGTTTGGGCTGTTAGCGGCGCTAACCCGTCTGACAGATTACAACTTTATTCCTTCACCTCCACTCTCCACCAATGCATGTTATTAGCTTGGTTCTTTTATGTTCGGTCTTGGGTAGCTCCAGATGACATAAGAGGCTGATAAATATACATGAAAGTCATTTTTTTTCTCTCAAGTGGTTGAAGGTGAAAATACACACACACAAAGAAGCCTCAAGTGGTTGTTCTTGTGAGTGTGAAAAGAGAGAGCCAAGAGAGGAGAGTTCCTGGAGGAGGGTTGTTGTTCCAGAAGGTGTCTCCATATGGTGTAGGACACCCGATGGCTCGCTAGTACGAGTGGATCACGGTTTTTCCCGGGGTGGACTTCGATAGAGAAGAAGGTGCTATAGCTCGGGTTCTTGATCTTCACCAACTCCAGGGGACTTCAAGGGTATATTTCGCTCTTCTCTCTTCCTTTTAGTTGCTTATCTTAGTTGTAGAGATTGGTACACTCCTTGGGGTTCACTTTGTGGTTTGTTTTGTTTGTAAATTCCGATTTTGTACTTGCATGCTTCCGCTCTGTTGAACCACGAACCCCAACAATTACGAGGCCTACTAGACCTGCGAAGGTCTTGTGTTTGCACCTCTTCCTCAACCACAGACTCGGGTTGGGATTCAACAATTCTCTGTTGAACCACATGTTCAATTATCGGTGGCGGTGTAACCTACTCCTCTTCAATTTCTTGAAGCTCTATTTATTTTCTTGGAGTTTCTGAATTAAGAAACTTCTCATCCAAGAATACCGCTTTACGAGCAACAAAAACTTTGTTCTCGTCTGGGTTGTAGAAATAGTATCCCATGGTTTCCTTAGGATAACCTACGAAGATACACTTATCTGATTTGGGATTTAGTTTATCCGTGAATGTTCGCTTAACATACACCTCACATCCCCAAACCTTTAGAAAAGACATTTTGGGCTATTTCCCTTTCCATACCTCGAACCGTGTCTTTTCAACCGATTTGGTTGGAACCCGGTTCAACATGAACGCTGATGTCTCGAGTGCGTGTCCCCAAAACCACAATGGTAGTGAACTTCGACTCATCATCGATAAAATCATGTCAAGCAGTGTACAATTCCTCCTTTCTGACACACCATTCATCTTAGGTGTATACGGAGGTGTGAGTTGTGAAACCATCCCACATTCCTTCAAATGATCGTCAAATTCCTGACTCAGATATTCGCCACCTCGATCCGACCGAAGTGACTTTATCTTCTTGTCCAGCTGGTTTTGTACCTCATTCTGAAATTGTTTGAACTTGTCAAAACTTTCAGATTTAAGTATCATGAGGTAGACATAACCGAACCTACTGAAGTCGTCAGTAAGGGTTATGAAATACCGGTATCCTCCTCTAGCCTCCGGACTAAAGGGTCCGCACACATCTGTGTGTATAATCATCCCTAATAACTCGCTGGCCCTTTCATTCTCACTGTTGAAAGGCTGCTTTGTCATATTACCAGACAAACAAGATTCACAAATATCATTTGACTCCAAGTCAAATGGTTCTAGAATTCTGTCAACTCGGAGTTTCTCTATGCGTTTCTCATTTATGTGTCCTAAACAACAATGCTAGAGGTAAGTTTGAACAAGTTACTGTTGGATCTCTAACTTATATGATAGATGTCATTGTTATCAAAATTTAGCGTATATAGACCATTTTCTGGAGTAGCTTTGAAAAAGAAAATAATATTTTTAAAACATGAATTAACCTTTTCATTAAAAACATAATCAAATCCACAGTCTATTAGAAAATTGAACGAGATAACATTTTTAATAAGTCTAGGAACATAATAACAAGGTTCTAGTTCTAAGACCATGCCCGAGGGCAAACTAAGACAATATGTCCCTACAGCTTTGGCACCAACCATGGAGCCATATCTCCTTGTCTCAGCTTCTTGTCTCAGCTTCTTACTTCTCTTCAATCCCTGCAAATAATTGCATATGTGATGACCACATCCGGTATCCAATACCCATGATTCATAAGAAGTAATAAGACAATCTATCATAAAGATACCTGTATCATTGGTCGAACCAATGTCCAGCTGATCTATGTCGAGTGAGTGCTCACATGAATCCTTGCTACCCAAGTCTAGGCAACAAATCTCTCCATGTTCTTCCAACCAGTCATCCTCCTGCATAGGGTCCACAACTGTTGACTCTAGATGCTTTGGATTCAACTCATCGCTAATGCACATAAGGATATCATGCAACCCTGCGACAGTCATCTCAAAATCACCGACGACATACATTACTGTTTTCTGGTAATAGTCCGACAAGGAACCGAGCATAACTAGCTCATGTGGTTTTGATTTTGACCCAAAGCTCTCATAGCAATCTAAGAGCCTTCTCATATTAATTAGATGATCGCTAATAGGATAGATTTCATTCATCTTTGCTGAAAGAATTTCCCTCATCAATAGCATGCGACATATCCGCTCACTATACTTGAACTTCTGCTCCAGTCCTTGAACAACCTCATAAGACGACTTCTCACGGAGATCATCCGTAAACTCGGATGATGCTGTGAGAATGAGAATCGACATAACGTCAGACTCGTCATCCAGATACTGATAGTAAGTGTCATACTCACTATCCTGGGCATCTACTCCTGGTCGTTCTGGTGGTAATGTCTCAATAATGTGAAGCTTTCCCTGTGCATCCAAAACATTTTTCAGATGCAACTTCCAAACAGCAAAGTTTAGACCTGAAAGCTTCCACTTGCCAGTAATGAGACTTATAGACTCTCTTGGTTAATAAAACGGAAAAACAGATATATAAGACATCTACAGAAAAAGAAAAAGAAAAAACTGATTCAGTATTGAGTACATCTTCTAATTATTATTACCTTTTAAACAATAAATTATTAGACAAGGATCCATATTTCACATTTCCCGATACAAGGTTTGGGCACTTCCCACCGGGACAATGCTATTTCTGGTAGGTAAGAACTATACCAATCGTATCCTAACGGGACACGACTCCTAGATCCGCGGGACATCGGTTACAGGAATCGTGCATGTTTAGTCCCTTTAGTGCATTTTGGGCCGGGACTCCCGATTATCACCAAAATAGATTGCACCACCTAAGACAGTGTGAACTCTAGCCGGGACTCCCGATTATCGCAGAGTCTTTCACACCCTCCCCCGCAATGGTTTGAACCCGAATGCCCAAGGTTTGGTCACTTCCGACACCCGAGTACCATTTAACAGGAAAGGTGTACCATTAGGTGGGTAACACACTGATCTAAGATTTTTCTAAAAAGGCTTTTCCAAGTTTTTGATGAGAAAAACTTTAATGGCAGTTTTCTTTTTAAAAACATCTATTTCAATAATTAACTAATACTAAAACCCTTGTTTTATTTCATCGTGAGAATCACAACCACCCATATATAAAAATCTGTAAAGAAATAAAACAACCACAAACAACTATGCATTAGCCTTGCCCTTAACTATTGTCGGTTTCGTGAGCCACACGAAAAACCCGACGGTCAAAACCTAAGTGGGAAAAAAACACAACACACATGGCATGACATTTTGAATCTCCCACTGGCTCCCGCATCAAATCCTTCTCTTTGCTCCTTGCTCCTTGCTCCTTGGTCCAGATATATATATATTCTAATAATTCTATTCTATTCTAAAAACTAGAAATATAAAAGTACAAGATATTCAAAGGCACGCATGCCCGTTAATCTAAAACTTTTACAAAGTAGAATAGGGGTTGTAAGTGGCACGTAGGCCTCCCCACACCATAGAATAATAAATCCAAAACAACCACAAGTGCAAGAAATTAAACAATCCACAAGGTCTAGGGCTCGGCTATGACATCCCAAACTTGTACTAAACTAATACTTGAAAGTAAAAACAACTGATTTCTCAATATTCATCTTGATGAAAAATTACTGATTTTAACAACCTGTTAAAACCCCTATATTGTTTTTTCCTTTATTTGCAATAAATATATATTTCAAGTTTTATACTTTGATATTTAATAAAAAAACTCAAAATAATATTTAAACTTTAAATTAAAAATAACAACTGTACTTTTAATTTAATGTTGACCTTAAATATCTGAGCCGCAAACTGAGTCAAATATTTAAACTAGGTCTTTGATTGGAAACGGACCGGGAAACAAAAAACTAGGCCGAGGCCCAAAAGGCCTTTAGCGCCACTAACCCTGCCGCTAAGCCCTAACTGGGCCGCTGGCAACCTGTGCCGTGGCTTTCTGGGCCGTAGCCCACCACAAAATTTAGCGCCGCTAACTGCGCCGCTTTTGCGCCGCAATCTACGTCGCTTTCGCGCCGCGAACGCCAAAAACCAAGGTCGACTGCCGTCCCTGTCTGAGACCGCCGCCGACCTACGCCGTGGACCGCTGCCCCAAACTGAGGCCGCCGTCGGGAAGTAGTCGATTTTTCGGTTATCGCAAATAACAACAATAATTAAAAAAATAGTTTTAATTTAAAAAATTAAATCTAATAATCTTTTATCAAAAGTTTATCCAATAAAAATCAAAACTTGATTTTTATTATTCTGGATAATAAAAAAAACTTTTCCTTGATAAAAGATAAACCTTTTTAATCAGAATAAAAGAAACCTACCTAGTCTCCTACGAGGTTAGAAGTGGCTCTGATACCACTGAAGGGTTTTGTAGGGTATAAAAACATATCAAAACATGCACAGCGGAATAAAACCCCCTCTAGTGATCTCATCTAACTCGTACAGAAACTTAGAAGAAGAAGAAGATTAGAAAGTTATACCATGATGAAAAACAAAACTTTCTTTTTAATCCTCTAGACAGCTGCAGGTTATCCACTGCTACTACACCACCTTGAACTGGCTGCTAGACCGCCTAAGGATTAAACCTTGGATCAAACCGTGACCCGTGACGTGTGCGTGTACCATTGCCGCCGTCGACCACCGTGCTCGGTGGTTCGTTGCTCCTCCTTTGCGCCGCTGTCTATCTCCAAGTGAGGGAGAGAGAGCCGCCGAGAGTGAGAGAGGGAGAGAGGATTAGGGCAATCTTTTCTTTTGTGATTAACTTATGATTAATGAGGCTAATAATAAGGTTTATATAATAACCCTTATTAGGCCAAGCCCGTTTAATTGTGTGTGTTTTCACCAAGAACAACCATATGTTTTCTTTAAGTGTGTGTGTTTTCACCAAGAACCATTGTTGAGAAAAGGAGAGATTGCATGTATAAAATGATCTACTCTGGCCACTGATATCCCCAAGGGCCGGCCATAGAAGATTCCCAACAAAAGACATGCATTGGTGGAGCATGGAGGTAAAAGGAATAAAGTTGTAATATGTCAGATGGGTTAGCGGCGCTAACCGCCCAAACTTAGCGCCGCTAACCAGTTAAGGTTAGATCTGCTAACGCGGCTCAGTTAGCGACAGCAGGGTTTAGCGTCGCTAACCCTGACCAGATTACCAACCATCTTTAATTATTCATTTATAACCGTCCCTTTTAGGTTATTGTCAAGATCAACCCCCGGCGTGTGACCCGATAGGCCCATACATCATCGGTAGTGATCAATTGGCGTACGTGTGTCAGCTGCCTCTAGTAAGACATCCTGCCCCCAAGTCAGTATGGATTTTGTCTTCACAAAAACCAAACTGCAACCTGTGTGAAATGGTCCTATTGATAAGGGATCAAACATCCTTTTGTTCGCGATATCCATGTGAACACGAGACATGGTACTTAGTCATTCTCCGTTCGTTCACTTATGTTTCTCGATTGAGATTAGTGGTGACCAAAACATACAAGTTGCAATCAGATACTATAATCATTGCACACTTTAGCACGGCCGTGCATTTTGGTGTCAGCAACCAATCATCGAGGGGCCCAGGGATATCTCTCTAAACAGAGGAACCAATTCCTTTGACTACATTTCCCACCACAGTGATCATACTTTGCCCAGCTGCTCCCTTTATAACAACCAGTTACGGACTGCGTTTGAAAACAACTAGAGCAAAGCAAATCAAGGTGATGCAGACACATGTATCTCCAGTATGAGGATGAACTGATATTATCATCCTGATTTACTCATGACAAGTACCATAAAGTAAAATCAGGTGTGGGTCGTCCAGTCACTTGAGCACTTCAAGTACAGGTGAAGTATTGTGTCCCTGTATCCCAATCGATCATAAATCATTGGACACTTGACCAATCACTTCCCTCAGTCTTAGTTCATACTTCCTTCCCATGAAGAATGACCGACTGTGGACATTTAGAATGTTTAAACATTTAGGGAAGAGGTAAAACATGCTAAGTTGGAACACAATAAGGCTTACTGAGACTACCCGCTACACGCGCATTATCAAACCCCTTTGATAATCGATACAATCAGAAGCACAATATTGCTTAATGTTCCCAAAAGAAAGGTATATCAAAACATTACTAAAACGAACTTTAGCCAAGTATATGGAGACCTTAGTCTGATGATAATCACTAACCCGCTACTTTAGCTTAGTCAACGGATCCGCCACCATTGCTCTCCGTGTGTACTCTGATAATGATCATATCCCTACTCCAACCAACCACTTCTAAAGTGTGCGTTGATGGGATTATGATCATTTGTCCAAGCCGTTATACATACATTGTCTCAAGGAATCCAATAAGACAAACAACGCTTGGATCTAAAATTTTAATGTGCATGAGCCATCATACTCTCATAGTTTTCATAAAGATCTCTATAGACTTATTGATGCTCTAAAAATAAAATCTTATCTACTTAAGCCATCGTACTCTCATAGTTTTAATAAAGATCTCTATAGAGTCACCGACACTTTAAGTATCACATTTACTAACGACACAATGTTTGTAGGATCACGAACCCCAATCGAATTGGCAGTTATCCTTAAAACATAAACTATCACTCAGAGTAATAATGTACTCTCATATATTTTGATCAACAAGAACATATCTTAATATTTCTTGTACTTTACAAATTGCTTTGTTTATCCTTAACGGACGTATAATTCTTGATTCAAACTTACAGCCATAAATGATCAAGACATTATCTCCATTGTTGCATATGTCCAAGACATATAACATAGGATAATAACAGTCCTCCCACTAGCTCTAGCATCCATCCATGTTTCATTATTGCTTATTAAAACTCAAACATGTGATTTTCACAGCAAAACACGAAACTTAGATGTTCATTGAAGTCCAAGACATCCTTTTCTTGTTTGTGGATTTTACAAGAATACTTTAGATGTAAAGCACCTTCGGACAGTGTTATAAGCACTTCCTAATTGAATTCCTTTGACGGAATATGGTCTTTGCATCATTATGCCATGAAATGGCGTAGTGTCCGTGTAAACTTCAACATAACTACTGGAAGAATGTCTTCATATGAAACCTTCCACATGGTCAATCATCATGAAACCAATTCCAGCCAGTCAGCATTTCAAGTTATCTACAAACTAATCCATGCAGACCTTATATCCAAAAGATCTATATACACCTTACTGGTCTCATCTAGATGTTGGATTATCCAAGCTCATCCTTGAAATCCAGCATGGATTAATCTTATCTCATTATCTTTTCCTTATCTTAGTAGACCCAAGGTCCACTACAGATTCCGGTAATTGATATATACTTAATGTATCAACAAGTCATCGTCCTCATGTATGTAATACACTTCCGGCCATATGATGAATTTTACCAGACTTATCAAGAGGTAATGTCATAATGCCAAGTACTTCAACATTGCCATGTTAAGTTCCAATCATTACTGATTGAATGCTAGTGTCAACATCAGGTCATTATTTAATACACACGTTCTTCCACTGGAATGCTTCAGTTGTTCATTTCCCTTTTCGAGCAACTCACCTCAGTTCTCAAAAGGTTATGGAAAGAACATCTAAAACAAAGAAGAACCTATTAAATGTATTAGTATCTTTTGAAGTTCATCCATCTACCACTTGATGTAGACTAGATGACTTTAATCCATGAGATAGACAAGCAAAGCTTTCTTTCTAGTCTAACCTCCATGGTTGCTAATTTGACCATCTTTGCTGTAATATAGGAACATTGCCCGTTACAACTCAAGTACACCAATCTGACAGCTTACTTCAGTTTTAGCCATCAAATGGAATCATAACTAGTATGTTCCGTTTCTCCACTTGGCGATCCTTGTAAAACACGTATCCTAGGAGAAGTGAATTATGAGACATTCCCATAATTCTTATGATAAACAAGGAATCTATTATATCTCAACATCTCATAAGATTTGAGTATTTTAGTTCCTTTTTGCCCTCTTTTGTTATGAATTCGTTACGGGTAAGTTTTGAAGACCTCTCAGGTTTCAAACACTTTTCTAATACCTTTTTCTTCTACCATCATAGGTAAAGATAACAAATTATACTTAGTTAATCCTTATGACTTCGCTTGGTCGGCCCTTATACAAAAGTGTAAGTGTAGCCCAACAAACTTTTATTCCTCCCACATCAACTAGTGAAAGACGTCTTAGTTATTTAACTTTATAAGCAAAATTCAACATCAACTAATGACTCGAAGTCAAAAGATTCCAAGTTCCTTTCCACATGGACCTTGGTGATGTTAGTTTTGTTTATATGGTCAAATCACCAATGTTATAAGGATAACTAAGCAGTAAACACTCATGATCATATTATTACTTCTTAAGCAAAAGCTAATTACATATGCCACGACATGAATAAACTTTGAAATAAATTCCAAAACCCACAATAACATAATTCAAAGTAATATTCGTCGTCATCAAAAGCATAAAAGATACAATGCTTATTGCCACACAGGGCGTAAAACATCTATCTAATGAAGTAATAATTTGGCCGGTAGGAATGGCAAGATCAGTTCTTCCAATCCTTCTAGTAAGAGACAAGCACTTATGCTTCCCTTCACTTCTTCCAGCTTTCCATGCATCATTGGCCTACTTCAGATAAACACTTACACTTTGCAATAAACAAGTTTATAATTAACGTGAGTGTTTTGACTAGCGTTCAAAAAACCCAGTCTATTGAAGTAGAAGATCAATGGAGTATAATCATGAATGTGCCTGAAGTCGAGGAGCTAACGTTCTTCTGCTTTAGGATACTTAGCTCATTCAGGCACTTAGGGCAGCCGTGACGGAGCCAATTTCCGATTTCCCCACAAAAGTAGCAAACTACCCCAAGTGGAACGTTATCTTGAGGCACAATCTCATTTCCCTCAACTTCCACGGTTATGGTAGCTCAGTCAAACCAAGCTTTCCATATTAGGTCAGTTTCTTCTTCTTATGTTTTTGTTTCCTAGTAGCCTTAGCAGGTGTGGACGAGATTAGCTTACACTTGGCCAGGTTCAACTCAGCAGCCTTTAACATGCCATGTAGCTCACTTAAGGACCAATCCATATTGTCTTTGAGATATTCCATGTCAAAATTCTCATAAGACGTGGGCAGGAATTAGAGAATCAAGTTCACCATCAGTTCCCTCCCTATAGGAAATCCAAGTCTCTCCATTTGGTCCATGTACGCCTTCATCTTAAGGACATGAATACTTGCGTCCCCGCCTTCCTGCATCCTACAACCGACTAGAGCCTTGACATACTCAAAAAATTCTTGTCTAACCTGCTGTGGGAACATGTCCTTTAGTCGGTTAATCATGTCATACGCACTCAATTACTTGAGTTGCTTTCGCAGCTCACAGCTCATAGTCGAAAACATGAGACAAGAAACATCTTGTGTATCTCTGACACGCTTTTCCCATGCGTATCTAATGGCCCAGCTCGCATTGGTAGCAGGTGGATCCGGAAGAGGCTCCTCAAGGACGTGCAACTTTGACTCGTGTTGAAGGACAATCCTTAACACACAATACCAGTAAACGAAGTTTACTCCTATGAGTCTCTCCTTTTCCACGAACAAACGAAATGATAGTTTTGATGTAGTGTCGTTAAGATTTGCCATCTAAAATAAGAGTAAAAGTTGTAGTAAGTTTCGATATGATCCTCGTTAAAATAATTACCCACTTGATTTAAGAAAACCAAATTATCTTAACAAGGGCTAAGAACCTCAAAATACCCCAATCCATGACGGGTTTGCCGCGGATCACTTCATGGAGCTACTTTAGGCAGGTAAACAATTTACCAATTGCAATCCGGGATTGCAACTCTTAGGCACTTGCGGGATCCTAGGTACTCATAGCACCCATTTGGCATGTTTGATCCCTTTCACACCATTCCTCATTAATCCACTTTGGTAGCTCGGCTAGAGCTCTACAACCACCAAAGCTTTTTAAGTCTTGGAATTGCAAATCAACCGTCAAGATACACGGTGGTACACTAGCCCAATGGCCGGCTCGGCTAGAGCTCGACAACCGACCCTTGCGAGTTGCCATACACACCTTCCACACAGTTACACAAAACCGACTCGGCTAGAGCTCGACAACTGATCTTGCTTCACTATATTCGGTTGGTGTCATCTTACAGATGGCGTGATATTTACAATTTTGAAAAACGGAATTTTTGTTTTTGCCGGTTAAAACGATTTTAACCAATTCTTGTCTATGTGGCGCGCGGAGTTTGTAAACCAATTTAAAACTCATTGGTTTTATTATTTAGAAAAATTTTCGAGCATGCGAAGATCCTAAACATCCATGCAAGAAATAATACAAAATAAAACCAACCACGCATGTAATACAAGTCCGGTAACGAACCGAAAACCCTATGCGTCTTACCCGTGAGCCAACGGGCAAGACTAAATCATCTAAGGACATATTCCGAATGACTTGATGTGTGCTCCTCCCACTTGATCCATTGCGTCTCCTACCGATCTCCGGATCCAAGCTTGCCAAGACATCCTCCATGGTCCTTGTTGGTTGCTTCGGTTCTCCTTTTACAATTTACAAATTTAAAAGGAAATGGCATGCAAGCCACAATTCTCTATTCTAAGCGAATACCACAAATTACAAAGAATAAAAACCGGCATGCAAGCCGTTAAATAAACAAACCGAATAAAATTAAATTATTACAAACCATTGTGGTACAATCCAACAAATGAATGAATAAATTAATTTACACAACCAAACACATCACATAGGTCTTAAAGGCTCAATCGTTACCGGACACAAATATTACAACCACATACAACAAATCTAATACATGGTGTGCCACACGAAAACCATGCGAATCTTATATGTCTTGGTTAAGATTATCTAATCACTCAAGGCACTAATAATCCTATGTACATATGCATTAGGAACCTTAATATAGTCAAAATTCCATATTCATATATACACAATGTAAGTATATGCAATTAACCATTTTCATGCCATAATGTTAATCCACATATAAATACACCAACCAAGACATAAGGCAACTTAAATACATCACATCCAAAATTATGGAAAAATTCAGAAAGTACAAGTAGCTCAAGCGATCCAACAAAATTGATTTTAGGAAAAAATGAATTCTGCCAGACGGGTTAGCACCACTAACTATAAATGTTAGCGCCGTTAACACCAGTTTAGCGCCGCTATCGCGAGACGGCTTAGCGGGCGCTACAGACAGGTTAGTGCCGCTAACATGGAAAGATTAGCGCCGCTAAACCCTGAACATAACCAAAAATCAAATTTTTCGGATTTTCAAAGCCACATAGTGCAAATCTAGTGTAGAGGTGGCTCTGATACCACTGTTGGGGTTCGTGGTTCATCACAGCGGAAGCATCCAAGTCATAAAATCGGAAATTTCAAAGCAAAACAAACCACAAAAGGAACCCCAAATGTGTACCAATCTCTACAGCTAAGAAATGCAATTAAAAGAGAAGAGAAGAGAGAAATATACCCTTGAAGAATCCCCTGGAGATGATGAAGAAAACGAATCCGAGCATTGGTCACTTCCTTCTTAACTATCGAAGTCCACCCCGGGAAAAATCGTGATCTCCTTGTACTAGCAAGCCATCGGGTGTTCTACAACATATGGACACACCTTCTGGAACAACAACATAAAGAACTCCAGGAACTCCCTTTAGAACTCTCTCTCTCAAACACTCACAAGAACAACCATATGTTTTCTTTAAGTATGTGTGTTTTCACCAAGAACCACTGTTTAGAAAATGAGACATTGCATGTATAAAATGATCTCCTCTTGCCACTGATATCTCCAAGGGCCGGCCATAGAAGATTCCCAACAAAAGACATGCATTGGTGGAGCATGGAGGTGAAAGGACTAAAGTTGTAATCTGTCAGATGGGTTAGCGCCGCTAACCTCCCAAACTTAGCGCTGCTAACCAGTTAAGGTTAGCGCCGCTAACGCCGCACAGTTAGCGACAACAGGGTTTAGCGTCGCTAACCCTGACCAGATTACCAACCATCTTTAATTATTCATTTATAACCCTCCCTTTTAGGTTGTTGTCAAGATCAACCCCCGACGTGTGACCCGATAGGCCCATACATTATCGGTAGTAATCAATTGGTGTACGTGTGTCAGTGGGCATACTCCAACAGAAAGATGTCGTCATGCTGCGAGTGTTCCCGATAACACTCCAAGGCGCAGCTAATCGTTGGCTTAGATCCGAGCCACCCATCCGTACATGGGATGCGCTCAAAGCGAAATTCATAAAGCAGTTTAGTCCTCTGTCTAAGAATGCCAAGATGAAGATGAAAATTCAGAATTTCACGCAATTGGAGGGCGAGACTCTTAATGAAGCCTGGGATCGTTATAAGGAGATGCTGCAGAACTGCCTGTAGCACGATCTCAATCCTCACCAGGTTGTCCAAATGTTCTATAATGGTATTAACGTCTGCACAAGACAAATGGCCGATTCTCAAGGGACGATACCGAATAAAACCCCCGCTCAGGGGTATGCCATTATTGAGGAGTTGGCTCATCACTCCCATTAGTGGCATTTTGCGAGGGACCCTTCCGTTCATAGAAACACTTCCTTTTCCCCCGACAGGCCGGACCACATGGCAGCCCTTAATGCCAAGCTGGATGCATTAAGGCGGGATATGAAAGTAGTTCAGAAAAACATGCACGCCATGCAAGTCGGTTGTGAGAACTGCAGCGGGCCCCATCTTCTAAAAAATTGCCCATATGACGAGAGTGGAAATCTGAAGGAATCTGCATGTTATTCTTCAGGGGATAAGTTTGATTATCTAGAGGATGAGGCATATTTTTGCAACCGTATGGCGAACTGGAAACCATACCCCAAATACCGCAAGGAGATGGAGGCGAAATATAGGCAGCAGGGCCCCAGATTCTATCTGCATGAAAAACCGAAGGAGCCGGAAAAGACGCATAATTTCGAGGAAATTCTTAACCGCTTCGCAACCGCATCTGATCAGAGGCACAAGGAAACTGAAGAGTTAGTCAAGAGGATCGGATCGACCACCTAGGCAGCACTGAGGAATCAGCATGCTTCGATCCATAACATTGAGACCCAAATCGGGCAAATCTCTCGGGTTCTCTAGGACCGTTTCCCTGGGACTCTTCCAAGCAACACCGAGACCAATCCAAAAGCCGATCTAAAAGCAGTGTCTACTAGGAATCAAACACTCCATGATCCTTCACTTAGTTGTCTCAACACTGATTCCGAGGTGCCGCCGCCGCCGCAACCTGAGCCAGAGAAAGAGAAGGAGGTAACTTCTGAACCTCTAGCTGCATCACCTATTGCTCCATTTAATCCACCTCTTGTTCCACCTCCCATTAAACCATACCGTCCACCGATACCATATACGCAGCATATCCAAAAAGACTATCAGGATGCGCAATATCGTAAATTCCTCTAGCACTTGAAATCTTTGCATATCAATATTCCATTTGTTGAGGCTATGGCTCAAATGCCAAATTATGCAAAGTTCATGAAAGACCTGGTTGTTAATCGTAAGAAACTTGAAGAGGTCTCATGCGTCACGCTCAACGATCAGTGCTCAGTAGCAATGATCCGAAAGATACCGAAGAAGATGACTGATCCCGGGAGTCTTACTCTGCCTTGCCAGTTTGGCAACCTGCCCATTACTCAAGCGTTGGTTGATTCAGGCGCAAGCGTGACTCTCATGCCATATTCTTTCATTGCCAAACTGGGCCTGCCCGAGCCCAAGCCCATTCGCATGTCCATTCATCTGGCAGATAAATCCGTCACTCACCCGCGAGCGATAGTTGAGGATTTACTAGTGAAGGTAGATAAATTCATATTTCCTACGCACTTCATTATTTTAGACGTGGAGGAAGATGATCAAGTCCCTATTATTTTGGGCAGACCTTTCCTGAGTACAGCTAGAGCTCTAGTTGACATTCACGAATCACAATTGACGCTCAGGGTAGAGTTCGATGCCATCACTTTTGGACTTAACGAGTCTGTGAGATATTCTAAATGTCTCGATGACTCTTCCTTCTTTATGGGAGTTTCCGATACTCTGCGAGACAAGAAGCTGCGTGAGGAGAGAGCCGAGGAGGCCGAAGACCCAAATCCGGAAGAAGAGAGTCTTATCCATCCCAAGAAAGACCGACCAAAGGCTCGAGAAAAGGGGAGTAAACACTTCGACCCTAGGGATAAAGTTCTGCTCTTTAATTCGAGGTTGAAGAAGTGTCTAGGTTATCTGAAGACCCGGTGGTACGGACCTTATGAGGTGAAGGAGGTATTCCCGAATGGCACTATTAAGTTACTTGATCCTAAAGGGAGGACCTTCAAGGTGAACAAGAACCGAGTGAAATACTACTCGGTGGGATGCACTGACAAGAGAGGAGGTGAGGACGAAGGACTCTCCGGGCTAAAACCCTAAGTGTGGGGTTAGGAGTCAAGCTAGTGACTCTTAAAAAACATGCGCTTCTCGGGAGGCAACCCGTGTTTAGTCTAGGTTTCCGTTTATCATTTTTCTTTCTGTTTCCAACTTTGTGGGTGTGTTGTCTAGAAACCCTCACGAGACTACAACTCGTTTACTCGGGCTACCAATGGGTTTAAAGGCTTGTTGAATGTGCTAAATTCAACCGTGATTCCTACGAAAGTGAGTTAGGTTTGTTTTTCTTTTTGTGTGTTTTAGTTGTTTGATTATGTGCCGTGATCTATGTTATCTTTTTGCTCCGAGTGTTTTCTTGCAGGTGGTTATGGAGTACGCGCTTATGCTGGCTTCTTGCTCAGTATTATATTTTATTGCTCCATGTGTGATACCCGAAGGGAGTTTTCTCTATCCTTTTTCTACCTTAGTGTTTGATTTTGTGTACAATGGGGACATTGTACGATTTAAGTGTGAGGTAGGGGGTTAGAAAAAGATTCCTAGCTTGAACATCATTTGTCCTTGATTAAATTATGATGGTATTTGGGCTATAATTTTTAAATTTTTAATGTCATTCGAGTAAGTGTTAGGTATTTGTTGAAGGTGTCAAATGTTTGATTTGTTAACAAGTTCAGAGGTTATAATTAGTGTTTATGCATAATATTTAGTGGCTTTTCACCGTTCCAGAGAAAGTTCCATTTATGGTAACCAACTTTTAATTTTTGAATTTTAATAAATGGTTAAGCCCTTTATGAATCTAAGCTCGACAAAAATAGGCGGAGTCTGAATTTCCTCTTTTACTAAACATGTGCCTGTTTAATCTGAATTTCCTCTTTTACTAAACATGTGGCCTTTGGGACTCGAACAAGTAAGCTCTGTGGGATGTTTTACACCTAATCACCTAAAGCCAACTGGTTTGGGTTCGGTTGGGCAGAAAGTTCGCTACATGGGTTCCATCGAAAGTCATAGGCTTATATGAGCAAGAATAAAAGCATGTGTCAAGTAGGATTGAGAAATCTGCGATAAGTCTTGAGGTTGGGGGGGTTCTTAAGGGGTAAACTAGCCATAAAAGGTTCTTTAATGAAGGGTTGGTTATTGATAAAAAGAGAATGCATTTGGGATGGTGAGAAGTTAAAAGAAGACCACAACACGGGTATATGCATAAATCTGGATATAATCGATGGCTTGTTTCTAATCAAAAGTGTTGACATTTTTCAGCGGTATTTAGTGTTTATGAGAATGATGTTATTTATTTGAATGCTTTGGCCTGGATAAAATTGTTATTTGCTCGAGTACAAGCAAAGTTCAAGTGTGGGGTATTTTGATATCGCGGTTTTTAGATATAAATATAATGTGATATTTAATTGTTTTTGATTAAAAATCATAGAAATATGTTTAATATATATTTAATAAGTTTACATATCTTAATCCAGGTCAACAATCGGATAGATGATGATAAGTTTGAAGAAAATATGAAGATAAGCTTCAAAAAGTGAAAAAATCAGAAATCTGCGCGAAATTCGCGTTAGCTGCACTAAACCAGTGGTCGAGGCGCGAAGTCGTAGTTGACAACCTCTATAAATTGTTCAATTTCTCATTCGGTTTGGCAGCTTGGGGTTCCGACTTTTGGCCCCTAAATCATCAGAAAACACCATTAGAAAGCAGAGAAGACTTGGAGCAAAGGTTTGGAGGTTTGGAGCTTAATTGTAAAGATTAAAGGCATAATCATTCGGCTTTTATGGTTTCTTTCATTCTACTTCATCATGTTCTTCTTGTTTCTTAATTTCCCGAAGTTTAGAATGTTAAACCTTGGCTAGATCTTCTGTTTTCCTCCATAGAGGAGATGAAACTCTTGTAATGGCTTAGTTTAATTCATGGTTTTTGATACTTTGTTCATATTTGTTCTTGGTTTAGACTAATCTATGTTTATCCATGCTTATGAATCTTTCTTGATTGCTTAGAATCGGATTTTTATGTTTTGAGAGACCACTTGAATCATAAAGTTTGAATCTTGATTATCTAGGACCAATAGGTGAATGAGGAATAGTGATTGACAAATCCTATGTTTTGAGCAATTAAAGTTAGAGTCTTTTGCATGTGATGTCAATATAATGATCATTTATATGTTAGTTTGATGTTTTGTTGATCATACAAGCATTAAGATTATGGCTTAACTTGTTAATCAAATTATTTGCTAATTAAACTATTTAATTGCACTTTTGACCATAAATGTAATTAATTAGGGTAGTTAGATGATTATGATCAGACCAAGATTGTAATCACTTTAGAAATCGATGCATGAGTATTCTAAGTATCTTTAACTTATCTTGCCATGAATTTATTGCCATGAAATGTGTTGAGTTGAATCTAGGAAGGGAACATCTTCATTATTATTTAATTCTCCGAGTTATTTGTTTTCTTGTCTCTTTTGCATGCTTTTAGTGTTTTTAGATAATTTAGTGGTTTGAGTCGGTTGCGAGTTCATCTTGTACAACAAATCCCCCATTTAATTGCTTTGTTTATTTTTCTTGTCATTAGTATAGATTTAACTGCTTTCTAGTAGTTTAGATTAGTTAGTTTAATATTTAAATCATTATAATTTTATCAAATCACTCACGTTCCCCTTGAGTTCGACACCCGTGCTTACTATTATACTATAAAAACCGATTAGGTACACTTGCCAATTCGTGTCGTTTTTGGTACAGATTAACATGGATTTATAAATAAAAAACTAGTACGTAAAACGCACATCAGTGACCCAAATAGGCCCATACATCATCGGCAGTGCTTCAAGGCGTACATATATTATCGGGCAGATTCTAACAAGCGGCGCTATCCCTGGGCGGGTAGCGGCGCTAATCCTGCTGACAGATTGCAACTTTATTCTTTTCACATCATTCGGCCTTGGCCGACCTTGAGGAGCCCTGGGGTTAAGTTAAACTCTATAAAAGTCATGTAACTCTCTCTTGTTAATACTCTTGCATAACTTGAGTTTAAAAAGACTTAGAAACATTTGGTGAGTTGTCTAAGTAAAAGAGAGACAGTTGTAGAGAATTTTCTGGTGGTCTATGGGTTTTTGTACACTATGATCTCGCTTTGCTCGGGGTGGACTTGGATAGCCGAAAGGAAGTATCTTACTTGCACACGTGAACAACATCAACAACTCCAGAGACATCAAGGGTATATCTCTTCTCTCTCTTTGTGTTTTAGTTGCAAAGTATAGTTGTAGAGTAAGCTACTTCATTTGGGGTTCTTCATGTGGTTCTTGTTCATGTTTTAAAAGTTGATTTTTTCATGTCTGCTTCCGTTGTGCTCAACCACGAACCCCAACAGTGGTATCAGAGCCACCTCTACACTTGTTTTGCACTTGGTGGCCTGAAAAATCCGACAAATGTGTTTTTGGTTCTGTCTACTAGTTAGCAGCGCTAATGACAGTATCGATAGCGGCGCTAACTCTGCTATAGTTAGCGGCGTTACACTCTTATGGTTAGCGGCACTAACTAGTTATAGTTAGCGACTCTAACCTTGTCTGGCAGAATGCATGTTTTGCCTTAAAATCAATTTTGTTCGGATTTTTAGCTCGTTTGTACTTTGTGGAATTTTTCCAGAAATTGGGTTTTGTTATGATTAAGATATGCATGGTCATGTGTGGCACACCATGCCTTAGAATTTGTAATTGTTGTATGTGGTTGTAATATTTGTGTCCGGTAACATTTTGAGCCTTTTAGACCTATGTGATGTGTTTGGTTGTTTAAATTAATTTATTCATTCATTTGGTGGTTTGTACGACAATGGTTTGTAATAATTAATTTATTTATTCGGTTTGTAATTCTTTAACGGCTTGCATGCCGATTTATATTCCCATTCTTGAAGAAGACTCCTTTATTTTTCCTTGGGGTTCTGTTCCACATTTCATATAGATCGAAGTAGGCTTATCCAGGGACTGATGGAAATTTTTGGCATTAATGTTGGAACACGGTATGGAGCAAAACACAGCGGAAGCATAAAACAAAAGTTTAAAACCGAACGAAATCGGGTCCGTATCGTGTTTCAAAGTGATAGTTTCTCTACAAAAACAAAATGCAACTTAAGGAAACAAGAAGAAGGCAGAGAATACCTCATTACCTTTTCTGAAAATAGGCTATAGCAAGCAATCAACGGGATAAACGAGAGATCCAAATGTATCTCCTCTATTGCTAGTCCACACCAAGGTTTACTTGATCCCCGTATGCTAGTACACCATCAAGAAGTCATCCACATGATTCTTCTTTTCTGGAACAGCCTTTGATGGTTCTCCTCTTGCACCAAGAACACCCACTACACTCAAGAATCTACTCACTTAGTGTATATGGTAGTGTATATCATCTTGAAGCCAAGAGAGAAAAAGAGAGAGTTCTAATGTGTCTCATTACATGTCCACACTAATTCCAGACCACAAAACCCTGTTTTCGTCGGAGATGAAATCCCTCATTCATTGGACCAAAAGATGGTCCAATGAAATAAGAGATTTTCATGCAGACAGACCTTCACTGCCTCTCACAGCCCGTGAAGAGCCCGTGAAGAATAAATGTGCCACGACCGGCCATAGTCCTTCACGGCCCATGCCGCGTCACGAGTCAATAGTGAGGGCACTGGGCTTCACGACCCGTGGAGCATCCCTCACGGCCGTGAAGCCCCAAAATCAAACAATTTAATTTTTGGACCTTCTCTCTTTATTAGTAAGCTGTCGGGATCAATCCTTGGTGTGTGACCCAATAGGCTGACACTTCATCAGCAGTAACACCAATGTACTTGTGTCAGTGGGCAGACTCCAACAGACTCCCACTTGCACATGACACAACGTACCCAGAGGTATCACAGACAGGAAGCGGCCTCTAGCAAGGCATCCCTGCCCCCAAGTCAGTACGAGGTATGTCATCCCATAGACAAGTACCAATTCACAACCCGAAGGTTTGCAATAGCCCTATAGATAAGTGATCAACCATCCTTTTGTTCGCGATATCCTTGCGAAGGCGAGACATGGTACTAAGTCATTGCACACTTTAGCACGGCCGTGCATTTTGGTGTCAGCGACCAATCATCGAGGGGCCCAGGGATATCTCTCTAAACATTGCCCACCACAGTGATCATACTCTGATCAGCTACTTCCTTTATAACAGCCAGTTACGGACTGCGTTTGAAAGCAACTAGAGCAAAGCAAACCAAAGTAATGCAGACACATGCATCTCTAGTATGAGGATGAACTGATATTATCATCCTGAATCACTCATGACAAGTACCACAAAGTGAATTAAGGTGTGGGTCGTCCAGTCACTTGAAACACTTTCAAGTACAGGCGAAGTATTGCGTCCCTGTGTCATAATCACCATTAGACACTTGACCAATCACTTCCCTCAGCCTTCATTCACACTTCCTTCCCTTGAAGAATGACTGGCTGTGGACATTTAGAATGTAAACACATTCAGGGAAGAGGTAAAACATGCAATGTTGGAACATAATAAGGCTTACTGCGAGTACTCGCTACACGCGCATTACCAAACTCCTTTGATAATCGATACAAGCAGAAGCACAATATTGCTTAAAGTTCCCTAAAGTAAAGCATATCAAAACTTTGACTAAAACATACTCAAGCCAAGTTCATGCAGACCTTAGTATGACATTCATCACTAGACTGCCACTATAGCTCAGTAAACGGACCATCCACCATGTCATCCGTGTGTACTATGACATTGACCATATCCCTACTACAACCAACCACTACCAAAGTGTGCGTTGATGGGATTTCGATCATTTGTTCAAGCCGTTATACCTTCATTGTTTCTAAAGAACCCAATAAGGTAAACAACGCTCGAGTCTCAAATTTAATGTGCATAAGTTTTCACAAAGATCTCTATAGAGTCAGCGATGCTTGTTTCTCAGTGATCATATCCCTACTACAACCAACCATTTCTAAGTGTGCGTTGATGGGATTTGATCATTTGTCCAAGCAAATATGCCTTCATTGTTTCATAAAGAACCCAATAAGGCAAACAATGCTTGGTCTACATAAATTAATGTGTATAAGCCATCGTACCCTCATTGCCTCAAAAGAACTCAATAGAGTCAACGATGCTTTAAGTAACACGTAAATTAACAACACCATATTTAAAAAGAATTACAAACCCCAATAAAGATTGACGGTTATCCTTTCTAGTAGAAGCTATCACAAGAGTAACAACTCACTTTAAGCTTCTTCTAATTATATCACCACAAGAACATATACTCATATTTCTTGTATTCCATAAACTTCTTTGAATATCCCATATTTATTATGGACGCATAATTCTCAATTTACGCTTGTTGCCAAGCCAAATCAAGACATTATCTCCAAAACATAGCATGTTCAAGACATACCAAATAGGATAATAACAGCGCTCCCACTAGCTCTGGCATCTATCCAAGTTTCATCATTGCTTACTGAAAACTCAAACACTTGATTTTCTTAGCAAAGATTCCAAAACTTAGATTTATTCTAAGCCCAAAAGGACCCTATATTTGTAGACTTCATAAGGATACTCAGGATGTAAAAGACCCTCGGACAGTGTTGTGAGCACTTCCTCATAAAATTCCTATAACGGAATGCGGTCCTTGCATCATACTGTCATAACACGGCATAAGCATCCCCTTAAACTTCATCATAACTACTGAGAGAATGTCTTCATATGATTCCTACCCAATGGTCAATCATCATGAAACCAATTCCTTCCAGTCAGTATTTGAAGTTATCTACAAATTAATCCAAGCAGATCTTATATCCAAAAGATCTATATACACCTTATAGTTCAAAACATAGGTGTTAGATTAACCAAGTTCAATACTTGGAAATCCAGCATGGAATGTATTTTATGTTATTACACTTCTCTTCTTAGCAGTCACGAAAAGGGCACACTACAGCTTCGGGTAGTTGATGCATACATCACGTATCATCAATAAGCCATCGTCCTCAAATATAATAAATTATATTCCTCTGGTCTTATGACGACTCTTATCAGACATATGAAGAAGTAATAACTTTATGCCAGATACTCCAAGATAGCCATGTTGAGTTTCAATCATTTCTGATTGAATGCTAGTGTCAACATCAGATCTTTTATTTAAATCTCACGTTCTTCCACTGGAATGCTTCAGTTATTCCTTTCCCTTTTCGAGCAACCAAACTCGGTTCTCAAAAGAATATAAAATGAATATCTGAAACTTAGAAGAACTATTAAATACATTAGCATCCTTTAAGTTCATCCATCTCCCACTAAATGTAGACTGGATAACTCTGATCTATGAGATTGACAAGCAAATAACACTTTCTAATCGAATCTCCTTAGATGCTAATTTGACCATCTTTGTTGATTTAAAACAAGAACATTGCCCGTCACTACTCAAGTACACCTATCAAGCAGGTTACTTAAGTTTAATCCTTCAAGACGGAACCATAACCAATATGTTCCATTCCTCCACTAAGCGATCCATGTAAAACATGTATCCTAGGAGAAGTGAATTATGAGGCAAACTCACAATTCTTATGATGGTTTAGAATGTAGATGCTCAACATATCACAAGATTTGAGTATCTTTATGCCCTTTGCCCTCTTCATCTTAAATTTGTTAAGGGTGAGTCTTGAACACCTCTCAGGTTTCAGACATCGTCTAATAAATTACACTTACCCATTCCTTCTACCATCATCGGTAAAGGTAACAAATCACATATAGTTAATCCTTATGATTATGTTTGAACGGTCTTTACACCAACGTGCAAACTAAATCCAACAAGCTTTTATTCCTCTCACATTCACAAGTGAAGGATGTGTTAGTTATTTAGCCTTATAAGCATGATATACCATCAACAATTGACTCAAAGTCAAAAGATTCCAAGTTCCTAACCTCTTGGAGCTTGGTGAAGTTAGTCTTGTTTATATGGTTAAATCAACTATTTCATAAGGATAACAATTCCATAATCATTCATAATCATTCCATTACTTCCTTAAGCAAAAGCTTATTATAAAAGCCAAGACATGAATAGAGTTTGATATAAATCTCAAAACCCACAATTACATAATTCCAAGAAATATTCATCGTCATCAAAGGCATATAAGATACAATGCTTCTTGCCACGCAGGGCGTAAGACAAAGATCTAAATGAAGTAATAGTATAGCTGGATGGAATGGCAAGACTCATCTTCCAATCCTTTTAGTTAGGGACAAGCACCATGCTTCCGTTCTCTAATCTCCAGCTCTCCACGCATCCATTACCTACTTCTGATTAACACCTGCACTTTGCAACAAACAAGTTTGTGACAAACGTGAGCTTTTTGACTAGCGTTCAAAACCCAGTCATTAGAAGTAGAAGATCAAAGGAATTTGATCATGAATGTACCTGAAGATGAGCTAACGTTCTTCCGCTTTAGGATACTTAGCTCATCCAGGGACTTAGGGCATGCGTGACGGCTCCAATTTCCAATTTCTCCGCAAAAGTAGCAAACTAACCCATGTGGAACATCATCTTGAGGCACAATCTCATTGTCCTCCGACTCCAAAATTACGGATGCCCCAGTCATACCAGGCTTTCCTTTTGAGGTCAGTTTCTTCTTCTTGCTAGTATGTTTCCAAGTAGCCAAAGTGGATATGGACGAGGTACGATCCTTCTCAACCATGTAAGACTGTACATCCTTCAGCATGTCTTGAAGTTCGATCAAGGATTTTTCCAAATTCTCTTTATGATAGTTCTTGAGAAAATTCTCATTAGACGTAGGCAGGGACTGGAGGATCATATCCACCACAATCTCCCTCCCTATTGGAAGTCCAAGTCTCTTCAATTGGTCCATGTATCCCTTCATCATAAGGAAATGGACATTTACATCCTCACCTTCCTGCATCCTACAACCGACCAAAGCCTTTATACACTCAAACCGTTCTTGTCTAACCTGCTGTGGGAACATGTCCTTTAGCCGGTTCATCATGTCATACGCACTCAATTGCTCAAGTTGTTGATGCAACTCAAAGCTCATAGTCGATAACATGAAACAAGAAATATCTTGTGTATCTCTAACACGCTTCTCAAAAGCGTATCGAGTGGCCCAGTTCACGTTGGTAGCAGGTGGCTCTAGAAAGGGCTCCTCAAGGATGTGCAACTTTAACTCTTGACGGAGGACAATCCTCAATACACGATACCAGTCAGCGAAGTTCACTCCTGTGAGTCTCTCCCTTTCTATGAATAATCGAAGTTTAAAGTTTGGTGGGGTGTCGTTAATGTTTGCCATCTATAAAAGAGTACACGTTTTAGTTAGTTTCGATATTATCCTCGTTAAAATATTTACCCAGCTGATTAAGAAAACCAAATTATCTTAACAAGGGCTAAGAACCTCAAAGTACCCCAATCCATGACGGGTTTGCCGCGGATCACTGCATGGAGCTACTTAGGCCGGTAAACACTTTACCAATTGCAATCCGAGATTACAACTCTTAGACACCTGCGGGATCCTAGGTACTCATAGCACCAATTTGGCATGTTTGATCCCTTCTCTCACCGATTACTCATTAATCCACTTTGATAGCTCGGTATGGGCACGACAACTATCAAGACGTTTTAAGTCTTGGAATTGTAAATCGACCGCCAAGATACACAGTGGTACTCTAGCCCAATAGCCTGCTCGGCTAAGCTCGACAACCGACCCTTGTGAGTTGCCACACAGTTACGCAAAACCGATCTCGGCTAAGCTCGACGACCGATCTTGTTTCACTAGATTCAGGTGGTGTCATCTTACGGGAGGCGAGTGATTTACATTTGAGAAAAACGGGATTTAGTTTTTCAAGTGGTCTTGTGGCGCGCGAGGTTGGTTAACCAATTAAAACTCTTGGTTTTATTATTTTGAAAAATTTTCAAGCGAGCGAAGAACTAAACAACCACGCAAGAAAATAAACAAAATAACAACCACGCACAAGAAATATCCGGTAACATGCCCCTAAACCCTATGCGCTTCCTCGTGAGCCAAACGAGGAAAGCAAGGCTAAACTAAGGACACAACCACTTGGCCCAGCTGGAAGTGCTCCCACTGAATCCTTCATCTCCAATGAACCTCCGGATCCAGCATAGCCGAGACGTCTCCTCCATGACTCTTGATGGTTGTCTTCGGTCTTCTTTTACAAGTATATACAAATATTTGAAAAGAAACGGCGTGCAAGCCGTGAAATGCTAATCGAAGCTAATCTAACAATTATAAAGAAAAGCAATCGGCATGCAAGCAAAACTAAAGTACAAAATACAAGACCGAATAAATTTAATTATTACAAACCAATTGTGGTACAAACCACCAAATGAATGAATAATTAAACACAACCAAACAACCAACACATAGGTCTAATGGGCAAGGCGTTACCGGATCACAAACAACAACCACAAACAACAACACGGTGTGCCACAACAAAACCGTGTAAAATGTATCTCGATTAAGATTGTTCAAACCTATCTAAACACTCAAGGCACAAAGTGAACAATCCTTGTACATATGCATTAGTACCCCAAACACTTTGAGAATACATATTCATATATACACAATACAAGTATATGTATGTGTGTATTTCATGCCAAAAATCCACCCAATACATATAAATGTATGAATCAAGACACATATGGGGCTTAACAAAAATCCAAACACTTCGGACAGATTCTGGAAAAACATAATCGAAAAGAGACTAAAACCGAAAAATATTTTTCTTTTACAAAAAGGACAAAAGCACTGTTCACGACACCTTTCACGGCCCAGAAGCCTTCACGACCTCTCACGGCCCGTGAAGCCCATAAGCTCCACGACTCTGACCAGTGAAAAACCCTTCATGACCAAGCACCCCACGAGAGTGGTCGTGAGCCTTCACGACCGTGAAGAACAAGCCTTCACGACCCTTGAAGACATTCTGGACAGAATGTCCATTTTCGGTTTTCAAGCCAAAAAAGTGCAATTTGTTTGTAGATTTGGCTCTAATACCACTGTTCGAACACGGTATGGAGCAAAACACAGCGGAAGCATAAAACAAAAGTTTAAAACCAAACGAAATCGGGTCCGTATCGTGTTCCAAAGTGATAGTTTCTCTACAAAAATAAAATGCAACTTAAAGAAACAAGAAGAAGGCAGAGAATACCTCACTACCTTTTCTGAAAATCGGCTGTAGCAAGCAATCAACGGGATAAACGAGAGATCCAAATGTATCTCCTCTATTTCTAGTCCACACTAAGGTTGACTTGATCCCCGTATGCTAGTACACCTTCAAGAAGACATCCACATGATTCTTCTTTTCTGGAACAGCCTTTGATGGTTCTCCTCTTGCACCAAGAACACCCACCACACTCAAGAATCAACTCACTTAGTGTATATGGTAGTGTATATCATCTTGAAGCCAAGAGATAAAAAGAGAGAGTTCTAATGTGTCTCATTACATGTCCACACTAATTCCAGACAACAAAACCCTGTTTTGGTCGGAGATGAAAGCCCTCATTCATTGGACCAAAAGATGGTCTAAACAAATACAAGATTTTCATGTAAACAGACCTTCACGGCCTCTCGCGGCCCGTGAAGACTAAATGTGCCACGACCGGCCATAGTCCTTCACGGCCCGAGCCGCGTCACGAGTCAAACGAGAGCGCAGTGGGCTTCACGACCCGTGGAGCATCCCTCACGGCCGTGAAGCCCCAAAATCAAACAATTTGATTTTTGGACCATCTCTCTTTATCAGTAAGCTGTCGAGATCAATCCTTGGTGTGTGACCCAATAGGCTCGTACTTTATCAGCAGTAACACCAATGTATTTGTGTCAGTTGGCAAACTAAAACAATTAAAATATAGTTTTGGTCTTTTCCCGGATGAAATGCAAATTGGATTCATGAAACAGGAGGGGGCCTTTATTGAGTTACATACAGAGTTTGAAAAGGTCAAATCTTTGATGATGTTGTAATTAGTAGTATTAGCTTAGAATAGAAAATTGTGGCTTGCATGCCATTTCCTTTTAAATTTTTTAAATTGTAAAAGGAAGACTGAAGCAACCAACAAGGACTATGGAGGGTGTCTTGGCGGACTTGGATCCGGAGGTCGGTGGGAGACGCTATGGATCAAGTGGGAGAGCACACGTCAAAGTCTTAGATTTTTATCCTTAGTAGACTTTGTCTTGCCCATTGGCTCATGGGCAAGATGCATAGGGTTTTATGGCTCGTTACCGGACTCATATTGCATGCGCGGTTGGTTTTTATTTTGTTTATTTCTTGCATGGTTGTATAGGATCTTCGCATGCTATAAACTTTTTAAAAATAATAAAACCTAAGAGTTTTAAATTGGTTTACAAACTCCGCGCGCCACATAGACAAGAAATGGTTAAAAACGTTTTTACCGGAAAAACAAAATCCCATTTTTCAAAAGTAAATCTGACACCACCTGTAAGATGACACCGCCCGAATCTAGTGAAACAAGATCGGTCGTCGAGCTTTAACCGAGGTCGATTTTGTTTAATTGTGTGGAAGGTGCGTGTGGCAACTCGCAAGGTCGGTTGTCGAGCTTTAGCTTAGCCGACCATTGGGCTAGAGTACCACTGTGTATCTTAACGAACGATTTACAATTCCAAGACTTAAAACACCTTGGTAGTTTTCGATCTCTAGCCGAGCTATCAAAGTTCATTAATGAGGAATGGTGTAAAGGGATCAAACATGCAGAATAGGAGCTATGAGTACCTAGGATCCCGCAATTGTCTAAGAGTTGTGATCTCGGATTGCAAATAGTAAATGATCTGCGGCAAACCTGTCATGGATTGGGGTATTTTGAGGTTCTTGGCCCTTGTTAATATAATATGTTTCATAAACAAGTGGGTAATTATAGAACAAGGATTTAATACGTCATAACTAACCAAATTCTACTTTGCTTGTAGATGGCATCTACTAGCAACACCAACACTACAAACATGTCACTCCGTCCGTTTTTTGAGAAGGAGGAACTCACCGGACCGAATTTCATGGACTGGCATAGGACCTTGAGAATCGTCCTACGTCACGAAATGAAATTAGAGGTCCTTGAGTCACCTCTTTCGGAGGCTCCGACAATCAACGCTCCAAGGGCCTTGAAAGACGTGCATGAAAAGCGTGTCAAAGACACAAATGATGTCACTTGCCTAATGCTTACGTACATGAGTCCCGAATTGCAAAGGCAGTTTGAGAAAGTGAGTGCGTACGAGATGATTTCTCAGCTGAAGGACATGTTCCAACATCAAGCAAGGCAAGAGCTTTATGAATGTGTCAAGTCTTTTGTCGGTTGTAAGATGCCGGAGGGCGGAAATGTGAGCTCCCATGTGCTTAAGATGAAAGGGTATGTGGACCTGCTCGAGGATTGGGCTTTCACATGGGGAAAGAGTTAGCGGTTGAAATAATTCTCCAATCTTTGCCTCCATCATATGGAACGTTCATTGTGAACTTCCATATGCATAGTATGGATAAAACCATTACGGAATTACATGGCATGCTCAAGACAACTTAGTCCGAGCTTTCCAAGGCAAAGCCCTCCACTTCCACTGCCGTCCTAGCCATCAACGAAGGTGGTAGGAAAAGGAATAAGCCCGCTTCCGGCTCGAAGGTAAAGGGCAAGGGAAAGGCGAAGGCGAAGTCATCGAAGCCTAAACCAAACCCTACCACGGAGCCGAAGGGGAAGCAAGTGGCTTCCACCACCACACCGGAAGAGGCAACCTGCTTCTTCTGCGAGGAGAAGGGACACTAACGGCGTAGTTGCCCCAAGTACTTAGAGGAGCTCATGAAGCTACGAGCAAAAGGTGCCACTTCCTCCAATACGTACATGATTAAACTCCATAACACTTCTACTTCTAACACCTGGGTTTTAGACAGCGGGCGTGGTACTCACGTTTGAAATAATGTGCAGGTACTAAGAAGAAGTAGGGACTTAGTTGATGGAGAGCTGGATCTCATCATGGGAAACAAAGAGATTGTTCCGGTTGAGAAGATAGGGATTGTTGAGCTTGCCTTTCCATCCGGCTTATCAATTGTTTTAAATTAATGTATCTTATTCGCCGTGTGTGGCAAAAACATTATTTCACTATATGCCTTGTATAACGATGGTTTTGATTTTAAATTTGAGAATGGTAGCATATTATGTTACAAAGATCATGTCTTTTATTTTAAAGCATTTCCATGTCATGGCATATATGAGACAAGCGTAAGCTTGCAAAACAATATAGCAATCATGAATGTTGATTCGGGATCCAAAAATGTTTTGGATAAATTATCTCTACGGCATGGTCGGTTAGGCCACATAAACAAGAAAGGCATCGCCAAGCTTCAAGCGGATGGGATCTTGGAATCATTTGACCAAGGGTCTAATGAAGTATGAGAGTCTTGTTTATTGGGCAAGATGACTAAAGCACCCTTCACCAGTGTATGTGAGAAGGTGCAAGACTTGTTGGATATCGTTCACACTGATGTGTGTGGTCCGTTCAAGCATGTCACAAGAGATCATTCCTGCTACTTCGTTACCTGTATTGATGATTATAGTCGATATGGGTATGTCTACTTGGTGAGACAAAATTCGGATACCTTTGAGGTATTTAAGACTTATTAAAACGAGGTAGAAAATCAACTAGGGAAAAGAATTAAGATGCTACGATCTGATAGAGGTAGTGAGTATCTTTGTTCTGAGATCCGTAACCATCTAAGGGATTGTGGGATTGTCTCGCAATTAACCACTCCTAGGACGCCACTATTAAATGGTGTCGCCGAGAGGAGGAACCGGACATTATTAGATATGGTTCGGTTAATGATGGTTCGTACGGACATTCCCGTTACGTTTTGGGGATATGCAATTGAAACGGTTGGTAGAATCCTTAACCTGGTACCAACAAAGAAAGTTAAGAAAATACCGTATGAAATGTGGTGTGGAAAAGTTCCGTCCATTTCATATTTAAAGGTATGGGGTTGTCCAGCCTACATGAGGCGTAAGGTTGAGGAAAAATTGGAGCCCAGGGCCGAAAGGTGCTTTTTCTTTGGTTATCCTGCTGGGTATATGGGATATTTATTTTACAAACCTTTGGAGAACAAGGTATTTGTTGCTCGAAGGGCAGTGTTCCTCGAGAGGGAACTGCTATCCAAAAACACTAGTGGGAGGAGGGTTGATCTTGAAGAGATTCAAGAACCTACCAATGTAGAACCTGATGTTGGCACTAGCTCATTACATACAAGGGTTGATTCTCAGCATGATGCTGGAGATGATGTAAACCCATTGACTTTTAGAAGATCTGGTAGAAGTCGGCATGAGCTAGAGAGATATGGTTTTCTCATGTCTGAGGGCACCGATATGGTAGTGGTCTCTGATGAGCCTACCAAATACTAGGACGTTGTGGTGGGACCTGAGTCCACCAAGTGGAAGGAAGCAATGGAATCCGAGATACAATCCTTGTCGGATAATCAAGAAGTCTATGTCTGACAGCCTAAGGGTTTCATCAATTCAAAATATCCTAATCATGTCTATATCCTAGATAAGGCCTTGTACGGGTTAAAGCAAGCTCCACGTGCATGGTACGACATCTTATATGAATATTTGATTGGTGAAGGTTACTCCAAAGGAAAGACAGATACCACTCTATTCACAAAGACTAAGGGTAGGGATAAGATTTTAGTTCAGATATTTGTGGATGACATCATTTTTGGGTCTATGAATCCAAAATACAGTGACGAGTTTGCTAAGATCATGGCAAACAGATTTCAAATGAGTATGATGGGGGAGATGTCATTCTTTCCCGGACTCCAGGTGAAGCAGTTAAGTTATGGCAGTTTTATTTGCCAATCCAAGTATATCACAGATCTTCTCACAAAGTATGATATGATTAACTATACACCCATATCAACAACCATGGCTGCTAAAGCTTAACTATCAGCAGATCTTGATGGTTCTCCAGTAGATCTCAAAATGTACCGTGGGATGATTGGATCGTTACTGTATCTGACTGCGAGTCGTCCAGATATCATGTTCTCTACCTGTCACAATGCCAGATACCAGGAGAATCCTAAATAGTCACATCTTCTGGCAGTTAAACGGATATTCAGATATCTCAAAGGATCTATGGATCTTGGTCTGTGATATCCCAAAGATTCAAACCTGGATCTCCTTGCTTACTCAGATGCTGACTATGCCTATTGCAAGATTGATAGAAAAAGCACCTCTGATAGTGCACACTTTCTGGGAGATCGTTTAGTTTGCTGGGCCTCAAAGAAGCAAAACTGCGTATCCACTTCTACAGCTGAAGCTGAGTATGTTGCTGCTTCAATGTGCTGTTCACAAAGTCTATGGATACGTACCCAGTTATCCGACTTTGGCCTTAGGTATGACAACATTCCATTGCTATGAAGTGATCCGCGGAAAACCCGTCCTGGATTAGGGTATTTTGAGGTTCTTAGCCCTTGTTATTATAATTTGTTTTTATAACAAGTGGGTAATTATTTTAACAAGGATTTAATACATCATAACTAACCAATTTCGTACTTTGCTTGTAGATGGCATCTACTAGCAACACCAACACCACCAACATGTCACTCCGTCCATTTCTGGAAAAGGAGAAACTCACGGGGCCAAACTTCATTGATTGGCATAGGACTTTGAGAATTGTCCTACGTCAAGAGATGAAGCTAGAGGTCCTTGAGTCACCTCTTCCGGAAGCGCCGGTAATCAATGCGCCAAGAGCCGTGAAGGACACTCATGAAAAGCGTGTCCGTGACACTAATGATGTCACTTGCCTAATGCTAACGACCATGAGTCCCGAATTGCAATGGCAATTCGAGAAAGTGAGTGCGTTTGAGATGATTTCTCAGCTTAAGGACATGTTCCAATTGCAAGCAAGGCAAGAGCTTTATGAGTGTGTCAAGGCTTTTGTCGGTTGTATGATGCCGGAGGGCGGCAATGTCAGCTCCCACATCCTTAAGATGAAAGGGTATGTGTATCAGCTAGAGGAGTTGGGCTTTCCCATGGGGAAAGAGTTGGCGGTTGAAATAATCCTCCAATCTTTGCCTCCGTCATATGGACCGTTCATCATGAACTTCCATATGCATAGTATGGATAAAACATTTATGGAATTGCACGGCATGCTCAAGACTATTGAGTCCGAGCTTGCGAAGGCAAAGCCCTCCACCTCCACTGCCGTCCTCACCATCAACGAAGGTGGGCACAAGCTGAAGCAACCCGCTTCAGGCTCCAAGGGGAAGGGAAAGAAGAAGGCCAAGGCCCAAGGCCCAAGGGCCAAAGCCTAAACCTAACCCAACCCCGGAGCCAAAGGGGAAGCAAGTGGCTCCCGCTGCCACCACTCCGGAAGAGGCAACCTGCTACTTCTTCGGTCAGAAGGGTCACTACCGGCGTAGTTGCCCCAAGTATACGGAGGAGCTCAAAAGCCTACGAGCTAAAGGTTCCGCTGCCTCTGATACGTACATGATTGAACTCCATAACACTTATACTTCTAACGCCTGGGTTTTAGACAGCAGGTGTGGTACTCACGTTTGTAATAATGTGCAGGTACTAAGAAGAAGTAGGGACTTGGTTGATGGAGAGTTGGATCTCATCATGGGAAACAAAGCGGTTGTCCCTGTTGAGAATATTGGGAGTGTGGAGCTCGCCTTTCCTTCCGGCTTATCTATTGTTTTATTAAATGTATCTTTTGCGCCCTGCGTGGCAAGAAACATTATTTCTTTGTATGCCTTGTATGACGATGGATTTAGCTTTAAATTTGAGAATGCTAGCATTGAATGTTACAAAGATCATGTCTTTTATTTTAAAGCATTTCCATGTCACGGCATATATGAGAAAAGCATAAGCTTGCAAAACAATAGATCGATCATGAATGTTGATTCGGGATCCAGAAGTATTTTGGATAAATTATCTCTATGGCATGGTCGGTTAGTCCACATAAACAAGAAACGCATCACCAAGCTCCAAGCGGATGGGATCTTTGAATCATTTGAACACGGGTCTAATGAAGTATGCGAATCATGTGTATTGGGCAAGATGACCAAAGCACCCTTCACCGGTGTTTGTGAGAGGGCGCAAGACATGTTGGATATCGTTCACACGGATGTGTGTGGTCCGTTCAAGAATGCCACAAGAGATCATTCCCACTACTTCGTTACCTTTATTGATACGGGTATGTCTACTTGGTGAGGCAAAAGTCGGATACCTTTGAGGTGTTCAAGACTTATCAAAGCGAGGTGGAAAATCAACTAGGGAAAAGTATTAAGATGCTACGATCTGATAGAGGAGGTGAGTATCTGAGTTCCGTGTTCCGTGAACATCTAAGGGATTGTGGGATTATCTCGCAATTAACCCCTCATAGGACACCACAATTAAACGGTGACGCCGAGAGGAGGAACCGAACATTGTTGCATATGGTTCGGTCTATGATGGTTCGTACGGACGTTGGGGATATGCGATTGAAACGGCTGGTAGAATCCTTAACCTCATACCAACAAAGAAGGTTAAGAAAACACCGTATGAGATGTGGCATGGAAAAATTCCATCCATTTCATATTTAAAGGTCTGGGGTTGTCCTGCGTACGTGAGACGTGAGGCTGAGGACAAATTGGAGCCGAGGGCCGAAAGGTGATTTTTCATTGGTTATCCTGCTGGGTCTATGGGATATTTGTTTTACAAACCTTTGGAGAACAAGGTATTTGTTGCTCGAAGGGCAATGTTCCTTGAGAGGGAATGCTATCCAAAGACGCTAGTGGGAGAAAGGTTGATCTTGAAGAAATTCAAGAGCCTGCTAATGTAGAACTTAATGTTGGGAGTAGCTCACAACCTGAAAAGGTTGAATCTCAGCATGATGAAGCTGGAGATGAGGTAAACCCATTGCCTATTAGAAGATCTGGTAGAAGTCCGCATGAGCCAGAGAGATATGGTTTTCACATATCTGAGGGCACCGACATGGTAGTGGTCTCTAATGAGGCTACCAAATACCGGGACGCTATGGGGGGCCCTGAGTCCACCAAATGGCTAGAAGCAATGGAATCTGAGATTCAATCCATGTTGGATAATCAAGTCTTGGACATGGTTGATCCCGTGCCAGGGTGTAGACCCGTAGGGTGCAAATGGGTCTTAAAGAAGAAGATCGGCATGGATGGCGAGGTAGACACCTTCAAGGCCCGACTGGTGGCTAAGGGTTTCACTCAAACTCATGGTATAGACTATGAGGAAACCTTTTCCCCCGTGGCTATGATGAAGTCTATCCGGATACTTTTGGCTATTGCCGCATTTAATGATTATGAGATTTGGCAAATGGACGTCAAAACCGCATTCCTGAATGGAACACTTTCAGAGGATGTGTATATGACACAGCCTGAGGGTTTTGTACATCCAGAGTTTCCGGATAAAGTCTGCAGGCTTAATAAGTCCATTTATGGACTTAAGCAAGCCTCTCGGAGCTGGAACCTGTGCTTCGACGAGAAGATCAAAGAGTTTGGCTTCTCTAAGAGCAAGAATGAGCCATGCATTTACATTAGAGCTAGTGGGAGCGTAGTTGTATTCCTAGTTCTTTATGTAGATGATATTCTACTAATTGGGAACGACGTCCCAACTTTGCAAGGGGTAAAAGCCTAGCTAGGGAGTTGTTTCTCAATGAAAGATCTTGGGGATGCGGCTTACATTCTTGGGATTAAAATTTATAGAGATAGATCCCGCAAGTTAATCGCATTAAGCTAGAGTACGTACATTGACAAGGTCCTAAAGAGATTTAGGATGGAGGACTCCAAGAAGGGGTTCATACCTATGTCACATGGTTTAGTGTTGAGCAAAGCTCAAAGGCGGAGTTCCCATGAGGAACGGGAAGTAATGAGGCGAGTCACATATGCTTCGGCTATAGGCTCGATCATGTACGCCATGTTATGTACTAGGCCTGATGTATCTTGTGCATTAAGTATGACAAGTAGATATCAAGCCAAACCTGGCGAGGCACATTGGACGGCAGTAAAGAACATTCTCAAGTATCTTCGGAGGACAAAGGAGATGTTCTTGGTGTATGGAGGTTCGGAAGAACTACGGGTGACTGGTTACTCCGATGCTAGCTTCCAAACCGATCGGGACGACTGCCGATCTCAATCGGGGTTTGTGTTCCTGCTCAATGGTGGTGCTATTTCCTGGAGAAGCTCCAAGCAAGACACTGTGGCCTATTCTACTACCGAGTCAGAGTATATTGCGGCCAGTGAAGCTGTGAAGGAGGCTGTATGGATGAAGAAATTCATCCAAGATCTGGGAGTGGTTCCTAGCATTGCCGACCCTGTTGAGGTGTTTTGTGACAACGAGGGTGCGGTTGCTTTGGCAAATGAACCAAGGTCTCACCGACGCACGAGGCATATTCCGCGGAAGTATCATTACATCCGGGACGTGGTTGATAGTGGAGACATTGTCATCAGCAGAGTACACACGGATAGCAATGTGGCAGATCCGTTCACCAAACCTTTATCGCAAGCAAAGCATGATGTTCATACACGTGCTATTGGGATTAGATTTGCTAGTGATTTGGTTTGATTATGTATTTGGTTAGTATATTTGATGTATTTACCCTTTTGGGAACATGAAGCAGAATTGTATTTATTGTATTTATCGATTATTAAATGAGATTTAGTAATACGCAAGTTGCGGGTATTTCTTTAAATCTTTACTGTGTTCCAACTTTGCATGTTTTGCTCTTCCCTGAATGCGTAAGCATTCTAAATGTCCACAGTCTGTCATTATTCTCGGGACGGAAGTATGAACTAAGACTGAGGGAAGTAATTGCTCATGTGTCCAATGGGGATTGGGGCACGGGGATGCAATTCTTCGCCTGTACTTGAAAGTGTTTCAAGTGACTGGACGACCCACACCTGATTTTACTTTATGGTACTTGTCATGAGTAAATCAGGATGATAATATCATTTCATCCTCAAACTGGAGATGCACGTGGCTGCATCACTTTGGTTTGCTTTGTTCTAATTGCTTTCAAACGCAGTCCGTAACTGGCTGTTATAAAGGGAGTGGTTGGGCAGAGTATGATCACTGTGGTAGGCAGTGTAAGTCAAAGGAATTTGTTCCTCTGTTAGTAGAGATATCCTTGGGCCCCTCGATGATTGGACGCTAACACCAAAATGCATGGCCATGCTCAAAGCTTGCAATAATTTATGATTGATTGCAACTTGTATATTTTGGTCACCACCAATCTAGATCAAGAAACATAATCGTGAACGAAAGGAGAATGACTTTGTACCATGTCTCGTGTTCACTTGGATATCGCGAGCAAAAGGATGATTGATCACTTATCGATAGGACCTTTTCACATGGGATGCAGATTTGTTTTTGTGCAGAAGACAAAACCCATACTGACTTGGGTACAGAGATGTCTTTCTAGAGGCCGCTCTCTGTTTGTGATCTATTAGGTACGGTGAGTCATGTGTAAGTTGGAGTCTGTTGGAGAATGCCACTGACACACGTACGCTATATTATTAAAACCGATGATGTATGGGCCTATCGGGTCACACGCCGGGGGTTGACCTTGACACAACCTAAAAGATGAGGGTGAGAAAGAATAAATAATGATAGTTGGTTTCCAGCAGGGGTTACCGACGCTAACCTTGGGCGGTTAGCGGCGCTAGCAGTGGGCGGTGTTGGAGTATGCCCACGAACACACGTACGCCAAATGATCACTACCGATGATGTATGGGCATATCGGGTCACACGCCGGGGGTTGACCTTGACACAACCTAAAAGATGAGGGTGAGAAAGGATAAATAATGATAGTTGGTTTCCCGCAGGGGTTAGCGGCGCTAACTATGGCGTCGCTAAATCAGCCGCGTTAGCGGCGCTAACCATGGGAGGTTAGCGGCGCTAACCATGGGCGGTTAGCGGCGCTAACCCTGTCTGACAGAAACAACTTTATTCCTTTCACCTCTAGCCTCCACCAATGCATGTGTTTTGTGATGATTAGCCTTGGGCCGACTTGGGGAGACCTGGGGTCGTGGCTTGGCTTATAAAACATGCATGAATCTCTCATTTCTCTTCTTGACCTTTTTGCTACAAAAATACACTTAGAACTATATTGAGAGTTGCTAAGTTCAAACAAGAGAGAGAGAGAGAGCTAGATTCACTGGTGGTTTCGTGGGTTGTTGTTCCAGTAGCTTCTTCATCTTGTGGATTAGGCTAAGGGGTGCTAGTACACCAAGGTTGCCAAGTGTCTCGGTGTGGACTTAGATAGCCGAAGAAGAAGTTCAAGGAGAGATCAAGGCTTGAAGCTAGCTACACACAACCATCAGAGACATCAGGGGTATATATCCTCTCTTTTCTTTCTGTTTTGTTGCATAACTTTGTTGTAGAGTTAGATCCACTTATGGGGTTCATCTTGTGGTCTTGTTTTTGTTTGAAAATTTCGTTTATGACCTTGCATGCTTCCGTTGCTGTGTACCACGAACCCCAACAGTGGTATCAGAGCCAGCTCTACACTGGTTTTGCACTAAATGGCCAAGAAAATCCGAAAAATGTGATTTTTGGTTCTGTCCAGTGTTTAGCGGCGCTAACTTATCTATGTTAGCGGCGCTAAACCTTAGTTAACGGCGCTAAAGTCGGAGTCAACAGTCCTCTTTGGTAAACTGACTTGTTTTAATGTCGTCTCGCGATAGCGGTGCTAAACTGAGTTAGCGGCGCTAACTCTTTATAGTTAGCGGCGCTAACCCCTTACTGGCAGAATGCATGGTTTTGCCTTAAATCAATTTTGTTGGATTTTTGGGCTATTTGTACTTGCTGGAATTGTTCCAGATTTGAGTTGTGTTTAGATTAAAGTTGCCTTATGTCTTGGTTGATGTATTTATATGTGGATTAACATTTAGGCATGAAAATGATTAATTGCATATACTTACATTGTGTATATATGACTATGGAATTTTGACTTGTTTGAGGTTCCTAATGCATATGTACATAGGATTATGAGTGCCTTGAGTGATTAGATAATCTTAACCAAGACATATAAGATTTACATGGTTTTGTGTGGCACACCATGTGTTGATGTGTGATTTCTTGTATGTGGTTGTAGTATGCGTATCCGGTAACAATTTTTGAGCCATATGACCTATGAGATGTGTTTAGTTGATTTAGATTAATGTATTAATTCATTTGGTGGTTTGTACCACATTGGTTTGTAATAATTAATCTATTTATTCGGTTTCTAATTTTAACGGCTTGCATGCCGATTTCATATTCTTTGTAATTTGTAGAATTAGCTTAGAATAGAAATTGTGGCTTGCATGCCATTTCCTTTTAAATTTGTAAATTGTAAAAGATGAACCGAAGCAACCAACAAGAACCGTGTGGAGGGTGTCTTGGCGTACTTGGATCCGGAGGTCGGTAGGAGACGCAATGGATCAAGTGGGAGGAGCACACATCGGGTCATTCGGTCTAGTCCTTAGATGACTTAGTCTTGCCCGTTGGCTCACGGGCAAGACGCATAGGATTTGGCTCGTTACCGGATTATATTACATGCGTGGTTGATTTTATTTTGTATTTTTCTTGCATGGATGTTTAGGTTCTTCGCATGCTAGAAAATTTTTCAAAATAATAAAATCAAAGAGTTTTAAATTGGTTTACAAACTCCGCGCGCCACATAGACAAGAATTGGTTAAAAGTGTTTTAACCGGAAAAACTAAAACCCGTTTTTCAAAAGTAAATCTCACACCACCCGTAAGATGACACCGCCCGATTCTAGTGAAACAAGATCGGTTTGTCAAGCTCTAGCCGAGACCGGTTTTGCGTAACTGTGTGGAAGGCGCGTGTGGCAACTCGCAAGGTCGGTTGTCGAGCTCTAGCCAAGCCGGCCATTGGGCTAGAGTACCACCGTGTATCTTGACGGACGATTTACAATTCCAAGACATAAAACGCATTGGTAGTTGTCGAGCTCTAGCCGAGCTACCAAAGTGGGTTAATGAGGAATTGGTGTGGAGGGATCAAACATGCCAAATGGGTGCTAAGAGTACCTAGGATCCCGCAAGTGCCTAAGAGTTGTGATCACGGATTGCAATTGGTAAATAGTTTACCGGCCTAAAATAGCTCTATGAAGTGATCCGCGGAAAACCCGTCATGGATTAGGGTATTTTGAGGTTCTTAGCCCTTGTTAATATAATTTGTTTATATAACAAGAGGGTAATTATCTTAACAAGGATTTAATACAACAATAACTAACCATTTCGTACTTTGCTTGTAGATGGCATCTACTAGCAACACCAACACCACCAACATGTCACTCCGTCCATTTTTGGAGAAGGAGAAACTCACGGGGCCAAACTTTATGGATTGGCATAGGACTTTGAGAATTGTCCTACGTCATGAAATGAAGCTAGAGGTCCTTGAGTCACCTCTTCCGGAGGCTCCTGCTACCAACGCGGCGAGGGCCGTCCGCGAGGCGTATGAAAAACGCCTCAAGGACACAAATGACGTGACTTGCCTTATGCTAACGACCATGAGTCCCGAATTGCAAAGGCAATTCGAGAAAGTGAGTGCGTTTGAGATGATTTCTCAGCTGAAGGACATGTTCCAACAGCGAGCTAGGCAAGAACTCTATGAGTGCGTCAAGGCCTTCATCGCTTGCCGGATGCAGGAGGGCGGCAATGTGAGCTCCCACGTACTTAAGATGAAAGGGTACGTGGATCAGCTAGAGGAGTTGGGCTTTCCCATGGGGAAGGAGTTGGCGGTTGATATCATCCTCCAATCCTTGCCTCCTGCATATGGTCCGTTCATTGTGAACTTCCACATGCATAGTATGGACAAGTCCATTATGGAATTACATGGCATGCTAAAGACCGCCGAGGGCGAGCTTGCCAAGTCAAAGCCCACCACCTCCACTGCCGTTCTCACCATCAACGAGGGTGGTAACAAGCGGAAGCAACCCGCTTCGGGCTCCAAGGGGAAGGGAAAGAAGAAGGCCAAGGCCCAAGGGCCGAAGCCCAAACCTAACCCAACCCCGGAGCCGAAGGGGAAGCAAGTGGCTACCGCTGCCACCTCACCGGAAGAAGCAACCTGCTACTTCTGCGGGGAGAAGGGTCACTACCGGCGTAGTTGCCCCAAGTACAAGGAGGAGCTCAAGCAGCTTCGCTCTAAAGGTGCCGCTGCCTCCGGTACATACATGATTGAACTCCATAACACTTCTACTTCTAACGCCTGGGTTTTAGACAGCGGGTGTGGTACTCACGTTTGTAATAATGTGCAGGTACTAAGAAGAAGTAGGGACTTGGTTGATGGAGAGCTGGATCTCATCATGGGAAACAAGGCGGTTGTCCCGGTTGAGAAGATTGGGAGTGTGGAGCTCGCCTTTCCTTCTGGCTTATCTATTGTTTTGTTAAATGTATCTTTTGCGCCATGTGTGGCAAGAAACATTATTTCATTGTATGCCTTGTATGACGATGGTTTTACTTTTAAATTTGAGAATGGTAGCATTTTATGTTACAAAGATGATGTTTTTTATTTCAAAGCATTTCCATGTCATGGCATATATGAAACAAGCGTAAGCTTGCAAAGCACTAGATCAATCATGAATGTTGATTCGGGTCCCAAAAACGTTTTGGATAAATTGTCTCTATGGCATGGTCGGTTAGGCCACATAAACAAGAAACGCATCGCCAAGCTCCAACTGGATGGGATCTTGGAATCATTTGACCACGGGTCTAATGACGTATGCGAATCTTGTATATTGGGCAAGATGACCAAAGCACCCTTCACCGGTGTTTGTGAGAGGGCGCAAGACTTGTTGGATATCGTTCACACAGATGTGTGTGGTCCGTTCAAGCATGCCACAAGAGATCATTCCCGCTACTTCGTTACCTTTATTGATGATTATAGTCGATACGGGTATGTCTACTTGTTGAGACAAAAGTCGGATACCTTTGAGGTATTTAAGACTTATCAAAACGAGGTAGAAAATCAATTAGGGAAAAGGATTAAGATGCTACGATCCGATAGAGGCGGTGAGTATCTTAGTTCCGAGTTCCATGAACATCTAAGGGATTGTGGGATTATCTCGCAATTAACCCCTCCTAGGACGCCACAATTAAATGGTGTCGCCGAGAGGAGGAACCGAACATTGTTGGATATGGTTCGATCTATGATGGTTCGTACGGACGTTCCCGTTACGTTTTGGGGATATGCGCTTGAGACGGCCGGTAGAATCCTTAACCTCGTACCAACAAAGAAGGTTAAGAGAACACCGTATGAGATGTGGCATGGAAAGGTTCCATCCATTTCATATTTAAAGGTCTGGGGTTGTACTGCCTACGTAAGACGTGAGGTTGAGGACAAGTTGGAGCCCAGGGCCGAAAGGTGCTTGTTCATTGGTCATCCTGCTGGGTCTATGGGATATTTGTTTTACAAACCTTCGGAGAACAAGGTGTTTGTTGCTCGAAGGGCGATGTTCCTTGAAAGGGAACTGTTATCCAAAGACGCTAGTGGGAGAAAGGTTGATCTTGAAGAAATTCAAGAGACTGCCAATGTAGAACCTGATGTTGGGACTAGCTCACAACCTGAGAGGGTTGAATCTCAGCATGATGAAGCTGGAGATGATGTAAACCCGTTGCCTATTAGAAGATCTGGTAGAAGTCGGCATGAGCCAAAGAGATATGGTTTTAACATATCTGAGGGCACCGACATGGTAGTGGTCTCTGATGAACCTACCAAATACCAGGACGCTGTGGTGGGCCCTGAGTCCGCCAAGTGGCTATAGGCAATGGAATCCGAGATTCAGTCCATGTCGGATAATCAAGTCTGGGACTTGGTTGATCCCGTGCCGGGATGCAAACCCGTAGGGTGCAAGTGGGTCTTCAAGAAGAAGATCGGCATGGATGGCGAGATAGACACCTTCAAGGCCCGACTGGTGGCTAAGGGTTTCACTCAAACTCATGGTATAGACTATGAGGAAACCTTTTCACCGGTGGCTATGATGAAGTCTATCCGGATACTTTTGGCCATTGCCACATTTCATGATTATGAGATTTGGCAAATGGACGTCAAAACCGCGTTCCTTAATGGAACACTAGCAGAGGATGTGTATATGACACAGCCTGAGGGTTTTGTACATCCTGAGTTTCCGGATAAAGTCTGCAAGCTTAAGAAGTCCATTTATGGACTTAAGCAAGCCTCTCGGAGCTGGAACCTGTGCTTCGACGAGAAGGTCAAAGAGTTTGGCTTCTCTAAAAGCAAGGATGAGCCATGCGTTTACATTAGAGCTAGTGGGAGCATAGTTGTATTCCTGGTTCTTTATGTAGATGATATTCTACTAATTGGGAACGACGTCCCAACTTTGCAAGGGGTAAAAGCCTGGCTAGGGAGTTGTTTCTAAATGAAGGATCTTGGGGATGCAGCTTACATTCTTGGGATCAAGATCTATAGAGATAGATCCCGCAGGTTGATCGGATTGAGCCAGAGTACGTACATAGACAAGGTCCTAAAGAGATTTAGGATGGAGGATTCCAAGAAGGGGTTCATACCTATGTCGCATGGTTTAGTGTTGAGCAAGGCTCAAAGCCCGAGTTCCCTTGAGGAACGGGGAGTAATGAGTCGAGTTCCATATGCTTCGGCAATTGGCTCGATCATGTACGCCATGTTATGTACTAGGCCTGATATATCTTGTGCATTGAGTATGACAAGTAGATATCAAGCCAATCCTGGTGAAGCTCATTGGACGGCAGTAAAGAACATTCTCAAGTATCTTCGGAAGACTAAGGAGATGTTCTTGGTGTATGCAGGTGCGGAAGAGCTACGGGTGACTGGTTACTCAGATGCTAGCTTCCAAACCGATCGGGATGACTGCCGATCTCAATCGAGGTTTGTGTTCCTACTCAATGGTGGTGCTATTTCCTGGAGAAGCTCCAAGCAAGACACTGTGGCCGATTCTACTACCGAGTCGGAGTACATTGCGGCCAGTGAAGCTGTGAAGGAGGCTGTATGGATGAAGAAATTCATCCAAGATTTGGGAGTGGTTCCTAGCATTGCCGACCCTGTTGAGGTGTTCTGTGACAACGAGGGTGCGGTTGCTCTTGCCAAGGAACCAAGGTCTCACCGACGCACGAGACATATTCCGCGGAAGTATCATTACATCCGGGACGTGGTCGAATGTGGAGACATTGTTATCAGCAGAGTACACACGGATAGCAATGTGGCGGATCCGTTCACCAAACCTTTATCGCAAGCAAAGCATGACGCTCATACACGAGCTATTGGGATTAGATTTGCTAGTGATTTGGTTTGATCATGCCTTTGTATTTGGTTAGTATAATTGTTGTATTTACCCTTTTGGGAACATGAAGCAGTATTGTATTTATTGTATTTATCGATTATTAAATGGGATTTAGTAATACGCAAGTTGCGGGTATTTTTTTAAATCTTTACTGTGTTCCAACTTAGCATGTTTTACTCTTCCCTGAATGCGCAAGCATTCTAAATGTCCACAGTCGGTCATTCTTCTCGGGAAGGAAATATGAACTAAGACTGAGGGAAGTAATTGGTCATGTGTCCAATGGGGATTGGGGCACGGGGACGCAATTCTTCGCCTGTACTTGAAAGTGTTTCAAGTGACTGGACGACCCACACCTGATTTTACTTTATGGTACATGTCATGAGTAAATCAGGATGATAATATCAGTTCATCCTAAGACTGGAGATGCACGTGGCTGCATCACTTTGGTTTGCTTTGTTCTAATTGCTTTCAAACGCAGTCCGTAACTGGCTGTTATAAAGGGAGTAGTTGGGCAGAGTATGATCACTGTGGTGGGCAGTGTAAGTCAAAGGAATTTGTTCCTCTGTTTAGAGAGATATCCTTGGGCCCCTCGATGATTGGTCGCTGACACCAAAATGCATGGCCATGCTCAAAGCTTGCAATAATTTATGATTGATTGCAACTTGTATATTTTGGTCACCACCAGTCTAGATCGAGAAACATAATCGTGAACGAACGGAGAATGACTTTGTAGCATGTCTCGTGTTCACATTGGATATCGCGGACAAAAGGATGATTGATCACTTATCGATAGGACCTTTTCACATGGGTTGCAGATTGGTTTTTGTGCAGAAGACAAAACCTATACAGACTTTGGGGCAGAGATGTCTTGCTAGAGGCCGCTCTTTGTCTGTGATGCATTGGGTACGTAGAGTCATGTGCAAGTGGGAGTCTGTTGGAGTATGCCCACGAACACACGTACGCCAAATGATCACTACCGATGATGTATGGGCCTATCGGGTCACACGCCGGGGGTTGACCTTGACACAACCTAAAAGATGAGGGTGAGAAAGGATAAATAATGATAGTTGGTTTCCCGCAGGGGTTAGCGGCGCTAACTATGGCGTCGCTAAATCAGCCGCGTTAGCGGCGCTAACCATGGGAGGTTAGCGGCGCTAACCATGGGCGGTTAGCGGCGCTAACCCTGTCTGACAGAAACAACTTTATTCCTTTCACCTCTAGCCTCCACCAATGCATGTGTTTTGTGATGATTAGCCTTGGGCCGACTTGGGGAGACCTGGGGTCGTGGCTTGGCTTATAAAACATGCATGAATCTCTCATTTCTCTTCTTGACCTTTTTGCTACAAAAATACACTTAGAACTATATTGAGAGTTGCTAAGTTCAAACAAGAGAGAGAGAGAGAGCTAGATTCACTGGTGGTTTCGTGGGTTGTTGTTCCAGTAGCTTCTTCATCTTGTGGATTAGGCTAAGGGGTGCTAGTAAACCAAGGTTGCCAAGTGTCTCGGTGTGGACTTAGATAGCCGAAGAAGAATTTCAAGGAGAGATCAAGGCTTGAAGCTAGCTACACACAACCATCAGAGACATCAGGGTTTAGGGTTTTCCGACAGCAAGGTAGGCAAGAACATTATGAGTGCGTTAAAAGTCTAACCGGTTGTAAGATGCGGGAAGGCGGGAGTGTTAGTGCCCATGTTTTGAAGATGAAGTCATACATGGACCAGATGGAGAGACTAGGTTTTCCTATAGGGAAGGAGCTTGGTGTGAATTTCATACTTCGGTCTCTGCCCGCATCATATGAAAAGTTTGTAGAGAACTATCATATGCATGGAAAGGAAATATCTATAGATGAACTGCATGGAATGTTGAAGGATGTTGAATCCAACATGTCCAAGCATGAATCATCCTCATTCACTCCTGTTTTTGGCTCTAAAGAACAACTTTTAGCCAAGAAGAAGAAATTGATCCCATCAAATGAAGAAGTTGGTGTATCCAAGCTTACTTCAAGTTTTGAGTCTATGAATATTGATGATATGCCTAAAGAGACTCAACAAGGGTTGGTTTGCTACTTCTGCGGTAGATTTGGGGATTGGGGCCGTCATGCCTGCCCTCCGTGCCGAGAGGATATAAAACTTCTCAGACAAGAGAGAGTTAATTTTCCTACTTAAGGTACATTCATGATTATACTTCATTGACATTCCTTATTAAGCTGGGTTGTTTACCCGAACTATATGACTCACGTTTGTCACAAATTTATTTTGTTGCAAAGTGTAGGTCTATTCGATGCAAAAGGAAGAGCTTGAAGAGCCGGATCTCTCAAGAAGAAATTTTGTTGATTGTCTTCTACAAGAGAATTGGGAGTGTTGATCTCGCCACTGTTTCCGGATTAATTTATTACTTTTGTTTGTACGCCCTGCGTGGCAAGACTTGCTTTATTGTATATTCTTTAGAGATGATGGATATTTTGTACTATGTATTTTGTTTAAAAGATTTTTCATTATGATGGTTTCATTTCAAATTCGATCCATGTCAAAGCTTATGTGTTATTTTGACCATTTATGGTGCTTAAATACACATTTGATGACGATGGAGATGACTTGGAATTGAAACAATTTTGAAAAATTATTTTGATATGTTTTATCCAATCAAAACTTATCCATATCATTGCATACATAAAGGCTCATTATAAGTAGTAAGGCGATCATGAAATAATTGATTCTTAGATCCAAAAGTGGTTTGGATACATTAGTATATGGCATAATCAAACTTAACCAAGTAAACAACATTTACATCGCTTGGATCCATGTGGTTAGGATCTTTGTAAAAGTTTAGCCTCGGGCTAAATGAAGGATATAAATATTGTTTATTGGACTAGGATGATTAAGAAATCCTTCACCTATGTTGGTAGGAAGGATTATAACTTGTTGGATTTTGATCACACTTATGTGGATAATCCGTACAAGTATATCATATAGAGTGACACTAGTAAGATTCTCCATCACCATCTTTATGATGGTTGTTGAGAGAATGTTTAACTAGATAAAAGGTTTGTGTCTGAAACCTGGAGGTGTTCGGAAATAACCTTAAGAAATTAAGAATCAATAAGGGCATATAGACGTAAATTCTTAGATCTAGAATAGATACTAAGTTTTACTATCTATATTGGTTTGAACATGAAATGAATCATGGGTTTATCCCATAATTCGTTTTCTCTAAGAAACACATTTTGTACATGATGTTACTTTAAACAAAACCGGATATCTTTGTTGATGATCTGGTAAAAAGCAGGCCTAAAACATGTATTCAATTTGATTGGTATACATTAATTTTATGAACCAAGTCCTCAATCTAAAACACAACATTATGGTCACTTGAGCATCCAATGAGATTTTGACTAGAAAGAGTCCTTTGCTTGTCAATCTTATAACTTAAAAATATCCATTCTACATTTAGTGGGAGATGGATAAATTATAAGTTGATGCTTGTATTTTTAAGTAGTTCCTCCAAGTTTTGGATAATTGTTTCTTGAACTTATGAGAACCATATTTGGTTGCTAATAAGGGAAAGGAAAATTTACAAAAGCATTCCAGTGGAAGAACGTAAAACTTAAATGAGAGACCTAATGTTGACACTAGCTTTTGATCTGCATAGAGATGCTGATAAAAACCTGACAATATCCATTGCATCTTTAAATCTGATGAAAATCAAGAAGGCTGTTTAGATATGACATTGTCATATTTTGTAACAGCAGCTTGATGGTAAATCATTGTGATGTTACCATTCATCGGAAACATGGTGGGACCCTGTGTTCGCTAGTGAATATAAGAAGTGAATGGTGTACATAGATGTAATCAATTTGCTGCATCCAAGTACTTGACTTGGTTTAATCCCACACCTAAGGTGTAATCCAAGAAGGATGAGGGACTAACATATATGCATTTATGGACAACTTCAAATACCGACTAGAGACATAGTGTTTCATATTGTTTAAATATGGAAACAAGTTCTAGTGGTTATGTTAAAGATAATTTGGATCAAGTGAGATATTGTTATCACCTAGCGGAAACAAGATTAGTTCACTTGGATGTAAGAGACCTATATCCTTTATGGGATTAAGTTGAGGAAATGCTTAAGGCACAATTCCGAGGGTCATATACATCCGTAAAATCCAGATTAGGTCTGGATTATGTGAAACATTGTTGTCGCCTTGGGGAAACTAATATGTTCACATGGAAATAAAAGACCAAGATCCTTCGCGGGATTAATTTGAGGAAATGTTTTAAACATGTTTCGAGGTCTTATATATCCATTATGTCCAAGTTATGTCCATGACTAAAGTCAGCAAAACTTGCATCTTGTGGCTGTAATCCTGCTTTGCGAGAAAGTCAAAGGAATGAGTTTTCTAGCAAAGATAGATTAAGCTGGATACCCTTGTCAGGGCTAGTGGGAGCTTCATGTGTTCCTAGGAAAATATGCTCAATAAGAATAATGTCCTAATTTAGGGTCGTTCTAGAACCTATTGATGGAATTATTGTTCTATGAGTATAAATAGAAAATATGGAATTAAGAGGATTCTAAATTCAAGAAATATTGAAGTATGTTCTTGATGTTCGACGTAAATAGAGTTGTCTTGAGTAAGTTATTACTGCAAGCAAATCTATACTTGTGAAATTGTCGATTTTATCGAAATTTTGAATATTCAAATATGTGATGTAGATACGACATTTAAATTTAAATGAGTGTCATTGACCCTATTGTGTACTCCGGTAACATTATGGGTATGTCGACTCTAATAAAAGTGAGTGTCAGTAACTCTATTATGAACTTTGGTTACAATGAGAGTATGACGACTCTAAGTGTCATTGATCCTATTGTTGACTTCGGTAACATTAAGGATATGATGACTATGATTATATTGTGTATGATCTCTTAGATAAACACTTTGCAAGTGGTTTAATAAGAGAATACAAAAGAGTACAAAAGGGATATTGTGTGAATGATCCCATAGTTAAGCCGTTGTCAAACACTAGTGATGTTATACATACTAGGCATAAAAGCATTGTTAATGCATATGACTAGGCTTGAATATTGTTTTAGTAAATGTTTGATTTATTTATAAGCTTTGGGAACGGTAAGCAGTACTGCTAACCAATGATTGTATCGATATATAGTGGGGACTATATATACGCATGATGCGGTTACTTTCATTGGTCTTTACTGTGTTCCATCTTAGCATGTTTAACCACTTCCCAGAATGTTTATACATTCTAAATTTCCACAGCCAGTCATTTTTCTAGGGAAGGAAGCTTGAATTAAGGCTGAGGTTAGGTGTTGGTTAGGCATTAATCAAGGATTGAATGCATGAAACGCAACAGTAACCTGTGCTTGAAAGGAGTTTCAAGTAACTGGAAGACCCACACCCGAGTTCACTTCATGGATCATGGTCATAGAGTGACTCGGAAGGATAATATCATTACGTCCTTCGACCCGAGATGTATGAATTGCTATAGCATGAAACTTTCTTACTTTAGCCATTTCAAAACGTAGTTCGTAACTGGCTACTATAAAGGGAATAGCCAAGTAAGAGAAGGTTCACGCTATGGGGTTGTATAGTCAACGGGATTTGTTCCTCTGGTATGAGAGATATCCCTGGGCCCCTCGATGATTGGGCGCTGACACCAAAATAAGCATGGCCATGCGCAAAGGAATATTGATTTAGAATCAGATATGTCCTTAAATTTTGGTCACCACCAATCAAGATCGAGTAACAGAATCGTGAACGATCTGGAGATTGATATATCAATCCATGTCTCGTGTTCACAAGGATATCGTGAACAAAAGGAGTATTGATCACTTATCAAATAGGACCTCTACGTTCTTTTTGTAGATAATGGTTTTCTGCATAAAAGCGGAACCCATACTGACTTGGGGGCATTGATGCTTTTGCTAGAGGCCGCTCTTTGTCTGTGGTTACATGGGTACGGTGCATTATGTGCAAGTGGGAGTTTGTTAGAAATATGCCCATTAATGTACGTACGCCATATGGACCGCTGCTGATGATGTATGGGCCTATTGGGTCATGCGCCGGGGTCTAACCTGACAGCAATTTAAGTTAAGGGACCAAATATGGCAGAAGACAAAAGTTGACATCGCAGGCCGCGTTAGCTCCGCTAACTATTAGGAGTTAGCGCCGCTAACTCCTATAGGTTAGCGCCGCTACGGCTGCATGTACTTTGTGTCAAATCGCTGACAAGGCGCGTTAGCGCCTCTAACCCTTTTGAGTTAGCGCCGCTAACTCTTGGTTAGCGCCGCTAAACCCTGCCAGTGCCATTTGTCATTTCCACCTCCCAAATCAGCCAATGCATGTTAACTTTGGGTTCTCGAGGCATGGCCGGTTAGTGGGGTTAAGGGACGAATTCTGAAGCCAAGAGAAGGTGTGAAGACTCATTTGTTTGAATTGGGTTTTGGTTCTCTCTTCTTTTTCTCTCTAACACATACACACATTCTTTGGTGCTACTAAGGCCAAGAGAGTCTTGATCTAGAGAGATTGCTCCAGAATACATTGGTCTCGTTTTATTGCTGTTCCAGAAGTGGTTTTCGAGTAGAAGTACCATGGAGGCTTGCTAGCTCAAGAGGTTGGCGTGTTACCGGGGCACTACCCTCTAGTCGATCCGCGTTTGTTCTTGGAGCTCCACTTCACGAGACATTCAGAAATCTGGAGCTTAGGAGAAAGGTATAACTTTCTTCCTTCTTTTAGTTGCATTTCTTTTACATAGAGTTTGGTCCATGTTCGGGATTTCATGTTTTTGTGCTTTGTATGCTTGTACCGTGGGCTTTGTTTGTTGTACTTGCTTCCGTTGTGTTGCCCATGAGATCCCAACAGTTAGAATCCGTCAAAGGCAAGAATACGGATTCCAAGCGGTCGCATGGCATGTGCATGCGGTCGCATGGGGTTTCTGGTATCCGTACTGTCGCATGGCATGTGTTTGCGATCGTAAGTGTGTTTTATGAATTTACGCGTCGCGTAAGTTTGTGAGGTCTCGCCACGTAAGTTTTGGGTGTGATCGTATGTGATAGTATTTTAACCGTAAGTCTTGTATTTATGCTATGCGATCGCATTGTAGGTCCATGCGATCGTATGGGTCTGTTTTGTGGTGTTTACCCCTTACGAGCGAAGGAAATAAGGTTTGTGACGGTAAGTATGTAACTTGCCATCGTAACCAGCCGTGGAATCATGTTTGCGATCAAAAGTTGATGTCCCTTTGCGATCGCATGGGGTTTCCTTGTGATCGCATGGCTGTTCTGTATGGGTCCCTTACGACCGCAAGGCATGTCCTTGCGACCGCAAGCGGGGGATTCAACCTGACAGCTTGTTAAACTTGTGTTTTAACCCATGTGTGCTATGTGTAAGTGATAACCAAGCGTGTATGCGATGTGTTAGGTATATCTGTGGAACCGGAAGACTCGAGTGGTGTATCCGCTAAGTAAGGACTCCAGGTGAGTACCGGTTTTCCCATGAGACTCAATAAGTAGGGTTATCTGTTGTGTGTTGAAACGTGTTATAGTGATATCGACGTGTTGTGATATAACACGTGTAATTGTGAATATGGCAGTGATGATAGATAAGTGATAGTGACGTGTAATGTTATAACATGTGTAACGTAATTATGGTAGTGACGATAGATAAGTGGAGTGATACGAGATAGACCCAAGTAGGGTTATGACTTGTGTGACAATTATGTGTTATGTTTAATGTGTAAATTGTCTTCTGCTCATCAAGTATGAGCAGAAGCTAATGTGATAATATGTATGTGCATACAATTGGATCCTTATTGGATCGGTTATGTGTTTATATGCTATGTCCGGACAATTGGGGGACTGTACCACAGTTCCTGGAGATTGGTTAAGGTCAGCTACATAGGCTGGTCCCTGGTGGCCTAATAGGGTCTGGTATTGGGTGATTAAAGGCATCGAGTGTATATGCTTTGTGTCGGCTCTGCAGGCCACTGTTCCTTGACGAAGATGGGGTTCTTGACGTAAGCCGGAACTGGTTATATAATGGGGTTCTTGGCGTAAGCCGGAACTGGTTATAAAATGGGGTTCCTGGTGCAAACCGGAACTGGTAAAAGCGATGGTGGGTTGCTCTTCGCTCCCTACCGAAGCGGTCGGTTGTGATTGATTTCTCAGTTGGGATCGTTGAGCCAGGCTAGCTACCTTGTAAGATATGATCCCGCTGACTTGTCGGCACACCGCTTTGTGATAGCTTAGCTCTATGTGCCGTTTTGTGATATGATAGCATGCTTATTGATGCTTATGTGTAAATTGGTGCTCACTAGCTAGTTGTAGCTAACGGTGCAAGATTTATTTTTTTCGCAGGTTAGTGACTGCTGGCCTGGTGAGCTGGGATTACTCGTGGGAAATTGTGATGTTTAAAATTGTGGAACACTAATTGTTAATTTATATACATGTGATCCGATGGTCGGTCGTTAGTTGTGGTAACACCTGGTTTGTGAAATGATAACTAGTCAGATAACAATCTTATATTTTGTGAATGGTGGTTTTATCCGTTCCCGGCTTTTAATAAATAAGTTGCAAAAGTTTAAATTGGCGCTAATTTTAAGCTCGTGAAACACGGTGTTACAATTAGGTATCAGAGCCTAAGTTTGAGGGAATTGGATACTCGGAAGAGTATTCGATCTCAAACTCGGGCCCGATCATCGTTAAGTGTTCCTATTGGGATAATTGGGGCTGTGTGTGAGTGTTAAGTGATTGTGATGTATTATGTGCTAACACCCCATATTGATAGATGTCGGATAAGTGATGTGCTAAGTGTAGCTTTCGTGTGTATAGTGAATAAGTGAGAATGTCTGAGCAGCGAGCTGAGGGTGAAAATGCTCATAAGCAAGTGGAGGACGAGGAATCTCGTACTCATGTTGGAACTGAGAAGGAATCTTCTCTACGTGATACTCAAGACTTGAGATGGATTCCAGAGTTGCAGGCGTATGTTCTGCACCTAGAAGAAGAACTTCGAGCGACGCGGGAGATATTGTTAGTGTTGGGGTTCGTGGTATACAGCAACGGAAGCATGCAAGGTCAAAATCGAATTTTCAAACATAAACAAGACCACATGGAGAACCCCATAAGTGTACCAATCGCTACAACTAAGAAATGCAACTTCAAAACAGAAAGAGAGGAGAAATAGATTTTATACCCCTGATATCTCTGGAGTTGATGTAGATCAAGAACCGAGCTATGGTACCTTCCTTGCTCTATCGAAGTCCACCCCGGGAAAACCGTGATCCACTCGTACTAGCGAGCCATCAAGTGTCCTACACCATATGGAGACACTATCTCTGGAACAACAACACTAAAGAACTCCAGGAACTCTCTATTCTCGGCTCTCTCTCACACACACAAGAACAACACCAACAAGTTTTCTTAAGTGTGTGTTTTTTCACCTTAACCAACTAGAGAGAAAAGAGAGAGTGAATGCATGTAAATATAGATCTCATCTGGCCTCAATAAACCCAAATTGCCGGCCATAGAAGATTCCTATCAAAAGACATGCATTGGTGGAGCATGGAGGTGGAGAGAATAAAGTTGTAATCTGTCAGGTGGGTTAGCGCCGCTAACCGCCCAAACTTAGCGCCGCTAACCACTTAAGGTTTGCGCCGCTAACGCGGCTACGTTAGCGACAGATTGGTTAGCGTCGCTAACCACGTCCAGATCACCAACTATCTTTAATTATTCATTTCTCATCCTCCCTTTTAGGTTGTTGTCAAGATCAACCCCCGGCGTGTGACCCGATAGGCCCATACATCATCGGTAATGATCATTTGGCGTACGTGTGACAGTGGGCATACTCCAACAGACTCCCACTTGCACATGACTCTACGTACCCAATACATCGCAGACAAGGAGCGGCCTCTAGTAAGACATCCTGCCCCCAAGTCAGTATGGGTTTTGTCTTCAGCACAAAAAAAAAAAAAACAATCTGCAACCCATGTGAAAAGGTCCTATCGATAAGTGATCAATCATCCTTTTTGTTCGCGATATCCATGTGAACACGAGACATTGTACTTAGTCATTCTCCGTTCGTTCACGATTATGTTTCCCGATAGAGATTAGTGGTGACCAAAACATACAAGTTGCAATCAGATTCTTTAATCATTGCACACTTGAGCACGGCCGTGCATTTTGGTGTCAGCGACCAATCATCGAGGGGCCCAGGGATATCTCTCTAAACAGAGGAACAAATTCCTTTGACTCACACTGCCCACCACAGTGATCATACTTTGCCCAGCTGCTCCCTTTATAACAACCAGTTACGGACTGCGTTTGAAAACAACTAGAGCAAAGCAAACCAAAGTGATGCAGCCACGTGTATCTCCAGTCTGAGGATGAACTGATATTATCATCCTGATTTACTCATGAAAAGTACCACAAAGTAAAAACAGGTGTGGGTCATCCAGTCACTTGAAACACTTTCAAGTACAGGCGAATAATTGCGTCCCCGTGCCCCAATCCCCATTGGACACATGACCAATTACTTCCCTCAGTCTTAGTTCAGACTTCCTTCCCATGAAGAATGACCGACTGTGGACATTTAGAATGTTAAAACATTCAGGGAAGAGGTAAAACATGCAAAGTTGGAACACAATAAGGCTTACTGAGAGTACCCGCTACACGCGCATTACCAAATCCTTTTGATAATCGATACAAGTAGAAGCACAATATTGCTTAACGTTCCCCAAAAGAACTTAAGCCAAGTATATGCAGGCCCTAGACTGATATAAAATCACTAACCCGCTACTATAGCTTAGTTCACGGATCCGCCACCATTGCTCTCCATGTGTACTCTGATTATGATCGTATCCCAACTCCAACCAACCACTTCTAAAGTGTGCGTTGATGGGATTATGATCAATTGTCCAAGCCGTTATTCATGCATTGTCTTAAAGGAATCCAATAAGACAAACAACGCTTGGATCTAAAATTTAATGTGAATGAGCCATCATACTCTCATAGTTTTCATAAAGATTTCTATAGAGTTATTGATGCTCTAAAATCAAAATCTTATTTGCTTAAGCCATTGTACTCTCATAGTTTTCACAAGGATCTCTATAGAGTCACCAATGCTTTAAGAATAAAATCTTATGTGTTAAAGTCATCGCACTCTCATAGTTTTCACAAGGATCTCTATAGAGTTATTGATACTTTAATAATCACATTTACTAACGACACAATATTTGTAGGATCACAAACCCAATCGAATTGGAGATTATCCCAAAACATAAACTATCACCAAGAGTAATAAATTACTCTCATATCTTATGATTAACAAGAACATATCTTAATATTTCTTGTACTTCATAAATTGCTTTGTTAATCCTCAATGGACGTATAATTCTTGACTCAAGCCATTAATGATCAAGACATTATCTCCATTATTGCATATGTCCAAGACATATCACATAGGATAACAACAGCCCTCCCACTAGCTCTGACATCTATCCAAGTTTCATCGTTGGTCACTGAAAACTCAATCGCTTGATTTTCACAACACGAAACTTAGATGTTTGTTGAAGTTCAAGGCAATCCTTTTCATGTTTTGTAGATATTACATGGATACTTTTAGATGTAAAGCACCTTCGGACAGTGTTACCAACACTTCCTCATTGAATTCCTATTACGGAATACGGTCTTTGCATCAAGCAGCCATGAAACGGCGTAAGTGTCCGTGTAAACTTCAACATATCCACTGGAAGAATGTCTTCATATGATACCTTCCACATGGTCAATCATCATGAAACCAATTCCAACCGGTCAGTATTTGAAGTTATCTACAAACTAATCCATGCAGATCTTATATCCAAAAGATCCTTTTTTACACCTTTCTGGACTCATCTAGTTGTTGGATTATCCAAGCTCATTCTTGAAATCCAGCATGGATTATAGCTTATCTCATTACCTTTTTCCTTATCTTAGTAGACCCAAGGTCCACTACAGATTCCGGTAATTGATACATACGCAATGTATTATCAATAAGTCATCGTCCTCATGTATGTAATACATTTCCGGCCTTATGATGACTATTACCAGACTTATGAAGAGGTAATATCATAATGCCAAGTACTTCAACATTGCCATGTTAAGTTCCAATCATTACTGATTGAATGCTAGTGTCAACATCAGGTCATAATTTAAATTAAACGTTCTTCCACAGGAATGCTTCAGTTGTTCATTTCCCTTTTCGAGCAACTCACCTCAGTTCTCAAAAGGTTATGAAAAGAACATCCAAAACTCAGAAGAACATATTTAAATGTATTAGCATCTTTTTAAGTTCATCCATCTCCCACTAAATGTAGACAAGATAACTTTAATCCATGAGGTAGATAAGCAAAGTTATCTTTCTAGTCTAACCTCCATGGTTGCTAATTTGACCATCTTTGTTGTAATTAAACAAGAACATTGCCCGTCACAACTCAAGTACACCTATCTGTCAGGTTACTTAAGTCTAAGCCATCAAATGGAATCATAACTAGTATGTTCCTTTTCTCTACTTGGCGATCCATGTAGAACATGAATCCTAGGAGAGTTAAATTATGAGATATTCTCATAATTCTTTTGATGAATAAGGAATCTATTATATCTCAACATCTCATAAGACTTGAGTATTTTAGTTTCCTTTTTGCCCTCTTCACATGTTATGAATTTGTTACGGGTGAGCTTTGAATACTTCTCAAGTTTCAAACACTTTTCTAATACCCTTTTCTTCTACCTTCATAGGTAAAGGTAACAAATTTATACTTAGTTCATCCTTATGACTTTGTTTGATTGCACCTTATACGAAAGTGTAAGCGAAGTCCAACAAACTTTTATTCCTTCCATATCAACTAGTGAAGGACGTCATAGGTATTTAACTTTATAAGTAAGATTCAACATCAACTAATAGCTCGAAGCTAAAAGAATCCAAGTACCTATCCACATGGACCTTGGTGATGCTAATCTTGCTTATATGGTTAGATCACCAATGCTTATAAGGATAACTAATCAATGATCATATTATTACTTCTTAAGCAAAAGCTTATTATTTATGCCACGACATGAATAAACTTTGATATAAAACTCTAAACCCACAATAACATAATTCAAAGTAATATTCATCGTCATCGATAGCATAGAAGATACAATGCTTCTTGCCACGCAGGGCGTAAAACATCTATCTAATGAAGTAATAAATTAGCTGGTAGGAATGACAAGATCAACTCTTCCAATCCTTTTAGCAAGAGGTAAGCACACAAGCTTCTCTTCACTTCTTCCAGCTCTCCATGCATCATCGGCCTACTTCGGATAAACACCTGAAGTCGAGGAGCTAACGTTCTTCCGCTTTAGGATACTTAGCTCATTCAGGCACTTAGGGCAGGCGTGACGGCGCCAATTTCCAATTTCCCACAAAAGTAGCAAACTACCCCAAGTGAAATGTTATCTTGAGGCACAATCTCATTTGCCTCAACTTCCACATTTATAGTAGGCTTAGTCAAACCAAGCTTTCCATTTGAGGTTAGTTTCTTCTTCTTATGTTTTTGATTCCCAGTAGCCTTAGCGGGTATGGACGAGATTTGCTTACCTTTGGCCATGTTCAACTCAGCAGCCTTTAACATGCCATGTAGCTCACTTAAGGACCATTCCATATTGTCTTTGAGATATTCCATGACGAACTTCTCATAAGACGTGGGCAGGGATTGGAGAACCAAGTTCACCATCAGTTCCCTCCCTATAGGAAATCCAAGTCTCTCCATTTGGTCCATGTACGCCTTCATCATAAGGACATGAACACTTACATCCCCGCCTTCCTGCATCCTACAACCGACCAAAGCCTTGACATACTCAAAAAGTTCTTGTCTAACTTGCTGCGGGAACATGTCCTTTAGCTTATTAATCATGTTGTACGCACTCATATGCTTGAGTTGCTTTCGCAGCTCACAGCTCATAGTCGACAACATGAGACAAGAAACATCTTGTGTATCTCTGACACGCTTTTCCCATGCGTATCTCGTGGCCCAGTTCGCATTGGTAGCAGGTGGCTCCGGAAGAGGCCCCTCAAGGACGTGCAACTTTGACTCGTGTTGAAGGACAATCCTTAACACACAATACCAGTCAACGAAGTTCACTCCTATGAGTCTCTCCTTTTCAAGGAACAAACGAAATGATAATTTGTCATCTAAAAGAAGAGTACGAGTTTTAGTAAGTATTGATAAAATCCTCGTTATGATAATTACCCACTTGATATAAGAAAACCAAATTATCTTAACAAGGGCTAAGAACCTACAAAATACCCCAATCTATGACGGGTTTGCCGCGGATCACTTCATGAAGCTATTTTAGGCAGGTAAACTATTTACCAATTGCAATCCGTGATCGCAACTCTTAGACACTTGCGGGATCCTAGGTACTCGCAGCACCCATTTGGCATGTTTGATCCCTCTCACACTATTCCTCATTAATCCACTTTGATAGCTCGGCTAGAGCTCGACAACTACCAAGGCGTTTTAATTCTTGGAATTGTAAATCGTCCGTCAAGATACACGGTGGTACTCTAGCCCAATGGCCGGCTCGGCTAGAGCTCGACAACCGACCTTGCGAGTTGCCACACGCGCCTTCCACACAGTTACGCAAAACCGGTCTCGGCTAGAGCTCGACAAACAGATCTTGTTTCACTAGAATCGGGCGGTGTCATCTTACGGGTGGTGTGAGATTTACTTTTGAAAAAATGGGTTTTAGTTTTACCGGTTAAAACGATTTTAACCAATTCTTGTCTATGTGGCGTGCGGAGTTTGTAAACAAGTTAAAAACTCTTTGGTTTTATTATTTTGAAAAGTTTTCTAGCATGCGAAGATCCTAAACATCCATGCAAGAAACAAAACGAAATAAAACCAACCACGCATGTAATACAAGTCCAGTAACGAGCCATAAACCCTATGCGTCTTACCCGCGAGCCAACGGGCAAGACTAAGTCATCTAAGGACTAGACCGAATGACTTGATGTGTGCTCCTCCCACTTGATCCATCGCGTCTCCTATCGACCTCCGGATCCAAGCTTGCCAAGACACCCTCCATGGTTCTTGATGGTTGCTTCGGTTCTCCTTTTACAATATACAAATTTAAAAGAAAATGGCATGCAAGCCACGATTCTCTATTCTAAGCTAATACTAAAATTACAAAGAATAGAAATCGGCATGCAAGCCGTTAAAATATACAAACCGAATAAATTAAATTATTACAAACCATTATGTGGTACAAACCACCAAATGAATGAATAAATTAATTTAAACAACCCAACACATCACATAGGTCTCAAAGGCTCAAAATGTCACCGGACACTAATATTACAACCACATACAACAAAACCACATGGTGTGCCACACAAAAACCATGTAAATCTTATATGTCTTGGTTAAGATTATGAAAACACTCAAGGCACAAATAATCCTATGTACATATGCATTAGGAACCTTAAACTAGTCAAAATTCCATAGTCATATATACACAATGTAAGTATATGCAATTAATCACTTTCATGCCAAAATGTTAATCCACATATAAATACACCAACCAAGACATAAGGCAACTTAATCAAAGCTCAACACAAATCTGGAATAAATTCCAGAATCAACGAGTAGCTCAATCGATCCAACAAAATTGATTTTAGGCAAAAATGTATTCTGCCAGCCGGGTTAGCGCCGCTAACTAAATAGAGTTAGCGCCGTTAACTTAGACTTAGCGCCGCTAACGCGAGAGAGGATAGCGACCGCTACGGACGGGATAGCGCCGCTAACATGGTAAGGTTAGCGCCGCTAAACCCTGGACAGAACCAAAATCACATTTTTCGGATTTTCAAAGCCACAAAGTGCAAATCTAGTGTAGAGGTGGCTCTGATACCACTGTTGGGGTTCGTGGTATACAACAACGGAAGCATGCAAGGTCAAAATCGAATTTTCAAACATAAACAATACCACATGGAGAACCCCATAAGTGTACCAATCTCTACAACTAAGAAATGCAACTTCAAAACAGAAAGAGAGGAGAAATAGATTTTATACCCCTGATATCTCTGGAGTTGATGTAGATCAAGAACCGAGCTATGGCACCTTCCTTGCTCTATCGAAGTCCACCCCGGGAAAACCGTGATCCACTCGTACTAGCGAGCCATCAAGTGTCCTACACCATATGGAGACACTATCTCTGGAACAACAACACTAAAGAACTCCAGGAACTCTCTATTCTCGGCTCTCTCTCACACACACAAGAACAACACCAACAAGTTTTCTTAAGTGTGTGTTTTTTCACCTTAACCAACTAGAGACAAAAGAGAGAGTGAATGCATGTAAATATAGATCTCATCTGGCCTCAATAAACCCAAATTGCCGGCCATAGAAGATTCCTATCAAAAGACATGCATTGGTGGAGCATGGAGGTGGAGAGAATAAAGTTGTAATCTGTCAGGTGGGTTAGCGCCGCTAACCGCCCAAACTTAGCGCCGCTAACCACTTAAGGTTTGCGCCGCTAACGCGGCTACGTTAGCGACAGATTGGTTAGCGTCGCTAACCACGTCCAGATCACCAACTATCTTTAATTATTCATTTCTCATCCTCCCTTTTAGGTTGTTGTTAAGATCAACCCCCAGCGTGTGACCCGATAGGCCCATACATCATCGGTAGTGATCATTTGGCGTACGTGTGACAGTGGGCATACTCCAACAGTTAGAATCCGTCAAAGGCAAGAATACGGATTCCAAGCGGTCGCATGACATGTGCATGCGGTCGCATGGGGTTTCTGGTATCCATACTGTCGCATGGCATGTGTTTGCGATCGTAAGTTTGTTTTATGAATTTACGCGTCTCGTAAGTTTGTGAGGTCTCCCCGCGTAAGTTTTGGGTGTGATCGTATGTGATAGTCTTTTAACCGTAAGTCTTGTATTTATGCTATGCGATCGCATTGTAGGTCCATGCGATCGTATGGGTCTGTTTTATGATGTTTACCCCTTACGAGCGAAGGAAATAAGGTTTGCGACGGTAAGTATGTAACTTGCCATCGTAACCAGTCGTGGAATCATGTTTGCGATCAAAAGTTGATGTCCCTTGCGATCGGAAGCATGAGTTGGGAAAAGAAGAACCTTTGCGATCGCATGGGGTTTCCTTGTGATCGCATGGCTGTTCTGTATGGGTCCCTTACGACCGCAAGGCATGTCCTTGCGACCGCAAGCGGGGGATTCAACCTGACAGCTTGTTAAACTTGTGTTTTAACCCATGTGTGCTATGTGTAAGTGATAACCAAGCGTGTATGCGATGTGTTAGGTATATCTGTGGAACCGGAAGACTCGAGTGGTGTATCCGCTAAGTAAGGACTCCAGGTGAGTACCGGTTTTCCCATGAGACTCAATAAGTAGGGTTATCTGTTGTGTGTTGAAACGTGTTATAGTAATATCGACGTGTTGTGATATAACACGTGTAATTGTGAATATGGCAATGATGATAGATAAGTGATAGTGACGTGTAGTGTTATAACATGTGTAACGTAATTATGGTAGTGACGATAGATAAGTGGAGTGATACGAGATAGACCCAAGTAGGGTTATGACTTGTGTGACAATTATGTGTTATGTTTAATGTGTAAATTGTCTTCTGCTCATCAAGTATGAGCAGAAGCTAATGTGATAATATGTATGTGCATGCAATTGGATCCTTATTGGATCGGTTATGTGTTTATATGTTATGTCCGGACAATTAGGGGACTGTACCACAGTTCCTAGAGATTGGTTAAGGTCAGCTACATAGGCTGGTCCCTGGTGGCCTAATAGGGTCTGGTATTGGGTGATTAAAGGCATCGAGTGTATATGCTTGGTGTCGGCTCTGCAGGCCACTGTTCCTTGACGAAGATGAGGTTCTTGACGTAAGCCGGAACTGGTTATATAAAGGGGTTCTTGGGGTAATCCGGAACTGGTTATAAAATGGGGTTCCTGGTGCAAACCGGAACTGGTAAAAGCGATGGTGGGTTGCTCTTCGCTCCCCACCGAAGCGGTCGGTTGTGATTGATTTCTTAGTTGGGATCGTTGCGCCAGGCTAGCTACCTCGCAAGATATGATCCCGCTGACTTGTTGGCACACCGCTATGTGATAGCTTAGCTCTATGTGCTGTTTTGTGATATGATAGCATGCTTATTGATGCTTGTGTGTAAATTGGTGCTCACTACCTAGTGGTAGCTAACGGTGCAAGATTATTTTTTTTCGTAGGTTAGTGACTGATGGCCTGGTGAGCTGGGATTACTTGAGGGAAATTGTGATGTTTAAAATTGTGGAACACTAATTGTTATTTTATATGCATGTGATCCGATGGTCGGTCGTTAGTCGTGGTAACACCTGGTTTGTGAAATGATAACTAGTCAGATAACAATCTGATATTTTGTGAATGGTGGTTTTATCCGTTGCTGGCATTTGATAAATAAGTTGTAAAAGTTTAAATTGGCGCTAATTTTAAGCTCGTGAAAGACGGTGTTACAATTAGGTATCAGAGCCTATGTTTGAGGGAATTGGATACTCAGAAGAGTATTCGATCTCAAACTCGGGCCCGACCATCGTTAAGAGTTCCTATTGGATAATTGGGGCTGAGTGTGAGTGTTAAGTGATTGTGATGTATTATGTGCTAACACCCCATATTTATAGGTGTCGGATAAGTGATGTGCTAAGTGTAACTTTCGTGTGTATAGTGAATAGGTGAAAATGTCTGAGCAGCGAGCTGAGGGTGAAAATGCTCATAAGCAAGTGGAGGACTAGGCATCTCGTACTCATGTTGGAACTGAGAAGGAATCTTCTCTACGTGATACTCAAGACTTGAGATCGATTCCAGAGTTGCAGGCGTATGTTCTGCACCTAAAAGAAGAACTTCGAGCGACGCAGGAGATATTGTTAGAATCCGTCAAAGGCAAGAATCCGGAGTCCATGAGGTCGCATGGCATGTCCATGCGGTCGCATGGGGTTTCTGGTATCCATGCGGTCGCATGGCATGTGCTTGCGATCGTAAGGGTGTTTTATGAATTTACGCGCCGCGTAAGTTTTTGGTGTGATCGTATGTGATAGTCTTTTGACCATAAGTCTTCTATTTATGCTATGCGATCGCATGGTAGGTCCATGCGATCGTACAGGTCTGTTTTGTGGAGTTTAACGCTTACGAGAGAAGGAAAAAAGATTTGCGACCGTAAGTATGTAACTTGCGATCGTAACCAGCCGTGGAATCATGTTTGCGATCAAAAGGTGATGTCCCTTGCGATCGGAAGCATGAGTTGGGAAAAGAAGAACCTTTGCGATCACATGGGGTATCCTTGTGATCGCATGGCTGTTCTGTAGGGGTCCCTTACGACCGCAAAGCAGGTCCTTGCGACCGCAAGCGGGGGATTCAACCTGACAGCTTGTTAAACTTGTGTTTTAACCCATGTGTGCTATGTGTAATTGATAACCAAGCGTGTACGCGATGTGTTAGGTATATCTGTGGAACTGTAAGACTCGAGTGGTGTATCTGCTAAGTAAGGACTCCAGGTGAGTACCGGTTTTCCCATGAGACTCAATAAGTAGGGCTATCTGTTGTGTGTTGAAACATGTTATAGTGATATTGACATGTTGTGATATAACACGTGTAATTGTGAATATGGCAGTGATGATAGATAAGTGATAGTGGCGTGTTGTGTTATAACATGTGTAACGTAATTATGGTAGTGACGATAGATAAGTGGAGTGATACGAGATAGACCCAAGTAGGATTATGACTTGCGTGACCATTATGTGCTATGTTTAATGTGTAAATTGTCTTCTGCTCATCAAGTATGAGCAGAAGCTAATGTGATAATATGTGTGTGCATGCAATTGGATCCTTATTGGATCGGTTATGTGTTTATATGTTATGTCCGGACAATTGGGGGACTGTACCACAGTTCCTGGAGATTGGTTAAGGTCAGCTACTTAGGCTGGTCCCTGGGGGGCCAATAGGGTCTGGTATTGGGTGATTAAAGGCATCGAGTGTATACGCTTGGTGACGGCTCTGCTGGCCACCGTTCCTTGACGAAAATGGGGTTCTTGACGTAAGTCGGAACTGGTTATATAAAGGGGTTCTTGGCGTAAGCCGGAACTGGTTATAAAATTTGGTTCCTGGTGCAAACCGGAATTGGTAAACGTGATGGTGGGTTGCTCTTCGCTCCACACCGAAGCGGTCGGTTGTGATTGATTTCTCAGTTGGGATCGTTGAGCCAGGCTAGCTACCTTGTAAGATATGATCCCGCTGACTTGTCGGCACACCGCTTTGTGATAGCTTAGCTCTATGTGCCATTTTGTGATATGATAGCATGCTTATTGATGCTTATGTGTAAATTGGTGCTCACTAGCTAGTTGTAGCTAACGGTACAAGATTTATTTTTTTCGCAGGTTAGTGACTGATGGCCTAGTGAGCTGGGATTACTCGTGGGAAATTGTGATGTTTAAAATTGTGGAACACTAATTGTTAATTTATATACATGTGATCCGATGGTCGGTCGTTAGTCGTGGTAACACCTGGTTTGTGAAATGATAACTAGTCAGATAACAATCTGATATTTTGTGAATGGTGGTTTTATCCGTTGCCGGCTTTTGATAAATAAGTTGCAAAAGTTTAAATTGGCGCTAATTTTAAGCTCGTGAAACACGGTGTTACAATTAGGTATCAGAGCCTAAGTTTGAGGGAATTGGATACTCGGAAGAGTATTCGATCTCAAACTCGGGCCTGATCATCGTTAAGTGTTCCTATTGGGATAATTGGGGATGTGTGTGAGTGTTAAGTGATTGTGATGTATTATGTGCTAACCCCCCATATTGATAGATGTCGGATAAGTGATGTGCTAAGTGTAGCTTTCGTGTGTATAGTGAATAAGTGAGAATGTCTGAGCAGCTAGCTGAGGGTGAAAATGCTCATAAGCAAGTGGAGGACGAGGCATCTCGTACTCATGTTGGAACTGAGAAGGAATCTTCTCTACGTGATACTCAAGACTTGAGATGGATTCCAGAGTTGCAGGCGTATGTTCTGCACCTAAAAGAAGAACTTCGAGCGACGCAGGAGATATTGTTAGAATCCGTCAAAGGCAAGAATCCGGAGTCCATGAGGTCGCATGGCATGTCCATGCGGTCGCATGGGGTTTCTGGTATCCATGCGGTCGCATGGCATGTGCTTGCGATCGTAAGGGTGTTTTATGAATTTACGCGCCGCGTAAGTTTTTGGTGTGATCGTATCTGATAGTCTTTTGACCATAAGTCTTCTATTTATGCTATGCGATCGCATGGTAGGTCCATGCTATCGTACGGGTCTGTTTTGTGGAGTTTACCGCTTACGAGCGAAGGAAAAAATATTTGCGACCGTAAGTATGTAACTTGCGATCGTAACCAGCTGTGGAATCATGTTTGCGATCAAAAGGTGATGTCCCTTGCGATCGGAAGCATGAGTTAGGAAAAGAAGAACCTTTGCGATCACATGGGGTATCCTTGTGATCGCATGGCTGTTCTGTAGGTATCCCTTACGACCGCAAGGCAGGTCCTTGCGACCGCAAGCGGGGGATTCAACCTGACAGCTTGTTAAACTTGTGTTTTAACCCATGTGTGCTATGTGTAATTGATAACCAAGCGTGTACGCGATGTGTTAGGTATATCTGTGGAACTGTAAGACTCGAGTGGTGTATCTGCTAAGTAAGGACTCCAGGTGAGTACCGGTTTTCCCATGAGACTCAATAAGTAGGGCTATCTGTTGTGTGTTGAAACATGTTATAGTGATATTGACATGTTGTGATATAACACGTGTAATTGTGAATATGGCAGTGATGATAGATAAGTGATAGTGGCGTGTTGTGTTATAACATGTGTAACGTAATTATGGTAGTGACGATAGATAAGTGGAGTGATACGAGATAGACCCAAGTAGGGTTATGACTTGCGTGACCATTATGTGCTATGTTTAATGTGTAAATTGTCTTCTGCTCATCAAGTATGAGCAGAAGCTAATGTGATAATATGTGTGTGCATGCAATTGGATCCTTATTGGATCGGTTATGTGTTTATATGTTATGTCCGGACAATTGGGGGACTGTACCACAGTTCCTGGAGATTGGTTAAGGCCAGCTACTTAGGCTGGTCCCTGGGGGGCCAATAGGGTCTGGTATTGGGTGATTAAAGGCATCGAGTGTATACGCTTGGTGACGGCTCTGCTGGCCACCGTTCCTTGACGAAAATGGGGTTCTTGACGTAAGTCGGAACTGGTTATATAAAGGGGTTCTTGGCGTAAGCCGGAACTGGTTATAAAATTTGGTTCCTGGTGCAAACCGGAATTGGTAAACGTGATGGTGGGTTGCTCTTCGCTCCACACCGAAGCGGTCGGTTGTGATTGATTTCTCAGTTGGGATCGTTGAGCCAGGCTAGCTACCTTGTAAGATATGATCCCGCTGACTTGTCGGCACACCGCTTTGTGATAGCTTAGCTCTATGTGCCGTTTTGTGATATGATAGCATACTTATTGATGCTTATGTGTAAATTGGTGCTCACTAGCTAGTTGTAGCTAACGGTGCAAGATTTATTTTTTTCGCAGGTTAGTGACTGATGGCCTGGTGAGCTGGGATTACTCGTGGGAAATTGTGATGTTTATAATTGTGGAACACTAATTGTTAATTTATATACATGTGATCCGATGGTCGGTCGTTAGTCGTGGTAACACCTGGTTTGTGAAATGATAACTAGTCAGATAACAATCTGATATTTTGTGAATGGTGGTTTTATCCGTTGCCGTCTTTTGATAAATAAGTTGCAAAAGTTTAAATTGGCGCTAATTTTAAGCTCGTGAAACACGGTGTTACAATTAGGTATCAGAGCCTAAGTTTGAGGGAATTGGATACTCGGAAGAGTATTCGATCTCAAACTCGGGCCCGATCATCGTTAAGTGTTCCTATTGGGATAATTGGGGATGTGTGTGAGTGTTAAGTGATTGTGATGTATTATGTGCTAACACCCCATATTGATAGATGTCGGATAAGTGATGTGCTAAGTGTAGCTTTCGTGTGTATAGTGAATAAGTGAGAATGTCTGAGCAGCGAGCTGAGGGTGAAAATGCTCATAAGCAAGTGGAGGACGAGGCATCTCGTACTCATGTTGGAACTGAGAAGGAATCTTCTCTACGTGATACTCAAGACTTGAGATGGATTCCAGAGTTGCAGGCGTATGTTCTGCACCTAAAAGAAGAACTTCGAGCGACGCAGGAGATATTGTTCGAATCCGTCAAAGGCAAGAATCCGGAGTCCATGAGGTCGCATGGCATGTCCATGCGGTCGCATGGGGTTTCTGGTATCCATGCGGTCGCATGGCATGTGCTTGCGATCGTAAGGGTGTTTTATGAATTTACGCGCCGCGTAAGTTTTTGGTGTGATCGTATGTGATAGTCTTTTGACCATAAGTCTTCTATTTATGCTATGCGATCGCATGGTAGGTCCATGCTATCGTACGGGTCTGTTTTGTGGAGTTTACCGCTTACGAGCGAAGGAAAAAAGATTTGCGACCGTAAGTATGTAACTTGCGATCGTAACCAGCCGTGGAATCATGTTTGCGATCAAAAGGTGATGTCCCTTGCGATCGGAAGCATGAGTTGGGAAAAGAAGAACCTTTGCGATCACATGGGGTATCCTTGTGATCGCATGGCTGTTCTGTAGGTGTCCCTTACGACCGCAAGGCAGGTCCTTGGGACCGCAAGCGGGGGATTCAACCTGACAGCTTGTTAAACTTGTGTTTTAACCCATGTGTGCTATGTGTAATTGATAACCAAGCGTGTACGCGATGTGTTAGGTATATCTGTGGAACTGTAAGACTCGAGTGGTGTATCTGCTAAGTAAGGACTCCAGGTGAGTACCGGTTTTCCCATGAGACTCAATAAGTAGGGCTATCTGTTGTGTGTTGAAACATGTTATAGTGATATTGACATGTTGTGATATAACACGTGTAATTGTGAATATGGCAGTGATGATAGATAAGTGATAGTGACGTGTAGTGTTATAACATGTGTAACGTAATTATGGTAGTAACGATAGATAAGTGGAGTGATACGAGATAGACCCAAGTAGGGTTATGACTTGTGTGACCATTATGTGCTATGTTTAATGTGTAAATTGTCTTCTGCTCATCAAGTATGAGCAGAAGCTAATGTGATAATATGTGTGTGCATGCAATTGGATCCTTATTGGATTGGTTATGTGTTTATATGTTATGTCCGGACAATTGGGGGACTGTACCACAGTTCCTGGAGATTGGTTAAGGTCAGCTACTTAGGCTGGTCCCTGGGGGGCCAATAGGGTCTGGTATTGGGTGATTAAAGGCATCGAGTGTATACGCTTGGTGACGGCTCTGCTGGCCACCGTTCCTTGACGAAAATGGGGTTCTTGACGTAAGTCGGAACTGGTTATATAAAGGGGTTCTTGGCGTAAGCCGGAACTGGTTATAAAATGGGGTTCCTGGTGCAAACCGGAATTGGTAAACGTGATGGTGGGTTGCTCTTCGCTCCCTACCGAAGCGGTCGGTTGTGATTGATTTCTCAGTTGGGATCGTTGAGCCAGGCTAGCTACCTTGTAAGATATGATCCCGCTGACTTGTCGGCACACCGCTTTGTGATAGCTTAGCTCTATGTGCCGTTTTGTGATATGATAGCATGCTTATTGATGCTTATGTGTAAATTGGTGCTCACTAGCTAGTTGTAGCTAACGGTGCAAGATTTATTTTTTTCGCAGGTTAGTGACTGATGGCCTGGTGAGCTGGGATTACTCGTGGGAAATTGTGATGTTTAAAATTGTGGAACACTAATTGTTAATTTATATACATGTGATCCGATGGTCGGTCGTTAGTCGTGGTAACACCTGGTTTGTGAAATGATAACTAGTCAGATAACAATCTGATATTTTGTGAATGGTGGTTTTATCCGTTGCCGGCTTTTGATAAATAAGTTGCAAAAGTTTAAATTGGCGCTAATTTTAAGCTCGTGAAACACGGTGTTACAATTAGGTATCAGAGCCTAAGTTTGAGGGAATTGGATACTCGGAAGAGTATTCGATCTCAAACTCGGGCCCGATCATCGTTAAGTGTTCCTATTGGGATAATTGGGGCTGTGTGTGAGTGTTAAGTGATTGTGATGTATTATGTGCTAACACCCCATATTGATAGATGTCGGATAAGTGATGTGCTAAGTGTAGCTTTCGTGTGTATAGTGAATAAGTGAGAATGTCTGAGCAGCGAGCTGAGGGTGAAAATGCTCATAAGCAAGTGGAGGACGAGGCATCTCGTACTCATGTTGGAACTGAGAAGGAATCTTCTCTACGTGATACTCAAGACTTGAGATGGATTCCAGAGTTGCAGGCGTATGTTCTGCACCTAGAAGAAGAACTTCGAGCGACGCGGGAGATATTGTTAGAATCCGTCAAAGGCAAGAATACGGATTCCAAGCGGTCGCATGGCATGTGCATGCGGTCGCATGGGGTTTCTGGTATCCGTACTGTCGCATGGCATGTGTTTGCGATCGTAAGTGTGTTTTATGAATTTACGCGTCTCGTAAGTTTGTGAGGTCTCGCCGTGTAAGTTTTGGGTGTGATCGTATGTGATAGTCTTTTAACCGTAAGTCTTGTATTTATGCTATGTGATCGCATTGTAGGTCCATGCGATCATATGGGTCTGTTTTGTGGTGTTTACCCCTTACGAGCGAAGGAAATAAGGTTTGCGACCGTAAGTATGTAACTTGCCATCGTAACCAGCTGTGGAATCATGTTTGCGATAAAAAGTTGATGTCCCTTGCGATCGGAAGCATGAGTTGGGAAAAGAAGAACCTTTGCGATCGCATGGGGTTTCCTTGTGATCGCATGGCTGTTCTGTATGGGTCCCTTACGACCGCAAGGCATGTCCTTGCGACCGCAAGCGGGGGATTCAACCTGACAGCTTGTTAAACTTGTGTTTTAACCCATGTGTGCTATGTGTAAGTGATAACCAAGCGTGTATGCGATGTGTTAGGTATATCTGTGGAACCGGAAGACTCGAGTGGTGTATCCGCTAAGTAAGGACTCCAGGTGAGTACCGGTTTTCCCATGAGACTCAATAAGTAGGGTTATATGTTGTGTGTTGAAACGTGTTATAGTGATATCGACGTGTTGTGATATAACACGTGTAATTGTGAATATGGCAGTGATGATAGATAAGTGATAGTGACGTGTAGTGTTATAACATGTGTAACGTAATTATGGTAGTGACGATAGATAAGTGGAGTGATACGAGATAGACCCAAGTAGGGTTATGACTTGTGTGACAATTATGTGTTATGTTTAATGTGTAAATTGTCTTCTGCTCATCAAGTATGAGCAGAAGCTAATGTGATAATATGTATGTGCATGCAATTGGATCCTTATTGTATCGGTTATGTGTTTATATGTTATGTCCGGACAATTGGGGGACTGTACCACAGTTCCTGGAGATTGGTTAAGGTCAGCTACATAGGCTGGTCCCTGGTGGCCTAATAGGGTCTGGTATTGGGTGATTAAAGGCATCGAGTGTATATGCTTGGTGTCGGCTCTGCAGGCCACTGTTCCTTGACGAAGATGGGGTTCTTGACGTAAGCCGGAACTGGTTATATAAAGGGGTTCTTGGCGTAAGCCGGAACTGGTTATAAAATGGGGTTCCTGGTGCAAACCGGAACTGGTAAAAGCGATGGTGGGTTGCTCTTCGCTCCCCACCGAAGCGGTCGGTTGTGATTGATTTCTTTGTTGGGATCGTTGCGCCAGGCTAGCTACCTCGCAAGATATGATCCCGCTGACTTGTTGGCACACCGCTATGTGATACCTTAGCTCTATGTGCTGTTTTGTGATATGATAGCATGCTTATTGATGCTTGTGTGTAAATTGGTGCTCACTACCTAGTGGTAGCTAACGGTGCAAGATTTATTTTTTTCGCAGGTTTGTGACTGATGGCCTGGTGAGCTGGGATTACTCGAGGGAAATTGTGATGTTTAAAATTGTGGAAAACTAATTGTTATTTTATATGCATGTGATCCTATGGTCGGTCGTTAGTCGTGGTAACACCTGGTTTGTGAAATGATAACTAGTCAGATAACAATCTGATATTTTGTGAATGCTGGTTTTATCCGTTGCTGGCTTTTGATAAATAAGTTGTAAAAGTTTAAATTGGCGCTAATTTTAAGCTCGTGAAACACGGTGTTACAATTAGGTATCAGAGCCTAAGTTTGAGGGAATTGGATACTCAGAAGAGTATTCGATCTCAAACTCGGGCCCGACCATCGTTAAGTGTTCCTATTGGATAATTGGGGCTGAGTGTGAGTGTTAAGTGATTGTGATGTATTATGTGCTAACACCCCATATTTATACATGTCGGATAAGTGATGTGCTAAGTGTAGCTTTCGTGTGTATAGTGAATAAGTGAAAATGTCTGAGCAGCGAGCTGAGGGTGAAAATGCTCATAAGCAAGTGGAGGATGAGGCATCTCGTACTCATGTTGGAACTGAGAAGGAATCTTCTCTACGTGATACTCAAGACTTGAGATCGATTCCAGAGTTGCAGGCGTATGTTCTGCACCTAAAAGAAGAACTTCGAGCGACGCAGGAGATATTGTTAGAATCCGTCAAAGGCAAGAATCCGGAGTCCATGAGGTCGCATGGCATGTCCATGAGGTCGCATGGGGTTTCTGGTATCAATGCGGTCGCATGGCATGTGCTTGCGATCGTAAGGGTGTTTTATGAATTTACGCGCCGCGTAAGTTTTTGGTGTGATCGTATGTGATAGTCTTTTGACCGTAAGTCTTCTATTTATGTTATGCGATCGCATGGTAGGTCCATGCGATCGTACGGGTCTGTTTTGTGGAGTTTACCGCTTACGAGCGAAGGAAAAAAGATTTGCGACCGTAAGTATGTAACTAGCGATTGTAACCAGCCGTGGAATCATGTTTGCGATCAAAAGGTGATTTCCCTTGCGATCGGAAGCATGAGTTGGGAAAAGAAGAACCTTTGCGATCACATGGGGTATCCTTGTGATCGCATGGCTGTTCTGTAGGTGTCCCTTACGACCGCAAGGCAGGTCCTTGCGACCGCAAGCGGGGGATTCAACCTGACAGCTTGTTAAACTTGTGTTTTAACCCATGTGTGCTATGTGTAATTGATAACCAAGCGTGTACGCGATGTGTTAGGTATATCTGTGGAACTGGAAGACTCGAGTGGTGTATCTGCTAAGTAAGGACTCCAGGTGAGTACCGGTTTTCCCATGAGACTCAATAACTAGGGCTATCTGTTGTGTGTTGAAACATGTTATAGTGATATTGACGTGTTGTGATATAACACGTGTAATTGTGAATATGGCAGTGATGATAGATAAGTGATAGTGACGTGTAGTGTTATAACATGTGTAACGTAATTATGGTAGTGACGATAGATAAGTGGAGTGATACGAGATAAACCCAAGTAGGGTTATGACTTGTGTGACCATTATGTGCTATGTTTAATGTGTAAATTGTCTTCTGCTCATCAAGTATGAGCAGAAGCTAATGTGATAATATGTGTGTGCATGCAATTGGATCCTTATTGGATCGGTTATGTGTTTATATGTTATGTCCGGACAATTGGGGGACTGTACCACAGTTCCTGGAGATTGGTTAAGGTCAGCTACTTAGGGTGGTCCCTGGGGGCCAATAGGGTCTGGTATTGGGTGATTAAAGGCATCGAGTGTATACGCTTGGTGACGGCTCTGCAGGCAACCGTTCCTTGACGAAGATGGGGTTCTTGACGTAAGTCGGAACTGGTTATATAAAGGGGTTCTTGGCGTAAGCCGGAACTAGTTAAAAAATGGGGTTCCTGGTGCAAACCGGAACTGGTAAACGCGATGGTGGGTTGCTCTTCGCTCCCCACCGAAGCGGTCGTTTGTGATTGATTTCTCAGTTGGGATCGTTGAGCCAGGCTAGCTACCTAGCAAGATATGATCCCGCTGACTTGTCGGCACACCGCTATTTGATAGCTTAGCTCTATGTGCCGTTTTGTGATATGATAGCATGCCTATTGATGCTTATGTGTAAATTGGTGCTCACTAGCTAGTTGTAGCTAACGGTGCAAGATTTATTTTTTTCGCAGGTTAGTGACTGATGGCCTGGTGAGCTCGGATTACTCGTGGGAAATTGTGATGTTTAAAATTGTGGAACACTAATTTTTATTTTATATGCATGTGGTCCGATGGTCGGTCGTTAGTCGTGGTAACACCTGGTTTGTGAAATGATAACTAGTCAGATAACAATCTGATATTTTGTGAATGGTGGTTTTATCCGTTGCCGGCTTTTGATAAATAAGTTGTAAAAGTTTAAATTGGCGCTAATTTTAAGCTCGTGAAACACGGTGTTACAATTAGGTATCAGAGCTTAAGTTTGAGGGAATTGGATACTCGGATGAGTATTCTATCTCAAACTCGGGCCCGACCATCGTTAAGTGTTCCTATTGGGATAATTGGGGCTGAGTGTGAGTGTTAAGTGATTGTGATGTATTATGTGCTAACACCCCATATTGATATATGTCGGTAAAGCGATGTGCTAAGTGTAGCTTTCGTGTCTATAGTGAATAAGTGAGAATGTCTGAGCAGCCAGTTGAGGGTGAAAATGCTCATAAGCAATTGGAGGACGAGGCATCTCGTACTCATGTTGGAACTGAGAAGGAATCTTCTTTACGTGATACTCAAGACTTGAGATGGATTCCAGAGTTGCAGGCGTATGTTCTGCACCTAGAAGAAGAACTTCGAGCGACGCGGGAGATATTGTTAGAATCCGTCAAAGGCAAGAATACGGATTCCAAGCGGTCGCATGGCATGTGCATGCGGTCGCATGGGGTTTCTGGTATCCGTACTGTCGCATGGCATGTGTTTGCGATCGTAAGTGTGTTTTATGAATTTACGCGTCTCGTAAGTTTGTGAGGTCTCGCCTCGTAAGTTTTGGGTGTGATCGTATGTGATAGTCTTTTAACCGTAAGTCTTGTATTTATGCTATGTGATTGCATTGTAGGTCCATGCGATCGTATGGGTCTGTTTTGTGGTGTTTACCCCTTACGAGCGAAGGAAATAAGGTTTGCGACCGTAAGTATGTAACTTGCCATCGTAACCAGCCGTGGAATCATGTTTGCGATAAAAAGTTGATGTCCCTTGCGATCGGAAGCATGAGTTGGGAAAAGAAGAACCTTTGCGATCGCATGGGGTTTCCTTGTGATCGCATGGCTGTTCTGTATGGGTCCCTTACGACCGCAAGGCATGTCCTTGCGACCGCAAGCGGGGGATTCAACCTGACAGCTTGTTAAACTTGTGTTTTAACCCATGTGTGCTATGTGTAAGTGATAACCAAGCGTGTATGTGATGTGTTAGGTATATCTGTGGAACCGGAAGACTCGAGTGGTGTATCCGCTAAGTAAGAACTCCAGGTGAGTACCGGTTTTCCCATGAGACTCAATAAGTAGGGATATCTGTTGTGTGTTGAAACGTGTTATAGTGATATCGACGTGTTGTGATATAACACGTGTAATTATGAATATGGCAGTGATGATAGATAAGTGATAGTGACGTGTAGTGTTATAACATGTGTAACGTAATTATGGTAGTGACGATAGATAAGTGGAGTGATACGAGATAGACCCAAGTAGGGTTATGACTTGTGTTACAATTATGTGTTATGTTTAATGTGTAAATTGTCTTCTGCTCATCAAGTATGAGCAGAAGCTAATGTGATAATATGTATGTGCATGCAATTGGATCCTTATTGTATCGGTTATGTGTTTATATGTTATGTCCGGACAATTGGGGGACTATACCACAGTTCCTGGAGATTGGTTAAGGTCAGCTACCTAGGCTGGTCCCTGGTGGCCTAATAGGGTCTGGTATTGGGTGATTAAAGGCATCGAGTGTATATGCTTGGTGTCGGCTCTGCAGGCCACTGTTCCTTGACGAAGATGGGGTTCTTGACGTAAGCCGGAACTGGTTATATAAAGGGGTTCTTGGCGTAAGCCGGAACTGGTTATAAAATGGGGTTCCTGGTGCAAACCGGAACTGGTAAAAGCGATGGTGGGTTGCTCTTCGCTCCCCACCGAAGCGGTCGGTTGTGATTGATTTCTTTGTTGGGATCGTTGCGCCAGGCTAGCTACCTCGCAAGATATGATCCCGCTGACTTGTTGGCACACCGCTATGTGATACCTTAGCTCTATGTGCTGTTTTGTGATATGATAGCATGCTTATTGATGCTTGTGTGTAAATTGGTGCTCACTACCTAGTGGTAGCTAACGGTGCAAGATTTATTTTTTTCGCAGGTTTGTGACTGATGGCCTGGTGAGCTGGGATTACTCGAGGGAAATTGTGATGTTTAAAATTGTGGAAAACTAATTGTTATTTTATATGCATGTGATCCTATGGTCGGTCGTTAGTCGTGGTAACACCTGGTTTGTGAAATGATAACTAGTCAGATAACAATCTGATATTTTGTGAATGCTGGTTTTATCCGTTGCTGGCTTTTGATAAATAAGTTGTAAAAGTTTAAATTGGCGCTAATATTAAGCTCGTGAAACACGTTGTTACAATTAGGTATCAGAGCCTAAGTTTGAGGGAATTGGATACTCAGAAGAGTATTCGATCTCAAACTCGGGCCCGACCATCGTTAAGTGTTCCTATTGGATAATTGGGGCTGAGTGTGAGTGTTAAGTGATTGTGATGTATTATGTGCTAACACCACATATTTATACATGTCGGATAAGTGATGTGCTAAGTGTAGCTTTCGTGTGTATAGTGAATAAGTGAAAATGTCTGAGCAGCGAGCTGAGGGTGAAAATGCTCATAAGCAAGTGGAGGACGAGGCATCTCGTACTCATGTTGGAACTGAGAAGGAATCTTCTCTACGTGATACTCAAGACTTGAGATCAATTCCAGAGTTGCAGGCGTATGTTCTGCACCTAAAAGAAGAACTTCGAGCGACGCAGGAGATATTGTTAGAATCCGTCAAAGGCAAGAATCCGGAGTCCATGAGGTCGCATGGGGTTTCTGGTATCAATGCGGTCGCATGGCATGTGCTTGCGATCGTAAGGGTGTTTTATGAATTTACGCGCCGCGTAAGTTTTTGGTGTGATAGTCTTTTGACCGTAAGTCTTCTATTTATGTTATGCGATCGCATGGTAGGTCCATGCGATCGTACGGGTCTGTTTTGTGGAGTTTACCGCTTACGAGCGAAGGAAAAAAGATTTGCGACCGTAAGTATGTAACTAGCGATTGTAACCAGCCGTGGAATCATGTTTGCGATCAAAAGGTGATTTCCCTTGCGATCGGAAGCATGAGTTGGGAAAAGAAGAACCTTTGCGATCACATGGGGTATCCTTGTGATCGCATGGCTGTTCTGTATGGGTCCCTTACGACCGCAAGGCATGTCCTTGCGACCGCAAGCGGGGGATTCAACCTGACAGCTTGTTAAACTTGTGTTTTAACCCATGTGTGCTATGTGTAAGTGATAACCAAGCGTGTATGCGATGTGTTAGGTATATCTGTGGAACCGGAAGACTCGAGTGGTGTATCCGCTAAGTAAGGACTCCAGGTGAGTACCGGTTTTCCCATGAGACTCAATAAGTAGGGTTATCTGTTGTGTGTTGAAACGTGTTATAGTGATCTCGACGTGTTGTGATATAACACGTGTAATTGTTAATATGGCAGTGATGATAGATAAGTGATAGTGACGTGTAGTGTTATAACATGTGTAACGTAATTATGGTAGTGACGATAGATAAGTGGAGTGATACGAGATAGACCCAAGTAGGGTTATGACTTGTGTGACAATTATGTGTTATGTTTAATGTGTAAATTGTCTTCTGCTCATCAAGTATGAGCAGAAGCTAATGTGATAATATGTATGTGCATGCAATTGGATCCTTATTGTATCGGTTATGTGTTTATATGTTATGTCCGGACAATTGGGGGACTGTACCACACTTCCTGGAGATTGGTTAAGGTCAGCTACGTAGGCTGGTCCCTGGTGGCCTAATAGGGTCTGGTATTGGGTGATTAAAGGCATCGAGTGTATATGCTTGGTGTCGGCTCTGCAGGCCACTGTTCCTTGACGAAGATGGGGTTCTTGACGTAAGCCGGAACTGGTTATATAAAGGGGTTCTTGGCGTAAGCCGGAACTGGTTATAAAATGGGGTTCCTGGTGCAAACCGGAACTGGTAAAAGCGATGGTGGGTTGCTCTTCGCTCCCCACCGAAGCGGTCGGTTGTGATTGATTTCTTTGTTGGGATCGTTGCGCCAGGCTAGCTACCTCGCAAGATATGATCCCGCTGACTTGTTGGCACACCGCTATGTGATACCTTAGCTCTATGTGCTGTTTTGTGATATGATAGCATGCTTATTGATGCTTGTGTGTAAATTGGTGCTCACTACCTAGTGGTAGCTAACGGTGCAAGATTTATTTTTTTCGCAGGTTTGTGACTGATGGCCTGGTGAGCTGGGATTACTCGAGGGAAATTGTGATGTTTAAAATTGTGGAAAACTAATTGTTATTTTATATGCATGTGATCCTATGGTCGGTCGTTAGTCGTGGTAACACCTGGTTTGTGAAATGATAACTAGTCAGATAACAATCTGATATTTTGTGAATGCTGGTTTTATCCGTTGCTGGCTTTTGATAAATAAGTTGTAAAAGTTTATATTGGCGCTAATTTTAAGCTCGTGAAACACGGTGTTACAATTAGGTATCAGAGCCTAAGTTTGAGGGAATTGGATACTCAGAAGAGTATTCGATCTCAAACTCGGGCCCGACCATCGTTAAGTGTTCCTATTGGATAATTGGGGCTGAGTGTGAGTGTTAAGTGATTGTGATGTATTATGTGCTAACACCCCATATTTATACATGTCGGATAAGTGATGTGCTAAGTGTAGCTTTCGTGTGTATAGTGAATAAGTGAAAATGTCTGAGCAGCGAGCTGAGGGTGAAAATGCTCATAAGCAAGTGGAGGACGAGGCATCTCGTACTCATGTTGGAACTGAGAAGGAATCTTCTCTACGTGATACTCAAGACTTGAGATCGATTCCAGAGTTGCAGGCGTATGTTCTGCACCTAAAAGAAGAACTTCGAGCGACGCAGGAGATATTGTTAGAATCCGTCAAAGGCAAGAATCCGGAGTCCATGAGGTCGCATGGCATGTCCATGAGGTCGCATGGGGTTTCTGGTATCAATGTGGTCGCATGGCATGTGCTTGCGATCGTAAGGGTGTTTTATGAATTTACGCGCCGCGTAAGTTTTTGGTGTGATCGTATGTGATAGTCTTTTGACCGTAAGTCTTCTATTTATGTTATGCGATCGCATGGTAGGTCCATGCGATCGTACGGGTCTGTTTTGTGGAGTTTACCGCTTACGAGCGAAGGAAAAAAGATTTGCGACCGTAAGTATGTAACTAGCGATTGTAACCAGCCGTGGAATCATGTTTGCGATCAAAAGGTGATTTCCCCTGCGATCGGAAGCATGAGTTGGGAAAAGAAGAACCTTTGCGATCACATGGGGTATCCTTGTGATCGCATGGCTGTTCTGTAGGTGTCCCTTACGACCGCAAGGCAGGTCCTTGCGACCGCAAGCGGGGGATTCAACCTGACAGCTTGTTAAACTTGTGTTTTAACCCATGTGTGCTATGTGTAATTGATAACCAAGCGTGTACGCGATGTGTTAGGTATATCTGTGGAACTGGAAGACTCGAGTGGTGTATCTGCTAAGTAAGGACTCCAGGTGAGTACCGGTTTTCCCATGAGACTCAATAACTAGGGCTATCTGTTGTGTGTTGAAACATGTTATAGTGATATTGACGTGTTGTGATATGACACGTGTAATTGTGAATATGGCAGTGATGATAGATAAGTGATAGTGACGTGTAGTGTTATAACATCTGTAACGTAATTATGGTAGTGACGATAGATAAGTGGAGTGATACGAGATAGACCCAAGTAGGGTTATGACTTGTGTGACCATTATGTGCTATGTTTAATGTGTAAATTGTCTTCTGCTCATCAAGTATGAGCAGAAGCTAATGTGATAATATGTGTGTGCATGCAATTGGATCCTTATTGGATCGGTTATGTGTTTATATGTTATGTCCGGACAATTGGGGGACTGTACCACAGTTCCTGGAGATTGGTTAAGGTCAGCTACTTAGGGTGGTCCCTGGGGGGCCAATAGGGTCTGGTATTGGGTGATTAAAGGCATGGAGTGTATACGCTTGGTGACGGCTCTGCAGGCCACCGTTCCTTGAGGAAGATGGGGTTCTTGACGTAAGTCGGAACTGGTTATATAAAGGGGTTCTTGGCGTAAGCCGGAACTAGTTAAAAAATGGGGTTCCTGGTGCAAACCGGAAATGGTAAACGCGATGGTGGGTTGGTTTTCGCTCCCCACCGAAGCGGTCGGTTGTGATTGATTTCTCAGTTGGGATCGTTGAGCCAGGCTTGCTACCTAGCAAGATATGATCCCGCTGACTTGTCGGCACACCGCTATTTGATAACTTAGCTCTATGTGCCGTTTTGTGATATGATAGCATGCCTATTGATGCTTATGTGTAAATTGGTGCTCACTAGCTAGTTGTAGCTAACGGTGCAAGATTTATTTTTTTCGCAGGTTAGTGACCGATGGCCTGGTGAGCTCGGATTACTCGTGGGAAATTGTGATGTTTAAAATTGTGGAACACTAATTTTTATTTTATATGCATGTGGTCCGATGGTCGGTCGTTAGTCGTGGTAACACCTGGTTTGTGAAATGATAACTAGTCAGATAACAATCTGATATTTTGTGAATGGTGGTTTTATCCGTTGCCGGCTTTTGATAAATAAGTTGTAAAAGTTTAAATTAGCGCTAATTTTAAGCTCGTGAAACACGGTGTTACAATTAGGTATCAGAGCTTAAGTTTGAGGGAATTGGATACTCGGATGAGTATTCTATCTCAAACTCGGGCCCGACCATCGTTAAGTGTTCCTATTGGGATAATTGGGGCTGAGTGCGAGTGTTAAGTGATTGTGATGTATTATGTGTTAACACCCCATATTGATATATGTCGGTCAAGCGATGTGCTAAGTGTAGCTTTCGTGTCTATAGTGAATAAGTGAGAATGTCTGAGCAGCCAGTTGAGGGTGAAAATGCTCATAAGCAATTGGAGGACGAGGCATCTCGTACTCATGTTGGAACTTAGAAGGAAATTTCTCTACGTGATACTCAAGACTTGAGATCGATTCCAGAGTTGCAGGCGTATGTTCTGCACCTAGAATAAGAACTTCGAGCGACGCGGGAGATATTGTTAGAATCCGTCAAAGGCAAGAATCCGGAGTCCGTGCGGTCGCATGGCATGTTCATGCGGTCGCATGACTTGAGATCGATTCCAGAGTTGCAGACGTATGAATTTACGCGCCGCGTAAGTTTGTGAGGTCGCGCCACGTATGTTTTTGGTGTGATCGTATGTGATAGTCTTTTGACCGTAAGTCTTGTATTTATCCTATGCGATCGCAAGGTAGGTCCATGAAATCGTATGGGTCTGTTTTGTGGTGTTTACCGCTTACGAGAGAAGGAAATAAGGTTTGCGACCGTAAGTATGTAACCTGCGATCGTAACCAGCCCTGGAATCATGTTTGCGATCAAAAGGTGATGTCCCTTGCGATCAGAAGCATGAGTTGGGAGAAGAAGAACCTTTGCGATCGCATGGGGTATCCTTGTGATCGCATGGCTGTTCTGTAGGGGTCCCTTACGACCGCAAAGCAGGTCCTTGCGACCGCAAGCGGGGGATTCAACCTGACAGCTTGTTAAACTTGTGTTTTAACCCATGTGTGCTATGTGTAAATGATAACCAAGCGTGTATGCGATGTGTTAGGTATATCTGTGGAACCAGAAGACTCGAGTGGTGTATCTGCTAAGTAAGGACTCCAGGTGAGTACCGGTTTTCCCATGAGACTCAATAAGTAGGGCTATCTGTTGTGTGTTGAAACGTGTTATAGTGATATTGACGTGTTGTGATATATCACGTGTAATTGTGAGTATGGCAGTGTTGATAGATAAGTGATAGTGACGTGTAGTGTTATAACTGTTGAACACGGTATGGAGCAAAACACAGCGGAAGCGAAAACAAAGAGTTCAAAAACCGTACAATAATGGGTCCATACACGTTCCAAAGTGATAATTTTCTACAAAACCAAATTGCAAGTTAAGAGAGAGCAACAAGGACAAAAAATATACCTCCTTTGTATGCTCCACAATCGGCTGGAAATTCAATAAACCGGGATGACCAAGAGATCCAAGAGCACCTCCTCTATTGCTTAATCCACACCAAGATTCCTTGACCCCAAAGTGCTAGCAATCCATCAAGAAGACATCCATATGATTCTCCTTTTCTGGAACAGCCAATAGAAGATCTCCTCTTACACCAAGAACACTCACCACACTCAAGATCTTACTAACTTAGTGTATAAAGTGTGTGTTGCATGTATGGCATGAAGAGAGAAAAGAGAGTAAGTCTCAGGGTCTCTAGCATTTTCCTCTATTGATTCAGACCACAATCCCCTTGATTTGGCTGGATACAATCTTAATTTCTATTGGACCGAAAGATGGCCCTATCAGAAATAAGAATTTCATGCAGACAGACCTTCACGGCCTCTCACGGCCCGTGAAGACTAAATGCGCCACTACCGGCCATAGTCCTTCACGGCCCGTGCCGCGTTCGATTGACTCGTGAGGGTGTCTCCTTCACGACTCCTCACGACCTCTTCACGACCCGTGAAGACTCCACGAGCCGTGTAAAGGTCATTGAGCCATTCGTGAGGGCAATGGGCTTCACGACCCGTTAAGCATCCCTCACGGCCGTGAAGCCCTAAAATCAAACAATTTGATTTTTGGACTTTCTCTCTTTATCAGTAAGCTGTCGGGATCAATCCTTGGTGTGTGACCCAATAGGCTCGCACTTCATCAGCAGTAATACCAATGAACTTGTGTCAGTGGGCATTCTCCAACAGACTCCCACTTGCACATGACACAACGTACCCAGAGGTATCACAGACAAGGAGCGGCTTCTAGCAAGGCATCCCTGCCCCCAAGTCAGTACGAGGTATGTCATCCCATAGACAAGTACCAATTCACAACCAAAGGTTTGAAATGGCCCTATAGATAAGTGATCAACCATCCTTTTTTTCGCGATATCCATGTGAAGACGAGACATGGTACTAAGTCATTCTCAGTCCTTCACGATTATGTTTCTCGATCGAGATTGGTCGTGACCAAAAATAAACAAGTTGCAATCGATTACCCAAATCATTGCACACTCGAGCACGGCCATGCATTTTGGTGTCAGCGCCCAATCATCTAGGGGCCCAGGGATATCTCTCTAAATAGAGGAACAAATTCATTTGACTACATTGCCCACCACAGTGATCATACTCTGATCAGCTACTCCCTTTATAACAGCCAGTTACGGACTGCGTTTGAAAGCAACTAGAGCAAAGCAAACCAAAGTGATGCAGACACGTGAATCTCTAGTATGAGGATGAACTGATATTATCATCCTGAATCACTCATGACAAGTACCACAAAGTGAATTCAGGTGTGGGTTGTTCAGTCACTTGAAACCCCTTTCAAGTACAGGCGAAGTATTGCGTCCCTGTGTCCCAATCACCATTGGACACTTGACCAATCACTTCCCTCAGCCTTCATTCAGACTTCCTTCCCTCGAAGAATGACTGGCTGTGGACATTTAGAATGTAAACACATTCATGGAAGAGGTAAAACATGCAAAGTTGGAACAAAATAAGGCTTGCTGAGAGTACCCACTACACGCGCATTACCAAACCCCTTTGATAATCGATACAAGCAGAAGCACAATATTACTTAACGTTCCCAATAGTAAAAGATATTGAATCATGACTAAGACACACTCAAGCCAAGTTCATGCAGACCTTAGTATGACACTCATCACTAGACTGCCACTATAGCTCAGTAAACGAATCACCATCCACGATGTTATCAGTGTGTACTCTGACATTGATCATATCCCTACTGTAACCAACCACTTCCAAAGTGTGCGTTGATGGGATTTCGATCATTTATCCAAGCTGTTATACCTTAATTGTTTCAAAAGAACCCAATAAGGTAAACAACGCTCGGGTCTCAAATTTAATGTGCGTAAGCCATCGTACCCTCATAGTTTTCACAAAGATCTCTATAGAGTCAGCGACGCTTTAAGACACACGCAAAGTAACAACACCATATTAAAAAGAATTACAAACCCCGATAAATATTGACGGTTATCCTTTCTAGTAGAAGTTATCACAAGAGTAACAACTCACTTTAAGCTTCTTCTCTTTACATCACCACAAGAACATATACTCATATTTCTTGTTTTCATAAACTTCTTTGAATATCCCATATTTATTATGGAAGCGTAATTCTTAATTTACACTTGTTGCCAAGCTGTATTAAGACATTATCTCCAAAACAAAGTATGTGCTAGACATACCAAATACGATAATAACAGCGCTCCCACTAGCTCTGGCATCTATCCAAGTTTCATCATTGCTTACTGAAAACTCAAACACTTGATTTTCTTAGCAAAGATTCCAAAACTTAGATTTACTCTGAGTCCAAAAGGACTCCATATTTGTAGACTTCATAAGAACACTCAGGATATAAGAGACCCTCGGACAGTGTTGTGAATACTTCCTCATAAAATTCCTATAACGGAATGCGGTTCTTGCATCATACTGCCATAACACGGCATAAGCATCCCCTTAAACTTCAACATAACTACTGGGAGAATGTCTTCATATGATTCCTACCCAATGGTCAATCATCATGAAACCATTTCCTACCAGTCAGTATTTGAAGTTGTCTACAAACTTATCCATGCAGATCTCATTACCAAAAGATCTATTTACACCATCAGGTCAAAACTTAGGTGTTGGATTAACCAAGTTCAAAACTTGAAAATCCGGCATGGAATATATCTTATGTTATTACACTTTTCTTCTTAGCAGACTCAAAAGGGCCCACTACAGCTTCCGGTAGTTGATGCATACATCACGTATCATCAATAAGTCATCGTCCTCATATATAATAAAGTATACTCTTCTGGTCTTATGACGACTCTTACAAGACATATGAAGAAGTAATAACTTTATGCCAGATACTCCAACATGGCCATGTTGAGTTTCAATCATTTCTGATTGAATACTAGTGTCAACATCAGGTATTTTATTTAAATCTCACGTTCTTCCACTCGAATGCTTCAGTTGTTCATTTCCCTTTTCGAGCAACCAAAACCGGTTCTCAAAAGGATATGAAATGAATATCAGAAACTTAGAAGAACTATTAAATACATTAGCATCCTCTAAGTTCATCCATCTCCCACTAAATGTAGACTGGATAACTCTAATATATGAGATTGACAAGCAAAGAACACTTTCTAATCGAATCTCCTTAGATGCTAATTTGACCATCTTTGTTGATTTAAAACAAGAACATTGCCCGTCACTACTCAAGTACACCTATCAAGCAGGTTACTTAAGTTTAATCCATCAAGACGGAACCATAACCAATATGTTCCATTCCTCTAGTAAGCGATCCATGTAAAACATGTATCCTAGGAGAAGTGAATTATGAGGCGACCTCACAATTCTCATGATGGTTTAGAAATTTAGAATGTAGGTGCTCAACATCTCGCAAGATTTGAGTATCTTTATTCCCTTTTGCCCTCTTCATCTTTAATTTGTTAAGGGTGAGTCTTGAACACCTCTCAGGTTTCAGACATTCGTCTAATAAATTAGACTTACCCATTCCTTCTACCATCATCAGTGAAGGTAACAAATCACACATAGTTAATCCTTATGTATTTGGCTGAACGGTCTTTACACAAAAGTGTAAACGAAATCCAACAAGCCTTTATTCCTCTCACATCAACAAGTGAAGGATGTCTTAGTTATTTAGCCTTATAAGCAAGATTTGCAATCAACAATTGACCCATGGTTAAAAGACTCCAAGTTCCAACCACATGGAGCTTGGTGATTCAAGTCTTGTTTATATGGTTAAATCAACCATTTCATAAGCATAACTATTCAATAATCATTCATAATCATTCCATTACTTCCTTATGCACAAGCTTATAACAAATGCCAAGATATGAATAAACTTTTAAATAAATCTCTAAAACCCACAATTTCAAAATTCAAAGTAATATTCATCATCATCAAAGGCATAAAAGATACAATGCTTCTTGCCACGCAGGGCGTAAGACAAAGATCTAAATGAAGTAATAGTTTAGCTGGATGGAATGGCAAGACTCTTCTTCCAATCCTTCTAGTTAGGGACAAGCACCATGCTTCCCTTCTCTAAGTTCCAGCTCTCCATGCATCGATTACCTACTTCTGATTAACACCTGCACTTTGCAACAAACAAGTTTGTGACAAACGTGAGTGTTTTGACTAGAGTTCAAAACCCAGTCGTTAGAAGTAGAAGATCAATGGAGTTTGATCATGAATGTACCTGAAGATGAGCTAACGTTCTTCCGCATTAGGATACTTATCTCTTCCAGGGACTTAGGGTAGGCGTGACGGCGCCAATTTCCAATTTCTCCGCAAAAGTAGCAAACTACCCCATGTGGAACATCACCGTGAGGCACAATCTCATTGTCCTCACACTCCACAATTACGGATATCCCAGTCATACAAGGTTTTCCTTTTGAGGTCAGTTTCTCCTTCTTGCAAACTTGTTTCCTAGTAGCCATAGTGGATGTGGACGAGACACGATCCTTCTCGACCATGTAAGACTGTACAGCCTTCAGCATGTCTTGAAGTTCGATCAAGGATTTATCCAATTTGTCTTTGTGAAAGTTCTTGACAAACTTCTCAAATGATGCGGGCAGGGACTGGAGGATCATATCCACCGCAATCTCCCTCCCTATTGGAAGTCCAAGTCTCTCCAACTGGTCCATATATCCCTTCATCATAAGAAAATGGACATTCACATCCTCACCTTCCTGCATCCTACAACCGCCCAAAGCCTTTATACACTCAAACCGTTCTCGTCTAACCTGCTGCGGGAACATGTCCTTTAGCCAGTTTATCATGTCATACGCACTCAATTGCTCAAGCTGTTGACGCAACTCAAAGCTCATAGTCGATAACATGAGACAAGAAATAACTTGTGTATCTCTAACACGCTTCTCAAAAGCGTATCGAATGGCCCAGTTCGCGTTGGTAGCAGGTGGCTCCGGAAAGGGTTCCTCAAGGATGTGCAACTTTAACTCGTGACGGAGGACAATCCTCAATACACGATACCAGTCAGCGAAGTTCACTCCCGTGAGTCTCTCCCTTTCTAGGAATAATTGAAGTTTAAAGTTTGGTGTGGTGTCGTTAATATTTGCCATCTATAAAAGAGTACACGTTTTAGTTAGTTTCGATATTATCCTCGTTAAAATATGTTGGTGCATAATTGTAAATCCCTAGTTCTTATCAATCCAATATATATACATGTTTACTTGAAATGTTTATTCAAATGTGTTTTGATTAATGGTTTGCATGTTTATACATTCTTAGTGATTCTATGTGATTATCTTAAGCTTACAAGTACTTAATCATGTGTTGATGTGTGTTTGGAAGTTTAAGTGTGTGTGAGAAATCACCACGTGCGAAGTCGTGCTCACTACGTGCGTAGTGTAGCTCACTACGCACGTAGTGAGTAGGTCGGTTTAAATCTAATTAATTATTATTAAATTAACCAGTACGCACGTACTGGACTAGCTACGTGCGCAGTGAAGAGCATCACGTGCGTACTGAAGTTAATTACTCTATAAATACTTCTTAACCCCGCATTCGCGCAGGGAATCGAGCGAGTAACCTACGTAATCGACGAATCAATCAAGTACTTTACGGGAACCATCGTAATTGACCTTATCTGACCTTAAGCCTACTAATTCGCAATCTTAGTGACAAATCCGAATCCAAGGGCAGCCTTAAGCATCTCTGTGTGAGTTCTTAGAGTGTGTTCTTGTTTCTACTCTGTGTGTTACTGTGTGCCGGACACCTAAGCAGATCTTAGAATCCTTAGGAGGTTTGGGAAATAGAATTCCGCGCTATTTCTCATCCTATATCAGTCCTAGCATTAGGGTGTTTTAGTTTAGTTTAGAACCCCGTCCCCCAGCCGGTCCTACAAAGTGGTATCAGAGCTTTGTGCTTTGATTGATCACTTTTCCTTTAGGATTTCGTGATCTAGGTGTCGAATAGGCCTGTGTGTTTGTCCTTTTCGTCATTTTTAAACCAGTTAATAGGTCGAAAATAGGTCGTTTTGCGTTAAAAAGGTCGTGTTTTTACGTTAACTGTTTGAGTTTTACTCGTGCGAAGTGATTCTCTGTGCGTGCGTAGTGATCCTTAGTGCGTGCGTAGTGTCGTAGATCATCTAGAATCTTCATCAAGCTGTGTGTTCATTCCGTGCGTAGTAGATACTCAACGCGTGCGTGGTGTGTGCAGTTCATGCGAGTTGAGTCTGTGTGGTTTATCTTGCCTTCAAAAATTTACGTTGTTACTTCGTGCGTATCATATTCACTCCGTGCGTCCTAGGTTCCAATCCGTGCGTACTAGGTTCTCAGTTCGTGCGTAGTAAAGTCTGTGTGTTTTCGAGTCATTCCGTACGTAGGTCTTTAACTTCGTGCGTAGTGCTCTGTGATCGTGCGAAGTGTTCTTCATTCCGTGCGAAGTGTTCTAAAATGTCTGACATGAGTGCAATGGCTGCCAAACAAACAATAACCGCATTAAGTAACTTAATAATAGACAATGAACAGGGAGGGATTAATAAAGTACCCCGACTACTAACCATGGAAGACTACCCATTCTGGAAACCAAGGTTTGAGATCTTTATTGATGGAGTAGATCCTAGGTTACATCGTGCCATCTCTGCCGATTACGTTGTGCCAAAGGGAGAAGGGAACATTGAAGTTTCCTATGATCAAATGAGTGATGATCAACGTAAGGCGTATGATGCGGAGAAGAAAGCTTATTCCTATCTTATTCAAGCTATTCCGAATGAGATCTTTCATCAATTTCGACGATACAGAACGTCACGTTCCCTGTGGAACGCCTTACAAAAGAGGAATGAGGGGAATGCATCTCTGAAGGAGCTAAAGGCATCTCAGTTAAGGAAGGAGTTTGATCACTTCACGTCATACGTAAATGAGAAACTTCCAGATCTGATCAACAGATACAACCATCTTCTCAGTGAAATGGATAGTCTGGGGGTGCAGATTTCCGAACGTCAACAAGTGGAGACTCTGTCTAAGGCACTACCAAAGAGCTGGAGGCCTTTCATCATGATCTTGAAGAATGGTGAGGGATTTGAAGTAATGGACCTAAATGACTTCATCACCAAACTTAAAGAGCATGAACAAGAAGAGCAAAATCTAGACAGACTAAGCAGTTATGTGCAGAATCCATCGCTATACTGTTCAGGACCCATTGCTTCTCCAGCCACCTCATCCAATGCTCCGTTGCAGACAGCTTTTACTTCTAACGTCAGTTCATCAAGCAAGTCTGCTTCTGAAACTCCAAGTGGACCACCTTATTCCGCTCCTTCAAGCAAAACGTCAATGCCTGCCTTAAACACTGAAAATTTCAAACATGGCAGCACTGAAGAAGTTAAGGAGCATATGGGGATGCTTAGTGCATTGGTCACTTCATACGATGATCTGCTCAAGGGAAAGATTGGAAACACCTATCTGACACAGGAAGACTATGACCAAATTGACAACGATGAGATGGAACGTCAAGATATCTTATGGTCATATGCCAACCTGGTAAGGAGAGCCAAAGCCTTAGTGAAGAGAACGGGGATGCAGATTACAGCAACCAAAGATACGAAGCTCGGGTTTGACAAATCAGCTGTAACCTGCTACAATTGTGGTGAAAAGGGTCATTTTGCACGTGAATGTGAAAAGCCAAAGAACTCAGGACCCAAGTATCCTTTCAGAACCTCTCCGGGCAAAACGTCAAATACCACCACACCTAAGAAGGCTGAAACACCTCATGAGGGATCATCCAAGGCAATGGTGGTAGTACAAAAGGATGAGGGGATTAACTGGTCAGTACACTTCCAAGATTCAGATACATTTGAAGTTGCTGAAACCAATCTGGCCAGTGTTTTAGATCTGAACGACGACTCTCAGTCTGAGGCAGACAGTGTCCACGAGGTCAATGATGAAGAGTCTGTCCTGCACACTGACGAGCAAAATGTGGCATCAACTTCTGAGCCAGCTGCCGAACCAACGCCAGTGTCTGTTCAACCTGAACCAGAAAATCCAAAGGCGTGCATGACTGGACAAGCTGATATCAAAGTAAATCCTACACCTGGTCTTCCCTGTGTGTCCTGTAACGATTATGTGAAGACCATAGTATCCTTGAAATCTCAAGTCACTGAGCTAACCTCTAAACTGCATGAAAACTCTATCATTAAGGGTAGAGAAAAGACTTTAAAAGATAAAATTGAAAGTCAAAACAAACAGATTAGAGAACTAGAGGTAGCATTGCTAAACAAACAGGATGCTATTGTTTTCTACATTAATCAGATTGATACTCTAAAACGGGAACTTGCTAGTTCCAAGGTCGATTATGATACTTTAAATCAGAAATTAAAAAGTTACTCAACTTCATCATATTTGTTTGAACACATAATCGACCGAAGACCACAAGGTTCTGTTCAGGAGAAAGACACGAAGACCTATTCGAAATGTCCACCACCAGTCTTAAATCAACTGGTGTAATCTGATGTCTTCGCTGAAGCTGACCAACTTGCTCCCAAAGTTGATACACCTTCTGCTTCAACTTTAAAACCAAATTTAAAAATGAAGGAGAAAGTTGGTGAGCCTCAGAGAAAAGAGCCTAAACCAGAAGAAAAACCAGAACCAGGTATGCGAAAGCTTCTGGGCAGTTCTTCTGGTCAAGGTTCCTTAATGCAAAATGTTCAAGCTGCACTTCGAACCATTGAGAAGGAGGGTGCAAAGTCTCCTGCAACCCGTCCTTATGAAGAAGTCAAAATCTTACCTAAACAAAGTGGTTTAGGAGTGCACCCCAAAGGTAAAGTTGAACCGAATGAGCCACATACACCTGCCAAATCTTACTCTAACCGGGTTTGCTATGTGTGCAGGAGACCTGGTCACCTCAGTTATGAGTGTGATCAACAGCCTCAGAGCTCTAGGGGAAAGTTAATTCATCTGAACCTGCTCAGTAAAATAAAATGTTTAATCAAGTTAATCAGAAATCAACTGACCCCCCTCAGCTTAAAAGAACAATTGGGGAAACTTCGTGTAAACCCAAGAGTCCTGAGGTAAGTGTGAAAGGGAATGAGCCTATACATAAAGTCATTAACACTTCCAGTGTTTATCATAAGACTCCTCCCCGTTCAGACTTGCGATGGACAACAAAATCTGAACCTAAACCATCCAGTAGTCCAGATACCAATGTAGACTCCAAAGCTACTGGTGTGTGGATTAATGTGCAAGTTGTTGGAGAAGATGGGAAACCCATGACCATTCGGGCTTGGGTTCCCAATGCTAACTAACCCTTTACTTGTTTGTGCAGGGTGCTCGCCGGTATAACACGTGGATTGTTGATAGTGGAGCATCCAGGCACATGACAGGCGATCTGGGCCTTCTTTCAAACGTCAGAAAAATAAAAGGAGGGTATGTCAGTTTCGCTGGTGATAAGGGAGGTCACATCACAGCTCAAGGTTTCTTGTCTAATGGGAGAGTGAGCTTTGACAAAGTCAATTATGTCGAGCAGCTAGCAAACAATTTGCTGTCAGTTTCCCAAATTTGTGATAAAGAGTTCAAAGTGATGTTTGACGACAAACAGTGCTATGTGCTAAAGAAGGAGTACCAAATTCCCGAAGACATGATCTTAATGTCAACTCCAAGACAAAATGACCTTTATGTCTTGGATATGTCCAATGCTTCGGTGAAAGATGTAGAACACCAATGTTTTCTCACAAAGGCCACTGAGAAGGATTCATTGTTATGGCATAAGAGGATGTGTCATTTAAGCCTGAGAAAGATGAATCACTTAGTGCATCATGAGCTGGTCACGGGAGTCAACTTGAAGAGTTTCCATCTGCCAGACAAGTGCGTATCATGTAAAATGGGGAAGCAGACGAAGAAGACCCACAAGTTGAAGAAGTATCACTCCATCTCAATTCCACTTGAACTACTTCACATGGATTTATTTGGTCCTGTGCGGTACAAGAGCATTCATGGAGATAGATACTGTCTGGTAGTGACTGATGACTACTCGCGGTTTTCCTGGGTTTTCTTCTTAAAAGAGAAGTCTGAGACATTCGAGACCTTAGAGGTCATGATCAACAAGTTAGAGACTATCTATAAGTTGAAGATCAGGAAGCTTCGCTCAGATAATGGAACCGAGTTCAAGAACCAGAAGATGGAAAAGCTGTGTAACGAAAAAGGTATCCAACATCAGTTCAGCGCCGCATACACTCCTCAAATGAATGGAGTGGCTGAGAGGAAGAATCGGACCTTAATAGAGGCAGCACGAACCATGCTTGCTGACTCTACTTTGCCCATAAGGTTTTGGAACGAAGCTGTCGCAAATGCTTGTTACACACTTAACCGGGTCTTAGTGGTCAAACGATTAGGAAAGACATGTTATGAGCTGTTGAATAACCGGAAACCAAATCTTAGCCATCTTGAACCATTTGGCGCTCCGTGCACTATGCTAAAACGGGAAGCAGAGGGAATGTTCAGTTCCAAGGTACAAAAAGGGTTTTTCTTGGGATACAGCATTCCGAACAAGAGGGTATACAACTTAACGTCTAATTGTGTGGAAGAGTGGTTTGAAGTGGATGTACAGAGAAATTCTTCTCCTTCGACAAAAACTGGTGATGCCTGGCTGTTTGACTATGATAATCTATTTGACTCATTCAACCTACCACCAGTCGCCTTAGAAGAAGATATTGCAATACAAATGTTATATGATCTTCACAACTCTTCTGACGGTGCCCCATCAAATCTGCCCTCAAGTACTGCTATACCTATTCTAAGTGATGCTGATTCTGATTCTGAAGATGAGCCGCATACTCCACCAGACAAGGGGTCGCAGGGTGAGAGTTCCTCCAATGATCAAACGTTAACATTTGAAGAGACACCCGTGGTTACCAATATGGAAACTAATGTAGAGGCTCAGTTGCAGAAATCAAGTAGAGTTGATAGAAACCATCCTCCTGCACAAATTATTGGCGATCCGAATTCTCATGTTCAAACCAGGAGGCAAGTGGCAACGCTATCAGGTTCTCAATCTTCAGAATCACCGGGATTAAATCTGATGCAAGACTTCTCGGCTCTGGGTGCAAATTTGGTTCAGTCTGTGGATTTCACACAATGTCTATGTTCAGGATTTCTCTCCCAGATTGAACCAAAGGATCATCTTGAAGCTCTCAAGGATGACTCTTGGATTAATGCTATGCAAGAAGAGTTGCTTCAATTTCAGAAATTAAATGTATGGCGATTAGTAAACAAACCCAAGGGCGCTAAATCTTTTGGCTGCAGATGGGTTCTGAAGTGCAAACGAGATGATCAGGGGGTGATTGTCAGGAACAAGGCAAGGCTCGTTGTTCAGGGGTTCAGACAAATTCCTGACATCGACTACACTGATGTGTTTGCTCCAGTCGCTCGGCTGGAAGCGATTCGCTTATTTCTCGCCTTTGCCTCGCACAAACGCTTTAAAGTCTATCAGATGGATGTTAAAAGTGTGTTCCTGTATGGCGAAATTCAAGAGACAGTCTATGTGAATCAACCTCCGGGGTTTGTCGATCCGATCCATCCCGACAAAGTGTTCTTGCTGAATAAAGCGTTATATGGTCTTCATCAGACACCTCGAGCATGGTATGAGACCCTCTCTCAATATCTGACTGATAATGGGTACCGGAGAGGAACCATCGACAAAACATTATTTATCAAAGGTGATGATAAAGACTTGATCTTAGTGCAAGTATATGTGGATGATATCATTTTCGGTTCTTCCAATCTGATTCTGTGTGAAGACTTTGCAAGGATTATGAAGGAAAAATTCGAAATGAGCTCAATGGGAGAGATGAAATTTTTTCTTGGACTTCAAGTGGAGCAGACCGAGGCCGGAATTTTCCTACATCAGTCGAAGTATGTTGCGGATATTCTTGCCCGATTCGAAATGTCTACTGAAAAGCCTGCTGCCACACCTCTTCCAGTCAATCACGGCATGTCTCCAGATACTGAGGGGGAGTTAGTGAATGAGTCTCTCTACCGAGCGATGATTGGTTCCTTGATGTATCTCACTGCATCCAGACCAGACATCATGTTTGCTACGTGTCTGATGGCAAGATACCAATCCAAGCCCAATGTCAAGCACCTGATGATTGTCAAACGGATCTTTCGCTATCTGAAGGATGCTCCCAATCTTGGACTGTGGTACCCATGTGACGACAACTTTGTGTTGACGGCCTACAGTGATTCTGACTATGGAGGATGCAAGAAGGACCATAAGTCTACATCTGGAGGTTGCCAATTTCTTGGATCACGTCTTGTAACTTGGCAATGTAAGAAGCAGACTGCAGTTGCGCTATCTACGTGTGAAGCTGAATACATTTCGGCAGCGAGCTGCTGTTCTCAGGTCATCTGGATTCAACAACAATTGCGGGATTACGGTTTGCAATTCTCTACTACTCCCATTTTTGTTGATAATACTGCTGCTATTGCAATTACTAAGAATCCAGTACAACATTCTAAGACCAAACACATTGGTATCAAATACCATTTGATACGGGACTGCTGGGAAAAGAAATTAATCGATGTAATGTCTATTCAAACCGAATTTCAAAAAGCATACCTGTATACTAAGGCATTTGATAAACCCCGCTTTCTATTCTTAGTGAATGAAAACGGGATGAAAACCAAGTGTGAGGTTGTCCCTGATGATTCGACTTAGTGTCCTTACTCGTATTTGTGACTATGTGTCTATTTTCTGTGTGGTTATATCTCGTTGCTCTTTCAGTTTATTTTTCTGTGTGTTCTTGCGCTTCTTTTGTCTTAGTTTCTAGTTTGTTTAGTATTTTAGGGGGAGATAGTTCATAAAACTTAGAAAATAAAAAAAAAATCAGAAAACTTTGAAAATACAAAATAAAAATAAAAAAAAAATAAAAATAAAAATAAAAATAAAAATAAAAATCAGAAAAACAAAAATGAGAAGTTGATCCAACTCAAATGGAAAATGATGGTACACTGGCTTTCAATACAAAGTATGTCTAGTAAAATTAGGACTGAAGGCATGTACATATTCTTGAGAAAACTGTCTGAAAATTTGAGTCAAATCAGATGAGAAACAGATGGCGTGTAAGGCATATGATGAGAGTCTAGGCTGATAAGTGGTTATGCATGTGGAAATCCTACAAAGATTCAAACTATCGAGACATTCCAAGTCTACAAGTCAATATCAGTTGAGACTAACTTAGTCTGGTGCACACACCTGTTACCATGTCAAATGTGCTTAGATGACAATGAGCAAAATGTAAAAGAGGGTGAAAAATTGACCCCAATCTGAGATGTCAAGGATCTTTCAATGTTGAATTGTCAAAGAGCATAAAATGCAGTGACAAAAGCTATATTAATCTATTAGTGTTGAATTGTCAAAGAGCATAAAATGGAGTGACAAAAGCTCAACAAAATTATCAGAAGAGGTGAAAAATTGACCTCCATGTCAAAGAGCATAAAATGCGTTGACAAAATCACAAAGCACATAAGCATGGTGGTTGGGTAATCAAGTTGTGTATCTACTGAGTGAATCAAAATACTGTGAGACTTCGAAAGAGATAGTCTTAACCGTGTATCCAGTCTAGATAATCTGAAAATGTTGAAACAAAATCTGTCATTATCTGAGGAAAGTTAGGTTGACAGACAGAGTTTGAGAGAATATGTTTATGTCCAAGGTTTTGAAATGAATGACTACTAAGTATAGATGTGCTGGTACTGATTCCATCTTGGAACCTTCTCACAAAAAGATTGAATTTCAGTAATTTTATTCCTGCAATTTTCTTAGTATTTTAAATTCTGTTCTTTAGGATTTAATTCGTTAATAGTTTACTTCTGCATTTTCATTTTCTTTATAATCAGAAAAATACAAAAAGATTTTTGGTGTGTTATTATTTTTTTTGGTGTGTTTAGTTTTTATATAGTTTCTTGTGTTTTCGTGTGCGTAAAAGTTTATGACTTGCATTGTAGTTACTAACCGCTGTGTGCTGAGTACAGGATCATCAAGAAATATTCTAACTTTATGTCAGAAATTCAATTCGCACGAAGTAAGAACACCGCGCACGAACTGTGTGATAAATCATGCGTTGTGTATGCATACTCCGCGGTCAAGGATCAAGAGGCGAAGTGAATCCCATTTCGCACGATGTGAAGCTCATCACGTGCGAAATGAATAGTCACTTCGGATGTACACTTCGGGTAACAACACGCGAAGTGAAAGCACTTCGCACGAAGTGTAGGGGAGTATATAAGCCTATTCCGTGCATATACTTCATTACGCGCTCATACTTTCTACAGTACACTCCATTCTCTCTCGATTTTGATTCTGACTTTTGTGTTGAAAGAGTTATTCGTTTCATTCGTGTGATTCGCCTTTGTGTTGTGATCATTCTGGTATGCTTATTATGGTCTTAAAGTTACTGACTGTTTATTGCTGAGTGCAATACTAACAGTATAAAGATTCGCATGTGAGGATTTCAGATCATGAGTAATGAAGCCTCTACGCACGAGTTACAACTTACCACGTGAGTAGTGCAGGTAAGGGCATAACGAAAGGTATTCTTATATGCATTTTGCTTTGTGCATTTTGCTTTGTGCAATTTTTATTGATAGAACTAGGTCTTAGGGGGAGTTTGTTGGTGCATAATTGTAAATCCCTAGTTCTTATCAATCCAATATATATACATGTTTACTTGAAATGTTTATTCAAATGTGTTTTGATTAATGGTTTGCATGTTTATACATTCTTAGTGATTCTATGTGATTATCTTAAGCTTACAAGTACTTAATCATGTGTTGATGTGTGTTTGGAAGTTTAAGTGTGTGTGAGAAATCACCACGTGCGAAGTCGTGCTCACTACGTGCGTAGTGGAGCTCACTACGCACGTAGTGAGTAGGTCGGTTTAAATCTAATTAATTATTATTAAATTAACCAGTACGCACGTACTGGACTAGCTACGTGCGCAGTGAAGAGCATCACGTGCGTACTGAAGTTAATTACTCTATAAATACTTCTTAACCCCGCATTAGCGCAGGGAATCGAGCGAGTAACCTACGTAATCGACGAATCAATCAAGTACTTTACGGGAACCATCGTAATTGACCTTATCTGACCTTAAGCCTACTAATTCGCAATCTTAGTGACAAATCCGAATCCAAGGGCAGCCTTAAGCATCTCTGTGTGAGTTCTTAGAGTGTGTTCTTGTTTCTACTCTGTGTGTTACTGTGTGTCGGACACCTAAGCAGATCTTAGAATCCTTAGGAGGTTTGGGAAATAGAATTCCGCGCTATTTCTCATCCTAGATCAGTCCTAGCATTAGGGTGTTTTAGTTTAGTTTAGAACCCCGTCCCCTAGCCGGTCCTACAAAATAATTACCCAGCTGATTAAGAAAACCAATTTATCATAACAATGGGTAAGAACCTCAAAGTACCCCATTCCATGACGGGTTTGCCACGGATCACTTCATGGAGCTACTTAGGCCGGTAAACACTTTACCAATTGCAATCCGAGATTACAACTCTTAGACACTTGTGGGATCCTAGGTACTCATAGCACCTATTGGCATGTTTGATCCCTTCTCTCACCGATTCCTCAGTAATCCACTTTGATAGCTCGGTATGGGCACGACAACTACCAAGGCGTTTTAAGTCTTGGAATTGTAAATCGACCGTCAAGATACACGGTGGTACTCTAGCCCAATGGCCGGCTCGGCTAAGCTCGACAACCGACCCTTGCAAGTTGCCACACGCACCTTCCACACAGTTACGCAAAACAGACCTCGGCTAAGCTCGACGACCGATCTTGTTTAACTAGATTTGGGTGGTGTCATCTTATGGGAGGCGATTGATTTACATTTGATAAAAACGGGATTTTGTTTTAAAGTGGTTTTGTGGCGCGCGAAGTTTGTAAACCAATTAAAAAGTCTTGGTTTTATTATTTTGAAAAGTTTTCAAGCGAGCGAAGAAATTAAACAACCACGCAAGAAACTAAACAAAACAACAACCACGCACAAGTAATATCCGGTAACATGCCCCTAAACCCTATGCGCTTTCCCCGTGAGCCAAATGAGGAAAGCAAGGCCAAACTAAGGACACATCCACTTGGCCCTGCTGGAAGTGCTCCCACTGAATCCGTCTTCACCAATGAACCTCCGGATCCACCATAGCCGAGACGTCTCCTCCACGACTCTCGATGGTTGTCTTCGGTCTTCTTTTACAAATACATACAAAATATTTGAAAAGAAACGGCGTGCAAGCCGCGAAATGCTAATCTAAGCTAATCTAACAATTACAAAGAAAAGCAACCGGCATGCAAGCCAAAATCAAGTACAAAATACAAGACCGAATAAATTTAATTATTACAAACCAATTGTGGTACAAACCACCAAATGAATGAATAATTAAACACAACCAAACAACCAACACATAGTTCTAATGGGCAAGGCGTTACCGGATCAAACAACAAACCACAAACAACAACAACACGGTGTGCCACAACAAAACCATGTGAAATGTATCTCTATTAAGATTGTTCAAACCTAGCTAAAACACTCAAGGTACAAAGTGAACAATCCTTGTACATATGCATTAGTACCCCAACCACTTTGAGCATACATATTCATATATACATAATACAAGTATATGCATGTGTGCATTTCATGCCAAAAATCACCCAATACATATAAATGTACGAATCAAGACACATATGGGGCTTTTTCAACATCCAAACACTTTGGACAGATTCTGGAAAGACAGAATTGAAAGGTGCTAAACACGAAAATATTTTTCTTTTACCAAAAGGACAAAAACACTGTTCACAACGTCCTTCACGTCCCAGGAGCCTTCACGGCCTTTCACGGCCCGTGAAGCCCTTGAATTCCACGTCTCTGACACAGTGAAAAACCTTCACGACCAACACCCCACGAAACTGGTCGTGAGCCTTCACGACCGTGAAGAAAAATCTTCACGAGACAAGTCATAAGCCATCACGACCGTGAAGTAAAAACCTTCACGATACTGGTCGTGAGACTTCACGACCGTGAAGAATAATCCTTCACGACCCGTGAAGACCTTCTGGACAGAATGTCCATTTTCGGTTTTCAAGCCAAGAAAGTGCAATTTGTTTGTAAATTTGGCTCTGATACCACTGTTGGAACACGGTATGGAGCAAAACACAGCGGAAGCAAAAACAAACAGTTCAAAAACGGTACAAAAACGGGTCCATACACGTTCCAAAGTGATATTTTTCTACAAAACCAAAGTGCAACTTAAGAGAGAGCAACAAGGACATAAAATATACCTCCTTTGTATGCTCCACAATCGGCTGGAAATGCAATAAACCGGGATGATCAAGAGATCCAAGAGCACCTCCTCTATTGCTTAATCCACACCAAGATTCCTTGACCACAAAGTGCTAGCAATCCATCAAGAAGATATCCATATGATTCTCCTTTTCTGGAACAGCCAATAGAAGATCTCCTCTTACACCAAGAACACTCACCACACTCAAGATCTTACTAACTTAGTGTATAAAGTGTGTGTTGCATGTATGGCATCAAGAGAGAAAAGAGAGTAAGTCTCAAGGTCTCTAGCATGTTCCTTTACTGATTCAGACCACAATCCCCTTGATTTGGCCGGATACAATCTTAATTTCTATTGGACCAAAAGATGGCCCAATCAGAAATAAGAATTTCATGCAGACAGACCTTCACGGCCTCTCACGGCCCATGAAGAGCCCATGAAGACTAAATGCGCCACGACCGGCCATAGTCCTTCACGGCCCGTGCCGCGTTCGAGTGACTCGTGAGGGCGTCTCCTTCACGACCCCTCACGACCTCTTCATGAAACATGAAGACTCCACGAGCCGTGTAAAGGTCATTGAGCAAGTCGTGAGGGCAGTGGGCTTCACGACCCGTGAAGCATCCCTCACGGCCGTGAAGCCCTAAAATCAAACAATTTGAATTTTGGACCTTCTCTCTTTATCAGTAAGATGTCGGGATCAATCCTTGGTGTGTGACCCAATAGGCTCGCACTTCATCAGCAGTAATACCAATGTACTTGTGTCAGTGGGCATTCTCCAACAATAACATGTGTAACGTAATTATGGTAGTGACGATAGATAAATGGAGTGATACGAGATAGACCCAAGTAGGGTTATGACTTGTGTGACAATTATGTGTTATGTTTAATGTGTAAATTGTCTTCTGCTCATCAACTATGAGCAGAAGCTAATGTGATAATATGTATGTGCATGCAATTGTATCATTATTGGATCGGTTATGTGTTTATATGTTATGTCCGGACAATTGGGGGACTGTACCACAGTTCCTGGAGATTGGTTAAGGTCAGCCACTTAGGCTGGTCACTGGGGGGACAATCGGGTCTGGTATTGGGGGATTAACGTCATCGAGTGTATACGCTTGGTGACGGCTCTGCAGGCCACCGTTCCTTGACAAAGATGGGGTTCTTGACGTAAGTCAGAACTGGTTATATAAAGGGGTTCTTAGCGTAAGCCGGAACTAGTTATAAAATGGGGTTCCTGGTGCAAACCGGAACTGGTAAACGCGATGGTGGGTTGCTCTTCGCTCCCCACCGAAGCGGTCGGTTGTGATGGATTTCTCAGTTGGGATCGTTGAGCCAGGCTAGCTACCTAGCTAGATATGATCCCGCTGACTTGTCAGCACACCGGTATTTGATAGCTTAGCTCTCTGTGCCGTTTTGTGATATGATAGCATGCTTATTGATGCTTATGTGTAAATTGGTGCTCACTAGCTAGTTGTAGCTAACGGTGCAAGATTTATTTTTTTCGCAGGTTAGTGACTGATGGCCTGGTGAGCTGGGATTACTCGTGGGAAATTGTGATGTTTAAAATTGTGGAACACTAATTTTTATTTTATATGCTTGTGATCCGATGGTCGGTCGTTAGTCGTGGTAACACCTGGTTTGTGAAATGATAACTAGTCAGATAACAATCTGATATTTTGTGAATGGTGGTTTTATCCGTTGCCGGCTTTTGATAAATAAGTTGTAAAAGTTTAAATTGGTGCTAATTTTAAGCTCGTTAAACACGGTGTTACAATTAGGTATCAGAGCCTAAGTTTGACGGAATTGGATACTCGGATGAGTATTCTATCTCAAACTCGGGCCCGACCATCGTTAAGTGTTCCTATTGGGATAATTGGGGCTGAGTGTGAGTGTTAAGTGATTGTGATGTATTATGTGCTAACACCCCATATTGATAGATGTCGGACAAGCGATGTGCTAAGTGTAGCTTTCGTGTCTATAGTGAATAAGTGAGAATGTCTGAGCAGCCAGTTGAGGGTGAAAATGCTCATAAGCAATTGGAGGACGACGCATCTCGTACTCATGTTGGAACTTAGAAGGAATTTTCTCTACGTGATACTCAAGACTTGAGATCGATTCCAGAGTTGCAGGCGTATGTTCTACACCTAGAATAAGAACTTCGAGCGACGCAGTAGATATTGTTAGAATCCGTCAAAGGCAAGAATCCGGAGTCCACGCGGTCGCATGGCATGTGCATGCGGTCGCATGGGGTTTCTGGTATCCATACGGTCACATGGCATGTGCTTGCGATCGTAAGGGTGTTTTATGAATTTACGCGCCTTGTAAGTTTGTGAGGTCGCGCCGCGTAAGTTTTTGGTGTGATCATAATTGACAGTCTTTTGACCGTAAGTCTTGTATTTATGCTATGCGATCGCATTGTAGGTCCATGCGATCGTATGGGTCTGTTTTGTGGTGTTTACCGCTTACGAGCGAAGGAAATAAGGTTTGCGACCGTAAGTATGTAACTTGCGATCATAACCAGCCCTGGAATCATGTTTGCGATCAAAAGGTGATATCCCTTGCGATCGGAAGCATGAGTTGGGAAAAGAAGAACCTTTTGGATCGCATGGGGTATCCTTGTGATCGCATGGCTGTTCTGTAGGGGTCCCTTATGACCGCAAGGCAGGTCCTTGCGACCGCAAGGGGGATTCAACCTGACAGCTTGTTAAACTTGTGTTTTAACCATGTGTGCTAAGTGTAAGTGATAACCAAGCTTGTATGCGATGTGTTAGGTATATCTGTGGAACCGGAAGTCTCGAGTGGTGTATCTTCTTAGTAAGGACTCCAGGTGAGTACCGGTTTCCCATGAGACTCAATAAATAGGGCTATCTGTTGTGTGTTGAAGCGTGTTATAGTGATAATGATGTGTTGTGATATAACACGTGTAATTGTGAATATGGCAGTGATGATAGATAAGTGATAGTGACGTGTAGTGTTATAACATGTGTAACGTAATTATGGTAGTGACGATAGATAAGTGGAGTGATACGAGATAGACCCAAGTAGGGTTATGACTTGTGTGACAATTAAGTGCTATGTTTAATGTGTAAATTGTCTTCTGCTCATCAAGTATGAGCAGAAGATAATGTGATAATATGTATGTGCATGCAATTGGATCCTTATTGGATCGGTTATGTGTTTATATGTTATGTCTGGACAATTAGGAGACTGTACCACAGTTCCTGGAGATTGGTTAAGGTCAGCCACTTAGGCTGGTCCCTGGGGGGACAATAGGGTCTGGTATTGGGGGATTAACGTCATCGAGTGTATACGCTTGGTGACGGCTCTGCAGGCCACCGTTCCTTGACAAAGATGGGGTTCTTGACGTAAGTCAGAACTGGTTATATAAAGGGGTTCTTAGCGTAAGCCGGAACTAGTTATAAAATGGGGTTCCTGGTGCAAACCGGAACTGGTAAACGCGATGGTGGGTTGCTCTTCGCTCCCCACCGAAGCGGTCGGTTGTGATTGATTTCTCAGTTGGGATCGTTGAGCCAGGCTAGCTACCTAGCTAGATATGATCCCGCTGACTTGTCAGCACACCGCTATTTGATAGCTTAGCTCTCTGTGCCGTTTTGTGATATGATAGCATGCTTATTGATGCTTATGTGTAAATTGGTGCTCACTAGCTAGTTGTAGCTAACGGTGCAAGATTTATTTTTTTCGCAGGTTAGTGACTGATGGCCTGGTGAGCTGGGATTACTCGTGGGAAATTGTGATGTTTAAAATTGTGGAACACTAATTTTTATTTTATATGCTTGTGATCCGATGGTCGGTCGTTAGTCGTGGTAACACCTGGTTTGTGAAATGATAACTAGTCAGATAACAATCTGATATTTTGTGAATGGTGGTTTTATCCGTTGCCGGCTTTTGATAAATAAGTTGTAAAAGTTTAAATTGGTGCTAATTTTAAGCTCGTTAAACACGGTGTTACAATTAGGTATCAGAGCCTAAGTTTGACGGAATTGGATACTCGGATGAGTATTCTATCTCAAACTCGGGCCCGACCATCGTTAAGTGTTCCTATTGGGATAATTGGGGCTGAGTGTGAGTGTTAAGTGATTGTGATGTATTATGTGCTAACACCCCATATTGATAGATGTCGGACAAGCGATGTGCTAAGTGTAGCTTTCGTGTCTATAGTGAATAAGTGAGAATGTCTGAGCAGCCAGTTGAGGGTGAAAATGCTCATAAGCAATTGGAGGACGACGCATCTCGTACTCATGTTGGAACTTAGAAGGAATTTTCTCTACGTGATACTCAAGACTTGAGATCGATTCCAGATTTGCAGGCGTATGTTCTACACCTAGAATAAGAACTTCGAGCGACGCAGTAGATATTGTTAGAATCCGTCAAAGGCAAGAATCCGGAGTCCACGCGGTCGCATGGCATGTGCATGCGGTCGCATGGGGTTTCTGGTATCCATACGGTCACATGGCATGTGCTTGCGATCGTAAGGGTGTTTTATGAATTTACGCGCCTTGTAAGTTTGTGAGGTCGCGCCGCGTAAGTTTTTGGTGTGATCATAATTGACAGTCTTTTGACCGTAAGTCTTGTATTTATGCTATGCGATCGCATTGTAGGTCCATGCGATCGTATGGGTCTGTTTTGTGGTGTTTACCGCTTACGAGCGAAGGAAATAAGGTTTGCGACCGTAAGTATGTAACTTGCGATCATAACCAGCCCTGGAATCATGTTTGCGATCAAAAGGTGATATCCCTTGCGATCGGAAGCATGAGTTGGGAAAAGAAGAACCTTTTGGATCGCATGGGGTATCCTTGTGATCGCATGGCTGTTCTGTAGGGGTCCCTTATGACCGCAAGGCAGGTCCTTGCGACCGCAAGGGGGATTCAACCTGACAGCTTGTTAAACTTGTGTTTTAACCATGTGTGCTAAGTGTAAGTGATAACCAAGCTTGTATGCGATGTGTTAGGTATATCTGTGGAACCGGAAGTCTCGAGTGGTGTATCTTCTTAGTAAGGACTCCAGGTGAGTACCGGTTTCCCATGAGACTCAATAAATAGGGCTATCTGTTGTGTGTTGAAGCGTGTTATAGTGATAATGATGTGTTGTGATATAACACGTGTAATTGTGAATATGGCAGTGATGATAGATAAGTGATAGTGACGTGTAGTGTTATAACATGTGTAACGTAATTATGGTAGTGACGATAGATAAGTGGAGTGATACGAGATAGACCCAAGTAGGGTTATGACTTGTGTGACAATTAAGTGCTATGTTTAATGTGTAAATTGTCTTCTGCTCATCAAGTATGAGCAGAAGATAATGTGATAATATGTATGTGCATGCAATTGGATCCTTATTGGATCGGTTATGTGTTTATATGTTATGTCTGGACAATTAGGAGACTGTACCACAGTTCCTGGAGATTGGTTAAGGTCAGCCACTTAGGCTGGTCCCTGGGGGGACAATAGGGTCTGGTATTGGGGGATTAACGTCATCGAGTGTATACGCTTGGTGACGGCTCTGCAGGCCACCGTTCCTTGACAAAGATGGGGTTCTTGACGTAAGTCAGAACTGGTTATATAAAGGGGTTCTTAGCGTAAGCCGGAACTAGTTATAAAATGGGGTTCCTGGTGCAAACCGGAACTGGTAAACGCGATGGTGGGTTGCTCTTCGCTCCCCACCGAAGCGGTCGGTTGTGATTGATTTCTCAGTTGGGATCGTTGAGCCAGGCTAGCTACCTAGCTAGATATGATCCCGCTGACTTGTCAGCACACCGCTATTTGATAGCTTAGCTCTCTGTGCCGTTTTGTGATATGATAGCATGCTTATTGATGCTTATGTGTAAATTGGTGCTCACTAGCTAGTTGTAGCTAACGGTGCAAGATTTATTTTTTTCGCAGGTTAGTGACTGATGGCCTGGTGAGCTGGGATTACTCGTGGGAAATTGTGATGTTTAAAATTGTGGAACACTAATTTTTATTTTATATGCTTGTGATCCGATGGTCGGTCGTTAGTCGTGGTAACACCTGGTTTGTGAAATGATAACTAGTCAGATAACAATCTGATATTTTGTGAATGGTGGTTTTATCCGTTGCCGGCTTTTGATAAATAAGTTGTAAAAGTTTAAATTGGTGCTAATTTTAAGCTCGTTAAACACGGTGTTACAATTAGGTATCAGAGCCTAAGTTTGACGGAATTGGATACTCGGATGAGTATTCTATCTCAAACTCGGGCCCGACCATCGTTAAGTGTTCCTATTGGGATAATTGGGGCTGAGTGTGAGTGTTAAGTGATTGTGATGTATTATGTGCTAACACCCCATATTGATAGATGTCGGACAAGCGATGTGCTAAGTGTAGCTTTCGTGTCTATAGTGAATAAGTGAGAATGTCTGAGCAGCCAGTTGAGGGTGAAAATGCTCATAAGCAATTGGAGGACGACGCATCTCGTACTCATGTTGGAACTTAGAAGGAATTTTCTCTACGTGATACTCAAGACTTGAGATCGATTCCAGATTTGCAGGCGTATGTTCTACACCTAGAATAAGAACTTCGAGCGACGCAGTAGATATTGTTAGAATCCGTCAAAGGCAAGAATCCGGAGTCCACGCGGTCGCATGGCATGTGCATGCGGTCGCATGGGGTTTCTGGTATCCATACGGTCACATGGCATGTGCTTGCGATCGTAAGGGTGTTTTATGAATTTACGCGCCTTGTAAGTTTGTGAGGTCGCGCCGCGTAAGTTTTTGGTGTGATCATAATTGACAGTCTTTTGACCGTAAGTCTTGTATTTATGCTATGCGATCGCATTGTAGGTCCATGCGATCGTATGGGTCTGTTTTGTGGTGTTTACCGCTTACGAGCGAAGGAAATAAGGTTTGCGACCGTAAGTATGTAACTTGCGATCATAACCAGCCCTGGAATCATGTTTGCGATCAAAAGGTGATATCCCTTGCGATCGGAAGCATGAGTTGGGAAAAGAAGAACCTTTTGGATCGCATGGGGTATCCTTGTGATCGCATGGCTGTTCTGTAGGGGTCCCTTATGACCGCAAGGCAGGTCCTTGCGACCGCAAGGGGGATTCAACCTGACAGCTTGTTAAACTTGTGTTTTAACCATGTGTGCTAAGTGTAAGTGATAACCAAGCTTGTATGCGATGTGTTAGGTATATCTGTGGAACCGGAAGTCTCGAGTGGTGTATCTTCTTAGTAAGGACTCCAGGTGAGTACCGGTTTCCCATGAGACTCAATAAATAGGGCTATCTGTTGTGTGTTGAAGCGTGTTATAGTGATAATGATGTGTTGTGATATAACACGTGTAATTGTGAATATGGCAGTGATGATAGATAAGTGATAGTGACGTGTAGTGTTATAACATGTGTAACGTAATTATGGTAGTGACGATAGATAAGTGGAGTGATACGAGATAGACCCAAGTAGGGTTATGACTTGTGTGACAATTAAGTGCTATGTTTAATGTGTAAATTGTCTTCTGCTCATCAAGTATGAGCAGAAGATAATGTGATAATATGTATGTGCATGCAATTGGATCCTTATTGGATCGGTTATGTGTTTATATGTTATGTCTGGACAATTAGGAGACTGTACCACAGTTCCTGGAGATTGGTTAAGGTCAGTCACTTAGGCTGGTCCCTGGGGGGACAATAGGGTCTGGTATTGGGGGATTAACGTCATCGAGTGTATACGCTTGGTGACGGCTCTGCAGGCCACCGTTCCTTGACAAAGATGGGGTTCTTGACGTAAGTCAGAACTGGTTATATAAAGGGGTTCTTAGCGTAAGCCGGAACTAGTTATAAAATGGGGTTCCTGGTGCAAACCGGAACTGGTAAACGCGATGGTGGGTTGCTCTTCGCTCCCCACCGAAGCGGTCGGTTGTGATTGATTTCTCAGTTGGGATCGTTGAGCCAGGCTAGCTACCTAGCTAGATATGATCCCGCTGACTTGTCAGCACACCGCTATTTGATAGCTTAGCTCTCTGTGCCGTTTTGTGATATGATAGCATGCTTATTGATGCTTATGTGTAAATTGGTGCTCACTAGCTAGTTGTAGCTAACGGTGCAAGATTTATTTTTTTCGCAGGTTAGTGACTGATGGCCTGGTGAGCTGGGATTACTCGTGGGAAATTGTGATGTTTAAAATTGTGGAACACTAATTTTTATTTTATATGCTTGTGATCCGATGGTCGGTCGTTAGTCGTGGTAACACCTGGTTTGTGAAATGATAACTAGTCAGATAACAATCTGATATTTTGTGAATGGTGGTTTTATCCGTTGCCGGCTTTTGATAAATAAGTTGTAAAAGTTTAAATTGGTGCTAATTTTAAGCTCGTTAAACACGGTGTTACAATTAGGTATCAGAGCCTAAGTTTGACGGAATTGGATACTCGGATGAGTATTCTATCTCAAACTCGGGCCCGACCATCGTTAAGTGTTCCTATTGGGATAATTGGGGCTGAGTGTGAGTGTTAAGTGATTGTGATGTATTATGTGCTAACACCCCATATTGATAGATGTCGGACAAGCGATGTGCTAAGTGTAGCTTTCGTGTCTATAGTGAATAAGTGAGAATGTCTGAGCAGCCAGTTGAGGGTGAAAATGCTCATAAGCAATTGGAGGACGACGCATCTCGTACTCATGTTGGAACTTAGAAGGAATTTTCTCTACGTGATACTCAAGACTTGAGATCGATTCCAGAGTTGCAGGCGTATGTTCTACACCTAGAATAAGAACTTCGAGCGACGCAGGAGATATTGTTAGAATCCGTCAAAGGCAAGAATCCGGAGTCCACGCGGTCGCATGGCATGTGCATGCGGTCGCATGGGGTTTCTGGTATCCATAATGTCACATGGCATGTGCTTGCGATCGTAAGGGTGTTTTATGAATTTACGCGCCTTGTAAGTTTGTGAGGTCGCGCCGCGTAAGTTTTTGGTGTGATCATAATTGACAGTCTTTTGACCGTAAGTCTTGTATTTATGCTATGCGATCGCATTGTAGGTCCATGCGATCGTATGGGTCTGTTTTGTGGTGTTTACCGCTTACGAGCGAAGGAAATAAGGTTTGCGACCGTAAGTATGTAACTTGCGATCATACCCAGCCCTGGAATCATGTTTGCGATCAAAAGGTGATATCCCTTGCGATCGGAAGCATGAGTTGGGAAAAGAAGAACCTTTTGGATCGCATGGGGTATCCTTGTGATCGCATGGCTGTTCTGTAGGGGTCCCTTATGACCGCAAGGCAGGTCCTTGCGACCGCAAGGGGGATTCAACCTGACAGCTTGTTAAACTTGTGTTTTAACCATGTGTGCTAAGTGTAAGTGATAACCAAGCGTGTATGCGATGTGTTAGGTATATCTGTGGAACCGGAAGTCTCGAGTGGTGTATCTTCTTAGTAAGGACTCCAGGTGAGTACCGGTTTCCCATGAGACTCAATAAATAGGGCTATGTGTTGTGTGTTGAAGCGTGTTATAGTGATAATGATGTGTTGTGATATAACACGTGTAATTGTGAATATGGCAGTGATGATAGATAAGTGATAGTGACGTGTAGTGTTATAACATGTGTAACGTAATTATGGTAGTGACGATAGATAAGTGGAGTGATACGAGATAGACCCAAGTAGGGTTATGACTTGTGTGACAATTAAGTGCTATGTTTAATGTGTAAATTGTCTTCTGCTCATCAAGTATGAGCAGAAGATAATGTGATAATATGTATGTGCATGCAATTGGATCCTTATTGGATCGGTTATGTGTTTATATGTTATGTCTGGACAATTAGGAGACTGTACCACAGTTCCTGGAGATTGGTTAAGGTCAGCCACTTAGGCTGGTCCCTGGGGGGACAATAGGGTCTGGTATTGGGGGATTAACGGCATCGAGTGTATACGCTTGGTGACGGCTCTGCAGGCCACCGTTCCTTGACAAAGATGGGGTTCTTGACGTAAGTCAGAACTGGTTATATAAAGGGGTTCTTAGCGTAAGCCGGAACTAGTTATAAAATGGGGTTCCTGGTGCAAACCGGAACTGGTAAACGCGATGGTGGGTTGCTCTTCGCTCCCCACCGAAGCGGTCGGTTGTGATTGATTTCTCAGTTGGGATCGTTGAGCCAGGCTAGCTACCTAGCAAGGTATGATCCCGCTGACTTGTCAGCATACCGCTATTTGATAGCTTAGCTCTATGTGCCGTTTTGTGATATGATAGCATGCTTATTGATGCTTATGTGTAAATTGGTGCTCACTAGCTAGTTGTAGCTAACGGTGCAAGATTTATTTTTTTCGCAGGTTAGTGACTGATGGCCTGGTGAGCTGGGATTACTCGTGGGAAATTGTGATGTTTAAAATTGTGGAACACTAATTTTTATTTTATATGCTTGTGATCCGATGGTCGGTCGTTAGTCGTGGTAACACCTGGTTTGTGAAATGATAACTAGTCAGATAACAATCTGATATTTTGTGAATGGTGGTTTTATCCGTTGCCGGCTTTTGATAAATAAGTTGTAAAAGTTTAAATTGGTGCTAATTTTAAGCTTGTTAAACACGGTGTTACAATTAGGTATCAGAGCCTAAGTTTGACGGAATTGGATACTCGGATGAGTATTCTATCTCAAACTCGGGCCCGACCATCGTTAAGTGTTCCTATTGGGATAATTGGGGCTGAGTGTGAGTGTTAAGTGATTGTGATGTATTATGTGCTAACACCCCATATTGATAGATGTCGGACAAGCGATGTGCTAAGTGTAGCTTTCGTGTCTATAGTGAATAAGTGAGAATGTCTGAGCAGCCAGTTGAGGGTGAAAATGCTCATAAGCAATTGGAGGACGACGCATCTCGTACTCATGTTGGAACTTAGAAGGAATTTTCTCTACGTGATACTCAAGACTTGAGATCGATTCCATAGTTGCAGGCGTATGTTCTACACCTAGAATAAGAACTTCGAGCGACGCAGGAGATATTGTTAGAATCCGTCAAAGGCAAGAATCCGGAGTCCACGCGGTCGCATGGCATGTGCATGCGGTCGCATGGGGTTTCTGGTATCCATACGGTCACATGGCATGTGCTTGCGATCGTAAGGGTGTTTTATGAATTTACGCGCCTTGTAAGTTTGTGAGGTCGCGCCGCGTAAGTTTTTGGTGTGATCATAATTGACAGTCTTTTGACCGTAAGTCTTGTATTTATGCTATGCGATCGCATTGTAGGTCCATGCGATCGTATGGGTCTGTTTTGTGGTGTTTACCGCTTACGAGCGAAGGAAATAAGGTTTGCGACCGTAAGTATGTAACTTGCGATCATAACCAGCCCTGGAATCATGTTTGCGATCAAAAGGTGATATCCCTTGCGATCGGAAGCATGAGTTGGGAAAAGAAGAACCTTTTGGATCGCATGGGGTATCCTTGTGATCGCATGGCTGTTCTGTAGGGGTCCCTTATGACCGCAAGGCAGGTCCTTGCGACCGCAAGGGGGATTCAACCTGACAGCTTGTTAAACTTGTGTTTTAACCATGTGTGCTAAGTGTAAGTGATAACCAAGCGTGTATGCGATGTGTTAGGTATATCTGTGGAACCGGAAGTCTCGAGTGGTGTATCTTCTTAGTAAGGACTCCAGGTGAGTACCGGTTTCCCATGAGACTCAATAAATAGGGCTATCTGTTGTGTGTTGAAGCGTGTTATAGTGATAATGATGTGTTGTGATATAACACGTGTAATTGTGAATATGGCAGTGATGATAGATAAGTGATAGTGACGTGTAGTGTTATAACATGTGTAACGTAATTATGGTAGTGACGATAGATAAGTGGAGTGATACGAGATAGACCCAAGTAGGGTTATGACTTGTGTGACAATTAAGTGCTATGTTTAATGTGTAAATTGTCTTCTGCTCATCAAGTATGAGCAGAAGATAATGTGATAATATGTATGTGCATGCAATTGGATCCTTATTGGATCGGTTATGTGTTTATATGTTATGTCTGGACAATTAGGAGACTGTACCACAGTTCCTGGAGATTGGTTAAGGTCAGCCACTTAGGCTGGTCCCTGGGGGGACAATAGGGTCTGGTATTGGGGGATTAACGGCATCGAGTGTATACGCTTGGTGACGGCTCTGCAGGCCACCGTTCCTTGACAAAGATGGGGTTCTTGACGTAAGTCAGAACTGGTTATATAAAGGGGTTCTTAGCGTAAGCCGGAACTAGTTATAAAATGGGGTTCCTGGTGCAAACCGGAACTGGTAAACGCGATGGTGGGTTGCTCTTCGCTCCCCACCGAAGCGGTCGGTTGTGATTGATTTCTCAGTTGGGATCGTTGAGCCAGGCTAGCTACCTAGGAAGGTATGATCCCGCTGACTTGTCAGCACACCGCTATTTGATAGCTTAGCTCTATGTGCCGTTTTGTGATATGATAGCATGCTTATTGATGCTTATGTGTAAATTGGTGCTCACTAGCTAGTTGTAGCTAACGGTGCAAGATTTATTTTTTTCGCAGGTTAGTGACTGATGGCCTGGTGAGCTGGGATTACTCGTGGGAAATTGTGATGTTTAAAATTGTGGAACACTAATTTTTATTTTATATGCTTGTGATCCGATGGTCGGTCGTTAGTCGTGGTAACACCTGGTTTGTGAAATGATAACTAGTCAGATAACAATCTGATATTTTGTGAATGGTGGTTTTATCCGTTGCCGGCTTTTGATAAATAAGTTGTAAAAGTTTAAATTGGTGCTAATTTTAAGCTCGTTAAACACGGTGTTACAATTAGGTATCAGAGCCTAAGTTTGACGGAATTGGATACTCGGATGAGTATTCTATCTCAAACTCGGGCCCGACCATCGTTAAGTGTTCCTATTGAGATAATTGGGGCTGAGTGTGAGTGTTAAGTGATTGTGATGTATTATGTGCTAACACCCCATATTGATAGATGTCGGACAAGCGATGTGCTAAGTGTAGCTTTCGTGTCTATAGTGAATAAGTGAGAATGTCTGAGCAGCCAGTTGAGGGTGAAAATGCTCATAAGCAATTGGAGGACGACGCATCTCGTACTCATGTTGGAACTTAGAAGGAATTTTCTCTACGTGATACTCAAGACTTGAGATCGATTCCAGAGTTGCAGGCATATGTTCTACACCTAGAATAAGAACATCGAGCGACGCAGGAGATATTGTTAGAATCCGTCAAAGGCAAGAATCCGGAGTCCACGCGGTCGCATGGCATGTGCATGCGGTCGCATGGGGTTTCTGGTATCCATACGGTCACATGGCATGTGCTTGCGATCGTAAGGGTGTTTTATGAATTTACGCGCCTTGTAAGTTTGTGAGGTCGCGCCACGTAAGTTTTTGGTGTGATCATATGTGACAGTCTTTTGACCGTAAGTCTTGTATTTATGCTATGCGATCGCATTGTAGGTCCATGCGATCGTATGGGTCTGTTTTGTGGTGTTTACCGCTTACGAGCGAAGGAAATAAGGTTTGCGACCGTAAGTATGTAACTTGCGATCATAACCAGCCCTGGAATCATGTTTGCGATCAAAAGGTGATATCCCTTGCGATCGGAAGCATGAGTTGGGAAAAGAAGAACCTTTTGAATCGCATGGGGTATCCTTGTGATCGCATGGCTGTTCTGTAGGGGTCCCTTATGACCGCAAGGCAGGTCCTTGCGACCGCAAGGGGGATTCAACCTGACAGCTTGTTAAACTTGTGTTTTAACCATGTGTGCTAAGTGTAAGTGATAACCAAGCGTGTATGCGATGTGTTAGGTATATCTGTGGAACCGGAAGTCTCGAGTGGTGTATCTTCTTAGTAAGGACTCCAGGTGAGTACCGGTTTCCCATGAGACTCAATAAATAGGGCTATGTGTTGTGTGTTGAAGCGTGTTATAGTGATAATGATGTGTTGTGATATAACACGTGTAATTGTGAATATGGCAGTGATGATAGATAAGTGATAGTGACGTGTAGTGTTATAACATGTGTAACGTAATTATGGTAGTGACGATAGATAAGTGGAGTGATACGAGATAGACCCAAGTAGGGTTATGACTTGTGTGACAATTAAGTGCTATGTTTAATGTGTAAATTGTCTTCTGCTCATCAAGTATGAGCAGAAGATAATGTGATAATATGTATGTGCATGCAATTGGATCCTTATTGGATCGGTTATGTGTTTATATGTTATGTCTGGACAATTAGGAGACTGTACCACAGTTCCTGGAGATTGGTTAAGGTCAGCCACTTAGGCTGGTCCCTGGGGGGACAATAGGGTCTGGTATTGGGGGATTAACGGCATCGAGTGTATACGCTTGGTGACGGCTCTGCAGGCCACCGTTCCTTGACAAAGATGGGGTTCTTGACGTAAGTCAGAACTGGTTATATAAAGGGGTTCTTAGCGTAAGCCGGAACTAGTTATAAAATGGGGTTCCTGGTGCAAACCGGAACTGGTAAACGCGATGGTGGGTTGCTCTTCGCTCCCCACCGAAGCGGTCGGTTGTGATTGATTTCTCAGTTGGGATCGTTGAGCCAGGCTAGCTACCTAGCAAGGTATGATCCCGCTGACTTGTCAGCACACCGCTATTTGATAGCTTAGCTCTATGTGCCGTTTTGTGATATGATAGCATGCTTATTGATGCTTATGTGTAAATTGGTGCTCACTAGCTAGTTGTAGCTAACGGTGCAAGATTTATTTTTTTCGCAGGTTAGTGACTGATGGCCTGGTGAGCTGGGATTACTCGTGGGAAATTGTGATGTTTAAAATTGTGGAACACTAATTTTTATTTTATATGCTTGTGATCCGATGGTCGGTCGTTAGTCGTGGTAACACCTGGTTTGTGAAATGATAACTAGTCAGATAACAATCTGATATTTTGTGAATGGTGGTTTTATCCGTTGCCGGCTTTTGATAAATAAGTTGTAAAAGTTTAAATTGGTGCTAATTTTAAGCTCGTTAAACACGGTGTTACAATTAGGTATCAGAGCCTAAGTTTGACGGAATTGGATACTCGGATGAGTATTCTATCTCAAACTCAGGCCCGACCATCGTTAAGTGTTCCTATTGGGATAATTGGGGCTGAGTGTGAGTGTTAAGTGATTGTGATGTATTATGTGCTAACACCCCATATTGATAGATGTCGGACAAGCGATGTGCTAAGTGTAGCTTTCGTGTCTATAGTGAATAAGTGAGAATGTCTGAGCAGCTAGTTGAGGGTGAAAATGCTCATAAGCAATTGGAGGACGACGCATCTCGTACTCATGTTGGAACTTAGAAGGAATTTTCTCTACGTGATACTCAAGACTTGAGATCGATTCCAGAGTTGCAGGCGTATGTTCTACACCTAGAATAAGAACTTCGAGCGACGCAGGAGATATTGTTAGAATCCGTCAAAGGCAAGAATCCGGAGTCCACGCGGTCGCATGGCATGTGCATGCGGTCGCATGGGGTTTCTGGTATCCATACGGTCACATGGCATGTGCTTGCGATCGTAAGGGTGTTTTATGAATTTACGCGCCTTGTAAGTTTGTGAGGTCGCGCCGCGTAAGTTTTTGGTGTGATCATAATTGACAGTCTTTTGACCGTAAGTCTTGTATTTATGCTATGCGATCGCATTGTAGGTCCATGCGATCGTATGGGTCTGTTTTGTGGTGTTTACCGCTTACGAGCGAAGGAAATAAGGTTTGCGACCGTAAGTATGTAACTTGCGATCATAACCAGCCCTGGAATCATGTTTGCGATCAAAAGGTGATATCCCTTGCGATCGGAAGCATGAGTTGGGAAAAGAAGAACCTTTTGGATCGCATGGGGTATCCTTGTGATCGCATGGCTGTTCTGTAGGGGTCCCTTATGACCGCAAGGCAGGTCCTTGCGACCGCAAGGGGGATTCAACCTGACAGCTTGTTAAACTTGTGTTTTAACCATGTGTGCTAAGTGTAAGTGATAACCAAGCGTGTATGCGATGTGTTAGGTATATCTGTGGAACCGGAAGTCTCGAGTGGTGTATCTTCTTAGTAAGGACTCCAGGTGAGTACCGGTTTCCCATGAGACTCAATAAATAGGGCTATCTGTTGTGTGTTGAAGCGTGTTATAGTGATAATGATGTGTTGTGATATAACACGTGTAATTGTGAATATGGCAGTGATGATAGATAAGTGATAGTGACGTGTAGTGTTATAACATGTGTAACGTAATTATGGTAGTGACGATAGATAAGTGGAGTGATACGAGATAGACCCAAGTAGGGTTATGACTTGTGTGACAATTAAGTGCTATGTTTAATGTGTAAATTGTCTTCTGCTCATCAAGTATGAGCAGAAGATAATGTGATAATATGTATGTGCATGCAATTGGATCCTTATTGGATCGGTTATGTGTTTATATGTTATGTCTGGACAATTAGGAGACTGTACCACAGTTCCTGGAGATTGGTTAAGGTCAGCCACTTAGGCTAGTCCCTGGGGGGACAATAGGGTCTGGTATTGGGGGATTAACGGCATCGAGTGTATACGTTTGGTGACGGCTCTGCAGGCCACCGTTCCTTGACAAAGATGGGGTTCTTGACGTAAGTCAGAACTGGTTATATAAAGGGGTTCTTAGCGTAAGCCGGAACTAGTTATAAAATGGGGTTCCTGGTGCAAACCGGAACTGGTAAACGCGATGGTGGGTTGCTCTTCGCTCCCCACCGAAGCGGTCGGTTGTGATTGATTTCTCAGTTGGGATCGTTGAGCCAGGCTAGCTACCTAGCAAGGTATGATCCCGCTGACTTGTCAGCACACCGCTATTTGATAGCTTAGCTCTCTGTGCCGTTTTGTGATATGATAGCATGCTTATTGATGCTTATGTGTAAATTGGTGCTCACTAGCTAGTTTTAGCTAACGGTGCAAGATTTATTTTTTTCGCAGGTTAGTGACTGATGGCCTGGTGAGCTGGGATTACTCGTGGGAAATTGTGATGTTTAAAATTGTGGAACACTAATTTTTATTTTATATGCTTGTGATCCGATGGTCGGTCGTTAGTCGTGGTAACACCTGGTTTGTGAAATGATAACTAGTCAGATAACAATCTGATATTTTGTGAATGGTGGTTTTATCTGTTGCCGGCTTTTGATAAATAAGTTGTAAAAGTTTAAATTGGTGCTAATTTTAAGCTCGTTAAACACGGTGTTACAATTAGGTATCAGAGCCTAAGTTTGACGGAATTGGATACTCGGATGAGTATTCTATCTCAAACTCGGGTCCGACCATCGTTAAGTGTTCCTATTGGGATAATTGGGGCTGAGTGTGAGTGTTAAGTGATTGTGATGTATTATGTGCTAACACCCCATATTGATAGATGTCGGACAAGCGATGTGCTAAGTGTAGCTTTCGTGTCTATAGTGAATAAGTGAGAATGTCTGAGCAGCCAGTTGAGGGTGAAAATGCTCATAAGCAATTGGAGGACGACGCATCTCGTACTCATGTTGGAACTTAGAAGGAATTTTCTCTACGTGATACTCAAGACTTGAGATCGATTCCAGAGTTGCAGGCGTATGTTCTACACCTAGAATAAGAACTTCGAGCGACGCAGGAGATATTGTTAGAATCCGTCAAAGGCAAGAATCCGGAGTCCACGCGGTCGCATGGCATGTGCATGCGGTCGCATGAGGTTTCTGGTATCCATACGGTCACATGGCATGTGCTTGCGATCGTAAGGGTGTTTTATGAATTTACGCGCCTTGTAAGTTTGTGAGGTCGCGCCACGTAAGTTTTTGGTGTGATCATATGTGACAGTCTTTTGACCGTAAGTCTTGTATTTATGCTATGCGATCGCATTGTAGGTCCATGCGATCGTATGGGTCTGTTTTGTGGTGTTTACCGCTTACGAGCGAAGGAAATAAGGTTTGCGACCGTAAGTATGTAACTTGCGATCATAACCAGCCCTGGAATCATGTTTGCGATCAAAAGGTGATATCCCTTGCGATCGGAAGCATGAGTTGGGAAAAGAAGAACCTTTGGGATCGCATGGGGTATCCTTGTGATCGCATGGCTGTTCTGTAGGAGTCCCTTATGACCGCAAGGCAGGTCCTTGCGAACGCAAGGGGGATTCAACCTGACAGCTTGTTAAACTTGTGTTTTAACCATGTGTGCTAAGTGTAAGTGATAACCAAGCGTGTATGCGATGTGTTAGGTATATCTGTGGAACCGGAAGTCTCGAGTGGTGTATCTTCTTAGTAAGGACTCCAGGTGAGTACCGGTTTCCCATGAGACTCAATAAATAGGGCTATCTGTTGTGTGTTGAAGCGTGTTATAGTGATAATGATGTGTTGTGATATAACACGTGTAATTGTGAATATGGCAGTGATGATAGATAAGTGATAGTGACGTGTAGTGTTATAACATGTGTAACGTAATTATGGTAGTGACGATAGATAAGTGGAGTGATACTAGATAGACCCAAGTAGGGTTATGACTTGTGTGACAATTAAGTGCTATGTTTAATGTGTAAATTGTCTTCTGCTCATCAAGTATGAGCAGAAGATAATGTGATAATATGTATGTGCATGCAATTGGATCCTTATTGGATCGGTTATGTGTTTATATGTTATGTCTGGACAATTAGGAGACTGTACCACAGTTCCTGGAGATTGGTTAAGGTCAGCCACTTAGGCTGGTCCCTGGGGGGACAATAGGGTCTGGTATTGGGGGATTAACGGCATCGAGTGTATACGTTTGGTGACGGCTCTGCAGGCCACCGTTCCTTGACAAAGATGGGGTTCTTGACGTAAGTCAGAACTGGTTATATAAAGGGGTTCTTAGCGTAAGCCGGAACTAGTTATAAAATGGGGTTCCTGGTGCAAACCGGAACTGGTAAACGCGATGGTGGGTTGCTCTTCGCTCCCCACCGAAGCGGTCGGTTGTGATTGATTTCTCAGTTGGGATCGTTGAGCCAGGCTAGCTACCTAGCAAGATATGATCCCGCTGACTTGTCAGCACACCGCTATTTGATAGCTTAGCTCTATGTGCCGTTTTGTGATACGATAGCATGCTTATTGATGCTTATGTGTAAATTGGTGCTCACTAGCTAGTTGTAGCTAACGGTGCAAGATTTATTTTTTTCGCAGGTTAGTGACGGATGGCCTGGTGAGCTGGGATTACTCGTGGGAAATTGTGATGTTTAAAATTGTGGAACACTAATTTTTATTTTATATGCTTGTGATCCGATGGTCGGTCGTTAGTCGTGGTAACACCTGGTTTGTGAAATGATAACTAGTCAGATAACAATCTGATATTTTGTGAATGGTGGTTTTATCCGTTGCCGGCTTTTGATAAATAAGTTGTAAAAGTTTAAATTGGTGCTAATTTTAAGCTCGTTAAACACGGTGTTACAATTAGGTATCAGAGCCTAAGTTTGACGGAATTGGATACTCGGATGAGTATTCTATCTCAAACTCGGGCCCGACCATCGTTAAGTGTTCCTATTGGGATAATTGGGGCTGAGTGTGAGTGTTAAGTGATTGTGATGTATTATGTGCTAACACCCCATATTGATAGATGTCGGACAAGCGATGTGCTAAGTGTAGCTTTCGTGTCTATAGTGAATAAGTGAGAATGTCTGAGCAGCCAGTTGAGGGTGAAAATGCTCATAAGCAATTGGAGGACGACGCATCTCGTACTCATGTTGGAACTTAGAAGGAAATTTCTCTACGTGATACTCAAGACTTGAGATCGATTCCAGGGTTGCAGGCGTATGTTCTACACCTAGAATAAGAACTTCGAGCGACGCAGGTGATATTGTTAGAATCCGTCAAAGGCAAGAATCCGGAGTCCACGCGGTCGCATGGCATGTGCATGCGGTCGCATGGGGTTTCTGGTATCCATACGGTCACATGGCATGTGCTTGCGATCGTAAGGGTATTTTATGAATTTACGCGCCTTGTAAGTTTGTGAGGTCGCGCCACGTAAGTTTTTGGTGTGATCATATGTGATAGTCTTTCGACCGTAAGTCTTGTATTTATGCTATGCGATCGCATTGTAGGTCCATGCGATCGTATGGGTCTGTTTTGTGGTGTTTACCGCTTACGAGCGAAGGAAATAAGGTTTGCGACCGTAAGTATGTAACTTGCGATCATAACCAGCCCTGGAATCATGTTTGCGATCAAAAGGTGATATCCCTTGCGATCGGAAGCATGAGTTGGGAAAAGAAGAACCTTTGGGATCGCATGGGGTATCCTTGTGATCGCATGGCTGTTCTGTAGGGGTCCCTTATGACCGCAAGGCAGGTCCTTGCGACCGCAAGGGGGATTCAACCTGACAGCTTGTTAAACTTGTGTTTTAACCATGTGTGCTAAGTGTAAGTGATAACCAAGCGTGTATGCGATGTGTTAGGTATATCTGTGGAACCGGAAGTCTCGAGTGGTGTATCTTCTTAGTAAGGACTCCAGGTGAGTACCGGTTTCCCATGAGACTCAATAAATAGGGCTATCTGTTGTGTGTTGAAGCGTGTTACAGTGATAATGATGTGTTGTGATATAACACGTGTAATTGTGAATATGGCAGTGATGATAGATAAGTGATAGTGACGTGTAGTGTTATAACATGTGTAACGTAATTATGGTAGTGACGATAGATAAGTGGAGTGATACGAGGTAGACCCAAGTAGGGTTATGACTTGTGTGACAATTAAGTGCTATGTTTAATGTGTAAATTGTCTTCTGCTCATCAAGTATGAGCAGAAGATAATGTGATAATATGTATGTGCATGCAATTGGATCCTTATTGGATCGGTTATGTGTTTATATGTTATGTCTGGACAATTAGGAGACTGTACCACAGTTCCTGGAGATTGGTTAAGGTCAGCCACTTAGGCTGGTCCCTGGGGGGACAATAGGGTCTGGTATTGGGGGATTAACGGCATCGAGTGTATACGTTTGGTGACGGCTCTGCAGGCCACCGTTCCTTGACAAAGATGGGGTTCTTGACGTAAGTCAGAACTGGTTATATAAAGGGGTTCTTAGCGTAAGCCGGAACTAGTTATAAAATGGGGTTCCTGGTGCAAACCGGAACTGGTAAACGCGATGGTGGGTTGCTCTTCGCTCCCCACCGAAGCGGTCGGTTGTGATTGATTTCTCAGTTGGGATCGTTGAGCCAGGCTAGCTACCTAGCAAGATATGATCCCGCTGACTTGTCAGCACACCGCTATTTGATAGCTTAGCTCTATGTGCCGTTTTGTGATATGATAGCATGCTTATTGATGCTTATGTGTAAATTGGTGCTCACTAGCTAGTTGTAGCTAACGGTGCAAGATTTATTTTTTTCGCAGGTTAGTGACTGATGGCCTGGTGAGCTGGGATTACTCGTGGGAAATTGTGATGTTTAAAATTGTGGAACACTATTTTTTATTTTATATGCTTGTGATCCGATGGTCGGTCGTTAGTCGTGGTAACACCTGGTTTGTGAAATGATAACTAGTCAGATAACAATCTGATATTTTGTGAATGGTGGTTTTATCCGTTGCCGGCTTTTGATAAATAAGTTGTAAAAGTTTAAATTGGTGCTAATTTTAAGCTCGTTAAACACGGTGTTACAATTAGGTATCAGAGCCTAAGTTTGACGGAATTGGATACTCGGATGAGTATTCTATCTCAAACTCGGGCCCGACCATCGTTAAGTGTTCCTATTGGGATAATTGGGGCTGAGTGTGAGTGTTAAGTGATTGTGATGTATTATGTGCTAACACCCCATATTGATAGATGTCGGACAAGCGATGTGCTAAGTGTAGCTTTCGTGTCTATAGTGAATAAGTGAGAATGTCTGAGCAGCCAGTTGAGGGTGAAAATGCTCATAAGCAATTGGAGGACGACGCATCTCGTACTCATGTTGGAACTTAGAAGGAATTTTCTCTACGTGATACTCAAGACTTGAGATCGATTCCAGAGTTGCAGGCGTATGTTCTACACCTAGAATAAGAACTTCGAGCGACGCAGGTGATATTGTTAGAATCCGTCAAAGGCAAGAATCCGGAGTCCACGCGGTCGCATGGCATGTGCATGCGGTCGCATGGGGTTTCTGGTATCCATACGGTCACATGGCATGTGCTTGCGATCGTAAGGGTGTTTTATGAATTTACGCGCCTTGTAAGTTTGTGAGGTCGCGCCACGTAAGTTTTTGGTGTGATCATATGTGACAGTCTTTCGACCGTAAGTCTTGTATTTATGCTATGCGATCGCATTGTAGGTCCATGCGATCGTATGGGTCTGTTTTGTGGTGTTTACCGCTTACGAGCGAAGGAAATAAGGTTTGCGACCGTAAGTATGTAACTTGCGATCATAACCAGCCCTGGAATCATGTTTGCGATCAAAAGGTGATATCCCTTGCGATCGGAAGCATGAGTTGGGAAAAGAAGAACCTTTGGGATCGCATGGGGTATCCTTGTGATCGCATGGCTGTTCTGTAGGGGTCCCTTATGACCGCAAGGCAGGTCCTTGCGAACGCAAGGGGGATTCAACCTGACAGCTTGTTAAACTTGTGTTTTAACCATGTGTGCTAAGTGTAAGTGATAACCAAGCGTGTATGCGATGTGTTAGGTATATCTGTGGAACCGGAAGTCTCGAGTGGTGTATCTTCTTAGTAAGGACTCCAGGTGAGTACCGGTTTCCCATGAGACTCAATAAATAGGGCTATCTGTTGTGTGTTGAAGCGTGTTATAGTGATAATGATGTGTTGTGATATAACACGTGTAATTGTGAATATGGCAGTGATGATAGATAAGTGATAGTGACGTGTAGTGTTATAACATGTGTAACGTAATTATGGTAGTGACGATAGATAAGTGGAGTGATACTAGATAGACCCAAGTAGGGTTATGACTTGTGTGACAATTAAGTGCTATGTTTAATGTGTAAATTGTCTTCTGCTCATCAAGTATGAGCAGAAGATAATGTGATAATATGTATGTGCATGCAATTGGATCCTTATTGGATCGGTTATGTGTTTATATGTTATGTCTGGACAATTAGGAGACTGTACCACAGTTCCTGGAGATTGGTTAAGGTCAGCCACTTAGGCTGGTCCCTGGGGGGACAATAGGGTCTGGTATTGGGGGATTAACGGCATCGAGTGTATACGTTTGGTGACGGCTCTGCAGGCCACCGTTCCTTGACAAAGATGGGGTTCTTGACGTAAGTCAGAACTGGTTATATAAAGGGGTTCTTAGCGTAAGCCGGAACTAGTTATAAAATGGGGTTCCTGGTGCAAACCGGAACTGGTAAACGCGATGGTGGGTTGCTCTTCGCTCCCCACCGAAGCGGTCGGTTGTGATTGATTTCTCAGTTGGGATCGTTGAGCCAGGCTAGCTACCTAGCAAGATATGATCCCGCTGACTTGTCAGCACACCGCTATTTGATAGCTTAGCTCTATGTGCCGTTTTGTGATATGATAGCATGCTTATTGATGCTTATGTGTAAATTGGTGCTCACTAGCTAGTTGTAGCTAACGGTGCAAGATTTATTTTTTTCGCAGGTTAGTGACTGATGGCCTGGTGAGCTGGGATTACTCGTGGGAAATTGTGATGTTTAAAATTGTGGAACACTAATTTTTATTTTATATGCTTGTGATCCGATGGTCGGTCGTTAGTCGTGGTAACACCTGGTTTGTGAAATGATAACTAGTCAGATAACAATCTGATATTTTGTGAATGGTGGTTTTATCCGTTGCCGGCTTTTGATAAATAAGTTGTAAAAGTTTAAATTGGTGCTAATTTTAAGCTCGTTAAACACGGTGTTACAATTAGGTATCAGAGCCTAAGTTTGACGGAATTGGATACTCGGATGAGTATTCTATCTCAAACTCGGACCCGACCATCGTTAAGTGTTCCTATTGGGATAATTGGGGCTGAGTGTGAGTGTTAAGTGATTGTGATGTATTATGTGCTAACACCCCATATTGATAGATGTCGGACAAGCGATGTGCTAAGTGTAGCTTTCGTGTCTATAGTGAATAAGTGAGAATGTCTGAGCAGCCAGTTGAGGGTGAAAATGCTCATAAGCAATTGGAGGACGACACATCTCGTACTCATGTTGGAACTTAGAAGGAATTTTCTCTACGTGATACTCAAGACTTGAGATCGATTCCAGAGTTGCAGGCGTATGTTCTACACCTAGATTAAGAACTTCGAGCGACGCAGGAGATATTGTTAGAATCCGTCAAAGGCAAGAATCCGGAGTCCACGCGGTCGCATGGCATGTGCATGCGGTCGCATGGGGTTTCTGGTATCCATACGGTCACATGGCATGTGCTTGCGATCGTAAGGGTGTTTTATGAATTTACGCGCCTTGTAAGTTTGTGAGGTCGCGCCACGTAAGTTTTTGGTATGATCATATGTGACAGTCTTTTGACCGTAAGTCTTGTATTTATGCTATGCGATCGCATTGTAGGTCCATGCGATCGTATGGGTCTGTTTTGTGGTGTTTACCGCTTACGAGCGAAGGAAATAGGGTTTGCGACCGTAAGAATGTAACTTGCGATCATAACCAGCCCTGGAATCATGTTTGCGATCAAAAGATGATATCCCTTGCGATCGGAAGCATGAGTTGGGAAAAGAAGAACCTTTGGGATCGCATGGGGTATCCTTGTGATCGCATGGCTGTTCTGTAGGGGTCCCTTATGACCGCAAGGCAGGTCCTTGCGACCGCTAGGGGGATTCAACCTGACAGCTTGTTAAACTTGTGTTTTAACCATGTGTGCTAAGTGTAAGTGATAACCAAGCGTGTATGCGATGTGTTAGGTATATCTGTGGAACCGGAAGTCTCGAGTGGTGTATCTTCTTAGTAAGGACTCCAGGTGAGTACCGGTTTCCCATGAGACTCAATAAATAGGGCTATCTGTTGTGTGTTGAAGCGTGTTATAGTGATAATGATGTGTTGTGATATAACACGTGTAATTGTGAATATGGCAGTGATGATAGATAAGTGATAGTGACGTGTTGTGTTATAACATGTGTAACGTAATTATGGTAGTGACGATAGATAAGTGGAGTGATACGAGATAGACCCAAGTAGGGTTATGACTTGTGTGACAATTATGTGCTATGTTTAATGTGTAAATTGTCTTCTGCTCATCAAGTATGAGCAGAAGATAATGTGATAATATGTATGTGCATGCAATTGGATCCTTATTGGATCGGTTATGTGTTTATATGTTATGTCCGGACAATTGGGAGACTGTACCACAGTTCCTGGAGATTGGTTAAGGTCAGCCACTTAGGCTGGTCCCTGGGGGGCCAATAGGGTCTGGTATTGGGGGATTAACGGCATCGAGTGTATATGCTTGGTGACGGCTCTGCAGGCCACCGTTCCTTGACAAAGATGGGGTTCTTGACGTAAGTCGGAACTGGTTATATAAAGGGGTTCTTGGAGTAAGCCGGAACTAGTTATAAAATGGGGTTCCTGGTGCAAACCGGAACTAGTAAACGCGATGGTGGGTTGCTCTTCGCTCCCCACCGAAGCGGTCGGTTGTGATTGATTTCTCAGTTGGGATCGTTGAGCCAGGCTAGCTACCTAGAATGATATGATCCCGCTGACTTGTCGGCACACCGCTATGTGATAGCTTAGCTCTATGTGCCATTTTGTGATATAATAGCATGCTTATAGATGCTTATGTGTAAATTGGTGCTCACTACCTAGTTGTAGCTAACGGTGCAAGATTTATTTTTTTCGCAGGTTAGTGACTGATGGCCTGGTGAGCTGGGATTACACGTGGGAAATTGTTATATTTAAAATTATGGAACACTAATTGTTATTTTATATGCATCTGATCCGATGGTCGGTCGTTAGTCGTGGTAACACCTGGTTTGTGAAATGATAACTAGTCAGATAACAATCTGATATTTTGTGAATGGTGGTTTTATCCGTTGCCGGCTTTTGATAAATAAGTTGTAAAAGTTTAAATTGGCGCTAATTTTAAGCTCGTGAAACACTGTGTTACAATTAGGTATCAGAGCCTAAGTTTGACGGAATTATATACTCGGATGAGTATTCGATCTCAAACTCGGGCCCGACCATCGTTAAGTGTTCCTATTGGGATAATTGGGGTTGAGTGTGAGTGTTAAGTGATTGTGATGTATTATGTGCTAACACCCCATATTGATAGATGTCGGACAAGTGATGTGCTAAGTGTAGCTTTCGTGTCTATAGTGAATAAGTGAGAATGTCTAAGCAGCCAGTTGAGGGTGAAAATGCTCATAAGCAATTGGAGGACGAGGCATCTCGTACTCATGTTGGAACTTAGAAGGAATCTTCTCTACGTGATACTCAAGACTTGAGATCGATTCCAGAGTTGCAGGCGTATGTTCTGCACCTAGAATAAGAACTTCAAGCAACGCGGGAGATATTGTTAGAATCCGTCAAAGGCAAGAATCCGGAGTCCATGCGGTCGTATGGCATATGCATGCGGTTGCATGGTGTTTCTTGTATCCATACGGTCGCATGACTTGTGTTTGCGATCGGAATGGGTGTTTTATGAATTTACGCGCCTCGTAAGTTTGTGAGGTCATGCCGCGTAAGTTTTTGGTGTGATCGTATGTGATAGTCTTTTGACCGTAAGTCTTGTAATTATGCTATCCGATCGCATTGTTGGTCCATGCGATCGTATGGGTCTGTTTTGTGGTGTTTACCGCTTACGATAACCAGCCCTGGAATCATGTTTGCGATCAAAAGGTGATGTCCCTTGCGATCGGAAGCATGAGTTGGGAAAAGAAGAACCTTTGGGATCGCATGGGGTATCCTTGTGATCGCATGGCTGTTCTGTAGGGGTCCCTTATGACCGCAAGGCAGGTCCTTGCGACCGCAAGGGGGATTCAACCTGACAGCTTGTTAAACTTGTGTTTTAACCATGTGTGCTAAGTGTAAGTGATAACCAAGCGTGTATGCGATGTGTTAGGTATATCTGTGGAACCGGAAGTCTCGAGTGGTGTATCTTCTTAGTAAGGACTCCAGGTGAGTACCGGTTTCCCATGAGACTCAATAAATAGGGCTATCTGTTGTGTGTTGAAGCGTGTTATAGTGATAATGATGTGTTGTGATATAACACGTGTAATTGTGAATATGGCAGTGATGATAGATAAGTGATAGTGACGTGTTGTGTTATAACATGTGTAACGTAATTATGGTAGTGACGATAGATAAGTGGAGTGAGACGAGATAGACCCAAGTAGGGTTATGACTTGTGTGACAATTATGTGCTATGTTTAATGTGTAAATTGTCTTCTGCTCATCAAGTATGAGCAGAAGATAATGTGATAATATGTATGTGCATGCAATTGGATCCTTATTGGATCGGTTATGTGTTTATATGTTATGTCCGGACAATTGGGAGACTGTACCACAGTTCCTGGAGATTGGTTAAGGTCAGCCACTTAGGCTGGTCCCTGGGGGGCCAATAGGGTCTGGTATTGGGGGATTAACGGCATCGAGTGTATATGCTTGGTGACGGCTCTGCAGGCCACCGTTCCTTCACAAAGATGGGGTTCTTGACGTAAGTCGGAACTGGTTATATAAAGGGGTTCTTGGAGTAAGCCGGAACTAGTTATAAAATGGGGTTCCTGGTGCAAATCGGAACTAGTAAACGCGATGGTGGGTTGCTCTTCGCTCCCCACCGAAGCGGTCGGTTGTGATTGATTTCTCAGTTGGAATCGTTGAGCCAGGCTAGCTACCTAGAATGATATGATCCCGCTGACTTGTCGGCACACCGCTATGTGATAGCTTAGCTCTATGTGCCATTTTGTGATATAATAGCATGCTTATAGATGCTTATGTGTAAATTGGTGCTCACTACCTAGTTGTAGCTAACGGTGCAAGATTTATTTTTTTCGCAGGTTAGTGACTGATGGCCTGGTGAGCTGGGATTACACGTGGGAAATTGTTATATTTAAAATTATGGAACACTAATTGTTATTTTATATGCATCTGATCCGATGGTCGGTCGTTAGTCGTGGTAACACCTGGTTTGTGAAATGATAACTAGTCAGATAACAATCTGATATTTTGTGAATGGTGGTTTTATCCGTTGCCGGCTTTTGATAAATAAGTTGTAAAAGTTTAAATTGGCGCTAATTTTAAGCTCGTGAAACACTGTGTTACAATTAGGTATCAGAGCCTAAGTTTGACGGAATTATATACTCGGATGAGTATTCGATCTCAAACTCGGGCCCGACCATCGTTAAGTGTTCCTATTGGGATAATTGGGGTTGAGTGTGAGTGTTAAGTGATTGTGATGTATTATGTGCTAACACCCCATATTGATAGATGTCGGACAAGTGATGTGCTAAGTGTAGCTTTCGTGTCTATAGTGAATAAGTGAGAATGTCTAAGCAGCCAGTTGAGGGTGAAAATGCTCATAAGCAATTGGAGGACGAGGCATCTCGTACTCATGTTGGAACTTAGAAGGAATCTTCTCTACGTGATACTCAAGACTTGAGATCGATTCCAGAGTTGCAGGCGTATGTTCTGCACCTAGAATAAGAACTTCAAGCAACGCGGGAGATATTGTTAGAATCCGTCAAAGGCAAGAATCCGGAGTCCATGCGGTCGTATGGCATATGCATGCGGTTGCATGGTGTTTCTTGTATCCATACGGTCGCATGACTTGTGTTTGCGATCGGAATGGGTGTTTTATGAATTTACGCGCCTCGTAAGTTTGTGAGGTCATGCCGCGTAAGTTTTTGGTGTGATCGTATGTGATAGTCTTTTGACCGTAAGTCTTGTAATTATGCTATCCGATCGCATTGTAGGTCCATGCGATCGTATGGGTCTGTTTTGTGGTGTTTACCGCTTACGATAACCAGCCCTGGAATCATGTTTGTGATCAAAAGGTGATGTCCCTTGCGATCGGAAGCATGAGTTGGGAAAAGAAGAACCTTTGCGATCGCATGGGGTATCCTTGTGATCGCATGGCTATTCTGTAGGGGTCCCTTATGACCGCAAGGCAGGTCCTTGCGACCACAAGGGGGATTCAACCTGACAGCTTGTTAAACTTGTGTTTTAACCATGTGTGCTATGTGTAAGTGATAACCAAGCGTGTATGCGATGTGTTAGGTATATCTGTGGAACCGGAAGACTCGAGTGGTGTATCTGCTTAGTAAGGACTCCAGGGGAGTACCGGTTTCCCATGAGACTCAGTAAGTATAAAGGGGTTCTTGGAGTAAGACTCGAGTGGTGTATCTGCTTAGTTGGAAATGGTTATATAAAGGGGTTCTTGGAGTAAGCCGGAATTAGTTATAAAATGGGGTTCCTGGTGCAAACCGGAACTGGTAAACGAGATGGTGGGTTGCTCTTCGCTCCCCACCGAAGCGGTCGGTTGTGACTGATTTCTCAGTTGGGATCGTTGAGCCAGGCTAGCTACCTAGAAAGATATGATCCCGCTGACTTGTCGGCACACCGCTATGTGATAGCTTAGCTCTATGTGCCGTTTTGTGATATGATAGCATGCTTATTGATGCTTATGTGTAAATTGGTGCTCACTAGGTAGTTGTAGCTAACGGTGCAAGATTTATTTTTTTCGCAGGTTAGTGACTGATGGCCTGATGAGCTGGGATTACTCGTGGGAAATTGTGATGTTTAAAATTGTGGAACACTAATTGTTATTTTATATGCATGTGATCCGATGGTCGGTCGTTAGTCGTGGTAACACCTGGTTTGTGAAATGATAACTAGTCAGATAACAATCTGATATTTTTCGAATGGTGGTTTTATCCGTTGCCGGCTTTTGATAAATAAGTTGTAGCTTTCGTGTCTATAGTGAATAAGTGAGAATGTCAGTGATTGTGATGTATTATGTGCTAACACCCCATATGACTTGTGTGACAATTATGTGCTATGTTTAATGTGTAAATTGTCTTCTGCTCATCAAGTATGAGCAGAAGCTAATGTGATAATATATATGTGTTAGTCTTGATTTGTTTACACTCCATCAGCGCTGAAGTATTCTAAGAATATTTCAGCAAAAGAAGATTTCTGAAGATTTGCCTCTCGTCTCAAATAAGGTTCATCTGAAAGGGCTGAAAGTTTCATCTCTGAAACTTTCAGTTAATGTCTACTGAAGTTTATCTTCAGCAGATGGTCCCCTCGGTGACGTTATCAGCTGTCCCTTTCAAGATGGTTATGCATGAGGAAATCTGTTACTTATCAATCTACAAGATTGTGACGTGTGTTACTAGTTCAACAGTTAGGATTGATGAGGGAAATGTATAAATATTTTTCTCTTAATAGAGAAGAGAGAGCTTGCAAATTCTGTCTGTTCAGATATTGCAAGAGCTTTGTGCGTCTGTCAAGTCTGTTCTTGAGTGTTAGTTGAATTTAAGATGTCTGTTCTTCTTAATTCTAGTCTGTAAAGTTCGTTATATCAATATTAACAAACTTTAGACATTTCTAACTGCTTTTATAATTACTATTTCCGAACTTAATATTTCCTTAAGTTAGCATTGTTCATAATTTTGGGAACAACAATTGGTATCAGAGGAGGTTTAAATTCTTCTATAATTTGAGATCTGCCGAGATGTCTAAAGTTGATTATAATGACAATGGATCCTCCGGTAAACCACCAAAGTTCTCTTCTGAAAACTTTTCTAGCTGGAAGGGAAGAATGCTTCTCTATCTTGATAACCAGGATACCATGTCTTTGTCTGTTCTAGAAAGCGGTCCTATCATTCGAAAGACCATCTCACTCATGAGTGACGAAGGTGAACTACTGGAATCTCTTCCAAAACCAAGAACCCTGTGGACTGATGAGGACAGAAGACAGGTAAATTTGGATGCTAAGCTGCGAAACAACATTGCTATCTCACTTCCAAATGATGTCTATCACACAATATCCACTCTGAAAACTGCTAAGGATATGTGGGATGCTCTGTGTATAGCATATGAAGGAGATGAAGAAGTAAAAGAGAACAAGAAGACAAATGTCATCAGGAAGTATGAACGCTTTTGTGCTAAGGATTCTGAGACTCTCACTGAAGTCTACACCAGATTCAAATTTCTAATGAGAAAAATAATATGTTTGCTTACTTGGTGTCTGATTTAATTTCTACTCATAGTGAACATAACCAAATCAAGAAAATCTTTTCTGATCAACAGATCCAAATTCAGAAAACTGAAACTGAAAATGATACTCTTGTTCAAGAGTCCTGTGACTTGAAATGTCACCTAGAGTTATTAGCAAATGAACTAAAAATGTCTAAAACTGAGCTTTGTTTAACAAACGATAAACTCAAAGATCGTCAGTCCATCATTGATCTCTGGCTTAGTCCAAACAAACTTGCTTTTGAAAGTATCAATCATCAAATGATCATTCAGAGAGAAAGAGTTGGGTTAGGAAAAATCAAAGAAGCTGCCTCATTCAGTAAAAAGTGTAAAACTTTTGATGAAATGTTTTTCAGTTAGTTCACATGTGAAAACATAGGAAACTCAGATATGCTTCATAAAAGATTCACTAAGGCAGTCAGTAATGTTCCTGTATTCAATGAGGAGACAAATTCTGAAATTAGGAAGATACAGTTACCCTCCGATAATTTTGAAAATCAGAATGATACTCAGCAAGATTTTTCCAAATCCACTGAATCAGAACTATCTATGATCACTAAATCTGAATTGATTACTGAATCTGAACTTTCCAATTTTACTGAACCTAAACCCATAGCTTTGGCTATAACTGAATATCCTTCACTTAACATCATCACTGAACGTATGAAAGTTAAGACCTCACTTGAATCTAACCATTCAAAATAAAGTCAAAAGTTTAAAAGATCTGAAACACAGAGTACTCAGTATGAAAAACCTAAGTCAAAAAGGTTGAACAAATTTCAAAAATATGAATCAACATAGAAGATCATAATGATTCAGTTAAAATAATTAACGAGATCTAGTTCTCAAAAAGATATTGCCAAACATCATAAGAATACTAAATGTACACGTAAGTGTTACAAATGTGGTATTAGAGGTCATGAAGCCAAACTGTGTAATGCTCCTGTTGCTACTTGTAATACTTCTTCTGAGCCCATCAGCAGGTGGGTTCACAAATTGGTTTAACTCTTTGTTACCTTGTGTAGGAAGGTCAAGGAAATAACACCTAGTACCTTGACAGTGGATGCTTCCTGTTGGAGAATGCCCACTGACACAAGTACATTGGTGTTACTGCTGATGAAGTGCAAGCCTATTGGGTCACACACCAAGGATTGATCCCGACAGTTTATTGATAAAGAGAGAAGGTCCAAAAAATCAATTTTTTTGATTTTCGGGCTTCACGGCCGTGAGGGATGCTCCACGGGTGGTGAAGCCAACTGCCTTCACGAATAGCTCATTGACCTTTACACGGCTCGTGGAGTCTTCACGGGTCGTGAAGAGGTCGTGAGGGGTCGTGGAGGTGACGCCCTCACGAGTCACTCGAACACGGCACGGGCCGTGAAGGACTATGGCCGGTCGTGGCGCATTTAGTCTTCACGGGCCGTGAGAGGCCGTGAAGGTCTGTCTGCATGAAATTCTTATTTCTGATTGGGCCATCTCATGGTCCAATGGAGATAGGCTTTTGTCTCCGGCCAAAAGCAGTGTAGAGAGGCTGGAACAAGTCGAGAACATGCATCTTTGACACCTTCTAACTCTCTCTTTCTCTCTTGGTTCCATGCTTGTAAAATACACAAAATATACACTAAGAGTTTGAGTTCTTGAGTGTTGTGTGTTTTTGTTGGTACAAGAGGAGACTATAGTAGGCTGTTCCAGATACGTGAAGTCGTTGAGGACGTTCATGTGATGGTGTACTAGCATATGGGGATCGAGCAAACTTGGTGTGGATCAAGCAATAGAGGAGGACACACTTGGGTTCTCGGATTCATCCCGTGTGGTTCATGTTCAGCCGTTTTTGGAGCTTGTAAGGAGGTATATTTTCTGTCCTTCTTGTTCCTTGTTAGTTGCAATTTGGTTTTTGTAGAACATTATCCCTTTGGAACATGTATGGACACGTTTTTGTACGGTTTTTAAACTCTTTGTTTTCGCTTCCGCTGTGTTTTGCTCCATACCGTTTTCCAACAGTGATATCAGAGCCAAATCTACAAACAAATTGCACTTTCTTGGCTTGAAAAGCGAATCTGGACATTCTGTCCAGAATGTCTTCACGGGTCATGAAGGATTATTGTTCACGGTCGTGAAGGCTCATGACAAGTCTCGTGAAGATTTTTCTTCACAGTCGTGAAGGCTCACGACCAGTTACGTGGGGTGTTGGTCGTGAAGGTTTTTCACTGTGTCAGAGTCGTGGAGCTCATGGGCTTCACGGGCCGTGAAAGACCATTAAAGCTCCTGAGTCGTGAAGGACGTTGTGAACAGTGTTTTTTGTCCTTTTGGTAAAAGAAAAATATTTTCGGTTTTAGCTCCTTGCGATTCTGTTTTTCCAGAATCTGTCCAAAGTGTTTGGATTTTTGAAAAGCCCCATATGTGTCTTGATTCATGCATTTATATGTATTGGGTGATATTTAGCATGAAATGCACACATGCATATACTTGTATTGTGTATATATGAATATGTATTCTCAAAGTGTTTGGGGTACTAATGCATATGTACAAGGATTGTTCACTTTGTGCCTTGAGTGTTTTAGCTAGGTTTGAACAATCTTAATCGAGATACATTTCACACGGTTTTGTTGTGGCACACCGTGTTGTTGTTGTTCGTGGTTTGTTGTTTGATCCGGTAACACCTTGCCCATTAGACCTATGTGTTGGTTGTGTTGGTTGTGTTTAATTATTCATTCATTTGGTGGTATGTACCACAATTGGTTTGTAATAATTAAATTTATTCGGTCTTGTATTTTGTACTTTATTTTGGCTTGCATTTCGATTGCTTTTCTTTGTAATTGTTATATTAGCTTAGATTAGCATTTTTCGGCTTGCACGCCGTTTCTTTTCAAATATTTGTATGTATTTGTAAAGGAAGACCGAATAAAACCATCGAGAGTCGTGGAGGAGACGTCTCGGCTATGGTGGATCCGGAGGTTCATTGGAGATGACGGATTCAGTGGGAGCACTTCCAGCTGGGCCAAGTGGCTGTGTCCTTAGTTTGGCCTTGCTTTCCTCGTTTGGCTCACGGGGAAAACGCATAGGGTTTAGGGGCATGTTACCGTTTTTAGTTTTTTCGTGGTTGTTTAGTTTTTTCGCTCGCTTGAAAAATTTTCAAAATAATAAAACCAAAATCCCGTTTTTATCAAATGTAAATCACTAGCCTCCCGTAAGATGACACCACCCAAATCTAGTGAAACAAGATCGGTCGTCGAGCTTAGCCGAGATCGGTTTTGCTTAACTGTGTGGAAGGTGCGTGTGGCAACTCGCAAGGGTCGGTTGTCGAGCTTAGCCGAGCCGACCATTGGGCTAGACTACCACCGTGTATCTTGACGGTTGATTTACAATTCCAAGACTTAAGACGCCTTGGTAGTTGTCGTGCCCATACCGAGCTATCAAAGTGGATTAATGAGGAATCGATGAGAGAAGGGATCAAACATGCCAAATGGGTACTATGAGTACCTAGGATCCCGCAAGTGTCTAAGAGTTGTAACCTCGGATTGCAATTGGTAAAGTGTTTACCGGCCTAAGTAGCTCCATGAAGTGATCCGCGGCAAACCCGTCATGGATTGGGGTACTTTGAGGTTCTTAGCCCTTGTTAAGATAATTTGGTTTTATTAATCAGCTGGGTAATTATTTTAACGAGGATAATATCGAAACTAACTAAAACGTGTACTCTTTTATAGATGGCAAATATTAACGACACCACACCAAACTTTAAACTTTGATTATTCCTAGAAAGGGAGAGACTCATAGGAGTGAACTTCGCTGACTGGTATCTTGTATTGAGTATTGTCCTCCGTCACGAGTCAAAGTTGCACATCCTTGAGGAACCCTTTCTGGAGCCACATGCTACCAACGCGAATTGGGCTACTCGATACGCTTTTGAGAAGCGTGTTAGAGATACACAAGATATTTCTTGTCTCATGTTATCGACTATGAGCTTTGAGTTACGTCAGCAGCTTGAGCAAATGAGTGCGTATGACATGATAAACCGGCTAAAGGACATGTTCCCACAGCAGGTTAGACAAGAACGGTTTGAGTGTATAAAGGCCTTGGTCGGTTGTAGGATGCAGGAAGGTGAGGATGTAATAGTTCATTTCCTTATGATGAAGGGATATATGGACCAGTTGGAGGGACTTTGACTTCCAATAGGGAGGGAGATTACGGTGGATATGATCCTCCAGTCCCTGCCCGCGTCATTTGAGGAGTTTGTCAAGAACTTTCACAAAGATAATTTGGAAAAATCTTTGATCGAACTTCAAGACATGCTGAAGGCTGTTCAGTCTTACATGGTTGAGAAGGATCGTGTCTCGTCCACATCCACTATGGCTACTACGAAACAAGTAAGCAAGAAGGAGAAACTGACCTCAAAAGGAAAGTCTAGTGTGACTAGGCTATCCGTAATTGTGGAGTCGCAGGAAAATGAGATTGTGACTCAAGGTGATGTTCCACATGGGGTAGTTTGCTACTTTTGCGGAGAAATTGGAAATTGGCTCCGTCACGCCTGCCCTAAGTGCCTGGAAGAGCTAAGTATCCTAAAGCAGAAGAACGTTAGCTCATCTTCAGGTACATTCATGATCAAACTCCATTGATCTTCTACTTCTAATGACTTGGTTTTGAACGCTAGTCAAAACACTCACGTTTGTCACAAAGTTGTTTGTTGCAAAGTGCAGGAGTTAATCAGAAGTAGGTAATGGATGCATGGAGAGCTGGAACTTAAAGAGGGAAACATGGTGGTTGTCCCTAACTAGAAGGATTGGAAGAAGAGTCTTGCCATTCCATCCATCTAAACTATTACTTCATTTAAATCTTTGTCTTACGCCCTGCGTGGCAAGAAGCATTGTATCTTATTTGCCTTTGATGACGATGAATATTACTTTGAATAACATTATTGTGGGTTTTCGAGTTTTATTTCAAAGTCTATTCATGTCGTGGCATTTGCAATAAATTTTGCTTAAGAAGTAATGGATTGATTATGAATGATTATTGAATTGTTATCCTTATGAAATAGTTCATTTAACCATATAAACAAGACTTGCATCACCAAGCTCCATGTGGTTAGGAACTTGGAATCTTTTGACCATGGGTGAATTGTTGATTGCAAATATTGCTTATAAGGCTAAATAACTAACATATCCTTCACTTTTGAATGTGAGAGGAATAAAAGCTTGTTGGATTTCGTTTGCACGTTGGTGTAAAGACCGTTCAAGCAAAATCATAAGGATTAACTATATGTGATTTGTTACCTTCACCTATGATGGTAGAAGGAATGGGTAAGTCTAATTTATTAGACGAATGTCTGAAACCTGAGAGGTGTTCAAGACTCACCCTTAACAAATTAAAGATGAAGAGGGCAAAAGGGAATAAAGATACTCAAATCATGTGAGATGTTGAGCATCTACATTCTAAACCATCATAAGAATTGTGAGGTTGCCTCATAATTTACTTATCTTAGGATACATGTTTTACATGGATCGCTTAGTGGAGGAATGGAACATATTGGTTATGGTTCCGTCTTGATGGATTAAACTTAAGTAACCTGCTTGATAGGTGTACTTGGGTAGAGACGGGCAATGTTCTTGTTTTAAATCAACAATGATGGTCAAATTAGCATCTAAGGAGATTTGATTAGAAAGTGTTCTTTGCTTGTCAATCTGATAGATCAGAGTTATCCAGTCTACATTTAGTTGGAGATGGATGAACTTCGGAGTTTAAGACATTCATTTCATAACCTTTTGAGAACCGGTTTGGTTGCTCCAAAAGGGAAATGAACAACTGAAACATTCCAGTGAAAGAACGAGAGATTTAAATAAAAGACCTGATGTTGACAGTAGCATTCAATCAGAAATGATTGAAACTCAACATGGCTATGTTGGAGTATTTGGCATATAGTTATTACTTCTTCATATGTCTGGTAAGAGTCGTCATAAGACCAGAGGAATATAATGTATTATATCTGAGGACGATGACTTATTGATGATACGTGTTGTATGCATCAACTACCGGAAGCTGTAGTGGGCCCTTGAGTCTGCTAAGAAGAGGAGTGTAATAACATAAAATACATTCCATGCTGGATTTTCAAGTTTTGAACTTGGTTAATCCAACACCTAGGTTTTGACCTGATGGTGTATATAGATCTTTTAGATATAAGATCTGCATGGATTAATTTGTAGATAACTTCAAATACTGACTGGAAGGAATTGGTTTCATGGTGATTGGCCATTGGGTAGGAATCACATGAAGACATTCTCTCAGTAGTTATGTTGAAGTTTAAGGGATGCTTATGCCGTGTTATGGCAATATGATGCAAAGACCGCATTCCGTTATAGGAATTTTATGAGGAAGTGTTCACAACACTGTCCGAGGGTCTTTTACATCCTAAGTGTTCTTATGAACTCTACAAATATGGAGTCCTTTCGGACTAAGAGTAAATCTAAGTTTTGGAATCTTTACTAAGAAAATCAAGTGTTTGAGTTTTTAGTAAGCAATGATGAAACTTGGATAGATGCCAGAGCTAGTGGGAGCGCTGTCATAATCCTATTTGGTATGTCTAGCACATACTTTGTTTTGGAGATAATGTCTTAATACAGCTTGGCAACAAGTGTAAATTAAGAATTATGCGTCCATAATAAATATGGGATATTCAAAGAAGTTTATGGAATACAAGAAATATGAGTATATGTTCTTGTGGTGATGTAAAGAGAAGAAGCTTAAAGTTAGTTGTTACTCTTGTGATAGCTTCTACTAGAAAGGATAACCGTCAATCTTTATTGGGGTTTGTAATCCTTTTTAATATGGTGTTGTTACTTTGCGTGTGTCTTAAAGCGTCGTTGACTCTATTGGGTTCTTTTGAGGCAATGAGAGTACGATGGCTTATTCACACTAAACTCTGAGAATCAAGCATCGCTGACTCTATAGAGATCTTTGTGAAAACTATGAGGGTACGATGGCTTATGCACATTAAATTTGAGACCCAAGCGTTGTTTACCTTATTGGGTTCTTTTGAAATAATGAAGGTATAACAACTTGGATAGATGATCGAAATCCCATCAATGCACACTTTGGAAGTGGTTGGTTGCAGTAGGGATATGATCAATGTCAGAGTACACACGGATAACATCGTGGATGGTGATCTGTTTACTGAGCTATAGTGGCAGTCAAGTGATGAGTGTCATACTAAGGTCTGCATGAACTTGGCTTGAGTGTGTTTTAGTCATGATTCGATATGTTTTACTCTTGGGAACGTTAAGCAATATTGTGCTTCTGCTTGTATCGATTATCAAAGGGGTTTGGTAATGCGCATGTAGTGGATACTCTCAGTTAGCCTTATTGTGTTCCAACTTTGCATGTTTTACCTCTTCCCTGAATGTGTTTACATTCTAAATGTCCACAACCAGTTATTCTTCAAGGGAAGGAAGTCTGAATGAAGGCTGAGGGAAGTGATTGGTCAAGTGTCCAATGGTGATTGAGACACAGGGACGCAATACTTCGCCTGTACTTGAAAGGGGTTTCAAGTGACTGGACGATCCACACCTGAATTCAGTTTGTGGTACTTGTCATGAGTGGTTCAGGATGATAATATCAGTTTATCCTCATACTGGAGATCCATGTGCCTGCATCACTTTGGTTTGCTTTGCTCTAGTTGCTTTCAAACGCAGTCCGTAACTGGCTGTTATAAAGAGAGTAGCTGATCAGAGTATGATCACTGTGGTGGGCAATGTAGTCAAAGGAAGTTGTTCCTCTGTTTAGAGAGATATCCCTGGGCCCCTCGATGATTAGGCGCTGACACCAAAATGCATGGCCATGCTCAAGTGTGCAATGATTTGGGTAATCGATTGTAACTTGTATATTTTGGTCACCACCAATCTCGATCGAGAAACATAATCGTGAAGGACTGATAATGACTTAGTACCATGTCTCGTCTTCACATGGATATCGCGAACAAAAGGATGGTTGATCACTTATCTATAGGGCCATTTCAAACCTTTGGGTTGTGAATTGGTATTTGTCTATGGGATGACATACATCGTACTGACTTGGGGGCAGGGATGCCATGCTAGAGGCCGCCCCCTGTCTGTGATACCTCTGGGTACGTTGTGTCATGTGCAAGTGGGAGTCTGTTGGAGAATGCCCACTGACACAAGTACATTAGTGTTACTGCTGATGAAGTGCGAGCCTATTGGGTCACACACCAAGGATTGATCCCGACAGCTTATTGATAAAGAGAGAAGGTCTGTCTACATGAAATTCTTATTTCTGATTGGGCCATCTCATGGTCCAATGGAGATAGGCTTTTGTCTCCGGCCAAAAGCAGTGTAGAGAGGCTGGAACAAGTGGAGAACATGCATCTTTGACACCTTCTAACTCTCTCTTTCTCTCTTGGTTCCATGCTTGTAAAATACACAAAATATACACTAAGAGTTTGAGTTCTTGAGTGTTGTGTGTTTTTGTTGGTACAAAAGGAGATTATAGTAGGCTGTTCCAGATACGTGAAGTCGTTGAGGACGTTCATGTGATGGTGTACTAGCATACGGGGATCGAGCAAACTTGGTGTGGATCAAGCAATAGAGGAGGACACACTTGGGTTCTCGGATTCATCCCGTGTGGTGCATGTTCAGCCGTTTTTGGAGCTTGTAAGGAGGTATATTTTCTGTCCTTCTTGTTCCTTGTTAGTTGCAATTTGGTTTTTGTAGAACATTATCACTTTGGAACATGTATGGACACGTTTTTGTACGGTTTTTGAACTCTTTGTTTTCGCTTCCGCTGTGTTTTGCTCCATACCGTGTTCCAACACTCCCGACACATGACTGGGTGCAAAACGTTACAAACAAAAGTTACTCCAGTTGATGGTCCAAAAGTTATATTTGGTGGAGGAAAATGTGGAAACACAAATGCATATGGTCAATTGAAGAAAGGCGTTATTCACATCAAAAATATCGTTCACGTCACTGGGCTCGAGCATAATCTGATAAGCATAAGCCAGATGTGTGATGCAGACTATTCTGTTCTTTTCGAGAAATACAAGTGTTCTATCAGAAACAAAGAAGGCACTGAAGTCCTTCAAACCAAGAGAATAGATAATATGTACGTTCTCGATTTTAATTCAGTCACTTTTCCCTCAGATGTATGCTTCATTTCTCAGTCTGTTAAAGAACTGCATTGGTTATGGCATAAAAGATTGTCCCATCTGAATTTCAAGAATATGAGTACACTTGCACAAGGGCAGTTAGCAAAAGGATTGCCTAAGATTAATTATGTGAAAGAAAAAGTTTGTCATGATTGTGAAAAAGGAAAGCAAAAGAAGTCTGTTCACAAATCAAAGCACTGTGATCAGATCAATCAAGCATTTCAATTGCTTCATATGGATCTTTTTGGTCCAGTCAGCACTCCAAGTCTCAGTGGTAAGAAATACACTCTTGTGATCGTGGATGAATATACACGTTTCACTTGGGTATTCTTTCTGTCTAAAAAGAGTGAAACAGCAGAGATCATAATTAGCTTTATCATCAGAATGAATCGTCAGTACGATATTCATGTTAAGCAGCTAAGAAGTGATCATGGTACTGAATTTAAAAATAGAACTCTTGAAGACTTTTGTGAAGAAAATGGAATCATTCATAATTTTTCAGCTGCATACACACCTCAACAGAATGGAGTTGCTGAAAGAAAGAATCGCACACTAATTGAAGCTGCACGAACTATGCTTGCTGAAGCAAAGATAACATTACGCTTCTGGGCTGAGGCCATCAATACAGCATGTTATACTCAAAACAGATCTCTGGTAGTCAAAAGCCACTTGAAAACTACTTATGAATTGCTGCACAACAAAATTCCAAATGTTGGTCATTTGAGAATCTTTTGCAGTACTTGCTTTATTCCGAATAGTAAGGATCATCCAAGCAAATTTACTCCCAAGGCTGATGAAGGAATATTTCTTGGGTACAAAGTCTTCAATTTCAAAAGCAATACAATATTTGAGACAATGGATGTCACTTTTGATGAGTTAGATCTTCAGTCAAGACACACAGATCAAAAAAATGCTTCTTCAGAAAACTGGGATGAGTTGCTTTCCTCACCATTTGAAGATAGTTCAGCGGATCAGTCACCAGAAACAGCATACGATGACTGTGACGATAACGGCATTCCCCCTGCTTCTTCAACACCCATTTTCAGAAACACTTCTTCAAAAACACCTATTCCTGAACCTATTACTCACGAAGTACCACTGATTGAACTTGAATTTCAGTCTCCTTCAATGACTGATATTTCTACTGATCCTTTTCTTGAAACAAACTCTCCTATTTCTGAAACTACAACTGAATCTCCTCCAACTGACAATCCTTTACCTCCTAATAACAAGTGGACTAAAGCTCATCCTATTGATCAAGTCATTGGAGATCTAGATGAAGGGATTCGTACTAGAAGTTCTGTTACTACAGGTTTTTGCATGTTTGTTGAGTTCATTTCTCAAACTAAACCTAAGAAGGTTAATGATGCTTTAAAAGATGCACATTGAGTTTCAGCAATGCAAGAGGAACTGAATGAATTCAAAAGGAATAAGGTATGGAATCTCGTACCACCTCCTTCAAATCAGTCTGTAATAGGAACCAAGTGGGTGTTCAGAAACAAGAAAGATGAATCAGGGGTTGGGATCCAAAACAAAGCCAGACTTGTTGCCAAGGGATACTGCCAGGAAGAAGGAATTGATTATGATGAAACATATGCTCCTGTTGCAAGAATGGAAGCAATTCGTATATTTCTTGCTTTTGCTGCTCATAACGGATTAAAAGTTTATCAGATGGATGTCAAATGTGCTTTTCTCAATGGCGAACTGAAAGAAGAGGTATATGTTTAGCAACCTCCTGGTTTCGAAAATCCTAAATATCCAAATCATGTATACAAGCTAGACAAAGCTTTGTATGGATTGAAACAAGTACCTCGAGCCTGGTATGATATTCTTTCAGCATATCTTCTTAAAAAGGCCTTCAAACGAGGTACGATCGATAAAACTCTCTTCTTGGTCGGGACAAAGATGATTTACTTGTTGTTCAAATCTATGTTGATGACATAATATTTGGGTCTACTAATGAAAATTTGTGTAAAGAATTTGAAAGAATCATGACAAAAAAGTTTCAAATGAGTATGATGGGTGAACTAACTTATTTTTTAGGGCTTCAGATTAAGCAAACTAAAACTGGCATTTTCATTAATCAAGGTAAGTATATTTCTGAATTACTGAACATGCTCAATTTCACTGAATGTTCAGTAATGAAAACACCCATAGCTCCCAAAACCAAGTTAACTGCTGATTTTGATGGAAAAGCAGTTGACTTGCCCACTTTTCGAGGAATGATTGGTTCTTTACTTTATTTAACTGCTAGTAGACCTGATATCATGTTTTCTACATGCTTATGCGCCCGATTTCAAGCGAATCCAAAAGAATCTCACATGTCTGCTGTATCTAGGATATTCAGATATCTGAAGCGTACTCCTCAACTGGGTCTTTGGTATCCCAGAGACTCAGGTTTTGATCTAATGGGTTTTTCAGATTCTGATTATACAGGTTGTCATTTGGACAGAAAGAGTACAACTGATGGATGTCAGTTGCTTGGATGAAAATTAGTTAGTTGGCAAAGTAAGAAACAAAATTCCATTTCGTTATCTACCGCTGAAGCTGAATACATTTCAGCAGGGAGTTGTTGTGCTCAAATTTTATGGATTCAGCATCAGCTTGCTGACTATGGTGTTTCGCTGGTCAAGACTCCGATCTACTGTGACAATACCAGCTCCATAGCCATCTCCAACAATCCTGTGCTTCATATGCGAACCAAGCATATTGATGTTCGTCATCACTTCATCAGAGATCACATTGCTAAAAATGATATTGAGTTGTACTTTGCTCCAACTGAACATCAGTTAGCTGACATATTCACGAAAGCTCTAGATGAAGCAAGATTCAAATTTCTTGTTTCTGAACTTGGCATGCTGAATCTTTGACTGAACCATAGTCGACTGAACTCCTCTGCTGAATTATGTTTAACTGAACTTCTCTGCTGAAATATGGTCCACTGAAACATATTCAACTGAACTTCTCATCTGAAAGTCTTCACTTGCAAGGTAAGTATTCTTTTACCTTTTTAATAAAATATCTGTTGGATTTGTATTCATTTGATTAACTCAGTTTATCTTTATTTGGGGTAGCATTTATTACAGCCGTCATTTCATGTTCATTATCCCTCCAAATAATGATTACTTCGCCTCCTTATTTATCCTTGCTTATCTCTTTGTTAATCTACTTCACTTCCTTCTCACTTCTGTCATCATCTTCCCTCACTTACTTTCTCTCTTTCACTGCCTTCTTCATGGAGATCACATTTGTTATCATCAACTATCCCTTCATGTACACCATCACCTTATATATCAATGAAGTTGGACTTGGCGCTGCTGTTCAACTCGCCGTTAATCTTCTTGATTAACTAGCATTGGCGATCATCTTTTGGCGTGGATGTATATCTTGTTCATCCTTTTGCTTTAGCTTATTTTTTTTAATGCTCCACTGTAAATGTATTGATTAATCTATATTTTTAATGAATTGTGTTTCTATGAGTTGCTCTGTATTCTTCATTGCATTCTTTATTCAATAAGTCAATGTAATTCTTAGTTATTTTCAATTAATATTGTTTTCCTGAATTACCCTGATTAACAGCCTTTCAGATAACAATTATTAACTGTTAATAAATAACAATTATAAACATATGCAATTTACCTAGGTTAATGCTTTCTCATGTTAACTATGGTTAATTTTTGCGGTTTCATCCAACGGTTGAATATCAATTAACTTGAACCTATTTTTTTTTCTCACCGATCTTTTCTCTTTTCACCGTTAACCGTCCTCTACCTCCAAACCTATATAACACTCTCTCATCTTCTTCATCCTTCTCTCTACTGTTTCTTCATCTTTGCGACTTCACTTTTCATCATGTCTCACCCAGCATCCTTGTGTGTTCATCTCCCAGCCTCCGTTGTACCGATCATATCCAATGATGAAATTGTTTTCAAATCCAACAACTTTCTATGTCCCTCTCTCCTGGTTCTTCCAAATCCAAGTTCTTCAATCTCATAAACTTTCTCCGTCATTGCCCGATCAACTATGCTCTAACCGCCCAAATTCCAATGTTTGAAGAACATCTTTGTGAATTTTGGATGACTGCTACTGTCATCGATGAGGCCTCTGAAAACCCCAAAATTGCTTTCACTTTGCTGAATAACAAGCAAAAATGTCGTATTGATAAATACTTTCTTGCCAAAACCCTGCATCTACCCACTGATGATGAGTCTCCCTGTGTTCCTTTCACAAAATCAGCAAAGGATCTTATTGTTGATTATCTGAGGCTTCCAGCAACTTCCTACATCAAAGGAAAAACCCTATTCCGAAACAAACTCCCTACCGTCTGGTGCAGTTTCTTCAGTATTCTCTCCTTCTGTATGACTGCTAAAACTGGGGGAATGGATCAAATCGCTGACAATGTGCTGAGTTTAGGTCATGCATTGATGTATGATACAAAGGTCGACTATGCTGCCTTTGTATTCAATCTTATTCTCACCCAAGTCAAGATGAAAAAGAGAAATCTTCATATTCCTCGATTTCTATCCCTACTGTTTCAACAACTGATACGAAGCTCCCATTATACTTCAGCTACAAATTCAGTTGAGTTGTCTTCTCTGCCTCCCTCTGTCTGAACCAGTATCAACTCTGCTGATCCCATCCCACTTACTGAAGCCATGATGGTTTATGCTAGGATAGACACCTCTCCTGCTATTTCAGCTCGCCCATCTCCTACTGCTACACCCCTTGATAAGCCGTCAGATTCAGAGGCTACTGAACAACCTGCTGCTCCTTCAGTTGCACCTTCACCTGCTCCTAAGAAACGGAAACACCTACTTCGCACGTCTTTTACTGCACAAGGACAATCTGATTTCAGTCCTGTTATAAAGTCAAAGAAGCTGAAGCGTACAATTCCATCTTCTTCTTCTTCTGCTTCCTCTGACTCAACCCCTACTGCTGCACCTGCTGCTGACTCACAACAACTTGTTCGTCCTAAAGACTTCTCTATTGGACGTCCCAAAATGATCATTCTGGATCCAATCTCCACTGTAAGTCCTCTCCCCTTTGAAAAAATTTCTTCTCTTGCTTCTCAGACCCTTAGTAATCTAGTCGACCCAACTAGTTTACTGGTCCACAAAATTGCTCATGATGTATCGGCTCAACACCAGACCGAATCTGAAGCACAACCATTTCAGCCCACACAAAGTTCAGCTATCCCAACTGAACTTGGGTTTGCCTTTGCAACTCATGATGCATTTTTCAACCCATTTGTTAAAGTTGTTAAATCACCCACTACCAATGACTACTGTAAATCTCCCTCACACTCTGAGGCTCTCCGAACCAATGATGTTGAGACAATCACAACCTCGAATAAGGTTCTCAACACTTTTGTTGCACTTCAACCCCCTGCTTCAGATGTAACCACTACTGCTAAAGTTTCAGTACTACCAACTGAAACCACAGTTCAGCCACAATCCCTTGATGGTTCAGTAGTCCGAACTGATCGTATGGATTTTGCCAATACATATGATCTCTCAGAACCCAAACAATCTGAGCCTGGTGTATTTACCCTACATGATGAATCAGCTAAACCATCTGATTCTGAGAGACCTTTGGCTTATGATGGTTCAGATATCCCTGACACTGAAGTCGTTCCTTTCTCTACCACCTTGGCCACTGATGGTTCGGCTAACCCCACTGAACTTACAGCTATTTCTTTTGCTCATGAAGATGTAGTTATACACAAAACTACTACTGAAGCACAGCCTATGTTAGCCCCTGATGATTCATTTCACCCAAATGTTTCTACGGCTAACTCTACCCCTTCTCCACCCATAACTTTTAAAAATTTAAACAAAGAACAAGGTCTCATTTGGGATCCTGTTTCGGGTTTTGAGTACTCTGTCAATCTTCTTCCTCCCACTGCCAATCAATCTCATCTTGATCAGCTACTGGCTTCTGGGTAGGAATTCTCAACTGAAATTCAAACTCAGTTTCCATCTCTCCAAAATATACTCTTTGCCAAATCAGTGACCGATCCTCTCGACGGTTCTGCAACCTCTGACTCTTCCTTCTCGTCCACTAATCATGATTTTTTGGATGATTTCACAACTCCTTTGTCTCCTGCTATCATGCGTTCTCCTCATGAGGTCGATGACGACTCTATGTCTGTTCATGATGCCTATTCCAAGCTTGATGATACTCTTCGTCTTCTTCAGAGTCAAGTCACCAAAGAGTTTCATCGTTTCCATCTTCAGCATATGTCAAATGTTAACTGTGCTGAGGAAATTAAACTTCTTACTGCACTCTTGGTTGACTACATCTACACTTTAAATAAAAAATTTCAGTTTCACAATCAACTACGTGTCACTCTCTTCAAACAGCTTCGTGACTATATTGCCAAAGGTAATAGACGTTACGAGGATGTGTTATCTCAACTTTCCTCTTCTCTGTATTCTCTCTCTGAGTCACTGTCCAAATTTTAGGCCTCCTTCCTAAAGTCCTTTCTGAAAATCTCTTGCAACTCAAAGACTCTCTAAAAGCTTATCCTTCCAAACGCTATCTTCAGTCCTATCACAAAAAGGTGGTTCTGAAGGATATGCAACGTCTGATGGTCGCCACACTGAACAAACATATTGTTCCACGTCTACAACGGGTAGAAGCTGCTACAGTCTCCTCCTCAGCTTCTAAGGGGGAGAAAATTTTGAAACATTCAGCTGTGGCTAAAGCTATAAAAACTCAAATGAAGAAAAGGAAAGCAGAGTTGATAAGAGATAAGAAAGAAATTCTCCAGCTGAAACAAACAATTGAAGAATATTCAGTGTTTAGAGATCAAAATGAAAGAGAAAGGGAAGAGGTAAACAGAATGTTTGAGGAATCTCTTAGTGATCCTGGTAATGAAGGTAACACTAAATTCTCAGAAAAATCTACTCCTGAACGAGAATTCAACATGATTATTCAACCCTCCCCTCAGAATATAATTCAACCTGCAACTGCCCTGATAATTCATCCAAATGCACCTCAGACTGTTGGTAGTTCAATCTCTGCTTCTGATACAAAGATGAATGTTTGTGCTTTTGGTTCAAATGAACTAACCTCCAACATTCTGAAACCATCATACTTAGAGCATATACCACTGATAATTTCCAAATCTGGATTCACTTCAGTTATCTGTGAGAAAGCTACCTCACCTGTCAGAAATCTTGATAATGGTAAAGGTGTTGCAAATGACACTGAGATTGTGAAACCCAAGATTATCAACACTGAAAAACTATTGGGTGACAGTATAAAGCCTATCAGAAATCAGGTATCTAACACAGGGGGATGAAAGTATGAACATCAGGTTACTGAAGAGGAAGAAGCTGCTTCTTTTCGGATGACTGTGGAAGAATTCAGAAAAGAAAAACAGATAGCTGAAGAACATGCCAGATTACCAAGTCTATCTGAAGCTGAAGCATTAAAGACAGCTAAACTTGAAGCTGAACAACCAAAGGTTAAGAGGAAAATGTCTCCTCAGTCTCTTCAACGTGTTGTTGAACGAAGAGTTGAAGAGGAAAGGATCAAAAAGGAGAAAGCTGAACTGATCAGAAATAAAAAAGAAAAAGAATGGTTTGAAGCTAAAATGACTAGAGTTGATCCTGATCCAATCACAGCAGTCAGGGTTACCAAAGAAAAACGTGGAATGATAGTGGAGATAGCTAGAAATAAAAATCGCCTCAAGGTTCAGTATGTCACCAATTTTAACCTCACAAAATTCAGTCTGTCTGAATGGGTTGAAATTGGAAAGTGTCTGAACAGACTGAAACTAACGGAATTGGTTAGGACAGTTAAAAGAAGGCTTTATTATCTACCAGAGACCTATGAAAATCTGAAGAAACGTTTTCAACCTACTGAAGGTGACTCTAAAAATCCTGAAAAGAATCAACCATTAAACAAAAGAAGAAAAAGGTCTTCTAGGAGATCTGAAGAAGAGATCATAAAGCTTATGACCACTGGTGTTCTTCCAAACTGTCGAAATATGGATTGTCCAATCACTCCAGGCTTCATATTCATTGATAAACAGGTCCTTGAAAATCCTAGAGGATTTTTCTTCAAAGATACTAATGACAAACCCAGGTTTCAGAGAATGTCTGAACTTGACAATGCTGATTGGATGCATCTAAAGGCTCTTTTATCCTACTTTGATTCAAGAGATCCTGAAACGGCAGACATTCGTCTGAAGATTGTCAAACTGTTTGAAGCTAAGAAGCCTAGAGATTCTGAAACTGATATATGGGAAGAAAAGGCCAAGGTCTTGGAAAGCTCTCAAACGTATAAGCCTTCAAAAAGCTCTTAATCCTCTGTGTACCTTATTTTCTTGTTCTCTTTACCCTTCTAAATCTGGAAAATTCAAAAAAACTTTAAAAAAATAAATAAAAAGAATCCAAAAACAATCAGTATGGATCATGTACATATGAGTTCTATTATGTAAATAGTTCTATTTATTTATTATTTGTAAATAATGATGGACTATAAACAAATAGGGGAATATTGTTAGTCTTGATTTGTTTACACTCCATCAGCGCTGAAGTATTCTAAGAAGATTTCAGCAAAAGAAGATTTCTGAAGATTTGCCTCTCGTCTCAAATAAGGTTCATCTGAAGAGCTGGAAGTTTCATCTCTGAAACTTTCAGTTAATGTCTACTGAAGTTTATCTTCAGCAGATGGTCCCCTCGGTGACGTTATCAGTTGTCCCTTTCAAGATGGTTATGCATGAGGAAATCTGTTACTTATCAATCTACAAGATTGTGATATGTGTCACTAGTTCAACGGTTAGGATTGATGAGGGAAATGTATAAATACTTTTCTCTAAATAGAGAAGAGAGAGCTTGCAAATTCTATCTTTTCAGATATTGCAAGAGCTTTGTGCGTCTGTCAAGTCTGTTCTTGAGTGTTAGTTGAATTTAAGAAGTCTGTTCTTCTTAAATTCTAGTATGTAAAGTTCGTTATATCAATATTAACAAACTTTAGACATTTCTTACTGCTTTTATAATTACTATTTCCGCACTTAATATTTCCTTAGGTTAATATTATTCATAATTTTGGGAACAACAGTATGTGCATGCAATTGGATCCTTATTGGATCGGTTATGTGTTTATATGTTATGTCCGGACAATTGGGGGACTGTACCACAGTTCCTGGAGATTGGTTAAGGTCAGCCACTTAGGCTGGTCCCTGGGGGCCCAATAGGGTCTGGTATTGGGGGATTAACGGCATCGAGTGTATACGCTTGGTGACGGCTCTGCAGGCCACCGTTCCTTGACTAAGATGGGTTTCTTGACGTAAGTCGGAACTGGTAATATAAAGGGGTTCTTGGCGTAAGCCGGAACTGGTTATAAAATGGGGTTCCTGGTGCAAACCAGAACTGGTAAACGCGATAGTGGGTTGCTCTTCGCTCCCCACCGAAGCGGTCGGTTGTGATTGATTTCTCAGTTGTGATCGTTGAGCCAGGCTAGCTACCTCGCAAGATTTGAACCCGCTGACTTGTCGGCACACCGCTATGTGATAGCTTAGCTCTATGTGTCATTTTGTGATATGATAGCATGCTTATTGATGCTTATGTGTAAATTGGTGCTCACTAGCTAGTTGCAGCTAACGGTGCAAGATTTATTTTTTTCGCAGGGTAGTGACTGATGGCCTTGTGAGCTGGGATTACTCGTGGGAAATTGTGATGTTTAAAATTGTGGAACACTAATTGTTATTTTATATGCATGTGATCCGATGGTCGGTCATTAGTCGTGGTAACACCTGGTTTGTGAAATGATAACTTGTCAGATAACAATCTGATATTTTGTGAATGGTGGTTTTATCCGTTGCCGGCTTTTGATAAATAAGTTGTAAAAGTTTAAATTGGCGCTAATTTTAAGCTCGTTAAACATGGTGTTACAATTAGGTATCAGAGCCTAAGTTTGAGGGAATTGGATACTCGGAAGAGTATTCGATCTCAAACTCGTTCCCGACCATCGTTAAGTGTTCCTATTGGGATAATTGGGGCTGAGTGTGAGTGTTAAGTGATTGTGATGTATTATGTGCTAACACCCCATATTGATAGATGTCGGATAAGTAATGTGCTAAGTGTAGCTTTCGTATGTATAGTGAATAAGTGAGAATGTCTGAGCAGCGAGCTGAGGGTGAAAATGCTCATAAGCAAGTGGAGGACGAGGCATCTCGTACTCATGTTGGAACTGAGAAGGAATCTTCTCTACGTGATACTCAAGACTTGAGATCGATTCCAGAGTTGCAGGCGTATGTTCTGCACCTAGAAGAAGAACTTCGAGCGACACGGGAGATATTGTTAGAATCCGTCAAAGGCAAGAATCCGGAGCACTGTTCCTACAAGAAGTTCTTTTCTTGTGGACCCAAAGAGTTCGAGGGTAGTGATAATCCTTCGAATACTATACGATGGCTTCGAGAGACGGATCAAGTTTTCGAGTCTTGTGATTGTGAACTTGAGTACCGTGTCACGTATGCGGTACGCCTGCTGAAGGGTGATGCCCTGTTTTGGTGGGACTCTGTAAAATATTCAGTGAGTCGAGACGTGGTTGTTGCAATGACGTGGGAGCAGTTTTCTGAACGTGTGACAAAGAAATACTGCACCGACTATGATTTATAAAAGATGGAACGGGAGTTCAATGATCTCCAGAAAGGTGATAAGCCAGTGGAGAGTTTGATCCATGCTTTTACTGATAAAGTGAGATTTGTTCCTCACCTAGTAGCAGATGAAAGTGCGAATATTCGCAAGTTTGTGGGAATGTTGCCATTGGAGTATAGAGCGCATGTTAGATTTGTGTCTAGTTTGGATCGGACTTTTGAAATAGCTCGACAAATTGAGGGAGATCCCCTCCAGTGTAAGGGAGACGAGATAGTTAAGGGTCAGAAGAGGAAATCGCGGAAGTCCTCTAAATCTGGTCCTGCGAAAGAACAGCCTTGTGTAGGCGGAAGTTCGAGATCGGGTAAGAAACCCAAATTTGATGGTCCATGGTGTTCTCAGTGTCGTGCGTATCACACTGGTTCTTGCTCTAAAGCTACTACCAGGTGTTTGAGGTGTGGACAGATTGGTCACACAACTGCGGAATGTGAGTTTAAGAGAAATGTGTGCTTTAGGTGCCACAAGTTGGGGCACCGAATTAGTGATTGCGAGATGGGATAGAATGCAGAAACTGGAGGATCTGTGTCAGGGCTCTTCCCGTGTAAATGGGGTGAGCGTTGATGATGATGACAAGTGAAGCTAAAGAGACCAGATGTATAGTTTTTGTTTTTTGTGTTTTGTAGATTTTGATAAGCTGTAAGCGTTTGTACTAGTGTTGACTGACTCGTTTAAGAGTGTATTTTGTTGATGTTCGAATAGTTGTAACTGTGATTAGTGTTTTGTGAGTTGTTGTTGGCTATAGTGAGATTGTTTCTTATTTTTATTGCGATTGTGTTTCTTATGAGATTTTGATGTTGTAACTGTTAGAGATATGCCCACTAATGTACGTACGCCATAGACCGCTGCTGATGATGTATGGGCCTATTGGGTCATACACCGGGGTCAAACCTGACAGCAACTTAAGTTTAGGGACCAATTATGACAAAAGACAAAAGTTGACATCGCAGGCCGCGTTAGCGCCGCTAACTATAAAGTGTTAGTGCCGCTAAGTCCTAAGAATTAGCGCCGCTACGGCTGCATGTACTTTGTGTCACATCCCTGGCAGGCCGCGTTAGCGCCGCTAACTTTAAGGGGTTAGCGCCGCTAAACCCTAAGAGTTAGCGCCGCTACGGCTGCATGGGCTTTATGTCAAATTACCTCCCAAGCTGGCCAATGCGAGGGTAACACCTAGAATCCACTATGGCCGGTTTGTGGGATATAGAGAAGTCTGGAGGCAGCCAAGTCAAGAGACTTCATTTTTTCTTTTTGAAGTTGATTTCTCTCTCTCTCTCAAATAACAAGGAAAAATACTCTCTTTGATGCTACTATGATCAAGAGAGAGTTCAAGAGAGTTTTACTCCAGATTGTTGGTCTCATATAGTAGCTGTCCCGGAGTGGTTTTCTTGGTGAAGTTCCACAACGGCTTGCTAGCACTCGTGGTTTGGCTTGTTCCTGGGGTATATCCCAATAGAAGATCCGGTTTTCGTTCTTGGAGGATCATCACCACGATTGAAGATTACTGGAGCTAAGGAGAAAGGTATAACCTCTTTCTTTTCAAGTTGCATTTCTTGAACATAGAGTTTGGTCCATTTGAGGGATTTTGGTTTTTATGCTTTGATTGCTTGTACATTGGGCTATTTTGTTTGTACCTTGCTTCCGCTGTGAGCCCACGAAATCCCAACAGTGGTATCAGAGCCACCTCTATGGTAGATCTGCACTTGGTGGGTTGAAAAATCCCGAAATCAAAATGGTTGTTTTCTGTACGAACAGGGTTAGCGGCGCTAACCTCGGGTTAGCGGCGCTAACTCATAAATGTTAGCGGCGCTAACGCGCTGTAACAGTTTTAATTTTCAAGGTTAAAATCAGTTTTGGTCTCGGGAATTTTTAGCCTTTTTGTGATTCTGGAAATTTGTTCCAGTTTTGTGTTTGGTAATTTTGTTTGGTTGTATGTGATAGATTTGAAATTGGTAACCTTGTCTTTGACCTTGTGGTTGACTTTGTGTGTTTGGATGCATTTGGTGATTTTTAATCACATGGGCTGTAATATTTATTAAAATTGTTATATTTGTAATAATATTGTGGCTTGCATGCCATTTCATTCATCCGTGTATTTGTACTAGATAAATAGGAAATTAGTGTGGCTTGTACGCCATTTCAATTTCTATTGTATTTGTTGTACAATTTGGATGAAAACACACAAGATGAAGTCGGAAGGAGATGGAGCGTGTCCATAGAAGCCGGTGAAGTCCATTGGTGATAGCGGTTCTAGTGGGAGCTCGCATTGAAGACCTTCCGTCCCTTAGTTGACCACGTTCTACCCGTTTTGGCTCACGGGAAGAACGCATAGGATTTTGGCAAGGGTTACCAATTTATTTCGTATATATGCGTGTGATGTGATTTTATTTTATTCTTGCATGGTTTGCTTAGGATTCGCATGCTAGAAATTTTTTTTTTCGAAATTAATAAAATCACAAGAGATTTGGTAAAAATGGTTTACAACTCTCTCGCGCGCTCACATACAAGATTAACTCACCTAGTGAAAATAGGTTTTGTCACTAAACAAGTTAATCAGTAACCAAGCCGAAAACAAAAGCCCGTTTTCATAAAAACGTAAATCTTGCACCATCCAAAAGATGACACCACCCAAATCTAGTGAAGCATGGAGTGATTGTCGAGCTTAGCACGAGTTATTCCATGTGGATCTGTGTGGAAGGTGAGTGTGGGATCTTGAAATTATTGGTTGTCGAGCTTAGCACGAGCCGGTAGTTGTCGGGGTATCACCGTGTATCTTGTTGGACGATTTGCAATTACAAATTAGAATCCTTGAGTGATTGTCGAGCTTAGCGCGAGTCAACCAAGAATTTTAATTTGGAATTGGTGCTAGTAGGGATCAAACATGCCAAACGACCGATGGTTGTCGTAGGATCCCGCAAGTGTCTAAGAGTTGCAATAGAGATTGCAATCGGTAAAGTGGTTATCGGCCTAAATAGCTCCATGAAGTGATCCGCGGCAACCCCGTCATGAATTGGAGTGAAATATGGTTCTTAGCCCTTGTTAAAATATTTTTCGAGACGATAAGGGTAATTATTTTAACGAGGATTCAAATCAAACTAACTAATTCGTGTACTCTACTTTAATATAGGATGTCGAATCAAAACCACAACACGTCGAATTTTTCACTTCGTATGATTCTACAAAGGGTGAAACTCACGGGAGTGAACTTTATTGACTGGCTTAGGCAATTGAGAATTGTCCTACGCGCTGAGTCTAAGTTGCACATTCTTGAGGAACCCCTTCCTGAACCACCTGCTATCAATGCGGAATGGGCTATCCGATATGCGTATGAAAAGCGTGTTCGGGATACACACGATGTTGCTAGTCTCATGTTATCAAGTATGAACTCGGAACTGCGAAAGCAATTTGAGCACATGACTGTGTATGACATGATTAACAAGCTGAAGGATGTTTTCCGACAGCAAGTTAGACAAGAACATTTTGAGTGTGTTAAAAGTCTAACCGGTTGTAAGATGCGGGAAAGCGGGAGTGTTAGTGCCCATGTTTTGAAGATGAAATCATACATGGACCAGATGGAGAGGTTAGGTTTTCCTATAGGGAGGGAGCTTGGTGTGATTTTCATACTTCAATCTCTGCCCACTTCATATGAAAAGTTTGTAATTGACTATCATATGCATGGAAAGGAAATATCTATAGATGAATTGCATGGAATGTTGAATGATGTAGAATCTAACATGTCCAAGCATGCATCGTCCTCATCCACTCCCGTTCTTGGTTATAAGGAACAACATAATATGAGGAAGAAGAAACCGATCCCATCAAAAGAAGAAGTTGGAATTTCCAAGCTTACTTCAAATTTTGAGTCCATGGATATTTATGATAAGCCTAAGGAGACTCAACAAGGTGTGGTTTGCTACTTCTGTGGATGATTTGGGGATTGGGGCCGTCATGCCTTCCCTTCGTGCCGAGGATATAAAACTTCTCAGAAAAGAGAGAGTTAATTTTCCTACTTGAGGTACATTCATGATTATACATGGACCAGATGGAGAGATTAGGTTTTCCCATAGGGAGGGAGCTTGGTGTGAATTTCATACTTCTGTCTCTGCCCGCCACATATGAAAAGTTTATAAAGGACTATCATATACATGGAAAGGAAATGTCTATAGATGAATTGCATGGAATGTTGAAGGTTGTAGAATCTAACATGTCCAAGCATGCATCATCTTCATCCACTCTTGTTTTTGGTTCTAGGGAACAACATAACATGAAGAAGAAGAAATCGATCCCATTAAAAGAAGAAGTTGGAGTTTCCAAGCTTGCTTCAAGTTTTGAGTCTATGGACATTGATGATGTGCCTAAAGAGACTCAACAAGGGGTGGTTTGCTACTTCTGCGGTAGATTTGGGGATTGGGGCCGTCATGCCTGCCCTTCGTGCCGAAAGGATATAAAACTTCTCAGACAAGAGAGAGTTAATTTTCCTACTTGAGGTACATTCATGATTATACTTCATTGCTATTCCTTATAAGCTGGGATGTTTACCCGAGCTATAAGACTCACGTTTGTCACAAATTTATTTTTGTTGCAAAGTGTAGGTCTATTCGTTGTAAAAAGGAAAAAGCTTGAAGAACCGGATCTCTGAAGAAGAAATTTTGTTAATTGTATTCTACAAGAGAAATGGGAGTGTTGGTCTCGCCATTAAATCCGGATTTATTATTACTTTTGTTTGTATGCCCTGCGTGGCAAGAACTACTTTAGTGTATGCTCCTTTGGAGATGATGGATGTTTTTGAATCTTGTATTTTATAAAGATTTTTCATTTTAATAGTTTCATTTCAAATTCGATCCATGTCTATGCTTTTGTGTTATTTTGACTATTTTAGTGCTTAAATACACATTTGATGACGATGGATATGACTTAGAATTGAAACAATTTTTGAAAAATTATTTTGAGATAATTTTATCAAAACTTATCCATATCATTGCATACATAAAGGCTCGTTATAAGTAATAAGACAATCATGAACAATTGATTCTTAAATCCAAAAGTGATTCGGATATATTAGCTCTATGGCATAATCAAACTTGACCAAGTAAACAACATTTGCATCGCTTAGATCCAGGAGGTTAGGATCTTTGTAAAAGTTTAGCCTCGGGCTAAATGAAAGATACAAATCTTGTTTATTGGAATAGGATGATTAATGAAATCCTTCACCAGTATTGGTAAGGAAGGATTGTGACTTGTTGGATATGATCATATTTGTGTGGATAATCCGTTCAAGTATGCCACAAAGAGTGACACTAGTGAAATTCTTCATCACTATCTTTATGGTAGTAGTTGAAAGAATGTTTACTAGAGAAAAGGCTTATGTCTGAAACCTAGTGGTGTTCGGAATTAACCTAAAGAGAATTAAGAATCAATAAGGGCATATAGATATAAATTCTTAGATCTAGAATAGATGCTAAGTTTTCTTATCTATATTGGTTTAAACATAAAATGAATCATGGGTTTAACCCATAATTCGTTTTTCCGAAGAAACACATTTGCACATGGTGTTACTTTAAATAAAACCGGATATCTGTGTTGATGATCTGGTAAAAGGCAGGCCTAAAACATGTATTCAATGTGGTTGGTATACATTAATTTTATGAACCAAGTCCTCGATCTAAAACACAGCATTGTGGTCACTTAAGCATCGAATGAGATATAGACTAGAAAGAGTTCTTTGCTTGTAATTCTCATAACTTAAATTATCCAGTCTACATTCAGTGGGAGATGGATGAATTATAAGTTGATCCCTACATATTTAAGTAGTTCATCTGAGTTTTGGATAATTGTTTTTTGAACTTTTGGGAACCATGTTTGGTTGCGCAAAAGGGAAAGTACAATTTACAAAAGCTTTCCAGTGGAAGAACGTAAAACTTAAATAAAAGACCTAATGTTGACACTAGCATTTAATCAGCATAGAGATGCTGGTAAAACCTGACAATATCCATTGCTTCTTTATATCTGATGGAAATCAAGAAGGTTGTTTAGATATGAGGTTGTCATATTTTACTAACAGCAGCTAGATAGTAAATCATTGTGATGTTACCATTCATCGGAAACATAGTGGGACCCTGTGTTCACTAGTAAATAGAAGAAGATAATGGTGTAACCTATTTGCTGCATCCAAGTACTTGACTTGGGTTAATCCCACACCTAAGGTGTAATTCAAGAAGGGTGAAGGGACTAACATATATGCCATAATGGACAACTTCAAATACCGACTAGAGACAAAGTGTTTCATATTGATTTTATGGAAACAAGTTCTAGTGGTTTTGTTGAAGATAATTTGGATAAAGTGTAATTTTGTTGTCACCTTGTGGAAACAAGTTTGCTCACATGGACAAAAGAGATCTGAATCCTTCATAGGATCAAGTTGAGGAAATACTTAAGGCATTTTCCGAGGGTCTCATTCATCCATAAAAAAAAAAAAAAAAACCAGATTAAGTCTGGATTAAGCGAAACATTGTTGTCACTATGGGGAAACAAGTAATCTCACATGGAAATAAAAGGCCAAGATCCTTTGCAGGATTAAATTGAGGAAATGTTTGAATCATGTTCCGAGGCATTATATATCCATTATGTCCAAATTGTGTTCATGACTAAGGTCAGCAAAACTTGCATCTTGTGGCTGTAATCCTGCTTTATGAGAAAGTCAAAGGAATGAGTTTTCTAGAAAGCATAGATTAAGCCAAATACCCTTGTCAGGGCTAGTGGGAGCATCATGTGTTCCTAGTCAAATATGCTCTATGAAAATAATGTCCTAATTTAGGGTTGTTCTACAACCTAATGGTGGAATTGTTGTTCTATGAGTATAAATAGAAAAATATGGAATCAAGTTGATTTTCTAATTCAAGAAGTACTGATGTATGTTCTTGATGTTCGACGAAAGTAGAATTGTCTTGAGTAAGTTATTACTGCATGCAGATCTATGCTTATGAGACTGTCGATTTTATCGAAGTTTAGATTAATCAAGTATGTGGTATAGATACGACATTTAGACCTAAATGAGTGTCATCGACCCTATTGTGGACTTCGGTCACATTGAGGGTATGTCGACTCTGATAAACATGAGTGTCAATGACTCTATTGTGAACTTCGGTTACATTGAGAGTATGTCGACTCTGATAATCATAAGTGTCATTAAACCTATTGTTGACTTCTGTAACATTGAGGATATGATGACTATGATAACTTTGTAAATGATCTCTTTAATAAACACTTCGCTAGTGGTTTAATAAGAGAATACAAAAGAGTACAAAGGGATATCGGATAAATGATCCCATAATTAAGTCATTGTCAAATACTAGTGGTGACTTTCATACTAGGTATAAAAGCATTGTTCATGCTTATGACCGGGCTTAAATATCGTTTTAGTATATGTTTGATTTACTTATAAGCTTTGGGAACGATACAGACAGTATTGTAATTTATGCTTGTTTCGATATGCGAGTGATTCGGTTACATTCATAAGACTTTACTGTGTTCCATCTTAGCATGTTTAACCACTTCCCAGAATGTTTATACATTCTAAAATTCCACAGTCAGTCATTCTTCAAGGGAAGGAAGTTTGAAATAAGGCTGAGGTTAGGTATTGGTTATGCATTAATCAAGGATTGAATGCATGAAACGCAACAGTAACCTGTGCTTGAAAGGGGTTTCAAGTGACTGGAAGACCCACACCTGAGTTCACTTCATGGATCATGGTCACAAGTAACTCGGGATGATAATATCATTACGTCCTTCGACCCGAGATGTATGAATTGCCATAGCATGAAACTTTCTTACTTTGGTTATTTCAAAACGTAGTTCGTAACTGGCTATCATAAAGGGAATAGCTGGGTAAGACAAGGTTCATGTTATGGGATTGTACAGTCAACGGAATTTGTTCCTCCTGTATGAGAGATATCCCTGGGCCCCTCGATGATTGGGCACTGACACCAAAATAAGCATGGCCATGCGCAAAGGAATATTGATTGAGAATCAGATATGTCCTTAAATTTTGGTCACCACCAATCTTGATCGAGAAACATAATCGTGAACGATCTGGAGATTGACATATTAATCCATGTCTCGTGTTCACAAGGATATCGCGAACAAAAGGATGTTTGATCACTTATCTATAGGACCTCTACGTTTTATGTAGGTTATGGTTTTCTGCAAGGAAGCGGAACCCATACTGACTTGGGGGCATCGATGCTTTGCTAGAGGCCGCTCTTTGTCTGTGGTTACATGGGTACGGTGCATTATGTGCAAGTGGGAGTCTGTTAGAGATATGCCCACTAATGTACGTACGCCATAGACCGCTGCTGATGATGTATGGGCCTATTGGGTCATACACCGGGGTCAAACCTGACAACAACTTAAGTTTAGGGACCAATTATGACAAAAGACAAAAGTTGACATCGCAGGCCGCGTTAGCGCCGCTAACTATAAAGGGTTAGCGCCGCTAAGTCCTAAGAATTAGCGCTGCTACGGCTGCATGTACTTTGTGTCACATCCCTGGCAGGCCGCGTTAGCGCCGCTAACTTTATGGGGTTAGTGCCGCTAAACCCTCAGAGTTAGCGCCGCTACGGCTGCATGTGCTTTATGTCAAATTACCTCCCAAGCTGCCCAATGCGAGGGTAACACCTAGAATCCACTATGGCCGGTTTGTGGGATATAGAGAAGTCTGGAGGCAGCCAAGTCAAGAGACTTCATTTTTTCTTTTTGAAGTTGATTTCTCTCTCTCTCTCAAATAACAAGGAAAAATACTCTCTTTGATGCTACTATGATCAAGAGAGAGTTCAAGAGAGTTTTACTCCAGATTGTTGGTCTCATATAGTAGCTGTCCCGGAGTGGTTTTCTTGGTGAAGTTCCACAACGGCTTGCTAGCACTCGTGGTTTGGCTTGTTCCCGGGGTATATCCCAATAGAAGATCCGGTTTTCGTTCTTGGAGGATCATCACCACGATTGAAGATTACTGGACCTAAGGAGAAAGGTATAACCTCTTTCTTTTCAAGTTGCATTTCTTGAACATAGACTTTGGTCCATTTGAGGGATTTCGGTTTTTATGCTTTGATTGCTTGTACATTGGGCTTTTTTTTGTTTGTACCTTGCTTCCGCTGTGAGCCCACGAAATCCCAACAGTAACTGGAGTTGGTTGATTCGGCAATGATATTGTCGAGGAAATCCAATTCAGTAAATGTGATAAAGGTTCTAGTATTTCTTGAGATAAGTGTTTTCGCTCGATGTAAATAGCTGAAATGCGTTGGTTGTGTTGGTTAACAGTAAGAATTTGACTTAAGAGAGTTAGTTAAGGAAGAATGGCAATTGTGTTAAATAAACGCGAATGCGATCAGGGAAATAAAGTGATATTGTTAATAATGTGAAAGAGTAGTGTTAGTAGTAATAAAGCGAAACTTGATTAATATGTTAAGAAATGACGTGTGTCAAATACGGACAAGCGAGAATGTCCGACTGTGGATAGATTGAATTGGTGAATATTAGACAGATTTTAATAATGTTTTGTGTTTATACTAGTTAAGAGTTCTTTGATTCAAGTAAGATGGATAGAGACGCAGATAGACAAGCTGGAAATGAGAATCGTGAAGAGACCTTGGATTTAACTATTATTGAAGAAGTTCAAAAGACGAAGACTCAGGCTGAGGCCGGAGGGTCTAGACGTCGAATTGCGTGTGAAGTTTGCGGAAAGAATCATGCTGGGGAGTGTAAGTACAAAGATAGAGTGTGTTATTCGTGTGGACTCCCAGGGCATTATTCTAGAGAATGTTTGGGTAAGTTTTGTGATAAGTGTAATCAGTATTGGCACAACTCCTCGGAGTGCCCTAACTAGTTGAGAGTGTTGTGTAAACCTAGAGATGATAATAGTGTGGCCTAATGTAGTTAAGTGAAGTCTCTGTAGATGTAGTGTGTGTTTGTGTACAAAGTGTAATGTTGCAGTTAGTCGAAATAAATAGAGTTTGGTGTTAGTTGTTTTTCGTGTTAATTGTGGTTATGGCCTGACGCAGGATGATTGTGTTAATGTGTGATCGTATAAGTGATCGTGATTAGATTCCGAGGACGGAATCCTATTTAAGAGGGGTAGATTTGTAATACCCTGAAAATGGGCCTAGAAGTATTTAGTTGTACCTCGTGCTTAAATAGTTGTACATTGATTTTAAGTGATTTAAATTAGTGTGTTTTAAGTTAATAACACGTGTTATGCGTTAATCAAAGTGATTATATGAAAAGTGACAAACGTGTTTAAAAGTGATAAATTATTAAACGGTTTCGTGTAATGATTCCATAGATATCCTCGTTAGTTGAAACGGGTTAGCGGGTGATAAGTTGTAAGTTGAAAAGGGGAAAAAAATACCCCGTGTTTAAATTGGAGAACCAAAGTCGGTTCTCTACTCTTCCTTTATCCCCTGGTTTTGATAATGCACACACTAAAACACATATATACGTACGAGAGCATACACAAACTTATTCTCTTATGTTTTGAGGAGAGATCAAGATCCAAACCTGTTGCAAGTGATTTCTGTACCAAGTTCAAGTGTTAATCTGCTGTGTATCTTCACTTTTGTAGGTGTTCTTGAGCTCCAAACCTAGTTTTCATGTTTTGAGGAAGATGCACCCTTTGGATGGTGTTTAATGTGTTATATGTGTAAATTTGTGAGTCAAATGTGTTCTTAAGTATCTATGGGTGTTAGACAAAGTGAAGGAACAATTAAAGTTGAGTTTTGAATCGATTTAATGTTAAAAATGGCGATTTACAACAACTGTACGCGAACAGAGTCGAAGAACACTGTAACTGGGGTCCATGCGGTCGCATGGCATGTGCATACGGTCGCATGGGGTTTCTGGTATCCATACGCTCGCATGGCATGTACTTGCGATCGTAAGGGTGTTTTATGAATTTACGCGGCGCGTAAGTTTGTGAGGTCGCGCCGCGTAAGTTTTTGGTGTGCTCGTATGTGATAGTCTTTTAACCTTAAGTCTTGTATTTATGCTATGCGATCGCATGGTAGGTCCATGCGATCGTATGGGTCTGTTTTGTGGTGTTTACCGCTTACGAGCGAACGAAATAAGGTTTGCGACCGTAAGTATGTAACTTGCGATCATAACCAGCCGTGGAATCATGTTTGCGATCAAAAGGTGATGTCCCTAGCGATTGGAAGCATGAGTTGGGAAAAGAAGAACCTTTGCGATCGCATGGGGTATCCTTGTGATCGCATGGCTGTTCTGTAGGGGTTCCTTACGACCGCAAGGCAGGTCCTTGCGACCGCAAGCGGGGGATTCAACCTGACAGCTTGTTAAACTTGTGTTTTAACCCATGTGTGCTATGTGTAAGTGATAACCAAGCGTGTATGCGATGTGTTAGGTATATCTGTGGAACTGGAAGACTCGAGTGGTGTATCTGCTTAGTATGGACTCCAGGTGAGTACCGGTTTTCCCATGAGACTCAATAAGTAGGGCTATCTGTTGTGTGTTGAAACGTGTTATAGTGATAGTGACGTGTTGTGATATAACACGTGTAATTATGAATATGGCAGTGATGATAGATAAGTGATAGTGACGTGTAGTGTTATAACATGTGTAACGTAATTATGGTAGTGACGATAGATAAGTGGAGTGATACGAGATAGACCCAAGTAGGGTTATGACTTGTGTTACAACTATGTGCTATGTTTAATGTGTAAATTGTCTTTTGCTCATCAAGTATGAGCAGAATCTAATGTGATAATATGTATGTGCATGCAATTGGATCCTTATTGGATCGGTTATGTGTTTATATGTTATGTCCGGACAATTGGGGGACTGTACCACAGTTCCTGGAGATTGGTTAAGGTCAGCCACTTAGGTTGGTCCTTGGGGGCCCAATAGGGTCTCGTATTGGGGGATTAACGGCATCGAGTGTATACGCTTGGTGACGGCTCTGCAGGCCACCGTTCCTTGACGAAGATGGGGTTCTTGATGTAAGTCGGAACTGGTTATATAAAGGGGTTCTTGGCGTAAGCCAGAACTGGTTATAAAATGGGGTTCCTGGTGCAAACCGGATCTGGTAAACGCGATGGTGGGTTGCTCTTCGCTCCCCACCGAAGCGGTCGGTTGTGATTGATTTCTCAGTTGGGATCGTTGAGCCAGGCTAGCTACCTCCCAATATATGATCCCGCTGACTTGTCGGCACACCGCTATGTGATAGCTTAGCTCTATGTGCCGTTTTGTGATATGATAGCATGCTTATTGATGCTTATGTGTAAATTGGTGCTCACTAGCTAGTTGTAGCTAACGGTGCAAGATTTATTTTTTTCCCAGGTTAGTGACTGATGGCCTGGTGAGATGGGATTACTCGTGGGAAATTGTGATGTTTAAAATTGCGGAACACTAACGGTTATTTTATATGCGTGTGATCCAATGGTCGGTCGTTAGTCGTGGTAACACCTGGTTTGTGAAATGATAACTAGTTAGATAACAATATGATATTTTGTAAATGGTGGTTTTATCCGTTTCCGGCTTTTGATAAATAAGTTGTAAAAGTTTAAATTGGTGCTAATTTTAAGCTCGTGAAACACGGTGTTACATATTGCGTCTCTGTGTCCCAATCACCATTGGACACCTGACCAATCACTTCCCTCAGCCTTCGTTCAGACTTCCTTCCCTTGAAGAATGACTGGCTGTGGACATTTAGAATGTAAACACATTCAGGGAAGAGGTAAAACATGCAAAGTTGGAACACAATAAGGTTAACTGAGAGTACCCGCTACACGCGCATTACCAAACCCCTTTGATAATCGATACAAGCAGAAGCATAATATTGCTTAATGATCCCAAAGATAAAGCATATCAAAACTTTAACTAAAACGTACTTAAGCCAAGTTCATGGAGACCTTAGTATGACATTCATCACTAGACTGCAACTATAGCTCAGTAAACGGACCATCCACGATGTCATCCGTGTGTACTCTGACATTGACCATATCCCTACTGCAATCAACCACTACCAAAGTGTGCGTTGATGAGATTTCGATCATTTGTTCAAGCCGTTATACCTTCATTGTTTCTAAAGAACCCAATAAGTTAAACAACGCTCGAGTCTCAAATTTAATGTGCATAAGCCATCGTACTCTCACAATATTCGTAAAGACCTCTATAGAGTCAGCGATGCTTGATTCTCAATGATCATATCCCTGCTACAACCAACCACTTCCAAAGTGTGCGTTGATGGGATTTTGATCATTTTGTCCTAGCAGTTATACCTTCATTGTTTCAAAGGAACCCAATAAGGCAAACAATGCTTGGATCACATAGTTAACGTGTATAAGCCATCGTACTCTCATTGACTCTAGAGATCCAATAGAGTCATCGATGCTTTAAGAAACACGTAAATTAACAACACCATATTTCGAAAAAGGATCACAAACCCAATTCAAGATCAGCGGTTATCCTTTAAAGTAGAAGCCATCACAAGAGTAACAACTCACTTTAAGCTTCTTCTAATTACACACCCCAAGAACATATACTCATATTTCTTGTATTCCGTAAACTTCTATGGATATCTCATATTTATTATGGACGCATAACTCTTAATTTACACTTGTTGCCAAGCTGCATTAAGACATTATCTCCAAAACAAAGTATGTGCTAGACATACCAAATAGGATTATGACAGCGCTCCTACTAGCTCTGGCATCTATCCAAGTTTCATCATTGCTTACTAAAAACTCAAACATTTGATTTTCTTAGCAAAGATTCCAAAACTTAGATTTACTCTGAGTCCAAAAGGACTCCATATTTGTAGACTTCATAAGGACACTCAGGATGTAAGAGACCCTCGGACAGTGTTGTGAACACTTCCTCATAAAATTCCTATAACGGAATGCGGTCCTTGCATCATACTGCCATAACACGGCATAAGCATCCCCTTAAACTTCAACATAACTACTGAAAGAATGTCTTCATATGATTCCTACCCAATGGTCAATCATCATGAAACCAATTCCTTCCAGTCAGTATTTGAAGTTATCTACAAATTAATCCATGCAGATCCAAAAGTTCTATATACACCTTATAGTTCAAAACTTAGGTGTTAGATTACCGAAGTTCAAAACTTGTAAATCCAGCATGGAATGTATCTTATGTTATTAGACTCCTCTTCTTAGCAGACTCAAGGAGGGCCCACTACATCTTCCGGTAGTTGATGCATACATCACGTATCATCAATAAGTCATCGTCCTTAGATATAATAATTATATTCCTCTGGTCTTATGATGACTCTTACCAGACATATTCAGAAGTAATAACTTTATGCCAGATACTCCAACATAGCCATGTTGAGTTTCAATCATTTCTGATTGAATGCTAGTGTCAACATCAGGTCTTTTATTTAAATCTCACGTTCTTCCACTGGAATGCTTCAGTTGTTCATTTACCTTTTCCAGCAACCAAACCAGTTCTCAAAAGGTTATGAAATGAATATCTGAAACTCAGAAAAACTATTAAATACATTAGCATCCTCTAAGTTCATCCATCTCCCACTAAATGTAGACTGGATAACTCTGATATATGAGATTGACAAGCAAAGAACACTTTCTAATCGAATCTCCTTAGATGCTAATTTGACCATCTTTGTTGATGTATAACAAGAACATTGCCCGCCACTACTCAAGTACACCTATCCAGTAGGTTACTTAGGTTTAAGCCATCAAGGCGGAACCATAATCAATATGTTTCATTCCTCCACTTAGCGATCCATGTAAAAACTTGTATCTTAGGAGAAGTGAGTTATGAGGCAAACGCAAAATTCTTATGATGGTTTAGAATGTAGATGCTCAACATCTCATAAGATTTGAGTATCTTTATTCCCTTTTTGCCCTCTTCATCTTAAATTTGTTAAGGGTGAGTCTTGAACACCTCTGAGGTTTCAGACATTCGTCTAATAAATTAGACTTACCCATTCCTTCTACCATCATCGGTAAAGGTAACAAATCACACATAGTTAATCCTTATGATTTTGCTTGAACGGTCTTTACACAAACGTGCAAACGAAATCCAACAAGCCTTCATTCCTCTCACATTCACAAGTGAAGGATATGTTAGTTATTTAGCCTTATAAGCAAGATTTACCATCAACAATTGACTCAAAGTCAAAAGATTCCAAGTTCCTAACCTCTTTGATCTTGGTGATGCATGTCTTGTTTATATGGTTGAATCATCTATTTCATAAGGATAACAATTCCATAATCATTCCATTACTTCCTTAAGCAAAAGCTTATTGTAAATGCCAAGACATGAATAAACTTTTAAATAAATCTCGCACAATGACATAATTCAAAGTAATATTCATCGTCATTAAAGGCAAATAAGATACAATGCTTATTGCCACGCAGGGCGTAATACAAAGATCTAAATGAAGTAATAGTATAGCTGGATGGAATGGCAAGACTCATCTTCCAATCCTTTTAGTTAGGGACAAGCCCCATGCTTCCCTTCTCTAAGATCCAGCTCTCCATGCATCCATTACCTACTCCTGATAGACACCTGCACTTTGCAACAAACAAGTTTGTTACAAACGTGAGCGTTTTGACTAGCTTTCAAAAACCTAGTCTTTAGAAGTAGAAGATCAATGGAGTTTGATCATGAATGTACCTGAAGATAAGCTAACGTTCTTCCACTTTAGGATACTTACCTCTTCCAGGCACTTAGGGCAGGCGTGACGGCGCCAATTTCCAATTTCTCCGCAAAAGTAGCAAACTACCCCATGTGGAACATCATCTTGAGGAACAATCTCATTGTCCTCCGACTCCACAATTACGGATAGCCTAGTCACACTAGACTTTCCTTTTGAGGTCAGTTTCTCCTTCTTGTTTACTTGTTTCCTAGTAGCCAATGTGGATGTTGATGAGGTACGATCCTTCTCAACCATTTAAGACTATACAGCCTTCAGCATGTCTTGAAGTTCGATCAAGGATTTATCCAAATTGTCTCTGTGAAAGTTCTTGACAAACTTCTCATAAGACGCGGGCAGGGACTGGAGGATCATATCCACCGCAATCTACCTCCCGATTGGAAGTCCAAGTCTCTCCAACTGGTCCGTATATCCATTCATCATAAGGAAATGGACATTTACATCCTCACCTTCCTGCATCCTACAACCGACCAAAGCCTTTATACACTCAAACCGTTCTTGTCTAATCTGCTGCGGGAACATGTCCTTTAGCCGGTATATCATGTCATGCGCACTCAATTGCTCAAGCTGCTGACGCAACTCAAAGCTCATATTCGATAACATGAGACAAGAAATATCTTGTGTATCTCTAACACGCTTCTCAAAAGCGTATCGAGTGGCCCAGTTCGCGTTGGTAGCAGGTGGCTCCGGAAAGGGTTCCTCAAGGATGTGCAACTTTGACTCGTGACGTAGGACAATCCTCAATACACGATACCAGTCAGCGAAGTTCACTCCTATGAGTCTCTCCCTTTCTAGGAATAATCGAAGTTTAAAGTTTGGTGTGGTGTCGTTAATATTTGTCATCTATAAAAGAGTACACGTTTTAGTTAGTTTCGATATTATCCTTGTTAAAATAATTACCCAGCTGATTAAGAAAACCAAATTATCTTAACAAGGGCTAAGAACCTCAAAGTACCCCAATCCATGACGGGTTTGCCGCGGATCACTTCATGGAGCTACTTAGGCTGGTAAACGCTTTACCAATTGCAATCCGAGATTACAACTCTTAGACACTTGCGGGATCCTAGGTACTCATAGCACCCATTTGGCATGTTTGATCCCTTCTCTCACCGATTCCTCATTAATCCGCTTTGATAGCTCGGTATGGGCATGACAACTACCAAGACGTTTCAAGTCTTGGAATTGTAAATCGACCATCAAGATACACCGTGGTACTCTAGCCCAATGGCCGGCTCGGCTAAGCTCGACAACCGACCCTTGTGAGTTGCCACACCCACCTTCCACACAGTTACACAAAACCGATCTCGGCTAAGCTCGAGGACCGATCTTGCTTCACTAGATTTGGGTGGTGTCATCTTACGGGAGGCGAGTGATTTACATTTGATAAAAACGGGATTTTGTTTTTAAAGTGGTCTTGTGGAACGCGAGATTTGTAAACCAATTCAAAACTCTTGGTTTAATTATTTTGAAAAGTTTTCAAGCGAGCGAAGAAACTAAACAACCACGCAAGAAATAAAATAAAACAACAACCACGCACAAGAAAATATCCGGTAACATGCCCCTAAACCCTATGCGCTTTCCACGTGAGCCAAACGAGGAAAGCAAGGCCAAACTAAGGACACAACCACTTGGCCCAGCTGGAAGTGCTCCCACTGAATCCGTCATCTCCAATGAACCTCCGGATCCACCATAGCCGAGACATCTCCCCACGACTCTCTATGGTTGTCTTCGGTCTTCTTTTACAAATACATACAAATATTTGAAAATAAACGGCATGCAAGCCGCGAAATTCTAATCTAAGCTAATTCTAACAATTACAAAGAAAAGCAATCGGCATGCAAGCCAAAAACAAGTACAAAATACAAGACCGAATAAATTTAATTATTACAAACCAATTGTGGTACAAACCACCAAATGAATGAATAATTAAACACAACCAAACAACCAACACATATGTTTAATGGGCAAGGTGTTACCGGATCAAACAACAACCACAAACAACAACACGGTGTGCCACAACAAAACCGTGAAAAATGTATCTTGATTAAGATTGTTCAAACCTAGCTAAACACTCAAGGCACAAAGTGAACAATCCTTGTACATATGCATTAGTACCCCAAACACTTTGAGAATATTCATATATACACAATACAAGTATATGCATGTGTGCATTTCAAGCCAAAAATCACCCAATACATATAAATGCATGAATCAAGACACATATGGGGCTTTACAAAAATCCAAACACTTTGGACAGATTCTGGAAAAAACAGAATCGCAAGGAATCTAAAACCGAAAACATTTTTCTTTTACCAAAAGGACAAAAACACTGTTCACAAGCTCCTTCATGACCCATATAAGCCTTCACGGCCTGTCACGGCCCGTGAAGCCCATGAGTTCCACGACCCTGACCAGTTAAAAACCCTTCACGACCAAGCACCGCACGAGACTGGTCGTCAGACTTCACGACCGTGAAGAACAAGCCTTCACGACCCGTGAAGACATTCTGGACAGAATGTCCATTTTCGGTTTTCAAGCCAAAAAAGTGCAATTTGTTTGTAGATATGGCTCTGATACCACTGTTGGAACACGGTATGGAGCAAGGCAAAGCAGAAGCACAAACAAAAAGTTTAAAAACCATACAAAAATGGGTCCGTATCGTGTTCCGAAGTGAGAATCGTTCTACAAAACAAAATGCAACAAAAGAAACAACAAGAGGGCAGAAACTACCTCTTTACCTTGGCTAAAAAACGGCTGTAGCAATGCAAAATCGGGACAACCGAGATATCCAAATGTATCTCCTCTATTGCTAGTCCACACCAAGGCTAGCTCGACCCCCGTATGCTAGTACACCGTCAAGGGGACGTCACCTATGACTCCACCTTTCTGGAACAGCCGAGTTGTTTCTCCTCTTGCACCAAAAACAGCCACACAACACTCAAGAACTCCAAGCTTAGTGTATATGTGTGTATGTTCCTTCAATAGCATCAAGAGAGAACAAAATAGAGAGAGAGAGAGAGAGAGAGTTAAGACTTGTCTCTTGCATGCATCCAACTGAACCAGACCACAAAGGCAACCTTTTGGCCGGAGTCAAAGGTGGTATCCTATTGGACCACAAGATGGCCCAATCAGAATTCACGATTTCATGCAAACATACCTTCACGGCGTATCACGGCCCGTGAAGAGCCCGTGAAGACAAATGCGCCACGACTGGCCATCGTCCTTCACGGCCCGTGCCGCGTTCGAATAACTCGTGAGGGCGTCTATTTCACGACCCCTCCACGACCTCTTCACGACCCATGAAGACTCCAGGAGCCGTGTAAAAGTCATTGAGCCATTCGTAAGGGCAATGGGCTTCATGACCCGTGGAGCATCCCTCACGGCCATGAAGCACCAAAATCAAACAATTTGATTTTTGGACCTTCTCTCTTTATCAGTAAGCTGTCAGGATCAATCCTTGGTGTGTGACCCAATAGGCTCGCACTTCATCTGCAGTAACACCATTGTACTTGTGTCAGTGGGCAGACTCCAATAGAATGACACAGCTGTTCAAACAATTGTTACTCTAACAGCTCCTACGGTCATTGAGACGAATCCATTTGCAGATCTATACACTGATGATTCAACTTCTATTTCTGTCACTTGTCCCCCTGTGACTTCTAAGATTCCTGACCCAGAGAGCCCTCCTGTGTTTGATTCAGACCCTTATTTCTCTATGGAAGATGAAGAAGAAGCACGCCACCTGCAAGATCTCTTTCCTTCAGTTTCCACTTCTCATGAAATGAAGTGGACCAGACATCACGCTGAAGAGAACATCATCGGAGATCCTTCCCTTAGCATTCAAACTTGGTGTGGATCAACGATAGAGGAGGACACACTTGGGTTCTCAGATTCATCCCATTTTGCATTTGCTACAGCCGGTTTTGGAGCTTGTAAGGAGGTATATTTTATGTCCTTCTTGTTCCTTTTAAGTTGCAATTTGGTTTTGTAGAACATTATCACTTTGGAACATGTATGGACCCGTTTTTGTACGGTTTTTGAACTCTTTGTTTTCGCTTCCGTTGTGTTTAGCTCCATACCGTGATCCAACATGTATGACTTGTGGTTTCCACTATGGGCGGCTTTGGGAGATTAAAACCGATCTGGAACTCTCATTTAATGTTGAGGCATTCCATTTTTCTCTCTTGGTGAAAATACACACACATAAGTACACTCTAAAGTGCCATAGTGACTTTGAGAGGTTGTTTGAGAGATTGTTCCAGAGATTTGGTCTCGTTGTTGCTGTTCCGAGGTAGTATTCACGGTGAAGTACTACTAGAGGCGAGCTAGCTCTCGAGGTTAGTGTGTTACCGGGGTACCACCCATTAGTTGATCCACGGTTTTCGTTCTTGAAGGATCGCCATCAAAACACCCACCATTTCTGGAGCTAAGGAGAAAGGTATAACCTTCTTTCCTTTTTTCAAGTTGCATTTCTATACATAGAGTTTGGTCCTCTTTTGGGATTTCTTGTTTTTATGCTTTATTGGCTTGTACATTGGTCTTTATATGTTGTACCTTGCTTCCGCTGCTAGCCCACGAAATCCCAATAGTGGTATCAGAGCCACCTCTATGTTAGATTTGCACTTGGTGGCTTGAAAAATCCCGAAATCGAAATGTTTGTTTTCTGGTCGAACCGGGTTAGCGGCGCTAACGCGCTGTAACAGTTTTGGTTTTAAAGTTAAAAACAGTTTTGGTCTCGGGAAAATTTGGCCTTTTTTTTTTTGGTGATTCTAGAAATTTGTTCCAGATTTTATTTGGTAATCATGTTACCATTTTGTTTTGTTTGGTTGTATGTGGTTGATTTGATATTGGTAACCTTGCCTTTGACCTTGTGGTTGATATTGTGTGTTTGGATGCAATTTGGTGATTTTAAATCACAATATGGGCTGAAATATTTATTAATTCAGTTTTGTATGTAATAATATTGTGGCTTGCATGCCATTTCATTCATTAGTGTATTTGTACTAGATAAATAGAAAATTATTGTGGCTTGTATGCCATTTCAATTTCTATTGTATATGTTCTATAATTTGGATGAAGACACACAATTTGGAGTCGGAAGGAGATGGAGCGTGTCCATAGAAGCCGGTGAAGTCCATTGCAGATGGTGGTTCTAGTGGGAGCTCGAATTGAAGATCTTTCGTCCCTTAGTTTGACCACGTTCTACCTGTTTTGGCTCACGGGAAGAACACATAGGAATTTTGGCAAGGGTTACCAATTTATTTCTTTTAAATGCGTGTGATGTGATTTTATATTATTCTTGCATGGTTTGCTTAGGATTCGCATGCTAGATAATTTTTCGAAATTAATAAAAATCTCAAGAGATTTGGTAAAAATGGTTTGCAACTCTCGCGCGCTCACATACAAGAGTAACTCACCTAGTGGAAATAGGTTTTGTCACTAAACAAGTTAATCTGTAACCAAGCCGGAATCAAAAGCCCGTTTTTCCATAAAACGTAAATCTTGCGCCATCCGTAAGTCGATACCACCCGAATCTAGATTTATGAGTTTTGGTTGTCGAGCATAGCAAGAGCCAACTCTCATCAAACTGTGTGGAAGGTGCGTGTGGCGAATTCACAATTTTGGTTGTCGAGCTTAGCACGAGCCAACTTTGGTGGGTTTTACATCGTATGTCTTGACGGACGATTTACAATTGCAAATTAAAATCCTTGAGTAATTGTCGAGCTTAGCACGAGTCAACCAAGAATTTTAATTTGGAATTGGTGCAAGTAGGGATCAAACATGCCAAACGACCGATGGTTGTCGTAGGATCCCGCAAGTGTCTAAGAGTTGCATTAGATATTGCAATCGGTAAGATGGTTATCGGCCTAAATAGCTCCATGAAGTGATCCGCGGCAAACCCGTCATGAATTGGAGTGAAATATGGTTCTTAGCCCTTGTTAAAATATTTTTCTAGACGATATGGGTAATTATTTTAACGAGGATTAAATCAAACTAACTAATTCGTGTACTCTATTCAAATATAGGATGTCGAATCAAAACCACACCACGTCGAACTTTTCACAACGCATGTTCCTTGAAAGGGAGAAACTCACGGGAGTGAACTTCGTTGACTGGCTTAGGCAATTGAGGATTATCCTACGTGCCGAGTCTAAGTTGCACATCCTTAAGGAACCCCTTCGTGAACCACCTGCTATTAATGCGGAATAGACCATCCGATACGCGTAGGAAAAGCGTGTTCGGGATATGCACGATGTTGCTTGTCTCATGTTATCAAGTATTAGCTCGGAACTACGAAAGCAATTTGAGCACATGACTGTGTATGACATGATTAACAAGCTGAAGGATGTATTCCGACAGCAAGTTAGGCAAGAACATTATGAGTGTGTTAAAAGTCTAACCGGTTGTAAGATGCGGGAAAGCGGGAGTGTTAGTGCCCATGTTTTGAAGATGAAATCATACATGGACCAGATGGAGAGGTTAGGTTTTCCTATAGGGAGGGAGCTTGGTGTGATTTTCATACTTCAGTCTCTGCCCACTTCATATGAAAAGTTTGTAATTGACTATCATATGCATGGAAAGGAAATATCTATAGATGAATTGCATGGAATGTTGAATGATGTAGAATCTAACATGTCCAAGCATGCATCGTCCTCATCCACTCCCGTTCTTGGTTATAAGGAACAACATAATATGAGGAAGAAGAAACCGATCCCATCAAAAGAAGAAGTTGGAATTTCCAAGCTTACTTCAAATTTTGAGTCCATGGATATTTATGATAAGCCTAAGGAGACTCAACAAGGTGTGGTTTGCTACTTCTGTGGATGATTTGGGGATTGGGGCCGTCATGCCTTCCCTTCGTGCCGAGGATATAAAACTTCTCAGAAAAGAGAGAGTTAATTTTCCTACTTGAGGTACATTCATGATTATACTTCTTTGATATTCCTTAATGAGCTGGGTTGTTAACCCGAGCTATAAGACTCATGTTTGTCAAAAATTCTTTTTGTTGCAAAGTGTATGTCTGTTTGATGCAAGAAGGAAAAGCTTGAAGAACCAGATCTCTAAAGAAAAAATTTTATTGATTGTCTTCTTCAAGAGAATTGGGAGTGTTGGTCTCGCCATAAATTCCGGATTAATTTATTACTTTTGTATGTACGCCCTGCGTGGCAAGACTTGCTTTATTGTATGTTCTCGAAAAGATGATGGATATTTTGTATCTTGTATTTTTTGTTTGAAAAGATTTTTGATTTTGATAGTTTCATTTCAAATTCGATCCATGTCAATGCATATGTGTTACTTTTGACCATTTAAGGTGCACATATACACATTTGATGACGATGGATGTGACTTGGAATTGAAACATTTTGAAAAATTATTTTGAGATGTTTTATCAAAAACTTATCCATATCATTGCATACATAAAAGCTTATTACAAGTAATAAGGAAATCATGAATAATTGATTCTTAAATCCAAAAGTGGTTTGGATACATTAGCTCTATGGCATAATCAAACTTGTCCAAGTAAACAACATTTACATCGCTTAGATCCATGTGGTTAGGATCTTTGTAAAAGTTTAGCCTCGGGCTAAATGAAAGATATAAATATTGTTTATTGGACTAGGGTGATTAAGAAATCCTTCACCCGTGTTGGTAGGAAGGATTATGACTTGTTGGATTTTGATCACACTTGTGTGGATAATCCTATCAAGTATGCCATATAGAGTGACACTAGTAAAATTCTCCATCACCATCTTTATGATAGTTGTTAAGAGAATGTTTAACTAGACAAAAGCTTTGTGTCTGAAACCTGGAGGTGTTCGGAACTAACCTAAGGAAATTAAGAATCAATAAGGGCATATAGATATCGATTCTTAGATCTAGAAAAGATGCTAAGTTTCCATTATCTATATTGGTTTAAAAACATGAAATGAATCATGGGTTTAACCCATAATTCGTTTTCTGTAAGAAACACATTTGTACATGGTGTTACTTTAAAGAAAAACCAGATATCTTTATTGATGATCTGGTAAATGGTAGGCCTAAAACATGTATTCAATGTGATTGGTATACATTAATTTTATGAACCAAGTCCTCAATCTAAATCCGAACATGATGGTCTCTTAAGCATCGGATGAGATTTTGACTAGAAAGAGTCATTTGCTTGTCAATCTCATAACTTAAAATTATCTAGTTTACATTCAGTGGGAGATGGATGAATTATATGTTGATGCTTCTATATATTTAAGTAGTTTATCTGTGTTTTGGATAATTGTTTCTTAGACTTATGGGAACCATATTTGGTTGCTCAAGAGGAAGAAGACAATTTACAGAAGCATTCCAGTGGAAGAACGTAAAACTTAAATAAGAGACATAATGTTGACACTAACATTTAATCAACATAGAGATGCTGGTAAAACCTGACTATATACATTGCTTCTATAAATCTGATGGAAATCAAGAAGGCTATTTAGATATGATTTTGTCATATTTTAGTAACAGCAGCTTGATGGTAAATCATTGTGATGTTACCATTCATCGGAAACATAGTGGGACCCTGAGTTCACTAGTGAAAATAAGAAGAGAATGGTATACATAGATGTAACCCATTTGCTGCATCCAAGTACTTGACTTGGGTTAATCCCACACCTAAGGTGTAATCCAAGAAGGATGAAGGGACTAACATATATGCAATCAGAGATAACTTCAAATACCGACTAGAGACAAAAGTGTTTCATGTTGATCATATGGAAACATGTTCTAGTGGTTATGTTGAAGATGACTTGGATAAAGTTAATATTGTTGTCACCTTGCGGAAACAAGTTAGTTCACTTGGATGTAAGAGACCTGTATCCTTCATAGGATTAAGTTAAGGAAATGCTTAAGGCACTTTCCGAGGTTCTTACACATCCATAATATCCAGATTAAGTCTATATTATGTGAAGCATTGTTGTCGTTTTGGGGAAACAAGTAAGATCACATGGAAATAAAAGGCCAAGATCCTTCGCAGGGTTAAGTTGAGGATATGTTTGAAGCATGTTCCGAGGTCTTATATATATCCATTATGTCCAAGTTGTGTCCATGACAAAAGTCAGCAAAACTTGTATCTTGTGGTTGTAATCCTGCTTTACGAGAAAGTCAAAGGAATGAGTTTTCTAGAAAGCATAGATTAAGCCAGATACTCTTGTCAAGTCTAGTGGGAGCTTTATGTGTTCCTAGTAAAATATACTCAAATGAAAATAATGTCCTAATTTAGGGTTGTTTTCAACCTATTAATGGAATTATTGTTCTATGTGTACAAGTATGAACGTGAAGTAAAGTGTATACTAAATTCAAGAAATACTGATGTATGTTCCTGATGTTCGACGAAAATAGAGTTGTCTTGAGTAAGTTATTACTGCAAGCAAATCTATACTTGTTAAACTGTCGATTTTAATTGAAGTTTTGAGTATACAAATATGTGCTGTAGATACGACATTTAAATTCAAATGAGTGTCAATGACCCTATTGTGTACTTCGGTAACCTTAAGGGTATGTCGACTCTAATAAAAAAGAATGGCAGTGACTCTATTGTGAACTTCGGTTACATTGAGGGTATATCGACTCTAATAATCATAAGTGTCATTTATCCTATTGCAGACTTCGGTAACATTGAGGATATGACGACTATGATAACCTTGTGTATGATCTTTTTAATAAACACTACGCAAGTGGTTTAATAAGAGAATATAAATGAGTACAAAGGGATATCGTGTAGATGATCTCATCGTTAAGCCATTGTCAAATACTAGTGTTGGATCTCATACTAGGTATAATAGCATTGTTCATGCTTATGACTAGGCTTGAATATCGCTTTAGTAAATGTTTGATTTACTTATAAGCTTTGGGAACGGTAAGCAGTACTGCTCCCCGATGATTGTATCGATATATAGTGGAGACTATATATACGCATGACGCGGTTTTAACCACTTCCAAGAATGTTTATACATTCTAAATTTCCACAGTCAGTCATTCTTCAAGGGAAGGAAGTTTGAAATAAGGCTGAGGTTAGGTGTTGGTTGTGCATTGATCAAGGATTGAATGCGTGAAACGCAACAGTAACCTGTGCTTGAAAGGAGTTTCAAGTGACTGGAAGACCCACACCCGAGTTCACTTCATGGATCATGGTCAAAGAGTGACTAGGAAGGATAATATCATTACGTCCTTCGACCCGAGATGTATAAATTACCATAGCATGGAACTTTCTTACATTAGTTAAGCAAGATAAGGTTCACGCTATAGGGTTGTACAGTCAACGGAATTTCTTCCTCTGGTATGAGAGATATCCCTAGGCCCTCGATGATTTGGCGCTGATACCAAACTAAGCATGGCCATGCGCAAAGAAATATTGATTGAGAACCAGATATGTCCTTAAATTTTGGTCACCACCAATCAAGATCGAGAAACATAATCGTGAACGATCTAGAGATTGACATATTAATCCATGTCTCGTGTTCACAAGGATATAGCGAACAAAAGGACGTTTGATCACTTATCAAATAGGACCTCTACGTTCTTTTTGTAGTTAATGGTTTCTGCAAAGAAGCGGAACCCATACTGACTTGGGGGCAATGATGCTTTTGCTAGAGGCCGCTCTTTGTCTGTGGTCACATGGGTACGGTGCATTATGTGCAAGTGGGAGTTTCTTGGAATATGCCCATCATTGCACGTACGCCATATAGACCGCTGCTGATGATGTATGGGCCTATTGGGTCATACACCGGGGTCTAACCTGACAGCAACTAAAGTTAAGGGACCAAATATGACGAAAGACAAAAGTTGACATCGCATGCAGTGTTAGCGCCGCTAACCCTAAGGTGTTAGCGCCGCTAAATTCTAAATGTTAGCGCCGCTACGGCTGCATGTACTTTGTGTCAATTCACTAATAGGCCGCGTTAGCGCCACTAACTTTAAGGGGTTAGCGCCGCTAAACTGTAAGAGATAGCGCCGCTACGGCTGCATGTGACATATGTCAAATCACCTCCCAAGCTAGCTTATGCATGTATGACTTGTGGTTTCCACTATGGCCGGCTTTGGGAGATTAAAACCGATCTGGAACTCTCATTTAAAGTTGAGGCATTCCATTTTTTTCTCTTGGTGAAAATACACACACATAAGTACACTCTAAAGTGCCATAGTGACTTTGAGAGGTTGTTTGAGAGATTGTTCCTGAGATTTGGTCTCGTTGTTGCTGTTCCGAGGTAGTATTCACGGTGAAGTACTACTAGAGGAGAGCTAGCTCTAGAGGTTGGTGTGTTACCGGGGTACCACACACCATTTCTGGAGCTAAGGAGAAAGGTATAACCTTCTTTCCTTCTTTCAAGTTGCATTTCTTTACATAGAGTTTGGTCCTCTTTTGGGATTTCTTGTTTTTATGCTTTATTGGCTTGTACATTGGGCTTTATATGTTGTACCTTGCTTCTGCTGCTAGCCCACGAAATCCCAACAGGTACCGGTAGCAGAGAGCTGTACCACTAGATGGGTAGCATTACTGGTCTAAGATTTTAGTAGGTTTTATCCAAGTTTGAAAAACTTGATTCCAGTTTTGTAAAACCATATAAAACTAACTATTTTAAAATCCGTATATCTTAGTATACTTTGAACTAGGTACACAATTCGACTTATGATAAAATCATTTTAAAATTAAACTGTTTTAAAAATGTTGATACAACAATCATAAAATATTAATTTTATAAAACTGTTGCCGTATTCCAATTTTATCATATCCATGATTTTATCTCTGAATAATAAAAACATATTAATCTCATACTTTAATTTTATAGTCACATAATATCATAAAATAAAGCACAACCATACAAATAATAAACAATTATAGTTTTGCCAACTATGTCCTAAGGGGTCAACTAAGGACATATTAATCTAAATAGATCCCATGGCTAGATCTTGTGTATTGTCTCCTTGCTCCCACTGCCCTTGACTCCTCTTGTATAGACTCGAGCAATTTCGTCCTCTGTCTTGAAAAACTCTGTCTTTGGTTTTGGTTACAACAAACTATACTAGAATACATGAAACCTATTCTATTACTTATACATTATAAAAGGGGTTGTAAGTGGCACGAATGCCTCCCCAAGACAAAAATAAAGAAATAAAATAAAAAACACAACCACATGTCTAAGTTGGCAAACATGTAACTTATATGTCTAACTACAACGACAATATAATGTTGACTTGTTTAAGTCAAGCATTCATAGTTCACATGTAGAAACTACAAACGCGACTTAATGATTCTAACGCGACTTTAGTATACAAGTCAAACTTTTTTATACATATATATATATATATATATATATATATATATATATATATATATATATATATATATATATATATATATATATATATATATATATAAAGAATATATGATTTGTCAACAACACATTAAATATAAACAATAAATGATGCAAAAACATACATGATCACATTGATCTATTATCCTTCTCTCGTTACCTCTCAATTAATTAAACTATTAATTGAGACGAGAAAACTTGACAAAACTTGCCAACCCCTTTTAATCAATTATTAAACTATTGGTATAATAACTATTACACCAAATGCGTTTTAATCCAAAAACACCTAATTGATTAAAATTGTCCTTGTTTACTTTGTTCAGCAATAATATACCATTATGGTTAATTATTATATTTTAAACCAAAAATATAATAAATCCTTTATTTTAACTTAACTAGTTAAAATAATACTTTAACCATAATTTATATAAATATATATATATATATATATATATATATATACATTATTTTTAAATCTAAAAGATTTAATATATATATATATATATATATATATATATATATATATATATATATATAATCTTGTATTATATTTATTCCGAATTATACATCAAGTTCTAAAATAATTTTACAAGCCCAATATAAAAAACATATAATTTCTAAAAACAACAATTATTAACAATTTATTTTAAGAACTATATAAAATAAAAACTTTGGGCTTTAACATAAATTTATTAAAGAACTAACCGGCCCGATCCAAACTGGGCCGAACCCTCCTGGACTGTCGAGCCACCGCAAAGGGGTCTTAGATTTGGGCCTGAGACAAAAAACAACTTGGGCCCGAAAACACTTTTAGCTATAAATTATTGAGTAGATTATAATGTTAGAATGTTTTAGTATGACTTGTGTATTATTACTTTTTAAAATTATGTATTAAATAGATTTACGAGAGATAATTAACCAAGTAATATAGAGGATTAAAGATGTAATATAGAGGAAGTATGTTCTACATGAAAATTATTTACGAAAGTTTGAGACATAATTATTAAAAGTAGAGAATGCAAATATATTATCTTTTCAAATTATGAGATAATCAATTGATTTTGAAAAAGCGTTTGATTGTCTTAGTTGGTCGTATTTGGATTCTATTCTTGAACAAATGCACTTTGGTATCAAATGGAGAGGATGGATAAAAGGATGCCTAAGTACGGCTAGAGCTTCGGTTCTAGTTAATGGATCACCTACTGACGAGTTCACTCTTTCACGTGGGGTTAGACAAGGTGATCCCCTATCTCCTTTTCTTTTCATTTTAGCCATGGAGGGGCTTCATGTTGCTATGATGGAGGCTGAAAATAAAGGGTATATCCAAGGTCTAAATCTACCTAATAACGGACCTTCACTTTCACACTTCCTTTATGCAGACGACGTGATTTTTCTTGGTAAGTGGTCGGTATCCAATGCTATTAATCTTACTAGAATACTTCGTTGTTTCCATATGGCTTCTGGGTTGAAAGTAAACTTTGCAAAAAGTAAAGTTTTCGGGATCGGAGTTCATGATGATGAGGTGAGAAATGTTTCTACCTTTCTTAAATGTGACGTAGCAAAACTGCCTTTTACGTATCTTGGGGTTACGATGGGGGCGAATATGAATTTGATAAAAAATTGGAAACCGGTGGTTGATAAAGTGTCTTCCAAATTATCGAATTGGAAAATCAATAATCTCTCCTTTGGGGGTAGGGTTATCTTAGAGTAAATCAGTCTTAGGGAGTATTCCGTTATATTTCTTTTCTTTGTTTAAAGCTCCGTTGAAAGTTATTGATTCTATTGAAAGATTGCGGAGACAATTCATTTGGGGTAAATCGGATCTAGGAAACTCTAAAATTTGTTGGGTGAATTGGCAAAAAACAATTGCACCCAAAAACTTAGGAGGGATTGGAATAGGTTCATTAAAAAGTGCAAATTTGGCACTTTTAGTCAAATGGTGGTGGCGTTGGAAAGTGAAACCGGATGTATTATGGTGTAACGTTATCAAAGCTATACATGGTGTGCATGATGGAAACCTATCGACTTTGGCAAATACAAAAGTTCCAGGAGTGTGGCTTAATATATCAAAGGCAGGGGATTACTTATCTTCTTATAATTTAAATCTGGATGATGTATTCATAAGAGATCTGGATAATGAAGTTTTAAGGAACGACTATAATGGGTGGAAATGGAATGGAGATTCAAGTGGTGTGTTTACGGTAAAATCCCTTCGTATTATCATTGATAACTTGATGAATTCTCCATTTGCAGGTTACTGTTTTTGGAATAAATGGTTGCCCTCACGGGTTAACTGTTTTGTTTGGAGGCTACTAAAAAATCGTATACCCACAAAACCAAATCTGGCGACTAGAGGGATTATTTTACTATCTGAAGATTGTCCTTTATGTCATAGCCATGCAGAAACAATTGAACATCTTTTTCACTCCTGCTCATTGGTACATGTAGTATGGGATTGGTTTTTAAAATGGTGCAATATAAATATTGGTTCTATTAATTCTTTAGAACAACTGTTGGTTCAAATCTTGGAATGGTGCTAATGTGAATATGAAGATATTCTTGGAGGCTGTTGTTGGATGTTTATTTTGGTGTATTTGGAAGGCAAGAAATGACAAGGTTTTCAATCATAAAGATTTTATTGCAGATAGAGTAATAGATGATGTGCAGGTCTCTTTGTTTGTTTGGTTAAAATATAGGGGAAAATGTAATTCTCTACTTTGGGCTTCATGGTGTTGTAATCCTTTGTCTTTCTTTTGAAAAGTCGTTGTACTCTCATGCTAGCATCTTGCTAGCCTTGGATTTATAAATAAATTTTGGGTTGCTAGTCTAGGGTAATGGCCGAGCCGAAGCTCTAGTTCTAGTTTCCCGTTTGGCTGTTAAAAAAAAAGTGGATTATAAAGTAGAGATTGAGAATATAATCATGAAAAGTATTAAGTTAGATATGAGAAACATATGAGATGAGACATGTTTGTTATTAATAATATATATGTGAGACTAATATGAGAAATTATATCAAGAGTATATGACTGTGTTAAGGAGTGTTATGCATTAATATAGCTTATTGAAGATTATGTATTTCATTTAATTTATATTTTACGAGTATCAGAGTTTGAGTACTCACTGAGCTTTATAGCTCATTAGATACTTTTAACCCTTTTCAGGTAGTGCAACAAAAAGTTGTTATGCCAGTTTTTGCCCATCTATTGAGCTAAAAGTGTTTTCGAGTAAATGTTTTTTATCATTAAATGTTTCTAAGTATGATATATTTAGTTTAAAGTACTAAATGAGTTTTATTACTGCTTCCGTTGTATTGTTTTAATTAAAAATTTTGATTGCACGAGATTTTGTATTAAAATTTTGTGAAATTCCACAAAAACTTATGTTACAGAAAAGGGGCGTTACTCATGTGCACCTATCCACACTTGTGCTTGAAAAAAGCGAGTGGCACGTGATATCTCATGATGTGTTGAAAAAAAAAATGAAACAAAAACGAAATTTGTTTTTAGATAAAAATAAAGTGGTATGTCTACACGTGCATATGCACATGTGCACGATGCATATATGCACCCACAAACACCTATATATTTAAGTACTATGTGCACATGTGCATACATCATATGCCCGGAAAAAGTGAAAACAAGTATTTTTCTCATTAACATGGTATAACTTTTGTATTTTAATACATATTTGTTTGGTATATATTTTTAGTTTTGAGAAAGTGGGGATAAGTGATCCCTCTTTATTAAGGAAATTTGCCTAAAATACCCTGGAAAATTTTTGGAAAGTGAAACTGACGTCTCTGTTTTTAATTAATTACCTGTTTGCGGAACTAATATCATGTTTCCTACTTTCCTTAGCAATTCCCTTTATAACAGCCAGTGAGGAACTGCGTTTTAAAATTTCTAAAGTAAAGAGTGTTCATGATATGGTAGCTCATGCATCTCAAGTCCAAGGATGTATGATATACAATAATCAATGAAGTATATTTGAGTGTGGGTCTTCCAGTCACTTGAAACTCATTTCAATCACAGGTAAGTATTGCAACTTTATTCAAACCATTATGAATACAAGGTCAACTACTTACCTCATCCTTAATTCAATCTTTTTTTTCAATAAGATTGACTGACTGTGGAAAGTTTGAAATATAAAATATTTCTGGAAGTGATAAAACATTCTAAGATGGAACATAGTAAAGACTTATGAATGTAACCGTACCATATGCATATAATGATCTCTATCATATATCAAAACAAGAATAACTTACAGTAATGCTTACAATTTCCCAATATATATATATATATATATATATATATATATATATATCAAACATACTAAATTCAATTCTCAAGCCAAATCGCTAGCATATCTTACACATATTGCTTTAGTTTGGAAAATTTATTAACTATGAAGATAATGAAAAGAATACTATGTTTGATTATCTATGTGTTGAGTTTCAGTCAAATATTCAAAGAGAAAAGAAGCTAAAATTAGAAATAGAATCACTAAAAGAGAGATTAAGTCTTAAAGATGAGAAACTGAAACAAATGACAAAACTGGAAAATGATTTAGCTAATCAAAAGATGCTTAATCAGATATTGGTAAAAGAAACCAATGAAGCAACAATAATGTTTAAAGACCTTCAAAAAGTAGTTAGATTTTGGTGTGTATATGCTGAGAAGACCACTTAGTGTGTCAATGAGCAGATTCCAAAACAAGTTCAAGCTATTATTGGTGGAAATTATTCCCAAGCTGCTAACTGTGTTGATTTTAGCAAGAACATAAATATCTTAGAAAAAACTGATATTTTATCTCTTACTTTTCAAAAGTTTGTAAAAGGAAAAAGTATTATCACTAACAGATTCGTTAAAAGTACAAGTACTCAGCTGAAAGACTCAACCACTTCAAAAGTTGATTCAAGTTCTATTATTTTGACAGATAGCAAAAGTACTGAAAATTTAATTGTAAAGGAAGTAAGTAAAGGAATGGAATCATTTGTTGAGACCAAAGAGACATTTTGTCGTCAAACCTTGAAAGCTGATACTTTAAACTTAGGAACTCAGCTGACTGAAAATTCTTTAGCTAATGATAATACATCAGCTGATCAAAAAGTAGATGATAACTGCTCAGCTGATATCCTGTCAGTTGATCATGGATCCTCTTCTGTTTGTTTAGCTGATCAAACATCACTTCAAACTCTTTTAATAGGAGAAACTAAGAGTAAAAGAACTTTTGTTTAAAAAAAGTCTCAGTCTGCCATACCTAAAGTTGATCATAAACTCATTTCATTTAAGGGTCAACCTAACGTAACTGTAAACAAAGACCTTATCAAGTTACAGAATCAGTTGCAAAAACTGAATGGTGAAATCTGTCAGCTGATGACCCATAGTCATCAGAAAACAGTTAAGACATCTCTTAGGCAATTACCAAAATATGTTAAAGGCTCCAAAAATAAAAAATGTTATAAATGTGGGAGCAAAGAACATAAGGCAAGTAATTGTTCTCTTGAAGGTAACTCAAGACAGCGGACAGATAATGATAACACAGTTGTTTCTCTCATTCATAAACAACCTAATATAAAGTGGATGGCTAGGTGCAATTCACAGGGGTCCACTTAAATGTGGATGCCCAAGTGTCACTAACCTTCTTTGAATCACAACTATGCAGGGGCTGAACACATGGTATCTTGACAGTGGATGCTCAAGGACCATGACAGGTTGTAAAGCTTTGCTTAGTAACTACAAGAAGGAAAAAGGTCCAAGAGTGACCTTTGGTGATAACAATTGTGGGCAAACAAAAGGCTACATAGAACTTCATAATGGGAACCTAACCTTGTCCAAGGTGTCATCTGTTAAAGGACTTAAGTACAATCTCATCAGCATAAGTGAGCTATGTGATGGTGATCAGAAAGTTCTCTTTACAATGACAGGTGGTTCCATTTAAAATCAAGAAGGTAAAACAATAATTTGTACAAAAAGAACCAAGGATGTATATACTCTTGATATGTCCTCTGGTGATCCATCAAAGTTAACTTTTTTGTATACAAAATCTGTAACTGACACAAATTGGTTATGGCACAAAAGGCTTTCCCATTTAAACTTCAAAAATATTAACAACCTGAGCAAGGTGGATCTAGTGTCAGGACTACCTTCACTGACATATGTTAAGCCTAAACCTTGCTCTGCCTGTGAGAAGGGAAAGCAACACAAGACATCTTTTCCATCTAAGCAAGCCTTCTCCATTACTGAATCTTTCTACATGTTGCACATGGATCTATTTGGTCCTGTTGCTACTGCTACCATTGGTGGAAGTAAGTATGCATTGGTAATGGTTGATGAATTCTCAAGATACACTTGGGTCATCTTCCTAAAAGCAAAGAGTGAGGCTATTGAAGAAATAATAAGCTTCATAAAGAAGATGGAAGTGCTAAATGGAAATCTGGTACGGATGCTTAGAAGTGATCATGGAACTGAGTTTAAAAATCAAACTCTAGAAGGTTTCTGTGATGAAAAAGGCATATCTCAAAACTTCTCTACTCCAAGGACTCCACAACAGAATGGTGTAGCTGAAAGAAGAAACAGAACATTAATTGAAGCTGCAAGAACCATCTTGTGATCAAAAGGCACAACAAAACTCCCTATGAAGTGGTTAAGGGAAGGAAGCCAAACATCAGTTTCTTTAACATCTTTGGGTGTTAGTGCTTCATACTGAATTAGAGAGATCAACTACAAAAGTTTGCACCCAAGGCAGATGAAGGTGTTTTTGTTGGATATTCTGTGATCTCCAAAGCTTACATAATTTACAACATCAGAACAAATGTCATAGAAGAATCAATCAATGTAAGTTTTAATGAAAATAACTTTGTTGCTTCCTGTTCTACTAATCCATCTATAGGTGAGGAATTTAATGATTCGCTGCATACTAAAGATAACATTCCAGTATCAGCTGATCCACTCCCATCAGCTGATTCACTCTCGTCAGCTGACATAGATGACTTAGATGAACCTGTTCCAAACTTACAAAACATCTCTACACAACCTATCCTAAATCAACCCACACTTTTACTGAATGATGGGAATCATGTTTCAACATCAATGGACTCTAATTCCATATCAAACATTCCTTCATCAGTAGAAGTTTCATCAGCTGACATTCCTGAAATTCTGTTAGCTGACCAACCAGAAGTCTCATCAGCTGACCCAAACCAAAGAATTTCAACTCCTTTAATCCAAACTGTTTCAAACTCTACCAGAATCTAAAATGCCTATAAGGACCACAAGGATCATCCTAAAGATCAGGTCATAGGTAACATAGAAATACCTATACTAACAAGATCAAAAGCTTGTAATTTCTGTTTATATACAGGTTTTGTTGCTATGATTGAATCAAAGAAGGTGGATGAAGCTCTAAATGATCCTCACTGGATTATTGCCACGCAAGAAGAATTGGCATAATTCACAAGAAACAATGTATGGACTTTGGTGCCAAGACCAAAGGATAAATCCATCATTGGTACTAGGTGGGTGTTTAGAAACAAAATGGATGACCAAGGGCAGATCATCATAAACAAAGCAAGGTTAGTTGCATAGGGGTATTGTCAAGAGGAAGGTATTGATTATGATGAAACCTTTGCCCCTGTTGCAAGACTTGAAGCAATAAGACTGTTTCTAGCCTATGCTGCATTCAAAAACTTTAAAGTTTTCCAAATGGATGTTAAGAGTGCTTTCCTCAATGGAGAATTGAAGGAAGAAGTGTATGTTAAACAACCTCCAGGTTTTGAGGATGCAAGCAAGCCAGATCATGTATACTTCTTGAACAAAGCTTTGTATGGTCTAAAGCAAGCACCAAGAGCCTGGTATTGCACCCTCTCTTCTTTTCTAATTAACAAAGGTTTTATAAGAGGAAGCATAGATAGCACCTTGTTTATAAGGAAATTCAAGGGTGATGTGATTCTTGTACAAATATATGTAGATGATATAATATTTGGGTCTACAAATTTGGATCTTTGTAAAAAGTTTTCAAAACTCATGTCTGATAACTATCAGATGAGCATGATGGGTGAACTAAACTATTTTCTTGGGCTTCAAATAAGACAAGAGGTTGATGGAATTTTCATTCATTAAACAAAGTATGTAAATGACTTACTTAAGAAATTTGAGTTTGAAAATTGTTCTTCAATGAAAACACCCATGTCCACTGCCTTAAAGCTTGGAAATGACACTGATGGTAAATCAGTGAACATTACAGCTTATAGAGGTATGATTGGATCTCTTTTATACCTCACTGCAAGTAGACCAGATATTATGTTTTCAACATGTCTTTGTGCTAGATATCAAGCAGATCCCAAAGAATCTCACTTAGCTGCAGTTAAAAGGATTTTCAGGTATCTCAAAGGAACTCCTAATGTAGGTCTTTGGTACCCCAAACACTCTGATTTTGAGTTAGTTGGATATACTATTTCTGACTTTGCAGGTTGCACACTAGACAGAAAGAATACATATGGGAGTTGTCAATTATTAGGTGGAAGATTAGTCAGCTGGTCAAACAAGAAACATAACTCTGTTTCAACTTCTACAGCTGAGGCAGAATACATTGCTGCTGGAAGCTGTTGTGCTCAATTGCTATGGCTGCAAAATCAACTACTGGATTATGACATACAGTTTGAAAACTCCCCAATTATGTGTGACAACACAAGTGCCATATCTATCTCTAACAATCCTGTTTTGCATTAAAAAACTAAGCATATTGAAATCAGACATCATTTTCTTAGAGGTAATGTGCAGAAAAAGAAAGTTTCAGTGCACTATATAAACACTAATGTTTAATTAGCTGACATTTTTACAAAACCTTTGGATGAGTCTCGGTTCAACTTCCTAATATCCAAACTTGGCATGTTAAACTTGTAATATATTTTGTTCTTGGATAGCTAGTTTTGTGTGAGAAAATAATTTTATTTGTGTGTGAAATGAAGTACTTATCTAAGCTTCTACATGTTTTACTTATGGTATATCAACTAATGGAATTATGTCAGCTGACGACAATCAGCTGACACTATACCTCAGCTGATATACCATCAGCTAAGACTTATAAGCTCAGCTAAGTGCACTCATTAGCTGACACTTATTTTATCTCAACATGGATCAGCTGACACTCTCTTTTGTCGGCTGATGATTTTCAAAAGTAAAAAATTTTGTGTCCCCACACTTATTTTATTATTTTCTCATTTGTATTTAATATGTTAACTAGGTATTTAATTTCTTTTAAAATTGTCCGTTAGTTGTCTGTGTATTTACTAACTATTCCGTTTAACACCTTTTTGCAGAGTGACAGTTACTTTTAGAAATATATTTTGGTGATAGTTTAGTTTTCCAAGGAAGATATATTTTCGGTCGGTTCTTCATTTCTTACGCTTTCAAAATTCCCAAACACTCTTTCTCTCTAAACTCTTCAAACCCTAAACCTTCGTTGCTCAAACTGTTTCACTCTGTAATCATGGTAACCTTCAACTCTGCTTTCACTCCTCTTGCCATTGCTGGTGAGAATGTTACACCCAACTCTGAACTCACCATTCGTCCCAATAACTTTTGGATAACCACTGATATTCCTTCAAACAAGGCAAACCAGGGATACAAACCCATGGTTACGTTTATTACTGCCCATCCCCTGTTCTCTTGTCTCTCTGCTCATCCTTACTTCATTTTCCCTCACATTGTTGGTGAAATGTGGTACACTACTAGGTACCATCCCAATCAAAACCTCATCACCTGCACCTGTCTGAATGGCCACATCAACATAAATTTCACCGTCGACACTCTGCGACAGGCCATATCTCTGCCAAACTTGGCTCCTTACTAACCATTTGCTCAAATTGGCTACAATGCTCCTATTACCTATGGTCAGTACAAGTTATATGTGCTGGGACACCCGTGGAAGTATCTAGCAAGTGTCATCACTCGCTGTTTTGGTCCCAAAACTGGAAGCTTCGATCAAATGAACCAGACAGAGCTTATGGTACTTCATGCCTTAGTCATAGGGAGGAATATTGACTTTGCCTAAGTCATATTCTCGGATATGGTGGACAAAATTACTCTTGTTACTTCAAAGAAGTCCACAAGGACTATTGTTCCCTACATAAGGTACTTGAGCTTACTTGTCCTTCATCAGATGCAATGGGAACAGTATACTGGGATAGCTACTGTGGTTGATGCAATGCCCATGCCCAGATGCAAGAAATAATTGATATTGCTGGTGATGAAGCTGAGGTTTAAGAAGAGATTTTTGCTGAAAACTCAGAAGAACACATGGCTGATGATTCTGAGTCTCCTGATAAAATCACTGAGCATTCTGAAAAATCAGTAACTCATGCTCAAGATGAAGCCATGATTGAAGAAGGAAGAATGGATGAAGGGTTGATGGACACTGCTGATCATGAAATAATGTTTAGAGCATATGTGTTTGATGAACCAGCACAGGATGAGCCTATTAGTCCTGATGTTAAGGATGTACAAGAAGCAGATAGTGGTGATGAAAGAAGTGATGCTGGCTATGGTCACACTGAAAATATTCAAGCTACAACCAGCTCATCTTCTCCTACAGGGATGTCATTCACATAATTCCTTGTCAGTTCAAGTTCTACAACACCACACACTCAACACAGTGAAGAAGAATCTAATGATGATTCTCCAAGTAGGACTCTTGGTGGCACAATTGCTTATCCCAACCCTGATCAACAACAAGGATCGAGTGACTCTGTTCATAGAGCATCAAGTGATGAAGATGAAGAGGTTCCTGATGCTGAAGAGATCTCTGATAAGCAGGTGGAGCTCATAGAGATCAGCAAAGCCAAACGAATCTCAGGTATACCTTTATCACTCCCCGAGGATACTCATTTGGTTGACCCCACCAATGAGAACCCATCCTCTCCTCCAGTTGTAACACCCCCACAACTGCCAAGCTCTAGTCAACTCCCAACAGTTGCTAGTTCTACTCCCTCCTTCACCCATACTGAATTAAGATCACAAGAGCTTGTGCACTTTCCACAAGTCTCTGAGGTAGTGTTATCCACACCTCTGACCTCAACTCCTATAGCTACCTCTTATTTTGAGGGGGAGCTTATGGATGTTGCTTTAACCAAACTGCAAGTGGATGTGCCCTCATAAAAGGTCACATTCATAAATATGGGATTGCAATCTGGGCCACCCTCCCAACAGGGTGATACAATTGAAAGACAGACCTCCTCCCAAGGTCACACTGTGTCTATAGGCCCTATGAGTCAAGCGTTTCCCTTAGTAAGTTCAAAATAACTTGCTACTGAAGTAAGGGATACCCCATTGAGTGCAACCCTCACTCACACTCACATACTTGCACCTACTTTTAATTCAATACATACACATACTAGTGCACTGCCTGTCAATCTTAGTGGCATAAACCAGCAATTGGTACAGGGCACACTCTCTGTTCCCAGTGATCTTGGGCCTATAAACCAAGGTCTAAGTGAGGGACCTCAATCTATTCCTATTCTTGGCACCTCAACTCAATCAATTCCTACCGAACCACTTCCTTCTACCTTCTCTGAAAATTCACCCTAAATAATTCAAAGCCTACTGTACATCTCTCAAAAGATGGATAGTCTTCAAGCCTCCTTCACCTCCTTCCAAACTAAAACAGAAACTCAACTATCTTATTTAACACAAGAGATTGAGTCCCTAAAGGCTACACAATCCCAACCCCAACCCCTCCCCTGCCCCTGTTGATCTTTCACCAATTCTCACCAAATTATATCAACTTCTTACACAAACTTCTAATCCTACTCCTATTCCTTCACCTATCATCTCAAACCAAACCATTACCAACCTCAACCAAACCATTTCTAGCCTTCTATCCCAACTCCATACCTTAAGACCTTCCCCTCCTAACATTTCAGTAACCATACCTGACTCTCTTCTTAGAGTCCCTTCTCTTCTCCAAACCATAACTACTAACCCAACACCTAAACAACTACTCCATCCAAAAGCACAGTGAAACCCTCAAGGAATTCACAAATATCACTGATGTTATCCTAAGCCTGAGGAGACCTCCATTCTTCACCCAACCTCCTATCCCCACTCCCTCTCCTACAACTTCACTTATCCCTCCCTCTACCTCCACTCCTTCTCCATCCCCTTACTCTTTTATACCTCCTTCTGTTGCCAGGCCCTCTGACAACTCTCCTTTTACCTTTGCTGATGACAAAAAGGGGGAGAAGTCAGTTAGAAGAGAACCTTCACCATATACACTCAGAGCAGCTATTGATGCATATACAGCTGAGGTTCAGGCTATGCAAGCAAAGGATGCATCTTCCCCCAAGAAAACAGAAACTCAAAGAAAATCAGATGTTTAGGGGGAGAATCAGTCTGAGGGGGAGCAACCTGCTCAAGATGAGCAAAGGCCAAAAAGAAGATTCAAACAAATGGCTAGAAGGAAGAGTGCTAAAAAGCCAAACAAGATCAATCTTGTGCACCAATAAATGTGCCCTTAGAAGATTCTGATAATGATGATGATGAATATAGAATGCCTTTGTCCTATCTGCTCAACTTCAGAAAGCAGGGCCTCTCAACTCAAGCTCCACCAGTCCAAACTTCCTCTCCAGTACAATCAAGTCAACCAACTCCCAGCAGCACATCAAGGAGAAAAGGAAAGAAAATAATGTCTGCTGAGGAGATTGAAGAAGAAGAAAGAAGAGAGGAAGAGTTAAATCAAGAGGATGAGAATCTCAGAGAGCTAAGTGAACTGGCTGCTGCTCTTGGTACAACCATTGAAGATGTTCTGAAAACCAAGGAGAGACACCAGGATTTCACTACTCCTAAATATCTTGCTGCAATCATTGGTGTCACTAATGATGAATTGAGATAATTACAAGAAGAAATCATCATGCTATCTGCTCACACACATCCAATACAAGTTGCACCACAGCAAGATGATCCTACTGTCAAGAAAGTTTCTAAAAGAGGAAGATCAAAGAGGTCTTGGAAAACAAGAAGAACTTGATAGAAAGAAAGGATCCAAATCTCATTTCTAGAGTCACTCCATATAACGGAACAGATGAAGGGCCATATCTCAGATTAGTAAGAAAAGATGAAATACAAACACATGAGAATGCCTATATTCATCACTGCAAACTGTTCTCCTTCACTGAGATGATTGAGACTCTGTACCACCTCCTTAAATCCAAAAGTGAAATTGCCACAAGGTTCATAAACAAATTCGAATACTGGATCAAAATGGTTGTCTACCACAGGATATGCACTCATGATCAATTTGTGGAACATATTGATGTGATTGAGGATGCCTTCAAGAAATCCTCCAAAGCTTTTGTACCTGCTGAACGGATTATACTTAATCCTGATCATCCTTACCTGTCTGCATATGAAAATCTCAACACTGCTCTGCCCTCCAACATTGAGCCAAAAATGTTTAAGTACATAACTGAACCTGAAAGAGGGATATTATTCAAGAACAGAGCTGGTGTTTGGAGATTCCTAAGAGAAACTGACTTAGGAAGAGCCCCTGGAGAATTAATCTTTCAAGCTGCTCATTTAACAAGGGGACAGACAGAAAGTGAACATTTTGAAAATCTGATTCAAGCAAGAGCTGAAGAGTTGTTGGCTGCAAATCCACTGAATAGAATTCTGGATGTAAAAGAAGAACCTTGGTGGGAAGAAAACTGAAACTTCATAACTAGATTAGATGTAATTTCAAATTCCTTGAATAGTTCAACTTTTGTACTTAGTATTAACTCATAGTTAGATTGCATTGTACAAACTCTGATGTAAATACTTTGTTCTGTAATCAAGCTTGAAGCTTTGATCATGGAATACTTAGCTAAAATGCTATTATAGATGACTCTTAGTAAATAGCTCACATAGTGTAAATAAAGAAAATATAAAAATCCTAAAAACAAAAAAAGGATGAAAGATACCACAAAAACAGAACATGGTACTTCATAAATGAAAAGATTCCCAAAAACATAATATCAGGGAACATATATTAAAGAGTTACCAAAAACAGATAGCTAGGTAACCAAATTTGAACTTAAAAGTTTTATCTTTACAAATCCGAGTCAAACGGATTCTTCTTAAACAGATAAGGTTTTGTCATCATCAAATAGGGGGAGATTGTTGGGGAGATAGCAATATCAAACCTAAATCAAACCTATCTATTAAGTAAAAATAGGATTTGATGTTAACAAAACAATGTATTCAGTTTTGGACTTAGATTGATGAAAAACATGTGTTGTTTTTTATCTTAGACTTAAAGAATTTCTAAGTAAGAAATGTCAGCTGACGAATCATTTTGTCAGCTGAACACTGAGTATCAGCCAAAGGACCAGCTTCAGAAAGATCAGCTGAAAAGAAAAGACAAGTCAAGAAGCATCAGCTGAGGATCTTCAATGGATCAGCTGATGGTTCAAAATCATCAGCTGATGAAAATTTCAAGATCAGCTGAGCTATCAAGGATCAGCTGACACAATCACATTGATCAGCTTATGCCTCTCATCTGTCAGATAAGGTATTAACTGCTTATTCAATGTTTCCTTCATAAGCTGATCATACTCAAATGATTAGCTAAGCCTTTGAGATCAGCTGACAGTTTAGTTTGATCAATTGGTTAGCTTTATCCTGATTTGTATTATTAGCTGAGCATTTCGATCAGCTTAGCAAATCTAGTCAGCTGAGTCTTTCACATTTATCCTTAGCTGAGCAAATTTACATTTGCAGTTCAGTGTCTGTTAGCTGAGTCTTTATTCTACATCTCAGTTAATAGCTCTTCTATGTAATATTTTCTTTAGTCAAAGGCAGAACATGTGTTGTTCTTATTAAGCCTTAGATCTTTCTTTATAAAAGTACTTAGCACTTTTTGTATCTGCAAAGAAACAAAAAGGATAGATCTTTATCCTCTGGAAAAGGAGAAAGATACTCTTGAAGAGAAGATCTCGAAGATATGATGATTAAGTATGGCTGGCAACTCCATACTTGGTAAAGTCAAATCTTCAGAAAGCATGGTGTTGATTAATGCACAAGCATGAAAGGAGAAATTTACTTTTCCAAGATATAAAGATAGTACTTTAATAATATAATAATAGATAGTTGGTACACTCATTACTGAAAAGTATGTTCACTTTACACACTTTGTGTATAAAGTTAACTTACTTTTCACCCACTAACTTTATCTATTATAATATTATTAAAACAAGTATCTTTGTCTCCTTCTCTCTTCATCAACCCGGACACACTTTGCTTATATATACTCATGCATGGAAACGTGCAAAGTATGCGTTGAAAAACACTGAAATCACATAAGTTGAGAATTAGAAGAGTTAGCATTTAACTTTCAGTGTAACAAACTTGTTCATGTGTTGAACATCTTAGACATTAGTTGTTTAAGATTAGCATTGTCTATGTGTTAGACAAATCTAGTTGCCACCTTTTATTGAACTTAGATTTTCCGCATCTAGTTCATGTAATACTTGATTAACATCAATAAGAATTATATAAAAGTAAACCGTGTGTCTCTTAAATTTTAATTTGCTAAAGTTTGTATTCAACCCCCCTTCTACAAACATTTGTTGTTGTAGTATCCATTCGGGACCAACAGTTATCATCAAGTCGTCTTCCTTAGATATAATAAACTATATCTTTCTGGTCTTATGACGACATATACCTGTCTAAGAGGAAATGACTATATGTCAGATTCTCCAGCCTTCTCATGTTGAATTTTAATCATTTCTGATTATTTGCTAGTCCCAACATCAGGTTATTCCATTCAAGGTTTACTTTTACTTCTACAGATATCCATGGATATTAGTTTTGACGAAAAGAAACTTTTTCCCAGAAAACACTTTGTTTTTATAAAAAAAACAAATATCCCATGGTCTTAGAAGAATACCTAATGGAGTAACACCTCTAGATTCCGGATTCCTTCACCTCACTTACAAAATAGAGGTTTAGACAATCCAGACTTTGAGATAGACAAGCAGGGATACTCTTTCTAGTCTCATCCCCTAAGGTGTAGTCTTAACCGTCTTTGTTGGTTTAAGATTAAGAACATAGCCCGCCACTACTTTAGTATACTCCATGAGTACTAAAGTATAACATATCAATTACCAGACCATATCAAGAATGTCCGGTTCCTCCATTATATGACCAATTATACAATGTGTCACAGAAGGAGTGAATTATATGACAAATCAATAATTCAATTGATGGTAATAGAATTTAGAACATATTAACTCAATCTACACTGTCTACACAAGGATTAACTCGGCTAAAGTTCGACAATCAACCTTTGTGTAACTTGAATCGAGTATCAAATTTCTTTATCTATTTTAAATCAGGCACTTCGTTATGGTGTGTCTTTAACACCTATAAGGTTTCAAACACATAGTCTATAAAAAGATAGACATATCCATTTCTTCTACCATCATCGGTAAAGGTAACGAAGTATTTGGATTTTATACCTTATGATTTGCTTGAATGGTCTACACGCAAGAGTGTGTACATAATCCAACAAGCTATCAATCCTCTCACATACAAAAGTGAAGGATGTATATTTAAATTAGCCTAATAAATAAGATTTGTTAGTCAACATTTGACCCATGATCAAACGATTCCAAATTCCTTCACCTCACGGAGTTTGGTGATACAAATCTTGTTTATATGGTTAAGTCAACTATGTCATAAGGATAACTTATCCAAATTATTCATGATCATGATATTACTTCTTAAGCATAAGCTTAATATAAACGCCTTGACATGTATAATTTTTGAAACAATTACATGCTTCAAAATAATATACATCCTCCAACAAATGGCATATAGATATAATGTTTCTTACCACGAAAAAATGCAAAACAAATATCTATTGAAGTAATATATTAGCTTGAAGGATAGGCAACTGTCATACTTCCAATCCTTTCAATAGAAACAACTATCTTGTTTTTCTATTTGAAGTCCAGCTCTCTATGCCTTATATGCATACTTCCCTTTTAATACTTATACTTTGCAGCAAATAAATTTGCAACAAATATAAATATTATAGCTAGCGTTAAAAAACCTAGCCTATAGAGTCTTTAACCCATTTAGACAAAATAGTGGCGCTAATTTTTAATCTTAACGTGAAGTAGAAAACTACCCCTCATGGAGTCTAATCACCGTAGGCGCAATCACATTGCCCTTTAACTCAAATATAATGGAAGGCTTGATGAAAAATCAAAAATTCCATTAAAGGTCAGTTTCTATTTCATTGATTATTTGTTCCTTAGTAGCCTTACTTGGGAATATATGAAGTAATCTTCATTGGTCATGTTTAGACTTTGCAGTCTCTAATCATACCATGAAGCTCTATCAAAGAGTTCTTCATTCGGTCCATGTACGCCTTAATAATAAGGACATAGACACATTTATTCCCACCTTCTTGCATCCATCAACCGACTTAGGTCTAGACACATAATTCTCACTTATGTCTACGACACGCATTGTGCGCATCTTATGACCTATTTCGCATTGGTAGCAAGTGGCTTTAAAATCTTTTCTCAATAATGTACAACTTTGTCTCAACCAATAATGTTAGACAATTAAGTTTACATGTATTAGTTTATCCTTTATTAGGAACCGACGGAGTATTAACTTTAATGTGTTGTTGTTAACGTGTAAGTGATAAGAGTAAACAATTAAGTTAACATTGAAATAATCCTCGTTAAAATATTTTACCCATTTGATTTATAAAATCTAAATTTTCACAAGGGCTAAGAACCATATTTCACCTTGCACCGTGACGGGTTTTCCGCAGATCACGTGGCAAAGCTATTTAGGCCGGTACAAATTAACCGATTGTAATCCATTGTTACAACTCTTTGTTCCATGCGGGATCCAAGTTGACAACTATAGTTTCAAATTTGGCATGTTTGATCCCTCCACACTAACTTCAAACTAAGATTTTAAATAACTCGGCTAAAGCTCGACAATTATTCAAAATATTATTTTGAAATTGTAAATCAACCATCAAGATACACGGTGGTACTATTGCCCAACGATTGACTCGGCTAGAACTCGACAATCAACCTTGCGAGTTGCCACATGCCCCTTCCACACAGTCCATACAAAGATTAACTCAGCTAGAGCTCGACAATCAACCCTTGTATAACTAGATTCGGGCGGTGTCATCTTATGGGTGGTGTGCAATTTACATTTAGAAAACAGGATTTAGTTTTCCGGTTTAAAAAACCATTTGAGCGGTTAGATTAACAAATAAGTGACAAAACGCATTTTACAATTTGAATTATAAGGCATAGTTATATTCTCTTTGGTTAATCTTATGCGAGCGCGAGTTTGTTAAACCAATGTTAAAAACTCTTGAGTTTTATTATTGTCAAAAATTGTCTAGAATGCAATAATCCTAATATCCATGCATAAACAATAAATAATAAAACAACCACACGCATACAATAAGATTGGTACCAATGCCCCTAAAACCTATGCGTTTTCCCGTGAGCCATTATGGAAAAACAAAGTCATCTAAGGACATATCCTTGACTTGGATGTGATCCCACTAAACCCGCTACCTCCATTGGGCCTCTCGGTTTTGTGTTTGCCAAGACATCACTACTCGACTCCCGATGGTTGCCTCCAAATTATATTTACATGGAAAATGAAATAAATGGCATACAAGCCACAATCCAATTTTCTAGTACAAAATACATAACATGGAATTTAAATGGCATGCAAGCCACAAAATAATTTACATACCAAATAAATTAAATAAATTAATTATTACATACCATGTGACATTTAGTCACTAAATGAATGAATAACTAATTTAACACAAGCAAACATCCACAAGGCCTTGGGCATTTATTGGTTACCAACATAACATGAACAACATTAATACTATGGTGTACGACACAAAACCATGTAAACTTATGTATCTTGTTATGTATCTTGATTAAGATTATTTCTAAAAACTCAAGGTACTAAATAATCTCATGTATATATTTATTAGTAACAACAAACCATTTTTGATGAAACATATTCATATATACATAATGTAAGTATATGCAATTACTATTTTTATGCCAAAAATAATAATATACATATAAATACACCAACCAAGATACAAGGCATCTTAAAATACGAAAAAATAATTTCTGGAACAAAAATCACAGAAACCATTTTTAGATGCCAAAAACCCGACTGCCAAAAACTGTTTTGGATACGAAAAAATAATTTCTGTCAGATCAATTTGCGCGCCGCGTAACCAAAAACTTCCGCGCCGCGTAACCCACCTGACAGCAAATCCAGTTTTTTCGATTTCGGGTTTTTCAAGCCACCAAGGTGCAATACCTATGTAGAGATGGCTTTGATACCACTGTTGGGTTTCGTTGGCCATCTTACCCGCACGGTGGAAGCTAGAAAAATAGATTTCCGGGTAAATAAACATGATGCCAACAAGACCCACTAATGCTGGAACTCTACATAAGGATAAAGGAACCAAATAAAAGAGATGGGATAGGAAATATACCATCCTCCAGCTTCTGATTTCATCATGTTGGGATGAACTCAAAGTCACCAAAAGAGCAACTCTCTACTGCTAGTCCACACCAAGTTTCCTTGATCCCCAAATGCTAGTATGCCAACTTGTGAACATTCTTGAATTTCTGGAATTCTCCATGAACTCACAAAGGAGCTCCAAAATCAAGAGAAGAGAAAAAGAGAGCCTAGCTTTATTTCTTGGTTCATCCATCAACCTTATAGCATGTTAGATGCATACCTAGACATTTATCACCCTTTTTCAGCTCATAAGCATGGCAACAAAGTCGTGCATAATCATTAATACATGCCTCATAAGTCAATAACTTGAACCAAGCAATAACCAAAAAGTCAAGTTTCTGTCAGGCGATTTACGCGCCGCGTAATACTTAAACTTACGCGTCACATAACCCTTACGGCCGTAAGCAAAAAGCCATGCGGCCGTAAGGCCCCTTTTTCCAGATTTCAGTTTCTCTCATTTGCGTTATGTGCTGTCGGGATCAATCCTTGGCGTGTGACCCAATAGGCTCGTGTATTATCAATAGAGTTACTAATCTACGTGTGTCAGTGGGCATATTATCCAACACTTGTGAACACGATACATGGATTAATATGTCAATCTACAGATCGTTCAATATTCCTTTGCGCATGGCCATGCTTATTTTGGTGTCAGCGCCCAATCATCGAGGGGCCCAGGGATATCTCTCATATCAGAGGAACAAATTCCGTTGACTGTACAATCCCATAGCGTGAACCTTGTCTTACTTAACTCTTCCCTTTATAATAGCCAGTTGCGAACTACGTTTTGAAATAGCCAAAGTAAGAAAGTTTCATGCTATAGTAATTCATACATCTCAGGTCGAAGGACGTAATGATATTACCATCCTGAGTTACTTGTGATCATGATCCATGAAGTGAACTCAGGTGCGGGTATTCCAGTCACTTGAAACTCCTTTCAAGTACAGATTACTGTTGCGTTTCATGCATTCAATCCTTGATCAATGCATAACCAACACCTAACCTCAGCCTTATTTCAAACTTCCTTTCCTTGTAGAATGACTGACTGTGGAAATTTAGAATGTATAAACATTCTGGGAAGTGGTTAAACATGCTAAAATGGAACACAGTAAAGACCAATGAAGGTAACCGCATCATGCGTATATATAGTCTCAACTATATATCGATACAATCATTGGTTAGCAGTACTGCTTATAGTTCCCACAGCTAATTTGTAAATCAAACATTTACTAAAACGATATTCAAGCCTAGTCATAAGCATGAAAAATGCTATTATACCTAGTATGAGATCCATCACTAGTATTTGGCAATGGCTTAACTATGGGATCATCTACACTATATCCCTTTGTACTCTTTTGTATTCTCTTATTAAACCACTTGCAAAGGGTTTATCAAAGAGATCATACATAATATTATCATAGTCGTCATATCCACAATGTTACCGAAGTCCACACTAGGATTAATGACACTAATGATTATTAGAGTCGACATACTCTCAATGTAACCAAAGTTCACAATAGAGTCACTGACACTCATGTTTATTAGAGTCGCCATACCCTTAATGCTATCGAAGTACACAATAGGGTCAATGACACTCATTGGTATTCAGATATTGTATCTACACGACATACTTAAATATCCAAAACTTCGATTAAAATCGACAGCCTTATTTAATATAGATTGGCTTGCAGTAAAATTTACTCAAGACAACTCTATTTTCGTCGAACATCAAGAACATACATCAGTATTTCTTGAATTTAGAATCCACTTGACTCCGTATTCTCTATTTATACTCATGTAACAATAATTCCATCAATAAGTTGAGAACATCCCTAAATTAGGACATTATTTTCATTGAGTATATTTTACTAGGAACACATGAAGCTCCCACTAGCCCGGAAAAGAGTATCTGGCTTAATCTATGCTTTCTAGAAAACTCATTCCTTTGACTTTCTCGTAAAGCAGGATTATAGCCACAAGATGCAAGTTTTGCTGACTTTAGTCATGGACACAACTTGGACATAATGGATATATAAGACCTCAGAACATGTTTCAAACATTTCCTCAACTTAACCCTGCAAAGGATCTTCGCCTTTTATTTCAATGTGCCCTTACTTGTTTCCCAAAAGTGACAACAATGCTTCACATAATCCAGACCTAATCTCAATATTATGGATGTGTAAGAGCCTCGGAAAGTGCCTTAAGCATTTCCTCAACTTAATCCTATGAAGGATTTAGGCCTCTTACGTCCATGTGAGCCAACTTGTTTCCGCAAGGTGACAACAAAATTTCACTTTATCCAAGTTATCTTCAACATAGCCACTAGAACATGTTTCTACTTAATCTATATGAAACAATTTGTCTCTAGTCGGTATTTGAAGTTGTCTATGATTGCATATATGTTAGTCCCTTCATCCTTTCATGGATTACACCGCAGGTGTAGGATTAACCCAAGTCAAGTACTTGGGTGCAGCAAATAGATTACATCTATGTATACCATTCCCTTCTTATATTCACTAGTGAACTCAGGGTCCCACTATGTTTCCGATGAATGGTAACATCACAATTATTTACCATCAAGCTACTGTTACTAAAATATGACAACCTCATATCTAAACAGCCTTTTTGATTTTCATCAGATTTATAGAAGCAATAGATATTGTCAGGTTTTACCAGCATCTCTATGCTGATTCAATGCTAGTTTCAACATTAGGTCTCTTATTTATGTTTTACGTTCTTCCACTGGAATGCTTTTGGATATTGTCTTCTCCCTTTTGAGCCACCAAACATGGTTCCCACAAGTTCAAGAAACAACTACCCAAAACTCAGATGAACTACTTAAATATATAAACATCTACTTAGTTTATATTTCATCTATCTCCCACTGAATGTAGACTAGATAATTTTAAGTTATGAGATTGACAAGCAAAGGACACTTTCTAGTCAAAATCTTATTGGATGCTTAAGTGACCATTATGTTGTGTTTTAGATTGAGGACTTGGTTCCTTAAATTAATATATACCAATTACATTGAATCCATGTTTTAGGCCTGTCTTTCACCAGATCATCAACAAAGATATCCGGTTTTCTCAGGTTATTTCCGAACACCTCCAGGTTCAGACAGAAACCTTTTATCTAGTTAAACATTCTCCCAACAACTATCATAAAAACGGTGATGGAGAATTTTACGAGTATCACTCTATATGGCATACTTGAACGGATTATCCATACAAGTGTGATCAAAATCCAACAAGTCATAATACTTCCTACCAACACATGTGAAGGATTTCTTAACTACACTTGTCCAATAAACAAGATTTATATCTTTCATTTAGCGCAAGGCTAAACTTTTACAAAGATCCTAACCACATGGATCTAAGCGATGTAAATGTTGTTTACTTGGTTAAGTTTGATTATGCCATAGAGCTAATGTATCCAAACCACTTTTGGATCTAAGAATCAATTATTCATGATTTCTTTATTACTTATAACGAGCTTTTATGTATGAAATGATATGGATAAGTTTTGATAAAAACATCTCCAAATAATTTTTCAAAATTGTTTGAATTCTAACTCATATGCATCGTCATCAAATGTGAATTTAAGCATTAAAAATAGTCAAAAATAACACATAAGCATAGACATGGATCGAATTTGAAATGAAACCATCAATATGAAAAATCTTTTCATAAAAAATATAAGATACAAAATATATCCATCATCTTCAAAAGAACATACAACAAAGCAAGTCGTGTCACGCAGGGCATATATACAAAAGTAATAATTAATCTGGAAATAATGGCGAGACCAACACTCCCAATTCTCTTGTAGAGGACAATCAACATAGTTTCCCCTTTAGAGATCCAGATCTTCAAGCTTTTCCATCTAGCAACGAACAGACCTACACTTTGTAACAAAAATAAATTTGTGACAAACGTGAGTCTTATAGCTCGGGTAAACAACCCAGCTTATTAAGGAATAACAATGAAGTATAATCATGAATGTACCTCAAGTAGGAAAATTAACTCTCTCTTTTTTTAGAAGTTTTATATCCTCTTGGCACGAAGGGTAGGTATGACGGCCGCAATCCCCAAATCTTTCACAGAAGTAGCAAACCACCCCTTGTTGAGTCTCCTTAGGCACATCATCAATGTCCATAGACTCAAAACTTGAAGCAAGCTTGGATACTCAAACTTCTTCTGATGGGATCGATTTCTTCTTCCTCGTAATGTGTTTTTCCTTAGAACCAAGAACGGGAGTGGATGAGAATGATGCATGCTTGGACATGTTAGATTCTACATCCTTCAACATTCCATGCAATTAATCTATAGATATTTCCTGTCCATGCATATGATAGTCTTTGACAAACTGTTCATATGATGCGGGCAGAGACTGAAGTATGAAATTCACACCCAACTCCCTCCCTACAGGAAATCCTAGCCTCTCCATTTGCTCCATGTATGATTTCACATTCAAAACATGGGTACTAACACTCCCGCCTTCCCGCATCTTACAACCGGTTAGACTTTTAACACACTCAAAATGTTCTTGCCTAACTTGCTGCTGGAATACATCCTTCAGCTTGTTAATCTTGCCAAACATAGTCATGTGCTCAAATTGCTTTCGCAATTCTAAGCTCATACTTGATAACATGAGATAAGCAACATCGTGCGTATTACGAACACGCTTTTCATACGTGTATCGGATAGTCCATTCCGCATTGATAGCAGGTGGTTCAGGAAGGGGTTCCACAAGGAAGTGCAACTTAGACTCGGCACGTAGGACAATCCTCAATTGCCTAAGCCAGTCAACAAAGTTCACCGCCATGAGGTTCACCCTTTCAAGGAACATGCGTAATGAAAAGTTCGACGTGGTGTTGTTCTGATTCGACATCCTATATTTGAATAGAGTACGCAAATTAGTTAGTTTGATTTAATGCTCGTTAAAATAATTTCCCATATTGTCTCGAAAAATATTTTAACAAGGGCTAAGAACCATATTTCACTCTAATTCATGACATGGTTGCCGCGGATCACTTCATGGAGCTATTTAGCCTGATAACTATTTTACCGATTGCAATCTCTATTGCAACTCTTAGACACTCGTGGGATCCCACGTCAACCATTAGTCGTTCGGCATGTTTGATCCCTACCTGCACCAATTCCAAATTAAAATTTTTGGTTGCCTCGTCCTAAGCTCGACAATCACTCAAGGATTTTAATTTGTAATTGTAAATCGTCCGTCAAGACATACGATGTCAAATCCACCAAAATTGGCTCATGCGAAGCTCGACAACCAAAATTGTGAATTTGCCACACTCACCTTCCACACAGTTTTACGAGAGTTGGCTCGTGCTAAGCTCGACAACCAAATCCCATAAGAATAGATTCGGGTGGTATCGACTTACGGATGGTGCACGATTTACGTTTTGTGGAAAAACGGCCTTTTGTTTCCGGTTTGGTTTAGATTAACTTATTAGTGACAAAACCTATTTTCACTAGGAGGGTTAATCTTTTTATATGATCGCGCGCGAGAGTAAACCATTTTTACCAAAACTCTTGTGATTTTATTAATTTTGTTAAAAATTATCTAGCTTACGAAACCTACAAATCCATGCATAGAATAATAAAATCACATCACACACAATATACAATATAGTCGGTAACCTTTGCCAATAAACCTATGCATTCCTCTCGGGAGCCAAAACGGGAAGAACTTGGTTAACTATGGGACAAAACAATCTTGATGCAAGCTCCCACTAGAACCACCATCTCCATTGGACTTCATTGGCTTCTAAGGGCATCAAAACTCCATCTTGTTTTGCCTCCTTCTTGTGTCTTCATCCCTCCATCATACAAATTACATACAATAGAAAATAAATGGAATACAAGCAACAAAATTTTCCTATTTATCTAATTACATGTACATGGATGACTGAAATGGCATGCAAGCCACAAATTTATTACAAACAAACTGATTTTAACAAATTTACGGCCATCAATTGTCGATTAAAACCACCAAATACATGCATAACACAAATCAACCAAAAGGCCAAGGCAAGGTTACCAACTCATAATAACACATACAACCAAACATATCATGCTACTACAGCAAAAACATGAAAGGAACCTTTGGACCAAAATTCCAGAAGGTTAAAGTGCCAAAAATCCCGAGATCAAAACTGTTTTATTCAAAATTTTCAAACAAAATTTTCCAGTAACGTTAGCGCCGCTAACGCTTGAAACTTAGCGCCGCTAACCTCAGCGTAGCGCCGCTAATCCTAACGGTAGAATACAAAAAGTTTGATTTTGGGTTTTTCAAGCCACCAAGTGCTATTCTAACATAGAGGTGGCTCTGATACCACTGTTGGGATTTCAAGATCACGCAGCAGAAGCAAAAACAACAACAATCAAGCATAAAAGAGTTCAAAACATGAAATCCCAATGGTGAATCAACTCTATGTAACAAAATAGCAACTAATAAGGAGGTTAGATAGTTATAGCAGATCCTAAGCTCCAGTAAAACTTGTTGTAGTGGCTGGATTCGGATTTGAAGCAAGATCTTCTTCTTCTTCTTGTCTTTTCATGAAATCACACCCCGGGAACTAGTCCAATAACGTGTGCTAGCAAGCTTGTATGTAATCTTCTACTGGAAACACATACAAGAACAGCAAATGATCCCTGGAACCTAAGTCTCTTGTTCACCAAATCACCCACTTTAGGTATTAAGTGAGAAAGAGAGAAATATGTGTGCTTGAGAGAGAAAATGACCAAAAGAGGTTAAAGACCAGATCTTAAGTCTTTTAGAGACTCAAAAACGACCCTATATCTCCCCTCTTACCGGCCAAGACGAATCTAGAAGCTCACATCTATTGGCTACAAGTGGAGGTGATTTTGACATAAAGCCCATGCAGTGTTAGCGGCCCTAACCATGAGTTAGCGGCGCTAAACCCTAACTCGTAGCGGCGCTAACGCGGCCTGACTTCGATTTGACATAAAGCATATGCAGCCGTAGCGGCGCTAACCTATAACAGTTAGCGGTGCTAACTCGTTAAGTTAGCGGCGCTAACGCGGCCTGCATTGCTAACTTCCACTTTTGCCATCTTTTGTCCCTCAACCTTATTTGCTGTCATGTTAGACCCCGGTGTGTGACCCATATAGGCCCATACATCATCGGCAGTGCTCTTAGGCATACATATATTATCGGGCAGATTCAACAGTTTTGATATGTTTTACTCTTGGGAACGTTAAACAATATTGTGCTTCTGCTTGTATCTATTATCAAAGGGGTTTGGTAATGCGCGTGTAGCGGATACTCTCAGTAAGCCTTATTGTGTTCCAACTTTGCATGTTTTACCTCTTCCTTGAATGTGTATACATTCTAAATGTCCACAGTTTGTCATTCTTCATGGGAAGGAAGTTTGAACGAAGACTGATGGAAGTGGTTGGTCATGTGTCCAATGAGGATTGGGGTACGGGGACGCAATACTTCGCCTGTACTTGAAAGGGGTTTCAAGTGACTGGACGACCCACACCTGAATTCTCTTTGTGGTACTTGTCATGAGTGATTCAGGATGATAATATTATTTCATCCATATACTGGAGATGCATGTGTCTGCATCACTTTGGTTTGCTTTGCTCTAGTTGCTTTCCGTAACTGGCTGTTATAAAGGGAGTAGCTGGGTAGAGTATGATCACTGTGGTGGGCAATGTAGTCAAAGGAATTTGTTCCTCTGTTTAGAGAGATATCCCTGGGCCCCTCGATGATTGGGCGCTGACACCAAAATGCATGCCCGTGCTCGAGTGTGCAATGATTTGGGATTGCAACTTGTTTATTTTGGTCACCACCAATCTCGATCGAGAAACATAATCGTGAAGGACTGAGAATGACTTAGTACCATGTCTCTCTTTCACAAGGATATCGCGAACAAAAGGATGGTTGATCACTTATCTATAGGGTCATTTCAAACCTTTGGATTGTGAATTGGTACTTGTCTATGGGATGACATACCTCGTACTGACTTGGGGGCAGGGATGCCTTGCTAGAGGCCGCTCCCTGTCTGTAATACCTCAAGGTACGTTGTATCATGTGCAAGTGGGAGTCTGTTGGAGTCTGCCCACTGACACAAGTACATTGGTGTTACTGCTGATGAAGTGCGAGCCTATTGGGTCACACACCAAGGATTGATCACGACAGCTTACAGATAAAGAGAGAAGGTCCAAAAATCAAATTGCTTGATTTTGGGGCTTCAAGGCCGTGAGGTGTGTGTTGGAGTATGCCCAATGACACATGTGTGCCATTTAGATCACTACCGATAATGTATGGGCCTATTGGGTTACACACCGGGGACCTATCTCGACAGCCTATAAGATGGAGGGACCAATGGTGTCAACATGTAAAGATTGATGTGCTGGCAAATAACGTGACGCGGAGCACTTAAGGATACGCGACGCGGATATTCCGCGGCGCGGAACCTTACGGGCACTCTGCGCGGAATTTTGTCAGACTGCATGCAATGATTAGATTCTCCACCTCCACTCTTGCCCAATGCATGTGGCTTTCTTCTGGAGAACTCTTGGCCGGCCTTGGGAGAGGAAGTGGCATCTCTGGGTTTATAAAATAACCCCATTTGCTTTTCATTCTATCCTTTTGCAAAAACTCACACCCACTTAGTCTTGAGAGAACTTTTAGAGTGTTCTTGTGAGTGCCAAGAGGAGATCCAAATTCCTGCATATTGGTGGCTGTTCTTGTGGTGATTTCTACTGGAAGAAGATCATCCAAGCCTGCTAGTACAAGGAGAGAGGACAATACCCGGGGTGGACTTCATTAGAGGAAAGCTTCTTTGCTTTCTTGTCATCACCACCACATCTTCAAGTTGCTAGAGCTAAGGAGAAGGGTATAACCTCTTTTCTTTCTGTTTTGCATGTTGCTTAAGCTAGTTATAGAGTTTGGTCCATGGTTTGGGGTTTTATGCTTTGATTTCTTGTACTCTATGCTTTATATATTGTAGCTTGTTGCTTCCGCTGTGTACATAGAACCCCAACAGTGGTATCAGAGCCATCTCTATACTACTTTTGCACATGGTGGCGTGAAAAACCCGAAAATAAAGTTTAATGTTTTCTGTTCGTCAATTTCCGCGGCGCGGAACTCATGAAGTTACTGTTGGGGTTCGTGGTTCATCACTGCGGAAGCATGCCAGTACAAAATCGGAATTTTCAAAGTAAAACAAAACCACAAAAGGAACCCCAAATGTGTACCAATCTCTACAACTAAGAAATGCAACTAAAAGAAAAGAGAAGAGAAGAAATATACCCCTTGAACTCCCCTGGAGTTAGTGTAGATCGTGAACCCGAGCAATGACACCTTCTTTCTCTATCGAAGTCCACCCTGGGAAAACCGTGATCTTGATGTTCTAGCATCCCATGAGCATTCCTTCCCTTATGAAGAATGCCTTCTGGAACAACAACCAAAAACTCCAGGAACTCTCACTTCTCTAGGCTCTCTCTCACACACACAAGAACAACTCCATAGTTTTCTTTAAGTGTGTGTTTATTCACCAGCAACAGCTAGAGAGAAAAGTGAGAGAGTTGCATGTGTATATCCTCCTCTCAAGTCACCTGGAGTTACCCAAGGCTGGACCTAGAATACCCCAAAAAGTAATGACATGTATTGGTGGAGTGTGGAGGTGAAAGGAATAAAGTTGTAATCTATTAGATGGGTTAGCGCCACTAACCCTGACAGGATCACCAACTATATTTAATTATTCATTTCTAACCCTCCTTTTAGGTTGTTGTCAAGATCAACCCCCGGCGTGTGACCCAATAGGCTCATACATCATCGGTAGTGATCAATTGGCGTACGTGTTTCGGTAGGCATACTCCAACAAACTCCCACTTGCACATGACACACTGTACCCAAAGTATCACAGACAAGGAGCGGCCTCTAGTAAGGCATCCTGCCCCCAAATCAGTATGGGTTTTGTCTTCACAAAAACCAAACTGCAGCCTGTGTGAAATGGTCTTATTGATAAGGGATCAAACATCCTTTTGTTCACGATATCCATGTGAACACGAGACATGGTACTTAGTCATTCTCCGTTCATTCACGATTATGTTTCCTGATTGATATTAGTGGTGACCAAAACATACAAGTTGCAATCAGATTCTTTAATCATTGAACACTTGAGCACGACCGTGCATTTTGGTGTCAGCGACCAATCATCGAGGGGCCCAGGTATATCTCTCTTAACAGAGGAACAAATTCCTTTGACTACATTTCCCACCACAGTGATCATACTCTGCCCAGCTGCCTCCTTTATAACAGCCAGTTACGGACTGCCTTTGAAAATAACTAGAGCAAAGCAAACCAAAGTGATGCAGACACATGTATCGCCAGTATGAGGATGAACTGATATTATGATCCTAATTTACTCATGACAAGTAGCATAAAGTAAAATCAGGTGTGGGTCGTCTCGTCACTTGAAACACTTTCAAGTACAGGCGAATTACTTTCAAGTGGGTCGTAAAATCAGGTGTGGGTCGTCCCAATCCCCATTGAACACATGACCAATTACTTCCCTATGTCTTAGTTCAGACTTCCTTCCCATGAAGAATGACCAACTGTGGACATTTAAAATGTTAAAACATTCAGGGAAGAGGTAAAACATGCTAAGTTGGAACACAATAAGGCTTACTGAGAGTACCCGCTACACGCGCATTACCAAATCCTCATTTGATAATCGATACAAGTAGAAGCACAATATTGTTTAATGTTCCCAAAAGAAATGTATATCAAAACATTAATAAAATGAACTTAAGCCAAGTATATGTAGGCCCTAGTCTGATGATAATCACTAACCCACTACTTTAGCTTAGTGAACGGATCCGCCACCATTGCTCTCTGTGTGTAATCTGATAATGATCATATCCCCACTCCAACCAAACACTTCCAAAGTGTGCGTTGATGGATTATGATCATTTGTCCAATCCGTTATACTTTCATTTGTCTAAAGAAATCCAATAAGACAAACAACGCTTGGATCTAATATTTTAATGTGCATGAGCCATCATACTCTCATAGTTTTCATAATGATCTCGATAGAGTTATTGATGCTCTTAAGAATAAAATCTTATATGCTCAAGCCATCGTACTCTCATAGTTTTCATAAAGATCTCTATAGAGTCATTGATGCTTCAAGAATAAAACTTTTATGTGATCAAGCCATCGTACTTTCGTAGTTTTCATAAAGATCTCTATAGAGTCATTGATGCTTCAAGAATCACACTCATTAACGACACAATGTTTGTAGGATCACAAACCCAAATCGAATTGGCGATTATCCTTAAAACATAAACTATCAATTAGAGTAATAATTTACTCTGATAATGATCAATAAGAATATATCTTGATATTTCTTGTACTTTGCAAATTGCTTTGTCTATCCTTAACGGACGTATAATTCTTGATTCAAACTTACAGCCAAGCATGATCAAGACATTATCTCCATTATTACATATGTCCAAGACATATAGGATAACAACAGCACTCCCACTAGCTCTGGCATCTATCCAAGTTTCATCATTGCTCATCGAAAACTCAACCACATGGTTTTCATAGCAAAACACGAAAATTAGATGTTTGTTGAAGTGCAAGACAACCTTTTCCATGTTTTGTAGATTTTACAATGATACTTTAGATGTAAAGCACCTTCGGACAGTGTTACATGCACTTACTCATTAAATTCCTTTGACGGAATATGGTCTTTGCATCATACTGCCATTAAACGGCATAGTATCCTTGTAAACTTCAACATAACTACTGGAAGAATGTATTCATATGATACCTTCCACATGGTCTATCATCATCAAACCAATTCCTACCAGTCAGTATTTGAAGTTATCTACAAACTAATCCATGCATATCTTATCTCCAGAAGATCTTGATACACCTTACAGATTACATCTAGGTGTTGAATTACACAAGCTCATTCTTGAAATCCAGCATGGATTATATCTTATTTCATTACCTTATCTGTCAGGATCGGATATATATTATATCAAATAACAAGAACTAACTTTTAAATAATAAATCAGAGTAATATAAAAGTTAATCTTTAACTATGATCACAATCAACTAAGAAGTTGCGGAATCACACTTAATTGATTAAAGAAGGTTTTAAACAAAGATTAATTCAATCAAACAGTAGTTTTATTAACCAACCAGAATGATTACAAAAGCAAACTTCACCCCCAATCTAACTTATTCTGTTAGACGAAGAACACAGACTGTTCTTAGGTTTCAACAAGAAACTTAGAGGCTAAAACACTTTCAGAAAAATAAATAACAATAAGAACAAATGCTTTGAATAATAAGATCAAGTCGTCGTCGTCGTCGTGCTTAATTGATCATCTAATGAAGTATATATAGACTCTTGATCCTCCTTGAATTGTTGACAGTTAGGTAATCTTCTATCTTCTGAGATAATCTTGATAATCTTCAAAGTATTTCGAGATATCTTCTAAGATAGGATTTTCCAAATATAGCTCAACAGAAACTGTTTAATGAACACAACAGTTCTTTAGTCTTCTAACAGTCTTCACTTCAAGGTCTTCAAACAGTTGTAGTAGTTTGTACTAACAGTTCTGAACTCTATATAACAACTTTAAAGTTCACAGCAACTGTTGTTACAACTGTCTTCACAATTTCAACTAACAGTTCCAAACTGTTTGTCAATATTCTTCTAACAGTTTTGAACTGTTTTTCACAAAGTCCATTAATAGTTTTAATGCCTTAGCTAATTTCCCAACAATCTCCCCCTAACTTAAAGAATTGATCAAAATCTTTAAGTTCTTTCGATCATAGGGTTCAATCACAGACAAATTAAGCATAAGCGAAGAATGAATTCCATGTATTTATGCAAAGTAAACTGTTAGTAATGAACTCTCCCCCTTTTTGATTGGAACAGTTGAAGGAGGTTTAACTGCAGTTGTCAACTGTTGGAGCACTTGATCATGTAGCTATATTACCTCATTAGCGTGCTTCAAACTGTTGGTCAAAACCTTGATTTGCTGGTCTTGTTGAAGAATCCTTTTGTTTTGTAAGGCAATCTTCTTTTTGAGTTGCACGTATGCAGCAAAGAAAGGTGCAAAGTTTGAATTCGTCAATGCATTATGTTTCATTCTAGCCTCAATGTCATCCAGTGTTGCCACTGTTAACAAATCATTGACAGATAAAACTGGTGGTTCACTTTTAGAAGATCCCTCACCAGTACCCCTCTTTTCTTGGTACTGGGGATTTCCAGAAACTGTTCTACCAGCTTCTGTTGCCATGGTTGAGGTCTTAAAGATGTTGACACTATCCTGTTCACCCCTTGTGGATGAAACAGTAGTGTCAGCCTCACAAACCACATGATCACCCTCTGATGGAGTGATCACCTCCTCATTGTGCCTGGGAGACAGCACCAAAGGTTCCCTTTCGATATTCTGCACAGGTAAATGCACCTGTGCAGGGCTAACAGTTTGGGGTTCTCTAACTGTGGTGGAAGGAGCACCAACAGTTTTTTTCCTCTTCTTTTGAAATGTTTTATGAGTTGAGGCTTTTGCTGTAGCTATTTCAAAAGTAGCAGAGAGAGGATTTTGAGTATCGTGAGCTGTGGGTTCCAGAGGTGGTGGTGTAGCAATAAGTTGGGCTTCATGCTCACCCCTGGCAGCTCTGTTTCTTGAAAGAAACTCCACCATTTCAGAGAGTGGTGGAGTTATGGCACCAGAAAAATTCTTGCCATTAAACAACAATTTGCTCAAAGTGGAAGCCACATGAGCAGAGGGAATAATGACCCTCTTGTGTGTTTTTAGATTTGGCATCAAAAAGTTTAAGAAAGTTTGCACAAACCTGGGGTACATCAAAAAGAGACACTAACAGTTGTGCATTCTACACACTAACAGTTGAAGACTGTTTTTGTTAGAAAGTAGAACGGTTATTAGATAGTTTCTCCCCCTCAGATGCACATTGATTTTGCCTAACAGTTGTGCAGGCCATATGCTAACAGTTGAAAACTGTTAGTAGTATTTCAAACAACTGTGATTTTTTTCTCCCTTAGCATTTCCTCCAAATGCTACAAATCCACCATTGATGCTTCTGAAATCCTTCAAACAATGTGGATTTCGAGTCATGTGCCTTGAGCATCCACTATCCACATGCCAGATAGATCCATGATTGGCCCTATGAATGCTCTGCACAAATAAAATCAGTTAGTAGCAGGAAGTACCCAGGCCATGCAGGTCTTGGGTACACCGTTCAAGTCATAATACTTAAACAGAGTTTTGTTCTTTTTGATTTCATCCAAATTAGATTTCTCTAACTTGTGTGAAGAATACTTTGTAAGAACATGTGGTTTCCAACTGTTGTGATTAACATTGGATACCTTTGAACAAACAGCTGGTGGAGTTGGTAAAACAGATGAATCAACTTGTGATTCTTTTTTATTTTCAGTTTGAAGAACAGTTTTACCCTCTCCAGAAACTGTTTGTTTCTGCAATTTCACCCAAGCCAGACCAACAGTTTTTAGTTTTGATAAAACAGTTGTGGAACTGTTAGTTGGTTTGGATGTAACAGTTGTAGAACTGTTAGCCTGTTTTGGCTTAGCAGTTTTAGAACTGTTAATCTGCCTTTTGAAACTTGGTTTCTTGGTGCTATACAGATGTGGGTTATAATAACAGTCTTGAGCCAAGTGATTGGATCTCCCACATATATAGCATTTTTTAGTTTTCACAATAGGCAAACCAGTTCTTTGTGACCAGAACTGGTTCCTATTTCTTTGATTTCCTCTAACAGGTGCTGACTGAGGAAACTTTTGTACACCATGCTTTTGGCATGTGCATGCAGGCATTTCAGTATGCCTTTTTACAGAACTGGGTTTAGTCTGTGCTTTTGCAGCCTTCTTCTTGGGCTTTTCAATTTGAAATTCATCAACCTTCTCTTTTCCTTTGGACTTAACACTAACAGTTGAGATGTGTGATTTAAAACTGTTTGGGCTCGGTTTAGAACTGTTAGTGTAAAGTTGGGGACTATTTGTAGCAGTTGTAAAACTGTTTATAGAATAAACAGGTTTGGAAGGTTTTGGCTCACTGGTGAAGGAATCAGAGGATGCTTTTACAAACACCACAGGTTGTAAAGAGGATTTTGTGGCTATGGGTTCACAACAGATGTGATTTTCAAATGGAATGACCTCTTCCTTCTTCACAACTCCTTCATTCTTGTTATCACTCACTTCATACACAACTCCTTCTTCATCACTTTCAAGTTTTGGATCAGCTGACTTCAACTCTGCTTCTAATGGATCATTGACATACCTATCAGCTACATCAGACATGGGAGTTATGTAATTGTGATTGTATGGAGGTGGGGTCTGTTTATATCCTAAACCAGTTTTCACCTTATCTCTGATTTGAGATTGTAACAAGGTTTCAAGCTTAAGATTTGTTGCCTTGAACATGCTCAGATCAATATCAACACCCTCCAACTTCTTGGTTAACTCATCAACCTTACTTTCCTTTTCACTTAGCTTTTTCTTTAGACTATCAATCTCTTCTTGAAGCTGCTCCTTCTCCCACTTATGATACTTTCTATCATAATCCATTTGCAGTTCATTAGCTTGATAATCTTTGATTTTCTTTTCAAAGCTTTCAATAACAGCACTAGTTTCATACCTTCTCTCCTCCATTTTACTTAGAGCTGCACATACCTTTTTGTTGTGCTCTCTAAACCTTTTAACAATTGCTCTACATTCACCAGGACATAGTTTAGAAGATACCTGAATTTCATCAGAAGATCCACTAGAATCCATTGAAACAAAGTAGTTTGAAAACAGTTTTAAAGAACAAAGCAAGATTGAAGCAAAACCTTCAACTGGTGATCAATAGAACCTTAATGATAAGGCTCTGATACCACTTGTCAGGATCGGATATATATTATATCAAATAACAAGAACTAACTTTTAAATAATAAATCAGAGTAATATAAAAGTTAATCTTTAACTATGATCACAATCAACTAAGAAGTTGCGGAATCACACTTAATTGATTAAAGAAGGTTTTAAACAAAGATTAATTCAATCAAACAGTAGTTTTATTAACCAACCAGAATGATTACAAAAGCAAACTTCACCCCCAATCTAACTTATTCTGTTAGACGAAGAACACAGACTGTTCTTAGGTTTCAACAAGAAACTTAGAGGCTAAAACACTTTCAGAAAAATAAATAACAATAAGAACAAATGCTTTGAATAATAAGATCAAGTCGTCGTCGTCGTCGTGCTTAATTGATCATCTAATGAAGTATATATAGACTCTTGATCCTCCTTGAATTGTTGACAGTTAGGTAATCTTCTATCTTCTGAGATAATCTTGATAATCTTCAAAGTATTTCGAGATATCTTCTAAGATAGGATTTTCCAAATATAGCTCAACAGAAACTGTTTAATGAACACAACAGTTCTTTAGTCTTCTAACAGTCTTCACTTCAAGGTCTTCAAACAGTTGTAGTAGTTTGTACTAACAGTTCTGAACTCTATATAACAACTTTAAAGTTCACAGCAACTGTTGTTACAACTGTCTTCACAATTTCAACTAACAGTTCTAAACTGTTTGTCAATATTCTTCTAACAGTTTTGAACTGTTTTTCACAAAGTCCATTAACAGTTTTAATGCCTTAGCTAATTTCCCAACATTATCTTTATCTTAGTAGACCCGTGGCCCACTACAGATTTCGGTAATTGATACATATATTATGTATTATCAACAAGTCATTATCCTCAGGTATATAATACATTTACGACCTTATGATGACTTTTACCAGACTTATCAAGAGGTAATGTCATAATGCCAAGTACTTCAACATTGCCATGTTAAGTTCCAATCATTACTGATTGAATGCTAGTATCAACATCAGGTCATTATTTAAAACACACGTTCTTCCGCTGGAATGCTTCAGTTGTTCATTTCCCTTTTCGAGCAACTTACCACAGTTCTCAAAAGGTTATGGAAAGAACATCTAAAACAAAGAAGAACCTATTAAATGTATTAGCATCTTTTAACGTTCATCAATCTCCCACTTGATGTAGACTAAATGACTTTAGTCCATGAGGTAGACAAGCAAAGCTTTCTTTCAAGTCTAACCTCCATGGTTGCTAATTTGACCATCTTTGTTGTAATATAGGAACATTGCCCGTCACAACTCAAGTACACCCATCTAACAGGTTACTTAAGTTTAAGCCATCAAGTAGAATCATAACTAGTATGTTCCGTTTCTCCACTTGGCGATCCATGTAAAACACGTATCCTAGGAGAAGTGAATTATGAGACATTCCCATAATTCTTATGATAAACAAGGAATCTATTATATCTCAACATCTCATAAGATTTGAGTATTTTAGTTCCCATTTTGCCCTTTTGTTATGAATTTGGTACGGGTGAGTTTTGAATACCTCTCAGGTTTCAAACACTTTTCTAGTACCCTTTTCTTCTACCATCATTGGTAAAGGTAACAAATTATACTTAGTTAATCCTTATGAATTTGTTTGATTGCCCCATACACAAAAGTGCAAGCGTAGTCCAACAAACTTTTATTCCTCCCACATCAATTAGTGAAGGACGTCAAAGTTATTTACCTTTATAAGCAAGATTCAATCATCAACTGATGACTCGAAGTCAAAAGATTCCAAGTTCCTATCCACATGGTCCTTGGTGATGTTAGTCTTGTTTATATGGTTAAATCACCAATGTTATAAGGATAACTAATCAATAAACACTCATGATCATATTATTACTTCTTAAGCAAAAGCTTATGCCACGACATGAATAAACTTTGAAATAAATTTCTAAAACCCACAATAACATAATTCAAAGTAATATTCATCGTCATCAATATCATAAAAGATACAATGCTTCTTGCCATGCAGGGCGTAAAACATCTATCTTATGAAGTAATAATTTAGCCGGTAGGAATGGCAAAATCAATTCTTCCAATCCTTTTAGTAAGAGACAAGCACTTATGCTTCCTTTCAGTTCTTCCAGCTTTCCATGCCTCATTAGCCTACTTCAGATAAACACCTACACTTTGCAACAAAGAAGTTTGTAACAAACGTGAGTGTTTTGACTAGCGTTCAAAAAACCCAGTCTATTGAAGTAGAAGATCAATGGAGTATAATCATGAATGTACATGAAGTCGAGGAGGTAACGTTCTTCCGCTTTAGGATACTTAGCTCATTCAGGCACTTAGGGCAGGCGTGACGGCGCGAATTTCCAATTTCCCACAAAAGTAGCAAACTACCCCGATTGGAACGTTATATTGACATACAATCTCATTTCCCTCAACTTCCACGGTTATGGTAGGCTCAGTCAAACCAAGCTTTCAATATGAGGTCAGTTTCTTCTTCTTATGTTTTTGTTTCCTAGTAGCGTTAGCGGGTGTGGACGAGATTAGCTTACACTTGGCCATGTTCAACCCAGCAGCCTTTAACATGCCATGTAGCTCACTTAAGGACAAATCCATATTGTCTTTGAGATATTCCATTACAAACTTCTCAAAAGACATGGGCAGGGATTGGAGAATCAAATTCACCATTAGTTCCCTCCCTATGGGAAATCTAAGTCCCTCCATTTGGTCCATGTACGCCTTCATATTAAGGACATGAACACTTACATCCCCGCCTTCCGGCATCCTACAACCGACTAAAGCCTTGACATACTCAAAAAGTTCTTGTCTAACCTGCTGCGGGAATATGTCCTTTAGCTGGTTAATCATGTCGTACGCACTCAGTTGCTTGAGTTGCTTCCGCAGCTCACAGCTCATAGTCGACAACATCAGACAAGAAACATCTTGTGTATCTCTGACACGCTTTTCCCATGCGTATCTTGTAGCCCAGCTCGCATTGGTAGCAGGTGGCTCCGGAAGAGGTTCCTCAAGGACGTGCAACTTTGACTCGTGTTGAAGGACAATCCTTAACACACGATACCAGTCAACGAAGTTCACTCCTATGAGCCTATCCTTTTCCAGGAACAAATGAAATGATAGTTTTGATGTAGTGTCGTTAAGATTTGCCATTTAAAATAAGTCTTAGTATGTTTCGATATAATCTCCTTTTCCACTACCGCCGAAGCTTCCCGAAGTACTTGGAGGGACTCAATAAGCTCAAGGCGATGAGCATAACGGGCCCCAACACTTCAGGTACGTTCATGATAGAACTTCACCATACTTCTACTTCTAGAGGCTGTATTTTAGATACTTTCTGTGGCACTCACATATGTAATATGGTGCAGGTGCTAAAGGCAAGTAGGAGCTTGGAGAAGGGAGAGCTAGATCTTGCGATGGGAAATTCGGAGATTGTCACGGTTGAAGCAAAAGGAAATGTGGAGCTTTCATTCAAGACTAGCTATTCCATTTTATTAAAAAATATCTGTTATTCGCCAAGCGTGGCAAGAAACATTATTTCATTTCACGCACTGTATGACGATGGTTATAATTTTCATTTTGATGATGGTTCGATTATATGCTTTAAAGATAACATTGTTTATTTTAACGCTTTACCATGGCATGGCATTTATGAGGCAAGTGCATACATTAATTCTACAAAATCTATCATGAATATTGATTCTAGTTCCAAAGATGGTTTGGATAAGTATTCCTTATGGCATAGTCGTCTTGGCCATATAAACAAGACTCGCATCACCAAGCTCCAAGTGGATGGGATCTTGGAATCGTTTGACTAAGGGTCGAATGATGTATGTGATTCTTGTTTCTTAGGCAAGATGACAAAAGCACCTTTCACGGGGTCAAGTGAGAGGGGAAAGGAACTCTTGGATATCATCTATTCGGATGTATGTGAGCCTTTCAAGCTTGTTACAAGGAATAAATCGAGATACTTCGTAACCTTTATAGATGATTATAGTAGGTATGAATATGTCTATCTTGTTAAACACAAGAATGAAACCTTTGAGGTGTTCAAGACATTCCAAAACGAAGTTGAGAATCAATTGGGCAAAACGATAAAGATACTCCGGTCTGATAGAGGTGGAGAGTATCTAAGTACCGAGTTTATCGATCATCTTAAGAATTGTGGAATTATTTCGCAATTAATACCTCCAAGGACTCCACAATTAAATGGGGTAGCTGAAAGGAGGAACCGGACTTTACTAGATATGGTAAGGTCCATGATGAGTCGAACGGAGGTACCCATTAGTTTCTGGGGATATGATCTAGAAACGGCGGTAAGGATCCTTAACCTCGACACTTTCATATTTACGAGTTTAGGGTTGTCAAGCCTACGTGAGACTTGAGGCTGAGGACAAACTTGAACCTCGCTCGAAAAGGTGTTATTTTATCGGATATCCTCCTGCCGGTGTTGGATACATATTTTATAAGCCTTCTGAGAACATAGTTTTTGTTGCTCGAAGGGAATCTTTCTTGGAAAGAGAAATGCTATCCAAACAAAAGGGCAACAAGGAAATTGATCTTGAGGAAGTTCAAGAATCAACCGATAAAGAACTTGAGGTTGGCACTAGCACTCAACCTAGGACGGTTGAAACTGAGCAAGAGAATGCTGCAGTACCAGACACTAGTTCATTGCTTACTCCAAGGCGTTCCAGTAGAACTCGTTACGAGCCAGAGAGATATGGAATCTACATATCTGAAGACAGCGAGTTAGTAGTGGATTCTGATGAGCCCACTAACTACAAGGAAGCTATGGCGGGCCCTGAGTCTGCAAATTGGAAAGAAGCAATGGAAAGTGAGATGCAATCCATGTCGGATAACCAGGTTTGGGAACAGGTTGATCCTACGCCCGGGGTTAGACCCGTAGGGTGTAAATGGGTCTTCAAGAAGAAGACCAGCATGGACAGAACCTTGGATACCTTCGAAGCACGACTAGTGGCAAAGGGTTTCACCCAAACACCTGGAGTGGATTATGATGAAACCTTTTCCCCAGTGGCTATGTTGAAGTCTATCCAGATACTTCTGGCCATTGCTGCATTTCATGATTATGAAATATGGCAAATGGACGTTAAAACCGCCTTCCTTAACTTGGTCAATTCTAAGGACAAAGTCTTCGATGTGAGCTTCCTTAGCATGTTTAAATACTTCCAGAAATATTATTCTATATTTCAAACTTTCCACAGTCAGTCGATCTTCTGGAAGAAAGATTGAATTAAGACTGGGATAAGCATTTGACCTTGAATTCAATATGGTCGAATTAAGGTGCAATACTTATCTGTGATTGAAAGGAGTTTCAAGTGACTGGATGACCCATACCCAAGTATACTTCATGGATTATGGTCACGAGTAACTTGGGATGATAATATCTTACGTCCTTAGACCTGAGATGTATGAACTGCTATGTCATATTTCTTCCTTGATCTAGTCATTTTCAAAAGCAGTTCGTAACTGGCTGTGATAAAGGAAATGACTAGATAAGTCATGAAGTATGGTATAGGGTTATGCAGTCAAAAGGATTTTGTTCCTCTGATATAAGAGATATCCTTGGGCCCCTCGATGATTGGGAGCTGACACCAAAATACTGCATGGCCATGCGCAAAGGAATATTGATTGAGAATCAGATAAATCCTTAACTTTTGGTCACCACCAATCAAGATCGAGAAACACAATCGTGAATTATCTGGATATTGACATTCAATCCATGTCTCGTTTTCACATGGATATCGCGAACAAAAGGATGTTTAAGATCACTTATCTATAGGAACTTTCTTTGTGAATAGGCTTCATTTTGGATAACGAAACCCATACTGACTTGGGAGCAATGATGTTTTGCTAGAGGCCGCTCATTGTCTTTGGTTTATAAGGGATGGTGCATCGTGTGCAAGTAGGAGTTTGTTAGAATATTCCCACTGATGCGAGTACACCGTTTTGAATCACTACCGATGATGTATGGGCCTATTGGGTCATACACCGGGGTTAAATCTGACAGCAACTAAAGTAAAGGGACAAAAATTGACAAAAGACAAAAGTTGACATCGCTGGCCGCGATAGCGCCGCTAACGTTAAGGGATTAGAGCCACTAAACCTTAACGGTTAGCGCCGCTAGGGCTGCATGTACTTTGTGTCATGTCATCAGACAGGCCGCGTTAGCGCCGCTAACCATTATAGGTTAGCGCCACTAACTTAAAGTTAGCGCCGCTACGGCTGCATGGAACCTTTTGTCAAATCACCTCTCAACACAGCCAATGCATACAAGAGGCTGGATCCGACTTGGGTCCGTTTTGGGAGAATAAGTGGCGTCAAGAGGGTTTTAAAAACACTCTAAGGCAGCCTCATTGCTTTCTTCTTGGCAACACACATTTTGAGAATACTCTTAAGTGCTTCTAAAGACTTATTGAGTTCAAGAGAGAGGGTTTTGCTCCAGCATTTCGGTTCCTTGGTCTTTGGTTACTGTTCTCCTAGTGATTTTCTAAAGAGAAGAATCACAAAGAGCTTGCTAGCACAAGGGATTTGCTTGTTACCGGGGTATCACACCAATAGTTGATTCGTTCTTGGAGCAAGGAGCAAGTTCATCAACACAACCGAATTTCTGGAGCTTAGGAGGCTGGTATAAACTCTAACCTCCCTTTTGTTACATTTCTATTCATAGAGTTAGATCCATGATTGGGATTTCATTTGTATGTTTGTTTTATGGGCTTTTCATGTTGTTTATGCTTCCGTTGCGTGCCCTTGAAATCCCAACACAAACGGTGTGTATGCATCAGTGGGCATATTCTAACAAACTTCCACTTGCACACGATGCACCGTATCCTCAAATCATAGACAGAGAGCGGCCTCTAGCAAAGCATCTCCGCCCCCAAGTCAGTATGAGTTTCCTTATCAAAACAAAACTAGTTCATAGGAAATGGTCCTATAGATAAGTGATATTAAACATCCCTTTGTTCGCGATATCCTTGTGAACACGAGACATGAATTAAATGTCGATCTTGATTGGTGGTGACCAAAAGTTAAGGACATATATGATTCTCAATCAATATTCCTCACGCATGGCCATGCATATTTTTCGCGTCAGCTCCAAATGATCGAGGGGCCCAGGGATATCTCTGATATCAGAGGAACAAATTCCTTTAACTGTATAACCCTATACAATACTTCTTGTCTTACCTAGTCCTTTCCTTTGACACAGCCAGTCACGAACTGCTTTTGAAAATGGCTAAAGCAAGGAAGAACTATGATATAGTGATTCATACATCTTAGGTCTAAGGAGGCAAGGTATTTGGTGTGTTCCGTTTAGGTGCGGACCGGATTTCACAACGGTACAAATGCACACGGCACGGCTGGGCAGAGAACCCATCGCGTGTAGCAAGATGTGCTGGTAAGACCGATGATTTATATCGGACACGGGTAAGCGTAATAGCTATGGCTACTCTTATTCCAAACTGCTATCTAGTTAGATAGATAAGTGAGGATAAAAATAGACTAAATACTAGGCAGGAAAAGTAAATAAAGCAGGAAAGAAAGTGCCAAGTCACGAATCCTGGAAATCAATATTAATAGTACCGTTAGCTAATCCGGTTATATAATGAATGAAATTATTAAGATGATTTCTAAAGTTGATTCGGTACCAATCATTTATCAGTACAAAGCGATCTTAAGGTAACTCTAATTTATTACCTGTATTATTAAAATACCGGTTAGATAAAACCTCGCTTCCCGGGTGTTATCACGTTTTACTTAATAGGTCAGTATTTATCTTCTAATGAAATAATAGACAGGATAATTACCATTGTCTGTCAACATCCGGTAAGAATATATATATTTAGGTATTAAGATAATATATCAGTTCAACACCTCAAGTGGGTCTATGAGCAAATTTCTCTGTATACACATACCAGACTTATACTTATCATACACCTCAACTGGGTCCATGAGCAAATGCATATAAATATGAGTCTGTTTTTATATATATGTCTAAGGATACAGATATCCTAAGCAAATGGTTTTTCAACATTTACATTGCCGAATATCTGCATGAAATGATAGTATTATAAAATAACTAATTAAAAATTTCATTATTTCAGAAATACCAAGTCTTGAATAAAATCATCACAATATAATCCTACGCATAACAACTACATAGTTATATCAATTCGGATTCATTATAACGAAGCAAAAATAAAGGAAAGAGAATACCAGTTTGTATTATAGAAGGTAGAAATACATCTGGACAGCATCTCGACTCGTACAAACTCGCTGGAACTTGTTTCCGAAGACAGAAAAATAACTACAGCTACGAAAACTATAAATCTACACTACAAACTACGTATTTACATGGATAAGAGGCGAGGAAACCTCCAGAGCAGCCCGAAGGCGCCCTGGAGTCACCTGAACTCGTCTGGAGCGGTGTTTGGAAGTATGGGAGGTCTGTTTTGGTGTGTTTTCGGAATGAAGCTTGGCTTGCTATTTATAGGCGTGAATGTGGATTTCCGCGCCGCGTAATGATCGGTTTCCGCGGCGCGTAAAAACGCCTGACAAGATTCCCTGACAAGATTCCTTTGCAACTTGCACTAACAGCTTGCATTCTAGAAGGTTGGGTCCGTGTCGCGGAAGAAGATAAGGTACGCGCCGCGTAAATAGGTTTTTCCTAATATCTTCGCCTTTTGCGCGGTGTTTTCTCGTTTTGACGCGTTTTATCCATTTTTACGTATTGTCTACCTGAAATAGCCTTGAATAAAATAAGAAAGCCTTTAAAGCTCATTTTGGCTATATTTTATTAATTTAAAACAGATATTGGCAGATATCAGATATATATTTTATGTATAATTTTGCCAATATCAATTACCCTCACTTAGGATATGCTTGTCCTCAAGCATAACTGTAAATATAATCAAAAACAAATCTTCAAAATTTCAACAAATATAATTATAGAAGAAATATTAACAAAATTTACATGATTCATATATTAGCATTTATTAAATTAGGAAAAATATATTTAAATATTTACACAACTTTTGCATTCTTACCAGGTGGTTCACTTTATCACTCAAGTGTATAAAGTTCATATCAATATAGTGAATCACACAAAATGTCATGAAATGCAATATTACCATATGCTTGTATCTAAATCAAATCTATACCACTAGAGAGTTTAGAACTGTCAAGAGGACTTTTGGGGTTAAAATGTAAAAGGCTAAGGGTTAAAGGTAGAAAAAAGGGATTTAAAAAGTGGCTAAAAATAAGATTCCAGAGATTAAGTTAAATTTTTTTCTAAGCTGCTTTTATTGAACTATTGAACAGGAATATCACAATATTTTTGTTGAGATTATAGTTCATCAAGCTGTAATGGAATCAGAATCTTCTGAATGACAGCTATTCACTCAAGCAATACTGAAGAAAAAAACTACTAATCAATGTATGACAACCTTAAAAATAGCTGAAGAAAGGTATGTCAATCTACTGAATTTTCTCATTTTTCTGATTTTCTAATTTTTATGGATTTTTGGGTTCAACTTTATGCAACGGATAGATCAAAGATATAAACTTTTCATGTCCCGCTGATCGGTGCATAAACAACTGAAGAATATAGGAACACAGAATGAAACTTAGCAGCATATAATTGGTTTAATTAATTCTGGAACTCAAAAATAAAATAGACTAAAAATGGGATAAACATGGGTGATGAAATGAATGGTCATGGCTCAAAGTGGTTAACAAGGGTATCGAATGCTAAATATAAGCATTGCGCTGAAAAAGGTTTAAAAATAAAATAAAATAAATAATCTAAAATTGAGATTATTTAAGTTTGAAAGAAAAAGACTTAAAACAACGGGTTTTTAAAAAGAAAGACGGCCTCTATTAGTGCAATAGTCTAGTTCTCATTTTGGTGGTTTCGAAAAGAATTCAGTAACAAGTTCTGAAATATATGCAATTTAGACATTCTCACAGCAAAAGAATTTAGTGTTTAATGATAACAACTGATAAGCTCAAACACTCAATTTAAGTACAGACTGTATTTATGCTAAGTCGTGAAATCTAGAATAATTTTCCTTTTATGTAATCTGAATTCATATAAATTTAATTAAAAATTTCATACAAATAATCATAAATGCGAAAAATTTTAAATTTGAATTTTGAATTAATTTACAAATTAAAACTATGAGGATTTTGCAAAATTTTAAAAATTTTGGGGATTTTAAATTTAAGACAAATTTTATTAACAGAAATATGGATATCTCTACCCCACACTTAAAATAGTACAATGTCCTCATTGTACTAAAAAGCATGAATAGATAAAAGTGAAGTAGAGAGAACTCCCCTATTTTGCAGATCGAAATTTTGGTATTGTTGCTGAGCTGACTGTCAGCATATGCGTGATTAATCATAATTTTGATTCTTAGACCAGAAATCACACACATCATTTTATTAAGTTTGTAGCAAAAATAAAACAAAAGAAAAACAAACCATTTATTCGGGTTACATACTATTCGTACGGTAGGTAAGCGAACAGAATAACGCTTTGAAATGCCGAATCTTTTATAGTCAGATTTTAAAGACTGCAAAACTAAATCAATTGTTAGAATAACTTACCATATTATTACCTTCCCCGGCAACGCTGCCAATAATCTGGTGTGTCGCGTTTACGTACGGACCAGATTTCACAATGGTACAAATGCACACGGCACGGCTGGGCAGAGAACCCATCGCGTGTAGCAAGATGTGCTAGTAAGACCGATGATTTATATCGAACACGGGTAAGCGTAATAGCTATGGCTACTCTAATTCCAAACTGCTGTCTAGTTAGATAGATAGGTGAGGATAAAAATAGACTAAATACTAGGCAGGAAAAGTAAATAAAGCAGGAAAGAAAGTGCCAAGTAACGAATCCTCCAAATCAATATTAATAGTAACGTTAGCTAATCCGGTTATATAATGAATGAAATTATTAAGATGATTTATAAAGTTGATTCGGTACCAATCTTTTATCAGTACAAAACGATCTTAAGGTAACTGTAATTTAATCCCTGTATTATTAAAATACCGGTTAGTTAAACCTTGCTTCCCGGGTGTTATCCCGTTTTACTTAATAGGTCAGTATTTATCTCTTAATGAAATAATAGACAGGATAATTACCATTGTCTGTCAACATCCGGTAAGAATATATATATTTAGGTATTAAGATAATATATCAGTTCAACACCTTAAGTGGGTCTATGAGCAAATGTCCGTGTATACACATACCAGACATATACTTATCATACACCTCAAGTGGGTCCATGAGTAAATGCATATAAATATAAGTCTGTTTGTATATATATGTGTAACGATACAGATATCCTAAGCAAATGGTTTTTCAACATTTACATTGCCGAATATCCGCATGAAATGATAGTATTCTAAAATAACTAATTATAATTTTCATTATTTCAGAAATACTAAGTCTTGAATAAAATCATCACAATATAATCCTATGCATAACAACTACATATTTATATCAATTCGGATTCATTATAACGAAGCGAAAATAAAGGAAAGAGAATACCAGTTTGTATTATACAAGGTAGAAATACATCTGGCCAGCATCTCGACTCGTACCAACTCGCCGGAACTCGTTTCCAAAGTATTTGCTATCGCTGCCTGTCAGGTAATTTGACACAACGTACATGCAGCCGTAGCGGCTCTAACCCATAAGTATTTGCGGCGCTAACACCTTATGGGTAGTGGCGCTAACGCGGACTGTGATGTCAACTTTTGTCTTTTGTTATTTTTTGTCTATTTTCTTTAGTTGCTGTCACGTTTGACGCCGGTGTATGACCTATTAGGCCCATACATCATCGGTAGTGATTCAAATAGCGTGTATGCATCAGTGGGCATATTCTAACACTTTTCACAACAAAAACCCAAGTCACTAATGAAAAACCTTGTATATATGTATTAAGGTATAAAACAAATTTATATATCAAAATAAATATATACACATCTCATGCCTATGCCATATTTATATACCCATCTCTATACCAAAATATTACTTGGAGATTTCCGGAATAAACACGAAGATTCTGCAAAAAGATAAAACCCATAAAAGGGCTCAAAAAACCCGAAAAAAACTTGATTTTTTAAAAAACAGTGAACCTTCACGACCTGACTTCACGACCCCTCACGGTCATGAAGGCAGATACCTCAACGACCCTTCCTGATTCAGAAGCTGCTCGTGAAAGCCCATATGACCTACTATTCACGAGACACTCCACGACCCCTCACGAGCCGTGTAGCCAGAAGGTTCCACGACCCCTCACGAGTCGTGTAGAGCTCGTGAAACCCAAAAATCCTTTTTCACAACTTACCCCAAGTCACTGGAGTCGTGTGGCCTTTACGACCCGTGAAGCACCCGTGAAGAGCTTTTGGACACAACACAAACTTCCAAAATTCGAATTTTCGATCCATTTTTGTGCTATATTTTTGTAGCCTCGGCTCTGATACAACTGATGGGTTATATGCATGTACCAAAACCATGAAATAAACAGAAGCGTGGAAGTAAAAACCTCGTTTTCGGGTACATGCACATAGTGTCCATAAGTGGATGTTTGATTACACAAACAATATAGCAACAAACAAAGCAAGGAAATCAGAAAACAATTTTCAATACCCTTGATGTCTCTGAAATAATGATAGTGAGGATGAGATAGAGCTCAACACGAACCAAGTTAAATGCACTAGTATGTATATAAGAGAATTTTGATAAATGCCAAAAAGTTTCTTTCACAAGAAAGTTGGTACACTTTTATAGAGCTTAGCGAAGCCTCTTACACCTACAAGGTCGGCCTCAAACTCCTCCTCTCATTGGACCTACAAAAAGGTCGAATAAAATTAAAGTGTCACTTGAGCTTCGGTCATCACGGGCTCTCAAGGGTCGTGAAGCATGTCATGAAGACTCGCCTCCATGACTACTTACCCGGATCGTGGAGGGCTTGTGTAGGGTTTCTCTTCACGACCCGTCAGGGCCCATGAAGGTCGACATAAACCCTAATTTAATTTTTCTTTCTTTTAAAGTGGTGTTGTCGAGAATCTAACTTGGCTGTGACCCGATAGGCCCGTAGCTCATCAGCAGTGACACTAATACACATGTATCAGTGGGCAGACACTAACAAGTTAGTGGTGATGCTAAGATTTACTATGTATATTGTGTTGGTAATACTTTGAAGGCATGTATTGTTACAAACACACAGTACACATTAGAAATTAACAAAATCATGAAGTGTCTTATGGATCTGGAGAGGGGATACTTGTATGATAACCTGTACTTAGCTATGATTGCCTTAGTATACGTAGGGCTACTCATAGATGAGCTATGTGCATTAGGGATTTATATGTTAGGAAGTTTTATGAAGTAACGCCTACCTAATTTATAGTAGGTTATCTTTACCTCAGAAAGGTTAATACTCGAGGAAGCCGAAACCTTCAGATTAGGGGAGCTACGAATGTAACCCGGGATGGAGACACTACAAGCCATACAACAGAGACTAGCCCGAGACATAAGCCGAGAATACGTGTGGACACTGTTGGGGATGGAACTGTGGATCCCCCTACGGTAGATGTGGGATTGGTACCCGCGACAGGGAAGGCACTAGAAAAAATCCTTCCAAATATGTTTGAGCAAGTGGTTTCTAAGATAGAAGGAATGGTTGTGACGGAAACGTCCAGGGCACTGGAAGCCCGCGGGATTAGAGGGCAACCCGCAAGTCAATGATTAGTTTAGGGAATTCCGGGAGGGTGCACGTACAGTGAATTCATAGCCTATTAACCGCCGCTCTTTGAGGGGAAGCTAGACCCTGTGGCCAATTCAATGTGGCTATTAGGGTTGGAACGAGCTTTCCGAACAAGCTTCTGCCTAGCAGACCACAAGGTCCTATATTTTAGCAACCTATTCCCGAGGACCGCTAAGGATTGGTGGTCCCTCTTGCTGCTACAGATGGGAGAAGCCTTGGTTGAATCGACATGGGATGACTTTAAAGGATTGTAAACTGTAAAGTTTACTCTGAGGGTTAAGGTTGAGAGGGTGATATATCCATAATTATACATGTTTTACGCACCAAAAACCCTCGCATTCAATCCGTAATTAAGGTGAAATGTATGAATTGTTACCCCAAATGCTTTATTCTCACCATTGCAGGTTAAAAAGACTAAAAGTGAAGTTTTCAAGTAAAACGAGTGCGAAACGGAAGAAAAATAAAGAACTGTTCAAGGACATGCGATCGCATGCACCTACTATGCGATCGCATGGTAGGGGCGAATCTAGCTTTGGCACATGGCACGTTCTTCAGCCTACGAGTTATTTTCAACCGCCCAAACCAAGTCATGCGATCGCATGGCAGGGTCCATTCGATCGCAAAGCCCCCTGTTCCAGGCCTATTTAAGAAGTTCACTTCTCTGCAGAAACGGACCATCACAGGAACATCAAATACGAAAAACACAGTTCACACATACTTCTCTCTTTATATTTGAACATACAAAACACACACTAAAGGTGTCTTCACACTTGGGTCGTGTTTTGGTGGTATTTAAACACCCCAAACTCTGTTCCAAAGGTGTAGAAACTAAGTGGAGGTTCTGATCACGTATAAAACTTGGGAAAGCTTGGTATAATCTTATCATATTCTGTTTTTAATATGTATCTAAGTGTTTATCTTGTTATGTTACTTGTAACCATGTGTAACTAAACTATTTCACTTAGGCCAAGATGATTCTTGGCCAAGTTATGACAATATAAACCTTTTCTTCATGATTTGATATAAAAGTATGTTTTGATAATTAATATAAATGTGTTTAATCATATTCATTAAATATAATTGTTCATGTTCATGTTTTGTTAACCTTTTGTGTGAAAACCTCAAGGTTATATTGCATGCATATTCAAGAATGTTGGTTTAATCTTAAGATCTTGTGTAGTTATCACTAGAAATGGTGTAACAAGCAAGATTGTCATTTGAAAAGCATTTTTGTAACTTGTATTTGATCATTTCATATCTTAACAAGTTGATCATGTTTATCATATTATGGTTTCTCACATGTTTCACATCTCAAATGAAAGTTTAATTGTGTACGTATATATTATTTGATCATTAATACTACAAAAGGATAAAAAAGATTAAAAAGATGTTTTTGAACATGTTAAGGTTGAAATGAATTCCATAATGACATTAAGAGTCTGATCTTTTGATTCTATGTGCATGCTTATGTATTTTATGCTTTGCATGTGTTATGTGCTAGAAATGGTAGGTAGCATGATGATATCTAAAAGAAATAACATAAGGCTTGATGTTAAATCCAATGCACGTGCTTTGAGTCTTGTTAGGTTTATAACATCATAGTGTTCATTTACTATCTACTTATAACCTTGGATGAAAGTCCAGGTTGTTTATGTTTAATCCGTAGGTAAAAGTGAAATCTTCCGTAACTAGATACCATGGGATCGCATGACATATGCAGGCGACCGCATGGGTCTGTCATTCTATGTGATCGCATGTCCCTGACATGCGATCGTATGAACCATATTCCAGATCAGTTTGCTGTTTCTTTTATTCTATCCATTCTTAAATCACTTTAACACCTTTCTTATATTTTGAAAGCTATGAGACATATCATTTGACCAAGAATGTATGGCTTGTAGCTGGATTTAAACATGGTTAAGTAGATCTGTTATTGTCTTATGATTCTATGCTTACATGCTATATTTGATTGTAAATCTGAGTCTTGATAACTCGAGTGATGTTTTACATGATAATATGATTTGTGAGTATTAGATAGAACAACATATTGTGAGCTTAATGCAATTCATCAAGTCATCAACAATTAAACCGAATTAAATATTGCCATAACCAACCACGATGATTCTGAAGCCTAAGTGATCCTTTCTCTGATTGTCTAATCCCTTGTCATTATTTTCATAGTGTAACTTGTTCCTTTTATTATTTTTAAATCAAATCTAAAAATCATATGTTTTTATTTCACCAAACAATAATCATGTTCGAGTTATAGTAGCTGCCAGAAAGTCACTTTATCCATGTGGTTCAACACTCGGTCTTACCCTATCTATACTACTACTGACCAGGTCATACTTGCATGAGTCGTGTGTAGTATTTATTTTGTAGTTCCATTTTATAAATTTAAAACATCAGTGTTAAAAATCTTTTAATCATCTTAAAAATACCGGTACGCGGGCTGCACACCAGAGGGTAAAAAGGGAATTATTTGCGATAAACCAAATGACGGAGACTGTTATTGAGCTTAATGCACTATTAATGGAAAAATCCAGATTTTTTCGCGAGTATGTGGCGGATGAACAGATAAAGAAGTTCTGGTATATGGATGTGCTTAAGACGGAGATTAGGGAGTTTTTGGACGAATCAAAATACCAAACCCTAGACCAAACGATGAGTGTTGCTCATGCTAAGGAGATGGAATTTGAAAAGCAAGCGGCAGAGAATCATAGAGATCAAAAAGTTTAGCAAGCTGATGCGGGGCATAAGAAGATGAGGTTCACAGTGCAAAGGCCGAGTAGGAGAAGGGAGGTGAGAAATGTAACAAGAGCGGAAGGCGCTTTCAAGGAGCGTGCGGGGACTAGGTCCCCACCTACTACAATTATGGGAACAGAGGTCATGTCGGACGAGATTGTAGGGTGGCATCAACGAAACTATGTTTTCACAGCTGCCAACCATGGCATGAAAAAGTTGCATGCCAGTAACTTAATGTAAACGCGTCAAGGCACCTGCGTTAGATTCCCTCCGGATCACTAACGACCCACAAGCAGGAACCCGGATGGACCAAACCGCCGAGGGTGAGCCTTCCAACTTACTACAGAGGAAGCCAGCATTGAACCAGATGTGGTTGCAGGTACTTTTCTTGTGAAGTCAAAACCAGCACTCATATTGTTTGTATTCGGGAGCCAGCAAGTTCTTTTGTATCATTTGCTTTTTGTGATAACCTTAAAACTGCACATGTTAAGCTAGAGGTACCTTTAAAAGTAGAAATCGCGGATAAAATGCTTTAATGGTAACAACAGTGTATAGGGGTAACAATATACAAATAGAGGAATATGAATTTAAGACTGAACTAATACCTATAGAGATGTGGGAATTTCATGTAATTGTCGGTATGGATTAGCTAGGTCAAACACCAAGCTACCATTGATTGTAAACTACACGAGGTAAGGGTTCGAATTCCAACTGGGGAGAACTAGTGATCGTTGGGGAACGTAAAAAGAAAGGCAAACCTTCTATAACTTCTGATTACAAGGAAATATCTCCAACACGGGTGTTCTGCTTTTTAGTGTATGTGATTGAGGGTACCAAAGAGAAAGGGGTGGTAGAGGCACTAGTACAAAAATGACCTTTAGTCACAACTTAGGCGAATTCCACATCAGCCATTGACAGGAGAGGTGTTGAGCTTATAAGTAAACTTTCATCTTACATGACAAAACACTTTTAAAGACCACAAGCATAACATATCTAATGAGAACTCTCCCGTTAAGTGTGCTTAGGCTTGAGCAATCCAGGGATTGGTAACTCCATGGGAAGTTCTTATCTGGTTGCCATAAACAAATCCGTGAGCTAGTCAGGCAAAGCGGACAATATTTTCTCGTGGTTAGGTAGGGTGTTACAACATTTGTGTAACCATGTGTTATAGTAGTCACACTTTTGAAAACATCGTGTGACCATAAAACGGTTTCAACAACGTTTTAAGTATTTATGTGTGACAAAAATCTAAACAATAACCACACTTGTAATTGATTTGTGTGACCATACGCTATAGTTACTCAAATAACAAAATTATGTGTCTAGAGAAGGTTTTTGTCACACTTTCGGATGAAATTTTCTATTTTAACATGAAAATTCCATGCCTATAGTCATGCTGTTTTATTGAAAATTTCACCCTGGAAGGGAATTATTAGATTTAGAAAAAGAGACAAGCTAAGTCCTAGATTTATTGGTCCTTTCAAAATAGTTCAAAAAATTGGGAAGGTTGTATACAAATTGGAGTTACCCAAAGAGTTGTCAAGAATTCATAACACCTTCTACATATCACATCTTAGAAAATGCCTAGCTGATGAATCAACTTATGTCCCGTCAGAAGATGTAACCATTGATGATATGTTAAACTATGTTGAACAACGAGTACCTATACTCCAGAGATAAGTCAAACAGTTGCGAAATAAGCAAATCGGATTGGTGAAAGTACAATGGCAACACAGAAAGGGTATCCGTAACTTTTCAGTGATTAGATTTCGTGGACAAAATCTCCCAAGTGGGTCCGAGTTGTAACACCCCAAGGTTAGAAATGGCTTAATTAATTATTTTTTTGCTTAAAATAAATTAGTATCTTATTTATTTAAAAACCAGAAGTGTATGTTATGCCTTTATGAATTCTAGGGGTTGATTATGCCAATATTAATAGTAGAAATGAAGTAAAAGGGATGAAATTGTCATAATGGCAAAGTTATATTTATACGTACACACAAATTAGAATTTTCTTAATTCTTTACACTTACAAGTGAAGAGGGAAGAAGGGTGGCGATTTTGAGTTAGAAAATGGTGTATTTCAATAGTAAATTTGCAAGTATTAAAGTGTATTTATCAATAACCAAGGTATGATTAATGTTTAAAACATGTTTATAGTCAATTATTAGCTTTATTATGATTGAATTAGCTTGTACATGTTTGATGATGGTTAAATTGATAAATTGTTGCTCAAAGACAACTAAATAAGCTGTTATTAGTGTTTGGTATACACTATTCCAAACATCAATGTCGAATTTGGGGTTTGTGAGTGTGGCACACTATTGTTCGACTGAGTACACAAACTTTGTATGAGGGCTACACGGCTCGTGTAGCATAGGGAATGCCGTGTAGACAGGGCGTGTAGAGTATACATGGCACATGTAGAGATAAACGGCCCGTGTAGGGCCATAACCTACACAGGCGATGTATTCCTACATTTTCTCATGTAAGTATGGGGTACATGACCAGTGTAGTATACATGGCATGTGTATAGCTATATCCTACACCGCCATGTAATCCTTAATAGGCATGTAGTGTTAAGGTACACGACCCATGTATGTTCACACGGCCATGTATGTTCCTTGCCAGCAACAGAATCTTAAAGTTATTATGTTTAACTTTTATTGAATTAGGCTTACACTGTGATTGAAAGCTTAAAGGAAGTATTATTGTCATCGATCAGCAGTTATTACATTGTGAGTTTTCTTATGCTTATATGTAAATGTAATGTATGTACGTATATCAATGTGCTTTGAATATCTATTATGTTATGGGGACGCTTATAATGGGGATGCTTATATTGGGGATGCTTGCTTGGTACCATGCATATATTTGGGATTATCATTTCTTGTTAGTCCTGATGTTTGATGCTATTGAAACATAATACTTACATGAACAAAATTGGTTAATAAGTATTTTCAGTATTAGTTGTTATTTAAATATTTTCAGGTACCTCGTGGAAAGAGAAAGGCAAGACTCTGATGGTTTGATGGTGGCTCTAATTTGATTTTTATAGGCTTGTTAGTACTGATGCTCAATTCTAAGAATAAACTAATTTCGTATTTTGTAGATCCTTGTAATTCAAGCTTTTATACTATGGAATGTGTTTTGGTTATGAGGTTTGTTTGTTTTTTTTAATATTTTGGGTCTTTACAGACAACCAAATGTTTACGACACTTAAACAAAAGTTAAGGATGTTTTACCTAGACCATCTATGGAACATCTTAATTCATAGAGTGGATGAATTGATAGAGTGTATGCAAAGATAGTGTACACTTGTCATCATATCCAAGCACTATGAGTCACTAATTGGTCACACGACTGCAAACCTAACTAGAACTAAGATGAAGGAATGATACTTTGTGTGGTGATAATTAATATATAATTAATTATCAAGGAAATAAAATAATAAACAGTTATTTATTATTTGGGAGATTAAGTATTTAATTAAAAGTTTTGCTTAAATGGTTATTAATGAATTAGTTAATTAATTAATATTAATCATACTTAAGGTTTCATTTTGTACAAAGATTAAAGTTTTAATCTTTTGGACCAGGCTCTTAAGCTCAAGGATTTAATCCACCTTAATTAGTTTATAAGGGGATTAAGCCTTGGTATTTAAGTTGTATGTTTAACTTAAGCCTTAAGAAAAAAAAACGCCACTCTCCCTCTCTCCTTCTTTGCCACATCGGTCGAGAAGACACCACCACCGGCAGCAGGTGGCAGCAGCGGCGCGACGCAGCAGCAGCGGCAAACAAAACGCCACTCTCCCTCTCAAGCGGCGGCAACAGCCGAGGAGCCCCTTGCAGGGGCTTGTTTTTCCGGCGACACGTCTATCGGCCGAACCTCCTTTGCGGGTATTGTTTCAGGCGGTCCAGTAGTCAGTTTCACGGGTGCAATGGGTGTGTATCCGCCTATAGAAGTCGAAGGGAATGATTTTCTAATCCTTTACTCTATAGTATATTTATATATATATTTGTTTAATATGAATGGCTATCTGTTTTTGTTCCCCTAGTTGAACCAGTTGTGATCTATGTGATTAGGATTTGTTTTATTTCATTGTGTATGTTGTACCCTGTAAATCCCAATAGTGGTATCCGAGCCTCTTATAGGCTCGATAGGGGACAATTTATTATGTTTATATTTTGTTTATATATATATATATATATATATATATATATATATATATATATATATGTGTGTGTGTGTGTGTGTGTGTGTGTGTGTGTGTGAAACTTAATTTTTTCATTTAAAGATCAAGTTTTTATCTATTTACCGAATAAAGTTTCTGCCTTTAATTGTTGATATATATGTGTATGCATATGAAACATAGTTTTAGCCAAAGATCAAAGTTTTGATCTTTTTGCGAAATAATGTTTGAAGCTTTATTTGTTGTTAAATATGAAAAAAGGTCAAAGTTTTTGATCTTTTTGCGAGATAAAGTTTGAAGCTTTATTTGTTGTTAAATATGACAAAAGGTCAAAGTTTTTGCACTTTTGGTCAAGAAAAGTTTCAAGCTTTATTGTTATTATGAACATGCTAACATAAACCTAGGAGGTGTTTTTGTTAATTGTCCACTTTGAGGTAAATAGTAAAAAGACCCAGTTTAAGCCCAATTTCGAGGCATGCTTTATGTTTTTGGGAATAACACAAAACCTGGTTGAGTTTTGGTGTTAAGTTTTATCCGATTCAAGTTTTGAATCATTCCATGTATATTATTTATGAATATGGTGTATGATCTAGTTTTGGTGCTTTATTTAAATTTATATTATAATTGTGTCATGATCAAATTATTATTGTATAAGCCAACACCTCGGAACTAGTGGATCACTGTGTTGCTTTTATTTTTTTTGTATGGTTGATTGCATTTATTTTATGTGGTGTGTGGAGACCTGCGTGCCACTTACAACCCCTATTCAATTTTTTTAAAGTACTAGTTATACCGGGCCTACGTACCTTTGGTTATTTTGTAATAGGGCACTAGATTTTTCAAAATTATATAGATTAGTTTGATATTTGTAAATGTAATTATTTTGTAGATGAGTGGTGTGCAGCCCGCGTACGGGTATTTTTAAGATGATTAAAAGCTTCTTCACACTGGTGTTTTAAATTTATAAAATGGAAATACAAAATAAATACTACACACGACTCAGGCAAGTAGGACCTAGTCAGTAGTAGTATAGATCGGGTAAGACCGAGTTTCGAACCACACAGATAAAATTTGGCAACTACTAGTATTCAATCATCATCATTGTTTGGTAATTTAAACAATTACAAGTGATTTTCAGATTAAGATTAATTATAGAAAATAGTTTACACAAACAGAATTATTACAAAGGCTAGATAATCAAGGAAAATATCACACAGGCTTCAGAATCATCCTGGCTAGTTATGGCAATATTTATTTTAATTAAATTGTTGATGACTTGATACATTGCAGTAAAGCACACAACATGCTATTATCTCTAATACTTACAAATCATATTATCATACGAATCATCCCTCTTGTTATCGAGCCTCTGATTTAAAATCAAACATAAATGTAAGCATAGAATCACAAATTAAAACACAGATCCACTTAACCAAGTTCAAATCCAGCTACAAGATATATATTCTGTCAAATAATATTTCTTATAGCTTTCAGAACTTAGGAAAGTGTCAAAGTGATTGGAAATGGTTTAAACATGAGAAAAAACAAACTGAACTGGAATAAAGGTGCATGTGGCCGCATGGAAATACCATGCGGTCGCATGACCCCTTTTTATAGCAGAAATAATTTTATGCACCAAGGATCGAACACGTACAACATGGATTGTAATGCAAGGTTATAAGCAGATAGAAATGAGCACTATGAAGTCATGAACCCATCAAACCACGTCTTTTGGATTTAAGATCGAGCCTTACGTTATTTCCTTAAGATATCATCATGTTAAGTACTATTTCTAGTACTTAACACATGCAAAGCATGAAATACATAAGTATGCACAGAGAATCATTGAGATCTGATTCTTAATGACATTAGGAATTTATTTTAACCTTAGCATGCTCAAGAACACCTTTTCAATCCTTTTTATTCTTTTGTAGTTGTTATGATCAAATAATATACTTAAATACTTGAAACTTTCGTTAAGATGTTAAACATGTGTAAAACCACAATATGATGAACATTACAAACTTGTTACGGCCTGAAATGATCAAAGAAAAGTTCCAAAAATGCTTTTCGAATGACAACCTTTCTTGTTACACTATTTTTAGTGATAACTACACAAGATCTTGAGATTAAACCATCATCTTTGAATATTCATGGAATGTAACCTTTATGTTTTCACATAAATGATTAACAAAACATGAACATGAACATATTTAACATAAGAACATGATTAAACACATTTATATCAATGATCAAAACAAACTTTTTTATATCATTTCATCAACAAAAGATTTATATTGCAATAACTTGGCCAAGAATCATCTTGGCCCAAGTGAAATAGTTTAGTGACTCATTACAAGTACAATAACAAGAACAACACTTGGATACATATTAATAACAAGAAATGATTAGATTATACCAAACAGTTTTCAAGCTATATACTCGTTTCTCTGAAGTTCTGAGCTTCACTAAGCTTCAAAACCTTCGGGACAGGGATTCGGGAGTATTTCAAAGTAAAGAACCGTGTATGTGCTGTGTGTGTGTTTCTCAAGTGTGTGGTGTTCTCTGATGGTGTGTGAAACTGATCTGCCAAGAGCTCTTTAAATAGGCCTGATTCGGGGGTCCATGCGATTGCATGCTCATGCCATGCGATCGCATGGCATTGCGGTGGAATTTGTCAAGACAGTGTAGGCTGCAGAGCTCAACAAGTGTCAAAGCTAGATTCGGCCCTATCATACGATAGCATGGTAGGTACATGCGGTCGCATGGCTTTGCAGTTTTTAACAGTTCTTTATTTTTCTTTAGTTTTGCACTTGTTTAACTCGAAATCTTCACTTTTAGTCTTTTTAAGCTGCAATGGTGAAAACAAAGCGTTTGGGGTAATAATTCGTACAATTCATCTTATTTACGGATTAAATGCGAGGGTTTTCGGTGCGTAAAACATGTATAAATACGGATATATCAATCTCCCCACACTTAAACTTTGCATGTCCTCAAGCAAACTCTAATACAACTTAAAATATCCAATGACATATATTATTGCAAAAGTATATACTTCCGACACGAAAAGGTCTAAAGGCATAATAGATATTTAATCAGAGCAACGAGGACAAACTTTCATGTGAAAGATATGGAAAAATCAAAGCAAACTTACCACGTGTACGTGAATCAAGACCAATATCTGACTTCATACCTCACCAGGTGGTAACTCAAGCACTCAATATGTATACCAGAGTATGTGTATAAGTGCAAAAATGCAAGATTTGAGAATAAGATTAGCATAAGGTTGATCATATATCAAATCTCTACCAATTAACATAAACATATGCAAATATCAAGAGGTCTTTATTTGGGTTGTAACGTGGCTATGATTTTTAGGGTAGGAATGGGAAGATATAAAGGTGACAAAAATAGTATTCAGGAACCAAGTTAATGTTGTTGTATTTTTGTGTTGGATCCACAATTAATCCTATGGATCCTTAGGATTGGTATATTCTTTTAGATCCTGTAGTTTCCCTAGATCAAGACAGGTATTTGTATGGACAGGAATTTAAACATTTTTTTGGTGAGAATACAGTTTATCAAGCTGTAGTGGAATCAGAATAGTCTGAATGATGGCCAACACCCGGATAACTGACAAAAAACTATTACTCAATGTATGCTAAGCTTAAAAAATAGCCAAGGAACAGCTAATCAAACAACCGATCTTCTCATATTTTTGTTTTCTATTTTTTTCGGTTTTTTTCGTTTTGTTTTTCTCTAAGCTATCTTTTTGGAGATCAAATCAGCAGTATGCAACATAATCGTTACAAATCTAAGAGGAACACTTGAATTTCATGTCCAGCTAATGAAGTGCATGAACAACTGAATATCTGACAAAATCTTGTAAAGCAGCAATAAACGAGTAAAATTGCTTGTGAAAACTTAAAAATAAGATAGAATTAAAACAAGTGTTATATTTTTTTTTTTGGAGGGGAGGTTTGAAATGAAAGGCTAAGGCTCAAAGTGGTGAACTAGGGGAAAATAAATAAAAATGGCTAAAATTAAAATTGTATTGGCTAAAATTAAAATTGTATTGGCTAAAATGGGTTATCCTAAATGCCTCTATCATTTAACTGCAACAGTTTAGTTCATGGTTCTGAAATGCATAGTTATGAGCAAGTTCTATAATCAAAGCAAAATCTGCATATATATGTCACAATTCCATGAGCTATTCGAATAAGAAATTGAAATGTTGTGGCTCAAATGCTCAGGAATTCTAGTTTCGAGGTGTGGTTTGTGCAAATGAAGTCAAACATTAGGCAAAACTGAAGTACTTGTGCAAAGCTAACTTCATGAAAGTTATACACAACAAGGTCCTCATAATGTTACTTGCTTAAAATCTATCATGCGAGAGGATCTAAACATGTCAAAAAGGATATAAATTTGCGAAAAATTTATGACAAAATTCAATTCTATGATATTAAAGTATTAAGAGTTTTCAAGAGAACAAGACTATAGCATGCATGTATATCCCCTTCCATACACCTAAAATTGTACGTTGTCCTCAATGTACAGACAATGCATGTAAACAGGGATGTAATGTGATAAGTATAAGAGAAGAGATATGAAAACTCCCTGAATCGGTGTTAGGAATCGATTTTTAAAAGATGTAGGCTCTGGATTATCTCCCCACACTTGGATTGAGCTGCACTACATTGATATATATAACTGTATAATCCGAGTGAACTTGCAAAACAAGAAACTCAACCACAAGTGAAAAGCGATAGTGGTGTTCCCAAATTGTGAATAATACTAACTTAAAGAAATATTAAGTGCGGAAAAAGTAATTATAAGAACAGAGAGAAATGTGTAAGGTTGTTAATATTGATATAACAAACTTACAGACTAGAATTTAAGAAGAACATACTTCTTAAATTCAATGAAAAACTCAAGGACAAACTTGAGAAATAACAGACGCACAAAGCTGTTACTATCTGAACATACATAAATTAGCAAGCCACTCTTCTCAACAAAGAGAAGAGTATTTATACATTTCCCTTATCAATCCTAGCCGTTGCAATAGTGACACACATCACAATCTTGTAGACTGATAAGTAACAGATTTCCTCATGCAAAACCATCTTGAAAGTGACAGTTAATGACGTCACCGAGGGGACCATTTGCTGAAGACAAACTTCAGTAAACCTTGACAGAAAGTTTCAGTGATGAAACTTTCAGCCCTTCAGATGAACATTATTTAAGTTGAAGAGGCAAATCTTCAGATAGCTTCTTTTGCTGAAATCTTCAGCGCTGATGGAATGTAAACAAATCAAGACTAACAATCTCCCCCTATTTGTTTATAATCCATCATAATTTAAGAAGAATAAACAAATAGAACTATTTACATAAAGGAACTCATAAGTACACGATCCAGACTGACTGTTATTGGATTCTTTTCATTTTTCAGTGTTTTTGTATTTTTTATATTTTTTACAAGTGTAATAAAAACAAGAAAATAAGATACACAGAGAATTAAGAGCTTCTTGAAGGCTTGTGCCCTTGAGTGCTTTCAAGAACATTGACCTTTTCTTCCCATATATCAGTTTCAGGATCTCTAGGCTTCTTGTCTTCAAACAGTTTTACAATCTTCAGTCGAATATCAGATGTTTCAGGATCCCTTGAATCAAAGTAGGATGAAATAGCTTTCAGATGCATCCAATCAGCATTGTCAAGTTCAGATATTCTCTGAAACCTGGGTATTTAATAACCATCTTTGAAGAAAAATCCTCTAGGATTTTCAAGAACCTGTTTATCAACGAATACGAAGCCTGGAGGGATTGAACAATCCATATTTCTACAGTTTGGAAGAACACCGGCGGCCATAAGCTTTATGATCTCTTCTTCAGATCTCATAGAAGACCTTCTTCTTCTTTTCTTTAATGGTTGATCATTTTCTGGATTTTCAGAGTCACCTTCAGAAGGTTGAAAATGTTTCTTCAAATGATCATAGGACTCTTGTAGATAAGAAAGCCTTCTCTTAACTGTTCTAACCAATTCCGTTAGTTTCAGTTTGTTCAGACACTTTCCGATTTCCACCCATTCAGACAGACATAAATTTGTAAGGTTAGTATTGGAGACATTCTGAACCTTGAGGAGATTTTTATTTCTTGCGATCTCTACTATGATTCCACGTTTATCTTTGGTAACCCTGACTGCTGTGATTGGATCAGGATCAACTCTATTCGATTTAGATTAAAACCATTCTTTTTCCTTTTGTTCTCTGACCAATTTAGCTTTCTCCTTTTTGATTATTTCCTCTTCAACTCTTCGTTCAACAGCAAGTTGAAGAGTCTGAGGAGATATTTTCTTTGAAGATTTTTGATTTTCAGCTTCAAGTTCAGCTGTCTTCAAAGCTTCTGCTTCAGATAGGCTTTGTAATCTAGCATTTTCTTCAGCTATATGTTTTTCTCTTCTGAACTCTTCCACATTCATCCCAAAAGAAGCAGTTTCTTCTTCAGTAACCTGATGTTCAGACTTTCCTCCCACTGTGTTGGACGCCTGATTTCTAATAGCCTTCATACTGTCAAACAATAGTTTTTCAGTGTTGATAGCCTTGGGTTTCACGATCTCAAAGACATCTAAAATACCTTTACCTTTATCAGGATTTCTGATAGGTAAGGTAGCTTTCTCACTTATAACTGAAGTGAACTCAGTTTTGGGAATTATCAGCGGGATCTGCTCTAAGTATGTTGGTTTCAGAATGTTGGAGGTTAGTTCCTTTGGACTAAGAACATCAACATTCATCTTTGTTTCAGATGCAGAGACTGAACTATCAGTAGTATGAGGTGCATTGGGATGTATTATCAGGGTTGTTTCAGGTTGAATGAATTTTTGAGGAGAGGATTGAATCATTATATTAACGTCATGTTCAGGAGAAGACCTTCATCACCAGGTTCACTAAGAGATTCCTCAACCAATCTGTGTAACTCTTCCCTTTCTTTTTCATTTTGATCTCTAATCACTGAGTATTCCTCAATTGTTTGTCTCAGCTGACGAATTTCTTCCTTATCACGTAACGACTCTGTTTTTCATTTCCTGATCTAAGCTCTTATAGCTTTAGCCACAACCAAAGATTTCAAAATTTTCTCCCCCTTAGAAGCTGAGGAGGAGACTGTAGCAGCTTCTAGTCTTTGCAATCTTGGAACAATGTGTTTGTTCAGTGTGGCTACCATCATACGTTGCATATCTTTCAAAACTACATTTTTGTGATAGGATTGAAGATAGCGTTTGGAAGGATAAGCTTTCAGAGAGTCTCGGAGTTGCGAGATAGTTTCAGTGAATAACTGTAGAAAAGTGACTTGAAATTTGGAAAGAGACTCAGCTAGAGATGACTGACAGGTGGAAAGCTGAGATAACACATCCTCGTAACGTTTATTACCATTAGCAATATAGTCACGAAGTTGTTTGAAGAGAGTGACCCTAAGTTGGTTGTGAAATTGAAACTCCTTGTTTAAGGTACTGATATAATCAACCAAAAGCGTAGTAAGAAGATTAATTTCATCAGCAAAGTTGACATTAGACATGTGCTGAACATGGAACCAATGAAATTCTTTGGTGACTTGACTCTGAAGAAGACGAATGGTATCATCAAGCTTTGAGTAGGGATCAAGAACAGACACTGATTCATCATCATCCTCAGTGAGAGAACGCATGATGGGAGGAGACAAAGGGGTTGTTGTGTCAGCCAGAAAATCATGATCAGTGGAGTAAGAGGAGGTTTCAGATTTGTCAGAACTGTCGTGAGGATCGGTTACTGATTTGGCAGAGAGTACGTGTTTGAGAGAGGGAAACTGAGCACTATATTCAGTGGAGATTTCCTTCCCATAAGCCATCAGTTGATCAAGATGAGTTTGATTTGCAGTAGGAGGAAGAAGATTGACAGAATACTCAAAACAAGAAGCAGGATCCCAAATGAGACCTTGTTCTTTGTTTAAATTTTTAAAAGTAATTGGTGCAGCTGAAGGAGCAACAGGCTGTTCAATGGCCTCTGAATCTGAAAGCGGTGCAACAGTTTCAGCAGAGGTTGATGGTCGGACTGAAATAGCAGGAGAATCATCCATACGTGCATAGTCCATCACGGATTCAGTGAGTGGTATGGGATCAACAGAGTCAGTACTGGTCCAGACAGACTTTGGAAGAGAAGATAACTCAACTGAATGTTTGGCTGAATAGTAGTGTGATCGTCGCAGCAATTGTCGAAACATCAAAGATAGAAAACGGGGAAAAGGAATATGGGAATTTCTCTTCTTCATCTTGACAAGTGAGAAAAGAAGATTGAAGTCAAAGAAAGCATAGTATACCTTTGTATCATTCATCAGCGCATGACCTAGACTCAGCACATTGTCAGCCACTTGATCCATTCCTCCAGTTTTGGTAGTCATACAGAAGGTAAGGATACTAAAGAAACTACACCAGACGGTTGGGAGCTTGTTCCTGACTAGGGTTTTTCCTTTGATGAAGGAAGTTGCAGGTAGCTTCAGATGTTCAGAAATAAGATCCTTTGCCGATTTCGTGAAAGGAACATAGGGAGACTCATCATCAGTAGGAAGATGAAGTGCTTTAGCAAAAAGGTATTTATCAATACGACATTTGTGCTTGCCGTTCAGCAGAGTGAAGGAGATTTTAGGGTTGTCAGAAGTCTCATCGATGGCAGTAGCTGTCATCCAGAATTCACAAAGATGTTCTTCAAACATGGGAAGTTGGGTGGTCAAAGCATAGTTAAGAGGGCAATGGCGGAGAAAGTTAATAAGATTGAAGAATTTGGATTTTGCAGGAACAGGAGAGAGTGACACAGAGATATTGTTGGATTTGTGAACGATTTCGTCATTGGAGATGATTGGGACAACTTAAGCAGGTAGACGAACACACAAGGTTGCTGGGCGAGACATGAGGAAAGGGAAGACTTACCTGTCAGCTGAAGACTTTCAGTGGAAAAGTTCAGTCGATCATATTTCAGTTGAAAATTGAAACTAAGTCAAAGATTCAGCATATCGAGTTCAGAAACAAGATAATTGAATCGTGCTTCATCGAGCTTTTGTGAATATATCAGCTAATTGATGTTCAGTTGGAACAAAGTATAGCTCAATATCATTTTTAGCAATGTGATCTCTGATGAAGTGATGACGAACATTGATATGTTTTGTTCGCATATGAAGCACAGGATTGTTTGAAATGGCTATGGCACTGGTTTTGTCACAGTAGATGGGAGTCTTGACAAGAGAAACACCAAAGTCAGCATGCTGATGCTGAATCCACAAGATTTGAGAACAACAACTCCCTGCTGAAATATATTCAGCTTCAGTGGTAGATAAAGAAATAGAGTTTTGTTTCTTGCTTTGCCAGCTGACTAATTTGTGTCCAAGCAATTGCCATCCACTAGTAGTACTTTTTCTGTCCAAATGACAACCAGCATAATCTGAATCTGAAAAGAGCATTAGATCAAAACCTGAGTATCTGGGGTACCAAAGACCCAGATGAGGAGTACCCTTCAGATATCTGAAGATCCTCGACATTGCAGACATATGTGACTCTTTTGGATTTGCTTGAAATCGGGTACATAAACATTTAGAAAACATGATATCAGGTCTGCTAGTAGTTAAATAAAGCAAATAACCAATCATCCCTCAAAAAGTAGGCAAGTCAACAGCTTTTCCCTCAAGATCAGCAGTTAACTTGGTTTTGGGAGCTATGGGTGTTTTCATTACTGAACATTCAGTAAATTTGAACTTGGTCAGTAATTCAGAAATATACTTTCCTTGATTGATAAAAATACCAGTTTCAGTTTGCTTAATCTGAAGACCCAAAAAGTAAGTTAGCTCACCCATCATACTCATTTGAAACTTTTTAGTCATGATTCTTTCAAATTCCTTAAACATATTTTCATTAGTGTCCAAATATTATGTCATCAACATAAACTTGAACAAGAAGCAAATCACCTTTTTCCCGACCAAGAAAGAGAGTTTTATCGATTGTACCTCGTTGGAAGCCCTTTTTGAGAAGATATGCTGAAAGAGTATCATACCAGACTCGAGGTGCTTGTTTCAAACCATACAGTGCTTTGTCTAGCTTGTATACATGATTTGCATATTTGGGATTTTCAAAACTGGGAGGTTGCTGAACATATACCTGTTCTTTCAGTTCTCCAATGAGAAAAGCACATTTCACATCCATTTGATAAACTTTGAATCCAATATGAGCAGCAAAAGCAAGAAATATGCGAATTGCTTCCATTCTTGCAACGGGAACAAATGTCTCATCATAGTCTATTCCTTCTTCCTGACAATATCCCTTGGCAACTAGTTTTGCTTTGTTCCGAATTACTACCCCTGATTCATCTTTCTTGTTCCTGAATACCCATTTGGTTCCTATCACAGACCGACTCGAAGGGGGTGGTAGGAGATTCCAGACTTTATTTCTTGTAAATTCATTCAGTTCCTCTTGCATTGCTGAAACCCAGTGTGAATCTTTTAAAACATCATTAACCTTCTTTGGTTCAATTTGAGAAATGAACTCAGTAAACATACAAAAGCCGGTTGTAACAGATCTTCTAGTACGAACCCCTTCATTTAAATCTCCAATTATTTGATCAATAGGAAGAGCTTTAGTCCATTTGGTGTTGGGAGGTATTGGATTTTGAACTTGAAGTGATTCAGTTTGGGATTCAGGAATGGGAGAGTTTACTTCAATAAAAGGATCAGCGGGAACTTCAGTTGAAGATGGAGACGGAGAATCAAATTCAATCAGTGGTACTCGGTGGTTAATGGGTTCAGGAATGGGTGTTTTACAGGATGTGTCCACTAAAATGGGTGTTGGAGTAACATGAGGTATGCCATTATCATCATAATCATCGCTAGCTGTTTCTGGTGGCTGAGCAGCTGAAGTGTCTTCGAATGGAGAGGAAAGCAGTGCATCCCAGTCATCTGAAATTGTAGTGTTTTGATATGAGTATCTTGACTGAAGGTCTAATTCGTCAAATGTAACATCTATTGTTTCAAATATTATATTGCTTTTGTAGTTGAACACTCTATATGCCTTTGAGATGCTAGAATACCCAAGAAATATTCCTTCTTCAGCCTTGGGTGCAAACTTTCTTGGGCGATCCTTACTGTTCAGAATAAAGCATGTACTGCCAAAGATTCTCAAATGACCAACATTTGGAATCTTGTTGTGCAACAATTCATAAGGAGTTTTCGAGTGTCGTTTGACAACCAACAATCTGTTCTGTGTGTAACATGCGGTGTTGATGGCCTCAGCCCAGAAATGTAATGATATATTTGCTTCAGCAAGCATGGTGCGTGCATCTTCGATTAGTGTGCGATTCTTTCTTTCAGCAACTCCATTCTGTTGATGTGTGTATACAGCTGAAAAATTCTGAACAATCCCATTCTCTTCACAGAAGTCCTCAAGAGTTCTGTTTCTGAATTCAGTACCATGATCACTTCTTAGCTGTTTGACATGAATATCGTACTGACGATTCATTCTTGTGATAAAGCTAATTATGATCTCAGCAGTTTCACTCTTTTTAGACAGAAAGAATACCCAAGTGAAACGTGTATATTCATCCACAATTACAAGAGTGTATTTCTTACCACTGAGCCTTGGATTGCTGACTGGACCAAAGAGATCCATATGAAGCAACTGAAATGCTTTGTTGATCTGATCACAGTGCTTTGATTTGTGAACAGACTTCTGTTGTTTTTCTTTCTCACAAGCATGAAAAACTTTGTCTTTTACATAACTAATCTTAGGCAACCCTTTTGCTAGTTTCCCTTGAGCAACTTTACTCATATTTTTGAAATTCAGATGAGACAACCTTTTGTGCCACAACCAATGTAGTTCTTTGACTGACTGTGAGATAAAGCATACATCTGAGGGAGAAGTAACTGAATTGAAATCGAGAACGTACATGTTATCTATTCTCTTGGCTTAAAGGACTTCAGTGCCTTCTTTGTTTCTGATAGAACACTTGTATTTCTTGAAAAGAACGGAATAATCTGCATCCCACATCTGACTTATGCTTATCAGATTATGATCAAGTCCGGTGACATGAGCGATATTCTTGATATGAATAACACCTTTCTTCAATTGACCGTAGGCATCTGTTTTTCCACATTTTCCTCCACCAAACATAACTTGTGGACCATCGACTTGAGTAACTTTTGTTAGTAACGATTTGCATCCAGTCATGTGACGAGAGCATCCACTGTCAAGGTACCAGGTGTTATATCCTTGACCTCCCTGCACAAGTTAAGAAAGTGTTAAACCATTTGGTGAACCCACCTGCTGATAGGCTCAGAAGAAGTGCAACAAGTAGCAACAGGAAAATCACATGTTTTGGCTTCATGACCTCTAATACCACATTTAAAACATTTACGTGTGGATTTGGTATCCTTTTGATGTTTGGTGCTATCTTTTTGAGAATTGGATCTAGTTAATTCTTTTAACTGATTCATCATTATCTTCAGTGTTGATTCAAAATTTTGAAATTTTCTCAACCTTTTTGATTTAGGCTTTACAGACTGAGCACTTTATGTTTTCGATCTATTAAACTTTTGACTGTATTTTGCATGACTAGATTCAAGTGAAACTTTAGTTATCAGAGGTTTAGTAATGATGTGAACTAAAGTGGATTCAGTTTTGGTGGACGCTGTGAGTTCAGATTCAGCTGAAATAATCAATTCAGGTTTAGTGATCACAGTGAGTTCAGATTCAGTGGAATTGGAAAAATTTTGCTGAGAATTATTCTGATTTTCATACAAGTTATCGAAAGACAACCGTATGTTTCTAATTTCAGAATTTGTTTCCTCATTGAACTCAGGAACTTTACTGGCTGCCTTAGTAAATCTTTTATATAGCATATATGAGTTTCCTATGTTTTCACGTGTGAACTCACTGAAAAACATTTCATTGACAGTTTTACACTTTTTGCTAAACGAGGCAGCTTCTTTGAGTTTTCCTAACCCAACTCTTTCTCTCTGAATGATCATTTCATGATTGATACTCTCAAAAGCAAGTTTATTAGCACTGAGCCAGAGATCAATGATAGACTGACGATCTTGGAGTTTATCGTTTGTTAAAGAGATCTCAGCTTTAGTCATTTTTAGTTCATTCGCTAACAACTCTAGATGACATTTCAAGGCACAGGACTCTTGAACAAGAATATCATTCTCAGTTTTAGTTTTCTGAATTAGGTTTTGTTGATCAGAAAACATTTTCTTGGTTTTGTTTTGTTCAGCATGTGCAGAAATTAAATCAGACACCAAATAAGCAAACATATCATTTTTCTCATTAGACTCATAGTTCTGAAAGTTTGATACCTTATACATCATAGAGGAATTCCATCCTTCAACTGAACTCAACCGTTCAACAGTAGCTAGGTCTTTCTTGAACTGGCTCTCAGTAGCCATCAGACACATGTAGGGCTTAGAACACCCTGAGAATTCTTCAGCAAACATCGCTTTTTTAGACTCTTGATCATCATCAGACGTTTTAGAGTCAGTCCAATTCAATTCTCTAGCTATCATTGCCTTCTCTTTCTTCTTTCCAGTTGAACTTTGATTTTTCAGCTTCAGTGCTTTGTACTTAGACTTTTACTTGTCAGCCTTTGATGGATAACCCTTCGATGAGGTTTTGACAACACAATTAGCAGCAAAGTGACCAAGTCTACCACATTTGTAACATTCCACCTTTGATTTATCAGTAGTGGATTTGAAGCTTCCTGACCCTTGATCATTAGTTTTAGCCTTGAATTTTAAGAACTTGCTGAAGTTCTTCATTATGAAGGCTCGTTCAACCTTGAAATCTGGATTACCCTGTTCACATTCGGCTTCCCAGTCATTCTCTGTCTCTGTGTCAGAATCATTAGAGAATTGTTGAGCTGCTACTTCAGTTTCTGCCACAAGAGCTAAGCTCTTCTTAGTTGATCTCTTAAGCACCAGTTTCTGAGCTCTAGTTTGCCCATCATTCAGTAGTATGCCATATAGCTTTCTCATATCCAATTTTTTTAGCTTGTTGTTGGTCCTGAGAACGAGACACATAGTGTCCCATTCACTGGGGAGAGCATCCAGAAATCTGTTGAGAATCTGAATCTTCTCTCTCTGAACACCAGCCTCTAGCATATCATTCAGCAAATAGGTAAACCTGGTGTAAACTTCAGTGAGAGTCTCAAATTCTTTAGCACAAAAACTTTCGTACTTCCTGATGACATTCGTCCTTTTGTTGTCCTTCACCTCTTCAGTTCCTTCGTACGCTATGCACAAGGTTTCCCACATATCCTTTGTAGTTTTCAGATTGGAGATGGTATGATAGATATCATTGGGAATTTATATTGCAATGTTGTTTTGAATCTTAGCATCCAAGTTTACCTGTCTTCTGTCTTCATCAGTCAACAGATTTCTCGGTTTTGGAAGATATTCCAGTAATTCACCTTCTTCACTCATAAGTGAAATGGTTTTTGGAATAATAGGACCATTTTCTAAAACAGATAGAGATATAGTATCCAAGTTCTCAAGATAGAGAAGCATTCTTCCTTTCCAGCTGGAAAAGTTTTCGGAAGAGAACTTTGGTGGTTTACCAGAAGACCCATTGTCATTATAATCAACTTTAGACATCTCGGCAGATCTCAAATTATAGAAGAATTTGAACCTGCTCTAATACCAATTGTTGTTCCCAAATTGTGAATAATACTAACTTAAAGAAATATTAAGTGCGGAAATAGTAATTATAAGAACAAAGAGAAATATCTAAGGTTCTTAATATTGATATAACAAACTTACATACTAGAATTTAAGAAGAACAAACTTCTTAAATTCAATGAAAAACTCAAGGACAAACTAGAGAGAAAATAGACGCACAAAGCTGTTACTATCTGAACATACAAAAATTAGCAAGCCACTCTTCTCAACAAAGAGAAGAGTATTTATACATTTCCCTTATCAATACTAGCCGTTGAAATAGTGACACACGTCACAATCTTGTAGACTGATAAGTAACAGATTTCCTCATGCAAAACCATCTTGAAAGTGACAGTTAATGACGTCACCGAGGGGACCATTTGCTGAAGACAAACTTCAGTAAACCTTGACTGAAAGTTTCAGTGATGAAATTTCAGCCCTTTAGATGAACATTATTTAAGTTGAAGAGGCAAATCTTCAGATAACTTCTTTTGCTGAAATCTTCATTGAAAACTTCAGCGCTGATGGAATGTAAACAAATCAAGACTAACAGATAGTGAAAACAAGATATAATATGGCAATATAATAGAACAAAAATAAATAACTAAAGCAAATAAATACAAAAAATTGTTTAAGTGTCGTACATGGATATAACAATAAAGTTCATGACATTCAAACACACAAAAGAAAGGCTAAACACCTTTAAAATACAAAGCTAATCTAGAAATATAAAAAACTACAGCTAATCTATCAAAATATGACGGCGGTAACTAATACTATGAATGTGAAGGTCTAGTCCCGTCTATATGATCGCGGAGCTGCTGAGGAAGAGCTGGTGGCTCTGGAATGGCGTCAGAAGGACGAGTGTCTGCCACTAACCTCTGCAACATGCTAGAAACATACTCTCGGTGGGCTAATGCAAGTGCAAGGTCGACCAGCTATATATCAATCATCGTATCTACCTTCCTCTCTAAAGTTGCCAGCCTTTGTCGGTAGTCTCGGATGTATGCAATCGTGACTGGCTGTGTCTGCTCGGGCTGTACCTCCTGTTGCGTCGGTGGAGTAAAAAGAGTATTCTCCATCTTAATCTCCGCGCCCTCATGCCCCTCATCTCCCTCATCATCAACTAAAATCCTCTGCCCAGGTGGAATCCAACGGTGACCCAGATGGTCAAGTAGAACATACATGTTCCTCACCAATGTGACTACCCTCATCCGGGAAAAAACCTCCATATCTATGGCAGTAGCAGGGGCAGTAAAAGTAAGATCCTCTCGATCCTACTGAGTAACTATATCCATGCCCCTCGCGAGATGGTAGACGAAACCACCACCATAAACAGCCTGCGTAACGCGTGGCCGGCTGATAGTAAACAGATGTTGTGCCAGGCACACGGCGATCTGGCAAGGCTGCTGATGTGCAAAGCAGTAGAGATAAAACAAATCTCGGTGGGTGATGTTGCCCACTGAAGAGTCAGAGTGGGCAGATAAGAAGTAAGCAGTGGCACGATGAAGGATGCGAAAGAGTGGATCAGGAACCGAACTGCTCTTGGGAATCGGCAAACCATATGGCCCATTTCCAATCTCGGACCGTGCATCTAGATATGAAAGTCCGTGTGGAAAATCAATATTACCCTCTGTGAAAGCAGGGGACTGCAGCTCATCTCCCACATAAAGTCCCATATGTGAAGCAAATTCTCTGAGAGTTAACTGTCTCTCTGCTCCACATAGTCTAAATGTAAGCGCGTACAGCCTATCGTAGTCTGTAAGAGGTGATACCAGGTGAAAAGTGGAGAAAAACTCGATAGCAAGCTTAGCGCACACCTAGCTATCAATAGTAAGTAGATGCCTCCAACGAGGTCTGGTGATAGCAGCAGCTCGCTGTGTAAGATCAACAATGTCTAGTGTGTTCCAGTTCAGGTACCTTTGGTGCGCATATCCATGCTTGCGCGCCTCTGCTAACAAAAAATCGCAACCAGTACGATCCTCGTCTAGGTCAAATAGAAGATAGGGGTGCAAGGCATCATCCCCTGGGAGCTCATCAGGCACGGTCCCATGCTCGGGATCAGGTGCCGGGAGACGTGGAAGTGTACGAGGGTCAACGGTCGGTGGGTCTGGAGATCTGCGTCGTCTACGCACCATAGCTGGAATATACATGCAGACATAAGACAAGAGTACTAACTATGGTGAGAATAGTTCATCGATCGATAATGAGTTGTTCTATATTGCTGGATTTCGAAAGGAAGGTGGTTTGATTAAAGATTTGTTCGAAACAGAAAACTAATCGAAAAACAGCAGAAAAACAGAGTCATGCGATCGCGTGGTTGTAGCATATGGTCGCAAAGCAGTTGAAATTGAAAAATCCTAACCGAAACCCATGCGGTCGCATGGGTAGATCATGCGCTCGCATGACCGCGATAAATATAGACAGAAAACCTAGGGTTTGATAGATCGATGAACAGGAAATTATAAGCAACCTAAACTCGAATCTACGCATATAATCATGATCTACAAGTTATAAGGATCATTTTGGAACCTCGTGTGATAAAAACGGATCGGAGATGACGGAGAAAAGCTCGAATCGCCGAAGAAAAATTCGTAGTCGCCTTTGTGAGAGAAAAAGTGGAGAGAGAGTGTGTATGCGATGATAGATGTGGTCGCATGGGGTTGTATATATAGCCGGCGTGTCATGCGATCGCATGACTATGCTATGCAATCGCATAGTGTAAACTTTTCAGACTTTTTGATTTTTCAGTTTAAGTCACGTTTGGCTCGACAGTTATACAACCCATGATGAAATGTTAAGAAACACTCTCTGATACTCCATGATAGATTAGGATAGAAGCGAAAGTTACGAAAAAGCAACTATACATACGGAAAAGCAAACGGAACGAAATTAAACAGAAAATGCACGGAAGAGAAACGGAAACCAAAAAGTGGCATCCGACAAGCAGATTGTATATACAAGTAACACACTATTAGTACGGTGTGTAAGCGAACATTTTAACGCTTTGAAATGCGCAGTGTTTTCCTGTCTCTCCAGACCGAATGAAAACAGAACCGAGAAAACATAAGGATTGATACGGTAGTAACTTAGGCATGACTTAGGGATTTCTAGTGGGACTTAGGCTTGAGTTTGTTTAATTGGAGACTAACCAACTCATCAATCATTGCTCTAGCATTACTATGAGGCCTGAAAACACTTTCAGATTTTAGCTTAACAGGATCTTCCAAAAAGCACTAGCACACTCTGATTAAGAATAAGTCAGCCAATTCCTACAAGAGCCCTCATGAATCAGAGCACCACATTTCCAACACTTCCCTACATGTTTCGCACGCCTTTTAGCCGCACAAAGTGAAGTGCCTCTATGGAATTTGGCATAATTTTGATTTCTCCTTATATGTTTCTCTAGTCTCATGACAATATCACGCTGAATATCATAAGGTAAGTAAGTGCGTAGAAAAAGACAAGATAGAAGAGAAATTGATTCAACGGAAAGCATCTCCAGTAATTTTAGGTCTGCCGGTAAAAGACCAAACACACTTGCTAAGGTGTAGCAAGGTCTAGTTGCATTGTTTCTTGGGGTTCTTCCTGGATTGGGGTACCTAAATACTTTTTGAAATGGTGGCCATTGATTTTATATGTAACTCCTTCAAAGTTAGTAATATCAACAGCACCATGTGGATATACAGTATACACTGTAAAAGGACCCGTCCATCTGGACTTCAATTTTCCTTGAAAAAGACGTAATCCAGAGTTGTATAAAAGTACATGATCACCGGCCTGGAATTTCTTGCCCTTCAGGCGAGCATCATGAAATAGTTTCGTCCTTTCCTTATACAACAAGGAATTTTCGTATGCTTGAATTCTGAGTTCTTGCAGCTCGTTGAGCTGGAATGGACTATTCGCCGCTGAAATTGTGCAATCAAGATTTAACGTTTTTAATGCCCAATATGCTCTATGTTAAAGTTCAACGGGAAGACGACACGTTTTACCGTAAACCAGCTTATAAGGTGTGGTTCTGATACGCGTTTTGTGAGCGGTTCTGAATGCCCACAATGCATCGTCTAATTTTTCTTCCCAATCTTTTGAGTTATTCCCTATGGTTCTTTCAAGAATTCGCTTTAGACCACGATTAGTGACCTCAACTTGTCCACTTGTTTGTAGATGAGATGAAGTAGAAAACCTATGGGTTACCCCATAACGTTTTAATACCTTTTCAAGTTGTGTATTACAAAAGTGAGTACCCCGATCTCTTATTAATGCTCTCGGAGTTCCAAAGCGGGAAAATAAAATTTTCAAGAACTTGCATACAACTCGTGCATCATTACTTGGTAAGTCCTTTGCTTCGGCCCATTTGGAAAGATAATCGACTGCAACAAAAATGTATTTGTTTGCATGGGAATTTGGAAAAGGACCCATAAAATCTATCCCCCAAACATCGAAAATTTCACAAACTTGGATAGGGTTATGGGGCATCTCATTGCGTGATGAGATGTTTCCAGATTTTTGACATGGGTCACAGGATTTTACAAATTCTCGGGCATTCCTAAACACAGTAGGCCAATAGAAACCAGAATCAAGGACCTTCTTAGTTGCTGACACAGGTCCATGATGGCCTCCTATAGGTCCTAAATGACATTGTTCTAGGATGTCCATTGCTTCTTGACCACTCACGCATCGACGTATGATTTGGTCGGCACCTATCCTGAATAGATAGGGATCCTCCCAAAAATAATTTTTTATCTGAGAAAATAATTTTTTTCTCTGTTGATGCGGGAGTCCTTTTTCTAATACCCCTGCTGCTAAATAATTTGCAAAGTCTGCAAACCATGGGGCATTATTAGAATTATGAAATGCTAGCAGAAATTCGTCATGATATGTATCCTAAATGGCATATTCATCCAAAACCTCAAGGTTTGGATTATCAAGACGCGAAAGATGATCGGCGGCAAGATTTTCTACACCTCTCTTGTCTTTATTTCAATATTAAGCTCTTGTAACAAGAGTATCCATCTAATAAGGCGGGGGTTAGCGTATTGTTTGGAAAACAAGAATCACAAGGAAGAATGGTCAGTGAAAACCACAGACTTAGAAAGAATTAAATAAGTCCGAAATTTATCAAAAGCAAAGACGACGGCCAGTAACTCTTTTTCTGTTACTGTGTAATTCTCCTGCGAGTCTATTAGGGTTTTGCTGTTGGGGTTCTATGTGTTGGGGTTTTCTTGGGCACGCAACGGAAGCAAAGTACAAAACAAAAAGCCCAAGGTACAAGCATGTAAAGCATAAAACATGAAACCCCAATAGTAGATCTAACTCTATGAACAGAAATGCAACAAAAGGAGAGAGTTAAGAATGTTATACCAGCTCCTAAGCTCCTGAAAATCGATTAAGATGACGATGTTGCTCCTTGTGGCTTGAATGAATCAACTAGAAGGTGATACCCCGGTAAAAAGCAAATCACTTGAGCTAGCAAGCTCCTTGAGGTTCTTCTTTCACGAAAACCCAATAGGAGAACAGCAACCAAACACTAAGGGACCGAATTCTGGAACTCAAACTCTCTTAGAACTCTCCAAGTCTCTTGTAGCACTTGAGAGAATAACCAAAATGTGTGTAAGTGTATTGCCAAGAGAGAGCTAATGAGACAGCCTTGGAGTGTTTATAAAACCCTCAAGACGTCTATTAACTTACCCAAGGCCGGCCCAAGTCGAAACAAGGTTCTTACATGCATTAGCTAATTGGAGAGGTGATTTGACAATAAGTCACGTCTGGCCGTAGCGGCGCTAACCTAGAGTTAGCGGCGCTAACACGGACTGTCAGAAGACTTGACGTAAAGTGCATGCATCTGTAGGCGCTCTAACCCATAAGTGTTAGCGGCGCTAACACCTTATGGTTAGCGGCGCTAACCATGCCTGCCATGTCAACTTTTATCTTTTGTCATTTTTTATCCCTTTACTTAAGTTGCTGTCATATTTGACCCCGGTGTATGACCCAATAGGCCCATACATCATCGGTAGTGATTCAAATGGTGTGCCCGCATTAGTGGGCATATTCTAACAAACTCCCACTTGCACACGATGCAACATTTCTAACAAATCACAGACAATGAGCGGTCTCTAGCAAAAACATCATTGCCCCCAAGTCAGTATGGATTTCGTTATCTGAATGAAACCTGTTCTTAAACATCCTTTTGTTCACGATATCAATGTGAACACTAGACATGGATTGAGTGTCAATCTCCAGATCGTCCACGATTGTGTTTCTCGATCTTGATTGGTGGTGACCAAAAGTTAAGCAAATATCTTATTCTAAATCAATATTCCTTGCGCATGACCATGCATAATTTTGGTGTCAGCTCCCAATCATCGAGGGGCCCAGTGATATCTCTCATATCAGAGGAACAAATCCCTTTTTTACTGTATAACCCTAAACCATACCCCGTAACTTATCTAGTCATTTCCTTTATCACTGCCAGTTACGAACTGCTTTTGAAGATGGCTAAAGTAAGAAAGAAGTATGATATAGCGGTTCATACATCTCAGGTCTAAGGACGTAAGATATTATCATCCCAAGTTGCTCGTGAGTATAATCCATGGAGTATACTTGGGTGTGGGTCTTCCAGTCACTTGAAACTCATTTCAAGTACAGATAGGCATTGCTCCTTAATTCGACAAAATTGAATTCAAGGTCACATGCTTATCTCGGTCTTAATTCAATCTTCCTTCCACAAGATTGACTGACCGTGGAAAGTTTTGAAATATGAAATATTTCCGGAAGTGATTTAAACATGCTAAGATGGAAAACAGTAGAGTCTTATGAATGTAACCGTATCATACGCATATATAATCTCTATTATATATCGAAACAAGCATAAATTACAATACTGTGTATATCGTTCCCAAAAATAAAATAAAGTTTAGATATCAAACAAACTAAATACATAACTCAAGCCAAATCACTGGCGAATCTTACACCTATAGCACTAGTGTGAGAATCATGAGCTGCCTGCGATAATGGCTTCGTGAATGGATCCACAAGGTTTCCATCCGATGCTACTCTGCTTATGATGATTTCACCACTCTCAACTACTTCCCGTATGAAGTGGTATTTGCGCAAAATATGTCTTGTTCTCTTGTGAGCTCTTGGTTCCTTTGCCAAAGCCACTGCATCCCCATTGTAACAAAATATCTCAATAGGGTCAGTGATGCTTGGAACCACTTGTAAATCTTGGATGAATTTCTTCATCCACACGGCCTCTTTTGCAGCTTCACTTGCCGCAATGTATTCCGACTCGGTAGTCTAATCAGCCACCGTGTCTTGCTTCGAGCTCCTCCAGCTGATAGCACCACCATTTAATAGGAATACAAACCCCGATTGAGATCGGAAGTCATCCCTATCCGTTTGGAAGCTAGCGTCCGAGTAACCCTTTACTCTTAGCTCTTCTTCCCCACCATAAACCAAGAACATTTCTTTTGTATGCCTAAGGTACTTAAGAATGTTCTTTACAGCTTTCCAATGAGGCTCTCCGGGATTCGCCTGATATCTACTAGTCATGCTCAAAGCACATGACACATCAGGACGAGTGCATAACATGGCGTACATGATCGATCCCACAGCAGAAGCATATGGTACTCGCTTCATCATTTCTATCTCCTCTTGGGAGGTAGGACATTGAGTCTTGGTCAACATTAAGCCATGTGACATATGGAGGTTTCCTTTCTTGGATTCCTCCATTTTAAAGCGTCTCACGACCTTATCTATGTATGCACTTTGAGAAAGCCAGAGTAGCTTTCTAGATCTATCTCTATAGATCTTAATTCCCAGAATGTAGCTCACATCCCCTAAGTCCTTCATTGAGAAACAATTCCCTAGCCAAGCTTTTACACTCTTAAGGCTCGGAATATGGTTTCCAATGAGCAATATGTCATCCACATATAGGACTAAGAAGACAATAGTGCTCCCACTAGCCCTGACATATACACATGGTTCATCTTTGCTTTTCGAAAATCCAAATTCCTTGATTTTCTCATCAAAGCATAGATTCCAGCTGCGAGATGCTTGCTTGAGTCCATAAATGAACTTCTTTAGCTTACAAACCTTGTTCGGATACTCTGGATGTTCAAAACCATCAGGTTGTGTCATGTACACCTCTTCGGAAAGCTTCCCGTTAAGGAAGGCGGTTTTAACGTCCATTTGCCATATTTCATAATCATAAAATGCAGCAATGGCCAGAAGTATCCGGATTGATTTCTACATAGCCACTGGGGAGAAGGTTTCATCATAATCAACTCCGTGTGTTTGAGTGAAACCCTTCGCCACTAGTCGTGCTTTGAAAGTATCCAAGGTTCCGTCCATGCCGGTCTTCTTCTTGAAGACCCATTTACACCCTACGGGTCTAACCCCGGGCGTAGGATCAACCAGTTCCCAGACCTGGTTATCCGACATGGATTGCATCTCACTTTCCATTGCTTCCTTCCAATGTGCAGACTCAGGGCCCGCCATAGCTTCCTTGTAGTTAGTGGGATCATCAGAGTCCACTACTAACTCGCTGCCCTCAGATATGTAGAATCCATATCTCTCAGGCTCGAAACGAGTTCTACTGGAACGCCTAGGAGTAAGCAATGAATTAGTGTCAGGTACTGCAGCATTCTCTTGCTCAGTTTCAACCGTCCTAGGTTGAATGCTAGTGCCAACCTCAAGTTCTTTATCGGTTGATTCTTGAACTTCCTCAAGAAATATTTCCTTGTTGCCTCTTTGTTTGGATAGCAATTCTCTTTCAAGGAAAAATGCCCTTCGAGCAACAAAAACTTTGTTCTCAGAAGGTTTATAAAATATATATCCAACACCGGCAGGAGGATATCCGATAAAGTAACACCTTTCCGATCGAGGTTCAAGTTTGTCCTCAGTCTCACGTCTCACGTAGGCTTGACAACCCCAAACTCGTAGGTATGAAAGTGTCGGCTTCTTCTTGTGCCACATTTCATAAGGTGTTTTCGATACTTTCGTGGTTGGTGCAAGGTTAAGGATCCTTACCGCCGTCTCTAGGGAATATCCCCAGAAACTAATAGGTACCTCCGTTCGACTCATCATGGACCTTACCATATATAGTAAAGTCCGGTTCCTCCTCTCAGCGACCCCATTTAATTGTGGAGTCCTTGGAGGTGTTAATTGCGAAATAATTCCACAATTCTTGAGATGATCGGTAAAGTTGGTACTTAGATACTCTCCACCTCTATCAGACCGGAGTATCTTTATTGTTTTGCCCAATTGATTCTCAACTTCGTTTTGGAATGTCTTGAACACCTCAAAGGTTTCATTCTTGTGCTTAACAAGATAGAAATATCCATACCTACTATAATCATCTATAAAGGTTATGAAGTATCTCGAGTTATTCCTTGTAACATGTTTAAAAGGCCCACATACATCCGTATGGATGATGTCCAAGAGGTCTTTACCCCTCTCACTTGTCCCCGTGAAGGGTGCCTTTGTCATCTTGCCTAATAAACAAGAGTCACATACATCATTCGACCCTTGGTCAAATGACTCCAAGATTCCATCCGCTTGAAGCTTGGTGATGCGGGTCTTTTTTATGTGGCCAAGACGACCATGCCGCAAGGAATACTTATCCAAACCATCTTTTGAATTAGAATCAATGTTCATGATAGATTTTGTTGAATTAATGTATGCAGTTGCTTCATAAATGCCATGACATGGTAAAGACATAAAATAAACAATATTATCTTTAAAGAATATAATATCACCATCATCAAAATGGAAGTTGTAACTATCGTCATACAATGCATGAAGTAAAATAATGTTTCTAGCCACGTAGGGCGAACAACAGACATTTTTCAATAAAATAGAGTTGCTAGTCTTGAATGAAAGCTCCACACTTCCTTGAGCTTCCACCGGGACAATCTCTGAGTTCCCCATCACAAGATCTAGCTCTCCTTTCTCCAAGCTCCTACTTGCCCTTAGCACCTGCACCATATTACATATGTGATTGCCACAGCCAGTATCCAAAACCCAGCCTCTAGAAGTAGAAGTATGGTGAAGTTCTATCATGAACGTACCTAAAGATTCCGGGCCCGATATGGTCATTGCCTTGAGCTTATTGAGTCCCTCCAAGTACTTAGGGCAGCTTCGGCGGTAGTGGCCCTTGCCCCCACAAAAGAAGCACTCCGCATCCTCCGGAGTCTTGGCTTGGGGAATCTTCCCCTTACCTTTACCTCCGGAGGCCGGGGCAGACTTGATCGCCCCAACCTTCCCCTTTCCCTTCCCTTTCTTGGAAGGGGTGGCCTTCTTTTTGGTTATGCAGCCTTCCCGGATGGCTAGAACGGGAGTGGAGGAGGAGGATGGTTTGCTCTTGGTCATGCTCGCTTCGGCAGTCTTGAGCATACCATGTAGCTCCATCAAGGTTTTATCCATGCTATGCATATGATAACTCATAGTGAATTGATCATATGCACTGGGCAGGGATTGGAGGATCAAATCAACCGCCATCTCCCTCCCGATGGTAAACCCTAGCTTCTCCATACGCTCAATGTTTACTTTCATACGCAAAACATGAGTGCTCACGTTCCCTCCATCTTGAAGCTTGCAAGCGAGAACCGACTTGAAGCATTCATACCTCTCCTGCCTCGCCTGCTGCTGGAACATATCCCGCAGCTGCACGATCAGGTCGTGAGCACCCAAGTGGTCCATTTGCTTTTGCAAATCGGTACTCATTGTGCTCAACATGAGGCATGTGATCTCCTCAGTCTCCTTGAGGCGTTTCTCGTACGCCTCATGGATTGTCCTCGTTGCACCGCTTGGAGGTGCCTCGGGTAAGGGTTCCTCTATGGTGTGCATCTTCCCTTCATAGCGTAGGATAAGTTTGAGTTGCCTATACCAATCCATGAAGTTGCTCCCATCGAGCTTCTCCTTTTCAAGGAAAACTCTAAGAGAAACGTTGGTGGTGGTGGTGTTTGCGCTTGTTGATGCCATCTATAATTGCAAAGTAGACTTAAATTAGTTTGTTATAAATATGTATTATCTAGTTAAATTAATTTACCCATAAAGAATTAACTTTAACAAGGCTAAGAACCGTATTTCATCCCACCATGTGACGGGGTTACCGCATATCACATAATGATATTATTTAGGTTGGCAACCATTTTGCCAATTGTAATCACTATCACAATCCTTAGCTTCTTGCGGGATCCTACGACATCCAATGGTCATTTGGCATGTTTGATCCCTTCTTGCACCAATTTTAAATCTTGAAATTTTGGTTAACTCATGCTAAGCTCGACAATTAACCAAGATTTCAAACCTAAAATTGCAAATCGTCCATCAAGACATACGGTAACAAACTCAACAAAGTTGGCTCGTGCTAATCTCGACAACCAAAATTCTGAAATTTTGCCACACTCACCTTCCACACAGTTTTCTGGGAATTGGCTCGTGCTAAGCTCGACAACCAAATCCCATAAGACTAGATTGGGGTGGTACCGTCTTATGGATGGTGCGTGATTTACGTTTTGAGGAAAGACGGGCTTTTGTTTCCGGTTTGGTTTTAGATTAACATATAAGTGCAAAAACCTATTTTCACTATGTGGGTTAATCTTGTATGTGAGTGCGCGAGAGAGTTGTAAACCAATTTTATCAAATCTCTTGGGATTTTGTTAATTTTCAAAAACTTGTATAGCATGTGAATCCTACACAATCGATGCATACAAAATCACATCACACGCATAAAACACTATAATTGGTAATTCTTGCCATAAAACCTATGCGTTCTTCCCATGAGCCCAACGGGAAGAACTTGGTCAATACTAGGGACAAAGTCTTCGATGCAAGCTCCCACTAATCCCTCCATCTCCATTGGACTTCATCGGCCTCATGGGCTCCAAACTCCATCTCTTTTGACCCATCATTTGTGTTCATCATCCATAAATGCAATAATACATACAATAGAATAAAATGGCATGCAAGCCATAAAATACCTATTTATCTATTACAATTACATGGATGAATGAAATGACATGCAAGCCACATTATTATTACAAATTTATCTTAAGAATAATAATACAACCACCATGCATTCAAACACACCAAAAACCAAATGGGCCTAGGCAAGGTTACCAACTTATATACACATACAACCAAACATATACATATATGCTACAGGAATTTAAACATCAAAATAACATGATTAAAATTTTCCAGAAGCCAAAACCAAGGCCAAAACCCGAGACCAAATCTGTTTTTAAACATGAACAAAAAACTGACTCAGCGATGCTAGCGCCGCTATCTTGAAAACGTTAGCGCCGCTAACCTCTGTTCGACAGAAAACAAACAATTTCGATTTCGGGTTTTCAAAGCCACCATGTGCATAACTCTCATACAAGCACTATTGGGGTTTTCTTGGGCACGCAACGGAAGCAAAGTACAAAACAAAAAGCCCAAGGTACAAGCATGTAAAGCATAAAACATGAAACCCCAATAGTAGATCTAACTCTATGAACAAAAATGCAACAAAAGGAGAGAGTTAAGAATTTATACCAGCTCCTAAGCTCCAGAAAATCGATGAAGATGATGAAGTTGCTCCTTGTGGCTTGAACGAATCAACTAGAAGGTGATACCCCGGTAACAAGCAAATCACTTGAGCTAGGAAGCTCCTTGAGGTTCTTCTTTCACGAAAACCCAGTAGGAGAACAACAACCAAACACTAAGGGACCGAATTCTGGAACTCAAACGCTCTTAGAACTCTCCAAGTGTGTTGTAGCAGTTGAGAGAATAACCAAAATGTGTGTAAGTGTATTGTTGGGATATTAGCTAAGTCATTAAGAGTGTTGAAAATGCAAAGTTGAAATTGTTAGAATAGTTTATGGAAAACAGTTGTGAACTATTAGATGAAAATATGAAAACAGTTGTGAATAACAGTTGCTGTGGGCATTACAACTGTTAGTACAAAGTTCACAACTGTTAGTTCAAACTTCTACAACTGTTTGGAGACCTTGAAGCCGAGGATTGTTAGAAGAGCAAGAACTGTTGCATCCAATGAACAGTTTCGGTTGAGCTAAATATGGAAAACCCTATCTTTGAAGATATCTCGAAACACTTGGAAGATCATCAAGATTATCTCAGAAGATAGAAGATTACCTAACTGTCAGCAAATCAAGGAAGATCAAGGAGTATATAAATGCTAGATTAGAATTTATAATATGTACGTACACATTGATTAAGTTTTTGCATTCATTCTTCAAGTTGTAATTTGCTTTCAGAATAGTGCTAAGCCTCTAAGTTTCTCTTTGAAACCCAAGAACAATCTGTGTTCTTCGTCTAACATAATAAGTTAGATTGGTGTGAAGTTTGCTATTGTAATCATTCTGGTTAATCAATAAAATTACTGTTTGATTGGATTGCTCTGTGTTCAAAACCTTCTTTAATCAATTAAGTGTGATTCCGTAACCATCTGAGGGATTGTGGGATTGTCTCGCAATTAAACCCTCCTAGGACTCCACAATTAAATGGTGTCGCCGAGAGGAGGAACTTGACATCATTAGATATGGTTCGGTCAATGATGGTTCATTCGGATGTTCCCGTTGTTGGGGTTCGTGGTGGAGAACAACGGAAGCAAACAAGTACAAAATCGAATTTTAAAAGCATGAACAATAACCACATGATGAACCCCAAATGAAGTACCAAACTCTACAATTAAGATTTTCAACTAAAACAGAAAAGAGAGAAGAACTATACCCTTGGTGTCTATGGATTTGTTATGTGCTAAGCTCCAAGCCTTTGTAACCTCCTTCTTGAGCTACCGAAGTCCACCACGGGAAACTTCTTGACCTTGGTGTAATAGAACCCCTTCAACCAAATCAACACTTGATCTTGGCTTCTCGAACAACAACAAAAACCACCAGGAATTCTCACAAGGAATTCTCTCTTATTTTGCTTAGACAACTCACAAATGTTTCTAAGTGTTTTAAAGTCATGTTAGGCAAGAGTATTAATAAGAGAGAATTACATGTCTTTTATAGAACTCACCTTGACCCTAGGACACCCCAAGGTCAACCTAAGGCCGAATGATGAGAAAGCCATGCATTGGTGGATTGTGGTGGTGAAAAGAATAAAGTTGTAATGTGTTAGAGGGGTTAGTGCTGCTAGCCGCCTAGGGATAGCGCTGCTAACAGCCCAAAGTTAGCGCCGCTAACACGGCAGAGTTAGTGACGGTAGAGATAGCGCCGCTAACTCTGGCTAGATTACCAACTACCATTATTTATTCTTTCTCACCCTTATCTTTTAGGTTGTTGTCAAGATCAACCCCCGGCGTGTGACCCGATAGGCCCATACGTCATCGGCAGTGATCATTTGGCGTACGATTGTCATGTGCATACTCCAACAAACTCCCGCTTGCACGTGACTCACCGTACCAAATGCATTACAGACAGAGAGCGCCCTCTAGTAAGACATCTCTGTCCCTAAGTCAGTATGGGTTTTGTCTTTAGCACAAAAACCAAACTGCAGCCCGTGTGAAATGGTCCTATAGATAAAGGAACAAACAATCTTTTGTTCGCGATATCCGTGTGAACACAAGACATGGTACTTAGTCATTCTCCGTTCGTTCACGATTATGTTTCTCGATCTAGATTGGTGGTGACCAAAATATACAAGTTGCAATCGATCATAAACCATTGCAAGGTTTGATCATGGCCATGAATTTTGGTGTCAGTGACCAATCATCGAGGGGCCCAGGGATATCTCTCTAAATAGAGGAACAAATTTCTTTTGACTACACTTCCCATCAAAGTGATGATACTTTGTCCAATTACTCCCTTTATAACAACCAGTTACGGACTACGTTTGAAAGCAACTAGAACAAAGCAAACCAAAGTGATGCATATACATGCATCTCCGGTATAAGGATGAACTGGTATTATCATCCTGATGTACTCATGATGTGTACCATGAAGTAAAATCAGGTGTGGGTCGTCCAGTCACTTGAACAATTCAAGTACAGGCGAAGTATTGCGTCCTGGTGTTTCAATCCATATTGAGCACATGACCAATCACATCCCTCAGTCTTAGTTCAGACTTCCTTCCCTAGAAGAATGACCGACTGTGGACATTTAGAATGTTTAACACATTCAGGGAATAATAAAACATTCTAAGTTAGACACAGTAAAGATTTAAAGAAATATCCGCAACTTGCGCATTACTAAATCTCCATTTAATAATCGATAAATCCGATAAAAACAATACTACTGAATGTTCCCAAAAGGGTAAATACCTCCAGGATATAGCACCACCATTTATCAGGATCACGAACCCCGATTGAGATCTGCAGTCCTCCCGATCGGTTTGGAAGCTGGCGTCTGAGTAACTAGTTACCCGAAGCTCTTCCGCACCTCCATACACTAAGAACATCTCATTTGTCCCTCAAAGATACTTGAGAATGTTCTTCACTGCCGTCGAATGTGCCTCACCAGGATTGGCTTGATATCTATGTTGGAGTATGTCCACTAACACACGTACGCCAATTGATCACCACTGATGATGTATGGGCCTATCCGGTAACACGCCAGGGGTTGATCTTGACAACAACCTAGAAGGAGGATTAGAAATGAATAATTAAAGATTGGTTGGAAATCTGGACAGGGTTAGCGGCGCTAACCATGCTGTCACTAACTCGGCCGCGTTAGCGGCCCTAACCTTTATTGGTTAGCGGCGCTACACTTGGGCGGTTAGTGGCGCTAACCCAGCTGACAGATTGCAACTTTATTCCTTTCACCTAAACTTTCCACCAATGCATGTAAGAGACTTCAGACCTTTGTTGGCCGGTCTTGGATGTTCCAAAAGGTTATCAAGGGGTCCTTAAAAGAAAACATGCATTCCCCTCTTCTCTCTTGATGGACTTGGTAAAAACACACACTCAAAGAAAACATGAGAGTTGTTCTTGTGAATGATTGTGAGAGAGGTCAAGGGAGTAGTTCCTGGAGAGTATTGGGTTGGTGTTCCATAAGGTGCTCTTCATAAGTGAAGGAGTGCTCAAGGGGTTCTAGTACACCAAGATCTCGGTTTTCCCGGGGTGGACTTCGATAGTCAAGAAGGTGGTTGCTATTGCTCGGGTTCGTGATCAACACCAATTCCAGGAGACTTCAAGGGTATATTACCCTCTTCTCTTTCTTTTAAGTTGCATTTCTTTGTTTTAGAGTTTGGTACACCTTTGGGGTTCATCATGTGGTTCTTGTTTTTCTTTAAATTTCGGTTGTTTAGACATGCATGTTTCCGCCGTGCCCAACCACGAATCCCAACAGTGGTATCAGAGCCACCTCTACCCTAGATTTGCACTTGGTGGCTTGAAAAATCCGAAAAATGTGATTTTTGGTTATGTCCAGGGTTTAGCGGTGCTAACTTGTCCATGTTAGCGGCGCTAAACCAGCCGTAGTGGTCGCTAAGTCTTCTAGCTTTAGCGGCGCTAACCTTAGTTTAGCGGCGCTAAACGTTTATGGTTAGTGGCGCTAATTCCTTTCTGGCAGAATGCATTTTATGCCTTAAATCAATTTTGTTGGATTTTTAGCTCACTTGTACTTTCTGGAATTGTTCCAGAATTTTGGATATGATGTTTGTAAGTTACCTTATGTCTTGGTTTGTGTATTTATATGTGGATTAACATTTTGGCATGAAAATGGTTAATTGAACATACTTACATTGTGTATATATGAATATGGAATTTTGACTTGTTTAAGGTTCCTAATGAATATGTACATAGGATTATTTGTGCCTTGAGTGTTAAGATAATCTTAACCAAGACATATAAGATTTGCATGGTCTTGTGTGGCACACCATGTATTAGATTTGTTGTTGTATGTGGTTGTAATATTTGTGTCCGATAACGTTTGAGCCTTTAAGACCTATGTGATGTGTTTGGCTGTGTGAGTTAATTTATTCATTCATTTGGTGGTTTGTACCACAATGGTTTGTAATAATTTAATTTTATTCGGTTTGTATATTTAACGGCTTGCATGCCGATTTCTATTCTTTGTAACTTGTAGTATTAGCTTAGAATAGAGATTTGTGGCTTGCATACCAATTTTTTAAAATTTGAAAATTGTAAAAGGAGAACCGAAGCAACCAACAAGGACCATGGAGGGTGTCTTGGCAAGCTTGGATCCGGAGGTCGGTAGGAGATGCAATGGATCAAGTGGGATGAGCACACATCAAGTCATCCGGAATATGTCCTTAGATGACTTAGTTTTGCCCGTTGGCTCACGTGCAAGGCACATAGGGTTTTTGGCTCGTTACCGGACTTGTATTACTTGTGTGGTTGGTTTTATTTTGTATTATTTCTTGCATGGATGTTTAGGATCTTCGCATGATAGAAATTTTTCCAAATAATAAAACCAGAGAGTTTTTAAATTGGTTTACAAACTCCGCGCGCCACATAGACAAGTATTGATTAAAATAGTTTTAACCGGCAAAAACAAAATCCCGTTTTTCAGAATTGTAAATCTCACGCCATCCGTAAGGTGACAACACCCGAATCTAGTGAAGCAAGATCGGTTGTCGAGCTCTAGCCGAGTCGGTTTTGTGTAATTGTGTGGAAGGTGCGTGTGGCAACTCGCAAGGGTCGGTTGTCGAGCTCTAGCCGAGACGGCCATTGGGCTAGAGTACCACCGTGTATCTTGACGGTTGATTTACAATTCCAAGACTTAAAACGCCTTGGTAGTTGTCGAGCTCTAGCCGAGCTACCGAAGTGGATTTATGAAGAATGGTGTGAAAGGGATCAAACATGCCAAATGGATGCTGTGAGTACCTAGGATCCCGCGAGTGTCTAAGAGTTGCGATCCCGGATTGCATTTGGTAAATTATTTACCTGCCTAAAATAGCTCCATGAAGTGGTCCGCGGAAAACCCGTCATGAATTGGGGTATTTTGAGGTTCTTAGCCCTTGTTAAGATAATTGGTTTTCTTAAATCAAATGGGTAATTATTATAACGAGGATTATATCGAAACTTACTAAAACTTGTACTGTATTTTAGATGGAAAATCTTAACGACACTACAAAAAAACTATCATTTTGTTTGTTCCTGGAAAAGGAGAGACTCATAGGATTGAACTTCGTTGACTGGTATCGTGTGCTAAGGATTGTCCTTCAACACGAGTCAAATTTGAACGTCCTTGAGGAGCCTCTTCCAGATCCACCTGTTGCCAATGCGAGCTGGGCCACTAGATACCCATGGGAAAGGCGTGTCAGAGATATACAAGATGTTTCTTGTCTCATGTTGTCGACTATGAACTGTGAGCTGCGAAAGCAACTTAAGCAATTGAGTGCGTATGACATGATTAACCGGCTAAAGGACATGTTCCCACAGCAGGTTAGACAAGAAAATTTTGAGTATGTCAAGGCTTTAGTCGGTTGTAGGATGCAGGAAGGAGGGGATGTAAGTGTTCATGTCCTTAAGATGAAGGTGTACATGGACCAAATGGAGAGACTTGGATTTCCCATAGGGAGGGAACTGATGGTGAACATGATTCTCCAATCCCTGCCCGCGTCTTATGAGAAGTTTGTAATGAACTATCTCAAAGACATTGTGGACTGGTCCTTAAGTGAGCTACACGGCATGTTGAAGGCTAATCTCGTTCCACTTGGGGTAGTTTGCTTCTTTTGCGGGGAAATTGGAAATTGGCGCCGTCCCTCCTGCCCTAAGTGCCTGAATGAGCTAAGTATCCTAAAGCGGAAGAACGTTAGCTCCTCGACTTCAGGTACATTCATGATTATAATCCATTGATCTTCTACTTCAAAGGACTAGGTTTTTGAACGCTAGTCAAAGCACTCACGTTTGTGACAAACTTGTTTGTTGCAAAGTGAAGGTGTTTATCCGATGTAGACCGATGATGCATGGAGAGCTGGAAGAAGTGAAGGGAAGTATAAGTGCTTGTCTCATGCTAAAAGGATTGGAAGAGTTGATCTTGCCATTCCTACCAGCTAAATTATTACTTCATTAGATAGATGTTTTAAGCCCTGCGTGGCAAGAACCATTGTATCTTTTATGCTATTGATGACGATGAATATTACTTTCAATTATTTTAATGTGGGTTTTAGAGATTTATTTCAATGTTTATTCATGTCGTGGCATATGTAATAAGCATTTGCTTAAGAAGTAATAACATGATCATGAATGTTTATTAATTGGTTGTCCTTATAACATAGTTGATTTAACCATATAAACAAGATTAACGTCACCAAGATCCATGTGGATAGGAACTTGGAATCTTTTGGCTACGAGTCATTAGTTGATAGTGTATCATGTTTATGAGGTTAAATAACTAAAGACATCCTTCACTTGTTGATGCGAGAGGAATAAAAGCTTGTTGGATTTCGCTTGCACTTTTGTGTAAGGGCTGATCAAGCAAAATTATAAGGATTAACTATAAATAATTTGTTACCTTTACATATGATGGTAGAAGAAAAGGGTATTAGAAAAGTGTTTGAAACCTGAGAGGTATTCAAAACTCACCCGTAACAAATTTATAACGAATGAGGGCAAAAGGAACTAAGATACTCAAATCTTATGGGATGTTGAGAAATTCTAGATTCCTCAACCATCAATAGAATTATGGGAGTATCTTATAATTCACTTCTCCTAGGATACATGTTTTACATGAATCATTTAGTGGAGAGACGGAACATACTAGTTATGATTCCATTTGATGTCTTAGACTTAAGTAACCTGACAAATGGGTATACTTGAGTTGTGGCGGGCAATATTCTTGTTTACCAACAACAAAGATGGTCAATTTAGCAACCATAGAGGTTAGACTAGAAAGACAACTTTGTTTGTCTACCTCGTGGATTAAAGTCATCTAGTCTACATCTAGTGGGAGATGGATGAACTTTAAAAGATGTTAATACATTTAATGGGTTCTTCTTTGTTTTTGGATGTTCTTTTATAACCTTTTGGGAACTGAGTTGAGTTGCTCGAAAAGGGAAATGAACAACTGAAGCATTTCAGTGGAAGAACGTGTGAATTAAAGGAAGACCTGAAGTTGACACTAGCATTCAATCAGTAATGATTGGAACTTAACACTGCAATGTTGAAGTACCTGGCATAACGATATTACGTCTTCAAAAGTCTGGCAAAAGTCATCATAAGGCCGGAAGTATATGATATACCTGACGACGATGACTTGCTTACCGGAATCTGTAGTGGGCCCTGGGTCTACTAAGATAAGGAAAAGGTAATGGAATAAGATATAATCCATGTTGGATTTCAAGGATGAGCTTGGGTAATCCAACACCTAGATGTGACTTGTAAGGTGTATATAGATCTTTTGAATATAATATTTGCATGGATTAGTTTGTAGATAACTTCAAATACTGACTGGTTGGAATTGGTTTAATGATGATTGACCATGTGGAAGGTATCATATGAAGACATTCCTCCAGTAGTTATGTTGAAGTTTACACGGACACTTACGCCATATGATGGCAGTATGATGCAAAGACCATATTCCGTCAAAGTAATTCAATGAGGAAGTGCTTATAACACTGTCCAAAGGTGCTTTACATCTAAAGTATCCTTGTAAAATATACAAAACAAGGAAAATGTTGTCTTGGACTTCAACGAACATCTAAGTTTTGTATTTTGCTATGAAAATCATGTGGTTGAGTTTTCAATAGGCAATAATGAAACTTGGATAGATGCCAGAGCTAGTGGGAGTGCTGTTGTTATCCTATGGAATATGTCTAGGACATATGTCATAATGGAGATAATGTCTTGATCATGCTTGGCTGTAAGTCTGAATCAAGAATTATACGTCCGTTAAGGATAAGCAAAGCAATTTATAAAGTACAAGAAATATCAATATATGTTCTTGTTGATCGAAAGAAATTGAGAGTAAATAGTTACTCTTAGTGATAGTTTATGTTTTAAGAATAACCGCCAATTCGATTGGGGTTCGTGATGCTACAAACATTGTGTCGTTAATAAGTGTAATATTTAAAGCATCGGTGACTCTATAGAGATCTTTATGAAAACTATGAGAGTACGATGGCTTAATCACATAAGATTTTATTCTTAAAGCATCGGTTACTCTATAGAGATCTTTATAAAAACTATGAGAGTACGATGGCCTAAGCAGATAAAATTTTATTCTTAGAGCATCAATAACTCTAGAGAGATCTGTATGAAAACTATGAGAGTACGATGGCTCATGCACATTAAATTTTAGATCCAAGCGTTGTTTGTCTTATTGGTTTTCTTGAGACAATGAAAGTATAACAGATTGGATAAATGATCATAATCCCATCAACGCACACTTTGGAAGTGGTTGATTGGAGTGGTGATACGATCATTATTAGAGTACACACGGAGAGCATGGTGGCGGATCCGTTCACTAAGCTATAGTAGTGGGTTAGTGATTATCATCAGACTAGGGACTGCATATACTTGGCTTAAGTTCGTTTTAGTAATGTTTTGATATACATTTCTTTTGGGAACATTAAGCAATATTGTGCTTTTGCTTTTATCTGTTGGGATTTCAAGAACACGCAACGGAAGCAAAAACACAAGAATCAAACATAAATGTGTTCAAAACAATGAAATCCCAAAAGGTGGATATACTCTATGTAATAAATAGCAGCAAAAACAAGGAGGTTGGAGAGTTATACCAGCTCCTAAGCTCCAGAAAACTCCTTGTTGGTGGCTGATTGTTGATGTAGAAGCAAGGAACTCCTTCTTCTTGTTCTTTGTCTTCTCTCGAAATCGCAAACCGGGAACAAAGTCCAACACCAAGTGCTAGCTAGCTTTAGGGAAATCTTCTCCACGAAATTTCAGTCAAGAACAACAATGAAAATCTGGAACCCTAAGTCTCTACTCCACCAAATCACCAATCTTGGTATCAAGTGAGAAAAAGAGAGATATATGTGCTTGAGAGAGAAAATGACCAAGAGTAGCTCAAGTCCAGGATTCATCTATTTTAAAGACCCCTGGAGATGATTCTAGATCCCCTCAAACCGGCCAAGATGATTCTAGATCCCCTCATGCATTGGCTACAAGAGGAGGTGATGTAGACATAAAGTCCATGCAGTGGTTAGCCCGCTAACCACGAGTTAGCGACACTAAACCCTAACTCGTAGCGGCGCTATCGCAGCCTGACTTCTATGTGACATAAAGCACATGCAGCCGTAGTGGCGCTAACCTTTAACAGTTAGCGGCGCTAACTCGTTAAGTTAGCGGCGCTAACGCGGCCTGCATCGCTAACTTTCACTTTTGCCATCTTTGGTCCCTCAACCTTATTTGCTGTCATGTTAGACCCCGGTTTGTGACCCATATAGGCCCATACATCATCGGCAGTACATATATTATCGGGCAGATTCTAACAAACCTCCACTTGTACATAATATACTGTACCCTAACAAGCACAGACAAAGAGCGGCCTCTAGCAAAGCATCAATGCCCCCAAGTCTGTATGGGTTCTGAATACCTGCAGAAAACCATCATACTTAAAGTAGTGGTCCTAGATAAGTGATCTTAGACATCCTTTTGTTCGCGATATCCTTGTGAACACGAGACATGGATTAGAAAATGTCAATCTCCAGATCGTTCACGATTATGTTTCTCGATCTTGATTGGTGGTGACCAAAAGGTAAGGACATATCTGATTCTCAACCAATATTCCTTGTGCATGGCCATGCAGTGTTTTTGGTGTCAGCTCCCAATCATCGAGGGGCCCAGGGATATCTCTCATACAGGAGGAACGAATCCCTTCGACTGCATAACCCCATACCATACCTCTTGGCTTACCTAGTCATTCCCTTTATCACGGCCAGTTACGAACTGCTTTTGAAAATGGCTAAAGCAAGTAAGAACTATGATATAGCAGTTCATACATCTCGGGTCTAAGGATGTAAGATTTTATCATCCCAAGTTACTCGTGACTATAATCCATCAAGTAAACTTGGGTGTGGGTCTTCCAGTCACTTGAAACTCTTTTCAAGTACAGATAAGCATTGCATATTAATTAAACCATTTTGAATTCAAGATCACATACTTATCTCAGTCTTAATTCAATCTTTCTTCCATAAGATTAACTGAATGTGGAAAGTTTGAATTATAGAATAATATTTCTGGAAGTAGTTAAACATGCTAAGATGGAACACAGTAAAGTCTTATGAATGTAACTGTATCACACGCATATATATGTTAGAGATATGCCCACTAATGTACGTACGCCATAGACCGCTGCTGATGATGTATGGGCCTATTGGGTCATACACCGGGGTCAAATCTGACAGCAACTTAAGTTAAGGGACCAAATATGGCAAAAGACAAAAGTTGACATCGCAGGCCGCGTTAGCGCCGCTAACTATTAGGGGTTAGCGTCGCTAAGTCCTTAAGGTTAGCGCCGTTACGGCTGCATGTACTTTGTGTCACATTTCTGACAGGCCGCGTTAGCGCCGCTAACTTTAGTGAGTTAGCGCCGCTAATTTTAGGTTAGCGCCGCTAACCCTGCCAGATGACATTTGTCATTTCCACCTCATTAATCAGCCAATGCATGTGTTTTTTAACATCTCGAGGCTTGGCCGGTGGCAGGTGGTAATATCCGAATCTGGGGTCACTAGAGAGAGGATGGAACTTATATTTGAGATTGGGGTTCTCTCTCTTCTCTCTCTCTAAGTTTATCACATATTCTATCTTCTTTGGTGCTACTAAGGCCAAGTGAAGATTCGAGAGAGTGCTCCAGACGTTTTTGGTCTTCAAGCTGCTGTTCCAAGGTGGTATTCAAGCTGAAGTACCACTAGAGGCGAGCTAGCACTCGTGGTTTGGCTTGTTCCCGGGGTATATCCCAATAGAAGATCGGGTTTTTGCATTTGAAGGATCACCACCACGAGGATTGAAGATTACTGGAGCTAAGGAGAAAGGTATAACCTCTTTCTTTTCAAGTTGCATTTCTTGAACATAGAGTTTGGTCCATTTGAGGGATTTCGGTTTCTATGCTTTGATTGCTTGTACATTGGGCTATTTTGTTTGTACCTTGCTTCCGCTGTGAGCCAACGAAATCCCAACAGTGGTATCAGAGCCACCTCTATGTTAGATCTGCACTTGGTGACTTGAAAAATCCCGAAATCAAAATGGTTGTTTTCTATTCGAACAGGGTTAGCGGCGCTAACCTCGGGTTAGCGGCGCTAACTCATAAATGTTAGCGGCGCTAACGCGCTGTAACAGTTTTAATTTTCAAAGTTAAAATCAGTTTTGGTCTCGGGAATTTTTAGCCTTTTTGTGATTCTGGAAATTTGTTCCAGTTTAGTGTTTGGTAATTTTGTTACCACCTTGTTTGTTTGGTTGTATGTGATAGATTTGAAATTGGTAACCTTGTCTTTGACCTTGTGGTTGACTTTGTGTGTTTGGATGCATTTGGTGATTTTTAATCACATGGGCTGTAATATTTATTAAAATTGTTATATTTGTAATAATATTGTGGCTTGCATGCCATTTCATTCATCCGTGTATTTGTACTAGATAAATAGGAAATTAGTGTGGCTTGTACGCCATTTCAATTTCTATTGTATTTATTGTACAATTTGGATGAAAACACACAAGATGAAGTCGGAAGGAGATGGAGCGTGTCCATAGAAGCCGGTGAAGTCCATTGGTGATAGCGGTTCTAGTGGGAGCTCGCATTGAAGACCTTCCGTCCCTTAGTTGACCACGTTCTACCCGTTTTGGCTCACGGGAAGAACGCATAGGATTTTGGCAAGGGTTACCAATTTATTTCGTATATATGCGTGTGATGTGATTTTATTTTATTCTTGCATGGTTTGCTTAGGATTCGCATGCTAGAAATTTTTTTTCAAAATTAATAAAATCACAAGAGATTTGGTAAAAATGGTTTACAACTCTCTCGCGCGCTCACATACAAGATTAACTCACCTAGTGAAAATAGGTTTTGTCACTAAACAAGTTAATCAGTAACCAAGCCGAAAACAAAAGCCCGTTTTCATAAAAACGTAAATCTTGCACCATCCAAAAGATGACACCACCCAAATCTAGTGAAGAATGGAGTGATTGTCGAGCTTAGCACGAGTTATTCCATGTGGATCTATGTGGAAGGTGAGTGTGGGATCTTGAAATTATTGGTTGTCGAGCTTAGCACGAGCCGGTAGTTGTCGGGGTATCACCGTGTATCTTGTTGGACGATTTGCAATTACAAATTAGAATCCTTGAGTGATTGTCGAGCTTAGCACGAGTCAACGAAGAGTTTTAATTTGGAATTGGTGCTAGTAGGGATCAAACATGCCAAACGACCGATGGTTGTCGTAGGATCCCGCAAGTGTCTAAGAGCTGCAATAGAGATTGCAATCGGTAAAGTGGTTATCGGCCTAAATAGCTCCATGAAGTGATCCGCGGCAACCCCGTCATGAATTGGAGTGAAATATGGTTCTTAGCCCTTGTTAAAATATTTTTCGAGATGATAAGGGTAATTATTTTAACGAGGATTCAAATCAAACTAACTAATTCGTGTACTCTACTTTAATATAGGATGTCGAATCAAAACCACAACACGTCGAATTTTTCACTTCGTATGATTCTACAAAGGGTGAAACTCACGGAAGTGAACTTTGTTGACTGGCTTAGGCAATTGAGAATTGTCCTACGTGCTGAGTCTAAGTTGCACATTCTTGAGGAACCCCTTCCTGAACCACCTGCTATCAATGCGGAATGGGCTATCCGATATGCGTATGAAAAGCGTGTTCGGGATACACACGATGTTGCTAGTCTCATGTTATCAAGTATGAGCTCGGAACTGCGAAAGCAATTTGAGCACATGACTGTGTATGACATGATTAACAAGCTGAAGGATGTTTTCCAACAGCAAGTTAGACAAGAACATTTTGAGTGTGTTAAAAGTCTAACCGGTTGTAAGATGCGGGAAGGCGGGAGTGTAAGTGCCCATGTTTTGAAGATGAAATCATACATGGACCAGATGGAGAGATTAGGTTTTCCTATAGGGAGGGAGCTTGGTGTGAATTTCATACTTCAGTCTCTGCCCGCCACATATGAAAAGTTTATAAAGGACTATCATATGCATGGAAAGGAAATGTCTATAGATGAATTGCATGGAATGTTGAAGGTCGCAGTATCTAACATGTCCAAGCATGCATCATCTTCATCCACTCTTGTTTTTGGTTCTAAGGAACAACATAACATGAAGAAGAAGAAATCGATCCCATTAAAAGAAGAAGTTGGAGTTTCCAAGCTTGCTTCAAGTTTTGAGTCTATGGACATTGATGATGTGCCTAAAGAGACTCAACAAGGGGTGGTTTGCTACTTCTGCGGTAGATTTGGGGATTGGGGCCATCATGCCTGCCCTTCGTGCCGAAAGGATATAAAACTTCTCAGACAAGAGAGAGTTAATTTTCCTACTTGAGGTACATTCATGATTATACTTCATTGCTATTCCTTATAAGCTGGGATGTTTACCCGAGCTATAAGACTCACGTTTGTCACAAATTTATTTTTGTTGCAAAGTGTAGGTCTATTCGTTGTAAAAAGGAAAAAGCTTGAAGAACCGGATCTCTGAATAAGAAATTTTGTTAATTGTATTCTACAAGAGAAATGGGAGTGTTAGTCTCGCCATTAAATCCGGATTTATTATTACTTTTGTTTGTATGCCCTGCGTGGCAAGAACTACTTTAGTGTATGCTCCTTTGGAGATGATGGATGTTTTTGAATATTGTATTTTATAAAGATTTTTCATTTTAATAGTTTCATTTCAAATTCGATCCATGTCTATGCTTTTGTGTTATTTTGACTATTTTAGTGCTTAAATACACATTTGATGACGATGGATATTACTTAGAATTGAAACAATTTTTGAAAAATTATTTTGAGATGATTTTATCAAAACTTATCCATATCATTGCATACATAAAGGCTCGTTATAAGTAATAAGACAATCATGAACAATTGATTCTTAAATCCAAAAGTGATTTGGATATATTAGCTCTATGGCATAATCAAACTTGACCAAGTAAACAACATTTGCATCGCTTAGATCCAGGAGGTTAGGATCTTTGTAAAAGTTTAGCCTCGGGCTAAATGAAAGATACAAATCTTGTTTATTGGAATAGGATGATTAATGAAATCCTTCACCAGTATTGGTAAGGAAGGATTGTGACTTGTTGGATATGATCATATTTGTGTGGATAATCCGTTCAAGTATGCCACAAAGAGTGACACTAGTGAAATTCTTCATCACTATCTTTATGGTAGTAGTTGAAAGAATGTTTACTAGAGAAAAGGCTTATGTCTGAAACCTAGTGGTGTTCGGAATTAACCTAAAGAGAATTAAGAATCAATAAGGGCATATATATATAAATTCTTAGATCTAGAATAGATGCTAAGTTTTCTTATCTATATTGGTTCAAACATAAAATGAATCATGGGTTTAACCCATAATTCGTTTTTCCGAAGAAACACATTTGCACATGGTGTTACTTTAAATAATACCGGATATCTGTGTTGATGATCTGGTAAAAGACAGGCCTAAAACATGTATTCAATGTGGTTGGTATACATTAATTTTATGAACCAAGTCCTCGATCTAAAACACAGCATTGTGGTCACTTAAGCATCGAATGAGATATAGACTAGAAAGAGTTCTTTGCTTGTCAATCTCATAACTTAAATTATCCAGTCTACATTCAGTGGGAGATGGATGAATTATAAGTTGATCCCTACATATTTAAGTAGTTCATCTGAGTTTTGGATAATTGTTTTTTGAACTTTTGGGAACCATGTTTGGTTGCGCAAAAGGGAAAGTACAATTTACAAAAGCTTTCCAGTGGAAGAACGTAAAACTTAAATAAAAGACCTAATGTTGACACTAGCATTTAATCAGCATAGAGATGCTGGTAAAACCTGACAATATCCATTGCTTCTTTATATCTGATGGAAATCAAGAAGGTTGTTTAGATATGAGGTTGTCATATTTTACTAACAGCAGCTTGATAGTAAATCATTGTGATGTTACCATTCATCGGAAACATAGTGGGACCCTGTGTTCACTAGTGAATAGAAGAAGATAATGGTGTAACCTATTTGCTGCATCCAAGTACTTGACTTGGGTTAATCCCACACCTAAGGTGTAATTCAAGAAGGGTGAAGGGACTAACATATATGCCATAATGGACAACTTCAAATACCGACTAGAGACAAAGTGTTTCATATTGATTTTATGGAAACAAGTTCTAGTGGTTATGTTGAAGATAATTTGGATAAAGTGTAATTTTGTTGTCACCTTGTGGAAACAAGTTTGCTCACATGAACAAAAGAGATCTGAATCCTTCATAGGATCAAGTTGAGGAAATACTTAAGGCATTTTCCGAGGGTCTCATTCATCCATAAAACCAGATTAAGTCTAGATTAAGCGAAACATTGTTGTCACTATGGGGAAACAAGTAATCTCGCATGGAAATAAAAGGCCAAGATTCTTTGCAGGATTAAATTGAGGAAATGTTTGAATCATGTTCCGAGGCCTTATATATCCATTATGTCCAAATTGTGTTCATGACTAAGGTCAGCAAAACTTGCATCTTGTGGCTGTAATCCTGCTTTATTAGAAAGTCAAAGGAATGAGTTTTCTAGAAAGCATAGATTAAGCCAAATACCCTTGTCAGGGCTAGTGGGAGCATCATGTGTTCCTAGTCAAATATGCTCAATGAAAATAATGTCCTAATTTAGGGTTGTTCTACAACCTAATGGTGGAATTGTTGTTCTATGAGTATAAATAGGAAATATGGAATCAAGTGGATTTTCTAATTCAAGAAGTACTGATGTATGTTCTTGATGTTCGACGAAAGTAGAATTGTCTTGAGTAAGTTATTACTGCAAGCAGATCTATGCTTATGAGACTGTCGATTTTATCGAAGTTTAGATTAATCAAGTGTGTGGTATAGATACGACATTTAGACCTAAATGAGTGTCATCGACCCTATTGTGGACTTCGGTCACATTGAGGGTATGTCGACTCTGATAAACATGAGTGTCAATGACTCTATTGTGAACTTCGGTTACATTGAGAGTATGTCGACTCTGATAATCATAAGTGTCATTAAACCTATTGTTGACTTCTGTAACATTGAGGATATGATGACTATGATAACTTTGTAAATGATCTCTTTAATAAACACTTCGCTAGTGGTTTAATAAGAGAATACAAATGAGTACAAAGGGATATCGGGTAAATGATCCCATAATTAAGCCATTGTCAAATACTAGTGGTGACTTTCATACTAGGTATAAAAGCATTGTTCATGCTTATGACCGGGCTTAAATATCGTTTTAGTATATGTTTGATTTACTTATAAGCTTTGGGAACGATACAGACAGTATTGTAATTTATGCTTGTTTCAATATGCGAGTGATTCGGTTACATTCATAAGACTTTACTGTGTTCCATCTTAGCATGTTTAACCACTTCCCAGAATGTTTATACATTCTAAAATTCCACAGTCAGTCATTCTTCAAGGGAAGGAAGTTTGAAATAAGGCTGAGGTTAGGTGTTGGTTATGCATTAATCAAGGATTGAATGCATGAAACGCAACAGTAACATGTGCTTGAAAGGGGTTTCAAGTGACTGGAAGACCCACACCTGAGTTCACTTCATGGATCATGGTCACAAGTAACTCGGGATGATAATATCATTACGTCCTTCGACCCGAGATGTATGAATTGCCATAGCATGAAACTTTCTTACTTTGGTTATTTCAAAACGTAGTTCGTAACTGGCTATTATAAAGGGAATAGCTGGGTAAGACAAGGTTCATGTTATGGGATTGTACAGTCAACGGAATTTGTTCCTCCTGTATGAGAGATATCCCTGGGCCCCTCGATGATTGGGCGCTGACACCAAAATAAGCATGGCCATGCGCAAAGGAATATTGATTGAGAATCAGATATGTCCTTAAATTTTGGTCACCACCAATCTTGATCGAGAAACATAATCGTGAACGATCTGGAGATTGACATATTAATCCATGTCTCGTGTTCACAAGGATATCGCGAACAAAAGGATGTTTGATCACTTATCTATAGGACCTCTACGTTTTATGTAGGTTATGGTTTTCTGCAAGGAAGCGGAACCCATACTGACTTGGGGGCATCGATGCTTTGCTAGAGGCCGCTCTTTGTCTGTGGTTACATGGGTACGGTGCATTATGTGCAAGTGGGAGTCTGTTAGAGATATGCCCACTAATGTACGTACGCCATAGACCGCTGCTGATGATGTATGGGCCTATTGGGTCATACACCGGGGTCAAATCTGACAGCAACTTAAGTTAAGGGACCAAATATGGCAAAAGACAAAAGTTGACATCGCAGGCCGCGTTAGCGCCGCTAACTATTAGGGGTTAGCGTCGCTAAGTCCTTAAGGTTAGCGCCGCTACGGCTGCATGTACTTTGTGTCACATTTCTGACAGGCCGCGTTAGCGCCGCTAACTTTAGTGAGTTAGCGCCGCTAATTTTAGGTTAGCGCCGCTAACCCTGCCAGATGACATTTGTCATTTCCACCTCATTAATCAGCCAATGCATGTGTTTTTTAACATCTCGAGGCTTGGCCGGTGTCAGGTGGTAATATCCGAATCTGGGGTCACTAGAGAGAGGATGGAACTTATATTTGAGATTGGGGTTCTCTCTCTTCTCTCTCTCTAAGTTTATCACATATTCTTTGGTGCTACTAAGGCCAAGTGAAGATTCGAGAGAGTGCTCCAGATGTTTTTGGTCTTCAAGCTGCTGTTCCAAGGTGGTATTCAAGCTGAAGTACCACTAGAGGCGAGCTAGCACTCGTGGTTTGGCTTGTTCCCGGGGTATATCCCAATAGAAGATCGGGTTTTTGCATTTGAAGGATCACCACCACGAGGATTGAAGATTACTGGAGCTAAGGAGAAAGGTATAACCTCTTTCTTTTCAAGTTGCATTTCTTGAACATAGAGTTTGGTCCATTTGAGGGATTTCGGTTTCTATGCTTTGATTGCTTGTACATTGGGCTATTTTGTTTGTACATTGCTTCCGCTGTGAGCCAACGAAATCCCAACAATATAATCCCCATTATATATAGAAACAAGCATAAGTTACAACACTGTCTGTATCGTTCCAAAAATAAAAAGATATATATCAAATAAAATAATATATACAACTCAAGCCAAATCGCTAGCAAATCTTACACCTATCTCTCTAGTGTGAGATTCATGAGCTGCTTGCAGTAACGGCTTAGTGAATGGATCAGCCAAGTTTCCATTCGATGCTACTCTGCTAATGATGGCTCCACCACTTTCAATAACATCCCGTATAAAGTGGTACTTGCGCGAAATGTGTCTTGTCCTCTTGTGAGCTCTTGGTTCCTTTGCCAAAGCCACCGCACCCTCATTGTCACAAGATATCTCAATAGGGTCAGCGATGCTTTGAACCACTTGTAGATCTCGGATGAATTTCTTCATCCACACGGCCTCCTTTGCGGCTTCACTTGCCGCAATGTACTCCAATTCGGTAGTCGAATCAGCCACCGTGTCTTGCTTTGAGCTTCTCCAGCTGACAGCACCACCATTTAACAGGAACAGAAACCCCGATTGAGATCGGCAGTCATCCCTTTCAGTTTAGAAGCTAGCATCCGAGTAACCCTTTACTCTCAGATGTTCTTCCCAAGCATATACCAAGAACATCTCTTTTGTACGTCTCAGATATTTGAGAATGTTCTTTACTGCCCTCCAATGACGCTCTCCTGGATTTGCCTGATATCTGCTACACATGCATATGGCACTCTTTTGTACGTCTCCGCATATACATGATCGAGCCTACAGCCGAAGCATATGGCACTCGTTTCATTACTTATATCTCTTCCTTAGAGGTAGGACATTAAGTTTTACTCAAAGTCAAACCATGCAACATAGGAAGGTTTCCTTTCTTGGATTCCTCCATCTTAAAGCGTCTCACGACCTTTTCTATGTACGCACTTTGAGAAAGCCTAGGTCCTTCATTGAAAAGCAATTCCCTAGCCAAGCTTTGACACTCCTTAGGCTTGGGATATGATTTCCAATGAGTAGAATATCATCTACATATAGAACCAAGAAGGTTATAGTGCTCTCACTAGCCCTGACATACACGCATGGTTCATCTTTACTCTTAGAAAATCCAAACTCTTTGATTTTCTCATCAAAGCAATGATTCCAGCTTCGAGATGCTTTCTTAAGTCCTTAAATGGACTGCATAAGCTTACAAACTTTGTTTGGATACTCTGGATGTTCAAAACTGTCAGGCTGTCTCATATACACCTCTTCATGAAGCTTCCCGTTAAGGAAGGCGGTCTTTACATCCATTTGCCAAATTTTATAATCATGAAATGCAGCTATGGCAAGTAGTATCCGGATTGACTTCAACATGGCCACTGGGGAGAAGGTTTCATCATAATCAATTCCTTGAGTCTGAGTGAAACCCTTTGCCACCAGTCGGGCTTTGAAGATATCAAAGGTTACATCTATGCCGGGTTTCTTCTTAAAAACTCATTTACACCAAACGAGTTTTATCCCTGGTGTAGGATCAACTAGTTCCCAAACCTGGTTATCCGACATAGATTGCATCTCGCTCTTCACCGACTTTCTCCACTGAGCAGACTCAGGGCCTGCCATGGCTTCCTTGTAGGTGGTAGGTTCATCATGATCTACCAATAACTCGTTGCCCTCAGATAAGAGAAACCTATATCTCTCTGGCTCAAAACGAGTCCTACTAGAACGCCTAAGAGTAGACGTTGCTAGAGTGTCAGGTACCGCAACATCATCTTGCTCGGTATTTTGGCTAGTGCCAACCTCAAGTCCTTTATCGGCCGACCCTTGATCTTCCTCATGGTCTACTTCCTTACTGTCATGTTTGGATAGCAACTCCCTTTCAAGGAAGATTGCCCTTCGAGCAACAAATACCTTATTCTCTAAAGTTTATAAAATAATTATCCAACACCGTTAGGAAGATATCCGATAAAATAACACCTCTCTGAACGAGGTTCAAGTTTGTCTTCGTCCTCACGTCTCACGTTGGCTTGACAACCCCAAACTCGTAGGTATGAAAGTGCCGTCTTCTTACCATGCCACATTTCATAAGGTGTTTTAGTAACTTTCTTGGTTGGTGCGAGGTTAAGAATTCTTACCGCCGTTTCTAAGGCATATCCCCAGAAACTAATAGGTACCTCCGCTCGACTCATCATAGACCTTACCATATCAAGCAAAGTCCGGTTCCTCCTATCAGCGACCCCATTTAATTGTGGAGTCCTTCGAGGTGTTAATTGTGAAATAATTCCACAATTTTTAAGATGATCGATGAACTCGGCACTAAGATACTCTCCACCTCTATCAGACCGGAGTATCTTTATAGTCTTGCCCAACTGATTCTGAACTTCATTTTGGAATGTCTTGAACACCTCAAAGGTTTCATTCATGTGTTTAACAAGATAGACATACCCGTATCTACTATAATCATCTATAAAGGTTACGAAGTATCTTGAATTATTCCTTGTGACATGCTTGAAAGGTCCACATAGATCCGTATGGACTATGTCTAAAAGGTCCTTTCCCCTCTCACTTGTTCCCGTGAAGGGTGATTTTGTCATTTTTCCTAATAAGGAAGATTCGCATACTTCATTCGATCCTTGAGCAAATGATTCCAAGATACAATCCGCTTGGAGCTTGGTGATACGAGTCTTGTTTATATGGCCAAGACGACTATGCCACATGGAATATTTATCCAAACCATTTTTGGAGTCAGAATCAATGTTCATGATATATATTTTTTGATTCAATGTATGCATTTGTCTCATATATGCCATGACATGGTAAAGCTTTAAAATAAACAATTTCATTTCTAAAGAAAATAATTGTACCACTTACAAATTTGAAATCAAAACCATCGTCATACAATTTGTGAAAAGAAATAATGTTTCTAGCCACATTTGGCGAATAGCATACATCTTTAAGCAAAATAGAAAAACCGGTCTTGAATGAATGCTCCAAGTCTCCTTTTTCTTCCACTAGGACAACCTCCGAGTTTCCCATGACAAAATCCAGTTCTCCCCGCTCCAAGCTCCTACTTTCCCTTACCACCTGCACCATATTACATATGTGAGTGCCACAACCAGTATCCAATACCCAGCCTTTAGAAGTAGAAGTATGGTGGAGTTCTATCATGAACGTTCCTGACGTGTCCGGACCCGAAATGCTCATTGCCTTGAGCTTGTTGAGTCCCTCCAGGTACTTTGGGCAGCTACGGCAGTAATGGCCCTTGTCCCCGCAGAAAAAGCACTCCGCATCCTCCGGAGCCTTAGCTTGGGAAAATTTCTCCTTGCCCTTGCCCTCGGATGCCGGGTTAGGCTTGGCCATGCCAACCTTACCCTTACCCTTCCTTTTATTGGAAGGGGCGGCCTTCTTCTTTGTGATGCGGCCTTCCCGGATGGCGAGAACGTGGTTGGAGGAGGATGGCTTATTCTTGGTCATGCTAGACTCAGCGGTCTTCAACATACCATGAAGTTCCATCAAGGTCTTGTCCATGTTGTGCATATAATAACTCATAACGAATTGATCATATGCACCGTGCAGGGATTGGAGGATTAAATCAGCTGCCATCTCCCTCCCTATGGTAAAACCCAACTTCTCCATGCGCTCGATGTTTGCTTTCATCCGCAACACATGCGCTCTCACGTTCCCTCCCTCTTGCATCTTGCAAGCAAGGGTTGTCTTGAGGCACTCGTACCTTTCTGCCTCGCCTGCTGCTGGAACATGTCCTTTAGCTCCACGAGCAGGTCGTAAGCACTCAGATGATCTATTTGCTTTTGCAAATCTTGGTTCATCATGCTCAACATGAGGCACATATCTTCCTCAGTTTCCTTGAGGCGTTTTTCATACGCCTCACGGATAGCCCTTGTTGCACCAGCAGGAGGTGCCTCGGGGAGGGGTTCCTTTATGGTATGCAATTTCTCTTCATAATGCAAGACCAACCTCAGTTGTCTATGCCATTCCATGAAATTGCTACCGTCGAGTTTCTCCTTCTCAAGGAAAACCCGAAGAGAAACGTTGGTGGTGGTGTTTGTTGCGCTTGTTGATGCCATTTAAAATATTGCAGAGTAGATATTAGTAAGATTGATATTTTATCTTGTTAAATAATTTACCCAAAAAGAATTAATTAAACAAGGCTAAGAACCGTATTTCATCCTACCATGTGATGGGGTTACCGCGGATCACATGATAAGCTCGACATCCAATGCAATCTCCATTGCAATCCTTAGCACATGCGGGATCCTACGACATCCAATGGTCGTTTGGCATGTTTGATCCCTTCTTTCACCAATTTTAAGTCTTGAAATTTTTGGTTAACTCGTGCTAAGCTCGACAATTAACCAAGATTTCAAACCTAAAATTGCAAATTGTCCGTCAAGACATACGGTAACAAATTCACCAAAGTTGGCTCGTGCTAAGCTCGAAAACCAAAATTGTGAAATTTCCACACTCACCTTCCACACAGTTTCATGAGAATTGGCTCGTGCTAAGCTCGACAACCAAATCCCATAAGACTAGATTTGGGTGGTATCGACTTACGGATGGTGCATGATTTACGTTTTTGTGGAAAAACAGGCTTTTGTTTCTGGTTTGGTTTAGATTAACTTATTAGTGACAAAACCTATATTTCACTAGGTGGGTTAATCTTTGTATGTGATCGCGCACGAGAGTAAACCAATTTTACCAAAACTCTTGTGATTTTATTAATTTTGTGAAAAATTATCTAGCATGCGAAACCTACAAATCCATGGATAGAATAATAAAATCACATCACACGCAATATACAATATAGTCGGTAACCCTTGCCAATAAACATATGCGTTCCTACCGTAAGCCAAAACGGGAGGAACTTGGTCAACTATGGGACAAAACAATCTTGATGCAATCTCCCACTAGAGCCACCATCTCCATTGGACTTCATTGGCTTCTAAGGACATAAAAACTCCATCTTGTTTTGCCTCCTTCTTGTGTCTTCATCCCTCCATCATACAAATGACATACATTAGAAAATAAATGGCATACAAGCCACATAATTTTCCTATTTATCTAATTACTTGTACATGGATGAATGAAATGGCATGCAAGCCACAAATTATTACAATCAAACTGAATTTAATAAATTTACAGCCATCAAATGTGGTTAAAACCACCAAATGCATACCAAACACAAATCAACAAAATGGGCCATGGCAAGGTTACCAACTGATATCAACACATACAACCAAATAAATCATGCCACTACTGGCACAATAAGAAAATACCTTTGGACCAAATTTCCAGAAGGTCTAAGTGCCGAAAATCCCGAGACCAAAACTGTTTTATTCAAAATTTTCGAAAATAATTTTTCAGTAACGTTAGCGCTGCTAACGCTTAAGACTTAGCGCCGCTAACCTAAGCTTAGCGCCGCTAACCTAAGCTTAGCGCCGCTAACCCTAACGACAGAATACAAACATTTTGATTTCGGGTTTTTTCAAGCCACCAAGTGCTATTCTAACATAGAGGTGGCTCTGATACCACTGTTGGGATTTCAAGAACACGCAGCGGAAGCAAAAACACAAGAATCAAACATAAATATGTTTAAAACAATGAAATCCCAAAAGGTGGATCTACTATATATAATAAATAGCAACAAAAACAAGGAGGTTAGAGAGTTATACCAGCTCCTAAGCTCCAGAAAACTCCTTGTTGGTGGCGGATTGTTGATGTAGAAGCAAGGAACCCCTTCTTCTTGTTCTTTGTCTTCTCTCGAAATCGCAAACGTGGAACAAAGTCCAACCCCAAGTCCTAGCTAGCTTGAGGGAAATCTTCTCCACGAACTTTCACTCAAGAACAACAAAGAAACTCTGGAACCCTAAGTCTCTACTCCACCAAATCACCAATCTTGGTATCAAGTGAGAGAAAGAGAGATATATGTGCTTGAGAGAGAAAATGACCAAGAGTAGCTCAAGTCCAGGATTCATCTCTTTTAAAGACCCCTGGAGTGCCATTTGAACTCCCTCAAACCGGCCAAAATGATTCTAGATCCCCTCATGCATTGGCTACAAGTGGAGGTGATGTAGACATAAAGTCCATGCAGTGGTAGCGCCGCTAACCACGAGTTAGCGGCGCTAAACCCTAACTCGTAGCGGCGCTATCGCGGCCTGACTTCTATGTGACATAAAGCTCATGCAGCCGTAGCGGCGCTAACCTTTAACAGTTAGCGGCACTAACTCGTTATGTTAGTGGTGCTAATGCGGCCTGCATTGCTAACTTCCACTTTTGCCATCTTTGGTCCCTCAACCTTATTTGCTGTCATGTTAGACCCCGGTTTGTAACCCATATAGGCCCATACATACATCATCGGCAGTGCTCTAAGGCGTACATATATTATCGGGCAGATTCTAACAGTATTGATTATCAAATGGGAATTTGGTAATGAGCGTGTTGCGGGTACTCTCAGTAAGCCTTATTGTGTTTTAACTTAGCATGTTTTACCTCTTCCCTGAAGGTTTTAACATTCTAAATGTTCATAGTCGGTCATTCTTCAAGGGAAGGAAGTCTGAACTAAGACTATGGGAAGTGATTGGTCAAGTGTCCAATGATTTATGATCGATTGGACACATGGACGCAATACTTCACCTGTACTTGAAGTGTTCATGTGACTGGACGACCCACACATGAATTCACTTTGTGGTACTTGTCATGAGTGATTCAAGATGATAATATCACTTCATCCTCATACTGGAGATACATGTGTCTGCATCGCTTTGGTTTGCTTTCCTCTAGTTGTTTTCTAACGCAGTCCGTGACTGGCTGTTATAAAGGAATTTGTTCCTCTGTTTAGAGAGATATCCCTGTGCCCCTCGATGATTGGTCGCTGACACCAAAATTCCCGGCCGTGCTCAAGTGTGCAATGATTATAGTATCTGATTGCAACATGATGTTTTAGTCACCACCAATCTCAATCGAGAAACATAATCGTGAACTAACGAAGAATGACTAAGTACCATGTCTCGTGTTCACATGGATATCGCGAACAGAAGGATGTTTGATCACATATCAATAGGACCATTTCACACGGGCTGCAGTTTGGTTTTTGTGCTGAAGACAAAACCCATACTGACTTGGGGGCAGGATGTCTTACTAGAGGCTGCTCCTTGTCTTTGATACTTTGGGTACGGTGAGTCATGTGCAAGTGAGAGTTTGTTGGAGTATGTGCACTGACACACGTACGCCAATTGATCACTAGTGATGATGTATGGGCCTATCGGGTCACACGCCGGGGGTTGATCTTGACAACAACCTAAAAGGAGGATTAGAAATGAATAATTAAAGATTGGTTGGCAATCTGACAGGGTTAGTGGGGCTAATCATGCTGTCACTAACTCTTCCGCGTTAGCGGCGCTAACCTTTATTGGTTAGTGGCGCTACACTTGGGCGGTTAGCGGCGCTAACCCAGCTAACAGATTGCAACTTTATTCCTTTCACCTCCACTCTCCACCAATGCATGTAAGAGACTTCAGACCTTTGTTGGCCGGTTTTGGATGTTCCAGAAGGTTATCAAGGGGTTATTAAAAGAACACATGGATTCCCCTCTTCTCTGTTGATGGACTTGGTAAAAACACACACTTAAAGAAAACATGAGAGTTGTTCTTGTGAGTGATTCTGAGAGAGATCAATGGAGTAGTTCCTGGAGAGTATTGGGTTGGTGTTCCAGAAGGTGCTCTTCATAAGTGAAGGAGTGCTCAAGGGGTGCTAGTACACCAAGATCTCGGTTTTCCCGGGGTGGACTTCGATAGTCAAGAAGGTGATTACTATTGCTCGGGTTCGTGATCAACACCAATTCCAGGAGACTTCAAGGGTATATTACTCTCTTCTCTTTTTTTTAAGTTGCATTTCTTTGTTGTAGAGTTTGGTACACCTTTGGGGTTCATCATGTGGTTCTTGTTTTTCTTTAAATTTCGGTTTTTTGGACTTGCATGTTTCCGCTGTGCCCAACCACGAATCCCAACAATCTAGTTGTCATACTCAATGCACAAGATATATCAGGCCTAGTACATAACATGGTGTACATGATCGAGCCTATTGCCGAAGCATAAGGGACTCGCCTCATTACTTCCCGTTCGTCAGGGGAACTCGGGCTTTGATCCTTCCTCAACACTAAACCATGTGACATAGGTGTGAACCCCTTCTTGGAGTCCTCCATCCTAAATCTCTTTAAGACCTTGTCAATATATGTACTCTGGCTCAAGCCCATCAACCTCCGGGATCTATCTGTAAAGATCTTTATCCCAAGGATATAAGCATCATCCCCTAGATCTTTCATTGAGAAACAACTCCCTAACCAGGCTTTTACACCTTGTAATGTTGGGACGTCATTCCCAATTAGTACAATATCATCCACATAAAGAACTAGGAATACAACTATGCTCCCACTAGCTTCAATGTAAACACATGGTTCATCCTTGCTTTTAGAGAAGCCAAACTCTTTGACATTCTCATCGAAGCACAGGTTCCAGCTCCGAGAAGCTTGCTTAAGCCCATAAATGGACTTCTTAAGGTTGCAGACTTTGTCTGGAAACTCTGGGTGTATAAAACCCTCAGGTTATGTCATATACACTTCCTCTGAATGTGTTCCATTAAGGAACGCGGTTTTGACGTCCATTTGCCAGATTTCATAATCATGAAATGCGGCAATGGCCATGAGTATCCGAATAGAATTCAACATAGCCACCGGGGAAAAGGTTTCCTCATAGTCTACACCATGAGTTTGAGTGAAACCCTTAGCCACCAGTCGGACTTTGAAGGTGTCTACCTCGCCATCCACACCGACCTTTTTCTTGTAGACCCATTTGCACCCTACGGGTTTGCACCCAGGAACACATCTTGATCAGCTTCGTAGAGTGTTGTTCCCATATCGGCTTCAATTGCCAAGGACAGGTACCTTATGAAAGGTATATGAAGATCCCTTGTGGTCTTCATCACTTAGACCCTGAGCTCGTTGAAGATGAGTTGTGCATAGTCTAATTTTCTTGCAAAGTATATGTTGTACAACAGCTGCATCTCGAACTGGTTACCTTGGTCCAGTCCTCCAACCTTGGTACCTAGTAAACGAATCACTGTTGACACCAGAAAACCCCAGCTGGTTGTGAAACTGGCCTTCTTTATAACACCCTCAGTCTGCGGGTGACCCATGTTGGGTAGGACTGACCTCGCCACTTGCCTAGTAACAGCAGCTTCGAATATATCACTTGCAGGAAGTTGAAGAACATCCCTTAGCCGCTGTCAGTTATGACAACTGTTCTATCCCCATTTAGAACAGTGCCAGCGATCTCTCCCCTATTCTGGTCATAAACGCAAGTGTACCAGAACTCCAATAATGGCTATGGAACAATATGCAGTGGTGCTCCAGAAAAAGAAAATGCCAGGGGGCATTTTCGGATATAATCCACCCAGGCTTCATAGCCTCTATTCCTCTTACGTTCAGGGATTGCCAAACATGCACATTGATTGTTTACTTTAAGAACCGGCATCCCGTTGTTTTTGAACGTAGCACCTCTAACCATCCTATCACCGAGATTTAGATTAATTCCGTCTATCGTCGAATTAAGCTTGAGTAACACTGAGGAATTTCTAGAGTCGCACTGAGCGATTAGGGTTTATAAAATAGATGAACGAGAGGTTGCACTGAGCATTTGGAAGTGTTTGTGAAAGGTATGTAAGTAAAGGAGAGGTTTAGAATTGCGAATTGTAAGCATAAACCTCCGAAAATCGGTTTGGGTCGTTATATATACCTTTCCGAGGAGAAATAAAAGTTACTGTTTGAAATCCCTTTTTGTCCGTTACACGTAACAAATTTACGGTGCAATGGAACAGTGATTGAGAAGAAACATATAATCTTCCAACGGATAACTTTATAGAATTATATTACTGACTTACAATAATATAATTTTTCACTTGTTATGTTACACGATACATAATCAGCGTAACCACAAAATGTGAGACAGACTCAACATAGTGCACAATGACTTAATCACACAGAGTAATTATATCTAATTTTGGACATACCAAGCTGACGAAACGAATCAGTCAGCATGAATCAAGCACTCAGCTAGATATCATCACTCAGCTTGAGATTGATACTCAGCTTGAGTTTGAGCACTCAGCTCAGAATCAATGACACTTAGTCATATATGTTTGAGACTTACTCAAACTTGTTTCTAACTACACTGAGTAGTTTAAAACTTGTTTGGAACCAACCAAACATATGAACTCATCATTCAGCTTGACAGGTTTCAGTTAATGAATACTAATTCATAAACTGTGCACTCATATTCTAGACACTTAGTTAGGGGTTGAGCATACCCAATTCACTTAGCAGATACATAAACCTCTTTTCATCAAGTGGTTTAGTGAAGATATCAGCTAATTGGTCATCAGTGGAGATAAATTTAATGTCAACTTTACCTTTTTCCACGATATCCCTGATGAAGTTATTTCTAATTTCAATGTGCTTGGTTCTTGAAGCTGATGCTGCATCCATAGGATTTGAGCACAACAGCTTCATGCTGCAACATATTTAGCTTCAGCAGTTGAAGTAGACAGTGAGTTCTGTTTCTTACTGGTCCAGCTTACTAACTTCCCTCCAAGTAGTTGACATCCTCCAGTTGTTGATTTTCTATCAAACTTGCACCCAACATAGTCAGCATCTGAAAAACCAACTAACTCAAACCCAGAGTCATTTAGATTTCAAAGACCTAGATTTGGAGTACCTTTAAGGTACCTAAAGATCCTTTTCATAGCTTGAAGATGTGATGCTTTAGAATCTGCCTGATATCTTGTACAAACACATGTAGCAAACATGATATCAGGTCTACTAGCTATCATATAGAGTAATGAACCTGTCATTCCTCTATAGGTAGACTGACACACAAACTTACCATATGAGTCTTTACTCAGCTTGACAGCTGGTGACATGGATGTTCTCATGGTTGAACTAAAATCAAAACCATATTTCTTTATCAAATCAAGAACATACTTGCTTTGATTGATGAAAATTCCATCAGGCTTTTGTTGAATCTGTAAGCCTAGGAAATAAGTCATCTCACCCATCATACTCATCTTGTACTTTTGTGACATTATTTTGGAGTACCATTCACATAGAGATTCGTTAGTAGAACCAAAGCTAATGTCATCCACATAGATTTGTACAATAATCACCTGTCCTTTACTCTTTTTAGTAAAGATTGTCATATCTATACTACCTCTGGTGAAATCCATTGATAGTAGATAAGTGGACAGTGTATCATACTAAGCTCTTGGAGCTTGTTTAAGACCATACAAAGCCTTGTCCAACTTATAGACATGATGTGGAAACTTTGAACTGACAAAGCCAGGAGTTTGTTTCACATAGACTTCCTCCTGAAGTTTTCCATTTAGTAAAGCACTCTTCAAATCCATTTGATAGACTTTGAAGTCTTTATATGCTGCATAAGCCAGGAACAACCATGTGGCTTCAATTCTAGAAACAGGGGCAAAGGTCTCATCATAATCGATTCTTCTTCTTGCTTATACCCTTGTGCTACCAGCCTGGCTTTGTTCCTAACTATCACTCCATCCTTGTCCATTTTATTCCTATAGACCCACTTAGTACCTATAATTGAATGATCTTTGGGGGCATGGACAAGGTTCCAGACCTTATTTCTCTTAAACGCGTTTAATTCCTCTTGCATAGCTTCAATCCAATCCTCATTCTCTAAGGCTTCTTCAGTCTTCTTTGGTTCCATCTGAGATAGGAAACCAAAGTACGCGGCATAGTTAGTTGTAGCCTTTGATCTGGTCATGACCCTTTCTTAAACATTTCCAATGATCTTATCTTGAGGATGGTCTTTGAGGAATTTGAATGTTGTAGTTGGAGATCTGGTTCTGGATCTGAGTGAGGTGGAGAGTCTTGAGGTGAACTTATCTCCTCAGTCTCAACTGCAGAATTGTCAACAAACTGATGATCACTGAGATCCTCAGTCTGAGGGACGTCAGCTCTAAAGGGGTTGATGAACTCATCATCCTTCTCAGCTTGATAATTTCTTGGAGCTTGTGATGATTTCTTTGATGAACACACATCATCATCACTGTTATCTCCCATGACATACATGGGATTTGACATATTGGTTTCCTCAGGCCTTTCAAGCTCACTTAGACTGACCGAGTCAGCTTGTCTTTTCTCAGCTTGATAAAACCTGTCTTCATCAAATGAAACATGAATTGATTCTTCTATGGCCTTTCTCCTAGTGTTATATACTCTGTAGGGTTTGGATATTGAGGAATAACCAACGAATATTCCAGGATCAGCTTTAGGTTGCAACTTATGGAGATGATCACTTTGATTCAACACATAGCATTTTGAACCAAAGACATGGAAATAACCTATATTAGCCTTCCTAGACTCATACATCTCATATGATGTTTTTGTTGGGTTTTATAACACCTCCTATATGTCATACTGATTCAAAACTCGAACTTGTTTGAATCGACTTAAGGATGAAAATAAAAACTATAATTATTCATAAAGCGGAACTTGAATAATTATCAACCCAAAAACCCTAAAGTGTTAGAATCTTTGTTTATCACTATATATATATATATATATATGAATTGAGATACGTATGCATGTAAAACAAACAATAAAATATGAACATGACAAACAATCAAGAACATTCATATTAATATAAAAGAACGTATGATGTATAGAACCAATATACAAAACTTGCATATTTATACATCATGGATCGTAAGTAGTATGTGTATATACATATACATACTCGATCAACATGTCATCAAGATCAAGAAGGAGAGAAGATGATAGTTATACCTTTTTTACCTTTTCTTAGGGTTGCTCAAGTTATAGTCCACACGTAATGAGGCAAGACGAGTACCCGCTAGAAGGGTTTACACCACGAACACGATCATACTTACTTGATGATCGATGTCAACAAAAACGAAGCTCGTTTTTGTTGTTCTTGTTCTCGGCCGAACATAGAGAGATGGGAGAGGGGAGAGGTTTTCTTATAATTCACAATCTTGAATTATTTAAGACCCTTTAATTCATAAACTTTAACCCCTATTTATACAAAGTAGGATTAGGTTGTAATTAGGAAACTTAATTATCATTTCCTAAATTTGAATTAAAGAAACTTAATGACCAAGTTATATTTAATAATAATATAAAAATAAAACTTAATATAACATATATATATATATATATATATATATAAATATATATATATATATATATATATATATATATACTTATCAAATATAGCGTCCGCCATATTGATGGTATATATATATATATATATATATTTTTTTTTTCCATTTTATTATTAATTATCCTTATTCAAAATAAATAATTTAAACTTAAATTATTAATCTTGAATATTATTAATTAACAATATATTTATTTAACTAATAAATATATTTTCTTGTCAATTAATAACTTGGTAATTAATTCTCCTGGTAAGTTAAAACCGTAACTTACTAAGACTGTTTTATAACTGACTAGTTACTAAACCGTTCTCCTATATGTGGTTGCATTACTACTCGGATTACATGCTCTCATAGGTGTGACCCTTGAGTGTCTCATGACATTGGACGTGGCATCAGGGTTCGACGGTTATGCACACAAATCCTTTCAGTTTTACCATGTCTTTTGACAATGATTGATCTATTTTGAGTATAACAGGCTGTATTGACAGCTTCATCCCAAAAATAGAGTTTCAATCCTGCCTCACACAGCATTGTTCTAGCAGCCTCAATTAAGGTTCTATTTCTCGTCTCAGCAACTCCATTTTGTTGAGGAGTTCTGACAGATGAGAAATTTTGTAATTTTCCCTTTTGTTCACAGAAGCTTTCAAGGGTAGAGTTTCTGAACTCAGTTCCATGATGACCTCTGAGTTGCTTTACAGACTTACCTTTCTACAACTCTTCGTGTTTGATAAAACTAATTATCTCCAGGGCAGCCTCACTATTGGCTTTAAGGAATATTACCTAGGTGAATCTTGAGAACTCATCTACTATCACTAGTGTGTACTTCTTGCCACTTCGGCTTGGAGTACTTATGGGTCCAAACAGTTCCATATGCAACATATGCAATGGGTCTGTTATTGAAAAAAAATTCTTTGATTTAAAGGACCCTTTGTGGTGTTTCCCTTGTTTACAAGCTGAACACAATTTGTCCTTGACAAAGGTGATTTTTGGTAATCCAGAGACTAACTCTTTATTGGGTAGCATATTTATATTTTTAAAATTCAAATGTGATAATCATTTATGCCACAACCAACTCAGCTTAGGAACGGATTGGTAATACAAGCAGGTTTCAGTATAAGGATCAGTAGAATTAAGATCAAGTAGATACACATCTCTTTCTCTTTTAGCTATTAATACAGGATTTCCCTTAGCATTATATATTGTTCCTGCTTTCTTCCTAAAAGTAACTATATTGTCTTCATTACACAACTGGCTGATACTGTTCAGATTGTGTTTAAGACCTTTAACATATGCAACCTTCTGTAAAGTCACCTTACCAGCATGTATCTTCCCATATCCTTTAGTTCTTCCATGGGAGTTGTCTCCAAAAGTTACTTTAGGACCTTCATCTTCCTGGAAATCACTAAGAAGTCCTAACCCGGTCATGTGCCTTGAGCATCCACTATCCAAGTACCATTTACTTGAACCCTGCACATGATATGAAAACTAAACACATTAGTTTTGTTTAGGAACCCACTTCTTGGTGGGTTCAGATGAGGAGCACTTACCATCTCCATCTTGTTGAACTGACTGTTAAGCTTGAGCGGGAGCTGAGTCCAGTGTAGACTGATCAGCCAGTTCTTGTTCAGGCCATGAGATTTAAAAATTACAATCCTTAGCCTCATGACCTCAACTTCTGCACTTGCAGCATCTCCTTCTTCCAATGATTACAGGAGGTAGAGTGTCTAATAATCCTTGTGAGAACTTGCTCTCAGTCTTGGGATTATATGTAGTGGATAACTTTTCAACTTTCATTGCAAGTTGATTAATTTGGTGCTCACTGACTTTGGACTTACCTTTGTCAGATCTTTGTTTGTTATACTTTTGATTAGAAGCTTGACCAACAAACTTCTTTTTCATGACGTTGGACTTACCTTTGTCATGCTTACTGGACTCACCCATTTCAACAAGTTTGGACTTCCCACTGTTGATATTCTTGGACTTACCAAGATCTATAACTTTGGACTTACCATTGTTGTGATTTGACCTCGGACTGACAGTGGTCTTCCTATTCTTGTAACTTCTCTCCGAGCCAGATAGAGAATGTTTTCTTTTGAAAGGATTTGGGTTAAGCCTTTCTATGACTGAAGTTCTTTGAATAGGCTGAGTTCTTAAACTGTCCAGCACAGACTTACTATGTTGTTTAGATGTTAAGCACTCATTTCCATGATCTTTAGCTTTCACAAACATATTGTATTTCAAGTTTGGATCATGTCTTTTCTATGAGGCTGACTTCTGAGACTCAATTAGTTGTCTATCCTCCTCAGAATCTGTACTTGCTATCCCATCTACATAAGTTGTTGTTTGATAGTCACCTCTAAGTACAGCTTGTACCTGTTTAGGAATTTGTTGGTTTATGCACTTTTTAGCAATCTTTGATGACTTGCACCGACTCAGTGACCTTTTGAAGTTGGTCAGTTTTAACTTTAGCTTCCTGAAGTTCTTTACTCAGAAGTTTATTAATGTGTCTTTGACATTCAAGATCACACTATGCTTTCTTACCAACATCAATGTGAGATTTATTTTCCTTAATCTCATTCTTCAGTTTAGCAATCTCAACTTTAAGGTCCTTTTGAGACATAAGGATGGTCTTGAAATCATTTAGCAAATAGTCAAAGGCAAGACCCTTTTCTTCATCGGTGTAAGAGTTGAAATTACTAACCTTATACATGGACGTAGGATCCTAATCACTGAGCTTGCTGTTTTCCTCAACTTCCTTCATGTCAGCTTCAAAAGTTGACTCGGACAAACCATAATCAACTTCGTCAATTTCAAACTCTTCATCTTCTTAAGCCAATAGACATATATCATCACCTGAGGTAGATGATTCAGTATCCCAGGATTCAGCGCAAAGTCCTTTGTCTTTTGGCTTTGCTTTCTTGAGCTGAGTATATTTATTTTTATACTTATTAGCCCTATAAGCATTCTTATCAGCAACTGATGCTGATTCTTCCTTCTCTAATCTACAGTCAGTAGCAATGTGTCCCTTCTTCTGACAGTTAAAGCACACAGCCTTCTTGGGATCAAAGGAACTCTTCCCTTTGCCCCTGTCTGATCTTCCTCTTCCCCGTTGAGCTCTTCTCAAACGTCTGGCTAGCATGGCCATCTGCTCAGTGATAGTCTGAACATCATCAGTATCACCCGAGTCTGAGTCTGAGTGGTCAACTTGAGATTCTGACTCAGTCTCAAATTCAACAACCAGTGCCTTGGAACTTTTCTTCTTTTTATGTGCAACCAATGCAACTTCAACTTTATCCAATGACTCCTTAAGTTGTTGTTGAGAAGTTCTTTTGTGTTCAGTGACCAGTTCATGATTTAGCAAGAACCCATAGATGGACTGCAGGTTATACAAATGCAATGTTCCTCTAGCTCTTAGTGTTGTGGTCACTTCATTGAACCTTTCTGGTAACACATCCGGAAACTTCAGCACGAGTTCAGCTTCTTCCTTCTTAATACCTACACTTAGCGGGTAATTAATCAAGCAATGAAACCTGGTAAACACATCAGCCAAGGTTTCATTCTTCTTTGAGAAGAAGTTTTCATATGATCTGTTCAGATGGTTCTTCTTCTGCTGTTTGACCAGATATGTGCCCTCATATGTAACACTTAAAGTATCCCAGATCTCTTTTGTAGATTGACACCCAGTCACTGTGTGCAAGATCTCGTTAGTCAGGGCATTTGCCAGAACACTTTTAGCCTTGTCATCCAGATTGAATAGTTTCCAATCTTTATCTGTCCAGGATGTAACAGGTTTCTTTACCACTTTTTCACTCTTGTATGTTTTATCAGCGGACGTATCACTAACAACAGCAGAGATCTTGGGGATAATCGGTCGTTCGATAATGACATCAGACATACAATTGTCAATGGACTTAAGGAACAACATTGCTATGAACTTCCACATAGGATAGTCAGATCCATCAAACACGGGACAGCCTTTGGCACACATGTGTGGAAAGTTTGAAGAATTGTTTCTTGTAGACATTGTAAACTTTTTCAGAATCTTGAACTTTCAACTTATGAAATCGTTCAACCTGCTCTGATACCAGTTGTTGGTCCTTTGGTGAGAATGACAACAAGCAACGTATATGTAGAAGGTGGGGTTGAATACACTTTTTGTAGAAATTGAACAGATCAAAGAAAATTGTCACACAAAGTAAATCAAACGACAATCGAAAGCTTTGCTTTTCATTAATAAGAAGATGATTACAGACTCTATCAAGTAAGCAACTCTTGATATGTAAACATCTAATATAAATCTCTCAATCTTTCAAACTTAGCTATCTATAATCAACTTATGATTATAGATACTGACGAATCTCTAAATAGGATTTAATCACATATTGAAAACTTACCAATCTCACAACTAATGTGAGTATTCGAACACACGAATAGCTTGGAAATCTATGAGTTTCTTGATCACGTTGAACTGACAAACAGTGATTCAAGAATCGTAACACATACGGTTGAGGTGAGGTATTTTGGCTCAACAACACTTAGTTGTCGTTGTTGTTTCTGAGTCGTACCTCTTAACTTATCAGGAGATAAGTTTTTATAATCATGTGCCTACAGAATCTAAGAAACTAAGACTCAGCCTAATTTGCTAACTAACTATCGGATAACTCGGAATCTTGAATCTTGAATCTTGAATCTTGTTATCTTGAGTCTTCAATCTTCAATCTTGATTCTGAAGTCTCCTTATCCTTCCTCTAGATATAGAGAGTTAAAAAGATAAATTTAAAGAATATTTAAATTTTCTTTAAACTGACTTCTTACTCGGACTGAGTTACTCAGCTTGAAACTCATCAAGCTGAGTTCTTCGAGAACACACTCGAAAACCAACATGAACTAACATGTATATGAATAAACTCATCCTTAGATGTCTTAAGAGTTATCTAGAACTTATTCTACAACTCTATTAGGCTGACTTAGTATTCATGCTGAGTCACTCAGCTTGAAACACATCAAGTTGAAAGCTCAATATATCTTAGGTGACATACACAACTTATCACACATAGTGATAATCGTACCAAGATATAGTCTAATCAGGTCGAACATATGCTCAGCTTATACTCAGCCTGAATCACTATAAATGTTCAGTCTGACTAACTTCATAATTCTTTTTAAGTTGTATTTAGAACTTATCGTACGAACTTAACTTTGTCTCATCAAATCTTAACTTATGAGATCATTTTCCCAACAACAGCTTATATCCTTGGGATTAAGATCTATAGAGATTGTTCCCGCAAGTTGATTGGATTAAGCAAGAATATGTATATTGACAAGGTCCTAAAGATTTTTAGGATGGAGGACTCCAGGAAGGTGTTTGTACCTATGTCACATGGTTTTCTGTTGAACAACGCTCAAAGCCCGAGTTCCCCTGAGGAACGGGAAGTAGTGAGGCAAGTACCTTATGCTTCGGCTATAGGGTAGATCATGTACGCCATGTTATGTACTAGGCCTGATGTATCTTGTGCATTGAGTATGATAGGTAGATATCAAGGCAACTCTGGTGACGCACATTGGACGGCAGTGAAGAACATTCTCAAGTATCTTCGGAGGACTAAGGAGATATTCTTAGTATATGGAGTTGTGGAAGAGCTTAGGGTAACCAGTTACTCTGATGCTAGCTTCCAAACAGACAGGGATAACTGCCGATCTCAATTGGGGTTCGTGTTCTAGTTGAATGGTGAGTCTGAGTACATTGCGGCTAGTGAAGCTTCAAGCAAGACACTGTGGCCGATTCGACAACTGAGTCTGAGTACATTGTGGCCAGTGAAGCTTCGAAGGAGGATGTTTGGATGAGGAAGTTCATCCAAGATCTGAGAGTGGTTCCTAGTATTTCCGCCCTGTTGAGATTTTCTGTGACAACGAGGGTACGGTCGCTTTAGCGAAGGAACCAAGTTCTCACCGACGCACAAGGCATATTCCACGGAAATATCATTATATCCGGGACGTGGTAGAGAGTAGAGATATTGTTATCAGCAGAGTACACATGGATAGCAATGTGTCAGATCCATTGACCAAACCTTTATCGCAGGCAAAGCACAATGCTCACACATGTGCTATTAAGATTAGATTTGCTAGCGATTGTTGTAGTATGCACACAGACACATGTATGTCAATTGAACACTGCCGATGATGTATAGGCCTATCGGGTCATACGCCGGGGCTTGACCTTGACAACTACCTAAAGTAAGAGGGTTAGAAAGAATAAATTATGATAGTTGGTAATCTGGACAAATTTAGTGGCGCTATCTCTTCTGTCGCTAACTCAGCAACGTTTGCGGCGCTAACTTTGGGTGGTTAGTGGCGCTATCCGTGGGCGGGTAGTGGCGCAATCCCTTCGGACAGATTGCAACTTTATTCTTTTCAGCTCCACAATCCACCAATACATGTGGGTGTTATCATTCGGCCTTGGCCGACCTTGGGGAGTCCTGGGGTCATGCTTAGTTCTAAAAAACACATGACAATCACTCTCTCTCATACTCTCTTGACACACTTGAGTTCATACACACTTATAGACTTTGTGAGGTTGTCTAAGCTTGTGAGAAGATTTTTGAGAGAGTTTCCTCGTGGTCTAAGGTGGTTGTTCCAGAAGCAAGTTCAAGTGTTGGATTTGTGCTCAAGGGGTGCTAGTATACCAAGGTCACATCAGTCTCGGGGTGGACTTGGATAGTTGATCAAGAAGTTCTAGCTTGGAGTTTTTGTGCATTCAACCAACCAGAGACATCAGGGGTATGCTTCTACTCTCTTCTTTCTGTTTAGTTGCAAAATGTAGTTGTAGAGCTTGGTAACACCATTGGGGTTCATGTGTGCTTTCTTGTTTATGCATTTAAAATTCGTTTTGACCTTCTTTGCTTCCGTTGTGCTGGACCATGAACCCCAACAGTCATATTAGAGCCACCTCTACACTAGTTTTGCACTTTGTCGCCTTAAAAATCCGAAAAAATGTGTTTTTTGTTTCTTTCCAGTAGTTAGAGGCGCTAACTGTTTGTAGATAGCGGGGCTAATGACAGTTTGATAGCTAACTTTGTTATCGTTAGCGGCGGGATTCTATTAAGGGTAACCGCGCTAACTGCTTATAGTTAGTGGCGCTAACCTCTTCTAGCAGAATGCAAGTCTTAATTAAAATCAATTTTGTTTGGATTTTTGGCTCGTATGTACTTTCTTGAATTTTTCAAGAATTTGGGGTTTGATGTGATTAAGTTGCCTTATGTCTTGGTTGGTGTATTTATATGTGGATTAACAATTTGGCATGACAATGGTTAATTGCATATACTTACATTGTGTATATATGAATATGTAATTTTGATTTGTTTAAGGTTCGTAATGCATATGTACATAGGAATATTAGTTCCTTGAGTGTTTAGATAATCTTAACCAAGACACATAAGATTAACATGGTTTTTGTGTGGCTCACCATGTGTAGATTTGCGGTTGTTTATGTGGTTGTATGAAATCCGGTAACAATATGAGCCATAAGACCTATGTGATGTGTTTGGTTGTTTAAATTAATTTATTCATTCATTTGGTGGTTTGTACCATATTGGTTTGTAATAATTAATTTGTTTATTCGGTTTGTAATTCTTTAACGACTTGCATGCCGATTTCTACTCTTTGTAACTTGTAGCATTAGCTTAGAATAGATATCGTGACTTGCATGCCATTTCCTTTAAAAATTAGTAAATTGTAAAAAAAGAACCGAAGCAACCAACAAGGACCATGGAGGGTGTCTTGGCGGACTTGGATCCGGAGGTCGGTAGGAGACGCGATGGATCAAGTGGGAGGAGCACACATCAAGTCATTGGTATTTGTCCATAGATGACTTAGTCTTGCCCATTGGCTCACAGGCAAGACGCATAGGATTGGCTCGTTACCGGATATTTATTACATGCTTCATTGGTTTTATTTTGTATATTTTCTTGCGTGGTTATCTAGGATCTCGACATGCTAGAAAATTTTTCAAAATAATAAAAGCAAAGAGTTTTAAATTGGTTTACAAACTCCGCGTGCCACATAGACAAGAAATGGTTAAAACATTTTAACCGGAAAAACTAAATCCCATTTTTCAAAAGTAAATCTCACACCACAGGTAAGATGACACCACCCGAATCTAGTGAAACGAGATCGGTCGTCGAGCTATAGCCGATATAGGTTTTGTGTAACTGTGTGGATGGTGTATGTGGCAATTCGCAAGGTCGGATGTCGAGCTCTAGCCGAGCCAGCCATTGGGCTAGAGTACCACCGTGTATCTTGATGGTTGATTTACAATTCCAAGATTTAACACACCTTGGTTGTTTTCGTGCCCATACCGAGCTACCATAGTGAATTAATGAGGAATTGGTGTGGAGGGATCAAACATGCCAAATGGGTGCTATGAGTACCTAGGATCCTGCAAGTGTCTAAGAGTTGTAATCACGGATTGCAATTGGTAAAATGTTTACAGGCCTAAAATAGCTCTATGAAATGATCCGCGGAAAACCTGTCATGGATTAGGGTATTTTGTGGTTCTTAGCACTTGTTAATATAATTTTTTTTATAACAAGTGGGTAATTACTTTAACAAGGATTTAATACGTCATAACTAACGAATTTCGTACTTTGCTTGTAGATGACATCTACTAGCAACACCAACACCACCAACTTGTCACTCCGTCCATTCTTTGAAATGGACAAACTCACCGGGCCTAACTTCATGGATTGACAAAGAACTTTTAGAATCATCCTCCACATGAGATGAAGCTTGAGGTCCTTGAATCACCTCTTCCGGAACCCCCTGCTACCAACGCGGCGAGGGCCGTCCGAGAGGCATATGAGAAACGCCTCAAGGACACAAATGACTTGACTTGCCTTATGCTTACGACCATGAGTCCCGAATTGCAAAGTCAATTCTAGAAAGTGAGTATGTATGAGATGATATATCAGCTGAAGGACATGTTCCAACAGCGGGCTAGGCAAGAACTCTACGAGTGCGTCAAGGCCTTCATCGATTGACAGATGTAATAAGGCGGCAATTGTTGGAGTATGCCCACGAACACACGTACGCCAAATGATCACTACCGATGATGTATGGGCCTATCGGGTCACACGCCGGGGGTTGACCTTGACACAACCTAAAAGATGAGGGTGAGAAAGGATAAATAATGATAGTTGGTTTCCCGCAGGGGTTAGCGGCGCTAACTATGGCGTCGCTAAATCAGCCGCGTTAGCGGCGCTAACCATGGGAGGTTAGCGGCGCTAACCATGGGCGGTTAGCGGCGCTAACCCTGTCTGACAGAAACAACTTTATTCCTTTCACCTCTAGCCTCCACCAATGCATGTGTTTTGTGATGATTAGCCTTGGGCCGACTTGGGGAGACCTGGGGTCGTGGCTTGGCTTATAAAACATGCATGAATCTCTCATTTCTCTTCTTGACCTTTTTGCTACAAAAATACACTTAGAACTATATTGAGAGTTGCTAAGTTCAAACAAGAGAGAGAGAGAGAGCTAGATTCACTGGTGGTTTCGTGGGTTGTTGTTCCAGTAGCTTCTTCATCTTGTGGATTAGGCTAAGGGGTGCTAGTACACCAAGGTTGCCAAGTGTCTCGTTGTGGACTTAGATAGCCGAAGAAGAAGTTCAAGGAGAGATCAAGGCTTGAAGCTAGCTACACACAACCATCAGAGACATCAGGGGTATATATCCTCTCTTTTCTTTCTATTTTGTTGCATAACTTTGTTGTAGAGTTTGATCCACTTATGGGGTTCATCTTGTGGTCTTGTTTTTTGTTTGAAAAATTCGTTTATGACCTTGCATGCTTCCGTTGCTGTGTACCACGAACCCCAACAGTGGTATCAGAGCCAGCTCTACACTGGTTTTGCACTAAATGCCCAAGAAAATCCGAAAAATGTGATTTTTGGTTCTGTCCAGTGTTTAGCGGCGCTAACTTATCTATGTTAGCGGCGCTAAACCTTAGTTAACGGCGCTAAAGTCGGAGTCAACAGTCCTCTTTGGTAAACTGACTTGTTTTAATGTCGTCTCGCGATAGCGGCGCTAAACTGAGTTAGCGGCGCTAACTCTTTATAGTTAGCGGCGCTAACCCCTTACTGGCAGAATGCATGGTTTTGCCTTAAATCAATTTTGTTAGATTTTTGGGCTATTTGTACTTGCTGGAATTGTTCCAGATTTGAGTTGTGTTTAGATTAAAGTTGCCTTATGTCTTGGTTGATGTATTTATATGTGGATTAACATTTAGGCATGAAAATGATTAATTGCATATACTTACATTGTGTATATATGACTATGGAATTTTGACTTGTTTGAGGTTCCTAATGCATATGTACATAGGATTATGAGTGCCTTGAGTGATTAGATAATCTTAACCAAGACATATAAGATTTACATGGTTTTGTGTGGCACACCATGTGTTGATGTGTGATTTCTTGTATGTGGTTGTAGTATCCGTATCCGGTAACAATTTTTGAGCCATATGACCTATGAGATGTGTTTGGTTGATTTAGATTAATGTATTAATTCATTTGGTGGTTTGTACCACATTGGTTTGTAATAATTAATCTATTTATTCGGTTTCTAATTTTAACGTCTTGCATGCCGATTTCGTATTCTTTGTAATTTGTAGAATTAGCTTAGAATAGAAATTGTGGCTTGCATGCCATTTCCTTTTAAATTTGTAAATTGTAAAAGATGAACCGAAGCAACCAACAAGAACCGTGTGGAGGGTGTCTTGGCGTACTTGGATCCGGAGGTCGGTAGGAGACGCAATGGATCAAGTGGGAGGAGCACACATCGGGTCATTCGTTCTAGTCCTTAGATGACTTAGTCTTGCCCGTTGGCTCACGGGCAAGACGCATAGGATTTGGCTCGTTACCGGATTATATTACATGCGTGGTTGATTTTATTTTGTATTTTTCTTGCATGGATGTTTAGGTTCTTCGCATGCTAGAAAATTTTTCAAAATAATAAAACCAAAGAGTTTTAAATTGGTTTACAAACTCCGCGCGCCACATAGACAAGAATTGGTTAAAAGTGTTTTAACCGAAAAAACTAAAACCCGTTTTTCAAAAGTAAATCTCACACCACCCGTAAGATGACACCGCCCGATTCTAGTGAAACAAGATCGGTTTGTCGAGCTCTAGCCGAGACCGGTTTTGCGTAACTGTGTGGAAGGCGCGTGTGGCAACTCCCAAGGTCGGTTGTCGAGCTCTAGCCGAGCCGGCCATTGGGCTAGAGTACCACCGTGTATCTTGACGGACGATTTACAATTCCAAGACATAAAACGCATTGGTAGTTGTCGAGCTCTAGCCGAGCTACCAAAGTGGGTTAATGAGGAATTGGTGTGGAGGGATCAAACATGCCAAATGGGTGCTAAGAGTACCTAGGATCCCGCAAGTGCCTAAGAGTTGTGATCACGGATTGCAATTGGTAAATAGTTTACCGGCCTAAAATAGCTCTATGAAGTGATCCGCGGAAAACCCGTCATGGATTAGGGTATTTTGAGGTTCTTAGCCCTTGTTAATATAATTTGTTTTTATAACAAGAGGGTAATTATCTTAACAAGGATTTAATACAACAATAACTAACCATTTCGTACTTTGCTTGTAGATGGCATCTACTAGCAACACCAACACCACCAACATGTCACTCCGTCCATTTTTGGAGAAGGAGAAACTCACGGGGCCAAACTTTATGGATTGGCATAGGACTTTGAGAATTGTCCTACGTCATGAAATGAAGCTAGAGGTCCTTGAGTCACCTCTTCCGGAGGCTCCTGCTACCAACGCGGCGAGGGCCGTCCGCGAGGCGTATGAAAAACGCCTCAAGGACACAAATGACGTGACTTGCCTTATGCTAACGACCATGAGTCCCGAATTGCAAAGGCAATTCGAGAAAGTGAGTGCGTTTGAGATGATTTCTCAGCTGAAGGACATGTTCCAACAGCGAGCTAGGCAAGAACTCTATGAGTGCGTCAAGGCCTTCATCGGTTGCCGGATGCAGGAGGGCGGCAATGTGAGCTCCCACGTACTTAAGATGAAAGGGTACGTGGATCAGCTCGAGGAGTTGGGCTTTCCCATCGGGAAGGAGTTGGCGGTTGATATCATCCTCCAATCCTTGCCTCCTGCATATGGTCCGTTCATTGTGAACTTCCACATGCATAGTATGGACAAGTCCATTATGGAATTGCATGGCATGCTAAAGACCGCCGAGGGCGAGCTTGCCAAGTCAAAGCCCACCACCTCCACTGCCGTTCTCACCATCAACGAGGGTGGTAACAAGCGGAAGCAACCCGCTTCGGGCTCCAAGGGGAAGGGAAAGAAGAAGGCCAAGGCCCAAGGGCCGAAGCCCAAACCTAACCCAACCCCGGAGCCGAAGGGGAAGCAAGTGGCTCCCGCTGCCACCTCACCGGAAGAGGCAACCTACTACTTCTGCGGGGAGAAGGGTCACTACCGGCGTAGTTGCCCCAAGTACACGGAGGAGCTCAAGAAGCTTCGCTCTAAAGGTGCCGCTGCCTCCGGTACGTACATGATTGAACTCCATAACACTTCTACTTCTAACGCCGGGGTTTTAGACAGCGGGTGTGGTACTCACGTTTGTAATAATGTGCAGGTACTAAGAAGAAGTAGGGACTTGGTTGATGGAGAGCTGGATCTCATCATGGGAAACAAGGCGGTTGTCCCGGTTGAGAAGATTGGGAGTGTGGAGCTCGCCTTTCCTTCTGGCTTATCTATTGTTTTGTTAAATGTATCTTTTGCGCCATGTGTGGCAAGAAACATTATTTCATTGTATGCCTTGTATGACGATGGTTTTACTTTTAAATTTGAGAATGGTAGCATTTTATGTTACAAAGATGATGTTTTTTATTTCAAAGCATTTCCATGTCATGGCATATATGAAACAAGCGTAAGCTTGCAAAGCACTAGATCAATCATGAATGTTGATTCGGGTCCCAAAAACGTTTTGGATAAATTGTCTCTATGGCATGGTCGGTTAGGCCACATAAACAAGAAACGCATCGCCAAGCTCCAAGTGGATGGGATCTTGGAATCATTTGACCACGGGTCTAATGACGTATGCGAATCTTGTATATTGGGCAAGATGACCAAAGCACCCTTCACCGGTGTTTGTGAGAGGGCGCAAGACTTGTTGGATATCGTTCACACAGATGTGTGTGGTCCGTTCAAGCATGCCACAAGAGATCATTCCCGCTACTTCGTTACCTTTATTGATGATTATAGTCGATACGGGTATGTCTACTTGTTGAGACAAAAGTCGGATACCTTTGAGGTATTTAAGACTTATCAAAACGAGGTAGAAAATCAATTAGGGAAAAGGATTAAGATGCTACGATCCGATAGAGGCGGTGAGTATCTTAGTTCCGAGTTCCGTGAACATCTAAGGGATTGTGGGATTATCTCGCAATTAACCCCTCCTAGGACGCCACAATTAAGTGGTGTCGCCGAGAGGAGGAACCGAACATTGTTGGATATGGTTCGATCTATGATGGTTCGTACGGACGTTCCCGTTACGTTTTGGGGATATGCGCTTGAGACGGCCGGTAGAATCCTTAACCTCGTACCAACAAAGAAGGTTAAGAGAACACCGTATGAGATGTGGCATGGAAAGGTTCCATCCATTTCATATTTAAAGGTCTGGGGTTGTCCTGCCTACGTAAGACGTGAGGTTGAGGACAAGTTGGAGCCCAGGGCCGAAAGGTGCTTTTTCATTGGTCATCCTGCTGGGTCTATGGGATATTTGTTTTACAAACCTTCGGAGAACAAGTTGTTTGTTGCTCGAAGGGCGATGTTCCTTGAAAGGGAACTGTTATCCAAAGACGCTAATGGGAGAAAGGTTGATCTTGAAGAAATTCAAGAGACTTCCAATGTAGAACCTGATGTTGGGACTAGCTCACAACCTGAGAGGGTTGAATCTCAGCATGATGAAGCTGGAGATGATGTAAACCCGTTGCCTATTAGAAGATCTGGTAGAAGTCGGCATGAGCCAAAGAGATATGGTTTTCACATATCTGATGGCACCGACATGGTAGTGGTCTCTGATGAGCCTACCAAATACCAGGACGCTGTGGTGGGCCCTGAGTCCGCCAAGTGGCTAGAGGCAATGGAATCCGAGATTCAGTCCATGTCGGATAATCAAGTCTGGGACTTGGTTGATCCCGTGCCGGGATGCAAACCCGTAGGGTGCAAGTGGGTCTTCAAGAAGAAGATCGGCATGGATGGCGAGGTAGACACCTTCAAGGCCCGACTGGTGGCTAAGGGTTTCACTCAAACTCATGGTATAGACTATGAGGAAACCTTTTCACCGGTGGCTATGATGAAGTCTAACCGGATACTTTTGGCCATTGCCGCATTTCATGATTATGAGATTTGGCAAATGGACGTCAAAACCGCGTTCCTTAATGGAACACTAGCAGAGGATGTGTATATGACACAGCCTGAGGGTTTTGTACATCCTGAGTTTCCGGATAAAGTCTGCAAGCTTAAGAAGTCCATTTATGGGCTTAAGCAAGCCTCTCGGAGCTGGAACCTGTGCTTCGACGAGAAGGTCAAAGAGTTTGGCTTCTCTAAAAGCAAGGATGAGCCATGCGTTTACATTAGAGCTAGTGGGAGCATAGTTGTATTCCTGGTTCTTTATGTAGATGATATTCTACTAATTGGGAACGACGTCCCAACTTTGCAAGGGGTAAAAGCCTGGCTAGGGAGTTGTTTCTCAATGAAGGATCTTGGGGATGCAGCTTACATTCTTGGGATCAAGATCTATAGAGATAGATCCCGCAGGTTGATCGGATTGAGCCAAAGTACATACATAGACAAGGTCCTAAAGAGATTTAGGATGGAGGATTCCAAGAAGGGGTTCATACCTATGTCGCATGGTTTAGTGTTGAGCAAGGCTCAAAGCCCGAGTTCCCTTGAGGAACGGGGAGTAATGAGTCGAGTTCCATATGCTTCGGCAATTGGCTCGATCATGTACGTCATGTTATGTACTAGGCCTGATATATCTTGTGCATTGAGTATGACAAGTAGATATCAAGCCAATCCTGGTGAAGCTCATTGGACGACAGTAAAGAACATTCTCAAGTATCTTCGGAGGACTAAGGAGATGTTCTTGGTGTATGGAGGTGCGGAAGAGCTACGGGTGACTGGTTACTCAGATGCTAGCTTCCAAACCGATCGGGACGACTGCCGATCTCAATCGGGGTTTGTGTTCCTACTCAATGGTGGTGCTATTTCCTGGAGAAGCTCCAAGCAAGACACTGTGGTCGATTCTACTACCGAGTCGGAGTACATTGCGGCCAGTGAAGCTGTGAAGGAGGCTGTATGGATGAAGAAATTCATCCAAGATCTGGGAGTGGTTCCTAGCATTGCCGACCCTGTTGAGCTGTTCTGTGACAACGAGGGTGCGGTTGCTCTTGCCAAGGAACCAAGGTCTCACCGATGCACGAGACATATTCCGCGGAAGTATCATTACATCCGGGACGTGGTCGAATGTGGAGACATTGTTATCAGCAGAGTACACACGGATAGCAATGTGGCGGATCCGTTCACCAAACCTTTATCGCAAGCAAAGCATGACGCTCATACTCGAGCTATTGGGATTAGATTTGCTAGTGATTTGGTTTGATAATGCCTTTGTATTTGGTTAGTATATTTGTTGTATTTACCCTTTTGGGAACATGAAGCAGTATTGTATTTATTGTAGTTATCGATTATTAAATGGGATTTAGTAATACGCAAGTTGCAGGTATTTCTTTAAATCTTTACTGTGTTCCAACTTAGCATGTTTTACTCTTCCCTGAATGCGCAAGCATTCTAAATGTCCACAGTCGGTCATTCTTCTCGGGAAGGAAATATGAACTAAGACTGAGGGAAGTAATTGGTCATGTGTCCAATGGGGATTGGGGCACGGGGACGCAATTCTTCACCTGTACTTGAAAGTGTTTCAAGTGACTGGACGACCCACACCTGATTTTACTTTATGGTACATGTCATGAGTAAATCAGGATGATAATATCAGTTCATCCTAAGACTGGAGATGCACGTGGCTGCATCACTTTGGTTTGCTTTGTTCTAATTGCTTTCAAACGCAGTCCGTAACTGGCTGTTATAAAGGGAGTAGTTGGGCAGAGTATGATCACTGTGGTGGGCAGTGTAAGTCAAAGGAATTTGTTCCTCTGTTTAGAGAGATATCCTTGGGCCCCTCGATGATTGGTCGTTGACACCAAAATGCATGGCCATGCTCAAAGCTTGCAATAATTTATGATTGATTGCAACTTGTATATTTTGGTCACCACCAGTCTAGATCGAGAAACATAATCGTGAACGAACGGAGAATGACTCTGTACCATGTCTCGTGTTCACATTGGATATCGCGAACAAAAGGATGATTGATCACTTATCGATAGGACCTTTTCACATGGGTTGCAGATTGGTTTTTGTGCAGAAGACAAAACCCATACAGACTTGGGGGCAGAGATGTCTTACTAGAGGCCGCTCTTTGTCTGTGATGCATTGGGTACGTAGAGTCATGTGCAAGTGGGAGTCTGTTGGAGTATGCCCACGAACACACGTACGCCAAATGATCACTACCGATGATGTATGGGCCTATCGGGTCACACGCCGGGGGTTGACCTTGACACAACCTAAAAGATAAGGGTGAGAAAGGATAAATAATGATAGTTGGTTTCCCGCAGGGGTTAGCGGCGCTAACTATGGCGTCGCTAAATCAGCCGCGTTAGCGGCGCTAACCATGGGAGGTTAGCGGCGCTAACCATGGGCGGTTAGCGGCGCTAACCCTGTCTGACAGAAACAACTTTATTCCTTTCACCTCTAGCCTCCACCAATGCATGTGTTTTGTGATGATTAGCCTTGGGCTGACTTGGGGAGACCTGGGGTCGTGGCTTGGCTTATAAAACATGCATGAATCTCTCATTTCTCTTCTTGACCTTTTTGCTACAAAAATACACTTAGAACTATATTTAGAGTTGCTAAGTTCAAACAAGAGAGAGAGAGAGAGCTAGATTCACTGGTGGTTTCGTGGGTTGTTGTTCCAGTAGCTTCTTCATCTTGTGGATTAGGCTAAGGGGTGCTAGTACACCAAGGTTGCCAAGTGTCTCGGTGTGGACTTAGATAGCCGAAGAAGAAGTTCAAGGAGAGATCAAGGCTTGAAGCTAGCTACACACAACCATCAGAGACATCAGGGGTATATATCCTCTCTTTTCTTTCTGTTTTGTTGCATAACTTTGTTGTAGAGTTAGATCCACTTATGGGGTTCATCTTGTGGTCTTGTTTTTTGTTTGAAAAATTCGTTTATGACCTTGCATGCTTCCGTTGCTGTGTACCACGAACCCCAACAGCAATGTGAGCTCCCAAGTCCTTAAGATGAAGGGCTACGTGGACCTGCTCGAGAAGTTGGGCTTTCCCATGTGGAAGGAGTTGGGGATTGATATCATCCACCAATCCTTGCCTCCGTCATATGGGCCGTTCATTACGAACTTCCATATGCAGAGTGTGGATAAGTCCATTATTGAGCTACATGACATTCTCAAGGATGCAGAGGGCGAGCTTGCCAAATCAAATCCCTCCACCTCCACTGCCGTCATTACCATCAACTAGGGTGGCAAAGAGCGGAAGCAGCCATCTTCGGGCTCTAAGGGCAAGGGAAAGGGGAAGACCAATGCCAATGGGCCGAAGCCCAAACCTAACCCAACCCCGGAGCCGAAGGGGAAGCAAGTGGCTGCCGCTGCCACCTCACCGGAAGAGGTAACATGCTTCTTCTGCGGGGAGAAGGGTCACTACCGGCGTAGTTGCTTTAAGTACACGGAGGAGCTCAAGAAGCATCGAACTATAGGTGTCGCTGCCACCGGTACGTACATGATTGAACTACATAACACTTCTACTTCTAATGCCTGGGTTTTAGACAGCGGGTGTGGTACATACGTTTGTAATAATGTGCAGGTACTAAGAAGAAGAAGGGACTTGGTTAATGGAGAGTTGGATCTCATCATGTGAAACAAATTTTGGGATTTCGTGGGCACGCAGCGGAAGCAAAGGTACAACAAACAAAGCCCAATGTACAAGCAAATAAAGCATAAAACAAGAAATCCCAAACATGGACAATACTCTATGTAAAGAAATGCAACAAGAAAAGAAGGAAGAGGGTGGTTATACCTTTCTCCTTAGCTCTAGGAAACTGAATGTCTCTTTGTGTTGAGCTCCAAGAACGAAATGCGGATCGACTAATGGGTAGTACCCCGGGAACACGTCCAACCACACGAGCTAGCGAGCCTTGATGCTTCTTCACTACGAAAAGCACTCCGGGACAGCAACAACGAGACCACAATCTGGAGCAAACTCTCTTGAATCTTCTCTTGGCCTCTTGTAGCACCAAAGAAGAAGAAGTGTATGTGTGTTTTTCTTCTTGAGAGAGAAATGAGAGAACCCAACAAAAATAATGAGTTCATACAACATCCTTTTGCTCTAGATTTGTTTCTTAACCCCACTAACCGGCCAAGCCTCGAGAGTTGGATACCCACATGCATTGGGTAGTTTATGAGGTGGATTTGACAAATGGCACTGGCAGGGTTAGCGGCGCTAACCACAAGTTAGTGGCGCTAACTCAAGATAGTTAGCAGCGCTAACGCGCCCTGTCAGCGTTTTGACACAAATTACATGCAACCGTAGCGGCGCTAACCTTTAGGACTTAGCGGCGCTAACCCCTTAAAGTTAGCGGCGCTAACGCGGCCTGCGATGTCAACTTTTGTCTTTTGTCATATTTGGTCCCTTATCTTAAGTTGCTGTCAGGTTAGACCCCGGTGTATGACCCAATAGGCCCATACACCATCAGCAGCGGTCCATATGGCGTACGTGCATTAATGGGCATATTTCTAACAAACTCCCACTTGCACATAATGCACCGTACCCATATAACCACAGACAAAGAGCGGCCTATAGCAAAAGCATCAATGCCCCCAAGTCAGTATGGATTTCGCTTCAATGCAGAAAACCATTACCTAAAAAAAGAACGTGTTGGGGTTCAGGGTCACGCGCAACGGAAGCATGCAATAACAAAACGAAATATTTAAGCATAAAAAGTAACCAAACTAGGAACCCCATTAGTGTACCAAACTCTACAACATGATTAAGCAACTAAAGCACAATAGAGAAGAGTATTATACCCTGGATATCTCTGATGGTTGTGTGTAGATGTAGCTCCAAACTTGTTCTCTTTCACGAGCTTCCTTCTCCAATCGAAGTCCACACCGAGACACAAGGCAACCTTGGTGTACTAGCACCCCTTGAAGCTAATCTTCACAAGATAATACTTCTGGAACAACCACCCACGAAAACCACCAGGAAACTCTCTCACTTTTCTCTCTTGTTTTCTTAGCAACTCAAATGTTCTAAGTGTATGTGTTAAACAATATGGCCAAGAGTAGAGAAAGGAGAGAAATGCATGCTTATATAGACCTGAAGTCGTCCCCTGATCTCCCTTAGTCGGCCCAGAGGTAATGATGAGGGATAGCATGCATTGGTGGAGAGAAGAGGTGGAAAAGTTAAAGTTGTTTCTGTCAGGCGGGGTTAGCGCCGCTAACTTCCCAACGTTAGCGCCGCTAACCGCCCAAAGTTAGCGCCGCTAACGCGGCTGATTTAGCGACGCCAGAGTTAGCGCCGCTAACTCCTGCCAGGAAACCAACTATCATTATTTATCCTTTCACACCCTCACCTTTTAGGTAGTTGTCAAGGTCAGCCCCCGGTGTGTGACCCGATAGGCCCATACGTCATCGGTAGCAATCATTTGACGCACGTGAATCAGTGGGCATTCTCCAACAAACTCCCACTTGCACATGATTCACCGTACTCAATGCATCGCAGATAGAGAGCGGCCTCTAGTAAGACATCTCTGCCCCCAAGTCAGTATGTGTTTGTCTTCTGCAAGAAACCAAACTGCAACTCAGGTGAAATGGTCCTATTGATAAGTGATCAATCATCCCTTTGTTCACGATATCCTTGTGAAGGTGAGACATGGTACTAAGTCATTCTCGGTCCTTCACGATTATGTTTCTCGATCAAGATTGGTGGTGACCAAAATAAGCAAGTTGCAATCGATTACCCAAATCATTGCACACTCGAGCACGGCCATGCATTTTTGGTGTCAGCGACCAATCATCGAGGGGCCCAGGGATATCTCTCTAAACAGAGGAACAAATCCTTTTTGACTACACTGCCCACCACAATGATCATACTCTGCCCAACTGCTCCCTTTATAACAGCCAGTTACGGACTGCGTTTGAAAACAATTAGAACAAAGCAAACCAAGGTGATGCAGACACATGCATCTCCAGTCTAAGGATGAAATGATATTATCATCCTGATCCACTCATGACAAGTACCACAAAGTGGAGTCAGGTGTGGGTCATCCAGTCACTTGAAACCCTTTTCAAGTACAGACGAAGTATTGCATCCCAGTGTCCCAATCACCATTGGGCACATGACCAATCACTTCCCTCAGTCTTTGTTCAGACTTCCTTCCCATGAAGAATGACCGACTGTGGACATTTAGAATGTAAAACATTCAGGGAAGTGTAAAACATGCAAAGTTGAAACACAGTAAAGATTTAAAGTAATACCCGCAACTTGCGCATTATCAAATCTCCATTTAATAATCGATAAGTACAATAAATACAATACTGCTTAATGTTCCCAAGAAAGTAAATACATCAAATACAATAACCAAATAATATAAGATACAAACTCAAACCAAATCGCTAGCAAATCTAATACCAATAGCACGTGTGTGAGCATCGTGCTTTGCTTGCGATAATGGTTTAGTAAACGGATCCGCCACGTTGTTATCCGTGTGTACTTTGCTGATGACAATATCTCCATTTTCGACCACATCCCGGATAAAATGATATTTCCGCGGAATATGTCTCGTGCGTCGGTGAGATCTCGGTTCCTTTGCCAATGCAACTGCACCCTCGTTGTCACAGAAAACCTCAACAGGGTCAGAAATGCTAGGAACCACTCCCAGATCAAGGATGAACTTCCTCATCCATACAGCCTCCTTTGCAGCTTCACTTGCTGCAATATACTCAGACTCGGTCGTGGAATCAGCCACCTTGTCTTGTTTGGAGCTCCTCCAGGAGATAGCACCACCGTTTAGTAGGAACACAAACCCCGATTGAGATCGGCAGTCATCCCTGTCGGTTTGGAAGCTGGCATCGGAGTAACCAGTTACCCTCAGCTCCTCTTCCCCACCATATACTAAGAACATCTCCTTAGTCCTCCGAAGATACTTGAGAATGTTCTTCACCGCTGTCCAATGTGCCTCACCAGGGTTGGCTTGATATCTACTTGTCATACTTAATGCACAAGAGACATCAGGCCTAGTACATAGCATGGCGTACATGATCGAGCCTATTGCCGAAGCATAAGGTACTCGCCTCATTACTTCCCGTTCCTCAGGGGAACTCGGGCATTGAGTCTTACTCAATACCAAACCATGTGACATAGGTATGAACCCCTTCTTGGAGTCCTCCATCCTAAATCTCATTAGGACCTTGTCAATGTACGCACTTTGGCTCAGACCAATCAACCTGCGGGATCTATCTCTATCGATTTTAATCCCAAGAATATAAGCTGCATCTCCCAGATCCTTCATTGAGAAACAACTCCCTAGCCAGGTTTTTACACCTTGCAAAGTTGGGACGTCATTCCCAATTAGCAGAATATCATCCACATAAAGAACCAGGAATACAACTATGCTCCCACTAGCTCGGATGTATACGCATGGCTCATCCTTGCTTTTAGAGAAGCCAAACTCTTTGACCTTCTCATCAAAGCACAGGTTCCAGCTCCGAGAGGCTTGCTTAAGTCCATAAATGGACTTCTTACGCTTGCAGACCTTATCCGGATACTCGGGATGTACAAAACCCTCAGGCTGTGTCATATACACCTCCTCTGATAGTGTTTCATTAAGGAACGCGGTTTTGACGTCCATCTGCCATATTTCATAATCATGAAATGCGGCAATGGCCATGAGTATCCGAATCGACTTCAACATAGCCACTGGAGAAAAGGTTTCCTCATAGTCTACACCATGAGTTTGCGTGAAACCTTTAGCCACCAGTCGGGCTTTGAAGGTGTCTACTTTGCCATCTACGCCAATCTTCTTCTTGTAGACCCACTTGCACCCGACGGGTCTACACCCCGGTACAGGATCTACCAAGTCCCAAACTTGGTTATCGGCCATAGATTTAATCTCGGAATCCATTGCCTCTTTCCACTTGGCAGACTCAGCGCCCACCACAGCGTCATGGTATTTGGTAGGTTCATCTGCTACTACCATGTCGGTGCCCTTAGATATGTGAATACCATATCTATCTGGCTCGTGCCGACTTCTACCGGATCTTCTTAGAGGTAACGGATCTACATCATTATCTCCAGCATCATCTTGCTGAGATTCAACCGTTGCCGGTTGTGAGCTAGTTCCAACATCAGGTTCTACATTGGTAGGCTCTCGAATTTCTTCAAGATCAATATTACTCCCACTAGCTCTCTTGGATACCAGCTCCCTCTCTAGGAAGACCGCCCTTCGAGCAACAAATTCCTTGTTCTCCAAAGGTTTGTAAAACAAATATCCAATAGAATTAGCAGGATAACCAATGAAGAAACACCTTTCGGCCCTGGGCTCCAATTTGTCCTCTACCTCATGTCTCACGTAGGCAGGACAACCCCAGACCTTTAGATATGAGATGGATGGAATCTTTCCATGCCACATCTCATACGGTGTTCTCTTAACCTTCTTTGTTGGTACGAGGTTAAGGATCTTACCAGCCGTCTCAATAGCGTAACCCCAAAATGTAATGGGAACTTCCGAGTGACACATCATAGACCGAACCATATCCAACAATGTTCGGTTTCTCCTCTCGGCGACACCATTTAATTGAGGTGTCCTAGGAGGTGTTAATTGCGAGACAATCCCACAATTTCTAAGATGGTCTCGGAATTCGGAACTAAGATACTCTCCACCCCTATCGGATCTTAGCATCTTAATCCTTTTCCCAAGTTGATTTTCTACTTCGTTTTGATAAGTCTTGAACACCTCAAAGGTTTCTGACTTTTGTCTCATCAAGTAGACATACCCGTATCGACTATAATCATCAATGAAGGTAACGAAGTAGCGGGAATGATCTCTAGTGGCATGCTTGAACGGACCACACACATCCGTGTGAACGATATTCAACAAGTCTTTAGCCCTCTCACATACACCGGTGAAGGGTGCTTTGGTTATCTTGCCCAATACACAAGATTCGCATACTTCATTAGACCCGTGGTCAAATGATTCCAAGATCCCATCCGATTGGAGCTTGGCGATGCGTTTCTTGTTAATGTGGCCTAACCGACCATGCCAAAGAGACATTTTATCCAAAACACTTTTGGATCCCGAATCAACATTCATGATTGATCTATTGTTTCTCAAGCTTACGCTTGTTTCATATATGCCATGACATGGAAATGCTTTGAAACATAAGGAACCATTTTTATAACATAAAATAGAACCATTCATAAATTCAAAATCAAATCCATCATCGTACAAAGCATACAAGGAAATAATGTTTCTTGCCACAACGGGCGAATAACATACATTCAATAAAACAATAGATAAGCCGGATTGAAAGGCAAGCTCCACACTTCCTATCTTCTCAACCGGGACAACCGCCTTGTTTCCCATGATGAGGTCCAGCTCTCCATCAACCAAGTCTCTACTTCTTGTCAGTACCTGCACATTATTACAAACGTGAGTACCACACCCGCTGTCTAAAACCCAGGCGTTTGAAGTAGAAGTGTTATGGAGTTCAATCATGTACATACCGGAGGCAGCGGCACCTTTGGATCTCAATTTCCTGAGCTCCTCCGTGTATTTGGGGCAACTACGCCGGTAGTGACCCTTTTCCTTGCAGAAGTAGCAGGTTGCCTCTTCCGGAGAGGTGACGGCGGTAGCTACTTGCTTCCCCTTCGCCTCCGGGGTGGTTTTAGGTTTGGGCTTCGGTGTTCCCACCTTGGCCTTCCCCTTCCCCTTCGAGGCCGAAGCGGGTTGCTTCCGCTTCTTGCCACCCTCTTTGATCGTAAGGACGGCGGTGGAGGAAGTTGGCTTCGATTTGGCCATGTTAGACTCAGCAGTCTTCAACATGCCGTGAAGCTCCATTATGGTCTTATCCATATTGTGCATATGGAAGTTGACAATGAAGGGCCCGTAAGATGGAGGCAAAGATTGGAGGATTATCTCAACCGCCAACTCTTTCCCCATCGGGAACCCCAATTTCTCCAATTGATCCACATAGCCCTTCATACTAAGGACATGTGAACTCACGTTGCCGCCCTCTTGCATCCGGCAACCAACAAAGGCTTTGACGCATTCGTATAACTCTTGCCTTGCTTGCATTTGGAACATGTCCTTGAGTTGAGTAATTATCTCATACGCACTCACAGTCTCGAATTGCCGTTGCAACTCGGGACTCATGGTCGTAAGCATGAGGCAAGTCACGTCATTAGTATCTTTGACGCGTTTGTCATACGCGTCTCTTACAGCCCTCGTTGCGTTGGTAGCAGGAGGATCCGGAAGAGGAAACTCCAATACCTCAAGCTTCATTTCGTGGCGTAGGACAATTCTCAAAGTCCTAAACCAATCCATGAAGTTTGGTCCTTGAAGTTTCTCCTTTTCTAGGAAAGGACGAAGTGACATGTTAACGGTGTTGGTGTTGGTGCTAGTAGATGACATCTACAAGCAAAATACGAAATTTGGTTATTTGATGTATTAATATCCTTGTTAAATAATTACCCACTTATTAAAGAAAACAAATTATGTTAACAAGGGCCAAGAGCCTCAAAGTACCCAATCCATGACGGGTATGCCGCGGATCACTCCATGGAGCTACTTAGGCCGGTAAACACTTTACCAATTGCAATCCGTGATTACAATCCTTAGTCACTTGCGAGATCCTAGGTACTCATAGCACCCATTTGGGATGTTTGATCCCTCCACACCATTCCTCATTAATCCACCATGATAGCTCGGTATGGGCACGACAACTACCAAGGCGTTTTTAAGTCTTGGAATTGTAAATCGACCATCAAGATACACGGTGGTACTCTAGCCCAATGGCCGGCTCGGCTAAGCTCGACAACCGACCTTGCGAGTTGCCACACGCACCTTCCACACAGTTACACAAAACCGATCTCGGCTAAGCTCGACGACCGATCAAGTTTCACTAGATTCGGGTGGTGTCATCTTATGGTTGGCGTGTGATTTACTTTTGAGAAAAACGGGATTTTGAATTCTCCGGTTAAAACAAATTTTAACCTATTCTTGTTGTGGCGCGCGAGGTTTGTAAACCAATTCAAAAATCTTGGTTTTAATTTATTTTGAAAAGTTTTCAAGCTTGCGAAGAGACTAAACAACCAAGCAAGAAATACAAAATAAATACAACAACCACGCAAGGTAAGTAAATCCGGTAACGAGCCAATCCTATGCGTCTTGTCCGTGAGCCAACGGACAAGACTAAGTCATCTAAGGACAAATCCGAATGACTCGATGCGTGCTCCTCCCACTTGATCCATCGCGTCTCCTACCGACCTCCGGATTTGAATGAGCAAAGACACCTCCTAACGGTTCTCCTTTGGTTGCCTTCGGTTCTCCTCTTACAATTTTACAAATTTAAAAGGAAATGACATGCAAGCCACAATTTCCATTCTAAGCTAATTCTACAAATTACAAAGAATACGAAATCGGCATGCAAGCCGTTAAAATTACAAACCGAATAAATAGATTAATTATTACAAACCAATGTGGTACAAACCACCAAATGAATTAATACATTAATCTAAATCAACCAAACACATCTCATAGGTCATATGGCTCAAAATTGTTACCGGATACGCATACTACAACCACATACAAGAAATCACATATCAACACATGGTGTGCCACACAAAACCATGTAAATCTTATATGTCTTGGTTAAGATTATCTAATCACTCAAGGCACTCATAATCCTATGTACATATGCATTAGGAACCTCAAACAAGTCAAAATTCCATAGTCATATATACACAATGTAAGTATATGCAATTAATCATTTTCATGCCTAAATGTTAATCCACATATAAATACATCAACCAAGACATAAGGCAACTTTAATCTAATCACAACTCAAATCTGGAACAATTCCAGCAAGTACAAATAGCCCAAAAATCCAACAAAATTGATTTAAGGCAAAACCATGCATTCTGCCAGTAAGGGGTTAGCGCCGCTAACTATAACGAGTTAGCGCCGCTAACTCAGTTTAGCGCCGCTATCGCGAGACGACATTAAAACAAGTCAGTTTAACAAAGAGAACTGTTGACTCCGACTTTAGCGCCGTTAACTAAGGTTTAGCGCCGCTAACATAGAAAAGTTAGCGCCGCTAAACACTGGACAGAACCAAAAATCACATTTTTCGGATTTTCTTGGCCATCTAGTGCAAAACCAGTGTAGAGCTGGCTCTGATACCACTGTTGGGGTTCAGGGTCACGCGCAACGGAAGCATGCAATAACAAAATGAAATATTTAAGCATAAAAAGTAACCAAACTAGGAACCCCATTAGTGTATCAAACTCTACAACATGATTAAGCAACTAAAGCACAAAAGAGAAGAGTATTATACCCTGGATATCTCTGATGGTTGTGTGTAGATGTAGCTCCAAACTTGTTCTCTTTCACGAGCTTCCTTCTCCAATCGAAGTCCACACCGAGACACAAGGCAACTTTGGTGTACTAGCACCCCTTGAAGCTAATCTTCACAAGATAATACTTCTGGAACAACCACCCACGAAAACCACCAGGAAACTCTCTTACTTTTCTCTCTTGTTTTCTTAGCAACTCAAATGTTCTAAGTGTATGTGTTAAACAATATGGCCAAGAGTAGAGAAAGGAGAGAAATGCATGCTTATATAGACCTGAAGTCGTCCCCTGATCTCCCTTAGTCGGCCCAGAGGTAATGATGAGGGATAGCATGCATTGGTGGAGAGAAGAGGTGGAAAAGTTAAAGTTGTTTCTGTCAGGCGGGGTTAGCGCCGCTAACTTCCCAACGTTAGCGCCGCTAACCGCCCAAAGTTAGCGCCGCTAACGCGGCTGATTTAGCGACGCCAGAGTTAGCGCCGCTAACTCCTGCCAGGAAACCAACTATCATTATTTATCCTTTCACACCCTCACCTTTTAGGTAGTTGTCAAGGTCAGCCCCCGGTGTGTGACCCGATAGGCCCATACGTCATCGGTAGCAATCATTTGACGCACGTGAATCAGTGGGCATTCTCCAACAGAACGTAGAGGTCCTATTTGATAAGTGATCAATACTCCTTTTGTTCGAGATATCATTGTGAACACGAGACATGGATTGATACGTCAATCTCCAGATCGTTCCCGATTATGTTACTCGATCTTGATTGGTGGTGACCAAAATTTAAGGACATATCTGATTCCCAATCAATATTCCTTTGCGCATGGCCATGCTTATTTTGGTGTCAGCGCCCAATCATCGAGGGGCCCAGGGATATCTCTCATACTAGAGGAACAAATTTCGTTGACTATACAATCACATAGCGTGAATCTTATCTTACTTAACTATTCCCTTTATAGTAGCTAGTTACGAACTACGTTTTGAAATGGTTAAAGTAAGAAAGTTTCATGCTATAGCAATTCATTCATCTCGGGTCGAAGGAAGTAATGATATTATCCTTCCGAGTCACTCTTTGACCATGATCCATGAAGTGAACTCGGGTGCGGGTCTTCCAGTTACTTGAAACTCCTTTCAAGCACAGGTTACTGTTGCGTTTCATGCATTCAATCCTTGATTAATGCATAACCAACACCTAACCTCAGCTTTAATTCAAGCTTGTTAGAATCTGCCCGATAATATATGTACGCCTTAAAGCACTGCCGATGATGTATGAGCCTATAAGGGTCACAAACCGGGGTCTAACATGACAGCAAATAAGGTAGAGGGACCAAAGATGGCAAAAGTGGAAGTTGACAATGCAGGCCACGTTAGCGCCGCTAACTTAACGAGTTAGCGCCGCTAACTGTTAAATGTTAGCGCCGCTAAGGCTGCATGTGCTTTATGTCTAATCGAAGTCAGGCCGCATTAGCGCCGCTACGGGTTAAGGTTTAGCGCCGCTAACTCTTGGTTAGCGCCGCTAAACCTGCATGGACTTTATGTACAAGTCACCTCCACTTGTAGCCAATGGGGAAGAGATTCTAGATCAATCTTGGCCGGCAAAGGGGAGATGAAATGGCTTCATGGTGGTCTATATAAGGCAAAAAGCCTGGAGCCTTTATCTCTCTTGGTCAACATCTCTCTCAAGCACACATACTTCTCTTATACTTGATACCTAGCTTGGTGATTTGGTTAACAAGAGAACAAGGGTTCCAGAGGTCTTATTTTCTGTTCTTGAGTGAAGTTTCCTGGAGGAAGTTTTCTCTCAAGCTAGCTAGCACTTGAAGTTGGACTTGTGCCCGGTTTGTGATTTCGAGAGAAGACAAGAACAAGAAGAAGGAGTTCCTTGCTTCTACAACATTTCAGCCACCATCACGAGATCATTGGAGCTTAGGAGCTGGTATAACTCTCTAACTCTCTTGTTTAATTGCTATTTGTTACATAGAGTAGATCCATGCTTGGGATTTCATTGCTTTGAACACTTGTATGCATGTTTTTATGATGTTCTCGCTTCCGTTGCGTGTTCTTGAAATCCCAACAATGGTATCAGAGCCACCTCTATGTTAGAATAGCACTTGGTGGCTTGAAAAACCCGAAATCAAAGTGTTTGTATTCTGCCGTTAGGGTTAGCGGCGCTATCCTAGAGTTAGCGGCGCTAAGTCTCTAGGGTTAGCGGCGCTAACGCTACTAGAAATTGTTTTTCGAAATTTTGAATAAAACAGCTTAAGTCTCGGGATTTTTTTAGCACTTGTACCTTCTGGAAATTTGTTCCAAAGATGTTTTTCATGTTGTTCCAGTAGTAGCATGATTAGTTTGGTTGTATGTGTTAACATGAGTTGGTAATCTTGCCTTGGCCCATTTGGTTGTATTGTGTTGTGCATGCAATTTGGTGGTTTTAATCCACATTTGAGGCTGTAAATTTATTAAATTCAGATTGATTGTAATAATTTGTGGCTTGCATGCCATTTCATTCATCCATGTACAAGTATTAGATAAATAGGAAAATTATGTGGCTTGTATGCCATTTATTTTTGTTGGTGCATAATTGTAAATCCCTAGTTCTTATCAATCCAATATATATACATGTTTACTTGAAATGTTTATTCAAATGTGTTTTGATTAATGGTTTGCATGTTTATACATTCTTAGTGATTCTATGTGATTATCTTAAGCTTACAAGTACTTAATCATGTGTTGATGTGTGTTTGGAAGTTTAAGTGTGTGTGAGAAATCACCACGTGCGAAGTCGTGCTTACTACGTGCGTAGTTGAGCTCACTACGCACGTAGTGAGTAGGTCGGTTTAAATCTAATTAATTATTATTAAATTAACCAGTACGCACGTACTGGACTAGCTACATGCGCAGTGAAGAGCATCACGTGCGTACTGAAGTTAATTACTCTATAAATACTTCTTAACCCCGCATTAGCGCAGGGAATCGAGCGAGTAACCTACGTAATCGACGAATCAATCAAGTACTTTACGGGAACCATCGTAATTGACCTTATCTGACCTTAAGCCTACTAATTCGCAATCTTAGTGACAAATCCGAATCCAAGGGCAGCCTTAAGCATCTCTGTGTGAGTTCTTAGAGTGTGTTCTTGTTTCTACTCTATGTGTTACTGTGTGCCGGACACCTAAGCAGATCTTAGAATCCTTAGAAGGTTTGGGAAATAGAATTCCGCGCTATTTCTCATCCTAGATCAGTCCTAGCATTAGGGTGTTTTAGTTTAGTTTAGAACCCCGTCCCCCAGCCGGTCCTACAAAGTGGTATCAGAGCCTTGTGCTTTGATTGATCACTTTTCCTTTAGGATTTCGTGATCTAGGTGTCGATTAGGCCTGTGTGTTTGTCGATTAGGCCTGTGCGTACTAGGTTCTCAGTTCGTGCGTAGTAAAGTCTGTGTGTTTTCGAGTCATTCCGTACGTAGGTCTTTAACTTCGTGCGTAGTGCTCTGTGATCGTGCGAAGTGTTCTTCATTCCGTGCGAAGTGTTCTAAAATGTCTGACATGAGTGCAATGGCTGCCAAACAAACAGTAACCGCATTAAGTAACTTAATAATGGACAATGAACAGGGAGGGATTAATAAAGTACCCCGACTACTAACCATGGAAGACTACCCATTCTGGAAACCAAGGTTTGAGATCTTTATTGATGGAGTAGATCCTAGGTTACATCGTGCCATCTCTGCCGATTACGTTGTGCCAAAGGGAGAAGGGAACATTGAAGTTTCCTATGATCAAATGAGTGATGATCAACCTAAGGCGTATGATGCGGAGAAGAAAGCTTATTCCTATCTTATTCAAGCTATTCCGAATGAGATCTTTCATCAATTCCGACGATACAGAACGTCACGTTCCCTGTGGAACGCCTTACAAAAGAGGAATGAGGGGAATGCATCTCTGAAGGAGCTAAAGGCATCTCAGTTAAGGAAGGAGTTTGATCACTTCACGTCATACGTAAATGAGAAACTTCCAGATCTGATCAACAGATACAACCATCTTCTCAGTGAAATGGATAGTCTGGGGGTGCAGATTTCCGAACGTCAACAAGTGGAGACTCTGTCTAAGGCACTACCAAAGAGCTGGAGGCCTTTCATCATGATCTTGAAGAATGGTAAGGGATTTGAAGGAATGGACCTAAATGACTTCATCACCAAACTTAAAGAGCATAAACAAGAAGAGCAAAATCTAGACAGACTAAGCAGCTATGTGCAGAATCCATCGCTATACTGTTCTAGACCCATTGCTTCTCCAGCCACCTCATCCAATGCTCCGTTGCAGACAGCTTTTACTTCTAACGTCAGTTCATCAAGCAAGTCTGCTTCTGAAACTCCAAGTGGACCACCTTATTCCGCTCCTTCAAGCAAAATGTCAATGCCTGCCTTAAACACTGAAAATTTCAAACATGGCAGCACTGAAGAAGTTAAGGAGCATATGGGGATGCTTAGTGCATTGGTCACTTCATACGATGATCTGCTCAAGGGAAAGATTGGAAACGCCTATCTGACACAGGAAGACTATGACCAAATTGACAACGATGAGATGGAACGTCAAGATATCTTATGGTCATATGCCAACCTGGTAAGGAGAGCCAAAGCCTTAGTGAAGAGAACGGGGATGCAGATTACAGCAACAAAAGATACGAAGCTCGGGTTTGACAAATCAGCTGTAACCTGCTACAATTGTGGTGAAAAGGGTCATTTTGCACGTGAATGTGAAAAGCCAAAGAACTCAGGACCCAAGTATCCTTTCAGAACCTCTCCGGGCAAAACGTCAAATACCACCACACCTAAGAAGGCTGAAACACCTCATGAGGGATCATCCAAGGCAATGGTGGTAGTACAAAAGGATGAGGGGATTGACTGGTCAGTACACTTCCAAGATTCAGATACATTTGAAGTTGCTGAAAGCAATCTGGCCAGTGTTTTAGATCTGAACGACGACTCTCAGTCTGAGGCAGACAGTGTCCACGAGGTCAATGATGAAGAGTCTGTCCTGCACACTGACGAGCAAAATGTGGCATCAACTTCTGAGCCAGCTGCCGAACCAACGCCAGTGTCTGTTCAACCTGAACCAGAAAATCCAAAGGCGTGCATGACTGGACAAGCTGATGTCAAAGTAAATCCTACACCTGGTCTTCCCTGTGTGTCCTGTAACGATTATGTGAAGACCATAGTATCCTTGAAATCTCAAGTCACTGAGCTAACCTCTAAACTGCATGAAAACTCTATCATTAAGGGTAGAGAAAAGACTTTAAAAGATAAAATTGAAAGTCAAAACAAACAGATTAGAGAACTAGAGGTAGCTTTGCTAAACAAACAGGATGCTATTGTTTTCTACATTAATTAGATTGATACTCTAAAACGGGAACTTGCTAGTTCCAAGGTCGATTATGATACATTAAATCAGAAATTAAAAAGTTACTCAACTTCATCATATTTGTTTGAACACATAATCGACCGAAGACCACAAGGTTCTGTTCAGGAGAAAGACACGAAGACCTATTCGAAATGTCCACCACCAGTCTTAAATCAACTGGTGCAATCTGATGTCTTCGCTAAAGCTGACCAACTTGCTCCCAAAGTTGATACACCTTCTGCTTCAACTTCAAAACCAAATTTAAAAATAAAGGAGAAAGTTGGTGAGCCTCAGAGAAAAGAGCCTAAACCAGAAGAAAAACCAGAACCAGGTATGCGAAAGCTTCTGGGCAGTTCTTCTGGTCAAGGTTCCTTAATGCAAAATGTTCAAGCTGCACTTCGAACCATTGAGAAGGAGGGTGCAAAGTCTCCTGCAACCCGTCCTTATGAAGAAGTCAAAATATTACCTAAACAAAGTGGTTTAGGAGTGCACCCCAAAGGTAAAGTTGAACCGAAGGAGCCACATACACCTACCAAATCTTACTCTAACCGGGTTTGCTATGTGTGCAGGAGACCTGGTCACCTCAGTTATGAGTGTGATCAACAGCCTCAGAGCTCTAGGGGGAAAGTTAATTCATCTGAACCTGCTCAGAAAAATAAAATGTTTAATCAAGTTAATCAGAAATCAACTGACCCCCCTCAGCTCAAAAGAACAATTGGGGAAACTTCGTGTAAACCCAAGAGTCCCGAGGTAAGTGTGAAAGGGAAGGAGCCTATACATAAAGTCATTAACACTTCCAGTGTTTATCATAAGACTCCTCCCCGTTCAGACTTGCGATGGACAACAAAATCTGAACCTAAACCATCCAGTAGTCCAGATACCAATGTAGACTCCAAAGCTACTGGTGTGTGGATTAATGTGCAAGTTGTTGGAGAAGATGGGAAACCCATGACCATTTGGGCTTGGGTTCCCAATGCTAACTAACCCTTTACTTGTTTGTGCAGGGTGCTCGCCGGTATAACACGTGGATTGTTGATAGTGGAGCATCCAGGCACATGACAGGCGATCTGGGGCTTCTTTCAAACGTCAGAAAAATAAAAGGAGGGTATGTCAGTTTCGCTGGTGATAAGGGAGGTCACATCACAGCTCAAGGTTTCTTGTCTAATGGGAGAGTGAGCTTTGACAAAGTCAATTATGTCGAGCAGCTAGCAAACAATTTGCTGTCAGTTTCCCAAATTTGTGATAAAGAGTTCAAAGTGATGTTTGACGACAAACAGTGCTATGTGCTAAAGAAGGAGTACCAAATTCCCGAAGACATGATCTTAATGTCAACTCCAAGACAAAATGACCTTTATGTCTTGGATATGTCCAATGCTTCGGTGAAAGATGTAGAACACCAATGTTTTCTCACAAAGGCCACTGAGAAGGATTCAGTGTTATGGCATAAGAGGATGTGTCATTTAAGCCTGAGAAAGATGAATCACTTAGTTCATCATGAGCTGGTCACGGGAGTCAACTTGAAGAGTTTCCATCTGCCAGACAAGTGCGTATCATGTAAAATGGGGAAGCAGACGAAGAAGCCCCACAAGTTGAAGAAGTATCACTCCATCTCAATTCCACTTGAACTACTTCACATGGATTTATTTGGTCCTGTGCGGTACAAGAGCATTCATGGAGATAGATACTGTCTGGTAGTGACTGATGACTACTCGCGGTTTTCCTGGGTTTTCTTCTTAAAAGAGAAGTCTGAGACATTCGAGACCTTAGAGGTCATGATCAACAAGTTAGAGACTATCTATAAGTTGAAGATCAGGAAGCTTCGCTCAGATAATGGAACCGAGTTCAAGAACCAGAAGATGGAAAAGCTGTGTAACGAAAAAGGTATCCAACATCAGTTCAGCGCCGCATACACTCCTCAAATGAATGGAGTGGCTGAGAGGAAGAATCGGACCTTAATAGAGGCAGCACGAACCATGCTTGCTGACTCTGCTTTGCCCGTAAGGTTTTGGAACGAAGCTGTCGCAAATGCTTGTTACACACTTAACCGGGTCTTAGTGGTCAAACGATTAGGAAAGACATGTTATGAGCTGTTGAATAACCGGAAACCAAATCTTAGCCATCTTGAACAATTTGGCGCTCCGGGCACTATGCTAAAACGGGAAGCAGAGGGAAAGTTCAGTTCCAAGGTAGAAAAAGGGTTTTTCTTGGGATACAGCATTCCGAACAAGAGGGTATACAACTTAACGTCTTATTGTGTGGAAGAGTGGTTTGAAGTGGATGTACAGAGAAATTCTTCTCCTTCGACAAAAACTGGTGATGCCTGGCTGTTTGACTATGATAATCTATTTGACTCATTCAACCTACCACCAGTCGCCTTAGAAGAAGATATTGCAATACAAATGTTATATGATCTTCACAACTCTTCTGACGGTGCCCCATCAAATCTGCCCTCAAGTACTGCTATACCTATTCTAAGTGATGCTGATTCTGATTCTGAAGATGAGCCGCATACTCCACCAGACAAGGGGTCGCAGGGTGAGAGTTCCTCCAATGATCAAACGTTAACATTTGAAGAGACACCCGTGGTTACCAATCTGGAAACTAATGTAGAGGCTCAGTTGCAGAAATCAAGTAGAGTTGATAGAAACCATCCTCCTGCACAAATTATTGGCGATCCGAATTCTCATGTTCAAACCAGGAGGCAAGTGGCAACGCTATCAGGTTCTCAATCTTCAGAATCACCGGGATTAAATCTGATGCAAGACTTCTCGGCTCTGGGTGCAAATTTGGTTCAGTCTGTGGATTTCACACAATGTCTATGTTCAGGATTTCTCTCCCAGATTGAACCAAAGGATCATCTTGAAGCTCTCAAGGATGACTCTTGGATTAATGCTATGCAAGAAGAGTTGCTTCAATTTCAGAAATTAAATGTATGGCGATTTGTGAACAAACCCAAGGGCGCTAAATCTTTTGGCTGCAGATGGGTTCTGAAGTGCAAACGAGATGATCAGGGGGTGATTGTCAGGAACAAGGCAAGGCTCGTTGTTCAGGGGTTCAGACAAATTCCTGACATCGACTACACTGATGTGTTTGCTCCAGTCGCTCGGCTGGAAGCGATTCGCTTATTTCTCGCCTTTGCCTCGCACAAACGCTTTAAAGTCTATTAGATGGATGTTAAAAGTGCGTTCCTGTATGGCAAAATTCAAGAGACAGTCTATGTGAATCAACCTCCGGGGTTTGTCGATCCGATCCATCCCGACAAAGTGTTCTTGCTGAATAAAGCGTTATATGGTCTTCATCAGGCACCTCGAGCATGGTATGAGACCCTCTCTCAATATCTGACTGATAATGGGTACCGGAGAGGAACCATCGACAAAACATTATTTATCAAAGGTGATGATAAAGACTTGATCTTAGTACAAGTATATGTGGATGATATCATTTTCGGTTCTTCCAATCCGATTCTGTGTGAAGACTTTGCAAGGATTATGAAGGAAAAATTCGAAATGAGCTCAATGGGAGAGATGAAATTTTTTCTTGGACTTCAAGTGGAGCAGACCGAGGCCGGAATTTTCCTACATCAGTCGAAGTATGTTGCGGATATTCTTGCCCGATTCGAAATGTCTACTGAAAAGCCTGCTGCCACACCTCTTCCAGTCAATCACGGCATGTCTCCAGATACTGAGGGGGAGTTAGTGAATGAGTCTCTCTACCGAGCGATGATTGGTTCCTTGATGTATCTCACTGCATCCAGACCAGACATCATGTTTGCTACGTGTCTGATGGCAAGATACCAATCCAAGCCCAATGTCAAGCACCTGATGATTGTCAAACGGATCTTTCGCTATCTGAAGGATGCTCCCAATCTTGGACTGTGGTACCCATGTGACGACAACTTTGTGTTGACGGCCTATAGTGATTCTGACTATGGAGGATGCAAGAAGGACCACAAGTCAACATCTGGAGGTTGCCAATTTCTTGGATCACGTCTTGTAACTTGGCAATGTAAGAAGCAGACTGCAGTTGCACTATCTACGTGTGAAGCTGAATACATTTCGGCAGCGAGCTGCTGTTCTCAGGTCATCTGGATTCAACAACAATTGCGGGATTACGGTTTGCAATTCTCTACTACTCCCATTTTTGTTGATAATACTGCTGCTATTGCAATTACTAAGAATCCAGTACAACATTCTAAGACCAAACACATTGGTATCAAATACCATTTTATACGGGACTGCTGGGAAAAGAAATTAATCGATGTAATGTCTATTCAAACCGAATTTCAAAAAGCAGACCTGTATACTAAGGCATTTCATAAACCCTGCTTTCTATTCTTAGTGAATGAAAACGGGATGAAAACCAAGTGTGAGGTTGTCCCTGATGATTCGACTTAGTGTCCTTACTCGTATTTGTGACTATGTGTCTATTTTCTATGTGGTTATATCTCGTTGCTCTTTCAGTTTATTTTCTGTGTGTTCTTGCGCTTCTTTTGTCTTAGTTTCTAGTTTGTTTAGTATTTTAGGGGGAGATAGTTCAGAAAACTTAGAAAAAAAAAAATCAGAAAACTTTGAAAATACAAAAAAAAAAAAAAAAAAAAAAAAATATCAGAAAAAAAAAATGAGAAGTTGATCCAACTCAAATGGAAAATGATGGTACACTGGCTTTCAATACAAAGTATGTCTAGTAAAATTAGGACTGAAGGCATGTACATATTCTTGAGAAAACTGTCTGAAAATTTGAGTCAAATCAGATGAGAAACAGATGGCGTGTAAGGCATATGATGAGAGTCTAGGTTGATAAGTGGTTATGCATGTGGAAATCCTACAAAGATTCAAACTATCGAGACATTCCAAGTCTACAAGTCAATATCAGTTGAGACTAACTTAGTCTGGTGCACACACCTGTTACCATGCCAAATGTGCTTAGATGACAATGAGCAAAATGTAAAAGAGGGTGAAAATTGACCCCAATCTGAGATGTCAAGGATCTTTCAATGTTGAATTGTCAAAGAGCATAAAATGCAGTGACAAAAGCTATATTGATCTATTAGTGTTGAATTGTCAAAGAGCATAAAATGCAGTGACAAAAGCTCAACAAAATTATCAGAAGAGGTGAAAATTTGACCTCCATGTCAAAGAGCATAAAATGCGTTGACAAAATCACAAAGCACATAAGCATGGTGGTTGGGTAATCAAGTTGTGTATCTACTGAGTGAATCAAAATACTGTGAGACTTCGTAAGAGATAGTCTTAACCGTGTATCCAGTCTAGATAATCTGAAAATGTTGAAACAAAATCTGTCATTATCTGAGGAAAGTTAGGTTGACAGACAGAGTTTGAGAGAATATGTTTATGTCCAAGGTTTTGAAATGAATGACTACTAAGTATAGATGTGCTGGTACTGATTCCATCTTGGAACCTTCTCACAAAAAGATTGAATTTCAGTAATTTTATTCCTGCAATTTTCTTAGTATTTTAAATTCTGTTCTTTAGGATTTAATTCGTTAATAGTTTACTTCTGCATTTTCATTTTCCTTTTAATCAGAAAAATACAAAAAGATTTTTGGTGTGTTTCTTATTTCTGTTGGTATGTTTATTTTCTATATATATATAATTTCTTGTGTTTGCATGTGCTTAAATGTTTTTATTTGCATTGAAGTTACTAACAGCTGTGTGCTGAGTACAGGAAAATTGAGAAAAAGGCTAATTCTATGTGAAGAAGTGAACTCACACGAAGTGAATCAATCCGTGCGGAGTGGATGACCAGGCCGTGCGAAATGGATTAATGTGTGCGAAGTAAGATCGAAGTCGCACGAGGTAAGAACCACTACGTGCGAAATGGTGAGTCACTTCGTATGGACTTGATGGATAACGTCATGCGAGGTGAACACACTTCGCACGAAGTGGAACAGGGTATATATACTCGTCCCGTGCGTGTTATTCAGTACGCGTTAATATTCTCTAAAATATACTTGCATTCTCTCTCGTTTGTGATTTTGATTCCTGTGAGAAAAGAGTTTTTCGATCCACGATTCTTGAACACCTTTGCTTCGTGAACATTCTGGTATAATTTTTGTCTCAATCCAACGGTTAGATCTGGAGTTATAGTCGATTTTGTGTTCGAAAGTCAAATAATCTTTAAAACTGAGATTTGAGATCTACACGTGTTAATTTGTTAGATTTAAGTGAAAAGGAACCTTAGTGGACTTAGTTAGATGACTTCTAGCCACTTTATCGAGACAAATACACTGAAAATCGAGGGTTTTGAGTCAAAACACATCGTCAAACTGTTCTTCGTTGTTGATGTTTGGCCGTGCGAAGTGAAGTCCAGCTCGCACGAACTGGGATTCACCTCGCACGTACTCAACTGTGGGGACGATGAAGCCGATGAGTTTCAGCCGCACGAAGTGAATTCCAATCCATGCGTGGTGCATCCATCACGTGCGAAGTGAATTGTTTTTCAATTACATTTAAAGTTTTTTACCTCCAACCATTTCGCACGTAGGCTTCTCATCAAGTGCGTGGTGGTGCTCAGTTCGCACGTGATAGAATGATAATTTTTTTTTTATGAACGTTTATGTTAATCTGCAGATTTTAACTGTGTGTTACGATCAGTGGATGTGTTTCTAATGTGCATAATGTTCATTCTGCAGAATTTAAGCAATGGAACCCGCTCAATTGGAAAGCTCATCAGTTCCACCTGTGGCTGAAGCTATTTCTGGAAGTCAACCTAAGACAGACCTGAAGGCCGGAGACATGCACAACATTAGGGCATGTGTATCTAAGAATAAACTGACCAAGGATTGTGATGAGATCATTGATTATTTGATGAGGTCGAGAATATATACAGCAATCACAACTACATGCACTGCTTACACCTCGCATCAGAAAGAATTCTGGAACACTGCGGCATATGATGAATCCCTGGGTGGGATTCGAGGGAAGGTGCAAAATAATGATGTATTTGTGTCGGAAGGTATTCTGAATGAGCTGCTTGAGCTCGGGGATGATATTGCAGACCCAATTCTGCTGAATAGTTGCCGTGTGAAGGGATGTTTGTTAAGGTGTGGATATACGGGGGAGATCCGTAATGAATCGGTTTTCAAAACCAAGCTCTGCCCCCCGTATCGTTATCTGATGCATGTGATATCTCACTGTCTAGGCCCAAGGAGAACCGGACACGATCAGCTTAACCAAACGTTCTCCCATCTGTTTGTAGCCCTTGTGCTTAATGTCAAGTTTAACATCTCTAGGGCTATCTTCAACGGCTTAAAGGAGAATCTGACAAAGAAAGAGGGGCAATTCCTGATGTACCCCAGATTCCTACAAATAGTAATTGATGCTCAAGTGGAGGGTCTGGTGAAAGAGGACGGTGATCGAATCAAGCTGAAACATATGAATGAACAAACGGTAAGACAGATGAGCAGATATATCGGTACCTCGATTCCTCCTAAAAGGCGTCTAATCTGCCATTTGGGAAACCAGGCTTACAAAGCTCCGGAAAGGAAACATCTGTGGAGGAATGAGGGTTCAATCTCACAAGTGGAGAACATTGAGATAGTTTCTGATGATGAGGATGAGGAGCCTGAGATACAAAGTCAGGGAGTTCGTGATCCCACTGGGGGAGAGGCTATCCCAGGAAGCCTAGAAGATATTAATGTTGATGATTTTTTCGAGGAAAGTGGGGAGGAGGAAAGTAGGAAAAGGAAGGAAAAGGCTGCAGTCGATGAGCCAGAATAGAAGAAGAAGAAGGTATACAGGTTACAGCCGCTGGTTGCTTCTTCAGAAATCATTGTCAAACCATCCTCTTCAACCGCCGCTCCAGTCATCTCTGTCACTCAAGGTGCTGAGGGGTCCTCTCAGACCAGGTCACAGCTGCCTTCCCTAACCATGGAAGCAAACCTAAACAGACTCCAAGGCTACATGCTGGAGATGATCAAAGATGAAAGTAAAAGAAAGCTGGAGCTGGCAGAAGTCAAGCAGAGACTGATCGAGAAGGATGCTCAAATAGAAAATCTGCTAAAAAGGGATGCGCAGATGGAGGACTTGTTGAAAAGAGATGCTGAGAGGATTGAAAGCTTAGAGAAGAGTAATGAGGAAAGAGCATTGATAATCAGCGAGCTTGTCAAGAAGAATGAAACGATGGAGCATATCTTGCTTGAATATACCTCGGAGTTTAAAAAGTTGAAAGATAAAGTTGAGAAACAGGATGAGGAGGTCCTAAGATTGAAAGAGGCCACGGAGTCCGAACAAGCATACACTTACTCTGGCGATGAGCAAGGTTGATCTGTGATCTTGTATTTATGATTTTATTGATGTATTCTGTGTGATGATAAACCTTTTGTACTGAAATGTTTATTTAATTATTATGAAATGAAATGGTTACGTTAACTTACACACATTTATGATTTCTTATTTCTATGTGAAGATCCATTAATTGTTCAGCCATTGAAAGCTGATATTCCTCAGTCATCTCGTCTGCTGAGTGTTCAAGGGCAAATTGTTCCACAACATGAGTATGATGCAGAGGAAGGAGAAATACTTCCATTTCTGACAAAAGAACAAATTGCCGAACTTTTACAGATTCCTGTCGAAGATGTTATTCTAGAAGAGGTGGATGAAAGCTTTGTGCAACCATCTCAAGCTGAACAGGAACCTGTATTTGACACTGATGAGATTGAGATTGAGGATGAAACCGATCAACACTATCCTGGTCAACAAACAGACGACCTGCCTGACCATGCCGATCTTTTCCGAAATGCGAATGCTGAAGAAGTCAACAAAAGAGCTGAAGTTAGAGAACAAGAAAATGTTGATTTTGATTTAGAAAAATATCTGGGTGATAGAAAATCTAAGCAAGAGGAAAGAGAAGCAAGACGTAAAAAGTATCAACGATTTATAGAACGTCAGGCAGGAAAAACAAAAAGGTCTGAAAGCTCACCGGAATATACCAAATTTTATCAGACTCTGGGCAAAAAGACGGATGGTGAGATTGTTGGTTGGTGCTACATGCCGGAATTCAATGTTTATGCAATCAAAAGAGAAAGGGGAGTTGAGTACTTCCAAAGGGCAAACGACATTCAAACATTGCCATTCTATGATATACGACAACTCGCTCGCCTGCCTCTTCTGGATTGTGACGATAATAGCATGGCAAAATGGTTCGAGACACTGGTAAAGCGTGAGGCTCAATTTGGATGGAAAAACATAAAGCCTTACATACCAGGGGTCAAGATCCATCCAACAAGGATTGATCCACTGACAGGGAGGAGATTCAAGATACTCAACTGTAAAGCTCCCCGTTGTATGAAAAAGTTGCCATTAAGAACCATGCCGACTGGGTGGAACGCTAGGTTCAAGTGGTGGTACTTCAACGAGAAGACAACGGAGGCAGTGATTGTTTTAGACGACAACCTGTCAGGTGGAGAAACTGTAAAGGTATTCGATCCTATGTGGATCAGAAAATTTGTTTTGCCGCTACGGGTTAAGGTTTAGCGCCGCTAACTCTTGGTTAGCGCCGCTAAACCTGCATGGACTTTATGTACAAGTCACCTCCACTTGTAGCCAATGGGGAAGAGATTCTAGATCAATCTTGGCAGGCAAAGGGGAGATGAAATGGCTTCATGGTGGTCTATATAAGGCAAAAAGCCTGGAGCCTTTATCTCTCTTGGTCAACATCTCTCTCAAGCACACATACTTCTCTTATACTTGATACCTAGCTTGGTGATTTGGTTAACAAGAGAACATGGGTTCCAGAGGTCTTATTTTCTGTTCTTGAGTGAAGTTTCCTGGAGGAAGTTTTCTCTCAAGCTAGCTAGCACTTGAAGTTGGACTTGTGCCCGGTTTGTGATTTCGAGAGAAGACAAGAACAAGAAGAAGGAGTTCCTTGCTTCTACAACATTTCAGCCACCATCACGAGATCATTGGAGCTTAGGAGCTGGTATAACTCTCTAACTCTCTTGTTTAATTGCTATTTGTTACATAGAGTAGATCCATGCTTGGGATTTCATTGCTTTGAACACTTGTATGCATGTTTTTATGATGTTCTCGCTTCCGTTGCGTGTTCTTGAAATCCCAACAAAGCTTCCTTTCCTTGAAGAATGACTGGCTGTGGAAATTTAGAATGTATAAACATTATGGGAAGAGGTTAAACGTGCTAAGATGAAACACAGTAAAGATCAATGAAGGTAACCGCATCATGCGTATATATAGTCCCCACTATATATGGATACAATCATCAGTGAGCAGTACTGCTTACCGTTCCCAAAACTTATAAGTAAATCAAACATTTACTAAAACGATATTAAAGCCTAGTCATAAGCATGAACAATGCTATTATGCCTAGTATGAAATCCATCACTAGTATTTGACAATGGCTTAACTATGGGATCATCTACGCAATATCCCTTTTGTACTCTTTTGTATTCTCTTATTAAACAACTTGCAAAGTGTTTATCAAAGAGATCATATATAAAGTTATCATAGTCGTCATATCCTCAATGTTACCGAAGCCTACAATAGGATTAATGACACTTATGATTAGCAGAGTTGTCATACTCTCAATGTAACGGAAGTTCACAATAGAGTCACTAACACTCATGTTTATTAGAGTCGACATACCCTTAATGTTACCAAAGTACACAATAAGTAGAATATCATCTACATATAGGACAAGGAATACTACAGCGCTCCCACTAGCCCTGACATATACGCATGGTTCATCCTTGCTTTTCGAAAATCCAAACTCTTTGATTTTCTCATCAAAGCACAGGTTCCAGCTACGAGATGCTTGTTTAAGTCCATAAATAGACTTCTTTAACTTGCAGACTCTATCAGGATACTCAGGATGTACAAAACCCTCTGGTTGTGTCATAAACACCTCTTCATTTAGCTTCCCGTTAAGGAAGGCGGTTTTTACATCCATTTGCCATATCTCGTAATTATAAAACGCAGCTATGGCCATGAGTATTCGGATAGACTTCAACATGGCCACTGGTGAAAAGGTTTCCTCATAGTCAATACCATGAGTTTGTGTGAAACCCTTAGCCACCAGTCGGGCTTTGAAGGTATCTACAGTTCCATCCATGCCGGTCTTCTTCTTGAAGACCCATTTACATCCCACTGTCTTATACCTGGGTATAGGATCAACCAATTCCGATACTTGGTTATCCGACATGGATTGCATGTCACTCTCCATTGCTTCCCTCCACCTAGCAGACTCACTGCCCGCTACGGCTTCCCGGTAGTTGGTCGGTTCATCATGATCCACCAATAGGTCATTGCCCTCAGATATTAGAAACCCATATCTCTCTGGCTCTTGACGTGGTCTACCGGACCTACGAGGAATTAATGAAATGTTGTCAGGTACCGACGCATTCTCTTGCTCGGTTTCAACCACTTTAGGTTGATTGCTAGTGCCGACAATTGTCCCTTCCTCATTGGGTTCTTGAATTTCATCAAGATCAATCCTCTTACCCGATTGCATGGATATGAGTTCCCTTTCAAGGAACACAGCCATTCTCGCGATAAACACTTTGTTTTCGGAAGGTTTGTAGAATAAATATCCCATGCCTCCGGTTGGATACCCAATGAAGTAACACCTTTCAGACCTTGGTTCAAGTTTGTCCTCTACCTCTCGTCTCACGAAGGCAGGACATCCCCAAACCTTGAGATATGCTATCTTTGGAGTAACTCCATGCCACATCTCATAAGGTGTCTTTTGGACCATCTTTGTCGGTACGAGGTTAAGGATCCTTACTGCCGACTCGAGAGCGTACCCCCAAAAGCTAATGGGTACTTCCGTGCGACTCATCATCGACCGGACCATATCTAACAATGTCCGATTCCTCCGCTCGGCGACACCATTCAATTGTGGCGTCCTAGGAGGATTTAGTTGCGAAATAATCCCACAACTAACAAGATGATCACGGAACTCCGAGCTCATGTACTCGCCTCCCCTATCGGAGCGGAGTACTTTGATAGTCTTGCCCAATTGATTCTGGACTTCGTTTTGGAATGTCATAAAGACCTCAAAGACCTCAGACTTTTGCCTAATCAAATAGACATATCCATATCTACTGAAATCACCAGTAAACGTAACGAAGTATCTTGAGTTATTCCTTGTAACATGCTTGAACGGACCGCATACATCCGTATGCACTATTTCCAACAAGCATTTAGCCCTTTCACCCACACCGGTAAAGGGTGAATTAGTCATCTTGCCTAATAAACAGGATTCGCATACTTCATTTGACCCGAGGTCAAAGGATTCCAAGATCCCATCCGATTGGAGCTTGTTGATGCGTTTCTCGTTTATATGGCCAAGACGACTATGCCATAAGGAAAACTTATCCAAACCATTTTTGGATCCAGAATCAATGTTCATGATTGCTCTATTATTTTCTATGTATGCATCGGCTTCGTATATACCACGACATGGATAATCTTTAAAATAACAAACATCATTTTTAAAGCATAAGATAAAACCATTTTCAAATTTAAACAAATATCCATCGTCATACAAAGCATAAAATGATAAAATGTTTCTTGCCACAAGTGGCGAATAGCATACATCTTTCAAAATAATAGATAAGCCGGTCTTGAAAGTAAGCTCCACACTTCCTTTCTCTAACACCGGGACAACCTCTTTGTTTCCCATTGTTAGCTCCAGCTCCCCGTCTCTCAGCCTTCTACTTCCGTTTAGCACCTGTTCCATATTACAAATGTGAGTGCCACAGCCGGTATCTAAAACCCAGCCATTAGATGTAGAAGTATGATGGAGTTCAATCACAAACGTACCTGAAGTAGAAGCGCCCACTCCCGAAGCTCGTAGCTTCTTCAGGCCCTCTAGGTACTTAGGGCAGCTCCGGCACATGTGTCCTTTAGCCCCGCAGAAGAAGCAAATCGCCTCCTCCGGAGTCTTAGCTTGAGGGATAAGTCCCTTCGGCTTCGGCTCCAGGGCAGGGTTCAGCTTGGGAGCCCCAACCTTACCCTTGCCTTTCCCTTTCGGGGTAGAGGCCGGTTTCTTCCTATTCTTGGACTCACACTCCTTGATGGCCAAGACGGGAACGGAGGTAGATGGTTTTTGCTTGGTCATGTTTGACTCAGCGGTCCGCAGCATACCATGCAATTCCATGAGGGATTTGTCCGTCCCATGCATATGATAACTCACAACAAATTGATCATATGACGGTGGGAGAGACCGTAGAATCAAGTCTACCGCCATCTCTCTCGATATGGAAAATCCCAACCTCTCGAGGCGTTCCACCAACGCTTTCATCTTTAGAACGTGGTGGGACACGTTCCCGCCCTCATGCAACCGGCAACCGAGAAGGTCGTTGAGACAACCATACCGTTCTTGATTGGCTTGTTGTTGGAACATGTCCGACAACTCGCGCATCATGTTATAAGCACTCAAGTGCTCCATCGACTTTTGCAAGTCGGAGCTCATAGTGCGAAGCATGAGGCAAGTAACCTTGGTGATGTCTTTGAGGCGTTTTTCATAAGCCTCTCTAACGACCCTACTCGCGTTGGATGCAGGGACCTAGGGGATGGGTTCCTCAATGGTGGCCAACTTGTCCTCATGACGGAGGACAATCCATAGTTGCCGTGACCAATCCATAAAATTGGTCCCATCGAGCTTATCCTTCTCGAGAAACACTCTTAAGGATATATTTGACGTGGTGTGGTTGGTGCTCGTTGATGCCATCTATAATAAGCAAAGTAGATTTGGTTAGTTTGATTGAAATCCTCGTTAAAATAATTACCCCAAATGTTTAATGAAAAACAACTATTTTAACAAGGGCTAAGAACCTTATTTCACCTTGCACCGTGACGGGTTTTCCGCGGATCACGTGGCAAAGTTATTTACGCCGGAAACCATTGACCGATTGCAATCTATTATTACAACTCTTAGTTCCTTGCGGGATCCTACTTGACAACCATTGTGCCAAGTTTGGCATGTTTGATCCCTCCACACCAATCCCAAATTAATATTTTATATGACCTCGGCTAGAGCTCGACGACCATATGAAAGATTAATTTGAAATTGTAAATCATTCATCAAGATACACGGTGGTACTCTAGCCCAATGGTCGACTCGGCTAGAGCTCGACAATCGACCTTGCGATTTGCCACACGCGCCTTCCACATAGGTCATGCCAAGGCAATCTCGGCTAGAGCTCGACGATCAACCCTTACACGACTAGATTTGGGCGGTGTCATCTTATGGGTGGTGTGCGATTTACATTTAGAAAACGGGATTTTAGTTTTCCGGTTAAAAAACCATTTTGAGTTTGATTAACAAAAGTGACAATAACCAAAAGTTTTCACTAGTCGGATACTAAACCAATTTAAATCCGTTTGTTAATAAAGTGTGCGGGCGAGATTTGTTAAACCATTTTTAAAACTCTTTGGTTTTATTATTTGTCAAAAATTGTCTAGCATGCAATAGTCCTACAACTCATGCATAAACAATATTTAATAAAACCATCACACGCATACATAAGGTTTGTAACCATGCCCCTAAAACCTATGTGTTTTTCCCGTGAGCCACTACGGGAAAAACAAGTCATCTAAGGACAAAAACTCCTTGACTTGGATGTGCTCCCACTAAACCCGCCACCTCCATTGGGCCTTCCGGATTTCGTGTTCGCCAAGATGTCACTCCATGGACTCCCCGATGGTTGCTCCATATTACAATTACATAGAAAATTAAATAAATGGCATGCAAGCCACAAATCCTATTTTCTAGTAAAATTACATAATATGGAATATTTAAATGGCAGGCAAGCCACAAAACAATTACATACCAAATAAATAAATAAATTATTATTACAAACCATTGTGACCCAAAGTCACCAAATGAATGAATAATAAAACATACAACCAAACATCCACAAGATCTAGGGCATTTTTCTAGGGTTACCAACAAAACAGGTTCACTAGTGAACAATTACAACAACAACATCAACAACATGGAGTGCCACACAAAGACCATGTAAACTTATGTATAATGGTTAAGATTATTTAAAACACTCAAGGCACAAAAGAATCCCATGTATTTATGCATTAGTAACACCAAACCATTTTTAGTGAAACATATTCATAAATACATAATGTAAGTATATGCAATTATTAATTTTCAAGCCAAAATAATAATCCACATATAAATACACCAACCATTATACAAGGCAACTTCAAAACAAATTTTTTTAATTTCTGGACAAAATCCAAAAACCAAAAATCAGTGCCAAAAACCCAAAAAATATTTTTTCTATTTAAAACAAAGTTAAAAAAAAACAGTCTGTACAGCGACATTCCGCGCAGCGGTTCCACAAGGGTTCCGTGCCGCGGAAATTGACGAACAGAAAACAAGACTAATTATTTTCGGGTTTTTCAGGCCACCATGTGCTAAAGTAGTATAGAGGTGGCTCTGATACCACTGTTGGGGTTCTATGTACACAGCGGAAGCAACAAGGTACAACATACAAAGCATAAAGTACTAGTAATCAAAGCATAAAACCCCAAACCATGGACCAAACTCTATAGCTAACTTAAGCAACATGTGAAACAGAAAGAGAAGAGGTTATACCCTTGCTCCTAAGCTCCAGAAAATCGGATGTGAGGTGATAATGAACAAGAGAGCAAAGAAGCTCTCCTTTATCGAAGTCCACCCCGGGTATGGTCCTTTCTCCTTGTACTAGCAAGCTTGGATGATCTTCTTCCAGTAGAAATCACCACAAAGAACAACCCTTGATAGCAGAAATTCGGATGGCCCTTTTGAACTGACAAGAACACTCTTATAGTTCTCAAGACTAAGTGTATATGTGGGTTTTTGCAAAGATTGAAGAGAAGGACAAATGAGGGTGTTTTATAAACTCTAAAATGCCACTTCCTCTCCCCAAAGCCGGCCTCAGACTTCTGCACACGTTAGCCCACCCATTGGGCAAGAGTGGAGGTGAAAAGCAAAAAGCTGCATGCTGTCAGATGAAATTCCGCGCCGCGGGCCCGTAAGTTTCCGCGCCGCAGAAACTCCGCGACGCTTGTCCTTAAGTGCTCCGCTTATGGCGTACGTGCGTTGGCATACTCCAACATATTACAACCCATATTGTGATTTTAAAATCACCAAATTGCATCCAAACACATAAAGTCAACCACAAGGTCAAATGCAAGATTACCAATTTCAAATCTATCACATACAACCAAACATACCAAAAAGGTAATAAAATTACCAAGACAAATCTGGAACAAATTTCCAGAATAACAAAAAGGCTAAAATTTCCCGAGACCAAAACTGTTTTTATCTGTGAAACCAAAAACCGTAGTTGCGCGATAGCGCTGCTAACCCTATTCGAACAGAAAACAACCATTTCGATTTCGGGATTTTTCAAGCCACCAAGTGCAAATCAAACATAGAGGTGGCTCTGATACCACTGTTGGGATTTCGTGGGCATGCAGCGGAAGCAAAGGTACAACAAACAAAGCCCAATGTACAAGCAAGAAAGCATAAAACAAGAAATCCTAAACATGGACCATACTCTATGTAAAGAAATGCAACAAGAAAAGAAGGAAGAAGGTGGTTATACCTTTCTCCGTAGCTCCAGAAAACTGAATGTCTCGTTGTGTTGAGCTCCAAGAACGAAATGCGGATCGACTAATGGGTAGTACCCCGGGAACACGTCCAACCACACGAGCTAGCGAGCCTTCGTGCTTCTTCACTACGAAAAGCACTCCGGGACACAATCTGGAGCAAACTCTCTTGAATCTTCTCTTGGCCTCTTGTAGCACCAAAGAAGAAGAAGTGTATGTGTGTTTTTATTCTTCAGAGAGAAATGAGAGAACCCAACAAAAATAATGAGTTCATACAACATCCTTTTGCTCGAGAGTTGGATACCCACATGCATTGGCTAGTTTATGAGGTGGATTTGACAAATGGCACTGGCAGGGTTAGCGGCGCTAACCACAAGTTAGCGGCGCTAACTCAAGATAGTTAGCGGCGCTAACGCGCCCTGTCAGCGTTTTGACATAAAGTACATGCAGCCATAGCGGCGCTAACCTTTAGGACTTTGCGCCGCTAACCCGTTAAATTTAGCGGCGCTAACGCGGCCTGCGATGTCAACTTTTGTCTTTTGTCATATTTGGTCACTTAACTTAAGTTGCTGTCAGGTTAGACCCCGGTGTATGACCCAATAGGCCCATACATCATCAGCAGCGGTCTATATGGCGTACGTGCATTAATGGGCATATTTCTTACAACAAAACGGTTGTCCCGGTTTAGAAGTTTAGGAGTGTGGAGCTCGCCTTTCCATCAGGCATGTCTATTGTTTTAGAAAATGTATCTTATTCACACTGCGTGGCAAGAAACATTTTATCTTTATATTTCTTGTATGACATTGTTTTTTATTTTGAATTTGAGAATGGTAGCATTTTATGTTACAAATATCTTGTCTTTTATTTTAATGCATTTTCATGTCATGACATATATGAGACAAGCATAAGCTTGCAAAACAATAAGAACAATCATGAATGTTGATTCAGGATCCAAAAGTGTTTTGGATAAATTATCTCTATGGTATGGTCGGCTAGGCCACAAAAACAAGAAACGCATCGCCAAGCTCCAAGCGGATAGGATCTTGGAATCATTTGACTACGGGTTTAGTGAAGTATGTGAGTCTTGTTTATTGGGCAAGATGACGAAAGCACCCTTCACCGGTGTATGTGAGAGGGCGCAAGACTTGTTGGATATCATTCACACTGATGTGTGTGGTCCATTCAAGCATGCCACAAAATATCATTCCCGCTACATCGTTACCTTTATTGATGATTATAGTCGATAAGGGTATGTCTATTTGGTTAGACGAAAGTTGGATACCTTTGAGGTATTCAAGACTTATCAAAACAAGGTAGAAAATCAACTAGGGAAAAGAATTAAGATGCTACGATCGGATAGAGGCGGTGAGTATCTTAGTTCTGAGTTCCGTAACCATCTAAGGGATTGTGGGATTGTCTCGCAATTAACCCCTGCTAAGACGCCACAATTAAATGGTGTCGCCGAGAGGAGGAACCGAACATTGTTAGATATGGTTTGGTCAATGATGGTTCGTACGGACGTTCGCGTTATGTATTCGGGATACGTGATTGAAACGGCCGGTAGAATCCTTAACCTTGTACCAACAAAGAAGGTTTACAAAACACCGTATGAAATGTGGCATGGAAAGGTTCCATCCATTTCATATTTAAAGGTCTGGGGTTGTCCTCCCTATGTGAGGCGTGAGGTCGAGGACAATTTGGAGCCCCGGGCCGAAAGGTGTTTTTTCATTGGTTATCCTTCTAGGTCTATGGGGTATTTGTTTTACAAACCTTCGGAGAAGAAGGTATTTGTTGCTCGAAGGGCAGTGTTCCTAGAGAGGGAACTGCTATCCAAAGACGCTAGTGGGAGAAAGGTCGATCTTGAATAAATTCAAGAACCTATCAATGTAGAACCTGGTATTGGCACTAGCTCACAACCTTCAACGGTTGAATCTCAGCAAGATGATGCTGGAGATAATGTAAACCCATTGCCTCTTAGAAAGTCTGGTAGAAGTCGGCATGAGCTAGAGAGATATGGTTTCCACATGTCTGAGGGCACCGACATGATAGTAGATTCTGATGAACCTACCAAGTGCCAGGATGATGTGGTGGGCCCTGAGTCTACCAAGTGGGGAGAAGCAATGGAATCCGAGATTCAATCCATGTCGGATAATCAAGTCTGGGACTTGGTTGATCCCGTGCCCGGGTGAAAACCTGTCGGGTGCAAATAGGTCTTCAAGAAGAAGATCGGCGTGGATGGCGAGGTAGACACCTTCAAAGTCCGACTGGTGGCTAACGGTTTCACTCAAACACTTTCAGAGGAGGTGTATATGACACAGCCTGAGGTTTTTTGTATATCCAGAGTTTCCGGATAAAGTGAGCAAGCTTAAGAAGTCCATTTATGGGCTTAAACAAGCTTCTCGAAGCTGGAACCTGTGCTTCGACGAGTAGGTCAAAGAGTTTGGCTTCTCTAAGAGCAAGGATGAGCCATGCGTTTACATTAGAGATAGTGGGAGCGTAGTTGTATTCCTAGTTCTTTATATTGATGATATTCTACTAATTAGGAACGACGTCCCACCTTTGCAAGGTGTAAAAGCCTGGCTAGGGAGTTGTTTCTCAATGAAAGATCATGGGGATGCGGCTTACATTAAGGGTTTTTGATCTGACCAAAGCACCCTAAAACACAAACTGGTCAAGCCCTGGGTTAGATTCAACTGGTTCAATCCTAAAGCGGAAACAGACTGAACATAACCTTCTAATCCCTAAAAGGGATAGGATCTTTCAATTGATCACATCAGTTTCTTATCAACAATCCAGATAAATGGTTAAGAAAACAATACCTCTTGTGATATTGGGATTGCTAAAGTTAGTCCACCACTACTGCATCACCAATGAACTGGCTGCTAAACCGCTCCTGAGATTACCCGAGTATGACGCAAAACTTGCGTGTGTGTGAATGCGTGATCGACGATCACCAAAAAGCCTAGAGGCTTTTGCCTCTTGTTCACGTTGACGCAGAGAGAGAGAAACACAGGGAGGGAGCAAGGTGGCTCGGGTTCTTTCTTATTCAAATTAGAATGCTTAAAGATAAAATGAGCCTTATCTAGGTTTAAATACTTAAACCTTATCCAAGCCCAAGCCCATTCAATTCAAGGCCATGACTTTAATTGAAGTTTTATTCCTTGCACTTTGACCCCCTGGACTTTACTAGTTAATTAATTAACTAGTCCATTAAATATTAAACTTAATATTTAATTTCCCTTTAAATAATAACTATTTATTATTTATCTCCTTCTAATAATTAATCCAACAGATTAATTATTTATTTTTCCCTCAAATAATTAATTCAATTGATTAATTATTTCCACACGAAAATACTGGTAAATTCCAAACTGTTCTAATTGGGTGTGTAGCAGTGTGACCCTTTAGTCTCTTATAACATTGGACACAATGTACCCATTAATTATCTCTGCATATAATCTAACATACTCCCACTTGTGCAAGATAAGTAATAGTTACTATACATTGCTAGTCTAAGGAGGTCCCTAGCCAGAAACTTAGGATAACCAGGTCATAAGAACCCTTATACCCCAAAGTAACGTGTTATAATGTAAACTCTCATAAAATAGCTGTTTATGAGCTATCTATCATAAACTAACTGTTCATGAACCAACTATCATAAACTACCTATTTATGAATGGGTATGGTTATTATAGGTTTTTCCCTTGCAGCACGATATTTCAATTTTGAGCATGAGCATGGACAGTGTCAACTTAAAATCTCAAGAATTATTTCATGACATACTTGATTTCAAAACTGCGTGATAAATGACAAAGAACAGATCACTACGTTTTGGAACGGCAATGCACTTACCCGTTTTTCTAATTAGTCAAGGGTCCCAGAAATATCTCTCCTTAAAAGGAGGTGCAAATACCTTATTGCATATTTGCATTTGGCAATACGGCTCCTACTGAATCTAGATACGCCCCTAATAGACACCCTGTTACGGTGTGGCGTTAGGACGCACTAAGGAGACAACAGTTACCGCATCCCAAACCAAATACCTCAGGTTTAAGGATAACCTATGTGATAAATACTTTTGACACGAATCCACGAAGTATTTTTCACAATCCAATATTCGTAACCCTAACGAATATCCGTCAATTTTGGTCCGCAAAAACCTTTTGCAGCTATATTCAATATAACATCGAATCTATCCCAAAATTACGATGACGTTACAACCCTATCAAGGTTTCTACCGGTTAGAATTTGCCCTATAATATATGTACGCCTTGAAGCACTGCCGATGATGTATGGGCCTATTTGGGTCACACACCGGGGTCTAACTGTTGGTGTTTGCCCATTGACACAAGTATTTTGGTGTTACTACTGATGAAGTGCGAGCCTATTGGGTCACACACCAAGGATTGATCCCGACAGCTTACTGATAAAGAGAGAAAGTGCAAAAATCAAATTGTTTGATTTTGAGGCTTCACGGCCGTGAGGGATGCTCCACGGGTCGTGAAGCCTAATGCCCTCACGTTTGGCTCTACGACTCTCTTACGGCTCCTGGAGTCTTCATGGGTGTGGGAGGTCATGAAGGGGTCGTAGAGGATGACGCCCTCACGAGTCACTCGACGAGGCATGGGCCATGAAGGACTATGGCCGGTCCTGGCGCATTTTTGTCTTCACGGGCCGTGAGAGGCCGTGAAGACATGTATGCATGAAAATATTTTATCTGATTGGACCATTCTTTGGTCCAATAGGATAATATCTTGAATACGGCAAAAACCAAGTTTTTGTGATCTGATTCTGGTGTGGCACATGCAAGATACTTCACTCTCTCTCCTTAAAATTCTCTCTTTGGTACCTACATGTAACACACACATTTTATACACTAAGTGAGTAAGATCTTGAGTGTGGTGAGTGTTCTTGGTGCAAGAGGAGAAGCGTCAAGGGCTGTTCCAGAAGGTGAAGTTATTAAGGACGTTTACCGGATGGTGTACTAGCATACGGGGATTGAGCAAACTTGGTGTGGATCGTGCAATAGAGGAGGACACACTTGGGTTCTTGGTTTCATCCCGTCTTGTGCATTTTCAGCCGGATTTTGATACATGGTAAGGAGGTATTTTCTTCCTTCCTTGTTTCCTTTAAGTTGCAATTTTGTTTTGTAGAAAGATCATCATATTGGAACATATATGGACCCGATTGTATTCGGTTTTTTAAACTTTTGTTTTTGCTTCCACTGTGCTTGTGCTCCATACCGTGTACCAACAGTGGTATCAGAGCCAAATCTACAAACAAATTGAACTTTTTTTGGCTTGAAAACCGGAAATGGACATTATGTCCAGAATGTCTTCACAAATCGTGAAGGTTTGTTCTTCACGGTCGTGAAGTATCACGACAAGTCTCGTGAAGATTTTTTCTTCACGGTCGTGAAGGCTCACGACCAGTCTCGTGAAGATTTTTCTTCACGGTCGTGAAGGCTCACGACCAGTCTCGTGGGGTGTTGGTCGTGTAGGTTTTTCACTGTGTCAGAGTCGTGGAGCTCATGGGCTTCACGGTCGTGAGAGGTCGTGAAGGCTCCTGAGCCGTGAAGGATTTCGTGAACAGTGATTTTGTCCTTTTAGAAAAAGAAAAATAATTTTTCGGTTTTAGCCTCCTCTCGATTCTGTATTTCCATAATCCGTCCAATGTTGTTTTGACATGAAAAGCCCCATAATATCCTAACTCGCATATTTATATGTATCGGGTGGTTTTGACTTGATAACGCGCACGTGCATATACTTGTGTTGTGTATGTATGAATATGGTTTTTCAATGTGTTTGGGATTCCTAATACATACGTACAAAATTTGTTCACTTGTGCCTTGAGTGTTTTAGGTTGTTTAAGAACAAATCTAGTTGGGATATTTCTACACAGTTTTGTTGTGGCACACCGTGTTTTTTTTGTGGTTGTTGTTTGATCCGGTAACGCCTTGCCCATTAGACCTATGTGTTGGTTGTTTGGTTGTATTTGATTATTTATTAATTTGGTGGCTTGTACCAGAATTGATTTGTAATAATTAAATTTATTCAGTCTTGTAATTTGTACTTTATTATGGCTTGCATGCCGATTTCTTTTATATGTAATTGTTAGATTAGCTTAGATTATCATTTCGCGGCTTGCACGCCGTTTTTTTTATATTTGTATGTATTTGTAAAAGAAGACCGAAGATAACAATTGAGAGTCGTGGAGGAGACATCTCGGCTATGGTGGATCCGGAGGTTCATTAGGGATGACGGATTCATTGGGAGCACTTCCAGCTGGGCCAAGTAGCTGTGTCCTTAGTTTGGCCTTGTTTTCCTCATTTGGCTCACGGGGAAGGCGCATAGGGTTTCGGGCATGTTACCGGATATAACTTGTGCGTGGTTGTTGTTTTGTTTATTTTCTTGCATGGTTTTTTAGTTCTTCGCTCGCTTGAAAATATTTCAAAATAATAAAACCAAGAGTTTTGAATTGGTTTACAAACCTCGCGCCACAAGACCACTTGAAAAACTTAAACCCGTTTTTCTCAAATGTAAATCACTCGCCTCCTGTAAGATGACACCACCCGAATCTAGTGAAACAAGATCATTCGTCGAGCTCTAGCCGAGATTGGTTTTGCGTAACTGTGTGGAAGGTGCGTGTGGCAACTCGCAAGGGTGGATTGTTGAGCTTTAGCCAAGCCGGTTATTGGGCTAGAGTAGCACCGTGTATCTTGACGGTCGATTTACAATTCCAAGACTTAATACGCTTTGGTAGTTGTCGAGCTCTAGCCGAGCTATCAAAGCGGATTAATGAGGAATCGGTGAGGGAGGGATCAAACATGCCAAATGGGTGCTATGAGTACCTAGGATGCTGCAAGGGTCTAAGAGTTGTAATCTCAGATTGCAATTGGTAAAGCGTTTACCGGCCTAAATAGCTTCATGAAGTGATCCGCGGCAAACCCGTCATGGATTGGGGTGAAATAAGGTTCTTAGCCCTTGTTAAGATAATTTGGTTTTCTTAATCAGCTGGGTAATTATTTTAACGAGCATTATATCGAAACTAACTAAAACGTGTACTCTTTTATAGATGGCAAATATTAACGACACCACACCAAACTTTAAACTTCTATAATTCCTAGAAAGAGAGAGACTCATAGGAGTGAACTTCGCTGACTGGTATCGTGTATTGAGGATTGTCCGCCGTCACGAGTCAAAGTTGAACGTCCTTGAGGAACCCTTTCCGGAGCCACCTGCTACCAACGCGAACTGGGCCATTCGATAGGCTTTTGAGAAGCGTGTTAGAGATACACAAGATATTTCTTGTCTCATGTTATCGACTATGAGCTTTGAGTTGCGTCAGCAGCTTAAGCAATTAAGTGCGTATGACATGATCAACTGGCTAAAAGATATGTTCCCACAGCAGGTTAGACAAGAACGGTTTGAGTGTATAAAGGCTTTGGTCGATTGTAGGATGCAGGAAGTTGAGGATGTAAGTTTCAATTTCCTTATGATGAAGGGATACATGGACAAATTTGAGAGACTTGTACTTCCAATAGGGAGGGAGATTGCGGAGGATATGATCCTCCAGTCCCTGCCCGCGTCTTATGAGATGTTTGTCAAGAGCTATCACAAAGACAATTTGGAAAATCCTTGACTGAACTTCAAGACATGTTGAAGGCTGTACAGTCTTACATGGTTGAGAAGGATCGTATATCGTCCACATCCACTATGGCTACTAGGAAACAAGTAAGCAAGAAGGAGAAACTGACCTCAAAAGGAAAGCCTTGTATGACTGGACTATCCATACTAGGAAACAAGTTAGCTCATCATCTTCAGGTACATTCGTGATCAAACTCTATTGATCTTCTACTTCTAAAGACTGGGTTTTGAACGCTAGTCAAAACGCTCACGTTTGTCACAAACTTGTTTGTTGCAAAGTGCTGGTGTTTATCAAAAGTAGGTAATGGATGCATGGAGAGCTGGACCTTAAAGAGGGAAACATTGTGATTGTCCCTAACTAAAAGGATTGGAAGAAGAGTCTTGGCATTCCATCCAGCTATACTATTACTTCATTTAGATATTTGTCTTACGCCCTGCTAGGCAAGAAGCATTGTATCTTTTATTCCTTTGATGACGATGAATATTACTTTGAATTATGTTATTGTGGGTTTTCGAGATTTATTTCAAAGTTTATTCATGTCTTGGCATTTATAATAAGCTTTTACTTAAGGAAGTAATGGAATGATTATGGAATTGTTATCCTTATGAAATAGTTGATTTAACCATATAAACAAGACTTGCATCACCAAGCTCCATGTGGTTAGGAACTTGGAATCTTTTGACCATGGGTCAATTGTTGATTACAAATCTTGCTTATAAGGCTAAATAACTAACATATCCTTCACTTGTTAATGAGAGAGGAATAAAAGCTTGTTGGATTTAGTTTGCATGTTGGTGTAAAGACCGTTTAAGCAAATCATAAGGATTAACTATATATGACTTGTTACCTTTACCGATGATGGTAGAAGGAATGGGTAAGTCTAATTTATTAGACAAATGTCTGAAACCGGTGAGGTGTTCAAGACTCACCCTTAACATTTAAATAATAAAGAGGGAAAAAAGGAATAAAGATATTTAAATCTTGTGAGATGTTGAGCATCTACGTTCTAAATTACTAAACCATCATAAGAATTGTAAGGTTGCCTCATCATTCACTTCTCCTAGGATACATGTTTTACATGCATCGATGAGTGAAAGAATGGAACATATTTGTTATGGTTCCTCCTTGATGGCTTAAACTGAAGTATCCTGTTGGATATGTGTACTTGAGAAGTGACGGGCAATGTTCATTGTTTATATCAACAAAGATGGTCACTTAGCATCTAAGAAGACTCAACTAGAAAATGTTCTTTGCTTGTCAGTCTCAAAGATTAAAGTCATCTGATCTACATTTAGTGGGAGATAGTTGGACTTTAATGGATGCTGATACATTTAAATAATTCTTCTATGTTTTAGATGTTCTTTTCGTAAACCTTTTGGGAACTTGATTTAGTTGCTCGAAAAGGGAAATGAACAAGTGAAGCATTCCAGTGGAAGAACGTGAGATTTAAATAAAAGACCTGATGTTGACACTAGCATTCGATCAGAAATGATTGAAACTCAACATGGTTATATTGGAGTATCTGGCATAAAGTTATTACTTCTTCATATCTCTGGTAATAGTCGTCATAAGACCAGAAAGGTATAATTTATTATATCTGAGGACGATAACTTATTGATGATACGTGAATTATGCATCAACTACCGGAAGCTGCAGTAGCCCTTGAGTCTGCTAAGAAGAGGAGTGTAATAACATAAGATACATTCCATACTAGATTTTCAAGTTTTGAACTTGGTTAATCCAACACCTAGGTTTTGACCTGATGGTGTAAATAGATCTTTTGGGAATGAGATCTGCATGGATTAGTTTGAAGATAAATTCAAATACTGACTGGTAGGAAATGGTTTCATGATGATTAACCATTGGGTAGGAATCATATGAAGAAATTCTCCCTGTAGTTATGTTAAAGGTTAAGCGGATGCTTATGCCGTTTTATGGCAGTATGATGCAAAGACCGCATTCCGTTATAGGAATTTTATGTGGAAGTGCTCACAACACTGTCCGAGGGTCTTTTATATCCTGAGTATCCTTATGAAATCTACAAATATGGAGTCCTTTTGGGCTTAGAATAAATCTAAACTTTGGGAATCTTTGCTAAGAAAATCAAGGGTTTGAGTTTTCAGTAAGCAATGATGAAACTTGGATAGATGCCAGAGCTAGTGAGAGCGCTGTTATAATCCTATTTGGTATGTCTAGAACATACTATATTCTGGAGATAATGTCTTGACTTAGCTTTGATAGAAGCGTAAATCGAGAATTACGCATCCATAATAAATATGGGATATTCAAAGAAGTTTATGGAATACAAGAAATATGAGTATATGTTCTTGTGGTGATGTAATGAAAGAAGCTTAAAGTGAGTTGTTACTCTAATGACGGCTTCTATTTAAAGGATAACCACCGATCTTGATTGGGGTTTGTGATTCCTTTTAGATATGGTGTTGTTAATTTACGTGTTACTTAAAGCATCATTGACTCTATTGGGTTCTTTTGAGGCAATTAGGGTACGATGGCTTATATACGTTAAATTTTGTGAACTAAGCATTGTTTGCCTTATTGGGTTCTTTTGAAACAAAGAAGATATAACTGCTTGAATAAATGATCAAAATCCCATCAACGCACACTTTGGAAGTGGTTGGTTATAGTAGGGATATGTTCACTGAGAACTAAGCATCGCTGACTCTATTGGGTTCTTTTGAGACAATGAGGGTACGATGGCTTATATACATTAGATTTGAGACCCGAGCGTTGTTTGCCTTATTGGGTTCCTTTTGAAACAATGAAGGTATAACGGCTTGGACAAATGATCGAAATCCCATCAACGCACACTTTACAAGTGATTGGTTGCAGTAGGGATATGATCAATGTCAGAGTACACACGGATGACATCGTGGATGGTCCGTTTACTAAGCTATAGTGGCAGTCTAGTGATGAATGTCATACTAAGGTCTGCATGAACTTGGCTTAAGTATGTTTTAGTCATGTTTTGATATGCTTTACGCTTGGGAACATTAAGCAATATTCTGCTTCTGCTTGTATCGATTATCAAAGGAGTTTCGTAATGCGCGTGTAGCGGGTACTCTCAGTAAGCCTTCTTTTGTTCCAACTTTGAATGTTTACCTCTTCCCTGAATGTGTATACATTCTAAATGTCCACAGCCAGTCATTCTTCATAGGAAGGAAGTCTTAATGAAGGCTGAGGGAAGTGATTGGTCAAATGTCCAATGGTGATTGGGACACAGGGACGCAATACTTCGCCTGTACTTGAAAGGGGTTTCAAGAGACTGGACGACCCACACCTGAATTCACTTTGTGGTACTAGTCATGAGTGATTTAGGATGATAATATCAGTTCATCCTCATACTGGAGATGCATGTGTCTGCATCACTTTGGTTTGCTTTGCTCTAGTTGCTTTCAAACGCAGTCCGTAACTGGCTGTTATAAATGGAGTAGTTGGGCAGAGTATGATCACTGTGGTGGGCAATGTAGTCAAAGGAATTTGTTCCTCTGTTTAGAGAGATATCCCTAGGCCCCTCGATGATTGGTCGCTGACACCAAAATGCATGGCTGTGCTCGTGTGTGCAATGATTTGGGTAATCGATTGCAACTTGTTTATTTTGGTCACCACCAATCTTGATCGAGAAACATAATCGTGAAGGACTGAGAATGACTTAGTACCATGTCTCGCCTTCGCATGGATATCGTGAACAAAAGGATGTTTGATCACTTATTTATAGGGACATTTCAAACCTTTGGGTTGTGAACTAGTACTTGTCTATGGCATGACATACCTCGTACTGACTTGGTGGGCAGGGATGCCTTGCTAGAGGCAGCTCCCTGTCTGTGATACCTCTGGATATGTTGTGTCATGTGCAAGTGGGAGTCTGTTGGTGTCTTCCCACTGGCACAAGTACATTGGTGTTACTACTGATGAAGTGCAAGCCTATTGGGTCACACACCAAGGATTGATCTTGACAGCTTACTGATAAAGAGAGAAGGTCCAAAAATCAAATTGTTTGATTTTGGGGCCTCACGGCTATGAGGGATTCTCCACGGGTCGTGAAGCCTAATGCCCTCACGTTTGGCTCTACGACTCTCTTACGGCTCGTGGAGTCTTCACGGGTGTGAGATGTTGTGAAGGGGTCGTAGAGGATGACGCCCTCACGAGTCACTCGACGCGGCACAGGCTGTGAAGGACTATGGCCGGTCGTGGCGCATTTTTGTCTTCACGGGCCGTGAGAGGCCGTGAAGACATTTCTACATGAAAATCTTTTATCTGATTTGGCCATTATTTGGTCCAATAGGATAATAGCTTGAATCTGGCCAAAACCGAGTATTTGTGATCTGATTCTGGTGTGGCACATGCAAGAGACTTCACTCTCTCTCTCTCTAAAATTCTCTCTTTGGTACCTACATGTAACACACACATTTTATACACTAAGTGAGTAAGATCTTGAGTGTGGTGAGTGTTCTTGGTGCAAGAGAAGAAGCTTCAAGGGCTGTTCCAGAAGGTGAAGTTATTAAGGACGTTCACCGGATGGTGTACTAGCATACGGGGATTGAGCAAACTTGGTGTGGATCGTACAATAGAGGAGGACACACTTGGGTTCTCGGTTTCATTCCGTCTTGTGCATTTTCAGCCGGATTTTGATACATGGGAAGGAGGTATTTTCTTCCTTCCTTGTTTCCTTTTAAGTTGCAATTTTGTTTTGTAGAAAGATCATCACTTTGGAACATGTATGGACCCGATTGTATTTGGTTTTTTAAACTTCTGTTTTTGCTTCCGCTGTGCTTGTGCTCCATACCGTGTTCCAACAGTAAAAGTGATAGTTAGCAATGCAGGCCGCGATAGTGCCGCTAAACATAACGAGTTAGCGCCGCTAACTGTTAGTGGTTAGCGCCGCTACGGCTGCATGTGTTTTAAGTCATTTCATGGCAGGCCGCGATAGCGCCGTTACGTATTAGGGCTTTAGCGGTGCTAACCTATGGTTAGCGGCGCTACGGCTGCATGGACTTTATGTCAAGATCACCTCTAAGCTTGGCCAATGCATGGAAACTTAATCAATGTATTTGGCCGATTAGAGGGGAGATTCAGGGGCTCTTGGAGGGATTTTATATGACTTGAAACTCCTAGCTCTTCTCTCTCTTGGCACACTTTCACTCTTGCATTACAACACTCACTTAACTTGATACCTAAGTTATTGGTGATCTAGTGAGAAACTCGAGTTCCAGAAACCATAATCTCCTGTTCTTGTGTGATATTTCTGGTAGAAGACTTTTAAGGTTTTAACACCTTTTATGCTTCTTGTGGTTGTTTTTGCTTCCGTTGCATGTTCTGATAATCCCAACACCACCAAGATAAGTAGTCATGGATAATGTTTTGAATAAACCAAGTTTATTCCTGGATGGTCTAAAACATACAAAATGGTGAAGAACAATGAAACTAATTTCTGCACCCTCCATATTCCACCCTGGAATAAAGATGCATAATTTCTACCATTTTATTGACTCAATTCGCATCGTTTATCTGAATTACTTATTATTTTACATTGTAACTTATCACGGATTACAGAGAAAATAATATGTCTATAAACCCAAAAACTCAAGACTAGCACCTTAAAGCACTACTTCTTGGTTTTGCTAGAAATCGTATTCGTAACCTAAAAACAATTATAGACTTACTTATTTTATAAATTCCTTAAACTTGGAGAATTGGAAATAACTCCAAAGTTTCTGAGTTTATAAAATAATTCCCTTGTAATTAAAACTTTAATAACACTTTGTAGATGTGTTAAATCTTACTAGATTCATACCCCCTTTTTTAAACGATAAATCCATTTACACATAGTTGTAAACTTGAGATTAGATCTCCAGTATACACTAACACTTATCTAATTTCATTACTAAGGATACCGAAAAATATCATATTTTATTATCTCTAACGTTAATCAACTACCAACATTAATTATTTTGACGTTTGAACCTTTTTAATCATATATAATTCTTTTTAAGTCATAACTTGACTTAAAAACTTGCAATAACATCCTTATTAAGAACCTTTCAATAAGTCATGCGTTCCTCGGATTACTTCCCTTTCAGGAATCTTTTATTTTAGACCACTTCTAAACTCATCCGACAATTATATACTTTAAAAGTTCATACTTGTATTTATCATACTAGTTAGATCAACCTTGCCAACTTGATAAATACACTAGTCAGGTGCTCCCACTATCTTTTATGAAAAAGTGCATTACCTTAAAAACACCGTTTTAGACTCAGTCAATCCTTGACTAATACACATAAAACTTGTGTTTTAAACATTTGTTCTTAAAACAGTTTTGGTGAGAAATTTAAACGTTTTATGAAACTAGAACTTGGATTTCTCATGTATCCACCTTTCCAATTATGGAAGACGGTTTCATTAAACCCAAAACACGATTGCAAGTATGAAACACTTGTAAAAGTATTTTAAATTTCTTTGCCTAAAACTTGTAAAAGTATTTTAATCACCTTTATGCTTTCTTAAATGTTTTATCCAAAAACTTTTATCTAGAAATAATAACTATTATTTCTTGATCATGTTCATTGCCTTGAACATTTATCTTTCAAAAATTCTTAAATATTTGTAAATTAGAAAGACTTTCTAATTTCATAAACACAACTTGTTTATCCAAGTATTTATATAGTGAGATTTAATGTAACTATAACAATTTATGCATAAGATCACTATGAATCATCTATTAAGTCAAAACTTGACTTATTAGTAACCTTTAGTCATTACTGGACTAACTTGATTCATTTAAAAACATATGTGCACGGATATTAGTCAAATAATTCAATTTTCTAAAAAAACTCAAACCATAAAGTTAACCAATTATTTAAAACCAAAATAATCAAATCCAAAAACTTTAAAAGTTTAACAACTAAGTAAAAGAATTATTAAATATCCGGATAAAGCACGTAGGATCTTGAATGATGGGCCGATTCACTTTCCATCATCTCCTGCAATAAACGATTGCAAGATATTAGCAAAATCGTAAGAAACTTTACAAGTGGAAAGTGACAAATAAGCTAGTCACACGATACCTGAGGAGCAAGACTTGCCTCCTGCTTCGTGACCCTTCGCACATGTTCGGGATACGCACGATGTTCCTTGTCTCATGTTATCAAGTATGAGCTTAGAATTGCGAAAGAAATTTGAGCACATGATTGTGTTTGACATGATTAACAAGCTTAAGGATGTATTCCAGCAGCAAGTTAGGCAAAAACATTATGAGTGTGTTAAAAGTCTAACCGGTTGTAAGATACGGGAAGGCGGGAGTGTTAGTACCCAAGTTTTGAATATGAAATCATTCATGGACCAAATGGAAAGGCTAGGATTTCCTGTAGGGAAGGAGCTGGGTGTGAATTTCTTACTTCAGTCTCTGCCCGCATCATATGAACAGTTTGTAAAAGACTATCATATGCATGGAAAGGAAGTATCTATAGATGAATTGCATGGAATGGTAAAGGATGTAGAATCTAACATGTCCAAGCATGCATCATCCTCATCCACTCCCGTTCTTGGTTCTAAGGAACAACACATTACGAGGAAGAAGAAATCGATCCCATCAGAAGAAGTTGGAGTATCCATGCTTACTTCAAGTTTTGAGTCTATGGACATTGATGATGTGCCTAAGGAGACTTAACAAGGGGTGGTTTGCTACTTCTGCAGAAGATTCGGGGATTGGGGCCGTCATGCCTGCCCTTCGTGCCTAGAGGATATAAAACTTCTCAGAAGAGAGAGAGTTAATTTTTCTACTTGAGGTACATTCATGATTATACTTCATTGCTATTCCTTAATAAGCTGGGTTGTTTACCCGAGCTATAAGACTCACGTTTGTCACAAATTTATTTTTGTTGCAAAGTGTAGGTATGTTCGTTGCAAGAAGGAAGAGCTTGAAGAACCGGATCTCTGAAGAAGAAATTTTCTTGATTGTCTTCTACAAGAGAATTGGGAGTGTTGGTCTCGCCATTATTTCCGGATTAATTATTACTTTTGTTTTTATGCCCTGCGTGGCAAGACTTGCTTTGTTGTATGTTCTTTCGAAGATGATGGATATGAGTTAGAATTGAAACAATTTTGAAAAATTATTTTGAAATGTTTTTATCAAAACTTATCCATATCATTGCATACATAAAAGCTCGTTATAAGTATTAAAGAAATAATGAATAATTGATTCTTAGATCCAAAAGTGGTTTGGATACATTCTCTCTATGGTATAATCAAACTTAACCAAGTAAACAACATTTACATCGCTTAGATCCATGTGGTTAGGATATTTGTAAAAGTTTATCCTCGGGCTAAATGAAAGATATAAATCTTGTTTATTGGAGTAGGGTGATTAAGAAATCCTTCACCAGTGTTGGTAGGAAGGATTATGACTTGTTGGATTTTGATCACACTTGTGTGAATAATTCGTTCAAGTATGCCATATAGAATGATACTAGTAAAATTCTCCATCAGCGTTTTTATGATAGTGTTTGGAAGAATGTTTAACTAGATAAAAGGTTTGTGTCTGAAACCTGGAGGTGTTCGGAAATAACCTGAGAAAAATTAAGAATCAGTAAGGGCATATAGATATAAATTTTTAGATCTAGTAAAGATGCTAAGTTTTCTTTTCTATATTGGTTTAAATATGAAATGGATCATGGGTTTAACCCATAATTCGTTTTCTCTAAGAGACACATTTGTACATGGTGTCACATTAAAGAAAACCGGATATCTTTGTTGATGATCTGGTGAAAGGCAGGCCTAAAACATGTATTCAATGTAATTGGTATACATTAATTTTATGAACCAAGTCGTCAATCTAAAACAGAACATGATGGTCATCTAAGCATCTAATGAGATTTTGACTGGAAAGAGTTCTTTGCTTGTCAATCTCATAACTCATAATTATCCGGTCTACATACAGTGGGAGATGGAAGAATTATAAACTAAGTTGATGCTTATATATATTTAAGTAGTTCATCTAAGTTTTGGATAGTTGTTTCTTGAACATTCGAGAACCGTGCTTGGTTGCTCAAAAGGGAGAAGACAACATCCAAAAGCATTTCAGTGGAAGAACGGAAAACTTAAATAAGAGACCTAATGTTGACACTAGCATTTAATCAGCATAGAGATGCTGGTAAAACCTGACAATGTCCATTGCTTCTTTAAAATCTGATGGAAGTCAAGAAGGCTGTTTAGATATGATGTTGTCATATTTTAGTAACAGCAGCTTGATGGTAAATCATTGTGATGTTACCATTCATCGGAAACATAGTGGGACCCTGTGTTCACGCAGGGCGTACATTCAAAAGTAATAATTAATCCGGAATTAATGGCGAGACCAACACTCCCAATTCTCTTGAAGAAGACAATCAACAAAATTTCTTCTTTAGAGATCCGGTTCTTCAAGCTCTTCCTTCTTGCAACGAACAGACCTACACTTTGTAACAAAATAAATTTGTAACAAACGTTAGTCATATAGCTCAGGTAAACAACCCAGCTTATGAAGTATAATCATGAATGTACCTCAAGTAGGAAAATTAACTCTCTCTTGTCTGAGAAGTTTTATATCCTCTTGGCACGGAGGGCAGGCATGACGGCCCCAATCCCCAAATCTACCGCAGAAGTAGCAAACCACCCCATGTTGAGTCTCTTTAGACTCATCATCAATGTCCATAGACTCAAACCTTGAAGCAATCTTGGATACTCCAACTTCTTCTTTTGATTGGATCGATTTCTTCTTCTTGGCTAAAAGTTGTTCCTTGATTCATATGGTGTACTTGTGTTAGTGGGCATGTCCCAACAGAGAGATGGTAGGCGATTTGACTCTACGGTCTCTCCCACCATCGTATGATCAATTCGTTGTGAATTATCATATGCATGTGATGGATAAATCCCTAATGGAGTTGCATGGTATGCTGCGGACCTCATAGTCCAACATGACCAAGCAAAAATCCTCCACCTCTGTTCCCGTCTTGGCTATCAAGGAGTGTGAGTGCAAGAAGAGGAATAAATCGGCCTTTACCCCGAAGGGTAAAGGTAAGTGTAAGGTTGGGGCACCCAAGCCGAACCCTACCCCGGAGCCTACGCAAAAGGGTCCTATCCCTCAAGCTAAGACTCCGGAAGAGGTGGTTTGCTTCTTCTGTGGGGTTAAAGGGCACATGCGCCGGAGCTGCCAAAGTACCTGGAGAACTTGAAAAAGTTGCGAGCTTCGTGAGCGGGCGCTTCTACTTCTAGTACGTTCACGATCGAACTCCATCATACTTCTACATCTAACGGTTGGGTTTTAGATACCGGCTGTGATACTTACGTTTGTAACATTGTGTAGGTGCTAAAGGGAAGTAGAAGGTTGAGAGATGGGGAGCTTGAGCTAATCATTGTTGGAACACGGTATGGAGCAAAGCACAGCGGAAGCATAAAACAAATGTTTAAAAAACCGTACAAAAAACGGGTCCATACATGTTCCAAAGTGATAGTTTCTCTACAAAACACAATTGCAACTTAAAGGAACAAAGGAGAGGGCTGAAAAAACCTCAATACCTTTGTAAGAACCTCCTGTAGCATGCAATCATTGGGATATACTAGAGATCCAATAGTATCTCCTCTATTCCTAGTCCACACCAAGGTTAGCTTGATCCCTGTATGCTAGTACCCCATCACGTAAACGTCCACAATGACTTCACGTAACTGAAACAACCCTTAGATGGTCTCCTCTTGCTCCCAAAAACACTCACACCACTCAAGTATCAAGAACTTAGTGTAATATGTGTGTGTGTGTATCATCAAGAAGCCAAGAGAGATTAGAGAGAAAAAGTTTCAAGGTGTCTCTTGCATGTCCCCTCCTGCTCTAGACCTCAAAAGACCTCTTTAGGCCGGAGTGTTAAGCCTCATCTCAGTGGACTAAAAGATGGTCCAATCAAATAAGAGATTTTCATGCAGACAGTCCTTCACGGCCTCTCACGGCCCGTGAAGAGCCCGTGAAGAATAAATGCGCCACGACTGGCGATAGTCCTTCACGGCCTATGCCGCGTTCGAGTGACTCGTGAGGGCGTCTCCTTCACGACCCCTCCACGACCTGTTCATGACCCATGAATACTCCACGAGCCGTGCAAAAGTCATTGAGCCATTCGTGAGGGCAGTAGGCTTCATGACCCGTGGAGCATCCCTCACGGCCGTGAAGCCCTAAAATCAAACAATTTGATTTTTGGACCTTCTCTCTTTATCAGTAAGCTGTCGGGATCAATCCTTGGCGTGTGACCCAATAGGCTCGCACTTCATCAGCAGTAACATCAATGTACTTGTGTCAGTGGGCAGACTCCAACAGACTCCCACTTGCACATGACACAACGTACCCAGAGGTATCATAGACAAGGAGTGGCCTCTAGCAAAGCATTCCTGCCCCCAAGTCAGTACGAGGTATGTCATTCCATAGACAAGTACCAATTCACCACCCAAAGGTTTGAAATGGCCCTACAGATAAGTGATCAACCATCCTTTTGTTCACGATATCCATGTGAAGACGAGACATGGCACTAAGTCATTCTCAGTCCTTCACGATTATGTTTCTCGATCGAGATTGGTGGTGACCAAAATAAACAAGTTGCAATTGATTACCCAAATCATTGCACACTCGAGCATGGCCATGCATTTTTGTGTCATCGCCCAATCATCGAGGGGCCCAGGGATATCTCTCTGAATAGAGGAACAAATTCCTTTGACTACATTGCCCACCACAGTGATCATACTCTGATCAGCTACTCCCTTTATAACACCCAGTTACGGACTACGATTGAAAGCAACTAGAGCAAAGCAAACCAAAGTGATGCTGACACATGCATCTCCAGCATGAGGATGAACTGATATTATCATCCTGAATCACTCATGACAAGTACCATAAAGTGAATTAAGGTGTGGGTCGTCCAGTCACTTGAAACCCCTTTCAAGTACAGGCGAAGTATTGCGTCCCTGTGTCCCAATCACCATTGGACACTAAACCAATTACTTCCCTCAGCCTTTATTCAGACTTCCTTCCTTTGAAGAATGACTGGCTGTGGACATTTAGAATGTAAACACATTCAGGGAAGAGATAAAACATGCAAAGTTTGAACACAATAAGGCTTACGGAGAGTACCCGCTACACGCTTATTACCAAACCCCTTTGATAATCGATACAAGCAGAAGCACAATATTGCTTAATGTTCCCAAAGAGTAAAGCATATCAAAACTTTGACTAAAACATACTCAAGCCAAGTTCATGAAGACCTTAGTATGACATTCATCACTAGACTGCCACTATAGCTCAGTAAACGATCTATCCACGATGTCATCCGTGTGTACACTGACATTGACCATATCCCTACTACAACCAACCACTACCAAAGTGTGCGTTGATGGGATTTCGATCATTTGTTCAAGCCATTATACCTTCATTGTTTCTAAAGAACCCAATAAAGTAAACAACGCTCGAGTCTCAAATTTAATGTACATAAGCCATCGTACCCTCATAGTTTTCACAAAGATCTCTATAGAGTCAGCGATGCTTGTTTCTCAGTGATCATATCCCTACCCAATAAGGCAAACAATGCTTGGTCCACAGAAATTAACGTGTATAAGCCATCGTACCTTCATTGCCTCAAAAGAACTCGATAGAGTCAACGATGCTATAAGTAACACGTAAATTAACAACACCATATTTAAAAAGGATTACAAACCCCAATAAAGATTGACGGTTATCCTTTCTAGTAGAAGTTATCACAAGAGTAACAACTCACTTTAAGCTTCTTCTCTTTACAACACCACAATAACATATACTCATATTTCTTGTATTCCATAAACTTCTTTGAATATAGTCATGAACGCATAATTCTTGATTTACGCTTCTATCGAAGCTAAATCAAGACATTATCTCCAAAATATAGTCATCGTCCTAAGATATAATAAATTACACTCTTCTGGTCTTATGACGACTCTTACCAACATATGAAGAAATAATAACTTTATGCCAGATACTCTAACATAGCCATGTTGAGTTTCAATCATTTCTTATTTAATGATAGTGCCAACATCAGGTCTTTTATTTAAATCTCACGTTCTTCCACTGGAACCTTTTTGAGCAACCAAACTCGGTTCTCAAAAGAATATAAAATTAATATAATAAACTTAGAAGAACTATTAAATACATTAGCATCCTTTAAGTTCATCCATCTCCCACTAAATGTAGACTGGATAACTCTGATCTAGGAGATTGACAAGCAAAGAACACTTTCTAATCAAATCTCTTCAGATGCTAATTCGATCATATTTGTTGATTTAAAACAAGAACATTGCCCGTCACTACTCAAGTACACCTATCAAGCAGGTTACTTAAGTTTAATCCATCAAGACGGAACCATAACCAATATGTTACATTCTTCCACAAAGCGATCCATGTAAAACATGTATCCTAGGTGAAGTGAATTATGAGGCAAACTCACAATTCTGATGATGGTTGAGGATTCTAGAGTTCACACGCTCAATATCATACCAGATTTGAGTAACTCACAGGTTTCAGGCACTCGTCTAATAAATTAGACTTACCCATTCCTTCTACCATCCACGGTAAAGGTAACAAATCACATATAGTTAATCCTTATGATTTTGCTTGAACGGTATTTACACAAACGTGCAAACGAAATCCAACAAGCCTTTATTCCTCTCACATTCACAAGTGAAGGATATGTTAGTTATTTAGCCTTATAAGCAAGATTTGCAATCAACAATTGACCCATGGTCAAAAGATTCCAAGTTCCCAACCACATGGAGCTTGGTGATTCAAGTCTTGTTTATATGGTTAAATCAACTATTTCATAAGGATAACTATTCAATAATCATTCATAATCATTCCATTACTTCTTTAAGAAAAAGCTTATAACAAATGCCAAGACATGAATAAACTTTGAAATAAAATTTTAAAACCCACAATTACAAAATTCAAAGTAATATTCATCATCATCAAAGGCATAAAAGATACAATGCTTCTTGCCACGAATGGCAAGACTCTTCTTCCAATCCTTCTAGTTAGGGATAACCACCATGTTTCCCTCTTTAAGTTCCAGCTCTCCATGCATCCATTACCTACTTCTGATTAACACATGCACTTTGCAACAAACAAGTTTGTGACAAACGTGAGCGTTTTGACTAGCGTTCAAAACCCAGTAGTTAGAAGTAGAAGATCAATGAAGTTTGATCATGATGTACCTGAAGATGAGCTAACGTTCTTCTGCTTTAGGTTACTTAGCTCTTCTAGGCACTTAGGGCAGGCGTGACGGTGCCAATTTCCAATTTCTCCGTAAAAGTAGCAAACTACCCCATGTGAAACATCACCTTGAGGCACAATCTCATTATCCTCCGACTCCAAAATTACGGATAGCGTAGTCACACTAGACTTTCCTTTTGAGGTCAGTTTCTCCTTCTTGCTTACTTGTTTCCTAGTAGCCATAGTGGATGTGGACGAGACACGATCCTTCTCAACCATGTAAGACTGAACAACCTTCAGCATGTCTTGAAGTTCGATCACGGATTTTTCCAAATTTTTTTTGTGAAAGTTCTTGACAAACTTCTCAAAAGACGCGGGCAGGGACTGGAGGATCTTATCCACCGCAATCTCCCTCCCTATTGGAAGTCCAAGTCTCTCCAATTGGTCCATGTATCCCTTCATCATAAGGAAATGGACATTTACATCCTCACCTTCCTACATCCTACAACCGACCAAAGCCTTTATACACTCAAACCGTTCTTGTCTAACCTGCTGCGGGAACATGTCCTTTAGCCGGGTTATCATGTCATACGCACTCAATTGCTCAAGTTGCTGATGCAACTCAAAGCTCATAGTCGATAATATGAGACAAGAAATATCTTGTGTATCTCTAACACGCTTCTCAAAAGCGTATCGAGTAGCCCAGTTCGCGTTGGTAGCAGGTGGCTCCGGAAAGGGCTCCTCAAGGATGTGCAACTTTGACTCGTGACGGAGGACAATCCTCAATACACGATACTAGTCAGCGAAGTTCACTCCTATGAGTCTCTCCCTTTCTAGGAATAATCTAAGTTTAAAGTTTTGTGTGGTGTCGTTAATATTTTCCATCTATAAAAGAGTACACGTTTTAGTTAGTTTCAATATTATCCTCGTTAAAATAATTACCCAGCTGATTAAGAAAACCAAGTTATCTTAACAAGGGCTAAGAACCTCAAAGTACTCCAATCCATGACGGGTTTGCCGCGGATCACTTCATGGAGCTACTTAGGGCGGTAAATGCTTTACCAATTGCAATCCGAGATTACAACTCTTAGACACTTGTCGGATCCTAGGTACTCATAGCACCCATTTGGCATGTTTGATCCCTTCTCTCCCCGATTCCTCATTAATCCACTTTGATAGCTCGGTATGGGCACGACAAATACCAAGGCGTCTTAACTCTTTGAATTGTAAATCGACCGTCAAGATACACGGTGATACTCTAGCCCAATGGCCGGCTCGGCTAAGCTCGACAACCGACCCTTGCGAGTTGCCACACGCACCTACCACACAGTTACACAAAACCGATCTCGGCTAAGCTCGACGACCGATCTTGTTTCACTAGATTTGGGTGGTGTCATCTTACGGGTGGCGAGTGATTTACATTTGATAAAAACGGGATTTTTTTTTAAAGTGGTCTTGTGTCGCGCGGGCGATTTATATTGAAAACTTTTCAAGCGAGCGAAGAAACTAAACAACCACGCAATAAACTAAAAAAAACAACAACCACGCACAAGCTATATCCGGTAACATGCCCCTAAACCCTATGCGCTTTCCCCATGAGCCAAACGAGGAAGCAAGGCCAAACTAAGGACACGTCCACTTGGCCCAGCTGGAAGTGCTTCCACTGAATTCGTCATCTCCAATGAACCTCCGACTCCACCAGAGCCGAGACGTCTCCTCTACGACTCTCAATGGTTGTCTTCGGTCTTCTTTTACAAATACATACCAATATTTAAAAAGAAACGGCGTGCAAGCCGCGAAATGCTAATCTATGCTAATCTAACAATTACATAGAAAAGCAATCGGCATGCAAGCCAAAATAAAGTACAAAATAGAAGACCGAATAAATTTAATTATTACAAACCAATTGTGGTACAAACCACCAAATGAATGAATAATTAAACACAACCAAACAACCAACACATAGGTCTAATGAGCCAGGTGTTACCGGATCAAACAACAACCACAAACAACAACACGGTGTGCCACAACAAACCGTGAAAAATGTGTCTTGATTAAGATTGTTCAAACCTAGCAAAACACTCAAGGCACAAAATGAACAATCCTTGTACATATGCATTAGTACCCCAAACACTTTGAGAATACATATTCATATATACACTATACAAGTATATGCATATGTGTATTTCATGCCAAAAATCACCCAATACATATAAATGTACGAATCAAGACACATATGGGGCTTTTTCGACATCCAAACACTTTGGACAGATTCTGGAAAAACAGAATCGCAAGGAGGCTAAAACCGAAAAAAAAATTCTTTTTTTCAAAAGGAACAAAAATACTGTTCACGAGCTCCTTCATGACCCAAAAGCCTTCACGGCCTCTCACGGTTTGTGAAGCCCATGAGCTCCACGACTCCGACCAGTGAAAAACCATTCACGAACAAGCACCCCACGAGACTGGTCGTGAGACTTCACGACCGTGAAGAACAATCCTTCACGACCCGTGAAGACATTCTGGACAGAATGTCCAGATTCGGTTTTCAAGCCAAAAAAGTGCAATTTGTTTGTAGATTTGGCTCTGATACCACTGTTAGAACACGGTATGGAGCAAAGCACAGTGGAAGTATAAAACAAAGGTTTCAAAAACCGTACAAAAAACGGGTCCATACATGTTCCAAAGTGATAGTTTCTCTACAAGACACAATTACAACTTAAAGGAACAAAGGAGAGGGCTGAAAATACCTCAATACCTTTGTAAGAACCGGCTGTAGCATGCAATCAACGGGATATACGAGAGATCCAAGAGTATCTCCTCTATTGCTAGTCCACACCAAGGTTAGCTTGATCCCTGTATGCTAGTACCCCGTCACGTAAACGTCCACAATGACTTCACGTAACTGAAACACCCCTTAAATGGTCTCCTCTTGCTCCCAAAAACACTCACACCACTCAAGTATCAAGAACTTAGTGTAATATGTGTGTTTGTATCATCAAGAAGCCAAGAAAGATTAGAGAGAAAAAGTTTCAAGGTATCTCTTGCATGTCCCCTCCTGCTCCAGACCTCAAAAGACCTCTTTAGGCTGAAGTGTTAAGCCTCATCTCATTGGACAAAAAGATGGTCCAATCAAATAAGAGCCAAAGGAGTGATGATTAGATCTGAATTCAACAAACAAAAGTTGAATTTTTGAAGATCTTTGAAGAAAAAGGGGTATTTTCGTGTTTGAGATCAAAGTCTAAATCAAATGGAATTTTTAAGTGTTAATTTATTTGATTAAGATCGCAAATCATAATGAAACATTCGACATTTGATTTCATAGCAATTGGATAACAAATCAGTGGCCAAATTGAAGATTTTTTGAGTTTTTGAGTTTTGGAAGTTCTTGAAGAAATTTGATCGACTTGGCTTATTTGATCGATGTTTGTGATAATTGTTGATAGAGTGTACCACCACTTTTCTAAATAGCTTTTAAAACTCTATTACTACATAATTAGCACTTTAAAACATAAGTGTTTGCGGAATACAGGTTTTAATCACTTTTAGTACTAATAACTACCCAAAGGTATTGTTAAAAGTACTATTTTCAAAAGCTTGGAGCTATCCAACTCTGCAAAGAACTAGGGCCTTACCCTTGCTGTAAACTGGCCACCTGCATGCACAACATACTAAAATGTAAGCTTTCGCTTAGTGAACATACAAACTGAACAGAAAACACATAAAACATGAGTAACTCTTCTGGGGATGTCTCACAACCATGCAGGATACCTGCAAATCCGTTCAAACTATTAACTAGTCCAGAGTATGATCACACCTCGCGCTTAATCAATACCTGACACTTGTTTGGGTATAAGGATCTCAATATACCCTTATCTGTGTACTGAATAATAAATCTGAGTTCTATTATAGCCTGAAACAATAGTCTTAACTCATAACATAAACATATCATAACACGGATATCATACTGTTCACCTTGTGCATATATGTATGTAGATCATACTAAATACCACAACATAGCGTTACTGAATCTCACATAATCAATAACATATCAAGCATAGAATTGATATACTAATCACTTAAAGCATATACATATGCTAATCTGATTAAAAGTAAGTACACTCACCATATCAGCAGTTAAAACATATACTTCTATGACAAAGGTAGCAGTCTCTTATCGCCTACAAGCAATAAACAAGTACCTCATTAACTTCTAAGTGTTGCTACAAAGAATCTGTTCGACTAGCAAAAGTTTAACTGAAAACTACCTCCTACGGCCGCAGAGGAAAAACCCTACGTCCGCAGGGGTCAAAATCACCAAAAACCTAAAAACACCTTCCTACGGCCGCAGGAACCAAAACAGCTAAAAACCTTAAAACAGGTTCCTACACCCGTAGGGAATAATCCCTACGGCCGTAGGGAGCCAAACATCTCAAAACCTTGAAACATGTTCCTAATCCCGTAGGGAATAATCCCTACGGCCGTAGGAACAGTCGCTACAACATACTTCTTGCTCTGCTCGTGAACAACAGCCAAAGCCAACTCTTTTTCATCCAATACTTGATTAAACTCAGATTCAAACATACCAACGAGTTCTATATCATTACTACTAACTTTCTATCATAAAACTTGATACAAAACAACACTAAATCACATGGACCAAGCTTCAAACATGGATTTAACCCATGAACCATTTGCTTGACCTAAAAACTCAATTAAACTATGAAGAACTCTTACCTCTTGTTTCTGAATCACTACAGGATCGATCTTTGATGTTTAAACTTCACTTTGGAAATCAAAATTGGCCAAGAACAAGTGGTGTAAGTTTATATACGTGAATGTGTTTGTGTTACTGCTTGTTTGACTACAAGGAGTCAAAGAAAACTCATATGTATCTACTACTTTGGGCAATTTGCAAAACAGCCCCTGAACTTCTTTAACTTTCTAAATTGACAAAACTAACCCCTTGACTTTGTAATTCATAACACAAAACACATATATAGGAAACTAACTAAACATACATAATACTTAACACGTTATTTGGTATAAACTTATATTTAGAAACTTACGAACTTTGGGGCGTTACAACTCTTCCCCACTTGGGACGATTTCGTCCTCGAAATCTACTAAACACTGTGGGTCAAATAATACTGAATGCTACCGTAGTGCACTAGCGGTATCTTACATCTCCTTGTTTCTGAACTCTATCGCAGCTCACTGACGATAGTCTTACATCATACATCTACTCGCTACTAACGTAGAAGGCTTACTATATACTGAACATAAATAAAATAACATACATAAAACATGTATACAACTTATTTTCTCATATGTCTACTACATAACTCTCAACTTCCTCTAAAATACAACCACTGGCTATTTTATACTACTGGATTTCACATCTCTTGTCCTGTTCGGACAACTACTGGTGTATATGTTACATACTTACAATAGTAACTATACATGTTATACAATATAGGACATCTTTACTATAAATTATGGCATATACATAACTTTATCTATCCTTGAGATAATCCTCAAAGGATCAATAAACTACTGTCCTAGCTTATCTTTCTATCTGAATCTGTTTACCCATATCCATAATGATACTTTTAATAACACATAGCTTCCAATCCGAAGCTCTACTAATAATCCTTTCTTATTACATATTTGTTCTGTTTATCTTGAGCAGCTCTAAGCCATTCATATAACTGTTGTACTATCTTTTCATTCAACCATCTGCTTCGTCTTCTCATTCTGACCGACCTCGTTCCAGCAATAGGAGTTCTATACTTCCCATCATACTTTATCTAGTACTAGATATGCTAATACTCAAACGTAATTGTGATCAAACTAGAACTCCATTAACGTATATACGTATCTCAACTGTCACTAAAGTCAATAGTACATGCTCTGAGAATATCTCTCTGTGCTGATATATTACTCTTACTTTGTCCAACCTCACTAGGGTGGAATATTATATTAAGATATAACTTAATTCTCATATATTTCTAAAATTTACTCGGGATCATAAAGGATAACCGAGTATCTCTATTTAAATCCTTAAATTGTCATTTTATATCTAACTATTACTTTTTATAAAATTTCTGATACTCAACTCTAACCTGTAGACAATTCAAACATTTCTCAACCTTCTTTGATAAATCACATTCTATTCTTGGCTACTAGTAATTCCTGCTTGTATCTCTCGACAAACTTAGACCTTAATCCTTAATAGATTCTTTCTTCTGGTCACCCTCTCTGACTGCTTCATTCTGTACTACTTTAACTTGATCGAGTATCGAAGTTATGTCTAGCATTCTTACTTGACGTATCTATATCTGACTTTCTACTAAAAGCATCCTTCACCACATTAACTTTACAACTGCTACTAGTTTCAAACCAGGAGTCGAGTAATTGCTTTAGTGTATCTATAGCTTCTATCTCGTCTGGAAACGTAACTACTATATCCTCCCAAAATTTAGGCTTCAAAGTATAGTGTACTATTTTCTGATCATCTTCTCCCTCAAACCTTGCATTTGAAGAACTTTGAGTACAAATTCCCCTCATGTAATGTCTCTGCAACTTATCTAAATTGAACACTATATTAGCGGGAAGTCATATTCTGAGAACTTTCTTAACACTATTCTCTCCTCTGACTTTCAACTAATGGTGCTCTGACAATAACTCTATCCTTAAAAAGCATTCCACACCCTGGAACTGATTAAACAGATCATCTACTTCTTAAATCTGGGTACCGATTCTTGACTATAACCTCATTGTATCCTCTGTAATCTATACACATTCTGACTAGCCAATTTTATTTATGACCACTTGTACTAATACGCCCCACGGCGAACTAATGAATCAGACGAAACCTTTATCTATTAACTTTTACATTTGAATCCTCAACTCTCTACTTCTCTAGTATAGTCAATCTATACAGTACTTTAACTCTTTGGCTCTATTCTTAGCATTTCACTAGTACTAAATTCTACTTATCAATACCCTATAATTACTGGTAATTCTTCTAGAAATACATTTGGGTAGTCACCACTACTAATATCTCTTGAATCAACTACGACTGTCTTTTCATACTACACTCTTCTACATAAGCTAGACAGGTTATACAATTAAGCATCAAGTACATTCTCACTTTGCTGACAAGCAATTGAAGGACTGATTCTCTTACTATTACCTCTGTTCAATAGTTCTTCCCCACTTGGGATCTGTGCCTGCACTGCTGGTCTGATCTCTGAGTATCTGAACTTGCTATTAACTCAATTAATCAATACTAATAACTACTTAAACTCTTTCATCGCGAAAATATGCTCAATTGAAACTGATCAATTTCTATATCTATCACTTTTTACTTACACTTACTATTCAGAATAGTACTCTCATCTATTGTGTCTATCTGCTATCACCATAAGTTCAATCTTTATTTCTTTAACTATAAACTGTAACATTCTATCTTTTGACCAGGTCACATTTACTTTCTAGTATTAACCCTCGTTATAACAAAACTAGGCTAAATAATTAACTGACTTAATCTGTGCGACTAATAACTTAGGATAATAATATCCAAACTAGTAAACTGGTAGCACATTTAGAACAAACTATTTCAAATCTTTGGTCACATGCCTCTACTTTTCACACTTCGTATATTGGAGTGGGGGACTAACCCTCCATGCTGTAGTACAAACGTCGGCTTATTACTTAACACTGTCACTGACTTAACCTTTCTCTTTGCGTTCACTATTCTTTGCTCTCTCACTACTTTTCTTTCTTCCATGTAAGACTTATCATCTTATCCACTTCATTGCGAATAACTGCCGTTAAACTTCACCCGTATCATTTCTAACATCAGACTATAATACTATATACTACTGTATTTACAAAACATCTATACCAACTTACTCTGAACAAAACTACACATTCTTAACATTTCTAGGTGATGTCATTCACCAACTCTATTGTCCGTCATCAGATTTTAAATTCTTTTGTGATCTGTTCTATACAAGCTTCTAGTATGGCTATACTCTAAATAATTTTTTGAACTGAGGTCATGTAAGTTTCAATCTGTGCTTCTAACTTTCTCTACAACAACATGGTCCACCAGTCTTTCCCTGTCTCACATAACAAGTTCAACGCGTACTTAACTTTTCGCCCTGACAGACACCCCCTTAATACGAAAAATCTCATTCCGTCTCTATTAACCATCAATACTAACAACTGGATCTAAAATCTTCCCTCCGAAGAGGAAGTTCGCATACTGAACAATCTTTACACATCTACCCCTGCAACGGGTTCTTTCTTAGCTTTAATTCTTACTAATGCTTTAACCGTAACCTGTACTGCTGTATCCATGTACTACGATAAAATAACTTTCTTTTCCTTCTAAAACTTACTCAACCGCTTAGTTGATAATATCTGGAACGTTTACATATAGGACTTCACTCTACTCCATCACTGCTATCCCTTTTACTAAACAGATTTCAAGATCTTGCAATCCCTCTGTAACAATTCCCTTTAAAGGTAACTCATAGGACTACTGGTTTAAAATAAGAATTGCATCTGGAAAATAGGTATTTCTGGCCTTCTAAAGTATACTAGCCTCAGGATGCTTTATCTAACTCGTATCAACTTACCGCATACTATAACTCATGATCAGGTATCTTTAACATGTACTACTAAACAACTTTCTCTATTTTTAATAATAAGGTACTGTTGGGATTTCGTGGGCTCACAGCGGAAGCAAGGTACAAACAAAATAGCCCAATGTACAAGCAATCAAAGCATAAAAACCGAAATCCCTCAAATGGACCAAACTCTATGTTCAAGAAATGCAACTTGAAAAGAAAGAGGTTATACCTTTCTCCTTAGCTCCAGTAATCTTCAATCGTGGTGATGATCCTCCAAGAACGAAAACCGGATCTTCTATTGGGATATACCCCGGGAACAAGCCAAACCACGAGTGCTAGCAAGCCGTTGTGGAACTTCACCAAGAAAACCACTCCGGGACAGCTACTATATGAGACCAACAATCTGGAGTAAAACTCTCTTGAACTCTCTCTTGATCATAGTAGCATCAAAGAGAGTATTTTTCCTTGTTATTTGAGAGAGAGAGAGAAATCAACTTCAAAAATAAAAAATGAAGTCACTTCACTTGGCTGCCTCCAGACTTCTCTATATCCCACAAACCGGCCATAGTGGATTCTAGGTGTTACCCTCGCATTGGCCAGCTTGGGAGGTAATTTGACATAAAGCCCATGCAGCCGTAGCGGCGCTAACTCTTAGGGTTTAGCGGCGCTAACCCCTTAAAGTTAGCGGCGCTAACGCGGCCTGCCAGGGATGTGACACAAAGTACATGCAGCCGTAGCGGCGCTAATTCTTAGGACTTAGCGGCGCTAACCCTTTATAGTTAGCGGCGCTAACGCGGCCTGCGATGTCAACTTTTGTCTTTTGTCATAATTGGTCCCTAAACTTAAGTTGCTGTCAGGTTTGACCCCGGTGTATGACCCAATAGGCCCATACATCATCAGCAGCGGTCTATGGCGTACGTACATTAGTGGGCATATCTCTAAGAGACTCCCACTTGCACATAATGCACCGTACCCATGTAACCACAGACAAAGAGCGGCCTCTAGCAAAGCATCGATGCCCCCAAGTCAGTATGGGTTCCGCTTCCTTGCAGAAAACCATAACCTACATAAAACGTAGAGGTCCTATAGATAAGTGATCAAACATCCTTTTGTTCGCGATATCCTTGTGAACACGAGACATGGATTAATATGTCAATCTCCAGATCGTTCACGATTATGTTTCTCGATCAAGATTGGTGGTGACCAAAATTTAAGGACATATCTGATTCTCAATCAATATTCCTTTGCGCATGGCCATGCTTATTTTGGTGTCAGCGCCCAATCATCGAGGGGCCCAGGGATATCTCTCATACAGGAGGAACAAATTCCGTTGACTGTACAATCCCATAACATGAACCTTGTCTTACCCAGCTATTCCCTTTATGATAGCCAGTTACGAACTACGTTTTGAAATAACCAAAGTAAGAAAGTTTCATGCTATGGCAATTCATACATCTCGGGTCGAAGGACGTAATGATATTATCATCCCGAGTTACTTGTGACCATGATCCATGAAGTGAACTCAGGTGTGGGTCTTCCAGTCACTTGAAACCCCTTTCAAGCACAGGTTACTGTTGCGTTTCATGCATTCAATCCTTGATTAATGCATAACCAACACCTAACCTCAGCCTTATTTCAAACTTCCTTCCCTTGAAGAATGACTGACTGTGGAATTTTAGAATGTATAAACATTCTGGGAAGTGGTTAAACATGCTAAGATGGAACACAGTAAAGTCTTATGAATGTAACCGAATCACTCGCATATCGAAACAAGCATAAATTACAATACTGTCTGTATCGTTCCCAAAGCTTATAAGTAAATCAAACATATACTAAAACGATATTTAAGCCCGGTCATAAGCATGAACAATGCTTTTATACCTAGTATGAAAGTCACCACTAGTATTTGACAATGGCTTAATTATGGGATCATTTACCCGATATCCCCTTGTACTCTTTTGTATTCTCTTATTAAACCACTAGCGAAGTGTTTATTAAAGAGATCATTTACAAAGTTATCATAGTCATCATATCCTCAATGTTATAGAAGTCATAAATAGGTTTAATGACACTTATGATTATCAGAGTCGACATACTCTCAATGTAACCGAAGTTCTCAATAGAGTCATTGACACTCATGTTTATCAGAGTCGACATACCCTCAATGTGACCGAAGTCCACAATAGGGTCGATGACACTCATTTAGGTCTAAATGTCGTATCTATACCACATACTTGATTAATCTAAACTTCGATAAAATCGACAGTCTCATAAGCATAGATCTGCTTGTAGTAATAACTTACTCAAGACAATTCTACTTTCGTCGAACATCAAGAACATACATCAGTACTTCTTGAATTAGAAAATCCACTTGATTCCATATTTTCTATTTATACTCATAGAACAACAATTCCACCATTAGGTTGTAGAACAACCCTAAATTAGGACATTATTTTCATAGAGCATATTTGACTAGGAACACATGATGCTCCCCCTAGCCCTGACAAGGGTATTTGGCTTAATCTATGCTTTCTAGAAAACTCATTCCTTTGACTTTCTCATAAAGCAGGATTACAGCCACAAGATGCAAGTTTTGCTGACCTTAGTAATGAACACAATTTGGACATAATGGATATATAAGGCCTCGGAACATGATTCAAACATTTCCTCAATTTAATCCTGCAAAGGATCTTGGCCTTTTATTTCCATGTGAGATTACTTGTTTCCCCATAGTGACAACAATGTTTCGCTTAATCCAGACTTAATCTGGTTTTTATGGATGAATGAGACCCTCGGAAAATGCCTTAAGTATTTCCTCAACTTGATCCTATGAAGGATTCAGATCTCTTTTGTCCATGTGAGCAAACTTGTTTCCACAAGGTGACAACAAAATTACACTTTATCCAAATTATCTTCAACATAACCACTAGAACTTGTTTCCATAAAATCAATATGAAACACTTTGTCTCTAGTCGGTATTTGAAGTTGTCCATTATGGCATATATGTTAGTCCCTTCACCCTTCTTGAATTACACCTTAGGTGTGGGATTAACCCAAGTCAAGTACTTGGATGCAGCAAATAGGTTACACCATTATCTTCTTCTATTCACTAGTGAACACAGGGTCCCAGTATGTTTCCGATGAATGGTAACATCACAATGATTTACTATCAAGCTGCTGTTAGTAAAATATGACAACCTCATATCTAAACAACCTTATTGATTTCCATCAGATATAAAGAAGCAATGGATATTGTCAGGTTTTACCAGCATCTCTATGCTGATTAAATGCTAGTGTCAACATTAGGTCTTTTATTTAAGTTTTACGTTCTTCCACTGGAAAGCTTTTGTAAATTGTACTTTCCCTTTTGCGCAACCAAACATGGTTCCCAAAAGTTCAAAAAACAATTATCCAAAACGCAGATGAACTACTTAAATATGTAGGGATCAACTTATAATTCATCCATCTCCCACTGAATGTAGACTGGATAATTTAAGTTATGAGATTGACAAGCAAAGAACTCTTTCTAGTCTATATCTCATTCGATGCTTAAGTGACCACAATGCTGTGTTTTAGATCGAGGACTTGGTTCATAAAATTAATGTATACCAACCACATTGAATACATGTTTTAGGCCTGCCTTTTACCAGATCATCAACACAGATATCCGGTTTTATTTAAAGTAACACCATGTGCAAATGTGTTTCTTCGGATAAACGAATTATGGGTTAAACCCATGATTCATTTTATGTTTAAACCAATATAGATAAGAAAACTTAGCATCTATTCTAGATCTAAGAATTTATATCTATATGCCCTTATTGATTCTTAATTCTCTTTAGGTTAATTCCGAACACCACTAGGTTTCAGACATAAGCCTTTTCTCTAGTAAACATTCTTTCAACTACTACCATAAAGATAGTGATGAAGAATTTCACTAGTGTCACTCTTTGTGGCATACTTGAACGGATTATCCACACAAATATGATCATATCCAACAAGTCACAATCCTTCCTTACCAATACTGGTGAAGGATTTCATTAATCATCCTATTCCAATAAACAAGATTTGTATCTTTCATTTAGCCCGAGGCTAAACTTTTACAAAGATCCTAACCTCCTGGATCTAAGCGATGCAAATGTTGTTTACTTGGTCAAGTTTGATTATGCCATAGAGCTAATATATCCAAATCACTTTTGGATTTAAGAATCAATTGTTCATGATTGTCTTATTACTTATAACGAGCCTTTATGTATGCAATGATATGGATAAGTTTTGATAAAATCATCTCAAAATAAATTTTCAAAAATTGTTTCAATTCTAAGTCATATCCATCGTCATCAAATGTGTATTTAAGCACTAAAATAGTCAAAATAACACAAAAGGATCGACATGGATCGAATTTGAAATGAAACTATTAAAATGAAAAATTTTTATAAAATACAAGATTCAAAAACATCCATCATCTCCAAAGGAGCATACACTAAAGTAGTTCTTGCCACGCAGGGCATACAAACAAAAGTAATAATAAATCCGGATTTAATGGCGAGACCAACACTCCTATTTCTCTTGTAGAATACAATTAACAAAATTTCTTCTTCAGAGATCCGGTTCTTCAAGCTTTTTCCTTTTTACAACGAATAGACCTACACTTTGCAACAAAAATAAATTTGTGACAAACGTGAGTCTTATAGCTCGGGTAAACATCCCAGCTTATAAGGAATAGCAATGAAGTATAATCATGAATGTACCTCAAGTAGGAAAATTAACTCTCTCTTGTCTGAGAAGTTTTATATCCTTTCGGCACAAAGGGCTGGCATGACGGCCCCAATCCCCAAATCTACCGCAGAAGTAGCAAACCACCCCTTGTTGATTCTCTTTAGGCACATCATCAATGTCCATAGACTCAAAACTTGAAGCAAGCTTGGAAACTCCAACTTCTTCTTTTAATGGGATCAATTTCTTCTTCTTCATGTTATGTTGTTCCCTAGAACCAAAAACAAGAGTGGATGAAGATGATGCATGCTTGGACATGTTAGATTCTACAACCTTCAACATTCCATGCAATTCATCTATAGACATTTCCTTTCCATGCATATGATAGTCCTTTATAAACTTTTCATATGTGGCGGGCAGAGACTGAAGTATGAAATTCACACCAAGCTCCCTCCCTATGGGAAAACCTAATCTCTCCAACTGGTCCATGTATGATTTCATCTTTCATCTTCAAAACATGGGCACTTACACTCCCGTCTTCCCGCATCTTACAACCGGTTAGACTTTTAACACACTCAAAATGTTCTTGTCTAACTTGTTGTCGGAAAACATCCTTCAGTTTGTTAATCATGTCATACACAGTCATGTGCTCAAATTGCTTTCGCAGTTCTGAGCTCATACTTGATAACATGAGACTAGCAACATCGTGTGTATCCCGAACACGCTTTTCATACGCATATCGGATAGCCCATTCCGCATTGATAGCAGGTGGTTCAGGAAGGGGTTCCTCAAGAATGTGCAACTTAGACTCAGCACGTAGGACAATTCTCAATTGCCTAAGCCAGTCAACAAAGTTCACTCCCGTGAGTTTCACCCTTTGTAGAATCATACGAAGTGAAAAATTCGACGTGTTGTGGTTTTGATTCGACATCCTATATTAAAGTAGAGTACACGAATTAGTTAGTTTGATTTGAATCCTCGTTAAAATAATTACCCTTATCGTCTCGAAAAATATTTTAACAAGGGCTAAGAACCATATTTCACTCCAATTCATGACGGGGTTGCCGCGGATCACTTCATGGAGCTATTTAGGCCGATAACCACTTTACCGATTGCAATCTCTATTGCAACTCTTAGACACTTGCGGGATCCTACGACAACCATCGGTCGTTTGGCATGTTTGATCCCTACTAGCACCAATTCCAAATTAAAATTCTTGGTTGACTCGTGCTAAGCTCGACAATCACTCAAGGATTCTAATTTGTAATTGCAAATCGTCCAACAAGATACACGGTGATACCCCGACAACTACCGGCTCGTGCTAAGCTCGACAACCAATAATTTCAAGATCCCACACTCACCTTCCACACAGATCCACATGGAATAACTCGTGCTTAGCTCGACAATCACTCCATGCTTCACTAGATTTGGGTGGTGTCATCTTTTGGATGGTGCAAGATTTACGTTTTTATGAAAACGGGCTTTTGTTTTCGGCTTGGTTACTGATTAACTTGTTTAGTGACAAAACCTATTTTCACTAGGTGAGTTAATCTTGTATGTGAGCGCGCGAGAGAGTTGTAAACCATTTTTACCAAATCTCTTGTGATTTTATTAATTTCGAAAAAAAAAATTTCTAGCATGCGAATCCTAAGCAAACCATGCAAGAATAAAATAAAATCACATCACACGCATATATACGAAATAAATTGGTAACCCTTGCCAAAATCCTATGCGTTCTTCCCGTGAGCCAAAACGGGTAGAACGTGGTCAACTAAGGGACGGAAGGTCTTCAATGCGAGCTCCCACTAGAACCGCTATCACCAATGGACTTCACCGGCTTCTATGGACACGCTCCATCTCCTTCTGACTCCATCTTGTGTGTTTTCATCCAAATTGTTCAACAAATACAATAGAAATTGAAATGGCGTACAAGCCACACTAATTTCCTATTTATCTTGTACAAATACACGGATGAATGAAATGGCATGCAAGCCACAATATTATTACAAATATAACAATTTTAATAAATATTACAGCCCATGTGATTAAAAATCACCAAATGCATCCAAACACACAAAGTCAACCACAAGGTCAAAGACAAGGTTACCAATTTCAAATCTATCACATACAACCAAACAAAATTACCAAACACAAAACTGGAACAAATTTCCAGAATCACAAAAAGGCTAAAAATTCCCGAGACCAAAACTGATTTTAACCTTGAAAATTAAAACTGTTACAGCGCGTTAGCGCCGCTAACATTTATGAGTTAGCGCCGCTAACCCGAGGTTTGCGCCGCTAACCCTGTTCGTACAGAAAACAACCATTTTGATTTCGGGATTTTTCAACCCACCAAGTGCAGATCTAACATAGAGGTGGCTCTGATACCACTGTTGGGATTTCGTGGGCTCACAGCGGAAGCAAGGTACAAACAAAATAGCCCAATGTACAAGCAATCAAAGCATAAAAACCGAAATCCCTCAAATGGACCAAACTCTATGTTCAAGAAATGCAACTTGAAAAGAAAGATGTTATACCTTTCTCCTTAGCTCCAGTAATCTTCAATCGTGGTGATGATCCTCCAAGAACGAAAACCGGATCTTCTATTGGGATATACCCCGGGAACAAGCCAAACCACGAGTGCTAGCAAGCCGTTGTGGAACTTCACCAAGAAAACCACTCCGGGACAGCTACTATATGAGACCAACAATCTGGAGTAAAACTCTCTTGAACTCTCTCTTGATCATAGTAGCATCAAAGAGAGTATTTTTCCTTGTTATTTGAGAGAGAGAGAGAGAAATCAACTTCAAAAAGAAAAAATGAAGTCACTTCACTTGGCTGCCTCCAGACTTCTCTATATCCCACAAACCGGCCATAGTGGATTCTAGGTGTTACCCTCGCATTGGCCAGCTTGGGAGGTAATTTGACATAAAGCCCATGCAGCCGTAGCGGCGCTAACTCTTAGGGTTTAGCGGCGCTAACCCCTTAAAGTTAGCGGCGCTAACGCGGCCTGCCAGGGATGTGACACAAAGTACATGCAGCCGTAGCGGCGCTAATTCTTAGGACTTAGCGGCGCTAACCCTTTATAGTTAGCGGCGCTAACGCGGCCTGCGATGTCAACTTTTGTCTTTTGTCATAATTGGTCCCTAAACTTAAGTTGCTGTCAGGTTTGACCCCGGTGTATGACCCAATAGGCACATACATCATCAGCAGCGGTCTATGGCGTACGTACATTAGTGGGCATATCTCTAACAGGTATGTAATATTATTAATACTACATATATCTCATATTATGTTCTTGTCTTATTCACGCATTCTGTACAATCACATATTACCCATCACTTGATTCACAAGGCACTACCATAACAATCTCAAGCTCAACTGCATACCATATGTCCTTTACACATACTGGCCACGTGTTGTAAGGGACATATTATACACAATTGTTCTTGAGGCCATCATGGAATACCCCGATTCACAAGGTTAGGTCACGTATGGAAAAGTTAACTACTCAAGCATAAACATTACTACTCATGCTCAAACTGTAAAACATATAACTATTCATAACTCCTTACTATTATATGCTCACTAAGGTTACTGCCCCATGGATAGCTCCACTTTACCTCAAAACCAGGGTTTAAGTTCAGATATCACACTCATGTGTGCCCAAATCTCTTAAACCTGGCTCTGATACCAAGTTGTAACACCACTTTTCTAAATAACTTTTAAAACTCTACTACTACATAATTAGCGCTTTAAAACATAAGAGTTTCCGGAATACAGGTTTAAATCACTTTTAGTACTAATAACTACCCAAAAGCAGTGTTAAAATTACTCTTTTCAAAAGCTTGGAGATATCCAACTCTGCAAAGCACTGGGGCCTTACCTTTGCTGGAAACTGGCCACCTGCATGCACAACATACTAAAACGTAAGCTTTCGCTTAGTGAACATACAAACTGAACAGAAAACACATAAAACATGAGTAACTCTTCTGGGGATGTCTCACAAACAAGCTTGATACCTGCAAATCTGTTCAAACTATTAACTGGTCCAGAGTATGATCACACCTCGCGCGTAATCAATTCCTGACACTCTGTTAGGGTATAAGGATCACAATATACCCTTATCTATATACTGAATAATATATCTGAGTTCTATTATACCCTGAAACAATAGTCTTAACTCATAACATAAACATATCATAACACATATATCATAATGTTCACCTTGTGCATATATGTATGTAGATCATACTAAATACCACAACATAGCGTTACTGAATCTCACATAATCAATCACATATCAAGCATACAACTGATATACTAATCACTTAAAGCATATACATATGCTAATCTGATTAAAGGTAAGTACACTCACCTTATCAGCAGTTAAAACATCTACTTCTATGACAAAGGTAGCAGTCTCTTATTGCCTACAAGCAATAAACAAGTACCTCATTAACTTCTAAGTGTTGCTACAAAGAATCTGTTTGACTAGCAAAAGTTTAACTAAAAACTACCTCCTACGGCCGCAGAGGATAAACCCTACGTCCGCAGGGGTCAAAATCACCAAAAACCTAAAAACACCTTCCTACGGCCGTAGTGAACCTTTCCGACGGCCGCAAGAACCAAAACAGCTAAAACCCTTAAAACAGGTTCCTACCCCCGTAGGGAATAATCCCTACGGCCGTAGGGACCAACACTGCTAAAAAACTTGAAATATGTTCCTACTCCCGTAGGGAATAATCCTTACGGCCGTAGGAACAATCGCTACAGCAGACTTCTTGCTCTGCTAGGGAATAACAGCCGAAGCCAACTCTTTTTCATCCAATACTTGAATAAAATCATATTCAAACATACCAACGAGTTCTATATCATTACTACTAACTTTCTATCATAAAACTTGATACAAAACAACACTAAATCACATGGACCAAGCTTCAAACATGGATTTAACCCATGAACCCTATGCTTGACCTAAAAACTCAATTAAACTATGAAGAACTCTTACCTCTTGCTTCTGAATCACTACAGGATCGATATTTGATGTTTAAACTTCACTTTGGAAATCAAAATCGGCCAAGGACAAGGGGTGCAAGTTTCTATACGTGAATGTGTTTGTGTTACTGGTTTTTTTAGTACAAGGAGTCAAAGAAAACTCATATGTATCTACTACTTTGGGAAATTTGCAAAACAACCCCTGAACTTCTTTAACTTTCTGAATTGACAAAACTAACCCCTTGACTTTGTAATTCATAACACAAAACACATATAGGCAACTAACTAAACATACATAACACTTAACACGTTAATTGGTATAAACTTATATTTAGGAACTAACGGACTTTGGGGCGTTACATAGAGAAATGTAAATCGGGGGTAGGCAAAGTGATCTGGACAAGAAATCATCAGATTTGGGCAAAAATTCGAAATTTTTGAATCTGAGCGGGATGATCTTGAAGCTGTTGGAATTCCAGGTTTAAAGGGGTCTGTATTGCCCTTTGAATCAGTCGGAATTGCTGAATTCCGAGAATATTTTGGTCGGATTTGTCGGATTCCGAGAAGAAATCAGTCGGAATTGCTGAATTCCGAGAATATTTTGGTCGGATTTGTCGGATTCCGAGACTTTTGATCAGATTCCGAGAATTTTGATCGGATTCTGAGAATTTTGATCGGATTCCGAGACTTTTGATCGGATTCTAAGCTTTTGTCGGATTGCAAGACAATTTGATCGGATTCCGAGACTTTTGATCAGATTCCGAGACTTTTATCGGATTCCGTAGTTCTAATCGGATTTCTTGATTTCTTCGGGTTCTTTGTTTTCTCGGATTCCTAATTTACTCGGAATTCAATATTTTCTTGGATTTTTTTTTCTCGAAATTCTCTCTGTGCTCGGAATTGCCTATTTTATCAAAATTCAAGATCACCCGGATTTACACTCATTTTTCAAATTCTTAAGAATTCTTATAATTTTTGCCAAAGCATTGTTCTTCATTTTCAAAATTTTAAAATTTATAGCTCGACCCCAGCCTGGGGCTCTGCCCCTTGGACCCCGCCAGGGGTTGCCACCCCTTGGACCCCGCTATCAGGGGCGCTGCCCCTGAACCCGCGTCGTCGTTGTTGTGACTGAATTATCTTGTCACCTTGATTCCTAAGTCAAGTGTTTGGATTTTTTGGTTGAGTCAGATGTTCTCAAAGTTTCAGTTATCTTTCTGATGTTTCTAGATTCGGGCATAACTTGAGTGACGGTCATTGATATCATGTTTTGGAATGTCTAGTCTCTTATGTCTAGTCATCCGGCTTTTTCTCAACTGATTTTTTAGTCTTCTTTCTTAGTGTCACCAATTTTTGGTCTCAAAACCAGATTTTGGCCATCCATCCCTTGTTTCTTTTGAAGATTACGTGACGTGGCGCTGGTTAGGGTACGCGACGCGGAAACGTACGGGTACGCGGCGCGTAAAATCGTCTGACAGCACGCAACTTTTGGCTCCACCTCCTTTTTGGGCCAATGAGTGGGCTTACTTTTTGATGCCCGGCCTTAGGCATTTGGAGATACTTTTAAGAGATCTTTTCTTGCAGATCTCTTCACTCTCTTATTTTATTCCATTTTCTCTCAAGGGTGCATGTTCTTCTCTCTCACTTAGAGCTCCAATGGTGGGTTTCATTTTAGAGTGAGAGTGAACAAGTTCCAGAAAATATTGAGGAAGGATTGAGCAAACCCGGGGTAGACTTGGAATAGAGGGAAACTCGGTTGTTTTCTAGTCATCCACTTCTGCTACACATTTTGGAGTTGAGGAAGAAGGTATATCTTCTTTGTCTCTGCTTTTTACATGTTGCAAATACTTGTTATAGAGTTTGGTTCATTTTGGGGTTTTCATGCTTTGTATGTTTGTACATTTGGCATTGCATGTTGTTTTCTTTGCTTCCGCTGTGTTCCTCAAACCCCAACAGGAAGCGTAGAACTTACTTTTAAATCCGGCTATTCTATTATTTTGAAGGATATATGTTATTCGCCACTTGTGGCACGAAACATTTTATCTTTTTATGCTTTGTACGATAATGGATATTGTTTTAAATTTGAAAATGGTAGGATTTCTTCTTTCAAAAATGATGTTTGTTATTTTAAAGCCTATCCATGGCCTGGTATATACGAAGCTGATGCATATATAGAAAATAATAGAGCAATCATGAACATTGATTCTGGATCCAAAAATGGTTTGGATAAGTTTTTCTTATGGCGTAGCCGTCTTGGCCATATAAACAAGAATCGCATCACCAAGATGACTAAGTCACCCTTTACCGGTGTGGGTGAAAGGGGTAAAGACTTGTTAGATATAGTGCATACCGAAGCACATTACAAGGAACAACTCTAGATACTTCGTTACATTTACTAATGATTTCAGTAGATATGGATATGCCTACTTGATTAGGCACAAGTCTAAGACCTTCGAGGTTTTTAAGACTTTCCAAAACGAAATCCAAAATCAAGATACTTCGCTTCGATAGGGGTACTAATGAGCAATACTATCAAGATACTTCGCTTCGATAGGGGAAGCGAATACTTGAGCTCGGAGTTCCGTGATCATCTTGCTAGTTGTGGGATTATTTCACAACTAACTCCTCCTAGGACGCCACAATTGAATGGTGTCGCCGAGCGGAGGAATCGGACATTGTTGAATATGATCTGATCAATGATGAGTCGCACTGAAGTACCCATTCGTTTTTGGGGGTATGCCCTCAAGTCGGCAGCTAGGATCCTTAACCTCGTACCGAGTAAGAATGTCCAAAAGACACCTTATGAGATGTGGGATGGAGTTGCTCCAAAGATCACATATCTCAAGGTTTAGGGATGTCCTGCGTTCGTTAGACGAGAGGTAGAGGAAAAACTTGAACCTAGGTCTGCGAGGTGTTACTTAATTGGGTATCCAACCGGAGCCACGGGTTACTTGTTTTACAATCCTTCCGAAAACAAAGTGTTTATCGCGCGAAGGGCCGTCTTCCTTAAAAGGGAGATGATATCCGTACAATCCGGTGTAAAGAGGATTGATCTTGAAGAAATTCAAGAACCTAATAAAGAAGGGACTAATGACGGCACTAGCACTCAATCCGAAGTTGTTGAAACCAAGCAAGAGGATGTGTCGGTACCTAACAACACTCCATTGATTCCTCAAAGGTCTGGTAGACCAAGTCATGAGCTAGAGAGATATGGGTTTCTCATATCGGAGGGCAATGATTTATTAGTGGATCATGATGAACCAACCAACTACCGGGAAGCCGTAGCGGGTAGTGAGTCTGCTAGGTGGAAGGAAGCAATCGAGAGTGAGATCCAATCCATGTCGAACAACCAAGTCTGGGAATTGGTTGATCCTACACCCGGGTATAAGACAGTGGGGTGTAAATGGGTCTTGAAGAAGAAGACCCGCGTGGATTATTCTGTAGATACCTTCAAAGCCCGATTGGTGGCTAAAGGTTTCACGCAAACTCATGGGATTAACTATGAGGAAACCTTTTCACCAGTGGCCATGTTGAAGTCTATCAGATTACTTATGGCCATAGCTGCATTTTATGATTACGAGATATGGCAAATGGATGTAAAAACCGCCTTCCTTAATGGGAAGATTCATCAAGAGGTGTTTATGTCACAACCCGAGGGTTTTGTACATCCTAAGTATCCTGATAGAGTATGCAGACTAAAGAAATCCATTTATCGACTTAAGCAAGCATCTCGTAGCTGGAATCGTTTCTTTGATGAGAAAATCAAAGAGTTTAGATTTTTGAAAAGCTAAGATGAACCATGCGTATATGTCAAGGCTAGTGCGAGCGCTATTATATTCCTTGTCCTATATGTATATGACATTCTACTTATTGGCAATGACGTCCCAACCTTGAAAGAGGTTAAATCTTTTCTTAGGAGTTGTTTCTCAATGAAGGACTTGGGAGAAGCGGCGTATATCTTGGGCATTATGATCTATAGATTCAAGATGGGCTTAGCCAAAGTGCATATGTCAACAAGGTCTTGAAGCGATTCAAGATGGAGGACTCTAAAATGGGTAACACCCCTATGTTGCTTGAAGTGACGTTGAGCAAAGCTCATCCTTGTCTTTGTTCAAGAAGGTTACAAAGGGGATAATCACACTTCCCTTCCTTTTACAAGTTGCAAATATTAGTCATAGAACTTTGTCCATTCATGGTGTTTTTATGCTTTAAATACTTGTACCTTATGCATGTTTTTGTTTTACCTTTGCTTCTGCTGTGTTCTTAGAACCCCATCAATGCATAAATCTGACACCTTTGAGGACTTTAAGACATTCTTAAATGAAGCCCATAATCAATTGGGCAAGACTATAAAAGTACTTCGCTCCGATAGAGGAGGAGAATACTTGAGCTCGGAGTTCTGTGATCATCTAGCTAGTTGTGGAATTATTTCACAACTAATTCCTCCTAGGACGCCACAATTGAATGGTGTCCCCGAGCGGAGGAATCAGACATTATTGGACATGGTCCGATTAATGATGAGTCACACAGAAGTACCCATTAGTTTTGGAGGTACGCTCTTGAGTCCGACTAAGAAAGTCCAAATAACATCTTATGAGATGTGGCATGGAGATGCTCCAAGGATCGCATATCTCAAAGTTTAGGGATGTTCTGCCTTCCTTAGAAGAGAGGTAGAGGAAAAACTTGAACCAAGATCCGAGAGGTGTTACTTCATTGGGTATCCAACCGGAGCCATGGATTATTTATTTTACTAACCTTCTGAATACAAAGTATTTATCGCGAGAAGGGCTCTCTTCCTTGAAAGGGAGATGATATCCATGCAATCTGGTGGAAAGAGGATTGACCTTGAAGAAATTCAAGAACCCAATGGATAAGGGACTAATGTCAGCACTAGCACTTAACCCGAAGTGGTTGAAACCGTGCAAAAAGATGCGTCGGTACCTGACGACGCTCCATTTATTCCTCGTAGGTCCGTTAGACCACGTCATGTGCCAAAGAGATATGGGTTTCTCGTATCTGAGGGCAATGCCTTATTGGTGGATCATGATGAACCCAAAAACTACCAGGAAGCCGTACCAGGCAGTGAGTCCGCATGGTTGATGGAAGCAATAGAGAGTGAGATGCAATCCATGTCGAATAACCAAGTCTGGGAATTGGTTAATCCTACACCTGCGTGTAAGTTAGTAGGGTGTAAATGGGTCTTCAAGAAGAAGACTGGCGTGGATGGATCTTTAGATACCTTCAAAGCACGATTGGTGGCTAAAGGTTTCACGCAAGCTAATGGGATTGACTATGAGGAAACCTTTTCACCAGTGGCCATGTTGAAGTCTATTAGAATTATTATGGCTAAAGCTGCATTTTATGATTACAAGATATGGCAAATGTATGTAACCACCGCCTTCCTTAAAGGGAGGCTTAATGAAGAGGGTTTTGTACATCCTGAGTATCCATATAGAGTCTGCAGATTAAAGAAGTTCATTTATGGACTTAATCAGACATCTCGTAGCCCTAAACCTTTGCTTTGATGAGAAAATCAAAGAGTTTGGATTTTCGAAAAGAAAAGATGAACCATGCGTATATGTCAGGGCTAGTGGGAGTGCTGTAGTATTCCTTGTCCTATATGTAGATGACATTCTACTTTGTGGGAACGGCGTCCCAATATTGAAAGATGTTAAATCTTTTCTTGGGAGTTGTTTCCCAATGAAGGACTTGGGAGAAGCGGCGTATATCTTGGGAATTAAGATATGTAGTGATAGATCTAATAGGCTAATTGGGCTTAGCAAAAATGCATATGTCGACAAGTTCTTGAAGCGATTCAAGATGGAGGACTCTAAAAGGGGTAACACCCCTATGTTGCATGGAGTGGCGTTGACAAGGCTCAATGTCCCAGTTCCAAGGAAGAACTAGACAAAAAGGTCACTTTTGCTTCGGAAATAGGATCAGTCATGTACGCAATGCTATGCACTCGTCCTGATGTATCGTCTGCCTTGAGCACGATGAGTAGATATCAGGCAAACCCCGGGCAAGCCCATTGGACTGCGGTTAAGAACATTCTCAATTATCTTCAGAGGACAAAGGATTAGTTTATGGTGGTATGGAAGAGCTTAGAGTACATGGTTACTCTGACGCTAGCTTCCAAACTAATAAGGACGACTTCTAATCACAATCAGGGTTCATGTTCCTTCTCAATGTTGGTGCTATTAGTTAGAGGACCTCAAAGCAAGACACCGTAGCTGATTCAACTACCGAGTCGGAGTACATTGTTACAAGTGAAGCAGCTAAAGAGGCGGTATGGATGAGGAAGGTCATCCAAGACCTTGGAGTGGTTCCTAGCATATCCGACCCTATTGAGATCTTCTTGGACAATTAGGGTGCGGTTACTTTAGCCAAGGAACCAAGGGCTCATAAGCGGACGAGGCACATTCCTCGAAAATACCACTTCATCAAAGATGTTATTGAGAGTGTGACATTGCCATCAGTAGAGTAGCAACGGAGGGAAATTTGGCATATCCATTCACTAAACCGTTGTCAGAAGTTGTACATGATTCTCACACTAGATCGATAGGTGTTAGATTTGCTAGTGACTTGGTTTGAGTGTAATATTTAATTTATGTTTGATATGTACTTATATTTTGGGAACATTAAGCAGTACTGCATTTCATATTATATAGATTATTAAATATGATTTAATAATACGCCAAGGGCGAATATTCTATGAATCCTTACTGTGATCCATCTTAGCATGTTTAACACTTCCCATAATGTTTTTCCATTCTAAATGTCTATATTCGGTAATTCTTCAAGGGGAGGAAGTTTGAGAAAAGACTGAGGGAAGTGGTTGGTCGTTATCCAATAATGGATTGAGTAAAGAGACGCAACATTTCGCATGTGCTTGCAATGGTCAAGTCACTGGATGACCCACAGCTGAAATTACTTCATGGTTTATGTCACGAGTATGTCAGAATAATAATATCATTTTGTCCTTAGACTGGAGATACATGTGTTCCAAAGCATGGGTATGCTTTACCTTAATTGCTTTCAAACGCAGTTCGTAACTGGCTGTTATAAAGGGAGCCTTTAGGTAAAGTATGGTGTATGGGGCCGAGCAATGTAGTCAAAGGGATTCGTTCCTCTAGTTTTAGAGAGATATCCATGGGTCACTCGATGATTGAGTGCTGACATAAAATGCATGGCCATGCTCGAGTTGCAATGATATTTGATCGATTGCAACTTGATTTTGCGTAACCATCAATCGAGATCGAGAAACATAATCGTGAACGATCTAGAGATTGAAATTTAACCTTGTCTCATGTTCACACGGATATCGCGAACGAAGGGATGAATAATCACTTATCTAAAGGACCATTTCATACTGATTCTAGATTTGGTTTTTGTTCTGAATGACAAAACCCATACTGACTTGGGGGCAAATATGTCTTGCTAGAGGCCGCTCTTTGTCTGTGATTTATGGGTACGGTGTGTCATATGTAAGTGGGAGTTTGTTGGAGTATGCCCACTGACGTACGTACGCCATATAGATCACTACCGATAATGTATGGGCCTATTAGGTTACACTCCGGGGACCTATCTCGACAACCTATAAGGTGGAGATACTAAAAGTGTCACAGTGAAAAGATGATGTGCAGGCAGGATATAGCGGCGCTAACCCTTTAAGGTTAGTGGCGCTAAAACTTAAAGTTAGTGGCGCTAACTGTTGGTGTATGCCCACTGACACAAGTAAATTGGTGTTACTACTGATGAAGTGCGAGCCTATTGGGTCACACACCAAGGATTGATCCCGACAGCTTATTGATAAAGAGAAAAGGTCCAAAAATCAAATTGTTTGATTTTGAGACTTCACGACCGTGAGGGATGCTCCACGGGTCGTGAAGTCCACGGCACTCACGTTTGACTCAACGACTCTCATACGGCTCGTGGAGTCTTCACGAGCGTGAGAGGTCGTGAAGGTGTCGTAGAGGATGACGCCCTCACGAGTCAATCGACGCGGCACGGGCCGTGAAGGACTATGGCCGGTCGTGGCGCATTTTTTTCTTCACGGGCCGTGAGAGGCCGTGAAGGAGCATCTGCATGAAATTCTCTTATTTCATTGGGCCATTTCGTGGTCTAATGGGAGAGGGGTTCTAGTCCGGCTAAAAGGTATCTTTTGGGTCTGGATCATAGGAAGAACATGCAAGTGACTTCAAACACACACTCTCTCTCTATAAGTTCTCTCTTGGCATTTTGGTGACACACACACACTAATACACTAAGTTAGGATCTTGAATGTAAAGGTGAGTGGTTTATGGTGCAAGAGGAGAAATCAAGGGTTGTTCCAGAATAGAAGAATCATGTGGATGTATTCTTGATGGTGTACTAGCATACGGGGATTGAGCAAACTTGGTGTGGATCAAGCAATAGAGGAGGACACACTTGGGTTCTCGGTTTCATCCCGTCTTGTGCATTTTCAGCCGGATTTTGATACATGGTAAGGAGGTATTTTCTTCCTTCCTTGTTTCCTTTTAGTTATAATTTTTGTTTTGTAGAAAGATCATCACTTTGGAACATGTATGGACCCGATTGTGTTCTGTGTTTAAACTTTTGGTTTTGCTTCCGCTGTGCATGTGCTCCGTACCGTGTTCCAACAGTTTTATCAGAGCCAAATCTACAAACAAATTGCACTTTTTTGGATTGAAACCCGAAAATGGACATTCTGTCCAGAATGTCTTCATGGGTCGTGAAGGCTTTTTCTTCACGGTCGTGAAGTGTCACGACCAGTCTCGTGAAGATTATTTCTTCATGGGCGTGAAGGCTCACGACCAGTCTCGTGAAGATTTTTCTTCACGGTCGTGAAGGCTGACGAACAGTCTCGTGGGGTGTTGGTCATGAAGGTTTTTCACTGTGTCAGAGTCGTGGAGCTCATGGGCTTCACGGCCATGAGAGGTCGTGAAGGCTCCTGGGCCTTGAAGGATGTCGTGAACAATGTTTTTGTCCTTTTTGAAAAAGAAAAATATTTTCGGTTTTACCCTCCTCTCGATTCTTTTTTTCCAGAATCCGTTCATAGTTGTTTGGACATGAAAATCCCCATAAATATCATAACTCACATATTTATATGTATGGGGAAGTTTTGGCATGATAACGCGCACGTGCATATACTTGTGTTGTGTATGTATGAATATGGTTTTTCAAAGTGTTTGGGATTCCTAATGAATACGTAAAAGATTTGTTCACTTGTGCCTTGAGTGTTTTAGGTTGTTTAAGAACAAATCTAGTTGGGATATTTCTACACGGTTTTTTTGTGGCTCAATGTGTTTTTGTTTGTGGTTGTTGTTTGATCCGGTAAAACCTTGCCCGTTAGACCTATGTGTTGGTTGTTTGGTTGTATTTGATTATTCATTCTTTTGGTGTTTTGTACCACAATTGGTTTGTAATAATTAAATTTATTCGGTCTTGTATTTTGTACTTTATTTTGGCTTGCATGCCGATTGCTTTTCTCTGAATTTGTTAGATTAGCTTAGATTAGCATTTCGCGGGTTGCACGCCTTTTCTTTTCAAATATTTTGTATGTATTTGTAAAAGAAGACCGAAGACAACCATCGAGAGTCGTGGAGGAGACGTCTCGGCTATGGTGGATCCGGAGGTTCATTGGAGATGACAGATTCAATGGGAGCACTTCCAGCTGGGCCATGTGGTTGTGTCCTTAGTTTTGCCTTGCTTTCCTCATTTGGCTCACGGGGAAGGCGCATAGGGTTTAGGGGCATGTTACCGGATGTTGCTTGTGCGTGGTTGTTGTTTTGTTTATTTTCTAGCGTGGTTGTTTAGTTCTTCGCTCGCTTGAAAATTTTTCAAAAGACCACTTGAAAAACTAAATCCCGTTTTTCTCAATTGAAATCAGTCGCCTCCCGTAAGATGACACCACCAGAATCTAGTGAAACAAGATCGGTCGTCGAGCTCTAGCCGAGGTCGATTTTGTGTAACTGTGTGGAAGGTGCGTGTGGCAACTCGCAAGGGTCGGTTGTCGAGCATTAGCCGAGCCGGTCATTGGGCTATAGTACCACGGCGTATCTTGACGGTCGATTTACAATTCAAAGACTTGATACGCGTTAGTAGTTGTCGAGCTCTAGCCGAGCTATCAAAGCGGAATAATGACGAATCGGTGAGGGAAGGGATCAAACATGCATAATGGGTGCTACAAGTACCTAAGATCCCGCAAGTGTCTAAGAGTTGTAATCTCGGATTGCAATTGGTAAAGTGTTACCGGCCTAAATAGCTCCATGAACTGATCCGTGGCAAACCCGTCATGGATTGTTTTGAAATAAGGTTCTTAGCCTTTGTTAAGATAATTTGGTTTTCTTAACCAGCTGGGTAATTATTTTAACGAGGATTATATTGGAACTTACTAGAACGTGTACTCTTTTATAGATGACAAACATTAACGACACCACACCAAACTTTAAACTTCGATTATTCCTAGAAAGGGAGAGACTCATAGGAGTGAACTTCCCTGACTGGTATCGTGTATTGAGGATTGTCCTCCATCAGGAGTCAAAGTTGCACGTCTTTGAGGAGCCTCTTCCGGAGCCACCTGCTACCAACGCGAGCTGGCCCACTCGATACGCTTTTGAGAAGCGTGTTATAGATACAAAAGATATTTCTTGTCTCATGTTATCGACTATGAGCTTTGAGTTGCATCAGCAGCTTGAGCAATTTAGTACGTATGACATGATCAACCGGCTGAAGAACATGTTCCCACAGCAGGTTAGACAAGAACGGTTTTAGTGTATAAATGCTTTGGTCGGTTGTAGGTTGCAGGAAGGTGAGGATCTAAATGTCCATTTCCTTATGATGAAGGGATACATGGACCAATTGGAGAGACTTAGACTTCCAATAGGGAGGGAGATTGCGGTGGATATGATCCTCCAGTCCCTGCCCGCGTCTTATGAGAAGTTTGTCAAGAACTATCACAAAGACAATTTGGATAAATCCTTGATAGAACATCAGGACACCTTGAAGGCTGTTCAGTCTTACATGGTTGAGAAGGATCGTACCTCGTCCACATCAACTATGGCTACTAGGAAACAAGTAAGCAAGAAGAAGAAACTGACATCAAAAGGAAAGCCTTGTATGACTGGGCCATCCGTAACTGTGGCATCAAAGGACAATGAGATTGTGCCTCAAGATGATGTTCCACATGGGGTAGTTTGCTACTTTTGCGGAGAAATTGGAAATTGGCGCCGTCACGCCTGCCCTAAGTGCCTGGAAGAGCTAAGTATCCTAAAACGGAAGAACGTTAGCTCATCATCTTCAGGTACATTCATGATCAAACTCCATTGATCTTCTACTTCTAAAGATTGGGTTTTAAACGCTAGTCAAAACGCTCACGTTTCTCACAAACTTGTTTGTTGCAAAGTACAGGTGTTTATCCGAAGTAGGTAATGGATGCTTGGAGAGTTGGACCTTAGAGATGAAAACATGTATGTTGTCCCTAACTATAAGGATTGGAAGAAGCGTCTTGTCATTCCATCCAGCTATACTATTACTTCATTTAGATCTTTGTCTTGCGCCCTGCGTGGCAAGAAGCATTGTATCTTTTATGCCTTTGATGACGATGAATATTACTTTGAATTATGTTATTGTAGGTTTTCGAGATTTATTTCAAAGTTTATTCATGTCTTGGCATTTATAATAAGCTTTTGCTTAAGGAAGTAATGGAATGATTATGGAATTGTTATCCTTATGAAATAGTTGATTTAACCATATAAACAAGAATTGCGTCACCAAGCTCCAAGTGGTTTGGAATTTGGAATCTTTTGACATTGGGTCAATTGTTGATTGCAAATCGTGCTTATAAGGCTAATTAACTAACATATCTTCACTTGTAAATGTGAGAAGAATAAAAGCTTGTTGTACTACGCTTGCACTCTTGTGTGAGGACCGATTAAGCAAATCATAAGGATTAACTATATATGATTTGTTACCTTTACCGATGATGGTAGAAGGAATGGGTAAGTCTAATTTATTAGACGAGTGTCTGAAACATGTGAGGTGTTCAAGACTCACCCTTAACATTTAGATTATAAAGAAGGCAAAATGGAATAAAGATACTCAAATCTTGTGAGATGTTGAGCATCTACGTTCTAAATTTCTAAACAATCATAAGAATTGTGAGGTTGCCTCATAATTCACTCCTCCTAGGATACATGTTTTACATGGAACATATTGGTTATGGTTCCGTCTTATTGGATTAAACTAAGTAACCTGCTGGATAGGTGTACTTGAGTAGTGGCGGGCAATGTTCTTGTTTTAAATCAACAAAGATGGTCGAATTAGTATCTGAGGAGATTTGTCTAGAAAGAGTTCTTTCCTTGTCTATCTCATAAATCAGAGTTATCCATTCTACATTTAGTGGGAGATGGATGAACTTAGAGGATGCTAATATATTTAATAGTTCTTCTAGGTTTCAGATATTCATGTCATATCCTTTTGAGAACCGGGTTTGGTTGCTCGAAAAAGGGAAAGGAATAACTAAAGCATTCCAGTAGATGAACGTGAGATTTAAATAAAAGACCTGATGTTGACATTACCACTCGATCAGAAATGATTGAAACTCAACATGGCTATGTTGGAGTATCTGGTATAAAGTTATTACTTCTTCATATGTCTGTTAAGAGTCGTCATAAGACCAGAAGAGTGTAATTTATTATATCTTAGGACGATGACTTATTGATGATATGTGATGTATGCATTAACAACCGGAAGCTGCAGTGGGCCCTTTAGTCTGCTAAGAAGAGGAGTGTAATAACATAAGATATATTCCATGCTAGATTTTTATGTTTTGAAATTGGTTAATCCAACACCTAGGTTTTGATCTGATGGTGTAAATAGATCTTTTGGGAAAGAGATCAGCATGGATAAGTTTGTAGCTAACTTCAAATACTGACTGAGAGGAAATGATTTCATGATGATTGACCATTAGGTAGAAATCATATGAAGACATTCTCCCAGTAGTTATGTTCAAGTTAAGCGGATGCTTATGCTGTTTTATAGCAGTATGATGCAAAGACCGCATTCCGTCATAGGAATTTTATGAGGAAGTGCTCACAACACTGTCCGAGGTTCTTTTACATCTTGAGTATATTTATGAAGTCTACAAAAGAGGAGTCCTTTTGGGCTTAGAATAAATCTATGTTTTGGAATCTTTGCCAAGAAAATCATGTGTTTGAGTTTTCAATAAGCAATGATGAAACATTGATAGATGCTAAAGCTAGTGGGAGCGCTATTATAATCCTAATTGGTATGTCTAGAACATACTATATGTTTTGAAGATAATGTCTTCATTTAGCTTGGATAAAAGCGTAAATTGAGAATTATGCGTTCATAATAAAAATGGGATATTCAAACAAGTTTGTGGAATACAAGAAGTATGAGTATATGTTCTTATGGTAATGTAATTAGAAGAAGCTTAAAGTGAGTTGTTACTCTTGTGATGGCTTCTACTTTAAAGGATAACCGCTGATCTTGATTGGGGTTTGTGATCCTTTTTCGAAATATGGTGTTGTTAATTTACGTGTTGTTAATTTACGTTTTTGTTAAAGCATCGTTGACTATATTGGGTTCTTTTGAGACAATGAGGGTACGATGGCTTATACACGTTAAATTTTGTGACCCAAGCATTGTTTGCCTTATTGAGTTCATTTGAAACAATGAAGGTATAACTGCTTCGACAAATGATCAAAATCCCATCAACGCACACTTTAGAAGTAGTTGGTTGTAGAAGGGATATGATCACTGAGAACCAAGCATCCCTGAATCTATAGAGATCTTTATGAAAACTATGAGAGTACGATGGCTTATGCACATAAATTAATAGACCCGAGCGTTGTTAGCCTTATTGGGTTCTTTTGAAACAATGAAGGTATAACAGCTTGGATAAATGATCGAAATCCCATCAACGCACACTTTGGAAGTGGTTGGTTGTAGTAGGGACTTGGTCAATGTCAGAGTACACACGGATGACATCGTGGATGGTCCATTTATTGAGCTATAGTGGCAGTCTAGTGATGAATGTCATACTAAGGTCTGCATGAACTTGGGTTAAGTATGTTTTAGTCATGTTTTGATATGTTTTACTTTTGGGAACATTAAGCAATATTTGTGCTTCTGCTTGTATCGATTATCAAAGGGTTTGATAATGCGCGTGTAATGGGTACTCTCAGTAAGCCTTATTGTGTTCCAAATTTGCATGTTTTACCTCTTCCCTGAATGTGTATACATTCTAAATGTCCACAGCCTGTCATTCTTCAAGGGAAGGAAGTCTGAATGAAGGCTGAGGGAAGTGATTGTTCAAGTGTCCAATGGTGATTACACAGGGACGCAATACTTCGCCTGTACTTGAAAGGGTTTTCAAGTGAGTGGACGACCCACACCTGAATTCACTTTGTGGTACTTGTCATGCGTGATTCGGGATGATAATATCAGTTCATCCTCATACTGGAGATGCATGTGTCTGCATCACTTTGGTTTGCTTTGCTCTAGTTGCTTTGAAACGGAGTCCGTAACTGGCAGTTATAAAGGGAGTAGCTGGGTAGTGTATGATCACTGTGGTGGGCAATGTAGTCAAAATAATTTGTTCCTCTGTATAGAGAGATATCCCTGGGCCCCTCGATGATTGGGCGCTGACACCAAAATGCATGGTCGTGCTCGAGTGTGCAATGATTTAGGTAATCGATTGCAACTTGTTTATTTTGGTCACCACCAATCTCGATCGAGAAACATAATCGTGAAGGACTGAGAATTGTATACGGGATGACATACCTCGTACTGACTTGGGGGCAGGGATGCCTTGCTAGAGGCCGCTCCCTGTCTGTGATACCTCTGGGTACGTTGTGTCATGTGCAAGTGGGAGTGTGTTGGTGTCTGCCCACTGACACAAGTACATTGGTGTTACTGCTGATGAACTGCGAGCCTATTGGGTCACACACCAAGGATTGTTCCCGATAGCTTACTGATAAAGAGAGAAGGTCCAAAAATCAAATTGTTTGATTTTGGGGCTTCACGGCCGTGAGGGATGCTCCACGGGTCGTGAAGCCCACTGCCCTAACGTTTGACTCAACGACTCTCATACGGCTCGTGGAGTCTTCACGGGCGTGAGAGGTCGTGAAGGGATCGTAGAGGATGACGCCCTCATGAGTCACTCCACGCGGCACGGGCCGTGAAGGACTATGGCCGGTCGTGGCGCATTGTTTTCTTCACGGGCCGTGAGAGGCCGTGAGAGACCGTGAAGGACCATCTGGGAGAGGGGCTTCTATTCTGGCCAAAAGGTATCTTTTGGGTCTGGATCATAGGAAGAACATGCAAGTGACGTCAAACACTCTCTCTCTCTCTCTAGAAGTTTCTCTTGGCATTATGGTTACACACACACTAATACACTAAGTTAAGATCTTGAGTGTAAAGGTGAGTGGTTTATGGTGCAGGATGAGAAATCAAGGGCTATTCTAGAATAGAAGAATCATGTAGACGTCTTCTTGATGGTGTACTAGCATACGGGGATTGAGAAAATTTGGTGTGGATCATGCAATAGAGGAGGATACACTTGGTTTTCTATTTCATCCCGTCTTGTGCATTTTCACCCGGATTTTGATACATGGTAAGGAGGTATTTTCTTCCTTCCTTGTTTCCTTGTAGTTGCAATTTTTGTTTTGTAGAAAGATCATCACTTTGGAACATGTATGGACCCGATTGTGTTCGGTTTTTAAACTTTTCTTTTTGCTTCCGCTGTGCTTGTGCTCCATACCGTGTTCCAACACTAACGTCAGTCAGATTGCATGCAATCATTGGCTTTGGAGACTTTGTTGGCCGCCCAAGGGGAGATCAAGTGGCAAATTTGAAATTTATAAAAGACCTAGGATTGTCTCTTGCCTTAACCTTTTACCATTTGCTCATTTTAACTCTTAATCAAGATCTTTAAAAGTGTTTTTTGAGAGCTAACACAAGGAGGTCCGAATTTCTGGAGGCTAGGGATGTTCTTGAGGAGATTTCAAGTCTTTGAAGATCTCTCAAGCTTGCTACTACAAGGAGAAGGGCAAACTCGGGGTGGACATTGATAGAGGAGGGCTTCACTTAGCTTTCTTGTCATCTCATCTTCTCCATATTTTGTTCCATAGGTTCTAGTAGGGTATATTTTCTTATCCTTACCTCCTTTCATGTTGCATGTGATAGTCATAGAGTTTTGGTCCATTTTGGGGTTTTATGCTTTACTTACATGTACATTATGTTATGCATGTTTGCACCATTAGCTTTCGCTGTGTTCATAGAACCCCAATAGATGGAACCCTTTCAGCGGTATCAGAGCTTATGATACAAAGGTATAGCACAAAAATGGCTCGAAAATTCAAAATTTTGATGTTTTGTATACTGTATAGAGAGCCTTCACGGGCGCTTCACGGGTCGTGAAGCGGTTATGTAAAACTTGGGGTGAGTCGTGAAAGTGATTTTTAAATTTCACGAGCTGTTCACGAATCCTGAGGGGTCATAGAGCTTTCTAGCTTAACATCCAGTAAGGGGTCGTGAAGGTGCTTGAGGACAGAAGGTGTTTTTGGCTTCACGAGTTGCTTCATGTTCGTGAGTGGTCCTGGAGGCTTCGTGCTTCGTTACCGTGAGGGGCCATGAAGCAGGTCATGAAGACTCACTGTTTTTTCAAAAATCCAGATTTTTCGGGTTTTCGAGCCATTTGTCGGGTTTTGCTTTTTGGCATAATCCATGTTTTAGTTCTGGAAATCCCCAACTATATTTTGGTATGGGTGTGGGTATATAAGTTATGGTTTAGGCATGAGATGCATACTTATATACAGATATTCTATGTATACATGAATATGGGTATAAAATTTGTTTTAGGTCCAAATGCATATGTATAAAGTTTTTCCTAAGTGACTTGAGTGTATGTCTTGGAAAAAATTTACCAAAATAATATACTTTGCCACAGTTTTTGGCACACCGTGTTCTTTTGTTGTTTGGATGTATGTATACATGTAATATTATTATTATTCGTTAATTCATAATTTGTAAAAAAAATGCGGCTTGCATGCCATTTCATTCATCCTTTGTAATTGTACTAGATAAATAGGAAATTTGTGGCTTGCATGCCATTTCATTTTTATCATATATGTACTTCTACTTTGGATTTTGCAGATCTACAAGGAGTCAAAAAAGATGAAGCATGCAGGACCACGAAGCCGGAGAAATCCAATAGTATAGCGGAATTAGTGGGAGCATGCATCAAGACCTTTTTGACCCCTAGATAGACCATGTTCTTCCCGTTTGGCTCATGGGAAGAATGCATATGATAATGGCAAGGGTTACCAATATATATTTTACATTCGTGTGATGTGATTTTATTTATGTATCTTGTGTGGTTTTTTGGTCTCACATGCTAGATAAATTTCCAAAATTTAATAAAATCACAAGAGATTTGCTAAAAATTGTTTACAATTCTCGTGCACGATCACGTACATGATTAACTAGTAATTCCAATTAGTGAAAACTAGGATTTGTCATGAAATAGTTAATTTAAAACCAAACCGGAAACAAAAGCCCGTATTTCCAAAAACAACGTAAATCACGCGCCATCCGTAAGTCGATGCGACCCGAATCTAATCGTATAAGAAATGGTTGTGGAGCTTAGCACAAGTCAATTCTTATAAAAATGTGTTGAAGGTGAGTGTGGTAAGTACACAATATTGGTTGTTGAGCATAGCACGAGCGAACTTTAAGGGGATTTATCATCACATGTCTGAACGGACGATTTACAATTTTAAGTTTGAAATTTTGAATAATTGTCAAACTTTGCACGAGTCAATCAATAAATCAAACTTACGATTAGTGCAAGAAGGGATCAAACATGCCAAATGACTTATGGTTGTTGTAGCATACCGCAAGGTGCTAAGCAATGTAATAGAGATTGCAATTGGTAACATGATTGCCGACCTAAATAGTTTTATCATGCAATCCGTGGTAACCCGTTACATGGTAAGATGAATTATGGTTCTTAGCCTTGTTAAGATGATTCTTTTGGGTAAATTATTTTAATAAGATTATATGAAAGTAACTAAATCTAGTTTAAAATTTTAGATGGCATTAACAATCGCAAAAACCACCACCACCAACGTTTCTCTATGGGTTTTCCTTGAGAAGGAGAAAATGAATGGAAGAAATTTTATGGATTAGCATAGGCAGCTGAGGCTAGTAGTACACTGTGAAGGAAAATCACATACCATAGAGGAACACCTACTCGAGGCCCCTTCGAGTGGTGCAACTAGGGCTTTTCGGGAGGCGTATGAAAAATGCCTCAAGCACACTGAGGTAATCACGTGCCTCATGCTGAGCAATATGAACTCCGATTTGCAAAAATAGATGGAACACTTACGTGCTCATGACCTGATCGTGCAGCTGAAGAACATGTTCCAACAAAGGCGGGGCAGTTGTGAGGGTATGAAAGCAAACATGTTGCGCATGGAGAGGTTGGGAATTACAATTGTGAGGGAGTTGGGCATGGATTTGACCATCCAATCCCTGTTCAGTGCGTATGATCAATTCATCAAGACTTATCATATGCATAGCATAGATAAATCCCTCATGGAGCTACATGGCATGCTAAAGACCATAGATTCTAGCATGACCAAGAACAAGCATACCTCCTCCAATCCCTTCTTGGCCATTTGGGAGGGCCGCATCTAGAAGAAGACGAAGGCCGAACCTTCCCATAAAGGGAAAAGTAAGGGAAAGGTTGGTCTTGTTAGATTATGTGAAAATATAGATATCACGTTGTTGGGATTTCAAAACTACGTAGCAGAAGCAAGAACAACAAGAAACAAGCATAACTGTATTCAAAACAATGAAATCCCAAAGGTGGATCTACTCTATGTGATAAAATAGCAACAAAGAAGGAGGTTAGACAGTTATACCATGCTCCTAAGCTCCAGTAACTTGTTTGTTGTGGATGGATTCGGATTTGAAGCAAGATCTTCTTCTTCTTCTTGTCCTTTCACGAAACCATAAACCGGGTACAAGTCCAACAAGATGTGCTAGCACCCTTTGATGATATCTTCAACTGGAAATATCACCTTAGGACAGAAAATGATCTCTTGAACCAGAGATTCTTCACTAGATCACCAAGAACTATGGTATTTAGCAAAGAGAGTTTTTGGTAGCAAGAGAGAGACAATATAGACAAGAGTATTCAAAGTTCAGGAACATGGTTCTTTTAAAGACCCCAAAAGGTCCCTTGAACTCCCTCTAGCCGGCCAAGAAAAGTCGAAAAGCTCTCATGCATGGGCCACAAGTGGAGGTGATTTTGACATCAAGCCCATGCAGTGGTAGCGCCGCTAACCAAGAGTTAGCGGCGCTAAACCTTAACCCTTAGCGGCGCTATCGCGGCCTGATTTCGATGTGACATAAAGCACATGCAGCCGTAGCGGCACTAACCTTTAATAGTTAGTGGCGCTAACTCGTTAAGTTAGCGGCGCTATCGCGGCCTGCATTGCTAACTTCCACTTTTGCCATCTTTGTTCCCTCAACCTTATTTGCTGTCATGTTAGACCCCGGTTTGTGACCCATATAGGCCCATACATCATTGATAGTGCTCTAAGGCGTACCTATATTATCGGGCAGATTCTAACAAACACCCACTTGCACATAATATATTGTACGCTAGCAAGCAAAGACATAGAGCGGCCTCTAGCAAAGAATCAATGCCCCCAAGTCTGTATGGGTTCTGAATACCTGCATAAAACCATCATACTGAAAGTAGTGGTCCTAGATAAGTGATCTTAGACATCCTTTTGTTCGCGATATCCGTGTGAACACGAGACATGGATTAGAAAATGTCAATCTCCAGATCGTTCACGATTGTGTTTCTCGAACTTGATTGGTGGTGACCATAAGGTAAGGACATATCTGATTCTCAATCAATATTCCTTGTCCCTGGCCATGCAATATTTAGGTGTCAGCTCCCAATCATCGAGGGGCCCAGGGATATCTCTCATACACGAGGAACAAATCCCTTTGACTGCATAATCCCATACCATACCTCTTGACTTACCTAGTCATTTCCTTTATCACAGCCAGTTACGAACTGCTTTTGAAAATGGCTAAAGCAAGTAAGAACTATGATATAGCAGTTCATACATCTCGGGTCTAAGGATATAAGATTTTATCATCCCAAGTTACTCATGACTAAAATCCATGAAGTATACTTGGGTGTGGGTCTTCCAGTCACTTGAAACGTTTTTCAAGTACAGATAAGTATTTCATCTTAATTCAACCATTTTAAATTCAAGATCACATACTTATCTCAGTCTTGATTCAATCTTTCTTCCATAAGATTGACTGACTATGGAAAGTTTGAAATATAGAATAATATTTCTGGAAGTAGTTAAACATGCTAAGATGGAACACAGTAAAGTCTTATGAATGTAACCGTATGACACGCATATATAATCCCCATTATATATCGAAACAAGCATAAGTTACAATACTGTCTGTATCGTTCCCAAATAAAATAATACATATCAAATAAACTAATATATACAACTCAAGCCAAATCGCTAGCAAATCTTACACCTATCCTTCTAGTGTGAGATTCATGTGCTGTGTGGTAACGGCTTAGTGAATGGATCTGCCAAGTTTCCATTCGATGCTACTCAGCTAATGATGACTTCACCACTTTCAATAACATCCCGTATAAAGTGGTATTTGCGTAAAATGTGTCTTGTCCTTTTGTGAACTCTTGGTTACTTTGCTAAAGCCACCGCTCCCTCATTGTCACAAAATATCTCAATAGGGTCAGCGATGCTTGGAACCACTTGTAGATCTTGGATGAATTTCTTCATCCACACGGCCTCCTTTGAGGCTTCACTTGCCGCAATGTACTCCGATTCGGTAGTCGAATCAGCCACCGTGTTTTGCTTTGAGCTCCTCCAGCTGACAACACCACTATTTAACATGAACACAAACCCCGATTGAGAAAGGCAATCATCCCTGTCAGTTTGCAAGCTAGGATCAGAGTAACCCTTTACTCTCAGCTCTTCTTCCCCACCATATACCAAGAACATCTCTTTTGTACGTCTCAGATATTTGGGAATGTTCTTTACTACCCTCCAATGAGGCTTTCCTAGGTTCGCCTGATATCTACTAGTCATGCTTAAAGCACATGACACATTAGGACGAGTGCATAGCATGGCGTACATGATCGAGCCAACAGCCGAAGTATATGGTACTCGCTTCATTAATTCTATCTCCTCCTTGGAGATAGGACATTGAGTTTTACTCAAGGTCAAACCATGCATCATAGGAAGGTTTCCTTTCTTGGATTCGTCCATTTTAAAACTTCTCATGACCTTTTATATGTATGCACTTTGAGAAAGCCGTAGCAGCCTTCTAGATCTATCTCTGTATATCTTTATTCCCAGAATACGGCACGCATCGCCTAGGTCCTTCATTGAGAAGCAATTCCCTAGCCAAGCTTTGACACTCTTTAGGCTTGGGATAGGATTTCCAATTAGTATAATATCATCTACATATAGAACCAAGAAGACGATAGTGCTCCCACTAGCCCTGACATACACGCAAGGTTCATCTTTACTCTTTGAAAATCAAAACTCTTTGATTTTCTCATCAAAGCAAAGACTCCAGCTTCGAGATGCTTGCTTAAGTCCATAAATGGAATTCATAAGCTTACAAACCTTGTTTGGATACTTTGGATGTTGAAAACTGTCAGGCTGTCTCATATATACCTCTTCATGAAGCTTCCCGTTAAGGAATGCGGTCTTTACATCCATTTGCCAAATTTCATAATCATGAAATGCAGCTATGACAAGTAGTATCCGGATTGACTTCAACATGGCAACTGGCGAGAAAGTTTCATCATAATTAATTCCTTGAGTCTGATTGAAACCCTTTGCCACCAGTCGGGCTTTGAAGATATCCAAGGTTCCATCTATGCCGGGTTTCTTCTTAAAAACCCATTTACACCCAACAGGTTTTATCCCTGGTGTAGGAGCAACCAGTTATCCGACATAGATTGCATCTCGCTCTCCATCGCCTTTCTCCACTGAGCAGACTCAGGGTGTGCGATGGCTTCTTTGTAGTTGGTGGGTTCATCATGATCCACCAATAACTCGTTGCCCTCTGATATGAGAAACCCATATCTCTCTGGCACAAAACGAGTTCTACTGGAACGCCTAGGAGTAGACGTTCTTAGAGTGTCAGGTACCGCAACATTATCTTGCTCAGTATTTTGGCTAGTGCCAACCTCAAGTCCTTTATCGGCCGACCCTTGATCTACCTCAAGGTCAACTTCCTTACTACCATGTTTGGATAGCAACTCCCTTTCAAGGAAGAATGCCCTTCGAGCAACAAATACCTTGTTCTCAGAAGGTTTATAAAATAAACATCCAACACCGTTAGGAGGATATCCGATAAAATAAAACCTCTCTGAACGAGGTTCATGTTTTTCTTCGGCCTCACGTCTCACGTAGGCTTGACAACCCCAAACTGATAGGTATGAAAGCGTCGGCTTCTTACCATGCCACATTTCATAAGGTGTTTTGAAAACTTTCTTGGTTGGTGCGAGGTTAAGGATTCTTACCGCCGTTTCTAAAGAATATCCCCAGAAACTAATAGGTACCTCCGCTCGACTCATCATAGACCTTACCATATCAAGCAAAGTCCGGTTCCTCCTCTCAGCGACCCCATTTAATTGTGGAGTCCTTGGAGGTGTCAATTGTGAAATAATTCCACAATTTTTAAGATGATCTACAAACTTGGTACTAAGATACTATCCACCTCTATCAGACCGGAGTATCTTTATAGTCTTGCCCTAACTAATTCTGAACTTTGTTTTAAAATGTCATGAACACCTCAAAGGTTTCATTCTTGTGTTTAACAAGATAGACATACCCGTACCTACTATAATCATCTATAAAGGTCACAAAGTATCTTGAATTATTCCTTGTGACATGCTTGAAAGGTCCACATACATCCGTATGGATTATGTCTAAAAGGTCCTTTCCCCTCTCACTTGTTCCCGTGAAGGGTTCTTTTGTCATTTTGCCCAATAAGCAAGATTCGCATACTTCATTTGATCCTTGATCAAATGATTACAAGATCCCATCCACTTGTAGCTTGGTGATACGAGTCTAGTTTATATGGCCAAGCCAACTATGCCACATGGAATATTTATCCAAACCATTTTTGGAGTCAGAATCAATATTCATGATAGATTTTCTTGATTCAATGTATGCATTTGCCTCATATATGCCATGACATGGTAAAGCTTTAAAATAAACAACTCCATTTTTAAAGCATATGATTGTACCACTTACAAATTTAAAATCAAAACCATCGTCATACAATTTGTGAAAAGAAATAATGTTTCTAGCCACATTGGGCGAATAGCATACATCCTTTAACAAAATAAAAAAACCAGTCTTGAATGAAAGCTCCAAGTCTCCTTTTGCTTCTACTGGGACAACCTCCAAGTTTCCCATGACAAGATCTAGTTCTCCCCGCTCCAAGCTCCTACTTTCCCTTAGCACCAGCACCATATTACATATGTGAGTGCCATAGCCAGTATCTGGAGTTCTATCACGAACGTACATGACGTACCCGGACCCAAAATTCTCATTGCCTTGAGCTTGTTTAGTCCCTCCTTGTACTTCGGGCTGCTACAGCGGTAATGGCCCTTGCCCCTGCAGAAGAAGCACTACGCATCCTCCGGAGTATTGGTTTGGGGAAGTTTCCCCTTACCCTTACCCTCGGAGGCCGGGTTAGGCTTGGCCGCGCCAACCTTTCCCATACCCTTCCGTTTATTGGAAGAGGCGGCCTTCTTCTTTGTGATGCATTCTTCCCAGATGGCGAGAACGGGAGTGGAGGAGGAGGATGGCTTATTCTTGGTTCATGCTAGACTCAGCGGTCTTTAGCATACCATGAAGTTCCATTAGGGTCTTGTCGATGCTATGCGTATGATAACTCATTACGAATTGATCATATGTACTTGGCAGGGATTGGAGGATTATATCAACCGCCATCTCCCTCCCGATGGTAAAACCCAACTTCTCCATACGCTCGATGTTTGCTTTCATTCGCAACACATGCGCGCTCACGTTCCCTCCCTTTTGCATCTTGCAAGCAAGGGTCATTTTGAAGCACTCGTACCTTTCCTGCCTCGCCTGCTACTGGAACATTTCCTTCAGCTGCACGATCAGGTCGTAAGCACCTAGATGATCCATTTCCTTTTGCAAATCTTGGTTCATCGTGCTTAACATAAAGGCACGTGACTTCCTCAGTTTCCTTGAGGCGTTTTTCATGCGCCTCACGGACAGCCCTTGTTGCATTAGGGAGGGGTTCCTCTATGGTATGCAACTTTCCTTCATACCGTAAGACCAACCTCAGTTGTCTATGCCAGTCCATGAAGTTGCTACCGTCGAGTTTCTCCTTCTCAAGGAAAACCCGAAGAGAAACGTTGGTGGTGGTGTTTGTTGCGCTTGTTGATGCCATCTAAAATGTTGCAAAGTAGATATTAGTTAGTTTGATATTTTATCTTGTTAATTAATTTACCCATAAAGAATTATCTTAACAAGGCTAAGAACCGTATTTCATCCTACCATGTGACGGGGTTACCGCGGATCACATGATAAAACTATTTAAGTCGGCAACCATTTTGCCAATTGCCGACTTAAATAGTTTTATCATGTGATCCGCGGTAACCCCATCAAATGCGGGATCCTACGACATCCATTGGTCTTTTGGCATGTTTGATCCCTTCTTGCACCAATTTTAAGTCGTGTTATTTTTGTTAACTCGTGCTAAGCTCGACAATTAACCATGATTTCAAACCTAAAATTGCAAATCGTCCGTCAAGACATACGGTAACAAATTCACCAAAATTGGCTCGTGCTAAGCTCGACAACCAAAGTTGTGAATTCGCCACACTCACATTCCGCACAGTTTCATGAGAATTGGCTCATGCTAAGCTCGACAACCAAAACACATAAGACTAGATTCGGGTGGTATAGACTTACGGATGGTGCTTGATTTATGTTTTATGGAAAAATGGGCTTTTGTTTCCGGTTTGGTTTAGATTAACTTATTAGTGACAAAACCTATTTTCACTAGGTGGGTTAATCTTTGTAAGGGATCACACGCAATATACAATATAGTCGGTAACCTTTGCCAATAAACCTATGTGTTCCTCCCGTGAGCCAAAACGGGAAGAACTTGGTCAACTATGGGACAAAACAATCTTGATGCAAGCTCCCACTAGAACCACCATCTCCATTGGACTTCATTGGCTTCTAAGGGCATCAAAACTCCATCTTGTTTTGCCTCCTTCTTGTGTCTTCATCCATCCATCATACAATTTACATACAATAGAAAATAAATGGCATACAAGCCACAAATCTTCCTATTTATCTAATACTTGTACATGGATGAATGAAATGGCATGCAAGCCACAAATTATTACAATTAAACTAAATTTAATAAATTTACAACCATCAAATGTGGATAAAACCACCAAATGCATACCAAACAAAAATCAACCAAATGGGCCATGGCAAGGTTACCAACTCATATCATCACAAATAACTAAACATAAACTTAGGCTACTGGAATATTCAAATAAAATAGACAAAATAAAATTATAGAATCTCAAAATGCTAAAAATCCCGAGACCAAAACTGTTTTATCAAAGTTTTCGAAAAACAATTTCCAGTGACGTTAGCGCCGCTAACGCTTAAGACTTAGCCCCGCTAACCTCAGCGTAGCGCCGCTAACCCTAAAGGCAGAATACAAATATTTTGATTTCGGGTTTTTTTTCAAACCACCAAGTGCTATTCTAACATAGAGGTGGCTCTAATACCACTCTTGGGATTTCAAAACCACGCAGCAGAAGCAAGAACAACAAGAAACAAGCATAAATGTGTTCAAAACAATGAAATCCCAAAGGTGGATCTACTCTATGTGATAAAATAGCAACAAAGAAGGAGGTTAGAGAGTTATACCATGCTCCTAAGCTCCGGTAACTTGTTTGTTGTGGCTGGATTCGGATTTGAAGCAAGATCTTCTTCTTCTTGTCTTTTCACGAAATCATAAACCGGGTACAAGTCCAACAAGATGTGCTAGCACCCTTTGATGATATCTTCAACTGGAAATATCACCTTAGAACAGAAAATGATCTCTTGAACTCGAGATTCTTCACTAGATCACCAAGAACTATGGTATTTAGCAAAGAGAGTTTTTGGTAGCAAGAGAGAGACAATATGGACAAGAGTATTCAAAGTCCAGGAACATGGTTCTTTTAAAGACCCCAAAAGGTCCCTTGAACTCCCTCTAGCCGGCCAAGAAAAGTCGAGAAGCTCTCATGCATTAGCCACAAGTGGAGGTGATTTTGACATAAAGCCCATGCAGTGGTAGCGCCGCTAACCAAGAGTTAGCGGCACTAAACCTTAACCCGTAGCGGATCTATCGCGGCCTGACTTCAATGTGACATAAAGCACATGCAGCCGTAGCGGCGCTAACCTTTAACAGTTAGCGGCGCTAAATCGTTAAGTTAGTGGCGTTATCGCTGCCTGCATTTCTAACTTCCACTTTTGCCAGCTTTGGTCCCTCAACCTTATTTGTGACCCATATAGGCCCATACAGCATCAGTAGTGCTCTAAGGCGTACATATATTATCGGGCAGATTCTAACACACGTGTCATCGTGTCCAATGTTATAAGACACTAAAGGATCAAACTGCTACACACCGAATTAGAACCAATTGGATTTTACCTAGTTTTGTGTGTGGAATATTTAATTAGGTAATTAATTATTAAGAGGAAAAATAATAATAGTTATTTATTATTTTAAAGGAGGAATTATTATTTAGTTTTAATATTAATTGGACCAGTTAATTAATAGTTATTAATTAATTAGAAAGATCAAAGTGTATTTTCTGCAATTAACTAATAGTTTAATTAAAGCTAGGTTTTAATTAAAGGGGTTTGGCCTTAATCAGGTTTACATATAAATAACCTTTTAGAGCCTTAGAATCACATGAGGGAAACAATTGCAACAAGAAAATCCTAGCCTCCTTCCTCCCTACCCTGCATCGACATCGAAGAATCCCAGGGGGTTTCGGCTTCGTCGATCACACACACACACACACTCGGTCTCGCGTGATCGTTTTTGGTGAAATCTTGTAGCGGTATAGCAGCTTGTTCGTGGTGGTGCAGTAGCGGTGTTCTACCTTCAGCATTCTAGAATCAAGTTTCAAGATTGTTTCATAAAGGTATAACTTTTATCCTCTACTCTAGTTAAGTTTCTTGTACAAACTAGATGAGATCACTGGAGGGGGTTTTGAGTTTTTATTCCGCTGGGTATTATCATAATCTGATTTTATACCCTACAAAACCCTTCAGTGGTATCTGATCCACTTCTAGTCTCGTAGGGAACTAGTTAGGTTTCTTTTTATAATGATGAATATGTTTGTTTTTTATCAAAGTTTTAACATTTTGGTTTATCCAAGTATTTTTGAAATCTAGTTTTGATTTTAAATGGATAATAATTGGTTTTGATAAAAAAAGGTTTAATTTTTAGTTATTGTTATTGTTTTGCGATGAACAAAAAAACAGCGGGGGTAAAGTGACCATGATCGACGGCGTTTTCACGTCGGCATCGGCATCCCTCGTTGCCACCAGCTGCGTCAGCGGCGAGGTGGCGGTTGTCAGCCAGGATCCGGCAGCAGCGGCCGCTGCCTACGGCCAGGTTGTCCGCGACGGTGGAGGTGGCGTGGTGGCGGTCCAGCTGCGGCTTACTGCCCACGGCCCAATTTCAACCGGCCCAATTAGGTAGTCGGTCCATCGTCTTTTTATGCCCAGTTGGTGTTGGCCCAATGTTGTTCAGGTTTAGTTTTGGGTAAAGCCAAACAGGATTAAACCTGAATGCTTCTAAAGATTATTTTAATCTTATGTTTAAAATTTTTGATTTTAGTCAAGATTATTTTATATAATCAAGTATTAAGTGAAATTAATTATTTTTAGTACCTTTGATCGCATAACAATAATTAATACAGTTTATTGTTATTTGTTTTTCATGTATTAGTTTAGTACATGTTTGGGATGCCATAGTCGATCCCTAGACCTTGTGGATTGTTTTATCTATTTCTCATGTGGTTGTGTTAGTTTATTCTATTTTATGGTGTGGGGAGGCCTGCGTGCCACTTACAACCCCTATTCTAAAATGTAAAGGTACTAGATTAGCGGGCCTGCGTGCCTTTGATTACTTTGTAATTTTTATTTCTAGTAGTTTTTTTTTGGTTTTTAGAATAGACATATAGAATATTTTTTTTGAAGGTGATACAAGGACCAAGGAGGAAGGAGCAGGATTGGATGCGTGAGCCAGTGGGAGCTTCAGAAGTTCATGCCTTGTGTGTTGTTTTCCACTTAGGATTTAGACCGTCGGGTTTTTCGTGTGGCTCACGAAACCGACATTAGTTAAGGGCAAGGCTAAGGCATAGATAACACATGTTTGTTTTAATTCTTTACATATTTATTATATTCGTGGTTGTGATCTCACAATGAAATAAAACAGGGATTTAATAATAGTTATTATTAAATAGTGCTTTTACAAGAAACTGGCAAACGTTTTTTTGGTTTAAAAACTTTGAAATCCTTTTTAGAAAAATCTTAGATCAGTGTGCTACCCATCTAATGGTACACCTTTCCTGTTAAAAGGTACTCGGGTGTCGGAAGTGACCAAACATTGGGCATTCGGGTTCAACCCATTTGCGGAAAGGGTGTGAAAGGCTCTGCGATAATCGGGAGTCCCGGCCTGAGTTCACACTGTCTTAGGTGGTGCGATCTATTTTTGTGATAATCGGGAATCCCTGCCCAAAATGCACTAGAGAGACTATAGCATGCACGGTTCTTGTAGCCGATGTCCCGCAGATCTAGGAGTCGTGTCCAGGTAGGATACGATTGTTATAGGTTTACCTACCAGAAATAGTATCGTCCCGGTGGGAAGTGTCCAAACCTTGCATCGGGAAATGTGAAATATGGATCCTAGTCTAATAAATTATTTTTAAAAGGTAATAATTATTAGAAGATATAATCATATTACTGAATCGGTTTTATATTTTTCTTTTTCTGTAGATGTCTATTTTATCTGTTTTCCCGTTTTACTCACCCGAAGAATCCCTAAGCCTTATCGTTGGCAAGTGGAAGCTTTCAGGTCCAAACTTTGCCGTTTGGAAGATGCATCTTAAGAATATATTAGATGCACAGGGAAAGCTATACGTCATAGAGACTTTACCTCTGGGACTACCAGAAGAAGATGCCCATGATAGTGAGTATGATCTTACTATTAGTATCTGGCTGATTCTCGTTCTCTCAGCTTCATCCGAGTTTACGAATGATCTCCGGGAGAAGTCATCCTTTGAGGTTGTTCGAGCATTGGAGGAAAGGTTCAAGTATAGTGAATGGATATGTCGTATCTTGCTAATGAAAGAAATTCTTTCACTGAAGATGAAAGAAAACAAACGAATTAGCGATCATCGCATAAATGTGAGAAGACTTCTTGATTGCTATGAGACATTTGGACCAAAATCAAAGCCACATGAGCTAGTTATGCTTTTGTTCAGTTCCTTGTCGGACAATTATCAGACTAGGGTAATGTATTTCCTAGGAGATTTTGAGATGACCGTCGCAAGCTTGCACGAGATTCTCATGTGCATTAGCGATGATCTAGATCCAAAGAAGAGGATGACTGGTTGGAAGAGCTTGGAGATATTTGTTGCCTAGACTGTGGCAGCAAGGATTTGTTAGAGTATGCCCACTGACGCACATACGACAAATGATCTCTGCCGATGACGTATTGGCCTATGAGGTCACACGCCGGGGATTGATCTTGACAACAACCTAAAAGATGAGGGTGAGAAAGAATAAATAATGATAGTTGGTAATCTGCACAAAGTTAGCGGCGCTATCTCAACCATCGCTAACTCAGCCGCGATCACGGCGCTAACTTTGGGCAGTTAGCGGCTCTATCCCTTTGTGGGTAGCGGCGCTAATCCTGCTGACAGATTGCAACTTTATTCTTTTCACCTCCACTCTCCACCAATGCATGTGTTGTTAATCATTAGACTTGGGCCGACATTGGGTAACTCTCGGGTCATGTTTGAGTCTATAAAATACATGTATATCACACTCTCTCTTACCCTTAGTAGACTTTGTATTGCCCATTTGCTCATGGGCAAGATGCATAGGGTTTTATGGCTCGTTACCGGACTCATATTGCATGCATGGTTGGGTTTATATTGTTTATTTCTTGCATGGTTGCATGTGGTGGTGATGACAAGTAAGCAAAGAAGCTGTCCTCTAATTAAGTCTACCCCGGGTATTGTCCTCTCTCCTTGTACTAGCAAGCTTGGATGATATTCTTCCAGTAGAAATCACCACAAGAGCAGCCACCAATATGCAGGAATTCGGATCTCCTCTTGACACTCACAAGAAAACTCTTAAAGTTCTCTCAAGACTAAGTGGGTGTCAGTTTTATAAACCCAGAGATGCCACTTCCTCTCCCAAGGTAGGCCAAGAGTTCTCCAGAAGAAAGCCACATATATTGGGTAAGAGTGGAGGTGGAGAATCTAATCATTGCATACAGTCTGACAAAATTCCGCGCCGCGTGCCTGTAAGGTTCCGCGCCGCGGAATCTCCGCGTCGCGTATCGTTAAGTGCTCCGTGTCGCATTATTTCCCAGCACATCAATCTTTCCATTTTGACATCATTGGTCACTCCATCTTTTTGGCTGTCGAGATAGGTCCCCGGTGTGTGACCCAATAGGCCCATACATTATTGGTAGTGATCCAAATGGCATTCGTGTGTCATCGGGCATACTCCAACAAACTCCCACTTGCACATGACACACCGTACCCATAAATCACAAACAAAGAGCAGCCTCTAGTAAGGCATCTCTGCCCCCAAGTCAGTATGGGTTTTGTCATCTAGAACAAAAACCAAATTCAAAATTAGATACGAAATGGTCCTTTAGATAAGTGATCATTTATCCCTTCGTTCGCGATATCCGTGTGAACACGAGACATGGTTAAATGTCAATCTTCATATCGTTCAGAATTATGTTTCTCGATCTCGATTGATGGTGACCCAAAATCTAGTTGCAATCAATTAAACATCATTGCAACTTGAGCATGGCCATGCATTTTACGTCACCGCTCAATCATTGAGGGGCCCAAGGATATCTTTCTAAAACTAGAGGAACGAATCCCTTCGACTACATTGCTCCGCTACATACACCATACTTTACCTAAAAGCTTCCTTTATAACAGCCAGTTATGAACTGCGTTTGAAAGCAATCAAGGCAAAGCAGATCCATGCTTTGGAATACATGTATCTCCACTCTAAAAACAAAATGATATTATCATCCTGACTTACTCGTGACAGAAACCATGAAGTAAGTTCAGGTGCGGGTCGTCCAGTCACTTGACCATTGCAAGCACAGACGAAGTGTTGCGTCTCTTTTATCTAATCCATTATTAGATAGCGACCAACCACTTCCCTCAGCCTTATCTCAAACTTCCTCCCCTTGAAGAATGACTGACTGTGGACATTTAGAATGAAAAAAAAAACATTCTGGGAAGTATTAAACATGCTAAGATGGAACACACTAAGGATTCATAAAATATTCTCCCTCGGCGTATCATTAAATAACATTTAATAATCAATATAGTATGAAATACAATACTACTTAGTGTTCCCAAAGTACAAATACAAATCAAACATAAACCAAATATTACACTCAAACCAAGTCACTAGCGAATCTAACACCTATACCTCTAGTGTGAGAATCATGTAAAGCTTGTGACAACGGTTTAGTGAACGGATCAGCCAAATTGCCCTCCGATGCTACTCTGGTGATGGCAATATCACAACACTCAATAACATCTCTGATGAGGTGATATTTGCGAGGAATGTGCCTCGTCCAATTATGAGCCCTTGGTTCCTTAGCTAAAGCCACCGCACCCTCATTGTCACAGAAGATCTCAATAGGGTTGGATATGCTAGGAACCACTCCAAGATCCTGGATGAACTTCCTCATCCATACCGCCTCTTTAGCTGCTTCACTACCCGCAATGTACTCCGACTCGGTAGTTGAATCAGCTACGGTGTCTTGCTTGGAGCTCCTCCAACTTATAGCACCACCATTGAGAAGGAACACGAACCCCGATTGTGATCGGCAGTCGTCCTTATCAGTTTTGAAGCTAGCGTCAGAGTAACCATGTACTCTAAGCTCTTCCTTACCACCATATAGCAAGAACATCTCCTTTTTCCTCCGATGATACTTTAGAATGTTCTTGACCGCAGTCCAATGGGCTTGCCCGGGATTAGCCTGATATCTACTCGTCATGCTCAAGGCACACGATACATCAGGACGAGTGCATAGCATGGCGTACATGATTGATCCCACTGCCGAAGCATATGGAACCCTCTTCATTACGTCAAGTTCCTCTTTGGAACTAGGACATTGAGACTTGCTCAAAGTCACTCCATGCAACATAGGGGTGTTACCCCTCTTAGAGTCCTCCATCTTGGATCGCTTCAAGACCTTGTCGACATATGCACTTTGGCTAAGCCCTATTAGCCTTTTAGATCTATCTCTATAGATCTTTATGCCCAAGATATACGCCGCATCTCCTAAGTCCTTCATAGAAAAACAACTCCCAAGAAAAGCCTTAACCTCTTTCAAGGTTGGGACGTCGTTTCCAATAAGTAGAATATCATCTACATATAGGACAAGGAATACTACAACGCTCTCACTAGCCCTGACATATACGCATGGTTCATCCTTGCTTTTCGAAAATCCAAACTCTTTGATTTTCCCATGAAAGCACAGGTTCCAGCTACGAGATGCTTGTTTAAGTCCATAAATAGACTTTTTTAACTTGCAGACTCTATCAGGATACTCAGGATGTACAAAACCCTCGGGTTGTGTCATAAACACCTCTTCATTTAGCTTCCCGTTAAGGAAGGCGGTTTTTACATCCATTTGCCATATCTCGTAATTATAAAACGTAGCTATGGCCATGAGTATTCGGATAGACTTCAACATGGCCACTGGTGAAAAAGTTTCCTCATAGTCAATCCCATGAGTTTGCGTGAAACCCTTAGCCACCAGTCGGGCTTTGAAGGTATCTACAGTTCCATCCATGCCGGTCTTCTTCTTGAAGACCCATTTACATCCCACTGTCTTATACCCGGGTATAGGATCAACCAATTTCCATACTTGGTTATCCGACATGGATTGCATCTCACTCTCCATTGCTTCCCTCCACCTAGCAGACTCACTGCCCGCTACGGCTTCCCGGTAGTTGGTCGGTTCATCATGATCCACCAATAGGTCATTGCCCTCAGATATGAGAAACCCATATCTCTCTGACTCTTGACGTTGTCTACCAGACCTACGAGAAATTAATGAAGTGTTGTCAGGTACCGACGCATTCTCTTGCTCGGTTTCAACTACTTTAGGTTGATTGCTAGTGCCGACACTTGTCCCTTCCTCATTGGGTTCTTGAATTTCATCAAGATCAATCCTCTTACCCGATTGCATGGATATGAGTTCCCTTTCAAGGAACACGGCCCTTCTCGCGATAAACACTTTGTTTTCGGAAGGTTTGTAGAATAAATATCCCATGCCTCCGGTTGGATACCCAATGAAGTAACACCTTTCAGACTTTGGTTCAAGTTTGTCCTCTACCTCTCGTCTCACGAAGGCAGGACTTCCCCAAACCTTGAGATATGCTATCTTTGGAGCAACTCCATGCCACATCTCATAAGGTGTCTTTTGGACCTTTTTTGTCGGTACGAGGTTAAGGATCCTTACCGCCGACTCGAAAGCGTACCCGCAAAAGCTAATGGGTACTTCCGTGCGACTCATCATCGACCGGACCATATCTAACAATGTCTGATTCCTCAACTCGGCGACACCATTCAATTGTGGCGTCCTAGGAGGAGTTAGTTGCGAAATAATCCCACAACTAACAAGATGATCACGGAACTCCGAGCTCAAGTACTCGCCTCCCCTATCGGAGCGGAGTACTTTGATAGTCTTGCCCAATTGATTCTGGACTTCGTTTTGGAATGTCTTAAAGACCTCAAATGTCTCAGACTTTTGCCTAATCAAGTAGACATATCCATATCTACTGAAATCATCAGTAAACGTAACGAAGTATCTTGAGTTGTTCCTTGTAACATGCTTCAACGGACCGCATACATCCGTATGCACTATTTCCAACAAGCATTTAGCCCTTTCACCCACACCGGTAAAGGGTGACTTAGTCATCTTGCCTAATAAACAGGATTCGCATACTTCATTTGACCCGAGGTCAAAGGATTCCAAGATCCCATCCGATTGGAGCTTGGTGATGCGTTTCTCGTTTATATGGCCAAGACGACTATGCCATAAGGAAAACTTATCCAAACCATTTTTGGATCCAGAATCAATGTTCATGATTGCTCTATTATTTTCTATGTATGCATCGGCTTCGTATATACCACGACATGGATAAGCTTTAAAATAACAAACATCATTTTTAAAGCATAAGATAAAACCATTTTCAAATTTAAACAAATATCCATCGTCATACAAAGCATAAAATGATAAAATGTTTCTTGCCACAAGCGGCGAATAGCATACATCTTTCAAAATAATAGATAAGCCGGTCTTGAAAGTAAGCTCCACACTTCCTTTCTCTAACACCGGGACAACCTCTTTATTTCCCATTGTTAGCTCTAGCTCCCCATCTCTCAGCTTCTACTTCCCTTTAGCACCTGCTCCATATTACAAATGTGAGTGCCACAGCCGGTATCTAAAACCCAGTCATTAGATGTAGAAGTATGATGGAGTTCAATCACAAAACGTACCTAAAGTAGAAGCGCCCGCTCCCGAAGCTCGTAGCTTCTTCAGGCCCTCTAGGTACTTAGGGCAACTCCGGCGCGTGTGTCACTTTGCCCCGCAAAAGAAGCAAATCGCCTCCTCCGGAGTCTTAGCTTGAGGGATAGGTCCCTTCGGCTTCGGCTCCGGGGCAGGGTTCGGCTTGGGAGCCCTAACCTTACCCTTGCCTTTCCCTTTTGGGGGTAGACGCCGGTTTCTTCCTCTACTTGGACTCACCCTCCTTGATGGCCAAGACGGGAACGGAGGTAGATGGATTTTGCTTGGTCATGTTGGACTCGGCGGTATGCAGCATACCATGCAATTCCATGAGGGATTTGTACATCCCGTGCATATGATAACTCACAACAAATTGATCATATGACGGTGGGAGAGACCGTAGAATCAAGTCTACCGCCATCTCCCTCGATATGGCAAATCCCAACCTCTCGAGTCGTTCCACCAACGCTTTCATCTTAAGAACGTGGTGGGACACATTCCTACCCTCATGAAACCGGCAACCGAGAAGATGGTTAAGACAACCATACCCCTCTTGCTTCGCTTGTTGTTGTAACATGTCGGACAACTCGTGCATCATGTCATAAGCACTCAACTGCTCCATCGACTTTTGCAAGTCGGAGCTCATAGTGCTAAGCATGAGGCAAGTAACCTCGGTGATGTATTTTAGGCGTTTTTCATACGCCTCTTTCACGACCCTACTCGCGTTGGATGCAGGGACCTCGGGGATGTGTTTCTCAATGGTAGCCAACTTGTCCTCATGACGGAGGACAATTCGTAGTTGCCGTGACCAATCCATAAAATTGGTCCCATCGAGTTTATCCTTCTCGAGAAACACTCTTAAGGATATGTTTGACGTGGTGTGGTTGGTGCTAATTGATGCCATCTATAATAAGCAAAGTAGATTTGGTTAGTTTGATTGAAATCCTCGTTAAAATAATTACCCCAAATGTTTAATGAAAAACCAATATTTTAACAAGGGCTAAGAACCTTATTTCACCTTGCACCGTGACGGGTTTTCCGCAGATCACGTGGCAAAGTTATTTAGGCCGGCAATCCTTGACCGATTGCAATCCATTATTGCAACTCTTAGTTCCTTGCGGGATCCTACTTGACAACCATTGTGCCAAATTTGGCATGTTTGATCCCTCAAAACCAATCCCAAATTAATATTTTACATGACCTCGGCTAGAGCTCGACGACCATATGAAAGATTAATTTGAAATTGTAAATCAACCATCAAGATACACGGTGGTACTCTAGCCCAATGGTCGACTCGGCTAGAGCTCGACAATCGACCTTGCGAATTGCCACACGCGCCTTCCACACAACTCATGCAAAGGTAATCTCGGCTAGAGCTCGACGATCAACCCTTACACGACTAGATTTGGGCGGTGTCATCTTATAGGTGGTGTGAGATTTACATTTAGAAAACGGGATTTAGTTTTCCGGTTAAAAAACCATTTTCAGTTTGATTAACAAAAAGTGACAAAACCAAACGTTTTCACTAATCGGATACTAAACCAATTTTAAATCCGTTTGTTAATCAAGTGTGCGAGCGAGAGTTGCTAAACCATTTTTAAAACTCTTGGGTTTTATTATTTATCAAAAATTGTCTAGCATGCAATAGTCCTACAACTCATGCATAAACAATATATAATAAAACCATCACACGCATACATAAGGTTGGTAACCATGCCCCTAAAACCTATGTGTTTTTCCCGTGAGCCACTACAGGAAAAAACAAGTCATCAAAGGATAAAAACTCCTTGACTTGGATGTGCTCCCACTAAACCCGCCACCTCCATTGGGCCTTCCGGATTTCGTGTTGGCCAAGACGTCACTCCATGGACTCACGATGGTTGCTCTATATTACAATTACATAGAAAATTAAATAAATGGCATGCAAGCCACAAATCCTATTTTCTAGTACAAATACATAATATGGAATATTTAAATGGCATGCAAGCCACAAAACAATTACATACCAAATAAATAAATAAATTATTATTACAAACCATTGTGACATAAAGTCACCAAATGAATGAATAATAAAACATACAACGAAACATCCACAAGGTCTAGGGCATTTTTCTAAGGTTACGAACAAAACAGGTTCACTAGTGAACAACAATAACAAGATCAACATCAACAACATGGTGTGCCACACAAAACCATGTAAACTTATGTATAATGGTTAAGATTTTTACAAAAACACTCAAGGCACTAAAAATCCCATGTACTTATGCATTAGTAACACCAAACCATTTTTTATGAAACATATTCATAAATACATGATGTAAGTATATGCAATTATTTATTTTCATGCCAAAATAATAATCCACATATAAATACACCAACCATTATACAAGGCAACTTCATAAAACTAAATTTTAATTTCTGGACTAAAAATCCAGTAACCAAAATTTAGTGCCAAAAACCCAAAAATAATTTTTATTTAAAACAAAGTTTAAAAACAGAATCTGTACAGCGATATTCCGCGCCGCGTAACCTCAAGGATTCCGCGCCGCGGAAACTGACTAACAGAAAACACAAAACTTTAATTTCGGGTTTTCCAGGCCACCATGTGCAAAAGTAGTATAGAGGTGGCTCTGATACCACTGTTGGAGTTCTATGTACACAGCGGAAGCAACAATGTACAATATACAAAGGATAGAGTACAAGAAATCAAACATAAAACCCCAAGCCATGGACCAAACTCTATAACTAGCTTAAGCAACAAGCAAAACAGAAAGAAAAGAGGTTATACCCTGTTCCTTAGCTCCAACAACTTGAAGATGTGGTGGTGATGACAAGAAAGCAAAGAAGCTTTCCTCTAATGAAGTCCACCCCGGGTATTGTCCTCTCTCCTTGTACTAGCAAGCTTGGATGATCTTTTTCCAGTAGAAATCACCAAAAGAACAGCCACCAATATGCAGGAATTCGGATCTCCTCTTGGCACTCACAAGAACACTCTAAAAGTTCTCTCAAGACTAAGTGGGTGTGAGTTTTTGCAAAAGGATAGAATGAAAAGCAAATGGGGTTATTTTATAAACCCGTAGATGCCACTTCCTCTCCCAAGGCCGGCCAAGAGTTCTGCAGAAGAAAGCCACATGCGTTGGGCAAGAGTGGAGGTGGAGAATATAATCATTGCATGCAGTCTGACAAAATTCCGCGCCGCGTGCCCAAAAGGTTCCGCGCCGCGGAATCTCCGCGTCGCATATCCTTAAGTGCTCTGCGTCGCGTTATTTGTCAGCACATCAATCTTTCCATTTTGACACCATTGGTCCCTCCATCTTTTAGGCTGTCGAGATAGGTCCCCGGTGTGTGACCCAATAGGCCCATACATTATTGGTAGTGATCCAAATGGCATACGTGTGTCATCGGGCATACTCCAACAATCCGTGTGTACTCTGACATTGATCATATCCCTACTGCAACCAACCACATCCAAAGTGTGCGTTGATGGGATTTCGATCATTTGTCCAAGCCGTTATACCTTCATTGTTTCAAAAGAACCCAACAAGATAAACAACGCTCGGGTCTCAAATTTAATGTGCATAAGCCATCGTACCCTCATAGTTTTCATAAAGATCTCTATAGAGTCAGCGATGCTCGGTTCCCAGTGATCATATCCCTGCTACAACCAACCACTTCCAAATTGTGCGTTGATGGGATTTTGATCATTTTTTCAAGCAGTTATACCTATATTGTTTCAAAAGAATCCAATAAGTCAAACAATGCTTGATTCACAAAATTTAACGTGTATAAGCCATCGTACCCTCATTGTCTCAAAAGATCCAATAGAGTCAGCGATGCTTTAAGAAACACGTAAATTAACAACACCATATTTCGAAAAGAATCACAAACCCCAATCAAGATCGACGGTTATCCTTTAAAGTAGAAGCCATCACAAGAGTAACAACTCACTTTAAGCTTCTTCTAATTACATCCCCACAAGAACATATACTCATATTTCTTGTATTCCACAAACTTCTTTGAATATCCCATATTTATTATGGACGCATAATTCTCAATTTACGATTTTATCCAAGCTAAATCAAGACATTATCTCCAAAACATAGTATATTCTAGACATACCAAATAGGATTATAACAGTGCTCCCACTAGCTCTGGCATATATCCAAGTTTCATCTTTGCTTACTGAAAACTCAAACACTTGATTTTCTTAGCAAAGATTCCAAAACATAGATTTATTCTAAGCCCAAGAGGACTCCATATTTGTAGACTTCATAAGGATACTCAGGATGTAAAAGACCCTCGGACAGTGTTGTGAGCACTTCCTCATAAATTTCCTATAACGGAATGGGGTCTTTGCATCATACTACCATAAAACGGCATAAGCATCCGCTTAAACTTCAACATACCTACTGGAAAAATGTCTTCATATGATTTCTACCCAATGGTTAATCTTCATGAAACCATTTCCTACCAGTCAGTATTTGAAGTTATCTACAAACTTATCCACGCAGATCTCATTCCCAAAAGATCTATTTACACCATCAGGTCAAAACCTAGGTGTTGGATAAACCAAGTTCAAAACTCAAAAATCCAGCATGGAATGTATCTTATGTTATTACACTTCTCTTCTTAGCAGACTCAAGGGCCCACTACAGCTTCCGGTAGTTGATGCATACATCACGTATCATCAATAACTCATCGTTATCGAATATAATAAATTATACTCTTCTGGTCTTATGACGACTCTTACCAGACATAAGAAGAAGTAATAACATTATCCCAGATACTCCAACATAGCTATGTCGAGTTTCAATCATTTCTGATCGAATGCTAGTGTCAACATCAGATCTTTTATTTAAATCTCACGTTCTTCCACTGGAATGCTTCAGTTATTCCTTTCCATTTTCGAGCAACCAAACCCGGTTCTCAAAAGGATATGAAATGAATATCTGAAACTCGGAAGAACTATTAAATACATTAGCATCCTCTAAGTTCATCCATCTCCCACTAAATGTAGACTGGATAACTCTGATTTATGAGATAGACAACTAAAGAACTCTTTCTTCTCAAACCTCCTTAGCTGCTAATTCGACCATCTTTGTTGATTTAAAACAAGAACATTGCCCATCACTTCTCAAGTACACCTATCAAGCAGGTTACTTAAGTTTAATCCATCAAGACGGAACCATAACCAATATGTTTCATTCCTCCACTTAGCGATCCATGTAAAAACATGTATCCTGGGAGAAGTGATTTATGAGGCAACCTAACAATTCTTATGATGGTTTAGAAATTTAGAATGTAGATGCTCAACATCTCACAAGATTTGAGTATAGTTATTCCTTTTTGCCCTCTTTATTATTTAAATGTTAATGGTGAGTCTTGAACACCTCACAGGTTTCAGACACTTGTCTAATAAATTAGACTTACCCATTACTTCTACCATCATCGGCAAAGGTAACAAATCATATATAGTTAATCCTTATGATTTTGCTTGAACGGTCTTTACACCAACGTGAAAACTTAAATCTAACAAGCTTTTATTCCTCTCCCATTAACCAGTGAATGATTTCTTAGTTATTTTGCCTTATAAGCAAGATTTATAATCAACAATTGACCCATGGTCAAAAGATTCCAAGTTCCTAACCACATGGAGCTTGGTGATGCAAGTCTTGTTTATATGGTTAAATCAACTATTTCATAAGGATAACAATTCCATAATCATTCATAATCATTCCATTACTTCCTTAAGCAAAATCTTATTATAAATGCCTAGACATGAATAAACTTTGAAATAAATTTCGAAAACCCACAATAACATAATTCAAAATAATATTCATCATCATCAAAGGCATAAAAGATACAATGCTTCTTGCCACGCAGGGCGTAAGACAAAGATCTAAATGAAGTAATAGTATAGCTGGATGGAATGGCAAGACTCTTCTTCCAATCATTTTAGTTAGGGACAACCACCATGTTTCCCTTTCTAAGGTCCAGCTCTCCATGCATCCATTACCTACTCCTGTTAAACACCTGCACTTTGCAACAAACAAGTTTGTGACAAACGTGAGGGTTTTCACTAGCGTTTAAAACCCAGTCCTTAGAAGTAGAAGATCAATGGAGTTTGATCATGAATGTACCTAAAGTCGATGAGCTAACGTTCTTCCGCTATAGGATACTTAGCTCTTCCAGGCACTTAGGGCAGGCGTGACGGCGCCAATTTCCAATTTCTCCACAAAAGTAGCAAACTACCCCATGTGGAACATCATCTTGAGGCACAAACTCATTGTCCTCCGACTCCACAGTTACGGATGGCCCAATCATACAAGGCTTTCCTTTTGAGGTCAGTTTCTCCTTCTTGCTTACTTGTTTCCTAGTAGCCATAGTGGATACGATCCTTCTCAACCATGTAAGACTATACAGCCTTCAACATGTCTTGAAGTTCGGTAAATGATTTTTCCAAATTGTCTTTGTGATAGTTCTTGTCAAACTTCTCATAAGACGCGGGTAGGGACTGGAGGAACATATCCACCGCAATCTCCCTCCCTATTGGAAGTCCAAGTCTCTCCAATTGGTCCATGTATCCCTTCATCATAAGGAAATGAACACTTACATCCACACCTTCCTGCATCCTACAACCGACCAAAGCCTTTATACACTTAAACCGTTCTTGTCTAACCTGCTGTGGAAACATATCCTGTAGCCGGTTAATCATGTCATACGCACTTAATTGCTTAAGATGCTGACGCAACTCAAAGCTCAAGCTGCTGGCCCAGTTCGCGTTGGTAGCAGGTGGCTCCGGAAATGGTTCCTAAAGGATGTGCAACTTTGACACGTGACGGAGGACAATTCTCAATACACGATACCAGTCAGCGAATTTCACTCCTATTAGTGTCTCCCTTTCTAGGAATAATCGAAGTTTAAAGTTTGGTGTGGTGTCGTTAATGTTTGCCACATAGAAAAGAGTACACATTTTAGTTAGTTCCGATATACTCCTCGTTAAAATAATTACCAAGCTGATTAAGAAAACCAAATTATCTTAACAAGGGCTAAGAACCTTATTTCACCCCAATCCATAACGGGTTTGCCGCGGATCACTTCATGGAGCTATTTAGGCCGGTAAACGCTTTACCAATTGCAATCCGAGATTACAACTCTTAGACACGTGCGGGATCCTAGGTACTCATAGCACCCATTTGGCATGTTTGATCCCTTCCCTCACCGATTCCTCATTAATCCGCTTTGATAGATCGGTATGGGCACGACAACTACCAAGGCATTTTAAGTCTTGGAATTGTAAATCGACCATCAAAGTACACGGTGGTACTCTAGCCCAATGACCGGCTCGGCTAAAGCTCGACAACCGACCTTTGCGAGTTGCCATACGCACCTTCCACACAGTTACGCAAAACCGATCTCGGCTAGAGCTCGACGACCGATCTTGTTTCACTAGATTCGGGTGGTGTCATCTTACGGTAGGCGAGTGATTTACATTTGAGAAAAACGGGTTTTAGTTTTTCAAGTGGTCTTGTGGCGCGCGAGGTTTGTAAACCAATTCAAAACTCTTGGTTTTATTATTTTGAAAAATTTTCAACCGAGCAAAGAAACTGAACAACCACGCAAGAAAATTGACAAAACAACAACCACGCACAAGCAACATCCGGTAACATGCCCCTAAACCCTATGCTCCTTCCCCGTGAGCCAAACGTCGAAAGAAAGGCCAAATTAAGGACACAACCACTTGGCACAGCTGTAAGTGTTCCCACTGAATCCGTCATCTACAAAGAACTCCGGATCCATCAATAGCTGAGACGTCTCCTCCACGACTCTCGATGGTTGTCTTTGATCTTCTTTTACAAATACATACAAATATTTGAAAAAAACGGCGTGCAATCCGCGAAATGCAAATCTAAGCTAATCTAACTATTACAGAGAAAAGCAATCGGCATGCAAGCCATAATCAAGTACAAAATACAAGACCGAATAAATTTAATTATTACAAACCAATTATGGTACAAACCACCAAATGAATGAATAATCAAATACAACCAAACAACCAACACATAGGTCTAATGGGCAAGGCGTTACTGTTGGGATTTTGTAGGCATGCAACAGAAGCAAGGTACAAGTATCAAAGCCCAAAGTACAACTAAATAAAGCACAAAAACAAGAAATCCCAAAAGAGGACCAAACTCTATGTTCAAGAAATGCAACAAAAGGAGAGAGATAAAGAGGTTATACCAGCCATCTAAGCTTCATAAATGATCTTGTGGTTGTGTTGATCCTCCAAGAACAAAATGCGGATAAACTAATGGGATGTACCCCGGGGAACATGTCAAACAACGAGTGCTAGCAAGCCATTGTGAATCTTCACCATGAAAACCACTCTGGGACAGCAACTACACGGGGCCAATCTGGGGATCTCTCTTGAATAACTCTCTCTTGGTCTCACAAGCACCAAAGAGAATGTGTGTGTTTTTCTTGGAGAGAAAGTGAGAGCAAAACAAAAAAATGAATTACCTCTAACTTCACATCTTTCTCTAGACCCCAATTAACCTCACCAAGACCGGCCAAAGTGGTTTCTAGGTGTTACCCCTCGATTGGCCAGCTTGAGAGGTAATTTGAAAAAAAGCACATGCAGCCGTAGTAGCGCTAACCCATAGGGTTTAGCGGCGCTAAGCCCTTAAGGTTAGCGGCACTAACGCGGCCTGTCAGTGATTTGACACAAAGTACATTCAGCCATAGCGGCTCTAACCTTTAGGACATAGCGGCGCTAACGCGGCCTGCGATGTGAACTTTTGTCTTTTGCCATTTTTGGTCTCTTTACTTTAGTTGCTGTTAGGTTTGACCCCGGTGTATGACCCAATTGGCCCATACATCATTAGCAGTGGTCTATATGGCGTACCTGCATTAGTGGGCATATTTCTAACAAACTTCCACTTGCACATAATGTATCGTACCCATTTAACCACAGACAAAGAGCGGCCTCTAGCAAAGCATCGATGCCCCCAAGTCAGTATGGATTCCGCCTCCTTGCAGAAAACCATAACCTATAAAAATGTAGAGGTACTATAGGTTAGTGATCAAACATCCTTTTGTTCGTGATATCCTTGTGAACACGAGACATGGATTAAAATGTCAATCTCCAGATCGTTCACAATTATGTTTCTCGATCATGATTGGTGGTGACCAAAATTTAAAGACATATCTGATTCTCAATCTATATTCCTTTGCGCATGGCCATGCTTATTTTGGTGTCAGCGCACAATCATCGAGGGGCCCAGGGATATCTCTCATATTAGAGGAACAAATTCCGTTGACTGTACATTCCCATAGCGTGAACCTTATCTTACTTAACTATTCCCTTTATAATAGCAGTTACGAACTACGTTTTGAAATAGCCAAAGTAAGAATGTTTCATGCTATAGTAATTCATAAATCTCAGGTCGAAGGACGTAATGATATTACCTTCCCGAGTTACTTGTGACCATAATCCATGAAGTGAAATCAGGTGCGGGTCTTCCAGTCACTTGTGACCATAATCCTTGATCAATGCATAAACAACACCTAACCTCAGCCTTATTTCAAACTTCCTTCCCTTGAAGAATGACTGACTGTGGAAATTTAGAATGTATAAACATTCGGGGAAGTGGTTAAACATGCTAAGATGGAACACAGTAAAGACCAATGAAGGTAACCACATCATGCGTATATATAGTCTCCACTATATATCGATACAATCATCGGTTAGAAGTACTGCTTACAGTTCCCAAAGCTAATTTGTAAATCAAACATTTACTAAAACGATGTTAAAGCCTAGTCAATAGCATAAACAATGCTAATATACCTAGTATGAAATTCATCACTAGTATTTGACAACGGCTTAATGATGGGATCATCTATAAAATATCTCTTTGTACTCTGTTGTATTCTCTTATTAAACCACTTGCATAGTGTTTATCAAAGAGATCATACACAAGCTTATCATAGTCGTCATATCCTCAATGTTACCAAAGTCTACAATAGGATTAATGACACTTATGATTATTAGAGTCGACATGTCCTTAATGTAACCGAAGTTCACAATAGAGTTACTGACACTCGAGTTTATTAGAGTCGGCATACCCATAATGTTACCGAAGTACACAATAGTGTCAATGACACTCATTGGAATTTAGATGTCGTATCTACACCACATATTTGTATATTCAAAACTTCAATTAGAATCGACAGTCTTATTAGTATAGATTGACTTGCAGTAAAACATACTCAAGACAACTCTATTTTCGTTGAACATCAAGAACATACATCAGTATTTCTTGAATTTAGAATCCACTTTACTTCATATTCATATTTGTACTCGTAGAACAATAATTCCATCAATAGGTTGAAAATAACTCTAGATTAGGAAATTATTTTCATTTGAGTATATTTTACCAGGAACATTCATGAAGCTCCCACTAGCCCTGACAAGAGTATTTGGCTTAATATATGCTTTCTAGAAAACTCCTTTCTTTGACTTTCTCGTAAAACAAGATTACAGCCACAAGATTCAAGTTTTGTCGACTTCAGTCATGGACACAACTTGGATGTAATGGATGTATAAGACCTCGGAACATGCATATAAGTATTTCCTCAACTTAATCCTATGAAGGATCCAGGTCTTCTTATTTCCATGTGATCTTACTTGTTTCCCCAAAGCGACAACAATGCTTCACATAATCCAGACCTAATCTGGATATTATGGATGTGTAAGAGCCTCGGAAAGTGCCTTAAGCATTTCCTCAACTTAATCCTATGAAGGATACACGTCTCTTACATCCAAATGAACTAACTTGTTTCTTCAAGGGGACAACAATATTTCACTTTTATCCAAGTCATCTTCAACATAGCCACTAGAACATGTTACCACATAATGAACATGAAACACTTTGTCTCTAGTCGGCATTTGAAGTAGTCTATGATTGCATACATGTTATTTCCTACACCTTCTTGGAAAACACCTTTGGTGTGGGATTAATCCAAGTCAAGTACTTGGATGCATCAAATAGATTACATCTATGTATACCATTCCCCTCTTATATTCCCTAGTGAACTTTGGTTCCCACTATGTTTCTGATGAATGGTAACATCACAATGATTTACCATTAAGCTGCTGTTACTAAAATATGAAAACCTCATATCTAAATAGCCTTCTTGATTTCCATCAGATTTAAAGAAGCAATGGATATTGTTAGGTATTACCAGCATCTATATGCTGATCATATGCTAGTTTCAACATTAGGTCTCTTATTTAAGTTTTTCGTTCTTCCACTGGAATGCTTTTGGATATTGTCTTCTCCTTTTGAGCAACCAAACATGGTTCCCATAAGTTCAAGAAACAACTATCCAAAACTTAGATGAACTACTTAAATATATATAAGCATCAACTTAGTTTATAATTCATCCATCTCCCACTGAGTGTAGACTGGAGAATTACGAGTTACGAGATTGACAAACAAAGGACTCTTTCTAGTCAAAATCTCATTAGATGCTTAGGTGAGCATTATGTTTAGTTTTAGACTGAGGACTTGGTTCATAAAATTAATGTATACCAATCACATTGAATACATGTTTTAGGCCTGCCTTACACCAGATCATCAACAAAGATATCCGGTTTTCTTTAAAGTGACACCATGTACAAATGTCTCTTAGAGAAAACGAATTATGGCTTAAACCCATGATCCATTTCATATTTAAACCAATATAGATAACAAAACATAGCATCTATTCTAAATCTAAGACTTTATATCTATATGCCCTTACTGATTCTTAGTTTTCTTTAGGTTATTTTCGAACACCCCCAGGTTTCAGACATAAACATTTTGTCTAGTAAAATATTCTCCCAACAACTATCATAAAGATGGTGATGGAGAATTTCACTAGTGTTACTCTTTGTGGCATACTTGAACGGATTATCCACACAAGTGTGATCAAAATCCAACAAGTTATAATCCTTCCTTCCAACACTGGTGAAGGATTTCTTAATCACCCTAGTCCAATAAACAATATTTATATCTTTTATTTAGCCCGAGGCTAAACTTTTAGAAAGATCCTAACCACATGGATCTAAGCGATGTAAATGTTGTTTAATTGGTCAAGTTTGATTATGCCATAGAGCTCATATATCCAAACCATTTTTGGATCTAAGAATCAATTATTCATGATTGCATTATGACTTATAACCGGTCTTTATTTATGCTATGATATGGATAAGTTTTGATAAAACATATCAAAAACAATTTTTTAAAAATGTTTCAAATCCAAGCCATATCCATCGTCATCAAATGTGTATTTGAGTACCATAAATGGTCAAAAATAACACATAAGCATCGACATGGATCGAATTTGAAATGAAACCATCAGGATGAATTTTTTTTTCATAAAATACAAGAGTCAAAATACATCCATCATCTTCATAACATACAATAAAGCAAGTCTTGCCACACAGGGCATAAAAACAAAAGTAATAATTAATCCGGAAATAATGGCGAGACCAACACTCCCAATTCTCTTGTAAAAGACAATCAACAAAATTTCTTCTTCAGAGATCCGGTTCTTCAAGTTTTTCCTTCTTATAACGACCAGACCTACACTTTGCAACAAAAATAAATTTGTGACAAACGTGAGTCTGACAGCTCGGGTAAACAACCCAGCTTATCAAGGAATAGCAATGAAGTATAATCATGAATGTACCTCAAGTAGGAAAATTAACTCTCTCTTTTCTGAGAAGTTTTTATATCCTCTCGGCACGAAGGGCAGGTATGACGGCCCCAATCCCCAAATCTTCCGCAGAAGTAGCAAACCACCCCTTGTTGAGTCTCCTTAGGCACATCATCTATGTCCATAGACTCAAAATTTGAAGCAAGCTTGGATATTCCAACTTCTTCTGATGGGATCGATTTCTTTTTCTTGATAATATGTTGTTCCTTAGAACCAAGAACGAGAGTGGATGAGGTTGATTCATGCTTGGACATGTTAGATTCTACATCCTTCAACATTCCATGCAATTCATCTATAGATATTTCCTTTCCATGCATATGATAGTCTTTTACAAACTGTTCATATGGTGCGGGAAGAGACTGAAGTATGAAATTCACATCCAGCTCCCTCCCTACAGGAAATCCTAGCCTCTCCATTTGGTCCATGTATGATTTCATCTTCAAAACATGGGCACTAACACTCCCGCCTTCCCGCATCTTTCAACCGGTTAGACTTTTAACACACTCATAATGTCTTGCCTAACTTGCTGTCGGAATACATCCTTCAACTTGTGAATCATGTCATACACAGTCATGTGCTCAAATTTCTTTCGCGGTTCTAAGCTCATACTTGATAACATGAGACAAGCAACTGTTGGAACATGGTATGGAGCAAAACACAGCGGAAGCATAAAACAAAAGTTTGAAACCGAACGAAATTGGGTCCGTATCGTGTTCCAAAGTGATAGTTTCTCTACAAAAACAAATTGCAACTTAAAGAAACAAGAAGGCAGAGAAGTATACCTTCTTTACGAGTTCCAAAATCGGCTGTAACAAATGCAAACCGGGATGATCCGAGAACCCAAGTGTATCCTCCTCTATCGTTGATCCACACCAAGTTGGTTCGACCCGCGTATGCTAGTACTCCATCGGGTGAACATCCACCGTGATTTCACCTTCAGAAACAGCCCACTTGTAGTTCTCCTCTTGCACCAAGAAACCCACACTTCACACTTAAGAACACATACTTAGTGTATAATGTGTGTATTTCTTCATAAGGTTGCCAAGAGAGAAAGATCTAGAGAGAGAGAGAGTGAATCTCATTAATTAACTACTGGTCCAGACTCAAAAACAAGTTTTAGCCGGAGTCATGAGTCCTCATCCATTGGACCACAAGATGGCCTAATCAGAAATAAGAATTTCATGCAGACAGCCCTTCATGGCCTCTCACAGCCCGTGAAGACCCTATGAAGACAAATGCGCCACGACTGGCCATCATCCTTCACGGCCCGTGCCGTGTTCGAGTGACTCGTGAGGGCGTCTCCTTCAAGACCCCTTCATGACCTCTTCACGACCCGTGAAGACTCCATGAGCCGTGTAAAAGTCATTGAGCAATTCGTGAGGGCAGTAGGCTTCACGACCCGTGGAGCATCCCTCACGGACGTGAAGCCCTAAAATCAAACAATTTGATTTTTGGAGCATCCCTCACGACCCGTGGAGCATCCCTCACTGTCGGGATCAATCCTTGGTGTGTGACCCAACAGACTCCCACTTGCACATGACACAACGTACCCAGAGGTATCATAGACAGGAAGCGGCCTCTAGCAACGCATCCCTGCCTCCAAGTCAGTATGAGGTATGTCATCCCATAGACAAGTACCAATTCACAACCCAAAGGATTGAAATGGCTCTATAGATAAGTGATCAACCATCCTTTTGTTCGCGATATCCTTGCGAAGGCGAGACATGGTACTAAGTCATTCTCAGTCCTTCACGATTATGTTTCTCGATCGAGATTGGTGGTGACCAAAATATACAAGTTGCAATCGATTACCCAAATCATTACACACTCGAGCACGGCGATGCATTTTGGTGTCAGCGCCCAATCATCGAGGGGCCCAGGGATATCTCTCTAAAAATAGGAACAAATTCCTTTGACTACATTTCCCACCACAGTGATCATACTCTGATCAGCTACTCCCTTTATAACAGCCAGTGACGGACTGCGTTTGAAAGCAACTAGAGCAAAGCAAACCAAAAGTGATGCAGACACATGCATCTCCAGTATGAGGATGAACTGATATTATCATCCTGAATCACTCATGACAAGTACCACAAAGTGAATTCAGGTGTGGGTCGTCCAGTCACTTGAAACACTTTCAAGTACAGGCAAAGTATTGCGTCCCTGTGTCCCAATCACAATTGGACACTTGACCAATCACTTCCCTCAGCCTTCATTCAGACTTCCTTCCCTTAAAGAATGACTGGCTGTGGACATTTAGAATGTATACACATTCAGGGAAGAGGTAAAACATGCAAAGTTGGAACACAATAAGGCTTACTGAGAGTACCCGCTACACACGCATTACCAAACCCCTTTGATAATCGAGACAAGCAGAAGCACAATATTGCTTAATGTTCCCAAAGATAAAGCATATCAAAACTTTACTAAAACAAACTCAAGCCAAGTTCATGCAGACCTTAGTATGACATTCATCACTAGATTGCCACTATAGCTTAGTAAACGAACCATCCACGATGTCATCTGTATGTACTCTATCATTGACCATATCCCACTTCAACCAATCACTCACCAGGTTTGAGTTGATGGGATTACGATCATTAATCCAAGCCATTATACCTTCATTGTTTCAATGAACCAAATAAGGCAAACAACGCTAGTTTTTTTTATGATTTTATGTGCATAAGCCATCGTACTCTCATATTTTTCATAAAGATCTCTATAGAGTCAGCGATGCTTAGTTCTCAGTGATCATATCCCTGCTACAACTAACCACTTCCCAAGTGTGCGTTGACGGGATTTTGATCATTTTATCCAAGCAGTTATATCTTCATTGTTTCAAAAGAACCCAATAAGGGAAACAACGCTTGGTTTACAAAATTTAGTGTGTATAAGCCATCGTACTTTTATTTCCTCAAAAGAACCCAATAGAGTCAACGATGTTTTAAAACACACGCAAATTAACAACACCATACTTAGAAAAAGGATCACAAACCCCAATCAAGATCGGTGGTCATCCTTTAAAGTAGAAGCCATCACAAGAGTAACAACTCACTTTAAGCTTCTTCCAATTACACACCACAAGAACATATACTCATATTTCTTGTATTCCATAAACTTCTATGAATATCCCATATTTATTATGGACGCATAATTCTTAATTTATGCTTGTTGCCAAGCTACAATAAGGCAATATCTCCAAAACAAAGTATGTGCTAGACATACCAAATAGGATTATAACAGCGTTCCCACTAGCTCTGGCATCTATCCAAGTTTCATCATTGCTTACTGAAAACTCAAACACTTGATTTTCTTAGCAAAGATTCCAAAACTTAGATTTATTCTAAGCCCAAAAGGACTCCATATTTGTAGACTTCATAAGGATCCTCAGGATGTAAGAGACCCTCGGACAGTGTTGTGAGCACTTCCTCATAAAATTCCTACAACGGAATGCGGTCTTTGCATTATACTGCCATAAAATGGCATAAGCATCCGCTTAAACTTCAACATAACTACTGGGAGAATGTCTTCATATGATTTCTACCACATGGTTAATCATCATGAAACCATTTTCTCTGAGTCAGTATTTGAAGTTATCTACAAATTTATCCATGCAGATCTCATTCCCAAAAGATCTATTTACACCATTAGGTCAAAACCTGTTGGAGTAACCAAGTTCAAAACTTGAAAATCCGGCACGGAATGTATCTTATGTTATTACACTTCTCTTCTTAGCAGACTCAAAGGTCCCAGTACAGCTTCCGGTAGTTGATGCATACATCACGTATCATCAATAAGTCATCATCCTCAAATTGATAAATTATATTCCTCTGGTCTTATGACGACTCTTACCAGACATATGAAGAAGTAATAACTTTATGCCAGATACTCCAACATAGCCATGTTGAGTTTCAATCATTTCTGATTGAATGCTAATGTCAACATCAGGTCTTTTATTTAAATCTCATGTTCTTCCACTGGAATGCTTCAGTTATTCCTTTCCCTTTTCGAGAAACCAAACTCGGTTCTCAAAAGAATATTAAATGAATATCTGAAACTTAGAAGAACTATTAAATACATTAGCATCCTTTAAGTTCATCCATCTCCCACTAAATGTAGACTGGATAACTCTAATCTATGAGATTGACAAGCAAAGAAAACTTTCTAATCGAATCTACTTAGATGCTAATTTGACAATCTTTGGTGATTTAATCCTTCAAGACGGAACCATAACCAATATGTTCCATTCCTCCACTAAGCGATCCATGTAAAACATGTATCCTAGGAGAAGTGAATTATGAGGCAAACTCACAATTCTTATGATAGTTTAGAATGTAGATGGTCAACATTTCACAAGATTTGAGTATCTTTATTCCCTTTTGCCCTCTTCATCTTAAATTTTCTAAGGGTGAGTCTTGAACACCTCTCAGGTTTCAGACATTCGTCTAATAAATTAGACTTACCCATTCCTTCTACCATCATCGGTAAAGGTAACAAATCACCTATAGTTAATCCTTATGATTATGCTTGAACGGTCTTTACACCAACGTGCAAACGAAATCCAACAAGCTTTTATTCCTCTCACATTCACAAGTGAAGGATGTGTTAGTTATTTAGCCTTATAAGCAGGATTTACCATCAACAATTGACTCAAAGTCAAAAGATTCCAAGTTCCTAACCTCTTGGAGCTTGGTGATGTTAGTCTTGTTTATATGGTTAAATCAACTATTTCATAAGGATAACAATTCCATAATCATTCATAATCATTCCATTACTTCCTTAAGCAAAAGCTTATTATAAATGCCAAGATATGAATAAACTTTGAAATAAATCTCGAAACCCACAATTACATAATTCGAAGAAATATTCATCGTCATCAAAGGCAAATAAGATACAATGCTTCTTGCCACGCATTGCGTAAGACAAAGATCTAAATGAAGTAATAGTATAGCTGGATGGAATGGCAAGACTCATCTTCCAATCCTTTTAGTTAGGGACAAGCACCATGCTTCCCTTCTCTAATCTTCAGCTCTCCATGCATCCACTACCTACTTCTGATTAACACCTGCACTTTGCAACAAACAAGCTTGTGACAAACGTGAGTGTTTTGACTAGCGTTCAAAACCCAGTCATTAGAAGTAGAAGATCAATGGAGTTTGATCATGAATGTACCTGAAGCTGACCTAACGTTCTTCCACTTTAGGATACTTAGCTCTTCCAGGCACTTAGGGATGGCGTGACGGCGCCAATTTCTAGTTTCTCCGCAAAAGTAGCAAACTACCCCATGTGGAACATCATCTTGAGGCAAAATCTCATTGTCCTCCGACTCCACAATTACGGATGGCCCAGTCATACCAGGCTTTCCTTTTGAGGTCAGTTTCTTCTTTTTGCTAGTATGTTTCCCAGTAGCCAAAGTGGATGTGGATGAGGTACGATCCTTCTCAACCATGTAAGACTGTACAGCCTTCAGCATGTCTTGAAGTTAGATCAAGGATTTTTCCAAATTGTCTTTATGATAGGTCTTGACAAATTTCTCATAAGACGCGGGCAGGGACTGGAGGATCATATCCACTGCAATCTCCTTCCCTATTGGAAGTCCAAGTCTCTCCAGTTGGTCCATGTATCCCTTCATGATAAGGAAATGGACATTTACATCCTCATATTCCTGCATCCTACAACCGAGCAAAGCCTTTATACACTCAAACCGTTCTTGTCTAACCTGCTCTGGGAACTTGTCCTTTAGCCGGTTTATCATGTCATACGCACTCAATTGCTCAAGTTGCTGACGCAACTCAAAGCTCATAGTCGATAACATGAGACAAGAAATATCTTGTGTATCTCTAACACGCTTCTCAAAAGAGTATCGAGTGGCCCAGTTCGCGTTGGTAGCAGGTGGCTCTGGAAAGGGTTCCTCAAGGATGTGCAACTTTGACTCGTGACGGAGGACAATCCTCAATACTCAATACTGGAAAGGGTCTCTCCCTTTCTAGGAATAATCGAAGTTTAAAGTTTGGTGTGGTGTCGTTAATGTTTGCCATCTATAAAAGAGTACACGTTTTAGTTAGTTTCGATATTATCCTCGTTAAAATAATTACCCAGCTGATTAAGAAAACCAAATTATCTTAACAAGGGCTAAGAACCTCAAAGTACCCCAATCCATGACGGGTTTGCCGCGGATCACTTCATGGAGATACTTAGCCCGGTAACGCTTTACCAATTGCAATCCGAGATTACAACTCTTAGACACTTGCGGGATCCTAGGTACTCATAACACCCATTTGACATGTTTGATCCCTTCTCTCACGGATTCCTCATTAATCCACTTTGATAGCTCGGTATGGGCATGACAACTATCAACGCATTTTAAGTCTTGGAATTGTAAATCGACCGTCAAGATACACGGTGGTACTCTAGCCCAATGGCCGGCTCGGCTAAGCTCGACAACCGACCCTTGCGAGTTGCCACACACACCTTCCACAAAGTTACACAAAACCGATCTCGGCTAAGCTCGACGACCGATCTTGTTTCACTAGATTCTGGTGGTGTCATCTTACGGGAGGCGAGTGATTTACATTTGTGAAAAACGGGATTTAGTTTTTCAAGTAATCTTGTGGCGCGCGAGGTTTGTTAACCAATTAAAAACTCTTGGTTTTATTATTTTTAAAAATTTTCAAGCGAGCGAAAAACTAAACAACCACGCAAGAAAATAAACAAAATAACAACAACGCACAAGAAATATCCGGTAACATGCCCCTAAACTCTATGTGCCTTCCTCGTTAGCCAAACGAGGAAAGCAAGGCCAAACTAAGGACACACCCACTTGGACCAGCTGCAAGTGCTCCCACTGAATCCGTCATCTCCAATGAACCTCCGGATCCACCATAGCCGAGACGTCTCCTCCATGACTCTCGATGGTTGTCTTTAGTCTTCTTTTACAAATAAATACAAATATTTGAAAAGAAACAGCGTGCAAGCCGTGAAATGCTAATCTAAGCTAATCTAACAATTACAAAGAAAAGCAATCGGATGCAAGCCAATTGTGGTACAAACCACCAAATGAATGAATAATTAAACACAACCAAACAACCAACACATAGGTCTAACGGGCAAGGCGTTACCGGATCACAAACAACAACACGGTGTGCCACAACAAAACCGTGTAAAATGTATCTCGATTAAGATTGTTCAAACCTAGCTAAACACTCAAGGCACAAAGTGAACAATCCTTGTACATATGCATTAGTACCCCAAACACTTTGAGAATACATATTCATATATACACAATACAAGTATATGCATGTGTGCATTTAATGCCAAAAAACCACCCGATACATATAAATGCATGAATCAAGACACATATGGGGCTTTACAAAATTCGAAACACTTTGGACAGATTCTGGAAAAACAGAATCGAAAAGAGACTAAAACAGAAAAATATTTTTCTTTTACAAAAAGGACAAAAACACTGTTCACGACATCCTTCACGACCTAGAAGCCTTCACGACCTCTCACGGCCCGTGAAGCCCATGAGCTCCACGACTCTGACCAGTGAAAAACCCTTCACGACCAAGCACCCCACGAGACTGGTCGTGAGCCTTCACGACCATGAAGAACAAGCCTTCACGACCCGTGAAGACATTCTGGACAGAATGTCCATTTTCGGTTTTCAAGCCAAAAAAGTGCAATTTGTTTGTACATTTGGCTCTGATACCACTGTTGGAACACGGTATGGAGCAAAACAAAGGGGAAGCATAAAACAAAAGTTTAAAGCCGAACGAAATCGGGTCCGTATCGTGTTCCAAAGTGATAGTTTCTCTACAAAAACAAATTGCAACTTAAAGAAACAAGAAGGCAGAGAAGTATACCTTCTTTACGAGTTACAAAATCGGCTGTAGCAAATGCAAACCGGGATGAATCCACAGCAAGTTGGTTCGACCCCCGTATGGTAGTACTCCATCGGGTGAACATCCACCGTGATTTTACCTTCTGAAACAGCCCACTTGTAGTTCTCCTATTGCACCAAGAAACCCACACTTCACACTCAAGAACACATACTTAGTGTATAATGTGTGTATTTCTTCACAAGGTTGCCAAGAGAGAAAGATCTAGAGAGAGAGAGAGTGAATCTCATGAATTAACTACTGGTCCAGCCTCAAAAACAAGTTTTAGCCGGAGTCATGAGTCCTCATCCATTGGACCACAAGATGGCCTAATCAGAAATAAGAATTTCGTGCAGACAGACCTTAACGGCCTCTCACGGCCCGTGAAGAGCCTGTGAACACAAATGCGCCACGACTAGCCATCATCCTTCACGGCCCGTGCCGTGTTCGAGTGACTCGTTAGGGCGTCTCCTTCACAACCCCTTCACGACCTGTGAAGACTCCACGAGCCGTTTAAAAGTCATTTAGCCATTCGTAAGGGCAGTAGGCTTCACGACCCATGGAGCATCCCTCACGGCCGTGAAGCCCTAAAATCAAACAATTTAATTTTTAGACCTTCTCTCTTTATCAGTAAGCTGTCAGGATCAATCCTTGGTGTGTGACCCAATAGGCTCGCACTTCATCAGCAGTAACACCAATGTACTTGTGTCACTGGGCAAACTCCAACAGCAACATCGTGCGTATCCCGAACACGCTTTTCATATGCGTATCGGATAGTCCATGCCACATCGATAGCAGGTGGTTCAGGAAGGGGTTCCTCAAGGATGTGCAACTTAGACTCAGCACCTAGGATAATTCTCAATTGCCTAAGCCAGTCAACAAAGTTCACTCCTGTGAGTTTCTCCCTTTACAGGAACATACTAAGTGAAAAGTTCGACGTGGTATGGTTATGATTCGACATCCTATATTTAAAGAGAGTACGTGAAATAGTTAGTTTGATTTAATCCTCGTTAAAATATTTACCGATATCATCTCGAAAAATATTTTAACAAGGGCTAAGAACCATATTTCACTCCAATTCATGACGGGGTTGCCGCGGATAACTTCAAGGAGCTATTTAGGCCAATAACCGTCTTACCGATTGCAATCTCTATTGCAACTCTTAGACACTTACGGGATCCTACCACAACCATCGGTCGTTTGGCATGTTTGATCCCTACTTGCACCAATTCCAAATTAAAATTCTTGGTTGACTCGTGCTAAGCTCGACAATCACTCAAGAATTTTAATTTGCAATTGTAAATCGTCCAACAAGATACACGGTGACACCTTGACAACTACCGGCTCGTGCTAAGCTCGACAACCGATAATTTCAAGATCCCACACTAACCTTCCACACAGATCCACATGGAATAACTCGTGCTTAGCTCGACAATCACTTCATGCTTCACTAGATTCGGGTGGTGTCATATTTTGGATGGCGCAAGATTTACGTTTTATGAAAACGGGCTTTTGTTTCTGGCTTGGTTACAGATTAACTTGTTTAGTGACAAAACCTATTTCCACTAGGTGAGTTAATCTTGTATGTGAGCGCGCGCGAGAGTTGTAAACCATTTTTACCAAATCTCTTCTGATTTTATTAATTTCGAAAAATTATCTAGCATGCGAGTCCTAAGCAAACCATGCAAGAATAAAATAAAATAACATCACACGCATATTAACGAAAGAAATTGGTAACCCTTGCCATAAGTCCTATGCGTTCTTCCCGTGAGCCAAAACGGGTAGAATGTGGTCAATCTAAGGGACGTAAGATCTTCAATGCGAGCTTCCACTAGAGCCGCCATCTCCAATGGACTTCACCGGCTTCTATGGACACGCTCCATCTCGTTCCGACTACAAATTGTGTGTCTTCATCCAAATTGTACAATACATACAATAGAAATTGAAATGGCGTACAAGCCACAATAATTTCTTATTTATGTAGTACAAATACATGGATGAATGAAATGGCATGCAAGCCACAATATTATTACATACAAATCTAAATTAATACATATTATAGCTCAAAAGTGATTTAAAAATCACAAAATGCATCCAAACACACAAATTCAACAACAAGGTCAAAGGCAAGGTTACCAATTTCAAATCAATCACATACAACCAAACATAACTAAATGGTAACAAAATTACCAAACAAAATCTGGAACAAATTTCCAGAAACACAAAATGCCTAAAATTCCCGAGACCAAAACTGTTGTTAACTTAAAACCAAAATCTGTAACAGCGCGCGTAGCGTCGCTAACTATTTTGAGTTAGCGCCTTGAACCTGGTTCTAACAGAAAACAAACATTTTGATTTCGAGATTTTTCAGGCCACCATGTGCAAACTTAACATAGAGGTGGCTCTGATACCACTGTTGGGATTTCGTGGGCACGCAACGGAAGCAAGGTACAAGTATCAAAGCCCAAAGTACAACTAAATAAAGCACAAAAACAAGAATACCCAAAAGGGGACAAAAATCTATGTTCAAGAAATACAACAAAAGGAGAGAATGTGTTCTAGCAAGCCAGTAATGTTCTTGTGGTTGTGTTGATGCTCCAAGAACGAAATGCGGATCAACTAATGGGATGTACCCCGGGAACACGTCAAACCACGAGTTCTAGCAAGCCATTGTGGTTCTTCACCATGAAAACCACTCCGGTACAGCAACTACATGGACTAATCTGGAGATCTCTCTTGAATAACTCTCTCTTGGTCTCACAAGCACTAAAGAGAATGTGTGTTTTTTTCTTAGAGAGAATGTGAGAGAAAACTCAAAAATGAATTACCTCTAACTTCACATCTTTCTCCAGACCCCAATTAACCCCACCAAGACCGGCTAAAATGGTTTCTAGGTGTTACCCATCGATTGGCCAGCTTGAGAGGTGATTTGACAAAAAGCACATGCACCCGTAGCGGCGCTCACCCTTAGGGTTTAGCGGCGCTAACCCCTTAAGGTTAGCGGCGCTAACACGTCCTGTCAGTGTTTTGAAACAAAGTAAATGCAGCCGTACCGGCGCTAAACCATAAAGTTAGTGGCGCTAACGCGGCCTGCGATGTCAAATTTTGTCGTTTGCCATTTTTGGTCCCTTTACTTTAGTTGCTGTTAGGTTTGACCCTAGTGTATGACCCAATATGCCCATACATCATCAGCAGTGGTCTATATGCCGTACGCGCATTAGTGGGCATATTTCTAATAGTTGCCGGATCAAACAACAACACGGTGTGCCACAACAAAACCGTGTAGAAATATCCCAACTAGATTTGTTCATAAGCAACCTAAAACATTCAAGGCACAAGTGAACAAATCTTGTACGTATGCATTAGGAATTCCAAACACTTTGAAAAACCATATTCATACATACACAACACAAGTGTATGCACGTACGCGTTATCATGCCAAAACTGCCCGATACATATAAATATGCGAGTTAGGATATTATGGGGTTTTTCAAGTCCAAACAACTATGGACGGATTCTGGAAAAACATAATCGAGAGGAGGCTAAAACCGAAAAATTATTTATTTTTCTCAAAAAGGACAAAAACATTGTTCACGACATCCTTCACGGCCCAGGAGCCTTCATGGCCTCTCACGACCCGTGAAGCCCATGAGCTCCACGACACTGACACAGTGAAAAACCTTCACGACCAACACCCCACGAGACTGGTCGTTAGCCTTCATGACCATGAAGAACTAGCCTTCACGGCCCGTGAAGACATTTTGGACAAAATGTCAATTTTCGGTTTTCAATCCAAAAAAGTGCAATTTGTTTGTAGATATGGCTCTGATACCACTGTTGGAACATGGTATGGAGCACAAGCACAGTGGCAGCAAAAACAAAAAAGTTCAAAAACCGAACACAATCGGGTCCATACATGTTCCAAAGTGAGATCTTCTACAAAAACCAAATTGCAACAAAAGGAAACAAGGAAGGAACACTTAAGGCTTCATGCTCCATTTTGTTGAGAGCCTCTTCGGTGGTAGCTCGATGATTAGCCATTTCTAATTAACTTACAATTTACGCGTAGACCACTATTAGTACACCATTTAGTCGACAATTACTAACACACAAGTTAGTTCACATTGAGCAGTAAACATATAACGCTCACACTCAACCCCAATTACCTCGATAGGAACACTTAACGATGGTCGGGCTCGAGCTTGATATTGAATACTTCAACGAGTACCCAAATTTCTCAAACTTAGGCTCTGATACCTACTTGTAACGCCACCTCTAACGAGCTTAAAATTAAAGTTAATTTAAACTCTTTAACGACAATTATCAAAAGCGTGCAGCAGAGTTAAACGCCATTTACAAAGGCAACGTTAATTTACTCGGCTATTTAATTACAACAAAAGAATAAACCGAGTTCATAATCTACAAGTGTTACCTACTAAATACCGACCATCAGATCCATACATAAAACAAACGTGTTCCCCAAAAGATATTTCTAACAAAAGACTACTAACAGTTCCCGCCTCACCAGGCCTCTAGCATCAACATGCGAAAAAGGGAAATCTTGCACCATTAGCTACAACTAGCTAGTGAGCACCAATTACACATAAGCATCAATAAGCAGGCTATCACATAAAGGAACAACACAAAAGGCTAACCTATCATCTTGCGACGCGTCAATCATGTCAGCAGGAGTCGTATCTCGCAAGGTAGCTAGCCCCGCTCCACAACCCTAACCGGGGAATCAGCTGCAACCAATTGCATCAGTGGGGGAGTGAAAAGCAGTCCACGTAGTACACTCTATCTATCATGCTTGTTCTAGCTTAAGCAAGGAACCCAATTCCATAGAGGAATGGCGGCCTACAGAGCCATACTCAAGCGTATACTCATGAGTACCGTTAGTTCCCCAATTTATAGTCCCTAAGAACCCTAGGAACCCAGCCAGATATTATCACCCATGTATCTGACTGACCTCAGTTGTTCACCCGTTAGTGTCCCGATAGAATCTCATAAACAAATAGCTGATCCAATAAGGATCCAGTTAATCACAACAATACCTTTCATACTAATAAACAAGCATGTGTAGCTCTATTATACCATACCTCATGTCTCACGTATCAATACACCAACCACGTGTCAGCAAATACAACAGATAACTTACCTGCTGAGACTCCTGGGAAGCCTGTACTCACCTCGAAATTACACGAGGTAGATATGAAATCGGGAATCCCAAGAACACACAGAGTCGTCCGAAACACGTAACACATTAGGTTCAGGTTTAGACACCAATCAACGACAATTAACGAGGATTAAAACACAAGACTATAAAGATGTCAACACAACAACACATCTTGCGATCGTAAGGCATAGCCTTGCGGTCGCAAGGGTCATCTTAACCCCCCCTTGCGATTACAAGGGATATCCATGCGATCGCATGGGTCCTACCCAAACCACCCCAGCTTACAATCGCATGGCTTAACCATACGACCACAAGGGTGGTATCATGCGGGCTTACGATCGCAAGTTATGTACCTATGACCGCAAGTTATTTTCCTCCGTCCTTAGACGGTAAAGCACCTGGCAGCCTCCATACGACCGCAAGCCCCAATGCATGCGATCGCAAGGAACACATGACCTACTTGCGATCAGAAAGCCTTTCCCTTGCGATCACAAGGACCACTGTTACAGTGTGTTCTTGCTCAGTTCTTACTCGTTTTTGACACAAAATGAACTTTGAATCTGTATGCAAGTGTTTATACATGATTCTAACATACATATGAACTTAGCAACATGTATTTGACACCGTACTAACATCAAAACACACATGAATCCATCAAAATGGATCCTTTCACCACCTTGACTCAAAACTAGGTTTAATAAGAAAACTTACAAGAAAGATGATGAACACAAGCTACAGGAATCAATTATCAGTTGATTTCAGCTTCTAGACTTGATCTAACTTGGTTTCCTTCATCAATTTGACAAGGGTTTGTGTGTGTATGTGTTTAAACTTGTGTATGTATGTATGAACGTGTGTTTTGTTTATCTCACGGGATAAGGAAGGCTTTAGGATGACCTTATGTAACTCAATACCCCCTCACGGGTATTTGGTTCTCCTATTTAACTTATTACTCGACTTAGGTTTATCCGTTTCAACTAACGGATATATCTTTGGAACCATTATCCAAAACCGTTCAACTATTTATCTATTAGGTCAGCTTATGACACTTTTCATAATACCACATTTGTATCCACAATTAACACCAATTAATCACCATTTCACGTATAAAACACCAATTAACACATAAAGCACCATTTAACAATAATTATACTACAGTTAACAACAATACACCAATTAAATTCAACATACAACTCATAAAACTACATGTACAACAGTTTACAGATAGGGATATTTTTTTTACAAACCTTCGGAGAACAAGGTATTTTTTGCTTGAAGGGTAGTGTTCCTAGAGAGGGAACTGCTATCCAAAGACGCTAGTGGGAGGAGGGTTGATCTTGAAGAGATTCAAGAACTGCCAATGTAGAACCTGATGTTGGCACTAGCTCACAACCTACAAGGGTTGATTCTCAACATGATGTTGGAGATGATGTAAACCCATTGCCTCTTAGAAGTTCTGGTAGAAGTCGGCATGAGCCAGAGAGATATGGTTTTCTCATGTCTGAGGGTACCGACATGATAGTGGTCTCTGATGAGCCTATCAAATACCAGGACATTGTGGTGGGTCCTGAGTCCGCCAAGTGGAAAGAAGTAATGGAATCCGAGATAAAATACATGTCCAATAACCAAGTTTGGGACTTGGTTGATCCTGTGCCTCGGTGCAAACCCGCGGGTGCAAATGGGTCTTCAAGAAGAAAAACGGCGTGGATGGCGAGGTAGACACCTTCAAGGCCCAAGTGGTGGCTAAGGGTTTCACTCAAACTCATGGTGTAGACTATGAGGAAACTTTTTCCGCGGTGGCTATGTTGAAGTCTATCTGGATACTCATGGCCATTACCGCATTTCAGGATTATGAAATCTGGCAGATGGACGTCAAAATCGTGTTCCTTAATGGAACACTTTCAGAGGAGGTGTATATGACACAAACTGAGGGTTTTGTACACCAGAGTTTCCGGATAGAGTCTGCAAGCTTAAGAAGTCAATTTATGGGCTTAAGCAAGCTTCTCGGAGATGGAACCTGTGCTTCGATGAGAAGGTCAAAGAGTTTGGGTTCTCAAGAGCAAGGATGAGCCGTTCATTTTCATTAGAGCTAGTGGGAGCGTAGTTGTATTCCTAGTTCTTTATGTAGATGACATTCTACTAATTATGACAGACGTCCCAACATTACAAGGTGTAAAAACCTGGCTAGGGAGTTGTTTCTCAATGAAAGATCTTGGGGATGCGGCTTACATCCTTTGGATTAAGATCTATAGAGATATATCCTATAGGTTGATTGGATTAAGCCAGAGTACATACATTTACAAGGTCCTAAAGAGATTTAGGATGGGGGACTCCAAGAAGTTGTTCATACCTTTGTCACATGGTTTAGTGTTGAGCAAGGCTTAAAGGCCGAGTTCCCTTGAGGAACGTGTTGGTTTTCGTGGTACACAGCAACGGAAGCATGCAAGGTCATAAACGAATTTTTCAAACAAAAAACAAGACCACAAGATGAACCCCATAAGTGGATCTAACTCTACAACAAAGTTATGCAACAAAACAGAAAGAAAAGAGGAGATTATACCCTTGATGTCTCTGATGGTTGTGTGTGGCTAGCTTTCAATTCGTGACCTCCTTTCTCGGCGCCTTCTAGCAATATCGAAGTCCACCCCGAGTGAATCGTGACCCAAGTGTACTAGCACTCCTTTAGCTCAATCAACAAGAAGATTAGCTTCTGGAACACAACCAAAATCCACCAGGAATCTGCTCACTTTCTCTCTTATTTAAACTTAGCAACTATCACAAGAGTTCTAAGTTTGTATTTCTTTTAACAAGTGGCCAAGAGTAGAGAATGAGAGATATGCATGTGATTTATAGACCAACTCACGACTCCAGGTCTCCCTTAGTCGGTCCCAGAAGTCATCATTAGATATTACATGCATTGGTCGGATTTAGAGGTGAAAAGATAAAGTTGTTTCTGTCAGACAGAGTTAGCGCCGCTAGCCGCCCATAGTTAGCTCCGCTAACCGCCCAAAGTTAGCGCCGCTAACGCGACTGATTTAGCGACGCCAGAGTTAGCGCCGCTAACCCCTGCTGGAAACCAACTATCATTATTTATCCTTTCTCACCCTCATCTATTAGGTTGTGTCAAGGTCAACCCCCGGCGTGTGACCCGATAGGCCCATACATCATCGGTAGTGATCATTTGGCGTACGTGTGTTCGTGGGCATACTCCAACAGACTCCCACTTGCACATGACTCTACGTACCCAATGCATCACAGACAAAGAGCGGCCTCTAGGAAGACATCTCTGCCCCCAAGTCTGTATGGGTTTTGTCTTCTGCACAAAAACCAATCTGCAACCCATGTGAAAAGGTCCTATCGATAAGTGATCAATCATCCTTTTGTTCGCCATATCCAATGTGAACACGAGACATGGTACAAAGTCATTCTCCGTTCGTTCACGATTATGTTTCTCGATCTAGACTGGTGGTGACCAAAATATACAAGTTGCAATCAATCATAAATTATTGCAAGCTTTGAGCATGGCCATGCATTTTGGTGTCAGCGACCAATCATCGAGGGGCCCAAGGATATCTCTCTTAACAGAGGAACAAATTCCTTTGACTTACACTGCCCACCACAGTGATCATACTCTGCCCAACTACTCCCTTTATAACAGCCAGTTACGGACTGCGTTTGAAAGCAATTAGAACAAAGCAAACCAAAGTGATGCAGCCACGTGCATCTCCAGTCTTAGGATGAACTGATATTATCATCCTGATTTACTCATGACATGTACCATAAAGTAAAATCAGGTGTGGGTCGTCCAGTCACTTGAAATACTTTCAAGTACAGGCGAAGAATTGCGTCCCCGAGCCCCAATCCCTGTTGGACACATGACCAATTACTTCCCTCAGTCTTAGTTCATACTTCCTTCCCGAGAAGAATGACCGACTGTGGACATTTAGAATGCTTGTGCATTCAGGGAAGAGCAAAAACATGCTAAGTTAGAACACAGTAAAGATTTAAAGAAATACCCGCAACTTGCGTATTACTAAATCCCATTTAATAATCGATAAATACAATAAATACAATACTGCTTCATGTTCCCAAAAGGGTAAATACAACAAATATACTAACCAAATACAAAGGCATGATCAAACCAAATCACTAGCAAATCTAATCCCAATAGCTCGAGTATGAGCGTCATGCTTTGCTTGCGATAAAGGTTTGGTGAACGGATCCGCCACATTGCTATCCATGTGTACTCTGCTGATAACAATGTCTCCACATTCGACCACGTCCCGGATGTAATGATACTTCCGTGGAATATGTCTCGTGCGTCGGTGAGACCTTGGTTCCTTGGCAAGAGCAACCGCACCCTCGTTGTCACAGAACACCTCAACAGGGTCGGCAATGCTAGGAACCACTCCCAGATCTTGGATGAATTTCTTCATCCATACAGCCTCCTTCACAGCTTCACTGGCCGCAATATACTCCGACTCGGTAGTAGAATCGGCCACAGTGTCTTGCTTGGAGCTTCTCCAGGAAATAGCACCACCATTGAGTAGGAACACAAACCCCGATTGAGATCGGCAGTCGTCCCGATCGGTTTGGAAGCTAGCATCTGAGTAACCAGTCACCCGTAGCTCTTCCGCACCTCCATACACCAAGAACATATCCTTAGTCCTCCGAAGATACTTGAGAATGTTCTTTACTGCCGTCCAATGAGCTTCACCAGGATTGGCTTGATATCTACTTGTCATACTCAATGCACAAGATATATCAGGCCTAGTACATAACATGGCGTACATGATCGAGCCAATTGCCGAAGCATATGGAACTCGACTCATTACTTCCCGTTCCTCAGGGGAACTCGGGCTTTGAGCCTTGCTCAACACTAAACCATTCGACATAGGTATGAACCCCTTCTTGGAATCCTCCATCCTAAATCTCTTTAGGACCTTGTCTATGTACGTACTCTGGCTCAATCCGATCAACCTGCGGGATCTATCTCTATAGATCTTGATCCCAAGAATGTAAGCTGCATCCCCAAGATCCTTCATTGAGAAACAACTCCCTAGCCAGGCTTTTACCCCTTGCAAAGTTGGGACGTCGTACCCAATTAGTAGAATATCATCTACATAAAGAACCAGGAATACAACTATGCTCCCACTAGCTCTAATGTAAACGCATGGCTCATCCTTTCTTTTAGAGAAGCCAAACTCTTTGACCTTCTCCTCGAAGCACGGGTTCCAGCTCCGAGAGGCTTGCTTAAGCCCATAAATGGACTTCTTAAGCTTGCAGACTTTATCCGGAAACTCAGGATGTACAAAACCCTCAGGCTGTGTCATATACACATCCTCTGCTAGTGTTCCATTAAGGAACGCGGTTTTGACGTCCATTTGCCAAATCTCATAATCATGAAATGCGGCAATGGCCAAAAGTATCCGGATAGACTTCATCATAGCCACCGGTGAAAAGGTTTCCTCATAGTCTATACCATGAGTTTGAGTGAAACCCTTAGCCACCAGTCGGGCCTTGAAGGTGTCTACCTCGCCATCCATGCCGATCTTCTTCTTGAAGACCCACTTGCACCCTACGGGTTTGCATCCCGGCACGGGATCAACCAAGTCCCAGACTTGATTATCCGACATGGACTGAATCTCGGATTCCATTGCCTCTAGCCACTTGGCGGACTCAGGGCCCACCACAGCGTCCTAGTATTTGGTAGGCTCATCAGAGACCACTACCATGTCGGTGCCCTCAGATATGTGAAAACCATATCTCTTTGGCTCATGCCGACTTCTACCAGATCTTCTAATAGGCAACAGGTTTACATCATCTCCAGCTTCATCATGCTGAGATTCAACCCTCTCAGGTTGTGAGCTAGTCCCAACATCAGGTTCTATATTGGCAGTCTCTTGAATTTCTTCAAGATCAACCTTTCTCCCACTAGCGTCTTTGGATAACAGTTCCCTTTCAAGGAACATCGCCCTTCGAGCAACAAACACCTTGTTCTCCGAAGGTTTGTAAAACAAATATCCCATAGACCCAGCAGGATGACCAATGAAAAAGCACCTTTCGGCCCTGGGATCCAACTTGTCCTCAACCTCACGTCTTACGTAGGCAGGACAACCCCAGACCTTTAAATATGAAATGGATGGAACCTTTCCATGCCACATCTCATACGGTGCTCTCTTAACCTTCTTTGTTGGTACGAGGTTAAGGATTCTACCGGCCGTCTCAAGCGCATATCCCCAAAACGTAACGGGAACGTCCGTACGAACCATCATAGATCGAACCATATCCAACAATGTTCGGTTCCTCCTCTCGGCGACACCATTTAATTGTGGCATCCTAGGAGGGGTTAATTGCGAGATATTCCCACAATCCCTTAGATGTTCACGGAACTCGGAACTAAGATACTCACCGCCTCTATCGGATCGTAGCATCTTAATCCTTTTCCCTACTTGATTTTCTACCTCGTTTTGATAAGTCTTAAATACCTCAAAGGTATCCGACTTTTGTCTCAACAAGTAGACATACCCGTATCGACTATAATCATCAATAAAGGTAACGAAGTAGCGGGAATGATCTCTTGTGGCATGCTTGAACGGACCACACACATCTGTGTGAACGATATCCAACAAGTCTTGCGCCCTCTCACAAACACCGGTGAAGGGTGCTTTGGTCATCTTGCCCAATATACAAGATTCGCATACATCATTAGACCCGTGGTCAAATGATTCCAAGATCCCATCCACTTGGAGCTTGCGATGCGTTTCTTGTTTATGTGGCCTAACCGACCATGCCATAGAGACAATTTATCCAAAACGTTTTTGGGACCCGAATCAACATTCATGATTGATCTAGTGCTTTGCAAGCTTACGCTTGTTTCATATATGCCATGACATGGAAATGCTTTGAAATAAAAAACATCATCTTTGTAACATAAAATGCTACCATTCTCAAATTTAAAAGTAAAACCATCGTCATACAAGGCATACAATGAAATAATGTTTCTTGCCACACATGGCGCAAAAGATACATTTAACAAAACAATAGATAAGCCAGAAGGAAAGGCGAGCTCCACACTCCCAATCTTCTCAACCGGGACAACCGCCTTGTTTTCCATGATGAGATCCAGCTCTCCATCAACCAAGTCCCTACTTCTTCTTAGTACCTGCACATTATTACAAACATGAGTACCACACCCGCTGTCTAAAACCCAGGCGTTAGAAGTAGAGGTGTTATGGAGTTCAATCATGTACGTACCGGAGGCAGCGGCACCTTTAGAGCGAAGCTTCTTGAGCTCCTCCGTGTACTTGGGGCAACTACGCCGGTAGTGACCCTTCTCCCCGCCGAAGTAGCAGGTTGCCTCTTCCGGTGAGGTGGCAGCGGGAGCCACTTGCTTCCCCTTCGGCTCCGGGGTTGGGTTAGGTTTGGGCTTCGGCCCTTGGGCCTTGGCCTTCTTCTTTCCCTTCCCCTTCCCCTTGGAGCCCGAAGCGGGTTGCTTCCGCTTGTTACCACCCTCGTTGATGGTGAGAACGGCAGTGGAGGTGGTGGGCTTTGACTTGGCAAGCTCGCCCTCGGCGGTTTTTAGCATGCCATGCAATTCCATAATGGACTTGTCCATACTATGCATGTGGAAGTTCACAATGAACGGACCATATGCAGGAGGCAAGGATTGGAGGATGATATCAACCGCCAACTCCTTCCCCATGGGAAAGCCCAACTCCGGAAGAGGTGACTCAAGGACCTCTAGCTTCATTTCATGACGTAGGACAATTCTCAAAGTCCTATGCCAATCCATAAAGTTTGGCCCCGTGAGTTTCTCCTTCTCCAAAAATGGACGGAGTGACATGTTGGTGGTGTTGGTGTTGCTAGTAGATGCCATCTACAAGCAAAGTACGAAATGGTTAGTTATTGTTGTATTAAATCCTTGTTAAGATAATTACCCTCTTGTTTTAAAAACAAATTATATTAACAAGGGCTAAGAACCTCAAAATACCCTAATCCATGACGGGTTTTCCGCGGATCACTTCATAGAGCTATTTTAGGCTGGTAAACTATTTACCAATTGCAATCCGTGATCACAACTCTTAGGCACTTGCGTGATCCTAGGTACTCTTAGCACCCATTTGGCATGTTTGAAACCTCCACACCAATTCCTCATTAACCCACTTTGGTAGCTCGGCTAGAGCTCGACAACTACCAATGCGTTTTATGTCTTGGAATTGTAAATCGTCCGTCAAGATACACGGTGGTACTCTAGCCCAATGGCCGGCTCGGCTAGAGCTCGACAACCGACCTTGCGAGTTGCCACACGCGCCTTCCACACAGTTACGCAAAACCGGTCTCGGCTAGAGCTCGACAAACCGATCTTGTTTCACTAGAATCGGGCGGTCTCATCTTACGGGTGGTGTGAGATTTACTTTTGAAAAACGGGTTTTAGTTTTTCCGGTTAAAACACTTTTAACCAATTCTTGTCTATGTGGCGCGCGGAGTTTGTAAACCAATTTAAAACTCTTTGATTTTATTATTTTGAAAAATTTTCTAGCATGCGAAGAACCTAAACATCCATGCAAGAAAAATACAAAATAAAATCAACCACGCATGTAATATAATCCGGTAACGAGCCAATCCTATGCGTCTTGCCCGTGAGCCAACGGGCAAGACTAAGTCATCTAAGGACTAGACCGAATGACCCGATGTGTGCTCCTCCCACTTGATCCATTGCGTCTCCTACCGACCTCCGGATCCAAGTACGCCAAGACACCCTCCACACGGTTCTTGTTGGTTGCTTCGGTTCACCTTTTACAATTTACAAATTTAAAAGGAAATGGCATGCAAGCCACAATTTCTATTCTAAGCTAATTCTACAAATTACAAAGAATACAAAATCGGCATGCAAGCCGTTAAAATTACAAACCGAATAAATAGATTAATTATTACAAACCAATGTGGTACAAAGCACCAAATGAATTAATACATTAATCTAAATCAACCAAACACATCTCATAGGTCATATTGCTCAAAAATTGTTACCAGATACGCATACTACAACCACATACAAGAAATCACAGATCAACACATGGTGTGCTACACAAAACCATGTAAATCTTATATGTCTTGGTTAAGATTATCTAATCACTCAAGGCACTCATAATCCTATGTACATATGCATTAGGAACCTCAAACAAGTCAAAATTCCATAGTCATATATACACAATGTAAGTATATGCAATTAATCATTTTCATGCCTAAATGTTAATCCACATATAAATACATCAACCAAGACATAAGGAAACTTTAATCTAAACACAACTCAAATCTGGAACAATTCCAGCAAGTACAAATAGCCCAAAAATCCAACAAAATTGATTTAAGGCAAAACCATGCATTCTGCCAGTAAGGGGTTAGCGCCGCTAACTATAAAGAGTTAGCGCCGCTAACACAGTTTAGCGCCGCTATCGCGAGAAGACATTAAAACAAGTCAGTTTACCAAAGAGGACTGTTGACTCCGACTTTAGCGCCGTTAACTAAGGTTTAGCGCCGCTAACATATAAAAGTTAGCGCCGCTAAACACTGGACATAACCAAAAAAAACACATTTTTCGGATTTTCTTGGCCATTTAGTGCAAAACCAGTGTAGAGCTGGCTCTGATACCACTGTTGGTTTTCGTGGTACACAGCAATGGAAGCATGCAAGGTCATAAACGAAATTTTCAAACAAAAAACAAGACCACAAGATGAACCCCATAAGTGGATCTAACTCTACAACAAAGTTATGCAACAAAACAGAAAGAAAAGAGGAGATTATACCCTTGATGTCTCTGATGGTTGTGTGTGGCTAGCTTTCAATTCGTGACCTCCTTTCTCGGCGCCTTCTAGCAATATCGAAGTCCACCCCGAGTGAATCGTGACCCAAGTGTACTAGCACTCCTTTAGCTCAATCAACAAGAAGATTAGCTTCTGGAACACAACCAAAATCCACCAGGAATCTGCTCACTTTCTCTCTTATTTAAACTTAGCAACTATCACAAGAGTTCTAAGTTTGTATTTCTTTTAACAAGTGGCCAAGAGTAGAGAATGAGAGATATGCATGTGATTTATAGACCAACTCACGACTCCAGGTCTCCCTTAGTCGGTCCCAAAAGTCATCATTAGATATTACATGCATTGGTCGGATTTAGAGGTGAAAAGATAAAGTTGTTTCTGTCAGACAGAGTTAGCGCCGCTAGCCGCCCATAGTTAGCGCCGCTAACCGCCCAAAGTTAGCGCCGCTAACGCGACTGATTTAGCGACGCCAGAGTTAGCGCCGCTAACCCCTGCTGGAAACCAACTATCATTATTTATCCTTTCTCACCCTCATCTATTAGGTTGTGTCAAGGTCAACCCCCGGCGTGTGACCCGATAGGCCCATACATCATCGGTAGTGATCATTTGGCGTACGTGTGTTCGTGGGCATACTCCAACAGTCTGTTAGAGATATGCCCACTAATGTACGTACGCCATAGACCGCTGCTGATGATGTATGGGCCTATTGGGTCATACACCGGGGTCAAATCTGACAGAAACTTAAGTTAAGGGACCAAATGTAGGACCGGCTGGGGGACGGGGTTCTAAACTAAACTAAAACACCCTAATGCTAGGACTGATCTAGGATGAGAAATAGCGCGGAATTCTATTCCCAAACCTCCTAAGGATTCTAAGATCTGCTTAGGTGTCCGGCACACAGTAACACACAGAGTAGAAACAAGAACACACTCTAAGAACTCACACAGAGATGCTTAAGGCTGCCCTTGGATTCGGATTTGTCACTAAGATTGCGAATTAGTAGGCTTAAGGTCAGATAAGGTCAATTACGATGGTTCCCGTAAAGTACTTGATTGATTCGTCGATTACGTAGGTTACTCGCTCGATTCCCTGCGCTAATGCGGGGTTAAGAAGTATTTATAGAGTAATTAACTTCAGTACGCACGTGATGCTCTTCACTGCGCACGTAGCTAGTCCAGTACGTGCGTACTGGTTAATTTAATAATAATTAATTAGATTTAAACCGACCTACTCACTACGTGCGTAGTGAGCTCCACTACGCACGTAGTGAGCACGACTTCGCACGTGGTGATTTCTCACACACACTTAAACTTCCAAACACACATCAACACATGATTAAGTACTTGTAAGCTTAAGATAATCACATAGAATCACTAAGAATGTATAAACATGCAAACCATTAATCAAAACACATTTGAATAAACATTTCAAGTAAACATGTATATATATTGGATTGATAAGAACTAGGGATTTACAATTATGCACCAACAAACTCCCCCTAAGACCTAGTTCTATCAATAAAACTTGCACTAAGCAAAATTTACTCAAAGTAAACAAAACTGACAATCTAGCTATCACACAGTTGTAGACTTTACTTCTTCAGATCCAGCATAGATGTCAAATGCAAGACAAATTCTGACGACTTTCTGAAACTGCAACGCTAACTCCATATATTGATGCTTGTACAGAATTGGGTTGTAGTACAGAACAGTGATGTCGTCTTTACCAAAATTTCTGATCCACATAGGATCGAATACCTTTACAGTTTCTCCACCTGACAGGTTGTCGTCTAAAACAATCACTGCCTCGGTTGTCTTCTCGTTGAAGTACCACCACTTGAACCTAGCGTTCCACCCAGTCGGCATGGTTCTTAATGGCAACTTTTTCATACAACGGGAAGCTTTACAGTTGAGTATCTTGAATCTCCTCCCTGTCAGTGGATCAATCCTTGTTGGATGGATCTTGACCCCTGGTATGTAAGGCTTTATGTTTTTCCATCCAAATTGAGCCTCACGCTTTACCAGTGTCTCGAACCATTTTGCCATGCTATTATCGTCACAATCCAGAAGAGGTAGGCGAGAGAGTTGTCGTATATCATAGAATGGCAATGTTTGAATGTTGTTTGCCCTTTGGAAGTACTCAACTCCCCTTTCTCTTTTGATTGCATAAACATTGAATTCCGGCATGTAGCACCAACCAACAATCTCACCATCCGTCTTTTTGCCCAGAGTCTGATAAAATTTGGTATATTCCGGTGAGCTTTCAGACCTTTTTGCTTTTCCAGCCTGACGTTCTATAAATCGTTGATACTTTTTACGTCTTGCTTCTCTTTCCTCTTGCTTAGATTTTCTATCACCCAGATATTTTTCTAAATCAAAATCAACATTTTCTTGTTCTCTAACTTTAGCTCTTTTGTTGACTTCTTCAGCATTCGCATTTCGGAAAAGATCGGCAAGGTCAGGCAGGTCGTCTGTTTGTTGACCAGGATAGTGTTGATCGGTTTCATCCTCAATCTCAATCTCATCAGTGTCAAATACAGTTTCCTGTTCAGCTTGAGATGGTTGCACAAAGCTTTCATCCACCTCTTCTAGAATAACATCTTCGACAGGAATCTGTAAAAGTTTGGCAATTTGTTCTTTTGTCAGAAATGTAAGTATTTCTCCTTCCTCTGCATCATACTCATGTTGTGGAACAATTTGCCCTTGAACACTCAGCAGACGAGATGAATGAGGAATATCAGCTTTCAATGGCTGAACAATTAATGGATCTTCACACAGAAATAAGAAATCATAAATGTGTGTAAGTTAACGTAACCATTTCATTTCATAATAATTAAATAAATCTTAGGACCTCCTCATCCTGTTTCTCAACTTTATCTTTCAACTTTTTAAACTCCGAGGTATATTCAAGCAAGATATGCTCCATCGTTTCATTCTTCTTGACAAGCTCGCTGATTATCAATGCTCTTTCCTCATTACTCTTCTCTAAGCTTTCAATCCTCTCAGCATCTCTTTTCAACAAGTCCTCCATCTGCGCATCCCTTTTTAGCAGATTTTCTATTTGAGCATTCTTCTCGATCAGTCTCTGCTTGACTTCTGCCAGCTTCAGCTTTCTTTTACTTTCATCTTTGATCATCTCCAACATGTAGCCTTGGAGTCTGTTTAGGTTTGCTTCCATGGTTAGGGAAGGCAGCTGTGACCTGGTCTGAGAGGACCCCTCAGCACCTTGAGTGACAGAGATGACTGGAGCGGCGGTTGCAGAGGATGGTTTGACAATGATTTCTAAAGAAGCAACCAGCGGCTTGAACCTGTATACCTTTTTCTTCTTCTTTTCTGGCTCATCGACTGCAGCCTTTTCCTTCCTTTTCCTACTTTCCTCCTCCTCACTTTCCTCGAAAAAATCATCAACATTAATATCTTCTAGGCTTCCTGGGATAGCCTCTCCCCCAGTGGGATCACGAACTCCCTGACTTTGTATCTCAGGCTCCTCATCCTCATCATCAGAAACTATCTCAATGTTCTCCACTTGTGAGATTGAACCCTCATTCCTCCACAGATGTTTCCTTTCCGGAGCTTTGTAAGCCTGGTTTCCCAAATGGCAGATTAGACACCTTTTAGGAGGAATCGAGGTACCGATATATCTGCTCATCTGTCTTACCGTTTGTTCATTCATATGTTTCAGCTTGATTCGATCACCGTCCTCTTTCACCAGACCCTCCACTTGAGCATCAATTACTATTTGTAGGAATCTGGGGTACATAAGGAATTGCCCCTCTTTCTTTGTCAGATTCTCCTTTAAGCCGTTGAAGATAGCCCTGGAGATGTTAAACTTGACATTAAGCACAAGGGCTACAAACAGATGGGAGAACGTTTGGTTAAGCTGATCGTGTCCGGTTCTCCTTGGGCCCAGACAGTGAGATATCACATGCATCAGATAACGATACGGGGGGCAGAGCTTGGTTTTGAAAACCGATTCATTACGGATCTCCCCCGTATATCCACACCTTAACAAACATCCCTTCACACGGCAACTGTTCAGCAGAATTGGGTCTGCAATATCATCCCCGAGCTCAAGCAGCTCATTCAGAATACCTTCCGACACAAATACATCATTATTTTGCACCTTCCCTCGAATCCCACCCAGGGATTCATCATATGCCGCAGTGTTCCAGAATTCTTTCTGATGCGAGGTGTAAGCAGTGCATGTAGTTGTGATTGCTGTATATATTCTCGACCTCATCAAATAATCAATGATCTCATCACAATCCTTGGTCAGTTTATTCTTAGATACACATGCCCTAATGTTGTGCATGTCTCCGGCCTTCAGGTCTGTCTTAGGTTGACTTCCAGAAACAGCTTCAGCCACAGGTGGAACTGATGAGCTTTCCAATTGAGCGGGTTCCATTGCTTAATGAACATTATGCACATTAGAAACACATCCACTGATCGTAACACACAGTTAAAATCTGCAGATTAACATAAACGTTCATAAAAAAAAATTATCATTCTATCACGTGCGAACTGATCACCACCACGCACGTGATGAGAAGCCTACGTGCGAAGTGGTTGGAGGTAAAAAACTTTAAATTTAATTGAAAAACAATTCACTTCGCACGTGATGGATGCACCACGCATGGATTGGAATTCACTTCGTGCGGCTGAAACTCATCGGCTTCATCGTCCCCACAGTTGAGTACGTGCGAGGTGAATCCCAGTTCGTGCGAGCTGGACTTCACTTCGCACGGCCAATCATCAACAACGAAGAACAGTTTGACGATGTGTTTTGACTCAAAACCCTCGATTTTCAGTGTATTTGTCTCGATAAAGTGGCTAGAAGTCATCTAACTAAGTCCACTAAGGTTCCTTTTCACTTAAATCTAACAAATTAACACGTGTAGATCTCAAATCTCAGTTTTAAAGATTATTTGACTTTCGAACACAAAATCGACTATAACTCCAGATCTAACCGTTGGATTGAGACAAAAATTATACCAGAATGTTCACGAAGCAAAGGTGTTCAAGAATCGTGGATCGAAAAACTCTTTTCTCACAGGAATCAAAATCACAAACGAGAGAGAATGCAAGTATATTTTAGAGAATATTAATGCGTACTGAATAACACGCACGGGACTAGTATATATACCCTGTTCCACTTCGTGCGAAGTGTGTTCACCTCGCATGACGTTATCCATCAAGTCCATACGAAGTGACTCACCATTTCGCACGTAGTGGTTCTTACCTCGTGCGAGTTCGATCTTACTTCGCACACATTAATCCATTTCGCACGGCCTGGTCATCCACTCCGCACGGATTGATTCACTTCGTGTGAGTTCATTTCTTCACATAGAATTAGCCTTTTTCTCAATTTTCCTGTACTCAGCACACAGCTGTTAGTAACTTCAATGCAAATAAAAACATTTAAGCACATGCAAACACAAGAAATTATATATATGTAGAAAATAAACATACCAACAGAAATAAGAAACACACCAAAAATCTTTTTGTATTTTTCTGATTAAAAGGAAAATGAAAATGCAGAAGTAAACTATTAACGAATTAAATCCTAAAGAACAGAATTTAAAATACTAAGAAAATTGCAGGAATAAAATTACTGAAATTCAATCTTTTTGTGAGAAGGTTCCAAGATGGAATCAGTACCAGCACATCTATACTTAGTAGTCATTCATTTCAAAACCTTGGACATAAACATATTCTCTCAAACTCTGTCTGTCAACCTAACTTTCCTCAGATAATGACAGATTTTGTTTCAACATTTTCAGATTATCTAGACTGGATACACGGTTAAGACTATCTCTTTCGAAGTCTCACAATATTTTGATTCACTCAGTAGATACACAACTTGATTACCCAACCACCATGCTTATGTGCTTTGTGATTTTGTCAACGCATTTTATGCTCTTTGACATGGAGGTCAATTTTTCACCTCTTCTGATAATTTTGTTGAGCTTTTGTCACTGCATTTTATGCTCTTTGACAATTCAACACTAATAGATCAATATAGCTTTTGTCACTGCATTTTATGCTCTTTGACAATTCAACATTGAAAGATCCTTGACATCTCAGATTGGGGTCAATTTTTCACCCTCTTTTACATTTTGCTCATTGTCATCTAAGCACATTTGGCATGGTAACAGGTGTGTGCACCAGACTAAGTTAGTCTCAACTGATATTGACTTGTAGACTTGGAATGTCTCGATAGTTTGAATCTTTGTAGGATTTCCACATGCATAACCACTTATCAGCCTAGTCTCTCATCATATGCCTTACACGCCATCTGTTTCTCATCTGATTTGACTCAAATTTTCAGACAGTTTTCTCAAGAATATGTACATGTCTTCAGTCCTAATTTTACTAGACATACTTTGTATTGAAAGCCAGTGTACCATCATTTTCCATTTGAGTTGGATCAACTTCTCATTTTTGTTTTTCTGATTTATTTTTTTTTTTTTTTTTTTTTTTTGTATTTTCAAAGTTTTATGATTTTTTTTTTTCTAAGTTTTCTGAACTATCTCCCCCTAAAATACTAAACAAACTAGAAACTAAGACAAAAGAAGCGCAAGAACACACAGAAAATAAACTGAAAGAGCAACGAGATATAACCACACAGAAAATAGACACATAGTCACAAATACGAGTAAGGACACTAAGTCGAATCATCAGGGACAACCTCACACTTGGTTTTCATCCCGTTTTCATTCACTAAGAATAGAAAGCGGGGTTTATCAAATGCCTTAGTATACAGGTCTGCTTTTTGAAATTCGGTTTGAATAGACATTACATCGATTAATTTCTTTTCCCAGTAGTCCCGTATAAAATGGTATTTGATACCAATGTGTTTGGTCTTAGAATGTTGTACTGGATTCTTAGTAATTGCAATAGCAGCAGTATTATCAACAAAAATGGGAGTAGTAGAGAATTGCAAACCGTAATCCCGCAATTGTTGTTGAATCCAGATGACCTGAGAACAGCAGCTCGCTGCCGAAATGTATTCAGCTTCACACGTAGATAGCGCAACTGCAGTCTGCTTCTTACATTGCCAAGTTACAAGACGTGATCCAAGAAATTGGCAACCTCCAGATGTAGACTTGTGGTCCTTCTTGCATCCTCCATAGTCAGAATCACTGTAGGCCGTCAACACAAAGTTGTCGTCACATGGGTACCACAGTCCAAGATTGGGAGCATCCTTCAGATAGCGAAAGATCCGTTTGACAATCATCAGGTGCTTGACATTGGGCTTGGATTGGTATCTTGCCATCAGACACGTAGCAAACATGATGTCTGGTCTGGATGCAGTGAGATACATCAAGGAACCAATCATCGCTCGGTAGAGAGACTCATTCACTAACTCCCCCTCAGTATCTGGAGACATGCCGTGATTGACTGGAAGAGGTGTGGCAGCAGGCTTTTCAGTAGACATTTCGAATCGGGCAAGAATATCCGCATCATACTTCGACTGATGTAGGAAAATTCCGGCCTCGGTCTGCTCCACTTGAAGTCCAAGAAAAAATTTCATCTCTCCCATTGAGCTCATTTCGAATTTTTCCTTCATAATCCTTGCAAAGTCTTCACACAGAATCGGATTGGAAGAACCGAAAATGATATCATCCACATATACTTGCACTAAGATCAAGTCTTTATCATCACCTTTGATAAATAATGTTTTGTCGATGGTTCCTCTCCGGTACCCATTATCAGTCAGATATTGAGAGAGGGTCTCATACCATGCTCGAGGTGCCTGATGAAGACCATATAACGCTTTATTCAGCAAGAACACTTTGTCGGGATGGATCGGATCGACAAACCCCGGAGGTTGATTCACATAGACTGTCTCTTGAATTTCGCCATACAGGAACGCACTTTTAACATCCATCTGATAGACTTTAAAGCGTTTGTGCGAGGCAAAGGCGAGAAATAAGCGAATCGCTTCCAGCCGAGCGACTGGAGCAAACACATCAGTGTAGTCGATGTCAGGAATTTGTCTGAACCCCTGAACAACGAGCCTTGCCTTGTTCCTGACAATCACCCCCTAATCATCTCGTTTGCACTTCAGAACCCATCTGCAGCCAAAAGATTTAGCGCCCTTGGGTTTGTTCACTAATCGCCATACATTTAATTTCTGAAATTGAAGCAACTCTTCTTGCATAGCATTAATCCAAGAGTCATCCTTGAGAGCTTCAAGATGATCCTTTGGTTCAATCTGGGAGAGAAATCCTGAACATAGACATTGTGTGAAATCCACAGACTGAACCAAATTTGCACCCAGAGCCGAGAAGTCTTGCATCAGATTTAATCCCGGTGATTCTGAAGATTGAGAAACTGATAGCGTTGCCACTTGCCTCCTGGTTTGAACATGAGAATTCGGATCGCCAATAATTTGTGCAGGAGGATGGTTTCTATCAACTCTACTTGATTTCTGCAACTGAGCCTCTACATTAGTTTCAAGATTGGTAACCACGGGTGTCTCTTCAAATGTTAACGTTTGATCATTGGAGGAACTCTCACCCTACGACCCCTTGTCTGGTGGAGTATGCGGCTCATCTTCAGAATCAGAATCAGCATCACTTAGAATAGGTATAGCAGTACTTGAGGGCAGATTTGATGGGGCACCGTCAGAAGAGTTGTGAAGATCATATAACATTTGTATTGCAATATCTTCTTCTAAGGCGACTGGTGGTAGGTTGAATGAGTCAAATAGATTATCATAGTCAAACAGCCAGGCATCACCAGTTTTTGTCGAAGGAGAAGAATTTCTCTGTACATCCACTTCAAACCACTCTTCCACACAATTAGACGTTAAGTTGTATACCCTCTTGTTCGGAATGCTGTATCCCAAGAAAAACCCTTTTTCTACCTTGGAACTGAACTTTCCCTCTGCTTCCCGTTTTAGCATAGTGCACGGAGCGCCAAATGGTTCAAGATGGCTAAGATTTGGTTTCCGGTTATTCAACAGCTCATAACATGTCTTTCCTAATCGTTTGACCACTAAGACCCGGTTAAGTGTGTAACAAGCATTTGCGACAGCTTCGTTCCAAAACCTTACGGGCAAAGCAGAGTCAGCAAGCATGGTTCGTGCTGCCTCTATTAAGGTCCGATTCTTTCTCTCAGCCACTCCATTCATTTGAGGAGTGTATGCGGCGCTGAACTGATGTTGGATACCTTTTTCGTTACACAGCTTTTCCATCTTCTGGTTCTTGAACTCGGTTCCATTATCTGAGCGAAGCTTCCTGATCTTCAACTTATAGATAGTCTCTAACTTGTTGATCATGACCTCTAAGGTCTCGAATGTCTCAGACTTCTCTTTTAAGAAGAAAACCCAGGAAAACCGCGAGTAGTCATCAGTCACTACCAGACAGTATCTATCTCCATGAATGCTCTTGTACCGCACAGGACCAAATAAATCCATGTGAAGTAGTTCAAGTGGAATTGAGATGGAGTGATACTTCTTCAACTTGTGGGGCTTCTTCGTCTGCTTCCCCATTTTACATGATACGCACTTGTCTGGCAGATGGAAACTCTTCAAGTTGACTCCCGTGACCAGCTCATGATGCACTAAGTGATTCATCTTTCTCAGGCTTAAATGACACAACCTCTTATGCCATAACACTGAATCCTTCTCAGTGGCCTTTGTGAGAAAACATTGGTGTTCTACATCTTTCACCGAAGCATTGGACATATCCAAGACATAAAGGTCATTTTGTCTTGGAGTTGACATTAAGATCATGTCTTCGGGAATTTGGTACTCCTTCTTTAGCACATAGCACTATTTGTCGTCAAACATCACTTTGAACTCTTTATCACAAATTTGGGAAACTGACAGCAAATTGTTTGCTAGCTGCTCGACATAATTGACTTTGTCAAAGCTCACTCTCCCATTAGACAAGAAACCTTGAGCTGTGATGTGACCTCCCTTATCACCAGCGAAACTGACATACCCTCCTTTTATTTTTCTGACGTTTGAAAGAAGGCCCAGATCGCCTGTCATGTGCCTGGATGCTCCACTATCAACAATCCACGTGTTATACCGGCGAGCACCCTGCACAAACAAGTAAAGGGTTAGTTAGCATTGGGAACCCAAGCCCGAATGGTCATGGGTTTCCCATCTTCTCCAACAACTTGCACATTAATCCACACACTAGTAGCTTTGGAGTCTACATTGGTATCTGGACTACTGGATGGTTTAGGTTCAGATTTTGTTGTCCATCTCAAGTCTGAACGGGGAGGAGTCTTATGATAAACACTGGAAGTGTTAATGACTTTATGTATAGGCTCCTTCCCTTTCACACTTACCTCGGGACTCTTGGGTTTACACGAAGTTTCCCCAATTGTTCTTTTGAGCTGAGGGGGGTCAGTTGATTTCTGATTAACTTGATTAAATATTTTATTTTTCTGAGCAGGTTCAGATGAATTAACTTTCCCCCTAGAGCTCTGAGGCTGTTGATCACACTCATAACTGAGGTGACCAGGTCTCCTGCACACATAGCAAACCCGGTTAGAGTAAGATTTGGCAGGTGTATGTGGCTCCTTCGGTTCAACTTTACCTTTGGGGTGCACTCCTAAACCACTTTGTTTAGGTAAGATTTTGACTTCTTCATAAGGACGGGTTGCAGGAGACTTTGCACCCTCCTTCTCAATGGTTCGAAGTGCAGCTTGAACATTTTGCATTAAGGACCCTTGACCAGAAGAACTGCCCAGAAGCTTTCGCATACCTGGTTCTGGTTTTTCTTCTGGTTTAGGCTCTTTTCTCTGAGGCTCACCAACTTTCTCCTTCATTTTTAAATTTGGTTTTGAAGTTGAAGCAGAAGGTGTATCAACTTTGGGAGCAAGTTGGTCAGCTTCAGCGAAGACATCAGATTGCACCAGTTGATTTAAGACTGGTGGTGGACATTTCGAATAGGTCTTCGTGTCTTTCTCCTGAACAGAACCTTGTGGTCTTCGGTCGATTATTTGTTCAAACAAATATGATGAAGTTGAGTAACTTTTTAATTTCTGATTTAAAGTATCATAATCGACCTTGGAACTAGCAAGTTCCCGTTTTAGAGTATCAATCTGATTAATGTAGAAAACAATAGCATCCTGTTTGTTTAGCAAAGCTACCTCTAGTTCTCTAATCTGTTTGTTTTGACTTCCAATTTTATCTTTTAAAGTCTTTTCTCTACCCTTAATGATAGAGTTTTCATGCAGTTTAGAGGTTAGCTCAGTGACTTGAGATTTCAAGGATACTATGGTCTTCACATAATCGTTACAGGACACACAGGGAAGACCAGGTGTAGGATTTACTTTTACATCAGCTTGTCCAGTCATGCACGCCTTTGGATTTTCTGGTTCAGGTTGAACAGACACTGGCGTTGGTTCGGCAGCTGGCTCAGAAGTTGATGCCACATTTTGCTCGTCAGTGTGCAGGACAGACTCTTCATCATTGACCTCGTGGACACTGTCTGCCTCAGACTGAGAATCGTCGTTCAGATCTAAAACACTGGCCAGATTGGTTTCAGCAACTTCAAATGTATCTGAATCTTGGAAGTGTACTGACCAGTCAATCCCCTCATCCTTTTGTACTACCACCATTGCCTTGGATGATCCCTCATGAGGTGTTTCAGCCTTCTTAGGTGTGGTGGTATTTGACGTTTTGCCCGGAGAGGTTCTGAAAGGATACTTGGGTCCTGAGTTCTTTGGCTTTTCACATTCACGTGCAAAATGACCCTTTTCACCACAATTGTAGCAGGTTACAGCTGATTTGTCAAACCCGAGCTTCGTATCTTTGGTTGCTGTAATCTGCATCCCCGTTCTCTTCACTAAGGCTTTGGCTCTCCTTACCAGGTTGGCATATGACCATAAGATATCTTGACGTTCCATCTCATCGTTGTCAATTTGGTCATAGTATTCCTGTGTCAGATAGGCGTTTCCAATCTTTCCCTTGAGCAGATCATCGTATGAAGTGACCAATGCACTAAGCATCCCCATATGCTCCTTAACTGCTTCAGTGCTGCCATGTTTGAAATTTTCAGTGTTTAAGGCAGGCATTGACGTTTTGCTTGAAGGAGCGGAATAAGGTGGTCCACTTGGAGTTTCAGAAGCAGACTTGCTTGATGAACTGACGTTAGAAGTAAAAGCTGTCTGCAACGGAGCATTGGATGAGGTGGCTGGAGAAGCAATGGGTCCAGAACAGTATAGCGATGGATTCTGCACATAGCTGCTTAGTCTGTCTAGATTTTGCTCTTCTTGTTCATGCTCTTTAAGTTTGGTGATGAAGTCATTTAGGTCCATTCCTTCAACTCCCTCACCATTCTTCAAGATCATGATGAAAGGCCTCCAGCTCTTTGGTAGTGCCTTAGACAGAGTCTCCACTTGTTGACATTCAGAAATCTGCACCCCCAGACTATCCATTTCACTGAGAAGATGGTTGTATCTGTTGATCAGATCTGGAAGTTTCTCATTTACGTATGACGTGAAGTGATCAAACTCCTTCCTTAACTGAGATGCCTTTAGCTCCTTCAGAGATGCATTCCCCTCATTCCTCTTTTGTAAGGCGTTCCACAGGGAACGTGACGTTCTGTATCGTCGGAATTGATGAAAGATCTCATTCGGAATAGCTTGAATAAGATAGGAATAAGCTTTCTTCTCCGCATCATACGCCTTACGTTGATCATCACTCATTTGATCATAGGAAACTTCAATGTTCCCTTCTCCCTTTGGCACAACGTAATCGGCAGAGATGGCACGATGTAACCTAGGATCTACTCCATCAATAAAGATCTCAAACCTTGGTTTCCAGAATGGGTAGTCTTCCATGGTTAGTAGTCGGGGTACTTTATTAATCCCTCCCTGTTCATTGTCCATTATTAAGTTACTTAATGCGGTTATTGTTTGTTTGGCAGCCATTGCACTCATGTCAGACATTTTAGAACACTTCGCAACGAATGAAGAACACTTCGCACGATCACAGAGCACTACGCACGAAGTTAAAGACCTACGTACGGAATGACTCGAAAACACACAGACTTTACTACGCACGAACTGAGAACCTAGTACGCACGGATTGGAACCTAGGACGCACGGAGTGAATATGATACGCACGAAGTAACAACGTAAATTTTTGAAGGCAAGATAAACCACACAGACTCAACTCGCACGAACTGCACACACCACGCACGCGTTGAGTATCTACTACGCACGGAATGAACACACAGCTTGATGAAGATTCTAGATGATCTACGACACTACGCACGCACTAAGGATCACTACGCACGCACAGAGAATCACTTCGCACGAGTAAAACTCAAACAGTTAACGTAAAAACACGACCTTTTAAACGCAAAACGACCTATTTTCGACCTATTAACCAGTTTAAAAATGACGAAAAGGACAAACACACAGGCCTAATCGACACCTAGATCACGAAATCCTAAAGGAAAAGTGATCAATCAAAGCACAAGGCTCTGATACCACTTTGTAGGACCGGCTGGGGGACGGGGTTCTAAACTAAACTAAAACACCCTAATGCTAGGACTGATCTAGGATGAGAAATAGCGCGGAATTCTATTTCCCAAACTTCCTAAGGATTCTAAGATCTGCTTAGGTGTCCGGCACACAGTAACACACAGAGTAGAAACAAGAACACACTCTAAGAACTCACACAGAGATGCTTAAGGCTGCCCTTGATTTTCGTATTTATCACTAAGATTGCGAATTAGTAGGCTTAAGGTCAGATAAGGTCAATTACGATGGTTCCCGTAAAGTACTTGATTGATTCGTCGATTACGTAGGTTACTCGCTCGATTCCCTGCGCTAATGCGGGGTTAAGAAGTATTTATAGAGTAATTAACTTCAGTACGCACGTGATGCTCTTCACTGCGCACGTAGCTAGTCCAGTACGTGCGTACTGGTTAATTTAATAATAATTAATTAGATTTAAACCGACCTACTCACTACGTGCGTAGTGAGCTGCACTACGCACGTAGTGAGCACGACTTCGCACGTGGTGATTTCTCACACACACTTAAACTTCCAAACACACATCAACACATGATTAAGTACTTGTAAGCTTAAGATAATCACATAGAATCACTAAGAATGTATAAACATGCAAACCATTAATCAAAACACATTTGAATAAACATTTCAAGTAAACATGTATATATATTGGATTGATAAGAACTAGGGATTTACAATTATGCACCAACACCAAATATGGCAAAAGACAAAAGTTGACATCGCAGGCCGCGTTAGCGCCGCTAACTATTAGGGGTTAGCGTCGCTAAGTCCTTAAGGTTAGCGCCGCTATGGCTACATGTACTTTGTGTCAAATTTCTGACAGGCCGCGTTAGCGCCGCTAACTTTAGTGAGTTAGCGCCGCTAATTTTAGGTTAGCGCCGCTAACCCTGCCAGATGACTTTTGTCATTTCCACCTCATTAATCAGCCAATGCATGTGTTTTTTAACATCTCGAGGCTTGGCCGGTGGGAGGTGGTAATATCCGAATCTGGGGTCACTAGAGAGAGGATGGAACTTATATTTGAGATTGGGGTTCTCTCTCTTCTCTCTCTCTAAGTTTATCACATATTCTATCTTCTTTGGTGCTACTAAGGCCAAGTGAAGATTTGAGAGAGTGCTCCAGACGTTTTTGGTCTTCAAGCTGCTGTTCCAAGGTGGTATTCAAGCTGAAGTACCACTAGAGGCGAGCTAGCACTCGTGGTTTGGCTTGTTCCCGGGGTATATCCCAATAGAAGATCGGGTTTTTGCATTTGAAGGATCACCACCACGAGGATTGAAGATTACTGGAGCTAAGGAGAAAGGTATAACCTCTTTCTTTTCAAGTTGCATTTCTTGAACATAGAGTTTGGTCCATTTGAGGGATTTCGGTTTCTATGCTTTGATTGCTTGTACATTGGGCTATTTTGTTTGTACCTTGCTTCCGCTGTGAGCCAACGAAATCCCAACAGTGGTATCAGAGCTACCTCTATGTTAGATCTGCACTTGGTGACTTGAAAAATCCCGAAATCAAAATGGTTGTTTTCTGTTCGAACAGGGTTAGCGGCGCTAACCTCGGGTTAGCGGCGCTAACTCATAAATGTTAGCGGCGCTAACGCGCTGTAACAGTTTTAATTTTCAAAGTTAAAATCAGTTTTGGTCTCGGGAATTTTTAGCCTTTTTGTGATTCTGGAAATTTGTTCCAGTTTAGTGTTTGGTAATTTTGTTACCACCTTGTTTGTTTGGTTGTATGTGATAGATTTGAAATTGGTAACCTTGTCTTTGACCTTGTGGTTGACTTTGTGTGTTTGGATGGATTTGGTGATTTTTAATCACATGGGCTGTAATATTTATTAAAATTGTTATATTTGTAATAATATTGTGGCTTGCATGCCATTTCATTCATCCGTGTATTTGTACTAGATAAATAGGAAATTAGTGTGGCTTGTACGCCATTTCAATTTCTATTGTATTTGTTGTACAATTTGGATGAAAACACACAAGATGGAGTCGGAAGGAGATGGAGTGTGTCCATAGAAGCCGGTGAAGTCCATTGGTGATAGCGGTTCTAGTGGGAGCTCGCATTGAAGACCTTCCGTCCCTTAGTTGACCACGTTCTACCCGTTTTGGCTCACGGGAAGAACGCATAGGATTTTGGCAAGGGTTACCAATTTATTTCGTATATATGCGTGTGATGTGATTTTATTTTATTCTTGCATGGTTTGCTTAGGATTCGCATGCTAGAAATTTTTTTTCGAAATTAATAAAATCACAAGAGATTTGGTAAAAATGGTTTACAACTCTCTCGCGCGCTCACATACAAGATTAACTCACCTAGTGAAAATAGGTTTTGTCACTAAACAAGTTAATCAGTAACCAAGCCGAAAACAAAAGCCCGTTTTCATAAAAACGTAAATCTTGCACCATCCAAAAGATGACACCACCCAAATCTAGTGAAGCATGGAGTGATTGTCGAGCTTAGCACGAGTTATTCCATGTGGATCTGTGTGGAAGGTGAGTGTGGGATCTTGAAATTATTGGTTGTCGAGCTTAGCACGAGCCGGTAGTTATCGGGGTATCACCGTGTATCTTGTTGGACGATTTGCAATTACAAATTAGAATCCTTGAGTGATTGTCGAGCTTAGCACGAGTCAACCAAGAATTTTAATTTGGAATTGGTGCTAGTAGGGATCAAACATGCCAAACGACCGATGGTTGTCGTAGGATCCCGCAAGTGTCTAAGAGTTGCAATAGAGATTGCAATCGGTAAAGTGGTTATCGGCCTAAATAGCTCCATGAAGTGATCCGCGGCAACCCCGTCATGAATTGGAGTGAAATACGGTTCTTAGCCCTTGTTAAAATATTTTTCGAGACGATAAGGGTAATTATTTTAACGAGGATTCAAATAAAACTAACTAATTCGTGTACTCTACTTTAATATAGGATGTCGAATCAAAACCACAACACGTCGAATTTTTCACTTCGTATGATTCTACAAAGGGTGAAACTCACGGGAGTGAACTTTGTTGACTGGCTTAGGCAATTGAGAATTGTCCTACGTGCTGAGTCTAAGTTGCACATTCTTGAGGAACCCCTTCCTGAACCACCTGCTATCAATGCGGAATGGGCTATCCGATATGCGTATGAAAAGCGTGTTCGGGATACACACGATGTTGCTAGTCTCATGTTATCAAGTATGAGCTCGGAACTGCGAAAGCAATTTGAGCACATGACTGTGTATGACATGATTAACAAGCTGAAGGATGTTTTCCGACAGCAAGTTAGACAAGAACATTTTGAGTGTGTTAAAAGTCTAACCGGTTGTAAGATGCGGGAAGGCGGGAGTGTAAGTGCCCATGTTTTGAAGATGAAATCATACATGGACCAGATGGAGAGATTAGGTTTTCCTCTAGGGAGGGAGCTTGGTGTGAATTTCATACTTCAGTCTCTGCCCGCCACATATGAAAAGTTTATAAAGGACTATCATATGCATGGAAAGGAAATGTCTATAGATGAATTGCATGGAATGTTGAAGGTCGAAGAATCTAACATGTCCAAGCATGCATCATCTTCATCTACTCTTGTTTTTGGTTCTAAGGAACAACATAACATGAAGAAGAAGAAATCGATCCCATTAAAAGAAGAAGTTGGAGTTTCCAAGCTTGCTTCAAGTTTTGAGTCTATGGACATTGATGATGTGCCTAAAGAGACTCAACAAGGGGTGGTTTGCTACTTCTGCGGTAGATTTGGGGATTGGGGCCGTCATGCCTGCCCTTCGTGCCGAAAGGATATAAAACTTCTCAGACAAGAGAGAGTTAATTTTCCTACTTGAGGTACATTCATGATTATACTTCATTGCTATTCCTTATAAGCTGGGATGTTTACCCGAGCTATAAGACTCACGTTTGTCACAAATTTATTTTTGTTGCAAAGTGTAGGTCTATTCGTTGTAAAAAGGAAAAAGCTTGAAGAACCGGATCTCTGAAGAAGAAATTTTGTTAATTGTATTCTACAAGAGAAATGGGAGTGTTAGTCTCGCCATTAAATCCGGATTTATTATTACTTTTGTTTGTATGCCCTGCGTGGCAAGAACTACTTTAGTGTATGCTCCTTTGGAGATGATGGATGTTTTTGAATCTTGTATTTTATAAAGATTTTTCATTTTAATAGTTTCATTTCAAATTCGATCCATGTCTATGCTTTTGTGTTATTTTGACTATTTTAGTGCTTAAATACACATTTGATGACGATGGATATGACTTAGAACTGAAACAATTTTTGAAAAAATATTTTGAGATGATTTTATCAAAACTTATCCATATCATTGCATACATAAAGGCTCGTTATAAGTAATAAGACAATCATGAACAATTGATTCTTAAATCCAAAAGTGATTTGGATATATTAGCTCTATGGCATAATCAAACTTGACCAAGTAAACAATATTTGCATCGCTTAGATCCAGGAGGTTAGGATCTTTGTAAAAGTTTAGCCTCGGGCTAAATGAAAGATACAAATCTTGTTTATTGGAATAGGATGATTAATGAAATCCTTCACCAGTATTGGTAAGGAAGGATTGTGACTTGTTGGACATGATCATATTTGTGTGGATAATCCGTTCAAGTATGCCACAAAGAGTGACACTAGTGAAATTCTTCATCACTATCTTTATGGTAGTAGTTGAAAGAATGTTTACTAGAGAAAAGGCTTATGTCTGAAACCTAGTGGTGTTCGGAATTAACCTAAAGAGAATTAAGAATCAATAAGGGCATATAATATAAATTCTTAGATCTAGAATAGATGCTAAGTTTTCTTATCTATATTGGTTCAAACATAAAATGAATCATGGGTTTAACCCATAATTAGGTTTTCCAAAGAAACACATTTGCACATGGTGTTACTTTAAATAATACCGGATATCTGTGTTGATGATCTGGTAAAAGGCAGGCCTAAAACATGTATTCAATGTGGTTGGTATACATTAATTTTATGAACCAAGTCCTCGATCTAAAACACAGCATTGTGGTCACTTAAGCATCGAATGAGATATAGACTAGAAAGAGTTCTTTGCTTGTCAATCTCATAACTTAAATTATCCAGTCTACATTCAGTGGGAGATGGATGAATTATAAGTTGATCCCTACATATTTAAGTAGTTCATCTGAGTTTTGGATAATTGTTTTTTGAACTTTTGGGAACCATGTTTGGTTGCGCAAAAGGGAAAGTACAATTTACAAAAGCTTTCCAGTGGAAGAACGTAAAACTTAAATAAAAGACCTAATGTTGACACTAGCATTTAATCAGCATAGAGATGCTGGTAAAACCTGACAATATCCATTGCTTCTTTATATCTGATGGAAATGAAGAAGGTTGTTTAGATATGAGGTTGTCATATTTTACTAACAGCAGCTTGATAGTAAATCATTGTGATGTTACCATTCATCGGAAACATAGTGGGACCCTGTGTTCACTAGGGAATAGAAGAAGATAATGGTGTAACCTATTTGCTGCATCCAAGTACTTGACTTGGGTTAATCCCACACCTAAGGTGTAATTCAAGAAGGATGAAGGGACTAACATATATGCCATAATGGACAACTTCAAATACCGACTAGAGACAAAGTGTTTCATATTGATTTTATGGAAACAAGTTCTAGTGGTTATGTTGAAGATAATTTGGATAAAGTGTAATTTTGTTGTCACCTTGTGGAAACAAGTTTGCTCACATGGACAAAAGAGATCTGAATCCTTCATAGGATCAAGTTGAGGAAATACTTAAGGCATTTTCCGAGGGTCTCATTCATCCATAAAACCAGATTAAGTCTGGATTAAGCGAAACATTGTTGTCACTATGGGGAAAGAAGTAATCTCGCATGGAAATAAAAGGCCAAGATCCTTTGCAGGATTAAATTGAGGAAATGTTTGAATCATGTTCCGAGGCCTTATATATCCATTATGTCCAAATTGTGTTCATGACTAAGGTCAGCAAAACTTGCATCTTGTGGCTGTAATCCTGCTTTATGAGAAAGTCAAAGGAATGAGTTTTCTAGAAAGCATAGATTAAGCCAAATACCCTTGTTAGGGCTAGTGGGAGCATCATGTGTTCCTAGTCAAATATGCTCTATGAAAATAATGTCCTAATTTAGGGTTGTTCTACAACCTAATGGTGGAATTGTTGTTCTATGAGTATAAATAGAAAATATGGAATCAAGTGGATTTTCTAATTCAAGAAGTACTGATGTATGTTCTTGATGTTCGACGAAAGTAGAATTGTCTTGAGTAAGTTATTACTGCAAGCAGATCTATGCTTATGAGACTGTCGATTTTATCGAAGTTTAGATTAATCAAGTGTGTGGTATAGATACGACATTTAGACCTAAATGAGTGTCATCGACCCTATTGTGGACTTCGGTCACATTGAGGGTATGTCGACTCTGATAAACATGAGTGTCAATGACTCTATTGTGAACTTCGGTTACATTGAGAGTATGTCGACTCTGATAATCATAAGTGTCGTTAAACCTATTGTTGACTTCTGTAACATTGAGGATATGATGACTATGATAACTTTGTAAATGATCTCTTTAATAAACACTTCGCTAGTGGTTTAATAAGAGAATACAAATGAGTACAAAGGGATATCGGGTAAATGATCCCATAATTAAGCCATTGTCAAATACTAGTGGTGACTTTCATACTAGGTATAAAAGCATTGTTCATGCTTATGACCGGGCTTAAATATCGTTTTAGTATATGTTTGATTTACTTATAAGCTTTGGGAACGATACAGACAGTATTGTAATTTATGCTTGTTTCGATATGCGAGTGATTCGGTTACATTCATAAGACTTTAATGTGTTCCATCTTAGCATGTTTAACCACTTCCCAGAATGTTTATACATTCTAAAATTCCACAGTCAGTCATTCTTCAAGGGAAGGAAGTTTGAAATAAGGCTGAGGTTAGGTGTTGGTTATGCATTAATCAAGGATTGAATGCATGAAACGCAACAGAAACCTGTGCTTGAAAGGGGTTTCAAGTGACTGGAAGACCCACACCTGAGTTCACTTCATGGATCATGGTCACAAGTAACTCGGGATGATAATATCATTATGTCCTTCGACCCGAGATGTATGAATTGCCATAGCATGAAACTTTCTTACTTTGGTTATTTCAAAACGTAGTTTGTAACTGGCTATTATAAAGGGAATAGCTGGGTAAGACAAGGTTCATGTTATGGGACTGTACAGTCAACGGAATTTGTTCCTCCTGTATGAGAGATATCCCTGGGCCCCTCGATGAATTGGCGCTGACACCAAAATAAGCATGGCCATGCGCAAAGGAATATTGATTGAGAATCAGATATGTCCTTAAATTTTGGTCACTACCAATCTTGATCGAGAAACATAATCGTGAACGATCTGGAGATTGACATATTAATCCATGTCTCGTGTTCACAAGGATATCGCGAACAAAAGGATGTTTGATCACTTATCTATAGGACCTCTACGTTTTATGTAGGTTATGGTTTTCTGCAAGGAAGCGGAACCCATACTGACTTGGGGGCATCGATGCTTTGCTAGAGGCCGCTCTTTGTCTGTGGTTACATGGGTACGATGCATTATATGCAAGTGGGAGTCTGTTAGCGATATGCCCACTAATGTACGTACGCCATAGACCGCTGCTGATGATGTATGGGCCTATTGGGTCATACACCGGGGTCAAATCTGACAGCAACTTAAGTTAAGGGACCAAATATGGCAAAAGACAAAAGTTGACATCGCAGGCCGCGTTAGCGCCGCTAACTATTAGGGGTTAGCGTCGCTAAGTCCTTAAGGTTAGCGCCGCTACGGCTGCATGTACTTTGTGTCACATTTCTGACAGGCCGCGTTAGCGCCGCTAACTTTAGTGAGTTAGCACCGCTAATTTTAGGTTAGCGCCGCTAACCCTGCCAGATGACTTTTGTCATTTCCACCTCATTAATCAGCCAATGCATGTGTTTTTTAACATCTCGAGGCTTGGCCGGTGGGAGGTGGTAATATCCGAATCTGGGGTCACTAGAGAGAGGATGGAACTTATATTTGAGATTGGGGTTCTCTCTCTTCTCTCTCTCTAAGTTTATCACATATTCTATCTTCTTTGGTGCTACTAAGGCCAAGTGAAGATTCGAGAGAGTGCTCCAGACGTTTTTGGTCTTCAAGCTGTTGTTCCAAGGTGGTATTCAAGCTGAAGTACCACTAGAGGCGAGCTAGCACTCGTGGTTTGGCTTGTTCCCGGGGTATATCCCAATAGAAGATCGGGTTTTTGCATTTGAAGGATCACCACCACGAGGATTGAAGATTACTGGAGCTAAGGAGAAAGGTATAACCTCTTTCTTTTCAAGTTGCATTTCTTGAACATAGAGTTTGGTCAATTTGAGGGATTTCGGTTTCTATGCTTTGATTGCTTGTACATTGGGCTATTTTGTTTGTACCTTGCTTCCGCTGTGAGCCAACGAAATCCCAACAGAACGGGAAATCATGAGGCGAGTCCTTTATGCTTCGGCAATAGGCTCGATCAAGTATGCCATGTTATGTACTAGGCCTGATATATCTTGTGCATTGAGCATGACAAGTAGAGATCAAGCCATTCCTGGTGAGGCACATTGGACGGTAGTGAAGAACATTCTCAAGTATTTTCTGAGGACAAAGGAGATGTTCTTAGTATATGGAGGTGCAGAAGATGTTCGGGTAACTGGTTACTCCGACGCCAGCTTCCAAACCAATTGGTACGACTACCGATCTCAATTGGGGTTCATGTTCCTACTAAATGGTGGTGATATATCCTGGAAAAGCTCCAAGCAAGACACTGTGACCGATTCTACTACCGAGTCGGAGTATATTGCGGCCAGTGAAGCTGCGAAGGAGGCTGTGTGGATGAGAAAGTTCATCCAAGATCCCCTAGTTTTGCCGACCCTGTTGAGGTATTTTGTGACAACGAGGGTACGGTCACTCTAGCGAAGGAACCAAGGTCTCAGCGATGCACAAGGCATATTCTGCGGAAATATAATTATATCCGGGACATGGTCGATAGTCACGACATTGTCATTAGCAGAGTATACACGGATAGCAATGTGGCGGATCCGTTTACCAAACCTTTATCGCAGGCCAAGAACGATGCTCATACACGTGCTTTTGGAATTAGTTTTGCTAGCGATTTGCTTTGATCATTTATTTGCACATTTTAGTTAGTATATTTGATGTATTTACCCGTTCGGGAACATTCAGCAGTATTGTATTTATTGTATTTATCTATTATTAAATGGAGATTTAGTAATACACAAGTTGCAGATATTTCTCTAAATCTATACTATGTTCCAACTTAGCATGTTTTATTATTCCCTGAATGTGTTAACATTATAAATGTCCACAGTCGGTCATTCTTCTAGGGAAGGAAGTCTGAACTAAGATTGAGGGAAGTGATTGGTCATGTGTTCAATAGCGATTAAAACACCGGGACGCAATACTTCGACTGTACTTGAATTGTTCAAGTGAGTAGATGACCCACACCTGATTTCACTTCATGGTACAAGTCATTGTTAGAATATGCCCACTGATGCATGTACACCATTTGAATCACTACCAATGATGTATGGGCCTATTGGGTCATACACCGGGGTCAAATCTGACAGCAACTTAAGTAAAGGGATCAAAAATGACAAAAGAGAAAAGTTGACTTCGCAGGCCGCGTTAGCGCCACTAACTATAAGGTGTTAGCGCCGCTAACACTTGTGGGTTAGAGCCGCTAGCGCTGCATGGGCTTTGCGTCAAGTCAACTGACAAGCCGCGTTAGCGCCGCTAAGTCCAAACGGCACCTTTTTGTCAAATCACCTCATATGATAGCCAATGCATGTGGGTTGTGTGGATATCAATCTTGGCCAGCTTGGGAAGGTTAAGTGGCATCTGAGGCTTTATAAAAGATGTCCTTAATCCTCTCTTAGGCCCTCTTGGAAAAAGATACACACACACACTTTGGTTATTCTCTCAAGTGCTACAAGAGACTTGGAGAGTTCTAAGAGGTTTAGTTCCAGAAACTTTGATCTCATTTCGTGGGTGGCTGTTCCTAAGTGATTTTCGCGAAAGAAGAATCACCAAGGCTTGCTAGCTCAAGAGATTTGACGTGTTGCCGGGGTATAACCTTCTAGTCGATTCGTTCAAGCAAAGAAGGAGCAAATTCAACCACTTCACCAACGTTTACTGGAGCTAAGGAGCTGGTATAAACTCCTTTACTCTTTTTTTCTGTTGCATTTCTTATCATAGAGATTGATCTATGTTTGGGGTTTTCGATTTTATGCTTTACATGCTTGTACCTTGGGGTTTTTGTTTTGTACTTTGCTTCCGTTGCGTGCCCTAGAAACCCCAACAGTGGTATCAGAGCCACCTCTATGAGAGTTATGCACATGGTGGCTTTGAAAACCCGAAATCGAAATTGTTTGTTTTCTGTCGAACAGAGGTTAGCGGCGCTATCTTTGAGTTCGCGGCGCTAACGTTTTCAAGATAGTGGCGCTAGCGTCGCTGAGTCAGTTTTTTGTTCATGTTTAAAAATAGATTTTGGTCTCGGGTTTTGGCCTTGGTTTTGGCTTCTGGAAATTTTAATCTTGTTATTATGATGTTTAAATTCCAGTAGCATATATGTATATGTTTGGTTGTATGTGTATATAAGTTGGTAACCTTGCCTAGGCCCATTTGGTTATTTGTATGTTTGGATGCATGGTGGTTGTATTATTATTCTTGAGATAAATTTGTAATAATAATGTGGCTTGCATGCCATTTCATTCATCCATGTAATTGTAATAGATAAATAGGTATTTTATGGCTTGCATGCCATTTTATTCTATTGTATGTATTATTACATTTGTGGATGATGAACACACATGATGGGTCAAAAGAGATGGAGTTTGGAGCCCATGAAGCCGATGAAGTCCAGTGGAGATGGCGGGATTAGTGGGAGCTTGCATCGAAGACATTGTCCCTAGTATTGACCAACTTCTTCCCGTTCGGCTCACGGGAAGAACGCATAGGTTTTATCGCAAGGATTACCATTTATAGTGTTTTATGCGTGTGATGTGATTTTGTATGCATGGATTGTGTAGGATTCGCATGCTAGACAATGTTTTTGAAAAAATTAACAAAATCACAAGAGATTTGATAAAATTGATTTACAACTCTCTCGCGCGCTCACATACAAGATTTACCCACATAGTGAAAATAGGTTTTTGTCACTTATATGTTAATCTAAAACCAAACCGAAAACAAAAGCCCGTCTTTCCTCAAAACGTAAATCACGCACCATCCATAAGACGATACCACCCGAATCTAGTCTTATGGGATTTGGTTGTCGAGCTTAGCACGAGCCAATTCCCATAAAACTGCGTGGAAGGTGAGTGTGGCAAAATTTCACAATTTTTGTTGTCGAGCTTAGCACGAGCCAACTTTGGTGAGTTTGTTACCGTATGTCTTGATGGACGATTTGCAATTTTAGGTTTGAAATCTTGGTTAATTGTCGAGCTTAGCACGAGTTAACCAAAATTTCAAGATTTAAAATTGGTGCAAGAAGGGATCAAACATGCCAAACGACCATTGGATGTCGTAGGATCCCGCAAGGCGCTAAGGATTGTGATAGTGATTACAATTGGCAAAATGGTTACCGACCTAAATAATTTCATTATGTGATCCGCGGTAACCCCGTCACATGGTGGGATGAAATACGGTTCTTAGCCTTGTTAAAGTTAATTCTTTATGGGTAAATTAATTTAACAAGATAATACATATTTATAACAAACTAATTTAAGTCTACTTTGCAATTATAGATGGCATCAACTAGCGCAAACACCACCACCACCAACATTTCTCTTAGAGTTTTCCTTGAAAAGGAGAAGCTCGATGGGAGCAACTTCATGGATTGGTATAGGCAACTCAAACTTGTCCTACGCTATGAAGGGAAGATGCACACCAAAGAGGAACCCTTACCCGAGGCACCTCCAAGCGGTGCAACGAGGGCAATCCGTGAGGCGTACGAGAAACGCCTCAAGGTGACTGAGGAGATCACATGCCTCATGTTGAGCACAATGTGTACCGATTTGCAAAAGCAAATGGACCACTTGGGTGCTCACGACCTGATCGTGCATCTGCGGGATATGTTCCAGTAGCAGGCGAGGCAGGAGAGGTATGAATGCTTGAAGTTGGTTCTTTCTTGCAAGCTTCAAGATGGAGGAAACGTGAGTGCTCATGTTTTGCGTATGAAAGCAAACATTGAGCGCAAGGAGAAGCTAGGATTTACCATCGGGAGGGAGATGGCGGTTGACATGATCCTCCAATCCCTGCCCAGTGCATATGATCAATTCACTATGAGTTATCATATGCACAGCATGGATAAATCCTTGATGGAGCTACATGGTATGCTCAAGACTGCCAAAGCGAGCATGACCAAGAGCAAACCATCCTCCTCCTCCACTCCCGTTCTAGCCATCTGGGAAGGCCGCATAACCAAAAAGAAGGCCGCCCCTTCCAAGAAAGGGAAGGGAAAGGGGAAGGTTGGTGCGGCCAAGACTGCCCCGGCCTCCGGAGGTAAAGGTAAGGGGAAGATTCCCCAAGCCAAGACTCCGGAGGATGCGGAGTGCTTCTTTTGTTGGGGCAAGGGCCACTACCGCCGAAGCTGCCCTAAGTACTTGGAGGGACTCAATAAGCTCAAGGCAATGAGCATATCGGGCCCGGAATCTTTAGGTACGTTCATGATAGAACTCCATCATACTTCTACTTCTAAAGGTTGGGTCTTGGATACCGGCTGTGGCACTCACATATGTAATATGGTGCAGGTGCTAAAGGCAAGTAGGGACTTGGAGTGAGGAGAGCTGGATCTTGTGATGGGAAATTCAGAGATTGTCCCAGTGGAAGCTAAAGGAGAAGTAGAGCGTTCGTTCAAGACCGGCTACTCTATTTTATTAAAAAATGTATGCTATTCGCCCCATGTGGCAAGAAACATTATTTCTTTTCATGCCTTGTATGACGATGGTTACTATTTCCATTTTGATAATGGTTCTATTATATGCTTGAAAGATAATCTTATTTATTTTAAGGCTTTACCATGTCATGGCATTTATGAGGCAAGTGCATACATTAAATTAACAAAATCTATCATGAACATTGATTCTAGTTCCAAAGATGGTTTGGATAAGTATTCCTTGTGGCATGGTCGTCTGGGCCACATAAACAAGACCCGCATCACCAAGATTCAATCGGATGGAATCTTGGAGTCATTTGACCAAGGGTCGAATGATGTATGTGATTCTTGTTTATTAGGCAAGATGACAAAGGAACCCTTCACGGGGACAAGTGAGAGGGGTAAAGACCTCTTGGACATCATCCATACGGATGTATGTGGGCCTTTTAAACATGTTACAAGGAATAACTCGAGATACTTCGTAACCTTTATAGATGATTATAGTAGGTATGGATATGTCTATCTTGCTAAGCACAAGAATGAAACCTTTGAGGTGTTCAAGAAATTCCAAAACGAAGTTGAGAATTAATGGGCAAAACAATAAAGATACTCCGGTCTGGTAGAGGTGGAGAGTATCTAAGTATCGACTTTACCGATCATCTCAAGAATTGTGGAATTATTTCGCAATTAACACCTCCAAGGACTCCACAATTAAATGGGGTCGCTGAGAGGAGGAACCGGACTTTACTAGATATGGTAAGGTCCATGATGAGTCGAATGGAGGTACCTATTAGTTTCTTGGGATATGCCCTAGAGACGGCGTTAAGGATCCTTAACCTTGCACCAACCAAGAAAGTATCGAAAACACCATATGAAATGTGGCACAAGAAGAAGCCGACACTTTCATACCTACGAGTTTGGGGTTGTCAAGTCAACGTGAGACGTGAGACTGAGGACAAACTTAAACCTCAATCGGAAAGGTGTTATTTTATCGGATATCCTCCTGCCGGTGTTGGATATATATTTTATAAACCTTCTGAGAACAAAGTTTTTGTTGCTCGAAGGGCATTTTTCCTTGAAAGAGAATTGCTATCCAAACAAAGAGGCAACAAGGAAATAGATCTTGAGGAAGTTCAAGGATCAACCGATAAAGAACTTGAGGTTGGCACTAGCACTCAACCTAGGACGGTTGAAACTGAGCAAGAGAATGCTGCAGTACCTGACACTAATTCATTGCTTACTCCTAGGCGTTCCAGTTGAACTCGTTTCGAGCCAGAGAGATATGGATTCTACATATCTGAGGGCAGCGAGTTAGTAGTAGACTCTAATGAGCCCACTAACTACAGGGAAGCTATGGCGGGCCCTGAGTCTGCACAATGGAAGGAAGCAATAGAAAGTGAGATGCAATCCAAGTCGGATAACCAAGTCTGGGAATTGGTTGATCCTACGCCCGGGGTTAGACCCGTAAGGTGTAAATGGTGTTGGGGTTCAGGGTCACGCGCAACGGAAGCATGCAATAACAAAACGAAATATTTAAGCATAAAAAGTAACCAAACTAGGAACCCCATTAGTATACCAAACTCTACAACATGATTAAGCAACTAAAGCACAAAAGAGAAGAGTATTATACCCTGGATATCTCTGATGGTTGTGTGTAGATGTAGCTCCAAACTTGTTCTCTTTCACGAGCTTCCTTCTCCAATCGAAGTCCACACCGAGACACAAGGCAACCTTGGTGTACTAGCACCCCTTGAAGCTAATCTTCACAAGATAATACTTCTGGAACAACCACCCACGAAAACCACCAGGAAACTCTCTCACTTTTCTCTCTTGTTTTCTTAGCAACTCAAATGTTCTAAGTGTATGTGTTAAACAATATGGCCAAGAGTAGAGAAAGGAGAGAAATTCATGCTTATATAGACTTGAAGTCGTCCCCTGATCTCCCTTAGTCGGCCCAGAGGTAATGATGAGGGATAGCATGCATTGGTGGAGAGAAGAGGTGGAAAAGTTAAAGTTGTTTCTGTCAGGCGGGGTTAGCGCCGCTAACTTCCCAACGTTAGCGCCGCTAACCACCCAAAGTTAGCGCCGCTAACGCGGCTGATTTAGCGACGCCAGAGTTAGCGCCGCTAACTCCTGCCAGGAAACCAACTATCATTATTTATCCTTTCACACCCTCACCTTTTAGGTAGTTGTCAAGGTCAGCCCCCGGTGTGTGACCCGATAGGCCCATACGTCATCGGTAGCAATCATTTGACGCACGTGAATCAGTGGGCATTCTCCAACAAACTCCCACTTGCACATGATTCACCGTACTCAATGCATCGCAGACAGAGAGCGGCCTCTAGTAAGACATCTCTGCCCCCAAGTCAGTATGTGTTTGTCTTCTGCAAGAAACCAAACTGCAACTCAGGTGAAATGGTCCTATTGATAAGTGATCAATCATCCCTTTGTTCACGATATCCTTGTGAAGGTGAGACATGGTACTAAGTCATTCTCGGTCCTTCACGATTATGTTTCTCGATCAAGATTGGTGGTGACCAAAATAAGCAAGTTGCAATCGATTACCCAAATCATTACACACTCGAGCACGGCCATGCATTTTTTGTGTCAGCGACCAATCATCGAGGGGCCTAGGGATATCTCTCTAAACAGAGGAACAAATCCTTTTTGACTACACTGCCCACCACAATGATCATACTCTGCCCAACTGCTCCCTTTATAACAGCCAGTTACGGACTGCGTTTGAAAACAATTAGAACAAAGCAAACCAAGGTGATGCAGACACATGCATCTCCAGTCTAAGGATGAAATGATATTATCATCCTGATCCACTCATGACAAGTACCACAAAGTGGAGTCAGGTGTGGGACATCCAGTCACTTGAAACCCTTTTCAAGTACAGGCGAAGTATTGCATCCCAGTGTCCCAATCACCATTGGGCACATGACCAATCACTTCCCTCAGTCTTTGTTCAGACTTCCTTCCCATGAAGAATGACCGACTGTGGACATTTAGAATGTAAAACATTCAGGGAAGTGTAAAACATGCAAAGTTGAAACACAGTAAAGATTTAAAGTAATACCCGCAACTTGCGCATTATCAAATCTCCATTTAATAATCGATAAGTACAATAAATACAATACTGCTTAATGTTCCCAAGAAAGTAAATACATCAAATACAATAACCAAATAATATAAGATACAAACTCAAACCAAATCGCTAGCAAATCTAATACCAATAGCACGTGTGTGAGCATCGTGCTTTGCTTGCGATAATGGTTTAGTAAACGGATCCGCCACGTTGTTATCCGTGTGTACTTTGCTGATGACAATATCTCCATTTTCGACCACATCCCGGATAAAATGATATTTCCGCGGAATATGTCTCGTGCGTCGGTGCGATCTCGGTTCCTTTGCCAGTGCAACTGCACCCTCGTTGTCACAGAAAACCTCAACAGGGTCAGAAATGCTAGGAACCACTCCCAGATCAAGGATGAACTTCCTCATCCATACAGCCTCCTTTGCAGCTTCACTTGCTGCAATATACTCAGACTCGGTCGTGGAATCAGCCACCGTGTCTTGTTTGGAGCTCCTCCAGGAGATAGCACCACCGTTTAGTAGGAACACAAACCCCGATTAAGATTGGCAGTCATCCTTGTCAGTTTGGAAGCTGGCATCGGAGTAACCAGTTACCCTCAGCTCCTCTTCCCCACCATATACTAAGAACATCTCCTTAGTCCTCCGAAGATACTTGAGAATGTTCTTCACCGCTGTCCAATGTGCCTCACCAGGGTTGGCTTGATATCTACTTGTCATACTTAATGCACAAGAGACATCAGGCCTAGTACATAGCATGGCGTACATGATCGAGCCTATTGCCGAAGCATAAGGTACTCGCCTCATTACTTCCCGTTCCTCAGGGGAACTCGGGCATTGAGTCTTACTCAATACCAAACCATGTGACATAGGTATGAACCCCTTCTTGGAGTCCTCCATCCTAAATCTCATTAGGACCTTGTCAATGTACGCACTTTGGCTCAGACCAATCAACCTGCGGGATCTATCTCTATAGATTTTAATCCCAAGAATATAAGCTGCATCTCCCAGATCTTTCATTGAGAAACAACTCCCTAGCCAGGTTTTTACACCTTGCAAAGTTGGGATGTCATTCCCAATTAGCAGAATATCATCCACATAAAGAACCAGGAATACAACTATGCTCCCACTAGCTCGGATGTATACGCATGGCTCATCCTTGCTTTTAGAGAAGCCAAACTCTTTGACCTTCTCATCAAAGCACAGGTTCCAGCTCCGAGAGGCTTGCTTAAGTCCATAAATGGACTTCTTAAGCTTGCAGACCTTATCCGGATACTCGGGATGTACAAAACCCTCAGGCTGTGTCATATACACCTCCTCTGATAGTGTTCCATTAAGGAACGCGGTTTTGACGTCCATCTGCCTTATTTCATAATCATGAAATGCGGCAATGGCCATGAGTATCCGAATCGACTTCAACATAGCCACTTGAGAAAAGGTTTCCTCATAGTCTACACCATGAGTTTGCGTGAAACCTTTAGCCACCAGTCGTGCTTTGAAGGTGTCTACTTTGCCATCTACGCCAATCTTCTTCTTGTAGACCCACTTGCACCCGACGGGTCTACACCCCGGTACAGGATCTACCAAGTCCCAAACTTGGTTATCGGCCATAGATTTAATCTCGGAATCCATTGCCTCTTTCCACTTGGCAGACTCAGCGCCCACCACAGCGTCTTGGTATTTTGTAGGTTCATCTGAAACTACTACCATGTCGGTGCCCTTAGATATGTGAAAACCATATCTATCTGGCTCGTGCCGACTTCTACCGGATCTTCTTAGAGGTAACGGATCTACATCATTATCTCCAGCATCATCTTGCTGAGATTTGACCGTTGCCGGTTGTGAGCTAGTTCCAACATCAGGTTCTACATTGGTAGGCTCTCGAATTTCTTCAAGATCAATATTACTCCCACTAGCTCTCTTGGATACCAGCTCCCTCTCTAGGAAGACCGCCCTTCGAGCAACAAATACCTTGTTCTCCAAAGGTTTGTAAAACAAATATCCAATAGAATTAGCAGGATAACCAATGAAGAAACACCTTTCGGCCCTGGGCTCCAATTTGTCCTCTACCTCACGTCTCACGTAGGCAGGACAACCCCAGACCTTTAGATATGAGATGGATGGAACCTTTCCATGCCACATCTCATACGGTGTTCTCTTAACCTTCTTTGTTGGTACGAGGTTAAGGATCTTACCAGCCGTCTCAATAGCGTAACCCCAAAATGTAATGGGAACTTCCGAGTGACACATCATAGACCGAACCATATCCAACAATGTTCGGTTTCTCCTCTCGGTGACACGATTTAATTGAGGTGTCCTAGGAGGTGTTAATTGCGAGACAATCCCACAATTTCTAAGATGGTCTCGGAATTCGGAACTAAGATACTCTCCACCCCTATCGGATCTTAGCATCTTAATCCTTTTCCCATGTTGATTTTCAACTTCGTTTTGATAAGTCTTGAACACCTCAAAGGTTTCTGACTTTTGTCTCATCAAGTAGACATACCCGTATCGACTATAATCATCAATGAAGGTAACGAAGTAGCGGGAATGATCTCTAGTGGCATGCTTGAACGGACCACACACATCCGTGTGAACGATATTCAACAAGTCTTTAGCCCTCTCACATACACCGGTGAAGGGTGCTTTGGTTATCTTGCCCAATACACAAGATTCGCATACTTCATTAGACCCGTGGTCAAATGATTCCAAGATCCCATCCGATTGGAGCTTGGCGATGCGTTTCTTGTTAATGTGGCCTAACCGACCATGCCAAAGAGACATTTTATCCAAAACACTTTTGGATCCCGAATCAACATTCATGATTGATCTATTGTTTCTCAAGCTTATGCTTGTTTCATATATGCCATGACATGGAAATGCTTTGAAACATAAGGAACCATTTTTATAACATAAAATAGAACCATTCATAAATTCAAAATCAAATCCATCATCGTACAAAGCATACAAGGAAATAATGTTTCTTGCCACACCGGGCGAATAACATACATTCAATAAAACAATAGATAAGCCGGATTGAAAGGCAAGCTCCACACTTCCTATCTTCTCTACCGGGACACCCGCCTTGTTTCCCATGATGAGGTCCAGCTCTCCATCAACCAAGTCTCTACTTCTTGTCAGTACCTGCACATTATTACAAACGTGAGTACCACACCCGCTGTCTAAAACCCAGGCGTTTGAAGTAGAAGTGTTATGGAGTTCAATCATGTACATACCGGAGGCAGCGGCACCTTTGGATCTCAATTTCCTGAGCTCCTCCGTGTATTTGGGGCAACTACGCCGGTAGTGACCCTTTTCCTTGCAGAAGTAGCAGGTTGCCTCTTTCGGAGAGGTGACGGCGGTAGCTACTTGCTTCCCCTTCGCCTCCGGGGTGGTTTTAGGTTTGGGCTTCGGTGTTCCCACCTTGGCCTTCCCCTTCCCCTTCGAGGCCGAAGCGGGTTGCTTCCGCTTCTTGCCACCCTCTTTGATCGTAAGGACGGCGGTGGAGGAAGTTGGCTTCGATTTGGCCATGTTAGACTCAGCAGTCTTCAACATGCCGTGAAGCTCCATTATGGTCTTATCCATATTGTGCATATGGAAGTTGACAATGAAGGGCCTGTAAGATGGAGGCAAAGATTGGAGGATTATCTCAACCGCCAACTCTTTCCCCATCGGGAACCCCAATTTCTCCAATTGATCCACATAGCCCTTCATACTAAGGACATGTGAACTCACGTTGCCGCCCTCTTGCATCCGGCAACCAACAAAGGCTTTGACACATTCGTATAACTCTTGCCTTGCTTGCATTTGGAACATGTCCTTGAGTTGAGTAATCATCTCATACGCACTCACAGTCTCGAATTGCCGTTGCAACTAGGGACTCATGGTCGTAAGCATGAGGCAAGTCACGTCATTAGTATCTTTAACGCGTTTGTCATACGCGTCTCTTACAGCCCTCGTTGCGTTGGTAGTAGGAGGATCCGGAAGAGGAGACTCCAAGACCTCAAGCTTCATTTCGTGGCGTAGGACAATTCTCAAAGTCCTAAACCAATCCATGAAGTTTGGTGCTTGAAGTTTCTCCTTTTCTAGGAAAGGACGAAGTGACATGTTAACGGTGTTGGTGTTGGTGCTAGTAGATGACATCTACAAGCAAAATACGAAATTTGGTTATTTGATGTATTAATATCCTTGTTAAATAATTACCCACTTATTAAAAAAAAATTTATGTTAACAAGGGCCAAGAGCCTCAAAGTACCCAATCCATGACGGGTATGCCGCGGATCACTTCATGGAGCTACTTAGGCCGGTAAACACTTTACCAATTGCAATCCGTGATTACAATCCTTAGTCACTTGCGAGATCCTAGGTACTCATAGCACCCATTTGGCATGTTTGATCCCTCCACACCATTCCTCATTAATCCACCATGATAGCTCGGTATGGGCACGACAACTACCAAGGCGTTTTTAAGTCTTGGAATTGTAAATCGACCATCAAGATACACGGTGGTACTCTAGCCCAATGGCCGGCTCGGCTAAGCTCGACAACCGACCTTGCGAGTTGCCACACGCACCTTCCACACAGTTACACAAAACCGATCTCGGCTAAGCTCGACGACCGATCAAGTTTCACTAGATTCGGGTGGTGTCATCTTATGGTTGGCGTGTGATTTACTTTTGAGAAAAACGGGATTTTGAATTCTCCGGTTAAAACAAATTTTAACCTATTCTTGTTGTGGCGCGCGAGGTTTGTAAACCAATTCAAAAATCTTGGTTTTAATTTATTTTGAAAAGTTTTCAAGCTTGCGAAGAGACTAAACAACCAAGCAAGAAATACAAAATAAATACAACAACCACGCAAGGTAAGTAAATCCGGTAACGAGCCAATCCTATTCGTCTTGTCCGTGAGCCAACGGACAAGACTAAGTCATCTAAGGACAAATCCGAATGACTCGATGCGTGCTCCTCCCACTTGATCCATCGCGTCTCCTACCGACCTCCGGATTTGAATTAGCAAAGACACCTCCTACCGGTTCTCCTTTGGTTGCCTTCGGTTCTCCTCTTACAATTTTACAAATTTAAAAGGAAATGGCATGCAAGCCACAATTTCCATTCTAAGCTAATTCTACAAATTACAAAGAATACGAAATCGGCATGAAAGCCGTTAAAATTACAAACCGAATAAATAGATTAATTATTACAAACCAATGTGGTACAAACCACCAAATGAATTAATACATTAATCTAAATCAACCAAACACATCTCATAGGTCATATGGCTCAAAATTGTTACCGGATACGCATACTACAACCACATACAAGAAATCACATATCAACACATGGTGTGCCACACAAAACCATGTAAATCTTATATGTCTTGGTTAAGATTATCTAATCACTCAAGGCACTCATAATCCTATGTACATATGCATTAGGAACCTCAAACAAGTCAAAATTCCATAGTCATATATACACAATGTAAGTATATGCAATTAATCATTTTCATGCCTAAATGTTAATCCACATATAAATACATCAACCAAGACATAAGGCAACTTTAATCTAATCACAACTCAAATCTGGAACAATTCCAGTAAGTACAAATAGCCCAAAAATCCAACAAAATTGATTTAAGGCAAAACCATGCATTCTGCCAGTAAGGGGTTAGCGGCGCTAACTATAACGAGTTAGCGCCGCTAACTCAGTTTAGTGCCGCTATCGCGAGACGACATTAAAACAAGTCAGTTTAACAAAGAGAACTGTTGACTCCGACTTTAGCACCGTTAACTAAGGTTTAGCGCCGCTAACATAGAAAAGTTAGCGCCGCTAAACACTGGACGGAACCAAAAATCACATTTTTCGGATTTTCTTGGCCATCTAGTGCAAAACCAGTGTAGAGCTGGCTCTGATACCACTGTTGGGGTTCAGGGTCACGCGCAACGGAAGCATGCAATAACAAAACGAAATATTTAAGCATAAAAAGTAACCAAACTAGGAACCCCATTAGTGTACCAAACTCTACAACATGATTAAGCAACTAAAGCACAAAAGAGAAGAGTATTATACCCTGGATATCTCTGATGGTTGTGTGTAGATGTAGCTCCAAACTTGTTCTCTTTCACGAGCTTCCTTCTCCAATCGAAGTCCACACCGAGACACAAGGCAACCTTGGTGTACTAGCACCCCTTGAAGCTAATCTTCACAAGATAATACTTCTGGAACAACCACCCACGAAAACCACCAGGAAACTCTCTCACTTTTCTCTCTTGTTTTCTTAGCAACTCAAATGTTCTAAGTGTATGTGTTAAACAATATGGCCAAGAGTAGAGAAAGGAGAGAAATGCATGCTTATATAGACCTGAAGTCGTCCCCTGATCTCCCTTAGTCGGCCCAGAGGTAATGATGAGGGATAGCATGCATTGGTGGAGAGAAGAGGTGGAAAAGTTAAAGTTGTTTCTGTCAGGCGGGGTTAGCGCCGCTAACTTCCCAACGTTAGCGCCGCTAACCGCCCAAAGTTAGCGCCGCTAACGCGGCTGATTTAGCAACGCCAGAGTTAGCGCCGCTAACTCCTGCCAGGAAACCAACTATCATTATTTATCCTTTCACACCCTCACCTTTTAGGTAGTTGTCAAGGTCAGCCCCCGGTGTGTGACCCGATAGGCCCATACGTCATCGGTAGCAATCATTTGACGCACGTGAATCAGTGGGCATTCTCCAACAAATGGGTCTTCAAGAAGAAGACCGGCATGGACGGAACCTTGGATACTTTCAAAGCGCGACTAGTGGCGAAGGGTTTCACTCAAACACATGGTGTTGATTATGATGAAACCTTCTCCCCAGTGGCTATGTTGAAATCAATCCGGATACTTCTGGCCATTGCTGCATTTTATGATTTTGAAATATGGCAAATGGACGTTAAAACCGCCTTCCTCAATGGGAAGCTTTCCGAAGAGGTGTATATTACACAACCTGATGGTTTTGAACATCCAAAGTATCCGAACAAGGTTTGTAAGCTAAAGAAGTCCATTTATGGACTCAAGCAAGCATCTCGCAGCTGGAATCTATGCTTTGATGAGAAAATCAAAGAATTTGGATTTTCGAAAAGCAAAGATGAACCATGTGTATATGTCAGGGCTAATGGGAGCACTATTGTCTTCATAGTCCTATATGTGGATGACATATTGCTCATTGGAAACCATATTCCGAGCCTTAAAATTGTAAAAGCTTGGCTAGGGAATTGTTTCTCAATGAAGGACTTAGGGGATGCGAGCTACGTTATGGGAATTAAGATCTATAGAGATAGATCTAGAAAGTTGCTCGGGCTTTCTCAAAGTGCATACATAGATAAGGTCGTGAGACGCTTTAAAATGGAGGAATCCAAGAAAGGAAACCTCCCTATGGCACAAGGCTTGATGTTGAGCAAGACTCAATGTCCTACCTCCCATGAGGAGATAGAAATAATGAAGCGAGTACCATATGCTTCGGCTGTGGGATCGATCATGTACGCCATGTTATGCACTCGTCCTGATGTGTCATGTGCTTTGAGCATGACTAGTAGATATCAGGCGAATCCCGGGGAGCCTCATTGGAAAGCTGTAAAGAACATTCTTAAGTACCTTAGGCGTACAAAAGAAATGTTCTTGGTTTATGGTGGGGAAGAAGAGCTAAGAGTAAAGGGTTACTCGGACGCTAGCTTCCAAACGGACAGGGATGACTGCCGATCTCAATCGGGGTTTGTATTCCTATTAAATGGTCATGCTGTCAGCTGGAGGAGCTCGAAGCAAGACACGATGGCTGATTCGACTACCGAATCGGAATACATTGCAGCAAGTGAAGCTGCAAAAGAGGCCGTGTGGATGAAGAAATTCATCCAAGATCTACAAATGGTTCCAAGCATTACTGACCCTATTGAGATATTTTGTGACAATGAGGGTGCAGTAGCTTTGGCGAAGGAACCAAGAGCTCACAAGAGAACAAGACATATTTTGCGCAAATACCACTTCATAGGAGAGATAGTTGAGAGTGGTGAAATCGTCATAAGCAGAGTAGCAACGGATGAGAACCTTGCGGATCCATTCACGAAGCCGTTATCGCAGGCAGCTCATGATTCTCACACTAGTGTTATAGGTGTAAGATTTGCCAGCGATTTGGCTTGAGTTATGTATTTAGTTTTTTTGATAAGTAATTTTTTATTTTGGGAACGATATAGATAGTATTGTAACTTATGATTGTTTCGATATATAATAGAGATTATATATGTGTATGATACGGTCACATTCATGAGACTCTACTGTGTTCCATCTTAGCATGTTTAATCACTTCCGGAAATATTTTATATTTTCAACTTTCCACGGTCAGTCAATCTTGTGGAAGGAAGATTGTATTAAGACCGAGATAAGCATGTAACCTTGAATTCAATATGGTCGAATTAAGGGACAATGCCTATCTGTACTTGAAAAGAGTTTCAAGTGATTGGAAAACCCACACCCAAGTATACTCCATGGATTAAAGTCACGAGTAACTTGGGATGATAATATCTTATGTCCTTAGACCTGAGATGTATGAACCGCTATATCATATTTCTTTCTTACTTTAGCCATTTTCAAAAGCAGTTCGTAACTGGCTGTGATAAAGGAAATGGCTAGATAAGTTAAGGTGTATGGTTTAGGGTTATACAGTCAAAAAGAGATTTGTTCCTCTGATATGAGAGATATCACTGGGTTCCTCGATGATTGGGAGCTGACACCAAAATTTTGCATGGCCATGCGCAAGGAATATTGATTTAGAATCAAATATGTCCTTAACTTTTGGTCACCACCAATCAAGATCGAGAAACACAATCGTGGACTATCTGGAGATTGACACTCAATCCATGTCTTGTGTTCACATTGATATTGTGAACAAAAGGATGTTTAAGATCTCTTATCTATAGGACCTTTCTTTGTGAACAAGTTTTATTCGGATAACGAAACCCATACTGACTTGGAGGTAATGATGTTTTTACTAGAGACCGCTCATTGTCTGTGATTTGTTAGAAATGGTGCATCATGTGCAAGTGGGAGTTTGTTAGAATATGTCCACTGATGCAGGTACACCATTTGAATCACTACCGATGATGTATGGGCCTATTGGGTCATACACAGGGGTCAAATCTGACAGCAACTTAAGTAAAGGGATCAAGAATGACAAAAGAGAAAAGTTGACTTCGCAGGCCGCGTTAGCGCTGCTAACTATAAGGTGTTAGCACCGCTAACACTTGTGGGTTAGCGCCGCTAGCACAGCATGGGCTTTGCGTCAAGTCAACTGACAAGCCGCGTTAGCGCCACTAACTGTTCTAAGTTAGCGCCGCTAAGTTTGGCTAGCGCAGCTAAGTCCAAACGGCACCTTTTTGTCAAATCACCTCATATGATAGCCAATGCATGTGGGTTGTGTGGATATCGATCTTGGCCAAGTTGGGAAGGTTAAGTGGCATCTGAGGCTTTATAAAACATGTCCTTAATCCTCTCTTAGGACCTCTTGGAAAAAGATACACACCCACACTTTGGTTATTCTCTCAAGTGCTACAAGAGACTTGGAGAGTTCTAAGAGGTTTAGTTCCAGAAACTTTGATCTCATTTCGTGGGTGGCTGTTCCTAAGTGATTTTCGCGAAAGAAGAATCACCAAGGCTTGCTAGCTCAAGAGATTTGACGTGTTGCCGGGGTATAACCTTCTAGTCGATTCGTTCAAGCAAAGAAGGAGCAAATTCAACCACTTCACCAACGTTTACTGGAGCTAAGGAGCTGGTATAAACTCATTTACTCTCTTTTTCTGTTGCATTTCTTATCATAGAGATTGATCCATGTTTGGGGTTTTCGATTTTATGCTTTACATGCTTGTACCTTGGGCTTTTTGTTTTGTACTTTGCTTCCGTTGCGTGCCCTAGAAACCCCAAAAGTCATGAGTATATCAGGATGATAATATCAGTTCATCCTTATACCGGAGATGCATGTGTCTGCATCACTTTGGTCTGCCTTGTTCTAGTTGCTTTCAATTGCAGTCCGTAACTGGCTGTTATATAGGGAGTAATTGGGCAGAGTATGAACACTGTGGTGGGCAGTGTAGTCAAAGGAATTTGTTCCTCTTCTTAGAGAGATATCCCTGGGCCCCTCGATGATTGGTCGCTGACACCAAAATTCATGGACATGCTCAAAGTTTGCAATGATTTATGATCGATTGCAACCTATATATCTTGGTTACCACTAATCTAGATTGAGAAACATAATCGTGAACGAATGGAGAATGACTATGTACCATGTCTCGTGGTCACACGGATATCGCGAACAAAAGGATGTTTGATCCCTTAACTATAAGACCATTTCACACGGGCTGCAGTTTGGTTTTTGTTCTGATGACAAAACCCATAGTGACTTGGGGACATAGATATCTTACTAGAGGCCGCTCTATCTCTGTGATGCATTGGGTACGGTGATTCATGTGCAAGTGGGAGTTTGTTGGAGTATGCCCACTGACGCACGTACGCCAAATGATCACTGTCGATGACGTATGGGCCTATCGGGTCACAGGCCGGGGGTTGATCTTGACAACAACCTAAAAGATGAGGGTGAGAAAGAATAAACAATGATAGTTGGTAATCAGGACAAAGTTAGCGGCACTATCTCAACCGTCGCTAACTCAGCCGCGATCGCGGCGCTAACTTTGGGCGGTTAGCGGCGCTATCCATGGGCTAGTAGCGGCGTTAACCCTGCTAACAGATTGCAACTTTATTCTTTTCACCTCTACTCTCCACCAATGCATGTGTTGTTAATCATTACACTTGGGCCGACCTTGGGTAACTCTGGGGTTAAGTTTGAGTCTATAAAATACATGTATATCATACTCTCTCTTACTCTTGCCATATTGTAGTTAATACACACATAGAAACTTTGAGAGCTGTTCTAAGTGTCTTAAATAGAGAGAGTTCATAGGAAAGGTTCGTGGAGATTTAGAGTTGTTGTTCCTTCCATACAATTAAATAGTGAGTTGTATTCAAGAGGTGCTAGTACATCAAGATTACACATAGCTAGGGGTGGACTTGGATAGCGAAAGAAGGTGTTCTTGCTTCGTGAACAACAACAACAAATCCAGAGACATAAAGGGTATATCTCTTCTCTCCTTTCTGTTTTAGTTGCAATATTTAGTTGTAGAGCTTGGTACACATTTGGAGTACATGCATGTGATTCTTGTTCATGTTTTTATATTGGTTTTTAACCATGTTTGCTTCTGTTGTGATCAACCACGAACCCCAACAGTGGTATCAGAGCCATCTCTACACATATTTTGCTATTGGTGGCCTGAAAAATCCGGAAAAATGTATTTTTTTTGTTTTGTCCAGTAGTTAGCGGCGCTAACTCTTTGTGGTTAGCGGCGCTAATGACAGTAAGGATAGCGGCGCCAACTCTATTATAGTTAGCGGTGTTACATTGTTATGGTTAGCGGCGCTAACCCATCTGGCAAAATGCATGTTTTGCCTTAAAATAAATTTTGTTCGGATTTTTTGCTCATTTGTACTTTGTGGAATTTTTCCAGAATTTGGGTTTTGAGATGATTAAGTTGCCTTATGTCTTGGTTGGTGTATTTATATGTGAATTAACATTTTGGCATGAAAATGGTTATTTGCATATACTTACATTGTGTATATATGAATATGGAATTTTAACTTGTTTAAGGTTCCTAATGCATATGTACATAGGATTATTAGTGCCTTGAGTGTTTAGATTATCTTAACCAAGACGTAAGATATGCATGATCTTGTGTGGCACACCATGCCTTAGAATTTGTAATTGTTGTATGTGGTTGTAATATTTGTGTCCGGTAACATTTTGAGTCTTTTAGACCTATGTGATGTGGTTGGTTGTTTAAATTAATTTATTCATTCATTTGGTGGTTTGTACCACATTGGTTTGTAATAATTAATTTATTTATTCGGTTTGTAACTGTTTAACAGCTTGCATGCCGATTTCTATGTTGGGGTTCGTGGTACAACGTAACGGAAGCAAACAAGTACATAAATAGCAAATACAAAGCATAAAACAAACCACATCAAGAACCCCATAAGTGTACCATACTCTACAACTAATTAAGCAACTTAAACAGAAGGGAAAAGAGAAGATATATACCCCTGATATCTCTGATGGTTGTATGTGTAGCTAGCTCTAAGCTCAATATCTTCCTTGAACTCCTTCTTGAACAATCGAAGTCCACACCGAGAAACAAGGTGACCCAAGTGTACTAGCACTCCAAAGAATCCTTCCCTTGATGAAGATTCTTTTCTGGAACACAACTAAATCCACCAAGAAACTCTCCTCTCTTTTCTCTCTTGCTTTGCTTCGACAACCTCACTTTGTTTCTAAGAGTTTTCTTTCAAGAAATGGCCAAGAGTAGGAAGAGAGAGTTATGCATGTGTTTTATAAGCCAACTCACGACCCCAGAGCTTCCCTTAGTCGGCCCAAGGCAAATGATGGTGTATAACATGCATTGGTGGAGAGAGGAGGTGAAAAGAATAAAGTTGTTTCTGTCAGGCAGGGTTAGCGCCGTTAGCCACCCACGGTTAGCGCCGCTAACCACTTAAGGTTAGCATCGCTAACGAGGCTGAGATAGCGACGCCAGGGTTAGTGCCGCTAACCCTTGCCAGGAAACCAACTATCATTATTTATCCTTTCTCACCCTCATCTTTTAGGTTGTGTCAAGGTCAACCCCCGGCGTGTGACCCGATAGGCCCATACATCATCGGTAGTAATTATTTAGCATACGTGTGTCAGTGGGCATACTCCAACTGACTCCCACTTGCACATGACTCACCGTACCTAACACATCACAAACAGAGAGCGGCCTCTAGTAAGACATCTCTGTTGGGATTTCGTTGGCTCACAGCGGAAGCAAGGTACAAACAAAATAGCCCAAACAAGCAATCAAAGCATAAAAACCGAAATCCCTCAAATGGACCAAACTCTATGTTCAAGAAATGCAACTTGAAAAGAAAGAGGTTATACCTTTCTCCTTAGCTCCAGTAATCTTCAATCGTGGTGATGATCCTCCAAGAACGAAAACCGGAACTTCTATTGGTATATACCCCGGGAACAAGCCAAACCACGAGTGCTAGCAAGCCGTTGTGGAACTTCACCAAGAAAACCACTCCGGGACAGCTACTATATGAGACCAACAATCTGGAGTAAAACTCTCTTGAACTCTCTCTTGATTATAGTAGCATCAAAGAGAGTATTTTTCCTTGTTATTTGAGAGAGAGAGAGAAATCAACTTCAAAAAGAAAAAATGAAGTCTCTTCACTTGGCTGCCTCCAGACTTCTCTATATCCCACAAACCGGCCATAGTGGATTCTAGGTGTTACCCTCGCATTGGCCAGCTTGGGAGGTAATTTGACATAAAGCCCATGCAGCCGTAGCGGCGCTAACTCTTAGGGTTTAGCGGCGCTAACCCCTTAAAGTTAGCGGCGCTAACGCGGCCTGCCAGGGATGTGACACAAAGTACATGCAGCCGTAGTGGCGCTAATTCTTAGGACTTACCGGCGCTAACCCTTTATAGTTAGCGGCGCTAACGCGGCCTGCGATGTCAACTTTTGTCTTTTGTCATAATTGGTCCCTAAACTTAAGTTGCTTTCAGGTTTGACCCCGGTGTATGACCCAATAGGCCCATACATCATCAGTAGCGGTCTATGGCGTACGTACATTAGTGGGCATATCTCTACCAGACTCCCACTTGCACATAATGCACCGTACCCATGTAACCACACACAAAGAGCGGCCTCTAGCAAAGCATCGATGCCCCCAAGTCAGTATGGGTTCCGCTTCCTTGCAGAAAACCATAACCTACATAAAACGTAGAGGTCCTATAGATAAGTGATCAAACATCCTTTTGTTCGCGATATCCTTGTGAACACGAGACATGGATTAATATGTCAATCTCCATATCGTTCACGATTATGTTTCTCGATCAAGATTGGTGGTGACAAAAATGTAAGGACATATCTGATTCTCAATCAATATTCCTTTGCGCATGGCCATGCTTATTTTGGTGTCAGCGCCCAATCATCGAGGGGCCCAGGGATATCTCTCATACAGGAGGAACAAATTCCGTTGACTGTACAATCCCATAACATGAACCTTGTCTTACCCAGCTATTCCCTTTATGATAGCCAGTTACGAACTACGTTTTGAAATAACCAAAGTAAGAAAGTTTCATGCTATGGCAATTCATACATCTCGGGTCAAAGGACGTAATGATATTATCATCCCGAGTTACTTGTGACCATGATCCATGAAGTGAACTCAGGTGTGGGTCTTCCAGTCACTTGAAACCCCTTTCAAGCACAGGTTACTGTTGCGTTTCATGCATTCAATCCTTGATTAATGCATAACCAACACCTAACCTCAGCCTTATTTCAAACTTCCTTCCCTTGAAGAATGACTGACTGTGGAATTTTAGAATGTATAAACATTCTGGGAAGTGGTTAAACATGCTAAGATGGAACACAGTAAAGTCTTATGAATGTAACCGAATCACTCGCATATCGAAACAAGCATAAATTACAATACTGTCTGTATCGTTCCCAAAGCTTATAAGTAAATCAAACATATACTAAAACGATATTTAAGCCCGGTCATAAGCATGAACAATGCTTTTATACCTAGTATGAAAGTCACCACTAGTATTTGACAATGGCTTAATTATGGGATCATTTACCCGATATCCCCTTGTACTCTTTTGTATTCTCTTATTAAACCACTAGCGAAGTGTTTATTAAAGAGATCATTTACAAAGTTATCATAGTCATCATATCCTCAATATTACAGAAGTCAACAATAGGTTTAATGACACTTATGATTATCAGAGTCGACATACTCTCAATGTAACCGAAGTTCACAATAGAGTCATTGACACTCATGTTTATCAGAGTCGACATACCCTCAATGTGACCGAAGTCCACAATAGGGTCGATGACACTCATTTAGGTCTAAATGTCGTATCTATACCACATACTTGATTAATCTAAACTTCGATAAAATCGACAGTCTCATAAGCATAGATCTGCTTGCAGTAATAACTTACTCAAGACAATTCTACTTTCGTCGAACATCAAGAACATACATCAGTACTTCTTGAATTAGAAAATCCACTTGATTCCATATTTTCTATTTATACTCATAGAACAACAATTCCACCATTAGGTTGTAGAACAACCCTAAATTAGGACATTATTTTCATAGAGCATATTTGACTAGGAACACATGATGCTCCCACTAGGCCTGACAAGGGTATTTGGCTTAATCTATGCTTTCTAGAAAACTCATTCCTTTGACTTTCTCATAAAGCAGGATTACAGCCACAAGATGCAAGCTTTGCTGACCTTAGTCATGAACACAATTTGGACATAATGGATATATAAGGCCTCGGAACATGATTCAAACATTTCCTCAATTTAATCCTGCAAAGGATCTTGGCCTTTTATTTCCATGTGAGATTACTTGTTTCCCCATACTGACAACAATGTTTCGCTTAATCCAGACTTAATCTGGTTTTTATGGATGAATGAGACCCTCGGAAAATGCCTTAAGTATTTCCTCAACTTGATCCTATGAAGGATTCAGATCTCTTTTGTCCATGTGAGCAAACTTGTTTCCACAAGGTGACAACAAAATTACACTTTATCCAAATTATCTTCAACATAACCACTAGAACTTGTTTCCATAAAATCAATATGAAACACTTTGTCTCTAGTCGGTATTTGAAGTTGTCCATTATGGCATATATGTTAGTCCCTTCACCCTTCTTGAATTATGACAACCTCATATCTAAACAACCTTCTTGATTTCCATCAGATATAAAGAAGCAATGGATATTGTCAGGTTTTACCAGCATCTCTATGCTGATTAAATGCTAGTGTCAACATTAGGTCTTTTATTTAAGTTTTACGTTCTTCCACTGGAAAGCTTTTGTAAATTGTACTTTCCCTTTTGCACAACCAAACATGGTTCCCAAAAGTTCAAAATACAATTATCCAAAACTCAGATGAACTACTTAAATATGTAGGGATCAACTTATAATTCATCCATCTCCCACTGAATGTAGACTGGATAATTTAAGTTATGAGATTGACAAGCAAAGAACTCTTTCTAGTCTATATCTCATTCGATGCTTAAGTGACCACAATGCTGTGTTTTAGATCGAGGACTTGGTTCATAAAATTAATGTATACCAACCACATTGAATACATGTTTTAGGCCTGCCTTTTACCAGATCATCAACACAGATATCCGGTTTTATTTAAAGTAACACCATGTGCAAATGTGTTTCTTCGGATAAACGAATTATGGGTTAAACCCATGATTCATTTTATGTTTAAACCAATATAGATAAGAAAACTTAGCATCTATTCTAGATCTAAGAATTTATATCTATATGCCCTTATTGATTCTTAATTCTCTTTAGGTTAATTCCGAACACCACTAGGTTTCAGACATAAGCCTTTTCTCTAGTAAACATTCTTTCAACTACTACCATAAAGATAGTGATGAAGAATTTCACTAGTGTCACTCTTTGTGGCATACTTGAACGGATTATCCACACAAATATGATCATATCCAACAAGTCACAATCCTTCCTTACCAATACTGGTGAAGGATTTCATTAATCATCCTATTCCAATAAAAAAGATTTGTATCTTTCATTTAGCCCGAGGCTAAACTTTTACAAAGATCCTAACCTCCTGGATCTAAGCGATGCAAATGTTGTTTACTTGGTCAAGTTTGATTATGCCATAGAGCTAATATATCCAAATCACTTTTGGATTTAAGAATCAATTGTTCATGATTGTCTTATTACTTATAACGAGCCTTTATGTATGCAATGATATGGATAAGTTTTGATAAAATCATCTCAAAATAATTTTTCAAAAATTGTTTCAATTCTAAGTCATATCCATCGTTATCAAATGTGTATTTAAGTACTAAAATAGTCAAAATAACACAAAAACATAGACATGGATCGAATTTGAAATGAAACTATTAAAATGAAAAATCTTTATAAAATACAAGATTCAAAAACATCCATCATCTCCAAAGGAGCATACACTAAAGTAGTTCTTGCCACGCAGGGCATACAAACAAAAGTAATAATAAATCCGGATTTAATGGCGAGACCAACACTCCCATTTCTCTTGTAGAATACAATTAACAAAATTTCTTCTTCAGAGATCCGGTTCTTCAAGCTTTTTCCTTTTTACAATGAATAGACCTACACTTTGCAACAAAAATAAATTTGTGACAAACGTGAGTCTTATAGCTCGGGTAAATATCCCAGCTTATAAGGAATAGCAATGAAGTATAATCATGAATGTACCTCAAGTAGGAAAATTAACTCTCTCTTGTCTGAGAAGTTTTATATCCTTTCGGCACGAAGGGCAGGCATGACGGCCCCAATCCCCAAATCTACCGCAGAAGTAGCAAACCACCCCTTGTTGAGTCTCTTTAGGCACATCATCAATGTTCATAGACTCAAAACTTGAAGCAAGCTTGGAAACTCCAACTTCTTCTTCAAAACTAGAACCAAAAACAAGAGTGGATGAAGATGATGCATGCTTGGACATGTTAGATTCTACAACCTTCAACATTCCATGCAATTCATCTATAGACATTTCCTTTCCATGCATATGATAGTCCTTTATAAACTTTTCATATGTGGCGGGCAGAGACTGAAGTATGAAATTCACACCAAGCTCCCTCCCTATGGGAAATCCTAATCTCTCCATCTGGTCCATGTATGATTTCATCTTCAAAACATGGGCACTTACACTCCCGCCTTCCCGCATCTTACAACCGGTTAGACTTTTAACACACTCAAAATGTTCTTGTCTAACTTGCTGTCGGAAAACATCCTTCAGCTTGTTAATCATGTCATACACAGTCATGTGCTCAAATTGCTTTCGCAGTTCCGAGCTCATACTTGATAACATGAGACTAGCAACATCGTGTGTATCCCGAACACGCTTTTCATATGCATATCGGATAGCCCATTCCGCATTGATAGCAGGTGGTTCAGAAAGGGGTTCCTCAAGAATGTGCAACTTAGACTCAGCACGTAGGACAATTCTCAATTGCCTAAGCCAGTCAACAAAGTTCACTCCCGTGAGTTTCACCCTTTGTAGAATCATACGAAGTGAAAAATTCGACGTGTTGTGGTTTTGATTCGACATCCTATATTAAAGTAGAGTACACGAATTAGTTAGTTTGATTTGAATCCTCGTTAAAATAATTACCCTTATCGTCTCGAAAAATATTTTAACAAGGGCTAAGAACCATATTTCACTCCAATTCATGACGGGGTTGCCGCGGATCACTTCATGGAGCTATTTAGGCCGATAACCACTTTACCGATTGCAATCTCTATTGCAACTCTTAGACACTTGCGGGATACTACGACAACCATCGGTCGTTTGGCATGTTTGATCCCTACTAGCACCAATTCCAAATTAAAATTCTTGGTTGACTCGTGCTAAGCTCGACAATCACTCAAGGATTCTAATTTGTAATTGCAAATCGTCCAACAAGATACACGGTGATACCCCGACAACTACCGGCTCGTGCTAAGCTCGACAACCAATAATTTCAAGATCCCACACTCACCTTCCACACAGATCCACATGGAATAACTCGTGCTAAGCTCGACAATCACTCCATGCTTCACTAGATTTGGGTGGTGTCATCTTTTGGATGGTGCAAGATTTACGTTTTTATGAAAACGGGCTTTTGTTTTCGGCTTGGTTACTGATTAACTTGTTTAGTGACAAAACCTATTTTCACTAGGTGAGTTAATCTTGTATGTGAGCGCGCGAGAGAGTTGTAAACCATTTTTACCAAATCTCTTGTGATTTTATTAATTTCGAAAAAAAAAATTTCTAGCATGCGAATCCTAAGCAAACCATGCAAGAATAAAATAAAATCACATCACACGCATATATACGAAATAAATTGGTAACCCTTGCCAAAATCCTATGCGTTCTTCCCGTGAGCCAAAACGGGTAGAACGTGGTCAACTAAGGGACGGAAGGTCTTCAATGCGAGCTCCCACTAGAACCGCTATCACCAATGGACTTCACCGGCTTCTATGGACACGCTCCATCTCCTTCCGACTCCATCTTGTGTGTTTTCATCCAAATTGTTCAACAAATACAATAGAAATTGAAATGGCGTACAAGCCACACTAATTTCCTATTTATCTAGTACAAATACACGGATGAATGAAATGGCATGCAAGCCACAATATTATTACAAATATAACAATTTTAATAAATATTACAGCCCATGTGATTAAAAATCACCGAATGCATCCAAACACACAAAGTCAACCACAAGGTCAAAGACAAGGTTACCAATTTCAAATCTATCACATACAACCAAACAAACAAGGTGGTAACAAAATTACCAAACACAAAACTGGAACAAATTTCCAGAATCACAAAAAGGCTAAAAATTCCCGAGACCAAAACTGATTTTAACCTTGAAAATTAAAACTGTTACAGCGCGTTAGCGCCGCTAACATTTATGAGTTAGCGCCGCTAACCCGAGGTTAGCGCCGCTAACCCTGTTCGAACAGAAAACAACCATTTTGATTTCGGGATTTTTCAACCCACCAAGTGCAGATCTAACATAGAGGTGGCTCTGATACCACTGTTGGGATTTCGTGGGCTCACAGCGGAAGCAAGGTACAAACAAAATAGCCCAATGTACAAGCAATCAAAGCATAAAAACCGAAATCCCTCAAATGGACCAAACTCTATGTTCAAGAAATGCAACTTGAAAAGAAAGAGGTTATACCTTTCTCCTTAGCTCCAGTAATCTTCAATCGTGGTGATGATCCTCCAAGAACGAAAACCGGATCTTCTATTGGGATATACCCCGGGAACAAGCCAAACCACGAGTGCTAGCAAGCCGTTGTGGAACTTTACCAAGAAAACCACTCCGGGACAGCTACTATATGAGACCAACAATCTGGAGTAAAACTCTCTTGAACTCTCTCTTGATCATAGTAGCATCAAAGAAAGTATTTTTCCTTGTTATTTAAGAGAGAGAGAGAAATCAACTTTAAAAAGAAAAAATGAAGTCTCTTCACTTGGCTGCCTCCAGACTTCTCTATATCCCACAAACCGGCCATAGTGGATTCTAGGTGTTACCCTCGCATTGGCCAGCTTGGGAGGTAATTTGACATAAAGCCCATGCAGCCGTAGCGGCGCTAACTCTTAGGGTTTAGCTGCGCTAACCCCTTAAAGTTAGCGGCGCTAACGCGGCCTGCCAGGGATGTGACACAAAGTACATGCAGCCGTAGCGGCGCTAATTCTTAGGACTTAGCGGCGCTAACCCTTTATAGTTAGCGGCGCTAACGCGGCCTGCGATGTCAACTTTTGTCTTTTGTCATAATTGGTCCCTAAACTTAAGTTGCTGTCAGGTTTGACCCCGGTGTATGACCCAATAGGCCCATACATCATCAGCAGCGGTCTATGGCGTACGTACATTAGTGGGCATATCTCTAACAATCTCTGCCCCCAAGTCAGTATGGGTTTTGTCTTCAGCACAAAAACCAATCTGCAACCCATGTGAAAAGGTCATATCGATAAGTGATCAATCATCCTTTTGTTCGTGATCAATCATTCTACGTCCGTTCACAATTATGTTTCTCGATCTTGACTGGTGGTGACTAAAATATACAAGTTGCAATCAATCATAAATTATTGCAAGCTTTGAGAATGGCCATGTATATTGGTCTGAGTGACCAATCATCGAGGGGCCCAAGGATATCTCTCTAAACAGAGGAACAAATTCATTTGACTCACACTGCCCACCACAGTGATCATACTCTATCCAACTACTCCCTTTATAACAGTAGTTACGGACTACGTTTGAAATCAATTAGAACAAAGTAAACCAAACTGATACAGCCACGTGCATCTCCAGTTTGAGGATGAACTAATATTATCATCCTGATTTACTCATGACATGTACCATAAAGTAAAATCAGGTGTGGGTCGTCCAGTCACTTGAAACACTTTCAAGTACAGGCGAAGAATTGCGTCCCCGTGCCCCAATCCGCATTGGACACATGACCAATTACTTCCGTCAGTCTTAGTTCATACTTCCTTCCCATGAAGAATGACCGACTGCGGACATTTAGAATGCTTATGCATTCAGGGAAGAGCAAAACATGCAAAGTTGGAACACAGTAAAGATTTAAAGAAATACCCGCAACTTGCGTATTACTAAATATCATTTAATAATCGATAAATACATTAAATACAATACTGCTTCATGTTCCCAAAAGGGTGAATACATTAAATATACTAACCAAATACATAATCAAACAAAATCACTAGCAAATCTAATCCCAATAGCACGCTATTGAGCATCATGCTTTGCTTGCGATAAAGGTTTGGTAAATGGATCCGCCACATTGATATCCGTGTGTACTCTGATGATGACAATGTCTCCACATTCGACCACATCCCGGATGTAATGATACTTCCGCGGAATATGCCTCGTGCGTCGGTGAGACCTTGGTTCCTTCACTAAAGCAACCGCACCCTCGTTGTCACAAAACACCTCAACAGGGTCGGCAATGCTAGGAACCACTCCCAGATCTTGGATGAACTTCCTCATCCACACAGACTCCTTCGCAGCTTCACTGGCCGCAATATACTCCGAATTGGTAGTAGAATCGGCCCCAGTGTCTTTCTTGGAGCTTCTCCAGGAAATTGCACCACCATTGAGCAGGAACACAAACTCCGATTGAGATCGGCAGTCGTCCCGGTCGGTTTGGAAGCTAGCATCGTAGTAACCAGTCACCCGTAGCTCTTCCGCACCTCCATACACTAAGAACATCTCCTTTGTCCTCCGAAGATACTTGAGAATGTTCTTTACTGCCGTCCAATGTGCCTCACCATGGTTGACTTGATATCTACTTGTCATACTCAATGCACAAGATATACTAGACCTAGTACATAACATGGCGTACATGATCGAGCCAATTGCCTAAGCATATCGAACTAAACCTCATTACTTCCTGTTCCTCAGGGGAAATCGGGGTTTGAGCATTGCTCAACACTAAACCATGTGACATAGGTATGAACCCCTTCTTTGAGTCATCCATCCTAAATCTCTTTAGGACCTTGTCAATGTACGTACTCTTGCTCAATACGATCAACCTGCGGGATCTATCTCTATAGATTTTAATCCCTAGAATGTAAGCCGCATCCCCAAGATCCTTCATTGAAAACCAACTCCATAGCCAGGCTTTTACCCCTTGCAAAGTTGGGACGTCGTTCCCAATTAGTAGAATATCATCTACATAAAGAACTAAGAATACAACTACGCTCCCACTAGCTCTAATGTAAACGCATGGCTCATCCTTGCTCTTAGAGAAGCCAAACTCTTTGACCTTCTCGTCGAAGCACACGTTACAGCTCAGAGAGGCTTGCTTAAGCTCATAAATGGACTTCTTAAGCTTGCAGACTTTATCAGGAAATTCTGGATGTATAAAACCCACAGGCTGTGTCATATACACATCCTCTGAAAGTGTTCCATTAAGGAACGCGGTTTTGACGTCAAGTTGCCAAATCTCATAATCATGAAATGCGGCAATGGCCAAAAGTATCCGGATAGACTTCATCATAGCCACCGGGGAAAAGGTTTCCTCATAGTCTACACCATGAGTTTGAGTGAAACCCTTAGCCACCAGTTGGGCCTTGAAGGTGTCTACCTCAACATCCATGCCGATCTTCTTCTTGAAGACCCACTTGCACCCTACGGGTTTACACCCCGGCACGGGATCAACCAAGTCCCAGACTTGATTATCCGACATGGACTGAATCTCGGATTACATTGCTTCTAGCCACTTGGCGGACTCAGGGCCCACCACAGCGTCCTGGTATTTGGTAGGCTCATCAGAGACCACTACCATGTCGGTGCCCTCAGATATGTTAAAACCATATCTCTCCCACTCATGCCGACTTCTACCAGATATTCTAATAGGAAATGGGTTTACATCATCTCCAGCTTCATCATGCTGAGATTCAACCCTTTCAGGTTGTGAGCTAGTCCCAACATCAGGTTCTACATTGATAGTCTCTTGAATTTCTTCAAGATCAACCTTTTTCCCACTAGCGTCTTTGGATGGCAGTTCCCTCTCAACGAACATCGCCCTTCGAGCAACAAACACCTTGTTCTCCGAAGGTTTGTAAAACAAATATCACATAGACCCAGCAGGATAACCAATGAAAAAGCACCTTTCGGCCCTGGGCTACAACTTGTCCTCAACCTCATGTCTTACGTAGGCAGGACAACCCCAGACCTTTAAATATGAAATGGATGGAACCTTTCCATGCCACATCTCATACGGTGTTTTCTTAACCTTCTTTGTTGGTACGAGGTTAAGGATTCTACCAGCCGTCTCAAGCGCATATCCCCAAAACGTAACGGGAATGTCCGTACGAACCATCATAGACCGAACCATATCTAACAATGTCCGGTTCCTTCTCTCGGCGACACCATTTAATTGTTGCGTCCTATGAGGGGTTAATTACGAGATAATCCCACAATCCCTTAGATATTCACGGAACTCAGAACTAAGATACTCACCGCCTCTATCAGATCGTAGCATCTTAATCCTTTTCCCTAGTTGATTTTCCACCTCGTTTTGATACGTCTTGAACACCTCAAAGGTATCCGACTTTTTTCTTGCCAAGTAGACATACCCGTATCGACTATAATCATCAATAAATGTAACGAAGTAGCGGGAATGATCTCTTGTGGCATGCTTGAACGGACCACACTCATCCGTGTGACCGATATCCAACAAGTCTTGCGCCCTCTCACAATCACCGGTGAAGGGTGCTTTGGTCAACTTGCCCAATACACAAGATTCACATACTTCATTAGACTTGTGGTCAAATGATTCGAAGATCACATCCGCTTGGAACTTGGGGATGCGTTTTTTGTTTATGTGGCCTAACCGACCATACCATAGAGATAGTTTATCCAAAACGCTTTGGGAACCCGAATCAACATTCATGATTGATCTAGTGCTTTGCAAGCTTACGCTTGTTTCATATTTGCCATGACATGAAAATTCTTTAAAATAAAAGACATGATCTTTGTAACATTCAATGCTACCATTCTCAAATTTAAAGTTAAATCCATCGTCATACAAGGCACACAATGAAATAATGTTTTTTGCCACGCAGGGCGCAAAAGATACATTTAACAAAACAATAGATAAGCCAGAATGAAAGGCGAGCTCCACACTCCCAATCTTCTCAACCGGGACAACCTCCTTGTTTCCCATGATGAGATCCAGCTCTCCATCAACCAAGTCCCTACTTCTTCTTAGTACCTGCACATTATTACAAACGTGAATACCACACCCGCTGTCTAATATCCAGGCGTTAGAAGTAGAAGTGTTATGGAGTTCAATCATGTAAATACCGGAGGCAGCGGCACCTTTAGAGCGAAGCTTCTTGAGCTCCTCCGTGTACTTGGGGCAACTACACCGGTAGTGTCCCTTCTCCCCGCAGAAGTAGCACGTTGCCTCTTCCGGCGAGGTGGCAGCGGGAGCCACTTGCTTCCCTTTTGGTTCCGGGGTTAGGTTAGCTTTAGGCTTCGGCCCTTTGGCCTTCGCCTTTTTCTTTCCCTTTCCTTTGAAGCCCAAAGCAGGCTGCTTCCGCTTGTGCCCACCTTCGTTGATGGTGAGGACAGCAGTAGAGGTGGAGGGCTTAGACATGGCGAGTTCGCCTGCAGCTGTCTTAAGCATGCCATGCAGTTCCATAATGGACTTGTCCATACTAAGCATATGGAAGTTCACAATGAAAGGGCCATATGCGGGAGGCAAGGATTGGAGGATGATATCAACCGCCAACTCCTTCCCCATGGGAAAGCCCAACTCCTCTAGCTGGTCCACGTACCCTTTCATCTTAAGTACGTGGGAGCTCACATTGCCGCCCTCCTGCATCCAGCAACTGATGAAGGACTTGACGCACTCGTAGAGTTCTTGCCTAGGCCGATGTTGGAACATGTCCTTCAGCTGAGAAATCATCTCATACGCACTCACTTTCTCGAATTGCCTTTGCAATTCAAGACTCATGGTCGTAAGCATAAGGCAAGTTACGTCATTCGTCTCCTTGAGGCATTTTTCATACGCCTCGCGGACGGCCCTCGCCGCGTTGGTAGCAGGAGCCTCCGGAAGAGGTGTCTCAAGGACCTCTAGCTTCATTGCATGGCGAAGGACAATTCTCAAAGTCCTATGCCAAACCATAAAGTTTGGCCCCGTGAGTTTTTTCTTCTCCAAAAATGGACGAAGTGACAAGTTGGTGGTGTTGGTGTTGCTAGTAGATGCCATCTACAAGCAGAGTACAAAATTTGGTTAGTTATGATGTATTAGATCCTTGTTAAAATAATTACCCACTTGTTATAAAACAAATTATTTTAACAAGGGCTAAAAACCTCAAAATACCCTAATCCATGACGGGTTTTCCGCGGATCACTTCATAGAGCTCGACAACCGACCTTGCGAGTTGCCACACATGCCTTCCACAGAGTTACGCAAAACTGATCTCGGCTAGAGCTCGACGACCGATCTTGTTTCACTAGAATCGGGCGGTGTCATCTTACGGGTGGTGTGAGATTTACTTTTGAAAAACGGGTTTTGTTTCTCCGGTCAAAACACTTTTAACCAATTCTTGTCTATGTGGCACGCGGAGTTTGTAAACCGATTTAAAACTCTTTGATTTTATTATTTTGAAAAATTTTCTAGCATGCGAAGAACCTAAACATCCACGCAAGAAAATAAACAAAATAAAATCAACCACGAATATAATATAAATCCGGTAACGAGCCAATCCTATGTGCCTTGCCCGTGAGCCAACGACAAAGACTAAGATATCTAAGGACTAAACCGAATGACTTGAAGGGTGCTCCTCCCACTTGATCCATCGCGTCTTCTACCGACCTCCGGATCCAAGTACGCCAAGACACCCTCCAATGGTCCTTGTTGTTTGCTTCGGTTCTCCTTTTACAATTTACAAATGTAAAAGGAAATGGCATGCAAGCCACAATTTATATTCTAACCTAGTATCATAAATTACAAAGAATATTAAACCGGCATGCAAGCCGTTAAATATACTAACCGAATGAATAGATTAATTATTACAAACCATTGTGGTACAAACCACCAAATGAATTAATACATTAATCTAAACCAACCAAACACATCACATAGGTCTTATGGCTCAAAAATGTTACCGGATGCAAATACTACAATCACATACAAGAAAACACAAACTACACATGGTGTGCCACACAAAACCATGTAAATCTTATATGTCTTGGTTAAGATTATCTAAACACTCAAGGCACTAATAATCCTATGTACATATGCATTAGGAACCTTAAACAAGTCAAAATTTCATAGTCATATATACACAATGTAAGTATATGCAATTAACCATTTTCATTCCAAAATGTTAATCCACATATAAATACACCAACCAAGACATAAGGCAACTTAATCAAGCACACAACAAACCTGGAACCAAATTCCAGAAGGTACAAGTAGCTCAAGCGATCCAACAAATTTGATTTTAGGCAAAATGCATTTTGCCAGACGGGTTAGTGCCGCTAAATATACAAAGTTAGCACCGTTAACTCCAGTTTAGCGCCGCTATCGCAAGACGGATTAGCGGCCGCTACGGACGGTTTAGCGCCGCTAACATAGACAGGTTAGCGACGCTAAACCCTGACAGAACCAAAAATCACATTTTTTATGATTTTCAAAGCCACCAAGTGCAACACTAGTGTAGAGGTGGCTCTGATACCACTGTTGGGGTTCGTGGTACAACGCAACGGAAGCAAACAAGTACATAAATCGAAATTTCAAATCATAAAACAAACCACATCAAGAACCCCATAAGTGTACCATACGCTACAACTAATTAAGCAACTTAAACAGAAGGGAAAAGAGAAGATATATACCCCTGATGTCTCTGATGGTTGTATGTGTAGCTAGCTCCAAGCTCAATCTCCTCCTTGAACTCCTTCTTGAACAATCGAAGTCCACAGCGAGAAACAAGGTGACCCAAGTGTACTAGCACTCCAAAGAATCCTTCCCTTGATGAAGATTCTATTCTGGAACACAACCAAAACCACCAGGAAACTCTCCTCTCTTTTCTCTCTTGCTTAGCTTAGACAACCTCACTTTGTTTCTAAGAGTTTTCTTTCAAGAAATGGCCAAGAGTAGGAAGAGAGAGTTATGCATGTGTTTTATAAGCCAACTCAAGACCCCAGAGCATCCCTTAGTCGGCCCAAGGCAAATGATGGTGTATAACATGCATTGGTGGAGAGAGGAGGTGAAAAGAATAAAGTGGTTTCTGTCAGTCACGGTTAGCGCCGCTAACCCTTGCCAGGAAACCAACTATCATTATTTATCCTTTCTCACCCTCATCTTTTAGGTTGTGTCAAGGTCAACCCCCGACGTGTGACCGGATAGGCCCATACATCGTCGGTATTAATTATTTAGCGTACGTGTGTCAGTGGGCATACTCCAACATTCTATTCCTTGTAATTAGTTGTATTAGCTTAGAATAGAAAAATGTTGCTTGCATGCCATTTCCTTTTAAATTTTGTAAATTGTAAAGGGAAGACCGAAGCAACCAACAAGGACCATGGAGGGTATCTTGGCGGACTTGGATCAGCTATACATTGGTTCATCAAATGACTCAGGTATCTTTATGATAAATTGTCTTATTACTTTTTATGAATCATGGGTATTGGATACCGGATGTGTTCATCACATTTCCAATCACTTGCAGGGATTCAAGAGAAGTAGGAAGCTAAGACAAGGAGATATGGACATGCGGGTATGCGAAGGCTCCATTGTTGGTGCTGAAGCCGTATGGACATATTGTCTTAGTTTTCCTTTGGGCATGGTCTTAGAACTAGAACCTTTTTATTTTGTTCCTAGACTTATCAAGAATGTTATCTCGTTTTATTTGCTTATAGACTATGGTCTTAATTATGTTTTCAATAGTAAAGTTGTTTCTTGTTTCAAAAATGATGTTTTCTATTTTAAAGCTATTCCTCAAAATGGTCTATATACGCAAAATCTAGATAACAATGATAAAGACATATATCATATAAGTAAAAGATCCAAGAGTAACTTGAATCAGACTTACCTCTAGCATTGTCGTTTAGGACACATAAATGAGAAACGCATAGAGAAACTCCGAGATGACGGAATTCTAGAACCATTTGACTTAGAGTCATATGATATCTGCTAATCTTCTTTGTCCGGTAAAATGACAAAGCAACCATTCAACAGTGAGAATGAAAGGCTAAGTGAGCTACTAGGGATAATACACACAGATGTGTATGGACCCTTTATTCCAGAGGCTAGAGGAGGATACCGTTACTTCATCACTTTTACTGACGATTTCAGTAGATTTGGTTATGTCTATCTTATGAGACTAAAGTCTGAAAGTTTTGACAAATTCAAACAGTTTCAGTATGAAATAAAAAATCAGCTGGACAAGAAGATAAAGTTGTTTCGGGCTGACCGAGGTGGCGAATATCTAAGTCAAGAATTCGACGATCATTTGAAGGAATATGGATTGTTTCACAACTCACACCTCCGTAAACTCCTCAGATGAATGGTTTATCAGAAATGAGACATCTTACAATGCTTGACATGGTACGATCAATGATGAGTCGAAGTTCATTACAGTTGTCGTTTTGGGGGCACGCACTCGAGACAACGGCGTTCATGCTGAACCGGGTTCCGAAAAAATCGGTAGAAAAGACACCATTCGAGATATGGACGGGGAAAAAGCCCAAAATGTCTTTTCTCAAGATTTGGGGATGTGAGGTGTATGTTAAGCGAACATTCACAGACAAATTCTATCCCAAATCAAATAAGTGTATCTTCGTGAGTTATCCCAAGGAAACCACATGATACTATTTCTACAATCCAGACGAAAACAAAGTCGTTGTTGCTCGTAAAGGGGTATTCTTGGAAAAGAAATTTCTAAATCCAGAAATTCCAAGAAAGGAAATAGAGCTTCAAGAGATTAAAGAAGAAGAGGTAACACCACCACTGATGATCAAACCTGTAATCAACAAATAATTGTTGAATCCAAACCCGAGTCTGTGGTTGAGGAAGAAGTGCAAATACATGACATTTGCTGGTATAATAGGCCTCGTCATGAGCCAGATAGGTATATAGGATTCCTACTTGCTCAAGACGAAGAGGATCTTTCAAAGCCCACTACCTACGAAGATGTTGTTTTAGGTTTAGAATCTGAAAAATGACTAGAAGCCATGAGGGTAGAGATGCAATCCATGTATGACAACCAAGTTTGGGAGTTAGTGGATTTGCCTCAACATAGCAAAGCTGTTGGGTGCAAATGGGTCTTCAAGAAGAAGACAGACATGGATGGAAAGGTGCATATCTTTAAGGCTAGGCTAGTGGCAAAAGGTTTCACGCAAACTAATGGTGTTGACTATGATGAAACTTTTTCGCCAGTGGCATTGCCTAAGACAATTAGAATTCTTATGGCCATATCAGAATATCTTTTTTGGGGTATCGGGGTCGTACAACGGATGCAAGGTACAACATAAAATGCATAATGTACAACCAATAAACCCCAATAAATGGACCAAACTCCATAACAAGAAAATGCAACGTGAAAAACAAATAAGTAAATGAGATTATACCCTCTTTGAACTTCTGGAATGGTAGAAAATGATGTTGATGACCAAAGAAGCAAAAAGAGCTCCTTCTCTACCGAAGTCCAACCCGGGTTTGGTCAACCTCCATATACTAGCATGCCATTGATGATCTTCAAGCTTGAAATCATCTCTGGAACACCAACCAATTTGTCTCCTTACTCTCCTCTTCAAGACTTACACCAAAACTCTCAAACTCTCTTCTTCACAAATGGAAAAATATTTTGTTGTATGTGTGTATAGCAAGAGAGAGTTTCCAAGTGAGAATCTCATTCAAAATGCCCTCTATGGATGCTTTTCAAAGCCCCAAGGCTGGCCAAAGTGAACCATAAACCCATTGGTGGAGAATGGAGGTACATGCAAAAGTTGCATGCATTCTGATAGGGGTTAGCGCCGCTAAATTTTAGATATAGCGGTGCTAACTCTTAAAGTTAGCGCCGTTATTGGGCTCTAGTTAGTGCCGCTAACCTTAAGAAGATAGAGCCCCTAACTTTTAATGTTAGAGTCGCTAACTCCATCAACATGCCAACTACTTGCAATTTGACAAAAACAGTCCCTCCACTTATGTTGTTGTCGAGATTGATCCCCGGTGCATGACCCAATAGGCCCATACATCATCGGTAGTGATTCATATGGCGTACGTGCGTCAGTGGGCATATCCCAACAAACTCTCAATTGCACATGACACAACGTACCCGTGAAATCACAGACAAACAGCGGCCTCTACCAAAGCATCATTGCCCCCAAGTCAGTATGGGTTTTGTCATCCTGAACAAAACCAAATCTAAAACAATAATGGGATAGCCTAATAGATAAGTGATCAAACATCCTATTGTTCGCGATATCCTTGTGAACACGAGACATGGATTAAAATGTCAATCTCTAGATCGTTCACGATTATGTTTCTCGATCAATATTCCTTGTGCATGGCCATGCTTATTTTGGTGTCAACTCCGAATCATCGAGGGGCCCATGGATATGTCTGTAAATAGAGGAACAAATCCCTTTGACTACATAGCTCCACCATACGTATCATACTTTATTTGAAAACTTCCTTTATAGCAGCCAGTTACGAACTACGTTTGAAAGCAATCAAAATAAAGCAGATTCGTGCTTTGGATGCTCATGTATCTCCGGTCTAAGAACGAAATGATATTATCATCCCGAGTCACTTGTGACCAATATCCATGAAGTGAGCTCAGGTGCGGGTCTTCCAGTCACTTGAAACTCCTTCCTGTTGGGGTTCGTGCTACAACACAACCGAAGCAAACAAGCAATAAATCGCAAAAACTAAGCACAAAAACAAACCACATGAAGAACCCCATAAGTGTACCATTCTCTACAATAAGTTAAGCAACTAAAACAAAAGACAAGGAGAGAAATATACCCTAGATATATCTGATGGTTGTGTGTAGGTGAAGCTCCAAACTTGATCTCCTTCTTGAACTCCTTTCCCAAATCAAAGTCAACACCGAGAAACAAGGGAACCTTGGTGTACTAGCACCCCTTGAAGCTAACCCACACGAGATTACACTTCTGGGACAACCACCAAGAACTCTCCAGGAGATTCTCTCTTTTCTCTCTTGTTTACTTAGCAACCAAATATGTTCTAAGTGTTTTTCTTTTGCAAGAATGGCCAAGAGTATAAAGAGAGAAGTCTGGCATGCTTTTATAAACCTCAAGTCGCCCCATGAACTCCCCAAGTCGGCGAAGAGGCAATGATGTGGCCAAGCATGTATTGGTGGAGAAGGGTGCTGAAAAGAATAAACTTGTTTCTGTCAGGCAGGGCTAGCGCCGCTAGCCGCCCACGGTTAGCGCCGCTAACCGCCCAAGGTTAGCGCCGCTAACACGGCTGAGATAGCGACGCCAGGATTAGCACCTCTAACCCCTGTCAGGAAACAAACTATCATTATTTATCCTTTCACACCCTCATCTTTATGGTAGTTGTCAAGGTCAGCCCCCGACGTGTGACCCGATAGGCCCATACATCATCGGTAGTGATTATTTAGCGTACGTGTGTCAGTGGGCATACTCCAACAGACTCCCACTTGCATATGACACACCGTACCTAATATATCACAGACAAAGAGCGGTCTCTAGTAAGACATCTCTGCCTCCAAGTCAGTATGGGTTTTGTCTTCAGCAAAAAAACTAATATGCAACCCATGTGAAAAGGTCCTATCGATAAGTGATCAATCATCCTTTTGTTCGTGATATCCAAGTGAACACGAGACATGGTACAAAGTCATTCTCCGTTCGTTCACGATTATGTTTCTCGATCTAGACTGGTGGTGACCAAAATATACAAGTTGCAATCAATCATAAATTATTGCAAGCTTTGAGCATGGCCATGCATTTTGGTGTCAGCGACCAATCATCGAGGGCCCAAGGATATCTCTCTAAATAGAGGAACAAATTCCTTTGACTCACACTGCCCACCACAGTGATCATACCCTGTCCAACTACTCCCTTTATAACAGCCAGTTACGGACTTCGTTTGAAAGCAATTAGAACAAAGCAAACCAATGTGATGCAGCCACGTGCATCTCCAGTTTGTGGATGAACTGATATTATCAACCTGATTTACTCATGACATGTACCATTAAGTAAAATCAGGTGTGGGTCGTCCAGTCGCTTGAAACACTTTCAAGTACAGGCGAAGAATTGCGTCCCCGTGCCCCAATCCCCATTGAACACATAACCAATTACTTGTTGGGGTTCTATGTACACAGCGGAAGCAACAAGGTACAACATACAAAGCATAAAGTATAAGTAATCAAAGCATAAAACCCCAAACCATGGACCAAACTCTATAGCTAACTTAAGCAACATGAAAAACAGAAAGATAAGAGGTTATACCCTGCTCCTTAGCTCCAGAAACGACTTGATGAAGAGATGAAGACAAGAACACCAAAGAAGGCTTCCTCTATTGAAGTCCACCCCAGGTTTGTACCACCTCCTACAAAGGATCTTCAAAGCCTTGAAACCCTTGAGAACAGCCTACAACTTGCCAAAAACGAGACTTGTTTTCTGGAGCAAAAACTCACTCTAAAAGTTTAAGGAACTAAGTGGGTTTTCTTGTTAATTTGGCAAAAGGATCCAAATCAACGACAAAAGGTTCTTTTTTAAAGACCCCAGATGCCACTTGATCTCCCCTGGCCGGCCTGACTCTCCAGAAAAGGTCGCACATGCATTGGGTATGTGTGGAGGTTGAAATAACTAAAAGTTGCATGCAGACTGTCAGAATTACGCGCCGTGGACTCGTAAGGTTCCGAGCCGTGGAATATCCGCGTCACGTGTCCTTAAGTATTCCGCGTCGCGGTATTTGCTAGCTCACCAACTTTTCCATTTTGACACCATTGGTCCCTCCACTTAATAGGCTGTCGAGATAGTTCCCCGGTGTGTGACCCAATAGGCCCATACATTATCGGTAGTGATATAAATGGCATACGTGTGTCAGCGGGCATACTCCAACAAAATCCCACTTGCACATGACACACCGTACCCATAAACCACAGACAAAGAGGGGCCTCTAGTAAGGTATCTCCGCCCCCAAGTCAATATTGGTTTTTGTCAAAAACCTGTTGGAGTATGCCCACGAACACACGTACGCCAAATGATCACTACCGATGATGTATGGGCCTATCGGGTCACACGCCGGGGGTTGACCTTGACACAACCTAATAGATGAGGGTGAGAAAGGATAAATAATGATAGTTGGTTTCCAGCAGGGGTTAGCGGCGCTAACTCTGGCGTCGCTAAATCAGTCGCGTTAGCGGCGCTAACTATGGGCGGCTAGCGGCGCTAACTCTGTCTGACAGAAACAACTTTATCTTTTCACCTCTAAATCCGACCAATGCATGTAATATCTAATGATGACTTCTGGGACCGACTAAGGGAGACCTGGAGTCGTGAGTTGGTCTATAAATCACATGCATATCTCTCATTCTCTACTCTTGGCCACTTGTTAAAAGAAATACAAACTTAGAACTCTTGTGATAGTTGCTAAGTTTAAATAAGAGAGAAAGTGAGCAGATTCCTGGTGGATTTTGGTTGTTTTCCAGAAGCTAATCTTCTTGTTGATTGAGCTAAAGGAGTGCTAGTACACTTGGGTCACGATTCACTCAGGGTGGACTTCGATATTGCTAGAAGGCGCCGAGAAAGGAGGTCACGAATTGAAAGCTAGCCACACACACATAACCATCAGAGACATCAAGGGTATAATCTCCTCTTTTCTTTCTGTTTAGTTGCTTAACTTAGTTGTAGAGTTAGATCCATTGATGGGGTTCCTATTGTGGTCTTGTTTTTGCTTGAAAAATTCGTTTATGACCTTGCATGCTTCCGTTGCTGTGTACCACGAACCCCAACAAAACCAAATCCAGAATCAGTTACGAAATGGTCCTATAGATAAGTGATCATTTATCCCTTCGGTCGCGATATCCGTGTTGGGATTTCGTGGGCAAAACAGCGGAAGCAAGTACAACAAAAACAGCCCATAGTACAAGCATATAAAACATGAAAACAAGAAATCCCAAAATGGACCAAACTCTAATGTATAGAAATGCAACTTGAAATGGAAAGAGGTGGTTATACCTTTCTCCTTAGCTCCATAATTCCCAATAGTCGTGGTGGTGGTCCTCCAAGAACGAAATCACGGATCTTCTATTGAGGTATACCCTGGGAACAAGCCAAACCACGAGTGCTAGCAAGCCTTGTGATACTTCAACTTGAATATCACTTAGGAACAGCAACAATGGAGACCAAATCTAGAGATATCTGTTGGTCTTGGTAGCACCAAAGAGAGTGTAGTGTGTGTAGAACACTTAGAGAGAAAGTTGAGAGAAGAACATGAACAAAAAGAATTCTCCCTTATGTATCTCTACTGCCTCCAGACTCAAATAACCCCTCAAAGGCCGGCCATAGTGGATTCCATGAGTCCCACATGCATTGGCCACTTTGGGTGGTGATTTGACAAAAAGCTAGCTGCAGGGTTAGCGGCGCTAACCTAGAGTTAGCGGCGCTATCTCAAAATGGTTAGTGGCGCTAACGGGGCCTGCCAGTGATTTGACACAAAGTACATGCAACCGTAGCGGCGCTAACCTTTAGGACTTAGCGGCGCTAACCCTTAAGAGTTAGCGGCGCTAACGAGTCCTGCAATGTCAACTTTTGTCTTTTGTCATATTTGGTCCCTTAACTTAAGTTGCTGTCAGGTTTGACCCCGGTGTATGACCCAATAGGCCCATACATCATCAGAAGCGGTCTATGGCGTGTGAACACGAGACATGGTTAAATGTCAATCTCCAGATCGTTCACGATTATGTTTCTCGATCTCGATTGATGGTGACCCAAAAACTAGTTGTAATCGATCAAACATCATTGCAACTTGAGCATGGCCATGCATTTTACGTCAGCAATCAATCATCGAGGGGCCCAAGGATATATCTCTAAAACTAGAGGAACGAATCCCTTCGACTACATTGCTCCGCTACATACACCATACTTTACCTAAAAGCTCCCTTTATAGCAGCCAGTTACGAACTACATTTGAAAGCAATTAAGGCAAAGCAGATCCATGCTTTGGAACACATGTATCTCCAGTATAAGGACAAAATGATATTATCATCCTGACTTACTTGTGACAGAAACCATGAAGTAAGTTCAGGTGCGGGTCATCCAGTCACTTGGCCATTGCAAGCACATGAGAAGTGTTGCGTCTCTTTTATCTAATCCATTATTAGATAGCGACCAACCACTTCCCTCAGTCTTATCTCAAACTTCCTCCCCATGAAGAATAACCGACTGTGGACATTTAGAATGAAAAAGCATTCTGGGAAGTATTAAACATGCTAAGATGGAACACAGTAAGGATTCATAAAATATTCGCCCTCGGCGTATCATTAAATCACATTTAATAATCAATATATAATGAAATACAATACTGCTTAGCGTTCCCAAAGTACAAATACAAATCAAACATAAACCAAATATTACACTCAAACCAAGTCACTAGCGAATCTAACACCTATACCTCTAGTGTGAGAATCATGTACAGCTTGTGACAACGGTTTAGTGAACGGATCAGCCAAATTGCCTTCCGATGCTACTCTGCTGATGGCAATATCACAACTCTCAATAACATCTCTGATGAAGTGATATTTGCGAGGAATGTGCCTCGTCCGCTTATAAGCCCTTGGTTCCTTAGCTAAAGCCACCGCACCCTCATTGTCACAAAAGATCTCAATAGGGTCGGATATGCTAGGAACCACTCCAAGGTCTTGGATGAACTTCCTCATCCATACCGCCTCTTTAGCTGCTTCACTAGCCGCAATGTACTCCGACTCGGTAGTTGAACCAGCTACGGTGTCTTGCTTGGAGCTCCTCCAACTTATAGCACCACCATTGAGAAGGAACACGAACCCCGATTGTGATCGGCAGTCGTCCTTATCAGTTTGGAAGCTCGCGTCAGAGTAACCATGTACTCTCAGCTCTTCCTTACCACCATACACTAAGAACATCTCCTTTGTCCTCCGAAGATACTTGAGAATGTTCTTGACCGCAGTCCAATGGGCTTGCCCGGGATTAGCCTGATATCTACTCGTCATGCTCAAGGCACACGATACATCAGGACGAGTGCATAGCATGGCGTACATGATTGATCCCACTGCTAAAGCATACGGAACCCTCTTCATTACGTCAAGTTCCTCCTTGGAACTAGGACATTGAGACTTGCTCAAAGTCACTCCATGTAACATAGGGGTGTTACCCCTCTTAGAGTCCTCCATCTTGAATCGCTTCAAGACCTTGTCGACATATGCACTTTGGCTAAGCCCTGTTAGCCTTTTAGATCTATCTCTATAGATCTTTATGCCCAAGATATATGCCGCATCTCCCAAGTCCTTCATAGAAAAACAACTCCCAAGAAAAGTCTTAACCTCTTTCAAGGTTGGGACGACGTTTCAAATAAGTAGAATATCATCTACATATAGGACAAGGAATACTACAGCGCTCCCACTAGCCCTGACATATACGCATGGTTCATCCTTGCTTTTCGAAAATCCAAACTATTTGATTTTCTGATAAAAGCACATGTTCCAGCTACGAGATGCTTGTTTAAGTCCATAAATAGACTTCTTTAACTTGCAGACTCTATCAGGATACTCAGGATGTACAAAACCCTCGGGTTGTGTCATAAACACCTCTTCACTTAGATTCCCGTTAAGGAAGGCGGTTTTTACATCCATTTGCCATATCTCATAATCATAAAATGCAGCTATGGCCATGAGTATTCGGATATACTTCAACATGGCCACTAGTGAAAAGGTTTCCTCATAGTCAATCCCATGTGTTTGCGTGAAACCCTTCCCATGTGTTTGCGTGAAACCCTTCGCCACCCTCCTTGATGGCCAAGATGGGAACGGAGGTAGATGGCTTTTGCTTGGTCATGTTGGACTCAGCGGTCCGCAGCATACCATGCAATTCCATGAGGGATTTTTCCATCCCGTGCATATGATAACTCACAACAAATTGATCATATGACGGTGGGAGAGACCGTAGAATGAAGTCTACCGCCATCTCTCTCGTTATGGAAAATCCCAACCTCTCGAGGCGTTCCACCAACGCTTTCATCTTTAGAACGTGGTGGGACACGTTCCCGCCCTCATGCAACCGGCAACCAAGAAGGTCGTTGAGACAACCATACCGTTCTTGCTTGGCTTGTTGTTGGAACATGTCCGACAACTCTCGCATCATGTCATAAGCACTCAAGTGCTCCATCGACTTTTGCAAGTCGGAGCTCAGTGCTACGCATGAGGCAAGTAACCTCGGTGATGTCTTTGAGGCGTCTCCCATAAGCCTCTCTAATGACCCTACTCGCGTTGGATGCAGGGACCTCGGGGATGGGTTCCTCAATGGTGGCCAACTTGTCCTCATGACGGAGGACAATCCGTAGTTGCCGTGACCAATCCATAAAATTGGTCCCATCGAGCTTATCCTTCTCGAGAAACACTCTTAAGGATATGTTTGATGTGGTGTGGTTGGTGCTAGTTGATGTCATCTATAATAAGAAAAGTAGATTTGGTTAGTTTGATTGAAATCCTCGTTAAAATAATTACCCCAAATGTTTAATGAAAAACAACTATTTTAACAAGGGCTAAGAACCTTATTTCACCTTGCACCGTGACGGGTTTTCCGCGGATCACGTGGCAAAGTTATTTAGGCCGGAAACCATTGACCGATTGCAATCCATTATTGCAACTCTTTGTTCCTTGCGGGATCGTACTTGATAACCATTGTGCCATGTTTGGCATGTTTGATCCCTCCACACCAATCCCAAATTAATATTTTACATGACCTCGGCTAGAGCTCGATGACCATATGAAAGATTAATTTGAAATTGTAAATCAACCATCAAGATACACGGTGGTACTCTAGCCCAATGGTCGACTCGGCTAGAGCTCGACAATCGACCTTGCGAGTTGCCACACACTTCTTCCACACAGCTCATGCAAAGGCAATCTCGGCTAGAGCTCGACGATCAACCCTTACACGACTAGATTTGGGCGGTGTCATCTTATGGGTGGTGTGCGATTTACATTTAGAAAACGGGATTTAGTTTTCCGGTTAAAAACCATTTTGAGTTTGATTAACAAAAAGAGACAAAAACCAAACGTTTTCACTAATCGGATACTAAACCAATTTTAAATCCGTTTGTAAATCAAGTGTGCGCGCGAGAGTTGTTAAACCATTTTTAAAACTCTTGGGTTTTATTATTTATCAAAAATTGTCTATCATGCAATAGTCCTACAACTCATGCATAAACAATATTTAATAAAACCATCACACGCATACATAAGGTTGGTAACCATGCCCCTAAAACCTATGTGTTTTTCCCGTGAGCCACTACGGGAAAAACAAGTCATCTAAGGCCAAAAACACCTTGACTTGGATGTGCTCCCACTAAACCCGCCACCTCCATTGGGTCTTCCGGATTTCGTGTTCGCCAAGAGTCACTCCATGGGCTCCTGATGGTTGCTCCATATTACAAATACATAGAAAATTAAATAAATGGCATGCAAGCCCCAAATCCTATTTTCTAGCACAATTACATAATATGGAATATTTAAATGGCATGCAAGCCACAAAACAATTACATACCAAATAAATAAATAAATTATTATTACAAACCATTGTGACATAAAGTCACCAAATGAATGAATAATAAAACATACAATCAAACATCCACAAGGTCTAGGGCATTTTTCTAGGGTTACCAACTTAAACTGGTTCAATAGTGAACAACAACAACAAGATCAACATCCACAACATGGTGTGCCACACAAAACCATGTAAACTTATGTATAATGGTTAAGATTTTAACAAAAACACTGAAGGCACTAAAAATCCCATGTATATATGCATTAGTAACACCAAACCGTTTTTAATTAAACATATTCATAAATACATTATGTAAGTATATGCAATATTTATTTTCATGCCAAAATAATAATCCACATATAAATACATTAACCATTATACAAGGCAACTTCAAAAACAAAATTTTAATTTCTGGACAAAAATTCCAGAAACCAAAATCTAGTGCCAAAAACCCAAAAATAATTTTTATTTAAAAACAAGGTTTAAAAACAGAATATGTACAGCGATATTCTGCGCCGCGTAACCTCATGAGTTCCGCGCCGCGGAAATTGAGGTGGCTATTATACCACTGTTGGGGTTCTATGTACACAGCGGAAGAAACAAGGTACAACATACAAAGCATAATGTACAAGTAATCAAATCATAAAACCCCAAACCATGGACCAAACTCTATAGCTAACTTAAGCAACATGAAAAACAGAAAGAGAAGAGGTTATACCTTGCTCCTTAGCTCCATAAACGACTTGATGAAGAGATGAAGACAAGAACACCAAAGAAGGCTTCCTCTATTGAAGTCCACCCCGGGTTTGTACCACCTCCTTGTACTAGCAAGCTAAAAGGATCTTCAAACCCTTGAAACCCTTGAGAACAGCTTACAACTTGCCAAAAACCGGACTTGTTTTCTGGAGCAAAAACTCACTCTAAAAGTTTAAAGAACTAAGTGGGTTTTCTTGTTAATTTGGCAAAAGGATCCAAAGCAAGGACAAAAGGTTCTGTTTTGAAGACCCCAGAAGCCACTTGATCTCCCCTGGCCGGCCTGGCTCTCTAGAAAAGGTCGCACATGCATTGGGCATGTGTGGAGGTTGAAATGACTAAAAGTTGCATGCAGACTGTCAGAATTACGCGCCGTGGAACTCGTAAGGTTCCGCGCCGTGGAATATCCGAGTCACGTGTCCTTAAGTATTCTGCGTCACGGTATTTGCTAACTCACCAACTTTTTCATTTTGACACCATTGGTCCCTCCACTTAATAGGCTGTCGAGATAGTTCCCCGGTGTGTGACCCAATAGGCACATACATTATCGGTAGTGATCTAGACAGGATACGTGTGTCAGCGGGCATACTCCAACATTACTTCCCTCAGTCTTAGTTCATACTTCCTTCCCGTGAAGAATGACCGACTGCAGACATTTAGAATGCTTATGCATTCAGGGAAGAGCAAAACATGCAAAGTTGGAACATAGTAAAGATTTACACAAATACCCGCAACTTGCGTATTTCTAAATCTCATTTCATAATCGATAAATACAATAAATACAATACTGCTTCATGTTCCCAAAAGGGTGAATACATCAAATATACTAACCAAATACATAATCAAACAAAATCACTAGCAAATCTAAGCCCAATAGCACGCGATTGAGCATCATGATTTGCTTGCGATAAAGGTTTGGTAAACGGATATGCCACATTGCTATCCGTGTGTACTCTGCTGATGACAATGTATCCACATTCGACCACGTCCCGGATGTAATGATACTTCCATGGAATATGCCTCGTACGTCGGTGAGACCTTGGTTCCTTCGCTAGAGCAACCGCACCCTCGTTGTCACAAAACACCATAACAGGGTCGGCAATGCTAGGAACCACTCCCAGATATTGGATGAACTTCCTCATCCACACAGCCTCCTTCGCAGCTTCACTGGCCGCAATATACTCCGACTCGGTAGTAGAATCGGCCACAGTGTCTTGCTTGGAGCTTCTCCAGGAAATAGCACCACCATTGAGAAGGAACAAAAACCCCGATTGTGATCGGAAGTCGTCACGATCGGTTTGGAAGCTAGCATTGGAGTAACCAGTAACCCGTAGCTCTTCCGCACCTCCATACACGAAGAACATCTCCTTTGTCCTCCAAAGATACTTGAGAATGTTGTTTACTGCCGTCCAATGTGCCTCACCAGGGTTGACTTGATATCTACTTGTCATACTCAATTCCCAAGATATATCAGGCCTAATACATAACATGGCGTACATGATCGAGCCAATTGCCAAAGCATATGGAACTCGCCTCATTACTTCCCGTTCCTCAGGGGAACTCGGGCTTTGAGCCTTGCTCAACACTAAACCATGTGACATAGGTATGAACCCCTTCTTGGGGTCCTCCATCCTAAATCTCTTTAGGACCTTATCAATATACGTACTCTGGCTCAATCCTATCAACATGCGGGGTCTATCTCTATAGATTTTAATCCCAAGAATGTAAACCGCATCCCCAAGACCCTTCATTGAAAAACAACCCCCTAACCAGGTTTTACCCCTTGCAAAGTTGGGACGTCGTTCCCAATTAGTAGAATATCATCTACATAAAGAACTAGGAATACAACTACACCCCCACTAGCTCTAATGTAAACGCATGGCTCATCCTTGCTCTTAGAGAAGCCAAACTCTTTAACCTTCTCATCGAAGCACAAGTTCCAGCTCCGAGAGGCTTGCTTAAGCCCATAAATGGACTTCTTAAGCTTGCAAACTTTATCCGGAAATTCTGGATGTACAAAACCCTCAGGCTGTGTCATATATACATCCTCTAAAAGTGTTCCATTAAGGAACGCTGTTTTGACGTCCATTTGCCAAATCTCATAACCATGAGTTTGAGTGAAACCCTTAGCCACCAGTCGGGCGTTGAAGGTGTCTACCTCGCCATCCATGCCGATTTTCTTCTTGAGACCCACTTGCACCCTACGGGTTTACACCCCGGCACAGGATCAACCAAGTCCTAGACATGATTATCCGATATGGACTGAATCTCGGATTCCATTGCTTCTAGTGTTAGAGTCTACCCATTGACACAAGTACATTGGTGTTACTGCTGATGAAGTGCGAGCCTATTTGGTCACACACCAAGGATTGATCCCGACAGCTTACTGATAAAGAGAGAAGATCCAAAAATCAAATTGTTTGATTTTGGAGCTTCACGGCTGTGAAGGATGCTCCACGGGTCGTGCAGCCCACTGCCCTCACGTTTGACTCAACGACTCTCATACGGCTCGTGGAGTCTTCACGGGTCGTGAAAGGTCGTGGAGGGGTCGTGAAGGACTTGTCCTCACGAGTCACTCGAACGCGGCACGGGCCGTGATTGATTATGGCCAGTCGTGGCGCATTTTTGTCTTCACGGGCCGTGAGAGGCCGTGAGGGGCCGTGAAGGACCATCTGCATGAAATTCTTATTTCTGATTGGGCCATCTCATGGTTCAATGGAGATAAGCTGTTGTATCCGGCCAAAAGCAGTTGAGAGAGGCTGGAACAGGACTAAGGGCATGCATTTTGACACCTTCTAACACTCTCTTCTCTCTTGGTTCCATGATTGTAAAAATACACACATAATATACACTTAGTGGAGGATCTTGAGTGTAGTGTGTGTTTTGTTGGTGCAAGAGGAGACTATAGTAGGCTGTTCCAGATACGTGAAGTCGTTGAGGCCGTTCATGTGATGGTGTACTAGAATACGGGGATCTTGGTAACTTGTTATGGATCATGCAATAGAGAAGGATTCACTTGAGTTCTTGTTCATCCCGTTCTTGCATTTGCTACAGCCGATTCTTGTTCATCCCTTTCTTGCATTTGTATGGACCCGTTTTTGTACGATTTTTGAAACTTTTGTTTTATGCTTCCGCTGTGTTTTGCTCCATACCGTATTCCAACAGCGGTATCAGAGCCAAATCTACAAACAAATTGCACTTTTAAATGAAGTTTGTTCTTCACGGTCGTGAAGGCTCACGACCAGTCTCGTGGGGTGCTTGGTCGTGAAGGGTTTTTCAATGATCAGGGTCGTGGAACTCATAGGCTTCACGGGCCGTGACAGGCCGTGAAGGCTTATGGGTCGTGAAGGAGCTAGTGAACAGTGTTTTTGTCCTTTTGGTAAAAGAAAAATGTTTTCGGTTTTAGCCTCCTTGTGATTTTGTTTTTCCAGAATCTATCCAAAGTGTTTGGATTTTTGTAAAGCCTCATATGTGTCTTGATTTATGCATTTCTATGTATTGGGTGAATTTTGGCATGAAATGCACACATGCATATACTTGTATTGTGTATATATGAATATGTATTCTCAAAGTGTTTGGGGTACTAATGCATATGTACAAGGATTGTTCACTTTGTGCCTTGAGTGTTTAGGTAGGTTTGAACAATCTTAATCTAGATACATTTTACACGGTTTGTTGTGGAACACCGTGTTTTTGTTTGTGGTTGTGTTAGATCTCGTAACGCCTTGCCCATTAGACCTATGTGTTGGTTGTTTGGTTATATTTGATTATTCAATCATTTGGTGGTTTGTACCACAATTGGTTTGTAATAATTAAATTTATTCGGTCTTGTATTTTGTACTTTATTTTGGCTTGCATGCCGATTGTTTTTCTTTGTAATTGTTAGATTAGCTTAGATTAGCATTTCGCGGCTTGCACGCCGTTTCTTTTCAAATATTTGTATGTATTTGTAAAAAAAGACCGAAGACAACCATCGAGAGTCTTGAAGGAGACGTCTCGGCTATGGTGGATCCGGAGGGTCATTGGAGATGACGGATTCAGTGGGAACACTTCCAGCTGGGCCAAATGGCTGTGTCTTTAGTTTGGCCTTGCTTTCCTCGTTTGGCTCACGGGGAAAGCGCATAGGGTTTAGGGGCATGTTACCATATGTTTCTTGTGCGTGGTTGTTATTTTGTTTATTTTCTTGCGTGATTGTTTAGGATCTTGGCTCGCTTGAAAACTTTTCAAAATAATAAAACCAAGAGTTTTAAATTGGTTTACAAACCTCGCGCGCCACAAGACCACTTTAACAACAAAATCCCATTTTTATCAAATGTAAATCACTCGCCTCCCGTAAGATGACACCACCCGAATCTAGTGAAACAAGATCGTTCGTCGAGCTTAGCCGAGACCGGTTTTGCGTAACTGTGTGGAAGGTACGAGTGGAAACTCGCAAGGGTCGGTTGTCGAGCTTAGCCGAGCCGGCCATTAGGCTAGAGTACCACCGTGTATCTTGACGGTCGATTTACAATTCCAAGACTTAAAACGCCTTGGTATTTGTCGTGCCCATACCGAGCTATCAAAGTGGATTAATGAGGAATCGGTGAGATAAGGGATCAAACATTCCAAATAGGTGCTATGAGTACCAAGGATCCTGCAAGTGTCTAAGAGTTGTAATCTCGGATTGCAATTGGTAAAGCGTTTACTGGCCTAAGTAGCTCCATGAAGTGATCTGCGGCAAACCCGTCATGGATTGGGGTACTTTGAGGTTCTTAGCCCTTGTTAAGATAATTTGGTTTTATTAATCAGCTGGGTAATATTTTAACGAGGATAATATCGAAACTAACTAAAACGTGTACTCTTTTATAGATGGCAAATACTAACGACACCACACCAAACTTTAAACTTCGATTATTCCTAGAAAGGGAGAGACTCACAGGAGTGAACTTCGCTGACTGGTATCGTGTATTGAGGATTCTCCTCCGTCACGAGTCAAAGTTGTATATCCTTGAGGAGCCCTTTCCGGAGCCACCTGCAACCAACGCGAACTGGGCCACTCGATACGCTTTTGAGAAGCGTGTTAGAGATACACAAGATATTTCTTGTCTCATGTTATCGACTATGAGCTTTGAGTTGCGTCAGCAGCTTGAGCAATTAAGTGCGTATGACATGATAAACTGGCTAAAGGACATGTTCCCACAGCAGGTTAGACAAGAACGGTTTGAGTGTATAAAGGCTTTGGTCAGTTGTAGGATGCAGGAAGGTAAGGATGTAAATGTCCATTTCCTTATGATGAAAGGATACATGGACCAATTGGAGAGACTTGGACTTCCAATTGGGAGGTAGATTGCGGTGGATATGATCCTCCAGTCCCTGCCCGCGTCTTATGAGAAGTTTGTCAAAAACTATCACAAAGACAATTTGGAAAAATCCTTGATCGAACTTCAAGACATACTTAAGGCTGTAAAGTCTTACATGGTTGAGAATGATCGTACCTCGTCCACATCCACTTTGGCTACTAGGAAACATACTAGCAAGAACGAGAAACTGACCTTAAAAGGAAAGTCTAGTATGACTAGGCTATCCGTAACTGTGGAGTCGAAGGACAATGAGATTGTGCCTCAAGATAATGTTCCACATGGGCTAGTTTGCTACTTTTGAGGAGAAATTGGAAATTGGCACCGTCACGCCTGCCCTAAGTGCCTGGAAGAGCTAAGTATCCTAAAGCGGATGAACGTTAGCTCATCTTCAGGTTCATTCATGATCAAACTCCATTGATCTTCTACTTCTAATGACTGGGTTTTGAACGCTAGTCAAAACGCTCACGTTTGTCACAAACTTGTTTGTTGCAAAGTGCAGGTGCTAATCAGAAGTAGGTAATGGATGCATGGAGAGCTGGACCTTAGAGAAGGGAAGCATGGTGCTTGTCCCTAACTAAAAGGATTGGAAGATGAGTCTTGCCAGTCCATCCAGCTATACTATTACTTCATTTAGATCTTTGTCTCACGCCCTGCGTGGCAAGAAGCATTGTATCTTACTTGCCTTTGATGACGATGAATATACATTGAATTAAGTTATTGTGGGTTCGAGTTTTATTTCAAAGTTTATTCATGTCTTGGCATTTATTATAAGCTTTTGCTTAAATAAGTAATGGAATGATTATGAATGATTATTGAATTGCTATCCTTATGAAATAGTTGATTTAACCATATAAACAAGACTAGCATCACCAAACTCCATGTGGTTAGGAACTTGGAAACTTTTGAGTTTGAATCAATTGTTGATGTCAAATCTTGCTTATAAGGCTAAATAACTAACATATCCTTCACTTGTGAATGTGAGAGGAATAAAATCTTGTTGGATTTAGTTTGCACGATTTGTGTAAAGACCGTTCAGGCAAATACATAAGGATGAACTATTTGTGATTTGTTACCTTTACCGATGATGGTAGAAGGAATGGGTAAGTCTAATTTATTAGATGAATGTCTGAAACGTGATAGGTGTTCAAGACTCACCCTTAACAAATTTAAAATGAAGAGGGCAAAAGGGAATAATGATACTCAAATCTTGTGAGATGTTTAGCATCTACATTCTTAACCATCATAAGAATTGTGAGTTTGCCTCATAATTCACTTCTCCTAGGATACATGTTTTACATGGATCGCCTAGTGGAGTAATGGAACATATTTGTTATGGTTCCGTCTGGATGGATTAAACTTAAGTAACCTGCTTGATAAGTGTACTTGAGTAGAGACGGGCAATGTTCTTGTTTTAAATCAACAAATATGGTCAAATTAGCATCTTAGAAGATTCGATTAGAAAGTGTTCTTTGCTTGTCAATCTCATAGATCAGAGTTATCCAGTCTACATTTAGTGGGAGATGGATGAACTTAAAGGATGCTAATGTATTTAATAGTTCTTCTAAGTTTCAGATATTCATTTCATATCCTTTTGAGAACCGGTTTTGGTTGCTCGAAAAGGGAACTGAACAACTGAAGCATTCCAGTGGAAGAATGTGAGATTTAAATAAAGACCTGATGTTGACCCTAGCATTCAATCAGAAGTGATTGAAACTTAACATGGCTATGTTGGAGTATCTTGTATAAAGTTATTACTTCTTCATATGTCTGGTAAGAGTCGTTATAAGACCAGAAGAGTATAATGTATTATATCTGAGGACGATGACTTATTGATGATACGTGATGTATTCATCTATATAATGTATCATACAAAAGTTTTTAACTTGGTTAATCTAACACCTATGTTTTGAACTATAAGGTGTATATAGATCTTTTGGATATAAGATCTACATGGATTAATTTTTAGATAACTTCAAATACTGACTGGAAGGAATTAGTTTCATGGTGATTGACCATTGGGTAGGAATCACATGAAGACATTCTCTCAGTAGTTATGTTGAAGTTTAAAGGGATGCTTATGCCGTGTTATGGCAGTATGATGCAAAGACCGCATTCCGTTATAGGAATTTTAATGAGGAAGTGCTTACAACACTGTCTAAGGGTCTTTTACATCCCGAGTATCCTTATGAAGTCTACAAATATGGAGTCCTCTTGGGCTTAGAATAAATCTATGTTTTGGAATCTTTGCTAAGAAAATCAAGTGTTTGGGTTCTCAGTAAGCAATGATAAAACTTGGATAGATGCCAGAGCTAGTGGGAGCGCGGTTATTATCCTATTTGGTATGTCTTGAACATGCTATGTTTTGGAGATAATGTCTTGATTTGGCTTGGCAACAAGCGTAAATTGAGAATTATATGTCCATAATAAATATGGGATAGTCAAAGAAGTTTGTGGAAAACAAGAAATATGAGTATATGTTCTTGTGGTGATGTAATTAGAAGAAGCTTAAAGTGAGTTGTTACTCTAATGACGGCTTCTATTTAAAGGAAAAACCGCCGATCTTGATTGGGGTTTGTGATCCTTTACTAAATATGGTGTTGTTAGTTTTCGTGTGTCTTAAAGCATCGTTGAGTCTATTGGGTTCTTTTGAGGCAATGAGAGTACGATGGCTTATACACACTAAATTTGTAGAACCAAGCATTGTTTGCCTTATTGGGTTCTTTTGAAACAATGAAGGAATAACTGCTTGGACAAATGATCAAATCCCATCAACGCACACTTTAGAAGAGGTTGGTTGTAGTAGGGATATGATCACTGAGAATCAAGCATCGCTGACTCTATAGAGATCTTTGTGAAAACTATGAGGGTACGATGGCTTATGCACATTAAATTTAAGACTCGAGCGTTGTTTACCTTATTGGGTTCTTTAGAAACAATGAAGGTATAACGGCTTTATAAATGATCGAAATCCCATCAACGCATACTTTGGAAGTGGTTGCTTGTAGTAGGGATATGATCAATGTCAGAGTACACACGGATAACATCGTGGATGGTCCGTTTACTGAGCTATAGTTGCAGTCTAGTGATGAATGTCATACTAAGGTCTGCATGAACTTGGCTTGAGTATGTTTTAGTCAAAGTTTTGATATGCTTTACTCTTTCGGAACATTAAGCAATATTGTGCTTATGCTTGTATCGATTATCAAAGGGGTTTGGTAATGCGCGTGTAGCGGGTACTCTCAGTAAGCCTTATTGTGTTCCAACTTTGCATGTTTTACCTCTTCCTTGAATGTGTTTACATTCTAAATGTCCACAACCAGTCATTCTTCAAGGCAAGGAAGTCTGAATGAAGGCTGAGGAAAGTGATTGGTCAAATGTCCAATGGTGATTGGGACACAGGGATGCAATACTTCGTCTGTACTTGAAATTGTTTCAAGTGACTGGACAACCCACACCTGAATTCACTTTGTGGTACTTGTCATGAGTGATTCAGGATGATAATATCAGTTCATCCTCATACTGGAGATGCATGTGTCTGCATCACTTTGGTTTGCTTTGCTCTGGTTGCTTTCAAACGCAGTCCGTAACTGGCTGTTATAAAGGGAGTAGCTGATCAGAGTATGATCACTATGGTGGGCAATGTAGTCAAAGGAATTTGTTCCTCTATTTAGAGAGATATCCCTGGGCCCCTCGATGAGTGGGTGCTGACACCAAAATGCATGGCCGTGCTCGAGTGTGCAATGATTTGGGTAATCGATTGTAACTTGTATATTTTTGTCACCACCAATCTCGATCGAGAAACATAATCGTGAAGGACTGAGAATGACTTAGTACCATGTATCATCTTCACATGGATATCGTGAACAAAAGGATGGTTGATCACTTATCTATAGTACCATTTCAAACCTTTGGGTTGTGAATTGGTACTTGTCTATCGGATGACATACCTCGTACTGACTTGGGGGCAGGGATGCCTTTATAGAGGCCGCTCCCTGTCTGTGATACCTCTCGGTACGTTGTGTCATGTGCAAGTGGGATTCTGTTGGAGTCTGCCCACTGACACAAGTACATTGGTGTTACTGCTGATGAAGTGCAAGCCTATTCGGTCACACACCAAGGATTAATCCCGACAGCTTACTGATAAAGACAGAAGGTCCAAAAATCAAATTGTTTGATTTTGCAGCTTCACGGCCGTGAAGGATGCTTTACGGGTCGTGAAGCCCACTGCCCTCATGTTTGACTCAACGACTGTCATACGGCTCGTGGAGTCTTCACGGGTCGTGAAAGGTCGTGGAGGGGTCGTGAAAGAGACGCCCTCACGAGTCACTCGAATGCGGCACGGGCCGTGATGGATTATGACCAGTCGTGGAGCATTTTTGTCTTCATGGGCCGTGAGAGGCCGTGAGGGGCCATGAAGGACCATCTACATGAAATTCTTATTTCTGATTGGGCCATCTCATGGTCCAATGGAGATAAGCTTTTGTCTCCGGCCAAAAGTAGTTGAGAGAGGCTGGAACAGGACTAAGGGCATCCATTTTGACACCTTCTAACTCTCTCTTCTCTCTTGGTTCCATGCTTGTAAAAATACACACATAATATACACTTAGTGGAGGATCTTGAGTATAGTGTGTGTTTTGTTGGTGCAAGAGGAGACTATAGTAGGCTGTTCCAGATACGTGAAGTTGTTGAGGACGTTCATGTGATGGTGTACTAGCATACGGGGATCTTGGAAACTTGGTGTGGATCATGCAATAGAGAAGGATTCACTTGAGTTCTTGTTAATCCCGTTCTTGCATTTGCTACAGCCGATTCTTGCAAAGGTATTGACGTATTTTCAGCCCTCTCCTTTGTCCTTTTAAGTTGCAATTTGAGTTTTGTAGAAAATTATCACTTTGGAACATGTATGGACCCGTTTTTGTACGGTTTTTGAAACTTTTGTTTTATGCTTCCGCTGTGTTTTGCTCCATAACGTGTTCCAACATCTAGCCACTTGGCGGACTCAGGGCCCACCACAGCGTCCTGGTATTTGGTAGGCTCATCAGAGACCACTACCATGTCGGTGCCCTCAGATATGTTAAAACCATATCTCTCTTGCTCATGCCGACTTCTACCTGATATTCTACTAGGCAATGGGTTTACATCATCTCTAGCTTCATCATGTTGAGATTCAACCCTTTCAGGTTGTGAGCTAGTCCTAACATCAGATTCTACATTGGTAGTCTCTTGAATTTCTTCAAGATCAACCTTTCTCTCACTAGCGTCTTTGGATAGCAGTTCCCTCTCAAGGAACATCGCCCTTCGAGAAACAAACACCTTGTTCTCCGAAGGTTTGTAAAACAAATATCCCAAAGACCCAGCAGGATAACCAATGAAAAAGCACCTTTCCGCCCTGGGCTCCAACTTGTCCTCAACCTCACGAATTACGTAGGCAGAATAACCCCGGAACTTTAAATATGAAATGGATGGAACCTTTCCATGCCACATCTCATACGGTGTTTTCTTAACCTTATTTGTTGGTACGAGGTTAAGGATTCTACCGGCCGTCTCAAGCGCATATCCGCAAAACATAACGGGAATGTCCGTACGAACCATCATAGACCGAACCATATCTAACAATGTCCGGTTCCTCCTCTCGGCGACACCATTTAATTGTTGCGTCCTAGGAGGGGTTAATTGCGAGATAATCCCACAATCCCTTAGATGTTCACGGAACTTGGAACTAAGATACTCACCGCCTCTATCCGATTGTAGCATCTTAATCCTTTTCCCTAGTTGATTTTCCACCTCGTTTTGATAAGTCTTGAACACCTCAAAGGTATCCGACTTTTGTCTCACCAAGTAGACATACCCGTATCGACTATAATGATCAACAAAGGTAACGAAGTAGCGGGAATGGTCTCTTGTGACATGCTTGAACGGACCACACACATCCGTGTGAACGATATCCAACAAGTCTCGCGCATTCTCACAAACACCGGTGAAGGGTGCTTTGGTCATCTTACCCAATACACAAGATTCGCATACTTCATTAGACCCGTGGTCAAATGATTCCAAGATCCCATCCGTTTGGAGCTTGGCGATGCGTTTCTTGTTTATGTGGCCTAACCGACCATGCCATAGAGACATTTTATCCAAAACACTTTTGGATCGCGAATCAACATTCATGATTGACCTACTGCTTTGCAAGCTTACGCTTGTTTCATATATGCCATGACATGGAAATGCTTTAAAATAGAATACATGATCTTTGTAACATAAAATGCTACCATTCTCAAATTTAAAGTTAAAACCATCGTCATACAAGGCGTACAATTAAATAATGTTTCTTGCCACACAAAGCGCAAAAGATACATTTAACAAAACAATAGATAAGCCGGAAGGAAAGGCGAGCTCCACACTCCCAATCTTCTCAACTGGGACAACCGCTTTGTTTCCCATGATAAGATCCAGCTCTCCATCAACCAAGTCCCTACTTCTTCTTAGTACCTGCACATTATTACAAACGTGAGTACCACACCCGCTGTCTAAAACCCAGGCGTTAGAAGTAGAAGTGTTATGGAGTTCAATCATGTACGTACCGGAGGTAGCAGCACCTTTAGCTCGAAGCTTCTTGAGCTCCTCCGTGTACTTGGGGCAACTACGCCGGTGGTGACCCTTCTCCCCGCAGAGGTAGCAGGTTGCCTCTTCCGGTGAGGTGGCAGCGGGAGCCACTTGCTTCCCCTTCGGTTCCGGGGTTGGGTTAGGTTTGGGCTTCGGCCCTTGGGCCTTGGCCTTCTTCTTCCCCTTCCCCTTTTTGCCCGAAGCGGGCTGCTTCCGCTTGTTACCACCCTCATAGATGGTAAGGACGGCAGTGGAGGTGGAGGGCTTTGACTTGGAAAGCTCGCCCTCGACTGTCTTAAGCATGCCATGCAATTCCATAATGGACTTATCCATACTATACATATGGAAGTTCACAATGAACGGACCATATGCGGGAGGCAAGGATTGGAGGATGATATCAACCGCCAACTCCTTCCCCATGGGAAAGCCCAACTCCTCGAGTTGGTCCACGTACCCTTTCATCTTAAGTACGTGGGAGCTCACATTGCCGCCCTCCTGCAACCGGCAACCGACGAAGGCCTTGACGCACTCGTAGAGTTCTTTCCTAGCCCGCTGTTGGAACATGTCCTTCAGCTGAGAAATAATCTCATACGCACTCACTTTCTCAAATTGCCTTTGCAATTCGGGACTCATGGTCGTAAGCATAAGGCAAGTTACGTCATTCGTGTCCTTGAGGCACTTTTCCTACGTCTCGTTGATGGCCTTCGCCGCGTTGGTAGCAGGAGCCTCCGGAAGAGGTGACTCAAGGACCTCTAGCTTCATTTCATGGCGAAGGACAATTCTCAAAGTCCTATGCCAATCCATAAAGTTTGGCCCCGTGAGTTTTTCCTTCTCCAAAAATGGACGAAGTGACATGTTGGTGGTGTTGGTGTTGCTAGTATATGCCATCTACACGCAGAGTACGAAATTTGGTTAGTTATGATGTATTAGATCCTTGTTAAAATAATTACCCACTTGTTATAAAACAAATTATATTAACAAGGGCTAAGAACCTCAAAATACCCTAATTCATGGCAGGTTTTCCGCGGATCACTTCATAGAGCTATTTTAGGCCGGTAAACACTTTACCAATTGCAATCCGTGATTACAACTCTTAGGCACTTGCGGGATCCAAGGTACTCATAGCACCCATTTGGCATGTTTGATCCCTCCACACCAATTCCTCATTAACCCACTTTGATAGCTCGGCTAGAGCTATACAACTACCAATGCGTTTGAAGTCTTGGAATTGTAAATCGTCCGTCAAGATACACGCTGGTACTCTAGCCCAATAGCCGGCTCGTCTAGAGCTCGACAACCGACCTTGCGAGTTGCCATACGCGCCTTCCACACAGTTACGCAAAACCGATATCGGATAGAGCTCGACGACCGATCTTGTTTCACTAGAATAGGGTGGTGTCATCGTACGGGTGGTGTGAGACTTACTTTTGAAAAACAGGTTTTTTATTTCTCCGGTTAAAATACTTTTAACCAATTCTTGTCTAATTGGCGCGCGGAATTTGTAAACCAATTTAAAACTCTTTGATTTTATTATTTTGAAAAATTTTCTAGAATGCGAAGAACCTAAACATCCATGCAAGAAAATAAACAAAATAAAATCAACCACGCATGTAATATAAATCCGGTAACGAGCCAATTCTATGCGCCTTGCCCGTGAGCCAACGGGCAAGACTAAGTCATCTAAGGACTAAACCGAATGAATTGATGTGTGCTCCTCCCACTTGATCCATCGCGTCTTCTACCGACCTCCGGATCCAAGTATGCCAAGACACCCTCCAATGGTTTGTTGGTTGCTTCGGTTCTCGTTTTGCAATTTACAAATTTAAAAGGAAATGGCATGCAAGGCACAATTTCTATTCTAAGCTAATATCACAAATTACAAAGAATAAAAATCGGCATGCAAGCCGTTAAATATACAAACCGAATGAATAGATTAATTATTACAAACCATTGTGGTACTAACCACCAAATGAATTAATACATTAATCTAAACCAACCAAACACATCACATAGGTCTTATGACTCAAAAAATGTTACTGGATGCAAATACTACAACCACATACAAGAAAACACAAACTACACATGGTCTGCCACACAAAACCATGTAAATCTTATATGTCTTCGTTAAGATTATCTAAACACTCAAGGCACTAATAATCCTATGTACATATGCATTAGGAACCTTAAACAAGTCAAAATTTGATAGTCATATATACACAATGTAAGTATATGCAATTAACCATTTTCATGCCAAAATGTTAATCCACGTATAAATACACCAACCAAGACATAAGGCAACTTAATCAAGCACACAACAAAACCTGGAACAAAATTCCAGAAGGTACAAGTAGCTCAAGCGATCCAACAAAATTGATGTTAGGCAAAATGCATTATGCCAGACGGGTTAGCGCCGCTAACTATACAGAGTTAGCGCCGTTAACTCAAGTTAGCGCCGCTACGGACGGTTTAGCGCCGCTAACATAGACAGGTTAGCGCCGCTAAACCCTGGACAGAACCAAAAATCATATTTTTTGGATTTTCAAAGCCACCAAGTGCTGATACCACTGTTGGGGTTCGTGGTACAACGCAACGGAAGCAAACAAGCAATAAATCGCAAAAACTAAGCAAAAAAACAAACCACATGAAGTACCCCATAAGTGTACCATTCTCTACAACAAGTTAAGCAACTAAAACAGTAGACAAGGAGAGAAATATACCCTAGATATCTCTGATGGTTGTGTGTAGGTGATGCTCCAAACTTGATCTCCTTCTGGAACTCCTTTCACAAATCGAAGTCTACACCGAGAAAGAAGACAACCTTGGTGTACTAGCACCCCTTGAAGCTAACCCACACGAGATTACACTTCATGGACAACCACCAAGAACTCTCCAGTAGATTCTCTCCTTTCTCTCTTGTTTACTTAGCAACCAAATATGTTCTAAGTGTTATTCTTTTGCAAGAATGGCCAAGAGTATAAAGAGAGAAGTATGGCATGTTTTTATAAACACCAAGTCGCCCCCTGAACTCCCTAAGTCGGCCAAGAGGCAATGATGTGGCTAAACACGCATTGGTGGAGACGGGTGGTGAAAAGAATAATGTTTTTCTGTCAGGCAGGGTTACCGCCGCTAGCCGGCCATGGTTAGCGCCGCTAACCGCCCAAGGTTAGCACCGCTAACCCCTGTCAGGAAACCAAGTATCATTATTTATCCTTTCACACCCTCATCTTTAAGGTAGTTGTCAAGGTCAGCCCCCGACATGTGACCCGATAGGCCCATACATCATCGATAGTGATTATTTAGCGTACGTGTGTCAGTAGGCATACTCCAACACTTCCATGCACATGTTATTGTTGCGTTTCATGCATTCAATCCTTGATTAATACATAACCAACACCTAACCTCATCCATAATTCAAACTTCCTTCCCTTAAAGAATGACTGAATGTGGAAATTTAGAATGTATAAACCTTCTGGAAAGTGGTTAAACATGCTAAGATGGAACACAGTAAAGACCAATGAAGGTAACCACATCATGCGTATATATAGTCCATACTATATATCGATACAATCATCGGTAGCAGTAATGCTTACAGTTCCCATAGTTAATTAGTAAATCAAACAATTACTAAAACGATGTTCAATCCTAGTCATTAGCATGAACGATGCTATTATACCTAGTATGACATTCATCACTAGTATCTGATAACGGCTTAATGATGGGATCATCAACGCAATATCCCTTTGTACTCTTTTGTATTCTCTTATTAAACCACTTTCCTAGTGTTTGTCAAAGAGATCATACATATGAGTATTAAAGTCGTCACATCCTCATTGCTACCGAAGTCCATAATAGGATCAATGACACTCATGTTTATTAGAGTCGACACACCCTCAATGTCACTGAAGTTCACAATAGGGTCAATGACACTCGTTGGGATTTAAATGTCGTATCTACACCACATGTTTGTATATTCAAAAACTTCGATTAAAATCAACAGTCTTATTAGTATAGATCGGCTTACAGTAAATACTTACTGAAGACAACTCTATTTTCGTCGAACATCAAGAACATACTCCATATTTCCTATTTGTACTCGTGGAACAATAATTCCAACAATAGCTTGAAAACAACCCTAAATCAGGACACTATTTTCATTGAGTATATTTCACTAGGAACACATAAAGCTCCCACTAGCCCTGACAAATTTATCGGCTTAGTATATGCTTTCAAGAAAACTCATCTCAAAGACTTTCTCTCAAAGCAAAATTATAGCCATAAGATGCAAGTCTTATCACAAAGCACTGACCCGTAGTGGCAGACTTAATTTGGATATTATGGATGTGTAAGACCCTCGGAAAGTGCCTCAAGAATTTCCTCAACTTAGTCATGTGAAGGATCTTGGTCTCTTATGTTCATGTGAATTTACTTGTTTCCAAAAAGCGACAACAATGTTTCACTTAATCCAAATTACCATCAACATAGCCACTAGGACAAGTTTCCATATGATCAATATGAAATCTTTTGCCACTAGTCGGTATTTGAAATTTTCTGCTATTGCATATTAGTTAGTCCCTTCACCCTTCTTAGATTACACCTTTGGTATGGTATTAACCCAAGTCAAGTACTTGGATGCATCAAATGAGTTACATCTATATATTTACCATTGTCTTATTATATTCATTAGTGAACTCTTGGCCCACTATGTTATTCCGATGAATGGTGATCTCACAATGATTCGCCATCAAGCTGCTGTTACTATAATATGACAACCTCATATCAATTTACTTCCATCAGATATGAAGAAGCAATGGATATTGTAAGGTTTTACCAGCATCTTTATGCTGATTAAATGCTAGTCCCAACATTAGGTCTCTTATTTAGGTTATACGTTCTTTCACTGGAATGCTTTTGGATATTCTCTTTTCCTTTTGAGCAACCAAACATGGTTCCCGTAAGTCTAAGAAACAATTATCCAAAACATAGATGAACAACTTATATATATAAATATGAGCATCAATTTAGTTCTAGATTCATCCATCTCCCACTGAATGCAGACTGGATAATTTTAAATTTATGAGATTGACAAGCAAAGAACTCTTTCTCGTTAAATCTCATAAGATGCTCAAGTGACCATCATGTTGAGTTTTAGATTGAAGAATTGGTTCACGAAAATAATGTATACCAAAAAAATGTTGGGATTTCGTGGGCTAGCAGCGGAAGCAAGGTACAAGTATTAAAGCCCAAGGTACAAGCACATAAAGCATAAAAACCGAAATCCCACAAATGGACCAAACTCTATGTAAAGAAATGCAACAAGGAAAAGAAAGAGGTGTTATACCTTTCTCCATAGCTCCAGTAATCTGATTTTCTCGTGGTGTTGATACTCCAAGAACGAAATGCGGATCAACTAGTGGGTAGTACCCCGGGAACACGTCTAACCACAAGAGTTAGCAAGCCATCGTGTTTCTTCACTCTGAAAAACACTCTGAACAGCAACTAATCAAGACCAATCTGAAACAATGACCTAGAACTCTCTTGCTCACCTAAAACTCTCTCAAAGTCACAAGGCACTTTAGAGAGTATATTATGTGTGTGTATTATCCGTAACACGACACCACCCAAATCTATCAAAACTTGGATTATTGTCGAGCTTTAGCACGAGTCATTCCGTGTGGAGATATGTGAAAGGTGAGTGTGACAAATCTTGATGGACGACTTACAAATACTTTGGGATACTAAAGTAGCGTGGAACTCTAGTCGAGTCATTTTAGAGGAACAAGTGAATTGGTGCGGGAATGGATCAAACATGCCTAGACATAATGGATGTTGATGGATCCCGCAAGGACCTAAGAGTTACAAAATGGTTGCAATAGGTAAAATGGTTACCGGCCTAAATAGCTTGCTTCGCGATCCATGGTAAACCTATCACGTAGTATAGTGAAATACAGTCTTAGCCTTGTTTAAATAATTAATTTTCGTAACTATATGGGTAATTATTTTCAAGTATTTTACAACTAAAATTGGTACTCTATTTTGTAGATGTCATCTAACAACCACACCACTTCGTCTTCTTCATCGAACTAAGGATTGCCAAAACTTCATGGATTGGTTCATACAACTAAGGATTGCCCATAGGTATGAGCAAATTATGTGTGCCATCAAGGAGCCTCTTCTGGAAGCCTGTGCACCAACTGCGACTAGGGCCATCGGCAATGTGTATGATAAACGCGTCAAGGACAAGAACGAGATTGCTTGCATCATGCTTTACTCGATGACTGCTGAGCTTCAAAATCAGATGGAGCATTTAGGGCGCATGATATGATTGGTCAGCTAAATGAAATGTTCCAGCGGTAGGCCAGGCAAGAGTGTTTCGTGTGCATCAAAAGCCCTCTTCGATTGTTGCATGCAGGAGGGCGGAAACATAAGTGTCGATGTGCTTAAGATGAAAGCATACATGAACCACTTGGAGAGGATGGGTTTTCCCCTCGAGAGGGAATTGGTGACAGATATCGTCCTCCAATCCCTGCCCGGTTCAAACTCTCAATTCATATGGAACTGTTGGAGTATGCCCAATGATACACCTATGCCATTTGATCACTGCCAATGATGTATGGGCCTATCAGGTATGTATATTATCATTTTGGCATGAAAATGGTAATTTCATATACTTACATTATGTATTTATGAATATGTTTCACCAAAAATGGTTTGGTGTTACTAATGCATAAGTACATGAGATTATTTTATGCCTTAAGTGATCTTATAATCTTAAGCATTATGCATAAGATTACATACTTTTAGTGTGGCACACCATGTTGTTCATGTTGTTCATGATGTTCATGTTTATGATCATGTGTTGTTGGTAACCATCATATGCCCTAGACCTTGTGGATGTTTGGTTGATTAAATTTATTATTCATTCATTTGGTGACTTTATGTCACATGGTATGTAATAATTTATTTATTAATTTATTTGGTACGTAATATGTATAATTGTGGCTTGCAAGCCATTTAAAATTCCATATTATGTAATTGTACTAGAAAATAGGTTTTGTGGCTTGCATGCCATTTATTTATTTTCAATGTAATTATAATATGGAGACTACCATCGGGAGTCATGGCGTTGATGTCTTGGCAAACACGGATCCGGGAGGCTCAATGAAGGTGGCCGATTTAGTGGGAGCACATCCAAAGTCAAAGGATTTTTGTCCCTAGTTGACTTGTTTTTTCAGTTTTGGATCACGGGAAAAACGCATAGGTCGTTATGGGCATGGTTACCAACTTTGATATGTATGCGTGTGGTTGTTTTATTAGTTATTGTTTATGCATGGATATTAGGATTATTGCATGCTAGACAATTTTTGACAAATAGTAAAACTCAAGAGTTTTTAACAATGGTTTAACAAACTCTCGCGCGCACACTTGGTTAACAAATAGGATATACAATTGGTTTATATTCCGTTGTGAAAACTTTTGGTTATTGTCACATTTTGAAAATCAAACTCAAAATGGTTTTTTAACCGGAAAACTAAATCCAGTTTTATAAATGTAAATTGCACACCACCCATAAGATGACACCGCCCAAATCTAGCCGTGTAAGGGTGTATTGTCGAGGTTTAGCTGAGTTAGCCTTTGAAAAGGCTGTGTGGAAGGCGCGTGTGGAAACTCACAAGGTTGATTGTCGAGCTCTAGCTAAGTTAACCGTTGGGCAAGAGTACCACCGTGTATCTTGTTGGTTGATTTACTATTTTAAAATAATATTTTGGATGGTTGTCATGCTCTAGCCGAGATTATTCAAAATATTAGTTTGAGATTGGTGTGGAGGGATCAAACATGCCAAAATAGACACGATGGTTGTCAAGTAGGATCCTGTAAGGAACTAAGAATTGCAATAATTGATTACAATCGGTCAATTATTGCCAGCCTAAATAGCTTTGCCACGTGATCCGCGGATAACCCATCACGGTGCAAGGTGTAATAGGGTTCTTAGCCTTGTTAAGATAGTTGTTTTGGGGTGATTATTTTAACAAGGATTACAATCAAACTAACTAAAACTTCTATGCGTTTATAGATGATTTCGACAAAACTCAACAACACTAACTTTACTCTACGTATGTTTCTTTAGAAGAAGAAACTCGATGGGAGTAACTTTATGGATTGGTCTAGAAAATTGCGTATTGTCCTACGATATGAAGACAAGTTACACACGATTAAGGAACCCCTTCCGGAAGTCCCTGCTACCAATGCAAGTAGAACTGTTCACGATGCCTATAATAGACGCGTCAAGGACATCAACGAGGTCTCTTGTCTAATGTTAAGCATGATGAGCCCTAACTTGCAAATGCAATTGGAGCATCTAAGTGCTTACGAGATGATGCTTGAGTTGAAGGACATGTTCCAACAACAAGCGAAGCAAGAACGGTATGGGTGTTTAAGCGACCTACTTGGTTGCCGGCTGCAAGATGGTGAGAACGTAAGCATTCACGTGCTTAAGTTGAAAGCACTTGTGGAGCGCTTGGAGAGGTTAAGATTTACCATTGAAAGGGAGATGACGGTGGATATTATCCTTCGACCCCTTCCACCATCGTATAAGCAATTCATTATGAATTATCAAATGCATGGTATGGACAAATCCTTGATGGAGCTTCACGGCATGTTGAAGACTCTTGAGTCTAACATGGCCAAAGGTAAGCTCACCTTGTGCACTCTCACTAAGGCTACCAAGAAGCGAACTACCTCAATAAGGAAGCTTGGTCAAACTAAGCTCACCATAATAATGGAGTCTGAGGGCAATGAGATTGCGCCTCCAGATGAGACTCCTAACGGGGAAGTTTGCTACTTTTGTGCGAAGATTAGAAATTGGCGCCGCCACCCCTGCCCTAATTGTCTGGAAGGGCTAAGGACACACAAGATGAGAAATATTGGTTCCTCGGCTTCAGGTACATTCATGACCAAACTCCACTACTCTTCTACTTCCATAGGCAAGTTTTGAATACTAGCCATAACACTCACGTTTGTTACAAATTTGATTGTTGCAAAGTGTAGGTGTTAATAAGAAGTGAGATAGAATAGATGTGGGGCAAGGATGCCTTACTAGAGGCCGCTCTTTGTCTGTGATTTTGTGGGTACGGTGTGTCATGTGGAAGTGGGAGTCTGTTGGAGTATGCCCACTGACACACGTACGCCAAATAATTACTACCGATGATGTATAGGCCTATTGGCTCACACACCGAGGGTTGATCTCGACAACAACCTAAGTAGAGGGACTAAAAAAGGAAAATTGTAAAATATTGGTGAGCAGGAAAAGATCGCGGCTCGATCTCATCAAGAGATCGCCCCTCAATCTAACTGATAAATTGTACCTCGAATTGTTTAAGAGATCGCGGCGCGATCTCCTGTCATACTACATGCAACTTTTGCTTTTCCACCTCCATTGTCCACCAATGCATGTGGTTCTTTTCTTGAGAATTATGGCCGGCCTTGGGGTACTAAGGAGGCAACTTTGGGGATTTTAAATAACCATGCATGAGCTCTCGATCTCTTTTCATGGTTGCAACACTCAAACACTCTAAAAGGCTTCATGTAAGTGACAAGAGAGTGTTCTAAGGTGTTCTTGGGGAGGTAATGCTAGAGGGCTTGGTGGTTGTTGTTCCGGAGGTGGGTTCAAGGCTTTGAAGACCACTAATGGCATGCTAGTACATGGAGGTCTCACAAACTCGGTGTGGACTAGCAATAGAGGATAGCTCTACATTGTGGCTTTCTTGTTCATCCATTTTGGTTTTCTCCAGTAAGTACTAGAATGGTATAACCTCTTCATACTCTTCTACATGTTGCTTTTCATTGTTGTAGAGTTTGGTCCATGTTTGGGTTTTTATGCTTTAAGTACATGTACATTTTGCTATTATTGTTGTTCCCTTTTGCTTATGTTGAGCTCATGAAAACGCAACAGTGGTATCAGAGCCACCTCTACACTAGAATAGCACATGGTCGCCTGAAAAACCCGAAATTTTTTTTGTTTTCTGAACAGTAGGGTTCGCGGCTCCATCCCGTATGAGTTTCGCAACGTTAATTCTTGTAAAATTCGTTGCTCGAACCGTCTGCTTTGTCTAGGCGCGATTTATAAGGCAATTTGCGGCTAGATCCCTGATATGGATCGCGACTCGATCTGTTAGCAGAGCAGTTTTTTGGTGTTTATAACTTTAAAATATTTTTTGGGTTTTTGGCATTATATTTTAGTTTCTAGAATTTTTGTCCATAAATTAAATTACTATTATTTAAGTTGCCTTGTGTAATGGTTGGTGTATTTATATGTATATTATCATTTTGGCATGAAAATGGTATTTGCATATACTTACATTATGTATTTATGAATATGATTCACCAAAAATGGTTTGGTGTTACTAATGAATAAGTACATGTGATTATTTTGTTCCTTGAGTGATCTTATAATCTTAACCATTATGCATAAGATTACATGGTTTTAGTGTGGCATACCATGTTGTTCATGTTGTTCATGATGTTCATGTTTATGATCATGTGTTGCTGGTAACCACCATATGCCCTAGACCTTGTGCATGTTTGGTTGATTAAACTTATTATTCATTCATTTGGTGACTTTATGTCACATGGTATGTAATTATTTATTTATTAATTTATATGGAATGTAATATCTATAATTGTGCCTTGCATGCCATTTAAATTTCCATATTATGTCATTGTACTAGAAAATAGGTTTTGTGGCTTGCATGCCGCCCTCCTACATCAGGCAACCGATGAAGGTTTTGACACACTCGTAGAGCTCTTGCCTTTGCTCGCTGTTGGAACATGCCCTTCAGCTGAGATATCATCTCGTACGCATTCACTTTCTCGAATTGCCTTCGCAATTCGGGACTCATGGTTGTGAGCATTAGGCAAGTTACGTCATTAGTGCCTTTGAGGCATTTTTCATACGCCTCCCTAACAGCCCTCGCCGCGTTGGTAGCAGGCGCATCCGGAAGAGGTTACTCTAGGACCTCAAGCTTCATTTCGTGATGTAGGACGATTCGCAAAGTCCTATGCCAATCCATGATGTTTGGCCCCGTGAGTTTCTCCTTTTCCAAGAAAGGACGGAGTGTCATGTTTGAGGTAGTGGTGTTGCTAGTAGATGCCATCTACAAGCAAAGTACAATTTTGGTTAGTATGATGTATTAAAACCATTTTAAATAATTACCCACTTGCTATAAAACAAATTATATTAACAAGGGCTAAGAACCTTATTTCACTTTAATCCATGACGGGTTTTCCGCGGATCACTTCATGATGTTATTTAGTCCAGTAAATACTTTACCAGTTGCAATCCGTGATTGCAACTCTTAGACACTTGCGGGACCCTAGGTACTCATAGCACCCATTTGGCATGTTTGATCCCTCCACACCGATTCCTCATTAATCCCCTTTGGTAGCTCTGTATGGGCACGACAACTACCAAGGCGTATTAAATCTTGGAATTGTAAATCGACCGTCAAGATACATAGTGGTACTCTAGCCCAATGGCCAGATCGGCTAAAGCTCTATATCCAACTTTGCGAGTTGCCACGCGCACCTTCCACACAGCTACACAAAACCGATCTCGGCTAAAGCTCGACGACTAATCTTGTTTCACTAGATTCGAGTGCTGTCATCTTACGGGTGGTGTGAGACTTACTTTGAAAAACGAGATTTAGTTTTTCCGGTTAAAACAATTTTTAACCAATTCCTGTCTATGTGGCGCGCGGAGTTTGTAAACCGATTCAAAAACTCTTTCGTTTTATTATTTTGAAAAATTTTCTAGCAGGAGAAGATCCTAAACATCCATGCAATAAATATACAAAATAAATAACCAACAACGCATGCAATTATAATCCGGTAACGAGCCATTATAACCCTATGTGTCTTGCCCGTGAGCCAACGGGCAAGACAAAGTCAACTAAGGACAAAATTCCCATGACTTTGACGTGTGATCTCCCACTTGCTCCATCGTGTCTTCCACCGACCTCCGGATCCAAGTCCGCCAAGAAACCACTCCAAGGTCCTTGTTGGTTGTTTTCGGTTCTCCTTTTACAACATACAAATTTAAAAGGAAATGACATGCAAGCCACAATTCCCTATTATAAGCTAATACTAAAATTACAAATAATATAAATCGGCATGCTGGCCGTTAAATATTACAAACCGAATGAATTAAATTAATCTTACAAACCATTATGGTACAAACCACCAAATGAATGAATGAATAATTTAAACATAACCAAACACATCACATATGTCAAAGGCTTGTATTTGTTACTGGATTTAAATATTACAACCACATAGAACAATCACAAATCTAAAACATGGTGTGCCACACATGAACCATGCAAATCTTATATGTCATGGTTAAGGTTATCTAAAACACCCAAGGCACAAAGAATCCTACGTACATATGCATTAGGAACCTTAAACGAGTCAAAATTACATATTCATATATACACAATGTAAGTATATGCAACTAACCATTTTCATGCCAAAATGTTAATCCACATATAAATACACCACCAAGACATAAGGTAACTTGTTTTTATGAAAACTAAGATTCTGGAAAGAATCCAGAAAGTTTACATGAGCTAAAAATCCAAAAAAATTTATTTAAGGCATACAAATGCATTTGTTGGAGTCTGCCCACTGACACAAGTACATTGGTGTTACTGCTGATGAAGTGCTAGCCTATTGGGTCACACACCAAGGATTGATCCCGACAGCTTACTAATAAACAGAGAAGGTGCAAAAATCAAATTGTTTGATTTTAGGGCTTCACGGCCGTAAGGGATGCTCCACGGGTCGTGAAGCCCACTACCTTCACGTTTGACTCTACGACTCTCATACGGCTCGTGGAGTCTTCGGGTCGTGAGAGGTCGTAGAGGGGTCGTGAAGGAGACGCCCTCACGAGTCACTCGAACGCGGCACGGGCCGTGAAGGACGATGGCCAGTCGTGGCGCATTTATCTTCACGGGCTCTTCACGTGCCGTGAGAGGCCATGAAGACGTGTCTGCATGAAAATCTTGTATTTGATTGGGCTATTTCTTGGTCCAATGAGAATACACTTAACAATCCGGCCAAATGAGGCATCTGAGGTCTGGATCAGTTAGAGGAACATGCAAGATACATACACTAATACACTAAGTGAGGATCTTGAGTGTTGATGTGAGTGGATTTGGGTGCAAGCGGAGAAACTTTAAAGGCTGTTCCAGAAGAGTGGAGTCATTGGTGACGTCCATTTGGAGGTATACTAACATACGGGGATCGTGGTTACTTGGTGTGGATCATTCAATAGAGGAGAAGACTTTTTGGATACTCTCTTGTCACCCGCATACATGCTACATCCGATTTGTCTAATGGTATGAAGGTATTTTCTGCCTTCTTCTTGTTTCTTTAAGTTGTACTTTTGTTTTGTAGAACGATTCTCAATTTGAAACACGATACAGACCCGTTTTTGTACGGTTTTGAACTTTTGTTTTTGTGCTTCCGCTGCCCTGAGCTCCATACCGTGTTCCAATAGTGGTATCAGAGCCAGGTTTACAAACAAATTGCACTTTTTTGGCTTGAAAACCGAAAATGGACATTCTGTCTAGAATGTCTTCACGGGTCGTGAAGGCTTATTCTTCACGGTCGTGAAGTCTCACGACCAGTCTCGTTAAGGTTTTTTCTTCACGGTCGTGAAGGCTCACGACCAGTCTCGTGAAGATTTTTCTTCACGGTTGTGAAGGCTCACGACCAGTTACGTGGGGTGTTAGTCGTGAAGGTTTTTTCACTGGTCAGAGTCGTAGAGCTTATGGGCTTCACGGGCCGTGAGAGGCCGTGATGGCTCGCCGTGAAGGATGTCGTGAACATTGTTTTTGTCCTTTTTAAAAAGAATATAATTTTTTGGTTTTAGCCTCCTCTTGATTCTGTTTTTCCAGAATCTGTCCTTGTTGTATGGACTTTGTAAAGCCCCATATGTGTCTTGATTCGTACATTTATATGTATTGGGTGGTTTTTGGCATGAAATGCACACATGCATATACTTGTATTGTGTATATATGAATATGTATGCTGAAAGTGTTTGCGGTACTAATGCATATGTACAATGATTGTTCACTTTGTGCCTAGAGTGTTTAGCTAGGTTTGAACAATCTTAATCGAGATACATTTTACACGCTTTTGTTGTGGCACAACATGTTATTGTTTGTGGTTATTGTTTGATCCGGTAACTCCTTGCCCATTAGACTTATGTGTTGGTTGTTTGGTTGTATTTGATTATTCATTCTTTTGGTGGTTTGTACCACAATTAGTTTGTAATAATTAAATTTATTCGGTCTTATATTTTGTACTGGTTTTGGCTTGCATGCCGATTGCTATTCTCGGTAATTGTTAGATTAGCTTAGATTAGCATTTCGCGGCTTGCATGCCGTTTCTTTTCAAATATTTTGTATCTATTTGTAAAAGAAGACCGAAGACAACCATCGAGAGTCGTGGAGGAGACGTCTCGGTTATGGTGAATCCGGAGGTTCATTGGAGATAACGGATTCAGTGGGAGCACTTCCAGCTAGGTCATTTGGTTGTGTCCTTAGTATGGCCTTGCTTTCCTCGTTTGGCTAACGGGGAAAGCGCATAGGGTTTAGGGGCATATTACCGGATATTTCTTGTGCGTGGTTGTTGTTTTGTTAATTTTCTTGCGTGGTTGTTTAGCTTCTTCGCTTGCTTGAAATTTTTTCAAAATAATAAAACCAAGAGTTTTGAATTTGTTTACAAACCTCACGCGCCACAAGACCACTTGAAAAACTAAAACCCGTTTTTCTCAAATGTAAATCACTTGCCTCCCGTAAGATGACATCACCCGAATTTAGTGAAACAAGATCGGTCGTCGAGCTTTAGCCGAGGTCGGTTTTGCGTAACTGTGTGGAAGGTGCATGTGGCAACTCGGAAGGATCGGTTGTCGAGCTTTAGCCGAGCCGGTCATTGGGCTAGTGTACCACCGTGTATCTTGACGGTTGATTTACAATTCCAAGACTTGATACGCCTTGGTAGTTGTCTAGCTCTAGCCGAGCTATCAAAGCGGATTAATGAGGAATCGGTGAGGGAAGGGATCAAACATGCCAAATGTGTGCTAGGACTACCTAGGATCCCGCAAGTGTCTAAAGCGTTTACCGGCCTAAATAGCTCCATGATGTGATCCGCGGCAAACCCGTCATGGATTGGGGTGAAATAAGGTTCTTAGCCCTTGTTAAGATAATTTGGTTTTCTTAATCAGCTGGGTAATTATTTTAACAAGGATTATATCGAAAATAACTAAAATGTGTACTCTTTTATAGATGGCAAACATTAACGACATCACACCAAACTTTAAACTTCGATTATTCCTAGAAAGGGAGAGACTCAAAGGAGTGAACTTCGCTGACTCGTATCGTGTATTGAGGATTTTCCTCCGTCACGAGTCAAAGTTGCACATCCTAGAGGAACCCTTTTCAGAGCCACCTGCTACCAACGCGAACTGGGCCACTTGGTACGCTTTTGAAAAGCGTGTTAGAGATACACAAGATATTTCTTGTCACCTGTTATCGACAATGAGCTTTGAGTTGCGTGAGCAGCTTGAGTAATTGGGTGCGTATGACATGATAAACCGCCTAAAGGACATGTTCCCACAGCAGGTTAGACAAGAACGGTTTGAGTGTATAAAGGATTTGGTCGGTTGTAGGATGCAGGAAGGTAAGGATGTAAATGTCAATTTCCTTATGATGAAGGGATACATGGACCAATTGGAGAGACTTGGACTTCCAATAGGGAGGGAGATTGCGGTGGATATGATCCTCCAGTCCCTGCCCGTGTCTTATGAGAAGTTTGTCAAGAACTATCACAAAGACAATTTGGATAAGTAACCCTGAAGGCTGTTCAGTCTTACATGGTTGAGAAGGATCGTGCCTCGTCCACATCCACTAGGAAACAAGTTAGCAAGAAGGAGAAACTGACCTCAAAAGGAAAGCCTTGTATGACTGGGCCATCCGTAACTGTGGATTCAGAGGACAATTAGATTGTGCCTCAAGATGATGTTCCACATGGGGTAGTTTGCTACTTTTGCGGAGAAATTGGAAATTGGCGCCGTCACGCCTCCCCTATGTGCCTGAAAGAGCTAAGTATCCTAAAGCGGAAGAACGTTAGCTCATCATAGACTTCAGGTACATTCATGATCAAACTCCATTGATCTTCTACTTCTACAGACTGGTTTTTTGAACGGTAGTCAAAACACTCACGTTTGTCACAATCTTGTTTGTTGCAAAGTGTAGTTTTTTATCAGGAGTAGGTAATGGATGCATGGAGAGCTGGACCTTAGAGAGGGAAACATGGTGGTTGTCCCTAACTAAAAGGATTGGAAGAAGAGTATTTCCATTCCATCCGGCTATACTATTACTTCATTTAGATCTTTGTCTTACGCCATACGTGGCAAGAAGCATTGTATCTTTTATGTCTGTGATGACGATGAATATTACTTTGAATAATGTTATTGTGGGTTATCGAGATATATTTCAAAGTTTATTCATGTCTTGGCATCTATAATAAGCTTTTGCTTATGGAAGTAATGGAATGATTATGAAATTGTTATCCTTATGAAATAGTTGATTTAACCATATAAACAAGACTTGCATCACCAACCTCCATGTGGTTGGGAAATTGGAACCTTTTGACCATGGGTCAATTGATGATTGAAAATATTGATTATAAGGCTAAATGACAAACATATCCTTCACTTGTGAATGTGAGAGGAATAAAAGTTTGTTGGATTTTGGTTGCACGTTTGTGTATAGACCATTCAAGCAAAATCATAAGAATTAACTATATATGATTTGTTACCTTTACAGATGATGGTAGAAGGAATGGGTACGTCTAATTTATTAGACGAGTGTCTGAAACCTGTGAGGTGTTCAAGACTCACCCTTAACAGATTTGATAATAAAGAGGGCAAAAAGGAATAAAGATACTCAAATCTTGTGAGATGTTGAGCATCTACATCCTAAATTTCTAAACCATCATAAGAATTGTGAGGTTGCCTCATAATTAACTTCTTTTAGGATACATGTTTTTACATGGATCGCTAAGTGGAGGAATGGAACATATTGGTTATGGTTCCGACTTAATGGCTTAAACTTGAGTAACCTGCTAGATAGGTGTACTTGAGTAGTGGCGGGAAATGTTCTTGTTTTAAATCAACAAAAATGGTCGAATTAGCATCTGAAGAGATTTGAGTAGAAAGAGTTCTTTGCTTGTCTATCTCATAGATCAAAGTTATCCAGTCTACATTTAGAGGATGCTAATGTATTTAATAGTTCTTCTGGGTTTCAGATATTCATTTCATAACCTTTTGAGAACCGGGTTTGGTTGCTCGAAAAGGGAAATGAATAACTGAAGCATTCCAGTGGAAGAACGTAAGATTTAAATAAAAGACCTGATGTTGACACTAGCATTCGATCAGAAATGATTGAAACTCAACATGGCTATGTTGGAGTATCTTGCATAAAGTTATTAGTTCTTCATATGTCTGGTAAGAGTCGTCCTAAGACTAGAAGGGTATAATTTAATATATCTGAGGACGATGACTTATTGATGATACGTGTGTTGGAGTATGCCCGCTGACACACGTATGCTAAACGATCACTACCGAAGATGTATGGGCCTATCGGGTCACACACCGGGGGCTGATATTGACAACAACCAAAAGATGAGGGTGAGAAAGGATAAATAATGATAGTTGGTTTCCTGGCAGGGGTTAGCGGCGCTAACTCTGGCGTCGCTATATCAGCCACGTTAGCGGCGCTAACCTTTAGAGGTTAGCGGTGCTACAAATGGGCGGTTAGCGGCGCTAATCCTGTCTGACAGAAACAACTTTATTCCTTTCACCTCTATTTTCCACCAATGCATGGAGGACTCATCATGGGCTTCTCTGGCCGGCTTGGGACATTCAAGGGACACATTTGAGTTTATAAAAGAGACTCATTTGTCTCTCTTAATATCTCTTGACACTACACACATTCAAACACCTAGAAAGCTTTAAGTTCTTGTTCTAGTGGTTGATTAGAGAGTTCCTTTGAGAGTTTCCTGGTGATTTTTGGTCTTGTTCCAGAAGGCAAATTCGTTAGTTGGGTTTGCTTCAAGGGGTACTAGTACACCAAGATCACACTATTCTCGGGGTGGACTTGGATTGCTCAAGAAGAAAGAGTTCAAGCCTTGGAGCTTAAGATCAACACAATCCAGAGACATCAAGGGTATAACTCTCCATTCTCTTCTGATTTTGTTGCTTAATTAGTTGTAGAGCTTGGCACACATTGGGTTTCATTATGTGGTTTGCTTTTTAGCTTTGAAATTTCAATTTTTGTACTTGCATGCTTTCGTTGCGTTGTATCACGAACTCCAACAGTGGTATCAGAGCCATCTCTACACTAGTTTTGCACTTGGTGGCTTTGAAAATCCGAAAAATGTGATTTATGGTTCTGTCCAGGGTTTAGCGGCGCTAACCTATCTATGTTAGCTGCGCTAAACCTTCCGTAGCGGCCGTTAAGCCGTCTCGCGATAGCGGCGCTAAACTGGGGTTAACGGCGCTAACTCTTTATAGTTAGCGGCGCTAACCCGTCTGGCAGAATGCATTTTGCCTAAAATCAATTTTGTTGGATCGCTTGAGCTACTTGTACCTTCTGGAATTTTGTTCCAGGTTTGTTGTGTGCTTGATTAAGTTGCCTTATGTCTTGGTTGGTGTATTTATATGTGGATTAACATTTTGGCATGAAAATTGTTAATTGCATATACTTACATTGTGTATATATGACTATGGAATTTTGACTTGTTTAAAGGTTCCTAATGCATATGTACATAGGATTATTAGTGCCTTGAGTGTTTAGATAATCTTAACCAAGACATATAAGATTTACATGGGTTTGTGTGGCACACCATGTGTGGATTTATGTTTCTTGTATGTTGTTGTAGTATTAGCATCCGGTAACATTTTGAGCCATAAGACCTTTGTGATGTGTTTGGTTGATTTAAATTAATGTATTCATTCATTTGGTGGTTTGTACCACAATGGTTCGTAATAATTAATTTATTTATTCGGTTTGTATACTTCACGGCTTGCATGCCGATTTTCTATTCTTTGTAATTTGTAGTATTAGCTTAGAATAGTAAATTGTGGCTTGCATGCCATTTCTTTTAAATTTGTAAATTGGAAAAGGAGAATCGAAGCAACCAACAAGGACCATTGGAGGGTGTCTTGGCGTACTTGGATCCGAATGTCGGTAAGAGACGCAATGGATCAAGTGGGAGGAGAACACATCAAGTCATACGGTCTAGTCCTTAGATGACTTAGTTTTGCCCGTTGGCTCATGGGCACGGCGCATAGGGTTGCCTCGTTACCGGATTTATATTACATGTGTGGTTCATTTTCTTTTGTTTATTTTCTTGCATGGATGTTTAGGTTCTTCGCATGCTAGAAAATTTTTCAAAATAAAAAAATCAAAGAGTTTTAAATCGGTTTACAAACTCCGCACGCCACATAGAAAAGAATTGGTTAAAAGTGTTTTAACCGAAGAAACAAAAACCCATTTTTCAAAAGTAATCTCACACCATCCGTAAGATGACACCGCCCGATTCTAGTGAAACAAGATCGGTCGTCAAGTTCTAGCCAAGATCGGTTTTGGTTTACGGTGTGGAAGGCGCGTGTGGCAACTCTCAAGGTCGGTTCTGTTGGGGTTTCTTGGGCACGCAACGGAAGCAATGTACAACACAAAAATCCCATAGTACAAGTATATAAAGCACAAATCGTAAAACCCCAAATAAGGATCAATCTCTATGAAACGAAATGCAACAGAAAAGAAAAGAGAGAAGGTTATACCAGCTCCTTAGCTCCAGCAAATGTTGGTATAGTGGATGGATTTGCTTCTCCATTGCTTGAACAAATCAACTAGAGGATGATACCCCGGGGACACGTCAAATCCCTTGAGCTAGCAAGCTCCTTTAGGTTCTTCTTACTTGAAAACCGACTAGGAGAACAGCAACTCAGAAGCTAGAACCGATTTCTGGAGCTAAAGCCCTCACTCTCTTTCTTAGAACTCACCTAAGTCTTTTTGAAGAACTTGTGAGTAGTATATTGTGTATGAATACACGAGAAGAGAATGAGGTTGAAGTAGTCCTTTTTATAAACTCCAGGATACCCCTTCACCTCCCAAAGGCCAGCCAAAGTCTCTCAAGATACTTACATGAATTGGCCAACATGAGAGGTGATTTGACAAAAGGTCACGTCTAGACTTAGCGGCGCTAACCCAGACTTAGCGGCGCTAACTAGTAATGGTTAGCGGCGCTAACGCGGCTAGTCAAATGACTTGATGTAAAGCCCGTGCAGCTGTAGCGGTTCTAACCCATAAATGTTAGCGGCGCTAACACCTTATGGTTAGCGGCGCGAACCCAGCCTGCTAAGTCAACTTTTGTATTTTGTAAATTTTGGTCCCTTTACTTAAGTTGCTGTCAGATTTGACCCCGGTGTATGACCCAATAAGCCTATACATCATCAGTAGTGATTCAAATGGTGTACTCGCATCAGTGGGCATAATCTAACAAACTCCCACTTGCACATGATGCACCATTTCTAACAAATCACAGACAATGAGCGGTCTCTAGCAAAAACATCATTGCCCCCAAGTCAGTATGGATTTCGTTATCCGAATGAAACCTGTTCCTAAAGAAAGGTCCTATAGATAAGTGATCTTAAACATCCTTTTGTTCACGATATCAATGTGAACACGAGACATGGATTGAGTGTCAATCTCCAGATCGTTCACGATTGTGTATCTCGATCTTGATTGGTGGTGACCAAAAGTTAAGGACATATCTGACTCTAAATCAATACTCCTTGCGCATGGCCATGCATAATTTTGGTGTCAGCTCCCAATCATCGAGGGGCCCAGTGATATCTCTCATATCAGAGGAACAAATCCCTTTTTGACTGTATAACCCTAAACCATACCCCTTAACTTATCTAGTCATTTCCTTTATCATAGCCAGTTACGAACTGCTTTTGAAAATGGCTAAAGTAAGAAAGAAGTATGATATAGCGGTTCATACATCTCAGGTCTAAGGACGTAAGATATTATCATCCCAAGTTGCTCGTGACTATAATCCATGGAGTATACTTGGGTGTGGGTATTCCAGTCACTTGAAACTCTTTTCATGTACAGATAGGCATTGCTCCTTAATTCGACCATACTGAATTCAAGGTCACATGCTTATTTCGGTCTTAATTCAATCTTCCTTCCACAAGATTGACTGACCGTGGAATGTTTTTGAAATATGAAATATTTCCGGAAGTGATTTAAACATGCTAAGATGGAACACAGTAGAGTCTCATGAATGTAACCGTATCATACGCATATATAATCTCTATTATATATCGAAACAAGCACAAGTTACAATACTGTCTATATCGTTCCCAAAATATAAATTTACATTTTAAACAAACTAAATACATAATTCAAGCCAAATCGCTGGCGAATCTTACACCTATAGTATTAGTGTGAGAATCATGAGGTCCCTGTGATAATGGCTTTGTGAATGGATCCGCAAGGTTTCCATCCGATGCTACTCTGCTTATGACAATTTCACCACTCTCAACTACTTCCCGTTTGAAGTGGTATTTGTGCAAAATATGTCTTGTTCTCTTGTGAGCTCTTGGTTCCTTGGCCAAAGCCACTGCACCCTCATTGTCACAAAATATCTCAATAGGGTCAGTGATGCTTGGAACCACTTGTAGATCTTGGATGAATTTCTTCATCCACACGGCCTCTTTTGCAGCTTCACTTGCCGCAATGTATTCCGACTCGGTAGTCGAATCAGCCACCGTGTCTTGCTTCGAGCTCCTCCAACTGACAGCACAACCATTTAACAGGAATACAAACCCCGATTGAGATCGGCAGTCATCCCTATCCATTTGGAAGCTAGCATCCGAGTAACCCTTTACTCTTAGCTCTTCTTCTCGAACATAAACCAAGAACATTTCTTTTGTACGCCTAAGGTACTTAAGAATATTCTTTACAGCTTTCCAATGAGGCTCCCCGGGATTCGCCTGATATCTACTAGTTATGCTCAAAGTACATGACACATCAGGACGAGTGCATAACATGGCGTACATGATCGATCCCACAGCCGAAGCATATGGTACCCGCTTTATTACTTCTATCTCCTCTTGGGAGGTAGGACATTGAGTCTTGCTCAACATCAAGCCTTGTGTCATAGGGATGTTTCCTTTCTTGGATTCCTCCATTTTAAAGCGTCTCACGACCTTATCTATGTATGCACTTTGAGAAAGCCCGAGCAGCTTTCTAGATCTATCTCAATAGATCTTAATTCCCAGAATGTAGCTCGCATCCCCTAAGTCCTTCATTGAGAAACAATTCCCTAGCCAAGCTTTTACACTCTTAAGGCTCGGAATATGGTTTCCAATGAGCAATATGTCATCCACATATAGGACTAAGAAGACAATAGTGCTCCCACTAGCCCTGACATATACACATGGTTCATCTTTGCTTTTCGAAAATCCAAATTCCTTGATTTTCTCATCAAAGCATAGATTCCAACTCCGAGATGCTTGCTTAAGTCCATAAATGGACTTCTTAAGCTTACAAACCTTGTTCGGATACTTTGGATGTTCAAAACCATCAGGTTGTGTCATATACACTTCTTCGGAAAGCTTCCCGTTAAGGAAGGCGGTTTTAACGTCCATTTGCCATATTTCATAATCATAAAATGCAGCAATGGCCAGGAGTATTCGGATTGATTTCAACATAGCCACTGGGGAGAAGGTTTCATCATAATCAACACCGTGTGTTTGAGTGAAACCCTTCGCCACTAGTCGCGCTTTGAAAGTATCCAAGTTTCCGTCCATGCCGGTCTTCTTCTTGAAGATCCATTTACACCCTACGGGTCTAACCCCGGGCGTAGGATCAACCAGTTCCCAAACCTTGTTATCCGACATGGATTGCATCTCACTTTCCATTGCTTCCTTCCATTGTGCAGACTTAGGGCCCGCCATAGCTTCCTTGTAGTTACAGGGCTCATCAGAGTCCACTACTAACTCGCTGCCCTCAGATATGCAGAATCCATATCTCCCTGGCTCGAAACAAGTTCTACTGGAACGCCTAGGAGTAAGCAATGAATTAGTGTCAGGTACTGCAGCATTCTCTTGCTCAGTTTCAACCATCCTATGTTGAGTGTTAGTGCCAAACTCAAGTTCTTTATCGGTTGATCCTTGAACTTCCTCAAGATCAATTTCCTTGTTGCCTCTTTGTTTGGATAGCAATTCTCTTTAAGAAAAATGCCCTTCGAGCAACAAAAACTTTGTTCTCAGAAGGTTTATAAAATATATATCCAACACCGGCAGGAGGATATCCGATAAAGTAACACCTTTCCAATCGAGGTTCAAGTTTGTCCTCAGTCTCACGTCTTACGTATGTTTGACAACCCCAAACTCGTAGGTATGAAAGTGTCGGCTTCTTCTTGTGCCACATTTCATAAGGTGTTTTCGATACTTTCTTGGTTGGTGCAAGGTTAAGGATCCTTACCGCCGTCTCTAGGGCATATCCCCAGAAACTAATAGGTACCTCCGTTCGACTCATCACGGACCTTACCATATCTAGTAAAGTCTGGTTCCTCCTCTCAGCGACCCCATTCAATTGTGGAGTCCTTGGAGGTGTTAATTGCGAAATAATTCCACAATTCTTGAGATGATCTGTAAAATCGGTACTTAGATACTTTCAACCTCTATCAGACCGGAGTATCTTTATCGTTTTGCCCAATTGATTCTGAACTTCATTTTGGAATGTCTTGAACACCTCAAAGGTTTCATTCTTGTGTTTAACAAGATAGACATATCCATACCTACTATAATCATCTATAAAGGTTACGAAGTATCTCGAGTTATTCCTTGTAACATGTTTGAAAGGCCCACATACATCCGTATGGATGATGTCCAAGAGGTCTTTACCTCTCTCACTAGTCCCTGTGAAGGGTGCCTTTGTCATCTTGCCTAATAAACAAGAATCACATACACCATTCGACCATTGGTCAAATGACTCCAAGATTCCATCCGCTTGAAGCTTGGTGATGCGAGTCTTGTTTATGTGGCCAAGACAACCATGCCACAAGGAATACTTATCCAAACCATCTTTGGAACTAGAATCAATATTCATGATAGACTTTGTTGAATTAATGTATGCAGTTGCTTCATAAATGCCATCACATGGTGAAGCCTTAAAATAAAAAATGTTATCTTTAAAGCATATAATAGCACCATGATCAAAATGAAAATTGTAACCATCGTCATACAATTTATGAAGTGAAATAATGTTTCTAGCCACACAGGGTGAATAACATACATCAAATAAAGTAATAGAATAGCCAGTCTTGAATGAAAGTTGCAAACTTCCTTGAGCTTCAACCGGGACGATCTCTGAGTTCCCCATCACAAGATCTAGCTCACCCTTCTCCAAGCTCCTACTTGCCTTTAGCACCTGCACCATATTACATATGTGAGTGCCACAGCCAGTATCCAAAACCCAGCCCCTAGAAGTAGAAGTATGGTGAAGTTCTATCATGAACGTACCTGAAGCTTCCGGGCCCGACATGCTCATTGCCTTGACCTTATTGAGTTCCTCCAAGTACATGGGGCAGCTTCGGCGGTAGTGGCCCTTGCCCCCACAAAAGAAGCACTCCGCATCCTCCGGAGTCTTGGCTTGGGGAATCTTCCCCTTACCCTTGCCTTCGGAGGCCGGGGCAGACTTGAGGGCGCCAACCTTTCCCTTACCCTTCCCGGATAGCTAGAACGGGAGTGGAGGAGGAGGATGGTTTGCTCTTGGTCATGCTCGCTTCGGCAGTCTTGAGCATACCATGTAGCTCCATCAAAGATTTATCCATGCTATGCATATGATAACTCATAGTGAATTGATCATATGCACTGGGCAGGGATTGGAGGATCATGTCGACCTCCATCTCCCTCCCGATGGTAAATCCTAGCTTCTCCATGCGCTCAATGTTTGCATTCATACGCAAAACATGAGAACTCACGTTCCCTCCATCTTGAAGCTTGCAAGCGAGAACCGACTTGAAGCATTCATACCTCTCTTGCCTCGCCTGCTGCTGGAACATATCCCGCAGCTGCACGATCAGGTCGTGAGCACCCAAGTGATCCATTTGTTTTTGCAAATCGGTACTCATAGTGCTCAACATGAGGAATTTAATCTCCTCAGTCTCCTTGAGGTGTTTCTCCTACGCCTCATGGATTGCCCTCGTTGCACCGCTTGGAGGTGCCTCGGGTAAGGGTTCCTCTATGGAGTGCATCTTCCCTTCATAGCGTAGGACAAGCTTAAGCTACCTATACCAATCCATGAAGTTGCTACCATCGAGGTTCTCATTCTCGAGGAAAACTCGTAGAGAAACGTTTGTGGTGGTGTTGTTTGCGCTTGTTGATGCCATCTAAAATTGCAAAGTAGACTTAAGTTAGTTTGTTGCATACGTATTATCTTGTTAAATTAATTTACCCATAAAGAATTAACTTTAACAAGGCTAAGAACCATATTTCATCCCACCATGTGACGGGGTTACCGCGGATCACATGATAAAACTATTTAGGTCGACAACAATTTTGCCAATTGCAATCTCTATTGCAATCCTTAACGCCTTGCGGGATTCTACGACATCCAATGGTCGTTTGGCATGTTTGATCCCTTCTTGCACCAATTTTAAATGTTGAAATTTTGGTTAACTCGTGCTAAGCTCGACAATTAACCAAGATTTCAAACCTAAAATTGCAAATCATCCATCAAGACATACGGTAACAAACTCACCAAAGTTGGCTCGTGCTAAGCTCAACAACCAAAATTGTGAAATTTTGCCACACTCACCTTCCACACAGTTTTATGGGAATTGGCTCCTGCTAAGCTCGACAACCAAATCTCATAAGACTAGATTCGGGTGGTATCGTCTTATGGATGGTGCGTGATTTAAATTTTGAGGAAAGACGGGCTTTTGTTTCCGGTTGGTTTTAGATTAACATATAAGTGACAAAAACCTATTTTCACTATGTGGGTTAATCTTGTATGTGAGCGCGCGAGAGAGTTGTAAACCATTTTTATCGAATCTCTTGTGATTTTGTTAATTTTCAAAAAATTATCTAGCATGCGAATCCTACACAATCCATGCTTACAAAATCACATCACACGCATAAAACACTATAATTGGTAATCCTTGCCATAAAACCTATGCGTTCTTCCCGTGAGCCGAACGTGAAGAACTTGGTCAATACTAGGGACAAAGTCTTCGATGCAAACTCCCACTAATCCCGCCATCTCCATTGGACTTCATCGGCTTTATGGGCTCCAAACTCCATCTCTTTTGACCCATCATGTGTGTTCATCATCCACAAATGTAATAATACATACAATAGAATAAAATGGCATGCAAGCCATAAAATACGTATTTATCTATTACAATTACATGGATGAATGAAATCGCATGCAAGCCACATTATTATTACAAATTTATCTTAAGAATAATAATACAACCATCATGCATCCAAACACACAAATAACCAAATGGGCCTAGGCAAGGTTACCAACTAATATACACATACAACCAAACATATATATATGCTACTGGAATTTAAACATCATAATAACAAGATTAAAATTTCCAGAAGCCAAAAACAAGGCCAAAACCCGAGACCAAAATCTATTTTAAAATATGAACAAAAAACTGACTCAGCGACGCTATCTTGAAAAAGTTAGCGCCGCTAACCTCTGTTCGACAAAAAACAAACAATTTCGATTTCGGGTTTTCAAAGCCACCATGTGCATAACTCTCATAGAGGTGGTTCTGATATCACTGATGGGGTTTCTCTGGCACGCAACGGAAGCAATGTACAACACAAAAAGCCCATAGTACAAGTATATAAAGCACAAATCGTAAAACCCCAAACAAGGATCAATCTCTATGAAACGAAATGCAACAGAAAAGAAAAGAGAGAAGGTTATACCAGCTCCTTAGCTCCAGCAAATGTTGGTATAGTGGATGGATTTGATTCTCCTTTACTAGGGTATTTTGAGGTTCTTAGCACTTGTTAATATAATTTGTTTTATAACAAGTGGGTAATTATTTTAACAAGGATCAAATACATCATAACTAACCAAATTTCGTACTCTGCTTGTAGATGGCATCTACTAGCAACACCAACATGACCAACATGTCACTTCGTCCATTTTTGGAGAAGGAAAAACTCACGGGGCCAAACTTTATGGATTGGCATAGGACTTTAAGAATTGTCCTTCGCCGTGAAATGAAGCCAGAGGTCCTTGAGTCACCTCTTCCGGAACCTCCTGCCTCCAACGCGGCGAGGGCCGTCCGAGAGGCGTATGAAAAGCGCCTCAAGGACACCAATGACGTTACTTGCCTAATGCTAACGACCACGAGTCCCGAATTGCAAAGGCATTTCGAGAAAGTTAGTGCGTTTGAGATGATATCTCAGCTGAGGGACATGTTCCAACAACGAGCAAGGCAAGAACTCTATGAGTGCGTCAAGGCCTTCATCGGTTGCCAGATGCAGGAGGGCGGCAATGTGAGCTCCCACGTACTAAAGATGAAAGGGTACGTGGACAAGCTTGAGGAGTTAGGCTTTCCCATGGGGAAGGAGTTGGCGGTTGATATCATCCTCCAATCCTTGCCTCCCGCATATGGTCCGTTCATCGTGAACTTCCATATGCGTAGTATGGACAAGTCCATTGTGGAATTGCATGGCATGCTTAAGACAGCCGAGGGCGAGCTTGCCAAGTCAAAGCCCTCCACCTCCACTGTCGTCCTTATCATCAACGAAGGTGGACAAAAGCGGAAGCACCCCACTTTGGGCTCCAATGGGAAGGGGAAGAAGAAGGCCAAGGCCCAAGGGCCGAAGCCCAAACCTAACCCAACCTCGGAGCCGAAGGGGAAGCAAGTGGCTCCCGCTGCCACCTCACCGGAAGAGGCAACCTGCTACTTCTGCGGGTAGAAGGGTCACTACCGGCGTAGTTACCCCAAGTACACGGAGGAGCTCAAGAAGCTTCGAGCTAAAGGTGCCGCTGCCTCTGGTACGTACATGATTGAACTCCATAACACTTCTACTTCTAACGCCTGGGTTTTAGACAACGGGTGTGGTACTCACGTTTGTAATAATGTGCAGGTACTAAGAAGAAGTAGGGACTTGGTTGATGAAGAGCTGGATCTCATCATGGGAAACAAAGCTGTTGTCCCAGTTGAGAAGATTGGGAGTGTGGATCTCGCCTTTCCTTCCGGCTTATCTATTATCTTGTTAAATGTATCTTTTGCGCCCTGCGTGGCAAGAAACATTAATTCATTGTATGCCTTGTATGACGATGGTTTTAACTTTAAATTTGAGAATGGTAGCATTTTATGTTACAAAATCATGTCTTCTATTTTAAAGCATTTCCATGTCATGGCATATATGATACAAGCGTAAGCTTGCAAAGCAGTAGATCAATCATGAATGTTGATTCGGGATCCAAAAGTGTTTTGGATAAAATGTCTCTATGGCATGGTCGGTTAGGCTACATAAACAAGAAACGCATCGCCAGGCTCTAAGCGGATGGGATCTTGGAATCATTTTACCACGGGTTTAATGAAGTATGGGAATCTTGTGTATTGGGCAAGATGACCAAAGCACCCTTCACTGGTGTTTGTGAGAGGGCGCAAGACTTGTTGGATATCGTTCACATGGATGTGTGTGGTCCGTTCAAGCATGCCACAAGAGATAATTCCCGCTACTTCGTTACCTTTATTGATGATTATAGTCGATACGAGTATGTCTACTTGGTTAGACAAAAGTAGGATACCTTTGAGGCGTTCAAGTCTTATCAAAACGAGGTGGAAAAACAACTAGGGAAAAGGATTAAGATGCTACGATTTGATAGAAGCGGTGAGTATCTTAGTACGATTTGATAGAAGCGGTGAGTATCACAATTAACCCCTCCTAGGACGCCACAAATAAATGGTGTCGCCACAATTCGGTCTATGATGGTTCGTGCGGACATTCCCGTTACGTTTTGGGGATATGCGATCGAAACGGCCGGTAGAATCGTTAACCTCGTACCAACAAAGAAGGTTAAAAAACACCGTATGAGATGTGGCATGGAAATGTTCCATCCATTTCATATTTAAAGGTCTGGGGTTGTCCTGCCTACGTTAAGCGTGAGGTTGAGGACAAATTGGAGCCCAGGGCCGAAAGGTGCTTTTTCATTGGTTATCCTGCTGGGTCTATGGGATTTTTGTTTTACAAACCTTCGGAGAACAAGATATTTGTTGCTCGAAGGGCGATGTTCCTAGAGAGGGAACTGCTATCCAAAGACGCTAGTGGGAGAAAGGTTGATCTTGAAGAAATTCAAGAGACTACCAATGTAGAACCTGATGTTGGGGCTAGCTCACAACCTGAGAGATATGTGTTGGTGAGATAGCAATATCAAACCTTAATCAAACCTATCTATTAAGTAAAATAGGATTTGATGTTAACAAAACCATATATTCAGTTTTGGACTTAGATTGATGAAAAACATGTGTTGTTTTTCTATCTTAGACTTAAAGAATTTCTAAGTAAGAAATGTCAGCTGACGAATCATAGTGTCAGCTGAACACTGAGTATCAGCCAAAGGACCAGCTTCAGAAAGATCAGCTGAGAAGAAAAGATCAGTCAAAGAGCATCAGCTGAGGAATCACACTGGATCAGTTGATGGCCTAGAACCATCAGCTGATGAAGATTTCAAAATCAGCTGAGCAGTCAAGGATCAGCTGACACAATCACAGTTATCAGTCGATGCCTCCCATTTGTCAGATAAGGTATTTATTACTTATCCAATATTTTCCTCATAAGCTGACACTACTTAAAATGACTAGCTGAGCCATTGGGAACAGCTGACAGTTTAGTTTGATCAGTTCACTAGCTGCACGTTGGTTTGTATTATCAGCTGAGCAATTTGATCAGCTGAGTAAATCTAGTCAGCTGAGTCTTTCACACTTATCCTTAGCTGAGCAAAATTATATTTGTAGTTCAGTGTCTGTTAACTGAGTCTTTATTATATATCTTAGTTAATAGCTTTTCTATGTAATATTTTCTTAAAGTCAAGGCAGAACATGTGTTGTTCTTATTATGCCTTAGATCTTTCTTTTGTAAAAGTACTTAGCACTTTTTGGATCTGCAAAGATAAAAAAAAAGGATAGATCTTTATCCCCTGGAAAAGGAGAAAGATACTCTTGAAAAGAAGATCTCGAAGATATGATGTTAAGTATGGCTGGCAACTCCATACTTGGTAAAGTCAAATCTTCAGAAAGCATGGTGTTGATTAAAGCACAAGCATGAAAGGAGAAGTTTACTTTTCCAAGATATAAAGGTAGTAGTTTAATAATATAATAATAGATAGTGGGTACACTCATTACTGAAAAGTAAGTTCACTTTACACACTTTGTGTATAAAGTTAACTTACTTTTCACCCACTAACTTTATCTATTATAATATTATTAAACCGAGTACCTTTGTCTCCTTCTCTCTTCATCATCCCGGACACACCTTGCTTATATATACTCATGCATGGAAAAATGCTATGTATGCGTTGAAAAGCACTGAAATCTCATAAGTTGAGAATTAGAAGAGTTAGCATTTTACTTTCAGTGTAACAAACTTGTTCATGTGTTGAACGTCTTAGACATTAGTTGTGTAAGATTAGCATTGTCTATGTGTTAGACAAAATTAGTGGACACCTTTTATTGAACTTAGATTTTCTGCATCTAGTTCATGTAATTCTTGATTAACATCAACAAGAATTATATAAAAGTAAACCGTGTGTCTCTTAAATTTTAATTTGCTAAAGTTTGTATTCAACCCCCCTTCTACAAACATTTGTTGTTGTAGTATCCATTCGGGACAACCAACTGGTATCAGAGCAGGCTAGATAATCCATATCTAAGATCTGTTTTGCTTACTCTTCAACTGCTTCTACCCCACACTACAAAATGGCCACTTCTGTTGCTGCCTCTAATGGTTCACTCACAAGGTGTCCTATATTTGATGGAGAGAACTTCTCTCTCTGGAATAGTAGAGTTCTTCTCTATATGTCAAGCCTTGATGATGTGATGCTTAAAACTGTTACTGAAGGTCCTCATGTTCCTTCCTCAACTATCTAAGTAACTGAAGCAACTGATGAAGCTCCTGCTGTTGAAAGACTGATTATAAAACCTATAAATCAGTGGTCTGATGAAGACAAAAGGCTTGTTAATCTTGATGTTAAAGCAAGAACAGCCTTAGTCTCTGCACTACCAAATGATGTCTATCATCAAGTTCTTAACTGTAAATCTGCAAAAGAGATGCTAGACACTTTGACTGTTGCATATGAAGGCACTGATGCAGGAGAACAAGAAACTCCTTCTGGTTAGAGAATATGAGTTATTCTTTGCTCATAAAGGTGAAAGTCTCACTCAGACTTACACCAGGTTCAACTACCTCATTAATGACTTAAGAAGGGCAGATGTTCACAAAAGCAATAAGGAACTTGTAAACAAGTTTCTAGACTCTCTCCCAGAATCTTGGGATCATTTTATCACCGTGCTTAAACATGGTGAGAAAATCAAGGGTCTTTCACTGGTTGGTTTATATGGAAATCTTATGAATCATGAACAATCAGTGAAACAAAGGAAACTCTCTACCAAGGATGTGAAGGAGGCTGCAAAAGCTCCAACTACTGCCCTTGTATCTAAGGATACAAGATCTAAGAGTTTTGCAGCAGTGGTGGATGAATCAAGTGATGAGGAAGATAAAGAGGAAACTTCTGATGAAGAGCAAATGGCTGATGGGGATGAAGTTCTGGAGAACATGGACAGCATTGAAGCTGCTGTTGAGTAGGCTGCCATGTTGGTTAAAAGGTTCAAACCTTTCTTGAAAAGAAAGGGTGTCAAGAGGTTTGAAAGGAAACCCTTCAAAGGAGAAAGAGCCATGTCAAAACCAAAGGCTTCTGAAGGTTGTTTCTCTTGTGGCAAGACTGGTCACTATGCCAGTGAATGTAAGTCCAAAGGAAACACAGGCTTCAAGCGTTCCTCAAGCTCAGACAGTAAGATTGATTATGAAGCCAAATATAAGAAGCTTCTTGCTGCTGTCCTTGACAAGAAGAAGAAGAAAGCTCAGAACAGGGTGCTGGTTGCTGAAGAAGAAGATTGGGCTGAGGAAGATCTCTCAAGTGATGAAGATGAAGTCCTCACAGCTCAGTTCAGTTTGATGGCCAACACAGCAAGTACAAGTTCCTTTGATGAGGATATGAAGAAAGCTGCTAAAGCTTGTACTTCTCCTGACTGGGATCCTTCTTCTATGTATCAGGTTGGAAAATTTATTAACTATGAAGATAATGAAAAGAACACTATGTTTGATTATTTGTGTGTTGAGTTTCAGTCAAATATTCAAAGAGAAAAGAAGCTAAAATTAGAAATAGGATCACTAAAAGAGAGATTAGGTCTTAAAGATGAGAAACATAAACAAATGACAAATTTGGAAGATGATTTAGCCAATCAAAAGATACTTAATCAGATCTTGGTAAAAGAAACCAATGAAGCAACAATAAAGTTTAATGACCTTCAAAAAGTAGTTAGGTCTTGGTGTGTTTCTGCTGAGAAGACCACTCAGTGTGTCAATGAGCAGATTCCAAAACAAGTTCAAGCTATTATTGGTGGAAATTATTCCCAAGCTGCTAACTGTGTTGATTTTAGCAAGAACATAAATATCTTAGAAAAAGCTGATATTTTACCTCTTACTTTTCAAAAGATTTAACCTCTTCAAAAGTATTATCACTAACAGATTTGTCAAAAGTAAAAGTACTCAGCTGAAAGACTCAACCTCTTCAAAAGTTGGTTCAAGTTCTATTTTTTTAACAGGAAGCAAAAGCACTGAAATTTTAAGTGTAAAGGAAGTAAATAAAGGAATGGAATCATTTGTTGATACCAAAGAGACATTCTGTTTTCAAACCTTGAAAACTGATACATTAAATTTAGGAACTCAGCTAACTGAAAATTGTTTAGCTAATGATGTTACATCAGCTGATCGAAGAGTAGATGATAACTGCTCAGCTGATAGCCTGTCAGCTGATCATGGATCCTTTTCTGTTTGTTTAGCTGATCAAACATCACTTCAAACTCTTCTAATAGGAGAAACTAAGGGAAAAGGACATTTTGTTTACAAAGAATCTAAGTTTGCCACACCTAAAGTTGATCAAAAACTCATTTTAACTAAGGGTCAACCTAAGGTGACTGTAAACAAAGACCTTATTAGTTTACAGAATCAGCTGCAACAGCTGAATGGTGAAATATGTCAGCTAATGACCCATAGTCATCAGAAAACAGTTAAGACATCTCTTAGTCAATTACCGAAACATGTTAAAAGCTCCAAAAATAAAAAATGTTATAAATGTGGGAGCAAAGAACATAAGGCAGGTAATTGTTCTCTAGAAGGTAACTCAAGACAGCGGACTGATTATGATAACACAGTTGTTTCTCTCATTCATAAACAACCTAATATAAAGTGGATGGCTAGGTGCAATCCACAGGGGTCCCCTTAAATGTGGATGCCCAAATGTCACTAACCTTCTTTCAATCACATCTATGCAGTGTCTGAACACATGGTATCTTGACAGTGGATGTTCAAGGACCATGACAAGTTGTAAAGCTTTGCTTAGTAACTACAAGAAGGAAAAAGGTCCAAGAGTAACATTTGGTGATAACAATTGTGGGCAAACAAAAGGCTACGGAGAACTTCATAATGGGAACCTAACCTTATCCAAGGTATCATATGTTAAAAGACTTAAGTATAATCTCATCAGCATAAGTCAGTTATGTGATGGTGATCATAAAGTCCTCTTTACAAAGACAGGTGGTTCCATTTTAGATCAAGAAGGTAAAACAATAATTTGTGCAAAGAGAACCAAGGATGTATATACTCTTGATATGTCCTCTGGTGATCCATCCAAGTTAACCTGTTTGTATACCAAGTCTGTAACTGACACAAACTGGTTATGGCACAAAAGGCTTTCCCATTTAAACTTCAAACACATTAACAAGTTGAGCAAGGGTGAACTAGTGTCAGGACTACCTTCACTGACGTATGTTAAGCCTAAACCTTGCTCTGCCTGTGAAAAGGGAAAGCAGCACAAGACATCGTTTCCATCTAAGCAAGCCTTCTCCATTACTAAACCATTCTACATGTTGCACGTGGATCTTTTTGGTCCTTTTGCTACTTCTAGTATTGGTGGAAGTAAGTATGCACTGGTAATGGTTGATGAATTTTCAAGATACACTTGGGTCATCTTCCTAAAAGCAAAGAGTGAGGCTGCTGAAGAAATTATAAGCTTCATTAGAAAGATGGAAGTGCTCAATGGCAATCTGCTAAGGATGCTTAGAAGTGATCATGGAACTGAATTTAGAAATCAAACTCTTGAAGGTTTCCGTGATGAGAAAGGAATATCTCAAAAATTCTCTGCTCCAAGAACTCCACAATAGAACGGTGTAGCTGAAAGAAGAAACATAACTTTGATTGAAGCTGCAAGAACCATGCTGTGTGAGAGTGGGTTAGGATTCAACTTCTGGGCTGAAGCTGTCGGCTGTGCATGTTTTATTCAGAACAGATCCCTTAAAATAAAGAGGCACAACAAGACTCCTTATGAAGTGCTCAAGGGAAGGAAGCCCAACATGAGCTTTCTACACATCTTTGGGTGTCAGTGTTTCATTCTGAACAAGAAAGATCAATTGCAAAAATTTGCACCAAAAGCTGATGAAGGTGTGTTCATTGGATATTCTGTTATTTCCAAAGCTTACAGAATCTTCAACCTCATAACAAAGGTCATTGAACAATCAATCAATGTAAGTTTTAATGAAAATGACTTTGTTGCTTCCTGTTCAACTAATCCATCTACAGGTAAGGAATTTAATGATTTGCTGCGTACTGAAGACAACACTCCAGTATCAGCTGATCCACTCCCATCAGCTGATCCAATCTCATCAGCTGACATAGATGACTTAGATGAACCTGTTCCGAATGTACAAAACACCTCTGCACATTCTATCCTAAACCAACCCACAGTTTTACTAAATGAATGGAATCATGATTCAACATCAATGGACTCTAATTCCATATCAAACATTCCCTCATCAGTAGAAGTCTCATCAGATTGTAATCAAGAAATTCTGTCAGCTGATCAACCAGAAGTCTCATCAGCTGATCTAAATCAAATAATTTCAACTCCCAGAATCCAAAATGCCTACAAGGACGTCAGAAATCATCCAATTGATCAGGTCATAGGTAACATAGAAGCACCTGTATTAACAAGATCAAAAGCTTGTAACTTCTGTTTATATACAGGTTTTGTTTCTATGATTGAACTAAAGAAGGTAGATGAAGCTCTAACTGATCCTCACTGGATAAATGCCATGCATGAAGAATTGGCTGAATTCACAAGAAACAATGTTTGGACTTTGGTGCAAAGACCAAAGGACAAATCCATCATTGGCACTAAGTGGGTGTTCAGAAACAAGATGGATGAACAAGGGCTGATCATCAGAAACAAGGCAAGATTAGTTGCTCAGGGGTATTGTCAAGAAGAAGGTATTGATTATGATGAAACCTTTGCCCCTGTTGCAAGACTTGAAGCAATAAGACGATTTCTTGCTTATGCTGCCTTCAAAGACTTCAAAGTATTCCAAATGGATGTTAAGAGTGCCTTCCTAAATGGTGAATTGAAAGAAGAGGTATACGTCAAATAACCTCCAGGTTTTGAGGATACATCCAAACCAGATCATGTATACTTCTTGAACAAAACTTTGTATGGTCTAAAGCAAGCTCCAAGAGCCTGGTATGATACCCTCTCTTCTTTTTTGACCAATAAAGGATTTATAAGAGGAAGCATAGATAGCACTTTATTTATAAGAAAATTCAAGGGTGATGTGATTCTTGTACAGATTTATGTTGATGATATAATATTTGGGTCTACAAATGTTGATCTTTGCAAAAAGTTTTCCAAACTCATGTCTGATAACTATCAAACGAGTATGCTGGGTGAATTAAACTATTTTCTAGGTCTTCAAATTAAACAAGAAGTTGATGGAATTTTCATTGATCAAACAAAGTATGTAAATGACTTACTTAGTAAATTTGAGTTTGAAAATTGTTCTTCAATGAAAACACCCATGTCCACTGCCTTAAAGCTTGGAAAGGACACTGATGGTAAATCAGTGAACATTACAACTTATAGAGGTATGATAGGGTCTCTTTTATACCTAACTGCTAGTAGACCAGATATTATTTTTTCTACATGTCTTTGTGCTAGATACCAAGCAGATCCCAAAGAATCTCACTTAGCTGCAATTAAAAGAATTTTCAGGTATCTCAAAGGAACACCTAATCTAGGTCTTTGGTACCCCAAATACTCTGATTTTGAGTTAGTTGGATACACTGATTCTGACTTTGCAGGTTGCACACTAGACAAAAAGAGTACATCTGGGGGTTGTCAATTATTAGGTGGAAGATTAGTTAGCTGGTAAGCAAGAAACAGAACTCTGTTTCAACCTCTACAGCTGAGGCAGAATACATTGCTGCTGGAAGCTGCTGTGCTTAATTGCTATGGCTGTAAAATCAACTACTGGATTATGACTTACAGTTTGAAAACTCCCCAATTCTGTGTGACAACACAAGTGCTATATCTATCTCTAATAATCCTGATTTGCATTAAAAAACTAAGCATATTGAAATCAGACATCATTTTCATAGAGATAATGTGCAGAAAAAGAAAGTTTCAATGCATTATATCAACACTGATGTTCAATTAGCTGACATTTTTACAAAACCTTTGGATGAGTCTCGGTTCAACTTCCTAATATCCAAATTTGGCATGTTAAATTTGTAATATATTCTCTTCTTAGGTAGTTAATTTTGTGTGAGAAAATAATTTTATTTGTGTGTGAAATGAAGTACTTATCTAAGCTTCTACATATTTTACTTATGGTAGATCAGCTAATAGAATTATGTCAGCTGACGATCATCAGCTGACACTATACCTCAGCTGATAAACCATCAGCTAAGACTTAGAAGCTCAGCTAAGTGCATTCATTAGCTGACACTTATTTTATCTCAACATGGATCAGGTGACACTCTCGTTTGTCAGCTGATGATTTTCAAAAGTCAAAAATATTGTGTCCCCACACTTATTTTATTAATTTCTCATTTGTATTTATGTTACTAGGTTATTTAATTTAGTTTATTTGACCGTTTATTATCTTTGTATTTAATATCTATTCCGTCTATTACCTTTTTGCAGAAGTGACAGTTACTTTTTGCAAAATATTTATGTGACAGTTTAGGTTTCCAAGGAAGATTTAAAAGTGTTTTCGAGCGGTTATTCATTTCTTAAGCTTTCAAAATTCCCAAACAATCTTTCTCTCTCAAACTTTAAAACCCTAAACTCTCGTTGCTCAAACTTCATTCACTCTCTAATCATGGTGATCTTCAACCCTGCAACTTCTCCAAACGCCATTGCTAGTGAAAATGTCACACCCAACTCTGAAATCACAATACGCCCAAACAACTTTCTCATAAACACTGACATTCCCGCGAGCAAAGCAAACCAGGGATACGAATCTATGGTGGCTTTCATAACTGCCCATCCCCTGTTCGCATGTCTATCTGCTCATCCTCTGTTCATCTTTCCAAACATTGTTGGTGAGATGTGGTATACTGCAAGGTACCATGCTAATCAAGATTTAATCACTTGCACCTGCCTCAATGGTACCGTCAACATAAACATCACTACTGATTCTCTTAGACAAGCGATCTCCATACCCCATATGGCCCCATTTAAACCTTTTGCTACAATGGATCATGTTCTAGAGGTTTTGCCCCTGATTGGCTACCAAGGTGTTGTTTCCCATGGCCAGTATAAACTATCTGCTCTAGGACACCCATGGAAGTATTTGGCCATTGTAATCATTCGATGTTTTGGTCACAAGTCTGGCAGCCATGACCAAATGAATCAGTCTGAATTGATGATTCTTCATGCTTTGGTCACAGGGAGGAATATTGACTTCTCACAAGTCATATTCTCTGAAATGGTGGATAAGATCACTCTGGGCACATCAAAGAAATCAACCAGAACCCTAGATCCTTACATCAGGTATATAAGTGTAATTGCACTTAGAGATGTTCAGAGGGAACACTATGCTGGGTTAGCTGCCCACTTACACACAATGACCATCCCTCAAATAGGTCAGAAAACTTTCCATTTGATAAGGGAATTTCAAGGTCCTGCTATAACTGCTCAGATGCAAGAATTGATAGATGTTGCTACTGAGGAGAATGAAAATGAAGAGGAAGTTGTTGCTGAAAATGTTGAGGGACAAATGGCTGATGATTCTGAGTCTCCTGATTTAATTACTGATCATTATGAGGAGTCTATGACTCATGCTCCAGATGAAGCCTTAGTGGAAGAAGAATTGATGTTTAGAGCATATGTGTTTGATGAACCAGCACAGGATGAGCCTATTAATCCTGATGCTGAGGGTGATAATGACAATGATGCTGACAGTGATCAAAATGATCATGATGAGGGAGATGATGACTTTCATGGTGGTGATGCTGGAATTCCTTATACTGAAAATGTTCAAGATACCACCTCCTCATCTTCTCAAACTGGGATGCCACTCTCACACTTTCCTGCTAGTTCCAGCTCAAGCTCTCAACAAAATCAACAAAGTGGAGATGTAACAGATAGTGATGATGCTGAGGAGGACACAATTTCTGACAATCTCATTCAACTAATTGAGATCAGCAAGACTCAGCACATCGAAGGTATAATCTCTACCACTCTTGAGGATACTCATTTGGTTGACCCCACCAATGAGAACCCATCCTCTTCTCTAGTTGTAACACCCCCACTACAGCCAAGCTCTAGTGTACTCCCAACAGTCACTAGTTATACTCCCTTAGTAACCCAAATAGAAACAAGGTCATTAGAGATGGTGCACACTGCACTTATCTTAGAGGAATTGCACACTGCACCTCTGACCTCAATTCCTATAGCTACCTCTTACTTTGAGGGGGAGCTCATGGAAGTTGATATAACCCTACAACCAGTGGGTGTGTCCTCACAACAAGGCACATCTGTAAATATGGGATTGCTGCAATCTGGGTCACCTTCCCACCAGGGTGATACCATTGAAAGACAGACCTTCTGCTAATGTAATACTGTGTCTACAACCCCTATGTGTCAAGCCTATACCCTAGTAAGTTCACAACAACTTGCTACTGTAATAAGGGATACCCCTTTGAGTGCAACCCTCACTCACACTCACATATTTGCGCCTATTTTTGATTCAATTCTTACACATGCTAGTGCACTACCTGTCAATACTAGTGGCATAAACCAGTCATTAGTACAGGGTACAACTTCTGTTCCCAGTGATCTTAGGCCTCTATACCAAGGTCTAAGTGAGGGACCATAATTCATTCCAGTTCTAAGCACAATTTCTCAATCAATTCCAACCCAACCCATTCCCTCTACTACTTCTGAACCCTCACCCCAACTACTTCAAACCTTATTATCTATCTCTCAGAAGATGGATAGTCTTCAAGCCTCCTTTACCTCTTTCCAAACTCAAACAGAAACTCAAATCTCTCACCTAACCAATTAGATTGAGTCACTTAAAGCCAACCAACCCAAACCCCAACCCACCCCTGCCTCTGTTGATCTTTCCCCTATTCTTACCAAACTAGATCAACTTCTAAACCAAACCTCTACTCCTATTCCTACACCCTCCCCTCCTATACCTACCCAAACCATTTCTTCCTTAAACCATACCATTTCCAATCTCCTTTCCCAACTCAAAACCCTTAGACCCTCACCCCCTTATATCTCCATTACCATTCCTGAATCTCTTCTAACTATCCCCTCTCTCCTAAAAGACATTGATACTGAGGTCAATAGGTCCAGCTTTTGTGCTAGGATAAGGCACAGTGATACTCTGAGAGAATTCTCCAATCTCACTAAAGCTATCAACAGCCTAAAACCTCTTATCTCAACTTTCATTCCTTCTTTCTTTCCTATTCCCTCTCACCTTAGACACTCAACCTCACCTTTCACTCAGCCTCCTATTCCCACTGCCTCACCTTCACCCTCAACCATACCACCCTTTATCTCTACACCTACCCCAACTCCTTATTCTTTCACTACTCCTGATGCCCCTGCAAAGCCTGCTGTTTTTTCCTCCTCTGATGATGACAAAAAGGGGGAGAAGTCAGTTAGGACAAAGTCAGTTTTACAAGCAGAGGATGCATCAACCCCTGATGAAATAGGATCAGCTGTTGAGGGGGAGAATAAATCTGAGGGGGAGCAACCTGCTCAAGAAGAGCGGAGGCCAAAGAGAAGGCTAAAGCAAATGTCTAGAAGAACAAAGAAATCAAAGCAATGTGAATCCTGTGCTCCAATTGAACTACCATCTGAGGATTCTGATGATGATGATGAAGATGAAATGCCTCTATCCTCTATGTTCAACATAAGGAAGCAGAGCTCCTCCACTACAGCTCTACCAGTCCAAGCTTCCTCTCCAGTTCAATCAAGTCAACCAACTCCCAGCAGTTCATCAAGAAGAAAAGGAAAGAAGATAATGACTGCTGAGGAGATTGAAAAAGAAGAAAGAAGAGAGGAAGAGCTAACACAAGAAGAAGAGAGTCTCTGAGAGTTCAGTGAGTTAGTTGCTGCACTTGGTACCTCCATAGAAGAAGTTTTGAAAACCAAGGAAAGACATCAGGACTTCACTTCTCCTGCAGATCTTGCTGCAATTATTGGTGTTACTGATGATGAGTTAAGAGAGCTACAAGAAGAAGAGCTGATTATGATGACCTCTCAATCACATCAAGTACCGGATACACCACAGCAAGATGACCCTTCTACCAAGAAAGAACCTAAGAGAGGAAAGACTCACAAGGAAGCCATTCAAGCTCTGCTGAACTTCAACTTTGGAGGATTAGCTCAACAAACTGAAAGGCAAGCCAAGGAGTTCAGAGACAACAAAGAAAACTTGGTAAATAGAAAATGTGCAGACATCATCTCAAGGGTTACTCCGTACAAAGGTACTGATGAGGGTCCTTATCTCAGAGTGGTGAGAAGAGATGAAAGAAAGACTTATGAAGATACCTATCTGTTGGGGTTCTATGTACACAGCGGAAGCTTAAAGGTACAACAAACAAAGCAAAGAGAACAAGCAATCAAAGCATAAAACCCCAAGTCATGGACCAATCTCTATGACTAACTAATGCAACATGAAAAGAAAGAAGGGAAGAAGGTTATACCCTCTCCTAAGCTCCAGCAACTTGAAGATGTAGAAATAAAGACAAGAAAGCAAATAAGCCTTCCTCTATTGAAGTCCACCCCAAGTTGGCTCAACCTCCTTGTACTAGCAAGCTTGGATGATCTTCTTCTATTAGAAATCACCACAAGAACAGCCTTCTTTCTTCCAGAATTCGGATCTCTTGAGCACACACACAAAGAACACTCTAAAAGCTCTCAAGTAAGTGTGTTGTATGTATATATTCCAAAAAAAAATATCCAAATGACAAAACTCTCTCTATTATAGAGAGAAAATGCCACTTGAGATGCCTCTAGCCGGCCAACAAGACTAGGAAAGAAAGCCCATGCATTGGGCAAGAGTGGAGGTGGGAATCTAATCATTGCATGCATTCTGACAGACGTTAGTGCCGCTAACTTTTATGTTTAGCGCCGCTAACCCAAAACAGTTAGCGCCGCTAACGCGGCCTGCATCGCAACTTTCCATTTTGACACCATTGGTCCCTCCATCTTTTAGGCTGTCGAGATTGATCCTTGGTGTGTGACCCAATAGGCCCATACATCATCGGTAGTGATCCATATAAGGCGTACGTGTGTCAGCGGGCATACTCCAACAAACTCCCACTTGCATATGACACACCGTACCCATAAACCACAGACAAAGAGCGGCCTCTAGTAAGGCATCTCTGCCCCCAAGTCAGCATGGGTTTTTGTCAAAAACCAAATCCAGAATCAGTTACGAAATGGTCCTATAGATAAGTGATCATTTATCCCTTCGTTCGCGATATCCATGTGAACACGAGACATGGTTAAATGTCAATCTCCAGATCGTTCACGATTATGTTTCTCGATCTCGATTGATGGTGACCCAAAATCTAGTTGCAATCGATCAGGCATCATTGCAACTTGAGCATGGCCATGCATTTTACGTCAGCGATCAATCATCGAGGGGCCCAAGGATATCTCTCTAAAACTAGAGGAACGAATCCCTTCAACTACATTGCTCCGCTACATACACCTTACTTTATCTAAAAGCTCCCTTTATAACAGCCAGTTACGAACTGCGTTTGAAAGCAATTAAGACAAAGCAGATCCATGCTTTGGAACACATGTATCTCTAGTCTAAGGACAAAATGATATTATCATCCTGACTTACTTGTGACAGAAACCATGAAGTAAGTTCAGGTGCGGGTCGTCCAGTCACTTGTCCATTGCAAGCACAGGCGAAGTGTTGCGTCTCTTTTATCTAATCCATTATTAGATAGCGACCAACCACTTCCCTCAGTCTTATCTCAAACTTCCTCCCTTTGAAGAATGACCGACTGTGGACATTTAGAATGAAAAAGCATTCTGGGAAGTATTAAACATGCTAAGATGGAACACAGTAAGGATTCATAAAATATCCGCCCTCGGCGTATCATTAAATCACATTTAATAATCAATATAGAATGAAATACAATACTGCTTAGCGTTCCCAAAGTACAAATATAAATCAAACATAAACCAAAACATACACTCAAACCAAGTCACTAGCGAATCTAACACCTATCTCTCTAGTGTGAGAATCATGTACAGCTTGTGACAACGGTTTTGTGAACGGATCAGCCAAATTGCCCTCCGATGCTACTCTGCTGATGGCAATATCACCACTCTCGATAACATCTCTGATGAAGTGATATTTGCGAGGAATGTGCCTCGTCCGCTTATGAGCCCTTGGTTCCTTAGCTAAAGCCACCGCGCCCTCATTGTCACAGAAGATCTCAATAGGGTCGGATATGCTAGGAACCACTCCAAGATCTTAGATGAACTTCCCATCCAAACCGCCTCTTTAGCTGCTTCACTAGCCACAATGTACTCCGACTCGGTAGTTGAATCAGCTACGGTGTCTTGCTTGGAGCTCCTCCAACTTATAGCACCACCATTGAGAAGGAACACGAACCCCGACTGTGATCGGCAGTCGTCCTTATCAGTTTGGAAGCTAGCTTCAGAGTAACCACGTACTCTAAGCTCTTCCTTACCACCATATACCAAGAACATCTCCTTTGTCCTCCGAAGATACTTGAGAATGTTCTTGACCGCTGTCCAATGGGCTTGCCCGGGATTAGCCTGATATCTACTCGTCATGCTCAAAGCACACGATACATCAGGACGAGTGCATAGCATGGCGTACATGATTGATCCCACTGCCGAAGCATACGGAACCCTCTTCATTACATCAAGTTCCTCCTTGGAACCAGGACATTGAGACTTGCTCAAAGTCACTCCATGCAACATAGGGGTATTACCCCTTTTAGAGTCCTCCATCTTGAATCGCTTCAAGAACTTGTCGACATATGCACTTTGGCTAAGCCCTATCAGCCTCTTAGATCTATCTCTATAGATCTTTATGCCCAAGATATACGCCGCATCTCCCAAGTCCTTCATAGAAAAACAACTCCCAAGAAAAGTCTTAACCTCCTTCAAGGTTGGGACGTCGTTTCCAATAAGTAGAATATCATCTACATATAGGACAAGGAATACTACAGCGCTCCCACTAGCCCTGACATATACGCATGGTTCATCCTTGCTTTTTGAAAATCCAAACTCTTTGACTTTCTCATCAAAGTACAGGTTCCAGCTACGAGATGCTTGTTTAAGTCCATAAATAGACTTATTTAACTTGCAGACTCTATCAGGATACTCAGGATGTACAAAACCCTCGGGTTGTGCCATAAACACCTCTTCACTTAGCTTCCAGTTAAGGAAGGCGGTTTTTACATCCATTTGCCATATCTCGTAATCATAAAACGCAGCTATGGCCATGAGTATTCGGATAGACTTCAACATGGCCACTGGTGAAAAAGTTTCCTCATAGTCAATCCCATGAGTTTGCGTGAAACCCTTTGCCACCAGTCGGGCTTTGAAGGTATCTACAGATCCATCCATGCCGGTCTTCTTCTTGAAGACCCATTTACATCCCACTGTCTTATACCCAGGTGTAGGATCAACCAATTCCCATACTTGGTTATCCGACATGGATTGCATCTCACTTTCCATTGCTTCCTTCCACCTAGCAGACTCATTGCCCGCTACGGCTTCCCGGTAGTTGGTCGGTTCATCATGATCCACCAATAAGTCATTGCCCTCGGATATGAGAAACCCATATCTCTCTGGCTCTTGACGTGGTCTACCGGACCTACGAGGAATTAACGGAGCGTTGTCAGGTACCGACGCATCCTATGGCTCGGTTTCAACCACTTCGGGTTGATTGCTAGTGCCGACACTTATCCCTTCCCCATTGGATTCTTGAATTTCTTCAAGATCAATCCTCTTACCCGATTGCACAGATATAAGTTCCCTTTCAAGGAACACAGCCCTTCGCGCGATAAACACTTTGTTTTCGGAAGGTTTGTAGAATGTATATCCCATGCCTCCAGTTGGATATCCAATGAAGTAACACCTTTCAGACCTAGGTTCGAGTTTGTCCTCTACCTCTCGTCTTACGAAGGCAGGACATCCCCAAACCTTGAGATATGCGATCTTTGGAGTAACTCCATGCCACATTTCATAAGGTGTCTTTTGGACCTTCTTTGTCGGTACGAGGTTAAGGATCCTAACCGCCGACTCGAGAGCGTACCCCCAAAAGCTTTTGGGTACTTCCGTGCGACTCATCATCGATCGGACCATATCCAACAATGTCCGATTCCTCCGCTTGGCGACACCATTTAATTGTGGCGTCCTAGGAGGAGTTAGTTGGGAAATAATCCCACAACTAACTAGATGATCACGGAATTCCGAGCTCAAGTATTCGCCTCCCCTATCGGAGCGAAGTACTTAGATAGTCTTGCCCAATTGATTCTGGACTTCGTTTTGGAATGTCTTAAAGACCTCAAAGGCCTCAGACTTTTGCCTAATCAAGTAGACATATCCATATCTACTGAAATCATCAGTAAACGTAACGAAGTATTTTGAGTTATTCCTTGTAACATGCTTGAACGGACCGCATACATCCGTATGCACTATTTCCAACAAGCATTTAGCCCTTTCACCCACACCGGTAAAGGGTGACTTAGTCATCTTGCCTAATAAACAAGATTCGCATGCTTCATTTGACCCGAGGTCAAAAGATTCCAAGATCCCATCCGATTGGAGCTTGGTGATGCGTTTCTTGTTTATATGGCCGAGACGGCTATGCCATAAGGAAAACTTATCCAAACCATTTTTGGATCCAGAATCAATGTTCATGATTGCTCTATTATTTTCTATGTATGCATCGGCTTCGTATATACCACGACATGGATGAGCTTTAAAATAACAAACATCATTTTTAAAGCAAGTAATAAAACCTTCTTCAAATTTAAATAAATATCCATCGGCATACAAAGCGTAAAGAGATAAAATGTTTCTTGCCACAAGCGGCGAATAGCATACATCATGTAAAATAATAGAAAAGCCAGTCTTGAAAGTAAGCTCCACACTTCCTTTCTCTAACACCGGGACAACCTCCTTGTTTCCCATTGTTAGCTCCAGCTCCCCATCTCTCAGCCTTCTACTTCCCTTTAGCACCTGCACCATATTACAAATGTGAGTGCCACAGCCGGTATCTAAAACCCAGCCATTAGATGTAGAAGTATGATGGAGTTCAATCACAAACGTACCTGAAGTAGAAGCGCCCGCTCCCGAAGCACGTAGCTTCTTTAGGCCTTCTAGGTACTTAGGGCAGCTCCGGCGCATGTGTCCCTTAGCCCCGCAGAAGAAGCAAATCGCCTCCTCCGGAGTCTTAGCTTGAGGGATAGGTCCCTTCGGCTTCGGCTCCGGGGCAGGGTTCGGCTTGGGAGCCCCAACCTTACCCTTGCCTTTCCCCTTCGGGGTAGAGGCCGGTTTCTTCCTCTTCTTGGACTCACCCTCCTTGATGGCCAAGACGGGAACGGAGGTAGATGGCTTTTGCTTGGTCATGTTGGACTCAGCGGTCCGCAACATACCATGCAATTCCATGAGGGATTTGTCCATCCCGTGCATATGATAACTTACAACAAATTGATCATATGACGGTGGGAGAGACCGTAGAATCAAGTCTACCGCCATCTCTCTCGATATGGCAAATCCCAACCTCTCGAGGTGTTCCACCAATGCTTTCATCTTGAGAACATGGTGTGACACGTTCCCGCCCTCTTGCAACCGGCAACCGAGAAGGTCGTTAAGACAACCATACCGTTCTTGCTTCGCTTGTTGTTGGAACATGTCCGACAACTCGCGCATCATGTCATAAGCACTCAAGTGCTCCATCGACTTTTGCAAGTCGGAGCTCATGGTGCTTAGCATGAGGCAAGTAACCTCGGTGATGTCTTTGAGGCGTTTTTCATACGCCTCTTTAACGGCCCTACTCGCGTTGGATGCAGGGACCTCGGGGATGGGTTCCTCGATGGTGGCCAACTTGTCCTCATGACGGAGGACAATCCGAAGTTGCCTTGACCAATCCATAAAATTGGTCCCATCGAGCTTATCCTTCTCGAGAAACACTCTTAAGGATATGTTTGATGTAGTGTGGTTGGTGCTAGTTGTTGCCATCTATTAAAAGGCAAAGTAGATTTGGTTAGTTCGATTGAAATCCTTGTTAAAATAATTACCCAAAAGATTAAAGAAAAACAACTATTTTAACAAGGGCTAAGAACCTTATTTCACCTTGCACCGTGACGGGTTTTCCGCGGATCACGTGGCAAAGCTATTTGGGCCGGCAACCATTGACCGATTGCAATCCATTATTGCAACTCTTAGTTCCTTGCGGGATCCTACTTGACAACCATTTTGCCAAGTTTGGCACGTTTGATCCCTCCACACCAATTTCAAATTAATGTTTTACATGACCTCGGCTAGAGCTCGACGACCATATGAAAGATTAATTTGAAATCGTAAATCAACCATCAAGATACACGGTGGTACTCTAGCCCAATGGTCGACTCGGCTAGAGCTCGACAATCGACCTTGCGAGTTGCCACACGCGCCTTCCACACAGCTCATGCAAAGGCAATCTCGGCTAGAGCTCGACGATCAACCCTTACATGGCTAGATTCGGGCGGTGTCATCTTATGGGTGGTGTGCGATTTACATTTAGAAAACGTGATTTAGTTTTCCGGTTTAAAAAACCATTTTGAGTTTGATTAACAAAAATTGACAATAACCAAAAGTTTTCACTAGTCGGATACTAAACCAATTTAAATCCGTATGTTAATCAAGTAAGCGCGCGAGAGTTGTTAAAACATTTTTAAAACTCTTGGGTTTTATTATTTACCAAAAAATTGTCTAGCATGCAATAGTCCTACAACTCATGCATAAACAATATATAATAGAACCATCACACGCATATACAAAGTTGGTAACCATGCCCCTAAAACCTATGTGTTTTTCCCGTGAGCCACTACGGGAAAACAAGTCATCTAAGGATAAAAAAAAACTCCTTGACTTGGATGTGCTCCCACTAAACCCGCCACCTCCATTGGGCCTTCCGGATTCATGTTCGCCAAGACGTCACTCCATGGACTCCCGATGGTTGCTCCATATTACAAATACATAGAAAATTAAATAAATGACATACAAGCCACAAATCCTATTTTCTAGTACAAATACATAACATGGAATATTTAAATGGCATGCAAGCCACAAAACAAATTACATACCAAATAAATAAATAAATTAAATTATTATTACAAACCATTGTGACATAAAGTCACCAAATGAATGAATAATAAAACATACAACCAAACATCCACAAGGTCTAGGGCATTTTTCTAAGGTTACCAACAAAACAGGTTCACTAGTGAACAATCACAAAATCAACAACAACAACATGGTGTGCCACACAAAAACCATGTAAACTTATGTATAATGGTTAAGATTTTAAAACACTCAAGGCACTAAAATCCCATGTACTTATGCATTAGTGACCCCAAACCATTGTTGGTGTAACATATTCATAAATACATAATGTAAGTATATGCAATTATATATTTTCATGCCAAAATAATAATCCACATATAAATACACCAACCATTATACAAGGCAACTTGAAATAAATATTTTAATCTCTGGACCCAAAAAATCCAGAAACTAAAACATAATGCCAAAAACCCAAAATATTTTAAATTTTCAAAAAAAAACAAAAACAGCACTGCCTAACTAGATAGCGCCGCTAAGTATTTCGGTTTAGCGCCGCTAACTATAAAAGTTAGCGCCGCTAACCCTACTGGTCAGAAAACAAAAATCCGATTTTGGGTTTTTCAGGCCACCATGTGCAAAAGTAGTATAGAGGTGGCTCTGATACCACTGTTGGGGTTCTATGTACACAGCGGAAGCTTAAAGGTACAACAAACAAAGCAAAGAGAACAAGCAATCAAAGCATAAAACCCCAAGTCATGGACCAATCTCTATGACTAACTAATGCAACATGAAAAGAAAGAAGGGAAGAAGGTTATACCCTCTCCTAAGCTCCAGCAACTTGAAGATGTAGAAATAAAGACAAGAAAGCAAATAAGCCTTCCTCTATTGAAGTCCACCCCAAGTTGGCTCAACCTCCTTGTACTAGCAAGCTTGGATGATCTTCTTCTATTAGAAATCACCACAAGAACAACCTTCTTTCTTCCAGAATTCGGATCTCTTGAGCACACACACAAAGAACACTCTAAAAGCTCTCAAGTAAGTGTGTTGTATGTATATATTCCAAAAAAAAAATCCAAATGACAAAACTCTCTCTATTATAGAGAGAAAATACCACTTGAGATGCCTCTAGCCGGCCAACAAGACTGGGAAAGAAAGCCCATGCATTGGGCAAGAGTGGAGGTGGGAATCTAATCATTGCATGCATTCTGACAGACGTTAGCGCCGCTAACTTTTATGTTTAGCGCCGCTAACCCAAAACAGTTAGCGCCGCTAACGCGGCCTGCATCGCAACTTTCCATTTTGACACCATTGGTCCCTCCATCTTTTAGGCTGTCGAGATTGATCCTTGGTGTGTGACCCAATAGGCCCATACATCATCGGTAGTGATCCATATAAGGCGTACGTGTGTCAGCGGGCATACTCCAACACTATCTTCAACACTGCTAACTACTCTCCTTCTTTGAAATGATAGAGATCATGTATCATCTCCTCAAGTCCAAGAGTGAAATTGATCAGAGGTTCATGCCAAAATTTGAATACTGGATTCAGATGTCAATCTGCAATAGGCTCTTCACACATGATCAATTCATTAAACACATCAATCTGATTGAAGATGCTTTCAAAAAGAATTCAAAAGCTTTTGTCACCATTGAACAGATCATTGTCAATCCTGACTATCCTTTTCTTTCTGCTTATAAAAGTCTCAACACTGCTCTGCCCTCCAATATTGAGCCAGAAATGTTTAAGTACATAACTGAGCCTGAAAAAGGGATGTTCTTCAAGAACAGAGCTGGTGATTGGAGATTCCTAAGAGAAGCTGACATAGGAAGAGCGCCAAGAGCTTTAATTTTTCAAGCTATAAGACTGGCAAGAGGACAGACAGGAAGTCAACACTTTGAAAGTCTGATGGAGACTAGAGCTGACTACTTAGCTAAAATGCTAGTATAGATGACTCTTAGTAGATAGCTCACATAGTGTAAATATAGAAAAGATAAAAAATCCTAAAAACAGAAAAAGGATAGAAAAGATACCACAAAAACAGAACAAAGGTACTTCATAAATGAAAAGATTCCCAAAAACAGAACATCAGGGAACATACTTAAAAGAGTTACCAAAAAAGATAGCTAGGTAAATAAAATTGCACTTAAACAAGATAAGGTTTTGTCATCATCAAATAGGGGGAAATTGTTGGTGAGATAGCAATATCAAACCTTAATCAAACATATCTATTAAGTAAAATAGGATTTGATGTTAACAAAACCATATATTCAGTTTTGGACTTAGATTGATGAAAAACATGTGTTGTTTTTCTATCTGAGACTTAAAGAATTTCTAAGTAAGAAATGTCAGCTGACGAATCATAGTGTCAGCTGAACACTGAGTATCAGTCAAAGGACCAGCTTCAGAAAGATCAGCTGAGAAGAAAAGATCAGTCAAAGAGCATCAGCTGAGGAATCACACTGGATCAGTTGATGGCCTAGAACCATCAGCTGATGAAGATTTCAAGATCAGCTGAGCAGTCAAGGATCAGCTGACATAATCACAGTTATCAGCTGAGCAATTTGATCAGCTGAGAAAATCTAGTCAGCTGAGTCTTTCACACTTATCCTTAGCTGAGCAAAATTATATTTGTAGTTCAGTGTCTGTTAACCGAGTCTTTATTATATATCTCAGTTAATAGCTTTTCTATGTAATATTTTCTTAAAGTCAAAGGCAGAACATGTGTTGTTCTTATTATGCCTTAGATCTTTCTTTTGTGAAAGTACTTAGCACTTTTTGGATCTGCAAAGATACAAAAAGGATAGATCTTTATCCCCTGGAAAAGGAGAAAGATACTCTTGAAAAGAAGATCTCGAAGATATGATGTTAAGTATGGCTGGCAACTCCATACTTGGTAAAGTCAAATCTTCAGAAAGCATGGTGTTGATTAAAGCACAAGCATGAAAGGAGAAGTTTACTTTTCCAAGATATAAAGGTAGTAGTTTAATAATATAATTATAGATAGTAGGTACACTCATTACTGAAAAGTATGTTCACTTTACACACTTTGTGTATAAAGTTAACTTACTTTTCACCCACTAACTTTATCTATTATAATATTATTAAACCAAGTACCTTTGTATCCTTCTCTCTTCATCATCCCGGACACACCTTGCTTATATATACTCATGCATGGAAACATGCTAAGTATGCGTTGAAAAGCACTGAAATCTCATAAGTTGAGAATTAGAAGAGTTAGCATTTTACTTTCAGTGTAACAAACTTGTTCATGTGTTGAACGTGTTTGACATTAGTTGTTTAAGATTAGCATTGTCTTTGTGTTAGACAAAATTAGTTGTCACCTTTTATTGAACTTAGATTTTCCGCATCTAGTTCATGTAATTCTTGATTAACATCAATAAGAATTATATAAAAGTAAACCGTGTGTCTCTTAAATTTTAATTTGCTAAATTTTGTATTCAACCCCCCTTCTACAAACATTTGTTGTTGTAGTATCCATTCGGGACCAACAATATGGTTTTAACATATATGAGGGCACCGACATGGTGGTGGTCTCTGATGAGCCTACCAAATACCAGGACGCTGTGGTGAGCCCTGAGTCCGCCAAGTGGCTAGAAGCAATGGAATCCGAGATTCAGACCATGTCGGATAATCAAGTCTGGGACTTGGTTGATCCCGTGCCGGGGTGTAAACCCGTAGGGTGCAAGTGGGTCTTCAACAAGAAGATCGGCATGGATGGCGAGGTAGACACCTTCAAGGCCCGACTGGTGGCTAAGGGTTTCACTCAAACTCATGGTGTATACTATGAGGAAACCTTTTCCCCGGTGGCTATGATGAAGTCTATCCGGATACTTTTGGCCATTGCCGCATTTCATGATTATGAGATTTAGCAAATGGACGTCAAAACCGCGTTCTTTAATGGAACACTTTCAGAGGATGTGTATATAACACAGCCTGAGGGTTTTGTACATCCAGAATTTCCGGATAAAGTCTGCAAGCTTAAGAAGTCCATTTATGGGCTTAAGCAAGCCTCTCGGAGCTGGAACCTGTGCTTTGACGAGAAGGTTAAAGAGTTTGGCTTCTCTAAGAGCAAGGATGAGCCATGCGTTTACATTAGAGCTAGTGGGAGCGTAGTTGCATTCCTAGTTCTTTATGTAGATGATATTCTACTAATTGGGAACGACGTCCCAACTTTGCAAGGGGTAAAAGCATGGCTAGGGAGTTGTTTTTCAATGAAGGATCTTGGGGATGCGGCTTACATTCTTGGGATTAAAATCTATAGAGCTAGATCCCGCAGGTTAATTTTATTGAGCCAGAGTACCTACATTGACAAGGTCCTAAAGAGATTTAGGATGAACGACTCCAAGAAGGGGTTCACATGGTTTAGTGTTGAGCAAAGCTCAAAGCCCGAGTTCTCCTGAGGAACGGGAAGTAATGAGGCGACTTCCATATGCTTCGGCAATTGGCTCGATCATGTACGCCATTATATGTACTAGGCCTGATATATCTTATGCATTGAGTTTGACAAGTAGATATCAAGCCAACCCTGGTGAGGCACATTGGACGGCAGTGAAGAACATTCTCAAGTATCTTCGGTGGACAAAGGAGATGTTCTTGGTGTATGGAGGTGTGGAAGAGCTACGGGTGATTGGTTACTCCGATGCTAGCTTCCAAACCGATCGGGACAACTGCCGATCTCAATCGGGGTTTGTGTTCTTGCTCAATGGTGGTGCTATTTCCTGGAGAAGCTCCAAGCAAGACACTGTAGCCAATTCTACTACCGAGTTGGAGTAGCTAGTGAAGCTGCGAAGGAGGCTGTGTGGATGAGGAAGTTCGTCCAAGATCTGAGAGTGGTTCCTAGCATTGCCGACCCTATTGAGGTGTTTTGTGACAACGAGGGTGCGGTTGCTCTTGCGAAGCAACCAAGGTCTCACCGACGCACGAGGCATATTCCGCGGAAGTATCATTACATCCGGGACATGGTCGAATGTGGAGACATTGTCATCCGCAGAGTACACACGGATAGCAATATGGCGGATCCGTTCACCAAACCTTTATCACAAGCAAAACATGATGCTCATACGCGTGCTATTGGAATTAGATTTCCTAGTGATTTGGTTTGATTATGTATTAGGTTAGTATATTTGATGTATTTGTTAGAATATGCCCACTGATGCGAGTACACCATTTGAATCACAACCGATGATGTATGGGCCTATTGGGTCGTACACCGGGATCAAATGTGCACATGGCAACTTAAGTAAAGGGATCAAAAATGACAAAAGATAAAAGTTGACATGGTAGGCATGGTTAGCGCCGCTAACCATAAGGTGTTAGCGCCGCTAACACTTATGGGTTAGAGCCGCTACAGATGCTTGCACTTTACGTCAAGTCTTCTGACAGGCCGCGTTAGCGCCGCTAACTCTTAAAAGTTAGCGCCGCTAACTCTGGGTTAGCGCCGCTACGGCCAGACGTGACTTATTGTCAAATCACCTCTCCACTTAGCCAATGCATGTAAGAACCTTGTTTCGACTTGGGCCGGCCTTGGGTAAGTTAATAGACGTCTTGAGGGTTTTATAAACACTCCAAGGCTGTCTCATTAGCTCTCTCTTGGAAATACACTTACACACATTTTGGTTATTCTCTCAAGTGCTACAAGAGACTTGGAGAGTTCTAAGAGAGTTTGAGTTCCAGAATTCGGTCCCTTAGTGTTTGGTTGCTGTTCTCCTACTGGGTTTTCGTGAAAGAAGAACCTCAAGGAGCTTACTAGCTCAAGTGATTTTCTTGTTACCGGGGTATCACCTTCTAGTTGATTCGTTCAAGCCACAAGGAGCAACTTCATCTTCTTCATCGATTTTCTTTAGCTTAGGAGCTAGTATAACATTCTTAACTCTCTCCTTTTGTTGCATTTCTGTTCATAGAGTTAGATCTACTATTGGGGTTTCAAGTTTTATGCTTTACATGCTTGTACCTTGGGCTTTTAGTTTTGTACTTTGCTTCCGTTGCGTGCCCAAGAAACCCCTACAGTGGTATCAGAGCCACCTCTATGAGAGTTATGCACATGGTGGCTTTGAAAACCCGAAATCGAAATTGTTTGTTTTCTGTCGAATAAAGGTTAGCGGCGCTAACTTTGAGTTAGCGGCGCTAACATTTTCAAGATAGCGGCGCTAGCGTCGCTGAGTCAGTTTTTTGTTCATGTTTAAAAACAGATTTGGTCTCGGGTTTTGGCCTTGGTTTTGGCTTCTGGAAAATTTTAATCTTGTTATTTTGATGTTTAAATTCCAGTAGCATATATGTATATGTTTGGTTGTATGTGTACATAAGTTGGTAACCTTGCCTAGGCCCATTTGGTTTTTGGTGTGTTTGAATACATGGTGGTTGTATTATTATTCTTAAGATAAATTTGTAATAATAATGTGGCGTGCATGCCATTTCATTCATCCATGTAATTGTAATAGATAAATAGGTATTTTATGGCTTGCATGCCATTTTATTCTATTGTATGTATTATTGCATTTATGGATGGTGAACACACATGATGGGTCAAAAGAGATGGAGTTTGGAGCCCATGAAGCCGATGAAGTCCAATGGAGATGGCGGGATTAGTGGGAGCTTGCATCGAAGACTTTGTCCCTAGTATTGACCAAGTTCTTCCCGTTCGGCTCATGGGAAAAACGCACGGGAAGAACGCATAGGTTTTATGGCAATGATTACCAATTATAGTGTTTTAAGCGTGTGATGTGATTTTGTATGCATGGATTGTGTAGGATTCGCATGCTAGACAATTTTTTGAAAATTAACAAAATCACAAGAGATTTGATAAAATTGGTTTACAACTCTCTCGCGCGCTCACATACAAGATTAACCCACATAGTGAAAATAGGTTTTTGCACTTATATGTTAATCTAAAACCAAACCGGAAACAAAAGCCCGTCTTTCCTCAAAACGTAAATCACGCACCATCCATAAGACGATACCACCCGAATCTAGTCTTATGGGATTTGGTTGTCGAGCTTAGCACGAGCCAATTCCCATAAAACTGTGTAGAAGGTGAGTGTGGCAAAATTTCACAATTTTGGTTGTCAAGCTTAGCACGAGCCAACTTTGTTGAGTTTGTTACCGTATGTCTTGATGGACGATTTGCAATTTTAGTTTTGAAATCTTGGTTAATTGTCGAACTTAGCACGAGTTAACCAAAATTTCAAGATTTAAAATTGGTGCAAGAAGGGATCAAACATGCCAAACGACCATTGGATGTCGTAGGATCCCGCAAGAAGCTAAGAATTGTGATAGTGATTACAATTGGCAAAATGGTTGCCGACCTAAATAATCTCATTATGTGATCCGCGGTAACCCCGTCACATGGTGGGATGAAATACGGTTCTTAGCCTTGTTAAACTTAATTCTTTATGGGAAAAATAATTTAACAAGATAATACATATTTATAACAAACTAATTTAAGTCTACTTTGCAATTATAGATGGCATCAACAAGCGCAAACACCACCACCACCAACGTTTCTCTTAGAGTTTTCCTTGAAAAGGAGAAGCTCGATGGGAGCAACTTCATGGATCGGTATAGGCAACTCAAACTTGTCCTACGCTATGAAGGGAAGATGCACACCATAGAGGAACCCTTACCCGAGGCACCTCCAAGCGGTGCAACGAGGACAATCCGTGAGGCGTACGAGAAACGCCTCAAGGAGACTGAGGAGATCACATGCCTCATGTTGAGCACAATGAGTACCGATTTGCAAAAGCAAATGGACCACTTTGGTGCTCACGACCTGATCGTGCAGCTGCGGGATATGTTCCAGCAGGAGGCGAGGCAGGAGAGGTATAAATGCTTCAAGTCGGTTCTCGCTTGCAAGCTTCAAGATGGAGGGAACGTGAGCGCTCATGTTTTGCGTATGAGAGCAAACATTGAGCGCATGCAGAAGCTAGGGTTTACCATCGTGAGGGAGATGGTGGTTGATTTGATCCTCCAATCCCTGCCCAGTGCATATGATCAATTCACTATGAGTTATCATATGCATAGCATGGATAAAACCTTGATGAAGCTACATGGTATGCTCAAGACTGCCGAAGCGAGCATGACCAAGAGCAAACCATCCTCCTCCTCCACTCCCATTCTAGCCATCCGGGAAGGCCGCATAACCAAAAAGAAGGCCGCCCCTTCCAAGAAAGGGAAGGGAAAGGGGAAGGTTGGCACGATCAAGCCTGCCCCGGCCTCCGAAGGTAAAGGTAAGGGGAAGATTCCCCAAGCCAAGACTCCGGAGGATGCGGAGTGCTTCTTTTGTGGGGGCAAGGGCCACTACCGCCGAAGCTGCCTTAAGTACTTGGAGGGACTCAATAAGCTCAAGCCAATGAGCATATCGGGCCCGGAATCTTCAGGTACGTTCATGATAGAACTTTACCATACTTCTACTTCTAGAGGCTGGGTTTTGGATACTGGCTGTGGCACTCACATATGTAATATGATGCAGGTGCTAAGGGCAAGTAGGAGCTTGGAAAAAGGAGAGCTAGATCTTGTGATGGGGAACTCGGAGATTGTCCCGGTGGAAGCTCAAGGAAGTGTGGAGCTTTCATTTAAGACTAGCAACTCTATTTTATTGAAAAATGTCTGTTAGTCGCCCTATGTGGCTAGAAACATTATTTCACTTCATTCATTGTATGACGATGGTTACAACTTCCATTTTGATGATAGGGATATTATATGCTTTAAAGATAATATTGTTTATTTTAAGGTTTTACCATGTCATGGCATTTATGAAGCAACTGCATACATTAATTCAACAAAATCTATCATGAACATTGATTCTAATTCCAAAGATGGTTTGGATAAGTATTCCTTGTGGCATGATCGTCTTGGCCACATAAACAAGACCCGCATCACCAAGCTTCAAGCGGATGGAATCTTGGAGTCATTTGACCAAGGGTCGAATGATGTATGTGACTCTTGTTTATTAGGCAAGATGACAAAGGCACCCTTCACGGGGACAAGTGAGAGGGGTAAAGACCTCTTGGACATCATCCATACGGATATATGTGGGTCTTTTAAACATGTTACAAGGAATACTTCGTAACCTTTATAGATGATTATAGTAGGTATGGATATGTCTATCATGTTAAGCACAAGAATGAAACCTTTGAGGTGTTCAAGACATTCCAAAACGAAGTTGAGAATCAATTGGGCAAAACAATAAAGATACTCCGGTCTGTTAGAGGTGGAGAGTATCTAAGTACCAACTTTACCGATCATCTCAAGAATTGTGGAATTATTTCGTAATTAACACCTCCAAGGACTCCACAATTAAATGGGGTCGCTGAGAGGAGGAACCGGACTTTACTAGATATGGTAAGGTCCATGATGAGTCGAACGGAGGTACCTATTAGTTTATGGTGATATGCCCTAGAGACGGCGGTAAGGATCCTTAACCTTGCACCAACCAAGAAAGTATCGAAAACACCTTATGAAATGTGGCACAAGAAGAAGCCGACACTTTCATACCTACGAGTTTGGGGTTGTCAAGCCTACATGAGACGTGAGACAGAGGACAAACTTGAACCTCGATCGGAAAGGTGTTACTTTATCGGATATCCTCCTGCCGGTGTTGGATATATATTTTATAAACCTTCTGAGAACAAAGTTTTTGTTGCTCGAAGGGCATTTTTCCTTGAAAGAGAATTGCTATCCAAACAAAGAGGCAACAAGGAAATAGATCTGGAGGAAGGTCAAGAATCAACCGATAAAGAACTTGAGGTTGGCACTAGCACTCAACCTAGGACGGTTGAAACTGAGCAAGAGAATGCTGCAGTACCTGACACTAATTCATTGCTTACTCCTAGGCAATCCAGTAGAACTCGTTTCGAGCCAGAGAGATATGGATTCTACATATCTGAGGGCAGCGAGTTAGTAGTGGACTCTGATGAGCCCACTAACTACAAGGAAGCCATGGCGGGCCCTGAGTCTGCATATTGGAAGGAAGCAATGGAAAGTGAGATGCAATCCATGTCGGATAACCAGGTCTGGGAACTGGTTGATCCTACACCCGGGGTTAGACCCGTAGGGTGTAAATGGGTCTTCAAGAAGAAGACCGGCATGGACGGAACCTTGGATACTTTCAAAGCACGACTAGTGGCGAAGGGTTTCACTCAAACACACGTAGTTGATTATGATTAAACCTTCTCCCCAGTGGCTATGTTGAAATCAATACGGATACTTCTGGCCATTGCTGCATTTTATGATTATGAAATATGGCAAATGAATGTTAAAACCGCCTTCCTTAATGGGAAGCTTTCCGAAGAGGTGTATATGACACAACCTGATGGTTTTGAACATCCAGAGTACCCAAACAAGGATTGTAAGCTAAAGAACTCCATTTATGGACTCAAGCAAGCATCTCGCAGCTGGAATCTATGCTTTGATGAGAAAATCAAGGAATTTGGATTTTCGAAAAGCAAAGATGAACCATGTGTATATGTCAGGGCTAGTGGGAGCACTATTGTCTTCTTAGTCCTATATGTGGATGACATATTGCTCATTGGAAACCATATTCCGAGCCTTAAGAGTGTAAAAGCTTGGCTAGGGAATTGTTTCTCAATGAAGGACTTAGGGGATGCGAGCTACATTCTGGGAATTAAGATCTATAGAGATAGATCTAGAAAGATACTCGGGCTTTCTCAAAGTGCATACATAGATATGGTTGTGAGACGCTTTAAAATGGAGGAATCCAAGAAAGGAAACCTCCCTATGTCACATGGCTTAATGTTGAGAAAGACTCAATGTCCTACCTCCCAAGAGGAGATAGAAATGATGAAGCGAGTACCATATGCTTCTGCTGTGGGATCGATCATGTACGCCATGTTATGCACTCGTCCTGATGTGTCATGTGCTTTGAGCATGACTAGTAGATATTAGGCGAATCCCGGGGAGCCTCATTGGAAAGCTATAAAGAACATTCTTAAGTACCTTAGGAGTACAAAAGAAATGTTCTTGGTTTATGGTGGGGAAGAAGAGCTAAGAGTAAAGGGTTACTCGGACGCTAGCTTCCAAACGGATAGGGATGACTGCCGATCTCAATCGGGGTTTGTATTCCTATTAAATGGTGGTGCTATCAGCTGGAGGAGCTCGAAGCAAGACACGGTGGCTGATTCGACTACCGAGTCGGAATACATTGCGGCAAGTGAAGCTGCAAAAGAGGCCGTGTGGATGAAGAAATTCATCCAAGATTTACAAGTAGTTCCAAGCATCACTGACTCTATTGAGATATTTTGTGACAATGAGGGTGCAGTGGCTTTGGCAAAGGAACCAAGAGCTCACAAGAGAACAAGACATATTTTCCGCAAATACCACTTCATACGGGAAGTAGTTGAGAGTGGTGAAATCGTCATAAGCAGAGTAGCATCGGATGGAAACCTTGCGGATCCATTCACGAAGCCATTATCGCAGGCAGCTCATGATTCTCACACTAGTGCTATAGGTGTAAGATTCGCCAGTGATTTGGCTTGAGTTATGTATTTAGTTTGTTTGATATGTAAACTTTATTTTATTTTTGGGAACGATATAGACAGTATTGTAATTTATGCTTGTTTCGATATATAATAGAGATTATATATGCGTATGATACGGTTACATTCATAAGACTCTACTGCATTCCATCTTAGCATGTTTAAATCACTTCCGGAAATATTTCATATTTCAAAACTTTCCACGGTCAGTCAATCTTGTGGAAGGAAGATTGAATTAAGACCGAGATAAGCATGTGACCTTGAATTCAATTTGGTCGAATTAAGGAGCAATGCCTATCTGTACTTGAAATGAGTTTCAAGTGACTGGAAGACCCACACCCAAGTATACTCCATGGATTATAGTCACGAGCAACTTGGGATGATAATATCTTACGTCCTTAGACCTGAGATGTATGAACCGCTATATCATACTTCTTTCATACTTTAGCCATCTTCAAAAGCAGTTCGTAACTGGCTGTGATAAAGGAAATGACTAGATAAGTTAGGGGGTATGGTTTAGGGCTATACAGTCAAAAAGGGATTTGTTCCTCTGATATGAGAGATATCACTGGGCCCTTCGATGATTGGGAGCTGACACCAAAATTATGCATGGCCATGCGCAAGGAATATTAATTTAGAATCAGATATTTCCTTAACTTTTGGCCACCACCAATCAAGATCGAGACACACAAACGTGGACGATCTGGAGATTGACACTCAATCCATGTCTCGTGTTCACATTGATATCGTGAACAAAAGGATGTTTAAGATCACTTATCTATAGGACCTTTCTTTAAGAACAGGTTTCATTCAGATAACGAAACCCATACTGACTTTGGGGTAATGGCGTTTTTGCTAGAGACCGCTCATTGTCTGTGATTTGTTAGAAATGGTGCATCGTGTGCAATTGGGAGTTTGGTAGAATATGCCCACTGATGCGAGTACACCATTTGAATCACTAACGATGATGTATGGGCTTATTGGGTCATACACCGGGGTCAAATCTGACAGCAACTTAAGTAAAGGGATCAAAAATGACAAAAGATAAAAGTTGACATGGCAGGCATGGTTAGCGCCACTAACCATAAGGTGTTAGCGCCGCTAACACTTATGGGTTAGAGCCGCTACAGATGCATGCGCTTTACGTCAAGTCTTCTGACAGGCCGCGTTAGCACCGCTAACTCTTAAAAGTTAGCGCCGCTACGGCCAGACATGACTTATTGTCAAATTACCTCTCCACTTAGCCAATGCATGTAAGAACCTTGTTTCGACTTAGGCCGGCCTTGGGTAAGTTAATAGACGTCTTGAGGGTTTTATAAACACTCCAAGGCTGTCTCATTAGCTCTCTCTTGGCAATACACTTACACACATTTTGGTTATTCTCTCAAGTGCTACAAGAGACTTGGAGAGTTCTAAGAGAGTTTGAGTTCCAGAATTCGGTCCCTTAGTGTTTGGTTGCTGTTCTCCTACTGGGTTTTCGTGAAAGAAGAACCTCAAGGAGCTTGCTAGCTCAAGTGATTTGCTTGTTACCGGGGTATCACCTTCTAGTTGATTCGTTCAAGCCACAAGGAGCAACTTCATCATCTTCATCGATTTTCTGGAGCTTAGGAGCTGGTATAACATTCTTAACTCTCTCCTTTTGTTGCATTTCTGTTCATAGAGTTAGATCTACTATTGGGGTTTCATGTTTTATGCTTTACATGCTTGTACCTTGGGCTTTTTGTTTTGTACTTTGCTTCCGTTGCGTGCCCAAGAAACCCCTACAGTATTCACCTTTTGGGAACATGAAGCAGTACTGTATTTATTGTATTTATCGATTATTAAATGAGATTTAGTAATACGCAAGTTGTGGGTATTTCTTTAAATCTTTACTTTGTTCCAACTTTGCATCTTTTGCTCTTTCCTGAATGCGTAAGCATTCTAAATGTCCGCAGTCGGTCATTCTTCACGGGAAGGAAGTATGAACTAAGACTGAGGGAAGTAATTGGTCATGTGTCCAATTGGGATTGGGGCACGGGGACGCAATTCTTCGCCTGTACTTGAAAGGGGTTTCAAGTGACTGGACGACCCACTCCTGAATTCACTTTGTGGTACTTGTCATGAGTGATTCAGGATGATAATATCAGTTCATTCTCATACTAGAGATGCATGTGTCTGCATCACTTTGGTTTGCTTTGCTCTGGTTGCTTTCAAACGCAGTTTGTAACTGGCTATTATAAAGGGAGTAGCTGGGCAGAGTATGATCACTTTGGTGGGTAGTGTAAGTCAAAGGAATTTGTTCCTCTGTTTGTGATCACTTATCGATAGGACCATTTCACACGGGATTGCAGTTTGGTTTTTGCGCTGAAGACAAAACCCATACTGACTTGGGGGCAGAGATGTCTTACTAGAGGCCGCTCTCTGCTTGTGAAGTATTGGGTATGGTGTGTCATGTTCAAGTGGGAGTCTATTGGAGTATGCCCGCTTACACACGTATGCTAAACGATCACTATCGATGATGTATGGGCCTATCGGGTCACACACCGGGGGCTGATCTTGACAACAACCAAAAGATGAGGGTGAGAAAGGATAAATAATGATAGTTGGTTTTCTGGCTGGGGTTAGCGGCGTTAACTCTGGCGTCGCTATCTCAGCCGCGTTAACGGCGTTAAATTTTAGAGGTTAGCGGCGCTACAAATGGGCGGTTAGCGGTGCTAACCCTGTCTGATAGAAACAACTTTATTCCTTTCACCTCTATTTTCCACCAATGCATGGAGGACTCATCATGGGCTTCTCTGGCCGGCTTGGGACATTCAAGGGACATATTTGAGTTTATAAAAGAGACTCATTTGTCTCTCTTAATATCTCTTGACCATACACATATTCAAACACCAAGAAAGCTTTAAGTACTTGTTCTAGTCGTTAATTAGAGAGTTCCTTTGAGAGTTTCCTGGTGGTTTTTGGTCTTGTTCCAGAAGGCAAATTCTTGAGTTGGGTTTGCTTCAAGGGGTGCTAGTACACCAATATCACACTATTCTTGGTGTGGACTTGGATAGCTCAAGAAGAAAGAGTTCAAGGCTTGGAGCTTAGCATCAACACAATCCAGAGACATCAAGGGTATAACTCTCCATTCTCTTCAGTTTTTGTTGCTTAACTAGTTGTAGAGCTTGGTACACATTGGGGTTCATTATGTTGTTTGCTTTTTAGCTTTGAAATTTCGATTTTTGTACTTGCATGCTTCCGTTGCGTTGTACCACGAACTCTAACAACGTGATATATGCATCAACTACCGGAAGCTGTAGTGGGCCCTTGAGTCTGCTAAGAAGAGAAGTGTAGTAACAAAAAATACATTCCATGTTGGATTTTCAAGTTTTGAACTTGGTTAATCCAACACCTAGGTTTTGACCTGATGGTGTAAATAGATCTTTTGGGAATGAGATCTGCATGGATAAGTTTGTAGATAACTTCAAATAGTGACTAGTAAGAAATGGTTTCATGATGATTAACCATTGGGTTGGAATCATATGAAGACATTCTCCAGTAGTTATGTTAAAGTTTAAGCGGATGCTTATGCCGTTTTATGGCAGTATGATGCAAAGACCGCATTCCTTTATAGGAGTTGTATGAGGAAGTGCTCAGAACACTGTCCGAGGGTCTTTTACATCCTGAGTATCCTTATGAAGTCTATAAATCTGGAGTCCTCTTGGGCTTAGAATAAATCTATGTTTTGGAATCTTTGCTAAGAAAATCAAGTGTTTGAGTTTTCAGTAAGCAATGATGAAACTTGGATAGATTCCAGAGCTAGTGGGAGCGCTGTTATTATCCTATTTTGTAAGTCTAGCACATACTATTTGTTGGAGATAATGTCTTGATATAGCTTGGCAACAAGCATAAATCGAGAATTATACGTCCATAATAAATATGGGATATTCATAAAAGTTTATGGAATACAAAAATATGAGTATATGTTCTTGTGGTGTGTAATTACAAGAAGCTTAAAGTGAGTTGTTACTCTTGTGATGGCTTCTACTTGAAGGATAGCCGCCGATCTTGATTGGGGTTTGTGATCCTTTTCGAAATATGGTGTTGTTAATTTAGGTGTTTCTTAAAGCATCGCTGACTCTATTGGATCTTTTGAGACAATGAGGGTACGATGGCTTATACACATTAAATTTTGTGAACCAAGCATTGTTTGCCTTATTGGGTTCTATTGAAACGAAGATGGTATAACTGCTTGGACAAATGATCAAAATCCCATCAACGCACACTTTGGAAGTGGTTGGTTGTAGCAGGGATGTGATCATTGAAATCTGAGCATCGCTGACTCTATTGAGATCTTTAGAGATAATGAGAGTACGATAGCTTATGCACATTATATTTGAGACCCAAGCATTGTTTGCTTTATTGGGTTCGTTTGAAACAATAAAGGTATAATGACTTGGACAAATGATCGTAATCCTATCAACGCACACTTTGGAAGTGGTTGGTTGCAGTAGGAATATGATCAATGTCAGAGTACACACGGATGACATCATGGATGGTCCGTTTACTAAGCTATAGTGGCAGTCTAGTGATGAATGTCATACTAAGGTCTGCACGAACTTGGCTTAAATATGTTTTAGTCATGTTTTGGTAAGTTTTACTCTTGGGAACATTAAGCAATATTGTGCTTCTGCTTGTATCGATTATCAAAGGGGTTTGGTAATGCGCGTGTAGCGGGTACTCTCAGTAAGCCTTATTGTGTTCCAACTTTGCATGTTTTACCTCTTCCCTGAATGTGTATACATTCAAAATGTCCACAACCAGTCATTCTTCACGAGAAGGAAGTCTGAATGAAGGCTGAGGGAAGTGATTGGTCAAGTATCCAATGGTGATTGGGACACAGGGACGCAATACTTCGCCTGTATTGGAAAGGGGTTTCAAGTGACTGGATGACCCACTCCTGAATTAACTTTGTGGTACTTGTCATGAGTGATTCAGGATGATAATATTAGTTCATCCTCATACTGGAGATGCATGTGTCTACATCACTTTGGTTTGATTTGCTCTGGTTGCTTTCAAACGCAGTCTGTAACTGGCTGTTATAAAGGGAGTAGCTGGGCAGAGTATGATCACTGTGATGGGCAATGTAGTCAAAGGAATTTGTTCCCCTGTTTAGAGAGATATCCCTGGGCCCCTCGATGATTGGGCGCTGACACCAAAATGAATGGACGTGCTCGAGAGTGCAATGATTTTGGGTAATCGATTGCAACTTGTTTATTTTTGTCACCACCAATCTCGATCGAGAAACATAATCGTGAAGGACTGAGAATGACTTAGTACCATGTCTCGCCTTTGCAAGGATATTGCAAACAAAAGGATGGTTGATCAATTATCTATAGGGCCATTTTAAACCTTTAGGTTGTGAATTGGTACTTGTCGATGGGATGACATACCTCGTACTGACTTGGGGGCAGGGATGCCTTGATAGAGGCCGCTCCCTGTCTGTGATACTTCTGGGTACGTTGTGTCATGTGCAAGTGGGAGTCTGTTAGAGTCTGTCCACTGACACAAGTACATTGGTGTTACTGTTGATGAAGTGCGATCCTATTGGGTCACACACCAAGGATTGATCCCGACAGCTTACTGATAAAGAGAGAAGGTCCAAAAATCAAATTGTTTGATTTGAGGGCTTCACGGCCGTGAGGGATGCTCCACGAGTCGTTAAGCCCAATGCCTTCACATTTGACTCTACGACTCTCATATGGCTCGTGGAGTCTTCACGGGTCGTGAGAGGTCGTAGAGGGGTCGTGAAGGAGACGCCCTCACGAGTCACTCGAACGTGGCACGGGCCGTGAAGGACGATGGCCAGTTGTGGCGCATTTGTCTTCACGGGATCTTCACGGGCCGTGAGAGGCCGTGAAGACCTGTCTGCATGAAAATCTTGTATTTGATTGGGCCATCTCTTGCTCCAATGAGAATACACTTAATAATCCGGCTAAAAGAGACATCTGAGGTCTGGATCAGTTAGAGGAACATGCAACTTGACTCTCTTTCTCTCTAGAATTCTCTCTTGGCACCTAGTTGCAAGATATACACACTAATACACTAAGTGAGGATCTTGAGTGTTGATGTGAGTGGATTTGGGTGCAAGAGGAGAAACTTTCAAGGCTGTTCCAGAAGAGTGGAGTCGTTGGTGACGTCCATTTGGAGGTGTACTAGCATACAGGATCGTGGTTACTTGGTGTGGATCATTCAATAGAGGAGAAGACTTTTTGGATTCTCTATTTTCACCCGCATGCATGCTACAGCCAATTTATCTAATGGTAAGAAGGTATTTTCTTCCTTCTTCTTGTTTCTGTAAGTTGTAATTTGGTTTTATAGAACGATTCTCACTTTGGAACACAATACGGACCCGTTTTTGTACGGTTTTGAACTTTTATTTTTGTGCTTCCGCTGCCCTGAGCTCCATACCGTGTTCCAACAGCATTCTGCCAGAACAGGTTTAGCGCCACTAAGTATAAGACTTAGCACCGCTAAGTATAAAACATAGCGCCGCTAAAAACATAGGTTAGCGCCGCTAAAGCTAGACGGCTTAGCGGCCGCTATGGCAAACGTTTAGCGCCGCTAACAAGGAAAGGTAAGTGCCACATATCAGGATCGGATATAGATTATATCAAATAACAAGAACTAACTTTTGAATAACAAATCAGAGTTGAATAAAAAGTTCATCTTTAACTATGATCACAATCAACTAAGAAGTTGCGGAATCACACTTAATTGATTAAAGAAAGTTTTGAACACAAAGCAATTCAATCAAACAGTAGTTTTATTGATTAACCAGAATGATTACAATAGCAAACTTCACCCCTAATCTAACTTATTATGTTAGACGAAGAACACAGATTGTTCTTGGGTTTCAAAGAGAAACTAAGAGGCTTAGCACTATTCTGAAAGCAAATTACAACTTGAAGAATGAGTGCAAAACTCAAACAATGAGTACGTACGTATTATAAATTCTAATCTAGTATTTATATACTCCTTGATCTTCCTTGATTTGTTGACAGTTAGGTAATCTTCTATCTTGTGAGATAATCTTGATGATCTTCCAAATATTTGGAGATATCTTCAAAGATAGTTGTTTCCACATTTAGCTCAACCGAAATTGTTCAATGAATGCAACAGTTTTGGTTCTTCTAACAGTCTTCGGCTTCAAGGTCTTCAAACAGTTGTAGTAGTTTGTACTAAAAGTTCTGAACTCTGTATAACAGCTTTGAAGTTCACAGCAACTGTTGGTTACAACTGTCTTCACAATCTTCACTAATAGTTCTAAACTGTTTCTTCAACAATTCTTCTAACAGTTTCGAACTGTCTTCCCAAAAATGTATAACAGTTTTGATTTTTGCATGTATAACAGTTTCAATGACTTAGTCAATTTCCCAAAAATCTCCCCCTAACTTAAAGTATTGAACAATACAATTAAGTTGTTTGTTTTAAGGGTTCAATCATAGACAAATTAACATAAGTAAAGATCATATTTGCAAAATCAAACTGTTACAATCAAAAATTCAAAAGATAGAAAAATTACGTTTTCTTTGATCTCAGGGATTCAAGTCTATCTTTGAACTTCTGAATTAGCTCATCCCTTACTTTGGCTGGACCATAGAACTTGGCTTTCAATAGGTATTGGAGCTTGATCTGGCTGTGTTCGATGAAATCCATGTCAAACCATTCTGTAAGTGCATTACCCATTACCATGTAGTATACCCTTGGCTTAGCATACACCCTAACAGATTGAACTGGAAAGGTTTCATCAGCCATCAGTATTGACATCACTTTCTTTGGGTTGCAAATACTTGTAAAATGTCTCATCAACACCTTAATTGTAGGATGCTCAGATCCTCCATAGTGCCTTGTTCCATACTCATACAATTATTGTATGTCCCGCCTAGTAATGTTATCCATCATTTGTAAGTAGTCTGGAAATTGTTCAATCTGATCATTCTCCCTTACAATGATTACCCCTTCCTTCCCAGTATCAAACCGAATAACATCAAACTTCCATTCTTTGATGTGAGACTTCTGGCCTAAATGTTCTGCTACAAGCTTGTTAACACCTTCTTCAACATCGACCAAGAGCCTATCTTGAACGATAGTTTTAACCATTCCAGCTTTGGTGGTTTGAACTGTTTGGGTTGGTTGGACAACTTTGGACTTTTGGGATTTTGATATTTGGGATTTGGATTGTTGAGGTTGAGATTTCTTCTCAGTTGCTGGCTTAGGGGGTTGAGGTTGTTTCTTTTTCACAATTCTTTTTCTCTTAACTCCCTTAGCAGCTTTTTCTTGTTTTTCCTCCTCATCAATCTGAGCTGTAATCTCATCAGCCAGCTTTTGAGCAACTTCAAAATCTTTCAATTCTTGTTCCCTTTGCTCAGCTACTAGCCTTAATGAAAATTCATGATCACGCTCTTCTTGTTGTTGTTTTGAAAGTTTGAGCTGAGGATAAACAACAACAACTTCCTTACCTTTGCCTAGAACAGGGGGCAACTTGTATTCTTTCTTTCCTTCCAGGATGACTATGCCTTTAAACCCTTTCTTAGGTGGTAAAGGTTCTAACTTAGCAACCTTTCCATCAAGCCATTCATCATGTATTTTCTGTGCCATTCTAGAAGAACTTATTCCCAGATATTGAGCACTAATGTCAACCAAGTAGTTCTGCTTAACTTTTGACCAAGATTTGAAAATCTCAGTGCTTGGAACATTTGCAGTCGACACCATCCTATTGATTAGTACCCTATCAACACTTGAGAGCGGTTCTTCTTCTTCTTCATCAACAGTTTGGACACTTGCAGCTATTTGTTGATTTAAAGTTGCAACTGTTGGTTGTTGAGTTGCAACTGTTGGTGCAGCTTGAACAACTGTTTGTGTTACTTGAGCAGCTGTTGGTGTTGAACTCTCCCCCTTTTTGATTGGAACAGTTGAAGGAGGTCTAACAGCAGCTGTCAACTGTTGGAGCACTTGATCATGCATCTTGATGATTTCATTGGCTTGTTTCAGGCTGTTGGTTATAGCCTTGATTTGCTGGTCTTGGTGAAGAATCCTTTTGTTTTGTAAGGCAATCTTCTTCTTGACTTGCATGTATGCAGCAAAGAAAGGTGCAAAGTTGGAATTCGTCAATGCTTGGTGTTGCATTCTAGCCTCAATGTCAGCTAGTGTTGCCACTATTAACATATCATTGACAGATAAAACTGGTGGTTCACTCAATTGAGATTCCACACCAGTACCCCTCTTTTCTTGGTACTGGGGATTTCCAGAAGCTGTTTGATCAGCTTCTGTTGCCATGGTTGAGGTTTTAGTTATGTTAACACTGTCATGTTCATCCCTTGCGGATAAAACAGTAGTGTCAACCTCAAAAACCATATGATCACCCTCAGATGGAGTGATCACCTCCTTATTGTGCCTGGGAGACAGCATGAATGGATTCCTTTCGATATTCTGCACAGGTGAATGCACCTGTGCAGGGCTAACAGTTTGGGATTCGAGAACTGTGGTGGAAGGAGCACAAACAGTTCTTTTTCGCTTTTGGAAAGTTTTCAGAGGTGTGGCTTTTGTTGTAGCTCTATCAAAGGTAGTAGAGAGGGAGTTTTGAGTATCATGGGCTGTTGGTTCTAGTGTTGGTGGTGTAGCAATATGTTGGGCTTCATGTTCAACACTAGCAGCCCTGTTTCTTGAAAGAAACTCTACCATTGCAGAGAGTGGTGGAGTTATGGCACCAGAAAAATTCTTGCCATTAATCAACAATTTGCTCAATGTGGAAGCCACATGAGCGGAGGGAATAATGACCCTCTTGTGTATTTTAAGGTTTGGCATCAAAAAGTTTAAGAAAATTTGCACAAACCTGGGGTATATCAAAAAGAGACCATATTTGGTCCCAAGATGCTTTACCATACCATTAAATATCAGTTTAGAAAAGTTAAAGCATCTATTGTTTGCTAGAAAGATGAGTGCGAGAGCAATGTTGCTCCCAAACTCATTCCAGCCCGTTCTCTTAGGGCTTATGCACTGCTGGAGAGTATGGATAATGAACTTCCAGTGTTAGCAAAACTGCCCTTTGTAGAAGGTGCCCTTTCCCCTAGGGCCCTCATATCCCAGTTTTACTAACTCAGTGTATAAATAGACAAGTGAAACCGAGTCAGAATACTCACCATTGACATCATTCAGTTGCAGAGATTGACGAATGATGTTTTCAGAGATAGCGACCTCAGTGTCGTCTATCTTGGAGTCAATCCATTGAACTCCATTTTCTTCTCGCACAGTTGCATTTTTCCAAAACTGGTCAACATACGAGGTATATATGGTGGGATTAACGGTAAGAGCATTGTGAATGTTGGACATTGAGAGATAATCGATCATGTCATGAAAGACATGCAGATTATCAGGTTTTGCAAGGAAGGCGATCATGTTGTGCTCTTTGACGAATGGAAGGGGAGCCATTTCGAGTTCGAGAGTTAGGATTTAGGGTTTGCGTGTGATTTAAGTTTAGAACGAGTGAATGAACTGGTGAGGAGGGAATTGCCTTATATATATTTCGAATATTAAATGCAATTCAAACATCCTCAAAATTCTGCAAAGACCAAAACACCCTTTATTAACTTAACAGTTGACGAACAAAAATAAAGCTAACAGTTGGAGAACTGTTTTCATAAGATGTAACAACTGTTATTTAGAAATAACTCCCTTTTCGAAGATCATGATTTTGGACTAACAGTTGTGCATTCTACACACTAACAGATGAAGACTGTTTTTGTTAGAAAGTACAACTGTTATTGGACGAGTTTCTCCCCCTCAGATGCACATGGATTTTGCCTAACAGTTGTGCATGCCATATGCTAACAGTTGAAAACTGTTAGTAGTATTTCAAACAACTGGTAAAAAAATGTAACTGTCAACAAAACTTAGCTCATACACCCATCATAAGCTGATTCATCATAAACAAACCATTAGCCAACACAGATATCAACAAAATATGCATTTTATTCATGTTGAACACAGATGCTGGACCAAAATGATCCATATGCAAAAGTTGTAAAGGTGCAGTAATGGAAGAAACTTCTTTGGTCTTATAAGAAGTTTTGTGTTGCTTGCCTTTGAGACATGCTACACAATGATCATCACATGAGAATTCCTTTTGTGGCAAACTTCTTACCATATTGTTTTTAACTAACACATTCATGGTTTTAAAGTTCATGTGACACATCCTTCTATGCCAAATGGCAGACTCATCATGAGATGCGTTTGAGAGTAAACAACTTAACACATTCTGTTTAGCAATCTTTTATGTATCTAGACAGTGTACATTATCCTTTCTAGGTGTTCTCAAAAGAATATCCTTATCATTTAGTTCAAAATCTTTTGATAGGATAATGCATTCTGAATCTGTAAACAAAACTTTGTTTCCATTATCATAGATTTGAGATACACTTAACAGATTGTACTTAAGTTGTTCAACAAAGAAAACATCATTAAATGTAAGTGTACCTGCCTCAACAGCTCATTTACCTGTGATTTTTCCTCCCTTAGCATTTCCTCCAAATGCTACAAATCCACCATTGATGCTTCTGAAATCCTTCAAACAATGTGGATTTCCAGTCATGTTCCTTGAGCATCCACTATCCACATGCCAGATAGATCCATGATTGGCTCTATGAATGCTCTGCACAAATAAAATCAGTTAGTAGCAGGAAGTACCCAGGCCATGCAGGTCTTGGGTACACCATTTAAGTCATAATACTTAAACAGAGTTTGGTTCTTTTTGATTTCATCCAAATTAGATTTCTCTAATTTGTGTGATGAATACTTTGTAAGAACATGTGGTTCCCAACTGTTGTGATTAACAGTTGAGACCTTTGAACAAACAGTTGTTGTAGATGGTAAAACAGTTAAGTCATCATGTGACTTATTCTGTTTTGCAATTTGAGTATCAGTTTTATCCTCTTCAGAAACTGTTTGTTTCTGCAGTTTCACCCAAGCCAGACCAACAGTTTTTGGTTTTGATAAAACAGTTGTGGAACTGTTAGTTGGTTTGGATGTAACAGTTGTAAAACTGTTAGCCTGTTTTGGCTTAGAAGTTTTAGAACTGTTGATCTGCTTTGACTTAACAGTTTTAGCACTGTTATTTTGCCTTTTGAAACTACGTTTTTTGGTGCTATACAGCCGTGGGTTATAATAACAGTCTTGGGCCAAGTGATTGGATCTCCCACATATATAGAACTTTTTAGCTTTCACAATAGGCAAACCAATTCTTTGTGACCAGAACTGGTTCCTATTTCTTTGATTTCCTCTAACAGGTGCTGACTGAGAAAACTTTTGTACACCATGCTTTTGGCATGTGTATGCAGGCATTTCAGTATTCCTTTTTATAGATCTGGGTTTAGTCTGTGCTTTTACAGCCTCCTTCTTGGGCTTTCCAACTACAACTTCACCAACTTTCTCCTTTCCTTTGGTCTTAGTACTAACAGTTGAGCTGTTTGGGTTCTTTCTGGGACTGTTAGTGTAGAGATGGGAACTGTTGGCAACAGTTGTGAAACTTTTTATGGAGTTAACAGTTTTTGAGGGTTTTGGCTCATTGGTGAGGGGTTCAGTGGATGCTTTTACAAACACCATAGGGTGTAAAGATGATTTTGTTGGAATGGGCTCACAACAGATGTGATTTTCATATGGAATAACTTCATCCTTCTTCACAACTCCCTCATTATCTTCATCACTTACTTCTGACAGAACTCCATCTTCATAACTCTCAAACTTTGGATCAGCTGACTTAAGTCCTTCTTCCAAAGGGTCATTAACATACCTGTCAGCTACCTCTGACATTGGAGTTATGTAGTTTTGGTTGTATGGAGGTGGGGTTTGTTTGTATCCTAGGCCAGTTTTCACCTTGTCTCTAACTTGAGATTGTAACAAGGTTTCAAGTTTAAGGTTGGCTGCCTTGAACATACTCAGATCAATGTCCACCCCCTCCAACTTCTTGGTTAATTCATCAACCTTGCTTTCCTTCTCACTTAGCTTCTTTTTCAGACTATCAATCTCTTCTTGAAGTTGCTCTTTTTCCCACTTATGATATTTTCTATCATAATCCATTTGCAGTTCATTGGCTTGATAATCTTTTATTTTCTTTTCAAAGCTTTCAATGACTGCACTTCATTCATATCTCCTTTCCTCCATTTTACTTAGAGCTGCACATACTTTTTTGTTGTGCTCTCTAAACCTTTTAACAATGGCTCTACATTCACCAGGACAGAGTTTAGAAGATACCTGAATGTCTTCTGATTCTGGTAAATCCAGTTTGATGGAGGAATCAGTTAATGCCATCAATGCCTTGTTGTTAGTGGCTTCCTCTGCTTGATCACTCCAATCAAACCCATGTCCTTTTTGTGATACCAATGCTGAGGAGGTTTGATTATGAGTTGGCCTCTGACCTTGATTCTGGACTTGTCCACCAGATCTGCACTCTCTTGCAAAGTGGCCAAGCTGTTGACATTTGAAGCATCTCACCATTGACTTGTCAAATCCAGCCTTGCCATCAGCTCTGAAATTCATGTTTTACCTTCCAGTCCTTTTGATGAACCTCTTGGCTCTAACAGTAAGCATGGCCATCTGCCATTTGAGATCCATCTCCTCAATATCATCAGGGTGTACTTGTTCAAGATCCTCATTGGTAAGGGTTGAATGTGCATGGCTGGCAAGAAAAGCTTCAAGCACAGCATCTGGAGTGTTCACATCTAGTCCAACAGCAGTACAAGTACCTACACAACTATCAATAGAGTTAGTTAATGAATGGTTTGATTCCATACCTGAGGATGACAGGAGAGCAGCATTATGGCTAGGAACAACAGTTTTTCTTTTTCCCTCTATCTCTCCCTCAAACACTATCAAACTATTATAGAGGTCATCTAACTCTATGTCTTCAAGGGAATCTTTAGTCCTCCATTGTGCAGCAAACACAGTCCATTCATCACCTAGAGACCTAAGAAAGTTTCTTTTTATCTCATCTTGATCAAGCCTAACTTTAGCACTCTCTAGTTGGCTTACCAGCTTGTAAAACCTATCAAAGATTTGGGTGATGCTCTCATTCTTTCCACTGGTGAAGTTCTCATAGGCTTGTTTAAGGAGATCTCTTTGGTTTCTCTTAGAGCTAGCATTCCCATCAAACCTTTTTTCCAGAGCATTCCAAAGTTCATAAGCATCTTCAAATTTCTTGAATTGATGTTGATACTCATTGGGAATTGCAATATGGAGGATGTTGAGAGCTTTCATCTCAATCATTCTCTCCTTCTTTTCAGCATCTGTCTTTGGTGGTGGCTCCTTCTTTGGTTTTCCAGTCTCATCCAGATCAACAGGGGCAGTGGGAACACTTTCAATGATTTCCCAAACAGCATAGTCCATTAATTGGACATGCTGCTTGATTCTCAGTTTCCACATCTCAAAATCAGTTGGTTTGAGCATGGGAACACGAATGTTTGACCCAGAGCCATTGTTATCTGAAGATCCACCAGAATCTATTGAAACAAAGTAATTTGAAAACAGTTTTAAAGAACAAAGCAAGATAGAAGCAAAACTTTCAACTGGTGATCAAAGGAACCTTAATGATAAGGCTCTGATACCACTTGTCAGGATCGGATATAGATTATATCAAATAACAAGAACTAACTTTTGAATAACAAATCAGAGTTGAATAAAAAGTTAATCTTTAACTATGATCACAATCAACTAAGAAGTTGCGGAATCACACTTAATTGATTAAAGAAGGTTTTGAACACAAAGCAATTCAATCAAACAGTAGTTTTATTGATTAACCAGAATGATTACAATAGCAAACTTCACCCCTAATCTAACTTATTATGTTAGACGAAGAACATAGATTGTTCTTGGGTTTCAAAGAGAAACTTAGAGGCTTAGCACTATTCTGAAAGCAAATTACAACTTGAAGAATGAGTGCAAAACTTAAACAATTAGTACGTACGTATTATAAATTCTAATCTAGTATTTATATACTCCTTGATCTTCCTTGATTTGTTGACAATTAGGTAATCTTCTATCTTGTGAGATAATCTTGATGATCTTCCAAATATTTCGAGATATCTTCAAAGATAGTTGTTTCCACATTTAGCTCAACCGAAACTGTTCAATGAATGCAACAGTTTTTGTTCTTCTAACAGTCTTCGGCTTCAAGGTCTTCAAACAGTTGTAGTAGTTTGTACTAACAGTTCTGAACTCTATATAACAGCTTTGAATTTCACAGCAACTGTTGGTTACAACTGTCTTCACAATCTTCACTAACAGTTCTAAACTGTTTCTTCAACAATTCTTCTAACAGTTTCGAACTGTCTTCCCAACATCCATTAATAGTCTTAACAGTTTTGATTTTTGCATGTATAACAGTTTCAATGACTTAGTCAATTTCCCAACACCGCTAAACCCTGGACAAAACCAAAAATTACATTTTTCGAATTATTAAGCCACCAAGTGCAAGTCTAATATAGAGATAGCTCTGATACCACTGTTGGGGTTTGTGGTTATGCACAACGGAAGCATGTACGAATTTCAAAAACAAGTAAGGAACCACATAGGAACCCGAATGGTGCTACCAAGCTCTTCACTATGAAATGAAACTTTTTAAAATAGAAGAGTGAGTAGGTTTATACCCTTGATGTCTCAGGAGGTTGAGTAGATCACAAGAGCAAATAAGAAAACTCCTTTCTTTTGCCTCTATCAAAGTCCACCCCGGGCTATGTGTGATCCAAGTGTACTAGCACTCCAAGCACCCTTCCTTCTTTCAAAGTGCTTACTGGAACTAGAGGCTGCTTGGAGACAATGATTCTTTGCTAGAGGCTGCTCTTTGTCTGTGATTTGAGGATACGGTGCATCGTTTGCAAGTGTGAGTTTCTTAGAATATTCCCACTGATGCATACACGCTGTTTGAATCACTGCCGATGACGTATGGGCGTATTAGGTCATCCAGTGGGGTCAAACCTGACAACAACTAAAGTTAAAAGACCAAAAAATGGCAAAAGAAAAAAGTTGACATCGCAGGCCGCGTTAGCCCAGCTAACCTTAAGGAGTTAGCGCCACTAACTCTTAAGGGTTAAATCGACTATGGCTGCATGTACTTTATGCCATATCACCTGATAGGCTGCGTTAGCGGCGCTAACCTTAACGAGTTAGCTCTACTAACTCTTACGTCTTAGTGCCGCAACGGCTGCATATGCTTTTTGTGAAATCACCTCTAGAGTTGGCCAATGCATGAAGGACTAATCATTGAGTCTTTGGACAGCTAAGGGGTATCTGAAGTGTCATGAAGAGTTTATAAAATAGCTCACTTGATCTTTATTTGTACCTTTTTGCCATTATATACACACAAACACTCTTAAGTGTTTCAAACAGAGTTAGAGAGAATTTTGCAAGAAAGGTTCCAAAAAATAGTCCATAGTTGTTGTTCTAGAGTGGTACTCAAGAGGAAGTACCACAAAGGCAAGCTAACACTTGTGGTTTGGCGTGTTCCCGGGGTAGACCTCAATAGAAGAATCGTTCATTTGGTTCTTGGAGCATCATCATCACCACACTAAACTTTTTCTGGAGCTAAGGAGGAAGGTATAGCAATTTCTTCCTCTCTTCACGTTGCATTTTTTTTTACATAGAGCATGATCCACATTTGGGGTTTCATCATGTAGGCTTTGTATTCTTTTACTTCGGGCAGTTCATGTTATACCTTGCTTCTGTTGCGCCCACAAGAAACCCCAACAACCTTGTGTTCTCTATAAGAGCTACTAAGAGCCTAAGGAGTCATAGCTAGCCAGTTGGAAGTCCATGTGATATATCTCACTCAATTTGCATGCTTGGAAGACTACATTTGGCTTCAAGTTGGTGCATGCTAAAGGTGCTTCGGTAGATGAACTCTTGTTTGGGTTCTCGTATCTAACAACATCGAAGTAACAATAAAAGATTCTACGTGTGGGTACATTACTATCTTTCTTGTTCCTACTTTTAGTTGCGTTGCTCTATGTTTAGAGTTTGGTCGATTGGGCCGTGTTGGTGGCAAAGGTTTAAAAAAATTGTTTATAATTGTTTTTCCTTCCGCTGCGTTTCTAGATGCCACTGACACCCAACAGTGGTAAAAGATGTTGCAGTATGCCCACTGACGCACGTACGCCATAAGGATCACTGCCAATATAGTGTGGGCCAATTAGGTCACACGCCGGTGATCAATCCCGACAATAATGAAAGATGAGGGACTAAAAGTGTCAAAGTGGAGAAGTTGGCATGAAGGAAGATTACGCGGCGCGGTTTAGGATACACGACGCGGTGCTTCCGCGGGGCAAAACCTTATGGTTACGCGACGCGGAATCTGTCTGACAGCATGCAACTTTTGTCTCCCACCTCCCCTTTGGACCAATGCATGTCTTGGCTTTTTCCAAAAGCACATGGCCGGTCTTTGGGGCAGTCTTAGGTCGGTTTTTGGCCTATTTTCCAGAGATTAACTTAAGTCCTCTCTCTCACTCCATTCCTTCCTCTCTCAAGAATAGTTCTTCTCTCTCACTTACAGCTCCCATGGTGAGTTTCATTTTAGAGTGAGAGTGAGCAAGCTCCAGGAGATATATAAGGAAGGATTGATGTTCTTATGTGGATTCAAGGCTTTCAAGTCCACACAAGCTAGCTAGTACTTGAGGATTGTCCAAACCCGGGGTGGACTTGCAATAGAGGAAAACTAATTTGTTTTCTGGTCATCCATCTTCTTCAACAGGTTACTGGAGCTAAGGAGAAAGGTATATCTTTCTTTCTCTTTGTTTTTCCATGTTGCAAATATATGTTATAGAGTTTGGTCCATTTTGGGGTTTTATGCTTTGTTTGCTTGTTCTCTTGATTTGTATGTTGATCCATTGTTTCCGCTGTGCTCATAGAACCCCAACAGTGGTATCAGAGCTACCTCTATACTGTATTTGCACATGGTGGCATGAAAAACCAAAAAATAAGTTTTGGTTTTCTGTCCAGTGGATTTCCGCGGCGCGGAACTCTTGTGGTCGCGCGGCGCGGAAAGTGACGGGACGAAATTTGGATTTCTGCCAGGATGATTACGCGGCGCGATTCTGTTGCTAGGTCCGCGGCGCGGAATATGCCTGGGCATAATCTGTTTTTGGTTTTTGTTAAATGAAAATTATTTTTGGGTTTTTGGCACTAAATTTTGGTTTCTGGAATTTTTGTCCAGAAATTAAAATTTGGTTTCTTGAAGTTGCCTTGTATAATGGTTGGTGTATTTATATGTGGATTATTATTTTGGCATGAAAATGGTAATTGCATATACTTACATTATGTATTTATGTATATGTTTCATCAAAAATGGTTTGGTGTTACTAATGCATAAGTACATGGGATTTTTAGTCCTTGGTGTTTTTGTAAAATTTTTAACCATTATACATAAGTTTACATGGTTTTGTGTGGCACACCATGTTGTTGTTCATTAGTGAACTTGGTTGTGTGTTCAAGTGATGTTGGTTACCATAGATATGCCCTAGCCCTTGTGGATGTTTGGTTGTACTTTAATTATTCATTCATTTGGTGACTTTAAATCACATGGTTTGTAATAATTAAATTTATTTATTTGGTATGTAATATGGAGCAACCATTGGGAGTCAAAGGAGTGACGTCTTGGTGAACACGAATCCGAGAGGCCCTATGGTGGTAGCGGGTTTAGTGGGAGCACATCCGAAGTCAAGGCCTTTTATCCTAAGATGACTTTGTTTTCCCGTAGTGGCTCACGGGAAAACGCATATGTTTTAGGGGCATGGTTACCAATTTGTTGTATGCGTGTATTGGTTTTATTATATTGTTTATGCATGAGTTGTAGGACTATTGCATGCTAGACAATTTTTGTAAATAATAAAACCCAAGAGTTTTAAAAATGATTTAACAACTCTCGCGCGCACACTTGATTAACAAACGGATTTAACGATGGTTTAATATCCGATTAGTGAGAACGTTTGGTTATTGTCACTTTTTGTTAATGATACTCAAAATGGTTTTTTAACCGAAAAACAAAATCCCGTTTTCTAAAATGTAAATCGCACACCAGCCATAAGATGACACCAACCGAATTTAGCCGTGTAAGGGTTGATTGTCGAGCTTTAGCCGAGTTAGCCTTTGCATGAGCTGTGTGGAAGGTGCGTGTGGCAACTCGCATGGTCGATTGTCGAGCTCTAGCCGAGTCGATTTTAGGCGAGTGTACCACCGTGTATCTTGATGGTTGATTTACGGCATGAATGTAATATTTTGGATGATTGTCGAGCTCTAGCCGAGTTATACAAAATATTAATTGAGAATCGGTGTGGAGGGATCAAACATGCCAAACTTGGCACAATGGTTGTCAAGTAGGATCCCGCAAGGAACTAAGAGTTGCAATAATGGATTGCAATCGGTCAATTGTTGCCGGCCTGAATAGCTTTGCCACGTGATCCGCGGAAAACCCGTCACGGTGCAAGGTGAAATAAGGTTTTTAGCCCTTGTTAAAATAGTTGTTTTTCATAAACACATGGGGTAATTATTTTAACGAGTATTTCAATGAAACTAACTAAAACTACTCTACTTTCATAGATGACGTCGACTAGCATCAACAACACCAACTTCACGTTACGTATGTTTCTTAAGAAGGAGAAAATCTATGGGAATAACTTTATGGATTGGTCTAGGCAATTGCGCATTGTCCTACTACATGAAGACAAGTTACACACCATTGAGGAACCCCTTCCGGAAGCCCCTGCTACCAACGCAAGTAGGACTATTCTTGATGCGTATTACAAACACGTTAAGGACACCAACGAGCTCTCTTGTCTCATGTTAAGCATGATGATCCCCAACTTGCAAAGGAAATTAGTGGATCTAAATGCATACGAGATGATGCTTGAGTTGAAGGACATGTTCCAACAACAAGCGAGGCAAGAACGGTATGGGTGTTTAAATGAACTACTTGGTTGTCGGCTGCAGGATGGTGAGAGCATAAGCATTCACGTGCTTAAAGATGAAAGCACTTGTGGAACGCTTGGAGAGGCTAGGATTTACCATTGAAAGGGAAATGGTGGTGGATATTGTTCTCCGATCACTCCCACTATCATATGAGCAATTCATTATGAATTATCACATGCATGGTATGGATAAATCCTTAATGGAGCTTCATGGCATGCTGAAGACTCTTGAGTCTAACATGGTCAAAAGTAAGCTTACCTCGTCAACTCTCGCTAAGGCTACTGGAAAGCGAGCTACCTCAAATGGGAAGTTTGGTTCTACTAAGCTCACCATGTTCATGGAGTCGAAGGGCAATGAGATTGTGCCTCAAGATGAGACTCCTAGTGGGGAAGTTTTCTACTTTTGTGGAAAGCATGGAAATTGGTGTCGCCACGCCTGCCCTAAGTGCCTTAATGAGCTAAGGATGCACAAGATGAGAAAGATTGGCTCCAAAGCTTAAGGTACATTCAAGATCAAATTCTACTATTTATATACTTCTATGGGCAAGTTATGGATACTAGCCACAACACTCACGTTTGTCACAATTTTGTTTGTTGAAAAGTGCAGGTGTTAGAGAGAAGTAGAAGATGTAGAGAGCTGGACTTCATAACGGGAAACGAGATGGTTGTCCATATTTGAAAAGGATTGGAAGTCGGAATCTTGCCACTCCTTCCAGCTAGTCTATTACTTTACTAGATCTATGTTTTACGCCCTGCGTGGCTAGAAACAATGTAACTTCTATGCCTTTTGATAACGATGGATTAACTTTTTATGAATTATGTATTTGATGGCTTATTTGAAAGTTTATCGATGTTATGGCATTTATTATAAGCTTTGCTTATGAAGTAATAGATTGATCATGAATGATTTGTACATGTTACTGTTATTGCTAAAGTCAATTTAACCATATAAATAAGACTTGCATCACCAAACTCCATGTGGTTAGGAACTTGGATCTTTTGACCTAGGATCAATTGATGACTATAAGTCTTATTTATTAGGATAGAATGACTCAAACATCCTTCACTTATGTATGTGAGAGGAATAAAGGCTTGTTGGATTTCGTTCACACTTTTGTGTGTAGACCATTCACGCAAACCCTAAGGAGTAACATTGGATACTTTGTTACCTTACCAGTGAAGGTAAAAGGATTAATATGTTTAATTTGTTAGACACTCGTCTGAAGCCTTGAGAGGTGTTCAAGACACATCCGGGACAAAGTACATGACTAAGAGGGCATAAGACTATAATACTTAAATCTAATAGAGACGTTGAGGATGAAGTTCTGAGTTTTGTGACCATCATAAGAATTATGGTTTTGTCTCATAATTCAAACATCCTACGACATATTGTTATATATGGTCGCCAAGTGGAGGAACCGGACATTCTAGTTATGGTCCGATTATGATGGGTTTAACCAAAGTACCCTATTGTTTGGGGAGTACTTTGAGAGTGGCCGGAAATGTTCCATAAGCCAAACCAACAAAGATGGTTAAGTATGCACCTTATATGATGATACTAGAAAGTATATCTTTGTTAGTCCATCACAAAGTCCTAATTCCTCAACCTGTGTTTAAGGTGTGTTGGAGGAAACCGGAATCAAGAGGTGCTACTCCATTAGGTATTCTGCTGTGGCCATGGGATATTTGAACAAGAAGTGTGTTGTTCAAAAGGTTTCAAATATCTGCGGGTGCCAGTAGTATTAAAGTTTACCTTGAATGGAAAAACCTGTTGTTGGCACTAGCAATCAATTGTGATTGAAGCTCAGCATGGCTATGTTGGATCACCTGACATTAAGTCAATACCTCTTACACATGGTAATAGTTGTCATAAGGCCGGAAATATATACTTTTATATCTGAGGGAGATGACTTAATGATGTTTCCATCAAACTACCAAAACAAGAGTGGGTCTAGAGTCCGCTAGAAGGAAAGGGGTGATGAAAATGAGTGCAATCCATGTGGGATATCCAAATATTGGACTTGGTAATTCCAACCCTTGGGTTGAAACTCGAAGGGTAAAAATGGTTCTTTGTTGAAAGTGACCAACATGGATAAGTGTACGATTTCGAATACCGACTGATAAGAAAGATCTATGATTGACCATGTGGAAGGTATCATATGATGACTTTCTCTCAGTGGTTATGTCGAATATTGAGTTCGTAGACAACTTCAAATACCGACTAGTAGGAGATAGTTTTACGATGATTTACCATGAGGAGGGTATCATCTAAAAATTCTTCACTGGTGGTTATGTTGAAGTAAACTCGGATACTTGTGATTTTAGTGCCTTTCATGGCTAAGACAACTTAATGCAAAGACCACATTCCTTAATAGGAATTCTCCAAGGAAGTGCTCGTAACACTATCTGATGGTCTGTTACATTAAGAGTATCCTTGTAAAGTCTACAAGCAGAAGGAGTCCCATGATGGACTTAAATAAGCATCTAAAGGTTACAATCTTTGCTTTGATATGAAAATCAATTGTTTGAATTTTCAATGAGCAAGGATGAAACACATATGAATGTCAAGGCTAGTGGGAGCATTGTTGTAATTCTATATTTGCGATGAAATGGAGATAATGTCCTTACCTTATATTGTTCAAAAGATAAAATAAGGAATTATGCATCCACGACGAATATAGAATATACAAACCGGTTTAGGGGATCAAGAAATATTTAGATATGTTCTTGGTACTCTATTATGAAAGAAGCAAGAGTAAGTTGTTACTCTAGTGTTAGCTTCTGAATAGAATGGGGTAACTGCCTATCTCAATCAGAGTTCATGATCCTACAAAATATGGTGTTGTTGATCAAAATAGTTCTTGAAGCATCAATGACTCTATTGGGTTCTTCTGAGACAATGAGGGTATGATGGCTTTTAATATAAGAACCAAAGTCTGAGTAATCATTTACCTTATTGTGTTCTTCTGAAACAATGAAGGTACAATGAATTGAAGGAAGCGTCATGGTCTCACCAACGTATACTTTATGAGTGATTGGTTGAGGTAGAGACATGATCGCTAGCAAAGTTTACACGAATGGCTTTATGGCCGATCCGTTAACTAAGCTGTTATCACGGGCTAGTGATGTTTACCATACTAGGCCTAGGTAAACAAAGCTTGAGTTTGTTTTAGTTATATGTTTGGTATATATATTATCTTGGGGAACATTAAGCAGTATTGTACTTCATACTATATTGATTATTAAATGTGATTTAATAATGCGCCAAGGACGGCTATTTTATGAATCCTTACTGTGTTCCATCTTAGCATGTTTAACACTTCCCATAATGCTCTTTTCATTCTAAATGTCCACAGTCAGTCATTCTTCACGGGGAGGAAGTTTGAGATAAGGCTGAGGGAAGTGGTTTGTCGCTACCTAATAATGGATTAGATAAAAGAGACGCAACACTTCGCCTGTGCTTGCAATGGTCAAGTGACTGGATGACCCGCACCTGAACTTACTTCATGGTTTCTGTCACGAGTAAGTCATGATGATAATATCATTTAGCCCTCAGACTGGAGATACATGTGTTCCAAAGCATGGATCTGCTTTGCTTTGATTGCTTTCAAACGCAGTTCGTAATTGGCTGCTATAAAGGGAACTTTTAGGTAAAGTATGGTGTATGTGGCGGAGCAATGTAGTCAAAGGGATTCGTTCCTCTAGTTTTAGAGAGATATCCATGGGTCCCTCGATGATTGAGCGCTGACGTAAAATGCATGGCCATGCTGAAGTTGCGATTATATTTGATCGATTGCTACTAGATTTTGGGTCACCATCAATCAAGATCGAGAAACAAAATCGTGAAAGATCTAGAGATTGACATTTAACCATGTCTCATGTTCACATGGATATCGCGAACGAAGGGATGAATGTTCACTTATCTATAGGCCCATTCGGTATCTGATTCTGGATTTGGTTTTTGTTCTTGATGACAAAACCCAGGCTTGTTGGGGGCATAGATGCCTTGCTAGAGGCCGCTCTTTTTCTGTTGTTTATGGGTACGGTGTTGTTGGGGTTCGTGGTACACAGCAACGGAAGCATGCAAGGTCATAAACAAATTTTTCAAACAAAAACAAGACCACAAGATGAACCCCATAAGTGGATCTAACTCTACAACAAAGTTATGCAACAAAACAGAAAGAAAAGAGGAGATTATACCCTTGATGTCTCTGATGGTTGTGTGTGTGTTGCTAGCTTTCAAGTCGTGACCTCCTTTCTCGGCTCCTTCTAGCAATATCGAAGTCTACCCCGAGTGAATCGTGACCCAAGTGTACTAGCACTCCTTTAGCTCAATCAACAAGAAGATTAGCTTCTGAAACACAACCAAAATCCACCAGAAATCTGCTCACTTTCTCTCCTGTTTGAACTTAGCAACTATCACAAGAGTTCTAAGTTTGTATTTCTCTTAACTAGTGGCCAAGAGTAGAGAATGAGAGATATGCATGTGTTTTATAGACCAACTCACGACTCCAGGTCTCCCTTAGTCGGTCCCAGAAGTCATCATTAGATATTACATGCATTGGTCGGATTTAGAGGTGAAAAGATAAAGTTGTTTCTGTCAGACAGAGTTAGCGCCGCTAGCCGCCCATAGTTAGCGCCGCTAACCTCCCATGGTTAGCGCCGCTAACGCGGCTGATTTAGCGACGCCAGAGTTAGCGCCGCTAACCCCTGCGGGAAACCAACTATCATTATTTATCCTTTCTCACCCTCATCTTTTAGGTTGTGTCAAGGTCAACCCCCGGCGTGTGACCCGATAGGCCCATACATCATCGGTAGTGATCATTTGGCGTACGTGTGTTCGTGGGCATACTCCAACAGGTGTGTCATGTGCAAGTGGGAGTTTGTTGGAGTATGCCCACTGACGCACGTACGCCATAAGGATCACTACCAATATAGTGTGGGCCTATTAGGTCACACGCCGGGGATCAATCCCGACAGCAATGAAAGATGAGGGACTAAAAGTGTCAAAGTGGAGAGGTAGGCATGCAGGAAGATTACGCGGCGCGGTTTAGGCTACGCGACGGGGTGCTTCCGCGGCGCGGAACGTTATGGTTACGCGGCGCGGAATCTGTCTGACAGCGTGCAACTTTTGTCTCCCACCTCCCCTTTGGACCAATGCATGTCTTGGCTTTTTCCAAAAGCACATGGCCAGACTTTGGGGCAGTATTAGGTCGGTTTTTGGCCTATTTTCCAGATATTAACTTAAGTCCTTTCTCTCTCTCCATTCCTTCCTCTCTCAAGAATAGTTCTTCTCTCTTACTTAGAGCTTCCATGGTGAGTTTCATTTTAGAGTGAGAGTGAGCAAGCTCCAGGAGATATATAAGGAAGGATTGCTGTTCTTGTGTGGATTCAAGGCTTTGAAGTCCACACACGCTATCTAGTACTTGGGGATTGTCCAAACCAGGGGTGGACTTGAAATAGAGGAAAACTCATTTGTTTTCTTGTCATCCATCTTCTTCAACAGGTTGTTGGAGCTAAGGAGAAAGGTATATCTTTCTTTCTCTTTGTTTTTCCATGTTGCAAATATATGTTATAGAGTTTGGTCCATTTTGGGGTTTTATGCTTTGTTTGTTTGTTCTCTTGATTTGTATGTTGATCCCTTGCTTCCGTTGTGCTCATAGAACCTCAACATCAGAGCCATCTTTAACATGGCCTTGAACTATATGGTTTGAAAAATTGTTATTTTGTCGAAACTAGCTTTCTGTTGACTGGGCACGGCCGTACCTCTTGGAGGGGCTTGCCGGCAGCTGGGTATGGCCGTGTCTGTGGGGGTACTGGCTGTGCGGGCAGAATGGTTTTAAAATTGTTTTTAGGTTCTGGACAAATGACAGCCTTGACCGTGCCTCTGGATTTTCTCGACCAGAATCTTTAAAATTTAAAACTGTTTATTTGATTATCATTAATTCCAGTTTTTTCAATTTTGGATCAGTCTTGGATCTGGTAATATCCCATTATATTCTAGTTCATATATTTATATGTTTTGTATGGCTTGGAATGAAGTGCAAAAAACATATACTTATTGGAGTATATAAGAATATGTGATTTTAAACTTGGCATTAGAATCACTAATGCATTTGTACTAGGATTGTCTTTAGTTCCTTTAGTGATTTTTTACAATATATGTTTGGCATGGTTTTGTGTAGCACACCAGTTGGGATTTACAGGGTAGAACAAGCACAGCCGAATAATAATAATAATATAAATCCATCCCAAGATTACAACCAGATCTAATAGGGAAACAGAACAGATAATCACGTTATAACGGATAATATATATATATATATATATATATATATATATATAATCATAACACTATTTTTTGGTCCCTTGGTGAGAATAACAACAAGCAACAGGTATATAGAAGGGGTGGTTGAATACACTTTCTGCGGAAATTGAACAAACAAAATAAAAGTGTTACACAAAGTAAATCAAACCACAATCAATCGAATGCTTTTATTAAGAAGATGATTACAATGCTTTGAATAAGAAGATGATTACAATAACTATCAAGTAAGCAACTCTTGATATATAACCAACTAATATGAATCTCTCAATCTCTCAAACTTAGCTGTCTATAATGAACTTATGATTATAGATACTGACGACTCTCTAAACAGGATTTACACAGATTGATAACTTACCAATATCACAACCAATGTGATTATCCGAATACACGAATAGCTTGGCAATATGTGAATATCTTGATCACGTTGAACTGACAAACAGTGATTCAAGAATCATAACACATACGGTGAGATGAGGTTTGGCTCTGCAACTTGTTTGAGAATCGTACCTCTAAACTTATCAGGAGATAAGTATTTATAATCATGTTGCTACGGTTCTTAACAAACTGGACTAATCCTAATTTTCTAACTAACTATCGGATAACTCGGAATCTTGAATCTTGAATCTTCTTATCTTGAGTCTTCAATCTTCAATCTTGATTCTGAAGTCTTCTTATCCTTCCCGTAGATATAGAGAGATAAAACATAATTTAAAACACATTTAAATTCTTTTAAACTGACTTCTTTAGTCAGGCTGAGTTACTCAGCTTGAAACTCATCAAGCTGAGTTCTTCGAGAACACACTCGAAAACAAACATGGACTAACATGTAAAATTATTAACTCATCCTCAGAAGTCTAAAGAATTTAATAAAACATATTTAGTAACTCTATTGAGTTGACTCAGTCTTCACGCTGAGTCACTCAGCTTGAAACTCATCAAGCTGAAACTCAATATATATATATCTTAGTTTACGCGCACAGCTTATCAAACATATTAATAATCTTATTAAGATATAGTCTAAGTTGATCGAACATATGTAAAGCTTATACTCAGTCTGAATCACCATAAGTGTTCAGTCTGACTAAACTTCATAATGAGATCATCTTACAAACTAATGAGATCATCTTCCCAACAAACTCCCCCTATTTGATGATGACAAAACCATCAAACAGTTCTTAAGTTTGTTTAACAGAATTATGTTTTAAATATCAAACTTATTAAGATTTTATATTTGAACTAATCAAATATTAATTTGAACAAATCAATTTTAATTGAACTCATCAATTATATGTGGAACAAACCAATTTTTAGTTGAACACACCAACTATATACATTAATGAATAAGAACTGATCATTTATTCATTTAAGCTGAACTTATCAGACTAATTATATATGAACACATCATAACACAGTTGAACATATCAAACAGATATTTGTATTAATTGAACTTATCATAATACAAAAAAAATATTGATCACTCAGATCATGCACACTAAGTTCTTACATAAGTATTAGAACTAATCTAATATTTACATTAGAACTAATCATTTTCATCTTGTGAACTCAGGATATAGAACCTCCCAAAGAATGATTTCTCTATTGATTTCTTCTAGTAGGCTTTCAGCTTCTGCATCCCCTCTGAGTTCTCTTTGTTGCATTCTGATGATCTTATTCAGCTTATACTTTACAAAATGATTTGAGCTATCACCACAACAACTTCTTATATGTATGGTATCCCTAGCTATTAGATAACATATCTCACTCAGCTTGATAAAGCTGGGATTGCCTGCCTGATCCTTAAACATGAACCCCTGAACAGGTGTATCAGTACCTTGGTTTTCTTTAAACTTTACACCTTCAGGTATCTCGAATAAGATCTCCCACTATAGACCAGGAACTGGAACATATCTCAATTCCAAAGCTCTGTTAATCAGCTTAGAAACTTCAGTAAGGATCTCTTGCTTGATTTGTCTTTTCTTGAACTTCTTGAGCATCATTAATATTCTTTGCCATTCTATGTAGCCCATCCTGTGAACATATCTCAGGTCCATCCCCATTGTAGATTTATCTTCGAATTCAAAGTTGAGGATGATGGCTCCATCAATTCTGCTCAAGGTCATGCCTTTGATATCATTACCGAAGATCCTTCTGAAATAGTATTCTTGAATTTCTGCATCTGTGTATGGGGTAGGATCAGGTCTTGGACCAGTGTCTGTAGCTTCAGCTTGAGCCAAAGCTTTTCTTTCTTTTTCATTTTCTTGGTCATTTATCTTTTTGTCTTTTCTCTTTCTCAGCTCTGTTACAGAGATCCTAAGCTCATTTGCTTCTTCTTGCTCAAGAATCTCTATTAACTCTCTTGTAGCTTTTTCTTCTTCTGTTTCTTCCTCAGTTTCAGAAACACTGTCAACTTCAGGTTCAGATTCTACTATCTTTTGTCTCTTAGCTGCAGGTTCCTCTTTGCTTATTTCCAACTCCCCCCCAGCCTGAGTCTTCCTCTCTGCTCCTTTAGCTAGTACTAGTAGAGCTTCAGCTTCAGCTCGATCTAGCTCAGCCTCAGTATCAGCTTGAACCTTCTCCCTCTTTTTGTCATCATCAATAGGGGTTGAAGTCTTTTGTTATTTGAGTGCAACAACTGTAGAGGCAATCTCTTGAACATCCTTTGTCAGCTTCTCAAGCCTCTGATAGATTAGGCATTTATGCTTCTTATGCTTGAGATGGAACAAACCAAACTGAGCAGCAACATAATCTTTCACCAGCTTGATGCCTGAGGAGGCAATGTTAGTGTCAGGAGAGTCTTTGGGGGCATCATCCAAAGGTTGGTGTTTAACTTCAAATTCATTTGCACCAGAGTCTGGACCATGTAAATCACCTTGGTTTGAGGATGAAACATTGACAGGTCGTGCGATAGGGTGTGAGAAATTAAGAGAAGTAATGGGGCTTGACACGTGAAGTGTATGAGTTGGTGTTTGGCTTATTGGTTTAGAGGGGGGTGATTGACCCTGGGGATTGGTCATATATTCAATTTTACCTAAGTGTGTCTGCTTAGGCACAGTAGTGGGATCTCCCATGGCACTGGAGAGTGTGGGCTGAGTAGACACCACACCCGGTATAGGCTGTTGGGTTGTAATGACCCTCGAGGTTGACACCTTAAGAGTATGTGTCTCCCTCACAACTCCTGCCGGTGGATGGATCAATGTGATCTCAGCTCCAGTGATGCCTTTAGGAGTGGCACCACCTATAGCAGTTTTATGTGTATAGGTTCGGATATTTTCCCTCACATCAGTGGGCATACTAGGGGTAGCTTCAGATTGGATTTGAATGAAAGGTGGAGGAGATGGGTTAGACTGAGTTGGGTTTACTGCAGTCTTGTCTCCAAAAGTGGATGGAGAATAATGAGATGAGAGAGAAAGTGGAGAGGTCTTACCAGAAGCAGCTTAAGTTTGTGCTGGTTCAGCTTGAGCAGAGTGCTCAGCTTAAACTCCGGTGTCAGCTTGGGAAGCCCCGCCTTGATTCGATCCCTCTTCTTCACTTTCCAAAGAAGCTGACTCAACTATCAGCAGCATAGGAGCACTCAGACCCTCTTGCTCGGGAAAGATGTCATTGGTGAACATCTTGAGTCTGAGTGTAGGAAACAGGAACACATCCTGATCAGATTCATAGAGTGCTGTCCCCAGCTCGGCTTCAAATGCCAAGGACAGGTACCTTATGAAAGTACATGAAGATCCCTTGTGGTCTTCATCACTTGGACCTTGAGTTCGTTGAAGAAAAACAGAGCATAATCCAGATTTTTGTTGAAGAAAATATTGTACAGCAGCTGCATCTCGAACTCATTTACTTGGTCCAATCCTCCATCCTTAGTTCCTAGTGAACGAATCACTGTTGAAACCATGAATCCCAAACTGGTTGGAAAAGTGGCCTTCCCGATGACACCCTCTGTCTGCGGGTGACCTAGTCTAGGTAGGACAGACCTAGCCACTTGCCTTGTGACAGCCGGCTCGAACTCATCAGAATGAGGGAGTCGAAGAACATCCCTTAGCCGCTGCACTGATAGGGCTACTATTCTATTGCCATTGACTGTTATCTCTCCCCTGTTGTGGTCGTAAGTACAGGTATACCAGAACTCTAGTAGATGTTGAGGAACAATGTGAAGAGGTGCGCCACAGAAGGCGAATGCCAGCGGGCATTTACAAATGTAAGCCACCCAGGCTTCATAACCTCTGCCTTGTTTTCTTTGTGTAATTTAAAGGCAGGCCCGTTGATTATTGATTTTACGCAACCGCACTCCATTGTTCTTAAACTGAGCACCTCGAACCATTTGATCACCGAGAACAAATGCGAATCCGTCCATATTCGAATGATTACACTGAGTAATTTGGCGAAGAAAGCACTAAGCAACTGACAACACGCACTGAACGATTAGAAAACTGCACTTAGCAAATTAGGGCTTGGAACGGATGTATACACTGAGCAATTGAGGTGTTTGCGAAAGGTATTATAGAAGTTGAGAAGTCAGAATTGTAATCGTAAACTTCTCTAAACCGGTTATGATCGGTATATATACCTTTCTGAGGAGAGAGAAAAGTTACCGTTAGAATCCCTTTTTATCCGTTACGCCGGAAAAATTACGGCTTGATGTAACAGTAAGAAGGTAGAAATACATCATCTTCCAACGGATACAATTGTAAAATAATATTAGTGACCTACACAAATACTATTAACACTGTTGTATTACCCCAATACCAAATTAGTATAATACGCGATTTGAGACTTACTCAAATACGCAGAAGCACATGAATCAATAACACTTAGTAATTAAAACATGGTTTTGGACACACCAAGTCTGAGTAACTTTGTTACTCAGTTTATGTCAAGCACTCAGCTTGAGTTGGGCACTCAGCTTGAGATTGGTACTCAGCTTGAGTAGAGCACACAGTTCAGGTTTTATGACACTAAGTCATGTATGTTTAAGACTGACTTAAGCATGTAATTTAGCTACACTAAGTAGTTAAAATATGTTTGGAACTTACCAAACGTGTGAACCAATCACACAGTTTTAGTTAAGCACATAGCTCAGACTCAATGACACTTAGTCATTTAGGTTTGAGACTGACTCAAACTATATCATAACTACACTAAGCAGTTAAAGTATGTTTGGAACTCACCAAACGTGTGAACTCAACATTCAGCTTCACATGTTATAAAGTTTATGAAAACTTATTTAAAAACTGTGCACTCAGCTTAAGACACTTAGTCTTTGTCAAACTGAATAACTCAGATTCTTGACACTTAGCTAGGGGTTGAGCATACCCAATTCATTTACCAGATACATAAACCTCTTTTCATTAAGTGGTTTAGTGAACATATTAGCTAATTGGTCATCAGTGGAGATAAATTTAATGTCAACTTTAACTTTTTCCACAATGTCCCTTATGAAGTTATGTCTAATTTCAATGTGCTTGGTTCTTGAGTGGAAGACTGGATTGTAAGTGATTGCTATTGAACTCTGGTTATCACAGAAGATAGGAGTTTTCTTGAAACTCATGCCAAAGTCTTGAAGCTGATGCTGCATCCAGAGGATTTGAGCACAACAGCTTCCTGCTGCAACATATTCAGCTTCAGCAGTTGAAGTAGCCACTGAGTTCTGTTTCTTACTAGTCCATCTGACTGACTTCCCTCCAAGCAATTGACATCTTCTAGTTGTTGATTTTCTATCCAACTTGTACCCAGCATAGTCAGCATCAGAAAAACCAACTAACTCAAATCCAGAGTCTTTTGGATACCAAAGACCTATATTTGGTGTACCTTTAAGGTACCTAAAGATCCTTTTCACAGCTTGAAGATGTGATTCTTTAGGATCTGCCTAATATCTTGCACAAACACATGTAGCAAACTTGATATCAGGTCTACTAGCTGTCAAATAGAGTAATGAACCTATCATTCATCTATAGGTAGACTGACACACAGACTTAACATCTGAGTCTTTACTTAGCTTGACAGCTGGTGACATGGGTGTTCTCATGGTTGAACTTGAATCAAAACCATGTTTCTTTATCAAATCAAGAACATACTTGCTTTGATTGATGAATATTCCATCAGGCTTTTGTTGAATTTGTAAGCCTAGGAAGTATGTCATCTCACCCATCATGCTCATCTTGTACGTTTGTGACATTATTTTAGAAAACCACTCACACAGAGATTCATTGGTAGAACCAAAGATAATGTCATCCACGTAGATTTGTACAAGAATCACCTGTCCTTTACTCTTTTTAACAAAGAGTGTCTTATCTATACTACCTCTGGTGAAATCCATTGATAGTAGATAAGTGGACAGAGTATCATACCAAGCTCTTGGAGCTTGTTTAAGACCAAACAAAGCCTTGTCTAACTTATAGACATGGTATGGAAACTTTGAACCAAAGATATGGAAATAATATTCTGTAGGACCAAGCTCTTCTATGGCCTTTCTCCTAGTGTTATACACTCTGTAGGATTTGGAGATTGAGGAATATCCAAATAATATTCCAGGATCAGCTTTGGGTTCTTACTTTTGGAGCTGATCTCTTTGATTCAGCACATAGCATTTTGAACCAAAGATATGGAAATTACCTATATTGGGCTTTATAGACTTATACATCTCATATGAAGTCTTTCCATGTATTTTGACAATGATTGACCTATTCTGAGTATAGCAGGCTGTACTAACAGCTTCATCCCAGAAATAGAGTTTCAATCCTGCCTCACATAGCATTGTTCTAGCAGCATCAATTAAGGTTCTATTTCTTTTTCAGCAACTCCATTTTGTTGTGGAGTTCTGACAGATGAAAAATTTTGAAATATTCCCTTTTGCTCATAGAAGCTTTCGAGGGTTTCGAGGGTTGAGTTGCTTTACAGAAAAACCTTTCTGCAACTCCTCCTGTTTGATAAAACTTATTATCTCCAGGGCAGCCTCACTCTTGGCTTTTAGGAATATTACCCAGGTGAATCGTGAGAACTCATCTACTATCACTAGTGTGTACTTCTTGCCACTTAGGCTTGGAGTACTTATGGGTCCAAATAGATCCATATGCAACATATGCAGTGGGTCTGTTATTGAAAATATTTGCTTTGATTTAAAGGACCCTTTATGATGCTTCCCTTGTTCACAAGATGAGCACAATTTGTCCTTGACAAATGTGATCTTTGGTAATCTCGAGACTAACTCTTTATTGGATAGCATATTTATATATTTGAAATTTAAATGAGAAAAGCGTTTATGCCACAACCAACTTACCTTAGGAACAAATTTGGAATACAAGCAGGTTTCATTATGGGGATTAGCAGAATTTAGATCAAGTAGATACACATCTCTTTCTCTTTTAGCTATTAATAAAGGCTTTCCTTTAGCATTATAAATTGTTCATGCTTTCTTCCTACAAGTAACAACATTATCTTCATCACACAATTGACTGATACTAATCAGGTTGTGTTTGAGACCTTTGAGATATGCAACTCTTTGGAAAGTAACGTTGCCAGCTTGCATCTTTCCATAGCCTTTAGTTCTTCTATGAGAGTTGTCACCAAATGTTACTTTAAGACCTTCATCTTCTTGGAAATCACTAAGAAGTCCTTTCCACCTGGTCATGTGCCTTTAGGACCTTCTATGGGAGTTGTCACCAAATGTTACTTTAGGAACCCACTTCTTGGTGGGTTCAGATGAGGAGCACTTAGCATCTCCATCTGGTTAAACTCGTTGTTAAGCTTGAGCAGAAGCTGAGTCCTGTGTAGGCTGATCAGCTTGTTCTTGTTCAGGCCTTGAGATTTTTGCATCACATTCCTTAGCCTCATGACCTTTACTTCTGCACTTATAGCATCTCCTTCTTCCAATGATTACAGGAGGTAGAGAGTCTAGCAATCATTGTGAGAACTTACTCTCAGTCTTAGGATTGTATGTGGTGGATAACATTTCAACTTTCTTTGTAAGTTGATTTACTTGATGATCACTGACTTTGGACTTACCTTTGTCTGATCTTTGTTTGTTATCCTTAGAAATTTGACTCACAACCTTCTTTTCCATGACTTTGGACTTACCTTTGTCATCGTGATTGGACTCACCAGTTTCAACAGGTTTGGACTTACCACTATTGATCTTCTTGGACTTACCAAGATCTACAACTTTGGACTTACCATTGTTGTGATTTGACCTCTGACTTACAGTGGTCTTCCTATTCTTGAAACTTCTCTCTAAGCCAGATAGAGAATGTTGTCTTTTGAAAGGATTTGGATTTAGCCTTTCTATGACTGAAGTTCTATGAATAGGCTGAGTGCCTAATCTGTCCAGCACAGACTTACCATGATGTTTGGATGTTGAGCACTCATTTCCATGATCTTTAGCTTTCACAAACATATTGAATTTCAAGTTTTGATCATGTCTTTTCTTTGCGGCTGAATTCTAAGACTCAATCAGTTGTCTATCCTCCTCCGAGTCTGTACTTGCTATCTCATCATCAGCTACATAAGTTGTTGTTTGATAGTTACCTCCAAGTACAGCCTTTACCTGTTTAGGTATTTGTTGGTTAATGCACTTTTCAGCAAGCTTTGATGACTTACACCAAGACTCAGTGACCTTTTGAAGTTGATCAGCTTTATCTTTAGCTTCCTAAATTTCTTCACTTAGAAGTTTAATAATGTGTCTTTGGCATTCAAGATCACATTGTTCTTTCTTACCAACATCAGTGAGAGACTGATTTTCCTTAATCTCATCTTTAAGTTTAGCTATTTCAGCTTTGAGGTCAATCTGAGACTTAAGGATGGTCTTGAAATCATTCAACAGATAATCAAAAGCAACACCCTTTTCTTCATCTGTGTAAGAGTAGAAATTACTGACCTTATATATGGAAGCAGGATCCCAATTACTGAGCTTGCTGTTTTCCTCAGCTTCCTTCATGTCAGCTTCAAAGATTGATTCGGACTGACCATAATCAACTTCGTCTATTTCAAACTCTTCATCTTCTTGAGCCATAAGACATACATCATCATCTGAGGTAGATGATTCTGTATCCCAGGTTTCAGCATATAACCCTTTTGCACTGGGTTTGTCTTCTCGCTTTCCTTTCTTGACCTGAGTATATTTCTTCTTTTATTTATCAGCTCTGTAAGCATTCTTATCAACAACTGATGTTGATTCCACCTTCTTTGATCTGTACTCAGCAGCAATGTGTCCATTCTTCTGACAGTTAAAGCACACAACATTCTTGGGATCCAAACAACTATTCCCTTTGCCCCTGTCAGATCTTCCTCTTCCCCTTTGAGCTCTTCTCAAACGTCTAGCTAGCATTGCCATTTGCTCAGTGATATTCTGAACATCATCAGTATCACCTGAGTCTGAGTCTGAGTGGTCAGCTTGAGATTCTGACTCAGCACTCAGACTTAGTCTCAGATTCAACAACCAGTGCCTTGGAATTTTTCTTCTTTTTATGTGCAACTAATGCAACTTCAATTTTATCCAGAGACTCCTTGAGTTGTTGTTGAGAAATTCTATTGTGTTCAATGGGCTGTTTATGATTTAGCAAGAACCCATAAATGGATTGTAGGTTGTACGCATGTAGTGTTCCTCCAGCCCTCAGTGTTGTGGTTACCTCATTGACCCTTTCTGGTAACACATCCAGAAACTTCAGCACGAGTTCAGCTTCATCTTTCCTTACACCCACACTTAGTAGATCATTTATCTGTTGTGGTTCGTGGTACACAGCAACGGAAGCATGCAAGGTCATAAACGAATTTTTCAAGCAAAAACAAGACCACAATAGGAACCCCATCAATGGATCTAACTCTACAACTAAGTTAAGCAACTAAACAGAAAGAAAAGAGGAGATTATACCCTTGATGTCTCTGATGGTTATGTGTGTGTGGCTAGCTTTCAATTCATGACCTCCTTTCTCGGCGCCTTCTAGCAATATCGAAGTCCACCCCGAGTGAATCGTGACCCAAGTGTACTAGCACTCCTTTAGCTCAATCAACAAGAAGATTAGCTTCTGGAAAACAACCAAAATCCACCAGGAATCTGCTCACTTTCTCTCTTATTTAAACTTAGCAACTATCACAAGAGTTCTATGTTTGTATTACTTTTAACAAGTGGCCAAGAGTAGAGAATGAGAGATATGCATGTGATTTATAGACCAACTCACGACTCCAGGTCTCCCTTAGTCGGTCCCAGAAGTCATCATTAGATATTACATGCATTGGTCGGATTTAGAGGTGAAAAGATAAAGTTGTTTCTGTCAGACAGAGTTAGCGCCGCTAGCCGCCCATAGTTAGCACCGCTAACCGCCCAAAGTTAGCGCCGCTAACGCGACTGATTTAGCGACGCCAGAGTTAGCGCCGCTAACCCCTGCTGGAAACCAACTATCATTATTTATCCTTTATCACCCTCATCTATTAGGTTGTGTCAAGGTCAACCCCTGGCGTGTGACCCGATAGCCCATACATCATCGGTAGTGATCATTTGGCGTACGTGTGTTCGTGGGCATACTCCAACAGACTCCCACTTGCACATGACTCTACGTACCCAATGCATCACAGACAAAGAGCGGCCTCTAGTAAGAAATCTCTGCCCCCAAGTCTGTATGGGTTTTGTCTTCTGCACAAAAACCAATCTGCAACCCATGTGAAAAGGTCCTATCGATAAGTGATCAATCATCCTTTTGTTCGCGATATCCAATGTGAACACGAGACATGGTACAAAGTCATTCTCCGTTCGTTCACGATTATGTTTCTTGATCTAGACTGGTGGTGACCAAAATATACAAGTTGCAATCAATCATAAATTATTGCAAGCTTTGAGCATGGCCATGCATTTTGGTGTCAGCGACCAATCATCGAGGGGCCCAAGGATATCTCTCTAAACAGAGGAACAAATTCCTTTGACTTACACTGCCCACCACAGTGATCATACTCTGCCCAACTACTCCCTTTATAACAGCCAGTTACGAACTGCGTTTGAAAGAAATTAGAACAAAGCAAACCAAAGTGATGCAGCCACGTGCATCTCCAGTCTTAGGATGAACTGATATTATCATCCTGATTTACTCATGACATGTACCATAAAGTAAAATCAGGTGTGGGTCATCCAGTCACTTGAAACACTTTCAAGTACAGGCGAAGAATTGCGTCCCCGTGCCCCAATCCCCATTGGACACATGACCAATTACTTCCCTCAGTCTTAATTCATATTTCCTTCCCGAGAAGAATGACCGACTGTGGACATTTAGAATGCTTGCGCATTCAGGGAAGAGTAAAACATGCTAAGTTGGAACACAGTAAAGATTTAAAGAAATACCCGCAACTTGCGTATTACTAAATCCCATTTAATAATCGATAAATACAATAAAAACAATACTGCTTCATGTTCCCAAAAGGGTAAATACAACAAATATACTAACCAAATACAAAGGCATGATCAAACAAAATCACTAGCAAATCTAATCCCAATAGCTCGTGTATGAGCGTCATGCTTTGCTTGCGATAAAGGTTTGGTGAACGGATCCGCCACATTGCTATCCGTGTGTACTCTGCTGATAACAATGTCTCCACATTCGACCACGTCCCGGATGTAATGATACTTCCGCGGAATATGTCTCGTGCGTCGGTGAGACCTTGGTTCCTTGGCAAGAGCAACCGCACCCTCGTTGTCACAGAACACCTCAACAGGGTCGGCAATGCTAGGAACCACTCCCAGATCTTGGATGAATTTCTTCATCCATTCAGCCTCCTTCACAGCTTCACTGGCCGCAATATACTCCGACTCGGTAGTAGAATCAGCCACAGTGTCTTGCTTGGAGCTTCTCCAGGAAATAGCACCACCATTGAGTAGGAACACAAACCCCGATTGAGATCGGCATACGTCCCGATCGGTTTTGAGGCTAGCATCTGAGTAAACAGTCACCCGTAGCTCTTCCGCACCTCCATACACCAAGAACATATCCTTAGTCCTCCGAAGATACTTGAGAATGTTCTTTACTGCCGTCCAATGAGCTTCACCAGGATTGGCTTGATATCTACTTGTCATACTCAATGCACAAGATATATCAGGCCTAGTACATAACATGGCGTACATGATCGAGCCAATTGCCGAAGCATATGGAACTCGACTCATTACTCCCCGTTCCTCAAGGGAACTCAGGCTTTGAGCCTTGCTCAACACTAAACCATGCGACATAGGTATGAACCCCTTCTTGGAATCCTCCATCCTAAATCTCTTTAGGACCTTGTCTATGTATGTACTTTGGCTCAATCCGATCAACCTGCGGGATCTATCTCTATAGATCTTGATCCCAAGAATGTAAGCTGCATCCCCAAGATCCTTCATTGAGAAACAACTCCCTAGCCAGGCTTTTACCCCTTGCAAAGTTGGGACGTCGTTCCCAATTAGTAGAATATCATCTACATAAAGAACCAGGAATACAACTATGCTTCCACTAGCTCTAGTGTAAACGCATGGCTCATCCTTGCTTTTAGAGAAGCCAAACTCTTTGACCTTCTCGTCGAAGCACAGGTTCCAGCTCCGAGAGGCTTGCTTAAGCCCATAAATGGACTTCTTAAGCTTGCAGACTTTATCCGGAAACTCAGGATGTACAAAACCCTCAGGCTGTGTCATATACACATCCTCTGCTAGTGTTCCATTAAGGAACGCGGTTTTGACGTCCATTTGCCAAATCTCATAATCATGAAATGCGGCAATGGCCAAAAGTATCCGGATAGACTTCATCATAGCCACCGGTGAAAAGGTTTCCTCATAGTCTATACCATGAGTTTGAGTGAAACCCTTAGCCACCAGTCGGGCCTTGAAGGTGTCTACCTCACCATCCATGCCGATCTTCTTCTTGAAGACCCACTTGCACCCTACGGGTTTGCATCCCGGCACGGGATCAACCAAGTCCCAGACTTGATTATCCGACATGGACTGAATCTCGGATTCCATTGCCTCTAGCCACTTGGCGGACTCAGGGCCCACCACAGCGTCCTGGTATTTGGTAGGCTCATCAGAGACCACTACCATGTCGGTGCCCTCAGATATGTGAAAACCATATCTCTTTGGCTCATGCCGACTTCTACCAGATCTTCTAATAGGCAACGTGTTTACATCATCTCCAGCTTCATCATGCTGAGATTCAACCCTCTCAGGTTGTGAGCTAGTCCCAATATCAGGTTCTACATTGGCAGTCTCTTGAATTTCTTCAAGATCAACCTTTCTCCCACTAGCGTCTTTGGATAACAGTTCCCTTTCAAGGAACATCGCCCTTCGAGCAACAAACACCTTGTTCTCCGAAGGTTTGTAAAACAAATATCCCATAGACCCAGCAGGATGACCAATGAACAAGCACCTTTCGGCCCTGGGCTCCAACTTGTCCTCAACCTCACGTCTTACGTAGGCAGGACAACCCCAGACCTTTAAATATGAAATGGATGGAACCTTTCCATGCCACATCTCATACGGTGTTCTCTTAACCTTCTTTGTTGGTACGAGGTTAATGATTCTACCGGCCGTCTCAAGCGCATATCCCCAAAACGTAACGGGAACGTCCGTACGAACCATCATAGACCGAACCATATCCAACAATGTTCGGTTCCTCCTCTCGGCGACACCATTTAATTGTGGCGTCCTAGGAGGGGTTAATTGCGAGATAATCCCACAATCCCTTAGATGTTCACGGAACTCGGAACTAAGATACTCACCGCCTCTATCGGATCGTAGCATCTTAATCCTTTTCCCTAGTTGATTTTCTACCTCGTTTTGATAAGTCTTAAATACCTCAAAGGTATCCGACTTTTGTCTCAACAAGTAGACATACCCGTATCGACTATAATCATCAATAAAGGTAACGAAGTAGCGGGAATGATCTCTTGTGGCATGCTTGAACGGACCACACACATCCGTGTGAACGATATCCAACAAGTCTTGCGCCCTCTCACAAACACCGGTGAAGGGTGCTTTGGTCATCTTGCCCAATATACAAGATTCGCATACGTCATTAGACCCGTGGTCAAATGATTCCAAGATCCCATCCACTTGGAGCTTGGCGATGCGTTTCTTGTTTATGTGGCCTAACCGACCATGCCATAGAGACAATTTATCCAAAACGTTTTTGGGACCCGAATCAACATTCATGATTGATCTAGTGCTTTGCAAGCTTACGCTTGTTTCATATATGCCATGACATGGAAATGCTTTGAAATAAAAAACATCATCTTTGTAACATAAAATGCTACCATTCTCAAATTTAAAAGTAAAACCATCGTCATACAAGGCATACAATGAAATAATGTTTCTTGCCACACATGGCGCAAAAGATACATTTAACAAAACAATAGATAAGCCAGAAGGAAATGCGAGCTCCACACTCCCAATCTTCTCAACCGGGACAACCGCCTTGTTTCCCATGATGAGATCCAGCTCTCCATCAACCAAGTCCCTACTTATTCTTAGTACCTGCACATTATTACAAACGTGAGTACCACACCCGCTGTCTAAAACCCAGGCGTTAGAAGTAGAAGTGTTATGGAGTTCAATCATGTACGTACCGGAGGCAGCGGCACCTTTAGAGCGAAGCTTCTTGAGCTCCTCCGTGTACTTGGGGCAACTACGCCGGTAGTGACCCTTCTCCCCGCAGAAGTAGCAGGTTGCTTCTTCCGGTGAGGTGGCAGCGGGAGCCACTTGCTTCCCCTTCGGCTCCGGGGTTGGGTTAGGTTTGGGCTTCGGCCCTTGAGCCTTGGCCTTCTTCTCTCCCTTCCCCTTGGAGCCCGAAGCGGGTTGCTTCCGCTTGTTACCACCCTCGTTGATGGTGAGAACGGCAGTGGAGGTGGTGGGCTTTGACTTGGCAAGCTCGCCCTCGGCGGTTTTTAGCATGCCATGCAATTCCATAATGGACTTGTCCATACTATGCATATGGAAGTTCACAATGAACGGACCATATGCAGGAGGCAAGGATTGGAGGATGATATCAACCGCCAACTCCTTCCCCATGGGAAAGCCCAACTCCTCGAGCTGATCCACGTACCCTTTCATCTTAAGTACATGGGAGCTCACATTGCCGCCCTCCTACATCCGGCAACCGATGAAGGCCTTGACGCACTCATAGAGTTCTTGCCTAGCTCGCTGTTGTAACATGTCCTTCAGCTGAGAAATCATCCCAAACGCACTCACTTTCTCGAATTGCCTTTGCAATTCGGGACTCATGGTCGTTAGCATAAGGCAAGTCACGTCATTTGTGTCCTTGAGGCGTTTTTCATACGCCTCGCGGACGGCCCTCGCCGCGTTGGTAGCAGGAGCCTCCGGAAGAGGTGACTCAAGAACCTCTAGCTTCATTTCATGACGTAGGACAATTCTCAAAGTCCTATGCCAATCCATAAAGTTTGGCCCCGTGAGTTTCTCCTTTTCCAAAAATGGACGGAGTGACATGTTGGTGGTGTTGGTGTTGCTAGTAGATGCCATCTACAAGCAAAGTACGAAATGGTTAGTTATTGTTGTATTAAATCCTTGTTAAGATAATTACCCTTGTTATAAAAACAAATTATATTAACAAGGGCTAAGAACCTCAAAATACCCTAATCCATGACGGGTTTTCCGCGGATCACTTCATAGAGCTATTTTAGGCCGGTAAACTATTTACCAATTGCAATCCGTGATCACAACTCTTAGGCACTTGCGGGATCCTAGGTACTCTTAGCACCCATTTGGCATGTTTGATCCCTCCACACCAATTCCTCATTAACCCACTTTGATAGCTCGGCTAGAGCTCGACAACTACCATTGCGTTTTAAGTCTTGGAATTGTAAATCGTCCGTCAAGATACACGGTGGTACTCTAGCCCAATGGCCGGCTCGGCTAGAGCTCGACAACCGACCTTGCGAGTTGCCACACGCGCCTTCCACACAGTTACGCAAAACCGGTCTCAGCTAGAGCTCGACAAACCAATCTTGTTTCACTAGAATCGGGCGGTGTCATCTTACGGGTGGTGTGAGATTTACTTTTGAAAAACGGGTTTTAGTTTTTCCGGTTAAAACACTTTTAACCAATTCTTGTCTATGTGGCGCGCGGAGTTTGTAAACCAATTTAAAACTCTTTGATTTTATTATTTTGAAAAATTTTCTAGCATGCGAAGAACCTAAACATCCATGCAAGAAAAATACAAAATAAAATCAACCACACATGTAATATAATCCGGTAACGAGCCAAATCCTATGCGTCTTGCCCGTGAGCCAACGGGCAAGACTAAGTCATCTAAGGACTAGACCGAATGACCCGATGTGTGCTCCTCCCACTTGATCCATTACGTCTCCTACCGACCTCCGGATCCAAGTACGCCAAGACACCCTCCACACGGTTCTTGTTGGTTGCTTCGGTTCATCTTTTACAATTTACAAATTTAAAAGGAAATGGCATGCAAGCCACAATTTCTATTCTAAGCTAATTCTACAAATTACAAAGAATACGAAATCGGCATGCAAGCCGTTAAAATTAGAAACCGAATAAATAGATTAATTATTACAAACCAATGTGGTACAAACCACCAAATAAATTAATACATTAATCTAAACCAACCAAACACATCTCATAGGTCATATGGCTCAAAAATTGTTACCGGATACGCATACTACAACCACATACAAGAAATCACACATCAACACATGGTGTGCCACACAAAACCATGTAAATCTTATATGTCTTGGTTAAGATTATCTAATCACTCAAGGCACTCATAATCCTATGTACATATGCATTAGGAACCTCAAACAAGTCAAAATTCCATAGTCATATATACACAATGTAAGTATATGCAATTAATCATTTTCATGCCTAAATGTTAATCCACATATAAATACATCAACCAAGACATAAGGCAACTTTAATCTAAACACAACTCAAATCTGGAACAATTCCAGCAAGTACAAATAGCCCAAAAATCCAACAAAATTGATTTAAGGCAAAACCATGCATTCTGCCAGTAAGGGGTTAGCGCCGCTAACTATAAAGAGTTAGCGCCGCTAAATCAGTTTAGCGCCGCTATCGCGAGACGACATTAAAACAAGTCAGTTTACCAAAGAGGACTGTTGACTCCGACTTTAGCGCCGCTAACATAGATAAGTTAGCGCCGCTAAACACTGGACAGAACCAAAAATCACATTTTTCGGATTTTCTTGGCCATTTAGTGCAAAACCAGTGTAGAGCTGGCTCTGATACCACTGTTGGGGTTCGTGGTACACAGCAACGGAAGCATGCAAGGTCATAAACGAATTTTTCAAGCAAAAACAAGACCACAATAGGAACCCCATCAATGGATCTAACTCTACAACTAAGTTAAGCAACTAATAGAAAGAAAAGAGGAGATTATACCCTTGATGTCTCTGATGGTTATGTGTGTGTGGCTAGCTTTCAATTCGTGACCTCCTTTCTCGGCGCCTTCTAGCAATATCGAAGTCCACCCCGAGTGAATCGTGACCCAAGTGTACTAGCACTCCTTTAGCTCAATCAACAAGAAGATTAGCTTCTGGAAAACAACCAAAATCCACCAGGAATCTGCTCACTTTCTCTCTTATTTAAACTTAGCAACTATCACAAGAGTTCTAAGTTTGTATTTCTTTTAACAAGTGGCCAAGAGTAGAGAATGAGAGATATGCATGTGATTTATAGACCAACTCACGACTCCAGGTCTCCCTTAGTCGGTCCCAGAAGTCATCATTAGATATTACATGCATTGGTCGGATTTAGAGGTGAAAAGATAAAGTTGTTTCTGTCAGACAGAGTTAGCGCCGCTAGCCGCCCATAGTTAGCGCCGCTAACCGCCCAAAGTTAGCGCCGCTAACGCGACTGATTTAGCGACGCCAGAGTTAGCACCGCTAACCCCTGCTGGAAACCAACTATCATTATTTATCCTTTCTCACCCTCATCTATTAGGTTGTGTCAAGGTCAACCCCCGGCGTATGACCCGAAAGGCCCATACATCATCGGTAGTGATCATTTGGCGTACGTGTGTTCGTGGGCATACTCCAACATTATCAAGCAGTGAAACCTTGTGAACAAATAAGACAAGGTTTCATTCTCCTTTGAGAAGAAGTTTTCATAAGATATATTCAAGTGATTCTTCTTCTGTTTCTTGACCAGATCTGTGCCCTCAAATGTAACACTCAGCGTATCCCATATATCTTTTGTAGTTTGACACCCAGTCACAGTACGCAAGATCTCATTAGTTAGGGCATTTGCTAGAACACTTTTAGCCTTGGCATCCAGATTAAAGAGTTTCCAATCTTCATCAGTCCAGGATGCAGTAGGCTTTCTTGTTTCCTTTTCAGTTCTGCCAGGAGACGCATCACTGACATTAGCAGGAATCTTGGGGATAATAGGTCCTTTTGTGATGACATCCGACATACGGTTGTCAATGGACTTGAGGAGCAACATGGCTCTGAACTTCCAAATATGATAGTCAGATCCATCAAATATGGGACAACCTTTGGCATATATCTGTGGAAAGTTTGAGGTATTGTTCCTTGTAGACATTGCAGACTTTCTCAGAATCTTGAACTTTCAACTTATGAAATTGTTCAGCCTGCTCTGATACCAGTTGTTGGTCCCTTCGTGAGAATAACCACAAGCAATAGGTGTGTAGAAGGGGGGTTAAATACACTTTCTGCTGAAATTAAACAAATCAAATAAAAGTGTTACACAAAATAAATCAAACCACAATCAATCGAATGCTTTTATTAAGAAGATGATTACAATGCTTTGAATAAGAAGATGATTACAATAACTATCAAGTAAGCAACTCTTGATATATAACCACCTAATATGAATCTCTCAATCTCTCAAATTTAGCTATCTATAATCAACTTATGATTATAGATACTGACGACTCTCTAAACAGGATTTACACAGATTGATAACTTACGAATATCACAACCAATGTGATTATTCGAACACACGAATAGCTTGGCAATGTGTGAATATCTTGATCACGTTGAACTGACAAATAGTGATTCAAGAATCGTAACACATAAGGTGAGGTGAGATTTTGGCTCTGCAACTTGTTTTAGAATCGTACCTCTAAACTTATCAAGAGATAGGAATTTATAATCATGTTGCTACGGTTCCTAACAAAATGGACTAATCCTAATTTGCCAACTAACTATCGGATAACTCGGAATCTTGAATCTTGAATCTTCTTATCTTGAGTCTTCAATCTTCAATCTTGATTCTGAATTCTTCTTATCTTTCCCGTTGATATAAAGAGATAAAACATAATTTAAAACACATTTAAATTCTTTTAAACTGACTTCTTTAGTCAGGCTAAGTTACTCAGCTTGAAACTCATCAAGCTAAGTTCTTCGAGAACACACTCGAAAACAAACATGAACTAACATCTAAAATTATTAACTCATCCTTAGAAGTCTAAAGAATTTACTAAAACATATTTAGTAACTCTATTGAGCTGACTCAGTCTTCACGCTGAGTCGCTCAGCTTGAAACTCATCAAGCTAAAAGTCAATATATATATATATATATATAAATATATATATATATATATATATATATATATATATATATATATATATATATATATATATATATATATATATCTCTTAGTTTACACACCCAGCTTATCAAACATATTGATAATCTTACTAAGATATAGTCTAAAGCTGATTGAACATATTTACAGCTTATACTCAGTCTGAATCACTATAAGTGTTCAGTCTGACTAAGCTTCATAATTATGTTTAAGTTGTATGTAGAACACATCTTACAAATTTAACTTTGTCTCATCAAATCCAAACTAATGAGATCATCTTCCCAACACTATTAAAAGGATAAGAAAAATATACCTTGAACTACTATAGGGGGATACACATCTATTAGACCACGTGAACTGGCTGCTAGACAGCCAACACAACCAATACCCGAGAAAAACTTATCCCTTGTGTGTGTATCACCAAAATCAGTCTGCTTTTGATATGAGTCGATCGCCGACGTGAAGCCCTCCCCGCAAAGGAGGGTTCGGCCGAGAAGATCGATTACCGGAGAAAGGCAGGCCGCCGCCGTTAACCCCCATACGCCGCCGCCTAGACCACCGTCAACCACAGTGGAGGGTGGTGGTGTGGTTCGGCCACCAAGAGCAAAGGGGAGAGAGAGGAGAGTGTTTTGTGTCTTTTGTCAATTTCTAATTGTAATTAGGATTAGGTTTAAAACTAAGGGTTAGTCCATTTAAATACATATTTAAATGAATCAAGGCCCTTGGACCCCGAATCCTAGTCCGCGATCAACAACTTTGATCGATTAACAAAACAAACCCTCTCGTTTGATTTAATATTTATTAATTAACTATTAATTAATATTTTCGTAGCCAAACTTCATAATTAAATACTTAACTGATATTTAATCTCTCCTTTAAATAATAAACGTCCATTTATTTTTTCTCCCGATAATTAATTAACTATTACTTATCACTTATACACACATTGTATTATTTCCTAGTTCAGTAGTTTGGTGTGCAGCTGTGTGACCCTTTAGTCACTTACAGTGTACATGGATATGATAACACGTGTACATTATCCCTGCACATAATCTATCAGACTCCCACTTGTGCACGATAGTTACACTCTCTAGTTCATCATTTGTCTAAGGAGGTCCCCAGTCAGACACTTAGGATAACCACAACTAATAGTTTTCTTATGTCCAGAGATTCTATAATCGCCTTCTTTGATTACCAGGCTTTTTCTTTTGCATCACGATATCCCGTAATGTGGATTTCAGACATGGAGCACGTGATGTATTTTGAAAAATATATATTATATTTCTTGACTTCTGATCTCGACTAACTGCAGTTACGTAGTTACCAAATGCTGTCCATCATTTTATCCGAGCACGGTAACACATTTCTGTTAGAATATGCCCACCGATGCACGTACACCATTTGGAATCACTACCGATGATGTATGGGCCTATTGGGTCATACACCGGGGTCAAATCTGACAGCAACTTAAGTAAAGGGATCAAAAATAACAAAAGAGAAAAGTTGACTTCGCAGGCAGCGTTAGCGCCGCTAACTATTAGGTATTAGCGCCGCTAAGTCCTAGAGGTTAGCGCCGCTACGGCTGCATGGGCTTTGTGTCATGTCAGCTGACAAGCCGCGTTAGCGCCGCTAACTTATATAAGTTAGCGCCGCTAAGTCTTGGATAGCGCCGCTAAGTCCAAACGTCACCTTTTTGTCAAATCACCTCTCAACTAGACCAATGCATGTATGTTACTTTCTGCGACTTGGGCCGGCTTGGGGATAACCTAGAGTCGTTTTGAAGTCTTTATAAGGCTATACTCCAGCCTCTTTGGGGTTGCTTGGCTCTACATGCACTTGTAAAGAACTTGAGCAAGAAAATGCTGCAATACCTGACACTACTTCATCTCTTACTCCAAGGCGTTCCAGTAGAACTCGTTTCGAGCCAGAGAGATATGGTTTCTACATATCTGAGGGCAGCGAGTTAGTAGTGGACTCTGATGAGCCCTCTAACTATAAGGAAGCCATGGCGGGCCCTGAGTCTGCACATTGGAAGGAAGCGATGGAAAGTGAGATGCAATCCATGTCGGATAACCAAGTTTGGGAACTGGTTGATCCTACACCCGGGGTTAGACCCGTAGGGTGTAAATGGGTATTCAAGAAGAAGACCGGCATGGACGGAACCTTGGATACTTTCAAAGCTCGACTTGTGGCAAAGGGTTTCACTCAAACACCCGGTGTTGATTATGATGAAACCTTCTCCCCAGTGGCTATGTTGAAATCAATCCGGATACTTCTGGCCATTGCCGCATTTTATGACTATGAAATATGGCAAATGGATGTTAAAACCGCCTTCCTTAACGGGAAGCTTTCCGAAGAGGTGTATATGACACAACCTGATGGTTTTGAACATCCAGAATATCCGGACAAGGTTTGTAAGCTAAAGAAGTCCATTTATGGACTTAAGCAAGCATCTCGCAGTTGGAATCTGTCCTTTGATGAGAAAATCAAGGAATTTGGATTTTCGAAAAACAAAGATGAACCATGTGTATATGTCAGGGCTAGTGGGAGCACTATTGTCTTCTTAGTCCTATATGTGGATGACATATTACTCATTGGAAACCATGTTCCGAGCCTTAAGAGTGTAAAAGCTTGGCTCGGGAATTGTTTCTCAATGAAGGACTTAGGCGATGCGAGCTATATTCTGGGAATCAAGATCTATAGAGATAGATCTAGAAAGCTACTAGGGCTTTCCCAAAGTGCATACATAGATAAGGTCGTGAGACGCTTTAAAATGGAGGAATCCAAGAAAGGAAACCTCCCTATGGCGCAAGGCTTGATGTTGAGCAAGACTCAATATCCTACCTCCCAAGAGGAGATAGAAGTAATGAAGCGAGTACCATATGCTTCGGCTGTGGGATCGATCATGTACGCCATGTTATGCACTCGTCCTGATGTGTCATGTGCTTTGAGCATGACTAGTAGATATCAGGCTAATCCCGGGGAACCTCATTGGAAAGCTGTAAAGAACATTCTTAAGTACCTTAGACGTACAAAAGAAATGTTCTTGGTATATGGTGGGGAAGAAGAGCTAATAGTAAAGGGTTACTCGGACGCTAGTTTCCAAACGGATAGGGATGACTGCCGATCTCAATCGGGGTTTGTATTCCTTTTAAATGGTGGTGCTGTGAGCTGGAGGAGCTCCAAGCAAGACACAGTGGCTGATTCGACTACTGAGTCGGAATACATTGCGGCAAGTGAAGCTGCAAAAGAGGCCGTGTGGATGAAGAAATTCATCCAAGATCTACAAGTGGTTCCAAGCATCACTGACCCTATTGAGATATTTTGTGACAATGAGGGTGCAGTGGCCTTGGCGAAGGAACCAAGAGCTCACAAGACAACAAGACACATTTTGCGCAAATACCACTTCATACGAGAAGTAGTTGAGAGTGGTGAAATCGTCATAAGCAGAGTAGCAACGGATGAGAACCTTGCGGATCCGTTCACGAAACCATTATCGCAAGCAGCTCATGATTCTCACACTAATGCTATAGGTGTAAGATTTGCTAGCGACTTGGTTTGAGTTTGTATATTTAGTTTGTTTGATATGTAAACTTTATTTTATATTTTGGGAACGATATAGACAGTATTGTAACTTATGCTTGTTTCGATATATAATAGAGATTATATATGCGTATGATACGGTTACATTCATAAGACTCTACTGTGTTCCATCTTAGCATGTTTAATCACTTCCGGAAATATTTTATATTTCAAACTTTCCACGGTCGGTCAATCTTGTGGAAGGAAGATTGAAACAAGACCGAGATAAGCATGTGACCTTGAATTCAAGATGGTCGAATTAAGGAGCAATGCCTATCTATACTTGAAAAGAGTTTCAAGTGATTGGAAGACCCGTACCCAAGTATACTCCATGGATTATAGTCACGAGTAACTTGGGATGATAATATCTTACGTCCTTAGACCTGAGATGTATGAACCGCTATATCATATTTCTTTCTTACTTTAGTCTTTTTCAAAAGCAGTTCGTAACTGGCTGTGATAAAGGAAACGGCTAAGTAAGTTAAGGAGTATGGTTTAGGGTTATGCAGTCAAAAGGGATTTGTTCCTCTGATAAGAGAGATATCATTGGGCCCCTCGATCATTGGGAGCTGACACCAAAATTTTGCATGGCCATGCGCAAGGAATATTGATTTAGAATCAGATATGTCCTTAACTTTTGGTCACCACCAATCAAGATCGAGAAACACAATCGTGGACGATCTGGAGATTGATACTCAATCCATGTCTCGTGTTCACATTGATGTCGTGAACAAAAGGATGTTTAAGATCACTTATCTATAGGACCTTTCTTTATGAACAGGTTTCATTCGGATAACGAAACCCATACTGACTTGGGGGCAATGATGCTTTTGCTAGAGGCCGCTCGTTGTCTGTGGTTTATTTGAAATGGTACATCGTGTGCAAGTGGGAGTTTGTTAGAATATGCCCACCGATGCACGTACACCATTTGGAATCACTACCGATGATGTATGGGCCTATTGGGTCATACACCGGGGTCAAATCTGACAGCAACTTAAGTAAAGGGATCAAAAATAACAAAAGAGAAAAGTTGACTTCGCAGGCCGCGTTAGCGCCGCTAACTATTAGGTATTAGCGCCGCTAAGTCCTAGAGGTTAGCGCCGCTACGGCTGCATGGGCTTTGTGTCATGTCAGCTGACAAGCCGCGTTAGCGCCGCTAACTTATATAAGTTAGTGCCGCTAAGTCTTGGATAGCGCCGCTAAGTCCAAACGGCACCTTTTTGTCAAATCACCTCTCAACTAGACCAATGCATGTATGTTACTTTCTGCGACTTGGGCCGGCTTGGGGATAACCTAGAGTCGTTTTGAAGTCTTTATAAGGCTATACTCCAGCCTCTTTGGGGTTGCTTGGCTCTACATGCACTTGTAATTCTCTAAAAGGGTTCTTTGATTTAGAGAGAGTTCTAGAGAGAGTTTGATCCAGAATTTGATCCAAGCTTCGTGAGTTGCTGTTCCATAAGTGATTTTCGAGTTAGAAGAATCACCAAGGCTTGCTAGCTCAAGGGATTTGGCGTGTTGCCGGGGTATCCACTCAATAGCCGATTCGTTCAAGCCACAAGGAACAAGTTCATCATCTTCATCAAATTTCTGGAGCTAAGGAGCTGGTATAACCTCCTTTACTCTCTGTCTTTGTTGCCTTTCGTTTCATAGAGAATGATCCATGTTAGGGGTTTTTACGTTTTCTGCTTTACATGCTTGTACTTTGGGCCTTCTATGTCGTACCTTTGCTTCCGTTGGGTGCCCTGAGAACCCCAACAATTTCATTTAGTCTTAACCGTCAACGGCCCCTGGATTATCTCCTCTCTTTAAGAGAAGGTGCAAATCCGATCTTGACTTCTTGTATTTGAGCATGGTAACACATTTCCTCTGACACACGTATGCCGTATCACTACCGATGATGTGCGGGCCTATTGGGTCATACACCTAACTTCTACCCAAATAGCCCTAAGTAAAAACAACAGGTCAAAATGGTCAAATTCAAGTTGACCTAGGCTTCATGACCATGAAGGATGCTCCACGGGTCGTGAAGCAAGGTGTCCCCATGAGTCCTTACACGAGCATTATGGCTCGTGGACCAGAGTGGCTTCACGGTCCTTCACGGACCGTGAAGGATAAATGCGCCACGGATACCCTTACGACTTGGATAGAACACGGCATGTGCCGTGAAGTTTTTAAGCTTGATTCTCATTGGCTTGTTGATGGTGGTACAATGGGAGTCAACTTCTTGGCTGGCTAGAGAAGAGAACAGATCGGTTGTGTGGCTTATATAAGGCTTATGCCTTTGTAACCATGGGACCTTTTGTATTTTTACATACTTACATACTCAAGCTTCAAATAAGAGTTCTTGTGAGGATTTGTGAGTGTTTCCAGAAGTCAAGGGCTGAAGCAAGTGCATCAAATCAAGAGGTGATTGTTGGTGACTTGCATTGCTAGCACAAGGTAGAAGTTCCATTAGTGTATAACTTCGGTTGAAGTGCTTGGAGGCGTTTTCTTCAAATTTAGTTCATCCCATTCGAAAACAACCTTCTCTACAGTAGCTAGGAGCTAAGGAGGAAGGTATAACACTATTTCTACCCTTGTTCTTGTTTATTTTGGTTGCATGTAAGTTGTATCAAGTTTATAAATTCTATGGAGTTCAAGGATTTATTGATGTAAATTGCTTATATCTTTGCTTCCGTTGCGTTTCTGTGATGTACTTGAACTCCTAGAGTGGTATCAGAGCCATCTTGATGCCTTGCATGCACCATTTTGGCCTGAAAATCATTTTTATGCAAATCTGGACATTCTGTCCAGAAGGTCTTCACGGGCCGTGGAGGTTTTATCTTCACGGGTCGTGAAGCCTACACGACATCAGTGTGGGGTTGGGGTCGTGAGAAGGGTTTTTTTGAAATTTTTCATGAGTCGTGAGACGCACTGGTTTCACGGGCCGTGAGAAGCCGTGAAGACCAGTGGTCGTGAAGGACGTATGGAAATTGTTTTTTGACCCATTTTAAATGAAAAAATTGTTAGAATCTGCCCCTATAATATATGTACGCCTTAAAGCACTGCCGATGATGTATGGGCCTGTATGGGTCACAAAACGGGGTCTAACATGACAGCTAATTAAGTTGAGGGACCAAAGATGGCAAAAGTGGAAGTTAGCAATGCAGGCCATGATAGCGCCGCTAACTTAACGAGTTAGCGCCGCTAACTGTTAAAGGTTAGCGCCGCTACGGCTGCATGAGCTTTATGTCACATCGAAGTCAGGCTGCGTTAGCGCCCCTACGGGTTAAGGTTTAGCGCCACTAATTCAGGGTTAGCGCCGCTAAAACTGCATGGACTTTATGTACACATCACCTCCACTTGTAGCCAATAGAAGAGAGATTCTAGAATTTTTATGGCCGGCTAATGGAAGTTCTATGGACAGTTTATGGTCTTTAAAAGACAAGTTTCCTGGAACTGTAGCTCTCTCTTGGCTAATTCTCTCTCTAATACTCTGATACATTCATATATTCACTTGATACCTAGACTTGGTGATTGGGTGGATACAAGGCTTTGGTCCAGAGATAAGTTTGCTATTCTTGGGTATGATTTCCAGTGAAGATCTTGCTCTAGCTTGCTAGCACTTGTTGTTGGACTTGTTCCCGGTTTGAGATTACGAGAAAGAGGCCAAGAATCAAGAAGAAGGAGTTCCTTGCTTCAACATCCACGATCAGCCACCAACAAGAAGTTTACTGGAGCATAGGAGCTGGTATAACTCTCTTACCATCTTTGGGATTTCTTTGTTTAGAACACTTTTATGCATCTTTTTCTTTGTTCTCGCTTCCGTTGCGTGTTCTTGAAATCCCAACAGTGGTATCAGAGCCACCTCTATGTTAGAATAGCACTTGGTGACTTGAAAAACCCGAAATCAAAATGTTTGTATTCTGCCGTTAGGGTTAGCGGGGCTACGCTGAGGTTAGCGGCGCTAAGTCTCACCCGTTAGCGGCGCTAACGTTACTGGAAATTGGTTTTCGAAAATTTTGAATAAAACAGTGTTGATCTCGGGAATTTTGGCACTTACACCTTCTGGAATTTTGTTCAAAAGGTGTTATTCATGTTGTTCCAGTAGTGGCATGATATGTTTGGTTTTATGTGTTAACATGAGTTGGTAATCTTGCCTTGGCCCATTTGGTTGATTTGTGTTGTGCATGTTTTTTGGTGGTTTTAATCCACATGTGATGGCTGTAAATTTATTAAATTCAGTTTGATTGTAATAATTTGTGGCTTGCATGCCATTTCATTCATCCATGTACAAGTATTAGATAAATAGGAAAATTATGTGGCTTGTATGCCATTTATTTTCTATTGTATTGTAATTTATATGATGGAGGAATGAAGACACAAGAGGGAGGCAAAACAAGATGGAGTATGATGCCCTTAGAAGCCAATGAAGTCCATAGAGATGATGGTTCTAGTGGGAGCTTGCATCAAGATTGTTTTGTCCCTTAGTTTGACCAAGTTCTTCCCGTTTCGGCTCACGGGAGGAACGCATAGGTTTAATGGAAAGGATTACCGACTATGTTGTATATTGCGTGTGATGTGATTTTATTATTCTATGCATGGATGTGTAGGTTTCGCATGCTAGAAATTTTTTTTTATAAAATTAATAAAATCACAAGAGTTTTGTTAAAATTGGTTTCCTCTCGCGCGCGATCATATACATTGATTAACCCACCTAGTGAAAATAGGATTTGTTACCAACAAGTTAATCAAAACCAAACCGGAAACAAAAGCCCGTTTTTCCTCAAAAACGTAAATCATGCACCATCCGTAAGTCGATACCACCCAAATCTAGTCTTATGAGATTTGGTTGTCGAGCTTAGCACGAGCCAATTCTCATGAAACTGTGTGGAAGGTGAGTGTGGCAAAATTCACAATTTTGGTTGTCGAGCTTAGCACGAGCCAACTTCTGTGAATTTGTTACCGTTTGTCTTGACGGACGATTTGCAATTTTAGGTTTGAAATCTTGGTTAATTGTCGAGCTTAGCACGAGTTAACCAAAATTTCAAGACTTAAAATTGGTGCAACAAGGGATCAAACATGCCAAACAACCATTGGATGTCGTAGGATCCCGCATGTGCTAAGGAATGCAATGGAGATTGCAATTGGCAAAATGGTTGCCGACCTAAATAGTTTTATCATGTGATCTGCGGTAACCCCGTCACATGGTAGAATGAAATACGGGTCTTAGCCTTGTTAACTTAATTCTATATGGGTAAATTATTTAACAAGATAAAATATCAGACTAACTAATATCTACTTTGCAATATTTTAGATGGCATCAACAAGCGCAACAAACACCACCACTAGTGTTTCTCTACGAGTTTTCCTAGAAAAGGAGAAACTCGATGGAAGCAACTTCATGGACTGGCATAGACAACTGAGGTTGGTCTTGCGGTATGAAGGAAAGTTGCATACCATAGAGGAACCCCTCCCCGAGGCACCTCCTGCTGGTGCAACAAGGGCCGTCCGTGAGGCGTATGAAAAATGCCTCAAGGAGACTGAGGAAATCACGTGCCTTATGTTGAGCACGATGAACCAAGATTTGCAAAAGCAAATGGACCATCTTAGTGCTTACGCCCTGCTCGTGCAGCTAAAGGACATGTTCCAGCAGCAGGCGAGGCATGAGAGGTACGAGTGCCTCAAAACGACCCTTGCTTGCAAGATGCAAGAGGGTGGGAACGTGAGCGAGCAAACATCGAGTGCATGGAGAAGTTAGGTTTTACCATCGGGAGGGAGATGGCGGTTGAGTTAATCCTTCAATCCCTGCCCGGTGCATATGATCAATTCGTTATGAGTTATCATATGCACAACATAGATAAGACCTTGATCGAACTTCATGGTATGTTGAAGACCGCTGAGTCTAGCATGAACAAGAACAAGTCATCCTCCTCCACTTCTCAAGTTCTCGCCATCCAGGAAGGCCGCATCACGAAGAAGAAGGCCGCCCCTTCCAACAAGAGGAAGGGTAAGGGAAAGGTTGGCGTGGCCAAGCCTAACCCGGTCTCCGAGGGCAAGGAAGGGGAAAATTCCCCAAGCCAAGGCTCCGGAGGATGCGGAGTGATTTTTCTGCGGGGGCAAAGGCCATTACCGCCGTACTTGCCCGAAGTACCTAGAGGGACTCAACAAGCTCAAGGCAATAAGCATTTCGGGTCCGGACACATCAGGTACGTTCATGATAGAACTCCACCATACTTCTACTTCTAAAGGCTGGGTTTTGAATACTGGCTGTGGCACTCACATATGTAATATGGTGCAGGTGCTAAGGGAAAGTAGGAGCTTGGAGCGGGGAGAACTGGATCTTGTGATGTGAAACTCGGAGGTTGTCCCAGTGGAAGCTAAAGGAGACTTGAAGCTTTCATTCAAGACTGGTTTTTCTATTTTGTTAAAGGATGTACGTTATTCGCCCAATGTGGCTAGAAACATTATTTCTTTTCACAAATTGTATGACGATGGTTTTGATTTTAAATTTATAACTAGTACGATCATTTGCTTTAAAAATTAAGTTGTGTATTTTAAAGCTTTACCATGTCATGGCATATATGAGGCAAATGCATACATTGAATCAAGACAATCTATCATGAATATTGATTCTGACTCGAAAAATGGTTTGGATAAATATTCTATGTGGCATAGTCGTCTTGGCCATATAAACAAGACTCGTATCACCAAGCTCCAAGCGGATGGGATCTTGGAATCATTTGATCAAGGATCAAATGAAGTATGTGAATCTTGCTTATTGGGCAAAATGACAAAAGCACCCTTCACGGGAACAAGTGAGAGGGGAAAGGACCTTTTAGACATAATCCATACGGATGTATGTGGACCTTTCAAGCATGTCACGAGGAATAATTCAAGATACTTCGTAACCTTTATAGATGATTATAGTAGGTACGGGTATGTCTATCTTGTTAAACACAAGAATGAAACCTTTGAGGTGTTCAAGACATTCCAAAACGAAGTTCAGAATCAGTTGGGCAAGACTATAAAGATACTCCGGTCTGATAGAGGTGGAGAGTATCTTAGTACCGATTTCGTCGATCATCTTAAGAATTGTGGAATTATTTCACAATTAACACCTCCGAGGACTCCACAATTAAATGGAGTCGCTGAGAGGAGGAACCGGACCTTGCTTGATATGGTAAGGTCTATGATGAGTCGAGCGGAGGTACCTATTAGTTTATGGGGATATGCCTTAGAAACTGCGGTAAGAATCCTTAACCTCGCACCAACCAAGAAAATTGCTAAAACACCTTATGAAATGTGGCATGGTAAGAAGCCGACACTTTCATACCTACGAGTTTGGGGTTGTCAAGCCTACGTGAGACGTGAGGCCGAAGACAAACTTGAACCTCATTCAGAGAGGTGTTATTTTATCGGATATCCTCCTAACGGTGTTGGATATTTATTTTATAAACCTTGACATTTTTCCTTGCGTATATGTCAGGGCTAGTGGGAGCATAATAGTCTTCTTGGTTCTATATGTAGATGATATTCTACTCATTGGAATCATATCCCAAGCCTAAGGAGTGTCAAAGCTTGGCTAGGGAATTGCTTTTCAATGAAGGACCTAGGCGATGCGAGCTGTATTCTGGAATAAAGATCTATAGAGATAGATCTAGAAGGCTGTTAGGGCTTTCTCAAAGTGCATACATAGAAAAGGTCTTGAGACGCTTTAAAATGGAGGAATCCAAGAAAGGAAACCTCCCTATGTTGCATGGTTTGACTTTGAGTAAAACTCAATGTCCTACCTCCAAGGAGGATATAGAAGTAATGAAGCGGGTACCATATGCTTCGGCTGTGGGCTCGATCATGTACACCATGCTATGCACACGTCCTGATGTGTCATGTGAAGCATGACTAGTAGATATCAGGCGAACCCAAGAGAGCCTCACTGGAGGGCAGTGAAGAACATTCTTAAGTACTTGAGACGTACAAAAGAGATGTTCTTGGTATATGGTGGGGAAGAAGAGCTGAGAAGTATGGTATAAGGTTATACAGTCAAAGGGGATTTGTTCCTCTGATATGAGAGATATCAATGTGCCCCTCGATTATTGGGAGCTGACACCAAAATTTTGCATGGCCATGCCCAAGGAATATTGATTGAGAATCAGATATGTCCTTAACTTTTGGTCACCACCAATCAGGATCGAGAAATACAATCGTGAACGATTAGGAGATTGACATTTAATCCATGTCTCGTGTTCACTTTGATATTGCGAACAAAGGGATGTCTAAGATCACTTATCTATAGGACCTTTCTTTGTGAATAGGTTTTATTCTGCATAACGAAACTCATACTGACTGGGGGGCAATGATGTTTTGCTAGAGGCCGCTCATTGTCTGTGGTTTATGAGAAACGGTGCATCGTGTTCAAGTGGGAGTTTGTTATAATATGCGCACTGATGCGAATACACCGTTTAAATCACTAGCTATGATGTATGGGCCTATTGGGTCATACACCGGGTTCAAATCTGACTGCAACTTAAGTAAAGGGACCAAAATTGACAAAATACAAAAGTTGACATCGCAGGCCGCGATAGCGCCGCTAAACCTTAATGGTTCGCGCCGCTAAGGCTACATGTACTTTGTGTCATGTCACTTGGCAGGCCGTGTTAGTGCCGCTCACCCTGATAGGTTAACGCCACTAACACTAGGTTAGCGCCGCTACGGTCGGACGTGACCTTTTGTCATATCACCTCTCCACTTAACCAATGCATGCAAGATGTTTGATACGATCTTTGCCGACCTTGGGCATGCAAAGGGGCTTCTAGGGTTTATATAAACACCCTTAGACAACCTCATTTGGCTCTCTTAGCAACACACACATTTGAGATACTCTTAAGTGCTTCAAAAGGCATAGTGAGTTCAAGGAGAGTTTTGCTCCAGAAAGTGGTCTTAGTTTGTTAGTTGCTGTTCTTCTAAGTGATTTTCAAAAGAGAAGAATCACAAGGAGCTTGCTAGCACAAGAGATTGACGTGTTACCGGGGTATCACTCACTAGTTGATTCGTTCTTGGAGCAATGAGCAAGATCATCACCAATATCAATGATTTCTGGAGCTTAGGAGGCTGGTATAAACTCTAACCTTCTTATTTTGTTGCATTTCTTTACATAGAGTATGGTCAATGTTTAGGGTTTCAAGTTTTATGCTTTGTATGCTTGTACTATGGGCTTTTTGTGTTGTACTTTGCTTCCATTGCGTGCCCTAGAAACCCCAACAACTTCTCATATGTCCTTCATCTAGAAACATTTACCTAACCAATATTTTACCCCTTATAATGTTGTTATATCGTTTCCTATTATCAGTATGTCATCAACATACAGGAGTAGGAAGATTGCTACGCTCCCACTGAACTTCGTGTAAACACAAGACTTGATCTCACTTATGGTAAAACCAAACTCTTTGATGCTCTCATCAAAGTTCAAGTTCCAAACTTCTAGATGCTTGCATACTTTTCCTGGATTCTTGAAATCCTCAAAACCGTCTAGTTGTGCCATATACACTTCCTCTGTTAGTTTCCCGTTAAGGAAAGAGGTTTTGACATCCATTTGCCATATCTCATAATTGAAGTATGCAGATGTTTCCATAAGAATCCTAATAGACTTAAGCATAGCTACTGGCGAGAAGGTTTCATCATAATCAATACCATGAGTCTGAGTGTAACCTCTCGCAAGAAGCCTAGCCTTAAAAGTGTGCACATTTTTTTCCATGTTCGTCTTCTTCTTAAAGAACCACTTGCATCCAACAGCTCTACTGTGTTGTGGCAAGTCTACTAACTCCCAAACTTGGTTGGCATATATGGATTACATCTTTGCCTTCATGGCATTTAGCCATTTGTCTGACTCACTGCCTAACACAGCAATCATAAAGACCCCCTTCTTCCTGAGCAATTAGAAATCCAAGATATCTATTTGGCTTAGTACGAATCCAACTGGACCTGTGAAGGTCTTGTGTTTCCACTTCTTCCTTAACTACAGACTCGGGTTTGGATTCAACAATTCTTTGTTGAAATACTGGTTCCACAAATGGTGGAGGCATACCTTCATCATCTTTAATTTCTTGAAGATCTATATCTTTTCTAGCAGTTTCTTAACATAGAAACTTGTCTTCAAGAATAGTCCCTGACAGAGCGACAAATACTTTATTGTCATCGGTATAATAGAAATAGTACCCTAAGTGTTGGAGTATGCACACTGACACACGTACGCCATGTAGATCACTACCGATGATGTATGGGCCTATTGGGTCACACACCGGGGTTCAATCTTGACAACAAACTAACTTCAGGGACTGAAAGTGGCAAAATTCAAAGGATGGTTCGGACTGGCACTTAGCGCCGCTAACTCTTGGGCGGTCACGACGTGAACTCCTTAGGAGTTCGAGGTGCGATCGTGCGACAGAGTTGCATGTCCTTTTTGCTCACTTCTCTCTTTGGCCAATGCATGTTTTGGCCATCATTGGTGTTGGAACACGGTATGGAGCAAGGCACAGCGGAAGCACAAAAACAAGTTTAAAATGAAACAAAATCGGGTCCATACATGTTCCAAAGTGATGATCTTCTACAAAACAAAAATTGCAACTAAAAGGAAACAAGGAAGGAAGAAAATGTTGGAACACGGTATGGAGCAAAGGCACAGCGAAAGCAAAAACAAAAGGTTAAAAAAACAAACACAATCGGGTCCATACATGTTCCAAAGTGATGATCTTCTACAAAACACAAATTGCAACTAAAGAAAACAAGAAGGACAAAAATATACCTCCTTTAGCAAGCTCAAAACCAAGTCCGGACAACCAAGAACTCAAGTGAATCCTTCTCTATTGCATGATCCACACCAAGTTTTCTTGACCCCAAAGTGCTAGCAATCCATCAAATGGACATCCACAATGATTCCATCTTCTGGAACAGCCCACAAGCTTCTCCTCTTGCCCCCAAAACCCTCACAACACTCAAATAACAATAACTTAGTATGTGTGTGTTTCATGAAGCTACCAAGAGAGAACTTTTCTAGAGAGAGAGAGAGAGTGAAGTTGCATGTTATCCCTTTGTTCCATACCACAAAGACTCCCTTTTGGCCGGATACAAAGGCTCTCAATCATTCGCCCAAAACATGGCCAAATCAGAAATAAGAATTTCATGCCGATGATCCTTCACGGCCTCTGACGGCCCGTGAAGAAAAAAATGCGCCACGACCGGCCATAGTCCTTCACGGCCCGTGCCGCGTCAAGTGACTCATGAGGGCGTCATCCTCTACGACCCCTTCACGACTTCTCACACCCGTGAAGACTCCACGAGCCGTATGAGAGTCGTAGAGTCAAACGTGAGGGCATTAGGATTCACGACCCGTGGAGCATCCTTCACGGCCGTGAAGCCCCAAAATCAAACAATTTGATTTTTGAACTTTCTCTCTTTATCAGTAAGCTGTCGGGATTGACCCTTGGTATGTGACCCAATAAGCTCGCACTTCATCAGTAGTAACACCAATGTACTTGTGTCAGTGGGCAGACACCAACAGACTCCCACTTGCACATGACACAACGTACCCAGAGGTATCACAGATAGGGAGCGGCCTCTAGCAAGGCATCCCTGCCCCCAAGTCAGTACGAGGTATGTCATCCCATAGACAAGTACCTGTTTACAACCCAATGGTTTGAAATGGCCCTATATATAAGTGATCAACTATCCTTTTGTTAGCGATATCCATGTGAAGGCGAGACATGGTACTAAGTCATTCTCAGTCCTTCACGATTATGTTTCTCGATCGAATTCAGGTGTGGGTCGTCTAGTCACTTGAAACCCTTTCAAGTACAGGCGAAGTATTGCGTCCATGTGTCCCAATCACCATTGGACACTTGACCAATCACTTCCCTCAGCCTTCATTCAAATTTCCTTCCCCTGAAGAATGACTGGATGTGGACATTTAGAATGTATACACATTCATAGAAGAGGTAAAACATGGAAAGTTGGAACACAATAAGGCTTACTGAGAGTACACGCAACACGCGCATTATCAAACTCCTTTGATAATCAATACAAGCAGAAGCACAATATTGCTTAATGTTCCCAAGAATAAAACATATCAAAACATGACTAAAACATACTTAAGCCAAGTTCATGCAGACCTTAGTATGACATTCATCACTAGACTGCCACTATAGCTCAGTAAACGGACTATCCACGATGTCATCTGTGTGGACTCTGACATTGACCATGTCCCAACTACAACCAACCACTTCCAAAGTGTGCGTTGATGGGATTTCTATTATTTGTACAACCCGTTATACCTTCATTGTTTCAAAAGAACCCAATAAGGCAAACAACGCTCGGGTCTCAAATTTTAATGTGCATAAGCCATCGTACCCTCATTGTCTTAAAAGATCCCAATAGATTCAGCGATGCTTGGTACTCAATGATCATATCCCTGCTACAACCAACCACTTCTAAAGTGTGCGTTGATGGGATTTTGATCATTTGTCCAAGCAGTTATACCTTCATTGTTTCAAAAGAACCCAATAAGGCAAACAATGCTTGGTTCGCATAATTTAACGTGTATAAGCCATCGTACCCTCATTGTCTCAAAAGAATCCAATAGAGTCAACGATGCTTTAAGTAACACGTAAATTAACAACACCATATTTCGAAAAGGATGACAAACCCCAATAAAGATCGGTGGTTATCCTTTAAAGTAGAAGCCATCACTAGAGTAACAACTCACTTTCAGCTTCTTCTAATTACATCACCACAAGAACATATACTCATATTTCTTGTATTCCATAAACTTCTTTGAATATCCCTTATTTATTATGGATGCATAATTCTCGACTTACGCTTGTTGCCAAGCTACATCAAGACATTATCTCCAAAACTTAGTATGTTCTAGACATACCAAATAGGATTATAACAGTGCTCCCACTAGTTCTGGCATCTATCCAAGTTTCATCATTGCTTACTGAAAACTCAAACACTTGATTTTTTTAGCAAAGATTCCAAAACTTATTTATTCTATGCCCAAAAGGACTCCATGTTTGTAAACTTCATAAGGATGCTCAGGATGTAAAAGACCCTCGGACAGTGTTGTGAGCACTTCCTCATAAAATTCCTATGACGGAAAGCGGTCTTTGCAGCATACTACCATAATACGGCATAAGCATCCACTTAAACTTCAACATAACTACTGAGAGAATGTCTTCATATGATTCCTACCAATGGTTAATCATCATGAAACCATTTTCTACCAGTCAGTATTTGAAGTTATCTAAAAACTTATCCATGTAGATCTCATTCCCAAAAGATCTATTTACACCCTCAGGTCAAAACCTAGGTGTTGGATTAACCAAGTTCAAAACATGAAAATCTAGCATGGAATATATCTTATGTTATTACACTCCTCTTCTTAGCAATCTCAAGGGCCTACTACAGCTTCCGGTAGTTGATACATACATCATGTATCATCAATAGGTCATCGTCCTTATATATAATAAATTATACTCTTATGATCTTATGACGACTCTTACCAGACATATGAAGAAGTAATAACTTTATGCCAGATACTTCAACATAGCCATGTTAAGTTTCAATCATTTCTGATCGAGTGCTAGTGTCAACATCAGTTCTTTTATTTAAATCTCACGTTCTTCCACTGAAATGCTTCAGTTATTCCTTTCCCTTTTCGAGTAACCAATCTCGGTTCTCAAAAGGATATGAAATGAATATCTGAAACTCAGAAGAACTATTAAATACATTAGCATCCTCTAAGTTCATCCATCTCCACTAAATGTAGACTGGATAACTCTGATCTATGAGATAAACAAGCAAAGAACACTTTATAGTCAAATCTCTTTAGATGCTAATTCGACCATCTTTGTTGATTTAAAACAAGAACATTGTCAGCCACTACTCAAGTACATTAGCATTTTGGTGTCAACGACCAATCATCGAGGGGCCCAGGGATATCTCTCTAAACAGAGAAACAAATTTCCTTTGACTACATTTCACACCACAGTGATCATACTTTGCCCAGCTGCTCCCTTTATAACAACCAGTTACGGACTGCGTTTGAAAACAACTAGAGCAAAGCAAACCAAAGTGATGCAAACACATGTATCTTCAGTATGAGGATGAACTGATATTATCATCCTGATTTACTCATGACGAGTACCATTAAGTAAAATCAGGTGTGGATCGTCCATTCACTTGAACACTTCAAGTACAGGTGAAGTATTGCGTCCCTGTATCCTAATCGATCATAAATCATTGGACAGTTGACCAATCACTTCCCTCAGTCTTAGTTCAGACTTACTTCCCATGAAGAATGACCGACTGTGGACATTTAGAATGTTAAAACATTCAGGGAAGAGGTAAAACATGCTAAGTTGTAACATAATAAGGCTTTCTGAGAGTACCCGCTACACGCGCATTACCAAATCCTCATTTGATAATCGATACAAGCAGAAGCACAATATTGTTTAACGTTCCCAAAAGAAATGTATATCAAAATTCTACTAAAACGAACTTAAGCCAAGTATATGCAGGCCCTAGTCTGATAATAATCACTAACCCGCTACTATAGCTTAGTGAACGGATCCGCCACCATGCTCTCCGTGTGTACTCTGATAATGATCGTATCCCCAATCCAACCAACCACTTCCAAAGTGTGCGTTGATGGGATTATGATCATTTGTCCAAGCCGTTATACTTTCATTGTCTCAAGGAATCCAATAAGACAAACAACGCTTGGATCTAAAATTGTAATGTGCATGAGTCATCATACTCTCAAAGTTTTCATAAAGATCTCTATAGAGTTATTGATGCTCTAAGAATAAAATATTATCTACTTAAGCCATCTTACTCTCATAGTTTTCCTAAAGATCTCTATAGAGTCACCGATGCATTAAGAATAAAATTTTATGTGATCAAGCTATCGTACTCTCATTGTTTTCATAAAGATCTCTATAGAGTCACCAATGTTTTAAGAATCACATTTAATAACGACACAATGTTTGTAGGATTGCGAATCGAATTGGCGGTTATCCTTAAACATGAACTATCACTTAGAGTAATAATTTACTCTCATATTTTTTATCAACAAGAACATATCTTGTACTTTACAAATCGCTTTATTAATCCTTAACGGACGTATAATTCTTTATTCAAACTTATAGCCAAACATGATCAAGACATTAACTCCATTATTACATATGTTCAAGATATATTACATAGGATAACAACAGCCCTCCCACTAGCTCTGGCATCTATCCAAGTTTCATCATTGCTTATCGAAAACTCAACCACATGATTTTCATAGCAAAGCACGAAACTTAGATGTTTGTTGAAGTCCAAGACAGGCCTTTTTCATGTTTTGTAGATTCTACAAGGATACCTTAGATGTAAAGCACCTTCGGACAATGTTATAAGCACTTCCTCATTAAATTCCTTTGACGGAATATGGCCTTGCATCATATTCCCATGAAACGACGTAAGTGTCCATGTTAACTTCAGCATAACTACTGGAAGAATGTCTTCATATGATACATTCCACATGGTCAATTATCATGAAACAAATTCTCCACAGTCCGTATTCAAAGTTATCTACTAACTAATCCATGCAGATCTTATATACAAAAGATCTACATACACCTTACAGGTCACACCTAGGTGTTGGATTACCCAAGCTCATCTTTGAAATCCGGCATGGATTATTTCTTATTTCATTACCTTTTTCCTTATCTTCGTAGACCCATGGTCCACTACAGATTCCAGTAATTGATACATAAATAATGTATTATCAACAAGTCATCGTCCTCATGTATGTAATACACTTGCGGCCTTATGATGACTTTTACTAGACTTATCAAGAGGTAATGTCATAATGCCAAGTACTTCAACATTGCCATGTTAAGTTCCAATCATTACTGATTGAATGCTAGTGTCAACATCAGGTCATTATTTAAAACACACGTTCTTCCACTGAAATGCTTCAGTTGTTCATTTCCCTTTTCGAGCAACTCACCTCAGTTCTCAAAAGGTTATGGAAAGAACATCTAAACCAAAGAAGAACCTATTAAATGTATTATCATCTTTTAAAGTTCATCCATCTCCCACTTGATGTAGACTAGATGACTTTAATCCATGAGATAGACAAGCAAAGCTTTCTTTCTAGTCTAACCTCCATGGTTGCTAATTTGACCATCTTTGTTGTAATATAGGAACATTGCCCGTTACAACTCAAGTACACCCATCTGACAAGTTCTTAAGTTAAAGCCTTCAAATGGAATCATAACTAGTATGTTCCGTTTCTCCACTTGGCGATCCATGTAAAACACATATCCTAGGAGAAGTGAATTATGAGACATTCCCATAATTCTTATGATAAACAAGAAATCTATTATATCTCAACATCTCAGAAGATTTGAGTATTTTAGTTCCCTTTTGCCCTATTTTGTTATGAATTTGTTACGGGTGAGTTTTGAATACCTCTCAGGTTTCAAACACTTTTCTAATACCCTTTTCTACTACCATCATTGGTAAAGGTAACAAATTATAGTAAGGTAATACTTATGACTTTGTTTGATTGCCCCTTACACAAAAGTGCAAGCGTAGTCCAACAAACTTTTATTCCTCCCACATCAATTAGTGAATTATTTAACTTTATAAGCAAGATTCAACATCAAGTAATAGCTCGAAGCCAAAAGATTCCAAGTTCCTTTCCACATGGTCCTTGGTGATGTTAGTCTTGTTTATATGGTTAAATCACCAATGTTATAAGGATAACTAATCAATAAACACTCATGATCATATTATTACTTCTTAAGCAAAAGCTTATTATATATGCCTCGCCATGAAAAAACTTTTAAATAAAATTCTAAAACCCACAATAACATAATTCAAAGTAATATTCATCGTCATCAATAGCATAAAAGATACAATGCTTCTTGCCACGCAGGGTGTAAAACATCTATCTAATGAAGTAATAATTTAGCTGATAGGAATGACAAGATCAACTCTTCCAATCCTTTTAGCAAGAGACAAGCACTTATGCTTCTCTTCACCTCTTCCAGCTCTCCATGCATCATCGGCCTACTTCGGATAAACACCTACACTTTGCAACAAACAAGTTGTAACAAACGTGAGTGCTTTGACTAGCGTTAAAAAACCTAGTCATTTGAAGTAGAAGATCAATGGAGTATAATCATGAATGTACCTGAAGTGGAGGAGCTAACGTTCTTCCGCTTTAGGATACTTAGCTCATTCAGGCACTTAAGGCAGGCGTGACGGCGCCAATTTCCAATTTCCCCACAAAAGTTGCAAACTACCCAGAGTGGAACGTTATCTTGAGGAACAATCTCATTTTCCTCAACTTCCACGGTTATGGTAGGCTTAGTCAAACCAAGCTTTCCATATGAGGTCAGTTTCTTCTTCTTATGTTTTTGTTTCCTAGTAGCCTTAGCGGGTGTGGACGAGATTTGCTTACCTTTGGCCATGTTCAACTCGGTAGCCTTTAACATGCCATGTAGCTCACTTAAGGACCATTCCATATTGTCTTTGAGATATTCCATGACAAACTTCTCATAAGACGTGGGCAGGGATTGGAGATTCAAGTTCACCACCAGTTCCCTCCCTATGGGAAATCCAAATCTGTCCATTTGGTCCATGTACGCCTTCATCTTAAGGACATGAACACTTACGTCCCCGCTTTCCTGCATCCTACAACCGACTAGAGCCTTGACATACTGAAAAGGTTCTTGTCTAACTTGCTGCGGGAACATGTCCTTTAGCCGGTTAATCATGTCGTACGCACTCAATTGCTTGATCTGCTTTCGCAGCTCACAGCTTATAGTCGACAACATGAGACAAGAAAGATCTTGTGTATCTCTGACAAGCATTTCCCATGCGTATCTAATGGCCAAGTTCGCATTGGTAGCAGGTGGCTCCGGAAGAGGCTCCTCAAGGATGTGCAACTTTGACTCGTGTTGAAGGACAATCCTTAACACACTATACTAGTCAACGAAGTTCACTCCTATGAGTCTCTCCTTTTCAAGGAACAAACGAAATGATATTTTTGATGTAGTGTCGTTAAGATTTGCCATCTAAAATAAGAGTACAAGTTTAAATAATTATCGGGTCAAATGAAGTATACGAGTCTTGTTTATTGGGCAAGATGACTAAGTCACCCATTACCGATGTGGGTGAAAGGGGAAAAGTCTTGTTGGACATAGTGCATACCGATGTATGCGGTCCATTCAAGCATGTTACAAGGAACAACTCACGATAATTCGTTACATTTACTGATTATTTCAGTAGATATGGATATGTCTCCTTGATTAGGTATAACTCTGAGACCTTTAAAGTCTTTAAGACATTCCAAAACGAAGTCCAAAATCAATTGGGCAAGACTTTTAAAGTACTTCGCTCCGATAGAGGAGGCGAATACTTTAGCTCATAGTTCTGTTATCATGTTTCTAGTTTTGGGATTATTTCAAAACTAACTCCTCCTAGGACACTACAATTGAATGGTGTCGGCGAGTGGAGGAATAGGACTTTGTTGGATATGGTTCGATCAGTGATGAGTCAACGGAAGTACCGATTAGTTTTTGGCGGTACACTCTCGAGTCGGCGGCTAGGATCCTAAATCTCGTACTAACTAAGAAAGTCCAAAGAACACCTTATTAGTCATTGGGTATCCAACCGGAGCCAAGGGATATTTGTTTTACAAACCTTCCAAAAGAAAAAGTGTTTGTCGCGAGAAGGGCCGTCTTCCTTGAAACGGAGATGATATCCATGCAATCTGGTGGTAAGAGGATTGATCTTGAAGAAATTCAAGAGCCCATGGAACAAGAAACTAATGTCGACACAAGCACTTAACCTGAAGTGGTTGAAACCGAGCAAGAAGATGCGTCGGTACCTGACAACACACCATTAATTCCTCGTAGGTCTGATAAACCACGTCATGAGCCAGAGAGATATGGGTTTGTCATATCTGAGGGCTATGACTTATTGGTGGATCATGATGAACTCACCAACTACCGGGAAGCCGTAGCAGGCAATGAGTCTGCTAGGTGGAACGAAGCAATGGAGAGTGAGATGCAATCAATGTCCGACAACTAATTTTGGGAATTGGTTGTTCCTACACCCAGGTGTAAGCAGTAGGGTGTAAATGGGTCTTCAAGAAGAAGATCGGTGTGGATGGATCTGTAGATACCTTAAAAGCCCGACTAGTGGCTAAAGGTTTCACGCAAACTCATGGTATTGATTATGAGGAAACCTCTTCACCAGTAGCCATGTTGAAGTCTATCAGAATACTTATGGCCATAGTTGCATTTTATGATTACGAGATATGGCAGATGGATGTAAAAACCGCCATCCTTAATGGGAAGCTTAATGAAGAGGTGTTTATGTAACTCGTAGAGTCTAAGATTAAAGAACTCTAGTTATGGACTTAAGCAAGCATCTCGTAGCTTTGATGAGAAAATCAAAGAGTTTGGATTTACGAAAAGCAAAGATAAACCATGCGTGTATGTCAGGGCTAGTTGGAGCGTCGTAGTATTCCTTCCTATATGTAGATGATATTCTACTTATTGGGAACGACGTCCAAACCTTGAAAGAGGTTAAATCTTTTCTTGGGAGTTTTTTCTGAATGAAGGATTTGAGAGAGGCGTCGTATAACTTAGGCATAAAGATCTATAGAGATAGATCTAAGTTGCTAATTGGGCTTAAACAAAGTGCATATGTGGACAAAGTGTTGAAGCGATTCAAGATGGAGGACTCAAAGAGGGGTAACATCCCTATATTGCATGTAGTGACGTTGAGTAAAACTCAATGTCCTAGTTACAAAGAGGAACTAGACGTTATGAATAGGGTCCCTTATGCTTCAGCAGTAGGATCAATCATGAATGTTATGTTATGCACTCGTCCTGATGTATCGTGTACCTTGAGCATGACTAGTTGATATCAGGCCAATTCAGGGCAAGCCCAATTGACTGCTGTAAAGAACATTCTCAAGTATCTTCGGAGGACAAAGGAGAAGATTCTTGGTTTATGGTGGTAAGGAAGAGCTTAGAGTACATGGTTACTCTCACGCTAGCTTCCAACCTAATAAGGATGACTACCGATCACAACCGGGGTTCGTGTTCCTTCTCAATGATGGTGCTATAAGTTGGAGGAGCTCCAACCAACACACCATAGCTTATTCAACTACCGAGTCGGAGTATATTGCGGCTAGTGAAGCAGCTAAAGAGGCGGTATGGATGAGGAAGTTCATCCAACACCTTGGAGTGGTTCCTAGCATATCCGACCCTATTGAAATATTTTGTGACAATTTGGTTACGGTTGGTTTTTCTATGTAACAAGGGCTCATAAGAGAACGAGGCACATTCCTCGGAAGTACCACATCATCAGAGATGTTGTAGAGAGTTGTGATATTGCCATCAGAACAGTAGCATCGGAGGGCAACTTGGCCGATCCTTTCACTAAGCCGTTGTCACAAGCTGTGCATGATTCTCACACTAGATCGATAGGTGATAGACTCGCTAGTGACTGGCATGAGTGTACATTTTGGTTTATGTTTGATATGTACTTATATTTTGGGGACATTTAGCAGTATTGTATTTCTTATTGTATTGATTATTAAATGTGATTTAATGATACGCCAATGGCGAATATTTATGAATCCTTACTGTGTTCCATGTTAGTATGTTTAATACTTCCCAAAATGCTTTTTCATTCTAAATATCCACAGTCGGTCATTCTTCATGGGGAGGAAGTTTGAAATAAGGCTAAGGTAAGAGGTTGGTCTCTGTCTAATAATACATTAGTTAAAAGAGACGCAACACTTCGCAAGTGCTTGACTATGTCATGTGACTGGACGACCCACACCTGAACTTACTTCATGGTTTATGTCACGAGTAAGTCAGGATGATAATATCATTTCGTGCTTTGCCTTAATTGATTTCAAACGCAATTCGTAATTGGCTGTCATAAAGGGAGCCTTTAGGTAAAGTATGATGTATGTGGCAGGAGCAATGTAGTCAAAGGGATTCGATCCTCTAGTTTTAGAGAGATATTCATGTGCCCCTCGATGATTGGGCGCTGACACCAAAATGCATGGCCGTGCTCGATTCGCAATGATATTTGATTGATTACAACTACATATTGGGTCACCATTAATCAAGATTGAGAAACATAATCGTAAACGATCTAGAGATTGACATTTAACCATGTCTCGTGTTCACACAGATATCGCAAACGAAGGGATTAATGATCACTTTTTATAGGACAATTTCATACTTATTCTGGATTTGGTATTTGTTCAAGATGACAAAACCCATACTGACTTGGGGGATAGGATGCCTTACTAGAGGCCGCTCTTTGTGTGTGATTTATGGATACGGTGTGTCATGTGTAAGTGGGAGTTTGTTGGAGTATGCCCACTGATACACGTACGCCATGTAGACCACTACCGATGACGTGTGGGCCTATTAGGTCACACACCAGGGTTCAATCTCGACAGCAATCTAAGTTCAGGGACTGAAAGTGGCAAAATTCAAAGGATGCTTCAGACTGGCACTTAGCGCCGGTAACTCTTTGGGCGGTCACGGCGGGAACTCCTTAGGAGTTTGCGGCGCGACCGTGCGATAAAGTTGCATGTGCTTTTTGCTCACCTCTGTATTTGGCCAATGCATGTTTAGGCCATCATTGGCTCTTGCCTGGCCATGGGGAGATCTAGGGTCACTTGGAGGTCTATAAAAGTATTTCATTTGCCTCTTGTTTCTACCTTTTGCAACTTACACACTTGATACACTTAGTGAGAAACTTTAAAAGTGTTATTGTGTGTTAAACAAGGAAGTCCAGGAACTTGAAGAGTAGTAGCTGTTCTTGTGGTGGTTAGTTGTGGAGAAGATCATCCAAGCTTGCTAGTACAAGGAGATTGAGTCAACCCGGGGTGCACTTTCGATAGAGAGGAGATCGTTTTGTGGCTTTCTTGTCATCATCTTCATCCTCACTTGTTCTCTATTACATGTTGCAAATGTTAGCCATAGAGTTTTGGTCCATATTTGGGGTTTTATGCTTTAGATACTTGTACCTTTTGTATTGCATAGTGTACCTTTTGCTTCCGCTATGTACATAGAACCCCAACACTAAGGTTTCCTTAGGATAACCCACGAAGATACACTTGTCTAATCTGGGTTTGAGTTTATCCAAGAACGTTCGTTTAGCAAACGCCTCACAACCCCAAATCTTCATGAAAGACAGTTTTGACTTTTCCCCATCCATAACTCGTACGGTTTATTCATAAAAGCATCCGTTTTGAGTGCGTGTCCCCAGAGCGACAGTGGTAAACTAGTCCGACTCATCATAAAACGAACTATGTCAAGCAAGGTTTTATTCCTCCTTTCTGATACACCATTCCACTGTGGCGTATACGGAGGTGTGAGTTGTGAAACAATTCCACATTCCTTTAGATATTCCCCGCCCCGGTCAAACCAAAGCAGTTTTATCTTCTTGTGAAGCTGGTTTTGTACTTCATTTTCAAACTGTTTAAAGAAATCAAAACTTTCAGACTTGTATCTCATAAGATACACATAACCATACCTACTGAAAGCGTCAGTATAGGTAACGAAGTACTGGTATCCTCGTCTTGCTTCTTGACTGAAAGGACCACACACATCTGTGACTATTATCCCTAACAGTTCCTTTGACGTTTCAATTAAACTGTCGAAAGGTTTCTTTGTCATCATGCCTGGCAAACAAGATTCGCAGTTGTCAATTGATTCGAGATCAAATGACCCTAGAAATCCATCTTCATGAAGTTACTCTACGCGTTTCTTATTAATATGCCCGAGCCGACAATGCCATAGGTAAGTTTTGTTCAAAGTGTCCTTTGACCTTTTACTTATATCATAGATTTCCTTGTCATGTTGCAGATTTATTGTATATAGACCATTTGGTGAACTTGCTTTAAAATAAAATAAATAATCTTTAAAGCAAAAAATAGTTTTTCCTACCAAATGATAGGTAAAACCACTGTCTATTAATAAATCGTACGTGATTACACTTTTGATTAATCTAGGAACATAATAACAATTCTCTAGTTCTATGATTAATCCTAAAGGTAACCTGAGACAACATGTTCCTACAACTTCAGCACCAATGATGGAGCCTTCGCATACCCGTAGGTCCATGTCCCCATTCCATAGTTTTCTACTCCTCTTGAATCCCTGCAAGTGATTGTAAATGTGATAACCACATCTGGTATCGAGAATCCATGATTCAAAAGAAGTAACTAAGCAATCTATCATAAAGATACCTGGCTCGTTGGTTGAACCAACGTCCAACTAATCAATGTCAAGTGAGTACTCACAAATATCTTTGCTACCACACAATGGGCAACAAATGTCTAGTAGCTCATCAATCCAGTCATGTTCTTTCATTGATTCAACTACTGTTGCATCAAGGATGTTAGGGAGCATCTAGTCATCCATACACATTAGCAACTTGTGCATACCAACTACAGTTGATTCATGTCCTATGATCTTATCTACTACCTTTGACTGATAGTGATGTGTCAAAGTCCCCACCAAAAGCATCACAAATCCTTGTTCACTGACTTGTGACCCTAGAAGCATTAAGAAATCAAATAACCTTCTCATATTAATGTGATGATCGCTCAAAGACTGACCTTCTTTCATCTTCTATGAAAGAATGTCTTTCATAATCAGCTCCTTTAGATCTTGTACGACCTTAAAAGTTGACTTACTTTTTGTTGGGTTTTGGACATAGCAATTCATATTAACTTGAGTTATCCTTATCCACAATCTAACTGATTTAAACCTACTAAGAATTTCCATATATATAAACAATTATTATTTATTAGTGTGGAACAAAAACAACAACTTAATCCTTAAAACCCTAAAAGGATAATCATCTTTAGTTATACCACAAGTGTGTATGGCATGCATTTAAAAATCGATACATGTTTGTGTATATATATATATATATATATATATATATATATATATGAAACCATAATCATATGATAATCTAGATTAATCTTAATCATGTATTAATATTAGAATCAAGATCATCATTCAAATAAACATGCATACATACATACATACGATCGATTGTGTGTGTGTGTGTGTGTATATATATATATATATATATATATATATATCATCGATCGGCTATTGCACCAAGAACAAAAACATGAGATGAATCATATACATTTCAATCCTTGCTAGGATTGCTTCAGAATGTCCACCCGTAATGAACCAATACAAGTATACGATAAAAGGATCAATCACCAACTTGATCAATGCACGTTGATGATCAAATTACCAAAGTCAAAAACCCCCTTGAGGCTTAGGGACAACTTCGGCCGACTAGGGAGGGAGAAGAGAGAGTTTTGTGTGTTATTTTGTATTTTGCATAAACCTAATCAAATTCATGTTAACCCTTGTTTATAGATAAAATCCATGTAGGGTTAATTAAGAAACTTTGATTATTTACCATTTACAAATTATTATTAAAATAGAAAATGTATATTACCTATATAATATATATATATATATATATATATATATATATATATATATATATATATATATATATATTATTTTTCCTTTTAACAATTAATTAGTAACAACCTTATTCAAGATAATATTTATCCAAAGTAATAATCTTGAATATTATTAATTAACAATATATATTTTTAACTAATAAATATATACTCTCTTGTTAAGTAATTAACTTGGTAATTATAACTCTCTATACTAGTTTTATGAATGACTGTTATAAAACCCTTCTCCCAATTTGTGATTATATATCCTCTTGAATTACATGCCCTCACAGGTGTGACCCTTGAGTGTCTAATGGCATTGGGCGTGTTATCAAGGTTTGACGGTTATGCACACAAATCCTATCAGACTCCCACTTGTGCTTACCGTCAACCAGGGTACCTTGATGACACTAGCCTAAGGGTACCTCTAGACAAGTCCACAGGTAAACAAAATTATAGGAACTCTTATACCCAGGTGTGATAATTAAACCTTATAAAACAACCTGTATTATAATTTATAAAACCAATTGTTTTATAGTAAAAACTTCATAAGAACTCCATGTCTTATGATCGGGTACAATTTAGGCTTTTCCCTGTACATCTCGATATTTTGATTGTCAGTGGGAGCATGGTATGAGTCAATTCCGAACACTCAGAACCATTTCTTGACTATCCGATTTTGACTTAGTGATAAACGACAAAGAAAAAATCAGTTCGTTTGGACATGGCCATGCACTTCCACAGTCTAGATCAGTCAAGGGGCCCGGAAACATTTTTCATTAAGAGGAGTTGCAGAATGCTTCTCGCATACTTTCATTTGGCAATAATCTTTCTAATGACACCAGATACGCCCGTTATGACTACCCACTTACGGCGTAGCATTTGGTGCGTTCCAAATGCAAGAAGTCCCCGTATCCCAAACCAAATATCTTAGGCTTAAGGACAACCTATGTGACGAATACCTTTGACTCGAAGAGCACGTGATATTCTTCATGATGTCACTATCCAATATTCACACCCCTTGTGAATATCCCTACATCCTTGGCCTATAATCATGGTAGATATCTTTAATAATTATGAATATCCACCAAGGATTACAATGACGTTATTATCTCCCTAATCAAGGTTCCCACCAAGATAGGTAGTCATGGACAATGATTTTGAATAAAGTACATCCTTGTGGAATAAAGTACAGTACTAATACTAATCCATCGTCTCAATTCACGGTGTCTATTTGTGTTACAATGTTGGTTCAAGTGGATTTATCTCGGATCACTTCTGATAGATTGTCTGCAGGGATAGTGTACACGTGTCATCATATCCATGTACACTGTAAGTCACTAAAGAGTCACACAGCTGCACACCTAACTGTTGAACCAGGAAATAATACAATGTGTGTATAAGTGATAATTAATAGTTGATTAATTATTTGGAAAAATAATAAATGGACGTTATTATTTAAAGGAGAGATTATATATTAGTTAATATTTAATTATAATGTTTGGTTGAAAAATATTAATTAATAGCTAATTAATTAATATTAAACCGAAGTATTTAAAGGGATTAAGCCTCGCTTTTTAACCTAATCCTACTCATTTAGCAACTAACACAAAACAAAAGACAACTCTCCCTCTCTCTCTCTCTTCTCTCTCTTGGCCGAACCTAACCACCACGACACAAGGTGGACGACGGCAGCCCTAGGCGGCGGCGATAGGCGGTAGTGACCGGTGGACGGCGGTGCCCTATGGCAGCCCTCCCTTTTCCGCGAACGGCAGCCCTAGGCGGCGGCGATAGGCGGTAACACTAGGTTTCACGAGCTTAAAATTAGTATAATTTTAAGACTATTTAAGTATGTTTATCAAAGACGTGCAACGGAAACTAAACACTGATTAAAGTGTTTCTATCCGACTTGGCAAATATAAACATTAAATCCAAGTCTTAAAACGAACCGGTATTACCCTACTACAAACCGACCATCGGATCACAGATATAAATAACAGCAGAGTGTTCCAGAAGAGCTAAAAACAATTACCCACAAGAACCCGTCTCACCAGGCTGCCTAAACATCACCTGTAAAAAGGATAAATCATGAACCGGTTAGCTACACTAGCTAGTGAGTACAGACTAACACATAAGCATCAATAAGCACGTTATGCCAACTACGGGACAACACATAAAGCTATCCTAACACATTGTGTCGCGCCAACGAGTCAGTAGGAATCATATCTTGCAGGGTGGGAACCCAACTCAACGATTCAAACTGGGGACCATCAGCAATGGTGGGGGAGCGAAGATCAGTCCACCAAACGCGTTACGAAGCTCGAAGCTCAACATCTTGGATCTCCACTGAAGTTAAGATCCCAAGTCACGTTAAGGAGCGGCGGTTTGCAAGACCACCCCGGCGTGCTGCACACCGGGTACCGTTGATCCCCATTATTCCATCAAAGGGATCCAGCTGTTGGAGTATGCCCACGAACACAACCTAAAAGATGAGGGTGAGAAAGGATAAATAATGATAGTTGGTTTCCCGCAGGGGTTAGCGGCGCTAACTCTGGCGTCGCTAAATCAGCCGCGTTAGCGGCGCTAACCATGGGAGGTTAGCGGCGCTAACTATGGGCGGCTAGCGGCGCTAACTCTGTCTGACAGAAACAACTTTATCTTTTCACCTCTAAATCTGACCAATGCATGTAATATCTAATGATGACTTCTAGGACCGACTAAGGGAGACCTGGAGTCGTGAGTTGGTCTATAAAACACATGCATATCTCTCATTCTCTACACTTGGCCACTTGTTAAGAGAAATACAAACTTAGAACTCTTGTGATAGTTGCTAAGTTCAAACAGGAGAGAAAGTGAGCAGATTCCTGGTGGATTTTGGTTGTGTTCCAGAAGCTAATCTTCTTGTTGATTGAGCTAAAGGAGTGCTAGTACACTTGGGTCACGATTCACTCGGGGTGGACTTCGATATTGCTAGAAGGAGCCGAGAAAGGAGGTCACGACTTGAAAGCTAGCCACACACACACAACCATCAGAGACATCAAGGGTATAATCTCCTCTTTTCTTTCTGTTTTGTTGCATAACTTTGTTGTAGAGTTAGATCCACTTATGGGGTTCATCTTGTGCTCTTGTTTTTGTTTGAAAAATTCGTTTATGACCTTGCATGCTTCCGTTGCTGTGTACCACGAACCCCAACAGTGGTATCAGAGCCAGCTCTACACTGGGTTTGCACTAAATGGCCAAGAAAATCCGAAAAATGTGAATTTTGGTTCTGTCCAGTGTTTAGCGGTGCTAACTTTTCTATGTTAGCGGCGCTAAACCTTAGTTAACGGCGCTAAAGTCGGAGTCAACAGTCCTCTTTGGTAAACTGACTTGTTTTAATGTCGTCTCGCGATAGCGGCGCTAAACTGTGTTAGCGGCGCTAACTCTTTATAGTTAGCGGCGCTAACCCTTACTGGCAGAATGCATGGTTTTGCCTTAAATCAATTTTGTTAGATTTTTGGGCTATTTGTACTGGCTGGAATTGTTCCAGATTTGAGTTGATTTTAGATTAAAGTTGCCTTATGTCTTGGTTGATGTATTTATATGTGGATTAACATTTAGGCATGAAAATGATTAATTGCATATACTTACATTGTGTATATATGACTATGGAATTTTGACTTGTTTGAGGTTCCTAATGCATATGTACATAGGATTATGAGTGCCTTGAGTGATTAGATAATCTTAACCAAGACATATAAGATTTACATGGTTTTGTGTGGCACACCATGTGTTGATGTGCGATTTCTTGTATGTGGTTGTTGTATGTATATCCGGTAACGTTTTTGAGCCATATGACCTATGTGATGTGTTTGGTTGATTTAGATTAATGTATTAATTCATTTGGTGGTTTGTACCACAATGGCATGTAATAATTAATCTATTTATTCGGTTTGTAATTTTAACGGCTTGCATGCCGATTTCGTATTCTTTGTAATTTGTAGAATTAGCTTAGAATAAAAATTGTGGCTTGCATGCCATTTCCTTTTAAATTTGTAAATTGTAAAAGATGAACCGAAGCAACCAACAAGAACCGTGTGGAGGGTGTCTTGGCGTACTTGGATCCGGAGGTCGGTAGGAGACGCAATGGATCAAGTGGGAGGAGCACACATCGGGTCATTCGGTCTAGTCCTTAGATGACTTAGTCTTGCCCGTTGGCTCACGGGCAAGACGCATAGGATTGGCTCGTTACCGGATTATATTACATGCGTGGTTGATTTTATTTTGTATTTTTCTTGCATCGATGTTTAGTTTCTTCGCATGCTAGAAAATTTTTCAACATAATATAATCAAAGAGTTTTAAATTGGTTTACAAACTCCGCGTGCTACATAGACAAGAATTGGTTAAAAGTGTTTTAACCGGAAAAACTAAAACCCGTTTTTCAAAAGTAAATCTCACACCACCCGTAAGATGACACCGCCCGATTCTAGTGAAACAAGATCGGTTTGTCGAGCTCTAGCCGAGACCGGTTTTGCGTAACTGTGTGGAAGGCGCGTGTGGCAACTCGCAAGGTCGGTTGTCGAGCTCTAGCCGAGCCGGCCATTGGGCTAGAGTACCACCGTGTATCTTGACGGACGATTTACAATTCCAAGACATAAAACGCATTGGAAGTTGTCGAGCTCTAGCCGAGCTACCAAAGTGGGTTAATGAGGAATTGGTGTGGAGGGATCAAACATGCCAAATGGGTGCTAAGAGTACCTAGGATCCCGCAAGTGCCTAAGAGTTGTGATCACGGATTGCAATTGGTAAATAGTTTACCGGCCTAAAATAGCTCTATGAAGTGATCCGCGGAAAACCCGTCATGGATTAGGGTATTTTGAGGTTCTTAGCCCTTGTTAATATAATTTGTTTTTATAACAAGAGGGTAATTATCTTAACAAGGATTTAATACAACAATAACTAACCATTTCGTACTTTGCTTGTAGATGGCATCTACTAGCATCACCAACACCACCAACATGTCACTCCGTCCATTTTTGGAGAAGGAGAAACTCACGGGGCCAAACTTTATGGATTGGCATAGGACTTTGAGAATTGTCCTACGTCATGAAATGAAGCTAGAGGTCCTTGAGTCACCTCTTCCGGAGGTTCCTGCTACCAACGCGGCGAGGGCCGTCCGCGAGGCGTATGAAAAACACCTCAAGGACACAAATGACGTGACTTGCCTTATGCTAACGACCATGAGTCCCGAATTGCAAAGGCAATTCGAGAAAGTGAGTGCGTTTGAGATGATTTCTCAGCTGAAGGACATGTTCCAACAGCGAGCTAGGCAAGAACTCTATGAGTGCGTCAAGGCCTTCATCGGTTGCCGGATGCAGGAGGGCGGCAATGTGAGCTCCCACGTACTTAAGATGAAAGGGTACGTGGATCAGCTCGAGGAGTTGGGCTTTCCCATGGGGAAGGAGTTGGCGGTTGATATCATCCTCCAATCCTTGCCTCCTGCATATGGTCCGTTCATTGTGAACTTCCACATGCATTGTATGGACAAGTCCATTATGGAATTGCATGGCACGCTAAAGACCGCCGAGGGCGAGCTTTCCAAGTCAAAGCCCACCACCTCCACTGCCGTTCTCACCATCAACGAGGGTGGTAACAAGCGGAAGCAACCCGCTTTGGGTTCCAAGGGGAAGGGAAAGAAGAAGGCCAAGGCCCAAGGGCCGAAGCCCAAACCTAACCCAACCCCGGAGCCGAAGGGGAAGCAAGTGGCTCCCGCTGCCACCTCACCGGAAGAGGCAACCTGCTACTTCTGCGGGGAGAAGGGTCACTACCGGCGTAGTTGCCCCAAGTACATGGAGGAGCTCAAGAAGCTTCGCTCTAAAGGTGCCGCTGCCTCCGGTACGTACATGATTGAACTCCATAACACTTCTACTTCTAACGCCTGGGTTTTAGACAGCGGGTGTGGTACTCACGTTTGTAATAATGTGCAGGTACTAAGAAGAAGTAGGGACTTGGTTGATGGAGAGCTGGATCTCATCATGGGAAACAAGGCGGTTGTCCCGGTTGAGAAGATTGGGAGTGTGGAGCTCGCCTTTCCTTCTGGCTTATCTATTGTTTTGTTAAATGTATCTTTTGCGCCATGTGTGGCAAGAAACATTATTTCATTGTATGCCTTGTATGACGATGGTTTTACTTTTAAATTTGAGAATGGTAGCATTTTATGTTACAAAGATGATGTTTTTTATTTCAAAGCATTTCCATGTCATGGCATATATGAAACAAGCGTAAGCTTGCAAAGCACTAGATCAATCATGAATGTTGATTCGGGTCCCAAAAACGTTTTGGATAAATTGTCTCTATGGCATGGTCGGTTAGGCCACATAAACAAGAAACGCATCGCCAAGCTCCAAGTGGATGGTATCTTGGAATCATTTGACCACGGGTCTAATGACGTATGCGAATCTTGTATATTGGGCAAGATGACCAAAGCACCCTTCACCGGTGTTTGTGAGAGGGCGCAAGACTTGTTGGATATCGTTCACACAGATGTGTGTGGTCCGTTCAAGCATGCCACAAGAGATCATTCCCGCAACTTCGTTACCTTTATTGATGATTATAGTCGATACGGGTATGTCTACTTGTTGAGACAAAAGTCGGATACCTTTGAGGTATTTAAGACTTATCAAAACGAGGTAGAAAATCAATTAGGGAAAAGGATTAAGACCTTACGATCCGATAGAGGCGGTGAGTATCTTAGTTCCGAGTTCCGTGAACATCTAAGGGATTGTGGGATTATCTCGCAATTAACCCCTCCTAGGACGCCACAATTAAATGGTGTCGCCGAGAGGAGGAACCGAACATTGTTGGATATGGTTCGGTCTATGATGGTTCGTACGGATGTTCCCGTTACGTTTTGGGGATATGCGCTTGAGACGGCCGGTAGAATCCTTAACCTCGTACCAACAAAGAAGGTTAATAGAACACCGTATGAGATGTGGCATGGAAAGGTTCCATCCATTTCATATTTTAAGGTCTGGGGTTGTCCTGCCTACGTAAGACAAGAGGTTGAGGACAAGTTGGAGCCCAGGGCCGAAAGGTGCTTTTTCATTGGTCATCCTGCTGGGTCTATGGGATATTTGTTTTACAAACCTTCGGAGAACAAGGTGTTTGTTGCTCGAAGGGCGATGTTCCTTGAAAGGGAACTGTTATCCAAAGACGCTAGTGGGAGAAAGGTTGATCTTGAAGAAATTCAAGAGACTGCCAATGTAGAACCTGATGTTGGGACTATCTCACAACCTGAGAGGGTTGAATCTCAGCATGATGAAGCTGGAGATGATGTAAACCCGTTGCCTATTAGAAGATCTGGTAGAAGTCGGCATGAGCCAAAGAGATATGGTTTTCACATATCTGAGGGCACCGACATGGTAGTGGTCTCTAATGAGCCTACCAAATACCAGGACGCTGTGGTGGGCCCTGAGTCCGCCAAGTGGCTAGAGGCAATGGAATCCGAGATTCAGTCCATGTCGGATAATCAAGTCTGGGACTTGGTTGATCCCGTGCCGGGATGCAAACCTGTAGGGTGCAAGTGGGTCTTCAAGAAGAAGATCGGCATTGATGGCGAGGTAGACACCTTCAAGGCACGACTGGTGGCTAAGGGTTTCACTCAAACTCATGGTATAGACTATGAGGAAACCTTTTCACCGGTGGCTATGATGAAGTCTATCCGGATACTTTTGGCCATTGCCGCATTTCATGATTATGAGATTTGGCAAATGGACGTCAAAACCGCGTTCCTTAATGGAACATTAGCAGAGGATGTGTATATGACACAACCTGAGGGTTTTGTACATCCTGAGTTTCCGGATAAAGTCTGCAAGCTTAAGAAGTCCATTTATGGGCTTAAGCAAGCCTCTCGAAGCTGGAACCTGTGCTTCGACGAGAAGGTCAAAGAGTTTGGCTTCTCTAAAAGCAAGGATGAGCCATGCGTTTACATTAGAGCTAGTGGGAGCATAGTTGTATTCCTGGTTCTTTATGTAGATGATATTCTGCTAATTGGGAACGACGTCCCAACTTTGCAAGGGGTAAAAGCCTGGCTAGGGAGTTGTTTCTCAATGAAGGATCTTGGGGATGCAGCTTACATTCTTGGGATCAAGATCTATAGAGATAGATCCCGCAGGTTAATCGGATTAACCCAGAGTACGTACATAGACAAGGTCCTAAAGAGATTTAGGATGGAGGATTCCAAGAAGGGGTTCATACCTATGTCGCATGGTTTAGTGTTGAGCAAGGCTCAAAGCCCGAGTTCCCCTTAGGAACGGGAAGTAATGAGTCGAGTTCCATATGCTTCGGCAATTGGCTCGATCATGTACGCCATGTTATGTACTAGGCATGATATATCTTGTGCATTGAGTATGACAAGTAGATATCAAGCCAATCCTGGTGAAGCTCATTGGACGGCAGTAAAGAACATTCTCAAGTATCTTCGGAGGACTAAGGAGATGTTCTTGGTGTATGGAGGTGCGGAAGAGCTACGGGTGACTGGTTACTCAGATGCTAGCTTCCAAACCGATCGGGACGACTGCCGATCTCAATCGGGGTTTGTGTTCCTACTCAATGGTGGTGCTATTTCCTGGAGAAGCTCCAAGCAAGACACTGTGGCCGATTCTACTACCGAGTCGGAGTATGTTGCGGCCAGTGAAGCTGTGAAGGAGGCTGTATGGATGAAGAAATTCATCCAAGATCTGGGAGTGGTTCCTAGCATTGCCGACCCTGTTGAGGTGTTCTGTGACAACGAGGGTGCGGTTGCTCTTGCCAAGGAACCAAGGTCTCACCGATGCACGAGACATATTCCGCGGAAGTATCATTACATCCGGGACGTGGTCAAATGTGGAGACATTGTTATCAGCAGAGTACACACGGATAGCAATGTGGCAGATCCGTTCACCAAACCTTTATCGCAAGCAAAGCATGACGCTCATACTCGAGCTATTGGGATTAGATTTGCGAGTGATTTGGTTTGATCATGCCTTTGTATTTGGTTAGTATATTTGTTGTATTTACCCTTTTGGGAACATGAAGCAGTATTGTATTTATTGTATTTATCGATTATTAAATGGGATTTAGTAATACGCAAGTTGCGGGTATTTCATTAAATCTTTACTTTGTTCCAACTTAGCATGTTTTGCTCTTCCCTGAATGCGCAAGCATTCTAAATGTCCACAGTCGGTCATTCTTCTCGGGAAGGAAGTATGAACTAAGACTGAGGGAAGTAATTGGTCATGTGTCCAATGGGGATTGGGGCACGGGGACGCCATTCTTCGCCTGTACTTGAAAGTGTTTCAAGTGACTGGACGACCCACACCTGATTTTACTTTATGGTACATGTCATGAGTAAATCAGGATGATAATATCAGTTCATCCTAAGACTGGAGATGCACGTGGCTGCATCACTTTGGTTTGCTTTGTTCTAATTGCTTTCAAACGCAGTCCGTAACTGGCTGTTATAAAGGGAGTAGTTGGGCAGAGTATAATCACTGTGGTGGGCAGTGTAAGTCAAAGGAATTTGTTCCTCTGTTTAGAGAGATATCCTTGGGCCCCTCAATGATTGGTCGCTGACACCAAAATGCATGGCCATGCTCAAAGCTTGCAATAATTTATGATTGATTGCAACTTGTATATTTTGGTCACCACCAGTCTTGATCGAGAAACATAATCGTGAACGAACGGAGAATGACTTTGTACCATGTCTCGTGTTCACATTGGATATCGCGAACAAAAGGATGATTGATCACTTATCGATAGGACCTTTTCACATGGGTTGCAGATTGGTTTTTGTGCAGAAGACAAAACCCATACAGACTTGGGGGCAGATATGTCTTACTAGAGGCCGCTCTTTGTCTGTGATGCATTGGGTACGTAGAGTCATGTGCAAGTGGGAGTCTGTTGGAGTATGCCCACGAACACACGTACGCCAAATGATCACTACCGATGATGTATGGGCCTATCGGGTCACACGCCGGGGGTTGACCTTGACACAACCTAAAAGATGAGGGTGAGAAAGGATAAATAATGATAGTTGGTTTCCCGCAGGGGTTAGCGGCGCTAACTCTGGCGTCGCTAAATCAGCCGCGTTAGCGGCGCTAACCATGGGAGGTTAGCGGCGCTAACTATGGGCGGCTAGCGGCGCTAACTCTGTCTGACAGAAACAACTTTATCTTTTCACCTCTAAATCCGACCAATGCATGTAATATCTAATGATGACTTCTGGGACCGACTAAGGGAGACCTGGGGTCGTGAGTTGGTCTATAAAACACATGCATATCTCTCATTCTCTACTCTTGGCCACTTGTTAAGAGAAATACAAACTTAGAACTCTTGTGATAGTTGCTAAGTTCAAACAGGAGAGAAAGTGAGCAGATTCCTGGTGGATTTTGGTTGTGTTCCAGAAGCTAATCTTCTTGTTGATTGAGCTAAAGGAGTGCTAGTACACTTGGGTCACGATTCACTCGGGGTGGACTTCGATATTGCTAGAAGGAGCCGAGAAAGGAGGTCACGACTTGAAAGCTAGCCACACACACACAACCATCAGAGACATCAAGGGTATAATCTCCTCTTTTCTTTCTGTTTTGTTGCATAACTTTGTTGTAGAGTTAGATCCACTTATGGGGTTCATCTTGTGGTCTTGTTTTTGTTTGAAAAATTCGTTTATGACCTTGCATGCTTCCGTTGCTATGTACCACGAACCCCAACACCAGCCTTCGGGAGGAAAGCTGACCTTAACCATCCCATAATTAGTCCGGACAGGTACCACATATACAACTTGAAACCGTAGTGGGTTCAAATTTCGCATGCGATTTATATCCAACGTGTAAAGCAACTTATCATGATAATAGCATATAACAACATGGTATAACATACCTCATATACGTACGTGTGCAACATTGCCAACATATATCAATAAACATCAGACAACGATACTTACCGAGACTCATGGGAAAACCGGTACTCACCTCGAGATTCTAAGAGGCAGATATGAATTCGGGAATCCCCAGGAGCACACGGAGTCGTCCGAATCACCTAACACATAAGGTTCAGGCTTAGACACCAAACAACGACAACCTACGAGGCTTATAACACGATACTACAAAACTGCCAGCAAAAACCACAGCTTGCGACCGCAAAGGGTTCACATGCGACCGCAAGGGTCATTTCAACACCCCACTTGCGACCGCAAGGGTTTACCTTGCGACCGCAAGGGTCCTACCCAAACCACCCCAACTTACGACCGCAAAGACATCTCCATGCGCCCCAAAGGTGGTATCTTGGGGCTTACGATCGCAAGTTATGTACCTACGATCGCAAGTATGTTTCCATCGTCCTTAGACGGTAATTCATAACAACGACCCACTTGCGACCGCAAGACCCTTGCTTGCGACCGCAAGGACTACACAACACATGCTTACGGTCGCAAGGTCTTTCCTTACGGCCGCAAGCAATCTAATTATAGTGGCCCTCGACTCTGTTTGACGACAGCGGCTGTTTTCGGGTTTTTAACCCTCAAATCGACTGGTTTTCCACAATCAATCGTTACTACTGGATATCTAACACACATATGAAGCTATTGACACCATTTAGACTCAAAACCAACATCAACACATCTCAAAATCGATTCAAAACGGGTTTTCACCATTTAAACCCAAAACCGAGTTTTTTAATCCAGAAACTTACCAATTGAAGATGAACCGGCTTAATAGAGAAAGGCTACAACGTAAATCCGACTTCTAAACTCGATTCCTCAATCAAAACTTCAAAACCCCGATTATGTGTGTGTGTATATGATCTCGTATGTACGTACGTGTGTTTAACGTGTGTTTGAGGTGAAACAGGGGATATATATCCCCTTTTGACCAACTCAAGCGGTTTAATACCCCGTGTGGGTATTTTGTTCTCCTATTCAACTTAAAACACGACATAGGTTTATCCGTTTTAACTAACGGAGATATTTTCGGAATCATTATCCGAAACCATTCAAGTATTTACCAACATTTTCTATTTATGAAACATTTCCAACTTAGCCACATAACCACGTGTACCAACAAGTAACAACAATTAAGCAACAAAACAACTTAAACAACTTGGTCAAAGTCAACGTACAACTTAACAAACACGAGGTACAACTATTTACAACTAGGCCCCATTTTGGGGTGTTACAAATCTACCCCCCTTAAGAAGATTCCGTCCTCGGAATCTGATCATCTACACACAAGTGAGGGTATCTAGTTTTCATGTCGTCTTTTGTCTCCCAAATTCTAATCGAACCCAGGTTATTCTCTCATTTGACTAACACTAGTTTAATCATCTTCCAACACAACTTCTTTGTTTTTAGAACCAAGTGTCTCGACAGGTTCTTCGACTAGACGCTTTGAAGCGTCACCCTTCAATTCTTGCAGGGGCAGAATATGGTCCTCCTTCACTTTGCACTTACTCTGATAACACACACTGAACGTGATACTAAAGACAACTCTAGCGTAACAGTCTGATCATTTACCACGCGAATGATCCGAGATGGACCAACATAACGCGGTCTCAACTTATCCTTTCTTCCAAAACGAATCACACCTTTCCAAGGAGAAACTTTCAAGTACACCCAATCGTCCCCCCTGGAATACACTGGTCTGCATTTAGGATCTTGTATACATTTTCTGTCTATCACGGGCTGCTTTAAACTTCTCCCTCGCTATCTTCACTTTATCTACTATAATCTACAAAATTTCAAGTCTGCCAAACTACTATTTACCGGGTTCTAACCAACACGTGAAAATACGACAACGCCTCCTTTACAAACTAAGTTATTGCATTAAACAATAACCGCAACTGATACTATAACTAACAACATAAAACTTATTTATTTCATTAACTGCAAGTTGACAATACATAATATGTACACATATCTTGCTTATACACGTCTCATTTGACTACAAACAACTACATGCGACTATTTCAAGGTTACACGACACTTAAACTTTGCCTACTTAACTAACATCTACTATCTCTTCGAAACTTACACGATACTTCTAACTAGTTAGGACACTCAGAAGAGTCGTGCCCGTACTGGCTACATTCGTAACAGAACGTACCCAAACACTCTTTGGCATAATGTCCTGGGAGTCCACATTTATAACAAACTTTCTCTTTATACCTGCATTCCCCAGCGTGATTCTTACCGCAAACTTCACATACCACTCTAACTCTAGATCCACCAGTTTCAGTCGTTGTTTTTGCTTTCTTAGTTTCCTCGTCATTTTCTTCTTTCAACCTTTGAAATTCTTCTCGAACTGCACTTTTTACTTCTTTTCTCACTTCTGTTATAATTGAGGGCATATTCCTTCGAAAATATTTATCAAACTGATCAGACATCACCTCTCGGAGATGTCGCGTAGGTATGGCTCCATGTCTATTTCCATATACAGAGATATGATCTTGAAGCTCTCCTACAGTAGTCAGATCTAAAGTCTCCTCACGTGTTTCATCGTTTCCAGATTGCTGGTTCAGATCTCTATCCATCTCTGCATCCAAAAGAACTCTTAATTAATATAGAAATACAAACACCATACAAATATTCTTTCTTAATAAACTACTCAAGTTTCACTTAATATCGTTCCGATTACATTTTCACAGTTCTCTTCTTAATTATTTTTACCTTTACCTTAATTAAAATTCATTTATCTTAATCGTTTACTTTAATCTGTCATGTTCACACTTACTGCCTTTGATTTCCATAATCCGTACTAACTACCAAAAGTAAGGAAACTAATCACATCAACAACAACTTAAGGGAACACAACTATTAACTATAATAGTTTCACTATTTAGTATTTGTCCCCTTATTACCAAATTCAATCTTAGTGCAATAAACAACTTTAACTAATCGTGGTATTACGTATTCCTTCTTAATTTATCTTTCACATTTAAACAACAAGATAATACGAATACCATTTTCTTATCATCTTCACGAATTTAAGTGGAAGTATAATATAAACTCGCTAATATCCATTATAATTTCAATAACACATTCAACAACTGATACTACTTAATATTAACAAACCTTACTTTTAACGAGTCAGTATACATAGAACAAATACTTACGACATCTTACAAACCACCAATATATAACATTACAAACCAAATTTCTGACTAGCGAACTTACTAATATAGTTACAACAAAACTACTAAAGAAAACACTTATAACTATTCCTCCAGCTAACTTCCTTTGTCATAAGAAACGCCTATATTTTCTGGGTAGATGACGATCCACTAGTTTTCACACTTCTACTCACGGTACAATCAACAACTTCATGTCCCGGTTTACGGCACCAGTAGCACACACCTTGTCTAAACTTACACATTCTCGCCACGTGTCCTAATTCTCCGCACTTATAACATCTAACAGTGGCTTTAGTACAACCAGCGACATGATAAGCGTGGCATCGTGGACACCAAGAACCTTCAAACTTCGACTTCTTAAAGGAACTAGATTTCTCAACCGCAGAGGACTGTTCTTTTGAAGGACTAGGTTTAGAGGGAGACCGAGACTTCCTTTTCTTACTTTCATTTTCATGAATTTGATTATAGTGAAGACACTCTTCTTCGATCTGCAGTGCTAGCTGAAAGGCTTGTTTCAGACTAGTAGCGGTTTTAACACATACACGATGTCCGATTGGCAACATGCTTGCAAATTTCTGTATCTTAGCATCTTCATTTGGCAGCATCCGTGGAACAAACTCCATTTTATCTTTAAAAGCACAGATCAAATCTCTCATGGATTGCCTCCCTTTCTGGAGCTTGTTAATTTCCTGCTCCATATACTCTTCATCATAATTAGTGCAATACTTTATCATCAACTTTTCGCGAAATTGTTCCCAAGCCAAAGTGCTCAACACTTTCTTACTGTCCGAAGCTTCCACAGCATTCCACCATGAGGTAGCCTTATCCTTCAACATGTGTATCGCGTACTTCACGCGATATTTCGGTACACAGTCGCATAACCCAAAGATCCGCTCCATCTCTCGAAGCCATCGTGCAACAACAGAAGGGTCACCACTACCGTCAAAGCTAGGAGGTTCACAGGAAAGAAAATCCTGGAAAGCATCATACTTAACATCTTCCCTCTCCATCGAATAAAACAACATTTCTTTGGTCACTCGCAACTCCACTTCCAAACGTCGAACATAATCCTCTCTCTTGATTATACCTCAGTTCTTCAGAATGGCGACTAGAAGCTACATCTTCTACCTTAATACGGAGACGAGCCATCTTATCCCTTACTTGCCCGACATTTTGTTCAACATTAACTTGCTGACTCAACATGTTAATCTACTACTGTTAAAGGAACAAGTATGTAACACGCGACTTATTATCAATCTATCAACATCACCAGTTAGTTCACCACATATAACAATCATACCACACTCATTCTCAACCCCAATCCTACTTATTATCAATCTTACTTGCGCGACTTATTAATATTAAACCGAAGTATTTAAAGGGATTAAGCCTCGCTTTTTAACCTAATCCTACTCATTTAGCAACTAACACAAAACAAAAGACAACTCTCCCCTTCTCTCTCTCTCTTCTCTCTCTTGGCCGAACCTAACCACCACGACACAAGGTGGATGAAGACAGCCCTAGGCGGCGGCGATAGGCGGTAGTGACCGGCGGACGGCAGTGCCCTGTGGCGTCCCTCCCTTTTCGGCGATCACACCTTCTGCCGACTGTAACATCAGGTTTCACGAGCTTAAAATTAGTATAATTTTAAGACTATTTAAGTATGTTTATCAAAGACGTGCAGCGGAAACTAAACACTGATTAAAGTGTTTCTATCCGACTTAGCAAATATAAACATTAAATCCAAGTCTTAAAACGAACCGTTATTACCCTACTACAAATCGACCATCGGATCACAGATATAAATAACAGCAGAGTGTTCCAGAAGAGCTAAATACAATTACCCACAAGAACCCGTCTCACCAGGCTGCCTAAACATCACCTGTAAAAAGGATAAATCATGAACCGGTTAGCTACACTAGCTAGTGAGTACAGATTAACACATAAGCATCAATAAGCAGGTTATTCCAACTATGGGACAACACATAAAGCTATCCTAACACATAGTGTCACGCCAACGAGTCAGTAGGAATCATATCTTGCAGGGTGGGAACCCCGCTCAACGATTCAAACTGGGGACCATCAGCAACAACTATCCGCAATGGTGGGGGAGCGAAGAGCAGTCCACCAAACGCGTTACGAAGCTCGAAGCTCAACATCTTGGATCTCAACTGAAGTTAAGATCCCAACTCACGTTAAGGAGCGGCGGTTTGCAAGACCACCCCGGCATGTTGCACACCGGGTACCGTTGATCCCCATTATTCCATCAAAGGGATCCAGACTTCGGGAAGAAAGCTGACCTTAACCATGCCATCATTAGTCCGGACAGGTACCACATATACAACTAGAAACCATAGTGGGTTCAAATATACGCATGCGATTTATATCCAACGTGTAAAGCAACTTATCATGATAATAGCATATAACAACATGGTATAACATACCTCATATACGCACGTGTGCAACATTGCCAACATATATCAATAAACATCAGACACCACTACTTACCGAGACTCATGGGAAAACCGGTACTCACCTCGAGATTATAAGAGGCAGATATGAATTCGGGAATCCCCAGGAGCACACGGAGTCGTCCGAATCACCTAACACATAAGTTTCAGGCTTAGACACCAAACAACGACAACCCACGAGGCTTATAACACGATACTACAAAACTGCCAGCAAAAACCACAGCTTGCGACCGCAAAGGGTTCACAAGCGACCGCAAGGGTCATTTCAACACCCCACTTGCGACCGCAAGGGTTTACCTTGCGACCGCAAGGGTCCTACCCAAACCACCGCAACTTGCGACCGCAAAGACATCTCCATGCGACCGCAAAGGTGGTATCTTGGGGCTTACGATCGCAAGTTATGTACCTACGATCGTAAGTATGTTTCCATCGTACTTAGACGGTAATTCATAACAACGACCCACTTGCGACCGCAAGACCCTTGCTTGCGACCGTAAGGACTACACAACCAATGCTTACGGTCGCAAGGCCTTTCCTTACGGCCGCAAGCAATCTAATTACAGTGGCCCTCGACTCTGTTTTACGACAGCGGCTGTTTTCGTGTTTTTAACCCTCAAATCGACTGTTTTTCCATAATCAATCGTTACTACTGGATATCTAACACACATATGAAGCTATTGACACCATTTAGACTCAAAACCAACATCAACACATCTCAAAATCGACTCAAAATGGGTTTTCACCATTTAAACCCAAAACCTAGTTTTTTAATCAAGAAACTTACCAATTGAAGATGAACCGGCTTAATAGAGACAGGCTACAACGTGAATCCGACTTCTAAACTAGATTCCTCAATCAAAACTTCAAAACCCCGATTATGTGTGTGTGTATATGCTCTCGTATGTACGTACGTGTGTTTAACGTGTGTTTGAGGTGAAACAGGGGATAGATATCCACATTTGACCGACTCAAGCGGTTTAATACCCCGTGTGGGTATTTTGTTCTCCTATTCAACTTAAAACACGACTTAGGTTTATCCGTTTTAACTAACGGAGATATTTTTGGAATCATTATCCGAAACTATTCAACTATTTACCAACATTTTCTATTTATGAAACATTTCCAACTTAGCCACATAACCACGTGTACCAACAAGTAACAACAATTAAGCAACAAAACAACTTAAACAACTTGGTCAAAGTCAACATACAACTTAACAAACACGAGGTACAACTATTTACAACTAGGCCCTATTTTGGGGTGTTACACCGACCGTCCCTTTGCAGCGAGGGGATCTCGGCGGTGGTTGAGATATACACCAAAAGCTGGAGGCTTTTGGCTTTTGGTGGTAGACACACGCGGGATCTTTTCTTGTGTAATTTTTCGTATTGGCGGTCTAGCAACCTGTTCACGCGGTGCAGTAGCTGTGTATCCCAATCTAGCAGTTCAGTGTATATTGTTATCTTAAGTTTAATACTATTATGGACTTATATATATATTATCTGATATATATTATGATTGTTTGTTCTGTTTCCCCACCTGATCCAGTTGTGATCTTTAGATGGGATTTGTGTTTATATTATTCCGTTGTGCTTTTTGTGCCCTGTATATCCCAATAGTGGTATCAGAGCCTTCTTCTAGGCTCGGTGGGGAACAAATTTAATCATGATTTTATGTATATGTATATATATATATATATATATATATATATATATATATGTGTGAAACTCCGTACGGTTCCTTTGAGAAGGGTGTGATACCACCACCTATCAGGCCCGACGAGCGGACTAGAGTACATATAGGATAGACCGGTGCTAAAACCTTTTCTCAAGATATCTTCCAAACTATTGGGGTACTTGCTCCGGATGTTGTTAGACTGTGTTTAAGATCAAGTTTCTGATCTGTTACCTGTTAAAGTTTCCAGCTTTACTGCTTTAATATATATCTCATATATGTGTGAAACTTTAAGTTTTGGTTTTGGATCAAGTTTTGATCTTTTTACCAATTAAAGTTTCCAGTATACTATTTATATATGTTTATATATATTATGTGTGAAACTTGATTTTTGCCAAAAGTCAAAGTCTAGATTTTATCCAATTAAAGTTTTCAGTTTACAAGTTATATATATATATATATATATATATATATATATATATATATATATATATATATATATATATATATATATATATATATATAAATTATGTGAAACTTGAAGTTATTAAAAGTTCAATGTTCTTGAATTTTTTAAATCAAGTTTCCAATTTTATTATTATATATTTAAAAATGTTGACGTTTAACCTATGCGGTGTTTTTGTTTTTATCCAGTTTGAGATAATTAACAAGAAGACCAGTTTAAGCCCAGGTTGAATTATTGGGATTGACACAAGGTTAGTTACGTTTTGGTGTTTAGATTCAAGTTTTGAATCATCCCGGATTATATATATGTATAATGTATGGTTATAATGCGTGTATTATTTATTTGATTTTTCGTTACCTGATTGGAATATTTATTATTATTTTTTAAGCCAAACGCCTAAAACCTAGTGGATTACCTTGTGGCTATGTTTTTTATTTCTTGTTGTGGTTGATTAATTTATTATTTATCCGGTATGGGAAGGCCTGCGTGCCACTTACAACCCCTATCCAATTTTATAAAAATATTAGTTTTAGCGGACCTGCGTGCCTTTGAATTATTTTGTAATAGGACACTAGTTTCATCAAAATTGTATAGGTTAGTTTGACAATTATAAATATAATATTTTTGGAGATGATCAAGCAAGACAAGGAACAATACAAAGAGAGAGGATGTCATGGATGATGGAGCCAGTAGGAGCATTAAGAGTCCATGCCATGTGTGTTGTTGTGATCCACTTAGGGTTTGACCACAAGGGTTCTTGATTTTTAATCAAGTATTAGTGATGGTCAAAGACATTATGTGTGTTGGCTTATTATTATTATTATTAATTGAATGGTTGTATTTTTTTATTATTTAGTGCACGCTCGTCATTAAAACCATACACATATATATAAAGTTTATTTTTTAACTTGAAAAGTTTTTCACTTAAGAGGATAATAGTTTTACCAGTTTTGTAAAACGGTTAAAACTGGCAAAAGTTTTTGAAACAAATTAACCCTTTTAATGGTACACCTAATGGTACACCTTTCCTACTCCCTGTAGGAGTTCAAGTACAACACAGAAACGCAACGGAAGCAAAGATTTACATCAAAAATTTCTTGACCTTCATAGAATGGTATAAACTTGATACAATCATGAATGTAACCAAAACAAGCAACACAAGTGAAGAAATGGTGTTATACCTTCCTCCTTAGCTCCTTGCTACTGTGAGAAGGTTGTTTTTCGGATGGGATGAACCAAAACTTGAAGAAAACGCCTCCAAGCTCTTCTACCGAAGTTATACACCAAGAACACTCTACCTTGTGCTAGCAATGCAAGTCACCAACAATCACCTCTTGATTTGATGCACTTGCTTCAGCCCTTGACTTCTGGAAACACTCACAAATACTCACAATAACTCTTCTTTGAAGCTTGAGTGTGTATGGAAGTTAAGATGGCAAAAGGTTCTAAAGCCTTCAAGGCATTATCCTTATATAAAACCTTATGGAGCCTTCTGGAACAGCTCTAGCCGGCCATAGCTTGAAATTTCAGTGGACCACCAAGCCAAGGCCAATGAAATTCAAGTGCCACTAAGTTTTCCGGGCTTCACGACCCCTCACGGGCTCTTACGGCCCGTAGGGATTAAAAGCTCCACGGCCCGTGCTGTGTTTTTTACAAGTCGTAGAAGTATCCGTGGCGCATTTATCCTTCACGATCCCTTCACGGTCCGTGAAGGACTGTGAAGACACTTTGGTCCATGAGCCATAATGCTCGTGTAAGGACTCGTGGGGACACCTTGCTTCACGACCCGTGGAGCATCCTTCACGGTCGTGAAGCCTACGTCAACTGGAATTTGACCATTTTGACCGGCTGTTTTCACATAGGGCTATTTGGGTAGAAGTTAGGTGTATGACCCAATAGGCCCGCCCATCATCAGTAGTGATACGGCATACGTGTGTCAGTGGGAATACTCCAACAGACTCCCACTTGCACATGACACAACGAACCAAGAGGTATCACAGAGAGGGAGCGGCTTCTAGCAAGGCATCCCTGCCCCCAAGTCAGCACGAGGTATGTCATCCCATAGACAAGTACCAATTCACAACTCAATGGTTTGAAAATGCCCTATAGATAAGTGATCAATCATCCTTTTGTTTGTGATATCCATGTGAAGACTAGACATCTAAGTCATTCTCAGTCCTTCACGATTATGTTTCTCGATCGAGATTGGTGGTGACAAAAAATAAGCAAGTTGCAATCGATCACACATCATTGCAAGCTTGAGCATGGCCATGCATTTTGGTGTCAGCGCCCAATCATCGAGGGGCCAGGGATATCTCTCTAAACAGAGGAACAAATTCCTTTGACTACATTGCATGTAAAACATGTATCCTAGGAGAAGTGAATTACGAGACATTCCCATATTTCTTATGATGGTTGAGGATTCTAGAGTCCATATGCTCAACATCATGCCAGATTTGAGTAACTCAGTTCCTCTTGACATATTTATCTTAAATTTGTTACGGGTGAGTCTTGAACACCTCTCAGGTTTCAGACATTTATCTAATAAATTAGATATACCCTTCCCTTTTACCATCATCGGTAAAGGTAACAAATCACATATAGTTAATCCTTATGATTTGCTTGATCGGTCCTCACACAAAATTGCTAACGAAGTCCAACAAGCTTTCATTCCTCTCACATCAACCAGTGAAGGATGTCTTAGTTATCTAACCTCATAAACAAGATTAACAATCAACAATTGACTCAAAGTCAAAAATTTCCAAGTTCCTATCCACATGAATCTTGGTGATGTTAGTCCTGTTTATATGGTTAAATCAATAATGTTATAAGTGTTGGGGTTCGTGGTATACAGCAACGGAAGCATGCAAGGTCAAAATCGAATTTTCAAACATAAACAAGACCACATGGTGAACCCCATCAATGTACCAAACTCTACAACATGGTTAAGCAACTTAAAACAGAAAAGGGAGAGAAAATATACCGTGGATATCTCTGGTTAGTTGTGTGTAACTAGCTCCAAACTTGATTTCCTCCTTGAGCTCCTTCTTCTTCAATCGAAGTCCACACTGAGACACTAGGTAACCCAAGTGTACTAGCACTCCAAGTACCCTTCTTCTTCATGAAGGTACTACTGGAACACAACCTTGAAACTCCAGGGAACTCTCTTCTCTCTTAGCACTTAGCAACTCACAATAGTTCTAAGTTAGTTTTTCTCTCAAATTGACCAAGAGTATAGAGAGGAGAGTTATGCATGTTTTTATATGCCTATTCACGACTCCAGGTCTCCCAAGTCGGCCCCAGAGATGAATCATTGCAAATGACATGCATTGGTGGAATTTAGAGGTGAAAAGAATAAAGTTGTTTCTGTCAGGCAGGGTTAGCGCCGCTAGCCGCCCACGGTTAGCGCCGCTAACCGCCCAAGGTTAGCGCCGCTAACGCGGCTGATTTAGCGACGCCAGGGTTAGCGCCGCTAACCCCTGCCAGGAAACCAACTATCATTATTTATCCTTTTCACCCTCATCTTTTAGGTTGTGTCAAGGTCAACCCCCGGTGTGTGACCCGATAGGCCCATACATCATCGGTAGCGATCATTTAGCGTACGTGTGTCAGTGGGCATACTCCAACAGACTCCCACTTGCACATGACTCTACGTACACAATGCATCACAGACAAAGAGCGGCCTCTAGTAAGACATCTCTGCCCCCAAGTCAGTATGGGTTTTGTCTTCAGTACAAAAACCAATCTGCAACCCATGTGAAAAGGTCCTATCGATAAGTGATCAATCATCCCTTTGTTCGCGATATCCAATGTGAACACGAGACATGGTACAAAGTCATTCTCCGTTCGTTCACGATTATGTTTCCCGATAGAGATTAGTGGTGACCAAAACTTGCAAGTTGCAATCAGATTCATTAATCATTGCACACTTGAGCACGGCCGTGCATTTTGGTGTCAGCGACCAATCATCGAGGGGCCCAGGGATATCTCTCTTAACAGAGGAACAAATTCCTTTGACTCACACTGCCCACCACAGTGATCATACTTTGCCCAGCTGCTCCCTTTATAACAACCAGTTACGGACTGCGTTTGAAAACAACTAGAGCAAAGCAAACCAAAGTGATGCAGCCACGTGTATCTCCAGTCTGAGGATGAACTGATATTATCATCCTGATTTACTCATGACAAGTACCACAAAGTAAAATCAGATGTGGGTCGTCCAGTCACTTGAAACACTTTCAAGTATAGGCGAAGAATTGCGTCCCCGTGCCCCAATCCCCATTGGACACATGACCAATTACTTCCCTCAGTCTTAGTTCAGACTTCCTTCCCATGAAGAATGACCGACTGTGGACATTTAGAATGTTAAAACATTCAGGGAAGAGGTAAAACATGCAAAGTTGGAACACAATAAGGCTTACTGAGAGTACCCGCTACACGCACATTACCAAACCCTTTTGATAATCGATACAAGCAGAAGCACAATATTGCTTAACGTTCCCCAAAAGAAAAGCATATCAAAATATTACTAAAACGAACTTAAGCCAAGTATATGCAGGCCCTAGTCTGATAAAAATCACTAACCCGCTACTATAGCTTAGTTAACGGATCCGCCACCATTGCTCTCCGTGTGTACTCTGATAATGATCGTATCCCTTCTCCAATCAACCACTTCCAAAGTGTGCGTTGATGGGATTATGATCATTTGTCCAAGCCGTTATACATGCATTGTCTTAAAGGAATCCAATAAGACAAACAACGCTTGGAACTAAAATTTAATGTGCATGAGCCATCATACTCTCATAGTTTTCATAAAGATCTCTATAGAGATATTGATGCTCTAAGAATAAAATCTTATTTGCTTGAGCCATTGTACTCTCATAGTTTTCACAAGGATCTCTATAGAGTTACCAATGCTTTAAGAATAAAATCTTATGTGTTAAAGTCATCGCACTCTCATAGTTTTCACAAGGATCTCTATAGAGTCACCGACACTTTAAAATCAAATCTCATGTGATTAAGTCATCGTACTCTCATAGTTTTCATAAAGATCTCTATAGAGTCACCGATACTTTAATAATCACATTTACTAATGACACAATATTTGTAGGATCACAAACCCAATCGAATTGGAGATTATCCCAAAACATAAACTATCACACAGAGTAATAAATTACTTTCATATCTTATGATCAACAAGAACATATTTCAATATTTCTTGTACTTCACAAATTGCTTTGTTAATCCTCAATGGACGTATAATTCTTGACTCAAGCCAAAAATGATCAAGACATTATCTCCATTATTGCATATGTTCAAGACATATCACATAGGATAACAACAGCCCTCCCACTAGCTCTGCCATCTATCCAAGTTTCATCGTTGCTCATTGAAAACTCAACCGCTTGATTTTAACAACATGAAACTTAGATGTTTGTTGAAGTTCAAGGCAATCCTTTTCATGTTTTGTAGATATTACATGGATACTTTTAGATGTAAAGCACCTTCGGACAGTGTTACCAACACTTCCTCATTGAATTCCTATTACGGAATACGGTCTTTGCATCGTGCAGCCATGAAACGGCGTAAGTGTCCGTGTAAACTTCAACATATCCACTGGAAGAATGTCTTCATATGATACCTTCCACATGGTCAATCATCATGAAACCAATTCCAACCGGTCAGTATTTGAAGTTATCTACAAACTAATCCATGCAGATCTTATATCCAAAAGATCTATTTACACCTTACTGGACTCATCTAGGTGTTGGATTATCCAAGCTCATTCTTGAAATCCAGCATGGATTATAGCTTATCTCATTACCTTTCCTTATCTTAGTAGACCCAAGGTCCACTACAGATTCCGGTAATTGATACATACGCAATGTATTATCAATAAGTCATCGTCCTCATGTATGTAATACATTTCCGGTCTTATGATGACTTTTGCCAGACTTATGAAGAGGTAATATCATAATGCCAAGTACTTCAACATTGCCATGTTAAGTTCCAATCTTTACTGATTGAATGCTAGTGTCAACATCTGGTCATTATTTAAATTACACGTTCTTCCACTGGAATGCTTCAGTTGTTCATTTCCCTTTTCGAGCAACTCTCGTTAGTTCTCAAAAGGTTATGAAAAGAACATCCAAAACAAGAAGAACATATTAAATATATTAGCATCTTTTAAAGTTCATCCATCTCCCACTAAATGTAGACTAGACAACTTTAGTCCATGAGGTAGACAAGCAAAGCTTTCTTTCTAGTCTAACCTCCATGGTTGCTAATTTGACCATTCTTTGTTGTAATTACACAAGAACATTGCCCGCCACAACTCAAGTACACCCATCTGTCAGGTTACTTAAGTTTAAGCCATCATATGGAATCATAACTAGTATGTTCCATTTCTCCACTTGGCGATGCATGTAAAACATGTATCCTAGGAGAGTTAAATTATGAGACATTCTCATAATTCTTATGATGAACAAGGAATCTATTATATCTCAACATCTCATAAGACTTGAGTATTTTAGTTTCCCTTTTGCCCTCTTCACATGTTATGAATTTGTTACGGGTAAGCTTTGAATACCTCTCAGGTTTCAAACACCTTTCTAATGCCCTTTTCTTCTACCATCAAAGGTAAAGGTAACAAATTTATACTTAGTTCATCCTTATGACTTTGTTTGATTGCACCTTACACAAAAGTGTAAGCGAAGTCCAACAAACTTTTATTCCTTCCATATCAACTAGTGAAGGACGTCATAGGTATTTAACTTTATAAGTAAGATTCAACATCAACTAATAGCTCGAAGCTAAAAGAATCCAAGTACCTATCCACATGGACCTTGGTGATGTTAATCTTGCTTATATGGTTAGATCACCAATGCTTATAAGGATAACTAATCAATGATCATATTATTACTTCTTAAGCAAAAGCTTATTATTTATGCCACGACATGAATAAACTTTGATATAAAACTCTAAACCCACAATAACATAATTCAAAGTAATATTCATCGTCATCAATAGCATAGAAGATACAATGCTTCTTGCCACGCAGGGCGTAAAACATCTATCTAATGAAGTAATAAATTAGCTGGTAGGAATAACAAGATCAACTCTTCCAATCCTTTTAGCAAGAGATAAGCACACAAGCTTCTCTTCACTTCTTCCAGCTCTCCATGCATCATCGGCCTACTTCGGATAAACACCTACACTTTGCAACAAACAAGTTTGTGACAAACGTGAGTGTTTTGACTAGCGTTCAAAAACCTAGTCTTTTGAAGTAGAAGATCAATGGAGTATAATCATGAATGTACCTGAAGTCGAGGAGCTAACGTTCTTCCGCTTTAGGATACTTAGCTCATTCAGGCACTTAGGGCAGGCGTGACGGCGCCAATTTCCAATTTCCCCACAAAAGTAGCAAACTACCCCAAGTGAAACGTTATCTTGAGGCACAATCTCTTTTGTCTCAACTTCCACATTTATAGTATGCTTAGTCAAACCAAGCTTTCCATTTGAGGTTAGTTTCTTCTTCTTATGTTTTTGATTCCCAGTAGCCTTAGCGGGTATGGACGAGATTTGCTTACCTTTGGCCATGTTCAACTCAGCAGCCTTTAACATGCCATGTAGCTCACTTAAGGACCATTCCATATTGTCTTTGAGATATTCCATGACGAACTTCTCATAAGACGTGCGCAGGGATTGGAGAACCAAGTTCACCATCAGTTCCCTCCCTATAGGAAATCCAAGTCTCTCCATTTGGTCCATGTACGCCTTCATCATAAGGACATGAACACTTACATCCCCGCCTTCCTGCATCCTACAACCGACTAAAGCCTTAACATACTCAAAAAGTTCTTGTCTAACTTGCTGCGGGAACATGTCCTTTAGCTTGTTAATCATGTCGTACGCACTCATATGCTTGAGTTGCTTTCGCAGCTCACAGCTCATAGTCGACAACATGAGACAAGAAACATCTTGTGTATCTCTGACACGCTTTTCCCATGCGTATCTTGTGGCCCAGCTCGCATTGGTAGCAGGTGGCTCCGGAAGAGGCTCCTCAAGGACGTGCAACTTTGACTCGTGTTGAAGGACAATCCTTAACACACGATACCAGTCAACGAAGTTCACTCCTATGAGTCTCTCCTTTTCAAGGAACAAACGAAATGATAGTTTTGATGTAGTGTCGTTAAAATTTGTCATCTAAAAGAAGAGTACGAGTTTTAGTAAGTATTGATAAAATCCTCATTATGATAATTACCCACTTGATTTAAGAAAACCAAATTATCTTAACAAGGGCTAAGAACCTACAAAATACCCCAATCCATGACGGGTTTGCCGCGGATCAATTCATGAAGCTATTTTAGGTAGGTAAACTATTTACCAATTGCAATCCGTGATCGAAACTCTTAGACACTTGCGGGATCCTAGGTACTCGCAGCACCCATTTGGCATGTTTGATCCCTCTCACACCATTCCTCATTAATCCACTTTGATAGCTCGGCTAGAGCTCGACAACTACCAAGGCGTTTTAATTCTTGGAATTGTAAATCAACCGTCAAGATACACGGTGGTACTCTAGCCCAATGGCCGGCTCGGCTAGAGCTCGACAACCGACCTTGCGAGTTGCCACACGCGCCTTCCACACAGTTACGCAAACCCGGTCTCGGCTAGAGCTCGACAAACCGATCTTGTTTCACTAGAATCGGGCGGTGTCATCTTACGGGTGGTGTGAGATTTACTTTTGAAAAACGGGTTTTAGTTTTTCCGGTTAAAACACTTTTAACCAATTCTTGTCTATGTGGCGCGCGGAGTTTGTAAAGCAATTTAAAACTCTTTGATTTTATTATTTTGAAAAATTTTCTAGCATGCGAAGATCCTAAACATCCATGCAAGAAACAAAACGAAATAATAACAACCACTCATGTAATATAAATCCGGTAACGAGCAAATCCTATGAGCCTTGCCCGTGAGCCAACGGGCAAGACTAAGTCATCTAAGGACTAGACCGAATGACTTGATGTGTGCTCCTCCCACTCGATCCATTGCGTCTCCTATCGACCTCCGGATCCAAGCTTGCCTAGACACCCTCCATGGTTCTTGATGGTTGCTTCGGTTCTCCTTTTACAATTTACAAAATTTAAAAGGAAATGGCATGCAAGCCACAATTTCTATTCTAAGCTAATACTACAAATTACAAAGAATACGAAATCGGCATGCAAGCCGTTAAAATATACAAACCGAATAAATTAAATTATTACAAACCATTATGTGGTACAAACCACCAAATGAATGAACAAATTAATTTAAACAACCAAACACATCACATAGGTCTCAAAGGCTCAAAATGTTACCGGATACACATACTACAACCACATACAAGAAATCACAAACTACACATGGTGTGCCACACAAAACCATGCAAATCTTATATGTCTTGGTTAAGATTATCAAATCACTCAAGGCACAAATAATCCTATGTACATATGCATTAGGAATTTTAAACAATTCAAAATTCCATAGTCATATGTACACAATGTAAGTATATGCAATTAACCATTTTCATGCCTAAATGTTAATCCACATATAAATACATCAACCAAGACATAAGGCAACTTTAATCTAAACACAGCTTAAATCTGGAACAATTCCAGCAAGTACAAATAGCCCAAAAATCCAACAAAATTGATTTAAGGCAAAAACCATGCATTCTGCCAGTAAGGGGTTAGCGCCGCTAACTATAACGAGTTAGCGCCGCTAACTCAGTTTAGCGCCGCTATCGCCAGACGACATTAAAACAAGTCAGTTTAACAAAGAGGACTGTTGACTCCGACTTTAGCGCCGTTAACTAAGGTTTAGCGCCGCTAACATTGAAAAGTTAGCGCCGCTAAACACTGGACAGAACCAAAAATCACATTTTTCGGATTTTCTTGGCCATCTAGTGCAAAACCAGTGTAGAGCTGGCTCTGATACCACTGTTGGGGTTCGTGGTATACAGCAACGGAAGCATGCAAGGTCAAAATCGAATTTTCAAACATAAACAAGACCACATGGTGAACCCCATCAATGTACCAAACTCTACAACATGGTTAAGCAACTTAAAACAGAAAAGGGAGAGAAAATATACCGTGGATATCTCTGGTTAGTTGTGTGTAGCTAGCTCCAAACTTGATTTCCTCCTTGAGCTCCTTCTTCTTCAATCGAAGTCCACACCGAGACACTAGGTAACCCAAGTGTACTAGCACTCCAAGTACCCTTCTTCTTCACGAAGGTACTACTGGAACACAACCTTGAAACTCCAGGGAACTCTCTTCTCTCTTAGCACTTAGCAACTCACAATAGTTCTAAGTTAGTTTTTCTCTCAAATTGACCAAGAGTATAGAGAGGAGAGTTATGCATGTTTTTATATGCCTATTCACGACTCCAGGTCTCCCAAGTCGGCCCCAGAGATGAATCATTGCAAATGACATGCATTGGTGGAATTTAGAGGTGAAAAGAATAAAGTTGTTTCTGTCAGGCAGGGTTAGCGCCGCTAGCCGCCCACGGTTAGCGCCGCTAACCGCCCAAGGTTAGCGCCGCTAACGCGGCTGATTTAGCGACGCCAGGGTTAGCGCCACTAACCCCTGCCAGGAAACCAACTATCATTATTTATCCTTTTCACCCTCATCTTTTAGGTTGTGTCAAGGTCAACCCCCGGTGTGTGACCCGATAGGCCCATACATCATCGGTAGCGATCATTTAGCGTACGTGTGTCAGTGGGCATACTCCAACAATAAGGATAACTAATTCATAAACATTCATGATCATATTATTACTTCTTAAGCAAAAGCTTATTACATATGCCACGACATGAATAAACTTTGAAATAAATCTCGAATACCCACAATTTCATAATTCAAAGTAATATTCATCTTCATTAAAGGCATAAAAGATACAATGCTTCTTGCCACGCAGGGAGTAAAAACATCTATCTAGTGAAGTAATAGTTTAGCTGGAAGGAATGGCAATGTTCACACCTCCAATACTTTTAGTAAGAGACAAACACTATGCTTCTCTTCACTATCACCAGCTCTCCATGCATCATCGGCCTACTCGGATAAACACCTACATTTTGCAACAAACAAGTTTGTAACAAATGTGAGTGTTTTGACTAGCCTTCAAAAACCCTAGTCTTTTGAAGTAGAAGATCAATGAAGTTTAATCATGAATGTACGTGAAGTCAAGAAGCTAACGTTCTTCCGCTTTCTCATTCAGGCATTTAGGGCATGCGTGACGGCGCCAATATCCAAATTCTCCGCAAAAGTAGCAAACTACCCCAAGTGGAACGTTATTTTGAGGCACAATGTCATTGCCCTCTACTTCCACATTTATGGTAGGCTTAGTCAAACCAAGCTTCTCATTTGAGGTCAGTTTCTTCTTTTCAGAGTATTGTTTCCTAGTAGCATTAGCGGGTGTGGATGAGATTAGCTTACCTTTGGCCATGTTAGACTCAACATCCTTCAGCATGCCATGTAGCTTAGTCGAGGACCATTCCATATTGTCTTTGAGATAGTTCTTGACAAACTTCTCATAAGACGCGGGCAGGGACTGGAGAATCATATTCACCGCGAGCTCCCACCCTATGGGAAATCCAAGTCTCTCCATTTGGTCCATGTACGCCTTCATCTTAAGGACATGAATACTTATATTCCCACATTCCTGCATGACATACTCAAAAAGTTCTTGTCTAACCTGCTGTGGGAATATGTCCTTTAGCCGGTTAATCATGTATTGCGCACTCAATCTCTCAAGTTACTTTCGCAGCTCAGAGTTCAAAGTCGACAACATGAGACAAGAAACATCTTGTGTATCTCTGACACGCCTTTCCCATGCGTATCTAGTGGCCCAGTTCGCGTTGGTAGCAAGCGGCTCCAGAAGAGGCTCCTCAAAGACGTACAACTTTGACTCGTGTTGAAGGACAATCCTTAGCACATGATAGCAGTCAACGAAGTTAACTCCTACGAGTCTCTCCCTTTCTAGGAACAAACGAAATGATAGTTTTGATGTGGTGTCGTTAAGGTTTGCCATCTAAAATAAGAGTATGTGTTTTAGTAAGTTTCGATATAATCATCGTTAAAACAATTACCCAATTGATTTAAGAAAACCAAATAATCTTAACAAAGGTTAAGAACCTCAAAATACCCCAATTCATGACGGGTTTACCGCGGATCACTTCATAAAGCTATTTTAGGCTGGTAAACGCTTTACCAATTGCAATCCGACATTACAACTCTTAGACACTTGCGGGATCCTAGGTACTCATAGCACCAATTTGGAATATTTGATACCTACCACACCGATTCCTCATTAATCCGCTTTGATGGCTCGGCTGGAGCTCGACAACTACCAAGGCGTATCAATTCTTGGAATTGTAAATCAACCGTCAAGATACACGGTGGTACTCTAGCCCAATGGCCGGCTCGGCTAGAGCTCGACAACAGACCCTTGCGAGTTGCACAAGCACCTTCCACATAGTTACGCAAAACCGACCTCGGCTAGAGCTCGACGACCGATCTTGTTTCACTAGATTCGGGTGGTGTCATCTTACGGGTGGCGTGAGATTTACCTTTTAAAAACGGGATTTTGTTTTTTAGTTAAAAAACCTCTTAGCATGATGATTATCATACAAGTGACAAAACGTATTTTTCACTCCTCGGGAAAATAAAATAATTTATTATCCATTTGTTAATCGTGAGCGCGCGCGGGGTTTGTTAAACCAATTTAACAAAACTCTTGTTATTTTATTATTTTGAAAAATTTTCTAGCGAGCGAAGATCCTAAACAACCACGCATGAAAATTAACAAAATCACAACCACGCACAAACAAACATCGGGTAACATGCCCCTAAACCCTATAAGCCCTCCTCGTGAGCCAAACAAGGAGAGCAAGGACAAACTAAGGACACAACCACTTGGCCCAGCGGGAAGTCCTCCCACTGAATCCGTCATCTCCAATGAACCTCCGGATCCACCATAGCCGAGACGTCTCCTCCACGACTCTCGATGGTTGTCTTTGGTCTTCTTTTACAAATACATACAAATATTTTAAAGAAACAGCGTGCAAGCCGCGAAATGCTAATCTAAGCTAATCTAACAATTACAAAGATAAGCAACCGGCATGCAAGCCAAAATAAAGTACAAAATACAAGACCGAATAAATTTAATTATTACAAACCAATTGTGGTACAAACCACGAAATGAATAAATAATCAAAAACAACCAAACAACCAACACATAGGTCTAACGGGCAAAACGTTATCGGATCAAACAAGAACCACAAATAAAGCATGGTGTGTCACGCAAAACAATGCAAAATGTATCTCGATTAAGATTGTTTAAACCTAGCTAAACACTCAAGGAACAAAGTGAACAATCCTTGTACATATACATTAGTACCCCAAACACTTTGAGAATACATATTCATATATACACAATACAAGTATATGCATGTGTGCATTTAATGCCAAAAACCACCCAATACATATAAATGCACGAATCAAGACACATATGGGGCTTTTCCAAGTCCAAACAACCATGGACCGATTCTGGAAAAAAAGAATAAAAAAGGAGCCAAAACCGAAAATGATTTTCTTTTCAAAAAGGACCAAAAAACACTGTTCACGAGCTCCTTCACGGCCCCTCACGGCCTATGAAGCCCATGAGCTCCATGACTTTGACACAGTGAAAATCCTTTCATGACCAACACCCCACGTAACTAGTCGTGAGCCTTCACGACCGTGAAGAACAAGCCTTCACGACCCGTGAAGACATTCTGGACAGAATGTTTATTTTCGGTTCTTAAGTCAACAAAGTGCAATTTGTTTGTAGAGTTGGGTCTGATACCACTGTTGGAACACGGTATGGGGCACAAGCACAGCGGAAGCAACAAGAACAAGAGTTTAAAAACAAAAACCAGGTCCATACATGTTCCAAAGTGATGATCTTTTCTACAAACCAAATTGAAACAAGAAGAGTAGAAAATACCTCACTACCTCTTCACGACCTGGCTGTAACAAACTCAAACGTGATCTAATCCGAAAACCCAAGTGTGTCCTCCTCTATTGTTGATGTCACCAAGTTAGTTCAACCCCTGTATACTAGTACACCTTCACGTGAACGTCCATAATGACTTCACGTTTCTGGAACAACCCTTGTTGATCTCCTCTTACACCAACAAATTGTTGGGATTTCGTGGGCTAGCAGCGGAAGCAAAGTACAACAAATAAAGCCCAAGGTACAAGCCTTCAAAGCACAAAATCAAGAAATCCCAAAATGGACCAAACTCTATGTTCAAGAAATGCAACAGGGAAAGGAAAGAGGTGGTTATACCTTTCTCCTTAGCTCGAGAAATCTTCTTGTCTCGTGGTGGTGATGCTCCAAGAACAAAATTCGGATCTTCTAATGCGATATACCCCGCGAACACGTCAAACCACGAGTGCTAGCAAGCCATTGTGGTTCTTCACCATGAAAACCACTCCGGGACAGCCACAAACCGAGACCAACAACCTGGAGCTTTCTCTCTTGAACTCTCTCTTGGCCTTAGTAGCACCAAAGAGAGTGAAAGTGTGTGTTTTTCGTAGAGACAAAAAGAGGAACCAACAAATGAACTTACTTTTCTCCTCTTCTATCTCCAGACTCTAATTAACCTCTTTTTGCCGGCCAAAGTGTTAAACAAAGTGCTACACCCGTATTTGCTAGCTTGGGAGGTGATTTGACATAAAGCCCAGGCAGCCGTAGCGGCGCTAACTCTTAGGGTTTAGCGGCGCTAACCCCTTAAAGTTAACGGTGCTAACGCGGCCTGTCAGGGATGTGACACAGAGTACATGCAGCCATAGCGGCGCTAACCTCTAGTAATTAGCGACGCAAACCCTTAGAGTTAGCAGCGCTAACGCGGCCTGCAATGTAAACTTTTGTCTTTTGTCATATTTGGTCCCTTAACTTAAGTTGCTGTCAGGTTTGACCCCGGTGTATGAACCAATAGGCCCATACATCATTAGCAGCGGTCTATATGGCGTACGTGAATTACTGGGCATATTTCTAACAAACTCCCACTTGCATATAATGCACCGTACCCATGTAACCACAGACAAAGAGGGGCCTCTAGCAAAGCATCGATGCCCCCAATTCAGTATGGGTTCCGCTTCCTTGCAGAAAACCATAACCTACATAAAACGTAGAGTTCCTATAGATAAGTGATCAAACATCCTTTTGAGCGCGATATCCTTGTGAACACGAGACATGGATTAATATGTCAATCTCCAGATCGTTCACGATTATGTTTCTCGATCTTGTTTGGTGGTGACCAAAATTTAAGGACATATCTGATTCTCAATCAATATTCCTTTGCGCATGGCCATGCTAGTTTTGGTGTCAGCGCCCAATCATCAAGGGGCCCAGGGATATCTCTCATACCAGAGGAACAAATTCCGTTAACTGTACAACCCCATAGCGTGAACCTTGTCTTACTTAACTATTACCTTTATAATAGCCAGTTACGAACTACGTTTTGAAATAGCCAAAGTAAGAAAGTTTCATGCTATAGTAATTCATACATCTCACGTCGAAGGACGTAATGATATTATCATCCCGAATTACTTGTGACCATGATCCATGAAGTGAACTCAGGTGCGGGTCTTACAGTCCCTTGAAACTCCTTTCAAGCACAGGTTACTATTGCATTTCATGCATTTAATCCTTGATCAATGCATAACCAACACCTAACCTCAGCCTTATTTCAAACTTCCTTCCCTTGAAGAATGACTGACTGTAGAAATTTAGAATGTATAAACATTCTGGGAAGTGGTTAAACATGCTAAGATGGAACACAGTAAAGACCAATGAAGGTAACCGCATAATGCGTATATATAGTCTCCACTATATATCGATACAATCATCGGTGAGCAGTACTGCTTACCGTTCCCAAAGCTTATAAGTAACTCAAACATTTACTAAAACGATATTCAAGCCTAGTCATAAGCATGAACAATGCTATTATACCTAGTATGAGATCCATCACTAGTATTTGACAACGGCTTAACTATGGGATCATCTACACGATATCCCTCTGTACTCTTTTGTATTCTCTTATTAAACCACTTGCAAAGTGTTTATCAAAGAGATCATACATAATATTATCATAGTCGTCATATCCTCAATGTTACCGAAGTCTACAATAGGATTAATGACACTTATGATTATTAGAGTCGACATACCCTCAATGTAACCGAAGTTCACAATAGAGTCACTGACACTCACTTTTATTAGATTCGACATACCCTCAATGTTACCGAAGTACAAAATAGGGTTAATGACACTCATTTGAATTTAAATGTCGTATCTACACCACATATTTGTATATTCAAAACTTCGATTAAAATCGACAGTCTTGCAAGTATAGATTTGCTTGCAGTAATAACTTACTCAAGAAAACTTTTTTTTCGTCGAACATTAAGAACATACTTCAGTATTTCTTGAATTTAGTATCCACTTTACTTCATGTTCACATTTATACTCTTGACACAATAATTCCATCAATAGGTTGAGAACAACCCTAAATTAGGACATTATTTTCATTTGAGTATATTTACTAGGAACAAATAAAGCTCCCACTAGCCCTAACAAGAGTATCTGGCTTAATCTATGCTTTCTAGAAAACGGATTCCTTTGATTTTCTCGTAAAGCAAGATTACAGCCATAAGATCCAAATTTTATCGACTTCATTCATGGACACAACTTGGATATAATGGATATGTAAGACCTCGGAACTGTTGGAACACGGTTTGGAGCTCAGGGCAGCGGAAGCACAAAAACTAAGTTTAAAAATCGTACAAAAACGGGTCCGTATCGTTTTCCAAAGTGAGAATCGTTCTACAAAACTCAATTGCAACTTTAAAGAAAACAAAGAGGACAAAAATATACCTCCTTGCAATCTCAAAACCGGCTGACGCTAGTGACAAATCGGGATGCACGAGAACTCAAGTGAATCCTCCTCTATCGTTGATCCACACTAAGTAACCACGATCCCAAAGTGCTAGTAATCCATCTAGTGAACGTCTCTCATGACTTCACCTTCCGGAAAAGCCCACGAGATGATCTCCTCTTGCACCAAAAGTACTCACACAACACTCAAGGATCTCACACTTAGTGTATCATATGTGTATTCAACATGTAGGTGCCAAGAGAGAATTCTAGAGAGAGAGTGTGTGAAGTTGCATATATCTCTACTGCTCCAGACCACCAAGTCCCTATTATGGCCGGAGTCAAGCTTTTATTTCATTGGACCAAAGAATGGCCCAATCAGAAATAAGAATTTCATGCAGACATGTCTTCACGGCCTCTCACGGCCCGTGAAGAGCCCGTGAAGACAAATGCGCCACGACTGGCCATCGTCCTTCACGGCCCATGCCGCGTTCGAGTGACTCGTGAGGGCGTCTCCTTCACGACCCCTCTACGACCTCTCACGACCCGTGAAGACCCCACGAGCCGTATGAGAGCCATTGAGTCAAACGTGAGGGCAGTAGGCTTCACGACCCGTGGAGCACCCCTCACTGCCGTGAAGCCCTAAAATCAAACAATTTGATTTTTGGACCTTCTTTCTTTATCAGTAAGCTGTCGGGATCAATCCTTGGTGTGTGACCCAATAGGCTCGCACTTCATCAGCATTAACACCAATGTACTTGTGTCAGTGGGCAGACTCCAACAGACTCCCACTTGCACATGACACAACGTACCCAGAGGTATCACAGACAAGGAGCGGCCTCTAGCAAGGCATCCCCGCCGCCAAGTCAGTACGAGGTATGTCATCCCATAGCCAAGTACCAATTCACAAACCAAAGGTTGAAATGACCCTATTGATAAGTGATCAACCATCCTTTTGTTCGCGATATCCATGCGAAGGCGAGACATGGTACTAAGTCATTCTCAGTCCTTCATGATTATGTTTCTCGATCGAGATTGGTGGTGACCAAAATAAACAAGTTGCAATCGATTACCCAAATCATTGTAGACTCGAGCACGGCCATGCATTTTGGTGTCAGCACCCAATCATCGAGAGGCCCAGGGATATCTCTCTAAACAGAGGAACAAATTCCTTTGACTACATTGCCCATCACATTGATTATACTCTGATCAGCTACTCCCTTTATAACAGCCAGTTACGGACTGCGTTTGAAAGTAACTAGAGCAAAGCAAACCAAAGCGATGCAGACACATGCATCTCCAGTATGAGGATGAACTGATATTATCATCCTGAATCACTAATGACAAGTACCACAAAGTGAATTCAGGTGTGGGTCGTCCAGTCACTTGAAACCCCTTTCAAGTACAGGCAAAGTATTGCGTCCCTGTGTCCCAATCACCATTGGACACTTGACCGATCACTTCCCTCAGCCTTCATTCAGACTTCCTTCCCGTGAAGAATGACTGGCTGTGGACATTTAGAATGTATACACATTCATGGAAGAGGTAAAACATGCAAAGTTGGAACACAATAAGGCTTACTGAGAGTACCCGCTACACGCACATTATCAAACCCCATTGATAATTGATACAAGCAGAAGCACAATATTGCTTAATGTTCCCAAGAATAAAACATACCTAAACATGACTAAAACATACTTAAGCCAAGTTCATGCAGACCTTAGTATGGCATTCATCACTAGACTGCCACTATAGCTTAGTAAACGGACCATCCACGATGTCATCCGTGTGTACTCTGGTATTGATCATATCCCTACTTCAACCAACTACTTCGAAAGTGTGGGTTGATAGGATTTCGATCATTTGTCCAAGCCGTTATACCTTCATTGTTTCAAACGAACCAATTAAGGCAAACAATGCTTGGTTCATAATTTAACGTGTATAAGCCATCGTACCCTCATTGTCTCAAAAGATCCAATAGAGTCAGTGATGCATTAAGAAACACGTAAATTAACAACGCCATATTTCGAAAAGGATCACAAACCCCAATCAAGATCAGCGGTTATCCTTTAAAGTAGAAGCCATCACAAGAGTAACAACTCACTTTAAGCTTCTTCTAATTACACTACACAAGAACATATACTCATATTTCTTGTATTCCATAAACTTCTTTGAATATCCCATATTTATTATGGACGCATAATTCTCGATTTATGCTTGTTGCTAAGATATATCAAGACATTATCTCCAACACATAGTATGTGCTAGACATACCAAATAGGATTATAACAGCGCTCCCACTAGCTCTGGCATCTATCCAAGTTTCATCATTGCTTACTGAAAACATAAACACTTGATTTTCTTAGCAAAGATTCCAAAACTTAGATTTATTCTAAGCCCAAAAGGACTCCATATTTGAAGACTACATAAGGATACTCAGGATGTAAAAGACCCTCGGACAGTGTTGAAAGCACTTCCTCATAAAAATTCCTACAACGGAATGCAATATTTGCATCATACTGCCATAAAACGGCAAAAGCATCCGCTTAAACTTCAACATAACTACTGGAAGAATGTCTTCATATGATTCCAACCCAATGGTCAGTCATCATGAAACCATTTTCTTCCACTCAGTATTTGAAGTTATCTACAAACTTATCCATGCAGATCTCATTCCCAAACGATCTATTTACACCATCAGGTCAAAACCTAGGTGCTGGATTAACTTAGGTATTAGATTAACCAAGTTCAAAACTTGGTTAATCCAGCATGGAATGTATTTTATGTTATTACACTTCTTCTCTTAGCAGACTCAAAGGGCCCACTACAGCTTCCGGTAGTTGATGCATACATCACGTTTCATCTATAAGTCATCGTCCTCAGATATAATAAATTATACCCTTCTGGTCTTATGACGACTCTTACCAGACATTTGAAGAAGTAATAACTTTATGCCAGATACTCCAACATAGCCAGGTTGAGTTTTGATCATTTCTGATCGAATGCTAGTGTCAACATCAGGTCTTTTATTTAAAACTCACGTTCTTCCAATGGAATGCTTCAGTTATTCCTTTCCCTTTTCGAGCAACCAAACCCGGTTCTCAAAAGGTTATGAAATGAATATCTAAAACCCAGAAGAACTATTAAATACATTAGCATCCTCTAAGTTCATCCATCTCCCACCAAATGTAGATTGGATAACTCTGATCTATGAGATAGACAAGCAAAGAAATCTTTCTAGTCAATTATCCACAGATGCTAATTCGACTATCTTTGTTGATTTAAAACAAGAACATTGCCCACCACTACTCAAGTACACCTATCCAGCAGGTTACTTAAGTTTAAGCCATCAAGTCGGAACCATAATCAATATGTTCCATTCCTCCACTTAGCGATCCATGTAAAAACATGTATTCTAGGAGAAGTGAATTATGAGGCAACCTCATAATTCTTATGATGGTTTAGAAATTTAGAATGTAGATGCTCAACATCTCACAAGATTTGAGTATCTTTATTCCTTTTTGTCCTCTTTATTATTTAAATATTAAGGGCGAGTCTTGAACACCTCACAGGTTTCATACATTCGTCAAACAAATTAGACTTACCCATTCCTTTTACCAACATCGGTAAAGGTAACAAATCATATATAGTTACTCCTTATGTTTTAGCCTGAACGGTCTTTACACAAACGTGCAAACGAAATCCAACAAGCTTTTATTCCTCTCACATTCACAAGTGAAGGATGTGTTAGTTATTTAGCCTTATAAGCAATAATTGCAATCATCAATTGACCCATGGTCAAAAGATTCCAAGTTCCTAACCACATGGAGCTTGGTGATGCAAGTCTAGTTTATATGGTTAAATCAACTATTTCATAAGGATAACAATTCCAAAATCATTCATAATCATTCCATTATTTCCTTAAGCAAAAGCTTATCATAAATGCCAAGACATGATTAAACTTTGAAATATATCTCGAAAACCCACAATAACATAGTTCAAAGTAAAATTCATCGTCATCACAGGCATAAAAGATACAATGCTTCTTGCCACGCAGGGCGTAAGACAAAGATCTAAATAAAGTAATAGTATAGTTGGATGGAATGGAAAGAATCTTCTTCCAATCCTTTTAGTTAGGGACAACCACCATGTTTCCCTTCTCTAAGGTCCAACTCTCCATGCATTCATTACTTACTCCTGATAAACACCTGCACTTTGCAGCAAACAAGTTTGTGACAAACGTGAGTGTTATGACTAGCGTTCAAAACCCAGTCCTTTAGAAGTAGAAGATCAACGGAGTTTGATCATGAATGTACCTGAAGATGATGAGCTAATGTTCTTCCGCTTTAGGATACTTAGCTCTTTTATGCACTTAGGGCAGGCGTGACGGCGCCAATTTCCAATTTCTCCGCAAAAGTAGCAAACTACCCCATGTGGAACATCATCTTGAGGCACAATCTCATTGTCCTCCGACTCCACAGTTACGGATGGCCCAGTTATACAAGGCTTTCCTTTTGAGGTCAGTTTCTCCTTCTTGCTAACTTGTTTCCTAGCAGCCATAGTGGATGTGGACGAGGCACGATACTTCTCAACCATGTAAGACTGAACAGCGTTCAGGGTGTATTGAAGTTCGATCAAGGATTTATCAAAATTGTCTTTGTGAAAGTTCTTGACAAACTTCTCATAAGACGCGGGCTGGGACTGGAGGATCATATCCACCGCAATCTCCCTCCCTATTGGAAGTCCAAGTCTCTCTAATTGGTCCATGTATCCCTTCATCATAAGGAAATAGACATTTACATCCTCACCTTCCTGCATCCTACAGCCGACCAAAGACTTTATACACTCAAACCGTTCTTGTCTAACCTGTTGTGGGAACATGTCCTTTAGCCGGTTTATCATGTCATACGCACTCAATTGCTCAAGCTGCTGACGCAACTCAAAGCTCATAGTTGATAACATGAGACAAGAAATATCTTGTGTATCTCTAACACGCTTTTCAAAAGCGTATCGAGTGGCCAAGTTCGCGTTGGTAGCAGGTGGATCCGGAAAGGGTTCATCAAGGATGTGCAACTTTGACTCGTGACCGAGGACAATCCTCAATACACGATACCAGTCAGCGAAGTTCACTCCTATGAGTCTCTCCCTTTCAAGGAATAATCGAAGTTTAAAGTTTGGTGTGGTGTCGTTAATATTTGCCATCTATAAAAGAGTACACGGTTTAGTTAGTTTCGATATAATCCTCGTTAAAATAATTACCCAGCTGATTTCAGAAAACCAAATTATCTTAACAAGGGCTAAGAACCTTATTTCACCCCAATCCATGACGGGTTTGCCGCGGATTACTTCATGGAGCTATTTAGGTCGGTAAACGCTTTACCAATTGCAATCCGAGATTACAACTCTTAGACACTTGCGGGATCGTAGGTACTCATAGCACCCGTTTGGCATGTTTGATCCCTTCCCTCACCGATTCCTCATTAATCTGCTTTGATTGCTCGGCTAGAGTTCGACAACTACCAAGGCGTATTAAGTCTTGGAATTGTAAATCGACCGTCAAGATACACGGTGGTACTCTAGCCCAATGACCGGCTCTGTTAAAGCTTGACAACAGACCCTTGCGAGTTGCCACACGCACCTTCCACACAGTTACGCAAAACTGACCTCAGCTAAAGCTCGACGACCGATCTTGTTTCACTAGATTCGGGTGGTGTCATCTTACGGGTGGCGAGTGATTTACATTTGAGAAAAACGGGTTTTAGTTTTTCAAGTGGTCTTGTGGCCCGCGAGGTTTGTTAACCAATTCAAAACTCTTGCTTTTATTATTTTAAATTTTTTTCAAGCAAGCGAAGATCTAAACAACCACGCAAGAAAATAAACAAAACAACAACCACACACAAGTTATATCCGGTAACATGCCCCTAAACCCTATGCGCTTTCCCCGTGAGTCAAACGAGGAAAGCAAGGCCAAACTAAGGACACAGCCAAATGGCTCAGCTGGAAGTGCTCCCACTGAATCCGTCATCTACAATGACCCTCCGGATCTACCAATAGCCGAGACGTCTCCTCCACGACTCTCAATGGTTGTCTTCGGTCTTCTTATACGAATACATACAAAAAATTTGAAAAGAAATAGCGTGCAAGCCGCTAAATGCTAATCTAAGCTAATCTAACAATTACAGAGAATAGCAACCGGCATGCAAGCCAAAATCAAGTACAAAATACATGACCGAATAAATTTAATTATTACAAACCAATTGTGGTACAAACCACTAAATGAATGAATAATCAAATCCAACCAAACTACCGACACATAGGTCTAATAGGCAAGGCGTTACCGGATCAAACAACAACCACAAACAAAAACACTGTTGGGGTTCTATGTACACAGCGGAAACCACAAAGTACAACATATAAAGCAAAGAGTACAAGAAATCAAAGTATAAAACCCCAAACCATGGACCAAACTCTATAACTAACTTAAGCAACATGAAAAACAGAAAGAGAAGAGGTTATACCCTGCTCCTTAGCTCCAGCTAGTTGAAGATGTGGTGGTGATGACAAGAAAGCAAAGAAGGTTTCCTCTAATGAAGTCCACCCCGGGTATTGTCCTCTCTCCTTGTACTAGCAAGCTTGGATGATCTTCTTTCAAGAGAAATCACCACAAGAATAGCCTCTTAGTAGCAGAAATTCGGATGCCCTCCTTGAACTCACAAGAACACTCTAAAAGTTCTCAAGACTAAGTGTTTATGTGGGTCTTGACAAAAGGTTAGAATGAAGGACAAATGAGGGTATTTTATAAACCCTGAAATGCCACTTAATCTTCCCCATGGCCGGCCTCAGAGTACTGCACAAGCTAGCACAACCATTGGGCAAGAGTGGAGGTGGAAAAGACAAAAGTTGCATGCAGTCCGATAAAATTCCGCGACGCGTGCCCGTAAGGTTCCGCGCCGCGGAATCTCCGCGTCGCGTATCCTTAAGTTCTCCGTGTCGTGTTATTTGCCAGCACATCAATCTTTCCATTTTGACACCATTGGTCCCTCCATCTTTTAGGATGTCGAGATAGGTCCCCGGTGTGTGACCCAATAGGCCCATACATTATCGGTAGTGATCCAAATGGCATACGTGTGTCAGCGAGCATACTCCAACAAACTCCCACTTGCACATGAGACACCGTACCCATAAACCACAGACAAAGAGCGGCCTCTAGTAAGGCATCTCTGCCCCCAAGTCAGTATTAGTTTTTGTCAAAAACTAAATCCGCTATATACACCATACTTTACCTAAAAGCTCCCTTCATAACAGCCACTTACGAACTGTGTTTGAAAGAAATCAAGGCAAAGCAGATCCATGCTTTGGAACACATGTATTTCCAGTCTAAGGACAAAATGATATTATCATCCTGACTTACTCGTGACAGAAACCATGAAGTAAGTTCAGGTGCGGGTCGTCCAGTCACTTGACCATTGCAAACACAGGCGAAGTGTTGCGTCTCTTTTATCTAATCCATTATTAGATAACAATCAACCACTTCCCTCAGTCTTATCTCAAACTTCCACCCCTTAAAGAATGACCGACTGTGGACATTTAGAATGAAAAAGCATTCTAGGAAGTATTAAACATGCTAAGATGGAACACATTAAGGATTCATAAAATATTCGCCCTCTGCGTATCATTAAATCTCATTTAATAATCAATATAGTATGAAATACAATACTGCTTAGCGTTCCCAAAATACAAATACAAATCAAACATAAACCAAACATTACACTCAAACCAAGTCACTTGCGAATCTAACACCTATATCTCTAGTGTGAGAATCTTGTACAACTTGTGACAACGGTTTAGTGAACGGATCAGCCAAATTGCCCTCCGATGCTACTCTGCTGATGGCAATATCACCACTTTCAATAACATCTCTGATGAAGTGGTATTTGCGAGGAATGTGCCTCGTACGCTTATGAGCCCTTGGTTCCTTAGCTAAAGTCACCGCACCCTCATTGTCACAGAAGATCTCAATAGGGTCGGATATGCTAGGAACCACTCCAAGATCCTGGATGAACTTCCTCATCCATACCGCCTCTTTAGCTGCTTCACTAGCCGCAATGTACTCCGACTCGGTAGTTGAATCAGCTACGGTGTCTTGCTTCGAGCTCCTCCAACTTATAGCACCACCATTGAGAAGGAACATGAACCCCGATTGTGATCGGCAGTCGTCCTTATCAGTTTGGAAGCTAGCGTCAGAGTAACCATATACTCTAAGCTCTTCCTTACCAACATATACAAAGAACATCTCCTTTGCCCTCTGAAGATACTTGAAAATGTTCTTGACCGCAGTCCAATGGGCTTGCCCGGGATTAGCCTGATCTCTACTCGTCATGCTCAAGGCACACGATACATCAGGATGAGTGCATAGCATGGCGTACATGATTGATCCCACTGCCGAAGCATACGGAACCTTCTTCATTATGTCAAGTTCCTCTTTGGAACTAGGACATTGAGACTTGCTCAAAGTCACTCCATGCAACATAGGGGTATTACCCCTCTTAGAGTCCTCCATCTTGAATCGCTTCAAGACCTTGTCGACATATGCACTTCGGCTAAGCCCTATTAACCTTTTAGATCTATCTCTATAGATCTTTATGCCCAAGATATATGATGCATCTCCCAAGTCCTTCATAGAGAAACAACTCCCAAGAAAAGTCTTAACTTCTTTCCAGGTTGGGACGTCATTTCCAATAAGTAGAATATCATCTACATATAGGATAAGGAATACAACAGCGCTCCCACTAGCCCTGACATATACGCATGGCTCATCCTTGCTTTTTGAAAAACCAAACTCTTTGATTTTCTCATCAAAGCACAGGTTCCAGCTACGAGATGCTTGTTTAAGTCCATAAATAGACTTCTTTAACCTGCAGACTCTATCCGGATACTCAGGATGTACAAAACCCTCGGGTTGAGTCATAAACACCTGTTCACTTAGCTTCCCGTTAAGGAAGGCGGTTTTTACATCCATTTGCCATATTTCGTAATCATAAAACGCAGCTATGGCCATGAGTATTCGGATAGACTTCAACATGGCCACTGGTGAAAAGGTTTCCTCATAGTCAATCCCATGAGTTTGCGTGAAACCCTTAGCCACCAGTCGGGCTTTGAAGGTATCTACAGATCCATCCATGTCGGTCTTCTTCTTGAGCACTGTCTTACACCCGGGTGTAGGATAAACCAATTCCCATACTTGGTTATCCGACATGGATTGCATCTCACTCTCTATTGCTTCCCTCCACCTAGCAGACTCAGTGCCCGCTACGGCTTCCCGGTATTTGGTCGGTTCATCATGATCCACCAATAAGTCATTGCCCTAAGATATGAGAAACCCATATCTCTCTGGCTCTTGACGTGGTCTACCAGACCTACGAGGAATTAAGGTTGCATTGTCAGGTACCGACGCATCTTCTTGCTCGGTTTCAACCACTTCGGGTTGATTGCTAGTACCGACACTTGTCCCTTCCCCATTGGGTTCTTGAATTTCTTCAAGATCAATCCTCTTACCCGATTGCATGGATATAAGTTCCCTTTCAAGGAACACAGCCCTTCTCGCAATAAACACTTTGTTTTCGGAAGGTTTGTAGAATGTATATCCCATGCCTCCGGTTGGATACCCAATGAAGTAACACCTTTCAGACCTTGGTTAGAGTTTGTCCTCTACCTCTCGTCTCACGATGGCAGGACATCCCCAAACCTTGAGATATGCGATATTTGGAGCAATTCCATGCCATATCTCATAAGGTGTATTTTGGACCTTTGTCGGTACAAGAAAGCAAAGAAGCTCTCCTCTAATGAAGTCCACCCCGGGTATTGTCCTCTCTCCTTGTACTAGCAAGCTTGGATGATCTTCTTTCAAGAGAAATCACCACAAGAACAGCCTCTTAGTAGCAGAAATTCGGATGCCCTCCTTGAACTCACAAGAACACTCTAAAAGGTCTCAAGACTACGTGTTTATGTGGGTCTTGACAAAAGGTTAGAATGAATGACAAATGAGGGTATTTTATAGACCCTGAAATGCCACTTAATCTTCCCCATGGCCGGCCTCAGGTACTGCACAAGCTAGCGCAACCATTGGGCAAGAGTGGAGGTGGAAAAGACAAAAGTTGCATGCACATCAATCTTTCCATTTTTACACCATTGCTCCCTCCATCTGTTAGGATGTCGAGATAGGTCCCCGGTGTGTGACCCAATAGGCCCATACATTATCGGTAGTGATCCAAATGGCATACGTGTGTCAGCGGGCATACTCCAACAAACACGGTGTGCCATAACAAAACCGTGTAGAATGTATCTCGATTAAGATTGTTCAAACCTAGCTAAATACTCAAGGCACAAAGTGAACAATCCTTTTACATATGCATTAGTACCCCAAACACTTTGAGCATACATATTCATATATACACAATACAAGTATATGCATGTGTGTATTTCATGCCAAAAACCACCCAATACATATAAATATACGAATCAAGACACATATGGGGATTTTCAAAGTCCAAACAACAAGGACAAATTCTGGAAAAAACAGAATCAAAAGGAGCTAAAACCGAAATATTTTTCTTTTACCAAAAGGACAAAAACACTGTTCCCAACGTCCTTCACGGCCCAGAAGCCTTCACGGCTCGTGAAGCCTATGTTCTCCCCGACTCTGACACAGTGAAAAACCTTCATGACCAACACCCCACGTAACTGGTCGTGAGCCTTCACGACCGTGAAGAAAAATCTTCACGAGACTGGTCGTGAGCCTTCACGACTGTCAAGAAATAACCTTCACGAGACTGGTTGTAAGACTTCACGACCGTGAAGAACAAGCCTTCACGACCCGTGAAGACATTCTGGACAGAATGTCCATTTTCGGTTTTCAAGCCAAAAAAGTGCAATTTGTTTGTAGATTTGGCTCTGATACCACTGTTGGAACATGGTTTGGAGCTCAGGGCAGCGGAAGCACAAAAAAAAAGTTTAAAAATCGTAAAAAAAAGGGGTCCGTATCGTGTTCCAAAGTGAGAATCGTTCTACAAAACTCAATTGCAACTTTAAAGAAAACAAAGAGTATAGAAATATACCTCCTTGCAATCTCAAAACCGACTGAAGCTAGTGACAAATCAGGATGCACGAGAACTCAAGTGAATCCTCCTCTATCGTTGATCCACACCAAGTAACCACGATCCCAAAGTGCTAGCAATCCAACTAGTGAACGTGTCTCATGACTTCACCTTCCGGAACAGCACACGAGATGATCTCCTCTTGTACCAAAAGTACTCACACAACACTCAAGGATCTCACACTTAGTGTATCATATATGTATTCAACATGTAGGTGCCAAGAGAGAATTCTAGAGAGAGAGAGTGTGAAGTTGCATGCATCTCTACTGCTCCAGACCACCAAGTCCCTATTATGGCCGGAGTCAAGCTTTTATTTCATTAGACCAAATAATGGCCCAATCAGAAATAATAATTTCATGCAGACATGTTTTCACGGCCTCTCACGGCCCGTGAAGAGCCCGTGAAGACAAATGCGCCACGACTGGCCATCGTCCTTCACGGCCCGTGCCGCGTTCGAGTGACTCGTGAGGGCGTCTCCTTCACGACCCCTCTACGACCTTTGACGACCCGTGAAGACCCCACGAGCCGTATGAGAGCCGTATGAGACCCGTGGAGCATCCCTCACGGCCGTGAAGCCCTAAAATCAAACAATTTGATTTTTGGACCTTCTCTCTTTATCAGTAAGCTGTCGGGATCAATCCTTGGTGTGTGACCCAATAGGCTCGCACTTCATCAGCAGTAACACCAATGTACTTGTGTCAGTGGGCAGACTCCAACAGGAACATGCTTCAAAACATTTCCTCAACTTAATCCTGCGAAGGATCAAGGTCTTCTTATTTCCATGTGAACATACTTGTTTCCCTAAAGCGACAACAATGATTCACATAATCCAGACCTAATCTGGATATTACGGATGTGTAAGACCTTCGAAAAGTGCCATAAGCATTTCCTCAATTTAATCCTATGAACGATACAGGTCTCTTACGTCCAAGTGAACTAACTTGTTTCCGCATGGTGACAACAATATTTCACTTTATCCAAGTCATCTTCAACATAACCACTAGAACATGTTTCCATATGATCAACATGAAACACTTTTCTCTCTAGTCGATATTTGAAGTTGTCTATGATTGCATATATGTTAGTCCCTTCACCCTTCTTAGATTACACTTCAGGTATGGGATTAACCCAAGTCAAATACTTGGATGCAACAAAAGATTACATCTATGTATACCATTCCCTTCTTATATTCACTAGTGAACTCAGGGTCCCACTATGTTTTCAATGAATGATAACATCACAATGATTTACCATCATGCTTCTGTTTCTAAAATATGACAACCTCATATCTAAACAGCCTTCTTGACTTCCATCAGATTTAAAGAAGCAATGGATATTGTCAGGTATTACCAGCATCTCTATGCTGATTAAATGCTAGTGTCAACATTTTGTCTCTTATTTAAGTTTTACGTTCTTCCACTGGAATGCTTTTGTAAATTGTCGTCTTCCTTTTGAGCAACAAAATATGGTTTCCATAAGTCTAAGAAACAATTATCCAAAAGTCAGATGAACTACTTAAATATATAGTCATCAACTTATAATTCATCCATCTCCTACTGAATGTAGACTGGATAATTTTAAGTTATGAGATTGACAAGCAAAGGACTCTTTCTAGTCAAAATCTCATTCGATGCTTAAGTGACCATAATGTTGTGTTTTAGATCGAGGACTTGGTTCATAAAATTAATGTATACCAATCACATTTAATACATATTTTAGGCCTTCCTTTTACCAAATCATCAGCAAAGATATCCGGTTTTCTTTAATGTGACACCATGTACAAATGTGTCTCTCAGAGAAAACGAATTATGGGTTAAACCCATGATCCATTTTATATTTAAACCAATATAGATAGGATAACTTATCATCTCTACTGCATCTAAGAATTTCATATCTATATGCCCTTACTGATTCTTAGTTTACTTTAGATTAGTGTTAGAATATGCCCCCATAATATATGTACGCCTTAGAGCACTGCCGATGATGTATGGGCCTATAACGGTCACAAACCGGGGTCTAACATGACAACAAATAAGGTTGAGGGACCAAAGATGGCAAAAGTGGAAGTTAGAAATGTAGGCCACGATAGCACCGCTAACTGTTAAAGGTTAGCGCCGCTATGGTTGCATGTGGGTCAAGGTTTAGCGTCGCTACGGGTCAAGGTTTAGCGCCCCTAACTTATGGTTAGCGCCGCTAACCCTGCATGGGCTTTGTGTCAAAATCACCTCCACTTGTATCCAATAGAGGAAAGGTTCTAGAACCGACTTGGCCTGTTAATGGGGATATAGAGGGTCGGTTTTGAGTATATAAAAGACTTAAGAGCTGGACTTTATTTACTCTTGGTCAATTTCTCTCTAAAAACCCACATATCTCTCTTACTTGATACCTAGCTTGGTGATTTAGTGGAGTAGAGACTTTGGTTTCCAGAAATCTCTTGCTGTTCCTGAGTGAAATTTCGTGGTGAAGATTTCTCTCAAGCTAGCTAGCACTTGGTGTTGGACTTGTTCCCGGTTTGCGATTTCAAGAGAAGACAACAAGAAGAGGAAGGTGTTTCTTGCTTCTACATCCACGATCAGCCACCAACAAGAAGTTTACTGGAGCATAGGAACTGGTATAACTCTCTTTCCTTCTTGTTTAGTTGCTATTTTGTACATAGAGTAGATCCATGCTTGGGATTTCATTGTTTTGAACACTTGTATGCATGATTTTGTTGTTCTCGCTTCCGTTGCGTGTTATTGAAATCCCAACACTTGTATGCATGATTTCATTGTTTTGAACACTTGTATCCATATTTAAATGGGGTCGCTGAGAGGAGGAACCGGACTTTGCTTGATATGGTATGGTCTATGATGAGTCGAGCAGAGGTACCTATTAGTTTCTGGGGATATGCCTTAGAAACTGCGGTAAGAATCCTTAACCTCGCACCAACCAAGAAAGTTGCGAAAACACCTTATGAAATGTGGCATGGTAAGAGGCCGACACTTTCATACCTACGAGTTTGGGGTTGTCAAGCCTACGTGAGATGAGAGGCTGAAGACAAACTTGAACCTCGTTCTGAGAGGTGTTATTTTATCGGATATCCTCCTAACGGTGTTGGATATTTATTTTATAAACCTTCAGAGAACAAGGTATTTGTTGCTCGAAGGGCATTCTTCCTTGAAAGGGAGTTGCTATCCAAACATGGCAGTAAGGAAGTTGACGTTGAGGAAGATCAAGGGTCGGCCGATAAAGGACTTGAGGTTGGCACTAGCTAAAATACCGAGCAAGATAATTTTGCGGTACCTGACACTCTAGCAACGTCTACTCCTAGGCGTTCCAGTAGGACTCGTTTTGAGCCAGAGAGATATGGGTTTCTAACTGCTCAGTGGAAAAAGGCGATGGAGAGCGAGATGCAATCTATGTCGGATAACCAGGTTTGGGAACTGGTTGATCCTACACCAGGGGTAAAACCCGTTGGGTGTAAATGGGTTTTTAAGAAGAAACCCGGCATAGATGGAACCTTGGATATCTTCAAAGCCCGACTGGTGGCAAAGGGTTTCACTCAGACTCAAGGAATTGATTATGATGAAACCTTCTCCCCAGTGGCCATGTTGAAGTCAATCCGGATATTACTTGCCATAGCTGCATTTCATGATTATGAAATTTGGCAAATGGATGTCAAGACCTCCTTCCTTAACGGGAAGCTTCATGAAGAGGTGTATATGAAATAGCCTGATGGTTTTGAACATCCAAAGTATCCGAACAAGGTTTGTAAGCTCATGAAGTCCATTTATGGACTTAAGCAAACATCTTGAAGCTGGAATCTTTGCTTTGATGAGAAAATCAAAGAGTATGGAATTTCAAAGAGTAAAGATGAACCTTGCGTATATGTCAGGGCTAGTGGGAGCACAATAGTCTTCTTGGTTCTATATGTAGATGATATTCTACTCATTGGAAATCATATCCCAAGCCTAAGGAGTGTCAAAGCTTGGCTAGGGAATTTCTTTTCAATGAAGGACCTAGGCGATGCGAGCTGTATTTTAGGAATAAAGATCTATAAGGATAGATCTAGAAGGCTGCTAGGGCTTTCTCAAAGTGCATACATAGAAAAGGTCTTGAGACGCTTTAAAATGAAGGAATCCAAGAAAGGATACCTCCCTATGTTGCATGGTTTGACTTTGAGTAAAACTCAATGTCCTACCTCCAAGGAGGAGATAGAAGTAATGAAGCGGGTACCATATGCTTTGGTTGTGGGCTTGATCATGTACGCCATGCTATGTACACGTCCTGATATGTCATGTGGTTTAGGCATGACTAGTAGATATCAGGCGAGCCCAGGAGAACCTCACTGGAGGGCAGTGAAGAACATTCTTAAGTACTTGAGACGTACAAAAGAGATGTTCTTGGTATATGGTGGGGAAGATGAGCTAAGAGTAAAGGGTTACTCGGATGCTAGCTTCCAAACTGACAGGGATGACTGCCGAACTCAATCGTGGTTTGTGTTCCTGTTGTGGTGCTGTCAGCTGGAGGAGCTCAAAGCAAAACATGGTGGCTGATTCGACTACCGAATCGGAGTACATTGCGGCTAGTGAAGCATCAAAGGAAGCCGTGTGGATGAAGAAATTCATCCTAGATCTACAAGTGGTTCCAAGCATCGCTGACCCTATTGAGATCTTTTGTGACAATGAGGGTGCGGCGGCTTTGGCAAAGGAACCAAGAGCTCACAAGAGGACAAGGCATATTTCGCGCAAATACCACTTTATACGGGATATTATTGAAAGTGGTGAAGTCATCATTAGCAGAGTAGCATCGAATAGAAACTTGGCAGATCCATTCACTAAGCCGTTACCGCAAACAGCTCATGAATCTCACACTAGAGGGATAGGTGTAAGATTTGCTAGCGATTTGGCTTGAGTTGTATATATTAGTTTATTTGATATGTATTAATTTATTTTGGGAACGATACAGATAGTATTGTAATTTATGTTTGTTTCGATATGCGAGTGATTCGGTTACATTCATAAGACTTTACTGTGTTCCATCTTAGCATGTTTAACCACTTCCGAGAATGTTTAAACATTCTAAATTTCCACAGTCACTCATTCTTCAAGGGAAGGAAGTTTGAAATAACGCTGAGGTTAGGTGTTGGTTATGCATTAATCAAGGATTGAATGCATGAAACACAACAGTAACCTATGCTTGAAAGGAGTTTCAAGTTACTTGAAGACCCACACCCAAGTATACTTCATGGATTATAGTCACGAGTAACTTGGGATGATAAAATCTTACATCCTCAGACCCGAGATGTATGAATTTCTATATCATAGTTCTTACTTGCTTTAGCCATTTTCAAAAGCAGTTCGTAACTGGCTGTGATAAAGAGAATGACTAGGTAAGTCAAGAGGTATGGTATGGGATTATGCAGTCGAAGGGATTTGTTCCTCCTGTATGAGAGATATCCCTGGGTCCCTCGATGATTGGGAGCTAACGCCAAAATATTGCATGGCCATGCACAAAGGAATATTGATTGAGAATCAGATATGTCCTTACCTTTTGGTCACCACCAATCAAGATCGAGAAACATAATCGTGAACGATCTGGAGATTGACATTATCTAATCCATGTCTTGTGTTCACAAGGATATCGCGAACAAAAGGATGTCTAAGATCACTTATCTAGGATCACTACTTTTAGTATGATGGTTTTCTGCAGGTATTCAGAACCCATACAGACTTAGGGCATTGATGCTTTGCTAGAGGCCGCTCTTTGTATGTGCTTGCCAGGGTACAGTATATTATGTGCAAGTGGAAGTTTGTTAGAATCAGCCCCGATAATATATGTACACCTTAGAGCACTGCCGATGATGTATGTGCCTATAAGGGTCACAAACCGGGGTCTAACATGACAGCAAATAAGATTGAGGGACCAAAGATGGCAAAAGTGGAAGTTAGCAATGCAGGCCACGATAGCGCCGCTAACTTAACGAGTTAGCGCCGCTAACTGTTAAAGGTTAGCGCCGCTATGGTTGCATGTGCTTTACGTCAAATCGAAGTCAGGCCCCGTTAGCGCCGCTACGGGTCAAGGTTTAGCGCCACTAACTTATGGTTAGTGCCGCTAACCCTAGATGGGCTTTGTGTCAAAATCACCTCCACTTGTATCCAATAGAGGGAAGGTTCTAGAACCGACTTGGCCGGTTAATGGGGATATAGAGGGTCGGTTTTGAGTCTATAAAAGACTTAAGAGCTTGACTTTATTTACTCTTGGTCAATTTCTCTCTAAAAACCCACATATCTCTCTTACTTGATACCTAGCTTGGTGATTTAGTGGAGTAGAGACTTTGGTTTCTAGAAATCTCTTGATGTTCCTGAGTGAAATTTCGTGGTGAAGATTTCTCTCAAGCTAGCTAGCACTTGGTGTTGGACTTGTTCCCGGTTTGCGATTTCAAGAGAAGACAACAAGAAGAAGAAGGTGTTTCTTGCTTCTACATCCTCGATCAGCCACCAACAAGAAGTTTACTGGAGCATAGGAGCTGGTATAACTCTCTTACCTTCTTGTTTAGTTGCTATTTTGTACATAGAGTAGATCCATGCTTGGGATTTCATTGTTTTGAACACTTGTATGCATGATTTTGTTATTCTCGCTTCTGTTGCGTGTTATTGAAATCCCAACAGTTAGTTCCGAACACCACTAGGTTTCAGACACAAGCCTTTTCTTTAGTAAACATTCCCTCAACTACTATCATAAAGATGGTGATGGAGAATTTCACTAGTGTCACTCTTTGTGGCATATTTGAATGGATTATCCACACAAGTGTGATCAAAATCCAACAAGTCATAATCCTCCCTACCAACACTGGTGAAGGATTATTTAATCACCCTAGTCCAATAAACAATATTTTTATCTTACATTTAGCCCGAGGCTAAATTTTACAAAGATCGTAACCTTTTGGATCTCAGCGATGTAAATGTTGTTTATTTGGTCAAGTTTGATTATGCTACAGAGCTAATGTATCCAAACCACTTTTGGATCCAAGAATCAATTATTCATGATTGCCTTATTACTTGTAATGAGTCTTTATGTATGCAATGATATGGATAACTTTTTGAGAAAACATCTCAAAATAATTTTTCAAAATGTTTCAATTCCAAGTCACATCCATCGTCATCAAATGTGTATTTGTGCACCATAAATGGTCAAAAATAACACATTTGCATTGACATGGATCGAAGTTGAAATGAAACTATCAAAATGAAAAATCTTTTCAACAAAAATACAAGATACAAAATATCCATCATCTTTACGAGAACATACAATAAAGCAAGTTTTGCCACGCAGGGCGTACATACATAAGTAATAAATTAATCCGGAATTAATGGCGATACCAACACTCCCAACCCTCTTGTAGAAGACAATCAACAAAATTTCTTCTTCAGAGATCCGGTTCTTCAAGCTTTTCCTTCTTATAACGAACAGACCTACACTTTGCAACAAAAATTAATTTGTGACAAACGTGAGTCTTATAGCTCGGGTAAACAACCCAGCTTATCAAGGAATAGCAATGAAGTATAATCATGAATGTACCTCATGTAGGAAAATTAACTCTCTCCTTTCTGAGAAGTTTTATATCCTCTCGGCACGAAGGGCAGGCATGACGGCCCCAATCCCCAAATCTACCGCAGAAGTAGCAAACCACCCCTTGTTGAGTCTCCTTAGGCACATCATCAATGTCCATAGACTCAAAACTTGAAGCAAGCTTTGATACTCCAACTTCTTCATTTGATGGGATCGATTTCTTCTTCTTTATATTATGTTGTTCCTTAGAACCAAGTGTTGGGGTTTTCAGGTAACGCAACGGAAGCAAAGTACAACATAAAAGGCCCATGGTACAAGCACAAAACATGAAACCCCAATAGTAGATCTAACTCTATGAACAGAAATGCAACAAAAGGAGAGAGTTAAGGATGTTATACCAGCTCCTAAGCTCCAGAAATTCGATGAAGATGATGAAGTTTCTCCTTGTGGCTTGAACGAATCAACTAGAAGGTGATACCCCGGTAACACGCAAATCACTTGAGCTAGCACGCTCCTTGAGGTTCTTCTTTCACGAAAACCCAGTAAGAGAACAGCAACTAAACACTAAGTGACCGAATTCTGGAACTCAAACTCTCTCAAGAACTCACTAAGTCTCACAAGCACTTATGAGTGTATATAATCTCTTTTTAGCCAAGAAGCACAAATGAGGCTGAGTTAAGGTCTTTTATAAACCCCAAACCGCCTCCTGGAATGCCCCAAGTCGGCCCAAGTCGCAGCTAGAAGCTCACATGCATTGGTCTAGTAGAGAGGTGATGTGACAAAAAGTTGACGTTTGGCCGTAGCGGCGCTAACCTGTAGGAGTTAGCGGCGCTAACCTGTAGGAGTTAGCGGCGTTAACGCGGCCTGTCAGTTGACTTGACGTAAAGCCCATGCAGCTGAGGCGGCTCTAACCCATAAGGGTTAGCGGCGCTAACACCTTATTGTTAGCGGCGCTAACCCAGCCTGCGAAGTCAACTTTTGTCTTTTATCAATTTCGGTCCCTTTACTTAAGTTGCTGTCAGATTTGACCACGGTGTATGACCTAATAGGCCCATACATCATCGGTAATGATTCAAATGGTGTACACGCATTAGTGGGCATATTCTAACAAACTCCCACTTGCACATGATGCACCATTTCAAACAAATCACAGACAATGAGCGGTCTCTAGCAAAAACATCATTGCCCCCAAGTCAGTATGGGTTTCGTTATCCGAATGAAACATGTTCTCAAAGAAAAGGTCCTATAGATAAGTGATCTTAACCATCCTTTTGTTCACGATATCAATGTGAACACGAGACATGGATTGAGTGTCAATCTCCAGATCGTTCACGATTGTGTTTCTCGATCTTGATTGGTGGTGACCAAAAGTTAAGGACATATCTAATTTTAAATCAATATTCCTTGCGCATGGCCATGCAGAATTTTTGGTGTCAGCTCCCAATAATCGAGGGGCCCAGTGATATCTCTCATATCAGAGGAACAAATCCCTTTTTGACTGTATAACTCTAAACCATACTCCTTAACTTATCTAGTCATTTCCTTTATCTCAGGTCTAAGGATGTAAGATATTATCATCCCAAGTTACTCGTGACTATAATCCATGGAGGATACTTGGGTGCGGCTCTTCCAATCACTTGAAACTCTTTTCAAGTACAGATAGGCATTGCCCCTTAATTCGACCATATCGAATTCAAGGTCACATGCTTATCTCAGTCTTAATTCAATCTTCCTTCCACAAGATCGACTGACTGTGGAAAGTTTTGAAATATAACATATTTCCGGAAGTAATTAAACATGCTAAGATGGAACACAGTAGAGTCTTACGAATGTAACCGTATCATACGCATATATAATCTCTATTATATATCGAAACAAGCATAAATTACAATACTGTCAATATCGTTCCCAAAAGATAAAATAAAGTTTACATATCAAACAAACTAAATACATAACTCAAACCAAATCGCTGGCAAATCTTACACCTATAGCACTAGTGTGAGAATCATGAGCTGCTTCCGATAACGGCTTCGTGAATGGATCCGCAAGGTTTCCATCCGATGCTACTCTGCTTATGACGATTTCACACCTTCAACTACTTCCCGTATGAAGTGGTATTTGCGCAAAATATGTCTTCTTCTCTTGTGAGCTCTTGGTTCCTTCGCCAAACCCACTGCACCCTCATTGACACAGAATATCTCAATAGGGTCAGTGATGCTTGAAACCACTTGTAAATCTTGTATTCCAACTCAGTAGTCGAATCAGCCACCGTGTCTTGCTTCGAGCTCCTCCAACTGACAGCACCACCATTTAATAGGAATACAAACCCCGATTGAGATCGGCAGTCATCCCTATCCGTTTGGAAGCTAGCGTCTGAGTAACCCTTTACTCTTAGCTCTTCTTCCCCACCATAAACCAAGAACATTTCTTTTGTACGCCTAAGGTACTTAAGAATGTTCTTTACAACTTTCCAATGAGGCTCCCCGGGATTCACCTGATATCTACTAGTCATGCTCAAAGCACATGACACATCAGGACGAGTGCATAACATGGCGTACATGATCGATCCCACAGCCGAAGCATACGGTACCCGCTTCATTAATTCTATCTCCTCATGGGAGGTAGGACATTGAGTCTTGCTCAACATCAAGCCTTGTGCCATAGGGAGGTTTCCTTTCTTGGATTCCTCCATTTTAAAGCGTCTCACGACCTTATCTATGTATGCACTTTAAGAAAGCCCGAGCAGCTTTCTAGATCTATCTCTATAGATCTTAATTCCTAGAATGTAGCTCGCATCCCCTAAGTCCTTCATTGAGAAACAATTCCCTAGCCAAGCTTTTACACTCTTAAGGCTCGGAATATGGTTTCCAATGAGCAATATGTCATCCACATATAGGACTAAGAAGACAATAGTGCTCCCACTAGCCCTGACATATACACATGGTTCATCTTTGCTTTTCGAAAATCCAAATTCTTTGTTTTTCTCATCAAAGCAAAGATTCCAGCTGCGAGATGCTTGCTTGAGTCCATAAATGGACTTCTTTAGCTTATAAACCTTGTTCGGATACTCTGGATTGTACAAAACCATCAGGTTGTGTCATATACACCTCTTCGGAAAGCTTCCAGTTAAGGAAGGCAGTTTTAACGTCCATTTGCCATATTTCATAATCATAAAATGCAGCAATGGCCAGAAGTATCCGGATTGATTTCAACATAGCCACTGGGGAGAAGGTTTCATCATAATCAACACCGTGTGTTTGAGTGAAACCCTTCGCAACTAGTCGTACTTTGAAAGTATCCAAGGTTCCGTCCATGCCGGTCTTCTTCTTGAAGACCTATTTACACCCTACGGGTCTAACCCCGGGCGTAGGATCAACCAGTTCCCAGACCTGGTTATCCGACATGGATTGCATCTCACTTTCCATTGCTTCCTTCTAATGTGCAGACTCAGGGCCCGCCATAGCTTCCTTGTAGTTAGAGGGCTCATCTGAGTCCACTACTAACTCGCTGCCCTCAGATATGTAGAATCCATATCTCTCTTGCTCGAAACGAGTTCTACTGGAACGCCTAGGAGTAAGCAATGAATTAGTGTCAGGTACTGCAGCATTCTCTTGCTCAGTTTCAACCGTCCTAGGTTGAGTGCTAGTGCCAACCTCAAGCTCTTTATCGGTTGATCCTTGAACTTCCTCAAGATCAATTTCCTTGTTGCCTCTTTGTTTGGATAGCAATTCTCTTTCAAGGAAAAATGCCTTTCGAGCAACAAAAACTTTGTTCTCAGAAGGTTTATAAAATATATATCCAACACCGGCAGGAGGATATCCGATAAAGTAACACCTTTCCGATTGAGGTTCAAGTTTGTCCTCAGTCTCACGTCTCACGTAGGCTTGACAACCCCAAACTCGTAGGTATGAAACTGTCGGCTTCTTCTTGTGCCACATTTCATAAGGTGTTTTCGATAATTTCTTGGTTGGTGCAAGGTTAAGGATCCTTACCGCCGTCTCTAGGGCATATCCCTAGAAACTAATTGGTAACTCCGTTCGACTCATCATGGACCTTACCATATCTAGTAAAGTCCGGTTCCTCCTCTCAGCGACCCTATTTAATTGTGGAGTCCTTGGAGGTGTTAATTGCGAAATAATTCCACAATTCTTGAGATGATCGGTAAAGTCGGTACTTAGATACTCTCCACCTCTATCAGACCGGAATATCTTTATTGTTTTGCCCAATTGATTCTCAACTTCATTTTGGAATGTCTTGAACACCTCAAAGGTTTCATTCTTGTGCTTAACAAGATATACATATCCATACCTACTATAATCATCTATAAAGGTTACGAAGTATCTCGAGTTATTCCTTGTAACATGTTTAAAAGGACCACATACATCCGTATGGATGATGTCCAAGAGGTGTTTACCCCTCTTACTTGTCCCCGTGAAGGGTGCATTTGTCATCTTGCCTAATAAACAAGAATCACATACATCATTCGACCCTTAGTCAAATGACTCCAAGATTCCATCCGTTTGAAGCTTGGTGTTGCGGGTCTTGTTTATGTGGCCAAGACGACCATGCCACAAGGAATACTTATCCAAACCATCTTTTGAACTAGAATCAATGTTCATGATAGATTTTGTTGATTTAATGTATGCACTTGCCTCATAAATGCCAAGACATGGTAAATCCTTAAAATAAACAAGATTATCTTTCCAGCATATAATAGAACCATTATCAAAATGAAAATAGTAACCATCGTCATACAAGGCATGAAAATAAATAATGTTTCTTGCCACATGGGGCGAATAGCATACATTTTTTAATAAAATAGAGTAGCCGGTCTTGAACGAAAGCTCTACTTCTCCTTTAGCTTCCACTGGGACAATCTCTGAATTTCCCATCACAAGATCCAGCTCTCCTCGCTCCAAGTTCCTACTTGCCTTTAGAACCTGCACCATATTACATATGTGAGTGCCACAGCCGGTATCCAAGACCCAGCCTTTAGAAGTAGAAGTATGATGGAGTTCTATCATGAACGTACCTGAAGATTCCAGGCCCGATATGCTCATTGCCTTAAGCTTATTGAGTCCCTCCAAGTACTTGGGGCAGCTTCGGCAGTAGTGGCCCTTGCCCCCACAAAAGAAGCACTGCGCATCCTTCGGAGTTTTGGCTTGGGGAATCTTCCCCTTACCCTTACCTTCGGAGGTTGGGGCAGGCTTGGCCGTGCCAACCTTTCCCTTTCCCTTCCTTTTCTTGGAAGGGGCGGCCTTCTTTTTGGTTATGCGGCCTTCCCGGATGGCAAGAACGGGAGTGGAGGAGGAGGATGGTTTTCTCTTGGTCATGCTCGCTTCGGCAGTATTGAGCATACCATGTAGCTCCATCAAGGATTTATCCATGCTATGCATATGATAACTCATAGTGAATTGGTCATATGTACTGGGCAGGGATTGGAAGATCAAGTCGACCGCCATCTCCCTCCCGATGGTAAATCCTAGCTTCTCCATGCGCTCAATGTTTGCTTTCATACGCAAAACATGAGCACTCACGTTCCCTCCATCTTGAAGCTTGCAAGCGAGAGCGGACTTGAAGCATTCATACCTCTCCTGCCTCGCCTGCTGCTGGAACATATCCCGCAGCTGCACGATCAGGTCGTGAGCACCCAAGTGGTCCATTTGTTTTTGCAAATAGGTACTCATAGTGCTCAACATGAGGCATGTAATCTCCTCAGTCTCCTTGAGGAGTTTCTCATACGCCTCACGGATTGCCCTCGTTGCACCACTTGGAGGTGCCTCGGGTACGGGTTCCTCTATGGTGTGCATCTTGCCTTCATAGCGTAGGACAAGCTTAAGTTGCCTATACCAATCCATGAAGTTTCTACCATCGAGTTTCTCCTTCTCAAGGAAAACTCGTAGAGAAACGTTGGTGGTGGTGGTGTTTGCGCTTGTTGATGCCATCAAAAAATTGCAAAGTAGACTTAAGTTAGTTTGTTGCATATGTATTATCTTGTTAAATTAATTTACCCATAAAGAATTAACTTTAACAAGGCTAAGAACCATATTTCATCCCACCATGTGACGGGGTCACCGCGGATCACATGATAAAACTATTTAGGTCGGCAACAATTTTGCCAATTGCAATCTCTATTGCAATCCTTAGCGCCTTGCGGGATTCTACGACATCCAATGGTCGTTTAGCATGTTTGATCCCTTCTTGTACCAATTTTAAATCTTGAAATTTTGGTTAACTCGTGCTAAGCTCGACAATTAACCAAGATTTCAAACCTAAAATTGCAAATCGTCCATCAAGACATACGGTAACAAACTCACCAAAGTTGGCTCGTGCTAAGCTCGACAACCAAAATTGTGAAATTTTGCCACACTCACCTTCCACACAGTTTTATGGGAATTGGCTCGTGCTAAGCTCGACAACCAAATCCCATAAGACTAGATTTGGCTGGTATCGTCTTATGGATGGTGCGTGATTTACGTTTTGAGGAAAGACGGGCTTTTGTTTCCGGTTTGGTTTTAGATTAACATATAAGTGACAAAAACCTATTTTCACTATGTGGGTTAATCTTGTATGTGAGCGCGCGAGAGAGTTGTAAACCAATTTTATCAAATCTCTTGTGATTTTGTTAATTTTCAAAAAATTATCTAGCATGTGAATCCTACACAATCCATGCATACAAAATCACATCACACGCATAAAACACTATAATTGGTAATCCTTACCATAAAACCTATGCGTTCTTCCCATGAGCCGAACGGGAAGAACTTGGTCAATACTAGGGACAAAGTCTTCGATGCAAGCTCCCACTAATCCCGCCATCTCCATTGGACTTCATCGGCTTCATGGGCTCCAAACTCCATCTCTTTTGACCCATCATGTGTGTTCATCATCCACAAATGTAATAATACATACAATAGAATAAAATGGCATGCAAGCCATAAAATATCTATTTATCATAATAACCAAATGGGCCTAGGCAAGGTTACCAACTTATATACACATACAACCAAACATATATATATGCTACTGGAATTTAAACATCATAATAACAAGATTAAAATTTCCAGAAGCCAAAAACAAAGCCAAAACCCGAGACCAAAATCTGGTTTTAAACATGAAAAAAAAAACTGACTCAGCGACACTAGCGCCGCTATCTTGAAAAAGTTTGCGCCGCTAACTAAGAGTTAGCGCCGCAAACCTCTGTTCGACAGAAAACAAACAATTTCGATTTCGGGTTTTCAAAGCCACCATGTGCGTAACTCTCATAGAGGTGGCTCTGATACCACTGTTGGGGTTTTCAGGGCACGCAATGGAAGCAAAGTACAACATAAAAGGCCCATGGTACAAGCACATACAGGAAATCCTAGTCTCTCTATTTGGTCCATGTATGAATTCATCTTCAAATCATGGACACTAACACTCCCGCCTTCCCGCATCTTATAACCGGTTAGACCTTTAACACACTCATAATATTCTTGCCTAACTTGCTGTCAGAATACATCCTTCAGCTTGTTAATCATGTCAAACACAGTCATGTGCTCAAATTGCTTTCGCAGTTCCGAGCTCATACTTGATAACATGAGACAAGCAACATCATGCGTATCCCGAACACGCTTTTCATACGCGTATCGGATGGTCCATTCCGCATTGATAGCAGGTGGTTCAGTAAGGGGTTCTTCAAGGATGTGCAACTTATACTCGGCACGTAGGACAATCCTCAATTGCCTAAGCCAGTCAACAAAGTTCACTCCCGTGAGTTTCTCCCTTTGTAGAAACATACGAAGTGAAAAGTTCGACGTGTTGTGTTTATGATTCGACATCCTATATTAAAGAGAGTACGCGAATTAGTTAGTTTGATTTGAATCCTTGTTAAAATAATTACCCATATCGCCTCGAAAAATATTTTAACAACGGCTAAGAACCATATTTCACTCCAATTCATGACGGGGTTGCCGCGGATCACTTCATGGAGCTATTTAGGCCGATAATCATCATACCGATTGCAATCTCTATTGCAACTCTTAGACACTTGCGGGATCCTACGACAACCATCGGTCGTCTGGCATGTTTGATCCCTACTTGCACCAATTCCAAATTAAAATTCTTGGTTGACTCGTGCTAAGTTCGACAATCACTCAAGGATTTTAATTTGCAATTGTAAATCGTCCAACAAGATACACGGTGACACCTCAATAACTACCGGCTCGTGCTAAGCTCGACAACCGATAATTCGTGGTAAGCTCGACAATCACTCCATGCTTCACTAGATTTGGCTGGTGTCATCTTTTGTATGGCGCAAGATTTACGTTTTATGAAAATGGGCTTTTGTTTTCGGCTTGGTTACAGATTAACTTGTTTAGTGACAAAATCTATTTCCACTAGGTGAGTTAATCTTGTATGTGGCGCGCGCGAGAGTTGTAAACCATTTTTACCAAATCTCTTGTGATTTTATTAATTTCGAAAAATTATCTAGTATGCGAATCCTAAGCAAACCATGCAAGAATAATATAAAATCACATCACATGCATATAAACGAAATCAATTGTTAATCCTTGCCAAAAATCCTATGCGTTATTCCCGTGAGCCAAAATGGGTAGAACGTGGTCAATCTAAGGGACGGCAGGTCTTCAATTCGAGCTCCCACTAGAACCGCTATCTCCATTGGACTTCACCGGCTTTTATGGACACGCTCCATCTCCTTCCGACTCCAAATTGTGTGTCTTCATCCAATATTGTACAATACATACAATAGAAATTGAAATGACATACAAGCCACAATAATTTCCTATTTATCTAGTACAAATACACGGATGAATGAAATGGCATGCAAGCCACAATATTATTACAAAAAAATCTGAATTAATACATATTATAGCTCAAATGTGATATAAAATCACCAAATGCATCCAAACACACAAAGTCAACCACAAGGTCAAAGGCAAGGTTACAAATTTTAAATCAACCACATACAACCAAACAAAATGGTAACAAAATCTGGAACAAATTTCCAAAATCACAAAAAGCCAAAAATTCCCGAGACCAAACTGTTTTTAACTTGAAAACCAAAACTGTTACAGTGTGCGTAGCGCCGCTAACGATTTTGAGTTAGCGCCGCTAACCCTGTTCGAACAGATAACAAAAATTTTGATTTTGGGATTTTTCAGGCCACCAAGTGCAAATCTAACATAGAGGTGGCTCTGATACCACTGTTGGGATTTCGTGGGCTAGCAGCGAAAGCAAAGTACAACAAATAAAGCCCAAGGTACAAGCCATCAAAGCATAAAATCAAGAAATCCCAAAATGGACCAAACTCTATGTTCAAGAAATGCAACAAGGAAAGGAAAGAGGTGGTTATACCTTTCTCCTTAGCTCCAGAAATCTTCTTGTCTCGTGGTGGTGATGCTCCAAGAACAAAATGCGGATCTTCTAATAGGATATACCCCGGGAACACGTCAAACCACGAGTGCTAGCAAGACATTGTGGTTCTTCACCATGAAAACCACTCCGGGACAGCCACAAACTGAGACCAACAACCTGGAGCTTTCTCTCTTGAAATCTCTCTTGGCCTTAGTAGCACCAAAGAGAGTGAAAGTGTGTGTTTTTCTTAGAGAGAAAAAGAGGAACCAACAAATGAACTTACTCTTCTCCACTTCTATCTCCAGATTCTAATTAACCTCTTTTGGCCGGCCAAAGTGTTAAACAAAGTGTTACACCCGTATTGGCTAGCTTGGGAGGTGATTTGACATAAAGCCCATGCAGCCGTAGCGGCACTAACTCTTAGGGTTTAGCGGCGCTAACCTCTTAAAGTTAGCGGCGTAGCGGCGTTAACCTCTAGTACCTAGCGGCGCTAACCCTTAGAGTTAGCGGCGCTAACGCGGCCTACAATGTCAACTTTTGTCTTTTGTCATATTTGGTCCCTTAACTTAAGTTGCTGTCAGGTTTGACCCCGGTGTATGACCCAATAAGCCCATACATCATCAGCAGCGGTCTATATCGCGTACGTGAATTAGTGGGCATATATCTAACATAAATCACTCAAAACACTCAAGTATCAAGAACATAGTGTGTATTTTGTAAGAACAAGATGCTAAGAGAGATGTTAGAGAGAGAGAGATATGTCTAATGCATGTTACAATTCTGTTCCAGACCACAAAAACTTGGTTTTGGCCAGATTGAGAGTTGTAATCCCATTGGACCAAAGAATGCCCCAATCAAATAAAAGATTTTCATGCATTACGACTGGTGAAGCGGTCGTGAAGGCAAAATGCGTCACGACTGGCCATAGTCCTTCACGGCCCGTGCCGCGTCGAGTGACTCGTGAGGGTATCAAGACCTGTGTGAGTCGTTGAGCCAAACGTGAGGGCAGTGGGCTTCACGACCCGTGGAGCATCCTTCACGACCGTGAAGCACCAGAATCAAACAAATTTGATTCTTTCGGTCTTCTCTCTAATTAAGCTGTCGGGATCAATCCTTGGAGTGTGACCCAATAGGAAGTAGTAACACCATTGTACTTGTGTCAGTGGGCATACTCCATCCGAATAGCCCAAATTGTCTTTCATAAAGATTTGGGGTTGTGAGGCGTTCGTTAAACGATGGTTCTCGGATAAACTCAAACCCAAATCAGACAAGTATATCTTCGGGGGTTATCCTAAGGAAACCTTAGGGTACTATTTCTATAATCCTGATGAAAAGAAAGTTTTATTTGATCGGTCAAGGACCTTTCTAGAAGATAAGTTTCTAAGTTCAGAAACTGCTAGAAAAGAAAAAGAACTTCAAGAAATTGAAGATGATGAAGGTCTGCCTCCACCATTTGTGGAACCAATAATTCAACAAAGGATTGTTGAATCCCAACCCGAGTTAGTGGTTGAGGAGGAAGTGGAAACACAGGACCTTCGCAGGTCTAGTAGGATTTGGACTGTTCCAAATAGATATCTTGGATTTCTAATTGCTCAGGAAGAAGAGGAACATCCTACGAGGATGCTGTGTCAGGTAGTGAATCTGACAAATGGCTAGACGCCATGAAGGCAGAGATGCAATCCATGTATGACAATCAAGTTTGGGAGTTAGTAGACTTGCCACGACATAGTAGATTTGTTGGATGCAAGTGGGTCTTCAAGAAGATGACAGACATGGAAGGAAATGTGCATACTTTTAAAGCTAGGATTATTGCAAAAGGTTACACTCACACTCATGGCATTGATTATGATGAAACCTTTTCGCCGGTAGCTATGCTTATGTCTATAAGGATTCTTATGGAAATATCTGCATATCTCAATTATGAGATATGGAAAATGGATGTCAAAACCGCTTTCATTAATGGAAAACTAATAGAGGATGTGTATATGGCACAACCGGACGGTTTTGAGGATTCCAAGAATCCAGGAAAAGTATGCAAGTTGCTAAAATCCATTTATGAACTAAAACAAGCATCTAGAAGCTAGAACTTGCATTTTGATGAGCGCATCAAAGAATTTGGTTTTATTAAAAGCGAGTTCGAGTCCTGTATTTACACGAAGTTTAGTGGGAGCATAGCAATCTTCCTAGTCCTGTATGTGGATGACATACTGATCATAGGAAACGATATACCAGCATTACAAGGAGTAAAATCATGGTTAGGTAAATGTTTATAGATAGACCTAAGAGAAGCTGCATATATACTTGGTATAAAGATCTATAGAGATAGATCTAGACGGTTGATCGGACTTAGTCAAAGTACATACATTATAAAGTGTTAAAATGCTTTAAGATGGAAGAATCCAAGAAAGGATTCATTCAAATGAGATCTGGTGTACCGTTGAGCAAGGCTTAATGTCCTACTTCTCCAGAAGAGTAGAAGAGGATGAAATCAGTTCCTTACGATTCGGTAGTATGATCGATTATGTATGACACACTATTTACAAGGCCCGATATTGCTTACTCCATAAGCCTTACGAGTAGATATCAGCATAATCCAGGTGAAGCCTATTAGGTGGCTGTTAAGAACATTCTTAATTATTTGAGAAGGACAAAAGAAATGTTCTTGGTCTTTGGAAGAAGCATCGATGAAATCAGTATAACTGGTTACACGGATGCGAGCTTCCAGAGGGACAGAGACGACTTTATGTCACAGTCAGGGTTTGTCTTTACCATGAACGGAGGAGCTGTATCTTGGAAAAGCCAAAAGCAAGATACAATAGCAGATTCAACTATAGTGCCTGAGTACATTGCGGCAAAGGAAGCGGTTTAGCTAAGGAATTTTATTTCAGATCTAAGAGTTGTTTTTAGTATCTCTAGACCGATTGATATTGTTAGAACCCTTAAAATATTGTATTAGAATAGGAGTTTTAATATTGTATGGGGGGCTTATTGTAAATATACCCATGGGGTATATATACCTTATGCTTAGTGTAAAAGTGTAAGGATTGCAACATTACAAAGAAATAAACTATGTGTTTTCTATGGTGTAAATGAGATTCTCTCTCAATCTTCTCATAGTTTCTTATGCAATCCTTCAATCTACCATTTGTTAGGTCCTATCAAGTGGTATCAGAGCCAAGGGAGTGAAGATCGGATCGTGTTTCATCATCAACCAATCAAATATTTGAAGATCAAGGGCCTAAATTCGAGTACTGTAGCAACTTCTACAGGCTGAACTTCGATTTTAAGGGCTGATCGATCAGATTTAAGTTCGACTACAGTTTCGTAAAAAGGTAAAATTGATCTAATTACAATTTGTTTCATCTGATTTGAAGATCTCATCTTTTTTGGAACAATTTGACGTGGTTTTTGAGTTTTACGAGATCATTGCTTCGTCATCGTTCTTGAGAATTGTTGATTGGATTACTGTCGATTTATGTTCAATTGAAGATACCGAGTAATTTGCAATCATTTGACATCGATTTAATGAAGTTATAAAGGATTTTAGTTTTTCGACTCAAGAACAACGAAGAACAGTTTAGATCTGGAATTTTGATTCAAAAAGATGAAAACACCATCGGATTGGTGTTTGTGTGTGAAAAACTATTAGAATCGAAGTGGGTAGGTGAAACTGTTCAGTTCGATCGAAGTGGTCCTTATTGCACTCGATTCCTGTTAATCGCATTGAAGACTTAGGCTGATCGCATTCGATTGAAGTCAACTTATTATAGTTCAATCGAAGGGTCTATAATCACATTTGATTCAAGTCAGTTCTGTTCGATTGAAGTATCTTTATTCGCATTCGATTCAAGTCAAAGTTCTGCTCGATTGAAGTATTTCTAATCGCATTTGATTCAAGTCCAAGTTCTTTTCGATTGAAGTATTTCTAATCGCATTTGATTCAAGTTACAATTCTTGTTCATGACAAATCGCATTTGATTAGAAGTGATGTTTACTGACAAATAGCACTGCGATTGAACTTCATTGCACTGCGATTGAGATCGCATTAGATCATATTCATTCGCATTCGATCGACTATTGAATCGCATTCGATTCAGATTAATTGCATTCGATCCAGATTGAACACTCGGTCATATTCATTCACATTCGATCAACTATTGAATCGAATTCGATTCAGATTAATTGCATTCGATCCAAATTGAACAATACTGAACCAAAAGTCATCGAACATGCATATTTTTTTCACTCAAAATTTCAAAATTTTCATCCGAAATGCATTTTCTAATATAGCAATATTCTTCAGCTCGACCCCAGCCAGGGGCTCTGTCCCTTGGACCCCGGCCAGGGGCTCTGCACCTTGGACCCCGCTATCAGGGGCGCTGCCCCCGAACCCTCGCGTCATTGTAACTTATTTGTCTTGTCACCTTTATTGCTAAGTCAAGTGTTTGGATTTTTGGACTGAGTCAAGAGTCATCAAAGTGTCAGTTAAATTTCTGATGTTTCTAGATTTGGATTTGCTTTCAAGTCGTTTCGACTTTGTTATTCATTTCTAATATCCTATATCTAGTCATCCTGTGCTTTCGTAACTGGTCTTTGGTTCTTCATTCTTAGTGTCACCAATTTTTGGTCTCATAACCAGATTTTGGCCATCCATTCCTTGTTTCTTTTGAATCTTGGTAATCTTTTGTCAGTCATTTTTGAATTCTCATATTTCACTCCTATCATTTAGAATTCAAGTCTCTATTCTTCACTGTGTTGACCAACTTCCGGTTACACATGTTTTTTCGAGGATTTTGAAAGTACATTTGTATGCTTTCAAATGAGGATGTATCTGAATCCCTGTTCACGTTATGTGTTCAAAGTCACATTTTCTATAGTCGTCCATAATTCCTATTTCACACTATAGAATCATTCTGTGTCCCAAGTTTGTTTGCATCCTTACGTCTTTCAGGATCTTTTTCACTTGTTGTGATTCGGACGAGGTTGATATTTCTTGTTTGAGACATCCGGGATATTTGATTTGGTTGAGAGTTTCCTCGTTCATGATTCTAGGGGGAGTGAACAAAATATTCTCTCTTGTTGATGAATCCTTATGTGCTTCCGCTGATTGCCCAAATGCTCAAGAGATCCAAAAGCTGAAAACCTCTATATGCTAAACTGATTATATAACCGAAGGCGATCAATGCCTTAGGTTACCGGAGCGATACAAGACAATAAGCAAAAGTCCCTCAAGATGCTGTAGAGATCAAGACTCCTATTCAAATTTTTTCAACAACTCCTATTCCATTCCAAAGGGGGAGATTGTTAGAACCCTTAAAATATTGTAATAGAATAGGAGTTTTAATAATGTATGGGGGCTTATTGTAAATATACCCATGGGGTATATATACCTTATGCTTAGTGTAAAAGTGTAAGGATTGCCACACTTCAATGAAATAAACTATGTGTTTTCTATGGTGTAAATGAGAGTCTCTCTCAATCCTCTCATAGTTTCTTATGCAATCCTTCAATCTACCACTTGTTATGGTCTTATCAGATATATTCTGCGATAACATGGAAGCTTTAGCGCAAGCAAAAGAATCAAGAGATCACCAGTGGACCAGACACGTACTTGGAAAGAATCACATCATCCGAGAGATCATCGAAAGTGGAGATGTGAGGATATGCAAGATACCAACAGATGACAACGTGGTTGATCTGTTGACTAAAGCGCTTGCTAGAGATAAGCATGAGAGACATGCTAGTTCTATTGAAATGCAATATATGGGACCTAGCAGCTAGTTTTCAGCATTTAATTAAATTGTATGGATTGAATTTTAAGACTCATGATTATGTATTAAACATTTATGCGTGATGGAAATAGAAGGTTTAATATAATCGTTTTAAATTTCAACATTTTTAGCATATTTATCTATCCTTGATATACAAGTCTTGATATATCAAAATTACTCCATAGCTACTTGATGCGGTGGGAGCCACATCAGGGATATACTTACGCTATTATAAATACTTGATGGATTATATGTGTAGAGAATAATAGCACAAGTTTTGTAACCAAGTGTTTATAGATATTTGTCAGAGGTACAAATATCTGAGGTGATCCGCATCAGAGTAACTTCATGGAGCCTTTGACATGAGTTAGCTGATTGGTTGTCCTTAGACCTGAGATTTTTGGTTTGGGGCATGAGGACTTCTGTACTTTGGAACGTTCTAAAGTTACACCGTAACAGGTTAACTATAACGGGCGTATCTGGGTGCAGCGGATGACGTGTGCTCAAATTCAAGCAGTCAAGATGGAATTTGCACCTTCTCTTAAAGAAAGGAGATATTCCAGGGCCCCTTAACGGTTATGACTAAATGAAATGTGTGGCCTCGCTCGGATAGGATGATGGACATCATTTGGAAACTCCGTAAATGCAGTTAGTCGAGATCATAAGTCAATAAATATAATTTGGATTTTTTTTAGAATAGATCACGTGCTCCATGTCTGAAATCCACATTACGGAAAATCGCGATATAAAAGGAAAAGCCGGGTAATCCAAGGAAGCGATTACAGAATCTCTGGACATAAGAGAACTTATGGTCATGGTTAACCTAAGTGTCTGGCTGAGGACCTCCTTAGGCCCATGATGAACAAGGGAGTGTAACTATCTGTTGGGGTTTTGGGAACGCGCAATCGAAGCATGGTACAACATCACAAGCATAATGTACAACTCTATAAAGCATAAAATCCATGAAACCCCAAGAATGGACCAAACTCCATATTTTAAAAATGCAACATGAAAAGAAAAAGGAGTAGAGATTATACCCTTGACAAACTTCTATAGTTTGTGAAAATGGTGGTGATGATCCAAGAAGCCGAAACAAACTTCCTCTATTGACTGTCCACCACGGGTATACGCCAATCTCCAAGTATTAGCTAGCCATTGATGATCTTCAAGCATGAAATCACCTCTGGAACAGCCAACCAAGTATTCTCCTTGATCTCCTCTCTCTAAATCACACTCAGAACACCTATCTCACCTTACCAAGTAGAGAGTGTTTTAAATGAGTGTGTGTTAGACAAGAGACAGTTTCTCAAGTGAATGCATTCCTCAAAAGATCTCTCAAGACCCTTTTCAAAGCCCCAAGGCAGGCCAAAGAGAATCCTTGCATCCATTGGTGGAGAATGGAGGTGCATACAAAAGTTGCATGCATTCTGACAGGAGTTAGCGCCACTAACTCTTAGAAGATAGCGCCGCTAACTCTAAACGTTAGCACCACTATCAGGCTCTAGTTTGAACCGCTAACCTTTAGGAGATAGAGCCGGTAACTTTAAAAGTTAGAGCCGCTATCTCCACCAGCATGCCAACCTTCTTGCAATTGACCAAATTAGTCCCTCCACTTAGATTGTTGTTGAGATTGATCCCCGGTGTGTGAACCAATAGGCCCACACATCATCGGCAGTGATTTATATGGCGTACGTGCATCAGTAGATCTTAATGGCTTAGATGATCATTTAGAGTGATAGGTCTATAAGAAAAAGACTAGATAAGTTAAATTATAGCTTATCTAAGGGATGGGAGGCATCAGCTGATCAGAGTGATAGACTCAGCTGATTCTTTGATTGCTCAGCTGATCTTGAACGAACCCTCAGCTGATGGTGTTAAACCCTCGGTTGATGCTTTGTAGATGCTCAGCTGATGCTTCTAGACTTGTCTTTTCTTTTTGGCTGATATTCTTGAAGCTGGTCCTTTGGCTGATACTCAGTGTTCAGCTGATGCTTTTGTTTTTCATCTCACATTTCTGACTTAGAAAATTCTTTAAGTCTAACATGAAAAACAACACATGTTTTTCACAAATCCAAGTACAAAACTGAATATGTGGTTTTGTTACCAACAAATCATATTTTAAATAATAGACAGGTTTGACTATGGTTTGATATCTCTTTCTCCCCAACAATATTGTTGGGACACAATATGGAGCACAAGCACAACGGAAGCAACAAAAACAAGAGTTTAAAACCGAACCAAATCGGGTCCATACATGTTCCAAAAGTGTGATCTTTCTACAAAACCAAATTGCAACTATGAAAATAAGAAATGGCAGAGAATACCTCCTATATCTTTCTGAAATCCGGCTGAAAATTCACAAAACGAGATGAATCCGAGAACCCAAGTGTGTCCTCCTCTATAGAATGATCCACACCAAGTTGGTTCGACCCCCGTATGCTAGTACACCCTCGAATGGATGTCCACAATGACTCTACTCTTCTGGAACAGCCCTTGATAGTCTCCTCTTGCACCAATAAATCACTCACAACACTCAAGTATCAATAACTTAGTGTGTATTTTTTGTAAGTAACATGTAGGTACCAAGAGAGATATTAGAGAGAGAGTTTCAAAGTGTCTAATGCATGTTCTCACTTGTTTCAGACCAAAAAACTTGGTTTTGGACGGATACAAAGAGGTATCACCATTGGACCAAAAAATGGTCTAATCAAATAAAAGGAATTCATGTAGACAGGTCTTCACGGCCTCTCACGTCCCGTGCCGCATCAAGTGGCTCGTGAGGGCGTCAACCTTTACGAGCCCTTCATGACCTCTCACGAGCCGTGAAGACCGAAGGTATCTTAACTCGTGTGAGTCGTTGAGTCAATCGTGAGGGTAGTGTGCTTCACGACCTGCGGAGCGCCCCTCACGAACTAGTCTGATAATAATCACTAACCTGCTACTTAAGCCAAGTGTATGAAGGTCCAAAAATCAAATTGTTTGATTTTGGAGCTTCACGGTCGTGAGGGGTGCTCCACGGGTCGTGAAGCCCACTGCCCTCACGTTTGACTCAACGACTGTCATACGGATCGTGGAGTCTTCATGATTCACTCGAACGCGGCACGGGCTATGAAGAACTATGGCCGGTCGTGGCGCATTTTTGTCTTCACAGGCCGTGAGAGGCTGTGAGAGGCCGTGAAGGACCATCTGCATGAAAATCTTATTTCTGATTGGACCATCTTGTGGTCCAATAGAAATGAGGTTTGTATCCGGCCAAATAGAGGTTATTGTGGTCGGGAAAAGTAAGTGACATGCAATTGAACACTCTCTTTTGATCTCTCTTGGTACTACATGAGAAAGACACAAGATATACACTAAGTGAGTAAGATCTTGAGTGTGTAGAGTGTTTTTGGTGCAAGAGGAGTTCATTTCAAGGGTTGTTCCAGACGGTGGAATCATGATGAATGTTCACCCGATGGTTTACTAGCATAAACGAATGAGCTAACTTGGTGTGGATCAACGATAGAGGAGGACACATTTGGGTTCTTGGTTTCATCCCGTCTTGTGCTTGCTATAGCCGATTTCTTTCATGGTAAGGAGGTATATTCTCTGCCTTCCTTGGTTCTTTAGTTGCAATTTGGTTTTTGTAGAACGATTCTCACTTTGGAACACGATACGGACCCGTTTTGTACGGTTTTAAACCTTTTGTTTTATGCTTCCGCTGTGTTTTGCTCCATACCGTGTTCCAACAGTGGTATCAGAGCCAAATCTACAAACAAATTGCACTTTTTGGCTTGAAAACCGAATCTGGACATTCTGTCTAGAATGTCTTCACGGGTCGTGAAGGCTTGTTCTTCACGGTCGTGAAGTCTCACGACCAGTCTCGTGGGGTGCTTGGTCGTGAAGGGTTTTTCACTGGTCAGGATCGTGGAACTCATGGGCTTCACTGGCCGTGACAGGCCGTAAAGGCTTATGGGTCGTGAAGGAGCTCGTGAACAGTATTTTTGTCCCTTTTGAAAAAGAAAATTGTTTTTGGTTTTAGCCTCCTTGCGATTCTGTTTTTCCATAATCTGTCCAAAGTGTTTGGATTTTTGTAAAGCCCCATATGTGTCTTGATTCATACATTTATATGTATTGGGTGATTTTTGGCATGAAATGCACACATGCATATACTTGTATTGTGTATATATAAATATGTATTCTCCAAGTGTTTGGGGTACTAATGCATATGTACAAGGATTGTTCACTTTGTCCCTTGAGTGTTTAGCTAGGTTTGAATAATCTTAATCAAGATACATTTTGCACGGTTTTGTTGTGGCACACGTGTTGATGTTTGTGGTTGTTGTTTGATCCGGTAACACCTTGCCCGTTAGACCTATGTGTTTGTTGTTTGGTTTTGTTTAATTATTCATTCATTTGGTGGTTTGTACCACAATTGGTTTGTAATAATTAAATTTATTTGGTTTTGTATTTTGTACTTTATTTTGGCTTGCATGCCGGTTGCTTTTCTTTGTAATTGTTGAATTAGCTTAGATTAGCATTTCGCGGCTTGCAGGCCGTTTCTTTTCAAATAATTGTACGTATTTGTAAAAGAAGACCGAAGACAACCATCGAGAGTCGTGGAGGAGACGTCTCGGCTATGGTGGATCCGGAGGTTCATTGGAGATGACGGATTCAGTGGGAGCACTTCCAGCTGGGCCAAGTGGCTGTGTCCTTAGTTTGGCCTTGCTTTCCTCGTTTGGCTCACGGGGAAGGCGCATAGGGTTTAGGGGCATGTTACCGGATATTTCTTGTGCGTGGTTGTGATTTTGTTTATTTTCTTGCGTGGTTGTTTAGTTCTTCGCTCGCTTGAAAAATTTTCAAAATAATAAAACCAAGAGTTTTAATTGGTTAACAAACCTCGCGCGCCACAAGACCACTTTAAAAACAAAATCCCGTTTTTATTAAATGTAAATCACTCGCCTCCCGTAAGATGACACCAGCCGAATCTAGTGAAACAAGATCGGTCGTCGAGCTTAGCCGAGATCGGATTTGTGTAACTGTGTGGAAGGTGCATGTGGCAACTCCAAATGGTCGGTTGTCGAGCTTAGCAGAGCCGGACATTTGGCTAGAGTACCACCGTGTATCTTGACGGACGATTTACAATTCCAAGACTTAAAACGCCTTGGTAGTTGCATGCCCATACCGAGCTATCAAAGTGGATTAATGAGGAATCGGTGAGAGAAAGGATCAAACATGCCAAACGGGTGATTCGAGTACCTAGGATCCCGCAAGTGTCTAAGAGTTGTAATCTCGGATTGCAATTGGTAAAGCGTTTATCGGCCTAAGTAGCTCCATGAAGTGATCCGCGGCAAACCCGTCATGGATTGGGGTACTTTGAGGTTCTTAGCCCTTGTTAAGATAATTTGGTTTTCTTAATCAGCTGGGTAATTATTTTAACGAGGATAATATCGAAACTAACTAAAACGTGTACTCTTTGAGCTTTGAGTTGCGTCAGTAGCTTGAGCAATAGAGTGCGTATGACATGATAAACCGCCTAAAGGACATGTTCCCGCAGCAGGTTAGACAAGAACGGTTTGAGTGTATAAAGGCTTTGGTCGGTTGTAGGATGCAGGAAGGTAAGGATGTAAATGTCCATTTCCTTATGATGAAGGGATACATGGACCAATTGGAGAGACTTGGACTTCCAATAGGGAGGGAGATTGTGGTGGATATGATCCTCCAGTCCCTGCCCACGTCTTATGAGAAGTTTGTCAAGAACTTTCAGAAAGACAATTTGGAAAAATCCTTGATCGAACTTCAAGACATGCTGCAGGCTGTTCAGTCTTACATGGTTGAGAAGGATCGTGTCTCGTCCACATCCACTATGGCTACTAGGAAACATACTAGCAAGAAGGAGAAACTGACCTCAAAAGGAAAGTCTAGTATGACTAGGCTATCCGTAATTGTGGAGTCGGAGGACAATGAGATTGTGCCTCAAGATGATGTTCCACATGGGGTAGTTTGCTACTTTTGTGGAGAAATTGGAAATTGGCGCCGTCACGCCTGCCCTAAGTGCCTGGAAGAGCTAAGTATCCTAAAGCGGAAGAACGTTAGCTCATCTTCAGGTACTTTCATGATCAAATTCCATTGATCTTCTACTTCTAATGACTGGGTTTTGAACGCTAGTCAAAACGCTCACGTTTGTCACAAACTTGTTTGTTGCAAAGTGCAGGTGTTAATCAGAAGTAGGTAATGGATGCATGGAGAGCTGGATCTTAGAGGAGAGAAGCATGGTGCTTGTCCCTAACTAAAAGAATTGGAAGATGAGTCTTGCCATTCCATCCAGCTAAACTATTACTTCATTTAGATCTTTGTCTTACGCCTTGCGTGGCAAGAAACATTATATCTTTTATGCCTTTTATGATGATGAATATTACTTTGAATTTTGAAATTGTGGGTTTTAAAGATTTATTTCAAAGTTTATTCATGTCTTGGCATTTGTTATAAGCTTTTGCTTAACGAAGTAATGGAATGATTATGAATGATTATTGAATAGTTATCCTTATGAAATAGTTGATTTAACCATATAATCAACACTTGAATCACCAAGCTCCATGTGGTTGGAAACTTGGAATCTTTTGACCATGGGTCAATTGTTGATTTCAAATCTTGCTTATCAGGCTAAATAACTAACATATCCTTCACTTGTGAATGTGAGAGGAATAAAGGCTTGTTGGATTTCGTTTGCTCGTTTGTGTAAAGACCGTTCAAGCAAAATCATAAGGATTAACTATATGTGATTTGTTACCTTTACCGATGATGGTAGAAGGAATGGGTAAGTCTAATTTATTAGACAAATGTCTGAAACCTGAGAGGTGTTCAAGACTCACCCTTAACAAATTTAAAATGAAGAAGGCAAAAGGGAATAAAGATACTCAAATCTTGTGAGATGTTGAGCATCTACATTCTTAACCATCATAAGAATTGTGAGTTTACCTCATAATTCACTTTTCCTAGTATACATGTTTTACATGGATCGCTTTGTGGAGGAATGGAACATATTGATTATGGTTCCGCCTTGATGGATTAAACTTAAGTAACCTGCTTGATAGGTGTACTTGAGTAGTGATGGGCAATGTTCTTGTTTTAAATCAACAAAGATGGTCAAATTAGCATCTAAGGAGATTCGATTAGAAAGTGTTCTTTGCTTGTCAATCTCATAGATCAAAGTTATCCGGTCTACATTTAGTGGGAGATGGATGAACTTAGAGGATGCTAATGTATTTAAATAGTTCTTCTAGGTTTCAGATATTCATTTCATATCCTTTTGAGAACCAGGTTAGGTTGCTCGAAAAGGGAAAGGAATAACTGAAGCATTCCAGTGGAAGAACGTGAGATTTAAATAAAATACCTGATGTTGACACTAGCATTCAATCAGAAATGATTGAAACTCAACATGGCTATGTTGGAGTATGTGGCATAAAGTTATTACTTCTTCATATGTCTGGTAACAGTCATCATAAGACCAGAATAATATAATTTATTATATCTGAGGACGATGACTTATTGATGATACGTGATGTATGCATCAACTACCGGAAGCTGTAGTGGGCCCTTTGAGTCTGCTAAGAAAAGAAGTGTAATAACATAAAATACATTCCATGCTGGATTTCCAAGTTTTGAACTTGGTTAATCTAACACCTAAGTTTTGAACTATAAGGTGTATATAGATCTTTTGGATATAAGATCTGCATGGATTAATTTGTAGATAACTTGAAATACTGACTGGAAGGAATTGGTTTAATGATGATTGACCATTGGGTAGGAATCATATGAAGAAATTCTCTCAGTAGTTATGTTGAAGTTTAAGGGGATGCTTATGCCGTGTTATGGAAGTATGATGCAAGGACCGCATTCCGTTATAGGAATTTTATGAGGAAGTGCTCACAACACTGTCCGAGGGTCTTTCACATCCTGAGTATCCTTATGAAGTCTACAAAGGTGTAGTCCTTTTGGGCTTAGAATAAATCTAAGTTTTGGAATCTTTGCTAAGAAAATCAAGTGTTTGAGTTTTCAGTAAGCAATGATGGAACTTGGATGGATGCTAGAGCTAGTGGGAGCGCTGTTGTAATTCAATTTGGTATGTCTAGAACACACTATATTTTGGAGATAATGTCATGATTTAGCTTAGCAACAAGCGTAAATTGAGAATTATGCGTCCAAAATAAATATGGGATATTCAAAGAAGTTTGTGGAATACAAGAAATATGAGTATATGTTCTTGTGGTGTGTAATTAGAAGAAGCTTAAAGTGAGTTGCTACTCTTGTGATAGCTTCTACTTGAAAGGATAACCGTCAATCTTTATTGGGGTTTGTAATCCTTTTTAATATGGTGTTGTTAATTTACAAGTGTCTTAAAGCGTCGTTGACTCTATTGGGTTCTTTTGAGGCAATGAGAGTACGATGGCTTATACACACTATACTTTGTGAATCAAGCATTGTTTACCTTATTGTGTTCCTTTTGAAACAATGAAGGTATAACTGCTTGACAAAATGATCAAAATCCCATCAACGCACACTTTAGAAGTGGTTGGTTGTAGTAGGGATATGATCAGTGAGAAAAAGGCATCACTGACTCTATAGAGATCTTTATGAAAACTATGAGGGTACGATGCCTTATGCACATTAAATTTGACACTCGAGCGTTGTTTACCTTATTGGGTTTGCTAGAAACAATGAAGGTATAACGGCTTGAACAAATTATCGAAATCCCATCAACGCACACTTTGGTAGTGGTTGGTTGTAGTAGGGATATGGTCAATGTCAGAGTACACACGGATGACATCGTGGATGGTCCGTTTACTGAGCTATAGTTGCAGTCTAGTGATGAATGTCATACTAAGGTCTGCATGAACTTGGCTTGAGTATGTTTTAGTTACAGTTTTGATATGCTTTATCTTAGGGAACATTAAGCAATATTGTGCTTTTGCTTGTATCGATTATCAAAGGAGTTTGGTAATGCGCGTGTAGCGGGTACTCTCGGTAAGCCTTATTGTGTTCCAACTTTGCATGTTTTACCTCTTCCCTGAATGTGTTTACATTCTATATGACCACAGCCAGTCATTCTTCAAGGGAAGGAAGTCTGAATGAAGGCTGAGGGAAGTGATTGGTCAAGTGTCCAATTGTGATTGGGACACAGGGATGCAATACTTCGCCTGTACTAGAAAGGGGTTTCAAGTGAATGGACGACCCACACCTGAATTCACACACCAAGGATTGATCCCGACAGCTTACTGATAAAGAGAGAAGGTCCAAAAATCAAATTGTTTGATTTTGGAGCTTCACGGCCGTGAGGGGTGCTCCAGGGGTTGTGAAGCCCGCTGCCCTAACGTTTGACTCAACGACTCTCATACGGCTCGTGGAGTTTTCACGGGTCGTGAGAGGTCGTGAAGGAGACGCCATCACGAGTCACTCGAACGCGGCACGGGCCGTGAAGAACTATGGACGTTCGTGGCACATTTTTTTGTTCACAGGCCGTGAGAGGCCGTGAAGGACCATCTGCATGAAAATCTTATTTCTGATTGGACCATCTTGTAGTCCAATAGAAATGAGTCTTGTATCCGGCCAAATAGAGGTTATTGTGGTCGGGAAAAGTAAGTGACATGCAATTGAACACTCTCTTTTGATCTCTCTTGGTACTACATGAGAAAGACACAAGATATACACTAAGTGAGTAAGATCTTGAGTGTGTAGAGTGTTTTTGGTGCAATAGGATTTCATTTCAAGGGCTGTTCGACACGGTGGAATCATGATGGATGTTCACCCGATGGTTTACTAGCTTAAAGGGATCGAGCTAACTTGGTGTGGATCAACGATAGAGGAGGACACATTTGGGTTCTCGGTTTCATCCCGTCTTGTACTTGCTACAGCCGATTTCTTGCATGGTAAGGAGGCATATTCTCTGCCTTCCTTGTTTCTTTAGTTGCAATTTGGTTTTTGTAGAACGATTCTCACTTTGGAACACAATACGGACCCGTTTTGTACGGTTTTAAACCTTTTGTTTAATGCTTCCGCTGTGTTTTGCTCCATACCGTGTTCCAACATATTCATCGTCATCAAAGACATAAAAGATACAATGCTTATTGCCACACAATCCTCTTAGTAAGAGACAAACACAATGTTTCCCTTCACTATCACCAGCTCTCCATGCATCATCGGCCTACATCGGATAAACACCTACACTTTGCAACAAACAAGTTTGTAACAAACGTGAGTGTTTTGACTAGCGTTCAAAAACCTAGTCTATTGAAGTAGAAGATCAATGGAGTTTAATCATGAATGTACCTGAAGTCGAGTAGCTAACGTTCTTCCGCTTTAGGGTACTTAGCTCATTCAGGCATTTAGGGCAGGCGTGACGGCGCCAATTTCCAATTCCTCCGCAAAAGTAGCAAACTACCCCAAGTAGAACGTTATTTTGAGGCATAATCTCATTGCCCTCTGCTTCCACGTTTATGGTAGGCATAGTCAAACCAAGCTTCCCATTTTGAGTCAGTTTCTTCTTCTAATAAACTTGTTTGCTACTAGCCTTAGCGGGTGTGGACGAGACAAGCTTACCTTTGGCCAAGTTAGACTCAGCAGCCTTTAGCATGCCATGTAACTCAGTCAAGGACCATTCCCTATTGTCTTTGACATAGTTCTTGACAAACTTCTCATAAGACGCGGGCAGGGACTGGAGAATCATATTCATCGCGAGCTTTCTCCCTATGGGAAATCCAAGTCTCTCCATTTGGTCCATGTATGCTTTCATCTTAAGGACATGAACACTTACTTCCCGCCTTCCTGCATCCTACAACCGACCAAAGCCTTGACATACTCAAAAAGTTCTTGTCTAACCTGCTGTGGGAACATGTCCTTTAGCCGGTTAATCATGTCGTACGCACTCAATCTCTCAAGTTGCTTTCGCAGCTCAGAGCTCATAGTCGACAACATGAGATAAGAAACATCTTGTATATCTCTGACACGCTTTTCCCACGCGTATCTAGTGGCCCAACTCGCATTGGTAGCAGGTGGCTCCGGAAGAGGCTCCTCAAGGACGTACAATTTTGACTCGTGTTGAAGGACAATCCTTAGCACACGATACCAGTCAACGAAGTTCACTCCTATGAGTCTCTCCTTCTCAAGAAACAAATGAAATGATAGTTTTGGTGTGGTGTCGTTAAGATTTGTCATCTAAAAAGAGAGTACGCGTTTTAGTAAGTTTCGATATAATCCTCGTTAAAACAATTACCCAATTGATTTAAGAAAACCAAATTATCTGAACAAGGGCTAAGAACCTCAAAATACCCCAATTCATGACGGGTTTCCCGCGGATCACTTCATGAAGCTATTTTTGGCCGGTAAACGCTTTACCAATTGCAATCTGAGATTAGAATTCTTAGACACTTGCGGGATCCTAGGTACTCATACTACCCATTTGGCAAGTTTGATTCCTACCTTATCGATTCCTCATTAATCCGCTTTGATAGCTCGGCTAGAGCTCGACAACTAACAAGGCGTATCAAGTCTTGGAATTGTAAATAAACCGTCCAGATACACGGTGTTACTCTAGCCAAATGGCCGGCTCGGCTAGAGCTCGACAACCGACCCTTGCGAGTTGCCACACGCACCTTCCACACAGTTACGCAAAACCGATCTCGGCTAGAGCTCGACGACCGATCTTGTTTCACTAGATTCGGGTGGTGTCATCTTACGGGTGGTGTGATTTACATTGGAGAAAAACGGGATTTGGTTTTTCCGGTTAAAAAACCTCTCAGCATATTGATTAACAAACAAGTGACAAAACATATTTTTCACTCCTTGGGAAAATAAACTAATTTATTATCCGTCTGTTAATTGTGAGTGCGCGCGGGGTTTGTTAAACCAATTTAACAAAACTCTTGTGATTTTATTATTTTGAAAAATTTTCTAGCGAGCGAAGATCCTAAACAACCACGCAAGAAAATAAACAAAATCACAACCACGCACAAACAAACATCCGGTAACATGCTCCTAAACCCTATGCGCCCTTCCCGTGAGCCAAACGAGGAGAGCAAGGCCAAACTAAGGACACAACAACTTGGCCCAGCTGGAAGTGCTCCCACTGAATCCGTCATCTCCAATTAACCTCCGGATCCACCATAGCCTAGATGTCTCCTCCACGACTCTCGATGGTTGTCTTTGGTCTTCTTTTACAAATACATAAAAAATATTTGAAAATAAACGGCGTACAAGCCGCGAAATGCTAATGTAAGCTAATCTAACAATTACAAAGATAAGCAACCGGCATGCAAGCCAAAATTAAGTACAAAATACAAGACCGAATAAATTTAATTATTACAAACCAATTGTGGTACAAACCACCAAAAGATTGAATAATCAAATTCAACCAAACAACCAACACATAGGTCTAACGGGTAAAATGTTACCGGATCAAAAAAAACCTAGCTAAACACTAGCTAAATGTATCTCGATTAAACCATGCAAAAATGTATCTCGATTAAGATTGTTCAAACCTAGCTAAACACTCAAGGCACAAAGTGAACAATCGTTGTACATATGCATTAGTACCCCAAACACTTTTAGAATACATATTCATATATACACAATACAAGTATATGCATGTGTGCATTTCATGCCAAAAACCACCCAATACATATAAATGTATGAATCAAGACACATATGGGGTTTTTCCAACTCCAAACAACCTTGGACCGATTCTAGAAAAACAGAATCAAAAAGGAGCTAAAACCGAAAATGATTTTCTTTTTCAAAAGGACCAAAAACACTGTTCACGAGCTCCTTCATGACCCAGAAGCCTTCACGGCCTATTACCGCCCGTGAATCCCATGAGCTCCACGACTCTGACACAGTGAAAAACCTTTCATGACCAACACCGCATGAAACTGGTCGTGAGCCTTCACGGCCGTGAAGAACAAGCCTTCACGACCCGTGAAGACATTCTGGAGAGAATGTAATTTTTCGGTTTTCAAGCCAACAAAGTGCAATTTGTTTGTAGAATTGTCTCTGATACCACTGTTTGTACACGGTATGAAGCCCAAGCATATGGGAAGCAACAGAAACAAGAGTTTAAAACCGAACTAAATTGGGTCCATACATGTTCCAAAAGTCTGATCTTTCTGGAAAACCAAATTGCAACTATGAAAAGAAGAAAGGTCAGAGAATACCTCCTATACCTTTCTGAAATCCGGCTGAAAATGCACAAAACGGGATGAATCCGAGAACCCAAGTGTGTCCTCTATTGAATGATCCACACAAAGTTGGTTCGACCCCCGTAAGCTAGTACACCCTTGAATGGACGTCCACAATGACTCCACTCTTCTGGAACAGCCCTTGATAGTCTCCTTTTGCACCAATAAATCACTCACAACACTCAAGTATCAAGAACTTAGTGAGTATTTTGTGTATGTAACATGTAGGTACCAAGAGAGATATTAGAGAGAGAGTTTCAAAGTGTCTAATGCATGTTCTCACTTGTTTTAGACCCAAAAACTCTGTCTTTACTACTTATCTCGACCAAAACAGCCTTGTAACATCCGTCTTTACTACTTATCTCGACCAAAAACTCAATTTCAACCGGTCATACATGTTATTTAACATTCCCCCGAACTTATGAACACATTTAACACTATAACTACCTATTAAAACACCATCTAAACCATTACAATGGTGAATCAGCTTCAAGAACACAAAACTAGGTTTTAAATCAAGAAAACTTACAAACTCACGACAATTATCAGCTGTAGGTACTGATTTTAGCAAAAAATCTCGTGAACAACTCGAAATCAAAGCTTCTTCTTGATTTTTCCTTTGAAATATGGAAAGAGTTTGCAAGGTGTATGTGTGTGTGTTTACGTATATGTTTGTGTGTATTGGTTTCAACAGGGGATAAGCATCCCGTAGACTGACCCTTGTGGTCATTAAATAAACAAGGTATTTTATTCCCCTTTTCAACTTACAACTTATCTATCATTTACCCGTTTTACCTAACAAGGATATATTTGGAACCATTATCTAAAACCAGTTACTAATATACCAATTTTATCTATTACTATAACTACTTTACATATCACCTTTTTATCACGTATAATTAACAAATAACACATTTAACAACTAAACACATTGATTAAAATCAATGTACAAGTATACAAGCACAATGTACAACTAGTAACAACTAGGCCCTATTTTGGGATGTTACAAATCTACCTCCCTTAAGAAGATTCCGTCCTCGGAATCTATTTTACCGCGAACAAATGAGGGTATCGAGCTTTCATCTCATCCTATGCCTCCTGAGTTAAGTTATGACTTAAATTATGCTTCCACTTAACTAAAATCAATTTGATCATCTTCTTGCGTAGGTTCTTGGTTTTGGTATTGAGGATCTCAACAGGTACTTCTACCAAGCGTTTATCTAAAACCAGTTACTAATATACCAATTTTATCTATTACCATAACTACTTTTCACTAACTCAGATAGCATACATTGGAAGTGTTATGAATACCAGACGGTTCAGGTGGAAGTTCAAGAGATACTATTTCATTAACGTAGAGTTGGGCTAACAGATTCGTAGGCGCTGATTCGTTAGTTGCGAGAAAATGAGCACTCTTAGTAAGTCGATTAACAATAACCCATATCATATCATACCCTTTAGATGTACGAGGTAATTTTGTCACAAATTCCATCGTATTATGATCACATTTCCATTCGGGGATCTCTAACTGCTGTAAACTACTGTAGGGATTTTGATGCTCTGTTTTTACCTGAGCACAGATTTGCTATACCTCGATAAACGAAGCTATGTCACGCTTCAGGGTAGGCCACCAATACAATTGTAATACCTCGCTTTTGAAAACCAGACTTTTCATTTTAAAAAATAGTAATTCAAGAATCCAAACTGCGTGGACCCGTTTGTAAACTTAACTTAAACCAACCTGTTTTTCAAAACATACCTAAACAGCGGAATATCTAAAAGTGGCTATTAATTACAAACAAAATTAGCCACGATACTTAAAGTACTGTTGGTGTTACTGAAATTGTCCACCAACCACATAAACAAATACATACAGACATAAGTATAAATATAAGTGTTCCTCCAAAAACATAAATAAAACCAGCTGGTACCATGTTCACGCGCCTAAGCATCAACTGAGAGGCTACAGTAAACAGATATCATGATCGTCTCATTCCTCGGAGTCGTTTGGCTCACTTGCATCCTTTGTCTCGTTTGTAGTCATTTGGAAAGCCCTCCCATGCGTACGAGGGGCGCCTCCCTTTCTCTGGCCCGCTGCTCCAGATGAACCACCAGCACCCAAACTTTGCCACTCAGGGCAATTAGATATTCTATGACCATGCTTATGACACATATAACAAACATTATCTTTGAATCTACATTCACGCGTCTGGTAACCCTTTGTTCCACACTTGCCGCATTTAATCACGTCCCAGCTCCCAAATTTCTGAGACAAATCACCACCTGGCCTATTTCCACATCCACTATCACCTCTCCTATCACCAGACGACTGTTCAAACTTTCTCTTGTTCCATTCTCCTTGCTGTTGTGGTTCTGCCTTCAGCTTTTGTCGATAATCGTCATCTGTCTGCCGAGCTATATCGAAAGCCGCATCCAATGTTGCTGCATACCTCACAGCAGAGCGGTACTTAACACGTAGGGTATTAGCAAGTTTGTTGATCTTGGCTCTCTCGTCGGGCAACAGATGGGTAACAAACTTCATCTTATCCGAGAATTTCGAAATTACATCTTCCACCAGTTTCTCCCCTTTTTGAAGAGCTCAGAACTCATCCTCAATCTTTTGCATATCGTAATCTGAGCAGTATTTCTTTCTGAGCTTTTTCAAGAAATCCTCCCAGGTTAAAGTATCCAAAACCTCTGGTGAGGTAACACTCAAAACTGTATCCCACCAAGTGCACGATCTCGTAACATCTGTCTAGCAAAAGTAACTTTCTTCTTTTCATCACATTCGCTGGACTCGAAGGCGTTTCGCATGTTCCGAATCTATGTTTCCACAACAAAAGGATCATTTGCACCAGTAAAAACAGGAGGCTTACAACTCATGAAATTCTTATAAGCAGCAGACTTAGAAACTTCGTGAGCGATTCGTAGCGACTCTCGATCGTTCGCTTGCTTCAACTGGGTTTCTAACTGACGAATGTAGGCATCTCTATCTTCATTACCGGAGGAACTAGCCATTTGATTCAATCTCTATACCAAAACAAGACTACTAACTATAACTCAAGTAATTTAACAGTTATCACATACCAGTACTAACTTAACACATAGTAATTTACATATAACGCTCATCACACCCCAATACTACCCAGGAAAAACTTAATAATGGTCGGGCCTGGGTTTGAGATTGAATACTCCTCAAAGTACCTAATTCACTCAAACCAAGGCTCTGATACCAACTTGTAACGCCGCCGGGTTTCACAAGCTTAATTAATAAAATATAATTAAGACACCAACTGTTTATCAAAAGATATATTTACAAAACACAGCGGAAGCCAAAAGTTAGTTATTTACACAAACTGTATCAGTGTTTAAACAAAACAACCCAGCGGAGTTACCAAATATCTGCCGACCATTAACACGTAAATCAGAGTTAACAAAAACAACCGCAAAAGTAGTGTTCCCTAAAATCTTCGGCAGTATAACCCAAAACATGGTACACGTTCTCACCATCATCTAATTACCTGTACATAGGATATATACATGAAAGGGTTAGCTATAAATAGCTAGTGAATAATGATTAAACATAAGTATCGTAACAAAGATGTTATAGCATGCAGAAGATATCACAGAATAACAAACAAGTCTATCCAAACAACTAGCGAAGTTTCGGTGCCCAGGAGGAGTCACGTCTTGTAGGGTTGTAAGCCCGGCTCAATAATCCAAACTGGGGGAAACCTAATACATCTATCATATCGAGCCGGTGGGGGAGCGGGTAGCAGCCCACTATTGCATTAACGAGCGGGGAAATCTATGAGAGCCCCTAACGAGCGGGGAGATCAGTAAACTGAGAGCCCCTAGTTGAGGTACGGAGGTTTTGCAAGAACCCAGATTCGCGGCCGCGAATCACCGTACCCCAAACAGCATCAAAGTGCCGGCACGAACACGTATTGGCTTACTCTGGCCTCATCATAACATAGTTGGCCTACAAAAGCCATATCATAACGAGTTGGCCTAGAAAAGCCATATCATAGCAAATTGGCCTACAAAAGCCATAACATAACATATTGGCCTACAAAAAGCCATAATACCAGCATATACCAAGTTTATAATATGATTGGCCTCATCAACCCTAACATAAGTGCATAGCAGCGTATACCATAGCAAATTAACAACACATAAACCATAACTTACCTTAAGCTTGTTATAACATGTTTATCACGAAACCTAGGGTTAACCAGTACTTACCTTAACAACTACAGCAGACAAATACAGTGTTCGATATCCTCTGGCTCTTTAGAAGTGCCTAACACATCATTTACAAGCTTGTTAACACCTTACAATTAACACACATGCTTCTATACATAACCTACCAAAACTATCAAACTGGACCATGGCTTGCGATCGCATGGACCTTCCATGAGGTTGCAAGGACCCTTCACAAACACACCTTACGACCGCAAGGTCATTCCCTGCGACCGCAAGGGTTTCTTTCCATAAACCAATACGTACGTCCGTAGGAACTCATCCCTACGCCCGTAGAAGCTCATTTATGAGGACCTACGGCCGTTGGTTATGTACCTACACCCGTAGACCACATTCTTCTTCCGTATATGGTAAACCACATAAAAACAACCCTTACAGTCGCAAGGACCCATGCCTGCGGCCGCAAGGCCTACTTTACATCTTACGGTCGAGAGAAAAATCTCGTGCGGCCGTAAGGACCATTTGACCCCCTTGCGATCTCAAGAACCGTACCATGCGACCGTAAAGACTTCTGGTACAGCAGGGTTAACCCATGTTCGTGAAACAGCCCTATAACATCCGTCTTTACCACTTATCTCGACCAAAAACTAAATATCAACAGGTCATACATGTTATTTTACATTCCCCCGAACTTATGAACACATTTAAAACTACAACTACCCATTAAAACACCATCTAAACCATTAAAAATGGTGAATCACCTTCAAGAACACAAAACTAGGTTTTAAATAAAAAAACATACAAGCTCAAGACGATTATCAGCTGTAGGTACTGATTATAGCAAAGAATCTCATGAACAACTCGAAATCAAAGCTTCTTCTTCATTTCTCTTTTGAAATATGGAAAGAGTTTGCAAGGTGTGTAAGTGTGTGTTTACGTATATGAGAGTGTGTATTGGTTTCAACAGGGGATAAGAATCCCTTAGACCGACCCTTGTGGTCATGTTAAATAAACAAGTATTTTATTCCCTTTTTCAAATTATAACTTATCTCTCGTTTACCCGTTTTACCTAACGAGGATATATTTGGAACCATTATCTAAAACCAGTTACTAATATACCAATTTTAGTCATTACCATAACTACTTTACATATCACCTTTTTATCACGTATAATTAACTAATAACACATTTAACAACTAACACATTGATTAAAATGAATGTACGAGTATACAAGCACAAAGTACAACTACTAACAACTAGGCCCTATTTTGGGATGTTACATCCTCTAAGATAAGTGCAGAGTGCACTATCTCTATTGACCTTTGTTCTATTTGGGTGACAGTAGGAGTAGAACTAGTGACTATTGGAAGTGCACTAGATCTTAGTTGTTGTGAGGGTGTTACAACTGGAATGGAGGATGCGCTCTCACTGGTTGGGTGTACCAAGTGAGTATGCTCAGGGATTGAAGTAATCATACCTGAGATGTGCTTGGTTATGCTGATCTCAATCATTTGAATAAGCTTGTCAAAGATCATATCTTTCTCAGCAGCAGCTTCATCCTTACAAACTTGTTCATTATGAATAGAGGCACTAGAGCCTTGATAGTTTGGTGAAGTATAAGCAATATCGCCTCCAAGAGTTCTACTGGGAGAGTCATCATCGGATTCATCTTCATCAGCAGTAGTACTGATATGACCAGATCTCCTTGTAGTGTTTGAACTTAAGGGAAACTCAGTCAATGGCATCATAATGAGAGTGGATGAGGTGGTTGTGACATTATGAGCAGCATAATCAACAAATAATCCACCATGTGCATCATCATCACCATCATTGTCATGATCACCACCATCATCAGCAACATCATCTTGGGTTCCTTGATCAGACAGATGGACACCCTCAGATTGCACAACATCCTCAGCAACAGGTCTTATAACATCATCCTTTGCTGGTACATCATCCAAGTTCTCATCAAAACTAAAGCTCAAAGGTTTACCATCACCAGTAGAATTAACCTCATCATCATCATCTGTTGGTGCATATTTTATGAATCCCTAGTTCGTATCAATAAAGTGTATTCATGTGGTGTTAATTAAATGTGTTTTGATTAATGGTTTGCATGTTTATACATTCTAAGTGATACTATGTGTTTATGAAAAGCTTACAAGTATTTAATCATGGTTTGGTTTGTATTTGGAAGTTTAGTCATAAGGAAATTCATTTCGCAAGAAGTGAAAGTCACTTCGCAAGAAGTGGATGTCACTTCGCAAGAAGTGAAAGTCACTTCGCAAGAAGTGGATGTCACTTCGCGCGAAGTGAATGTCAGTTCGCACGAAGTGAACTGTGTCATTCGAAAACGCGTAAAACTCACTATAAATAGTGATTAACCCCTCATTAACGAAAAACAATCGTCCTGGACACTTCGTGAGCCTTCGTAATCGTACATATACCCTTGAAACTCGCGAACTAAGTGATAATTCTCGAATTCAAAGGCAGCCAAAGCATCTCTGTGTGGTACTGTGTGTTTGTTCTTCTACTCTTTCTTTGTGTCACTTCTGTGTGCCGGACACCTAAGCAGATCATAGATCCTTAGGAGGTTCGTGAAATATAATTCCGCGATATTTCACGTCCTAGATCAGTCCTAGCATCAGGGTGTGTTTAGTAATAGACCCCCGCCCCCGGTCCTACAAAGTGGTATCAGAGCCTTGTGCTTTGATTGATCACTTTTCCTTAGGATTAAGTCGATCTAGGTGTTCGTTTAGGCCTGTGTGTGCCCCCTTGCGTAACTTTTTACCGAAAATAGGTCGGAAAATAGGTCCTTTTGCGTTAAAAAGGTCAAGTTTTTACGTTTAGGCTCTTTGACTTTCGACCGTGCGTAGTGAAACCCCACTTCGTGCGTACTGACCTCAGTTCGCACGAACTGTGCCTGTGTGTTCTAGATCCTTCGTTTGTTAGTTTCTGCCTCGCGCGTAGTGGTCCGTCAGTTCGCGCGTGGTGAATCAGTCCGCGCGTAGTGAGTCAGTCCGCGCGTAGTTTGTCAGTCCGTCTGTCCGTGCGTGGTGTGTTCTCCAGTACGTGCGTGGTAAAGCCAGTCCGTCTTCATGCGCTGTGCTTTTCTGTGCAGTTCTGTGTGACCTTTTTCTATCAAATTTTACTCCGTGTTTTCCTGTGTGCTTTTCAAATCCAATCCGAATCTGTGTGCTTGCTGCCTTGGTTCATTACATCAATTCAAATGGCCTCTAAACAAACCACTGCCTTAAACAACCTTCTACTAGAAACAGAAATGGGCAGTATCAACAAAGTGCCGAAATTGCTAACCATGGAGGACTATTCTATGTGGAAGCCCAGATTCGAAATTTTTCTAGATGGGGTCGATTGTAGATTGCGGAGAGCCATGAATGTTGAGTATATGGTTCCAAAAGGGGAGGGAAATATCGAAACCCCTTACGATAAAATGACGGTCGAACAGCAGACCAGTTACAATGCTGAAAAGAAGGCCTATGCTCAACTGATTCAGGCCATCCCCAACGACATCTTCCACCAGTTTAGGAGGTATCGAACTTCCTACAGTCTATGGAGAGCTCTTGAGAAGAGGAATGAGGGAAACGCTGCTCTGAAAGAACTTAAAGCAAGTCAATTAAGGAAGGAATTAGACCATTTCACGGCTACAAGAGATGAGAAGATTCCTTCCCTTATTACAAGATACAACCACCTTCTAAGTGAACTGGACAGTCTGGGTGTTACTGTTCCAGAGAAGCAGCAAGTAGAGATCTTGGCGAATGCTTTGCCCAAGAGCTGGCGGCCATTCATCATGATACTCAAGAATGGTAACGGTTTTGACGGGATGGACCTTAATGATTTCATCACCAAGTTAAAGGAGCAGGAGCAGGAGGAACTAAATCTGGATTCTATGTCTAGTTATCAACAGAACCCCTCACTCTACTACTCCGGAACACCTGTCTCGTCATCTACCTCTTCACATGCCCCCCTACAGTCTGCCTATGTGACCAACGTGAATGAATCGGGCAGATCTACCTCTGATGCTTCATCCTCTGGGCCATCTTATACTGCATCTTCCTCCAGACTTAATGTCGAACACTTCAAGTATGGAAGTACAGATGAGGTTAAGACACATATGAGCATGCTAAGTGCACTAGTCTCCTCTTATGATGATCTACTGAAGGGGAAGATTGGTAATGCTCATATGACTCAAGAGGACTATGACCAGATCGACGAGGATGAGATGGAGAGACAAGATATCCTCTGGTCGTATGCCAACTTAGTGAGAAGGGCAAAAGCTTATGAGCGAAGAACGGGAAAGTCAATATCAGCAACCAAGGATACCAAACTCGGCTTTGATAAATCTGCTGTGACCTACTATAACTGTGGTGAAAAGGGTCACTTCGCGCGTGAATGTGAAAAGCCGAAGAATTCGGGACCGAGGTATCCATTCAAAACTGGTTCTGGCAGCAGATCATCTACCTCCACAACCATAAAATCTGAAGCAACTCCAACACCGACTAAGGCTATGGCAGTTATTCAAAGAGATGAGGGAGTGGATTGGTCTGTACAGTTCGGGAATGCTGATGCTGACATCAACTTGGCGAACGTTCATGTGTTGAACGAAGATTCTTCATCCGAGACCGAAAGCTATTCAAGTGAAGAAGAATCAGGTGCCAGCAATGATGATGAACCGGCCTCGACACCAGCTGCAGAAGAGACACCAGTGAATGTCCGTGCCAAAGAGTCAAATCAAAAGGTGTGCAGCTGTGGTCAACCTTCTGCGGATCAGGTATGTACCTTTGGATTACCTTGTGGTTCGTGTGATGAATATGTAAAACAGATAGTGTTCTTAAAGTCTACTATTTCAGATCTCACATCTAAGTTAGATAATAACCTGTTGATCAAAGGAAGAGAAAATCAATTAAAAGAAAAGAATGAAAGTCTAGGTAAACAGGTTAATGAACTAGGTGTGGCTCTGTTAAGTAAACAAGATGCTATCGTGTTTTACATAAATGAAATCGATAAGCTGAAACGGGACCTTGCTACCTCAAAGGTCGATTATGAGACTCTGAGTCAAAAACTCAAAAGCTATTCCACGTCTTCTTATCTTTTTGAGTACATAATCGATCAGAGAGGTCAAAGTACCGATTCAGAAAAGGACAAAAACGTATATTCAAAATGTCCACCACCAGTGTTAAATCAACTGGTGAACGATGATGTCCATTCTGAAGCTGACCTACTACTCACAAAGGTTGATGAATCTTCTGTATCAACCTCAAATGAGGATTTAACGTTACATGAGGATGTGGGTAAGCCTCAGAAGAATGAGGTTCAGCAAGAGGTTACCAAAAAGGCTGAACCAGGCATTAGAGAACTGTTGGACAGTTCCTATGTGCAAGGTCCGTTGATGCATCGTATCCATGATGCACTTCGGAAATTTGAAAATGAGGGTATTAAGTCTCCTGATACCCGTCCATACCAAGAGGTCAAACAACTACCCAAACATCAAGGGTTAGGGTATCGGCCTCAAAAGGTAACGAAAGGCTCTGTGAAGCAATACCCAGAAAGGGTCTGCTATGTGTGCAGGAGACCTGGTCACCTTAGTTACAAGTGTGATAAAAAGGCACATCAAAGTTGTAACAAGAAAGTTGAGATTTTGCAAGAAAATAAAACGTTTCTTAAAAATCATCAAAACTCAACTCTTCCTGTTCAGCATCAAAGGATTCCTAAGTGGACTAACAAACTGTGTGTTCAAATGTCCAAGGAATCAAGTGACAGGATCATCAAGACTGGAACATGGATGAAACTTCCAGTGGTTGGAGAAGACGGGAAACCCATGACCATCCGGGCTTGGGTTCCTAATGTTGTCTAACTCATTCTTCTAAGTGAAGGGTGTCAACCGAAATAGTCCAGGTTAAGGTTTCTTTGACTGTGTGTCTTTATCATTTTATTTTCTTTGTGCTTATTTTCTGTGTCGTTGCATTTCTATTTTCTTAGTTTCTAGTTTGTTTAGTATTTTAGGGGGAGATAGTTAGTTCAGAAAGCTTAGAAAATACAAAAAAATCAGAAAACTTAGAAAATACAAAAAAAAAATCAGAAAGCTTAGAAAATACAAAAAAATATATATAAAAATGAGAAGTTGATCCAACCTAGATGGAGAGTGATGGTACACTGGCTTTCAATACAAAGTACGTCTAGTAAAATTAGGACTGAAGGCATGTACATATTCTTGAGAAAACTGTCTGAAAATCTAATTGAATCAGATAAGAAACAGATAGTGTGTAAGACATATAAGGAAAGTCTAGGCTGATAAATGGTTATGCATGTGAAAATCAATCATAGATTTAAGCTATCGAGATATTCCAAGTCTACAAGTCAATATCAGTTGAGACTAACTTAGTCTGGTGCACACACCTGTTACCATGCCAAATGTGCTTAGATGACAATGAGCAAAATGTAAAAGAGGGTGAAAAATTGACCCCAATCTAAGATGTCAAAAGAAATAGATACATTGATCTATCAATGTTAAATTGTCAAAGAGCATAAAATGCAGTGACAAAAGCTACATTGATCTATTAGTGTTAAATTGTCAAAGAGCATAAAATGCATTGACAAAAGCTCAGCAAGAAAAATGTCTAGAGAGGTGAAAAATTGACCTCCATGTCAAAGAGCATAAAATGCGTTGACAAAATCACAAAGCACATAAGCATGGTGGTTGGGTAATCAAGTTGTGCATTCTACTGAGTAAGTCAAAACATTGTGAGATTTTAAAAGAGATAGTCTTAATCATGTATCCAGTCTAGACAATCTGAAAATGTTGAAACAAAATCTGTTATTATCTGAAGAAAGATAGGTTGACAGACAGAGTTTAAGAGAATATGTTTATACCCAAGGTTCTGAAATGAATGACTACTGAGTATCGATGAGCTGGTACTGATTCCATTTTGGAACCTTCTCACAAAAAGATTTAATTTCAGTAATTTTATTCCTGCAATTTTCTTAGTATTTTTAATTCTGTTCTTTAGGATTTAATTAGTTCATAGTTTACATTCGTGTTTATTTTCTTTATTATCAGAAAAATACAAAAAGAGTTCTAGTATGTTCTAAATCATTCTTAGTGTTTTGATTAGGGGGAGTTTGTTCTTTTTACATTTCCTTCACCATACTTTGATGTGTTTTGCTTAAATGTTTATAAGTGATCTTGAAGTTACTGACAGTTTATTGCTGAGTGAAGTACTAACAGTATTAAGGTTCACAGATGAGAAACTCATTACATGCGAAATGGAAACCCACTAAGCACGAATTACAGCTCACATCGTGCGTAGTGCAGGTAAGGGCATGACGAAAGGTATTAGTTTTGCATTCTGTTGTGTGCATTTTACTGTGTGAATTTGTTGCTTAGTGAACTTTACTTTGTGAATGTTTACTTAGTGAAATGGTTATTGATAGAACTAGGTCTTAGGGGGAGTTTGTTGGTGCATATTTTATGAATCCCTAGTTCGTATCAATAAAGTGTATTCATGTGGTGTTAATTAAATGTGTTTTGATTAATGGTTTGCATGTTTATACATTCTAAGTGATACTATGTGTTTATGAAAAGCTTACAAGTATTTAATCATGGTTTGTTTTATATTTGGAAGTTTAGTCATAAGGAAATTCACTTCGCAAGAAGTGAAAGTCACTTCGCAAGAAGTGAAAGTCACTTCGCAAGAAGTGGATGTCACTTCGCAAGAAGTGAAAGTCACTTCGCAAGAAGTGGATGTCACTTCGCGCGAAGTGAATGTCAGTTCGCACGAAGTGAACTGTGTCATTCGAAAACGCGTAAAACTCACTATAAATAGTGATTAACCCCTCATTAACGAAAAACAATCGTCCAGGACACTTCGTGAGCCTTCGTAATCGTACATATACCCTTGAAACTCGCGAACTAAGTGATAATTCTCGAATTCAAAGGCAGCCAAAGCATCTCTGTGTGGTACTGTGTGTTTGTTCTTCTACTCTTTCTTTGTGTCACTTCTGTGTGCCGGACACCTAAGCAGATCATAGATCCTTAGGAGGTTCGTGAAATATAATTCCGCGATATTTCACGTCCTAGATCAGTCCTAGCATCAGGGTGTGTTTAGTAATAGACCCCCGCCCCCGGTCCTACATCATCTGAATATGGTACAAGAGCCACTTTAGTTTGAGTAACAGCAACAGAGTGCTCAAAGTGCTCACATAAGACATCTTGGGGCTTATCAAAATGATGTGATTCCTCAGCAATTGCATCCTCATTCTCAGCATTTCCCTCTTCCTCATTCCAACTTTCATCATCAACAGCTTCATCAATCAGTTCTTTCATTTGTTTAGTGATTGCAGTACCTTGAAATTCTGTTATCAAATGGAAAATCTTTTAACCCATTTGAGGAATGGTCATAGTCTGAAGATGTATAGCCAAACCAGCATAGTGTTCCCATTCAATATTTCTGAGTGCAATGAGACTTAGGTACCTGATGTAGGGAACATGGGTTCTGGTTGATTTCTTAGCAGCGCCCAGAGTGATCTTGTTCTCCATCTTTATAAAAATGACTTGAGCAGAGTTAATGTTCCTCCCGGTGACCAGAGCATGAAGAAACATTAACTCAGACTGGTTCATCTGATCATGACTCCCATTTTTATCTGAAGCATCTAATGATTACACTTGCAAGATACTTCTAGGGATGTCCTAGCACTAACAGTTTGTACTATCCATGGGAAACAGGTTCATTATAGACAATGAGGGGTAAGACCTCCAGAGTTTGGTCATGTGAAGGAAAAGGTTGAAATGGGGCTAAATTTGGTATGGAGATGGTTTGGCGAAGAGAATCAACCGTTATAGTTATGTTTATGGTGTTATTGAGACAAGAACAGGTTATGGTTTGCTCGACAGGGTGGTATCAGGAAGTGTACTGCATCTCCCCAATAATGTTAAGAAATATAAATAGAGGGTGAGCAGAGAGGCAGTTAAATAGAGGATGAGCAGTTAAGAATGCTACCATGGGTTCATAGCCCTGGTTTACCTTGCTTGAGGGAATATCAGTGTTGATGAGGGAGTTATTTGGACGGATGGTGAAAAGAGAGTTAAGAGTAACATTCTCACCGGGAATGGCACGAGGAGTTGAAACAGGGTTGAACATCACTATTGTTATTGCAGGACGGAGATACAGAGAGCGATGAAAGAGTAGGTTTCGTAGTAGGGAAGAAAAAGAGTGTTTGATAATTTTGAAACCTCAGAAAATGAAAACCGCTCAAACCATCATTTATATCTTCTTTGGAAACCTAAACTGACACCAAAATATCTTTTTCAAAAATTAACTATCACCTCTCCAAAAAGGAGTAAATGGAAAGCTAATAAATAAATAAAAAACTAACGGACAAATAGACATAATTAAATACGACCTAGGAACGAGATAAATACAAATGAGAAAATAATAAAATAAGTGTGGGGACACAGAAGTTTGACTCTAAGAGATATCAGCTGATGAGTGAAAAGGTATCAGCTGATACATATTTGAGATAAACCAAGTATCAGCTAATGAATATACTTAGCTGAGCTGCTAGTCCTTAGCTGATGGTTTATCAGCTGAGGTATTTTATCAGCTGATAGTTATCAGCTGACACAATTCCCTTAGATGATTTACAATCAGTAAGATATAAAGAAGCTTAGATAAGTACTTCAGTTAGAATTCACACAACAACAAAATCATTTTCTCACACAAGATTAACTACCTAAGAAAAGAATATTTTACAAATTTAGCATGCCAAATTTGGATATTGACAAGTTGAACCGAGACTCGTACAAATGTTTAAGAGATCAGCTCATTGAAAATCAGTGTTGGTGTAGTGCATTGACACTTTATTTTTCTGCACATTATCTCTAAAAAAGTGGTGTCTGATTTCAATGTGCTTTGTTTTAGAATGCAAAACAGGATTGTTAGAAATAGATATGGCACTGGTGTTGTCATAAAGGATTGGGGAGTTTTCAAACTATATGTCATAGTCAAGTAGTTGGTTTTGCAGCCAAAGCAATTGAGCACAACCGCTTCCAGCAGCAATGTATACTACCTTAGTTGTAGTTGTTGAAACAGAGTTCTGTTTCTTGCTTGACCAACTTACTAACCTTCCACCTAATAATTGACAACCACCAGAGGTACTCTTTCTGTCCAAAGTACAACCTGCAAAATCAGAATCAGTGTATACAACTAACTCAAAATCTGAGTCCTTGGGGTACCAAAGACCTAGATTAGGAGTTCCTTTGAGATACCTGAAAATTCTTTTAACTATAACTAAGTGAGATTCTTTGGGATCTCCTTGGTATCTAGCATAGAGACATGTTGAGAACATTATATATGGTCTACTTGTAGTGAGGTATAAAAGTGACCCTATCATGCCTCTATAAACAGTAATGTTCACTGATTTACCATCAGTGTCATTTCCAAGCTTTAAGGCAGTGGACATGGGTTTTTTCATTGAGGAACAATTTTCAAACTCAAATTTCTTAAGTAAGCCATTTACATACATTGTTTGATGAATGAAAATCCCATCAACCTCTTGTTTAATTTGAAGTCCAAGAAAATAGTTTAGTTCACCCATCATGCTCATCTGATAATTTTCAAATATGAGTTAAACTTTTTACAAAGATCCAAATTTGTAGACCCAAATATTATGTCATCTACATATATCTGCACAAGGATTACATCACCCTTGAATTTCCTTATGACCAAAGTGCTATCTATGCTTCCTCTAGTAAAGCCTTTTGTGGTTAGAAAATAAACGAGGGTATCATACCAGGCTCTTTGATCTTGCTTAAGACCATATAAAGCTTTGTTTAAGAAGTAAACATGGTCAGGCTTGCTTGCATCCTCAAAACCAGGAGGTTGTTTGACATACACCTCTTCCTTCAGTTCTCCATTGAGGAAGGCTCTCATAACATCCATTTGTAATACCTTGAAGTCTTTGAAAGTAGCATAGGCTAGGAACAATCTTATTGCTTCAAGTCTTGCAATAGGGGCAAAGGTCTTGTTAGTGCAATCAAAAGATTAATATTTAAATATATCTGGTTTTGATGATGCAATTTTAAATAAGGATATTAAAATGAAAAACATACATATCCAAGTTAATATGAAAATAGTAAGTTTGGAAAAATAATAATATATACGTTGATGAAAGATCAAAGCATAAAAATATATACTTATGTATTTCGTAAAAAATAACTAATTGGTTGTAATAAAAAATGAAAATATGATTTTAAAAGAATACATTTTTAAATTGTCATTTTTATAAAAATAAATTTTCACATATAAAAATTATTCCATACCGCGTCAAATGATATCTGTCTATGGAATAAAGTTTTTATAACTATTTGCCAACATATCTAAATAAACAAAAATTTATAAATTGGCAAAAGTGAAAATATGTAATTTAGAATACAAAATAAATATCCTTAAGAGGTATTATTATACTGTGTTTACAAATGATTGGTGGAAGAATATCTTTGGAGATCTTGCAAGTACATGCACTGACTATGAGGTGTCACCCTCTAAATTCAACATGTGTTTAATTCTTTCAAATGCCAGTCCAAACACACAGTGTAATGATATTTATTTTGGTAATTATTAATTCTAAAATATCAGTTCAAAAGAGGAAGACGAAAAACATCGAAAATATTTTTAAACGACACAAGTTGGCTACAGCTCTGGCCACAGCCGATCCACGGTCGACCGTGGGATCGACCGTCGGCACAGCAGAGTTGTCCCCACCTCTCTCCTCTCTTCCTATATAAATACAAACTCATTACAATCCATTTTCTACCATTTGCAATCTGAAAATTCTCTCCTCTGCACACATTCATATCTTGATCTTTCATTTTCAAATATATACTTTTGAGTGTCTTGATTTTTGAAGTTGTTTTATTCATTTGTAAGAGTTATACAATACTTCAAGATCAAGCAAAAGGGAAGCAAGAAAAATACATTGAGTGATATACACTTTTGAGAAGATTTTGATAGCACCAAATATAGAGGCATGATAGGTTGTTTACTATATATAACTGCTAGTAGACTAGATATTATGTTGAGTGTTTGTAAGTGTGCCCGCTTTCAAGAAAAACCAAAACTGTCTCATTTAGAAGCTGTAAAAAGAATTTTCAGATATATAAATGGAACCATAAATCTTGGCATTTGGTATCCCAAATTTGGTGGTTTTGACATCACTTGTTACTCTGACTCTGATCTTGGGGGTGTCTAATTGATAGAAAAAGTACTAGTGGAGTATGTGCTTTTGTTGGACATTGTCTAACATCTTGGTTCTCCAAGAAACAAAGCTCGGTTGCTCTATCAACAACAGAAGCTGAAGTATGTTGCAGCTGCTAGAGCATGTGCTCAAGTTCTATGGATGCAACAAGCTTTAAAGGACTTTGAGGTAACACTATCAGAAATTCCCACAATGTGCAACAACACTAGTACCATCAATCTTAGTAAACATCCTAATCTACATTCTCGTACAAATCATATAGAACTCAGACATCACTTTCTGCGAGACAATGTCCAAAAAGGGAATGTGACAATTGATGAAGTAGACTCTACTCAGAATATAGATGACATATTCACTAAACCACTCAAAAGAGAAACCTTTGAATATCTAAGAATACGTCTAGGAATGATTGAATTAAATCTCTAAAAATAGACAAACAAAATTCCAGATAAAATATTCAAATTCTGCAAAAGATGTCTGCAACCACGCTGCTACCACGGCAGCTCACGGTAGACCGTGAGTGCCACCATGAAAGTACAAATTTGCAGAAAATAGCAAATCACTGCAATCCACTTTATTGATATCCTGATTTTGTGCCTTTCCCATAGGAAATCTGGATTTTGGCAGCCAAAATCTACCTAGACTACCTTAAACATCAATTCACTACCTAGGATAATGATGAAGCTTTACTCCTTTTAACTCAAAGCCTTCTACTCTAATCGTCACACACTCTCCAAACTATCAAATTTCCTGCACTACTTTCTCTTCTACCTCCAAAACTCTTCTCTTCAAATTTCAAAAACTATGGAAGATACCATAGCTAGATCTAATTCAAAAGGTAAGAGAAAGGTTTCAAATTTTCCTCTTTCTATCAACTTTCATCCCTCTACCATATCTACCTTTGCCAACAATCAAATGTTGCTAAAAGATAGATCAATTCTTGAAGGAAGAAGTATTATTGATGAAGACCTTGGGCCTTTTGGTGTTCATAATCTTTTTAACCACATGGGTTGGAATGTTTTTCTTGACTTTTCTTCTCCAATCCTTTCTGATCATGTAAGGGAATTTTATGCTGGTTTTGAATTTGATGGACATGTCAACATCTCCATCACCATGTACAAAACGCAAAGCAACCTAAGTGTTGCTAGATTTGGTGAATGCTTGGGAGTACAAAACCAAGGTATTAAGTTCTATTCAAATGACTATGCACTTGAATACTTGAAAGTCATTAATCTCGATCAAAAGCTAGTTATTCTTACCATTTGTAAGCCAGGAACTATCATTGAATTATCATTTCCTCTTCTTTCAAACCTCTTACCTGATTGTCTTGTTTGGGCAAAAATTGCCTATTCAAACATTCTCATGAAAAAGATGAGGAGTGACAAGATTCATGCAAATGTTTCCTTGATCTTATTTTGCTTAAAAACCTACACCCCACTTGATTTGGGATTTATGATTGCTCATCGCATGAGCAACATACCACAACAACAGGAGCAACTTCTTCCTTATGGAGGATTGCTTTCGAAAATTTTCAAGTTCTTGGATATTCCTACATCCAAGATTGAGCTCAACACCTCCATTCCTATTATCTACCAAACTCTTGTGGACTTGAAATTAGAAGAACCAAAGAAGATGAAAAGGCAACAAGAATTTCCCACTCATGACAACATTCATTCAACTAACATGGAAGTCGATAAGGTTTCTCATGTTGGTTCTTGCTCTAGGGGAGACACCTTACTAATCACAAAGGATGAGTTCACTTCTCTAAAAAAGGAGGTTGCCAAGAATAAATCTTTGCTCACCAAGATCTTCTTATATTTTTAAGAGAAAATGGGGTGTTCTTGCAAGGCCTCCACAAATGTCATTGTGTCAAAACATCGGAGATCCGTTTGAGTAGTTTTCATTTTAGTATTGTCTTTTAAATGTCATTTTGTAAGGCATTTTGGTGGAATGTCATAATAAAGTAAATTAGGACTTGTTGTGTTCAAATGCATATGTTTCTTATAAGATTTCTATATGCTACAATCTGTTAAATATGCAAAAATTTCGAACTGTAGGTATCATGGTCGACCACGGCTGCATGACTGCAACCGTGGGATTTTTATGTTCTCTGCTGGCCGTGACCACGGCTGATCACGGTCGACCGTGGTCTACCAGTCTCACATATATCTGTATTATGCTACTTTTGTTATTCCTTTTGGACATGCCTGCTCATTAACTATCAAATCGTTAAATTCTTGAAATTATTACATGTGTACTAATCTAATGAGCCATAATAAATCAAACTTTAGACAATATTACACATTTGGATGGATATTAAATCAAATGGTCAAATATATGTTGTATACCATTTCCTTTCCATATTAACATTTTGGATATTTTTAAAAGCTCAACCAATTCATGGTTGTATGCCAAATTTATCTAAACACATTTTACTACCCCAATCTACCAAAGATTGGAATATTTGTGATTTTGTTATAAAATGTTGATAGGTACACTCATATAAGATGATATCATGCAAATCACCAACAACCCTACAAAGTGGGTACTCAAAATCGAGAAATATAAAAACTCTATTAAAAAGGAGATATTAAAGTTGTGTCAAGGAGATACAAAATTTTATTCCATAAAAAGAACAAATCAAGATTAAGGAGGAGCTATTATTATTAAAATAAGGGGGAGCAATGATTAAGAAAATAAGGGGGAGCCATTATTATTAAAATAAGGGGGAGCTAACTTGATTTAACAGGCTCATCATGATTGACGATATAAGGTGACTAGCTCATCATGATTGAGGGGAAGTCTCAGTTTGAAGATACCAAAAATGGGGACAAACCTTTTTGATGATGCCAAAGGGGGAGAAGACTTCAAGAAGACTTGATGATAAAACAAAATTTAAAGATTCAAACATGAAGACACAAGCTTATCATCAAAGGTCAATTTCTTGAAACATCACACTTATTATTTTTCCATAACATATTATGAAACTATTAACTCGGATTAAATAAATATTGTCATCATCAAAAAGGGGAAGATTGTTAGTGCAATCAAAATATTAATATTTAAATATATCTGCTTTTGATGATGCAATTTTAAATAATGATATTAAAATGAAAAACATACATATCCAAGTTAATTTGAATTTGTTGGAGTATGCCCACTGACACACGTACGCCAATTGATCACTACCGATGATGTATGGGCCTATCGGGTCACACGCTGGGGGTTGATCTTGACAACAACCTAAAAGGAAGGGTTATAAATAAATAATTAAAAATGGTTGGTAATCTGGTCAGGGTTAGCGACGCTAAACCCTACTGTCGCTCTTAACTGGTTAGCGGCGCTAAGTTTGGGCGGTTAGCGGCGCTAACCCATATGACAGATTACAACTTTATTCTTTTCACCTCCACTCTCCACCAATGCTTGTGGTTCTCTTTTTGGCCGGCCTTGGGAGTTCCAAGGGGCAGTAGAGACTTATTAAAAACTACATGCATTCTCTTTTTCTCTCTAGTTGTTCATGGTGAAAACACAAACACATAGAAGACATTTTGGGTTGTTCTTGTGAGTGTGAGAAGAGAGAGTCAAGAGAGGAGAGTTCCTGGAGTAGAGTTGTTGTTCCAGAAGGTGTCTCCAAATGTTGTAGGACACCCGATGGCTTGCTAGTACGAGAAGGTCACGGTTTATCCCCGGGTGGACTTCGATAGTGAAGAAGGAAGTAGCCATTGCTCGGATTCGTTTTCTTCATCAACTCCAGGGGATTCTTCAAGGGTATATTTCTCTTTTCCCTTCTGTTTAAGTTTCTTAATTAGTTGTAGAGTATGGTACACTTATGGGGTTCATCATGTGGTTTGTTTTATGCTTTGTATTTGCGATTTATTTACTTGTTTGCTTCCGTTGCGTTATACCACGAACCCCAACAGTGGTATCAGAGCCACCTCTACACTAGTTTTGCACTTGGTGGCTTTGAAAATCCGAAAAATGTGATTTTTGGTTCTGTCCAGGGTTTAACGGTGCTAACCTGTCTATGTTAGTGGCGCTAAACCGTCCGTAGCGCCCGCTAAGCCGTCTCGCGATAGTGGTGCAAAACTGGAGTTAACGGCGCTAACTCTGTATAGTTAGCGGCGCTAACCCGTCTGGCAGAATACATTTTGCCTAAAATCAATTTTGTTGGATCGCTTGAGCTACTTATACCTTCTGGAATTTTGTTCTAGGTTTGTTGTGTGCTTGATTAAGTTGCCTTATGTCTTGGTTGGTGTATTTATATGTGGATTAACATTTTGGCATAAAAATGGTTAATTGCATATACTTAAATTATGTATATATGACTATGGAATTTTGACTTGTTTAAGGTTCCTAATGCATATGTATATAGGATTATTAGTGCCTTGGGTGTTTAGATAATCTTAACCAAGACATATAAGATTTACGTGGTTTTGTGTGGCACACCATGTGTAGTTTGTGTTTTCTTGTATGTGGTTTGTAGTATTTGCATCCGGTGACATTTATGAGCCATAAGACCTATGTGATGTGTTTGGTTGTTTTTGATTAATGTATTCATTCATTTGGTGGTTTGTACCACAATGGTTTGTAATAATTAATCTATTCATTTGGTTTGTATATTTAACGGCTTGCATGCTGATTTCGTATTCTTTGTAATTTGTAGTATTGGCTTAGAATAGAAATTGTGGCTTGCAACGCCATTTCCTTTTAAATTTGTAAATTGTAAAAGGAGAACCGAAGCAACCAACAAGGACCATTGGAGGGTGTCTTGGCGTACTTGGATCCGGAGGTCGGTAGGAGACTCGATGGATCGAGTGGGAGGAGCACACATCGAGTCATTCGGTCTAGTCCTTAGATGACTTAGTCTTGCCCGTTGGCTGACGGGCAAGGCGCATAGGATTGGCTAGTTACCGTATTTATATTACATGCGTGGTTGATTTTATTTTGTATGTTTTCTTGCATGGATGTTTAGGATCTTCGCATGCTAGAAAATTTTTCAAAATAATAAAATCAAAGAGTTTTAAATCGGTTAACAAACTCCGCGCGCCACATAGAAAAGAATTGGTTAAAATCGTTTTAACCGGAAAAACAAAATCCCGTTTTTCAAAATTGTAAATCTCACGCCATCCGTAAGATGACACCACCCGAATCTAGTGAAGCAAGATCGGTCGTCGAGCTCTAGCCGAGGTCGGTTTTGTGTAACTGTGTGGAAGGTGCGTGTGGCAACTCGCAAGGGTCGGTTGTCGAGCTCTAGCCGAGCCGGCCATTGGGCTAGAGTACCATCGTGTATGTTGACGGTTGATTTATGATTCCAAGACTTAAGACGCCTTGGTAGTGTAGAAGTTCTAGCCGAGCTATCGAAGTGGATTAATGAGGAATGGTGTGAAAGGGATCAAACATGCCAAATGGGTGTTGTGAGTACCTAGGATCCTGCAAGTGCCTAAGAGTTGCGATCACGGATTGCAATTGGTAAATTGTTTACCTGCCTAAAATAGCTTCATGAAGTGATCCGCGGAAAACCCGTCATGGATTGGGGTATTTTGAGGTTCTTAGCCCTTGTTAAGATAATTTGGTTTTCTTGGATCAAATGGGTAATTATCATAACGAGGATTATATCGGTACTTACTAAAACTTGTACTCTTATTTTAGATGGCAAATCTTAACGACACTACATCAAAACTATCATTTCGTTTGTTCCTGGGAAAAGGAGAGACTCATAGGAGTGAACTTCGTTGACTGGTATCGTGTGTTAAGGATTGTCCTTCAACACCAGTCAAAGTTGCACGTCCTTGAGGAGCCTCTTCCGGAGCCACCTGCTATCAATGCGAACTGGGCCATTAGATACGCATGGGAAAAGCGTGTCAGAGATACACAAGATGTTTCTTGTCTCATGTTGTCGACTATGAGTTGTGAGCTGCGAAAGCAGCTCAAGCCATTGAGTGCGTACGACATGATTAACCGGCTAAAGGACATGTTCCCGCAGCAAGTTAGACAAGAACTTTTTGAGTATGTCAAGGGTCTAGTCGGTTGTAGGATGAAGGAAGGCGGGGACGTAAGTGTTCATGTCCTTAAGATGAAGGCGTACATGGACCAAATGGAGATACTTGGATTTCCAATAGGGAGGGAACTGATGGTGAACTTGATTCTCCAATCCCTGCCCACGTCTTATGAGAAGTTTGTTATGGAATATCTCAAATACAATATGGATTGGTCCTTAAGTGAGCTACAAGGCATGTTAATGGCTACTAAATTCAAGATGGCCAAAGGTAAGCTAATCTCGTCTACACCCGTTAAGGCTACTGGGAAACAAAAACTTAAGAAGAAGAAACTGACCCCAAATGGGAAGCTTGGTTTGACTAAGCCTACCATAACCGTGGAAGTTGAGGGAAATGAGATTGTGCCTCAAGATAACGTTCCACTCGGGGTAGTTTGCTACTTTTGTGGGGAAATTTGAAATTGGCGCCGTCACGCCTGCCCTAAGTTTCTGAATGAGCTAAGTATCCTAAAGCGGAAGAACGTTAGCTCCTCGACTTCAGGTACATTCATGATTACACTCCATTGATCTTCTACTTCAAAGGACTAGGTTTTTGAACGCTAGTCAAAGCACTCACGTTTGTTACAACTTATTTGTTGCAAAGTGTAGGTGTTTATCCGAAGTAGGCCGATGATGCATGGAGAGCTGGAAGAAGTGAAGGGAAGAATAAGTGCTTGTCAATTGCTAAAAGGATTGGAAGAGTTTATCTTGTCATTCCTACCAGCTAAATTATTGCTTCATTAGATAGATGTTTTACACCCTGCGTGGCAAGAAGCATTGTATCTTTTATGCTATTGATGACGATGAATATTAATTTGAATTATGTTATTGTGGGTTTTAGAATTTTATTTCAAAGTTTATTCATGTCGAGGCATATATAATAAGCTTTTGCTTAAGAAGTAATAATATGATCATGAGTGTTTATTGATTAGTTATCCTTATAACATTGGTGATTTAACCATATAAACAAGACTAACATCACCAAGGACCATGTGGAAAGGAACTTGGAATCTTTTGGCTTTGAGCTATTAGTTGATGTTGAATCTTGCTTATAAAGTTAAATAACTATGACGTCCTTCACTAATTGATGTGGGAGGAATAAAAGTTTGTTGGACTAAGCTTGCATTTTTGTGTAGGGGGCAATCAAACAAAGTCATAAGGATTAACTAAGTATAATTTGTTACCTTTACCAATGATAGTAGAAGAAAAGGGTATTAGAAAAGTGTTTGAAACCTGAGAAGTATTCAAAACTCACCCGTAACAAATTCATAACAAAAGAGGGCAAAAGGGAACTAAAATACTCAAATCTTATGAGATGTTGAGATATAATAGATTCCTTGTTTATCATAAGAATTTATGGGAATGTCTCATAATTCACTGCTCCTAGGATACGTGTTTTACATGGATCGCCAAGTGGAGAAACGGAACATACTAGTTATGATTCCATTTGATGGCTTAAACTTAAGTAACCTGTCAGATGGGTGTACTTGAATTGAAACAGGCAATGTTCCTATATTACAACAAAGATGGTCAAATTAGCAACCATGTAGGTTAGACTAGAAAGAAAGCTTTGCTTGTCTATCTCATGGATTAAAGTCATCTAGTCTACATCAAGTGGGAAATGGATGAACTTTAAAAAAAATGCTAATACATTTAATAGGTTCTTCTTTGTTTTAGATGTTCTTTCCATAACCTTTTGAGAACTGAGGTGAGTTGCTCGAAAAGGGAAATGAACAACTGAAGCATTCCAGTGGAAGACCATGTGTTTTAAATAATGACCTGATGTTGACACTAGCATTCAATCAGTAATGATTGGAACTTAACATGGCAATGTTGAAGTACTTGGCATTATGACATTACCTCTTGATAAGTCTGGTTAAAGTCATCATAAGGCCGGAAGTGTATTACATACATGAGGACGATGACTTGTTGATAATACATTATTTATGAATCAATTACCGGAATCTGTAGTGGACCTTGGGTCTACTAAGAGAAGGAAACGGTAATGAAATAAGAAATAATCCAAGCTGGATTTCAAGGATGAGCTTGGGTAATCCAACACCTAGGTGTGACCTGTATGGTGTATATAGATCTTTTGTATGTAAGATCTGCATGGATTAGTTTGTAGATAACTTCGAATACTGACTGTGGAGAATTTGTTTCATGATGATTGACCATGTGGAAGGTATCATATGAAGACATTCTTCCAGTAGTTATGTTGAAGTTTACATGGACACTTACGTCGTTTCATGTGAAAATGATGCAAAGACCATATTCCATCAAAGGAATTCAATGAGGAAGTGCTTATAACACTGTCCGAAGGTGCTTTACATCTAAGGTATCCTTGTAGAATCTACAGAACATGGAAAAGGCCTGTCTTGTACTTCAACAAACATCTAAGTTTTGTGCTTTGCTATGAAAATCATGTGGTTGAGTTTTCAATAAGCAATGATGAAAGTTGGATAGATGCCAGAGCTAGTGGGAGGGCTGTTGTTATCCTATGTAATATGTCTTGAACATATGTAATAATGGAGATAATGTCTTAATCATGTTTGGCTGTAAGTTTGAATCAAGAATTATACGTCCGTTAAGGATTAACAAAGCGATTTGTAAAGTACAAGAAATATGAAGATATGTTCTTGTTGATCAAAAATATGAGATAAATTATTACTCTAAGTGATAGTTCATGTTTAAGGATAACCGCCAATTCGATTGGGGTTCACGATCCTACAAACATTGTGTCGTTATTAAATGTGATTTTAAAGCATTGGTGACTCTATAGATATCTTTATGAAAACTATGAGAGTACGATGGCTTGATCACATAAAATTTTATTCTTAATACATCGGTTAGTCTATAGAGATCTTTATGAAAACTATGAGAGTATGATGGCTCATGCACATTACAATTTTAGATCCAAGCGTTGTTTGTCTTATTGGATTCCTTGAGCCAATGAAAGTATAACGGCTTGGACAAATGATCATAATCCCATCAACGCACACTTTGGAAGTGGTTGGTTGGAGTGGGGATACGATCATTATCAGAGTACACACGGAGAGCATGGTGGCAGATCCGTTCACTAAGCTATAGTAGCGGGTTAGTGATTATTATCAGACTAGGGTCTGCATATACTTGGCTTAAGTTCGTTTTAGTAATATTTTGATATACATTTCTTTTGGGAACATTAAGCAATATTGTGCTTCTGCTTGTATCGATTATCAAATGAGGATTTGGTAATGCGCATGTAGCGGTTACTCTTAGAAAGCCTTATTGTGTTCCAACTTAGCATGTTTTACCTCTTCCCTGAATGTTTTAACATTCTAAATGTCCACAATCTGTCATTCTTCTTGGGAAGGAAGTCTGAACTAAGACTGAGGGAAGTGATTGGTCAAGTGTCCAATGATTTATAATCGCTTAGGATACAGGGACGCAATACTTCACCTGTACTTGAAGTGTTCAATTGACTGGACGACCCACACCTGATTTTACTTTATGGTACTCGTCACGAGTAAATCAGGATGATATATCAGTTCATCCTCATACTAGAGATACATGTGTCTGCATCAGTTTGGTTTGATTTGCTCTAGTTGTTTTCAAACGCAGTTCGTAACTGGTTGTTATAAAGGGAGCAGCTGGGCAAAGTATGATCACTGTGGTGGAAAATGTAGTCAAAGGAATTTGTTCCTCTGTTTAGAGAGATATCCCTAGGCCCCACGATGATTCGTCGCTGACACCAAAATGCACGGCCGTGCTCAAGTGTGCAATGATTATAGTATCTGATTGCAACTTGTATGTTTTGGTCACCACTAATCTCAATCGAGAAACATAATCATGAACGAACGGAGAATGACTAAGTACCATGTCTCGTGTTCACATGGATATCGCGAATAAAAGGATGTTTGATCCCTTATCAATAGGACCATTTCACACAGTTTGCAATTTGGTTTTTGTGAAGACAAAACCCATACTGACTTGGGGGCAGGATGTCTTACTAGAGACCGCTCCTTGCCTGTGATGCTTTGGGCACGGTGTGTCATGTGCAAGTTAGAGTTAGTTGGAGTATGCCCACTAACACACGTACTCCAATTGATCACTACCGATGATGTATGGGCCTATCGGGTCACACGCCGGGGGTTAATCTTGACAACAACCTAAAAGGGAGGGTTATAAATGAATAATTAAAAATGGTTGGTAATCTGGTCAGGGTTAGCGACGCTAAACCCTGTTGTCGCTAACTGTGCAGTGTTAGCGGCGCTAACTTTAACTGTTTAGCGGCGCTAAGTTTGGGCGGTTAGCGGCGCTAACCCATCTGACTGATTACAACTTTATTCTTTTCACCTCGACTCTCCACCAATGCTTGTGGTTCTCTTTTTGGCCGGCCTTGGGAGTTCCAAGGGGCAGTAGAGACTTATTAAAAACTACATGCAATCTCTTTTTCTCTCTAGTTGTTCATGGTGAAAACACACACACATAGAAGACATTTTAGGTTGTTCTTGTGAGTGTGAAAAGAGAGAGTCAAGAGAGGAGAGTTCCTAGAGTAGAGTTGTTGTTCCAGAAGGTGTCTCCAAATGTTGTAGGACACCCGATGGCTTGCTAGTACTAGAAGGTCATGGTTTATCCCGGGGTGGACTTCGATAGTGAAGAAGGAAGTAGCCATTGCTCGGATTCGTTTTCTTCATCAACTCCAGGGGATTCTTCAAGGGTATATTTCTCTTTCCCTTCTATTTAAGTTGCTTAATTAGTTGTAGAGTATGGTACACTTATGGGGTTCTTCATGTGGTTTGTTTTATGCTTTGTATTTGCGATTTATGTACTTCTTTGCTTCCGTTGAGTTGTACCACGAACCCCAACAGAAAATAGTAAGTTTGGAAAAATAATAATATATATATGTTGATGAAAGATCAAAATATAAAAATATATACTTATGTGTTTCGTAAAAATTAACTAATGGGTTGTAATAAAAAATAACAATATGATTTTAAAAGAATACATTTTAAAATTGTCATTTTTATAAAAATAAAATTTCACTTATAAAAATTATTCCATACTGCGTCAAATAATATATGTCTATGGAATAAAGTTTGTATAACTATTTGCCAACATATTTAAATAAACATAAACTTATAAATTGGCTAAAGTGAAAATATGTATTTTAGAATACAAAATAAATATCCTTAATAGGTATTATTATACTGTGTTTACAAATGATTGGTGGAAAAATATCTTTGGCGATCTTGCTAGTACATGCTAGTACTATGAGGTGTCACCCTCTAAATTCAACATGTGTTTAATTCTTTCAAAAGCAAGTCCAAACACACAGTATAACTATATTTATTTTGGTATTTATTAATTCTAAAATATCAGTTTAAACGAGGAAGACGGAAAACATCGAAAATATTTTTAAACGACGCAAGTTTGCTACAGCTCTGGCCACGACCAATCCACTGTCTACTATGGGATCGACCGTCGGCACAGCAAAGTTGTCCCCACCTCTCTCCTCTCTTCCTCTATAAATATAATACAATCCATTTTCTACCTTTTGAAATCTGAAAATTCTCTTCTCTATACACATTCATATCTTGATCTTTCATTTTCAAATATATACTTTTGAGTGTGTTGGTTTTTGAAGTTGTTTTCTTCATTTGTAAGAGTTATACAATACTTCAAGATCAAGCAAAAGGGAATCAAGAAAAATACATTGAGTGATATACACTTTGAGTGAATCGATTTTTCTTGTATCGAGAGATTAGTGTTCAAGCACCATTTTTGGTGTTCTTGAGAGTGTTCTTGAGTGAAGAACATATTTGGTGGGTTTGACTATTCCCTACATAGTTTGTAAGTTTGGTGGTGATAGTTCTTGGTGTAGAACTAGTTGAATCTTCTTGTTGAAGAAGATAGTGTTCTTGGTGAAGAACAAGGTGTTGGATCTAGTGTGGCTCTTTGGTGGTTATCATCTACCCGTAAAGGTGATTGTACTATGGTGATCTTTTCCGGTTTAAGAGATTGTTGCAAGTGTTGCTAGTGGAAACATTGACGGAGGTCAAGGCGTGGATGTAGGTTAGAGTTCAACCGAACCACGTAAAAATCTTGGTGTCTTCTTTCTAAACCCTTAACCCTTTAAATTACGCACTTGCATTTGCATATTTATTTTTGCAAACTTATTTACATTTCCTGCATTTTATATTTCTGCACTTTATTTCTTATTTCTTTTATTTATTTATTTCAGTGACTTATATTTCCGTCTTACTATATATATATATATATATATATATATATTTATATGTTGGGGAGATAGCAATATCAAACCTAAATCAAACATGTCTATTAAGTAAAATAGGATTTAATGTTAACAAAACCACTTATTCAGTTTTGGACTTAGATAAATGAAAAACATGTGTTGTTTTTCATATTAGACTTAAAGAATTTCTAAGTAAGAAATGTCAGCTTACGAGCCAAAGTGTCAGCTGAACACTGAGTATCAGCCAAAGGACCAGCTTCAGTAAGATCAGCTAAGAAGAAAAGACAAGTCAAGAAGCATCAGCTATGCATCTACAAAGCATCAGCTGATAGTATAAACCATCAGCTGAGGGTTCCTCAAGGATCAGGTGAGCAGTCATGGATCAGCTGACAGTATCTCATTTGTCAGCTGATGCCTCCCACATGTCAGATAAGGTATTCTACACTTATTAATTCTTGTCTCAATAAGCTGATCATACTCAAATGATTAGCTGATCCCTTGGGATCAGCTGAGAGTTTGTTTTAACCAGCTAATAGTTTTTCAGTTTAATATTTTCTTTAGTCAAAGGCAGAACATGTGTTGTTCTATTATGCCTTAGATCTCTCGTTGTAAAAGTACATAGGACTTTTTGGATCTGCAAAGAAACATAAAGGATAGATCTTTATCCTCTGGAAAAGGAGAAAAATACTTTAGAAGAGAAGATCTTGAATATATGCTTCAACAACTAACTATGGCTGGCAACTCTATACTTGGTTAAGTCAAATCTTCAAAAAACATTGTGTTGATTAAACCACAAGCATGGAAGGAGAAGTTTACTTTCTCAAGACATAAAGGTAGTACTTTAATAATATAATAATAGATAGTGGGTAAACTCCTTACTGAAAAGTATGTTAACTTTACACACTTTGTGTATAAAGTTAACTTACTTTTCACCCACTAACTTTATCTATTATAATATTATTAAACCAAGTACTTTTGTCTCTTTCTTCTCTTCATCAACCCGGACACCCTTGCTTATATATACTCATGCATGGAAACATGCTAAGTATGCGAATAGATAGTTGAATACTGAAATCTCATTTGTTGAGAATTATAAGAGTTAGCATTTTATTTTCAGTTTAACAAACTTGTTCATGTGTTGAACATCTTAGACATAAGTTGTTTAAGATTAGCTTAGTCTGTGTTAGACAAATTTAGTTGCCACCTTTTATTGAACTTAGATTTTCCGCATCTAGTTCTTGTAATTCTTGATTCACATCAATAAGAATTATATAAAAGTAAATCGTGAGTCTCTTAAATTTTAATTTGCTAAAGTTTGTATTCAACCCCCCTTCTACAAACATTTGTTGTTGTAGTATCAATTGTTGGGATTTCAAGAACACGCAACGGAAGCGAGAACAGAGAGAAACATGTATACAAGTATTCAAAACAATGAAATCCCAAGAATGGATGTACTCTATGTACAAAATAGCAACAAAAGAACAAGGTGAGAGTGTTATACCGTGCTCCTAAGCTCCAGTAAAACCTTGTTGGTCGCTGATGTTGGTGGAGAAGCTAAATCCTCCTTCTTCTTGCTCCCTTCTAGAAATCTCAAACCGGGTACAAGTATAACAACTTGTACTAGCAAGCTTGTATGTAATCTTCAACAAGAAACACATACAAGAACAACAAACAAGCTTATGGAACTCGTGGTCTTCACTAAATCACCAAGATCTTTTGAGATAAAGTGAGGAGAGGGTTTTCGTGCAAGAAAGAGCTTTTTGGCCAAAAGAGCTATTTGTCCAGGAACAAGGTGATTTTAAAGACCCCAAATCGCCCCTTGAACTCCCTCTAGCTGGCCAAGAAAACTCGAGAAGCTCTCATGCATTGGTTACAAGTGGAGGTGATTTTGACATAAAGTCCATGCAGGTTTAGCGGCGCTAACCAATAGTTAGCGGCGCTAAACCTTAACCCGTAGCGGCGCTAACACGGCCTGACTTCGATATGACATAAAGCACATACAACCGTAGTGGCGCTAACCTTTAACAGTTAGCGGCGCTAAATCGTTAAGTTAGCGGCGCTATCGTGGCCTGCATTGCTAACTTCCACTTTTGCCATCTTTGGTCCCTCAACCTTATTTGTTGTCATGTTAGATCCCGGTTTGTGACCCTTATAGGCCCATACATCATCGGAAGTGCTCTAAGGCGTACATATATTATCGGGGCAGATTCTAACAATCTCCCACTTGCACATAATATACTGTACCCTGGCAAGCACAGACAAAGAGTGGCCTCTAGCAAAGCATCAATGCCCCCAAGTCTGTATGGGTTCTGAATACCTGCAGAAAACCATCATACTAAAAGTAGTGGTCCTAGATAAGTGATCTTAGACATCCTTTTGTTCGTGATATCCTTGTGAACACGAGACATGAATTAGAAAATATCAATTTCCAGATCGTTCACGATTATGTTTCTCGATCTTGATTGGTGGTGACCAAAAGGTAAGGACATATCTGATTCTCCATCAATATTCCTTTGTGCATGGCCATGCAATATTTTGGCGTCAGCTCCCAATCATCGAGGGGCCCAGGGATATCTCTCATACAGGAGGAACAAATCCCTTTATCACAGCTAGTTACGAACTGCTTTTGAAAATGGCTAAAGCAAGTAAGAACTATGATATAGCAATTCATACATCTCGGGTCTGAGGATGTAAGATTTTATCATCCCAAGTTACTCGTGACTATAATCAATGAAGTATACTTGTGTGTGGGTCTTCCAGTCACTTGAAACTCCTTTCAAGAACAGGTTACTGTTGCGTTTCATGCACTCAATCCTTGATTAATGCATAACCAACACCTAACCTCAGCCTTATTTCAAACTTCCTTCCCATGAAGAATGACTGCCTATGGAAATTTAGAATGTATAAACATTCTAGGAAGTGGTTAAACATGCTATGATGGAACACAGTAAAGTCTTATGAATGTAACCGAATCACTAGCATATCAAAACAAGCATAAATTACAATACTGTCTGTATCGTTCCCAAAATAAATTAATACATATCAAATAAACTAATATATATAACTCAAGCCAAATCGCTAGCAAATCTTACACCTATCCCTCTAGTGTGAGATTCGTGAGCTGCTTGCGGTAATGGCTTAGTGAATGGATCTGCCAAGTTTCCATTCGATGCTACTCTGTTAATGATGACTTCACCACTTTCAATAACATCCCGTATAGAGTGGTATTTGCGCGAGATATGCCTTATCCTCTTGTGAGCTCTTGGTTCCTTTACCAATGCCACCGCACCCTCATTGTCACAGCAGATCTCAATAGGGTCAGCGATGCTTGGAACCACTTGTAGATCTAGGATGAATTTCTTCATCTACACGGCTTCCTTTGCAGCTTCACTAGCCGCAATGTACTTTGATTCGGTAGTCGAATCAGCCACCGTGTTTTGCTTTGAGCTCCTCCAGCTGACAGCACCACCATTTAACAGGAATACAAACCCCGATTGAGATCGGCAGTCAACCCTATCAGTTTGGAAGCTAGAATTCGAGTAACCCTTTACTCTCAGCTCTTCTTCCCCACCATTTACCAAGAACATCTCTTTTGTACGTCTCAAGTACTTAAGAATGTTCTTCACTACCCTCCAGTGAGGCTCTCCTGGGTTCGCCTGATATCTACTAGTCATGCTTAAAGCACATGACACATCAGGACGTGTGCATAGCATGGCGTACATGATCGAGCCCACAACCGAAGCATATGGTAGTCCCTTCATTACTTCTATCTCGTCCTTGAAGGTAGGACATTGAGTTTTACTCAAAGTCAAACCATGCAACATAGGGAGGTTTCCTTTCTTGGATTCCTCCATTTTAAAGCGTCTCACGACCTTTTCTATGTATGCACTTTGAGAAAGCCCTAACAACCTTCTATATCTATCTCTATAGATCTTTATTCCCAGAATACAGCTCGCATCGCCTAGGTCCTTCATTGAAAAGCAATTCCCTAGCCAAGCTTTGACACTCCTTAGGCTTGGGATATGATTTCCAATGAGTAGAATATCATCTACATATAGAACCAAGAAGACTATTGTGCTCCCACTAGCCCTGACATATACGCAAGGTTCATCTTTACTCTTTGAAAATCCAAACTCTTTGATTTTCTCATCAAAGCAAAGATTCCAGCTTCGAGATGCTTGCTTAAGTCCATAAATGGACTTCATAAGCTTACAAACCTTGTTCGGATACTTTGGATGTTCAAAACCGTCAGGCTATTTCATATACACCTCTTCATGAAACATCCCATTAAGGAAGGCGGTCTTTACATCCATTTGCCAAATTTCATAATCATGAAATGCAGCTGTGGCAAGTAATATCTGGATTGACTTCAACATGGCCACTGGGAAGAATGTTTCATCATAATCAATTCCTTGAGTCTGAGTGAAACCCTTTGCCACCAGTCGGGCTTTGAAAATATCCAAGGTTCCATCTATGCCGGGTTTCTTCTTAAAAATCCATTTACACCCAACGGGTTTTACCCCTGGTGCAGGATCAACCAGGTCCCAAACCTGGTTATCCGACATAGATTGCATCTCGCTCTCCATCGCCTTTTTCCACTGAGCAGACTCAGGGCCTACCATGGCTTCCTTGTAGTTGGTAGGTTCATCATGATTCACCAATAACTCGTTACCCTCAGATATGAGAAACCCATATCTCTCTGGCTGAAAACGAGTCCTACTGGAATGCCTAGGAGTAGACGTTGCTAGAGTGTCAGGTACCGCAGCATTATCTTGCTCGGTATTTTGGCTAGTGCCAACCTCAAGTCCTTTATCGGCCGACCTTGATCTTCCTCAAGGTCAACTTGCTTATTGCCATGTTTGGATAGAAACTCCCTTTCAAGGAAGAATGCCCTTCGAGCAACAAATACCTTGTTCTCTAAAGGTTTATAAAATAAATATCCAACACCGTTAGGAGGATATACGATAAAATAACACCTCTCTGAACGAGGTTCAAAGTTGTCTTCGGCCTCACGTCTCACGTAGGCTTGACAACCCCAAACTCGTAGGTATGAAAGTGTCGGCTTCTTACCATGCCACATATCATAAGGTGTTTTAGCAACTTTATTGGTTGGTACGAGGTTAAGGATTCTTACCGCAGTTTCTAAGGCATATCCCCAGAAACTAATAGGTACCTTCGCTCGACTCATCATAGACCTTACCATATCAAGCAAGGTCCGGTTCCTCCTCTCAGCGACCCCATTTAATTATGGAGTCCTCGGAGGTGTTAATTGTGAAATAATTCCACAATTCTTAAGATGATCGACGAAATCGGTACTAAGATACTCTCCACCTCTATCAGACCGGAGTATCTTTATAGTCTTGCCTAACTGATTCTGAACTTCGTTTTGGAATGTCTTGAACACCTCAAAGGTCTCATTCTTGTGTTTAACAAGATAGACATACCCGTACCTACTATAATCATCTATAAAGGTTACGAAGTATCTTGAATTATTCCTCGTGACATGCTTGAAAGGTCCACATACATTCGTATGGATTATGTCTAAAAGGTCCTTTCCCCTCTCACTTGTTCCCGTGAAGGGTGCTTTTGTCATTTTGCCCAATAAGCAAGATTCGCATACTTCATTTGATCCTTGATCAAATGATTCCAAGATCCCATCCGATTGGAGCTTGGTGATACGAGTCTCGTTTATATGGCCAAGACGACTATGCCACATAGAATATTTATCCAAACCATTTTTGGAGTCAGAATCAATGTTCATGATAGATTGTCTTGATTCAATGTATGCATTTGCCTCATATATACACAACTTCATTTTTAAAGCAAATGATTGTACCACTTATAAATTTAAAATCAAAACCATCGTCATAGAATTTGTGAAAGGAAATAATGTTTCTAGCCACATAGGGCGAATAGCATACATCCTTTAACAAAATAGAAAAACCGGTCTTGAATGAAAGCTTCAAGTGTCCTTTAGCTTCCACTAGGACAACCTCCGAATTTCCCATGACAAGATCCAGTTCTCCCCGCTCCAAGCTCCTACTTTCCCTTAGCACCTGCACCATATTACATATTTGAGTGCCACAGCCAGTATCCAAAACCCAGCCTTTAGAAGTAGAAGTATGGTGGGGTTCTATCATGAACGTACCTGACGTATCCGGACCCGAAATGCTCATTGCCTTGAGCTTGTTGAGTTCCTCCAGGTACTTCGGGCAAGTATGGCGGTAATGGCCCTTGCCCCCGCAGAAAAAGCACTCTGCATCCTCCGGAGCCTTGGCTTGGGGAAGTTTCCCCTTGCCCTTGCCCTCGGAGGCCGGGTTAGGCTTGGCCACGCCAACCTTTCCCTTACCCTTCCTCTTGTTGGAAGGTGCGGCCTTCTTCTTCGTGATGCGGCCTTCCCGGATGGCGAGAACTTGAGAAGTGGAGGAGGATGGCTTGTTCTTGGTCATGCTAGACTCAGCGGTCTTCAACATACCATGAAGTTCCATCAAGGTCTTATCCATGCTGTGCATATGATAACTCATAACGAATTGATCGTATGCACCGGGCAGGGATTAGAGGATTAAATCAACCGCCATCTCCCTCCCTATGGTAAAACCAAATTTCTCCATGCGCTCGATGTTTGCTTTCATCCGCAACACATGCGCGCTCACGTTCCCACCCTCTTGCATCTTGCAAGCAAGGGTCGTCTTGAGGCACTCGTACCTCTCCTGCCTCGCCTGCTGCTGGAACATGTCCTTTAGCTCCACGAGCAGGTCGTAAGCACTAAGATGATCCATTTGCTTTTGCAAATCTTGGTTCATCGTGTTCAACATAAGGCACGTGATTTCCTCAGTCTCCTTGAGGCGTTTTTCATACGCCTCACAGACGGCCCTTGTTGCACTTGCAGGAGGTGCCTCGGGGAGGGGTTCCTCTATGGTATGCAATTTTCCTTCATATCGCAAGACCAACCTTAGTTGTCTATGCCAGTCCATGAAATTGCTACCGTCGAGTTTCTCCTTTTCAAGGAAATCCCGAAGAGAAACGTTGGTGGTGGTGTTGGTTGCGCCTGTTGATGCCATCTAAAATATTGCAAAGTAGATATTAGTTAGTTTGATATTTTATCTTGTTAAATAATTTACCCATATAGAATTAAGTTAACAAGGCTAAGAACCGTATTTCATTCTACCATGTGACGGGGTTACCGCGCATCACATGATAAAACTATTTAGGTTGGCAACCATTTTGCCAATTGCAATCTCCATTGCAATCCTTAGCACATGCGGGATCCTACGACATCCAATGGTCGTTTGGCATGTTTGATCCCTTCTTGCACCAATTTTAAGTCTTGAAATTTTGGTTAACTCGTGCTAAGCTAGACAATTAACCAAGATTTCAAATATAAAATTGCAAATCGTCCGTCAAGACATACGGTAACAAAGTCACCAAAGTTGGCTCGTGCTAAGCTCGACAACCAAAATTGTGAATTTTGCCACACTCACCTTCCACACAGTTTCATGAGAATTGGCTCGTGCTAAGCTCGACAACCAAATCTCATAAGACTAGATTTGGGTGGTATCAACTTACGGATGGTGCATGATTTACGTTTTTTTGGAAAAACGGGCTTTTGTTTCTGGTTTGGTTTTGATTAACTTGTTAGTGACAAATCCTATTTTCACTAGGTGGGTTAATCAATGTATGTGATCGCGCACGAGAGGAAACCAATTTTAACAAAACTCTTGTGATTTTATTAATTTTATCAAAAAAAAATTTCTAGCATGCGAAACCTACACATCCATGCATAGAATAATAAAATCACATCACACGAAATATACAACATAATCGGTAATCCTTCCCATTAAACCTATGCGTTCCTCCCGTGAGCCAAAACGGGAAGAACTTGGTCAAACTAAGGGACAAAACAATCTTGATGCAAGCTCCCACTAGAACCATCATCTCTGTGGACTTCATTGGCTTCTAAGGGCATCATACTCCATCTTGTTTTGCCTTCCTCTTGTGTCTTCATTCCTCCATCATACAAATTACAATACAATAGAAAATAAATGGCATACAAGCCACATAATTTTCCTATTTATCTAATACTTGTACATGGATGAATGAAAAGGCATGCAAGCCACAAATTATTACAATCAAACTGAATTTAATAAATTTACAGCCAACATATGTGGATTAAAACCACCAAATAACATGCACAACACAAATCAACCAAATGGGCCAAGGCAAGATTACCAACTCATGTTAACACATACAACCAAACATATCATGCTACTACTGGAACAACATGAAAAACACCTTTTGAACAAAATTCCAGAAGGTGTAAGTGCCAAAAATCCCGAGACCAACACTGTTTTATTCAAAAATTTTGAAAAACAATTTCCAGTAACGTTAGCGCCTCTAACGTGTGAGACTTAGTGCCGCTGACCTCAGCGTAACGCCGCTAACCCTAACGGCAGAATACAAACATTTTGATTTCGGGTTTTTCAAGCCACCAAGCGCTATTCTAACATAGAGGTGGCTCTGATACCACTGTTGGGATTTCAAGAACACGCAACAGAAGCGAGAACAAAGAGAAACATGCATACAAGTGTTCAAAACAATGAAATCCCAAGAATGGATCTACTCTATGTACAAAATAGCAACAAAAGAACAAGGTGAGAGTGTTATACCGTGCTCCAAAGCTCCAGTAAAACCTTGTTGGTGGCTGATGTTGGTGGAGAAGCTAAATCCTCCTTCTTCTTGCTCCCTTCTCGAAATCTCAAACCGGGTACAAGTCTAACAACTTGTACTAGCAAGCTTGTATGTAATCTTTAACAAGAAACACATACAAGAACATCAAACAAGCTTATGGAACTCGTGGTCTTCACTAAATCACCAAGATCTTTTGAGATAAAGTGAGGAGAGGGTTTTTGTGCAAGAAAGAGCTTTTTGGCCAAGAGAGCTATTTGTCCAGGAACAAGGTGATTTTAAAGACCCCAAATCGCCCCTTGAACTCTCTCTAGCCGGCCAAGAAAACTCGAGAAGCTCTCATGCATTGGTTACAAGTGGAGGTGATTTTGACATAAAGTCCATGCAGGTTTAGCGCCGCTAAACCTTAACCCGTAGCGGCACTAACGCGGCCTGACTTCGATATGACATAAAGCACATACAACCGTAGTGGCGCTAACCTTTAACAGTTAGCGGCGCTAACTCGTTAAGTTAGCGGCGCTATCGTGGCCTGCATTGCTAACTTCCACTTTTGCCATCTTTGGTCCCTCAACCTTATTTGCTGTCATGTTAGACCCCGGTTTGTGACCCTTATAGGCCCATACATCATTGGCAGTGCTCTAAGGCGTACATATATTATCGGGGAAGATTCTAACATAATTCGAGACCAACAACTGGTATCAGAGCAGGCTAGATAACTCATATCTAAGATCTGTTTTGCTTACTCTTCAACTGCTTCTACCCCACACTACAAAATGGCCACTCCTGTTGTTGCTTCTAACGGTTCTTCCAACAATGGCTCACTCACAAGGTGTCCAATGTTTGATGGAGAGAATTTTTCTCCTTGGAAGAGTAGAGTTCTTCTCTATATGTCAAGCCTTGATGATCTGATGCTCAAAACTGTTACTGAAGGTCCTTATGTTCCTTCCTCAACAATTTAATTGACTGAAGGAACTGATGAAGTTCTTGCTGTTGAAAGACTGATAATAAAGACTATAAATCGGTAGTTTGATGAAGACAAAAGGCTTGTTAATCTTGATGTTAAAGCAAGAACAGCCTTAGTCTCTGCACTACAAAATGATGTATGTCATCAAGTTCTTAACTGCAAATCTGCAAAGGATATGCTAGACACTTTGACTGTTGCATATGAAGGCACTGAAGAAGTGCTGGAGAATAAGAAACTTCTTCTGGTAAGAGAATATGAGTTCTTCTTTTCTCATAAAGGTGAAAGTCTTACTCAGACCTACACCAGGTTCAACTGCCTTATTAATGACTTAAGAAGGGCAGAGGTTCCCTAGAGCAATAAGGAGCTTGTAAACAAGTTTCTAGACTCTCTCCTATAATCTTGAGATCATTTTATCACTGTGCTTAAACATGGTGAGAAAATCAAGGGTCTTACACTGGTTGGTTTATATGGAAACCTTATGAATCATGAACAATCAGTGAAACAAAGGAAACTCTCTACCAAGAATATGAAGGAGGCTGCAAAAGCTCCATCTACTGCCCTTGTGTCGCAGGATACAAGATCTAGGAGTTTTGCTGCAGTGGTGGATGAGTCAAGTGATGAGGAGGAAGAGGAGGAGTCTTCTGATGAAGAGCAAGTGGCTGATGGGGATGAAGTTCTGGAGAACATGGACAGCATTGAAGCTGTTGTTAAGCAGGCTGCCATGCTGGTTAAAAGGTTCAAACCTTTCTTGAAAAGAAAGGGTGTCAAGAGGTTTGAGAAGAAACCTTTCAAAGGAGAAAGAGCCATGTCAAAACCAAAGGCTTATGAAGGTTGTTTCTCTTGTGGAAAGACTGGTCACTACGCCAGTGAGTGTACGTCCAGAGGAAACACATGCTTCAAGGGTTCCTCAAGCTCAGACAACAAGATTGATTATGAAGCTAAGTATAAGAAGCTTCTTGCTGCAGTCCTTGACAAGAAAAAGAAGAAAGCTCAGAATAGGGTGTTGGTAGCTGAAGAAGAAGATTGGGCTGAGGAAGATCTCTCAATTGATGAATTTGAGGTCCTCACAGCTCATCTCAGTTTGATGGCCAACACAGTAAGTACAAGTTCCTTTGATGAGGACATGAAGAAAGTTGCTAAAGCTTGTACTTCTCCTGACTGGGATCCTTCTTCTATGTATCAGGTTGGAAAATTTATTAACTATGAAGATAATGAAAAGAACACTATGTTTTATTATCTGTGTGTTGAGTTTCAATCAAATATTCAAAGAGAAAAGAAGCTAAAATCAGACATAGAATCTCTAAAAGAGAGATTAAGTCTTAAAGATGAGAAACTGAAACTAATGACAAAACTTGAAGATGATTTAGCTAATCAAAAGATACTTAATCAGATCTTGGTAAAAGAAAACAATGAAGCAACCACGAAGTTTAATGACCTTCAAAAAGTAGTTAAATCTTGGTGTGTTTCTGCTGCTAAGACTACTCAGTGTGTCAATGAGCAGATTCCAAAACAAGTTCAAGCTATTATTGGTGGAAATTACTTCCAAGCTGCTAACTGTGTTGATTTTAGCAAGGACATAAATATCTTAGAAGAGGCTGATATTTTACCTCTTACTTTTCAAAAGATTGTAAAAGGAAAAAGTATTATTACTAACAGATTTGTCAAAAGTAAAAGTACTCAGCTGAAAGACTCAACCACTTCAAAAGTTGGTTCCAGTTCTATTGTCTTGACAGAAAGCAAAAGTACTGAAAATTTAATTGTAAAGGAAGCCAGTAAAGGAATGGAATCATTTGTTGATACCAAAGAGACATTATGTTGTCAAACCTTTAAAGTTGATACATTAAATATAAGTACTCAGCTGACTGACATTTCATTAGCTAATGATCCTCAATCAGCTGATCAGGGAACAGATGATAGTTGCTCAGCTGATACCCTGTCAGCTGATAAAAATCCTCTATAAATTGTTTAGCTGATCCAGTATCACTTCCAACTCTTTCAATAAAAGAAACCAAGAGAAAATGACTAAATGTTCACATGAAGTCTAAGTCTGCCACATCCAAGGTTGATCAAAAACTCATTTTAACTAAGGGTCAACCTAAGGTGACTGTAAACAAAGACCTTATTAGTTTACATAATCAGTTGCAACAGCTGAATGATGAAATCTGTCAGCTGATGACCTATAGTCATCAGAAAATATTTAAGACATCTCTTAGGCAATCACTGAATCATGTCAAAAGCTCCAAAAGTAAAAAATGTTATAAATGTGGGAGCAAAGGGCATAAGGCAAGTGATTGTTCTCTTGAAGGTAACTCAAGACAGCGGACTGATTTTGATAACACAGTTGTTCCTCTTATTCATAAACAACCTAATATGAAGTGGATAGCTAGGTGCAATCCACAGGGATCCACTTAGCAGTGGATGCCCAAGTGTCACTAACAATCCACAGTGTTTTACATGTTAGAATACCCCGTACTTAGCCCAAATACAAGGTGATTACTTCTAAAATGGATCTAATATGTTTAACATTCACCATGAAGGTTACAAGGAACTTGCTACGGCCGTAGTTGAACTATGCTACGGCCGTACCATGTATCTTTTAGGGTTTTGTTTGGTTTGCTTGCTACGACCGTAGTAACATAATGGTACGGCCGTAGGACCCCATTTTTAACTATTTTCCAAATTTGTTCATCCTTTGGACAATTTCAATACTCGGGGACCCACACCATACCAAAGCAAACACGTATCGATCGATAGGATGTCTAGCCATCGTGCGCACGTCTTACTTTGATTTCTGTTGATTTCAGCTATGCCTCCTCGACGTGTGCGCACACAGGCTTCACCAGAGCCGCGGATAGACCCTCGCCAGTTCCCACGTTTAGTCGATCCTGACAGAGTTCCGGTCGAGCGGCCAGCTGATGCCGCACTTCCTCCTTTTCTCCGCTTCGACCGTGAGGAGGATCGTGCTGATAGAGATATCCTGATGGGGCGCGCTGACAGTCACGGATACGAGCCCATCAGGTATCTGGTTTGGGATTATTTGGCCACTCTTCACATCAGAGGCCGCGCTCAGACCACTTGTGGCCCTCATTGGCAGAGGCTCTTCAGTCTTCAGGGGGAGGTCTACCATGAGCTTGCATTGGAGTTCTTGACCTTCCGCCTACTAGGGGCGGAGAGGCGGCTTTCGTTGCGGCAGTTTACCGTTTATATGGGTTTATATACGCACAAGGAGTTGGACACTCCGGCGTTTGCCGAGGGCATCACTGATTGGCCCGAGGGTGTGAGCGGGATTTCTTTTTGGGATGAGGTCGGCACTGGCGCCTACAACACCGCCATCGTGCCGAAGAGCACGAAGCTCCGGGATCCTCTACACCGCATTCTGCATCGGGCGATCGTCCACAGCATGACCGCTCGCAGCGCGTCCTCTGGTTCTATTACTTTCACTGACTTGTTTTATCTATATACGATGGTTCACCAGAGGCCCTGCCAGCTCGCTCTGTGCCTGGCCCGTTTTCTATTCCAGGTACGTACCACCCGTGTATCGCCTCCTGACTGCCGAGATTACTGATGATCTCGTTCGCTCCGCTCGAGCCGCTCCAATAGATTTAGGGGTCCTGCAGCGTATGAAAGTCGCTGCTAGGATCCAGAACCGTATGAGATTGATCAACCCTGATGGGTCAATTTGGGAGCCTCCTAGAGTGGTCGAGGAGGAGGCAGCAGGTGGTGGAGAGGCAGCAGGAGCAAGAGCAGAGGAAGTAGCTGCTGGAGGTGCCCCAGAGCACGGACACCATGGGTTTACTATTGAGGATCTCTTTGGGTCGACACCACCTCTCCGACAGCAGCCAGCCCAGGTTTACACGAGAGATTATAGGGCTCGGATTGGGAGGTTGGAGAGGTCAGTTTCTGAACTGGTCGAGATGCAGCGGGAGTCCAGGGAGATCCAGAGAGTTGAGTATGCATATGCCGAGGCTCATCGACAGTATATGATCAGCATTGTGCAGCTCATTGCGGCAGACACTATGACATCTTCACAGCAGTTGCCACAGTCGCCAGCTTATCCGCAGAGGCTCCGGGACTTCACTGATGGAGCCAGGCCTTCGCAGCCGCCTCCGCGATAGTTTTTTTTTTTGTGGGGATAGTTTGTGTAGTAGTTTTCTTTGTATGTATTTCTAGATTAGTTTGGCTGTACGCTTTTGGTTGTTTGTAGTACATGCCACTTTTTGATGTGTTTGATGTTCTGTACTTACTTTTGCATATCTGTATGACATCAAAGCACTTGTACATTATTTCGGCTATGTATTTATTGTAGTTCGTTTCCTTTTTGCTTGCCATAGCTTGTGATGTTTTTGTCCCTCTCTATGTTTCACTTTTGGTTGAGTTGTTGTTTTGCAAGAATATTCGTGATATCTTGGCAGCTCAGCTTAAGTGTGGGGAGGAAGCCAACGCCTTGGGAGTTTAATAAATGCAGACGCACAATTGCTGTTCAGGGAGTTCTTAAAGCTCTTTTCTCGCATTTTATAGTTTATTATTAGTACATTGTGGACAATGTACACTTTTAAGTGTGGGGAGGGATTAATATAACATGTCTACTATTCTGTGTCCTGTTGAAAACTCTTGTATGCTAACTATGCTTTAAACCGTAGAATTGATTTAGGCGTAAATTTTTCGCAAAATTATATCATTTTGGACATGTTTAGATCCTCTCGCATGATAGACTTTAAACAAGTAACATTTCAGCTTTTATGAAAACGATTTTGCATGAATTCTTGAGTTTTAACAAGTGTTTGACTTCAATTGCACAAGCCACACCTGATATGCATTCCTGAGCATTTGAGCCACTACACTTCATTTCTTACATGATTAGCTCATGGAATTGCCCACTTATATGCTGATTGTTGCTTTGATTGTAGAACTTGCTTACTAGTATGCATGTCGAGATCATGAACTAAACTGTTGCAGTTAAGTGATAGAAGCACTAGGAAACCCCAATTCAGCCTATATACTTTTATTTTTAGCCAATTTCTATATATTTACCCCTAGTTATCCACTTTGAGCCTAAGCCTTTCATTTCATTACCCATTTTATCCTGTTTTAGTCTATTTTATTTTTATGTTTCCAGAGTCAGTTGACCCGTTTTCTCGCTGCTTAGTTCCGTTGTATTTTTGTTCGTCAGTTGTTCATACATCGATTAGTGGGATATGAAAAATACATATATCCCTTGGTTTGTTCCGTTTCATGCTGTATACAGCTGAGTTTTCTGAGAAAATCAAAAAAAAAAAAAAATTTAGAAAAAGAGAAAATTGAGAAATTCAGTTACTTGACATGCATTCCTTGGCTATTTTTGAGCATGTCATACATTGAGTAGTAATTCTTTGTCGGTATTACCAGGTTGTTAGCCATCATTCAGAGAATTCTGATTCCATTTCTACTTGATGAACTGTACTCTCGCCAAAAATAGTGTGATATTCTGTATTCCTTCAATAATAGCAGCTTTGACGATTTTGAACATGATTTCTGGATTCTATTTTAGCCACTTTTATATATTCCCATTCCTGCCCTTAGCCCTAGCCACGTTACAACCCGAAAAAGTCTTCTTGATAATTGCATATGATTATGTTGATTGGTGGAGATGTGATACGTGATCAAGCTTATACGAGTCTTTGCTTCAATCTAGCACACGAGCACTTATTTACTTAACCTAAATACACATTGAGTGCTAGAGTGATCTCCGGTGAGGTATAAAGTCAGATACTTGTCACAACTCATTGTATGCGTGTTGAATCTGCCTTTCTTTATCTCAATACATGAAAGCAACTCTTAACTCTACGTTTAAAATGTTTGTCATGCTTTTAGATCTCTTCTATGTCGGAATGATACATGTTTGCACTAATGTGCTGCCTTTATAAATTCTTTGGTTTTAGCTATTGCATTAGAGTTTGCTTGAGGACAAGCAAAGCTTAAGTGTGGGGACTTTGATATATGCGTTTTTATACATGTTTTACATGTTAGAATACCCCGTACTTAGCCCAAATACAAGGTGAATACTTCTAAAATGGATCTAATATCTTTAACATTCACCATGCAGGTTACAAGGAGCTTTAAGCAAGATAAATGGGCAAAACAAGGAAAGAATTGAAGAAAATAGAAGAATAGTGAAAAAATGATCACTACGGCCGTAGGGATTATATCCTACGGCCGTAGGAAGCCATCTTCTAGAATCCATCATTGCCTGCCAGATCTTGCGTGTCCCGGAAAAATGGTTTAACGTTGCGTGTGTAGAAAATCCAGTCATGATTTCTTACGGCCGTAGTAGCTTATTCCTACGGCCGTAGGAAGCCCACTTACAGCAGATTAAATTCAGAATTCTGCCATTTTGCAAAGGGTTACCATTTTCACCTCCACTCCGGAAAAACACTTCCATAGACCCTCTCTAAATATCCTAACACTCCAGGGGACTTCTCTTGGTGATTCTAAGGAGGAGAGCTTGGATCTTGAAGGCTTGGAACAACATTTGGAGCTTGGATTCATTAGTTATATCATTGCTAGCTTGGGTATACTCTTTCCATTTATTATATCAATCATGTACCCATGTGTTCCAGATGTTGTAATGTTACTATTTTTGTATATGGATAACTAAACTCATTTCACTTGGGCCAAGATGATTCTTGGCTAAGTTATGGCAATATATTTGACTTTTATGATGACTTGATTCATATATGCATGTTTAATCTTGAATACAAATGTGTTTTATCAACTTAGTATGTTTAATCTAACCATGTTCATGTGTGATAATGTGTATATGATAACTCATTCATGTTTTAACATATGAATATTCAAGAATGATGGTTGATTTTATTAATTCCATGTTGAGTTTGTTATTAGAAATGATACATCTTGCATGGTTGTCATTAGATGTCATTTTTGGAATATGATTTGAATCATTTCAGGTTCATCCATTATTGGTTATGTTAATCATATGTTGGTTTTATGCATGCCTTATGATTATAGATGAAAATCTTGTTATTTGGTGTATTTATGGGTTAAACATGCTACTAATGATTAAAGGATTCACAAAGACGTTTGTTGGTATGTAATAGATGGTGAAATGAACTCACATGTATGCCTTTGTTATGCTTGTCTTAGTGTTCAATGTGCATATCACATGATTCATGTTTTAAGAAGTGTTGGCTATACTAGAAATTGTAGGTTTAACATGTTCATATCTTTAGAAATCATGTGACTAAACATTAAGAATCCCTTAATTGTGAGGTTTGAGTTTAGATGAGTTTATGACCCCATTGTACCAGTTTACATGTGTTTATGATCTGAGATTAAAGTCTAGATTGTAATTTGTTGTTGAATGCCTTTATGTTAGATTTGAATGTTCTGTCGGATGGGTCCCTATGGCCGTAGGAAGAAATCCCTACAACCGTAGGACTATCCAGGATGCTACGGCCGTAGTAGATACTTACTACGGCCGTAGGAGCCATTTTCACCACCAGTGTGCTGTTTTTGCTTGTTTTAACTAATTTAACTGCTTTGACACCTTTTTGGGTTCTGAGGACTACTGGACAAATTATTTGAAAAGATGTTTGTCTTTGTAGCCTGATTTGGACGCGATCCGGTGGATCTGTAGTTGAATTCGGACATGCCGTTACTTGCTTAATTATGTTTAAGTGTTGAATCTGAGTCTTGATAACTCGAGTGAAGATTTGTGCATGATAATATGGTTTTGTCATGTATTAGAACAGCATGCTATGCACTTAAACTATTCAAGTCTTCATATTATGTTTTGTATTGTGTCATTGCCATGACTAGTCTCGATGATTCGAAAGCCTGAGTGAATCTGTTATCCTGTCTGTTTGCCTTCAGTGTTAATCTATTTTAGTTGCTGTTTTTCCTGATTAATTTAGTTCATTCTGTCACTTGCTTATATTAATCCTGCTGATAAAACAACAATGAGACTTAAGTATTGGTAGCTTCCTGTCCTGGTGGAACGACATCCGGTCTTACCGAGTCTATACTACTATTGACCAGGTTATACTTGCCTGAGTCGTGTGTAGTATCTGCTTAGTAACATCGTTTTTATAAATTTAAAACGAGGTTGTGTCCCAAGATTTTATAACCAGAAAAACAAGCAGTCCTTGTGAACACTAGTATCTTGACATTGGATGTTCAAGGACCATGACAGGTTGTAAAGCTTTGCTTAGTAACTACAAGAAGGAAAAAGGTCCAAGAGTGACCTTTGGTGATAACAATTATGGGCAAACAAAAGGCTACGGAGAACTTCATAATGGGAACTTAACCTTGTCCAAAGTATCATATGTTAAAGGGTTTAAGTACAATCTCATCAGCATAAGTCAGTTATGTGATGGTGATCATAAAGTCCTCTTTACAAAGACTGGTGGTTCCATTTTAGATCAAGAAGGTAAAACAATAATTTGTGCAAAGAGAACCAAGTATGTATATACTCTTAATATGTCCTCTGGTGATCCATCCAAGTTAACCTGTTTGTATACAAAATCTGTAACTGACACAAACTGGTTATGGCACAAAAGGCTTTCTCACTTAAACTTCAAAAATATAAACAAGCTGAGCAAGGGTGAACTAGTGTCAGGACTACCTTCACTGACTTTTGTTAAGCCTAAACCTTGTTCTGCCTGTGAGAAGGGAAAGCAACACAATACTTCTTTTCCATCTTAGCAAGCCTTCTCCATTACTGAACCTTTCTACATGTTGCACATGGATCTATTTGGTCATGTTGCTACTGCTAGTATTGGTGGAAGTAAGTATACATTGGTGATGGTTGATGAATTCTCAAGATACACTTGGATCATCTTCCTAAAAGCAAAGAGTGAGGATGCTGAAGAAATAATAAGCTTCATAAAGAAGATAGAAGTGCTAAATGGAAATCTGGTAAGGATGCTAAGAAGTGATCATGGAACTGAGTTTAGAAATCAAACTCTAGAAGAGTTCTGTGATAATAAAGGCATATCTCAAAACTTCTCTGCACCAAGAACTCCACAACAAAATGGTATAGCTGAAACAAGAAACAGAAAATTAATATAAGTTGCAAGAACCATGTTGTGTGAGAGTGGGTTAGGATTCAATTTTCGGGCTAAATCTGTCAGCTGTGCATGTTTCACTCAGAACAGATCCCTAGTCATCAAGAGACACAACAAGACTCCTTATGAAGTGTTCAAGGGAAGGAAGCCCAACATCAGTTTTATGCATATCTTTGGGTGTCAGTGTTTCATTCTGAACCACAGAGATCAATTGCATAAGTTTGCACCAAAAGCTGATGAAGGTGTTTTTGTTGGATATTATGTGATCTCCAAAGCTTACAGAATCTACAACCTCAGAACAAAGGTCATAGAAGAATCAATCAATGTAAGTTTTAATGAAAATGACTTTGTTGCTTCATGTTCTACTAATCCATCTACATGTGAGGAATTTAATTATCTGTTGCATACTGAAGACAACATTCTAGTATCATCTGCTCCACTCCCATCAACTGATGTAGAGGATTTGGATGAAACTGTTCCAAATATACATCAATCCAATACACATCTATGTTAGAGATATGCCCACTAATGTACGTACGCCATAGACCGTTGCTGATGATGTATGGGCCTATTGGGTCATACACCAGGGTCAAACCTGGTAGCAACTTAAGTTAAGGGACCAAATATGACAAAAGACAAAAGTTGACATTGCAGGCCTCGTTAGCGCCGCTAACTCTTAAGGGTTAGCGCCGCTAAGTCCTAAAGGTTAGCGCCGCTACGGCTGCATGTACTTTGTGTCAAATCACTGGCAGGCCCCGTTAGCGCCGCAAACCATTTTGAGATAGCGCCGCTAACTCTAGGTTAGCGCCGCTAACCCTGCAGCTGGATTTTTGACAAATCACCACCCAAAGTGGCCAATGCATGTGGGACTCATGGAATCCACTATGGCCGGCCTTTGAGGGCTTATTTGAGTCTGGTGGCAGTAGAGAGACAATAAGGAGAATTCATTTTTCATGTTCTTCTCTTAACTTTCTCTCTAAGTGTTCTACACTCACTACACTCTCTTTGGTGCTACCAAGACCAAGAGAGAGCTCTAGAGAAGGTAACTCCAGATTTGGTCTCCATTGTTGCTATTCCTAAGTGATATTCATGTTGAAGTATCACAAGGCTTGCTAGCACTCGTGGTTTGGCTTGTTCCTGGGGTATACGTCAATAGAAGATCCGTGATTTCGTTCTTGGAGGATCACCACCACGACTATTGGGAGAATTCTATAGCTAAGGAGAAAGGTATAACCACCTCTTTCCTTTTCAAGTTGCATTTCTATACATTAGAGTTTGGTCCATTTTGGGATTTCTTGTTTTCATGCTTTATATGCTTGTACTATGGGCTGTTTTTGTTGTACTTGCTTCCGCTGTTTTGCCCACGAAATCCCAACAGTGGTATCAGAGCCACCTCTATGTTAGATTCGCACTTGGTGGCTTGAAAAATCCTGAAATCAAAATGGTTGTTTTCTGTTCGAACAAGGTTAGCGGCGCTAACTCATAAATGTTAGCGGCGCTAACGCGCTGTAACAGTTTTGGTTTCAAAGTTAAAATCATTTTTGGTCTCGGGAATTTTTAGCCTTTTTGTGATTCTGGATTTTTGTTCCAGATTTGTTTTGGTAATTTTATTACCATCTTGTTTGGTTAGTTGTATGTGATAGATTTGAAATTGGTAACCTTTCCTTTGACCCTGTGGTTGACTTTGTGTGTTTGGATGCAATTTGGTGATTTAATATCACATATGGGCTATAATATTTATTAAAATTGTTATATTGTGGCCATTTCATTCATCCGTTTATTTGTACTAGATAAATAGGAAAATATTGTGGCTTGTATGCCATTTCAATTTCTATTGTATTTGTTGTACAATTTGGATGAAAACACACAAGATGGAGTCGGAAGGAGATGAAGCGTGTCCATAGAAGCCGGTGAAGTCCATTGGAGATAGCTGTTCTAGTGGGAGCTCGCATTGAAGACCTTCCGTCCCTTAGTTGATCACGTTCTACCCGTTTTGGCTCACGGGTAGAACGCATAGGATTTATGGCAAGGGTTACCAATTTATTTCGTATATATGCGTGTGATGTGAATTTATTTAATTCTTGCATGGTTTGCTTAGGATTCGCATGCTAGAAATTTTTTTGAAATTAATAAAATCACAAGAGATTTGGTAAAAATGGTTTACAACTCTCGCGCGCGCTCACATACAAGATTAACTCACCTAGTGAAAATAGGTTTTGTCACTAAACAAGTTAATCTGTAACCAAGCCGAAAACAAAAGCCCGTTTTCATAAAAACGTAAATCTTGCGCCATCCAAAAGATGACATCACCCAAATCTAGTGAAGCATGGAGTGATTGTCGAGCTTAGCACGAGTTATTCCATGTGGATCTGTGTGGAAGGTGAGTGTGGAATCTTGAAATTATCGGTTGTTGAGCTTAGCACGAGCCGGTAGTTGTCGAGGTATCACCTTGTATCTTGTTGGACGATTTACAATTGCAAATTAAAGTTCTTGAGTTATTGTCGAGCTTAGCATGAGTCAACCAAGAATTTTAATTTGGAATTGGTGCAAGTAGGGATCAAACATGCCAAACGACCGATGGTTGTCGTAGGATCCCGCAAGTGTCTAAGAATTGCCATAGAGATTGCAATCGGTAAAATGGTTATCGGCCTAAATAGCTCCATGAAGTGATCCGCGGCAACCCGTCATGAATTGGAGTGAAATATGGTTCTTATCCCTTGTTAAAATATTTTTCGAGACGATATGGGTAATTATTTTAAACAAGGATTAAATCAAAGTAACTAATTCGCGTACTCTCTTTAATTATAGGATGTCAAATCAAAACCACAACACGTCGAATTTTTCACTTCGTAAGATTCTACAAAGGGAGAAACTCACGGGAGTAAACTTTGTTGACTGGCTTAGGCAATTGAGGATTGTCCTACGTGCCGAGTCTAAGTTGCACATCCTTGAGGAACCCCTTCCTGAACCACCTGCTATCAATGTGGAATGGGCAGTCCAATATGCGTATGAAAAGCGTGTTCGGGATACACACAATGTTGCTTGTCTCATGTTATCAAGTATGAGCTCGGAACTGCGAAAGCAATTTGAGCACATGACTGTGTATGACATGATTAACAAGCTGAAGGATGTTTTCCGATAGCAAGTTAGGCAAGAACATTTTGAGTGTGTTAAAAGTCTAACCGGTTGTAAGATGCGGGAATGCGGGAGTGTAAGTGCCCATGTTTTGAAGATGAAATCATACATGGACCAGATGGAGAGATTAGGTTTTCCTATAGGGAGGGAGCTTGGTGTGAATTTCATACTTCAGTCTCTGCCCGCCTCATATGAAAAGTTTGTCAAGAACTATCATATGCATGGAAAGGAAATATCTATAGATAACTTGCATGGAATGTTGAAGGTTGTAGAATCTAACATGTCCAAACATGGATCATCCTCGTCCACTCTCGTTCTTGGTTCTAAGGAACAACATAGTGTCCAAATCGATCCCATTAAAAGAAGAAGTTGGAGTTTCCAAGCTTGCTTCAAGTTTTGAGTCTATGGACATTGATGACGTGCCTAAGGAGACTCAACATGGGGTGGTTTGCTATTTCTGCGGTAGATTTGGGGATTGGGGCCGTCATGCCTGACCTTCGTACCAAGAGGATATAAAACTTCTCAGAAGAGAGAGAGTTAATTTTCCTACTTGAGGTACATTCATGATTATACTTCATTGCTATTCCTTAATAAGCTGGGTTGTTTACCCGAGCTATAAGACTCACGTTTGTCACAAATTTATTTTGTTACAAAGTGTAGGTCTGTTCGTTGCAAGAAGGAAGATCTTGAAGAACCGAATCTCTGAAGAAGAAATTTAGTTGATTGTCTTCTATAAGAGAATTGGGGGTCTTAAGTCTCTCCATTAATTTCGGAATTATTTATTACTTTTGTTTGTATGCCCTACGTGGCTAGACTTGCTTTATTGTATGTTCTTTTGAAGATGATGGATTTTTGTTTTGTATCTAGTATTTTATGAAAAGATTTTTCATATTGATAGTTTCATTTCAAATTCGATCCATGTCTATTCTTATGTGTTATTTTTGACTATTTTAGTGCTCAAATACACATTTGATGACGATGGATATGACTTAGAATTGAAACAATTTTGAAAAATTATTTTGAGATGATTTTATCAAAACTTATCCATATCTTTGCATACATAAAGGCTCGTTATAAGTAATAAGACAATCATGAACAATTGATTCTTAAATCCAAAAGTGGTTTGAATATGTTAGCTCTATGGCATAATCAAACTTGACCAAGTAAACAACATTTGCATCGCTTAGATCCATGTGGTTAGGATCTTTGTAAAAGTTTAGCCTCGGGCTAAATGAAAGATGCAAATCTTGTTTATTGGAATAGGATGATTAAGAAATTCTTCACCAGTATTGGTAGGAAGGATTGTGACTTGTTGGATTTGATCACATTTGTGTGGATAATCCGTTCAAGTATGCCACAAAGAGTGACACTAGTGAAATTTTTCATCACTATCTTTATGGTAGTTGTTGAGAGAATGTTTACTAGTGAAAAGGGTTGTGTCTGGAACCTAGTGGTGTTCGGAACCTACCTAAAGAGAATTAAGAATCAATAAGGGCATATAGATATAAATTCTTAGATCTAGAATAGATGCTAAGTTTTCTTATCTATATTGGTTTAAACATAAAATGAATCATGGGTTTAACCCATAATTCATTTTCTCGAAGAAACACATTTGCACATGGTGTTACTTTAAAGAAAACTAGATATCTATGTTGATGATCTGGTAAAAGGCAGGCCTAAAACATGTATTCAATGTGGTTGGTATACATTAGTATTATGAACCAAGTCCTCGATCTAAAACACAACATTATGGTCACTTAAGCATCGAATGAGATATTGACTAGAAAGAGTTATTTGTTTGTCAATCTCATAACTTAAATTATCCAGTCTACATTTAGTGGGAGATGGATGAATTATAAGTAGATGCCTATATATTTAAGTAGTTCATCTGAGTTTTGGATAATTGTTTCTCAGACCTATGGGAACCATATTTGGTTGCCCAAAAGGAAGAAGACAATTTACAAAAGCATTCCAATGGAAGAACGTAAAACTTAAATAAGAGACATAATGTTGACACTAGCATTTAATCAGCATAGAGATGCTGGTAAAACCTGACAATATCCATTGCTTCTTTAAATCTGATGGAAATCAAGAAGGCTGTTTAGATATGATGTTGTCATATTTTTGTAACAGCGGCTTGATGGTAAATCATTGTGATGTTACCATTCATCGGAAACATAGTGGGACCCTGTGTTCACTAGTGAATAGAAGGAGATAATGGTGTAACCCTTTTGTTGCATCCAAGTACTTGACTTGGGTCAATCCCATACCTGAGGTGTAATCCAAGAAGGGTGAAGGGACTAACACATATATGCAATTATGGACAACTTCAAATACCGACTAGAGACAAAGTGTTTCATGTTGAACATATGGAAACATGTTCTAGTGGTTATGTTGAAGATAATTTGGATAAAAGTGAAACATTGTTGTCACCTTGCGGAAATAAGTTAGTTCACATGGAAATAAAAGGCCAAGATCCTTCGCAGAGGTAAGTTGAGGAAATGTTTGAAGCATGTTCCGAGGTCTTATATATCCATTATGTCCAAGTTACGTCCATGACTAAAGTCAGCAAAACTTGCATCTTGTGGCTGTAATCCTGCTTTACGAGAAAGTCAAAGGAATGAGTTTTCTAGAAAGCATAGATTAAGCCAGATACCCTTGTCAGGGCTAGTAGGAGCTTCATGTGTTCCTAGTAAAATATACTCCATGAAAACAATGTCCTAATTTAGGGTTGTTATCAACCTATTGGTAGAATTATTGTGTCAAGAGTATAAATGTGAACATGGAATCAAGTGAATTCTAAATTCAAGAAATACAGATGTATGTTCTTGATGTTCGACGTAAATAGAGTTGTCTTGAGTAAGTTTTACTACAAGCCAATATATATTAAATAAGACTGTCGATTTTAATCGAAGCTTTGGATATTTAAGTATGTGGTATAGATACGATATATAAAATTCAATGAGTGTCATTGACCCTATTGTGTACTCAGGTAACATTGAGGGTATGTCGACTCTATTAAAAGTGAGTGTCAGTGACTCTATTGTGAACTTTGGTTTGTTAGAATCTGCCCCGATAATATATGACCGCATTAGAGCACTGCCGATGATGTATGGGCCTATAAGGGTCACAAACCGGGGTCTAACATGGCAGCAAATAAGGTTGAGGGACCAAAGATGGCAAAAGTGGAAGTTAGCAATGCAGGCCACGATAGCGCCGCTAACTTAACGAGCTAGCGCCGCTAACTGTTAAAGGTTAACGCCGCTACGGTTGTATGTGCTTTATGTCATATCGAAGTCAGGCCACGTTAGCGCCGCTACGGGTTAAGGTTTAGCACCGCTAACTATTGGTTAGCGCCGCTAAACCTGCATGGACTTTATGTCAAAATCACCTCCACTTGTAACCAATGCATGAGAGCTTCTCGAGTTTTCTTGGCCGGCTAGAGGGAGTTCAAGGGGCGATTTGGGGTCTTTAAAATCACCTTGTTCCTGGACAAATAGCTCTCTTGGCCAAAAAGCTCTTTCTTGCACAAAAACCCTCTCCTCACTTTATCTCAAAAGATCTTGGTGATTTAGTGAAGACCACGAGTTCCATAAGCTTGTTTGTTGTTCTTGTATGTGTTTCTTGTTGAAGATTACATACAAGCTTGCTAGTACAAGTTGTTAAACTTGTACCCAGTTTGAGATTTCGAGAAAGGGGCAAGAAGAAGGAGTATTTAGCTTCTCCACCAACATCAGCCACCAACAAGGTTTTACTGGAGCTTAGGAGCACGGTATAACACTCTCACCTTGTTTTTTTGTTGCTATTTTGTACATAGAGTAGATCCATTCTTGGGATTTCATTGTTTTGAACACTTGTATGCATGTTTCTCTTTGTTCTCGCTTCCGTTGCGTGTTCTTGAAATCCCAATAGTGGTATCAGAGCCACCTCTATGTTAGAATAGCACTTGGTGGCTTGAAAAACCCGAAATCAAAATTTTTGTATTCTGCCGTTAGGGTTAGCGGCGCTACGCTGAGGTTAGCGGCGCTAAGTCTCACGCGTTAGCGGCGCTAACGTTACTGGAAATTGTTTTTCGAAAATTTTGAATAAAACAGTGTTGGTCTCGGGATTTTTGGCACTTACACCTTCTGGAATTTTATTCAAAAGGTGTTTTTCATGTTGTTCCAGAAGTAGCATGATATGTTTGGTTGTATGTGTTAACATGAGTTGGTAATCTTGCCTTGGCCCATTTGGTTGATTTGTGTTGTGCATGTTATTTGGTGGTTTTAATCCACATATGATGGCTGTAAATTTATTAAATTCAGTTTGATTGTAATAATTTGTGGCTTGCTTGCCATTTCATTCATCCATGTACAAGTATTAGATAAATAGGAAAATTATGTGGCTTGTATGCCATTTATTTTCTATTATATTGTAATTTGTATGATGGAGGAATGAAGACACAAGAGGGAGGCAAAACAAGATGGAGTATGATGCCCTTAGAAGCCAATGAAGTCCATAGAGATGATGGTTCTAGTGGGAGCTTGCATCAAGATTGTTTTGTCCCTTAGTTTGACCAAGTTCTTCCCGTTTTGGCTCACCGGAGCAAGGCATAGGTTTAATGGCAAGGATTACCGATTATGTTGTATATTGCGTGTGATGTGATTTTATTATTCTATGCATGGATGTGTAGGTTTCGCATGCTAGAAATATTTTTTTTTATAAAATTAATAAAATCACAAGAGTTTTGTTAAAATTGGTTTCCTCTCGCGCGCGATCACATACATTGATTAACCCACCTAGGGAAAATAGGATTTGTCACTAACAAGTTAATCAAAACCAAACCGGAAACAAAAGCCCTTTTTCCACAAAAACGTAAATAATGCACCATCCGTAAGTCGATACCACCCAAATCTAGTCTTATGAGATTTGGTTGTCGAGCTTAGCACGAGCCAATTCTCATGAAACTGTGTGGAAGGTGAATATGGCAAAATTCACAATTTTGGTTGTCGAGCTTAGCACGAGCCAACTTTGGTGACTTTGTTACCGTATGTCTTGACGGACGATTTGCAATTTTAGATTTGAAATCTTGGTTAATTGTCGAGCTTAGCACGAGTTAACCAAAATTTCAAGACTTAAAATTGGTGCAAGAAGGGATCAAACATGCCAAACGACTATTGGATGTCGTAGGATCCCGCATGTGCTAAGGATTGCAATGGAGATTGCAATTGGAAAAATGGTTGCTGACCTAAATAGTTTTATCATGTGATCCGCGGTAACCCCGTCACATGGTAGAATGAAATACGGTTCTTAGCCTTGTTAACTTAATTCTATATGGGTAAATTATTTAACAAGATAAAATATCAAACTAACTAATATCTACTTTGCAATATTTTAGATGGCATCAACAAGCGCAACCAACACCACCACCAACGTTTCTCTTCGGGTTTTCCTTGAAAAGGAGAAACTCGACGCTAGAAATTTCATGGACTGGCATAGACAACTAAGGTTGGTCTTGTGATATGAAGGAAAATTGCATATCATAGATGAAACACTCCCCGAGGCACCTCCTGTAAGTGCAACAAGGGCCATTCGTGAGGCGTATGAAAAACGCCTCAAGGAGACTGAGGAAGCCTTATGTTGAGCACGATGAACCAAGATTTGCAAAAGCAAATGAATCATCTTAGTGCTTACGACCTGCTCCTGCAGCTAAAGGACATGTTCCAGCAGTAGGCAAGGCAGGAGAGGTACGAGTGCCTGAAGACGACCCTTGCTTGCAAGATGCAAGAGGGTGGGAACGTGAGCGCGCAGGTGTTGCGGATGAAAGCAAACATCGAGCGCATGGAGAAATTGGGTTTTACCATATCCTCCAATCCCTGCCAGGTGCATACGATCAATTCGTTATGAGTTATCATATGCACAGCATGGATAAGACCTTGATGGAACTTCATGGTATGGTGAAGACCGCTGAGTCTAGCATGACCAACAACAAGCCATCCTCCTCCACTTCTCAAGTTCTCGCCATCCGGGAAGGCCGCATCACGAAGAAGAAGACCGCACCTTCCAACAAGAGGAAGGGTAAGGGAAAGGTTGGCGTGGCCAAGCCTAACCCGGCCTCCGAGGGCAAGGGCAAGGAGAAACTTCCCCAAGCCAAGGCTCCGGAGGATGCGGAGTGCTTTTTCTGCGGGGGCAAGGGCCATTACCGCCGTACTTGCCCGAAGTACCTGGAGGGACTCAACAAGCTCAAGGCAATGAGCATTTCGGGTCCGGATATGTCAGGTACGTTCATGATAGAACTCCACCATACTTCTACTTCTAAAGGCTGGGTTTTGGATACTGGTTGTGGCACTCACATATGTAATATGGTGCAGGTGCTAAGGGAAAGTAGGAGCTTGGAGCGGGGAGAACTGGATCTTGTCATGGGAAACTCGGAGGTTGTCCCAGTGGAAGCTAAAGGAGACTTGAAGCTTTCATTTAAGACCGGTTTTTCTATTTTGTTAAAGGATGTATGCTATTCGCCTAATGTAGCTAGAAACATTATTTCTTTTCACAAATTGTATGACGATGGTTTTAATTTTAAATTTATAAGTGGTACAACCATTTGCTTTAAAAATGAAGTTGTGTATTTTAAAGCTTTACATGTCATGGCATATATGAGGCAAATGCATACATTGAATCAAGACAATCTATCATGAACATTGATTCTGACTCCAAAAATGGTTTGGATAAATATTCTATGTGGCATAGTCGTCTTGGCCATATAAACAAGACTCGTATCACCAAGCTCCAAGCGGATGGGTTCTTGGAATCATTTGATCAAGGATCAAATGAAGTATGCGAATCTTGCTTGTTGGGCAAAATGACAAAGGCACCATTCACGGGTACAAGTGAGAGGGGAAAGGACCTTTTAGACATAATCCATACGGATGTATGTGGACCTTTCAAGCATGTCACGAGGAATAATTCAAGATACTTCGTAACCTTTATAGATGATTATAGTAGGTACGGGTATGTCTATCTTGTTAAACACAAGAATGAAAACTTTGAGGTGTTCAAGACATTCCAAAACGAAGTTCAGAATCAGTTGGGCCAGACTATAAAGATACTCCGGTCTGATAGAGGTGGAGAGTATCTTAGTACCGATTTCGTCGATCATCTTAAGAATTGTGGAATTATTTCACAATTAACACCTCCGAGGACTCCACAATTAAATGGGGTCGCTGAGAGGAGGAACCGGACCTTGCTTGATATGGTAAGGTCTATGATGAGTCGAGCGGAGGTACCTATTAGTTTCTGGGGATATGCCTTAGAAACTGCGGTAAGAATCCTTAACCTCGCACCAACCAAGAAAGTTGGTAAAACACCTTATGAAATGTGGCATGGTAAGAAGCCAACACTTTCATACCTACGAGTTTGGGGTTGTCAAGCCTACGTGAGACGTGAGGCCGAAGATAAACTTGAACCTCGTTCAGAGAGGTGTTATTTTATCGGATATCCTCCTAACAGTGTTGGATATTTATTTTAGAAACCTTTAGAGAACAAGGTATTTGTTGCTAGAAGGGCATTCTTCCTTGAAAGGGAGTTGCTATCCAAACATGGGAATAAGGAAGTTGACCTTGAGGAAGATCAAGGGTCGGCCGATAAAGGACTTGAGGTTGGCACTAGCCAAAATACCGAGCAAGATAATGTTGTGGTACCTAACACTCTAGCAACGTCTACTCCTAGGCGTTCCAGTACGACTCGTTTTCAGCCAGAGAGATATGGGTTTCTCATATCTGAGGTTAACGAGTTATTGGTGGATCATGATGAACCTACCAACTACAAGGAAGCCATGGCAGGCCCTGAGTCTGCTCAGTGGAGAAAGGTTATGGAGAGCGAGATGCAATCTATGTTGGATAACCAGGTTTGGCAACTGGTTGATCCTACACCAGGGGTAAAACCCGTTGGGTGTAAATGGGTTTTTAAGAAGAAACCCGGCATAGATGGAACCTTGGATATCTTCAAAGCCTGACTGGTGGGAAAGGGTTTCACTCAGACTCAAGGAATTGATTATGATGAAACCTTCTCCCCTGTGGCCATGTTGAAGTCAATCCGGATATTACTTGCCACAGCTGCATTTCATGATTATGAAATTTGGCAAATGGATGTAAAGACCGCCTTCCTCAACGGGAAGCTTCATGAAGAGGTGTATATGAAACAACCTGACGGTTTTCAACATCCAAAGTATCCGAACAAGGTTTGTAAGTTGATGAAGTCCATTTATGGACTTAAGCAAGCATCTCGAAGCTGGAATCTTTGCTTTGATGAGAAAATCAAAGAGTTTGGATTTTCAAAGAGTAAAGATGAACCTTGCGTATATGTCAGGGCTAGTGGGAGCACAATAGTCTTCTTGGTTCTATATGTAGATGATATTCTACTCATTGGAAATCATATCCCAAGCCTAAGGAGTGTCAAAGCTTGGCTAGGGAATTGCTTTTTAATGAAGGACCTAGGCGATGCGAGCTGTATTCTGGGAATAAAGATCTATAGAGATAGATCTAGAAGGCTGTTAGGGATTTCTCAAAGTGCATACATAGAAAAGGTCGTGAGACGCTTTAAAATGGAGGAATCAGGCGGAGATAGAAGTAATGAAGCGAGTACCATATGCTTCGGCTGTGGGCTCGATCATGTACGCCATGCTATGCACACATCCTGATGTGTCATGTGCTTTAAGCATGACTAGTAGATATCAGGCGAACCTAGGAGAGCCTCACTGGAAGGCAGTGAAGAACATTCTTAAGTACTTGAGACGTAGAAAATAGATGTTCTTGGTATATGGTGGGGAAGAAGAGCTGAGAGTAAAGGGTTACTCGGATGCTAGCTTCCAAACTGATAGGGATGACTGCCAATCTCAATCGGGATTTGTATTCCTGTTAAATGGTGGTGCTGTCAGCTGGAGGAGCTCAAAGCAAAACACGGTGGCTGATTCGACTACCGAATCAGAGTACATTACGGCTAGTGAAGCTACAAAGGAAGCCGTGTGGATGAGGAAATTCATCCTAGATCTACAAGTGGTTCCAAGCATCACTAACCCTATTGAGATCTTCTGTGACAATGAGGGTGCGGTGGCTTTGGCAAAGGAACCAAGAGCTCACAAGAGGACAAGGCATATCTCGCGCAAATAACACTTTATACGGGATGTTATTGAAAGTGGTGAAGTCATCATTAGCAGAGTAGCATCGAATTGAAACTTGGCAGATCCATTCACTAAGCCGTTACCGCAAGCAGCTCACGAATCTCACACTAGAGAGATAGGTGTAAGATTTGCTAGCGATTTGGCTTGAGTTATATATATTAGTTTATTTGATATGTATTAATTTATTTTGGGAACGATACAGATAGTATTGTAATTTATGCTTGTTTCGATATGCGAGTGATTCGGTTACATTCATAAGACTTTACTGTGTTCCATCTTAGCATGTTTAACCACTTCCCAGAATGTTTATACATTCTAAATTTCCACAGTCAGTCATTATTCATGGGAAGGAAGTTTGAAATAAGGCTCAGGTTAGGTGTTGGTTATGCATTAATCAAGGATTGAGTGCATGAAACGCAACAGTAACCTATGCTTGAAAGGAGTTTCAAGTGACTGGAAGACCCACACCCAAGTATACTTCATGGATTATAGTCACGAGTAACTTGGGATGATAAAATCTTACATCCTCAGACCCGAGATGTATGAATTGCTATATCATAGTTCTTACTTGCTTTAGCCATTTTCAAAAGAAGTTCGTAACTGGATATGATAAAGGGAATGACTAGGTAAGTCAAGAGGTATGGTATGGAATTATGCAGTCAAAGGGATTTGTTCCTCCTGTATGAGAGATATCCCTGGGCCCCTCGATGATTGGGAGCTGACGCCAAAATATTGCATGGCCATGCACAAAGGAATATTGATTGAGAATCAGATATGTCCTTACCTTTTGGTCACCACCAATCAAGATCGAGAAACATAATCGTGAACGATCTGGAGATTGACATTTTCTAATCCATGTCTCGTGTTCACAAGGATATCGCGAAAAAAAGGATGTCTAAGATCACTTATCTAGGACCACTACTTTTAGTATGATGGTTTTCTGCAGGTATTCAGAACCCATACAGACTTGGGGGCATTGATGCTTTGCTAGAGGCCGCTCTTTGTTTGTACTTGCCAGGGTACAGTATATTATGTGCAAGTGAGAGTTTGTTAGAATCTGCCCCTATAATATATGTATGCCTTAGAGCACTGCCGATGATGTATGGACCTATAAGGGTCACAAACCGGGGTCTAACATGACAGTAAATAAGGTTGAGGGACCAAATATGGCAAAAGTGGAAGTTAGCAATGTAGGCCACGATAGCGCCGCTAACTGTTAAAGGTTAGCGCTGCTACGGTTGTATGTGTTTTATGTCATATCGAAGTCAGGCCGCGTTAGAGCCGCTACGGGTTAAGGTTTAGCGCCGCTAACTATTGGTTAGCGACGCTAAACCTGCATGGACTTTATGTCAAAATCACCTCCACTTGTAACCAATGCATGAGAGCTTCTCGAGTTTTCTTCGCCGGCTAGAGGGAGTTCAAGGGGCGATTTGGGGTCTTTAAAATCACCTTGTTCCTGGACAAATAGCTCTCTTGGCCAAAAAGCTCTTTCTTGCACAAAAACCCTCTCCTCACTTTATCTCAAAAGATCTTGGTGATTTAATGAAGACCACGAGTTCCATAAGCTTGTTTGCTGTTCTTGTATGTGTTTCTTGTTGAAGATTACATACAAGCTTTCTAGTACAAGTTGTTAGACTTGTACCTGGTTTGAGATTTCGAGAAGGGAGCAAGAAGAAGGAGGATTTAGCTTCTCCACCAACATTAGCCACCAACAAGGTTTTACTAGAGATTAGGAGTACGGTATAACACTCTCACCTTGTTCCTTTGTTGCTATTTTGTACATAGAGTAGATCCATTCTTGGGATTTCATTGTTTTGAACACTTGTATGCATGTTTCTCTTTGTTCTCGCTTCCGTTGTGTGTTCTTGAAATCCCAACATGGTTACATTGAGAGTAGGTCGACTCTAATAATCATAAGTGTCATTAATCCTATTGTAGACTTCGGTAACATTGAGGATATGATGACTATGATAATACTATGTATGATCTCTTTTGATAAACACTTTGAAAGTTGTTTAACAAGAGAATACACAAGAGTACAAAGGGATATCGTGTGGATGATCCCATAATTAAGCCATTGTCAAATTCTAGTGATGAATTTCATACTAGGTATTATAGCATTGTTTATTCTTATGACAAAGCTTCAATATCGTTTTAGTAAATGTTTGATTTACTTATAAGCTTTGAGAATGATACAGACAATATTGTAACTTATGCTTGTTTCGTTATGCGTATGATACGGTTACATTCATAATACTTTACTGTGTTCCATCTTAGCATGTTTAACCACTTCCCACAATTTTTATACATTCTAAAATTTCCACAGCCAGCCATTCTTCAAGGGAAGGAAGCTTGAATTAAGGCTGAGGTTAGGTGTTGGTTATGCATTAATCAAGGATTGAATGCATGAAACGCAACAGTAACCTGTGCTTGAAAGGAGTTTCAAGTGACTGGAAGACCCACACCTGAGTTCACTTCATGGATCATGGTCACAAGTAACTCGGGATGATAATATCATTACTTCCTTCGACCTGAGATGTATGAATTGCTATAGCATGAAACTTTCTTACTTTGGCTATTTCAAAACGTAGTTCGTAACTGGCTATTATAAAGGGAATAGCTGGGTAGGACAAGGTTCATGCTATGGGGTTGTACAGTCAACGGAATTTGTTCCTCTTGTATGAGAGATATCCCTGGGCCCTTCGATGATTGGGTGCTGACACCAAAATAAGCATGGCCATGCGCAAAGGAATATTGATTGAGAATCAGATATGTCCTTAAATTTTTGGTCACCACCAATCAAGATCGAGAAACATAATCGTGAACGATCTGGAGATTGACATATTAATCCATGTCTCGTGTTCACAAGAATATCGCGAACAAAGGGATATTTGATCACTTATCTATAGGACCTCTACGTTTTATGTAGGTTATGGTTTTCTGCAAGGAGGCGGAACCCATACTGACTTGGGGGCATCGATGCTTTGCTAGAGGCCGCTCTTTGTCTGTGGTTACATGGGTACGGTGCATTATGTGCAAGTGGGAGTCTGTTAGAGATATGCCCACTAATATACGTACGCCATAGACCGATGCTGATGATGTATGGGCCTATTGGGTCATACACCGGGGTCAAACCTGACAGCAACTTAAGTTAAGGGACCAAATATGACAAAAGACAAAAGTTGACATTGCAGGCCTCGTTAGCGCCGCTAACTCTTAAGGGTTAGCGCCGCTAAGTCCTAAAGTTTAGTGCCGCTACGGCTGCATGTACTTTGTGTCAAATCACTGGCAGGCCCTGTTAGCGCCGCTAACCATTTTGAGATAGCGCATCTAAGTCTAGGTTAGCGCCGCTAACCCTGCAGCTGTCTTTTTGTCAAATCACCACCCAAAGTGGCCAATGCATGTGGGACTCATGGAATCCACTATGGCCGGCCTTTGAGGGGTTATTTGAGTCTGGAGGCAGTAGAGAGACAATAAGGAGAATTCATTTTTCATGTTCTTCTCTTAACTTTCTCTCTAAGTGTTCTACACACACTACACTCTCTTTGGTGCTACCAAGACCAAGAGAGAGCTCTAGAGAAGGTAACTCCAGATTTGGTCTCCATTGTTGCTGTTCCTAAGTGATATTCAAGTTGAAGTATCACAAGGCTTGCTAGCACTCGTGGTTTGGCTTGTTCCCGGGGTATACCTCAATAGAAGATCCGTGATTTCTTGTTTTCATGCTTTATATGCTTGTACCACCATGACTATTGGGAGAAATCTGGAGCTAAGGAGAAAGGTATAACCACCTCTTTTATTTTCAAGTTGCATTTCTATACATTAGAGTTTGGTCCATTTTGGGATTTCTCGTTTTCATGCTTTATATGTTTGTACCATGGGCTGTTTTTGTTGTACTTGCTTCCGCTGTTTTGCCCACGAAATCCCAACAATCCAATCCTAAACCAATCCACACTTTTACTGAATGATGAGAATCATGATTAAACATCAATGGACTCTAATTCCATATCAAACATTCCCTCATTAGTAGAAGTTCCATCAGATAACATTCTTGAAATTCTGTCAGTTGATCAACCAGAAGTCTCATCAGCTGATCCAATCGAAAATAATTCAAACTCTCCCAGAATCCAAAATGCCTATAAGGACTACAGGGATCATCCTAAAGATCAGGTCATAGGTAACATAGAAGCACTTGTACTGACAAGATCAAAAGCTTGTAATTTCTTTTTATACACGGGTATTGTTTCTATGATTGAACCAAAGAAGGTGGATGAAGCTCTAAATGATCCTCATTGGATTAATGCCATGCAAGAAGAATTGGCAGAATTCACAAGAAACAATGTATGGAATTTGGTGCCAAGACCAAAGGAAAAATCCATTATTGGTACTAAGTGGGTGTTCAGAAACAAAATGGATAAACAAGGGCTGATCATCAGAAACAAAGCATGGTTGGTTGGACAGGGGTATTGCCAAGAAGAAGGTATTGATTATGATGAAACCTTTGCCCCTGTTGCAAGACTTGAAGCCACAAGACTATTTCTAGCTTATGCAGACTTTAAGGTTTTTTAAATGGATGTTAAGAGTGCTTTCCTCAATGGAGAATTGAAGGAAGAGGTATATGTCAAACAACCTCCAGGTTTTGAGGATGCAAGAAAACCAGACCATGTATATTTTTTAAACAAAGCTTTGTATGGTCTAAAGCAAGCTCCAAGAGCCTGGTATGATACCCTCTCTTCTTTTCTAACCACCAAAGACTTTATAAGAGGAAGCATAGATAGCACTTTGTTTATAAGGAAATTCAAGGGTGATGTAATACTTGTACAGATATATGTAGATGATATTATATTTGGGTCTACAAATTTGGATCTTTGTAAAAAGTTTTCAAAACTCATGTCTGATAATTATCAGATGAGCATGATGGGTGAACTAAACTATTTTCTTGGACTTCAAATTAGACAAGAGGTTGATGGAATTTTCATTCATCAAACAAAGTACGTAAATGACAGACTTAAGAAATTTGAGTTTGAAAATGGTTCTTCAATGAAAACACCCATGTACATTGTCTTAAAGCTTGGAAAGGACACTGATGGTAAATCAGTGAACATTACAGCTTATAGGGGTATGATAGGGTCTCTTTTATACCTTACTGCATGTAGACCAGATATTATGTTTTCAACATGTCTTTGTGCTAGATACCAAGAAGATCCCAAAGAATCTCACTTAGCTGCTGTTAAAAGGATTTTCAGGTATCTAAAAGGAAACTCCTAATCTAGGTCTTTGGTGCCCCAAAGACTCTGATTTTGAGTTAGTTGGATACACTGATTCTAATTTTGTACGTTGCACACTAGACAGAAATAGTACATCTGATGATTGTCAGCTGTTAGGTGGAATATTAGTCAGCTGGTCAAGCAAGAAACAGAACTCTGTGTCAACTTCAACAGCTGAGGCATAATACATTGCTGCTGGAAGCTGCTGTGCTCAACTATTATGGCTGTAAAATCAACTACTTGATTATGACATACAGTTTGAAAACTCACCAATCCTGTGTGACAACACTAGTGCCATTTCTATCTCTAACAATCCGGTTTTGCATTCTAAAACCAAGCATATTGAAATCAGACATCATTTTCTTAGAGATAATGTGCAGAAAAAGAAAGTTTCAATGCACTATATAAGTACTAATGTTCAGTTAGCTGATCTTTTTACAAAACCTTTGGATGAGTCTCGGTTCAACTTTCTAATATCCAAACTTGGCATGTTAAATTTGTAACATATTCCTTTCTTAAGTAGTTAATTTAGTGTGAGAAATTAATTCCAATTGTGTGTGAAATGAAATACTTAGCTAAGCTTCTTCATGTCTTATTAATGGTGAATCAGCTAGTAGTATTCTGTCAGCTGACAACCATCAGCTGATACTAATCCTCAGCTGATCAACCATTAGCTAAGACTTAGATGCTTAGCTAATTGCATTCATTAGCTGACACTTATTTTAGCTCAACAAGGATTAGCTGACACTTTATTCAGTCAGCTGATGATTCTCAGAGTTAAAATTCTTGTTTCCCCACACTTATGGTATTAATTTTTCATTTGTATTTAATGTGTTAACTAGGTAGTATTTAATTTCTTATAAAATATCAGTTAGTTGTCCGTGTATTTATTATCTTATCCGTTTATTACCCTTTTTGCAGATGTGACAGTAACTTTTTCAAAAAGATATTTCCGTGACAGTTTAGGTTTCCAAAGAAGATATAAAGGTGTTTTTGAGCGGTTCTTCATTTCTTTTGCTTTCAAAATTCACAAACACTCGTCTTCTCTCCAATATTACAAACCCTAAACTCTCATTGATCACAATTTCTTCACTCTGTAATCATGGTGTCCTTCAACCCTGTTTCTACTCCAAATGCTGTTGCTGGTGAGAACATTACTGAAAATTCAGAAATCACCATTCGTCTAAACAACTTTCTAATCAACACTGACATTCCCGCGAACAAGGTAAACTAGGGATACGAACCTATGGTAGCATTCATTACTACTCATCCCCTGTTTCCCTGTCTCTCTGCTCATCCTTTCTTCATCTTTCCAAACATCGTTAGTAAAATGTGGTACACTGCAAGGTAACATACTGATCAAGAACTAATCACTTGCACGTGTCTCAATGGCACTATCAACATCAACATCAACATCACTATCAATACTCTTCGACAAGCCATCTCTCTTCCTAACATGGTCCTGTATCAATCATTTGCTCAAATGGATCAAGTTCTGGAAGTTTTACCCCTTATTGGCTACAATGAGGCTGTTACCCATGGTCAGTATAAGTTTTCCATGCTGGGACACCCATGGAAGTATTTGGCAAGTGTAATCACTCGGTGTTTAGGTCATAAATCTGGAAGTTTTGACCAAATGAATCAAACTGAACTCATGATTCTACATGCCTTCGTCACAGGGAGGAATATTGACTTCGCTCAAGTCATATTCTCAGAGATGGTGGATAAGATCACTCTTGGCACAACAAAGAAATCAACGAGCACTATTGTTCCCTACATAAGGTACTTAAGTTTGCTTGTACTTCATCATCTTAAATGGGAACAATATACTGGGATAGCTGTTGTGTTGGATGCAATGACCATTCCTCAAATGGGTCAAAAGATATTTCATTTAATAAGGGAAGATCAAGGTCCTGCCATCACTGCACAAATGTAAGAGCGAATTGATTTTGAAGTAGATGAAGAAGATGTAGTAGTTGAAGAAGAAGGTGATGTTCAACCTGTTGATGAAACAATGGCTAATGATTCTGAGTCCCCAGATGTGGTTACTGAAATTTGTGGGCACTCTACTGCTCATACTCATGATGAAGCCAGTTTTAGAAAAGAAAGATCATATGATGCACCATCACAGGATGAGCATGTTAATCCTAATGATGAGGATGTTGATACAGCTGATAGTGGTGCTGACAGTAGTGGAGGTGATAATGATGAAGGAGATGATGACTTTCATGGTGGTGATGCTGGATTTGTTCCTATTGAAAATGTTCAAGCTACAACCAGCTCATCTTCTCAAAGAGGGATGCTCATTACTGAATTCCCTGTCAGTTCTAGTTCTAGCACACCACATAATCAATAAAGTGGAGATGTTGCTGATGGTGATGATGCTGAGGATGAGACAATTTCTAACAATGTCATTCAACTGATTGAGATCAGCAAAACTCAATATTTCTCAGGTATAATCACTACCACTCTTGAGGATACTCAATTGGTTAACCCCACCAACAAGAACCCACCGTCTCTTCCAGTTGAAATACCCCCACAAATGCCAAGCTCTAGTGTACTCCCAACAGTCGCTAGTTCTACTCCCTCCTACACCCATACTGAATTAAGGTCACAAGAGCTTGTGCACATTTCACAAGTCTCAGAGGTAGTGTTATCCACACCTCTGACCTCAGGACACATTTGTAAATATGGGACTCTTGCTATCTGGATCACCCTCCTAACAGGGTGATGCCATTGAAAGACAAACCTCCTCCCAAGGTCATACTGTGTCTACACCTACATTGAGTCTATCCATACCCTTAGTAAGTTCACAATAGCTTACTACTGTAATAAGGGATACCCGACTGAGTGCAACCCTCACTCATACTCACATGCTTGCACCTGTATTTGATTCACTTCTTACACATGCTACTACACTGCCTATCAATACTAGTAGTATAGACCAACCATTAGCACAGGGCACACAATCTGCTCCCAGTGATCTTAGGCCTATATAGCAAGGTCTAAGTGAGGGACCTCACTCTATTCCTGTTTTTGGCTCAACTTCTCAATCAGTACCTATTCACCCTGTTCCATCTACTTCTTCTGAACCCTCACCCCAAATACTTCAAAACCTACTATCTATCTCTCAAAAGATGGATAGTCTTCAAACCTCCTTTACCTCTTTCCAAACCCAAACAGAAACTCAAATCTCTCATCTAATCCAAGAGGTTGAGTTCCTTAAAGCTACCTAATCCCAACCCTAACCTACCCCTGCCCCAGTTGATCTATCAATAATTCTTCATAAATTGGATCAACTCTTATCCCAAACTTCTCACCCTGCACCCAACCCTTCACCTCCCATTTCAAACCAAACCATCACTTCCTTAAACCAAACCATTTCTAATCTTCTTTCCCAACTCCAAACCTTAAGACCTTCCCCTCCTAACATCTCTGTAACCATCCCTGACTCTCTTCTTAGAGTCCGTTCTCTTCTCCAAACCATAATTGCTGATGTCACAAACTTAAGCCACTACTCAATCCAAAAGCACAGTGAAACCCTTAAGAAATACACCAATATCACTAATGCTATCATAATCCTAAGACAACCTCCATCCTTCACCCAACCTCCTATCCCTACGGCCTCTCCTCCACCCCTTCTCCATCTCCTTATTCTTTTATCCCACCTTATGTTGCCAAGCCTTTTGACAACTTTCCTTTTTCATTTGTTGATGAAAAAAAGGGGGAGAAGTCAGCCTCGGATTCTACTAGCTCAAGCTCTTCACTAGATCCTATTCAAGCAGTAGAAGCTGATAAGGTAGCAGAAGATCAAGCAGACCTCAATGAAGCATAAACTCTAAATCAATCAACTGTTGAGAGGGAAAATCCTTCTAAGGGGGAGCAACCTGCTCAAGATTAGCAGAGGCCAAAAAGAAGACTTAAACAAATGGCTAGAAGGAAGAGTGCTAAAAAGCCAGACAAGATGAATCTTGTGCACCAATCAATGTGCCATCAGAAGATTCTGATGATGATGATGATGAAGATAGGATGCCTCTATCCTCTCTGCTCAACTTGAAAAAGCAGAGCCTCTCCACTCAAGCTCCACCAGTCCAAGCTTCCTCTCCTGTACAATCAAGTCAACCAACTCCCAGCAGCACATCAAGGAGCAAAGGAAAGAAATTAATGTCTGCTGGGGAGATTGAAAAAGAAAAAAGAAGAGAGGAAGAGCTAAATCAAGATGATGAGAATCTTAGGAAGTTAAGTGAGCTGGCTGCTGCACTTAGCACTTCAATTGAAGAGGTTCTCAAAGCCAAGGAAAGACACCAGGACTTCACAACTCTTGAAGACCTTGCTGCCATTATAGGTGCTACTGATGATGAGTTGAGAGAACTACAAGAAGAAGAATTAATCATGTTGTCTTCTCAATCACATCCAACACAAGTTGCACCACAGCAAGATGATCCTACTACCAAGAAAGTTCCTAAAAAAGGAAGAACTCACAAAAAAGCCATTCAAGCATTGCATGAGTTCAACTTTGGGGTTACAACTCAGCAATCAGAAAGGGAGATCAGAGAGCTATTGGAAAACAAGAAGAACTTGGTAGATAGGAAGTATCCAAATCTCATCTCAAGAGTTACTTCATATAAGGGTACAGATGAAGGTCCATATCTCAGAATAGTAAGAAAAGATGAAAGACAAACACATGAGAATGCCTACCTTCATCACTGCAAATTGTTCTCCTTCACTGAGATGATTGAGACTCTGTACCATCTCCTTAAATCCAAAAGTGAAATTGCCACAAGGTTCATAAGCAAACTTGAATACTGGATCAGAATGTCTGTCTACCACAGCATATGCACTCATGATCAATTCGTGGAACACATTGATGTGATTGAGGATGCCTTCAAGAAATCCTCCAAAGCTTTTGTACCTGCTGAACAGATCATACTTAATCCTGATCATCCTTACCTGGCTGCTTATGAAAGTCTAAACAATGTGCTGTCCTTCAACATCGAACCAGAAATGTTTAAGTACATAACTGAACCTGAAAGAGGGATGTTTTTCAAGAACAGAGCTGGTATTTGGAAATTCCTAAGAGAATCTGACTTAGGAAGAGCCCCTAGAGAGCTGATATTTCAAGCTGCAACTTCAACAAGGGGACAGACAGGAAGTGATCACTTTGAAAGTCTGATTCAAGCAAGAGCTAAAGAGTTGTTGGCTGTAAATCCTCTGAACAGACTTCTGGATGTTAAAGAAGAACCTTGGTTAGAAGAAAACTGAAACTTCATAACTAGATTAGATGTAATTTCAACTTCTTAGAATAATTTATCTTCTGTAATTAAGCTTAATGTTCAAATTGTACAAACTCTGATGTAAATACTTTGTTCTGTAATCAAGCTTGAAACTCTGATCATGGACTACTTGGATAAAATGCTAGTATAGATGACTCTTAGTAGATAGCTCACATAGTGTAAATATAGAAAATATAAAAAATCCTAAAAACAGAAAAAGGATAGAAAAGATACCACAAAAACAGAACTATGGTACTTCATAAATGAAAAGATTCCCAAAAACAGAATATCAGGGAACATATATTAAAGAGTTACCAAAAACAGATAGCTAGGTAATCAAATTGCACTTAAATCAGATAAGGTTTTGTCATCATCAAATAGGGGGAGATTGTTGGGGAGATAGCAATATCAAACCTAAATCAAACATGTCTATTAAGTAAAATAGGATTTAATGTTAACAAAACCACATATTCAGTTTTGGACTTAGATAATTGAAAAACATATGTTATTATTCATAATAGACTTAAAGAATTTCTAAGTAAGAAATGTCATCTGACGAGCCAAAGTGTCAGTTGAACACTGAGTATCAGCCAAAGGACCAGCGTCAGTAAGATCAGCTAAGAAGAAAAGAAAAGTCAAGAAGCATCAGCTATGCATCTACAAAGCATCAGCTGGGGTTCCTCAAGGATCAGCTGAGCAGTCAAGGATCAGCTGACAGTATCTCATTTCTCAGCTGATGCCTCCCGCATGTCAGATAAGGTATTCTACACTTATTCATTCTTGTCTCAATAAGGTGATCATACTCAAATGATTAGCTGAGCCCTTGGGATCAGCTGAGAGTTTGTTTTGATTAGTTTATTAGCTATACCCTAACTATATTGATTAGCTGATCAGCTTGATTAGCTGAGCAGATCTAATTAGCTGAGTTTCTTATAATTGTCCTTAGCTGAGTAAAATTATGTTAGATGTTCAGTGTCTGTTAGCTGAGTCTTTAATCAGCTAATAGTTTTTCGGTGTAATTTTTTCTTTAGTCAAAGGCAGAACATGTGTTGTTCTATTATGCCTTAGATCTCTCGTTGTAAAAGTACATAGCACTTTTTGGATCTGCAAAGAAACAAAAAGGAAAGATCTTTTTCCTCTGGAAAAGGAGAAAGATACTTTAGAAAAGAAGATCTCGAAGATATGCTTCAACAACTAACTACGGATGGCAACTCTATACTTGGTTAAGTCAAATCTTCAGAAAGCATGGTGTTGATTAAAGCACAAGCATAGAAAGAGAAGTTTACTTTCTCAAGACATAAAGGTAGTACTTTAATAATATAATAATAGATAGTGGGTAAACTCCTTACTGAAAAGTATGTTCACTTTACACACTTTGTGTATAAAGTTAACTTACTTTTCACCCACTAACTTTATCTATTAAAATATTATTAAACCAAGTACCTTTATCTCTTTCTTCTCTTCATCAACCCGGACACCCTTGCTTATATATACTCATGCATGGAAACATGCTAAGTATGCGAATAGATAGTTGAATACTGAAATCTCATTTGTTGAGAATTAGAAGAGTTAGCTTTTTATTTTCAATATAACAAACTTGTTCATGTGTTGAACATCTTAGACATAAGTTGTTTAAGATTAGCTTAGTTTATGTGTTAGACAAATTTAGTTGCCACCTTTTATTGAACTTAGATTTTCCGCATCTAGTTCATGTAATTCTTGATTCACATCAATAAGAATTATATAAAAGTAAATCGTGAGTCTCTTAAATTTTAATTTGCTAAAGTTTGTATTCAACCTCCCCTTCTACAAACATTTGTTGTTGTAGTATCCATTCGGGACCAACAATATATATATATATATATATATATATATATATATATATATATCTGGTACATTCATCAAGATATATATATATATATATATATATATATATATATATATATATATATAAGCACTACTATATATATTTATATACTTTAAGCATCTTTGTATTTTTGCATATTTACCTTCAAGTCATATATCTATTATTTTATATCTATTAACGTTTGTTTCTTTTGTGTCCTATATTTAGTTATTCAATTTAATAAATCGAAAATGTGGTCATAGAAACTATTCAACCTCCCTTCTAGTTTCTATAATTAGTATCAGAGCAAGGTGCTCAAGAATTTGTTCAAAAAGTTTTTGTTAATAAAAAAATAAAACTTTTTCAAATTTTGAGTTGATCCATTGCTCAAGAGAACTACAAGGAATGTTTAGCTTCTAACCCACCTATTTTTTAGTCCAGTACATTTCAATTCTAGAAACTAAGATTTGAAACCTATATCAAAGCCACTAATTATGATCTATGACACATTATTGAAAATGGAGACTTTAAACCGAGTTGATCCATGGCTCAAGAGAAATAGAAGGAATGTTTAGTTTCTAACCCACCTATTTTTTAGTCCAGTACATTTCAATTCTTGAAACTAAGATTTGAAACCTATATCAAAGCCACTAATTATGATCTATGGCACATTATTGAAAATGGAGACTTTAAACCACTTGATACAAAAAATCCAATGATCAAATACATTTCTTTTCTTAAAAAGAATAGTGAAGCTAAACTCTTACTTTACAAAGTTTTACCAAGAACTGAATTTAGTAAAGTGTTTATGTGTAAAAACGCAAAAACTTGTGTACAAACATAGAAACAAAACCTGTGTACAAATAGAAATTACAAGCTTTTAATCTTGTTAGTACATGTGCTTCTATATTACCTATGACTTGATCTTTTGGATGATCTCTGAGGTCCTTCTAGGAATTTGGGATTGTGGAAGAGTTGGGATTAATTTGGACTTGGAGAGTTAAAATTCCTTGGTTAGGATCAGCTGATGATATTTCGAGTTGATCACCTGATAGAATTTCAAGGTTGCAATCTGATGGTATTTCTACTGATGAAGGAATGTTTGATATGGAATTAGAGTTCATTGATGTTGAGTCATTATTCACATCATTCAGTAAAAGTGTGGGTTGATTTGAGGTAGGCTGTGCATTGGTTCATATAGTATGGGAACAGGTTCATCTGAATCTTCTGCATCAGCTGATGGGAGTGGATCAGCTGACACTGGAATGTTGTCTTTTGTGTGCAGCAGATTATTAAATTCCTCACTTGTAGAATGATTAGTAGAAGAGGAAGAAACAAAGTCATTTTAATTAAAACTTGCATTGATTGATTCCAATATGACTTTTGTTTTGATGTTGTAGACTCTATATGCTTTGGAGATCACATAGTATCCAACAAATACACCTTCATTAGCTTTAGGAGCAAACTTCAGCAGTTGATCCTTCTGGTTCAGGAGGAAACATTGACAACCAAAGATGTGCTAAAAACTGATGTATGACTTCCTTCACTTGAGCACCTCATAAGGAGTTTTGTTGTGCCTTTTGATAACAAGGGATCTGTTCTATGTAAAACAAGCATAGCTGACAGACTCAGCCCAAAAATTAAAGTTTAACCCACTTTCACACAACATGGTTCTTGCAGCTTCAATTAAAGTTTTGTTTCTCCTTTCAACTACACCATTCTGTTGTAGAGTTCTTGGAGCAGAGAAGTTTTGGAGTAGAGAAGTTTTGAGAAGTTTTAAGCATCCTTACCAGATTGCCATTTAGCACTTCCATCTTTCTGATAAAGCTTATTATCTTTTCACCAGCCTCACTCTAGCTTTAAGGAAAATGACCCAAGTGTATCTTGAGAATTCATCAACCATAACCAGTGCATACTTACTTCCACCAATACTTGTAGGGACAACATGACCAAATAGATCCATGTGCAACATGTAGAAAGGTTCAGTAATGGAGAAGGCTTGCCTAGATTGAAAAGATATCTTGTGTTGCTTTCCCTTCTCACAGGTAGTGCAAGGTTTAGGCTTAACATAAGTCAGTGAAGGCAAACCTAACACTATATCACCCTTGCTCAACTTGTTGATATTTTAATAGTTTAGGTGGGAAAGCCTTTTGTGCCATAACCAGTTTGTGTCTATTACATATTTTGTATTCAAACAAGTTAACTTAGATGGATCACCATAGGACATATCAAGAGTATAAACATCCTTGGTTCTCTTAGCACAAATAATTGTTTTGCCTTCTTTATTTAATATGGAACCACATGTCTTAGTAAAAAGAACTTTATTATCACTATCACAAACTTGACTTATGCTGATGGGATTATACATAAACCCTTTAACATATGAAACCTTAGATAGAGTTAAGTTCCCATTATGAAGTTCACCGTAGGCTTTTATTTGCCCATAGTTGTTGTCACCAAAGGTCACTCTTGGACCCTTTTCCTTCTTGTAATTACTAAGAAAAACTTTGCAACCTATCATGGTTCTTGAACATCGACTGTCAAGATACCATGTGCTAAGACCCTGCATAGTTATGAGTGAAAGAAGGTTAGTGAAACTTAGGGTATCCACAATTAAGTGGACTCCTGTGGATTGCACCGAGCTATCCACTTCATATTAGGTTATTTATGAATGAGTGGAACAACTGTGTTATCAATATCAGACCACTGTATTGAGTTACCTTCAAGAGAACAATCACTTGCCTTATGTTCTTTGCTACAACAGTTATAACATTTTTTATTTTTGGAGCATTTAACATGTTTTAGTGATTGCCAGTGAGATGACTTAACAATCCCCTGATGACTATCGGTCATCAGATGATTGATTTGACCATTCAGCTGTTGCAGCTGATTCTGTAAACTAAAAAGGTCTTTGTTTACCGTCACCTTTGATTAACCCTTAGTTAAAAAGAGTTTTTGATCAACCTTGGGTGTGGCAGACTTAGACTTTATATGAACATTAAGTCCTTTTCTCTTGGTTTCTCCTAGTGAAAGAGTTTGATGTGATTCTTGATCAGCTGAGCACTTAGAAGAGGATCCATGATCAACTGACAAGCCATCAGCTGAGCATTTATCATCTACTAGTTGATCAACTGATGTAAGATCATCAACTAATGAAATGTCAGTAAGCTGAGTACTTAAATTCAATGCATCAACTTTTAAGGTTTGACAACATAATGTCTCTTTGGTATCAACAAATGATTCCATTCCTTTAATTGCTTCCATTGACATTAAATTTTCAGTACTTTTACTTTCTGACAAAACCATAGAATTGGAATTAACTTTTGAAGTGGTTAAGTCTTTTAGCTTAGAGCTTTTACTATTGACAAATATGTTAGTGATAATACTTTTTTCTTTTACAATCTTTAGAAAAGTAAGAGGTAACATATCAGCCTTTTCTAAGATATTTATGTCCTTGCTAAAATCAACACAATTAGCAGCTTGGGAATAATTTCCACCAATAATAGCTTCAACTTGTTTTGGAATCTGCTCATTGACACACTGAGTGGTCTTTTCAGTGGAGAACCACCAAAATTTAAATACTTTTTGTAGGTCATTAAACTTTATGGTTGCTTCATTGGTTTCTTTTACCAAGATCTGATTAAGTATCTTTTACTTAGCTAAATCATCTTCCAATTTTGTCATTTGTTGTAGTTTCTCATCTTTAAGAATTAACTTCTCTTTTAGTGATTCTATTTCTATTTTTAGCTTCTTTTCTCTTTGAATATTTGACTAAAACTCAACACACAGATAATCAAACATAGTGTTCTTTTCATTATCATCATAAGTAATAAATTTTCCAACCTGATACATTGAAGAATGATCCCAGTCAGGAGAAGTACAAGCCTTGGTAGCCTTTTTTATGTCCTCGTCAAATGAACTTGTTCTCTCAGTGTTGGCCATCAATTTGAGCCGAGCAGTGAGGACCTTATGTTCATCACTTGAGAGATCTTCCTCAGCCCAATCTCCTTCTTCAGCCACCAACACTCTATTATGGGCTTTCTTCTTCTTGTCAAGAACAGCAGCAAGAAGCTTCTTATACTTAGCTTCATAATCTACCTTGCTGTCTGAGTTTGAGGGACCCTTGAAGCTTGAGCTTCCTTTGGACTTACATTCACTGGCAAAGTGACTAGTCTTGCCACAGGAGAAGCATCCTTCAGAAGCCTTTGATTTGTACTTGGTTTTTTCACCTTTGAAAGGTCTCTTCCCAAACTTCTTGACACCCTTTCCCTTAAGGAAAGGTTTAAACCTTTCAACTAACATGGCAGCCTGCTCAATAGCAGCTTCAATGATGTCCATGTCCTCCAAATATTCATCCCCATCAGGCACTTGCTCTTCATTTTCAGAACACTCAATCTCTTCCTCATCATCATTGGACTCATTTACCACTGCAGCAAAACTCCTAGATCTTGTATCCTTAGACACAAGGGTAGATGATGGAGATTTTGCAAACTCCTTCATATCCTTGGTAGAGAGCTTCCTTTGCTTCACTGATTGTTCATGGTTCATGCGGTTTCCATACAAACCAACCAGTGAAAGACCCTTGATTTTCTCACCATGTTTCAACACAGAATGATCCCAAGATTCTGGGAGAGAGTCTAGAAACTTGTTTACAAGTTCCTTGTTGTTCTTGGGAACATCTGCCCTTCTTAAATCATTAATAAGACAGTTGAACCTGGTGTAGGTCTGAGTAATACTTTCACCTTTATGAGCAAAGAAGAACTCGTACTCTCTACCAAGAAGGAGCTTCTTGTTCTACTGCACTTCTTTAGTACCTTCATACGCAACGGTCAAAGTGTCTAACATCTCCTTTGTAGACTTGCAATTAAGAACCTGATGATAGACTTCATTGGGTAATGCAGAGACTAAGGCTATTCTGGCTTTGATATCAAGATTCACCAGCCTTTTATCTTCATCTGACCATTGATGCACTACCTTAACAACATATCTTTGCACATCAGGAGTATCATCAATGGTAGCAGTGACTCCGACAATGGGGGAAGGAATATAGAGGCCTTCAGTAACAGCTTTGAGCATCACATCATCAAGGCTAGACAAGAAGAGAAGAACTCTACTCTTCCAGAGGGAAAAATTTTCCCCATCAAACATTGGGCACCTTATGAGTGAGTCATTGTTTGAGAATCTGTTAGAAGCAGCAACATGAGTGGCCATTTTGTAGTGTGGGGTAGAAGCAGTTGAAGAGTAAGCAAAACAAATCTATGATATGAATTATCTAGCCTTCTCTGATACCAGTTGTTGGTCCCGATTGGATACTACAACAACAAATGTTTGTAGAAGGGGGGTTGAATACAAACTTTAGCTTTTTAAAATTAAGAGACACACAGTATTGTTGGGAAAATGATCTCATCAGTTAAGATTTGATGAGACAAAGTTAAGTTTGTAAGATGTGTTCACATATAACTTAACAAGAATTATAAAGCTTAGTCAGACTGAATACTCATAGTGATTCAGACTCAGTATAAGCTGAGTGTAAGCTGTACATAAGTTTGATTAGCTTAGACTATATCTTAGTAAGATTATTAATGTGTTTGATAAGTTGTGTATGTCACCAAAGATATATATTGAGTTTTCAGAGTCAGCTCAATAGAGTTGCTAAATATGTTTTAGTTAATTCTTTGGACCTTTGAGGATGAGTTAATAATTATACATGTTAGTCCATATTTGTTTTCGAGTGTGTTCTCGAAGAACTCAGCTTGATGAGTTTCAAGCTGAGTAACTCAGTCCGACTAAAGAAGTCAGTTTAAGATAATTTAAATTTGTTTTAAATTTATCTTTTATCTCTCTATATCTACGGCAAGGATAAGAAGATTCCAGAATCAAGATTGAAGATTGAAGACTCAAGATAAGAAGATTCAAGATTCAAGAATCGGATTATCCAATTGTTAGTTAGCGAATTAAGCTAAGTCTTAGTTTGTTAGGTTCCGTAGGCACAGGATTATAAATACTTATCTCCTGATAATTTTAGAGGTACGACTCGGTACCAAAAAACAAGTAAGTGTTGCAGAGCCAAACCTTACCTCACCGTATGTGTTACGATTCTTGAATCACTGTTTGTCAGTTCAACGTGATCAAGATATTCACAGATTGCCAAGCTATTCGTGTGTTCGAATAATCACATTTGTTGTGATATTGGTAAGTTATCAATCCGTGTAAATCCTGTTTAGAGAGTCGTCAGTATCTATAATCATAAGTTGATTATAGATAGCTAAGTTTGAGAGATTGAGAGATTTATATTAGGTGGTTATATATCAAGAGTTGCTTACTTGATAGTTATTGTAATCATCATCTTAGTCAAAGCATTGTAATCATCTTCTTAATAAAAGCATTCGATTGATTGTGGTTTGATTTACTTTGTGTAACACTTTTAGTTGATTTGTTCAATTTCCGCAAAAAGTGTATTCAATTCTACACACCTATTGCTTGTTGTTATTCTCACCAAGGGACCAACAACTAGTATCAGAGCAGGCTGAATAATTTCATAAGTTGAAAGTTCAAGATTCTGAGAAAGTCTACAATGTCTACAAACAACAATACCTCAAAATTTCCACAGATATCTGCCAAAGGCTGTCCCGTATTTGATGGATCTGACTATCCTATGTGGAAGTTCAGAGCCATGTTGTTCCTCAAGTCCATTGACAACCGTATGTCGGATGTCATCACAAAAGGACCTATTATCCCTAAGATTCCTGCTACTATCAGTGATACGTCTCCTGGCAGAACTAAAAAGGAAACAAGAAAGCCTACTGCATCCTGGACTTATGAAGATTGGAAACTCTTTAATCTGGATAACAGGGCTAAAAGTGTTCTAGCAAATGCCCTGACTAATAAGATCTTGCGTACTGTGACTGGGTGTCAATCTGCAAAAGATATCTGGGATACGCTGCGTGTTACATATGAGGGCACAGATCTGGTCAAGCAACAGAAGAAGAATCACTTGAATAGATCTTACAAAAACTTCTTCTCAAAGAAGAATGAAACCTTTTCTGATTTGTTCACAAGGTTTCACCGCTTGATAAATGACCTACTAAGTGTGGGTGTAAAGAAAGATGAAGCTGAACTAGTGCTGAAGTTTCAGGATGTGTTACCAGAAAGGTTCAATGAAGTAACCACAACATTGAGGGTTGGAGGAACACTACATGCGTACAACCTACAGTCCATTTATGGGTTCTTGCTAAATCATAAACACAACAGAACTTCTCAACAACAACGCAAGGAGTCTCTGGATAAAACTGAAGTTGCATTAGTTGCATAGAAAAAGAAGAAAAATTCTAATGCACTGGTTGTTGAATCTGAGATTGAGTCAGAATCTCAAGCTGACCACTCAAACTCAGACTCAGGTGATACTGATGATGTTCAGAATATCACTGAAGAAATGGCAATGCTAGCCAGATGTTTGAGAAGAGCTCAAAGAGGAAGAGGAAGATCTGACAGGGGCAAAGGGAAGAGTTCTTTTGATCCCAAGAATGATGTGTGCTTCAACTGTCAAAAGAAGGGACACATTGCTGCTGAGTTCAGATCAAAGAAGGTGGAATCACCATCAGTTGTTGATAAGAATGCTTAAAGAGCTGATAAACACAAGAAGAAATATACTCAGCTCAAGAAAGGAAAGCCAAAAGACAAACCCAGTGCAAAAGGGTTAAATGCTGAAACCTGGGATACAGAATCATCTACCTCAGATGATGATGTATGTCCTATGGCTCAAGAAGATGAAGAGTTTGAAATTGACGAAGTTGATTATGGTCTGTCCGAATCAATCTTTGAAGCTGACAAGAAGGAAGCTGAGGAAGACAGCAAGCTCAGTGATTGGGATCCTGCTTCCATGTATAAGGTCAGTAATTTCTACTCTTACGCAGATGAAGAAAAGGGTCTAGCTTTTGATTATCTGTTGCTAAGAAAGCACAATGTGATCTTGAATGCCAAAGACACATTGATCAACTTCAAAAGGTCACTGAGTCTGGGTGTAAGTCATCAAAGCTTGTTGAAATGTGCATTAACCAACAAATACCTAAACAGGTAAAGGTTGTACTTGGAGGTGACTATCAAACAGCAGCTTATGTAGCTGATGACGAGATAGCAAATACAGACTCTGAGGAGGATAGACAACTGATTAAGTCTCAGAAGTCAGCCTCAAAGAAAAGACATGATCAAAACTTGAAATTCAATATGTTTGTGAAAGCTAAAGATCATGGAAATGAGTGCTCAACATTCAAACAGCATGGTAAGTCTGTGCTGGACAGATTAGGCACTCACTATTCAAAGAACTTCAGTCATAGAAAGGCTAAATCCAAATCCTTTCAAAAGAAAACATTCTCTATCTGGCTCGGAGAGAAGTTACAAGAATAGGAAGACCACAATAAGTCAGAGGTCAAATCACAACAATGGTAAGTCCAAAGTTGTAGATCTTGGTAAGTCCAAAAGATCAACAGTAGTAAGTCCAAACCTGTTGAAACTGGTGAGTCCAGTCACCATGGCAAAGGTAAGTCCAAAGTCATGGAAAAGAAGGTTGTTAGTCAAACTTCTAAGGATAACAAACAATGATCTGACAAAGGTAAGTCCAAAGTCAGTGATCATCAAGTAAATCAACTTGCAAAGAAAGTTGAAAAGTTATCCACCACATACAATCCTAAGACTGAGAGTAAGTTCTCACAAGGATTGTTAGACTCTCTACCTCTTGTAATCATTGGAAGAAGGAGATGCTATAAGTGCAGAAGTTGAGGTCATGATGCTAAGACATGTGATGCAGAAATATCAAGGCCTGAACAAGAACAAGCTGATCAGCCTACACAGGACTAAGCTCCTGCTCAAGCTGAACAGCCAGTTTAACCAGATGGAGATGCTAAGTGCTCCTCATCTGAACCCACCAAGAGATGGTTCCTAAACAAAACTAATGTGTTTAGTTTACATCTCATGTACAGGGTTCAAGTAAATGGTACTTGGATAGTGGATGCTCAATGCACATGACCGGGTGGAAAGGACTTCTTAGTGATTTCCAAGAAGATGAAGGTCCTAAAGTAACATTTGGTGACAACTCCCATGGAAGAACTAAAGGCTATGGGAAGATGCAAGCTGGCAAGGTTAATTTCCAAAGAGTTGCATATGTCAAAGGTCTCAAACATAACCTGATTAGTATCAGTCAATTGTGTGATGAAGATAATGTTGTTAATTTTAGGAAGAACACAGGAACAATTTATAATGCTAAGGGAAAGCCTGTATTATTAGCTAAAAGAGAAAGAGATGTGTATCTACTTGATCTTAATTCTGCTGATCCCCATAATGAAACCTGCTTGTATTCCCAATCTGTTCCTAAGCTGAGTTGGTTGTGGCATAAACGCTTATCTCATTTAAATTTCAAATATATAAATATGCTATCAAATAAAGAGTTAGTCTCTGGATTACCAAAGATAACATTTGTCAAGGACAAATTGTGTTCAGCTTGTGAACAAGGGAAGAATCATAAAGGGTACTTTAAATCAAAACAAAATTTTTCAATAACAGACCCACTGCATATGTTGCATATGGATCTATTTGGACCCATAAGTACTCCAAGACTAAGTGACAAGAAGTACACACTGGTGATAGTAGATGAGTTCTCACGATTCACCTAGGTAATATTCCTAAAAACCAAGAGTGAGGTTGCCCTGGAGATAATAAGTTTTATCAAACAGGAGGAGTTGCAGAAAGGTTTGTCTGTAAAGCAACTCAGAAGTGATCAAGGGACTGAGTTCAGAAACTCAACCATCGAAAGCTTCTGTGAGCAAAATGGAATATTGCAAAATTTCTCATCAGTCAGAAATCCACAACAAAATGGAGTTGCTGAAAGGAGAAATAGAACCTTAATTGAGGCTGCTAGAACAATTCTATGTGAGGCAGGATTGAAACTCTATTTCTGGGATGAAGCTGTTAATTCAGCCTGCCATACTCAAAATCGGTCAATCATTGTCACAAGACATGGAAAGACTTCATATGAGATGTATAAGTCTAGAAAGCCCAATATAGGTTATTTCCATATCTTTGGTTCAAAATGCTATGTGCTGAATCAAAGAGATCAGCTCCATAAGTTGGAACCCAAAGTTGATCCTGGAATATTTGTTGGATATTCCTCAATTTCCAAATCCTACAGAGTGTATAACACTAGGAGAAAGGCCATAGAAGAATCAGTTCATGTCTCGTTTGATGAAGACAGTCTTGATCAAGCTGAGAAAAGACAAGCTGACTCGGTCAGTCTGAGTGAGCTTGAAAGGCCTAAGGAAACCAACTTATCAAATCCTATGTATGTCATGGGAGATGAATGTGATGATGATGTTTGTCCATCACATGCTCAAATTGATTCTCAAGCTGAGAAGGATGATGAGTTCGTCAATACATTTGGAGCTGACATTCCTCAGACTGAAGATCTTAGTGATCAACAGTTTGATGCCGCTGTTGAGACTGAGGATATTAGTTCACCTCAGGGCTCTCAACATCACTCAGATTCTGAACCAGATTCTCCAACTACTACATTTAACTTCCTCAAATATCATCCTCAAGATCAAATCATTGGAAATGTCCAAGAAAGTGTTATGACCAGATCAAAGGCTACAGCTAACTTTGCTGCTCACTTTGATTTTCTTTCTCAAATGGATCCAAAGAAGACTAAAGAAGCCTTAGAGGATAAGGATTGGATTGAAGCTATGCAAGAGGAATTGAATGAATTTGAGAGAAATAAGGTCTGGAACCTTGTCCCTGCCCCTAAAGGTCACTCAATTATAGGCACTAAGTGGGTCTATAGAAATAAAATGGACAGTGATGGAGTGATAGTAAGGAACAAAGCCAGGCTGGTGGCACAAGGGTATAAGCAAGAAGAAGGAAATGATTATGACGAGACCTTTGCCCCTGTTGCTAGAATTGAAGCCATAAGGCTGTTCCTTGCTTATGCAGCTTATAAATACTTCAAAGTCTATCAAATGGATGTGAAAAGTGCTTTCCTAAATGGAAAACTTCAGGAGGAAGTCTATGTGAAACAACCTCCTGGCTTTGTCAGTTCAATGTTTCCACACCATGTCTATAAGTTAGACAAGGCTTTGTATGGTCTTAAACAAGCTCCAATAGCTTGGTATGATACTCTGTCCACTTAACTATCAATGGATTTCACCAGAGGTAGTATAGATAAGACACTCTTCGTTAAAAAGAGTAAAGGACAGGTGATTCTTGTACAAATCTATGTGGATGACATTATCTTTGGTTCTACAAATGAATCTCTGTGTGATTGGTTCTCCAAAATAATGTCACAAAAGTACAAGATGAGTATGATGTGTGAGATGACATATTTCCTAGGCCTACAAATTCAACAAAAGCCTGATGGAATATTAATCAATCAAAGCAAGTATGTTCTTGATTTGATAAGGAAATATGGTTTTGATTAAAGTTCAACCATTAGAACACCCATGCCACCAGCTGTCAAGCTGAGTAAAGACTCAGATGGAAAGTCTGTGTGTCAGTCTACCTATAGAGGAATGGTAGGTTCATTACTCTATTTGACGCCTAGTGGACCTGATATCATGTTTGCTACATGTGTTTGTTCAAGATATCAGGCAGATCCTAAAGAATCACATCTTCAAGCTGTGAAAAGGATCTTTAGGTACCTTAAAGGTACACCAAATCTAGGTCTTTGGTATCCAAAGGACTCTGGATTTGAGTTAGTTGGTTTTTCTGATGCTGACTATGCTAGGTACAAGTTAGATATAAAATCAACAACTGGAGGATGTCAATTGCTTGGAGGGAAGCTAGTAAGCTACACTAGTAAGAAATAGAACTTAGTGGCTACTTCAACTGCTGAAGCTGAGTATGTTGCAGCAGGAAGCTGTTGTGCTCAAATACTGTGGATGCAACATCAGCTTCAAGACTTTGGCATGAGTTTCAAGAAAACTCCTATCTTCTGTGATAACCAAAGTGCAATAGCCATCACTTACAATCCAGTCTTCCACTCAAGAACCAAGCACATTGAAATTAGACATGACTTCATCAGGGACATCGTGGAAAAAGGTAAAGTTGACATTAAATTTATCTCCACTGATGACCAACTAGCAGATTTATTTACTAAACCCCTTGATGAAAAGAGGTTTATGTATCTGCTACGTGAATTGGGTATGCTCAACCCCTAGCTAAGTGTCTAGAATCTGATTTTTTCAGTTTGACAAAGACTAAGTGTTTTAAGCTTAGTGCACAGTTTATGAATATGTTTTCATAAACTAATAAATCGGTCAAGCTGAATGATGAGTGCACACGTTTGGTTAGTTCCAACATCTTTTAACTACTCAGTGTGGTTAACATGTATGTTGGAGTAAGTCTCAAACATAAATGACTATGTGTCATTGGGTCTGAGCTATGTGCTTAACTCAAGCTGCGTGATTGGTTCACACGTTTGGTCAGTTCCAAACATTCTTTAACTACTCAGTGTAGTTAAAATGTACGTTTGAGTCAGTTTCAACCGTAAATGACTATGTGTCATTGATCCTGAGCTGTGTGCTCCGCTCAAGCTCAGTGTCCTACTCATGCTGAGTGATCAATTCAAGCTGAGTGCTTGATCTAGACTGAGTAATATGTTTACTCAGCTTGGTGTGTCCAACATATGAGTTAATTACTTAGTGTTATTAATTCATCTGTCAAAGCGTATTTGAGTCAGTTTAAAATCGCATCGTATATCAATTGTGTCTTGGTATATTTAAACAATGTTTATAATCTTATTATGAGTTAATAATATTATTTTACATTTGTATCCGTTGGAAGATAATGTGTTTCTACCCTCTCACTGTTATATCAAGCCGTAAAATTTTCCAGCGTAATGGATAAAAAGGGGAATCCAACGGTAACTTTTCTCTCTCCTCAAATAGATATATATATAAAGATTCTAACTGAAATTTAGAGGGTTACGCTTAAACTTCTCATCTCTAAACCTCTCATCTGCTTATATATCTATTAACAAATTTGCTAAGTGCAATTCCCTGTTCCATCGACTCCAAAACCCTATCTCGCTCAGTGTGACGCTCATTGCTCAGTGCAAAGAAATTAGTTACTCAGTGTAATCTGCTTATTTCAACGATGGAAGGAACCATTCTCAATCTTAGTGATCGAATGGTAAGGGGTGCTGCGTTCAACAACAACGGATTGCCGCTGATCAAAATCAGCAATCAGCGTGCCTGCCTTGCAATTCCTCAATGCAAAATAAGCAGGGGATACGAACCATGGGTAAAATACATTCGAAAATGCCCATTTGATTTTGCTTTCACTGGAGCACCTGTCAATATCGCTCCACAGCAACTTTTGGAGTTTTGGTACACATGCACCTTCAACCAGAACAGAGGAGAGATCACAGGCACTGTTCTCAATGGCGATAGAACAGTGGCCATCACGGTTCAACGGCTAAGGGTTGTTCTTCAACTCCCTGTTCAAGATGTGTTCGAGCCCACCGTGACTAGACAAGTGGCAAGGTCAGTTCTACCTCAAATGGGTCACCCTCAAACTGAAGGAGTGATTAAGAAGGCCACTTTCCCAACCAGCTGGGGCTTCATGGTTTCAACAGTGGTACATTCACTGGCGACTAAAGTTGGAGTCTTAGACCAAATTAATGAGTCCAAAATGTAGATGTTGTATAACATGTTCTTCGACAGACGCATAAACTATGCACACCTCATCTTCAACGAGCTCAAAGTCCAAGTAATGAAGACCACCAAGGAATTCCATGTGCCATTCATAAGGTACTTGTCCTTGGTAATTGAATATGAGTTGGGAGATCTTTATGAAGTTGGATGAGATGTGTTCTCTGCCCCCATACTCAGCCCAAAGATGTTCAACAACGACATCTTCCCCGAGCAAGAGGGTTTGAGAGAGCCCATGCTACTGATTGTTGAGGGAGCTTCATCCGAAAGTGAAGAAGAGGGATCCACTCAAGGGGGAGCTTCTCATGCTAACACTGAGGTTCAGGCTGAGCACTCTGCTCAACCTGAACCAGTACACACTGAAGCTGCTTCGGGTAAGACCTCTCCACTTTCTCTTTCCTCTCATTTTTCTCCATCCACCTTTGGAGATAAGACTGCAGTGGAACCAACTCAGTCTAACCCATCTCCTCCACCTTCATTCCATTTACAATCCCACTCTGAAGCCACCCCTAGTATGCCCACTGCTGCTACGGAGAATATCCGAACCTATACACGTAAAACTGCCATAGGTGGTGCCACTCCTAAAGGCATCACTGGAGCTAAGATCACACTGATCCCTCCACTGGCAGGAGTTGCGGAGGAGACGCCTACTCTTCAGGTGTCAAACTCAAGGCTTATTAATAGCCCTATACCTTATCCGGGTGTGGTGTCTACTCAGCCCACACCTACTCGAGCCATGGGAGAGCCCATTTCTGTGCTTGAGCAGACACACTCGGGTTACATTGAACATATGACCAATCCCCAGGGTCAATCACTCCTTCTATACCCATAAGACAATCACCAACCCATACACTTCACATTCGAGCCCCATTACTTCTCTTCACTTCTCACACCCTATTGCATGACCAGCCAATGTTTCATCTTCAAACCAAGGTGATTCACAGGGTCCACAGTCTGGTGCACATGAATTTGAGGGTCCACACCAACCCTTGGATGATGCACCCAAATCTCACCCTACAAAAGCTGACTTAGATAATATATTGACTTTTCTGAAAAGTCAGTTTGAAATCCTCCATCTAAAAAGAAACAAGGCTAAGAAGCATCTGTTGCTAAGGTTGGATGCTCTGGATGCTGAGGTATCAAATCTGAAGTCTGCCATTGCTGCTCTCCATCAACAAAGACTTTCAACCCCTATTGATGATGACAAAAAGGGGGAGAAGGTTCACGAGGCTGAAGTTGAAGCTGAAGCGTTACTACTTCTAGCAAAGGGAGCAGATAAGATTGAGGGGGAGAAAGTAATAGAAAAAGAAGCTGAGCTGACTGAGATAGCAAAAGGAAAGAGACCAGCAGTGGTCAGCTCAGAAGAATCAGAACCCCCTCAACAGAATAGAAGGAAAATGATTCTTAGTGAATCATGTTCCTCAGATGAAGACTCTGCGGATAAAATGACTACACAAGAAAGAACTTTACTGCTGGCAGTTAGGAGATTGGAACAGGAGGACGCTGACCGGCTAGGAATATTTGTCAATGAGTTAAGAGGAAGACAAAGGGATGTTCAAGCTGTGTTAGTCAGTGAGAAAGAAGCAAGAGATATGGCTTGGACTGAGCAAATCAGAAAACAGAATGAGGATTTAGCTAAACTCAATCTGCCAATTGTTGAAGATCAACAAGAGGAGGAGAATATAATGCATTGTTATACAAAAACATTCTTCTCTTCAGGGATCATCATTCTAGAGTTTGTCTTAAGAAATGATGAAACACCCTCTCTAGAGTTGAATCAACGGCAAAGGCTGGGATATGAAGAATGGAAGCAAGTGGCCATCCTCATCAAGTAGATGGAAAAGTCCTCTGCTAGAAATCAAGTCAAATACGAGATTTTAAGGCTAATAGAAAAAGCTGATGCAATGGAGCTCATTCCCAGATCTGAGATAGCAACCCTACTGACTTCCTTTCACAAAATGGGAAGGACAAGCTGAAAAAGCCAGTTGGATTAGCAAAAGCAGACAAGTACAATACGAATCTTCTTGAAGGCTTGGAGTGTAAAGAAAACACCTTTGTGGAAAAGCCTGAGAGAGGATTCATGTAACTAGATAGAAATGGAAAACAATGATTCCAGTCTGATGCAAACATATATACATGTGGGGTATCTCAGGTATTTGCTCTGAGACAAATTGTGGAAAATACTGAACAAAATGCCAAGTTCAGATACAGACTAAATAGAGCAATCATAAGACAAAAGGATTAGCTTCAACACTTGCCAAATCTACAAGAAATCCTTGAAGAAATAAATAAGGAGATCAAGGAGTTTGAAGAGCTGCATCCTGATTAGATTAATTCTAATTTTTGTAAGAACTTAGTGTGCATGATCTAAGTGATCAATATTTTTGTATTATGATAAGTTCAATTAATACAAATATATGTTTGATATGTTCAACTGTGTTATGATTGTTGGAGTATGCCCACTGACGCACGTACGACATTAGGATCACTGCCAATATAGTGTGGGCCTATTGGGTCACACGCCGGTGATCAATCCTGACAGCAATGAAAGATGAGGGACTAAAAGTGTCAAAGTGGAGAAGTTGGTATGCAGGAGATTTACGCGGAGCGGAACCTTACAGGCACGCGGCGCGGAAATCGTCTGACAGCATGCAACTTTGGTCTCCCACCTCCCCTTTGGTCCAATGCATGTATTGGCTTTTCTTGGCCGGTCTTGAGAAGATGTATTGGAACTTTCAATCCAGATTTTCGTCTGATCTCATAAGGAATTCATTCATTCATCTCTCTCACTTACTCTCTCTAGTATTTTTTTCTCTCTTGAAGAGTTCTTGACTAACATTCACTTAGAGCTCCATGGTGGGTTTCATTTTAGAGTGATTGTGAGAGATTTCCAGGAGATAATGAAGAGAGGATTGCTGTTTCTGTGTGGATTCAAGGCTTTGAAGTCCACACAAGCTTGCTAGTACAAGTGGATTGAAGAAACCCGGTGTGGACTTGCAATAGAGGGAAGCTATTTTGTTTCCTAGTCAACACCATCTTCTTCAACAAGTTGTTGGAGCTAAGGAGAAAGGTATATCTTCTTTCTCTTTGTTTTTCCATGTTGCAAATATCATGTTATAGAGTTTGGTCCATTTTGGGGTTTTATCCTTTGTTCGCTTGTTCTCCTCATTTGTATGTTGCATGTTGCTTCCGCTGTGTTCATAGAACCCCAACAGTGGTATCAGAGCCAACTCTATACTGTATTTGCACATGGTGGCCTGAAAAACCAGAAAATAAGTTTTTGCTTTTCTGTCCAGTGGATTTCCGCGGCGCGGAACTATTGTGGTTACGCGGCGCGGAAAGTTACAGGACGAAATTTGGATTTCTGTCAGGATTTTACGTGGCGCGGAACTTTTTCTGGGTCCGCGTCGCGGAATATGCCTTAGCAGAATCTGTTTTTCTTTTTGTTAAAGAAAAATTGTTTTTGGGTTTTTGGCACTATATTTTGGTTTCTGGAATTTTTGTCTAGAAATTAAAATTTGGTTTGTGTAAGTTGCCTTGTATAATGGTTGGTGTATTTATATGTGGATTATTATTTTGGCATGAAAATGGTAATTGCATATACTTACATTATGTATTTATGAATATGTTTCATCAAAAATGGTTTGGTGTTACTAATGCATAAATACATAGGATTTTTAGTACCTTGAGTGTTTTGTAAAAATCTTAACCATTATACATAAGATTACATGGTTTTGTGTGGCACACCATGTTGTTGTTCATTAGTGAACTTGGTTGTTTGTTCTTGTGATGTTGGTAACCATAGATATGCCCTAGACCTTGTGGATGTTTGGTTGCATTTTAATTATTCATTCATTTGGTGACTTTAAGTCACATGGTTTGTAATAATTAAATTTATTTATTCGGTATGTAATTTTGTATATGTGGCTTGCATGCCATTTAAATATTCCATATTATGTATTTGTACTAGAAGTTAGGAATTGTGGCTTGCGTGCCATTTATTTCTTTTTCTATGTAATTGTAATATGGAGCAACCATCGGGAGTCAATGGAGTGACGTCTTGGCGAACACGAATCCGAGAGGCCCAATGGAGGTAGCGGGTTTAGTGGGAGCACATCCGAATGTTGGGGTTCGTGGTACACAGCAACGGAAGCATGCAAGGTCATAAACGAATTTTTCAAACAAAAACAAGACCACAAGATGAACCCCATAAGTGGATCTAACTCTACAACAAAGTTATGCAACAAAACAGAAAGAAAAGAGAGGATATATACCCCTGATGTCTCTGATGGTTGTGTGTAGCTAGCTTCAAGCCTTGATCTCTCCTTGAACTTCTTCTTCGGCTATCTAAGTCCACACCGAGACACTTGGCAACCTTGGTGTACTAGCACCCCTTAGCCTAATCCACAAGATGAAGAAGCTACTGGAACAACAACCCACGAAACCACCAGTGAATCTAGCTCTCTCTCTCTCTCTTGTTTGAACTTAGCAACTCTCAATATAGTTCTAAGTGTATTTTTGTAGCAAAAAGGTCAAGAAGAGAAATGAGAGATTCATGCATGTTTTATAAGCCAAGCCATGACCCCAGGTCTCCCCAAGTCGGCCCAAGGCTAATCATCACAAAACACATGCATTGGTGGAGGCTAGAGGTGAAAGGAATAAAGTTGTTTCTGTCAGACAGGGTTAGCGCCGCTAACCGCCCATGGTTAGCGCCGCTAACCTCCCATGGTTAGCGCCGCTAACGCGGCTGATTTAGCGACGCCATAGTTAGCGCCGCTAACCCCTGCGGGAAACCAACTATCATTATTTATCCTTTCTCACCCTCATCTTTTAGGTTGTGTCAAGGTCAACCCCCGGCGTGTGACCCGATAGGCCCATACATCATCGGTAGTGATCATTTGGCGTACGTGTGTTCGTGGGCATACTCCAACAGACTCCCACTTGCACATGACTCTACGTACCCAATGCATCACAGACAAAGAGCGGCCTCTAGTAAGACATCTCTGCCCCCAAGTCTGTATGGGTTTTGTCTTCTGCACAAAAACCAATCTGCAACCCATGTGAAAAGGTCCTATCGATAAGTGATCAATCATCCTTTTGTCCGCGATATCCAATGTGAACACGAGACATGGTACAAAGTCATTCTCCGTTCGTTCACGATTATGTTTCTCGATCTAGACTGGTGGTGACCAAAATATACAAGTTGCAATCAATCATAAATTATTGCAAGCTTTGACCATGGCCATGCATTTTGGTGTCAGCGACCAATCATCGAGGGGCCCAAGGATATCTCTCTAAACAGAGGAACAAATTCCTTTGACTTACACTGCCCACCACAGTGATCATACTCTGCCCAACTACTCCCTTTATAACAGCCAGTTACGGACTGCGTTTGAAAGCAATTAGAACAAAGCAAACCAAAGTGATGCAGCCACGTGCATCTCCAGTCTTAGGATGAACTGATATTATCATCCTGATTTACTCATGACATGTACCATAAAGTAAAATCAGGTGTGGGTCGTCCAGTCACTTGAAACACTTTCAAGTACAGGCGAAGAATTGCGTCCCCGTGCCCCAATCCCCATTGGACACATGACCAATTACTTCCCTCAGTCTTAGTTCATATTTCCTTCCCGAGAAGAATGACCGACTGTGGACATTTAGAATGCTTGCGCATTCAGGGAAAAGTAAAACATGCTAAGTTGGAACACAGTAAAGATTTAAAGAAATACCCGCAACTTGCGTATTACTAAATCCCATTTAATAATCGATAAATACAATAAATACAATACTGCTTCATGTTCCCAAAAGGGTAAATACAACAAATATACTAACCAAATACAAAGGCATGATCAAACCAAATCACTAGCAAATCTAATCCCAATAGCTCGTGTATGAGCGTCATGCTTTGCTTGCGATAAAGGTTTGGTGAACGGATCCGCCACATTGCTATCCGTGTGTACTCTGCTGATAACAATGTCTCCACATTCGACCACGTCCCGGATGTAATGATACTTCCGCGGAATATGTCTCGTGCGTCGGTGAGACCTTGGTTCCTTGGCAAGAGCAACCGCACCCTCGTTGTCACAGAACACCTCAACAGGGTCGGCAATGCTAGGAACCACTCCCAGATCTTGGATGAATTTCTTCATCTATACAGCCTCCTTCACAGCTTCACTGGCCGCAATGTACTCCGACTCGGTAGTAGAATCGGCCACAGTGTCTTGCTTGGAGCTTCTCCAGGAAATAGCACCACCATTGAGTAGGAACACAAACCCCGATTGAGATCGGCAGTCGTCCCGATCGGTTTGGAAGCTAGCATCTGAGTAACCAGTCACCCGTACCTCTTCCGCACCTCCATACACCAAGAACATCTCCTTAGTCCTCTGAAGATACTTGAGAATGTTCTTTACTGCCGTCCAATGAGCTTCACCAGGATTGGCTTGATATCTACTTGTCATACTCAATGCACAAGATATATCAGGCCTAGTACATAACATGGCGTACATGATCGAGCCAATTGCCGAAGCATATGGAACTCGACTCATTACTCCCCGTTCCTCAAGGGAACTCGGGCTTTGAGCCTTGCTCAACACTAAACCATGCGACATAGGTATGAACCCCTTCTTGGAATCCTCCATCCTAAATCTCTTTAGGACCTTGTCTATGTACGTACTCTGGCTCAATCCGATCAACCTGCGGGATCTATCTCTATAGATCTTGATCCCAAGAATGTAAGTTGCATCCCCAAGATCCTTCATTGAGAAACAACTCCCTAGCCAGGCTTTTACCCCTTGCAAAGTTGGGACGTCGTTCCCAATTAGTAGAATATCATCTACATAAAGAACCAGGAATACAACTATGCTCCCACTAGCTCTAATGTAAACGCATGGCTCATCCTTGCTTTTAGAGAAGCCAAACTCTTTGACCTTCTCGTCGAAGCACAGGTTCCAGCTCCGAGAGGCTTGCTTAAGCCCATAAATGGACTTCTTAAGCTTGCAGACTTTATCCGGAAACTCAGGATGTACAAAACCCTCAGGCTGTGTCATATACACATCCTCTGCTAGTGTTCCATTAAGGAACGCGGTTTTGACGTCCATTTGCCAAATCTCATAATCATGAAATGCGGCAATGGCCAAAAGTATCCGGATAGACTTCATCATAGCCACCGGTGAAAAGGTTTCCTCATAGTCTATACCATGAGTTTGAGTGAAACCCTTAGCCACCAGTCGGGCCTTGAAGGTGTCTACCTCGCCATCCATGCCGATCTTCTTCTTGAAGACCCACTTGCACCCTACGGGTTTGCATCCCGGCACGGGATCAACCAAGTCCCAGACTTGATTATCCGACATGGACTGAATCTCGGATTCCATTGCCTCTAGCCACTTGGCGGACTCAGGGCCCACCACAGCGTCCTGGTATTTGGTAGGCTCATCAGAGACCACTACCATGTCGGTGCCCTCAGATATGTGAAAACCATATCTCTTTGGCTCATGCCGACTTCTACCAGATCTTCTAATAGGAAACGGGTTTACATCATCTCCAGCTTCATCATGCTGAGATTCAACCCTCTCAGGTTGTGAGCTAGTCCCAACATCAGGTTCTACATTGGCAGTCTCTTGAATTTCTTCAAGATCAACCGTTCTCCCACTAGCGTCTTTGGATAACAGTTCCCTTTCAAGGAACATCGCCCTTCGAGCAACAAACACCTTGTTCTCCGAAGGTTTGTAAAACAAATATCCCATAGACCCAGCAGGATGACCAATGAACAAGCACCTTTCGGCCCTGGGCTCCAACTTGTCCTCAACCTCACGTCTTACGTAGGCAGGACAACCCCAGACCTTTAAATATGAAATGGATGGAACCTTTCCATGCCACATCTCATACGGTGTTCTCTTAATCTTCTTTGTTGGTACGAGGTTAAGGATTCTACCGGCCGTCTCAAGCGCATATCCCCAAAACGTAACGGGAACGTCCGTACGAACCATCATAGATCGAACCATATCCAACAATGTTCGGTTCCTCCTCTCGGCAACACCATTTAATTGTGGCGTCCTAGGAGGGGTTAATTGCGAGATAATCCCACAATCCCTTAGATGTTCACGGAACTCGGAACTAAGATACTCACCGCCTCTATCGGATCGTAGCATCTTAATCCTTTTCCCTAATTGATTTTCTACCTCGTTTTGATAAGTCTTAAATACCTCAAAGGTATCCGACTTTTGTCTCAACAAGTAGACATACCCGTATCGACTATAATCATCAATAAAGGTAACGAAGTAGCGGGAATGATCTCTTGTGGCATGCTTGAACGGACCACACACATCTGTGTGAACGATATCCAACAAGTCTTGCGCCCTCTCACAAACACCGGTGAAGGGTGCTTTGGTCATCTTGCCCAATATACAAGATTCGCATACGTCATTAGACCCGTGGTCAAATGATTCCAAGATCCCATCCAGTTGGAGCTTGGCGATGCGTTTCTTGTTTATGTGGCCTAACCGACCATGCCATAGAGACAATTTATCCAAAACGTTTTTGGGACCCGAATCAACATTCATGATTGATCTAGTGTTTTGCAAGCTTACGCTTGTTTCATATATGCCATGACATGGAAATGCTTTGAAATAAAAACCATCATCTTTGTAACATAAAATGCTACCATTCTCAAATTTAAAAGTAAAACCATCGTCATACAAGGCATACAATGAAATAATGTTTCTTGCCACACATGGCGCAAAAGATACATTTAACAAAACAATAGATAAGCCAGAAGGAAAGGCGAGCTCCACACTCCCAATCTTCTCAACCGGGACAACCGCCTTGTTTCCCATGATGAGATCCAGCTCTCCATCAACCAAGTCCCTACTTCTTCTTAGTACCTGCACATTATTACAAACGTGAGTACCACACCCGCTGTCTAAAACCCAGGCGTTAGAAGTAGAAGTGTTATGGAGTTCAATCATGTACGTACCGGAGGCAGCGGCACCTTTAGAGCGAAGCTTCTTGAGCTCCTCCGTGTACTTGGGGCAACTACGCCGGTAGTGACCCTTCTCCCCTCAGAAGTAGCAGGTTGCTTCTTCCGGTGAGGTGGCAGCGGGAGCCACTTGCTTCCCCTTCGGCTCCGGGGTTGGGTTAGGTTTGGGCTTCGGCCCTTGGGCCTTGGCCTTCTTCTTTCCCTTCCCCTTGGAGCCCGAAGCGGGTTGCTTCCGCTTGTTACCACCCTCGTTGATGGTGAGAACGGCAGTGGAGGTGGTGGGCTTTGACTTGGCAAGCTCGCCCTCGGCGGTCTTTAGCATGCCATGCAATTCCATAATGGACTTGTCCATACTATGCATGTGGAAGTTCACAATGAACGGACCATATGCAGGAGGCAAGGATTGGAGGATGATATCAACCGCCAACTCCTTCCCCATGGGAAAGCCCAACTCCTCGAGCTGATCCACGTACCCTTTCATCCTAAGTACGTGGGAGCTCACATTGCCGCCCTCCTGCATCCGGCAACCGATGAAGGCCTTGACGCACTCATAGAGTTCTTGCCTAGCTCACTGTTGGAACATGTCCTTCAGCTGAGAAATCATCTCAAACGCACTCACTTTCTCGAATTGCCTTTGCAATTCGGGACTCATGGTCGTTAGCATAAGGCAAGTCACGTCATTTGTGTCCTTGAGGCGTTTTTCATACGCCTCGCGGACGGCCCTCGCCGCGTTGGTAGCAGGAGCCTCCGGAAGAGGTGACTCAAGGACCTCTAGCTTCATTTCATGACATAGGACAATTCTCAAAGTCCTATGCCAATCCATAAAGTTTGGCCCCGTGAGTTTCTCCTTCTCCAAAAATGGACGGAGTGACATGTTGGTGGTGTTGGTGTTGCTAGTAGATGCCATCTACAAGCAAATTACGAAATGGTTAGTTATTGTTGTATTAAATCCTTGTTAAGATAATTACCCTCTTGTTATAAAAACAAATTATATTAACAAGGGCTAAGAACCTCAAAATACCCTAGGACTATTGCATAGGTTTTAGGGGCATGGTTACCAATTTGTTGTATGCGTGTGATGGTTTTATTATATTGTTTATGCATGAGTTGTAGGACTATTGCATGCTTAGACAATTTTTGTAAATAATAAAACCCAAGAGTTTTAAAAATGGTTTAACAACTCTCGCGCGCACACTTGATTAACAAACGGATTTAACGATGGTTTAGTATCCGATTAGTGAGAACGTTTAGTTTTTGTCACTTTTGTTAATCATACTCAAAATGGTTTTTTTTACCGGAAAACTAAATCCTGTTTTCTAAAATGTAAATCACACACCAGCCATAAGATGACACCACCCGAATCTAGTCGTGTAGGGGTTGATTGTCGAGCTTTAGCCTAGTTAGCCTTTACATGAGTTGTGTGGAAGGTGCGTGTGGCAACTCGCAAGGTCGATTGTCGAGTTCTAGCCGAGTCAATTATGGGCGAGAGTACCACCGTGTATCTTTATGGTTGATTTACGATTTCAATGTAATATTTTGGATGATTGTCGAGCTCTAGCCGAGTTATGCAAAATATTAATTGAGAATCGGTGTGGAGGGATCAAACATGCCAAACTTGGCACAATGGTTGACAAGTAGGATCCCGCAAGGAACTAAGAGTTGCAATAATCGATTGCAATCGGTCAATGGTTGCCGGCCTAAATAGCTTTGCCACGTGATCCGGGGAAAACCCGTCATGGTGCATGGTGAAATAGGGTTCTTAGCCCTTGTTAAAATAGTTGTTTTTCTTAAACACATGGGGTAATTATTTTAACGAGGATTTCAATCAAACTACCTAAAACTACTCTGCTTTCATAGATGACGTCGACTAGCATCAACAACACCAACTTCACGTTACGTACGTTTCTTGAGAAGGAGAAACTCGATGGGAGTAACTTTATAGATTGGTCTAGGAAATTGTGCATTGTCCTACAACACGAAGACAAGTTACACACCATTGAGGAACCCCTTCCAGAAGCCCCTGCTACCAACGCAAGTAGGACTATTCTTGATGCGTATAATAAACGCGTTAAAGACACCAACGAGGTCTCTTGTCTCATGTTAAGCATGATGATCCCCAACTTGCAAAGGCAATTAGAGGATCTAAATGCATACGAAATAATGCTTGAGTTGAAGGACATGTTCCTACAACAAGCAAGGCAAGAACGGTATGGGTGTTTAAATGAACTACTTGGTTGCCGGCTGCAGGATGGTGAGAGCGTAAGCATTCACGTGCTTAAGATGAAAGCACTTGTGGAACGCTTGGAGAGGCTAGGATTTACCATTGAAAGGGAAATGGTGGTGGATATTGTTCTCCGATCACTCCCACCATCATATGAGCAATTCATTATGAATTGTCACATGCATGGTATGGATAAATCTTTAATGGAGCTTCATGGCCTGCTGAAGACTCTTGAGTCTAACATGGCCAAAAGTAAGCTCACCTCGTCCACTCTTACTAAGGCTACTGCAAAGCGAGCTACCTCAAATGGGAAGCTTGGTTCTACTAAGTTTACCATGTTCATGGAGTCGAAGGGCAATGAGATTGCGCCTCAAGATGAGACTCCTAATGGGGAAGTTTGCTACTTTTGTGGAAAGCATGGAAATTGGCGCCGCCATGCCTGCCCTAAGTGCCTTGAAGAGCTAAGGATGCACAAGATGAGAAATATTGGCTCCAAAGCTTAAGGTACATTCATGATCAAACTCTACTATTTATCTACTTCTATTGGCAAGTTTTGGAGACTAGCCACAACACTCACGTTTGTCACAAATTTGTTTGTTGCAAAGTGCAGGTGTTAGAGAGAAGTAGAAGATGTAGAAAGCTGGACTTCATAACGGGAAACAAGATGGTTGTCCCTATTTTAAAAAGGATTGGAAGTCGGAATCTTGCCACTCCTTCCAGCTAGTCTATTACTTTACTAGATCTATGTTTAACGCCCTGTGTGGCTAGAAACAATGTATCTTCTATGCCTTTTGATAACGATGGATTATGAATTATGTATTTGGTGGCTTATTTGAAAGTTTATCCATGTTATGGCATTTATTATAAGGGTTTGCTTATGAAGTAATAGATTGATCGTGAATGATTTGTACATGTTACTCTTATTGCTAAAGTCAATTTAACCATATAAATAAGACTTGCATCACCAAGCTCCATGTGGTTAGGAACTTGGATCTTTTGATCTAGGATCAATTGATGACTGTAAATCTTATTTATTAGGGTAGAATGACTCAAACATCCTTCACTTATGTATGTGAGAGGAATGAAGGCTTGTTGGATTTCGTTCACACTTTTGTGTGTAGACCGTTCAAGCAAAACCTAAGTAGTAACATTGGATACTTTGTTACCTTACTAGTGAAGGTAAAATGATGAATATGTTTAATTTGTTAGACACTCGTCTGAAGCCTTGAGAGGTGTTCAAGACACATCCGCGACAAAGTACATGACTAAGAGGGCGTAAGTCTATAATACTCAAATCTAATAGAGATGTTGAGGATATAGTTCTATGTTTTGTGACCATCATAAGAATTATGGTTTTGTCTCATAATTCAAACCTCCTAGGACATATTGTTATATATGGGTCGCCAAGTGGAGGAACCGGACATTCTAGTTATGGTCCGATTATGATGGGTTTAACCAAAGTACCCTATTTTTGGGGAGTACTTTGAGAGTGGCGGGAATTGTTCCATAAGACAAACCAACAAAGATGGTTAAGTATGCACCTTAGATGATGATACTAGAAAGTATGTCTTTGCAAGTCCATCACAAAGTCCTAATTCCTCAACCTGTTTTTAAGGTGTGTTGGAGGAAACCGGAATCTAGAGGTGCTACTCCATTAGGTATTCTGCTGTGGCCATTGGATATTTGAACAAGAAGTGTGTTGTTCAAAAGGTTTCGAATATTTGTGTGTGCTAGTAGGATTAAAGTTTACCTTGAATGGAAAAACCTGATGTTGGCACTAGCAATCAATTGTGATTGAAGCTCAGCATGGCTATGCTGGAGTACCTGACATTAAGTCATTACCTCTTAAACTTGGTAATAGTTGTCATAAGGCCAGAAAGATATAGTTTTATATCTGAGGGAGACGAGTTAATGATGTTTACATCAAACTACCAAAAACAAGAGTGGGCCTAGAGTCTGCTAGAAGGAAAGGGGTGATGAAAATGAGATGCAATCCATGTGGGATATCCAAGTATTGGACCTGGTAATTCCAACCCTTGGGTTGAAACTCGAAGGGTAAAAAAAATAAAAATTGGTTCTTTGTTGAAAGAGACCAACATGGATAAGTGTACGATTTCGAATACCGACTGGTAAGAAAGATCTATGTTTGACCATGTGAAAGGTATCATATGATGTATTTCTCTCTGTGGCTATGTCGAATATTGAGTTCCTAGATAATTTCAAATACCGACTAGTAGGAGATAGTTTTATGATGATTGACCATGACGAAGGTATCATCTAGAAATTCTCTACTTGTGATTATGTTGAAATAAACTCGGATACTTGTGATTTTAGTGCCTTTCATGGCTAAGAAAACTTAATGCAAAGACCACATTCCTTAATAGGAATTCTCTGAGGAAGTGCTCGTAACACTATCCGATGGTCTGTTACATTAAGAGTATCCTTGTAAAGTCTACAAGCAAAAGGAGTCCCATGTTGGACTTAAATAAGCATCTCAAGGTTACAATCTTTGCTTTGATATGAAAATCAATTGTTTGAGTTTTCAATAAGCAAGGAAGAAACGTGTATGAATGTCAGGGCTAGTGGGAGCATTGTTGTAATTTTATATCTACAACGTTATGGAGATAATGTCCTTACCTTATATTGTTCAAGAGATAAAGTAGGAATTATGCATCCATGGCGACAATAGAATATACAAAACCTGTTTAGGGCATAAAAAATATTAAGATATGTTCTTAGTACTCTGTTATAAAAGAAGCAAGAGTAAGTTGTTACTCCAGTGTTAGCTTCTGAATAGAATGGGATAACTGCCGATCTTATTTGGAGTTTATGATCCTACAATATATGGTGTTGTTGATCAAAATAGTTCTTGAAGCATCACTGACTCTATTGGGTTCTTCTGAGACAATAAGGGTATGATGGCTTTATTAAAAGAACCAAAGTCTGAGTAATCATTTACCTTATTGGGTTCTTCTGAAACAATGAAGGTAAGATGAATTGTAAGAAGCGTCATGGTCTCACCAACGCATACTTTATGAGTGATTGGTTGAGGTAGAGACATGATCACTAGCAGAGTTCACATGGATGGCTTTATGGCAGATCTGTTAACTAAGCTATTGTCACGGGCTAGTGATGTTTACCATACTAGGCCTAGGTGAGCAAAGCTTGAGTTTGTTTTAGTTATATGTTTGGTATATGTTATCTTGGGGAACATTAAGCACTATTGTACTTCATACTATATTGATTATTAAATGTGATTTAATAATGCGCCGAGGGTGGATATTTTATGAATCCTTACGGTGTTCCATCTTAGCGTGTTTAACACTTCCCAGAATGCTCTTTTCATTCTAAATGTCCACAGTCGGTCATTCTTCACGGGGAGGAAGTTTGAGATAAGGCTGAGGGAAGTGTTTGGTCGCTATCTAATAATGGATTAAGTAAAAGAGACGCAACACTTCGCCTGTGCTTGCAATGGTCAAGTGACTGGACGACCCGCACCTGAATTTACTTCATGGTTTCTGTCACGAGTAAATTAGGATGATAATATCATTTTGTCCTTAGACTGGAGATACATGTGTTCCAAAGCATGGATCTGCTTTTCTTTGATTGCTTTCAAACGCAGTTCGTAACTGGCTGTTATAAAGGGTGCTTTTAGGTAAAGTATGGTGTATGTGGCGGAGCAATGTAGTCAAAGGGATTCGTTCCTCTAGTCTTAGAGAGATATCCATGGGCCCCTCGATGATTGAGCGCTGACGTAAAATGCATGGCCATGCTCAAGTTGCGATGATATTTGATCGATTGCAACTAGATTGTGGGTCACCATCAATCGAGATCGAGAAACATAATCGTGAACGATCTGGAGATTGACATTTAACCATGTCTCGTGTTCACATGGATATCGCGAACGAAGGGATGAATGATCACTTATCTATAGGACCATTCCGTATCTGATTCTGGATTTGGTTTTTGTTCTTGATGACAAAATCCATGCTTGTTAGGGGCAGAGATGCCTTGCTAGAGGCCGCTCTTTGTCTGTGGTTTATGGGTACGGTGTGGCATGTGCAAGTGGGAGTTTGTTGGAGTATGCCTACTGGCGCACGTACGCCATTAGGATTACTGCCAATATAGTGTGGGCCTATTGGGTCACATGCCGGGGATCAATCCTGACATCAATGAAAGATAAGGGACTAAAAGTGTCAAAGTGGAGAAGTTGGTATGCAGGAGATTTACGCGGTGCGGAACGTTACGGGCACGCGGCGCGGAAATCGTCTGACAGCATGCAACTTTTGTCTCCCACCTCCCCTTTGGACCAATGCATGTCTTGGCTTTTCTTGGCCGGTCTTGAGAAGATGTATTGGCACTTTTAATCCAGATTTTCGTCTGATCTCATAAGGAATTCATTCATTCATCTCTCTCACTTACTCTCTCTAGTCTTTTTTCTCTCTTGAAGAGTTCTTGACTAACATTCACTTAGAGCTCCATGGTGGGTTTCATTTTAGAGTGATTATAAGAGATTTCCAGGAGATAATGAAGAGAGGATTGTTTTTCTTGTGTGGATTCAAGTCTTTGAAGTCCACACAAGCTTGCTAGTACAAGTGGATTGAAGAAGGTGTGGACTTGCAATAGAGGGAAGCTATTTTGTTTCCTAGTCAACACCATCTTCTTCAACAAGTTGTTGGAGCTAAGGAGAAAGGTATATCTTCTTTCTCTTTGTTTTTCCATGTTGCAAATATCATGTTATAGAGTTTGGTCCATTTTGGGGTTTTATGCTTTGTTAGCTTGTTCTCTTCATTTGTATGTTGCATGTTGCTTCCGCTGTGTTCATAGAACCCCAACAATGATGTGTTCATATTTATAAGTCTGATAAGTTCAGCTTAAATGAATAACTGATTAGTTCTTATTCATCAATGTATTCAGTTGGTGTGTTCAACTAAAAGTTGGTTTGTTCCACATATAATTGATAAGTTCAATTAAAATTGATATGTTAAATCAATATTTGATTAGTTTAGATATAAAAATCTTAATAAGTTTAAGATTTAAAACATAATTCTGTTAAACAAACTTATTAACTGTTTGATGGTTTTGTCATCATCAAATAGGGGGAGTTTGTTGGGAAAATGATCTCATCAGTTAAGATTTGATGAGACAAAGTTAAGTTTGTAAGATGTGTTCTACATATAAATTAAACAGAATTATAAAGCTTAGTCAGACTGAACACTCATAGTGATTCAGACTGAGTATAAGCTAACTGTAAGCTGTTCATATGTTTGATCAGCTTAGACTATAACTTAGTAAGATTATCATTGTGTTTGATAAGCTGTGTTTGTCACCTAAGATATATATTGAGTATTCAGCTTGATGAGTTTCAAGCTGAGCGGCTCAGCGTGAATACTGAGTCAGCTCAATAGAGTTGCTAAATATGTTTTAGTTAATTCTTTGGACTTCTGAGGATGAGTTAATAATTATACATGGTAGTTCATGTTTGTTTTTGGGTGTGTTCTCGAAGAACCGGCTTGATGAGTTTCAAGCTGAGTAACTCTGTCCGACTAAAGAAGTCAGTTTAAGATAATTTAAATTTGTTTTAAATTCAGATAAATTTGTTTTAAATTTGTTTTAAATTTATCTTTTATCTCCTGATAAGTTTAGAGGTACGACTCGAAACCAAAAAACAACTAAGTGTTGCAGAGCCAAACCTCACCTCACCATATGTGTTACGATTCTTGAATCAATGTTTGTCAATTCAACGTGATCAAGATATTCACAGATTGCCAAGCTATTCGTGTGTTCTAATAATCACATTGGTTGTGATATTGGTAAGTTATCAATCTGTGTAAATCCTGTTTAGGGAGTCGTCAGTATCTATAAACATAAGTTGATTATAGATAGCTAAGGTTGAGAGATAGATAGATTTATATTAGGTGGTTATATATCAAGAGTTGCTTACTTGATAGTTATTGCAATCATCTTCTTATTCAAAGCATTGTAATCATCTTCTTAATAAAAGCATTCGATTGATTGTGGTTTGATTTACTTTGTGTAACACTTTTATTTGATTTGTTCAATTTCTGCAGAAAGTGTATTCAACCCCCCTTCTACACACCTGTTGCTTGTTGTTATTCTCACCAAGGGACCAACAAGTATACTTGTATATAATTCATATTGATATAATGAAGAATTACATGAACTAGATGCGGAAAATCTAAGTTCAACAAAGGTGCAACTAAACTGTCAAACACATAGACAAAGCTAATCTTAAACAACTAATGTCTAAGATGTTCAACACATGAACAAGTTTGATCACACTGAAGAAATAAATGCTAACTCTTCTATTCTCTCAACTTATGAGATTTCAGTGTTCAACAGATCTATTCGATACTTTGCATGTTTCCATGCATAAGTGTATATAAGAAAATGGTATCCGGTCAATGGAGTAAAGAAGGAGACAAAAGTACTTGATTTAATAATATTATAATACATAAAGTTAGTGGGTGAAAAGCAAATTCACTTTTCACAGACAATGTGTAAAGTGAATGTATCTTTCAGTAAAGTCAAATCCCACTATTTATTATTATATTATTAAAGTACTACCTTTTGTCTTCGGAGAGTAAACTTCTCTTTCCATGATTGTACTTTATACAACTCCATTCTTTCTGAAGACTTGACTTAACCAAGTATGAAGTTGCCAGCCATACTTAGTTGTTGAAGCATATCTTCGAGACCTTCTTTTCTAAAGTATCTATCACCTTTTCCAGAGGATCAAGATCAATCATTTTTGTCCCTTTGCATATCCAAAAAGTGCTTAGTACTTTTACAAAGATATATCTAAAGCCATAATAGAACAACACATGTTCTGCCTTCGACTTAAGAAAATAATACACTGAAAAGCTATTAATGTTAGAAATATGCCTATTAATGCACGTACGCCATATCGACCGCTGCTAATGATGTATGGGCCTATTGGGTCATACTGTTAGATTATGCCCACTGATGCGAGTACACCATTTGAATCACTACTTATGATGTATAGGCCTATTGGGTCATACACCGGGGTCAAATCTGACAGCAACTTAAGTAAAGGGACCAAAATTGACAAAAGACAAAAGTTGAATTCGCAGGCTGGGTTAGCACCGCTAACCATAAGGTGTTAGCGCCGCTAACATTTATGGGTTAGAGCCGCTACAGCTACATGGGCTTTACGTCAAGTCATCTGACAAGCCGCGTTAGCGCCGCTAACCATTACTGGTTAGTGCCGCTAAGTTTGGGTTAGCACCGCTAAGTCTAGACGTGACCTTTTGTCAAATCACCTCTCATGTTGGCCAATGCATGTAAGTATCTTGAGAGACTTTGGCCGGCCTTTGGGAGGTGAAGTGGTATTCTGGAGTTTATAAAAGGAACTACTTCAGCCTCATTCTTTTCTCTTGGATTTATACATAAATTACTTACTCACAAGTGTTTCTAAAGACTTAGGTGAGTTCTTAGAAAGAGAGTGAGGGATTAAGCTCCAGAAATCGGTTCTAGCTTGTGATTTGTTGTTCTCCTAGTCGGTTTTCAAGTAAGAAGAACCTAAAGGAGCTTGCTAGCTCAAGGGATTTGACGTGTTGCCGGGGTATCATCCTCTAGTTGATTCGTTCAAGCAAAAGGAGAAGCAAATCCATCCACTATACCAACATTTGTTGGAGCTAAGGAGCTGGTATAACCTTCTCTCGTCTCTTTTCTGTTGCATTTCATTTCATAGAGATTGATCCTTGTTCGGGGTTTTACGTTTTGTGCTTTATATGCTTCTACTATGGGCTTTTTGAGTTGTACTTTGCTTCCGTTGCGTGCCCAAGAAACCCCAACAGTAGTATCAGAGCCACCTCTATGATAGTTATGCACATGGTGGCTTTGAAAACCCGAAATCGAAATTGTTTCTTTTCTGTCGAACAGAGGTTAGCGGCACTAAGTTTGAGTTAGCGGCGCTAACTTATTCAAGATAGCGTCGCTGAGTCAGTCTTTTGTTCTTGTTTAAAAACAGATTTTGGTCTCGGGTTTTGGCCTTGTTTTTGGCTTCTGGAAATTTTTATCTTGTTATTATGATGTTTAAATTCCAGTAGCATATATATATGTTTGGTTGTATGTTTATATAAGTTGGTAAGCTTGCCTAGACCATTTGGTTGTTTTGTGCGTTTGGATGCAAATTGGTTGTATTAATATTCTTATGATAAATATGTAATAATAATGTGGCTTGCATGCCATTTCATTCATCCATGTAATTGTAATAGATAAATAGGTATTTTATGGCTTGTATGCCATTTTATTCTATTGTATGTATTTTTTTATGATGGATGATGACACACATGATGGGTCAAAAGAGATGGAGTTTGGAGCCCATGAAGCCGATGAAGTCCAATGGAGATGGCGGGATTAGTGGGAGCTCGCATCGAAGACTTTGTCCCTAGAATTGACCAAGTTCTTCCCGTTCGGCTCACGGGAAGAACGCATAGGCTTTTATGGCAAGGGTTACCAATTATTGTATTTTATGCGTGTGATGTGATTTTTGTATGCATGGATTGTGTAGGATTCGCATGCTAGATAATTTTTCGAAAATTAACAAAATCACAAGAGATTTGATAAAAATGGTTTACAACTCTCTCGTGCGCTCACATACAAGATTAACTCACCTAGTGAAAATAGGTTTTTGTCGCTAATAAGTTAATCTAAAACCAAATCGGAAACAAAAGCCCGTCTTTCCTCAAAACGTAAGTCACGCACCATCCATAAGACGATACCACCCAAATCTAGTCTTATGGGTTTTGGTTGTCGAGCTTAGCACGAGCCAATTCCCATAAAACTGTGTGGAAGGTGAGTGTGGAAAAATTCACAATTTTGGTTGTCGAGCTTAGCACGAGCCAACTTTGGTGAGTTTGTTACCGTATGTCTTGATGGACGATTTACAATTTTAGGTGTGAAATCTTGGTTAATTGTCGAGCTTAGCTCGAGTTAAGCAAAATTTCAAGTTTTAATATTTGTGCAAGAAGGGATCAAACATGCCAAACGACCATTGGATGTCGTAGGATCCCGCAAGGCACTAAGGATTGCAATAGAGATTGCAATTGGCAAGATGGTTGCCGACCTAAATAATTTTATCATGTGATCCGCGGTAACCCCGTCACATGGTGGGACGAAATATGGTTCTTAGCCTTGTTAAAGTTGATTCTTTATGGGTAAATTAATTTAACAAGATAATATATATACCACAAACTAACTTAAGTCTACTTTGCTATTTTAGATGGCATCAACAAGCGCAAACACCACCACCACCAACGTTTCTCTACGAGTTTTTCTTGAGAAGGAGAAACTCGATGGCAGCAACTTCATGGATTGGTATAGGCAGCTTAAGCTTGTCCTACGCTATGAAGGGAAGATGCACACCATAGAGGAACCCTTACCCGAGGCACCTCCAAGCGGTGCAACGAGGGCAATCCGTGAGGCGTACGAAAAACGCCTCAAGGAGACTGAGGAGATTACATGCCTCATGTTGAGCACTATGAGTACCGATTTGCAAAAGCAAATGGATCACTTGGGTGCTCACGACCTGATCGTGCAGCTGCGGGATATGTTCCAGCAGCAGGCGAGGCAGGAGAGGTATGAATGCTTCAAGTCGGTTCTCGCTTGCAAGCTTCAAGATGGAGGGAACGTGAGCGCTCATGTTTTGCGTATGAAAGCAAACATTGAGTGCATGGAGAAGCTAGGATTTACCATCGGGAGGGAGATGGCGGTCGACATGATCCTCCAATCCCTGCCCAGTACATATGATCAATTCACTATGAGTTATCATATGCATAGTATGGATAAATCCTTGATGGAGCTACATGGTATGCTCAAGACTGCCGAAGCGAGCATGACCAAGAGCAAACCATCCTCCTCCTCCACTCCCGTTCTAGCCATACGGGAAGGCCGTATAACAAAAAAAAAGACCGCCCCTTCCATGAAAGGGAAGGGTAAGGGAAAGGTTGGCGCTGCCAAGTCTGCCCCGGCCTCCGAAGGCAAAGGTAAGGGGAAGATTCCCCAAGCCAAGACTCCGGAGGATGCGGAGTGCTTCTTTTGTGGGGGCAAGGGCCACTACCGCCGAAGCTGCCCTAAGTACTTGGAGGGACTCAATAAGGTCAAGGCTATGAGCATATCGGGCCCGGAAGCTTCAGGTACGTTCATGATAGAACTTCACCATACTTCTACTTCTAGAGGTTGGGTTTTGGATACTGGCTGTGGCACTCACATATGTAATATGGTGCAGGTGCTAAAGGCAAGTAGGAGCTTGGAGAAGGGTGAGCTAGATCTTGTGATGGGAAACTCGGAGATCGTCCTTGTGGAAGCTCAAGGAAGTTCGGAGCTTTCATTCAAGACTGGCTATTCTATTACTTTATTTGATGTATGCTATTCGCCCTGCGTGGCTTGAAACATTATTTCACTTCATAAATTGTATGAAGATGGGTACAATTTTCATTTTGATCATGGTTCTATTATATGCTTTAAAGATAACATTGTTTATTTTAAGGCTTTACCATGTCATGGCATTTATGAGGCAACTGCATACATTAATTCAACAAAGTCTATCATGAATATTGATTCTAGTTCCAAAGATGGTTTGGATAAGTATTCCTTGTGGCATGGTCTTCTTCGCCACATAAACAAGACTCGCATCACCAAGCTCCAAGCGGACGGGATCTTGGAATCGTTTGACCAAGGGTCAAATGATGTATGTGACTCTTGTATATTAGGCAAGATGACAAAGGCACCCTTCACGGGGACAAGTGAGAAGGGTAAAGACCTCTTGGACATCATCCATATGGATGTATGTGGGCCTTTCAAATATATTACAAGGAATAACTCGAGATACTTCGTAACCTTTATAGATGATTATAGTAGGTATGGATATGTCTATCTTGTTAAACACAAGAATGAAACCTTTGAGGTGTTCAAGACATTCCAAAACGAAGTTGAGAATCAATTGGGCAAAACAATAAAGATACTCCGGTCTGATAGAGGTGGAGAGTATCTAAGTACCGACTTTACCGATCATCACAAGAATTGTGTAATTATTTCGCAATTAACACCTCCAAGGACTCCACAATTAAATGAGGTCGTTGAAAGGAGGAACCGGACTTTACTAGATATGGTAAGGTCCATGATGAGTTGAACGGAGGTACCTATTAGTTTCTGGGGATATGCCCTAGGGACGGCGGTAAGGATCCTTAACCTTGCACCAACCAAGAAAGTATCGAAAACACCTTATGAAATGTGGCACAAAAAGAAGCCGACACTTTCATACCTACGAGTTTGGGGTTGTCAAGCCTACGTAAGACGTGAGACTGAGGACAAACTTGAACCTCGATCGGAAAGGTGTTAATTTATCGGATATCATCCTGCCAGTGTTGGATATATATTTTATAAACCTTCTGAGAACAAAGTTTTTGTTGCTCGAAGGGCATTTTTCTTAGAAAGAGAATTACTATCCAAACAAAAAGGCAACAAGGAAATTGATCTTGAGGAAGTTCAAGGATCAACCGATAAAGAGCTTGAGGTTGGCACTAGCACTCAACCTAGGACGGTTGAAACTGAGCAAGAGAATGTTGCAGTACCTGACACTAGTTCATTGCTTACTCCAACACATTCCAGTAGAACTCGTTTCGAACCAGAGAGATATGGATTCTACATATCTGAAGGCAGCGAGTTAGTAGTGGACTCTGATGAGCCCACTAGCTACAAGGAAGCTATGGTGGGCCCTGAGTCTGCACATTGGAAGGAAGCAATGGAAAGTGAGATGCAATCCATGTCGGATAACCAGGTTTGGGAACTGGTTGATCCTACACCCGGGGTAAGACCCGTAGGGTGTAAATGGGTCTTCAAGAAGAAGACCGGCATGGATGGAACCTTGGATACTTTCAAAGCCCAACTGGTGGCAAAGGGTTTCACTCAAACATCTGGTGTTGATTATGATGAAACCTTTTCCCAGTGGCTATGTTGAAATCAATCCGAATACTCCTGGCCATTGCTGCATTTTATGATTATGAAATATGGCAAATGGACGTTAAAACTGCCTTCCTTAACGGGAAGCTTTCCGAAGAGGTGTATATGACACAACCTGATGGTTTTGAACATCCAGAGTATCCGAACAAGGTTTGTAAGCTAAAGAAGTCCATTTATGGACTTAAGCAAGTATCTCGCAGTTGGAATCTCTGCTTTGATGAGAAAATCAAGGAATTTGGATTTTCGAAAAGCAAAGATGAACCTATATGTGGATGACATATTGCTCATTGGAAACAATATTCCGAGCCTTAAGAGTGTAAAAGCTTGGCTAGGGAATTGTTTCTCAATGAAGGACTTAGGGGATGCGAGCTACATTCTGGGAATTAAGATCTATAGAGATAGATCTAGAAAGTTGCTCAGGCTTTCTCAAAGTGCATACATAGATAAGGTCATGAGACGCTTTAAAATGGAGGAATCCAAGAAAGGAAACCTCCCTATGTCACATGGCTTGATGTTGAGCAAAACTCAATGTCCTACCTCCCAAAAGGAGATAGAAGTAATGGAGCGAGTACCATATGCTTCGGCTGTGGGATCGATCATGTACGCCATGTTATGCACTCGTCCTGATGTGTCATGTACTTTAAGCATGACTAGTAGATATCAGGTGAATCCCGGAGAGCCTCATTGGAAAGCTGTAAAGAATATTCTTAAGTACCTTAGGCGTACAAAAGAAATGTTCTTGGTTTATGGTGGGGAAGAGGAGCTAAGAGTAAAGGGTTACTCGGACGCTAGCTTCCAAACGGATAGGGATGACTGTCGATCTCAATCGGGGTTTGTATTCCTGTTAAATGGTGGTACTGTCAGCTGGAGGAGCTCGAAGCAAGACACGGTGGCTGATTCAACTCCAAAAGAAGCCATGTGGATGAAGAAATTCATCCAAGATCTACAAGTGGTTCCAAGCATTACTGACCCTGTTGAGATATTTTGTGACAATGAGGGTGCAGTGGCTTTGGCAAAGGAACCAAGAGTTCACAAAAGAACAAGAGATATTTTGCGCAAATACCACTTCATACGGGAAGTAGTTGAGAGTGGTGAAATCGTCATAAGCAGAGTAGCATCGGAAGGAAACCTTGCGGATCCATTTGACGAAGCCATTATCGCAGGCAACTCATGATTCTCACACTAATGCTATAGGTGTAAGATTCGCCAGCGATTTGGCTTGAGTTATGTATTTCGTTTGTTTGATATGTAAGTTTTTATTTTGGGAACGATATAGATAGTATTGTAACTTGTGCTTGTTTTGATATATAATGGAGATTATATATGCGTATGATACGGTTACATTCATAAGACTCTACTGTGTTCCATCTTAGCATGTTTAAATCACTTCCGGAAATATTTTATATTTCAAAAGTTTCCACGGTCAGTCAATCTTGTGGAAGGAAGATTGAATTAAGACCGACATAAGCATGTGACCTTGAATTCAGTATGGTCGAATTAAGGAGCAATGCCTATTGTACTTGAAAAGAGTTTCAAGTGATTGGAAGACCCACACCCAAGTATACTCCATGGATTATAGTCACGAGTAACTTTGGATGATAATATCTTACGTCCTAAGACATGAGATGTATGAACCGATATATCATACTTCTTTCTTACTTTAGCCATTTTCAAAAGCAGTTCGTAACTGGCTGTAATAATGGAAATGGCTAGATTTGTTCCTCTGATATGAGAGATATCACTGGGCCCCTCGATGATTGGGAGCTGACACCAAAAATTATGCATGGCCATGCACAAGGAGTATTGATTTAGAATCAGATATGTCCTTAACTTTTGGTCACCACCAATCAAGATCGAGAAACACAATCGTGAACGATCTGGAGATTGAAATTTGATCCATGTCTCGTGTTCACACTGATATCGCGAACAAAAGGATGTCTAAGATCACTTATCTATAGGACCTTTTCTTTATGAACAGGTTATATTCGGATAATGAAACCCATACTGACTTGGGGGCAATGATGGTTTTGCTAGAGACCGCTCATTGTCTATGATTTGTTAGAAACGGTGCATAATGTGCAAGTGGGAGTTTGTTAGATTATGCCCACTGATGCAAGTACACCATTTGAATCACTACTGATGATGTATAGGCCTATTTGGTCATACGCCGGGGTCAAATCTGATAGCAACTTAACTAAAGGGACCAAAATTGACAAAAGACAAAAGTTGTCTTCGCAGGCTAGGTTAGCACCACTAACCATAAGGTGTTAGCGCCGCTAACATTTATGGGTTAGAGCCGCTACAGCTGCATGGGCTTTACGTCAAGTCATCTGACAAGCCGCGTTAGCGCCGCTAACCATTACTGGTTAGCGCCGCTAAGTCTGGGTTAGCGCCGCTAAGTCTAGACGTGACCTTTTGTCAAATCACCTCTCATGTTGGCCAATGCATGTAAGTATCTTGAGAGACTTTGGCCGGACTTTGGGAGGTGAAGTGGTATTCTGGAGTTTATAAAAGGAACTACTTCAGCCTCATTCTTTTCTCTTGGCTTTATACACAACATACTTACTCACAAGTGCTTCTAAAGACTTAGGTGAGTTCTTAGAAAGAGAGTGAGGGCTTAAGCTCCAGAAATCGGTTCTAGCTTGTGAGTTGCTGTTCTCCTAGTCGGTTTTCAAGTAAGAAGAACCTAAAGGAGCTTGCTAGCTCAAGGGATTTGACGTGTTGCCGGGGTATCATCCTCTAGTTGATTCGTTCAAGCAAAAGGAGAAGCAAATCCATCCACTATACCAACATTTGCTGGAGCTAAGGAGTTGGTATAACCTTCTCTCTTCTCTTTTCTGTTGCATTTCGTTTCATAGAGATTGATCCTTGTTCGGGGTTTTACGTTTTGTGCTTTATATGCTTGTACTATGGGCTTTTTTAGTTGTACTTTGCTTCCGTTGCGTGCCCAAGAAACCCCAACACATACACCGGGGTCTAACCTGACAGCAACTTAAGTTAAGGGACCAAAATATGACAAAAGACAAAAGTTGACATCGCAGGCCGCGTTAGTGCCGCTAACTTTAAGGGTTAGCGCCGCTAAGTCCTAAAGGTTAGCGCTGCTACAGCTGCATGTACTTTGTGTCAAATCACTGACAGGCCACGTTAGCGCCGCTTAATTTAAGGGGTTAGCGCCGCTAAACCCTAATAGTTAGCGCCGCTACGGCTGCATGTGCTTTTTGTCAAATCACCTCCCAAGCTAGCCAATGCGTGTGTGACACTAAGAAGCGCACTTTGGCCGGTCTTAGGGGTTAATTGAAGTCTGGAGGCAGAAGAGAAGGGGGGTGAACTCATTCATTTTGTTTTCTCTCAATTCTCTCTATAAGAAACACACAAATTCTTCTTCTTTGGTGCTACAAAGACCAAGAGAAGGCTTAAGAGAAGAGTGTTCCAGATTTGGTCTCATCAAGTTGTTGTTCCAGAAGTGGTATTCTAGTTGAAGTACCATGGAGGCTTGCTAGCACTTGAGGTTGGCGTGTTACCGGGGTACTTTGTTGGTCCCTTGGTGAGAATAACAACAAGCAACAGTGTGTAGAAGGGGGGGTTGCATACACTTTCTGCGGAAATTGAACAAATCAAATAAAAGTGTTACACATAGTAAATCAAACCACAACTAGTCGAATGCTTTTATTAATATGAAGATGATTACAATGCTTTGAATAAGAAGATGATTACTTTAATTATCAAGTAAGCAACTCTTGATATATAATCACCTAATATAAATCTCTCAATCTCTCAAACTTAGCTATCTATAATCAACTTATGATTATAGATACTGACAACTCTCTAAACAGGATTTTTCATAGATTGAATCAACTAATGATTACTTACCAATATCACAAATGATGTGATAATTCGAACACACGAATGATCTGGCAATCTGTGAGTTTCTTGATCACGTTGAACTGACAAACAGTGATTCAAGAATCGTAACACATACGGTGAGGTGAGGTTTGGCTCTGCAACACTTAGTTGTTTCTGAATCGTAGTCGTACCTCTATACTTACCAGGAGATAAGTATTTATAATCCTGTTGCTACGGTTCTAAAAAAACTGGACTAATCCTAATTTGCTAACTAACTATCGGATAACTTGGAATCTTGAATCTTGAATCTTCTTATCTTGAGTCTTCAATCTTCAATCTTGATTCTGGAGTCTTCTTATCCGCGCCGTAGATATATAGAGTTAAAACAGAATTTAAAACACATTTAAATTCTCTTGGACTGACTTCTTTAGTCATGCTGAGTTACTCAGCTTGAAACTCATCAAGCTGAGTTCTTCGGGAACAAACCCGAATTCAAACATGAACTAACACGTATAATTATTAACTCATCCTTAGAAGTCCAAAAAGTTAAATAAAACAAATTTAGTAACTCTGTCGAGCTGACTCTGCTTCTAAGTTGAGTCACTCAGCTTGAAACACATCAAGCTGAATACTCGATATATACCTTATGTGACATACACATATTATCAAACACATTAATAATTTAACTAAGGTATAATATAAAGTGATCGAACACATGCTCAGTTTACATTCAGCTTATACTCAGTCTGAAACACTAAAAGTGTTCAGTCTGACTAAGCTTCATAATTCTGCTTAAGTTATACGTAGAACTCATCTTACAAACTTAACTTTGTCTAATCAAATCTAAACTGATGAGATCATTTTCCCAACAAACTCCCCCTATTTGATGATGACAAAACCATCAAATAGTTCTTAAGTTTGTTTAGCAGAATTATGTTTTAAATCTCAAACTTATTAAGATTTTATTGTTTGAACTGATCAAATATTTATTGAACATATCAATTTTAATTGAACTTATCAATTTAAGCTAGAACACACCAACTTTTAGTTGAACACACCAACTAATTACATAAATGAATAAGAACTTATTGTTGGAGTATGCCCACTGCCACACGTACGCCAAATGATCACTACCAATGATGTATGGGCCTATCGGGTCACACGCCAGGGGTTGACCTTGACACAACCAAAAGATGAGGGTGAGAAAGGATAAATAAAGATAGTTGGTTTCCAGCAGGGGTTAGCGGCGCTAACCCTGGCGTCGCTATGTCAGCCGCGTTAGCGGCGCTAACCATGGGCGGTTAGCGGCACTAACCGTGGGCGGCTAGCGGCGCTAACCCTTCCTGACAGAAACAACTTTATCTTTTCACCTCTAAATCCGACCAATGCTTGTATAATGGCAATCATGACTTCTGGGACCGAGAGGGGAGACCTGGAGTCGGGGGTTGCTTTATAAAAGGAATGCATTACTCTCATTTTCCACTCTTGGCCATTTTTTACACACACTTAGAACTCTTGTGATAGTTGCTAAGTCTAACCAAGAAAGAAAGAGAGCAGATTCCTGGTGGGTTTTGGTTGTGTTCCAGTAGCTTATCTTCTTGTTGGATTGAGCTAAAGGAGTGCTAGTACACTTGGGTCACGAGATTCTCGGGGTGGACCTCGATAGTGTGTGAAGGAGCCGAACAAGGAGGATCACGACTCGGAGTTAGCCACACACAACAACCAGAGACATCTAGGGTATAAAATCACTTCTCTCTTTTCTGTTTTAGTTGCATAATTTGGTTGTAGAGTTAGATCCATTGATGGGGTTCACCATGTGGTCTTGGTTTTTCTTAAAAAAATTTGTTTCTGGGCTTGCATGCTTCCGTTGCCGTGTACCACAAACCCCAACAGTGGTATCAGAGCCAGATCTACACTGGTTTTGCACTAGATGGCCAAGAAAATCCGAAAAATGTGATTTTTGGTTCTGTCCAGTGTTTAGCGGCGCTAACTTTTTCATGTTAGCGGCGCTAAACCTTAGTTAACGGCGCTAAAGTCGAAGTCAACAGTCGTCTTTGCTTATTTGACTTGGTAAACTGTCGTCTCGCGATAGCGGCGCTAAACTGTGTTAGCGGCGCTAAGTCGTTATAGTTAGCGGCGCTAACCCCTTACTGGCAGAATGCATGGTTTTTGCCTTAAGTCAATTTTGTTGGATTTTGGGCTATTTGATCTTGCTGGAATAGTTCCAGATTTGTGATGTGATTCTGTTAAAGTTGCCTTATGTCTTGGTTGGTGTATTTATATGTGGATTAACATTATGGCATGAAAATGGTTAATTGCATATACTTACATTATGTATATATGACTATGGAATTTTGACTTGTTAAGGTTCCTAATGCATATATACATAGGATTATTAGTGCCTTGAGTGATTAGATAATCTTAACCAAGACATATAACTTTACATGGTTTTGTGTGGCACACCATGTGTAGTTTTAAATTTCTTGTATGTGGTTGTGATATTAGAATCCGGTAACAATATGAGCCATGAGACCTATGTGATGTGTTTGGTTGTTTAAATTAACGTATTCATTCATTTGGTGGTTTGTACCACAATGGTTTGTAATAATTAATTTAATTATTCGGTTTGTATATTTAACGGTTTGCATGCCGATTTTCTATTCTTTGTAATTTGTAGTATTAGCTTAGAATAGTAAATTGTGGCTTGCATGCCATTTCCTTTTAAATTTGTAAATTGTAAAAGGAGAACCGAAGCAACCAACAAGGACCATGGAGGATGTCTTGGCGTACTTGGATCCGGAGGTCGGTGGGAGACTCAATAGATCAAGTGGGAGATGAACACATCGGGTCATTCGGTCTAGTCCTTAGATGACTTAGTCTTGCCCGTTGGCTCACGGGCAAGACGCATAGGATTGGCTCGTTACCGGATATATATATTACATGCGTGGTTGATTTTATTTTGTTTATTTTCTTGCATGGATGTTTAGGATCTTCGCATGCTAGAAAATTTTTCAAAATAATAAAATCAAAGAGTTTTAAATCGGTTTACAAACTCCGCGCGCCACATAGACAAGAATTGGTTAAAAGTGTTTTAACCGGAGAAACAAAAACTCGTTTTTCAAAAGTAAATCTCACACCACCCGTAAGATGACACCGCCCAAATCTAGTGAAACAAGATTGGTCGTCGAGCTCTAACCGAGATCGATTTTGCGTAACTGTGTGGAAGGCGCGTGTGGCAACTCGCAAGGTCAGTTGTCGAGCTTTAGCCGAGCCGGCCATTGGGCTAGAGTACCACCGTGTATCTTGACGGACGATTTACAAATTCCAAGACTTAAACGCGATGGTAGTTGTCGAGCTTTAGCCGAGCTATCAAAGTGTATTAATGTGGAATTGGTGTGGAGGGATCAAACATGCCAAATGGTGCTAAGAGTACCTAGGATCCCGCAAGTGTCTAAGAGTTGTGATCACGGATTACAATTGGTAAAGTGTTTACCGGCCTAAAATAGCTCTATGAAGTGATCCGTGGAAAACCCGTCATGGATTAGGGTATTTTGAGGTTCTTAGCCCTTGTTACTATAATTTGTTTTATAACAAGTGGGTAATTATTTTAACAAGGATTTAATACGTCATAACTAACAACACCCACACCACCAACATGTCACTTTGTCCATTTTTGGAAAAGGAGAAACTCACCGGGTCGAACTTTATTGATTGGCATAGGACTTTGAGAATTGTCCTACGTCAAGAGATGAAGCTAGAGGTCCTTGAGTCACCTCTTCCGGAGCCACCGGCAATCAACACGCCAAGGGCTGTAAAGGATGCGCATGAAAAGCGTGTCCGTGACACTAATGATGTTACTTGCCTAATGCTAACGACCATGAGTCCCGAATTGCAAAGACAATTCGAGAAAGTGAGTGCATTTGAGATGATTTCTCAGCTTAAGGACATGTTCCAATTGCAAGCAAGGCAAGAGCTTTATGAATGTGTCAAAGCCTTTGTCGGTTGCAAGATGCCGGAGGGCGGTAATGTTAGCTCCTTGTGTTCAGTGATCTATTCATGATTTAGCAAGAACCCATAAATGGACTGTAGGTTGTATACGTGCAGTGTTCCTCCAGCCCTCAGTGTTGTAGTTACATCGTTAAATCTCTCTAGTAACACATCCAGAAATTTTAGCACAAGTTCAGCATCATCTTTCTTTACACCCACCCTTAGTAGGTCATTTATCAAGCAGTGAAACCTTGTGAACAAATCTGACAAGGTTTCATTCTTCTTTGAAAAGAAGTTTTCATAAGATCTATTCAAATGACTTCTCTTATGTTGCTTGACCAGATCCGCGCCCTTATAAGTAACACTCAGTGTGTCCGAAATATCTTTTGTAGTTTGACAACCAGTCATAGTGCGCAAGATTTCGTTGGTCAGGGCATTTGCCAGAACACTTTTTTCCTTGTCATCCAGATTGAAGAGTTTCCAATCTTCATTAGTCCAAGTTGCAATAGGATTTCTTGTTTCCTTTTCAGATCTGACAGGAGACGTATCACTGATAGTAGCAGGAATCATGGGGATTATAGGTTCTTTTGTGACAACATCCGACATACGGTTGTCAATGGACTTGATGAACAGCATGGCTCTGAACTTCCACATAGGATAGTCAGACCCATCAAATATGGGACAGCATTTGGCAGACATCTGTGGAAAGTTTCATGAATTGTTGCTTGTAGACATTATAAACTTTCTCAGAATCTTGAATTTTCAACTAATGAGATCGTTTAGCCTGCTCTGATACCCGTTGTTGGTTCCTTTGTGAGAATAACAACAACCAACAGTGTGTAGAAGGGGGGGTTGAATACACTTTCTGCGGAAATTGAACAAATCAAATAAAAGTGTTACACATAGTAAATCAAACCACAACTAGTCGAATGCTTTTATTAATATGAAGATGATTACAATGCTTTGAATAAGAAGATGATTACATTAATTATCAAGTAAGAAACTCTTCATATATAATCACCTAATATAAATCTCTCAATCTCTCAAACTTAGCTATCTATAATAAACTTATGATTATAGATACTGACGACTCTCTAAACAGGATTTTTCACAGAATGAATCAACTAATGATTACCTACCAATATCACAACTGATGTGATAATTCGAACACACGAATGATCTGGCAATCTGTGATTTCTTGATCACGTTGAACTGACAAACAATGATTCAAGAATCGTAACACATACGGTGAGGTGAGGTTTGGCTCTGCAACACTTAGTTGTTTCAGAATCGTAGTCATACCTCTAAACTTATCAGGAGATAAGTATTTATAATCATGTTGCTACGGTTCCTAACAAACTGGACTAATCCTAATTTTCTAACTAACTATCGGATAACTCGGAGTCTTGAATATTGAATCTTCTTATTTTGAGTCTTCAATCTTCAATCTTGATTCTGGAGTCCTCTTATCCGCGCCGTAGATATAGAGAGTTAAAACAGAATTTAAAACACATTTAAATTCTCTTGGACTGACTTCTTTAGTCAGGCTGAGTTATTCAGCTTGAAACTCATCAAGCTGAGTTCTTCGGGAACAAACCCGATTTCAAACATGAACTAACACGTATAATTATTAACTCAACCTTAGAAGTCCAAAGAGTTAAATAAGACAAATTTAGTAACTCTGTCGAACTGACTCTGCTTCTAAGCTGAGTCACTCAGCTTGAAACACATCAAGCTGAATACTCGATATATACCTTATGTGACATACACAGATTATCAAACACATTAATAATTTAACTAAGGTATAATATAAACTGATCGATTACATGCTCAGTTTACATTCAGCTTAGACTCAGTCTGAAACACTATAAGTGTTCAGTCTGACTAAGCTTCATAATTATGTTTAAGTTATATGTAGAACTCATCTTACAAACTTAACTTTGTCTCATCAAATCTAAACTGATGAGATCATTTTCCCAACATACTTCCCATTTGTTGATCCGCATTTCCTTCTTGGAGAATCAACATCACGAGACAAGTAGATTTCTGGAGCTAAGGAAAAAGGTATAACCTATTTCCTTCTTTACTTGTTGCATTTCTTGAATATAGAGTTTGGTCTATTTTGGGATTATTTGTTTTTTTTATGCTTTGTTTGCTTGTACATTGGGCTGTTTTTGTTGTACCTTTGCTTCCGTTGCTTGCCCACGAAATCCCAACAGTGGTATCAGAGCCACCTCTATGTTAGATTTGCACTTGGTGGCCTGAAAAATCCCGAAATCGGAATGTTTGTTTTCTGTTCGAACAGGGTTAGCGGCGTTAACCTCGAGTTAGCACTGCTAACTCAAAATAGTTAGCGGCGCTACGCGCGCTGTAACAGTTTTGGTTTTCAAGTTAAAAACAGTTTTGGTCTCGGGAATTTTTGGCCTTTTATGATTCTGGAAATTTGTTCCAGATTTTATTTGGTAATTTTGTTACCATTTAGTTATGTTTGGTTGTTTGTGGTTGATTTGAAATTGGTAACCTTGCCTTTGACCTTGTGGTTGACTTTGTGTGTTTGGATGCATTTTGTGACTTTAAATCACTTTTGAGCTATAATATGTATTAATTCAGTTTGGTATGTAATAATATTGTGGCTTGCATGACATTTCATTCATCCGTGTATTTGTACTAGATAAATAGGAAATTATTATGGCTTGTACGCCATTTCAATTTCTATTGTATATGTTGTACAATTTCGAGGAAGACACACAAGATGGAGTCAGAAGGAGATGGAGCATGTCCATAGAAGCCGGTGAAGTCCATTGGAGATGGCGGTTCTAGTGGGAGCTCGTATTGAAGATCTTCCGTCCGTTAGTTTGACCACGTTCTACCCGTTTTGGCTCATGGGAAGAACGCAAAAGAATTTTGGCAAGGGTTACAAATTTTTTTACTTTATATGCGTGTGATGTGATTTTATATTATTCTTGCATGGTTTGCTTAGGATTCGCATGCTATATAATTTTTTGAAATTAATAAAATCACAAGAGATTTGGTAAAAATGGTTTGCAACTCTCGCGCGCGCTCACATACAAGATTAACTCACCTAGTGGAAATAGGTTTTGTCACTAAACAAGTTAATCTGTAACCAAGTAGGAAACAAAAGCCCGTTTCTCCATAAAACGTAAATCTTGCGTCATCCGTAAGTCGATACCACCCGAATATAGATTTATGGGTTTTGCTTGTCGAGCTTAGCACGAGCCAACTCTCATAAAACTGTGTGGAAGGTGCTTGTGGCAAATTCACAATTTTGGTTGTCGAGCTTAGCACGAGACAATTTTGGTGGGTTTGACATCGTATGTCTTGACGGACGATTTACAATTGCAAATTAAAATCCTTGAGTGATTGTCGAGCTTAGCACGAGTCAACCAAGAATTTTAATTTGGAATTGGTGCAGGTAGGGATCAAACATGCCAAACGACCGATGGTTGTCGTAGGATCCCACAAGTGCCTAAGAGTTGCAATAGAGATTGCAATCGGGAAAATAGTTATCGGCCTAAATAGCTTCATGAAGTGATCCGCGGCAACCCCGTCATGAATTGGAGTGAAATATGGTTCTTAGCCCTTGTTAAAATATTTTCGAGACGATATGAGTAATTATTTTAACGAGGATTCAAATCAAACTAACAAATTCGTGTACTCTATTCAATATATGATGTCGAATCAAAACCAAAACACGTCGAACTTTTTGCTTCGTATGTTTCTACAAAGGGAGAAACTCACGGGAGTGAACTTTGTTGACTGACTTAGGCAATTGAGGATTGTCCTACGTGCCGACTCTAAGTTGCACATCCTTGAGGAACCCCTTCCAGAACCACCTGCTATCAATGTGGAATGGACCATCCGATACACGTATGAAAAGCGTGTTCGGGATACACACGATGTTGCTTGTCTCATGTTATCAAGTATGAGCTCGGAACTACGAAAGCAATTTGAGCACATGACTGTGTATTACATGATTAACAAGTTGATGGATGTATTCCGACAGCAAGTTACGCAAGAACATTATGAGTGTGTTAAAAGTCTAACCGGTTGTAAGATGCGGGAAGGCGGGAGTGTAAGTGCCCATGTTTTGAAGATGAAATCGTACATGGACCAAATGGAGAGACTAGGATTTCCTATAGGGAGGGAGCTCGGTGTGAACTTCATACTTCAGTCTCTGCCCACATCATATGAAAAGTTTGTCAAGGACTATCATATGCATGGAAAGGAAATATCTATAGATGAATTGCATGGAATGTTGAAGGATGTAGAATCTAACATGTCCAAGCATGCATCATCCTCATCCACTCCCGTTCTTGGTTCTAAGGAACAACATAACATGAAGAAGAAGAAATTGATCCCATCATCAGAAGAAGTTGGAGTTTCCAAGCTTGCTTCAAGTTTTGAGTCTATGGACATTGATGATGTGCCTAAGGAGACTCAACAAGGGGTGGTTTGCTACTTCTGCGGTAGATTTGGGGATTGGGGCCGTCATGCCTGCCTTTCGTGCCGAGATGATATAAAACTTCTTAGAAAAGAGAGAGTTAATTTTCCTACTTGAGGTACATTCATGATTATACTTCATTGTTATTCCTTAATAGGCTGGGTTGTTTACCCGAGCTATAAGACTCACGTTTGTCACAAATTTGTTTTGTTACAAAGTGTAGGTCTGTTCGTTGCAAGAAGGAAGAGCTTGAAGAACCGGATCTCTGAAGAAGAAATTTTGTTGATTGTCTTCTTTAAGAGAATTGGGAGTGTTGGTCTCGCCATTAATTCCGGATTAATTTATTACTTTTATATGTATGCCCTGCGTGGCAAGACTTGCTTTATTGTATGTTCTTTTGAAGATGATGGATGTATTTTGAATCTTGTATTTTATGAAAAAATTTCTTTTTGATGGTTTCATTTCAAATTCGATCCATGTCAATGCTTATGTGTTATTTTTTACCATTTATGGTGCTCAAATACACATTTGATGACGATGGATATGACTTGGAATTGAAACATTTTTGAAAAAATTGTTTTTGAGATGCTTTTATCAAAACTAATCCAGATCATAACATACATAAAGACTCGATATAAGTAATATGACAATCATGAATAATTGATTCTTAGATCCAAAAGTGGTTTGGATAAATTAGCTCTATGGCATAATCAAACTTGACCAAGTAAACAACATTTACATCGCTTAGATCCGTGTGGTTAGGATCTTTGTAAAAGTTTAGCCTCGGTCTAAATGATAGATATAAATATTGTTTATTGGACTAGGATGCTTAAGAAATCTTTCACCAGTATTGGCCAGAAGGATTATGACTTGTTGGATTTTGATTACACTTGTGTGGATAATCCGTTCAAGTATGCCATATAGAGTGACACTAGTAAAATTCTCCATCACCATCTTTATGATAGTTGTTGGGAGAATGTTTAACTAGATAAAAGGTTTGTGTCTGAAACCTGGAGGTGTTCGGAAATAACCTGATGAAAATTAAGAATTATTAAGGGCATATAGATATAAATTCTTAGATCAAGAATAGATGCTAAATTTTCTTATCTATATTGGTTTAAACATAAAATGGATCATGGGATTAACCCATAATTCATTTTCTCTAAAAGACACATTTGTACATGGTGTCACGTTTAAGAAAACTAGATATCTTTGTTGATGATCTGGTCAAAGGCAGGCCTAAAACATGTATTCATTGTAATTGGTATACATTATTTTTATGAACCAAGTCCTCAATCTAAAACACAACATTATGATCACTTAAGCATCTAATGAGATTTTTGACGAGAAATAGTTCTTTGCTTGTCAATCTCATAACTTAAAATTGTCCAGTCTACATTCAGTGGAAGATGGATGAATTATAAGTTGATGCTTATATATTTAAGTAGTTCATCTAAGTTTTGGCTAATTGTTTCTTGGACTTATGGGAACCATGTTTGGTTGCTCAAAAGGAAAAGAACAATTTAGAAAAGCATTCCAGTAGAAGAACGTAAAACTTAAACAAGAGACCTAATGTTGACACTAGCATTTAATCAGCATAGATATGCTGGTAAAACCTGACAATATCCATTACTTCTATAAATCTGATGAAAATCAAGAAGGCTGTTTAGATATGAGGTTGTCATATTTTAGTAACAGCATCTTGATGGTAAACCATTGTGATGTTTCTATTCATCAGAAACATAGTGGGACCTTGTGTTCACTAGTAAATATAAGAAGGGAATGGTATACATAGATGTAATCTATTTGCTGCATCCAAGTACTTGACTTGGGTTAATCCCACACGTGAGGTGTAATCTAAGAAAGGGTGAAGGGACTAACATACATGCAATCATAGACAACTTCAAATACCGACTAGAGACAAAGTGTTTCATATTGATTATATGGAAACATGTTCTAGTGGCTATGTTCAAGATAACTTGGATAAAGTTACATATTGTTGTCACCTTGCGGAAAGAAGTTAGTTCACCTGGATGTAAGAGACTTCTATCCTTCATAGGATTAAGTTGAGGAAATGCTTAAGGCACTTTCTGAGGGTCTTATTCATCCATAAAATCCAGATTAGGTCTGGATTATGTGAATCATTGTTGTCGCTTTTGAGGAAAAAAGTAAGTTCACATGGAAATAAAAGGCCAAGATCCTTCGCAGGGTTAAGTTGAGGAAATGTTTGAAGCATGTTCCGAGGTCTTATATTTCCATTATGTCCAAGTTGTGTTCATGATTAAAGTCAGCAAAAATTGCATCTTGTGGCTATAATCCTGCTTTAACCAGAAAGTCAGAGGAATTAGTTTTCTAGAAAGCATAGATTAAGCCAAATACTCTTTTCAGGGCTAGTGGGAGCTTCATGTGTTCCTAATTAAGTATACTCAAATGAAAATAATGTCCAAATTTAGGGTTGTTTTCAACCTATTGATGGAATTATTGTTCTACGAGTATAAATAGAGAATATGGAGGAAAGTGGGTTCTAAAATTCAAGAAATATTGAAGTATGTTCTTGATTTTCGACGAAAATAGAGTTGTCTTAAGTAAGTTATTGCTGCAAGCAAATCTATACTTGTAAAACTGTCGATTTTTAATCGAAGTTTTGAATATTCAAATATGTGGTGTATATACGACATTTAAATTCAAATGAGTGTCATTGACCCTATTGTGTACTTCGGTAACATTAAGGGTACGGCGACTATAACAAACATGAGTGTCAGTGACTCTATTGTGAACTTTGGTTATATTGAGAGTATGTCGACTCTAATAATCATAAATGTCATTAATCCCATAGTAGACTTCGGTAACATTGAGGATATGACGACTATGATAACCTTGTGTATGATCTCCTTAATAAACACTATGTAAGTGGTTTAATAAGAGAATACAAAAGAGTACAAAGGGATATCGTGTAGATGATCCCATAGTTAAGCCGTTGTCAAATACTAGTGATGGATCCCATACTAGGTAAAATAGCATTGTTCATGCTTATGACTAGGCTTGAATATCGTTTTAGTAAATGATTGATTATTTTATAAGCTTTGGGAATGGTAAGCAGTACTGCTAACCGATGGTTGTATCGATATATAGTGGAGACTATATATACGCATGATGCGGTTACCTTCATTGGTCTTTACTGTGTTCCATATTAGCATATTTAACCACTTCCCTGAATGTTAATACATTCTAAATTTCCACAGCCAGTCATTCTTCAATGGAAGGAAGCTTGAATTAAGGCTGAGGTTAGGTGTTGGTTATGCATTGATCAAGGATTGACTGCATGAAACGCAACAGTAACCTGTGCTTGAAAGGAGTTTCAAGTAACTGGAAGACCCGCACCCGAGTTCACTTCATGGATCATTGTCAAAGAGTGACTCGGAAGGATAATATCACTACGTCCTTCGACCCAAGATGTATGAATTACTATAGCATGAAACTTTCTTACTTTGGCTATTTCAAAACGTAGTTCGTAACTGGCTATTATAAAAGAAATAGTTAAGTAAGATAAGGTTCACGCTATGGGGTTGTACAGTCAACAGAATTTGTTCCTCTGATATGAGAGATATCCCTGGGCCCCTCGATGATTGGGCGCTGACACCAAAATAAGCACGGCCATGTGCAAAGGAATATTGATTGAGAATCAGATATGTCCTTAAATTTTGGTCACCACCAATCAAGATCGAGAAACATAATCGTGAACGATCTAGAGATTGACATATTAATCCATGTCTCGTGTTCACAAGGATATCGCGAACAAAGGGATGTTTGATCACTTATCCAATAGGACCTCTACGTTCCTTTTGTAGGTAATGGTTTACTGCAAAGAAGCGGAACCCATACTGACTTGGGGGCATTGATGCCTTGCTAGACACCGCTCTTTGTCTGTGGTTACATGGGTACGGTGCATTATGTGCAAGTGGGAGTTGTTAGAAATATGCCCATTAATGCACGTACGCCATATTGACCGCTGCTGATGATGTATGGGCCTATTGGTATACACCGGGGTCTAACCTGACAGCAACTTAAGTCAAGGGACCAAAATATGACAAAAGACAAAAGTTGACCTCGCAGGCCGCGTTAGCGCCACTAACTTTATGGGTTAGCGCCGCTAAGTCCTAACGGTTAGCGCCGCTACGGCTGCATGTACTTTGTGTCAAATCACTGACAGGCCGCGTTAGCGCCGCTAACTTTAGGGGGTTAGCGCCGCTAAACCCTAATAGTTAGCACCGCTACGGCTGCATGTGCTTTTTGTCAAATCACCTCCCAAGCTAGCCAATGCGTGTGTGACACTAAGAAAAGCACTTTGGCCGGTCTTAGGGGTTAATTGAAGTCTGGAGGAAGAAGAGAAGGGGGGTGAACTCATTCATTTTGTTTTTTCTCAATTCTCTCTCTAAGAAACACACACATTCTTCTTCTTTGGTGCTACAAAGACCAAGAGAAGGCTTAAGAGAAGAGTGTTCCAGATTTGGTCTCATCAAGTTGCTGTTCCAAAAGTGGTATTCTACTTGAAGTACCATGGAGGCTTGCTAGCACTTGAGGTTGGCGTGTTACTGGGGTACTTCCCATTAGTTGATCCGCATTTCCTTCTTGGAGCATCAACATCACGAGACAAGTAGATTTCTGGAGCTAAGGAGAAAGGTATAACCTCTTTCCTTCTTTAGTTGTTGCATTTCTTGAATATAGAGTTTGGTCCATTTTGGGATTTCTTGTTTCATGCTTTGTTTGCTTGTACATTGGGCTGTTTTTGTTGTACCTTTACTTCTGTTGTGTGCCAACGAAATCCCAACAATTAACTGAGGTACTGTATGAAGACTCAGCTAATAGACACTGAACTGCAAACATATTTTTGCTCATCTAAGTATAAATGTGAAAGACTCAGCTACTGAAATATGCTTAGCTGATCATAACTGCTCAGCTAATAATGTTGGGTTTCGTTGGCCATCTTACCCGCGCGGCGGAAGGGTGAAAAACAGATTTCCGGGTAAATAAACATGATGCCAACAAGACCCACTAATGGTGGAACTCTACAAAAAGATAAAGCAATAAGAGAGATGGGATAGGAAATATACCATGCTCCAGCTTCTAATTTCATCATGTTGGGATGAACTCAAAGTCACCAAAAGAGCAACTCTCTATTACTAGTCCACACCAAGTTTGTTTGATCCCCAAATGCTAGTATGCCAATTTGTGATCTTCAAAGCCTTGAAATCACTCCTTGGAACAACTCACAACTTCCAGAAGTAGCTCAAGAACATGCTTGAATTTCTGGACTTCTCCATGAACTCACAAAGGAGCTCCAAGATCAAGAGAAGAGAAAAAGAGAGCCTTACTTTATTTCTTGGTTTTTCCTTTTTCCTTATGGCATGTTAGATCCATCCATAGACATTTATCACCCTTTTTCAGCTGATAAGCATGGCAACAAAGTCGTGCATGATCATTACTATAGGCCCCATAAGTCAATGACTTGAACCAAGCAATAACCAAAAAGTCAAGTTTCTGTCAAGCGATTACGCGCCGCGTAATACTTAAACTTATGCGTCGTGTAACCCTTACGGCCGTAAGCAAAAAGCCATACGGCCGTAAGGCCCCTTTTTCCATATTTCAGTTTCTCTCGTTTGCGTTGTGTGACCCAATAGGCTCGTGTATTATCAATAGAGTTACTAATCTACGTGTGTCAGTGGGCATATTATCCAACAGACTCCCACTTGCACATGACACATCATATCAAGAAGTAACACAGACAGAGAGCGGCCTCTAGCAAGACATCTCTGCCCCCAAGTCAACGCGAGTTATCCAAGACAAGTACCAAATCACAACCCTATAGGTTTGATATGGCCCTATAGATAAGCGATCAATTATCCTTTTGTTCGCGATATCCTTGTGAACACAAGACATTGTTAAATGTCAATCTCCAGATCGTTCACGATTATGTTTCTCGATTTCGATTGATGGTGACCCAAAATCTAGTTGCAATCGATCAAACATCATAACAACACGAGCATGGCTGTGCATTTTATGTCAGCTCTCAATCATTGAGGGGCCCATGGATATCTCTCTAAACCTAGAGGAACAAATCCCTTTGACTACATTGCTCCGCCACATACCCCATACTTTACCTAAAAGCTCCATTTATAACAGCCAGTCACGAACTGCGTTAGAAAGCAATCAAAGCAAAGCAGGTTCATGCTTTGGAATACATGTATCTCCAGTCTCAGGACGAAATGATACTATCTTTCTGAGTTACTCATAACAGAAACCATGAAGTAAGCTCAGGTGTGGGTCGTCCAATCACTTGACCATTGCAATTACAGGCGAAGTGTTGTGTCTCTTTACCCAATCCATTGTTGGATAGCGACCAACCACTTCCCTCAATCTTAATTCAAACTTCCTCCCCTTGTAGAATGACCGACTGTGGACATTTAGAATGCAAAATCATTCTGGGAAGTTATTAAACATGCTAAGATGGAACACAGTATAGATTCATGAAAATACCCGCCCATGGCGTATTATTAAATCACATTTAATAATCGATATAATATGATATACAATACTGCTTAATGTTCCCAAAGTTTAGTATATCAATATATAACTAAAATAAACTTAAGTCAAATCCTTTTGCAAAAGGATTTGCATGTAGGCACTAGTATGACAACCATCATCAGCCTATGACTTAAGCTTAATTAAACGGATTAGTCATAATGCTATCCGTTTGTACTCTCATGAAGATCATACCTCCAAACACAACCAAACCACTAATAAAGTGTTTGTTGACGAGACTATGGTCCTTTGTCCAAGTCCGAGTACCTTCATTGCTTCAAAAGAACTCAATAAGGTAAGTGACACTAAGGACAATGGTTCTTGTGAAAAAGCCATTATACCCTCATTATCTCACAAGATACTAATAGGGTCATCAATGTTTTGAGAACCATTCTTACTAACAACTACACATAAAATAGGATCATGTACTCCGATCTAAATCGGCAGATATCCTTTATAGAAATTAGCACTGGAGTAATAAATTACTCTAAGCTTTTATCTTTCCATAAATTTTTCAAGAACATATCTCAATATTTCTTGTACTCCATAATCAATATTATATTTATAATAATCATTATGGATGAATAACTCATGAACTAAGTTTTTTAACCAAGCATAGTCGGGACATTTTCTCCAATATAATTATAACAATGCTCCCACTAGCCCTGACATTCATACAAGTTTAATCTTTGCTTTTAAAAAATCACATATATGATCTTCATATCAAAGCAAAGGTTCCAACCCTGAGATGCTTATTTAAGTCTATCAATAGACTTCCATAATTTGCAGACTTTACAAGAATACTTGTGCTCTTAGACTTCACAAGGATGCTTGTGCTTGTAGACAATACAAGGATACTTTGGATGTAAACGACCTCCGGATAGTGTTTTAAACACTACTACATAAAAATTCCTGTTAAGGAATGGAGTCCTTATATCAATTTATCATAGTCATAAAAGGGCAGTGATATCTTATAAGTATCTGAGTAAACTTCAACATAACCATTGGAATAAAGTTTCAAAATGATACCAACCACATGCTCAATCATCGAGAACACTTTTCAACTATGCGATATTTGAAGTTGTCTACAAAACTACTTTTGACATAGCCACTGAAAGAAAGTTTCTAGATTATACCTTTCACTTGGTCAATCATCAAGAAAACCTTTCCAATAAGTCGGTATTCAAAATGGTCTACAAATTTACTCTTCGAAATTACCACTAAGAGAAAATTTCCAGATGATACCTCCAAACATGGTCAATCATCGAAAAAATCTTTCTATTAGTCAGTATTCAAAGTTGTAAACAAATCCATATTGGTTTCTTTCAAAAAGAACCATATACACTCTATGGGTTTCCACCCCGGTATAGGATAAAAAACAAGTTTCAAACTTGAATATCCTCAATAGATTACATCTCACATTCATTGTCTCTTTTCTACTAGCAGACACTAGGCCCACTACGCTTCCAGTAGTTGATGAGTTATCATCAAGTCGTCTTCCTTAGATATAATAAACTATATCTTTCTGGTCTTATGACGACATATACCAGTCTAAGAGGAAATGACTATATGTCAGATTCTCCAGCCTTCTCGTGCTGAATTTTAATCATTTCTGATTATTTGCTAGTCCCAACTTCAGGTTATTCCATTCAAGGTTTACTTTTACTTCTACAGACATCCATGGATATTAGTTTTGACGAAAAGAAACTTTTCCCATAAAACACTTTGTTTTTATAAAAAAAACAAATATCCCATGGTCTTAGAAGAATACCTAATGGAGTAACACCTCTAGATTCTGGATTCCTTCACCTCACGTACAAAACACAGGTTTAGACAATCCAAACTTTGAGATAGACAAGCAAAGATACTCTTTCTAGTCTCATCCCCTAAGGTGTAGTCTTAACCGTCTTTGTTGGTTTAAGATTAAGAACATAGCCCGCCACTACTTTAGTATACTCCATGAGTACTAAAGTATAACATATCAATTACCAGACCATATCAAGAATGTCTGATTCCTCCATTATATGACCAATTATACAATGTGTCATAGAAGGAGTGAATTATATGACAAATCAATAATTCAATTGATGATAATAGAATTTAGAACATATTAACTCAATCTACACAGTCTACACAAGGATTAACTCGACTAAAGCTCGACAATCAACCTTTGTGTAACTTGAATCGAGTATCATATTTCTTTATCTATTTTAAATCAGGCACTTCGTTATGGTGTGTCTCTAACACCTATAAGGTTTCAAACACATAGTCTATAAAAGGATAGACATATCCATTTCTTCTACCATCATCGGTAAAGATAACGAAGTATTTGGATTTTATACCTTATGATTTGCTTGAACGGTCTACACGCAAGAGTGTGTACGTAATCCAACAAGCTATAAATCCTCTCACATACAAAAGTGAAGGATGTATAATTAAATTAACCTAATAAATAAGATTTGTTAGTCAACATTTGACCCATGATCAAACGATTCCAAATTCCTTCACCTCACGGAGTTTGGTGATACAAATCTTGTTTATATGGTTAAGTCAACTATGTCATAAGGATAACTTATCCAAATTATTCATGATCATGATATTACTTCTTAAGCATAAGCTTTATCATAAATGCCTTGACATGTATAAATTTTGAAACAATTACATGGTTCAAAATAATATACATCGTCCAACAAATGGCAGAGAACAATGAGATTGTGCCTCAAGATGATGTTCCACATGGGGTAGTTTGCTACTTTTGCGGAGAAATTGGAAATTGGCGCCGTCACACCTGCCTTAAGTGCCTGAAAGAGCTAAGTATCCTAAAATGGAAGAACGTTTGCTCATCATCTTTAGGTACATTCATGATCAAACTCCATTGATCTTCTACTTCTAAAGACCGATTGGTGTAAAGACCGTTCAAGCAAAGTCATATGGATTAACTATATATGATTTGTTACCTTTACCGATGATGGTAGAAGGAATGGGTAAGTCTAATCTATTAGAAGAGTGTCTGAAACCTGAGAGGTGTTCAAGACTCACCCGTGACAAATTTAGATAATAAAGAGGGCAAAAGGGAATAAAGATACTCAAATCTTGTGAGATGTTGAGCATCTACATTCTAAATTCCTAAACCATCATAAGAATTGTGAGGTTGACTCGTAATTCACTTCTCCTAGGATACATGTTTTTACATGGATCGCTGAGTGGAGGAATAGAACCTATTGATTATGGTTCCGACTTGATGGCTTAAACTTAAGTATCATATTGGATAGGTGTACTTGAGTTGTGGCGGGCAATGTTCTTGTTTTAAATCAACAAAGATGGTCGAATTAGCATCTAAAGAGATTAGACTAGAAAGAGTTCTTTGCTTGTCTGTCTCATAAATCAGAGTTATCCAGTCTACATTTAGTGGGAGATGGATGAACTTAAAGGATGCTAATGTATTTCATAGTTCTTCTAGGTTTCAGATATTCATTTTATAACCTTTTGAGAACCGGTTTGGTTGCTCGGAAAAGGAAAAGGAGTAACTAAAGCATTCCAGTAGAAGAAAGTATGATTTAAATAAAAGACCTGATGTTGACACTAGCACTCGACCAGAAATGATTGAAACTCAACATGGCTATGTTGGAGTATCTGGCATAAAGTTATTACTTCTTCATATGTCTGGTAAAAGTCGTCATAAGACCAGAAGGGTATAATTTATTATATCTGAGGACGATGACTTATTGATGATACATGATGTATGCATCAACTACCGGAAGCTGTAGTGGGCCCTTGAGTCTGCTAAGAAGAGAAGTGTAATAACATAAGATACATTCCATGCTGGATTTTTAAGTTTCGAACTTGGTTAATCCAACACCTAGGTTTTGACCTGATGGTGTAAATAGATCTTTTGGGAATGAGATCTGCATGAATAAGTTTGTAGATAACTTCAAATACTAACTGGTAGGAAATGGTTTCATGATGATTAACCATTGGGTAGAAATCATATGAAGACATTCTCCTAGTAGTTATGTTGAAGTTTAAGTGGATGCTTATGCCGTTTTATGGCAGTATGATGCAAAGACCGCATTCCGTTATAGGAATTTTATGAGGAAGTGCTCACAACACTATCCGAGGGTCTTTTACATCCTGAGTATCCTTATGAAGTCTACAAAGGAGGAGTCATTTTGGGCTTAGAATAAATCTAAGTTTTGGAATCTTTGCTAAGAAAATCAAGTGTTTGAGTTTTCAGTAAGCAATGATGAAACTTGGATAGATGCCAGATCTAGTGGGAGCGCTGTTGTAATCCTATTTGGTATGTCTAGAACATACTATGTTTTGGAGATAATGTCTTAATGTAGCTTGGAAACAAGCATAAATTAAGAATTATGCGTCCATAATAAATATGGGATATTCATAGAAGTTTAAGAAATACAAGAAAAATGAGTATATGTTCTTGTGGTGTGTAATTAGAAGAAGCTTAAAGTGAGTTGTTACTCTTGTGATGGCTTCTACTTTAAAGGATAACCGCCGATCTTGATTGGGGTTTGTGATCCTTTTCGAAATATGGTGTTGTTAATTTACGTGTTTCTTGAAGCATCGCTGACTCTATTGGTTCTTTTGAGACAATGAGGGTACGATGGCTTATACACGTTAAATTATGCGAACCAAGCATTGTTTGCCTTATTGGGTTCTTTTGAAACATTGAAGGTTTAACTGCTTAGACAAATGATCAAAATCCCATCAACGCACACTTTGGAAGTGGTTGGTTGTAGTAGGGATATGATCACTAAGAACCAAGCATCGCTGACTCTATTGGGATCTTTTGAGACAATGAGGGTACGATGGCTTATGCACATTAAATTTGAGATTCGAGCTTTATTTGCCTTATTGGGTTCTTTTGAAACAATGAAGGTGTAACAGCTTGGACAAATGATTGATATCCTATCAACGCACACTTTGGAAGTGGTTGGTTGAAGTAGGGATATGATCAATGTCGGAGTACACACGGATGACATCGTGGATGGTCCGTTTACTGAGCTATAGTGGCAGTCTAGTGATGAATGTCATACTAAGGTCTGCATGAACTTGGATTGAGTATGTTTTAGTCATGTTTTGATATGTTTTATTCTTGGGAACATTAAGCAATATTGTGCTTCTGCTTGTATCGATTATCAAAGGAGTTTGGTAATGCGCGGGTAGCGGGTACTCTCAGTAAGCCTTATTGTGTTCCAACTTTGCATGTTTTACCTCTTCCCTGAATGTGTTTACATTCTAAATATCCACAGTCAGTCATTCTTCACAGGAAGGAAGTCTAAATGAAGGCTGAGGCAAGTGATTGGTCAAGTGTCCAATGGTGATTAGGACACGGGGACGCAATACTTCGCCTGTACTTGAAAGGGGTTTCAAGTGAATGGACGACCCATACCTGAATTCACTTTGTGGTACGTGTCATGAGTGATTCAGGATGATAATATCAGTTCATCCTCATACTGGAGATGCATGTGTTGTTGGAGTATGCCCGCTGACACACGTATGCCATTTGGATCACTACCGATAATGTATGGGCCTATTGGGTCACACACCGGGGACCTATTTCGACAGCCTAAAAGATGTAGGGACCAATGGTGTCAAAATGGAAAGATTGATGTGCTGGAAAATAACGCGATGCGGAGTTTCCGCGGCGCGGAACTTTATGGGCACGCGGCACGGAATTTTGTCAGACTGCATGCAACATTTGTCTTTTCCACCTCCACTCTTGCCCAATGGTTGGGCTAGCTTGTTCTGAGGCCGGCCATGGGGAAGATTAAGTGGCATTTCAGGGTCTATAAAATACCCTTATTTGTCCTTGATTGTAACCTTTTGCCAAAACCCACATAAAAACTTAGTCTTGAGAACTTTTAGAGTGTTCTTGTGAGTTCAAAGAGGGCATCCGAATTTCTGCTACTAAGAGGTTGTTCCTGTGGTGATTTCTCTTGAAAGAAGATCATCCAAGCTTGCTAGTACAAGGAGAGAGGACAATACCCGGGGTGGACTTCATTAGAGGAGAGCTTCTTTGCTTTCTTGTCATCACCACCACATCTTCAAGTTGCTGGAGCTAAGGAGCAGGGTAAAACCTCTTTTCTTTCTGTTTTTCATGTTGCTTTAGTAGGTTATAGAGTTTGGTCCATGGTTTGGGGTTTTATGCTTTGATTACTTGTACTTTATGCTTTGTATGTTGTACCTTGTTTCTTCCGCTGTGTACCTAGAACCCCAACAGTGGTATCAGAGCCACCTCTATACTACTTTTGCACATGGTGGCCTGAAAAACCCGAAAATAAAGTTTAGTGTTTTCTGTTCGTCAATTTCCGCGGCGCGGAACTCATGAGGTTACGCGGTGTGGAATATCGCTGTACAGATTCTGTTTTTAAACTTTGTTTTTAAATAAAAATTATTTTTGGGTTTTTGGCACTGGATTTTGGTTTCTGGAATTTTTGTCCAGAAATTAAAATTTAGTTTTTGAAGTTACCTTGTATAATGGTTAGTGTATTTATATGTGGATTATTATTTTGGCATGAAAATAAATAATTGCATATACTTACATAATGTATTTATGAATATGTTTCATCAAAAATGGTTTGGTGTTACTAATGCACAAGTACATGGGATTTTTAGTGCCTTGAGTGTTTTTGTAAAAATCTTAACCATTATACATAAGTTTACATGGTTTTGTGTGGCACACCATGTTGTGGATGTTGATCTTGTTGTTGTTGTTCACTATTGAACCTGTTTTGTTGGTAACCCTAGAAAAATGCCCTAGACCTTGTGGATGTTTGGTTGTATGTTTTATTATTCATTCATTTGGTGACTTTATGTCACAATGGTTTGTAATAATAATTTATTTATTTATTTGGTATGTAATTGTTTTGTGGCTTGCATGCCATTTAAATATTCCATATTATGTATTTGTACTAGAAAATAGGATTTGTAGCTTGCATGCCATTTATTTAATATTCTATGTATCTATAATATGGAGCAACCATCGGGAGTCCATGGAGTGACGTCTTGGCGAACACGAAATCCGGAAGGCCCAATGGAGGTGGTGGGTTTAGTAGGAGCACATCCAAGTCAAGGAGTTTTTGTCCTTAGATGACTTGTTTTTCCCGTAGTGGCTCACGGCAAAAACACATAGGTTTTAGGGGCATGGTTACCAACCTTATGTATGCGTGTGATGGTTTTATTAAATATTGTTTATGCATGAGTTGTAGGACTATTGCATGCTAGACAATTTTTGATAAATAATAAAACCCAAGAGTTTTAAAAATGGTTTAACAACTCTCGCGCGCACACTTGATTAACAAACGGATTTAAAATTGGTTTAGTATCCGATTAGTGAAAACGTTTGGTTTTTGTCACTTTTTGTTAATCAAACTCAAAATGGTTTTTTAACCGGAAAACTAAATCCCGTTTTCTAAATCTAAATCGCACACCACCCATAAGATGACACCGCCCAAATCTAGTCGTGTAAGGGTTGATCGTCGAGCTCTAGCCGAGATTGCCTTTGCATGAGCTGTGTGGAAGGCGCGTGTGGCAACTCGCAAGGTCGATTGTCGAGCTCTAGCCGAGTCGACCATTGGGCTAGAGTACCACCGTGTATCTTGATGGTTGATTTACAATTTCAAATTAATCTTTCATATGGTCGTCGAGCTCTAGCCGAGGTCATGTAAAATATTAATTTGGGATTGGTGTGGAGGGATCAAACATGCCAAACTTGGCACAATGGTTGTAAAGTAGGATCCCGCAAGGAACTAAGAGTTGCAATAATGGATTGCAATCGTTCAATGGTTTCCGGCCTAAATAACTTTGCCACGTGATCCGCGGAAAACCCGTCACGGTGCAAGGTGAAATAAGGTTCTTAGCCCTTGTTAAAATAGTTGTTTTTCATTAAACATTTGGGGTAATTATTTTAACGAAGATTTCAATCAAACTAACCAAATCTACTTTGCTTATTATAGATGGCATCAACTAGCACCAACCACACCACGTCAAACATATCCTTAAGAGTGTTTCTCGAGAAGGATAAGCTCCATGGGACCAATTTTATGGATTGGTTACGGCAACTACGGATTGTCCTCCGTCATGAGGACAAGTTGGCCACCATTGAGGAACCCATCCCCAAGGTCCCTGCATCCAACGCGAGTAGGGTCGTTAGAGAGGCTTATGAGAGACGCCTCAAAGACATCACCGAGGTTACTTGCCTCATGCTTAGCACTATGAGCTCCGACTTGCAAAATTCGATGGAGCACTTGAGTGCTTATAACATGTTGCGCGAGTTGTCGGACATGTTCCAACAACAAGCCAAGCAAGAACGGTATGGTTGTCTCAACGACCTTCTCGGTTGCCGGTTGCATGAGGGCGGGAACGTGTCACACCACGTTCTAAAGATGAAAGCGTTGGTGGAACGCCTCAAGAGGTTGGGATTTGCCATATCGAGAGAGATGGCGGTAGACTTGATTCTACGGTCTCTCCTACCATCATATGATCAATTTGTTGTGAGTTATCATATGCACGGGATGGACAAATCCCTCATGGAATTGCATGGTATGCTGCGGACCGCTGAGTCCAACATGACCAAGCAAAAGCCATCTACCTCCGTTCCCGTCTTGGCCATCAAGGAGGGTGAGTCTAAGAAGAGGAAGAAACTGGCCTCTACCCCGAAAGGGAAGGGCAAGGGTAAGGTTGGGGCTCCCAAGCCGAACCCTGCCCCGGAGCCGAAGCCGGAGGGACTTATCCCTCAAGCTAAGACTCCGGAGGAGGCGATTTGCTTCTTCTGCGGGGCTAAGGGACACATGCGCCGGAGCTGCCCTAAGTACCTAGAGGGCCTGAAGAAGCTACGAGCTTCGGGAGCGGGCGCCTCTACTTCAGGTACATTTGTGATTGAACTCCATCATACTTCTACATCTAATGGCTGGGTTTTAGATACCGGCTGTGGCACTCACATTTGTAATATGGTGCAGGTGCTAAAGGGAAGTAGAAGGCTGAGAGATGGGGAGCTGGAGCTAACAATGGGAAACAAAGAGGTTGTCCCGGTGTTAGAGAAAGGAAGTGTGGAGCTTACTTTCAAGACCGGCTTATCTATTATTTTGAAAGATGTATGCTATTCGCCGCTTGTGGCAAGGAACATTTTATCATTTTATGCTTTGTATGACGATGGATATTTGTTTAAATTTGAAAATGGTTTTATCTTTTGCTTTAAAAATGATGTTTGTTATTTTAAAGCTTATCCATGTCGTGGTATATACGAAGCCGATGCATACATAGAAAATAATAGAGCAATCATGAACATTGATTCTGGATCTAAAAATGGTTTGGATAAGTTTTCCTTATGGCATAGTCGTCTTGGCCATATAAACAAGAAAGGCATCACCAAGCTCCAATCGGATGGGATCTTGGAATCCTTTGACCTCGGGTCAAATGAAGTATGCGAATCCGGTTTATTAGGCAATATGACAAAGTCACCCTTTACCGGTGTGAGTGAAAGGAATAAATGCTTGTTGGAAACAGTGCATACGGATGTATGCGGTCCATTCAAGCATGTTACAAGGAACAACTCAAGATACTTCGTTACGTTTACTGATGATTTCAGTAGATATGGATATGTCTACTTGATTAGGCAAAAGTCTGAGGCCTTTGAGGTCTTTAAGACATTCCAAAACGAAGTCCAGAATCAATTGGGCAAGATTATCAAAGTACTTCGCTCCGATAGGGGAGGCGAGTACTTGAGCTCGGAGTTCCGTGATCATCTTGTTAGTTGTGGGATTATTTCGCAACTAACTCCTCCTAGGACGCCACAATTGAATTGTGTCGCCGAGCGGAGGAATCGGACATTGCTGGACATGGTCCGGTCGATGATGAGTCGCACGGAAGTACCCATAAGCTTTTGGGGGTACGCTCTCGAGTCGGCGGTTAGGATCCTTAACCTCGTACCGACAAAGAAGGTCCAAAAGACACCTTATGAGATGTGGCATGGAGTTGCTCCAAAGATAGCATATCTCAAGGTTTGGGGATGTCCTGCCTTTGTGAGACGAGAGGTAGAGGACAAACTCGAACCAAGGTCTGAAAGGTGTTACTTCATTAGGTATCCAACCGGAGGCATGGGATATATACATTCTACAAACCTTCTGAAAACAAAGTGTTTATCGAGAGAAGGGCTTTGTTCCTTGAAAGGGAACTTATATCCATGCAATCGGGTAAGAGGATTGATCTTGAAGAGATTCAAGAACCCAATGGGGAAGGGACAAGTGTCGGCACTAGCAATCAACCCGAAGTGGTTGAAACCGAGAAATAGGATGCGTCGGTACCTGACAACACTCCATTAATTCCTCGTAGGTCCGGTAGACCACGTCAAGAGCCAGAGAGATATGGGTTTCTCATATCTGAGGGCAATGACTTATTGGTGGATCATGATGAACCGACCAACTACCGGGAAGCCGTAGCGGGCACTGAGTCTGCTAGGTGGAAGGAAGCAATGGAGAGTGAGATGCAATCCATGTCGGATAACCAAGTATGGGAATTGGTTGATCCTACACCCGGGTGTAAGACAGTGGGATGTAAATGGGTCTTCAAGAAGAAGACCGGCATGGATGGATCTGTAGATACCTTCAAATCCCGACTGGTGGCTAAGGGTTTCACGCAAACTCATGGGATTGACTATGAGGAAACCTTTTCACCAGTGGCCATGTTGAAGTCTATCCGAATACTCATGGCCATAGCTGCGTTTTATGATTACGAAATATGGCAAATGGATGTAAAAACCACCTTCCTTAACGGGAAGCTAAGTAAAGAGGTGTTTATGACACAACCCGAGGGTTTTGTACATCCTGAGTATCCTGATAGAGTCTGCAAGTTAAAGAAGTCTATTTATGGACTTAAACAAGCATCTCGTAGCTGGAACCTGTGCTTTGATGAGAAAATCAAAGAGTTTGGATTTTCTAAAAGCAAGGATGAACCATGCGTATATGTCAGGGCTAGTGGGAGCGCAGTAGTATTCCTTGTCCTATATGTAGATGATATTCTACTTATTGGAAACGGCGTCCCAACCTTGACAGAGGTTAAGACTTTTCTTGGGAGTTGTTTTTCTATGAAGGACTTGGGAGATGCGGCGTATATCTTTGGCATTAAGATCTATAGAGATAGATCTAAAAGGCTAATAGGGCTTAGCCAAAGTGCATATGTCGACAAGGTCTTGAAGCGATTCAAGATGGAGGACTCTAAGAGGGGTAACACCCCTATGTTGCATGGAATGACTTTGAGCAAGTCTCAATGTCCTAGTTCCAAAGAGGAACTTGACGTAATGAAGAGGGTCCCATATGCTTCGGCAGTGGGATCAATCATGTACGCCATGCTTTGCACTCGTCCTGATGTATCGTGTGCCTTGAGCATGACGAGTAGATATTAGGCTAATCCCGGGCAAGCCCATTGGATTGCGGTCAAGAACATTCTCAAGTATCTTAAGAGGACAAAGGAGATGTTCTTGGTATATGGTGGTAAGGAAGAGCTTAGAGTACATGGTTACTCTGACGCTAGCTTCCAAACTGATAAGGACGACTGCCGATCACAATCGGGGTTCGTGTTCCTTCTCAATGGTGGTGCTATAAGTTGGAGGAGCTCCAAGCAAGACACCGTAGTTGATTCAACTACCGAGTCGGAGTACATTGCGGCTAGTGAAGCAGCTAAAGAGGCGGTATGGATGAGGAAGTTCATCCAAGACCTTGGAGTGATTCCTAGCATATCCGACCCTATTGAGATCTTTTGTGACAATGAGGGTGCGGTGGCTTTAGCTAAGGAACCAAGGGCTCATAAGCGGACGAGGCACATTCCTCGCAAATATCACTTCATCAGAGATGTTATTGAGAGTGGTGATATTGCCATCAGCAGAGTAGCATCGGATGGCAATTTGGCTGATCCGTTCACTAAACCGTTGTCACAAGCTGTACATGATTCTCTCACTAGAGGTATAGGTGTTAGATTCGCTAGTGACTTGGTTTGAGTGTAATATTTGGTTTATGTTTGATTTGTATTTGTCTTTGGGAACGGTAAGCAGTATTGTATTTCATTCTATATTGATTATTAAATGTGATTTAATGATACGCCGAGGGCGAATATTTTATGAATCCTTACTGTGTTCCATCTTAGCATGTTTAATACTTCCCAGAATGCCTTTTCATTCTAAATGTCCACAGTCGGTCATTCTTCATGGGGAGGAAGTTTGAGATAAGACTGAGGGAAGTGGTTGGTCGCTATCTAATAATGGATTAGATAAAAGAGACGCAACACTTCGCCTGTGCTTGCAATGGCCAAGTGACTGGATGACCCGTACCTTAACTTGCTTCATGGTTTCTGTCGCGAGTAAGTCAGGATGATAATATCATTTTGTCCTTAGACTGAAGATACATGTGTTCCAAAGCATGGATCTGCTTTGTCTTGATTGCTTTCAAACGCAGTTCGTAACTGGCTGTTATAAAGGGAACTTTTAGGTAAAGTATGGTGTATGTAGCGGAGCAATGTAGTCGAAGGGATTCGTTCCTCTAGCTTTAGAGAGATATCCTTGGGCCCCTCGATGATTGATCGCTGATGTAAAATGCATGGCCATGCTCAACTTGCAATGATATTTGATCGATTGCAACTAAATTTTGGGTCACCATCAATCGAGATCGAGAAACATAATCGTGAACGATCTGGAGATTAACATTTAACCATGTCTCGTGTTCACACGGATATCGCGAACGAAGGGATAAATGATCACTTATCTATAGGACCATTTCGTAACTGATTCTGGATTTGGTTTTTGACAAAAACCCATACTGACTTGGGGGCAGAGATGTCTTACTAGAGGCCGCTCTTTGTCTGTGGTTTATGGGTACGGTGTGTCATGTGCAAGTGGGAGTTTGTTGGAGTATGCCCACTGACACACGTATGCCATTTGGATCACTACCGATAATGTATGGGCCTATTGGGTCACACACCGGGGACCTATCTCGACAGCCTAAAAGATGGAGGGACCAATGGTGTCAAAATGGAAAGATTGATGTGCTGGAAAATAACACGACGCGGAACACTTAAGGATACGCGACGCGGAGTTTCAGCGGCGCGGAACTTTACGGGCACGCGGCGCGGAATTTTGTCAGACTGCATGCAACTTTTGTCTTTTCCACCTCCACTCTTGCCCAATGGTTGGGCTAGCTTGTGCAGTACTCTGAGGCCGGCCATGGGGAAGATTAAGTGGCATTTCAGGGTCTATAAAATACCCTTATTTGTCCTTGATTCTAACCTTTTGCCAAAACCCACATAAACACTTAGTCTTGAGAACTTTTAGAGTGTTCTTGTGAGTTCAAAGAGGGCATACGAATTTCTGCTACTAAGAGGCTGTTCTTGTGGTGATTTCTCTTGAAAGAAGATCATCCAAGCTTGCTAGTACAAGGAGAGAGGACAATACCCGGGGTGGACTTCATTAGAGGAGAGCTTCTTTGCTTTCTTGTCATCACCACCACATCTTCAAGTTGCTGGAGCTAAGGAGCAGGGTATAACCTCTTCTCTTTCTGTTTTTCATGTTGCTTAAGTAGGTTATAGAGTTTGGTCCATGGTTTGGGGTTTTATGCTTTGATTACTTGTACTTTATGCTTTGTATGTTGTACCTTGTTGCTTCCGCTGTGTACATAGAACCCCAACATGTGTCTGCATCACTTTGGTTTGCTTTTCTCTAGTTGCTTTTAAGCACAGTCCGTAACTGGCTTTTATAAAGGGAGTAACTGGGGATAGTATGTGTTGGGAAATTTGCTAAGTCATTGAAACCATTGAACATGCAAAGGTAAAACTGTTATGAGTATTTTGAAGACTGTTAGATGGATACGAAAACAGTTGTAACTAACAGTTGCTGCAAGTTTTACAATTGCTGGTACAAAAGTTCAGAACTGTTAGTTGGCAAAGTCAAAACTGTTAGAAGACCTTGAAGTGAAGACTGTTAGAAGACTAAAGAACTGTTGTGTTCATTAAACAGTTTCTGTTGAGTTATATTTGGAAAATCCTATCTTAGAAGATATCCCGAAATACTTTGAAGATTATCAAGATTATCTCAGAAGATAGAAGATTACCTAACTGTCAACAATTCAAGGAGGATCAAGAGTCTATATATACTTCATTAGATGATCAATTTAGTACGACGATTTGATCTTATTATTCAAAGCATTTGTTCTTATTGTTATTTATTTTTCTGAAAGTGTTTAGTCTCTAAGTTTCTTGTTGAAACCTAAGAACAGTCTGTGTTCTTCGTCTAACAGAATAAGTTAGATTGGGGGTGAAGTTTGCTTTTGTAATCATTCTGGTTGGTTAATTAAAACTACTGTTTGATTGAATTAATCTTTGTTTAAAACCTTCTTTAATCAATTAAGTGTGATTCCGCAACTTCTTAATTGATTGTGATCATAGTTAAAGATTAACTTTTATTTTACTCTGATTGATTATTTAAAGTTAGTTCTTGTTATTTGATATAATCTATATCCGATCCTGACAAGTGGTATCAGAGCCTTATCATTAAGGTTCCTTTGATCACCAGTTGAAGGTTTTTGCTTTACCTTGCTTTATTTTTCAAAACTGTTTTTTGTTTAAATTAATTTGGTTCAATGGATTCGGGAGGTTCTTCTGATAACAGTGGATCAGGGTCCAACATTCGTGTTCCCATGCTCAAACCATCTGATTTTGAGATGTGGAAACTAAGAATTAAACAGCATGTCCAACTAATGGACTATGCTGTTTGGCAAATCATTGAAACTGTTCCTACTAATCCCATTGAACTGGATGAGAATGGAAAACCAAAGAAGAAACCACCACCAAATACAGATGCTGAAAAGAAGGATAGAATGATTGAGATGAAAGCCCTCAGCATCCTTCAGATTGCTATTCCCAATGAGTATCAACATCAATTCAAGAAATTTGATGATGCTCATGAACTTTGGAATGCTCTGGAGAAGAGGTTTGCTGGGAATGCTAGTTCTAAGAGAAACCAAAGAGACCTTCTTAAATAAGCCTATGAGAACTTCACCAGTGGGAAGAATGAGAGTATCACCCAAATCTTTGATAGGTTTTACAAACTGGTGAGTCAACTGGAGAGTGCTAAGGTTAGGCTTGATCAAGATGAGATAAATAGAAAATTTCTTAGGTCTCTAGGTGATGAATGGACTGTGTTTGCTGCACAATGGAGAACCAAGGATTCTCTTGAAGACATAGAGTTAGATGACCTCTATAATAGTTTGATAGTGTTTGAGGGAGAGATAGAGGGAAAAAGAAAAACTGCTATCCCAAGCCATAATGCTGCTCTCCTATCTTCCTCAGGTATGGAATCAAACCATTCATTAACTAACTCTCTTGATAGTGGTGCAGGTACTAGTTCTGTTGTTGGACTAGATATGAATACTCCAGATGCAGTTCTTGAAGCTTTTCTTGCCAGCCATGCACATTCAACCCTCACCAATGAGGATCTTGAACAAGTGCACCCTGATGATCTTGAGGAAATGGATCTCAAATGGCAGATGGCCATGCTTACAGTTAGAGCCAAGTGATTCATTAAAAGGACTGGAAGGCAAAACATGAATTTCAGAGCTGATGGCAAGGCTGGATTTGACAAGTCAAAGGTTAGATGCTTCAAATGTCAACAACTTGGCCACTTTGCAAGAGAATGCAGATCTGGTGGACAAGTTCAGAATCAAGGTCAGAGGCCAACTCAGAACCATACCTCCTCAGCATTGGTCTCATAAGAAGGCCATGGATTTGATTGGAGTGATCAAGCAGAGGAGGCTACCAGCAACAAAGCTTTGATGGCATTGACTGACTCCTCCATCAAGATGGATTCTCCAGAATCTGAGGACATACAGGTATCTTCTAAACTATGTCCTGGTGAATGTAGAGCTATTGTTAAGAGATTTAGAGAGCACGATAAGAAAGTATGTGTTGCTCTAAGTAAAATGGAGGAGAGAAGGTATGAGTATACTGCTGTGATAGAAGATTTTGAAAAGAAAATTAAAGACTATCAGGCTAATGAACTGCAAATGGACTATGATAGAAAATATCATAAGTGGGAGAAAGAGCAGTTTCAAGATGAGATTGATAGTCTGAAAAAGAAGTTGGTTGAAAAAGAAAGCAAGGTGGATGAACTCACAAAGAAATTGGAGGGTGTGGACATTGATCTTGGAATGTTCAAGGCTGCAAACCTTAAGCTTGAGACTCTGCTACAATCTCAAGTGAGAGACAAGGTGAAAACTGGTCTAGGATACAAACAAACCCCACCTCCATACAACCAAAACTACATAACTCCAATGTCTGAGGTAGCTGACAGATATGTTAATGAACCTTTGGAAGATGAACTTAAGTCAGCTGATCCAAAGTTTGAGAGTTATGAAGATGAAGTTGTGTCAGTAGTAAGTGTTGAAGAAAATGAGGAAGTTGTGAAGAAGGATGAAGGTATTCCATATGAAAATCACATCCTGTGTGAGCCCATTCCCACAAAATCATCTTTACAACCTGTGGTGTTTGTAAAAGCATCCACTGAACCCCTCACCAATGAGCCAAAACCCTCAAAAACTGTTAACTCTATTAGCAGTTCCACAACTGTTACAAATAGTCCCCATCTTTACACTAATAGTTCCAACAAGAACCCAAACAGTTCTAAGCTAAAAAGCCCAACTGTTAGTACCAAAGCCAAAGGAAAGGAGAAAGTTGGTGAAGTTGTGTATACCAGGAAGAAGAAGGAAGCTGCAAAACCTCAGGCTAAACCCAAATCTAAGAAAAGGCATACTGAAGTGTCTGCATGCACATGTCAAAAACATGGTGTCCAAAAGTTTCCTCAATCTGCAGCTGTTAGAGGAAATCAAAGAAATAGGAACCAATTCTGGTCACAAAGAACTGGTTTACCTATTGTGAAAACCAAAAAGTGCTACATTTGTGGAAGATCTAATCATTTAGTTCAAGATTGTTACTATAACCCACAGACCAATGGCACTCAAAACAAAATTCCCAAACTACAGAATAACAGTTCTAAAACTGTTAAGTCAAAACAGATCAACAGTTCTAAGACTGCTAAGCCAAAACTGGCAAACAGTTCTAAAACAGTTACATCCAAACCAACTAACAGTTCCAAAACTGTTTTAGCAAAACCAAAAACTGCTTGTTTGGCTTGGATGAAAATTCAAAAACAAACTGTTTCTGGAGAAGGTAAAACTGTTCTTCATACAGAAAATCAAAAGGAATCACAAGTTGATTCATCTGTTTTACCAACTCCACCAGCTGTTTGTTCAAAGGTGTCCACTGTTAATCACAACAGTTGGAAACCACATGTTCTTACAAAGTATTCTTCACACAAGTTAGAGAAATCTAATTTGGATGAAATCAAAAAGAACAAAACTCTGTTTAAGTATTATGACTTGAATGGTGTACCCAAGACCTGCATGGCCTGGGTACTTCCTGCTACTAACTGATTGTATTTGTGCAGAGCATTCATAGGACGAATCAAGGAGGAATTTGGCATGTGGATAGTGGATGCTCAAGGCACATGACTGGAAATCCACAATGTTTGAAGGATTTCAAAAGAATCAATGGAGGATTTGTAGCATTTGGAGGAAATCCAAAGGGAGGAAAAATCACAGGTAAAGGAGCTGTTGAGGCAGGTACACTTACATTTAATGATGTTTTCTTTGTTGAACAGCTTAAGTACAATTTGTTAAGTGTATCTCAAATCTGTGACAATGGAAACAAAGTTTTGTTTACAGATTCAGAATGCATTATTCTTTCAAAAGATTTTAAATTAAATGAGAAGGATGTTCTTTTAAGAACACCTAGAAAAGATAATGTATATTGTCTTGATCCACAAAAGATTGCTAAACAGAATGTGTTGAGCTGTTTACTCTCCAAAGCATCTCATGATGAGTCTGCCATTTGGCATAGGAGGATGTGTCACATGAATTTTAAAACCATGAATTTGTTAGCTAAAAACAATTTGGTAAGAGGTTTGCCCCAAAAAGAGTTCTCATGTGATGATCATTGTGTGGCATGTCTTAAAGGCAAGCAACACAAAACTTCTTATAAGTCCAAAGAGACTTCTTCCATTACTGCACCTTTACAACTATTGCATATGGATCTTTTTGGTCCTACTTCTGTAGTGAGTATAGGGAAGAAAGCCTATTGTTTAGTCATAGTTGATGATTTCACCAGGTTTACTTGGGTTCAATTTCTTAGAACTAAGGATGAAACTGCTGAGTTAGTTAAGTCTCTTATTCTTAAAATTGAAAATCAATCTGATTTAAAGGTGAAAGTCATTAGATCTGACAATGGTTCTGAATTCAAGAACTATGAACTAAACAGTTTTTGTGAAAGTAAAGGTATTGAAAGACAGTTCAGTGCCCCTAGGACTCCCCAACAGAATGGAGTTGCTGAAAGAAGGAATAGGACTTTGATAGAGGCTGCTAGATCCATGTTAGCTGATTCTAGGTTTCCAATGACATTCTGGGCAGAAGCAGTGAACACTGCTTGCTATGTTCAGAATAGAGTACAAGTAGTCAAGTCCAAAGGGAAAACTCCTTATGAGTTGTTTCTCAAGAGAAAACCTTTAATCAACTTCTTCTAACCATTTGGTTGTCCTTGCACTATCCTCAATACCAAATCACAGTTAGGCAAGTTTGAGAGTAAGGCTGAAGAAGGTTTCTTTGTAGGATACTCCACTCAAAGTAAAGCTTATAGAGTTTTTAACAATGTCACTAGAATCATAGAAGAGAGTATGAATGTCTCTTTCAATGAGCATAGGATCAATATTACAGGTAATGGACCTGATTGGTTATTTGATATTGATGCATTGTCTAAATCTCTTTCTTTTGAGTATTCTACTGAAACAGCTACAGGTGTTTCAACAACTGTTGGTGAACATCATCAAACAGCTTCAACAAGCCCGAACAGTTTTGACACTGTTAGCTCAAAACCAACAACTGTTGGTTCAAACCAAGTTACTGAAGACTGTGTCGTCATTCCTCTGCTTCAACAAGAGTTATCAAATGCTGTTGATCCATTGATAGATGCTGAATCTTCAAAGGACATGGAATCTCAGGATCCTCAACATCACACTAACTCTGTTGATCAAGTGTGTGATAACGCTGAAAATTCAAGGGAATGTGAGTTTGATCTGTCTAATCTTGGGGATGAACTGACTGAAGAAAACATCCCTACATCAAGAGTTCACAAGATTCATCCCATATCACAAATAATTGGAAATCCAACCACTCCTATCAGAACAAGGAATATGCTGCAACATGAAAACAGTGGTGTGGATCTTGCCCAATTTGACGTGAATGCTTGCTTTTTGTCTCAAATAGAACCAAAGAAAGCAATTGAGGCATTGAAAGATCCTTCATGGGTAGAGGCAATGCAAGAGGAGCTCTTACAATTTCAAATACAGCAAGTTTGGAAGTTGGTTGAGCTTCCAAGAGGCAAAAGAGTAATTGGCACCAAGTGGGTGTTCAGAAACAAGAAAGATGAAAGAGGGATTGTCATCAAGAATAAAGCAAGACTGGTTGCACAAGGCTACACACAAGAGGAAGGAATAGACTATGATGATGTTTTTGCACCTGTTGCAAGGATTGAAGCCATTAGGCTATTTCTTGCTTTTGCAAGCTTCAAAGGATTTAAGGTACATCAAATGGATGTTAAGTCTGCTTTTCTCTATGGAACTATTGATGAGGAGGTATATGTGTGTCAACCCCCTGGCTTTGAAGACTCAAAGTACCCTGACAAGGTATATAGGTTGGATAAAGCCCTATATGGTCTACATCAAGCTCCTCGAGCTTGGTATGAGACATTATCATCCTATCTCCTTGAGAATGGTTTCAAGAGAGGCACAATTGACAAAACATTGTTTACAAAGATTGTTAAAACAGAGATTTTGCTTGTTCAAATCTATGTTGATGATATAATCTTTGGATCAACTAATGACAGCTTGTGCAAAGAATTTGAAGTCATTATGCACAAAAGATTTCAGATGAGTTCAATGGGTGAACTCACATTTTTTCTGGGATTGCAAGTCAAACAAAAGCCAACTGGTATTTTTCTAAGCCAATCTAAGTATGTCAAGGACATATTGGGCAAGTTTGGCTTTCAAGATGTGAAGCTGGCCAGTACTCCTATGGAAACACACAAACAGTTGGGAGCAGATTCTGAGGGGGAGGATGTTGATATACACCTCTATCGATCAATGATTGGTTCATTAATGTACTTAACTGCTTCTAGACCTGATATAATGTTTGCTGTTTGTGTTTGTGCCAGGTTCCAATGCAGTCCGAAGATGTCACACCTGTTTGCTGTAAAGAGAATCTTTAGATACCTCAAAGGCCAACCAAAATTGGGACTTTGGTATCCTAAAGATTCACCTTTTGATTTGGTGGCATATTCTGATAGTGACTATGGTGGAGCCAATGTGGACAGAAAATCAACCTCTGGAGGATGTCAATTCTTTGGATCAAGGCTGGTTTCATGGCAATGCAAGAAACAAATAACAGTTTCAACTTCAACAGCTGAGGCTGAATACATTGCTGCATCAAGCTGCTGTTCACAAGTGTTATGGATCCAAAATTAGCTTCTGGATTATGGTTTGTCTTTCTTAAATACTCCTATTTATGTTGATAACACCAGTGCTATTAGCATAGTTAATAATCTAGTGAAGCATTCTAAAACCAAGCACATTGAAATCAGATTTCACTTCATAAGAGACTGCAATGAAAAGAGATTAATCCAAGTTATGAAAATTCATACTGATGATCAATTAGCTGATTTGTTCACTAAAGCTTTTGATGTGAGCAGATTCAACTTTTTGATTTCCAACATTGGAATGATTAACTTGGACTAACAATTGTTCATTATTCCATGTTTTTCACACTAACAGTTTGCAACTGTTAGTTACGTTTTCTAACAACTGTTATCCTTTAAGCATTCAGAGAGGGAAATGCAATTTCACACATCAGTTTTGGACATATCTGCTGACTTGTCTCACAAACAGTTTTCACACCCGTGACTGTCCTTGTTATGAGGTAAAGAATTTTGGAAACTTTGAATTGCATTCGACATTCGAAACATATATAAGGCAATTCCCTCCTTACCAAGCAACTCACACGTCCAAAATGAACTTCGATCAGAAACAAACCCTAACCCTCAACAACTCTCAGAGATCGAAATCAAAATGTCTCCTCTTCCATTTGTCAAAGAGCACAAAGTGTTCGCTTATCTTGAAAAACCAGAAAATCTTGACGCTTTCCACGTCATGATTGATTATCTCACGGTATCAAACATTCATTATGCTCTAACTGCCAACCCCACGATCTATACCTCACATATTGAGAACTTCTGGAAGAATGCCAAAGTACAAGAAGTTGATGAAGTGCAACAAATTTCTACAACTGTTGATGATATGGAGGTTTCTATAACCGAAGACACTATTCGCCATGCACTACAACTGAATGATCTTAATGGTGAGTATTCTGATTCGGTTGCGTTAGAATATCTACACACCGAGTTACTGAAACTTGGGTATGAGGGCCCTGGGGGTAAGGGTACCTTCTACAAAGGGCAGTTTTGCGCACACTGGAAGTTCATTATCCATACTCTCCAGCAGTGCATAAGCCCTAAGAGAACAGGCTGGAATGAGTTTGGGAGCAACATTGCTCTCGCACTCATCTGCCTAGCCAACAACAGATGTTTTAATTTTTCAAAATTGATATTTAATGGTATGGTAAAACATCTAGGGACCAAGTATGGTCTCTTTTTGATGTATTCTCGATTTGTGCAAGTATTGTTAAACTTTTTGATGCCAAATCTAAAAAAACACAAGAGGGTCATTATTCCCTCTGCTCATGTGGCTTCCACATTGAGCAAATTGTTGATTAATGGCAAGAATTTTTCTGGTGCCATAACTCCTCCACTCTCTGAAATGGTGGAGTTTCTTTCAAGAAACAGAGCTGCCAGGGGTGAGCATGAAGCCCAACTTATTGCTACACCACCACCTCTGGAACCCACAGCTCACGATACTCAAAATCCTCTCTCTGCTACTTTTGAAAAAACTACAACACAAGCCCCTGCACTAAAAGTATTTAGAAAGAAGAGGAAAACTGTTGGTGCTCCTTCCACCACAGTTAGAGAACCCCAAACTGTTAGCCCTACACAGGTGCATTCACCTGTGCAGAATATCGAAAGGGAACCTTTGGTGCTGTCTCCCAGGCACAATGAGGAGGTGATCATTCCTCAAGAGGGTGATCATATGGTCTTTGAGGCTGACACTACTGTTTTATTCGCAAGGAATAAACAGGACAGTGTCAACATAGCTAAGACCTCAACCATGGCAACAGAGACTAGTAAAACAGTTTCTGGTAATCCCCAGAACCAAGAAAAGAGGGGTACTGATGGTGATACTCAGGGGAGTCAACCACCAGTGAAAAATGTCAATGATATGGTCACAGTGGAAACACTAACTGACATTGAGACTAGACTGAAACAACATGCATTGACGGATCCTAACTTTGCATCTTACCTTGCTGCTCATTTACACCTAAAGAAAAGGATTGCTCTTCAAAACAAAAGGATAGTTTCTCAAGATGAGAAGATAAAAGAACTGACTGAACAGTTGGAGAAGGCAACTGAAGTACTCAAGGTAGTAGCAATTCACAATGAGGTGCTAATAAGGCAAGATAAGCACCTGAACTTTCTTGATGAGAATCTGAAGAAGGCAACTAATGTTCTTCATACTCATGAGATGCTGCTTAAACCCAAATCCTTGGTGAAAATCTCTTCAACTGCTCAAGCTAAAGGAAGAAGAAAATCCAAGCAGGAAGAAGTTAAACAGACAGCTCCACAGGATAAACAAACAGTTGTTGCTCCAAATGAGCAAACAGTTGCAACACAACAACCAACAGTTGTAACTTCAAATCAACTAACAGTTGCAAGTGTCCAAGCGATTAATGAAGAAGAAGAAGAACAACTTTCAAGTGTTGATAGGATGCTAATCAACAGGATGGTATCAACTGCAGATGTTCCAAGCACTGAGATTTTCAAATCTTGGTCAACAGTTAAACAGAACTACTTGGTTGATATTAGTGCTCAATATCTGGGAATAAGTTCTTCTAGAATGGCACAGAAAATCGATGATGGATGGCTTGATGGAAAGGTTGCCACGTTAGAATCTTTACCACCAAAGAAAGGGTATAAAGGGATAGTCATCCAGGAAGGAAAGAAAGAATCAAAGTTGCCTCCTGTTTCAGGCAAAGGTAAAGAAATTGTTGTTGTTTGTCCTAAGCTCAAGCTTTCAAGACAGCAACAAGAAGAGCGTGATCATGAATTTGCATTAAGGCTAGCAGCTGAGCTAAGAGAACAAGAACAGACTGATTTTGAGATAGCAAAGAAGCTGGCTGATGAGATTACTACTCAGATTGATGAGGAAGAGAAAGTAAAGGAAGCTGCTGGTAAGGGAGTAAAAAGAAAAAGAGTTGTAAAGAAGAAAACAGTTCCATCTCCCAAGCTAGTAGTGGAAAAGAAGAAACCCCAATCAGTCCAAAAACCCCAACAGTCTGAAAAAAAAGCCAAAACAGTCTTGGTCAAAACTATTCTGCAAGATAGACTCTCAAAAGAGATAAAAGAAAGAATTGATAAATTTGAAGCTCAAAAGTCACATATCAAAGAATGGAGGTTTGAAATGCTGAGAGTGGAAACTGGAAAGCAGGGAGTCACCATTGTTAGAGAGGTGGAACCAATTGAAAGCTATGTCAGTTTCACTGCACTGATGGATAGTGTGACCAGGAGAGATGTACAAGAAATGTATGAATATGGGGTAAGTCATTTTGGAAAGGAAGCTGAAATTGAGATAAAAGTATTTTTGGTGCATTTATCGAGTATATGCAATCAACAGAGAGTAATGTCAATACTGACAAATGATGAAAGATTTCCAATATTGACTGTGAAAGTTTTTGAAAGATCAAGGGTGTATAATCTTGTGACAAACAATGCTAAAACCCAGTGGTTTGATCTTAATTTTGTTGATCACAGTAGGACCAAGTTGATATACATGGTAAAGGCAAAGTTTTATGGTCCTGTAAGGTTAAGGGAAGATCTGGGAAGAAGACTGAAAGAAAGGTTGGAGCTGATAGAGAAAAGGAAAATGTAATTTTCCTTTATATTTTGATTATAACAATTTTACTTTGCAAAATTATGTTAATATGTTCTTTGCTTATGTGAATGTTTCTATGGTTGAACCCTATAAAACAACTTAAGTGTATTGTTCAATACTTTAAGTTAGGGGGAGATTGTTGGGAAATTTGCTAAGTCATTGAAACCATTGAACATGCAAAGGTAAAACTGTTAAGAGTATTTTGAAGACTGTTAGATGGATACGAAAACAGTTGTAACTAACAGTTGCTGCAAGTTTTACAATTGCTGGTACAAAAGTTCAGAACTGTTAGTTGGCAAAGTCAAAACTGTTAGAAGACCTTGAAGTGAAGACTGTTAGAAGACTAAAGAACTGTTGTGTTCATTAAACAGTTTCTGTTGAGTTATATTTGGAAAATCCTATCTTAGAAGATATCCCGAAATACTTTGAAGATTATCAAGATTATCTCAGAAGATAGAAGATTACCTAACTGTCAACAATTCAAGGAGGATCAAGAGTCTATATATACTTCATTAGATGATCAATTTAGTACGACGATTTGATCTTATTATTCAAAGCATTTGCTCTTATTGTTATTTATTTTTCTGAAAGTGTTTAGCCTCTAAGTTTCTTGTTGAAACCTAAGAACAGTCTGTGTTCTTCGTCTAACAGAATAAGTTAGATTGGGGGTGAAGTTTGCTTTTGTAATCATTCTGGTTGGTTAATTAAAACTACTGTTTGATTGAATTAATCTTTGTTTAAAATCTTCTTTAATCAATTAAGTGTGATTCCGCAACTTCTTAATTGATTGTGATCATAGTTAAAGATTAACTTTTATTTTACTCTGATTGATTATTTAAAGTTAGTTCTTGTTATTTGATATAATCTATATCCGATCCTGACAGTATGATCACTGTGCTGGGCAATGTAGTCAAAGGAATTTGTTCCCTGGGCCCCTCGATGATTGGGCGCTGACACCAAAATGCATGGCCGTGCTCGAGTGTGCAATGATTTGGGTAATCGATTGCAACTTGTTTATTTTGGTCACCACCAATCTTGATCGAGAAACATAGTCGTGAAGGACTGAGAATGACTTAGTACCATGTCTATCCTTCGCATGGATATCGCGAACAAAAGGATGTTTGATCACATATCTATAGGGCCATTTCAAACCTTTGGGTTGTGAATTGGTACTTGTCTATGGGATGACATACCTCGCACTTACTTGGGGGCAGGGATGCCTTGCTAGAGGCCGCTCCCTGTCTGTGATACCTCTGAGTACGTTGTGTCATGTGCAAGTGGGAGTCTGTTGGAGTCTGCCCACTGACACAAGTACATTGGTGTTACTGCTGATGAAGTGCGAGCCTATTGGGTCACACACCAAGGATTGATCCAAACAGCTTACTGATAAAGGGAGAAGGTCCAAAAATCAAATTGTTTGATTTTGGGGCTTCACGGCCGTGAGGGATGCTCCAAGGGTCGTGAAGCCCACTGCCCTCACGTTTGACTCGTGACGTGGCACGGGCCGTGAAGGACTATGGCCGGTCATGGCGCATTTGTCTTCACGGGCTCTTCACGGGCCGTGAGAGACCGTGAAGGTCTGTCTGCATGAAAATCTCTTATTTGATTGGGCCATCTTGTGGTCCAATGAGGGAGAGCCTTTGAATCCGGCCAAAACCGAGAGTTTGTGGTCTGGTTCAGTAGTTGTACATGCAAGACTCTTTACTCTCTCTCTCTCTCTCTCTCTCTAAAAGGTTCTCTCTTGGTGCCTTCATGCCTAATACACATTCTACACTAAGTGTGAGTTCTTGAGTGTGTTGAGTGAGCAATATTGGTACAAGAGGAGACCATCAAAGGTTGTTCCAGAAAAGAAGAATCAATGTGGATGTCTTCTTGATGGTGTACTAGCATACGGGGATTGAGCAAACTTGGTGTGGATCATGCAATAGAGGAGGACACACTTGGGTTCTCGGTTTCATCCCGTCTTGTGCATTTTCAGCCGATTATTCATACATGGTAAGGAGGTATTTTCTTCCTTCCTTGTTTCCTTTTAGTTGCAATTTGGTTTTGTAGAGAGATCTCACTTTGGAACATGTTATGGACCCGATTGTGTTCAGTTTTTAAAACCTTTTGTTCTTGCTTCCGATGTGCTCTGCTCCATACCGTGTTCCAACATATAGAACTAATCTATTACAAAAATTATCTCTTGAACTCAGGGTGTAGAACCTCCCAAAAAATGATTTCTCTGTTTATCTCTTCTAGAAGGCTTTCTGCTTCTACATCTCCTTTAAGTTCTTTTTGTTGCACTTTGATGATTTTATTCAGCTTATATCTCACAAAATGAATTAAGTTGTCACCACAACAACTTCTTATATGTATAGCATCCTTAGCTTTCAGATAACATATTTCATTCAGCTTGATGAAGCTAGGATTGCCTGCCTGATCCTTGAACATGAATCCCTGAATAGGTGTATCAATACCTTGATTCTCTTTGAACGTCACACCTTCAGGTATCTCAAATAAGCTCTCCCACTGCAGACTAGGAACTGGAACATACTTCAGCTCCCAGCTCGAGAAATCAGCTTAGAGACTTTAGTTGTAATCTCTTGCTTGATCCGACTCTTCTTGAATTTCTTGAGCATCATCATTATTCTTTGCCATTAGAGGTAGCCCATCCTGTGAACATATCTTAGGTCCATTCCCACTGTTGATTTGTCATCAAATAGGAAGGTGAGAATGATGGCTCCATCTACTCTGCTCAGATTCATGCTCTTGATTTCTTTGCTACTACTTCGTCTGAAGTAACACTCCTGAATATCTGCATCAGTGTATGGGATCGGATCAGGCCTTGGACCAGAATAATTAGCTTCAGCTTGAGCTAAAGCTTTTCTATCTTTCTCCCTTTCTTGGTCCTTCACTTCCTTCTCCTTTCTCTTCTTCAGCTCAGCTACAAAGATCCCAAGCTCATCAGTTTCTTCTTGCTCGAGCATCTCAATCATTAGTCTAGTAGCTTTATCTTCCTCTATTTTAGAAACACTGTCAGCTTCATATTCAGATTCTATCACTTTTTGTCTTTTAGCTACAGGTTCCTCTTTTTCTAACTCTAGCTCCCCCTCAAACTGAGCTTGCCTCTCTGCTCCTCTTGCTAGCACCAGTAAAGCTTCAGCTTCATCTCGGAATAACTCAGCGTAAGCTTTAGCTTGAACCTTCTCCCCTTTTTTGTCATCATCAACAGGGTTCAAAGTCTGTTTTTGTTGGAGAGCAACAATAGTAGAGGCGATTTCCTTAACATCCTTAGTCAGCTTCTCAAGTCTCTGATATATTTGGCGTTTATGCTTCTTCTGCTTGAGACGGAATAAACCAAACTGAGCTGCGATGTATGTTTTCAGCTCTTGAATTCCTGAGGAGGCAGCGTCATCTAGAGAAGACTGACTCTTGTTCTTAAACTCAAAATCTTGATCTGTTGAATTGAAGGAGTCAAGAACATCAATTGGTGAGTGTTTGAGTGCATCATCCGAGGGTTGGTGTATACCCTCAAAGTCATGGGCGCCAGAGTTTGGACCCTGTAATTCACCTTGGTATTGAGATGAATCATTGACAGGTCGTGTAGGAGAGTGTAAGAAGTGAAGAGAAGTAATTTGGCTCAACGCGTGATGTGTATGGGTTGGTGGTTGGCTTATTGGATTAGAGGGGGTGATTGACCCTAGGGATTGGTCATAATTTCAATGTAACCTAAGTGTGTCTGTTCAGGAACAGCAGTAGATTCTCCTATGGCTCTGAAGAGTGTGGGCTGAGTAGTCGTCACACCCGGTTTAGGCTGTTGGGTTGAAATGAGCCATGAGGTTGGCACCTTATGAGTAGGTGTCTGCCCCACAACTCCTGCCGGTAGAGGAATCAGTGTGACTTCAGCTTCAGTGATACCTTTAGGTGTGGCACCACTTTTGGCAGATTTTCTATTATAGGTTTGGAGATTTACCTTGGCAGTAGTGGGCACACCAAGGTTGGCTTTAGAGTGGAGATTAAGATGGAGAGAAGGTGGAGGAGATGGGTTAGACTGAGTTGGGTGTACTGCAGTCTTGTCTCCAAAGGACGATGGAGAAAAGTGAGACGAAGAAGAAAGTGGAGAGATCTTACGAGAAGCAACTTTAATGTTGGCTGGCTCAGCCTGAGCAGAGTGCTCAGCTTGAACCTCTTTATCAGCTTGAGCTGCTCCCCCTTGATTTGATCCCTCAGCTTCACTTTTAGATGAAGCTCCCTCAGCTATCCAACGCATAGGATCACTGAGACCCTCCTGCTCTTGAAAGATGTCATTGTTGAACTTCTTTGAGCTGAGTGTTAGGGTGAGAAACACATCATGTCCAGCTTCATACAGTGTTGTCCCCAGCTCGGCTTCAAATGCCAAGGACAGGTACCTTATAAATGGTACATGAAGATCCCTTGTAGTCTTCATCACTTGGACCTTGAGTTCGTTGAAGATGAGATATGCATAGTCCAAATTTCTAGCGAAGTAGATGTTGTAGAGCACTGTGAGAGCAATGGTCCTCTCTCCGTTCAGCACCGTACCTCGAATTTTGCCTCTGTCCTCGTCGAACACACACATGTACCAGAACTCCAGTAGATGATGAGGAACCACATGTATCGGTGCTCTAGTGAAAAAGAATGCTAGTGGGCATTTGCGGATGTAATACACCCACGCTTCATATCCCCTGTTCCTCTTGCGACCAGGGATTGCCAGACATGCTCGTTCATTATTGATTTTAATCAACAGCAATCCGTTGTTTTTCAATGCAGCACCCCTTACCATTCGATCACTCAGATTCAGAAGGGTTCCGTCCATCGTAGATTGTATTGAATCACACTGAGTAAATATTCAATTCGCACTAAGCGATTTAGGGTTTCTCGAATGATTGAATGGTGAATTGCACTTAGCAAATAGGTGGTTGTAGAAGGTATAGAGGTAATATCAGAAGTTTAGGAAGCGTAAACATCTGAATTTCGGTTACAACCGATATATATACCTTTTTGAGGAGAAAGAAATGTTACCGTTGTAAATCCCTATTTATCTGTTACTCTAACGAAATTTCGGCTTGATGTAACAGTAATAGAGTAGAAACATATCAACTCCCAACGGATAAGTATGTAAAATAACATCCTTGACTTACAAAAATATTATTTACACTGTTGTATTACACCAATACGTAATCGGTATAAAACGTAATTTGAGACTGACTCAAATATATTATGCATGATCTAAGAACACATAGTAATTAAACCATGGTTTGGACACACCAAGCTGAGTAAACTTATCACTCAGCGTAAGTCAAGCACTCAGCTTGATTTGAGCACTCAGCTTGAGATTGACACTCAGCGTGAGTGGAGAACACAGCTCAGAATCAATGACACTTAGTCATTTTTGTTTGAGACTGACTCAAAGTAATATTTTAACCGCACTGAGTAGTTAAAATATGTTTGTAACAAACCAAAGGTGTGAACTTATCACTCAGCTTGACAAGGTAGGCAATTTATGAAGACTAATCTATAAACTGTGCACTCAACATAAGACATTTAGTCTTCGTCAAGCTGAAACTCAGTTTTAGAGACTTATCTAAGGGTTGAGCATACCCAATTCACTTAGCAGATACAAAAACCTCTTTTCATCAAGTGGTTTGGTGAAGATGTCTGCTAATTGATCATCAGTGGAGATAAATTTGATTTCAACTTTACCTTTTTCCACAATGTCTCTGATGAAGTGATATTGAATTTCTATGTGTTTTGTTCTTAAGTGGAAGACTGGATTATATGTAATGGCTATTGCACTTTGGTTATCACAAAATATAGGTGTTTTCTTGAAATTCATACCAAAGTCTTGAAGCTGATGTTGCATCCACAGGATTTGAGCACAATAGTTACCTACAGCAACATACTCAGCTTCATCAGTTGAAGTAGCCACTGAGTTATGTTTCTTACTGGTCCAGGTTACTAACTTCCCTCCAAGCATTTGACATCCTCCAGTTGTTGATTTTCTGTCTAACTTGCACCCAGCATAGTCAGCATCTAAAAAACCAACTAACTCAAATACAGAGTCCTTTGGATACCAAAGACCTAGATTTGGTATACCTTTAAGGTACCTAAAGATCTTTTTTACAGCTTAAAGATGTGATTCCTTAGGATCTGCCTGATATCTTGCACAAACACATGTAGCAAACATGATATCAGGTCTACTAGCTGTCAAATAGAGTAATGAACCTATCATTCCTCTATAGGTAGACTGACATACAGACTTTCCATCTGAGTTTTTGCTCAGCTTGACAGCTGGTGACATGGGTGTTTTCATGGTTGAACTAGAATCAAATCCATATTTCTTTATCAAATCAAGAACATACTTGCTTTGATTAATAAATATTCCATCAGGCTTTTGTTGAATCTGCAAGCCTAGGAAATATGTCATTTCACCCATCATACTCATCTTGTACCTTTTTGACATAACTTTGGAGAAAGATTCACACAGAGATTCATTTGTAGAACCAAAGATAATTTCATCCACATAAATTTGTACAAGAATCACCTGTCCCTTGCTCTTTTTAGTAAAGAGTGACTTATCTATACTACCTCTGGTGAAGTCCATTGATAGTAGATAGTTGGACAGGATATCATACCAAGCTCTTGGAGCTTGTTTAAGATCATACAAAGCCTTGTCTAACTTATAGACATGATGTGGATACTTTGAACTGACAAAGCCAGGAGGTTGTTTCACATAGACTTCCTCCTGAAGTTTTCCATTTAGGAAAGCACTCTTCACATCCATTTGATAGGCTTCGAAGTCTTTATGTGCTGCGTAAGCTAAGAACAGCCTTATGGCTTCAATTCTAGGAACAGGGGAAAATGTATCATCATATTCGATTCCTTCTTCTTGTTTATACCCTTGTGCTACCAGCCTGGCTTTGTTCCTAACAATCACTCCATCCTTGTCCATTTTATTTCTATAGACCCACTTTGTGCCTATAATTGTATGATCTTTGGTGGCTGGGACAAGACTCCACACCTTGTTTCTCTCATACTCATTTAATTCCTCTTACTTAGCTTCAATCCAATCTTCATCCTCTAAGGCTTCTTTAGTCTTCTTTGGTTCCATTTGAGATAGAAAACCAAAGTAAGCAGCATAGTTTACTGTTGCCTTTGATCTGGTAATTACTCTTTCTTGAACATTACCAATTACTTGATCTTGAGGATGATCTTTGAGAAATTTAAATATTGTAGTAGGAGATTGTGGTTATGGATCTGAGTGATATTGAGGACTCTGAGGTGAACTTACATCCTCAGTCTCAATTGCAGCATTGTCATCAAACTGTTGACCACCAAGATCTTCAGTCTGAGTAATATCAGCTCCAAAGGGGTTAATGAACTCATCATCTTTCTCAGCTTGAGAGTCCCTAGGAGCGTGTGATGATTTCTTAGATGGACACACATCATCACTATAATCATCCATGACATACATAGGATTTGACATCCTGGTTTTCTCGGGCTTTTCAAGCTCACTCAGACTAACAAAGTTAGCTTGTCTTTTATCAGCTTGATGAAAATTGTCTTCATCAAATGAGACATGAATTGATTCTTCTATAGCCTTTCTCCTTGACTTATACACTCTGTAAGACTTGGAGATTGAAGAATAACCAACAAAATTTCTTGGATCAGCTTTAGGTTCCAACTTATGGAGCTGATCTCTTTGATACAGCACATAGCATTTTGAACCAAAGACATGGAAGTAACCTATATTGGGCTTTCTTGATTTATACATCTCATAGGCAGTTTTGCCATGTCTTTTGACTCTGATTGATCTATTTTTGGTATAACATGTTGTACTTACGGCTTCATCACAGAAATAGAGTTTCAATCCTGCCTCACATAGCATAGTTCTTGCAGCCTCAATTAAGGTTCTGTTTCTCCTTTCAGCAACTCCATTTTGTTGAGGTGTTCTGACTGAGGAGAAATTTTGTAATATTCCTTTCTGTTCACAAAAGCCATGTAAGGTTGAGTTTATGAACTCAGTCCCATGATCACTTCTGAGTTGCTTAACAAACTTACTTTTTTGCAACTCCTCCTGTTTGATAAAACTTATTATCTCAAGGGCAGCTTCACTTTTGGCTTTAAGGAATATTACCCAGGTGAATCTTGATAACTCATCTACTATCACCAGAGTGTACTTCTTGCCACTTAGGCTTGGAATACTTATGGGTCCAAACAGATCCATATGCAACATATGCAGTGGGTCTGTTATTGAAAAATGTTGCTTTGACTTGAAGGACCCTTTATGATGTTTCCCTTGTTCACAAGCTGCGCATAATTTGTCCTTGACAAATGTGATCTTTGGCAATCCAGAGACTAACTCTTTATTGGATAGCATATTTATATTCTTGAAGTTTAAATGTGACAACCTTTTATGCCACAGCCAACTCAGCTTAGGAACAGATTGGGAATATAAGCAGGTTTCAGTGTAGGGATCAGCAGAGTTGAGATCAAGTAGATACACATCCCTTTCTCTCTTTCCTATTAGCACTGGCTTAACCTTTGCATTATATATAGTACCTGTTTTCATCCTAAAAGTAACAACATTGTCTTCATCACACAATTGGCTGATACTTATCAGATTGTGTTTAAGACCTTTTACATATGCAACTTTTTGGAAAGTCACCTTACCAACATGCATCTTCTCATATCCTTTAGTTCTTCCATGTGAGTTATCGCCAAATGTTACTTTAGAACCTTCATCTTCCTGGAATTTTCTTAGAAGTCCTTTCCACCCAGTCATGTGCCTTGAACATCCATTATCCAAGTACCATTTAGTTGAACCCTGCACATGATAAGAAAACTAAACAAATTAGTTTTGTTTTGGAACCTACTTTGTATTAGGTTCAGATGATGAGCACTTAGCAGCTTCATCTTTTGGAACTGACTGGTCAGCTTGTGCAGGTGTTGAGTCCTGTGTAGGCTTATCAGCTTGTTCCTTTTCCGTCCTTAAGCTTTCACTGTCACAGTCCTTGGCCTCATGTCCTCTACCTCTACACTTGTAGCATTTTCTTCTACCAATGACTACAGGAGATAGATCATCCGATAATCCTTTAGGGAACTTACCCTCAGTATTAGGATTATAGATTATGGATAACTTCTCAATTTTCTTTGCAAGCTTATTCACCTGATCCTCATTAACTTTGGACTTACCTTTGTCAGATCTAGGTTTATTATCCTTTTGATTTGAAGCTTGACCAGCAAACTTCTTTTCAATGACTTTGGACTTTCCATTTTCATGTTTCCTAGACTTACCAGTTTCAATAGTTTTGGACTTACCATTGTTGAGTTCTTTGGACTTACCAATTTCAACAACTTTGGACTTACCATTGTTGTGATATGACCTCTGACTTACAGTAGTCTTCCTATTCTTGAAACTTCTATTTGAGACAGATAGAGAGTGATGTCTTTTGAAAGGGTTTGGATTCAGCCTTTCAATAACAGAAGGTCTTTGAATAGGCTGAGTGCCTAATCTATCAAGCACAGACTTACTATGCTGTTTAGATGTAGAAAACTCATTTCCATGATCCTTTGCCTTTAAAAACTTATTGTATTTTAGGCTTGGATTATGTTTCTTTTCTGAGGCTAACTTCTGAGACTCAATCAGTTGTCTATCTTCCTCAGAATCTGTACTTGCTATCTTATCATCATCAGCTGCATAAGCTGCGGATTGATAGTCACCTCCAAGTACAGCTTTTACCTATTTAGGGATCTGCTAGTTGATGCACTGGTCAGCAAGCCTTGATGACTTACACCAGGATTCAGTGACCTTCTGAAGTTGGTCAGCTTTATCCTTGGCTTCCTGAAGCTCTTCACTTAGAAGTTTATTAATATGTCTTTGACATTCAAGATCACGTTGTGCTTTCTTTCCAGCAGTGATGAGAGTTTGATTTTCCTTAATCTCATTCTTGAGCTTAGTGATTTCAGCTTTGAGGTCAACTTGAGACTTAAGGCTGGTCTTAAAGTCGTTTAACAAATAACCAAAAGTAAGAACTTGTTCTTCATCGGTGTAAGAGTTGAAATTACTAACCTTGTACATGGAGGAAGGATCCCAGTCACTTAGTTTACTATTTTCTTCAGCTTCCTTCATGTCGGCTTGAAAAGTTGATTCAGACAAACCATAATCAACTTCATCTAATTCAAACTCTTCATCTTCTTGAGCCATCAGACATTTATCATCATCATCTGAGGTAGATGATTCTTTATCCCAGGTTTCAGCTAGGGATGGCAACTATCATCCGACCCGATGATCATCCACCCGATCCGATCCGTCAGTGATGGATATGGACGAAGTTATTGGATATGGAGCGGATATGGATGTTTAGTGGAACGGATATGGATGACGATTTTCAATCCATGGATGAATCCATTTACCCGGAATTAAATTTTCTACATTATAATTTTATTTAATTATTAAGAATATATGTCTCAGAATATATGAATTTTATAAAAATCTTATCTTACTCCTTTAATTAATTATTAATTAAGAATATTAATTACTTTTATTTAAGAATATACGTCTCACACTCTCAGCATTATTTATATATGTGGCAACATTTGAGAACACCAGCCTTTTATTTTTCCCGCCCACAGCTCTTTGTGTGATCTAAATGCAACAACCGTTAAATCACAACCATGCAAGTATCGAATTAAGGAAGGAGACAGCTCAAAGATCAATGTTTTGGGAATAGCTATAAATCATACTCTATGTTTTGAATGTAGATTTGTAAATATATTAAGTAATGTTTTGGTTTGTACCTATTTTGGATCAATATTTTGGGATTAGCTACAAACTATACTATATGCATTGAATGCAGACATGTAGTTATGTTTTCGTTTCTATCTGTTTTTTTTAAGAAACTATGTACATATGCAACAAAAATCATAAATTATACATAAAACTATATTATTTTCTATATCCAACGGATGTCCATTTACCCGCTTTAATCTGATGGATATGGATATGGATGGATGAAATGATTTTTAATGGATATAGATATGGATATGGATATGGAGGATGAAAATTTTAATGGATATTCGATCCATTGCCATCCCTAGTTTCAGCATAAAGTCCTTTTGCATTGGGCTTGTATTCAGGCTTTCCTTTCTTGAGCTGAGTATATTTCTTCTTATACTTGTCAGCTCTATAAGCATTCTTATCAGCTACTGAAGCTGTTTCATCCTTCTTCATTCTGCACTCAGCAGCAATGTGTCTCTTTCTCTGAAAGTTGAAGCACACAGCTTTCTTGAGATAAAAAGAACTCTTTCCTTTGCCCCTGTCAGATCTTCCTCTTCCCCTTTGAATTCTTCTCAGTCTTCTGGCAAGCATGGCCATTTCTTCAGTGATAGTCTGAACATCATCAGTATCACTTAAGTCTGAGTCTAAGTGGTTAGCTTGAGAGTCTGACTCAGTCTCAGATTCAGCAATGAAGGCTTTTGAACTCTTCTTCGTTCTCTCTGCAACCAATGTAGTGTCATGATTATCAAAAGAATCCTTCATTTATTGTTGAGAAAATTTCTTATGTTCTGTGATCTGTTTGTGATTAAGCAAGAACCCATATATGGACTGTAGGTTATACATGTGTAATGTTCATCCAGCCCTTAGTGCTACAATCACTTCATTGAATTTCTCTGGTAACATATCCAGAAATTTCAGCACTATGTCAGCTTCATCCTTTTTAATGCCCACACTTAGCAGGTTATTAATCTTGCAGTGAAACCTTGTAAACAAATCAGGCAAGGTTTCATTCTTCTTACCAAATAAGTTTTCATAAGATCTGTTAAGATGATTCTTCTTTTGCTGCTTGACCAGATCTATGCCCTCGTATGTAATATTTAAAGTATCCCAGATCTCTTTCGCAGTTTGACACCCAGTCATAGTGTGCAAGATCTCATTGGTCAGGGCATTAGCCAGAACACTCTTTGCTTTGTCATCCAGGGAATGTAGTTTCCAATCTTCATCAGTCCAGGATGCCAAAGGCTTCTTGACTTCTTTTTTCAGTTTTGTCAGTGGACTTATCACCAACAGCAGCAGAAATCTTGGGGATAATTGGTCAACGAGTTATGACATCGTACATACGAGTGTCAATGGACTTGAGGAAAAGCATGACTCTGAATTTCCACATAGGATAATCAGATCCATCAAGTACGGGACAACCTTTGGCAGCCATCTGAAGAAAGTTTGATAAATTGTTGCTTGTCGACATTGTATACTTTCTCAAAATCTTGAACTTTCAACTTATGAAATTGTTCAGCCTGCTCTAATACCAGTTGTTGGTCCCTTTGTGAGAAGATCAACAAGCAAGTAATGTGTAGAAGGGGGTAATCAATAAAAAGTGTTAATACACATCAAACCACATGAAATCGAATGCTTTCATTAATAAGAAGATGATTACAGTAACAACCAAGTAAGCAACACTTGATATGTAAACACCTAATGTAAATCAAATCTCTCAATCTCTCAAACTTTTCTATCTATTATCAACTTATGATTATAGATACGAACTGACTCTCTAAACAGCGTTTATTCACAGATTGAATACTTACCAACTTAACAACAGACGTGAAGATTCGAACACACGAACAATTGGCAATCTGTGAATTTCTTGATCACGTTGAACTTACAAACTGTTGGGGTTCGTGGTACAGCGCAGCGGAAGCATGCAAGCCCAAAAAACGAATTTTTCAAGCAAAAACAAGACAACAATATGAACCCCATCAATGGATCTAACTCTACAACCAAGTTATGCAACTAAAACTAGAAAGGAAGAGGAGAAATATACCCTGGATGTCTCTGATGGTTGTGTGAAAGTCTAGCTCCGGCCTTGATCTCTTTCTCGAACTCCTTTCTACAAATCGTAGTCCACACCGAGACACAAGGCAACCTTGTTGTACTAGCAACCCTTGAAGCTAATCCTCACGAGACTAGCCTTCTGGAACAAACCACCAAACTTTCCAGGAAACTCTCTCTCTCTTTTCTCTCTTGTAACTTAGCAACTCAAAATGTTCTAAGTGAATTTCTTATGCAATATGGCCAAGAGTAAAAGAGAGTGAGACATGCATGTGTTATATAGAGAGGTACATGACCCCAGAGCTCCCCTGGTCTGCCCCAAGCCTCATCATGAGAACACCATGCATTGGTGGAAATAGGAGGTGAAAAGAATAAATTGTTTCTGTCAGGCAGGGTTAGCGCCGCTAGCCGCCCACGGTTAGCGCCGCTAACCGCCCATGGTTAGCGCCGCTAACACGGCTTATTTAGCGACGCCACGGTTAGCGCCGCTAACCCCTGCTGGAAACCAACTATCATTATTTATCCTTTCTCACCCTCATCTTTTAGGTAGTTGTCAAGGTCAGCCCCCGGCGTGTGACCCGATAGGCCCATACATCGTCGGTAGCAATCAATTGGCATACGTGAGTCAGTGGGCATTCTCCAACAAACTCCCACTTGCACATGATTCACCTTACCCAATACATCGCAGACAGAGAGCGGCCTCTAGTAAGGCATCATTGCCCCCAAGTCAGTATGGGTTTTGTCTTCTACACAAAAACCAATCAGCAACCCATTTGAAAAGGTCCTATCCATAAGTGATCAATTATCCTTTTGATCGCGATATCCAAGTGAACACGAGACATGGTACAAAGTCATTCTCCGTTCGTTCACGATTATGTTTATCGGTCTAGATTGGTGGTGACCAAAATATACAAGTTGCAATCAATCATCAATTATTGCAAACTTTGAGCATGGCCATGCATTTTGGTGTCAGCGACCAATCATCGAGGGCCCAAGGATATCTCTCTAAACAGAGGAACAAATTCCTTTGACTCACACTGCCCATCACAGTGATCATACTCTGCCCAACTACTCCCTTTATAACAACCAGTTACGGACTGCGTTTGAAAGTAATTAGAACAAAGCAAACCAAAGTGATGCAGCCACGTGCATCTCCAGTCTGAGGATGAACTGATATTATCATCCTGATTTACTCATGACATGTACCACAAAGTAAAATCAGGTGTGGGTCATCCAGTCACTTGAAACACTTTCAAGTACAGGCGAAGAATTGCGTCCCCGTGCCCCAATCCCCATTGGACACATGACCAATTACTTCCCTCAGTCTTATTTCATACTTCCTTCCCGGGAAGAATGACCGACTGTGGACATTTAGAATGCTTGCGCATTCAGGGAAGAGCAAAACATGCTAAGTTGGAACACAGTAAAGATTTAAAGAAATACCCGCATCTGGCGCATTACTAAATCTCATTTAATAATCGATAAATACAATAAATACAGTACTGCTTCATGTTCCCAAAAAGAGTAAATACATCAAATATACTAACCAAATACATAATCAAACCAAATCACTAGCCAATCTAATCCCAATAGCACGCATATGAGCATCATGCTTTGCTTGCGATAAAGGTTTGGTGAACGGATCCGCCACATTGCTATCCGTGTGTACTCTGCTGATAACAATGTCTCCACATTCGACCACGTCCCGGATGTAATGATACTTCCGCGGAATATGCCTCGTGCGTCGGTGAGACCTTGGTTTCTTTGCCAAAGCAACCGCACCCTCGTTGTCACAAAACACCTCAATAGGGTCGGCTATGCTAGGAACCACTCCCAGATCTTGGATGAATTTCTTCATCCATACAGCCTCCTTCACAGCTTCACTGGCCGCAATATACTCCGATTCGGTAGTAGAATCGGCCATAGTGTCTTGCTTGGAGCTTCTCTAGGAAATAGCACCACCATTGAGCAGGAACACAAACCCCGATTTAGATCGGCAGTCGTCCCGATCGGTTTGGAAGCTAGCATCGGAGTAACCAGTCACCCGTGTTAGAATCTGCCCGATAATATATGTACGCCTTAAAGCACTGCCGATGATGTATGACCCTATAAGGGTCACAAACCGGGGTCTAACATGACAGCAAATAAGGTTGAGGGACCAAAGATGGCAAAAGTGGAAGTTGGCAATGCAGGCCACGTTAGCGCCGCTAACTTAACGAGTTAGCGCCGCTAACTGTTAAATGTTAGCGCCGCTAAGGCTGCATGTGCTTTATGTCTAATCGAAGTCAGGCCGCGTTAGCGCCGCTACGGGTTAAGGTTTAGCGCCGCTAACTCTTGGTTAGCGCCGCTAAACCTGCATGGACTTTATGTACAAGTCACCTCCACTTGTAGCCAATGGGGAAGAGATTCTAGATCAAACTTGGCCGGCAAAGGGGAGATGAAATGGCTTCATGGTGGTCTATATAAGGCAAAAAGCCTGGAGCCTTTATCTCTCTTGGTCAACATCTCTCTCAAGCACACATACTTCTCTTATACTTGATACCTATCTTGGTGATTTGGTTAACAAGAGAACAAGGGTTCCAGAGGTCTTATTTTCTGTTCTTGAGTGAAGCTTCCTGGAGGAAGTTTTCTCTCAAGCTAGCTAGCACTTGAAGTTGGACTTGTGCCCGGTTTGTGATTTCGAGAGAAGACAAGAACAAGAAGAAGGAGTTCCTTGCTTCTACAACATTTCAGCCACCATCACGAGATCATTGGAGCTTAGGAGCTGGTATAACTCTCTAACTCTCTTGTTTAATTGCTATTTGTTACATAGAGTAGATCCATGCTTGGGATTTCATTGCTTTGAACACTTGTATGCATGTTTTTATGATGTTCTCGCTTCCGTTGCGTGTTCTTGAAATCCCAACAGTGGTATCAGAGCCACCTCTATGTTAGAATAGCACTTGGTGGCTTGAAAAACCCGAAATCAAAGTGTTTGTATTCTGCCGTTAGGGTTAGCGGCGCTAACGCCACTGGAAATTTGTTTTCGAAAATCTTGAATAAAACAGCTTAGGTCTCGGGATTTTTAGCACTTGTACCTTCTGGAATTTTATTCCAAAGATGTTTTTCATGTTGTTCCAGTAGTAGCATGATTTGTTTGGTTGTATGTGTTAACATGAGTTGGTAATCTTGCCTTGGCCCATTTGGTTGATTTGTGTTGTGCATGTAATTTGGTGGTTTTGATCCACATTTGGGGCTGTAAATTTATTAAATTCAGTTTGATTGTAATAATTTGTGGCTTGCATGCCATTTCATTCATCCATGTACAAGTATTAGATAAATAGGAAAATTATGTGGCTTGTATGCCATTTATATTTTCTATTGTATTGTATATTGTATGATGGAGGGATGAAGACACAAGAGGAGGCAAAACAAGATGGAGCATGGTGCCCTTAGAAGCCAAAGAAATCCGATGGCGATGGTGGTTCTAGTGGGAGCTCGCGTCAAGTTTGTTTTGTCCCTTAGTTTGACCGAGTTCTTCCCGTTTTGGCTCACGGGAGGAACACATAGGTTTTATGGCAAGAATTACCGACTATGTTGTATTTTGCGTGTGATGTGATTTTATTATTCTATGCATGGATTGTAGGTTTCGCATGCTAGAAAATTTTTGATAAAATTAATAAAATCACAAGAGTTTTGATAAAAATGGTTTCCTCTCGCGCGCGATCACATATATTGATTAACCCACCTAGTGAAAATAGGATTTGTCACTAATAAGTTAATCAAAACCAAACCGAAAACAAAAGCCCGTTTTTCTACAAAACGTAAATCATGCACCATCCGTAAGTCTATACCACCCGAATCTAGTCTTATGAGATTTGGTTGTCGAGCTTAGCACGAGCCAATTCTCATGAAACTGTGTGGAAGGTGAGTGTGGCAAATTCACAACTTTGGTTGTCGAGCTAAGCACGAGCCAATTTTGGTGGATTTGTTACCGTATGTCTTGACGGACGATTTGCAATTTTAGGTTTGAAATCTTGGTTAATTGTCGAGCTTAGCACGAGTTAACCAAAATTTCAAGACTTAAAATTGGTGCAAGAAGGGATCAAACATGCCAAACGACCATTGGATGTCGTAGGATCCCGCATGTGCTAAGGATTGCGATGGAGATTGCAATTGGCAAAATGGTTGCCGACCTAAATAGTTTTATCATGTGATCCGCGGTAACCCCGTCACATGGTAGGATGAAATACGGTTCTTAGCCTTGTTTAACTAATTCTTATTGGGTAAATTATTAAACAAGATAAAATATCATAATAACTAATATCTACTTTGCAAATTTTAGATGGCATCAACAAGCGCAACAAACACCACCACCAACGTTTCTCTTAGGGTTTTCCTTGAAAAGGAGAAACTCGATGGTAGCAATTTCATGGATTGGCATAGACAACTGAGGTTGGTCTTACGCTATGAAGGAAAGTTGCATACCGTAGAGGAACCCCTCCCCGAGGCACCTCCTGCCGGTGCAACAAGGGCTATCCGTGAGGCGTATGAAAAACGCCTCAAGGAGACTAAGGAAGTCACGTGCCTTATGTTGAGCACGATGAACCAAGATTTGCAAAAGCAAATGGATCATCTTAGTGCTTACGACTTGCTCGTGCAGCTAAAGGACATGTTCCAGCAGTAGGCGAGGCAAGAGAGGTACGAGTGCCTCAAGACAACCCTTGCTTGCAAGATGCAAGAGGGTGGGAACGTGAGCGCGCATGTGTTGCGTATGAAAGCAAACATCGAGCGCATGGAGAAGTTAGGTTTTACCATTGGGAGGGAGATGGCGGTTGATTTAATCCTCCAATCCCTGCCCGGTGCATACGATCAGTTCGTTATGAGTTATCATATGCACAGCATGGATAAAACCTTGATGGAACTTCATGGTATGTTGAAGACCGCTGAGTCTAGCATGACCAAGAACAAGCCATCCTCCTCCACCTCTCATGTTCTCGCCATCCGGGAAGGCCGCATCACGAAGAAGAAGGCCGCCTCTTCCTCTAAAAGGAAGGGTAAGGGAAAGGTTGGAAGGGCCAAGCCTAACCCGGCCTCCGAGGGCAAGGGCAAGGGGAAACTTCCCCAAGCCAAGGCTCCGGAGGATGCGGAGTGCTTTTTCTGCGGGGGCAAGGGCCATTACCGTCGTACCTGCCCAAAGTACCTGGAGGGACTCAACAAGCTCAAGGCAATGAGCATATCGGGTCCGGATACGTCAGGTATGTTCATGATAGAACTCCACCATACTTCTACTTCTAAAGGCTGGGTATTAGATACTGGCTGTGGCACTCACATATGTAATATGGTGCAGGTGCTAAGGGAAATTAGGAGCTTGGAGCGGGGAGAACTGGATCTTGTCATGGGAAACTCGGAAGTTGTCCCAGTGGAAGCGAAAGGAGATTTGAACCTTTCATTCAAGACCGGTTTTTCTATTTTGTTAAAGGATGTATGCTATTCGCCCTATGTGGCTAGAAACATTATTTCTTTTCACAAATTGTATGACGATGGTTTTGATTTTAAATTTGCAAGTGGTACAATCTTTTGTTTTAAAAATGAAGTTGAGTATTTTAAAGCTTTACCATGTCATGGCATCTATGAGGCAAATGCATACATTGAATCAAGACAATCTATCATGAATATTGATTCTGACTCCAAAAATGGTTTGGATAAATATTCCATGTGGCATAGTCGTCTTGGCCATATAAACAAGACTCGTATCACCAAGCTCCAAGTGGATGGGATCTTGGAATCATTTGATCAAGGATCAAATGAAGTATGCGAATCTTGCTTATTGGGCAAAATGACAAAAGCACCCTTCACGGGAACAAGTGAGAGGGGAAAGGACCTTTTAGACATAATCCATACGGATGTATGTGGACCTTTCAAGCATGTCACAAGGAATAATTCAAGATACTTCGTAACCTTTATAGATGATTATAGTAGGTACGGGTATGTCTATCTTATTAAACACAAGAATGAAACCTTTGAGGTGTTCAAGACATTCCAAAACGAAGTTCAGAATCAGTTGGGCAAGACTATAAAGATACTCCGGTCTGATAGAGGTGGAGAGTATCTTAGTACCGAATTCGTCGATCATCTTAAAAATTGTGGAATTGTTTCACAATTAACACCTCCGAGGACTCCACAATTAAATGGGGTCGCTGAGAGGAGGAACCGGACTTTGCTTGATATGGTAAGGTCTATGATGTGTCGAGCGGAGGTACCTATTAGTTTCTGGGGATATGCCTTAGAAACTGCGGTAAGAGTCCTTAACCTCGCACCAACCAAGAAAGTCGCTAAAACACCTTATGAATTGTGGCATGGTAAGAAGCCGACACTTTCATACCTACGAGTTTGGGGTTGTCAAGCCTACGTGAGACGTGAGGCTGAAGACAAACTTGAACCTCGTTCGGAGAGGTGTTATTTTATTGGTTATCCTCCTAACGATGTTGGATATTTATTTTATAAACCTTCAGAGAATAAGGTTTTTGTTGCTCGAAGGGCATTCTTCCTTGAAAGGGAGTTGCTATCCAAACACGGCAGTAAGGAAGTTGACCTTGAGGAAGATCAAGGGTCGGCCGATAAAGGGCTTGAGGTTGGCACTAGCCAAAATACCGAGCAAGATAATGCTGCGGTACCTGACACTCTTGCTACTTCTACTCCTAGGCGTTCTAGTAGAACTCGTTTTGAGCCAGAGAGATATGGGTTTCTCATATCTGAGGGCAATGAGTTATTGGTGGATCATGATGATCCCACCAGCTACAAGGAAGCCATGGCAGGCCCTGAGTCTGCTCAATGGAGGAAGACGATGGAGAGCGAGATGCAATCTATGTCGGATAACCAGGTTTGGGAACTGGTTGATCCTACACCAGGGATAAAACCCGTTGGGTGTAAATGGGTTTTTAAGAGGAAACCCGGCATAGATAGAACCTTGGATATCTTCAAAGCCCGACTGGTGGCGAAGGGTTTCACTCAGACGCAAGGAATTGATTATGATGAAACCTTCTCCCCAGTGGCCATGTTGAAGTCAATCAGGATACTACTTGCCATTGCTGCGTTTCATGATTATGAAATTTGGCAAATGGATGTAAAGACCGCCTTCCTTAACGGGAAGCTTAATGAGGAGGTGTATATGAGACAGCCTGACGGTTTTGAACATCCAAAGTATCCAAACAAGGTTTGTAAGCTTATGAAGTCCATTTATGGACTTAAGCAAGCATCTCGAAGCTGGAATCTTTGCTTTGATGAGAAAATCAAAGAGTTTGGTTTTTCAAAGAGTAAAGATGAACCTTGCGTATATGTCAGGGCTAGTGGGAGCACCATAGTCTTCTTGGTTCTATATGTAGATGATATTCTACTTATTGGAAATCATATCCCAAGCTTAAGAAGTGTCAAAGCTTGGCTAGGGAATTGCTTTTCAATGAAGGACCTAGGCGATGCGAGCTGTATTCTGGGTATAAAGATCTATAGAGATAGATCAAGAAGGCTATTAGGGCTTTCTCAAAGTGCATACATAGAAAAGGTCATGAGATGCTTTAAGATGGAGGAATCCAAGAAAGGAAACCTCCCTATGTTGCATGGTTTGACTTTGAGTAAAACTCAATGTCCTACCTCCAAGGAGGAGATAGAAGTAATGAAGCGAGTACCATATGCTTCGGCTGTGGGCTCGATCATGTACGCCATGCTATGCACTCGTCCTGATGTGTCATGTGCTTTAAGCATGACTAGTAGATATCAGGCGAACCCAGGAGAACCTCACTGGAGGGCAGTGAAGAACATTCTCAAGTACTTGAGATGTACGAAAGAGATGTTCTTGGTATATGGTGGGGAAGAAGAGCTGAGAGTAAAGGGTTACTCGGACGCTAGCTTCCAAACTGACAGGGATGACTGCCGATCTCAATCGGGGTTTGTGTTCCTGTTAAATGGTGGTGCTGTCAGCTGGAGGAGCTCAAAACAAGACACGGTGGCTGATTCGACTACCGAATCGGAGTACATTGCGGCTAGTGAAGCAGCAAAAGAAGCCGTGTGGATGAAGAAATTCATCCAAGATCTACAAGTGGTTCCAAGCATCGCTGACCCTATTGAGATCTTTTGTGACAATGAGGGTGTGGTGGCTTTGGCAAAGGAACCAAGAGCTCACAAGAGGACAAGACACATTTCGCGAAAATACCACTTTATTCGGGATGTAATTGAAAGTGGTGAAGTCATCATTAGCAGAGTAGCATCGAATGGAAACTTGGCAGATCCATTCACTAAGCCGTTACCGCAAGCAGCTCATGAATCTCACACTAGAGGGATAGGTGTAAGATTTGCTAGCGATTTGGCTTGATTTGTATATATTAGTTTATTTGATATGTATTAATTTATTTTGGGAACGATACAGACAGTATTGTAATTATGCTTGTTTCGATATGCGAGTGATTCGGCTACATTCATAAGACTTTACTGTGTTCCATCTTAGCATGTTTAACCACTTCCCAGAATGTCTATACATTCTAAATTTCCACAGTCAGTCATTCTTCAAGGGAAGGAAGTTTGAAATAAGGCTGAGGTTAGGTGTTGGTTATGCATTAATTCAGGATTGAATGCATGAAACGCAACAGTAACCTGTGCTTGAAAGGAGTTTCAAGTGACTGGAAGACCCACACCCAAGTATACTTCATGGATTATAGTCACGAGTAACTTGGGATGATAAAATCTTACATCCTCAGACCCGAGATGTATGAATCGCTATATCATAGTTCTTACTTTCTTTAGCCATTTTCAAAAGCAGTTCGTAAATGGCTGTGATAAAGGGAATGACTAGGTAAGTCAAGAGGTATGGTATGGGATTATGCAGTCAAAGGGATTTGTTCCTCCTGTATGAGAGATATCCCTGGGCCCCTCGATGATTGGGAGCTGACGCCAAAATATTGCATGGCCATGCACATGGACTATTGATTGAGAATCAGATATGTCCTTACCTTTTGGTCACCACCAATCAAGATCGAGAAACATAATCGTGAACGATCTGGAGATTGACATTTATTAATCCATGTCTCGTGTTCACAAGGATATCGCGAACAAAAGGATGTCTAAGATCACTTATCTAGGACCACTACTTTAGTATGCTGGTTTTCTGCAGGTATTCAGAACTCATACAGACTTGGGGGCATTGATGCTTTGCTAGAGGCCGCTCTTTGTTTGTGCTTGCCTGGGTACAGTATATTATGAGCAAGTGGGAGTTTGTTAGAATCTGCCCGATAATATATGTACGCCTTAAAGCACTGCCGATGATGTATGAGCCTATAAGGGTCACAAACCGGGGTCTAACATGACAGCAAATAAGGTAGAGGGACCAAAGATGGCAAAAGTGGAAGTTGGCAATGCAGGCCACGTTAGCGCCGCTAACTTAACGAGTTAGCGCCGCTAACTGTTAAATGTTAGCGCCGCTAAGGCTGCATGTGCTTTATGTCTAATCGAAGTCAGGCCGCGTTAGCGCCGCTACGGGTTAAGGTTTAGCGCCGCTAACTCTTGGTTAGCGCCGCTAAACCTGCATGGACTTTATGTACTAGTCACCTCCACTTGTAGCCAATGGGGAAGAGATTCTAGATCAAACTTGGCCGGCAAAGGGGAGATGAAATGGCTTCATGGTGGTCTATATAAGGCAAAAAGCCTGGAGCCTTTATCTCTCTTGGTCAACATCTCTCTCAAGCACACATACTTCTCTTATACTTGATACCTAGCTTGGTGATTTGGTTAACAAGAGAACAAGGGTTCCAGAGGTCTTATTTTCTGTTCTTGAGTGAAGCTTCCTGGAGGAAGTTTTCTCTCAAGCTAGCTAGCACTTGAAGTTGGACTTGTGCCCGGTTTGTGATTTCGAGAGAAGACAAGAACAAGAAGAAGGAGTTCCTTGCTTCTACAACATTTCAGCCACCATCACGAGATCATTGGAGCTTAGGAGCTGGTATAACTCTCTAACTCTCTTGTTTAATTGCTATTTGTTACATAGAGTAGATCCATGCTTGGGATTTCATTGCTTTGAACACTTGTATGCATGTTTTTATGATGTTCTCGCTTCCGTTGCATGTTCTTGAAATCCCAACAACCCGTACTTCTTCCGCACCTCCATACACTAAGAACATCTCCTTTGTCCTCCGAAGATACTTGAGAATGTTCTTTACTGCCGTCCAATGTGCCTCACCAGGGTTGGCTTGATATTTACTTGTCATACTCAATGCACAAGATACATCAGGCCTAATACATAACATGGCGTACATGATCGAGCCTATAGCCGAAGCATATGGGACTCGCCTCATTACTTCCCATTCCTCAGGGGAACTCGGTCTTTGAGCTTTGCTCAACACTAAACCATGTGACATAGGTATGAACCCCTTCTTGGATTCCTCCATCCCAAATCTCTTTAGGACCTTGTCAATGTACGTACTCTGGCTCAATCCGATCAACCTGCGGGATCTATCTCTATAGATCTTAATCCCAAGAATGTAAGCCGCATCCCCAAGATCTTTCATTGAGAAACAACTCCCTAGCCAGGCTTTTACCCCTTGCAAAGTTGGGACGTCGTTCCCAATTAGTAGAATATCATCTACATAAAGAACTAGGAATACAACTTTGCTCCCACTAGCTCTAATGTAAACGCGTGGCTCATCCTTGCTCTTAGAGAAGCCAAACTCTTTGACCTTCTCGTCGAAGCACAAGTTCCAGCTCCGAGAGGCTTGCTTAAGCCTATAAATGGACTTCTTAAGCTTGCAGACTTTATCCGAAAATTCTGGATGTACAAAACCCTCAGGTTGTGTCATATACACATCCTCTGCAAGTGTTCCATTAAGGAACGCAGTTTTGACGTTCATTTGCCAAATCTCATAATCATGAAATGCGGCAATGGCCAAAAGTATCCGGATATACTTCATCATAGCCACCGGGGAAAAGGTTTCCTCATAGTCTATACTATGAGTTTGAGTGAAACCCTTAGCCACCAGTCGGGCCTTGAAGGTGTCTACCTCGCCATCCATGCCGATCTTCTTCTTGAAGACCCATTTGCACCCTACGGGTCTACACCCTGGCACGGGATCAACCAAGTCCCAGACTTGATTATCCGACATGGATTGAATCTCGGATTCCATTGCTTCTAGCCACTTGGCAGACTCAGGGCCCACCACAGCGTCCCGGTATTTAGTAGGCTCATCAGAGACCACTACCATGTCGGTGCCCTCAGATATGTTCAAACCATATCACTCTGGCTCATGCCAACTTCTACCAGATCTTCTAATAGGCAATGGGTTTACATTATCTCCAGCATCATCATGCAGAGAATCAACCCTTACGGGTTGTGAGCTAGTCCCAACATCAGGTTCTACATTGGCAGGCTCTTGAATTTCTTCAAGATCAACCTTTCTCCCACTAGCATCTTTGGATAGCAGTTCCCTCTCAAGGAACACTCCCCTTCGAGCAACAAATACCTTGTTCTCCGAAGGTTTGTAAAATAAATATCCCATAGACCCAGCGGGATAACCAATGAAAAAGCACCTTTCGGCTCTGGGCTCCAATTTGTCCTCCACCTCACGTCTTACGTAGGCAAGACAACCCCAGACCTTTAAATATGAAATGGATGGAATCTTTCCATGCCACATCTCATATGGTGGTTTCTTAACCTTCTTTTTGGTACGAGGTTAAGGATTCTACCGGCCGTTTCAATCGCATATCCCCAAAACGTAACGGGAACGTCCGTACGAACCATCATAGACCGAACCATATCTAATAATGTTCAGTTCCTCCTCTCGGCTACACCCTTTAATTGTGGTGTCCTAGGAGGTGTTAGTTGCGAGACAATCCCACAACTCCTTAGATGTTCGCGGAACTTAGAACTAAGATACTCACCGCCTCTATCAGATCGTAGCATCTTAATTCTTCTCCCTAGTTGATTTTCCACCTCGTTTTGATAAGTCTTAAACACCTCAAAGGTATCCGACTTTTGTCTCACCAAGTAGACATACCCATATCGACTATAATCATCAATAAAGGTAACGAAGTAGCGGGAATGATCTCTTGTGGCATGATTGAACGGACCACACACATCAGTGTGAACGATATTCAACAAGTCTTGCGCCCTCTCACAAACACCGGTGAAGGGTGCTTTGGTCATCTTGCCCAATAAACAAGATTCGCATACTTCATTTGAACCGTACTCAAATGATTCCAAGATCCCATCCGCTTGGAGCTTGGCGATGCGTTTCTTATTTATGTGGCCTAACCGACCATGCCATAGAGATAACTTACCCAAAACACTTTTGGATCCCGAATCAACATTCATGATTGATCTATTTTTTTGCAAGTTTACACTTGCCTCATAAATGCCATGACATGGAAAAGCTTTAAAATATAAGACATTATCTTTGTAACATAAAATGCTACCATTCTCAAATTTATAGTCAACTCCAATGTCATATAAAGCATAAAGTGATAAAATGTTTCTTGCCACGCAGGGCGAATAACAAACATTTTCTAAAACAATAAATAAGCCGGAAGGAAAGACGAGCTCCACACTCCCAATCTTCTCAACCGGGAAAACCACCTTGTTTCCCATGATGAGATCCATCTCTCCATCAACCAGGTCCCTACTTCTTCTTAGTACCTGCACATTATTACAAACGTGAGTACCACACCCGCTGTCTAAAACCCAGGTGTTAGAAGTAGAAGTGTTATGGAGTTCAATCATGTACGTACCGGAGGTAGCGGCACCTTTAGAGCGAAGCTTCTTGAGCTCCTCTGTGTACTTGGGGCAACTACGCCGGAAGTGACCCTTCTCCCCGCAGAAGTAGCAGGTTGCCTCTACCGGAGAGGTGACAGCGGGAGCCACTTGCTTCCCCTTCAGCTCCGGGGTTGGGTTAGGTTTAGGCTTCGGCCCTTGGGCCTTGGCCTTCTTCTTTCCCTTCCCCTTGGAGCCCGAAGCGGGTTTCTTCCGCTTATGCCCACCTTCGTTGATGGTGAGGACGGCAGTGGAGGTAGAGGGCTTTGCCTTGGCAAGCTCGGCCTCAGTAGTCTTGAGCATGTCATGCAATTCCATAATGGTTTTATCCATACTATGCATATGGAAGTTCACAATGAACGGTCCATATGACGGAGGCAAAGATTGGAGGATTATTTCAACAGCCAACTCTTTCCCCATGCGAAAGCCCAACTCCTCAAGCTGGTCCACGTACCCTTTCATCTTTAGTACGTGGGAGCTAACATTACCGCCCTCCGGCATCTTGCAACCGACAAAGGCCTTGACACACTCACACTCATAAAGCTATTGCCTTGCTTGCAATTGGAACATGTCCTTAAGCTGAGAAATCATCTCAAACGCACTCACTTTCTCGAATTGCCTTTGCATTAGGCAAGTGACATCATTAGTGTCACGGACACGCTTTTCATGTGCATCCTTTACGGCCTTAGCGCGTTGATTTCCAGTGGTTCCGGAAGAGGTGACTCAAGGACCTCTAGCTTCATCTCTTGACGTAGGACAATTCTCAAAGTCCTACGCCAATCAATGAAGTTCGGCCCGGTGAGTTTCTCCTTTTCCAAAAATAGACGGAGTGACATGTTGGTGGTGTTGGTGTTGCTAGTAGATGCCATCTACAAGCAAAGTACGAAATTTGGTTAGTTATGACGTATTAAATCCTTGTTAAAATAATTACCAACTTGTTATAAAACAAATTATAGTAACAAGGGCTAAGAACCTCAAAATACCCTAATCCATGACGGGTTTTCCGCGGATCACTTCATAGAGCTATTTTAGGCCGGTAAACACTTTACCAATTGTAATCCGGGATCACAACTCTTAGATACTTGCGGGATCCTAGGTACTCTAAGCACCCATTTGGCATGTTTGATCCCTCCACACCAATTCCTCATTAATACACTTTGATAGCTCGGCTAAAGCTCGACAACTACCATTGCGTTTAAGTCTTGGAATTTATAAATCGTCCGTCAAGATACACGGTGGTACTCTAGCATTTCTCAAGGTCTTTATCAGTTGACCCTTGAACTTCCTCAAGGTCAATTTCCTTATTGCCTCTTTGTTTGGATAGCATTTCTCTTTCTAGGAAAAATGCCCTTCGAGCAACAAAAACTTTGTTCTCAGAAGGTTTATAAAATATATATCCAACACCTGCAGGAGGATATCCGATAAAGTAGCACCATTCCGAGCGAGGTACAAGTTTGTCCTCAGCCTCACATCTTACGTAGGCTTGACAACCCCAAACTCGTAGGTATGAAAGTGTCGGCTTCCTATTATGCCACATTTCATAAGGTGTTTTTAGTACTTTCTTGGTTGGTGCAAGGTTAAGGATTCTTACCACCGTTTCTAGAGCATATCCCCAGAAACTAATAGGTACCTCCGTTCGACTCATCATAGACCTTACCATGTCTAGTAAAGTCTGGTTCCTCCTTTCAGCGACCCCATTTAATTGTGGAGTCCTTGGAAGTGTTAATTGTGAAATGATTCCACAATTCTTAAGATGATCGGTAAATTTGGTACTTAGATACTCTCCACCTCTATCAGACCAGAGTATCTTTATTGTTTTGCCCAGTTGATTCTGAACTTCGTTTTGGAATGTCTTGAACACCTTAAAGGTTTCATGCTTGTGTTTAACAAGATAGACATATCCATACCTACTATAATCATCTATAAAGGTTACAAAGTATCTCGAGTTATTCCTTGTGACATGCTTGAAAGGCCCACATACATCCGTATGGATAATATCCAAGAGGTCCTTTCCCCTCTCACTTGTCCCCGTGAAGGGTGCCTTTTTCATCTTGCCTAATAAACAAGAATCACATACATCATTCGACCCTTGGTCAAACGATTCCAAGATACCATCCACTTGAAGCTTGGTGATGCGATTCTTGTTTATGTGGCCAAGACGACTATGCCACAAAGAAAACTTGTCCAACCCATTTTTGGAATCGGAATCAATATTCATGATATATTTTCTTGATTCAATGTATGCACTTGCCTCATATATGCCATGACATGGTAGAGCTTTAAAATAAACAATTTCATTCTTAAAGCAAATGATTGTACCACAAAAAAATTTAAAATCATAACCATCGTCATACAATTTATGAAAAGAAATAATGTTTCTTTCCACATGGGGCGAATAGCATACATCATGTAATAAAATAGAATATCCGGTCTTGAATGAAAGCTCCAAATTTCCTTTTGCTTCCACTGGGACAATCTCCGAGTTTCCCATCACAAGATCCAGCTCTCCCCGCTCCAAGCTCCTACTTGCCTTTAGCACCTGCACCATATTACATATGTGAGTGTCACAACCAGTATCCAAGACCCAGCCTTTAGAAGTAGAAGTATGGTGGAGAATTATCATGAATGTACCTGAAGTGTCGGGGCCCGATATGCTCATCGCTTTGAGCTTGTTGAGTCTCTCCAAGTACTTCGGGCAGCTTCAGCGGTAGTGTCCCTTGCCCCCACAAAAGAAGCACTCCGCATCCTCCGGAGTTTTGGCTTGGGGAAGTTTCCCTTTGCCTTTACCCTCGGAGGCCGGGGCAGGCTTGGCCGCGCCAACCTTTCCCTTACCCTTCCTTTTCTTGGAAGGGGCGGCCTTCTTTCTGGTAATCCGGCCTTCCCGGATGGCTAGAACGGGAGTGGAGGAAGAGGATGGCTTGCTCTTGGTCATGCTCGCTTTGGCAGTCTTGAGCATACCATGTAGCTCCATCAAGGATTTGTCCATGCTGTGCATGTGATAACTCATCGTGAATTGATCATATGCACTAGGCAGGGATTGGAGGATCAAATCGACCACCATCTCCATCCTGATGGTGAATCCTAGCTTCTCCATGTGCTCAATGTTTGCTTTCATACGCAAAACATGAGTGCTCACGTTCCCTCCATCTTGAAGATTGCAAGCGAGAACGGACTTGAAGCATTCATACCTCTCCTGCCTCGCCTGCTGTTGGAACATGTCCTTCAGCTGCACGATCAGGTCGTAAGCACTCAAGTGATCCATTTGCTTTTGCAAATCGGTACTCATGGTGCTTAACATGAGGCATGTTATCTCCTCGGTCTCCTTGAGGTGTTTTTCGTACGCCTCACGGACCGCCCTCGTTGCACCGCTCGGAGGTGCCTCGGGTAAGGGTTCCTCAATGGTATGCATCTTCTCTTCATAGCGTAAGACAAGCTTAAGCTGCCTATGCCAATCCATGAAGTTGCTCCCGTCGAGTTTCTCCTTTTCAAGGAAAACTCGTAGAGAAACGTTAGTGGTGGTGGTGTTTGCGCTTGTTGATGCCATCTAAAATTGCAAAGTAGACTTTAGTTAGTTTGATATTTTATCTTGTTAAAATAATTTACCCATAATGAATTAACTTTAACAAGGCTAAGAACCATATTTCATCCTACCATGTGACGGGGTTACCGCGGATCACATGATAAAACTATTTAGGTCGGCAACCATTTTGCCAATTGCAATCTCTATTGCAATCCTTAGAGACTTGCGGGATCCTACGACATCCAATGGTCGTTTGGCATGTTTGATCCCTTCTTGCACCAATTTTAAATCTTGAAAATTTGGTTAACTCGTGCTAAGCTCGACAATTAACCAAGATTTCAAATCTAAAATTGCAAATCGTCCGTCAAGACATACGGTAACAAACTCACCAAAGTTGGGTCGTGCTAAGCTCGACAACCAAAATTGTGAATTCGCCACACTCACCTTCCACACAGTTTTATGGGAATTGGCTCGTGCTAAGCTCGACAACCAAATCCCATAAGACTAGATTCGGGTGGTATTGTCTTACGGATGATGCATAATTCATGTTTTGTGGAAAGACGGGCTTTTGTTTCCGGTTTGGTTTTAGATTAACTTGTTAGTGACAAATCCTAATTTCACTAGGTGGGTTAATCTTGTATGTGAGCACGCGAGAGAGTTGTATACCATTTTTAGCAAATCTCTTGTGATTTTGTTAATTTTTGAAAAATTATCTAGCATGCGAATCCTAAAAAATCCATGCATACAAAATCACATCACACGCATAATATACTATAATTGGTAACCCTTGCCATAAAAACCTATGCGTTCTTCCCGTGAGCCAAACGGGAAGAACTTGGTCAAAACTAAGGGACAAAGTCTTCAACGCGAGCTCCCACTAACGCCGCCATCTCCATTGGATTTCATCGGCTTCATGGACACCATGCTCCATCTTCTTTGACCCCATCATGTGTGTCATCATTCATCAAAATAATACATACAATAGAATAAAATGGCATGCAAGCCATAAAATACCTATTTATCTATTACATATACATGGATGAATGAAATGGCATGCAAGCCACATTATTATTACAAATTTATCATAAGAATAATAATATAACCAACCAAGCATCCAAAACACACAAACAACCAAATGGTCTAGGCAAGGTTACCAACTTATATATACATACAACCAAACATATAAATAGCTACTGGAATAATACATAAAAATAACAAAATTAAAATTCCAGAAGCTTAAAATAATGCCAAAAACCCGAGACCATAAACTGTTTTAACCAAGAACAAAAAACTATTTCAGCGACGATAGCGCCGCTAACCTGTAAGAGTTAGCGCCACTAACACAAGTTTAGCGCCGCTAACCCTGTTCGACAGAAAACAAACATTTTTGAATTTGGGTTTTTCAAGCCACCAAGTGCATAACTAACATAGAGGTGGCTCTGATACCACTGTTGGGATTTCTAGGGCACGCAACGGAAGCAAGAAACAACATAAAAGCCCATGAAATCAAACATACAAAGCATACAAGGTGAAATCCCAAACATGGATCATACTCTATGTAAAGAAATGCAACAAAAGAAGGAGGTTAGAGTTTATACCAGCCTCCTAAGCTCCAGAAATCGTTGGTGTTGATGATGAACTTGCTCCTTTGCTCCAAGAACGAATCGACTATTGAGTGATACCACTATAACACGTCAATCTCTTGTGCTAGCAAGCTCCTTGTGATTCTTCCCTTTAGAAAACCACTTAGCAGCAACTGATGAACAATGACCAAATTTCTGGAGCAAAAACCCTCTCTATGAACTCACTAAGTCTCTTGTAGCACTTAAGAGTATATGGAATGTGAGAGAAGCCAAGGTATTAAAGGAGAGCAAATGAACTCCTTTTATAGAACTCCAGATGACACTTGATCTCCCAAAGACCGGCCAAAGTCGTATCCAAGACCTAACATGCATTGGCCAAGTCTTGAGGTGATTTGACAAAAAGTTGCATGCAGCCGTAGCGGCGCTAACCTTTAAGGTTTAGCGGTGCTAACCCTTAAAGTTAGTGGCGATAACGCGGCCTGCAGAGTGACATGACATAAAGTACATGCAGCCTCAGTGGCGCTAACCATTAAGGTTTAGCGGCGTTAAACCCTTAATGTTAGCGGCGCTATCGCAGACATTAGAGAGGCTTATCAGAAGCGCTCCAATGACGCCCTGGATGTTAGTTTCCTCATGCTTGCAACGATGAGTCCTGAGTTGCAGTCAAGCATGATGGAGACTCCTGCTTATGACATGATCCGCCAACTGAGGTACATGCTCCATGAGCAAGCCCGCACGAAGCGTTATGATGTCACTAGAGCATTTAACTCGTGCAAGATGCTGAAAGGGACATTGGTCAGTACCCATTTCATGAAAATGAAAGGGTATATGGACCACCTAGAGAGGCGTGGGCACCCTGTACCGTTGCAGCTAGCAACGGATACGATACTCAACTCGTTGTCAGACAACTATAAGCTTTTTATAGTCAACTACAACATGAACAACATGGAGAAATCCGTGACGGAGCTGCATTCTATGCTTAAGACTACGGAGTAGAGTATCGGGACCAAGTCTAAGGACGTTCTCATAATGGGCAATGGTGGTAATAAGAAGAGGAAGGGGCGCAACGGAAACGGAAAGGGTAAGACCCATCCCAGCCAGAATGCACCCAGGGCTAGTGATAACAACAAGGACAAGAAGCCAAAGCTTAACAAGGCAAGAACCGAGAATCAGTAGGTGCGGCGAGACCGGACACTGGAAGAGAGATTGTCCGAAGGCTCACGAAGCGGGAGGAAAGTCTGGCTCCTCAGGTATCGTGTGACTAGCTTCTTTGTCACTTTCCACTTGTAAAGTTTTTACGAGTATTCTAATATCTTGCAATCGTTTATTGCAGGAGTTGATGGAAATTGAAGCGGCCCAGCATTCAAGATCCTACGTGCTTTTTCGGATATTTAATAATTTATTTTCTTAGTTATTAAACTTATTATTTTAAGTTTTTCGGATTTGATTGGTTTGTTGCAAACTATTGGTTGACTTTTTGGTTTTTGAAATTTGAATTATTTGACCGATATCCGTGCACGTATGTTTTTAAATGAATCAAGTTAGTCTAGTTGTGACTAAAGGTTACTAATAGGTCAAGTTTTGACTTAATAGGTGATTCATAGTGATCTTATGCAGTAATTGTTGTAATTACATAATTCTCACTATATAAATACTTAGATAAACAAGTTGTGTTTATGAAATTAGAAAGTCTTTCTAATTTACAAGTATTTAAGGATTTTTTTTGAAAAATGAATGTTCAAAGCATTGAGCATGATAAGTTAAAAATAATAGTTATTATTTCTAGATGAAACTTTTTGGATAAAACATTTAAGAAAGTATAAGGTGATTATAATAGTTATTATGATCAAGGGTGTCTTATACTAAATGTTTTAATTAAAGAAATTTAAAATACATTTACAATTGTTTCATACTTGTAATCGTGTTTTGAGTTTAATGAAACCACTTTCCGTAATTGAAAAGGTGGATATGTGAGATATCCAAGTTCTGCATTCATAAAACGATTAAATTTCTCACAAAAACTAGTTTTAAGAGCAAGTGTTTAATACACAAGTTTTAGGCGTATTAGTCAAAGATTGACCGAGTCTAAAAGGGTGTTTTAAGGTAATAAAATTTTTCATAAAAAATAGTGGGAGCACCTGACTAGTGTATTTATCAAGTTATCAAGGTTGATCTAACTAGTATGATAAATACAAGTATGAACTTTTAAAAGTATATAATTGTCGGATGATTTTAGAAGTAGTCTAAAATAAAAGGTTCATGAAAAAGGAACTAATCCGAGGAACGCATTACTTATTGAAAGGTTCTCAATAAAGATGTCATTGCAAGTTTTTAAGTCAAGTTAAGACTTAAATAGATTTATATATTATTAACAATTGTCAAAAATAATGTTGGTAGTTGATTAACGTTAGAGATGATAAAATAGGATATTTTCGATATCTTTAGAAATAAAATTAGATAAGTGTTAGTGTACACGGGGGATCTAATCTCAAGTTTACAAGTATGTGTAAATGAATTTATCGTTTCAAAAAGGGGGTATGAATCTAGTAAGATTTAATATATCTACAAGTGTAATTAAAGTTTTAATTACAAGGGATTATTTTATAAACTCATAAACTCTGGTGTTATTTCCGGTTCTCCAAGTTTAAGGAATTTATAAAATAAGTAAGACTAGAACTGTTTTAGGTTATAAAAACGATTTCTAGCAAAATCAAGAAAGAGTACTTCAAGGTACTAGTGTTGAGTTTTTCGGTTTATAGGCGTATTATTTTCTTTGTAATCCGTGATAAGTTACAATGTAAAATAATAAGTAATTCAGATAAACGCTGTGAATTGAGTCAATGAAATGGTAGAAATTATGCACCTTTATTCCAGGGTGGAATATGGAGGGTGCAGAAATTAGTTTCATTGTTCTTCACCATTTTGTATGTTTTAGTTTATCCTGGAATAAACTTGGTTTATTCAAAACATTATCCGTGACTACTTATCTTGGTGGGAACCTTGATAAGGGTTGTAAAGTCATCGTAATTTTGAGGTAGATTCGAAGGTATATCAAATATAGCTGCAAAAGGTTTTTGCGGACCATAATTGACGGATATTCGTTAAGGTTAGGAATATTTGATTGACCCAGCGTGAAAAATACTTCGTGGATTCGTGTCAAAAGTATTTATCACATAGGTTATCCTTAAACCTGAGGTATTTGGTTTGGGATGCGGTAACTGTTGTCTCCTTAGTGTGTCCTAACGCTACACCGTAACAGGGTGGCTATAAGGGACATATCTAGATTCAGTGGGAGCCGTATTGCCAAATGCAAATATGCAAGAAGGTATTTGCACCTTCTTTTTAGGAGAGATATTTTTGGGCCTCTCTACTGATTGGAAAAACTGTTAAGTGCACGGCTGTGCCCAAACGAACTGATCTGTTCTTTGTCGTTTATCACGCAGTTTTGAAATCAAGTTTTTCATGAAATAAACTCCATGCTCATGCTCAAAATTGAAATATCGCGTTGCAAGGGACAAACCTAATAACCATACCTATTCATAAACAAGTAGTTTATGATAGTTAGTTTATGAAAAGTTAGTTTATGATAGATTGCTCATAAACAGTTGTTCTGTGAGAGTTTACTTTATCACACGTTACTTTGGGGTATAAGAGTTCTTATAACCTGGTTATCCTAAGTGTCTGGCTAGTGATCTCCTTAGGCTAACAATGTACAGTAACTATTACTTCTCTTGCACAAGTGGGAGTCTGTTAGATTATGTGCAGAGATAATTAATGGGTACATTGTATCCAATGTTATAAGAGACTAAAGGGTCACACTGCTACAAACCCAATTAGAACAGTTTGTAATTTATCAATATCTGTGTGGAAATAATTATTTGAGAGAGAAATAAATAATAAATAGTTATTTATAATTTAAAGGGAAATTAAATATTAAGTTTAATATTTAACTGACCAGTTAATTAATAGTTAATTAATTAGCTAGTAAAGTCCAGGGGGTCAAAGTGAAAGGAATGAAACTTTAATTAAAGTCATGGGCTTTAATTAAACGGGTTTGGGCTTGAATAAGGTTTAAAGTATTTAAACCTAGAAAAGGCTTATTTTATCCATAAGAAACCGCAAGGAAACCCTAGCCTCTTTCCCCCCCCCCTCTCTCTCTCTCTCTTGGTCTGCGTCGAAACCAAGAAACCCCAAAAGGGTTTTTCGGCTTTTGAGATTAATTCACACACACACGCGGTTCGTATTGTTCGGGTAATTCCAACAGCGGTCTAGCAGCTAGTTCGTTGGTGGTGCTGTAGTGGTGGACTAACTATAGAAATCCTAAGATTCCTAGAGGTATTGTTTTTCTTAACCTTTTATCTGGATTGTAGATAAGAAACTGATGTGATCATATGAAAGATCCTTACCCTTTTAGGGTTTAGGGGGTTGTGTTCAATCAAGTTCCGCTTTAGGATTGAACCAGTAGTATCAAACCCAGGTTTGACCAATTTGTGTCTTAAGGTGGTTTGGTCAGATCAAAACACTTCAGTGGTATCAGAGCCTCGGCTCTATGTTCTATACTTTCTAGCTTTATCTGTTTTTAGATTTAAGGTTTGTTCTTGATCTCCTACTTGTTCCTTGTATTTTTCGAAAATCAAGAAGGGCAACAAAACAATTTGTTTTTGTTATCCAGTTGCTAAAAGATTTACTCCTATTTAATCCTATTAAACAGCTCAAATGATTGGTTAAAGGATTACAGCTTTTGGAAAACAAGATTTTGATCAAGAAAATTAAACAGTTTGTTTAATTGTTAAACCTAGTTAATCTAGTTAGATGATTCGTTTAAATTATATTATCCTCTGCTTCATCTTGTTTCTCTATGATAAAATCAAAAACCAAAGAGATGATCAAAACAAGTTTCTGTTTTTCATCTAGAATATAAAAGTCTTTATTTTAATCAGAAAGGTTTAAACAAGTTTTTTGTTTAAACAATTAAAAGATAAGTCTTTCTATTAAAGCCTGATCTTGATCAGAAATTTAAACAAGTTTTGTTTAAAGATTAAAATCTTGTTTTAGGATTACCAATTATTAATGGAACAAAGTTTATGGTGACATTAATAATTAAGAGTTTTTGGTTTTTGATTAAATCCAGTTTTAATCAGGATATTAAAACCTAGTTTGTTTTTAATAGATTAAAAGGATTAGGATTTAAAGAGGTTTTATTTTTTGTTTTAATCAGTAAAAACCGAGACCACCACCAGCGCTGCTGGCGAATGCGAAGGCAGGCCAGCGGCGGCGATCGCAGGCCAGCAGCAGCCCTCGGAGGCGATCGGCTGGCGGCGGTCGGTCAACAGCATGGGTAGGCGGCGATGACGTGGCATGGATCCGGCCCAGGTACCACGGCCCAACCGTCCTGGCTGCGGGTATCGGCCCAAATGGGTTTCAGCCCAAGTGGGATTCGGCCTAGGTTGTTTTTCGGCCCAAGTGGGTTGTGGCCCAGGTGGTGTTCGGCCCATGAGGCAATAGGCCCAAGGGGTGTTCGGCCCAAGGGGGTCCTCGGCCCAAGAGTAGTCGGCCCAAATTGGTTTTCCGGTTAAGTACAAAGTTATTAATTTTAATTTCAAAATTAATAAGTTTTTATATAAACTAGTAACTTATATATTTTAACTAGTTTAGTTAAAAATATATAGTTTTTGGATGTTTATTAATCACGACCAGTTGAGACGTTATAAATAAACTCTAAAAGGTAAGTTTATATAAGGGAAAACGAAACAACATGGTGTTATTTGAATTATGATCAAAGTTTTGTCATGTTTTAGTTTGTTTGTTTTTTTGAAAAACTAGCAAAAACTCGACATAGGAATTATTCTCTTGAATAAAGTTATGTTTTTCAAAGTTTGTTGAAAAACTACTTTGATCAAGTTAATTTAATTAACTTAGATGATTATAATTCTCATTTTTCATCAATAATTATTAGTCAAAAGGGTAGATGAGAATAGTTAAACGAATCAGTTTTTGTGTTATCGCTTTTATATCATTTATATATATAACTGCTTTGTTGCATATATATATATATATATATATATATATATATATATATATATATATATATATATATATATATATGTGTGTGTGTGTGTGTGTGTGTGTGTGTTGTTTATATATATTGCATGGTTATGATACCTAACTATAGTTTTGCCGACTTAGTACTCCTTTTTTTCCTTCTTCTTTTTGGTTTTGGGAAGGCCTGCGTGCCAATTACAATCCCTTTTCTCATTTGTAATATTGTACCGGTACGGGGAGGCCTGTGTGCCACTTACAACCCTTTTTATTATTGTAATTGTAATAGTAGTAGTTGTAGTTTTATCCCATAATCAAGATGGAGTACGAGAAGATATTCAAGATGATGACTTACACAGTGCTCGGGTACTTCGGAGGAGGTGTCAAGGCATGTGGGAGCAATGCATCATGAAGGTGAATCCGAGTTCTTCTTATCCTTAGGATTGACCTTAGGATTAGTTGGCAAAACTATAGGTTTTTATCTGCGTGGTTGTGTTTATTTTAATGCTTACTCGTGTATGTGTGTGATGCTAAATAAACAAGTTTAATAATAGGCAATTATTAAACAGAGAAAAACCACGGTTTATGACAAACTAGAATACGACTTCAGTTTGTTAGTCGTATTTGTTAAATTTTTATAAATTTAAAGTTTTGTCAAGGTTATAAGTTTAGAACTTATAAAGCCGTTTTATGCACCTAGTATAAGTACATACGTAAATAGTATTTTTAAAACAGAAAGTTTTAAAATGGTTTATCAAAAACTGGAAAGTTAAGTTTTTCTTTTAAAATTAATTGTAAAACCAAAGAAAATCTTAGATCAATGTGCTACTGGTGTGCAGCCCGCGTATGGGTATTTTTAAGATTATTAAAAGTTTTTTCACACTGGTGTTTTAAATTTATAAAATTGAATTAAAAAATAAATACTACACACGACTCAGGCAAGTATGACCTGGTTAGTAGTAGTAAAGATATGGTAAGACCGAGTATCGTACCACAGATACAGAAACTACCAATATTCTACCATCATCGTTGTTTGATTAGAAAGATATTTTAGAGAGATGGAAAAGATAGAGAAACTGAACTATAAAAATATATTACAGAGATAGAACGGATTAACACCATAAGGACAAATATTCACTCGGGCTTCTGATTCATCCGAACCAGTCATAGCAATAAATACAACAATATGAATATGAAGACTTGACATAGATGTAATTTAAGCACGGAGCATGTTGTTCTCTCTAATACTCACAAATCATATTATCATAAAAATCATCTCTCGAGTTATCAAGCCTCTGACTGACAATCAAACATAACACGTAAACATAGAATAACAAATTATAACACAGATCCACTTAATCATGTTCTAATCTAGCTACAAGATATATATTCTGTCAAATAATATTTCTTATAACTTTCAGAACTTAGTGAAATGTCAAAGTGATTGGAAATGGTTTAAACATGAGAAACAACAAACTGAACTGGAATAAAGGTGCATGTGGCCGCATGTCAAAGACATGTGCTCACATAGGTCCATGCGATCGCATGGCAATACCTCTTTTTACAGCAGAAATCATTTTATGCACCAAGGATCAAGCACGTACAACCTGGACTGTCATCCAAGGTTATAAGCAGATAGAAATGAGCACTATGAATCCATGAACCTAACAAGACTCAAACCGCGTGTGTTGGATTTAAGATCGAGCCTTACGTTATTTCCTTCAGATATCTTCATGTTAAGTACTATTTCTAATACTTAACACATGTAAAGCATGAAACACGTAACCATGTACATAGAATCGTAGAGTTCTGATTCTTAATGACATTAGGAGTTCATTTCAACCTAAACATGTTCAAGAACATCTTTTTAATCCTTTTTATTCTTTTATATTTGTTATGATCAAATAATATGCTTAAATACTTGAAACTTCCGTTAAGATGTTAAGCATGTGTAAAACCACAATATGATGAACATGACCAATCTTGTTATGACCTGAAATGATCAAAGATAAGTCCCAAAAAAGCTTTTCAAATGACAACCTTGCTTGTTACACCATTTCTAGTGATAACTACACAAGATCTTAAGATTAAACCATCATCTTTGAATATGCATGGAATGTAACCTTTATGTTTTCACGTAAAAGATTAATAAAACATGAACATGAACATATTTAACATAAGAACATGATTAAACACATTTATATTAATGATCAAAATATATTTTTTATATCAAGTAATCAAGTAAAGATTATATTGCCATAACTTGGCCAAGAATTATCTTGGCTCAAGTGAAATAAGGCAAGCTTCATCAAATATAAGTACAACAACATCTGGAATACGTGATACATGGTTAAGAACAGAAGATAGAATGATTATACCAAGTAACCCCATGATTATGTGTACTTTGATTTCAAAAGTTTAGGCTTCCAAGTGTTGTTCCAAGCTCCTAGCAAACTCTCCTCCTTGGGTATCACCATGGGATGGTGTTGAAGTGTTTAGAGGTCTGAGAGAGTGTTTGGAGGGTGAGAAATCCGGAGCCAAGGCTGGGGAAAACCCAGCCGAGACTGTCTTTGCTTCTGGCTGAATGTTGTTCAAATAGAGTGTAGACTGGGGGTCTTTGCGGTTGCATGGCATTCCCATGCGGTCGCATGGATCATTTGTCAAAAGATGCTCTGCCACTTTCGCATCCTGAGGCCTGAAAACGGGGTAACCGAAGATTCGATTTATTTTGGTGGGCGGGAATCCTTGCGGTCGCAAGCCTTACCTTGCGGCCGTAAGGCCCTATTTTTATCCAAACTTCTTTTTGCTTAATAATCGCGGGATTTGTCCATGTTTCTTATGTTAAACTCTTTTAGACCTGTATGGTGAATTATTAACATATTAGATCATTAAATGGACATATCACCATGGAAATGGGTTAAGAATGGGAGCGTTTCGGTATATAAAATATGTATAAAAACGCATATATCAATCTCCCCACACTTAAGCTGTTTGTCCTCAAGAAAACTCTAATGTAGCAAATAAACATGAAAAGTTCAATTGGCATTAATTAGTGAAAAAATGTATCCTTACGACAAAGAGAAGATCTAAAAGCATAATAAAGAAATAAGCGGAGCAACGAGGATAAACTTTGATGTGAAAGATATGGCAAAATCCAAAGAAACTTAGCACGTGTTCATGAATCAAGAAAAATATCTGACTTCTTATCTCACCAGGTGGTCACTCAAGCACTCAATAAGTGTATCAGGATATGTGTATAGGTGCAAAAATGCAAGATTTGAGACTAAGATTAGCATAAGCTTGATCACATATAAAATCTCCACCAATTAACATAAATATATGCAATTATCGAGAAGTCTTTATTTGGGTTGTAACATGGCTAAGGTTTTTAGGGATGGAAATGGAAGATATAAAAGTGGCTAAAATAAGAATCCAGAAATCAAGTTAAAAACCAACTCAGCTGCTTTTATTGAACTAGCAAAGTACTCTATTTTTGTTGAGAATATGGTTCATCAAGCTGTAATGGAATCAGAATCTTCTGAATGACGGCTATTCACCCAGGCAACACTGAAAAAAAACTACTACTCAATGTATGACAACCTCAAAAATAGCCGAAGAAAGGCATGTCAAGCAACTGAAATTCTCATTTTTCAGTTTTCTACATTTATATGGATTTTCTGGGCTTAGCTGTATGCAACAGATAAACCAAGGATATTATCATGTCCCGCTGATTGGTGCATGTACAACAGAAAATTATGAACTAAGCAGCAACCAATTTATTCAACTGATTCTGGAAACTAAAAATAAAATGAATACAAAAATATGGATTACAAGGGTGATGAAACGAAAGGTTAAGGCTCAAAGTGGTGAACTAGGGGATAATATGTAAAAATTGGCTAAAATAAAAAAAAGTTTAGGCTATAATGGGTTTCCTAATGCTTCTTTAATTTAATTGCATTAATTTAGTTTATGGTCTCGAAATGCATAGTTGTGAGCAAGTTTTATAATCAAAGCACAATCTGCATATATATGTGAAAATTCCATGAGCTACTCGAATAAGAATTGAAATGTTGTGGCTCAAATGCTCAGGAATTCTAGTGTCAAGGTATGGTTTGTTCAATTGAAGTCAAACATTACGCAAAACTCAAGTACTTGTGCTAAGCTAACTTCATAACAGTTATACAAGACAAGGTCCTCCTAATGTTGCTTGCTTATAATCTACCATGTGAGAGGATCTTAACATGTCCAAAAGGATATAAATTTGCGAAAAATTTATGACAAAATTCAATTCTAAGATTTTAAAGCATCAAGAGTTTTCAAGAGAACAAGACTATAGCAGGCATGTATATCCCATCCCCACACTTAAAATTGTACATTATCCTCAATGTACAGACAATGCATTTAAACAGTGTTGTAGTGTGATAAGTGTAAGATAGGAGATTTGAAAACTCCCTGAATCGGTGTTTATAACCGATATATGTAAAGGCTTAGGATATGTTCCCCACACTTGGATTGAGCTGCACTCCATAGATATATATCTAACTGTATAATCCGAGTGAAACTTGCAAAACAAAAAGCTCAACCACAAGTAAAAAGCGAGAGTGGAAACAAGATAATATGGCAATCAACCGAACAGAAATTAATAACTAAAGCAAATATATAAAAAATGTTTTAGTGTCATAGATGGATATAACAATAGAGTTCATGACATACAAACATTCAAAAGAAAGGCTAAACGCCTTAAAATACAAAACTAATCTAGAAACACATAGAAATACTGCTAATATATCAAAAGATGACAGCGGCAACTAATACTATGAATGTGAAGGCCCAGCCCCGTCTACATGATCGCGGAGCTGCTGAGGAACAGCTGGTGGCTCTGAAATGGCGTCAGAAGGATGAGTGTCTGCCACTAACCTCTGCAACATGCTGGAAACATACTCTCGGTGGGCTAATGCATGTGCAAGGTTGAACCGTTGTATATCCATCACTGTATCCATCTTCCTCTCTAATGCTGCCAGCCTTTGTCGGTAGTCTCGGCTGTAGGCAATGGAGGCTGGCTGTGTCTGATTCTGCTGCGTCGGTAGAGTAGGAGGATTATCCTCCATCTGAATCTCCAGGCCCTCATGCCCCTCATCTCTGCCACCCTGGGCTGCACCTGCACCTGCTGCGCCAGCTGGGTGCCAAGGACGGCCCTCATGGTCTAGTAGCTGCAGCCGCCGTCCCTGTCGTTGAACGACATTCATGCATAACAATAATGCGAGATCTGTGGGAAGCGGCTGAGCGCAAATGGTGAAGTCCTCTCTTTCCTCTCCCGGGAGCAAGTCCATGGCCTCGGCTAATAATGTCACATACCCCCTCCATATATGCCCTGAGAGACACGGGAGGTACGGATGGAAAATAAAAATCTAGCTAGACAGAGTGCCAACTGGTAGGGTACCTGACGTGTGATACAGTAAAGATAGAACAGGTCAGAATGCATCACGGCCCCTGGTGATGCGCTGCGCGCAGACATGCTGTGTACGATCGCTCGCTGGAGAAGACGGTGTAGAGGATCCAGCAACTTTGAGCTCTTGGGCACCGTAGGAGTAGTGTATAGCCAATGGCCTATCTCAGCCTAGAATCTAACAGCATTGACCCCTTCAGGCCAATCCGTGATCCCATCTGTGAATGCCGGCTTGTCGAGCTCAGCATCGGTGTATAAACCCATAAGTACAGCAAACTGTGGCAGAGACAATCTCCTCTCGGCTCCAGCTAGCCTAAAGGTCAGTGCATCCTCCCGCTCGAAGTCAGTCAGCGGGGTAACCAAGTGGAATGTAGAGAAAAACTCCAGAGCCAGCTCCTGTATGACTAAGCTTTGGATGCTGAAAAGGTGCCTCCATTGTGGTCCACAAACGGACCTGGCTCTCCGACGGACATTAGCCGAGATGAGGGAATCCCAAGCAATATATGTTGGGGAGATAGCAATAACAAACCTAAATCAAACCTATCTATTAAGTAAAATAGGATTTGATGTTAACAAAACCATATATTCAGTTTTGGACTTAGATTGATGAAAAACATGTGTTGTTTTTTATCTGAGACTTAAAGAATTTCTGTGTAAGATATGTCAGCTGACGAATCATAGTGTCAGTTGAACACTAAGTATCAGCCAAAGGACCAGCTTCAGGAAGTTCAGCTGAGAAGAAAACATCAGTCAAAAAACATCAGCTGAGGAATCACATTGAATCAGCTGATGGCATAAAACCATCAGCTAATGGAGATTTCAAGATCAGCTGAGCAGTCTAGGATCAGCTGACACAATCACAGTTATCATCTGATGCCTCCCATTTGTCAGATAAGGTATATTACTTATCCAATCTTTTCTTCATAAGCTGACACTACTCAACATGACTAGCTGAGCTCTTGGGAACAGCTGACAGTTTAGTTTGATCAATTTATTAGCTGCACGGTGAGTTGTGTTATCAGCTGAGCAATTTGATCAGCTGAGCAAATCTAGTCAGCTGAGTCTTTCACATTCAACCTTAGCTGAGCAAAATTATATTTGCAGTTCAGTGTCTATTAGCTGAGTCTTTATTGTATATCTCAGATAATAGCTTTTCTATGTAATATTTTCTTTAGTCAAAGGCAGAACATGTGTTGTTCTTATTATGCCTTAGATCTTTCGTTGTAAAAGTACTTAGCACTTTTTGGATCTGCAAAGATACAAAAAGGATAGATCTTTATCCCCTGGAAAAGGAGAAAGATACTCTTGAAAAGAAGATCTCGAAGATATGATGTTAAATATGGCTGGCAACTCCATACTTGGTAAAGTCACATCTTCAGAAAGCATGGTGTTGATTAAAGCACAAGCATGAAAGGAGAAGTTTACTTTTCCAAGATATAAAGGTAGTAGTTTAATAATATAATAATAGATAGTGGGTATACTCATTACTGAAAAATATGTTCACTTTACACACTTTGTGTATAAAGTTAACTTACTTTTCACCCACTAACTTTATCTATTATAATATTATTAAACCAATTACCTTTGTCTCCTTCTCTCTTCATCAACTCGGATACACCTTGCTTATATATACTCATGCATGGAAACATGCTAAGTATGCGTTGAAAAGCACTGAAATCTCATAAGTTGAGAATTAGAAGAGTTAGCATTTTACTTTCAGTGTAACAAACTTGTTCATGTGTTGAACATCTTAGACATTAGTTGTTTAAGATTAGCATTGTCTATGTGTTAGAAAAATCTAGTTGCCACCTTTTATTGAACTTAGATTTTCCGCATCTAGTTCATGTAATTCTTGATTAACATCAATAAGAATTATATAAAAGTAAACCGTGTGTCTCTTAAATTTTAATTTGCTAAAGTTTGTATTCAACCCCCCCCCCCCTTCTACAAACATTTGTTGTTGTAGTATCCATTCGGGACCAACAACTGGTATCAGAGCAGGCTAAATAATCCATATCTAAGATCTGTTTTGCTTACTCTTCAACTGCTTCTACCCCATACTACTAAATGGCCACTCCGGTTGCTGCTTCAAATGGTTCTTCAAATAATGGTTCACTCACTAGGTGTCCAACTTTTGATGGAGAAAACTTTTCTCTCTGGAAAAGTAGAGTTCTTCTCTATATGTCAAGCCTAGATGATGTGATGCTCAAAACTGTGACTGAAGGTCCTTATGTTCCTTCCTCAACTATCCAAGTAACTGAAGCCACTGATGAAGTTCCTGCCATTGAAAGACTAATTATAAAGCCTATAAATCAATGGTCTGATGAAGACAAAAGGCTTGTTAATCTTGATGTTAAAGCAAGAACAGCCTTAGTCTCTGCACTACCAAATGATGTCTATCATCAAGTTCTTAATTGCAAATTTGCAAAAGAGATGCTAGACACTTTGACCGTTGCATATGAAGGTACTGAAGAAGTGAAGGAAAACAAGAAACTTCTTCTGGTAAGAAAATATGAGTTCTTCTTTGCTCATAAAGGTGAAAGTCTAACTCAGACCTACACCAGATTCAACTGCCTTATTAATGACTTAAGAAGGGCAGATGTTCCCAAGAGCAATAAAGAGCTTGTAAACAAGTTTCTAGACTCTCTCCCAGAATCTTGGGATCATTTTATCACTGTGCTTAAACATGGTGAGAAAATCAAGGGTCTTACACTGGTTGGTTTATATGGAAACCTTATAAATCATGAACAATCAGTGAAACAAAGGAAACTCTCTACCAAGGATATGAAGGAGGCTGCAAAAGCTCCAACTACTGCCCTTGTATCTAAGGATACAAGATCTAGGAGTTTTGCAGCAGTGGTGGATGAATCAAGTGATGAGGAAGATGAAGAGGAAACTTCTGATGAAGAGCAAGTGGCTGATGGGGATGAAGATCTGGAGAACATGGACAGCATTGAAGCTGCTGTTGAGCAGGCTGCCATGTTGGTTAAAAGGTTCAAACCTTTCTTGAAAAGAAAGGGTGTCAAGAGGTTTGAAAGGAAACCCTTCAAAGGAGAAAGAGCCATGTCAAAACCAAAGGCTTCTGAAGGTTGTTTCTCTTGTGGCAAGACTGGTCACTATGCCAGTGAATGTAAGTCCAAAGGAAACACAGGCTTCAAGGGTTCCTCAAGCTCAGACAGCAAGATTTATTATGAAGCCAAGTATAAGAAGCTTCTTGCTGCTGTCCTTGACAAGAAAAAGAAGAAAGCTCAGAACAGGGTGCTGGTTGCTGAAGAAGAAGATTGGGCTGAGAAAGATCTCTCAAGTGATGAATATGAGGTCCTCACAGCTCAGTTCAGTTTGATGGCTAGCACAACAAGTATAAGTTCCTTTGATGAGGACATGAAGAAAGCTGCTAAAGCTTGTACTTCTCCTGACTGGGATCCCTCTTCTATGTATCAGGTTGGAAAATTTATTAATTAAGAAGATAATGAAAAGAACACTATGTTTGATTATCTGTGTGTTGAGTTTCAGTCAAATGTTCAAAGAGAAAAGAAGCTAAAATTAGAAATAGAATCACTAAAAGAGAGATTAAGTCTTAAAGATGAGAAACTGAAACTAATGACAAAACTGGAAGATGATTTAGCTAATCAAAAGATACTTAATCAGATCTTGGTAAAAGAAAAAAATGAAGCAACAATAAAGTTTAATGACCTTCAAAAAGTAGTTAGATCTTGGTGTGTATCTGCTGAGAAGACCACTCAGTGTGTCAATGAGCAGATTCCAAAACAAGTTCAAGCTATTATTGGTGGAAATTATTCCCAAGCTGCCAACTGTGTTGATTTTAGCAAGAACATAAATATCTTAGAAAAAGCTGATATTTTACCTCTTACTTTTCAAAAGATTGTAAAAGGAAAAAGTATTTGTTGGGATTTCGTGGGCTCACAGCGGAAGCAAGGTACAAACAAAATAGCCCAATGTACAAGCAAACAAAGCATAAAAACCGAAATCCCTCAAATGGACCAAACTCTATGTTCAAGAAATGCAACTTGAAAAGAAAGAGGTTATACCTTTCTCCTTAGCTCCAGTAATCTTCAATCGTGGTGATGATTCTCCAAGAACGAAAACCGGATCTTCTATTGGGATATACCCCGGGAATACGTCAACCACGAGTGCTAGCTTGCCTCTAGTGGTACTTCACCTTGAATACTACCTTTGGAACAGCAGCTATACGAGACCAAGGATCTGGAGCAGCCTCTCGGATCTTCACTTGGCCATAGTAGCACCAAAGAAGAAAGAATATGTGATAATCTTAGAGAGAGAGAAGAGAGAGAACCCCTTAGCCCAAAAAATGAATTCAATACCTCTTCTCATCTGTGTCCAGATCCAAATAACCCCTCTCCCCACCGGCCATGCTTCGAAAAGCCACATGCATTGGCTAGTTTGGAGGTGGAAATGACAAATGGCAGTCTGCAGGGTTAGCGGCGCTAACCTAGAGTTAGCGGCGCTAACTCACTAAAGTTAGCGGCGCTAACGCGGCCTGCCAGAGATGTGACACAAAGTACATGCAGCCGTAGCGGCGCTAACCTTAAGGACTTAGCGGCGCTAACCCCTAATAGTTAGCGGCGCTAACGCGGCCTGCGATGTCAACTTTTGTCTTTTGCCATATTTGGTCCCTTAACTTAAGTTGCTGTCAGGTTTGACCCCGGTGTATGACCCAATAGGCCCATACATCATCAGCAGTGGTCTATGGCGTACGTGCATTAGTGGGCATATCTCTAACAGACTCCCACTTGCACATAATGCACCGTACCCATGCAACCACAGACAAAGAGCGGCCTCTAGCAAAGCATCGATGCCCCCAAGTCAGTATGGGTTCCGCTTCCTTGCAGAAAACCATAACCTACATAAAATGTAGAGGTCCTATAGATAAGTGATCAAACATCCTTTTGTTCGCGATATCCTTGTGAACACGAGACATGGATTAATATGTCAATCTCCAGATCGTTCACGATTATGTTTCTCGATCAAGATTGGTGGTGACCAAAATTTAAGGACATATCTGATTCTCAATCAATATTCCTTTGCGCATGGCCATGCTTATTTTGGTGTCAGCGCCCAATCATCGAGGGGCCCAGGGATATCTCTCATACAGGAGGAACAAATTCCGTTGACTGTACAATCCCATAACATGAACCTTGTCTTACCCAGCTATTCCCTTTATAATAGCCAGTTACGAACTACGTTTTTGAAATAACCAAAGTAAGAAAGTTTCATGCTATGGCAATTCATACATCTCGGGTCGAAGGACGTAATGATATTATCATCCCGAGTTACTTGTGACCATGATCCATGAAGTGAACTCAGGTGTGGGTCTTCCAGTCACTTGAAACTCCTTTCAAGCACAGGTTACTGTTGCGTTTCATGCATTCAATCCTTGATTAATGCATAACCAACACCTAACCTCAGCCTTATTTCAAACTTCCTTCCCTTGAAGAATGACTGACTGTGGAATTTTAGAATGTATAAACATTATGGGAAGTGGTTAAACATGCTAAGATGGAACACAGTAAAGTCTTATGAGTGTAACCGAATCACTCGCATATCGAAACAAGCATAAATTACAATACTGTCTGTATCGTTCCCAAAGCTTATAAGTAAATCAAACATATACTAAAACGATATTTAAGCCCGGTCATAAGCATGAACAATGCTTTTATACCTAGTATGAAAGTCATCACTAGTATTTGACAATGGCTTAATTATGGGATCATTTACCCGATATCCCTTTGTACTCTTTTGTATTCTCTTATTAAACCACTAGCGAAGTGTTTATTAAAGAGATCATTTACAAAGTTATCATAGTCATCATATCCTCAATGTTACAGAAGTCAACAATAGGATTAATGACACTTATGATTATCAGAGTCGACATACTCTCAATGTAACCGAAGTTCACAATAGAGTCATTGACACTCATGTTTATCAGAGTCGACATACCGTCAATGTGACCGAAGTCCACAATAGGGTCGATGACACTCATTTAGGTCTAAATGTCGTATCTATACCACATACTTGATTAATCTAAACTTCGATAAAATCGACAGTCTCATAAGCATAGATTTGCTTGCAGTAATAACTTACTCAAGACAATTCTACTTTCGTCGAACATCAAGAACATACATCAGTACTTCTTGAATTAGAAAATTCACTTGATTCCATATTTTCTATTTATACTCATAGAACAACAATTCCACCATTAGGTTGTAGAACAACCCTAAATTAGGACATTATTTTCATAGAGCATATTTGACTAGGAACACATGATGCTCCCACTAGCCCTGACAAGGGTATTTGGCTTAATCTACGCTTTCTAGAAAACTCATTCCTTTGACTTTCTCATAAAGCAGGATTACAGCCACAAGATGCAAGTTTTGCTGACCTTAGTCATGAACACAATTTGGACATAATGGATATATAAGGCCTCGGAACATGATTCAAACATTTCCTCAATTTAATCCTGCAAAGGATCTTGGCCTTTTATTTCCATGCGAGATTACTTGTTTCCCCATAGTGACAACAATGTTTCGCTTAATCCAGACTTAATCTGGTTTTTATGGATGAATGAGACCCTCGGAAAATGCCTTAAGTATTTCCTCAACTTGATCCTATGAAGGATTTAGATCTCTTTTGTCCATGTGAGCAAACTTGTTTCCACAAGGTGACAACAAAATTACACTTTATCCAAATTATCTTCAACATAACCACTAGAACTTGTTTCCATAAAATCAATATGAAACACTTTGTCTCTAGTCGGTATTTGAAGTTGTCCATTATGGCATATATGTTAGTCCCTTCACCCTTCTTGAATTACACCTTAGGTGTGGGATTAACCCAAGTCAAGTACTTGGATGCAGCAAATAGGTTACACCATTATCTTCTTCTATTCACTAGTGAACACAGGGTCCCACTATGTTTCCGATGAATGGTAACATCACAATGATTTACTATCAAGCTGCTGTTAGTAAAATATGACAACCTCATATCTAAACAACCTTCTTGATTTCCATCAGATATAAAGAAGCAATGGATATTGTCAGGTTTTACCAGCATCTCTATGCTGATTAAATGCTAGTGTCAACATTAGGTCTTTTATTTAAGTTTTACGTTCTTCCACTGGAATGCTTTTGTAAATTGTACTTTCCCTTTTGCGCAACCAAACATGGTTCCCAAAAGTTCAAGAAACAATTATCCAAAACTCAGATGAACTACTTAAATATGTAGGCATCAACTTATAATTCATCCATCTCCCACTGAATGTAGACTGGATAATTTAAGTTATGAGATTGACAAGCAAAGAACTCTTTCTAGTCAATATCTCATTCGATGCTTAAGTGACCACAATGTTGTGTTTTAGATCGAGGACTTGGTTCATAAAATTAATGTATACCAACCACATTGAATACATGTTTTAGGCCTGCCTTTTACCAGATCATCAACACAGATATCTTGTTTTATTTAAAGTAACACCATGTGCAAATGTGTTTCTTCGGAAAAACAAATTATGGGTTAAACCCATGATTCATTTTATGTTTAAACCAATATAGATAGGAAAACTTAGCATCTATTCTAGATCTAAGAATTTATATCTATATGCCCTTATTGATTCTTAATTCTCTTTAGGTTAGTTCCGAACACCACTAGGTTTCAGACATAAGCCTTTTCTCTAGTAAACATTCTCTCAACTACTACCATAAAGATAGTGATGAAGAATTTCACTAGTGTCACTCTTTGTGGCATACTTGAACGGATTATCCACACAAATATGATCATATCCAACAAGTCACAATCCTTCCTTACCAATACTGGTGAAGGATTTCATTAATCATCCTATTCCAATAAACAAGATTTGTATCTTTCATTTAGCCCGAGGCTAAACTTTTACAAAGATCCTAACCACATGGATCTAAGCGATGCAAATGTTGTTTACTGGGTCAAGTTTGATTATGCCATAGAGCTAATATATCCAAATCACTTTTGGATTTAAGAATCAATTGTTCATGATTGTCTTATTACTTATAACGAGCCTTTATGTATGCAATGATATGGATAAGTTTTGATAAAATCATCTCAAAATAATTTTTTTTCAAAATTGTTTCAATTCTAAGTCATATCCATCGTCATCAAATGTGTATTTAAGCACTAAAATAGTCAAAATAACACAAAAGCATAGACATGGATCGAATTTGAAATGAAACTATTAAAATGAAAAATCTTTATAAAATACAAGATTCAAAAACATCCATCATCTCCAAAGGAGCATACACTAAAGTAGTTCTTGCCACGCAGGGCATACAAACAAAAGTAATAATAAATCCGGATTGAATGGCGAGACCAACACTCCCATTTCTCTTGTAGAATACAATTAACAAAATTTCTTCTTCAGAGATCCGGTTATTCAAGCTTTTTCTTTTTACAACGAATAGACCTACACTTTGCAACAAAAATAAATTTGTGACAAACGTGAGTCTTATAGCTCGTGTTAACATCCCAGCTTATAAGGAATAGCAATGAAGTATAATCATGAATGTACCTCAAGTAGGAAAATTAACTCTCTCTTGTCTGAGAAGTTTTATATCCTTTCGGCACGAAGGGCAGGCATGACGGCCCCAATCCCCAAATCTACCGCAGAAGTAGCAAACCACCCCTTGTTGAGTCTCTTTAGGCACATCATCAATGTCCATAGACTCAAAACTTGAAGCAAGCTTGGAAACTCCAACTTCTTCTTTTAATGGGATCGATTTCTTCTTCTTCATGTTATGTTGTTCCTTAGAACCAAAAACAAGAGTGAATGAAGATGATGCATGCTTGGACATGTTAGATTCTACAACCTTCAACATTCCATGCAATTCATCTATAGACATTTCCTTTCCATGCATATGATAGTCCTTTATAAACTTTTCATATGTGGCGGGTAGAGACTGAAGTATGAAATTCACACCAAGCTCCCTCCCTATAGGAAAGCCTAATCTCTCCATCTGGTCCATGTATGATTTCATCTTCAAAACATGGGAACTTACACTCCCGCCTTCCCGCATCTTACAACCGGTTAGACTTTTAACACACTTAAAATGTTCTTGTCTAACTTGCTGTCGGAAAACATCCTTCAGCTTGTTAATCATGTCATACACAGTCATGTGCTCAAATTGCTTTCGCAGTTCCGAGCTCATACTTGATAACATGAGACTAGCAACATCGTGTGTATCCCGAACACGCTTTTCATACGCATATCGGATAGCCCATTCCGCATTGATAGCAGGTGGTTCAGGAAGGGGTTCCTCAAGAATGTGCAACTTAGACTCAGCACGTAGGACAATTCTCAATTGCCTAAGCCAGTCAACAAAGTTCACTTCCGTGAGTTTCACCCTTTGTAGAATCATACGAAGTGAAAAATTCGACGTGTGGTGGTTTTGATTCGACATCCTATATTAAAGTAGAGTACACGAATTAGTTAGTTTGATTTGAATCCTCGTTAAAATAATTACCCTTATCGTCTCGAAAAATATTTTAACAAGGGCTAAGAACCATATTTCACTCCAATTCATGACGGGGTTGCCGCGGATCACTTCATGGAGCTATTTAGGCCGATAACCACTTTACCGATTGCAATCTCTATTGCAACTCTTAGACACTTGCGGGATCCTACGACAACCATCGGTCGTTTGGCATGTTTGATCCCTACTAGCACCAATTCCAAATTAAAATTCTTGGTTGACTCGTGCTAAGCTCGACAATCACTCAAGGATTCTAATTTGTAATTGCAAATCGTCCTACAAGATACACGGTGATACCCCGACAACTACCGGCTCGTGCTAAGCTCGACAACCGATAATTTCAAGATCCCACACTCACCTTCCACACAGATCCACATGGAATAACTCGTGCTAAGCTCGACAATCACTCCATGCTTCACTAGATTTGGGTGGTGTCATCTTTTGGATGGTGCAAGATTTACGTTTTTATGAAAATGGGCTTTTGTTTTCGGCTTGGTTACTGATTAACCTGTTTAGTGACAAAACCTATTTTCACTAGGTGAGTTAATCTTGTATGTGAGCGCGCGAGAGAGTTGTAAACCATTTTTACCAAATCTCTTGTGATTTTATTAATTTCGAAAAAAATTTCTAGCATGCGAATCCTAAGCAAACCATGCAAGAATAAAATAAAATCACATCACACGCATATATACGAAATAAATTGGTAACCCTTGCCAAAATCCTATGCGTTCTTCCCGTGAGCCAAAACGGGTAGAACGTGGTCAACTAAGGGATGGAAGGTCTTCAATGCGAGCTCCCACTAGAACCGCTATCACCAATGGACTTCACCGGCTTCTATGGACACGCTCCATCTCCTTCCGACTCCATCTTGTGTGTTTTCATCCAAATTGTACAACAAATACAATAGAAATTGAAATGGCGTACAAGCCACACTAATTTCCTATTTATCTAGTACAAATACACGGATGAATGAAATGGCATGCAAGCCACAATATTATTACAAATATAACAATTTTAATAAATATTACAGCCCATGTGATTAAAAATCACCAAATGCATCCAAACACACAAAGTCAACCACAAGGTCAAAGACAAGGTTACCAATTTCAAATCTATCACATACAACCAAACAAACAAGGTGGTAACAAAATTACCAAACACAAAACTGGAACAAATTTCCAGAATCACAAAAAGGCTAAAAATTCCCGAGACCAAAACTGATTTTAACTTTGAAAAATAAAACTGTTACAGCGCGTTAGCGCCGCTAACATTTATGAGTTAGCGCCGCTAACCCGAGGTTAGCGCCGCTAACCCTGTTCGAACAGAAAACAACCATTTTGATTTCTGGATTTTTCAAGCCACCAAGTGCAGATCTAACATAGAGGTGGCTCTGATACCACTGTTGGGATTTCGTGGGCTCACAGCGGAAGCAAGGTACAAACAAAATAGCCCAATGTACAAGCAAACAAAGCATAAAAACCGAAATCCCTCAAATGGACCAAACTCTATGTTCAAGAAATGCAACTTGAAAAGAAAGAGTTATACCTTTCTCCTTAGCTCCAGTAATCTTCAATCGTGGTGATGATCCTCCAAGAACGAAAACCGGATCTTCTATTGGGATATACCCCGGGAATACGTCAACCACGAGTGCTAGCTTGCCTCTAGTGGTACTTCACCTTGAATACCACCTTTGGAACAGCAGCTATACGAGACCAAGGATCTGGAGCAGCCTCTCGGATCTTCACTTGGCCATAGAAGCACCAAAGAAGAAAGAATATGTGATAATCTTAGAGAGAGAGAAGAGAGAGAACCCCTTAGCCCAAAAAATGAATTCAATACCTCTTCTCATCTGTGTCCAGATCCAAATAACCCCTCTCCCCACCGGCCATGCTTCGAAAAGCCACATGCATTGGCTAGTTTGGAGGTGGAAATGACAAATGGCAGTCTGCAGGGTTAGCGGCGCTAACCTAGAGTTAGCGGCGCTAACTCACTAAAGTTAGCGGCGCTAACGCGGCCTGCCAGAGATGTGACACAAAGTACATGCAGCCGTAGCGGCGCTAACCTTAAGGACTTAGCGGCGCTAACCCCTAATAGTTAGCGGCGCTAACGCGGCCTGCGATGTCAACTTTTGTCTTTTGCCATATTTGGTCCCTTAACTTAAGTTGCTGTCAGGTTTGACCCCGGTGTATGACCCAGTAGGCCCATACATCATCAGCAGTGGTCTATGGCGTACGTGCATTAGTGGGCATATCTCTAACAGTATTATCACTAACAGATTCGTTAAAAGTAAAAGTACTCAGCTGAAAGACTCAACCTCTTCAAAAGTTGGTTCAAATTCTATTGTCTTGTCTGAAAGCAAAAGTACTGAAAATTTAAGTGTAAAGGAAGTAGTTAAAGGAATGGAATCATTTGTTGATACCAAAGAGACATTCTGTTGTCAAACCTTGAAAGCTGATACATTAAATTTAGGAACTCAGGTGACTGAAAATTCTTTAGCTAATGATATTAAATCAGCTGATCAAAAATTAGATGATAACTGCTCAGCCGATATCCTGTCAGCTGATCAAAAATTAGATGATAACTCAAGACAGCGGACTGATTATGATAACACAGTTGTTTCTCTCATTCATAAACAACCTAATATAAAGTGGATCGCTAGATGCAATCCACAGGGGTCCACTTAAATGTGAATGCCCAAATGTCACTAACCTTCTTTCAATCACATCTATGCAGGGTCTGAACACATGGTATCTTGACAGTGGATGTTCAAGGACCATGAAAGGTTGTAAAGCTTTGCTTAGTAACTACAAGAAGGAAAAAGGTCCAAGAGTAACCTTTGGTGATAACAATTGTGGGCAAACAAAAGGCTACGGAGAACTTCATAATGGGAACCTAACCTTGTCCAAGGTATCATATGTTAAAGGGCTTAAGTACAATCTCATCAGCATAAGTCAGCTATGTGATGGTGATCATAAAGTCCTCTTTACAAAGACAGGTGGTTCCATTTTAGATCAAGAAGGTAAAACAATAATTTGTGCAAAGAGAACCAAGGATGTATATGTTGGGATTTTCAGGGCACGCAACGGAAGCAAGGTACAACATAAAATGCCCAAAGTACAAGCACATAAAGCATAAAAAGCGAAAACCCCAATAATGGACCAATCTCTATGAAATGAAATGCAACAAAACAGAGGGTAAAGGAGATTATACCAGCTCCTTAGCTCCAGCAAAAGGTGATGAAGTGGTTGATTTTGCTCCTTGTGACTTGAACGATCGACTATCGAGTGGATACCCCGGCAACACGCCAAATCTCTTTAGCTAGCAAGCTCCCTTCGATTCTTCACAGTAGAAAATCGGTAGGAGAACAACAACCCACGAGCAAGGATCAATCTCTGGAACCAAAACCCTCTCTTGAACTCACAAAGTCTATATAAGCACTAAAGAGTTCTCTCAAGTGTGTGTATTGCCAAGAGAGCCAAAGGAGAGAGTTTATGTCCTCTTTTATAAGCCTTTAGTCGACTCATAGTCTCCCACAGACGGCCAAGTAAGTTCTAGACGCAACCCACTTGCATTGGCCAACTTGTGAGGTGATTTGACAAAAAGGTGCCGTTTGGACTTAGCGGCGCTAACCCAAACTTAGCGGCGCTAACTTATGAAAGTTAGCGGCGCTAACGCGGCTTGTCAGTTGACATGACATAAAGCCCATGCAGCCGTAGCGGCGCTAACCTCTAGGACTTAGCGGCGCTAACCCCTAATAGTTAGCGGCGCTAACGCGGCCTGCGAAGTCAACTTTTCTCTTTTGTCATCTTTGATCCCTTTACTTAAGTTGTTGTCAGATTTGACCCCGGTGTATGACCCAATAGGCCCATACATCATCGGTAGTGATTCCAAACGGTGTACGTGCATCGGTGGGCATATTCTAACAAACTCCCACTTGCACACGATGTACCATTTCTAATAAACCACAGACAATGAGCGGCCTCTAGCATAAGCATCATTGCCCCCAAGTCAGTATGGGTTTCGTTATACGAATGAAACATGTTCACAAAGAAAGGTCCTATTGATAAGTGATCTTAAACATCCTTTTGTTCACGATATCAATGTGAACACGAGACATGGATTGAGTGTCAATCTCCAGATCGTCCACGATTGTGTTTCTCGATCTTGATTGGTGGTGACCAAAAGTTAAGGACATATCTGATTCTAAATCAATATTCCTTGCGCATGGCCATGCAAAATTTTGATGTCAGCTTCCAATCATCGAGGGGCCCAGTGATATCTCTCATATCAGAGGAACAAATCCCTTTTCAACTGTATAACCCTAAACCATACCCCTTATCTTATTTAGCCACTTCCTTTATCACAGCCAGTTACGAACTGCTTTTGAAAATGACTAAAGTAAGAAAGAAATATGATATAGCAGTTCATACATCTCAGGTCTAAGGACGTAAGATATTATCATCCCAAGTTACTCGTGACTATAATCCATGGAGTATACTTGGGTGCGGGTCTTCCAATCACTTGAAACTCTTTTCAAGTATAGATAGACATTGCTCCTTAATTCGACCACATTGAATTCAAGGTCACATGCTTATCTCGGTCTTAATTCAATCTTCCTTCCACAAGATTGACTGACCGTGGAAAGTTTGAAATATAAAATATTTCCGGAAGTGATTAAACATGCTAAGATGGAACACAGTAGAGTCTCATGAATGTAACCGTATCATACGTATATATAATCTCTATTATATATCGAAACAAGCATAAGTTACAATACTGTCTATATCGTTCCCAAAATATGAAATAAAGGTTACATATCAAACAAACTAAATACATAACTCAAACCAAATCGCTAGCAAATCTTACACCTATAGCACTAGTGTGACAATCATGAGCTGCTTGCGATAATGGCTTCGTGAACGGATCTGCAAGGTTCTTATCCGTTGCTACTCTGCTTATGACGATTTCACCACTCTCAACCACTTCTCGTATGAGATGGTATTTGCGCAAAATATGTCTTGTCCTCTTATGAGCTCTTGGTTCCTTTGCCAAAGCCATTGCACCCTCATTGTCACAAAATATCTCAATAGGGTCAGTAATGCTTGGAACCACTTGTAGATCTTGGATGAATTTCTTCATCCACACGGCCTCTTTTGCAGCTTCACTTGCCGCAATGTATTCCGACTCAGTAGTCGAATCAGCCACCGTGTCTTGCTTGGAGCTCCTCCAGCTGACAGCACCACCATTTAAAAGGAATACAAATCCCGATTGAGATCGGCAGTCATCCCTATCCGTTTGGAAGCTAGCGTCCGAGTAACCCTTTACTCTTAGCTCTTCTTCCCCACCATATACCAAGAACATTTCTTTTGTACGCCTAAGGTACTTAAGAATGCTCTTTACAGCTTTCCAATGAGGTTCCCCGGGATTCGCCTGATATCTACTAGTCATGCTCAAAGCACATGACACATCAGGACGAGTGCATAACATGGAGAACATGATCGATCCCACAGCCGAAGCATATGGTTTTCGCCTCATCACTTCTATCTCCTCTTCGGAGGTAGGACATTGAGTCTTGCTCAACATCAAGCCTTGTGCCATAGGGAGGTTTCCTTTCTTGTATTCCTCCATATTAAAGCGTCTCACGACCTTATCTATGTATGCACTTTGAGAAAGCCCAAGTAGTTTAATAGATCTATCTCTATAGATCTTGATTCCCAGAATGTAGCTCGCATCGCCTAAGTCCTTCATTGAGAAACAATTCCCGAGCCAAGCTTTTACACTCTTAAGGCTCGGAATATGGTTTCCAATGAGTAATATGTCATCCACATATAGGACTAAGAAGACAATAGTGCTCCCACTAGCCCTGACATATACACATGGTTCATCTTTGCTTTTCGAAAATCCAAATTCCTTGATTTTCTCATCAAAGCATAGATTCCAACTGCGAGATGCTTGCTTAAGTCCATAAATGGACTTTTTAAGTTTACAGACCTTGTTCGGATATTCTGGATGTTCAAAACCATCAGGTTGTGTCATATACACCTCTTCGGAAAGCTTCCCGTTAAGGAAGGCGGTTTTGACATCCATTTGCCATATTTCATAATCATAAAATGCAGCAATGGCCAGAAGTATCCGGATTGATTTCAACATAGCCACTGGGGAGAAGGTTTCATCATAATCAACACCGGGTGTTTGAGTGAAACCCTTTGCCACAAGTCGAGCTTTGAAAGTATCCAAGGTTCCATCCATGCCGGTCTTCTTCTTGAAGACCCATTTACACCCTACGGGTCTAACCCCGGGTGTAGGATCAACCAGTTCCCAAACTTGGTTATCCGACATGGATTGCATCTCACTTTCCATCGCTTCCTTCCAATGTGCAGACTCAGGGCCCGCCATGGCTTCCTTATAGTTAGAGGGCTCATCAGAGTCCACTACTAACTCGCTGCCCTCAGATATGTAGAAACCATATCTCTCTGGCTCGAAACGAGTTCTACTGGAACGCCTTGGAGTAAGAGATGAAGTAGTGTCAGGTATTGCAGCATTTTCTTGCTCAGTTTCAACCGTCCTAGGTTGAGAGCTAGTGCCAACCTCAAGTTCTTTATCGGTTGATCCTTGAACTTCCTCAAGATCGATTTCCTTGTTGCCTCTTTGTTTGGATAGCAATTCTCTTTCTAAGAAGAATGCCCTTCGAGCAACAAAAACTTTGTTCTCAGAAGGTTTATAAAAAATATATCCAACACCGGCAGAAGGATATCCGATAAAGTAACACCTTTCCGATCGAGGTTCAAGTTTGTCCTCAGTCTCACGTCTCACGTAAGCTTGACAACCCCAAACTCGTAGATATGAAAGTGTCGGCTTCTTATTATGCCACATTTCATAAGGTGTTTTCGATACTTTCTTGGTTGGTGCAAGGTTAAGGATCCTTACCGCCGTTTCTAGGGCATATCCCCAGAAACTAATAGGTACCTCAGTTCGACTCATCATGGACCTTACCATATCTAGTAAAGTCCGGTTCCTCCTCTCAGCGACTCCATTCAATTGTGGAGTCCTTGGAGGTGTTAATTGCGAAATAATTCCACAATTCTTAAGATGATCGATAAACTCGGTACTTAGATACTCTCCACCTCTATCAGACCGGAGTATCTTTATTGTTTTGCCCAATTGATTCTCTACTTCGTTTTGGAATGTCTTGAACACCTCAAAGGTTTCATTCTTGTGCTTGACAAGATAGACATATCCATACCTACTATAGTCATCTATAAAGGTTACGAAGTATCTTGTGTTATTCCTTGTAACGTGTTTGAAAGGCCCACATACATCCGTATGGATGATGTCCAAGAGGTCTTTACCTCTCTCATTTGTCCCCGTGAAGGGTGCCTTTGTCATCTTGCCTAGTAAACAAGAATCACATACATCATTTGACCCTTGGTCAAATGACTCCAAGATTCCATTCGCTTGAAGCTTGGTGATGCGAGTCTTGTTTATGTGGCCAAGACGACCATGCCATAAGGAATACTTATCCAAACCATCTTTGGAACTAGAATCAATGTTCATGATAGACTTTGTTGAATTAATGTATGCAGTTGCTTCATAAATGCCATGACATGGTAAAGCTTTAAAATAAACAATGTTATCTTTAAAGCATATAATAGTATCATCATCAAAATAAAATTTGTAACCATCGTCATACAATGCATGAAGTGATATAATGTTTCTAGCCTCATAGGGCGAATAGCAGACATTTTTCAATAAAATAGAATAACTAGTCTTGAATGAAAGCTCCACACTTCCTTGAGCTTCCACCGGGACAATCTCGGAGTTTCCCATCACAAGATCTAGTTCTCCCTTCTCCAAGCTCCTACTTGCCCTTAGCACCTACACCATATTACATATGTGAGTGCCACAGCCAGTATCTAAAACCCAGCCTCTAGAAGTAGAAGTATGGTGAAGTTCTATCATGAACGTACCTGAAGTTTCCGGGCCCGATATGCTCATTGCCTTGAGCTTATTGAGTCCCTCCAAGTACTTGGGGCAGCTTCGGCGGTAATGGCCCTTGCCCCCACAAAAGAAGCACTCCGCATCCTCCGGAGTTTTGGCTTGGGGAGTCTTCCCCTTACCTTTACCCTCGGAGGCCGGGGCAGGCTTGGTTGCACCAACCTTTCCCTTACCCTTCCTTTTCTTGGAAGGGGCGGCCTTCCTTTTGGTTATGCGGCCTTCCCGGATGGCAAGAACGGGAGTGGAGGAGGAGGATGGCTTGCTCTTGGTCATGCTCGCTTCGGCAGTCTTGAGCATACCATGCAGCTCCATCAAGGATTTATCCATGCTATGCATATGATAACTCATATTGAATTGGTCATATTCACTGGGCAGGGATTAGAGGATCATATCGACCGCCATCTCCCTCCCGATGGTAAATCCTAGCTTCTTCATCCGCTCAATGTTTGCTTTCATACGCAAAACATGAGTACTCACGTTCCCTCCATCTTGAAGCTTGCAAGCGAGGGCCGACTTGAAGCATTCATACCTCTCTTGCCTCGCTTGCTGCTGGAACATATCCCGCAGCTGCACGATCAAGTCGTGAGCACTTAAGTGGTCCATTTGCTTTTGCAAATCGGTACTCATGGTGCTCAGCATGAGGCATGTAATCTCCTCAGTCTCCTTGAGGCGTTTTTCATATGCCTCTCGGATTGCCCTAGTTGCACCGCTTGGAGGTGCCTGGGGTAAGGGTTCCTCTATGGTGTGCATCTTCCCTTCATAGCGTAGGACAAGTTTGAGTTGCCTATACCAATCCATGAAGTTGCTCCCATTGAGCTTCTCCTTTTCAAGGAAAACTCTAAGAGAAACGTTGGTGGTGGTGGTGTTTGCGCTTGTTGATGCCATCTAAAATTGCAAAGTAGACTTAAATTAGTTTGTTATAGATATGTATTATCTTGTTAAATTAATTTACCCATAAAGAATTAACTTTAACAAGGCTAAGAACCGTATTTCATCCCACCATGTGACGGGGTTACCGCGGATCACATGATAAAATTATTTAGGTCGGCAACCATTTTGCCAATTGCAATCTCTATTGCAATCCTTAGCGCCTTGCGGGATCCTACGACATCCAATGGTCGTTTGGCATGTTTGATCCCTTCTTGCACCAATTTTGAATCTTGAAATTTTGGTTAGCTCGTGCTAAGCTCGACAACTAACCAAGATTTCAAATCCAAAATTGCAAATAGTCCGTCAAGACATACGGTGACAAATTCACCAAAGTTGGCTCGTGCTAAGCTCGACAACCAAAATTGTGAATTTCCACACTCACCTTCCACACAGTTTTATGGGAGTTGGCTCGTGCTAAGCTCGACAACCAAAACCCATAAGACTAGATTCGGGTGGTATCATCTTACGGATGGTGCATTATTTACGTTTCGTGGAAAGACGGGCTTTTGTTTCCGGTTTGGTTTTAGATTAACATGCAAGTGACAAAAGCCTATTTTCACTAGGTGGGTTAATCTTGTATGTGAGCGCGCGAGAGAGTTGTAAACCATTTTTATCAAATCTCTTTTGATTTTGTTAATTTTTGAAAAAATTATCTAGCATGCGAATCCTACACAATCCATGCATACAAAATCACATCACACGCATAAAATATTAAAATTGGTAACCCTTGCCATAAAAGCCTATGCGTTCTTCCCATGAGCCGAACGGGAAGAACTTGGTCAATTCTAGGGACAAAATCTTCGATGCGAGCTCCCACTAATCCCGCCATCTCCATGGGACTCCATCGTGGGCTTCATGGGCTCCTAGCTCCATCTCCTTTGACCCATCTTGTGTGTTCATCATCCATCATAAAATACATACAATAGAATAAAATGGCATACAAGCCATAAAATACCTATTTATCTATTACAATTACATGGATGAATGAAATGGCATGCAAGCCACATTATTATTACAAATTTATCATAAGAATAATAATACAACCAAATTTGCATCCAAACACACAAAATAACCAAAGGGTCTAGGCAAGGTTACCAACTAACATATTCACATACAACCAAACATACATACATGCTACTGGAATTTAAACATCAAAGTAACAAGATTAAAATTTCCAGAAGCTCAAAACATGGCTAAAAACCCGAGACCAAAATCTGTTTTTAAACATGAACAAAAAAAACTGACCAGCGACGATAGCGCCGCTATCTTAAAATAGTTAGCGCCGCTAACTGAAAGTTAGCGCCGCTAACTCAGTTCGACAGAAACAAACAATTTCGATTTCAGGTTTTCAAAGGCACCATGTGCATAACAATCATAGAGGTGGCTCTGATACCACTGTTGGGATTTTCAGGGCACGCAACGGAAGCAAGGTACAACATAAAATGCCCAAAGTACAAGCACATAAAGCATAAAAAGCGAAAACCCCAATAATGGACCAATCTCTATGAAATGAAATGCAACAAAACAGAGGGTAAAGGAGATTATACCAGCTCCTTAGCTCCAGCAAAAGGTGATGAAGTGGTTGATTTTGCTCCTTGTGACATGAACGATCGACTATCGAGTGGATACCCCGGCAACACGCCAAATCTCTTTAGCTAGCAAGCTCCCTTCGATTCTTCACAGTAGAAAATCGGTAGGAGAACAACAACCCACGAGCAAGGATCAATCTCTGGAACCAAAACCCTCTCTTGAACTCACAAAGTCTATATAAGCACTAAAGAGTTCTCTCAAGTGTGTGTATTGACAAGAGAGCCAAAGGAGAGAGTTTATGTCCTCTTTTATAAGTCTTTAGTCGACTCATAGTCTCCCACAGCCGGCCAAGTAAGTTCTAGACGCAACCCACATGCATTGGCCAACTTGTGAGGTGATTTGACAAAAAGGTGCCGTTTGGACTTAGCGGCGCTAACCCAAACTTAGCGGCGCTAACTTATGAAAGTTAGCGGCGCTAACGCGGCTTGTCAGTTGACATGACATAAAGCCCATGCAGCCGTAGCGGCGCTAACCTCTAGGACTTAGCGGCGCTAACCCCTAATAGTTAGCGGCGCTAACGCGGCCTGCGAAGTCAACTTTTCTCTTTTGTCATCTTTGATCCCTTTACTTAAGTTGTTGTCAGATTTGACCCCAGTGTATGACCCAATAGGCCCATACATCATCGGTAGTGATTCCAAACGGTGTACGTGCATCGGTGGGCATATTCTAACAGTATATACTCTTGATATGTCCTCTGGTGATCCATCCAAGTTAACCTGTTTGTATACCAAGTCAGTAACTGACACAAACTGGTTATGGCACAAAAGGCTTTCCCATTTAAACTTCAAAAACATTAACAAGTTGAGCAAGGGTGAACTAGTGTCAGGACTACCTTCACTGACGTATGTTAAGCCTAAACCTTGTTCTGCCTGTGAGAAGGGAAAGCAGCACAAGACTTCGTTTCCATCTAAGCAAGCCTTCTTCATTACTGAACCTTTCTACATGTTGCACATGGATCTATTTGGTCATGTTGCTACTGCTAGTATTGGTGGAAGTAAGTATGCATTGGTAATGGTTGATGAATTCTCAAGATACACTTGGGTCATATTCCTAAAAGCAAATAGTGAGGCTGCTGAAGAGATTATAAGCTTCATTAGAAAGATGGAAGTGCTTAATGGTAATCTGGTAAGGATGCTTAGATGTGATCATGGAACCGAATTTAGAAATCAAACCCTTGAAGGTTTCTGTGATGAGAAAGGTATATCTCAAAACTTCTCTGCTCCAAGGACTCCACAACAGAATGGTGTAGCTGGAAGAAGAAACAGAACTTTGATTGAAACTGCTAGAACCATGCTGTGTGAGAGTGGGTTAGGATTCAACTTCTGGGCTGAAGCTGTTAGCTGTGCATGTTTTACTCAGAACAGATCCCTTGTAATCAAGAGGCATAACAAGACTCCTTATGAAGTGCTCAAGGGAAGGAAGCCCAACATCAGCTTTCTACACATCTTTGGGTGTCAGTGTTTCATTCTGAACCAGAAAGATCAATTGTAGAAATTTGCACCAAAAGCTGATGAAAGTGTGTTTGTTGGATATTCTGTGATCTCCAAAGCTTACAGAATTTACAACATCAGAACAAAGTTCATAGAAGAATCAATCAATGTAAGTTTTAATGAAAATGACTTTGTTGCTTCCTGTTCTACTAATCCATCTACAGGTGAGGAATTTAATGATTTGCTGCATACTGAAAACAACACACCAGTATCAGCCGATCCACTCCCATCAGCTGATCCAATCTCATCAGCTGACATAGATGACTTAGATGAACCTGTTCCAAATCTACAAAACATCTCTACACATTCTATCCTGAATCAACCCACACTTTTACTGAATGATGAGAATCATGATTCAACATCAATGGACTCTAATTCCATATCAAACATTCCTTCTTCAGTAGAAGTTTCATCAGCTGACATTCCTGAAATTCTGTCAGCTGATCAACCAGAAGTCTCATCAGCTGATCCAAACCAAAGAATTTCAACTCCCAAAATCCAAAACAATTCAAACTTTCCCAGAATCCAAAATGCCTACAAAGACCTCAGAAATCATCCAATTGATCAGGTCATAGGTAACATAGAAGCACCTGTACTAACAAGATCAAAAGCTTGTAATTTTTGTTTATACACAGGTTTTGTTTCTATGATTGAACCAAAGAAGGTAGATGAAGCTCTAAATGATCCTCACTGGATAAATTCCATACAAGAAGAATTGGCTGAATTTACTAGGAACAATGTATGGACTTTGGTGCCAAGACCAAAGGACAAATCCATCATTGGTACTAAGTGGGTGTTCAGAAACAAGATGGATAAACAAGGGCTAATCATCATAAACAAGGCAAGATTAGTTGCACAGGGGTATTGTCAAGAAGAAGGTTTTGATTATGATGAAACCTTTGCCCCTGTTGCAAGACTTGAAGCAATAAGACTGTTTCTTGCTTATGCTGCCTTCAAATACTTCAAAGTATTCCAAATGGATGTTAAGAGTGTTTTCCTCAATGGTGAATTGAAGGAAGAAGTGTATGTCAAACAACCTCCAGGTTTTGAGGATGCAAGCAAACCAGATCATGTATACTTCTTGAACAAAGCTTTGTATGGTCTGAAGCAAGCTCCAAGAGCCTGGTATGATACCCTCCCTTCTTTTCTGACTAATAAAGGATTTATAAGAGGAAGCATAGATAGCACTTTGTTTATAAGAAAATTCAAGGGTGATGTAATACTAGTGCAAATATATGTAGATGATATAATATTTGGGTCTACAAATGTTGATCTTTGCAAAAAGTTTTCTAATCTCATGTCTGACAATTATCAAATGAGTATGATGGGTGAGTTAAACTATTTTCTAGGTCTTTAAATTAAACAAGAGGTTGATGGAATTTTCATTCATCAAACAAAGTATGTAAATGACTTACTTAAGAAGTTTGAGTTTGAAAATTGTTCTTCAATGAAAACACCCATGTCCACTGCCTTAAAGCTTGGAAAGGACACTGATGGTAAATCAGTGAACATTACAGCTTATAGAGGTATGATAGGGTCTCTTTTGTACCTCACTGCAAGTAGACCAGATATTATGTTTTCTACATGTCTTTGTGCTAGATACCCAGCAGATCCCAAAGAATCTCACTTAGCTGCAGTTAAAAGAATTTTCAGGTATCTCAAAGGAACTCCTAATCTAGGTCTTTGATACCCCAAAGACTCTGATTTTGAGTTAGTTGGATACACTGATTCTGACTTTGCAGGTTGCACACTAGACAGAAAGAGTACATCTGGGGGTTGTCAATTATTAGGTGGAAGATTAGTCAGCTGGTCAAGCAAGAAACAAAACTCTGTTTCAACTTCTACAGCTGAGGCAGAATACATTGCTGCTAGAAGCTGCTGTGCTCAATTGCTATGGCTGCAAAATCAACTACTAGATTATGACTTACAGTTTGAAAACTCCCCAATTCTGTGTGACAACACAAGTGCTATATCTATCTCTAATAATCCTGTTTTGCATTCAAAAACTAAGCATATTGAAATCAGACATCATTTTCTTAGAGATAATGTGCAGAAAAAGAAAGTCTCAATGCACTATATAAACACTGATGTTCAATTAGCTGACATTTTTACAAAACCTTTGGATGAGTCTCGATTCAACTTCCTAATATCCAAACTTGGCATGTTAAATTTGTAATATATTCATTTCTTAATTAGTTATATTTGTGTGAAAATAATTTTATTTGTGTGTGAAATGAAGTACTTATCTATCTTCTACATATTTTACTTATGGTAGATCAGCTAATGGAATTATGTCAGCTGACGATCATCAGCTGACACTATACTTCAGCTGATAAACCATCAGCTAAGACTTAGAAGCTTAGCTAAGTGCATTTATTAGCTGACACTCTCGTTTGTCAGCTGATGATTTTCAAAAGTCAAAAATACTGTGTCCCCACACTTATTTTATTATTTTCTCATTTGTATTTAATATGATTAACTAAGTATTTAATTTCTTTTAAATTGTCCGTTAGTTGTCTGTGTATTTACTAACTGTTCCGTTTATCACCTTTTTGCAGAAGTGACAGTTACTTTTTGGAAAATATATTTCTGTGACAGTTTAGGTTTCCAAGGAAGATTTAAAAGTGTTTTCGAGCGGTTCTTCATTTCTTACGCTTTCAAAATTCCCAAACACTCTTTCTCTCTCAAATTTCAAACCCTAAACCTTTGTTGCACAGACTGCTTTACTCTGTAATCATGGTCTCCTTTAACCTTGCAACTTCTCCAAACGCCATTGCTGGTGAAAATGTCACACCCAACTCTGAAATCACAATACGCCCAAACAACTTTCTCATAAACATTGATATTCCCGCGAGCAAAGCAAACCAGGGATACGAACCTATGGTGGCTTTCATAATTGCCCATCCCATGTTCACATGTCTATCTGCTCATCCTATGTTCATCTTTCCAAACATTGTTGGTGAGATGTGGTACACTGCAAGGTACCATGCTAATCAAGACCTAATCACTTACACCTGCCTCAATGGTACCATCAACACAAACATCACTACTGATTCTCTCAGACAAGCGATCTCCATACCCCATATGGCCCTATTTCAACCTTTTGCTACAATTGATCAAGTTCCAGAGGTTTTGCCCCTGATTGGCTACCAAGGTGTTGTTTCCCATGGCCAGTATAAACTGTCTGCTCTAGGACACCCATGGAAGTATTTGGCTAGTGTAATCATTCGATGTTTTGGTCACAAGTCTGGCAGCCATGACCAAATGAACCAGTCTGAACTGATGGTGCTACATGCCTTGGTCACAGGGAGGAATATTGACTTCACACAAGTCATATTCTCTGAAATAGTGGATAAGATCACTCTGGGCACATCAAAGAAATCAACCAGAACCCTAGTTCCTTACATCAGGTATCTAAGTTTAATTGCACTTAGAGATGTTCATAGGGAACACTATGCTGGGTTAGCTGCTCACTTGCACACTATGACAATCCCTCAAATGGGTCAGAAAACTTTCCATTTGATAAGGGAAGATCAAGGTCCTGCTATAACTACTCAGATGCAAGAGTTGATAGATGTTGCTGCTGAGGAGAATGAAAATAAAGAGGAGGTTATTGCTGAAACTGTTGAGGACCAAATGGCTGATGATTCTGAGTCTCCTGATATAATCACTGATCATTCTGAAGAGTCTATGACTCATGCTCCAGATGAAGCCTTACTGGAAGAAGAATTGATGTTTAGAGCAGATGTGTTTGATGAACCAGCACAGGATGAGCCTATTAATCCTGATGCTGAGGGTGATAATGACAGTAGTGCTGACAGTGGTAAAGATGATCATGATGAGGGAGATGATGACTTTCATGGTGGTGATGCTGGAATTACTTATGCTGAAAACGTTCAAGATACCACCTCCTCATCTTCTCAAAATGGGATACCACTCGCACATTTCCCTATTACTTCCAGCTCAAGCACCCCACAAAATCAACAAAGTGGTGATGCAGCTGATGGTGATGATGCTGAGGAAGACACAATTTCTGACAATCTCATTAAACTGATTGAGATCAGCAAGACTCAGCACATCTCAGGTATAATCTCTACCACCCTTGAGGATACTCATTTGGTAAACCCCACCAGTGAGAACCCAACCTCTCCACTAGTTGTAACACCCCCACAACAGCCAAGCTCTAGTGTACTCCCAACAGTCACTAGTTCTACTCCCTTTGTAACCCAAAAAGATACAAGGTCATTAGAGATGGTGCACACTGCACTCATCTCAGAGGGATTGCACAATGCACCCTTGACCTCAACTCCTATAGTTTCCTCTTATGTTGAGGGGGAGCTTATGGAAGTTGATACAACCCTACAACCAGTGGGTGCATCTTCCTAACAAGGTGCACCTGTAACAATGGGACTCCTGCAATCTGGGTCACCCTCCCAACAGGGTGATTCCATTGAAAGACAGACCTCCTCCCAAGGTCATACTGTGTCTACAACCTAATTGAGTCAAGCCTTTCCATTAGTAAGTTCACAACAACTTGCTACTGTAATAAGAGATACCCCTTTGAGTGCAACCCTCACTCACACTCACATATTTGCACCTATTTTTGATTCAATTCTTACACATGCTAGTGCACTACCTGTCAATACTAATGGCATAAACCAGTCATTAGTACAGGGTACAATTTCTGTTCCCAGTGATCTTAGGCCTATAAACCAAGGTCTAAGTGAGGGACCACAATCCATTTCAGTTCTAAGCACAACTCCCACTCAACCCATTCCCTCTACTTCTTCTGAACCCTCACCCCAAATCCTTCAAAGCTTACTATCTATCTCTCAAAAGATGGATACTCTTCAAGCCTCCTTTACCACTTTCCAAACTCAAACAGAAACTCAACTTTCTCATCTAACCCAAGAGATTGAGTCACTCAAATCAAACCAATCCCAAACCCAACCCACCCCTGCCCCTGTTGATCTTTCACCAATTCTAACCAAATTGGATCAACTTCTTACCCAAACTTCTACTCCTACTCCTATTCCTTCATCTCCCATTTCAAATCAAACCATTACCACCCTAAACCAAACCATATCCAACCTTCTCACCAAACTGTCTACCCTAAGACCTTCACCACCTAACATCTCTGTAACCATCCCTGACTCTATTCTAAGAGTACCCACCCTTCTCCATACCATAGATGCTGAGGTCACAAGACTAAGCCAGTACTCCAGGCAGAGGCACAGTGACACTCTCAGAGAGTTCACCAACATCACTGATGCTATTAGAAGGCTTAGACCTCTCATCTCCATCTTAACCCCTTCCCAAGCTTCCTAACCCCATTCTTTTACCACACCTGGTGCCCCTGCTAAGCCTACTGCTTTTCCTTCCTTTGATGATGACAAAAAGGGGGAGAAGTCAAAGAAGTCAGTTAGAGAACCTTCCCCAGACACCATAAGGGCAATTGTTGATGAATATACAGCTGAGGTTCAGGCTAAGCAAGCAGAGGAAGCATCAGCCCCCAATGAAACAGAAGCTCAAAGAACATCTGATGTTGAGGGGGAGAATCCAGCTGAGGGGGAGAAATCTGCTCAAGAACAGTAAAGGCCAAAAAGAAGGTTTAAAACAGTGGGCAGAAGGAAGAGTGCTAAGAGATCAAAGCAAGGTGAATCCTGTGCTCCAATCTCCATATCAAAAAATGATTCTGATGATGATGAAGAAGATGATCAGCCTCTGTCCTCTATGTTCAACATAAAGAAGCAGAGCCCCTCCACTGCAACTCCACCAGTCCAAGCTTCCTCTCCAGTTCAATCAAGTCAACCAACTCCCAGTAGTTCATCAAGAAGAAAAGGAAAGAAGATAATGACTACTGAGGAGATTGAAGAAGAAGAAAGAAGAGAGGAAAAGCTAACACAAGAAGAAGAGAGTCTCAGAGAGCTCAGTGAGTTAGCTGCTGCACTTGGTACTTCCATAGAAGAAGTTTTGAAAACCAAGGAAAGACATCAGGACTTCACTTCTCCTGAAGATCTTGCTGCAATTATTGGTGTTACTGATGATGAGTTAAGAGAGCTACAAGAAGAAGAGCTGATTATGATGACCTCTCAATCACATCAAGTACTGGATACACCACAGCAAGATGACCCTTCTACCAAGAAAGCTCCTAAGAGAGGAAAGACTCACAAGGAAGTCATTCAAGCTCTGCTGAACTTCAACTTTGGAGGATTAGCTCAGCAAACTGAAAGGCAAGCCAAGGAGTTCAGAGACAACAAAGAAAACTTGGTAAACAGAAGATGTGAAGACATCATCTCAAGGGTTACTCCATACAAAGGTACTGATGAGGGTCCTTATCTCAGAGTGGTGAGAAGAGATGACAGAAAGACTTATGAAGATACCTATCTTCAACACTGCAAACCACTCTCCTTTTTGAAATGATAGAGATCCTGTACCATCTCCTCAAGTCCAAAAGTGAAATTGTTCAAAGGTTCATGCCAAAATTTGAATACTGGATTTGGATGTCAATCTGCAATAGGCTCTTCACACATGATCAGTTCATTGAACACATCAATCTGATTGAAGATGCTTTCAAAAAGAATTCAAAAGATTTTGTCACCATTGAACAGATCATTGTCAATCCTGACTATCCTTTTCTTTCTTCTTATGAAAGTCTCAACACTACTTTGCCCTCCAATATTGAGCCAGAAATGTTTAAGTACATAACTGAGCCTGAAAGAGGGATGTTCTTCAAAAACAGAGCTGGTGATTGGAGATTCCTAAGAGAAGCTGACATAGGAAGAGCGCCAAGAGCTTTAATTTTTCAAGCTATAAGACTGGCAAGAGGACAGACAGGAAGTCAACACTTTGAAAGTCTGATGGAGACTAGAGCTGATGAACTAATTGCCACCATTCCAGTTGAACATCGTCCAGACATCAAAGAGAACCTTGGTGGGAATGAAGACCACTTCATAACTAGACTAGATGTAATTTCAATTCCTAGAATAGTTCAACTTCTGTACTTAGTTTAACTCATAGTTAGATTGCTCTGTACAAACTCTGATGTAAATACTTTGTTCTGTAATCAAGCTTGAAACTTTGATCATGGACTACTTAGCTAAAATGCTAGTATAGATGACTCTTAGTAGATAGCTCACATAGTGTAAATATAGAAAATAACAAAAATCCTAAAAACAGAAAAAGGATAGAAAGGATACCACAAACACAGAACATGGTACTTCATAAATGAAAAGATTCCCAAAAACAGAATATCAGGGAACATACTTTAAAGAGTTACCAAAAACAGATAGCTAGGTAAACAAATTGCACTTAAAAGTTTCATCTTTACAAATTCGAGTCAAACTGATTCTTCTTAAACAGATAAGGTTTTGTCATCATCAAATAGGGGGAGATTGTTGGGGAGATAGCAATATCAAACCTAAATCAAACATATCTATTAAGTAAAATAGGATTTGATGTTAACAAAACCATATATTCAGTTTTGGACTTAGATTGATGAAAAACATGTGTTATTTTTTATCTGAGACTTAAAGAACTTCTGTGTAAGATATGTCAGCTGACAAATCATAGTGTCAGCTGAACACTGAGTATCAGCCAAAGGACCAGCTTCAGGAAGATCAGCTGAGAAGAAAAGATCAGTCAAAAAGCATCAGCTAAGGAATCATATTGAATCGGTTGATGGCATAAAACCATCAGCTAATGGAGATTTCAAGATCAGCTGAGCAGTCTAGGATCAGCTGACACAATCACAGTTATCAGCTGATGCCTCCCATTTGTCAGATAAGGTATTTATTACTTATCCAATCTTTTCTTCATAAGCTGACACTACTCAAAATGACTAGCTGAGCCCTTGGGAACAGCTGACAGTTTAGTTTGATCAATTTATTAGCTGCACGGTGAGTTGTGTTATCAGCTGAGCAAATCTAGTCAGCTGAGTCTTTCACATTCAACCTTAGCTGAGCAAAATTATATTTGCAGTTCAGTGTCTATTAGCTGAGTCTTTATTGTATATCTCAGATAATAGCTTTTCTATGTAATATTTTCTTTAGTCAAAGGCAGAACATGTGTTGTTCTTATTATGCCTTAGATCTTTCATTGTAAAAGTACTTAGCACTTTTTGGATCTGCAAAGATACAAAAAGGATAGATCTTTATCCCCTGGAAAAGGAGAAAGATACTCTTGAAAAGAAGATCTCGAAGATATGATGTTAAGTATGGCTGGTAACTCCATACTTGGTAAAGTCACATCTTCAGAAAGCATGGTGTTGATTAAAGCACAAGCATGAAAGGAGAAGTTTACTTTTCCAAGATATAAAGGTAGTAGTTTAATAATATAATAATAGATAGTGGGTATACTCATTACTGAAAAGTATGTTCACTTTACACACTTTGTGTATAAAGTTAACTTACTTTTCACCCACTAACTTTATCTATTATAATATTATTAAACCAAGTACCTTTGTCTCCTTCTCTCTTTATCAACTCGGACACACCTTGCTTATATATACTCATGCATGGAAACATACTAAGTATGCGTTGAAAAGCACTGAAATCTCATAAGTTGAGAATTAGAAGTGCTAGCATTTTACTTTCGGTGTAACAAACTTGTTCATGTGTTGAACATCTTAGACATTAGTTGTTTAAGATTAGCATTGTCTATGTGTTAGACAAATCTAGTTGCCACCTTTTATTGAACTTAGATTTTCCGCGTGTAGGTCATGTAATTCTTGATTAACATCAATAAGAATTATATAAAAGTAAACCGTGTGTCTCTTAAATTTTAATTTGCTAAAGTTTGTATTCAACCCCCCCCCCCTTCTACAAACATTTGTTGTTGTAGTATCCATTCGGGACCAACAATATAGCGTAACGGCTGGAAGCCAAGCTCTGCCATGTCACGCAAGGCGTCACGTGTTGTGCGGTCCTCCTCCCTATCAATCGAAGGAAAGGGTGAAGATCAGCGTCACTGGCATGCTCTACATGCGGCTGGGATGGTGCTGCGTCGTAATCAACCAGCCGAGGAAAAATATGAGGAGCAATGACAATCTCCGGTGAGTGTTGCCTGCGTCGAAGCGGAGGTATAGCTGACATAGGAACGTGTGAAAGTCAGATGTGTGCACAGATCAGAACAACGAATCGATCGATGATGGCTGGATTTGCTTGGCCGTTATTCACCAACGTGTTGAATTTTATCAAATTTGAAAAAAAAATGGGAAAACAGACTGTAAAAACAAACTTACGGCCGCAAGTAAGTAGACATGCGGTGAGTAACCAAGAAAAACCAATAAAAAGGTTGCTTTCGGCCGCAAGTGATATAACTTGCGGTCGCAAGCTACTTTTGATTTGTGAAGAACCCTAAACACTTACGGTGGCAAGTGTTATGGCTTACGGTCTCATGTCGCAGTGAAGACAGATCAGTTCGATTATTGTAGGGTTTCGATCGATTCAGATAAAAATACACAACGATAGAATGATTCGAGCATGGATATGAGTTCCTATGAGTTAAAGGATGATAATGTATACCTTTTTCGCGAAAAATGATCGAAGTTTGGTCGGAAAAGAGAGAATCGCCTCGGAGGGCTGCCAAAATCGCCGAAGAAGAGAGAGAAAGTAGAGAGAGTGTGTGTTTGTTCGTGCGTGATGGTCTGCGATGAGGATGATATATATAAACAACTTGCCGCCGCAAAGGCTAGCTTGCGGTCGCAAGTTATGAACCTGCTTGCGGTCGCAAGTAAAGTCTCTTTTGGGCGCAAGGTTTATCATTTTGCTTTTTTTACCAGAACACACATTGTTTTTTCGTTTCAACGTTTTTACTCTCTATTGTACTCCGGGAATAATCAGAATGGATAATAGCAGTATGGAATGGAAAACATGAAGCTAGATTAGCTAAATTATTAACGGAAAGGAAACGGTACAGTAGGAAACGCTCGGAAAGGAAACTGGAAATACAAGGAAGGGAAATTGAGACCCAGAAATGGGTTCCGACAGAATTGCAAGTAACACGCTATTAGTACGGTGTGTAAGTGAACACTATAACGCGTTGAAATGCGGATTATTCTCGCGAGGTTAAAAAACAAAACAAAACAAATAAACAGAAAAAAAATCAAACCAACAACTAGATATTTCTTAGTATTGCCTATCCCCGGCAACGCCGCCAAAAACTTGGTGTGCAGCTCGCGTACGGGTATTTTTAAAATTATTAAAAGCTTTTTCACACTGGTGTTTTAAATTTATAAAATGGAATTACAAAATAAATACTACACATGACTCAGGCAAGTATGACCTGGTCAGTAGTAGTATAGATAGGGTAAGACCGAGTATCGTACCACAGGGACAGAAACTACCAATATTCTACCATCATCGTTGTTTGATTAGAAAGATACTTTAGAGAGATGGAAAAGATAGAGAAACTGAACTATAAAAATATATTACATTGATATAACGGATTAACACCATAAGGACAAATATTCACTCGGGCTTCTGATTCATCCGAAATAGTCACAGCAATAAATACAACAATAAGAATATGAAGACTTGACATAGATGTAATTTAAGCACGGAGCATGTTGTTCTCTCTAATACTCACAAATCATATTATCATACAAATCATCCCTCGGGTTATCGAGCCTCTGACTGACAATCAAACATTACACGTAAGCATAGAATCACAAATTATAACACAGATCCACTTAACCATGTTCAAATCTAGCTACAAGATATATATTCTGTCAAATAATATTTCTTATAACTTTCAGAACTTAGTGAAGTGTCAAAGTGATTGGAAATGGTTTGAAAATAAGAAACAACAAACTGAACTGGAATAAAGGTGCATGTGGCCGCACGTCAAAGATATGTGGTCGCATAGGTCCATGCGATCGCATGGCAATACCATGCGGTCGCATGACCTCTTTTTACAACAGAAATCATTTTATGCACCAAGGATCAAGCACGTACAACCTGGACTGTTATCCTAGGTTATAAGCAGATAGAAATGAGCATTATGAATCCATGAACCCAACAAGACTCAAACCGCGTGTGTTGGATTTAAGATTGAGTCTTACGTTATTTCCTTCAGATATCATCATGTTAAGTACTATTTCTAATACTTAACACATGTAAAGCATGAAACACGTAACCATGTACATAGAATCGTAGAGTTCTGATTCTTAATGACATTAGGAGTTCATTTCAACCTAAACATGTTCAAGAACATCTTTTCAATCCTTTTTATTCTTTTATATTTGTTATGATCAAATAATATGCTTAAATACTTGAAACTTTCGTTAAGATGTTAAGCATGTGTAAAACCACAATATGATGAACATGACCAATCTTGTTATGACCTAAAATGATCAAAGACAAGTCTCAAAAATGCTTTTCAAATGACAACCTTGCTTGTTACACCATTTCTAGTGATAACTACACAAGATCTTAAGATTAAACCATCATCTTTGAATAAGCATGGAATGTAACCTTTATGTTTTCACGTAAAAGATTAACAAAACATGAACATGAACATATTTAACATAAGAACATGATTAAACATATTTATATTAATGATCAAAATATACTTTTTATAATAAGTAATCAAGAAAAGATTATATTGCCATAACTTGGCCAAGAATTATCTTGGCTCAAATGAAATAAGGCAAGCTTCATCAAATATAAGAACAACAACATCTGGAATACATGATACATGATTAAGAACAGAAGATAGAATGATTATACCAAGTAACCCCAAGATTATGTGTACTTTGATTTCAAAAGTTGAAGCTTCCAAGTGTTGTTCCAAGCTCCTAGCAAACTCTCCTCCTTAGGTATCACCATGGGATGGTGTTGAAGTGTTTAGAGGTCTAAGAGAGTGTTTGGAAGGTGAGAAATCCGGAGCCAAGGCTGGGGAAAACCCAGCCGAGACTGCCTTTGCTTCTGGCTGAATGCTGTTTAAATAGAGTGCAGACTGGGGGTTTTTACGGTCGCATGGATCATTTGTCAAAAGATGCTCTGCCACTTTCGCATCCCGAGGCCTGACAATGTGGTAACCGAATATTCGATTTATTTTGGTGGGCGGGGACCCTTGCGGTCTTGCGCCTTACCTTGCGGCCGTAAGGCCCTATTTTTATCAAAACTTCGTTTTTGCTTAATAATCGCGGGATTTGTTAAGCCCTATTCTTATGTTAAGCTCTTTTAGACCTGTATGGTGAATTATTAACATATTAGATCATTAAATGGACATATCACCATGGAAATGGGTTAAGAATGGGAGCGTTTAGGTATATAAAATATGTATAAAAAAGCATATATCAGCTACCCATCTAATGGTACACCTTTGATGTTAAACGGTACTCGGGTGTCAGAAGTGCCCAAACCTTGGGCATCCGGGTTCAAACCATTGCAGCAAAGGGTATGAAAGTGTTGGGGTTCGTGGTACACAGCAACGGAAGCATGCAAGGTCATAAACGAATTTTTTAAACAAAAAACAAGACCACAAGATGAACCCCATAAGTGGATCTAACTCTACAACAAAGTTATGCAACAAAACAGAAAGAAAAGAGAGGATATATACCCCTGATGTCTCTGATGGTTGTGTGTAGCTAGCTTCAAGCCTTGATCTCTCCTTGAACTTCTTCTTCGGCTATCTAAGTCCACACCGAGACACTTGGCAACCTTGGTGTACTAGCACCCCTTAGCCTAATCCACAAGATGAAGAAGCTACTGGAACAACAACCCACGAAACCACCAGTGAATCTAGCTCTCTCTCTCTCTCTCTTGTTTGAACTTAGCAACTCTCAATATAGTTCTAAGTGTATTTTTGTAGCAAAAAGGTCAAGAAGAGAAATGAGAGATTCATGCATGTTTTATAAGCCAAGCCACGACCCCAGGTCTCCCCAAGTCGGCCCAAGGCTAATCATCACAAAACACATGCATTGGTGGAGGCTAGAGGTGAAAGGAATAAAGTTGTTTCTGTCAGACAGGGTTAGCGTCGCTAACCGCCCATGGTTAGCGCCGCTAACCTCCCATGGTTAGCGCCGCTAACGCGGCTGATTTAGCGACGCCATAGTTAGCGCCGCTAACCCCTGCGGGAAACCAACTATCATTATTTATCCTTTCTCACCCTCATCTTTTAGGTTGTGTCAAGGTCAACCCCCGGCGTGTGACCCGATAGGCCCATACATCATCGGTAGTGATCATTTGGCGTACGTGTGTTCGTGGGCATACTCCAACAGACTCCCACTTGCACATGACTCTACGTACCCAATGCATCACAGACAAAGAGCGGCCTCTAGTAAGACATCTCTGCCCCCAAGTCTGTATGGGTTTTGTCTTCTGCACAAAAACCAATCTGCAACCCATGTGAAAAGGTCCTATCGATAAGTGATCAATCATCCTTTTGTTCGCGATATCCAATGTGAACACGAGACATGGTACAAAGTCATTCTCCGTTCGTTCACGATTATGTTTCTCGATCTAGACTGGTGGTGACCAAAATATACAAGTTGCAATCAATCATAAATTATTGCAAGCTTTGAGCATGGCCATGCATTTTGGTGTCAGCGACCAATCATCGAGCGGCCCAAGGATATCTCTCTAAACAGAGGAACAAATTCCTTTGACTTACACTGCCCACCACAGTGATCATACTCTGCCCAACTACTGTTGGGATTTCGTGGGCTCACAGCGGAAGCAAGGTACAAACAAAATAGCCCAATGTACAAGCAATCAAAGCATAAAAACCGAAATCCCTCAAATGGACCAAACTCTATGTTCAAGAAATGCAACTTGAAAAGAAAAAGGTTATACCTTTCTCCTTAGCTCCAGTAATCTTCAATCGTGGTGATGATCCTCCAAGAACGAAAACCGGATCTTCTATTGGGATATACCCCGGGAACAAGCCAAACCACGAGTGCTAGCAAGCCGTTGTGGAACTTCACCAAGAAAACCACTCCGGGACAGCTACTATATGAGACCAACAATCTGGAGTAAAACTCTCTTGAACTCTCTCTTGATCATAGTAGCATCAAAGAGAGTATTTTTTCTTGTTATTTGAGAGAGAGAGAGAAATCAACTTCAAAAAGAAAAAATGAAGTCACTTCACTTGGCTGCCTCCAGACTTCTCTATATCCCACAAACCGACCATAGTGGATTCTAGGTGTTACCCTCGCATTGGCCAGCTTGGGAGGTAATTTGACATAAAGCCCATGCAGCCGTAGCGGCGCTAACTCTTAGGGTTTAGCGGCGCTAACCCCTTAAAGTTAGCGGCGCTAACGCGGCCTGCCAGGGATGTGACACAAAGTACATGCAGCCGTAGCGGCGCTAATTCTTAGGACTTAGCGGCGCTAACCCTTTATAGTTAGCGGCGCTAATGCGGCCTGCGATGTCAACTTTTGTCTTTTGTCATAATTGGTCCCTAAACTTAAGTTGCTGTCAGGTTTGACCCCGGTGTATGACCCAATAGGCCCATACATCATCAGCAGCGGTCTATGGCGTACGTACATTAGTGGGCATATCTCTCACAGACTCCCACTTGCACATAATGCACCGTACCCATGTAACCACAGACAAAGAGCGGCCTCTAGCAAAGCATCGATGCCCCCAAGTCAGTATGGGTTCCGCTTCCTTGCAGAAAACCATAACCTACATAAAACGTAGAGGTCCTATAGATAAGTGATCAAACATCCTTTTGTTCGCGATATCCTTGTGAACACGAGACATGGATTAATATGTCAATCTCCAGATCGTTCACGATTATGTTTCTCGATCAAGATTGGTGGTGACCAAAATTTAAGGACATATCTGATTCTCAATCAATATTCCTTTACGCATGGCCATGCTTATTTTGGTGTCAGCGCCCAATCATCGAGGGGCCCAGGGATATCTCTCATACAGGAGGAACAAATTCCGTTGACTGTACAATCCCATAACATGAACCTTGTCTTACCCAGCTATTCCCTTTATGATAGCCAGTTACGAACTACGTTTTGAAATAACCAAAGTAAGAAAGTTTCATGCTATGGCAATTCATACATCTCGGGTCGAAGGACGTAATGATATTATCATCCCGAGTTACTTGTGACCATGATCCATGAAGTGAACTCAGGTGTGGGTCTTCCAGTCACTTGAAACCCCTTTCAAGCACAGGTTACTGTTGCGTTTCATGCATTCAATCCTTGATTAATGCATAACCAACACCTAACCTCAGCCTTATTTCAAACTTCCTTCCCTTGAAGAATGACTGACTGTGGAATTTTAGAATGTATAAACATTCTGGGAAGTGGTTAAACATGCTAAGATGGAACACAGTAATAGTCTTATGAATGTAACCGAATCACTCGCATATCGAAACAAGCATAAATTACAATACTGTCTGTATCGTTCCCAAAGCTTATAAGTAAATCAAACATATACTAAAACGATATTTAAGCCCGGTCATAAGCATGAACAATGCTTTTATACCTAGTATGAAAGTCACCACTAGTATTTGACAATGGCTTAATTATGGGATCATTTACCCGATATCCCTTTGTACTCATTTGTATTCTCTTATTAAACCACTAGCGAAGTGTTTATTAAAGAGATCATTTACAAAGTTATCATAGTCATCATATCCTCAATGTTACAGAAGTCAACAATAGGTTTAATGACACTTATGATTATCAGAGTCGACATACTCTCAATGTAACCGAAGTTCACAATAGAGTCATTGACACTCATGTTTATCAGAGTCGACATACCCTCAATGTGACCGAAGTCCACAATAGGGTCGATGACACTCATTTAGGTCTAAATGTCGTATCTATACCACACACTTGATTAATCTAAACTTCGATAAAATCGACAGTCTCATAAGCATAGATCTGCTTGTAGTAATAACTTACTCAAGACAATTCTACTTTCGTCGAACATCAAGAACATACATCAGTACTTCTTGAATTAGAAAATCCACTTGATTCCATATTTTCTATTTATACTCATAGAACAACAATTCCACCATTAGGTTGTAGAACAACCCTAAATTAGGACATTATTTTCATAGAGCATATTTGACTAGGAACACATGATGCTCCCACTAGCCCTGACAAGGGTATTTGGCTTAATCTATGCTTTCTAGAAAACTCATTCCTTTGACTTTCTCATAAAGCAGGATTACAGCCACAAGATGCAAGTTTTGCTGACCTTAGTCATGAACACAATTTGGACATAATGGATATATAAGGCCTCGGAACATGATTCAAACATTTCCTCAATTTAATCCTGCAAAGGATCTTGGCCTTTTATTTCCATGCGAGATTACTTGTTTCCCCATAGTGACAACAATGTTTCGCTTAATCCAGACTTAATCTGGTTTTATGGATGAATGAGACCCTCGGAAAATGCCTTAAGTATTTCCTCAACTTGATCCTATGAAGGATTCAGATCTCTTTTGTCCATGTGAGCAAACTTGTTTCCACAAGGTGACAACAAAATTACACTTTATCCAAATTATCTTCAACATAACCACTAGAACTTGTTTCCATAAAATCAATATGAAACACTTTGTCTCTAGTCGGTATTTGAAGTTGTCCATTATGTCATATATGTTAGTCCCTTCACCCTTCTTGAATTACACCTTAGGTGTGGGATTAACCCAAGTCAAGTACTTGGATGCAGCAAATAGGTTACACCATTATCTTCTTCTATTCACTAGTGAACACAGGGTCCCACTATGTTTCCGATGAATGGTAACATCACAATGATTTACTATCAAGCTGCTGTTAGTAAAATATGACAACCTCATATCTAAACAACCTTCTTGATTTCCATCAGATATAAAGAAGCAATGGATATTGTCAGGTTTTACCAGCATCTCTATGCTGATTAAATGCTAGTGTCAACATTAGGTCTTTTATTTAAGTTTTACGTTCTTCCACTGGAAAGCTTTTGTAAATTGTACTTTCCCTTTTGCGCAACCAAACATGGATCCCAAAAGTTCAAAAAACAATTATCCAAAACTCAGATGAACTACTTAAATATGTAGGGATCAACTTATAATTCATCCATCTCCCACTGAATGTAGACTGGATAATTTAAGTTATGAGATTGACAAGCAAAGAACTCTTTCTAGTCTATATCTCATTCGATGCTTAAGTGACCACAATGCTGTGTTTTAGATCGAGGACTTGGTTCATAAAATTAATGTATACCAACCACATTGAATACATGTTTTAGGCCTGCCTTTTACCAGATCATCAACACAGATATCCGGTATTATTTAAAGTAACACCATGTGCAAATGTGTTTCTTCGGAAAAACGAATTATGGGTTAAACCCATGATTCATTTTATGTTTGAACCAATATAGATAAGAAAACTTAGCATCTATTCTAGATCTAAGAATTTATATCTATATGCCCTTATTGATTCTTAATTCTCTTTAGGTTAATTCCGAACACCACTAGGTTTCAGACATAAGCCTTTTCTCTAGTAAACATTCTTTCAACTACTACCATAAAGATAGTGATGAAGAATTTCACTAGTGTCACTCTTTGTGGCATACTTGAACGGATTATCCACACAAATATGATCATATCCAACAAGTCACAATCCTTCCTTACCAATACTGGTGAAGGATTTCATTAATCATCCTATTCCAATAAACAAGATTTGTATCTTTCATTTAGCCCGAGGCTAAACTTTTACAAAGATCCTAACCACATGGATCTAAGCGATGCAAATGTTGTTTACTGGGTCAAGTTTGATTATGCCATAGAGCTAATATATCCAAATCACTTTTGGATTTAAGAATCAATTGTTCATGATTGTCTTATTACTTATAACGAGCCTTTATGTATGCAATGATATGGATAAGTTTTGATAAAATCATCTCAAAATAATTTTTTTTCAAAATTGTTTCAATTCTAAGTCATATCCATCGTCATCAAATGTGTATTTAAGCACTAAAATAGTCAAAATAACACAAAAGCATAGACATGGATCGAATTTGAAATGAAACTATTAAAATGAAAAATCTTTATAAAATACAAGATTCAAAAACATCCATCATCTCCAAAGGAGCATACACTAAAGTAGTTCTTGCCACGCAGGGCATACAAACAAAAGTAATAATAAATCCAGATTGAATGGCGAGACCAACACTCCCATTTCTCTTGTAGAATACAATTAACAAAATTTCTTCTTCAGAGATCCGGTTATTCAAGCTTTTTCCTTTTACAACGAATAGACCTACACTTTGCAACAAAAATAAATTTGTGACAAACGTGAGTCTTATAGCTCGTGTTAACATCCCAGCTTATAAGGAATAGCAATGAAGTATAATCATGAATGTACCTCAAGTAGGAAAATTAACTCTCTCTTGTCTGAGAAGTTTTATATCCTTTCGGCACGAAGGGCAGGCATGACGGCCCCAATCCCCAAATCTACCGCAGAAGTAGCAAACCACCCCTTGTTGAGTCTCTTTAGGCACATCATCAATGTCCATAGACTCAAAACTTGAAGCAAGCTTGGAAACTCCAACTTCTTCTTTTAATGGGATCGATTTCTTCTTCTTCATGTTATGTTGTTCCTTAGAACCAAAAACAAGAGTGGATGAAGATGATGCATGCTTGGACATGTTAGATTCTTCGACCTTCAACATTCCATGCAATTCATCTATAGGCATTTCCTTTCCATGCATATGATAGTCCTTTATAAACTTTTCATATGTGGCGGGCAGAGACTGAAGTATGAAATTCACACCAAGCTCCCTCCCTATAGGAAAACCTAATCTCTCCATCTGGTCCATGTATGATTTCATCTTCAAAACATGGGCACTTACACTCCCGCCTTCCCGCATCTTACAACCGGTTAGACTTTTAACACACTCAAAATGTTCTTGTCTAACTTGCTGTCGGAAAACATCCTTCAGCTTGTTAATCATGTCATACACAGTCATGTGCTCAAATTGCTTTCGCAGTTCCGAGCTCATACTTGATAACATGAGACTAGCAACATCGTGTGTATCCCAAACACGCTTTTCATACGCATATCGGATAGCCCATTCCGCATTGATAGCAGGTGGTTCAGGAAGGGGTTCCTCAAGAATGTGCAACTTAGACTCAGCACGTAGGACAATTCTCAATTGCCTAAGCCAGTCAACAAAGTTCACTTCCGTGAGTTTCACCCTTTGTAGAATCATACGAAGTGAAAAATTCGACGTGTTGTGGTTTTGATTCGACATCCTATATTAAAGTAGAGTACACGAATTAGTTAGTTTGATTTGAATCCTCGTTAAAATAATTACCCTTATCGTCTCGAAAAATATTTTAACAAGGGCTAAGAACCATATTTCACTCCAATTCATGACGTGGTTGCCGCGGATCACTTCATGGAGCTATTTAGGCCGATAACCACTTTACCGATTGCAATCTCTATTGCAGCTCTTAGACACTTGCGGGATCCTACGACAACCAACGGTCATTTGGCATGTTTGATCCCTACTAGCACCAATTCCAAATTAAAATTCTTGGTTGACTCGTGCTAAGCTCGACAATCACTCAAGGATTCTAATTTGTAATTGCAAATCGTCCAACAAGATACACATGGAATAACTCGTGCTAAGCTCGACAATCACTCCATGCTTCACTAGATTTGGGTGGTGTCATATTTTGGATGGTGCAAGATTTACGTTTTTATGAAAACGGGCTTTTGTTTTCGGCTTGGTTACTGATTAACTTGTTTAGTGACAAAACCTATTTTCACTAGGTGAGTTAATCTTGTATGTGAGCGCGCGAGAGAGTTGTAAACCATTTTTACCAAATCTCTTGTGATTTTATTAATTTCGAAAACAAATTTCTAGCATGCGAATCCTAAGCAAACCATGCAAGAATAAAATAAAATCACATCACACGCATATATACGAAATAAATTGGTAACCCTTGCCAAAATCCTATGCGTTCTTCCCGTGAGCCAAAACGGGTAGAACGTGGTCAACTAAGGGACGGAAGGTCTTCAATGCGAGCTCCCACTAGAACCGCTATCACCAATGGACTTCACCGGCTTCTATGGACACGCTCCATCTCCTTCCGACTCCATCTTGTGTGTTTTCATCCAAATTGTACAACAAATACAATAGAAATTGAAATGGCGTACAAGCCACACTAATTTCCTATTTATCTAGTACAAATACACGGATGAATGAAATGGCATGCAAGCCACAATATTATTACAAATATAACAATTTTAATAAATATTACAGCCCATGTGATTAAAAATCACCAAATGCATCCAAACACACAAAGTCAACCACAAGGTCAAAGACAAGGTTACCAATTTCAAATCTATCACATACAACCAAACAAACAAGGTGGTAACAAAATTACCAAACACTAAACTGGAACAAATTTCCAGAATCACAAAAAGGCTAAAAATTCCCGAGACCAAAACTGATTTTAACTTTGAAAATTAAAACTGTTACAGCGCGTTAGCGCCGCTAACATTTATGAGTTAGCGCCGCTAACCCGAGGTTAGCGCCGCTAACCCTGTTCGAACAGAAAACAACCATTTTGATTTCGGGATTTTTCAAGTCACCAAGTGCAGATCTAACATAGAGGTGGCTCTGATACCACTGTTGGGATTTCGTGGGCTCACAGCGGAAGCAAGGTACAAACAAAATAGCCCAATGTACAAGCAATCAAAGCATAAAAACCGAAATCCCTCAAATGGACCAAACTCTATGTTCAAGAAATGCAACTTGAAAAGAAAAAGGTTATACCTTTCTCCTTAGCTCCAGTAATCTTCAATCGTGGTGATGATCCTCCAAGAACGAAAACCGGATCTTCTATTGGGATATACCCCGGGAACAAGCCAAACCACGAGTGCTAGCAAGCCGTTGTGGAACTTCACCAAGAAAACCACTCCGGGACAGCTACTATATGAGACCAACAATCTGGAGTAAAACTCTCTTGAACTCTCTCTTGATCATAGTAGCATCAAAGAGAGTATTTTTCCTTGTTATTTGAGAGAGAGAGAGAAATCAACTTCAAAAAGAAAAAATGAAGTCACTTCACTTGGCTGCCTCTAGACTTCTCTATATCCCACAAACCGGCCATAGTGGATTCTAGGTGTTACCCTCGCATTGGCCAGCTTGGGAGGTAATTTGACATAAAGCCCATGCAGCCGTAGCGGCGCTAACTCTTAGGGTTTAGCGGCGCGAACCCCTTAAAGTTAGCGGCGCTAACGCGGCCTGCCAGGGATGTGACACAAAGTACATGCAGCCGTAGCGGCGCTAATTCTTAGGACTTAGCGGCGCTAACCCTTTATAGTTAGCGGCGCTAACGCGGCCTGCGATGTCAACTTTTGTCTTTTGTCATAATTGGTCCCTAAACTTAAGTTGCTGTCAGGTTTGACCCCGGTGTATGACCCAATAGGCCCATACATCATCAGCAGCGGTCTATGGCGTACATACATTAGTGGGCATATCTCTAACAACTACTCCCTTTATAACAGCCAGTTACGGACTGCGTTTGAAAGCAATTAGAACAAAGCAAACCAAAGTGATGCAGCCACGTGCATCTCCAGTCTTAGGATGAACTGATATTATCATCCTGGTTTACTCATGACATGTACCATAAAGTAAAATCAGGTGTGGGTCGTCCAGTCACTTGAAACACTTTCAAGTACAGGCGAAGAATTACGTCCCCGTGCCCCAATCCCCATTGGACACATGACCAATTACTTCCCTCAGTCTTAGTTCATATTTCCTTCCCGAGAAGAATGACCGACTGTGGACATTTAGAATGCTTGCGCATTCAGGGAAGAGTAAAACATGCTAAGTTGGAACACAGTAAAGATTTAAAGAAATACCCGCAACTTGCGTATTACTAAATCCCATTTAATAATCGATAAATACAATAAATACAATACTGCTTCATGTTCCCAAAAGGGTAAATACAACAAATATACTAACCAAATACAAAGGCATGATCAAACCAAATCACTAGCAAATCTAATCCCAATAGCTCGAGTATGAGCGTCATGCTTTGCTTGCGATAAAGGTTTGGTGAACGGATCCGCCACATTGCTATCCGTGTGTACTCTGCTGATAACAATGTCTCCACATTCGACCACGTCCCGGATGTAATGATACTTCCGCGGAATATGTCTCGTGCGTCGGTGAGACCTTGGTTCCTTGGCAAGAGCAACCGCACCCTCGTTGTCACAGAACACCTCAACAGGGTCGGCAATGCTAGGAACCACTCCCAGATCTTGGATGAATTTCTTCATCCATACAGCCTCCTTCACAGCTTCACTGGCCGCAATGTACTCCGACTCGGTAGTAGAATCGGCCACAGTGTCTTGCTTGGAGCTTCTCCAGGAAATAGCACCACCATTGAGTAGGAACACAAACCCCGATTGAGATCGGCAGTCGTCCCGATCGGTTTGGAAGCTAGCATCTGAGTAACCAGTCACCCGTAGCTCTTCCGCACCTCCATACACCAAGAACATCTCCTTAGTCCTCCGAAGATACTTGAGAATGTTCTTTACTGCCGTCCAATGAGCTTCACCAGGATTGGCTTGATATCTACTTGTCATACTCAATGCACAAGATATATCAGGCCTAGTACATAACATGGCGTACATGATCGAGCCAATTGCCGAAGCATATGGAACTCGACTCATTACTCCCCGTTCCTCAAGGGAACTCGGGCTTTGAGCCTTGCTCAACACTAAACCATGCGACATAGGTATGAACCCCTTCTTGGAATCCTCCATCCTAAATCTCTTTAGGACCTTGTCTATGTATGTACTTTGTCTCAATCCGATCAACCTGCGGGATCTATCTCTATAGATCTTGATCCCAAGAATGTAAGCTGCATCCCCAAGATCCTTCATTGAGAAACAACTCCCTAGCCAGGCTTTTACCCCTTGCAAAGTTGGGACGTCGTTCCCAATTAGTACAATATCATCTACATAAAGAACCAGGAATACAACTATGCTCCCACTAGCTCTAATGTAAACGCATGGCTCATCCTTGCTTTTAGAGAAGCTAAACTCTTTGACCTTCTCGTCGAAGCACAGGTTCCAGCTCCGAGAGGCTTGCTTAAGCCCATAAATAGACTTCTTAAGCTTGCAGACTTTATCCGGAAACTCAGGATGTACAAAACCCTCAGGCTGTGTCATATACACATCCTCTGCTAGTGTTCCATTAAGGAACGCGGTTTTGACGTCCATTTGCCAAATCTCATAATCATGAAATGCGGCAATGGCCAAAAGTATCCGGATAGACTTCATCATAGCCACCGGTGAAAAGGTTTCCTCATAGTCTATACCATGAGTTTGAGTGAAACCCTTAGCCACCAGTCGGGCCTTGAAGGTGTCTACCTCGCCATCCATGCCGATCTTCTTCTTGAAGACCCACTTGCACCCTACGGGTTTGCATCCCGGCACGGGATCAACCAAGTCCCAGACTTGATTATCCGACATGGACTGAATCTCGGATTCCATTGCCTCTAGCCACTTGGCGGACTCAGGGCCCACCACAGCGTCCTGGTATTTGGTAGGCTCATCAGAGACCACTACCATGTCGGTGCCCTCAGATATGTGAAAACCATATCTCTTTGGCTCATGCCGACTTCTACCAGATCTTCTAATAGGCAACGGGTTTACATCATCTCCAGCTTCATCATGCTGAGATTCAACCCTCTCAGGTTGTGAGCTAGTCCCAACATCAGGTTCTACATTGGCAGTCTCTTGAATTTCTTCAAGATCAACCTTTCTCCCACTAGCGTCTTTGGATAACAGTTCCCTTTCAAGGAACATCGCCCTTCGAGCAACAAACACCTTGTTCTCCGAAGGTTTGTAAAACAAATATCCCATAGACCCAGCAGGATGACCAATGAAAAAGCACCTTTCGGCCCTGGGCTCCAACTTGTCCTCAACCTCACGTCTTACGTAGGCAGGACAACCCCAGACCTTTAAATATGAAATGGATGGAACCTTTCCATGCCACATCTCATACGGTGTTCTCTTAACCTTCTTTGTTGGTACGAGGTTAAGGATTCTACCGGCCGTCTCAAGCGCATATCCCCAAAACGTAACGGGAATGTCCGTACGAACCATCATAGATCGAACCATATCCAACAATGTTCGGTTCCTCCTCTCGGCGACACCATTTAATTGTGGCGTCCTAGGAGGGGTTAATTGCGAGATAATCCCACAATCCCTTAGATGTTCACGGAACTCGGAACTAAGATACTCACCGCCTCTATCGGATCGTAGCATCTTAATCCTTTTCCCTAATTGATTTTCTACCTCGTTTTGATAAGTCTTAAATACCTCAAAGGTATCCGACTTTTGTCTCAACAAGTAGACATACCCGTATCGACTATAATCATCAATAAAGGTAACGAAGTAGCGGGAATGATCTCTTGTGGCATGCTTGAACGGACCACACACATCTGTGTGAACGATATCCAACAAGTCTTGCGCCCTCTCACAAACACCGGTGAAGGGTGCTTTGGTCATCTTGCCCAATATACAAGATTCGCATACGTCATTAGACCCGTGGTCAAATGATTCCAAGATCCCATCCACTTGGAGCTTGGCGATGCGTTTCTTGTTTATGTGGCCTAACCGACCATGCCATAGAGACAATTTATCCAAAACGTTTTTGGGACCCGAATCAACATTCATGATTGATCTAGTGCTTTGCAAGCTTACGCTTGTTTCATATATGCCATGACATGGAAATGCTTTGAAATAAAAAACATCATCTTTGTAACATAAAATGCTACCATTCTCAAATTTAAAAGTAAAACCATCGTCATACAAGGCATACAATGAAATAATGTTTCTTGCCACACATGGCGCAAAAGATACATTTAACAAAACAATAGATAAGCCAGAAGGAAAGGCGAGCTCCACACTCCCAATCTTCTCAACCGGGACAACCGTCTTGTTTCCCATGATGAGATCCAGCTCTCCATCAACCAAGTCCCTACTTCTTCTTAGTACCTGCACATTATTACAAACGTGAGTACCACACCCGCTGTCTAAAACCCAGGCGTTAGAAGTAGAAGTGTTATGGAGTTCAATCATGTACGTACCGGAGGCAGCGGCACCTTTAGAGCGAAGCTTCTTGAGCTCCTCCGTGTACTTGGGGCAACTACGCCGGTAGTGACCCTTCTCCCCGCAGAAGTAGCAGGTTGCCTCTTCCGGTGAGGTGGCAGCGGGAGCCACTTGCTTCCCCTTTGGCTCCGGGGTTGGGTTAGGTTTGGGCTTCGGCCCTTGGGCCTTGGCCTTCTTCTTTCCCTTCCCCTTGGAGCCCGAAGCGGGTTGCTTCCGCTTGTTACCACCCTCGTTGATGGTGAGAACGGCAGTGGAGGTGGTGGGCTTTGACTTGGCAAGCTCGCCCTCGGCGGTCTTTAGCATGCCATGCAATTCCATAATGGACTTGTCCATACTATGCATGTGGAAGTTCACAATGAACGGACCATATGCAGGAGGCAAGGATTGGAGGATGATATCAACCGCCAACTCCTTCCCCATGGGAAAGCCCAACTCCTCGAGCTGATCCACGTACCCTTTCATCTTAAGTACGTGGGAGCTCACATTGCCGCTCTCCTGCATCCGGCAACCGATGAAGGCCTTGACGCACTCATAGAGTTCTTGCCTAGCTCGCTGTTGGAACATGTCCTTCAGCTGAGAAATCATCTCAAACGCACTCACTTTCTCGAATTGCCTTTGCAATTCGGGACTCATGGTCGTTAGCATAAGGCAAGTCACGTCATTTGTGTCCTTGAGGCGTTTTTCATACGCCTCGCGGACGGCCCTCTCCGCGTTGGTAGCAGGAGCCTCCGGAAGAGGTGACTCAAGGACCTCTAGCTTCATTTCATGACGTAGGACAATTCTCAAAGTCCTATGCCAATCCATAAAGTTTGGCCCCGTAAGTTTTTCCTTCTCCAAAAATGGACGGAGTGACATGTTGGTGGTGTTGGTGTTGCTAGTAAATGCCATCTACAAGCAAAGTACGAAATGGTTAGTTATTGTTGTATTAAATCCTTGTTAAGATAATTACCCTCTTGTTATAAAAACAAATTATATTAACAAGGGCTAAGAACCTCAAAATACCCTAATCCATGACGGGTTTTCCGCGGATCACTTCATAGAGCTATTTTAGGCCGGTAAACTATTTACCAATTGCAATCCGTGATCACAACTCTTAGGCACTTGCGGGATCCTAGGTACTCTTAGCACCCATTTGGCATGTTTGATCCCTCCACACCAATTCCTCATTAACCCACTTTGGTAGCTCGGCTAGAGCTCGACAACTACCAATGCGTTTTATGTCTTGGAATTGTAAATCGTCCGTCAAGATACACGGTGGTACTCTAGCCCAATGGCCGGCTCGGCTAGAGCTCGACAACCGACCTTGCGAGTTGCCAAACGCGCCTTCCACACAGTTACGCAAAACCGGTCTCGGCTAGAGCTCGACAAACCGATCTTGTTTTACTAGAATCGGGCGGTGTCATCTTACGGGTGGTGTGAGATTTACTTTTGAAAAACGGGTTTTAGTTTTTCCGGTTAAAACACTTTTAACCAATTCTTGTCTATGTGGCGCGCGGAGTTTGTAAACCAATTTAAAACTCTTTGATTTTATTATTTTGAAAAATTTTCTAGCATGCGAAGAACCTAAACATCCATGCAAGAAAAATACAAAATAAAATCAACCACGCATGTAATATAATCCGGTAACGAGCCAAATCCTATGCGTCTTGCCCGTGAGCCAACGGGCAAGACTAAGTCATCTAAGGACTAGACCGAATGACCCGATGTGTGCTCCTCCCACTTGATCCATTGCGTCTCCTACCGACCTCCGGATCCAAGTACGCCAAGACACCCTCCACACGGTTCTTGTTGGTTGCTTCGGTTCATCTTTTACAATTTACAAATTTAAAAGGAAATGGCATGCAAGCCACAATTTCTATTCTAAGCTAATTCTACAAATTACAAAGAATACGAAATCGGCATGCAAGCCGTTAAAATTAGAAACCGAATAAATAGATTAATTATTACAAACCAATGTGGTACAACCACCAAATGAATTAATACATTAATCTAAATCAACCAAACACATCTGATAGGTCATATGGCTCAAAAATTGTTACCGGATACGCATACTACAACCACATACAAGAAATCACACATCAACACATGGTGTGCCACACAAAACCATGTAAATCTTATATGTCTTGGTTAAGATTATCTAATCACTCAAGGCACTCATAATCCTATGTACATATGCATTAGGAACCTCAAACAAGTCAAAATTCCATAGTCATATATACACAATGTAAGTATATGCAATTAATCATTTTCATGCCTAAATGTTAATCCACATATAAATACATCAACCAAGACATAAGGCAACTTTAATCTAAACACAACTCAAATCTGGAACAATTCCAGCAAGTACAAATAGCCCAAAAATCCAACAAAATTGATTTAAGGCAAAACCATGCATTCTGCCAGTAAGGGGTTAGCGCCGCTAACTATAAAGAGTTAGCGCCGCTAACTCAGTTTAGCGCCGCTATCGCGAGACGACATTAAAACAAGTCAGTTTACCAAAGAGGACTGTTGACTCCGACTTTAGCGCCGTTAACTAAAGTTTAGCGCCACTAACATAGATAAGTTAGCGCCGCTAAACACTTGACAGAACCAAAAATCACATTTTTCGGATTTTCTTGGCCATTTAGTGCAAAACCAGTGTAGAGCTGGCTCTGATACCACTGTTGGGGTTCGTGGTACACAGCAACGGAAGCATGCAAGGTCATAAACGAATTTTTCAAACAAAAAACAAGACCACAAGATGAACCCCATAAGTGGATCTAACTCTACAACAAAGTTATGCAACAAAATAGAAAGAAAAGAGAGGATATATACCCCTGATGTCTCTGATGGTTGTGTGTAGCTAGCTTCAAGCCTTGATCTCTCCTTGAACTTCTTCTTCAGCTATCTAAGTCCACACCGAGACACTTGGCAACCTTGGTGTACTAGCACCCCTTAGCCTAATCCACAAGATGAAGAAGCTACTGGAACAACAACCCACGAAACCACCAGTGAATCTAGCTCTCTCTCTCTCTCTTGTTTGAACTTAGCAACTCTCAATATAGTTCTAAGTGTATTTTTGTAGCAAAAAGGTCAAGAAGAGAAATGAGAGATTCATGCATGTTTTATAAGCCAAGCCACGACCCCAGGTCTCCCCAAGTCGGCCCAAGGCTAATCATCACAAAACACATGCATTGGTGGAGGCTAGAGGTGAAAGGAATAAAGTTGTTTCTGTCAGACAGGGTTAGCGCCGCTAACCGCCCATGGTTAGCGCCGCTAACCTCCCATGGTTAGCGCTGCTAACGCGGCTGATTTAGCGACGCCATAGTTAGCGCCGCTAACCCCTGCGGGAAACCAACTATCATTATTTATCCTTTCTCACCCTCATCTTTTAGGTTGTGTCAAGGTCAACCCCCGGCGTGTGACCCGATAGGCCCATACATCATCGGTAGTGATCATTTGGCGTACGTGTGTTCGTGGGCATACTCCAACAGAAAGATTCTGCGATAATCGGGAGTCACGGCCAGAATTCATACTATCTTAGGTGGTGCGATCTATTTTGGTGATAATCGGGAGTCACGGCCCAAAATGCACTAGAGTAGAGTTAAACATACTAGACTGGTTCTAAGTGCTCTACTAGGTTCTAGGAGTCGTATCAGCTAGGTACGATTGGTACAGGGTGTTACCTACCAGAAATAGCATGACTTGGCAGGAAGTAACCAAACCTTGAGTCAAGTATGTGAAATATGGGTCCTAGGTCTGAATTATATTATTTAAGGGTTTGATGATATATGTTAGAAAAGTTTATTTGCAATTACTAATTAAACCGATTTTTAATTTATAGATGGCAACCGACGTTACCAACACTAACAACCTATCTCTTCGCTCTATCCTAGAAAAGGATAGGCTCACTGGACCAAACTTTCTCACTTGGGAGAGAAATCTCTGGATCGTGCTGAGGCACGAGAGAAAGTGGTACGTCCTAGAACAACCTCTGGGAAATCCCCTAGCCAACAATGTTAGGGCAGACGTCAGGGAGGCTTATCAGAAGCGCTCCAATGACGCCCTGGATGTGAGTTTCCTCATGCTTGCAACGATGAGTCCTGAGTTGCAGTCAAGCATGATGGAGACTCCTGCTTACGACATGATCCGCCAGCTGAGGGACATGCTCCAGGAGCAAGCCCGCACGGAGCGTTATGATGTCACTAGAGAATTTAACTCGTGCAAGATGGTAAAGGGGACATCTGTCAGTACCCATGTCATGAAAATGAAAGGGTATATGGACCACCTAGAGAGGCTAGGGCACCAAGTATCGTTGCAGCTAGCAACGGATACGATACTCAACTCGTTGTCAGACGACTATAAGCCTTTCATAGACAACTACAACATGAACAACATGGAGAAATCCGTGGCGGGGCTGCATTCTATGCTTAAGACTATGGAGCAGAGTATCGGGACCAAGTGTAAGAACGTTCTCACAATAGGCAATGGTGGTAATAAGAAGAGGAAGGGGCGCAACGAAAAGGAAAAGGATAGGACCCAGCCCAGCCAGAATGCACCCAGGGCTAGTGATAACAACAAGGGCAAGAAGCCAAAGCCGAACAAGGCAAGAACCGAGAATTGGTGCTTCAGGTGCGGTGACACTGGAAGAGAGATTGTCCGAAGGCTCACGAAGCGGGAGGCAAGTCTGGCTCCTCAGGTATCGTGTGACTAGCTTCTTTGTCACTTTCCACTTGTAAAATTTTTACGAGTATTCTAATATCTTGAAATCGTTTATTGCAGGAGGTGATGGAAATTGAAGCGGCCCAGCATTCAAGATCCTACATGCTTTTTCGGATATTTAATAATTCTTTTTCTTAGTTATTAAACTTATTATTTTAAGTTTTTCGGATTTGATTGGTTTTTGCAAACTATTGGTTGACTTTTTGGTTACTATTAGGTCAAGTTTTTAAATGAATCAAGTTAGTCCAGTTGTGACTAAAGGTTACTAATAGGTCAAGTTTTAACTTAATAGGTGATTTATAGTGATCTTATGCAGTAATTGTTGTAACTACATCATTCTTACTATATAAATACTTAGATAAACAAGTTGTGTTTATGAAATTAGAAAGTCTTTCTAATTTACAAGTATTTAAAGATTTTTATGAAAAATGAATGTTCAAAGCATTGAGCATGATAAGATAAGAAATAATAGTTATTATTTCTAGATGAAAGTTTTTGGATAAAACATTTAAGAAAGTATAAGGTGATTATAATAGTTATTATGATTAAGGGTGTCTTATACTAAATGTTTTAAGCAAAGAAATTTAAAATACATTTACAATTGTTTCATACTTGTAATCGTGTGTTTGGGTTTAATGAAACCACTTTCCGTAACTGGAAAGGTGGATATGTGAGATATCCAAGTTCTGGTTTCATAAAACGATTAAATTTCTCACAAAAACTAGTTTTAAGAGCAAGTGTTTAAAACACAAGTTTTAGGCGTATTAGTCAAATATTGACGGAGTCTAAAAGGGTGTTTTAAGGTAATACAATTTTTCATAAAAGATAGTGGGAGCACCTGACTAGTGTATTTATCAAGTTATGAAGGTTGATCTAACTAGTATGATAAAAACAAGTATGAACTTTTAAAAGTATATAATTGTCGGATGATTTTAGAAGTGGTCTAAAATAAAAGGTTCTTCAAAAGGAACTAATTCGAGGAACGCATGACTTATTGAAAGGTTCTCAATAAGGATGTCATTGCAAGTTTTTAAGTCGAGTTATGACTTAAATAGAATTATATATTATTAAAAAAGGGGTTCAAATGTCAAAAATAATGTTGGTAGTTGATTAACGTTAGAGATGATAAAGATATTTTCGATATCCTTATAAATGAAATTAGATAAGTGTTAGTGTACACTAGGGATCTAATCTCAAGTTTACAAGTACGTGTAAATGGATTTATCATTTCAAAAAGGGGGTATGAATCTAGTAAGATTTAATTCATCTACAAGTGTAATTAAAGTTTTAATTACAAGGGGATTATTTTTAAACTCAGAAACTCCGGAGTTATTTCCTGTTCTCCAATTCTAAGGAATTTATAAAAATAAGTAAGACTAGAATTGTTTTAGGTTGCAAAAACGATTTCTAGCAAAACTAAGAAAGAGTACTTCAAGGTACTAGTCTTGAGTTTTTGAGTTTATAGGCATATTATTTTCTTTGTAATCCGTGATAAGTTACAATGTAAAATAATAAGTAATCCAGATAAACGCTTTGAATTGAGTCAATGAAATGGTAGAACTTATGCATCTTTATTCCAGGGTAGAATATGGAGGGTGCAGAAATTAGTTTCATTGCTCTTCACCATTTTGTATGTTTTAGTTCATCCAGGAATAAACTTGGTTTATTCAAAACATTATCCGTGACTACTTATCTTGGTGGGAACCTTGATAGGGTTGTAAAGTCATCGTAATTTTGGGGTAGATTCGAAGGTATATCGAATATAGTTGCAAAAGGTTTTTGCAGACCAAAATTGACGGATATTCGTTAGGGTTACGAATATTGGATTGACCCAGCGTGAAAAATACTTCGTGGATTCGTGTCAAAAGTATTTATCACATAGGTTATCCTTAAACCTAAGGTATTTGGTTTAGGCTGCGGTAACTGTTGTCTCCTTAGTACGTCCTAACGCCACGCCATAACAGGGTGGCTATAAGGGGCATATCTAGATTCAGTGGGAGCCGTATTGCCAAATGCAAATATGCAAGAAGGTATTTGCACCTCCTTTTTAGGAGAGATATTTCTGGGACCCTTGACTGATTGGAAAAACTGTTAAGTGCACGGCCATGCCCAAACGAACTGATCTGTTCTTTGTCGTTTATCACGCGATTTTGAAATCAAGTATGTCATGAAATAATTCTTGAGATTTTGAGTTGACACTCTCCATGCTCATGCTCAAAATTGAAATATCGCGTTGCAAGGGACAAACCTAATAACCGTACCCATTCATAAACAGGTAGTTTATGATAGTTAGTTCATGAACAGTTAGTTTATGATAGATTGCTCATAAACAGTTGTTTTATGAGAGTTTACTTTATCACACGTTACTTTGGGGTATAAGAGTTCTTATAACCTGGTTATCCTAAGTGTCTGGCTAGGGACCTCCTTAGGCTAACAATATACAGTAACTATTACTTATCTTGCACAAGTGGGAGTCTGTTAGATTATGTGCAGAGATAATTAATGGGTACATTGTATCCAATGTTATAAGAGACTAAAGGGTCACACTGCTACACACCTAATTAGAACAGTTTGGAATTTATCAATATCTCTGTGGAAATAATTAACGAGTGGAATTATTTATTTGAGAAAGAAATAAATAATAAATAGTTATTTATTATTTAAATGGAAATTAAATATTAAGTTTAATATTTAATGGACCAGTTAATTAATAGTTAATTAATTAGCTAGTAAAGTCTAGGGGGTCAAAGTGCAAGGAATGAAACTTTAATTAAAGTCATGGGCTTTAATTAAACGGGTTTGGGCTTGAATAAGGTTTAAAGTATTTAAACCTAGAAAAGGCTTATTTTATCCATAAGAAACCACAAGGAAACCCTAGCCTCTTCCCCCCCCCCCCCTCTCTCTCTCTCTCTCTCTCTCTCTCTTGGTCTGCGTCGAAACCAAGAAACCCTAAAAGGGTTTTTCGGCTTTTGCGATTAACGCATACACACACAGACACGGTTCGTGTTGTTCGGGTAATTCCAACAGCGGTCTAGCAGCTAGTTCGTTGGTAGTGTTGTAGTGGTGGACTAACTTTAGCAATCCCAAGATTCCTAGAGGTATTGTTTTTCTTAACCTTTTATCTGGATTGTAGATAAGAAACTGATGTGATCATAAGAAAGATCCTAACCCTTTTAGGGTTTAGGGGGTTGTGTTTAATCCAGTTCCGATTTAGGATTGAACCAGTGGTATCAAACCCAGGTTTGACCAGTTTGTGTCTTAAGGTGGTTTGGTCAGATCAAAACCCTTCAACTTTCTTGGCATAAACATGTGTTAAATGCCCCTTCAACATCAGAGATCCGTCTGGAACTCAATATCAGATCTGGAGTACCTTCAAAGTTGGGTGGTTGACATGCTGAGAAGTCTCGGTAATATACCTCAAGTTTTGTCTGATTAGCTTGTGTGGCATTTGCAGCAATTGCTTTCTTTGCTCCCCAAAGAACACTAAGATTTTGATCCATCATCTTTCCCATATCCTCGTTGATTTCTTCAACTATTTTAGGTAGCAGATCCTTCAATACATCAGTTACCTTCGTAGCTATTATTACAGATTAGTTGGATTGCTCATAATCCACTTCATTATCAATTTCATTCTCCGGCACCTCATTTTATGGAGGCTCATTTTCTGGACCCGTATTAACAAGTGATTGTTGGTTTATCAGACGTACCCCCATTAACGGCTGCTGACGGGGACTAGGTTCACTAGTATCACTAGAAGTGCGACCATCTGGTATGCTACTAGCTCCCGCAATGTTCGTGTTTAGGTTTCTCCTCGTTTGAACCATTCTAAAATATTAATAATGCACTATAATTTAAGTAGGCATTACTTTTAAAATTCCTTTAACTATTTTTCTTTCATGTCTACATGCCTTACTTACATATTTAGGAATTAAATACTTTTTTTTCCAGCAAGTATTCCTAACTATAGGCATGTTGTTACCACATAATATCCCTCACTTGATTCACAAGATTTCTTATGATTTTGATAAGTTCCAATGTATACCATGTGCTTGTAATAATACTGGCCATTTTATTATTACCAACACACTATACACACTCGATCCCGGCATTATCACTCGGTTCCCGATTCACATGTTGAGGTCACGTATCCCTTATAACATATAGTTCCGTATATAGGCCATTACCTATTTGTCTTTATACTAAAGCATACTAGCTAAAAGTATAGCAAATTCTCCACATCATCATATTTCTATAACCCGTCATAAAAAATGAATGTATTAATAACACATAACTATGCATATTACTAAACATGTAGGCAGTCGAATATTTGATTATACCCTACCGTAATAATCAAACAAGAACATGCAATAAGGCCAAATCAAGAATTCTAAACCCGTATGAATAGTACTCTGCATAGCATGAGGCATTCTTAATAGCAAAGATTAGTAATATGACATACTTCAATAAGTTCATATTTATTTCTCATGAATTTCACGTTCATATATCTTACATAATATATACTTATACTTTTACCTTTGTGCTCATCTTGCTCCAGCAGACAACTCATCAAAATATTTTTCTTTCAAAAATCCTTTTCAAAATACTTTAGAACCAAGGTTTAAGTTAAAACACACAACATGTGTATGTCGAAATCTCTTAAACCAAGGCTCTGATACCAAGTTGTAATGCCCCAATTTTTTTTTCACAATCACGTTTGACTACCAACATAAAGTGGCCAGGCAAGTCGTTCGGGAGGCAGGATCCTTTCGGTACATGACCTTTCGGAAAATCCAACAACCAAGCTGAAGCGACTATTCTAGACACCACTTTATTGGTTATATCTACTTGTGAAGTGTTTTAATAAAATATATATGTATATCAGAGTAATAAAGTCCACATGTTTAATTAAAACCACAATATAATAGTTTGATCTCCACGAATCCATCAATCGTTTTACAATCACACAATATTCAAAACATTATTTTAAGATCACCACATATATTTATTAAATCAACAGGGCTTTTATTGTGGAAAAAGACGATGAGTCGTCTTTACTATGCTGGAGCCTTCCCTTTGTCCTTTCATGAAAAAAATTATTAAATCCACAAAAGTAAGCATAAAGCTTAGCGATTACACTAACTTACACACCATACTAGGCATGCATACATTATACACATCTCCATGTTCACATATCATAACCATATATTTCATACAATAAATAACTTTACCCATCGTATCTCAACTAACGGTACGTACACCCATTAGTATATATACGCAATAACGTAACATGGTGCTATTGTACATTTAAACAATAGTCTTATCATGGTGCTATTGTACCTTTAAACAATAGTCTTACTTCATCACATAAATAGTTATAACATCACATATAAGTATAACTATTCACATTAAACACATAACCACATATTTACATTTCAACATATATAACATATACATCACTAATATGTTGTGAAAGTGAGTGGACTCACCTTGGTCCTTAGTCGTTCCGGTATCTCGAAAACGTTTTCTACCATATCCTAAACATATATATACGAAACTATGATGATACAGTAACTAAACAGATTTTCGCTAAAATCTTATGAACGTGTCGCGTTTAAAATAATATCATCGTAGATAATATATACATATATATATACATATACATACATACATACATACATGCATATATATATATATATATATATATATATATATATATATATATATATATATATATATATCATATCCTCAAAATTGCCATATAATCCCCCGTTTCTTAGCTAATAAAATTATTTATGTAACATTAGTTACGATAAATATCCTGGTGTAAATCTATATAAATTTAATAAACTACGTATTACTTTAAATCCAAAAGTTGAGGGTGTTTTAAAATAATATACTAACTAAAAGGGTTAGATTGTAATAATCATTAAAGTTCAGGGGCTTAAATGAAAAAACCAATTCACAATTGCAAATTGTGAATTGAAAGATTCTGCACGTTTTCTATATATAATATTATATATATTATTATTACTATTTATCATCCTCTCTATTCGACGATTACATGAACATATTTTCTTTCTTTTTTTTTCTTTCTTTCTTTCTCAATTAACACCATATTGATTTCTAAAAATTTCAATTTCTCTGCAAACGTAATTAATGAAACATTAATATCTTGCTTAAAACTCTTGTTTTCCATGTTAAATCTTAAGATTAACATTTAAGTCAATAACTGCAACTTACTCATTTCTTGCGGTTTTACCTCTAGTTTTCACCAAAATGTTCTAAATGACTATTAGAACTTATTAAAACTTCATTTTGATTGTTTAACGTAGTCAAACTTAACCCGTCAAAACTTTGATCATATATATCTAACACAACCATGGATGGTTTTACTCCATTCTTGTCCCAACGTGCTCTACATGAGATGATTAACACATTGGTACAAATCTTGGAGCAAAACAACGAGTTTTATAAAAACCCATTTGCATGCATATACGAGAAAATGAAGTTTATGGAATGGTTTTCTTACCTTAGTTGGCTTTAGAATCTGTTGCAAACCCTTAGAAACTCCTAACCACCTTCTTCACTCAAGTTTCTATCCATAAATCACTCATCTCTATATTTCTCTGTGAGGTGTATGTGTTTACAAAGAATGGAAATGAAGTGGTGATTAAATAGAAATATGTCCGTTGAAATTTTTGCATGTAAACAAAGGCTACTAGTATAGGTCTGTAGAGCAATTACTCAATCTCCATTTTTTTTAACTTGTGCAGCATGAAATCAGGAAGGTTGCGTATGAAGTCACCAAAGAAAAGTCATACTCTATTTATTTGTCTACTCACTCTTTTAAGTGGGTACAATAATCTCTTTTTTAACTAACAATATATCCGCATACTAATATAATATTAAAAGTGGATATTTTCTTAAATCCCCATTTTATTCCTTTCGACAATATATGATTTATATTCATAATCATAAATATAACTCATGTCTCAATCGCGCGAGACCCGTTAGTATATGATTCTCATAATTCATCTGACTATAATTCGCATTTATTTATTTATAAAGAAGCTTAGGTATTACATAATATTTTCATTACCATAATATATTTTCATTTATTGAGTGGAAACACGGGTGTTACACAGCCGAGACGTGAGCCGCAGCAACTAGGCCTATGTCTTGGGCTTGTTTCCTTTTATCGTTTTCGATTTGGGCCATTATTGCCACTAGGCCACAGCCAGCCGCTAGGCCGTGGCTACCGCTGGTTTACCACCACGTTTAGGCCAGCGCTGCTGGGCCGCTGCAAAGGGGCTGCCGCGGGTGGTCCAAGGTGGTCTCCGGTGACCCTTTTTCTAGTCAACAATCAAAATAATTAATTCAGAAAGTCATGCATATATATATATATATATATATATATATATATATATATATATATATATATATATATATATATATATATATATATATATATATATACATCAAATATATAAAATCTAGAAATTCTAATTTTATTCAAAGCTCAAAAATAAAATAAAAACATTAACTTGTTTCTAATTATTTAAACTTTAAATAAATCTTACCAACTAAACTTGTTGAGGGGATCTTTAGAATTTCAAATCTATAAAGTTTATCCTTTAATCATAAAACTAATTAGTTTTTTATTAAAAACTTTGAAATTATCCATATTAACTTAGCTAGTTAATATTTATGATGTATACATATAGAAACATATATAGATGAACAATTATAAACTTTTTATAGTGTAACCTTTTTAACCGGTTAAACCTAATTGGTTTAACTTTTCTGATTAAAAATTAGAAAACTATAAAACATACAACATTAAACAATTTGAATAATAAATCGGAGGTTAATATAATCTTTGTTAATCCCTGTATATCGAATAAATATAAATAAAAATCGATAAACTGTTTATAGTTTTAATATTTTAACCGGTTAAACAACCTGTTTTAACTTTCTGATTAAAGATTTAAAACTACAAACCTTATCCAAAAACTAACTGTTCTTGAATAAACTGAGATTAAAATGAACTTCTTAATCCATTATGATTTTCGAAACACACACACACACACACACACACATATATATATATATATATATATATATATATATATATATATGACAGGAATAACAGATCAACCAACACCCTGTGATAAATTGAGCCGAGGCTCTGATACCACTGTTGGGTTTTAGACATAGCAATTCATATGAACTTCTTGATCCACAATCTAACTGATTTAGACCAACTCAGAATTGCAATATATATATATATATATATATATATAACCATTTGTTATTTATTAATGCGAAACAAAAACAATAACATAATCCTTAAAACCCTAAAAGGATTATGATCTTTAGTTATATCACAAGTGTGTATGGCATGCATTTAAAAATCGATACATGTGTGTGTGTGTGTGTGTATATATATAGACAAATGTTCATGCGAGAACCGTTGTTAGCGCGAGAACCGCGAGAACCAATCTAAGCCGTCTAATTTCCCCTCCTTCAATGTCATTGTCTACCCATGAATTCCTCGCATGCACCCTGCCACACCCTATCCCTCCACGCTCTCCATCCATGATACTTCCCATATCCAAGGAACGGCTGAGATTGGTTCTCGCGGTTCTCGCACTAACAACGGTTCTCACATGAACCCTCCCATATATATATATATATATATATATATATATATATATATATATATATATATATATATATATATATATATATATATATATATATATATATATATATATATATATATATATATATATATATATATATATATATATATATATATATATATATATATATATATACGAAATCATAATCGTATAATAATCTAGATTAGCCTTAAATGGCGCGCAGGCCACATTCCTATGCTACTATACAAGTACAAAGGAGTTAATAAAACGGCATGCAAGCCGCACCAAATAATAATTAAATTACAACAATACGGCACGCAGGCCAAAACCAAAACCAAAACCATAACACACAAAACACCACAACACATAGGTCTAAGGGCATATCATGTTACCGAACAAATAAAGCTAGCACAACCAAGACTAACACATGGTGTGCCACACAAAACCATGTCAAACATATATTCTGATCAAGATTGTCAAAATCACTCAAGGCACTAAAACAATCCTAGTACATATGCATTAATGATTCCAAAAACAAGTTAAAATCACATATTCATATATACTCCTAGAAGTATATGTTTTTATGCACTTCATGTCAAGCCATACAATACATATAAATATAGGAAGAAAATATAGTGGGATATGCCCAAGACTGATCCAAAATTGACAAAACTGGAATTCATGATTACCAAATAATTTGTTTCAAAGTTTTAAAGATTCTGGTGGAGAAAGCCAGAGGCATGGTCGTGCCCTATGAAAGGTACGGGCGTGCCCATCATTTTCCAGAACCTTAAAACCAATTTTAAAACCAGTCTGCCAGCACGGCCCGTACCCCCACAGGCACGGCCGTACCCGGACGCCGGCACGCCCCATGCCTCTAAGAGGTACGGCCGTGCCCGGTCGCTGGAAAGCTAGTTTTGACAGAATTTCCAGTTTTCAGACCGTAAAGTGCAAAGCCATGTTAGAGATGACTCTGATACCACTGTTGGGTATTGGTGGCATCTAGAAACGCAGCGGAAGTTGAAAACGTGTAAAACAATTTTTTGAAACTAATGCCACCAATACAACCCCAATGGACCACCCTCTAAACATGAAACAATGCAACTAAAGAAAGAACAAGAATGATAGAAAAGTACCCAAAAGTAGTATCTCTTCTTGTTACTTGTAAATGATGGATTCAAGAACACAACCGAGTGTTCCTCTATCGATATCCACACCAAGATAGAATGATTCCCTCATGCTAGCTAAGCTTGGACGCCACCAAGAACAACTCCTTGATCATGCACCAACTTGAAGCCAAAAGGTTGTCTTCCAAATGTACAATTGAGAGAGATGTGTGTATATTATGTCAAGAACATAAGCCTATGTTCATATGCCTTAAAGTAGTCTCCACTAAGCATGTAATGCCAGGAAAAACATACTCATAAGGTCTGGAATGAATTGCCATAAAGCCATCATTAAAATAGTCATTAAAGGCTAATTAAATAGGCTGTTACAGCACGAGGCACGCCCGTGTCAGCCTAAACGGGCACTGGGCACTAGGCACAGTCGTACCTTCAAAAGGCACGCCCATGCCAGCCCAACTAGGTACGCCCTAAGCATGCCAGCCTTGGGCCGGTACCAAGCCATGAGACACACTCGTACCTACAAGAGGTACGGTTTTTCCTGGCCCACCGAAACAATCTTTCGGACTTTTTCCTTCTCTCTTGTTCAAGGTGTTGCCGGAATCAATACTTAGCGTGTGACCCAATAGGCTTATGCCTCATCAGTAGTTGTACCAACTCGTGTGTGTCAGTAGGCATATTCCAACTTACAACTCATCTTGAAGACCGGATTCCAGATATCTTTAGAAGTGTAATAGCTAAACTCACACCGCCCGAGTTGCGGGGATTGGATGATAAATAGAAAAGAAGATATGAACATATTCTTAAGCAATCCAAGTCTCCTGCTGAATCAATCAAGTCAGATTATCCAATCATCAAACTGTTGCACGTTCTGACAGAAACTTCCTTCAACTACAAATATGCCATTTTTCATATTCAAAGAGCCAACAACCTCACCTACTTCATCAACGAAGCTGATTTGAGGCACATTAAGATACATGACATTGGCTACATGTAACACCGCGATTTTTGAAAACCAGATTTTTCTTTTTAAATTACAAATTCAAGAATCCAACTGCGTGGATCCGTTTGTAAACTTAACTTAAACCAAACTTGTTTTTCAAAAGTTACATAAGCAGCGAAATATTTAAAAGTGACTATAATTACAAGAAAAATTAGCCACGATACTAAAAGGAACTGTTGGTGTTACTGAAATTGTCTACCGACCATCACAAACTAATATAATACATACAACATAAGTAGCAAAGACAAGTGTTCCTCCAAATGCATAATTAATAACCAGCAGGTACACAAGTTCACGCGCCTAAGTATCACCTGTATCATGGGGAGAGTATCTGTTAGCTTAGCTAGTGAGCATAAGATAGCATAATCAGTAATACAAACATATCACATATCACATATCAATTATCAGATAGTGCTATCCTAGCATCTCGCGATGAGTTGACATAGCCAGAAGGAAGCATAATCTTGTAGGGTAGCTAACCCGGCTCAACGCTCCTAACTGGGGAAACCAAACGCATCAACCGCGTGGGTGGGTGAGCGGGTAGCGGTCCACCGTTGCATTATCAGGCCACAGCCTTCGTGGGGTACAACAATAAGTCGATCCCCATATTGCTCGAGGAATGCTGGGGTTTGCAACCCCAGGTAGTTGACGGTATCATTGACCCGTAGGTCTCAAAGCGCCCCAGCCCAAATGCTGGCCCCGTTCAAGGACTATAACCAGCCCCATATCTCGGATCCGATCACAAACACATAGCTGACCCATTCTGGGCCTCATAGCACGCATATCATAACCATATAATATCCATGGTTCAATTCATACATGCTTCTTGCATATTCATAATCTTATCATAAATCGTGATTCAATTGTTACGTGTGTCATGGATAAACATAGCATACATCAATATTTATTGCATTTCATGGAATTACTAGCACATATTGATAACATGTAATATGGTTATATTAATTCTTATGTTATCCTATACTCACCTGAGAGGCTAGAGGCTACAGTAAACAAATATCGTGATCGTCTCGTTCTTCGGAGTCGTACGGTTCACCTATAAGATAATACTCATGTTTAGTCACTTCACACAAGTACATAACTAATATAAGTAATATGAATCCTCTAATGATGCCCTTAGACTATTTAGAACCTTAAACGAGTTTCCCCTACTTCAGTACACGAAAAAATAGCAAAACTGTTGATGTTGCAGAAAAAAAAGCCTTCTGCGGCCGTTGGGAAAATCCTCTGCGGCCGTAGGAAATCCCTGCGGCCGTAGGGAAAACCTTCTGCGGCCGTAGGAAGCTATTTGCAGACAGTGTTCGTTTTTCAGCCCCTATTCAGTCCATTTTCATCCCAAACTTAAATCCAACATTCCCAACTCAATTTCCAGTGTTTCCATATCATCTAAGGCATCATAATAAATCTAGAAACATATATATAACAATCTCAAACCAAGGATTGAAGCTATGGGATCAAAATATTCAATCTTGACCCATTTGAGCAATTTTTTTGAAGATGAACAAAACTAACATTTTAATTCAAGAATTTGGTTCCTAACTACTTATAAACACTTTAAGAACAGATTGGAACACTCGGAATCAATTATTGATCACTAATTAGAGTTTTGCTATTTTTGACCTAAAACTCAAGAACATGAAGCATGAGGAAGATGAACTTACAAAGGATGAAGAAGATGATGATTCCTGAGTTTATGAGCAAATTAGAACTCGAATGGTTGCTGGAATTATTCTTGATGATTGTCTCCTCTTGATTTCTCCTTCACGGTTCAAGAACAAGATGAGAAGTGTGTGTATAAGAAAGGGAGAGACCGACTTGGGTCTCAAACATATCCACAAGGGGTATTTTGTTCCCCTTCTCAACTTACAACTTAATACCTATTTACCCGTTTCAACTAACGGGGATGTTTCCGAAATCCTTATTCAAAACCTTTTAATATTATATTAAACTTATCCATTTTTGTTATAATCTAGATATCATGATTTCTAAATTATTTTAATATTAACTTTATAAAATAATTCTATCTTAACATATTAAAATATTTCTACTATTCATTATTAAATTCGAGACTCAAACGTATCGAAAGTATATACGACTAGGCCCTTTTTGAGGATGTTACACTACATATTTGAAGTTCTTTTCAAAAAGCAAGGCAAGTATCCAAATGAACAGTTTGGTAGAAGTGCCTGATGAGATACATGAGAAATCTTATTGAGTATGTGGAGGATCACGACATACAGCTCGGTGTGGAAAGCAACCACCTTAAAGTCAATCTTCTAAGGCCCAATCAAATCCATCCAGATCTTGAGCAGCTAGAGGAGTTGACTGTAATTGATGAAGGACATGAAAGCTTCAAGGGTGGTCAAGGTGTCATTTATAGAAATGAAAAGAAAGAAAAGATCTTTGTGAGACTCAATGAGATTATGGTGTACTTTGATGGCACCTTGAAAATCCTTCATAACAAGATTCATGAAAAGGTATGGGATGCTCATGAGACAATGGCTCAAGCTCAGCAAGACCAATCATATCAAGTCATTGAACTAATGAAGACAACACTGATGGGTAAAAAGTGGGTCAGACAACGGCAAGTGGCATTCAGCATTCGCAACAAATCGATTCATGATATGTAATTTTCTTTTATTTGTTGTGAATGTTCACACTCTTCACTTTGGGGGAGAATGTTAGAAATATAAAAGTGAGGGTGTGTTATGTAAATAGGTGATGCCTATATATAGGGATGAGACTCCCTTATTGTTCTAAGCTTTGTAATACAATTTTAATTACTCAAGGTGCTTGTGTGTGTTTCTACCTTTCTCTCCCTAGTTCTTACTTCTGATTCATATACACTATCACCATGGAAAGCAAGGTTTCATCACTTGCTTAGTGTTTACAGACATATTTTACTATTTACAATTGATATTAATTAGAAGGTTGGGAAGTTCTAAAGGTTATATTATAACTCTAATTTAAGTGTTGTAATTAATATTATCTCGTCATTAATTTTGGGGTATACACTACTTTTCTAATTTATAACAATTCGTCAGTTCGGAATTTTTAAACATGAATTGCTATTCAATACATATTAGATTTAGAATTAATAATAAACCCTCAAACATTTTGGAATGTATACAAGTTTTGTTGTTTACGGTGTAGGGTTAAAACAATGAACTATGATACTTCTAATTTAAATTTCTTAAGGCGTAGTAATATTACCTTATTAATTTTGGGAGTTATAATATTGTTGTTTATGTAAAATATATTGTAGGTTGGGAATTTATCAAGACTAATTTATACTTGTAGTATAGTTAGATTTAGAGTTAATATTAATTGCTCAAACATAACAAAAGTCATATAAGTTTTGTTATGTTAACACTTATTCGATTTTGACTAAATTAGCTGTAGATGTCCATTCCTTATTCAAGTCTAATAATATACACATGCATATTTAGATTTTGGGTTGTTTGATGTATTAGATTGGATTACCATAATAGCATGTAAGTTACAAAATTCTTGTCTAAGATATTTAGAAATTGGTATATATATTGTATCAATATTGATCAATGTTCAAATCCTTAAAGAGAATTACATATAGACACACACACAAGTGCAAATCCAAAACATTCGATACTATAGTTGCAAATCCAAAAAAAAGTGTGTTATCATAATATGAGGTAATGACAAAAAGGTGTGATTCACCAGTCCAACAAACCACGTTCAAAATTAAATAAACGACTTATTAAATAAGAAGTAGGAACCCAAAACAACCATGTAGATGTTCGCCATCGAAATCCCCTCAAGCTTTCTCTTTCTTAACGTACACGAGTTTTCTTTTCATGGTATTATACCCTCCTGCACCATTGTCTTCCTCACTTACATTACGGTGTTGCGCCGCTGGTCTTACTCTGAACATTAGGCGTAATAATCTCACAATCATCGCCGTCAATGACAACTTTGTTGTTCGGGTCATCATCCTACATATGTTTGAGTCAAATGATTAAGTAGAGACTAATTTTAGTCTTTGAATCATGACATCAATGGTCTAAATTATATATTAAAATTTTGAACGAATATTTCGTAATTCATATATAATAATTTTACAAATTATATATGATTATACACTGAATCATTAATACTATAAATTTATGAGTTAATTACTGATTTGGTCCCTGTGGTTTGCACTTTTCTACTAGTTTGGTCCCTAAGTATGAAAAACTACGTGGATGGTCCCTACTGTAGCAAACTTGTTGCATGTTTGGTCCCTCTTCAACTTGAAATGACCAATTTGCCCTTACCCTTTTAATTTTTCAATTTCTTTAATTCTTAATCAATATTTAAATATTATTTAATATTTATTTCTTTTTTATAAATAATTAAATACCAGAATCTCTCTTTCTCTCACTCACTCTCTCTCTCTTTCTAAGGGCAAATTAAGACCCACAACCTCTCTCTCTCGGGTCACAACAGATCACCACCACCACCACAACCTTTTCATTCCACCACCACCACCACAACCTTTTTATTCCACCACCACCACCACAACCTCTCTATCTCTCTCTCTCGGGTTACATAACAGACCACCACCACCACCGCAACCTTTTCATTCCACCACCACAACCTTTTCTATCACCACCACATAGCCACCGTCTCTCTCTCTCTCTCGGGTTACATAATAGACCACCACCACAACCTTTCATTCCACCACCACACCACAACCTTTTCTATCACCACCACATAGCCACCGTCTCTCTCTCTCTCTCGGGTTACATAACAGACCACCACCACCACCACCATCTTAGGGTTTTCTTCGGGCACCACCTCCTCTGCCGCAATCATGCCGCCACAGCCACAACCACCTAGAAAACCCTAGTCCCCTCTCTCTCTTCTCTTACTCTCTCTCTCTCTGTCTCTCTCTCTCGTCCACCTAACCACCACCAGCTCTCCTTCTTCTTCAAGACACTTTACCTTCACCTTCTTCCAGATCTGGTCTTTGAGAACCAAGATCTATAATCAAATCGAGAACACCATTCAAGAACCAAGATCTGGTCTTCTTCAAGATACTTCACACTTCACCTTCTTCCAGATCTGGTCTTCGAGAACCAAGAAAGAGAGGATAGCCGAAAAGAGAGAGGTGAATCTGTAACTTTCTTTCAGATATGTATTGTTTGTACCGGATTTGTGTTTAATCTTCTTACAGAACTTGTATTTTTTGTGATGATTTGTGCTTGATTTTGGAAAAGAAACTCATTCAATTTATGGGTTTTGATATTCCGACGGTGATGGTGGTGGAGTTGGAGGTGGCAGCGGTGGTTGGTTGGATGAACAGAGAGGGAGGTGGTAGAGAGAGGCTACACAATAGAGGTGGTAGTGATGGTGAGGGTAGTTGAGGGGGAGGTAGAGGTGGTGGTGGTGGTGGGTTGGATGAAAAGAGAGAGAGGGGGTAGAGAGATGCTAGAGAGAGAAGGAAGGGGTGGGTGTCCGGTGGCGGTGGTAGGGTGTAGGAGGCGCCTTGGCTAGAAACATAAAAAAAATTTGGGTGGGTGTGGGGCCTACTATATATATCTCTTTTATATATAATAATAATAATATAATATAATATATGTAATATTATATAAATGGTTTTAATAATTTAAATATTGATTAAGAATTAAAGAAAATGAAAAATTAAAAGGGTAAAGGCAAATTGGTCATTTCAAATTGAAGAGAGACCAAACATGCAACAAATTTACTACAGTAGGAATCATTCACGTAATTTTTCATACTTAAAAATCAAATAAGTAAAAAAGTACAAACCATATAAACAAAATAAGTAATTAACTCTAAATTTATTTAACGTGGATTTACCAAATGTGGCATTTTTACCATCTCTACTTTAAGTAATAGGTCAAATACTTTTTTAAACACCCTTGGCGATTATTCGCATTTTCGAATTGGGACTCTTACCCGTCGCTAGCCTCTATCGTCTTGTAAAAATCTCTTTCTCGCAAACATACACCATAATAGTCAGGTTCGCTTGATTGTCTTAATCTTCTTCCCTTTGTTGTTATTTTTTTGCGTTTAATTCATCTAATATAGCATCTGTGTGATTAATGGTGTCTTTTCAACGATCAAGGTATGTAGTGGTTTTTGATTGTGATGATTACAACCTTTTAGGTTTATGTAGGCGTTCATGATGCTTCCTCTTTGATTACTTTGTTTGATTTGGAGTAATATGAACTAATTGTTTGTTAAAATGCTCTAGGTGAAGCTATCGTTCATAATTCAATCGAAAGTGGCAATAAATTATAAGATTTCGAAATGAGTGTGGTGGGTTTTGACATTGGGAATGAAAACTGTGTGATTGCTGCTGCAAGAAACCGTGGAATTGATGTATTGTTGAATGATGAATCAAGTCGTGAGACGCCTGCTGTGGTGTGTTTTGGTGAGAAACAAAGGTTTTTAGGCTCTGCAGGGGCTGCATCTGCTACTATGAACCCTAGATCTACTATTTCTCAGGTTAAGAGGTTAATTGGGAGCAAGTTTAATAATCCTGTTGTGCAAAATGATCTTAAAATGTTTCCATTTGAGACTAGTGAGGCCCCTAATGGCGGTGTTTTGATTCATTTACAGTATTTAGATAGGATATGTGAGTTTACACCTGTTCAGATTTTGGGGATGTTGTTTGTACATTTAAAGCAAATGGCAGAGAAAAACCTTGAAATCCCTGTTTCAGATTGCGTAATCGGGATTCCGTCTTACTTTACTGATTTGCAAAGGCGTGAGTATCTTGATGCTGCAAAGATTGCGGGTTTAAGACCTTTGAGATTACTTCATGATTGTACTGCAACTGCATTAGGTTATGGTATCTACAAGACTGATTTTGCAGATATTGGACCTACAAATGTCGTTTTTGTTGATGTTGGACATTGTGATACTCAGGTTACCATTGCAGAATTTGAACAAGGGAAAATGAAAATTCTATCACATTCTTTCGATAATCATTTAGGGGGTAGAGATTTTGATGAAGTTTTGTTTAAATATTTCGCAGAACAATTTATGAAACAATACAATATCGACGTTTATACCAACACACGGGCTTGTGTGAGGCTAAGAACGTCGTGTGAGAAGTTAAAGAAAGTTTTAAGTGCGAATGCCGAAGCACCACTTAATATTGAATGCTTAATGGATGAGAAAGATGTGAAAGGGTTTATAAAGAGAGAAGATTTTGAGAATTTGTGTTCAGATTTACTAGAAAAAGTTACCGTTCCTTGTTTGAAGGCCGTACATGATGCTAAAATAGGTCTTGATGAAATATATGCTATTGAGCTTGTTGGTTCTGGGTCCCGAATACCTGCGATTATGAGAAAATTAACTTCTCTTTTTGAGAGAGAACCGAGGAGAACACTTAATGCAAGCGAGTGTGTTGCTAGAGGATGTGCACTTCATTGTGCAATGCTTAGCCCGTCTTTTCGTGTTAGAGATTATGAGGTTTGTTTCTTTATTCGTTTTGCAAAGGGAAAATGTCATTAAGCAACAACGTGCTTCTGTTAATTGTTCTGTTTTGGTAATTATATTATTTTTTGGCCATGTTTTGGTAATTATACTTTGAGTTGATTTGCTAATTACGCACAAAATGACTGCTACAAGTGATTGAAATGGTTGATGTGCTTTGTTAAAACTATGCCACATGTCATCCGCATCCTACCTGTCATTTTGTGCTTGAGTTTATAAAATAGCACATCAACATAAATAATAATTACCAAAAACAGAAGAACAGAGAAGTATATTTACCAAAATAGACCATTGACAAAAGTATGTTGCTATTTTATAACAATTTCCCTTTTGCACGTATCCTGCTGTTCATATGCATCGTGAAATTTAGATTTATGACTCATAGAATCATTGTAGAAGAAACCGTCATTCTTGTGAAACTGTAAAGGAAGATGCTATATGCTGCAAGAATGATCAATTATTCAAAATATCAAAATCTAATGCAAGGAAAACTAGTAGTAGCTGTTAAATTTAGTCGTTACATTTTTGCAAGATGATGTGCTACTTATGATGACTAAATGGTTTAAAAAGCTGTGTTTTAAAAAAGCGTGCCTGAGGCGCTAGGAGGCGTGAGGCTAGGTGAGACAATCTTGTCACGCCTCTGGAACCTGAGGGAAGGATGTGTACAAGAGGCGTTGTGAGGTGGCGATTTTTCTTTGAGGCGATGCAAAGACACTGGGGCTTTTTGTACACACTCAAGTACTCCGTTTTTTAAATAGCCACGCAATTAATATTTATATTGGTCTATTTCTAAAAGCCTAGTTATTGATATATGGATTACGCGCCCGTATTATTTAGGGTTTTCTAACGTTATGTTAATGTTAACAATGCTCTAGTCTACGATCCATTCATTCCTAGGTTTCTAAAAGTCTACATGAACAGTTCATTTCAGCTCCTCTCTCTTTTTCAGTTTTCTTAGTCTGTTAAATTCTATTTATTATCTTATCCTATAACACTACATAGCTTCTGGTTTTGTCTTGCTACAAGACTATAACGGATCCTTTTCGGGTGGATGTGTTGCTTTTGTACTACTTATGCGTTCTAGTGATACAAAATCACATAAATGTTTGTGTTTTTGTTGTTAAGCCAAGTATGATTTGTTTAGTATTATTTATTTGCAAAAAAGACAGCTTCTCTTATGTGAAGCCCTCGCCTCGGAGCGCTTCACAAAAAAGAGGCTCTTTGGGGGGGGGGGGGGGGGGGGGGGGATCGCCTCGGAGTGCCTCGCGCATTTTAAAGCTAAGTTGAAAAGTCAATAACTCTTCTGTTTACAATATGCAAGTGACATTTTACTAATATTCATATGACACATGCATCTCACATTAAACTATATTGGTCTCCCTAAAATCTAAGTTTGTTCCATTCTTGTGTTATTCTTCAAGGAAGTTAATTTGCAAATAATTTCCCAAGTTTAATCGTAGTTCACGTTGCATTTATTTATTCTTTTTAGGTTCAAGATTCATTTCCTTTTGCTATAGGACTTCAATCAGATGAAGGTAAAAACATTGCACTGCCCAATGGCACATTGTTCCCAAAAGGTCGTCCATTTCCAAGTGTGAAAATGATTTCATTGCATAGAAATAATACTTTCCATTTGGAAATTATTTATGCCAATGAGAATGATCTGCCTCTTGGAGTATCACCTAATGTCAGCCGTTTCACTGTAAGAATATTTCGAGTTCTCACAACTTTATTTCTACAGCTTTTTCTAAAATGTTACTTGGCTTCTAGTTTTTTTTTCCATCTATATAATTATGGTACTCAGGTACAAAAATGTGCCATCCAAAATATATTGAAGAGTAAATCGAGTAATGTACCACCAATGTTTCTGAAAGCCCTTATTTGCCACCAAATAATGATAAAAGATCAAATCTGCCATCCAAAACATCTGATTAGGCTGAATTTGCCACTCGATCTTTTGAATGGTCATATCAGCCACCATATTGCTTTTATTAGAATATTATTGAGGTACAGAGTGCTTAGTGTTCACAATTTACTTAAAGAACCATAAATTTGAACCTAAACAAATTCAAATTCTGAAGTCAAACTTGGTTTCATGCAGTGTTTAGACTTTACCAGTCTCAATATACAATATTTGGTTTCAATCGATTGGTATTAACCGGTAAAAGATAAGTTTCAAAGATGGTTACTTCGGCTTGTTTGGATCTCATAAGCCCTTTAAACTTATAACCATATAAGGCACAATCTCAATTTTTATAGTTGGTTTTACGCAGGCATGCACTCAGAGCATTTAAGTTAATAAATGAAAGTTGTGTTGTATTTTTTTAAGCGTAAAAATTTGTAGAAAAAAACAGAAAAGAAGCGCTTACTTTTTTTATTTCTCAAACTTTACAATGTCTTTTAAATCATGCATAAATATTTTATTATTAAAGTATATGTAAACACAGTGGCAAATGAAGGCTTTTAACAAGATTATTGGTAAATTTGATCTTTTAGTGCTGTTTAGCGGCAAATTAAGGCT